>OY743116.1:10000-5010000 GCA_963555685.1 Acrobasis consociella
ATTTATACTTCATCATCTGGGCTATCTGGATGGGTTGTGGCAGCACTTTAATGAGTTCTCGCTCATAGGGTACATTCCTTTACTGCAATGCAAAGGAAGGCCCTCACCGTCGATAGTGTTATGTCACGCTTGAGATGCCTATTCGTCATACGATTCCCTTTGGATTTAGAGAAGTTGAGTCTGGAATCTAACCTCTTTACCTTGGGGTTTTTCTACGATTATTGGAATTATTGAGCTACTTTTGGCTGTGACTAATCTACTGACAAAGAAACCATATTCCTAGTGAAGGAACAAGTCTGTGTGGACAGTAAATTATAATACTTAAGAATATTTTATTCTTTTAGCTATAATTACAGAGTTTATTAACACGGAGAAGACGTGTAATGCTGCGAAATTGGCTTGTCAAGTAATTTTCAAAAAGATCTGATTCGCAATCCTTTTCGAGGAATAGCCTCTAGGAGAAGATTTCTCAAATCAGATTTTAAAATAAGGTCTTACCTATTTAGATATTTGCAAAAAACCCATTGACCTTTATTTTCAAGCAAGGTCAAGCTTATTTGAGGAAGTGATGTCACGATGAAGATTTTTTGAGTAAAGTTGGCAATTTCCACTTTCAGTACTGTACTGAAGTGCCATTTTTGAAACGCGATGTCACCTAAATTACTGGTTTTTTCCATACAAAAACCGTTCGTTTAGTGACTCCACGTTTCAAAAATGGCACCCATGTATTATATGTCACTGTCACTGTCATCTACCAACACAACAATTTGACAACAACCAACATACAGACGGTAATTTAAACAGTAGACATTGACAGTTGACAGATGTCATTGTTTTATTAGCGCTAAATTTAAACTTCGATTGCAGTGTGTCGTCACTTCCGGTGTTTTGTTTAAAATTATATAAAAAAATCCTGATAAAACGTAGAATTTTTATAATCAAATTACTTTCTTAAAATTGTCTATATTTTCGATTAAAGGCACTTTTAACACTTTCATATTTCTTAGTTGACAAGCTAATTCTAATAACACGAAGAAGTTGTGTAATTTTGTTATTCTTATTTATATAAGAGATACTGCATTGATATAGTAACTTCTGGTTGAAGTTTATTTATATAAGGATCGTTACTCCATATTAGATTAAGTTTACCCTAATTTAGAGAACGTGACAAACAAACTTGACTAAGACAGAAGGTGTGTAGAATACCCTTATCAAAGTTTCGGATGATTTGCAGAAAAGAGCTCGACCAGAACGTAAGTTCTGAAGCAGACGAATCTTGCTTAGCGAGGCTTGATTCGTTCCTCTCACGAATGTATGAATGTCCCTAACATGTGAAGGTTTATTGAATAAATTTAAAGAAAAACAATTGAGCCATTGTTTGTCTAAGGCCGGGAAGAGTTAGGTCCCAGTCTCTGGACGACTCTTACGGTTCGAGGCGGGTCATCGCGGGGCCTCGATCTTTAGCCTGAACAAAAATTGATGAATTCGATAAATATAACTAGATATTCTCCTAACTAAGAAGGAAGAAAACGAGGATATATTCTATAGTATTGTCGCGAACGAGATAGATGTAGAATATTCGCGAGTAAGAACTCTGCTGGCGAGATAGACTCGGAATGTTCGCGAGTGGAATCGTATAGAATGACGTCAGGATAATGCAAGCAAAACTAGGCCTTATATTCTTACAGCATAAAGGCTAGAGTTCTTTGAATGGTCGTCGGCTTAGTCGCACTCACACATACATACCGGCGTCTCGATGTTTCCCGTCAATCGAAATACATTCGTCAAGTGATGAGAATATTCGAGAAAAGTGTAGACCTCTGTATCGGCGCATATAAAAAGGCGATCGAGTGCGCGTCCCGCCCGTTCAGTACGAGCTACGAAAGCGATAACTTCGAAGCGAACCGAAGCGAAGGAAACCTACCTAAGTGCGACAAGTGGAAGTACCTGCGACAACTTTGGCGATATACCTGGACCTCAGCTGCTACGCGACTTGGACTTGGACATCAGGAAGACCATCTTCACGTGTCAACCTTTGGGTTCCGTTGTAAATAAAAACCCTCTGCATCGCTAAACCACTGCATCGTCTGACAGAAGACAAACAGCCTTTTAAATGGGATGATACCTGTGAAAATGCCTTTCTCAAACTAAAAGAATGCCTTTGCAATACTCCAATCTTGGGATATCCGCAAGCTAGTGGCGAATTCATCGTTGACACAGACGCTAGCAACACAGCGATCGGAGGGGTACTATCTCAAAAACAGGGTGAAAATGAAATAGTAATTGGATATTT
This sequence comes from Acrobasis consociella, assembly GCA_963555685.1. NCBI lineage: Eukaryota > Metazoa > Arthropoda > Insecta > Lepidoptera > Pyralidae > Acrobasis > Acrobasis consociella. The sequence goes on from OY743116.1 coordinate 12,294, forward strand.
AAGCAAATCTTTGTCAAGGCCTGAAAGAAATTATTGTGTTACAAGAAGAGAACTCTTGGCCGTTGTGAAGACGACACTTCAACAAATATCTCATTGGTAGACAGTTCAAACTTCGCACAGACCATGCTGATTTGAAATGGCTGTTACAATTTAAAAATCCGGAAGGCCAAGTTGCACTTTGGATTGAACAACTCCAAGAATTTGACTTTGTTACTGAGCACCTTAGTGGAAAGGCCCATGGAAATGCTGATGCACTCTCAAGAAGACCATGTGTGGAAGACTGCAAGCATTGCGTTAAACAAGAGACAAAGGAGCTTACGGTTAACATCACAAGAACAATCCCTTCAGAGCAATGGGACGATGACAACTTAAGCCCAGGTCCCAGAAAGCCCAGGAAGATGATGAAGATATAAGGCTCATCATCGCATGGAAAGAACGTAGTGCTGATAAACCTAGATGGGCAGAAGTTGCACCTACGAGCCCCACCACCAAAGCGTATTGGGCTCAATGGGACAGTTTTATCCTGCAGAATGGAATACTTTACCGTAAATGGGAGAAACCAAACGGCAAAGAGTTTCACCTACAGGTTGTTGTTCCAAGAGACAGAGTGAAAGACGTTCTCCCTGAAGTACATGATGGTGTAACAGGTGGACATCTAGGCGTTAAGAGAACATTAACAAAGATTCGGAAACGATTTTACTGGCTGAATTGTCGGGAAGATGTTCAGGATTGGTGCCGCAAATGTACAACTTGTGCAGCCGTGAAAGGCCCGTCAACAAGAACTCGAGGATGTCTACAGCTTTACAATGTCGGTGCGCTCTGGGAACGGATTGCAGTAGACATTGCCGGACCATTCCCCGTAACTGAATCAGGAAATAAGTACTTCATGGTTGTCATGGACTATTTTAGCAAGTGGCCGGAAGTATTCGCTATACCTAACCAAGAAGCTTCGACAGTAGCCTCCAAGTTGGTTGAGGAAGTAATCTGCCGGTTTGGTGTACCACTAGAAATCCACTCAGATCAAGGAAGAAACTTCGAGTCGCAACTATTTCAAGAAATCTGCAAACTTCTGGGGATTCATAAAACGAGGACCACTCCATATCACCCTCAGTTTGATGGCATGGTGGAGAGATTTAACCAGACTCTGGAGAGACATCTAGCGAAACTGGTTGACAAACATCAGAAAGACTGGGACAAATACATACCGCTTTTTCTCCTGGCTTATAGGACATCGGAGCACGAAAGCACAAAACTTACCCCAGCTCAGGTAAATTTCGGCAGAGAACTTAGATTACCTGTGGATCTTCTAACGGGAAGGCCACCAGAAGACCCATGTACTGTGCCAGACTACGTCTTCGAACTTCGAGAGCGAATATGGAACATCTATGACTTAGTTCGCGAAAATGGTTAACAAGCAAGTGAAAACATGAAGACTAGATATGACCGAAGAACGAACTCACGTGGCTTTGAAGAAGGAGTCTTAGTATGGCTTCATAACCCGATTCGCCGGAAAGGAAAATCACCGAAATTACAAACGAGATGGGAAGGCCCATACAAGATCATTACGCGAATAAACGACGTGACCTATCGGATCCAACGTCAACCAAGAGGGGCACTCAAAGTGGTGCACATAGACCGTCTAGCACGTTATCATGGCAGCAATAGTGACGCTCGGGACGCGCGTCTTTAAGAAGGGGGCAGTGTCGCGAACGAGATAGATGTAGAATATTCGCGAGTAAGAACTCTGCTGGCGAGATAGACTCGGAATGTTCGCGAGTGGAATCGTATAGAATGACGTCAGGATAATGCAAGCAAAACTAGGCCTTATATTCTTACAGCATAAAGGCTAGAGTTCTTTGAATGGTCGTCGGCTTAGTCGCACTCACACATACATACCGGCGTCTCGATGTTTCCCGTCAATCGAAATACATTCGTCAAGTGATGAGAATATTCGAGAAAAGTGTAGACCTCTGTATCGGCGCATATAAAAAGGCGATCGAGTGCGCGTCCCGCCCGTTCAGTACGAGCTACGAAAGCGATAACTTCGAAGCGAACCGAAGCGAAGGAAACCTACCCAAGTGCGACAAGTGGAAGTACCTTTTTTTTTTTTTTTAACGGAGGAAGGATCCCTGTTACGGATACCCATCAGCCTGCGGGGGAGGCTGTCGGGTTATGTGGGACTCCACGCCAGAGTGACGTGCCTACCCACTAAAAAACCTCCGGAGTTCCACCTCAACCGCCTTTGCCGGGGACACGGGAAAGAAAATATAACCGCGAACCCCGGCGCGGCTGGCCGCCGAAGCAGCCCCTCCTCGGGGGCGTTTGGGGGCCCCCCACTCACCAAGTAGGCGCGTCCGGAACTCACGGACGCGCCGTACCTCCTCGGCCCAGTTGAGAGGCGGCGAACTCCCACGCAGTCCACCGCCTGTGGGCCCATGGGAGCCAGATAAACCGGCTCCCAGCGGCGGAGAAGATGTGAGGCTCCGCCGCTTACCTCTCGCCGCAAACGCGGTGCGGCACCGCTCGGCCGCAGAGGACAGGGAGAGCGGCAACGTAGCACCGACACTCCCTGACCTCCGCGACCGATCATCAACCACAGCCACGGCGGTGTGGCCCCGCCTGAAGCGCCGGGAGAGCAATGAAACATTCCCCTCCCGGCAGCCCCACCCCGGGTGGGGGGAGAACTTCCCACTCCCCCGCCGCCCCATTGGGCGCATCCCAGCAGGCTCAAGGCCGAAGCCGAGCCCGCGGGAGCGCCCCTCCCCGGGTGGGGGGAGATCATCCCACTCCCCCGCCGCCCCAATGTGGGCGCTCACTGCTGGCGCAAACCGCAGGAGCGCCCCCTCGCGAGTTCCTCTTGGCTACTGAGCCCCCCCGGTACGACAAACCGGGAACCAATCGGGGGGGGACAAGTGGAAGTACCTGCGACAACTTTGGCGATATACCTGGACCTCAGCTGCTACGCGACTTGGACTTGGACATCAGGAAGACCATCTTCACGTGTCAACCTTTGGGTTCCGTTGTGAATAAAAACCCTCATACGAACTTCGGCGTTTTTCTCCAAATCTCGAACCCAGTTTCGTAACAGTATAAACTGATATTTTTCTATATTCGTTCTAATTTAACATTCTGATTTCGGTTTTATAAATAATTTATTTCTTACAATAAAGGCAAAACGACAACGTGTTGTACTAGAGTTTGTGTTACTATTTACAATATGGGTCCTTTCTACTTCTTCTTATCGTGTGTGTTAGTGACTAACACTAGTGTCAGAGTTTTGAAACCGCCTTAAAGGCCTCTGACATGGTTTTAGGTAACGACCAATGTCAAAGACAGTAACCGGGACCGACGGCTTAACGTGCCCTCCGTAGCACGGATCATCTTACTTCTCAGACAATCAGGTCATCAGCCTGCAATGTCCTAACCAAACTAGGATAACAACACAAAGTCGTTGCCCCCGCCGGGAATCGAACCCGCGACCTCCGGGTATGAGCCGAACATAAAATAGGCAGTCTAGGATTGTTACATTTCCGTAGTGAATAAAAACCCTCATACGAACTTTGGCGTTTTTTGCCAAATCTCGAACCCAGTTTCGTAACAATACTAACACTAGTAAATTTTAAGTAAGAAATGGAAAATGTTTTATGTGTTTTATTTATTTATTTATTTATTTAATCTTTATTGTTCATCAAATACAAATTGCACAGAACAATAGGCGAACTTAACGCTAGAAGCGTTGTCTACAGTCAACCTTTGGGTTATGCAGATAGTCTAAATGTGGGTTGCAAGATAAAAATAGTATGTACATAAAAAATAAAAAATAATATATATTTTCCATATACATATATACACACATACATATTTAAATAATATATAAATACATACGTAAATACATTACCTATACACATACACATATCAGTATAAATAAATAATTAAATAAGTGCAGCAATTTTTAAATCTACTGTTGAAGATCGGCCAAGAAGTGTTTAAACACCCGTGTCTTAGAGCTAGCGCGACTAGTGTGTGTGCATTTTCCCCGCGGAAAAGTGTCGAATAATAAATGTTTAGAAGTCGGTTAAAAATAATCATTAAAAAGCCGCTTATACACGATACAATTTTTAATACAATCTGCTGTAACAATCTGGTGCTGTGCTGCAGATTGTGATGTGTGTAGACGTGTTGTAGGCGTGTCCCAGCAAATTGCGTGTCAGCTGTACTGTATCGTTGGATGCAATTTGCCTCAGTCGCGCGCACACCGTTGAAACGACAATACGTTATGGTACGGTTTTCTACGTACCTAGTGTTTGGTTTAAACTTTAATTGCGTACCTATGTAACCTACGTTACTTAAAATTAAATATAAATAGCAAAGAAAAAGTGTGTGGCAAAATATTTTAGAACTTTATAAAGACTTGCCACATTTGTGGGACAAGAAAAATAAAAATTACATAAAATATCTACCGTTAAGTAGACAAAGAAGTAATCAACACTCATAAAAATAAGTAAACAACATGCGGGCGTCTTTTTACCGTGAACTTAAAAATGCAAGTCAACTTATATTTTATTATGAATCTAAAACATACTCTTTAGTAAGTCTGTTTCTAAATAGAATATTAGTTCATTTTTTATCTTAATTGTAGCCTTCTTTCGTCCAATATTTTCTTAAACTTCTCTTAGTAGACATTGTAGCTGAGTATAAGGTAATCGCGAGCCCCGCTTTTTGCAATTTGAAAGCTAGGAGCCATTATTACAGGCGTGCACACACTGCCGCGATCATAGATCTATCATACTACAAGATATAACTACATTATTGTAAAATGAGACCAGAAACGAAATGTCATGTCTGACATTAAAATGGTTGTACCTACTACACGCCACGTACTTCGTCGATATCGATAAAAAAATGTATTGTGATTATGAATTAATGTTCTTGGTAATGTTATGACAAGAAATATATAATTAAAACATTTTAATCTCTTTGTCCTTAGCGGTGTAGATGTCGCCCAAGTCTAAAAGTCAGTTCAGTAGCTATATTACTTTAGCAGATGCGTGGGTGGAAAATGGAATAAACGGATAAAAATATGTTATCAGGCTAAATTCAGGTCATGATAGCAAACAACTTTCTCAAAGAACATATGTGAAAAAGAAAAAAAAATTGACCTCCCGTACAAGTTGACTTATCAGCAGATCCGAGTTTACACAAAAAACACGAAACAAAAATATTATTTTTCATACACAAACCGACTCCAGCGAATAATTTCTGTTTTGAACGAAACATTTTTTAACGTTAGGGTTTATATTCTCTATGGTAAACCACATCATGAGGTGCTACTTTTCAAATGCGGAGTCACTAAACGAACAGTTTTTTGTATGGAAAAAATGACACTTAAGATACCTAATAATATTTATTTTTGATTACTGTTATCATCATTTCTGCCTGACGAGGAATTAGAAGATGTGTTCTGCGTTTTACCAATTGCAGATGCAATCGCTAAAACGAAATGAAAACTCAGATTTCGTATCAGAGAATATTTACGGGATCGCAATTTTAATATTTACCTGGAGTTACATATAGACGATCGGTTTAGATCTCTATTTGTAACTCCTGGTATGGATCCAAGGATAGTAATAAAGAAAAGAAGATATATAGATATATAGGACAGATAGGCTCTAAAGGACTCGTACCCAGAACTGTAAAATAATTAAAAAGAAACCCTTCCCCTCTCGCCCCGCGCTGCGCATGTTTTTCATCTGCTTTGGAAAGCAGAAACATGTGTATGCCATAGACAATTGTATAGCCACGCCCCTTTTTTTGCATGTTTTTGTGTAATGTTTCGTAAAAACAGTAGCAAGAGACCCGCCTTTAGAACATAGATGTTCTATCTAAACCCTTAAAATTGTTGCAGTATATTATGTGATTTATTAAAATGATTGAAGTGTTTTTTCCTTTGCCGACAATCGACTTGTACAATCTGCGAGAAGAGAAGAGTAATATTACATTATATATAAATATATTTGTTGCTATCAATTGCCTTACAATACTTAAGTAATATATAAGAAAAATAGTGTACCAGTAAGTACTGAGAATTAATATTTTATTAAACAAATACTAATTGCAATTTGAATGAATTTATTAATATACAAAGCGGAACTAAGGTCTCTCCTAATCTCCTTCATCCTTAATGAACGACATTAATGTTAAACATTGCAAATAAACATAAAATAATAACTGAAAATGAAATATTCAATCATTTTTTCTCTTGGGTAAAAAGGTGAAATACATTATGATGCCAATAAATGTTGACAAACCAGCATCGAAAAATAGTCCAGCACCCAATTGACGAATTATGTACACTTATAGGAACAAATAAAGTTGGCTAAGAATCCTTCTGAATTCTTCTGCATTCTTTGTATAAAACGCGTTAGCTCGAAATGTTTACTGCAAATAATAGAACACCTTTTGGGAGCCCAACTCGGTCTATTTACAAAGGTTATCCATTTTTAAAATTGACATTTGTTGGGAATCTGTCAAAATAAAAAGTAATCAATTACTTTTACAGAAATAATATATATATTGTTTTTATAAGAATAAGAAAAAAGAATAAGCGCTAGACTGATAAAATTAACTGTAACAAAAAAATTACATAATAATATATATAGGGACCAATGTTAGGAAATAAATCATACCAACGAAAATCGAAACTCATTTTAAAATATTCCGATTGTAATTTTATTCAAAAAAAGTTTGTACTGATAACAAAAAAACTATTGACTTTTTATCGATATTCATGATGATATTCATGACATAAAATGACGTCAATAATTAGTCAAGCCCTAGCGGAATCAGACAATTTTATATTTTATGCAATATATTACTGAATTCCTTAAATAACTAATAAATATTGTGTTATCTTTCAATGAAAATATAAAATGCATGATTTTGAGTGGTTTTTTGGTGAAGTTGCGAAGGAAATAGTGACTAACTGGAGAAATATGTGTCTGGCAAAATTACCCGTGAAATGTGTATTTACTGGGATTATTGTTTGTTGTTGTATCACAGTCGGTAAAGCTGCAAAATACCATCTTTCCAAGGTAAGGAAACTTATGGAAAAACACAGTTTACTATAAGAAAAATCCAATTTTCGTTTGACACTTTATCAGCTAGGATTACCGCGGTTGACTCTCATCCAAAAGTTGGCTCATGTCAGTGTGATCGCTATCTCATTTGCTCTTGTATTAGCGACATTAACGTATTTTTTGTCGCACTCGGCATGTTCCGTCTTCTTACGTAGTAAAAAAAATTCTATGTCTATGGCCGCGATAGGACGCGCAGTTGACTGAAGTTGTGACTCAAATTGTTGTCGCAATTCGGTGTTTGACAACATTCAAAATACTCTACGAAATGTGGACATTCTACGAGATAATAGTCTAAAGAAAACCATTTTTACTTTATTTTAACAAAATAATGTATATTTTTTGCATATTTTGCAAAATAAAAATGATGTTTTTTAAATTTTTTCACGTGAATCGAAACGCCCTGTGATTGGTGGTTACACTCGTGACGTCACACGCTAGGATACATTTTTTTGCACTATTGATTGTTATTCGAGTTTAATGTGTTTTAGTTGTTATTTTCATTTGTGAGTTATTTTTGAAGAACTGCTGGATATTTTTTATAACTAGTGTCATTAATACTGGTTTACAATCGCAAAATGGAAGTAAATTTTGTGTAAGCCGATAGCAGCAACTTATTTAGGATAGACGCTTTTATGGTTGCACTTTTCTTTAAGAATAACGTTGATTATTATTAAGCTGAACTTAAAAATATGAAAACAGCAGTGTAAGTACCATAGTCCATCGTGTTGGGAGCTCCACCCTTATCCTCACCCTCACCTAGTTGTAGAACAGTAGGTATATATACCTGGGTCATTTGATCCAGACAGGAAGTTCTAGCTTCGGGGAAGAGGTCGTTCGATGAATTCGACTCTGCTGGGCAGCGTTCGGAAAGCTACGCAATGCCAATAATAGCCCAGCGGATTAGCTCGTTGAAGTGGCAGTGGGCGGGACACATAGCGCGACAAACCGATGGCCGATGGGGCAAAAAGGTTCATGAATGGCGACCGCGTACTCGCAAGCGAAGCGTAGGGCACCCACCTACAAGGTGGTCAGATGACCTGACCAGGGTCACTGGAAAGCGCTGAGTGCAGGCCGCTCTTGATCGGTCATTTTGGAAATCCTTGGAAGAGGCCTATGTCCAGCAGTGGACGTTATACGGCTGAAATGATGAAGTACCGTAGTTCTTTCTCTTCTTATCGTGTGTGTTAGTGACTAACACTAGTGTCAGAGTTTTTTAAACCGCCTTAAAGGCCTCTGACATGGTTTATAGGTAACGACCAATGTCAAAGACAGTGACCCGGACCGACGGCTTAACGTGCCCTCCGAAGCACGGATCATCTTACTTATTAGACAATCAGGTGATCAGCCTGTAATGTCCTAACCAAACTAGAACAACAACACAAAGTCGTTGCCCCCGCCGGGAATCGAACCCGCGACCTCCGGGTATGAGCCGAACGCTCTAACCATTACACCACGGAGGTAGTTAGTAGTACCGTAGTGGAATCTATATATATACATTATTTACCCTCGTAGTGGAATCTATATATATACATTATTTACCATCCCATGCTGGTCTGGGAGAAATGAAAAAGTTTAGAATGTACCAGCTGCTTCTCTTCCCGCGCAGATCGTAAAAGCCGATCGAGGGAATGGGCAAAAATGCGAATCATATTAACAGGCGATGCGGCTAGCAACCCATCACTGTATTGATTGCTTTTCCATCTTCTCGCCCACCATGACGCTAAAAGTGGCTTTTTGGTCTTGCGGCCCTGGGCTCTGCCAAAGATAATGCTCTGCATAGAGCCGCAAGACCCAAAACGCTCTGTCTGCCCCATTAGGGATAAAGACGTGATAGTATGTATGTATGTATGTACCCTCGTAAACTAGTACCTATGTCTGTTTAAATAAATAATAAGATACGACGAAAAAAATTCACCGGCCAGGAATTTTTTGGCATATTTTATTCATTTGTTTAATAAGTGTAATGCAATAAAGCACTTTAAATGCAAAAATAATACCTATATATTGTTATACCTAAGTCTGTATTCAATATTCAAACATTTTGAAAAGCCTCAATTTTTAGGTTGGGAGATGTGTGGTTGTTGCTTTTGTTCCACAGGTCTGCAAGGGAATCTTACAATATCACTTGTTCTGCCCCCAAACCGTTGAGAAACATAGTTGACCAATCCATTAGGGGTGCAGGATATTAAATACTTCACAGTATTTCCCTTCTTATACTTTGAGATTTTGTATGCATCGAAATACTGCTTGGCTCTCTTCGCGCCAATCGTAACCACAATTTACGTTGTTTGGGATTCGTAGGAACAGAAAAAAATACTTTTTCCGGAGTCTTTATCGACGTATTTATACATTGTGGCACTACACACCATTTATAAGCCATATTTTCCAATAACTACTGAAATTTGATTAAATAAACAAGCAATGCACCGTCAGATGTATTCAAGATGGATTAGTGTACTAGCTTGTGACGTCACACGCGTCACGTGACCGGAGCCATTACAAAGATGTCGTTTTTGCCGCCATTTTTACAATTTAAATTATAACATCGATTTTTGTCCTAAATACTGTAAATTTCGCAGATATATTATTTTTGTAGGTTTATTATATACTAAAATAATAATTTAAAACCATTTCCAAAATTAGTCAAACACCGAATTGTTATGTGTGTAGCGCACAGCCGACCGCGACTCCAACATGTCGCAGGTTGCGTGGCAAGTGGTGTCGTGTATAAGCTGTTTTATTAGGGCAAGTACGGTCGGGTCGGGAGTAGAGATGGGCATCTACCCGGGTATTTACCCACGCTTGGGTATTTACCCGATATGCACCGGGTATATACCCGTATCTACCCGTTTGGGTGGGTAGATTGGAAAATTTATTTAAAATTTAGTGCGGGTCCACTATTTATGTGTAGAAATGTACAAAAAGGTTATTTAATGTATAAAACAATGATTATCTCTAAAAGAAAAAATAACAAACATTAAAAATCATTGATGCTATCCATATTAAATATACACATACCATCTTATTTGTTATCTGATTGCTTATTATAACATATAATTAGGTCTACAAACATTTGCCAGCTGATTGCTCATTTTAACATCTTTTTAGGTCTACTTACGTTTGCCAACAAAAAGTGTAAACTTAGACCTGTTTATTTGTACGTTTCCGTACAATGGGTATATACGGGTAAATACCCGGCATACTATTTTGTGGGAAATGTAATGACAAGTTAATGGGGGATCGAAGAACTCATCTAAACAAATATCTTTTGTTCCGAGACCAACCCCGAAATTAGTAGTTTTGGCTCTTGGATTAGCAGTCAAAGATACCTACTCTCTATACATGTATGAGGGTGCTCGTATATTGACATCGCATTTGATGTCTGATTGCTCATTTAAACATCTTTTTAGGTCTACTTACGTTTGCCAGCAAAAAATGTAAACTTAGACCTGTAAATTTGTATGTTCCCATACAACGGGTAGATACGGGTAAATACCCGGCATACTATTTTGTGGGAAATGTTATGACAAGTTGATGGGGGATCGAAGAACTCGTCTAAACGAATATCTTTTGTTCCGAGACCAACCCCGAAACCAGTAGTTTTGGCTCTTAAATGAGCAGTCAAAGATACCTACTCTCTATACATGTATGAGGGTGCTCGTATATTGACATCGCATTTGATATCTGATTGCTCATTTTAACATCTTATTAGGTCTACTTACGTTTGCCAACAAAAAATGTAAACTAAGACCCGTAAATTTGTATGTTTCCATACAACGGGTAGATACGGGTAAATACCCGGCATACTATTTTGGGGGAAATGTTATGACAAGTTGATGGGGGATCGAAGAACTCGTCTAAACGAATATCTTTTGTTCCGAGACCAACCCCGAAATCAGTAGCTTTGGCTCTTGAATGAGCAGTCAAAGATACCTACACTATACACATGTATGAGGGTGCTCGTATATTGACATCGCATTTGATGTCTGATTGCCCATTTTAACATCTTATTAGGTCTACTTACGTTTGCCAGCAAAAAATGTAAACTTAGACCTGTAAATTTTTATATTTCCATACTACGGGTAGATACGGGTAAATACCCGGCATACTATTTTGCGGTAAATGTTATGACAAGTTGATGGGGGATGGAAGAACTCGTCTAAATGAATATCTTTTGTTCCGAGACCAACCCCGAAATCAGTAGTTTTGGCTCTTGAATTAGCAGTCAAAGATACTTAATCTCTATTCATGTATGAGGGTGCTCGTATATTGACATCGCATTTGATGTCTGATTGCTCATTTTAACATCATATTAGGTCTACTTACGTTTGCCAGCAAAAAATGTAAACTTGGACCTGTAAATTTGTATGTTTCCATACAACGGGTAGATACGGGTAAATACCCGGCATACTATTTTGTGGGAAATGTTATGACAAGTTGATGGGGGATCGCAGAACTCGTTTAAACGAATATCTTTTGTTTCAAGACCAAATCCGAAATCAGTAGTTTTGGCTCTTGAATAAGCAGTCAAAGATACCTACTCTCTATACATGTATGAGGGTGCTCGTATATTGACATCGCATTTGATGTCTGATTGCTCATTTTAACATCTTATAAGGTCTACTTACGTTTGCCAGCAAAAAATTTAAACTTAGACCTGTTAATTTGTATGTTCCCATACAACGGGTAGATACGGGTATATACCCGGCATACTATTTTGTGGGAAAATGTTATGACAAGTTGATGGGGGATCGAAGAACTCGTTTAAACGAATATCTTTTGTTTCGAGATCAAATCCGAAATCAGTAGTTTTGGCTCTTGAATTAGCAATCAAAGATACCTAATCTTTATTCATGTATGAGGGTGCTCGTATATTGACATCGCATTTGATGTCTGATTGCTCATTTTAACATCTTATTAGGTGTACTTACGTTTGCCATAAAAACAATTAAACATAGACCTGTTAATTTGTATGTTCCCATACAACGGGTAGATACGGGTAAGTACCCGGCATACTATTTTGTGGGAAATGTTATAACAAGTTGATGGGGGATCAAAGAACTTGTTTATACGAACATCTTTTGTTTCGAGACCAACCCCGAAATCAGTAGTTTTGGCTCTTGGAAAAGCAGTCAAAGATACTTACTCTCTAAACATGTATGAGGGTGCTCGTATATTGACATCGCATTTGATGTCTGATTGCTCATTTTAACATCTTTTTAGGTCTACTTACGTTTGCCAACAAAAAGTGTAAACTTAGACCTGTTAATTTGTACGTTTCCATACAATGGGTATATACGGGTAAATACCCGACATACTATTTTGTGGGAAATATCATGACAAGTTAATGGGGGATCGAAGAACTCGTCTAAACAAATATCTTTTGTTCCGAGACCAACCCCGAAATCAGTAGTTTTGGCTCTTGAATTAGCAGTCAAAGATACCTACTCTCTATACATGTATGAGGGTGCTCGTATATTGACATCGCATTTGATGTCTGATTGCTCATCTTAACATCTAATTAGGTCTTCCAACATTTGCTAGCAAAAAATGTTAACTTAGACCTGTCAATTTGTATGTTCCCACACAACGGGTAGATGCGGGTAAATACCCGGCATACTTTTTTCTAGGAAATGTTAAAAGAAGTTAATGGGGGTCGAAGAACTCGTCTATACCAATATCTTTTGTTTCGAGACCAACCCCGAAATCAGTAGTTTTGGCTCTTGTATGAGCAGTCAAAGATACCTACTCTCTATACATGTATGAGGGTGCTCATATATTGACATCGCATTTGATATCTGATTGCTCATTTTAACATCTAATTAAGTCTATTTACGTTTGTCAGCAAAAAATGTAATCTTAGACTTTTCAATTTGTATGTTCCCATACAAGGGGTAGATACGGGTAAATACCCGGCATACTATTTTGCGGGAAATGTTATAATAAGTTGATGGGGGATCGGAGAAGTCGTCAATACGAATATCTTTTGTTCCGAGACCAACAACGAAATCAGTAGTTTTGGCTCTTGTATGAGCAGTCAAAGATACCTACTCTCTATATATGTATGAGGGTGCTGATATATTGACACCGCATTTGATGTCTAATTGCTCATTTTAACTTCTTATTAGGTCTACTTACGTTTGCCAGAAAAAAAAAATTCTTAGACCTTTCAATTTGTATGTTCCCATACAACGGGTGGAAACAGGTAAATACCCGGCATACTATTTTGTGGGTAATGTTATAATTAGTTGATGGGGGATCGTAGAACTTGTCGATACGAATATCTTTTGTTCCGAGACTAACCCCGAAATCAGTAGTTATGACTTTTATATGAGCAGTCAAAGATACCTACTTTCTATATAACGTCCCTTTTAATTAACTACAAATACTTTAACTGCTGGTTTATTCAAGGCGGAGCAACAGATTTGGCGCATAAAAAATCCGCAGGTTAGTTTTCGAGATAACTTCACTTACAAATTTTCCTTAAAGAGACGCATACAACATCCTGTAGACGACATTGCGTATTGCGTACTATTTGTTTACTATACTACTACGTTGTAAACGCCCCTTTTACGCAAATATTCATTCATTAATTTAAAATATCACCTTCCAAAACCAATTCAATATCTACGGTCATCGAACTTTCAGCTGTCCGAAGCTACTGCCATAGAAAAGTTGAAATACAGATGGTTCGTTCCATAGCTTTGCTATTGTAGTACACACTCACAATATCATTTCGACTAGACAACTTAGTTAGTTTAGGTCAGTGCAATTAGACCTATTGTAAGATATATCACACTCTTAGCGATTCAGCACATAAGCTAGCGAAACCGGCTGAGTAAAATTTTAAATCTTAGCAAATAATAAACTCTTGATTGAGTCACCTTTTAAACAATAAATAAATAAAAATCGGTGTATCCATTACCATACCAATTACCAATCCGTTTTATAAAAAAATTAAGTCATGAGATATTTACTATTCTTCATTATGGAAATTTAAAACTACCAAATCCCAGGTCAATTTCCTCTTCCCAATAATAGGTCCCAAAATAGGAGGTTGTAGCTTTAATTTACTGTGTAGTTCCTCACATACTTAAAGACTAATACCATCGTATAAACTAAAAAACGTACTTCAAAGGTAAGTATGCCTAAGTAGATCTTAAATCGGAAACATGTTTTACAAGTTAAAATAAAAGATAAAAATATGTATGTATTCATTACAATATTCTCATTGAGGATGTTAAAAAACAATTGTCACATCTGTACTGTAAGAACTCTTTGCTACTGCGGCACTTCTTTGTACTTTTCTAATAGCCGTTTGCGGCAATCGTAAACGAAAGCGGTATCTTTTTAATTCTTTTACCATTCGCCGACACAGTGCCGACAAACACGTGCTCGACAGTTTTATCTCGCTCTTCCCTTGTGTCGCATCTCACTCTAGCCTCGTGTCGCCAAGACGCTATGTACCTGCCTAGCCTTGACTAGCCGGCTTTCCGTTTGTTTCGTTCAGTCTGTTTGAGTCCATAGGCCTATCTAGGTGGCATGTGATGTGATTAATTAATTACTAACAAAAGCGTTTTAACTATTTTTAATTGGAAATTAACCGGCAATTTCCGTCATGAAAATAGGTAAAATTTCTATTCGCGGCTTTGCAGAAGTTGATCGTAGTGTCGCCGATAAGTGCTAAGTATTTACCTATTTAGGATAATAGTACCTAACTATCTAAACTGTTTCAAAAGTACTGCATTCACCAGAGTGCAGGGGATTCTAAATATTCGTAGATAATGTACGAATTTGTACCTACTACAGTGCAGTGTGTTAGTTAAATTTCGTCGTTTGAAGTATTTTTGAGTGCTTGAATGCCAACTCGTTTGGTCTTAAAGTGTCAGTGTGAAAAGGTGGAAAGCGCAGTCGCATAAGACCTCATGGTCCATTTGGAGATTGACGGAATACTCTCCATGAGGCCATGACTCATGCACCTGCTTGAGGTTTTGTGAATTTGTAACAGGTATGTACCTTTGCTTATTTCATATTGATTTACTATTACTTACAAAGATGTATGTGTACTGTACGTAGGATTAATGATAATGACTGACATTAATGACTCTGTCTATCACACACAATCTACTACAGTAAGAGGGAGATAGGTGGCGATGGGCGGTGCCTATAAGTGTTTAGAAGTATGAATGAATTTTAGTAGACGACATACAGGATGATGGCGAAAATAATTTAATATTTTTGTTAGAAGAAGTGAAAAAAAAAACTAACCTGCGGATTTTTTATTTTATGCGACTAAACTGTTTTTCCACCCTAAATAAAGCAGCAGTTAAAGTGTTTGTAGTTAATTAAAAGGGACGTTGTATATGTATGAGGGTGTTTATATATTGACATCGCATTTATGTCTGATTGCTCATTGAAACACTTATAAGTATGTATTTTCGCACCTCCCAGCAAAAAAATGATAATAAATCAATGAGGCTACTTTCAAAGAATGATTAGTATGGTGGTTTAATATACTTTAATGTCAGATTTGACGTCTACCTGCATTTTAAGCATATTACAGCGCTTGCACACACTTTCGGATACGAATTGCGAAGTTATTACTCATAAAATTCAATCTACCCACCAAATGGGTAGATACGGGTATTTACCGGGTATTTACCCAATCTACCGGGTATATTCCCAAATGGGTAGATTGGGTATATACCCACCGCCCATCTCTAGTCGGGAGTGTCGGGACCACCCGATCACCCGATAAGTAGGGCCTGCCTCTCTATCTGTTATTACACCAGTACACCACCCTAGCTAGTGAGCTAGGGTCCCTAACTATTGGATAGTGTAATAGGATTTAGGAATAAAGTAGTAAAACAAATAATGGATGGGCTTTAAAGGACTATACGGTATCCAGAGCCGTAAAATTGAAGTAATTGACGTATGTATCATTGTCAGATTAATATGACGTTGTGACTTCTGATTGTCACTGACTGATACTGATTTAATTTGTGACTTGTTTGTATATAGATAAAGCAAAGAGTAAAGTGAGTTATAGGAAGAGACGAAATGAAAAGAATTTATTATAAACTAAACTAATGGACATATTTAATTCCATGGAAAATTTCTCAAGGGTAGAAAAGATTGGTGAAGGAACTTATGGTGTAGTTTATAAAGCAAAGGACAGATTAACAGGACGGGAAATTGCTCTTAAGAAAATAAAACTAGAGAAGTAAGTATGTTTTGGCGCGAAATGTGACAAGATGTTTCGTTGTGTATTTTAATAATTTGTTATGGCACACGAATTAAAAAGACTACCTATGTCTAAGGTATTATGGTATATGCATATGCTTATGCGTATACCATAATACCTAATAATGTCTTTAGTAAGTATGTATCTAATTTATTCATGCATGTCAGCTCTATTTGGGATTGAAAGGTAACCCACAATTTGGTTATGGAATCTAGATCCTTTTATTTTATTTTCCTGTAGACACCCCCGCAATGCAAATATACTTAGTAGGTAGGTGACAACAGATTCAGCTCTTGTTCTGAAAATATCTTCAAGTTTAATTATTATTATTATACTCTAACTTTGTTTAGGTACTATCTTTATTATCTCAGACCATTTGAAGTAAGTACTCAAGCATCAATCGCCTGCAAATAGTTATGCAGCCTAGACTGAATTCCATAAACAACCTTACTGGCAGTTGTGGGCAAGCTGTGTTGTGAAAGATGGGTTGATGTGTTGGTTATAGCAAAATTTACACAATTCAATTAACATACTTATGTAAGTCTGAAATAAAATTAAATGAATAGTATGTGGTTAAAGTAATGTATAAATCATATTTACAGTGAGCCTGAGGGTGTGCCCTCGACGGCGCTGCGCGAGATCTCAGTGCTGCGTGAGCTGCAGCACCCGGCCGTGGTGCAGCTGCTGGATGTGCTGCTCACCGACAACAAGCTGTTCCTTGTCTTCGAGTTCCTGCACATGGACCTCAAGCGCCTCATGGACTTGGCCAAGGGACCACTACCACTGGATTTAGTTAAGGTTTTCTATTTTATTTCAAGTATGTCATAATTGAACTAGTGGTTACATTACAACCATGAAATAACCAATATTTTACCATTTCCCTTGCTTAGCGAAGCCATGAAGAGTTTTGAAATTAACCTACCAATGCTGGAAAGAAAGTAGAAAGACCCATCCTTTACCCACAAGTCCCAACATACTACCTCCTTAATTAAACCCTTTACCCACCCCTTATATTTGCAAGCTTTTTCAATAGTTTTTCTCCTTTATTCTGAAAAGAAGATGTTTCATTGTAAGTATATAATCTGTTGATCAAGCTTGGTTTTTAAGAATCTCGTTTTCTCAGCGCTTATTTATTTTTGAATAGGACTTCAATATCAACTACTTTGGCATGTACATATATACATTTGCACTTTTAAAAGAAGTACCCAGCACCAGCAAGTCCCGGATTTAAGTCATTTGAATCTTTTTTTTTATTTCAGGATTCTAAGTATTCAGTGTTTTCAAACATAAAAAAGATTCGCAGTATCATGCTTCTAAAATAAGCCAAAAAATATTTTTCATATTTCTTCCTCAGGGAAAAGTTGTTCAATTTCACTCCCTCTTCACATATTTCAACTTCTTTAATTTAAATTTATATATAACTTTTGTATTACATACAGTCTGTGGGTTTGATCAATATGAGGGTACAGTTTATTATTATGTAATCTACTCTTCATTTGATACTGCACATGATATGCTTATATCCATTTCAGCCGCACAAGGTCCACCTGCTGGACATATGCCTCTTCCAAAGATTTCTAAAATGACTGATCTAGAGCGGCCTGCATCCAGCGCCTTCCAACGACTGGTCAGGTCGTCAGACCACCTTGTGGGTGGGTGTCCTACACTTCGCTTGCCTGTACGTGGTCGCCTTTTGCAAACCTTTTGCCCCATCGGCCATCGGTTCGTCGCGCTATGTGTCCCGCCCACTGCCATTTCAACGAGCTAATCCGCTGGGCTATGTCAGTGACTTTAGTTCTCCTACGGATTCCCTTATTTCTGATGAATACGGCATCGCTAGAGAGACTGAAGCACGGCCCATGTTTCGATAGAATCGAAGGCTTTTACATAGTCCACGAACCCCAAGCATAGCGACCGGTTATACTCCCTCGTCTTCTCTATAACCTGCCGCAGCGTATGAATGTGGTCGGGAGGCATCAAACCTGTTTGCGAGACGATTCGATTGATTCGATTGAATCGAGACGATTGATGACCCTCGAAAACAACTTATTACATGACTCAGAAGCGTGATAGGCCTATAGTTCTTCTATAGGGTGTTATTTTGAAGAACAGGACCATCATGCCCCTGCTCTACGCTTCCGGCGTTACGCCCTCGGGCAAAACCCTCGGAGCAGTACAGGGTACTATTCATCCCGAAATTTCCACGGGGAGCGAAGCCCGCGGGTATAGCTAGTTCTATATAATTACCAAATCTGCTCACAAAGGCTTATTCGCAAAACGTCTCTTTCGCAAAATGTCCTCTAGTCATAAAACGTCTCTTTCTCATAATGTCTCTTTCGCAGAATGTCGCGACAGGGACTTAGAATAAAATTACGATTTTCAAAGCAAATCATTTAGATTAAAGTTACTTATAAAGTAAACAAATTATGACATCATTTTGGTACCTCAAATTCAAGTAGGTATGTATGTAATACCAAAAAAGCCAATTTGTACACATTCGTTCATAAATTGCGAAAAGACAGTAAATTTGGAACAGAAAAATAACAGACAATTTATTTACACAAACAAAAAACAGACAGAAGAAATATATTACTTTGACATTAAATACAAAACACTGTTGAAACAATTTAAGCGAAAGAAACTGACGCTTCCACAATTTAAAAAAAAAAAATAACCGACTTCAAATCGAAAAGCACTAAAAATAAAAAATAATTTTTTTTTTATATCAGATGTCCCTGAAGTTCTGGGTAAATAATCTCTATAATACTCATTATTTATTTGGAGTCAGTGCCAATCTAAGTACCTATTTTACATTGAAAACATTCATGAAGTACTTTAGAATAAGCACTGAGCTTATTAAGTATTAATATTTATAATAAAAGACATCCAAAACCCTTCATCAGGTCTTCATTCAAATTATAAAAAAACTAATCTTATAAGCGATTCTTCCAAACAAACATTGAATCATTAGAATCGGTTTAAATTAGAAAGTGTTATGCAAATGTATTAATATTTGAGCAGCAGTTGTCTGTTAATAAGGAATTTCGGTCTCCAGCTCCAAGATCTTTTCTCCGATCTTGAAAAAAATTACATGGGACCAAGCTTGCAAAGCATTCTTTAAAAGGACACATATATTTTTTAAATCTGATCGTAATTGACGGAGTTATGAGGTAACATACACAAATTTTGAGCAGCAGTTGTCTGTTATTAAGTTCTATCCAAAAATAAATAAGCGCTGAGAATACAAGATTCTTAAAAACCAAGTTTGATCAACAGATTATGTACACACAATGAATCTTCTGCTTTTCAGAATAAAGAAGGAATAATTGACCAAGTGCGTGTCGGGCCACGTTCAGTGTAGGGTTCCGTATTGCGAATGCTAATTTTGAGTTCATGCCACAAAAAAAGTTTAAAAACGAATAATTATCTTTTGAGTTTGTATGAAATTTTCCTTTTTCGAGTACAATTTAAAGTTGATCGCCTATAACGTTTTAATTTGTAAACCCTACTTAGCTCTGATTGTTTTCCTTGTAGGCCCAACGCAGACGACAGACTAGACCGCGCCGCACTTTTAGTCTGTGAAAATAGAACCTATGGAATTACATGCAGTAACACACACGACGCTCAAAAAGTGCGGCGCACAAAAAATCCGTGTGATTTTGGCAGACCGCGCCGCGCCGCGCCGCGCCACACCGCACTAAAAGTGTGCGAAAAAAATACAACGTATGCTTCAACCCGCGGTAACACAGACGTCGCGCACTTTAGTCTGTGACCTGCACTCGGCTAGTGGTGGACGTGACGTCCGCGGTATTATAGCATGGCGCTAGAGATAGATAGTACTGATGTTGTTCATGAAATAAAAAACAGACCTGCAATTTATGATACTTCAAAATCCGAGTATCATGCCTAGTATAACCTTTCTTCTTCTTTCTCATTATTGTTTCCGAATGTGTCAAAGTTGGTCTTAAAATGAATAGCAACTCATTAAAAGTATAAATAGAAATTTTATAAAATTTGAAAAAATTGTCCGGATATTGTTTTAGAATTGCATGTTTCATATGGAATTGTCCTTTTAGTAATCTCTCCGAAAGTATAGGATGTACCCAAAATTTTCTATTTCTTCTTCTTTTTCTGTACCTCAAGTATAAAATAATACATCGCAATCTTTGCACTTCTATGGCGTGTAAAACTGTACGTGTCCCGTCCCTACAGTTCTGCCGACAGAATGATTCAAAATGTGCGTCGTGTGTGTTGAGTCCGTGAACAATCTGCGAAAGACTTTTTGCGCGCCACGCAGACTATTTGTGCGCCGCAGACTCGATCGGACAAAAAGTCTGTCGTCTGTGTTGGGCCTTAACTACATTATATATACTATAGCTGTATTTTTTTTTCCGTTTAGCAGATAGAGGGGGGACTCTTGACTTAAAACACATTTTTTCACTTTAAACCTAAATATTTGAGAAACGGATCCCTAAATCGAAAAATGGTGTTCACAAGCTCATAATATTTTCGAAAGACCTATTCAACGAGACCTCACAAAATGTGTTTGTCGAAAAAATAATTACTTCCTCTTTATTTGTATGGCAGAGAAACTAGAAAAAAAAAATTGTTTCCAGATTTTATTTTACAACTTTTTCTCTATGACGTCCATGACTAATATGCACATCCATGCCAAATTACAGCTTTCTAGTAATTATAGTATCTGAGTAGGACCGCGGACGGACAGTCAGACAGACAGACATGGCAAAACTATAAGGGTTCCTTGTTTACTACGGAACCCTAAAAAAGTGGTTGTAATGTAAAGGCTCGCGAGGTCTACTTTTCTCACAGAATCACTACTTAATATACTTATTTGGTTTATCAAAACCGAGACTCGCATTGATTATTGTGCGATCACTCCCCAGTGATTCACTAGTAGTCTTCCAGTTTCTGAATTTGTTTCTCCTCATTTATCTTAATTAAAGAGCAGTTGTTTGCTGAAATAATTCCCTAATCTTCCCGACAGCAGCAAAAATCCCTACAGCGTTCCACAACAGTGCGTGATTTGGGAATACATCATGACACTAAATTAATATTCAATACACACGTAGACAAAATAGTCTCGAAAGCCAATAAATCACTTGGTTTTGTTCTAAGATGTGCGGCATCCTTTAAAGATCTAAAAACAATAAAAATATTGTATTGTACTTATGTTCGAACTCACTCAAGCTTGGAATCCCATGTACAAAGAATACATAGATCGCATCGAAAACATTCAAAAAGTTTATTAATACCTTTGCTTTTGTCAAAAAAAATATTGTAATTCCGAAAACTATTTAGATCTTTGTAAAAGGCTGGTCACATTGAAGGTTTGTCGAGATGTCGCGGATTTAGTCTACTAACTTAATTAAGACAGCTTCTGGTACAGTTGCCTCTCCGGAACTCTTGGCTAAGTTGCAGTTAAACTGCCCATCCAGAACACTCAGATTCACCCCCCTTATATTTGTCCCAGTAGTTTCAACAAACTATCGAAAAAACTCGTTTGTCTTGCGCGTAGGCGCGCAAGACAAGGGGTTCCGTAGTAAACAAGGAACCCTTATAGTTTCGCCATGTCTGTCTGTCTGTCCACGGTCCTACAGAGAAACTATAAGTACTAGAAAGCTATAATTTGGCATGGATATGTATATTAATTATGGCGAAAAATTCGTAAAATAAAATAGGGAAAAAAATTTTTTTTCAGTGTAGCTGCCATACAAGTAAAGACGTAGTCAATTTTTTTTTTTCTCGACAAACACATTGAGTGTGGTATCGTTGAATAGATCTTTCAAAAATATTGTTAGCTTGTAAACATCATTTTTTGATTTAGGGATCCGTTTCTGAAATATTTGGGTTTAAAGTTCAAATATTTGTTCGAGTCAAGTGTCCCCCCCCCCCCCCTCTATCTGCTAAACGGTTAGGTATATATATATGGCCACGTGAAAAAAATCAAAATCATAGCATATATAATGTAGTTTGAAGGAAAACTATCAGAGCCAAGTAGGGTATACAAATTAAAAAGTTATAGGCGATCAACTTATAAAATGTACTTGAAAAAAGACATTTTCATACAAATTCAATAGATATTAGTTTTAGACGTTTTTAGTGGCAAGAACTCAAAGTTGGCATTCGCAACTACGGAACCCTACATTGCGCGTGGCCCGACACGCACTTGCCCAGTTATTTTTTTAATATACTAGTTAAGCTTATATTATTAGACTTGCTGTTGCCCGCGACTTCGTCAGCGAGGACTTTAGTTTATAAGAATCGTTATTTTGATATTTTCAATAAAACCGGTCAAGTGCATATCAGGTCACGCGCAGTGAAGGGTTCCGTAGTTGTGTATGCCGACTTAGAATTAAAGCTAAAGAGTTCATCATCATTCACCCTTCTTCCGTCCACTGCTGAGCATATACCTGTCTTCGTCGACACATCTCGGTCCTGTGCTGCTCACATCCAGGTGTAACCCGCAACTTTGATTATTTTGTCAACCCATTGCATAGGCTCCGTCGAGCCAGTTGCCCTGCCCAGTTTTATTTTAAGTTCATGACCGTTGCCAAATAACAGCTTACGTACTAATTGTCTCTTAAGTAAAACCACTGACAGAGAGAGACAGAAACGGCGAAACTATAAGGGTTCCTTGTTAACTATGATCACACATTATCTCTAGTCACAGTCTAAGTCGATCGAAATTTTAACATTGTAAACTACAAGTAAACTTACACTATTACTGAATGTTACTGCTACGCCGTGGGTCTCTCAAAAACTGAATACTTATGCATTAGGTAGTGACTTTGCTAATACTTCATTCATCTTCCGTCTTTTGGCGAGAATTCCCACAGCACTGATCTGTTGTAGCTCTCTGCAGCGGACTGCTGCCACTGTCTATACGTATCTCCCCCTCTCCGGATGTGGCGGTGCAATGGTAAGCCTTGTCAAACATGTCTTTCGCTAGGCGGGAGATGAAAGTCAAGAAATAAGCATTTCTACTTTAAGTGCCGACGGATGATAGCGTTCCTCAAGTAAGCTTAAACATAGGTTTTCTTAAGATCGACTTGATCATGAGCCGCGACCGTAGCCGGAAGAGAGAGGAAAGTACTGGAGCTTCCCCCGGGCCATCTTCACTATCGTCACCATTCTATTGATGGGGACTTTCAAGCTGAGGCATCTGCCAAACTTTAGATACCTCCAGGTATTAGACGTGCGAGTGCCTCGGCACATTTTCTCAGTAGAGCTTCAAGGATTGCAGGAAGTTAGTGTTCTCTGAGATCAATGTCTGCTTGGTGTTCACTGAGAACCTCCGCTTGAAGAGCTTGTCGGGTAGGGCGACCTATACGGCTGTTTGGGGGTTATTTGCGGCATACTTTGAGCTCAAACAAACTGGAAATTGACCATGATCTTTCGTTCCTCAGGGAAGGAGGTCACAATCCTGAGTAGTCTTGGCATGGGTGTTCCACATATTTTTGTTGCAGTCCCTAACCTAAACTTAACCTAACCTTTTTTCTTACGTGAGGAAAAGGTGCCATGCAGTCACAGGAAATCGGACGGTTTTGGCTCTCACCTACTAAAAAACTCACTGTGACAACGGCGTTACCGTTTAGGCCAAGTCCGTGTGCTAAAACTCGCTCCAAAGACCTGGCACGGCGGCCGCTTATCAGCGGCTTTGGGTGAGCTCGAGGTACTCTCTCAGTTATCGATAGGAGTCTGAGTGGTCTGCGCGGTGGTACATCGGCCGCTACGGTAAAGTCGCGTGTTGACACAAATGCTCCTTTCAAACTGGAGGACCGTATTTGTGGAACGACAGAATCCCGTTCCCATCGCCCGACTGGCCTCCTGCGCCTATTTTACGCGGGAAAAATCCCTTCGGACACCTTACCTGTAACGGGAGACCGGTGATTCCTTTTTCCATCTTCTCGCCTACAATCATGCTAAGAATGGCCGTTTGCGGCCCTAGGTTCTGTGTATTTTGAACAGCACCATCTATCGGTGACCAAAAAAACTAATAAGAGCAATCCGAAAACATCAAAAATGTAAATTTTTTTGACTTCCGTATTCCGTGCCCGAAGGCTAAAAACAGGACCCTGTTACTAAGACTCCGCAGTCCGTCCTTCCGTCCGTCGGTCTGTCTGTCACCAGGCGGTATCTCATGAACCGTGATAGCTAAACAGTTGAAATTTTCACAGATTATGTATTTCTCTTGCCGCTATAACAACTAAAAACAGAGTAGAATAAATATTTAAATGAGGCTTCCGTACAACAACCAGGCCTCCGTCACTCGATCAAGATCGCTCAAAATGTACCTACCGGCTAGCGGTGTTTTCTAACGCCCAAGTGGCAAAGGGGCGCCGCACTCCGGCCTGTGTAGTCGCGTGCATGAGACTTGCTTACTGCGTATTGTTTGTTTACAATATCTTCTTATATTTATATTATATTTACAATATAAACAAGCGATATATTTAACAATGTCAAGATATTATTGTGCGGTATTCCAATGTCAAAATCAAAGAACCAATAAAGAATTGTCGTTTTTCACATTGCCAAAAGACGCGGAAAGTAAGTGTTTTTTTTTTTTTAATGTACTTAGTTGTATAGAATAGGATTTGGTACTGTCTCGTCCAATCAGATTATTTTGTAGGTATGAAGTTTGATTGTCCTACTGAACGTCGAAAGTTTAACATCGACGTACTGTATCCAGATAGTATATGTTGTTGTTTTTCGTGTGTGTAAGTGGCCAACACTGGTTTCAGATTTTTCAAGCTGCCTAAAGGCATCTGACATAGCTTAACGACTGCCATACAATATGACAGCCGGAACCAATGGCTTATACGTGCCTTCCGAAGCACAGAGGAGCTCAATTTTTATGCCACTTGTGGTCACCCATCCAAGTGCGGACCACCCGGTGCCGCTTTACATGCGAAAGTGCTAGTGCGGGCCACCGAGCTCCTCTAGTAAAGTATATAACAACGATTTACGTGAACTACTTAGAAAGTATGCTATAAAGAATTACTCAATATCGTATGTTTCTCATTGCGATGTACGGTACATCCACAGTTAATGAAGTTTCTATGAAAATCACACGCTCTTATTACGTCACAACTTTTAAAGTCAAATCATCTATAGATCCTTTTTAATAAAATTTCTTTTCATAAATATGCGTCACGTTCATTTTTGTATTTTACAACATTGAGTCAACCCTAAGGTAATCTCACAACGGCCGACGTCATCGCCCGCAACGCTCCGTTGAGTCAAAGCAGTTAGGCTCATATTTCCTCGCGTCGCTTGACAGCTAGAAAGTTTAGTTAAATAAAGCGTAGGTATTTGGCGTTTGTAGGGAAGTGATGTATCTGTTACGTAGTAACTTATTAGTAATCTGTGCAACAACCGTGATTTTTAATAGATAATGGGACGGAACCATTTGTGCGCGAGTCCGACTCACTTAGCCGGTTATTAAATTTATTATTTTATATTATATAACCCATAATAGTAAAATTGACAAAAGTTTTAGCCAATGCAACTGCACACTCATGACAATTTTTCGAACAAAAATGTTTAACGTGATTCTTTAAAATTGATACAACTTTTTTATTTATAAACGGATTTAAATGAAACAAACACTAAATTTTAAGTGAAGCTTATCACAATATTTTAGTGAAAACCACAACCGAATCAGTTAAGCCGTTTCTCAGATTAGCGTGTAGAAACGCACAGACAAACAGACAAAAATTCTAAAAATCACTGTTTTGTGTTCTACTGTGTCGATAAAAGCCCCCAAATTTTTTTTTTCTCAATTATCTTCCAGTACCTGGGCGACCGAGCTTTGCTCGGTTACATCTCAAACATTAACTAATTTTTTTTAAACTTGTCTAAAAACAATTCAAAATAAAAAAAATATATAAACTTAAACATAAAAAAAAAACAAAAGTAAGTCACCGAGTGTAAGTCACTGACATATTCTGCGTGGAAAGAAAAACGCATGAAAACTCGAAAACACGCGTTTTCCCAAACATAAAACTAATCTAGATCGATTGTTTACCCCCGAAAACCCCCATATACAAATTTTCAGCGAAATCGTTAGAGCCGTTTTCGAGATCACAGAAATTTATAAATAAATATATATACATTGTCCTTTTTTATTAAGTACAAATATTTTAAGGGGTGATTCAGTCCATCATATGGAACAACTTTTCCCAATAAATGTATATCGAAATACGAAAAGAAAATTTTCATTTTTCATAGTAATGATATCACGTGACTACTTCGATTTGTATGAAAACCGAAAAAATATTTTTCGTATTTCGATATACATTTATTGGGAAAAGTTGTTCAAAATGATGGACTGAATCACCCCTTAAAATATTTGTACTTAATAAAAAAGGATATTGTATATACAAGAATTGCTCGTTTAAAGGTATAAGATGTACAGACAGCGATCGGTAACGATTTTATTATATGTATTGAGTATTAATTGATTCATGATATCCATATATATACTTATATATAAAGCTGAAGAGTTTGTTTGTTTGAACGCGCTAATCTCAGGAACCACGGGTCCGTTTTAAAAAATTCTTTCGGTATTAGATAGGTCGTTTATAGAGGAAGGCTATAGGCTATATTGCATCACGCCCACGACTTCACACGTGTGGTTAACGCGGGCGAAGCCGCGCGCTGCCTCTAGTATATAAGATAATCTGCTAGTTATGTCTTATTGATTTTTAATTTATACAGTATCTATATGTGAGGACCTGTAATTGGCTTCTTTATATCTAAATCTGTTACATACCTAATTTATATTAATTTTTTTTTAAAGTTGTCTTTCATAGGTATCTTTTTGAATCAATGGTTCAAAAACATTTTTTTTTTTTCATCTCAAGTCCTTATTTTATGAACACTGGGTTTTTCCCTGCAGTTGATGATGGCAATGAGTTTCACGCCGTATATACCGACTTTTCATGATTTGCTTATCTTATGCAGAGACTAGCTCATGCTGGTATATACTGATCTTTGCTAAGGTGGTGTGAGTCATGTGCTAAGGTGGAAGGTGGTGTGAGTCTTATTTAAGAAATTGTTTGCAACTGGTCGGCATTCGTGGCTTCAAATCTCCAGCTAGTCCAGCTACAAAGGTGCAATCGGGCGTCCCGCAGAGTCTCATCTTGGCCCTCTATTCTTCTTGTTATTGGTAAATGTCGTGTTCTGACCTAGCCTCTGATGACCGGATGTTCTTTGATGATTTAAAGAAAGGCTTATGGAGTTAACATAATCATTTCGTAAACGTTTGTTAATTTTTATACATACGGGGATCAGATTCCGTCGGTGGTATCGTGATGCAGAGGTTTGTTGCAGAGCTACCTGCGGCAGCTGCTGGAAGGCATCGCGTACTGCCACGGGCGGCGCGTGCTGCACCGCGACCTCAAGCCGCAGAACCTGCTGGTGGACGCGGAGGGCCGCATCAAGCTGGCCGACTTCGGGCTGGCGCGCGCCTTCGCCATCCCCGTGCGCGCCTACACGCACGAGGTGGTCACGCTGTGGTACCGCGCGCCCGAGATCCTGCTCGGCGCCAAGTTCTACTCCACCGCCGTGGACGTGTGGAGCCTGGCCTGCATCTACTGCGAGATGGCGAGCGGGCGCACGCTGTTCCCGGGCGACAGCGAGATCGACCAGCTGTTCCGCGTGTTCCGCGCGCTGGGCACGCCGGGCGGCGCGCTGTGGCCGGCGGCGCGCCGGCTGCCCGACTTCCGCGCCGCCTTCCCGCGCTGGCCGGCGCGGCCGGCGCGGCTGCTGCTGCCGGCGGCGGCGCGCGCCGAGCCCGCGGCCGCGCCGCTGTTCGAGGCCATGCTGCGCTACGAGCCCAGCGAGCGCGTGTCGGCGCGCCAGGCGCTGCAGCACGCCTACGTGGCGGCCGCGCCGCTGGTGCGCCCCGACTTGCCGCGGGCGCCCGACTACTGATAGGCCTATTAAATTGTTCAAATTGACGAGTGTTTTTGTTACATTTGCATTGAAAACCCGCACTCAATTGTAAAGCGTTTTATTTGGATTTGACTTAGCAGCTAACTTACGAAGTAATAATTAGTGATACGATTAAGTCTAGGGCTTCCAGAGTTTGAGCAGGCCGTCCTCGCCGTAGGTGGCGAGCAGGTTCTGGTGCGGGTGGTGCGCCAGCCCGATGACGGCCTTGTCGTGGATGGTGAGCGTGCGCTCCAGCTTGCCGGTGTTGGCGCAGAAGGCGTACAGCACGAGGTCCTCGCCGGCGCAGTACACCAGCCGGCCGCGGGCCGACAGCGCCGCCGCCACCAGCGCGCCGCCCTCCTGCTCGCGCCGCCCCGACGAGAACGAGCGCACGATCTGCCCGGCCATGTTCATGATCACCACGGTGTTGGTGCGGTTGCACACCACAAAGTGGTCGGGGTTCTTGGGCGTGAGAAGTAACGAGTTGACGGCGGGCTCGGCGCCGCCGCCGCCGCCGCCGAGCGGCTTGAGCGTGGCCGTGCACTCGCCCGTGCGCACCGACCACAGCTTCACGCTGCCGTCCGAGGAGCCGCTCAGCACGCCGTGCCCGTCCGGCGTGAACACGGCCTCGTTGACGAACGACGTGTGGCCGCGGAACTCCTTCAGGATCTTGCCGGACTTGAGGCCGTGGATGCGCACCGTGCGGTCGAAGGACGCGGACAGGATCTGCGTGTTGTCGCGCGTGAACTGCAGGCACGTGACGCCCTTGGCGTGCGCGCGGTCGAGCCGCCGCAGCACCTGCCCGCTGGACACCTTCCACACCTTCACCTTGCCGTCGTTGGCGCCGGCGGCCAGCGTGTCCGAGTCGCGGCCGAAGGCGAGGCTGAGGACGGCCTCCTCCATGCTCATGTAGTCCTCGTGCGCCTGGTAGCGCAGGTCCTTGCGGATCTTGCCGGTGGTGAAGTTCCACACCTCGACGAGCCCGTCCACCGAGCCGGTGACCAGGTACTGGCCGTCCGGCGAGAAGCGCGCGCACTCCACGTGCGACTTCTGGCCGAACTTGATGATCTTGGAGAGCTGCGTCGGGCACTGGTCGTCCTCCTCGTCGCGGATGGCGGCCTTGCCGCGGAACAGGTCGATGGTGGTGCCGGGCGGCAGCAGCCCCTGGTGCTGCTGCCACTTGAGCGCCTGCCCCAGCAGCGCCAGCAGCCGCGAGCTCGGCACCACGGACACCTCGCCGGCCAGCGCGGCCGCGATGGCGGCCCGGCGCCGCTCCTTGCCGCCGCCGCTGCCGTAGGCCTCCCGCGGATCGAAGTAGGAGCGCGCCAGCAGGTTCTCCAGGTGCAGGTAGCGGTCGGTCTCGTGCTGCTTCATGAGCAGGCACGGGTGCGTCTGCCGCAGCAGCGAGCGCGCCGCGCCCAGCTCGCGCAGCTCGATCAGCTCCAGCACCACCTGCACATTCACGCTCCACTATAAGAGATGAACATTATGATATCTGTAATCGGCAAACTAGTAAAATGTACACTTTGCTTATACTTTAGTCTAAAGCAGTTCTTCAATGGTACTACCTGCTCATACAGCTCCATGAGCTTGCGCTCCGGCAGCTTCAGCGACGCCGTGGCCTTCAGCACTGTGTCCCAGTGGCCATTGTTGATGTCTGCGCAGAAGCCATCCACACTGTCTACTGTGTTTAAAGACACGCCGGTTTCCTCCTGATACACAAAGTATAATATAAAACTTACTGTAGATTAGTAGAGACGGGATCATATGCAACATAAAAAGCTTCAATGCTTCACGTGTTTTTTCACGTGTCAACAACCGTTTAGCTGAAAGCGGAGGGACACTGGACTCTACAAAAAGCACCAAATATTTCAGAAATGTGTTCACAATCATAAAATTTTTTTGAAAGATCTATTCAACGATATCTCATAGAATGGGTTAGTAGAGAAAAAAAACTTGACTCCCACTTTATTTGTATGGGAGCTAACCTAACCTATATTATTTTACGACTTTTTCGGCATGATTAATATACATACATACTTATTCTAAATTACAGCTTTTTAGTACTTATAATCTCTGAGTAAAATCGCAGAAAGACAGACAGACAGACATGGCGAAACTATAAGGGTTCCTTGTTTACTACGGAACCCTAAAAAACCCGACTGCGTGATCAACAGTAGACTAGTCCAACCAAGTGGTTGTGCTACTTTTTCCGCGGGGTGCAGCTAATATTATTATAATCCTTTTATGAGTATTTTGATTTAAACACGACACGTTTTGAATTAAAAAAAATTATAACACGACAGGACAGGACAGAACAACAAAAAATTATTTGAAGACAAAAAAAATACTAAAAACCCCCTTCCAAAAGGATCAAAGTGCTGTGTGCATGATTATGATAAAATAAAATGACAATACTTCTTTCAAAAGTTACATAGCGAAGAAAAGAAACCCTAAAAAAATTAAATAAAGAAAGGACTATATATAATACAATATATAAAGGACTCGTTTTGAAACTGAACATTTTCCAAAAAGAATCAGAAATTGTCGCCGAACATCCTTCATCAACATCAGGTAGTAAAGGTGTACTAGAATTGGACCCTATCATCCCCCACCGTCGTCATATAAAAGTTTTATGTATTTTATTCGTAATGTTAGAAATCTAAATTGCGTCGCACATTGGCAGGCATTCGTGGTACACACTCAAAAATTGTCCTACTCTTACATCATAGTATGAAAGTTGGATTTTAAATCTTATACCTTTAAACGAGCAATTCTTGTATATTTATATGAAGGTATATAAATTTATTTCCGTGATCTTGGAAACTGTTTTAACGGTTGGTATATGGGGGTTTTCGAGGGTAAACAATCGATCTAGGTTAGTCTTATGTTTGGGAAAACGCGTATTTTCGAGTTTTCATGCGTTTTTGTTTCCACGCAGAATATATGGTCGCTAATTTCGTCCTGCCAGCCACTATCCGTCTGGCCCAGCGATTTAAGATGTTCAAGTTTATATATAATTTTTTAATTTTTATTGTTTTTAGAAAAGTTTAAAAAAAATTAGATAATGTTTGTGATAAATTTAGTTTATTTTATTTATAAAACCAAGCAAAGCTCGGCCGCCCCGGAACTATGTTATTATTTAAGGAACTACCAAATGGCGCTTCCTCAGCAGGCATATCGTACAGTTTCAATGGTTCCTTTATCTTGCCAGAAATGTGCGCCTTCAAAGGGTCTTCAACTTTTTAAGTTTTTATGTTTCGTTCGAAAACACCCTCTGTACAATGGTATATCAAATTTTACCCCTCATTTGTTTTCCGTGTGTTAGTAAGTGCTTAACACAGTATCAGAATTTTTAGGCTGCCTAAGCCATCTGACATAGTTTGATGACAAACAGGACCATACATGCCTTCTGAATCACGGAGTAGCTTAAGATTTTTTTATGCCACTTGTGGTTGCCCATCCTAGTGCGAACCACTCCCACCCCGCCGGATCACTGAGCTCCTATCATTACCACAGAATACATACTAGTACTTACGTACAGAAGTCTTACTCTAAAAATAAATTCAAAGAAATATCTACTCAATATTGTTAGCGATATGGTCAAATTTAGCTCGCGTCAGAATTCGACACCTACTCGTTTAGATGCCTAGAATTTCAGTTGCAAGCCAATTTCATTCTTATTACGCTAGACAAATGGTTCATCATAGGTAGGTACACAAAACCGATTGAGTGAGCAGTTCGCCTAGGGTTGTCAAGATACTAACATCGACATCTAGCGCAGGCAATTTCAAACAGGCGTTGGCTGCGCATATATTCACCTGCCTTGTTAACTGTAATACATATGTAATATATTATATATATTACGTATATAAATCTTTTTTCGTAATAATAACCATCTTGTTCATTCATGTTACCAATATATCTTAATACATATACCTATCATATGATCATCATAGTATATCATGAATTATATCATATGATATACTAAATAGGTACCTTTCAGCGTCTTTAGGAAGCGTAACAAAAAGTAAATACTGAATCACTGCATGTGTTTAAACACTGCACAGTATTTTTTGCCTTTTTAGAGTTCCGTACCCAAAGGGTAAAAACGGGACCCTATCACTAAGACTTCGCTGTCTGTCCGTCTGGCCGTCTGTCTGTCACCAGGCTGTATCTCAAGAACTGCGATAGCTACACAGTTGAAAATTTAACAAATTATGTATTTCTGTTGCCGCTATAACAATAAATACTAAAAAAATATTTAAGGGGGCTCCCATACAAGAAACGCATTTTTTTGCTCTGTTTTGCTCGATATCAATAATGGCAACAGGTA
The DNA here is from genome assembly GCA_963555685.1 of Acrobasis consociella. Taxonomy (NCBI): domain Eukaryota; kingdom Metazoa; phylum Arthropoda; class Insecta; order Lepidoptera; family Pyralidae; genus Acrobasis; species Acrobasis consociella. Next base: position 44,968 of record OY743116.1, read on the forward strand.
GGCACTTGAAATATTCACATAATAGTCATTAAATATTTAAGAGACATACAAAGAACTTGATTTTTATAGATAATCGTAAGGAACCCTTCGTTCGCGAGTTCGACTCGCACTTGGCCGGTTATTTCTTTTTCTTTCCATGACAATTAAGTCGGTGAATTTGTTGAACAAACCGCGCGTGCGTCACTGCTCACTGCTCGCTAGCGACCCTAGCGAGTCGTCCTTGCTGGATTAGCCTCCATATAGAGGCTGCAATGCGTAGGTATATTTTCGATACCTAAACGGGGAGTGACACAGGCCTGTCATTACTTCTGTTACCTACTTAATAACCGGCCAAGTGTGTGTCAGGCCACCCGCAGTATTAGGTTTTGTAGTTTGCAAATGCAAACTTTAAGTTCACAAGCCTAAAAATGTCTTAAAATAATTTTCTGTTCAACTTGAATGAAATTTTGTAAACTCTACTTAGCACAATAGTTTTCATTTAAACTGCGACAAATACAAACATTCGAAAATCTTAGCCCACATTTTAGTGCAGTTGAGTAAGAAAGTATTTAACATTTTGTGTTCTTGTGTCAACAAGTCTTACAAAAAATAAGCCTGAGGCAGCCAACAGTATTTGTTTGTTTGTATCCTCAAGTCATACCATAACTAGGGAGGCAAGTGGCAAAAAGCTCACCTGCAATGTCTGCAAAGTCTTTGTTAAGTTGGACTCCTTTAAGTACTGCTGGATCAGTCTGATCACACTGCAACAAGACAAGTACTTCACATTACGACACTAAACCATACTACCTAAGTCTGTCTGTGTAACCTTTTGACATACTTGGATTATATTCAAACTTAAAAATACCACATTTCATGAAATTTCTAAGCAGAAAGCAGTGTAGCAGAAAAGCAGAGTATAAATGCGGCTGAGTAGGGAAAGAAAAATTTATAAAGCTTTACAGTATCAATTACAAAAACTAGTTTTATTGGTACCTATTCAGAGTAAATATACATCTACATCACTTGAAAACATCATTTGAGATGTATTATAATTTTCTTTTCCGCCAACCAGAACCAGGTCTATTAGCTAGCATATAGACAAGTAAAACAAGGTGTCTCTTAGGTTTGGGCACCTTGATTAGCAATATCCACGGTATGTCCACTGGTTCTAAATGTACCTAGGTACCTAATAGACTCAGGTAACTTGAGTCTATAGTGTCTATACAAGTCCGTAAATCCATAATTCCTAAACAAAGTTTTAATTTTCAGCACATTATTTCAGTACCTACTGATGTTATTGGGAACCTTTTAAAAAATATGAAATAAGTACGTACAAAATAATTTAGCAAGTGATATAAATTACTTACTCTGCGGATTCTATTTCGATAGACATAATTTGAAACCGTAGTACTTTACAATTTGTAAGTTACCCAAACACATGAATTAATTTCGATCTGGACAGCCGTTGACAAAATTTAATTGATTAGAATTGATCGCAATGTTTGTATATAAATGTATTTGTGTTTACAGATATTATAGTTGAATTGAAACTAAATAAAATAGTGTTCATTGCAATTGCAAGTAGGTATTTATTACGTCAAGTCAAGTGTCATGTTCATATGTCATTAGTGCCGTGTGCCGGTATACACAGACTAAAGACAAAAAAATAATGCCGCGTTTACACATTCGCGCGAATCGCGAGGCGAATGACGAGGCGAATAACGAACTAGCATGTGTAAACAGTCAGTTCGTTATTCGCCTCGTGATTCGCCTCGCGATTCGCGAGTTCGCGTTGAGGGCGGTTTTTCGGACGCGAATCAAAGGACACGAATAGCGAACACGAACTGGCTGTTTACACTTTCGCCTGCCGGCAGTTGGCAGCTAGCGCCCGACCCAACAGGACGTATATGTACCCGTTGTATGACTTGTATGGAAACATACGAATTGAAAGGTCTAAGTTAACATTTTTTGTGGGCAAATGTGTGTAGACCTAATTATATGTTAAAATAGGCAATCAGACATCAAATAAGATGATATCTCTATATTTAATAAGTACTTATAGCATCAGTGATTTTAATCTTTGTTATTTTCTCTTTTAGATATATTCATTGTTTTATACATTAAATGACCTTTTGATACATTTCTACATATAATTATAGGACTCTCACTAAATTTGTATCCTACTAATATTATAAATGCGAAAGTGTGTTTGTATATTTGTTTGTTATCTCTTCACGCTTTAACTACTGAACCGATATAGAACAAATTTGGTATAGATATAATTTGAGACTCGGGGAAGGACATAGTGTACTCTTTATTACGAAATTCCCACGGGGAGCGAAGCCCGCGGGTACAGCTAGTCTGCGTTTTATAATAACACGGATAAAGTCCACTAGTCTATACAGTATACACTACGAATAATAATTCTCATTATATAATAAGAGAATTATTATTCGTAGAGTATACATATAAAACCGGCCAAGTGCGAACCGAATTTGCGCACTAAGGGTTCCGTACCATTATCTATAAAAAATCGCGTTGTATGGGAGCCCCAAATAAGCTAAAAGCTTAAATATTTATTTTATTTTGTTTTTAGTATTTGTTGTTATAGCGGCAACAGAAATACATAATTTGTGAAAATTCCAACTGTCTAGCTATCGCGGTTCTTGAGATACAGCCTGATGACAGACAGACGGACAGACAGCGAAGTCTTCGTAAAAGAGTCCCTTTTTTACCCTTTGGGTACGGAACCCTAAAAATGACATCTTAGCAAAAGTTATTCAGACTGATGAGCATTTTCCGAAGTCATAAAGTCTACGCGAACGAAGTCGCGGGCTTCGGCTGGTTTTAAATAAACATCCCAATCTACCCACCACATACAGGTATATACCTAAGCGTAGGTAAATACCCGGGTAGAAGACAACATAATTGTAAATGTAGCGTGCATGCCGCCATTATGTCCACGTCCTCCATATTCGTGTGCGAATCTCATAATGAATCAACACACGAATGTGTAAACAGCAGTTCGCGTCGGCATTCGTACACGAATAGTTCGTGGAATGTTTCGTCGAATGACGAGGCGAATAGCGAACACGCATGTGTAAATCCGGTATAAAGATTTTTTTTTGCGAACTCCCTTTAGCGAAACATGGCGACAGCGACAAAGATAATATTATAATCGGGGTCCTGTTTGACCAAAAGTCATTTGGCAAAATTACACTTCACAAACATACAACAACATAAAATAACAAGATAAAAAAACAACGTTGGCAAAGAAATGGTTTCGCCAATTGATCATTTTACAAACGAGTCACTTTACCAAATGATCAACACTTAAATTTACAGTACCTGGGCGACCGAGCTTTGCTCGGTTATATCTCAAACATTAACTAATTTTTTTAAACTTGACTAAAAACAATGCAAAATAAAAAATTATATATAAACTTAAACATAAAAAAAACAAAAGTCAGTCACCGAGTGGGATTCGAACCCGTAACACTCTTTCTAGCGGTCGGTATCCTTAACCACTGAGCTAAAAACAAGGCGGTCGGCGCGACGAAATTAGCGACCATATTCTGCGTGGAAAGAAAAACGCATGAAAACTCGAAAACACGCGTTTTCCCAAACATAAAACTAATCTAGATCGATTGTTTACCCCCGAAAACCCCCATATACAAATTTTCAGCGAAATCGTTAGAGCCGTTTTCGAGATCACAGAAATTTATAAATATATATATAAATAAATATGTACAAGAATTGCTCGTTTAAAGGTATAAGATATATATGGCTCGTTTAAAGGTATAAGATTTTACAAATAATTATTTCACAAATGAACATTTAGCAACTGAGTTATCAGACAAAACTTGGTCTAAAAACATTTGATAAAATGTATTATTTTACAACTGTTTCGTTTATTAATAAATCTATTAATAAATATGGTTTGGGTCAAGACACGAGCCAGCGACTCAAGCTTAGGGCGAAAATAACACAGACCCAAAAACCACTTTGCCGTGGAGTGTAGGTTAGGTTCGTTAGATTTCCTGTGACCAAGACACGAGCGAGCGAGCGACTCAAGCTTAGGGCGAAAATAACACAGACACAAAAACCACTTTGCCGTGGAGTGTAGGTTAGGTTCGTTAGGTTTCCTGTGACCAAGACACGAGCGAGCGAGCGAGCGACTCAAGCTTAGGGCGAAAGTAACACAGACACAAAAACCTTTGGTTAAATGACATTTGGACAAATACATAATTTGCGAAACATATTATTTGGTGAAATGATCAAAAGTAAATTTACATTTTATTATTTAACACATTTAACAAGTGTAGTGTTTGCTAATGGATCATTTGCTCAGTGAGTTTTTGTAACATGATACTTTTGTCAAATGTAGCGTTTGTGTCAAATGATCATTTGTCAATCAATTTTTGGTCAAACATTAGTAATCCGTTATAATCACTACCATGGTATAATAGTATACTTCGACTTCGATCACTACGTCGTGCGTGATAGGTAGGTACCTTTTATGTATTCTATTTACTTTCCTGTTTTACCGGATTTACGAATGCGATTCGCGCGAATGTGTAAACGCGGCATTTCAGTTACGTTATCGAAACAAAAACAAACAAAACGATCTCGCCTGCGAATCCCGCGATAACCGTTCCGAAATGAAATCGCGTCAACAGCGATAATAGCGCGATAACCAAATCGGAACGGCTTTTAGCGCTCACAGCGCCAACAGTACTATTGGCTCAAAACGGAACGCAGCCATAATCTGTCTAATCTGTCAAATCTGTGCATTTCCCTGTCTTAGTCACCTACCAGGGGGTCTATCTTTTTGAAATTTAAAATTATGATTTATTTTTGTTGATTTTCCTTACATAGGTACGTGATTATGTATTTTTTGCTTGATGCGATTAATTAAAGATTCTCTCCAATATTCAGGTTCCTGATAATTGGTTATGGATAAGGCCGTTAAACCGCTTATGAGATATTGTAGACCAAGGTTATATAAATATCGGAATTTTTCTATAACTTTATCCAACATGGAAAAAGTAATGGAAGATTTGCATAAAAATCCATACTATGAAAAATACGCCGATAGAATTTCTGCACTTCAAAAGACGTCTCCAGAAGAATTCCTGCAAAGAGTGGAACAGCAGCAGAAAGCTAAGAAAGAGGAAGTTAAGAAGAAGTTTGCTTCAGTCGATACAAGGTATTTTTGTTTCTCAAAAGTAAGTGTTCGAACCATCACATGAAGATATACAAAACTATGTTTGTTGCAGGCAATTTTCATCGGTACTTAACCCTAAAGAGCCTGCTCAGTCTAGATCATCTCCAGAGCAAAAAAAGCTCTGTGACATATTCAAGATTGATCTAGTGGCGGATAAGGAAGCAGCTGAAATACAAACTATTTGGGAAGAGTATCATAAGAATAAGGAAGTGATATCAGCAACAGTCCCACAGAATGTGTATGCCACATTGCAGGAGCACATGACCAAGAATCCAACATTCCTGTTTCCACTGCCGCGCTCCCAGGGATATGAGTTCATCATGTGTCAGAACCACGGACACACTGTGCACTTCACACCGTTGCTTGCTTACCAGGTGAACGGTGCTCTCATGTTCTAGTTATGTTCCCCTAATCTTTTGGGATATGCTTAATATTATTTGTGCTGCAGGTACACAAGGAGAATGCACCAGAATGCTTAACCATGGTGCACTACACTGAACTTGCTCAAAAAGGGATTGTGCTTATGAGAGGTGAATATGACAAGGTATGTTTCCAATGCTATTTTTATTTAATCTTTATTGTTCATCAAATAAAACTGGTACAGAACAATAGGCGAACTTAACGCTAGAAGGGTTGTCTACCAGTCAGCCTTTGGGTTATACACATAGTCTAGATATGTTAATAGAGAGACTGAAATTGATTAATTAATAACTGGCCGCTCTGTATTCTGTACCACTGCATAACAGTATTTATAACAATATCTAGTATGGATGTCAATTAACTCTTTAAGATGTGACAAAACCCAGACACAATAGTAAGACAATGGAAGCCGGGTGGAATTCCACCCAGTGACAGCGGCAAGGTTATCCCTTCAACCGCTAACATCAGATTTATCCAACAAACATTTCAGTTAGAAAATTCATTTTCGGATAAATCTGATGTTTACAATAAAAGGGTTAAAATCACGATTATATTTCCGACATAAACATTTGGTAAAATTGGTTTTTTAATAAAAAAATTATTATTTCAGAATGTGTTGAATGGTCAAGAAGCTCAATGTCTAGCAAACCAGTTCCAAATGTACTACAGCGGGCGGGACGAGAAGAAGCTGAACCTGCTGCTAACATTCACAAGGAGCCCTGACTCATTCAAACATATGGATTTGATTTCACAGCTGGAGAACATTGGGCTTTAACTTTCAAGTTCTACACTAATAATATAATAGGATTAACCCTTTAATATATGTAGTAATAAACTTTTTTTGAAAAGTAGATTAACAAGATGTACTTAATTATATCTAGACTAATTAATATTAATAGGAAAGATTTGTTTATTTGTTTGCATTGAATAGGCTCCGAAACTACTGGACCGATTTTAAAAATTCTTTTACCTACTGTTGGAAAGCTACACTATCTCTGAGGTGTGTATGCATCCAGCGGAAAAGTGTCTAATAATAAATGTTGACTATACGAGATCTTAAATGTAAAGCTGCCTGCAAAATGTTTTATTGATAAATAAAATTTGTGTATTCATGTAATTTTTGAGAAATTCGTAAAACGTCTGTAAAAACAGAATCCAACAAAAAACACAAGCACTTACGAATAATCAATAGGTATAAACATAAAATTACCTGGGTGACCGAGCTTTCCTCGGTCGGTTACATCTCAAACATTAACTACATTTTTTTTAAACTTGTCTAAAAACAGTACAAAATAAAAAATAATATATAAACTTGAACATAAAAAAACAAAAGTAAGTCACCGAGTGGGATTCGAACCCGTAACACTCTTTCTAGCGCTCAACATCCTTAACCGCTAAGCTAAGCGGATATTCTTGCGTGGAAAGAAAAACGAATGAAAACTCGAAAACACGCGTTTTCCCAAACATAAGACTAATCTAGATCGATTGTTTACCCCCCAAAAACCCCCATATACCAATGACAAAATTCCGCCAGAAAAACATTTCCCTGGCGGAATATGTTTTTCACGAATTTCTCAAAAATGACTGATTACACATTCAATTTTCGATTAAATTTCATTCATCGATAAACATTTGAAGCTTTACATTCAAGATTAAGTTAATTTCAAATTAGATTAAGTATCGTCAACATTTATATGAACCCCCAGATTTAAGACAAAAAGAAATAAAGGAAGACAAGGAAAGCGATGGTCTGACGACATTAAAAAAACAGCGGGTCCATTATGGTATAGAACGGCCAAAATAAGAGAAGAGTGGAAAAATCTGGCAGAGGCTTTGGTGTCGCAAGACACGCCGACATCCAGCAACTGATCCATTGAAATAATAAAAAATAACCGGCCTAGTGCGAATCGGATTCGCGCACTAAGTGTTCCGTACCATTATCTATAAAAAATCGCGTTTGTTGTATGGGGAGCCCCCCTTAAATATTTATTTTATTTTGTTTTTAGTATTATTTTTTTATAGCGGCATCAGAATAACATTATTTGTAAAAATTTCAACTGTCTAGCTATCGCGGTTCTTGAGATGCAGCCTGAGGTGCTATTTTTCAAATGCGGAGTCACTAAACGAACGATTTTTTGTATGGAAAAACCATTCGTTTAGGCGACTCCGCGTTTCAAAAATGGTACTTCTGGTGACAGACAGCGAAGTCTTAGTAATAGGGTCCCGTTTTTACCCTTTGGGTAGGTACGGAACACTAAACAGCGAAAAATGTGTTGGCAAATAAAAGCTAAATAAATAAATAGTCAACATTTAATATTCAACACTTTTCAGCTGGGTACATGCACACATCGCATCCCTGAGTGACAGACTATATATTATTTATTTTTTTATTGGGGATCCCTAATAAAAAAAAATAAGCTTCAATAAAAATAAATTTAAAACTTTCAATTCCCATTTTGCTCCCTTAGGGGGTGAAAATACGTATTTAATGAAATGTTTTTAAGAGCATGAATCTAACTTTTTATCAAAATCGATGCAGATTTAAAGATTTTTCCTTACAAACTTTTAACCCCTATTTTGCACCCTTAGGGAGTGAATTCTAATAAACCATAAAATACGTGTTCAATGAAATGTTTTTAAAAGTGTGAATCCCTATTTTCATCAAAATCAATGCAAATGTAAAGATTTTTCTATACAAACTTTAAACCCCTATTTCACCCCTTTAGGGATAATTTTTTTCAAAATCCCTTAGTGTGCGTCCGCATTTTGAATTGAAACTATTGTCCAAATTTCACGTTTCTATCTAGCGGTTACGGCTGTGCGTCTTATGCCAGTCAGTCAGTGGGAACTTCTCCTTTTTAGGGTTCCGTAGTAAACAAGGAACCCTTATAGTTTTGCCATGTCTGTCTGTCTGTCTGTCCGTCCGCGGTCCTACTCAGAAACTATAAGTACTAGAAAGCTGTAATTTGGCATGGATATGAATATCAATCATGGCGAAAAAGTCGTAAAATAAAATAGGGGAAAAATTTTTTTTAGGTTACCTGCCATACAAGTAAATAGGAAGTTAATATTTTTTTCTCTACAGATATATTGTGTGGGGTATCGTTGAATAGGTTTTTCAAAAATATTGTGAGCTTGGGAACACCATTTTTCGATTTAGGCAACCGTGTCTGAAATATTTAGGTTTCAAGTAAATTTTTTTGTTAAAGTCATGTGCCCTCCCTATCTATCTGTTAAACGGTTATATATGGACACGTGAAAAAAAAACACAGCTATAGTATATACATATAATGTAGTTTAAAGGAAAACTATCAGAGCTAAGTAGGGTTAACAAATTAAAAAGTTATAGGTGATCAACTTATAAAATCTATCACCTTTTCTATTACGGCCCAAAGGTAAACTGGTAGACAATGCTTAGCATTAAGTTATACCTTTTGTACTATAATCTTAAGATTTAAAGTGCAATAAATTAAATAAATAAAAAATGTACTCGAAAAGGAAAATTTCATACAAATTCAATACTTAGCCGTTTTAGACTGCAAGTTGGCATTTACAACTATGGAACCCTATTCTGCGCGTGGCCCGACACGCACTTGGCTAATTATATATATATAGAATAGATTGAATTGATAAAAGTAGCAAACAATTTCTCAAAATTAACTGAATACAAAAATTGTATTTATAAACATTTGAAGGCAGCTTTTACATAGATCTAGTATAGTACTATTAGTCACTTTTCCGCGGGGGAAATGCACACACAAGAGCAATTCTCATTTTTTTTTCCAATAACATAATTGGGTGTCATGTGTCCCGTGACTTTATACGTAAATACCTATTTAATTATTTTTTATATCCACAATTTTTTTTTTATTCAGACAAAAAAAGTCCATTTATTGTTAGTGCGAAAAGAATAACTTAAAAACTATGTTAGTTACCTACAAACTTATATTAATTTAAATATCTTCTTGTCCTACCGTGCGACACCGGGACCACTGCATGTTCATGTACCCAGTGACGCACTATAGGACAGTCATATTTGACACTTATGACCCTCAGAATATTGTTGGTGCTACCGCGGACCCTGCACATCAGCGACGCGATTCGCTTCCGTAGGATGGCATGAAAGCCGTCGACGTGTGCTTGTAAAAACATATTTGATGCACTACAGTACCGCGGCGCGTTGCGTATAACTAACCCACAAACTGCACGTGTACATTGATTGACAGAAGGCTTTAAACAAGGTGATTTTAACTTCTGTACTACATCGTGCAAATTTGCGAGCCATCATATTGCAACGCACTGCCAACGCCCTCCTTTCCCTTTCCATATCAGTATCGTCGTTCATGTTTTCGGTCACAACGTGACCCAAGTACTTGAAAGACGACACTCGCAAGTGGCTTGCCATTCAGTATAACAGCCGGGACATGGTCTACTTTACGACTCTTCGCCTGAAACACCATAAATTCAGTCTTTTTCACATTAAAAATTAGGCCATGAGTTTTAGCATATTCCTTACAGACTGCTAGGAGCTTTCTAAGTGCAGCGATTGATGGACTCAGCAACACAGTATCGTCTGCATAACTAATGCTATTGACACATTGGCCGTCAATTGAGCATCCTACACCTGTGTTGCTCAGTTCAACAAGGAGCTGATTTATGTACAGGTTGAAGAGAGAGGGTGAGGTCAGGCCACCCTGTCTCACCCCGCACTCCAGCCTATACTCATCGGAAAACTGCCCAGCCCATCTAACCTGGTTAGTCTGGTGTTCATACCAGTACTTAAATAAGTTTATTACATCAGACGGTACACCCGCATCCGTCAGCTTAGGCCATAAGATCTCATACCTAACCAGGTCAAATGCTTTCGTCTGATCGAGGAAAACTGCATACACACAAGTTTTCCTGTCCGTATAATACCTAACAGTATGCTTCAGAGACAAAATTGCGCTTTTTGTTGATAGTCCAGGTCTAAAGCCGAACTGAGCGTCGTGTAAATTAAGATGAACTTTAAGTTGTCTCTCAAGTAAACCATCAAGTACCTTTGCTGTAATGGTAGCCAATGATATCGGCCGGTAGTTGTTTTTGTCGGAAATATCACCAGTCTTGTTTTTAACAACTGGTACCACGACCTATTTCATTAACTCAGCAGGTAGGTAGGAATGTCTTTTACATATTGTAAACAGCATACCTAGTAGCCTTGGCAAGTGCGGCCCCGCATACAGGAAGTGTTCAATACTGAGGCCGTCATGTCCAGGTGACTTTCCTCTCGTCATATTTTTAATAATAGATGACACTACTTTTGCGGAGACGCGTTCCGGCACATTGGACATGACCGCATCAGCCTTCACACTGCCTGCACTGCACACTGGGGACGGTTGCACCTGGAAATGTGATCTAAATACATTTGCTATCCCTACCGGATCAGTCACGCCGGCAATGCTTATCGGGATGTCAGACCTGGGACACACCTTTTTTGTTTGTTGCCAGAATCGTTTAAAAACTTTATTTTTATGAACTGTTGTTAAAATATCCATTTTAATTTTGTCCTTGTTGTTCTGACAATATTTTAATTTGCTTTTAAACAGTTTTCTGGATTCGGACATGTCTATGTAAACAGGGCCCGCACGAGGTCGTCCGTAACTGACCCAATTTAAAAAATTTTGTCTGGCATCCCGATAAGCACCTCGCACGTACTTATTCCAACCCGTAATCGGGCGCCTACTCTTTGTTCTATTATTACTTAAGGTCCCGCCCCGGCTCTGCCTAGCGGCCTCCTGCAGTGTCGTAACTATGTTATGATAAAAATTATCAATAATCACAGTATGATCTACGTTACGATTAGAACATATACTATCACAGCAGGAATTCAGTTCGTGCGGAAAATCTATTTCTTTTAATTTGTCAGTACCTGGGCGACCGAGCTTTGCTCGGTTACATCTCAAACATTAACTAATTTTTTTTAAACTTGTCTAAAAACAATGCAAAATAAAAAAAAAATATATAAACTTAAACATAAAAAAAAACAAAAGTAAGTCACCGAGTGGGATTCGAACCCGTAACACTCTTTCTAGCGCTCTCGCTATCCTTAACCACTGAGCTAAATCTAGGCGGTCGCGGCGCGACGAAATCAGCGACCATATTCTGCGTGGAAAGAAAAACGCATGAAAACTCGAAAACACGCGTTTTCCCAAACATAAAAGTAATCTAGATCGATTATTTACCCCCGAAAAACCCCATATACAAATTTTCAGCGAAATCGTTAGAGCCGTTTTCGAGATCACAGAAATTTATAAATAAATATATATATATACATACATACATACAAGAATTGCTCGTTTAAAGGTATAAGATTACAATACTGTGTGTAAGTATTATACATTTACATTTACTCGTAAGATCAAACCATTTGTCGCTAAATATTATCTTAAAGGAACAGAACTAAATAGACAGTCTGGTATTCGGGATCTGGGTGTATTCCATGACTCTAAATTAATTTTTGATATTCATATTGATAACATAATTAAAAAAGCTTCCAAATCTCTAGGATTTTTGATGCGTAATTCAAAAAATTTCAATCGAGCCAAAACCTTTAAAATCTTATACTGTACTTATGTAAGGAGTCATTTAGAGTACGCTTGTCAGGTCTGGAATCCCAGATATGATACATACATTTCAAGAATCGAGGCAATTCAAAAGAAGTTTATTCGGTATTTATGCTATCGACTGCATATTGACTATCGTTCAGATTCATACAATAATATGTGCGCGAAACAACACCTTGTACCACTAGATAAGAGGAGAAATGTAGCTGATTTGGTTTTATTTTCAAAAATTGTTAATAGTGTAGTGGACTGCCCGGATTTGCTTGCTAAGATAGGTTTCCTAGCCCCAGTCAGAATATTACGTAATAACTCTTTGTTTTTTACCCCTTTAGTATACTCCAACTACAGACAGAATTCATTTCTCTGGAGGACAAGTAATAGCTACAACCAGGTTTCGACTGAGGTCGATATCGATATATTTACTACTAGTATACCTAGATTGAGACGCCTTCTTACTGATTTCTTTTTCCCAAGCGATGTAGTTAACGACAATGACAATGACACTTAAATGTGATGTAAGTAAATTAAGTAACTATTTACTTCCTAACAAGTAATCCCATATGTATACTACTATACTATTATATTTACATGAATTAAGTACTGACTGAATATGCGGTTTCTTGAGAGCATGGAAATGATAACTTCATATTTAGAGATCGTAATCTTTTATAAAATACAATGTTTTCTATCAGTGAGGACCTGTAATGGACTCTCTGTGTCTATATAGTTATATATGTAAGTTAGAATAGTTGTTGGTCTTCCTAATAAAATAAAAATAAAATATCTCTATCTGTTTAGAAGTTCGATTACCCCATAGAACATTATCGAAAGAAGCACACTAATACCTGCCAAAAGATTTTTTTAACATATAGTTTATTCTATTGAGACACACCAAAAAATAGAAAGTCTATAAGTGTAATATTTTTTCTAAAATATTGATTTTGTTGAACATTGAAAACGTGAATGTATGAAAAACCGAGTGTCCCATTCTAAAATAGTAGTTTATGATACAAGTGTGGTAAACTGTTCATTACATTACAGTCGAGGCGGGTTGACAAACTAGCGGGCGAAGCCCGCGCGTTTGTCTATGGAGCCGAGACTTGTATTGTAATGGACAATACCACACGCGTGCCATACTACGTTTTTCAACACATTGGTGAGGAAACAATAACTTCAATAATAAAACAATTTTAAATCTCGTTAAAGAAAATTTGAAAAATGGCGCGCTTATTTTTTATTTTTCTAGGAGCATTTCGCGCATGCGCGAATCTGTAGTGATACGAGAAACACAGAAATCAATCCACCAACAGCCAAACGATTATTTTAAAAAAATGTTTTTTTTTTCAAACAGTGCAGAATTATAAATTCATTTTACTGTTGTTACAAGAATTTTACTCACCTACTAGGATATAAAATGGAATAATTTGAGTAAAACAAGGTTTCGGTACGAGTCTAGGCTGGCTGCATGCAGAGATTTTATATTTCAAAAATAATATTCGATAGGTATTTTGGATTTATAGAATCTTATTCCTAAACATTTAAAAAAACACTTTACCGCACTAGTGCGGTAAGTGATTTACCGCACGATTTCGAATGTATGCGTAATGAATGACATTACATAAGTGAAATCAGTGTGGTAAATAGCACTTTCCGAGCGAATGTGTTGAAAAAAAATGTTCAACCTCAATTTTTGTAGTCATCGCCAAGGAAACCATAAGGATTTTATGATGTTTTAATATAGTCTGACAAGTAATATATCGTATAAAGGTACGTATAAAGGTAGTTTTGTTATATTTTACAATTAAAATTAAGTAACAATTATATGCCTATTACACCACCCAATAGTTAGTGTCCGATTTGTATGGTGGGCGTGGCTCCTAGCTAGTGAGCAACTTATCTCACTGACCCTATCTGCACCAAATCTATCGGGCCTACATACTAGTACATTGCGTTTTTAACGTACGATGTACATTGCGCTTTTTTGTTTACTGATTATTTTACTCGACTGCTAAAGTAGTGTCATGATTTCTTCCAATTGTTGTCAGATTTTGTGCAAATGTCTATAATTGACCGATGCAAGCTCTGTCATTCTTGTAGAACCCCGTTATGTACATATCAACACTAGTAAATTTTAAGTAAGAAATGGAAAAAAATAATATCTGATGACATAGACACGCAATGTCATATGTGTGTGCATTTCCCCCGCGGAAAAGTGACGAATAACAAATGTTTACTATACTAGACCTATGTAAAGCTGCCTTCAAATGTTTATAAATACAATTTTTGTATTCAGTAATTTTTGAGAAATTGTTTGCAACTTTTATCTGTCAATTCGATTATTAACCCTTTCACCGCGAGACTTTATATCAGTTGTCGTGCCCCCAGCGCGAGACATGGTAAATCTAACATACCTATCTACAACCAAAAACGGATATGGATACGTAAGTTATGTGCCATACGAGCATTTTTTTTTGTCGCAAATATGCGACCTTCGCGGTATGGGCCCGACAATTTTTGTCACATATATGCGACGCTCGCGGTTAAAGGGTTTTAAATAGACATTTGCGTACCTACGTCACAAATGTTCCTACAATAGACATTATTACAATTAATACAAAAAAAACATTACACTACTTTAGCAGTCGGTTAAAAATAATCAGTAAATAAAAAAGCGCAATGTACATCGTATGCTAAAAACGCAATGTACTTATAAATAAATAAATAAATATATAGGGACAAATTACACTGATTGAGCTAGCCCCAAAATAAGTTCGAGACTTGTGTTATGGGATATTTACTCAACGATAATATATTTTATAACAAATACATATATAGATAAACATCCAAGACATCTAATGAAATGTAGTAAACTAATCCCCTTATTTAAAAAAGGAGAAAAAACAGATCCTGGCAGCTACAGACCTATATCTATCCTGCCAGTTTTGAGTAAGGTGTTCGAAAAGATAATGCTCAATCAAATGCTTCTTCATTTTAAGACCTACAACCTTTTCCATAGCCAACAATTCGGCTTTACTGGCGGGAAATCGACCACCGATGCGGGAGTAGCACTTGTTACTCATATATACGACGCATGGGAGAACAAAAATGATGGAATTGGATCATTTTGTGATCTCTCCAAAGCATTTGATTGCGTAGATCATCCGACACTTTTGCTTAAATTTCGTCAATACGGTTTTGATGATAAGTCAATAAAACTTATAGAATCTTATTTAACAGATAGGCATCAGACTGTTGATTTAAATGGCATAAAATCGCACGGATCTAATGTTAAGATAGGCGTACCGCAAGGTTCAATTCTTGGACCTTTCCTTTTCTTGGTTTATGACAATGACTTGCCTTATATGGTTGAGAAGCAGGCTGGCATAGTGCTGTTTGCTGATGACACCTCGCTTATATTCAAACTTGATCGACATAGCACAAACGCTAGCGCGGTGAACAGCACCTTGTCTTCCATTTCTGATTGGTTTTCTGCCAATAATCTATGGCGAGGCGAGGCGAGGCGTTTACGTTACGAATCGACTCGAATAGAATAGTCTAAAGTCAGTCAAAACTTTAAAAATAATTTTCGTCCAGAGTAACAAAATAAAAAAATAACATTCAATTTTGAACTGGTTTCTTTATCTTTTTTTATTATTTATTAATTTGTAAAAAAAATATATTTTATTAGTCATTCGGTATTTTAATTATATTCGGTGATAAACAAAGTAACAAAATAGGAATCATAATTATTCCTTATCGCAGTATTTTCATTCATATTATTAAATATTATATAAAATCAAGAACAAGGTGAATACTCTAAAACCTATTAAATGACAATTATAACCTAAGAAATGACAATTTAATTGATATTTTATTTTCCACCTCTGTTTTTAAAAGATTGTGCGCGTCTATTTCATCAAATATTTATTTTTTCCATTTCTTACTAAAAAATTATTTGTGTTAATATGTTCGTAACGGGGCCTTTACAAGAATGACAGAGCTTGCATCGGTCAATTATAGACATTTGCACAAAAACTGACAACAAATTGGAAGAAATCATGACACTACTTTAGCAGTCGAGTAAAATAATCAGTAAACAAAAAAGCGCAATGTACATCGTACGTTAAAAACGCAATGTACTAGTATGTAGGCCATAGATAATACACTATACCTGAAAGTGCATCTGATGTAGGCCCGATAGATTGGGTGCAGATATAATATGTTACGGCTAAAACCCGAAACGCGGCTACGCCTAGGTTTAACCGGCTAGAACTAGGTGCAGCCGGTCTCAATGGCTACACTTAGGTGTATCCTACCTACTTATCTTCGGCTAGAACTAGGTTTAGCCTTTATCATTCCGGCTAGAACTAGGTGCAGCCGATTGCAGGTGGTTAAACTTAGGTGTATGAGTAGGTTGTCTATATTTTAGGTTACAAATCAATCGTGATAAAATAAAAGACTAAAATATTGAAGTGAGTTTATATTGTTTTGTTGATACAACATATCTTAATAGGCCTATTACACCACCCAATAGTTAGTATCCGATTTGTAGGGTGGGCGTGGCTCCTAGCTAGTGAGCAACTTATCTCACTGACCTCAGTGAGATAAGTTGCTCACTAGCTAAAATATAGACAACCTACTCATACACCTAAGTTTAACCACCTGCAATCGGCTGCACCTAGTTCTAGCCGGAATGATAAAGGCTAAACCTAGTTCTAGCCGAAGATAAGTAGGTAGGATACACCTAAGTGTAGCCATTGAGACCGGCTGCACCTAGTTCTAGCCGGTTAAACCTAGGCGTAGCCGCGTTTCGGGTTTTAGCCGTAACATATCTACACTAATATTATAAAGAGGAAAGATTTGTTTGTTTGTTTGTTTGATTGTATTGAATAGGCTCCGAAACTACTGGATCGATTTTAAAAATTCTTTCACTGTTGGATAGGTATGTTATCCCTGAGTGACATAGGCTATGTATGTACCACGGGCGAAGCCGGGATGGACTGCTAGTATTAGATAAACATCTAAGACCCAGGACAGTTTGAAAAAGGCCATTTTCCAACTTGCCCTGACCGGGGATCGAACCAGGACCCAGGGTGGCGGACTAGCATGGTGACCACTACGCCACGGAGGTCGTCAAAATGCCGGTGCGTTAATTTTAAAAGAAATGGTATTCTTAAAAAATAATAGTAATTAAACTTGTTTATCTGGTATGTTTAAGTATACTAGATGAATTCAGTAGAAGGTAAGTAAGAAGCACTGGGTGAGGGCAGGCAGTGACAAGCTCTTTAAAGCGGTTTATCAATTTAATTTATGGGGATAAAAATTATATTCAGGAGTGATGTGTATTATGGAAAGCGGTCGTCCATTCACTGGAGGCAGGCACGGGGATTGTCTCGGACTAGGAATCTCATCAGGGTGAAGCTCCGAATCAGTTGCTGAGCTAAGATTGACCTGTCTGAACATTTGCTGCTGTTTAAGGTAGTCCTTGGGGTTTTGGACGAATGTTCCTGGTGATGAACTGACAGCACTGTCTGATGAGAGATATACCATACTCTTTTGTGGACTTTCCTCCTTGTATAAATTTTGCAAATATGATTTAGTATCTGCCATAACATCCTCGCTCAGAATGTTAGGTGCAATTTGTTTTAAATACACGGGGACTTTATTGATAAATTCCTCATATAGTTGATAACCACAATCATCTTGAGCATGTAGAGAAGAAATGTTTGAAATACTTGAGGATTCGCCGTTATTATCATCGAAATTTATGATAGGACTAAACAAATTGAAGCTATTAGGAGAGCTATCATTGTAATATTTGTATATTTCAGTTCGCCTGACTGAATCCATTTCATTACTTTTTTTTATACTAGGATCCTTTATGACATGATCAGATTCGGTTTCAGTTTCGTCCAAAACAGTAGGACTTTGAATATAGATCTTGTTAGTTTTAACTATTGTTTCATGTTGCCTTTTATACTTATTACCCAGCAGTACAGGCCTTGTTACAGTCTCCGATTTAATAGCTTTGGGAAATAATGTCAGTCTATGAATTGTTATGCATTGCTTGTTGAAGTTTGAAGCTTTGTTTATGCATGAGGATTTTTCATTTATATTGTTGTCCTGTGATTTATTTCTACCCGAGAAACTATGCGCCCTTTTCCTTATTTCATCAAGACATCTTCGAGTTCTTCGTTTCTTGCGTTTCACGTTGTTTATCATCATTTCCATTATTCACACTAACACTGTAGACGAATAGACAGCAGAACAATCATACTTATAACTTACGAAGAAAAAAATATCAAAATATCAATTTCTCTCAAAATATTCTGTTTTACACCTTTAATTTTTTTAATTTTACATACATTTACACCACACCTGTTGCAAGTGTTGGAACTTGAATCAATTAATTATTTAATTAAAACCACAAACCAAAATAGGTATGTAATGTACCTCCTATCCTATGATGTAAAATCAAAGAGAATATATTTACTACATACGTTTGTAAAATGTTAGAATTTTTTATTATCTCTGTTTTAAAGTTGCCGCCAAAGAGTTCTGTGCTGCCTGACGACCATACTTTTTAATGTGCTTGTTGCTGCTATAAAAAAATCCAGCCTTCATTTCGGCAAGGGCGTATTTTTAGGGTTCCGTAGCCAAATGGCAAAAACGGAACCCTTATAGATTCGTCATGTCTGTCTGTCTGTCTGTCCGTCCGTATGTCACAGCCACTTTTTTTAGAAACTATAAGACCTATACTGTTGAAACTTGGTAAGTAGATGTATTATGTGAACCGCATTAAGGTTTTGACACAAAAATAGAAAAAAAACAATAAATTTTGGGGGTTCCCCATACTTAGAACTGAAACTCAAAAATTTATTTTTCATCAAACCCATACGTGTGGGGTATCTATGGATAGGTCTTCAAAAATGATATTGAGGTTTCTAATATAATTTTTTTCTAAACCGAATACTTTGCGCGGGAGACACTTCCAAAGTGGAAAAAAGTGTGTCCCCCCCCCCGTAACTTCTAAAATAAAGGAATTATAAAACTAAAAAAAATACATGATGTTCATTACCATAAAAACTACCAGCGAAAATTGGTTTGAACGATATCTAGTAAGTAGTTTTTTTTTAATACGTCATAAATCATAAACGGCAATTTACCTTTCATTCAATCAACTCAAACATAAAATTTAAAAAAAAACAACTACAAGACTATTATGTTATTTGCTACTACGGAACCCTTCATGGGCGAGTCCGACTCGCACTTGGCCGCTTATTAAAATTAGTTGTCGTGTCGTAACTCGTATTACGAGTAATGGTTTGCGCGAGCGTTACAGAGGTGCTATTTTTCAAACGCGGACTCACTAAACGAACGGTTTTTTGTATGGAAAAACCATTCGTTTAGGTGACTCCTCGTTTCAAAAATGGCACTTCAGGTGCTATTTTTCAAGCGCGGAGTCACTGAACGAACGAACCCTCGGTGCGCGAGTCCGACTCGCACTTGGCCGGTTTTTTTGTTTATGGAAAAACCATTCGTTTAGGTGACTCCGCATTTCAAAAATGCCACTTGACCATGTTAAAGGGCAATCTAACCTTCATGAGTGCTATTTTTCATTTAAGGACTCACCGAAACACCAAACTTAGTTTTCCAACTCACCGGTCGCGTAAAACACCATTTGACCGTATTTTTGAAACCGTCGTGTCCGTGAAAAACAATATAGTTTTATGCAAAAAACTTCGAAAATATGTCTATGGTTTTCTAGAAATTTCACCATAAATAAATAAGCAGCGTTGGCAGACGGATTCCCTATAAAAGGTTTCTTTGACATATTTACGCTAAAAAGCGTTGGCAGACGGATTCCCTATAAAAGGTTTCTTTGACATATTTACGCTAAAAAGGACAAAATTACGAGTGGTCAAGACAACTCGTTGCGAATTCTTCGCCCATTTGAAACGCTTGCGCCAACCATTTGTAATGTGATGTGATGAGTGATTTTAAAAACACGTCCCCATAGCGCTTATCATCAGTGGTGCGATTTTTCAAACGCAGAGTCACTAAACGAACGGTTTTTTGTATGGAAAAACCATTCGTTTAGGTGATTCTACATTTCAAAAATGGCACTTTAGAAGCAAAGCAGGAGTACTATTTTATAACTCACTTTCACTCACCGAACTCAAAACGTGTAGTTTTCCAACTTACCGCTCGCGTATTATGAAACCGAACGGCTGTGTGGCCCCGGCGCAGAATATGACCACTCCATCTCTTCCTGTGGATGTCGTAAAAGGCGACAAAAGTATAAATACGTCACAAACACCAAAACAGGATTCCGACGGGCAGCAACGCAAAAGCTAGACGTGACGCAACACTGCGCTCGCCAACCCGCCTGCCTAGCGAGGCGAGTATGGCAAAGACCCCCCAATGGAGGTATTATAAAAGACCAGCGGGGCAAGCATGGTGTTTTATCTGAGAAGTCTTTTCATATCTTCCCTCTGTAAAAATGTACATGATAACATAAAATTAATGAATGGACACGTAGTAAAATAAGTCGTCACACGCAGGCAGTTTATAAACAGAGTTTCTAATGTCTGCTAAGAAAATATAATAGTTTTAAATTTAAACACGCGTTTTGTAAGACAATGACGTTAGATTAAAGACTTATATAATTACGTAATAATTTATAGAAAAAATATTGCAATTCAAAAGTATTAAACATTATAAAAATGAAATGTTTTTACAATAAATGTGCAACGGAACGTTTCAACTCATGTCGTACAGTAGTGCTATTTTTGAAACGCGGAGTCACCTAAACGAATGGTTTTTCCATACAAAAAATCGTTCGTTTAGTGACTCCGCGTTTGAAAAATAGCACCTCATAGCCCTTAGCACGAGTTTTCGATTTTTTTCTAAGGCATTCGAATCGAGCTCTCGATTCGCTTACGCAGTGCGGCGATAGCAGGCAGCACGAGTGTTGTGGCTGTCGAACCGAGAGCTCGATTGGTTTTCAATATTGACGTAAACTAGGGATGCGCCTTTTTATTTTAAATTTTGGTTCTTTTATTACATTTTTTTGATAATGTTTGAGAGAAATCATGCGTAAATCAATAAAATAATACTTTTCTGACTTATGAATATAATATGGAAGCCGCTTTTTGCTTAATTTCAAAAAATGTATAAAGTCAAAAATTTCATTCTTTAATTTTGGTTTCCGAACGGAACTTGCTTTTGTTGAAACATAACCTATTTTACATATTTATTTCCTAATTTTATTTATATTTCTAATGAGATTCGTCCAGTCAGTAATAAAACAAATAAAACCATTGTAAGGACAGATTATTTTAAAATAAAGAACTACGTTGAAGCTCATAGAAAGGTAAGCTGTTCAATCAGTAGATTACAAAGCGAAAATTAATGGGATTGCTAGCTGTAGTAGTAAAGAATGAGACAGTATTTATCAGTCTTGATACCTACGCATATTTACCTGAGTACAAAAGTCAGAAGTACCACACAGGACAGGATGCCTTTCCTAAACTTATTGTTCATGTAAATCCAGGATGAATATATCATTATCTTGTAACCTTAGGTCCCTTTGGTCAGGGATAACAGCTATGTAGTGACAGATCCATTATATACATCATGACTGTTTTAATAGTTTTTTATTTTATGTGTTCTAGGTGATTGAAGAATGTAAATTTGGAAAAGGGCCCAGCTAGCAGAAGCAACCAAGCTGTTACTGCTTTCATCAAACAGAGTGGGCTGACACAACAACAACACAAGATAAAATTTTCCCATAGTCACCACACAAGCGGTTTGGTATTGCAGTAGATGGTACCTATAGAATTAATGCACAGGGGATGCATTTGCCCATTCTCTGTTACTCATACCTCTAGTTGTTTCTTACGATACCCTTTGCGGGTAAGTTGGTGGTGAATGGTGACATATTGTATTGTAATTGAATGTTACTCTAATGTTTGGTAGCGGTAATAAAACAAATATTATATTTCTAATAAAAATTCATATTTAATATGTTTGTTTTAATCCTATACTTTTACTAGGTATGTCATTCATCATAATTTGAGATAATTACATAGATAAGTTCACACACTATGTTCTCATTGACCTTTGTGGAATAATGGTTAACACGCTAGTCCATCCCTCGGAGATTCTGAGTTTGATCTACAGCCAAGGAAACTGTTGCTTATTTCCAGAATATTGCTCAATTTCCTCTTTTGGGACCATCAATTACTTTTTCTGTAACCAAAATATGAATATACTTATAAGGTTATGTACCTATAAATGTTGTATGCATTTGTTTATTTTATTAACCAAGACGAGTAGAGGTTTACCCAACAATAGAATATTAGAAAAATAAAAGATTCCGATGAATTGATAAGCTCCTCCTTTTTTTAAATCGGTTAAAAATATATTTACACGGACGGTGATTTAATATTTTACTTACGTTAATCGTTGTGCGTTTGCCTCGTTTTCCACTAACTTTGCAGCTAGATAGTAAAATAAAGGTCCACGTTCTTGAGAATTCATGGTTTTAACTTAAAAACACTGTTTTAATAATCTTTGTAGTAACTCGAAAGTTTGAGTCACTGAGAAATTGTCGGTGACAAAATATTCGCCATGTCTCGATAGCCAGCTAACGCAAATGTCGATTTGAAATGTCAAAACGAAACTCGTGCTAAAACTTTTACGACATTTTAACATAAAGTATGGAGTGACGGACGCTTTCGATTCGATTTCGATACCTTGTCGATACGATAGTAATGTGTCAAAACTCGTGCTGCGAGTTATAGTTCCTTTTACGCACGATAGAGGCGCTGTTCATTTTTCCATACAAAACTTTGTCGAAGGCGATTCGAATGTTTTGTCGCAAATATTCGTGCTAAGGGCTCTGTAATAAAGCATCAGTCAAAGCTATTAACTCGTTAGATGTGACAACCACAAACTGCATTGATGTTAAAGCGTTTTAGTCCACTGTACTGTAATGGCGTTTACTTTTCATCAAATTTCGCGAAAATTTTTAAATTTTTTCTTTTATCATCACATTAAAATGACTATCTTTCATATCTTCTATCGCTATAATTCTTTGCAAAAAGCGTTCTTTCTTTTCGCAGCTACTCATTTTTGTTCTAATATCAGCACGTTCTCTTTTAATAATGTGTAATATGAAAGTTTATCGATATTTTTATCGTTGTTATGGCGGAATCGATGGAAGACTTAAGTACTATGCTCGCAGACCTAAACCGAGTTTCCCAACAGGTGGGTCTTAAAATGAACATGGACAAAACGAAAGCAATGTCAAATGTCCATGTTGCGGCCCTACCTGTTTGTGTTGGGAGCTCCGCCCTCAAAGTTGTAGACCAATATATCTACCTGGGTCAATTGATCCAGGCAGGAAGTTCCAGCTTCGAGGAAGAAGTCTTTAGACGAATTCGACTCGGCTACGCAGTGTCTTCTCGTCAAAAATACCTCAGTGTCTTAAGACTAAAGTTTATAACCAATGTGTGTTACTAGTGATGACTTATGGCTTTGAAACTTGTTCCCTTACTATGGGTCTCATAAGAAGGCTCAAGGTCGTGCAACGCGTTATCGGTGTTTCTCTACGTGATCGAATCAGAATCAGAAATGAAGAAATTCGTTGGAGAACTAAGTCACTGACATAGCCCAGCGGATAAGCTCGTTGTAATGGCAGTGGGCGGGACGGGACACATAGCGTGACGAACCGATGGCCGGTGGGGCAAAAAGGTTCTCGAATGGCGACCACCCACAAGGTGGTCTGACGACCTAACCAAGGTCGCTGGAAGGCGCTGAATGCAAGCCGCTCTAGATCGGTCATTTTGGAAATCTTTAGAAGAGGCCTATGTCCAGCAGTGGACGTTATGCGGCTGAAATGATGATGAATGATGATTATGAAACCGTCTCGTGTTAACGGCAATATACGCCCTTAAAACGTAGTAATTATATTCTCTTTGATACGCCCAGTTTCACCCAGTGACAAATATGTACATGTACTGAGATTCTATTTTTAAACTCGGAGTCACTAAACGAACGATTTTTTGTACGAAACAACCATTTGTTTAGGTGACTCCGCGTTTCAAAAATAGCACTTCTATTCAAGAGTGCTATTTCTCATACAAAGGACTCACTGAAACACAAAACGTGTAGTTTTCCTACACACCGCTCGCGTAAAATACTATTTGGCCGTATTTTAAACCGTCCTGTCAACGAAAATCAATATAGTTTTATGCAGAAAACTTCGACAAGTCGTCTATTGTTTTCTAAAAATTTCACCATAAATAAAAAAAGCAGCGTTAATCGGAACGGAGTAGTTATTTTTCAAACGCGGAGTCACTAAACGAACGATTTTTTGTATGGAAAAACCATTCTTTAGGTGACTCCGCGTTTCAAAAACACCCCATGAAAGGTTTCTTTGACTTATCTACGCTACAAATGTCAAAATTACGAGTGGTCAAGCAAGCAAGACCACTCGTTGCGAATCCTTCGCATACGCTATGACCGATTCAAAAATGCGCCCGTTTGGAAACGCTCGCGGCGCCTAATGACAAGTGATTTCAAAAATACGTCTCCTGAAGTGCTATTTTTCAAACGCGGAGTCACTAAACGAACGATTTTCTGTATGGAAAAATCATTCGTTTACGTGACTACGCGTTTCAAAAATAGCACTTCTGAAGTGCTATTTTTGAAAAGCGGAGTCACCTAAACGAATTGTTATGCAATACAAAATACTATTTGTTTAGTGACTCCGCATTTCAAAAAGTACTTCTGAAGTGCCATTTTTGAAACGCGGATTCACCTAAACGAATGGTTCTTTCATACAAAAAAAAACGTTCGTTTAGTGACTCCGCGTTTGAAAAATCGCCCTTCAGGAGACGTATTTTTGAAATCACTTGTCATTAGGCGCGAGCGTTTCCAAACGGGCGCATTTTTGAATCGGTCGTCGTAAGTAAACTCGTAACTCGTACGTATCGTATGCGAAGGATTGGCAGGGCAGCATTTTGTAGTCTTTGTTATTGTATTATGTGTGCTTGCTATATTGTATAATACGTACCTACCTAATGTGATTCTGACACACACTCACATAAACAAAACACAACTTACACAACACAAGTCACAATCACAAAACGTAGTGATTTGATAATATGCTCTTTGCTGTACTGCAGTGTCCACGGTAGATATTTTGTTTTGGGAGTGCCTCTGCTGCCGGCGCTGGTATAACACGATCTGTGTCTGTGTTACTTTCGCCCTTTGCTTGAGTCGCTCGGTCGCTTAGCTCGCTCGCTCGTGTTTTAGTCACAGGAAACCTAACGAACCTAACCTACACTTCACAGCAAATTTTGAGTGTTGGCGCCGGCAGCTAGTGTTTTAAATTTCGGCTGCCGGTTCCCAATTTTAGTGATATTTTTAGGAGCCGGCGCCGGCAGCGGGGGCACTCTCTTTTCTTTTTGCCAGAAATGAATTAAAAATAAATCTTGTCAAGTCCAACAAAGTGACAACTGTCACTGTCAATAAAAATATTTTTAGCAGGTAGCTAGCTAGAGTTATGATGGGAAAGTAAAAACGACTGTCGCGAATCGCGATTATCGCGAAAATCCGCGAAATCCGCGAAATCTTTAGTGATAAATTCTATAAAAATTGAAAGAATGAAGAAGTCCTAAAAACGTATTATAGCTTTAACCATATTACAAACTCTATTAAGGTAAGCTTGCAATTTACATTTACGGTTTCGCAGTGGTACCTGTGCTGAATAATGCAGATAATGCAGCATTTAAACTAACATGTATTATATTTACTTCAATCTATCATCAAACCAAATAAAACTTACCTCTAAATTTTTCTTCTAGATATTTATCGGATATACATAAGTACGTTATCTATGATACAAGAAAATAGTTTACCCCAAATAAGCTCATCTAACCAGAAGAGTGTTGGTTAAACGTTTGGAGCGTATAGATTGGTAGCCCTAATGCTCTATGTAATTGTATCTCTTGAAATCTCTTATGTAAACCTGTGGATTTAGTGAGAATAAACAGGAAGGAAAAAAAAGTGGATTTAGTGAGAATAAACAGGAAGGAAAAAAAAAGTACATATTTATTACACTCACCTATACTACTGACTTATTTGTTCACATTTTGATTGGCTTACTACAGATATTAATCACGCCAGGATTTTTTTTTTTCTAGAGCTAACTAAATGGATCTCTCACCACAACTACTTATTAAGTCATGTAGTGATCATACAAATGTAACTCATTCCTAGGGTGTCAAGCGAACTTAGACCTTATTGACATTTACGTGTTTACCTATGGTGTGACAGTCTGGCATGATGGCCACTGGGCCACAAATGTCGTTGATCTGTTAAAATATCTAGAATTATCTATCTATCTGTGCATGCATATAGAGCTTTAAATGTGACCAATTGAGGAGGCTAGTGTAATTTAACCATAATTCGCTACTGGAAGGCCATATTATAAATGATCCATCATTAATTCATTATTAAGGGCTGCACTAAATAAAAGATCTTTTATTTGAATAAAAACAGTTTATGTACTATTTCAAGCTAAGGAGTAAACTGCAACTGCTGACAGGAAGTGCAGCGCAGTTCCAGTGTGCGGTACAAACCTCCACTGCTCAACCAAAACTAGGCGGTGCCCTAATAACTGGCCCCTGCCAGTTTTTAGGGCACCGCCTAGCTATTTATGATCATTGAATTACTGAACGAGGCGATTCATGGTGCCTCGATATAAATCCGGATTATTCAAGAGTTGCATACAATACTTTATACCGAAAATAGAAATTTAATGAAGAAAAGGGAAGGTTACTTTAATTAAAATCCACATTGAAAATAGAAACAATTTCTAAAATTAAAAATAATTGTTCTGAATTCAAACACCAAAATAGTGATTAAAAGTTCACTGTTTTCAGTGAAAAAAATAAACTTTTTTGTGGAGTAATGGTATAAAGAAACATATAAATTATCTGAAATTTCCCTAAACTCAAAATAATATTAATGTGAAAATGTATATTCAGAAAGATTTTAATGAATTCTTTCTAAATATACATTTTCATGTTATATTGTTTTGAGTTTAAGAGAAATTTCAAGATATAGGCCCAGGTATCTTGTTGGCCCACCATTCACATGTGGAAGTAAGCAATTCCAAGACGGACATGTAACTCAAATAAATACATTTCAAATATAATAAATAAATAATTTTCTTTATGAGGGGTAAATCAGACATGAAAAAAAAGTTTTTTGTGTGATGTGACACATACAAGTATCAAATGAGAGCTTTTTAAAACAGTGAAAAATGTGTCTGTACATTGATTATATTTTATAGCCGTCGCGGGCTAGAAATATTTGAAATTATTTATTTGAGTTATATGTCCATCTTCGAATTAAATATGACCACCTTATCTCCGAAACCACTGCATTGAGTCTAAACTTTTTGAGAAATTCATATAATATTTCTTTACCTTAGATTACAGAAAAACCTATAAAAAGTCTAGGGTATTTAAAAGTGTCGAATCACTAATGGACTAGGAATTTTGGCTCTGAAACATGGCCCTTATGAGTCTCATGAGAAAGCTCAAGGTAGCTCAACAGGCAATGGAGAGGGCTCTGCTAGGTGTTTCCCTACATAATCGAATCAGAAATGAGGAAATTCGTAGGAGAACAAAAATCCCTGACATAGCCCAGTGGATTAGCTCGTTGAAGTAGTAGGTAGTGGGCGGGACAAATAGTGCGACGAACCGATGGCCGATGGGGCAAAAAGGTTCTGGAATGCCGCCCGCTGTAACTGGCAAGTGAAGCGTAGGACACTGGCTTACAAGGTTTGTAAATCTTTGGGAGAGACCTAGTGCCTAGAGCAGTGGATGTTATGCGGCTGAAATAATGATGATGACTAAAGGACAAACTCATGTCAGGTTCATACGAAGTATAGATTAGGAACTTGACTGCTATTATAAGTTTATAAATTGTTTATGTAATGGAACCCTCAATGGGTAAGCCTGACTCGCGCTTGGTCAGTTTATTTTATTAGTATTGTATTTGTTAGTGAAATGGATACGTGTGGTGCGGCGCGGTGACGGACGCGGGCGCGGGCGCGCGATGGCGGACAAGGAGGCGGCGGGGGCGGGCGCGGCCGCGGCGGGGGGCGCGGGGCAGGCCGACGCCGTGCTGCTGGCGCCGCTCACCGAGGACACGTTCCTGCACAACCTGCACGTGCGCTACAAGCGGGACATCATTTATGTGAGTTCTCTTTTCATTGTCACTTTCTACCTGTAAGTAAGTGTGTAATCCCCTCATGAAGACTGACAATAAGTAAAGGCGAGACTGGTGGAGGCAGACATGCATCGCTCCCATATATAACCCAAATTAGATTAAGCTATAAGCTTCATTATACATGTTCCTTGAGTACCTAATTCTAAGGATTTTAGTCCAGGAGGCAATCTGTTAAAAAATCAAGATTAAGATTTTAATATTTGCCAAGCAAATTAAGATAAACTTTCGACTTTAAATTTTTCACCCTATATACACCCCATAACATTTAAATCGCTGAACTGATTTCCATCAAACATAGCTCAGCAAGAACCAATCAAATATCTCGGTCAGGTCTACTTTCAAACAAAAAACCGCATTAAACTCGCCCGTTCGTTTAGGTGCTACGGATGCACAGTTAGACGCACAGACCAGACATGTAATAAAACTTATTACACCCCTCGTTTTGTCGGGGGTTAAAAAGAAAGGTTGGCACTGTTAGAACCTTGTTCCAGTAAATCACCGCTGTTTCAAACCGGCGAGTATGTGTAAACTGAAAGGACGTAGGTACTAACACTATGATTCCACACAAGTGACCCAGAAGATTTATTTTCTCGAGTGACGCCCTATTTGTTTGCAATGAAAGCATTCTCGTGGTGTGGCCGCAGACGTACGTGGGCAACGCCCTGGTGTCGGTGAACCCGTGCCGCGCGCTGCCGCTGTACTCGGCCGAGCTGGTGCGGCAGTACGTGCTGCGCGCGCCGCACCAGCTGCCGCCGCACCTGTACGCGCTGGCGGCCGGCGCCTACCGCCGCGTGCGCGACCGGCGCGAGAGCCAGGTCATCGTGGTGACGGGCGAGAGCGGCGCCGGCAAGACGGAGGCGGCGCGCGTGTGCCTGCAGTGCGCCGTGCTGGCGGCGCCCGCGGCGGCGGCGCCCGCGGCCGGGGCGGCGCCCGCGCGCCTGCCCGCCGCCGGCACGCTGCTCGAGGCCTTCGGCAACGCCGCCACCGCGCGCAACCACAACGCCAGCCGATTCGTACGTACCGCCTGCGCTGACGCTTGCGATTCGCTCAGCTCTGTCTCAGTCATCGGGGTAACGAGTGTTCTGTGTGCGCAGGGCAAGCTGTTGGACGTGGAGTTCGACTTCAAGGGCGAGCCGGTGGGCGGCCACATCACGCACTGTGAGTAACACGCTTCGGCCCCTTTTGTTGACAGTTAGCGCTTTTACCGCACTTTAATTATATGTAAATGGATAAAAATTTATTGCCGTTTTGTTTCTAAAACTCGAAACTGTTCGACCTATTATGCTTATTTTTGAAATATTTGTGGAATCCATGAAAAGTTTATATGATGAGAAAATATGGAAAAAAGAATAGCAAAATAATGGGAACTGAAACAGAGGATCAAAGTATAATATAACTTTGTATGTTACTATCTCGACATTGAACCATTTTAACATTAACTAAAATTTACACGCTGTTCTGGATGGTCGGATAGACCTGTTGGAGAAGGTGAGTGCGCTTCTGTCACAGAATAAATGTGCGTGTGTGACGGTCGGGCTGTAGCGGGTACATGTGTGTGTGTGTGCAGGAGCGCGTGTGCGGCGTGGCGGCGGGCGAGCGCAACTTCCACGTGCTGTACCAGCTGCTGGCCGGCGCGGACGTGCTGCTGCTCAGTGAGTGTCGGCGCACTGTGTAATGTGGGGTGTACTTCTCCTTATGACTGTGTTATTTTATTACCAATAATTGTGTCCGATTTTTCTGCTAGCTGCCTAGAGGCATCTGACGTGGCTGAGCGCATTATTACACACTAGTGAACTAGTGTACACGTTTCCTCACAATGTTTTACTTCACCAGAAGTAAGCGGTGGTTGAAAATAACTACATGAGTACAAACTCTTGGGTTCAAGTCGCGCTTATTGAGTATCGAACTTGTGCTCCTTTGTAGATTTATTTATTTATTTCATTTATTATGGAAAACTAAAAGCCATTTCTTATCTATTTAAACAATAACAACAAATAGTTATAAAACTTAGCCAATAATACAATATCGCGAAATCAAATGAAACGATCTTCTGTTTTTGAAATTATTAAAAACGAAATAAGTGGATTAAACTGAAATTGTTTAGCCTCATCAGGGAATCGCAATGTTTAAAATAACCAGACAACCGAAATTGTAAAAAACATGGATGTATGACAGTAGTGTGTTGCGATCAGAGCGGCTGAAGCTGCAGCGGTCGTGGGAGCACTACCGCATCCTGCGCGGCGGCGCGGCGGAGGCGCTGGCGGCGCCGGCGTCGCCGCGGCGGCCGCCCGCGCCCGCGCCGCCCGCCGCGCCGCCCGGCCCGCGGGCGCCGCACGCCGACACCGACCACTTCGCCTTCACCAAGGCGGCCATGGCCACGCTCGGCTTCGGCGGCGCCGCGTGCGGCGGCGTGCTGCGCGTGCTCGCCTTCATCCTCAAGCTCGGCAACGTGCAGTTCGAGCCGCAGCACAACATCGACGGCAGCATCGGCGCGCGCCTGCACCAGCACTACGAGCTGGCGGAGGCGTGCGCGCTGGTCGGCGTGGACGCGGACGAGCTGGCGAGCGCGCTGGGCGCGGGCCGCGGCGACGACGACAGCGACGCCGACGCCGCCTCCGACGCCGAGGCCGAGGCGTGCGCCGACTGGGCGGGCGCGCTGCGCGACCGCCTGCTGCACGCGGTGTACGCGCGCCTGTTCACGTGGCTCGTCAACGAGGTCAACGCCGCCATCGCGCCGCCCGCCGCCGGCAAGCGCTGCTCGCTGGGCATCCTCGACGTGTACGGCTTCGAGTCGCTCGCGCACAACGGGCTCGAGCGGCTGCTCATCAACTACGCGGCGGAGCGCGTGCAGGCCGCCGTGACGGGCGCCACGCTGCGCCGCGAGCAGGAGGAGTACGCGCGCGAGGGGCTGCCGTGGACGCCGCTGCAGTTCAGCGACCACGAGCTGCAGGCCGAGCTGCTGGACGCCGGGCCCGAGTCCGTGCTGGGCGCGCTGCGCGACGCCACGCAGCGCCGCGCCTCCGACCGCGACTTCCTGCAGCGGCTGCAGCGCCGCCGCCACCCGCGCCTCAACCTCGTGCCGCCCGACCACTTCCAGTGAGTATGCCGGCGGCGCACACTGGGCTTAAATCGCACCGTAGAATCGCACTTAGGGAATCGGAAAAACCGAGTTATCATTTAAAAAAATAATAATATCAGAATGAAATTCTACTATCATATACAAGAGAAAATCATTCTTACCAATTTCTATTAAACCCAATATTTTAAGCGTTATGAATTTCTAAAGATTTTATGAACAAATATATTAATCTATTAATAACTCTTAATTCTCAAAATATCTCCAAATGCGGATATTAGATTTCAATAATATGATTTTTTGCCTATTTATGCACAAAACGAGTTGCTTCGATATCGTTCGATTATTGCAACGAAAAAAATATAATCCTGCAATAAAACTATCCGAAGTTAAATCACTAACAGGCTCTTAAGTGTATCGCTTTAGTAACCATGCATACAAAAACACAGATGTAGCCTTTGTAGCTGCAATTACCACGATCTTTAAATATCCGGATATTGACAGGTCCGGCGAAATCAACGCCGCTATGAAGAAAAGCTCTCGCTGGTGTCACTCTTACAGGTGGTAGTTGACCCATTAACTGAGTTTTGGTTATTACTGCTTGTTTAACACATGTTACACACTTACGCACATGGTTTTTAACAAGACTTTTGACAGATTCTATCCAATATTTGGAACGTAAATATTGCAACATAAGCAAAGGACCACCATGTAGAGTTCATTTGTGGGCGTCATCAACTACCAAATTAGTAAAATGACTTATATGAGGGAGAATAATAGGATGTTTTGTGTTTTCTGGTAGATTTGCATTTTTAAGTCTACCCTGAACTCTTAAAATCTCTTTTTGAGCCATATATGGATTCAAAGGTTTTACCTTGTCATTCTCCAATTCTGTGGCTTGACATAATCTAATAATACTTTCACGAGCATCCTCTAATTCTATACTCGTAAGATAAGACTCAAATTTATAGATGCCCGATTTTACATCTTTTATTTTTAAAAATCGACGACAATACGCAATAGTCCTAAGGAGTCCTTGAAGAGATGAAAATTTTACACATAATTGATCTTCCTTATTAGTGCTGAATGTCAAATGTGTCTTAACGTTTCGTTGCTCTAACTCAGTAACAATTTATTTTGGTCTTTTATATTCTATGACTGCTTCTTTCAACCATAAAGGACCCTGCATCCACAAATTGTTCTGTTCAAGTTCAACGGGTAAACATCCTCGAGACGCAACATCGGCTGGATTTTGAGGGGATTAAACATGACACCATTGGCTATTGTCAATAATTAATAAAATCTGCGATGTCCGATTGCCTACAAATGTTGCCCATCGACTTGGATGACTACTGAGCCATGCTAAAACAACAGTTGAATCTGTCCATCCATCAACATTGCATTTGTCAATCTTTAGTACATTAGACACTTCAGAACATAACTTAGCCAGTAAAACTGCGCCCATCAACTCAAGACGAGGTATTGACACTTGTATAGTTGGAGCTACTTTAGTTTTTGCTGAATTAGGCTGATAAAAACATTTCCAACACATCTACAACTCTTAAATATACTACTGCAGCATATACCATATTTGAAGCATCACAAAAACCATGAAGCTCTCTACAAATGTCATCATCTTTGGCATTTGTCCATCTTGGTATGGATACATAGCAGTCATGAACTAACTCTTTTCTATACTGTAACCATTCACTTAGCAACTCATCTGGTAATTCTTCGTCCCAGTCGATTCCTGTCAACCACAACTTTTGAATCATCAATCACCTTGGCTAAAATGACACAAGGTGCAATCCATCCCAAAGGATCGAAAAGACGTGAAATATCTGAAATCACCTTCTTGTTGGTTACAGGATATTCAAGGACCGGAAGATTTACAGAATAATATATAAAGTCTGAACCTTTTTCCCAGAAAACGCCTAAGACTTTGACAATCCGCTCTATTTTGATTTCAATTTTTTCTTCTTCGTTTTCTTTTTTATCCATTATTATATCTGCTTACTCCTTATTATTTGTAGTCCATTTCGGCAACGAAAAGCCTCCTTTTCTTAATATTTCTGTCATCTCTTTATATATCTTCACTCCTTCCTTGACAGTTTGACAACCAGAAAAAAGATCATCGTCGTAGAAATCCGTTTTTATTCTTTCAGTAATTTCAGGGCAATATTTACCTTCATCAATTGCTACCTGTTGCAGAGTTTTAACAGCCAAGTATGGAGCTGATGCTGTACCAAAAGTTATCCTTACTAATCGGTATTCTTCAATCTCTGACTGTGGATGATCTCTCCAAACTAATCGTTGAAACTCTACATTTTCATCTGCTACCAAGATTTGCCTATACATTTTAACAATGTCAGCTCCGATATGCAATGGATGCATACGCCAACGCATTATAATGTGCCGCAAGTCTTGTTGGAGTCTGGGTCCGATCATGA
Source organism: Acrobasis consociella (assembly GCA_963555685.1). Classification (NCBI taxonomy): domain Eukaryota; kingdom Metazoa; phylum Arthropoda; class Insecta; order Lepidoptera; family Pyralidae; genus Acrobasis; species Acrobasis consociella. The sequence continues at coordinate 79,036 of OY743116.1, forward strand.
AAGTATCATTAAGGGATACTCCATTTGTTCCCTTACATGATGCATCAAATACTACTATGACCTTGGTTGTAATACTGTCTTCTTTTATAATGACGTGATGTGGTAGATAAACACTCTCGTATTTCTTCTTGTCATCACCATTAATACGCTGCATGTGACCAAGCTCCAAGTATTCTTTGATGACTTCAGAGTACCTTGTCTTAACATCAGGATTTTTCTTAAAACGATTTTCAAGATATCGAAATCGAATTCAAGAGATATAGCTAATATCTCTTGAATTCCCATACTTGCATTGAGGATCTTCTTCTCGAAAAGGTAGACGCACGATGTATTGCCTTGCTGAATTTCTTTGCGTAGTACGGCTATAAAAGTCTTCGCACTGCTGTTCTTCTTGATTGAGCATTGTTTTCCCAAAGAATCTGACTCAATTCCCAAAATTTCTTGAGCATCTCATTATCATTTACTTGAGCATGCATACTTAAAATAATGTTGTGATGACAATGCATTAAAAGTTGTTGATCTCCATCTTGATGATGTGTGGGACCTGACAAGATCCATCCTAATGCGGTGTTTTGCGCTGTAGGTACACCATTAGGACCCTTGATCAACCCATTTCTAATGATCTGACCATTAATGTCAGCGCCAAGTAGGATGTCAATTTTATTTGGCGTGTGGAATTGAGGATTGGCTAGCTTTAGTTCCAGCAGTTTTGGCCAATACATACCTACAACCTTCTTAGCTGGGAGAAGACTGGTAATGCTGCTTAGCACATGCGCATACACTTCAACCTGAAAACTCGACTCATGACGGGATCGAATTTTAAAACTTACTAAATACTTTGCTTGTAAAGTACTTTTATCGCCGCCAATGCCTGATATGACACTCCTGTTGGGTATCTTCTTGAGTCCAAGTAATTGTATGGCTGATTCTGTCACAAACGACGCCTGAGAGCCTTGATCCAACAAGGCTCGTAACAGATACGTGTTTCCGTTTTTTGCTTTAACTTCTACAAGAGCGATGGCTAACAGAACCTGATTGCTTGCTATTTTCTTCAAAAAGTGAGCAGTGACACTAAAAGAAGATTCAGCATCTTGCAAGGACTCCTGAATATTTGACACCATAATGTTGATTCCTACCGCTAGTTCCGATTTGCTGGATCCAGAACTGCCCGGTTCCGAAGATGGCTGGGGGTGAAGTAAAGAGTGATGTTTTCGTTTACAAATGCGACATTTTACAGGAGAGCGGCAAATATCAGCTGAATGATTCCGACTTAGGCAGTAAAACAAAGCCCGTTAGTTTGCACGAAATTATGGCGGGTGTCATAATTAACCTGAGCAAACTCTTTACAATTAGACATTTTGTGCTCACCTTCTTTGCAAAACGGACAAGAAATTGTGGAATCGGTACTATTTGGAAGTGCGTGCATAACTTTAGATTTTGTGTTAGATACTCTGTTTTTTGCGTAAGAGTTCTCTTCAATGAATTCTAAGGATCGAAACCTGCATTCTAAAAACTCTCGCATCTGTTCAAGAGAAGGCAAGTCGTCACACGCACTTACTTTCTCTTCCCATTGCTTGCGAGATTGTACATCCATCTTCGAACAGATTACATAAATGATCATAATATCCCATGAATCGACTTGAATCCCAAAATATTTCAACCCATTTAAAGTATCGTTGGTAACATCTAACAAACTTTTTAAAGCACTGCACGACTCCTTTGCTACAGTACTCTGGCCCATACACCTCTTCAATAAACAGTTGGCCAGGTATTTCTTGTTGTTGTACCTGTTATTAAGAAGCGACCACGACTCATGGTAAGATGCAGCAGTAATTGGAACATGCCTCAGCAGTTGCTCTGCCTCACCCGAAAGATGGCTTTTCAGATAATGCATCTTCTGGACGTCGTCTATTGAAGGTTTTCAATGTATCGGGATACGTATAAATCACGGAAAGTACACCATTGGGAATAAATTCCAGAAAAAGAAGGGATAGAAATTTTTGGCAGTTTTACATTGAAATTATTTTTTGGTGTTTAGTGTACATGAGACATTGAAGGAGTTGCGCTTTTAAAGCCGTTTAATAAATCTACAAGATCGGCCTTCTATATCATGTACAATTCTTCCATTTCTTCATACATCTCATTTTGAAAATATTTGTCTTCCAACAAGGCATCTGTCACTTCGGAACATAACTTTCGATGAGTCTCAGCTACTACAAGCCATTGGGTTTCCAGATTGTCTAGCCTGATCTGAATATAAGATTGCCGGGCTAAACGATCTTTAGGAGACTTTAAAATACTGGTCAGCTTTGTCTAATATTTTTTTATAACCAAGTTGACTTTTGATCAATGATGCCATGTTCGAAACAAAATACTATCTACTACTACACAATGAATTGCCGTCAAACCTAAAACACTAAAAACATAGGGTCCAGACTTCACGCGACTTCTGTTACGATTTTCCAAGATCGCTGGTTTTTTTATTAATCCACTCTAATAGGACCATGTAGAAAGTTAATCCCAGCCACTCGGTGCTTTTATTTTGCCTCTGTTTTTGTTTTAATTCAATAAAACAACTATTTGTTATGTAAGTTAAACTGCATTTTATTTAGAGTGACAAAATTTTTCTCTGTTACAATTACTTTTCTATGATCAGAGAAAATAGAATAACAAAAAGGTTTAACATCAATATTTTTTAGACAGTCGTACCGTGACCGTACGTGTTTAACGACATCAATTATAAGTCCTGTTTGTTTTCTAAAAGCTTCCTGAATACTCTTCTTTCTATTTTCCATAACAAGCTTATTGCTTTCACCCTTTACAATCCATGTCTTTAACTCTAATTTATATGCTATGTGGATCAATCGTATCCAAATGTGTAATGATGACAAACCATACTTATATAAGTCACGATCAATTTCTTTTTTCATTATTAAGGGCAAGTTATTCATTTCCAAAGAGGTAGCTTTGCATATGTCACATCTTCGGGATGATGTTTCACATAAGGTTGATGTAGCTTTACCGTCTATCATCGTCAGTGGTAGTGAGTGCAAAACGATTTCTTTTCCAATTTCAGTTTTCCTCAAATTTTTAATTTCTGACTCGATCGCATTTTTCTCTTGTAATGTGGTAAACTTGTCTTCTTTTACAAATTTAAAAAAAAGTGGACGACACCAATACGTTGAATTAGGTGAATCATTTTCCCAGATAATATGGTCGCCTGAAACTAGTTTAAGAGGTACCAAACTACCCATAAAAACACTAGAATCATCATGACTGCTCTCTATATCATCTTGTATTTTTTGTTTGTACGAGGGGGGGTCAAAAAGTTCGCGGAACGGAGGGGAAGGGGGGTGAAATAAAATACTGTACTATTTTTCTTTTTCAATATATTCCCCCTTAAGTCGAATACATTTTTCAGATCTCTCTATTAACTTATTAATACCGTCGAAAAAAAATGATTTGTCTTTGTCCTCAAAATAGGCCGAAATCGCCGACTTGACTTCTTCATCATCGGAAAATTTCTTCCCCCGAAGCTCTTTTTTTAATTTGGGAAATAAAAAATAATCACAGGGGGCTAAGTCTGGACTATAGGGAGGATGGTTTAACATTTCGAAGCCACAGTGATGAAGGGCAGCCATCGCAACGCGGCTCTTGTGTACCGGTGCGTTGTCATGCAAAAGCAGCACACCCTTTGTCAACTTTCCCCGCCTTTTCTCCTTGATTGCTTCTTTTAATTGTCTTAGTAGATTAGCGTAGTATTCTCCCGTTATAGAAACACCCTTATCTTTATAATCTATTAATAAAATACCCTCTGTATCCCAAAAAACAGTTGCCATGATTTTTCCAGCCGATTGTGACACCCTGTATTTCTTAGGGGGGGGCTGACCCTTTTTATGCCACTGCATAGACTCTTGCTTCGACTCAGGCTCATAATGATGAACCCAAGTTTCATCTGCAGTAACAAGTCTTGCAAAAATTCCTTCCTTGTCGGCGCTACAGAGGTCTAAAAACTCCTTTGAATACTCGACGCGCAGCTGTTTCTGTGGTGGTGTGAGCATTCTTGGCACCCATCTTGCGCTGACTTTTGACATCCCAAGATTGTCGTGTAGAATATTTAAAATGGTTGTAGGTGATACTCCAACCATTTCTGCAAGTTGTTTCTTCTTCAAACGAGTATCCTCCAGTATAAGATTCTCCACTTTTTCAACGATGTTTGAGGTGGTGGCCTCAATCGGCCGTCCTGAGCGAGGGTCGTCTTCAAGAGACTCTCTGCCTTGCTTGAAAAGGCTATTCCACTTGTACACCATGGTTTTCCCAGGGCAAGAGTCCCCGTATACTGATAACATTTCTTCCAAAATTTTCTGAGGTGGTTTTCCTTGCTTAGTGAGGAACTTTATGACGGCACGAAACTCGATTTTTTCCATGTTCAAGTTTTTCTTCCGGATTCACTTGTTTGATCGACGACAGGTCAAAGGTTATTGACACAATCAGGTTCAAACTTGGCATATATACTCACAAAGAGTTGCTCATTAGTTACTACCTGCGGCAGGTCCCCCACCCCCCGCTATCCCCTCCATTCCGCGAACTTTTTGACCCCCCCTCGTAGTTAGATTGGTTAGATGCACCACCAAAGCCTCATTGACTGGAAAAGTGTTAATTCCTTACACGACTCATCAATTGTTATTGGTTTAAATATTCTTTTTGTTGTAATATCCAAAAGAGCTTGTAGCTCTATCTTGGCTGTTGTTTCTGTTATTGTCATGGTACTTTTTGGTGGATAACATTCCAGCCTTGCATTTTGCACTTTGTAGTATAAAGAAAATATATTGATATTAATCGCTGTTTGACACTTTTTGGAGAGTGTTAATTGCCACTTTGTTAATTTTAGTGACGGAAATATACCTAAAGCAGCATCTGGCGTTTACTCAGTTTGCTTGTTTTTGACAAAAAGACAGTCTTTTATTTTTTTAACATTTTGAGGATTTTTAATTAGATTTCCATCTGCTTTTAATTTCGCTTTATAGTAAATGATAATTCGAAACCTATAGTTGTAAGAATATGTTCTGTTCGTCTCTTTTTTTGCTTAGGCCCTAATTCACAAAAAGGTTTTCTAGGACTTACATTAGTTGATGTGCCGGCAGACGACTTTGCTCGAGACACAAACTGAGTAGATGTGCTGGATAATGATTTATTGTCTGTCTCTATTAGGGCTTTCATAACATTTGGCCAAGTTATATCTGATTCCAAAAAATCTGTGAACTGATTTCGGAATACATTTTCTTTGCTATACGCACTCTGCCATATTTAATTAAGATTGTAATAATATTTTTCACAGAATGATTTAAGTTCTTTATCATTTTCATTATTTAAATTTGAAGGTAGCTTTGATTTTATAATTGTACAAATCCCAGGAACTTCTTCCGAATGAAAACCTACGATGGATACTGTTCTGTTTATTTCGGTTGCTTTGCTAGCCTACTGATACAGATATTTGGTTCGAATTGCACAAATAATACAAAAATACCTATATCAAGTTCTATCTTTGTACAACGCCATCTATTTTAATATAGAGCAACTAATGCCGTTTATACATAACAGCCCACCAAGAACGACTGTTCTTCATTGGTAGTTGGTTGATAAAGATACAAACAAGTGGTTTAGAAATAACAAAAAACAATGAACTTCTATTATGTGGACTGTAAAACATAATAACTGCTAAAAACTTCAATAACCTGTAGATACCTATTATACAAAATACGAATTATTATAGAATTCGATCGGTTGCTTGTAGATAATACTTGCATTTTGAAAATAGAACGGTTGATTCTGTTTTTATCATTACACTACCACTCGCGTAATGTTGTCCAAGGTGAGATGTTTTTCGATATAGTTAGTGCTCTAACGGTTTGATAGTGGTGATAAGTTCGGTTACCATAATAAATGTTATATGTGAAAGTGATGTGTAAAAGAAAGTATGTTTACATACTATGATCTACTACTAGTAGCGATGTCATGTAAATGTCAAATTAACTAATACCTATGTTTACCTCCTAGTATCAGTTACTGTGTTCGAATGTAAAAACGTTCAAAGGTATGTATCTGCGCCCATATACATATCTCTGCATGAAATACGTTAAGTATACTACCTAAAGACCTAATTGTAAGAAGCCTCATAACTGCGAACAGGTGCTAAAACGAATAAGGAAACTTGCAGAGTTAGGTAATGTCATTCTCCTTTTTTTGATATAAGACATTGGTTTTAAATGAAGACAGGGATTCAGTTTGAAACGAACAGTTTGGTAAGAAAGAGCTATGCGATATGGATGCTTACTATCTGCTTCAATCGAACTTTCTGTCTCACCGCTCACCAACTCGGAATATTGAGAGTTCATTTAAGTAAAGAAGGATTGTCGAAGTAAGTACGGGTTACTTTTCTTAACTGTCTTTCCTTTTCTTAAATCTTTAGCTCATGATGAAATCCTTCTACTTGACTTCTGCTTATCAATTTATTTGAAGCGTCTTCTATGTCTTCTTTTCTAAGATAAGTCTTCCTTTTTCTTTTTTTTTCAGGAATTTCCTACAGGAACTCTGTATAGGTAAGAGATTATTCCATGACTTAGACCACAACGTATTATCTTGGTCCTCTACAACTTTATTTTTTTCTTCCAGGTTAGTCTGCGATTGTCTTCCAGTTGTATAGTTCATAACTTCCTTTTCCAGCCAATTGGGTACATCGATCCACATGTTATTCTTGCAGATATCAGACAGCGCTATTTCTCTAGAAGCACAATCTGCCGAATTTTCTTTAGAAGGTACATGTACCCGATTACTGCGTTTTACCTTAGTGACTATCTCTGGTGGTCTGTTTACTACGTATGTCTTCCATTTGCCTTTTACCTTCGAGGTTTTCTCCTTCGTATAGCTTTCATTCTTTGATAAAGCTGAAATGTGATTCATCTTAGTATATTTGTTTACATATTCTTCCATAAGAGATGTGTTGTTTTGTAACTCCCTTTTTCTGTTAAATAAAACTGTGTAATAAATCTTTGTCGCTTTATTTTTTGAACCGGTTGGATTTTCATCTCTTAATGGTAGCTTACCAGTATTTTTTCCTTCTTCATCTCGTTTCGTTAATTTCTCGGATACCTCCTCACATCTTTGTTCATCTTTCATTTTCATCTGATTCGTTGTTTCTGTTTCCTTCTCAGTTTCCCGTTTAAGTAACTCGTCTACTTGAACGTGCATATTAACTATATTACCACTGGAAGCCGGTTGCATTTGTCCACTTACGATCCACCCCAGAGCTGTATTTTGCGCTATTGAAAACCCTGAGGGAGACTTAAGTAAACCCTCCTTGATTATTTGACCGTAGACCTCTGCTCCTAACAGAATATCAATTTCGTTAGGAGTGTTGTAACATGGATCTGCTAACTTGAGTTGTTCCAGTTCCGGCCATGATGATACTTCCAATGTGATTGAAGGTAAGTGTGCTGTTAGCTTTTCTAAGATACAGGCACTTACTTAATGATGCAACAAAGGTCATGAAAAGATTGAATGTTTACTTTGACCATTGCTTTAGAAACAATGCGTCTATCTCCCCCTAACCCTGCAACAGTCGTACTTGTTGCAGTACTGTTAACTCCAAGTAATTGTGCGGCAGCCTCTGTAATAAAAGAAGCCTGCGAGCGTTGATTGATCAAGGCTCGCAGGCTTCTTTTATTACAGAGGCTGCCGCACAATTACTTGGAGTTAAGCAACTGATGAGTCCCATATACAGATTTTGTCTTCACCAAAGCTGTTGCCAATAGTACTGTTTGCACACTTCCTGTTGATGTGAGACTAGCAATGTTTACGTCGGTTTTTTGCAGAGATACCATGTGCGCATGTGCGTGATGAAATTGTCTGTTACCTTGTGACAGTTTTGGATCCATAAATTCTAAAGCGTGGTACCTGTTTTGTAAAAATTCATAAAATTGTTCCAATGTAGGTAAATTTTCTGTGTTAGTGACCAACTTACTGACCTCAGTTTCCCATATTTTTCGACTTTCTTGGTCTAACTTGAGGCTTACCACATAAATTATAATCACATTCCAAGACTTTACATCTATTGCAAGATTTTTCAATGCATTGTGCGTATCTGTAGTGACATCCAAAAGTTCTTTAATGGCCGCCGAGGATTCATTCAAAATATCTTTTAAACCAAAAAATATTTTCAAAATCTTGTTCGCCAAATATTGTTTGTTGTTGTAGTGTTTCACTAGAAGATTCCAACACTGCTCATAGTTTTCATTTGTCACAGGAATATGACGTAAAAGCACCTCTGCTTCGCCTGTCAAGTGGCTCTTTAGGTAGTGAAGCTTCTGGACCTTATCAAGGGTTTCATTATTATGGATAAGTGACGTAAACATGTCTCTAAAACTCATCCAGGAGGAATAAACACCCGAGAACGAAGGGATCGTAATCTTCGGTAGCTTTACTGTTGATGTTGTAGCCTGTGACTTTTCTTTTGAACAATTACTTTCTTTCTGTGCCAAAAAATTGTTATAAATTTCTTCCAATTCCAAGACAAATGTAATGTGAAATTCCTCTGTTTCTTCATAAACTTCATCAGTAAAATATTTTGTATTCCGTAGCTCTTCAATATTTTTTAAAATTGCCATATGAGTCTTATTAAATTCTGCCCATTTTTGCTTCACTTGTTCTATTTTTATTTTCACGTATTGTTTGGTTATTCTATCTTTTGGACTTTTCTTGAAATTTGACTTTGCCTTGCTTAGTTTAATTGCAAGTATTCCTGTTTGATGATTTGTTCCATTGTTATTAAATTTCACTGGACTTGGAAAGTGTTTAAATTTCTTTAATGAAATCTTCTTTGAAAAAAATTTTTAAGTATCCGAGTTCTCTTCCAAAAATTTTTGACTGCGGTGGGCGTCTTTAAGCGCCGTCCGCCACTCAATCGGCTATGAAAACCAGTGGACTCGTATAGATTTGTCGCCAGAAGCTCCCATAAAGCAATCAAAGGACCTATACCAACCTTTGATTACATATATATATATATTTACTTCACATCAATTGTTGTTTTCCACTTTCTATTAACTTGAGCATGGCTAAATACGCAGTGGCGTCGAGCCAAAACTAAAAAAACAAAAAACAACCTGCATGCATAAAATTTACTGCGCTTTGATTGGTCGACGTCACTAATGAAGACACATTGGTCACAAACAACCAAACCGGTTTGTTTTTTGTTTGTTGTGTACGTGACCGTGACGTGACCTTTATAAGATAAGATGATACAACCATACCGTCTAATTGATAGGTATATAAATATATAAAGTGGTTTAATATAATATAGGTTTATGAAATAAAAATGCGTTGTTCTGTAACCAGAGAAACAACATTTAATGCTATTTCATAACCCTGTTTCACAAATATTATCTTTGAATATAATAACATTTTCCATATCTTTTTACCTATGATTGACAATCTCTTTTGTCAAAATGTCTATCTCTATAATAAACAAAATTAAAATTAAAATTAGAACCAAAGAGGATGCATAAATGAAGCACTATAAGATTCATTTACAAATATATATATTAGGCGGCAGATATTAATTTACTAATTTTTTTTATATAATATTTTAACAGCTGTAACGCAGAAAGTATTGGGTTAAACGAAAAAGTCATAAATAAATAAAAGTGTTCTCTTGGTATGTAGAACATAATAATATACATCAAAATCCTTAAGTCCACACTTTGAGATTTCAGCCCACTGTGCGCCGCTGACGTGCCGTGTCCGCAGGGTGGTGCACTTCGGCGGGCCCGTGACGTACAGCGCGCGCGGCATCGTGGCGCACAACCGGGACGCGCCGTGCCGGCGCTGCGCCGCGGCGCTGGGCGCGGCGCGCGAGCCGCTGCTGGCGGCGCTGTTCGCGGCCGCGCCGGCGCCCGGCTCGCCGCGCCGGCCCGCGTCGCTGGCGTGCCGGCAGCGCGCGCTGGTGGCCGCGCTGGTGCGCCGCCTGCCGCCCGCGCCCCGCCTGGTGCGCTGCCTGCGCGCCGACCCGCTGCTGCGCCCGCACCGCTTCGACGCGCCGCTGCTGCGGCACCAGATCCGCTCGCAAGGGTGAGCTACACTCTATTGTATATCTACGGGAGTTCTTTGCTCCAAACTAAAATGTCGAATTAATCTTTATTTACAAATACTCAGAGTATATCAAAAGTGCACGCTGTGCTCACTTCGAGGAGGTTGGCAAGTTATATGCTCTAATTTGTATATTGTCACGAAAATCGGTTGGGGATAGGAAAGGAAATAATAACCCTATGTTATAGTGCCTTTATTTACAACTCAAGTGGGTACTGAGCCTCGGTTCGTAGGATAATGGACATGGCACTGCTGCGGCGCGCCGGCTGGTGTGAGTCGATGAGTGCGCGCGGCGTGCTGGCGCGGTACGGCATCCTGGCGGGCGGCGCGGGCGGCGCGGCGGCGGGCGGCGCCGACGACGAGCCAGTGCGCGCGGCGCGGGCGCTGCTGCGGCCGCTGCCCATCCCCAGCGCGGAGTTCGCGTTCGGCCACACCAAGGTGTTCATCCGCAGCCCGCGCACGGTGAGCGCCGCGCTAGCGTAGGGCGGTGACTGGTCGGCGGTGACTCATACTCCTTTCTGCGCAGGTGTGGGAGCTGGAGGCGCTGCGCGCGGCGCGCGTGCGCTGGCTGGTGCGCGGCGCGCAGCGCGCGTGGCGCCGCCACCGCGAGCGCGCGCGCGCCGCACACCGCGCGCGCGCGCAGGCCGTCATCGCGCGCGCCTGGCGGGCCTACCGGGTGCGTGTGGCCATTTACAAACACATAAACCTGCATGCTCATACAAAAACCACTTAATAGAAAAAAAATACAACATAGATACTATTTTAGAGGATTTCAATGTTTTAGTAGGGAGACGAAAAGAATAAGGACTGTTCGCGTGCACTCAGCAAATCTGAATTGTTTTATTTTTCATAATGAAAATTAACTAACCTGAATTACTCAGTTACTACCGATTCATAAACTACTTAAACAAAAAACGCGGCGAGATACTTCTCTATTCTTTATAAATCTATTTCCATTCCACTCAGAGACTGTGTAGCCGAACATTTTTTTAAAAATATAAACATGTAAAATAAATAAATATATAAATACGACCCAACGACCTATGACGTAGTGATCACTATATTAGTCCGCCACCCAAAGCTTAGAGCAAGTTGAAAATTGGCCTTTTTTAAATTGATTGGCCTCGATCTTGGATATTTATCTATATAGGTATGTATTTCTTTAAAATATAGTATCGTTGACTTAGTATCCCATCATAACGTAAGTCTCGAACTTACTTTAAGGCTAACTCAATCAGTGTATTTTGTCCCCACATATTTATTAACCCTCTAACCCTTTAACAGTCGCCACTCTTGGTCTACAGACGACACTGGATCGAACCAGATCCAGTGGGTTTCAGTAACACTTTAGTGGTCGCTGTATTGTACAACACTGACGGTAATGACGGCAGGCTCTGCGCGAGTCGCCGGAGCGCGCGGCGCTGCGGCGGCAGCTGGCGGCGCGGCGGCGCGTGCGCGCGCTGGGCGTGCGCGGCGCGCGGCTCTGGGCCGGCGCCGTGCTGTGGCGCGCCTGGTGCGTGTGGGCGCGCCGGCGCTACCTGCTCGGCCTGTGGCGCCGCCTGCCCGCGCGCCACCGCTCGCCCGCGCTGCAGGCGTGGCCGCCGTGCCCGCAGCCCGCGCTGCTCGGCCGCACGGACGCGCTGCTGCGCCGCCTGCACCACCGCTGGCGCTGCCGCCTCTACCGCGCCGAGTTCGACCAGACGGCGCGCAACCGCATGCGCGAGAAGGTGACCGCGAGCGCGCTGTTCAAGGACCGCAAGCTGACGTACGCGCGCAGCGTGGCGCACCCGTTCGTGGGCGACTACGTGCGCCTGCGCGCCTCGGCGGCGTGGCGGCGAGGCGCCGGCGCCGCCGCCGGCGACCGCTACGTCGTGTTCGCGGACGTGGTGGGCAAGGTGGCGCGCTCGTCGGGGCGCGTGCAGCGCTGCCTGTGCGTGGTGTCGACGGGCGCGCTGCTGCTGCTGGAGGCGCGCTCGCTGCGGCTCAAGCGGCGCGTGCCGGCGCACAGCGTGTACCGGCTGTCGCTGTCGCCGCACGCCGACGACCTGCTGGCGGTGCACGTGCGCGCGGGCGCGGCCGAGGCGGACGAGCTGTCGCAGAGCTCGGCGCGCTCGGCGCCCGACGCGCCCGGCTGCCTGTTCGGCGGCGAGGGCGCCTGGCGCCGGCGCGGGGACGTGCTGCTGCGCACGGCGCACGTGCTGGAGCTGGCCACCAAGCTGTTCCTGGTGGTGCAGAACGCCGTGGGCGCGCCGCCGCACGTCAACGTGGCCTCCGAGTTCGAGGCCAACTTCGGCCAGCAGACGGTGACGGTGGCCTTCCACGCGCTGGGCGAGCCGGGCGGCGCGGCGCGGCTGCTGCGGCGCGGCTCGCGGCTCGACGTGCTGCTCTGATGGCGCCGCCGCGGCGGCGGGCGGCGCGGACGTGTGTATCGTTTAAAACTAACATTTTTGCGCCGAAACTTTAGTACCAAAGCGATTTTTAAATTATTACGTCACGGCAAGTCACGGTGAATAATTTGAAATATCATTACATGTTATTACTTATGAAAGTATTCAATTGTGATATCTCTAAAGATATACTTCTGCATTAATTTCTATTATCTATATTTATACACGATATCATCATAAACGCACCGTGAACGCATGGAGGGGAGGCTGCGTTGTAGGTATGGCGCTCCGTCTTTGAGAGTGTGTATGTCCCAAGCGGAAAAGTGTCGAATATTAAATATTGACTATACTAGTTTAAAGCTTCAAATTCAAAATGTTTATCGATAAATAAATTTTGTTAAATTTTTGAGAAATTCGTCAAAAACATATTCCGCCAGGGAAACGTTTCACTGGCGGAATTTTGAATTTAGAGATCCAGAATCAAATTATTAGAGCAATTAATATATCATAAGAAACAAATGTTTATGTACAAATAGACTTATGTCATAGGCCTCCGAATTTATTCAAAATTCCGCTGGAGAAATATTTGTACCTCTGCTGGATCTCACTTTTTACACGGCCGGGATCGGTGGATTTTACCCGACTACGGCTATGTGTGTTCATGTGTCTATTCATGATACTACAATATTCTTGATATTAACAAATAAAGTATTGTTAAAAGCCTCATGGCTGTACGCTGGTTAAAGGCTTTATGACGTTACACTTAATTTATAACGGCGTCCTCTTAAGGCCATAAAGTAATGATCTAAAAAAATTAAGTAAATCCGATCATACCATGTGCAGTGTCTAATGAAAGGGCGCGGCGTTACAAAACAAGTAGCGCTTTTGGAAATAGTACAAGTAGTAGGTACCGACTAAATGTTATGTCGATCACACGTCCGCTGGGCAACGGTTTGTCGCACAACTATATACGTTACTAGCTGTTTCTCCCTGCTGTGCTTGCATTAACTGGACAAGCGCACTTTTTATCAAGAATCTTCCCGTATAAGGGGATTTAGTTTTGGGGGGTTACAACGACATTGGAGTTCGATTTGGAGAACACCGCCAAACTCCGTATTATGAGGGTCTCCCTCCATTCACTACGGAACAAAAGGATTGCCAAAATTTTGCCAAAATTTGAATTATAGTTTTACAATTCGTTATAACTTATAGCTAATTAAACTTAAAAACAGGCATAATTTACTTTGGACCCTGCACTAAGCGCAGCTTGTATCGCAGAGGTCCATGATATTTCGTTTAACGAATTCTTTTACATTATAAATAACATCGGTTCAAACTTCAGAATAAAAATTCAGCAAAATTACATACAAAAATACTTGCCCTTTTTTTTCGTTGAGATGGTCTTCCTGATGTAAGGTCCAAGTCGCGTAGCAGCTGAACTCCAGGCGTCTCTGAAGTTGTCGCAGGTACTTCCACTTGGCGCACTTAGGTAGGTTGAAGTGATCGCTTTCGGAATTTCGTAAGGCGCGCACTCGTTTGCCTATTTATATGCACCGATATGGGGGTCTACCTTATTCTCGAATGTTCTCGAATGTGTAGGGAAACAAAGATAATATAATTACTAACGTAACAGATACTCAATGCCATAGAAACGATTGGAGGGCCCGTAGGCAATAGTGTAGACAGAGATGGCAGCACACACGACTAGCAAAAAAGTGACAAACGAAGCGTTGAAAATGATTTACAAATATTTATTGCATTTCATATAAGTCATATTTAATTAATTAGACTAACTACTACTTTATTTAAATAATAGAAAAAAAGATTTAAATGTTTTAATTTAAACTATAAAGCGCCATCTAGTGACAAGGAAGAGAAATAATTATGTTTATATGACGATGGGTAGGCACGGTTTCGATGGCGGGAAACGTAAAGGCGCTGGTGTGTGGGTGAGTACCACGAGGCCAAACAACTCTAGACTTTATGCTATAGGAATTAGTTTCTAATACCTACCATTCTTTCTTCTTGGTTCTTTCTTGCGAACATTCTGCGTCTGTCTTGTTCGCTACAATACATATGTTGTCATCTTATCGGACTCAAAAGGCATTCGGTATTACAGAATGAATGATTATAAATAGGTAACCTATCGTATGTAATATTTGACCATTACTGAGCGCTGCCACAGCGCCGCCTCCCCGCTTCACCGTCAATCTCCAATTTGCTTTAGCGGCGTAACGTACATACAACAAATTTTCATTTTGTCGATTTTCCTACGCGTTATTGCGTTATGTTTGTATCGCAGCATTTATTAGCCTTATTAAAATAAAACATCAGATTCAGTAAAGTGGTAGTGCGTCGCGTGTGCGCTCCAGACGGCCGCCATTTTGTCGAAACATCCTTGATTGTCCGTCAGACGTTTATAATGTGACAATGTCATGTAATTCCTTCAACAGATTTCTTTTCTTCGAAGTTTTTGTGGACGAGGTAGTAAAAATAATACCTGCCTATCCTAAAGATTCCGTTGTTTCTTAATTGATAGTCTTTATAATATCAATGGTTTTTAAATAATCGACTATTATTATTATTAATACTAATATTCTCTGTGCAACACCCGACTCATTTTAACAATTTCGATATTGCCTTTTTTCGTCACTTTACTGAATCTGAAACAATATCTAAAGTAAGGACTTAAACTTAATTTAGAGGAACTAGATAATAATAATAAGAATAATTAGTAATTAGACATTCATAGCTCACTAGAATTAGCTAGGCACTGAAATAATTCAATTGTTAATTGGAATGTGTGCTGTACCACTGTACCAGTCAGTGCGAGGTTGCGGCGAGCACGCACGGCCGGTCGACTCTCAGCTCCGCCAGACGCGCCCTAATCCTTTCTAGCTTGACCTCTGATCTGTAGTTTCTAAAATAATTTTACAAGGGCATTCTGAAGATTTTCAGATAACATTGCTAAACATCGTTCTAATTGAACGTGTTTCCGCGACCATTGCAAATGTTGTATACCTAAGTATTCGATATCACCATCTCCCGCAATGTTCACCGTTTGGTAATCATTGGCAATGCCGCATATTGCAGTCGCATTTGATTAATTATGACGACCGCGTACTGTGTCGTGCGCCGTTCGCGTGTCTGTATCCGTGGTGGAACCTGTGCAACTTGTCATATCATACATAACTCGATGTGCCTACAGTTATGGGCAGAGAGGTGTTAATGAAGTGTTCGGTTCTGCGGACGGGGCACGGGCGAAGGGCTGTTTTGAAAATGAAAATAAAGCAGTCATTAACTGTCTAAAAAAGGTCAGAGCATTGAAACCATGAAACCAAATATAAACTCATTCTTACTATCTATACATACTACTAATGTAACTTGATTTGGGCAAAGAAATGCTTCAACTTGTGTTACCTATCTCAAACTAATAAGGCTCGAGGTAGTACTGTTTACAGCATTACGTATAATGAAAGTCATTTTACAACTTAAAAGTTTGCTTCCTAGCTTTCCTACTGTAGCGAAGGCGCGTCGAGTTACACCTCATTGGAATTATTATTTAGTGGGCAATGGGGTGAAACTCTCGATCAGAATTTAAGAAATAATGTTCGGCAATGGAATGACTAAAGTAATAAGTAAAATTATACCGACTGTATAAACAAACAATGCATGTTTGCAGTCTGCCGTGGACGCCCGACCGAATCCGTCGCAACGCAACGTAATCTTTCACCCGGCCGCCGGCGAGCCGACCGCTCCCCGCCGGCGCAACCCTCACGACTCGTACACAGCTCGAGTTTGCACGATGTGATGTCAGTTAGTTACATACATAAGTCAAAGGTGCCAAAGCTAGCAGTCGGCGGTAGCCCGGCCCGCGGCACGAGTCATGTTGCGCTCTTGTTGCGTGAGCCGTACACTGTAAAGACCGCGACATGACTTGAGTGAGCGTCGCGGAGACTAGAAAACTCTGTGGGAGGATTAAATAGTAGATACCTAGGTGTCGGCGACTCGAGTCGTCGGCGAGTAAGTTTATGTACATATTTGGTGTGCGATAGCGAGGGGCCTGTCGCCTGAGGTCTGTTTGCTGTTACGGAGCCTGCCCTCACTGTTGTTACGATGCGAATATATTATCTCATTTTTGTTACGAGAAATTGCGTGCATGTTATGTTTCGATAAATTACTAAATATGAAAATGTTTTATTGTTTATAATAAAATCGATAAAACCACGTTGAAACAATCTTTTTTTTAAGCCTTGAGTTCGGAACTTGAATGGGTGCACCCATCCAAGCATCAACCACGCGAATTGTTGATTGTGACCGTGCCCAGAGTTGCTTGACCTGTAAAAGCGGTCACCCATCCTAGCCGCATGCGTTTCGCTGACGACGCTGCGTGTTTCTGTTTAGTATTTTGGACAGAAATATATCGGTTCCATTGTGACCTAATTATTCTGTGGTTTCATAGTGATAGCACAGACAGAGTACTATTATATACCCTACATATACCTAATCAGAGATCAACTGACAGATACTAAACCATTATTTGGCTTCATCGTATTTATTCGTCGAGAAAAATTTTTTTGAAGGGCACTAAGTTCTGATAAAATTTTCACAATGACAATCAATACAATATAACCTAACACTTCTGTAACTAGGTGAGTACTTTGAATTAAAGACAAAAATTGCGCTTTTTTTTAATTATTATTATTTCCTTTTTCGAAGTGAAAAACATAAAAATATCTTATACCTCTAAACGAGCAATTCTTGTATATTTACTTATATATAAATGTCTGTGATCTCGAAAACGTGTGTATGTCCCCCGCGGAAAAGTATCGAATAATAATTGTTGAATATACTAGATCTTTAGCTTATAGCTGCCTTCAAATGTTTATCGATAAATGAAAGTTGTGTATTCATTAATTTTTGAGAAATTCGTCAAAAACATATTCCGCCAGGGAAACGTTTCTCTGGCGGAATTTTGTCTGAAATGCAGAATTCAATTAGTAGAGCAATTAATGTATCATAAGAGGCAAATGTTTATGTACAAATGGACTTTGTATGTCATAGGCCTTCGAAGTTATTCAAAATTCTGCTGGGGAAATGTTTGGCCTTTTGCTAGGTCTCCCAAACGGTTTGGAATATAGTCCTGATCTTTTTTACCATATTGCTATTAATTGGTTTATAACATCTGTAAAAACAGAATCCAAAAAAACACAACCACTTTCGAATAATAAATTATAAAGATAAAAGTAGGCCTATTATTAATTCTGTGCCAATCAACTCTACATTTCCTTCAGCGCGCTAACTTACGTGCCGTTACTTGTACTTAACTGTACATTCATGTTGACGACGATAATGAATTTAATCCGCATTAACATATTCGCGCGAATCGCGAGGCGAATACGAACAGGCGTAGTGCAATACACGAATGTTTCGTCGAATGACGAGGCAAATATGTAGCGAACACGCAAGTGTAAATGCGGTATAAAAAATTGCGCCTGTGTGCCCCTGTGCCCTTTATTTATTGTTTTGAAACTAAATTTTATTTTTGCTAGACGGCCAACATTAAAATTGATTCTGCATAGATTACGTTCGTGTTCCGTTTTCAAATTGTGTTCTAATCCCTAGAGTTCTTTGCAATCCTGAGAGAATCAGCAGTAACTTTAGCTTCAAATGTTTTGAGATAAAAACATCGTTTTTCAAGTAGATGAGATGAAAAATAATTAAGTATGTTTATATGGCATCCTTAGCTTAGGTTCGATTTTCGCCGAGCGGGGCTAAGCGCTTCACATCAAAAATGTTAATTAAGACAGAACCGGGGTTTACGTGCCAAAAACGTGCTCGAAACAAAGCTTCATTGCCCTGCAACAGCTGACCGGTCTCCTTCTAATAATAATTGAGCAAGTGCGTGTCGGGCCACGCGCAGTGTAGGGTTCCGTAGTTGCGGATGCCAACTTTGAGTTCATGCCACTAAAAACGCCCTAAAACGAATTATCTATTGAATAGGGATGACGCCAGGGTCAGAAAAGTATGATTGTAATTAGTCAGTCTTTTAGATTATCCAAAAATAATGGACCCTTACTTTTCAGTTTACCAAAAAAGTAAAAATTCACAAAGATACGCAGCATCAAAGTATCCAAAAATAATGGACCCTTACTTTTCAGTTTACCAAAAAAGTAAAAATTCACAAAGATATGCAGCATCAAAGTTTCGGAGTAAGGGGCTTGCGACGTCACACTTAAGTAAAAATCGTGCTGACGTGACGTGCCGCGAAATTTAATGCGCTGTAACTTTGTCATTTTTGGTTTCTCAGAAAAAAAAAGGAGTACAATATTACCTCTTTTTGTAATATTTTTTTCAAAACTACGGTCGTAGTTTTGAAAAATAGGAAAATAATTAAAAACCTATAAAATCTACATTTTCTTCTACTGTCATTTCGCGTTGTCTGCGGGGTGCCTCACAGATCACCCTCATCCGAGCGGGGCCGTTGGAACACGGGGTACCTAGGTATTACGGACTCATCTTGCTAAGTATATAATTTGTGATGTGATTACATGATAAAGTTTATTTTATCCTCACCACCAAGGCCTTTGTATCTGCAGCATGGGCGCCTAAAGCGTGGCTTCGTTCGAGCGGCACAAGCAGAATCTCTTTTTGTTGTTTTGTGTATGTAAGTACCTGCACTGCAGTGAGCCATATAGTAATGTGGAAATCGGCAAGTTATGTAGGACCGACACAAATTCCAGTAAGTATTGATACTTACGTCAGCGCAGTATAGCACTGCACATTATGCCGCCTCACAATCACACTGATCACTAGCCCCAAAGTAAGCTTAAACCTGGTGTTATGGGCATGAAACATAAAAAACAAACAACGCTTCACAGATATGTATATGTAAGAAAACAGCATAAATATATGGTTACAAGTTACAAGGAATAGAGATCCAACGAAGACAGACAAACGCCGCCTCACTTGGTGGAGCCCGCGAACTGCGCGCGCAGCCGCCGCAGCGACTCCGACGCGGACGCGCCCTGCGACAACACATCAGGTTACTTCCCCGCTGGTCCGGGAGGAAAAAAGGGAAATGGCGATGCACCTAGCAAGTACTGTTTCGATTCCTGTTTTTTCACCTTCACGCTAAAAGTAGTAGCCCTTGGATCTTCCAGCCCTGGGTTATGTCTGCTTAGAACCGCGAGATCCAACTGTCTATCTCATTGGGGACAAAGATGTGATAGTTTGCCGTCTGGACTACATACAATGTTCAATTTGTGTATTTGCCCAACCAAAATTTATCCTTATCCGAATAAAATCACAGATCTGTTTAACGATGCAGTGGCTAAAATAGAAGGCATAAATAAATGCTACGTTCATTTTTTTATTAATGTGTCTGGGGGGTTACTCCAAAAGCGGTACGCCAGTCAGATGGATGTTACTGCGTATCCGCGTTTCAATGTCAAGCAACATTGAGCACTAACGTATGATGATAAAGTCTAATTTGGTTTGACATAGCAATAGGACGTCACTATCTAACGACTAACGTATTATTTATGAAGTAACCCATCTGGTATTGGCGGTAAAGGAACGGTTAAATATTTTATACTTGTTTGGTGCTTTCAAGCCACCATGATGCAGGCATTTTGGAAATCCTCAGGAGAGACCAGTGTCCGGCAGTAGTCCGTGGATATTTTGCCGGTGAAATTATGAAATAATTACAGGTATAATGTATATAAATATAATCAAACCTTTAGCGGAGCGATGTGGTCATTGTCATTCTGCACGTCGTCAGCGTGTAGAGTGACTGCAATTTAAGGTTAAACTTGGGTTAAACGAATAGAATATCTTTATTAACATAAGGCCTAACAAAATATACTTAGGTAAACTATTTTAAGTGTGAATTCAGTCCGTGGTACTGAACATCTTTTTCCAAGGAACACGTATCGAATTATGAGAGAAATTTGTGGCCTCCCATACAAGGTGACCGCTCAGCGGATTCGAGTTTGTATAGAAAGCCAAAAATTATTTTTCATATTTCGATATAAGTTCTTTGGGAAAAGTAGTTCAGTATCATGGACTGAATTTACCCTTAAAATAGTTACAGTATATTTTGTTACACCTTCTAGGTATAGTTATATGTTGCATTGTTGTAACTACAAAAATGTTTCGTCTTTGATTTTCCCCAATTTTAAATATATTAATCACATATTGATTACATTTGAAAATAATAATCATAATAAAAAGACAATATTAATACATTTTAATTATCAAAAAGTTAAAACATTCAAATATAAAAATTAATATAAAATAAGTTCATTTGGGAGGGGAGAAGACTAGTGTAATGTTAAAATTTTTCTATGGACAAAAAAGGTCCGAAGTAAAGATATTTTATTTTATTTATTGATTTATTTATTTGTAACTAATAATAAAACAATAAAAATATTTTGTCTGTATGTACATGTAGTGTTTTTGTCTGAAATGGATCGAGGGACACTTAAAAAGAATGAAAGAAAGCAAAAAATTTTTTTTAATTTTTTGTCTGTCTGTATGTATGATCAAGCTTATCCCTATAAAACGCATACGACATTTTATTTTATTTGTTACCTGTACAATACTACACAATAATGGTGATTGGTGACTGTTCTTGCCGATTACTGTTTATATGTATAGGTATTATACCTAGTCTTTATTATTAAATGAATACCTAAAAAAGGCCGGGTAAAGATCCGCCCCGCGCGGGTGTCACCCACGTAGTGATGGGTAATGCTAATAATCCGGTTAATATCATTTGGATAATAATCGATTAAATGCAGTTAATAGCCATTAACAGCCAATTATGGATGATAACCCTGCTGTTAATGTTATCCTACTAATTGAAAATTTCCCTTCATGGTTTTCAGGCTTAGGACTGTCAGATTAGATTTTATTTTCATCATCTTTCTCCGTAGGTAATTTATGTGTAATATAAAACTAATCTGGGCCATTTAAAAAATTTAAATTAGCTATTTACATTGATTTTTGATAATTAGAATTTTATGTACATATTTTTCTTTTTTTTTTTAATTCTTAATAAGTCTTTTACAATTTACATTGATTTTTATTAATTATGTTCTTATTTTATTTTTTTTAAATGCTTAATCAGTCATCTTCAACGGTTTTTGGGAATCAAAGTTGTTTTTTTTGTTTGTTACTCAAAAATATTCTTCAGCCTAATTACTGCTAAAAATTACTCTAAATCTCCTAAGTTTGGTACATTGATTGGATCGGACGCTAATGGATCTATTTGTGGTGTATTTATATGTGTAGGCTCATTACTGTTACAGGATATTTCATCGTTTTCTGATGTTGGAGAAAAAGGTTCCGAATAATAATCTATGTGGCAATCACTTTCTGTAACCATACTTGTTGTCGGTCTGTTTTCCAAATTCCAATTGTGTGATATAAAGGTTATTTTTGCTGCTCGTTCAGTAGTTAATTTATTTCTTTTTCTTGTATGCACATCAGCTTGAGTACTAAATGTCCTTTCCGTAGCTGCTGATGTGTAAGGAGCTGATAAAATAGCAACTGCAATTTTATGAAGCTTAGTAGAACTGCAAATCCCCTTCCACCAGCTAAGGGCATCGGTTTCTTCGACTTGAGACCAAATAAAGCGATTCTTCCAAAAGCCATCTTTTGCTTTATAATCGGCCAATTCTTTCATGATATTTATTTTTAAATGTTGGCCCAGTTCATAAATGATATTAAATTGCATTGCTGTTGTATCTTCTTCATAATCTAATTCTATTCCATGTGAAGCAGGGTTGAGCAAATAAGCAGCCAAATGTATTGGTTCAATAGCCATTGCAGTCCGATCAATAAATTTCATAATGGTTTCTTTATCGTCCTTGTCAAGAACTGTAACGTCTGATAAAACAAAGTTTATTTGTGACCTTAAATTCTTGAATATAAGAAATACTTTGTCTATTTTAGCCTTATCACCTTCTAATTTTTTTATAGCATCAGCAATAGGTTCTAAGATGCATGAAATCTGCTTCAATAGGTCCCAAAACGATTCTTCTAGCAAGTTGCTTTTAATATCTGATGGAAGTTGTGCGGCTTTCTCATCTATAGCTAGTGTTTTTAATGCTATTTTTGTGTTCAGTAAGCTTTTTAACAAGGTCAAATGACTACTCCATCTGGTTTTTTCTGCTAGTTTAAGTGTTTCTCCGGAACCTTTTCTTTTGATTATGTCCTGAAGCAACGAACTCAAAACTTGATGGTTTTTTGATGGAGGCCACAACTTTAGTTGCCGTGTTTATAACTTATTCTATAATAACAATTTTAATAAAATCATGGCAAAGCAAATTTAGGATGTGAGCAGAGCACCCCAGCGTTGTGATGTGTGGATGTTGCCATTTAACTAGCTAAAAAGCTTTTTGCATGTTCTTGGCATTGTCTCCGATTAGAACAATGAATTTTTTCTCATCAAATTGTTTCATGATTCGAATGATTTGTTGAGAAATATATTCTGCTGTATGACGTGATTGTTCAGTAGGTAAATATTCCACAAAAGCAGGTTCCGGTGTTGATAAAATAAAATTTATAATACCTTCGTGACGGATATTACTCCATCCATCGCATTGTAAGTGCAAGTATTGGCTAAGGGTTACCTTCTCTGTTATGGACTGCTTCATTTCAGTGTAACAGTTTTCAAGAAGCGTGGTTGAAAGTGTTTTTCTGCACTAAACCGCTTGGGTATTTTCCATTGTTTATAATTACCTTCCCTAATAAACCTTATTCACAGAAACGAGCTAATAACTTGCATGTGTAGGTATATTTTTACTTATCGGTTAAAGTTTATTTGTAGCTCTCTTTTTTAAGTCAAGTAATGATATAGGTAGGTAGTTAATTCTCAGCGCGATGTATCAATCGTAATTAAGGTTTTTATAAATGATGTTAGTAACGAAACTGAATTTCCTGAAAAATATGTATTTAAATAAAAAAATATAATACAAAGTGGAAAAATAATAACAATATCAAGAAACGCACTGCGTACGCGCACCCAGTTTTTGTTCACACCCACAGATTTTACAATAAAACAAAATAAAAGCATTTATTTTCTTACAATACATTAATAGCAGGGTTATCATCCATTGCATGGCTATTAATGGACACTTATGGATTATAATCGATGATAATCCAAACCATCCGGCTATTAACCCAACACTACACCCACGCCTAGTGATGGGTCGAGGGCAAAAACAAATTGGGCATAAATGAGCATAAACGGGCGTATTGGGCAAAAAAGAGTTTACGCCCAAATAAATGCCTAAACGCTGGGCAGAAACAAATAATTTAATTTTAGTGAAAAGAAGCAGGAACTTATCTGTATTTTGTAAATCATAACTGTAATAAAATAATTTAGTCATAAAAAAATTATAATCACGTTAAATCACAATAAATTCTAGCTTTTTCCAAATTAATTCTAGTTTTACGCTTGTACTGCGTCTCCGCAACTGAAGAGCCGAAAGAGTGATATTTTGCCTGCTTTGACTAAGTCAATAAACATCATACGAGTATCAATTTCTAGTTTTTCATTGTCAATTTATTAGTCGTAATCTAATTAGGTTTTGTGCATACTTAAATGTAGCTATTTGAATGAAAAAGTAAATAAAAGCTATGTTAATGTTTTTGCCCTGATAATGGACATTTATTCGGCATTTATGCAATGTGCCCAATATGCCCAGGCGTAAACCCCTCTGTACCCACGCCGCGCCACTGGAACGAATGGTTACCTCTGTGGCCGGGCGAGCCGGCCGTGTTGCCGTTGTCGTCGCGCGGCCGCTCGCCGGGCGGCGTGCCGGCGCTCTCCCAGCCCGCGCCGGACCCGGACGCACCTTCACACACATAACGCCTGTTAGCTTTCTCTCTCTCGTGGACCTTGTCACCCTACGATTTAAGAGTTTACCCCCAAAAATAGGTAAGTACCTATGTGTAGAGTAGGTAATACTTGATTCAGGCTATCACCCAACTAATCTCACTATAATGATGAGTACTTGTGTTATGGGATACTAACTTAACAATATTATACAAGGTGCAATTGAAATCATTAGCATTAATTTAACTTATTATCGTACTCAGTGATTATGCCGAATAACCGAATACCGGATATTATTCGATTTAACGTTTACCAAACCAAATATTCGGCCGAATTATTCTGTTTACCATTCCTTTGTTTTACCGCATAAACAGGTTCTTTAATGTACGCTACGTGTCGCTGCTGGCTACCGTACCTCATCGCCAGCTTCCCGCTTTACACACCGCGCTGTCACTTTGCTTCAAAACATCGCATGATTTAGTTTAGAAATAAAATTATAATGAAATTTTTTTAAAATATATCAACTTAATTGTGTTTGCAATATGAGTGGGCGTAAAAGATCACGTGCTTAGGAATGTTTGTATACAATTTTTTATACTTTTTGAATATAACATATATTTTTGTATTGGTCCGTTTACGCCGAGCGTTACATGTAAATAACTATTGTTTAAAAAATGCATTATATTAAAAGTCAAAGAAAACATCTATGACTTTTCATTTATAAGTCTTTTTAGTGTCCACTATAAGGGCACGACCTTCTCTGTACTACAGAGCCACAATTGGCCTGGGCAGCCAAAGGATTTGGCCTACATCTCCTCGCTGGTAAGACGGGTTGGAGAGGTCTCATTGACGTTTATAAGCTTTGTTTAGCTTGTATTTCCTAAGCCACCTTCTACGACATCTACAGAAAGACTTGTAGTGTTCCTTTTTTATTCTGGCGGAAACCACACGACACAAGTCTTTGACTTTGAATATAACAGAAATCTTGCATATGAAGCTGTTTTTTAATTCTACTCCATCTCATGTAGCCAAGAAACAGAATTTTCGTTTTTTAATTGAAAAAGAAATAAAAATCTTGAACCGAATAATTCGGCCGAATACAAAAAGTGGAAAAAATGCCGAATACCAAATACGAAACGAATATTCGTTTTTCATCTTTAGTAACAACACTGCAATTAATGCAGTAATTAAAAAGTATCAAAAAGTAAAAATAACCGGCCAAGTGCGAGTCGGACTCGTGAACGAAGGGTTCCGTAACCATTATCTTTAAAAAAATAAGTTTTTTGTATGGGAAAATAATTAAATATTTATTTTATTTTAACTTTTTTTTATTTATTATTAAAATAAAACAACTGAGTATTTTGTGAATATTTCAAGTGCCTACCTGTTGCCATTATTGATATCGAGCAAAAAAAAAGGGCCAAAAAATCGCGTTTATTGTATGGGATTATAAATAAATATTAATTTTATTTTGTTTTTAGTATTTGTTGTTACAGTGGCAAAAGAAATACATTATTTGTGAAAATTTTAACTGTCTAGCTATCGCGGTTCTTGAGTTGCAGCCTGGTGGCAGACAGACGGACAGACAGCGAAGTCTTAGTAATATGGTCCCGTTTTTACCCATTGGGTATGGAACCCTAAAAATGACCAACGTATCAAAACACTTCAAGTCGTGCGCACGTACTGATACCTACGAGGTGCAAGGTCAGAGACCTACAACTAAGCGACGCGACCGGCGGCATACAAAAGTAACTTTAATTTACGTTAATAAGGTTTAAAGTCGAGTGGGGACGGGTCGTGTCACACGAACGCTTGTGGATAGTAGGTACGTTCGAAGTAGGAACGAACGAGTGTTAGGGTACGCGACGAAATTGATACTTTTATAATTTATTTATTTTTCGTGAGTTTAATGACGATTCGTTTTTTTATTTATAATTGCAGTAAGGGTATCTATCAAAGAGTCTAACAGATGTTTAGAGGTTTTCTTTAATCCTGTAATTATTATGAACTTGTAAATTAGTACAAACTTATAAAACACCCAAGACCCACGTATCTTGAGGTTTTCGGGCAATCTGATAATACCTCCGTGGGTAGTGGTCACTATGCTAGTCCGCCACCCAGAGGTTCTGGGTTCGATACCCGGTCAGGGCAAGTTGGAAAATAGCCTTTTTCAAATTGTTCTGGGTCTTAGATATTTATCTGTGTATGTATTTGCTATAAAATATAGTATCTTTGGGAGAGGTCTATGTCCAGCAGTGGACGTTGTGTGTCTACATGACTCTGCAAGGACGAGTCGGCATTTGTCCGCTTTTCTGCCTCATATAGTGTAAAAAGCATAATAATAATGTCTGAATGGTATCACACTGCCCTCTTATTTCGGGCATTCTCAAACTGAGCGGGCATATTAATTACTTGGTCCATAGCATAAATAAAAATGACATACTGTCGGTGTGGTCAGTACGGCGTGACAGCGATAAACTGGGAGAGGAGTCGAGTTCGAGCGAGGACTGCGAGGCGCACGAGTCATCGGACTCGTCGGCGGAGGCGGAGTGTGAGCACGGAGAGTGCGAGCGCGGGGCGTGCGACTCGTGCGAGCGCGGGGAGTGCGAGCGCAGGGCGTGCGAGCGCGGGGCGTGCGACTCGTGCGAGCGCGGGGAGTGCGAGCGCAGGGCGTGCGAGCGCGGGGCGTGCGCGCCGCGCAGCGCCGCCGCCGCGCCCGCCGCGCTTCCCGTAGAGCTCGACGTCGACTCGTCCGCTTCCTGCTCCATTTCTTCCTGCTAGCCAAACACACTCGTACTCGTATTACATAATACTAGCGTATATAGGTTCTTACATGCTACCAACTAATTTTACAGTCTGTCTGTCTGTAAATAAGTGTTAAAAAAATGGAGGCCCCCATTTTGTCATTTGAATTTAGTGTGCTTTTACACCAGCGGACAGACAAGCAAGATGCGTCGAACGTTATCTCATTTGTCAATACTAATTTAATTCAAATACCTATATCATTATCATGGGATATTTATTATCTCTTAATAATCCTCACTTTGGTTGGTTGCACAATTGTTGTCGTCAAATGGTTACTTCAGATTGTATATGTTGACCAGACTAAGTAGACCTTATACACTCGCTATTTTACAACTCCTTACAAACGACATGTGTGCATGCGTACATACGTGTGACGAGCCCAGCGGCACGTCGACGGCGAGGCGGCGCAGGCGGCGCGGCGCGGCCGGCGCCCGCCGTGGGCTGCTGTCTGCACTCGAGCTGCAGCGCGCGCGCGCCGACTCTGATCATTTTTTAAATATACACTTCAATGCCAGTGACAGTAACAGAAAAAATAAATACGCAACAAACCAAAATAGCTGTTTACCCCCGAAAACCCCCATATACACAATTTCAGCGAAATCGTTAGAGCCGTTTTCGAGATCACAGAAATTTATAAATCTTATACCTTTAAACGAGCAATTCTTGTATGAATATATATTTATTTATAAATTTCTGTGATCTCGAAAACGGCTCTAACGATTTCGCTGAAAATTTGTATATGGGGGTTTTCGGGGGTAAACTATCGATCTAGATTAGTTTTATGTTTGGGAAAACGCGTGTTTTCGAGTTTTCATGTGTTTTTCTTTCCACGCAGAATATGGTCGCTAATTTTGGCGCGCCGGCCGCCATCGGCTTAGCTCAGTGGTTAAGGATGCTGACCGCTAGAAAGAGTGTTACGGGTTCGAATCCCAGTCGGTGACTTACTTTTGTTTTTTTTATGTTCAAGTTTATATATAATTTTTTATTTTGTACTGTTTTTAGACAAGTTTAAAAAAAAAGTTAAAATTTGAGATGTAACCGACCGAGCAAAGCTCGGTCACCCAGGTACTACATATATATATATATATATACATACAAGAATTTCTCGTTTAAAGGTATA
Organism: Acrobasis consociella; assembly: GCA_963555685.1. Lineage (NCBI taxonomy): Eukaryota > Metazoa > Arthropoda > Insecta > Lepidoptera > Pyralidae > Acrobasis > Acrobasis consociella. The sequence continues at coordinate 107,336 of OY743116.1, forward strand.
AGAGTACCTGGGCGACCGAGCTTTGCTCGGTTACATCTCAAACATTAACTATTTTTTTTTAAACTTGTCTAAAAACAATGCAAAATAAAAAAAAATATATAAACTTAAACATAAAAAAAAACAAAAGTTAGTCACCGAGTGGGATTCGAACCCGTAACACTCTTTCTAGCGGTCGTTATCCTTAACCACTGAGCTAAATTAAGGCGGTCGCGGCGCGACGAAATTAGCAACCATATTCTGCGTGGAAAGAAAAACGCATGAAAACTCGAAAACACGCGTTTTCCCAAACATAAAACTAATCTAGATCGATTATTTACCCCCGAAAACCCCCATATACAAATTTTCAGCGAAATCGTTAGAGTCGTTTTCGAGATCACAGAAATTTATAAATAAATATATATATATACATACAAGAATTGCTCGTTTAAAGGTATAAGATTTATGTTTAGGTAAACAGGATAACCGTTGATAACAGAATTTAGACAGTATATATTATGCAATTAGTGATAAAAGATTTTAGGATGAATTAAAATTTAAAACAGAGAGCCATAAATGAATATCGCACGCCCAAGTCAAGGATTGTAACAACTGCATCACTACCGTAGTGATTTAATTAGAATCCTGAGCGACGCAAGTAATGCATGGCCCTTGATATAAATCTGTTTTATTCAAGAGTTGCCCCTTTTCGCTGTCACTGGGAGGAATTCCTCCCGACTTCCATTGTTTTACTATTGTGTCTGGGTATTGGCGCAGCTCAATTTATAGTTAGGGAGGCGAATAGGGGAATTTTCAGCAATACTCGAGCGTGGCAGTTTAAGATATGAGAGATACCTTAGACCTAATAGAACAACCTTGTAAAGTATTTAGCTCTATATGTAGTGACGCGCGCCTAGGATACACGATCAGATTAGTAAAAAAAAATCGATAGTCTGAAATACTCGAGCGCGTCAGATTAAGATATTGGGGGTTGATTTTAGTGTTTAAAGACTAAATTTAACTAATCTGACGATAAGTCCTTGACGCCGCTGAGTTATAGGGTCGCGAACTTGTAAAAAAAAAACGTTAATCCGGCATTCTCGAGCGCGATTTTTTTAAATGTTATTTTGAAGAATATAATCTAAAACTTACTAAAAATACAAAATCTGCCGGTTTCCGCATGACCGGAAGTGTGGAGGAGCCATTTTGTCTTCCTAAGAACGCGTTGCGCCATATATAAGTCGGGAACGATACATTTTACAAAAAAAAGTTTAAATAAACAAAAAAGGTAATTTAATTTTACACAAAAAAGGTCTCTTTACATTTTTGTCTAAAATTAAAACTTTTTGACAAAAAAAGAAACCAAAAAACCTTTTTCGGTCAGATTAAGAGAACCCACCAACATTTTTGTCAGATTAAAAAAATATGCTTTCAGGATACCGAGATAAACCTCCCCTATGAAAATCTGACGCGCTCGAGTATTTCAAACAAACTATTTTTTTTTGCATTTTCAAAAATTCATCGTAACTTATCGTCACGCCGAAATCGTCAGTTTTTTTAAAGGGAGCTTCTTTGGGGCCTACTTAACACCCATTCCGAAAATGTGACGCGCTCGAGTAAATTTTTTTTTTTGGACTTTTGACTACGTTATATGCCTACCCCCACCACGCAAACCGGCAGATTAGTATACAGTTGTTATCAGAGGCACTTGGGGCATACGTAGTATGAATATCTGACGCGCTCGAGAATGCCCAAGTAACTGTTTTTTTTAACATTTTTGAAAAACCGTACACGCCAAACCCACCGCTAAAATGGTTTTTACCATACGAGCTTTTCTTTTCGAAATTATTTTATCTTTCGATTTTGATAGGTCTCGACGGCGCCGTTGAATTACGCCATTTAGCTACCTCGCCTCCCTAACTATTATATACTTTATATCATGACATGACTACGAGAAAAAGAAAGACTTAAGCAAAAATAGCCATTTATGAAAAAAAATGAAGGTTAAATTCATTAAAATGCACGTTTGAATTGAAACCCGAGATTGAAACCATATTTTATTTATCTGCCGAATAAAGATTTTCTTTCGTTCTTTCTTTAAAATAACTATTCTAAATTAAAACACCAAAAAAGTGCTTAAAAGTAGAACTTTTAGATGGGCTGGTATAAAATATATTATTTATAAAAAGGCGCGTGGATCGGAAGTTGGTATAAATACCTGAATATGCGCAGCTCGGAAAGTGTACGTTCGTGGCACGTGCTCTGAGCACCGTCATCCGTGCCCGTAATAAATCGAATAGTATAATGAAATTAGAATTAAATATACAAAAGTGTGCAATCACTCGGGCAATTTGTATGGGAACGTCGATGTTTTGTTTTTTTGTTTCTTTAATGTTATTTTATTATCATTATAGTTAATAGACTGATCTAGTAAAGCCTGTGGTTCGATTTATTTCGGGTATGTCCCTTCCACGTAGTGTATCTGTCGGAGTTGGATTGTATAATCCGTTGTTATTCAAAAACTCTAGTTTGGCATTACAGCTCGGTTTTGTAATACAGCTGAAAATTGTTCAGCTAGATCGTCCAATGTGTTACGTTTAACAAACTAGCTAACGTGAGATTGTAGATCGATTAGTTCGGAATTCTGCCACTTGTGGCTTGTGAAGTGTCAGTGTCATAACAACAAATATGGCCTCCCATAATAGTTAGGGAGGCGAATAGGGGAATTTTCGGCAATACTCGAGCGTGGCATTTTAAGATATGAGAGATACCTTAGACCTAATAGAACAACCTTGTAAAGTATTTAGCTCTATATGTAGTGACGCGCGCCTAGGATAGACGATCAGATTAGTAAAAAAAAATCGATAGTCTGAAATACTCGAGCGCGTCAGATTAAAATACTGGGGGTTGATTTTAATGTTTAAAGACTAAATTTAACTAATCTGACGATAAGTCCTTGACGCCGCTGAGTTATAGGGTCGCGAACTTGTAAAAAAAAACGTTAATCCGGCATTCTCGAGCGCGATTTTTTTAAATTTTATTTTGAAGAATATAATCTAAAACTTACTAAAAATACAAAATCTGCCGGTTTCCGCATGACCGGAATTTGCATTTTTGACTACTTTATATGCCTACCCCCACCACGCAAACCGGCAGATTAGTATACAGTTGTTATCAGAGGCACTTGGGGCATACGTAGTATGAATATCTGACGCGCTCGAGAATGCCCAAGTAACAGTTTTTTTTTACATTTTTGAAAAACCGTACACGCCAAACCCACCGCTAAAATGGTTTTTACCATACGAGCTTTTCTTTTCGAAATTATTTTATCTTTCGATTTTGATAGGTCTCGACGGCGCCGTTGAATTACGCCATTTAGCTACCTCGCCTCCCTAACCATAAGGTAAATTCTTCGGCGCGTTCCGGTGCTAAGCTGTTTTTATCGAGAGACATCGGGGGCATTGTTTGTGATTTCGGACTGAAAAGATTGAAAAGAATAAAGTAGACCTTTAGCTTGGTTCCTATATTGTTATTTCGACACCCGCCTTCCGGCGAGATGGAAAATTCACGTGGATTAATTGGCCTTAAGAAATAGCTCCGCCATTGTCGGGTTTATACAAAATTTCAATATCCAATTGCATCGAGCTGATTATCATTTTGAATTGGTGTTTTATGATGTTGAAGACTTAATTATTTAGTAAGGAGTTGAATTGAGGTTTTATTTCCATCCCACGAGTAATACAAAAATAATAAAAAACGACTGTTGTCCCCTCATATATTATTTTGTTTGGTAACACAGTTTTATTCAATAATGGTAACCCCATGGTATAATAAAACAGGTATTCTCTTCCCGAGATGGAACTTGACTACGTCACAAAGTGTTGCCACTGTTTGTTCTTTTCAGTAAATTTAAGGACTTTCTCAATTAGTTCATGAATATTAAATAAAATATATAACTTAGCTATTTAGTATCTCGCGATTCTCGCGTGATTCATCAATTCAATGTTTTATAAATTTATATAATGGATTATTAATTCGAAATTGGTATGTAATGTTTAAAAATACATTACGCTCGGGTAATTCAATTTCACACAGTGGCAACATATGAAACTGATGATGTAGTCAAGTTTCACCTACGTCATCAGCTGTCACGGGAAGAGAATACCTTTTTGTATTATTATATTTGTTTTATTATTTACTAGCCGAAGCCCGCAACTTCGTTCGCGTGGACCTTATGTCTCTGGAAAATGCTCATCAGGCTGAACAACTTTTACTAAGGCGGCATTTTTATATCTCTTATAGTTTAGCTGGACCATTATGGTTCTGCATCAGGCGTTCCATTTTCCAAAATTATTTATACCCTATATGTTGCCCAGGCTTAATAGCTAAATAACAAAAAAAGTTTCATTCGAATCCGTCCAGTATTTCCGGAGATTAGCGTGTACAAACAGACAAACAGACAAACAGACATACAGACAAACAGACAAACAGACAAACAGACAAACAGACAAACAGACAAACAGACAGACATTTTTTTTTAAATTCTTACTCTATTACTACGTCTCCATTGCCGCCAATATTTTTTTTTGGAAAAATATTTAATGTACAGACAACCTTTTTTTACTGTTTTATTATATGTATAGATTATACCATGGGTAACCCTATATGTCACGTCAACGCTAGCTGTTTTGTTTAATTACGTAACTCATTGACAATGTAGCTAAACAATTTTCAGCTGTTTTACAAAACTGAGCTGTAATGCCAAACAGCTACAGTTTTCCCTGCTTGTCTAGGATTCCCTTTTCCTACTCTTACGCTTATAGAGGCCTTATTAGGCTCTGACGGCCCCGGGCTCTGATTGCCCTGTTGGGGACAGAGACACGATAATTATAGAGTACGCATAGCTCACCTGGGCGCAGTGCGGGCGAGACCGCCGGCGTGGGCGGGCGCGGCGAGTGTGGCGGCGAGGGCGTCGCGGCGGGCGCGGCCGCCACCTTGTGCTGCAGTAATGAGTAGAAGCCGCGCGCCGTGGCGTTGTGCGGCTCGTACTGCAGGATCAGCCGGCAGTACTTCAGCGCCTCCGAGTACTGCCGCTGCATGATAGCCGACAGAAACTGCAAGGATTACGAGATAGCAACCGACCATTCAAACCAAACAAGTCAAATTAAGTTATATTCCTATCTGTACTCGTATGTATTATTTATTACCTCTGCTAAAAACTCGCTCGGTGCGGAAACCGGATCGTTGCCATCGGAACCTTCATCGGGAGTGCGGGAAGCGGGATCCATGGTGTTTCGCTGCGCCGGCAGTGTAACGACGAGACGGCGTGCTGGCGGCGCGGCGCGGGGCTCGGGCCGGCTCTGGCTGAGGTGCAGCGCGGCCAGCGACGCAGTGGCCAGCGCCGGCGACGGCGGCGCGGGCGGCGGCGGCCAGGCGCCACGCCACGGGCTCGCCGGCGGTGGCCTGGGCCGCGGCGGCGCCGGCCTGTACAGCCGTGGGTTGGGCACCGGTCGCCGGTACACGCGCTTACGGCGCCGCCCTCGACCTTCGGCACGTTTGCTCTTCGGCTCACTCTTAGGAGGGCCCGGATATCTTTGGGATAATACATAGAATAATCTTTCTTTCGCTCACCAATTGAATAAAGACCAAGATGATTATTAAGCAAAATAAATTTTAAAAGTTTCCATGGTACCATGATACCATCTCGGAAGTATATCCGATGAAACAAAAAAAATACGGTCGGGCCACGCCCCGTACCCGTAATCGAAATTAACTAATATATAATATAATATCGAATGTTACTGCTACGCCGTGTGTCTCTCAAAAACTGAATACTTATGCAATAGGTAGTGACTACTGACTTTGCTAATACTTCATTCATCTTCCGTATTTTGGCGAGAGTTCCCATAGTATAATACGTATCTCCCCCCCTCCTCCGCACTTTAGATGTAGCGGTGCAATGGTAAACCTTGTCAAACATGTCTTTCGCTAGGCAGAGATGAAAGTCGAGAAATAATCATTTCTACCTTAAGTCGCGCGCGAAGGGTGATGGCGTTCCTCAAGTAACCTTAAAAATAGGTTTTCTATAAGCGAAAGGAGAGTACTGGATAGTGCTTCCCCCGGGCCATCTTCACTATCGTCACCATTCTATTGATGTGGGCTTTTAAGCTGAGGCATCTGCCAAACTTTAGATACCTCCAGATATTTGACGTGCGAGTACCTCGGCACATTTCCCCAGTAGAGCATCAAGGATGGCAGGAAGTTAGTGTTCTCTGAGATCAATGTCTGCTAAGGCGTAATTTTTATATTTCTTGTAGTTAAGTCGAACGATTGAGTTTTTGGATCAGGTGTTCCAGATCTTCGATTTTTATATCTTATCAAAAAAAATTAATCAGGCTGAACTACTTTTGCTAAGGCGTCATTTTTATATTTCTTATAGTTTAGAACACCTAATGCAGAACCATAATGGTCCACCAAAATGGTTCTGCATCAGGTGTTCCATTTTCCAAAATCAATTATAGCCTATATAGTTAATAGATTCAGGTGTTACTTTGCGGAAGTCAAAGTTACATACTGGTGAATTTTTATCATTCGACGTTTGACCGCCGAACGATCAACAACTTGTTTGGTGCCTGAGGATGCCTTGTGAAGAGGCGAAACACGTGTCGCGTATACGACGTCCGATGTTGCTGCAGCCACAGCGGATGCAGAAGCATGGGAGGGGTCATGCATTGACTGTTGGTGGCGGGTGCACACGGGCTGCTGGTGGCAGGTATGCTGGGACTAACAGTAGTGGGTGGGCGCCGGCCGGCAATAGTTTGCATGAACTAACTGGTGGCGGAATCACACAAAATAATTCAAATCACATAGTATGTATAGCCTATATGTTGCTCAAGCTTAACAGCTATATAACAAAAAAAGTTTCATACGAATCCGTCCAGTATTTTGCCGGAAATTAGTGTGTACAACCAGACAAACATACAGACATTTTTTTGAATAAAGGCGGCAGTAGCTGACTCTATACGTGAGTAACCCGTTCTCTAAATAAAACAACATACAGACATTTTTTTTAAATTCTTACTTTATTACTATGTCTCCATCGCACCAATTTTGTTCGAAATATATTCAATGTACAGACACAGTTTTTTTTCTGTTTTATTATAAATATAGATATAGATATGTATAAATATAGATAGATAATATATGTAGATGTAGATATAGATAAAATAAAATCGCCCATAGAAAAAATTTTCTGTTTTCTTTAAAGTTTAAATGATGATAACTTTTTTATCTGACACCAGATTTCGATGAAACAAAGCCTATATGCTGCTCAGGGATTAGCTAAATCTTTAAGAGGGCATTTCCCGGCCCGTCTTTCGTCAACGCGAGCATGGTTTGAAATGCTTGTTGTTTCATTTAGCGCAATGCTAGAAAAAAAAACAAAGCGAAACGAGAGAGATAGTGCCTGAGCGCTCAGTTTACATTCTATTGAACGAAATTAGTGTTATTATTCATTGAACGAATATTAACTATTCATAGGGTGCGGAAATTTCATAAAACTTGTTCCAGCTAATACGTGTTTTTCAGTAACCTTATGAGTTTGTGAAATAAATGTTTTTCATTTTGAATCTTCACTACATTTGCAAGGTTTATAAGGATTTTTTTTTTTTATTTTTACAATTCATGAGTACTATATTAAAGGCCGAAGTTCAGGTAAAATTTGTACAAAAAAGATTTATAGAGGCTTATACTGAATTTGTTTCTCCAAATTTTAATTTTTAATTTCGATAGAAACCTAGATAGCGCACAAGTTTCCTGTTAGTTTAAAAGTTTCCAAGAAAGATCTGTTAGGTACAACGCCATATACACTTAAGAGCGTTTGTATGAAAAGTAAGACGGGTTGGGCGCTCTTAAGTGAAAACCGCGTAAAAATCTGTTAAGTAGTTTTAAAGATTAGCGAGTACATTCAGACAGGCAGACAGACAGACAGACAAAAAAATCAAAAAATCTTTTTTGTAGTCTGTTACTCCGTTACCCCAACTGGTAGTTTGCGCGTACTCACATTTATTTCGGTGCCGTCAGTTCCAATACTCAGTTAAGAGGCCGTCTATTAAATTTGACAAATTTCACTCAACTTTGCGTCGTGTTTTTGAGAAAACTACAGGATTATCATTATTTTTTTTTATATATTATGAAAGATAATATCATATTATTTAGCATGAGTGAACCATTTTGCCTATGAACTTGCTTGTTTTAGTATAATTCACTGGAATCCAACGTGCTAGAGTACTGGATAGTGCTTCCCCCGGGCCATCTTCACTATCGTCACCATTCTATTGATGTGGGCTTTTAAGCTGAGGCATCTGCCAAACTTTAGATACCTCCAGATATTTGACGTGCGAGTACCTCGGCACATTTCCCCAGTAGAGCATCAAGGATGGCAGGAAGTTAGTGTTCTCTGAGATCAATGTCTGCTAAGGCGTAATTTTTATATTTCTTGTAGTTAAGTCGAACGATTGAGTTTTTGGATCAGGTGTTCCAGATCTTCGATTTTTATATCTTATCAAAAAAAATTAATCAGGCTGAACTACTTTTGCTAAGGCGTCATTTTTATATTTCTTATAGTTTAGAACACCTAATGCAGAACCATAATGGTCCACCAAAATGGTTCTGCATCAGGTGTTCCATTTTCCAAAATCAATTATAGCCTATATAGTTAATAGATTCAGGTGTTACTTTGCGGAAGTCAAAGTTACATACTGGTGAATTTTTATCATTCGACGTTTGACCGCCGAACGATCAACAACTTGTTTGGTGCCTGAGGATGCCTTGTGAAGAGGCGAAACACGTGTCGCGTATACGACGTCCGATGTTGCTGCAGCCACAGCGGATGCAGAAGCATGGGAGGGGTCATGCATTGACTGTTGGTGGCGGGTGCACACGGGCTGCTGGTGGCAGGTATGCTGGGACTAACAGTAGTGGGTGGGCGCCGGCCGGCAATAGTTTGCATGAACTAACTGGTGGCGGAATCACACAAAATAATTCAAATCACATAGTATGTATAGCCTATATGTTGCTCAAGCTTAACAGCTATATAACAAAAAAAGTTTCATACGAATCCGTCCAGTATTTTGCCGGAAATTAGTGTGTACAACCAGACAAACATACAGACATTTTTTTGAATAAAGGCGGCAGTAGCTGACTCTATACGTGAGTAACCCGTTCTCTAAATAAAACAACATACAGACATTTTTTTTAAATTCTTACTTTATTACTATGTCTCCATCGCACCAATTTTGTTCGAAATATATTCAATGTACAGACACAGTTTTTTTTCTGTTTTATTATAAATATAGATATAGATATGTATAAATATAGATAGATAATATATGTAGATGTAGATATAGATAAAATAAAATCGCCCATAGAAAAAAATTTCTGTTTTCTTTAAAGTTTAAATGATGATAACTTTTTTATCTGACACCAGATTTCGATGAAACAAAGCCTATATGCTGCTCAGGGATTAGCTAAATCTTTAAGAGGGCATTTCCCGGCCCGTCTTTCGTCAACGCGAGCATGGTTTGAAATGCTTGTTGTTTCATTTAGCGCAATGCTAGAAAAAAAAACAAAGCGAAACGAGAGAGATAGTGCCTGAGCGCTCAGTTTACATTCTATTGAACGAAATTAGTGTTATTATTCATTGAACGAATATTAACTATTCATAGGGTGCGGAAATTTCATAAAACTTGTTCCAGCTAATACGTGTTTTTCAGTAACCTTATGAGTTTGTGAAATAAATGTTTTTCATTTTGAATCTTCACTACATTTGCAAGGTTTATAAGGAATTTTATTTTTTATTTTTACAATTCATGAGTACTATATTAAAGGCCGAAGTTCAGGTAAAATTTGTACAAAAAAGATTTATAGAGGCTTATACTGAATTTGTTTCTCCAAATTTTAATTTTTAATTTCGATAGAAACCTAGATAGCGCACAAGTTTCCTGTTAGTTTAAAAGTTTCCAAGAAAGATCTGTTAGGTACAACGCCATATACACTTAAGAGCGTTTGTATGAAAAGTAAGACGGGTTGGGCGCTCTTAAGTGAAAACCGCGTAAAAATCTGTTAAGTAGTTTTAAAGATTAGCGAGTACATTCAGACAGGCAGACAGACAGACAGACAAAAAAATCAAAAAATCTTTTTTGTAGTCTGTTACTCCGTTACCCCAACTGGTAGTTTGCGCGTACTCACATTTATTTCGGTGCCGTCAGTTCCAATACTCAGTTAAGAGGCCGTCTATTAAATTTGACAAATTTCACTCAACTTTGCGTCGTGTTTTTGAGAAAACTACAGGATTATCATTATTTTTTTTTATATATTATGAAAGATAATATCATATTATTTAGCATGAGTGAACCATTTTGCCTATGAACTTGCTTGTTTTAGTATAATTCACTGGAATCCAACGTGCGTTTTGCCAAATTTCGCAAGACGCGTGGCGGGGCTTTCGAGATTTTCAAATGATTTAATCATTAACACCTACATAATAACTTTTTTATCGCCCACACCCATTTTTTGTTAATTTTATCAAATGTACAGACACGCGGTTCCTACTGTTTATTATATGTATTGATTAATTCCGTAATTTAATGTAATTTAATTCTCTTTTTAAAATGACTGAGAGCATTTTATATAATGTGCATGCTGTGTTTTCCAAGTAGGTTGGCAACTTGTATGCTGTTATTTGTATAATCTTGTGTGTTGTTTAGCCAGTTAGCGAACCAAATAAAAAAAAGTCAATGGCGTAGCGGTTTCTTACGGCCTTATTTGATCCACGTAAGTTTTCCATCTTGCCGAAAGGTGGGCGTCAAAATAGGATTATGGGAATTAAGCTGAAGGTCTGTTTTTTTCTTCTCAGCCTTTTAGAGTCAGAAATCACACAAACTATGTCCCCGATGTCTTTCGATGAAAACAACTTACCTACGCTCGTAGCGACCTTCGGCCTTTACCTTATTGGAGTCCTTATTTGTTGTTATGACAGTGACAACCACAAGCCACAAGTGGCAGAATTCCGAACTAAAATCTACAATCTTACGTTAGCTATTTTGTTAAACGTAACGCATTAGACGATCTAGCTGAACGATTTTCAGATGTTTTACAAAACCGAGCTGTAATGCCAAACAGCTAGAGTTTTTGCCAAACAGCGGATTATAGAATATAGGAAAACCTATAAAAGAATCCTATCAATCAAAAATAAAGTGGTAAACTCAATTTATTGCGTTTACTTACGGAAAACAGTTCACTAAAACCCAACTAGATTTCTACGAGGATTTTAAATGTGATTGACTTTGGCATTTTACGGAACTCTACGCGCGAGTTCAAATATAGCCCGTGGTTCGATTTATTACGGGTATGTCCCTTCCACATTGTTTATAGGTTTACCCACTTTGTTTAGAAAAGGATATACTTATATCATCCGTCAGAATAACAAGCTAAATTGATTATGAACAAAAACGACAATCAAAAGAAGATTACTGACAGCCTGGGATTAGGTGTATAGCGCAGTCGACGCAGCGCGTTCGGCGAGCGGCCGAGCTCTGAGCGGCGCGGCAGCCGCGGCGCGCCCAGGTCGATGATGTCGCCGACCTCTTCCTGGATTACTTCTCTGCAAAAAAGTGGCGCTTAACACCGGGAACGCTAGTAGGTAGGTATATAGTGGATGCCACGGTATCAGAAGGGTTACTTTACTCCAAAAGCGGTACGCATGACGGACGTTAGTACTGCGTGTCCACGTTTCAGAGTCAAGCAACATCGAGCGTTAGCGTAAAATGATAGTCTAATTTATTTATCTAAATATTGGGCATTAGGCTTTAGGGGAAATCTGTTATGATTACCGGTCGCCAACGACGTAATTCGCGTGGTAGTCGAGCCGCGTCTTCACAACGATGAGCTCGCCCTGCAGCTGCCCGCCGCTCTGCGCAAAGTCAGCACCATTTCTGTGAACGCATGTCGCAATTACTTATGGGATATGCACTTGCCTACTATACTACTGTGTGCAAATACTTCAGTACTTAATGCTACAACAAGAGTATTCGTTGCGCTTTTTTTCTATAAGAAAGTACCCAACTGGTACTTTGCGCGTACTCACATTTATTTCGGTGCCGTCAGTTAACTAAGTTTCCCCAAATAAATTCCGCTGTCAGTGACCATCTCAACAGCCTGTACGTAAATACCGCGCTAAACGGTCCTTCGGCGAGGATTTGGTACTGGCGGGTCAATGTACCTACGTGTTTTTACTTATGCACTGGTCAAAAGATGTCAATGAACGCAACTCAAATAGGTATACTGCATTATTTTATTTTGAGGTTAGGTTAGGCATGGCACACGGACACGCGGCCCCCGCTTTCCGAACTGCTACAAATTCATACCCTTATCTCTTACGAGTTAGTAAAGTAGCCAAGTAGCCAAACTCGCCCAATCATGTCCCCTATTCATTTATATGTATAAATGCTCTTATTAGTTTATATTATTTTTTCCCTGCCTTCCATTTATTGACACAGTTGAATCCCGGAGGAGGGTTGACGTCTGGTTGGCAGTCGGTCATCAAAAACCGTGCCAAATCTTTAAAAAGTATGTCTAAGGTATGAATAATTTTCGAGGCGATAGGACTAGGGCGCCCCCTCGATGCGCAGTCCCGGACTCCGGACTCGGACCCGGTGACTCGCGTCAGTCCGCATTCTCTGGATGGACGCGACGTAAGAAGCAAGTCCAGCAAATAAGGTTATGAACGTTAAATGTAGCAAGTGTCAGAAGAATTTGCAGACTTATTAAGAAGAAGAATAATATAACTTGTTTACAAGAAACAAAATAGAAGGGTTTAAAAGCGAGAGGAATCGGGGATGGGTATAAATTCTATTATTGTGGGAAAGACTAAAGTCGGAACGGTGTAGGTATTGTAGTAGATAATGATTTAAAAGCTAGTGTTATCAAAGTAAAAAAAACCTATAGAATAAAACATATTAGATAAAGCAATTTTAAATATTGTGAGCATTGTGAGTGCATACGCTACACAAGTGCAAGGAAGTGAGGATGATGAAAGGGCTAAAGATTTTTTAAATAGAGTTATATTAAGTGGCAGTACCTGGGGATACAATACAATACAATACAAATACTCTTTATTGCACCATAAACAAAAGGAAATACAAAAAACAGAAAAAAAAATTAATAACAGACAGAATTTTGATACAAAGGCGGACATATCGCATAGCAATCTCTTCCAGTCAACCTTTGGGTAGATGAGAAGTAAATGTTTAAGAAATAGGCGGTGCAGTTTGTCAGATTTACTGTAAATACAATACAAAATAGAACCTGCCACAGTTTATATAAAAACATACAGAAATACACTACATACATACCTATGAAATGATAGACAAACATATAATATATATATAATAATAATGAAATATGAGCATAATGCGAAAGAATCCTCAAAATAAATCATACGCTGGAAAGACAGTGAGTCTTTAACTGACTTTTGAAACTGCACAAAGTTTTAGCGCTACGTATATTGATGGGCAGAGTTCCACAGACGAACAGCTTGAACGGAGAAGGACTTAAAGTAGTATGTAGAAGAGTGGAAGGGGACTTGAAGGCGGAGATTGTAAAAGCTGCGTATGTTACGATTTGAGACATCAGTCAGAAACATGAATCGCTCTTTTAAATAGCTGGGAGAAGAAGGTATGAATAGTATGGAGTATAAAAGGGAGAGGATGTGATAATTACGACGAAGTCGAATAGGGAGCCACTTGAGTTGCGCGTGGAAGTTGGAAACATGATCATATTTACGTAACCCAAATATGAACCTGATGCATAAATTTTGAAGACGCTCGAGCTTATTAAATTGCTCTTCAGTGAGATCCAAGTAGCAGGGGTCAGCATAATCAACAATGGGAAAGAGTAAGGACTGAGCGAGCGAAATTTTGGTCTCAATAGGTAAAAAGTTCCTCAGTCTCTTAAGAGATCCTGCAGCATTGGTGCTGACTTCAGTGATTTGAGGCGACCACGACAGTGTTCTATCAAAGTAAACACCCAAATTCTTGACACTCTCACTGTATTCGACCCTGACACCATCAAAGATAATGGGAGGAAGAGAAGGCCAATTAATTCTGGAGATAAGCCAATGGCTGCCAATGATAATAGCTTGGGTCTTTGATGGATTGACGGCAAGAACATGGGCTTTAGCCCAATCAGAGATGTGTGCTAAAGCTTTATTGATTTTTCCTATCCTATTAGTAAGGTCGTCTACGGTCGAGCTACAGTATATTTGAAGATCGTCGGCATATAGATGATAGGAAGTACAGAGTTCAAAAGTGATAGAATTGATAAATAGTGCAAAAAGTAATGGGGATAGCACACCACCTTGTGGAACTCCTGAAGTAGTATCGCACCAGGAGGAAAAACGGTCTTCAATTCGAACTCTTTGCTGGCAAACATGTAGGTATGAATGAAACCAGTCGATTACTGAATGAGATATGTTCAGTGTCCGCATCAGGTCTAGTAGAATATCAAAGTCTATATGTTGAACGCATTGCTAAAGTCGATCAATGACATAACAGTTAGTTGCGTGCCATCCATGGCAAGGCGAATGTCATGAGTGAAATATTTAAGGGGGCTCCCATACAACAAACGCGATTTTTTTACCCTTTTGTGCTCGATATCAATAATGGCAACAGGTAGACACTTGAAATATTCACAAAATACTCAGTTGTATTTTTATTTTAATAATAAATAAAAAAATAAAATAAAAAATTAATAAATATTTAATGGGCGCTCCCATACAAAAAACTTGATTTTTATAAATAATGGTACGGAACCCTTCGGGCGCGAGTCCGTCTCGCACTTGACCGGTTATTTACCGAAATAACGACACATGTGCTGTTATGAGGAATAGACTATATAGACTTTCCTGAAATCATAAATTATCTAAATTCTAATGATTTTATTAGCGGATTTTGTACCTATTACTTATCTATGGCAGATGTCGAACTCGAACATGGCGGGCGGCGCCACGGCGGCGGCGAGCAGGCGACCATGTATTTAAGTACCTAATTATCGACCAGCAGAACTGAGCAAGGCTGCTCGCATCGGCTTCGGCCCGACCTCGAGCACAACTACACGTCTCTTTTATGCTATGCGAA
Organism: Acrobasis consociella; assembly: GCA_963555685.1. Lineage (NCBI taxonomy): Eukaryota > Metazoa > Arthropoda > Insecta > Lepidoptera > Pyralidae > Acrobasis > Acrobasis consociella. The sequence goes on from OY743116.1 coordinate 122,506, forward strand.
TCGCAATGCACTTTTAAGAGAAAGCACTAAGCATAGAGCTTTTGCGTAGAACGAAGACGTCATCAAAATAATCATCGTTTAGGTAAACGTTACCTAAGCTACGCAATACCCAACCTAGTTATAGTTACTTACTAACCTGTATTTTAGATTATCAAGGCGAGGCTTAAGACATTTTTTCAAACGACGCGAAGTCACGCGTCTTGAGCAGCAGCGACCAAAACAAAAGCACACTGGATGTGTATCGATCTGAGAGCAACAGATAGTCGCGTGTGAAGGCGAGAGTTCGTGCGCGGCGGCTGCGTCGCGGCATTGCGTGCGGCGGGCGGACGTCGGCGGCGACTCAGCAGCCTCAGCACACGCGCGGTGCTGCCGCTGCCGCCGCCGCGGCTCGAAGCTCCGCCGCTCAACGCGCATGCCTCACATTTTATTGGACTTACCTAAACTTTCGGCGCAATACGAAAGCACATGCACATGTCGTTTTATCAAAAAAGCGTGGTGGAGCTATTGTTGGCGTTAAACTTGCTCTGTGAGTCGCCCTGTGTAAACGTGAGGCTACAACAAAGAGCATCTAGCTAACAAATAGAACTAGCAAAACACTAGCACATCCGAACAAAACAACTTGTTAATCGAGAGCCCAAAATTCGAACATACCAACCCAACAAAGCCTAAAAAATTCTTGAGCTCCTCCGTGCTTCGGAAGGCACGTATAAGCCGTTAGTTCATCGTCAAGTTATTTAAGATGTCTTTAGGTAGTCTGAAAAATCTAACACCAGTGTATAGCCACTTACACAATCGAAAAAAAAAAATGCCGAATTCAGAAGTTTTCAGAACCGTTTTTACGACCGGCCGCGTCAGTCAACCCTGCTTGGCAAATGGGATCTTTTCGAACGAACCATCACGCTGTATGCTGAAAGCAATTTACAGCTCACCGGGCGAATGCCTACTTTCAGTTCATGCCATTAAAAACGTCTAAAAACCTACAACAACTAATTTTCTATTGAATTGGTATGAAATTTTCCGTTATCGAGTACATTTAACCCCCAAGTACCTGGGCGACCGAGCTTTGCTCGGTTACATCTCAAACATTAACAAAAAAAATTTAAATTTGTCTAAAAACAATGCAAAATAAAAAATTATATGCAAACTTAAACATAAAAAAAAACAAAAGTTAGTCACCGAGTGGGATTCGAACCCGTAACACTCTTTCTCAAGGCGGTCGGCGCGAAGTTAGCGACCCATATTCTGCGTGGAAAGAAAAACGCATGAAAACTCGAAAACACGCGTTTTCCCAAACATAAAACTAATCTAGATCGATTGTTTACCCCCGAAAACCCCCTATATACAAATTTTCAGCGAAATCGTTAGAGCCGTTTTCGAGATCACAGAAATTTATAAATAAATCTTATACCTTTAAACGAGCAATTCTTGTATGTATGTATGTATATATATATATTTATTTATAAATTTCTGTGATCTCGAAAACGGCTCTAACGATTTCGCTGAAAATTTGTATATGGGGGTTTTCGGGGGTAAACAATCGATCTAGATTAGTTTTATGTTTGGGAAAACGCGTGTTTTCGAGTTTTCATGCGTTTTTCTTTCCACGCAGAATATGGTCGCTAATTTCATCGCGCCGCGACCGCCTTGATTTAGCTCAGTGGTTATGGATAGCGACCGCTAGAAAGAGTGTTACGGGTTCGAATCCCACTCGGTGACTTACTTTTGTTTTTTTTATGTTTAAGTTTATATATATTTTTTTTTGCATTGTTTTTAGACAAGTTTAAAAAAAATTAGTTAATGTTTGAGATGTAACCGAGCAAAGCTCGGTCGCCCAGGTACTATATATACATACAAGAATTGCTCGTTTAAATGTATAAGATTTATAAATTTCTGTGATCTCGAAAACGGCTCTAAATTTATAAATAAATATATATACATACAAGAATTGCTCGTTTAAAGTTATAAGATAAACTCAACTGTGAATATTTTCACGTGTCCATATTTAACCGTTTAGCAGATAGAGGGGAGGGGATCACACATGAGTTTTGACTCGTAACAAAAATTTGTAACCAAATATTACAGAAACGAATCCCTAAATCGAAAAATGATGTCTACAATGGCTTACCATTTCTAGGATACCATACCACTCGATGGCGGCCTTACTCCGCCTACCATCGTTCCTTTTAGACAGATGTCCCGCCCAGAGCTGCAATTCTAGAGAATACCTACCTACGTCGTCTTAAATAGAACGTTTTACAACCGGCTGCCGCCCGAAGTCAACCCTTGCAAATGGAGTTGTTGCAGACGATGTTTGTGTAGGCCTTACGATTCTTACGAATAGTTATAATTATTTATTTGTGTTTAACATAACTTGAAACAGCTTACACACGTAGTACAGTCGGAGGCCGCACGGTTTTGATCGTTAGAGACGATCATCGTCAGGGCGAGTGTACGACACGTGAGTGTAGGCAGCGGAACCATCGGGTCGCCCCGCTGCAATGCATGTTGGTATCTAACGTTACCTACTTTTAATAATATAGGTACCTAATTGGGCCAAAATTTTCACCGACTAACTAAATTACTATTCTTGCATTGAGATAGCAAGTTGAAATGAGATGAGTGGGCTTGCAAGATATCGACATAACTATGTAGTATAAGTATATGTATAATGAATTTAGGTAATACCTAGTTAAGTTACTTTAGGGGCAATTCTTACAGTTTATTTCCAGGTCTCGGCAGGAATGTCATCTTCGGAGGTCTCGTTTTGAGAACCATATTCTTAATGTCTCACTAAGAATTTAAAATATTAAATGCTATTTTTTATTTTAAAATTTTAAATAATAAAAATGACGTCTGCTTGTCCGCTTTACTCGGCGAAACAATTGAAGTATTTTTTTGACAAACTTGCAAGAATAAAAATAAAAGTTCAAAAAGTTTGCCTCTCTAAACTAAATAACCAACGACATTGAAAATAAAATTAATTAAAAGTTAAATTATTGTATCTTGTGTATCAGAGTTTTTATTAGAGGTATTTTTACAATATTCCTAGATTAAAAAGAGAATTTATCAGTCGAACTCATACATAATTATTTATTTCGGGTATCAAAGACCCATAATAAAATTATACATAATGTTAGTATCAATTAAATTATGTTAGTAGGAAAAAAATAACGTTAAAATAAATCATAGTAAATCAAAATCATTATAAATCAAAATCAAAATAAAAAAAAATCATAATAATAAAGTGAGGGTTTCTTAAATTACCCTTCTCACAAGACAACTACAAAGCGTGTCACAAATTGCCCGGGCGAATGCCCGGGTACTCCATTTTTTATCCTAAAATTTTATGTCCGAATGTCAAAATCCATAACAAGTTTTCTATAATCTTCGGAATCCATAATGTTCAAATGTCCATGATTTTGATTTACCTAATTATCTTGAATCATAACCTAACACATTTGTGCCATAATATGATTGCCCGATAGTAATGTAAGGTTTACTGTGACCAAGACACGAGCGAGCGACTCAAGCTTAGGGCGAAAGTTATACAGTCACAAAAACTACTTTGCTGTGGAGTGTAGGTTAGGTTCGTTAGGTTTCCTGTGACCAAGACACGAGCGAGCGAGCGAAGCGAGCAAGCGACTCAAGCTTAGGGCGAAAGTAACATAGACACAAAAACCACTTTGCCGTAGAGTGTAGATTAGGTTCGTTAGGTTTTCTGTATTATATAGCAAAGGAATTTATTGCTTTTTTTATAATTATCGGGTGTCTATTAGAATACAGATTTTTTTGACATCGAATTTCATTTCCCAGAAAACTATTCCACGATTTTTGATACATTTTTTTCTTAATAAAACGAATAGTTTATCATCGCAGTTTCATATTATAATAACAACATTTAAAAGAAAATATTTTTTTAAATGGTTTTTTTTATAGAAAAACGGTATATCGAAGTAACATTTCATATAAAATATTAAGTTATCGATAAAACTGTTCATAAAAACATGTTTCAATAAGTAACGTAAGTACACATAATACTCGCTTCGCTCGCTCGGCTCGTGCGTGTGTTGGTCGCAGTTCTAACATAACCTAACCTATAGGATTGCCCTAACCTAGGAAAATGGATAGAAGTGTCTTAGCACTCGCCGGCCGCTGCCGCGGCACGCTCACTTCGCTCACTGGGCTCGTGCATGTGTTGGTCGCAGTTCTAACATAACCTAACCTAAAGAATTGCCCTAACCTTGGAAAATGGATAGAAGTGTCTTAGCACTCGCCGGCCGCTGCCGCGGCACGCTCACTTCGCTCGCTCGGCTCGTGTGTGTGTTGGTCGCAGTTTTAACATAACCTAACCTATAGGATTGCCCTAACCTAGGAAAATGGATAGAAGTGTCTTAGCACCCGCCGGCCGCTGCCGCGGCACGCTCGCTTGGCTCGTGCGTGTGTTGGTTGCAGTTCTAACATAACCTAACCTATAGGATTGCCCTAACCTTGGAAAATGGATAGAAGTGTCTTAGCACTCGCCGGCCGCTGCCGCGGCACGCTCACTTCGCTCACTGGGCTCGTGCATGTGTTGGTCGCAGTTCTAACATAACCTAACCTAAAGAATTGCCCTAACCTTGGAAAATGGATAGAAGTGTCTTAGCACTCGCCGGCCGCTGCCGCGGCACGCTCACTTCGCTCGCTCGGCTCGTGTGTGTGTTGGTCGCAGTTTTAACATAACCTAACCTATAGGATTGCCCTAACCTAGGAAAATGGATAGAAGTGTCTTAGCACTCGCCGGCCGCTGCCGCGGCATGCTCGCTTCGCTCGCTCGGCTCGTGCGTGTGTTGGTCGCAGTTCTAACATAACCTAACCTATAGGATTGCTCTAATCTAGAAAAATAGATAGAAGTGTCTTAGCACTCGTTTTAAATGTTTCAACTATTTTGCAAACTGAAACTTACGTGGAAACAAAATTATGGGTAACAAAACTTTGATGTTACGTTATTTCAATAAAATACATAAAATATGAAAAGAAATAACGATAGACTGAGTTTGTCAATAACGAATAAATGAAATTTCGATGTCAACAGATTTTAGGATTTGTTCAATATTTTATTAAAGATTTGCGAATAGTTTTATGGGGAATAAAAATCGTTAAAGTTAATTGCGAGAAAGTGATGGGTTCCCATAATTATCGTATGTTCAAATATTATGACACGTGATATTATAGAATACAATTATCTGCAGATAAGGCGATTCGCCGAAAATTCCATTGGGCGAATTAGTATTTTGTCGAAGATCGAATTGCAGAAAGCACTATAAATAACTTACAATTTATTTACACACTTACAGACCTTACAACACTTGAACGAAATAAATCCAGTTTTGAAACTTAAAAAGTTCGATATTGGGCCTATTGGGTTGTGTTACAATTACAAATCACAATATAGATTACAGCTTAAGCTATACTACACATTATATGTATACACACTGATTGAGCTAACCCCAAAGTAAGTTCGAGACTGTGTTATAGAATACTTATTCAACGATACTATATTTATAACACATACATATATAGATAAACATACAAGACCCAGGACAGAATTGAAAAAGGCATATTCCAACTTGCCTTGACCGGGGATCGAACCAGGAACCTCTAGGTGGCGGACTAGCATGGTAACCACTACGCCACGGAGGTCGAAATATAATTTTTCAGTTTGGAAACCACAGCAATATCTTCACCGAACGAAACGATATATGTGTGAGCGAGGCGACGATAACGATGTCAGATGTCAGTATCACACATCAATTTAATGTGTTGCCGCTGTGACTAATTTAATTACCCAGCAAAAATGCATTTTTTTAAATAACATACCAATTACTAATTATTTCATTACATACATCAATTTATAAAATATTAAATGGATGAATCAGACGAGATACATATACTAGATAGCGCTAGTAGAAGTTATCTCGCTTCTTACTGTTCTTACTGTATGGATTTTAAATGTGATTATACAAAAGCAAATACAAAAATATACAAAGTATGTAAATAAAACAAAGTATAAATGTCAAGGTAATAATGACAATATTATACTCCTATTAAATCATTGATTGATAATATTTTTTCAGCAGAAGTTATTTTTTTTTGTTTATCCATTCGTTTTTATTGATACTCAGGAATCGTTATTCTAATAAATAAATAGGAATTTTTATAATCATTCTAAAAAATACTGTTTACTCTTACTTGATTTTCATTAAAAAGTACCTGGGCGACCGAGCTTTGCTCGGTTACATCTCAAACATTAACTATTTTTTTTTAAACTTGTCTAAAAATAATGCAAAATAAAAAAAAATATATAAACTTAAACATAAAAAACAATAGTAAGTCACCGAGTGGGATTCGAACCCGTAACACTCTTTCTAGCGGTCGCTATCCTGAACCACTGAGCTAAATCAAAGCGGTCGCGGCGCGACGAAATTAGCGACCATATTCTGCGTGGAAAGAAAAACGCATGAAAACTCGAAAACACGCGTTTTCCCAAACATAAAACTAATCTAGATCGATTGTTTGACCGTAAACCCCCATATACAAATTCTCAGTTTTCGAGATCACGAAAAATTTATAAATATATATATATATATATATATACAAGAATTGCTCGTTTAAAGGTATAAGATATTTATCACATTTGTTAGTTTTATTTATGTTTCTTAGTATAGTTTTGTCGTTGTTGATCTTTAGGGCAAAGTGGCATATAACGACATCTATCCTCTGATCTCTTCGATGTATATTGAATAGTTATATATGAAGGCATCTTCCATGCCGGTCTGGGAGAAAAGAAAAAAACTTAGAATGATCGCAAGAGCCGATCGAGGGAATAATAGGTAAAAAATCGAATCATGTTAATAGGCGATGCGGCTAGCAACCCATCACTATTTTGATTCCTTCATCCACCTTCTTGCCTACATCAAGCTAAAAGTGGCCTTTGAGTCTTGCAGCCCTGAGCTTCTATCTGCTTATAGCCGCAACACTCAAAATGCTCTGTCTGTCCCATTAGGGATAAAGACGTGATAATATGTATGTACCTATGTAGTTTATACATAATAAATAACTTCAGATGAGAGTATTTTCTTATTTCTTGTTTCACATTTTTTAAAGCGTTATGAGTAGCAGTCGGGTTTTAGCTCTTTAACCTTATTTTGTTTCCATTTTTAATCATGATGCCTACAGCTGCTTATGGAGCCGGCCTTGGGTCATTGTCGGTATCTAAGTATATTAAAGTGCTTTCTGCAATGCGATCTTCGACAAAATACTAATTCGCCCAATGGAGTTTTCGGCGAATCGCCTTATCTGGAGATAGCTGTGCCGGTGAAGCATTGTTTCTTTTAAAAATTCTTTCGGCGAACCGAGCTGTCGGTAAGAAAAGGTAGCGGCGTAAAATTTTATCTTTGTACAGATGAACGGTGAACAGTGATTTCTATGTACAATTAGATCGTTCAAGGGTAATTCTATAAATCATTGGGAGCTCAAATGTGTGAGTTAAACAATCAGGGACGCCATCACGCCACCACAGAATTTGTTGCTTTGCTTACCTGTTTTCATTACTCAGAAATCTATAAAATTTTCTTTCTTTATTGTTTTCCGTGAATAAACAATGATAATATGCGCAGTTTCTCACCCATAGACATAGAATTTTTTTTTACTACCACCATAATGATTCAATACTTCCCAACCCAAGTGATTCGCGTAACGTCGACGTGCGACTAGCAACAATCCTGTTTTACAGGCCTAACAAGGCCCAAAAACGCGGGAGGGGTTGCGTGGACGCCAGATTGCGGGGGACACGGTGCGAGTTTCCGTTCTATATGTAATACAGAATACTATTATTCATTCTGTGCTTTGGGTACGGAACCCTAAAAATCGCCATTTTTGCCATTTTAAGCTCAAATGTCTATTCGCGTTGACAGAATTCGCTGACAGTTTTTTTTTGCGAATACTTTTTAGGAATTTTTTTCGGAGACCATGTTTTTTCGCCGCTAATATTTTTTCGCTTTCGCGGCATTCTCTTAATTTTTTTTCGCGTTAGTGTACCGGATCCGGCGCTGCTGAGTGCTGACAGCGACAGCGACAGCCAGCAGACTGTTTTGATTAAAGTGTTTTGTTCTGTCATCTGTCTGTCATGCGACCGAATGGGAAGTTTGCGAAGTGGAATTTATTTTGTCATTATTCGTAGAAATGGCTGAGTTGTTATTTGTTCCATTAAAGAAGTCCTCGGACGTGGATATAGTAAAGCCGCTGAAGAACCTGATCCAGTCGACGTACACCGGCGAGAGCCATGAGGATTACACTGAGGCCCTCAACGAGCTGAGCCGCCTGAGAACCAACGCCATTTGGAAAGTGTTCGAGAAGTCTTCCTTGGAGATCTTGTACAGGTGACTCATACCTGTAACCAGTAATTGAACCATTGTGACTACTTATAGCCATTAATTAAGTAGAAAATTGACGTCACAATTCGATGCTCGCATCGTGGCGATTATAATTTATGACAGTAAATAAAGAAGTGATGTCATCAGCCGAGCGTAAGGTGCTCGTGAGTCGTGTTGTTTTCCATCCCTTGTGTCGTTCACTAGTGTTAAGTTGAGGCTCTCAATGCGGTTGTTACAGCTACTATGACCAGCTGGCGTCGCTGGAGAGCAAGCTGCCGCCGCAGGAGGTGCAGATCCCCTTCAAGTGGAAGGATGCCTTCGACAAGGGATCCATATTCGGAGGCCGGATGAGTCTGAGTGAGTACTTGTTGCTTTACATTATTTAAACAAACAATAAATTAAAATAATACCGATTGTTGTTGGCAGTAAATGCCAATTCAGACTGGAAAGATGGCAGTCAGCAGTACACATCACTGTCCATATTTACCTTGATTTCTTTCTATGCAATACTCAGAATCATTTTAAAAAAAGAGTCAAGGCTAAGTCTCTCAAGCCAAGCTATGCATTCTGTTCCAGTATTTAAAACTTAATGATTAACAATTAAATCAAAGTATGGGCTGTGACTAAGTATCCTCAGAGCACTGCATGTGTGATTCATCTACAGAGTGACAAAGTAAGGCTAAAAAACATTGCCAATTGCCTTCTAATAAAGTAATGAGGTGTAAATGTCAGGGGACAATGGCACCCAACAGCTCATATCAAACCATTTGTTGATAAGGCTGGCCCTCCTGCCTCTTGAGGATAGTTTGCTGTTTGTTACACCCAACCAAGTCTTCTGTATCAAACTTTGTTCTTTGCAGAATTATTTATTTGTTTTCGAGGGGATCCAACAGCTAATACAATAAACCTGTGTGAACCTGGACCCGACTTGAAGAAATTGTTTTTTTTTTAAACACATACATTTGTACCCAGTACCTACTTGATTGTACTAACTTTTTTTTTCGTTTGTACCTAAAGGGGTTGGGAGATATTGGGGGTTGAAAAATACATAGGTTGTTTGTACTCTGTATGAACTCGATGTACCAAATTTTTTTTTCATTTGTACCTTTTAGGGGTTGCAAATTATGTAGAACCCAACTTGGAAGAATATTTTTTTTTTCAATTGTATATGTTTGTGATGGTTGTACTTTTAGGTACAAATTTTTTTTCGTTTGTATCTTAAGGGTTTGAGAAATACAGAAGGTTGCAAAATCCGTAGACCCCGACTTTGAGAAACCAATGTTTTTTTAATTGTATATGTTTTTACTCCATATGTATCTGTTTGTAGCAAATTTTTTTTCGTTTTTAGGGTTTCATAGTAAACAAGGAACCCTTATAGTTTCGCCATATCCGTCTGTCTGTCCGTCCGTCCGCGGTCCCACTCAGAAACTATAAGTACTAGAAAGCTGTAATTTGGCATAGATATGTATATCAATCATGGCGAAAAAGTCGTAAAATAAAATACGGAAAAAAAAATTTTTTTAGGGTAGCTCCATACAAGTAAAGAGGAAGTAAATTTTTTTTTTCTTAATAGGTTTTTCAAAAATATTGTGAGCTTGGGAACACCATTTTTCGATTTAGGTATCCGTGTCTGAAATATTTAGGTTTCAAGATTTTTTTTTTGTTAAAGTCACGTGTCCCCCCCATCTATCTGCTAAACATTTATATATGGACACGTGAAAAAAATCACAGCTATAGGATATATAATGTAGTTTAAAGGAAAACTATCAGAGCTAAGTAGGGTTAACAAATTAGAAAGTTATAAGTTATGTTATAGGTGATCAACTTATAAAATGTACACGAAAAGGAAAATTTCATACAAATTCAATACATAGCCGTTTTAGACTGCAAGTTGGCATTTACAACTCAGAACCCTACACTGTGCGTGGCCCGACACGCACTTGGCCAATTATTATTTTAAAGGTTTGAGTATCTCTCAAACCCTAAAGGTGTGTACATACAGTGGGAGCAAAATACAAAATTTGTATTTAAGAAAAAAATGAAAAAATAAATAGTACAAACAAATACATAACATACGTTGCTGGCACACAGTAGATACGTGTTTTTATGATAATTGGTAGAGACAGGTGTAACATGAATGGGTACAAAGGATCTAAAGGTTTTAAAAGGTGGTTTGAAGGAAATCACTGATAGGAGTTCGGGACAGTCAATTGATCCTGTGATAATCTTAAGAAAATAAATTACGCAAGCTATTTCAGGCCTATTTTCTGAAGGTAATAAATGATGCTTGATGCGGAGATTATATAAACTACTATCATAATGGTCCCCAGTGTGATATATCACATTTTAAGATGATTATTTAGTAAATTAGTTGCAGGAAATGGTTATGTAAATCATTAAAGTAGAACCTCTTGGTCCTGTTTTGAGTTATATAATAGATATGTATCTGCATTATTACACTGATTTGTATTGACATTGGTGTGCAGCACTGTCATCGCTGGCGTACGAGCGCATGTGCATCCTGTTCAACATGGCGGCGCAGCAGAGCGCGCTGGCGGCGCAGCAGCCGCTCGACACCGAGGACTCGCTCAAGCTGGCCGCCAAGCTGCTACAGGTGACCACTGCACTGCTGTTGTTTGCATTCACTCATTCGGGTTCATTATTTAATGATGCATGTCTGATTTTGTCAGCAAGCGGCAGGCATCTTCGGCTACCTGAAGGCGAACATCTTGCTGGCGGTGCACCAGGAGACCACGCCCGACCTCAACCCCGACACGCTGGGCGCGCTCGCCGCACTCATGCTCGCGCAGGCGCAGGAGGTCATCGCGTACAAATGCATCAGAGGTTAGCGCCCCTCCGTAGTGTTTCATGTTTCACACGTTAGTTTGACACACGTCAAGGGTTCACTTTCCAGCACGGGCGGCAAATATTTGTAGTATTTAGGATATATTCTGCAAGTCAGTTTACTTTCATATCCACCCAGGCCACCGTTCAATACTTAACATGACCTAGTATTTATTCTGTGATACGACTGTCGTACAGACGAGATGAAGGACAGCATGGTGGCCAAGGTGTGCGCGCAGGCGGAGGAGCTGTACACGGAGGCGCTGCGCAGCATGCAGCGGGACGCGCTGCGCGGGCTGTGGGAGCGCGGCTGGCTGCCCGCCGTGGGCGCCAAGCAGGCGCTGTTCCGCGGCCTGGCGCACTACTACCAGGCGCAGGTGTGCCGCCAGAGCAAGGCCGTGGGCGAGGAGATCGCGCGCCTGCAGCTGGCCTGCGAGCAGCTGAAGGCGGCGGCGGGCGCCAGCGGCGCCGTGGCGGGCCCGGCCGCCGAGCTGGCCCCGCGCGCCGCCCGCCAGCTGGCCAGCGCCGTCAAGGACAACGACTTCATCTACCACGAGCGCGTGCCCGAGGCGCGCGCGCTGGAGCCGGTGGCGCGCGCCGCCGTGGCCAAGGCGCTGCCGCCGCCCGCGCGCTGGGCGCCCGGCGCGCGGGACCTGTTCGCGGCGCTGGTGCCGGCGCCCGTGCACGCCGCGCTGCAGGCCAGCGAGGCGCGCCGCAACGAGCTGGTGCAGGCCGAGGTCGGCAAGCTGCGCGACGCCACGCAGCTGCTCAACAGCATCCTGGCGTCGCTGTCGCTGCCGGCCTGCATCGAGCGCTGCGACGCCGGCCTGCCCGCCTCCATCCGCGAGAAGGCCGCCGCCGTGCGCGACCAGGGCGGCCTGCCCAAGCTGCAGAGTCTGATGCAGGTGCGCATGGACATTATACGTGGTCGTTGTATTCAATAAATTGGTAACGATCGTGACGTGTGTGTACTCGCGTGCGCAGGAGCTGCCGGAGCTGCTGCAGCGCAACAAGGACATGCTGGACGAGGCGGAGCGGCAGCTGCGCGAGGAGGCGGAGGCGGACGAGGCGCTGCGCGCGCAGTTCGGCGCTCGCTGGACGCGCACGCCGTCCGCCAAGCTGACGGAGGCCTTCCGCGCCAACGCCGACAAGTACCGCCAGATCATCGACAACGCCGTGCGCGCCGACAACATCGTGCAGCAGAAGTACCAGCAGCACAAGGACGTCAGTATCGCTGCTCTCATCGATTCATTCAATTTGGTTTTCATCAATTTGATACATTGTCTACGTCTAAAACTAAATCAGAGATGAATAAGACAGAGACATTCGAAATTCTCGATCGTTCCATAAACAATAAGAAATCAGAATCGATGCTTTTCGTAACAAACCCGTAGCATGCCGGGCGACTGCATCCCATCAAAATAAACCGTGTGTCGCAGGACATCGTGCTGCTGAGCGGCAGCGAGGGCGCGCTGTCGGCGGGCGTGCCGGAGGGCGCGGGCGGCGCGGCGGGGGACGCGGCGGCGCTGGCGCGGCTGCGCGCGCTGATGGCGCGGGTGGAGGCGCTGAAGGCGGAGCGCGACGCGCTGGAGGCGGCGCTCAAGGACGTGACGCTGGACCTGCGCGCGCGCTTCCTGGACGCGCTGGCGGCCGACGGCGCGCTGGACGAGCCCGCGCTGTCCGCCGCCGCGCTCGGCGCCGCCGTGTCGCCGCTGCAGAGGCAGGTCCGTCCCGTAACCGGTTCGCCTTTCGGGGAGAAACGCATATCTTCGAATCAGAGTTTTCATTTCCTACGGCACCCAAGACGAGCTGTCCCGCCAAAGTAATCGCAGATACTTCCACTTGTCACCCTAAGTACCTACTACTAGTAAGAAGAGTACCCTTAGTAAGTACTCCCTTTGCTTCAATTCGCTTCGAAGTGATCGCTTTGGTGGCTCGTTCGTATTGAACTGGCGCGATGCGCATTCAATCTCCTTTTATATGATACTAGAGACAGCGCGCGGCTTCGCCCGCGTTACCACACGTGTGAAGTCGCGGGCGTGATGCAATATAGTATAGCCTATAGCCTTCCTCGATAAACGACCTATCTAATACCGAAAGAATTTTTTAAATCGGACCAGTGGTTCCTGAGATTCGCGCGTTCGAACAAACAAACTCTTCAGCTTTATATATAAGTATGGATGGAAATGCTACCCTATTCTCGAATTTGTACAAGCGAATTCGACGAATGTGTTTAAGGCGCTTTAGTGTGCGTGCAACGAAGCATGGTATAATAATATACTTCGCCTGGTATTCTCTTCCCGTGTTAGCTGGCGACGTCGGTGGAACAAGAATACGTCATCAATTTGCGAAATGGTTCTCAAACTATTTCGGTGAAAAAAAGATGGTAGATAAAAACAAAACAGTTCGTAGGTATATTTATTTATTATTATAAGCTTTTATTTCATTTGCCTTGTTGCTGGGAAGATTACAATGAAAGAAACCCAGTTCAGTATTGGTCAGTACTCAGCGTAATAGGCTATTATGTTGCATCACACACATGTTTACATCTTTAACTATACTATACTTTTATTTTACATTTAAAAATAGAATTCAAATTTTTTGTCCACTATTTCCGATATTTTTTTGCCATTAACCATTTTCTTGCATATCTTTCATAGTTCACCGCAGAAGTTTGGAAACCACAGTAATTTCTCTTTATCGAACGCAATGGCTCTGTATGTGTGAGCGAGACGATGATAGCAATGAAAGGGTGGGGTGTCAGTATGACACTTGTCAATTTGATGTGTTGCCACTGTGTGAAATTAAATTACCCGAGCGTAATGCATTTTTATACTATAAATGCCAATTTCGAAATAATAATCCATTATATCAATTTATAAAATATTGAATTGATGAATCACACGAGATACTAAATAGCTAAGTTACTTAATATTTTGTTTAATATTTATGAACGAATTGAGAAAGTCCTTAAATTTACTAAAAAGAAGAATCAGTGGCAACACTTGTTGTGACGTAGTCTTGTTCCACCTCGGGAAGAGAATACCTTGTTTTATTGTTCCATGCAACGAAGTACAAAGTTGGTCCCGGCGCAGGTGGCGGCGTCGCTGGCGGCGCAGGAGGCGCTGGTGGCGGAGCTGCAGACGGCGCACGCGGCGCTGGTGGCGTCGCGCGGCGGCGCCAGCGGCCGCGACGCCGCGCTGGGACGGCTGGCCGCCGCCAGCGACGCCTTCCAGGACCTCACCGGCAACCTGCAGGAGGGCGTCAAGTTCTACAACGACCTCACGCAGGTACGGCAGGCTCATACCGCCCGCTTTTAACCCTTTAACCCCAAAAGTCGGATCCCTCCGACTAACATTGTCGGGCCCATTCCGCGAACGACGGATATTTCCGACAAAACAAAATGCTCGTTTGGCACACAACTCAAATATTTATATCTGTATTTGGTTGTAGGTTGTTTTTAGGGTTCCGTAGTAAACAAGGAACCCTTATAGTTTCGCCATGTCTGTCTGTCTGTCCGTCCACGGTCCTACAGAGAAACTGTAAGTACTATAAAGCTGTAATTTGGCATGGATATGTATATTAATTATGGCGAAAAAGTCGTAAAATAAAATATGGAAAAAAAGTTTTTTCAGGGTAGCTGCCATACAAGTAAAGACGTAGTCAATATTTTTTTTCTCGACAAACACATTGATTGGGGCATCGTTGAATAGGTCTTTTAAAAATATTGTTTGCTTGTGTTTAGGATCCGTTTCTGAAATATTTGGGTTTAAAGTTCAAATTTTTGTTCGAGTCAAGTGTCCCCCCCCCCCCCCCCCCCTATCTGCTAAACGGTTATATATGGCCACGTGAAATAAATCACAAGTATATATAATGTAGTTTGAAGGAAAACTATCAGAGCTAAGTAAGGAATACAAATTAAAAAGTTATAGGCGATCAACTTATAAAATGTACTTGAAAAAAGGAATTTTCATACAAATTCAATAGATATTAGTTTTTAGACGTTTTTAGTGGCATGAACTCAAAGTTGGCATTCGCAACTACGAAACCCTACACTGCGCGTGACCCGACACGCACTTGGCCAATTATTTTAGATTTACCATGCCTCGCGCTGGGGGCACGACAAATGTTAGAAATCTCGCGGTGAAAGGGTTAAAATCGTTTGCCAAGAAAAGTGTGTTACGATCGAGTACACAAAACTGTAGAAATTTGAAATATATCTATCGTGTTCTCTGGCCGACGAGACCGACTTGTGATCTGATACTACTATCTGCCTTGGAATTGTATTGTGGTGTGTTCCCGGGCAGCTGCTGCTGGCGTTCCAGAACAAGGTGTCGGACTTCTGCTTCGCGCGCAAGACGGAGAAGGAGGAGCTGCTGAAGGACCTGACGCAGGAGGCGGCGCGGCCGGCGCGGCCCGCGCCCTCGCCGCCGCAGCCGCAGGACGAGGTGCTTTTGATCCCTTCACAACTCGAAACCTATTTAACTACATACGTGCAATTCATCACAGTCACATTAATTCAAATTCTTTAGCTTATCTTGAATCCAACATTTTGATAATGTACCTCAACCAGTTATTGATGTATTAACGTTTCCATATCCGTGTCCATGATCAGAATATTAACCCACTTGCAAATGACCTGGACAGTTCATATTATAGAACGTAGTAGCTATCCGTGGGCACCTTTTATTGGCTTTCCGATATCCATTCAAGTTGTGTTAATTATTGTATTAGCTGTTGGATCCCCTTGAAACAAATAAATAGCATAAAAAAAATTGAAAGAAAAATGAAAGTAACAGTTTTCCTACAACTGCCGCAGCCGCCGGCGCGCCGCTCGCCGCCGCCGCGGCCGCCGCCGCCCGCCGCGCCGCCCAGCACCAGCGCCGCCCTGCCCTACCCGCAGCAGCCACAAGGTCAGAATTAATACAACACTTGCATCAATCTATAATAGATTGATTTTAGTTCCGTCACAAGGAATGTACATCAATTTAAATAAAAAATAAGTTTACCTTAGACATCATATCCACTAGGAAACGACATATAAAAAAAATATTACAAATAATATCTGCTCAACATATTTCAAACATTTAACATTTTTCTATGTTTATTTCTGTATTTTATTAAGTAAACTAGCCGAAGCCCGCGACTTCATTCGCGTCGACTTTGTGTCTCTGGAACATGCTCATCAGGCTGAACAACTTTTGCTAAGGCTTCATTTTTATAGAACTTATAGTTTGGCTGGACCATTATGGTTCTGTATTTCCCAAAATCTTTTATACCCTATATGGCCCAGGCTTAACAGTTATATAACAAAAAAAGTTTCATTCGAATCCGTCCATTGTTTCCGGGATAAGCGCGTACAAACAAACAGATACACAGACAAACTACTATTTATAATATTCTAATTAATTTTGGAAATATATTTAATGTACAGACACACTCTTTTTACTGTTTTTAGGGTTCCGTAGTAAACATGGAACCTTTATAGTTTCGCCATGTCTGTCTGTCTGTCCGTCCGCGGTTCTACTCTGAAACTATAATTACTAGAAAGCTGTAATTTGGCATTGATATGTATATCAATCATGGCAATAAAAGTCGTAAAATAAAATATGGAAATAAATATATTTTTTTGGGTAGCTGCCGTACAAGTAAAGAGGAAGTCAATATTTTTTTCCTCTACGAACACTGTGTGTGGTATCGTTGAATAGGTCTTTCAAAAATATTGTGTAATGCGCACACCGTAATTTATGGAAATTAAAAGGTCTCATCCATTTTTAAGCCCGGACAAAGAAAAGGAATGTTATAAGTAATACGTAGTAATAGAGTGTAACCCCGCAACCTGTGGCCGGCAGGCATGCCGCTGCCGTACGGCGCGCCGTACGCGTACTACGCGCCGCCGCCCATGCCGGCGCTGTACAACCCGTACGCCACGCTGCCGTACCCGCACCACGCGCGCATGCCGCCGCCGCAGCCCTACCAGCCCTACCAGCACCCCGCGCAGCCCAACGCGCCCTACCAGCCGCCGCCCGCGGGGTACAACCCCTACCCGCAGCAGTAGCGCCCGCCTGCTGGCTATAGGTTAAGAGAGTGCATGATCTGTTATTCGTGTTCGGATTATATTATGACTGTTGATGCATTTCGTAATGTAAGGCTCAAAGTACTAACACTAACCGAAACGAACGTGGAGCCACTGTAAGTATCGCCCGGGGAGCAGAGCTGTGATTGTTTGCCTTGGATCTTCGGCCGACTGAGGGTGGGTAGAGATGTAAAATATGTTATAGCCGTACATACATATATTAGACGTATTTTATAATTTTCACACCAATGTAGTAAAATCAATTTTATAATTTGTATATTAAAATTTATTATTTTCTATAAAATCTACTAATCTAGAATAAATTATGTTTTTATAACTATTTTGTTTCAATTTTCCAATCCTTGCCAAAACAAGAATCAAATGTAGTACCTGCCATGAGTTTATGACTAGCTTAATCAGAGAAAGAGGTGGAGAGGACTTTAATCCAGTGATGTTGGCGTAACTTTAAAAGGGGGCTTTATGTTGATTAACCCTTCAGCTGTCGGCCGTTCCGCGTAATGTAATGCCTTACGTGTCGGCGCCTTGCGCGCTGCGGCACGCGTCTTGAGTGCTGACGGGAATCGTCGTCCCATGCCTTGTTGTTTATTCAAACCCATACAATGCTTACGTTGTTGGATTCGTGATAACATCAGCTAGCGTTTGTTTATAATTTGAGCCCCGATAGTTGATTGGCCTTGGAACCACAATGCGATGAATGTTGAGAATCAAGATTTTTTTCCCTTTGTACTTACTTTATAAACGATTTTTAAATAAAGTTCAAGAATTTAGACCCCTAATTTTATATTTTACTTAAAGCTTACGGTATACCTAATATATATGTATAAAAAAACAACATCATTCCGTAGCAAAATATTTAGAAAATCAACACTGAACGTATAAAAAAATACAGAAATTCGACAGAAGAAGGGTCATTTTGGTTAAGTATTTTAATCAATTATTTAAATAAAACCTATGCAGTATTATATATTTCTAGAAAGCTGCTTCTTCTTACAAGAGAGTTGAAGCATCCTCGAACTGCATTTTTGTGTTTCTGTAAAACTACACAAAAAAAACTGAACCCTATTCTTAGAAAGCCTAAATGACGGCTCCTAAAACCACTTGTGTAAACATAAAATGAAGTAGTTTTACGGAGCAATAAATCATTGGTTTGGTCCCCATTGAAACAAGTTTATGAATATAAAAACAACTCGAGCTGGTATTCATTCTAAACCAAAGAAACAATGCTTTTTTGTTTCATGATTTTTTGCGCTAAAGTCCCAAGAAGCCATTTTGAATTATGACGAATCTAACAAGTATGGATACTTTATTTCGGCTTCTGTATATTTTAGGTTCCAGGAGGAGTGTGGAGGAGGAGGAGGAATAAAAAAAATAGTACTTTTAAACTATTTTTTTTATTTTTCACACAGCAAACTGTCATCATGTCGGAAGGTGAAATTTCGCCATTTCGATTCGATGTTTTTTGGAATGCAATTATCTTTGATTCTATAGAATTTTGAGAGTTTTTCCCATACAACATTTGTTTTAGTATTAAATAATCTTTTCACACACATATAATATTATTCAATAGCTCTCTGCTAACACATTGAATTAATCGCGTGTTAGTCAGGTTACACCATGTCACATCGAGTTCGGTCAGAAAATGTATTCTTATTCAAAATTTCACGTTGAATTACGTCCAATGTTAGTAATAATATAAAAAAGAAACTTAACGGGGCATTATTCACACAAAAACAGTAAAACTAGTTTGCTCTGTATTGTTCCGCAACACTCGAAAGTGACAACCACAATGAAGTGGGTTAAACGTCGCGTACTGACAAGTTTAACAATATTTTTTTTGGTTTTGCGGCATTGGATGCTCAAATTTTTAGGTATTTTGTTCATTCACTTGAACTTAGCTGTTATCCTGTGTCAACCAAAAATGTAAAGAAAGCATAGACAATTAATAAATCGAGTGTAAAGAGAGCATAGTCGAACTGGTGAATATTCACCAAGTGACATTTAATCGCAATGTTTTGACAGGTGAATATTCACCAACTGACACCTGAAAGGTTAAGGAAGTTGCTAGTTACAGAAACAATTCACAAGCAATTTTCAAAAGCTACCAAAACCCTTGTCATACTGAGTAGGCAACAAGGGCCTTTCTCAGTGTGTATGTCCCCCGCGGAAAAGTATCGAATAATAATTGTTGAGTATACTAGATCTTTAGTTTATAGCTGCCTTCAAATGTTTATCGATAAATGACATTTGTGTATTCAGTAATTTTTGATAAATTCGTCAAAAACATATTCCGCCAGGGAAATGTTTCTCTGGCGGAATTTTGTCTGAAATCCAGAATTCAATTAGTAAAGCAATTAAGAGTCCGGCGACCCTAGACTTCTCCATACAAACGTAGTACACGTTTAATTTTGAAACCACATGTCAGATTCCGGTAAAAATTGGTAATTGTAAAGAAATTGCAATTATCTAGGGTTATATTGGGTTTCCTATAGTAAAATTATGAACTGGAAAGAAAATATAACGATTTAGAAGTTTCCCATACTAATGGTCAAAAATGATATAAAACACTATATTCTATTTCAAGTTCATATTTTTACTGTCGGAAACTTAATATAAACCTAGATAATTGCAATATCTTTGAAATTACAAAATTTTGCCCAAATCGGACATGTCGTTTTGAAATAAAACGTAGACTACGTTTGTATGGAAAGTTGTATTTTGGTCTAGGTCCGCCGGACCCTTAATGTATCATAAGAGGCAAATGTTTATGTACAAATGGACTTTATATGTCATAGGCCACCGAAGTTATTCAAAATTCCGCTGGGGAAATGTTTGGCCTTTTGCTAGATCTCCCAAACGGTTAGGAATATAGTCCTGATTTTTTTTTACACATATTGTTATTAATTTGTTTATAACATCTGTAAAACAGAATCCAAAAAAACACAACCACTTATGAATAATAAATATAAACATAAAAGTAGGTATTTTGGTTCTAGTGGCTTAACTAAGGGACATAGGGAAAAAGTGTGTCGATTTATGTATTAAAACTGCCTCCAACATCTGGGAAAGTACGTTTGTAATAGAGTTAGTATTAAAAAAGATACATAAAAAAATAATACAAAAAAAAAAAAAAAAAAGACCGAGCTTTGCTCGGTTACATCTCAAACATTAACTAAATTCTTTTTTTTTCATAAAATAAAAATAATATATAAACTTAAACATTAAAAAAAAAACAAAAGTAAGTCACCGAGTGGGATTCGAACCCGTAACACTCTTTCTAGCGGTCGCTATCCTTAACCACTGAGCTAAATCAAGGCGATCGCGGCGCGACGAAATTAGCGACCATATTCTGCGTGGAAAGAAAAACGCATGAAAACTCGAAAACACGCGTTTTCCCAAACATAAAACTCGAAAACACGCGTTTTCCCAAACAAAACTAATCTAGATCGATTGTTTACCACCGAAAACCCCCATATACAAATTTTCAGCAAAATCGTTAGAGCCGTTTTCGAGATCACAGAAATATATAAATATACATACAAGAATTGCTCATTTAAAAGTATAAGATTTGTACATAAACATTTGCCTGGCGGAATATGTTTTTGACGAATTTCTCAAAAATTACTGAACAAATTCTACACAAATTTCATTTATCGATAAACATTTGAAGGCAGCTATAAACTAAAGATCTAGTACACTCAACAATTATTATTCGATACTTTTCCACGGGGGACATACACACCCTTTCTCAAACTAGGCAGATGACCCAGGTTCAATTCCTGGGAGACAAGTCATCCTCGTTCCCAATTTGTGTTGTTATCAGTGTCCAGAGGTTCAAGTCCTGGTAGATGCTACATCACGAACTTATTCAAATTTATTTTCATCTGTGAGGTGCGAGGCCCTTTGCACTGCGAGGCCGTTGGCGGCCACGCCTTACGCCGCCTCTGGATACAAATATCCAAAAATAAAATACCTATCAATGCTTTTTTAATAACTTTTCCTAACTAGCCTTCTTTAAAGTGAGGATGCAGTTTGATGGAGTAGCTTGTTTCTGTTAAAATTAGAAAAAATGTGATCTATCATGTTGTCAATGTTAGCTTCACTAGCTCCCTTTCAGCCATTTGTGTGCAAGCGCAGCATGTGACAGATGGACAAACAATTAAAAATGAAAGTCCAGTTAAATATCACATAACTTCTATTTATTAAACCATAAAGTCTAAGTAAGTATATAAAGCAATCGGTGCTATTGATTTAATAGTTATACATTTTAAAACTTGGGAGCTGGAGACTCAGCCTTGGAGTAGTCAAGGTTGGGAGAGTAGAACTGCAAACAAACAAAACAGTGTTGAGATACAATACACAAAAACAACTAACTTACCAGTGCAAGTGTCTTCGTTATTACACTAATAACAATTTTAAATAAGTGGTGCTGATTGTGGCTACCTTGTACTGCTTTGTCCGGTACTCTTCCCAGGGCTCGGGGTTGTTCCTCTTGCTCCAGGACACGTCGGGCGAGCGCAGCGCCAGCCGCGCCAGGTAAAATACGGCGCCGCCGCACCCCAGCGCCGTACACACGTACAGCGGGATTAACTACGCAAACAAATACCGTCACTACGCTGTTGTGAAGTACCTGTTATCTTTACATAGCTATAGAGGTTAATTATGTAAGAAGTGCAGTAGGAAAAGTGTTTAAAATGTAAGATCATTAAATAGTGAACTCACAGCTTTATGCTTCTTCAAGCTCTGGATGCTCAAACCTTGCATTTTAGGAGTGATATTGGAAGATTATGAACAGAGTTACACAGTAAAACCGATCAAACCAGTTCTGAATTTCTGAAAAATTGATAGATTGAATTGACCAGTGTTACCAGCACATAAATAAAAAAATCCGACTTTTGCCACAAAATACCAAAATAATCACTTTTTAGGGTTCCGTAGCCAAATGGCAAAAACGGAACCCTTATAGATTCGTCATGTCTGTCTGTCTGTCCGTCCGTATGTCAGAGCCACTTTTTCACTTTCTTAACGTACACACATACTAAAATAATTGGGGCAGTACGCTACTATTATTACAATTTAGACTATTAACTTAGACTAATAAATCATTCTTTTTTTACTGTCTCTATTAAGGGGAAGGCACTTTGTTTGTCACCACAATTCAGTTTTGAAAGAATGAGACTATCACAAATCTTTATACGTAGGTCAATGAATAAATAGTCTCGAACCCTATAAAGAATTTTTATCTATAAAAACAGTTTCGAACTGTATCTAGTACATGTTTCTCAAAATGCAACTGGGAGTCCATCACAAGCCTAGGTTACGGGCTTCGTCTACACGTTCAAGTTAATCTCCGTTTACAGTAGAACTCCAATTATCCGAATTAATGGGGACCGGGACCCATTCGGATAATCAAATATTCGGATATTCGGATTATTAAAAAATTTTTTTTTTTTTTTACGTTTTTAAATGCTCTTGGATTTCTTGATTTTCCTATCAAAAGAAGTGGCAGTTTATGATTTCCAGTGGAGTTGGCACAGTTAAGCACTGTAACACGTTCTTTACTGACCTTATGTCCAGGGGCACTAGATTCCCTTTTAGAAGCCAAAGTGGTTTTTGGTAATGCTTTCCAAACAAGGCCAGTTTCATCGGCATTATAAACAAACTCCGGATCATAGGATTCTGATGCAGTTTTAAATTTTTCAATAAAATTTTCAGCAGCTGCAGAGTCTGCTGAAAGCTTCTCACCAGCCAAATCTAACTCGCGTACACCATGCCTGAATTTAAAATTCCTTAGCCAGCCGTTACTAGCCTTAAAAGATGAATAACCAAGCTTTTCTGCTAAGATTTTGGCTTTTTCACAAAGGATTGGACCTGAAATCGGATTTCCCATAGAACGTTGCTGCAAAAACCATTAAAACACGGCATCTTCCAAATTTTTGTTGGTTGCTGTCTTCATTGTTTTCCTGGAGGAACTTCCATCTTCATTTTCAAGCACCGAAACAAAGTTTAAAAGTGTTAACTTACTGTTTTTAATGTCAGAAATTGTTGCTTGTCCAACACCATAAATCTCAGCCATACATATCCAACCATAAAGCACACTGGCTAATCAAAACAAACAATGACAGGTGCGCCGTGACTGCAATGCGCCGGAACTTGTCTTAACTTGCCGTTGTGCCTACACTGACTTCGCGGGGGGAAGTCAGTGTAGGCACAACGGCAAATTAAGACAAGTCAAGTCAAGACTTGACGCGCAAACACTGGCTTCGCGGGGGGAAGAATAATAGCGCACTTAGACTTTTTTTGGACAATTTTTTGTGATTCGGATAATCGGCGATTCGGATAGTCAGAGTTCGGATAATTGGAGTTCTACTGTATATATATTTTTGGTTCAAAATCTAAAATAGCATTGACCTGATGCTTAGTTCCTAATACCATAAATTTTGATTTACAGGGATTTAGGACAAGGGAGTGACGATCAGCCCAATTATATATTTTGCTAAGATCTTCATTAAATTTAGTTACAGCATCATTACAATCGGTTGGTATGAATGAAATGTATAGCTGGAGGTCATCGGCATAAATATGATATTTACAGTTTTTGATACTATTAATGATATCTGCACTATACAAGAAAAACAATATCGGACCCAAAATTGATCCCTGAGAAATGCCTCTAGTACTAGTAGTTGGTGATGATGACAAGGTAAAGCCATTGGGATCCTAAAGTATAACCTTTTGTGTGCGGCCGCTAAGATAATCTGAGAACCATTTTACTGTAATTGGATCAAAACCATAATAATAAAGTTTTGACAGTAATAAAGGAACATTGACGGTATCGAATGCACGAGTGTTATCTAATAGTGTTAAAATGGTTCCCTCCCCATTATCTTGGGCACTAAGTATGTCATCTACAACATCAAGTAAATCAGTGTTTGTACTGTGACTTTTACGGAATCCTGATTGCTTAGGAGGCAAGATTTTATTGCCTGCAGCTAGTTGCTGGCAAGCGGCTTTCTCAACTGTTTTGGACATGAATGGGAAGATACTTATGGGTCTTTTAAGTTTGATGGGTTTGGGGTTTTAGAAATGGGTTTAACGATCGCTTCCTTCCAAGCTTCAGGAAATACTCCGGAAATTAGGAATCTACTAACTATTTGTGTTATTAAAGGAAGTGTGTGAGAAAGAGTCAGTAAAATCATATCGAGAGATATGCCGTCCGTGCCGTTGGCATTCGATTTGATAGACTGTATAATTTTTAGAATTGTAATTTCACTAACAGGTTGGAATTTGAAAGTGTTGTTACTAAAACGACGAAACTCGTAATATGTGAGATCGGAAAGTTGTACTTCAGCTCTACCAGGTAGGTAATGTAAGGAAGTGAGTGTTAATAAGATCAGGCTGACGTAGATGAGGTGGCAATTTATGATCTTTCTTCTTAAAGTCAGCAATATTTTTCTTGATATTTTTCCACAATGTACGGCTATTATTTGAATGCAAGTTAATGTGGTGTTGAAAGAAGGCAACTTGTTCATTATGAATGACAAACGAAATAGTACTTTTAAGATCTTTGAAAAAAGTTTTATGTATATCCAAACCTATTTTTTTTAATTTTTCGGAATGCTTCGTCACGCAATTTCATCATTTGTTTAATGTTGTAAGTAATCTAAGGTAAAGATTGTTTCTTTATGAAGCTTTGTTTGATACGAGCATTTTATTCAAATAGTATTAATACGTAAGCATTACATAAATAATAATAAATAAAATAAATTATTATTATTAAAACTGTTGACCATGTCGTTAACATCATCTGATATCAATTTATTCCATGCAATGCTTTTAAGTACCTCATAAAATTTTTCGTGATCAACATCTTTCAACGAACGACCAGTTATGTAAAATGGTGGGACTTTTTCATTCCTTATTTTGAGATGGAAATAAATGAAAGCATGTTTACTGAGTGTAGGGATGTGATTTATCTGAATGTTTAAAACGTTAATACTAAAACATATGAGATCGATCGAGGTTGCGGAATGGTCAGTAAAGTGAGTTGACCTATCTGTAAACTGCTTTAAATTTAAACTGCTTAGAAATTCGTCAATTATTTTAGTTTTACCATCGTCTGGTTTTAAAAAATCTACATTGAAGTCACCAAGGAGAATGATATGATCAACTGATGAAAATGAAGATATAAAATCCGTTAATGCATCCATCATGAGGTCAACATTTTGCCAAGGGCGATGATAAGCAGTTCCAACTGCCAGTTTGATGCCTTTAACATTAACGCTAAGTCACATCTATTCAACTGAATCCACATGAGGGTGGGTGAGTTGGCGCATGCAAATACCACGCCGCACATAAAATCCGACGCCTCCACTTTGGGTGCGCCAGCCATCAGATCGGGGCGTATGTAGAAGTTTGTAACCGGTGGTGAGTAGTGGTGGTTAATATAACGTATAACTGATAAAAAAAACACGCTATGTACTCGCAACGAAAAGCGCCTGCTAAACATTTATTCATATTATGCTACGTTAAAACGAATCGCGCGGTCGTTAACCTAGCGGGGCGCTGCCGCGCGCTGCCGCGGCTCGCGCTCGCAACAAGCGCGCACGTTTCGTTCAATCGTTTTGGCGTTATAAAAATAACATTAGCAAATTTAGCATTATACATTTGGCGCTGCGCCGCGTTCACGCGTTGTATTTATTATTCCGGTGTAGGCGGCGGAGGACGTTTGGAGATTTCGCGCGCTAATGTAAATAGTCTGTTGACTGATGAATTATTATGTTATGAAAATTGTGTTTGTGTAAATATACTCTCAGTTACAAATTCACGTTGGTTATAATAAAACTAACCAAAAAGACGCCATTAAATATTTATTGATTTACAATAAAAACTTTATATTTAGTCAAGTTTTTAGGTGATTACTATCTCGTAAAACTTTACACTTTATGATTTATTCATATTGTTATAAATTAGCAAAAAAATGGCAAATTCTAATACATAAGGTCTTCGAATTTCTTTACTCGTATTAATTTTTTATTGAATTTTTTTGAAATTTCTTGAAATTTTTTGAAATTTTTTGAAATTTTTTGAAATTTTTTTAAAATTTTCTTTGAATTTTTTTTTAATTTTTATTTTTTATTTTTTTTAATCGTTATAACATAGCGTCAAAAGTAACATGATATAAAGATTTAGCATATTCCATGTAACATGTTACGAAAATATAGCCGTTAAGAACACCACTAGTGGTGAGGGTGCGCGCGCCTCCTCACCGAACATGAGCCAGGTTTCTTTGATGGCCATTAAGTCAACAGAGTGGCGGTCTAGAGCAACAAGGAATTCCTCATGGCGGGCGCCTAGTGACCCAGGATTAAGAAGACCTAAAGATAGGTATTTTTGATTGATATGTTGAATTATGTAGGAATATAATAACTGACTGTATTTAGTAGATATTACTATTTTTAACAGATTCACACAGAAATCCAGAGAAGATAACGATAACACTATTTACTTATGACAGAATACACTGATATTTTACTGATTTACGTAAAAAGCTACGATTATGAACATATTAAAATGAATTATTTAACGAGGAGTCGACATTAACACGACGCGACCCTAGCGTTCAAAGTAAAGTTAAGGGTTATGGACTGAGAAACAAATTCCATTGTATGGCTCGAGGTTTCGTCTTTCTCATTCACACATAACATAAAACTTTACTCCCGTCGCGAAGATGTAAGTGTCAACTACTCTGAGGCACAGGCCACAGGCCACAGCAAACTCAACTAGTGTAAAGTTGATAGATAGGAATTTCAAAATTTACCAAGACCTCATTTTTATTAGGGCTCCGTAGTAAACAAGGAATCCTTATAGTTTCGCTACGTCTGTCTGTCTTCCTGTTATCAATTGTAAATTGTAAAAAATATTTTCATTATTTTAGTAGTGGCAGAAAAAGCCACAACAAGGATTGACATATTTTCAAAAAGGCCGATTATCGGCCCCTTTTGGCCGGACTGGCAGCATTGGAACTGACATGCTGTGATACTGACACTGCTAACGTAGATTGTCAACTTGTCAAACCAAATCATGTCAAAATAAAATGTCAAAGGTGCTATTTTTCAAACGCGGAGTCACTACACGAACGGTTTTTTGTATGGAAAAACCATTCGTTTAGATGACTACGCTACTGAAATTACGTCAGACGTCAGACTAACTACTTTCGTGGACAAGGACAAGACGTTCAATATTGCCATCTATGTCATTCTAGTTAAAAGTAAAAAAAAATAAGATTGGCTTTAAAGGACTAGCATCCGGATCCGTAAAATAATTTAAAAAAAAAACCAGGTACGTACCTAATTTTGACAAACTGTGCAAACAAATTTTGATGAATTGAGAAAGTGAAGTGCTGCTTGTTTATAATAATAAAACAAAAATTACGAAAATTGGCAAAAATATTGATTTTTTATAATTTCAGTTTATGTTTCATTTATTTTTTCTTTCTTTCTAGTTTATGACTGAAGTAAGAAGATTGTGCATTGTTCACTGGATTGAATAATACCAAAATGAGTTTCCTTTTGTAAGTAAAAACGTAAGCTGATCTAGAATGCTATTTTTATATAGGTAGGTTAGGTACTCATTTAACGTTTACTCTGCTGCACTGACGACTTATTAATGTGTATGTGGGCAAGCAAACGTGGTTAAAATATAGTTTCTATAGGTACTGCATAAACTTGGCCTCTAGTGGAAAATGGAGCGGTTGGATGAATGTCATTTTGCAAGTAGTCTGTTACGATCGACTCCGAAATCGAGGTCTGTTAGCAAGGTTAATATTTACATCATTTGTTAAAGTGGAAGCCGGTCGAACAAGACATTCAAGCCCAAGAAGAACATTCCCGAGGGCACGCACCAGTATGACCTGATGCGGCACGCGGCGGCCACGCTGGGCTCCGGCAACCTGCGGCTGGCCGTCATGCTGCCCGAGGGCGAGGACCTCAACGAGTGGGTCGCCGTCAACAGTGAGTGCGCCCCCCGCCTGTCCCATTGCAACAGCAGCATGTACAGTCCCCGACTCTGCATCCTAACACCCCAGAATAAGGATCACTGCCATTTTATGCAGACTGGAGCCGCTGGGAATACCCTGTTTCATCTATATCTTTGATTGCTTTGAAACTCTTGAATTCCCTTTGTGAGTTTTATCAAATCTTGTGCTTGTGAATTGCACCAATGTATACATGAAATGCTCAGTGGCCACGTGCAGGCTGATTCCAATCATTTTGGAAATTCTTGCAAAAGGCATTTTCCCAACAGTGAACCTCCCGCGGCTGACATGTTAATGACACAAGTAATGCTGGCCCCCGGCCGTAGGTGGTATGGCTGCATATTTTGCTATTATTAAAGAGGTTTGTAATTTGGTTGTATGCTGGGTAGTTTAGTGTATTGGATTTAAACCAAAACATAAATTAATAGATTAGGTCAATCATCCCACTATAAGTACCATAGTTCAGTAACCTTTTTTTTTGGGTACTGTAGTAAACTTGGAAGCTGTATATCTGTCTGTCTGCAAGTTTTACTCTAAAACTATTAGTTAAAGTGTCTCCCTCCATATGTCAGCTAAACAGTTTTATATGAAAACCTGAAAAAAGTGATAAATTGGGACATATTATGAACTAGCCGAAGACCGCGACTTCGTTCGCGTGGACTTTGTCTCTAGAAAGTGCTCATCAGGCTGAACAACGTTTGCTAAGGCGTCATTTTTAGGGTTCCGTAGTAAACAAGGAACCCTTATAGTCTCGCCATGTCTGTCTGTCTGTCTGTCTGTCCGCGGTCCTACAGAGAAACTATAAGTACTAGAAAGCTGTAATTTGGCATGGATATGTATATTAATTATGGCGAAAAAGTTGCAAAATAAAATATGAAAAAAAAAATTTTTCAGTGTAGCTGCCATACAAGTAAAGATGTAGTCAATATTTTTTTTCTCGACAAACACATTGAGTGGGGTATCGTTGAATAGATCTTTCAAAAATATTGTTAGCTTGTGAACACCATTTTTCGATTTAGGGATTATATCCGGGGGATTTAGGGATCCGTTTCTGAAATATTTGGGTTTAAAGTTCAAATTTTTGTTAGTCAAGTGTCCCCCCCTCTATCTGCTAAACGGTTATATATAGCCACGTGAAAAAAAATCACAATTATAGCATATATAATGAAGTTTGAAGGAAAACTATCAGAGCCAAGTAGGGTATACAAATTAAAAAGTTATAGGCGATCAACTTATAAAATGTACTTGAAAAAAGACATTTTCATACAAATTCAATAGATATTAGTTTTTAGACGTTTTTAGTGGCAAGAACTCAAAGTTGGCTTTTGCAACTACGGAACCCTACACTGCGCGTGGCCCGACACGCACTTGCCCAATTATTATACAATGTCCTTTCTTATTAAGTACAAATATTTTAAGGGGTGATTCAGTCCATCATTTCGAACAACTTTTCCCAATAAATATATGTATATAGAAATACGAATTATTTTTTTTCATTTTCCATAGTAATGATATCACGTGACTACTTCGATTTCTATGAAGACCTAAAAATTTTTTTTCGTATTTCGATGTTAAATGTACATCGAAATACGAAAAAAAATTTTGCTGGACCATTATAGTTCTGCATCAGGTGTTCCTTTTATCAAAATCATTTATACCCTATATGTTCACAGGCTTCACAGGCTTCACAGCTATACACCAAAGAAAGTATCATTCAAATATGTCCAGTAATGCTGGAGATTTGCATTTACAAACAGACAATCAGACAGATTTTTTTTTAAATTCTTACTCTCTTACTATTATTGAAAATATGTTTAATGTACAGACACATTTTTTACTGTTTTATTATAATACATATAGATATTGGGGCGAAGTAATTAATTGTAATTTGAACTTCCATAATTATCACTTCTTAGGGTTCCATACCCAAAGGGTAAAACGGGACAGCTATAACTAAGACTTCGCCGACTAAAAATGAAATTAAAATTATTAAATAAAATAACAAACAATGTATTTTTCTCATTAATTTATTCTTGGGGAGGCCTAGTAGATTCACTGTGGCTATATGAAAAATTATTTTGATCAGATAATGATTAATTTAATTATGAATGTTTGTTGCTGCTTCTTCTGCACTAGCGCTTACGAAGCAGCAGTAAATTTATTAGCTGTAAGCAACAATAAGGATGTGGCTGGGTCAAAAATATACTGTTAGCTTTGTGAGCTGTACTCGCGAGTCATCCTCGACCCGTACAGTACAAGTTTATTAAAGCATCAGCGGGTCAGCATGTGATGTCACATGATCCGTTGAAGTTTATCTATAATCGCAGGGCAGCTTGTGGCGAGCTGTTGGTGAGTAACGACACCACGGACCCGAGTGCTCGAGAGAGCCGGTTAGATGCCTCGTCCCCGACGCGTCTTCATCGGTCGGGGTGGAGACCCAAGAGGGCTCGCAGGGCGCTCAGGTCTGCATTGCCTTAATTGGCAGTGCAGAGAGAAGTCGTTAGAGCTGTTGTTCCAGGGGTGGAAGTGTTAAAGGGCATAACGCCGCGAGTAACTTTGGAGAAAACCCTGTGTCGCCTGCACCGGTGTTGCTCCTTTGCCGGCAACTCTGTCGGCGCGTGGGGCTCATCTAGTGGGCGACAAGCCACCACCTGCCTAAAATAGTCAGTAATCATGATTATGGCAGGTGACGTTTCTTTTGCAATATCCCACCATCAGTCCATCCCAATCTCATTCCATAACCCATATACCTTTCCCTTTTTCTTGCAATAGATCTTTCTCATGCCGAAACCTATTCAAGGCTATACCTTTCATAGGTATATCTAGGAATGGGTTTTGGCGGGAGCGCTACATGACATCAACTTCTCCAAAGGGATTCTACGTGTTGAATCTTTATCCCCGCGCAAGCCTCTCAAAGGACCGGGGTAAACAGACCCGTGATTCTCAAATAAGAATATCAAAAAAGTCTAGTGACATTTTTGAATTATTTTGATATAGCTGAGATATGAGATTTTTAAGCTAAACGTGGACTACCTACGTTCATATGGAAAATTTTAGTTTGGTCTTGGGTAAGGGGACTCTTAACCGATTATCGTGAATTTTGTAAATATATTCTCTGTAATTATACAGAATTTGTTTTTAATGACAAAAATTTGGGGGTAAGGGGTTTCTTAAGAAATGCGACTGAAGGCGAAAACAGACAGGACAAAAAAAATTTCAGCCAGTCGAAACAGACCTTCGCTGGCTCGGTAGTTTTTTTTATTTATATTACTCCGTCAACTAGATTATCCAAAAATAAAGGACCCATATTTTTTCGTTTAGCAAAGTAGTCAAAATTCACGAAAGTACAGCGCTTCGAAGTTTCCTTTTTTCCCGTTATGTTAGAGATGCACCGAATAACCGAATACCGGATATTATTCGGCTTAACCTTTACCGAAGCGAATATTCGGCCGAATTATTCGGTTTACCATTACTTTGTTTTGCTGCGTAAACAGGTTTTATTATGTACGCTACATGTACTGCTACTGGCTAGCTCACAAGCTATCAATGTTCACTTAAAGTTTAAAAATAAACATAGTTTTGAAGTTTAAGAATAATTATTGATTTTTGTAAGGTTTAGCATAAATTTTAGCTTCAGTTAATAACTATAGTTTAAC
Source organism: Acrobasis consociella (assembly GCA_963555685.1). Classification (NCBI taxonomy): domain Eukaryota; kingdom Metazoa; phylum Arthropoda; class Insecta; order Lepidoptera; family Pyralidae; genus Acrobasis; species Acrobasis consociella. Next base: position 154,546 of record OY743116.1, read on the forward strand.
AAATTCATACGTTTTCTTTGACTTTTGATATAACAAAAATCTTGCCTATGAAGCTGTTTTTTAAACCTACTCCATGACATGTAGCTATAAAACAGAATTTTTGTTTTTTAATTACAAATTAAATTTTAAAAAAACTTGAACCGAATATATTCGGCAGAAAACCAAATAATGCGGCCGAATACATATAGTGGAAATGATGCCGAATACGCCGAATACCGAATACTAATCGAATATTCGACTCATCTCTACATAAGTAACACCCTTTTGAGTACCACTGTTACTCAAGGCGAAAAGTTCCCAACTTTACTCATTGCAACTTACATTCTTCCCAATAAGTGGTACTTAAAGGCTAAAATAAAACTCTACTGAAGTAAATATTTTTTTTGTAATATATTTGTAGGTATATATTATAATAGATTGGACACATACCTAATGTAATCTATTCAGTGGTGTTTTATTTAGCTTTTAAGTACTTCATTACGTCACTGTTACTCAACGGGAATACGGCGCGCCGTTGGAGAGCCGATAAGACACAGTGGTACTCATTGTGAAGAATTTAAGTTACAATGAGTAACATTGTTTGGAACTCATCGGAAAGTTTTTTCCCCTTGAGTAACAGTGGTACACAAGAGGGTGTTACATAAAGGGAACAAACGGAAGTTTCGGGTAGGGGGTGATTTAAGTCACCGTTGAATAAAAATTATAGTCAATTGAGACATCACGCAAAATTTTAATGCGCTGCGTATTAGTAATTTATTTGCTTATGAGAGAAAAGAAAATACGTATACCAAACTTTTTAATAATCTATCTAATGAGACCAAAATATATTTTTTGTTCACATCCCTATTGTACAACAAAACAATATGTTTTGTGTTAGTGAGTATCAGTATGAATATGATAGGAATTAAATATGTCAGTAGGATGTTGATGCTGTATTTTCATTGCTATAAAATTCTTGTTGTAGGTACGTAACTAATAATAATGTCTAATCCACACCATATCCACACGGTGTTAGAGTTAAGAGATATCTAAATGAAATTACTTGATATTATAGGTAAGTATATTGTATTGCTTTTTATGCCGCATATTTTCTTTGTTTATCCCTACAGTTGACTGGGAGAAAATGCTTATAGCATTAAGTCCGCCATTTGTTAAAAGTATATTTAATAGATTCAGGTGTTACTTTGCAGAAGTCAAAGTTACATACTATGTGATTTGAATTATTTTGTGTGATTCCGCCACCAGTTAGTTCATGCAAACTATTGCCGGCCGGCAATACCTGCCACCAGCAGCCCGTGTGCACCCGCCACCAACAGTCAATGCATGACCCCTCCCATGCTGCTGCATCCGCTGTGGCCGATGTTGCTGCAGCCACAGCGGATGCAGGTATGCTGGGACTAACAGTAGTGGGTGGGCGCCGGCCGGCAATAGTTTGCATGAACTAACTGGTGGCGGAATCACGCAAAATAATTCAAATCACATAGTATGTAAAAGTATATATGTACTTTGGAACAATAAAGTTTGATAATATAAAATATTAATTATGAAGAATTTCTACAACATTTTTATCATTGTAATATTTGTAATTTACATTGAATGCATGCTGCAGCGTGAACAATGCGCCGCCTGCTGGAGCTCTGGTATGGGTGCTTCCTGTGACCGTCTATAGATACAATTTTACTGAGTCATACCAATATTAATTTTATTTCATTTGGCTATTCGCTATATGCAGACGTCAGCGCCGCCGCGTTTACAACTGACAATGATTGCATAAATCAATAAATAGGGACAAATTACATTGATTAGCCCCAAAGTAAGTTCGAGACTTGTGTTATGGGATACTAACTTAAGGATACTATATTTTATAACAAATACATATATAGATAAACATTCAAGACCCAGGACAATTTGAAAAAGGCCATTTTCTAACTCTCCCTGACCGGGGTTTGAACCCGGCACCTCTGGGTGGCGGACTAGCCAGGTGACCTACGCCACGGAGGTCGTCAAAATCGTGCGTCACGAAAAAAGACATGGCTTTTAAAATAAAATCTTTTGCCATGCGTGACAGAAGATTGCTCGTATCAACAGAAATATTGAAAGCAAGCGTTTTGTCAACAGCGGTGGACTTCTTCAACCAGATCAACATGCTGTACGGCACCATCACGGAGTTCTGCACGGAGGAGTCGTGCGCCGTGATGTCGGCCGGGCCCAAGTATGAGTACCACTGGGCGGACGGCCACACCGTCAAGAAGCCCATCAAGTGCTCCGCGCCCAAGTACATCGACTACCTGATGACGTGGGCGCAGGACCAGCTCGACGACGAGACGCTCTTCCCCTCCAAGATAGGCAAGTTGCAACACAACACGCACCCATCTAACTCGTACTGTTACACATAATCATCTATATAAAAATGAGAGTGACAATGGGGTGCCTGTATTTGGTGCAGGCGTGCCGTTCCCCAAGAACTTCCTGGCGATGGCGAAGACGATCCTGAAGCGGCTGTTTCGCGTGTACGCGCACATCTACCACCAGCACTTCCCGCAGGTGGTGCAGCTCGGCGAGGAGGCGCACCTCAACACCTCCTTCAAGCACTTCATCTTCTTCGTACAGGTCAGTACAACCGAGTACTTTCATAGAAAGAGTGGCATTGGTACTAATTGGTTTATAACCGTTCATTGTTATATCAATAGTAATCACTTCATGAATAGCATATAACTTTAAAATATTTTTATCTACGCACATATCATAAGTGCTCTAAAATGCGTTCAGAAACCATAGGCAATTACCAGGCACGTGCTTTCCATAGAGACACAAAGACATTGTCTACCCGGAGGTTCCCTAATATATGCGCATTTTTTTATTTAAAAATAAATTATAATAGGCCCTATTTTCAAATAAACGCGCGCTTTACTGTCCATCGCGCAATATGCTGGCTACGTACTCGCTAACTTAGGGTAGGTATACGTATATATATACGCAGTACTCTAGGCAGCTACCTAGAAGACAATTCTCCGTAGTGTCTCGATTTACACACATTCACAGTGCACTGATAGGAATTTGCGTCTGTAGTCTGATCGTCTACGTATTTCATCGACGCACACACACGCGAAATTTCCGCACACACAACCAATATCTAAGACAAGAGCTAATGCATGCAATTTTTAAAACGCGTCAGTCATAAACAAAGCTAATTTTTGTATGGAAAAAACCATTAGGTTCGTGAAACGCTTATTTTCAAAAATGACCCTTATCTTTAAGCTAGTTCTATCTCAATAATCAACGTTTTTTATCTCTTTTCACTTTTGACCAATAAGGAATGATATCGATTTCGAGCCTTTTCATTTGTTCCCTAATGCATTGACGTGATGAAAAATAGAAAGTTATTGGTTCTCGCTTGTGTTACGCTACCAATTTAAATACGCGGAAAGATGTTCGAGGATAAAATGAAATTACGTAAACTTTTGTGTTAGTCGTATATATTTGATATTTTTTCTTGTCCAATGATAATTATTTGCATTGTTGCATTACAAATGATTACGATCTGCTCTGAATCTGAACTTTGTTTGCGATATTAAATGAAATTAGGAGAAAAACTTTATTACCGCTTTATATGCATTGAACATATTATGCAATGGAAAGTTTTTCATGTAAAAGTTGTGCGCCTGGTGTTTGATTGCTAAATTTTGAGGACAAAAGAGCAATAATCATAAATGGCCGATGCCAGCCTATTTTGGATTTCATTCAAACAAGCGGTAAGCTAAAAAGAACATTTAATAGTATTATTCAATATGACGCGTTTATGTGGCTCTCGGGATGTAAACACACTAATAGGGTCAGTTCAGTCAGAGAGCTTTTTTTTGTCCCACTGCTGGGCAAAGGCCCCACAATTAGTCTATCCTGCAATAATCGGTAATGCACGTCCCTGGCAATTACCAACCAGTAGGAATTAACGGAGACGTAATGATAACATTACCTCCTGAAATCAGTAGGTAATGAGTTTAAATTTGGAACAGCTCTCAAATTCAAATGGGTGTCTATTCTAGTATCTATAGATATTAAAACAGTTAACAAGACCAGTGGCGTAGCTAGGGGGACAAGGGCCCTGGTGCATAGGGAGAGAATCGGGCCCTCCTCCCTTCTTTCCGCGTAGTTTGAACTTATATTGGCCTTCAAAATTATTGATAGGGAATAAGAATAGGAAACAGTGAGTTGAATCATCCCTAGTAGGCTAAATCCATACGTCGTCTCTATCAAAATCTTCATGTGTTCAATGGAATAAAAAGGGGGTAAATAAACAACGACGCACATGACAATATAGAATATTTATTAAGAGAATTCCCCGTCCGATTCACAATCTCTTGCGCGTTTTAATTTTTGCGAATTCGTCTATAATTTCACTCAAATCCAAGTTTGATGCCGCTTGATTTTCTATTGCAATTAACGATAACTGTCGGAGGCGATCTTATCAAATGCTGTTTCTTAAATATTTTTTTATAATCTTCAGTTTACTGAAAGATCTTTCTGCTGCCGCGGAAGTAACAGGAATTGTGTGAAACAGTAGCATCGCTGTATACACTTCCGTCACATTCGAGCACGCCAAATTTTGTTATAATTTCTTTGCAAAGCTGGCGAATAGACCACGTCTCCATCAATTGAGGGAGGATCAGATGATATACATTAAGAAATTGGAGCGAAAAAGTGGGTCCAATTATATCGCAATATTTCTTCTGAAACTGATCACATTTCTTGAGTAAAATCGTTTCATTCCAGCTGAGCAAATTTTTTGGAATCAGAAAGTCGAACGATTTACAATTGCACTCATACCAACAAAACGCGCATCTAACTGATTGATTATTATGTCGAGTACACTGTTGAAAATAGTTACTCTAAAGACTTCTTCCTGGTTTTCGAATCGGTGATCAGAAGCCAATTCATCAAAATGCTTTTTAGTTTTTCTTCGTCGCTTTTCTGGGAAGGTAGGATCGATGTCGTATTTTCTTACGGTTTCGGTAAAAAAAAAATTTTTTTTATATTTTTTGAATTTTTAAAATTTTTAATTTTTTTTCAATGCTGAGGCTAGAGGGCCCCCTGAGCTCCGGGGCCCTGGTGCACTGCACCACCTGGCCCTATGATAGCTACGCCACTATAATAATTAAAAGACTAATGCGCATTCAGTATATATTTTAATATAAATCGCACGACATTTGATCTCGAGTGACACAAGAAGGGGCATTCATTCGTTTGTCTATGATTGAAAAAAATGACAAAACAGATTCGAATTTCGAAACACCGCCATTCTGTGTTGTCATTTGTTTGTTGATGTTTTACTGTTTACGAGTGTTTGTAAAAAGTTGAAACGAATTAAATATAATTATGCCACCGTCGTCAAGCTCTTTAGGTCCAAAACAAGACCCCAATTCAAAGGCAACACAACCAGGACCGTTAACTGTATCTCACTGTACAACTGGTAATATTAATTACAATTATTATAATAAATAATTTATTCTGTATGTGTTCAATTAGTTTTTATTACATTATTTTTAAATTAAAATGTAATTCAGGTCAATTCCCTACGGTTCCTCAACCTATCTTAGCCCTTAGCCAGGTAGTGATCACATAGCGAACCACCTCAGAAATAATTTTTTTCTGACGAGCAGATGCTAGCTAGAAACCGCAAAATGTCATCCGTCTATTGTCTATGATACAGTTGATTTCTGAACGAAAAAAAAAATACGCCTCTAGAAAAAAAAACTTGACATTTCGCTTGTCAAAGTCAAAATATTGGTCGAACAGCGAATTTTTGTGCAAATTGAAAGTGTTTTTTAGTATTATGGCGGAAAAAAACCCGGGAAGTGATATTATTTGTGTTTTTATAATAGCAGATAGGTTGAATTATATGTAATATGTTTCGGTTTTACATGATATTTGTTTTTCTTTGAAATATTTACGCCGAAAGTTTGTGGTCAACATGTGACCTCTGCCTATCTGGAAAAACTTATTGTGGTTATTATGTAACCACTGTCCTACAAGCGTTTATCCATATAAATAAAGGCAAAACCATATTTACACATCAAATATTTTGTATGGTAGATAGATAGGTTCTTGGATCGAAGAATAACCGATACCCTGGTGTCAGAGTCTTTTAACCACTACATCACAGAGACATTAATATTTTTATACAAAGAAACATACAAATCTTTCCTCTTTTTAATATTAGGCTTATATGTAGATTCACCTTTATTTTTTCAATACTTACATGTTGTGACCTAACTGGGCAGTGGTCAGATCTAATCCACATCATGTATATTTAAATGGGCAGTGGTCATATCCAGACCAGAGGGTTTTTTTATAGGAAATTGTAGGAATAAAAAAAAATTAAGAAATTAGTTTTTTTATTATCATCCAATCTACCATTATCTGTATATAAAGATAAAATAATCGCCAGGCCTGGCTAAGGGTTAGAGCACTATGATAATTATGTGTGTAGATAAAGTAGTGAATGAAACTAAACATAATTAGGCATTACAACACTCATGTCATGTTTTTAAGAAACTTTCCTTCGGCTCGTTTCATAAACCCACTTTCGTGTTGTAATGGCCTTCATTATGCACAGTCGCATAAACTACTATTAACACATTGAAATGAGCTGTGCGAATGTTCCGCCGGCAGGAGTTCAGTCTGATCGAGCGCCGCGAGCTGGCGCCGCTGCACGAGCTCATCGAGAAGCTGACGGCCAAGGAGGCGCGATGATGACCGCCGCACCGTCGCACTGTCCCCAGTAGTGTCGCAACGCCGCAAGCCTACGATGAAATGTCACTTCTTTTATTCAGATGCCGTGAATGTCTTACTCCATTTACAGATACTTTTGATCCACAATTTTGTACAAAGTATAGTGTAAGCGTGTATAGTGAGCGGTTACGAGCGGACTCGAGCGATGAGAGATACCGACGGCGGGCGATCTTGAGGTGCTTCCGCATTCGGTGCCAGTCGCGGCCTCGGCGGCATGGCGCCAGCGACAAAGTTTATTTAAAGCTATTCACTGTCGTTATCTCTCATATCGCGTGAAAAGGAAATTATTGATAAAGGTGCGTCCTAGAAAAAGCCATTAGAGCGAGCAGATTGCACCTGTTGTTGCATCTCGTACACCGACGCTGGCGGCGGCCCCTGTCCGGCGCGGCCGCGGCGGGGGTTGCCTTCCTATGATAATAAACTATAGAGCGGTATATGTCACTGAAATCGAATTATATTTGATATGTATTGTACATTGCGGATTTACTCGTAGGGTGTATTATAGGTACTAATAAGTTTCTCGCATTTTGTACCAAAAAGCAGACGCGCATTTTATATATTTAACAGATGGTAGCAATACTCACGTACAATGTATTTATTATTAAGTCAAAATTATGTTAATTCGATTGTAACAGATTCGGGTGTAATTCGTACGTATGTACATATATATGTAGATTACACCCGAATCCGGCCGGAACCTCCCACGAGTATAATGGAAACACCCATTAACCCTTAGTAGGAGTGGGAGGTGCCGATGGGAGTGGTGTGACCCGGCGACCAATGGGATCTTCATCGTCGTGACTCGTGGCCGATACAAGAACTGGATCTGATATCCACAGAGTGCTGCGCGCGACTGCTGCAGGTACTTGGGATTAAGGGCCGCGCTACATTGGATTGGCATGGCATGGCATCGGAAGCGACGCGTCATTTCAAAACAAGCTTTATGTCAAGTGATATAAGATGCATAACCGCCCGAGGGCTTCTTTTCCGCGGGAGTGCGCGCAAGCCGCCGGCCGGCTCTCCGCGTTCAAGCGGTTATGCATCTTATATCACTTGACATAAAGCTTGTTTTGAAATGACGCGTCGCTTCCGATGCCATGCCATGCCAATCCAATGTAGCGCGGCCCTAAGGTGATTTCGCCCATTGCATTAGAACGAATCAATTCCTGCCCGCGCGGCCGCCGCAGCCGCGCGCCCGCGGTATACCACTCGTACTTGTCATTTATTTAGAACAATTTATTTTTCTCTATTTATAATTAATATTATATGTATTGATTAGGATATTGTGTTAATATTCATTGTATTCGACTTTGTGTATTGTAACGTAAGCATTTGTATGATTTACGTGCTTTTGATGAACGTTGACTGGCGACGTGTATTGTAATCTTCTGCGTGAGATATCATTCTGACAAATTCACTTTCATTTATCTGGGACATGACGTCCGACAAAATTAGCGATCGACAAGTTAATCAAGAGTACACTAATATTATTTTAACCTTTGTAACTAATGAATGACGGTGCAATTGATTAAGACACTTGCTAGTTTTGAACTTTAAAATATATCAGAAAAGCTCAAGACTGTTTTTCATTACAAAAAATATGCTTTTTAAGGAACTCTATTTTCATCATGTGTCTGCTGCCGTTTATTTACTCGTAGACTATTAGTACTAGATACAGACTACAAACGCACATGGGTAACAGTAAAAAAAATTGGCCAAGTGCGTGTCGGGCCACGCTCAGTGTAGAGTTCCGTAGTTGTAAATGCCAACTTTGAGTTCATGCCACTAAAAACGTCATAAGTATCTATTAATTTTGTATGAAATTTTCCTTTTCGGGTACGTTTTATAATTTGATCGCCTATAACTTTTTAATTTGTTAACCCTACTTAGCTCTGATAGTTTTCCTTTGAACAAGGTACATTATATATACTATAGCTGTAAGTTTTCACACCATATATAACCGTTTAGCAGATAGAGGGGGGGGGGGGGGGGGACACACACGTGACTTTAACAAAAATGTTCACTTTAAACCCAAATATTTCAGACACGGATCCCTAAATCTAAAAATTGTGTTTACAAGCTCAGAATATTTTTGAAAGACCTATTCAACGATACCCCACACAATATGTTTGCAGAGAAAAAAATATTGACTTCCTGTTTACTTGTATTGTATGGCAGTGTTCAAACGCCTGACGAAATTTGAATAGCACTAACGCACATCTTCTTTATTTTGCTGTTTTAATCTGTGTCAAAACCTTCTGCTAATACAAAGCACATAAAAACAGCATCTCGTTTTTAACAGTATTAATAATAAAACACCTGAACAGGCAGCTACCTAAAAAATACTTTTTTCCATATTTTATTTTACGCCTTTTTTGCCATGACTGATATACATATCCATGCCGAATTACAGCTTTCTAGTACTTATAGTTTCTGAGTAGGACCGCGGATGGACAGACAGACATGGTTGCGTATTGCCACACTGTATATCAGTACAGACACCCATAGTCTGTACTCGATTACTTTGTGCTCATTAAAATAACGAATATTCTAAAGCAAACTACGTACGAATACAGACCAATCTGTACAAATATACAGTTTGCTCGCATATTTCTAAAGCAAAATATGACCTTTTTATTCACATTGTAGATAGCTAAGGTTGTCTAATATTTTGATTGAATGCAATATATAGGCCTGTGTCCAACTGTAAACTTCCTGTGGCTGATATGATAATGATGATAAATATAATGACTATTGAAAAAATAAATCGAAGTAGAACATTATTTAAAATTGAAAGAGTATTTATTTATTCAGCAAAGTACAAGTAGAAAAATAATTGTAATATTTGGTATTTAAATAAAACAGCTTAGCGAAAAAGCAGCTAAGTGCGAGTCGGACTCGCCCATTAAGGGTTCCGTAGCAGCAAGTAACATTATATAAAAGTTCTTGTAGTTCGTTGTAACTTTTACCGACCGATTAAGTTTTTACCGAACCTTATTAGATCTCGTTCAAACCAATTTTCGCTGGTAGTTTGCATGGTAATGAACATCATAGGTATATTTTATTTAGTTTTAGTTAAGTTAGAGGGGGGTACACACATTTTTCCACTTTGGACGTGTCTCTCGCGCAAACTATTCAGTTTAGAAAAAAAATAATATTAGAAACTTTAATCATTTTAGAAGACCTATCCATAGATACCCCACGCGTGTGGTTTTGATGATTTTTTTTTAATTTCAGTTCTAAGTATGGGGTACCCGCAAAATTTATTGTTTTTTTCTATTTTTGTGTGAAAATCTTAATGCAATTTACAGAATACATCTACTTACCAAGTTCAACAGTATAGTTCTTCTAGTTTCGGAAGAAAGTGGCTGTGAAGTACGGACCAACAGACAGACAGACATGATGGATCCATAAGGGTTCCGTTTTTTGCCATTTGGTTACGGAACCCTAAAAAAGGTAAATTACTACATTTGCATTTGGTCGATTCTTCGATATATTTACAGCAGCGCGCATAGTCTGTAGGTACTCGTTGGCTGTGCTGCACTCACATGTAATTTGCTCATACTGAAGCATGCCATTCTACATACCATAGCAGCCTAAATTGTTTGTACTCGTATGTTTATTGCTTTTACAGATTAGAGCAAAATGTATTTGATTTCAGTCTCTCTCTATACTGATATGCAGTATGCTCTCCAGCTCAAGAGCATATTGCGTGCGATTCCAGAGCAACCCCTGTCTGTAGTAGTACACACTATGGCAATACGCGACATGGTTCCTTGTTTACTACGGAACCCTAATTTTATTGCGCCCCCGACTAAGGGTCAGTTAAGTTCAGACAGATTCTTTATGACATTCGAACTCATAGTGCAAGACGCAAGCGAGCATTTTTATTGAATTAGTTAATGTAGCCTGTGTGTACACCAAGTGTATAAACGTGTAAACATGACCTAATGTTCGCGCGAGCATACTCGCGTTTTGCAGTTTATGCTTTATTTCGAGTGTCATAAAAACATAGTACTCTTCATGGCTGCGCTCCTCTACATATTGTATATACTTTATTTTCCTGTCTGAAGTCTGAACTGACCATTTGTAAAATAAAATCAAGATAAGTCTTCGCTGTCTGTCCGTTTGTCTGTCACCAGGCTGTATCTCAAGAACCGCTATAGCTAGACAGTTGAAATTTTCACAAACAATGTATTTCTGTTGCCGCTTTAACAAATAGGTACTAAAAACAAAATAAAATAAATATTTAAGGGGCGCTCCCATACAACAAACGTGATTTTTTATAGATAATGGTACGGAACCCTTAGTGCGCGAATCCGATTCGCACTTGGCCGGTTATTCATGGATTTTCCGGCTGCGGGCTGCCAGGCATCTTGACATAGCTTGACGATGACGATTGCCATACAATGATGACAGCCGGAACTTATACGTGCCTTTCGAAGCACGGAACGGAGGACATTCTTTTTGTGGTATCTTTATAACTACTTACTCTATTACAATTTTACAAACATACTTTCCAAGATGTTGGAGACAGTTTTAATGATAAATCGACGTTTAAACCTTTTCCCTGGGTCCGTTAGTTATGCTTCTAGAATCAAAATACATACCTACTTTTATGCTTAATTATTATCAATCGTAAGTGTATGTTTTTGTTGGATTCTGTTTTTACAGACACACAAATTAATGGCAAGGCAATGTTTATAAAAATTACTGATGAATATAAACATTTGAAGGCAAGATCTAGTGTATGTATAGTCAGCATTTCATAATAGACATTTTTCGCTATGGAAATGCACACAGTGCTCCTTGAAAAATCTAACACTAGTGTTAACCATAATAGTACATTATGGTTCTAGTGTAACATTGGTGATTACTGCCGCGGCGCCATTGAGACCCGAGCCGTAGGCGAGGGTCTTAAGAGAGCCAAGGACGGTAATCAGCAATACACACGTGTATCATACGACGTTTTTCAACACACTTGTGAATAAAATAACAATAAAAACTCATTTTATTCTTAGATAAAAAGTTTATTTAGAGAAACAACGAGTAAATGTGCAGTTAGTAAAATTATAATTAACTGTTTTTGATGACTTAACGGTCTCAACAGATAGATTATTTATTGAAATACTTCATGTTCTATTGTAATTTGAAATGGCTCATTATTCGTGTAGGTAGGTGAAATCCAATCATTGGATGTACTTGGTGTTTCATCAGTAGGAATCTTTTATAAATTTTTCAATATCGTCAGACGATTAAACCTTTGATTTCTTGCTTCTAATATCCATCGGATAGTCTCTTTAGATAAGCTTACAAATTAGAGTATGTTTTTAAGTCCACTCCATTATTTGTTCGGACTGTACTTTTTAACATTGAGTATAAACACCACAAAGAGCTACATAGGTTTGTACTTAGATGATAATTCTTTAAAGCCATGAACACATTTTCTGAAAAAGAATGCGTATTCTTGCTGTTTTGCCATTTTATGAAATTTTGGTACGCTAATAGATATTTTTCCTTGGAGTTTTCAGGTAGTAAACTTTCTACAACGGTAAGGGCTTCACATCTAATATCGGGCGGTGTACAACATAAATCATTTTCTTCGTAACTAGTTAATTAATTAATAAAAAACTATAAATAGTTAATTAATAAATAGGTAACTATAATTTCAACAGTGAAAACGAGTTGTAAAAAATGTTTCGCTATGGCGGGAAAAATAATCAGTTTTCCTATGCGCGCGCATTGCGATCGGCCACAGACTAAAGAGATGAGTTTTTTTTCGCGCATAAGATTTGCGCCTATTCTGCCACGTACAAAATGGGGAATTTAAAGTTTTTATTACAGAGAAAACAAAAGTTATATTTGAGTGAAAGTTTTATTTATTAAACGCGTACGAGTTAAAATTATCTATTTAAATAAGAAGTTGCATGAAATGAGCAAGCAATAGGAACATTAATTTGTTTGTTCTATTGAACACGATCTTTTTTTTGAATAAAAACTTTTTTAATAAGAACAAAACAACTCAACGCAAGTACATACAATTCCATGAACTCAACCAATAAAATTAAAAAAAAATCTATAAATCACTAGTGAGTTATAGCAATGAAAAAGTCACAGTTTGATTATGGGTGTCATTATGTGCCTAATACGCTATTTTCCAACAAGTCAAATCAGCAACTTTTTTCTAAACGTCAAAACAAACAGTTTCTATGGGATTTTGTATGAAATACAGGCAGGTGACGTCATAGATTTTTGGAGTCAAATAGCGCTCTTATTATCAGTTTTTCTAAAGTCTGATTTTTAATTCCGTAGAATTCTGACAGCTGTCATTTTTTGACATATCAGAGATCATAAACCTTTTTGGCCGGGCACATTTTTTATTAAATTCCAGATTTCAATAAGAGTGTGAACATCTGAGTCTACAAATTTTATTTGTTAGTGAATGTAACCATTTAATTTAGTGCGGTGCTCCAAATCAAAAGAGGATTTACAGCGAGTGATATTTTCATCAGGAACAGTTGAATAACCGACATAAAATACGAACATCTGTGAAAACTATTTGATTTACCAAACATACATACAAATAAATCCAATCAGCTTTCCACCGCGGTCAATTTGTGAGTGAATGGTTTATACGTCCTTTCCAGGTTCTTAAACTATCTCCATATCAAATTTAATCTAAACCAGTTAAGAAAAAAGTTTTTTTCAACAAAAAAAACTTAACAGAAAGATAACAAGTATAACAATCAATGTGACAGTCGTGACGTGACAGCTGATGGCCGCATACTTTATTTTTTAATTTTTGTGCTTTATGATTTATGAAAAAAAATATTTATTAAGCTTTTGGCTAAAAAGGTTGATGATACATGAGTTAGTAGGGAGTGATGCCAGGGAAAGAAAAATAACCTGCTGACTTAAAATTACTTATAAATATAACTTTGATAATTCGGTATTAAAAAATGTTATAACATTTTAAATATACCAGAAAGTTTAAAGTGCATCATTATCTTGGTAAAACATTAAAATTAATCAAGAATTTAATTTTTTATCGCCCTTATACGCGTTCCCTTTTTAGTTGGAGAACTTTTTTAGTAGCAACACTTATGAAATGTCAGAATTCTACGGAATTAAAAATTAGACTTTACAATAATAAATTTAAAATAACGTTAAAATGGATATGTTCGAAGACAAGTGACATTATTTTGCGACGCTTTATTTTTTCATTAGTACAAAATAATTTATTTTTGACTTAGGAAAGTACCCAATTGCGGTGACCATAGAGCCACTTTATGAGCAAGTGTGTTGAAAACATTTTAACTCATAAGTTGTTAGCTAGCATAGGTGTTAGCTATAATATAAACCCCTCATCGTAGCATTCTGACCTCGTGCTTCGAGTGTTAAATTTTTAAAATACCTATGTACATAGATTTTTTTCACAAAGATTTTCATCAACTTTTTCCCAAATTTGATCCGTTACAATTTACTTATGTACTCAAAGGTAAAAATCACAAATTGCAAGACCCTCTCAATATTATTGAAGAGTATAAAATTTTAAATAAAAACACCACATACAATGGCGCTTTGAGAACTTAGAGTTTGATTTTAATCGCCAACCAGTACAAGACAATTTTAGAGACAAATGTTACTGTTCACGCTTTCAAACGTATAAAGAGATACTTATAAGCATCACAAGTTTTCTGAAAAGTTGACAAAATCACAAATTCACGAATATACATTTAATTCGTTTTATAAAAACGAGCACAACGACAATGAAATTGGAAAATGGTGTGCATTGAATAAAATCACGGAAAAGGGAATTAAAGAGAATTTTTGGAAATACATTCCTTTATTTGTTGAAATTCAACACGAGTTGTACGAAAAAAATAACAAATCCTTCAACGTTTTCCCCATATACAAACACGGTTTGAAACACATCACATACGATTCTAGATGCTTGCATGAACTCTTGCGTAGAATCGATGCGAAAAATACACCATACGCTTGGGTTCAATTTTCCCAAAATGATCCGAAGCAATATTGGAGACGTTACTTTTCTATACCAAAATCTTTCGGTTGGAGTTTTAGCACGGACGGGGTTTGTGTTTCGTTATCAATAAATAGATTGGTTTCGAAAAAAGATAAATATAAACACAAACGTTTAAAAAGAGAACAAGTTTCGAATGAAAATGAAAAACAATTGTACAAAAATTACAACAAAATAATTGCAGTCGATCCGGGTGCAAAGACACCGATAGTTATATGTAGCAGAACCTGCAGTGATGGTTCTTTTGAATATAAAATTCTAAAAAAGCAAAGAGTCACGTACGAAACGAAAGAACACCATCGGGAAAAGAAGCGATTAAAGTTTGTAAAAAATATAGATTTAAAAATTAAAAACGACCGAGAAAATCTAGAAAAAGAAACGGGTTGCGGTATCAGTTGTAAAAATTCAAAAGTTCAAGATTACATTAAATTTCAACTGAAATGGTTTGATGAAAAACAAAACTTGTACGAACTGAGAAAATTACAAAGATTGAAATTTGACAAGTTTATGAATGATCAAAAAACCAACAACAAAATAGTCGACGAGTTTTTTGGAAAACAACCAGACACTCTTGTGGTTTACGGGAGCGGATTCGATTTCATGAACAAGGGTACTTTCAAGGGTCATCGTAAATTCAGACACAACGATATATTGAAATTAATAAAACAACGTAGTAACTTATCATTGTATATAATCAACGAAGCGTTTACAACCAAGAATTGCAGTAAATGTTACGAAAATAAAGAGTTACAACAAAAATTACAAGTTTCCAAATCCCCACACCGTTACGTATACTGCAGTGTATGTCGTAAAGGTATTCATCGGGATAAGAATGGTGCGAAAAATATTCTGTTGAAATTTGAGTATAAATTTAAAAAAATTACAAGTTGTTGAGCATTCTTTCGTTTGCCGATACTGATATGAATGTTGCGGGTGGTGGAAGCTCGTAAGGTTCATTGTCGTAACTCTGTATTTGTTGTTGCGACAAATAAAGGGTTAGCCCTAAGTCAACACAAAATAAAATTATTATGCCATGTAAAACGTGCGGCAAAGATGATCATTTGCGTTCTTCCAGTTCAAAATGTGAAAAACGTAAAAGGAGAATTCGCGAAACGGAACTTGAAGATGATCAAGAGATATCCGTTTTTTGTATAAAAAAAGGTCTCTGTTCTTTTGTGTGTCCCTTGTCTGAAAAGAGACAAGAATTGCTGGATACAATACGAGCAGATGTAAAAGATTTGTCAAGATTTAGCATTGAATTGTCATATTTGATCAATTATTTCTACAAAAATTATTACAATCACAAAGATTTTCATCAACTTTTTCCCAAATTTGATCCGTTACAATTTACTTATGTACTCAAAGGTAAAAATCACAAATTGCAAGACCCTCTCAATATTATTGAAGAGTATAAAATTTTAAATAAAAACACCACATACAATGGCGCTTTGAGAACTTTCAATTTGATTTCAATCGCCAACCAATACAAGACAATTTTAGAGACAAATGTTACTGTTCACGCTTTCAAACGTATAAAGAGATATATGCATCACAAGTTTTCTGAAAAGTTGACAAAATCACAAATTCACGAATATACATTTAATTCGTTTTATAAAAACGAGCACAACGACAATGAAATTGGAAAATGGTGTGCATTGAATAAAATCACGGAAAAGGGAATTAAAGAGAATTTTTGGAAATACATTCCTTTATTTGTTGAAATTCAACACGAGTTGTACGAAAAAAATAACAAATCCTTCAACGTTTTCCCCATATACAAACACGGTTTGAAACACATCACATACGATTCTAGATGCTTGCATGAACTCTTGCGTAGAATCGATGCGAAAAATACACCATACGCTTGGGTTCAATTTTCCCAAAATGATCCGAAGCAATATTGGAGACGTTACTTTTCTATACCAAAATCTTTCGGTTGGAGTTTTAGCACGGACGGGGTTTGTGTTTCGTTATCAATGAATAGATTGGTTTCGAAAAAAGATGAATATAAACACAAACGTTTAAAAAGAGAACAAGTTTCGAATGAAAATGAAAAACAATTGTACAAAAATTACAACAAAATAATTGCAGTCGATCCGGGTGCAAAGACACAAATAGTTACATGTAGCAGAACCTGCAGTGATGGTTCTTTTGAATATAAAATTCTAAAAAAGCAAAGAGTCACGTACGAAACGAAAGAACACCATCGGGAAAAGAAGCGATTAAAGTTTGTAAAAAATATAGATTTAAAAATTAAAAACGACCGAGAAAATCTAGAAAAAGAAACGGGTTGCGGTATCAGTTGTAAAAATTCAAAAGTTCAAGATTACATTAAATTTCAACTGAAATGGTTTGATGAAAAACAAAAATTGTACGAACTGAGAAAATTACAAAGATTGAAATTTGACAAGTTTATGAATGATCAAAAAACCGACAACAAAATAATCGACGAGTTTTTTGGAAAACAACCAGACACTCTTGTGGTTTACGGGAGCGGATTCGATTTCATGAACAAGGGTACTTTCAAGGGTCATCGTAAATTCAGACACAACGATATATTGAAATTAATAAAACAACGTAGTAACTTATCATTGTATATAATCAACGAAGCGTTTACAACCAAGAATTGCAGTAAATGTTACGAAAATAAAGAGTTACAACAAAAATTACAAGTTTCCAAATCCCCACACCGTTACGTATACTGCAGTGTATGTCGTAAAGGTATTCATCGGGATAAGAATGGTGCGAAAAATATTCTGTTGAAATTTGAGTATAAATTTAAAAAAATTACAAGTTGTCGAGCATTCTTTCGTTTGCCGATACTGATATGAATGTTGCGGGTGGTGGAAGCTCGTAAGGTTCATTGTCGTAACTCTGTATTTGTTGTTGCGACAAATAAAGGGTTAAATAAAACGAATATGAAATTCTATGATACTTTATTGCTAAATTATACAGAGAAATAAACTCGCTTGAATACACAATCTATGACTGTGTCATGTTACAGAATTGATATTTATTAGTACGACATACAGAACGGAACTTCCTAAGATCCCGCGCAATATGAGTCCCTTTCCCATCCTCGCCTTGTCGAGGCGGCCAGGGGGGTTACTCCATAAATACGTCCGTTTCTATAACAAACCAAATTGGACTATCATTATATGTTAGAGCGTAATGTTGCTTGGCACTGAAATGCGGGTACGCAGTAACGTCCGTCTTGCGTTCCGCATTAGGAGTAATAGACCAGTAAAAATAGCTGAACCTGGACATAATGCTATAACCGTAAGTTTCTTTTTGTATGATATAAAGTATTGTTAGTTATAGTTAAAATAAACCGAATTAAACAATTTAGGGCTCTGCGTCAGTGTAAAAAAACCAAAAAACTGAAAATCGAACAAATTTTGATTTCATACGTACAGCATAATTAATAACTTTGGAAAACTACCTCTACCGTATTATAACGTGTGCATTCCAGTTGAATAAATCTAAATTAAACAAATTCATCAATTAGCACTATCGTTAATAAAGAAGGTTCGGTATGTTACAAATTTTCAGGCTTATCTCACCAGAAATTATAGATTACTGTATTTCAACAATTTATTCTTAGTATTATATTATGTGTGTTGATAAATTATTAAAAATTAAACAAATTCATTTTATGCATTACTACATTTACAAATTTTTGTATTTTTTGTAAAGCCAAAATACATAACTATTTTGAAAGTGTTTAACTTATGCCGTCAACATATTTTTGATACTATAAGGAACAAATCAAACAAAAAATATCTACGATTATAATTTTTTTCTATTTTTTTCTTACTTACGTTTTAATATGAACGTTATTTCTTGCACAATAAGGTCGTCATTGGTTTGTGCCTCAACTCCCGACCGTGCTGTAGCGAGTCGCGAGTGATTCTCGTGTACAGTAGTTTCGTCGCGTCGTCTTATGCATTTATTTGTGGTCAATGATTGTCAAACTTTTATAAGCACGTGGGAACTTTTACTAACCATGGACGGCTAGGGTGGAGATTTATTGAAATATTGTATTTATTAGATTGATAATAACTACATTGTTGAGCTTTTATTGTTTGTTTACAAAGCTTTTTATGGTACATAATAAAGAACACAGACACAAATCAGAAAAGTAAACGTACAACGGCGGACTTATCCCCAGGGTTTGTTACTGGTACCAAATTCACATTTTAAGTACCAGTAACAGAATTTTCATTATGTTAAAATTGTAAGGGTAATAATCGTATAGTACGGGTATCGTTTATGTAGTAATAGTAACGTTATAGGTATTGTTAAAATTTAAAGGTAATTTTACCGGTACGTACCTACGCGTTGTTACCGTTCCGCATGAAACTCGACTGTGAAAAGCCACATTCCCGTACCTAACGAGTCGCGATCGCGACGCACAACACTGCGATAACCAGTGTTGCCTCTCGATAATACACTATCGCTAGTCTATCGAAAGACTATCTGTATTTTGAATAAAATCGATAGTATTGATTCTGACGACGAACAAACTATCCATAGTATTGCTTTTCTAATAAATAAATAATCGATACTATCGATAGTTTATGAAACGCAATACTATAGTTAGTTTATTCGTCATCAGGATCGATACTATCGATAGTATTGTTGGTTATCCATATTGTTGCCCTAAAACAGGAATTACTTTCAATAGTACACAAACTATCGATAGTATTGTTGGTTATTAGAGATGTGTTGTTCCTTTAATCTTTAAGATCTAAACCAATACTGAACTGTTGTGAGTAATCGATCCGTTTTTTCTGACTCATTCAATTAATTGAAGGGTTTTCTCATGAAAGTTCACGAAACAATCGTTAAAGCCGGGTATTCCTACAAATGTAGATATTTAATGTTGCCCCGGCCGCAATTTGCATCGCGTGAACGCTGCGTCGGTGAGCTCACATGTGACCCCGCCAGCGACACAGTATAGAAATAAGCAGTAGAATAGTTTTATTTTGATTAAACTTTGTTTAAAGTAGTGTTGGATACAGCTACATTATCTTATATTAATGCTGACGGGGTAGTCAGGGCCGTAAGACCCAAAGGTTTAGCGTGATCAAAAAATAAATCAATAGTGATGGGTTGCTAGCCGCATCGCCTATTAACATAATTTGACAGTAGCGATTTATTAATAAACAATTAATAGAAACAAATAACCCTGCAAAGTCGTTATTTAGTGTCTTTGTTTATTTTCAACCCCCGACAAAAAGAGAAGTGTTATAAGGTTTACGTGTCGGTATGTCTGTGTATCTAGGTGTCTGTTAATGGCATCGTAAGGCCTGAACGAAGATTTAATTTTTTTGTTTGATAACTGACTTTTCGTCATAGTTCTTCTTAGCTATATTTATTAGAAATTAGTTCAGCCGTTCAAAATTTATTAGGAGTAAACACCTCAAAGTCGGTTTTAATTATTTTCCTTGAGTATAAACTTATGGGTATTATGTTGTTTTGTTATTTACTATCTATGATACAACACTGAACCTAAAAAATATGGGTCTCACCTAGATCCCAGTATTTTTCACACGACTTGCAAAGAAGGAGATTACGAATATACAATATCCTTTTTTATTAAGTACAAATATTTTAAGGGGTGATTCAGTCCATTATTCCGAACAAATTTTGCCAATAAATGTATATCGAAATACGAAAAAATAATTTTCATTTTCCATAGTAATGATATCACGTGACTACTTCGATTTCTATGAAAAAATAAAAATTTTTTTTCGTCTTTCGATATACATTTATTGGGAAAAGTTGTTCAAAATTATGGTCTGAATCACCCCTTAAAATATTTGTACTTAATAAAAAAGGACATTGTATAGTCTATAGGGTGCAGTTGAAATCATTAGCATTGATTTAACTTATCATCATACTCACCTAAAGGATATTTTGTATGGTAACAATACTGCAATTAATGCAGTAATTAAAAAGTATCAAAAAGTAAGAAAAATGAATAAAGTATCAAAACACTTCGAGTCGTGCGCGCGTACTGATACCTACGTGCCGCAAGGCCAAAGACCTTGGATGGATACAGCCAAACGGCGTGACCGACCGGCATACAAAAGTAGACCTTAATTTACGTGAATAAGGTTTGAAGTCGAATGGGGACCGGACGGGTCGTGTCACACGAACGCTTGAGGACAATAGGTACGTTTGAAGTAGGAACGAATGTTAGGGTACCAAGACGCAACGAAATTGATACTATTATAATTAATTTATTTTTCGTATTAGTTTTTTTATTTATAATTGCAGTAGAGGTATCTATCAAAGAGTCTGACGCATGTTTAGAGGTTTTCTTGAATATAAAAATGACGACTTTTGATTGAAGTTTTATTAGTCTTAAATTACTTTGTATCATGGGTATAGTAGATACTTAAAATATTGCTAACGAATTAAGTTCCACCCTGTATATGCATGTATGTATGTCGAATGTATTTGATTTTCTTTATTCCTTAATGTCGCCACGGATTTGAATGTATGGCCACAGAGCAGATAATAGTATTACATACAGAACGGAAACTCGCACGTTTTTGGACCTTGTAAGCGCCTGTAAAATAGGGTTGTTGCTAGTCGCACGTTGACGTTCCCCGAGTCATTTAGGGTAATTTTAATAATATTGGTGAGAAACTGCACATATTATTATTGCTTATCCACAAAAAACAACAAAGAACGAAAATTTTATAGATTTCCGAGTGATAAAAACAGGTAAGTAAGCCGTACGGAAGTTTAAGCGTGAAGAGGTAACAAACAAACAAACAAATATACAAACTCACTTTCGCATTTATGATATTAGTAGGAAGGATAGGATATAGTAGGATATTCATAACTACACAAACTACGTAAAAATAATAATAATAATAATAAACTTAATTTTAAAAATAGTTGAGTCTTTAACGTGAGCCACATCTAGTTGCGCTTACTCCGTTCACAATCACTAAGTACACGCACACATTGACACGTTTTTTATCGAGTTTCGAAGATGACAAACTAGTTCCGCGCGAGTAGCCATCACGTTGCAAATATTGTTTGTTATTGTTTATCTACCGACCTTTTGTACACGTCCACTGAATGTAATATTTTTAAGTTCTCATTGTAAGTGAATTTGTAGATTCTTTTATGAGAATAAATTTCTTTAACCATAAGCAAAGCAACAAATTCTGTGGTGGCGACCCTGATTGTTTAACTCACACATTTGACGTATGCACAGTATTGCGCAGATATATTATTTCGTTTGTAGTGGTACTAGGTATATTTGTTACTTCGTTTCTATGAAGTGCCATACCTGTGGAATGGCGTTTCATTAGAATCCTTACTTTTCAAAGTGACATGAGCTAAAAAGTCTTTTTATTGTTTCGTACCTAAATGTTAAAAATTAGCCCAAACTCGATTGTGTTAAGTTGTTTTATAACTGAGTTCTATTGACCACCCACCATCCGTCTGCGTAATCAGATCCTAGATAAGCATTGTCTTCCAAAAAGTACTCGTCAAGACAAATCAAACGAGACCTACTAGATGAGGTTCTAATTGAGTTCCGTCGAATATCTCCCGGTTCCATCATCAGAACAGCCTATTGACATCATATTATTGTATTATCATCCGACTTACAAAAGTATACAAAATTTCAGCTCAATTGGTTGAGGATAACTGGTCGAAAATTGAGTTCGAATATTCCACCCGAACAAACATACTTACATTTATACATACATTGCAAGTTAAATAAAAGCTTGTAAAAACATGTAGCGATCTTTAGTTGTTTTATTGGTCCAATGTTAGTAAGCGCTAGCACGCGTCTAATCGGACCTGCCGAGTTCAAGTCGTCGCGCTCTCGAATTTCGTTTTATTATTAAGAAAATAATTATATCAAGTCAAACTCAGCGAATTTATCTGTAAATATTAAGTAGCTTTAATTAAAAACAATTTTTTAATGTAAAAATCAGTATTTTACTCGTAGTTTTGAAAAAATATCACAAAAAAGGGTTACTTTGGGATTTTTTCCAACCGAATGAAGTTTATAGGATCTTGTAACTGAATGCGAATTTGACAAGCCTGGATAATTAACATAAACATACCTTTTTTTAAGAGTTTAATAGTAGATTGTGCTACAAGGCGTAAAGGTAATACTTTTAAGTCTAGTGCGCTACTTTGAATCCAGAGCAAAACGAAGGATTCCTCAGTTGAATCACGAGCGTAGCGAGTGATTCTACGATGGAATCTTGAGTGAAGCAAGGGATTCGTGTATAACGCCCGAGACAAAAATAATACCGTACGCAAGTAGCACACATTACATCGCTATCCATGAGAAAAACTAGCAAAAAGATACAAAACAGAATATGGAGAAAGTAGAACAACTACAATACCTAATCAAAGCTCCGACAAGTACTAACCTTTATTTAGTGTCGTTTTCATTCAATAAATACTAAGAAATAATTTTTAGAACCAACTTCTAAAAAAAATGTTTGTTCACTCATAAACTCGTAACTTTGTTTGCGTGGACCTACATATTTTAAGATTTTTATAATAACAATAAATTTAATGTGCACTATCGGCTTAAATTTACGAAAAAGCATTTAAATTTACACAAAAAATTGTATTTTATCATTCTATGATATGTCTACGTCGGAGAAAAGCTTTACAGATGCCTGTTGTACGTATTACCACAGAATAAATACTAGTTACTCCCATGCTGGTCTGGGAGAAACGAAAAAACTTAGAATGTACCAGCTGCTTCCCTTCCCGCGCAGATCGTAAAAGCCGATCGAGGGAATGGGCAAAAATGCGAATCATTTTAACAGGCAATGCGGCTAGCAACCCGTCACTGTATTGATTGCTTTTCCATCTTCTCGCCCACCATGACGCTAAAAGTGGCTTTTGAGTCTTGCGGCCCTAGGCTCTCCATAGAGCCGCAAGACCCAAAATGCTCTGTCTGCCCCATTAGGGATAAAGACGTGATAGTATGTATGTATGTATGTATGTATTCCAAATTTAAAAAATACGAAGTCTGTTCCAGTTATTTATTGTATTAAAACTTAATTCTTTTGTTTTTAGCTGATTTTACATAGATAACATCGTGTTCAATTTTCAAATTGTGTTTTAATCCCGTAAGAGTTTCTTTTTCACTTCTTAATCCCGAGAGAACTAGCAGTAACTTTAGCTCCAAATGTTTTGGGATGAAACCATCGTTTTTTGAGTAGATGGGATGAAAAAAACACTTTGTTCAAGTCCAAGTCGCGTAGCAGCTGAGGTCCAGGTATCTCGCCAAATTAGTCGCAGGTACTTCCACTTGTCGCACTGAGGTAGGCAGGGACAGGAAGCGCTTTCCCTAACGTGGGTTTTTAGCGGCTAATTGATAGGCTTGAATATTTTTATTGGATTAAAAACCCCTATCGCTGGGTAACTCTTTCGATCGACTAACCGTATCATATGGAAAGCCTTTAAAAGGGTTTCCCTTTAAATAAGTTGTTAAAACATGCACGTTACGTTACCGTTACAAAAACCATTTCTCATAGGGTAACCCTATCTCATAGGCTAACCCTTTAAGAAGCGCTTTCCGTGGCGGCCACGGGGCGGACGGGATACATGGGGGGAAAAACCCTTTCAATAAAGCGGAAAAAATTACCCCTTCCAATGATTTGGTAAACGCTTAGCCTATCATAAGGATAGGGTTACCCAATAGGGGATACGGTAAGCCTTTCGCTGGATAAGCTTTTTACAGGCTAACATAAACGTAAGGTTAAGTCTATCGTAAGGATGACCACTTAAAGGGGTTTAAAAAATTAGCTGCTAATCCGGTCCCTGGAGGTAGGTTTCATTCGCTTCGGTTCGCTTCGAAGTTATCGCTTTCGTAGCTCGTACTGAACTGGCGGGACGTGCACTCGATCGCCTTTTCCAGCGCCAGCCTTTGCCAGTGGTCTACATTGTTCTCGAATATTCTCATATCTTGACGAATGTATTTCGATTGACGGGAAACATCGAGACGCCGGTATGTGTATGAGTGCGACTAAGCCGACGACCATTCAAAGAACTCTAGCCTTTACGCTATAAGAATATAAGGCCTAGTTTCGCTTGCATTATCCTGACGTCTTCAGAGTTCTTGCTCGTGAATATTCTACATTTATCTCGTTCGCGACACTATGTAAGTGTATAACATAATGAAACTTAAGTTGCACGGCGCAACTTGCACTCTGTAAATACGCAACTACATTTTAGTACGACAGCATAAAAACTTCGTTATATATTTATGTATTTAATTTTTTCTCATGTTACATCCCATTAATATGCATTGTCATGGGAAACAGAATATTTCAGCAGGGGCCCATTTTTGGAACGGTATTAGTCCAGGGGCTGTCATGTTGTACGGGGTTGCCGTGACAACAAGAGTATTACAAGACTTATATTGTTTTTAGAGTTTTAAATTGTTCATTGTGTCACCACGTTAACCCGTAAAGACCCGGACGGCATTAAAATGCCCACGTTCATCGTCTTTCTATTGTGTCTGGTATTGGCGGTTGCGAATGGGTTAAAGTTCAATGCACAATCAAAACAATCCTACAATCAGCAAAATTCCATATTTACGAGTTATATGTTTTGTAAGCATACGGCGCGATCGGTTGAAAACACGTATAAACTCGTTCGCAGCCGCGCGCTCACCCGGCTGGTGCCTCGCTCTCCCTCCCCGCACCGCACCGCAATCACCGCAAGCATCCCGCTTCACGACATGTTCTCGCGTATTTTCAATCAAATATTTTTTGTTTTAAGTAAGACGTTAATATGTTTAATTTTGATGAAAATGTGATTATAGTACACAAAAAGCTATAATTAAACAAAAATAACACAGTTACTATTTCTGGCTACTGAGAAAAACATTAATTTTAAAACATTAAAAAATGATGTTTAATTTTGGTCTTTAGTGTCTAAAAAGATACAATACAGCTTATAAAGATATAAACATTATGGTTATCATTTTGGCTTAACTAGATATCGAGATCAGGTGAAAACTGTGAAAAAAACCTATAAACAAAAATGGGGTCTGTTTAATTTTGCTATTAAGTGATCGCATTTGAATGCACCTAAAAGTTAAACTAACAAGGTATTTGGTTACCTATTTTGCTTTTAGGAAAAAGTTAGTTTGTGTACAAAATCTCACGATTTTTATATAATACGGTTGAGACCGCGGATAAATTACTTAATATATCTAATTAATATTTGATACTCAATATTGATATCCGATAAAATATTGAAAACAACGAGTTTATTATTTATGTCCAGGTTGTGCTATTTTGATCGGTCTATAACGCCAACACCAACACAAGGCGAGAACGGGGGACGGGGACGCATATTGCGCGGGACCGTAAGAGATTTCGTTCTGTATGTAATACTTAATGTGAGTACAAAGCTTTGACTAGAGGTCAAAGCTTTGTACTGTACTTTGTGTGTAAGATATTTATTCAAATTATAATCGCCTATCTGGACGATGAATGCAACGACTGTCGAGGTATTTTGGGGTAGTAAGTTAGGAATTATAAGCCTAGGCTTGGCATGATTAATAATAATAATCATAACGTTATTCTTGTATCTTAAATAAAGCTTTTATGATTAAAGAAAGAAGTCTGGACTCGAAACATAATACAATCACTGTACTTTGTTCCGTAACTGGATAGAAACGCAGTACCATATCAGGCTTGTTACGATAATTATTCTATATGTCGTTCGGATTTAATCTATTAATGAAATTTTGATATTGTATTGTCATATAAAAAAACGATATTAGATGGTCAGGCATTTGCAGCACCGGGCGCCGGCGCCGGCTAGGGCGCGTCCGAGGACACGGGCGGCGGCGGCGGCGGCGGCGCCAGGAACGCGGGCGGCGGCGGCGCCCACGGCGGCGCGCCGAAGCCGCGCCAGCCGCCTGCCGGATACAACACCCATGCCATTATCAAACATAATAAAGGGAACACGCGTCGTATCGTTATGTTCTCATTTTGGAATACATATCGTCGTCAACGTGGACGAATGTAGGTAGGTACTTAAACATTTTTATTCTTTGCTTCGAAAAAAATTATAATTAAAAAAGCAACTGTCATCTTTCATTAAGTAGTTATTGACATGTAATTATTTGCGTTTTTAATACTTTTTCGTAAGCCGAAAGTGAATATCAATTGATAAAAATTAAAAGATTTATAGGACCACAACCAACAACAATGTTAAAACATAAGTGAAATTTTATTAGAACATGGGGCTCTTCGAAAAATTAATTCTTCATTTAGTAAAGAACACCAAATAAAGTTAACTAATTGTCGGTTGAATAAGGCTGTAGGAAGTGCGCTACTCGGCCCTCGCCTAAAAAATAACTAGTAGTTATATAACGCAGTAGCACAATAGTGTACAGTAGGCAGCAAACGTACCCGGCGGCGGCGGCGGCATGTGCGGGCCCGGCACGCCCGGCGGCCCCATCTTGTCGTTCTGTGCGGACAAATTGTGACATGTACATATTTTGACGTCGGGTTTTATATCTTTTTCGTTATAGGGCATTTTTAGGGTACCGTAGTACAAGAAACTCTTATAGTTTTGCCATGTACGGCTGTCTGTTTTACTCAGACAGTACTAGAAAGCTGTAGTTTAGTATGGGTATGTATATTAATCATGCCAAAAAAGTGGTAAAATAAAATCTGGATAGTAAAAGTAAAGTGAGAGTAATTTTTTTTTTCTCGATTAGTTAATCGTGTGAGCAAATGTAAGATGATAAAGAAACTTTTTTTGGATTCTCTCTAATCAGTTACAATGAACTTGATATATCGGGTTCCAGATTACACTACAATACTCCATAAGTGATTTTACAAAACAGTTAAATAAGATAATTGAGACTTCAGGATCATCAAAAAATTTTGTCTTACGAGTTACAAATCCAGCCAGTCGAGCGCCTTTACTGGAGATATAGTCGATATGTTCTCTAAAGTCCAGTTTTCTATCTAGTATTACTCCTAAGTCACGCGTTTTTGAAACCTGGCGTACGGTAACATTATTAATGTGGTAGCTTGAAGGTATAGACATTGTCTTGTGTGTAAACTTTATGTGAAAGCACTTTGACTCGTTTAGGAGCATTTTGTTTTGAAATGACGCGTCGCTTCCGATGCCATGCCATGCCAATCCAATGTAGCGTGGCCCTTATGAAATGTACTAGGAAAGGGAAAATTTAATATTCAATACAAAATAGTTTTTAGACGCAACTACGGAACTACCCTGCGCGTGGTCCGACACGCACTTAGCCAATTATTTAATACAAAATTGACAAATGTATAGCAGCAGGCGGCGCTATCGCGATGTAAATATACCTGGAAGTGTGGCGGTGGATGGTGCGGCGGATGGTGCGGCGGGTGGTGCGGCGCGTGCAGCGGCGGCTGCGGCGGGTGCGGCGGCGGCGGCGGTTGCAGCGGCGGCGGCGGCGGTGCACCCGGCGGCGGCGGCTGCGCCGCGCCCAGCCACGGCGCCGGCATGAGAGCGCGCGGCGCGCCGCCGCCGCCGCCGCCCAGCGCCCCGCCCGCGTACCGCCGCGGAGCCGGCGCGGTGCCGCCCGTCGGCGGCGCCTCACCCAGCTCCGCCATCAGCGACATGTACTCCTCGTCGATCTTAGCCTGCCAATGAGTAAAACGAGCACCTCAATAAATCCGCCGAACGGTGTCCGCGAGCGGCGTGCCCGGAGCCTTGAGCGTACCTTGTTGTGCACGGGCAGCAGCGTGCCCTGGCCGGGCCGCTTGGCGCGGCAGTCGCGCGCGATGTGGCCGGCGCCGCCGCAGGCCGAGCACACGATGCTGCTGGTGACGTTGGGCTTGTCGGGGCACAGCCAGGTCTTGTGGTCGGTGGCGGTGCAGTTGGCGCAGCGCGCCGCGTCGTGCTCGCGCAGCGTGCCGTTGAGCTGCGCCAGCTCGCGCAGCTGCATGCGCCGCAGGTCGTTCTGCCCCTCCGGCACCTCCACGCCCTGCCGGATCACCTCCTTGATCTGCAACACGACACAATGTACCGGCCGCCGCGACACCCTGCGCCCCCCGCGCCGCGCATGCGCACCTTCTCGACGGCCTTCTTGACGCAGTCGGCGCCGGTGGCGGTGATGTAGGCGTGCAGCGGCTCGTCCTCGCCGGGCAGCGGCTGCCCGTCCTTGCGGCCAACCTTGCCCTCCTTCACGGAGCCCTTGCCGCGGATTATTATCTTCGCGCCCGTCTCCTTCTCCATCGCTGTGGAGATGTACGTGTGGTTTAGGTGATCTGTATGAATTTAGTAAATGCGTACTACGGACCAAAAGATCCGCTTGTTATATAAACGGTCGTCATGTTATCTTGTTGTATAGTATTGCCATTTGTTATGCTTTTGTGGATGAAACACAACAACAATTGTTCCAAAAGCGACAAGAATGAGTGAAGTATGTTCCCATTTCCCTATTTTAGTAATTATTTTAATCGTTAGTAAACTAACCAAGTATGACATATATAAGTCTGTTTTATTGTGAGCCAGCAGTCGGTCAGAGTGTGCGTACCTTTGAGCGTGTTCCCGCGCGGCCCTATGAGCAGCCCCACGAAGTTGATGTCGGGGTGCTCCTCCTGCGGGATCATCACCTTGTCGTGCACGCGGATGATGGGCGGCCTACACGACAACACACTTTACTACTATTCAATATATCACACGTAACATTCAGTGCAAACTACTGAACAATCTTAACATGTATAATTAAAGTTTATGGTCAAGTAGCAGTAATCTTTTTGAGCTGAGAAATCTATCACATACCGTGCTAAAAATGTTGTTACTGTCCGTAGACTGATTAAACAAATATTATTTTTGAAAGGTAAATTTACGAAGAGCCCCGCTGGAAGTAAAGGAATAAATTCCATGTTTTTTTAAGGAAATCTGTTGAGGTACCAATATAGTACATAAATCTGTAAGTAGAAATAAAAGGCTCATGTAAATATATCTTACAAATCAATTGCCCTTCAATCTGACTGTATAATAAAGATATTTTTTTATTTTGACAATGAATCTACTGAGGTAGCATCTTACTTCATGACAGAATAATATCTACAAACCGATAGCACAGACTTAATAATAGCATTACAAACAAAACGGAAAACTACGCATATTATCATTGTTTATCCACGGAAAACAATAAAGAACGAAAAATTTATAGATTTGCGAGTTGTGAAAACAGGTAAGCAAAGCAACAAATTCTGTGGTGGCTTCCATGATTGTTTAACTCACACATTTGACGTGTGCACAGACATTGTTTCGTTTGTATAGTAGTACTAGGCTAGGTATATATGTTACTCCATTTCTATGAAGTGCCGATATGTAGAAATGGAAACGAATTAGACTAAATATCTTATATTAATCAGGCATAGGGCCCGTTGAGTCTACGGACATATAAGTTGTTCTACGATTAAAATTGACAAAGTTACGTTATAACTAATTAAATGGCTGTGACGTCATCCAGCCGGCGCCGGTGCGTCGCCACTCGCCGCGGCCTCATGCCGCCCGTCGATAAATGTTAGCTAAAAGGGCAACGGATCAACTGATTTCAAAATTCTATTGATGAGAAAGCTTGGTAGAACACAGTAATGTTAATTGAGTGTGAATTTCCGAGGTCGAAATGACCCTCAACAGCAGCGTTTAGTTCCTCACTTGTAGTCGGGCGGCGGCTTGAACTCGGGGTTGATCTGCTGCATGCGCTGCACCAGGCGGTGGCGCTCCTCCTCCAGCTTGCGGCGCGTGCGGTACTCGCGCGTGTTGAGCCGCTTGCCGTCCGTGGAGTAGATGGGCTCCGGCGACGGCGACCTGCAAGCGCGGGAGTCAGTGGCGGCCGGCCGACTCGGCACAGTCTCGTCCGGCCCGTCTCAGCCGAGCTTTCGTGGGCAAACCACTTAATCGTGGACGCCGGTCGATTCAAAATCTACTAATTCGAGGGACGAGACTATTACGAGTCGAAATTCGTCGCCACACTTTTCCTACTCTAGTCCTAACGTTCAGGGGAAAAAATATTAGATTATTGACCTGAAATTTTAATATTATTAGCCCTGAAAACAATGTGATTACTGATTAGATAGCCGTCGCTGAAAAAATTATTATTAGAGAAATAGATTAATGTTTGCAGCGAGCGACCTGCGAACAGGAAAGCGGCTCATATTAGACATCGCGCGCGGCGCGGCTCTCACTCTCGTGGCGTGTCGACTAATGTGGACTCTATTTCTTAGCAGACAGATTCCTCGAATTTCTTACTGTTTTTTTAATTCGACAAATATTAATTTAGATTCGGTCAGGACTCTAAGCAAGAAAATTATCAAAACTTAAAATTGATTGGAAATTGTGATTTAATTAATAATCATGCTACGAAGGGTAAAGGTAATATTTTTAAGGTGCGGGCGCTATAAGCGAAACGAAATAGTGAGTGATTTCAATGAATCCTGAGTGAGGCGAGGGTTCATGTTCATCCCCCAAAGTAAAAATATTACGGTACCCGAGTAGCGCACTCTACTTTTCATCTCCATCTATTAGAAAAGTTAGCAAATACAAAACAGAATGTAAAGAAAATAACAACACCTACATATACCTAATCAGAGTTCACCAGACAGTTACTAAACTTCATTTGGTGTCGTTTTTATTAAATAAATATACAAATTAATCATTACAAAAACACCAACTTCTCATAAAACTTTCCACTCATCGTTTTATTCCTTGGCAAATAAGCGTAGAAAAGCTTTACGTTCTCACTTTAAACTAATAAACAAAGTTTAAAAAAGCTACCAGAGCTAGGGTAGGGTTTACAAATTAAAGAGTTTTAGCTCAGAATCGTCATTAGCTAGGGCGAGAGAGAGCGACGGCACGCTACACCGGCCGTGCTATAGCGTTCCGTCGCTCTCTCTCGCTTTGGCAAATGACGGTTCTGAGCGACAGAAAAAGATAGCAGCATGCGAAAGGGCTATTCCGTGCTGACAGGTGTAACTCAACCCTTAGGCGACCTACTTGTCCGCATTCCCAACTACGGAACCCTACTCCGGCTGGTTATTTTTTTATTTATTCATCACAGAATCAACAGCACTTCACAATATTATTACCTATTTTATCGTATAAACTATAACTTACTGCCAATCACAGATTCTCATTTTGTAAGTAATTAAAATATTAAAAAATGATGTTTATTATTTTTTGTTTAAATTTGCTTTTAATTTTAAATTTGCATTATTTGATTTTGGGGAAATCAGTGTTTTCGTAAAGATTTTAGTACCTAATCGATAATTTTTTTCATTTTTTTATATCTTATACCTTTAAACGAGCAGTTCTTGTATATTTATATGTACTTATATAAATTTATTTCAGTGATCTGGGAAACGGCTCTAACGATTTCGCAGAAAATTGGTATATGGGGGTTTTCGGGTAAAACAATCGATCTAGATTAGTCCTATGTTTGGGAAAACGAGTGTTTTCGAGTTTTTAATGCGTTTTTGTTTCCACGCAGAATATGGTCGTTAATTTCGTCCTGTTGACCACTGTCCGTCTGGTCCAGCGGGTTAGGACGCGGAAGGCAAGAAACGAATTCCGCTCGGTGACTTACTCATCAAACCCATACGTGTGGGGTATCTATGGATAGGTCTTCAAAAATGATATTGAGGTTTCTAAAATCATTTTTTTCTAAACCGAATACTTTGCGTCAAATAAGGGAATTATAAAACTAAAAAAAATATATGATATTCATTACCATGAAAACTACCAGCGAAAATTGGTTTGAACGATATCTAGTAAGTAGTTTTTTTTTAATACGTCAAAAATCATAAACGGCTATTTACCTTTCATTCAATCAACTTAAATATAAAAATTAAAATTAAACATACTACAAGACTTTTATATTATGTTATTTGCTACTACGGAACCCTTCATGGGCGAGTCCGACTCGCACTTGGCCGCTTGTATTAAATATGTTTAAGTTTAAAAAATCTAGTTAATGTTTGAGATATAACCGCCGCAGTCGCCCAGGTACTAGTTGATTTAAATGTTTTAACTTATTATTACTTACCTTTTCCGATCATACATGGTTTTCTTTACATATTGTATATTACGGTAAATTCTCACTTGTACTTAATACGTACAAAATAAAATAAAAATTTTGGTTCAAAGATTAAAATTGCGCTTTTTAAGGATTCTTATTTTCTAAACAAGGAACTCCCCTTATAGTTTCGCCATCTCTGTCTGTCTGTCTGTCCTCAGTCCTAGTCACGTGACTAGACAAGACAAAGCTGTAATTTGGCGTGGGTATGTATATTAGTCTTAAAAAAGGACTATCTATTTAAGAGTTATTTAATAGCTATGCTCTTGTTAGTGGAATATGAACTTTCTTCTGTGTATTTTTTTTTGTTGTTTTAAAACTAACTTTTGTTTTCGTTTTGCTGGACTGTCAAAATTATTTTGGATTCTTTATATATTTGTTAAAATTATATTTTTACTGAAAGGAACCATAAAGATTGACAAATAAATAAAAAAAAATTAGCCCCAAATATTTCGGGATAAAAACATCGTTTTTCGAATAAATGAGATGAAAAATATGGATTCGTCGCTTTTCGTCAGAAACGCAACTGGTCAGATACTCATTTTGCCAGAAAACGCATGTAGACAGAACGCATTTCGTCAGATTTGAAACTCGTCAAAAACGCAACTCGTTAGCAACGCAACTTGAGAGACATACATCTCGACTCGACAGTCAATTAATAAATAGAATTTACAAGCTATACCTATATACAATATCCTTTTTTATTAAGTACAAATATTTTAAGGGGTGATTCAGTCCATCATTTTGAACAACTTTTCCCAATAAATGTATATCGAAATACGAAAAATATTTTTTCGGTTTTCATACAAATCGAAGTAGTCACGTGATATCATTACTATGGAAAATGAAAATTTTCTTTTCGTATTTCGATATACATTTATTGGGAAAAGTTGTTCCATATGATGGACTGAATCACCCCTTAAAATATTTGTACTTAATAAAAAAGGACAATGTATACATATATGCTATACCTATATTGTACCTATGTACTTTTGCTGACTTGTCAAACACCAGATATTGTTCCCCACCCATTATGCATATTTGCAAGTGGTAAAATGAAATAATTTACTATTTCTTATTTAATACGTAGGTATCTGTCGAGTTGCGAGTCTATCATGAGAGATGACGAGATGCTTATCTGACCAGTTGCGTTTCTGACGAAAAGCGACGAATCCGAAAATATCTTTAACAACCAAAACTAAAGGTGAGTCTTCAAAGCGAGGTGAGTCCACCGCCACGCGTCGGCGTCGGGAGGAATAAAGAATGTATGAATCGTTGTAGCGATACTCATGTGGTTGGCGCAGGCTGCCGGCACCCACCTCTCCTCCACGTTGGCGGGGATGCCGAGGTCGCCGGAGCGCAGCTTGCGGCTCACCTCCTCGATCTGCAGCTGCACTGCAAGGGAACGGGTTAGCCACCGCGGCCACACGACCTCATTAGAATGCTGCCCGCACAACCAAGGACCCCTACCACTTACCTACGGTACCAAACGCCCCGCCCCGCCCCTACCCCTTAGCAACGTCACATTACACTACGACTCCTGAAACGGTTACTCTGTTTTCACACAAGTGAATCCTGGAAGAAGGAAATTATTTCGTGGCTGAAATAAAACACTTGGTAAAGAGTTGCCGTTCACTGTAAACTATGGAGTGACGTTATTTATCATATCACACATTTGGATAAGAATGAATCATATTTAAATAAATTACATTTTAACAGCTACATCGACACATATTGAAGTATAATTAATTAAGTATTATATAATCTCAGATCTGAAATTCAGTTGCTTCTGTTATAAGAAAATTCCTATGTTATTGAAAATGTCTCAAATGGATAAAATACATTCAAAATATTTTTTAGAAATATTAAGAAATAGAATAGTAGGGAGCCAACAAGACTGGCGGAGAGGTCGGGACACTCACGTAGGTACTGCTCCTCCTGCTCGCGCGTGAGCGTGGACGGCAGCACGGTGGGCAGGCCGGGGATGAAGGTCTTGTCGTGCTCCGAGCCCATCCAGCGCGAGCGCCGCCGCCGCGCGCGCCGCTCCGCCGCCGTCTCGCCCGGCGGGCCTGCATTGCACAATTGCTGACGTCAAAGTTACTTACAGCTGACTTTGCTACCGCTTCCAAAGCGCTATCTATCATTATGTCAACGCAGGCCTGTCTCACATTGGGAAGAGAAAATCAAATGCATTGGGTCTTTTTCGCATTTAAGATGAGGTTATTGGCAGAAAACCAATCAGAAATGGAAGACAAGGAGCTGTTCACCGCGCTAGCGTTTGTGCTATGTCAATATATTTTGAATACTAGCGAGGTGTTATCAGCAAACAGTACTATGCCAATCTGCTTCTCAACCATCCCATGTAAGGCAAGTCATTGACATAAACTAAATAAAAAAGGAAAGGTCCAAGAATTGAACCTTGCGGTACGCTTATTTTAACATTAAATCCATGTGATTTTATGCCATTTAAATCAACAGTCTGATGCCTATCTGTTAAATAAGATTCTATTAGTTTAATTGAATTATCACCAAAACTATATTGACGAAATTTAAGCAAAAGTGTCGGATGATTTACGCAATTAAATGCTTTGCAGAGATCACAAAATGATCCAATTCCATCATTTTTGCTCTCCCATGCGTCGTAAATATGAGTAACGAGTGCCACTCCCGCATCGGTGGTAGATTTCCCGCCAGTCAAGCCGAATTGTTGGCTATGTGTTCCATAGCCAACAATTAGGCTGTAGGTCTTGATGTGAAGAAGCATTTGATTGAGCATTATCTTTTCGAACACCTTACTCAAAACTGGCAGGATAGATATAGGTCTGTAGTTGCCAGGGTCTGTTTTTTCTCCTTTTTAGGGTTCCGTAGCCAAATGGCAAAAACGGAACCCTTATAGATTCGTCATGTCTGTCTGTCTGTCTGTCTGTCCGTCCGTATGTCACAGCCACTTTTTTCAGAAACTATAAGACCTATACTGTTGAAACTCGGTAAGTAGATGTATTATGTGAACCGCATTAAGGTTTTGACACAAAAATAGAAAAAAAAAAACAATAAATTTTTGGGGTTCCCCATACTTAGAACTGAAACTCGAAAATTTATTTTTCATCGAACCCATACATTTGGAGTATCTATGGAAAGGTCTTCAAAAATGATATTGAGGTTTCTAATTTTTTTCTAAACCGAATACTTTGCGCGGGAGACACTTCTAAAGTGGAAAAAAGTGTGTCCCCCCCCCATAACTTCTAAAATAGGGGAATTTTAAAACTAAAAAAATACATGATGTTCATTACCATAAAAACTACCAGCGAAAATTGGTTTGAACGATATCTAGTAAGTAGTTTTTTTTTTAATACGTCATAAATCATAAACGGCAATTTACCTTTCATTCAATCAACTCAAATATAAAAATTTAAAAAAAACTTACTACAAGACTTTTATATTATGTTATTTGCTACTACGGAACCCTTCATGGGCGAGTCCGACTCGCACTTGGCCGCTTATTTAAATAAGGGGACTAGTTTACTACATTTTATTAGGTTAGGAAATATGCCTTCATCAATACATTTATATAAATATAAAAGCTAAATCAGCAGCTATGATGTTAATAATATGGCTTTCTACAGACACGCCCCAATAATCTTCAGATTTTTAAATTTAACTGTTTATATTATGCATCTATTATATCTCTAGGGCCAATATGCTTAAATTTAAATCACTAGGCATAACATTATTCTTAAGCAAGGCTTCAGCACGCTGTGGGCTAGAATTCACATTAGAAGAAAGTTCCAAAGAAATCATCAAAAATATTTCCTATTTCTTCAGTTTTAGTTATAATCTTACCACTAGTTTTGAATTGACAGGTATTTACTCTGTCTTTATTTTTATTTGTTTCTTTATTTATAACATTCTAAGTTAAGTTCTAAGGTGTGAAATTATGTGGGAAAAAACAACGTCATCAAATCAAATTAAAAAACTATTCAAAACTTTTTAAACAAATAAAATCAAATTAAAAAACTATTCAAAACTTTTTAAAAAGATAATAAACTTGACCGAAAAATCTCAAAATAGTTACCATATCAATACTGCCCAAAACAAAAGTAAAGCTACCTGGCAAGTCATAAACAAATGTAAAGCAAAAAAAACCAAAAGATCAAATTTCACAAATTAGATTTGATAATGTGTTTATAACAGACCCACAAAAAATTGCAAACACATTTAATAATCATTTTATAGACCAAATAAAAGTTAAGACAATAAACAATACAAATAATGATGCAGTAAGACCTAAAAAATATAATTTACATTCTATGTTTATGCAGCCAATCACACCGGACGATATTAAGAAAGCTATAAAAAGTCTTAAAAACACTAACAGTGTTGGCTTTGATGATGTCTCAACTAAAGTTGTAAAATTTGTTGAAAACACTCTAGCTATACCTCTCAGTCATATATTAAACTTATGCATAGAACAAGGTGTGTACCCTGATGCTTTAAAAAAAACTATCATATAACCCGTATTTAAAAAAAATGATAGAGAAGATGTAAATAATTTTAGACCCTTTGCCCTTATACCTATTTTTTCAAAGATATTTGAGAAGTGTATACATGAAGCCATAACTAGTTTTATAAATAAATTTGATATCCTTTGCCAAGAACAAAAAGGATTCAGAAAAAATAAAACTATAAACATGGCGATTTATGATCTACTCAAATTAAGCCAATTTTGTTTTGCAAATTTACAAAAAATAAACCAATAAGCTGCTGCTTTGCTGACTTAACCAAAGCATTTGACCACGTAGACCACCCAATTTTGTTCAGCACACTTGAGGCCTATGGTATAAGGGGCAATGTGCTCAATCTAATAAAATCATATTTGAGTGATAGAAAACAAGTTACGGAAATTACAAGGGTCTGCCCTGAGAAAAAAATTGAAATAAAATACACCTCAGATGAAAGGAATGTTGTATGTGGAGTTCCCCAAGGAAGTGTATTGGGACCATTGCTTTTCATACTTTACATCAATGATCTGCCTAGTGTTACAAACCAACCAATGGTACTCTTCGCAGATGACAGCACCATATGTGTAAAAAGTAATGATATAGTTGACCATGAAAGAAATTTAAATGACGCAGTGAATGACATAGTAAAATGGCTTGATAGGAATAAATTGATAATTAATTTAAAAAAAACTAGCATAATGCACTTCAAACCTGTACATACGGCATCAAACATGAATATTAAATATGGAAACACTAATCTAGAAACTGTTAAAAAAGCTAAATTTCTAGGACTCACTATAGATGACCGTCTTAAGTGGAGAGAACAAGCAGACGATATATGCAAGAAACTAAGCAAATCGGCATTTGCCTTGCATCAACTAAATAAAACTGCAACAACAGACGCGATGCTTACAGCCTATCATGGTCTTGTCGCGTCAGTGCTTAGGTACGGAATCATCTTTTGGGGTAACTGCGTTGACAGAGAAAATATATTAAAGGCACAGAAACGATGTATTCGGTCTATGTTTGGTCTAAGCACAACAGACAGTTGCGAACCAATTTTTAAACAATTTAAAATATTGACATTTCCTGCAATGTACATATTTGAAATGGCTCTATTTGTAAAAATGAATTCAGAATTATTTGTAAAGTTATCTGAAGTAAAAAAGAATCCTACAAGATCACAGGATAGGCATACTTTATGCACACACAAATATAGGCTTGCTCTAGTCAGGAAAAGCATTCTAGGTATGGCTATAAAAATTTACAATAAACTGCCTAATGAATTAAAAGATTTAAATTTTAAAATGTTTAAGAAACGTCTCTTTACACTTCTTATAGATAAATCCTACTATTCTGTAAAAGAATTTCTAAAAGACGACAAGATGTAGATTTGATAATATTATTATTCGACAATTATAGATTAAATTATAGACTACCTTTTTTATGACATGACATTACTATTATTATACCAATTTCCTTGACATTTAAGTAAAGTATGTACCTATTTTTAATTATTTATAAATATTTGTATGCTAAATATGGCAAGACATAGCGAACTATTATATAATATTGTAACATCTCGTCTGTATCATGCATGTATCATCATGTATCATTGTACCTATGTTTGACAAATAAATGATTGATTGATTTCTTTTATTTTGTTAGGAGCATTTTTATTTTTCTACTAATACAATTTGCCTTGGCTTGTCTACAATCTTTTAAAAATATTTTGGAATAATTTTTAACATACTCCACAAAGGATTAAAATTATATTGTTTTTGGGCATATTAGTCGTAAACCTTGTTTCTACTTATGTAGATGCCGGTGGTAGCGCACTCACTACAGTTAAATTGTTTATTGTAATGGTCATCTCGTCCGGATTTTTTCCTATGTATACGACAAATAACAATTTGTCATATAAATTATTTTTAAGTTTTCGTATATTTCTAGAAGTAATCAGCCTACAGAAAGTCTTATCTTTATTTAAAATGCTGGACTTGCCTAACAGATTTATCAGAATATTGAATATTACTAAAGAAATTGTCTAGACAAGTAGCAGATGTAGCAGTGATTCGGGTTGTCTCAAAGAATACGTTTACTAGATGAACAAGACTAAGGCGCGGTGAGACACGGTCGCAAAGGAGCACACAGAGCGGAACTGACCCTGGCCGTCATCCTTATCGTCGTCGGGGTGGTGGTCCTGGTGCGGGCGCTCGCGGTAGCGCGACTCGGAGCGCGCCTGCAGCTGCTCCAGCTTCTGCTGCACCGACGTGGGCGGCGGGATGGCCGTGGCGGCCGACAGCGCGGCGGCGGCGGCCGCGGCCGGCTGCACGGGCGCCGCGATGCGCCGCTGCGCCACAAACGTCTGTTACCCAACAGAAACCGCGCCCGCCCCACGTCAAACAATGGCCGACAGAACAAAAACATACTAAACAATAAGTAATAACAAATCATTAAACAATTGGAAAATGTCATAGAAATCAATTTTTTCTTACCATGAAACTGACATATTTCTAAAATAAAAAAGTAAAAAAATATAAATAAAGATGATTACGAGAAATAGTAACTGACACACTGATGTTAATTGGTATAATTTACCTGTCTTTCTTGCTCATTATGCTGAAATAACAATAAATGTGGCAAGATGATATTTCGAAAAATAACCACACATAACTATTAATATTAAAATAAAAGCTTTTAAAATTCATTTTACTTTTATTAATCAATTATATTCCTCCTATAACCACTTCCACTAACATCTAACATAATATTATCTTACTTCATATAATTTAGACAGGCACACTTAGTTTAGAATTGTCAGTTTCTAGCCCGAATTACTATCAGCATTTCAGATTAATGCTCATCCTCAAATGTTAAAAATCATAAATATTCAAAGCAACCAACAAATATTACAAACCACGACCAGGTTGACTGACCGAATTTGAGGCCAATTTTACAATTCCATAATTTTTTCTACAAATAGAGCATTAAATAAGTATGGTATACATTACCTGTGCTACAGCAGCAGCTGCTAAGATGGCCGCCTGCGTGGCGGGGTTTATGGTGGTAGTGTTGGGCACTGCCCGTGCTGTGGCTTTGGTGGTTGTGCCCACCATTTGGTCCAGGAGAGCAATCGTGCCATCTCTGTGCAAACACACATAACATTATTAATTAATCTATTAAAACATGCTCCTCCCATGCTGGTCTGGAAGAAATAAAAAAAAACTTTGAATGTACCAGCTGCTTCTCTTCCCACGCAGATCGTAGAAGCCGATCGAGGGAATAGGCAAAAATGCAAATCATATTAACAGGCGATGCGGCTAGCAACCCATCACTGTATTGATTGCTTTTCCATCTTCTCGCCCACCATGACGCTAAAAGTGGCTTTTGGGTCTTGTGGCCCTGGGCTCTGCATAGAACCGCAAGACCCAAAATGCTCTGTCTGCCCCATTAGGGATAAAGATGTGATAGTATGTATGTATTAAAGCATCAAAACTATTTCAGGCAGTCTGATCCTACCAAAAACATAAATGTGAAAATGGGAGCCAACAAAAGAATTAAAATCTAAATGGCCTACAAGTTCTGTAGCAAGAATCTTAACATTTGCCCTGACCCCTTGGGTAACAGTACTCAAGAGGGTGATACTCATCGCAAACAAGCAGATCAATTACATGAGATACTGAATTGTAAAGAAGAATTGTTAAAGCAGAAGTTAAGTAGTATTTTATTTTATACTAGACGAAGCCTGCGACTTCGTTCGTGTCAACTTATATGGTATCTGGTAAATGCTTATCAGGCTGAAAAACTTTTGCTAAGGTGTTATTTTTATATTTGTTATAGTTTAGCACCACAATTGTAGTACTGCATCAGGCATTTCATTTTTCAAAATCATTTATACTTTATATGTTTCCCAGGCATAACAGCTATATAACAAAAAATGTTTTATTTGAATCCATCCAGTATTTCCGGAGATTAGCGGGTACAGACAGACAATCATTTTTTTAAATTCTTATTTCTATGTCTCCATCACCCCCAATTTGTTTTTTGGAAATATGTTTATTGTTTAAGCACACTTATTTTACTTTTTTATTATAATGTATAGATTCATTTATGGATAACTAATTAGGAAGTCTTTAAATTAACTGAAAACCCGTGCCATTCGTGACGTCATGGCTGGGTATGATTTTTACTTAAGTGTGACGTCGCAAGCCCCCACTCTGGAACTTTGACCCTCCGTATCTTTGTGAATTTTTACTTTTTGGTAGGTAAACTGAAAAATACAGGTCCATTATTTTTGGATAATCTAAAAGACGGACTAATTACAATCGTACTTTTCGGACCTTGTCATCACCCCTATTCAAACGCATTTAAAAATCTTTATTGCACTAAGAAAACACATAATAAAACTAATCGTTTGCGATATCTAATTATTAAAAAACTAAAAATATACAAATATAACCCTTTTTTTGGCTAAGTTGTAGGAATTCACGAGTAAAATAGGCCTGCGAGGGGATATACAGGGGCGGACGTGGCGCCCCTTTATATCCGGCGCCCTGGGCGGTCGCCCAACCGCGCCCTACCCTAAAATCGCTACTATCAGTACACTTAATGTGACATTTGTGACACATTAGGCCATCGTGGGAAGAGAATATCTTGTATTATTTTTACCATGGTTGTATGTTACCTGTCCTTGGACTTCCTGCCACGGCTGCGACTCCTGGAGCGGGAGCGGCTTCGGCGCTTCTCCTTGTGCCGCTCCCGACTGCGGCTGCGCTCGCGCTCCTTGTCCCTGAACACGCAACACACTTCGAATCAAGGCTTCTTTGCAGTATAAGAGAGGTAGAATAGGATCTACACGAAATGGTAGAATTGGATCTACAAGAGAGGTACGGGACTGAAAAGTGTGAATTAGGGAAAAAATATCAGAGCGTTGAACAACTAACCTCTTGGATCTATGTCGCTCTCGGTCGCGGTCGCGGTCCCGGTCCCGGTCCCGGTCGCGGTCTCTGTCTCTGTCGCGGTCCCGGTCACGTTCTTTGTCACGGTCGCGCTCCCGGTCACGATCCCGATCGCGGGTCTTCTCGCGGTCGCGGTCCTTATGGCGATCCCGCGACCTACTGCGGTCTCGATGCCGAGAACTCATGTTTCAAAACAAGGACCCTTCAAATGTATGATACTATACTACACTTGCACAAATTCACTGTTCATTTATATCATAAAACTCAACTAAAATAACTAATTGTATTCAATTTTTAACACAAATAGGTAATAAATCCCACAAACTCTCTCGAAATCCACGCATTAGTTTTTGTTTGACAGCTGTAGTACTGTGACGTTAATTTCAAAATGGACGTCGGTCCAATTGACTTGACCATGGTAGAACTTGACACTCGCGTTCAGAAATCACACGCATCGTGCAATTCGTGCATGCAGAAAATCTCCCAAAAAACAAAAAAGATTTTATTTACCCGACTGCCGAGAATGGTCACCAATTCACCTATTAAGGAGCTGAAGTGCCCACCTGGGTAACCATAATATTAATACTGGCCTGTGAATATGTTAGATACTTACTCACATTTAATACCTACTTAGAAAAGTCCGTAAAATCTATGTAGGTATTTTAAAAATTTAAACACTCGAAGCACGAGGTCTAGAGATGGGCATCTACCCGGGTATTTACCCACGCTTGGGTATTTACCCGATATGCACCGGGTATATACCCGTATCTACCCGTTTGGGTGGGTAGATTGGAATATTTATATAAAAATGAGTGTGAGTCCACTATTTATGTGTAAAAATGTACAAAAAGGTTATATAATGTATAAAACAATGAATATCTCTAAAAGAAAAATAACAAAGATTAAAATCACTGATGCTATCCATATTAGATATACAGATGCCATCTTATTTGTTATCTGATTGCTTATTTTAACATATAATTAAGGTCTACTTACGTTTGCAAGCAAAAAATGTAAACATAGACCTGTCAATTTGTATGTTCCCATACAACGGGTAGATACGGGTAAATACCCGACAGACTATTTTGTGGAAAATGTTATAAAATTTTGATGGGGGATCGAAGAACTCGTCTATACGAATATCTTTTGTTTCGAGACCAACCCCGAAATCAGTAGTTTTGGTTCTTGAATTAGCAGTCAAAGATACCTAATCTCTATTCATGTATGAGGGTGCTCGTATATTGACATCGCATTTGATGTCTGATTGCTTATTTTAACATCTTTTTAGGTCTACTTACGTTTGCCAGCAAAAAATATAAACTTAGACCTGTAAATTTGTATGTTCCCATACAACGGGTAGATACGGGTAAATACCCGGCATACTATTTTGTGGGAAATGTTATAACAAGTTGATGGGGCATCGAAGAACTCGTCTAAACGAATATCTTTTGTTCCGAGACCAACCCCGAAATCAGTACTTTTGGCTCTTGGATGAGCAGTCAAAGAAACCTACTCTCTATACATGTATGAGGGTGCTCGTATATTGACATCGCATTTGATGTCTGATTGCTCATTTTAACATCTTATTAGGTCTACTTATGTTTG
The DNA here is from genome assembly GCA_963555685.1 of Acrobasis consociella. Taxonomy (NCBI): domain Eukaryota; kingdom Metazoa; phylum Arthropoda; class Insecta; order Lepidoptera; family Pyralidae; genus Acrobasis; species Acrobasis consociella. Next base: position 198,553 of record OY743116.1, read on the forward strand.
CCAGCAAAAAATGTATACTTAGACCTGTAAATTTGTATGTTCCCATACAACGGGTGGATACAGGTATATACCCGGCATACTATTTTGTGGGAAATGTTATGACAAGTTGATGGGGGATCGAAGAACTCGTCTAAACGAATATGTTTTGTTCCGAGACCAACCCCGAAATCAGTAGTTTTGGCTCTTGAATTAGCAGTCAAAGATACCTACTCTCTATACATGTATGAGGGTGCTCGTATATTGACATCGCATTTGATGTCTGATTGCTCATTTTAACATCTTATTAGGTATACTTACGTTTGCCAGCAAAAACTGTAAACTTAGACCTGTTAATTTGTATGTTCCCATACAACGGGTAGATAAGGGTAAATACCCGGCATACTATTTTGTGGGAAATGTTATAAAATTTTGATGGGGGATCGAAGAACTCGTCTATACGAATATCTTTTGTTTCGAGACCAACCCCGAAATCAGTAGTTTTGGTTCTTGAATTAGCAGTCAAAGATACCTAATCTCTATTCATGTATGAGGGTGCTCGTATATTGACATCGCATTTGATGTCTGATTGCTCATTTTAACATCTTTTTAGGTCTACTTACGTTTGCCAGCAAAAAATGTAAACTTAGACCTGTAAATTTGTATGTTCCCATACAACGGGTAGATACGGGTAAATACCCGGCATACTATTTTGTGGGAAATGTTATGACAAGTTGATGGGGATCGAAGAACTCGTCTAAACGAATATCTTTTGTTCCGAGACCAACCCCGAAATCAGTAATTTTGGCTCTTGAATTAGCAGTCAAAGATACCTACTCTCTATACATGTATGAGGGTGCTCGTATATTGACATCGCATTTGATGTCTGATTGCTTATTTTAACATCTTATTAGGTCTACTAACGTTTGCCAGCAAAAACTGTTAACTTAGACCTGTTAATTTGTATGTTCCCATACAACGGGTAGATACGGGTATATACCCGGCATACTATTTTGTGGGAAATGTTATAAAATTTTGATGGGGGATCGAAGAACTCGTCTAAACGAATATCTTTTGTTCCGAGACCAACCCCGAAATCAGTAGTTTTGGCTCTTGAATTAGCAGTCAAAGATACCTAATCTCTATTCATGTATGAGGGTGCTCGTATATTGACATCGCATTTGATGTCTGATTGCTCATTTTAACATCTTTTTAGGTCAACTTACGTTTGACAGCAAAAAATGTAAACTTAGACCTGTAAATTTGTATGTTCCCATACAACGGGTAGATACGGGTAAATACCCGGCATACTATTTTGTGGGAAATGCTATAACAAGTTGATGGGGGATCGAAGAACTCGTCTAGACGAATATCTTTTGTTCCGAGACCAACCCCGAAATCAGTAGTTTTGGCTCTTGAATTAGCAGTCAAAGATACCTACTCTCTATACATGTATGAGGGTGCTCGTATATTGACATCGCATTTGATGTCTGATTGCTCATTTTAACATCTTATTAGGTCTACTTACGTTTGCAAGCAAAAAATGTAAACTTAGACCTGTTAATTTGTATGTTCCCATACAACGGGTAGATAAGGGTAAATACCCGGCATACTATTTTGTGGGAAATGTTATAAAATTTTGATGGGGGATCGAAGAACTCGTCTAAACGAATATCTTTTGTTCCGAGACCAACCCCGAAATCAGTAGTTTTGGCTCTTGAATTAGCAGTCAAAGATACCTAATCTCTATTCATGTATGAGGGTGCTCGTATATTGACATCGCATTTGATGTCTGATTACTCATTTTAACATCTTATTAGGTCTACTTACGTTTGCCAGCAAAAAATGTAAACTTAGAACTGTAAATTTGTATGTTCCCATACAACGGGTAGATACGGGTAAATACCTGGCATACTATTTTGTGGGAAATGTTATGACAAGTTGATGGGGGATCGAAGAACTCGTCTAAACGAATATCTTTTGTTCCAAGACCAACCCCGAAATCAGTAGTTTTGGCTCTTGAATTAGCAGTCAAAGATACCTAATCTCTATTCATGTATGAGGGTGCTCGTACATTGACATCGAATTTGATGTCTGATTGCTTATTTTAACATCTTATTAGGTCTACTTACGTTTGCCAGCAAAAAATGTAAACTTAGACCTGTTAATTTGTATGTTCCCATACAACGGGTAGATACGGGTATATACCCGGCATACTATTTTGTGGGAAATGTTATGACAAGTTGATGGGGGATCGAAGAAATCGTCTAAACGAATATCTTTTATTCCGAGATCAACCCCGAAATCAGTAGTTTTGGCTCTTGAATTAGCAATCAAAGATACCTAATCTCTATTCATGTATGAGGGTGCTCGTATATTGACATCGCATTTGATGTCTGATTGCTCATTTTAACATCTTTTTAGGTCTACTTACGTTTGCCAGCAAAAAATGTAAACTTAGACCTGTTAATTTGTATGTTCCCATACAACGGGTAGATACGGGTAAATACCTGGCATACTATTTTGTGGGAAATGTTATGACAAGTTGATGGGGGATCGTAGAACTCGTCTAAACGAATATCTTTTGTTCCGAGACCAACCCCGAAATCAGTAGTTTTGGCTCTTGAATTAGCAGTCAAAGATACCTAATCTCTATTCATGTATGAGGGTGCTCGTATATTGACATCGCATTTGATGTCTGATTACTCATTTTAACATCTTATTAGGTCTACTTACGTTTGCCAGCAAAAAATGTAAACTTAGAACTGTAAATTTGTATGTTCCCATACAACGGGTAGATACGGGTAAATACCTGGCATACTATTTTGTGGGAAATGTTATGACAAGTTGATGGGGGATCGAAGAACTCGTCTAAACGAATATCTTTTGTTCCAAGACCAACCCCGAAATCAGTAGTTTTGGCTCTTGAATTAGCAGTCAAAGATACCTAATCTCTATTCATGTATGAGGGTGCTCGTACATTGACATCGAATTTGATGTCTGATTGCTTATTTTAACATCTTATTAGGTCTACTTACGTTTGCCAGCAAAAAATGTAAACTTAGACCTGTTAATTTGTATGTTCCCATACAACGGGTAGATACGGGTATATACCCGGCATACTATTTTGTGGGAAATGTTATGACAAGTTGATGGGGGATCGAAGAAATCGTCTAAACGAATATCTTTTGTTCCGAGATCAACCCCGAAATCAGTAGTTTTGGCTCTTGAATCAGCAATCAAAGATACCTAATCTCTATTCATGTATGAGGGTGCTCGTATATTGACATCGCATTTGATGTCTGATTGCTCATTTTAACATCTTTTTAGGTCTACTTACGTTTGCCAGCAAAAAATGTAAACTTAGACCTGTAAATTTGTATGTTCCCATACAACGGGTAGATACGGGTAAATACCTGGCATACTATTTTGTGGGAAATGTTATGACAAGTTGATGGGGGATCGTAGAACTCGTCTAAACGAATATCTTTTGTTCCGAGACCAACCCCGAAATCAGTAGTTTTGGCTCTTGAATTAGCAGTCAAAGATACCTAATCTCTATTCATGTATGATGGTGCTCGTACATTGACATCGAATTTGATGTCTGATTGCTTATTTTAACATCTTATTAGGTCTCCTTACGTTTGCCAGCAAAAAATGTAAACTTAGACCTGTTAATTTGTATGTTCCCATACAACGGGTAGATACGGGTAAATACCCGGCATACTATTTTGTGGGAAATGTTATAACAAGTTGATGGGGAATTGAAGAACTCGTCTATACAAATATCTTTTGTTCCGAGACCAACCCCGAAATCAGTAGTTTTGGCTCTTGAATTAGCAGTCAAAGATACCTAATCTCTATTCATGTATGATGGTGCTCGTACATTGACATCGAATTTGATGTCTGATTGCTTATTTTAACATCTTATTAGGTCTCCTTACGTTTGCCAGCAAAAAATGTAAACTTAGACCTGTTAATTTGTATGTTCCCATACAACGGGTAGATACGGGTAAATACCCGGCATACTATTTTGTGGGAAATGTTATAACAAGTTGATGGGGAATTGAAGAACTCGTCTATACAAATATCTTTTGTTCCGAGACCAACCCCGAAATCAGTACTTTTGGCTTTTTTATGAGCAGTCGAATATACCTACTCTCTATATATGTACAGGGACGTGCATCACCGATTATTGCAGGGTAGACTAATTGTGGGGCCATTGCCCAGCAGTGGGACTAAAATAAAGCTCTCTGACTAAACTGACCCTATTACTTAGTGTGTTTACATCCTGAGAGCCACTTATACGCGTCATAATGTTTAATATTAATAAATGTTCCTTTTAGCTTACCGCTTGTTTGAACTTAATCCAAAATAGGCTGGCATCGGCCATTTATGATTATTGCACTTTTTTCCTCAAAAGTTAAATGGTTAAACGCGTAACTTCTCAGTTTTAGCAAACAAACACCTGGCGCACCACTTTCACATGGAAACCTTTCCATTGCAAACTGTTTTAAAGAGGTAATAATAGAAAAGAAAAATAAGAAACTTCTCCTAATTTCATCTGTTATCGCAAACAAAACAAAGTTCAGAGTTCAGAGATTTGTAATGCGACAATGCAAATAATTATCATTGGACAAGAAAAAATATCAAATATATACGACTAACACAAAAATCTTCGTGTTCCGTTTTATCCTCGAACATCTTCCGTGTATTTAAATTGGTAGCATAACACAAGCGAGAACCAATAACATTCTAGATTTCATCTCGGTACGCATCTCTGAACAAATGAATAGGCCTAAAATCGATATCATTCCTTATTGGTCAAAAGTGAAAAGAGATAAAAAACGTTGATTATTGAGATAGAACTAGCTTAAAGATAAGGACCATTTTTGAAATCAGCGTTTCACTAACCTAATGCTTTTTTCCATACAAAAATTTGCTTTAATTGTTACTAATGCGTTTCAAAAATGGCATTCATCAGCCAAAGTCTAAAATATTAGTTGTGTGCGCGAATACTTCATGTTTGTGTGCGTGGGTGAAGTACGTTGACGATCATACTACAGACGCAAATCCTTATCCATGCGTTGTGAATGTGTGCAAATCGAGACACGATGAACAATTGTCTTATAAGTAGGTAGCCCCTAGAGTACATGAGCGTATATACGTATAACCTAAGTAAGGTAGTACGTGGCGGTGGCCTGCATATGGCGCGATGGGAAACGGACGGGGAAGCGCGCGTTTATTTGAAAATATATTTCTATTTATAATTTATTATAATATAAAAAATGCGGATATATTAGGGAAGCTCCGGGTAGCCAATGTCTTTGCGTCTCTATGGACAGCACGTCCCTGTATATGTATGAGGGTGCCCATATATTGACATCGCATATTATATCTTTTTACTCATTTAACCACTTTTAAGTATGTCGTTGCGCACCTTCCAACTAAAAAATGGTAATAAATCCAAAAATCCTATTTTCAAAGTATGATTAGTATTGTGGTTTCATATACTTTAATGTCAGATTTGACGTCTACCTGCATTTTAAGCATATTACAGCGCTTGCACACACTTTCGGACAGTAATCGCGAAGTAATTACTCATAAAATTCAATCTACCCACCAAATGGGTAGATACGGGTATATACCGGGTATTTACCCAATCTACCGGGTATATTCCCAAATGGGTAGATTGGGTATTTACCCACCGCCCATCTCTAACGAGGTCAGAATGCTACGATGAGGGGTTTATATTATAGCTAACACCTATGCTAGCTAACAACTTATGAGTAAAAATGTTTATGTTTAACACTAGTGTTAGATTTTTCAAGGAGCATTGTGTGCATTTCCATAGCGAAAAATGTCTATTATGAAATGCTGACTATACATACATACACTAGATCTTGCCTTCAAATGTTTATATACATCAGTAATTTTTATAAACATTGCCTTGCCATTAATTTTTGTGTCTGTAAAAACAGAATCCAACAAAAACATACACTTACGATTAATAATAATTAAGCATAAAAGTAGGTATGTAAGTAGATTCTAGAAGCATAACTAACGGACCCAGGGAAAAGGTTTAAACGTCGATTTATCATTAAAACTGTCTCCAACATCTTGGAAAGTATGTTTGTAATAGAGTAAGTAGTTATAAAGATATACCACAAAAAGAATGTCCTCCGTTCCGTGCTTCGAAAGGCACGTATAAGTTCCGGCTGTCATCATTGTCATCGTCAAGTTATGTCAAGATGCCTGGCAGCCCGCAGCCGGAAAATCCATGAATAACCGGCCAAGGGCGAATCGGATTCGCGCACTAAGGGTTCCGTACCATTATCTATAAAAAATCACGTTTGTTGTATGGGAGCGCCCCTTAAATATTTATTTTATTTTGTTTTTAGTACCTATTTGTTAAAGCGGCCACAGAAATACATTGTTTGTGAAAATTTCAACTGTCTAGCTATAGCGGTTCTTGAGATACAGCCTGGTGACAGACAAACGGACAGACAGCGAAGACTTATCTTGATTTTATTTTACAAATAGTCAGTACAGACTTCAGACAGGAAAATATACAATATGTAGAGCGCAGCCATGAAGAGTATGTTTTTATGACACTCGAAATAAAGCATAAACTGCAAAACGCGAGTATGCTCGCGCGAACATTAGGTCATGTTTACACGTTTATACACTTGGTGTACACACAGGCTACATTAACTAATTCAATAAAAATGCTCGCTTGCGTCTTGCACTATGAGTTCGAATGTCATAAAGAATCTGTCTGAACTTAACTGACCCTTAGTCGGGGGCGCAATAAAATTAGGGTTCCGTAGTAAACAAGGAACCATGTCTGTCTGTCCGTCCGCGGTCCTACTCAGATACTATAAGTACTAGAAAGCTGTAATTCGGCATGGATATGTATATTAATTATGGCGAAAAAGTCGTAAAATAAAAATTGAAAAAAAAATTTTTTTTTAATGTAGTTAGCTGCCATACAAGTAAAGAGGAAGTCAATATTTTTTTTCTCTGCAAACACTTTGTGGAGTATTGTTAAATAGGTCTTTCAAAAATATTGTGAGCTTGTGAACACAATTTTTAGATTTAGGGATCCGTGTCTGAAATATTTGGGTTTAAAGTGAACATTTTTGTTAAAGTCACGTGTGTCCCCCCCCCTCTATCTGCTAAACGGTTATATATGGTGTGAAAACTTACAGCTATAGTATATATAATGTACCTTGTTCAAAGGAAAACTATCAGAGCTAAGTAGGGTTAACAAATTAAAAAGTTATAGGCGATCAAATTATAAAATGTAGCCGAAAAGGAAAATTTGATACAAATAGATACTTAAGAGTCCGGCGACCCTAGACTTCTCCATACAAACGTAGTACACGTTTAATTTTGAAACCACATGTCATATTCCGGTAAAAATTGGTAATTGTAAAGAAATTGCAATTATCTAGGGTTATATTGGGTTTCCTATAGTAAAATTATGAACTGGAAAGAAAATATAACGATGTAGAAGTTTCCCATACTAATGGTCAAAAATGATATAAAACACTATATTCTATTTCAAGTTCATATTTTTACTGTCGGAAACTAAATATAAACCTAGATAATTGCAATATCTTTGAAATTACAAAATTTTGCCCAAATCGGACATGTCGTTTTGAAATAAAACGTAGACTACGTTTGTATGGAAAGTTGTATTTTGGTCTAGGGTCGGGGGACCCTTTAGACGTTTTTAGTGGCATGAACTCAAAGTTGGCATTTATAACTACGGAACCCTACACTGCGCGTGGCCCGACACGCACTTGGCCAATTTTTTTTACTTTTACCCATGTGCGTATGTAGTCTGTATCTAGTACTAACTAATAGTCTACGAGTAAATAAACGGCAGCAGACACATGATGAAAATAGGGTTCCTTAAAAAGCATTTTTTATAATGAAAAACAGTCTTGAGCTTTTCTGATATATTTTAAAGTTCAAAATACATTTCTTGAATTACAATTTAGAACAACATTGGCTAGTACAAAATGTCAAAAATACAAAATGCTGTAAAATAATATTACAACAGCTTCAAGCTTACAAACAAGAGTTACACATGAGGTAAATTATATTGCACCTGCCTCCTGCTGCGGAAGCTGGCAGCAAAATAATTTCTGCAGTACATCAAATAAATTGTACATTCTTCAGCGGATGTTATGTCCCATCAACAAAACAAGAAATACAAACTTAATTCTAATACAATCATATTTTCTTAGGGCTAATTATTTCTAACACTTAATAGCTACAAGTCCAGACCAACTGTTCTGAAGTCACTCCACTGTTTTTTACACCATTAGATGAACTTAGAATGCAGACATCTTGCCCGGAGTCAAATGCAATGTTACTCTTATAGAAGATACCTGAAAATAAATAATGGACTTGAGAATTGGATTATACACAAGGTAAAACATGGAATTCCGAAAATTAAATATGTATAAATCCTACAAATGTGTTGTCTGTTGTACTATACAGTTGTAATACAATGATAAAGGGAGTGTTGATAACCTTCTTTTATATTGACCGCAATGTGAGGCTCTATTAGCCTTTAATTTTTGTCTTAAAAAATATAATAATATATAAACCTATATATATACTAGCCAAAGCCCCCGACTTCGTTCACGTGGACTTTATGACTACTCCGGAAAATACTCATCAGGCTAAACAATTATACCGTATATGTTGCCCAGGCTTCAGCAATATAACAACATCCGTGCAGTATTTCCGGATTAGCGTGTACTTAAACAGACACTTTTTCTAAATTTCTGTCTCCATTGCCTAAAATATTTTTGTGGAAAAATATATTCAAATGTACAGACACATTTTTTTTACTGTTTATTTATATAAGTATAGATATATATTTTAGTTACTTCGCACTTGGGGTTTAGCGCCTCACCTATGTCTCAGCAATATCTACCTCTCAGACTTAACAGCCAATATATCTATCTATGTTGTGTGTAAAGTGCGTTCAACTTATACCATAATCAGAAGCATCAATGCCTAACAGACATAGGCAGGGTGTTTATTATAGTTATTTTTTTTTGGTATAAATATACGTTATGATATAAAATTAATGCAGTGATACATTTTTGTCTCTCAGACATAACATCGTATCAGTACATTACAATTTAACCAGGTCGTCAGCGAAAGGTTAAGTGATATAAAACAGTAGGTTAGGTACCCACCTAAATTAAACGGGTGCACCAGGACCGCCTTTCTTGCCGATTAGAGATTTGTGTATGTGTGGGATGACACCACCTCCAGCAATGGTGGCTTTGATCAGACTGTCCAGTTCCTCGTCTCCTCTGATGGCTAGCTGTAAGTGGCGAGGCGTGATACGCTTCACTTTAAGATCTTTCGACGCGTTTCCCGCCAACTCCAAAACCTATAAAATAAAAAACAAAAGATAAAAAGTACAACATTCTTTATGTACTTAGATGTTAGAGAGCTAAATAATTTATAAGTAGGACATTTTCAAATATACATATAGATAGGTACATATGATTTGATTTTAAATAAAAGAATTCTATACCTTCTTACTAGGGTAGGTACTTGCAAAAAAATATCAAGTTAATATTTTTTTGGAAGTACCTACCCTAAATATATTCGCAGTATGTACCAACCAAGTAGTTAAACAAATATTTTGGAAATTAATTTCCCGCCATTTTTAAGTGCCCTATAAAATTATAACATATGGATATTTAGGTACCTAGTTTTGAAAATAAAAACAGATTTAAATATTTAAGAAAATTAGAGAATTATCTAACGGTTCCAAAAGTATGTAGTCAAGATTCTATAAAATTATAATTACTGCGGTATAGCGGTAGAAGACGCCATATTGGCGGGCGTCGCTATACTTACCTCGGCAGTAAGGTATTCCAGAATAGCCGCTGAATAAACTGCTGCTGTCGCTCCAACACGACCATGGCTCGTTGTTCTGTTTTTAAGATGTCTGTGGATTCTTCCAACGGGAAACTAAAACAATATATCACAGTAAAGTGTGTAGTACATAGATATTGATTATTTCCCTCCGACAAAGTTGGCCGCCGCCATAATAGAGGTCATGCGTATTATTTAATTTTATGAAATAATGTTACGATAGTCTTTAGATGATGAAAATGTATCCAAAAATCGTATAATAAATAAAGAAACATAATTATAGTACCTGTAGCCCTGCCCTGGCTGATCTGGATACCGCTTTCGCCTTGGCTTTACCCGAATCTTTGCCTGCTTTACCACCAGCCTAAAAATCACGAAAAACTCCATTAATTTTCATCGTACGACGTTGAAACTTCGCCAGTAAGTTGATTATACCACGGGGCACCGGATTACATATTCAAACAGTCACTTCACAAACTATATTTCACAAAATCTTGCAAAACTCACCATTTTGAAACGTGTAAATTCACAATCACTCACTTCCCTACCGAGAGCAACCAACACAGGAAAGGCGCCAAGCAATCAACTAGACAAGATGGCAGTTCCGTTGTCGCCTCGCTTTGCAGGTTGACCAACCGTATATAAACGGATATAACGTAAAAATAAACAATTCGGATTGGAACCAATCAGGGAAAAGGAAAATGGCGGTTTTTGTTCAGTGCTGCCATCAAGCCAAACGGTTTTCAATGGAACTAAAATATTTTTTGCGTTTTAATCACTGCTGTGGACTTGAACAAGTTTTTATGCGTTTTGTTTACAATGGGATTATAATTTTACCAGACTTCGCAGTGTTTTTAGCCCCCGACGACGCAAAAAGAGCTTGATGGTAATGTCTGTCTGTATCATCGTATCTCGCAAACGGTTGGACTAATTTCGGTGTGGTTCTTTTACATGAAAGTACGTAGTTATATTCTGTTGTGAAAGCAAGTGTCCTTGCGGTGGTTCATAAATTGGCTATGTTTGATGAAAATTGGTTCACCCGTTCAAAAGTTATTGGGGGTGACGGCTTGAAAGGCGGAGATAAACTTTCAACTCCCGACGAAAAAGAGGGGTGTTGTAAGTTTGACGCATAGACCTAGATATCTATAGTTTGACGAGTCTGTGTGGCATTATAATTATAACGCATAAAGAAACGAATGCGCTGATTTTTATGCCGTTTTTAGGGTTCGGTAGTAAACAAGGAACCCATATAGTTTCGCCATGTCTGTTTGTCCGTCCGCAGTTTTACTCAGCTGCTACTGCTTTAAGTACTAGAGATTTTGTATGGGTGGAATTTGGTATGGGTATTATGTATATTAATCATGGCAAAAAAGTCGTAAAGTAAAATCTTGAAAATATTTTTTTAGGGTAGCTCTCATACAAGTCAATTCTATTATAGACTGTCCCGTCGTGTAGGGTATCGTTATAGGTCTTTTAAAAATATTGCAAGCTTGTGAACATGATTTTTCGATTTAGAGGTCCATTTTTGAATAATGCAAATTTTTGTTAGAATCAAGTGTCCCCCCCATCCCTCTATCTGCTAAACGGTTATTTATATGTGGACACTTGAAAAAAATTACAGCATTAGTATATATAAATATAACTAGCTGTACCCGCGGGCTTCGCTCCCCGTGGGAATTCCGGGATAAAGAGTACCCTATGTCCTTCCCAGAGCCTTAAACTATATCCATACCAAATTTCATCCAAATCGGTTCAGTAGTTTAAGCGTGAAGAGGTAACAAACAAACAAATATACAAACTCACTTTCGCATTTATAATATTAGTAGGATAGGATAGATAGATAGATAGATAGATAGATAAACTCATTTATTAGGATAGTAGGACTAGTAGGATCCTATCAGAGCTAAGTAGGGTTTACAAATTAAAAAGCTATACCTAGGCGACAGGGAAATTTCATACAAAATCAATAGAAAATTCTTTTTTGTCATTTTTAGTGGCGTGAACTCAAAGTCTGCATTCGCAACTACGGAACCCTACTCTGTGCGTGACCCGACGCCCGACACGCACTTGGCCGGTTATTTTGTATTGACGGAGGGCGTGTATTACTTCCTATTTATTGCAAAGTTTATAGACTAGCGATTTCTATGCGTTAATCTTTCTATCAAATATAGCTAAGAAGCAAGAAAACTTGCTTTCATGTAAAAAACCCGCATCGAAATCGGTCCATCCGTTCGAGAGATTAGCTCTTACCATAAACAGACAGACATTGACTTCAAATTTGACACCTCTCTTTTTTGACGGGCGTTAAAAATATTATTATTTCTATAACTTTAAACGAGCAATTCCTGTATATTTATATGTATATGTCGCAGTTGGATTGTATAATCCGCCGTTCGACAAAAACTCTAGCCGTTTGGCATAACAGCGCAGTTTTGTAAAACAGCTGACAATCGTTCAGCTAGATCGTCCAATATGTTACGTTCAACAAAACAGCTAATGTAAGATTATAGAGTTTAGTTCGGAATTCTGCAACTTGTGGTTTGTGACCGTCAATGTCAACAAATATGGCCTCCGATAACGTAAATTCTTTACCGTGTTCCGAGAGTAAGCTTTTTTCATCTAGAGACATTGGGGACATCGTTTGCGATTTCGGACTGCAAAAGGTTGAGGTTGAGAAGAATAAAGCAGACCTTCAGCTTGGTTCCCATATTGTTATTTCGACGCACGCCTTTTGGCTAAATGGAAATATTTCGTGGATCTAATGAAGACCGTAAGAAATCGCTACGCCATTGAGTTGTCGGGTTTACAAAATTTCCATATCCAATTGCATCGAGCTGATTATCGTTCATCATTGGTGTTTTATGATGTTGGAGACTGAATTACATAGTAAGGAGTTAAATTGAGGTTTTATTTCTATGCCACGAGTAATAAAAAAATAATAAAGAACAATTATTGCCCCCTCATATATAATTTGTTTGGTAACACAGTTTACTTAATAATGGTAACCCTAAATGTTAGCTGTTTTGTCAAACGTAATTACATAACTCATTTACAATCCAGCTAAACAATTGCCAGCTGTTTTACAAAACCGGTGTGCGTTACTCTACCTAGAAAGTAGCTCCTAGAGAGATATGAGTGGAATATATAATTAGTACCCAATATGCTGTAAATGTGCCCGGCATAAATAATTTGTGGGGGTTGTCGTTTTGGAAAAAAAATGGAAAAAAACGGTTCCTGCTAGGGTAACGTTGTTCCAGCAGGAAAATTCTAAACTACTGATCGAAAGGAGAAACAATGTGCATAGTCAGATAGCTTATATTTGTGGAAGTATGTGCGGCGAATATGGAATATGTGACGGTTCAGGTTTTTAAGATATCGAGTTTCCTGCTGGAGTAACGTTTAGCGAAATCGTTGTGCTCTAAAACTGTTACATGTGCGCATGTAGAATAATTTCACATGAGAAGCTCTTGATTTGTGCTAATGGCACACATAATTATATTAAAGAAAATATTTATAATTTTCGAGTAATCGCGCTTTTTTTTTAATACAAAAAAAAATTCGCAGCGCCGTTAAGAAAAAACGTATAAGCTCACTAAAAACTGTATTCGGTCCATATCGACTCCTATTAAATCCATAAAAAAATTGGGAAGTGTAGGTACATCAGTTATCAAATAATATTACAAAAATCAAAATTATCCTATCATAATTTTGACGGTCAACATACAAGATAACGGATCAACGCAAGACGTGCGGGTATGAACTAAAAATTAGTACCTACAGTCGAATAACGCATTGCGAATTTTCAGCTAGAAATGTTTCGTATGTAAAAAGTTATAAACAAAAAACAAAACCTGGAAACAAGGGCCGATAACCCGACCAAATTCGAATGACTACAAAAAAGCGGCGGTTTCATACATATCGATGACCTTCTTAACTTAGTCACGAACCGGTCGAAACGTGTTGAGCCGAAGTACACTCAAGTAGAAAACAGACAAGTCAACAATAAATAAACTTGTATGTATACCATACAATAGTACCTGGGCGACCGAGGTTTGCTCGGTTACATCTCAAACATTAACTAATTTTTTTAAAACTTGTCTAAAAACAATGCAAAAAAAAATAATATTATAAACTTAAACATAAAAAAAAAAGTAAGTCACCGAGTGGGATTCGAACCCGTAACACTCTTTCTAGCGGTCGCTATCCTTAACAACTGAGCTAAATCAAGGCGGTCGCGGCGCGACGAAATTAGCGACCATATTCTGCGTGGAAAGAAAAACGCATGAAAACTCGAAAACACGCGTTTTTCCAAACATAAAACTAATCTAGATCGATTGTTTACCCCCGAAAACCCCCATATACACATTTTCAGCGAAATCGTTAGAGCCGTTTTCGAGATCACAGAAATTTATAAATAAATATATATATATACATACAAGAATTGCTCGTTTAAAGGTATAAGATGTAAAAAAAAAACCTGTACGATCCGTTAGGTAAAAATTGCTATTTTTTTACAGGGGTTATTTTTATTAGAATCTTTCATCTATCATTCATACTTACATATATACATATTATCACGTCTTTATCCCTTACGGGGTAGACAGGACCACGTTTAGCATACTGGTGGGCGTATAGGTGGAAAATGTAATCAAAATAGTGATGAATTGCTAGCCCCATTTTTTGGGTTTTTTTTTACATTGACTACTTTTGGTTCTCTAATATATGACCCAGATTTCATTTCTGGCGAAAAAAAACAAAACAACGCCAAGAGGTTGCATTCGCTTTTTAACTGTTTAGCTATCACGGTTCATGAGATACAGCCTGATCACAGAAAGACAGACGGACAGACAGACGGACAAACGGACACTGGAGTCTTAGTAATAGGGTCCCGTTTTTATCCTTTGGGTACGGCAGTGGCGTAGCGTGCCATCTCGGCGCCTGGGGCGGGAGACCCATTTTGCCGCCCCCATTCTATAGGTGCTTAATTAAAATTAAATTTCACATGCAATGAAGTACCTTTTATTGAAGTTAAAATAGAGCGGTTTTACAAGCGGATTCTACGGGCCTTGTGAGCAGCGAAGTCAGAAATAACTTTGTCAAAATTAATATTAGCAGCCAATTCTTGTTCAATCGACAATATAGCCAAGTTTGATAGTCTAGCGGAGCTCATAGTAGATCTGAGGTAACTTTTTATTAGCTTCAACTTCGAAAAACTTCTCTCACAACTTGCAACACTAATCGCCAAAGTCAAATATATACGAATCAAGATGACTATATTTGGAACCGAAATTCCGAGATTCAGTTTTTGAATGAACTGGAGGAGATTCAGAACAGGCAACAACAACAAACTGCTGAAGACGCTTCCGCTCCATCTGAAACTCGTCCTTGTCGATATCTTCTAATACATGGGAAAGATCACACTCGATCTTGCTGTCCAAAGTTTCGCTGGTATCAAAAATCCGAACTTGTCCGATATTTCTTGAATTTGCTGGAATCGAGTCGTCATTTCTTGAATGATCTTGTCCAATGATGCGATCACCTCTCGACGGATTTCCTGTTTGTGAGACAAAGCTGCATCTTCAGAAGATTCATCGCCATGCATGCGTTTTTTCCTGCGAATTCTTCTCGTTTTGAGTTCGATTTCGAGTTTTTCGCAGAGAGTCTTAGCAAAGTCAATTGCTTCTTGCACGAAACGGTCTCTACTTTCCACTAAGAAGGTTTTCAAAGCGCAGAGTTTCTGAGCACACTTATCCACACTTAGTCCTCGTTGCTGCAGGTAAATCTGTGCGTCATCTACTTCAGGTAGCACTGCAGCCCAAAAGCCAAAAAAAGTTAGGAAGTTAAATGACTGCATGGCTGTCAGGAGAAGACTGGCTCCCGATCTTGTTTCGGAAGTTTGAGATGAATCCGTTAATTGTTCCAGTACCTCAAGAACTACCTCAAACTTATTTTTAAGCATCTTGACAGCTACATGTCTAGCGCTCCAGCGCTCAACTCGGCTCGCGCGCGCCGGGTGGCGCGGCGTGATGCGATGTTGCCGTTCGTATGTAAACAAACAAACGTTATAAAGAGCTCTGTCAGTGATTTCGCAGTTTTTCTTTTAAATAAATATTAATCATTTAAAAGAACAATTACATCTCTATTTGTGGATTTTAACTACTTTTAGGGTAAGGAATCCTAAAAGTAGTTAAAATCCACAAATAGAGATGTAAATCACGCAAAAGAAGATGCACTTCGCGTTTATTTATTTAAGTAATACCTTTTGCCGCCCGGTGCCGAGGGCGTTAGCGGTATCGATGCATTAAATCGTCATCGGGCGAGTTGTCATGTCATGTCATGTTCGGACATGACATGTCATGAACGTTCATTCAGCGCGTCCGGCCGGGCGCACTCGAGTTTGCTTGCCAGCGGTTCACTTCATTCAGCAGTAGGCGGCCGGCCGGGCGCACGCGAGTTTGCTTGCCAGCGGTTCATTCAGCAGCGGGCGGCCAGCTGGGCGCCCGTAGGTAGATACTTGCAAGCATAGTTTATGGCTCTAGTAGTACAGAGAGGGTCGTGCTCCTGCAGTGGAGACAAAAAGACCTGATGATATATATATACATATATATATATAGTTTACGCTCGACGATTTACGGTGAGGTGCCAAGTGGTAAGTATTTATGTATTAATGTAGTTTTTATTTACAAGTGTGTAAATTATATGCATAGTAATTATATATAAATATTATTTTCGTACCACTTGCTCAAAAAAGTCACATTCTATGACACAAAAAGCGAACATAACAATAGTCATTTTTAATCTGTTAAAAACAGGCAAAGTAAAATGTACTGAATTTCATTCATCCTCTAGAGGGAGAATGTGATTGTGTGTGTTAGGAATACTTACCGAAATTTTTACTGAATTGAAATAATTTCTATATAGTTAAGCGTAAAAAAATAACGATTTTGAATCGACAACATGTATCCACAAAATCCACAAAACCACTTAAATTTCATAAAATAAACAACTAAATCAAGTCATATCATTGTTTGTTTACACCAGCTGTTTAGTTTTCCAAAAAGAAAAAGCAAAGGGCCATTTGAGTCTCACTCATACAGCCAAGTTTTCTGCGTAACTATATTTATTTACAACGTAAAACAATTTGTATTTTTTATGACTGAATATAAATTGATTAAAGTCCGTAGTAAACAAGGACCTTATAGTTTCGCCATGTCTGTCTGTCTGTCCGTCCGCGGTGTAGCTGCCATACAAGTAAAGAGGGAGAAAATTTTTTTTCTTGACAAATACATTTTGTGACATATCGTTGAATAGGTCTTTTAAAAATAATGTGAGTTTGTGAATACCATTTTTCGATTGATGAAATATTTAAATTATCATTAATTATTATTATAATTATAATTATATTTATATAAAATATCTTAATATTATTATAATTATAATAATATTAAGATTCATCATCATCCGAGCGTATTCCCTGTTGCATTTTTAGCCGTATTTAAAGCTTCCGAGACCGGGGTCCGCTGCCTAATCTATGTCATTTTGACGAGGATACTAGTTTTTATTCTTAGGAATAAGGTTAAAAAATTGCCAACAAAAACGCTCGGGTAAAAAAAAAGAAATGCCAAAATACCTTTGAACGCGACTGTATGACAACGTTTAAGGTATAAGACGTCCAATAAAGAAGGTCATTGATATGTATGAAACCGCCGCTTTTTTGTAGTCATTCGAATTTGGTCGGGTTATCGGCCCTTGTTTCCAGGTTTTGTTTTTTGTTTATAACTTTTTACATACGAAACATTTCTAGCTGAAAATTCGCAATGCGTTATTCGACTGTAGGTACTAATTTTTAGTTCATAAACGCACGTCTTGCGTTGATCCGTTTTCTTGTATGTTGACCGTCAAAATTATGATAGGATAATTTTGATTTTTGTAATATTATTTGATAACTGATGTACCTACACTTCCCAATTTTTTTATGGATTTAATAGGAGTCGATATGGACCGAATACAGTTTTTAGTAAGCTTATACGTTTTTTCTTAACGGCGCTGCGAATTTTTTTTTGTATTTCAAAAAAAGCGCGATTACTCGAAAATTATAAATATTTTCTTAAATATAATTGTGTGTGCCATTAGCACAAATCAAGAGCTACTCATGTGAAATTATTCTACATGCGCACATGTAACAGTTTTAGAGCACAACGATTTCGCTAAACGTTACTCCAGCAGGAAACTCGATATCTTAAAAACCTGAACCGTCACATATTCCATATTCGCCGCACATACTTCCACAAATATAAGCTATCTGACCATGCACATTGTTTCTCCTTTCGATCAGTTTTTTAGAATTTTCCTGCTGGAACAACAACGTTACCCTAGCAGGAACCGTTTTTTCCATTTTTTTCCAAAACGACAACCCCCACAAATTATTTATGCCGGGCACATTTACAGCATAATGGGTACTAATTATATATTCCACTCATATCTCTCTAGGAGCTACTTTCTAGGTAGAGTAACGCACACCGAACTGATCTATGTTACCATGTTACGTTTAAAGAGCGAAAAAAAGGTTGACGGTTGTAGTAACGTAGGTAGACACCAGTCAAGTACAGACAGACACCAAGCATCGATTTTAACTTGTACCGTTTAGCAAAGTGATTCTTTCTATGGTGGAATATATCAACTTTTTTTCCGATTGAGTGTATCGATCGAGCACGTCGATTCTAGCGATTGTATCTCGGACTACTTTAATAAATTAAACAACAAATACCGTAAGTACTAATTTATTAAAATACCATTCAATAAACAAATATTTGGTAGCGAAATCACAGTATTGCTATTTACATTTGTTCAAAGGGTCCTCGAAGTGTTTACGTTACCACAGTCTGATAGGTCGACGGCGAGCTGCTGAGTGACGTAACAATACTAGGTACGTATTTGTATTTAGTAAGCGCCGCTATTGTGGCGGCGATATAAGCTATAGTTTCCTAGGATTGATTCCAAGGATTGATTAAGCGGTGCCGTCATGTGGCGGTTGTAGAATGACGTCACAGAACGCTGTCTATGTAAACATGGCAGTGTGTGCGGCGGGCGGTGCTACGCGTCGGACTCCGCGAAGTCGTCGCAGCGGTCCTCCAGCTCGTACTGAAACAACGGGAGCCGTCAGAACATTCTAAATACAAACAGATGAGCAGCGATGCAGATACCATGCCTACCCATCGCTTTACAAACACGATTTTGTCTCTTCGTTGTCACTAAATGGCGTTATAGCGCACATTTATATCTTTTTCATCTCATCTACTCGAAAAACGATGTTTATATCCCAAAACATTTGGAGCTAAAGTTACTGCTGATTCTCTCGGGATTAAAAAGTAAAAAAGAAAATCTTACGGGAATAAAACACGATTTGAAAACGGAAGGCGAGTGGAATCTATGTAAAATCAGCCAAAAACAAAATAATTTAGTTTTAATACAAATAATAATTTTCTTAGACTTCGAATTTTTTTAAATTTGGAATACATATGATTGTCAATATGGATGAATGTAGGTAAAAATGTTTATGTTCTTTGCTTCGAAAAAGAAAAAAGGAATAATTAAAAAAAAGCGCAATTTTTTAATTCGCTAGATGACAACAACTCAAATCAGTCACTTTTTTCTAAACGTCAAAACAAACATTTTCTATGGGATTTGTATGAAATACGAAAGCGTGACGTCATGCATTTTTGAAGTCAAATGACGCTCTTAATATTAGTTTTGTAGAATTATTAAATCTAAAACCATGTTGAAAATGGATATTATCAATGAGAAGTGACACTATTTTGTGACGTATTATTTTATGAACTGCATCGAATAATTTATTTTTGACCCAGTCATCTTCCCAATTACAGAAGTTTTATGTTATATTGTGTTGAAATTATTTATTTGTGTAAATTTAAATACTTTTTCGTAAGTTTAAGCTGATAGTGCACATCAAGTTAATAGTTATTATAAAAAAAAATGAACGACCACGCAATCAAAGTTATAAACTTATGAGTGAACATTATTTTAGAAGTTGGTTATGAAAATATTTTTTAGTATTTATTGAATGAAAACGACACTAAATAAAGGTTAGTACTTGTCGAATCTTTGATTAGGTATTGTAAATGTTCTATTTATCTTCATATTCTGTTTTGTATCTTTTTGCTAGTTTTTCTCATAGATGGCGAGGAAAAGTAGAGTGTGCTACTCGCGTACGGTAATATTTTTATCTCGGGCGTTATACGTTAAACCCCTAGCTTCACTCAGGATTCCACAATTGAATCACGAGCGTAGCGAGCGATTCTACGGTGGAATTCTAGCGCAAAAGTAGCGCTAAAGGTATAACCTTTACGCCTTGTAGCACAATAAAAAAAATCTACTATTTAATATTTAAATAAAGTAGTACTTTAATACGCTATTTTCCAACAAGTCAAGTCAGATACTTTTATGTAAACGTTAAAACAAACAGTTTCTATAGGTTTTTGTATGAAATACAGGCAGATGACGTCACAGTTTTTTGGAGTCAAATAGCGCTCCTATTATCAGTTTTTCTGCAATAATAAATTTAAAATCACGTTAAAATGGATATGTTCAAAGACAAAGGACATTATTTTGCGACGTTTTATTTTGTTATCAATAAAAAATAATTTATTTTTGGCTTAGGAAAATACCCAATTATTTAAATATGACTTATATGAAACGCAATATATATTTTAAAGTATATTCAACATTTTCTTTGTTATATTTTTACTAGGCATGTGTGCTGCCATCTCTTTGCCTACCCGCAACTTCAGTTTTGCCTACTTATGGAAAAGCTTTCTTCGCTTTCTGAGTCGGTAATTCGACGCAACATCGCACCAGGAGGTGGTCGGAATTTTTTTATTAATATTTTTTAAAACAGAAAACCGACTTCACCCCGAACTACACGACCGACTTTGAAAGTATACCATTAAAAAAAAAAAAAAGTCTGTTCAGGCGTCTTTGAATAATTAGTGAACATACATAAAAAAATAGATTGCAACGAATTAATAATCTCCTTTTTGGAAGTCGGTTAAAAAGGAAATTAGTTAAGTAAGTTGCCTGGAAGGAATTGCTTAGCGATAAGGCCGCCTTTTGCGCATTTCGTAGTTTATAAGATAATGATTTATTTGTGCAATGAATTGAAAAATGAAATTTAAAAAAAAATGGGTATAGTATGGTAATGTTTGGTACCTCGTCGAGCTGCAGGCACTTGCCCCACTCGGCCAGCGTGATGCGGTGGTCCTTGTCCTCGTCGCAGCGGTCCAGGAAGGGCGCGATGCAGTGCTCCAGCGACAGCAGCGGCGCGCGGATCGGGAACAGCTCGTGCCGGGACACGAACCTGCGCACGGGCAGTCTTTTAGTCGGGGCACACATGTTTCATGTAATAAATAACCGGCCAAGTGCGAATCGGATCGTACTATTTTCTATGAAAAATCACGTTTGTTGTATGGTTAGATGTAGGTACCGGCACGAAACTCTAGCGCTGACCTTGCTTGCGCAGAAGTCAAAAATTAATACCCGTGCGCAGTACCCCTCTACACTTTACTCAGCGTTAAATACTTGTAATACATATTTTTTCATGCATATTCCCCATTAGAAAACCCTCCAAATGAGGCGAGGTGGCAGTGTCAGGCCGCACCGGTCGTTGTCGTGCGCGTCCAGGTCGCACCACTTCCAGACGGCGGCGTTGCCCCAGCGCCGCGTGAGGTTGGTCTCGGCCTCGCGCTCCATGCGCAGGTAGTGCGGCGACAGCTCCGAGCGCTCGGCCAGGTCGCGCATGATGTTGAACAGCCAGTCGCGCATGCGCCGCGGGAAGTCCGACATCTCGCTCTCGCTGCACACCTGCACAGCAATCGAACTGCTCACATTCCATTCAGCGTAAACAATTACATACAAGACACCTAGTTTAAAAATGGGGCGTTTTGACGTGACAACGTCTTAAATTAGGTTGCGGCTGGGAGTCACTTATGAAAAAGTGTAACGCTCGGTAACGTTACGATGAGTCACCGAACGAGAGAGAGGCCCGCCGAATGCCTTGCGTCTCTCTCCCACTCAACTATGTTATCTACGTTGTCACGTAAAATCTTCGCCCGTAAAACCGACTTTACAGGCAACCATTTTTTTTTAAATTTCTTCTTGCCCATACCGGGCACGGCTCTGGGACTATTAAAATTTGAAAAGACTCGGTAGACCTCATTTTTATTGCTAAGATAAAGTTATAAGTTGTGGTACTTTGTAAACAAACGGTCGTATTTAGTCTTCTTTTACCTGTACTTAATAAATAGCTTTTTAGCATGTCTGATTTCCAAATTAAACTCAAAAACATGTATGTTGTACATATTTTTCTCAACTCCATAGATTTTGAATGAAAGAAACGTTGAAGACATAATTGAGCGCCAAAAATCCACATTGGTTTTTTTTTTCGATGTACCCAGTGCCACCAACTCACAAACTACTTCTAAACTAAAATCCATCAAGCCGTCTTTCTTATCGTGGATAGCAATTATTGTCGTGTAAATGGAAAAATATTTTCGGCCCAGCGGTTAGATTATAAAAAAAAATTGTACACGTATTACTTTTATCTGAGAAATAAAATATGACAAAGATACAGCGCATTTAAATTTAGCATGACGTCTCAGGTCTAGGTACGATTTTGACTTAGTGGTGAAGTCGCAAGCCCCAACTCCAGAACTTTGATAGGTACTGAAAGAGGTTGTTGCGAAGCAGTATCGGTAGCTTTTCTTATAAAAATAAATGAAATTTAAATATACACTATACACATGTAAATCATACTTATAGACGTGCCTTATGACGTCTTATGCCGTGTGGTTTTCGGCAGAGTAGAATAGGATCACTCCAAGTCCTCCCGTGGATGTCGTAGAAGGCGACTCAGGAAATACAAGCTAAACAAAGCTTATAAACATCAGTGAGACAGTCCTCTGGTTGCGCTGGCCGAGTATAAGTCAGGTAGTACAGAGGGTTGTAGTCCCGCAGCGGAGAGCAGCACTGACCGGCATCTCCTTGCAGGGCCCGTAGTAGTCGACCTGCACGTGGTGGTAGGCGGCGCCCTTGCAGCCGGGCGCGGCCTCCAGGCACAGGCAGCGCTGGCGGTACACCTCGCAGTCCGAGGGCCACGTCTCGTTGTTGTTGGTGCACACCTGCCACACACATGCCATGCCAAATCTATCATTGTCATTTTGAAAATCATACAGAATTACTTTTTAAACATTTTTAGAGCGAGTTCAGTCCATGATAGTAAACTACTTTCCATAAACAGTTATGCGGAAACAAAAAAAAATCGGCTTCCCGGTTTACTAATTATAGCATTCAGCCAAATAGATGTCTAAAAGATGAACTTTTTATCGATTTTCAATAAAAAAAATACAGAAAATAGTATCATGGTCTAAACTTGCTACAAAACTGTTGTTCGTGTTTAAAAAGTAACCCTGTATGTTTTTCTAAACGACATCAAAATTTTATTTCGCTTACTTTTCTCCTTCGCTGTGCAAATCGTCTGAGGTATACATTTCCTCCCCAGCACTAAATTAGGTGCGTGTTCATAAACTAAATCGTCCTTGCCTGTATCTTAGCAAATTAAAATAGGCACATCCTCCATCATGGTCTAGAAGAAAAAAAAATTGAATATGATTCTCTTCCCGCGCAGATCTTAGAAGCCACCCGAGTAGGACGAAAATGCGAATCATTTTAATAGGCGATGCGACTAGCGACCCTTTACTGTTTTGAATCCCTTTTCCACCTCCTCGCCAACTATACGCTAAAAGTGGCCTTTGAGTCTTGCGGCCCTGTGCTGTGCTCAGAGCCGCAAGCCGCAAGCGGCCCGTCTGCTGGGCAGCGTCACCTTCCGGCGGTCCTCGGTCTCGAGCGGGCACTCCTTGATGCAGTTGCAGACGGCGTCCCCGTGCTCGTCGATCTCGCACACGCGGCCCGCGCTGCAGTGCACCTTCAGGCACGGGTCTGCGGACACATACAATTTACATTTATCATTGTATAATTGGTTGGTTAGCATGTCTAGTTGTATTTCTTATTCTCATACATATAATCTGTCTGTAATCTGTATCTCACTGCATACAACGTGGAGGGGACATGACCATAATAAATCATACCACGGGCTATCTAGATCACTATAATTTAATTTAAATAATATAACAGACAAATAACAAAAATAAATCGACTTTCCCATACAAATTGCCAGGGCAGCTGCAAAGTTTGGTGTGGAAATGCCAATTTTTTTTTTAAATTTACTGTTACTTTAATTTCATTATACTATTAATAGTGGTCTAGTATAGCCCGTGGTCCCATTTATTATGGGTATATCCCTTCCACGTTATATGTACGAGGTATCATCGTACAATGTCAACATTGTTATTCAACTCATTACTTCACTTAGTTTTATGTTCAGTTCGAAACAGTTCATCAAGAGCGTCGGGCGTACTCATTTTACATCAAACAATAGTGTACTACTTATTAAGTTTTAGCTTTCCAATGTATTGTTGAGCAATTATCAAGTTTATAATTTCTTCTCATCTTAGTTTTGGCATAATATGAACAGTATGTGTACAAATAAATTACATTCTTTGTTATCGAGATATAAAACTTGACTACTTGAAGAACAAGATATATACTTCATACCTAGTTTTAAAAACTAAAACCCGACTACCTACGAAAAAATCTTACTGAAAAGTATGTTTAGGCAGGTAACAGGTAATGTGTATATTTGATACCCCACAAGGTATTCAAATTTTTTTTTTTAGTTCATTACTCTATAGAGGGCGCCACTGTGAATTTGCTGTGACGTCAATTAGCCTATAACCAGCGGATGGCCGAAACGCTTCCGATGATATCTCATTTGTCAACGTACGATGATATCTAATTTGTCAAGGTACGAGTATCATGGATATCTTTGAAGATACGAGGGAATACATGAATGGACATACATCTCGGCGAGCCACATAACCCTCCGTTCGACTTCGTCGGCAGTCGGGCAAAAGTGATGAGAGAGGCGACTCACCGCCGAGGTAGACCTCGTTGTAGACGACGCCGTGGTCGTGCGACATCGCGTTGAGCAGCGCCGCCACCCGCTCCCTCTCGTACTCCTGCAATACGGTAGTTTAGTCCATATGAGGAACATTCTAAAAATATATTCTTAATCTTGACATAGTTTAAGCTAAAAACAGTCGGAAAATACCAAAATATATTTTAAAATTCAATTTAAAGCCTTAGTTTTTAAACACAAAATAGTAGCCGTCATGTTATGATATTATGTATGTGATCATGTGCCTGGATAAACTAAAAAGTGAAAACTGTCAAAATGCATACATAAGTCATTCATTTACATACATAAATCTGACGTCATGACCATAAAACAATTTTTACGCGCAAAATTTCAAATTATAAAATTTTAATGCATTTTTATGGCACGAATTGAGCAAGATACAGGCTAATTAAGACACTTTTTAAAAATGGGTGTGAGAGCCTTTTGTATTACGTCACTCCGATTCCGACAGGTCGACAAACTGCAAACGAACCGAGAACCTGATGGAATCGTGGCAACTCTAAATTAGGTTAGGTAAAGCATTTTGTAACTTATTAGAGGAGCTCTACTCAAAATTAAAAACATAGACGTTCTTTTAAACCAATTACAACTGGAGCAAATGACCATGAGCTGATACAGGATCTTACAAGATTAGTAGAAAGTGGTAAAACGACTTCTTCTTATCGTGTGTGTTAGTGCTAACCTTAGTGTCAGGGTTTTTAAACCGCGTTAAAGGGCTCTGACATTAACGTGCCCTCCGAAGCACGGATCATCCTACTTATCAGACAATCAGGCGATCAGCCTACAATGTTCTAACCAAACTAGGACAACCACACAACATCGTTGCCACCGCCGGGAATCGAACCCGCGACCTCCGGGTATGAGCCAAACGCTCTAACCACTACACCACGGAGGCAGTTGGGTGGTAAAATGACACTCGCCAGTGACACGTCGAGGCCGTGCATCCGGCTCACCTGGAAGCGCTTCTCGTCCATGCGCTCGGCCATGCCCAGCTCGATGTGCTCGGCCTCCTCGTCCTCGTCGCTCAGTGCGGCGTCGCGCTCGGCCGCCGCGCCCGCGGCCGGCGCCGGCGTCGTCGTGCTGCGCAGCCGCCGGTGCCGCCGCCGGTGCCGCTGCGGAATTGCGACATACATTTACACAAACATTGTACACAAGATTTTTTGTTTTGATGACTAAAGCGGAGACTGACGGCTTAAGAGGATTGGGTAGCTATAAATTCCATACAAATAGTGATAGTTTCCCATTAAACAAAGGTCAATTTTGATATGTTGTTGATATATAGAAATGGAATGTAGGGCCGTAAGTTTTTATTTTAAAGAAATACTGCTTACGACAAAAGTTATTAATATCTCAATATCCATATTTTTAATAAAAAAATACCTCGAGCATTTAATTTATTTAAGTTAAACCGAATTTCTAAAAAAAATAAACGTACAGCCTTAGATTAAAGTGTACCGCATCGAATGACACCAAAATTGCAAGAGGGGTGGAAAAGTTATCGAAACAATATTTCAGAAGAAAAAATAGGCAATCGCCTCTAGGACTTGCAACTCTCTCTATCGTACAATACGGGTCGGGAGGCAGAGCGACGTGAAACACATATAATTTTTGCAAATACCTTCTCGCGACGCGTATCAGCACAACACAATTTATAACGCGTCTTCCGAAGCACAGAGGAGCTCGAGATTTTTTTATGCCACTTGTGGTGGTGACCCATCCCAATGTGAAACAAGTGTCGCTCAACTTACGAAAACGCTAGTTCTAGCACCAAGCTCCACAACTTCTTATAATGTCACAAAATAGCTAAAAGTGCATAGCGTATAATAACCTCGGCGTCTTCCATGCTGGTCTGGGTGAAAAAAAAAACTTAAAATGTTCCAGCTGCTTCTCTTCCCGCGCAGATCGTAGAGGCCGATCGAAGGAATCATTTTAATAGGAAATGCGGCTAACAACCCATCACTATTTTAATTTCTTTTTCTATCACGCCCACCATCACGCTAAAGTGGCCTTTGAGTCTTGCGGTCTCTGTCTACTTGGAGTCGCAAGACCCAAAGGGCTCTGTCTGCCCCGTTAGGGATAAAAACGTGATATTATGTATGTACCTCGGCGTCGGCGGCGCAGAGCACGGCGAGCGCGATCGCCAGCAGCAGAAGAGCCCTCATGTTCACGTCACTGCAACAAGAGAACACTGCATTCATTACACGGCGGGTACAGCGACGGCGGTTAAATAAACAATGTCAAAGATCACAGATTAAACGGCCAGGGTATAAATTAAATCACTCTGTTATTGCCAAAACTGATAAGTTAGTATTGTTGGGCTACCTGAAATTTTCAGGGTCCAGTGCTGCACCCATTTGAAATAAATTATTTGAAAGAAAACGGAGAAATAATTGAAAATTTTGTCTTGATCAAGCCCTAGATAACCCTTCAAACTTTTTTATAAACTACTGTTTATAGTTCAATGTGAGAATGTAAAGATTTTTATAGCACATTAGCCAAAAGTGGCCGTTTTTCGCAAATTACTCAAATTAAATAATGAAATAAGGATTGAACCAAGTTAGTAGTAGTAAGATGATGAGATAGTAGTAAAATCCTCATTGATTTTTGTATACAGGTAACGGTCAATAATTTTTCTTTAACTTGCACTTGATTGTGCAGTTGCTACGTAAGCCCTACTTTAAAATAGATGTATGTGGTATGCTGGAGTATTACCCGCACGATGTTGCGGGTAATGTAAGGCTCGTAAACCCAGCGTGAATGTGGACCACTGCGCTATTTCGGGCGCCGAGCAAATCACACACTGTCGAACTTAGTCCGCTACAGTGCATGGTGTAGGTGCTGAGTCGCGTTGGTTTGACAGTTTTCAAGATAGAGCAAATTATAAAACCGACACCTAACGTTGGCGCCCGAAGCGCGGTATGACTTGTATTGAGGACGTATTATGCCCCTTATTATAGATTCTTGAATCTAACATTATTTAGATATTTTTTTCAAAACTAAATGACTTCACCCACAAACTACACAACCGATTTTAACAAGTTCTATGGAACCATCTGAGAAGTGTGCCCCTTTAAAAATAAAACCGGCTAAGTGCGAATCGGATTCGCGCACTAAGGGTTCCGTGCCATTATCTATAAAAAATCGAATTTGTTGTATGGGAGTCTCAAATATTTATTTTAATTTGTTTTTAGTATTTGTTGTTATAGTGGCAACAGAAATACATAAATTTAAGAAAATTTCAAGTGTCTGGCTATCACGTTTCTTGAGATATAGCCTGGTGATAGACAGACACGGACAGACGGACGGACAGACAGCGAAGTCTTAGTAATAGGGTCCCGTTTTTACCCTTTGGGTACGGAACCCTAAAATGGAATATTCCAAATCGGTCTAGGCGTCTTCGAATAATCGGTGAACATACATGAAAAATTGCATTGAATGGCATTAAGTTCATCTTTTGTACCATTCCGAAGATTTTATTAAATAAATAAAAAATATTGCAATAAACATTCCGAGGAATTGATAACTTCAACTTTTTGGAAGTCATTTAGTAAACGGTGTTATTGTCCATTTCTGCGACCCTATACATTTTTCATTTCTGAATTTAAAAATATCAAGATGGTCAGGAAGCCCTCGTTGTGACCTGACATGAGATAGCAGGGCGACGATCCCGAGGGCCACGCGAGTACGAGTATTTATTATAAAAATACATAACTAATACGTTTCCTTGTGTGATATCAACGACATTTGTAAAGTTACGCAATATCATTTTTAAATATATTTTTTCTAACTGGCTGTTATTTGGCCTACTACTTCCTGATCACTTTTCGAGACAATATGTAATACCTATAAAAAATCTATGACTATTTAAAGAGAATATGCGCAGTTGAGATTAGTCGTTAGTTTTTAACTTTTCTGAAATGACTACATATGAACCTTTTCCCTATATACAAAAATGTATGTACCTATACAGGACAAAGAAAATTTTAAAATCTGCGGTTTTTTTTTAAAAATAAAATTATTAGTGAAGCTATCGTCAACGCATTGTTGTTCATAGGACTCCTTTATGTATTTTGCAATGCGACAGCCAGGCATCCAGAGATGAGCTCATCTTTCCTGCATCTGCTAAACTCATAGACAAAGTAGACATCGTGATAAATTATAGCCGTATTGATAATAAATATTCTCTTATGGTGCTCTCCGAACCTCTAAACAGTGTAGGCTTTTACTAACAGTTCACCTGAAAATTGTCCGGACAGAACAGGAGCACGCCAGTTCTTTCACGTGGATGCGATTGGGAGCAAATATAAACAGCAAGTGCAACGACAGAATGCCCAAAGAAGGATAGGACTTCAGGCAGGCGGAATAAAAATAAAGAGCCTTATAAAAAACAACAAAATAGAAGTCATGCTATCCCGGATGGCTCCAAAGGATTCCAGTTAAAGATGCTACTATATATATGGATATATATCAAGATGAGGACATTCAGACAACTTGAATTTTTTTTTGATTATTTGATTATTTTATCTGACATAGGGTTGAAACCATAGACCTATTTTTTTTTACTGATTGAAACATATCAAGCGTGGAAGTTAAAAAAAAGAAATAGCAGCTTGCAGTATGATTTCGGTAGCTGCAATCACGTTACAATATGTATCCAAACGAACGAAGCTACTAGTGTATTGACGACCTATTCGCCTAGTTGTTCGGCATGGCGTCACACCGGCTAATGAAGCTGGATTGAGGCAACAAGGAGCTGTGCCGCGTGCATTTGTTTCCATTGACCCAAATATCGTGTCGCCGCGTATCAATGCTCAATGCAGCAAGTTCATCAGCGTGATTGCCCGGCCGGTGCCGCCGACTGACGTGTCCATTGCGCAATGCCATCATCTGCCCAGACATGTGCACGATCAATTAGGAGCAACGAAGTTATGCTCTATCAATTTAGTATATATTGCTGATGTTTCGTTTATAACTATTAAATTTAATGTCCCTAAAAGACTTTTATTTAAAATTCTTCTTATTAAAGAGCTAAGCTCTTATCTGTGGAGCAACCAATTCCTTCCATCTCTCTCTGTCCAAAGCTAAAAAAAGGAAAGAAAGAAAAATGTTTATTATTTAAATGTATTCCTATTCTTCCCTCCAAATATTAATTTAAAAATCTTGTGTCTAATACATAATGTGCCACAACGTTCTCCTTTCGTAGAATTTTATTTTGTAGTAGTTTACGTTTCTCTCTAACAAGTGCCAATACCTCCTCGTTAGTTTTTTTCCCTGTTCAACTAATACCTTCCCTTCGCCGCCAGCACCACATCTCAAACGCTTCAAATCAACTCTACCCTTTATAGGGTTCCGTACCCAAAGGGTAAAAACGGGACCCTATTACTAAAACTTCGCTGTCTGACCGTCTGTCTGTCACCAGGCTATATGTCAAGAACCGCGATAGCTAGACAGTTGAAAATTTCACAAATTATGTATTTCTGTTGCCGCTCTAACAACAAATACTAAAAACCAAAATAATATAAATATTAAAGGGGGGCACCCATAAAACAAACGCGATATTTTGGCCCTTTTTTGCTCGATACCAATAATGGCAACAGGTAGGCACTTGAAATATTCACAAAATACTCAGTTGTATTTTTATTTTAATAGTAAATAAAAAAATTAAAATAAAATAAATATTTAAGGGGGCTCCCATACAAAAAACTCGATTTTTGTAGATAATTGTACGGAACCCTTCGTGCGCGAGTCCGACTCGCACTTGGCCGGTTATTTCTAATTGTTCATGATTCGCAACTGTACATGGCAATGCTTCGAATATATACTTTTAACAACCGATTTCTTAGATTTTTGGATATTTTGTATTGAAATCGTGTTTTTTATTGTGCTGAAATTATTAAAAAATTTGTATTTTAGTTATTAACATTATAATTTGCTTACGTTTGATATGAATTTAAAATTAATAATTCTTAAACCGAATTCGTCAAAATTAGAGCATCAAGTTATATTTAAACTGTACGTCTCGTAGGTCATCCGATAACACTGATAAAGAAGTATCATTCGCAGCTATTAAAGAATAATGATGGCCCCATCTCTGTAGGTATTAAAACATTTATAATTTATTTTAATTACAATAAACGTCAAATTCGTATCCAATATACGAGTACATTGATACCACTAGGTATTTAAACAAGAAGTTCGTAAAATATTTTCTAAAGCAATATGATACGTGCCCGAGGTGTTCTGAGAAAATGCTAGGTGACCTAAAACCGCCTGACTGGCTGTGTTTTCATTGTGCGGCTCGTGGCGACGTTTGGCGCTCTGAGATTGTTTATTTGCTGAACTGCACCGAGCGAGACTGAAACTGCGCCGCACACTTGCATTAGGGAATATATTCCATAAACGCAATTTTTAGACCTCAAAGGCCACAATAAAACAGTATTTGTTAATTTAAAAAATCGTTAAAAATGTATTTCAAATGAATGACTTATCTATCAAGTACTAACTTATTTAGTTAGTTCAGGATCTTAGGAAGTAATTATCTACTTGTACATATATACTATATCTTTGTTTAGAAGTTTAGTAGTTGGCAATGTCTTGCATCCGCTGACGAGTGTATAAAAGTCAAAAAGATCTAAGTCTATTTAAGTATATTAGTCAAATGCACGATTAGATTTATTCTTGGGTCTACGAGTTTTTAGGGTTCCGTAGCCAAATGGCAAAAACGGAACCCTTATAGATTCCGTCATGTCTGTCTGTCTGTCTGTCTGTCCGTCCGTATGTCACAGCCACTTTTTTCCGAAACTATAAGACCTATACTGTTGAAACTTGGTAAATAGATGTATTATGTGAACCGCATTAAGGTTTTAACACAAAAATAGAAAAAAACAATAAATTTTGGGGGTTCCCCATACTTAGAACTGAAAATAAAAAAAATATTTTTCATCAAACCCATACGTGTGGGGTATCTATGGATAAGTCTTCAGAAATTATATTGAGGTTTCTAATATCATTTTATTCTAAACCGAATACTTTGCGCGAGAGACACTTCCAAAGTGGAAAAAAGTGTGCCCCCCCCCCCCGTAACTTCTAAAATAAGAGAATGATAAAACTAAAAAAAATATATGATGTTCATTACTATAAAAACTACCAGCGAAAATTGGTTTGAACAAGATCTAGTAAGAAGTTTTTTTTTAATATGTCATAAACTGCAATTTACCTTTCATTCAATCAACTCAAATATAAAAATTTTAAAAAAAATACTACTACGGAACCCTTCATGGGCGAGTCCGACTCGCACTTGGCCGCTTATTTTAAAAAGAAGCTGTATACGGTATCAGCGGACGGCGATAACCTCTGGCTCGGCCTCTACCGAACTGGATCTGTGTCGCTGCCCGCTGCCGCCGCGTTTTACGACGAGCTACCAAAATATAGGTGAGGAAGTACATGGCAGTTTCAGATCATAAAACGATAATTTGGTCGAAATTTAGGACTACGGTGCTATCACTGTTGTGCTAAAATTCCGTAGGCCCAGTTGGAAGCTCCACACACATCGAAGAGTGTTTCAATCTCGTAAACTTCATGTGGTAGCGTTGTGCATTGGTCTCTGGAGATAAATTGCACTTGGGCCAAGTACATATGATGATACCTACCAACGATTACAGTGCAAGTCCATGAAGTTGGAACAAATTAGAGTTATGAGCTGCAACCCCCGGGTTTGACCCGCGCCTAAAGTAGACTATGTGTTAATACAGGGTGTCAGCTTTCTGTATACCAAATTTTATTAAAATTAGGTCAGTCATTTGCGCGAGAAGAAGAAACAAACATACACACACATATATACTTACACACCCCTTTATAATATTAGTGTGATTACTGCTGATTTCTCACACTAACTTGTTGTTGAGATATATTTGGAGATGTGCGAATTTCAAGGATGCTATGTTGCAATATAGGGCACCGTCACCCCGGTATCGCCGCGGGACGGAAGCCGCTATCGTGTCCGCCGATAGCTGACCCACGCCGATAAAATTAAAAAAACAAAACTGTACCGTTTTTGCGGCGATTATAATAATTAAACTTATTAATTCGGTTACTGGGACATGAGTCGATGGCGTACATTAAAGCTTACAATAGAGATACTGTCACAACTTGTAACCGAAATGGTATACGTTTTTTGTATACGCGAACTCTTTTGGTCTATTCTTAATACCAGAGAATATAGAATTTACATAGTCCAGCTTTTAGTTAAGTAATAGGAAGGAAACTTTATCTAACTGTGAAACGAAACGAAGGCAAAAATAATTAAATTATACAGTAATGAAAAAAACAGATGGTAGTTGTGTACACACAGTAGTGGATGATGTCATGTTTTAGTCAGAGCAAATGTGCATTTTATGGCGTGTTTCTTAGAACGTAAACACGCGGCTCCTCTGCCGCGGCAGGAGTATAACGAGATTATTTGGATGCAGTAGGTACGCTCGTTAGGTCAGCATCACAACAAATGCATTTGCTTATTTTTAAGCAGAGAAGTAAAGACATGTACCTATTTAAAGCCGACTATTTGATTGAACAAACTCTGAGCGGTTTATGTGCATTGTTAAAACATTTTATTAAAATTTAAAAATACCTCTACCGACCTTTTTATACTTATTTAAAAACACTTTCGATCTTTTAACCTTAAAATAAATAAATCAAAATAGATTTATCCGTTTGCACATAGACGAACAATACACCGCACCGTTACGTCAACCAAATTAATAACAACCGCTCTGGAAATAGAGGTAAGGTAATTTTTTGTTATGTTGTTTAGGCATCACAGAAGCGTAAACAATACACTTAATGTTTGTAGCTAATGCTAAAATACCTATTAAAATTAAATCCTAGTTTGATCATGGCATGGACATTGTTCATTATCTTATTCTTATTTATTTATGAATTAAATTAAACATAGCATTTAGTGCACGTACGGTAATACCGGTTACCATACTACCTAGACAGCTACGGCGTGCGATGCCCGCGCAGTGAAACAGTAGCCGCCCGATTCAGCAAATAGTTACTCGTATCAAATGACACAAGTGCTGTCCTCGTAATGTAGGTTTATATTGTGCCTATTTTGTTTCGCAGCTGAGCTTTTATGCTGGATATCTTTGAAAAACACTTAAATTAATAACCAAGTCACTTCCTCAGACAAATAATTTAATTTTAAAATGGGCTGACTGAGCTATATAACCAAACAAGTTTTATAAGTAGAACTTCTTTGTTTAGGGCTAGGTAGCACATTTGTGGGATTTGCTATATGGAGGAAATAAACTACTTTTTACTTTACTTTACTTTAGATGTTATTAAAAAAGTACTAAGAAAAAAGATAATAACTAAAGAAGTTTGTGAAAATGGCAAGGTGCGAAATAAGAATGTGTTAATTTTGCTAACACTATTTTTGATTCTGTACAGTTTACATTCGCTTTAATTTTCGAAATTGTTTTTATTCCCAAGTCATTTTCTTTTTCACTTTGTTGTACCGCGAGAATTACCAGTGACTTTAGTCCCAAATATTTTGGGATAAAAACAAGGGTTCAGGCATCGTAGTAATTTGGAAAAAATAAACGGTCGTCCATCGCCAAACAACGCGAAACCTGTTCCCGGCATCCAGACACAAAAAGTACACAAGTATCTCGCTGAAGCGAGCGGATGCGACGAAAAAACTTAATTAGACACCGAATGGCCTAACTGACACAAGCCGGAACACACCAAACGTAAATATTACCTAAGTACGTATTTCATGAAAGTAAAGGTAATTTTAAACAAGAGACAATTTTTTAAACTTAATTTAAGACAATGAGTATCTACTTAGAATTGATTATAAATATTTTGATACGTTATTGTGATTTTAGAAACCTACAGAAAATATATCAGACTATAGCGATGAATTTATCAATGTGCAGCCACTCACCGAATCGTAGCAGCGGAGCGGAGCGTGCGGGCCGCGAGCGAGCGCGCGAGTGTCGCGGCGCGCCGGACTGCGCCGGGCCGCGGCCGACTCCTTTGCACAGAGTATTCAAAACTTTATTCAGATTAAGAATTGGCATAATTAAGCTTGGGTATTTACCCGATATGCACCGGGTATATACCCGTATCTACCCGTTTGAGTGGGTAGATTGGAATATTTATTTAAAAATTAGTGTAAGTCCACTAAAAAAAAAATTAAGCTGTATGCTAGAAAACACCTATTGTTTTCCTTTACACATGAACAGAAATCGGCAGACACGCTAACATATTCTGTATCATAGAATATTGTTATGATACAAGTGATACAACCGGTTACTTTGTTGTTTTGATTATATCAAAATCAATAATAAAATTCATGATACTATGCCTTTACGCTACTAAAAACGTCTAAAACCTAATTTTGAATTGAATTTCTATGAAATTTTATTTTTTCGACTAAAAACAAAGTTGGTCAACGTTTTAATTTATAAACCCTTAGCTCTGATACTATTCCTTTGAACTTCATTATATACTACTGTTATGAATTTTTAAAGTATTCATACAACCCTAGATAAAATTAAGGGGGACAGTCGACTCGAAGTTTGCGTTATAACACCAAATATTTCAGAAATGGATCGTTAAATCAAAAAATTTATGTTTGCAAGCGCACAATATTTTTAAAAACGATAGTCCACACGATAGGTTAGTCGAGAAAAAAAAGACTTCCTCTTGTATGGGAGCTACGCTTAAAAACATTTTTGTTCAACATGTTATTTTGTCATTTTATTGGCATAACATACAGAATTATACCTTTCTAGTACTTATGGTTTCTAAGTAAAACTGTAGATGGACAGACATGGCGGAACTATGAGTGTTCTTTGTTAACTACGAAACCCTAAAAATGGTGATCTAATACCTTCTTCTAAAAGACAAGGCCGTAAAAGTCCCTTAATTGTTATCAATATGTTCTTACCTAATTTATTTTTGAAAGATTTCTATAGAATTTTCTAAGATGCTAGTTTTTCCTCACCAGAAGAAGTCTTCATAATAAATTCTGAAATAAAAAAGAAATGTTTAACAACGGCATGTCTATTAGTATCAATAAGCAAGAGAAATCATTTGACAAAATACTTACATTTAAAATGCTTCCCTTTCTTTTATTACTGTAAGGCGCGTTTCGATCGAAGCGGAACTCGGCGACTATAAATTGACCAATCATCAAAAAGCGGAGTGAGGACTATTTAACATCGTGCCCAGTATAATAAAGTCGTTGAAATTCCCTCGGCCCAGCTCCGCTTCAATTGAAAACGAGAGGTATCCAACCACGCAATGCGGTCGCGTTACGCGCCCGCATTGCGTTTCCACCTTACGGGTAAACGTTCTATGCGTGGTGTAGGGATCGGTGGTGCAGGAAATGAAACGCTCGGCTTGTTACAAAACGTGTATTGTGCGCGGGGGCGCGCGGGCGGCCCGCCGGCCGCGCGCCCCCGCCGCGCTTACAATTTACCAGAACGCGGCCACACACTCCCACACCCGCTGTACTATAATTCATTATTTCTCTGTAAATCATATAAATTTTGCAATAAAAATATGCATAATTAATTAACTTGATCAAGATTAGCTTTCGATGGGTGACCGACGATGGCGGCGACTCGGAAGTCCGTCAAGGGGAGCGGAATATTCAATGTATTGACAGTGAGTCGAAACGGAAGTAGTAAGGTAGGTGCGTCGAGAGGCGGCCACCGTCGGCCCGTCGCGGGTGCGGGCGGCGCGCTGCGGCGCGGCACCGCGGCGTAACGTCAGTGCTCGATATAACTAAATTAATCGTTAGTCTGCTTCACAAGCATTGGGTTAGTTTATTTTACAGTAATGCCTAGGTATCCGTTCACGTGGATTGCAACGAGGGGCGGACCAGCCTTTTATTGTTTATTGTATTAAACGAGACCATTGAGCGCCAATTTCAAAAACCAACTTAATCTTTATTATATACACTTGAGCAAGAATCTCTACCGATTAATGTACATACATCTATCGGAATGTCTCTCGCGCACATTTTGAGTCGCCAAGTTGCGACAGGGATGGATTTTTACAGGCCAATTTGCGCCATTGACTCGCTAGGTAGGTATAGTTAAATTAAGGGCGGGCCAAATATAGAGAAGGTATAAAATGACAGCAATAAAAAGGTGCCGGCCCGCGGTCCAATCTGCGCGAACGAATAATATGAAGACACATACATAATACATAATAATATTTAGGTGTATCATAGACGTCAGCGGCGCGCGGGGCGGGCGGGGCCCACGAGCGCTGGCCTGCCCTCTGCATATATCTTGAGTTTTCTCTTAAATTCGAAATAATATTAACATAAAATGTATAATCAGAAATATTTTAATGAAGTCTTCTTATATATACATTTTTGTTAATATTATTTTGAGAAAATTCACGGTACAGGTAGGGGGCCGGCCCAGGTACTCGTTGGCCCACTGTACGAGGAGGTCGGCTGTGGCAGGCCCGCTGGTTGCCACTCAGCCCGGGAGGAGCGCCGGCCGCAGCACGGCCCAGCGTGGTACTGACGGCGCACGGCATGCGGCCGACTGGCATACCTCATAAGCCAAGGTTCTTCTCTAGCTAAGTAGCCCCTGAGATGAGTCTCAATAAAGAATACAACCATATCAAAGGAACATTTTGAGTAGTATATCTTTGTATGTAAGTGAGACAAGGATGGCGATATAAATTGTCCGCTTGACAGTTGTCTTCTTAATTGAAAAGCATCATTTCAGAAACACACAAGGTCCGTCGCCCGGGTCGCTGGCGCTCGCCGTCGTCCTCGGTTACAGTAAATCTGATCCAAATAGTTATTTACAATAAATAAGTACACGAAAATTTCCACAAACGGCCTGCGAAGACACGCGGCGCAGCGGCATCGTGCGGGTTGCTGCGCCGTATGTTTTCATCGTTATACATTATTCAAACTTTGAATTAAAAATATCCTTACGTAAATAAATGTGTCTAGTTAGAAAAAAAAAACAGTATAAACATACCGAGGAAAACTAATACAATATAAAAGTCACTGTCAATTTGTCGCTGACGTAGTCGTCATCGGCATGCGAGCGATTCGGCTCGCCTTCCATCACATCGACACTACGAAGTAGTACGGAAAGTAACGAGAAAACACAAATTACATTGCTTCATTCGACAACAATTACGTGATTTCCTAAGCTAACCGTGCAAGTTTGACGGGAAGCCAGCCTCTCCACCCCCGGCCACCGACGGCGCGGCTACGACTATCTCCTACCTGCAGCAGTAGTACACGGACCCTCCGAGTAGAGTTCTATGTGAAACGTAGCCATTGCCACAGTGCACCGGGGCGTGGAGAAACTAGCTCAGACTGAATAAATTTCAAAAATCTCTGGAGAAACTAGGATCTAAACACAATATTTGTTTACCAAATATTCAGCTCTAACGATCCATGCTTATCTAGACATGTGAAATGGACGAGTCTGTCTCTCAAGTGGTGATTGTGAGGTCGGGCCGCGGCCGAGCGGCTCGTTCCGGCCGGTGCGGCCGCAGGGGGAACGAGAGACCGATCTTGCCGGGTATTGCTTTAATAAGTTCACAAATTGTCAAAACAAGAGTACCATTTTGAAATCTAGTGTTAGAAGACAAGAGACTAAACGTGCCAAATGGCATGTTAATAATAGCCACCGACACGTAACGTTTCTCTGTCGCGCGAACGACTCGCACGCGAGGGTCGCCCGCGCCGGCAGAGAAGCGCCGCCGTCGGCGCATCACACTGACGAGTAAATGCAGAATTGCATCATTATTATTGCGAACCATACATAACATACATTTATAAATACAAAATACGTTATTTATATTCTGGAAATATCTGGGAACTAATCTACAATTTATATTTTCGAAGCATCGAGCGGCGCTCGGCGACTATATACATCGAATGAGTTCATACGTCGGTTCTGTCCAAGCGAGACCTAGCGAGAAAGACTTATCAAGACTCGCTTCTACTGAACTACTATCAAGGAATTCTGTTTTGTGTTTTAGACTACACCTTATGCAATGGTTTTATTTTAAGATGTTCGAACTCTAACAATAAAGAACATTTTTCTAATACAGTCATAAACTATAATCACTTCAAGAAGTCGTGGCAAGCCCGAGCTATATAATCATAGAAATTCCGATATGGTATTGGTAAGAAAACATCAAAGACTAACACAAACATGTGAAGCCAGCCTACCGGCGGGACACTTGCAGCGACGCGACCGAGTGCTAACCGGCACTGAGAAGCGACACGGCAGCACGTTACACACCCAGGGCGGCGAGTGTGGGTAAAGATTATGGAAAGTCGCCTGTCTAATGCTCACTTTGACGTGTGTAGCGGGTGTAAGCGCGCCCGCTAAGTGACGCCGGCGGCGGCGGGTTTTAGTCTATCTCTGTCACAAAGTAAGTATTAAAGAGATCAGGATCACCTGATCCGTTGCGGGTCACCTGTTTCTGACACAGGCAGAGTTTGTGAGAGATAGACTGAACCCGCCCCGTGTGCCCGCGTTACTTAGCGGACCCCCCTAATAACGTGCGGTCTGGATGGCGCCGGGTCACAGCTTTAAGAGTATTACATACAAAACGGAATCTTCTAAGGTCCCGCGCAATATGCGTCTCGTTCCTCGTACACACGGCGAGCCGGGCAAGAGGTGCGAGGGCGGGGGACGGGGGCGCATGTTGTGCGGAACCTTAGGAGGTTATATTCTATATGTGATACTCATATTAATTCTGTGGCCGTTGTGTTTCGGCCCGCCTCACGTCCAGCGCCTGTCTCCCGCCGAGAGCGCTGTCCGGCGCCGGGTCAAGCGCCCCGTCCTCAACGTCTACTGTGCCGACACTAAAGTACAACACCGATCCTACCTACAGTACGTTGTAGACTATTTGGAAAGAGCTACACGACGATACATGGCGATTAGGAGAGACATTCAGTAGACGGAGTGGCGACCAAACCGGATCGTCGGCTCGCACCAGTCGGCGAGCCGACGTCGCGGTCGTTGGGACGGCGCGGGCGGCCGGCACGGTGAATGAATGAACGAACGATGACAATACGTCACAAATACTCCATGGTCTAGAGTATTTCTCGAGGAATCTAGAGGAAGTTGCGGCCACTGGCGGCCTGTCCGACACCGCGACCACGCACGGGAACTCGCAAACGTCGGGACTACCTTCACATCGCGACCAAAACAACGCCTTCAACAATGCCAAACATTCACCAATCATTCTCCCCGACGTCTCCCACACATTCCCGCGCTATTCACGTCGCGTAATCTGCCAATGAAATGAAATATCCGATCACAAAGAGATGGAAACTCACGCATGAACATTGTGTCGGACAGGACCGCCGCCGCTGGTCGGACACCAGTGAGACACATCAGGAGGGCGCGGGCGGGAGGGCCCGCCGACAAATAAAAATTATTAATTTACTATCTAACTACTTAAACGAAAAGGTAAGCATACGAAGCGTGTCACGCGGCCGAGCCTGGACGCGGCCACAAGCATACCGATCTACATTTTCAGACATTAGAATTTCCTCTAAAAAATAACGAAATATTTATATGTATTACTACTAATACTAATGTTAGAGAAGTATAACTTTTACAGCGACGATACACGCGTCGTCACAACCTCCGGCCAGGCCCAGCCCGCGGGTACTCGCTACCACTGCGTCTGCTTCGCCGCATCACAGCGTTCGGGCGCGTGTATTGCTTCTTGAAATAGTTGTGCAACAATATTTTGCTCAATTTGACCAGGACAGAATATGACAGTATGACACATATAAGTCACATTATAAGCTGATTATAATTTAATGAAAGATATGTGTGTATGATTTGAAAAAGATAAATTTTAAGTAGGCGTCGACGGCAGTTTTGAAAGTAAGTTTCAATATAAGTTGCACAACCATGACTGCAAAATGACATAAGTTTGTTTGGCGTCAGAGCCGGACCACATCAGAAACGTCGGGCGGTGCGTGTGTACTCGTTTTAGCCTTTGTCGAACAACATGTGTAGGAATTTAAACCTGTTTTCACAGAACACTGATTTTGACGAATTACATTATTATTGAAAATTTAAGACGACAATTAGATGAAAAAAGAAACAGGTACCTCGTCGGTTTTGTGTCCTTGCAAATAGTATGGCTCATATTTAATAAGGAGAACGAGCGGACACGCACCGCGGGTCGTGTGCTAATTTTGGGGAGAATCTCGGAGCTACGGTCGCGGCGGCGGCGGCGGCGGCGGCGGCGGCGGCGGCGGCGGCTAGCGGCGGTACCCGCCGCGGAAGGCGCGCTGCGACGACAGCGGGCGGCGGCGCGGCTCGCGCTCGCGGCCGCGCGTCTTCTTCTCCTCCACGTTGAGCTTCACGCCGTCCGCGCTGTCCGCCGGGAAGTACAGCGGCTGCAACACCACGCACCTCGTCACGCCCAGCGCGCTACTGCGAGGGCACAAGCTCGGCTTTGCATTGGTGTCAGTTTCTCAGACTCAGGCCAGTACTAACCAGTGCGGGCCGTGCCGTGCCTCAAACTTATGTCTTACCTGCACTATCCGTATGCACTCACACAAATGCAAAACTGAGCTTATCCCTCGTGAACTGTACAAATCTTCTTTTATCTTTACTTATACTCCATTTGGTTATAGGTATTTAAATAAATGTAAACAACCTTGACATGTCTTTTTATTGTAATATACACTTCATAAATCAATAATTTTGCTAATATTGCAAAGGTAGGTATTGGAAAGTATAGTTAGTCTCGAAATATTTTCAATTATCGTGAAATGGTCATATCACAATATAAAGTTTGGAATTTATTTAACTATGAAGTCAAACACTAGTGTTTTTTGACATGGATCGACTCCTACCCCGGGTGCGCTAGCGACGAATGTCTATAGTGTGGTGTTATAAGTATTACGGGACATACCGCGGTTAATTGAAAAAGTTAAATTGAAAAAGGCCATTTTCCAACGTGCCCTGACCGGGAATCGAACCCGGAACCTCTGGGTTGCGGACTAGCACGGTGACGACTAGGCCACGAACGTCGTCAAAAAATAGGTATGGTGAAAGTGTAAAATGCAACTGACCGCGGCGTTGAGGCAGTCGTGCGCGGCCTGCGCGCTCTCGTAGGTGATGAACCCGTAGTTGGGGTGGCGC
Organism: Acrobasis consociella; assembly: GCA_963555685.1. Taxonomy (NCBI): domain Eukaryota; kingdom Metazoa; phylum Arthropoda; class Insecta; order Lepidoptera; family Pyralidae; genus Acrobasis; species Acrobasis consociella. The sequence continues at coordinate 240,739 of OY743116.1, forward strand.
GGCGCGCCGGGCGCGGCCGGCTTGCTGTGCACGCGCAGCTCCGCCACCGCGCCGAACCGCGCGAACAGCGCGCGCAGCTCCTCCTGCCACAGATTGTCCATGCCATTTAAGGTGAACTCGGGGGAGGGCGCTGGATACAGGCCGCTAGATCGAGCATTTTGGAAATCCTTGGGAGGCCTATGTTCAGCAGTGACCGTTATGCGGCCGAATGTTGTGTCTCGTTCTTTCAATGGCAAATATTGAAAGGAGAAAAAAAGAAGAAAACATGTGTCAACTAAAACAAGCTTAACAAACGTTTGCTGTTTTTTATGAATAAAAAGTAAAAAGATGATTATTTCAACGAGTAGAAAACAATATCCACTTATTTTGGTGTCACCTGAAATCGCAATTTTTTGGGAGCATCGTGCGTGACACTATCAATCTGTGATTTCATTCGTGACGTTTGCAATATTTCTTAAATGAGTGTTATCATTAAAATAAACAAGATAGTGGTAAATGCAGTTACCTCAGTGGCGGAGTGCGGCAGGTTCCCCAGGAACAGCTGCTGCGAGTCGGAGTAGCGCCGCGCGCCCGCGCCCGCGCCCTCCGCTGCACGCAACACGGAAATTTGGTAATTTTTTGAGTCAAAAATAAGTTATTTGGTACTGTTAACATAATTTTGTCATTGATCATATTCATATTTTTAGATTTATTATTGCAGAAAAACTGATATTAAGGTGCTACTTGACTTCAAGAAACTATGACGTCATCAGCTTATGTTTCAAAAAATCCCATAGAAAATGTTTGTTTTGAAGTTTAGAAAAAAGTATCTGATATGAGTCACTGGAAAGTAGCGAATTCAAGTCGCAAAGTCCAGATTACCGGTTATGATAAATTAAGTGAGGACGGTAACAGTAAGTCAAGTTCGCGTAACACGGAGTGTGTGCTGACCTGGCGGCTGGTACTGGCGGGGCACGCGCACGCGCTCGGGCTGCGGCGGCGCGCTGGGCGGCGGCGCGGTGGGCGGCGCCGTGTGCGGCGCCGAGTGCGGGGCCGCGTGCGGCGTCGGCGCCGCGCTGCTGTGCGGCGGCGACGCGCGCGGCGCCGCGCTCGCCGGACCCGACTTCAGCAGGTTGGCGTACGTCTTCGGCTCGGGCGCAGCCTGCGGCGCCGCTGTAAGCCGCACGAGGTAATACCATTACTCACGATCCCCCCATATACTGACTTGACGAGTTGAGGCGAATAGTACGCAGAAGTGGTGCCTTTGTGTGAAATATTTTTTTAACCTTCTTAACATGTGATAAAAAAATATGCCGAGTGGGATTCGAACCCACGACTCTTACGTTAACGCCGTTACAAAACGGATGTTAATCGTAACGAAACCAATTTTAGAAAACCGAGAAGATAAAATTTAAAATGGTGAAGTAATCTATTCAAGAGTACACCTTTCATAGGTATATCCAGAAATGGGTTTTGGCGGAAGCGCCATATCAACTTTTTCAACGGGCCTCTACGTGTTGAATTTGTATCCTCACACAAGCCTCTCAAAGTACCAGGGTGAAAAGACTCGTGAGTCTAAAAGAGACATTTCCCTTATTTTACAATAGTAGATTGTGCTACAGGGCGTAAAGGTAATACTTTTTAAGTCGAGGGCGCTTCTTTGAATCCAGAGCGGAAACGAGTGATTCTACGGTGGAATCCTGAGGGAAGCGAGGGATTTACGTATAAAGTCCGAAATAAAAATAATACCGTACGCGAGTAACACACTTTACTTTTCATCGCCATCTATGAGAAAAACTAGCAAATAGATACAAAACAGAATATGAAGAAAGTAGAACACCTACAATACGTCGTTTTTATTCAATAAATAAATAAATAAATATATAGGGACAAATTACACTGATTGAGTTAGCCCCAAAGTAAGTAATTTTGCAGACCCAACTTATATAAAATAATGTTCACTCATGAACTCATAACTTTGTGTGGTCCTACATAATATTTTCTTTTATTTTTATAATAACTATAAAATTGATGTTGACTATCGGCTTAAACTTACGAAAAAGTATTCAAATTTACACAAAATAATTATTTCAACACAATATAACCTAAAATTTCTGTAATTACTTGAATCAAAGACAAAAATTGCGCTTTTAAATTATTCCTTTTTCGAAGCAAAGAACATAAATATTTTTACCTACAATCATCCATGTAGACGATGTCATGTATTCCAAATTTAAAAAAAAAATCTAAATCTGTGCCTGTTATTTATTGTATTAAAACGAAATTCTTTTGTTTTTGGCTGATTTTACATAGATAACATCCGTGTTCAGTTTTCAAATTGTGTTTTAATCCCGTAAGATTTTATTTTTAACTTTTAATCCCGCGAGAATCAGCAATAACTTTAGCTACAAATGTTTTGGGATGAAAACATCGTTTTTCGAGTAGATGAAATGGAAATATACTTATATCCAATACCATAAAACAACAATATAATAATAGGTTGGGGAAAAAGTCTTTTTACATTTTATATGGAAATTCAAAACATTTTTTAATATAGTTTATTCACATTTAACTAAAGTATGTAGGTACCATTTTGTTCGATAACTTTTTGCCATCTTATAGGTAGGGACATGATCCCATTGCTATAGAAATTTTGGGGCTTCTGATCAAAAAACTGCGTCAAGTAGTTTTAGCAGTCCTCTCGTGATGTTAACCTGACACTGCCTAAAGAATTCTGAAGAGACCGAAACAGGTGGAAATCTGAAGGTGCCAGGTATGGCGTGTGTATAATTCAAACCACAGTAACCGGTAATAGAAAAGGAATGTCATAATTGGTGACCCCGACGTGATGGGCACGCACCTCAAGATTGGAGCAAAGCGCAAGAAATCGACGACTTAAGCCTGAAGAAATGGGAAGAAGATCAACGTGTACATTTCCACTCTCCACACCAGGTCAGGACTATACGGCGGATGCATTAACACCTCCCAGCCAAACTCTCTTAATTTTTGCTGAGTGGTTAAAGATGTGTGAGGTCTAGCGTTATCATGATGAAAAACCACACCTCTTCTGTTGATTAATTCCGGCCGCTTTCTCTCAACTTCTTGCTTTAATCTTATCAGTTGTTCGCAGTAGAGTTCTAAATCGATGGTCCTGCCTGGTGGTAACAGCTCATAATGAATAATGCCTTCCAATCCCACCACACACACAGCATCACCTTGTTGCGAGTTAACCCGGGTTTCGCCAGTCTGTAAAGCCTGACCGGCCTTTGACCATGACCTTTTTCGCACGTTCTTGTCGTGCGTGATCCAATTTTCATCACCAGTTATCAATTTCTTCAAAAATGGTTCGGTCTCATTACGTCGTAATAAACAATCACAAATGAGTACACGGTTCATTAGGTTTCTTTCAGAGAGCTCTTGAGGTATAAATATCGAGCTTTTTTGTGGGGTCCCCTATTTGTTTTCGAAATTTGTTGATCCGATTTTCATAGTATCGAACACTGTGTGCCGATGTTTCAGTGTCGCGATGTTTTACTCTATCGATGCTTTATTAACGCGATGTAACGTTCATGCGAAAAATTTTGTTCCGATACACCTTACAGCGATAGCTCATTACTTCGGTAATTTATTCGTTCGATAGCTTCGTAGGCCGAAACGGATGTGTCTGTCATTTAAAACTTGTTCATTTATTCTTACATATGTTAATAAGTGTCTTGGAAGTTCATAATAATAAAAAAAAATATACCTTTGTTTTTACAACTTTATTTTAATACATCTAAATATATATCTAAATAAAACTGACTTTTGATTTTAACAAAAAAAAATCAGGTATATTTTATATATTTTTTGCATTACCGCTCTAAGAAAAAATATAATGAAACTACTAAAATGTAGATTCAATCCACGATACTGAACGACTTTGCCCTAAATAATATATATCGAAACATGAAAAAAAATATTATACTTTCAATAGTCAAAAAATACTTTAGTTGGAAAAGTTGTTCAGTGCCATAGACTGAATTTACTCTAGGAATAGGAAACAAAAATAAAGTCAGTTTTAATGTAGATGTATTAAAATACAGTTGTAAAAACAAAGGTATTTTTTTTTTATTATTAACTTCCAAGACACTTATTTACATATATCTATACATCTAGGTATATACATATAATAAAAAAGTAAAAAAAGTGTGTCTGTACATTAAATATATTTCCAAAAAAAATATTGGGGGCGATGGAGACGTAGTAAAAGAGTAAGAATTTAAAAAAAAAGTCTGTCTGTTTGTCTGTTTGTACACGCTAATCTCCGGAAATACTGGACGGATTCGAATGAAATTTTTTTTGTTATGTAGCTATTAAACCTGGGCAACATATAGGGTATAAATGATTTTGGAAAATGGAACGCCTGATGCAGAACCATAATGGTCCAGCAAAACTATAAGAGATATAAAAATGCCGCTTTAGTAAAAGTTGTTCAGCCTGATGAACATTTTCCAGAGACATAAAGTCCACGCGAGCGAAGTCGCAGGCTTCGGCTAGTGTAAGAATAAATGAACAAGTTTTAAATAACAGACACATCGAACGAATAAATTACCGAAGTAATGAGCTATCGCTGTAAGGTGTATCGGCACAAAATTTTTCGCATGAACGTTACATCGCGTTAATAAAGCATCGATAGAGTAAAACATCGCACCACTGAAACATCGGCACACAGTGTTCGATACTATGAAAATCGGATCAACAAATTTCGAAAACAAATAGGGGACCCTTTTTGTGTACCCATTTTTTTTTCAAATGCGCCAAATCTGTTTTGTGGTCAATTCCCAGTTCTTCAGCTACGTCGTAACTACTGACATGCCGATCTTGCTCCACTTTTTCAAAAATAGCATCAATTTTATCCGTGACAGGGCGACCAGTGCGACGTGCATCTTTGACATCAAAATTTCCGGATTAAAAACGCTTAAACCAAATTTGTGCTACTTTCACAGACACTGCACTAGGTCCATCTTCTTCTTATATTTAAGAGCTGGGCTCTTGTCGGTGGAGTGCTTTCCATGTCTCTCTTCCTTCCGCTAAGTTCTTAACCTCTTTATATGTTTTCACGTTTAATTTTTCTTTTATTAGGTCCATAAACATCGCAAATTTTTTTGCGCGGCTTGGCTTATTTCTTCATTAGATTCACTCACTTGACGGTAAGAAAAACAAATGAAAATCACGCATTTTCCTAATTTGAATTTGGAATTATCTTCTTTAAAATTTAAACTTTTAAACGATACCAAAACCAGCCAGGTACAAATAGTATATAGCCAAAGTGGTTTTATTACAAGTTCATATATACTATATGCGAAAAGACTTTTTCCCCAACCTAATATAATGAAGATCAGTGCGTGTACCTGGTGGTGGCGGCGACTCCCGCTCGGGCGCGGGCTCGGGCGCCGGTTCGGGCTCCATCTCGTGTTCACGTTCGCGCTCCCGTTCGCGCTCGCGCTCGCGTTCGCGCTCGCGTTCACGTTCGCGCTCACGCTCCCGTTCGGGCGCCGCGTGCGTTATGCTCGTGGCTGGAATAAAACCACATTCGAAACAATGGTTCTTTTTTAAACTATTTGATGCTGATGTACGTACATGTCTATTTTTGACCTTCAATTCAAGTTTTCATTTACTCGGTCACTCGGCCATCTATCTATTCTTTAATTTTTTTTATGCCGATTGAGAGAAAAAAAAGGTTTGAATGTATCTACTGCTTCTCTTCCCATGCAGATCGTAGTCATCTAAGTAATGTTAAATGGTGCAGCTAGCAAACCTATCACTATTTTGATTCCTATTTCCAACTTCTTATCCATCATCATGACAAAACTTGGGTTCCGTGTGCTCCATTGGAGACAGAGACTTTAATAGTATGTCAATCTATTCGTCTCTATTTGAAAGAGGTCCGTAGATGTGTTAGGAAGTGTGTTTCTATGGGTATCAGTATCATAAATTGTTTTTCGGGCAGAAAGAGCGTTCCAAGAGGCTTTTTGAAGCAGCGGTATCAACCGCCGTAGTACCCGAGCGATATCATGGTGTGTGTGTGGAGTACGCACCGTGCAGCGCGGCGACGAGGTGCCGCTCGGGCGCGTCCAGCGCGGCCGGCAGCCCGTTCACGTGCGGCGCCGGCTCCGCGCCCGGGGACGCCGCCGGCTGGGGGACAACACCGCAGTTAATGTCACTGTTACACCGGAATCTACTAAGGTCGCGGAGGCGGCCAGGCCGTAGCCGATCGCTCAACACCCTTCACAAGGCGAGAATGGGGGAGAGGTGCGAGGACGGGGGACGGGAACGCATATTACGGGACCTTTGAAGATTCCGTTAGCAATACGAAAGGTTTCTTTACACAAAGCCGGTGGCAGTGCCGACGGCTTTGTGAAGCCGCCGGCACGCAGCACCCATATAAAAATCGAGCAGGCGGCCTCAGAAAAAGTCGGCGGCACAAGCGGCGGTCCATGCCGCCGGCACTGTGTGTAGGAGCCTTCATATTAGCATTACGGGACTTACCGACCGTAGGTCGTACCGCGGTAAGTATCGTAATACTAATAACAGTCATTGTGACCGCGAAACTCTAAAATCATATTTATCAAAACACTTTAAAGGTTCAAAATAAAAGAAACATTCGGTCAATTGATGTACAACAGCCGTCATCGAATATATACATCTAGTTTTAGCCATACACACAACAAAGCTACAATTTGGAGTATGCACATTTTTTTCAATACTCGCAATGTCGCCCATGCACAGACCCCGCTTCTACTCTTCCCGCAATTTGGATTGCAAAACTAGCAGTCTGATCAAGGTAAAAATATGTGATAACTGTAGTTATCAAGAACAGAACAGTGAAGAACGGTTTAGTGTTAAACAGTTACTTGGTCAAAGTTATTTTAATAAATAAATAGTACCTGGGTGACCGAGCTTTGCTCGGTCGGTTACATCTCAAACATCTAAATTTCTTTAAACTTGTCTAAAAACAGTACAAAATAAAAAATTATGTATAAACTTGCACATAAAAAAAACAAAAGTAAGTCACCGAGTGGGATTCGAACCCGTAACACTCTTTTTAGCGGTCAGCATCCTTAACCACTGAGCTAAGCGGATGGCGGCCGGCGCGAGGAAATTAGCGACCATATTCTGCGTGGAAAGAAAAACGAATGAAAACTCGAAAACACGCGTTTTCCCAAACATAAGACTAATCTAGATCGATTGTTTACCCCCAAAAACCCCCATATACCAATTTTCAGCAAAATCGTTAGAGCCGTTTTCGAGATCACAGAAATTTATAAATAAATATATATATAAATAAATATACAAGAATTGCTCGTTTAAAGGTATAAGATATACGGACAAATTACACTGATTTAACTAGCCCCAAAGTAATTTCGAGACTTGTATTGAGATACTAACTTAACGATGGTATATTTTATAACAAATACATAACATCCAAGACCCAGGACCACTTGAAAAAGGCCATTTTCCAACTTGCCCTGACCGGACCCGGAACCTCTGGGTGGTGGACTAGCACGGCGACCACTACGCCACGGAGATTTTGATCTATTGTTGTGCATTCAAGCGTATAATTATGCTACAACATAGCAATGTGTATAAGCTAAAATACGGATTGCTAGGGTAGAGCTGCAGCGGCGGCGGGGGAAAGAAGCCCGGGCAGACTGTATAATGTGTTCAGACAGGTATCTCACCATCTGCGGCAGCGACTGCTCGGGCCTGTGCGCGGGCGGCGCGGGGAAGGGCTGCAGCGGCGGCGGGGGGAAGAAGCCCGGCGCAGACTCCTCCTCCTCGCCCTCCGACCGCCCCGACCCCGACCCCGAGTCGTCCGAGAACACTATGTCCTGCAACACATCACCGTATTACTATACGTACACGACAAACTACTCTTAAATAAAGAAAGAAAATTCAATAAAAAATAGAGGTTGGTTATCCACTGGTAGATTGGCTACTCATAATATAAATAACTAACATACACACACGTAAAGATGAACAAATTAACACAATAGTGCAAAAGCATGTACTAAAATAAACTGACAAGTAAATAATCTACGGCACATAAGACAATACTAATTTACCTTAACGAAAGAGATCTCTGTAGTCGGGGGATAAACAGCCACGGCAGTGTAAAGGTCAATATTGAATTTACCTTTACATACGTTTTTTGGAAATATTACATTTTTGCACAAGCTTTTATTGTGAGGCCAAAGTACTTATTAAGACAAAAGAAATAAACCCGAACTCGACGGAATTGCGACGTTTTATTACGAGTTCCATCTTCAGTCTCTGTGATTAGACCCTAGGCATCGTCTACCATAAAGTGCTCGTCAATACAAATCAAACGAGTCCTACTCTATGACGTTATGTTGTTTTATAACTGAGTTCCGTCGAATATTTCGTGGCTTCATCACCATAAGAGCTCATTGATTTAATAATATTGTCATCTGACTTACACAAGTATGTAAAATTTCAGCCAAATCGGTTGAAAATTGAGTTGCAAGATTTGACCTAAACAAATATTCGTACATACATACATACAAGACAAATAGCAAGTTAAATAAAAGCTTGTAATAAAAAGATTGGCCTGTCCCCCTCTCTCATCAAATGAATCGCGTTTCAACTGAAGCAGCTAGTAATACGCCGCTGACCTGGTAGCGGAAGATGTCGTTGTGCACGTAGTACTTCTTGGGCGTCTGCGCGGCCAGCACGAAGGTCTGCGTGAAGCGCCGCATGGGCGCGCCGCCGTTGCTGAGCTCGCCCGTCACCTGCACCACCACGCCGTTGCCCAGCGTCGCCTGCGCGTCCACCTGCGCCAGCGACACTCTCCTGAGCTCCCAACCAATATGCGTCCCCGTTTCCCGTGTCTTCTCGCCGCTCAACAACCTCTACAAGGGGGCGAGGAACGCGGACGCATATTGCGATGGACTCTAGGAGTTTCCTTTCTGTATGTAATACTTTTATGAATTAAAAAGTTTCTAGGATCAAAAATAAATTATTCTGTACTGTAAATAGAATAAAGTCTCCAAAATAATGTCACTTGTCATTGACCATATCCATTTTTAACGTGATTATAAATTAATTATTGCGGAAAAATTGATATTAAGAGCGCTATTTGATTTCAAGAAACTATGACGTCGTAAATATTTATGTCACACAAATGTCATAGGAAATGTTTGTATTGACGTTTAGAAAAAGTATCTGATTTGAGCTGTTGGAAACTTTCTTATTCTGTGACACCACGCCTGCCTACATCTACACGCCTGCATACATCTCGCACGACGCCATACACAGTTAATTTAAGTAATACTTTATTACAGTTACACATCGAGAGCAGAAAAAAACAAAGCTCCGTGGTGAAATATAGACTATTGTTCAATTTGTAATACATTGTCGCACACTATTCATAGCCCAAGTTTTAGCATGATCATGGGCGAGATGGAAAAAGGAATCAAATAGTGATGGGTTGCTAGCCGCATCGCCTTTTGACATTCCCTCTATCGACTTTAACCATCTGTTAATTCAAGGCGGAATATGTTTTTGACGAATTTCTCAAAAATGACTGATTAAACAAATTTAATTTATCGATTAAGATTTGAAGGCAGCTTTAAACTAAAGATGTAGTATAGTCAACAATTAATATTCGACACTTTTCCGCTTGGGACATGCACACTATTTATTTCTGATGTACCATGTCAATCTGCGACCTTTACATTTCAAAGGCTGATAGAAATAACTACTTCGTGAAGAAGTGAGCAAGCTGTTTATACGTGTAAGTGTTGGAAGTGGCTGTACCTGACTGATCTTGGCATGGCAGTCGCGGAAGTTGAGCTGCTGGATGCGGTTGTGTATCTGCTTCTGGCCGACCACCGGCAGCGTCTCGCGGTTGGGCGCGTCCAACCCGCCGTGCACGAACGACGAGTAGTTGTTGTAGAACCTGACACAGAGTTGCTGCTAAGTACAAATGTAGGCATTACACGAGATATTTGTGCTCGAAGAACTTAAGCAAAATGTTATCTCTTCTTGCTATGTTTGATTGGAATTTGCAATCCACAGGAAACTTACAAATATCATTGTTTTGCTTTTATAAGCTTTTTCTGCAAAAGAATTAGGGGTGACGACAGGGTCCGAAAAGTATGATTGTAATTAGTCCGTCTTTTAGATTAACCAAAAATAATGAAAACATATTTTTTAGTTTACCAAAAAAGTAAAAATTCACAAAGATATGGAGCGTCAAAGTTCCAGAGTGGGGACTTGCGACGTCACCGCTAAGTAAAAATCGTACCTAGCCGTGACCGTGACGTCATGCGAAGTCATCTTTGTCGTTTTTGGTTTCTCAGACAAAAGAAAAAATTCGTGTACAATATTTTTTAATAATCTAACGGATGGACCAAAAATATTTTTCCATTCGTCATGCCATTGCCACTTACACCTGCATTTTGTGTGTGTTAGTGGCCAACATGGTTCTCATTGAAAATAAATAAAGCATCTGCCAATCCAAGTGTAGGTTGGCTGGGATCAGATCATAAAGCTATAAATCTATGTTCAACCAAGTTGACATAACAACATGATCAATGATATTCCCCACTCTATACAACTTGTATGTAATCTGTACATGCACTAACGAGCCCAGACAACCAGGGCTATGTAAATCATAGTAATCAATGACTCATTGGTCAGACATCAGTTTTTAAGCATTTACAACAACTTTATCTAACATTCCTAACACTCCTTTCCAAGTGATATTTGCAATAGGGATGTGGACAAAAATTTGTTTTATGGCTTCTTTTATAAAAAGTTCTTTTATAATAAACATATTTTTTATTTTCTATGATTAGCAAATGATGACGAAGATACGTCGCATTTAATTTTCGCGTGACGTCACGATTAGCTATGATTTTTAACCAAAGGTGACGTAAATCACCCCCACTCCGAAACTTCGAAGTGTGTCTCTGTGAATTTTTACTACTTTGCTAACCGAAAATATATGGGTCCTTTATTTTTGACAGACTTAATAAAATATTTTTTATCCAGTCCGTATCCTTGTTGTTCACTATCTATGCCGTTGAGGAAATGCGATGCGTAATAAAATGCTTACCTATGCAGATGGGCGGGCGCCTTGTTGAGCAACGTGTAGTACTGGCGGACAAACTCGCGGCCGACGCTCTGCGGGGACGGGGACGCCTCCATTACCATCGCTGTTGTTCACCGTGCGCCGATACTGCCCTCCGCTATACCCTGCAACGTGTATCGTTTGAGTTCATAGTTACGACAATCCAAGACAATGGGGTGTGACGGGATGTTTTGGAAAAGAGATAATGTATCTCTGTATATCTAGTTAAATTATCCACCGAATTGTACGCCTAGGCTAGGCCGTTCTTTGAGCGCCGACGCCGGCATCCAATACGGTATTTTACTCAACTACCCTATACTGGACTCTGGTAACGGGAATGAGAACATTAATGGGAATCTTAACAGGAGGAACAAAGTTCGCCGGGTCTGCTAGGAGTTTAAATCCCTACACACTTTAATGATATTGGGAATGCTAAAACCCGATTTTCATTTAAGAAACAGGTGAAGGCACATTTTGTTCAAAAAGTGTCAGATAGAGTGTATTTATGTAGTATATGTAGGTACTGTTTATTATAGTTTATAGTGTGTACTATTTGGATGTACTTAGTTAATTTTTGATTAATATTTTAACATTTAGTCTTTTTTTTCACCATAAACTTTTCAAGTTGTGCACTACCACTCTATCATTCTCTACATCACCCATTTGGTTGACTGGTAGATAAGGCCTTAGGCTTTAAGTCTGCCATTACACTTGTATTTGTGTATTTGTGAAGTTAAATAAATAAAAAATAATAAAAAAATACACTAGAGATTGTGTAAATAGCAATTCACATGTTATAACAAAATTAATAATAATAATGTGCCTAATTAAAAATCCAATTACCTTAGAACCATTTTTTTCTTCTAAGGATAGAGACACCATCCACAAGGAGGTCTACCTGACAAAGTTTGCTGGAAGGTGCTGGATGCAGGCTGCTTTACACCGGTCATTTTGGAAATCCTTGGGAAAGACCTTTGACCAGCAGTGGATATTATGCAGCTGAAATGATCATTATGGGGACAGAGTCGCGGGTTAGAGCTAATTATGATAATTTCAAATTAATTCAATATTTTTATAATTCATTATATTTAATAATTTGTTGCCTCGATGTGGCGTAACTTAATGTTTTCATGCAATCCTTTTTTTAATTTTCTGGCACTCAGTCCCTGAACGTCGTATCTTTTTAGGCACTTTTTGTAATTAATATTGACCAGCTTGGAGGCCAGCTCATTAGGGTGGTTTGCGAGTCTCTCTCAATTAATCAAGTAATTTTTAGTTCCTTATGGACTTTATTGTTGGTTATAAGCCATGGTATTTTGGTGATGTTCCTAAGCATATGATATCATTTTGCAATCTTTGCATGATGGTGATGTTAGAATTACATGCACTTCCCCATAGTTGAAGTCCATAGGTCAATATTGGTTGTAGGATTGTCTTATAAATTAAGAGCTTGTTGTCCAAGAATAACACTGGAGTTGCGCGCCATCAACCAGTACACATCTTTGTATCTTAGGTTCAATTCCTCTCGTTTGAAACCACGCTGCTATTAATTTCTGGCAATGGTTTTTGTGGAAATATTGTTATTTGTAAGTAGAAATTGCAGTGAAGTGTGCAGGAGACACAAATGAATCAATTCCAGGCATTCCCAACATTTCACATTCAACAAAAACCTGGTTTATGTCATCATCCTATCTCATCTGTGGTCTTCCTCTCTTTCTGTCCCTCGTTTCCATACCACCACTTTGCATCTTATTACATGACCTGCCCAATGCTGTTGGGATCTTTTTACATTTTGGATAATATTCTGACTTTTGTTTCTTTTGAATAATAGTTGATTTTAATAAGTCAGATTTTAATATTCTCAGAATGCTTCTATGATGAGCTATGGAGAGTCATAGTTCATAGCAGGGGTAAGATTTTTTGTGTTTCTTTGATAAAGGCCAGGTTTGGCGACCAAACATGAGGATGATTAATAAACAACTGTAGTTTGCTTTTGTATTTACATGGAGCATTTTGTTTTTCACTCACACTCCTATATCTGTTCCAGCCATTTGCTTCTTTCTACTTCTTTGGTTGTTTTGTTATGTGATATCAGCTGACCCATTTATTAGTTCACTTGAATTATACATATAGAAGTACCTATATAAGTTATAAAATGTATATTTGTAACATTTAAATTTGCTAGAATTACATATCCCCAATACTAGCAAGGGAAGGAGCACTGAAGTATCGTCACGCAAATATAGAGTGACAGCTGGTTTCGCAGCAAAAAGGCCTCGCCAGGGCTTACACAAACACGTAAACAATAGACGTCACTGGGCGGCTAGCGCTACCGCACAACACCTTCGCTAAACTAATTCAGGTGCCACCAGCTATAACACCACTAAAAGGCTTATTGGTAACAGTGGAAGAAAAAATTGTTCTGGTCTTGTCAAATGCACGCATCGCATGGCGACGAAAATCTCACGCCAATCGACTTCCACTTGAAGAGGTAAAACAAATCCAAACTATATGTAAAATATGTCGTAATTAGACAAGAACTTAGTAAAAGTAGTAGTGAAAACTAATGATAATCCAGAGAAATAAGTAGATTAACCTTTAAAATGTTGAAAGACTGCCGACAACCATAATATTAAGATTTTCTACAATTTTAACGGCTGAGTCCGCTGGTTCACTTACCTCAGTAAAATTTAGGCATCAAAGTGGCGTAATCTTCTACAAACTATCACGAAATTCGCGTAATTTTCACAATAAATAAGGACTGAAAACAGAAAAAGAGCCTACCTCACCGTTCGGACGTCAATTTTTTTTATTTTCATTCTTTGTTGCCATTATCATAAAAAAAGAAACAACTATGAACTAGATCTGACATTCAGGCTGAATATCCACGTACGGAATGAAAACATTTAGCTCGCACGACCAAATTTTTCTATACTAAATTCAGCATGCTCATTTTTTAAGATTTCAAAACAGCAGTGTTTCAAAAATAGTTTATGAGGTGAATCTATCAGGCATATAATCTCAGGTTGTTCTCTTATGGCTAACGGCGAGTACTTGCACATACATAACCTCGTAGCTAGAATTATTTAAAATTATATTTAGAGGAAGTCAATATTGTTTTTCTCTACAAACACATTGTGTGGGGTATAGTTGAATAGGTATTTTGAAAATATTGTGAGCTTAGAAACATTTTTCGATTTAGGGATCCGTGTCTGAAATATTTAGGTTTAATGTGAAATTTTTTGTTAAAGTCACGTGTCCCCCCCATCTATCTGCTAAACGGTTATATATAGACACATGAAAAAAATCACAGCTATAGTTTATATAATGTAGTTTAAAAGAAAACTATCAGAGTTAAAAAAAGGTTAACAAATTAAAAAGTTATAGGCGATCAACTTATAAAATGTACTCGAAAAGTTAAATTTCATACAAATTCAATAAATACTTAGACGTTTTAGATGTTTTTAGCAACTACGGAACCCTACACTGCGCGTGGTCCGACACGCACTTGGCCAATTATTGAAACACTGAGTCACTACAAGAACTGATTTTTGTATTGAAGTTTAGTGTAGTAAGTAACTCAGCATTTCAAAAATGGCTCCACTGTTCTATTACGTTTAGTGATGGGTTGAGGGCAAAAACAAATTGGGCATAAATTGGGCACATCTACACTGGTATCAAGTGTTGTCTATGGATCCTATATGGTATTTAGACATATGAAATAATATAGGTATGATTGATAATAATAGAGATACATTTTCACGTCTATATCCCTGATGGGGCAGACAGAGCCTAGGGCCGTAAGACCCAAAGGCCACGCTTAGCGTGATGGTGGGCGTTAAGATTATATTTCTGTATAAATGTATTGTATATTCTATTATGTCTGTGTATTAACATTTAAGTATTCGTATTTAATGTGTTGTAATTGTAACTACTAGTATTTCTTTTATTACTATAGCTATAATTATTTATTTGTACGCCTACCACCAGTTTTTTCTTTTTGTCCCGAAGGTTGACTGGTAGATGCTATTGGCATTAAGTCCGCCTTTTGTACCATATTGTTTTGGTAGAGAAAGTTTAAATAAATAAATAAATGGGCATAAACGGGGGTATTTTACAAAACAGAGAATACGCCCAAGTAAATGCCTGATCGCCGGGCAGTAATAAATCATTTAATATTAGTTAAAAGAAGCAGGAACTTATCGGTATTTTGTAAATCATAACAATAATACAATATTTCGGCCATAAAATAATTAGTCAGGTTAAATAACAATACATTCTAGCTTTCTGCAAATAAATTCTAGCTAAGCGCTCGCACTGATCTGCCAAAAGAGTGATATTTTGCCTGCTTTGGCTTGGCTAAGTCATCAACCATAATATTAATTTCTAGTTTTTTATTGTTAAGTAATTAGTGTAGTAATCTTATTATGTTGCATTATGTTATGCATACTCAAACGTAGCTTAAGTAGCTATTTTAATAAAAAAGTTAATAAAAGTTCTGTTAATGTTTTTGCACTGATAATGGACATTTATTCGACATATACGGACTTTATTTGGCATTTAATTAATGCGCCCAATATGCCCGGGCGTAAACCCATCACTAGTTACGTTAAGTTTTACGCAACCGAGATACAGTTGGCTGCGTAAAACGTAACAGAATTCTTATTATAAGTAAGAACGGGGATTTTGGTCGTTCTTGAACTTCAAATTTGAATATTCCGTACGTTTGTTTCCAGCCTTACTTGCTTACATTTTTATGGCTGGCAGGGGGCAGAGGTGCTATTTTTTATTCGCGGAGTCACTAAACGAACGGTTTTTCGTATAGAAAAACCATTCGTTTAGGTGACTCCGCGTTTCAAAAATGGCACTTTGGAGCCTTTCCACGCTTTGAATCTCAACTGCAGACTGCAGATCCACAGATTACATAGGTAAGCAGCTGCGTACACACCGGGCCGAATGGACGTCAATGAATGTCCTGCACAAGGAATTGGATTTTGTGGTGCTGCATTTCTTTTGTTCTGATGTAAAAGAAAGAGACGACATCAGTGCAGCCTGCACTGTCGTTCAGCTCGGTGAAATCGGGAACCTCACACACATACACAGTTTTTACCACCTTCAGAAAAACGGAATCATCTTGAAGTGTTATAGTTATTAGTAATACAGCGCCCACGCATTTTACTGTTTGAAGATACTTTTTTAAATTTGGTTCACAAACCTGACAATTCACAGACAATAAACGTAATTGCATTACATGGCGACCCTGCTTTTCAGATAAACTGGTGATTCAAGCAATATAAATATTATATATTTTCCGTGACCAGAAGGCTGCCCTATATCTAGGTCAGAAAATAAGCACTGTCATACAACGTGGCAATGCAGTCAGCCTTCTGGGCACGTTACCGCGGGGTAAACAATTACCAGACCTTTTTAGGGTTCCGTACCCAAAGGGTAAAAACGGGACCCTATTACTAAGACTTCGCTGTATGTCCGTCTGTCCGTCTAATTGGCTCCCATACAACAAATGCGTTTTTTTTGCCCTTTTTTGCTAGAAATCAATAATGGCAACAGGTAGGCACTTGAAATATTCACAAAATACTCAGTTCTATTTGTGTTTTAGTAATTAATAAAAAAATTAAAATAAATATTTAAGGAGGACTCCCATAAAAAAACTTGATTTTTATAGATAACTAGCTGAAGCCCGCGACTTCGTTCGCGTGGACTTTATCTCTCTGGAAAATGCTCATCATGCTGAACAACTTTTACTAAGGCGACATTTTTATATCTCATAAAGTTTATCTGGACCATTATGGTTCTGCATCAGGCGTTCTATTTTCCAAAATCATTTATTCCCTATTATGTTGCCCAAGTTTAATCTACACTAATATTATAAAGAGGAAAGATTTGTTTGTTTGATTGTATTGAATAGGCTCCGAAACTACTGGATCGATTTTAAAAATTCTTTCACTGTTGGATAGGTATGTTATCCCTGAGTGACATAGGCTATGTATGTACCACGGGCGAAGCCGGGATGGACTGCTAGTAGCTATATATAAAAAAAGTTTCATTCGAATCCGTCCAGTATTTCCGGAGATTAGCGTGTACAAACAGACAAACAGACAGACATTTTTTTTTAAATTCTTACTCTATTACTATGTCCCCATCGCCCCCAATATTTTTTTTGGAAATATATTTAATGTACAGACACACTTTTTTTTACTGTTTTATTAAATGTATAGATAGTATGGAACCCTTCATGCACGAGTCCGACTCGCACTTTGCCGGTTATTTATTTGTAAATTCTAGTGTATAATGTAGTGAGTAGTTATTTTTTATATAATAACCAGATTGGAAACACCTTTTCACAAGTATGCTTCCCAGTGGAATCCGAATCCACGATCTTCGGATCATAAAGCGAATGCCTTTGCGTACGGTCGGTAGATTGGTAGGTAGGTGTTGCCGTGTTGGGCGGTATCAAAGAGACCGACGGAAACAGGGAGATCGCCGTGGCCACATCGACTCGAAGAAGGTAGATTGAGATCATCATTTCATTATACATTTAGACGACCTCCGTGGCGTAGTGGTCACCATGATAGTTCGCCACCCAGAGGTTACGGGTTCGATTCCCAGTCAGGGCAAGTTGGAAAATGGCCTTTTTCAAATTATCCTGGGTATTGGATGTTTATCTATATACGTATTTGTTATAAAATATAGTACCGTTGAGTTATTATTCCATAACACAAGTCTTGAACTAACTTATTGGGGCTGACTCAATCAGTGTAATTTTTTCCTATACATTTGTTTGGCTGACCACCTTATGGGTGGGTATCCTTCACTTTGTTTGGCTGTGCGTTATTGTCATTAGAGAACCTTTTGCCCCAACGGCCATCAGTTTGTCACGCTATATGTCCCGCCCGTATGTTGCCATCCCGTAGGAGGGCAACACTGGCTCGCAAAATGTGTGACTAACGGCAACACTGCCTTGCTGGATGCTTTGCTGGATGTGTGAATAGGCACGTCCAGCAAAGCGACCTTGAGCCGCTGTACAGCGGCGCTGGATAATGAATACGACGCTTTAAGCGCCTAGCAATCAAAGGATGTCTACACCAACTTTGGTTGAAACTAGAGGCCTAGGAATAGAGAAACGAAGGAATAAAAAGAGGCTTAAAAATACTAGCCGCAAAATATTCAAGTTTATTTACGTATCCAGAGCCGTAAAAACATGATTTAAAAAAAAGTCTGCTGTACAGCAAGCGTATTCACGGTCTATCTGCCCGACGGTCGCGGTGATGGGGGTGCTTGCTGGATCCAGCACGTCCAGCAAGCAACTTCACGTCGTTATTATTATTAATTGCTTGCTGGATCTGCTGGATCGATTTTGCGTCCAGCAAGCACCCCCACCACCGCGACCGTCGGGCAGATAGACCGTGAATACGCTTGCTGTACAGCAGACTTTTTTTTAAATCATGTTTTTACGGCTCTGGATACGTAAATAAATTTGCTATACAGCAGATTCTTTTTTAATATTTTGCGGCTCTGGATACTAGTCTTTATAAGCCTATTTTTATTCCTTCGTTTCTCTGTTCCTAATCCTCTAGTTTCAACCAAAGTCGGTGTCGACATCCTTTGATTGCTAGGAGCTTCTGGCGGAAAATCTATCTAAGCGAGTCCACTGGGTTTCACTGAGTTTCATAGCATCAGGTTAGAACTGTCAACAGACACTAACAACAAAAGAGGGCAACACTGGCTCGCAAAATGTGTGACTAACGGCAACACTGCCTTGCTGGATGCTTTGCTGGATGTGTGAATAGGCACATCCAGCAAAGCGACCTTGAGCCGCTGTACAGCGGCGCTGGATAATGAATACGGCGCTTAACATTTCAGACATCCACTTCCACCGCTGATTTAATATATATCATGGTGTGCTGTGCTGTGGCTCTATGTGCTATACTGTACTGTAACTGTAACTAACCAAATGAATTCCTACAATCGAATCGAGCAAATAAAAAATATGTCAATATATCGATTATTGTTGTAATGATGCACGTCTTGTAAAAATCGTTCGATACCGTTTCTGAACGATGACTTCCTGTCAGAAAATGGCGGTATTTATATTCTGCGGTTGGCACTTTTATTGATTAATTTTTCCACCAAATTTTAACATCTTCCATCTTTGTTCATCTCATTCGTTACTTGTTTTACATTTCATTCACTCGATTTTAGTGCCGTTGACCTCATGCCTGTAGTAGCATGTGATTGGTCTGAATTATGGTGGGGATAGCAATGTTTGCAAAAAACTACGCGTCTGAGGCTACTACCAACATAGGAAAACATTTCGCGCCGACTCATCACGCACTTCCTTTCTTTCTTCTTCATTTGGCATTCGGAGTTGAAGGTCGCGTGTAGACCTTAGATTTTAGTTTACAAATTAATTTAGCCTAAAACTTAAGTCATGGCTAATAACGATAATTTTGCCCAAGACGTGACCGATAATCAACTTAATGGAAATGCTGAGAATGGTGGAGGAGATTCACAACAGGATAATAACAGTGCCGAAGCCCCAGGACGCGATGACGACAGGTACCGTTGGTTTTCATTACTGTTATTTGGTTTCAGATTTATATATATTTGTGCTACTGCATAACTAGGTATTCGTCAGATTGTGTAATTATAGTAAGGTAAATGTAAATTGTTAGCTTCTTTGCAATTTTTTCACAGTCAATCTTTGCCCGCCACAATGGCGGCGGTCCGGCATTATCACTATCGGCTTTTTAATCTATTTCGATCGTCGACATCTATTCAAAATTGTAGCCATTCACTCTTGCAGCGTGTTCTTCGCGACTCAAACTCTGTCATAGTTGTCATAGTTTTAATTTCAAAGTAACTTTCAGGTCAGATTTGCTAATTTATTGAATGTCTCCGAGCCGCATGACTAAAATGGCGTCATATTCGCGCGTCTCTCGCACCTGGCACCGGTTCAGCCCCATTATTGATTTTCTCATAGTTGTGGTTGTTTCGTTACGGTCAGTGAGCGGCTTTGAGGCCGTTGTACTGCTAGCGGTAATGTAGTAGGCACTTGCAAGATTTTAAATCGGTGGTAGCGCTAGAGACAGGCGCGGGGTCAGTTTGGGGCGCTACTAACGCTGTGTCTCTCTGCAGGTGTGAGCCTGCGCCGCCGCTGCTGCAGCCGCCGGAGGACGCCATGGTATATATCCGCTGGGCTCACACTAAAGTAAACAACGACCAAACTGACTAGATTGCCTCGGCCACTTAACTTTGGGCCCCGTTTACTCTTGCCAATTTCAAATCTTGCGATATTTATTACTGTAACATGTTCATTTTTGGTTGTTCTATTTGATAATGTTAAATTTCCAGTTGTAACTTTTGTAACTTACAGGTTGTCAATTTGTTTTGCTGCAGTGCTTGGAGTTTGTTTTAAACAAAAAAGTAGCTGTAAAGTACTAAACAAGTACTGCATAGTGTTAATGTTAAATAGTAATTGTTAAGTCAGTTTAACTCAAGACTAGCATTCCTTACCATTGTTTAGGTATTAATGCTGGCCACTGTTGTGTTCACAGAAAACTCTTTGTGGGTGGCCTGAGCTGGGAGACCTCGGATAGTAAGTTTACATTTACTTATGATTTATCACTTACTATTAAAAAAATTGTGATGACTAATTCAGTTCTGCTTCTGAATATAATTGAAGACAATTTATACCAAAATATCTGAGACTAATTCAAAATTTGTTCAATTTATTTGGTTTGTTAGCAAAGTCTATAATTGTAATGTTTGTTTATCCAGAGGAGCTTCGTGATCACTTCAGTGCATATGGAGAAATTGAGAGCATCAATGTGAAGACTGACCCTAACACTGGCAGATCAAGAGGATTTGCCTTCATCGTATTTAAACAACCAGACTCCATCAACAAAGTCATGGATGCAGGAGAACATACAATCAACAACAAGAAAGTGGACCCCAAAAAAGCCAAAGCAAGAAATGGAAAGATATTTGTCGGGGGCCTGAGCAGTGAAATCTCAGATGATGAAATCAAAAACTTCTTCAGTAACTTTGGAAATGTAAGTCATTTAACATCTGTTTTATTAATTGTTTTTACATTCTATGATGACAAATCCGGAATTGGTGAGATTTCAAATTCTAGACTCATTCTGAAGATGCAACCGGGCCACTGATGAACTACTTTGTATTTTGACATCTCGCTTTACATGTTCCAAAGCTAATAAGATATTTTTTTATACCAGATCCTTGAAGTCGAAATGCCATTTGACAAGACAAAGAATCAAAGAAAAGGCTTCTGCTTCATCACATTTGAGTCTGAGCAGGTGGTCAACGAACTTCTGAAGACTCCAAAACAGACGATAGCTGGCAAAGAGGTGTGTTATGTTATTTTTTCTACTCCTTTATATAGTCACGAACACAATATAAAAACATAGATAGTTATGATTTTAGAGAAGTGTCGGACATGTGTCGTAATTTCGCCTAGCCATAGACCTACAAATTTTTTTTCTTTAGATCTTCCATACTGCCAACATTAGAAAAGGTTTTTAACATAGTCACCTGGAATTCAATTTAACCCTTTAACCGCGAGCGTCGCATATATGTGACAAACATTGTCGGGCCCATTCCGCGAAGGTCACATATTTGTGACAAACAAAAAATGCTCGTATGGCACATAACTTACGTATCCATATCCGTTTTTGGTTGTAGATAGGTATGTTAGATTTACCATGTCTCGCGCTGGGGGCACGACAACTGATATAAAGTCTCGCGGTGAAAAGGTTAAAAAAAGTAAAGTTTACCATAGATACCTAGAATCTACCAAACATTTAAAACATTTTCACATTTACAACTGTTGCATGGAATACTATTATTGTATTTTATTATTTCATATATAGATGTGACTCAACTATTTACTCATTATAGTTAAAATGTTTAATGTTTGTTGCATTTGGTGTTTCAGGTGGATGTGAAGCGAGCGACGCCGAAGCCCGACGGCGGCCCCGGCGGCTTGGGCGGGCGCGGGCGGGGCGGGCGGGGCGGCCGGGGGGGACGCGGCGGCCGCGGCGGGTACGGCGGGCAGGGCGCCTGGGGCAGCCAGGGCTACGGCGGCTATGGCTACGGCCAGGGCGGCTACGGCGGCGGCTATGACGGCTACGGATACGGCGGCTACGGCTACGACGGCTACGGGGGCTACGGCGGATACGATTACTCCGGCTACCCTAATTACGGTAAACGCGGCAAGCAGAACTAGTAGCTCGGGAGGCCGCGCCGGCCCGCTCACCGACACATTACCTCGACTGATGTTACCTGATCCCTAGGATGTATGTAGTTAGGTTAAGCGCGCGGACCCGGGTCCGCGCATCTAGTGTAGCGAGCGGGGCTGACGTTCCGTCCTCGAGATGCCTATTTACCTTATTATATTGTATATCTTACATTATATTCGAAGAGATCGACATCACGCGAAGCTTAAGATATTTAACTTAGTGTGTAGAAAATATTTATTTTTCTAAATATTTAATATTCTATCGAGATAATGTGTAGTGAATGCTGTGGGGGGGCGACAATGTATATCTGAATATAACCGACCAATGTAATGTAATGTTTGCTAGTAGTTTCCGACGTCTGTCCGCACTAACCCGCCGGCGGCCCGCGCCGCACACCGGTCTCATTCAGCTATCTCTGTCATTATTTCACCGGGTACTATATTCTGTACATATGTTACCTGCCTTATGTTTTTAAGTGTTTATTTGTAATACCACTTTTGACATATGTAGCATTGTGGTTTCGAGTTTTTTTATGGTATTTTTATTTTACCTGCGACACTCGCATACTGCTACATCTGGGAAATGGGGTAAATATGGAGAGACATTGTGAAAGTGATAAAGATACTATGATGAAGCTTTTGAATAAAGCACTGTTACAAAAATTCTCAATGTGTTTCCATATGTAACCCAAGTCCTATCCTTCCCTACTTCTGGCTCCATGCTTCACTACTCTATTCGTGGGTCGACACTACTAACCCTGCATGAACCTTCACGGCTAATCATGCTGCTCCGTGGAACACGGCAGGTGCACCTAGATATTGTTTGCTGGTTTCATGTAGTCATGGGGATCATTAGATTGCATACATACCTTTCGAAATGAAGTTGAAATTCCAGTTAGCCATTTAGGATAATATGACTTAACACTTTCGACTGGGCCAAAAATTAGATGCGACCAAAGAGCAGATAGTTTGTGTGGAAGTAAGACATGAAGTAACGTCGCCCGCAGTGGCGTATTGAAGCGAAAGTGTTGCGTCAGTAGCGTGCGGCAGCAGCGGCTCACTAATGTGTTTGTTTGGTCAGACTACGGCGGGTACGGAGGGTACGAGGGCGGGTACGGCGCGCGCACCACTCCCCGCGGCAAAGGTACAGTTACGTCACGACTGTTTCATATCGCGCCCCGCTTACGTAGTTGTTCTGACACATCTGGCTCTAGAGTTGGCACCTGACAAGTGTGTAATCGAACGCAAAATTATATTGGAAAGGTTGTGAATACACTGGCAAGCGAGGTCGAATATGATGTCTCAGTAGAACAGATGCATTCGTGACTACGGACAGAAGTAATGGAAATTGTATTTTAGTAGGTTTTAGATCGTGGCGCATACAACTGGTTTTATTCCGAATTCGAACTGCAAATATCTAATTCTCTGCAGTTATGAATGCATCATCAATCATTGAAGTATTGTCTCTGCGATGTTAGTAATAAGTGAAGCATGTTTGAACGTCCATGTCGAGTATATACATAGTTATTTATTTGCGCTCCATCACGCTTGTGAGATAAGTTTATTGTTATGTATTTAGTTTCGTCTGACAATATTTTATCCTAACAGACTGCAATGGAAACAAATGCAAACAAAGAAACATTATCTAAACGAGAAGTCTAACAGCAATCGCACCCGCTCGCTTTCATAGAAGTCATCACTCCCTTGAATGTAGTTTGTAACAATAGTTGGTCTAGTAGTGTTGATGCGCTCGGGTGTGCGCGGAGCCTTCAGGTTCATTTGGACAACTATGCCAAAGCGTCAACAGTGGCAAGAGGACAACTGCTCCATAACGTCTATTTCCCATAACGACAACTTCCTAAAATGTCTATTACCCATATTGACAACTTCCCATAAAGACAACTACCTAAATCGTCTATTTCCTATAACGACAACTTCCTAAAATGTCTATTAATCATATCGACAACTACCTAAAACGTCTATTTTCCATAACTACAATTTACCATCTTGATAAGAATATGACCATTAAAACTAAAATATGAGTGAAAACACGATTTTACTTAAATCAAACTAACAGAACAGAATAGAACAGTATAATAATGAATTAATCAAAATTTTAAATAATCGTATTTTTTTCCAAAAAAAAAAGAGTAAGAATTAAAAAATGTATGTCTGTTTGTCTGTGTGTCTATTTGCCTGTTTGTCTGTTTATACACGCTAATCCCCGGAAATACTTAACGGATTCGAATTAAACTTTTTTTGTTATATAGCTGTTAAGCCTGGGCAATGTGGGCAACATATAGGGTATTAATGATTTTGGGAAATGTAACACCTGATGCAGAAATAAAATGGTCCAGCTAAACTATAAGAAGTATAATAACCGGCCAAGTGCGGGTCGGACTCGCGCACGTAGGGTTCCGTATCATTATCTATAAAAATCTAGTTTTTTGTATGGGAGTCCCCTTAAATATTTATTTTATTTTGTTTTTAGTATTTGTTGTTAAAGCGGCAACAGAAATACATTATTTGTACAAATTTCAACTGCCTAGCTATTGCGGTTCTTGAGATACAGCCTGGTGACAGACAGACGGACAGACGGATAGACAGACAGACAGCGAATTCTTAGTAATAGGGTCCCGTTTTTACCCTTTGGGTACGGAACCCTAAAAATGACGCCTTAGCATAAGTTGTTCAGTCTGATGAGCATTTTCAAAAACATAAAATCCAGACGAACCAAGTCGCGGACTTCGGCTAGTAATACATAAAAATATATATAATACACATACATACTTACAAATTACCGTGAATTTTTTGAAAAGTTGTCGTTTTGGGAATTTGAAAATTTTTAAAGTTGTCATTTTGGGTAGTTGTCGTTTTGGGAATTTGTCATTTTGAAAAGTTGTCATTTTGGGAAGTTGTCGTTTCGAGAAGTTGTCGAATTTGGCAGTTGTCTTTTTGGGAAGTTAATTTTATAAGTTGACCTTTTGGGAAAATGACGTTTTGACACAGTTGTCCATATAAACCTAAACGGCGCGGAGGCTATAGCGTTGTGGTGTTGCAGCGGGCTACCAGGGCGGCAAGCAGCGCGGCGGCGGCGGCGGCGGCCGCGCCAACCAGCGGCACCAGCCCTACTGAACGTACCTGCCGATAGTCATCTCAGTCCAATAGTAAGGTAATCATTATTACAAACACCTCGCATCACTTTTTGCTAAATTTAATTTGGCGTATTCTAGATTATTTTTAGAGCCATTTATAAAAAAACCGTGATAACTTTTTGTAATGTTAGGGGAGCGCTGCGATTGCGAGCACTAAAAGAGTCCGTTTGTTTGCAGGTTAAGTCATCGGTCATGAGTGTCCCCTGCGCCTCTCGTTCGCCGCGCCGGGGGCACGTCATTCCATTCCACAATATTAATTTAAGGAATTAATCTGTTTAAGAAATGTTTTAAGGATAAAATATTGTCGCGAGGAGGCGGCCGCAACCGGGGGCCGCTTCCTAAATTTAATATAATATAGTATGGATTAATAGATTCACTCGAGTATTATTGAAGTTATCGATTAGATTCAATTTGACCTATAAAACAGTTGAGACAGTAATTCAGAGCTTAACCCTCGGGGAGTCGCGGCGGCGGAGTGAGTGCGCGCGAGTCGCGAGAGCGAGACGGGCTGCGCGGCCGCGAGCGAACGCCCGCTGTGTCCGGATCTCATGCTGAATGTTGTACTTTATATTATTATTTGGTTAATTTAACAACAAATCTGAATCATGTATTTTGTACGAACTAAATGTTTCTTCCATTGAGTAGGGATGAAATTCTAGGATTAAGTGATCGGTCATGAACAAACTTCTGAAGATATACGAGCTATGTATGTCGCAATAAAAATGTGTAAATAAATATTCGACTTTTTGTCTGTGTTCTCACTCGTCACTGCTAAATTAACTTAGTAGGTACCTACATCATCAAATTATTTAGAGGCAGCTTCTGACAATGACAACTTGAGGATGGCAATTTTCATGATGTTATGAACCAAAATTCTTTACACGCCGAAAGGCTGTTTTATTAATTTGCAATGGTTTAGCTTAAAGTATACGAGTACATGTGTGTGGTTAGGACGCTTTACCTAGGATTTTTTATCACGGCATTTCCGGCTAACACGTCTCTGTCTAGACCAGCATAGGATTGCATTGATGATCATAGACTTATGAATCTTTAGAATGAATCTTTAGGTACAACTATCCCAGAACTATCCTAAACTCGGTATGTTGATGATCATCCGTCCACATACACATAACATTTTTCCTTAACTCCTGAAGTATTGAGATACTATTTTTTTCTAATAAGTACCTAACAAATAATACACAGTTTGTATACAGTTTTCGGAGAAACAGCTGTCTTGAATTCCAGTACGGGTACGCCAAAGTTCTATGGGGTCTGACGCTGAATGTGCACTTCGCAAAATGAGCACTCATCAAAAATTTTACATTTCGCAGAATGTGCATTTCTCACAAGGGGCACTTCTCATAATGTGCATTTCTCAAAAGATCACTTCGCAAAATGAGCACTTCGCAAAATGTGCACTTCGAAAAATGTGCACCGTTCTATGATTTGACTAAATCTACTGTAAAACAAAGTTTAGGCTCAAAACATTAGTTCTGTATGGGTACTGCGTATTTAAAATAAAAGTAACACTTTTACAAGTAATCATTTACTTAAAAAATGTTTTAAGGTTGATCATAAACGTTAAACATATCGGAATATTTTTACAAAAAAAATATTAAAAAATGAATCAACAATATAACTTAAGTACAAATATCAATCACATAGAAGTAGAAGTATATAATGCTAATCTCACCTATTTTACAAAAAAATACTGTGAAGATTAAAGCAGGTAACTAGAACAACAATACAAACACATCCACCTTATTTTATTAAAGTACCGTTACAGTATTCTTGTCAGTTATTTTTTTTACCGACCCTCATAAACGTACTTTTAAATATCAAAATGTTGCCAGTATAAAAAAAGAATATTTAATTGGTAGATTTTTATTAATTGATACTTGTAAAAGTGTTAATTTTATTTTAAATACGCAGTACCCATACAGAACTAATCTGTTTTGAGCCTAAACTTTGTTTTACAGTAGATTTAGTCAAATCATAGAACGGTGCACATTTTGCGAAGTGCACATTTTGCGAAGTGCTCATTGTGCGAAGTGATCGTTTTGAGAAATGCACATTATGAGAAGTGCCCCTTGTGAGAAATGCACATTCTGCGAAATGTAAAATTTTTGATGAGTGCTCATTTTGCAAAGTGCACATTCAGCGTCAGACCCGTTCTATGCAAAATGGTGCCATCTAGGTCCCTAGCTATCAAAAGCAACTGGCAACGAATGCATGTGTACCTTAAGGTTGATGGACTATCGACATTGGCCTTGATATATTTTTTTAATTTCAGGGATCACAACTGTAGGTACTATCACGGTCTTTTTTGCATGGATACCATAAAGTCGATTTTTCTGTGAGGGTTTGCACCTGGACTCACAGAATTTAAACTAGATGGCGTATTCACAAATTAAAAATAACAAAAGCTCAGCAACGTGCATCTGCAAAATATGATTTTTAATTGGCTTAAGATAATTTGTGATGACATGAAATAAAATAGTAACTATAGCAAAAAACAATATATTTTCGATAAAACATAGCTTATTAATTTATTTTTAAGAAATACTAGCGCCATCTTAAGATATAATCCTCTAAGTTGGCGTTGAAACCCCGCTCAAACGATTTTGCTGCTATGGAAAATTTTCTTCTGATCAGTTCTGCATGGAAAGGATAAGGTTTACTTTTCTGTGAGGTTTTGGTGTGCGTTACTCTACCTAGAAAGTAGCTCCTAGAGAGATATGAGTGGAATATATAATTAGTACCCAATATGCTGTAAATGTGCCCGGCATAAATAATTTGTGGGGGTTGTCGTTTTGGAAAAAAATGGAAAAAACGGTTCCTGCTAGGGTAACGTTGTTCCAGCAGGAAAATTCTAAACTACTGATCGAAAGGAGAAACAATGTGCATGGTCAGATAGCTTATATTTGTGGAAGTATGTGCGGCGAATATGGAATATGTGACGGTTCAGGTTTTTAAGATATCGAGTTTCCTGCTGGAGTAACGTTTAGCGAAATCGTTGTGCTCTAAAACTGTTATATGTGCGCATGTATATTAATTTCACATGAGTAGCTCTTGATTTGTGCTAATGGCACACATAATTATATTTAAGAAAATATTTATAATTTTCGAGTAATCGCGCTTTTTTTAAAATACAAAAAAAAATTCGCAGCGCCGTTAAGAGAAAACGTATAAGCTCATTAAAAACTGTATTCGATCCATCTCGACTCCTATTAAATCCATAAAAAAATTGGGAAGTGTAGGTACATCAGTTATCAAATAATATTACAAAAATCAAAATTATCCTATCATAATTTTGACGGTCAACATACAAGAAAACGGATCAACGCAAGACGTGCGGGTATGAACTAAAAATTAGTACCTATAGTCGAATAACGCATTGCGAATTTTCAGCTAGAAATGTTTCGTATGTAAAAAGATATAAACAAAAAACAAAACCTGGAAACAAGGGCCGATAACCCGACCAACTTCGAATGACTACAAAAAAGCGGCGGTTTCATACATATCGATGACCTTCTTAACTTAGTCACGAACCGGTCGAAACGTGTTGAGCCAAAGTACACTCAAGTAGAAAACAGACAAGTCAACAATAAATAAACTTGTATGTATACTATACAATATGTAAAAAAAACCTGTACGATCCGTTGGGTAATAATTGCTATTTTTGACGTGATAACGTCTTTAAAATCGTTTTAGTCGGGTGACATGTTCAGAAACTTGTGTCACACCAAAACCTCACGAGCGCGATCGCAGGTATAACGAGAGAGAGACGGACCGATCTCCCGTCTCATCTCGAGCGCTGCCAGTCATTCCGTGAAACGACGTTATCACGTAAACATTTCGATCGTAAACCTACTTTACAAACAACCAATTTTTTTTTACAGGCGTTATTTTTATTAGAATCTTTCATCTATCATACATACTTACATATATACATGTTATCACGTCTTTATCCCTTACGTGGTAGACAGGACCACGTTTAGCATACTGGTGGGCGTATAGGTGGAAAATGTAATCAAAATAGTGATGAATTGCTAGCCCCATTTTTTGGATTTTTTTTTACATTGACTACTTTTGGTTCTCTACTCTAATATATGACCCAGACCCAGATTTCATTTCTGGCGAAAAAAAAAACAAGGCGAAGAGGTTGCATTGGCTTTTTAACTGTTTAGCTATCACGGTTCATAAGATACAGCCTGGTCACAGAAAGACAGACGGACAGACAGACGGACAAACGGACATTGGAGTCTTAGTAATAGGGTCCCGTTTTTATCCTTTGGGTACGGAATCCTAAAAGTAGTTAAAATCCACAAATAGAGTTGTAAATCACGCAAAAGAAGATGCACTTCGCGTTTATTTATTTAAGTAATACCTATTGCCGCCCGGTGCCGGGGGCGTTAGCGGTATCGATGCATTGAATCATCATCGGGCGAGTTGTCATGTCATGTCATGTTCGGACATGACATGTCATGAACGTTCATTCAGCGCGTCCGGCCGGGCGCACTCGAGTTTGCTTGCCAGCGGTTCACTTCATTCAGCAGTAGGCGGCCGGCCGGGCGCACGGGAGTTTGCTTGCCAGCGGTTCATTCAGCAGCGGGCGGCCAGCTGGGCGCCCGTAGTAGGTAGATACTTGCAAGCATAGTTTACGCTCGACGATTTACGGTGAGGTGCCAAGTGGTAAGTATTTATGTTTACATGTAGTTTGTATTTTCAAGTGTGTAAATTATATGCATAGTAATTATATATAAATATTATTTTCGTACCACTTGCTCAAAAAAGTAACATTCTATGGCACAAAAAGCGAACATAACAATAGTCATTTTTAATCTGTTAAAAACAGGGAAAGTAAAATGTACTGAATTTCATTCATCCTCTAGAGGGAGAATGTGGTTTAAGTTTGGAATACTTACCGAAATTTATACTGAACTGAAATCATTTCTATATCGTTAGGCGTTAAAAAATAACGATTTTGAATCGACAACATGTATCCACAAAATCCACAAAACCACTTAAATTTCATTAAATAAACAACTAAATCAAGTTATATCATTGTTTGTTTACACCAGCTGTTTAGTTATCCAAAAAGAAAAAGCAAAGGGCCATTTGAGTCTCACACATACAGCCAAGTTTTCTGCGTAACTATATTTATTTACAACGTAAAACATTTTGTATTTTTTATATAACTGATTATAAATTGATTTAAGTCCGTAGTAAAGAAGGACCTTATAGTTTCGCCATGTCTGTCTGTCTGTCCGTCCGCGGTGTAGCTGCCATACAAGTAAAGAGGGAGTAACATTTTTTTCTTGACAAACACATTTTGTGACATATCGTTGAATAGGTCTTTTAAAAATAATGTGAGTTAGTGAATACCATTTTTCGATTGAGGAAATATTTAAATTACCATTAATTATTATTATAATTATATTAATATTAAGATTCATCATCATCCGAGCGTATTCCCTGTTGCATCCTTAACCGTAACGCTTCCGAGACCGGGGTCCGCTGCCTAATCTATGTCATTTCGACGAGGATACTGGTTTTTACATAGTTTTTATTCTTAGGAATAAGGTTATAAAATTGCCAACAAAAAACGCTCGGGTGAAAAAAAAGAAATGCCAAAATACCTTTGAACGCGACTGTATGACAACGTTTTAGGTATAAGACGTCCAATAAAGAAGGTCATCGATATGTATGAAACCGCCGCTTTTTTGTAGTCATTCGAATTTGGTCGGGTTATCGGCCCTTGTTTCCAGATTTTGTTTTTTGTTTATAACTTTTTACATACGAAACATTTCTAGCTGAAAATTCGCAATGCGTTATTCGACTATAGGTACTAATTTTTAGTTCATACCCGCACGTCTTGCGTTGATCCGTTTTCTTGTATGTTGACCGTCAAAATTATGATAGGATAATTTTGATTTTTGTAATATTATTTGATAACTGATGTACCTACACTTCCCAATTTTTTTATGGATTTAATAGGAGTCGAGATGGATCGAATACAGTTTTTAATGAGCTTATACGTTTTCTCTTAATGGCGCTGCGAATTTTTTTTTGTATTTTAAAAAAAGCGCGATTACTCGTAAATTATAAATATTTTCTTAAATATAATTATGTGTGCCATTAGCACAAATCAAGAGCTACTCATGTGAAATTATTCTACATGCGCACATATAACAGTTTTAGAGCACAACGATTTCGCTAAACGTTACTCCAGCAGGAAACTCGATATCTTAAAAACCTGAACCGTCACATATTCCATATTCGCCGCACATACTTCCACAAATATAAGCTATCTGACCATGCACATTGTTTCTCCTTTCGATCAGTAGTTTAGAATTTTCCTGCTGGAACAACGTTACCCTAGCAGGAACCGTTTTTTCCATTTTTTTCCAAAACGACAACCCCCACAAATTATTTATGCCGGGCACATTTACAGCATATTGGGTACTAATTATATATTCCACTCATATCTCTCTAGGAGCTACTTTCTAGGTAGAGTAACGCACACGAGGTTTTGCATTAGGAGCCTCAGAATAAAACTAGATGGCACAAAAAAATAACAAGTTATCCTTTCATTTACTAGTAGATCTTATTTTCACTAAAGTTGAAAACAGATAGATGAGCTAGTGGCGCATTGTTGACGTATGAGCCGATTGGCAGCGGTTCAAATCTCAAGTCAGGCTTAGTTAAAAAAAAAAGAAATAATATAATAATTAATTGTTTTTTATTTTATATAATTTTTTATAATATAAAAAATATGGTAATATATTTTTATTTGGTAAAATGGAAACATCAAATATTTTTCTTACTGATTAACGTTTACGATTGCAACTTTCGTGTAGGTAGATAAGAAATAAAACAACATTAGTAATATTATAGTCTTATAATGAATACACCTTAACTTATAACCTTTCGCTAAATACACAACATAAGTTTTTTAAATGTTTTGCCTACTTATATATAGAGTTAGTGTAGTATATAGTTTATTACAAAAATTCGTTTTGCAGATATATATATTGACTAAATGATTAATTGATATAATATGATTTTAAGGTTTATAGCTTAAGTATTCGTTCCCAATTGAGGAAGAGATTGAAGCTAAACCTCGAATCAATAACAATTTTGAGACCGGGTTGTGTATACTACTACCATAAAGAATAAAAGACAATATAAACATTTGTAAAAATGCAGAAAATAATAAAAATCACTTAGTATAATAACATTTTGCTATTACAAAAGAAATATATCCTACTTACGCTCATTTTAAACACAATATATAGCTATCCCGGTCTCAGCTAATAACGTGTATAACCGCCATTTTGATCGATTCTTTCAGCACGTCTAAATAATTTACACTATTTGCTCGACTGGGTACTAAAGTTAGTACTAAAGGCATTCATCCATACCCCCCATATCCCCCACATGTTTACTGTTATACGACCAGATTCACAGTTAAGCACAACGTGATCACTAATAACGCGTATTATTCCTACGCCACAGCGTAATTTAACTCGCCCGTGTTGGTTAGATTTAAGTCTTCTCATCACTGAATATGACGTTACTCCAGTCGAAATTTCTATATTCCAAAGCGAACTCTAATCGCGCTCTTTTATAGGTTTCGGTTAGCAATGGCTTAATAGCATGTCGCCGATAATGCAGACCTTCACTATGGAGAGCACGACGCACCGTTCGTAAAGATGTGTCAAACAATCCTGCGTAATATCTGGTTGGGATAAAGCCATTTTCCTCATAACCTTGCACCATAAGTTCACGCTGGTCTGAGCTAATATGGGGTCTTCTGCCGGATCTACTGCGGTGTTCCAAAGAACCCTCCTCTTGAAACCGTTTTACCCATAAAGTGACAGTCTTTATCTGAAAAAGGAATATATGTTTTATTTTTATGTTTCAATGGCCATGCGTAGTAAAGTAAATAACAGAAAGTGAATTCAATCATTTTTTTATACTTACGTTTAAGCCAGTTCCTCTAGAAATTTCAGAATAATTAAGGCCTTGCTTATGCAAAGCTATTATTTGGGCCCTCGTAGCCATATCAATATTCAAACACGAACTCATATTAAAATAAATAATTAAAACTCGTTTAACGCAATCGTAACTGAACTTACTCAAAGAAAGTATAGAACGTTATGATTTAACAAAGATATCATTTTTATAAATCAATGGTAAACTACCTTCAATTCTTTTGAGTTTTTATTTTAGGCCGGCCCCATACATACGGAATTCCGTTTCTAAATCCTGATTCGGAATTCCGAATCAGGATTCCGAACGCAGCAAATCCATACAAATCAATGACTGTACCACACACATACGGTAGCATTCCGTTCGGTTTTTATTTCCGTCAGGAATTCCGAATGAAGGCCTGTGCGTTCGGAATCCCGTTCGGAAAAAAACCGTTCCGAATGCACGTCTTCCATACATTTTGTTTGGGTCGCACCACACATTCGGAAATTCCGTACGGAATGCGCTCAGTGTGCGCCGCACGACCGTAGCGAGCGGACGTGTTGTAGTTTGAAACTTCATTGTACGTTTAATTTCCCGTGCAATGTCTGACATACAATATCTCATCATATCCGTATAAGCTTATACATGTTTATAGAACACTAATAATCAAGGTTACCACGACAGAGACCTTAAGGAAATGGCGTGGCAGGCCATTGCAGGCCGTGGCAGGACATATAATTAGGTATCCAAATATTTGCCATTAAAAAAATTAAACATTTAGACCTGTCAATTCATGTTTTCCCATACAATAAATACCCGGCATACTATTTTGTGGAAAATGTCATAATAGGTTGAAGGGAGTTCGAAGAACTCGTCAATACGAAGATAAAGATATATTTTTTAACAATAAATAGCAAAAATGCAATCGCTATAAAAAAATCATGGTCAAATTTCATTCAAATTTCATATTTCCGCACGCTACTAGAACGTCTGCGCTCGATAGCTGGCGGCTCTCGACTGAGACGCGTCATTCCGTACGGAAAAAACCGTATGTGTGTGGTAGACGAACGGAATTCCGAGTCGATTCCGTACGGAATGGATTCCGTACGGAATTCCGTATGTATGGGGCCGGCCTTAGTCGCTTACAATATCAACCTTCATAAATAACTACAACAGGATAAACAGTAGGGTAATTTTAACCCTCTGCATAGATACGCATTGGTCTAATGGTTAGTGGTATTGAAACATGAGACAAATTTTATGCTACCGAGTTCGAATCCTAGCTAGCTGTCGTTTCTCTGCAATAAGGTTTTTAATTGTAATAGGAGAATTTGTGATAATATTATAACTAGCAAAGAACGAGACTTGAATGAGCCATGTAAATTATTTATTTTCTTATTTCCGATCCAACTAGCGCCATCTATGGTATCTAAACCAAACCAATACATAAGTTTTTAGAGGGCGTGGCGCAAATCGGCGCAATCGATTTTGTTATGGAAATATCCATGCAGAACTGACCGCAGGTGTACCTATCGCCTTATAAACATAAACTTTCTTGTCACTAAATGGCGCTAAAAGGTAATTAGGTAATTAAAACATTAAAATCTTTTATTACTGTTATTTAAAGTAGGTAGTAATCTAATTAAATATGACTTTCATATATAAAATGCAATAAATATTTTTTAAGTATATTCAACCTTTTACCCTCTTCGTGATATTCAACATTCAACACTCATTTTTTTTGCTAATCGTGTGTTATGCCATCCATCTGTGGTGTCCTCCGTTCTGCCCGGCCACAATCGACAAAGGAAGTTACTCTACCAAGAATGTAGCTCCTAGAGAGATATAAGTGGAAGTTATATTGGATACCCAATATGCTGTAAATGTGTCCGGCGGCATAAATATGTCCCCAGCGGAAGTGTCGAATATTAAATGTTGACTATAATAGATCTTTATAAAGCTGCATTCAAATGATTATCGATAAATGGAATTTGTGTATTCAGTAATTTTTGAGAAATTCGTCAAAAACACATTGCGCCAGGGAAACGTTTCTCTGGCGGAATTCTGTTAGGGAACCAGAATTCAATTAGTAAAGCAATCGTATCATAAGAGACGAATGTTTATGTACAAATGGACTTTGTATGTCATAGGCCTCCGAAGTTATTAATTCTGCTGGGAAATGTGCGGCCTTTTGCTGGATCTCACAAACGGTTTGGAATAATACAGTCCTGTTATTTTTACACACATTGCTATTTATTTGTTTATGACGTCTGTAAAAACAATCCTAAAAAACACAACCACTTACGAATAATATAAACATAAAAGTAGGTATTTTGGTTTTAGTGGCCTAAGGGACATAGGAAAAGGTTTAAACGTCGATTTATACATTAAAACTGCCTCCATCTGGGAAAGTACGTTTGTAATAGAGTAAGTATTAAAAAGATAACAAGACAACAAAGAATAATGTCCCACTGACATTATGATTTTGAATCGGTCTACCTATTTGACTAGTTTTATATTTGGTATGTGACAAGTTCTAATTCAACTACCCATATTCCAATAATTAGCTTAATCCAATTAACATTAAAGGAATATAATTTAAAAAAACCAGCGACGCTTGAATCTTTGTTATAAATCGACCAATTTTGGATGCCATCCGAAATTGTAACGAAAAAATAAAGTTTTATGTGTTGCCGGTTTTTAGGGTTCCGTAGTAAACAAGGAACCCTTATAGTTTCGCCATGTCTGTCTGTCTGTCTGTCTCCGTCCACG
Organism: Acrobasis consociella; assembly: GCA_963555685.1. Lineage (NCBI taxonomy): Eukaryota > Metazoa > Arthropoda > Insecta > Lepidoptera > Pyralidae > Acrobasis > Acrobasis consociella. The sequence continues at coordinate 277,040 of OY743116.1, forward strand.
GTCCTACGTAGATACTATAAGTACTAGAAAGCTGTAATTTGACATGGAGGATATGTAAATCAATCATGGCAAAAAACGTCGTAAAATAAAATATAGAAAAAAATTTTTTTTAGGTAGCTGCCTGTTCAGGTGGTTTATTATTAATACTGAGATTTTATAAATTAAAAACTGGAGATGCTGTTTGTATGTGCTTTGTATTAGCAGAAGGTTTTGACACATTAAAATAGCAAAATAAAGATGTGCGTAAGTGCTATTCAAATTCCGTCAGGCGTTTGAACACTGCCATACAAGTAAACAGGAAGTCAATATTTTTTTCTCTGCAAACACATTGAGTGGGGTATCGTTGAATAGGTCTTTCAAAAATATTTTATCTTGTGAACACCATTTTTCGATTTAGGGATCCGTTTCTGAAATATATGGGTTTAAAGTTCAAATTTTTGTTCGAGTCAAGTGTCCCCCCCCCTCTATCTGCTAAACGGTTATATATGGCCACGTGAAAAAAATCACAATTATAGTATATATAATGTAGTTTGAAGGAAAACTATCAGAGCCAAGTAGGGTATACAAATTAAAAAGTTATAGGCGATCAACTTATAAAACGTACTTGAAAAAAGAAATTTTCATACAAATTCAATAGATATTAGTTTTTAGTCGTTTTTAGTGGCAAGAACTCAAAGTTGGCATTCGCAACTACGGAACCCTACACTGCGCGTGGCCCGACACGCACTTGGCCAATTATTTCTTTTAGCTCGGCTAGCTATGTACCTGTACCTACCCCTTCATACGTTTATAAGAGCTCAATCCACTAGCTCTTGAAATGAAAGATAAGCAATAGTACTAAGCTGTCAAGTCTCACTGACTCTGATCATTGTGCCCTACGAATCAGCTACGAGTAGACATGGGACGCTGCTATAAAGTTTTGCTACTCATCGCAGCAGCGGCGTTTGCTGTCAATGGAAGTGTTATTGCAGGGTCATCCCTCAAGTATCACTATGTATCGTACGTATCCACCCTTAATATTATTTATTAATTACATAGGTAAATCTTTAATGTCCATAATGGAACAAAAGGAAGACTTATGCTAATGCATTTTCTACCAGTCAGCCTTATGGAAAAACAAAGATAAATGTATGATGTTGAAGTTTATCGGATAAGAAAGTTTTGCAGATGCAGACAAAAAGTCGTCAAAGCTTTATGATATTTTGTCATTTTTCGAAATGGCCGAAATATGTTTTTTTTAGTTATCAAGTAACTAGGTACTTGCAAAGAAAAATAAATAGACACAGCAGCCTTCCATTTATTTAATCATGGTGCAAAACTTGAGCTCTACTGAATAGCTAGGGAAGTGGGTCTTTATTTGCAAGATAACTAACTTTTATAATATTAAAATAAAACTAACGTGAGGTTGGACTTTAGCCGTCTTATTATAAAACGCAGACTAACTTTGTTACTAGGTTTAAACCATTATTCGACTAAATTCCGTTGACATTTTTAAATAAGACAATGGCATAATATTACTAAATGTCAACTTGATTTTGTCGGATAATGGTTTAAACCTAGTAACAAAGTTAGTCTGCGTTTTATAATAAGACTAGTGGTGTTAATCAGATGGATGAATGAATTTATTTATTAGAATGGATTTACCATTAAAATCTTGATTTACTCAGTACCGTTCTAGTAGTTCTGTAGTAAACAAAGAACCCTTTTAGTTTGCCGTGTCTGTCTGTCTGTTTGTCAGTGGCGTGCAATTTATACAAGCACATAGAATTTGTCTACCCTATGGCTCCCAAATATATTAGAGAGAAATGAATTTTGTTCGACATGGAGTCGTATTCGTCATTTAGGTAAGACTAGTGCCTTCCCTGTAAAAAGTAGGTCTCTGCTGTCCGTCTGTCTGTCTGTCCGCGGTGTAATGTAACTCGGCGGCTATAAGTACAAGAGAGCTGTTATTTGGATATGTATTTATCATTTTTTGTTTATTCATGGTAAAAAGTGGTACACATCCTACTAATCCTACTAATATTATAAATGCGAAAGTTAGTTTGTATATTTGTTTGTTCGGTAACTCTTCACGCTTCAACTTCTGAACCGATTTGGATGAAATTTGCATTTGCATTTGCATTTGCATTTGTATTTGTATTTGTATCCCGAAATTCCCGCGGGCACAGCTAGTGTAAAATAAAACAGAATTTGTAACATGTAGATAAACATAATTTTTTGATTTATTGACCCGTTTCTAAAATATTTCGTTTTATAGTGCAATTTTCTGTTTAAGAGTCAAGTGTCCCTCCTAAACAGTTATATATGGACAGGAGAAAAAATTCACAACATATAGCGAAGTTTAATGGAAAACTATCAGAGCTTCGTAGAGTTTCCCAATTAAAAAGTTATAGGCGATAAACTAAAAAAATATACTCGGAAAAGGAAATTTCATACAAATTCAATAAAATTAGTTTATATACATTTTTAGTGGCGTGAATTCAAAGTCGGCATTTGCAACTACGGAACCCTACATTGCACGTGGCCCGACACGCACTTGGACAATTATTATAGATTTAGTCGACCAAAGTACAGAGCAGCCATCCGACTTCGCTGTACCCAAAACTCACACACGTAATCAATATATAAAAGAAAGTTAAAGAATGTTGACTTTTAGTGCGCGTGACGACATCCCGCCGCTGTGCCTCAGCAGCTCGGTGACGCCGGTGTCGTGCGGTGCGGCGGGCCCGGACGCGTTGCTGCCGCACCCCGACGACTGCCGGCTGTTCTACTACTGCGTAGGCGCCGACCACGCGCCCGTCTGCCGCCAGTGCCCCGCCCAGCTGCACTTCAGCCCCACCGAGCACGTCTGCGATACTCCTGAGCACGCGGGGTGCCAAGTCCCTGCCTAGATACTAATTAAAGATCCGAGAACCCGAGACACACTTGTTTTTTTTAAAGATTTATCTGTATTAGGGGTAGGTACAGTAACAGTACAGTATTTAGTGTATTTAACCTAGTAAATAAGTAACCCTAATATTTCGAAGGGCATTCGAAGTTACTCAGGCTCTCTGGCTCGAAGTTACTCAGGCAAATAAATCAGGCATGAGGAATTCAATTTTGACATTACAATTACATTTAATGTGACATACAATTTTACATTTAATGTAAAAATTAATAGTAAAAAAGGCAAAATATTGACGAAAATATTAAAATCGGATCGCATTTTTTTTCTTTTAACTGATTTTTTTACCAGAAATCCTGTATTTTGTGCAACAAAAAATACTATCTTTAAGAATATTTATCTAGCTTTTAAAAAATACATATTTTATTATATATCTGTCATACATCTATCTGAAAAAAATCGAACATGGCACGCGGCGGTGCCTAAGAACTATTCCAATCTTCTCGTCTCACATGATTTGTTGCAAGTATTAAGTTGTTTTTTTAATCAAAATATATAGAATACATACTTTACTTAATTGTTGAGTGTCTCTTATGGTTTAATGTATCAATAGTAGTCAGTAGCGGCTTTAGGGTAGAGCGCGGTTGGGCGACCGCCTAGGGCGCCGACCACAAAGGTGCGCCGCAGGCACCCCTTTTTGAACGGCGTTTATATATTTAGTACCTGGGCGACCGAGCTTTGCTCGGTTACATCTCAAACATTAACTAATTTTTTTTAAACTTGTCTAAAAACAATGCAAAATAAAATAAAAAATATAAACGAAAACATAAAAAAAACAAAAGTAAGTCACCGAGTGGGATTCGAACCCGTAACACTCTTCCTAGCGGTCGCTATCCTTAACCACTGAGCTAAATCAAGGCGGTCGCGGCGCGACGAAATTAGCGATCACATTCTGCGTGGAAAGAAAAACGCATGAAAACTCGAAAACACGCGTTTTCCCAAACATAAAACTAATCTAGATCGATTGTTTACCCCCGAAAACCCCCATATACAAATTTTCAGCGAAATCGTTAGAGCCGTTTTCGAGATCACAGAAATTTATAAATATATATACAAGAATTGCTCGTTTAAAGATATAAGATATGTATTATATGTAAATTCTTTAAATTTAGGGGAAAATCATTATGTTGGCGACACTACAATGGTCCGCACCATTCAATCCGCAACGCGGGAATCCCCGACCATAGAGAAACACAGTTTCTAACAAACGTAACAAACTTTACGTATATTACATCTGTGCAAAGTGAATTCTTCCAAAACCAAAATTTGCACCTTATGACACTACTTCCCGTAGGTACTTGCTAACTAGAAAGTTGTAATTTGGCATGGGTAGGTATATAAATTACGCCGACAAAGTGGTAAAATAAAATCTTGAAAAATACAATCCCTAATATTATAAATGCGAAAGTGAGTTTGTATATTTGTTTGTTTGTTACCACTTCACGCTTCAACCTATTTAGATGAAATTTCAATGGATAGAGTTTGATATCCAGGGAAGGACATAGGATAGTTTTTATCCCGAAATTCCCACGGGGAGCGAAGCCCACGGGTACAGCTAGTAGTACAATACAATAAAATAGAAATATGGAGAACATCACCTTTAAAAAAAAAAGTAAATCGGTCGCGACGGCGTGAAAACCAACTGAAAAAAACCTGCACTTTCGCCATGTTTGATTGTCTCCTCCTCCCCCTCCACCACTTTAGCACTCTACGACCGAGTTTTGTGTTTTGATAGGTAGCCAGGAAGTATAAATGAAAACTTTCATAGTAGTTAAAAAATAAGATAAACTGTTATGCCCCGAGCTGTGAGGGTCTAATAAGTATATGCAAGAATTATTTTATTAAGTATACATTGTAAATAGTTAAATGAATATTTATTGTTAATATTATTCTGCATTGAATGGGCTTTCGAATAGTATTTTTTACAAACCAAGTTTCATATAAAAATATGAAAATATAAGGGTTTGTTTACATTGTTACTACTAAAGGTTTATTATTTTAAGTAAGTATTGCGTCATATTTTGCTATGGAACCCTAAAAGAACTGTTACGGGTAATGAACTGGGCATCATCTAGTTATCTGAAAACGACACCAAACTTGTCTCAATGGTCCCAACAATGATCCGCCAGATTTTTTTTTCTGAGCGCCAGGATCTCTTTATTTTGACCCCACTTTCCCCCACCTGACACGGAGTTCAATCTGGCTCCTGGGCGTTTTGGGCTTGGGTGGACGTGCATAACATTCGTACCAAGTGGCATTGCTGAACTAAAATTTGGCGTACAATTTTACCTTAAATAATTGGCCAAGTGCGTGTCGGGCCACACACACCCACACGGGTTCCGTAGTTGTAAATGCCAACTTTGAGTTCATGCCACTAAAACGTCTAAGTATCTATTGAATTTGTATGAAATTTTCCTTTTCGAGTACATTTTATAAGTTGATCGCCTATAACGTTTTAATTTGTTAACCCTACTTAGCTCTGATAGTTTTTTTTATAAACTACATTATATAAACTATAGCTGTGATTTTTTTCACATGTCCATATAAAACCGTTTAGCAGATAAATGGGGGGGACACGTGACAAAAAATTTCACTTCAAAACTAAATATTTCAGACACGGTTCCCTAAATCGAAAAATGGTGTTCCCAACCTCACAATATTTCTGAAAGACCTATTCAACGATACCCCACACAGTGTTTGTAAAGAAAAAAATATTGACTTCCTCTTTACTTGTATGGCAGCTACCCTAAAAAAAAAATATTTCCATATTTTATTTTAAGACTTTTTTGCCATGATTGATATAAATCCATGCCAAATTACAGCTTGCTAGTACTCATAGTTTCTAAGTAGGACCGCTGACGGACAGACAGACAGACAGACAGACATGGCGAAACTATAAGGGTTCCTTGTTTACTACGGAACCCTACAAAGGGACTATTTTTGAATTTTTATTTTCACTAGCTAATAGGTTTTAATAACTAATGATTCTTATGAAGTAGCCCTCTGCTCCAAAACCAATGACAAATCACCGTGTACATGGAGAACGTGAAAATAATCGCGGCAGTAGTAAAGTAACATTTTTAGCCGACCAACTAATAAAACGTACTTACCATATCTCTGTACTTAGGAAATATAAATGTCATACAAATAAAAAAACAAAAAAAACCTTTTTGGCGCTTTTGTAAAGAGTTGGGAACAAGTATGGCTGAAAATATAAATGAGGGAAATATCGATGACAGGTCGTGTACTGTACCTCGAATAAAGTGTGGCAGTGGCAGCAGTTTGCGATACCAATACAAAATCTCTATATTATAGGTAGATCATGTAAGTATATTATGATGGTACCTAGCCAAAGTACCCCTCTTTCTTGGCCCCTCTTTGTTATAAATAAAACAAGGCATTAAGACTGGAAACTATATAATTACTCGTACACAACAACACACAAGCGGACGGCACAGGAAGCAGAGAAGACTGGTCTCTCTTGTCAGCACGGCTGCGCGCTGCCCGTCGCGAACAGCAGGTCCAGGGCGTTGCAGAAGCCGCGGTAGTCCACCTGGAGTTGACATTATCCATTAACACTGGGGCTCCCTGTGAGGCATGTCGTAAGAGCCGAATTAAGGAATGAAGACCCATTCATACTGCAAGTTTATTGTTTGTTGCATACTACTATTTAATGGGAGCAATAAATGTTTTCTATGGTTGCTGTTTTGTTCTGTTCATCTATTTCTTCAATTTACTATGCTACGGATAATAAACTTACAGTGTGTAGGTACTTAAACAAACATGCGTGTAGTTACAAAACCTTGTGCAACAACTGCATTCCCAGGGAGGATGGTTGACGTCAGGCAGACGGCTAGGAGCCGGTCGTAAAATTATAGAAAAAACGTATTAATAGTTCCGGATTCTTCTAGATCTGGGTAACCATCGTCTTATATATTGGAGAAGAAAAAGGCAGAAAGCGTATCCTGTGGTCGAAAACAGTAAAAGCTACTTAAGGTGCAACCTAGAACGCTCTAAGATTGGAATGCGACGAGTGGAAATCACAAGCAGCTGTTCTCTTTAGGTTGTGATAAAGTTGCCTTCTTGCATTGCATTCTATTTAAGGCCAGAACGCAGCCTATTACATACAGAACGGAAACTCCTAAAATACCATATTCGTCCTCTTTCGCTACATTTCACCTCGAGCTTCACTTCGAAGTAAACGCGAGTATTCGTACTGCTCTTGTACGGATAGGAAGAACTTAGTAATAAAGTTATTTCCAATCTATACGTGATTAGTTTCACACCCTCGCGTTCTGGCTTTGTATAGAACGGAAAGCGGAGTGTGCGGCGCACTCGCCTCTTGCCCGCAGCCGCGCTGGTAGCCGAAGCAGCGGTACAGCAGGTCGCGCTCGCGCGCCGACACGAGCTGCAGCAGCCCGCGCTGGCACAGCGCGCGCTCCACTGACACGCGCGGCAGCGTGCCGCACCGCTCCTTGTCCATGTCCTGGAACGAGGGGGCCACGTGCACTCTATACTTACAAATAAAACGTAGCTACACACTTTGTACTTTGCCGTGTGCTTTCCGGCAAGTCTACCCGTGGATGTCGTAAAAGGAGACTTAGGAAATACAAGCTAAACAAAACTTAACATCATGAGACCTCTCCAAACCGTCTGGCCAGCGTGGAAAGTGTAGGCCCAATCCTCTGGCTGCTCTGACCAAATATGGCTCTAGTAGTACAGAGAGGTTCGTGCTCCTGTAGTGGAGAATACAAAGACCTGATGATGAAGATGATGATGATACACTTTGTACAGCTCAGGTATCTCATGTTCGTCTGAGCTTAGGTTTATGTTTATTATTGAAATAAAAATGTGATGTAAGGGTTTTTTTGTCATAACATTTTTTATCTTTCCGTGGGAATTGCCTATTCGTCCTGTCTACCTAACATGTGAAAGTTAAGTTTACCTTGAAAACTTCCAAAATGTTGGAGAGCTGATCGGGAAATTTGGCGAGTTTGGCGAGCGCGCCCGACACGAGGCTGCGCTCCTCGAAGTTGAGGAAGTTGCGCGGGCTGTCGTGCGTGGGCACGTGCGGCACGGGCTCCAGCAGCGGCGCGCGCTCCAGCGAGCCCTGCGTCAGCGCCTCGCCCACCACCGAGCAGAAGCGCTCGTACTCGATGTAGCGCCGCCGCCCCGGCGCGCTGAAACTGCACCCAAGTGCCAAATTGTGACTAACCCATAAAAAATCCTTCAACTTATTGCAGCAGGGGACCTAACTCGAACCTATTTCTTCAGTCTCAGGGCAGGGGTCATTAGTCTTTTAGCAAAAAGCTAAAAAATATGTATAGTTAGGCACTAACACTTCCATGAGCGTGTCCATCTCGAGCGGCGTCAGCGACAGGCCGGCGGAGGACAGGCCGCGGTAGAAGTCTGCGCGCGGCACCACCAGTTCGTTGAGCGGGTCGAACTGCTTCAGGAAGTCCCGCGGCCGCAGGCCTTCGCGGACCATCTGTTAACACACACGAGCTGCTGAGTAAATGTCAAACAAAGACGATATACTTCTCACAGGTGGTTTATGCGTAGGAATGAGTAAATTATATACCGAGAGCAATTTGTAATTAGAGGATTTCTTTATTGTCGCCAGAAATTTTTATAAGAAAATGACTTTTTCGGGATACGCAGCGGGGGGCAAATATCCTCTTGTCCCAGGAGTATATAGAATAGTTTAGTACTAAGTTACCTTTCCCTTGATCTTAGCGAGGATCTGCACGATGTCGGTCTGCAGCGGGTCGGCGTGGGAGTGCTGCGCGCGCGGCGGCGGCGGCGACGGCGCGATCGTCGCGCTCTCCACCGGCCGCTCCTCCATCTGTAACCACACCATTGGTATCATCATCTTCATTGAAATAGGTAGTAGCGGTACTCATCTGGTATCTACTTAGTCCACATCAATTACTGGCACCTTCGTGATAATAACAAACCAAGTTTAGTTTTTTATGTAATCCAAATCAAATATAATCATTTTAACAATAATTCTAATAATCCTGCAGTCTCGTTCGTTTATGTAAATATTGATCGATGTTGTAAGTATAGTAAATATGCTTAGTGTACAGGATGACCCAAGCCAACAAAGCTAACAAACATCAGTGAGACCTCTCCAACCCTTCTGGCCAGCCTGGAGAGTGTAAGCAAAGTCCTCTAGCTGCTCTAGCCAAGTATGGCTCAGTACTACTTGGCCAGAGCAGCAGTACAGAGAGAGAGGGTCGTGCTCCAGCAGCGGAGACAAAAAGATCTGATAATGAATGATGAGAGGATGACCTCATCGAGCAGCCGCACGTAGCTGAAGCCGCAGTCGTCGAGGTAGCGCTCCTCGAGCGCGCGCACCTGCGCCGCCGTGGGCAGCACGCCCAGCCGCGCCAGCACGCGCCGCACCTGCGCGCGCGACACGTGCCCGTTGTTGTGCCTGATACACCAACGAGAGTTGAAATCTGGTCATTTAAAGAATTTCAGCTCTCACAGCCCGCGTTTGGAGCTATAGCTATTTATTAACTAAGAAAAATACGATCCAGCATATTACGCCATCCAAATTAGGACTGTGTAGGTACCTAACTACCTACCATTTTCCAAATTAAAATTAACTTTGCTAATAATCTGAACATTGTAATGCTATTCATCATCATTATTATATCAGCCACAGGAAGTTCACTGCTGGACATAGGCCTCCCCAAGGGATCTCCAAAACGACCGATCGGAAGCGGCCTGCATCCAGCGCCTTCCTGCAACATTGCCCAGCGTCTGACCATCTAGCAGGTGGGTGTCCTACGCTGCGCTTGCTTGTACGTGGCCGCCATTCGAGAACCTTTCTGCCCCATCGGCCATCGGTTCTTCGCGCTACGTGCCCCGCCCACAGGCACTTTAATGAGCTAATCCGCTTGGCTATGTCAGTGACCTTCGTTCTTCTACGAATCTCCTCATTTCTGATTCGATCACGTAGAGAAACACCGAGCATAGTCCTCTCCATAGCCCGTTGAGCGACCTTGAGCCTTCTTATGAGACCCATAGTAAGAAACCACGTTTCAGAGCCATAAGTCATCACTGGTAACACACATTGAATAAACACTTTCGTCTTGGACACTGCGCAATTTTCCGAACGCTGCCCAGCCTAGTCGAATTCGTCGAAAGACCTCTTCCTCGAAGCTGGAACTTCCTGCCTGGATCAATTGACTCAGGTCTACAAGTTCTAGGGGGAGCTCCCAACAGAAACAGGTGAAGGCGTAACGTGCCAATTTGACATGACTTTCGTCTTGTCAATATTCATTTTTAGGCCTACCTGTTGGGAAACTCGATTAAGGTCTTTAAGCATCGTACTTAAGTCCTCCATCGATTCTGCCATGACAACGACATCGTCGGCAAATTGAAGGTGAGTGATATACTCGCCATTAATGTTAATGCCCAGTCCTTCCCATTCCAGAAGCTTGAAGGCATCTTCCAGAGCGGCGATAAACAGTTTTGAAGATATGACATCTTCCTGTCTTACGCCTCTTTGCAATGGAATATCCTTCGTACTGTGCTCTTGTACTCGGACCGACACAGTGGCTTTGTTGTATAAGCACTTCAACACCTCGATATACCTACAGTCAATTCGGCACCGGCTGGAGAGACTGAAGCACGGCCTACGTTTCGATCGAATCGAAGGCTTTTTCGTAGTCCACGAACCCCAAACACAACGGCCGATTATACTCCCTCGTCTTCTCTATAACCTGCCGCAATGTATGGATGTGGTCCATGGTATTATAGCCTTTTCGGAATCCGGCTTGTTCGGGAGGTTGGAAGGCATCAAATCTGTTAGTGTGAGACAGTTCGTGATAACCCTCGAAAACAACTTATAGACATGACATGACTAAGAAGCGTGACGGGCCTACAGTTCTTTAAGAGAGTATTATAACCCTTTTTGAAGAAAAGGACCACCACGCCCCTGTTCCACGCTTCTGGCGCTACGCCCTCGAGCAGAACGGAATTAAAGAGCCTCTGAAGGACTTTCAGTACCGGCGTTCCGCCCGCTTTCAAAAGCTCTGCTGTGATCCCGTCCTCGCCCGGCGCCTTGTTGTTTTTTAGCTGTTTGAAGGCCATTCTAATCTCGTACAGACTGATGTCCGGGATATCCTCGGTATATTGTCGGGTGAGCTTGGCTCTTGGATCTGTAGCTATATTCACAGGTTTTGCAACGGATGTATATAACTGCCCATAAAACCTCTCGATCTCTGCCAGCACACCATCCTTTGTCGAAACCATGTTACCGCCCTCCGTCTTAAGTTTAGTCAGTCTGCTTTGCCCAGTAGACATGATCCTTGCAAACACTTTGGAACCTTTGTTTCGTTCTATTGTCTCCTCAATACATTTAGTATTAAAGGAGCGAATGTCGTGTCGCAAGGAGCTTTGTATTCGTCTATTGAGTCGCCGATACGACTCAGCATCGTCGGAGGTTAGGTTTATCATCATGGATCGTCGTTCTGCCATCAAGTTAAGGGTCTGAGCAGAGATTTTTTGAAGTTTCCTTTTAGGGCGGGATTTAAAAAATTAGGATCCCGCTGCTTGGACAGTTTCTAGGTACAAGCCCATTGTTTAACTCGTCTACTGAAACGCAATCCTGGAGACCTTCGAAGCGATTGGAGAGTTCTATTTGAAAGATCTCGGGGTTTTGGATCTAGCTCTGCAATGGTCGTAGCGTAGACTTCATTAACATTGACATTTCAAGTCGGAGACTGATATTCATGATGCCTCTCAAAATTCGGTGATCGCTGCCGGTTTTAATCCTGTTGCTTACGGAGACATCCTTGAATATCTGCCTCTTTGTCGTCAGGAAGAAGTCTATTTCGTTCTTGACAGGGAGCTGGTCGTTTTTACTAGGACCTGTCCAGGTCCAATTCCTCTGTGGCGGCTTCTTGAAGAAAGAGTTCATCGCAAAAAGTCCCTCTTCCTCCAGAAAATCAGCCAGCCTATGTGTCGTTACGCTCGCCATATTCAAAATGCCCCACCCTGATCTCTCCATCGCGTCCCTTGCCCAGTTTTGCGTTAAAGTCCCCCATATCACCACACACCCCGTATCAGGTATATATTACCCTGCTGGAAACACTATCGATGGTAACTAAGTTATTTACGAGGGACCTGTGGACGAGAAACCCGACACCATGCTGAGACTTTATTTCGTCTCCTTCCCGGTGATAGAGTAGGTTACCGGACTCCAGGGTCGTCGTGCCCTCGAACTCTCTTCGGACTTCAGACAACCCTACAATCTTCTTCTCTCTCTAGACCTTATCCCATTTATTTGGGGTCGGCCTTCCTTGTCCTTCTTTTCCACTTTGCACGGTCTTGAGCGGTGGTGGCCTCCAACTGTGCTTGTTTCAGGTCATTTTCGACCGTCGTCAGCCAGGTGGAAGGTGGTCTTCCAGGTCCCCGCTTCGTCGTTCAGACAACCCTACAATATCCCAACGTAACCTACTCACTTCCTCTTCTACCTTAGCCAGTTTTTCGTCCAGCCTCAAAGTGCGGACGTTGTGTGTTACCAGGGCCAGTTTCCGCCGTGGGTGGTAGCCCGATCTCATCCGGAGATTCTTAGCACCCCCTACCCCTCCGTTATCATGACCGCTACCGGAGCCAGGAATAGCGGGGCCGCCGGGTACCGGGGGCCTGGTCTTTTTTGTACCTCCATTTGTATTGCATCCCCTCCAAAGGGGGATTTGCCATACTTGCCACGCTTGGCAGGCGGGTTGGCGAGCGCAGTGTTGTGTCACTATCAAGCTTCCGACGCTGCTGCCCGTCGAAAGCCTGTTTTGGTGTTCGTGACGAATACACCCTTTAGTCGCCTCTTACGACATCCACAGGAGGAAAGGGAGTGGTTCCATTCTAGGTCGGAAACCACACGGCAACTAGGCCTGAAACCACACGGAAATGTTGTAATGCTATTAAACATGATTAATTAAACAATGATGTTCGTTTACGGATCATGTTCCGCGAAAGCGGGGCGCAGGTCGATGGCGCGCTCGACGCAGGCGGCGCGCACGCGCATGAGCGCGGCCTGCGCGAGGTCCATGGCGGCCTCGCTGGGCCCGCCGCGCTCCTCCGCCGAGCCCACCGGCGGCAGCTCCGCCACCGCCTCCGCGGCCGCGCCCGCCGTCACGTTTGGGTGCTTCTCAAGCTCCTTTATTGCGAACACTGCACAAATGGATTGTTACTTTGATTATTATCTCGTTTATAACTTCAGTCTTATACGAGTAAATTTCCCTCAAAAAATCTACAGTCACCAGGAACAAACACCAGTGATTTCATACAATAACGCTCTCGAAGCCCCAAAAACTTTTATTTGAATTTAACAGGAACGGTAATTAGGCTCTTTATAACTAATGTAGTTCTAAAATATCCATGAGCACACTGATGGATGGCTATTGTATTAATTGACCACTTAAGTTTAGAATCATACACACCCACGACAGGATTTTCGTCGATAGTTGAATCAAGTTTTGAGTAATTTGTCAGGCTTTGGGTTTGGTACCCGGAGTTTCTTTGCGTATCTAAATCCGGATCGGTATCCGCAGCGGAACAACTATCAGAGTCAATAGTGTCAGTGAAGGGTGGAGGCGCGGTGGGATCAGGGAGCTGCCGTGGCACTGCGTCGACCAAACTGCTGCAAGAGCCGAAAACCGCTGGGGAAGAAACGATCTAGACTGACGATCGTGCGTCAATGCCAGCAACGATGTGTGATAGTCACGAAGAGCATTGCCAAGTAATATTAAAAGGATGTCTTGAAAAAGTTACAGGTAGTACGGAAGTCAATTCAAAGCCAATATACACGACGCGGTACTATGCTTACAAAGAAAGTCGATGGTCATTTCGAAAAAACGAAATAAGACAAAGATAGATTGGCTGAAAAAAGAAGAGATTGATAAAAAGATACGATTTAGCCACGTAGGTGCATAGCATACTATAATATGTATCTACTAATTGTGGAAAAACTTTGAGCATAACGGAACCTTGTTTTTCGATAGTCAGTGAGTCATAGTAAGTGAGTCGTACCCTGATCGCAGTCGTCCTCGAAGGTGCGCCAGCAGATGCGCTCCTTGTCATTGGGGTCGAGGTAGTGCCGCATGACGCACAGCATCTCGTTCTGGTCCATGATGGAGCCCAGCCCTATGGCGTCCATGGCGCGCCGGAACTGCTGCGGGGCGATGCGGCCGCAGTTCAGGGGGTCGTAGTCCTGAAGAGAGCACCATTAATTAAGAATATAAATTTTCAATCTCTAATATGAAAAAGAAAAAAAACAGAATTTACATTCGAATATATAGGGTAATTACTATTACTTTGATGAAGGATTTATCATATTGACGGTTTTCTTGTTTAATCGAATAAGTATAGATCTACCACAAACATTGTGCTGCTTTTTCAATTTATAAGTTCAGGTTACGTATACTAATATGTGTAGTTATCTATTAACTGTACGCTCGTAGATATGTTAAGATGTCTCTTACCCTGAAGAACTCCGAGACCCTGATCCTCCTCTGCAAGACGAACTCCTGCACGCGCAGCATGAGCTCGACGAGCTGGCGCGAGGGCCGCGGCTGCTGCAGCACGGGGTGGAACACGTCGGTCTGCCCCAGCGGCGCCGTCGACAGCCCCGCGTCCACCTCGGGCCGCGCCAGTTTCGGCAGACTCGTGTCGATCACCGCCGCCGGGTTCTCGTACTCCTGTTATATCCGTAGGCAGAGCCATCTGTCAATATTCCTGATTCCCGTTTTTATCTGCTTGCTAAGAGTATAAATTTGTCTTGTGAAACTAAGCTCTGTCTACGAAATTACATTCTCATGATCTAATATACAAATCATTTAGCCAGTGGCATAACGTTATGCCACTGGCTTAATGATCTAACTCATGCTTGGTAATCTTCTTCTTATCGTGTGTGTTAGTGACTAACACTAGTGTCAGAGTTTTTAAACCGCCTTAAAGGCCTCTGACATGGTTTTAGGTAACGACCAATGTCAAAGACAGTGACCGGGACCGACGGCTTAACGTGCCCTCCGAAGCACGGATCATCTTACTTATCAGACAATCAGGTGATCAGCCTGCAATGTCCTAACCAAACTAGGACAACAACACAAAGTCGTTGCCCCCGCTGGGAATCGAACCCGCGACCTCCGGGTATGAGCCAAACGCTCCAACCATTACAGCACGGAGGCAGTGCTTGGTAATGAATAATTAAGTTTCAGTAAGCAAAAAATCTTTTTAATTTATCCTCTTCTATTCTTTCACTGAATGATGAAGTGAAATAGATAAAATGAACTATCGTGTGAGGTATTGTTTCCGAAAGGTAAAGGCAAAAGTGGCCATAAAAATTATACCAACATAGATAAACTGTTTGTACGGCGCAGGTTTCGGTTGTCACCTAGGCCCGCGCCATACATGAAGAGATGATGATGTTAAGGTTGTAAGATGTTGGAGTGGAGACACAAGACCACGTCACGTAGGAACTGTTTATTTGTTGTTATTTTACATGTTGTAGTTGGGTGTGACGGGTCCTTTCTCGATCGCTGCTCGATAGTATCTCAAATATAGTGTTTAATAGATGTTAAATGTAAAGGTAAAACAGCTGACACGCGACCTACATAGTATGTGGCCGCGTGCAGCCGAAATGTGCGAGCATTGCTCGAACACTGCTAGTAATCTTACCGGTCCCAATCCTCGGATGCCTTCTTTCTTGACGGCCTCCACAGCTTTGAGGAACTCCACGTAGTCGAGGGTGTAGGAGTCCTTGATGAACTTGCGCACGAGCAGGTTGAAGTCCTCGGCCGACAACAGGATGCCGATGTAGTTGAGGATGCGCGCGAAGTGCGCGAACGTTATACGGCCGTCGTTTTTAGCAACCTGCCATAGTCGAAATACATGTAACTTTGATTTCTTTGTTTTAAAGAAATAGTCTTTATCCACGATCATTTCACGTCATTTTACCATTAGAAAAAAATACCTATAGAATGTCTTTAGTAGAAGTGCGCGTTTAGGTCCTAATACACTGTGCAATGCAATACCCTAAAACTATGTAATTTTATTTGTTTTGTGAACCTAAAGTTACTAACCAAGATCATCCGTAACGTCCTATAGAAGTCCTGTATTCCATTAAATCCACACAAATTTGTTGCAGCTACTGTTCCTCGATTTATCGCTTTTTCTTTTTGCCTGCTCGTCAACGTCAATCCTCCTGGGGACGCTGTAGGTAGCACGATGTGCATAGTCCTCTAGACGCCGCCTCAAAGACGAAGAGTCCTATTCTATGCCACATGGCCATAATAGTAGACTGACCAATTCATAATCCTGGAAATATGGTTTGAGCGGCAGCTCTCGGGCGGCGATGGTGGCGAGCAGGCAGCAGAGGCGGCGCATCTGCCACTGGTCCAGCGTGTGGCACGCGGGCTCCGGCGGCGGCGGGCACGCCTCCAGCAGGCAGTCCGCGGAGGTCTTGTCGCGCCCGCCCGTGTCTGCATATACATGAGCGTCAACGGGTTACCAGTCATCATTTCAGCCATATAACGTCCACTGCTGGACGTAGGATGTCCAAAATGAACAAGTAAAGCGGCCGCATCCAGCCTTTTTAGCGACCTTGTAGGTGTGTCTTATGACACAAGGACCTGACGACCGGGTGTCAAATGATCAATTTCATCATCGAATAAGAAATCTGTATTTACTTAAGTAGTATAGTTTTGAAAGCTTTGTGATATATAATATAGCTACTAGCTGCGCCCCGCGGTATAATCTGCGCCTATAGCCTATGTGTTAATCTAGGGTGTCAGCTTCCTGTATACCAAATTTTATCGAAATTGGTTCAGCCGTTTGCGCGTGAAGAAGTCATAAACATACACTCACAAAATTTCGCCGTTATAATATTAGTGTAAGCATAAAACATACCGTCGTACCAACTGCTGTTACGAGAATTATACCTGTGTAACGGTAAGTTTTTGTTGCTAACTCATAATCAAAACAAAATGCTCAATAATACAAGGAAATACTTAGCAGGTACTATATTTATCAGTCAGTAAAGAACTGAAGTACCTACTTCTTTAAATATACATTACCATCAAGTAGGAAACAAACAACAAAACATTGTACTTGACTTTGTGATAGATAAGATATTGATTAAACTGTTACCTAACTATTTATCGTGCGTGCTCGTGTCACCTAGGGGAATCCCACAAAGTAACTATAATAGAGAAATAATGGTTTTTAATATATGGCACTTTTAACGGGACTTAGCACGAACTTCTTTTGTTAGTTTTAATTTTGTTTGTTGGGTCTAACGTTCCGATCTTCCGTTGTCGCAGACAGACCTATATGGACCTGTTTTTTTTAAAATCTAAAACCATTATATACCTATGTGTTCAGATACGCCTGTGATCATAGCTGTTGAAATTATGCTTAGAAATTGATTAGCAACCTGTACTTGCAAAGATCTTTCACCCGATTTCTACCAACTTTTATAAGCGCGATCGCCTGGAAGAAACTTTTTGGCCATAATTTACTTTTTTGAGCAATTTCAGTTCTTAAGATACTTACCGACATTACGAGAAATAAACGACAATATTTTATGAGTGTTGATTTAGGTACTTTTTGAATTTTTTCGTCCCTCGCTTAGCAATTACTAAAAAATAATAAAAAAAAAGATTCATGAGAATTTTTATGTGGGTTTATTTTAGATATGAGATTTAAAATTCTAGGTCTATGACGTCAGGTATAATTTAGGTTTTTAAAACATTGCGTCGTGCGGGCATTAGAATTGTCAAGGAAGGTGTCTCGGGTCACCTTCTCCGTGCACGAGCTGGCACAGCTGGTGGTACAGCACGCGGCCGTCCTGCGCGCGGAAGTAGTCGGCCAGCTGCGCCACCTCCGCCTCCGTCAGCCCCACCACCGCGCGCAGCGGGCCCGCCAGCACCGACACGAACTTCGACTCTGAAACACACAAGCAATCATCTTCACTTTGTCCAACCACAGATGACATCATCCTGATGATTTATTCCCTAGTGAACAAAGCAAGGGAACTGCCCGCGTGTTCTTTGCAAAACATTTGTGACAGTCCGCGGTTCCCAGAGCTCTTTCTTCTTGCCTTCAGGTCTTTAGTCTCCACTGCAGGAGCACGACCCTCTCTGTACTACCAAAGCCTCTCCACGCTGGCCGGACGGGTTAGAGAGGTCCTATTGATGTTTATGAGCTTTGTTTAGCGTGTATTTCCTAAGTTGGTTTTAACGACATCCACGGGAAGACTTGGAGTGGTCCTATTCTACTCTGCAGGAAACCACACGGCGATCAATGCAACACGTCAAAATTAATTTCTCATTTTATAAGCTTCAAGCAAGTCATAAATATAAAGTACAAAAGTCTGTGTCTTTAAGTTAATTCAGGAAGCAATACGCGCCGCACATTTAAACACCATGAACTCGAATTTCAAAACGATATGATATAACAGACGTGCATAGGATACACGAGTATCGACAATTCTACTAATCCAAGTCAAATTAAATGCTCCTTTAAACTGCCGGGATGCGGGTCCAAGCTACGAAATAGCACAAATTAAATAAAGGAAAAGCTCTTTGTTCAACTGATATAATGTGCGTCGGCTGGCGAGTGTGAGGCGGCGCGGTCTCACCGGAGATGAGCGAGTTGCCCTCCGGGTCCAGCGGCCGGTACCAGTCCCAAAGGTTGAGCCCAACGCGGAACGCCGCCGCGCGGATCTTGTTGCACGTCTTCCATACGTCCGCCAGACGAACTATCTGGCAATTGATCGGACATTTAATATAATAAGTTAAATATCTAAACGCTATATCATCCATAGCTATGTTACCTAACAACTACAACAACACATTCGTATTGTGCAATTTGTGCACAAGTGCTATTCTACTGAGTCAACTCGTAGCTTTGCTACGACGCTGGGAGCTACGCGGCCTACGAGCCGCTACGCGACTTACGTTTGTATTGTATCGTCGATGTTTGCATCACATTACAAACACTACTACTACTTCTATCACTAGTTCCAGAATTAGTTCGCCCTGAACTATGAAATGGCCACCCCTCTTTATTTTCGGTATTTTGTTCTACACCTTGTACGATTTAGCAAATTTTCGGACTTGAAATTTTTTTCTTGTCTTATAAGTTCATCATCTCTAGTTATCGACGAATCAAGAAGTTATAAAAATCAAAGAATAATTACAAGTTTACGTTTCCGTTCCGTGTTTACGATTTTGAAAGACGTTGACAAGTTGGATTTTCTGGATGAAAACAGGACATTTCCATAGGGTGCGACTACTACGGTGCCCTCGCAACCTGCTCTGTTGTTGTTTCTAAACTTATTACCTCAGTGACTAAGTTTAGATAAACTTAATATTACAGTACATTCCCAGGATTTTTTCAAAACTACCTAGTGTGAAAATGGGCAGAGAACTGATCTGCTTAGGGCCATGGACTTCCTCACGTAGGCTATCTGTAACCGATCAGGCTGCCAAATTCTGTCGACATCAGTCAGGATTCTTAGACCCTCCCTAAGAGAAACAATTGTGATAATGTGTTTGAGTATATTTATGTATTTACTTACTGTTTCATGCATCCTGGTAAGCCAAAATTATTTCTTATGAGAAAGAAAGGAAAGAAAATATGGAGACTTGAATTTTGAAAAAACTAGACTTGACCGGCAAAAATTTAGAAAATTGCTGACATATTTGACATTTTTAGGTCACCATAGATTTTTTATTTTTGGCTGTCACATATCCTTCAAAAATATCAGTGTGGCATCCATGGAATTGTATGTACTCAAAAATTATTTGAACTTTTTAAAAATTAACTTCTTCCATGCTAAAAAAGAAAAAAAAAAACTTAGAATGTGCCAGTACCAACTGCTTCTCTTTCCACGCAGATCGTAAAAACCGATTAAGGAAATGAGCGAAAAAGTTTTATTTTAGACTGTAATTTATTTACAAACATAAAAGATTACAACAGCGAAGATAAGAAAAAAGCAAGGTTGTAAAGAAACAAGTTCTTATTTGAGAATCTAAGCTTTGAAACAAATGAACTGAGACCGCCGGTAATGAATGTTCATTAGGCTCTAGCGAGCAACACCAGGGTGCTTGTCGTCTGACGCAGCCGGGCGCTGTAGGGCCACGAACGCCATTACGAACGCCACTCATCAATCAATTTGTCAATGGGAAGGTGAGCCGTGGTGCCATCGCCAGCGCCGCTGGTGGCCGCCTACGGTGTTCCCTGCACTCTGTACACCGCTGGCTCGCAACGGGACATTATTGAGAAGTGCAGAAGTAAAGAAGACTTGTACAACGAACTTACTGAAGTCGGCTGACCTTTGGTTAGGTCGCGTGGGGCGGGCGAGCATGCGCGGCGGCGGCGGCGCGCGGCTCCGCCAATGACGTCAAGGGGATCGATCGCGGAGGCACTCGCGCCGCCTCGCAGCGCCAGCATGACCCGCTGTCACCCCAGCACGTGAAGATCTCATCCCGCGGCGCGCGGAGCGAATAGCGTGTTACGTAACGCGGCCGACACTCCCGGTTTCATGTCGAGGGCTCGGGGCACGCGCGCTCATGTGCGGGCTAAGCTTTAGGACCAGGAACAGTCCTTCGCAAAAAACCTCCCTCCGATGGGGCGACAGCTGTGCCTGGCATGTAACGTCGCGGCTCCTCACTAGTTAGTGGCATTCGTTAATTGTGCACAGTGACGAGCGACTTTAGTGTTTACATTCGAGTACTGATGGGTGTGAGTGGAATATGGCAGTGTTCAACATGGGAGTGCTGAACTGTTGAGTGTGTGCGTGAGGACTCGCGACCGTCGGCCGCAGGAGGACCACTTTCTCGTAAAAAGTGAGTATTTTAACCAAGAGCGGTACCTAACTATATCGAGATCGGTCTCTTGTATAACAATAAAGGATCCAAAGTCTGAATTATTTGAAGGCGATTGATGAAACCATGGCTATTCTGGGATATTTGATAGAATCTAATTACAATCTTTTGGCAGATTTTGATTACGGGGAAGCATTTGTCCAATCATTTTCCAACTTCAACAATAAATTGATATTTTCTACGACAAATACTTACAACTTATCTAGTGAAGCCCACGTTTGTTGTGCAGGTGTGAGGCGCCGGCGACAAGATGATCAACTGGGGCGGCGTGGTGTCCATCATCCTGTTCTACGTGCTGATCCTGGCCGTGGGCATCTGGGCGGCGCGCAAGAAGCCGCCGGGCAACGACTCCGAGGAGGAGGTGATGCTGGCGGGCCGCTCCATCGGCCTCTTCGTCGGCATCTTCACCATGACAGGTCACTATTATCGCTGATAATATCCTGCCCGTGAGCAGTTCGCCAGACTGTAGAGCTTTTAGACATATTATAAGATATGCCAGGCAATCAGTCCTGTCAGGTGGCCAACCAGGCTAGGAAGTTAAAGGGTATCTCAGCAGGTCGGAGTAAAGCTCTATATAGATAGATAAAATGGATCATATAGAAGTACAGTCACGCCGTTCGGTGTCAGTCACGACGGTCCGTTGTCTTCTCAAGGGAATTTATCAATAACAGTTGATTTATCAAATATTCTCCTGCCTGTGGGTATTTGGGTAGAGCACAGGGCATTTGGGCAAGACATAGGGAACAACCCATTTTCTCTAATAGTCTCTAAGTCAGGCGACTGTTGTTCTGCTCCTCCGTAGCAAACTTTAACCCATCTGAACAAAAGAAAAATAGGACAATCACTCTGGTAAGGTCTGAAGTTTATACTTTACTCTATTGGTCTATGCTCGTGCATGGCTTTTGAGCCAGAGCATCTGGGTCATATCCTCATATCATATATCAGAAAAGCGTAAGTTGGTTGGTTTTTTTCTTAAGAATATGTAATGTTCATTGATGAGCCAAATGGCAAAAAACTGAACCCTTATGGATTCGTCATGTCTGTCTGTCCGTCCGTTTTGGAATATGCAAGTAAAGGGGTCGTTAGCCGCGCCTGGTGGCTAGTGTTTTATCAATTTCGTGTGGCGCTGCTTCTTGACGTCACTGTCGATTTTGCTGCAGCTATTTCTGGCGACCGAACCTCAAAGCAATCCACACAAAATCTTATTCAATAAAAGAGGTTGTTTTCCTTTTGTTAGCCGCGCGTGGTAGTTGGCGTTTGATCAGTTTCGCGTGGCAGTGCTTCTTGACTTTGCAATCGACTTCTCCCGGCTGCATTTATTTCTGGCGACCGACTTTCAACGTAATGCCTGAGGCTGCACACTTAATCCGGCTTGCGATTAAATGTCTTCAGACAATTCAACACAAAGTGGTTGTTTTTCTTTTTTTAGCCGCGCGTGGTGGCTGGTGTTTGATCAGTCTCGCGTGGCGCTTCTTGACTTCGCTATCGATTTCTCCGGCTGCAGCTATTTCTGGCGACCGAGTCTCAAAGTAATGCCTGAGCCTGCACACTAAATCCGGCCTGCGCTTGAATTTCTTCAGATTATTCAACACAAAGTGGTTGTTTTTCTTTGATGTTTGATCAGCCTCGCGTGGCGCTTCTTGACGTCGCTATCGATTTCTCCTGGCTGCAGCTATTTCTGGCCTGCGAGCCTCCGCAGCTAATGCGCGCTAAATCCGGCCTGAGCTTTGCATTTTAAAATACGCTTATTGAACTTCCAATCGATTTTATTTGATTACAATAAATATATTCAAAGTATTTGGACTATAAATAACCGGCCAAGTGCGAGTTGAACTCGCGTAGAGAGGGTTCTGTACAATGCCAAAGTCAATGACATTTGATATCCTCACAGTAAGATGCGAGTTAACTACGCGCTATTTAGTGGTGTTTAATTATCTATTTTTCATAAGAGAACGTATTATATTGAGTTTACCACTTTATTTTTAATTGCTGCAATGATGAAGATATAAACCATATTTTGTATTTTTTTCTCAAAATTTTACGGTCAGTAGTTTGGGAGAACCAGGATTGGGATGGGAAGTGTCAATTTTGATCTTCTTTCATGAATACAATCAAAACTATTTATTTTACATTAATAAAAAAACCGACCTTTAATTTCTTAATTAATGCTTCGAAAATGACCTTTATTTGAAAAAAATATATACTTTGCACATCTGTGTTTGGGTCATAGGATTACATCATCCTACCAAATTTCACCTAATTCTGTGTAGTAGATTCGGAGCAAATTGGCTGTGACGGACGGACGTACAGAGAGAATGTTAAAAACATAGATATCTTATTATTTCAATTTCCCCCGGCTAGACAGTTTAAAGGATCGCCGCATCTATTGGACATGGTTTTATTTCATGGTCTTTGTGGGTGCATATCGAAGCCCTACCTCACACAAAAGTTCTGCAGTTCAGTGCCCCCAAGCAACGTACAAGACATACAAGATTGTTTGCAGTTCCTTTTATTTCAACAAATTATGCTCAATATTGAAGTATACAATAAAAACTCATATTTTTAGTACAAACAAAGAAACTTTAAAAAACAATTGAGAATCTTGCGTGAAGACAAAACATCATAGGTAGATTTGACAAAGCTCACAGAAACATACACACGAGTAGTAATAATACTTATGACAAAGCTCTTCTGGCGATGTCAAAGTCAAAGTCAAAGTCAAAGTCAAAAATTTTTATTCAATGTAGGATAAATTTATCTCTTATTGAAGGTAATTTTTTTTAAAAATTTTTTTTAGTGCAGAAGCTAAAAACTACTAGCGTTTCGGAACGACCGCTGCTGGGAAGATTACGCCGAAAGAAACCCAGTTCAGTTTTTATTGATTGATAGATTAGGCGACCAATATTGTGAAAATGAGTTTCTTTAAGCGTTTTTCTCAGCAGTAATCGTTGCGATTCGAGCGCTGGTATCGGTAGCTTTTCTTTGAAAAATAAATTAAATTTTAACATACGGTACGGTATGTACGTTCGGGTTTATCTGGAGATAAAATCTCAATGCCTAAAGTTATAGACATTGGAAGAGGAAAAACTTTTCCTTCTCTATATAGATATTTTCTTAAAGCTGTGCTGCTTTTTCGTTTCACACGGTATAGGTACTTTTATGAATGTATTTTCGCCTAATTATATCTATTACTTCTATGTACAAATATATTTCCACATTCATTCGGGCACACTTCGCATGCTACAAGCCCGGAATGCCGAACGTACTGCAACTTATTCGTGAATTCCATCTGCCTGCACGAATCATACCTCCCCACATTTAGAGCGAATAAAGTTTCCTTTCGTACTTCGTCCGATAACAAGTCGCGATTCATGAATTATAATGCTGTGACCCGTGACCTTTCACCTTTCATCTTTTGCGGCGAGCTCGCCTCTCAAAAGATTTACCTTCTTTTGTTTTTTTTTCCTCAGATAAAAGTGTTGAAACAAAGAAAGCATTTTATAAGCTTAAATTTTTAAAATTAATATCCTATTTCCTACTATCCTACTAATATTGTCAATGCGAAAGTGAGTTTGTATATTTGTTTGTTTGTTTGTTACCACTTCACGATTCATCCACTGAACCTATTTAGATGAAATTAGATATAGTTTGATAAAAAAAAAACCAGGTATGTCAAAATGGAATAGAAAGAAGTGTGAGTGGAGTCAAAAGAAGGGACAAGATAAGATTACAAAGTATAAAAAGCAAAACTAAATTTAAAAACATACATACCGTATACAAACGCCTGAAATGGAGATAAACAGGACACATGTTAAGGGAAGAAAAAAAGAAGTACCCACGAAACGGTAAAAGAAACAGAGGTAAACAATATAAAAGATAGGAAGACGACATTAAAAAGATAGCTGGTCCAGAATGGAGACGCACCGCAAAAGATAGAACCACATGGAAAGTTTTAGAGGAGGCCTTTGTCGAAGGACAAGCTGTAAATGAATAACCGGTTACCAATACAACTATCTTCAAATCAAGATAGTATTGTTCAAAATTTGTAAATTATAAAAATGCATGTAATTACAGTAATAGGCTTATTTTATTTTATTTATTTATTATAGTTTGATACCCAGGGAAGGACATAGGATAGTTTTTATCCCGAAATTCCCACTGGGAGCGAAGCCCACGGGCACAGCTAGTCAGATGTAAAGTCATTAATATCAGCGAACATACCCTAGTACATCATAGTCGTGACAAACCCAGTGTAATATTTGCACATGCCTATAATTTCAGCAGTAACTTGAAACTGTAATATAACCTATCCTCAACACATTTAGCTTGAAACACATCCTGTCATATAACGTGTGCATAAATGACTTAATGTTCTCCTCTACGATAATATGACACGAGATGTGTTCGCAGGCAGGGCAACTTGTTTGTGCACAAAGCTTGGAGAGTGCAAAAATATAGCCATTGCTACATCCCTCATGCTTACGAAAAAGTGAGCGGCCTCTTTATCACTAGTGGAATAGTGGCAAAAATTCTGATACCTGTAACAAGTTGAAGACGTAGCTTTCTCTGGCTTAGAAACGTCCCACACTCACGTAACGGCTTCAAATTCCATTTTGAAACAGAAATACTAAATGTACTCGTTACTTTTAAGTTTATGACCGCTTAACGTCTCATCTGTGAGCAGATCGGTATCCGGTCGACATGCATTGTTTTACTATTGAGTCTGATGTTTTGCACAGACAACAGGTTAATCACATACTGTCTCTGCGCTATTTTTGCACTCACTGTATGTTGTACCGACGGGCGTGAGGGTGGGGTGGCGATACATCTTCATACTCCTCGGAATTATATTACACCGGTGTTACGTGTCCCGGTACTTGGGCTGTGGCTGTGCTTTAATTAATTACTGACAGAGTAACAACGTTCGATCGCTCGACCGTAAACAGTTAAGACGATGCATCGTTCGAGTCGATCTGGGCAAGGTCGCACTACCCTTCACTGCTCGCCTGGTTGGCTTGGTCTCTCGCTTCATTGACTCGGATTTACTTACTAACTATGCTGTAATATGTAGTATATTTTTTAAACTTATTTCAATTAAACACTTTCTGATATAAATGCCTAGAGTGTTTTAGTATCTGAACAAAGTGATATTTATGATCTCCGCGGTGTCAAGCGGTAAGGCTGTAAGGTATTCATAAATAAAATAAATAGGGACAAATTACACAGATTGAGCTAGCCCCAAAGTAAGTTCGAGACTTATGTTAAGATAACTAACTCAAAGATACTATATTTTATAACAAATACTTATGTAGATAAACATCCAAGACCCAGAACGATTTGGAAAAGGCCATTTCCTAACTTGCCTTGACCGGGGATCGAATCCGGAACCTCTGGGTGGAAAAAAAATAGAAACCATCTTCTTTGCTCTTCTCGAGGCCAATTCCCAGAGCGTTTTACCTGTGATGATTTCCTTTGTATTCCATTGAAATTATCGATGAAAGCTTGGACCGACCTGAACAAGCTTTGAAAAGCGCGTGTTTTCCTTTAGTTGAAGCATCTCCACTGTGACAAAGAAAAAATGTTACAAATTAACTTAAATTATAAAATGAGTTAGTCGCAAATGGTCTTAAACGCAAGTAGCAACTCGTCTAAAACGCTGATTGTCTAAACTTGTATCGATGTAATGAGAGACGATATATGTCAGATGCCTTTAAGTAGCCTGAAAAATCTAAAACCCACACGTACGATAGATGATACGATTACTTTCATCTATTTATTTTTAGCGTTCGGTAGTGTACAGCGCAGGCTTCGGTTGTCACCTAGGCCCGCACCATACACGAGGACTTGTTGATGAAGAGGTTGTTAGATCTTGGTGTGGAGACACAAGACCACGTCACGTAGAAACTGTTTATTGCTGTATGTTACATGTTGTAGGGTTGGATGTGACAAGTCTTTTCTCAATTGCCGCGCGACAGTATGTTATATTTGTATTTATCCAAATCCGCGTGTAGCCAAAAATGGGAGCTAGGAGCATTGTTCGAACACGTGGTAAACAAGGAACTCCTTGTTTGTTTGTCCGTCTGTGGTTTTACTCGGAGACTATTAGAACTATAAATTGCAAATTTTTTTTAGAGTCCAGACATAATTATAAATGATATCTTCGTTTCCGTTCAAATAATTTATTTCAAATGGAGGCAGCACTGGAATGAGTCAATCAAGTAATAAAATCTACTTGGGAAATGAAAGTTTTATACAAATCAATAAAAATCATTTTAGGGCTTTATTGCATTGCGCGTGGCTCGACTTACACATGGCCGTTTATTTATGTTTATTATTCAGAAACATTAAATGCGTTTAGATAAGAAATATATACTTTAGGAAATGTATTGTGTAGGTACGTATACTCGGTTTCGATCCAAGTTTCTCTTAAACTCGTCGATGCCATTCAAAGGGGGAGGACCTAGAAGGTAGTCCTTGAATATTTTACCGGACGAAATGAAAGTTTTCACTTTAACTGGTAGTCGTGTTCAGTAAATATTTGATGGAAATTCCCCGGTAAACGGATTTTAACGAGCTGTTGTTGACTCTATTATCGTTTAGAAATTACTTATTTCTTTATTGAGGATGTATTTCAATCGTTTTTATCGTAATTATGGCTTGTTTGTTTAATTTCGTCCTAGTTTTTGTTTATCTCTAGCTCTAACAGTGCGGCACAAGTTTGTCCAATTTTAAGGTATCCTAACACCTCACACATCGGAAATGATAAAAGGATATCGTTACCTCTTCTTCTTCTCTGCGTGTCAATGTCTACTCGAATCTCAAATCTAAATATTCTCCTAACCCCCGGTACTGAGCTACGCCTGTACTGCATTAGGACTGCCGTTGTACTGGTCCTCCTCCAAAGTGTACGTGTCGGAGCACTCTGAACAGCTTAGCAAGTGTGCCATTTTCTGTGGAGATTCCCCACAGTCACAGACGTTGTTGTCTCTGTGTATACCTATATATTTCCACTTGACCAAATTACCTGCGCACTGTCCAACCTAGGTTTTCAACCTGTTGAGGCACTTTCAGGTTGGCCAAGGCAAGGGTTCGCTGCCGGGTGGAAGCTTTTCAGCATGTGGATGGATGCTTTTCATCATCCTTACCCCTAACGATGTCCTTTTATCATGTCATGTAGAAGACGCACTCGCATTGTTAATAATGCGAGCTGCCTAACATTTTTCAGCCAGATCCAGTAACGTCCCTCTGTCTTGTGACAGCACCCACTAACTGCAGTTGTTGTTTGCAGCGACGTGGGTGGGCGGCGGCTACATCAACGGCACGGCGGAGGCGATCTACACGCAGGGCTTGGTGTGGTGCCAGGCGCCCTTCGGATATGCTCTCTCCCTAGTTTTCGGTAAGAGTTTTGACAGTTTATTATTGTATAATCTATACCTCACGGTAAGCAAGGTATTCTACTTCTTCTTAGCGAGTCGGAATTCTACTAAGCATTCAAAATAGTCATATGGTATATCATGGTATATGGAATATGGGACAATACTTTACGAGTTAAGTAGGCACCCTATGTGGCGTTACAATAACCAGAGAAAGGTAATGTAAACGATACGACTATAACTTTTCAATGTAACCTATGGAAGAAGAATATTTTTTGGTTTTAAAGTATTTTTTCATTTAGTTAGTTTTAAAGTAGCGCCGATCCCCAAAACACTCTCAGAATCAAGGCTGAGTTGGCACGGACATATAATGCGACGACTCGATGACCAAATAGTGAAAAAGTGCCTATCTATGGCAACGAAAAAGAGAGAGAAGTTCATAGATCGCCGACGACGAGGATGTTAAACATCCCAAAAGAAATGAAACAGCTTGGTTTGAACGACAATGCTGAGATCGTAGGTAGTCGCGCCGCATGATTAAGTTGACCCCCGGTGTAACGGGAATAGGTGAGGACATAGAAGGTCAACATTTTCGTTTGCCACGCTGTTCTCTAGCCACAAGACGATTAAAAGATAAGAAAGACTTTTCTAGCTCAATTAGACCAAGACATAGGCATTTGCATAGTACATAATTCTCGTAAGGTTTGGCTCTAAAAAGGTAAAAAGTGCCGTTTTCGTTAGTTCGGCTGATGAGGGCCGTTTCTTTTTATTGTCATACCGTGGCGAAAAAATCAACAATCTGCGTTAGCTATCCTCACAGTTTGCCCAGGGTGCGCCTGACGTACAGGGGGCTCAGTACTTCACTAGGAGGGGGTCCTTTAATGCACATAGACGACTCAAACTCTGCTAATGACAGTAAGTGTGACCACACACTGGTCTACAACTATATAAAAACGCCATTCCGACTCGCTAAAAAGAAATACATAATGTTGACCCTAAGTGCGTTAATTACGACCAAACCCTGAATGCACCAACTGCACATCAGGCTGGGTAGGGACCAATACTGAACTTGGTTTCTATCGGCGTTATCTTCTCAGCAGTGGTCATTCCGAAACGCTAGTAGTTTTTAGCTTTTGCACTAAAATAATATTTAAAAAAAAGACCTTCAATAAGAGATAAATTTATCCTACATTGAGTAAAAATCCCCCTTAGGCGGCATCTTCTTCGCGAACCCGATGCGCAAGCAGGGCTACGTGACGATGCTTGACCCGCTGCAGGACTCGTTCGGCAGCCGCATGGGCGGCTTGCTGTTCCTGCCCGCGCTGTGCGGGGAGGTCTTCTGGGCCGCCGGCATCTTGGCAGCCTTGGGTAAGTGTTACTCCACATGTTCTGGGTTCGATCTTCAGTCAGGGTATGTTAGAAAATATATAAAACTAGCTGTACCCACGGGCTTCGCTCCCTGTGGAAATTCCAGAGTCTCAAACTATATCCATACCAAATTTCATCCAAATCGGGTTCAGTAGTTTAAGCGTGAAGAGGTAACAAACAAACAAATAAATGTACAAACTCACTTATTTATAATATTAGTAGGATAGGATAGCTGGTGCCCGCGACTTTGTCTGCGCAGGATATTAATTCACACAATATCTCTATAAATTGTAGCCTATATGATATTCTGATGTATAAGCTATATTAATGTAAAGTTTCATTAAAATCCATTCAATAGTTTTGACGTGAAAGAGTGACAAACATACATCCATCCATACTTACAAACTTTCGCGTTTATAATATTAGTAGGATAGTAGGATTTAGTATACCCAGTTGAGTTAGTGTCTCGTATTGTAAGTATATAGGTACTTTCAAGTAAACAAAAACATAAAATCACTTTTCTACGACTACACAGGCACACTTGTCCTGGGGCTAATATTAAAAATCCAGTTATTGGCTCACTTACATTTATCTGTTACCTAACATGTTCGTAAATAGCTGTTGGTATTTCGCACTACCTATTCATTCCTAAACTCTTTTTAACCAACTTTAAAAAAGAGGAGGTTATCAATCAGTCACGTTTTTTTTTTATATACAGGATGATTTTGAACTCCCTAGCTTTATTTAAGGAACGCACTCTATATTTGATATAAAAAATACATGTTGAATTACTTGTAACTCGTTTCATAGTAAAAACCAAAGATATCAGGCGTCAAAGATATCCCAAAAATAAACGAATTTGTCGCCCGCGCCGCGCCCGTAGTGGTAAAGGAAGCGCGAGACGCGTTTACGCCGCAAGGTCATTGATCTTTATCGTTACGTACCTATTGTATTACGTTTTATAAGGGTAAATTCATTTTGATGCTCAAATGGCTGCTTATACCTCGCGTTTCTACCATTTACACGGTAGGTAGCACGATCGTGGTGCGTATTTTATTAGCGTTTTCGCATGTTAAGTAGTCCTGGGTGTGCTATACCAGGATGGGGACCGTAAGTGGCATAAAAATTTGCAGCCTCCTTCAGCTATCATCGTTAGATAGCCGTCGTAAAGCTGCCTTAAGGCAGCTTGTAAAAATCTTGCAAACAGTGTTGGCCACTTTCGTAAACAAACGATAAACAATAAAGGCCGAATTTGGTCTTAATTTTATACCTAATCATAAGTCGCAATTCCCTCGTACTTTACGGGCTTAGTACCTTCAAAATACTGAAGCTGTTATTGTTACTAAGCAAGGAAAAAAACATAAGGTACCTACCTAAACACTAATAAAAATGATAGGTACGTAGAATAGTAGGTAATTAATAAAGCATTTACAGCTTCTGCATCGCCGAGCTGCATCTCGCGGGCTGGCTCGGGGGTTCCGCTCAAAAA
This sequence comes from Acrobasis consociella, assembly GCA_963555685.1. Lineage (NCBI taxonomy): Eukaryota > Metazoa > Arthropoda > Insecta > Lepidoptera > Pyralidae > Acrobasis > Acrobasis consociella. The sequence goes on from OY743116.1 coordinate 308,120, forward strand.
ACTCGTAGATGTCATCTTCTATCTCGACGACTAGACGCGGCGCTCCGCATCCTCATGCATGGGATGGTATCTCGAACTGACCATAGTCGAGAAGCCGTTGGTTTGGGGCCACAATCGTTTGGCGGTGAGCCTGAGCCACTGTAGCATTCGTTATGCCTTGAGCACGAAGTCGAGGAATGCTCTCACTTTCGTAGAGCCTCCTGGCTTCCCCAGTTTTCCCCACTTAGAATGTATACATGCGCACCATTTCGTAATACTCTCGTGCGGAATACGACATTGTTATGGATAAGATAAGAGACGCGCGCGGGAAAAGAGCTTTCACAACCTCCTGTGACGCGAGGGTTTTGCCGACTGCCGACTGGGGCGGCCGGCGCGGCGCGTGCGATTAGCGACAGGGTGGCGCGGGCGAGGCGAACGAGCAATGGTAGCGGCGCGGCGGGATTGCACGAGTGAATCAGCTGTGTGTGTGTGCGGCCGTGCGGCCGGCTGAGCGAGTTCATTCATTATTCGGTTGGCCATGTATTGAAAATTTGCGGATTTTTTGTGATAATTTTTTTTAAACTTTTTTTATTTTTTTTATTGCAGTTTTGTGTTCTATTAGTGATTCTGATTCTAAGATTTCAATAAAGCTAGTGGGTTTAAAATCATCCTGTATGTTCAGCAATTATTTTTGTTTGAAATGGTATACTTGTGAGGTGTTCCCATAGAAATTTTATCAAAATCGGTTGTATAGTTTGGGCTTGAAGTCGGTTTTTAGTTAAGCATAATTATTACAACTTAAATTATTTAAAACTACATGTAATGAAACCATTTCGACTTGGCAAGAAGAAAAGCTCTGGGGTCGGGGACTGTCACAAATGTTTAGCAAAGAACACGGGGCAGTTTCCTTGCTTTGCTCACTAAGGAACAAATAATCTGGATGATGTCATCTGTGGCTGGATGAAGTGGAAATATGGTGTCTCTTCAAAATCAAAGGACGACTTTCCTTTCTCTGTAGTGTGAGAAGTTGACATAATTACGGAATCTAGCCGTATTTAGCATTATTAGTATCTAGCATGCGGGTATATTACTAAATTAGTTTGTATAATTATTTGAATTAATTAGCTAGAAGGTTGGCCTATATCTAGGTCAGAAAATAAGCATTGCTAAACAACGTGACAATGCAGCCAGCCTTTTGGGCACGTTGCCGCAGGGTTAAGAGTTACCGAGACTATTTTATTTGTAAATATTAATGTTAAGTGTAGTGTAGTAGTGGGTAGTACGTTTATCTTCATTTATTTTGTTTGAGAAAACTTTATATGTATATTTTTTCGTTTTGATTAAATGTTATCTTTTTGTTTGTTTGATACCACTTCACCCTTCAACCACTGAACCTATTTAGATGAAATTTAATATGGAAATAGGTTTATACGCAGTGAAGGACATAGGATAGTTTTATCCTGAAATCCCCACGGGGACCGAAGCAAACGGGCACAGCTAGTTTGTAATAATTTGTACAAATTTCAGTTTGTTTAGAATGGGTCTAACCTTGTCACTATTCCCCATGCAGTGGTTGTGAACATTATAGAAACTAAATGCGTACGTACAATACCTACCAATACCAATGAAAGCCGTAGTGGGGGCGTATTGTGCTTTCATAATCATTTTCGTAGAAGCACTACGTAGTCGTAGGGGTGCTACGGCGTAGGCGATTTCTTAGAGCTATTTTGATCACGGTAATTGTGTTTAACGTGCAATGTTTGGATAGTTAAACAGATAATCAGATAAGATAGTTCACTCAGTAGAGTAAGTAGAGTACCTGAATAATTTTAATAGCCACAACACCTGTAAATATATTTCAGGCGAGCTCACAGCTCATTCTCTTGATCGAATTGATATGATATTGCAAGTTATGTTAAAGAAACTTTACGTTTTTACTATAATAAATAAAAGTGTAATACGTTCTCGTACCTCTCACAGAATTAACAGCAAGAAAGCCTTTCCATCAGCGGTGGAGACGCAAAAACATCCATCTGTATGGAGGCGGCCGATTGAATGCCGCCCGCCCTTCGTCCCGCCCATTAGCCTAATGGCACTGATAAACCCGGCTAGGGTCAGCTTTATGACACGCTTCCTAAAATATACAGCTACATTTATTTATAAATTTTGCCAATTTTACGATTACTTTCAAACCTAGTACCTGCAATAATAGAGGAAACGAAGAAGACGCGATGATCGTAGGACGGAAAATGGGCTCAAAAATTTCATTATCTTTGATCGATTGTTACGATATTTGCGTGAAGAGAAACAGACGGTCTATACCTATCTTATACCTTTAAACGAGCAATTCTTGTTTATTTATTTATCTTATACCTTTAAACGAGCAATTCTTGTATATATATTTATTTATATATATATTTATTTATAAATTTCTGTGATCTCGAAAACGGCTCTAACGATTTCGCTGAAAATTGGTATATGGGGGTTTTTGGGGGTAAACAATCGATCTAGATTAGTCTTATGTTTGGGAAAACGCGTGTTTTCGAGTTTTCATTCGTTTTTCTTTCCACGCAGAATATGGTCGCTAATTTCGGCGCGCGCGCCGCCATCGGCTTAGCTCAGTGGTTAAGGATGCTGACCGTTAGAAAGAGTGTTACGGGTTCGAATCCCACTCGGTGACTTACTTTTGTTTTTTTTATGTTCAAGTTTATATATAATTTTTTATTTTGTACTGTTTTTAGACAAGTTTAAAAAAAATAGTTAATATAATTAGTTTGAGATAACAATATATATTTCTCATAAATATGTCTTACATTTAACTATACTGATTACGTGAATAAGATTTATGCTTTCGAGTTTTTATTTTATAGTGACTTATAAAGCAATAGTGCAAAACGAAAAATTTACCAATATTTACCGATACAAATCTTAAACACGGTTTTATGGATAGTTTTTGTGGCGCCATCTCTCGGATAATGCTATAAAAACTAACTACTACGCCTAGCGCACACGAGCTGTTTAATAAGAGAAAATGACAATAGATGGCGTTACTCCGTGACAAACAAATGCTCTCCGATATGAATATCGAAAACGGCAAGAAAGAGTGTTACGGGTTCAAATCCCACTCGGTGACTACTTTTTTTTTATGAACAAGTTTATATATCATTTTTTAATTTATATTTGATTTTAGACAAGTTTAAAAAAATGTAGTTAAGGGGCTACCTGAATTTTCCGGGGTTCAGTGGCGCCCTCATTTAAAATAAATTATTTGAAAGGAAACGGTGATATCATTGAAAATTTCGACTTGATCAAATCCCTATTTTATAAACTACTGTTTATAATTTAAAGTGCGAACGTGAAGCTTTTCTACGCACATTAGCTAAAAGTGGCCGTTTTTCGCAAATGTGCGTAGAAAAGCTTAATGTTCGCACTTTAAATTATAAACAGTAGTTTATAAAATAGGGATTTGATCAAGTCGAAATTTTCAATGATATCACCGTTTCCTTTCAAATAATTTATTTTAAATGAGGGCGCCACTGAACCCCGGAAAATTCAGGTAGCCCCTTAACTACATTTTTTTAAACTTGTCTAAAATCAAATATAAATTAAAAAATGATATATAAACTTGTTTCTTTCGCACTTTAAATTATAAACAGTATCTACTATACTATACAGATAATAACTACAGCGAAATAAAATTAAAATAATCTAATGTTTTAAAAAGACGTACTTTAATTTATAACCACGGATTGTCCGTCGGGATTTTTTGAAATATGTTGAGAAATGTAATAAAACGCGATTGGGGGCGCTGCGTTCGCTCGGCGCCGTTTAACAATATATATTTCTCATAAATATGTCCTACATTTAACTATACTGATTACGTGAATAAGATTTATGCTTTCGAGTTTTGTTTTTTTTTATGTTCAAGTTTATATATAATTTTTTATTTTGTATTGTTTTTAGACAAGTTTAAAAAATGAAGTTAATGTTTGAGAAGTAACCGAGCAAAGCTCGGTCGCCCAGGTACTATGTATATAAATTTATTTCTGTGATCTCGGATACGGCTCTAACGAATTCGCTGAAATTTGGTATATGGGTTTTCGGGGGTAAACAATCGATCTAGATTTGGGAAAACCCGTGTTTTCGAGTTTTTATGCGTTTTTCTTTCCACGCAGAATATGGTCGCTAATTTCGTCCTGCCGGCCACTGTCCCTCTGGTCCAGCGGTTTAAGACGCGGACGGCAAAAACAAGGGTTACGGGTTCGAATCCCGCTAGGCTGACTTACTTTTGTTGTTTTTTATATGTTCAAGTTCATATGTATTTTTTTAATTAAGTTATTGTTTGAGATATAACCGAGCAAAGCTCGGTCGCCCAGGTACTATGTAATTATATACCATTGTACATTGGCGGAATTAGAAAGCAGCTGTGACATATCTATCGGAAAATTAAACTGACATAGGTAATATGAGTTAGTCGCGAATGGTCTTAAATGCAAGTATATATTAAGGAAAAGACATTAAAATTAAATAATAGTAGAATAGTAGAAAATTATGTAAATGATAGAATAATCCAGTTGTCTCATTTAATGTATTGGTGGAAAAACTGTAAATGTACTATGATAGAATGATAAATAAACGAAATTAAATAAACTAAAATGAAATATATTAAACAACTATTTGTTTATTTGATATTTTCATACGAGTAACTTAGTATAAATTTAATAAAATTAAAATAACAGTTTAATCTTCTTAATTAACAACTAAATTAAAAACTAAATTAAAATCTAAATTATACTCTAAATTAAACTAAACAAATAATAATAATAAAAAAGAAAAACCTCACAAATAGAAAACGTCTTCCAGATCATTGCCCTGCGGTAGAGTGCCCAAAAGGCTGGCAGCATTGCCACGTTGGATGGCAATGCTTATTCGTTGGGCGAAATAATTGCCAGCCCTTGGGTCACCCGACACCTCGACTAATTTTTTGTTAAAAAAATTAAAAAGTTTGTGAGTTGATGGTCCCCACGGACCTAAAGTCTCAACCCCAAACGGCTCAAATATGAAGCCATTCCCTAAGCATTCATATTTGCGCCGTTTTAGGGTTTCCGCAGCGGCTGCAGCTGCGCCAGCCTTAGAGCTTGTGCCGTGAAGATGGGAGGCCGCCAGAGTGTCGACACACGTAGCGTCCCACACCAACGGCTTTCCCAACCTCCACGGCACAAGCGTCATACCATCCGGTCTCTTGCCATCATCGCGGGCCAAACCATTTGGTTCTAAAATTGCTGGCAACCCGATGGTGACAAAATGAAATATATTATATGTGCACTAAATCAGCGTATTAGATTAGCATAGAAAATGAAGTAAGAGAAAATATATGATTATAAATTAACAAAGCCTTAGAAATAGATGACTTTTATTCTACGCCATTACGGGTTTCACGTTTCCAATAGAAGGCTATTTGCGGAGCTTTCTCGTTTGCGCTCGCGTTTCTGAGAAGATTACATCCAATGGGAGCTTCCACGGAACGCTCGGGAATTATGAACCAATATTAGCCGTCTCGTTCGGATTATAAAAATCTTGTCGGCAAAAGTAAATCCTTGCTGTTACGTATTTATTTTATTACTGTATTATTGGGTACGAAGGTTGACAATATATTTATTTTTAATTATTTGTAATCAGAGTTATGGGTGCTAGTAAATATACTTGTACTTATTAAATAAATATTTTATCCGCATCCTATATCCTAAATATACCATTGGGATATTCTAATATTTTCGTGGATAAAATACTACATTATTTAATGTAATATTTTTTTGGTAAAGATTTAATAAATACCGACAAGTAGGTCACTGTCAATAAACAGTTTTCAAGCAAATAAAGCGTTTTATTGATCGACGTGCCTTGTCAAATATTGTTATTTCTTTCAAAATAAATACGTTTTCCCATGTGTATTTATTACTGTGTCTCCAGTGAAATGAATAAGTACGTAATACGGGCTTTTAAAATAATTACTGGAGCGTCGTCAAGCGGTCCTGCCCCCGGAGTAAACTGTACATGGAGACGCCGATAACAGTAAATATTCGTGTACTGTGCCAAATTTACGTCTACCAGGTTTTCATCGTCAATGAAACTCAAGTATTTTTGTCTGTCTTAGGGATTTTAAACAGGCGTTAATAAATGGAAATATCATTTTTAAGGATTTAAAAACTCGAACATACTCGTTAATGAACATATTAAGTATAAACAGAGTGAATAAGTTAGTTACATATATTAATTTGCTTTTTAATATGCTTTTTAATTTTTTTATGGATTTCTATTGTATGATAGCTAGACAGTTGAACTTTCATAGATGATGTATTTCTGTCGCTGCTATATAACAACCATTACAATGTAATAAATAATTATACTATAAACGTGATTTTTTATGGGTAATGGTACGGAACTGTTCGTGCGCGAGCCCGACTCGCACTTGGCTGGTTATAAATATCACGTACTTATATGTATTAAAAAGCATATTCGCATATTTCCATAAGGCTTACTTTTTTAATTAGGGCTCCAATGTTGCCTGTCCGCCAAGGGGGCTGTTCTAGCCGACCTTTATGTAATTAAACATAAACATTCAAACTACCGAGCTATAACACAAACATTAAAAAGCAGCAATATTATTTCAGTCCCTTTTTATCCATCACATTATTTTTCATATTGTGTAGAATAACAAGACGAAAAAATACAATTCGACACTTTTTTTTTAGTCGTGTTTGCTGCCATTTCTGTGAGGCTACACCGCTCACTTTTGCCTATTTACCTTCAATAGTTTCTATGGCTTTGGGTATCTGTTACGTTAGTAATTATATTTTCGATTGCGAATTAGATAAACCCGTTTGCGCTGAAAATGTAATTGAAAATGTTTAATTGAATTGCGATCAGTCACAAAATGGATAGTACGTCGTTTAATTTCCATTAGCACAGAGCGCTGCAGCCAGGTAAAACTGATATCTGAGAGATATCTAGATAACTGATATCATGATAGATGAGTGTAGCGGCGAGTGCAGAATGCACCAGACAATGTGATGGATGGCGGTGGCTGATGGGAATGTTTTTGGCTAATGGGAGGGTGCGGTTTCGGGTAATTGAGAATATTCGTATTTTTCGATTATTTTTTTATAAGTGAGCTTCGATTACCATTCCAAATGGATTATTTATTCATTTAATCTCAAAAATGAAATAGGCGTGAAAATAGATTGTTGCTACTCAACTAACAATGTTTTTTAATGTAACTATCCCTAACGGGGATGACAGAGCACAGGGCTGCAAGATCAAAATGACACTTTTAGCGTTAAGATGATATTAATTTCGTAGTCAACACATACAATTTAAAAAATCCCCGACTTTCAAGCGTTGCTCCTTAAAACTTTTAAACGGCTGAACCGATTTTTATCAAACATAGCTAAGAACGACATTAAGGAAAATTTCTTTCACTTAAAAAAATAGCATCAAAATCGGTCTAATAATCCGAAAATTACGATGCTACAGATAGACACACACAATCCAACAGACAGCGACATTCTAACAAACCCCTCTTTTTAGTTGTGGTTTGAAAATGATTTTTTTTCAATAACTACTCTGAGCTTTCGTTTGTCATAAAATCCAATAACTCAGAAAAACTTAGGCGGAGGTCTCTACTAGCATCTACAGGATGATGTCAAGTGTGTCGCGAGGGTTGACAGCCGCTAACAAGTTGAAAGGGTCGACGTAAAATATTCAGGATCCCGCGCCACGCCACCGAGGGATAGGAGAGCACACGTTAGTCGCATTGACGACGAGTGGCGCGTTATCTGTTCATTTGAAATCATATTGAATCAGCCGTGATTTCGGACCGCTTTGTACATTATTTCAGTTAGTAGTTAGTGATTTAATTCGGATTTTTTTCGTTTTCTCACGATTTCAACTCAATATGATAATGACTAAAGTGTCTAGTTATCTAGTTAAATTACAATGTACCAATGGGCTCCTAAATCTATATTTCACGTTTCAACGCACCATTGGTCCTCCGTCAGCAATCGTTTCCGAAAATCATCGGACGTGGGTACTGCCAACTCAGCGTGACGCGTTTCCGCAGTTCTGCAATTTCTGGCCGACCCGCGGCGCAGGACGCCGTCCGTCCGACAGGCAATTTGCCATCCGAATTATGCGGGATTCACGGCATTCACGAGATTGCATTGCCTGAAATGATTTTGGTGTTGGAGAATTTTAGATTTCGTGTACTTACTTACCCAAGAGTGGTATTATGTAGCCATTCTTTATTACTTAGTGGACTTCTTGATGCTAAAATGATAATGATACTGAAGAAATAAATCATAAAGAGAAAAATGCTATTTTAGACTTAAGCAAGTATCATGGCTTTTCAAAGAAGTTATAAATAAATAAAATAAGTTATTATACGTACGTACTGGGCACATTTGCAGTTTTTTTTTTACATAAACCACATTGTATTCCTTAAACTTAGAATTGTTTAGAACTGTCATAATATTGATCAGGAGACAGGGCGCTTCTACGGAAAATCGAGATTATCTTTTGGGTTTTCGCTGTATCTTTTACTGGGCAATTTAATCAGCCATCCGCTGAAGCCGCTATAAACATGATAAGTATTGAAGCTGTTCTCATGCAGCTTTTTACTTTATTGATTTTCGTAAATCTTTTTATAAATGCATTTTATTACTTTCCTGTACAAGGATAAATCAAACCTCGCTTTCTGAAAAAAAATTCTTTTGTCTTTTAGCTTGTGATCCCGCACCTTGTTTGTTTTCAGATATTTATAAAGTTCCTCCCAGAAGATATTAACTATCTTTGGTCGGCTTACCCACTAAAGTGAGCATGTATCAGCAGTCGAATAGACAGCCCCCGCGGGCTCGGTTGCGGTGTGCTCACAATCTGGGTCACGAAGTCACGACGGTGTACCCCGGGTTGTTGGGCGGCTTTGTCCCGAAGCCCGGCGGATGTTCCGGCTCGAATTTTACTCAAAGGCTGCCGACGACGCGGCGATACTTGAAGCTTCTTTTTGAATGGATTGTCTCATAGATGTATTCACCATTTGATTAAGTAACTCTTACACTCTTATTCTTAACCTCTTGTATGCCGTTGCGTAGATCTACGCGAGAAGTCATTGTTTATCCTTCATTGCATTGTTAATCTTCTCTGATAGAAGTAAGTAGGCTTTCAATAGACGCCGTTCAGTGTTGCGCCACCTTTTGGTGTATACCTACAGTTGTCGTGATGATGTTAGCTTTTTATCCAGCGCATACATTTTGCAAAGAAAAGCAATTGATCAAAGTAGATTTTTGAAGTGAAAACTTCTTTAGCGGCGTTGTGCACTTTTTTTGGAATGGGTAAAAAATGTTAAACTCGCGTCAGGACACGTGACCTGATCGAAAATTCGTAAGACGGATGGAGAGTAGACAGCTGGCGCGGCGTAGGAGAGGGAGTATCCCCCTCTCTTTCTACGGCGCGGCGAAAATGTACCTATGCCTGCGCCTGCTGTTTCGTATATCAAAAATGCACAAAGTTAATATTCAAGTTTTCACTTCTGCCGGCACTCCCAGAGTGCAACCCGTCGTTTTTTCAAGTCGTTACATTCATCGATTAAAGGCTTACCTAAATAACATAGCTTGCCAATTTTCTAATGAAAGTTGCTAATCACACAAATATTATAAAGGCGAAAGTTTGTGTGTGTGTATGTTTATTTCTCCTTCATGCGCAAACGGCTGGAACAATTTTGATAAAATTTGGTATGCAGGAAGCTGACACCTGGACATAGGCTACTATTTCCGCGGGAAAACCGCGTGATGCAGTTAGTTCTGTATAAATATTTCTGGGCATATGCCTAGAGCGTGGAACAAAACTTACATAAAATAGCGTCGGTAAGCAATTTGCAGTACCTAGTTCCAAAGCGAAACGTATAACTTACGGCAGTAAGGCAGCTATAACTTAAGGCAGCAGCATACAGTTAAGAACTTAGCGGAAAGTAAAAGAGAGACATGGAAAGGCACTCCACCGACAAGAGCCCAGCTCCTAAATATGTAAGAAGAAGTAACCAATAATATAATTTAACAACTGTTAGATAAATATCGCTGTCCATTCATTCTTGTTCCATTTACTTTACGATCATTTTCATCATTTGAAAAGTCATAAAATAAACATTGTTTCTAGTGCCATTACCAGATCACTTTATGAGGTCTGATAATTTTGAGTAACTTCATTATTCAAAAATAAAGGTACGACTTCCATAATTTAACAATTTATAACATAGCTGTTTGTAGTCTTAACGAGATTATTACAGGTTTGTTGTTTCATTGTCATTGAACGATCTCTTGTAAACAGCCTTTGATCTTAAGAAATTTATTTCAAAAGGTTTCTTGGCAACGTAGTAAATTCTCGTCAAACAGGGTATTACTTTAACAATTGGATTCTTATTAAGAAATTGTAGGTACCTCGTTTTATTAAGTTTAAAACTATTTTGTAAGTTGTGAAAGGGGGGAATCGGAGTATCCTCCCTCCCTTAGTAATTACTGCTCATTGGTATTCAAGCCGCGATAGTGCTAGTGGTGCGGGTGGAGTTTAGTCATTAGCTGACGCTGATTACAGCCCATTAGATGTAGTAATTGTGGAAAAGTTGATTTGTATAAAGATGATACCCAACCGAAATTTCTTTCTACTATTTGTTTTTTGAAATAGAGCCTTGTCTTCAGCTGTCATTCTTATTTGGCTACGAATCTATTACATTACTACCTACGTAAGAAAATGCCAACACGGGCAAGTTCATCGCGGCGATAATTTTTTACTGACTCTAGAATTTGGATTATCACAGCAAGTTGAGGTTGACTTATGTTAGCTCGTCGCGATTCACTCGCCCGTGGAAATAGCTCATGCCTCCAACAATTCACTCCGAATTATGAATTCACTATTTAGGTAATTAGGTATTTAATCTTCGACTCTAGGTTTATATTTTCATCTTTAAAATTTTGATTATTAAAATAAACAACTTGAAATGCGTAATGTTGTGCGCAGGCGCCACCCTGGCCGTCATCATCGACATGGACCACCGCACGTCCGTCATCTTCAGCGCGTGCGTGGCCGTGTTCTACACGCTGTTCGGCGGACTGTACTCGGTGGCGTACACCGACGTCATCCAGCTGTTCTGCATCTTCATCGGACTGTGGATGTGCATCCCCTTCGCCTGGGCGAACGACCACGTCAAGCCGCTCAGCTCCATGGACATCGACTGGATAGGACACGTCGACCCAGGCTCGTACTGGTTTTATGCGGATTACGGACTGTTGCTGGTCTTTGGAGGGATCCCGTGGCAGGTTAGTGCCTATTTTGACATCTAAATTGGCATTTAAAAAAATTAAGTGTAATTTGAACAGTTTAAATATCTGTCTCAATCGTATTATAATAAAACCAATCATTTGTTTTACTACTGTTTTTAATTTATGAAAACACAGTTCACATAATATAGTTCTAGATGTTGTTTACACAATAACAAGAAAATAATAAATTATCTAACTTACGGAACACATTTGCACATCTTGGGAACAAAGTTGGAAGAAAGACAGACTAATGCTACAGTGTACCCCAGGTGTACTTCCAACGCGTGCTGAGCAGCAAGACCGCCGGGCGGGCGCAGATCCTGTCGTACGTGGCGGCCATCGGCTGCATCTTCATGGCCATCCCACCCGTCCTCATCGGAGCCATCGCCAAGGCTACAGGTCTTATCAGAATATCTACTTTTTTTTTATCTATCCTTTACTACCATCCTGCAGTTAGCAGTCAAATGTAGCATTTCAATTTCTGAATCAAAGATTTGTATTCTAAAAAACGAGCTAAACTGAATGGAACCTTTGTGAGTTAAAACTGTTTTTATGAAAACAAACAAAAGTTTGATTTAAATCGGCTTTTATAATTTTACTTACGAATTCTCTACCCTTTATCCAGCTTGGAACGAGACAGCATTCGAAGGGCCACTAACGCCGGAGGGAGAGCTGACGCCGGAGCAGACGTCCATGATCTTACCGCTGGTGCTGCAGCACCTCACGCCCGACATCGTATCGTTCTTTGGGCTGGGCGCCGTGTCGGCGGCCGTCATGTCGTCGGCCGACTCCAGCGTGCTCAGCGCTTCGTCCATGTTCGCCAGGTAAGAGAAAACTGGCTATGCGGCTGGTGAAAATGAAGCTTAATCTCGGCTTTTCTTCTTCATTTTGCACGGTCTTTCTTTAGTCCCATTTGATGACCTGAGTACCGATATGCATACATCTTTGGCGCAGAAAATAAGACCTTAATGAAGTAAGTCACCCCCGTTGATTCCCCAGTCACCGCAGCATAGCCAAACACTGGAATGGTCATGATTATTACATGTTAAATAGCCAAAAGAAGCAGAAAGTGAAGAAAAAGCTGGGCATTAATGCTCCCTCAGGCTAGTCAATCTCCGAAGCCGTATAACAAATTGTAATATTGAATATTCTAAGAGGAATAGTGACCATAATATTAATTTAGGGCAGCGCAATTCACTTCAGGTAAAAAAGTAATTTGCGAGCTTGAACTAAGACCTTGTAACAAAATAATTTCTGAGAATAATAAAACAAGTTTAGTTTGAACAAGGCCCAATGGGCTGTTACTGACGGAGGCACTGTTGTAATGATTTTCATAAGCGTCGGATGTTAGGTATTAATTCTCGAAGCACTGAAATAATTAATTATAAAATTAACGTTTTCTTCGAGCTTTTATATTTCTTTTACCTTAAGATTTTTATAAAGTAGTGGCTGTAAGGTTATTTCTTAATAATTCGTTGCTCATTTCTAAGTGAATAATACAACGTGAGCACTAAGTACTTATTCTGTGATAATACTATTGATTTTAACTATTCAAGACATTACAACACTTGGGAAATGGGTGGTTTATGCTTACTTTTTATTTTCTTGTAGGTGGAATAGTAAAATAAATAGTGGGCGGAGCACCCGGCAGTATTTTGGTTGGTAGCGTACCAAACTTATAGATAGAAACATCAATGTTTAGTGTGTTTTAAATATAAATATATAGGGACAAATTACATTGATTAAGCTAGCCCCAAAGCTGTTCGAGCAATGCTCGCACATTTCGGCGGCACGCGGCCGCATACTATGTAGGTCGAGTGTCAGCTGTTTTACCTTTACATTTAACATCTATTTAACAGTACAATTTGAGATACTATCGAGCAGCGATCGAGAAAGGACCCGTCACACCCAACTACAACATGTAACATAACAACAATTAACAGTTTCTACGTGACGTGGTCTTGTGTCTCCATAACATCATCAAACAACAACATCATCTCTTCATGTATGGCGCGGGCCTAGGTGAAAACCGAAGTCTGCGCCGTACACTAACTCAACCATACTATATTTTATAACAAATTCATTTATAGATAAACATCCAAGAGCCAGGACAATTTGAAAAAGGCCATTTTCCACCTTGTTCTTACCGAAAATCGAACCCGGGACTTCTGGGTGGCGGATTAGCATGGTGACCACTACGCCACGGAGATTTTGCGAGAGGGATATACAATTCAACGTTATAATCCTTATCCTTTTGGACATTTCAGTACCTAATACATGAATCCTTCTCTTAGGAACGTGTACAAGCTGATCTTCCGGCAGAACGCGTCGGAGATGGAGATCATCTGGGTGATGCGCGTGTCCATCCTCGTGGTGGGCGTGCTGTCCACCGTCATGGCGCTCACCATCCCCTCCATCTACGGGCTCTGGTGAGTCTTAGCTTTAGCGTGAGCTCTTCTTTATTAAAATAATTCACGAACGAAAATTGTTACTTGAGGTATAGATACGCACGGTTGTTTCCGTTTATTTTCTAGGAGACACATGAATAATTCATTTGACCCTTTGTGTCGGGGTACAATGATGATTTCAGACAGAAAATAAAGCAAGTAACCACGTTTTGGCAATACTTAGGTATTATCTAATGAACAAGTCGATGTAAATATTTCAGGCGATTATTTTATAGAAATTTAAAATAAAATAAAAAGCCTTTGCCAAGTTACCGTAATCAATTGTCTATTCAAGAAAAGGATAGATATTAATAGCTGTCGATCATATTCACAACGACATCATACCATTGGCAATGAACACGTCGTTCAAGCTTCCATTCTAATAGTCATGATTTGACGAGCGATTGGGCGGCCATTACCGCCGCCAGGACCGCGGTGTCGCAACCGTGCGCACGCGCTTGTTCCGCGGATCACCTGACGTCTGACAGACGGACGAGAGCGGTTGCACGAATCCGCTACAAATAGATAAGCTTGCGTGTCCAAGATGTGTGAGATTAGACTTGTTTTCCCAATATTCATTTGATTTGTTAGTGGGTGCTTCGAACGCATTTGTATCAGTAAGGATTTTGCCCTAATCGCATTTTGCCACTATCGTGTTTTGTCATATATGCTTTATGTAGGATCGTAGTATATGATTAGCCTTTTTTGTCTAAAAAGATTTAATCGATTTTTGGTCTCAAAGAGCTCTTGTCTAACAGTGCATTGTCCTTCTCCATCTTTTAGTCAAAGGTATCTAGCTACTACTCTATGCAAAGACAGACTATTTGTACATTACATTTCAGTACAGCCTCACTTAGCTCGAGCCCATGCACGGTGAACGGATGCAGGGATCGCATCGGTAATTGCTACGTCATAAAGCGGCGCGCGCGGCGTGGCCGTGCTCGGCTGATTGCTCTATTTGTGCCGTAACTGCTCACGCGCACAATATTTAGATCTCATCTGCATACGGTAAAGGGAGTTTAGTGTTTCTTCACTACGTACACGCTCACGCAATCTGATGAAATTCGTCCTATCAATTTTCGTAAATAGACATACTTATGTAAACGTAAAGATTAGATTTAATAGTCTGTCAGATTCCTGTTTTACTTGTTTTTGTTAGCCCCATTTATGAATACTATCGAATCTATAATAGAAAAAAAGAAAGATCATGTGATCGTTTAGTCGTAAGTACTACCTACAAATCATGCGACTATTATGTCAATGTATGGGAATTTACAAAAATAATAAACTATGATTTAGCAATGTTTTACATAGCCATTGTGATGCGATGATTTGTGTTATCTATCCGCTAGTAAATAGTCATTATTTAGGTACCGCAATACGTGAAATCCTATTAAGACCTGGAGTTGGAGAGGTTTGTGAACTTAAATAATTAACTTAAGGTTAAGATGTCAAGTTTTCATAATATTCTTCATAGAACAACGGGTTTTGAAACCATAATAAAGAATTTAAATCACCCTACAATGACGTGTGAAATTAATTTGCATAAATACAAAAAATGTTTTGCATACTACCAACGACTTACACCGGCGAAAAATGCGAGTACCGTCAATGCTACATTTTTCTTCTTTCAAACAGGAAAAGGCATCCATTTAATTAAATTTTTTTTTTCTTCTTTCAAACAGGAAAAGGCATCCATTTAATTAAATTTTTGTTTTTCGTGTGTGTGGCCATTGTAGCAGTGGCCACAACTGCTGTCAGATTTTGTTTAAAAGCTGACTATATCGAGATAGTTTTTACCTATGTTTGATGAAAATCGGTTCAGCCGTTATAAAGTTATTAGGATGGAAAGTTGGAAGATTTTTAAATTTGCCTGATAAATAAACTTGCCCTCAAGTTAGTGTATGCATGGTCTATGTATTTCGAAGATAGAAATACATAAAGGTGAATTTTTCTTGACAGCGAAAGTGTGCTGCCTGCCGTTGTCATTTCAGTCGGAATCGGCGCTTAGAGTAGCTTGTGGAAATTGAAAGTAGAATTTCCTCATTTAAGATGAGATGAAGAAAGGATTTTTTTACGTTCTATTGAGATAAGGACCATCATGTGAACAAAAAAACACAGAATTCGCTCGATCGGCAAATGATGCTCGCTCACGTAACTCATTCTGTCTTTTGTGTTTGGTTCATTGTGTCCTTAATTAACTTTTAAAGATAGCCAATATAAGTACCTACCTACAATCTTCTTATTTTATTAAAAAAAATAAACAGTCGCAATTTTTTTAAACCACATTCCAAAAAGGGAGGTTGTCAATTCGTCACGATCTTTTATTTATGTATGTTCACCGATTATTCGAAAACGCCTGGACCGATTTGGAAAATATTTTTTCCTTTGAGAAGGTATACATGCGAGTTGGTCCCATAGATTTTTTTTCAAAATCGGTTGTGTATTTTGGGGCGAAGTCGTATTTAGTTTTGAAAAATTATTAGAGCGGCAGGTCATTATTTACCTATTTTTATTAGTAAAAAGCGTTTGTAGGTATCCTTAAAATTGCCTTGTAAATTTTAGGCTACAAACCCAAAGCAATATCATTAAGTCTGACAAAGTAAGGTAGTAACTACAAGACCAGCCTCCCTCGGCCGTCCGATGGCCACCAGTCACCACATTAGCGGCGGCTGTCGCAAGTGTAATGGGCGCCATATTACCGTAATGGCGGTTGGCTCACCGCCGTGCGCCCGCGCCGGTGCTGGGAACGTGTCGCACCATTGACACAGTTCCAGGAGTTCGAGGGCAAAAGGGACGCTCTTGATGTTCTTTGCTCAAAGTAATAAAATAATATACCTTTGAGTTTAGTTCTATATAATGGTAAGGGGGAAAATCATTAACATTAGTCTTGTTTGCGTTTTATACGAGTAGTAAAATATACATTGTCTTCTGCAAATCATAACAAATAATTACATTTAATAACACAGAATGCTATAGCTAGTTACTGTCATTATTACTATAGACCTTTTCCTTTTTAGGGTTCCGTAGTAAACAAGGAACCCTTATAGTTTCGCCATGTCTGTCTGTCTGTCTGTCTGTCTGTCCACGGTCCTACAGAGAAACTATAAGTACTAGAAAGCTGTAATTTGGCATGGATATGTATATTAATTATGGCGAAAAAGTCGTAAAATTAAATATGGAAAAAAAAGTTTTTCAGTGTAGCTGCCATACAAGTAAAGACGTAGTCAATTTTTTTTTCTTGACATACACATTGAGTGGGGTGTCGTTGAATAGATCTTTCAAAACTATTGTTAGCTTGTGAACAACACCATTTTTCGATTTAGGGATCCGTTTCTGAAATATTTGGGTTTAAAGTTCAAATTTTTGTTGGAGGCAAGTGTCCCCCCCCCTCTATCTGCTAAACGGTTATATATGGCCACGTGAAAAAAATCACAATTATAGCATATATAATGTAGTTTGAAGGAAAACTATCAGAGCCAAGTAGGGTATACAAATTAAAAAGTTATAGGCGATCAACTTATAAAATGTACTTGAAAAAAGACATTTTCATACAAATTCAATAGATATTAGTTTTTAGACGTTTTTAGTGGCAAGAACTCAAAGTTGGCATTCGCAACTACGGAACCCTACACTGCGCGTGGCCCAACACGCACTTGCCCAATTATTCATTACAAATGAAACCTTTATACTTATAAGTTTCTAAATTGGTTTTTAAAATTAATTTTAAATTTAAATTTTAAACTCATAGGGCCCAGCGTCATGACTCATTTCTAAATGCTGGATTCATCACCTAAGGACAGACGTCATGACCCATTTAATAACTATCATCATCTTTCTAAACATAGACATAGAATTTTTTTACTGCGTTCTAAATGTCCTAGACTTGGTACTTATACCGCGACCCAAAATGCTCGTCGTTCTGTATCGTTTGGTACCATATCACTAAAGAGGGTTCAAGATGTATCGTTATCGGATAGAAACGTTGCATACAAACTTTTTTTATATTTATATAAAATAGATAAATATGAAAAATGTTTGATATATGTTTGGTAGATGGTAGATACGAACCCCCATATTCATAAAAGTATACAAACGTTCGCTAAATAAATACGTCAAATAATGAAAAGAGGGAAAGGGACAAACGATGTTTTAACTAAAATAGATTAAACAAACGGTTATAAATTCTTATGAAAACAAGGGGAGGTATATATCATAGATCTACCAAAAAAAAATCTATGTCTATGGTACATATGGTAAACTTAATTTTTAAAATTGACGTCTTCCTATTTGTCTATGTTAAAATAACGTTTTTCTTACGTTGGCAGTATGGTAGAACTAAAAAAAAAGTTCTAGCTGTACATATAGCAAGGAGTATCTTTTAGGCGATTACGACACATGTGCTGTTATGGGGAATAGATTCTTTCCTGAAATCATACATTATCAAAGTTCTAATATAAGTGTTCGTGACTATTTAAAAGACAGAAAAAGGAAGAGAAAATAAATCTAAAATAAAATATGTCCAGTCATGTTTCATATTGAATGTCTTTGCTCAACGTACATTTTTCAGGGACCACGCAGGATGTAAATTCATTTCCCTGGGTGACTCTATAAGTACTGTCCTAAAAGTTCTGAATAAATATGTAGATTGAGTAACGTTACTGGATCACTAGAGAATACACCCTTTTCTGTGCGTGACTGCAGAAATAAGTGGAATGGAAATAGCAAAAAGAATATGTTGGCTATTTTTGAAGTAATAGGTACCTTTTCTATTATTCTACGTGCGAGTATCGATATTCAATACAGGGCTACACCCAAAGAGGACCTACTTATCCTACTATAATAATCCTAGTATCCTACTAACATACTAATATTATAAATGCGAAAGTGAGTTTGTATATTTAATTGTTTGTTTGTTACCTCTTCACGCTTAAAATACTGAACCGATTTGGATGAAGTTTGGTATGGATATAATTTGAAACTCAAGGAAGGACATAGGATAGTTTTTATCCCGAAATTCTCACGGGGAGCGAAGCCCGCGGGCACAGCTAGTATTCATATAAAAATAATGGTTACACATTATTGTTTTAGGGATCGATTATTATGGGACTGTGAGTCGAAATAACATTATGAGACTACCAACGTAGACAAGTTGATTCTTAAACGAGTCCCGAGTTGCGTTTTAGCCGAGTTTCTATATTGATGATTTGCGTTTTAGACCATTCAAGACTTCGTTTCCACGGAAGCGGAGCAGAGCGGAGAGTAGCTTAGCGGTGCATGAATTGACCAATTAGGCTGCGTTTACACGGAAGCGAAGCAGAGCGGAGAGGAGAAAAATTGACCAATCACAATGCTCGAAATCTCCGCTCCGCTGTTTGAATTGAATCAGAAATTGACCAATCACAATGCTCGAAATCTCCGCTCCGCTGTTTGAATTGAATCAGAGCGGAGATTTCGAGCATTGTGATTGGTCAATTTCTCTCCTCTCCGCTCTGCTCCGCTTCAGTGGAAACGAAGCCTAACCCATTTTGGTGAAAGTTTTTGGTATCAGAATTTCTAAAATAACGATTATATTTATTTTGCGTGACTGTGAGAGTCATGCAAAATAAATATAATCGTTATTGTAGGAAATGAAATATCGATACAATTGATAAAACAAAGCGAACAAAGCTACTTCAAAAATCTCAGTCTGCTGTTAAGTAGACAGACACTTAAGCAAACTTTGTGTGTAACAAAATGGTTTATTTGATTTGTGATAGCTTGTTTCATTTATCGATAAAACGGCTCATAAATATTTCTGGTTTGATGTACTAAAAGAATAGTTAGGTTACGAAAGATATAGTTAGGTGTCAAAGGATTTCAAATTAGAAGTAGCCGGTATTCACCTGCTCCGGCGACCCGGTTCTCACAACCGGCTGATTGCTCCGAGACCTAGCTGCACTATACATACTGGTCTATCTGCAGCGCTAATCTCTCAATCAAGCTGTAATCCGATTGCAAACCCCCTTTCGCGCACCTGCTCTCGCCTCCTTGCACAGTAAAATAGAAAAATAGAGAGGAAGAAATAAATAGCCGTCGCCTCGCTTTGTGAAATAGAACTTTTGTGATACATTTCTTGTTAGTTTACATACTTATTGCAAAGTCACTTAGATTTTTTTTATCTTCTTCTTATCGTGTGTGTTACTGACTAACACTAGTGTCAGAGTTTTTAAACCGCCTTAAAGGCCCCTGACATGGTTTTAGGTAACGACCAATGTCAAAGAGAGTGACCGGGACCGACGGCTTAACGTGCCCTCCGAAGCACGGATCATCTTACTTATCAGACAATCAGGTGATCAGCCTGCAATGTCCTAACCAAGCTAGAACAACAACACAAAGTCGTTGCCCCCGCTGGGAATCGAACCCGCGACCTCCGGGTATGAGCCAAACGCTCTAACCACTACACCACGGAGGCAGTTTTTTTATCATTCGTCGTAGTGGCCCACTGGCTTTTCCCACAGGTAGTGCAAAGAGACGGAGATGCCAGGGAACTTAAAATGGACAAGGGGAGGCCTTTGTCCAGCTATGGGACACAAAGTTACGGGCTGGCAAAAAAAAGTGCAAAGGGAATTCAGATTTTCACCTGTGTTCAGTAATATACATGGGGATGTTTGGAAAGAAAAATCCAGAAAGCGCGAATTACGCGCTTTACTTGCCCGGACAGTGAGTATGAAAATGTCAAATTTCGCGAATGTTGTAAAATGATTTTCGTGTTTCACCTTAGCTTAGATTTTCCGATTTCCTCTCTGAATTTTTAAGACTGTTTACTGACAGTAATGCGATTTCGTACGAAGCCAATTTGTGTTGAGAAAAACCCTTAGATCATAATAAGCAAGGAAAAATCAGGTAAAATAATACGGCACATGACAGGGCGTGGCTGGCAGTCGACGAGATTATAGTGGAGTGAACGCTAATTTGTTTTTGTCAAGCCAAAATTGTACCGGATATCTAGAAAATTAAATCGACTTACGTTGAGTTTTTACCACTATTATTAAGTACGTACTGAAATTTAATGGCAAAAGTATTTTTTTAATTAAAATTATTCAGTCTAACGTGTATTCTTCAAAAATATGACACATATATAGAGCACGATAGAGTGGAAACTATCCATTCAAGCTATCTAAAAAGTTACAAAGGAAAAGTAAGGTACCTATATCACAATAAGATAAAATACATTTATGATTATGACAAATGACCTTACAATTTCAATCTAGATAGTATTTTTTTAACCTGTTGTTTGTGTGTATTGCTTATAAGGGTTTGACTACATCTGTCAGCACGGAACAGAACTTTCACATGCTGTTATCCTTTTCTCTCGCTCAGAACCGTCATTTGCTAGAGCGAGAGCAGGCAACGGAACGCTTCAGCGTTCTCGCATTCTCTTCAACAACAGTATAGCAGCATGCGAAAGTGCTTTTCCGTATGAATAGACGTAGCCCATCCTTTAGTTCTTATACCGGTTGTCAGGCCAACAAATCGCTCCGCATACATCATCGCTGCACTGAAGATACATTGTAACCTGTTAGATAACCGCCAATTAATACTGTATGAACTACATTCGCATAATCTATCACTAATACAATGCACTTCTATTGGTCTTGTTGTGTAACTGAACTGTATTGGTCGCTTCGTAATCTGTGTGGGACACGATAATGTATAGTTTTAAGAGTTATTTAATTACTTACTGAGTTCATTTTTTTAAATCTTTCATTATCTGTATTAATATTATTAGTAAAATTGAATCAGAATACAAAAATATATAAAAAGATGCATAGAACAAATCTTGTAAAGAACTAAGTCACCTCGAAAGGTATGTTCCAATTTTTTTTTTGATATAACTACTTGTCTGATACAAGTAAGTATGTGTCATGCATGAACGAAAAATTTTCTCATTGGTAAGAAAGTTTTCCTGTGAGTATAATTTAATCATAAATAAATAAGGGAATATACAAAATAAGAGAAATGCAGTAATTAAATTACTCCACCTACTTCCGAATTACATTCACTTATTTCTCACTTCAAAATTCAGTCAAAAATCGAAAATTTTTTTTGTCACATTGTCAATATGATAATTCGCTTGCCTTAAAAATTAGTATTGCCTTA
Organism: Acrobasis consociella; assembly: GCA_963555685.1. Classification (NCBI taxonomy): domain Eukaryota; kingdom Metazoa; phylum Arthropoda; class Insecta; order Lepidoptera; family Pyralidae; genus Acrobasis; species Acrobasis consociella. The sequence goes on from OY743116.1 coordinate 330,054, forward strand.
GTATTCATTATCTGTTTTAAACTTACATCAAATATTATTTCTTTTGTTCTTGATAGTGGGCCGTGCAAGCTGTGAAAGAACTTTTTTTTTATTTCTCCTTTTCTTCATAAGAAATTTTCAAAACATTGAATGTAAACTGAAATAATCGTTTACATGTATCAAATAATAAATTACGTCTAAAGTATGAAAAAACATGTGCAGTAGCATATCGTGTTTAATAAATAAGATGGTATTCCAAATGTGTCGTGCAAGTATTAATAAAATCATAGATAAGATACCTGCGTATTCAGTTTAGAATTAGCACTAATACGATTGCATACAATTTGCATCTCTAACGAAGCTGTGAATCAGGACCGTGGCTCCGGAGCCCCAGACGTGGTGAACAACACCTGATGCGGCGCTCGAGGGTGCATCGCCAAATAGAGCGACGCTGGTAGTTTGGTGGTGTTGCTGGTGGTGTTGATTTTGTGGGGCCCCATCATTGGTAGCAGATTTAGCAAGCCATTGGGGTAATGGCACTCATCATCACGTTTTTTTATATCACTGCAGAAGCACGACCCTCTCTGTTCTACCAGAACTATACTTATGGTCAGAGCAGCCAGAGGACTTGGCCTTTACTCTCCTCGCTGGCCAGACGGGAGAGGTCTCATTGATGTTTATAAGATTTGTTTAGCTTGTATTTCTTAAGTCGCCTTCTGCGACATTCACGGGAGGACTTGAAGTGACCCTATTCTACTTTGCCGGAAACCACACGGCATTACGACAATGGCACACATAGTTTGAGAATCACAAAATACCCTTCCAAAACTAGGAGGGGCTTGAGATGATTGAGATTTGTTTTTACCCAATCCAGATACGAATATCTCCCTTAGTTGTTTAAGTAGCCAAAGTGACAGCCAGTCTTTGTCATGACTATATTTTAAAAAATAACAACTTATGAATTATCCAGGTCATTTTTATAAATCAAAATATTCTCAGAGTTTTTGATGCATCATATTTACAAACGCGCGAAAATACGTGGTTAGTTACTATATCTATTAATACCACATGACCTAAAATTTACAGATTTAATGCAACATAACTATGCGTGTTTAGTGTAAATGCAGGACAACTACCTAAACCAAAACAAATTGCTCATTTAAATTAAATTGAAAATGCTCGAAACGTAATCGAAACTAAACCGTGCGACCGCCACTAAATCATTCTTATAGTCCTTATTAAGAGGACATTTATCAGAATTAGATGAGCCATAACGTGTGGTCGTGTCGCAAGCGCCGCCGGTCGTAAAGCGGTCCTTGGAGCAGCGACTAGCGACCGCTCCCGGACGCTCTCCTTGCCTCACCGCGGGTTAGGGATACCAAATGCTAAGGATTTCCTGGTCATGACCAGGACTGTGGATTCATTTAGATATGTCAGATTTGAGGCGCCATAATGGCAACACAAGTTTAATTTTTGCGAGCATCGATTGATGACCGCACTCTCACGCTCCAGACACCCGGGCGATCCTGTAACCTCATCGGTTCGCATTAGGGATAACAAACGCGGAACTATTCCACATCATGCCTGTGGCTCAATTCGGTTCAAATCCAGACTTGTCAGATTAAAACCTCCAGAATGGGAACACAGTTTGGTTTTTGAGGATTCATACAAAACATATTTTACAGTCCATTTAGATTTGCGCATTCTAGGAGCAACTACTAGAGTTACGAGCATCATACAATTCGCATTTGGCAACCCTAGCTGTAACTTTTATGGGATATCAACTTCATTACACGCAAAATTTTAAACTGGTTACACGCAGATAATTTACAGCAAAGTCCATTGGATCGTGTCCTACAATCAAATTCGTGATAATAAATCTCTCTCTTTATGCGTTATTGACAGTTACATTCTAAAAGGTGTGCGAAAATGTAGAATCCTTCAAGAAAAACAGACTATTTAAAATGCATATTTTTTGGCTGGCTGGGGCGAACCCCAGCCAGCTAAAAAATGGATTCGAAAATCGAGAACTTTTGTGTACTAGCGTGTTGCCATCACGCCATGGAGGTTAAACCACATTGATCGCTAGATGTACCTTATTACAAACTCCCTCGTTGTCCGCAGGTCGATGTGCTCGGACCTGGTGTACGTGATCCTGTTCCCGCAGCTGCTGATGGTGGTCCACTTCAAGCACCACTGCAACACGTACGGCTCGCTGGCCGCCTACATCGTGGCGCTGCTCATCCGCCTGTCCGGCGGGGAGAAGCTGCTGGGGCTGCCGGCCTTGATCCACTTCCCTGGCTGGGACCCCGACACGGAAACGCAGATGTTCCCCTTCAGGACAATGGCGATGGCGCTGTCGCTGTTCACGCTGGCCTTCATCTCATGGCTGTCTGTGTGAGTATCAATTGCGTTTCATTTTCTTCCTCATTCAGGATTTTAACCATTAATGCTAGGATGAGCTAAGTTGAAGCGTTGAGTTTCAGCTACGATGTTGTATATACCATTGAGGAATGCCAAAATTTCGCACACTGGATTTTTGTCATGTTTTCTCTGAAGCTCAACTGATATTCAATGGGCAAATAAAGAAAATGTATAGCTACGTTCAGCTTGGCTAGTCCCTGCTTTTGTGTAGTCTAGTTTGGTTATGTGAAGTGCAGCTCTCTTATTGTGATTTGGCTTCGATAGAACTGAAGATTTGTTTTTGCCGTGTGGCTTTTGGTCTAGATTAGGACCGCTCTATTTCTTCCTGTGGAAGTCGTAAGAGGCGACTAAATGACTAAACACAAATATTTCGTACTTCGACTACATTCCCAGGGAGGGTTAACGTTGTAAAACTTTTCGTACAAATGCATTCCCATACAGGGTCAAGAGGTCAGGCAGGCGAACGGTCGTAAAACTAAAGCAAAATTATTTACAAATACACCGTTTCGGCTATTTCTTCTCCTTTTCGCAAGTCGTTTAGGCACTAATATGCAGGTGACCATTGACATGCATGCAATTCGGGCTCCGAAGCAGCACAGACGAGGATGCAACCAGGAACCTTGAGGAAATAAAGATGTGTTTAAACCTAGAATTACTGCTTTATGATACGGATCGTTACATCGAAATTCCAGTTATGAAATAAATAATCTATGATGACTTATTAAATCGATAACTATAAATTAATGTTAGGTAGAATAGTTAAATTTAATTAAATTGGAAATCTAGAAGTCTATCAGTAAGTACAATAAATTCATAGTACATTTACTAACGCCTTTTAACTAACATTTATATAGTCGGCTACCGTTTCCGAACCTCCAATGAATTTAATAAATTACAAGTATTAACTATTTTATATCATAGCAATACCAACCTGTATCAATTTTTTATTTTTAAATGGGTATCAGCAAAAATCAATTGGCGCAAGAAAGTAAAATGGAAAAGCAGCGTCACACTACAATTTGGACGTATTTACATCTGAGTTATTACTCTGTGATCTAAGCCTTGGATTGGTAATTTTCAGATTTCGTATAAAATTTAGCGATAGTTTAATTAACTACCTAATCTTTCGTTTTTGATATTCTCTCTCATTTTGATACTGTGATTTTTGATACTCAATCAGATACTGAAACATCAGAGACACTATAGAGTGTCATAAATAATTTTGTTGATTATCGTTTCAACTTTATTTCCCAATCAAATGAATAGCATGACTACGAAATATCCGATTGAAACATTTTATTGAACTGAAGGCATAAGTTACGCGGCGTCATTTGGAACTATTATGTCTTGTAATGAAATATTGGAGGGTAATGACTCTGACCCGTGAAGTAACGAGGAAGTGAGGTTACAGACGTTTGTATGACTGTGGGCGACGTATTGATTGGCAGTGCTGCCAGTTGCGACACATGTAAAGTAACAATTTAAGTATATAAAGTATAATATATAAAGAAAACAATCAGTATTCATCCCGCTCGTCACCCAGGTCGAGCTAATTCATAAAAATGGACGTAGCCGGCATTTTTCTAATGAGACGATACCAGTAATTGCATTGCGATAACATCAATACTACATAAAACTTGTTTCGTAATTGTGTCAAGTTAGTGTTACTTGTGTAAAATGTAATACAAGTACAAAATTTCACGTTTTTCTAATTATTTGTTCTTTCGAATATAATTAGGTAAGTTTATAATATACAGGTTTAAATTTAGGGCTCCTACAGCCGAAGCGACAGTATGCCCGCGATCGACGACGGTTAGCGATAGTTCATGGCAGAAGAGATAGTCGTAAAAGACTGTACAAGAACTACGTATGTACGAACTTATTTTATTAGTAAATAAGTTCGTACAACATAATCTGAAAAAGTTGTAGTCGTCCTGAAAGAAAAAAAACGACGGGTTGCACTCTGGGAGTGCCGGCAGAAGTGAAAACTTGAATATTAACGTTGTGCATTTTTGATATTTTGGAATGGTTAGGGAATAATTTTGCACGAATTGCTTTAATTATCAGTATAAAATATTTCAAATCTTTTCTGAACCACAGTCTGTTACAAATGTCACAAGCATGACCAAATTCATTTTCAACAAAATCATTTTCAAATACACAGCAGTATGGCCACTACACAGACGGTCGAGCCATCAGCTGTCACCATCCATGGATGCGCGTAGCACGCTGTAACATAAACACACACGAACATTCGCGCAAGCGCCCTGCGCCGTCTTACGAATTTTCGATCAGGTCACGTGTCCTGACGCGAGATTAACATTTTTCACCCATTCCAAAAAAAGTGCACAAAGAAGTTTTCACTTCAAAAATATAGATACTTATTCTTTATGTTCCGTTAGTTTTGAAGTTTGTCAGGTTTTAGAGATAACCTTGATCAGTGGAACACGGGTCGCAGCCCTGCCGCACTGGCGCTCCCGGCGATCCGTACCCATGTAGATAAAGGAGGGATATGTCATGGTAATGACGGGATTTTCCGCAAATGCGAGTTCCATGTTTACTTTGCGTCACTCGTCCGACCTGCATCCTGATCGGCGGAATATAAAAAGGGACTTTATTTGTATTTTTTTGGCGTTACGAGTATGCTATTAGTATTGATTATATAAGACTAGATAGATACGACTAGAATAAGTTAAGAATGATTGTTTTCTTGCATAAATTCCACTTCTTTTATGATTCATTTCCATTGATCGTTAACTTAGTCGATAGAGAGCGTGCGAGGACTCCCCGTATATGCGAAGTATGCGGGTTAACAATCAATGAACATACAGACACCGGCCTGTGTCGCGCGACGGTCGCAAATGGTCGCGTGACACATATTGTCAATTTGTCACGACTATCGGCGATCGTCGCGCGGCAGTTTTTGACAGATTGTATATTACTCTATCGACTAGTGAAAACAGCTCCCCGCATGCGTTACGCAAATCTCCTGCATCCCGAATTCGGCCTACATCGACTAGTGAATACGGTTCCCCTAATGCGGCCCTTATGGCATGCGTTGCAGTAAATATCCGCATCCCTTATGTATTACTATATGAGTTGTTTAAAGTTGAATAATGTCCGCTGCTGGCTTCATAGGCCTCTCCCAAGAATTTTCAAAATGACCGGTCTAGAGCGGCCTGCATCCAACGCCTTCCAGCGACCTTGATCAGGTCGTCTGACCACCTTGTGGTTGGGAGTCCTACACTTCGCTTGCCAGTATGTGGTCGCCATTCGAGAACCTTTTTGCCCCATCGGCCATCAGTTCGTCGCCCTGTGTGTCCCGCCTACTGCCATTTCAACGAGCTAATCAACTGGGCTATGTCACTGACTTAGTTCTCCTTCGAATTTCCTCATTTCTGATTCGATCACGTAAAGAAACCCGAGCATAGCCCTCTCCATAGAATGAAACCCATAGTAAGGGACCATGTTTCAGAGCATAAGTCATCTCTGGTAACACACATTGGTTGTAGACTTTAGTCTTGAGACACTGAGGTACTTTAAACGAAAAGACACTGCGTAGCTTCCCGAACGCTGCCCAGAGTCGTCGAAAGACCTCTTCCTCGAAGCTGAAACTTCTTGCCTGGATCAATTGACCCAGGTAGATATACTGGTCTTCAACTTCGAGGGTGAAATTGAGTTTTCCAATAGATGGGCCTTAAAATGAACGTGAACAAAACGAAAGCAATGTCCACGTCGCGCCCCTACCTGTTTGTGTTGGGAGCTCCACCCTCGAAGTTGTTTAAAATACATGACACCAATTTTACCACACATAAGAAAGAAGATTAAACATATTTAGAAATACAGTTTGATTCCAAGTAGACATTTTATTAAGTTTTAATTTTCAAAATTTAAAAGTTTCATACGTGCCTTTATTAATTAGGTACGGGTATAAAACATGGTTAAGTTAATACCGTAAATAAAACCGTAAATAATATTGATATTTTAATAATTGGATCCTGTAGAATGCACATCCAATAAAGAAATGTAATAATTACTACCTCCGTAAAAAACATCAATTCTTATTAAGGCAACGTTTCATAATTAATAAAAAGCATAATGGATAGTCTGGACACAAAATAAAAAGGTAATAGAAGTGTATCAACTAAACTTCATACTAGTGAGATTTAAAATATCTGTTTAATTTCATAAGAAGAAAGAAAATAACGTTAATTCATAATTTTGCACTTATGAAGCGTATAATATAGAGCATTTTTGTCAAGGGAACCATTTTTTAACATGTTTTTTCTTATGTAAAAGGATACAGCCATAATGTTTGAGTACATTTATAATTTATAAACAGTTTCAACTTTCGTATGAACGTTTCATGAAGTAATTTTATCAACATTGAACATCTTTACGATGCTTGTAAAAGCCGAATTTCTTGATTATTTTCAGAATTTTAATCTTAGAAAATAAATACTCGTACTTATGTACACTTGTGTCTTTATTCTGAAAACTTACATAACTTGCAGAGGAAAAGCTTCATGCATTAATTTGTATGAAATCTATAGTATGTGTTGCTAGAGCCTCAGAAAAAAAATGATAAAAATGTTAATCTTTAAATAAAAATAAAAATCTTTGGCTAGAGCATATATTAAATTAAAGATAACATAAACTTTAATTGTATAAAGATACTGCACTTGATTCGTGCATACTCTCTTTATTTCGTGGTGTATCGTTTTGGCGGCATGCAGTAAAATGGAGACATAATTGCGCGGCGACCTCGCCATAGTGTTACGAAGATTCTGTCGAGAATGCAGGTAGCATGCACTGTTGACAATCTGGCTGGTCGTGTCAGGGCAATACATTGTGAACAATAAGACACGGTCACGGGATATAATGATTATTAAACACCTACAGACCTGTAATATTGGCCTATTCAGCATAACATGACACAAAATATCATAGAAGAGAAAATATAATCGGAGGTAGCAAAAGAAACGTAAGTTGTACTTATGAAACTGCATTAAGACGGCAGATCCAGGATAGGCGGATATACTAATTTTTCTATATATAACAGATAGCTCAATCGGAGAATCTATACATATAATTAGGTAGTCTCTTTTGTCTATAGGTGTGCAGACCTGATCATCATCAGGTCTCTTAAGTCTCCACTGCAGGAGCACGACCCTCTCTGTACTACAAGAGCCATACTTGGCCAGAGTAGCCAGAGGCTTTGGCCTACACTCTCGTCGCTGGCTAGACGGGTTGGAGAGGTTTCGTTGATGTTTATATGCTTTGTTTAGCTTGTATTTCCTAAGTCGCCTTCTATGACACCCACGGAAAGAATTGCAGTCCTATTCGACTCTGCCGGAAACCACACGGCGATTTTTTTATGTACGTTCACCGATTATTCAAAGACGCCTAGATCGATTTGAAAAAGGTTTTTTTGTTTGAAAGTTGTACTTGCACGGTGGCCATAGTTTTATCAACCGACTTCAAAAAAAGGAGGAGGTTATCAATTCGACGTGTATATATGTTTTGTGTATGTTACCTCATAACTCCGTCAAATATGAACCGATTTAAAAAATATAGGTTTCGTTTTAAAGAATGCATCGCAAGGTTGGTCCCATGTAATTTTTTTAAAATCGGAGAAAAGATCTTGGAGCTGGAGACCGAAATTCCTTATTAACAGACAACTGCTACTCAAATATTGATACATTTTCATACCTACTCATAACACTTTCTAACACTAGTAGTTCGCCGCGAACTAGACCTCGCGATTATTATTCTATAATTATAACATAAATTCATTCCCTAAGTAACACCTAGATCGCGCTATCCAAAGTTAGAAAGCGTTATGGTTTCGTTTGCTACATAATCGCGGACATTTTTATTAATATTTCAAAAACTACCGAACCGATTTTGATGCCCAACGAACTTGAAAATTCTATTGATATTTCCTACATGTCTACCAAATTTCATCAAAATCAGGCATCGGTTCGGCAGTTATCACGGTACAAACATACATACATACAATGTGTTTTCGCCCCCAACTCGATTTAGAGTCGGTCAATAAACCGATTCTAATGATTCAATGTTTGTTTGGAAGAATCGCTTATAAGATTCGTTTTTATAATTTGAATGAAGACCTGATGAAGGGTTTTGGATGTGTCTTTTATTATTGATATTAATACTTAATAAGCACTAAGGCCTCACATTAAAAGCTTGTATGAAAAAATATTTTTATAAAAATTACTTATACTACTTTAACTGTAAATTTTATGATAATTATTTATTTATTATTTCCAGAAAACAGCAGGAAGAGAACTAAGCTCATTGCATTTTTTATGACTCCAAATAAATAATGAGTATTATAGAGATTTTTTACCCAGAACTTCAGGGACATCTGATACAAAAAATAATTATTTTTTGATTTTTTGTGCATTTCGATTTGAAGTCGGTTATTATTTTTTTCAAAAAGTTTTTATCAAAATTATATATCATTTACTTTGCGATTTTATACTATTTTACGTCTTTTCCTTAAAGGTGATCAGATCACTTTAGGGAGGCAATAAAAAAGCTTCAATCCACATTATGATAATCTTCGCCTACGATTTGTTTTCTAGCTTGTGACGTATCCAATTGTCCCCAGCTACCTGTTCAACAACGGCTACCTGAGCCCCGAGTCGGACTACTTCAACTGCGTGGTCAACATCCCCGAGGACATCCGGCGCGTGGACGAGCCCTCGGAGGCCGGCGAGCAGATGTCGGTGCTGTCCGGCGTGCCGGGCCGGCTGTACGGCGCCGCCTCAACGCTGGTCGGCCCGGACGAGAAGGCCGGTAGGGTGAACCCGGCTCTCGAGCCCGATGACGACCTAGACGACCCCAACGACGGGCCGACGCCCCTGTTCGGCGCCTCCTCCGCCCCCCCGCCGGTGCAGCCGCGGGGCAAACAGACCGCCTTCTGAGACGACGAGTACGAGCTCCGCTAGACACGCCTACACCTATTTTACGAAGATTTTACTCGTTTCGACATCGAAATGACCGTTTGAACTTCAGTATTTTTCGACTTAGAATATTGTGCTCAAACTTATACATATCGCCGTATCTTCCGACACCGTTTTGTATTTATGTATCATATGTGAGCATCCAACATCGCGTGGGCGGACTCGGCTCGGACAAGCTATATACAACATGTATAAAGTAAAGGAGTATATAAAGTTATTTTGTAGCGACATATAAATTCATAGTTACGATCGTGCTAAATATAATGCAATTCATACATATCAAAATGTGAAATTCTAATTGTTAGAGGAGATTTTATATATATTATTTATATTATATGAAGAGGATTCCTTATTTAAGTCAATTAACGTAGAGGACGAAAGCACTTTATAATATGTTAACTACGTGCTTCATTGTCATATACATATACTGCGTGCGAGTAGACACACTACAGATTAAATATATTAAAAATATATAGTACACGTGACCAAATATTCGATGTAGATGAAAAGCGTTGAATGGTTAGAGACTTTATATACAGACTGTATATGATACATATCGCTTACGAAGCAATCATCTTACGATATACACATATACATATTATATCCATGAGTATTTGTGAAGTTAAGGCTTAAGTAGACGAGAGTGAGTCATCGAGTGAGTCAAGCACTACTTAGACTAGTACAAGTTAGCGGCTTTAATCAGTTCTTGAAAGCTTTATTTTGTAGCTGAACTTTTGATTGACTTGTTTCGTAGTCTGTCGTTTAGTTGTAAGGATAGAACGCTTATCGGCTGGTGAATATATAGGGGAGTTATCGATGTGACTAGATTAGTTAATTTCGAGATGTACTCGTTATTTTTACTTTGCTGTTAAAATATACGTACTCATGACAACGTATGGAATACGAAAACGCACGAATTTTGACTAAAGGGCTGATTTTGAACAGCCACGGTTCGTGACTACCGAATAAATGTAACGATATTTAAAGAATATAATTATATAGTCGGATTAAGTATAAATTATATGTATACAAGTATAAACTATTCCACTCCAGTTGTCCGAAGGGTTCGGTCGGCCTATAGTGCTTCACTCTGTTTGTGTAAGTGTTGTTTTATAAATGTGTTGACGAGATATGCACTATGACTGTACTAAGGTAATGCAACAAAACATATCAAATTGTGAAGAATTAATGTTAGAAGAGAGTGTTTGAGGCACGGGTAGTGTAGAGGTGGTGGCTTCCGCCGCCTTTCGGTGCGTTGCCCCGTGCGCCACACTCCGCCAAACGACGACACACGCACACTCACGGACTCTGCAATTTTAAACTTTTCGATGTGTATCGGTGTTCATTCATTATCTAATATTAATGTCTGATGTCCTGGTGTTTCCCGTGCTCCGTCGGTGTGCCGCCTTCTGGCTTTTCGACATTAGATATAATATTATACTATTTCATATATCTTTATATTGTACCATTGAAAATGCTTATAAATTCTTTTATGAGAAATTTTATCAGTCGCCGATGTGTGGCTTTAAATATATTATATTGGAAATGTTTAGATACTATGTTGCGATTACATTTATTGTGATATATAGGGTATTTAGACGCATTGCGTCGCTTGCCCTTAAAACACTTTTAACATATAAAATAGTCGGGTTGGACCGTCGGATTTCAGAAAGTATCATAGTATATGTCTTATCATAATATACAGGTAATGTTTGTTAGATTGGGTTTGAGGTTTCGCAGTCAAATCAGATAGTCCAACCCGACCAAATCTGATAAAACTTTAAGACTACTTACCACCACGATACATATCATGTCAGTGTGACTTAATATATAAAGATATACATATCATAGTATGTAATAGAGGAACGGAACATATCAGTAATGTAAGAGTAGTAATAGGTATCGTTGTTGTTCTTCGTCGTCGCTCTCTCATATACCTGCGTACAATCTTCATAGTATATGTTGAATTATATTTATTGAAAATGTCAAAAAATATTTAGAAAAAAATATATACTTATATTATGTATTAAGTTATTACTTATTAAAAATTGATATTTATAAAGAGAAAATGGTATTCAAAAATTGTGTGTAAAATTAACAAAAATTAAAACCCCTATTTTATATGATCGTTTGGTAATTTAAATAAACATTTTGCTATGTAACTTTTTAAATGGTCATGTGTTGTGTATGACTGTAAAACAAGGTGTGAAATGGAGGATTAAGAGCAAAATCATCATATATATAGTTATGTGTTAGAGAAGGTGCGCAGGAGTGTGAGGGGGCCGTGGCCCACTGTTAGCTAGTAGTAAACCTACTATTGACTTATTCCTAGTTCTTGTTGAATATTTTGAAAATGTGAAAAAAATGTGTAATGTTGTAAACTCAGCGGCCGCTCCTACGACAAAATAAAACATATAGTATGTTGAATGTCTTTCTTCTTTACCTAACATGGCGTGATTTCATTGTACTCCCTTGGCATGTATTTATATTTCGTAGATCTTAAAATAAACTTAATCATTATTTGATAGGATTGTTAATTTTTTACTAATTTTAATCTCAGCGTCGATAGCATTTTTAATGTTTCTGTGTAGAAGAACAGGTAAAAATAAATCCAAGATAGTTATGATTTATGTACAAATTTTTAATTTATACAAATTGTTTGTCCTTAATCTAATTTTGTACAGTACTTTACAATTAAATAAATTTAATACTTTCCGTAGTGCGCGGGCGCCGCGCGATCTGACTTCGCGTGACTAAATAAATAGAGAGACTGGGCGGACAGCCGGGGCCTGTGCGCGGTGCTGGAAGGGGGGTTGGGAGGGGGGGGGATGTAGGGGGGAGATGGGCATTTTAAGGAATTCTAGAACAGAGTTATAGAATTTTAGTCTTATATAGTTTTATATACTTATATACTTTGAAAAAAATTGGTCCATATCATGTATTTGAACTACAACAAAAACATTGTAGAGTCTGAAACATTATCCTGCATTTCTGTTCTAAAATTCCCGATCAAATAAAAAGGACGGGACAAGTCGAGCACAGCGCAACATTACACAAGTCAAAACGGAACGACACAGGGTATTCAGATTAACGGATTCTTCAAATTGTTATCTTGGTAACTTTTACAACCAACTCATCTTTATCACTTTGTGTCCATAAACACAAACACTTGGTGTTCCGCACACCTGCTGAAAGTAGAACGACACTCTCAGAACTTAACAATTGACTATTGCATACCAATACTAAGATGCTAAAAGTCTGCTCGACTTTAGTCTAGTACACGTATCCACCGTTGGAGTCGTAGCTCTGGTTGATGGTGGCGGGCACGCCGCCGCCCGAGCCGTGGCCTCCGGAGCCTCCCGACGAGTAGCCGCCCGAGCCGTGGCCTCCGGAGCCTCCCGACGAGTAGCCGCCCGAGCCTCCCGAAGAGTAGCTACCCGAACCGCCTGATGAATATCCTCCAGAGCCGCCGGAAGAGTATCCACCTGATCCCGAAGAGTGTCCACCAGATGAGAAGCCAGAGCCGCTAGAAGAGAACCCGTGACCGCCGCCAGAAGAAAAGCCACCGGAGAAACCACCTGAGCTAGGCGCTCCGTAGCTGCTCGAGGGCGCGGGAGCTCCGTATGAGCTAGAGGGAGACGGAGCGCCGTAGCTGCTTGAGGGGGCCGAGGGGGCGCCGTAGCTGGAGGACGGGGCGCTGCTTCCGAAACCACTGGATCCAAAACCGCTGCTGCTGAACGCACTGCCACTGAAACCGCTGCTACCATGTCCACTGCTGCTATGGCCGCTACCTCCAGAAGACGGCGCACCGTAAGAGGACGATGGTGCTGGGGCGCCATAGGACGATGATGGGGCTGGAGCTCCATAGGACGATGATGGGGCAGGGGCTCCATAGGAGCTTGATGGGGCAGGGGCTCCATAGGAGCTTGATGGGGCAGCGGGAGCTCCGTAAGAACTTGATGGTGCCGGAGCTCCATAAGAGCTGGATGGGGCACCGTAAGAGCTTGAAGGCGCAGCTGGGGCGCCGTAAGAGCTAGACGGGGCTGGGGCACCATAAGAGCTTGAGGGTGCGGGAGCGCCATAAGAGCTGGAAGGAGCGGGAGCACCGTATGAGCTCGAGGGGGCAGGTGCTCCGTAGGAGCTGGAAGGTTTAGAAGGGGCGCCGTAGCTGCTGGAAGGCCGGGAAGGGGCACCGTAGCTGCTGGACGGTTTCGGTGGGGCTCCGTAAGAGGTAGACGGACCTGTGGGTACTCCATAGCTAGTCGCAGGCGGCCTGGGGGGAGCTCCATAACTGCTTGAAGGCTTGGAAGGAGCGCCATAACTTGATGACGGCCTTGGCGGGGCTCCGTAGGACGAAGAAGGGGGACCATAGCTGCTGGATGGCTTGCTAGGTGGTCTGCTGGGAGCCCCGTAGCTGGATGAGGGTCTGGGTGGCCCGTAAGAGGACGACGGCCGGCCGCCTCCGCTCGGCGGCGGCAGGTACGACGAGCTCAGCGGTGCTGCAAACAAAGGTATCGGTGCTTAGATAGGTCGTCATTGAAAAACTGTACCTTTACCATTATGACATAATCTCTATTCTATGTGAATATGCTTCAATAGTGAAGGTGCGAAAATTAAAGCCAAATATAGAAGCTGCGAAGTCAATGTGTAATTATGTCAGTATGGCAAAGATGTGGCGAGTGAAGCAAGAGTGGTCGGCGATGATGCTCACCATCTCGTTTGTAGTGACGCTTGGGCGGGGACGCTGCCGCGGCCGCCAGCAGCAGCAGCGCGGGTACCAACTGCAATAGAAAGAGAACAGACTTTAGAAAAAAAAGCAGATTTAGATCACACAAATCTAACACCACGTTTTTTAAAAAGAAGATAATTCGAACACCGTTTGTAATAAGATGATAATCTAAAGACTTAGACTCATCTAAAGAATCATCAGAGTAGTCTAAAGTTGAGGCTGGTTACATTATGCTGCCTGCTGAGTTGAAGCCTGATTAAAAACTAATACACTTAAAGATTAACTGACAGATTAAACGAGAATAAAATTGTAATAAAAAAAAACGGCAGCTATTGACTTGAACGAAATGAGAAATTAAAATTATCATAAAAGGTTTTAAATTGCAAGTATACTTATTGTTGTTAGAGCACACTTCTTTGTGTCTAGTGATAAGTTTATACAGGTAAAGTTGTTAAGAGAATAAAGTGCTAAGTTAGCAAATCATAAAGTTACAAAGAAGGCAACTTTCCTCTCAGCTCAATGTATTCAAGACAAACAAACTTTAATCCTACATTGTGTCATCGTTATTTATAGACGTAACGCCTGAATGGAATACCGAAACAAGTCGATTTCTTCCGAGAGCAGCTCCATACAAACGTAAGTATTATGGAAATGATTTACCAAGTAGCATGAGGCAACAGAAGCTCATCTGACATTGGGTCTCTTAAATCAATTTCCCAACGCTGCGTGAAGTATACCTTCTAATGATTCTACAATCCGCGCACGCATAGTCTCTCATTAACGCATTTCACACGACTTTAGCCCTTATATGTACACCAAAAAAGGTGAGAGTGTAATACTGGTTTGTCGGTACAATTATCCTAGGTGCTAGGTGCTAACGACGTGACGCAATGGTTGCCGAAACTAGGATTCTGCAGTCAAGGCGAGGTCGCTTGTTGTTTCCCCTTTGTGTTGAAATCAGCAGACAGTGAACTTGAATGCACGAACAAGCTACAACAGGCCATAAGAGATGTGCAAGTGAGTACAAGATAAATGTAATATCTACCAATGCATTATTATATCATTGGTCGTTTTTTGTGTGTATTCAATGTATCGTGTTTCCCCAAGCAAGCCTATCAAAATTCCAGTGAAAAGAACCGTGATCCCGTAAGGACATGACTGTTAATACATACGAGGAATATTAAAATGTATGAATAAGTAATACACGTGTAAAACTTATGTATGCTCAAAAGACATGTGTTGCGTCATTGGGTATTCATTCACACTCATATTGATGTTTGTTTACCAAGTTTCAGCCGGCCTTGCGTATTTACCAGAAAACAGTCAGATTTTCTTGGGCAATACATCTTTTCTCATTGTCTGCATTGAATATGCATTCCTTGATGACGTAATGAAATTTACATTAGTTCAAACGGTGTGTTTCATCTTTCAAACCATCAAAACGTTTAATCGGTGTGATTTATTTATTTAATGGGGACTATTTTTTCTGAATCCAAGAAAAGATCCTAAACATCAATATATGGAAGTTTGATACATCGAGCGCCAGATACGGCCATACAATTATTTCTGATGAGAAGTATAACACGAGAAGTTGTTAATGCAATTTTGTAAACATCGAACTTTGTCTGCACATGTCTTGCATATAAAGTCTGTTTTTTTAGATTTAGTACTACTTAGTACTCAAACCACGCGAGATCAAACGTCACCCGCGAGGAGAAACCACGTGTCTGACATTTTATTGCCGATCAACGAAATGTCCGGCGTCCGCGGGTCCCATAATAAACGACGAACTTTCGCGGTTTTTTTGTACACGTACCACGTACACATAAGCCTGACTAAGAGATGGTAATCTGAACAAAATGTATCTCATTCGCCCGCGTTAGCTGCACATTAAAATAAAACGATTTCGGAAAATTTGCGTCGTTATGACGACGGCTATGGAATGCTATAAATTTGTTTCGCTTGAAACTTTCTCCAGTAATTTGGAAATATTTTCTCAGACTTTGTGATGTATGGTTGTTGTAATAGCATAAATATTTTTTTTAATGAACAAAAAGAATTTAAGAATAGGCGTGCAATTTTTATTAGTACGAAAGTTCCTTCTCGTCGATAACGCTTAAGGAGTCAATCTACGTTTCGCATTAGTTACCTTACCGTAACGCAAGCGATGACGTACGCAATTAATGGATGGACTCTACGAATGACAAAATATTATTGGATATGTATAGGTTTAGGTCACTTTAGTTCTTTAGGTTGCGTGTAAATATGTCTATGAGTGTATCCACGAAGTAAACAATATCAAAATGCAAAAAGTTCTCTTCCTAACCCAAGCGTTTCCTGTTGTTTAGCTGTGCTACTGCAGAGCTTGATTTGAGTTTTTGTTTTATTTCAATTTCCCATAGACGATCAAAAAGTATGAATAATTAAGTAGCACCTTGGTGCCGGGTAACAACTGTCAAGTTTCCGTGTACCGTGATATTTATAATTAGGCAGAGTCTCGACCCCCTCATTTCCATACATTACAGTAATCACCAGCCTCGAACAGAGGCCATACTCATCGTAATCCGACTATTTCAATTCTGCCAACCCATCGTACTTAATTTCGTTACTTTATGAATAAATAATACAAAAAAGAGCGTTAATTACTTATTAGACACAAGTGTTAATATCCTATTCGTAATGATATACCATTAATTTTTCTTCGGAGAGTTTTTATGAATTTAATTAATCATTTGTTATTTACAAAAATTGCAGGGACTGGAGATAGTTGTTTACATGGTATGAAGTACTCTACTAACTTCCGGTAAGATTTGTGTACTTCTAAAATATTTAAGTTATTTGGCGAGAAGAAAAATTGAATAACACCGTAACTGACTTTTTAACTAATTTTATATCTATTTGCTCGGCGGCAGAAATGTTTGATAGAAAATAGGTTTAAACACAAAAACCAACAAATATTACAATAAAAACCCACGTGACAAACACCAGCGCCTGTCAGCGTGTGCTCACGCCCGGCCCACCTTGCGGCGTCCGCGGCAGTCGTTGCCCCACATAGCGCACAAAGCACTAATCACCAAGAAATGCAGCTTCGAGCCTTACAATACATAAGCGGCGCTGTGGCGCGGGCGTGGCGCAACCCCGGGCCTTGGGAAACCACAACATAGCGACCACGATGAGAGAAATTGAAGAAGACATTTATAAATAAACGGTTACGTGTAACTGCTGAATTTATCACGGCATCAAGAATACTGTATTTTAATCAATTATTTTATTATTCTTATCAATTAGTTACACAATCCAAAATAAAAAAGGTTTTTTTTATCTGCGCAAAAATAAGTAGGTTATGAACTTTTAAAATCTGATGGAAGGGTATAAAGCTACCTATTTTATGTTTCAGAATGTTCGATGGAGGAAGAACATTTCTTTTAGCAAGATTACATTTAATTGAGAATTCAAAAAAGCCAAGGGGTTTGTACCCGTTATTTTAAAAAACATTTTCTTTCCATAAAGGAATTTATTATTATTATTTCCACTTCCAAAAATAATCGGTATATCTATACACTTTCCCTAAATAACCAAGACTCACTCGTTACACTAATTTAAAAATGTGTATGATAATGAACAACCGCAACTAGAACAAATGAGTAATTAGACAGCATAACAGTTATTACCGAGTATAATAGTCTCTTCTGATGTTATATCTTAACTTTATTGTGTTAAGATGCGTTGAACCTACGCTTTCTCTCCATTGTCATATAGCGACATAAAAAAATTGCTGTTAGCCTGTTAATTATCGTAATCTTGACACAAAAGACGATCTCATATGCACAAAACCTTTTTGTTAACATGCTCGTGTTACGTGTAAACAATAAGCAATATCAACAGTTAACTGACGTTGTTGGTTGTATGTGGTAGTAATCGTATGTGGAATAAATGTCATAAATCACACGAATGTAAAGAAAAAGATTTTAACCCAAAATTGCCTAGATCATTAATCGTTAAATATATTTAATTCAACTCATAAATTAAGAGTATCTCAAATTTATTATTGTAGGCATCACTGGTAAATAAGGGTATGTTGCAAGTTCGCTTGATAGAAAATGTGTAGAGTAAACTTAAAACTGAGGCGATCAAGGCAGCGATGTTTTAAAAACGTCGAAAATCGTTTTAATTATTTGCTAACCATTGATGGCCAGTTATTTTTTTAGATGTGTTTGTTTGAAGAGCTGGTGTCGACGAGCGGGAGTCATTAAAGCGATGCGATCTCGCGCTCGTGTCCCCAGTCCCCACCGTTGCACAAACCCCGTACAATGGCGCCGGGCGATTCGTAGCGAGGCCTAGTGCGTGCGAATTCATTTGCACGTCCATTGTTTACATTGCTTTCAATCAAATCTCTAGGAATGGAGTATTTATCTTCGTACAAGTTATTGTTGCACACGGATGCAAACGATGAGATATAAAGTACATGGAGACTATTAGGCAAACAAGGTCTATCATATTACAGAATCAGTTTTAGTTCGTTAGGTAATATTTTTACCAAAAATGTACACTTTGTATATCTGTGCTTAGGAAGCGGAAATAAACTGAGCTGTAAGTAATGATCTGATGTCAACATATTCATGATACAAATAACCAAAGATAATTATGTGATGTTTGACTTTGACTTTTGACTTTCAGTTGAAAATATACCTTAAATTAGTATGAGTATTACGCCATATGTTAAACATACTTACTGTTAGGACAGACTCGCATGCGTACTTGTCAAAGGGTGAGCATCTCGCGGAAAACTAAACATACGCAATAAAAGTGTCGTCACCAACTCACTTTGTGGAACGAAGGTCGCGAAGAAATCGACGCTGGTAAGATTTATAGTGTTTCATAAAACAAATATTAGCCGTGTGGTGCCGAAATTATGTCTGCTGGTTATTTGTAGAGTGATTTACGAAGGCCTGTGTCGGTAATAGCGTAGCGTTTGACCTATGTCATAAAGTTAATATAAGTATTACGTACAGAAAGGAATCTCCTAAGGTTCTGCGTAATTGCGTTTCCCGTGTTCGTATTATCTCGCCGTTCTCGCCTTGTGGAGGGTGTCGAGCGGGCGGCTGCAGGCGCCTGCGCCTTGACTAGGCAAGTACAGGGCATCAGCGCCTATGTCAGGTAGTTGATTCCACCATTTAATTTAAAACCTTTCACGCCTTCACAACCTCACAGTCATGCAATCATTATTCCCACACGGAAAACTGATTTTCCAAGAAAATTCATGAGAAGTAGGCGGCACACGTAACACGCCATCGCCGATGGTATCGCCGAGTGACGGCAGCCGACAGCGAACAGATCAGCTCCATAAAAAGGTAATAGGAGCAAATGCCGCTTCCTGCTCGGAAGGCAATGTGCCAGTGTGCCATTGTGAGGGATGTCAATGAACGGAGTGATGGCGGCGGAGAGAAACGTGACGAACCATCGCATCCGCGGGAAGTTACTATTGTACGAAAAAAGCAGCATGTTTAAATAAAATAAAACATATAATTTGAAATCCGTCTTATAAAATTAAAGCATCTTCCTCGGAAGTCGGTTGAAAATAGACACGTGTTCCAAGTAGAATAAATGTAATGTTAATTTAGTAACTCGCGACGGAGTTGGGAAGTGACGAAAGTGGAAATTTACGACTTCGCCGTTATATCTCTGCATCTTGTTATCGATCTATCAAATTATACGCAATAAACGGCCAAGTGCGAGGACTCACGCACGAAGGGTTCCGTACCATTATCTAGCCCCATCAAATATTAATTTTATTTTGTTTTTAGTATTTGTTATTATAGTGGCAACAGAAATACATCTATTGTGAAATTTTCAGCTATTTAGCTATCACGGTTCATGAGATGCAGCCTGGTGACAGACAGACGACAGCGGAGTCTTTATACAAGGGTCCCGTTTTTACTCTTTGGGTTCAGAACCCTAAAAATAAACAAGACGCTCGAAAGTAGTTTAAATATGCACAGCCTGCCATTTTTTTTAGGCTCTACGACTAAATTGTTTTTTTGTTTCTGCGAACCGTAACTTGGTTTATGTCCTGGCAAAATGGAAAGTGGGTCAGTAATGACAAGGAAGAGGAGGGCTCGAGTAGGCGGGTCAGGTAGATCGACTTACATTTATTAAAGGCAATCTCACATGATCTCGGGGTCGCTGCGACGTCCGTTTCCACGTTCAAATGACCTTTAATGACGTTTATTGCATAAGAGAAAATAGGCGGGAAAATCTTCGCCGCCATTTCATTGGAAAGTGTCATGGCGGTTCCGCGTGCGAGTAATGAAATAGGGTCAGACACCAGAGTCACCAGATTCCGATATATAGAAAGTAAGATATTTTTCAGTTGTTTTATTTTTTATTTTAAATAAATAAATTAATAAAATTAACAAAAAACTAATCTAATAACTCAACCTAATCGACTGTTAAGTTTTTTAACATTTTATTCATCATTCGTGTAGGTAGTTAATAAAAAAATACAATACTTTTAGCACAAAATCTTGATATTCATTATACGTCAAGTTAGCTGTTAGCGAATAGTTTTCACCATGGTGCGGAAAAATCAAAAATTTTGCCAACGTAATACAGTGAATGTTTGTTTGGGGTTTGTAAACAGTTTTTATCTAATATCACAGCCTTTGATAGATTATTTTAATTATCTCTTTAAAAACCAAAGCATCGGATCACAATTTATTGCATGGTTCTCTCACGCAAGGCTTCACATTTCCTCTTAAATCGCTTCCTCCGGCAATTTCCCGAACAAAGCATGGGAATCTGACGAAAAACTGTTTCAAAACACAAGTCATATGAATGGGCGCTAAGTGTAGAACAGTTTCCGATCCAATTAGAATTGAGATCGAGATGCGCGTGCGCGGGAACTCGCGTGAATGAGGAGCTGGCTTGCTCAATTCGGAACAGTGGACGTGGCGGTCGCACGGACCGTGGGACTGCGCAAGGAGGTTTAGGCTGTCCTCGCACAGCCTGCTATTGTTAAGTTTGCAATCGGCGGAATTTCAATGTAGGCCGAAAATGAAGATAAAATCACATACAAAGACTAATCCAAAAAATTGTAGTATAATCATTGCTCGATGACTGCAGACTGCAGACAGCAGTCGCTGTATGTTTACTCGTGAACGTAGTCAACAGACACTATGCAGAAACTATAAGTAAATCTTTTTTTTTATTTGTTGTTTAATAGCGCAAATGTACAAACCTACAATGTGAGGCCAGCCTGCTATGACAATAGCGAGTTTGCATATTGCTAAACGTTTTACAGCCTACAACGGACATTATCGCGCTTAGTATCAGATAATGGATTAATCATTCTCACACGAATGGAAATTACGTTTTTAATGTTTTATTGTAGATACACTATCTGCCTGTAGTCTGTACACTGGATGTCGAAACAAACGATGTGAAATGCAAAGAAAAGTTAACCTTATTATCTATTTTTTAGGAAAAAACTTATAACGTATCAGCTATTTCTCTTCCCTCGCAAATTGTAAAAGCCGATCGAGGGAAAGGGCGAGATTGAATCATGGTAATAGGTGATGTGGCGACTCATCACTATTGTGATAACGTTTCCATCTGACGATCCTGGGCCCTGTTTGCCCCGTCAGATAAAGACGTGAAAATTTATATGTATCTGTATCTATTTTTAAGCGTTTAAAATATACTTAATATTTTGTTATTCGGTTTATTAAATCGAGATATCATTATGAAAAGAACATATTTCAGATCTTGTTCTTAGCGAGTCGGAATGGCTTTTATATTCCAGATACGGTGGGTAATAAGCGAAACATACGAATGTCATAAAACGTTGTAGATAGCAATAATTAATAAGTTCTCCCTCTCTTAATAAATATGGCGCGCAGACATACATGCATCAGGCATACCTAGGTGAATGCAATACACAAAGTATCATTCCTTCAATTAGAGTGTGCAAGTCAATAGTAGTCCTTATTAAAAGTACATACACCCAGATGGGCCCAGGTAACTACGGAAGTGGTACGCAGCATCCACGAATGGAGCAAGAGTAGAGATACCCTCCGCATTATGTGACGTGACGTAACCGACGCACACGCATCACTACGTTATCATTATAATTTTATTCGCAGTTTGCGACATTTGCGTGCCGCGTAATCCATGAAGTTAGAGGTTCTAACTTCATGGCGTAATCTATGAGGGCTTTATTTGATTACTTTATGAGTTTGACAGTGGGTCAATTGTACAATAATAATAAACGCAGACATATACGCTAACTCTTTAAGCCATGGCAGCCAGACTATGGTACTCTCTTCCTATTATTGACTTAAAGAGATTCCATTATGGGAGAAGTCCGCCTTTGTATCAATTTACTCTTTATGTTGTTATTGTATGGCATTGTGTGTTTTCCTAGTACAATAAAGTTATTACAAACATTAAAGAAACAATAAAATTTCATGAATTCACAGCAATTTGAGCTTTTAGAGCGAAATACCTGTATTTTGCTTATTCACATTTTAAAAAGAAGACTAACCAATTTTTTCATGAACGTAAGTCAACTTTAATAATTTTTGCTTCGTCTAGCAGTGCAATTCTAAAGGTATTTAAATAATTCTTTCATTCTCATTTAAAAACATCAAAACGAATCCTTTTACATGCAAATAATTTAGCACGACACAATCGATTGTCAGCGAAGAAAGTCACTCATATAATCTACATATATTCAAGTATTTCTATTCAATTCAAATATTTTATTCGCTATTGTGAGGAACATACATATTATATAGAACTGGAGGGAAAGTTGCATTCGCCTCGTTATTATTCCAGTAATCCGACATTCCTTTGCTTCACTCACTATGTTTTTAACACCATGGCACTGTGATGAGACAAGATTGACATTGGTCGAACTGTGGAGTCAATAAGACAGTTAACTTGCGAGAACCTACTATACGACTAAAATATCCCCAAGAATACCCAAAATAACTAATGAGCCTGCATTCGACTAGCATTCCTGCTACCTTGCTTAAATTGTGGAAAAGGTGTTTTGTAAGCATTTGCAACCCAAAACGACAGCTCACAGATCTGGTCTGAGCTACAGCAACTTTTTTTAACACGTGCGTGTCAATTCTTTTTCTAACACGTGCGTGTCAATTCTTTTTCTACTGGAGTTACAAAGGTGTAAAATAAATTGTGCGAATTTGTAAAAATTACTTATGTAATGTTGTAGATACGTATCTCAATATCATATTATCATCGCCATTTTAACCCTTCTGCCAACAGCTAAGCATGTGCCATATTTAGACATCGGTGAGTATTTGATAACAATCAAACTTATTGATTGTCCTCCACTCCTCCTTGACGACCTCTGTGGCCTAGTGGTCATCATGCCATGCTGTCACACCGAAGGTCCAGGGTTCGATCCCCCGTCAGGTCAAGATGAAAAATGTTCTTTTTTAGATTGACCGGGGTCTGGGATGTATATGTGTATTTGTTATAAAATAAAGTACGTTGAGTTAGTATCCGATATCACAAGCCTCGAACTTACCTTAGCTCAATGTGTGTGATTTGTCCGTTTACATTTATTTATTATATATTTACTCGACCACTGTGAGCCAGCGCCATGGTGACACACAAATGCGCGGCAAAAACCACGCCGCGTTCGCACCGGCGTCGTTTACCAGAGTTTACATAACGCGCGGGTTAGCGCACATCGCAGCATATTACCGTTTCCAACTATAAAATAACAAGCTAAGTTTATTGCAGCAGAAAGTAAGTCCTTCGACAAATTTGGAAGTTCATGGAAGTTTTATTTACTACTTCACTGGACACCAACTACGTTGCACAGTACTTTATTGGAATTCTACTGAAGATCAAGTATACGGTTAGAAACACAGAAATCACTCATTAATTCGAGTTATATGTGTAAATTAAACTATCCAAGTGTACAAACTACCTGCTTACCCAAAGATAATATCCGCAATAGGTATATAGGTAGTTGATAAGAGAAGTTCTCCTTCTTCTTATCGTGTGTTAGTGACTAACACTAGTGTCAGAGTTTTTAAACCGCCTTAAAGGCCTCTGACATTGTTTTAGGTAACGACCAATGTCAAAGACAGTGACCGGGACCGACGGCTTAACGTGACCTTCGAAGCACGGATCATCTTATTTATCAGACAATCAGGTGATCAGCCTGCAATGTCCTAACCAAACTAGAACAACACAAAGTCGTTGTCTCCGCCGGGATCGAACCCGCGACCTCCGGGTATGAGCCGAACGCTCTAACCACTACACCTCGGAGGCAGTAAAACCGATATTACCTTCTTTAGAAACGAAATCTGTCCACATAATAAATGATCTTTGACCATTATGCGTGACCTATAACAGTGACACGTAAAAAGTAAGCCACATACTCTCCGCGAAGACGCGTAGGCCTTTTACTTTCGCCGTGAGAAGCTGCGCGGGCGCAGCGCGGTGCGTGATGTTGTTATGTCACTGGCATTATTCAAATGCTTATCAACATTATGCCGGTATTGAGTACTTAGGCCAAGTCTCGTATATATGTTAGTGGCTTTATCATTTAGCATATGAGAGGTTTATTATTGCATTGTATTGCGACCTATTTCATGAACACATTTCAAATTTGCCCTGCCTGGGGATTGAACCCAGAATCTTTGTGTAGTGGACTAGCGTGGTGAATTGTCCTGGCTCTTGGGCTTTTATCTTTGTACATACTTATCATAAAATTTAGTATTATTGAGTTAGTAATTATCCCATTACACAAGTTTTAACTTCTTTGCGGCTAGCTCAATATGTGTGATATTAATAAATAAAATAAATAAATATATATGGCCGTCCTTCCTCCATCTTTATTCACAAAATGCGCATGAATATGTATGGCGGTGCTCACACGCGTAATTGTTTTTCCCGGCATAATCTGGTTATGCAAGCGATGTTTATGCATGCTGGAAGGTAAATTAGTTTCTTTTGCGTTGATCTGATTTAGACTGATTCACACAACATATCATGAAAACATGAATAAAATTTGAAATCTAATGACAAGAGTCCTACACACTTTCGACAAAAACTCGAATTATTACGTAGGATACGTATACATTTTTATTTACTTTGCACATCTCAATTTAAAAAGCAACGTTTAACAGGCGTAGCGATAATCTTAAATGCATCTTTACAGTTGAATCACGTCAGTCAACCGACGTGCTCCAGTTCCTCGCATCTTTCGACTGAATAATATCTCCACGGTTTCGATAATTAATAAATATTTGAGTCTTTGCATACCGTGACAGCGTGTGAGATACCAGTTTGTCAAACGTGGCCTTTGGGTTTTACGGACCTAGGCTCTGTCTACCATATTAGGGATAAAGATGTGATTCTGTATAAGTATATGGGTATGTAACTTGTGTTATGGCTCTGGCTGTCATGGTTTCAGGAGAGAACCCTGTGAATGCAACGATTTATTATGTTGACGTACTAGAGTAGATGCCACATATCGCAGTTTTGTTCCGTTCATCATTAGCTATCACTGTTCACCTCACATTAGTCGCATGCTAGCATTAGCAAGTACACTCCTATGTTCACAGTGTTTTATTAATAGTTGTATTAATATTCGATGTGTGAATGTACGTGAAAATAAACGCAAATACA
The DNA here is from genome assembly GCA_963555685.1 of Acrobasis consociella. Taxonomy (NCBI): domain Eukaryota; kingdom Metazoa; phylum Arthropoda; class Insecta; order Lepidoptera; family Pyralidae; genus Acrobasis; species Acrobasis consociella. Next base: position 355,848 of record OY743116.1, read on the forward strand.
TGTCTTTTTTGGCAAACTATCTTCACTTATTTAAAAGTTATTTCCCGGTTTTTTAGATAGCTAAGAAAAAGACTGAGCTTTTTCTTTTCCAACACAACCCTACACAACAATAACACTAATAAAGTATAAGAAATGGCATGAACGCCTCACCGCGGTGACATAACGCTGCCATAACGAGCCACAATGGTGCCGTATGCATTGTTATGGCCTTTGCGGAGAGCGAAAGGTGGCGCAGACCAACCAGCCGGTAGACAGCAGACGGAAGTGGTCGTGTGGGATGCTGGTGAAACGCTACCGCGGCTAACTCTTGGATGGAACTGTTTTGAGGATGAACAATAGTCAACCTCTCGTCGGCGTTAGCCAACCGGGAGCCATGCAATGTTTTACTACTGTGTCTGGAATTCTTAAACTTCAAAAACAATAGGTAGTAATGTATTCAAAAGCTAACCCTTTTTGGTTGATCCAAAAATTTGTGCCATGCATTTCTCTTAATTTTGTACAATGACATCGAATAGAGCTGGCTATTAAAAATGACTGATGACAATATGAGCCTGATATAAACACAAATGTACAAAAATGTTGGAATATACTAGTCCCTAGTACCCGTAACCGGAGAGAGTGATGAGTGTAGATGAAACAAAAGAGGTCTGTCAGGATCGTAGCAAGTAGATGTTCATAGTATCTGCCTACCGCTGTGGAAAACAGGCATGACAATATGTATATATGAACTACACAGATCGAGATATCTGATATCTATTAAAATAGACGTCTATGTGAAACGATCTGATTGAGGTGCGCAGACGCAGATCCCGCACAATGCATGAGAACGCAGATCGATGAAAGCGAACTGAAGCGCGGCAAAAACTATGAGACAGTGTTGCCATGTGAACGCGACGACGCTAAATAAAGGTCATGGAACTTACGGCCATGGGAGAACGACAAAAAATGAAAAGTAAATAAGTATGTAAGTATTGGAAAAGATTCAGACAAAGATATTCTTTAATATATGGTTAATTTACAGTTTGCTTTAATCCCATACAATAGAGCCTTTGTTACTCGCTGTTTTGAAAGAAGTAACGTCATTGAAGAATTTTTTAATATAGTCGATATGGGTATCAAAAAATAGATATAAACATTCAAGTACGAGTATAAATCGTCGATTAAATAATGCCCATGAAATTAGTATTATCTCATAGAGATCACTACGTTACCCTTGTAAGGACGGCATCCTACGGGTAGACAGCAACAAATGTCAAATTTAGCAAGGCGGTAAAAGTATAAATGAAAAGCATAAATAAGAAATAGAGGCAGATTGTGAGTCCATCACTTAAGAAGCAAGTTCGTGCTATCACTCCTGGCTTGGTCTTCTCTGGGCTCTTTCTGCTTTGAGCCACAAGATCTAAAATTCTCTGTTCGCTTTATTATACTTTATGGCAAATTTAAGCTGAATTAAATTCTTTTAGCATCCTAAGCATTACGTGGTGGTGGATCATTAATAAGTTTCTCGATCACTTGTCGCTTAGCAAATGCTCTCAAAACTTTGCGGTGACTGCTAATGACTGCCATTTGTTATTACTAAGAAAAATGTTACATGACTGTCAGACTCAGGTCATGCGACGGTAATGTGCAATCAATCAGCGGGTACATCCTGGTGATGAGTCTAGACCTTTGTGTTAGCGTGATTGCTCTAGATCTATTGAGTATGTGAGCTGGGCCTGTATATGTATATAGAATATTATTAAAATAAGTATTTAAATTCAGATCCGAAATTCCGGCTCTCGATCATATATCGTTTGTAATTGAAGCCTCTGGGGAGGCCTATGTCCAACAGTGGACTCCCTGTGGCTGATATGATGATGAAGCCTTTAGGAGTATTTCTGAAGAAGAACAATTTTAGAATAGAAAAATCGAAAGCGTGACCCCCTTTAAGCAAGTGAAATTATTATGATCATAACTGATAGGTGACAAGCTACTATGCTTACAAATACAAAAGATTATAAACGTAACCATTGCAATACAAATAACACGACTCAAAAAGGTTAAACCATGATGAAATGTTTGCTACAAACAATTGCGCTTTTCACCTCTACAGCGCGATCCGGAAAAGCCAACACTTGAAAACATTGCGCATTCCACGAAGGCGCGCGCGCACCTCCAACCGGTATAAGTATGAATACTCTCGGGTTGTGACGTAAGGCGCATGCACCGCACGCGGAACCCTCCTGACATTGACCTTCTTACCGCTTTCCCCGCTGGCCGCTTGCGTCACGGATTATCTCATCTCTCGTTAGCCATCAGCCACTCGTCATAATTGCTCCTACTTAGGTACTACTTCTAGCGAAGTACTTTAAAAATTTCATTGTGATGTGTTTAACAATTTCGAGCTTTAAGTCCGCCATGTTAAAAGTATACCTAGTATTATTTAATCATACTTTAGAATTATAATGTTTGTTAAATAAATTTAAGTTAAACGTATCTATACTTTATTTGGTTAGGTATTTAAATAAATGTAAACAATCTTGACATGTCTTTTTATTGAAATATACACTTTATTAATCAATCAAAAACCTTTGCAAATTACAAAGTAATTATGTAATATATAATTTATAACATAATTACTTTGTAATTAGCAAAATTATTGATTTATAAAGTGTATATTTCAACAAAAAGACATGTCAAGATTGTTTACATTTATTTAAATACCTAACCAAATGGAGTATAGAGTATATCTAAGTGCGTTTAAAAATATCAAAATACTTATTTGTCCGTTTACTAGGTATGAACAAAACTATAGGGACAAGAATAACGTAGGTATAAAATTACTGGCTAAATTATTTTCTTGTTATTATTTACCTTTTTAGTAACAATAAAAATAGCTGATAAAAATATTGTCTTCAATAAAATCCGATTGGGACATTTTCGATTCTACCAGTAAATTAAAGTAATTAAGAAGTTTGTATTTTCATTTAATTAAAAGAAAAATAAACATTATTTTACATAGCGTAGCACTTAATACCTATATCATTATTCATTATCAGGTATTTTGTCTCCGCTGCGAGAGTACGACCCTCTCTGTACTACCAGAGCCAAACTTAGCTAGAGCAGCCAGGGGACTTGGCCTACATTCTCCTCGCTCTGGCCATATGGTATGGAGAGGTCTCATTGATGTTTATAAGCTTCGATTAGCTTGTATTTCCTAAGTCGCCTTCAACGAAATCCATACGAGAGTACTTGGAGTGGCCCTATTCTACTCTACCGGGAAGCACAGGGTAAGAACTTAGTATATTATTGTACAATAGCATATTAGGAATAATAGTCTGCTTGTACGGATACTGCGAGAGCCTGAACTACGTATAGTATTGTGATCTGTTATATTTATGAGCGGTCGGGCATTTCACATACGAACATGATATTGCTTCCGATACTGTGACGTAACGTGAGTTATTTATTGTCATACATACACGAGTAGGTTTCCAACGACACATTACCACGTTACATGATTAAGAAATGAGATTGAACTGGTTTTCCACATGTTTATGAATGAATGATTGAACGGAAAACGCCTAATAATCATATCTCAAAAGAAGTTAATTCCGTCGGAAGCTTTGACTTCCTTCCTATTGAAGAGATAATTGAGAGCACTTTAATTACCTCAACAACTGTAGGTTTTTTGACAACACCCACGACACGTGAGGAATTTAGACAAATTATGATGATTCGAATGTATGTCAATACGTGTAAGGTTTATTGCAGTATACTTAGCTGTAAATAATCATTTGACCTCAACAATTGTGCAACAAAACAAAGAGACGATTATTACGAGATATTATATAAATATTCTTAAATAATAAAGATGTATTTGATGTTGAGTTATATGTACTCCGTGGATCTTCTGGAAGACCCAAATCTAAGTGAAGTCTAGGAGGAACGGTTTTTTTGCAAGGACTTTAGCAACTTATAGACTAGGCAGCTACAATCAAATAAATAACTTTTAAATAAATAAAGTGGTAAACTCTGTGAGAAAACCACTCGTGATTGAGTGTTTGAATCGCTGCACAATCGACCCCAAGAAGACATAGACAAATTACTATTCGGACTCGTAGCTATCAATTGAAGTTGACATGTTCACTGAAACTGACAGTTTTCTCAGATATTACCATTTTAGCTAAAAGTTAAGTGTAGGTTTAACAAAACAATTATTTAACCTCAAAGCTATTTGTCACAGGCGCAATTTACCCAAATACCGACGTATTGAATACTCAGAAATGGAAAACTGGCGCGTTAGTACAAGATTGATGAGCTTGCGGCGGTACATACAGCTACCGTGACGCTCAAGTATTTGAAACGATCATATGCCGAAGTGCATAGTGCCCGAAATTGCTGTGGGACGGTTGACCTGTCTTGTGGTCGACTGTACATAACTACATAGTCGCCTTGACACGTAACTTAGTTTGAATACAAAGTACTTTAGATCTCTATTTAGAAAATATCCTTTGTAGATTTACAACAGTAGCATTTCTTTGTTATAGAAGCAGTAGAAATACAAATTTTGAAAAAAAAAATAACTATATATTATGCAAGCATTATAGGTTATACAGAGTCATAGTTGCCCTGATGTAATCAAAAGTGAAAAATCATTTCTTTATCTTTGGATATATGTATCACTTGATAAATTGTCAATTTTTCTTTTTTTTCGCTTTCATAATAGGTAAATGTTGAAGTCAGATCATTAACTTACAGCTAAGTTTAAGTTACAGAAGAAGCGGTAACAAACTGCACTGCAGCATTTTCTCCAAAAAATTAAAAACGAACAATGTCCTGAAACTTCCGGATGACGTCAAAGTTGTTTGTATGGTGTACAAAATATTTCAAAACATGTAGCTGACGTGAGTAACCCGTCTCTCGTTACTTTTAACAAAAAAAGCTCTTTTTATATTTAGTGTGTTACCTATTTACTGTAGCATTTAAAATATAGTTTGATTTCGACAAATAAGATCATTATAGTCCGGGTGCTAGGCACATTGTGATGAACAAAACGATTTTAAGGATTGCACCCAGTGATAGCTGCTACAGCTGCCGCGCTGCCTGCGGTCGCTGACGCAACCTTCTGCGGTCGCGACTGCGCGCTGACGCAATGGACGGGAGCTGACACGCCATTGACAATTACTGTGCCGGAGCAGCATTCAAGAATAAATGGAATCGGAAGGCTGCCAGTAGTTGAGACCATTTTATTGTTTCTACTAAAGTCGCCGAGAGTTGATAATTATTATTATTTGTCTTCGACTAGCGACTGTCACTTATCGCAAATTGTAAGGCGGCCGTCGCTTTCGCTGTTTGCGTGGTACGAGGCACGATGTCAATCGCGGCCCGAACGGGCGAGCGGACGCAGCGGCCGTATTAGGTATACAGGGTCTAACAAAATATAGTGAAACTATTTTATTAGTGAATTCAGCCCATGATACTTGATACTAAACATCTTTCCCGAGGAGGATATTGAAATATGAAAAGTTATTTATATGTCGCAGTTGAATTGTATAATCCGTTGTTATTCAAAAACTCTAGCTGTTTGGCAATACAGCTCGGTTTTGTAAAACAGCTGAAAATAGTTCAGCTCGATTGTCAATGAGTTACGTAATTAAGTTTATCAAAACACCTAGCGTTGTGATGGTATCAGGGTTACCATTATTGAATAAAACTGTGTTACCAAACGAAATAATATATAAGACAATAGTTGTTCTTTATTAATTTAATATTACTCGTGGGATGGAAATAAAACCTCAATTCAATTCATTACTAAATAATTCAGTCTCCAACATCATAAAACACCAATGAAGAATGATAATCAGCACGATGCAATTGGATTAGAAACATAGAAATTTTGTAAACCCGACAACTTAATGGCGCAGCGATTTCTTACGGCCAATTAATCCACGTGAATTTTCCATCTTGCCGGAAGGCGGGCGTCGAAATAACAATATGGGATCCAAGCTAAAGGTCTGCTTTATTCTTTTCAATCTTTTGCACTCCGAAATTACAAACGATGCCCCCGATGTATCTCGACAAAAACCGCTTAGTCACGGATCACGGCGAAGAATTTACTTTATGGAAGGCTATATTTGTTGTTATTACATTGACACTTCACAAGCCACAAGACCCACAAGTGGCAGAATTCCGAAATAATCGTTCTACAATCTTAACTTAGCTAGTTTGTTAAACGTAACACATTGTACGATCTAGCTGAATGATTTTCAGCTATATTACAAAATCGAGCTGAAATGCCAAACAGCTAGAGTTTTTGAATAACAGTGGATTATACAATCCAACTGCGACATATACAAGTTGACCGATCAATTGATCCGAGATTGTATGGTAAGCAAAAAAATATTTTTTATATATGTTCGTCGGGGAAAGTAGTTCAGTATCAAGTATCACGGACTGAATTCACTCTTTAAATAGTTTCAGTATATTTTGATATATGTTGTTACCTGGGGAAAGTTGATCAGTATTATAGACTGAATTCATCTTTAAGATAGTTTCAGTATATTTTATTAGACGATTTTAATTGCCATTCCGTTCGAATGAGTAGTTTGGGTATTTGTATGTTGTTTCTTGTTTTATACTGTGAACAATTGTCTAAAAGAATTTCTTTGAACATTTAAACATAGGTAAATTTAACACATAATGATCGTAAACAACCGCTATAGTATAAAACTGTGTTGCAGTTGTTTACGCCCAAATTCGGAATACGGTTATAAGCAAACACTTCAACAAAGTACTTAATAAAATTTGTAAGTGTAAGGTAAGCAAAATACAATATTATCTATAAGTTTATAATACTTAATCTATTTTAAGGTGAAGGTGAAGGAAATAGTAACCGGTAGAACCGTACACAGTATTCTGGTGAAACATCCTCGGCGTTGTATACGTGATTTACTTAGGTACTTGAAGTAAGTACCAGCAAAGCGCAGGATTTGCGGGTTATGTGTCTCGTTAGCGGGGATGTTCAACAGAATGCTCCCGCTAACGACCGTACGCTGGTTAACAAACCAGTGTTGGGACCCTTATTGGGAGTACAATGAGAATGTGACTTAACATTTATTCTTTTCAAAAGATATTTTTTGGGTAAAATTACTGTTTTGAGACGAATACGACTATTAGTAACTATAAGTGCGTCCATTTAATATAACATTGTCGCGACATAATGCCTGATGCACTGATGCAGGACGCAGGCCGCTTCCTGCATCAAAATTGCATCGGCCCCGATCGGTCGTTTTGGAAATCTTTGGGGAGGCCTATTTCTAGCAGTGGACTTCCTGTGGCTGATATGATGATGAATACACTTTTGTAAAGTGACTGACAGACGAACCCCCGCGTCTCGCCAGTCGCCTCTCGGACGCCTAGCGCTTGTGATCTGTGATGTGGTCTCCTATACATTAGTATCCCGACAACATGTACAACATTTTTTTTATTTAAGTAAACCGTCAACTAAAAATAACTACAACGTAGTGTCCAATTGCTGGGCAAAATTTAGATAACACACTTACATTTAAAAATATATTAATTCTTGTTCTTCATAAAAATACAAAAACTTTACCACCTCTCTTCAAAAAACAATAAAGTTTACCCCATTTAGAGCCGCGCCGGGGCGACCTGCTAGCATATTCAACAGTTCAAGGCTGTCTGCCGTCTGTAGTAAGAATAGGCTACGGTCTAATTATAATACAATAAGTAATTTTAATATGATTTAATTATAACTTTATAAAAAAATAAGGTATACGCATTTTCTCTGATTAGCAAATAATGACGAAAATACAGCGCATTTAAACGCGTGTCGTCACGATCAGCTACGATTTTGTCCCCACTCCGAAACTTTGAAGCGCTGTATCTTTGTAAGTTTTCTACTTTGCTAAACGAAAAAATATGTGTCCTGTATTTTTAGAAAATCTAGTTGACGGACTAAATAAAATATTATTTTTTTCCAGTCCACATCCCTATCACATTTTAATCTAACTATTTAACTTATTTGTAAATATAACTTTACGTACAGCAGTCTGCGCACGACACAGGTTTATGGAAAGTTTTGTCACGTAAAAGTATTCCATTATTTTTTTCTGTTTCCGGAGATATATATAAAAAATATATATGTAAACCACAGATCATATAGATAGAAATGACATGAAAACAACAGGAAGCCGCGATGTCTGTGACAAACAGCGGTGAAGAGGCAACGTAGCCGTGCTGCAGACGCCGGTTGACCTTCACAGCCTAGAGGCGGCCGCGCCCTCTGCCCCCACATTTACAATAAATGTGCGTATTTAAAAATAAATAATATTTTATTATGCTTGACCTTGACATGTGAGGCGTGCAATAAATACGAATTAATCACACAGATTGAGCTAGCTCAGGGGCTAGCCCCTACGTTGAGTTCGAGACTTGTTGTGGGATGCTAACTTAACGAACTATATTTTATATAAAATACAGGAATATATAGATAAACATTCCAGACCCAGGTCAATCACAAAAAGATCATTTTCCAAATTAACCTGACCGCGGGGAGCGAACCTGAGACCTCCAGTTTGACAGCGTGACATGATGACATGATGAGGCCGCAGAAGTTGCCAAATGTATTTTGTTGTCAATTTATGTAAGAACCTAGCCAACACTGTTCTGCCAACAGTTAAGGCATAGCTCCTTATTTTCATTTTTTCGTATATCGCCTACCTCTAACAATGGCTTGCCCTGAACAACGTCTCAAAGTACCTCCAAAAAAATTATTACATGTGAACTTATAGGTACATACGTCATAATAGAAAATTTGTGAAGACACAACGGGTATCTAAATATTTAAGAGTTGGGCTCTTGTCGGTTTAATCTCCTTATATGTTTTTATGTTTATTTTTTCTTTTCTTTGATTGAAAGATTTTCTTCTAGGTTTTCCTACTACACTTTTTCCTTCAATAATTATTTTAAAGAATGCATCGTGACGTAGTAGATGACTGAACATTTTCCCCCTCTTTTTGTGAAGTACAAGACTATAACTCTCTCAGGTCAAAGACCACTTGTGTTTGGTAGAATCGGTAAACGCATAACATGCAATTCAGACTGGCAATGCTATAGATTTGGCCCGCATATTTGTTAATGGGGTAATCTGTCGTTGACAGTTGACAAGCATTAGTATTTCAGTACGTAGCAATAGCAAAGTATTCGAAGTGTTGTGCTAGGCAGAGGCAGTGAATGATATTGGATAGATGAAAGAATTACTGTCTGATAGTCCAGACCAACTAGTTAACTTTTGCGTTTTGTTTCTGATTTTCCAAATACTTAACTCCTTTTTTTGGTCAGAAAAGTGTTAAAATTAATTGTATAAATGTTTCCATGTCAGATAAGTACTTTTCAAGTTTCAGCCATTTTTCTTCATTCCTGTAAGACATATTACTTCAAGTCTCCTTTCTTTCATATATAATAAGTGCTCTTTTTTGTCCGACTTTTCTTTTTATAATATTTTTGAAAAATAGATCGTGTCTTATAAAAACAATTATCTCTTCTTGGCAAGTTTCTTTCCTCTTTGATTTACTACGTCTATTAGACGTAGGCGTAGTGTCTCGCAAACTTTTAACTAGGCAGCTTGAGTCCAACCTACATGTAACTTTTGACAATGCCTACTAAATATTCGTAACAAGATTAGTCTGAATCTCCCGATTACATGTGCACCTCTGCGGTTACTGTCACAAGTCACAAGTGCATGGTGTGTGCGGGCTGCCAGCGTTTCAGCGGTCGGTTGCACAACGCGTCGAAAGCCGGGCGATTTATTGGGCTTTGAGTATAGACAGCCACAGTACAGCTGGTATATATTCCTAGTAGGGAATGAGTATGGTTTCCCACAAGATAGTACGGAACTAGTGGTTGAGGAAAATATAGATTGGATAAAAAAAACCCAATGGAATGTAGTTACGGGTAGATACGGACGTCACCTAAACATTTAAGGCTTATCTGGGGGCACGGCAGTGCCCCCACCAAGTCGAGCAAAAAAGCGTCACGGCCGTACCATCCTTTTCTCGAAGCAATTCAGACCATTTTCGACCCCCTGTAACTTCGTTGTGGATAAAACTAGAAGACTGAAATTTTCAGTAACCATGCAGGCTTGTAAAGAAACGGTATATTTCAAATTTCATTCAATTTGAACCAGTATTTTAAGAATTATAACGGGTCAAATTTCTTAATTTTGTCACTCACTGACTCACCGATCATCAAAATTCTAAGGCACTTCTAGCAGACCTAGAAGCTTCAAATTTGGAATATAAGTAGTGTTTGGTGTATGAATCAAGGAAAAACTAAAAAATCTAGAAAAGACCGCAAAGAAAATTAAGCCCATACAGCCAAGTCTTCAGTTAAATTTTTCAATATTGGCTTTATTCGTAACGATGTTTTACGGCAGTTATTATTATTGCGTGCGAAGCCGCGGGTTTAAGCTAGTCCCATATAAATATAGGCGCATGGTAGTCCCCCTGCCAAATCGAGCAAAAAATGGGTATTCCCGGCATGAAAACACGTGTAAATTAAATTATTTAATGCAAAAAACGTACCTACGTGCGTATTCGGACTTATAACGAGTGCGTAAGGTTGTAAATTAATTATTATACCACGCGCTGCGATGCTAGCGAGTGAGCGCGGGCCGTTACTACGCGCTGCGCGGTGCTAGCGCGAGGGCGCGGGGCGGGGACAGTGGCGGGGCGCGCGGAAAGGTGAATGTCGCCGAGCGAGCAGCAGCCGCGCTCATACGCGCGAGCGACCCAATGCTGTTCGGATGTGCCCAGATTTCTTACCTATAAGTTTCCGATTTTCATTGAAAATTTCGATTGCTATATTAGTTTGACGTCTAAAAGCTACTCTCATGTCTGCAAAATACAAAAAGAAATGAGATCCCATCAAAAACAATACTTGTCAAAAAAACCAAGTCTCGCAACTCAGTTGTTCTGCGGTAAAAAGTTGTGAGATCCATGTAATACCAAGTCGGTTATTAATTTATTCAGTCTCTACTTAAGCGACTTTCTGTCTTAATACGTCCAGTCTCTAAGACCACGATCGTGGTCCATAACAATTGAAAATCAATTGTGTCTGGAATCTCCATACTCGAAGCATTAAGTTGTTACGTAGTAATTAACAGCATCTTATAGTTACGCATATCAATATTAAAATTCTTTAATGTTTTATATAAATATATTGAGACTTGGCCATCGCCTGAAAACACGTGTAAATTCAATCGCCTGAAAACACATGTAAATTCAATTATTTAGTGCGATGGCCAAGTCTCGATATATTTATATAAAACATTAAAGAATTTTAATATTGATATGCGTAACTATAAGATGCTGTTAATTACTACGTAACAACTTAATGCTTCGAGTATGGAGATTCCAGACACAATTGATTTTCAATTGTTATGGACCACGATCGTGGTCTTAGAGACTGGACGTATTAAGACAGAAAGTCGCTTAAGTAGAGACTGAATAAATTAATAACCGACTTGGTATTACATGGATCTCACAACTTTTTACCGCAGAACAACTGAGTTGCGAGACTTGGTTTTTTTGACAAGTATTGTTTTTGATGGGATCATATTAATTTTTAAAAAGTATGGTACTATAGATATCTTTTCTTTTCTGTGAATAGCAAATAATGACGAAGATACCGCGCATTTAAATTTCGACGTCACGATTAGCTACGATTTTTAACTAAAGGTGACGTACCCCACTCCGAAACTTCGAAGAACTTTGTGAATTTTTACTTATTTACTAAACGAAAAAATACGGGTCCTTTATTTTTGGAAAATCCAGTTGACGGTCTAAATAAAATAATATTATTTTTACCCAGTCCATATTCCTATTGTGTATAAAATATGAATTTGTCATGTCACATCAATTTAAAGACGATAAAAAGTGAAAATGATTTTCATTTCGCTTTGACAATACATTTTTATAACGCGGTGATTCACCGCGCATTGTCTATGGAGTTCCGCTTCTTAACGCACGCGCCTTTGTCTATAACGCGCTCACTGATGCGTGTAGGCTTACACTTGCTTACAATCACTTACACCTGCTTACACGCACAATGAGCCGCCACAATTACGGGTAGGCACAGACAGACAGACACGTGTTGTATCATAGTGATTAATTGTTCCTGTTGAAAGATTTTTTGCGTGTTTTGATGATAAATAATAAGTCGGCGGCGGGAATTTATAGAAGATACCTTTTTAGAAGCCTAAAAAGGCTTCTTAAAAGGTATCTTAGTAAGGTCTTCGGATATGAGATGCGCGAATAGGATAATAAGTATTGAAAAATAAATTTTCCATTCTGTAATTTTTATTATTTCTAAAGTGATTTATAATTTTGTTTGTACGGCGGACTAGATTATATAAATAAGTAAATTTTAAATCTAGGTAACGAATAAAAAGAAAATGAAACCAAAAAAAAAATACCCTAACATAATTTATAAGGTATAATAATTTTGACTATTTAATGCACTGAATGATTAGTGATAAAGTGGCATTCAGAATACACAAAGTGTTATTGCATTGTTTGGGTTAAATCATGATGTCTTTTCAAAATGAACTATTTTCAGAGACGAAACTCTTTTCAGAAAATGTTATTACTAGTATTTACTTAACTTTAGTAATTATATTAGCATTGGCTTTTAGAATAGGTCTTTATTTAAAAATTCTAGCTTTAACCAGGGTTCTCATGTTCGTTCTGCTCGTAGATAAGGCTTCTTAATTAACTTTATTTCGCTCGCGCACTTTAATGCTGCGCTCTAGTTGTCGGGTCGCGGAGACACTCAGCTAGATCTACGAGTAGATGGCAGAACACGACCGAATTCCTAATTACATTTGCACTAAAATTTCATTTCGTTGCACCGAGATTTGGATGAAATTGAGATTTATAGCTGCGCTGGGTGAAATGAATTCATAAGAAAATGAGGCATGGCGAAAATACAAAGAGTTCGTTAGTAGATTTTTTATGCAGTTTGTAATTATGGAGTTTTATACGAGAAATTCGCAAGAAATTTTTGTCTTTATAGTTGTAATCGTAAATGTCCATAGAAAATGTATATAATATGAAAAAACTAAAAGTCACTTGCCCGATAACTGCATTTTTTTTTAATTTTTAGTTTTATTTAATATTGTTTTTAAGATATCCTATTTTGTTGTTTAAAAAAAACTAAACTGGAAAACATAAGGCTGTGGTAAAGTAAAATGAAGCTGAATAAAACTTTCACAATTTATTGTATCTAGTTGATACGAGTATGTATGAACGTTAGTAACATGACATATTATAATTTAGTTTACATAACATGAATTGCTTATTAAAGACTCATTATGCCAATTGTTAGATAGATATACAACGCGATCAATTGGAATTAGACTATTTGCTGTCCATGAATATTAATAGGGAGCTTGCACTGATGATTGCAATATAGTGCGTCAACCTGCTATACTCCATCGCTTGTATGAGGCAAAATTTAATCACGTGGAACAATAATATTGGATTTTTAATAACGTCTTACAAAATATATAAATTATTTTATGTTATGATTCTAAACAAAGTTCAACTTTTCAAGGAACTTAATTACAAAACATTAAAGCAAAATTACAATGAATGAAATTGAAAAGGGCGCCTTATTTAGTAATTTGCGTGCAGCTTCTGACACGACCTTTGACACTTCTTAAACTAAAAATAAGTATACTTTTGGTACTCACAATGATTTTGACTCGAGTCATCTTTGCCGGGCTCGCAGCTTCTGAAAGTACATTCGGGAATTATAACATGACCACTATATTTATTTTAAATCGACCGTTTTAATCAAGATTGAACATTTTTTTTTACAAAGAGCAAAAGAAAAAAAAATATATCTATACAATTTAGCAACACTTATTCGCGCATGACATTATAATCAGTATCTGGAAATATTATATTTTAAAGTTTTACCTATGTAAATCTAAATTTTACAATTAAGAACACTGTTTTCATTATTTAAAATAATATTCTAGTTATTTCTAAAACTTTTACAATTACCTTTCTTAAGTTAAATTGTAAAAGTAAAACCAAAAAAAAAAGTGTATATTGCTGAGCACTCTCAATTCTTACTGCTTTGTTACTGTTTTCAGCACTGTCTTATAAACACTAACTGTACTTTGATTTACTTTATACGAGGATTGTTGCAGTATGTTATCACTGCATACTAATTAAAGCAAGAAGTGACTGTAATTTGCGGTTTGGCCGAATCGTGAGTGCAGGCCACCACGTGATGCGCACGATCGCATTATTATCGCATTTTCTCATTATTTCATTATCAGCCGGATGCACACTATGATAAATAAGGAAACAGAGAGGTTTTCGTTTCAGACAGTTTTATGTTACTATATAAGTTCAATATTTTTCATTGAAAACATACTGTTTAAACTTTCCGGCAAAAAGATAGACCTAAGTAAATACATATTCAAAGCGTTTTTAGCATTAAATGTAATGTAACATTTCTGTATTTTTTGTGACACGTTTAGGACAATTATATATTTTTTGTAAATTAAACTCTTTGATAAAATTAATTCTTTTTCTGAAATAATGAGATCTTTTTTGGATTTATATCAATAAAAAAAATGATACGACTTTCATTAACTTAATACGATCTAAACTATACAAGTCTAAACTATATAATTTGATAACTACAATATTTACTAATCACTTTAAACCTCACAAAGTGTCAACTTCATTAATCTACAAACACTTCACGCACTCTCAAGTGTACTCACCCGAGAGCAAAATCCACAGGGTACTGAAAGCGCGAGTGTCCGGTAGAGTGGAGTGGCGAGTGGAATGTCGGCGGCGGTGTCGGCGGCGCGCGCGCGGCTGCGTTCACTGGCGGCGGCGCACGCGCCTCGCGATATATATCAACACCCCCTCTGCTCATCTCCAACATCTTCTGCACATTTTTCATTACTCTTATTTTTTAAATTTTGGAAATTTTGACGCTCTAATGTGCAGTTTAATAGTCGATTAGAGACATTCAAAAGTCGGGAGAAAATAATGCAGCCAAATTTGCATTAGGTAGGCATGCATTAACGAGAGTAAAATTGACAATGTTAGTTTCATACAATGAATGTTAATTATTTTTTGTTTCCTTTTATTTGAATATTAAGACTTACGGAATGTAGCTTATATACTTCAAAAAAACAGTTTTAAAGTTAAATAAATACGCAAAAATAAAAACATCTTACTAATATTTATAAATGCGAAAGTGAGTTTGTATATTTGTTTTTTTGTTACCACTTCAAGCTTCAACTATTTGTAGTTTGATACCCAGGGAAGGACATAGGATATTTTTTATCCCGAAATTCCTACAGGGAGCAAAGCCCACGGGCACAGCAAGTCTCTAATAAATTCCATTGTCCGTGCTTAATTTATTAAGTGCCGGAAAGAGTGAGTCTTTAAAATGTGTTTCATAAATTCCGCATAAATAATAACGAATAAAATTTTATAGGAATTGCCAGTGAGGACGGGGCTGATAATTTCGCAAAGGAATTTTCCTTTTTCCTTAACAGCAAATACTCGTAGGATCCGCGACTTTTTCTCTTTTTTTTTCCCAGGAATAAGCTATTTTTTGCTGATATATCTGAGTCTCGAGTGCAGATGTGGATACAACATGAGCACATATGATGACGAGGAATGTAGAAAGATTTACTTAGCTAATATTATAAACAGTTGTGATTTTTATAAATATTTACACAGACAAATCTCACAGATTGGGCTTGCCCCAAAGTAAATTCCAGACTTGTGTTGTGGAATACTAACTCAACGATACTACCTTATCGTATAACAAATACGTTGATAAACATCCAAGACCAAAGTCAATCTGATCATTTAAGATCATTTATCATCTTGACTGACCGGGGATCAAACTCGGGACTTCCGATGTGACAGCCTGGCATGATGACCACTAAGCCATAGAGGTCGTTGATTTGGTTTTACTTTTTCGATTATAATATCTTCAAGTTTTGAACAGCAAGTTCGGTCCATGATACAGTATTCTACACGAAGTAAGTTTTATGTCGTTTTTGCCATATTTATCATAGTTTATAATAATAACATGTATGTATTGTATGTTGATAATTAATAAAAATTTCATAGCGAATGTAATGGACTGATAAAATTTTTACACAAATATCGAAGCTGATTTAATGTCTTTACAATATATTTATAATAACCGTAAGTTTTACTTTGAAAAAAAAAACAAAATTATTCCTTGGGCCTTTGATTCTTCGGCGAAGAAAAAATAAAGACACTACAAGTGTTACTAAATTTGAAGTTTATTTATTAACAAATATTACAAAACCACACTATCACACTATATGAAGCTGGCTAAGAGATATTCTAAATATCTTAAGATAATAATTAAATTTTTAACAAAAAAAAAACAACAGACTTCAATTTTTTTAGGAGTTTCTTCCATATCTCCAAAGTTCTTCATTGTGTCTTCCCCAAATTAATATGGGATCAACATGGAAGTAAGGGCTTTCAAATAAAAAAAATATCATCAAAATCGGTCCACAGTGGCCGAAGATATCGCGTCACATACATACAAAAAAAAAATACAGTCCAATTGATAACCTCCTCCTTTTTTGAAGTCGGTTAAAAAAGATATAATTAAATTGAATTGAAGTGCTGACACCCTGAATTAACAGATAGGAGGCTACTTTTTCTGCAGGTAACACCACGAAGCGCAGCTAGTTAATCATAATTCTACTGCTAGTAACAAGATCTGAGCCACAGGGTTCAACGCTCAGTGCCAAACGAGTAGTACTTCGTCAAACCTGCAGAAATAAGTTATTTCGGTAGTTGGCGGCCGAGTCAAAGGACGCGCGATAACATCAGCTTCTGGGAACGTAATGTCGTTGCGAAGGCTTTTATAAGCAGCTGTTGATGGCTTAGGTACCAGGAAATGTTATTTGCTTGTTTTGGGAAAATGTCGCGAAGTTACGGATTATTATATAAGGTCTAATAATATGTGATGAAACCATTTTCATGATACAAAAACCTTTCCGCAAGACATGTTACATACTGAGGAAATTTGTTTTTTTTTTGTACCGGCCTATAGCAACTAGTATCAAGTTTATAAAAGTAGTTTTGCAATCAGCCCTTAATATTATAGTGTAGTTAAACTAATATTAGGATTTATAATATAAAAAAAGATAACTTCATTGTGTCGTTTACAAAGGGCTGTGTGTCAAGCAGCTGTGAATCTTTTTTTCTACTCATCCAGGACAAAAATATGATCAATTTAGTGGGGATTTCTACAATTTTAGAAATAAGCCATGAAATTGGAACCCCTCCCTATCCCCCCACCGTATCGGTTATCGATATATTACTTCAGAGTTTCGCGGTCACAATAACTGTTTACCTAAAAATGATATTAATGGTAAGTCCCGCAATATTAATAATACCCCCACCGACCAACAAGGAAAAGGGATTTCCTTATTCCCGTACTATAAACCTCCATGTCTCAAGTGTTCAACATTATGTCATTCTCGTAACAATTTCAGTGCATTGCAACGCAAGGCTCTGTCTACCCCACAAAGACACAAACGTGCGCATGCATTAATATCATGAGCACTAATACCAAGCCATTAACCGGACTACCATAGGAACGCAGCCTTCAATGCATTTTGCAACATCATAATTTGTGGATCAGTTGGCCGAGCGCGTTGATGTCTTTTATATCGGCTGCGCGTGCGCATCGTATCGTTATACTCGGCTTGTAAGGGCCGCTCGAGGGTTGTGTTGCGACACCGGCTCGAACAATTATTGATTTATGCGTACACTAGCGACCTGTCCCGGCTTCGCATAGATAGTTTCATATTTTAGTTATTTCGTTTGTTAGGCTTCCGTACCCAAAGGGCTGTCCGACCGTCTGTTTATCTGTCCGACCGTCTGTTTATCTGTCCGACCGTCTGTCTGTCATTAGGCTGTATGTCATTACCCGTGATAGCTAGATAGTTGAAATTTTCACACATGATGTATTTCTGTTGTCGCTATAACAACAAATACAAACTAAAAACAAAAAAAATAAACATTTAAGTAGAGCTCCCATACAACAAACGTGATTTTTATAGATAATGGTAAGGAATCATAGATGCGCGAGTTCGACTCGCACTTGGCCGGATATCTTAAGCATTTATCTCGCTTTTCTAAAGTCAAACAAAATGAGATACTTTGACATCCGAAAAAAGCTTAAGACTCGCTGGAGTAGACCTTCTCGTATAGGACTTATTCGGTGTACTTCATCCTCTAAACACTGCAACAAGGCTTATCTCCATATTGCTAAACTCATTATTCGTTAAGAAACAAATCTAGATGATGTCTGTCGATTGCGAGAGACAATTACCCGGGTATATGAGCTGCGACGGGGCAGCGCTACCTCTACACAGAGAGACGTTGCCGTTGCCTACCATTCACGGGATCAACTGACCTACTTTAATAAATTACTGTTTTATAATATTTTAATTTGATGAAATACTTATACAGCATCACGTCCTTATCCCTAATGGAGCAGACACATAATTTTGGATCTTGCAGATAGAGCCCTGGCCCGCATGCCGCTCATTCCTTTTTTTCTTCTTCTCGCCCACCATCACGATAAAAGTGGTCTTTGAGCCTTGCGGCTGTGGAATTTGCCTGCTTAGAGCCGCAAAACCTAAAATGCTTTGTCTGCCCCATTAGGGGCAAGGACGTGGTGACGTGATAGTGTACGAATTGATAAATTTGCTATCCTTCATAGGTAAGTTATAGATTCTTTTTCTGTGAGATTTAAAGGTGTAGAACCGTGGTCATAATAATAAATTGTCATCATTGTAAAAAAATTGGCACTAAAGCATTTCCAAAATCGTCAAGCGTCGGCCGGTCGTAAAACCACAGATAAATCGTTTTTAAGGTTCCGGTTTATTGTTCTCCAGCTGTCACGGTCCGCGGCACCTCGGGAGACCGTTGATATGAATATCATTTCTGAAGTGTTAAAATCCGGAAATCGGCCTCGGGAGAAGCTAAGAGCGTCACTGATCATCGGCGACTATCGCCGACTGCCGCAAACGGTCGCGTGGCACGTCTCAATCTATCACAAACTGTCAAAAACTGCCGCGCGACCGTCGTCGTGGGTGTGCTGTCGCTCGTCTGAAACAGCCCTAACAATGCAATGAGGAGGTTGTTAGTATTATTTTTGAAACGGTGGTGGCGGTTTATTACAAATACAATACAAAAAGTTTTTATTTTACTCCACAAGTTATAATAATTAGTAAGCACGAGATAAACACTTAAGCTTAACTTAAATTTAGAACTTGTAGAAGCACTGAAGACACCAAACTAAGCTGTAGCCTGTATCTTGGGTGACCAAGACTAGGCCACATAATTAATAGAAATATTAATTCTCGCCTTGTCGAGGCGGCCAGGCGCCCGCAGCCAACCACTCAACACCACAAGGACTTTTTTAGTTTAGGACATTTCGACTGTATGTAATACCAAAGGACTGGTTCTGATCTACTGGCAGTCGCTCTGTGTAAAACCTCGTCAAATCATAGGTCAGGTAGCGGACACCGGGCTCTGAAGCATTACCGCTGAGGATGCAACCGGGAATACGCTCGGATGACGATGACGTTGTTGTATTTGTTATTTTGCATCTTTATTTGAAGAGGATCCTATTTTAGCAATAAGTACTTTAGTGGGTAGTAAAGATGTTGTTTATCAAAGTAACCTTACGTCAATTACTTGTATTTATTCAGCCGTACACACGAGGTCACTTACGGCAGCGCTGTTTACACAAACCTCTTCCACTGCAGCTCCTCACCTTGCGCCCGCGCCGCGTGGGCGGAATTCTACCATTTCGGATAATTGACCAAGACCTTCAAGTAGCAAATGTGGCTTAAACATGTAATTGGAGTATCTACGTAATATTTTGGAACAAAGCTTCGCTTCAGTAAACTTGCCGTCTGGTAATTTTTAGGGTTCCGTGCCCACAGAGTAAAAACGGGACCCTGTTACTAAGTCTGCTGTCCGTCGGTATGTTATTAGGCTGTATCTTATAAAATGTGATAGCTAGACAGTTGAAAGGTTCATAGATGATGTATATCTGTTGCTGCGATAACATATACTGAAAAAAAACAGAAACAAATATTTAAGGTGGGCTCCCATACAACAAACGCGATTTTTTTCCGTTTTTTGCTTAGTATTAAAAACGGCAACAGGTAGACGCTTGAAATATGCACAAAATATTAAGTTATATGTTAACTTTGAAAATAAATAATGAAATAAAAAAAAAAAAATTGTGGGGCTCCCATACAATAAACGTGATTTTACAGATAGCACGGAACCCTTCGTGCGCGAGTCCAACTCGCACTTGGCCTGTTATTTACCTTATAACACTTTCATTACTTTTTTATACGAAATCTTATTTGACTCTGCCGACATCGAGTACATCTTGCAGATGGTATTTAAAACGATTAGAAATCAAAGGTACCTTGTACTAGGCTTTGTTTGCGGGCGTTACGTGACGCACAATACAAGGGCCGCGTTGTCGGGCGGCGGTGACGCCGGTGACGAAATGGAAATGTCAGCGGGTCGTCCACGCATCTTCCGGGCCTATAGGTACTGCGTGGTCCGAATGTAGGAGAGGGCTCGACGGTCAATATCTAATACTAAAGATACTCTTAGATACAAGACATTATTATTTATATTTGCCAATCCTGTCACCTGTAAGAGATTGCCTTGGCGATAAGGCCGCCTATTGTACATCTGAATTTATATACAAATGATATTTTTATGTGTTTTAGTGCAATAAAGTGTTTTTACTTACTTACTTACATTACATAGTTTAAATAATTCTTGAGAGACATGATCCGTCTCATTATAAAACGAAAACTAACCTTACGACTTGTTTTAAAACTTTATTCTTCACCCTAATTAATTTGATAGTGACTTATGAGAAGGTGACGTATTGCGGGAGGCCATCGTGTGCGGGCGGATAGTGGTTTAAACCAAGTACTAAAGTTAGTTCAAGTTTTATAGTAAGAATGCTAGCATTATTTAATAATAGACAAGCTTATTTGCCAGGCAAATTAAAAAGCCCCGATTTTCAAGCTTTCACCCCCAATAAACCGCTGAACTGATTTCCATTAAGCATAGCGAAAAACTATCTCGACCTAATAAGCTTTAAAACAAAAAAAGCATCGAAATCGGTATAAGTTCTATACAATGACACAGACACCTCTTTTTCATCAGGGGTTAAAAAGAAACTACAATTAAATAATCAAATCTAAATTAAATTATAAAATCAAACGAAATAAACCGATACTCAAGGGCAAGCCAGGAACGTTGGCTGTGTTCCTTCGTTAGATTGCAATCTAACCCGTTGAGCGAAAAGGCAGCCAGCCTTCTTGTCAATGGAAATAAAACTTCAAGAATTATAAAAACGATTTATACCTAAGTATATTAATAGATATATTACGCATTTTTATTTCACGCGTTCATTATCATATTATTATATTAATTAATAAAAGTTTGAGTAAAGAGCTTAGGTCATAGGTCATAATTTGGAGACCTCGGGACCTAATATGGGCGCCTATTGCCATCACAACACAACACGCACTTTGATCACAAACTAACTAGCAGTAGAGAAATAACTCCTTTAGTGCAGTAACAGTAACTTAAGGCCATACCCAAATTTTCCGGGTTCCAGTATACTATTTTATGAACTACTGTTTATAATTTAAAGTGCGAACGTGAAGCTTTTCTACGCACATTAGCTAAAAGTGGCCGTTTTTCGCAAATGTGCGTAGAAAAGCTACACGTTCTCACTTTAAACTACAAAAAGTAGTTTAAAAAATACTTTGAATGGGTATCTAGAACTTGACCAAGACACAATTTTAAATGATATCTCCGTTTCCTTTTAAATGATTTATTTTAAAAGGCGGCGCCACTGGACCCCTGAAAATTTGGGTATGGCCTTAAGAATATGTGGGCAATCCAGTCATGCTGCTAGTTTGCGGCTTATAAAGATTAGTACCTAAATGGACATTCTAATGCTTGTTGCGCTGATATACGTAGGTTTTGTTGTTAGTAATGAATGCACATATATAAGAAACCCGTAAGGGAATCCAATGGGAATCGGCTTCTAGGGAGGCACCGCCACTGCAGCTGCGGTACATATCTGAACTACATATTAAATCATGGAGGATGTTAAAAAATATTAACTTAACGAAAAAATCGCGTCAAACTCCAACAGAGGTCCGTCTATCAGAATTTCTATTAGTTTATAATATATCTGCATATGTGTTATTCTAATTTACCTGTTGTTCCTAGCTTCTTTAGGCAGACGGTTCGCACTCGTCACGAGCTTTAGTAATATAAAGTATGTACGCAATCCTATCTCTGTACAGTTATTATTTTATGTTTGTAAACATACGTATAAGATGATTACAATTAACAGCATCAATCTAAATAATTGTGTAATCGCCATATAACATGAAAAGTCAATTTACGGGTACATTGTTGGTGGGGTCATCTGCAATAATATTAATTTAAAATGTTGTTTATCTCTTATAAGACTTAATTTATGTATAGAGGTAAAGTTTACAGAGGTCTCCTCATCGCTTCCTATTTCATATCATCATCGTTCATGATATGGAATATGAAGCGATGAGGGTATACCTCTCTTCTACATACCCATACCAAATTACAGCTCTCTAGTTCTTAAAGTCTCTGAGTAAAACTGCGGACGGACAGACAAACCGACAGACGACAGTCATGGCGAAACTGTATGGGTTCCTTGTTTTATACGGAACCTTAAAAAGGCACTTCTATTTTTTTTAAAGAATCTGATTTTAGTTCAGAAACTGTGTTTAACTACCATTTATCGCATATTTTTATGAAAAATGTGCGGTTTGGTACAAATAAGCAATACGAGTATGTCATTAAGATTTTAAAAGAAAAGTAAAAAATGTAACTTACTTTATCCATCTTACTTATGTAAAACTTTTATCCAGACAAGGAAAAGGGCTCCCAACTACCAGTGTAACATTTCATATATCAGTATACATCATTGCAAGGTCTGAACACATTTCAAATTTGGCAATCATGTGATGAAAAGTAATAATGAATGTTAAATCGTTTGTAACATGAGTGTGTTTGTGTGTTCATTGCGCCGGACGAGATGCTCATCTAGTGGAACTACGAGTAAATCAACTACTAAGTATATAAAAGGAAGAAATATGGCATAAAGGCTATGGCAGTAAAGACATGGACTAGAACAGCCAGCAACCGCGCGCCTGGAAATAATTGGAGGAGGCCTTGCCGAAAAAGGGCAATAGACTGCTGGAAGGACCTCAAAAGAATAGTATATATTCAATAATAGACAATGTAGCGAATGTAACCATCTTTACGAAGTAACATGCTTATATTATTACCTATTATTCTGTATCTCTTTTGAGAATCACGGGTCTTCTCACCCGGTCCTTTGAGAGGCTTACGTGGGAATACAGATCCAACATGTGGAGGGCCTTTTACGAAGTTGTTATGTGGCGCTCGCGCTAAAATTCATGTATGTACCTATGAAAGGTGTACCCTTGAATAGGTTTTGGCAGGAGAAAGATCTATTGCAAGGAAAAGGGAAAGGTCTAGGGTTATAGAATGAGATTGGGATGGATTGACACTGGGATATTGCAATAGAAACGTCATTATGATTACTGACTATTGTTATAAGTTTAATAAAATTTAAACATTTCTCATTAAAAAGAAGATAAACATTACGTTAATTGATGCAGGTAACAAAACGCACTAGACAGTGAAAACCACTACTTACGAATATACTAGTAGGTAATGATTTCACAAGTAAATAATTATATTCATAACGTTATAATAACCGACCAAGTGCGTGCTGGACTCGCGCACGGAGGGTCCCGTACCACTATCTATAAAAAAATGACGTTTGTTGTATGAAAATTATCATTAAATATGTATTTTATTCTGTTTTTCGTTATATAGTGGCAACAGAAATACATCATCTGTGAAAATTTCGGCTGTCTAGCTATCATGGTTCATGGGATACAGCCTGGTGACAGATAGACGGAAAGACGGTCGGACATTCAGTCGGACGGACAAATAGACGGATGGACAGACCGACAGACAGACGGATAGACAGAAAGACAGCGGAGTATTAGTAATAGGGCCGTGTTTTTACCGTTTGGGTACCGAACCCTGAAAACATGGATAAATTGTTTGTTACAAATGTTGCTTAAAATGCATATTTTAATAATATGACCACATTTCACATTGATAGTATACGCTGTTCAATTTTTACGAGTGTCGCAATTCATTTACTTTAGTGTCATCGTTTTTACAACTTTATTAGCCAAGCCTCCGAAGCATTTGGTAATAAAACAAATAAGCTCGTTTGGTAAGTAATGTCTATTATGTAAGGAGATGTCATTTGACGAAAAATAGCCTTTTTCGCTGATAATTGTTATGAAGCGTCAGTTAGCGAGTTTATAAAGTTTTGCAATGATGGACTAAGTGAATCGATGTTACGTATGTGTTATATAGGTAAATGTTATATTGACGAAAATCTGTCATTCGTAAAATTGTGGACTTCTTAAACTGATGATTTTTCGTGTGTGTAAGTGGCCAACACTGGTGTCAGTTTACAAACTGCCTGAAGGCATCTGACATAGCTTGACGTCTGCCATACGATGATGACTGCCATGACCAAGGACAAGTCCGCCTTTATATATTTGCTTTTTCGAATTTTTTGTACTTTATTTTGTTTTTTGGTACAATAAAGTTATTACAAACAAACAAACTTTATGTGCCTTCCAAAGCACGGAGGACAGTAGCTCGAGAAATGTTCATGCCCCTTGGGGTCATATCACAAGCGATACAAGTCCCGGTGTCGCTTAACTTGCGTAAGCGCTAGTGATGCGTGCTCCCGCAGGCCACAGAGCTCCTCAACTGATATGATGATGATTTACTAAAAATAAAGGTGCGAAGGTTCCTACGAGTATAATTTGAGTTATGTAATTTTTGTGTTAAAGTTTTATACTCATCATTTTTTATCTTTATAATTATAATTATTTAGTTAAATGTTAAGAAGGTCAGAGGTATACGACATACATATTATTATCATCATTATTTCAGCCGCATAACGTCTACTGCTGGACATAGGCCTTTCTCAAGGATTTCCAAAATGACCGATCTAGAGCGGTAAAAACGACATAAAATGTATACCGTAGGCGTCAACACAAAGCTGATGTCGAATCTGAAGAAATACTTTGACGTTTAACAAACTGTTACTCACTATAGACGAACATCAGAGCTAGGAAGCGGTACTAAACTTAGCTGTAAATAAATGATTTTATGTCAGAAAGTGTTGAATATAAAAATGATAATGTGCTAAAATTAACATCTTTCAGTTAATAAATAAATTGTACAATTAATATAAATAAGTAATAATACTTAGTGCCAAGTGTTACGATGCCAAATGACGATGTCTCGCTAAACAGAGCGGCGCCCATATTCGACATATAATGACAAGGTTCACACTGGGCAAATTGACATGCAACTTGAGTGAACCAATAGAGTTGACTGACTTGATTACATACAGATAAAATTTTATTTTAAAGTTACAAGTGTACGACTGGACGTTGTAATTATCTATAATAACTCTTAACAATACTTTTGAAAATACAAAAAAATGCAAGGTTACGGAAAGTTTTAGTGCTTGTGACGTGAGCTCTGAAAGGACTTCTTGTGGCTAACAATTATGATTGATATAGTAATGGAAATCCTAGACCTAACTTTTTTGTGTAAAGATTCAGTCGGGACTATCTAATGTCTTTTTAATCGAATGTGCTAAAACCTTTCCTACAAAAATAAACGTAATGTTTGTTGCTATATATACTCTCTGAAATTAGTGGCACTTTGCCAGCTAAAGCCATAAATGAATATTTGATTCTTTGGCACAAAGATATTCAATATATCTGCAATAGAGTATATCACTCGCCCAATGCAAACTATCAGCTATTAGCATAAATTAGAGGTATCATAATATTAAATTACTTCATCTTAATTATTGTTGCGTCACGATACGCAAACGTTATCTCACTATGTTTTATTGATGAGTTGGAAAATTTATCTATAAATTGTTTGTAGACAAGTATTTTTTACACTCGAACTAAAGAACTGTTAAAGAACATAGTCTGAGCTATATACCATTTATGTCTAAATTCAGATTAAGCAATCTATGCACTGACCTAGGTACCTGCTCGTATATCACCGTGGTCTTCACGGTGACGAACTTCTGTCAATTAACCGAATTACCGATTGTTTCAAATATTGATCTATTTATATTTTATTTATAAATTACAACAAACTTAAATGTAACATAAGGGAAATTGGAGTTACAAGGAAATGCAGAATGCATTAGTATCTTAAATCTATCATAGGTTCTTGTGTAGGTATTTTGATTGTTTTTGTAGTTAAATAAATAAATATATACGAATAAATCACACAAACAAGTTCGAGATTTGTGTTATGGTATTGTATTACTCAACGATACTATATTTTCTTCAAGACCTAGAACGATTTGAAAAAGGCCATTTTTCAACTTGCCCTGACCGGGGATCGAACGTGCTTTACCTTTGATTATATTGTTTATCATTTTCATCAATAAAGAAAACAAACACAAAACTTGTAAAAGGAAGTATAATGCGAAAGTTAGATAAGAATAAGTAAAGCTTCTGTTACGTCACAGCAATTAGTGTCAAAGTAATTAAACGTATATATTTACCGCACAAAAATGTGTGCAGTGGTTTCGCTGTAGAGACCTTTATGCAAGCGAGGTGGTTGTCGTTATCGATAAGGTCACATCACTAGTAGGCGGTCCATCGACTAAAGGTTATGATTGGATACATCTCTAAAAGATAGAAATGTGAGTAAATGCTTTCTAGATTAATCTTCCTCAATTAACAACTAAATTAAAAACTAAATTAAAATCTAAATTATACTCTAAATTAAACTAAACAAAAAATAATAATAAAAAAGAAAACCTTACAAATAGAAAACGTCTTCTAGATCATTGCCCTGCGGTAGAGTGCCCAAAAGGCTGGCAGCATTGCCACGTTGGATGGCAATGCTTATTCGTTGGGCGAAATAATTGCCAGCCCTTGGGTCACCCGACACCTCGACTAATTTTTTTTAAAAATTTAAAAAGTTTGTGAGTTGATGGTCCCCACGGACCTAAAGTCTAGTTTAATTTGAAAATGTTTAAACTGTGCAAAGGCATCTCACATAGATTATAGTCGATGTTTTACGTGTTTAATGAAATACGGGCTGTTGTTGGGGAATGGTGTTGATAACTGTGTAAACAGCAATTAAACAGTTTATGAAACAAAAATATAATTGAATGCCACATCATTAATATGTTGAATAGCCGACACATTTCTAAAAACAAACAGCAGGACAGTCTGGCGAAAATAGCGCATATCCAAAACGGAAATAATTTCCATTTGCAGGACGCGGCCCGACACCAATTAACGAGGGTACAGAATTTGAACTTTAGATATTATATACAAGATATATTAATGATTTTTGATTTTTGACTTTCAAGAATAACCCTTTAAATGTCGGACGCCCGCAGCGGGCGTCTGATGTATTGTTTTACTATTGTGTCTGCTATGCCGACATTTGAAGGGTTAACGATATATGGCTATTTACATAGAGATAGTAAAATCGTTTATTTATTACAAACTCCACACACATAAGAAAATGCACAATAGACTTTTTATAAATTAAATACACTTTTTAACCCGCCGACAAAAAAGAGGGGTGTTTTAAGTTTGACGCTCATGTCTATATGTCTGTCTGTCTGTCTGTCTGTCTGTGGCATCGTAGCGCTCTTACGGATGGACCAATTTTAATGAGGTTTTACGTGAAAGCCAGTTCCATTGCGGTGGTTCTTAGCTATGTTTGATGGAAATTAGTTCAGCCGTTTAAAAGTTATTAGGGATTAACGCTTGAAAGTTAGGGTTTTCCCTTACAAATAATAGCGCTATATAATAATGGCGCCATTTATTATCTGACTATGTAGTTCCGCATAGTCATCACTAGATGGCATTCTTGTCAGCCAGACAATTTTTAATTTTAGCTATGCGATATTAGTATGTATGCTCTAGCAGCACAGAAAGGTCGTATTCTGAGCGAAGAACAATACGCTGATTTTCAGCTAAAATTAATAACATAATTAAGTCAGTACTAATCAGTAATGCTAGTTACGAGTGCCAAGACTCAGTTACGTATTGAAAATTGTGATGAACTTTATCTGTATTCTTTTTGCAGCAAGTCGAGGGCGGGGGCGTCTGACGCTAAATTATTCACAGCAAATGAACCCCGACCCCGGGCAGTGCAGGGAATACGCACGAGGGTACAGAACTACAGAGAGAGCTCAAACATTGATGCACGTCAACGATTTTAGTTAGTGTCTTGTCAGGATATTTCTTGTCAGTATACTGTGGTGAGGTGAGGCGGGGGCGTCTGACGCTCAATAATTTACAGCAAATGAACACCGAACTCAGGCAGTACGGGGAATACACGCGACATGAGGGTATAGAGAGAGCTCAAATATAACACACACACGCTAAAACCGTCACTTTGTATCATATTTGATACAAAGTGACGGTTTGTATCATATTTGATACAAAGTCACGATTTAGTTTATGTTTCGACGGATTATGTTTTTATCTTTCTTTTATCTCTATTGATACTTGTATATTATAAACGGAGCCCTAGGCCAAAGGCCCGAGCTATAAATTCGTACAAGTCTATCGTCAGTAGTCAAGAAATACTTTATTGTTCATGCATACATACATACTATCACGTTTTATCCCTAACAGACAAAGCATTTGGTTTCTTGGAGCTATAAGCAGACAGAGCCTAGGTCCGCAAAACTCAAAGTCCGCTTTTAGCGTAATGGTGGAGAAGGTGGAAAGAAGAATTAAATGATTTATTGTCATTATTTTTTTCCACTTTTTTTGCTAACATTTTAAAAATAAGAATAAAGCAGCATTCGTATCTGTTATCGCAAAATTTCCAAAAATTAGCAAAGCAAAGTCCTTAAACTAACCGTTGTCTTAGATACGATCGCAGATTTAGACAAACGCTCGTAATTACCACATTCATCACAACTTTGAAAAATGGCGTCTTCTCGGAAACGAATAGGGGCGCGGAGCGGAGCCCGGTAGCGAGCGAAATTCTTTTCAAGCTCTTTAAAGTTAATGAATTTTGCTGTCTATGAAGGAAGCATTCTTAGTAATACTAAATACGTATGTATATTTCATTTTGTCATCATCATCGTCAATTTTCAGATACACAATTTAAATATTTTTATAACTTTTAATGTTGGTATATTTAGTTGTTTAGGTCAGATGCATCTGAATTAGGCTTACATACATACACATGTCTATAACATAATTTGGCTTACTATCATCTAATTTATTTCTAATGGGCAGAAAAAGTATTTTGGGTATTGCATATAAATTTGATTGAGGATTATCCGGTATTAAATTATAGAGTTAGTCTCAAATGGTTTCGATGTTTTGCAAATATGTTTTATTCCCGGTTAGGTCAACATGGAGATATTTTTCTGAGTGTCCTGGGTCTTGGATGTTTATGTTTACCTTTAGATATATGTATTTGTCTGTTTTTGTTATAAAATATAGTATCGTTGAGTTACTAGATTAGTTAGTATCCCATAATACAAGTCTCGAACTTACCTTGGGGCTAGCTCAATCTGTGTGATTTGTTTTCATTTATATAAATCGGATGCAATGTAACTATGGTATAAATCTGATGTCCATGGACATCATGGTGATTATTGTTAATAAAAAACTTATACTGAAATTAATAAAAAATAATAGCCGTGCTCTTCAACGCAAGCATTCAATAAAGCTTCCTTGCTCGCCTCGCATTTAATAAATTCCGATAATTATCGCGCTGTCAACTGGTGTAATGATCGCAGCAATCGATTCATTATCGACTGCCTTATTGATTTTTATGTGGTAACGGTGCAGACACAATGAGCCGTGTTTTACAGCCGACGATGGGACCACAATATCACTTCCTGTAGATATCGTGACATACAACTAAAAGTCGTCTAAACTTACAACAAACTTACAACTTCATCCCCAAAGAGTGGCAAAGAGGGTCGAAGTCGGAGGATGACCGGTTGTAAAACTTTATTTATTTATTTAACCATGTAAAGCAGAATAGTTGGCCTGTAAACGTCCCGTACAACTTGATTCCCAAAGAGGATCGAAGTAGGGGGTGGGACTTGTTGTAAAACTTACGAACTTAATGCTAAAAGCATTATCTAACAGGCAACTTTTGGGTTTTAGTAACTTTTCTGGCAAATGCGTTCCCGTCGTAATACTACAGCCAAATCGTTTCTTTTTTTTAACTTTTTCTACTTCATTTTCACCAATATTCTGCATTCTTGGACTCCCTTTATTATTATAATTTCAGAAAAAAAATAGTTTATTTATTTTGACTCATCATGTGTCCCACTGCTGGACAAGGGACTTCCTTCATTTATTACATTCAGTACTGCTCTTAGCTATGTCCTTCAATTCGTCTTTAAATTTATCAAGTTCGTCGCGCCATCGCGTTCAGAATAAATAGATAATAAAAAAGTCAATACCATGAAATCGCCTTAAGAACCCCGAAACAGAGTCTTCACTGACCTTACCATCAACCGTAGTGTCATCTTGTCTGTGCTGGACAAATTGCTCGTAAACTTCAAGTGTCCAATTTCCATTTCTTTTTTGCGAAAACGGGCCAAGTCTCGTAAATTCATTCTTTTTTATGAATATCATTTTACAACATTCCAACGTAAAAATCTCAAAGGAATTAGTACTTACCTATTACGAATCGCCTTCATACTTTTTCATGGATAAAAACGTCTTGAGAAGTGATTTGCTCAGCTCTTACTAAGCTGCGTTTGTTTTAAGAGTTTACAGCTACGTAGCTGTAAACTCTTAAAACAAACGCAGGCATTTTTTATTACGTAAATTTAATCTACAATGATGATGGCGTAAAGAAATGTTAGTGTTACCTTTATGGTATATGGTTTTCATGTATGCTCATCATTAACGTGTCCGTTTTTTTAGTTTAAAAAATCCTTTTTTATTTAAAAGGATATAAAAATAGACTTAAAGTCGCTTTTACTTTTATGTTTAAAATTACAAGTAATACATATGGGTACAATCGAAAGTGAACGATAGTGTTATTCATTTATTTATTAAGTGTAGTTAAACTTGGCTCCCACCGCCGCGCCGCACACGCCGGCAGACATCGTCAATATTGATGCGCTCGTAACGCGGGTTGTATTGACGGCGCTGCTCGTCTCTCATCAATTATTTAAATGCGACGCTGCATACAAATCGATAAGGCTGCAGGCTGCATAAGATACATACAGAATTTTATTTTATTTTGCAATCTAAAGATATTTCAGTTTATGATAGTGAATTATGTTTAAGAAATATTACGCTATATTTGAAAAAAAACCATCGATCAGCAGGTGAAGTGCTATTCCACCAAACGTATGGTTTTTCACACGAAAAACCGTTTAGTGACTCCACGTTTGAAAGAGAAATTTCACCGTATATTTCCCATTGTTTTTTAGGAATTGAATTAGTAAAGCGACTTTAATTTTTTTTTAACTAGCACACTGAATAACTTTCCAAAACAATTGTATGTCGCCGTCCGATTTAGACACACTAGTGTGATTAATTTCAATTTAACTAACTAGTTAGACAGTGTCCTGATACACGCTCAGACGTAGTACTAGAGGCAGTAAACTTAGTTATAAGGGGTCCCATAAGTAACCATTTGGCATTACCAATAAAATTGTGCAACAAAACAATGACGAATATTAAAAGATATTATTATAAATACCCTATATAATATAGATATATTTGAATTTGAATTCAGAAGATTTCAAAGCCTGAAAACTTTATTAAAATTCCTAAATACATTCAATTTCTTTTATATATACGTACCAGCCTGACTCATCAGGTAACAAGAGTGTAAATAAAATAAGAGGGCTCGTTTCTGCAAACTAGTTTTTGTACGGAATGCACAGTCAGACAATTATATGTTAATTTTACGAGGACGTTAATGTTTTCGATGGAATTTAAGGCATGAACTTTACAATCACACTTGTTTTACCAATGGTTTCGTCCTTCTCGTTTAATTGATCAGTCTCGTCATACCTCGATGACATTTTCGTAACAGGAAAAATGTTTTTTAAAGCTTTTGTGCTTAGGTAAGTATATATACGTTTATCTGGATAGCAGCGGCCGCGGACAGAACGGGATGGCGCAGAGAAAGGGAGGCTTATGCCCAGCCGTGGGTTTTTGAAAGCTGATGATGATGATGATGATAAAGTATATATATGCTGTTACTATCAATAGGTGTGTGGGAGGTTGACAATGACCTACACGAAACACGTCACGGATAGAGCATCTTCTTGTAATCTGTAAAGTGGCAAAGTCGCGACCTGCGACACGACCTTAGCGGCTAATTATAATCATAAGCGGCAAGTAATAAAAGTGTTTCCAACAAGTCAAATCAGATACTTTGTTCTAAAAGACAAAACAAACATTTTTTTGGAGTCAAATAGCGCTCTTACTATCAGTTTTTCCGCAATAACAAATCTAAAATCACGTTGAAAATGGATATGATCAATGACAAGTGACATTATTTTGTGACGTTTAATTCTAATTAGTTGATTTTTGACCCAGGAAATATTTTAATTAGTTGCGAGCTTACAGGGCCGTGTCCGGGTGTCCTCGTTCTATCTTTTTGTTACCACACATAATAACTAGTGTTTAGCCCCGAACTGTGAACTCGCGCACTCCATATTTCGGCAACCTCTTCATCATCAGGTATTTTTAGTCTCTACTGCAGGAGCACGACCCTTTCTGTACTACTAGAGCCATACTTGGCAAGTTGGCAAGAGCAGCCAGAGGATTTAGACTACACACCACGATGGCTAGACGGGTTGGAGAGGTTTCATTGATTTCATTATTTATAAGCTTCGTTTAGCAGTGTTTCCTAAGTCGCCTTCTACGATATCCACGATAAGACTTGGAGTGGACTCAATATACGTTGCCGAAAACCATTCTGCATTTGGCTCAAGTTCGAACTTTCATCTATACCTGCGACCTTTGCTCCAGCTCAAATAGTGAGCAGTGATTGCTGTAATTGTTCGGTAACAGACAAGCAAACAAAGGTTACGAGTAGCGGACAAACACACACAATGCTAACAGCGAATGCTAGAAATGTGTGCTCTTGTTTGTCCTTAATGTTTATCTTACCTTCTACTTGACCTGCTTGTGATTGGTGACATGGATTTAAATAGCCGGGCAAGTGCGAGTCGGACTTGCGAAGGAAGGGTTCCGTATCATTATCTATAAAAATCACGTTTTTTGTATTTGAGCCTCAGTTAAATATATATTTTATGCTGTTTTTAGTATTTGTTGTCATAGCGGCAATAGAAATACATCAGCTGTGAAAATTTCAACTGTCTAATTTTCACGGTTCATTGTCGGGTGACAATACAATACAATATTATGAAATCAACGAGCTGTTCTGATGATGGCGCCGGGAGATATTCGACGGAACTCAATTATAAAACAACATAACCTCATCGAGTAGGTCTCGTTTGATTTGTCTTGACGAGTACTTTATGGGAGAAGATGCTTAGGATCTGATCACGCAGACGGATGGTGGTCGATAGAACTCAGTTATAAAACGACTTGACACAATCGAGTTTGGGCTTATTTCATTTGTCTTGATAAGTACTTTGGCCACACAATAAAAGCTTGTACAAAAATGAAATTTTTTCAAAAAACTTATTTACCTTTGGGTACGGAACCCTAAAAAACCGTAGAATTAATTAGCATGAAAGAGATTATGTGAAATTAATTAATACGCTGTAGAAAATCCATTGATTCCTGGTATTTCTCCGAATAATATTCCAATACAGTTTAATTAAATTTGGGTGCGCGTCCTCCCGATATGTAATTTAAAGCTGTATTAAATTATTCGACGAAATAACTACGTTGTAGCGAAAACTAATTACCGTCGTGGCAGTAATTGTAATGGTGATGTGATTACTGTGGAATTCGAGCGTTTTGTCAAACAATATAAAAGCTTTTGTTCTCATATCACATTTTATGCAACAATTATAGACACGTAATAACTAAATCATTAATTTGTATAGTGGTATTACATAATTTATAGTAGTATTATTGGCATTTATTTTATAGGTAGGTATTATGTTTTAAATATGATAAAGTTATTTGAAAGATTAATTTATTTGTATAATAATATAATGACTAAGTTTAAAAAAAATTATGTTTTGATGTATTGGATTTATTGTTGAAAAATTTCAGTACGTAAGTTTTGTTAGACCTCAATTTCTGTTCATCTTGTGTGCGCTATCTAGTGTCATAAACATAATCCAGATCCACAAATCCACTTTGGATCGCTGCACTACCGTAGTATGCTACTGCATAGAGTTCTGATAAACTACGTAGAATAAGTAGTATCGGTCAACAACTAAGTTAGTGGGCCTAAAATGATGGCGCCACTGGTTGTTTTTAGAATCAAGAATAATGTCCGTTTTATGAATGAGTCGGACTCGCACTTGACCGGTTAAAGACGTGGTTGCCATGTTAAATTTAGTCCATATTTTATCCGCAAGGAGACCCACCAACTTAATTGTTAACCTAGTCAGCAATATCGGCTTTGTTTCTTTGACTTGCAGTATCCTACACATACTATACCCAAAAAACTTGGCTATACCTAAAACACCGATGCTGCAACATCAATCAGCAAGTCTCACTATAATTAAGGTGAACCAACTTGACCATTGACCCCAATTGTATCTGTAATCAGCCTCCTATACCGCCTAGCCTCCTACGCACAGACACACGATATACATACAAACGACGGAATTACCCGCAACGCAAGGAAAACGCGCCGGCTCGCGTAACATGTATTATTATTTAACTTGCTACGTTCGTCTGCGCTACAAATATCAAGTTCTATGAAAATCACGATTTTCGATTCATAATATGGACTGCAAATTTTGAGTTGAACATTGTATTTGCATAAAAAACTATATTTGCATAAACCTGTATGTTGTCTGCAAATAAAAAAACTTCACCCACTTGCGCCGATTGCGTTGATATATTGCTTATACATACATTTTAACATACCTATACGTTAATCTGATGACAATACAATAATAATGATGTAATAAAGTGTCTTTGATCTTAAAGCCGGAAGATTATACGTATTCAGAAACGGAACGAAACTGTATGCATAATCGTCGAGTTTATGATTTTTTGCAGATATTTTCCAGCTTTAGACGACATCTATTAGCAGATTATAAATATAGCTAGGTAAGAAATTACAATGAAAACCTCATGTTAAATATACAATGGATACAAATCATTTAACAAAATTCAGATGCTGCTAAAGTAAGCACAGAAAGATGACGAAACGAACATACATAATGAAGATGACTGTCGCAAACGTATAGAGATCGAACCTGTATAGCTCATTACCGAGCAAAACAACACTAATAAACATTCGGACAGCAAAAATTTACTGCGCTCATTAAAACCGTTTCAAAAGCTAAATCACGATGATTTGTTGCAATTGACATGAATATTTCCTATCGCTCCAGTGCCCGGTTGCACCGACGACGTTCACTACAAATGTAAAGTCTATTTTCATGACTAGAGAACGGAGTCTAGACACTTATGAAATACGTGTTACAAATAATTTTGAGGCAGTAATTAGCAGTAATTCGAATATCCTATTATAGACACATTCCATTCGCCTACATTCACATAAATCTGAACAAAACTTAAACTTAGAAATAAGACGAGGAAAGATGTTTGGCCACCGCGGCATGATGACATCGTCATAAAAACATCATGAACGGAAACGTAGAAGCCAAGAGAGGAAAAGGAAGAGTAGGTTCATGATGAAATAAAAGATATGGCAGAAGTCGTGTCGTTTAAGGAGGTCATTGTATATCACTATTTACAACACTTGCTTATTATTTACAACCTTGCTTAAATGGTATACAGTAGTAACTCGAGAGTCTTAGATCAGAATTTTATGAAATTAGGTAATTTTTAGCTTACCTAATTTCATAAAATTCTGATATAAAATTGAACTTGAGCCAAATCTTTTAAGGTATCGTCGAGATATGTGTCTATTACTGCTTTGAATGAACTTGTTCATGATTAACTAATTTCTATGTAAAATGTTTCTGAGGAGTCTCGTGATTCTCCACTAGTGGCCTTCCCAGCATCGTGCTGAATCAGCGATAACCCAGTTTTGGCACGACACAGACGCGGAGGTTCGTGCAGAGTACAAGCTTCATAATATCGTGGAAGGGACATACCCGTTATAAATCGAACCACGATCTATACTAGATCATTATAGTATAATGGAATTAAAATAACAGTAAAAGAAAAAAATATGGTTTTCCATACCAAACTGTGCGGTTACAAATTGCCTGGGCGGCCGCACCGCCCAGGCAATTTGTAAGGGAAAGTCAATTTTTTTTCATTTTTTGACTGTTATGTTAATTCTAGTATGCTATAGTGTTCTAGTTTAGACCGTGATTAGATTAATTACGGGTATGTCCAAGTGCCAATGTGTATGAGCCAACTAATTACCCTATGACCCGTCAGTGTTAGACTATATTGCCATAGGTAAGCACACGGGACCTCCACCAGCGATTAGCGACCTTCCACCGCTGCGCTGATTCAGCGATAACCTAGTTTTGGCACAACGCGGACACAGAGAAGGCACGTGCGAAGGCTAAGACTTATTAGTCTTGGTACGGAGTGTGTGTCAGAAAATTTGTGAATCTCTTATGTACCCCTCTCAATGTACTTGGCCGTGCCCTAAAGAGTTCGTAGAAAACTGGTGCACGTCCAGTCCCCTAGAGATGACACGATTGTCCCACGATTTTGTTGAAGAATTGTTACCAACTTCAAAAGTGACTGATAGAGCTTAACCTGTGTTGTGTATACTCTATGCCTGAGCCAGGGGCTCTCAACGTACCCGACCTTGCTCTAATGAGTTAAGAAAACTGGTGCACGCCCGGTACCCTAGAGATGACGCGATTGTCCCACGCTTTTGTTGAAGACCCCACTTATCTTCTTCATCTCGATGAACAGCAAACGAAGTTCTCAAAGTCTACTTGGTCACTTGAGAATCCTGTATATGTGATAAATATGTAATGTCTACCTTTTGTACCATTATGGTCAATAAAGATTTAATAAATAAATATGAAAGTTTGTTTTTTGTCAGCAGTGTAGGGCTTAGTGTCTACAGTGTCAGCAGTCAAGTGTCATGAGTGTTAGCATGTCAGTATTAGCGTTTAATGAATGTTTGTATAAGTGACTTTAAAATTCATATATTCTTAGGTAGTTATATATTTTTATGAACCTCTGTTTGTCAATAATTTCTCCGTTTCTGAACCATTTTGATATATTGTTTAATTTGTTATTTGAAATCTACGCCAAATGGTAAAACAAAATAACGCGATTACTCTAAGGCACCAAACACACGAGCAGCATTTTGCTGTCGACCACTCAACTGCATGCTGTCGACGCAGCAAACTGCATGCTGTCGACACAGGTTTTGCGTTGCGGCGGCAACTTCAACTTCGCGTCGGCGCGAGCGTCGACAAATGGCGACAGCTAGCCGCGGCATGCTGCGGTGTGCTGAGCGCGCGATATTTCGTGAGTCGAGTACAAA
Source organism: Acrobasis consociella (assembly GCA_963555685.1). Taxonomy (NCBI): domain Eukaryota; kingdom Metazoa; phylum Arthropoda; class Insecta; order Lepidoptera; family Pyralidae; genus Acrobasis; species Acrobasis consociella. Next base: position 393,782 of record OY743116.1, read on the forward strand.
TAGACCTAGAGCGCACATATATAAAAATTGATGATTTTGTTATTGACGATCCTTTATTAAAAGAAAATATTGAGAAACAAATTCTGTTCTGTTAATTTGGTTAAAAATACTGTACAGTTATTTGATGTACCACCAATATTGGCTTTTAAAATGATTATCTCTCATTTATTGTCTGTGATTAATTAGATATTAAAAGTATAATAGTATTGTCATGGCAATCCTTTCCTCAGCTGAAATACTTTTGCACATTATAGTCTCTTTGCGAGTTACTGAGTCTTTTAAAGTGGCAGTTAACTCGTCAAATAAAGCTATTGACATTCGAAAATAATTAAAAATCTTTTTCTCATATTTTCATAAAAGTAGATAAAAGGTACAGAAATCACTGTTTGCTTTGTAACTAAATATTTAGTGAACCCATATTAAACGATTTTGTCTTTTACGTTAGCATCTACGGATTAAAAGCAGCAATAATGTTTCCTCCTCAGTTCATTTTTATACTGGTGCCTGTACTATAATAAAGCTGTCGACATTGATGGACTGCAGCCGTCGACAGCGGCATTTTTCTTCGACGACAGCTTGCTGTTGGGTGGTCGACAGCAAAATGCTGCTCGTGTGTTTGGTGCCTAAGCAGCCGTCTTAAAAGTGCAGACCCCAATGCATGATGAATGCCGACTTTCGGTAAAGATGGCATTGGAAGAAGTAGTAGAATAAAAAACGTCTCGATCCCATTCTGTGAGTTTCGTAGTATCCAAAGGAATATATATATCTTACTAGCCCCGCGACTTCTGTTGCGTGGAGTTTATGACTCCGAAAAATACTCATCGGGCTAAACCACTTTTGCTAAGGCGTCATTTTTATATTTCTTATAGTTTAGCTGGACCATTATGGTTTTGCATCAGGTGTTCCATTTCCCAAAATCAATTATACCCTATATGTTGCATTAATTACTTGGAAGAGACATAGGTACCCATAATAAATCGAACCACGGGCTATATAAGATCACAATAGTATATAAAATTAATTTCATCATACTATACTGATAACTATAACAATAACAGTCAAATATTTATAAAAAATCGGCATTTCCTTTCTAAAGTGCAGTCCGTGCAATTTGTATGGAAATGTAGTTCTTTTGTTTGTTTTTTGACTGTTTTATTATAGTATCATAATCCTACAGCAATCTAGTAGCCCGTGGATCAATTTATTGGGGGAATGTCAGTTTCACGTTGCATAAAGGATGCGACGTCACAAATAATACTTACATAACGGATCAGATCTAAATGTTGCACATTATGTACCGCAACCTGCGAATATGCAAATATGCAAATGTTGCATTTAATGTTTGCCGTTTGTTTGGCAACGATACAGACATCTTAATGTTTTTTTGCATAAATATTGCGTTACAGAATGAAGTTTTTTTTTGTGCATCTAACAGCGTATCAATATTGTGGAGGGAAGTACGAAAAATCTCCTAGGATTACATTTGTCCTTATATTTTCAAACTTATTATAAACTGAAGTCTTGGTGGCCCTTATATTTTCTGATTAAACATAATATAGTTGTTTACACAAACAGATAGATCGTTTTGTAAATGGTAAGCACATAACTTAAAATATTTTTTATTTTTTTAAGTATTTGTGCTTAAATATTGTATGTTATACCTATATAAGGCAAGACAGCAAACTTTTACATTATATATATTGTAAGATCTGCATCATTGTACCTATGTTTGACAAATAAATGAGTACTTTTAAACTATCGCGTCGTATCATTACTAAATTAATGCATACGGGAATTAACACGAAACAAACTTTTTTATTTATTTTGTAGACGTTACAGTCAGGCTAAGACCACGTTGGTGCAAGTAAGTTTCGTGTTAATTTCCGTATAAATAAGTGATTGGATGACATACTACTTGGACACTGCCTCCGTGATATAGTGTTTAGAGCGTTCGGCTCATACCCGGAGGTCGCGGATTTGATTCCCGGCGGGGGCAACGACTTTGTGTTGTTTGGTCAGGACATTGCAGGCTGATCACCTGATTGTCTGATAAGTAAGATGATCCGTGCTCCGGAGGGCACGTTAAGCCACTTAACACAGTTAACACACACAAGATCACTGTCTTTGACATTGGTCGTTACCTAAAAACCATGTCAGAGGCCTTTAAGGCGGTTTGAAAACTCTGACACTAGTGTTAGTCACTAAACACGATAAGAAGAAGACTACTTGGACATAGGAGCATTTCTTTAAATAGCTTACCGAAAACAGTTATGTGATAGATATAGGTAGATTTTTTTTATGTTTATCATGGTGCAATAAAGTTAATTTGTATTGTATTGTATTGTAGATGTATACCTACCTAGCTATAAATACTAAACCTAACTTACGTTACGATTGACTCAAACATAAACATGCAGCCTAATATCAGTTCAGATGATGATGATGATCATCGACAATCATAAACCAAGGCGTGAAGGTGATGCCAAGCGTAGGCGCATTGCCCAATAGGTGCATAATGTATATTATATTTATACAGTACTTATTATATACCATGGCCGCTATTAGTGCGTCCGAAAATGATGGGTGCACGCATCTTACGGTTTCAAGGCCGGAAATTAAAAGAACCTGTGAATAAATTGACAAACGGTCATTGAATAAGGTATTCGAATATGTGGCAACGATTCAACATTTAGATAATTATAAATATAAATGAATATATGCCGTGTGCTTTCCGGCAGAGTAGAATAGGACCACTCCAAGTTTTCCCGTGGATGTCACAGCTTATAAACATCATGAGCCAGCGTGGAGAGTGTAGGCCAAATCCTCTGACTGATCTGACCAAATATGGCTCTAGTAGTACTGAGGGTCGTGCTTCTGCAGTGGAGACAAAAAAACCTGATGATGATAATGATATACGAATAAAACGAATTGCACTGATTAAGGTAGCCCCGAAGTAAGTTCGAGACTTGTGTTTTGGGTTACTAACTCAACGATACTATATTTTATAACAAATACATATATAAATAAACATCCAAGACCCAAGATATTTTGAAAATGGCCATTCTCCAACATGCCCTGACCAGGGTTCGAACCCGGATCCTCTGGGTGATGGACTAGCATGGTGACCACTGCGCCACGAAGGTCGTCAATTTAGATAGATAATAATTTTATTGGTACCAAAAAGACATATACTAAATACTTACAGCCAAAAGAAAGCATAATAATACTATGACATTTCAGCAGCATAACGTCCACTGCTGGACATAGGTCTCTCATAAGGATTTCCAAATTGAATGTATGGTCTATTGCTTAACTATACAATTTTAGTTGATTGAAAAGATTTGATAATGTAATGTTTAAATTATTTATTGATAAATTTGATAGTTATAAGTAATTGATGTGAGTTCACGCGATGAATGATAATGTGGTACTAAGTAGGTCGCGGCGCGGTGCGCGTAAGACGCTCACACAAGCGAAATGTACGCTGTATGCATCGTTATACTGATCTAAAGCGACCTGCAGCAGTGCTATTCTTCTATGTTATAAACTGCTACGGATACATATATTCCTTTAGAATCCAAAACTTTGATCAAGATGAGCGAGAACACTCGTGGGAACCCATCTCTGTTTTGATTCCCTTTTTCCATATTTACACCATCTATGTTTCTTATGGCCTTAGGCTCTGCGTCTGTACCGTTGGGGATAAAGACGTGACACCCTATATATCTGTACATAAAACTTGCAGGTTGTGATGCACGTTGCAGGTATCTATATATTTTAGAACATGTTACACCGACATATTTTTTACGCAGTAAAAAAATCTAGGTCTAGGTTTACATCTAATTATCAAAAGATTTTTACACAATTCGCTATTTTTCAACAACTCAAATCAGATACTTTTTCTAAACGTCAAAACAAACATTTTCTATCGGATTTGTATGAAATATAGACTTATGACGTCATAGGTTTTTTTGGAGTAGAATAGCGCTCTTAATTAGTTTTTCTGCAATAGTAAATCTAATAAAATAACGTTGAAAATGGTTATGATCATGCGGAATGTGACATTATTTTGTGACGTTTTATTGTCTTAACACAAACACATAATTTATTTTAACTCAGGAAAGTAGTACCTCATGATTGCAGACCAACTATGAGCAGACCTTCGCCACAGACAATAAAGAGCGAGATGAAGTGATCTTGATTAATATTAATTCACCATAACCTCGGCTGTCGCACGGACCGTCTGTAACGGGTGCGTGTAATTTGATGGCTAATCTCCGTTTAGCGTCATAGACACACAAACGGATAGACCGAATAACCACGGCATTACACATTAAAAACATTTTTTTTACGAAAACGCCTGCAGCCGCTTTTCTTGAGAGATTACAGCATTTGTTTGTTTTATATCGGTATTAATTATAAGTAGTCTGCTTTTTGCGCCGCATACTATTTTTCTGTTTATGTTGACTGGTATAAAATGTAATATAAAAAGTAAAAAATATTCGAATCACATACCATAATTTTGCCTAGGTATTGGTCAAGTGGGTTCGATCCCCGGTCAGGTCAAGATGGAAAATGATCTTTTTCAGATTGACCAGAATTTTGGTTGTTTCTCTATATATGTATTTATTTTAAAATATAGTATTGTTGAGTTAATATCCCAGAATACAAGACCTGAACTTACCTTGGGGCTAGCTTAGCCCGATTGATTACTCCGCATATATTTAAAAAAAATTACAGCTCTATGTGATGCCTTGTAAAAGAAAACAAACAAGTTTCTTGCTGTGTCAAATTGGAGTAGATATGTACGTACGTATATTCCACTAGAGACCATTTAGTAATTTTACTTTCGTTTCAGGCTGGTTCACCAAATTTTAATAACATCCGCATTTGTAATTACACCAAAACTAAGCTGGAACTTGTATGTCTGACGTATAGTCATCATCATCATCATCATCCGAGCGTATTTCCCGGTTGCATCCTCAGCGGTAACGCTTCAGATCCCGAGGTCTGCTACCTAACCTATGTGATTTGCGGAGGTTACTGGTTTTTACACAGAGCCGTCTGACCTCCGCAACCCAAAGGGTAGACCTACACCAATCCTTGGATAGGTTTGAGCAAATAGTGATATTCGTAGTTATATTTCTACTTACGTGACTACTTGTGTCATCTACTGGAGAAGTTGGTGTATGGTAAATATAATATGAATCGTGGCGATTACTGTTCGGTTTGGAACATTAAGTGATCTCAAAGGCCTTGTAAAGTTGTGAGCGGAGAGCGGACGCGGCCGATGCCAAGAAGCTTTGAGCCGCTGCCAACGTCAACTTGTTCCGTTTACCGTTTTGGAAACTACGGTAAATCCAAGTATTTCTCTTTGAAAATGGAGGTTATTATACCCAAAAGTTTGAAATGCAAAAAGGTTTTCGAATGAAGATCGCGTACTGGCAATTGAAGGGGAAACCCATCCACAAGGTAATCAGACGACCTGACCGATTTCGCTGGGAAGAAAGCGCAGGATTCAGGCCGCTCTTGACCGGTCATTTTGGAAATCTTTGGAAGAGACCTTAGTAGTATTTCCAGCGGTAGTCGTTATACGGTTGAAATGATGAGGATGATGTTTGTAATGCTTTGATTAAACTATTCATACATACATAGGTACATATTACCGAGGTGATACGGTTACAAAATGAAAAAAATATTAGATAAAGGTGTGGACCGTAAAGTTTCTAGTAACTATGTAATCATTAATCATTTGGTCGTAAATCAAAGCCTCAGCTCCCAGACAGCCCTGATTCCGGACAGATCACGAATCAGAATCATCGTGAATCACGTGGGCTTATTACGGCAGCATTCGTTAGGGGCCCGCTGGCTAATAATGAAAGGAACCCGCATTCCCGTTGAAATTACAGGGGTGAACGTTTGACGATAAATGTTAGGTATTTAGTAGGCGACGGCTTCTTAGCAGTGGTCGTTGCGAAGAGCTGGTATCGGTGTGGTGATAATTATATAAATGGTACCGGTATGATGATAATAAGATAATAAAAGCAACTGTTCAAATTGAATAATTTATACACAAATGCAAGCTGCATTCAAACCCTAGGAGAGGATACCTGGCGTCCTGAAACACAGACGTTCATTCTATAGGCACTAGACTCACACCATATTTATCGTTTAACTAGCTGTATCCGCGGGCTTCGCTCCCCGTGGGAATTTCGGGATAAATTATACCCTATGTCCTTCCCCGAGTCTCAAACTATATCCATACCAAATTTCATCCTAATCGGTTCAGTAGTTTAAGCGTGAAGAGGTAACAAACAAACAAACAAACAAATATACAAACTCACTTTCGCATTTATAATATTAGTAGGAAGTAGGATAGGATAGGATTATTTGTACACTGTCAATTGTTTAGCTCATAAGAATATTATAACCATTAAACAAGTAATTATTTTAATATATATTTAGAAAATTAGTTTTTTATCTACATGTCATTGATGTAGATAAAAAGGTTAAAGTGCTTTTCGAGACAAATCAATCGAGCTCAAACTCGGAGGGGTTATGTTGTTTCATCACAAAGATACCATGACCACCTTCCAGCTCCAACATCAAATCAGCTCCGTGTCATCAAACGATTGCTTTGTTAGGCGACATACGTATGCGTGCCAAATTTCAGCTTAATCGGAAACCGGGAAGTGGGTAAAAGTTAACTTGCAATATTTGATTACAGACAGACAGACAGACAACGTGACAGGTGAAACTAAATAAAACCTTGTAAAAATAAGAAGCTACACATTTGTTTATGTCATTTTATATAAAAATTCTTCGTCTCTTATAAAGATAATCACGTTATGACGTGTAGTATAATTCACGATGTTCTTCGCTATATTTGCTTTATTACATTTTTAATAAAATGTTTTTATATTCATATACCTCCCTACTGAATTTTTATGACCGAAGTTATAATGTTTATTGCGTAATATTTAACTTATAAAGTCTTTTCTTTGTGAAATTAACTCGCAAAGCTGATATAAAATAATATTTCAGTCAGGTACTAAATATTTTATTTTTAAAACACGTTTTACTACTAAATTTAAATTTAGAGTGTAATATTTTAAAAGAATTCTCTTAAAGAATAAGCTGTGTCACCCTTGATAACTAGGTTCAGGTTACCTTATTATAGTTTTGTCTAGTAGCAACTTAAGAAAGTTATCCTTTTTTTCATTAATCCTGCTCAAATACTTAATAAACAAGTAATTGTTTAAAAAAATATTTTATTCAATAAACTTTCTGTAAAATGGATCTAAAAAGGTTTAATTGCTTCTTAAGACGAATCAATCGAGCCCAAACTCGGAGGGGTCATGTTGTTTTATCACAGAGTTGCCATGACCACATTCCAGCTCCATCATCAGATCATCTCTATGTTATTATAATATTGTCTTATAATATTGACATTGTCTTATAATATTATATTGACACGCGATACACGCAAATTTCAGCTCAATCGAAAACCGGGATGTGGGACTTCAACTTGCTAGATTTGATGATGAAATTAAATAAAAGCTTGTAAAAGAGAGTAAATTTGTAAAAAGTTAAGATGACAGTGAGTGAAAGAACAAAAGCCTCCTTTATACGTAGGTATCAATCTAAAACATCCTGAATTTTTTATCGTAGCAAATACTTATCTCTCTACTTTCATTATTCTAAACGTGTGTCCTAAAAGTAGTAAGCTTCCTCTACGTGACAACCCTGCACTACAGAGCATCTTCTAGCAAAATTATATTGTCTCGAAGACTCGAGTCCGTCTCCACCCAATAAACATCATAAAATTTTCCTTATTTTTTATGTTAATAAAGTTTTGTCCTCAAACTTGAAAAGAAGCTATCTGCGTAAACAGAACTACTTTGGTGCTATTTTTGAAACGAGCGGAATTTTTTATCAAATAAACCATGAATTTAGAGACTTACAAGTACCGTCTTATTATAAAAGCAGACTAACTTTGTTACTAGGTTTATACCACTATCCGACCAAATCTAGTTGACATTTTCAATAGCATATTACTAGATGTCAACTTGATTTAATCGGATAATGGTTTGAACCTATAGTAACAAAGCTGGTCTACGTTTTATAATAAGACTGTTAGCGTTTAACACACACGCACACGAGCCATACACTCCGCTAGGAGTGATATAGAGTTCTGTCAGAGTAGTATATTCTTTGGTTCTGTCTATGCACCGGGCAGGCGGCGGCACGGGCGCGGCGGCGGTCGATGGCGGCGCGCCTGCGCGGGAACCAGACGAGCTGAGCGGGCGGAATGCGTTTACATGCACTTCGCTGTGTAGTGGTCACTGGTCAGTTGGCGAAGGTTTGGCTAGTGTTTGAAAGTTTCCAGGTTTGTGTGTTACTCTATCCCTACATCTTCAAGTCGTAGGGCTATCCCAGTCGCTGTAGTCGCTGAAGTACTGATTTTGATCGGAGCCCGGGGTGCGCTCGTTCATATCTTTTAAGTTTAAATTACTATTTCTTATTAAATGGCCATTTCAAGTTAGTTTCAGATTTTTAAGCTGCCTAGGAGCACTAACCTGAATATTATGTCCTGCGCTTTACCACAACGTGCAATGAATAGCAAAGCTGCTAAGTTGGTGTAAAGAGACATGCGTTCACCGCGGGTCCGCTTGTCCATTGTTTCATTCTGTCTTAAATTAGATCGTCCGCTGGCAGCGGTTGAGTAGTTTAGGATTACATTTTATTTTTCTTCTGTTTCACGTTCCGAAATCCGAATAGAATTTTTAAGGTTTTTTTATTTTCAAATTTAAAATTTCTTTATTTTCTCTACAATCTTATACCTAAAATAAAAAATTCTAATACAATGCTGAATTAACTTAGTTATTTTTAAACTTAAAAGGAAAAATGAAAGTCAGAAATATAGTAGTAATGAAAAAACAAACTTAAGTATAAGTAATAATATTCTGTATTATTTCGTTTTAGTTCTTAGAGGTATTTACATATTTTAGATGACTCTAAATCGTTATGGTCGGCTTTTTCGACAATACTGCGTGAGTAAACCGTACACAATATTCATAATGACAAAAAGTCTAAACTCTACTTACCTATTAACTAACTCTAAATAAACGTCGTCTTCATCATAATAGGCCCTCGGCATTATTTACAGCCTCCTTACAATTAGTGTCACGTTTCCCTGCCCTCTAGGGCTCCCGTAGGCTGTAGCTCATTTTTCCGAGTTTTCTTAACAGCCCGGTCCCCAGGGCCCTGTGAAGGTATTACGCGGGCCCGTGGTCCGCCCGGTTTGGAGGTCCCGTCTGAAAAGTTTGAAATATTTGGGTCAGGATTACTGGAAGAATTTTGCGACCATTTTAAAAATAAAACTTATCATTAATTTCGCTTGACCTGGCAATAGTAGAGCTTTACCTTTATTTTTAACGAAACACTATTTTTAACGCTAAAGTTCGCTTGCATAAATATTAAAAACATATAAAGATCTTTACTTTAATAATTATAAACATATGACCTATTAAAAATTTAGTATACAGGTAATTGACAATCGTGAAATTGCGTAATACAGGATGATTTTGGCGTAACAAGTTTTCTTTTAAAATAACACAGTGTTTTTGCTATGTTAAACAAAGCACGTCTGCGTTTTCTAGATAGACAATGCTAGAATAATTGTTTTTTGAAAAACATCACTGCGTGTGGCGTGCGAGAAAATTGTTTAATGTTGAAAAGATAATTGACTGTTTGGAACAATACATTCGAGACTTGGCCTAGCATTGTGGTTTTGAGGGTTGCGTAAACAAGGGACCCTTATAGTTACGCCATGTCTGTGTGTCTGTCTGTCTGTCCGTCCTCGGTTTCACTTAGAGACTATAAATACTAGAAAGCTGTAATTAAGTATAGTAGGTAGGTATGTATATTAATTATGGCGCAAAATTGTAAATAAAATCTTGAATTATTTTTGCCTTAGCTCCCATACGAGTAAACTGGTAGTCATTATTTTATCTTGACTAACCCATCGTATGGGTTATCGTAAAAAAAATTTACTAACCTTTTATTATGTTCCATAGCTGGACAAATGCCTCCCCCTTGCTCTTCCACTTATCTCTGTCTGCTGTAAGCTCTTTCCATCCAGGCAAAATCCTATCCCAATCGTTTCGCCACCTGGTTCTGGGTCTACCTCTGCCCTGTCGGCCCTCTGGTAACTAAAATGTTGTTAATTTTGCCCACCTTTCCGGTCGCATTCGACTGACATGTCCCGCCCAGCTCTATTTTAGTTTGGCAGTTTGTACGCCTACATCTGCAATTCGTTTGAGAACGCAGTATTGTTTTAGGCACTTTGTCTATAAGACGCAGGCCCAATACGCTGCGCTCCATTGCTCATTGGCAAACCTTGAGTTTGGACTTTTGAGACTCGGTCATAGACCATGTCTGCGAGCCGTAGGTGAGGACAGGCAGGATTCACACATCGAGGAGCTTTCTTTTAAGTGTTAGTGGAAGGGTGGCCTTTATCAGCTCTTTCATCGACCAGTAGTTTTTCCAGGCGTTGTTGATGCGAGGGTCGATTTCTCGTTCTTGCCTGTCAATTACAGATACTTGGCCTAGATAAATATACTCCTCAACGTATTCCAGACCTGTCCAACCACCTCGATCTTATATTTGGTGCTGTTTGTCATGACCTTGGTCTTTGACCGGTTTATCGTGAGTCCAAGCTCAAGGCTTGCTGCGCGCAGATCTTGGAGCATTTTTTTTCCAAGTCAGGAGCGGATTGCGAGAGCAGAACAATGTCATCGGCATAGCGAAGGATGGTTAACCTTTGGCCACCAACGACAATGCCCATGCTCTCGCATGAAACTGCCAGTTTCTTAAATGCCTTCGCTAAACAGCTGGTAATAAGTTAAGAAGACAACGGGTCACCTTGTTTTACGCCTTTCTCTACAAAGAATGCTGGTCCTAGTTTTTGGGTCGGAACTGAAGCGGTACCACTGTAGTATATGTATTGTTAAATAGGTCTTTTAAATTAATTAAAAAAATTGTGACCTTGTGAACACTAAGTGTCGATTTTTGTTAGAGTCAAATGTCTCCTCTATCTGCTGTAATACTGTAACTGTGCCAACTCCCCCACACCTTTTATACTCTTCTTTACCCAAAGGTTAGCTGGAAGAAATCGCTTTAGTGATAAGCCTGCCTTTGTACCTACTATATTTTAAATGTAGGTCCTTTAATTATATTTAGTAAGTGAATAAAGAAATTTTGTCTTATCAGCTAAGCTAAGTTATATATGGACACGTAAAAAATTCACAGCTCACTGTATACAAAGTGGCAAGAACATCTCCATAATAAATCGAACCACTGGCTATCTAGTATAGATCTCTGCAGTATTTATACTTATATTAAAATAACAGTCAAAAAACGACAAAAAAGGCGATATTCCCATTGCCACTTTTGTATGGAAATGTCTTTTTATTTTTTTAACTGTTGTTTTAATTCGATTGTCATATTCAGCTTAGTCATTTAATTGTATAAGTCATCTAAGGTGCATCTCGGTTTTTCTCGTTCGCACGATCTAGAGCAACCTTGGTAGCAAGACCATTAAAGATTTTATTAAGTACCTATTTAATCCATTCCATTCCCAAGTTAATTTTCTATTTCCGGAAAAAACGTAAATGTGAAATAGCCAAGTAAATATCCGACAAAAGAAACGAAATCTAAAGTCTTGTAGATTATTCTGTAATTTATTTATAACAATCTCAACATTTGACCTGGCTATTCTTAACAACACCATTTATTTACAATAATAGAACCTTACGATCTAAAAACAATAATTGCGTATTACATAAAAATATAATAAATTGATTAGAAACGTAAGACGTCTAGCTAATACTAAAAACAGTAAAAAAGAAGAGAACCACAATTGGACTAATTAATAACGTCGCAAAAATAGGATCATTTCATTCTTAGTCCTTAGGGAACCATCCGGGCGACGATCTATTACTGGCGCCTCCACTCCTCCGACACATTCGCTGCAACTATTCACAGAACAGAGGTATAACTATGGCTTGATCGAGCTTGGCGAAGGTCCCTCTTGAACATTTCATCATCATCATCATCATATCAGCCACAGGAAGTCCACTGCTGGACATAGGCCTCCCCCAAGGATTTCCAAAACGACCGCTCGGAAGCGGCCTGCATCCAGCGCCTTCCTGCAACATTGCGCAGGTCGTCTGACCATCTAGCAGGTGAGTGTCCTACGCTGCGCTTGCCGGTACGTGGCCGCCATTCGAGAACCTTTCTGCCCCATCGGCCATTGGTTCTTCGCGCTACGTGCCCCGCCCACTGCCACTTTAATAAGCTAATCCGCTTGGCTATGTCAGTGACTTGAACATTTGTATAGTCAGAAATGTCATACTTTGAGTACATTCGATAACTACAAAGTAATTCGATATGTAAAAGTGGAAATTTATTTTAATTTCATTATTATGACATCACCCTCAATTCATAATTATGACATTCAGTCTACATTCATTAACCTGATTTGTTCCATTGTTTGGCAAAGGTCTCTCCCATCTTCTTCCACTTATCTCTTTTCTGTGTTAGGCTCGTCCATCCTTTAGGTCAAGAAAGCACCGGCGAGGAGATCTCGACGCATTTCAGTCCACGTATCTAATTTTAATATCAGTTTAACTGTAACTTGACGACTTTGAATACAATTCTGCAGTGCAGTTTGGTGCCGTTTCTTCTGCTCTTGCACTTAAAAGCACAAACTTTTGCCTTTATAATATTCAAAATAAAAAAGTATATAAAAAAATCCCGTACAAGTTGCCCAGGCGTCTACATAATTTCGTATTGAAATGCCATTTTTTCTTACTATTATTTTAATTTCATCGTGCTCAAGTGGTTTAGTGCCCGTGGTTCGATTTATTACCGGTGTGTCCCCTTCACGTTGTATATTATATGAGCGTGATATAGTGTGATAACTGATTAACCTGTCATCTGTGAGCAGACCGGAATCCGGTCGACATGCATTGTTTTGCTATTGTGTCTGGTGTTTTGCACAGACAACAGGTTAAGGAGCACTCTCGCTTGACAATGTGTAGTTCCCTGTAATATGTATAGAACGTAGCTTTCTGTACTTTTGGTATTTGTGCGTTGCTGCAAATGAATAAGACTCGAGGGCCGCGGCCTTTGCCTTGATTTATTTGGGTTCGCTCGGGGCGTTATTCAACAGCGGCAATTTGGTAACTCGCTCTAATATATTATTTGAAGGTGATTAAGGATTGTTCATTCATTTTTGATTGTATATATATCTGCGCTGTAAAAAGAAACACCCGGTATGTTTTATGTTTTTACCACTGTCACGGCTGTCATTACTGTATGACTGATAGCTTTAATGATGAATTCAAGCAACCGAAAGTAGCACAATATTTTCTATGTATTGCCATATTATTTTCTTGGCACTGGCGGGCGGCCGGCACCACAATACAATGACACCGGGTAGTTTTGCCTTTCGACGATTGCTTAGCGGCCGTGTAAACGAAGCTTGGCTGTGTGCGTTTGCCAATTTGGGCTTTATTATGGAGTGCTTTTCCTGTAATAATGTCTACTGTGGCTTGGCCCTTCAATGTAGTCGTCGTATCATTTGCTATGTGTCCCTGTCTTTGAGATAATGCTATCTGACAAGACACGATCCCTCGCGATCCAAACTCCAAGCAAGTGATCCATCCCCTGTCCGATTACCGCGGAATAAATGATTCTTGTAAATTTTGGGTACAGCCGTGAAAAAATGTGTACTCGTAGACTTTAGCATTTGTTTGTGTTTGAGCTGATGCTGCTGGATTGTGTGTACGGACTGTATATAAGGTCTAACAAAATATACTGAAACTATTTTAAGGGTGAATTCAGTCCGTGATAGTGAACAACTTTCCCCAAAAAACATTTGTCAAATTATGAAAAATAATTTAAGGCTTATGTTCCTTGGGGAAAATTGTTTAGTATCGTTGACTGAATTTACCCTCAAAATAAATTAAGTATATTTTGTTACACCTTATACATCAAATAAGCACTTTATGGATGTATATGATTTTGACGACCTCCGTGGCGTAGTGGTCATCATGCTAGTCCGCCACCCAGAGTTCCCGGGTTCGATTCCCGGTCAGGGCAAGTTGGAAATATAGTATCGTTGAGTTAGTATCCCTATATTTATTTTATTAATTTATATATTTATTTAAATAAATATTTTAATTTAGTATCCCTATATTTATTTTATTAATTTATATATTAATTTAAATAAATAGTACCTGGGCGACCGAGCTTTGCTCGGTAACATCTCAAACATTAACAATTTTTTTTAAACTTTTCTAAAAACAATGCAAAATAATAAAAAAATATAAACTTAAACATAAAAAAAAAACAAAAGTAAGTCACCGAGTGGGATTCGAATCCATAACACTCTTTCGGTCGCTATCCTTAACCGCTGAGCTAAATGAAGGCGGTCGCGGCGCGACGAAATTAGCGACCATATTCTGCGTGGAAAGAAAAACGCATGAAAACTCGAAAACACGCGTTTTCCCAAACATAAAACTAATCTAGATCGATTGTTTACCCCCGAAAAATTTTCAGCGAAATCGTTAGAGCTGTTTTCGAGATCACAGAAATTTATAAATAAATATATATATATACATACATACATACAAGAATTGCTCGTTTAAAGGTATAAGATTTAAATTTAAATATGATTTATTTAGAATAAATTAAAATATTATATCAATATATATAATAACCGTGCCCGCGCAAGATGGTCGTGGATAAAAATGTAAAGAATAAATGATAAAGACGCCAGTAAGAAAGTCGAAAGCAACAACTGATGAGAAAACTACAAAACTAATTTTCAAACGACAAATTACTTAATAAAATGTTTGCTACTCGCATCTACTCACAAAGGCATGATATAATTTAAAGCTGACATATACCTTTACTAAATAAATGGAAAAACAACATCGTGGAATTTAGAGGCTATTCTGAAAGAGTTGCTCTGCTGAAATTTCAACTAAGTCCTAACAAAATTTTGACCATCATCCAGGCTTACGCTCCAACAACTTCACACTCTGATGAAGAGGCAGAAGAATTTTATGGTCTCCTCGATAAGGCATGCGATGAAAACAGAGGAAAGTGGACCGTTGTGATTGGAGACTTTAATGCGAAGATTGGAATCAGAGAGGACAGTGAAAACAGTGAAGTTGTTGGAAAGTATGGACTGGGAAGACGTAATGATCGCGGTGAACGTTTAATACAATTTGCATTTGGACAGAACATGAAAATTGGAAATAGCTTCTTTAAGAAGAGACCACATAGGCGGTGGACATGGGTAGGGCCAAATTCTCAGGTTAAAAATGAAATAGATTTTGTTATTAGTAGTGATATACAAATAATTAAAGATGTAAACGTAATAAATAAAATAAAATTTAGCTCCAACCATCGACCCGTTCGAGCAAAAATAAGGTTTAATTTTAAAATTCATCGTGCAATACTTTTCAGAAATAAAATAAGAAAACTTGATATAAATACACTTATTAACAATCACCAACAATTTAAATTAGATTTATCAAACAGTTTTCAACCACTAGATAATGTAGATGTAAATGATGTAGATTGTCAATATAATAAAATAGTTAACGCGATAAAAAATGGCAGCAATAATATAAAGAAACAAAAACTAAAAAGTAATAAATTATCAAAGGAAACACTAAATTTAATAGATATGCGATCTGAAAAATCTATCGGAAGTCCAGAACATAGTATAATAGACAAACAAGTTAAGAAGAGCATTAGAAATGACATTAGGAAATATAATACATATTTGATAAAAGTAGCGATAGAAAAGCACAAGTCTTTAAGGGTGGCAAAACAAGGCATAACAAATAGAAAATCTTGGATTAACAGTATATGCGACGACCAAGGTAAAAAACACCATAATCAGAATAACATTTTAGACATATGTACAAAATTTTATAAAGCTCTCTATACAGATAATAGCAAAATAGAATCAGAGAAACATTATTTTTGCCCAGATGAGATCCCTTTAATAACAACTGGAGAAGTCTTGGATGCTTTAAAATCCATGAATCTTGGTAAAAGTCCCGGGAGTGACGGTATAACAACAGAGGCGCTTAAAATAGGCTCACCCATCCTAATACCTCATTTAGTCAACCTATTTAACTCAATTCTTCTAACAGGTAAACTACCAGCTAACTTTTGTCACTCCAATATCGTCCTCCTGCACAAAAAAGGGGACAAAACAAACATCAACAACTACAGGCCTATCAGTTTAGTATCGCATATTTATAAAATCTTCATCAAAATTATCCAGAAACGTATCGACAGCACGCTAGATTCACACCAACCACCTGAACAAGCCGGATTTCGTCCCGGTTTCTCAACTAATGACCATCTCCACACAGTAAACCAAATTATCGAGAAATCAAATGAGTTCAATAAGCCCCTCTACATTGCTTTCGTGGATTACACGAAAGCATTTGATAGCATAAAACATCAGGAAATATTTACAGCATTAGAAACACAAGGAATTGACAGAGTTTATATAGATCTTTTAGAACGCATTTACAACACCAGCACTGCAAATATTACATTACAGTCACCAGGAACCCCATTTAAAATAGAAAAAGGGGTGAAGCAAGGCGATCCGCTTTCCCCTAGATTATTTACAAGCACTCTCGAAGAAGTTTTTAGAAAGATGTCGACTCTGTGGGAAACCCAGGGGATATTGATGGGCTCCAAAAGGCTAACCAACTTACGATTCGCAGACGACATTGTGCTTTTTGCTTCAACCCCTCAAGGTTTACAAAAAATGCTTGAAGACCTAAGCAGGGCAAGTCTTGAGGTTGGGCTTTCTATGAATAAATCTAAAACGCAAGTTATGACCAACAGCACGAAACTAAAGGTCGAGGTTGATGGGCAAGAAATACAATATGTCGATGAGTACATATACTTGGGCCAGGTAGTCTCCTTCAGCAACCGGCAAGAAAAAGAAATAAACCGCCGCATTGACAATGCTTGGAGGAGCTACTGGTCCATGAAAGAGCTGATGAAGGGTGACCTTCCAATCTCACTAAAGCGCAAACTCATCGACATGTGTATCTTGCCCATCCTAACTTACGGTGCTCAGACCTGGTCATTTACCGAAGAGCAGAAGTCCAAGCTCAAGATTTGCCAAAGAGCGATGGAGCGAAGTATCTTAGGCGTCACTCGGCTGGATAAAGTGCCTAACACAGAACTCCGTTTAAAAACGGGAGTTGTAGATGTGGGGCACAAGGCCGCCAAGTTGAAGTGGGATTGGGCAGGCCACGTATGCCGGATGCACCCAGACAGGTGGACCAAACTAGTAACAGAATGGATTCCTGCAGATGGTCGTAGGAAACCGGGCAGGCCTAGAAAGCGTTGGAGTGATGACATCAGATGTTTTGAGAAGAATTGGTCGCAGGTCGCACAAAATCGGGATAAGTGGAAAGATATGGGGGAGACCTTTGCCCAGCAGTGGGACAATAAAGGTTAACAAAAAAAAAAAAAATATACCTTTACGGATAATGGAAAAGCTCGCATATGGCTCACAAACTTGTAGCTACAGATAGTGCAAGAGATTTACGAGTATGTTGGATTATAAAATTTTATGTAGCTAGTGCTCAGTTGAAGGCAGGGCCGTACTTAGGGGAGGGCAACAGGGACTCCAGTCCCAGGGCCTCCATAAAGAGGGGACCACCCACAATAGACTTCGAAAAAAAAAACAAATTCCGACTACTAGTTTACACTAGTAAACAACTTTTACTTTAGTTTTTTTTGCCGTTTTACCTTTGATTTTACTACAAATTTATTATTGAAAACCTCGACTGAAATAAAATTGTTTATTTATTTATAAAATATTTTGGTGCCAGGGAGTATCCTCCACACTTTGTTGCCCCGAGGCCCCCGAGGAAGGTCACTAGGGAACGGCGTGGGTGTATAAAGGCCGGCACTTATACGGCCGCTATTGTCGGTCGATATTATTGCACGCGTTATTTTGATACGTTTTTCTTATATTTTGTATCGGAACGCTCAGACGCTCATTAGTGTAAATGCAAGAAAGCAAAGTCGGAAATTATTTATTAACCGATATAAACGCTCTCCGTCTTGTAATAAAACGCAGACTAACTTTGTTACTAGGTTTAAACCATTATCCAACCAAATCAAATTGACATTTAGTAATATGTCATTGTCTCATTTGAAAATGTCAACTTGATTTGGTCGGACAATGGTTTAAACCTAGTAACAAAGTTAGTCTGCGCTTTATAATAAGACGGTCTAGGTCTATATTTAGCAGTTGACTTCCTGTGGCTGATATAATAATGATGATGATGATGAACGCTCTGCGGATTAAAAAAACTGTAACGACTTAAATATCTAAATCCAACTCCACGTCATTCGGTTTGGCATTGTAATGTTATGTTATCTTTCGGGGTAAAGCAGCTGCTCTTCATCTTTGCGTGTCGATGTCCACTTAAAACTTAATATTCTCCTGTACCCAGTACTGAGCGAGCTGTACTACCCAGTGTCAGCCCCTGGTGTGTGGTGGGCTTTACGCCCGGGCTTCATTGCGCATTCCGGGCGCGGCGACTGCGCTCCGTTGCACGCAGTTAGCTCAACATTTTCGCGGGAAACTGCTGACGGCAAGCTTTGCTTGGGAATTCACGTCAGATACTTTTTCATTTATTATTTTGTATTTTTTGAAAATGAAATAAAAGGAGTTTAGTGCGACTTCTCTAATGAAAATTGTGAGTGTACGGACAGAAAGATCTTCAAGCCTTTAAATGAGCTTGAAGCTAACTTCAACTCATTAAAACTAAATATAACTATTAAAACTACAGCTAAACTAAATATAAATACTTAATTAAAAATAGACTTAATTAATTAAATGGACCTTAAATCAAAGGCATAGGCACATAGACTACTTTGCATTTGTGTGAAAAGTTTTACAACCAGCCGCCGACCGATATCAATTCTCCTGTAAAATGCAGTTGTAGCACGAGATGTTTGTTCTTAGTCCTTTAGTCGCCTCTTACGACAGTCTCAGGAAAACCCATAGTTTTCTGTGGTTGTCGTAAGACCACTCCACAGTGGTCTTATTCTTGGCCTAATCTAACTTAAAATCTCATAAATTTTTAAAAATCCTAAAAAGTACACGGGAAATTTTTGCTTGTAGGTAATTTATATGAATAGATAAAATAGGTCGGCACCGAATTCATCTAGATATCCTGTCGATACGATGGCTGTCAGGCCCGCCTCATCAGCATGCGAGGCACGGAGCCTATCGCGGACCCTCATATTTATGTTGATGTAGGCAGCTAGCCTATAGGTATACCTATATTTATCTGTAAAACTTCCTTCATATATATTATCACGCCTGTTTGCCACAGGCACAGAATTAATATGAGAAATTAAATGTACAAAACTGAATCTCTTAGGTCCCGCGCAATATGCGTCCCCGTTTTCCGGTGTTGATCGGCGCCTCCATGGTAGAGCCGAACGCTCTAACCACTACACCACGGCGACAGTTGTATGTAAACTAATCACTGTATACTATTATTAATTCTGTGTCACTGTTAAAAAAAACAGGTGGCTACTTCTCCAAACGAACAAAAAAATACGTCTTAATGGAGAATCCAGTTTTCAGAATGTAAATTTGTCATTCAAAATATTGATCATTGTAGTTTGACATGCAGGCTATCTAGGACAATTACATAATGGATCCTAACTTAATTTGAAGTTAATTTAAAAAAATCGCGGACCCTCAAAAGTTGATCGATCTGGTGTGTCCTTACTCCAGATTTGTTACGATAATGTTTTATTTTTATTTTTTTACTGCCCAATTTCGACCAGCATACATGTTTATAATATTGAAAAACAATGTGGTTTTGATAAATAAAATTCATTTCATGCAAATTTTACTTAGTTTTGCGACAATACAAAAAGAAAGATGTGTCCGACGGTTTTCGTTGATTACTCTGGAACGATATAAAATCGTCTGCATATCCCAAGTTTTTGAACGCATCGCCCCTGTTTCCCCTCAGCTAGCTGTTCCCATTCGCATTTCAACATTAATTGGGAGCTGATGTGCGCTGCGTTCCCGTATTAGCGATTTACGAAGGTAAGTAGTTGATCACTCTGGTTTTGGTTTCCAATATAATTGATTGCTATGTTTCGATTATTTAAATGACTAGTTGTTTTTCGTGCTAATTGTATGGGCTAGAGTTTTTATATTAAAAATATATAAATAATGTGTAAGAGTGGATTTCTTAGTGTTATTACTTTTGCCAGAATTGATGAAAATGTAACTTTTTTTGACTGATATGGCATTGATCGCTCTGGATAAAGTGACCATGGCGATCAATAATGTCATAAAATAAGTGAGGGTACTAAAGTATATTCGACTAATTTCTTGTGAATGTATGACTAGAACAGTATATACAAATATTGCTTTGAATCAAAATAAAATGTTTTGTTTCTGATAAGTAACTTTTAAAATATTATACCTATCTAATATAGCAATAACTTGGTATTTACTTCGCATAACTTCAATTGTAATCTCTTAAGTGTTAAGTTCTAGGTTTGGGATGTTATCCTATTAATTAAATTTTATGAAGATCGGATTATTAATGAGGACTTAACGACACAAACAAACTTTCAGATGTTGATATTGGTATAGGTTTGTTAATATTAGGTTTAAACTTTACCATAACTATGTCTCACTCGGGTAATAAATATGGCCTATATAGCTTCAGGGATAATATAGCATATTCATAATGAAAATTTTTTTGAAATCAGTTTAGGTTTTTTTTGTGTTTAATTGTAACAAACCAAAATTCAAATCATCCCTTTATATAATATTAGTCTAGATAGTATAAATATGTTATAAAAAGATATACACATTATCAATGTGAAAATGTGTTAGTTTTTTAATGTTGTAATTGTGATGTTATAATTTTGATAGATAAATATTACCTGTACTTACAATTATGAGAATTAAATGTGTCTATTTGAATGGTTTTTCCTTTACAAAATACCCTGCTTTATTATGTACTAGCTGTGTCCGTGGGCTTCTCTTCATGTGGGTATTTCGGGATAAAAATACCCTATATCCTTTCCCGAGTCTCAAACTATATCCATACCAAATTTTATCCAATTCTGTAGTTAGAGCGTGAAGACGTAACAAACAAACAAATATACAAACTCACTTTCGCATTTATAATATTATAGTAGGATAGGATAGGATTTATGTCCATTGTGGTTTTACGATGATATTTCTAAGTAAGTAGAGTGTTATATTAGGTATATTACTATATTTATTGTCATGTCTAAAAGGAATAATATTCATTGTATTATTATTTGCCTATGGTTTATAGTATTATTTGATCAATCTGGCGTTTAAATTGATCGCTCTGGTCTCAAAAATTTCAAAATCAAATATCTCTAAAACAGTTTGTTGAAAAAGAAGGCCAATAAGAAAGAATACATTTTCTTAGGGTTACTTGTGTGAATAAGTATATAAAACTTATTTACTATGGGTAAATAAAAAGCACCAGAGCGATCAACAGAATAACGGTTTTTTGGAGAAGTAGCCAGGTATTCTCTTCCCGAGATGGAACTTGACTACGTCACAAAGTGTTGTCGCTGATTGTTCTTTTCAGTAAATTTAAGGACTTTCTCAATTAGTTCATTAATATTAAATAAAATATTAAGAAACTTAGCTTATATATATATACAAGAATTGCTCGTTTAAAGGTATAAGATAATGGATTATTAATTCGAAATTGGTATATAAAGTTCAAAAATGCATTACGCTCGGGTAATTCAATTTCACACAGTGGCAACATATCAAACTGATGACGTAGTCAAGTTCCACCTACGTCATCAGCTGTCACGGAAAGAGAATACCTTATTTTATTATACCATGGGCGCCTCTACAAGGCGAGAAAGGGGGAAGTGCGAGGACGGGGAACGAGGACGCATATCGCGAGGTGAAACGCTTAGGAGATCAGTTAGTTCATGTAAATTATTGTCGGGGTGATGGTGGCTGGAACAAAAGGCCCATTTATACAACAGGTTAACTGTAGGTAGTCTAAGCAGACTACCTACTTAAGTAACTCAGACCCGCTTTACGTCAGAGGAAAGTATGTGGAGAGAATTTGAGAAAGAAATAGCCGGCTAAATGCGAGTCGGACTCGCGCACCAAGGGTTCCGTACCATTATCATAAAAAAATCATATTTCTTGTTTGGGAGCCCCACTTAAATATCTATTTTTTTACTGTTCTTAAGTATTTGCTGTTATAGCAGCCAGAGAAATAGATCATCTGTAAAAAAATTAAATGTTTAGCTATCACGATTCATGAGATATCGACTGGTGACAGACAGACAGACAAACAGATATAGAGACAAACGGACAGCGGAGTCTTAGTAATAGGGTTCCGTTTTTACCCTTTGGGTACGGAACACAAAGAATTGCATAGTCCCATGAAATTCACAGTGATACTAATGTGCATCAGTCTAAAAAAACCTAAGTCTCTGGTTTATGCAATTTTGAACCTACGACAGCACTCCACGTGAGTACCACAAAGACGTACTCTATGCATCGATTGTGACGTCAAAGGTCGAGGGCTGTGATTTAGGTCGCCCACTCACGCGATCGGCCTTTACAGCGACGGACGGAACCTCGTTGACCCATATAGCATTAAGCCTTCGCACATTATAGCAACTGGACGCTACTTCTTCTCTTCTCATACTCACAATCACAACTCGCGTGATTTGAGTGAGAGTAAAGTGAGGGTTATGATTTAGGTTGCCCTTTACCGCGATCGGTGAAATAAATAGGGACAAATCACACAGATTGAGCAAGCCCCAAAGCAAGTTTCAAACTTATGTTATTTATGGGAGACTAGCCCTGCGGTGTGACGCGCGCCTAAAGTAGCCTATGTATTAATCCGGTGTATTAAGGTGTCAGCTTCCTGCATACCAAATTTTATTAGAATCGGTTCAGCTATTTGCGCGTGATGAAGTAACTAACATACACACACAAACTTTCGCCTTTTTAACATTAGTGGTGTGATTAATAAAACCATAATATATTTTATGATAAATGAATGTACAACCTGGCAAGACGAGGTGACCATAGGTGGAGTAGAGTGCTGACGGAGTGGTGGCTCCTAGTTGGTAAACGTAATGTGGGTCGTCCGAGAGATAGATGGGTTGATGACGTAAGAAAAGTCGCGGGTCGAAACTGGTTTTGTAAGGTGTAGGACCGATGTGGTTGGCATACATTGAGAGAGGCCTATTCCCAGCAGTGAGATATGGAAGGCTGCCGATGATGATAATGAATAAACATCCTTCCCTGGTTGCGAATCAAACAAGAACCAAGAACCTCTGGAGTGGCGGTCTTCTGTGATAACCATTACGCCACGGAGCTTGTATATATGGGGCGCCACTTAATCGGGTTAGTACATTTAAATATTTGGGGCATATTGTAACTGACGATTTAAAAGACAATGCGGACATTGAGAGGGAGCGCAGGGCGCTGACTGTACGTGGTAATATGTTGACCCGCAGGTTTGCTCGTTGTTCGACAGATGTCAAAATTACTTTATTCAAGGCGTTTTGCTAATCTTTTTACACGAGCAGCTTGTGGGTAAGCTACACACAAAAAGCATACAGCGCACTGCGTGTGCAATATAATAATGTCTTTAGGATGTTGTTACGGTTGCCACCTTTCTGTAGTGCGTCTTCTATGTTTGCTGAAGCTTTTACAGACGATTTTTACGCCATCAGACGCAAACGAGTAGCCTCATTGCTAAGCAGATTGCAAGCCAGCAGTAACAACATCCTGCAAATACTGTGCTCCAAATTTGACAGTACACTGCTATCATTCTGGAGCAAAATTGTATAAGGAGCTGTTAAATAAATGTATATGTACCTACTCAAAACATTACTAACATAGTTTTAAGAAAAATTGTTACTAACATAAATTGGACCATGTGGTCTGAATAAATAAATAAATATATTACAATGGGCGAAAGCTCTTATTCTTGGGCGACGTCGTCTTGCATGCTAATGGCTAGTTTAAACTTTTACTGCATCACAGGGGTTAGTAATGCTTAGAAGTTGGAAAGTTTTCGATTAAGGGTTGCCAGGGAATAGTGACATTGATGAGCTTTCAGTTGTTACGATGTAATAAGAATGTTCTTGAACGTACTTTAAGTTAAACTTACTAAAAAACTAAATCTAATCAATACTTGTAAATTTTATCTCACTACAAAGAGTTAAATATACTTATACCCTCAGACCCTCATATTCATATAAAAACAACTCCTTGCCTAACTTAATTGGGTTAAAATATGTTTTGTCCTTTTTCAGAGCCTGGTGACAGACAGACGGACAGAAGGACGGACAGACAGCGAAATTTTAGTAAATAGGGTCCCGTTTTTACCCTTTGGGTACGGAACCCTAAAAAAGGGAGTAACATTAAATTAAATTCGAATGAAATAAATAATTAAAAATAATACCTATTTGTAATTTAATCAATCAGTGTAATTTGTCCCTATATAAGTATTTATTTATTTAGTTACTTAGAATTACACCGCCGTCACACTAAACGTGGCCCTTGGGTCTTACGGCCATGGGCGTTGTCTCCTCCGTCAGGGATAAAGACGGGATAATGTATTTGCACCTATAAAAACATAGGAATAGCTTTATAACTTTTAAAGCAATTCTAGTTGAATTTTATAGAATCTTTTTGCTTTTTTACTTTTTTGATCACATAATTATGGAATATACAATGTGTTTTTTTATTAAGTAGGCACAAACATTTTAAAGGGTGATTCCATTCATCTTTTTGAACATTTTTTTTTCTAATAATCAACCACCCCGTAGCATATTTGTACGTAATGAAAAAGAAAATGGTATACTCGTAGTGGTAGGTTTGGTGACTGTTGCCATTTTACTTTTTAGAATTTTGCTAGACAACTGTCAAAAATCAATGGGTAATGCTAATTTTGAGGTAAAAATTGCTGAATATTTAAAACCAAGATTTTAAAAAGTCGCAAAAATTTATGAAATCCCACTTTTTAGCTTACTAGCTTGTCTAAAAATTTTGCTAAATGAGGTAAGTACTTAGATGTTTACATCAAGTTCGTTTATGTGTGTAGCATGAATAATGCCAATAAACTTATTTCATTTCAATGTTCGACAATGTTTGTGTAAGGAACCCTGGAATAAACTTCACTAGACTCGTCACGTAAACGCAATGATTTTTCGTGTGAATGAAATATTCTTTGAAGTTGGGTCTGGAGATAAATTTTTGACTTTCGTGGGTATAATTTATTTATAAAAACCTATGAATCTAAAAGTCATTTAAGTATTGAAAAGAGAAATATAACATATCCCACCTACTAGTTTTTCTTTTTAATCCCTGACAAAAAGAGAAGTTACATAAGTTTGATGCTAATCTCTGTCTGACTGTGTCATCAAAGCGCTCAAAGGGATAGACCGATTACGATTTTTACGTGAAAGCAAGATCTCTCGCAGTGTAGTTTTGAAATCCCGTATGGATACAGAAATAAGGAATCTCAAATGTTGAGTTTGTGTTTTCGCGCACGATTTAATTTCATTCGAGATTTAACTTCAAAAATCGAGCTCCTGATCTGGACGTGGCTGTTCGGAGCACTTTAATATCCAACACTTCCAACGAGTGAAATACATTTACTGAATAGATCTCCATTTGCTAAGCGCCAGAATCTTTGGGTGCTTAGCAAATGGAATTTAGTATATAGCTCTGAGGGATATAATAAAAAAAATATTTTAGTAAGTAGTGAATCTTATAAATATTAATGTTATTTTGCTGAAAAAGGTTTTTCCCGAAATATATCTATGAATATTTAAAGACAAGTTCCCGGGATTGAGCTAGCCTCAAAAAATCATATTGGAAAAGCTATGAGGGCTTTAAGAAATAACGTTTTCACTAAACATCTTGTTACATTCTTCAATGACTGTTATCTGAAGTATGCTTTTAGGCACCTTAAAAATTTTACAGTTACAATCAACTTGGAAAGTTTAAACTCCGTACTCATAGAATTAAATTAACTCTGTCGAAACACGAAAATCTGTATTGTCTACAGCATAAAGCATAAAGACAAATATTACAAAGTTTTCATTAAGACATTTTTAATCATTATTTTAAGAACTACATACGGACTAAAGAAAAGACTAACACAGTCAAAGGAACGACTTCAGCGGCGTTTCGTTGTAGAACTATTGATAGTTGACCTTAAAAAATAGTCACTATATCGATAGTATCGACAGCCATTTAGTAGGAAGCAATACCCACTATTGACGTAACGATAGTTCTGGTTGCCATCAATAGCGGCTACAGATACTTATCAATATTGTGACTACTTTTCATACAATAGTTTGACAATACTATAACTATCGATAGTCCATTTGCTGCAACGCTAGTCACAAACTGCTAATTATACTCCTTGTCAATATTTTAAAATTGCATGATATATTTTGAGTGTGAGGGACGAATTAAAATTTCATAGGTAACGTATTTAAAATTATTCTAGAACATTATTTCTTTAAGAATAAATCCATCAACGAAACAAAGTTAAACAAGAACTGTATTAATTTAAATGTTCACCGATTTCTGTTTTAGTACGAAAAAAATCCGAAGCTACAAAATGTATTCACTAATTGCTTAACAATTTTATTACGCGTATGTTATGTCTGACCTTAACCTTAACCCTTCACAGGTTTGTACAAAGTTTTAACAGAACATCGCTATATAAGTTCCGCTAATATCACGTCATCTACGACAGTGTTTCATTTTACCAGTGCACCATGAGCAGTTTTACAAGCAACACACGAAACCCCGAACGATTTCCTCCGAGAAAATGCCCCAAATAATCAGATGAATGTCTGATGGGGCGATATGGCCCGCCGTCGGCTTATCGACCAGCCCTCCCCTTGTAGGCCTATAGGGCCTATTTTTAGCCATCGACCGCGCTGCCTCCCATACCTACATGAAATTTCAGGCGCTCCCCATTGGCTGTTTCTCTGTGACGTCACAACGTTCTTTCCTCCAATGAGGAGGCCGGGTTTCGCGCATGGCATCGAAGCCTCGGAAGGCTCTTTAGCAAGGGTAGCCAGTCTGGGCGAGGTGATCCCAGGTGTGCCAAGCCCGCGCCAACTCAACCAAAGGTCAATATCATTCCATTTTCATGTCCGCCATTGTTTTATTTTTGAAAACATCGTTTGGGATAGTGTAGACCTTTTTTGATAGTGTGTGATTTCTAGGGATTATTTTTGTAGCTATAGTTGTGTTTGATGTGCAGTGTGTGTTGTAGTTACGAATGGTGTCGTTGGTTACGTAACGTGGTTTGGTTACGTAACGGTTGCAGATGGTACTGAAGTGGTGCAGGGTGGCGGAGTGGGGGCTCTGTAGTGATTATTTGAAGTCGATTTTACAACAATGTTCTGAATCAACCAGTATTCTACATACTTTTATGATGTATATATCTAAACGTATATATATATATATAAACTTTTGTAAATAAACACACAAGTTCTAATGTCATATCATGTATAAAACCGAAAAAAAAAATCACAGTAAATGTTAGCCCATAAGAATCTTCAGTGTTTAGTAATAATTTATCTAAGAACACAATAATATGTAAAGTGCACTCAGGTATTTACTTTTTCAGCTTTGAATCAAACTTACTGGCACTGGTAGCATACGTCATAATCATTGAAATCATGAATAATAAATGAACTGGTAAATTACACAAAATAATTATATTTAGTACAGTACCTACTTTAGAGTACCTACTCACATTGATTTCGCGGAAAAAAGTTGCGGATTAGTATTTTGACTTGAAAAATTGGATATTTAAATGAATTTAAATAATAGTAATTTAGTAAGGTGATATTTTTTGGATTCCGTATCAAATAAACAATTTCCCTACGCACTTGAGTACTATAAAATTTTAATTTTGACAATCTCGGCCAAAACTGTACTTACTTATAATTATATGATAATATCAAATATAAAAACTAAAAAAATAAGTAAATGTTCTAATCATATTTAATTCCTAAAAAAGATTAAAGGTATGTATATGACATAATTATATTTTTTTACGAGGAGACATCAGAGCTGGCAGCTTTCTTGCCCGAAGAATTATTTTCATACTTTTTTAAATAAAAAAAAATATGACACCATGTAGGTACGCGCTCTAAAACTGAAAAGCTTCAGCTGTCACGTCCTCTAATTAATAATTTGACAATTCTAGCAAATCCTCTCATTCCAGGATAAAAAGCTTTAATTCGAATATAAGAACATGGTTACAAGCGGATATGGCCATGTGATTATTTGCTTCCGATGGAGGAATACATCTTGAGGAAACTTGTACAGTAGTTCACTAGTTAGTACTAGTTGAAATGACAACAGTCATTGAGCTACGATAGAAGCCTTGCAGCTCGATAACTTTTATTCTTTAGTAATCTTTGCTTAGTTATATATTATTTCACAAGCATCTGAAGCTTAAAAAATAAGAAGTGAGAGTTGTAATACTAACAGAAATACTAACTTAGCATAGAACAAGTAAAAAGTAAACAAATGAATACCTATTTTGTTAAAAACGAATACTGCAGGGTCATCACAAAATGCTGGCCACTAAGAAAAAAATTATTAAGAAAAAGTTTGGTTTAGGCATGGATTTGGGGACAGTGTGTCCTTTTTTTTCGTTGCCATTCCCGGATAGTAAGAATTTTAATCTACTAGATGACAACCAATCAAATCAAACACTTTTTTCTAAACGTTAAATTTAAGGATTTGTATGAAATACTAAAGCGTGACGTCATGCTTTTTGAAATCTAAAATCACGCTGAAAATGATCATAATCAATAAAAAGTGACACTATTTTGAAATGTTTTATTTAAAGAACTACACCGAATAACTTATTTTTTAACCAATTCTGTATATTCCGCGAAACTTATACAATTTTATGCTGGTTAATTCAAAATAAAGTCACTATTAGTTTTCACTACATACTATTTCTGCATTTTCATTTCTTCTTGGTAGACAAGTGAATTCTACACCCACGGTAAACAGTCGTACACGCATAATTTAATTCTCAAAAGCTCTCAAAGCGTAAATTGCCGTCTTGCGGCACTACAGGATGTGTACCCGCGGAGGCTCCACTCCGCCACTTCCGGCCGCCATCTTGGCCCGGATGTGCCGCGGTTTATGACTTCCGCTTTCTTTGCAACCAAATGTAACTTTAGCTATTCAGCTTTTCTCTGAATACTTACTTTGGCTGCGTGAATAATTTAATTTTTCTTTGTGATTTTTCCTATAGCATTTTGGTACCAAAATTAACTGTAAGTGTTCATGTTTATAACAATATCTATCTTTAGTGAGTCAAATAGAGACTATGTTACTTATTGAATTAAAAAAATTAAGAGTATAGACTATTTTCTAAATTGTAGATTTGGTAAAAAATAAAAATACGACACTAACAAATAATAAACTGATACTAGTGTTGGCCACTTACCAACCCGAACATCAAATAAAACAATTGATTTAAGCCGTGTTGATTTCTACGAATACAACCCTAGTATTAGTTACAATTCTATCAACATTGTGAAACCCACCTAAATTTATTAAATAGACAGGACATAATGAATACGTAAACCAGCTATTGCAACTTTATTTTGGTTGTATTAAGTTTCAAATACACTTACAACCAAAAATATAAATTTGATGGCAAAGTTCTTATTTTGATATCCGATTATTATACACCGTTATACTGTACTGTTTATATTTTGTATAATTCCTACCAATGAAGTGACAGGGTCGTAGCATAAGTTCGTAGATCGGCTGTGCCTTTGCATGTCTCATTTTCCGACTGTTTACTTCACTGACTTGCGTACCTCTCTAACGAACGTTAACTTTGTTGCAGACGTACAAACCGGCGCACCATGGTGACACACTGAAGCCCCAACCATACATATCAAACAATGCACTGATTACGCCGCTAAGCTAAGATTAATACGTGTTTACTAGTTATATCGCGGGCCCGGGCCCTGTGTAACGTGGAGGGCCCCCTGCCTGAAAGAGCAGTTGTGTGAAGGGCCACGGGCCCCTATCGCTGTGGAGGAAGAAGGCGGGGCCCTGCTCGGGCGGCTGCAGGGCGCGCTGCGCGGGCGCGCCGCCGCCGCCTCGCCGTCGCGCGTCGCCAGCTCCATCCGGGGCTACCTCTCCAACAAGGTCGGCTCTCTGCAGCTCAGAGACTCAGGTGAGCACGCACTTACTTAATTGTAGCCCTCATCATCATTCGTTGGCCGTTTTCGGCTATGGTGACTTATTTGTTTGATACGAATTTAAATATACATTCAAATTCATTCAAGGCATCGCTCATGTGCCCTGATGTGGCTGACATTTTTGATATGAGTGTACATGCACAGTCCTACAATTTGCCCTATTTTATTGCATTTGTAGCCCTACCTTAGCAATAAATAAACAGAAATAACACTGGTCCAAAACTATATATAATCGCCATTCTGACTTGCTAAAAAGAAGAAGAACAGAAATTATTTTCGAAAACGCGAACCACAAACCCACAATTCTCGTTTTTACTTAGGTACTCTTTAAACGCGGGAATGTGATACACTGAGAGAAAAATATCTATCATCCATTCTAGAATCTGCGTAATCCCCTAGATGATAACAAGTTAAATCAGGTATGTCAAAACAAACATTTTCTATGGAATTTGTATATTTCTAGTTAGTCTGTTTTTAACAAAATAGTATTTTACGAAGTTTAAATGACCAGCCCTCGATATCTATAAGCACCGTGTATCATGAACCGGTAGTCCGCAAAAACGTTCCCAAAAGGCGGTGATAATAATTTCACAATTTAAAATTAGAAACGCTGACAAACTGGCGTTAATCCCGTGTACACTTGAAAAGTCTGGTCATGGGTCCGACAGTGTACAATCCGCAGGTTGCCGCGGAAGATCAGAGCAGCTGATAAAGTTAAAAAGGGTTGATAGAACCAGCCTCCTACTCATATGACAAATTTTGTCAAATGAAATTTGACCGAGCTAGCGAAGCGTCTCAGTTTCGAGATTGGCCAAAAATGCTTATGTCTGGCTGTCCGGTTGACAGTCTTCTGTTCTTGCCTACAGGTCGCATTTCTTAACCAATTCTTGTGAAATTTTCTGAGTAGGTTCAAAAATGATGTAGAATATTATTGTCGATTTAGTTTTCCGAAAAATTTCAAAGTGGCAATAATAGGGGGATTGATAACTTAAAAAAATATTACAGCCATTTCAAAAAATTTACATAAATTTCATAAATTTTTTCACTACATACCCTTATTAAGACGCAACTTTTTTATCCGATATACTTCAACGGGTCAGCATGCTATGTACTTTAATATTTTTGAAATTTTCTTAGATTTTTTTATTTTATTTTACTATGAATTCTTTCCGGACGGGTTTTATATCCTATTCTAAATCTTTGTTTGACACCTATAATAGAAACTCTTATTAAGATACAATTTTTTTTAACAGATTACAAAAAGGAAGAAGTTATCAATTCGTGGGATTTTTTCAAAAGTATGTTCACCAATTACTCGAAGTTACCTAGACCAATATTGAATTTTTTTTTAATGGCAAACTTATCAGATGGTCCCATAGAAAATTTATCAAAATTGGTTGTGTAGTTTGCAGTGGAAGTCAGTTTTTAGTTTTGATAAATTATATACGATAAACTTCTACGGGTCTTGGGTGATTTGCGAGGTCTACAGCACCCAGAACCACTAGTATTCAATATGACGTGTGTGTTTATACCTAATTTTATATGTACTGATGTGCTGTTTAATTCTATGTTTTATAATAAAGACCTGTAACAAATTGTTATCAATATGTAATAAACAATCATATCACACGAAAATTATAAAGGCGAAAGTTTGGGAATGTGTGTATACATGTTTCTTTTTTCTTCACGCGCAAACGGCTAGACCCATTCCGATAAAATTTGCTATGCAGGAAGCTGATACCCAGGTAACACCGCGGGGCGGGTAAGCTAGTAAACAAATAAATATTATACACAACACACAAGCTTATAATAACAGAAAACCACAGAAACCGGTGTAAAAGAGAACCCAGGCCCAGAACAAGGAAAGGACTAGACAGATGGATTAACATATACACTAAAGAGGCTGACTTTTTTATTTGTTTACTTAAGTAGTATTTTCTATTACTCACTGCAAGCTGACAAGGTCTCCGAACAAACAAAGCCAGCTCCCGGCGCGCCCCAGGCCGACCGATCCTATTTGCGTTGTACCTTCCAATCTACAAAAGGACAACACAAACAGCGGAAAAATGAAAACATCGAATTAAGATGTACGTGAATCATTGCGCAGCCCTAGCTAAACGTTAAGAAAATAGACCTTATGACGTTGCGGTAAGAGTGTCGCGCTGTTTGCTCAGGGTTGGCTGCTAACGATGGGCAAATATTTGAGAAACAATGGCGTTATTAAATAAATAGGGGTGGCACGGGAGGGCGCCCGGCATCGCAGCTTATTTTTGCAGTCTTGAACTAATAAATGAACATTTTAGAATTGTCTCGTACTTTTTGCCAAATATTTTGTGCAGGAAGTATTTAAATATACATTTACCATTTTTAATGATTAGCAAGGGCGCTTTTCATAAATACAGCCTGTGATTTTTTTGCTGTACAACTTCTACATCCGACAACAAATTTATACGTTATATTGTGTCGTTGGCCAGAGGATGGCAAAATAAACTTATAATTTCAGCCGCATAACGTCCACTGCTGGACATAGGCCTTATCCAAAGATTTCCAAAATGATAGATTCACAGCCAGTTGCATCCTCACAGGTGACAAATTTTACGAAATGAGAACTCTATCAGAGCTCGAAGAGCACAAGGAGGCTCAAGATAAAGAGCTAGGTACTACACTACACAACCGTTACTTTCATCGTCATCAGACTTCTCGACCTACTACTTTTTTCCGCTATGTTCTATTTAGGTATACTTCTGGGCTCGAATTTGCTAGTGTTGTTTTGTTTATAGTCAAATAAATAATTCTCATAGTTTGTGTTTAAAAAGATAATCTGATAATAAAACAAACTTGTCAAAATAGATCCTGTACTCGCATGTTTCACATAGCGCGTCAGTAGACATTACAGGGCCATCACACACGACAGCTACAAATTGAATCGTCGCATGTGATTGCTAGACCGATCGTCGATCGACGAACTGCTGGGGGCAATTCCGGTAATAGGTAGTGAAATGTCGGATACTTTTCGACATGTAACCTTGAAAGAAAGAATGAAGAAAAAGAGATGTTCAAAAAAAATAATCTTAGGGCCGATTTCATCGTTTTCATTGATAAACGAGTTTAGCAAAACTGAGTTTAACATAACTGAGTTCTTAAATTAAAAAGTATATACCTATCAACCTCAAAGTTGTCAAGCGACGGCATTGACTTGACATTTGTTTGATTGAACGCGTTTAGAAGCGTTAAACGGGCAATATCGGACGTTCAGAATGTTGAACGCGTTCAGCGTTAACCGCGATTAGTTTTTGTCGGTGAAATCCAAAGGAACCAGATTACGTGCGTAACCGAGTTTAGCTTCAATTGATCGCGTTTTACGTCAACGGTGAAATCCGCCCTTAGACTTCAAAGCAGCGCGCAACCACAGAATTAAATATAACTAACATAAGGTCCCGCGCAATATGCGGCCCTATGAGAGTGGACAGGAAGAGAATGTGCCGTAGTGATAAGTTTGTTTTTAATGTTTTTTTAAAACCATCTTTCTTGAGCGTCCAGAAAAACAAATCAAACAAATCATTACTCTGTGAAGGAGTCTGTGTGTATTCGACCCCGCCACGGAGCGGCAATCTAGCTGCTCCCCTAATTGCATCAATTACGGTCGCGGGTTCGACTCTTGCGTTGCGTCGTTACGCAGTTCCGCAAATAAAGGTAATTTTCGGTAAATTTTCCGGTAACTTGATAGTGGTAAGTCGCAAATCAGCGGCCGTTTAAATACAATTTATTTACCCACAGAAAATCAGTTTGTTAGATAATTGGATGTCAACGCACAGATTGAGCTAGCTGTAAAGTAAGTTTAAACGATAATTTTTAAAAACTAAAAATCGACTTCACCCCCAAACTTCACAACTGATTTGGAAAAAAAAAACTATGGAACCACTTGTAAAACTTTCAAACCAAAAAGAATTTTCCAAATCGGTCTAGGCGTCTTCAAATAATTGGTGAACATACTTATAAAAAAAATTAAAGATCGCGACGAATTGATAACATCCTCCTTTTCTTGGAAATCGGTTAAAATAATCGATCGACGATAGATCACGATTCTTTACAAATCATTAAAATACGAGAAGAGCCTAAAAACGAGCCACTTACATATATCGGCCCTAAAATCGATCGTCCCGTAAATCAACCCCTTGGTGCAGGGCGCGACGTGCGCAGAATAAGACCTGCGGCCCTTTGGTTCAATCCAATCCTAATGGCTTTCCATTGGGCGCAAAGTAACGAGCTGCAGATATGTAGCAATTGAGTTACCATCAAAAATACACACGCTGAAGTGTATAATATACTATGTATATTTCGAAAAGTGGACTCTGGGTTCGAAACAACACAGCTTGAGATGAAACTCTGGATAGGACCGGGAATGCGCCCAGGGCGGTTAGACCCATACGCCACGTTTAGCGTGATAGCGCACATGAAGGTGGAAAAAGGGAATTAACTAGTGATGGGTTTCCTAATTATATCGCATCTTAACATAACCTCTATTCTTACTCCTGCCCTCGATCTCGGTCAGCCTTTTATTTTCTCATTAAGAGAAGCAGCTAGATCAGCATAAAAGTTACATGTGCATTATCCAGGCAGAAACATGCAAGAATAGTTAAAAAATTCGAATCCGATTTATGAAATAAGCCTTGAAAGAATGGTATCTGTTGGCCATAGGGCATTGATGGTAAATGCGGACAGGACGATCGTTCTGTGGCGCGCAACATCTGTTGTTATATAATTTTGTGACTGGAGCTCCCAATGGGAATAAAAGTGGAATGTTTGAATTAGGATTTATTGGAGTTGAGACTTTGTTCTGGTAAACGGTGTAAGCCTTCTTGATCTATGGTGCGGTAACAAAAATGTTAAATGCAAAGTTTTATATAACATGGAAAGGAAGTATAATGGAACTAGAATAACAGCCAAAAAACAAAAAAAAATCGGCACTTCCATGCAAAAGTGTACAGATGCCCGGGCAATTTAAATGGGAATTTCGAATTTTTTTCACCCTTATTTTAAGTTCATTATACTTTAGTGATCTAGTATTAATTATGGGTATGTCACTTCGACGTTGTATATGTACTTACATCTTTTATTTACTTAAACTTTATTGCATCTAAAAAGTGTACAAATGGCGGACTTAACGCCATATGGCGTTCTTAGAATCGTTTACATCTTCAAATTTTCAAGGTGGACCGTGGTTCGTACGCACTATTCTAGCGCTTTTGCAAGTAAAGTAAGAATGCTGTAGCCCGCATTTGGATGGGTGACAATTAGTTTATATATCTCGAGCTCCTCCGTGCTTCGAAAGGCAGTTTATGGCGTTGGTTCTGGCTTATCATAATTGTATGGCATCGTCAAACTATGTGTATGTGTATTCGTACTCAATCACGCATAATCCATTTCCATCGTGAAAGACCTATAAAGTTATTTACTCTGTCCTTACTTAAAACAAAAAAAAAAATTCTCGAAACATTGCAACTTCCCAAGGGAGTTAATAAAAACTTATCTACTTATATCACTGGCGAAACTGCCAAAAAGTTATTCCAACTAACTATCCAATCATATTCCCAACAAAAACAATATTTCCCAAATTCGGCTTCAACTCACAACAAACTCGTAGGCCTGTAGGGGAGGCTGGGGAAAAGTGCTCCCTGCCCATGAATATTTGATGGCGGCCCGCGGGCATGCTAAGTAGGGAGTGACGTCTCGATTGTATTATCTTACTGTCAAAAATACGTAAAAGGCTGACGTGAATGTGACATGATAGTCCGTAAGATGTTTGTTTGTAACCGTGTTGGTATTTAATTTGCAAGCTCTGTTTGAATACTGATGTTTTTATTCATTTTGATGTTTATTATTTATTTAAATGCAAATTTTTCATGCTAAGCTGTGGTGGCCAAGTTCGTTTTGTACTCACATATGGTCATTTTCAACTATCACTCTAGCTTCTGGTAAAGGAAAATATCGCGAGGGAAATCTGCACAGCTGCACACTAGTGTTGTCACAAGATGACAGTCATTATGCTACGTCAGATGCTATTGGGGAGCTCGAAAAATTAAATGTCCTATTAATACACTCGATAAGAAAGAAAGTTTATTTCAAGCGTTTAGTTTGTGGCAGTACTTTTTTCACGTGTAAGTAAAAGTGGACCAAGGAAATAGGAATAAACGTAGGAATATTTCTAAATTGGCTATGGACTAAATGACTAGCTGTTTATATCTTGATTAAAATTTTCTATAACCTACAAACCCACAAAGTTTTCTAAGCATGGCCTTGCGACAGTCACTGCCCTTGGCTCTGTTTACTTTGGGGATGGTGACGTGATGATGTATCTGAATAAAACAAGATGAGTATAATGTTAAAGAAAATAAAATCACGTCTCTTATTTTAATGCAGAAAATTTTGCCGCTTTTTCTAATGTGTCATTTATATTCATTGAATAAGATTCATTTGCACAATGTAACAATGTAACTGATCTTTTTCTTTGGTTTAACAATCTAAAACCATTTTCTTTTAAAACTTCACTTCGAAACATCAAACGACAATTTCCATCCCTTTCAGAGATAAAGACAAGAACAATGGAAAAGCCGTGTTCATTATTTTGATTCTGCAAATTGGATAACGCCTGCAGGGAACCGCGCCGCTTATCGATCCGCCGACGTTATTCCGCGACGGAAAATCCGTACTGCAGCGGGAGTTGTTGTTTATGTTCTGCGGATTTCAGAACAAACGGATCAGACGGAATTTTTAATGAGATCGTTGTAGTTATTTTATTTGTTAATTATTACTACCTGAATATTTCGTCCAACTGTTTGGCTTTGTGATTTGTTTGGCAAATATTGAACTGCTTATCTTAAAGTCATTTTCTGAAGTAAATATCAAAAAAGCATAAGTGAGCGATATAATTATATATCCCTTCTAGTAGGTATGAAGGAAACGACAAACGAGCAATAACAATGCTGTGCACATTATATCTATGGAGATAAGTATGAAAGTAGCTGTAAAACTTGCCAAATTAACATTTTACGAGTCGTGTTATGAAACTTCGCAAACCATTATTCCCACAAACATAACACGTGTTCCGCTTATCATTGTGTGTATTTCCCGCACTGCGCCCCTCACCCCGCTCTCCCCTTGCTGTGACAAGGCGAGACAAATGGCTGCCGATAACCAGAGATGTAATCCCGAGGCGTTATAATTGGGGAGTTTTGCCAAGAGGGTAGTTTTTTGGGCAATTTTGTTGGCTTTTTACTTAGGAAATTGAAGAGCATTTAAAAAAAGGCATCCGTAAAAAGTAACAAACGTTTTTCATCATATTTGCAGGAGTCTAAGTTATACTCTTTTTGTGAAACGTAAGTGAAATAAAATAGATACTTAATATAAAAACTGCGTAACAACTAAAAGGCATAGCATTGACTGAACTTCCATTAAAAATTTGCGCGAAAACGTTATTAAATTGCATATAATTGTCATCGGCCACAGTCATGCCGATTGTGCAAATGTATCGATTTATAATAGTGATCTTTACACCCCTAAATCTCTTAGAATATCTATTCATACGGACCCACAATTGAGAATTTTGTAAAAATCTTTCGATGAATTATCTATCTATTATTTAAGAGCTATGCTCATTTCGGTGGAGTATGAATAATTTTCTCTCTCGACCGCCAGCCGTTTTGATGAATTATGGATATAAATTACTCCCTCGCTCCAAAATAGCGTTCCTTTTTATCTGTAATATAGAATGACCTAATGAAACGCTGTCCACTCCAGCGACCCATCAGTATGCGCCTCACGCCGTCCCCTGTGTAATCTGTAATCTACGTCCCCTGTATTACATTCATTTGTTTCTGGCCATTTTATACTGAACTGTAATATTTTTTCTCATTCAGATATAATAAAGTAACTGTGTCAGTTAAAATATTAAGTAATTCTGTCTACTTCTGTTCTGAATTCTAAATTCTGTGCTGATGTTTACCTCATGGACGGTATTTCAAAATAAAAATACTTACTTCTTTTTAAAATAAATTTGCGACTTAGAACCAATAATTTTAAAAAATATATAACTCGGAAACAAAAAATTATACTGTACATTTGGATTTAATACTTATGGTTTCTTTAAAAAAAAACTGAATAAGTCAAAACAGGGTAGAATTTTAATGGAGAATATGCATGAAAAAAAATATGTGTTATCTAACCAGTTTATTTGTAAATATTCAAAAGTAAAGTACTAACAGTGAAAACAGAATAAAAATTGGTGGAATATCGAACGAGATATACCGATTTTACAAAAATATGTCTATCTCACTCGCAAAAACGCTATTTTCTATTGCAAATGTATTGATGACATGTAATTATGACGTCACAAGTCCATATCGGACTTCTCTCTCTAATTGAAACTTTAAAGTATCATAGGTTCGTCGCTGATTAAGATATTTGATAAATTCTTTCACAGTTATTTACTGTGTGTAATAAGGATTTTATTAAGCAAATAAAAAAAATGCGTGCATATTCTCTATTGTATCCACCTCCCTCCAATGCAGTCCACATTTTAGGTATTCCTTGCCACCAAAAAATCCAAAGAAATATTTTGTTTTAATTTGCAATTTAACATTAGATTTTAAGTTATCGTGCTATATTTTAAAACATACCACTTGAAGACAGTGTCAACAAACAATTAACATTTCACCAGCAAACTGCAGCCCGCTTAATCCCTCCTGTAATGAACACGTCCCCTCCGCAAGCGGCTTACAATTATTGCCGTTGTATTGTACGGCACAATGTATGGAGGAAATAAATTAAAGCGACAATAGAACCGACGACCTTTTTTTGCCCATTGTGTTGCAGGAAATTAGAATTCTAATCGGGGATGGTTATATTAAAGATTTTAATGGCAAAACATGTAGGAAATGTAGGGAAAATGTAGGTTTATTAGAAAATAAAGCGTACTTATTCGTCTTACACGATACTAGATACGTTTATTATAGCCTATGTAGAGGTAGTAGTATAATTAGTAGTAGCTGTCTGCTCCATTAGGGATAAAGACGTGATAGTATGTATGTATGTAGAGGTAGTATCCCAGTCTTAGGCAAAGGAAGATATTACAAAACTAAATTCTTTTCTTGGCGAGGGTGCCCCTGGTGCCGATTGTTAGCAAACGCCTTCCATAGACTTGCATTTATTATTAGGAAATCAAATCAAATATAAATAGGCACTTTCAAGCTTTACTCTATTATTATATAAAGATATATTTTAATTCGTATCCCCAACATAAGCCATCAGGGGACTTACCGCGATTGATTTAAAATATCTAGGACAAAATAAAATCATCAACATTTTGGCTGCACTGCTGAACATAGGCCTCTCCCAAAATCAAGAGCAGCCTGCATCCAGCACTTTCGTCAGCGACCTTAGTCGGGTCGTTTGACCACCTTGTGGGTGTGTGTCCTACGCTTGGCTTCCCAGTACGCGGTCGCCATTCGAGAACCTTTTTGCGCCATCGGCCATCCGTAAATAAATAAAATATAATCCAAAATAAAATCAATCGACCGTAATGTAAACAATAAAATAGTAAGTTACCCTTTCATCCTTTCTTTATTTGTTGGTCGGATCCGGATGCGTTTGAAGCCGGGGTTGCGGAATTGTCCGCACAATGGCCGCACGGTTCATTTGCTAACAGGCATTGTGCTCGCTATTGCGATTAATTGTTTGTTCTGTGTCGTGTGGGACATTGATATTATTTTAAACTAATCGAAGCCCGCGTCTGCGTTCGCATGGACTTTATGACTCC
This sequence comes from Acrobasis consociella, assembly GCA_963555685.1. NCBI lineage: Eukaryota > Metazoa > Arthropoda > Insecta > Lepidoptera > Pyralidae > Acrobasis > Acrobasis consociella. The sequence goes on from OY743116.1 coordinate 434,016, forward strand.
GAAAAATAGTCATCAGGCTAAACAACTTTTGCTAAGGAAGGTGTCATTTTTATATTAGCTGGACCAAATTTTCATTTTTTTTGGAAATATATTTATCCCATTGGTCCCGGCTGTCATCATTGTATGTCAGTCATCACGCTTTATCAGATGCCTTTAGACAGCCTTAAAAAATCTGACACTAGTTTTGGCACACGAAAAACAAAAACAATTGCAAAAAGTGGTCTTTGTCTTGCGGCCCTAGGCTCTCACTGCTTATACTACTAATATTATAAATGCGAAAGTGAATTTGTATATTTGTTTGTTTGTTACCACTTCACGCTTCAATCACTGATCCTATTTAGATGAAATTTGATGTGGATATAGGTTGATACCCAGGGAAGGACATAGGATAGTTTTTATCCCGAAATTCCCACGGGGAGCGAAGCCCGCGGGTACAACTAGTATACATATATGATAAAGATGTGAACTGTGGACATATATGTGCTTATTTTTTTTATATAACCAACGCAATCTTTTGGCTATAAAATATGTGGCGCTACGGAGGGCGAATTCGAAGGGAGTGTAGGTGGCGTAGGTAGTTACAGCGGTGACGCCGCGGGGCACAGGGCGCTAGGTGATGGGAATACTGATTGAAGTTTTGGCCCCCTATGGTGCACTTATCATGGCAGAGGAGGTCTGCAAGTTAAGTTTCACAGGGCGTGGTCCGCACTTGGATGAGTGACCGAAGTAGCAGAAAAAATTCTCGAGCTCCTCTGTGCTTTGGCAGGCACGTATAGGTCCTAGCTGTCATCACTGTGCATCAAAAAGCATACAGTCAAATTGACAACCTCCTCGTTCTTTGAAGTCGGTTAAGAAGACAAATAACTAAAGCGTTATTTTCTCCTATATTTATAACGATGTCAAAGCGATTATGACCCTGCTGCTCACTCCATCGAACAACTAAGGGCCGGTTCACATTATCAATATGTCATAACACTCGGAGCAAATGACGCGTGTGCCATAAAATAAACTAAACGATTTGAGACGGTGCGGTGTTACAATGCGGCGGTGGTAGGACCCCAGCCTCGGATTAGGGTACTTCAGAACGGCGATCGCGCGATTAGATTCGCGTATTTGGGGAATCGGTGACGTATGTTAAAGTCCGTTGATGGTGCAAGTTTCTTGTCTGTTTGACTTCCAAGAAAAGAAGGAGGTAATCAATTCGCCGCGATTTTTTTTTATGTACGTTCACCGATTATTCGAAGAGGCCGTAACCGATTTGTATTTTTTTTTAAATTTATCTAAATCGGTTGTGTAAATTTTCAAAAATTATATTGAAACAATTTTTGATATAAATAGCTGACGTTTCGTTTTAGACCATGCGTCTATTGCTTCAATAAAATGGTGTGCAAAAGGCAAGAAACTTGCATCGTCTAAATGGGTCTTTAGTATATGTCTTCCCCTGGCTAGGAAGTGGATTTTTTCACACTCTGAGCAAACGAGAACACTTCTTGGGTAGTGATAATAAAAGCGTCACATCAAATATTTGTCACTCTCACCATTTGCGGGTGGTGAAAATCTGCGATTAAAGAAATTACTTATTTGATTGCCCTCGGTAATGTTTCTTAATTTTTTGAAGATGGAAAAAATCTGACAATTGGTAAATTTTATTTCTGCTTTGCTCAGGCATTCTCATAATAAAGCTTTTGTATTTATAAGATATTGAACATAAATTATTTTATACAGCTTTTTTGCGTGGTTTAAGTCAGTTACTCTTTGGCGACTGAGTAGATTTATATGAGCTTTTGTGACACGAACACGAAGATACTTTTGGACGAGGCTATTATTTATCAACAAAATTTGAATTTTGGTTTATAAGTTTATTTTATTGTAAAGTTGACCAACAATTATAAGACATATATTTTACGATCTTAAGTTCTACCTACGTTCTGTCTTTCCTGTTATGGACAAAGGTGATTTATAAATTTCGCTTCCCCTTCAACTACTTAAATCAGATACTTTTTTCTAAATTTTGAAATTTAGAAAACAGTAAACATTTTCTAGACGATTTGTATGAAATACAGTAAAATACCCAATTGTTTGGTTGCTTGCCTCTCACTGTCTTCTTATACGTCACTACACTACATTGAACCAACTAGAACTTACTAGAAGGGCTATGATATTTACAGACTTTAATTTTTACGAGGTCAAAAGTATACTAAATATCAAAATATCAGCAAGCTTGCAGGCAATACACCAAATACAATACTGAAACTGCTGATGCCGTATATTTGGCATTTAACTGGTAATATAGGTATTATATATAGTAGGCTATAGCTGTAGGCTTTCGTATCGTTCTATTTCAGCGGCTTTTTACTGCAGTGTAATAAAAAATTACGATTGCTATTGGAAAAATATTTCTTTTACTACTGATAAAATAAGCCGTGTGGTTTCCGGCAGAGTAGAATAGGACCACTTCAAGTCCTCCCGTGGATGTCGTAGAAGGCGACTTAGGAAATACAAGCTAAACAAAGCTTATACACATCAATGAGACCTCTCCAACCCGTTTAGCCAGCGAGGAAAGTGTAGGCCAAGTCCTCTTGCTGCTCTGGCCAAGTATACACTGGCTCTGGTAGTACAGAAAGGGTCGTGCTGCTGCAGTGGAGACTAAAAAGACCTGATGATGATGATGATGATGACTGATAAAATATGCTATCAATTAAATATTTATAGTAACTATGTAGATGTTATAGAATACGGCAATTACTTACAAGGAATATTTACTTACGCACATGTAACTTGCAATTTTTTAAGCATTTACGCATGTACACTTTTACAATCAAGTGCCTTTGATATTGACTATTGAAATAAAAATATGTAGTTACTTAACAAATGAATTTAAAGTCATTGTTCGAGCGCATAATTTCGCTTACGAGACTACAGTTAATAAAAATGTACATTAGCAAGGTATTTCATGAAATAGGCACTCTTTTAGGAATTAAAACCTTCTTCTTTAATGTCAGTCAAAACGATGCAAGTCACGCTGCGCCCCCCGCAATCCTGCGCCAAATTAGGCAGCAGTAACGTGCTACAGCCGACCGATGATTTGCGCGATCGGAGATAAGGCCGCCCGCGCGCGCCCGACTGTAAGGGAAAATTAGAAATTGAATTTATTAGGTTTGTGGTTATCTCCTTGTTTCCGTGGTTCACATTTACAGTCTGTCGGTCTGTCGCCTAGGCTGTGAGATAAGATTTTACAATGTGCATTCAAGTAATTACTAGTAATACTAAATGTGGAAGTTAAGATGTTTTCATTATCAAATATAGTATCGTTGAGTTAGTATCCCATAATACAAGTTTAAAATTATTTTGGGGCTTGCTCATTCATTGTGATTTGTCCCTATTTATTTATTTATTTTTTATTTTAAATGTTTGTGAGTTTGGATGTTTAATACCTAATGATGCTATCTTACTATTTCGGCCACCTAGATTGACACATACGTGTAGGATATTTTTAATACCGGAGGTTCCCGTCGGATTATCGTATAACGAACTTCAAGACGTGTCAGTTAAACTGTTCTCACGTGGGCTACGCACTTCTTGCATTGTTTCCTTCAGAAGCAGTAGATAAATTGCATGGCTATAGATAAGGCACCCCTCAAACCCGCAACTGGTCGGGAGGAAAATTAGTTGCGGTATTTATAATGTGTCGCCCCGGTCGCGGGACAAGATTGTCTCGGGGAGATTAATGGTAACATCACTAATTATATTGAGACGCAGGGTCTGTAAGGGCGTGATATTTATCTTGTTCTTGGTTTTTATTCTAATTTATTTGGGGTTCTAGTCCTTTTGTTTTATAAAGTTTAACTCCTATTCTTCATCAGAATATTGTTTTAGAAAATTGCGCTTTTTCATTCTCTAGTATAAAACAATTTAATTGGATGTAAAAAGAGTACGCGCGGTGCTCTGAGCCATGTGCTCGTTAAGAGGGAAGTATAGCGCGCACTCATCCATACAAAAAGAGAAAATGTTTTTCACTCCTAAAATGTTATCTGATCTTAATGATTTTTAGTATAAAAATTACAGGCTTTTTTTAAATATTTATATTATCAATATCCATTAGAGCATCCTCGTAGTTCAATGTCCAACTGCAATTTACGACAGTATGTCCTTATGAAGGAAGAAAAACAGCTGCCCGGTCCCGTGCGGTTGTTCCTCCTGAACTTTATTGCTGGAATTTTGTATGAGACCACAAAATATTTTTTTTGTCTCGTTGGGAGTATGCGTGGGAGTACGCTTACTAGTGTTTTCGCAAATTAACCAAACAAAAAGCGTGGTTTGCGCTTAGATGGATGACAAAGCTTCAAAGTTTGATGGCAGTCGTCAAGTCATGTTTGTGCAGCTTGAAAAATCTGACACCAGTGTTGGCCACTCACACACCTCAAAAAATAAAATAAGCAATTATTTTGCGCCATTATTAATACGTTGAATTCTTGAACGAGTAAATACTGTTAGTGTAACCATTAAAAAATGTAATTTCAATAATCATTTTCAAATGTTTAAAGTAATTAAATGCACTGAATCGTTATTAAAACTAATTTCAGCCGGTAATTCAAATATATTTAAAACTAATCTATAACGGAAGGTGTAATAGTGTTTTTAACTGATATATTAGTTCCAAGCAAGAATAGGACCAAGAAAACAATTCAAACTGTGACCGCTAGAGTGAGCCATTCCATTTGTAATTTACCGCGCCGTTATTTCCTATCGGACCCTCGACCGCCAATATATCCAACGTCGGTTCTTTACGCACGTCTATTTTTATGTGCAGTCCGCGCAGAATTGTACACGTAAACTGAAACGCTGTCTAAGTTTATACGTTTCCGAAAATAGGGACAAGAAGTCATTTTCTAAACCGAGCTTTTTTTATTCGCCGTTATCTCAATGCATAGGTAAATACAAAAAAATCGTGATGCGAAGGTCTCTAAAAGCTTGATTGAATGGCCTGGCAAATGTCCATGACTGGTCTACCTTACGCAATCCATAGACCTAAATTTAATCGATATCGAAATAAATGCGCGACTTGAAATACTCGAAATCTCTTCCAGACAATAACTAGTTTATAAAGAACTGTCTTCATAAGAAAAAATCCATGACACCACTAATAACAAAAAGAAAACAGTACCTTACTAAACGCAAATCGATTTTATTAAAGAAACAATTATCTTTTTCACAAATGTATACTTTATATTCTTATTAAACGATCGAGCAGTAAACATGGCAAAACATTGGTCAGATTTAATAGAACATACATGTAGCCAAGTCGACTCAGAAGAACAGAAAGAACAGAAGAATAAGCTTATATTTTTTTTCCGTTTTCGCCAACACGTCCCCAATAGTTGCTATCCCTAACTCACCACATTATCCCGTAACGACACATTTTTTGCCCAAAGTCTCGTTACTGGAAAAGGTCCAGGACGTGACGTCATTATGTGCGAGGAAAAAATACATTAGCCGCGACACACTGACGAGCAAGAATGGAAAAGTTGGTCTGGAAGGTATCTCGAAACTCGTTCTATTTATAATTTTTGACTTTAGTTCACTCTTGTCTTGTAAAAATTGAAAAACAAAGGTGAGTAATTAATATTATATTATTATCGGCTAGGTTTTTATATAACAAATATTTTTTTTTAAACTAAAACCCGACTTGCCCCCAAACTACAAAACCGATATCAGTGATTTTTTTATGGGACCGCCTAAAAAGTATACCTTTTTAATAGAGGTCTAGGCGCATCTTTAAATAATCAGTGAACATACATAAAAAAAGATTCCGAATAATTGATAACCTTCTCATTTTGGAAATCGGATAAAATAAGCAGCTATTGCAAAGAGAACACCTTCTATAGATAGGGTATTATAGTCTATGTTCGGGCAGAATTGGACGATTCCCGGAACGGCAGGTGATTACTTACGTAATTGGTTTATTTATGAGCAAATAAAACTGGTACTTAATGAAATTAGCCGTGGAAGACTAGTAACTTGCTCTAACTGCAAAATTTATTGTAGTAAAGAAGATTAATCATTAAATTAATTTGATTTTTAATTACTTAGAGCAAGTTCTTAAACTACAAGAAGTTCCTCATCAGGCTGAACAACTTCGTCTTTATTTTCCAGCTCTGTAAAATAAAGACGAAGATGAATAATTATAACAATCGTAGACTAACTTAGGTAAACGAATTATATAGATTCATAGACATTCTTAGGTATACCTTCCTTTCAATTTTTTTTCGATCCCCGGTCAGGGCAAGTTAGAGAATGGCCTTTTTCAAATTGTCCTAGGTCTTTGATGTTTATCTGTATATGTATTTGTTATAAAATATAGTATCTTTGAGTTAGTATCCCATAACACAAGCCTCGAACTTACTTTGAGGTTAGCTCAATTAGAGTAATTTGTCCATATTCATATATTTATTTATTTACTAGTATAACGTTACAAAGGTGTGTGAACACCACACGTATCCCCATCGAATAGATACATTAAAAATGTATAAACCGCCTCTGAGTATTCACTGCTATGAAATGAAAAGTTAGAATTTTGTTCCACTCCATTATATGCAGGTGCGACGTAAGAGCTTTCAGCAACTTGTACTGCAGTATAACGTTACAACCTGCCGTAACTTTATCTACAATATTTCAAATTAAACTAGGCGTGTACGCAGCATATTCCCGTAACACTACACGTGAAAATTACTTGTAACTTTAAAAGTTTAAGGCTTTGTCTGCTTAGAGCAGAAATACTCTGGTTACCACGTGCATGCACCCCAGCGGAAAAGAGTCGAATATTAAATGGTGACTATACTAAATCTTTAGTGAAAAGCTGCCTTCAAATATTTATCGTAAAATGAAAATTGTGTATTCAGTAATATTAGGGATATAAACGTGATAGTGTATAAAAATAATTTTATTTTTTAGTTAATAAAAACAATCACTGAAAACAAAGCATATTATTTAAAAGAACTGCAAAGCTTTCAGCAACATTAGTACTGCAATATCACGTTACGATGCACACCGTAACATTATCACTACAATATTTCGCATTAAGCCGACCACTCTCACCGTAACACTACCCGATAAAACCCGGCAACACTGCCGATAAAACCTGGCAACACTACCCGCAATCATTATTTACGCCAAACTACACATGCACCACACTGATGTCCCAACATCCCATTACTACACACAACATTACAACTGCAGCTACATTAGTCATTATTTCCTTCCCATTAGAGTTCTTTTTCCCCTGGTGGATGATATCAGGTGTCGAGGATACCCCTGGAAGAGCGATGGCTTCATTAGCTCGCCCCGCTCGCACATCGCTGTAAGCAATTAGAGCGGCGTCTTGTTCCGCGGACCGCGCCAATTTAATGGCCCGACCGTGCGCGAGTTTTTTGAGTTTCCAGCCTTCTATCGTAAGGGGAATATTGATTGTATTTTTGAACTGGGCTCCACTTATTACGCCAATTACTGGCCCTATTTGCAATGTCATTAGTTTAATGATAGAAACGCAAACAATACGTCACAAACTATGTGATTTAAATTACTTTGTGCGATACCGCCATACGTCGTCGCGTATACGACGTCCGATGTTGCTGCAGCCACAGCGGACGCAGCAGGCTGGTGGCGGAATCGCACAAAGTAATTCAAATCATATAGTACGTAACGTTGACTTCCGCAAAGACTTAACTAAAAATAGCACAACTGAATCCATTAACCAACAATTAAATACGTAGTTAGAACGCTCAAACTTTCGTAGCTGTTCTCGTAGATAGTCTACGCCAGCTCTACGAAACCACGACTTGTACATTTACTTGCTGACTCTTGTGTAAAAGATGCTTTGTATGATGCTTTTGTTTGGCAACATTGTAATTATAATAACTAAATGATTTCAGCCATTGACTTCGATAAACTTTTTTTAAATAAAGAAATTAAGTATTTATTTCCAAAATATGCCTAAAATAAAGGTTTTAGAGAAGTTTGACACCTAATGTCGGTTGTCACATATCAAGTTGGCTAAACGCATCTGATATATAACGAACGACTATCTATAGCCATTAAACATTTCTTTATTTTAAATAATAGTAACTTGACAAAATAAAAAGGCTATTTAAAAAAAAGTTACATAATATACCTTTTAAAATAAAAAATGAGTGTCGTGGAATACTAGGTTGGAACGAAGTTACAAAAATTACCCCTAAAAGACCCTAAAAAGTTCGTAACAGATAAATCTTACACATTTTTTGCCCAGCCTCCATCCGCTCCATGCTCAAACTTCGCTAGTACGACTACTAACAATATTTATGTTGGTATTTGCATATGACACATCTTTGTCATACATATATACCTCGTAAGTTATTCAGGGCCGAGCGCTAAGCCCGGGGGCTTTTCCGGGCACAATGGATGTCTCTGCGCTGTAACTGTGTTAGCACAGACAACTTTTGAGAATGCAATATGAATATGAGTAGTTCTTCTCCTTTGGTAGTTTATTACCCGAAGCAAACTTAGCTTTTTTAAAAAACTCCCTAGCCTGATAATTGAAATGGTTGACTGAGAGAGAACGCTTAAACCACCAAGTAGAGAAATAAATAATGCCTTCAGAAAATACTACACTACTGAAGAGGCCGGGAAGTAAGGGATTCAGACGAGCAGAGGTTTATTTCGTTTCGTTTTTTTTGTGAGTAGCGGCCAGGAATGAGTTTTCATACCTATTTTCGTTGCCTAGGCTAGTAAAGTGTCTTTTTTACTACAATAATGCCTAAATTTCCGAGCATGTTTGAGAAAAAACTAATTATGAATGAGTTAGCCGAGTCGGGATTGTTTTATTAACCATCTGAATGATTGTGCCCATACTGCAGAGCACAGGTGTAGTTCCACAACTAGCGCGGTGACTCCCAAACAAGATTACAGCCGACTTACGCAAACTTCCCGCCGCCCCATTCCCGAATCCCTCGGGATCCCACATAATCCCGTTTCTTTCCTCCCTTTGAAATTAAAAGGAAACCAAATCAGTTTCTCAATCTTAACTCGTCAGTCACAAGTCGGATTTCGCTTTGGCAGATTTTTTAAACGAAATATTCTTTGATTTCTTTCCTGTTTGAGAGTGAGCATTAAGTAATTATGTTTCTGTATTTCTCGGCAGCAAAAATGAATGTAAATAATATTAGGAAAAGACCGGCTTCAATCTCCAAGTCGGAATTAAGTTAGAAAAGTCCGCCGGCAGTCGTCGGCCGTTTGTGAGTTGTGTAACTTGACTTTGATGTTGCGACTTGCATTAATATAAAGTAGAAAACTAAAGCGGCGGAGGTTTAGCACTCCAAGAGATAAAAATAAAATATTTCGATGGAAATTGCGGACAGAATAAGGCCTTTCCTACCAGTTAAATAAAGTTTTGGTCAATCTAAAATACATGATAAATAAACATAATCCAACACATACATAATAAACTATGCATCTGCCAGTTGTATAAGAAAATGTGCTAGATATCCACTTTGTAGTAGCATAGTGTAACTTGTATTAAGATGTGCATTTAGTTCATTTGAATGTTTGGTCATGACAGCACGAATTATTTATCTCTCGCATTTAATCACCAGGGCACCGTATTTTCATTCAAGCACCGTATGTCGAGTAAATGTTAGATTTTATGTCCGTATTTGTATTCGTTTCAAACATCGTTATTTATTCATTTAGTTGCCTTTTATTATACCGTACCAACCCTCAATCCATAAAAAATTTAAAATTTCAAGTCTTTTTTAACTGCAATACCCGTTCTAGCCCTTCAGTTCCACCTTTGTGCCCGCACAATCTTATTAACAATAAAAAGTCGATCCCGTGAAGTTTGATCAACATTGTATCTAGGGATTGCGACCAAGTCAAGCACTATTGTAGAGACGTGCGTTGAGGGACGTGAGTGGGGCGTAGGGTTGAAGGGAATGAGGTCACAGAAGAGGTACAAGCAGGTACTAAGTGAAGTACGGAGGATAGACTGTCTAGATGAGATTATGCTCGATGTTACTTTCTTTGCGTATTGCACGTTGTGTCACTGTGCAAAAACTTTGTCTTAAAACTTAGCATTTAAGTAATATTGTCACTGTAAAAATGTACCGTGTTCTAATTATATAGGTAATCAAATTAAATATAGCACTAATTTCTTGCTAGCATTTCTTATTTACATGCAGGCATATATTGTGTTACTTAATTAATGATTAAACGAACTTACCTGTACGTGAAGTTCGATCATAATTATGTGAAGGATTCGTCCGAAGAGATTAGCATACATCGTAGTACCGTGTACGACTCGCCACTTCTTGAAAGCACATATAAAAAATATATTTTCAACATTTTATAAAAAAGTAAGGAGGTAGTTTGGTAACAACTTCTCTGTTCAAACCAACGATCGTCATTACGTTTAGAGCTATATACTTTACGCTATTTTTACATAAATTAGGGTGGGAAGGGATGCTAATCTCTTCGGACGAATCCTTCACATAATTATGATCGAACTTCACGTACAGGTAAGTTCGTTTAATCATTAATTATGTTCGGACTCGTCCTTGAGATTAGCATACATCGTAGATATTGAGAGAAATAATCATTGGGGTATTTATGTAAAAATAAAACATTTCATCAGGTAATATACTTTATGAAATGTATTTAATAGATACAAAACACGAAACAAAAAATAGGAGATTTAGTTATGTTATTTTAGTTTTATAAGAATACTAATCAGCATTTCTTGTTAATGTGTTAGAAATGATTGATGCACCAAAATCTTCATTGTTATCTAAGATAACTCTATTATAATATTTACCAAAAACTTGGGAACTACCGCTCCATCCAGCGGTCTTTCTTATTAATTCTAAATTGACACCAAGTTTTCGTGCCATAGACGTGGCGGCGTGCCTCGTACTATGAGCCGTATATACAGAGACGTCAATACCACTTTTTTCTAAAACAAACTTAATCCAACGGCTTAGTGTTTGTGGCCCCACAGAATTATGAGGTTTTCTAAAACTTATAAATAAATTATCACAATCACCACGAATAATTTTCGTTTTTTCTAAATAATCAATTAATGTTTTACAAGGACAAATTGCTAAATTATTTTCGTAAAATGGTAATGTTAAAATCGGCTGTAGGGACCCAATACGAGAAGTTTTAATGAGATCCGGTATTTTTATCACTAATTTTTTATTGATGTTTTCTATATTTTTAATGTTAATTTTAGAAATTGTTTGCACTCTGTGTGCAGTAACCAATGCCAAAAGGGCAGCTAGTTTTTTGGAAAGTTTTTCTAATGACAAACTTGAGTTGGGATACCATTCCGCCAAAAAATGTAATACTGTGGATGTATCCCATGTTACATTGTATTTGGGAAGCGGTGGCCGCAAACGAAAAACGCCCTTGAAAAACCTTCTGATACGATCATCTTCCCCAACTTGATTATCAGAGATCAGCGAGAGTGCGGATCTGCAACAGTTTAATGTACTGTATTGGGCCCCGTTTTCAAATAGTTGTGTAAGGAAAGTAATCACATTAGGAACTGTTGTCTCAAATAAATCAATATTATAATGGTGACAAAACTTAAACCATTTTTTGAGACTAGAATCATATTGGTCAATAGAATTTTTTGATAAAGACGCAATCATTATGTCTAAAGGAGTAGTAGGTACACCTCTTCTTATGAGCGCTGCCCGGACAAGATTCCCACAACCAGGGTAGTGTGTTGGTGGATTGAGCGGCCGCTGGAATGAGATATTATTAAATCGTGGTCGCTCGATAAGATGAGTTTATCACTAACAAGTAATTGGTTAAATAACGGGAACCAGGGTTGTGTTGGCCATAGAGGAGCAACCAAAATTCCTGTGGCATTATCATTGATAATTTTTCTTATGACTTTTAATATTACAGAGAAAGGTGGGAACGCGTAGAAAAATGACTTTGACCACGATATCGTGAATGCATTTACCGCGAATGCATCTGGGTCTTTATGCCATGATACATATTTATTACATTTATTATTAATGCGACTTGCAAACAAATCTAAATCTGGTTCACCGAATTTGGAAATAATTCGATAAAAAGCACTATCTGATAGTTCCCACTCGATGTCCGGGTGGACGCGGCGTGATTCTGCGTCTGCTATGCAGTTCTCGGCTGATGGTATATACGAAGCAAAAACATGAATCTTTCTAGTCTCGCACCACTACCATAAATCTTTTGTTATCTGCGTGAGGTGCGGGAATTGTACACCACCCATCTTATTTATATATGAGATGGCGGTTGTGTTATCAATCCTTAGAAGAATCTGACAATTAAACATATCTTTCGCAAATAATTTTAATCCCAAGAAGGCTGCTAATATTTCCAATAGATTGATATGGTTTTTGCGTTCCTCCATGCTCCACATACCACCGGCAGATTCACTACCACACGCGGCTCCCCACCCCGACGTTGAAGCATCGGAAAAAATCTCCAGGTCATACATGTCATTTTTAATTTTATTACCCGAATTTTTTGCGACAGTTTTTGACCACCAGTTTAGGTCATCACATATGGTCGATGGTAGTACCATATGCTTGTCGTAATTATCATCGGGTAAAAGATTTAAATATTTTATTCTTTCTAGTTCCTTAGTATAAAGACGACCATATTCTACCGCTGGGCAAGCAGAATTTAACAAGCCTACTAAGTGCGCGAAATCTCTTAATTTACAATGTTTTAACGATTTGAATTTATTGACTTCAGACTTAATTTTTAATATTTTATCTTTTGGTAAACTGACTTGGAGATTTTTCGAATCTAATATATAACCCAGAAATTTACATTCAGTTTTTGGAGTAAATATGCTTTTTTCCGTGTTAATTATAAAACCTAGCGACTTTAATAATTTTGAAGTTATATTAACATTTTCAGTGCATGTATTAAAATCGCGGCCGACTAAAAAATAGTCATCTAAGTAGATCGTAGATAGGTATCCACAGGACCGAAGTAAGGCTGCAACGGGTTTCATAATTTTTGTAAATAAATACGGCGCTGTACACAAACCAAACGGTAATACATTAAATTCATAAATTTGGTTATTAAATTCAAACCGTAAATATTTCCTAGAATCCGGGTGTATTTTGATTAAAAAATAAGCATTTTTTAGATCTATTGTACACATGTAACAATTTTTTGAAATAATTTTGACAGCTGTCCTTAAATCTTCGAGTTTAAAGTGTGAGGTTTCCATAAATCCATTTAATTTCTTTAAATTTAATACGAATCTAGTTTTACCGTTAGGTTTGGGTACTAGGAAATAACTAGGAAGAAATTGTCCATTGCAGGGTTTACACCTTGATATTGCTCCAATATCGAGCAAATCATGTATGGCATGTTTCATTTTTACCTCCTCTGCAGCTGACAAGGTAACTGGTTTAGGAGGACAATCTTGTACAACTGACTGTACAAAAGTCAGTTTATAACCTTTGATCCATGACAGAAGGATGGGATCAGTAGTAATCTTAGCCCAATGTGAATAAAATAATGCCAATCTGCCGCCATATTTATTTACCTCGCTCAACGATGACTCCGTCCTCGATCCGGCTGCGATGACTTCTTCGACGACCTCTCGTGCCGAATCCGGTGAGTAGCAGGCTCCTTCCTCCTCTGAATCCCCATTTGCCTGCGACCCGGGGGAGGAGCCTTCCAGTTTAAATGCTGGGACGACGATGGGTAAGATCTATTTGTTTGAAAATTTGGCCCAGATTTTCGAACAGGTGGCTGAGATGCAGCCTTCTGTTTTAGTTCCGCTCCTGATTTCGAAATAGCTTTTGCAGCCTTTAACCCATCTGCCAAATCACTACCAAACAAAAATTTGTCAATCTTGGTGCCTTGCATTTGATCTTTAAGTTCCTTTTTTAGATTACTCATCAAAAGGCTACGTCTTGTGGCACTGTGCTTAAATTGAATATCACACAACATACGAGCGGAGTCCATCATCAATTGAAGTTGGTTGGGATCCTTCCCACTTAATAGTAAAGGAGCCATTGCTTCAGTGAGACAGGATATCGCAATACCTAATTGCTTCTGTTTACCTTCCATACTTTGATCGCGTTTGAGCACTATTTCAGAAATGGCCGCTTTAACTTCTAGGTTAAGTACCGGTGCACCGATCAGAGTACAGTTTGACGGTAAAGTGTATTTGTTAAAGATTTCTTTACGAACCTCCGTTGTTAACCCAGAAGTAGCAATATGTTCTAATCGGATCGCTAAGGCAGATTGCACTTCTTTACTCTTAACTTTTGGTATGGTAGGATCATCCCCCAAAATTTCTAAGACCTCGTCATCTAACTCTGGTATCTGAGTTAGCTCAGCATTTTGCTCAACCGGTTTTAAATTATTTGGTACTGTGACTTCCTCGAGCGTATTTGGGGGTAACGATGATGAGGATGGGCCAGCTTCGACTTCGTCTAAATCGTGCACAATTTCTTGATTTTCTGGAATATTTGAAATTCCGAAGTTGACTTTTCGAAAAACTAATACTTATAGGTACAAAATAAAAATATTATAGCTAATCTACTATCTTGATTATAGTATGCTACTTTTTGTAAGGTGGGTTAAAAAAGGTTTGCAGTTATAGCAACAGCCCCTACGTCTGTTGTACGCTACTTATTTTAGGTAGAATAATAATTTGCACCTAATAGCAACAGCCCCTACGTCTGTCGCACGCTACTTTTTTTTTTCAAAGTAGGATAATTGCATGTATAGCAACAGCTCCTACGTCTGTTGTATGCAAGCCTCTCAAGGTAGGATTATAATTCGCACGTATAGCAACAGTCCCTACGTCTGTTGTACGCTACTTTTTTCAAAGTAGGTTAATTCATTTGTAATTGCAGCAACAGCCCCTATGTCTGTTGTAATTACTTTTAATAGGTTATATCAACCAGTCAACCACGCTAATTACATTGCACTCCCTGAATATAAAAAAAGACAAATTTCACACTAACCTTCATGTCCTGGAGACGTATCATAACTCCGTGGGGAATCAGAATAGCTAGGCGTGCGTCGTTTACGTCGCGCACGCTTTAACTTTCGCTCGATTCTTCTTAACTTTTTCGCAAGAACATCGTAATCCTCCGATTCAGAGTCACTGATTCGTCTTTTCCTAGGCATTTTTATAACTACACTTTTAACTTTAATGATTAAGAGAATAAAAATCTACCGACAAAATATGGACTAAAGCGTACGAAGTGGCGTAGCACTAAAACACGAATGACGATCGTTGGTTTGAACCTCAGAACAACGAATCATATGGAACTGCCGTAATTGCTCAATTTGACACGGAAAATATAATGAAATACCTGTCTCTTTCTTACAACAGTGGTTTTGTGTTAGAAAAAAGCATCTACACTGTTTTTATCAGCGCCCTCTTCAACGGCTTCGATGTACTTTTGCTGTCACGGACGCCATCTTTGTCTCCGGTTTTGTTTACATGTGAGATGTTATTGTGAGATTTTTATGTTTTTCCCGTGTTTTTAGCTTGAATTATTGTGTGAAACTGTGATATAATTGTAAATCATCTTTAAGAGGTACCATGAAATGTTCTGTAGCAGGTTGTGGCCTATGCCAAAGCAAAAACAGGCCGAATCTAACCTTTCACCGGTAAGTGGCTAACATTTTGTTAAATTGTTGTCTGTCTTATGTTGTATTTGATATAAAGTGTTTAAAAAACCTATTACTTTGAATCATCTTGTTGTGAGCTGTAGAAACCCGCAATATTCTTAATATTTCATTCACATCGAAAACATAAACACGGATGCTAGTGTCAAACACCATCGAACATCGAACCTTATCGATAAATTAGGTACTAAGTTATTTAAATTATTATATTATATATATAAATATAATATATAAATATAATAAATTAAATTATAAATATAATGTACCATTCTAAAACACAGTTTTACAATAAATAATTTTGTGTTTGAGTTTAACTCACTCATCCATCGATATAATATTATCGACTAGATGAACCAGTGAACATCCCTAATCCGCCATGTTTGTTAACCGATTTGTTTACTTAGGTATGCAGGAAAAGTACATGCTTATGGCAGTTCCATAGGATTCGTTGTTCTGAGGTTTGAACAGAGAAGTTGTTACCAAACTACCTCCTTACTTTTTTATAAAATGTTGAAAATATATTTTTTATATGTGCTTTCAAGAAGTGGCGAGTCGTACACGGTACTACGATGTATGCTAATCTCAAGGACGAGTCCGAACATAATAACCCAATTCTCCCTAGTTCTACTTAAAATACTTAATACGGACTATATTCTAATGTGCAAATGGCAGTATTCGGTGAGCACATGTTTGTCTTTGGCAGTACTTAGCTGGGTCGATGAAACCCATATTTGAAGTCGTTTGATAAGCTTTTGGACTTTTAACCATTCGGAAATCTAAGAATAAACAGTTTATTCAAAAACGAAGCCTTTGCAAGCAATTTTTACGTTTATATATGACATCATTTTCTTGACCCCTGTCATCATCATCATGATATCAGCTACAGGAAGTCCACTAGACATAGGCCTCCCCCAAGGATTTCCAAAACGACTGATCGGTAGTGGCCTGATCTTTATCTCATCATCATCATTTTAGCCGCATAACGTCCACTGCTGGACATAGGCCTCGTTTCTATACATAGTTCTACTCTGTGCCGCGTCTGGCACGGCGCGCGCGGCAGCGATACGGCACGGAATGGTGAGGGCCTTATCATCATCATCATCATGATATCAGCCGCAGAAGTCCACTGGACATAGGCCTCCCCCAAGGTTTTCCAAAACGAGCGATTGGAAGCGACCTGGTCTCTACACATAGTTCTAATCTGTGCCGCGTCTAACACGTCGCGCTCGGCAGCGATACGGCACGGCACGGTGAGGGCCCTCGTCGACCTTTGTTTGAGAGCGGACTCGGAGCTCGATGGGACATGTGGAGTGCCATTGATTTGCTGCTTTGCTCGGCTCGATGTTTTAATTAATCGTGGACGATGGATGTTTATTGAAACAAAACCCTTTGGAGGATCTTCGTATTGCAGTATTAACAATTACAATCGAAGGGTCTATCCAATCGTTGTAGTCCCGTCTTTTCATGTTGCGTTCCGCGGCGACGTGTGTATAATTTACACGAACCATTTCGAGCTACTTTTCCCTCTTCACAACTCGAAACCTATGAAACCTAAATACATGAAATTTAGCGCATACATTAAAGTCCTGGATGCGAGCTGCTCTAGTCCAGTCATTTGTTAGTCAAGTTGTTAGTCCAGCGGTGGACGTTATGCGGCTGAAATGATGATGATTATGATTAAAGTCCTCTAGGTCATCTTTAATCCAAAATTTCAAATGTTAAGTTTCTAATAAATAAATTTTAGGATTCTCTACATAACTTGACGGCCTTTTAGATTTCAATTCTTTTGTTGGATTTTAAACTTGGCTCTCCTTTCCACATTTAGGTTTTTTGTGGGATATTTATGCTTGTCCTTTAGTCAACTCCATACATTATTATTTTATCGTCATTGAGTGGTCATATTAATAGGACCACTTTATTTCTGTACTACTTAGCTTGCATGCTACGGGTATACTAGTCAATCGATAAATTAAAATCGACAATACAAAACATAACATATTTCGCCAGATGGCATTAGTTATATAGTAATACTTAGTTCGGCAGGTGACCCCTCGCGGTGTGGAGCACAAAGGCTCAAACGGCACCTCACGCTGGGCTGTCGAGCCCTTTGTGATGCCGCGGAAAATGGGGTTGGTTTTACCTGTCCAAAACATATTTTTATTCTTTCTTCTCAGAAGTGGTCGTAATATGTATCTACTAGCTCAATAATTCTACGAGCGGGTAAAATAAACTCATCTTTTTTAGGAACCGTAAAGTTAGACTTCTTGCATCCTTCGGGATTCAAAACCTTTTATCTCTACGTCCCTCTCCATATCCGCACTTAAGTACCTATGATATCGTGGAGAAACTTTCATCGTTTATTAAAATATTTTGTCCTTATTTTTGGAACTCGGTTTAAAATGGAAGCGATTTACAGCTGTGTTGACCCCACTGAGAGTGGGAATAAGAACGGAAGTATATAGAAGGGTATAACCACAGTAACCTTTCAAAAATCTTATAACATTTTTGAACCAGCAGAACCATTTCCTTAGCTTTGTTGAACCTAACCAACCTAAACAGCATCGCTTACCGAATATTAGCAACACAACCCCAACACAAGTACGCGGCTCCAGTGTAATTGTCGGGGAAACTGTATCTATTGTTTAGCGCTTTGTAAGTTGCGGCGAGCTTTTGTTCGTAAGCTCGCTTGTTTTGTTTCAGCGGGGTCGGCGGTGGGTGGCGATTGGCGGAGCTTAGTAGGGTTGTGATCATAGAGATGAAACAAATCTAGGGTATGATTTTCATGATAAACAGTTTTACTTAGATATTTCCACTTATAGCCAAGCTCTTGTTGATGTCATTGATTGAGTAGAAACGATATTTACCAGAAATAACTGAAAGATATTTACAGGATATATAATATGGAAGCAATCTTCTTCGTGGTGTCAAATTGACCGGTTTTTGAGTATTATCAAGTACAAACAGCTTCTTCTATCGGGAGATTCAGTTTCTAATACGAGTACGTGAGATAGATACGGGTTTGCGTTTATGTAAGCGACAAATTTATATTATATTTTTTTTTATAAAATTGGACCCTAAAACAATTTTTTCAACTTGCCCATTTGGTTGACCGAAAAAACTTAGCATTTAGTTCGCCATTTTCTCAAAGTATATTTTTTACTTCGGAACAATACATTTTCATAAATGTAAAACATTTCGACAGAACCTTTCCTTCTTTTACATTGAATACTTATTCTAAGTTTTCTCTGTTCTTTTTGATGATAAATAGTACAGTGTAATGACTTTATGCCACTCAGTTCATAAACTTCATAAAGTAATTAATGTTTCCTGTCCGCTGCGATCGTCAGTTAATTATAACTGAAAGTAGCAGGACGTCTCGCGGGCCGGGATTCGAACTCGCGTCGAGGTCGCCGGGTAATCCCGGGCTTACGACGCGGTCTGACACTAGGGTGCCGACTGGGGTGCCAACCCTTGTTGGCGAATGTGATATGTTTGGACAGAATGTAGGGCACGATGTATTGTGTCACAGAAATTCTTGCGTTTTATTCTTATCTTCTATTTTAATGGCTTGCATATTATTGCAAGAGTATATTGTTCTCAAGGAGTACTCTAGGAGTAAGTTCACGCTGTGTCGGTCAAAGGGATAGCTCAGGAGAGGGGGACATGGAAACTGTTCCAGATAGATGGATAGATATAGTTCTCTAGGTTTAGGAAAGTCGAAAGAATCTTGTAAACTTGTACCAGCTGCTTCTCTCAAGGGGCTTTCTGAATCTTCCGGGGTCCAATTGTCAAACAATTTGTTTCAGTACTGGACCCCGGAAAATTCATGTATCCCCGTGTGTAGATAGTGTAGATCGTAAAAGTCGATCGCGGTAATGGGACTAAATGTTAATCATGTTAGTAGGTCCCCGTTGCCACTACTGACCTATAGACGGTGATGGATCAAACAGATCTATTGGGTTACATTAGCTCAACACTATTTAGTGATGCACCTTTCGCTACAATAGTTACGTATTAAAATTCTCTTTCTCCTTTAATACTTTATTATTCAGCCTGTCGACGTGTCTCACAGCTGGGCAAAGGCTTTTCTTTTATAAAACCAAATTAAAATAAGAACTCTACTATTTGATACTATATCTCCCCATGCGCCATTACTTGCTATCAAAATATGAGTCTAGCCTTTATAACAGTATTATAAAGCGAACTAAATATAGAACCTGCAAAAGGTCGGCTCATTCCCGCTAAAAGCCGGTGACTCACTGAAACTCAGACAAACCACTCGCGAATACGAAAAGCTATAAAAAATTCAAAGCCCGCTTTTCCAGCCATTTCCACCTCTATTATGTAAACCATAAGGTGTATAAATATAGTAAAAGTAATTTTGAATCTTGTGTGCCAGGTGATAGGATCGTCGGCATTGTATGCACAGGTCACTCGCCCCGGTCTCAAGGGAGGTGGTGGCGGGGGTGCGGAAGGGGTGCGGGGGCACTCCCTCGTGAAATTAACTAGCCCCTCGCACCTGGCCTTTAAAGACGCCGTACACTCGTACGACAAGTTGGGCAAATATGTGAAATTGGATCACTATTTGGCAAGTTTAGAGTAACTATATTTGACGATATGGAAGGGCTTAGTTCAATATGTGAACCTTAAGTTTACATTTTAAATGGCATCGTAAGGGTTTTCCGTTTCCTGATATTTCAGGTGTAATATGATGTCTTACAGAAAATCTGACATTTGTCTGCGATACCTAATTTTGATAATTATTACTTTTTTTAAATACATAAATAAAGATTTTGATAATAATAGATTTTATTCCTTGTAGTTCAAAGATTTGGAATGTACAAAAATTTTAAGAAACGTATGGAGTCAACTTGGACATTGTTAATTTCATTATTATTATTTTTTAACAAAAAACCAACAGTCTTCATCTTCTTTCAGAACTTTCTTCCATATCTCCAAATTTCTTTATCATATCTTTACCAAATTGATATCGGTATGCTAATAAAGGCTTTTAAACAAAAAAAAATCATCAAAATCGGTTCACGAGTGGCAAAGATATCACGTAACATAAATACAAAAAAAAAAACATACGGGTCAAATTGACAACCTCCTCCTTTTTTAAAGGCGGATAAAAAGCACCTTATCCCATCAGTTACTCTTTTAACTCTCTTGACACCCGCTCGCCCCAGCCCACCTTGCGGGTGTGCTCGGCGGGGTTCCTTGAATTGCAATTTCATTCCGTTTTAATGCGACTGTTTACCTTCAATACATCCGCAAGGGGAGGGCAGAGGGGGCCCAATTTATACATTTCATAATTCCATCACGCACGCCCGCTTTTTATTTGTTAATCAGATTAATGCTCGGGAAAAGTGGTGGTGTGAAAAATATTGTTAACTGTAAGTAAATTAACCGCCTTTTAGTAAGATCTATATTATAACTTCTGTGGTAAGATACGTCGTTGGTTAAAGTGGTGGTGTTAATGATGTACAATTTTTCAAAACTAAAAACCGACTATTGTCGTCAAACTATACACAACAACAACAACATTTTAACCAAACTCCAAAAACGAGGAGGTAATCAATTCGTCGTGATCTTTTTTTTATATACGAGGATGTTTACCGATTATTAGATGATGCTTGGAGCGATTCGGAAATTTTTTTTTGTTTGAATTTTTATCAAAATCAAATCTAAAAACGAAATGCGTATGTGATGTTGTCTAATAAATGACGTACTTATTGTCTTGCCCAAAATGCCCCACACCTTGCGCAATGCAAGACTTAAAAAGCAAATGACCGGGTGTCACCGTAGCCAAACATTGGTCAGGTTTATTGTAGTCGGGTGGCTTTCGACTCGAGAAGAAGAAGGATCGGGAACGTCCTAACACAAGAGATTCCGGATTTAAGTGGCTTTCGACTCGAGAAGAAGAAGGATCGGGAACGTCCTAACACAAGAGATTCCGGATTTAAACGCAATTTCTTGTTATTAAGCTGTATTACCCTTTGATTTAGTTTATTAACCAAATGAGCGAAGCTTCTCAGTTTCGAGATTGGCCAAAAATACTTTTGTCCGGCTGTCCGTCAGTTAGTCCTCCTGGCTGTTCTTGCCGACAGGTCGTATTTCTCAGCCAATGCTCGTGAAATTTTGTGTGACGGTTCGAAAATTATATACATTTTTTTGTTGATTCAGTTGTCCGAATATTTTTGAAATTTTTTCAAAAATGTCGCACAACTTTTTTGTTACCTAAGGGTAAGGAAA
Organism: Acrobasis consociella; assembly: GCA_963555685.1. Taxonomy (NCBI): domain Eukaryota; kingdom Metazoa; phylum Arthropoda; class Insecta; order Lepidoptera; family Pyralidae; genus Acrobasis; species Acrobasis consociella. Next base: position 455,967 of record OY743116.1, read on the forward strand.
AAGTTTTAGTTAAAAAAAGGTTAAGTTAAGTCTCAATTTTTTTTGACTGAATAACTTTTTTATCAGCTAAACTACAACGGACCGGGGTGACTGGCAAGGTCTACAGCTATCAGAGCTACAACATTGAATCAATAAATATCTATTCGAATCTACTGCATCCACATAGCACACCAAACACACCTAGTTCGCGTACTCAACCAAACACTGCGCTGTGCCCGGAGCGAACTTTAGGGTCCCTAATCAAATTACGAGCGTCTATTTTTGCGAGGGGAGGTTTTTCATTGCGTTATGCTTTTGTGGCTGGTTGTAGCTATGTCATAAAGATAGAGAAACGTTATTGGAATATACCGTAGCGATCTGGGGTCTATTTTTTATTTAATATAATGTTTTATTTTTAATTAGATTATTTTAGTTATAGTTTTATAATTTAGGTAGGTTATTCAGTTTTTATTTATATAATTATTGTTTTGTGCACTATGTAAATATTTATTTTGTGCAATTTTAAAATAAACTACATTTAACTTTTGTGAAACTATATGTTAGAAATAAGTACAAGGAGCTTTCTACGAAACAGATTGGTTCGACCCCAGCCAGGGCAGGTGAAAAAGATTTTTTTACCCCTAACGAAAAAGAGCGGTGTTATAAGTTCGACGTGTCTGTTTGTCTGTCTTTTTCATCGTCTAAACGAATGTGATGGAATATCACATTCGTTGTCTATATTTGATGGAAATCGGTTTTAAAGACAGGGTTTTTTTCATTTGCCTGGCAAATAAATTTGCTCAAATTATTTTGAGTATAGGATAACGCCCGCCTTAGTATCCTAAACAATTTACTTTAGAGCAAGCATATTGTGTGTCGTTTGCCCTTGTACATATATAACTATGTGTATTTTTCAAGGATTTTTTTCATAAAAATAGCCTTTTACCACGATATTTTTCATAAAATTAGTAAATTTCTTGGTAAAGTTAATCATTTCGCTACCACTAGACCCGGCAGTCATGCCAACATAAATCACTCGGCGCCGAGGACGGGCCAAGGCTCGGCTGCAGTGTCACCTTTACACATTGCTATAAATAGCAGTGAAGCGGACTTATTTATAAAAGCTAGACTGAAACTAGGGCGCCTGCGACACGTAACTTAGTCTACTTTTTAGATTTCCGTACCTAAACGGTATAAACGGGACCCTAGTACTAATACTCCGCTGTCCGTCCGTCTGTCTGTTACCAGGCTGTATCTCATGAACCGTCATAGCTAGATAGCTGAAGTTTTTACAGATGATGTATTTCAAATTTATTACACCCCTCTTTTTAGACGGGGCGGGGTTCAAAACAGAATCAAAATTGGTAAAAAATGCTGAACAGCTACGAAATTTTTTAATTATTGATACCTTCTGAACTATTGAAATATTCCTATTAAAATACCGCAAGTAACTTTTCATGCCCCGCCCTAAACCAATAACCGCTGTCTTTCAAAAGCGACAAAGTGTAATCTATTGCAGCATGACGAGCTAAAGTTCCCACTTACTTCCCCACACCGAACACTATCAACCAGCACAATGCCCGCTGGCGTAGTGATTAGAACCCCAGCATAATGTGACAAAGCACGTCTTGGTGCTCCGTACTTATTTTGGAAGTTACAATTTACTGCGGCTTTGTGTGAAAGCACGTGGGCTGTATTTCACCCACCTGACCCTGAAGAAAGCTTACGCCCTTTTTCTTTAAATCTTCTTTATTGTAGTGCGGCAAATGAGTCCGGAATCACATAATATAAAGAATAAATAAATTATATAAACAAGCTTTTGCTATATAACAATGACCTAAAAAGTAAAGTGCTCCTCAAGAATCAATCGAGTCCAAACTCGGTGGGGTTACTTTGTTTTATCACAATGCCATGACCACCTTCCAGCTCCATCATCAGATCAGCTCCATGTCATTATATAATTTCAGCTTAATTGGCAACCGGGAAGTGGGTCAAATTTAACTTGCGAGATTTGATTACAGACAGACAGTTCCTCTGGCTGCTGTGGCCGACTATGGCTCTAAGGGTCGTGCCCCTGCAGTGGAGACAAAAATACCTAATGATGACGATGACACAGACAGACAACGTGACGGGTGAAACTAAGTAAAAGTTTGTAAAAAATAGCTTCTTTCATTCAGGCTACGCTGGATGCAGGCCGCTTCCGATCGGCCGTTTTGGAAATCCTTGGGCGAGGCCTATGTCCAGCAGTGGCTGTGGCTGATATGATGATTCAAGCTACGATTCTCGCAGACATATCGCTATACGCTATGATGAGAGTAAGTGAGTGTTAGGTATAGAGTTTGTGATTTTTTACAATTTTCAAAAAAATCACACCTCCTTGTCCTGGCATTACCTCACAAGAAAATATTTTTGGCGGGATTTCATATCTCTCCATATTATATCGATTGCGAAGGACACTGAAGAACGTAACCTGGCGGGAGGGGGTGAGCTTCCGTTCTGTCCGTATATTTATTCTGTGCCATAGGTCACCGCAGCGGTGCGGTCGGTTACGGTTACGTAACGTAGGTATCGACCAGCGTCGCGTGCCGCCGGCGCCCGCCCATTCACGGGGCAGGCACGCCAAGTTACTTCAAACTGCTGTAAGAACCTTATATGAATTGTGTTATCCTTTCAATATAACATTGATCTTCTTCTGAATTAACATGAATAATCATTCAAATATGTTCACACTCGTTTCTAGTCAGAAGTGCAATTCGCCATTGTAATTTTTTTTATGAGCGTTATGAGGTGTTCTTTTTTGGATTTGCCAAACATATTAATATTTATTACGATTTCTTATACAAAAATAAGAAATTTATTTTTTGATAACTACAAATATTTCGTTTCCATCTTTTGTTGACTTTTGAATATAAAACGAAATGGTTAAAACTGTACAAGTCTATTTTGTGCATCTGTAAAGGTAACATCTAGCATGCAGATGTATTGGTGTAAAACTGTTAGTCTCTAGGTATGTTATATTTTAATAAAAAAATAAACAATCTATTCCAAGTATCAAATCGTTTCCACTTCGAACATCCAGTTAAACAATTTGTAGTTCCTCCTAAAACAATTCGCTCGTACCGATCGAGTTTCTGGAAGCGTTTTATCGCTAATGAGCTTTAAGCTCGTAAGCGGCGAGTGGCGTGTGGTCAAGGCTGCTGCCCCAGCGGCTGTTATCGTGTCGGGGGCACGGGTGGTGGAAGACAAAAGCGGCGGACCTTTGTCGTTACAAAACTGTGGCAGTAAAAGGTCACGTCTTCATCCCCTGTAAATAAAATAAAAAGAGAGAGGGACAATAACACTAACTGAGCTAGTTCTAAAGTAAGTTAACTTGTGTTATGGGATATAGAATACTAACTCAACGATATTTAATAATAAATATAGTTATAGTTATAAATAAACACCTAAGACCCAGGAAAATTTTAAAGAGGCAATTTATTTTCTTTATTGTTTCACTCCAAATTGTTCTGGCTGGAAATTGAACCCAAATATCTAAACACAGAAAATCTAAAGGCAAAGGAAGCGTACAAGCAGGCAGATTCTGAAAATGCATATCAAACGATATCGAAACAGATCCCTGGATGGTCTCCCAACAAAGAAACGTTGGATGGAATGTGTAAAGGAGGATATGAGTAAGAAGGGGTGACGGACAAGTTGACTAGATATACCTCTAGAACAAAGTGGAAGGAACTTACACGCTGAGCCGTTCCCACATAAATAGTGGGACATGGATAAGGCAGAAGAAGAATACCCGCTTGCTGTTATGACTTATGCTGGTGGTACTATTACTCGCAAGCAAAGAGGTATCGAGGCGGAAAGTGTCGCGTGACACTTCTGCCGTGTGAACTGTATTATTATTAAAATAAAATCGTAGCTTACAAAGAAAGAATTATTGAAGCCTGCTTATTTACGACAACCTCTGTTTTTATGGCTTTGTGGTCATCATGCCACGCCATAACATTGGAGGTCCCGGGTTTACACCTAGCATGCAGATGTATTGGTGTAAAACTGTTGTTATATTTTAATAAACAATCTATTCCAAGTATCAAATCATTTCCATAACGACCTCCGTGGCGTAGTGGTCACCATGCTAGTCCGCTGCCCAGAGGTCCCGGGTTCGATCCCCCGTCAGGTCGAGATGGAAAATGATCTTTTCCAGATTGACCAGGGTCTTGGATGTTTATCTATGTATGTTATTTGTTATAAAATATAGTATAGTTGAATTAGTATCCTAACATAAGTCTCGAAATTTGTCCGTGTACATTTATATTTATTTATGATGTCCGTAGTAAACAAGGAATCCAATATTTATTTATTAACATTCGTTTTTGCGATGTTTTACATGCTGGTCTGGGGAAAGACAAAAAAGATCTTCGATCAGCTATAACGATTTGCACGGGATTATACATTCTAAGTTATATCTTTTCTCCCATATCAGTTTTCCATGTTCCAATTTTTAATTAATCATACATTATGATTTATTTTCGCATTTCCAAAATATTTCTTAAATAAACGACACGATAGTAAGAAGAAGCATTATAGTGTGATTTTGATGGAAAAAAAACTTATATTTTTTTACTAGCCTTTTGATATGTCCCACTGCTGGGCAAAGGCATTCCCTTCCTCCTTCCACTGATCCCTATTAATAGCAGCATGCTGCCATTCTTTCATGAAGCTGTCGATGATATAATAATGACATGTTATTATAATATTTTTTACTCTGTTGATCTGAGTAAACATTTGTAAATTCAATTCCGTTCTCCGGGGGTATTTCCGAACGCGCCAATTACTAAAATAAACGGAAGGGGTTCCGTTTCTCGGTTCATTAGTGTGAGGGCAGCGGCGCATCACACGGCTCGCTGGCGGCCATTGAAATTCAGACGGCGGCCGGGTTGTTAGGGGGCTTTAAAAAAAACGTACTTGTAAGAGACTTTTTGTAGGTACATATTTATTGTGGCAAAAAATAAAATCCGTTTCTGTTTAAAGTAGGAAGTATCTCTTTATTTTTAAAAGTATTTTTTTATGGAAATTTAAGTGAGAACTCTTTTTCACCAATTAAATAATATTTTTAACTAGGTCTAAGTAAAAGTTACTGCTAGATGAAAGCGAGACAAATCAGACACTTTTTGTAAATCTTATAACAAACATTTTCAATAGGATTTGTATGAAATACAACTTATGATGTCATACTTATTTTGAAGTTAAATCTAAAATCCAGTTATTTACTATCAAAAGAGGTTTAAACAATAAAAACGTTAATATATATATATATATATATCTTCTTAAGCTAATCTTAGGCTAGAAGTGAATAATTTCGTTCAATAGAGCTAGATCCTTGTTATCCTTATTTCGACATCATCAGCAAACCGCGATCTTCCCCCATTCAGTGGGAATTGAGAAGGTTTCATTAAATTAATCTTCGACATCCAATACTTTAATAAATCAAAAACTTCTAGGTCTTCTGATTTCATATTTAGACAGTAGTAAGTAATATTTGGTTTAGGATCACATTTTAATACATATACATATAAAGATATCTGTGTGTGTGTTTGCTTGGGGTCTCAAGCGAGTGAGTTGGTTTTTTAAACGGGTTATGGGTGACATGTTAAATAATGAAAAAACTGCACATTTCATATAGGTATTCAATTTGGATTTTAAGATCTGGTTATCAAGGATGGCTTCGGCACTTATTTCTTTAGAAAAATTAATAACATAAGCCGCCACAACCATCCAATTTTCTTAGATTGAAAACACTGTATCCACCCTTAACATTTTCCAAAGATAATCACAATTATCCATAAGGCTTTTACAAATATTTGTCAAAAAGGAGATTACGCCAGCCGCCTTCTAAGCAGGAAAATTGTGAAAAACAACGCGTAGCGATCGAATTTGCGATCGGGCCATTTTCATCGGGACCCCGAGACAGCCTCGAGGCCTCGCAGCAGGCGAGACGAGGCGAGGCGAGGTGACGTAATCTCCTTGGTCGGGAGACAACGCAAATTGGATTTCAACCAAACAACTCGTTATAATCACATTTTTGCTATATTCAATAACGTACATTTTGTTACAAAACAAGAACGTTTATCATTTAAAACAACTGCATAAACTAATTGTCCCCATATTTTTACAACCTTTACATAACAGATGCTTTTCACAGTTCAAACTCATTAAATATGTAATGTCATTCCCCTTAAAGTGTGTAATGTGCTTCGCTGGCTATGGTGTTACAGATGGCGAGCACGACCTCTCATCTATTCTCATTTACCGTGTCTTGTTCAAAAGGACTCTGAATCATCTTTGGAAATTGAAGATCTCTTGAAATCAGACGCTCGGGACCGAGGAACCATGCAACTAACAGAAACAAAGATCGACTCAAAATCCTTTTGAAACAACTCCCCTTCTCGCAGCTTAGTAAATGAAATGATAATAAAGTGATCATTTCTGTTTGTTGTCAGGTTCCGAAGTCCCAAGCGAAGGTGCCGCGGGACGCTAGCAAATGAACTGTGAGCCAACAAGAAGACCAGAACATTCTACTGACCATGATTGCGATCTCTCACAAGAGATAAAGTTATTGACGTAAGCGCAACACACGATATCAAAGATGGCGGAGGGACCTCAAACAATATGGCAGAAGATCGACCACTCGGTCATTCCTGTGGTCAACCTCGAGGTTCGAGAGGTGCGCGAGGTGCTATGGGAGAAGATCAAAGAACCTGGCTCCCAGAGAAAGATCATCCTTGTGATCGTGTCCATCGCGCTGTTGCTCGACAACATGCTGTACATGGTCATCGTGCCCATCATCCCGGACTACTTGAGATACATCGGCGCGTGGGGAGAGGCCGGCTACGATCACGTGGTCACTCTGGCGCCGTACAAAGAAGGCAATAAGACCATCACGCCTACTCAAATCATACCTGCTTCGCACGAGGGCCAGGAGTCCGCGACCGGTATCCTCTTCGCCTCCAAAGCCATAGTGCAGCTCATGATAAATCCTTTCTCCGGTGCCTTAATCGACCGTATTGGATACGACATACCCATGATGATCGGACTTATCATTATGTTTCTTTCTACTTCCATCTTTGCTTGTGGCAGGAGCTACGGCATGCTTTTCTTCGCGAGAAGTCTTCAAGGCGTGGGATCAGCGTTTGCCGACACGTCAGGCCTGGCTATGATCGCCGACAGGTTTACAGAAGAGAGTGAACGATCGAAGGCTCTCGGAATAGCTCTGGCATTTATTAGTTTCGGATGTCTCGTGGCGCCGCCCTTCGGCGGAGCTTTATACCAATTTGCTGGAAAAGAAGTACCATTTTTAATTCTGGCATTGATATCCTTACTAGATGGATTTATGTTACTCTTAGTAATGAAACCTCTAAAAACACAAATGAAGGAAGCGAACGAGCCCAAAGTTGCGGGAACTCCGATCTGGAAACTTCTGATGGATCCCTACATCGCCGTCTGCGCCGGGGCGCTGATGATGTCTAATGTCGCGCTAGCCTTTCTTGAGCCGACGATTTCTTTATGGATGGAGGATAACCTTACTAAAGACAACTGGAAGATTGGCATGATATGGCTACCCGCTTTCTTCCCTCATGTCCTTGGAGTAATCATTACTGTAAAGATGGCAAGTAAGTATCCTCAACACCAGTGGCTCATGGCAGCGGGTGGCCTTGCCCTGGAGGGCCTATGCTGCTTCATCATACCATTCGCTAATTCCTACAAAATGCTGATGATACCAATCTGCGGGATTTGCTTCGGCATTGCCCTCATAGACACAGCCTTATTGCCTACCTTGGGCTACTTGGTCGACGTGCGGTATGTTTCCGTGTATGGAAGCATCTACGCCATCGCTGATATATCTTACTCCTTCGCATACGCTGTGGGGCCCATCATCGCCGGAGAAGTGGTCGAAACAATCGGTTTCACAGCTTTAAATCTCTTCATAGCATTCAGTAACCTTTTATATGCCCCTGTGCTAATGTACCTCAGGCATATTTACGACTTCAAGCCGTTTGAGAACGAGGCAAATATTCTGATGGCGGATCCACCAGACAAAGAGTATCAGACCTATAGTTTGCAAGACCAGCGGCCTGTGAATGGGGAGTATAAGAACCACTTGGAGTATTCCAACATGGCAGGTCAGACGCAGGAGTCGAACGTCGACGCCAATACGGGCTACTCGTACGACCAATCGTATCAAGGAGGGCACCAGAACTACAGTCAAGGGTACGAGCACCAACAGCAAGGGTATCAGCAGGAGTACCAGCAGCCGGAGCAGGGCTACAGTCAGCAGCGCCAGCTGCCGGCGCAGCCCCAGCCCACCGCCAGCAACCCCTTCCGGGCCGCGCAGCAGGTGCCCCCCGCGCCCGCCGCGCCCGCTCCGGGCCCTGTAAAGAACCCCTTCCGGCAAGGCTTTTAGAGCTCCTAATTCAGTGTTGTTGTCTATATTTTTGAATTTACTTGTTGTGTAATTATAAATGTCTTATATTTGGGTACTACTTCGATCACTGAGCCGCGAGCCACCGCCGGCTGGTTACTTAGTGTCTGACTAGATGTCTATTAATAGCTGTGCTTTGTAACTAAATACTATTGTAGTATATTTGCTGACTGCCTTCAGGGTGATGTCCCCTTGTCGAATTTGGTATAAATCTAAATATTTTTGAGATTTTGCTAATCTGGCAATGCAATGTTATTGTGATATTTATTTTAAGTTTTAAAGCGTGAATATCGACAACAAATAAGTCTTTATAAATAACAATGCACAAAATCAAGGGTCTTTCAAAAAGATGATTCAAATTCTTGATATCAAAAAATCTCGACACTGTTTACTAAGACATTCCGCATCGTTCTGAAGGCAGAGGCGCTGTTTTCTTGTTAATCATTGTTCGGATACTAATACAACTGTTGATTATGCCTTCTATAGTGTATAGATAGAGTTACATGAAGCTGTAATCTAAGTCTTTGACCAAGACACCCAAATTCATATTATACGTATATTAATATAATGTATAGCGAGGAAGGCGATCTAGAGGAGCGAGAGATCCATAGACACGGATCGATGGTTGGTAATGCATATCAGAAGAGACGCACAAATTATATTTTGTAGTGTTGCTTCAATAGGACTTTAAAAGTACTCAAATTTAATGAAAGTGATGAATTATGGTATTTAGCATCATTTTGGTTTGGGGCATATTTACAAACAAATAATTCGCTCAAGAAAGAATCAGAAAATGAATATTACCTATTTTAACGATCATTTTTAAACAACTTAATTGTTGACAACTGAAAGAAAAATATAATAAAATAATAAATGTTTTATTGCGTCCTTTAGGAATTGGACTTGAATGTCATTCAAACTAATTTGGGTGATATTATTTCTAAAATATCTGCGATACACCAAAGCGCGATAAGCTCCGTCAAAAAAAAGTAACTGATATACATGCCTGTTGAAATGACACCACGAAGTATAAGGTCGACAAGTTAATTATAAAAGCTACACGTATCACTATTAATCAGCTAATAGTTGTAAGATAGTCGAATTATTCAAGTAGAAGCGTTACAAGACCTACGACACCGTAGGCGGAGACCATATGCACACGTGAGGGCCTAAGATATTATATTTACTAGTAATCTTTCGGCACTTACTACTTTTTGAAATTGTTTAATATGAATAGTCATATTAATTAATATTTGATGATAAATATTAATACTTACAACTCATTCTTTTAAATAAAGTATTGGATTTAGTTTCGTTTTGGAAAAACAAAAATTGTGCAAGACTAGGCAGCTCAAAGGATCAAAGTAAAGTTAATAAACGTGAAATAATGTTAGAATTATGAAGACATGATAAAAATCACGTTAAGTAGTAGTCATTATCAAAAATTTCTAAAATAATCAAGTATTTTTGTAATTAACATGTCATTTACTAAGATTTACTTGGGATTTGCCTTTGAGTGTATTGTGAATATATCTATATTAAAATATACAGCATACTCGTCGTATCAACAATCAACCCTACATAATATATTGTTAGATATACAACTTGCGATCGGTGGAAATATATAAAATTAAAAATTTTACATTTTTATTCTTGAAAAACATGGTACGTTTGTACATCGCATATATATTATTTTATCTATAAGTAAAAGTGACGTCTGTCGTCTAAGAGACACGCAAAGAAATAAAATTGTAAAGAGTGACAAGTAAAAATTGTAATTTTATATATTTTCTGCAAAGTAATTAAGATTTTAAACATTACTTCCCTTCCTATGCTATATCAGCAATACTAGAGTAAGTATCGCTTTTATATCAATTCGTATCAACTAATATCAATTACTATCAATTAGGCTAAGTCACAACTTGTGATAAAGTTGCAACCAAGGTAACGAAACATATCAGAATCTATTGATTCACCTAGGCTAACATAGTTTATTGTAACATGTATTTTGTCTAAGTGTACAGTAGGTAGAATCTGTCGTTTTGACTTGTATGAGTAGTAAGGTTTATCGGTTAGCGGTATGTGCCAGCAATGTACAATATGGTCAGGTCGTTTGGGGACGGTCACATTTACATATATATGTGTATACATTTCATGTGATTATATATTTAAGCAAAGTCTAATATAAGTAACGATGCACCAGAGATAAAAGAAGAATATGTATAGTATTTGTATATTTTAAATTTTATCTTTATACACCTGCATCATGGTGTTATAAGATTATAATCTAAAAAAATTGATGACAAACTCCATTGACATTTTTCCTTATAAAGTAATTTAAAACCAAATATATAAAAAAATATATACTTAAATATAATTACTAAGGTGTTTTACTATCAGCAATCTCAATCGAGATGTAAATACATATTTTTTTGCAAAAGGTTATTTGTTTAATATCTATTTTTGATGCTATTATAAACGAAAAAGCTTCGTCCAAGCGTGCCGTCCCTCAAACGGCCAACAAGATCCATTCGCAGAATAACCAGAGTCAAAATTATCTAAAGTAATTGTAAAAGATATCGAAAGCGCCCGACATGTCAATTGAAGAGTGTATAGTACTTGCTTATTGTGAATATTGTTCGTTGTGGATGTATGGAGCTAGCTCGTGTACTAGTCGCGGGTAAAGTTGGTGCGCGAAGTTGAGATTAGCCGGTTAAAGTGGACTATGACTTTGTATAAAATATATAAAATTGTCTTACCCGATGTAAGAAATATGGTCAAATTATCAAAAACATGACCCCTTTTTCCTTTAGAAATAATTCAATGGGAGGGCCCCATCGAATCGAACCATTACTAAAAATGTTGAAATCTGAATGCGGAAATTTTCAAAATTTTATATGAAAATAAGAACTATAAAAAAGATGCATTTAAAACAGAATATGAGGACATTACAACTACTGCATGTATAACGAATAATAGAGGTTTATGAAAAGACAGGACATATTCTATACACGGTGATCTAATATAATTTACTAAATATAATCAATCAGTAAATATCGCGTGTCCGTACATATAATAAATTTTTGAGAAAATGAGAGTGGGCGATAAAAGAAATAACTACACACAAAAAAGAGAATAAAATAATTGTCTGTCTGTATGTAAGTTCACGGTAATCTTCAAAACTACTGGACATATTTACGTGGTTTCAAATAAAGCCTATGTTATTTCATTGAAATTTAATATCAGAAAAAAAAGTTGTCATTTTTAAATTTCACGCGAATGAATTTGTGGGCTCCAGCTAAATAATAATAAAAAATGAACAGATATGATTAAATTATTTTATCATTGTTAGTGATCACTTTATTCGGTAAATCTCAACTCTGACCACTATCTTCTACCGTGCGGCGATAACCAGAAATGTAACAAAATTAATTTACTCGTTATAAAACCTAGTTTAGCCTGCAGAGTACAATAGCATTACGTAGATACCCAAAGCACAAAATTACTTTATTGCACAAATTGTTTTAGTATTATTACTTGGCGTCATCTTGCATTATATTTATCGTAATAAGTTTTAAAATTAGTGAAGTTTACAAAGAATTAGAATTTTTAAAACAACTTCAAATGCCCCATGAGAAGAAGACATTTCTAAGGTCATCATCGTCATCCGAGAGTATTTCCCGGTTGCATCTAAGGTAAAGTCATCAAAACAATTCGGAACTGAATTTAAAACTTATTATTTGTTGGTGAAAATATATTAATTATTATGCAGCTCTTTGACATCTATTAAATATAATTGTAAGTTAGAGTCAATTTTCGTGTCAAATTCTCCCGAAATTCAATTAATTAGTAGAATCAGCACAAAGTGGTATGATATTATATTTAAGTAGGCATTGCGTCGTGTATTTTGATGATAAAATACATTAGCATGTTAGACGAAATCGCAAAGTGAAGTTCGTTCGGCATCTTATTACACTTCATTCAAAGCAAAAAAATAATTAGAGATCAACATTTAATTCTTTGCAATATAAAATTACTTTTATCTCTTCCGAAACTACTAGCTATATAATTAAAATTACGAAATAACAGTAATCTATATATATATTATTTAACAATGATATTTTATTTTTTTATTTAAATCAAAATACACGATGAAATGTAATAGCAATGTATTATGTTGTGAAATGTGAAACTATTCAATTCGATGTGTGTGCAATTATAAATTTTATATTGTAATTATTATAATATTGTATCAGCAATAAACGAACCGATATCACATACATATCACTAGATGTAAGAATAGATATACATTTTTGAGATAGTTTTATATGTATTGTCTTTTATGACATTGAATCGATGTAGCGTTATCTCTTTGACTTAAAACTTTCACAACAATTTAAAATTTTCAGTTTTATGATGTATAAATGAATAAACATCTTAAAATATTACTTTCACCGACATTAAATATAAACATTAAATATAATGTATTTTTTGATTTATACTTCATACACTATAATACGCTTGATTAAATTTTATAATTTGTTGTATAATTAAAAAATAAAGGTTGGAGAGTTTAACGGCTACAAATTTGAAAAATGTTTTGATAACTTTTATCTTAACTATACTATAAACCGAGCAGTGAAGCCTAAAAAGACTTAATCGGACTGAAGCAGCGTTTAATATCTGTTGTTTATTGGATTATAAAGCTATATGTACTATATATTATCATGATAGAATATAATCAAAATTATTTTAATATACACTTCAATTATACATTTGAATTTGACTATCAAGAATTGTGGTGTGGTCTTAATATGTACGAAAATGATACATAATGTACAGCAGATATGCACTTAAAAATATGAGTATTAGCTATTGAGTTGAAACTAAGCTATATTATGTATTCTGAACTATTATTTTTGGTTTTGGATCGATTGAAGGTACCTAATGAATAATCTCTCTTTTCCTAATATATAAAACTTTATTATCTTATTTCTAATTATGAATCATATCGTATTTAATATGTACTTCTATATATGCTATATATTTATGAATGAGCGTAAAATGAAAAGTAATCCAGAGTGTGCATGTGTTTAGCTACTTGTAAAATTCCTATTTACTATTCTTGTGTACATCTGACTGCAAGCATACGTTATATTACTAAAAAACATAACACGTATCAATTCAAATATTTGTAAAAATATAATTTTCTGATATTACGAAGCTGCTAATATGAATGGCATAAGATGTTGTTTTTTTTATATCATCTAGAAAATAGAAACACTGGAATCCAATCAATGTATCACATTAAAAACATGTTTGCAAAACAAATGATTTTGGATCAATAATTTAAAAACAAAACTGAATGAAAGTTAAGAAACATTATTATGAATATCGAATTTTATTACATATGCTGCAGTCAGAGTCTCTTAGATCGATACCCGTCCGTTAGATCTATCTCACGTCACAATTCATATTTATCACTTTTGACTCATCAACATGTTTCATCTTTCATAATAATATTATTTCATATCATGCCACAAAAGTTACTTTTTCTTTTTACATAGACTAGATGTTATCAATATTTATATAAATCACTTCATTTTCATAAAATTATAATTGGATATGCTTTGAAAAATAAACATCTTAATTTTAACATTTCAAAATCCACTTTATTATGATTTTTAAATTATTACTCATGAAAAATTATATTTTAAATTAATATCACCAATAATCTTAAAAATATTACTATTATAAAAATATAAAATAATCCATTTTAAGAGTAAGTAAAATAATTCATTTTAGATAATAGTAAAAAAAACTCATACGTCATTTTTATCATAAATTTAAATAAAATCATATTATTTATGTACCTACCCGTAATAATCATCACACATATATATAATTTTTCAATAGTTGTATCAATGGCATTATCGTTAAATTTCGCATGATTTAAAAGATCATTAACGTAATGTGTAAGCTAACAAGTAGTATATTAATATAGTGTTGAAGTAACCGCAACGTGTACATATAGCGATCGGATGCCCACACAAAATATGAGTGATAGATACGGAGGTAGCCACTTCACTAGTCTCTATCCGTAGTGTTTCACTTCTAGTTCTTCATAACTCTATGTAGATTACCACTTCATTTACCGAAAATGTATTGTGTGTATAAAATTATTATGTACTTCTATAAGTATATAAAAAAAAAACTACATATTTCATTTATTTAATCTTTATTGACCATCAAATATAGACTGTATAGAAACGGGAACTTAACTCTAAAGCGTTGTCTACCAGCTAACCTTTGGGTTATACAGATAGTCTAAATAATAACATTATATTTAAAATTTCAAGATATTTTTTTTATTAACTAGCGCAAAAAGCTATTATAAAATTGCATATTTTATTTATTCGCTTAGTATTAAATATGATTTTTGCAAGAACACACCAAAATTACACAATATTTTCATTTTTGGTAATTGTAGTGGTAATGGTTCTAGAATATTCTATCCACAGACGCTACAGTTTCTCTCTTCGCTGTACATTGCTTGTAGAGTAGATATTTTTATATAAATATTTATCTAAATTTAGCAGTTTACATAGAATTAAATAACATCATTAAAGTAGGCTATTTTTAATCGTTCTATGTACATTTCACGACTCAAAAATACCTCATTCGTTTTAACGTCACTCATTTAAAATCCTTAGGATATTTTAATTTCGCTTCTAATGTTACGATAGTTAATAAATATAAAGCTTAGCTGATGTAAATTAGAGGAATTATCTCCAAGATTTGTTAATATTATAAATGGTCGTGTTTTGCCTGTTGTTTAATAAGTCTTGGTGTGATCAACTTTGATATTAAACAAAGCAAATATAATCATGTAATCACGTATATTAAAGATCATTATATATATTCATGCATTAGGTAGGTCTAACTAGTTACCATGATATTTAATAGTTCCATTTAAGTATCTGGTGTATTTACTGAAAAATATTTAAATCTAGAACCATTCATTGATTGGCATGTGATGATTTTAAATCGTTAAATCTATGCACGTTAAATTATTTTTCAGAAAAGGCAACACTAGTTTAATGTGTAATATAAATTACGTAGGACTTTAACTGTTGATTCAATCATTTCGTTTGAAGTCATTTGTTACATATAATGTACGTTATAGCTTTCTGAATAGCTATGTAACATATGGTTGGACGTTTAGAACACTGCTTTAGGGAAAATTGCTAAAATAGCCCTAAAATCAGGAAAAAATTACACCTGTATTGTTGCTTGTAGCACGTTGAAGGTAAGTCAATATGTTCATAAAAATCTGCTATCTTTAAATCAGTTTTATAGTATAACGTTGCTGATTTAAGGTGTACTCTTTTTGCTAAAAATTGCATAAAAAATCTACACTCCTTAAATTGGCAGCATTTTCACTATAAGACTGATTAAAGAGGGTGCTTTTTGTGAATATAAGGGAAAAAGTTTGGTAATTTTCCTCGAAGCATTTAGAGTAAGTTAGCGAATTGTAACGAATCGTAAGATGAACTTGTAACCGAGTATATTCTATCTAGTTGTACGTAAAGTGGTCAAAATATTCAGTGATCGAATAAAATTGTTACACCAAGCGCTTTATTTTTATTTATAGCTTTTAACAGCCTTTAAAAAACACACGTAAAAGATAGAACAGATTTCCTAGACCTCTCTTAGATTATATTTTTATAAAACAAAATATAATATGAGTAAGTAGGTACAATAAATATCACACATATTACTCTCTGGTTAGAAAGTGACATCTTTTAATAGGCAAAGTGGTTCAAATCTCTAACTTCATGGTTCAAGTACCATTATGGGGCTAGAGAGACAGGGAAATGTTAATTATTTTGTTAGTTGTTTCAAAACAAACAATTTTCGGCGAGGATAATTAGTATGGAGCAATTAGTCCTAAAAATACTTTTACTTTAGATGTTAACATCCAAAGCAAAAATCCTAAATTCTAACTTCTCTCCCTATCCCCTAAATCTGATGCACATAACGATGTTACTTTTTGCCTAACAATATGTGTAATGTGTAGAACATTTGGAGCTGGAATGATACTTTTACTTTGGATGTTGAAATCTGGTTCTAATTGCACCATACTATAGTTTACACACACACATTGCCAGTATTTATGTTTCAGATGATAATTAATTCCAATTAGACCGGCAATACCAGCATGGTAGATATATTTTGGAACTATAAAAAAACATCTAAATTGATACAAATGAAGTATCTTTATGACAAAGGATATATTCTATGTGCTATGGACACAATATGATGTTTATCACAAATTAGTAGAGTTCATAATCCATTAGCGGCTGAATGAAGGGGAGGTCTATACAGGGTGCGGCAACAGGAAGATGTTTCTGTAATTAGGCAAATTAGTGAGGGCGAGCTATTTGCTGGGAATGTTTGCGGAGTGCCCCGGGTTCGCCGACTGGGCCCGAATGGAGCGGGGTTGCGATTCACCCCGCTGTTTTGTAGTAATGGTCAAATGAGTTCATTAGAGAAATTAAAAGAGAATCACCCAGGATATTTTATTATCAATATAAAAATTTTAGGACTATTTTTGTTAATACGAGAACACACTTGTAACACGATAATTTTATGATTGGTCCAATATTTCGGCAATGTTGCAGGCGCCTTGGCCTAAGACTATGAATGACAAAAATTGTATTAATTTCATGATATAATACATACACTAACAGCTCATATATTTGACCATATATTGCCGTGTGATTTCCGGCAGAGTAGAATAGGGCCACCCCAAGTCCTCCCCTGGATTTTGTAGAAATGCGACTTAGGAAATACAAGCTAAACAAAGCTTATAAACAGCAATGAGGCCTTTTTAACCCATCTGGCCAGCGAGGAGAGTGTAGGCCAATCCTTTGGCTACTCTGGCCAAGTATAGCTTTTGTAGTATAGAGAGGGTCGTGCTCCTGCAGTGGAGACAAAAAGACCGGATGATGATGATATATTTGATCAGCTGATTGACTAAAATTGCTATAAAGTAAATTACACATAAGAAAATCTGGTAGCACCAAAGTCCACCATTGCAATGTTTAAAAGTTGATAGACAAATAAAAGATTCAGTTAACCTCCGTTCAACCCACAATTTTTTTATGAAAAAATATATTAAGGGCTTCGTTTCTGAACCCTTAGCTCACCCCTCGGCCCGATTTTGTTTTCTCAGTCAATAAGCGAGTTGACCCGGGCTCCGAGCGCACTTGACGCCCTCTCAACGTGGTCGGGTCTTTCCGATCCTATTAGAGCGAGCTTTTGTGTTTTCTCAGGTTAAATACCTTCCGTCTTATTATAAAATGCGGTTGGTTTAAACCACTATCCGCCAGGACAAGACGTCCTCTTGCAATAAATATTTTCTGCTAAGTCCCAAAGTGAAGTAGTAGACAATGCTTGGCAATAAGTCGCACCTTTTGTACTTAAGGTTTTAAGTGCAATAAATCCTTAGTTTCCACTAGTTCAGTTGTCCAGTTCAGTTGACTGAACTAGTGGGACCTTTTTTCACTAGTTCAATCGACTGAACAATTGATATTTATTTTGGTTTGTTCCGACTTGTTCAGTTGACTGAACTAGAGTGTTTTTAGTTCAGTTGAAATTGAATAAATAAATACAGGGTGACTTTTTAACAATCAATCAAAGTTTTGCAGCAAATCCGTTTCATGATATTGGACTACTTTCCAATAAAAACGATTACCTAAAAATAAAAGGAAGTATTCGGCTTCCCATACAAATTAGCGCTCGGCCAAACTGATCTTTATGACTTCCAAAATAAGGAGGAGGTTATACCCTTTATTTCTTTTATGTATGTACACAGATTAACGACCTCCGTGGCGTAGTGGTTACCATGCTAGACCGCCACCCAGAGGTCCCGGGTTCGATTCCCGGTCAGGGCAAGTTGGAAAATGGCCTTCTTCAAATTGTCCTGGGTCTTGGATGTTTATCTATATACGTATTTGTTATAAAATATAGTATCGTTGAGTTAGTATCCCATAATACAAGTCTCGAACTTACTTTGGGGCTAGCTCAATCAGTGTAATTTGTCCCTATATATATTTAATATTTAATTTAATTTATTCAAACACACCTGGACCGATTTGAAAAATGGTCCCATAAAAATTGTATCATAATTTTATTAGAATAAATGTAAATGGCAAACTTATGGCCTGAGGCCTTTTCTCCCAGTCAACCAACAGGTAATGCTGAGAAAGCAATCTTATCTATGCCATTAGGCGTTACTCCCTGTACACACGGCCAACTGTGGTTCTTTGTTCTTGAGGATATCATAAATGCGGAAATGCTTTAATTTCGCGTTAATTTTCTTTCCTTAAACCCGCCAGGCAATTACACAAAGGCAGGCGATCGCGAATAATACATCAAAGTTGCCATTGCAACAACGGGGAATTTTAAATTCGCGGGCTTTCGCTACGGGCCGCCAAATAAATATGTTATAGAAGAATAAACATGCCATTTCAGACAGGTGAAATGATATCTTGAGGGCATGTTCAGTCCGTGAACAGGTTAGATAAAAAAAGGAAAAAAAGCTTGTTCCCATGCTGCTCTGGGAGAAAAGAAAAAACTTTTAATGAATCAGTGGCTTCTCTTCCCACGCAAATCGTAAAAGCCGATCGAGGGAATGGGCAAAAATGCAAATTATGTTAATAGACGATGCGGCTAGCAACCCATCACTATACTGATTCCATCTTCTCGCCCACCATCATGCTAAAAGTGGCTTTTAAGTCTTGCGGCCCTGGGCTCTGTCTGCTTTGAGCCGCAAGATACAAAAAGCTCTGTCTGCCGTGTTAGGAATAAAGACGTGACAGTACGTATGTACGAAAAAAAAAATGTCAGAAATTCAATCTTCATGGCATTTCTCATTTTTGTACTTACAAATTGTGTTTTCTACAAAAGTGAATAACATAGACTAAAATATTTTTATACAAAATTGTGGACTATGTTGGAACAATATTACTTTCGCGGTTTCAACCCTCAGTCAGATCAAGATGGAAATGATCTTTTTCTGATTAACATGTGCGTTGGATGTTTAATTCTTTTATGTTTGTGTATTTGCCATAAAATATAGTATCGTTCAGTTAGTATCCCATAACACAAGTCTTGAACTTACTTTGGTGCTAACTCAATCAATTACTCATTAAATCAAAAATGAAGTAAAAATTGTTGGTATTTAATTTTATCAATTAACATTAACATTAGTGAACACCAAGTGTCACTCCATGCAGTTTCAATTCTGTTCAGTCTACACTTTATCCATCGGGAATATCACAGAGGGGGACAGGAGTGAAGAGGGGTTAGGGGTCGGGCCGTGTACAAGAGCATGAAAATTTAACAAGGCGCCGACCCCGCGTATAAAACGCTTAAATTTACTCGACGCCATTAAAAATGTTATTCTGTTTTCAAAGGGATACTTTTAGTACCTGCTCCCAATTCAATATTATTCAATGTGTCTATTAAATTGTTGTTCACTTTTTACGTTATGTTCTGGCTGCCGGATGGCCGTCGAAGTAGAGGCAGACCGAGGACGAGAAGGCGGGACGACCTCGGTACTTAAGCCATAGAATGGAAAGAGATCCGAGTGGACAGAGCCGATAAAACAAAATGTTAAGTAAGGGCTCTTACAGACGAACGACAGTTTGTTTGTTTGTTTTAACTCTTTATTGCACATTGAAATATAAACAATTTTTAAAAACATATGCGTTTAAAATAAAAATGTACAATGGCGGGCTTATCCCTTTGACATACTCGTATGTCAATTGTGACAAACATAGATTGACATGTGTCATGCGACCGTTTGCGACAGTCGGTGACCGATGCGCGACATCGCATGACTCAGGTTGGCGACGGGCACTGGCTCGTTTGTAAAAACGCTAAAACGTCAGGCTGGTCGGTTACATCTATCAGCATGGAACAGCACTTTTCAACGCTGCTATCCTTTTCTGTCGCTCAGAACCATCATTAGCTAGAGCGAGAGAAAGCTACTGAACGCTAAAACATGACCGATGCTGAAACGCAAAGTGGTATTCTATGCTACCAGATGTAGTCCAACCCTAATACAATAATTCGGTAGCGCAACGTCACCGTAGCACGTTCGTAGCGGTGTAGCTAATTGCTACGAGTTCGTAGCGGCCGGACCGAATTTAATACAATTACTGCCCGTGGCGAGGGCGGGTTATGGATTCACGAACAACTTTATTGTTCCGTGATTTTCCGATAAAACAACTTTTATAATATGCTTCATTTTAACGAAACTTTTGACGTTTAAAATTGAAAAATTACCAACTTACCGTAAAAGTAAGTAGAATGGTGATATTTTTGATCCCGTGGGAAAAGTTTTTAAGTTCTACGTCATCATCATCATCATATCAGGCACACTGCTGGTTATAGGTCGCAGGTTTTCCAAAACAACTGGTTAGAAGCGGCCTGCATCCAGCGCTTTCCTGCAACTTTGCTAAGCTCGTCTGACTAACTAATAGGTGTTGGTTGGGCCGTTGGTTCTTCGTACTATGAGCAAAGATAGACCCTTTCAAGGATGGGTCAACTAACATTATATGTATAACTTGCTTTTAGGGTTCCGTACCCAAAAGGTAAAAACGGGACCCTATCACCACAGATTACTAATAAGTTACTACGTAACAGATACATCACTTCCCTACAAACGCCAAATACCTACGCTTTATTTAACTAAACTTTCTAGCTGTCAAGCGAAGCGAGGAAATATGAGCTTAACTGCTTTGACTCAACGGAGCGTTTTAAGTGCACAGCGGGCGATGACGTCGGCCGTTGAGAGATTACCTTAGGGTTGACTCAATGTTGTAAAATACAAAAATGAACGTAACACATATTTATGAAATGAAATTTTATTAAAAAGGATCTATAGATGATTTGACTTTAAAAGTTGTGACGTAATAAGAGCGTGTGATTTTCATAGAAACTTCATAAACTGTGGATGTACCGTACATCGCAATGAGAAACATACGATATTGAGTAATTCGTTATAGCACACTTTCTAGTTCACGTAAATCGTTGTTATATACTTTACTAGAGGAGCTCGGTGGCCCGCACTAGCACTTTCGCATGTAAAGCGGCATCGGGCGTGGTCCGCACTTGGATGGGTGACCACAAGTGGCTCCTCTGTGCTTCGGAAGGCACGTATAAGCCATTGGTCCAGGCTGACATATTGTATGGCAGTCGTTAAGCTATGTCAGATGCCTTTAGGCAGCCTGAAAAATCTGAAACCAGTGTTGGCCACTTACACACACGAAAAACAACAACATATACTATCTGGATACAGTACATTGATGTTAAACTTTTGACGTTCAGTAGGACAGTCAAACTTCATACCTACAAAATAATCTGATTGGACTAGACAGTACCAAATCCTATTCTATACGTGGGGCGCACTATAAGTTTCCGGAATGAATATGAAAAAATACTATTAAAGGTACAAAATTAATTTATTGTTTTTCAAAATAATCTCCCTTGGCGTCTATGCACTTTTTCATTCGATGAAACCAGTTTTGAAAACTTTTGTGCCACTCCTCTGTGGTGATTATGTTAATAATGTTGTTAATAATGTCCCACACCAAATTTGACGCACCTTCGTTGAATCTGGTAAGCATGGCACTGCACCAAGTGACGCGGTCCGTTTTTTGAGCCTCGGTCAAGTTGTGTGGGATCCACCGCGAGCACAGCTTTCTCACACCCAAATGTTTGTGAAGGATTAATTGTATTTGACTCATGCCTATTTCTAAGGATGCGCGAATTTCATGGTAGGTCACATGCCTGTCTGTTTCAATCATACGGCGCACAGCATCGATGTTTTTGTTGGTCACAGCGGTGGACGGCCGACCATCGCGAGATTCGTCACTGAGATTGATACGACCACGCTTGAATTCTGAAAATCAGCTATAAACAGTTGTCACAATTTTTTAAATGGCGCCACAAGGTAAAAACAAAAGACAGTCAGATGAAACAAACTGCATTCTACAACCAAAGAGTTCTATTTTCAAATGTTGCAATACATTTTTAAATATTGTTTATGTAAGTGGCCAGTTCCGGAAACTTACAGTGCGCCCTATGTACAACTACCTACTTTTTAACGAAAAAAAAAAACACTTACTTTCCTCGTCTTTTGGCAATGTGAAAACGACAATTCTTTATTGGTGGGACATTGTTAAATAAAACGCCTGTTTATATTGTAAACAAACAATACGCAGTAAGCAAGTCTCATGCACGCGACTACACAGGCCGGAGTGCGGCGCCCCTTTGCCACTTGGGCGTTAGAAAACACGGCTAGCCGGTAGGTACATTTTGAGCGATCTTGATCGAGTGACGGAGGCCTGCTATCACTAAGACTCCGCTGTCCGTCCGTCCGTCAGTCTGTCTTTCACCAGGCTGTATTTCATTAACCTAAATAGTTAGACAATTGAAATTTTAACTATTTGTTGTCCCATACAACAAACGTGTTTTTTATAGATAATCGTACGGAACCCTTTCTCCGCGAGTCCGATTTGCACTTGACCGGTTATTTTTAGTTCTGACATTTGTTTCATAGTTTAATCTTATCAAAAATTGCACACTGAAACATCTAATACATTTATTGGTAAATCGAAATACATTTATTGGGAGAAATTGATCGAAATCGTAGACTGAATAACCCCTTAAAATATTTGTACTTAATAAAAAAGGACATTGCATGAACGCAGATGTTGTCGTAAGTTTTAAGAGTCTACATGCAACTTTGTACAGCGTTCGTGTCGAGCGGGTGGCGTGACGAAATACGGATCTAGCCTGTTGTGGGTCGCAGCCGGCTCGTAAAGCTGCAAAGTAACGATTGATAAAATAAATAGATACTTACTTTGTTTGAATGCCTGGGCAAAAGTATTCTAGGTCTGGAACTTTTATACACGCGTATAAGACTATAGAAGTAAGCACAGTATTCGATAAAAGATTGAAGAGCCAAAAAAGAAAAGATGAAAATATTATCCAAATAAAAAGGACAAAGTTGTAAAGTCGGTATTCAGAGAATATATTTCTAGATTGGTGTCTCATAGGATTTTTATCAGGACCGGTATAGTAGATTGGTTTTTTAACCAAAAACTAAAAAAAAATATGTCATCTTAGTACCTACTTAAACTTCGCGTATTTAGCTTTTCTATCACTGGCTTTGGCAAACATTGGTCGAATAAAATTGATGTCGAGTAGTACCTTTTTCTACTTTGAAGCTATTGCGTTGCGTTATTACCAATGTATTTTGTTTTGTATTTTTTTTATTTTGTATTTCATTTATCCGGTGAAGACCCGGACGACATTACTAAATGTCCACGTTCATTGACTTAATATTGTGTCTGGTATTGGCGGTAAAGGAACGGACAGAACTGTTGGCAAGCACATTAAAAATTCATGTATTTTGTCCTGCGGGACAGATGCTGAGATCTCGTATTTTTTTCGATACTACTACTTTTCTTTCGGAATTGATGTTCGTATTATTATTGCACCCATTAACTTTCTAAACTACCCCTTGTTACTCTATTCCGCATCTTTTAACCTTCAGTAAATTATAGTTTGGAATTGATTCGACTAGCAATGCAGCTTTCGTGACTTGGCTGAAGCTGGCGTAAGTTTTGTAAGCTGCGCACATTAGCGAGTGCGGCTGACGCCTGATATACCGCGGGTTTCGGCCAATCATAAATCTGAGGCTGGTGTACTTTCTAATAAAGCTCTTCATTAGAAAGAAAAGTGCCTGCGAACAAAAAGTTGCGACGCAGGGAACGAACTGCTAAGTGTGAAAAGTATTGCCTACGCCTAGCGTAGCATGTAAAACGTTAAAAAAAACCAACCTAACTAAGTAATCAGCTCCACATTGCACCGCTGCCGCTGCCAAGGTGCGACGCGGTTGTCTGGCGTCGCAAGTTTACTAGCCTGGTTGGCAAACCAAAAGCCGCTAAAACCGCAATTTTATATCTCCTCGCTGCCCGCGGGCAGCAAGACCTGGCGCGGTTGCCTGGTCTGGCAAGTGTACTAGCCTAGCTGGTGAGCCAAAAGCTGAGACAGCTGTAACAAAACGAATGCGAATTTTGTTGTTATGGCCGTTCTCCACTCTGAAATGAATATCCGAATGATATTAAATGGTAATAAACGGTACCTACAATACAACAATCAGTCAGTTTACAATTCAAGAATACCATGCACAAGTACTTACCTTTTAATGGCAAATGGTAGTTCTTTGTCAAAATTGTCCTTTGATACCAGCCGGCCGGCTGATTAAGATAAATGAAACTCTTGAATCTACTTACACACACAATACTAGGTAACTTATTATTCATATGTGATACTAGTCTGGGCACAAAGAAGAAAATATTAAAATGCAAAATCTTTTAAATACAACGAAGTTTTTTTTTATCACTATGGCGCTGTGCATGCGCGCGCTCTATTCCGCGCATAGCATCTCATCCTGCTGAATTGTGACGTTGAATCGCTTAGAGGCGAACCGATTAGACATTAGGTACGCTAGATGGGTAAAGTGCGCGAAATTTAAAATAATTTAAATTATAAACGCTAAGAACGGAGCAACAGCAATAAGCTTCATATCTCCTCGCTACCCGCGGGCAGCAAGGCGCAATGCCGTTGCCTGGCGACGCAGGTGTATCGATCGCAGGTGGCCAGGGTGGCTTCGCCGGAGTGGAACGCTACAAGTAACGTCACAACCTCACGCCTGCTTTCCGCCATTTTCGGAATGTTGTGAAAGATAATACCATGTCTGCCACTTTCCTTGTTGAGTTAAGTGTAATGTACGAAGCTATTCCTGTTTATGTAAGGTTACAAATAATGCTCTGTTCTGAAAATAGCAAACATAGAGAGGGTTGATATTTATGTTTTTATACATAAATAATAATACGTACGCAAATAATACACTTACGTACCAAACAACAAACATAAACTTACTTACTTTATAATTAATAATATGTTAAGATACAACGACGGTAACAAGTAACAAGTTAAAAGTAAAAGTCAAAGTTAAAATCATTTATTTATTTTTGGATATTTGTATCACTTGATAATTTTTAAGAAATTTCCGTACCATTGTCTTTAAAAAAAACACGTTTGTTATACGGGAGCCTCGCATATATATTTTATTCCGTTTTTAGTATTTGTTGTTATAGCGGCAACAGAAATACATCATGTGTGAAAATTTCAACTCTCTAGCTGTCACGGTTTATAAATTACAGCCTGGTGACAGACAGACAGACGGACAGTGGAGTCTTAGTAATATGGTCCCCGTTTTTACCTTTTGGAAACAAAAAAAGACAATATTGCAAGAATCTGTGACATCTTCTTGATAAAATCGATGCGGCTACGAACAATTAAGGTATTTTAATACCTTTTTCTCCTTCACACCCACCATCATACTAAACATTATACGGGCTTAAGATTTCAGGTCTACCCCGTAAGGGATAAAGACGTGACTAATTTGTATGTGGTATACAATTATCGATGTGTTCACCACACACTCAAAACACACGCCAAACTCACATTAGTGGGTATAATCAGAAAACATCGCAATCCGATATTTTATGGACGTCGGCCATTACCAGATTGTATCGACTCACCACGAGTACTATAATGTGGTACTTGACGTTCAATTGCGGTTTGATGATTGGACGAGTCAACTCAATTTAATGCGTATTACGTTAGTATTGATTGTAATGAACTTTAGTGGTATGGAAATCGCTACTTTTTACCCGATTTCAACAAAGCCACGAGGAAGGGTAATGATTTTAGTAGTCTATGTGTGTAAGTTAAGTAATACTTTATTGTACACCAAAAAATAACAATTATTAAGATATACACAGAAAAAAAACATACAAATGTACAATGGGCGCTCTTATCGCTAAAAGCGATTTCTTCCAGACAACCGATGGATGGAGAGCACATAGTCACAGAATTAATAATAGTATTACATACAGAACGGAAACTCGCACCGTCCCCCGCAATCTGGTGTCCCCGCAACCCTTCCCCGTTATTGTGAGGTGTAAGCGGCAGTAAAACAGGGTTATTGGTAGTCACACGTTGACATTACGCGAGTCACTTAGGATTATTGAATTATACTGGTGAGAAACTGCGCACATTATCATTGTTTATCCACGGAAAACAATAAATAACGAAAATTTTATATATTTCCGAGTGACGAAAACAGGTAAGCAAAGCAACAAATTTTGTGGTGGCGACCCTTATTGTTTACTCACACATTTGACGTGTGCACGGACGGATTGTTTCGTTTGTAGTAGTACTAGGTATATATGCTGCTCCATTTATATGAAGTGCCATACCTGTGACATAGTGTAAGTATGTATGTATGGATATCTATGTGTGGTCTAACGTAGCATCCATCATGGCAGCATCCGAACCGCTAATCCCATTTTGACAAATAAGATGTCAATAAATTCGTCATTATAGCCCAGGTGACAAAGACTAAAATTGGGTAGTTGACTGAGTCAAAATATGGTCAAAATAGTATTCTATGCAACAGTTGTATAAGAAGTGTCAAAAGAAATAAATGCAAACCTTAAAATAACCCAAATCTTGATTATTAATTTAGAAATGTAAAAGATTAGGCCCATACGGCACGAACGCTGAAAACGTTTCCTTTCTGAATAGTCCACAGCTTTTGTGTAAATATTATCACCTTTTAAACTCACACTCATAGATATACATAAACATCTCAAACCTTATAAAATAATATCGATTTTGCATATCACCGTAGCAATCTCAACCTTATTACATATGCAATAAAACCTTTAAAATCTGAGAGCGACCATACGAAGGTACCGGCAGAGATCCTCGTGGGAAAAGACACCTGAAGGGGTGTAGGGGGTTGGGAATATTAATCACCGAAACGTAAAGTTTTATAAGTTGTGCTGCGGTCGTTCGGGAACTTTCGGGAGCTTTCGGAACTACAGCTAATTACTACTATGAATATTAAAGGAAGACGAGCTCGGGATTGTAATCTCCGGCGAAGGTATTGCTTATTAGGTGCTTAGAGACTACTTTGTTACGTAGCGACAATGTTACCAATATTAAGTACAAAGTAGGTACTTACGACAAATACACAATTTTCTCTTAATACAAATTCATATACATATACGATAAAAAATACATACTAAAAACTGTGCCTATATTGTTTCTTGTTGTTTTTGTATTTTTTGTGTTTATTATGGTGCAATAAAGTTGATTTGTATTGTATTGTATTGTATATGAACTTATTGGTTATGGTATTAGGAATTGCACGTCTTCTCTCCCTTGAGAGTAGCGAACATCTTTACTTCCCTGGGAATAGTGCACGTACATACCTACATACTCGTACATACATACATAATATCTCGTATTTAATTTACCCCTGGGGCAGACAGAGAATTTCTTTTTTACTTTTTTCGTTTTTGGACTAGACCCTTAGATACAATCACGCATGTTCATTCCTTTTTGCTGAAGTGGGACTTAGGCCGCGTTCAGACGACACGACGACACGCGTATTAGCTGAATTTTTTTGCATATTATTTGAGTCCTATCACAGAATACGACTTTTTATTAATAAAATTACCGAAGTCCACACGCTCACGCCTCGCGTACGCCACGCGCCTGCTCGGCTCCAGAATCCCGGCTCGCGCCATCCCACGCTCTTTCTCATCATCAATTATTATCCAAACTCATTAGCCAAAGCGCGGAATAATGTCGTATAACCTTCACTAGTCTTTATATATAAAAATTGCGTGTCACGTTGTTTGTCCGCGATGGACTCCTAAACTACTGAACCGATTTTAAATCTGATTTGCACACCGTAAACAATTTGATCCAACTAGAAAGATAGGATAGCTTACATCTCAATTTATAGTCGCAATAATATTTTATTGCACTGGACTGATGCAGATACGCCGGAGTCATAAAGTCCACGCGAACGAAGTCGCGAGCATCAGCTAGTTGTATATAAGATAAGAGGGCACAGAGCGTGCGCTGGGCTGGGCGTTCGCGATGCATGCATGGGCATTGCGCGTGGCGAGCGCGGGTGTAAGGCGAACATAACGCGTGTGTAAGACCTATGCGTGGTCGGCGCGGGTCGTCTGTAACGCCTAACTCTAAATTCCTAGCATTGCTTCTGCGTGGAAATAGAAGTTGTTGGTACATTCTAAGTTTTTTCTTTTTTATCAGACCAGCATGCAACTCATGCACGATATTGTCGCCCCTTTCTACATCTTCATATAATGTCTGCCTCTGTATAATGTTGCAAGCCAGTAATGTAGCCGTCAAGTCAGCAATGTATGCAAACAGCTGTTGAATTATTTACGCATGTAGTAGAGGGCTGAGGAGCTGAGCAATCTCGAGCGCTGTTTGGCATCCAGACACGTTTCAAACAGAGATTATGTTTAATATATTCTGATAAAAAACTTCTTCTCGTCTTTTAATTTTCTTTTCTTGTAGTAATAGTTTTTTTCTGAACTTTATCAAGATATGTCATAAAAGTTTATGTACTTCGGTATACAAATAACTAAAAAGTATACTATCTGTAACATATAACCCTTAAGTTAGGTTAATTTTAAGTTAAGTTGTGCACTACCCCTATCAATCTCCACATCACCCGTTTGGTATTGACTGGTAGATAAGGCCTTAGGCTCTAAGACCGCCATTACACTTTTATTTGTGTATGAAGACATTTTTCCGGTCTATTAAAACAAAACAACATCAATCGTTTCTTTATCTAATATTTACAGACTTCCAACGATACCACATAATACGAGGGAAGGAAACAGATGAAAAACATACGACACATAGCGGCGAAACACATTACCCTTCTTCTGTCTTCACCGTAGTCGGGTAATAATGTGGACACAGAGTAGTAAGGCTACAATGTATGCAAACATTGAAGTTATATGTATCTGCCGGGGTTACGGTGCCCCGGGGAGCGACGCAATCTCGCGCTGTTTGGGTTGCAAGTTATGGCAGCCCACAGGGGAAAAGGGAAAGGTCCGAAATGTCCCTATAAGTAGCTGTATGTTTCTAATACGTCTAGAAACTGTAATTATTATGGAAAATATATTTAAAAAGAGTTTTATACTTCTCCGTACAAAACATCATCATCATTATCATCGTCAGCTATCAGAGACACACTGCTGGACATAAGCCCCCTTCTGTCGGCGCCATCTTGTTCTATCCCTACATAACAATAGACAATTCTAGTACAATACACTATACACAAATATTTACCTACAAATACATAACTGGCCAAATGCTAGTCGGACTCGCGCACGAAAGGTTCCGTACCCATTATCTACAAAAAATCACGTTTCCCTCCTCACTTAAATATTTATTTTATTCTGTTTTTAGTTTATTTTGTTACAGCGGCCAGAGAAATAGATCATCTGTGAAAATTTCAACTGTATAGCTATCACGGTTTATGAGATTCAGCCTGGTGGCAAACGGATGGACAGCGGAGTCTGTAATAGGGTCTCGTCTTTACCTTTGGGTACGAAACGCTAAAAAAGGCTGGGCAAATGCGTAACGTTACCCTACCAGGATCTTTATGAACAAATAGTAAGAACATCTAATTATTTGTGAAAAAAAATAAACTAAACAGTCATACACAATACAGAAATTATCAATTATTTATTATTAATTATCTGTCAGAAATCAAACTTTTTATAACTCATTCCTCTTGCTATCTCAAGTAAACATTGTAGGAACACGTGTATTTCAAGCTTGGTAAAGCAATTCCGCGAACATCCAGCTGCCTTCAAATTGAATTCTGCAAACTGAACTATTTGAACGAAACTGTTCAAAGGAAAATGCAATCGCGAACTGGAAATAGTTTTATTGCAGTGGTGCTATTTTTCTAACGCGGAGACACTGAACGAACGGTTTTTTATATAAAAAAAATCCAGGCTGGGTATGGACCAATAATATAATATAATAATAATAATAATAAGAACAAGGTGACAGGTGACGTTTCTTGGCAGGTGACGTTTCTATTGCAATATCCCAGCATCAATCCATCCCAAATTCATTCCATAATCCTTAAACCTTTCCCTTTTTCATGCAATAGTTTTATCTTCTGCCAAAACCTATTCAAGGGTACACCTTTCATAGGTATATCCAGGAATAGCTTTTGGCGGGAGCGCCACATGACAACAACTTCTCCAAAGGGCCTCTACGTGTTGGATCTGTATCCCCACGCAAGCCTCTCAAAGGACCGGGGTGAAAAGACCCGTGATTCTCAAAGGAGATACATAATAATAAAAAAAAGCGTACCAACATAATAATAAAAAATACTGAACTGGTTTTCTTTCGGAGTGATCTTCCCAACAGTGGTCGTTTCGAAACTATATTAGTTTAAATCTTTTGTACTAAAATAAATTAAAAAAAATTACCTTCAATAAGAGATAAATTTATCCTTCATCGAATATTTGTATTGAGTTTGAGTTATTTTGATTACCTATTTAGGACTCTTTGGTCAGATACCGCATTCGTCAGTATAATTTATAGGCTGTTGGGGGATTTAGATGGATATATGGACTATCATCTCTTAAATATAATATAAATATCTTATATTATCATTTCTTAATACTAAGTGAGGGCTGTTCTTATTGGTAAGTACTCCTAAATATACTTTATCCGTAATAGGGCAGACAGATAATTTTGGTTTTTACGTCTCTTAGAAGACGAGCCCAGGGCTGCAAAACTCAAAGGCCCCTTTAGAAGGTGGATAAGGGAAAAATAGTAATGGGTTGCTAGTCTGATCTATCAACATAATTCGTATTTTCGTTTATTCCCTCAACCGGCTTCTATGAGCTGCGTGGAATAGAAGCAACTGGTACATTGTATGGTCTCCCAGACTACCATGGAAAATATATTGGTACTCGGATGCTCGGATGTGGTATTTCATTCGCCGCGCTGCAGCATCGTCACCGCCGCGTAATTTCGGTTAGAATATTATGTAGTTCCGCTAATTATAGCTAGATGGTGTCGTCGGTGTTTAAATTTGCCAAACAAATTTCTTGTGCATAAAGTTAGTATTTGTACACTACGAGAAAAAGTAGTCAGGGGTAAAGAAAAAGTAGTAATATTTTGAAAAAACTATATTTGTTAGACAAAATTACTTCATGTAAGTAAACCAACGTCAATGTTCGAGGCAGTGACGTCAGTAGTAAGTGCAGGGTCCAATAAATTGTAAGATGCCAGCCAACACGTTTGCACTCCCGTCGGGGCGGGACTAAAGCTTCAAGACGAAGTGCCAATATCCTGCCGTCCCCCGGGAGAGATGCTTCACTTAGATGGATCGCTTCACGAGATTAGCTATTAGTGACACACGTGTACACATATACACAGACATACAAACTTTGATAAATTGTGTATATAGCCTCGGTAAACTTTGTGCTCGCTCGTTTTAATATTACTTTTTATAATTACTACCAGACCTTTTCCTAGCAGTGTTTCCATGAAAGTTAATATATGATTTTAAATTTTCGTTGTCACAATGACTGCTTTTAGTATAACGGGACTTACCGCGATTAATATAATTTATTGTCAAAATATCTGGCACTAAATACAAAGTAAGAAAGAAAGTACTAGTAACAATACGTAATACGAATAACACACGGGTGGGACAGACAGACTGTTAGATCTTTATTAGATCTATTAGAACTAACGGAGTAGACAAAGCTTCTTTCTTTTTCTTTCCAGCTTACAAAGTTTAGCGGAATAAAATAGAAGTTAGCCGCCGCCCATTCCATTAATCGTCTTTTACGAACCTCAAACATCAGCGCTATACAAATTGCCGTTTGAGCACTATCGCCCTTCTGACGGAAGGTTTATGTCACAATAGACTTTCTTTCGCTACTCACATAACATAAATAAGCTCAATCCAACATATATACCTATATATGTCGGATCGAAACTTGAAGAAAACTTCGTATATTATAAAAAAGCTCTTATCCTACCTCACATTTTAATAAGCTTTGATTGTCGTTTGTTGTTTTTTATTTGACCCACTTCCCGGTTTCCGATTGAGATGAAATTTCCTATTGTAAATCAGATGACAATGCAATATTATTGTGACATAAAGCTGATCTGACTATGGAGCCGGAGGGTGGCGTAATAAAACGACGCAACCCTATTGTGTTTAGGCGTATTACATTTGCCT
Source organism: Acrobasis consociella (assembly GCA_963555685.1). NCBI lineage: Eukaryota > Metazoa > Arthropoda > Insecta > Lepidoptera > Pyralidae > Acrobasis > Acrobasis consociella. The sequence goes on from OY743116.1 coordinate 488,687, forward strand.
TGATAAGTACTTAGACCTCAGTATAAAAGCTTGTCTTTTATAGTCTACTTTACCCAAAGGTTCGCTAAAGAAATCGCTTTAGTATTCCCGCCGTTGTACCTACTAATTATAAATCTACATTTCGTTAGGCAGTGTGGTTTTAGGGCCACTCCAAGTCTTCCTGTGGTCGTAGAAACCGACTTAGGAAATACGCTAAAAAAAGCTTTTAAATATCAATGAGATATCTTTAACCCGTCTGGCTAGCGTGGAGAGTATAGGCCAAATCCTCTGGCTGCTCTGTCCCAATAGGACCCTAGTACATTGGGGGTTTTGCTCTTGCAATGGAGATTAAAAAGACCTGACGATGATGATGATTTGGTTAGGCTCGGCGCAAACGGCACCAGAAAACGCGGCCACCGACCACTTTCCTGTAGTTTTCATACATTTTGTATGGACTGGCCGCACACGGTGACGCCGGTGGCGGCCACTAAATTGGTTTAAAGTAGTCGTGGCCTGTTCGTGCCGAGTCTTAATGTCCTACTTAGTTTGTGTAATAAAGATTTATTTTATAAACTGAAATTTTCTAAAAAACTTACATTCATGCATATTATCACGCCTGTTTCCCACAGGGATAGGCAGAGACTATGCACTTCTACTTGCTATAATCCTGACAGACCTCTTTCGCTTCATCTACCCTCATCACTCTCTTCGTGCCTGCCGGTTACGCGTACTTCTGACCTCCCTTTAAGAACGTCTGCACGCAATCTGAGACTTTCGTCGAGGACGACCCTGACCCACTCTTCTACTCACATTCGCTTTTTATACCCTTTTAGTAATCAATAATGTATTGTATACTTAGTTAACCTGTTTTGTTGCAGCATGGGGCGAGTCCCTGCTGTCGCTGCCGAAGAGATGGCTCAGCACGCAGACCTACAGCGAGGACGACGACTTCCAAGTGAGAGCTCCCACAAATCTTTTTAATAGCACTAAATATACCTACATATTATCACTATAGAATAAGGATGTGGCCTGTGAAATATATTTATTTAGTCCTAGTAGTAGTAACTAGATGACCCAACAAGATTATTGGAAAGGCAAATTAAAAACTACATAGCGCGTTTTAGTTTCATATGTAAACATAACGACATATAGTAATGAGTAGCGGAACGACTCATAGCGCCAACTGTTATTTACCAATAAAATTACAATAACTAACATCGGCTGAACCGATTTTCATCAATCATATACCTATTACAACCACCGCAATGGAACTGCTTTCACGTAAAACCCGCATTACAACAGGTCAATCCGTTTGAGAGCTAGGATTCCGCAGACATACAGACATTAGCATCAAACTTTCACTCCTCTTTTTGTCTGGGGCTAAAAATAAAGGACCCATATTTTTTCGTATGGCAAAATAGTAAAAATTCACAAAGATACAGAGCGCTTCAAGTTTCATAGTGGGGGTGATTTACGTCACCCTTGGTTAAAAATCGTAGCTGACACATGTCACGCGAAATTCAAAAACGCCTTTATTTTTTATCGTGTCTATAGAACCTCCAGCTGAAGAAGCTGCCAGTCCCGGACCTGCAAGCCACCATGGACTCGTACTTAGAGTTCGCGGCTGTGCTCGTCAGTCCTCAGCAGCTGGAGCACACGAAGGGGCTGGTGCGGGGCTTCATGGAGGAGCTGGGGCCGCGGCTGCAGGAGGCGCTCATGGAGAGGCAGGCTGAGATGGACAACTGGGTGGGTGCTTGTACATTTCGTAAATATGCCTATAGTTCGTCCAGCTTTAAAAATAACTGGGGGGTTGTATAGTTACACTTGAGATGAGTTGTAAGTTGTAAGTTTGAAGAGCTGAGAAGAGTAGTGTTCCGGTAGATGATGTGAGAAGCTAAGGATAGTTGAAGTGTAGAAAGATAATCACCAAACCAATCACAATTGAACGGTATATTAGTTAAGTATTACAGTTATATGAAAACTTTGGCCTTTCCTTTCCGTATATAGTGCGAATGCACTCCAAATAATGGATGCACTCCAAGGTATGACGCGCGCCTAGTGATAGCCGCGTAAGCATAAAAACGTTAGGCAATGTACAGTAGACTGTACAGGGATTACTCCATTAAATTTGTCGTACGGTAGTGACGTCCTTTTTCTATGTCAAACCAAACTTCATCATCATACGTTAATGCTTAATGTTGCTTGACACTGAAATGCGGATACGCAGTAAGGTCCGTCTTGCGCACCGCTTTTGGCGTAATCCCCCTGACTCTGACGCTCTTTCATGTCATTTGTGCATGGGCCATAGCCGGGCTTAAACTTTAAACACAAACAGAGCAAGTTCAACCGACTTCCAAAAAGGAGGAGGTTATCTAAAACTAAAACTCAAACTCCTCCATGCTTCGGAAGGTATACAAAAAATAAAGCCATTGGTCCCGGCTGTCATCTGCTCATGGCAGTCGTCAAACTATGAAAGATGCCTTCAGGCTGCTTAATAAATCTAAAACCAGTGTATACTTACATACACGAAAATCAACAAAACAATAAAGTTGGAACAAGTGATTTCGCAGTCTTCTGTTTATACAAAATTGCTTTATCGTTCTCAATCGAGTATCCTCACTTACTGCGAAAGCCTTAGGCAATGATCAATAAATTGTGCAATCAATACGCGCTTAGAACCATTACCACATAAGCAAACACTAAATACGTGCCGGCCTCCTTATCAGCACCACAGTTTTCGTTCAGGCAGTGCAAAACAATGACGTTACATCTCTGGCCGCCGCCATTGTTACGGGTGTTATCGGGCCGGCGCGGTGGCAAAACAACCAACATGCCCACCAAGAAATATAATACTCACGGAGCCTTAACATGAAATTTATCAGGCTATTTTTATTGCTCTATCTGACGCTGCCGATATGTGATGCTTTGGTGGACGCGGACAAATCGTTAGTGACTAAAAGTGTGGTGGAAAGTGACAACCCATTCCTGTTGAAAATACTTCAATCCGTGGACGAGGCCACAAGCAACGAGTATTTACTTGATGTGACGTTAAAATTACTGAAGAGTCTGTGTTTTTGTATGCGGGAGACACTTAAAGAGAAACAGTGGCATCTGTCATTTAAGGGAGACACAAATACATTGCTTACTGAAGATGACTCTCACGAAAATGATGCAAAGGTTTTCAATTTATACAAAAATATTTATAATAAAACTTGTTTTAACCTACAACACGATTTGGTTGATAAAATAGGCCATACGCACAATACGACAGGTCATAATGACATGAATTGTGGTAAAACTGAAACAGTTACCGAAACAACAGCCACTAGTGTGAATTACATGGATTCAAAATATAATAATGAAACTGATTTGAAATCTACATTATTTAAAACATTAATACTAACAAGAAATTTTCATAACTATACTGTTAAATTTCAACAGTTGTATAAAAAACATCGCGCTTCAATTTCTAGTCGAAATCATGGTGTCATATTTCTAATTACATTATATCCAGAAAATAGTAAAAAGCAAGTATCAAATACTATCCGAGAACTAGAACTTGATCAAGCACTCTATTCAAGCGCACCCATAGATATAACTATATTGGATACCAAACGAGAAGACGGACAGTTAATTAAAGATCAGAACGAATTAAACAGTACTGTAACTGAATGCAAACTACAATCCATATATGTATTTTTAATAGAAAATGACAAAAGGAATTTAACAAAAAAGTTTCGACTCTTTAAAAGAAAAGGTACAATAAGAATATTCATTGAAATGTTATCAACAAATTTTTCTGATTATTTAACTTTGTGCTGTGATAAAAATACAAAGATTCAAGAATGCATAAGCGAAAATGTCAAAACAGCTAACAAAACTGTAGAAACACTGCAACATTACAGGACTACTATTTCTAAAATAAAGAAACTGGTTAATTTGTACAAGAAAAAATCTACCGGACAAGACGCTTTAGATGATGGCAAACTATCTATTATTAACTCAATTATTGGAGGTCAGGATTTAGATATTAATTATAATGAACCGGACACCGTGAATACACAAGCTAATCACCAGGATCCAGATAAGAATTTTAATAGAACGGACACCACAAATATGGAACAAACAATTTTAAAGCCAATCGAAGAACATAAAACTGATAAAACAGTTTCAATGATACCTGAAACTACAAAATATGTGACAATAACAGAAAAAAAACATAAGTCAAGAGACATAAGAAATAAAATTCATTTATTAAGCACATCTCAAAAGATGGTATTTCCAAATTCTACTACAAGTTCATCTCCAGTTACTGATAGAAATTTTATGCTTGGAACACAACAAACATATTCTCATAAAATAATATCCATGTCTAACCATCATCTTACGCAAGTCCCGACCCAAAGCACATCTCACTTTGAATTCGCGAATGACGGAATTGATCTAATTTCTAGATACGATACAAATTTAATGTATTTAGAAAAAATGTTTCCTTCAACTAAATCTGACAGTTTTGTTAAAAAACCATACCAGAATAAAGCCGAGTATGAAAGCAAAAACAAAACTATGGTTAACACAGATAATATGTTTTATAATAATGAAATAACTGCATTCAAGCCGGCATCAACAAAATATGAACTAACGTCATCGTTGACTTCAACGACATCTAGATATATGTCGGAACTTTATACAACAGAATTGATTCCAGATTACACCAACAATACTAAAGCCCACTTCAGCAATACTTCGTATACAGAGAATACAGAAAAAAGTACTTTTTCAATGAGTAAAAATACGACACACGAAAAATCTATTGATTTTGGTACATATTTACCAGAATACAATATACCTTATTCTGATATACCATCAAAGGTAACAGTTAAATTAATAAGTAAAAAAGACGAATATCTTGCAACAAAGAAACACAGCGTCAAGATTCCCATAAAGGCTGCAGATAATTTCAGAAACTCTGAAGTTCTACTATTACGAACTAAAGTCGCAAACTTTGATGTTAAAGAAGCCAAAACATCAATGATTGATACAGTAACAAATTTTGAAAGGACTACTATTTTACCCGATGATAAAGAATTTTTTATACAGCCAACACTATTAAAATCTGACGCATATTTTGTTGATATAAACAAAAATACAATTCCAATCAAAGAAGACATAGAAACTTCTACAAAAATGTATGATGAAACTACAAATCTACCTGAAAATTTATTAAAAATTACGTCATCACGTGTAACAGAACCATTTTTTACAGCAAATTCAGAATTTTACAGACATGAGAAACGAAAATTAACACGTACCAAACTAAGAAAAACTACAAAACATTTTCCATTTCTGTCACCAAGTACAGTAGCAAAAGCAGTGAGCTTTAAAGATTTACAAAAAGAAATCACAACAGTGAAATTACCTGCTTTAAATACCATCCTAGAAAATAGAAATAACAATATCTCTAAGGACATATCACCAGAAATAATAAAATACATAAAAGGCATGCTGAAAAAAAATAAAGATTATGAACGTGATAATACAGAGTCTATCCGAAATAAAGATAAAGTTTTAAGCAATATAACAGAAGCAGACTCCATTTTTTTCAATGAAGCGCTATATTTATCAACTCAAGATATCCGCCAACCAGCTACACACCCAATACGTAAAAAAGTAGATAAAAATACCATAGTAATGAGTGGGCATCAAATTACAATTCCAGAGATAAACAATTTGAAAAAAAAATACAAACTTAAATCTTTAATGAAGATGTATGGCAAGCATCCCTTGAAAATGACATCTGAACTTAGTTCTGGAGAAAGTGAGTCTGAAGATATAAACCAAGAAAAGGTAACAAAGAGTTATTGGCCAAGTACACAACCTAAGACCAAAAACACAAGATCCAATACAACTTTAAGTATACCTATTATGACAGATAATAATATGAATAAATCAGAAAAAGACCTGTTGCAACAGTTACCTTTGTCTCATCAATATTTTACCAAAACAATATTTCCAAAAGATCTAGTAAAACTTAAACCTGTAAATAAACAGAATAATATTCAATCTGAAATATTTCAAGATTTTTCACGCCAGCCGATATTTTATTTGAATTCCATTACTGAACATGACCAAAATAAACAGTCACATAATATATCGGAAAGCTATACAAAAAGTACTATCAAGAGCCTGTTAGAATCCAATTTAATAACAACAGATGAACTTTGGAACAAATCAAAAACATTTTTGACGACTAAAAAGCCTGCTAATGAAATATACACCAGAACCACAATTTCTGGAAATACTTTCAATAAGAACATGATAGTCAGTAAGTCAGATACTACAGAAAAGTTAAATATTAAAATAAACTCATCAACTTTAAAACCGGTGGCACCATCAACTATAAAGATGAACAATAAACCGAATACTTATACAACTGAAGAAGGTTTCGAAACACGGACTTTAATACATATTACACCTTTGAAAGTCAAGAAGGCAACAAAAACTAAAGAAAACAATAGTTACAGTTATGACACAATAGAGGATACTTTGTATAAATTAAATGCCAATGACAACAATGAGCAGATGCAGAGACCTGAAACTTCGTTTAAAAATCACGTATTTTTACTGGAATCTACTAAAATTTCAGATGGTAACAACAATATACGTACGTATAACTCACATAATTCTGAACAAACAATGAAAGTGGATTATTCTGAAATACAAGACATTGATTCTAAAAATAGACAGATATTAAAACCTGATATGAACATGGTATCTGATTTTGTTACAGATATTTTCAAAAGAAACAATACAAAGAAAACATCTGAATCACTAATACCTAAACCAACTATATTCCAAAGTGATATTTTAGAAAAACAAAATAATGTCCAAGAATCAGCAAACAGTACCTTAAATCCTGATATTCCAAGGTTAAAAATTATAAATAGCGATAACAGACAACATTCAGAACCAGCTGATAATAAGCAATTGAAGTTGACAACGCACATGTCTTTTAATTTAAATGATTATACCAGTAAAATTAAAACAATATCTTCACCCAAAAACTTTGAAAATTATTTAAATGGTAACTTATCTATATTTAACGATATAAATGTGATAACAATCATTTCAGATGCAAAAAATGTTAATGTGCAAAGAACGACAAATCCTATAAGTCAAGATATAGAAACAAAAACTCCAATTAAAAATACATTTATAAACAGTGAAATTGATGTTGTCACAACTAATATAGACTATTCTGATGTACTAGAAGACCCTGTGTACAGTAAAAATTCAACTTATAAGACAATGGATTACTCTGACACACAGGATCATGTTGATGTGGAAAGAACGACAAATCCTACAAGTTATGATATAGAAACAAAAACTCCAAATAAAAATACATTTATAAACAGTAAAATTGATTTTCTCACAACTAACATAGACTATTACGATGTACTAGAAGACCCTGTGTATAGCAAAAATTCTTCAACTTATAAGACAATGGATTACTCTGACACACAGGATCATGTTCATGTGGAAAGAACGACAAATCCTACAAGTCATGATATAGAAACAAAAACTCCAAATAAAAATACAGTTATAAACAGTAAAACTGATTTTCTCACAACTAATATAGACTATTCCGATGTACTAAAAGACCCTGTGTATAGTAAAAATTCAACTTATAAGACAATGGATTACTCTGACACACAGGATCATGTTGATGTGGAAAGAACAACAAATCCTACAAGTTATGATATAGAAACAAAAACTCCAAATAAAAATACATTAATAAACAGTAAAATTGATTTTCTCACAACTAATATAGACTATTCCGATATACTAGAAGACCCTGTATATAGTAAAAAATCAACTTATAAGACAATGGATGACTCTGACATACAGGATCATGTTGCTGTGGAAAGAACGACAAATCCTACAAGTTATGATATAGAAACAAAAACTCCAAATAAAAATACATTAATAAATAGTAAAATTGATTTTCTCACAACTAATATAGACTATTCCGATATACTAGAAGACCCTGTATATAGTAAAAAGTCAACTTATAAGACAATGGATGACTCTGACATACAGGATCATGTTGATGTAGAAAGAACGACAAATCCTACAAGTCATGATATAGAAACAAAAACTCCAATTAAAAATACAATTAGGAACAGTAAAATTGATTTTCTCACAACTAATATAGACTATTCCGATATACTAGAAGACCCTGTATATAGTAAAAAATCAACTTATAAGACAATGGATGACTCTGACATACAGGATCATGTTGATGTGGAAAGAACGACAAATCCTACAAGTTATGATATAGAAACAAAAACTCCAAATAAAAATACATTAATAAACAGTAAAATTGATTTTCTCTCAACTAATATAGACTATTCCGATATACTAGAAGACCCTGTATATAGTAAAAAATCAACTTATAAGACAATGGATGACTCTGACATACAGGATCATGTTGATGTAGAAAGAACGACAAATCCTACAAGTCATGATATAGAAACAAAAACTCCAATTAAAAATACAATTAGGAACAGTAAAATTGATTTTCTCACAACTAATATAGACTATTCCGATATACTAGAAGACCCTGTATATAGTAAAAATTCAACTTATAAGACAATTGATGACTCTGACACACAGGATCTAGGCATTAAAAATACACAGATACCAAAGCCAGAGATGACTGATATATTAGATTTTGTAATAAGCAACCAGAGAACAAACAATATCAATATGACATTAAAGCCATCAAAAATAAATCAAACTAACATTATAAATGCAAAATATGACTTGAAACCTGTAACAAAAAATAAGTTTTCCTCCAATAGTCCAGCGTTTACTACGATTAATGACTTAAATAGACAGCCATACTCGGGATCTGTAGACGCAACACAGATATCATATGATTTTGGTCAAAGTACTGACGAAACACAAACAAATTCTGAGATCAATAAAAATGAAAATAATTTAAATGTAACCACATCTGTTTATAGAGATTTAGACGTAATTACTATGATTTCGGACACAACAGTAAATGCTGATATGGATAGAATGACGAAACCTACATTCTATAAAGAATCACAAACTTTAGATAAAAAAGCGCTTGTGAACATTCAAACTGATTTATTTTCAAGTAACATAGACTATTACGACATTTTAGATTTCGCAGATGAGAAAAAATCAACGTCTAAGATAATATATACAAGGACATTTCAGGCTATTTCAAATGACACAGAGAGTATGAATGAAAAAAGATCAAAAGATATTAATACAACAAAACCTGCCATTATAAAGAAAAATGGACATGTAAATTTAAAAACTTCTATAAATGAAAGGGAAAATAATCTAACGAAAGTTACTGTAATTCCTAAAATTACTAGATATGATTTAAAACTTGATGACTTTACAAATAACATAATAACAGCGAGTGGTATTAATAAATCAGAAATTAACATGAATGAAAGACAATTAACAAACATTATTCAAATAACAAAACCAGTCATTGCGAAGGAAAATAAACAAGTAAAAATAGAAACTTCTACTAACAAAAGGGGAAATAAACTTGTGAATAGTACTGTAATTCCTAAAATTACTAGATATGATTCAAGACTTGACGACTTTACAAATATGATAACCACGGTGAGTGCTATAAATGATTCAAAATTTAGCATGATTAAAAAAAAAACTACAGACATTACTGAAATAACAAAACCTGTCCTTGAGAAGAAAAATGAACAAGCAAAATTAGAAACTTCTAGTTATAAAAGTGAAAATAATTTTCTTAATATTAATGTATTTCCTAAAATTACCAGATATGATTCAAAACTTGACGACTTTACAAATATGATAACCACAGCAAGTGTTATACATAATTTAAAATTTGCCATAAATAAAAACAAATCAAAAAATATTACGAAAATTACAAAACCTGTCCTTGCAAAGAAAAGTGAAGAAGTAAAATTAGAAACTTCTACAAAAAAAAGGGACTACAATCTTGTGAATATAACTGTAATTCCTACAATTACTAGATATAATTCAAAACTTGACGAATTTATAAATATGTTAACCACAGCGAGTGTTGTTCGAAATTCGAAATTGAAAACTGAGTTGAATGTATTTACAAATAATAAAAAAATCACAGATGTAAAAGGAATCAGCAATATAAACAAAACTTTGCGACAGTCTTCGAAAGTGAATTTAAATATATTAGACAAAATAAATAACATTCAAACAATATCTAACAGGTCCGTAAATTTAAAAAATACTTCGTACAAATCTCATCAGTTGCTGTCTGAAAAAGGACTACAGACATTTTCATATTTAAATTATACTACAGAAAAGCTTAAACATGTGAATGAAGGCACACTGTCACAAAGAGGACTTATTTTCCCTACAACCGATACATATTATTATAATATATTATCAGAAATAACGGACCATACATCAAGTTCAATACCCAAATCAATACGCGCGAGTCCTCTGCAATATACCAATAACTTTAACATTACAGAAAAACCAAGAAGAGAAGGTAAAAAAGTAAAAATCAGTAAAATAAATAATAATAAAGAAAATGAAAAAGCTCAGAAATTTAACTATTCTACCACTCAAAAGAAGATTTTAGACTTTTTTGTCAATTCAACTGTTAGTTCAACAGACAGCAAAAAATCTTTACTATTGACAGACACTGTTCGTAATGTAGAGAAATCAGCAACAGCACTTGAATCGTCTTCTATTTACAAAACTACAAATACCGTCCTAAATACTGTAGATTTAATAAAAGTTTTACCAAAAAAAATGTCTGACAAGCAACAATCAATAGTCGATAAAAAAAAATTAAAAATTGTTTCTTCTGTCAAAAACAATGATAAAAATAGTAATTACAGAAGCAAAGTTCCTGATTTCAGCACTAAAATTTTACATACAAGAAAAGGAAAAAAGGCGTTGGTTATTAATAGTCATATAAATAAGACATTACGATATGACTTAAATACATCCATAGGCACAACATCTATGAGTACTTTAATGACAAGTCCAAATATTTCAATGAATAACTTAAGATACAAAAGTACCTTAACAACATTTAACCAGTCCAATAGGATCTTCAACGGAACCAAAACCTTCAAACTTAAGGCAAAAGGTAACAAAAATGCCAACATTGCAAGAAATGGTACCAAAAAGAATTATCATAAAGCAATACGACTACCAAAACTACATACTTTGGTAGATCACGATTTCTCGTCGGTCACAGAACCACAGATACAAATTAAATCAATTTTGAGAAACAGTTTTGACTCAATTGTTACAACAAAACAACCAGAACTAATCTTGCTAAACAAAAAAATCCCAAATGACTTCATGACAAAACAAAATGCAAATGACATTGATAAGGGCGTCTCTGATGTACAATTAGAAAATTTTGTTCTATTAAAACAAACACCTAAACAGAAAATGTTACATTCGAGTGTAAAGAAAAATAATAAAACAGAAAACCAATTTAAACTAAGTTCTGCAAAAAAATTATCAGGCAAGTTACGTAATTACGACAATAAGTCTAACGACAACCAGATGTCGAGTACTTTATCAAATACTAAACAATTCCAAGATGTTTTATCTAAATATCACGCCAATGAAACATTTATGTTAAGCCGTACTACAGATTCAATCAGTTCAACAAATAAAAGAATGGTAGAAAGTAATAAAAATTATAATAATACCCTTAATTTTTCTATATCAAGCATTTCTCCTTCTAACCATACATTTTTCAAGACGCCGAAAATAGATTCTAGTAAAAAAAGAGAGTTAATGACATCAAGATCCGATATCAATAAGAATAATGCCGGTATTACAACGAATCAAAAGCCTCTGATTAATAAAAAACTAAAAAATATCTCTTCCGGTGGTAACTCTTTATTTCTTTATCTTACTAAAGTGTTGAAACATTCTGATGGACAAGGAAATTTAAACCTTGACATTGATAAAAACACTGATCATATACGTAGATTTACAACTGATTTAAGAAATATAACTTCAAGCAATAGTGATACAAAAAGAACACCACATATAAAAACATCACGTACAACAGCACCACATACTATAGCACCACGTACAGCAGCACTAAGTATCATAACCACAAAAAGTAGGAATAAATATAACACTACATCACCTCCCTTTATACATAACAATTTCAAATCTGTCGTACAATATTCTTCATCAAAAAAAGAACCCTCAATACCCACTACACCAAAAACCGCCTTGACATATAATAAACAAATTCCTAGTCCAAATCATTCGATAGATTTTAGCACAAAAAGCAACATGTATATTACAGATGGTGGTAATTTTATTACGGATCTCAAGATAACACCCGTCACACTTCAAACTACAACTAATTCTTTACAGATAAATGTAAGACCCCAAAAAAGGAAAATTATTGTTAACACAAAAGAGAAAATAAAATTAGCTTCTGATTCTCATAACATCAGCAGTAATGTATTTACAACAATAAACGCTGAAAGCATTACTTATGCTCCTATTTCTAATTATTTGACAAAAAATATTTCGAAACATGTTACAAACGAGTTTCAACAACCGACTCAGGAAATATATACGGACTCCAAAAAAATGCAACGTACAGTTTTACCAACTGTACTGTCAACAAATTTAATGAGTTTGGCTCAAGCTTCAAAGAGTATACAATATCAAAACGCTGGCTTTAATGAAAATTCAAATATAATTTTTAAAACACACATGACGGAAAGTTATGATCATCAAGTAATCCAGAATATTACTCAAAAAATAAATTTTTTGAAGGAACAGTACGAAACAACCAAAAGTTTTAATTTGACACTTAGAATAAATAATAGCACATCATCTAGTGAACACTTTAGTACCACTCACTTGCCAACTCTATTGTCAACACCAGATATAAAGTTAAACGCTGGTATCACTTTTGATGACGTTTTAAAGAAAAAGAATACATTCAAAACTGATTTCAAGTTTAACAAAATACATTCTAATTATATAAAATATCCTCTATCAATATCAATATCCAGAATTACGATTGATCACGATTTAAAGAAGCTAAATTCGGTAACTAATAAAGCTCACAAAGAAGATAATAATATCATTCTTAGAAATACTACACATGCAGAACAAGCACGAAATAAAATAATTAAAACGACTCGGCATGGATCTTCTAATAAAATGTCAGAAGAGGATGAAATATTTAATAAGCCTGTTACGTTCAAATATATAAACGAACAGAGTTCCCTTCTTACATCAAGCACACCGAAGACGATGAAAGACGACTTGAAAATTACAAAACTAAAAGTATCACCATATCAAACAACTTTCAATAATTCAAACAAACTTTCAACTATTCCTGTAACTTCTAGATTGGCTCTAGACTTAAGAAATGTCAATGTTTATAAAAGTGTTGAAAAAAGTATTCCAAAAACGAGAAAAGAATCAAAATTTTCAAATGTCAATGAAAGTGCTGTATCTGAAAATATTTTAAAATATACTATAACAGAAGAAGAAAATGTTTATGAAAAGACTTCTTCTGTTCCTATAAAATCAAAATATTTGGGATGGAAAAATATTAGAAAAGAAGTGACACAAGAAAAAACTGAGATTCCTGTAACATATAATTACATAAAATCTCAAATTTTAGATTTTCCTGGTCTAATAACCTCACATACGCCAACTATGACTGAAGAAAATAAAATGACATCAAAATATTCAGAACCGCAAATGATAGATAAAGATTTCCAAAGTGAAATATCAACTGTCAAACCAGTTAAACAGAAACAATATACGGATCCTATAACATTAAATGACACAGGATCAGAAAATATAGGTTTACCAATTAAAATAATTTCACATTATCCAAGTGCTTTGAAAAACAAAACCAATGTCTTGACAATATTAGAATATTTGGACACACCAAACACGGACAGTACTGCATTACCCAGCGAAATTATAACAACACCTTTGAAAAAAACTTCTGTAGAATCAGGAACAAATTATTTAACTGTTCAAGTTAACTCTAATACTCCGTCTATAAGAGAAGCAACATCAGAAATTCCAATTTCGTCTAAATATCTACATTTACATATTATAGATAACTATACATCACCTAAAGAATTAGTTAAAAATAAAGAAGTTTTGAAAGTATTCAAGGATACTAGAGTACATCTATCGAATGATAAAGATAGTCAAAGCGTTTCACTAGAGAGTTCCACTGCTAATGTCTATATCGATAATACTACCATGATCATTGAAAACGAAACACTGTCTGATGAATATGAAGTAGAAGATTTGCCGCTGTCAAATAATAATTCAAACATCTTAGGAAATATGCTAATATCATCGAATAATACTCTTAGCCCTAATTATACAATGTATAAAATGTTGAAACAAGATACAACAAAATCTATACTTCAAAACCAATTTATTAATAAAAACACTACCGTGATTCAAACTGGCTTAATTCAAGTTATTAAAACCAACTCACCGTATCCAAATCAAGAGATACTGAGTAAAACCACTACTGATGCTAGTAACAAAACAGATGTTTTAATAAATATTAAAACGGAATCTACCTTATATGCAACTGAATATATAACATTAAATAGTCTTAAATTTAATCAAAATCAATCTGAAAGTTATAGCAAGCAAAACACATACCAAGGGTCTACGGACATGACACAAATGCATTCAAATAAAAATAATAGTGTAAAAGAAAATTCTGTCAAATCGTATGTAAGGGTCACAGCTAATGAGAATAATGATAGTATGAAATATAATAGCAGTAGTAAAATAGATCAAAACATTACAAAAATTCTTTCAATAGCGACAACAGAAAACGTTAACCTTAAAACTGTAAAATACAATACTTTTAAACCAATTTCTGAAGATGACATCTCTGTTGAAAATAAACAACAACAACAAATGTTATTGAATCAAATAAGCTACTGGAAACAGATACCACTGGTAAAAAATACTACTTCATGTGAATTAATTAAAAATCTAAGCCAACAAGTAGCTAAAACTTTACCAGTACTAACGCAACTACTCAAATTAACTAACTGCACTTTAGTAAATAAACTATCAGTACTCACGAACAATATAACGAACGAGCTCTTAACATCAGGACCTAAAACTATTAATTCAGTAACAAAACCTACTCGGAGACATAACAAGAAAAAGAAACATCATAAGAAACCGAGAAAATCTACGAAATCTAATCGAAGACACCACAAGAAGCCAAAACCTAAACCTCTTGGGGTCGTATCAAGAAGGGAAAATTCAAATAAAAATGATAAATTGACAAAAGTATCGATCGGTCCTAAATCTAAAAAGCCAAACGAAAAACATCAGACCAAATCCAAAGGACTAGTTACAGTAAAACCTGTCAGTTCTCAAATGTATAAACCTATGGCTGCTAAAAAGATTCCTAAAGTTCTTATTCTACGAAGACAATTTAACGAACAGATAACTCGAAAACCGCTTGTTGCTGTTAAACAGTTGCCTGTAGTAAGAAATAATAAGAAAATTACTTCACGTCCAATAAACGTTGTTTTGCATCCAACATTCATAGGAATAGATCCAAAAAGATCTAAAGGTGAATATTTTCGACCAAAGCCTGTAATTAAAGAGCTTGAACCAGAATATTACAGAGAAGACTTTAGACAACATCACAAACCAAGTTTGTCTTGGCGGGAAAAAGTAAATTTTATTCAGGGGATACTGCAAAAAAGCACGCCTCCTAAAAGTGGTAACAAAGGAGAAACCGAGAGAGTGTTAGAAAGGCCTCAGATTACCGGATTGGTGAAACCAAAGTATTTAAGGGATAGGATAGATTCTATAAGGAATTACGTGTATAGCGCAGACTTCAGTCAGTCTACGGCTCGGATGCTATCGAAGTCTTTCTTCATTAGCCCCGAGTTCCTGGAAGGGTCCAATGAGGAGCAGATCATGGAGCCGGCGCCAGCATCAGTGTACCGCCGCTCCCGCCAGAGCAGCCAGGACGAGCCACTCACCACGCCTATGCCGACCACCACCAAAACCAGGAGAACTCGCCGATCAAGAAGAACGATATTCTTTTTAAGCCCCACTGTGCCTTACAATCGATATTTTTAAGTAATTATTACGACAATAAAAATAAGATAATGTTTTCTTTTTTATTTTATTGTTTTTGCATTCTCATTTCTTTAGTTTGTTTGGTTTCTCCTTCAGCAACCAACTGGATCTGACCAGCTTTCAGGATTCGTATAGATTTTTTCAGATTATATCTCAAAGGTCATAGAGCGCATAGTATATAGGTAAGAGTTTAAAGGTATAACAATCATAGTAGGTATATGAAGTACACAGGGGCAAATATTATACTTACTCCTTACTTACATAAAACTTTTGCTTAAGATAAAGCATCAGAATCGGTATCATAGATATGTGTGTTTATTTTGTTTAATACAAAAGTATCTTTAATAATTACTATGACGCGGAAGGCCGAGAAAAAGGATATAGGCGGGATCAGCATCTGACATCCCAGGTGACGTGAACACTGAACAAGCCAATTGGTTACTTACAGTACGAAAACGGGCTGATGTCACTATGAAAACTTATTTACAGTCACGTCTCCTTATTGATGTCGCCGCAAGAGATTTTACGTGGGCCTTATAAAAATGTGACAATAAGGAAATATATATCGCTTTACCAAACAACGCATCTATTACAATAATCACAACTAAATGAGTTATGGCCAAGCCACAACAAACAACTCAAACGTGTTGTGCACAGTTACGGCCGCCCGAACAAGACTGCTTCGCTGTCGCTAATAGTTCAGTCAATGAGTGGTCAAAAGGGGCATGCAGATGGAAAAGTCGAAACATTGTTCGGTTCCTAGTTAGGAGATAAACATACTAAATGTCCTCACCCCTCCGAGGTAAGCCTGAGGGGAGGAGGCACAAAGAAGGTCCCGTTTTTTGGTTTTTTGCTTACATCTCGAAAATGGTGCATCGAACGAAATATTGTTGTACTACATAATGAAAGCTGATAAAATTTTCTGCCTTGGTTTATTTGAAACGTCATTTGTTCACAAAAGTAAATGTTAAATTATTCTTTAAAAGGAGACAACCCTGACTTCGTCAAAAGAGGTAAGAGCGCGATAGAACGAGACACAACTTCTAGGCAAATATGACTGTAGGAAATTTAGTGCTGTGCAATCTTAATTGCTAAGAGTCCCAATTTCCTTGATTTTGCGGAGTAAATCGTCTGTACTTGTTCTTGTGACTTGACGGACAGACATGACAAAAGTATATGGGTTACTTGTTTAATAAAACAGCCAAGTGCGAGTCCAACTCGTCCATGAAGGGTTCCGTAGCAGCAAGTAACATAATATGAATTTTTTTTTAGTTCGTTGTAACTTTTACCGACCGAAAATTGGTTTGAACGAGATCTAGTAAGTAGAAAAAAACTACTTACTAGATCTCGTTCAAACCAATTTTCGCTGGTTTTTGCATGGTAATGAACATCATATATAATGAACATCTATCTTTAGTATTATCTTTTCTTATTTTAGAAGTTACAGGGGGGGGACACATTTTTCGACTTTGGAAGTGTCTCTCGCGCAAACTATTCAGTTTAGAAAAAAAAAATATATTAGAAACCTCAATATCATTTTTGAATTCCTATCCATAGATACCCCACAAGTACAGGTATGATGAAAAAAATTTTTGAGTTTCAGTTCTAAGTATGGCCAACCCCCAAAATTTATTTGTTTTTTTTTCTATTTTTGTGTGAAAATCTTAATGCGGTTCACAGAATACACCCCCTTACCAAGTTTCAACAGTATAGTTCATATAGTTTCGTAAAAAAGTGACATACGGACAGACAGACGGACAGACAGACCAGACGGACAGACAGACGGACAGACAGACAGACAGACAGACAGATAGGCATGACGAATCTATAAGGGTTCCGTTTTTTGCTATTTGGCTACGGAACCTAAAAAGGCCACAACAACTTGCCCTGACTGGGAATCGAACCCAGGACCTCCAAGTGGCGGACTAGCGTGGTTACCATTACACCACGGAGATGATGATAATTTCAGTGAAATCATCGATCCCCAGGTGACGGACTGGTGGCTGGACGACATGTACCTGAAGGTGCGCGCGCCGCTGCCTATCAACTCCAACCCTGGCATGGTTTTCCCGCGCCGCCACTTCCACAAGATGGAGGAGGTCGCCGACCTCGGCGCGCTGTTTGTGGACGACCTGCTGGATTACAAGGAGATGCTTGACAGGTACTCTACTGGTTCAGTTCTTCAGTGACCGAAAGTGGATCTTGACCACCGAGACGAGAGAAAGTTTATTTATATTTAAATTATTAAATATTTTAAACAAAAGTTAATGACTTAGGTCGCCTACTCGCCCGAAGGACAGAATTCTCGTATGTAGGTATATTTTATTTCTACAGATTTTGCTGTTTATAGAGTACTTCCTAGGTGCTACGAAATTCCAAATCAATATCTTTAATAGGTTCAGTAGAAAAACCAAGCTGTAAGAGATTGACGCATGAATGAATTAAATAATCGGTCAAGTGCGTGTAGGACCACGCGCAGTGCAGGTTTCCGTAGTTGCGAATGGCGACTCTACGCCTCACGGTTTAATGACTAAAAACGCCTTAAAAACTAATTTTGGAATAGGGATTCCAAGCCTCCTTCCTTTCTTCTCTCTTCAATGAGACGTTATACCTATATTAGTCGTCCCCAGAGATATGGGACCCATATCTCTGGTCGTCCCCAGCGCGAAGCAAAGTTAATCTATGCCTACAGCCAAAAAGAGATGTGAAATTGTGGATACTTAAATTATGTGCAATTCGAGCAATGGTTTTTTTGTCAGTAATATCAGACGCTCGCGAAATGGGCACGACAATGTTCAGATATATCCGACATTCGCGGTGGAAGCCTGGAAGGGTTAATTAATCTTCTGATGGGACCTTAATTCTATAACTTTGAAGTTAAATCTCTAAAAATTAAACCCTTGTAAACTACATCAAAGCTCATTCGCCGGGAACCTTTAGATTTTCCGTTTAATCACATCAGCCTCATCAAGCCGTTAACCCGTGAGCGGTCTAACTTCATTAACCCGTACATCTATGATCGAGTTGGGAGATGTGACCGTAACCAACTTGCGTAAGTGGATTAAATGTTCAATCACTTAGCACAGACAACGTTGTAAACATGCTTACTTCTTGTTGTCAGATGACGGAGTTCTGAGACAACAAGCAAATAAAATAATAACAAAATTTATAATATTTTTTTAGGGTTCCGTAGTAAACAAGGAACCCTTATCCTTATAGTTGTGTCTGTCTGTCCGTCCGCGGTCCTACTCAGAAACTATAAGTACTAGAAAGCTGCTATTTGGCATGGATATGTATATCAATCATGGCGAAAAAGTCGTAAAATAAAATATGGAAAAAAAATTTTTTTTAGGGTAGCTGCCGTACAAGTAAAGAGGAA
Organism: Acrobasis consociella; assembly: GCA_963555685.1. Lineage (NCBI taxonomy): Eukaryota > Metazoa > Arthropoda > Insecta > Lepidoptera > Pyralidae > Acrobasis > Acrobasis consociella. The sequence goes on from OY743116.1 coordinate 508,224, forward strand.
GTCAATATTTTTCTTCTCTACAAACATATTGTGTGGGGTATCGTTGAATAGGTTTTTCAAAAATATTATGAGCTTGGGAACACTATTTTTCGATTTAGGGATCCGTGTCTGAAATATTTAGGTTTCAAGTAAATTTTTTTGTTAAAGTCAAGTGTCCCCCCCATCTATCTGCTAAACTGTTATATATGGACACGTGAAAAAAATCACAGCTATAGTACATACAATGTAGTTTAAAGGAAAACTATCAGAGCTAAGTAGGGTTAACAAATTAAAAAGTTATAGGTGATCAACTTATAAAATGTACTCGAAAAGGAAAATTTCATACAAATTTAATACTTAGCCGTTTTAGACTGCAAGTTGGCATTTACATCTACGGATCCCTATACTGCGGGTGGCCCGACACGCACTTGGCCGATTATTTATTTAAATTTGCTGAAAACAAATATGACGCTTCTTATATCAGTAACTTATTAGTAGAACTTAGTAGTAGTATTAGTAAAAGACTAAGTAATTTTTATAAATAGATAATTCTAGTGTAACGCTCTTACAAACCAGCCAAAGTATGCCCGCTATACTTGTCGCTACATTATCGGCGACCGTTTTGTAATCCTTGGGAGAGGCTTACCTCCAGCAGTGGACTTCCTGTGGCTGATATGATAATAATGAAGATCGGCGACCTTCGCGCGACGGTCGCCGACGGTAGCGCGGCAGTTTTTGACAGATTGTGATAGATGACATGAAATGGGTCGCGCGACTGTTTGCGACCGTCGCGCCGACCTTTGTCGCAGACATACTTGCGCTGGTCTGTAAGAGCCCTTATAGTTCCTTAAACCTTACCCAAACACGCTTACAAAGAGAAAAACCGAAACCGAAATAAATTCATATTAAGGTGTTAAATTTGAATATTTGATACATGTTTTGAACAATGATATTGTTGTTTGCCAGAGGAGAACTTCCACTGGAACGCGCGACCAGCCGCGAGAAAGGCCAGCCCCTGTGCATGGAGCAGTTCTACAGGCTGCTGGGCGTGTGCCGCAACCCAGGCGTGGGCAAGGACGTGTTGGCGCTGCCCAGCCACAGCAGCGAGGGGGAGCAGGAGGAGCTCATCGTCGTCGCCTGCAGGAACTATGTGAGCATCATCATTATCATCATCATCATCAAAAACATACATACATACTATCACGTCTTTATCCCTAATGGGGCAGACAGAGCATTTTGGGTCTTGCGGTTCTATGCAGAGCCCAGGGCCGCAAGACCCAAAAGCCACTTTTAGCGTCATGGTGGGCGAGAAGATGGAAAAGCAATCAATACAGTGATGGGTTGCTAGCCGCATCGCCTGTTAACATGTTTTGCATTTTTGCCCATTCCCTCGATCGGCTTTTACGATCTTCGTGGGAAGACAAGCAGCTGGTACATTCTAAGTTTTTTTTTTATTTCTCCCAGACCAGCATGGGATCAAAAACATAATCATTATCATTTCTTCTTCCGCCCGCTGCTGAGCATATTCCTCTCTTCGTCGACGCCACCCATTTGAGCAACGTATTACAATTTTTTTTTTATTAGCACTCTGTCTTGTTTTTTATTTGAATAAGAAAAAGCTGGAAAGCGAACTTTATGCTCCGAAGCAGCAAACGTTACAACCGGGATCCCACCAAGATGATATTTTACAAATATCTACATATCATTGTGTAGTCGAATATCCTCGCATAGTTGTTCCACTAAGCACATGTGGAAATTGTCCACGTGCTAACGCCACAAAACCTGTAATGTTATGTACCTAAATAAAAAAAAATAGAGTACTTATGGACCTAAGGCCAAGAGATTAAGACTATAAAATATGGTCACCAGTTTCCAAACGCGTGCAATATCGTAGGAATATACCTACCATTATTATTACAAAATATTGCTATGAATATCGTAAACCTGTCTCCACCACAATATTTCCACTTTAACTTCCAACCATGTCAAATCAGAATTTAGGGTCATATTTTTTAAAATTGGGATTTGTAGGTATGAAATACCTAACCGTACGGTCATAGTTTCTTTATGATGATAAGCGCTCTGTATCAATTTCTTTGCATAAAAAAAACTTAAATCGCGTTTAAAATGGATATGATCCATGACATTATTTAAATAAATTACTTTTGAATAAGGCTACGAACCTACTTCACTTTACTTTAATATTTAAGATATTATCTTATTGTTAGAAGGGAGGATTCCCTTCTAACGCTATTAAAACAGAAAAGCAAGTTAAGTCAATTAAATCAGAACCCAGCTTCGACCACAATTTTCGCGTTACAGTTAGACCGTGGAAACTTCGTTACTTAGCCCGAATAACTAACTTAGCTCTCCCGTTTTATCACTTACTAACAGACATAACTTTGGGTTGTTACACCGATCAATTTATTGTAGATGACGAATGATGGCTTTGGGAAAAGTTGTCTTGAATTTTTTACAAAGAAAAATTGGCCAAGTGTTTTCGGGCCACGCGCAGTATAGGTTCTGTAGCTGTGAATGCCAATAGGTGCATGCCACTAAAAACGTTTAAAGACTAATTATCTATTCAATTTGTATGAAATTTTCCTTTTGCGAGTACATTTTTTAAGTTGATCGCCTATAACTTTTTAATTTGTAAACCCTACTTAGATCTGATAGTTTTTCTTTAAATTACATTATATATACTATAGCTGTGGTGGTGTATATTTTTTACGTGTTCATAATATAACCATTTAACAGATAGCGTGACTGTAACAAATTTTGCAAATATTTCAGAAACGGATCCGTAAATCGAAAAATGAAAAAAAGGGTTTCTTATTTACTACGGAACCCTAAAAAACGCATATCGGATAAAAAATACAATAAAAAAAATCCCTTTTCACATTGTATTTTTTATATTATATTAAATTGTAAATGTTTTTTATCTGCTTAGTATTATCTTTAGTTTGAAAGCCTGAATAAAAATAATAAAAATACTGGGAGATGCACCTTTTTCACTGCCTACGAATATGTACATTAGAACTCGATTTTGAAAATGACGACCGTATTACCTACTCAATTTTAGTCAGTTTACATAAACTGTCTATTTTCATGGTTATCAGTGAGTTAAAAACATATAACATAACTTTTGGAGCTGTGGTTCTGAACGTGCCCTAACGGGTGCCCTTAATCTGAGTTTGTGCGTAGGAACGCTAATTTTGTTAATGGGCAAACTTTGAGGAATGGCCTTTTCATGTTCATGGTTACATCTGTTTTTCATCTCGGTTTGTGAAGGGAACGTGATATTTCGAGATAATTCTGTTTTTCGTGGCTGTGAATCAAGTCTATATTTCTTGTTTTGTTTATTTGGATTAATGATAACACAAACATCTGGTTATTTTCGAATTGCCCTTTTATAGTCACCATACTCTCCTCCCGGTTTCTTTTCCCTTAAACTGTGGGAAATTCGGGGAATTGCATTTTATCTCTCTCTTACACAATATAAAGCGTTATGCAGGACCGGGCGGTATATTCATACTTAGAAGTAGGCTTCAACTAACTACTATATATCTATTGTAACTGTGCTACATACTCACCGAAATAAATTATTTTTATTTCTTTTTTTCACACTTTGGTGCAAAAGAGCAAAGGGACAGAAAGAAGTCACACGGCCTATGCTGTGCTATATCCGCAGCAAAATACTATATGATGTTGATTTGATGTTTCGTCCACAGTTGTACCCTATACCAGTAAAAGCTGTGGACCGCGGGCGGCTCACGGCCGGGGAGATCCAGGCGCAGCTGCTGCACGCCATGGTGGACGCTGCCGGCGCCCCCCCCGCGCCCCGCGTGGGTCTGCTCACGGCCATGAACAGGGACTCGTGGGCTAAGGCCAGGGAGCAGCTTATGAAAGGTTGGTGAACCTCTTGTGTCGTTGCAGACCTAACAAGTTACCAGTAGCTCTATAATTTTTTAAATACTAAAAACTGACTTCACACTTCACAAATTTCTATGGGACCACCTGACAAGTTTGCCCTATTAAACAAAAAAGTCTGGGTGTCTTTGAATAATCATTGAATGTACATAAAATAAGCGGCCAAGTGCGAGTCGGACTCGCCCATGAAGGGTTCCGTAGTAGCAAATAACAATATAAAAGTCTCGTAGTATGTTTTTTTAATTTTTATATTTAAGTTGATTGAATGAAAGGTAAATTGTCGTTTACGATTTATGACGTATTAAAAAAAAACTACTTACTAGATCTCGTTCAAACCAATTTTCGCTGGTAGTTTTCATGGTAATGAACAACATATATTTTATTTAGTTTTATCATTCTCTTATTTTAGAAGTTACGGGGGGGGGGACACACTTTTTTCCACTTTGGAAGTGTCTCTCGCGCAAAGTATTCGGTTTAGAAAAAAATACTATTAGAAACCTCAATATCATTTTTGAAGACCTATCCATAGATACCCCACACGTATGGGTTTGATGAAAAATAATTTTTTGAGTTTCAGTTTTAAGTATGGGGAACCCCCAAAATTTACTGTTTTTTTTCTATTTTTGTGTCAAAACCTTAATGCGGTTCACATAATACATCTACTTACCAAGTTTCAACAGTATAGGTCTTATAGTTTCGGAAAAAAGTGGCTGTGACATACGGACGGACAGACAGACAGACATGACGAATCTATAAGGGTTCCGTTTTTGCCATTTGGCTACGGAACCCTAAAAAAAAGATTCCGAAGAATCGATACAGGTAGCCTTTTCGGAAGTCCGTTAAAAATGAGCTAACTTTGGCTGCAGTTATTTGTGCTTAAGTTGGGCGAACGGTGTAACTTCAACTTTCAATTCACCATCACAATCTATTTTGGGCTTCACTTAGAGGCAAGTTAGTCCAATTATTGATCTCATCTCTACTGTAGCCATCGTTAGATCTCATTTTCCTTGCCTTAGTAAACTAACTCATTGCCCGTTCACATCTATGTGTTGTTTACGATTTGGTTAATAATACTAAATTGTGACCAAATAAAGTAGTTTTCTTACTTTCTTTTTCTTTTTCTGGCAAGGGTCTTCCTTTTAAGATCTCCCTCAAGTGCCAGAGACAGTTTGCGACGGTTAGCTACGATCTCCGACCAATGTCGCGCGACCGTCGGCAATATTCGATGACAGTTCACGACCATTGGCAATCGCCACCAACATCAGTCTGCGACCGCCACTCGGCATTTTACGACATTGAACGCCGAACGTCGACCAGGGCTGGCACGTGATCGCTCATCTGTCTGAATTCAAAGAACATAATGATCAAATAATCTTTTTGCTCAGACGAGAACAACCGCACCAACTTGGAGCTGATATCCCGTGCGCTGTGCCTGCTCTGCATCGACGAGGCCGGTGGAGACAGGGCCGATACAGATTCCGATACGAACGCCATGCTGAGAGCCATGCATGGGGCCGGCACCGCGCACCATTCCGCCAACCGCTGGTTCGATAAAACTGTGCAGGTAAGATCTCTTAGATGTCAAGAAGAATCTCGATCATGTCAGATTGAAGACCACTATCTAAGTATCCAATTCATTATAGGAGCTTGGTGGTCCGTTGGGAGCCCGCATTGCCAGCTCTGCGCAATTATTATTTCACTTTTTATTGTAGACTTTTAAACATTATTAGGTCTTACTTTTCTGACATTCAGTAAAATGTATGTATGATGGTGTCGATCACAGCAGTATCGGACCAGCATAATGTTTAGATTTTTTTATTACGTATGAAAATTAACAGATAACGGAAGTAGCTATTTTAAACTCCCTACTCCGTCTAACCAGCATTATTTAAATACCAAAAAATAGCCGTAATCTAGAAATCTATAGGTAGGTAATCTAAATACAGAATCTTGAATATTTAATAATATTTAAATTTTTGCTTATTCTAGCTGATCATCTCTTCGGACGGGACGCTAGGTATGTGCTACGAGCACAGCGCAGCAGAAGGAGTGGCCGTGGTGCGCCTCGCAGAGCGGGCGCTGGCCAGAGCTGAAGTGTCGGACAGACCAGCGCCGCCCCCCGCCTTGCTGCCAGCTCCTCAGGCTATGAAGTGGAATATATCGCCTGATGTTCAGCGGACGATTGATCTGGCTGCTAGGGATCTTGATCGGTAAGCCTTAGAATCAGTAGCATTAAAGAATACTATGCAAAAACTGACCAGCGAGGAGAGTTTAGGTCAAGAATTCTAGCTGCTCTGGACAAGAATGACTCCGGTAGTACAGAGAGAGTATGCTCCTGCAGTGGAGATAAAAAGACCCGATGGTGATGATGATGACCCATAAAACTGAAGTATCAGACAGATGACCTCCCCTGACCTTGCTGCTAGCTCCATCTATGAAGTAGAATGAATCACGTAACGTACTGAGGACTATTGATTTATTAGTTAGAGCTCTTAATCGGATCGCAGACAGTAGTAGCTATAGTAATCAACCAAATGTAATGTCTCTGACCCACAGACAACGAAAACGGGAATCAGAAATAGTAACTGACTCATAGTTTGCCAGTTTGTGCCCATTCGCTGGGTCGACCGTATTATGACCTGCCCGAAAAGAAAAACTAGATACTTCCATCAGATCAATACAGAAGATCTTGTGCTATGAGTTAGCTCATCAGCTTCAGGTGCGAGACCTTTTAGACCACAAGGACTTGTACTTGTGATGACTTGCATTGTCTACGCTTAACTTAACTCTGCCTCTGAAGCCAAACATGAACGACTGATTTGTTTGATGTCTTTCCCAGTGCCATCGCAAACCTGGACTTCAAGGTGTACACGTACCGCGGCTACGGGCGCGAGTTCATGAAGTCGTGCCGCACCAGCCCCGACGTCTACATACAGCTGGCGCTGCAGTATGCGTACTTTAAGTGAGTGCTGCCTTCAGGGTGTGCTTCTTGCCAACAGAACACGTGTCTCAACTTGGCCTGGTGTCAATATGTGGTTAAGGCAGAATTAACATCATCTCTTTCCTCTCCTATTTATTCATGTAGCTAAACCATTTTTTTAATAAGTATGTAACCAAATAAACAATTTTTCTTTCTTTTTTTCTCTTGTTAGTGTACAGCAGAGTCCTATAAGCAACAACTTAACACCAACAACTGATGCGTTCATCAACCCATGCCCGGCGGGAGGCACGTTACTATGGGATTCGAACGCCATGTAGCGTTGGCTCAAACCTATTCAAGGATTTCATTTGGTCTTCCCTTTGGGTTGCAGAGGTCAGACGTGTACGGGTTTGGTTTGTACATTGAAGTATGGTAGATAAAGATAACGTCTTGAGATGGTAATTAGATAAATGTTTATTACAAATATAACTATACGTATAAAATATAGTAAAAGGATTAAAAGGTAAAACTTATGGTATAATTAAGAGTAAATGAAAATGGTAAAATTATGGTAAATAATTGAAATGGTAATGGTTAGAGAGCACACGCGAATATGGTTAGATGGTTGTTAATGTACTGACTGAGAAATGAGTTTAAGTAAAATAAGTAAAATTAGGCCGCGGCGACAATATGCTGACGGCGTACTTGCGCGGTGTCAATGTACGTACAAACCGTACATAGTCCCGAACGAGAAAGAAAATATTTAAAATGATAGATGGATGTTGGTGCGTCAATGAGATGATAACAAGTGTGAATCAATATTTTGGTGATTAACAAGGTGATTGAACATAGATATTACTTAAAATTATAGTCTCTAAGAGTCCGATTGGTTAACCGATTCACTGAACTGGCAACGAAATTTTGGTGAGGTAGCCCTATCTACTCTCGCACTGAATTTAGCGACCTTTTCATTAACACTAACACTAGGGGAATTTTTATCACTAACACTAGGGACTGAAGTCTGATCACTAGGACCACTCACTTGAACACTCACACACTGGACGCTGGAAGAGCCTGCGGCGGCGGCGTCAAGGCCGCCGGCCGCTCGGCGCTCCGCGCGCCGCTTGCGCACGCGCCGGCACCCCCACGCAGTCAAAACAATGCAGCCTATGCCTGCTATTACGTAGCTGATAACGTAATGATGAACGTCATGGTAGGAAATTTGATTTGAAATACCTGGATCGGACTTCATTTCTTTAATTTGGTTACCGATGGTTTTAAGATCTTCCTTAAACTGGTTTGGTTCATAATCAGGAATAGCATTAGGAAGAGATACATTAATAATATGGTTGACTGGTGGAATTGCAGGCGAAATAATATCTGGTTCAATGGTAAGCTGACTGGTTTGTTGTTTATGTGGAATTATGGTGAGAGAATCTCCCTTGATGATACAGCTTTCTGTAAGAGTTATAACACCTGCCTGGTTTAATGTTTCTGCCGTAATCTGGTTTCCGCATATGACCCGAATCGGGCAAACACCACAACAAGAAAAGAGGTAAGTGTTAATTCTGTGAAGCTGGAGCCAAGAATTGCTACAAGACAGAGTATTGGTTTTGCAGTTATTAGTATTCGAGTTTTTCACACACGGGATTTGGTTTGTCTCTAGTTGGTAAAGGGGACTGTGTAAAGAACATAAATACGTGTTTTCATCGGCTTGAATGCAATGATTGAAGTCATTGTCCGATAATGGCACGTATAAGTCTTGCTGCAAATTCATAGCAATGTAATTGGATATAGGCACTAGGGTTACCATGGTTTCGTTAATTTCTCTCGGGATAGGGATTAACTGGTAAATGTCATAAAGGCTTCTACTTACAAGTGGAATTTTAATTTCGAAAATGAAATACTCCTTGGTGATTCTTGTACGCACCTTAAGAAGATGATAAATCTTAGATAAGTTGTTTTTAGATGTTATCGATGGGAAGAGAAAGATCTTTGGTCAAATGCCCAACGATGATGTTGAGCTGATAAAGAAGTTGTTCAGGTGATAGCAGATGGATATTAAAATTTCCATAGAAGGTATTGGTGACGGTATCTAGAAGGGTAGTTTGAATGTTCTTTAAATCATTTAAGATGTTAGTGGCAATTATAGAAGACATTGCGAAATCATTACTATCAGCAACGTTTTGGATTTCCTTCTTCAACTCGTTGGCAGTCTTTTCTAGAGATATAAGATGTTGGTTGAATATTTTGTGTTGCTTGTCTATGGCACCTTCTGTTCTCTTTAATAAATTATATTCCGCTTCCGCTATTGATGTCTGATTTTTCCATAAGTTGACGAGATGTTTTTGGTTACTTCTCAATAAGTCAATATCTCTGCTGTATTGTTCTGCGAAAGTTTCATCTAATATCCCGAATAACGTGTGGGCAACGTAACCAACACCGTTTATGAGCCCGCGACGCTGTCTAGCTTTCGATGTGACCTGCTGACCGAGTAATAATTTGTTATAATAATTATACTCCTCATACTTATGATGTAATTGTAATAGGATCACGTCGCATTGTATTTTTCTGTTGGTATTCGAACATATGGTTTCTAAATGGTTTATATATTTGCTAAATAATTCGTCACTCTGCCAATATGGTTCTAAATCATAATAAACGATAAGTTTCCATTCGTCCCGAACTAAGAACATGGATGAGATTTTATCGAAGTAGAACATGCTTTGGTTGGTTTTCAAACTTGTTATGTTATAATTATAATCTGCTTTGCTCGGAGTAATTATAAGGAAGATAAGGGTAAATAGGAGTGACAAATAATTGCAAGAATTCTTGTATCTTCGGCGTTGTCGGGTGTCCGAAGGCGTACTAATGATTACGTCAGATTTGATATTAAGTTCGGCGTCACAGCTTACGTCAGGCGTGACGTAGGTCTTTGTGTCAATTCCCTTTGAATGTTCCGGTTGGTTTTCGTGAACGGGTAAAATGGATAACTTTATAACTGGTCGTTTCAGGAAACCATTCTTGGTTTTTAGGGTAACGACTCTGGTGTGGCCGTCTTTTCCTGGGTGCAGCTCTACAACTCGACCTAAAGCCCACTTACCAGGTGGTAGATTGGCGTCATTTATGATGACGATGTCGTCGATCTTAAGACTTTCACTAGGTTTTCTCCATTTACATCTTGCTGTCAACTGGGATAGGTATTCCATTTTCCATCGCTTCCAAATGTCCTGAAATATTTTCTGAGTGAGTTGCCACCTGGTACGTGCGTCTCGCTCTGTTTCAATAATGGTTAGTACAGGTCCACTGGCAAGGAAATGAGAAGGTGTAAGGTAGTTAAGGTCGTCTGGATCTTCCGTAAGCGGACAAAGCGGCCGGGAGTTAAGGCACGCTTCGATCTGGGTTAGAACGGTGGTGAATTCTTCAAACGTCAGTCTTTGTTCGCCGACAACTCGCTTCAAGTGATGTTTGACACTTTTAACACTTGATTCCCAGAGTCCTCCAGCAGAAGGCCAGGAGGCAACGTTATAATGCCATTGAATCCCCATGTCTGCAATCTCTGCTCTAAAATCGTTGTTAAATATCTGGTACAGTTCCTCCAACTCCTTTTGAAGGACACGATTTGCTCCGACGAAGTTGGTCCCATTATCGCTATAAATATGTTGTGGTAACCCCCGTCTAGCGGCCATACGACGTAATGAAGCTAAAAATGCTGAAGTGGTAAGGTCTGAGACTAATTCTAAATGTATGGCCTTGGTTACCATACAAACAAACAGAGCGACATAACCTTTGGTCGACTTGGCTCCACGGCCCCTGTTGGTTTTGATAAGAAAGTACCCGGTATAATCAGTTCCGATCCTGGAGAATGGCCTTGAGCCGGCCTCGGTACGGACCATCGGCAAGTTTCCCATTAGTGGTGGTTGAATACTGGGATTGTGGCGTCTACATTTCACACACAGGCGAAGCCGTTTTTTGGTAGCTCGGTTTCCGCCTATAATCCAGTATCGTTGTCTCAACATTGCAGCTGTCAATCTCGCGCCCCCATGCAGACATTTTTGGTGAGCTTCGTCTATTAACAAGTCGGTTAATCTATGGTTATATGGTAATATGATAGGGTGTTTCATATCTTGTCCAATGTTTGCGTGTTCCAGCCGTCCGCCTACGCGTAATAATCCAGACTGATCAACAAACGGGTTAAGGTTATGAATTTTACTATTTTTATGAACTTGGTTTTGGTTTCTTAATTGGGCTATTTCTTCTGCGAACTCCATGTGCTGTATGTTTTTAATTATCATATTTCTAGCCCGCAATAATTCTAAGGTAGTCAAGTAGGGTTCATTGTTCCTATGACGTAATCTCATTATCCAAGCGAGTATACGTGCGACTCGTGAGAAAGTGCTGTTTTTGGTAATTAGAGAATGCAATATGTTATTGTCGAGTGAATGACTGACTACATTAGTTTGTTTACTTTTTTCACACATCTTTAATTCTTCTTCGGTGGTAAATGGTTTTGTGTTATAGTATTGGTGATCGATATTTTGCGTTAAGAGCCATGTTGGACCTCGCCACCATAAAGAATGTTGCCTTAGTTGTGATGCGTACAGTCCTCTACTAGCACAATCAGCCGGGTTATCTTCCGACTTTACGTATCTCCAACAGCTGGCGGGCATAACTTCAGTGGTTTTCCGGACCCTATTCGCTACGAACGGCTTCCATCGACTTGGTTCCCCGTTGAGCCATCCTAGAACGACCATAGAGTCAACCCAACCGTATATATCTATTTGGTAATTAGGTAAACAATCTTTTACTTTGTGCATGAGCCTACTTAACAGGTGAGCACCGCAAAGTTCTAATTTTGGGAGTGTTATGGGTTTACTAGCAGGTACGAGTCTAGCTTTACTCATGACAAAGTTAACGGATGTGGAGTCTCCTCTGGTTATTTTACAGTATACTACACATGCATAAGCCTTGGTGGATGCGTCACAGAACCCGTGGAGTTCAATGTTGTCAGCTTCTCTGGTTCCGAGCCATCTCGGTAGTTGTAGGTGGTTTATTTCCTGTATATCGGCTTTTATTTTCGTCCATTCTTTACATATATCTTCCGGTAATTTACTATCCCATTCTTTCTGAGTTTGCCAGACAGATTGAAATAGCAGCTTTAATTTAGTGGTAAGGGGTGACAAAAAGCCTAGGGGATCAAAAATTTTCGAAATATCCGATAACAGGGATCTTTTTGTAGGATGGTTATCAGAAAAATTATATTTTGATGCAAAACTAAATATGTCGTCGTGTGGAGTCCAACGTAGCCCTAAAGTTTTAGTTGGTTGGTCTTGCGGTTTAAACTCGAAGTGGTCTTGGTCTTGGGATTGTTTTGGTATTAATTCCTTTATATTAGATCTCCACTTTCTAAGATTGAACCCGCCAGATTTGAATAATTGGATGAGGTCCTTTTGCAATGCTACTCCCTCAGGAATACTAAAAACGCCGTGAAGGACATCGTCCATATACATAGACTCTTCTAGGACTTTAACGGCCTTGGTATTCTGGTAATTCGACCGCTCGTCACTAGCGAGTTGCTTCAAAGTCATCATCGACAGGAATGGCGCGGACTTGGTACCATAAGTGACAGTGGTAAGTTGGTATTCTTTGATTGGACTCGTAGGTGTGGTTCTCCAAACGATCATTTGGTATTTTTGGTCATCTTCATGCATTCTGATTTGCCGATACATTTTTTCTAAATCTGCAACGAAGGCGTATGGATACTGTCTCCATTTTAAAATTAGGGCTTGTAGGTCCTGTTGTAAATTAGGACCCACTTCCATTAAGTCATTCAAGCTAAAACCGCTGGTCATTTTACTAGAAGCATTAAAAACGACTCTAAGAGCCGTGGTAGTAGAGTCCGAACGCAATACGCCATGATGCGGTAGGAAACAAGAAGGTGTCGAGTTACTGGCGCCGACGGCTGGTTTCATATGTCCTAAAGCGCGATATTCATTCATAAACAATCTATAATCTTTCTCCAATTGTTTATTTTTAGAAAATTTCCTTTCTAGTTGACGAAACTGGGCGATCGCTAATGATTTGGAAGAGCCCAATTTTTCTTCAAAATCTGGTTTAAACGGGATTCTGACGTGGTATCGCCCTTCTTCATCTCTTCTGGTGGTTGATTTGTAGAACTTAATGCAGCGGTCGTCAGCTTCCGATAGGGATGGTTGTTGAGAAATATCCTCTATGTCCCAAAACTTATGTAGGTCGTCTATTTGGTTGATGACAACGTTACAGTGAAAGCTTTGTTGCATATTTCCGCATAATATCCACCCTAACTGAGTTTCTTGTGCCACAGGTAATAAAGGATTAATTTTTATAATTCCGCTCATAAGGATTAATGCATAAACATCGACGCCTAATAATAAATCAATGGGTCGGCTTTCGTAAAAGTGAGGATCGGCTAATGGGATGGTATCTAGATAACTCCAAGATGGTTTTGGGAAGGACTGATTTGGTAACTGATGTATCAATTTATTCATGATAAACGCGTCAATACACAATGAAAAATCATTATGAAGGGAGGACATCTGTATGGTTAAGATGCCTTTACAGTTATTTTCGTTAGTGCCGACCCCGAATATGATTCCCTTGCATCGTTTTCGTGATAACCCTAATCTTTGTGCAGCATTCTCCGTTATCAAAGATGTCTGGGAGCCCTGGTCGATGAGCGCACGCAAGGTAAGTTGTGACCCATCTGCGGCCTGAACTTTGATCAACGCTGTCGCTAAGAGAGTATCTCTATCTGCTACACAATCCTGCGTCGCATGACATGATTTCCGGTCATTGCTCGTACTGGTGCTAGGTACTGGTGTTGCAACGTCTTGTTTTATCGAAAACATGTTATGAATCAGCGAATTATGGTTTCTGTTGCAAAAACGGCAAGTTTTGTTAGATTGACATTCTTTACCTTGGTGATCAATTAAGCAATTTTTGCATAAGTTCGATTTGGAAATTGTTTTTTGTTGAATCTCTGGCCTAGATTCACGGAAAGATTTGCAAAAATAAATTGCATGATTTTCTTTGCAATGAGGACATTTATTAGACGACACGTGTAAAGACTTGTATGAAAATGGTTTGGTTGATTTGATATGCTGGCTATTGGAGGAATTTTGGTTAAATGTTTTCTTATACCGCGATTCTTCCTGTGGTGTTGGTTTGCTTGTTTCTTGTTTGCGTCTGGACACCTCTAGGCTCGTGAATTTTATTTCCAAAAACTGTAAAAAGTCCTTAAGAAGGGGTAATTCTTTCGGATTAGGAAGACTTTCCACGTAGTCGTTGAGGGTTTCTGGGTCGAGCTTTTGAGACAACAGATGCACAATGAGCGGATCCCACGACGATGTGTCTATGCCCAGTTTCTTGATTGCATGCAAACATTCGTTGGTGGTATCGTGTAGTCGCTTGATTGAAGCGGTATTTTGTACTTGGATGGTAGGAAGGCCTAAAAGGGTGCTGAGATGCGAAGTGAAAATTAATTTCTTGTTATTATAACGATGATTAAGAATTTCCCAAGATATTTGATAATTTTCTGAGCTAATATTAAGATGTTGAATTAGCTTGTCTGCTTCGCCCTTCAGTTTGCTTTTAAGAAATTGGAGCTTTTGCGCGCTAGACAGAGACGGATTATTATGAATGGTCTCCACGAACAAATCTTTAAATGATGTCCACTGCTGGTAACTGCCACTGAATGACGGTAAATCCAATTTTGGAGTGGATTTTTCTCGGTGTGACACGGACCACATTTTCTCGTTGATAGATCTTTTCGTATGCTTATAGAGGTCTTCATATCTTGTGAACTGGACTTCGTAAGGTTGATGGTCACCTTCAAGTTCACTGTCGATCTCCCAATGCAGAGAATCGATGACTTCCCAACGAGAATGTAGCATCTTGAGTGCATCTTCAAATTCCCACTTGTCAGACAATACGTTCACGTCAATGCTAGAAATGGTTCGCGCAAATGCCTTAAAGTTACTAGTTTGCTTTCGCAATAAATCATCTAACCTACTATTCGTTCCCTCAGATTTAGAAGGAATAGACAAAGTTGGTACAGAAGCCGAAGGAAAACTTAATGGGGTTGCTGGTTTTATAATAGGGGTAGATGGTTTAGAAGTTGGAATTGAGGTAGAGGGTAGCATTTCCTCTACCTGGTAACCCTGTAAAAATTGCCTAGTATTTTGATAAAACTCGCTAGTTCGCTCATAATTTCTCTCCTCAAAATATACATGGTTCCTATCCTCAATCAAATTACACAACTGCAAATGATTAGTCTGAAACTCTTTCCAGTAACTATCAAGAGTCTCCAGCTTCCTCCTAATTGCATCTGGTGTTTTACGATCACGACCATCTTTCTTGAAGTTAATCAGCAGTTTATCCATGGCTGCCATGATCTGAGCTTGGGTTGCAAGTAAGCCCTCCATGATTCTGGTAATTTCAAACAAGTGATAAAAAGGAAAGATCTTACTTGAAGTTACGGCTTACGCTGGCTGTGCGAGCTCTGGTTAGCTCAGCACTGGTTTTGTAAACTTCTTGTGTAGCTTAGCAACGGTAATGCCCAGCTACGTTGTGAACTAGACCTGGTAACGCCTAGTTCTGGTAATCTGGTTCTGGTAACTTGCAACGATAGTTCGTAAGCACTGAACTGGTAATGTTCAAGGCGCTGGTTCACTTAGTGTCTTCTCAACGAGTGTTTCAGTCCGCGTACCGAAAATACTTTTTAATACACACACACGCACTAACTACACTCACTGGGTAAATAAACTAAGCAAAAAGGAATCGAAGGACCATTAAATGTACGGGTTTGGTTTGTACATTGAAGTATGGTAGATAAAGATAACGTCTTGAGATGGTAATTAGATAAATGTTTATTACAAATATAACTATACGTATAAAATATAGTAAAAGGATTAAAAGGTAAAACTTATGGTATAATTAAGAGTAAATGAAAATGGTAAAATTATGGTAAATAATTGAAATGGTAATGGTTAGAGAGCACACGCGAATATGGTTAGATGGTTGTTAATGTACTGACTGAGAAATGAGTTTAAGTAAAATAAGTAAAATTAGGCCGCGGCGACAATATGCTGACGGCGTACTTGCGCGGTGTCAATGTACGTACAAACCGTACAAGACGGCAGTCGCTTTGTGTAAAAACCAGTAACCTCGTCGTACCACCTACGTTAGGGCTCTGAAGCGTTACCGCTGAGGATGCAATCGGGAATACGCTTGGATGACGATGAAAACTGTTGACGTTCCCCAGGATGTACGGCTGCCTGACGTCGACGTACGAGTCGGCGTCGCTGCGGCGCTTCCGCTCGGGGCGCGTGGACAACATCCGCTCGGCGCACGCGCCGGCGCGCGCCTGGGCCGACGCCATGTGCTCGGCGGAGGCCGCGCATGAGCCCGACGACGGACAGAAAAAGGTGTCGTTTAATTTATTCGGGGTGAGGACTTCTCTTGTGTAGCTTGACACTCACATGCCACACGAGGATTGAGGGCTTGCATCTGTCATAGCTTTTAACGACCTAGTTACATTTTGAGAAGACACCTCCTTACAGGAACTCAGGAGATTGCCTGGGGCTTTTGATTTTTAACTCCCTGCCAAGATATGATTTGGCTGATATTGCCTGCTATCATTTTGTGGAAGAAATTTATATTGAAGAAAACTCATATGGTTTTACAACTTTATCTATGAACTAAGCAACTCTTTTTTAAAATGAAAAAAACGTCATTACGTGGTTAGACTATTAAATTGAGTCTATTTTTAAACATGCATTGCTATAAACAAAAACCGCCAAGTGCGTGTTAGTAACTAAAAGCGTCTAAAAAACTAACATTAACGCTAGAGTAAAAAAAGTTTTTTCAAAATTTTATTTCAACTCTTTTTTCGGTATGATCAGATAACATACCTATGCCAAATTACAGCTTTCTAGTTTTTATAGTCCCTGACTAGAACCACGGGCAGACATACAAACATGGTGAAATGTTACTATGGAACCCTAAAAACGCTATTCACTACACTTGCACAAACAAATGCTTCGTAGAAATAGAAGTAGATTATAAATATTCTTGATATTAATAAATGTGAGAAAATCTCTCTCTCTTGCTAGCCTTGTCCCATTCCGTTTGGGGTCGGCTCTCCCCGTCACTCCTGGCCAAGCTCTTCAATTCTGGGTCTTGGGCTATACATACTATACATATTTCCTTGGGTTTTTTATATCTAAAATCCAAGTGTCTGGGGTCATCTTGGCTTTCTTTTACCCGTGTTTATGTTCAGCGCACTTGTCTGGTCATGTGATTTTCAGGTCTTCACATGACGAGTCCATATGTGATATGTCCAAATGTGTGATCGTCATCAATGTAAATATTTTTTAAAACTAAAGTCTGTTCGCAAAGTATTGATAAATTCAGGGCTTTTTAACACATAAATTTCGGCCCGCTAACCGTATATGGCTATCGCGTCCGCTTGACCGTTTCGTCTGCGGTTGACATCAACTGCGTGCCTCGTACCACGCAAACGGCGAAAGCGGGAGACAAACGACGGCCGTCATACAGTTTCCTATAATAACCGACGGTTGCAAGTCTGAGACGAATTATAATATTTATCAACTCTCGACGAACAGGCTTTAGTATATTGTTAACAAATTGCGTACGTATCTGTCATTCCGGAACCACCCTAGCTGTTCCATTGCTACCGTAAATGAACCACTACTGAAATTGCAGGAGCAAAAGAAGTTGGAGCTGTTCGACGAGGCGGCGCGCAAGCAGACGGCCATCATGGAAGACAACATCCTGGGCCGCGGCATCGACAACCACCTTCTGGGGCTGCGCGAGGCGGCGCGGGAGTCGCTGGGCCACCTGCCGCAGCTGTTCACGGACCCCGTCTATCAGATGATGATAGAGTTCAAGCTGAGTACTAGTCAGGTAAGTTTTACCTTTAGTATCCTTGGCTGACTTAGTATCCCATAAGACAAGTCTCGAACTTACTTTGGGGCTAGCTCAATCTGTGATTTATCCGTGTACCTTATGTATCTAATCAAATACCTATTTGGAAACTAGTTTCACTGGCAGACAAACTGCAAGAGCATATGGTCATGTCTTACGCAAACCAGCAATTTAGGTGGGAAACAAATTTGTAGCAATCACTTATTTGTTCTCATAACGTCGTCTTGATATATTTTCCAATGGTCTTACTACGAAGTCCTAGTAAATTCTTACGGGCCCCCATTTTTGGTTATAAATTGTCGATTCTGCTCTATTAATTGACAGTTCACCGATTCAAAGTATGTCTTGTAAACATTGCCCTTTACAGTCATTAACTAAGTATGTAAATTAATGGTGTTTTACGTCACAGGTGGCGACCACAACGGACGGCACCTTCATGGGCTACGGGCCCGTGGTGCCCGACGGCTACGGCTGCAGCTACAACCCCAAGAAAGAGTCCATCATCTTCTGCATCTCGTCCTTCCACTCATCCAGCGTCACCAACACTGAGGCCTTCCGTCAGTTCCTCGAAGAAGCTCTCGATTCCATGAAACTCATGCTCCAGAACAGGAAAGTTGATTAATTCTTTTATATCGTCTTGTCTAAGGATCGTGTTTATTATTTTTTACCGCAAGTTAGTCCAACAAGTAGGTTTAACGAGATTTTTTGTAACAACCGATCTCAGAACATTGGGGCTTACTAGTAAGTCTAACCGCTAACTAGTTTTGACCGGTCCAGTCAGACAGCCGTTATTAGAAGGACTTCTATCACGATCTGGAGCATAGACCTTTAAAGATCTACAAGGATTTGTAAGCAAAATAATCTCAAGAGCGGTGTATAGTATACCTTTAAATTATTAAATTTATAAACTGAAATGTATGGTTAAGAATGGTACATTCCTGTGCTCGAAAAGAATCTTTTTAAAAAGAACTTTTTTAATATACAAAAATCCAGATTGAATCTGACTTACTCAAAATATTTACATGAATGTGTTTGAAAAACGCACATTGTTAGAATAAGGAACGAAACATATCAAATTGACTAAGAAACTGTAATGTAAACATATCAATGAACTAGGGTAACGCTTAGTAGGGATTAAATGAAGATTTTATAGTTAATAATTAATTATGTATTGAATGTTAGATTGTTTATCGGATTGTTGCCGTGTTCTATATGTCTTATGTCGGTTAGGTACGAGTGGCGAGGTCACTCTTTAAACTTTATTAAATTTTAGCTTTTTAAATGGTCAGACATACATTTTACTAAAGTTTACTTTGTGGCAGAAAGAAGGGTCACATAAGTAAACCATTGATACCAAGAGATGGGAAACGATCAAGAAGAAAGCCTAAAGAATCAAGAATTAAATATTTATTCAGTAATAAACCTTGATTCTTCTCAGATGAGATGGATGGATTAAGTAGGTCTACTCGTTGGTAAAGGATGCTAAAATTTGAAGTCGATGAAAATATAATGAGTCTTGCAAACCTATGTGTACATACGTACTCGTTATGGGTACCTTTACCTCTCCTTTTTTGACATTTCCACACCTCTGTAACACTAGCTAAACACAAAACGATAAAGACCTTCATCTTTTTATAAGCAAGCAACTTTTGGGTAGTGTGGAAAAATTAAGAATATGGTATATTAACTAGGGCGCAGTACCTATGTCTTATATTACTTACCTATACAATTTATACACGCGCAATAAGACAATGCTTTGCAAGTAGGCAGGTGTTTGACCATTTAGAAGGTTCAAAAAAATTGTAGTTAAGTTGAACTTTTACAATTTTAGTGAAATTAAACCTTAGGTTGATGTTGATTAGAATGTAAACAAAAATGTAGAGCGAGAGTTTGTGCTTTTATTGAGGAACAGCCTAAATGCCAACATTTTGTGTTATCCTAAAAATATCGTCCTATTTTCTTATTTTACCTTACGCTTGCAAGAAATTTGGCTATCATCAAAGTGATGAAATAGAATTTTAACAATCAAAGGAAGAAAAATAATAATTATCTACCTATGTAGGTAATGTTTACTTGCGCTTTTGTAAGTTCATCCAGGCCGACTAGTCTCGGTCTCATTATTAGCAATGCCGTTCTATCGTGGTGATAAATACTATAATGGTTATTTTAAAAGAACTTGCGAAAGTGAATTTCTACCAAAATTATTCGAGATTATATTGCTATTAGATTAAATGAACCATGTTATTTTTCACTCATTCAGTCATTCGAGACGATGTAGTGAAACACATTACTCGAAGCTGCAATACATTGAAGTATAATATGTTGAGATATCTAAGAAATTCTTATCATATAAAGGATAAATATACTTCAACTCATAAAAGTGGGATAAAACCAAGATGTGAGAAATTTCTTGTAAGCATAAGAAGTCTGTTATACATATTTGCATAGCTTCTAGCGTAGACCTGTTGTTTTATAGCTGTTTACACTTTCAGATGCGTCTATTTATACATTTGTTGAACTTTGCGTAGGTTTATCGTAGTCCCTTTTCATAGTGCATAGGTTGGGGGTAACAGTGTACCTGGGGTGTTGTAGGAATGTGTGCACAATTTCAATGTTTGAAATTATAGTAAGTTGTATGGTGGTATGGATTGTCCGATAAGTAAGATTATACAAATATACATGATGATTCCTTATTGATCTCAATTATTTTTTAACATATAATGTTTTTAATTTTAAAACGCTTCAATATTACCTTTATAAGAATCTTTTTGCCGATCTAAGTAAGGTAAATGTTTAACATTAAAAAAATAAGGCAAATAAACACGACACCTACATAGGTACATCAAATTGAACGTTACTTAAAATTTGTATATTGTGCTTGCTGTTAAATGCAACATATAACCCATGTTTAATATTTTCAAAGCTTCAAATACTAATGTGAAATGTAATGAATTAAATGTAATTTTTTTAAGGCTAAGTGAGTGAAAATTGGAAAACAGTACGAATTTTTTAACTTTTGAAATGGTATTAAAGCATAAATTATTATTACGAGTATAATTGACAATTATTGTAGGAGCGCAGTTAGAATAAAATCACGAAGATTCTTCGACCTAGTCTCTTTTACCGCGTTTAGAGTTAAGCGACATGTCAATGCTGTGGTGATATCATAATATTTAGAGTTGTAATAATGTTGAAGAGGTAGCTGACATCACATTAGGGGCCGTCCAAATATAACGTCACGCAGAGTTTTGTTCACAGTAGCTAAGCACTGGTCAAACTTGTTAAAAAATATTTTAAATTAAGAACACGTTATGTCACGTTTGGCATCAGATCCATCATTGTAACGTTTAATGTGGATGACCCCTTATAGACAAGTTAAATTGTTTCAAAAGCAATTAAAATCAAAGATATAATTTTATTCTAATGGTAAATTAATGTGAATTAAATGAAGATGTTGTTTTATTCTAAAAGAAATATAAATTTTATCTAATTAAGTGCATTTGCTTTAATGAATGAAATATATTATACTCATATCGTGAAGTCCAATTTGGCATTTACACTAGTATCTTAGTATAAGTAAAAATATACAGAAAAAGTCGGAGCCGTGAAGAGAAATAGGATAAGTGTAATTTAGCGGAACTCGAAAGGAAGATCAATATGAAAATAAACTTTAGAAATAAGAAAAATACTTATTTACTCATTTAATGTACTAACTCACGTATCGAGTAAATAAACGGTCAAGTGCGTGTCGGGTTTCGGCCACGCATACTGTAGGGTTAGGAAGTTACTACATGAATTTTCATGTTTACCTACCGCTCATTCAAAACAAGTTAAACATCTAAGTATTTATCTAACGACTTCCAAAAAGCAAACTTTTTTGAGTTTGCGACTAATTTTAACGAAAAGCATTCCTAGACTGCAGGACCATAGAAGATGGTACCTATTATTTTTGGGAAAAAACAGCATGAATAATTTAAAAAATTGAACACGGATTGGTTCCTTTGCTTGCATTATTCTGAATCAAAGAACTCAATATTTCTTCAGAAACCAGGCCTCTTTACTTCAATATACCACCATCATGATTTATGGGCCTTTGTACCTACATCGCAAACTATGTTTCATTTACTTATAGTGTATTGGTTCAATAAAAAGTTTTTATTATGTTGGTACGCTTTTCAGCCACAGGTCCATAGGAACCCGGTCCTTTCAGGCTTTATCGGGCCAAAGCCATCATGAAGAGGCCTTTTAGAACCTTTTTATCTGAAAAGTGAGATGGCTGCATCTATGTAGATTTTCATACTTCTTTCTTTCGAGCATAGTGACGTTGAGGTAGACTTAAGGAAACTATACATATCAAGATGTCAATGATCATGCCTGACATGACCAAGAATATCGCAAACATATCAAAGCTAGGGTAAGTGAAGATGAGGGGATATATCATTAGGTAGGCTTAGCACAGTAAGATATTTTACAATTATTTTTCTTAATATAAGTAATATGTGAATTATTATACGCACATGGTGGTAAAAAAAAAATATATTTGTTCGGTAAGTGTTGCAAGATGTTTAATCTCATCAATTTAAAGTATTAAAAAGCGTTCTATTTATTTTTTGTTAATTTTACTTAGAGAATATTATTAAAGTATTTACTTACTAAACTATAAGGAATTTACGTGTTCGATGTGTAAATGAATGGGTAAACATTCAAAATTGATGTTAGACATAACAAGTAGCGTACCTAAAGGTTAGACCGACTATCCATGGAATAATATTATTAGTCAAAATTTACAAGGGAAGTATACACGCACTCAGTCCATACAAAAATTCAGTAGATAGAAAAACTAGAGTAGATTAAATGTTATCTGATCCTAATGTTTTTTTTTGTATGTTATTTACAGAATAAAAGTTTTAGTTTTCCTCTTTCCACAATTTTCGATAGTATAATTATATATATTTATTTTTTGACTATAGCAAATGTTGAAAAAAGCGAAACCTATAAACTTGTTTTTATTGTGTAAAATACATACTAAAAATCTTTGGGATCAAGATAACATTATGGAGTGAAAAAAGGTTTTCTTTGTATGGAGGAGTGCGCGCTATACTTTATTTATTTATTTATAGAGAAAATTTACTTTATTTAATGTCTCGGTTTTGATTTATTATAATATCCTCGTCCTAGTTATAATTTAAGATTTAGATCACCAAGCTTTAATTACTGTAGATTTATGTATTGTACGAGTACGTATATTGAGTATGTTAGTATGTAGCAGTGCTTAAATAAGCTCCGAAACAAGTGGGGTTTCTCAAATAACGTTTATTCTTTTCAATTTATTAATTAATGTTTCTTTCTAATTCTCATTTTTTTTTAAAAGTAAAAATGTATTTATTTCTGCAAAAACAGTACATGGCATAGCTTAACTTAATACTACGTGGTTAAATTAGTATATGCAAAAAACAAAAAAAAAAACTCATGTTCTCGTATCTTATTGTATCCGTATTTTTTGAAGTATATTTTTATTTTTGACGTCCTCTGTGGCCTAGTGGCCATCATGCCACGCTGTCACACCAGAGGCCCCGGGTTCGATCCCTAGTCAGATCAAGATGAAAAATGATCTTTCAGATTGACCTGGGTCTTGGATGTTCATCTAATAATTATTTGTAATATAGTATCGCTGACTTAGTATCCCATATCAAGTCTTGAACTTATTTTTTTAAGTACGTCTGTCTACACAGAATATATTTTTATTTTAGACAACATTTTCAGATCTGTTTTTATACTTACTTTGTTTAGGCAAAAAATATGCCGTTGTCTGTTCGTAGTTGAATGATAATAGGTACAGCTTGTATGTTGGTGCACTGTACGCGAATATATTTACAGAAAAGTTACAAGTCACAAAGTACCAATAGTAATAGATTTTTAATGCAAATATCTTGAAAAATTGTTACCAAAATTTTGTTATGTTATACTACAAGAATTATAAAAAAAATATCAACTTAAAATTTGGATTGATAGGTGCTTTCTTTGAGTTAAAAATTTTTTTGTTAAGGGTTACTTAAGGCTAGTCTTCACCTAAATGTTAAAATTAGGAGATACTGTTAACTTGTATGTGCTAACCAAACATATCAGTAGTAGTAAGATTGTATCCATGTCAATTCAATGTTACTCTGAATAAAGTTATAAGAGAAAGAGCGTTTTATTTTCCCCTACATCATCATCATAGTCAGGTGTTTTCAGTCTCCACTGCAGGAGCACGACCCACTCTGTACTACCAGAGCCATACTTGGCCAGAGCAGCCAGTGGATTTGGCCTAGATTCTCCACGCTGGCCAGAGTTTTTCCCTACATGTAAAAAAATCTTTCTAATCACGAATTCACCTAGAAATTGTATCTAATCACGTCATCACGTCGTTTTCGCTTTTCACGTAGACAGAGCTCAGGGCTAATAGATCTGAAGGCCTCGTATAAAGTGTATCATGTAGGTATAGTTTTAAATCTAAAAATAAAAGTACAGTTCGTAATAACATCATTGTATTTTGAAGTCAATTTCTATCAAAGTGATAAAATAAACATTTAACAGTCACCAATAATACTACAATAGACATTTGGACACTCCCGACTCAAAATAGTTAGGGAGGCGAGGTAGCTAAATGGCGTAATTCAACGGCGCCGTCGAGACCTATCAAAATCGAAAGATAAAATAATTTCGAAAAAAAAACTCGTATGGTAAAAACCATTTTAGCGGTGGGTTCGGCGTGTACGGTTTTTCAAAAATGTTAAAAAAAACAGTTACTTGGGCATTCTCGAGCGCGTCAGATATTCATACTACTTATGCCCCAAGTGCCTCTGATAACAACGGTATACTAATCTGCCGGTTTGCGTGGTGGGGGTAGGCATATAAAGTAGTCAAAAATGCAACAAAAAAAAATTTACTCGAGCGCGTTAGATTTTCGGAAGGGGTGTTAAGTAGGCCCCAAGGAATCTCCCTTTAAAAAAACTGACGATTTCGGCGTGACGATAAGTTACGATGAATTTTTGAAAATGCAAAAAAAAAAGTTTTTTTGAAATACTCGAGTGCGTCAGATTTTCATAGGGGAGGTTTATCTCGGTATCCTGAAAGCATATTTTTTTAATCTGACAAAAAAGTTGGTGGGTTCTCTTAATCTGACCGAAAAAGGTTTTTTTTCCTTTCTTTCTCCTTGATAAAACGGGGAATTTAAGAATGATAATAAAGCGATAGATACAACCAACGTAAATGTTTATTTAAACTTTTTTTTTTTGTAAAATGTATCGTTCGCGACTTATATGCCGCAACGCGTCTTAGGAAGACGAAATGGCTCCTCCACACTTCCGGTCATGCGGAAACCGGCAGATTTTGTATTTTTAGTAAGTTTTAGATTATATTCTTCAAAATAAAAAATAAAAAAATCGCGCTCGAGAATGCCGGATTAACGTTTTTTTTTTTACAAGTTCGCGACCCTATAACTCGGCGGCGTCAAGGACTTATCGTCAGATTAGTTAAATTTAGTCTTTAAACACTAAAATCAACCCCCAATATCTTAATCTGACGCGCTCGAGTATTTCAGACTATCGATTTTTTTTTACTAATCTGATCGTCTATTCTAGGCGCGCGTCACTACATATAGAGCTAAATACTTTACAAGGTTGTTCTATTAGGTCTAAGGTATCTCTCATATCTTAAACTGCCACGCTCGAGTATTGCCGAAAATTCCCCTATTCGCCTCCCTAACTAAAAGACCTATCTTAAAATTATCTAGTTTATAAGAATTTTTAAATCCGGCGGATACGGCTGTCAGCACAATTACACAGAATAAATATAAGAATTATATAGAGATCGGAATTTCTTGGGGTCCCGCGCAATATGGGCCAACTCCCCCACATCTTTTATAGTCTTCTTTACCCAAAGGTTGGCTGTCACTTTAGTGATAAGTCCGCCTTTGTACCTACTATATTTGAAATGTACTTTTGATTATTGTCATACTTAGTTGGTGCAATAAAGAAATTTTATCTTATGGGTCCCCGTTTCTCCTCCCCGCACCTCTCCGCCGTTCTCGCCTTGTGGAGGGTGTTGAGAGGTCAACAAGTCACCTCTACAAGGCGAGAACGAGAAACGGGGACGCATATTGCGCGGAACTTTACGAGATTCCGTTCTGTATGTAATTCTTATATCAATTATGTGATACTTATCAAAATTTATTACATTAATTGCAGCGTTCAGAAGCGCAAGCGAATGATATTGTACATATTTTGCCACTAAACACCCGAGTACATCTTGAATCCATTTTTTCATAGACCTTTACGGCGAAATATAGGTATTCTTTTATTTAGGACGCTGCAATAAATGTATTAAACGCGGTCACTCAATATTATATTTCATACAATACTCAGTCCCATTGATAGACTATTAGGCCATTTATGTTAACACTAAAAACGACCACACAGTCGAATTTATAAAAATCGTTTTTTTTAGATTTTATAAAAAGGGTCCCTCATTTTACTGCAGTATCAAATTAAAGGTACCTTAAAATTAAAAAAAAATTAACTAAAAAAATATACATCATTTTTTAAACTATTTTCAGACCCGTCAAAGCACTGGCTCATGTCAATGATTAAAATTAAAATGCGTAAGCTATGATTTAAAACTATAAATATAATTATCATAATTTGATTATGAAATGCGATATACAATAAAAACAATTTTATTAATTATAACAAATAAATACTTCGTTGGAATGTTAATTAGGTAAGTATACATGTTTTGAACATAGTGTACATATTTATGTCAAATATGTACAAAAATGCACATATAGTAATGTAAGAAGAACCATATATCATAGAATAACATTAACCTTCATATTCACAAAAATTGACAGACGTTTGATAACCCTATTTTAGTTAAATATGTTTTGTCTCGTTCTTTCAATGTCAAATATTTAAAAGAGGAAAAGGACAAAACATGTTTTGACTAAAATAATTTTAGCAAACGGTAATTCTTATAAATATGAGGGCAAAATATACATTTTTTTTTAAATACATATAAAATGGCACGCTTTGTATGCACACTTAGTTTTTTTTTTATTTAACTCATATTTTATATGATTAAAGAAGGGCTAAATGCATATAAAAATAAAACGTATGTGTACAACTTTTGAGAATGTACAATACCTACTTATATATTTTAATAGTAAAGTAGTTAATGTTGTTACAAGCGTAAGTGTACTCCATTTTTAAACAATCTTAAGGTCTTTTTATAGAAATATCTTTTCACTTTAGTAATTAATATCTTTACACATTACAAATTAATTATGTAATTTGTATATTTATAAAATAATGAATTTTTAATTTGCAAAGGTAAGATTTATAAAGTATATTTTTAACCTTTATTTGTACCTAAACAAATGTTTTTTTTTTTACTTTTTACTATTTTTTTTTGCTTATAATTACATCCCCTTAAAATAATAATTAATAGATATTATCAATTTCCACTCATTTTCATTACTTTCAGCCCAACGCGAACGCATATTGTAGGTATTCGCAAAAAAAAAAGAATATAATTGACATATCTGACTATTTTGTTTCATCTTTGGTTTGCTGGAATACACCACAGCTCAAATTATGCAGTATAAATGCAATCAGGTATATGATAATGAATTAATTAACTATTAGAACACCATTGGAATCTAATCAAAACCTGCACAATGGATTGTACTACTTGACCAAAACTTAGCGCATTGTCAAGGTCACGTGTCATTTTCTATAACCATTTTTTAGGACAATGGACAATTGTTTGACCATAGCTCATGTACATACTGTCTAATGGACACTTGAAAAATTGACAATAACTCTAATTTCGTGGCTAAAAACTAAAACTTATGATGAATTAGTAACATTTATTGATAGCTCCCCTATATAGACTCACACATAGACATCCCCTAAACACACATATTTAACTTTTTTTTTCTTATCAAAAATGTATCCGGTTTTTGAGTCAGGGACTCAGGGACTGCTTACAGCCTTTTTTCCTGACTTATGTATGTACAAATGTGTGTAAATACATTTTTTATATTATGTATTTTTATGTATCATACACATTTCTAGTAAATATAAATATGTCCATGAGTGTAATGTATTTTCATGACATAAAACCATTGTCTAATTCTAAGATTTATTTATTAGGCATATAAAACTTAGAGATAAGAAAGAGCGGAGTCTCCTGGGACAAGCATAATTTTGCTTAAAAGAAGGCTCCAGCAATTTATATGAAACTGTAAACTAGTTTCCCAATAATTTTTGAAGTGAAAACTTCTTTAGCGGCGTTGTGCACTTTTTTTGGAATGGGTAAAAAAATTTAAACTCGCGTCAGGACACGTGACCTGATCGAAAATTCGTAAGACGGCGCAGGGCGCTTGCGCGAATGTTCGCGTGTGTTTATGTTACAGCGTGCTAATAAAATGTCATGTTTGTGTACGATAGCCCTATAAATAAATATTGTATTCTACCACATAAATGAGAGTACTTTTATACTGATAATTAAAGCAATTCGTGCAAAATTATTCCCTAACCATTCCAAAATATCAAAAATGCACAACGTTAATATTCAAGTTTTCACTTCTGCCGGCACTCCCAGAGTGCAACCCGTCGTTTTTTTTTTATAACTTATTTGGTCACGAGTGCATTCTGACAACTGGACGTGGACACGTTGTCACCAGCATTTTGTACATTTTGATACTTGTGCCATCCGACTGCTTATATACTATGAAATGTTGGCCGGGTAAAAGATCGTCATATTTATCATACTGCGTATATTTTTTCATGGTCGGGTTATAGGCACATTTTAAGTATATGCAATTTGAAGCGTACCTATAATCGGACATGAACAAATGCTTGGTTGGTCATAACGACAAAACCGGCACTCTTTTCTTTTTTTTAGAAATAGCAATAAGAATCTCGCTCTATCAAAGCATGTCAGGCCCTTGGTATAAGTATGTTAAAATTGTCGTTTGACAGTGACAATGCGTTTTGTTTTCGAAGTCATGTAATATTTAGTTTGAGCAGTTAAGTGTCAAATCCTAGCTACAAGCCATCCAAACTCAACTCCACTTTTCAATCACTACAAAAACTAATTTAAGGTGCGCTTCAAATAAGAAAAACCAAAACATTTTATCGAATTTAGCAAGTAATTCTCTAACTACACTATCTTTACGCTCATTTCATCTCATTATCCTCCCGTATTCCTGGCATTATCAGCAGTCACGCTTCAGAGCCCGGGGTCCGCTACCTAACCTAGGAGATTTGACGAGGTTACTGGTTTTTACACAGAGCGACTGCCGTTTGACCTCCGCAACCCAAAGGGTAGACCAGGACTAATCCTTGGATAAGCTTGTGCAAACGCTTCATAGCGTTCAGGACCCACAGTTTATACGTGTCTTTCGAAACACAGAAGCATCGTTCTTTTCGGATAATCAGGTGATTTAAGCCTGTATCCTAACCAGACTGAAAAACACTTTTCACAAAGTATGCTTCCCATTGGGATTCGCTGGCTAATTCCATCCCATATCACACGTTATACCTGGAATAAGAATTATTGATATACGTCAGAATACCGCTGTCGTACCCGTCGCAATTATTAATTCATGTTTTGATTTTTCTGATTTGAACGCACCTTCGTACGCTAGAGCTACAGTCTTTGAAGATACAAATACGAACATATTAACGATTACTTATAAACTACAGTACTACTATTGAACTATATGAGAAAAGCCGGCTCACATTTGCAGTCGTCGTCGGATTTGATCTGAAATAAAAACAAAAACCAAATAATAATAATAATTATTTTTTGAATGACAGGAATATGCTGGCTCATTTAAAGTGATGCTGAAAATCATAATTTATTTAAGAAAGATTGCTTAAATTTACAGTGTAAAGCCATATGTTGCAAAAATTTCTGCAAAATGTGAAATATGATGCAAGCGAAGATCATCTCATTGTATTTGACTTATTCAGAAGGTTTGAAAAGTACTGTTGGATAAACTTGACTGTACATGGGTCGTTAATAATGTATACAACGTGGAAGGGACGCTATACTAGATCATTATAGTATAGTGTAAGGTAATACATGAATATTGTGTTCAAAGCGCGATTAAAAACTAATATTGTACATAAGTCAGATTTGAAACACTCACGCGATATAAAAAAGTTAAAAATCGTAGTGCTTTCAGAAGATGGGTTACCGTTGCTTACCATGAGGAAGTGGTGCATGCTGAGCTGCTGCGCGCGCGGCCGCAGCTCGGGGTCGTGCGTGAGGCACGACTGGCAGAACTGCTGGCCCTCTTCTGATAGGGTTGCGGGGATCTCGGGCCGCCCGCCCATGCCCACCACGAACATGATCTGGTAGTTGCTGTCGTACTCCGAGAACGGTCGCTGGGGAGGAACATCCACGGACAACTATTTTATTGTAGAAATTACTATATCTGATGCTACATCCAGACGTTTGGCATGGCTTGGCAAGCCTTCGCAAACGCAAACGTTGCCAAACCAAACTTACGCAACGAACACGCCTGCGAGAGCTAGCCAAACTATCTCTCTAATACATTATTTAAAATAGACGAAAAAGAAAAAGCGAGCTTTTAAAAAAAGAAGAACAACAAAAAATTACGTGCACCTACAATTCAATCACATATTGTAGTAATACAAAGTACTCTGTGAGTTATCATAGTGCCATTTTTCAAACGCGCAGTCACTAAATGAAAGGTTTTTTGTATCGAAAAACCATATATTTAGTCGATTCCGCATTTCAAAAATGGCAGTTCTGTGAACGCATTCAAATGTGTGGATGGCACGTGAACGCTTCAATAAACTTCCTTTGATTTGTGCCAAAAAAGCGACCCCTTTGTCGGATCGACACCAAGTCTTGGCAAATCCCTGTATCCACACGGTACATTTGTGTTTGCGAAGGTTTGTCGAGGCTTGCCAAACGTCTGGAGGCAGCATAAGGCTTACACAATACACATCTCTGTATATTGCTCTGTAGTGGTAGCGAAGTGATGCTTAATCGTTTTAATCAAAAATAAAATTATAATACCTACTACTACTAATACATTGGCTATTCTCAAGCGGTCGCGTGACACCGCCATTCCCCAATAGACTTTACACTCTACGCAACTTAAAGTCTACTTTTGTATGCCACCTATAAGCAGCGAGATCATAGCGCAACACGCACGCGATGTATGTGATTTGATACTTCGGTAATTTTTCTTACTTTTTAATGTTGTTAGCATACAAAATATCCATTATGTGAGTATGTTAACAAATGCTCCCTGTATACTTGATACAGAACCAATAATAATGTCTCACCTTCCCGGAGGCCATCTCTGTGACGACGCAGCCCAGCGACCACACGTCGGCGGCGCGCCCGTGCCCCGACGACTTCATGAACACCTCGGGGGCCATGTACGCTGGAACACAATACCGTATTTTTTCAATACACTTGCTCCTAAAGTAGATGTAATTTTACTGGTTTTAGATATATAAAGCAGCTCATAAAACACGCGTGTGTTACAAACGCAAATAGTGAAGTTATCCTACTAATTAATATTATAAATGCGAAAGTGAGTTTGTATATTTGTTTGTTACCTCTTCACGCTTAAACTAATGAACGAATTTGGATGAAATTTGGTATGGATATAGTTTGAGACTCTGGGAAGGACATGGGTACTTGTTTGTGAGCTTGTTAACACCATTTTTGGATTTAGGGATCCGTTTCTGAAATATTTGGGTTTAAAGTGAAAATTTTTGTTGGAGACAAGTGTCCCCCCCCTCTATCTGCTAAACGGTTATATATGGCCACGTAAAAAAATTCACAGCTATAGTATATATAATGTAGTTTAAAGGAAAACTATCAGAGCTACGTAGGGTATACAAATTAAAAAGTTATAGGCGATCAACTTAACAAATGTACTCGGAAAAAGAAATTTCATACAAATTCAATAGATAATTAGTTTTTAAACGTTTTTAGTGGCATAAACTCAAAGTTGGCATTCGGAACTACGAAACCCTACACTGCGCGTGGCCCCACACGCACTTGGCCAATTTTATCTATAGCCGCACTAGTTTCTATTTATACGCTTTAAACTGGGATTTCTTACAAATTCGATCTGGCCCGCCGCGCGGGGCCTTTCAGTAGTAAGCGCGCCGCGCTAATTTTAAAAAGGAAAAAGGCGGGAAATCTACAGTTTGCCTCACAGTATTATGGTTGACTTAACACACTGCTCTATCGAAGTGCGCGGACGGAGGACGGGGTTCGTATATTGCGCGAGACCTTAGGAGATTCCGTTCTGTTTTTTAGCCATATAGGTCCTATAGTTGGGCAAAAGCCTCCCCTTTTTGTTTCCAATATCACTTCTATCTACAGCTGTTTCATTCCGAGCGGATAACTCGTCCCTCCATCTCATCCTAGGCCTTCCTCTGGATCTCACTCCATCGGTTGGAAACCATGTTGTCGTTCTGTATGTTATACTCATATTAATTCTGCATAAATGTAGGTACATACATTGGATGTTAAAAAGAAAACATCTTTTTTAACATCCTATGTACCTATATGTACCTTCATTTATGCAAATAAATAATTATACAATTTATCATATAAATTCTGTGATCTGTGTTAGTTTCCTAAGAAGCCTTGCTCACCCTGCGTGCCCACGAAGCCCTGCAGCTCGCCGGGCGCGGTGCTGTTGGCGCGGATCTTGACGGCGCAGCCGAAGTCGCCCAGCTTCAGGCAGTGGCCCTCGTTCGTCAGGAATATGTTGCCGCCTGAAATGTAACTTGTATTCAGTTTTTTTTAAGGATAGGTCAGAAGTAACCGTATCCAGCGGGCATGCATGGAGAGAGTGATGAAAAGCGAAAGAAGTCGGTCACTTGCTACGATCCTGACAGACATTTTTATATAGAGACTATTATCTGCCTATCCCTGTGGGAAACAGGCGTGATATGTGTTTTTTTATTAACCTCATCATCGTCATCAGGTCTTTTTGTCTTCACTGTAGGAGCACGATCCTCTCTGTACTGCCAGAGCCATATTTGGCCAGAACAGCCAGATTTACTATCCTGTTTTTTGTTGGGCAAAGGTCTCTCATATTCTTCCACTTATGTCTTTTCTGTGTTATGCTCGACTACTTTTGTAATGCGTTGAGATTATTTAGTTGTATTTATTATTATGTATTTTTTGTGAGATACTAAAGTGAATATACAACTGAATATCGAGCAAAAGCGGCGTTAAAGAAAAGGGTCGAAAGAAAAAAATCGCGTTTTTTTATAGGATATTTATAGAATATTTTTTGTTATAGCGGCAACAGAAATATAACGTTTGTAAGAAAATTAACTGTTTAATTATCACGGTCCATGAGATACAGGCTGGTGACAGAGACGGACGGACAGCGAAGTCTTAGTAAACACACCAAAGCCGCCGACCCGCCGACTCAAGTTGGCGGGCGGGGTAGGTTGGCGGCTTCACTCATTGCAAATCGGAAAACTGTGTCGGCGGCTGGACATCAGGAACGTTTACTTCCCTACAGCCCGTGTCGCGAGCGCATAATCAAGCCGCTTGTATGTCGGCGGGTAACAAGCGCGGATGCAAGTTGTCGACACAATTCTTTCGACATAAACAGCTGGGTTGTGTTTGTGGGCTGTGTCGGCGGATGTGTAAAGTGCTTTGGTTCCATTTTGACCCTTTGTGTACGGCACTGTTACGCTGTAACACACACGGTACTCACTCTTGATGTCGCGGTGCGCGATGGCGCGCGCGTGCAGCTCGCACACGGCGCTGAGCAGCTGCTTGCTGTAGCGCCGCACCGTGAGCTCGGGCAGCGCGCCCGACGCCGCCACCAGCGTCTCCAGCGAACCCTCCACGCACAGCTCCATGAACAGCAACATCTCCTCCTGTATATACAAGTAAACATAGGCGTAGTAAAGTTCAAGAGCTAAATATTTAAGAGGGAAGTACAGCACGCGCTCCGTTTATACAAAAAAGGATGAAGAAAACGCTTTTCCTCTCTTGAATGTAATCTCAATGATTGTGTTGTATGTTGTTAGCACAATAAAAACTGGCTGATAGGTTTTCCTTTCTTTTTAAATTGCAGAATATTTAAATTTAAGTGATATACTGATATACGGACCCTGTGCAGCTCGCAGCCGTAGTATCTGACGAGGTGCGGGTGCGCGACCCCCTCGAGCACGCGCAGCTCGTTGGCGGCCCGCTGCAGCGCGCGCCGGTCGCCCGCGCCCACGCTCAGCTCCTTCATCGCCAGCAGCTGCCCGCTCTCCGTGTTTACCACCGTGTACACCTGCGAAAACAGTTATTTAGTTATTTCATTGCTAACCGACGACACACAAAAGGGGAAATTCTGCTGTTTGATTTTATGTAAAAATCACTGTTTTACGATAAATGTGACTATAAACATTACATTCCCGAATGTTGCAGCATCGACGTCCAGCCTTTAATCAGCCATCCATCAGCCATTTATCAGTTTTTCAAACCTTTTCGAAGGCTCTGATTTTCAACCCACTCTGTTATTTAAACGCCAGATGATATACAACTGCAGGCTGGGTATCCACCAACGCATTCAGAACGTCTCCCACTGCTTTCCACTCAAAGACTGTCTCTGCTTGCTCGCGTTGTTAGTCTTCTAACGCCGCCATTACTATTTTCATAAAGTCACAGTTACCGTGTGGTTTCCGGCAGAGTAGAAAGAAGTCCTCGCATGGATGTCGTAGAAAGCGATTTAGGAAATACAAGCTAAACAAAGTCCACAAACATCAATGTGACCTCTCCAACCCATCTGGCCAGCGTAGAGAGAGCAGGCCGAAGTCCTATGGCTACTCTTACCAAGTATGGCTTTGGTATTACAGAAAGGGACGTGCTTCTGCAGTAAAGACAAAAAGATCTGGTGATGATGATGATGAAGGTGTTACCTTTCCGAAGGTCCCCGCGCCGATCTTCAGCCACTTCAGAACGTCAGGTGCCGTCACTTAGGACTTCTGATACACATACAAACTGTCATACAAAACCGGCGCGCTCAGAACGTGTCTGACCGCTTCTTTCCCAATCAACAAGCTTGCTTGCTCGTGTTCTGTCTTATTTAAGTAAAGTCATAGTATAAAGTGTTACCTTCCCGAAGGTCATAGTATAAAGTGTTACCTTCCCGAAGGTCCCCGCGCCGATCTTCAGCCCCCTCTGCCACTTGAACGTCAGCTGCCGCAGCTTGGGCTCGTAGCTGTCGACGGCGGCGCTCAGCACGCGCCCCACCGCCTTCCTCGCGACGAGCGCCTCTTCGCGGGCGCGGTCTAACCTTTCTAACGCCTCCGTGACTCGTTTTACGTGACCTGCGGATCGAAATAAAAATTACTAGCTGTGTCCGTGGGCTTCGCTCCCCGTGGGAATTTCGGGATAAAGAGTACCCTATGTCTTCCCCGAGTCTCAAATTATATCCATACTAGATTTCATCCAAATCGGTTCAGTAGTTTAAGCGTACAAACAAATAAACAAATATACAAACTCACTTTCGCATTTATAATATTAGTAGAAACGATAGGAGTAGCAACTTGTAGAAATAGGAATAGGAATAGTAGGACTAGCTGTTGCGCAAGTAGTCAAAAAGTGTGTTGCAAATCAACCTCATCTATACACTATACAGGGTGTATATCTGTAACCTTGCTATACTCTCAGATGTACCTATACCGATCATACCAAACAACTTTTCCCAGGAAACAGAATATGAAAAAAATCTAAATATGAAAAAAATTGGACTTCCCGTACTAAATTTATCAGCTGATTAGCAAATTTTTAGGGAGAACAAATTTTATTTTCATGTGGTCGGAATCGTTACGTCTGAGAATATGGCAGGGTTACATATTTACAACTTGTATATAAAGTCTAACAAAATATACTGATACTATTTTAAGATCGAATTCAGTCTATAATACTGAACAACTTTTCTCAAGGAACATGTATCGAAATATAAAAAACTATTTTTGGCTTTCCATATACAAACTCGGATCAGCTGATCAGTCAACTGGTATAGTTGATGATGACTGAATTAACCTTTAGAATCGGTTCAGTATATTTTGTTAGACCTTATATAAAAGCGGAACAAATATCGATACACACGCTGACTTTTCATTGGTTTTGGAAAAAAAATGTTGCATAGTATGTAATAAATTCCTTTATCCATATGCGTCATCTAAATTTGTGTATGACATAAGATAAAAAAGTTGTGAAAATCGTTTTCGATCGAGACCCGTAACTACGTGGTCTCGATCGAAAACGATTTTCACAACTTTTTTATCACGTACGACTTTATGGCAGCATCCATAAAGTCGTACGTGATGTCAACTAGGATATATATTTAATTAATAAACAAAATATATAATTTGCTATACACGCCATATTACGCCCGTCCAAAACAACCATTTGACTTCAATGAACTCTTGCCGGTCGGCCATCGGCGCCTGGCGGCAATACTACTGACTAATCTTACGATTTTTGTTTCGAGTTTTAGTCAAAAAAAATTTTTATTTATTTTTTTAGTAATTAATTTGTTACTATACTAACGATTCTTATGAAGTGGCCTTCGGCTCCGAAACCAATGAAACATCCCCGTGTATAGGTGTATCTTTCTAACATATTAATAGTATGAACATCTATGTATCTAAACAAAATTTATAATATTGACTTACTATGGTACTCGACGCCTCGGAAGCTCAGTAGGGGGTCGGGCTCCACCGGCGGCGTGGGCGGCGCGGGGACTCCGGAGGCGCCGACCAGCGAGCACTAAAAAATTTTTGTATATATACATTCCCATACGTACAGAAAGTCCGAATAGCGAAACATTCATAATTACTAGTAGTTCGCCACGAATTTAGACCTCGCGATTATTATATATTTTCTACTACTACTCAGTCAGCTAGACTTCGCGAGTCACCCTAAACCCTTTTAAGTATAACGTATGAAAAAGTTGTCCAGACAAAAAAGTTGTTCAAATAAAAAAATTGCGTTTTTATAATGGCAACAGAAAAGTCTAATCACATTTTTAAAAATATTTAGAAATGGCGGATGTATGACAGTTTTAAAATTTTAAACCCCCATATTTCCGCCATTTTGAAAAATTTCGAAAAACTGGCTCGACAAAAAAATTCTATTTAGTTTCTGAACCTGCTTACAAAATTTCGTGAGAATCGGTTAAGAAATGCGACCTGTAGGCGAGAACAGCCAGACAGACAGACAGACAGACAGACAGACAGACAGACAGACAGACAGACAGACAGACAGACGGACAAAAGAATTTTTGGCTAATCTCGAAACTGAGACGCTTCGCTCGCTCGGTCAATAAATTCGTAATTTCTTTATATCAAAAATTATTCATATAGAACTATCGAATCACCCGTTGTGTACTGTATACGGATTTTTTATATTCGAGAAAGTAATATTGTTAGAAAAAGCTTTTCCCGTATCTCATATTGGAAATAAACTTAATTTTATATTAACACTAGCTATGCCCGTGGTATTCGCTCCCCATGGGAATTTCGGGATAAAAACTATTCTATGTCCTTCCCTGGGTATCAGACTATATACATATGAAAGTTCATCTAAATAGGTTCAGTCGTGAAATGATCATACAAACAAACAAACATACAAACTCTAAAAGAAAGAAATAAAAAAGTAGTCATAAGAAACTAGTGTATGATACTGCACATAACTGGTTATTAACACATTGCTGGTTACTCAGCCAGACACAATATAAATAACAATTGATGAACATCTATAGACGTAGTGTGTCCAAAAATGTGTTAAATTATAACGTCATGACATCTTCTGGTAGATGTGTGTACTACACAGCAGTATGTACTGACGTGCTGCGGCTTGGTCTTCCGTGGCGCGCGCGGCGAGGGCGGCGCGCGGTCGAGGCGCGGCGGCGCGCGGCGGGACCCCACCACGTGCGAGATGCAGCCGTCCATCTGGCTCTCCAGCTCCTGCAGGTAAATAAATAAATAAAATAAATATATAGTGACAAATTACACTGATTGAGCTAGCCCCAAAGTATATAGCAGACTTGTGTTATGGGATACTAACTCAACGATACCAAAGATAATATAATTACTAACGTAACAGATACCCAACGCCATAGAAACTTTTGGACCGGCCTTAAGTAGGCAAATTGAGTAGGCGTTTCTAGTTCCAGCAACTCGCAGAGATGGCAGCACACAGGACTAGCCAAAGCCGCGAAAGCATATCGTAAGTGTTTAAGAGTTCGTCACTAGACGGCGTTAGCGAGAAAACAAATGTTTAGGCATAAGATCCTGTGTATCTATGATAATACACATTTTGGCCATTGTTAATGCTGTCCTACGTACGTAACCCGTAATCGCGCCATACCTACAAGGGGTAGGTAGCCGCGCGCGCCGCACGAGGGGTGTTAAAATTAACAGATTCGGATGCAGGACAGCGACGCGTCGATCATTTATGTTATAAAATA
The DNA here is from genome assembly GCA_963555685.1 of Acrobasis consociella. Taxonomy (NCBI): domain Eukaryota; kingdom Metazoa; phylum Arthropoda; class Insecta; order Lepidoptera; family Pyralidae; genus Acrobasis; species Acrobasis consociella. The sequence goes on from OY743116.1 coordinate 546,581, forward strand.
TCAAATTTAAAAACGTGTTTGAAGTAAGTGCCATTTATGAAACGCAGAGTCACAATAACGAATGTTTTTTCCATACAAAAAACCGTGCGTTTAGTGACTTCGCATTTCAAAAAATGACACCACTAACCATTCATATATAACTTCATTCACAACCATTCATAAATATCTAGGTAGGTAAGTAAGCATTTCTCATTTCTTTCATGCACATTATGATAATTAATGAATCGTACTACGTAAAAAATTGCAAAATTATATTAAGTACCTACCTACCTTCTTACAAAAAAAAGAACCTCTTGCAATGTGATAGGTATGTAGGTACTCATAAGAAATCTGAATACGTATAACAAATTTATTTACCAGGCGCTTTATCTTTTTTTTGTCGGGGAAAGTGAAAAAGAGTATGGAAATCTAATAGGTAGGTACTTAGTACTACTTATATATCGAGATCAGCTTCACTTGATTTGAATTATTTTTAGTTTGATGCATGTAATCTTCAAAGAACTGTGTGCTGTGTGCAGCCAATGGAAATGTCGTTTTTACTTTTATATAAATAAAAATAAAAATAAATAAAAATGGAGACCTTTGCTCATCAGTGGGACAGTAGGTACCTAAGGTTAATTTAAAATATAATATACTAGCCGAAGCCCGCGACTTCGTTCGCGTGGACTTTATGTCTCTGGAAAATGCTCACCAGGCTGAACAACTTTTACTAAGGCGGCATTTTTATATCTCTTATAGTTTAGCTGGACCATTATGGTTCTGCATCAGGCGTTCCATTTTCCAAAATCATTTATACCCTATATGTTGCCCAGGCTTAATAGCTATATAACAAAAAAGTTTCATTCGAATCCGTCCAGTATTTCCGGAGATTAGCGTGTACAAACAGACAAACAGACAGACATTTTTTTTTAAATTCTTACTCTGTTACTACGTCTCCATCGCCCCCAATATTTTTTTTGGAAATATATTTAATGTACAGACACACTTTTTTTACTGTTTTATTATATGTATAGATAGTATATGTATAGATATTATATGTATAGATAGATATATACAATATCCTTTTAATTAAGTACAAATATTTTAAGGTGTGATTCAGTCCATAATTTCGAACAAGATTTCCCAATAAATGTATATCGAAATACGAAAAAAATTTGTAGGTTCTCGTACATATCACCGTAGTCACGTGATGTTATTACTAAGGAAAATGAAAATTTTTATTTCTTTATTTTGATATACATTTATTAGGAAAAGTTGTTCGAAATGATGGACTGAATCACCCCTTAAAATATTTGTACTTAATTAAAAAGGACATTGTATATATATATACACGCTGATTTTTCATTGGTTTTGGAAAAGAAAATGTCGTATAGTAAATAAATTACTCTATCCATATACGTAATCCAAATTTGTGTATGACATAAGATAAAAAAGTTACAAAAATGATTTTCGATCGAGACCACGTAGTACACTCGTCCAAAACTGTGCGTGAACTCGCGTGACCCCGGCGGCCGGCCGGCGGCGGTATTACTTATTGATCTCACGATTTTACTTTCGAGTTTTAGTCAAAAAATTTTGGTTCTGAATTTTTATTTTGACTAGCTAATTAGGTCTTACTAACGATTCTTATAAACTGGCCTTCGGCTCAAAAACCAATAAAAAATCACCGTGTGTATACTAGTGATCTAGTATAGCCTGTGCTTCGATTTATTACGGGTAGGTATGTCCCTTTCACGTTGTAGAACACAATACAACTAAAATAATACCTATCTACTTTTTTTAAATTTATTCACCATATTTCCGTATCATATTCAAAGTTCTTTGGAATTTGATAAAGTTCGATAGGTACGTGGTCGTACGATGCCACTGACTTACTCAGGTGTGTGAATGTGTTCGCCGCCGGTCGTTCCGGGCGCGACCTCGCGGCACTACTTAGATCCAAACTTCTGCTTTAGGTAGGTACACGGGGTAGGTAGGTACGTGTTAACCCGCAACATGTTGATTCATTAAACGAGCATTTAGGTATAGCTAGGTACCTGTGCTCGTATATCAGGTGTTAGGGTGTTACGGTTGCGGACGTTACGATTTACCTAACATCTCCAGCTATGATAATCGTCACTTAGTATTTCGGATAAGTAGTTAGGTATTACAATATAAACCATATTTCGATGTTTTTATGACATGCATGATAAGATACTAAGTACCTTTAGTTCGTACGGCGTGTGCCTTTTTCAATGATATCTTATCTTATCTTATAGGTACCTTTAAACGAGCAATTCTTGTATATTTATTTATATATTTCTGTGGTCCCGAAAACGGCTCTATCGATTTCGCAGAAAATTGGTATATGGGAGTTTTCGGGGGTAAACAATCGATCTAGATTCTAGATTAGTCTTATGTTTGGGAAAACGCGTGTTTTCGAGTTTTCATGCGTTTTTCTTTCCACGCAGAATATGGTCGCTAATTTCGTCGCACTGGCCGCTATCCGTTTTGGCTCAGCAGTTTAGGAAGCGGACCGCTAGAAAGAGTGTTACGGGTTCGAATCCCACTCGGTGACTTACTTTTGTTTTTTTTATGTTCTAGTTTATATATTTTTTTTTTATTTTGTATTGTTTTTAGTTAAGTTTAAAAAAATGTAGTTAATGTTTGAGATGTAACCAAGCAAAGCTCGGTCGCCCAGGTATGTAATACTATTATTAATTCTGTGGCCCAGGTACTTTGTTCTAGAAACAAAATGCAGCGCAAAATGATACGAATACGATTTTGTTTGTACACAGTGTACGTAGTATATTTTACTCTGAGGTACATTATTACAAGATATTATAATAGGTAGATATCATTTGTATAATCTATTCTTACGGACGAGTTAGTACCTACGCTTTATAGTAAAGACGGTGCTGCCATCAATATAATCCCACATAAAACCTTAAAGCACACAAAGTGCCATCTAGTGACATAATTAAAAACCGAAAATTGTGCTTTTAGACAAATATTTCTGAATTTCGTAAAATAGACAAAGAAAGTGCTTTAAAAATATTTATTGCAGCTCATAAAAATCATATTTAATAAGTTAGAGTATTACTTTGTTCAAATAATGGTAATAAAAGATTTCAATGTTTTCCGTGGTTTTAATCGATACCTACTGCGCCATCTAGTGAGGACGGCAGGGTAATAATTACGTTTATATGGCGATGGGTAGGCGTGACGATACTATATTTTATAACAAATACATATATAGATAAACATCCAAGACCCAGGTCAATTTGAAAAAGGCCATTTTCCTACTTGCACTGGACCACCACGGAGGTCGTCATACGACAGATGTACCATACAAATTCATTTGCTAGGCAAATAGGCATGATGACTGGAATAGTACATTACTACAGAGGACGGGAAGTAAGGCATTGCTGAATTAGTAGTTTTGCAGTTATGTACTTACTAATTTGGTCCAACGGTTAGATTATTAAAAATGTTTTACAGTATTTTTTTGTATGTAAATTCGCATGACGTCACGGCTAGGAGTTACAATTTTTACATAACAGTGACGTCGTAAACCAACGTCTGGAACTTAGATGCTCCGTATCTTTGTTAATTTCTACTTTTTTGATAAACTAAGACATAAAGAGGTTCATTATTTTTGGATAATCTAAAAGACGAACTAATGAGAATAATGCTTTTCTCACTCTGTCATCACCCGTTTTAAAGAACTCCCGATTTCCAAGCGTCTCGCCTATTAACATTTGAGCGGCTAAACTGATTTCCATCTAATATAGCTAAAAACCCCGCACCACCGCAAGGACACTTGCTTCCGCGTAAAAAAAAACACCGCACCGAAATTGGTCCATTCGTTCGACAGCTACAAAAGGTAAACAAAAGTAGCACACAAGCGACCAAGACTTGTGTAGAATATTCTACGCATTTCATAGATAAAATGTTCAAAAACATTTTAAATTTTGAGTCGTTGGTCCCGGCTGTATTAATATACACGGTGATATTTAAGGCCATACCCAAATTTTCCGGGGGCCAGTGGCGCCGCCATTTAAAATAAACCATTTAAAAGGAAACGGAGATATCATTTAAAATTGTGTCTTGGTTAAGTTCTAGATACCCATTCAAAGTATTTTTTAAACTACTTTTTGTAGTTTAAAGTGAGAACGTGAAGCTTTTCTACGCACATTTGCGAAAAACGGCCACTTTTAGCAAATGTGCGTAGAAGAGCTTCACGTTCGCACTTTAAATTATAAACAGTAGTTCATTAAATAGTTTTAAGGGTTATCTAGGGCTTGACCAAGACACAATTTTGAATGATATCTCCGTTTCCTTTTAAATGATTTATTTCAAATGGCGGCGCCACTGGACCCCGGAAAATTTGGGTATGGCCTTAATCGGTTTTGAAGCCGAAGGCCACTACATAGGCATCGTTAGTAAGACCTAATTAGCTAGTCCAAATAAAAATTCTGAAACAAAAAATGTCGCCTAAAACTCGAAAGTAAAATTGTGAGATCAATTAGTAGAACCGCCGCCATACACCGCCCGCCGGCCGGCCGGGGTCATCGACATTAGGCCGGCGTATAACTACGTGGTTTCGATCGAAAATCATTTACACAACTTTTGTATCTTATGACATACAGAAATTTGGATTACGTATATGGATAGAGGAATTTATTTACTATACGACATTTTTTTTTCCAAAACCAATGAAAAGTCAGCGTGTATGTCATTGTACGACAATCTATGTCAGATGAATTTAAGCAGTCTGAAAAATCTGACACCAGTGTTGGCCACTTACCCACACGAAAAACAAACAAAAACTTTAAATTAGATACCATCCAAAGCCTTATGAAAAAAGTGGAGGTTACCTTGAATTCCTCCTCGCTCAAATGCTTGGTGTTGCACGGGTCGCACGCCAGCATTAGGAACTCCAGGCCTTGGCTCGCCCATCTGCGGATAATTTTTATTTATTTATTTTTAACCTGTCATCTGTGAGCAGACGGAATCCGGTCGACATGCATTGTTTTACTATTGTGTCTGATGTTTTGCACAGACAACAGGTTAACTTCGTTATTGTATACATTAGATTGAACATCATTTTTCTAAACTAAAAATTGACTTTACCCCCAAACTACACAAACGATTTTAATCAAATTCAATGGGATCACCTCGGAAGTGCACTCTTTTGAGATAAAGAATTCTAAAAATTGGTCTACAATTGACGGAGAGATCGGTGAACATACATAACAAATACACAGTCAAATATAGAACCTCCTTTTTTTTTGAAGTGGGTTAAAAATAACCTATCACCTAATAATCATGATGGAACGTCACTCTGCCGCCATCTGGTGTCATTTTTTAAAACCCTCCTCATTTGGTGTAAGGGCCAAGCACCCTTCAATTCTTAAGGTCAAAAGTTGCCTGTTAAACTGAAACTTTATGTCAATGCAATAAGGTTGAGGTTCGTCTGCTTGGACTGGACTCATGGGGCCCCGGTTATAGAATAAAGGGCTTCACACACGGCAGCTATAATGTAAATATGTGTATTATAGCTTGATACATCTTATCACATCTTTCCATAGAAATCGTCAGCATGTAATACATACATACATACTATCACGTTTTTATCCCTAATGGGGCAGACAGAGCATTTTGGGTCTTGCGGTTCTATGCAGAGCCCAGGGCCGCAAGACCCAAAATCCACTTTTAGCGTCATGGTGGGCGAGAAGATGGAAAAGCAATTAATACAGTGATGGGTTGCTAGCCGCATCGCCTGTTAACATGATTTGCATTTTTGCCCATTCCCTCGATCGGCTTTTACGATCTGCGTGGGAATAGAAGCAGCTGGTACATTCTAAGTTTTTTTTTTTTCTCCCAGACCAGCATGGGAGCATGTAAAAATATACATTATAGCTGTCATGTGTGGTCTCCTGATGAAATATACGGAAAGATGTAATGAGACGTATCGCGCTATAATGTACATCTTTACATTATATATATATATATATATATATATATATACATATATATATACACGGCATATATATACATATATATATACACGGCATATATATATATATATATATATATATATATATATATATATATATATGCCGTGTGTGAAGCCCTTGGCGCCATACCTGGGCCTTAGCCCCCGGCCGCGGTCGCACCGCTCCACCACGAAGGTCATCCAGCAGCGCGCGAACTGTATGACGGCGCGCGCCACGGTGCCCGCCCACTGCGGCCCCGGGGACGCGGGGGCGGGGGGCGCGCGCGGGCGGAGCTCCACACCTTCGGGGAGGGGCTCGCCTGGGCCCGTTAGGAGGAGCTCGATGCTGTTTTGTGTCTGGCGGCGAGAAATAATGTTACTGCCTTACTCATAAAATATTTTAGTTGAAGACAAAACACATTTCAAATTAAAATAGGTTTAGCACACGTTAGTTTTTTTATGAATAAGGGGGTAAAATTATAATCATATATTTATAACTCAGAAACCTACTAACATCTACTAATCAAACCAATATTTTAAAGGCCAAAGTTTGTGAGTGTGTTTATTACTTCTTCACGTACAAACGGCTGAACCAATTTTCATAAAATGTAGTATGCAGGAAGCTGACAACCTGGATTAACATACTACTTCAGGCGCGGGGAAAACCGCGGGGCGCAGCTAGTTAAAAAAAACGAAAAGACATAACCGGAACAGTTTAATAGCACTCACGAGCAAGTCTGTCTTAAACAAGCCGTCGTCAAGCGCTGCTTGTCGTCGAAATTGCAGTAGTGTAAAACACTCACAGGTTGATCTGTGGTCTCGAACAGACGGTCGTCGAGCGCCGCTTCGTCGTCGACAGTGCTCTCTGTGCGCATCAGCTTCCGACCCAAGCCCCGCGGGGGGGAGTTCAGTAGGGAGCGGCGCGAGCTGGCGAAAGAGCGCGAGGCGGGGTCCACTGCGAAGCGGTGCAGTTCTCGGTGGACCTGAGAAGTGACGAGAATTTATAGTATAGAAACAACATAATAAAAAAATAATATAGCTCTATATTGTACAAATCAAATATTTTTTAACATTATAAACCGACTTTACCCCCAAACTACACTACCGATTTTGATAAAAATTCTATTGGACCACCTCGCAAGAAATTATACCATTAAAAAGATCCAGGTCAGTCCAGGCCGTCTTTGAATAATCGGTGCAAATACATAAAAAGGAAAGATCGCGATAAATTAATAACCTCCTCCTTTTTTGGAAGTCGGTAAATAAAATGAAGACTTGTAACAAAATATTGCTAAGAACTTGAAACCCTGATATTTGATTTCATTGACTTACAAATGGAATTTTGGATCAAACTACGAAAGATGCGGCAATCAGTATGATATTAGTTCTTTACTTGTAAATTATATGCATATTTATTAGAAGAAAAAAACAAATACAGACCCAATTATAAATGATAAAATATTAATATAAAAACACACATAAACACAAATGTAATTAAATATGATAATAAGAACATGTACGTGACCAAGAAAAGCAACACCAAAATTAATGTATGATTTATTTGAAGGTTCAAAGTCTGTCTTACTATCACACCTTTTTCACACAGGGGGATGTGTGAAAAAGGTGTGATAGTATGTATGTATAAGTATTTATGATACATTATAAACTAGTTAAATTAATCACTTCACCACATTGTTTACGGAAATCCAATTAACCAACACAAACACAAAATGATTTTTAAAACAAAATTGTGAAGGAGGCTAGGCCGACTCTCTGGGAGTCTGAAACTCGGGCTTACATCTGACGCAACAAAGTTTACTACCACAAAGCACAAAGCTCACACAATGACACTCCGCCGTCCTACCGGTGACACAGCCTCGTGTATCATCATAGTCTCTGGTCTCGGCCTCCGGGGCGAGACGCGTGGGAGCTGCAGCGAGACTGGTCGAATTCTGCGGGAGTCTACAACTTGGCATGACATCTAATGCAACAAAGTTCACCAGCACAAAGCATGAAGCCAACACAATGCCACCCAACAGTCCTACCGGCAAAACAGCCTCGTGTTTGTCAGTCTCAGATCTCGACCTCCGGGGAAGGACTCCCAATCTGTCTGGCAACTGTAACATGGTGGCCGGACTCTGCGGGAGTCTGAAACTCGCGATGACATCCGATGCAACAAAGTTCATCACCACAAAGCATGAATCCCACACAAATGACACTTAACTGACCTACCTGCGACACTGCCTCATGTATCATCAGTCTCAGGTCTCGCTCTCCCCAGCAGCACGCGCCTTTTATTTAGCAGCTGAAGCAATGATGAGCCAACGTTCTGGGACATCTGCTGCAATAAAGTTAACTACCACAAAGCATGAAGCCCACACAGACACAGCTTCGCGTACCATAATAGTTTCAGGTCTCGGTCTCCTTAACAGGATGCGCCTTGTGTTCAGCAGGTACAGTGAGGCTGACGCAATATATGTCGCAACAAAGTTCACCACCCCAAAGCATGAAGCCCACACAATAACCCAATCATCCTACCGGTGACACAGCCTCGGTTATAATCAGTCTCAGGTCTCGGCCTCCGGGGCGGGACGCTTGGACGCAAGAGCCTGGAACTTGGGATGACATCTGCCGCAACAAAGTTTACCACCACAAAGCATGAAGCCCACACAATAACACCCAACCGTCCTACCGGCGACACAGCCTCGTGTATCATCATAGTCTCAGGTCTCGGCCTCCGAAGCGGGACTCGTGGCGTGTTCGGCAGCTGCAGCGAGGCTGGCCGGACTCTGCGGGAGTCTGGAACTTGCGGTGCCGTCTGCACTAGCCGACTAAGCTCCCGGTGCAGCTGTGCGGAAGAAAGTACTGAGTGCAGTGTGCGGACATGCACGGGTAGAGATAACAAAAATAATAAAATAAATACAATTTAAACAGCTAGCCAACACCAACACCGCACATTACTTTTTGAGCAACCGAGTGGTTGACATTTGGACCAGGCTGCCTGAGGGAGTAGTGATTGCCATATTTAAGAATTTATTTAAATATATAACAAAGAGACTGTAAAACAAGCACAGTGGACATTTTATAAATATGCTAAAAAAAGATTAAACAAAATTTTAAGCGTCCGAAATAAACATGTGAGGTGCTCGTCTATAATAAGATAAATAAAAAGGCACATAAAATTTTAACTTCAGACAAATCGTGTTCATAGATCGTCATAATCGTCGACATCACTCAGTCAGCCGACTTGGTTCGAGGACTCTCGTGCTGCACCGCTGTGCCGTCGCACTCACCTCGAAGCCCAGCTTGAACATCTGCAGCAACACCTCCCGCACCCTGGCCACGAGCCCCTCGATGTTGTCCGCTCCGATGTCTTCGTCAGACAGCCGACTTCGTTCGAGGACGGTGTCCGTCTGCTGGACGATCAACTCTCGGATCTTCATCAACTTGTCCTGCGGGATAATAAGTGTTATTTATTCAGATAAAGTACAACACGTTAAACATAGTAAAAAGTGATAATAATCGAGGAATTTCTGAAACAAGTGCGCGCAACAATAAGTATGACGACTGGATAAATATATCTGGTCCATCGGTTATTATAAAATATTGTACACGTATTTTTTCTTTTCTTTGAGAGACAAACGTTCTCAATTTTTATTACTGCCCCACTCCGAAACTTTGATGCTCGGATAAAAAATGTGTCCATATTTTTGGATTCACTTTGTAGACGTAAGGTACATTTTGGCTTGTTCGGCGCACGCTAGTCTTGTCTAAAGTTATATGCGTGGCGAGCAAACTAAATAGGACTTTAGTGCGTTGTAATTGGGTTTAATTTAGCCAACGTCCTATCCAAGAGTGATTCTTCTATAAATTTTATTACAATATTGAAACAGGCGGACTTTAGGCCCTTTTCTGCCAGTCAATCTACAGGTGGTGCCGGAAAAGGTTTATTTTAGATGACATAGCACATTCTAATTTAATCTTTTAAATTGTACCGAAAATAGTCTTTACTGTATATGAATTTAACACTTTCTTTTCTGCTAGTCGTGTGTGCTGTCATTTGTTTATTTATTTAAATTACACACAGATTACCAGTTTACATGAGCCAAAGCATACGCATGTTAAACAGTCAAATAATTAATTAACATTAACTTGCAATGTTATCTCTATGTTCCTACCTGCAACTTAAGTTTTGCCTACTTACGGGCCCTCCAACAGTCTTTATGGCGTTAAGTATATGTTACGTTAGTAAGTATAAGATGTGTGCTGTACTCACGAATATGTCCTGCCGCAGCGGCAGCAGGGCGGGCTGCGGCACGGCGGCGAGGCGTGCGCACAGCAGGCGCGCGCACTGCACGCCGGCCAGCATGGGCTCGCGCTCGCTGGCGTACAGCGCCTGCGTCTCGCGGCACATCACGTACACCGCCGTCCTGACACACACAAGCACTTCAAGCTGTGACGTTGGATCGCACTAGTGCTACCCTCCCCTCCGCACTTTACCCCGCGCGGCCCATATAAAAAGACGGCGTGAGGGATCTCGTTCTCTTTTGACCACGACTTGACGCCGGGCCGGCGCGTCTTCAAAAGCCGAGTAAATTTGGAAATCTCTTCTGGAACAACGAATCTCGTGGATGTGAACCTACGACCCTTACCTGTGACTACTTTTGGCTTTTAATGTATAATCTGTTAAAAATTGAATTAAAGAGTTTGGTCTTTCTAAATATTGTTTCTTTCAAAATAATCTTACCGTCACAAAGCTTTACGGTTGGCCTACATCTAGCAGCACGGAACTAGTACATACAGAATGGTTTCTCCTAAGACCCCACAAAATATGAGTCCCCTTTCCCCGTTCTCGCCTTATGAAGGGTGTTGAGAGGTTGGCTGCGGGCGCGCCTGGCCGCCTTCACGAGGCGAGAATAGAAGAGAGGTGCGGGAACGGAGAACTTTCTGGAGATTTCGATTCCGATTCAGGAAATTCCGTTCTGTATGTAATACTTTGATTTCTATGTGACAGAACAGCACTATTCTATGCTGCTATCTTTATGTCATTTGCTACAGAAAAGGCAACGGAACGCGTCAACACGGCCGATGCTGAAACGTTTCAGATGTAGCCCAACCCTTAAAGAACATTTTTAATTATTTATGAGAGAAGTCCGGGCTCCTACTAACTCCCCCCTACAAGGGTTCCGTTTATGCCATTTGGCTACGGTACCCTCAACACGTAATTTTGTACAATGTGCGCCTTAGCATTAATGTTAATGGCGTTAAGTCCGCCATTTGTACACATTTGTACAAATAATACTTTCATTGCATTATAGTTCAAATTGTTTGTTCTAAAATATCGTGACAGCGCGATAACCGCAAGTTCGTGCGACTTTTACTAGTACGAACGCGGCTAAACATGATTCCGAGGTATACTTACTTCTGTGTCTCGTTCTTCATGTCTTCGGCCAGCTGGCGGAGGTTATTGGCCTTCTGCTTAAACTGCTGCATCACGCGGTCCAGCTGGTTGCACGCGATTTTACTGTAAATTAAAAATATATAAATGTCTCTGCCTACCCCTGTGGGAAACAAATTAATAGTTTGTTGTAAGTTCTTTGACTGCATCCGTGGTCCAGTGGTGAAGGCGTTTGCCTTGTGATCCGCACACACCGTCACAATAAAGAAAAAACAAAACGCTTAGAGCTATTTTTTCCAGACAACCAACAGATAGAGAGGAAATGACTTACACTATCGAATTCGAACGTCGGATATTTCTGACAAAAAAAGTGCTCGTTTGGCACATAACTTACGTATCCATATCCATTATTGGTTGTAGGTATTTATTTTAGATTTACCATGCCTCGGGGACACATAGCGCGACGAACCGATGGCCGATGGGACAAAAAGGTTCTCGAATGGCGACCACGTACGAGCAAGCGAAGCATAGGACACCCACCCACAAGGCGATCTGACGACCTGACCAAGGTAGCTGGAAGGCGCTGGATGCAAGCCGCTCTAGATCGGTCATTTTAGAAATCTTTGGGCAAGGCCTATGTCCAGCAGTGGACGTTATACGGCTGAAATGATGATGATGATGATGCCTCGCGCTGGGGGCACGTCAAATGATGTAAAGTGTATTATTCAGTATGTGTAGAATTTAGTGTTTTAGCTATAAGTTTTAGTATTGTACAACGTCCACTTTTGGTCATCATCTCCTCTGCTTGTAGGCTTGACTGGAAGAGATCCCTGACAGGGATAAGTCCGCCTTTGTACTAGTGTGTTTCATATGTATTTCAATTGTAACTTTTTATGTACAATAAAGAATTTACAAGAACAATAAAGTCTCGCAGTGAAAGGGGCTAGAAGCTAAGTTGACTGTACGCGTACTCACGAGAAGGCCTCCGGCGCGCGGAGCTCTGCGCACTTGGCGCGGCGCGCGAGCCTGGCCGTGAAGTGCCACTCGGCCTGCAGGCTGGCGCGCGGCAGCGGCTCCGTCTCCGACATCGTGATCAGGTACGACAGGTATTGCTGCGGGAACACATACATAACATCATTACTGACGTAATTAATACCCAACGCCATACAAACTAGTGGAGGGCTCGTAAGTAGGCAAAACTGGAGTTGCGGGTAGGCACATATGTTATGCGATAAGAGTAACTAATGAAACACACTCGGAGTCGCGCGTCCTCGAAAACTAACTTTTTACGTGAGTGACTCGTTAAATTCGTGCTAATTATGGCTGTACCTCACGTTAGCTTTAACCAAAAATGATATATATTTTTCTGGTTAATAATGGTAATCTGGTAAATATGCGAAGAAAGAATCAGCTACTGACTGACCAAATGGGTGGACCAATATTCATAATGTTTGGTATGCAATTCAATTCAATTAAAATATATCTTTATTATCATAGGATATTTATGATATCTCTAAATAATCGTCATTGTTTTGTTGCAATAAACTGACACCCTGTATTAACACATATGCTACTTTAACCGCAGGTAACACTACGGAGCTTAGCTAAAAATAAATAAATGAAGTTAGACTTACGTTGAGAACATCCTCCACGGTATCGTCGTAGGTCTTGATGAGCGTGCGCAGGTCGTCCCGTGCGGCGCTGGCGCACAGCTCGGCGCGGCCCGCGCGGCCCGCCAGCGCCACCTCCACGTTGCGGACGAAGTCCGAGCGCACCTCGGTCGCGATGTCTAACCCCTCCTTTAGCTCGTGGATTAACTATAGAAAAAAAAACAATATTTTAAGAGGTGATTCACTATATTGAACATTTCATACCTACATAAATTATTCCGTCTTTATCCCTGACAAGGTAGACAGTGCCCGGTGGACGTAAGACCAAGAGGCCACGCCTAAACTGGACTGAATTGAATTAGCGTTTTAGGGTTCCGTACCCAAAAAGTAAAAACGGGACCCTACTTATTGCTTAGACTCCGCTGCCTGTCCGCCCGTCTGTATGTCACCAGGCTGTATGTTATGAACCGTAATAGCTACACGTAAAATTTTCACAGATGATGTATTTCTGCTGCCGCTATAACAAAAAAAAATACTAAATACCGTAAAAAAAATTAAGTGGAGCTCCCATACAACAAACTTTATTTTTTAAAGACAATGGTACGGAACCCTTAGTGCGCGAGTCTGACTTGCACTTGGCCGGTTATTTTTTTATTAATGTCTCTAGTTTTCCACATTAATTTAGTGAAGATATGATAAAGAACTACGAAGATATAAAGCAATTTTTTTCAAGTTTTTCTGCATTTTTTTCTACAAAATAGCAAATAATTTTTTCAAAGTGTACCTGTTTGACGGTGAGGCACGAGGGCCGCTCGGGGCGCCCCTCGAGGCGCAGCGTGAGGTAGTCGTGCACGGCCTCCATGCAGATGCTGCTCAGCAGCAGGAAGTGGCTGCGGTACGACGGCAGCCGCATCGCCAGGCACTCCTCCGACCAGCAGCCATATCTACATCATCATCATCATCAGGTCCATCTTACCCTTATATTTTTTGATTAAAACTAACGTGAGATACCAACATTATTATATTTAGTGAACGGGTTACTCACGTAGAGCCACCCGCGACTAACATCAGTGTGTCGCGAGCGGGTGCGGTGTACGGGCCTGTAGTCACATTCGCCCCGATAAAGACCTCCGGATGAGGTCAAAACATGTCGGCAGTAGCTGACTCTATACGTGAGTAACCCGTTCACTAAATACCTTTATATTCAATAAATTACAGGCGTTCGCTAAATCGGTTTCAGTTCAACATCTTTTGTCCCTGTCCCTCAGACAAACAAAACACATTTTAAACGAATGAAACAAAACGAGATACCTATCAAAATATTTTTTTCACAGATATTTTTTATTTTCAAAAGAGAATAAATACGCTAAGTGACAAATCCCAGGATGATTTCTGAATGAAACCAACGATGGATACTGCTTTGTTTATTACGTTTGCTTTGCTAGCCTACTGATACAGGTATTTGGTTTAAACTGCACAAATAATACAAAAATACCTATATCTAGTTCTAACTTTGTACAACGCCATCTATTTTAATATGGAGCAACTAATTCTGTTTATACAGTGAGTTGAAAATCAAAATGAGTGAACATTCCTAAGCCTCACCTCCTGAGCTCGTCGCACACGGGCGGTTCCTCCCCCGCCTCCTCCTCCTTGGTGTCGTCGAACACCTCGGCCGCGGCGTCCGCCACACTGGGCTCGTGCGACACGTCCAGCTGTCGACAACCACACCAATTAAAAACCTATACTCTACAGCACAACTTACAAATAAAAAGTCATTTATTCGCGTACATGTTAATATATTGTGCAGTTCAACATGTACCCAGTTTGGGTGTAGCAAAGCGATAACATTTATATATATACGCGTCTTGATTTATTTTAAAAATACCAAATTTTCTTTTCCGTGGACGTGAGATGGAGGTACGCGCAACAACAAGCTAATCTTAGTGCATAACTTGTCGTTTAAGAATTCATCTACAGAATAATAGGCCTTACAGATCAGTAGTAATTTTAAACGTGATCTGAATATATAGGGATAAACTACACTGATTGGGCTAGCTTAATGATACTGTATTTATCTTTACAATAAGTTGAAATGGAGGAATCCTAGAGGAAGTAGTAGACTACGAGCTTGCGTGCCTCCCCTTGACGTGCCTAGACATAGAACAGCTGCATTTCGTAGCAGCTTTAAGTATAATGCTACCAAAATTTGGAACAACATTTCACCTCCAATACGGAACCTCAAATCAATCTATTCATTTAAATGTAAATTCAAAGAATATTTTTATTCCAATGCAGTTTTGGTAGCAAACATTTGACCCTAAATTGAACTGTATATTGACTTATATATTATTCTATTATATGTATTTCACTCGTAATTTTATGTATTTTAATTCTTATATTTATGATTGAGAGGTATCAAATTATATTGAATTGAAATATTGATATATGTTCCAATAATACACACTGTACTGTAATATTATTAGCCCACCTTCGCGTCGCTTTACCGCCCCCACCCTTGGTTCTGGCAGAATTATCAGCGTCGCAGTTTGACCAGCTCGACTGTGACATTATGCTGAGTCAGAACCTTTTCACTATATAGGTCACATTTCAAAGTACAACCGCACTGCACTATCACAATTAATTAAGATTTCGTTTAGTTACCATGTGCTTTACTCAATACCTACAATGTATATATTGTGTCCTTTTTGGTGAATAAAGATTTTATCTATCTATCTATCTATCTATTTTATACACCAATTGCAAACCTATACTCTGCACTTATAAATTAACATAAATAAATATATAAGGACAAATTACATTGATCAAGATAGCTCAACGATTCTATATTTCATTTCATGAGGGTAATCTTTGCTCAGTAGACATGCTGTCCCGACCCCACGTAAAGTGGGATAAGATGAAGAGAACCTCTGCTCAGTAGTGAGGCAATGAATTTATTATTTACAAGCCATTTATCGTTCATTGTTATTTAAACTAATAATCTTAATAACTTATTTAAAAAAATATATACGTACATCAGGCTTCTGCAGAGTGAGATGCACTTTGTACAGAATGTTCTTTCTGATATTGTTGATGTGCATCATACAACGACGAACGCCCTGCGTCTTCAACATCTCGTAGTGGTACTCTCTGTGAACAATTTATTTAATTAAATAATATACAACACGAAAACGATCAATCTGTCGCTTAAAAACAGCTTTAAAAAGCAAAGGTCCAGGTGTGTACCAGTGTGTTAAAAGAATGCCTTTCGGGCTCCCTAATTCGAATATGATAACAAATTTACCAAGCCACGGTCATTTTCGACTACCGGTGAGAGAAAACCTACACTAGTATGTACAGTAATAACGACTGTTATCGCTAGAGCATAGTCATTGAGTTACGTCAAATGTCTTTAAGCAGCTCGAAATATCTGACACCAGTTTTAGTAAGAAGTTAATACCAAACTCCACAAGAAAGAAATAAGTTAAATACCTATACGGAGACACGGCACATTTGTCTAGCAGCCTCAGCTGCGTCAACTCGGCCAACCCGGCCATGTCGAAGACGTCTTCAGTCTCGACCTCGTTGTAGTTGGACGCGTAGCCACTCTCACTCGACGCGGTTGTGTCGCTCGTGCCGTATCGGCTGTCCGATATCACTATCTCAGGTGTGATTTGACCGCTTCGATCTGAAGAAGAACTTTTGGTTACATTAATGAGTTGCTTCTCATTTTAGCTCAGTGCCATTTTCGAATAGCTGAGTCGTTAAAACGCTCAGCGTTTAAAAACGTTCTATACATTTTGTATTTTTTAACCCTCGACAAAAAAGAGTGTTATAAGTTTGACGCTAACGTCTGTCAGTCTGTCTGCCTGTGGCATCGTAGCGGTCGAACTGATGGACCGATTTCAATACGGTCTGTTTTAGTTTTTTAGCGATGGTCTTTGGCTATATTATAAAAACAAAAAATTGAGGCTAAAGTCATCTTCTTTATCTAAAGCAAACAACTAAACAATCTCACCATGATTAGCTGCGCAATCGACATCATCACCCCCCTTTTCGTCTACAACCTCTGTCCTCTCGCACTCCCCTTTAGTCTCCCCCTCTTTTTCCTCCCCCTCTTCCTTTATAACGTCCGACTGCAGGGAGTGCGCGCTAGAGTCGCTGTTGCTGGAGTCGGTGGGGTTGCCGCTGACGTTGAAACGGACTTGGGACAGCCGGTTGCTTTCTGACGGTCTTCTGGAAAAGAAAGAGCTATTAACAAATCTCATATCGTCAAATCAAATCAAATCAAATCAAATCATTTATTGCTTTGATTTGACGATATGAGATTTGTCAAATTCGAATTATAAACTTTCAACCGATATTGACATTTATAAACACAAAACTTATATATATTTTTTTTTAATTTTTTGTACAAGCTTATATGAAATAATCCCAAACTCGATGGAGTTGCGTTAGTTTATTACTGAGTCCTATGCCGTGTGTTTTCCGGCAGAGTAGGATAGGACTACTTCAAATCTTCCCGTGGATGTCGTAGAAGGCGACTTAGGGAATACAAGCTAAACAAAGCTAATCATCAGTGAGACCTCTCTAACCCGTGTGGCCAGCGAGGAGAGGGTAGGCCAAGTCCTCTGGCTGCTCTGGCCAAGTATGGCTGTGGTAGTACAGAGAGGGTCGTGCTCCTGCAGTGGAGACAGAAAGACCTGATGATGATGATGATTACTGAGTTCCATGGACCACCTTCTGTCTCACCAATCAAACGAGTCCTACTCAATGAGGAATGATCAGAACAGCTCAATGAATTCATAATATTGTATGTCTTTGACTTACACTAGTATGCAATATATTAGTCAATCGGTTGAGGATAACTGGTTGAACTATGTAAGACTTAGTGGGTGAAATCTTTCTGACCTGCTGGTATCGGAGTCGGCGGCCGGCCGCTGCCCGCGGCGCTGCGTCTTGAGCCGCATGCTGCGCAGCATGCGCCGCACCATCAGCATCACAATGCGCATGTGCAGCGCTATATTGTACCACAGACACATCGCCTGGAACGGAACACTCTATCAACTCATCATAATTTGACGATCTCTGCGGTCTAGTGGTTACTTGAGGTCCCGACTTCGATACCCGGTCAGGACAAGATGAAAAAAGTGTTTTTTTTTTTTCAGATTGACCTGGATCTTAAATGTCTATCTAAATATACGTATTTGTTATAAAGTTTTTGACACCAATGACGGAACACGTTAAATATACTAAAAGTATTTTAAGGGCGAATTCAGTCCATGTTACTGAACAATTGTCACCAAAGAACATATGTCAAAATATGAGAAAATATTGTTCACCTACCTTAAAAGTTAACCGATTAGCTGATCTGAGTTTTTAAGGGAAAGCAAAAAAATATTTTTAATCAAAAGATATTTAAAAAAAATATATAGACTACATAAGTAAAATTTTTTTGAAGTGAAAACTTCTTTAGCGGCGTTGTGCACTTTTTGGAATGAGTAAAAAATGTTAAACTCGCGTCAGGACACGTGACCTGATCGAAAATTCGTAAGACGGATGGAGAGTAGACAGCTGGCGCGGCGTAGGAGAGGGAATATCCCCCTCTCTTTCTACGGCGCGGCGAAAATGTATGCCTGCGCCTGCTGTTTCGTATATCAAAAATGCACAACGGTAATATTCAAGTTTTCACTTCTGCCGGCACTCCCAGAGTGCAACCCGATTTTTTTTATATATATTTCCTCCGTGCTATGGAAGGGACGTATATGCTGCTGCTCCCGGCTGTCATCATTCGTTAATCAGTCGTTAAGTTATATTAGATGCTTTTAGGCAGCTCACAAATTTTTTAGACTTTTTTACATACTACAAAACGAACCTTTATCCTGTTCTTAAACAGTTGTGTGGCAACCAGCGGGTGGTCTGCCATCATGGCCCTGCTCGACTGGTACAGCGAGCCGGCGTTGTAGAACGAATCCAGCAAAGTGCTCACTTCCTTCATCGCTTTGCCGACCGCCTCCGTGCAGGGCTCGCAGTTGAACGACAGGCAGCCGAAGGCTTCGTCTGATGGTGGGGTGGAATGAGGTTGAAATTTCTTTACTCTGATATCTAAATAATATTACAACGTGGGAGTGGTAATAAATTGTGATGTCTTCAGAAAAAAATAAAGTTGTGGCTTAAAGGTCTCAGCAACCAGGCCATAAGCTCCAAAAAAAAATAGTTGTTACACTATTTGACAGGATTGGACAACAAATGTTTGACATGTAATAAACAAATCAGCATCTATTGAAATGATTAAGTATTCATTACACATATCGAGTTTTCATTGTTTTTAAGATGTATTTTGCTATTCGGGACGGAAACAAATCCAACAAATCAAAAACCATGGCAATCGGTTCAGCCGTTCTCGAGTTATAAGTGTTGTAACAAACACGACTTTCTTTTATATATATAGATATACTGAGGATTAAGCAAACGCAGCGATGATATCGCAGTGTCACGTCTGTTCGCCGAGAGTTGATAAATATAGTTCGTTTCCGACTAGCGACTCATCATCATCGTCAGCTATCAGGGACCCACTGCTGGGCATAAGCCTCCCTCTGTCTGCGCCATCTTGTTCTATCCCTTGCAACTACTACTTGCGACTAGCGACTATCGCTTAATTATCGCAAACTGTATGGCGGCCGTTGCTTGTTACCCGCTTTCGTCATTTGCGTGGTACGAGGCACACTGTTGATGTCAACCGCGTCCGCTCGAATGTTCAAGTGGACGCGGTGGCATTTCCGCATTCTTTCTCAAGTTAAGTGACACCAGGCGTGGTCCGCATTTGGCGCGTGAACACATCACCATCTTAGTCCCTGTTCCGCCGACTGCTGAGCATAGGCTTGCCTTCGAAGGGATCACGCATCCAAATGCGAATACGTACGGTGTCACACAACTGAGAAAACACTAGTAATGCGTACTACTCCTACCATGGCTCTAAATCAGGACAGAGCAGCATAAAAAAATTCTCCGCGGCCGGAAGGCACGTGAAGCCGTTAGTCCTGCTTGATAGCAAGCTATGCCCTAAAGCAGCTTGAAAAATCTGACACCAGTCAGGCCTGTGACACTCCCCGTTTAGTTCGATCCGTCACTCCCCAAATCGAATGTCTAGGAGTTATAATAACGAAATTGGCTTACAATGGATTTCTAGATCTCTAAACGAAAAGGTGCTGAGTTCAAACGCAAGCGAGATTAAACCAAATCGTTAACCACATTGAGTAGATATTTCTTTGATTTTTCTTTTTGCTGAATGAGACTACTGTGTAGTGTAGTAACATACGTATTCTAGTTGTAACTATATATAATATGATAAACTTATTAATACAGAGAGTCCCACACCAACCGTGTTTAAACACAGTCGCCTCCTACACTACATGGCGACCCTGGAGGAACTGAAAGAGGGTACTAGTACTTATTCTGTGCCAGTGTTGGCCACTTCCAACAAAGAAGACGTACCGTCACTCAGGTCTTTATCGTCCTTTCCCGGCTCGCCGTGCTCCGTGAGGTCCTCTCTGGAGCCGTCTGCAGCGCACAACCTTTTGGAGCGGGATTTGCACGCGTTTGAGTTCACAAACCTGCAAACACATTATATATATAAACAATACAATACCATACCCTATGTTGCAAAATAAACAAATATAGGACATAGTTATCTAGAAAACTAGGAAATGCGCAAAAGGCAAAGAATACATAACATAGTTGCCTTGTGAGCTGTAGATCTAACAAGCCTATTTTTGAAAAATTAGATTTTTTCACTTTCCTACCGTCATATTTTCGGCATTACTTCATAAATTAACCAATTATATGTCTGTTTTTTTTTTGTCATAAAATATTTATTTTTAATGGAATTTTTGTTTTATATAAAATACTTACCAAAAACATACACAGTAAAATAGCCTATTATAAATAACTATTAGGAATTATCCAACGGCCCTTTAAACAATTTTACCGACACCGTTCAAAGTATTAGGTTATTGCTTAGGCAATTAACACACTGCACCGCGCCCCGCTGCGTAGTGCGGGGCCGCCATACAAAAACGACGGGCGTGGACGCGGTGTCAGTGCGGTGATGGACTGTGCGTGTTTTCTATACAAACGGAGATACTTACAAGCAACGTTAGAACACGCATTCACGCGGATTAATACGAGAATCGCCTTAACATAAAAACGCGTTTCAGCTATGAGCCACTACGGAACTGCAGTTGGCCTCACCGGTAGTCCACGATGTTCTGCACCAGCTTGGGCACGACGTTCCGCTGCGCGCACAGGAACTCGTCCTGCTCGGCGAGCGAGCGGCCCGCGATCTTGGCCGTCAGCTCCAGCCAGATCAGGTCCTTCAGCTCGTTCTGCCACACTTGCTCCTCGCGACTTATCTGCAACGATATCAGATCTCTTTAAACTTCAAACTTCTTTATTGCTTAAACTGTGTAAAAATAGGATACATGAATTTTTGGATTCGTCGGTTTTCGTTAAAAACGCAACTGGTGGTTATGAAGAATACTGCGCAGAAGATGAAGATAAGATAAGATAAGATAATTGAAGAATAATTGAATTGCAGAAGATGAAGTGGCGCCCTCATTTGAAATTGTTTAATCGTTAATATCGTATGATACCAACAAGTTTATTTGCTGGGCAAATTAAAAACCCCCAGGAACGCTGTAAGACAAAAACGTTGTTTTTTGTCAATCGCGCTTTGAACGAGTGATTTATATAAGTATATAAACGGAACTTAGCAGAGCCTTTTTTGTTGGTAGACCCGTTACGTTTCCAATAGGAGTAACGTCCTTCGCGGTCGCAGACACGTAAGGTAAGATCCAACAAAACAAGTTCATGCTAAGTCCCGTTTATTTATCATACAAGACGAAAACATGTTTTGCTTATTTAACCGACTTCATATATTATCTTTTATTTTATTTTTATGTATCATCACCATCATCATATGGGACAGGAAGTCCATTGCTGGACATAGGCCTCCCTTAAAGATTTCCAAAACGATTGATCGGAAGCTGCCTGCATCCAGCGCCTTTCTGCCACCTTACACAGGTTACAGGTTTTTTGTGTATGATTAGATTACCGATTATTCGAAGACGGCTGGACCGATTTGGAAATTTGGCATACATGTTTGGTGATTCCATACGAATTTTATCAAAATCAGTTGTGTAGTTTGGGGGTGAAGTCGGTTTTTAGTTTTGAAAAATGATTTGTAAGCTCACGGGACCACGATAGATGGAAACAAAGAGGGAAGGCTTTTGCCCAACGATGAGACCTATTGTAGCTAACTAAAAAAATGAAAAACTCACGGTCCGCCGGCAGCCTTTCTCCATGTTGCCCATGTTGATGAGCAGGCAGAAGGTCTTGTGGAAGTTGACGCGGTTGGCCGGCAGCTCGTCTTCGCCGTGGGTGCGCTGGTCCACCTCCTCCGGCTGGCACTCCTCGCGGCACTTCAGCTTGGAAGTCAGCGACATGAAGCGACTGCAAGACTCCACCTGGAGACATCAACATCATCATCAGGTCTTTTTGTCTCCACTGCAGGAGCACGAACCTCTCTATACTACCAGAGCCATACTTGGCCAGAGCAGCCAGAGGAGTTTGGCCTACACTCGCCACGCTGGCCAGACGGGTTGGAGAGGTCTCATTGATGTTTATAAGCTTTGTTTAGCTCGTATTTCCTAAGTCGCCTTCTACGACATCCACGGGAGGACTTGGAGTGGCCCTATTCTACTCTGCCGGAAACCACACGGTAACCTGGAGACAATATACAGTAATTTCTCTGCTTGAGCCAATGGTTGGCTGGCTGAGAACGCTATATCGCGTTAAGTCCGAAAGTTGTACACTTTTTTTGTGCAATAAAGTTTTAAAATAAAATCTTGTAGAATAAACCATAGGTAAGCTATTAAATTAATTTTTGTTGCATGGAATTTTAATGATGTTTCTAGCCCTTCAAGCGTTGCCAGTGCAGACACAATAGTAAAACAATACATACGTCCGACGTTTGAAGGGCTAGTGCACTTTTGTATGCTGTGTATTAACCTAGTTTTGTTTTATTCATGACTAGCTGCACTGGTGTTAGTTTTCTGCATATCAAATTTTATCACACATACAAACTTTCGCCTAATAATAGTGTGATTACGTCTGCAAAAAAAAAATAAACAGGCCAGTGCGAGTCGGATCATTGTCTATAAAAAATCACGTTTGTTGTATGGGAGCCCCACTTTCAACATTTATTTTATTCTGTTTTCAGTATTTGTAGTTATAACGGCATTAGAATCTGTGAAAATTTAACTGTCTAGTTATCACTGTTCATGAGATACTGTTCTTGGTGGCAGACAGACGGACGAACAGACAGACGAACATCGGAGTTTTAGTAATAGGGTCCCGATTTTACCCTTTCGGTAACCCTAAAAACTATTTTGAAAACTTGATATTTAGCAATTTCGGATATGTTAAAGGAGTGCTACTTATTGATTTTTATTTATTTTACTTACTACAGTGTTACTCACCAGCGTAGGCACGGCTGGCTGGACACCCGGGGACGGCAGCGAGTCCGCTTTGCTGTCGCGCTGGCTCAAGTCCAGCTTCTGGTCCCTGGCCCTCGTCCTGCCGACTTTGATGCTCCTGGCTTTCTTCAGACGTTCTGAAACAACACTTTTGCTATTTGCAACAACGTTTGCGAAGCTGGGAATATAGGTGAGAAGCCATTTATATAACATATTCACCATCATCATTATCATCAGGTCTTTTAGTCAGGTGAAATTATTTTTCATATTTCGACATAATATGTTTCTTGAGTTAAGTTTTTTACTATCATGGACTGAATTCACCTTTAAAATAGTTTCAGTTCGTTTTGTTAGACCTTACATACAACGTGGAATTAGAATTGAAATCATTTTATGGGCATAATTTATGAACGTGATTGCGGAATAGTCTATAATTTAGTACATTTAGAAGATATAATAAATATGTTGGTTACCGATGTACATGCCCGGCGATGTATGGCTCTGGTAGTACAGAGAAGGTCGTGCTTCTGCAGTGGAGACAAAAAGACATGATAATGATGATTACGGATATAAATGTCCTACGGAACTCACCGACGACCGCGGCCTGCTCTGCGCTCATCTCCTCCACGCTCTTCCTGCCCTTCAGGTAGCTCTGGATGCCGGGGCTCTGCATGTTCATGATGTTCCTGCAGACAAACAGCAGCTTTGTCGACAATCATCAATAAGTAAGGTAGGACATCCAACAAACAATTCACTTATTAAGTAACAATACACTATATTTATTGTCTTCTTTTCTGTATATCTTTATAATAGTCAGGTCGACGGGTGACCGCAAGTAACATAAAACAATCTTGAGCTCATCCGTGCTTCGGAAGGCACGTTTAAGCCGTTGTTCCCGGCTGTCATCATTGTATGGCAGTCGTTAAGCTATGTCAGATGCAGATTTCGTTAGGCAGCTTGAAAAATCTGACACCAGTGCTGGCCACTTACATACACGAAAAACAAACAAAACATAATAGTCAGTAACCTGCCAAGTGCGTCTTGGGCCACGCGCAATATAGTTGGGGAGTTATACGCCAACACCAATATTTTTCGGATTAAAGAGTGAGCCTTGGCTCACTTGTTCCTTAGGTAGAACCCCGCTGGGGGTTAGGGGGAGGGGGTGAAGTTTTCTTACTCCGCGCGCAATGTGACTCGTCATAACTGCTAAGTTAAAGCTACTAGGGCAAGTTTGGTATCGAGGTGTTACCCGCTGCCTCCCGGGCGTTTTCCACACCAGTCTACCTAAGGAACAAGTGTGCCAAGGCTCACTCTTTAATCCGAAAAATATTGGTTCCCATACATTTAATGCACATACTGACTCCACTAATATAGATTTTCGTAATTACGAATGTCAAAATTGCGTTCTCGCGACTAAAAACGTCTAAATAACTAATTGTCTACTAAATTTGTATGAAATTTTAATTTTCCGATTACATTTTACAAATTAGTCGCCTATAACTCTTTAATTTGTAAGACCTACTAAGATCTGATAGTTTTTATAAACTTTGTGAGGTAGTATCTCACAAAGTTTCCGTGAAATTTTTCACGTGTCCATTCCATATTCAACCGTTCAGAAAATAAAGGGAGGAACAAATTGAAAATTGGTGTTCATAAACTTACAATATTTTTTAAAGACTTTTTTTTAATAAAACTAACGTGAGACACAGAAATTATTAAAATTAGTTAAAGGGTTACTCACATATGTCGTCAGTAGCTTACTCTATACGTGAGTAACCCGTTAACTAATTTTAATAATGTTTGAAAGACCTATTTAACCATATCCCACACGATGGGATATAGACGAAAAAAAAATGATCCCAAATCACACAGTCCCATGTCCAGCAGTGGACGTTATGCGGCTGAAATGATGATACATACATACATACATACATACTAGCACGTCTTTATCCCTAATGGGGCAGACAGGGCCGCAAGACCCAAAAGCCACTTTTAGCGTCATGGTGGGCGAGAAGATGGAAAAGCAATTAATACAGTGATGGGTTGCTAGCCGCATCGCCTGTTAACATGATTCGCATTATTGCTCATTCCCGCGATCGGCTTTTACGATCTGCGCGGGAAGAGAAGCAGCTGGTACATTCTAAGTTTTTTCATTTCTCCCAGAGCAGCATGGGAGCAATGAAATGATGATGAGTTCGTAATATCCATATACTCGATACGACATCATAATATTGTGATTGTATGCAGTTATTTGTAGCTAAATGGCTTATCTTATCTTCGCCGGGATTATTACGAACTACAGCTAATGTTTTGTGTTGGTACTGAATTAATACAGTATTACATACAACATACGGAACAGAATTCTTTTAGGTCCCGCGCAATCTGCGTCCCCGTTTCCGTCCTCGCACCTCCCCCCAGTTCTTGCCTTATAGAGGCGGCTGCTGGCGCCTGCAGCCACCCGCTCAACACCCTCCACAAGGCGAGTTTAAAAATATTGGAGGTTATAATGTCTGAAAGTCAGGGTTTTCTGTTATCAGTAGTTCCGCTAATTATCACAAGATGGCGTTATTGACAATCTGTTTTTTTTTATTTGCCTTGCCTGGCAAATTAATGAAAAGTCTGAGTTCACTTTTGGTAAATAGCATATTAAAATAAAACTTAATAAATAAATCGGCTGGCTCAACTGGATCTCGATGGAGTGAGATTGGATTAGTGTAACGCACGAGGCGAGGTGTTAATGTGCGACCTACGCACGCATGTCTGGCGGTTAGTTTGATTAGTTTGTTATTTGTAAAACACATCATGCTGCAAACATCTAACTCCAAACTGTATAACAAGAGAGGAGCGCAGTAGCCCGGCGGGAGTGCGCATTACTAGAGCTTTCACAAGTTAAGCAACACCGGGCGTGGTCAGCACTTGGATGGATTACCACAAGTAAAATGAAAAATATCTCGAGCTCCTCCGTGTTTAGGAAGGCACGTAAACACACAGTTTAGACTGAATTACTAGTATTTCGTTTTCTACTCAATCAAATCAAATCAAAATCAAAAAGCCTTTATTTCTACCAATGCCTACACATACAATTAATTGAATTTACACACATTTACTTGAATTAGTTGAATTTACAATTTTACACAGTACTTTTATCAAAAAGTAACTTTTTATAACAATAATTACTATTTTTTTATATAATTAGGTACCTATACGTATGATATTTAATAATACAAGTATTTATAATTAAATTACAGATACTATTTTAATAACATTGAAAGCCGCCTTTTGGCGTATAGGCCTCCCCGCCAACTTTCTCTTCATTTCATATTTTTTCTTCTCTAAATTCTAAGTTTGTTTTTCTTTTCTTTTAAATTATAGATGCTTCGTAACAACAAATTGCTATATTATAATGTGGGTAGATGATGTGATAGTGAAATGCCTAGTTGGTGGGGGTTTGAGTCTACTTCCTCCACGGTGACCAGCCGGCTTGGGGAAGGTGGAGAGGTGCTGCAAAAAGGGATTATTTTTGAAGTTGCATATAACTAGTTATATTTTTGTTTCTTTTTGATGGCTGCTTAATGTTTTTCTTATTTGTATCGGGTTCAGACTCAGGTGGTGACTGAGACAAGCACCTCTTGTGTGGATTTTTCTGACAAGTACTGTTGGTATTAAGGGTAACTATTTTGTCATATTTTAAGATAACTTTTTCCCCCGCCTCTCGCAAGCGTTTCAGTTCTCCCTGTAAGGCTTTACGTTTTTGTAGAACGTCTGGAGGAAAATCTTCTTTGATGTAGATATTTGTTTTTTCTAGCGACTTATTTTTACTGAGTATCTCGATTTTTCTACTTGTGGTTGAGATAGTAACCACCACTGGTCTGATTTTTCCATTCTTTTTTCCCTTTCTTGTTACGGTTTCTAGTTCCCATTTCTTACAAGCTATTCCCATGTTCTTATTTATAATATCATATATTTTTGTGAGTAATTCTTCGTAGTAATGCTCCGTCTCGTCGACCCCAAAAAATACTATGTTCTTCTTCCTCGACTGTTTATCTAAAAAAGAAATAATCTCTTGCTGACTTTCTACTTTTTTCTCTATTTTATGAATTCTTCTTTCTATAAGATTGAATTTTTCGTCGATATTTTTATTTATCGATTCCTTTATATTTTTTTCCATTTCTCTCATATCATTTTTCTGAATGGCCATTTCGTCGTGTATGTTCTTAAGTAATTTCATAACTTCCTCCATTGTTTACATACAATAACCGCCCTCTCGTGGTGAGTGTTTGATTTAACTTTGTTCGCCTATTCGATGACAGATGGCGGTGTTTTGATCCAATAGTAGTGGGTAATTTGATAATCAATTCTATAACGAAGTCCAAATCATATAATAAATCAGCACTATTACTGGTTCACTTAGCGAATATTTTATAGTTTCTTAATATAATTAAGATGTTCTAGCACTATCACTACACAAAAATGAGTGGTTTTGAAGCCAATAACACTTTTTACTATTTTTATTGACGAAAAATATACGGAGCCGAAGTAGACGGTGGCACAGCAGCGCCCTCACGTCATTTTCTACTATTAGGTATTTAATGAATGCGGTTTCCTTCTGCTTCTTACCGAGTCAAAATGGTTAAAGTGTAGCTTCAATTTCAAATTATCTTTGACCAGTATGTGGCCACGGCGATCCCTCTGTCATTAGCCTCGATAAGGTCCTCAATGGTACATGTCTTAGGGCAGCTCGGACACGACAGGTGTTCCATTGAATGGCGCCGCAATCGCAAAGGTCGTTATCAACGTAGGTTTCCTGTAGGTACAGGAAAGCGAAGTACACTCAATAACCATAAACACCATAGAAACAAGTACCGTAAGTACCTACTCAATCATTAATTCATCCGGTTGGCGCCAGTAATGAATGCTTGTAAGTATATAATTATGTATGTACCTAGTTATCTATGTGAAGATCGGTGGGCGTAAGTATGTGCGACAGGCGCTGCTATGTCAATGTTGACGCGATATATTTTTATCGCGTTATCGGATCGTGATGGGTATTTTTAACCGACTTCGAAAAAGCGAGCGAGTTCCGTACCCTATTACTAAAGTACGGAGCAAGGACAGGACGGGGCGCCCGTCTTTTCTGTATGTTCTGCGATGCGACGTTTATATATATTTTGTATGAAACCATCGCGGAAGAGACAAATATCTGCGCCCGTTCCGCGTCTTACGTCTTTTCTGTGTCCAGCGCTTAAGACTCCGCTGTCCGTCCTTGTCTGTGTATTTCTTCTTTCATTTCCATTCGACACTTATAAGACGCTGGCTCTTAAATGTAGTACAGCCAACGAACGCCTATCAAATAAATTAAGTTAACAGATTGCGCCGCCCGATAGTGCTATCATCTATCAAGCTATACGCGACTTTCATAGCGGTCACTGGGGCAGACAACTCGGATCGTATCTGCCATCACACAGTGGCGGGTTTCCCTTCAGGCAAAGTCGGTCCGGGTATAGAGCGACCACATATTAAGGGCCTACAATTGACGCACCAGCTTGTGCACATACATTGGCTACCGGCTAGAGGCTATAAATGAATAGGTGCTGATGCTGAAGTCACACGCGTCTCATAATAAAGGAATAAAGTACAATAAACACCCGCGTCTCTTTGCACGTGATTGTGGTCCGCGAAGGGGTCGGGCCGAGCAGGGGGATTACTCCAAAAGCGATATGCATGACGGACTTTACTGCGTATCCGCCTAACAGTGTCAAGCAACATTAAGCACTAACGAATGTCGATAAAGTTTGATTTGGTTTGATAAAGAAACAGGACGTCACTATCGTACGACTAAATATTATTCTATGGAGTAGCCAGGCACCAGCCCCTGGCCACCCGCGTGTCTTGTCTCTGATTCTGGGGTGGTGCCGAGCAGGTCCGCATCCACGCCGTCTCCGTAGTCCGCCAGCAGCCGGGCACCAGCGCCGGCTGCTGGTGACGTCACAAGTGACTCAAAAAAACAATACACACCCGCGTCTCTCATTGTCCCTGATCCTGGTCCGCGGTGGAGTCGTGCCGAGCAGGTCGGCATCCGCGCCGTCTCCGTAGTCCGCCAGCAGCTGGGAAGATGCCCGATGATGCCTCATGACGACGTCACACGCGTCTCTGGAAAATATCATCCAAATTAATTTATGTAGCCTCCTAGGACGTAGCAGTGTGATAAGGTGGAATTGGGAAATACCGGTACAAACTGTAGCGTTGAAATGAATACAAGGCACTGATGGAAATGGAAATATTTCAGGAAACTTAATTTTACTAATTATTTGCTATTTATACCGCTAAACAGAGTAAATGATTAACCTAAAAACCTACACTCATAAGTTTTTTTTTTCAACATTGTATTTTACCAGTTACCAGGTATCGGCGTGCCGTGTGGTTTCCGGCAGAGTAGAATAGGACCGGTCCAAGTTCTCCCGTGGATGTCGTAGAAGGCAACTTACGAAACACAAGCTAAACAAAGCTTATAAACATCAATGAGACCTCTCCAACCCGTGTGGCCAGCGTGAAGAGAGTAGGCTAAGTCTGCTTTGGCCAAGTATGTCTCTGGTAGTACAGAGAGGGTCGTGCTCCTGCAGTGGAGTTACTCCAAAAGCCGTACACAGGATGGACATTAGGTACTGCGTATCCGTGTTTTAGTGTTAATTTTCAGGGGTCCAGTGCTGCCTCCATTTAAAACAAATAATTTAAAAGAAAACGGAGATATCATTAAAAATTGTGTCTTGACCAAGCCCTAGAGAACATGAAACTTTTCTACGCACATTTGCGAAAACGGCCACTTTCAGCTGTGCTAAGAAAAACTTCAGGTTCTCACTTTAAACTACAAATATATATAGTAGTTCATAAACTTAGAATAAAGAAACAATAATGAATATAAAAACTTTTTGAAAAAAATAATAACCGACTTCAAATCAAAATGCACTAAAAAGCAAATAAAAATATTTTTATATCAGATGTCCCTGAAGTTCTGGGTAAATAATCTCTATAATTACTCATTATTTATTTGGATTCGTAAACGTACCAAAAAGAGTTAAAAACCATATTGCAGTCGATCGTCATCTACTAGAGTGTGTAATAAATTCCGGATTGTGATAAGTGATAGCATGATGGTATCCGTTGTGAGTCACAAAGTGAGTGATTCATCTAGGTTTACCCTTGTCAGAATTCACGCATACATGTGCCAAATAACGTTAGTTTTACAATGTTACATGAGAACGAACAAAACAACTAGTTTACTTACCTAACTCTTTGGGACATTCACAGCAAAAACATTTTAAAACAAAAAACTATTTTGTTTTTATACTGTCACGAGTAGAATGAAAACATTCGAGAATAGCGCAGAATATGGTATTTTAATACATACATACATACTATCACGTCTTTATCCCTAATGGGACAGACAGAGCATTTTAGGTCTTGCGGTTCTATGCAGAGCCCAGGGCCGCAAGACCCAAAAGCCACTTTTAGCGTCATGGTGGGCGAGAAGATGGAAAAGCAATCATCAATACAGTGATGGGTTGCTAGCCGCATCGCGTGTTAACATGATTTGCATTTTTGCCCATTCCCTCGATCGGCTTTTACGATCTGCGTGGGAAGAGAAGCAGCTGGTACATTCTAAGTTTTTTTTATTTCACCCAGACCAGCATGGGAGCAATACAGCAACATATTTTTATTTTCTGGTGGTTTTTCCTTTATTAATTTTTTTAGTCATATTTTACACAAAGTTTTTTAAAACCGGCCAAGTACGAGTCAGACATAACAGACGTAAGGTTTCGTGCACGAGTCTGACTCGTACCTACCATTATCTACATAAAATCACGTTTGTTGTATGGGACCCCGACTTAAATATTTATTTTATTATGTTTTTAGTATTTTTTATACCGGCTACAGAAATACATCATCCGTGTAAGTTTCAACTGTTTAACTATCATGGTTCATGAGATACAGCCTGGTTACCGACGAATGAACAGCGAAGTCTTAGTAATAGCCTTATAGTTTCGCCATGTCTGTCTGTCTGTCTGTCCGTCCGCGGTCCTACTCAGACACTATAACTACTAGAAAGCTGTAATTTAGCATGGATCTGTATATCAATCATGGCGAAAAAGTCGTAAAATAAAATATGGAAATATTTTTTTAGGGTTAGCTGCCATACAAGTAAACAGAAAGTCAATATTTTTTTTCTCTACAAACACATTATGTGGGGTATCGTTGAATAGGTCTTTCAAAAATATTGTGAGCTTGGAAACACCATTTTTCGATTTAGGGATCCGTGTCTGAAATATTTAGGTTTAAAGTGAATTTTTTTGTTACGTTCATGTGTCCCCCCCCCCCCCCCCCTATCTATCTGCTAAACGGTTATATATGGACACGTGAAAAAAATCACAGCTATAGTATATATAATGTAGTTTAAAGGAAAACTATCAGAGCTAAGAAGGGTTAACAAATCAAAAAGATATAGGCGATCAACTTATAACTTTTTGATTTGTTAATGTACTCGAAAAGGAAAATTTCATACAAATTCAATAGATACTTAGACGTTTTAGACGTTTTTAGTGGCATGAACTCAAAGTTGGCATTTACAACTACGGAACCCTACACTGCGCGTGGCCCGACACGCACTTGGCCAATTATTATTCTTGGGTACGCTCCCTAAAAACAATAATCTACAATTTCTATTATTTTTTTGCATGTTACATTCAAAGAAATAGGCATGACGAATGGAAAAATATTTTTGGTCCAACAGCTAGATTATAAAAAAATATTATCCACGTATTTTTCTTTTCTCTGAGAAACCAAAAATGGCAAAGATACAGCGCATAAAAGTTTCGCATGACGTCACGGCGGGGTACGAGTAAACGTTGCAAGCCCCCACTCCGGAACTTTGTGAAATTTTTACATTTTTGGTAAACTGAAAAATACGTGTCCATTACTGTTGGATAATCTAAAAGACGGACTAATTACAATCATACATTTCGGACCCTGCCGTCACCCCTATGACACCATAATAACTTTGTACCTACTATATTTGAAATGTACTTTTGATTATTGTCATACTTAGATGGTGCAATAAAGAAATTTTATCTTATCTTATAATATTGAACTTGGATCCCATTTTCACATTTATGTCCTTGGTTGGATGTACCTCACGCGTAGCAACCTCATTACAATAAAGGACTATTGTGTATTGCTTCCTTATCACAGTTATCTGATATCGTAAGACATGTAATCCGATTGTTTCCTGCCACTCGGTTATAAATAGATAACAGTGAATGCCAACAAATTGCAAAATTATTTGCGTAAATTGATCATAGACTCCCTGAGACCAAGTAAGACTATACAATGCGGAAGGCCCATTCTCGTAATAAATCAAGCAACGGGTTATAATTCTAGATCACTAGAGCATAATAAAATTTTAAAAACAATCGAAAGACCAAAAGAAAATTCGACATTCCCATACTAATTGCCCGGGCGGCTGCACTCGTTAGTACGGAAATGCCATTTTTTTTGTATTATATACTGTAGTTATCTAGTACAGCCCGTGGTTCTATTTATTACGGGTATGTCCCATCCACATTGTGTATTCTGCGATATATTCAATACTTGCTATTGCCCGCGCGGCCAAAGGGTGTTTGACAATCGCATGGGAGTTTTACATTTTTCCGAGATGAATATAAAGTATTTTATACTGTTCAGGCAAAGCCGAACATTCTCACATAATTAATAAATTTTACAAACGCAGCACCTAGCTGCGACCTACTTTTTGTGCAATGACATTGTGTGTGACATTCAAGTAGCATTTAATTTTTAGTGTAATAAAAGCACTCGACCACCGTACATACAATTCCATGCACTCGACAGATTCAATCGTTTTTAATTTCAAAGGTACATATTCTTGACGACCGTGTTTGTGTGACATCTTTGACATCCCATCCTTGATAACACATTAAATTTACGAAGCCTATGCTCGGGACCCGTACATACTATGTTATACGTGAATCCTGATAATAATCATACCCAACTATTTTTCCTTTTTCTATCCCATTATTTTACACCCACATAAATTTCTCTAACAACCCAAAGGTTGACAGTTAGATAATGCTTTTAGCATTAAGTCCGCCGATTGTGCCATACACATTGTATTTTGTACAATAAAGGTTAAATAAATAAATAAATAAGTGGAGTATGGTTGCTTTTCTTTTTAAAAATTAAATTTTAATATACGCTACACGTAATGTAAATTAAAATTATTGACGTGTCAAAGTACCTGTAAAGGTCTTATTACTGAATAAATATTACAATCTTTGAATTGCCAAATTTATAAAAATTTTTTGTTTTCCAACCACTTTTCTTCCTTTTATCTTTTCCTCAATTACCGACGTCAAAGGCCTAAGAAATCCATACTTATACAATGTCCTTTTTAATTAGGTACAAATATTTTAAGAGGTGATTCAGTCCATCATTCCTAACAACTATTCCCAATAAATGTATATCGAAATACGAAAAAAAAATTTTCATTTTCCATAGTAATGATATCACGTGACTAGTTCGATTCGTATGAGATCCTTAATTTTTTTTTCATATTTCGATATACATTAATTGGGAAAATTTGTTCAAAATGATGGACTGAACCACCCCTTAAAATATTTGTATTTAATTAAAAAGGACATTGTATATAAAGCTGAAGAGTTTGTTTGTTTGTTTGTTTGAACGCGCTAATCTCTCAGGAACCACTGGTCCAGTGGTTCCTGAGAGATTTGAAAAATTCTTTCGGTATTAGATAGGTCGTTTATCGAGGAAGGCTATAGGCTATATTGCATCACGCCCGCGACTTCACTCGGGTGAATAACGCGGGCGAAGCCGCGCGCTGCGTCTAGTAATTTATATTCTTGGCTTTGTAATAGTTAGTTAGTTGCCTTTCACCCAATCGCAATAAAACTGTTTTTCGAGCGTATCTACTCATAATTCATATATATAGGTACATACATACATATTGTCACGGCTTTTTCCCACAGGGGTAGGTATAGACTATAGACCTCCGCTTGATTCAATTCATACAGCGGAGTGGAGATTTCGAGCATTGTGATTGGTCAATTTCTCTCCTCTCCGCTCTGCTCCGCTTCAGTGGAAACGCAGCCTGACAGACCTCTTTCGCTTCATCTATAGGATCACTCTTTTCATGCATGCCTGCCGGTTAAGGGTACTTCTGACCACTCCTTTTTTCAGAACGTCTGCAATCTGGTCGCGGTACTTTCGTCGAGGTGACCCATCCACTCTTCCTCTCACAATTGCTTTGTACACCATATACCTATGTATAGGCACATAATCATAAATCTATGTTATTTCATAATTATTATTTATTTTAGAAATGGAGAGCCTAGAGGGAGGCCTTTGCCCAACAATGGGATCTAGCGGGCTCTAAATAATAATAATAAATTCATAATTGTTTTATAACACGATCTATTCATCCATATAGCCTAACAAAAACACATATGACAATTTAAAATCGCCAAACAAAATCCTTGGAGCGTATCTGATAACAAAGCCATCACTTAAGTGATGGCTACACCTACATACGTACATGTACAACAGATATAGTAAAGTATAATCTGCGTCATGAGAAGGCTGTTTTCAATCGTCCACTATATTCGAATCTCTACGCAATCTGTTATGTCATACTTATTGAGTGGAAAACGCTAAGATTTTTTAATGTCAGGTTAGGCGCCATCATTCAGGCAAAACGATGATTTTTCCCATGTCAAGGTTGAAGATCATATGATGAAGTGGCACTTGATGTTATGTTTTGGCTTTGGATTGATTGGCAAAAACGTAAGTAAATGAATAGATTTCAATTTTCGCTAAACACACAAAACGCGGGAGTGGTATACCCCCTTTGGTTTGTGGTATTGTTTGTCTGAAGGAGAGGAACTTATAAAATATTACGAACAAAGTAAATTAAATATTAAAGCTTGGAAAATGCCGGATGAGGCCTGTGTCTCAAGACACGCCGACTACCGTAGGCAACAAAAGGCTAGTAAATAAATAAATAAAAATTAAATAAGTATTGTGAAAAGGAGGGATGAGTTGTCGGCCTTTGACAAAGAATGGAAATGAAACAGCTGGAGATAGAAGTAATTGGAAAACAAAAAGCTTTTGCCCAACTACGGGACGTAATGGCTAAAAAAAAGAAACACCTAACCTATTCGGTTAATTTTGCCCACTTATTTTATTACGTATAGATATTAGCTACCCATTAGAAAGCGATACATCCTGGTTGCGTCGCCTGACCGCGATACGAGGCGGAGGCATGTGAAGCCTGCGTTTTAGCTGAGCTGTCTGAGGCTTGCGCTACGTAGTTAACAGACAGACCCGCTCTTGGCAGCAATGAAAATCGAAGTCATAAACATAATCATCAATACTAAGTTTTGCAAAAGCCGGGGGGGTGGGGGTGGGCGCCCACGTCACGCTTTTTTCCGACCCCTTAGGTTTGGCATGTCCCCCTCCCCTTATCTCTGTGACGTATTATTTGGATAGCCCCAAAGTATGAAACCTTACAAGCAATGGCGAGAGAAAAATTAATGAATGAGAAAATTGAGAAACCATAAAAAAGTAAGTTCTTACATAAGAAACTCATTTTAATTTTATTTCAGATTGTTACACAGTTAGGTAATATGATTTGATTTCATTTATGGAATGTTACAGCTTTTATTTAATTTGCAGTCCTCGAGACATAAGCTCAACAAGTTCCTCTCTATCCTTTTTGACGTGGGCTTTCCAGCGTATGGCATAGCCATAGCAGTGTTTTCATATGGCACCTGCTGTCCATTTGGGCTTATATAATTTGTCATATTTATATAAGTAGTTCGGTCTCACAATAGATGCTTGTAAAATAAAAATAGTAACAAAAACCTTACAAAAAATTATTATTGTAATCTTATACCTTTAAACGTATATTTATTGATTTAATTCTTGTATATTTATTTATTTTATGTGATCTCGAAAACGGCTCTAACGATTTCGCTGAAAATTGGTATATGGGGGTTTTCGGGGGTAAACAATCGATCTAGATTAGTCTTATGTTTGGGAAAACGCGTGTTTTCGAGTTATCATGCGTTTTTCTTTCCACGCAGAATATGATCGCTAATTTCGTCGCACCGGCCGCCATCCATTTTGGCTCAGCGGTTTATGATGCGAACCGCTAGAAAAAGTGTAACGGGTTCGAATCCCACTCGGTGACTTACTTTTGTTTTTTTTATGTTCAAATTTATATTTATTTCTTATTTTGTATTGTTTTTTAGACAAGTTAAAAAAAATGTAGTTAATGTTTGAGATGTAACCGAGCAAAGCTCGGTCACCCAGGTACTAACTACTATAAATGCGAAATGTTTGTATGGATGTTTGTTCCACTTTTATGCCAGATGGATTGAAATGAAAATAGGCACGTCATGGGTTAACATATGTATAGAATACTTTTATCACGGAAAATGTAAAGTTTTTTGTGAGATTATCAAATACAATAAAGCCCTCAGTTAGCCATTTTGAAAAACGTAATAATTTGTTTACACTTATAGGTATGCGCCCTTTTTCGTCTGAGCAATCATCCGATAAACTTTAAGGGGTCAGTTCAATTTTAAGCTATGCAAAGACTCGAGTTTCGAGGTCTACAGCTCACGTCACTAGTTATTAATATAATATGCTTTACTTTAATTACATGTTCACGGCACAAACTGAGAACTGGACTTCCAGTGTGAAACTAAAGTCTTGAAATTTATTAAAAGCAACATTATCACTTAATTCCTATAAAATGTTTATCAAACACTTAGGAACGCAAGTGGCATTGTAATTATAGCTTTGCTATAAAGCTAGTACAAATTAAAAAGTGAGCAGATGAGACTATGGAATTTACAAACGATAACTTTTATTTCTTTCCTAAATCTTTTACACAGCAAGTTCTGTCCATGATACTATTTAAATAAGTACAAATAAATAGAGAAAAAACACACATTCCTGACATGTCATTTCAAATATGGAGTCACTAAACAAACGGATTTTTTTTTATATGGAAAAACCATTCATTGGCACTTCTGTACAATAATTTTAACAGGCTCGGAGAGTTTTCAAAGGAAAGATACTAACAAAAAATTTGCATACTATAATTAGTTTTAGTTAAGTACTTAACTAAAACTAATTTCCTTGCTCAAAACAGATGCTCTGACTAATCCATAGACATAGAATTTTTTATGGACTAATCCACCAAAAACTGTTAAGAGGAATTTTACAGAATAGTTATATCAGTTCCACTGCTGTTGCTGCCTGCTGGCTGGACAAAAGATTTTCTGCATTATAAAAATATTTAATATCAGTGAAAATTGACTTCTTCTTCTTAGCGTGTCGGAATGACGATTTTATATATAATAGTCGTGGACCAGTTTGTGGCGACACTTAGTCCCTTGTCATTAGCAGAGTTTAAGGGTCCCCCGACCCTAGACCAAAATACAACTTTCCATACAAACGTAGTCGAAGTTTTATTTCAAAACGACATGTCCAATTTGGGCAAAATTTTGTAATTTAAAAGATATTGCAATTATCTAGGTTTATATTTAGTTTCCGACACTAAAAATATGAACTTGAAATAGAATATAGTGTTTTATATCATTTTTGACCATTAGTATGGGAAACTTCTAAATCGTTATATTTTCTTTCCAGTTCATAATTTTACTATAGGAAACCAGTTATAACCCACAGATAATTGCAATTTCTTTACAATCACCAATTTTTACCAGAATCTGACATGTGGTTTCTAAATTAAACGTAGACTACGTTTGTATGGAGAAGTCTAGGGTCGGGGGACTCTTAAGTCCTCTATTGTACAAGATGTTGGGCAGTTCGGGCATGAGAGTTGGTGGGCCATGGTTTGAACATTTCCACAGTTACAATGGTCGTCATTTGAGAAATCCCACCTGACTCGATTTTCATGGCACCTTTCAACAAAAGTGACATGGTTTTTTGACGTTTTTAATCTCTTAACAGTACCAAATAACTTATTTTAAAATCAGGATACTGTCTTATATATAATACATACTTACATGAGTTACTCTTCCATACACTCTGTATATTATGATTTGTCCCTATATTTATATTTATTTATGATTATAGGTTTGCTATGAATGATTATAAAAACCAACACAAGTGCATAACAAGCAGGTAGAGGAGTGACTGATAGCATATCAGGAAGAGTGGTCAGCATGGCGGGATTTGTTAGAGTACCACCATAACTAATAACCTGTTATCGGATTATAGTATGTAACTTAATACTGTGCAATCAAATTGCAAAATTATCGACAATGTCAGTAAAATATCTCAAAATAGGGATGTGGACTAAAAAAATATTTGGCTCATTAGATAGATTATTAAATAGTATGATACAGGTACGAAAAGAAACTCTAGCACTAACCGTCATTGTGCAGAAGTCAAAAGTTAATACTTGTATGTACATATTTATTCTCTTTTCATTAACAAATAATAACAAAGATGCAGCACATTTAAATTATGTGTGACATCATGATCAGCTACGACCATTTAAACCAGTGGTTCCCAAACTTATTTTGTCTACTGCCCACTTTGAGAATAAATATTTTTTTAGCGCCCCCATTTTTTCACCTATTTAAAAACCACTATAACTTCAAATTAAATTAATTAATTATTGTGACCTATATATGTATATTAATGGAGAATTCTAAACGAAACTTTTACTATAACCCGCAACTTCAATAAAATAGGAGAGATATATGAACTACGCGGAGAGAAATATAGAACCGAGTTTGAGCAATCTTTTAATTCATATTAGTTGATGTTCACAAGTTGTTGTTGAGAGTCGAGAGCTCTTGCAGTCGTTGTTTAAGAGGCCTCCTAGCTAAATAAAGCTCCTAGCAAAAAAAAAACATTTTGTTTCTGGGTCTCTTACCGCCCCCCTTGAGACCTGCAGCGCCCACAAGGGGGCGTTATCGCCCACTTTGGGAAAGACTGATTTAAACCAAAGGTGACGTAAATCACCCCTACTCCGAAACTTCAATGCACTACATGTTTGCAAATTTTTGCTACTTTTCAATACAAAAAAAATGCATTCTTTATTTTTTGATAATTTCATTGACGGACTAAATATAATTGGTAATATATTTATTTCCCAATTCACATCCCTATTATTTACCTAATATCCCAATTTTTTTTATAAATTACTGACTAAAAATACATAAAAAACATATTATGCTATAATTAAGTACCTACATACACATATGCTTTTTAGGGTTCCGTAGTAAACAAGGATCTATAAATAGGTACATAAAAATAAAATATTTTTGCCAAGTCCGTCTGTCTATCTGTCTGTCCGTAACTATAAGCACTAAACTATAAGTTTGTTTGTAATTTTTTTATTAATGTTTTTATGCCGAAATTGGTGTGAACTCAATTTCGGCATGACAACACTGCGTATGGGTCAACACGCACTTGGCCGGTTATTTTAGTCTATTTTAGAAATGGCAAAATACAACTATGTACGGAGACAAATGAAAGTCTAGGGGGAAGGCCTTTGCCCATTGATAGGTCAGCAGTCTAAATAAAAAATATTAACCTTTTTTTAACCTGAAACACCATGTTATTTTTACTATTTTTTAGTTTACACAACTGCCAAAAAGAAAGTTAAATATTTTCTCATATATTTTTTCACAAAAACACTTAGGTATTTTTAGGTGGATGGTGGGGGTTGCTGGTTTCCTGCATTGACGGTTTTTGTGGCTGTACTAGTGCAATTTCATCTTAATCGTCGGCGGCTGGTGATGGTGTCCATGCGTGAAAAAGTAGCTGACTCTCCGTGTGAGAAACCTGTTAATTCATACTAATAAAAACCACCTTCCACATCATACAGTTATAACAGATATCATTATTACCTATTTTTATAAAGAGGAAGACATGTTTGTAATTCCATTATCATATAACCTAAAATACATGACATCCGTTAATAAATACACGTAATACTGTACCTATGATAACGCGGAGAAGATATTGTACGAGTCCAAGGCTGCAGGATCAACACGAACCGGTGTTTTAAGGCTCTTGACCCTGTGACCTTCGACAAATCGCAATACGATGTCCCTTGGCGCAATATCAATATTCATAACCTTATACTTACAAGTCTTCATCCGAGCTATGACTGGAGTAGTTGATGGGAAATCCCACGGACTTTTTCCAGTCTTCCGAGTCCATCACGAACACAAATCACTGTTTCCCAGCCATCGAAATGTCAGCACTCAGTCTTCACATGATATCGACGGATACGCACACATTTTAAGCTGAGATTACACAAATTATGCCTAGCTAATAAAACGAGTTCTTTAATTTGTTATTACTATCACCCAAAACCCGCGACGCGACATGAATTTATGTAAAATGCTGCGTCGAATAAAATATTCTACCGTACAGACCGTACTACATACTACATCGTTTAATTTGACATTTGGTTGGACACTGACAGACAGAAGTTGACAGAACAGGACAGACAGAACAGTTTAACTTTAACATTGACATAGTAGTTAATGACAGTGACAGCCGGCAATTTTTTTAAATAATATTTTAACGGCCTTTGGCATCAGCCTTTTAGCCTTTCTTCATTCAATTTTCCTTATTTTAAAATCTGAAAGGTAAGCATTTTCACTCTTCTTTCTTCTAGATAAGTAATAGCACAATATAGATATCATACAGTATTGTATCTTCATACAAACGGTCGGAACGCAAGTTATACCTACGCGCCTCAAAGGTCGGTATACACTTGTTCCGTGACTCGGTAATCTCGGTATACAAACAGCCGAGAATGCGTCGCTGTGGCGAACGGTGTTTTGATGCAAGCAGTAGTCGTGCGTTAATAATATAGCGAAACACAGATATTGTGCTGTTTTTGGTTGTTTAAACTCGTCGGTTAAGCACACAGAGATAAAATTTTTTAGGTTACCTCAAAACTCCGAAAGGTAAGTAAGACTAATAAAAATAGTTTTTATATATGTACTTACTAGTATGTTGTTTATTTTTCTGTTTTTGGTTGTTTAAACTCGTCGGTTAAGCACACAGAGATAACATTTTTTAGGTTACCTCAAAGCTCCGAAAGGTAAGTAAGACTAATAAAAATAGTTTTTATATATGTACCTACTAGTATGTTGTTTATTTATTTATTGTAAGTATTTCCCTTTTTCCACAAATACCTAGATTAAGAAATAAATAAGTGATAATGTTGAAAGACTTAATACATAACACGAGTAAGCTACCTCTTACCTATGCTCGCGATAAAAAAAACTAGCTAAGTAGTTGTTTCCTAGGCTACATATCTACTTACTGATGTGGGTACTTAGCTACTTACATATATTATTGAAATAAAATATCATTACAAATGATTATAATGTTATTATAACAATTATTACCTACCTTTTAGTTACCTACCTAGTAAGATTTACGCTAAGTAGAACTACCTATAATTTTTAAGTGAGATTTTGTAGTAGGGTTTTGATTGCTGTAGGAAGCGTATGCAATGATATGGTTAATGTTAAGTTACGTTCGCAGCGTTTCAATATGGGATGGTAAACAAAAAAAAATTGTTTCGAGTTGCTTCGTGCTGTATGTAGGGATTGTAATCCGACCGGACTGAACAAACCAGAATAACTTACCGT
The DNA here is from genome assembly GCA_963555685.1 of Acrobasis consociella. Classification (NCBI taxonomy): domain Eukaryota; kingdom Metazoa; phylum Arthropoda; class Insecta; order Lepidoptera; family Pyralidae; genus Acrobasis; species Acrobasis consociella. Next base: position 588,853 of record OY743116.1, read on the forward strand.
TCCTTTTTAACCGACTTCTAAAAAGGAGGCAATCAATTCGTCGCGATCTTTTTAGGGTTCCGTACCCAAAGGGTAAAAACGGGACCCTATTACTAAGACTTCACTGTCTGTCCGTCTGTCCGTCTGTCTGTCACCAGGCTGTATCTCAAGATCCGCGATAGCTAGACAGTTGAAATTTTCACAAATTATGTATTCCTGTTGCCGCCATAACAACAAATACTAAAAACAAAACAAAATAAATATTTAAGGGATATTAAATATGATAATAATCAAAAACATAACATGTACTTTTATTTAACGCTATCTTTTTCATTTACCTTACAATCACAAAAGTAGTTACTCTAGTAGGTACATGAAATTAACCGTTTCCTTTACCGTGCCGTCAATACCAGACACAATAGTAAGACAATGAACGTGGACATTTATTAATGTCGTGCGGGTCTTGACTGGTTAAAATACTGTAGACGGGTATGGCAGCATCCATAAAGTCGTACGTGATGTCAACTAGGATATATATTTAATTAATAAGCAAATTATATATTTTGTTAATTTAGCGCATCACGTACTAACTGGACGTGTAGATTCAATATAACACTGTACAATGTTTTAGTATAAATACTCTGCAATAATCAAATAAACTATCCATTATCCCGTTGCCACTCCTGGCCTGTAGACGGTGATGGATCGAACCAGATCCAATGGGTTTCATTAGTACCTTCCTGGTCGCTATATGACCCCGACGTGGTCACTATATACCCCGACGTGATGGACACGCGCCACGAGATTGGAGCAAAACGCAAGAAATCGACGACTCAAGCCTGAAGAAATGGGAAGAAGATCAACGTGTACATTTCCACTGGCCTCCCACAAGAGGGTCCCACCAGTGGAATTTCAAGAAGCACAGAAACCACCAGGCAACTAAAATGGACAACCCCAAGGCAACATTGGAATGGAAAAATCTGCGTAACCGCCAGCTGTCACCGTGAACGTTAAGATGAAAAAATAGCGATAACATCATTGAAGAAAATACCGTCTACATTATCACTAACGTCATAATGATACAGAAATAGATATGACGACACAAACTGCATCACTGCATCACTTTATTTAGAATTGCTGCATTACGGACGAACAAAAATGCAGATGCAACAAAATTGATCGAGGTCAAGATCGCAAGGCCGCAGATGGCCGTATGTTGTTCAGAAAGGCGTAATTTAGAAGAATTTATATGTCAACAAGGAATATTGCACAGCATTTTGTGCTATCAATAAGTTCCAAAGCCGAACTACTACCGACTTACACAGTGGTTATAGAATTTTTGGCAAATAAGGAACAAATATTTTGATAAAAATGAAGCCTGCAAGAAAAAGAGCGAACAACTTTATAATGGAACAGCGATCATGATTTAGACTAGAAAACATTTATAAAGGCCGATCACAGAAGCCGATTTTCGGAAGCACAATTTCTACTGAAAATAACTCTCTCAAGATGCATCAAATAGTTAGCAGCAAGCAATCTCCAGAGCAAGCCAGCAAACGGGTCATATCCAGGTCCACAGCAGCCGACGCACCGAGCTCCTGGTCCTGAGATCAAGAACCCACATCGACTATTATAGCGTTTGGCACATCCGCCCAGCTCACGCTTTGGATAATGAATTATGTCTGGCCACTCTCCAGCGGGGCACTACGGCAGGACTTCGACCGACGCTCGTCGACATTGTTCTCTACAGTCCCGACTCACTGTGGACTGCGAGCACGCTCACACGGTCTCATGAAAGACTACGAGCAGAAGATTTCTCCCGACTCACTGGGATTCAAGGAACTGGCAATTAAAAAAGATTAATAGAGAGAGACGCAAAGACTGCATATCAAGACCATATTTGAGTACCAAGAGAAACTTAAAGATTATAATATCAATGATGATAACGGAATTATAAGGAAGACATTATTTAAGTATAATGTGTGACTCACAATATCAATAGCTACTCCAAAATGCAAAGACGCACAATTTTGCCGCGCAGAAATTATTTGCCTACACAGCGTTTTTCAGCACGTGCAATGTGAATATCGTCAACATAAGAGAAACTGAGAGATTATAACTCAATGAAGATAGCATTGGTAACGAGTAAAATCAACAAATTAGGATTCTACAAGGAAAATGCTCCAGTTATCGACAAGATATTGGTTGCTGCGCCGCCGAACTCCTATAAGGATGAAAATATCAAGATTCAAGCAATGAAGAAATCAATATTTTTATTTTAAGAAAGGAAAAAGACATTTTCTAGCGTTTTTAGTACGTACTAATTTATAGTTTGAAATAGGTAGGTAGATTGCCTTCGTAATATTTTTATTTTTCACATGTTTAGGATTTATTATGATTTTGTTATGTTCTTTTTTTTAAAAAAAGGGGGAGTATTATGGCAGCATCCATAAAGTCGTACGTGATGTCAACTAGGATATATATTTAATTAATAAGCAAATTATATATTTTGTTAATTTAGCGCATCACATACTAACTGGACGTGTAGATTCAATATAACACTGTACAATGTTTTAGTATAAATACTCTGCAATAATCAAATAAACTATCCATTATCCCGTTGCCACTCCTGGCCTGTAGACGGTGATGGATCGAACCAGATCCAATGGGTTTCATTAATACCTTCCTGGTCGCTATAACGGGCAGCCCTAGCGCACGCGTGGCGTAGGTATATTTTTCAAGGACAGCGCCGAGTTGCAATACTGTCTGTACTGTGGTAATAGTATACTTAGGTACTTTATTTTAACTTTTTCATTTTTCTTTTCATGTTTCTTCAATTATGTAACTTATTCTTTTTATTGTATGATGTTCTTTGTTATGTATTAAGCACGTATATTTCACATACATTTAAGTATGTGAAATATACGTGCATAATACAAAATATGTCCTATATTATTTTTCAAGATAGACGGCAGGAGGCGGAAAACATTTGCAGGAGTTTTGAATATCTCAATTAGGCCATTTAATTTTATCAATATTAATCTTTGTTATAAAGGCTGGACACTCCAAAATTAGCCTAGGTGTTGAAGATCTGCTACTTCTGCCTCGCAATGTTCGCAGGCTCCAGTTCTATGCAGTTTTAGTCTTTTCAGGTGTAATGGGATCATGGGAATAGTCCATGACCCAGTCTCAATCTATATAATGTCGATAAAAACTTTCTTGATGGCTCTTTTAGTTTACAATGCCATGAGGACTTCGGAATTGATTTTTGTATTTTTGTATTAGGGTTCGGCCCTAGGAGCCTAACTCTATTAAATATTATAAACCCCTGCGTAACGCGTCAATAGGGCTTTGTCAACTTACAGAGAAAATAAGTAATATTGAGGGTCCCTAGTCTTAATTAACAAGCGGAGCCAAGCTGATCTTGCATAATAAGGAACGGTCTAATCAGTTCCGCTCCGCAGTAAGGAAGCACTCCTTACAGACAAGAAAGAAAGACAACTGCGCTTGGTCTTGGTCTGGGATATACATGGAATTGTGAGATAGTACCATTTACCTTCGAAGGTGATGTCTTTCAATTCAACGAGTATGTGTCGTTCGTTCAGCATCTCTCGATTCTACAAGTTGTGTAGGTAGGGAAGGATATCTTATACCTTTAAACGAGCAATTCTTGTATATTTGTTTATATATTTCTGTTATCTCGAAAACGGCTCTAACGATTTCACTGAAAATTGGTATATGAGGGTTTTCGGGGGTAAACAATCGATCTAGATTAGTCTTATGTTTTGGAAAACGCGTATTTTTGATGTTTGAGATGTAACCGAGCAAAGCTCGGTCGCCCAGGTACTTTAATAATTTATATGTATATACATTTCTGTGATCTCGGAAACGGCTCTAATGATTTTGCTGAAATTTGGTATACGGAGGTTTTCGGTGATAAACAATCTATCTAAGTTAGTCTTATGTTTGGGAAAACGCGTGTTTTCGAGTTTTCATGCGTTTTTCTTTCTATTTCGTCCTGTCGGGCGCTATCCGTCTGGCCCAGCGGTTACGCGGACCGGTAGAAAGAGTGTTACGAGTTCGCATCCCACTCGGTGATTTACTTTTGTTTTTTTTATGTGCATTAATTTTTATTGTTTTTAGACTAGTTTAAATTTTTTATTATTATTTGAGATATAACCGAGCAAAGCTCGGTCGCCCAGGTACTTCAATTTAATTTTATAACTCGTTTATTAATATTCGATGTTTTAACTTTATTTAAACTTCAGTCACTCGTTGGAGTTTTATTTAGCGGGAAGACAAGGGGTTCCGTTGGAGTCTTATTTAAATTGTTTAGCAAATTGATTCTAGCTGTTGTCTTTGTTATGTAAAATTGGTGTAGTTTGGTGTTATAAACGATCATACTTATGGATAATATGTAAAATGTTTAAAGTGGACATTCAAGTGCATATGTAGTGATATTTATTCGCGGACTGTGGTAAGCGTCTTAGGCGCCCCGTCCGCCACTCAATCCGCTATTAAAACCAGTGGACTTGTATACATTTATCGCCAGAAGATCCCTAGAAGCATTCAAAGGACCTACACAAACATTTGATTGTAATTTAGGATAGGAATAAAGAAGTGGAAAAATAAAGATGGGCTCTAGAGGGCTAGTATCCAGAGCCGTTAAAATGATTATAAAAAATTAGTCACTCGTTCGTTTGACTTTGACAATGACAATAAATGTGTGGCGGCAAAACGAAGTAGGCATGGTACCCAACCCAAGTACTTGCAGGCTGATTCATTTATATTTATTTGCAAATATTATAAAATAGAAGGTAGGTACTTACTTACCTAATTGCTTAGGCAGGTGTGTTTTGTAATACAATACAATAGACAAATAAGTACTTAGGTATGTACATAAAGGATAATAAGTTAAAAACAGCCAAAGGCAACTTTCTTAAACCCCCGACAAAAAAGGGGGATGTTATCAGTTTGACGCTAACGTCTGTCAGTCTGTCTGTCTGTGACATCGTAGCGTTCGAAAGGATATACCGATTTCGATGCTGTTTTTTTAGATACTTAAAGCAAGTTCCCTTGTTGTGGTTCTCAGCTATGTTTGATGAAAATCGGTTCAGCCGTTTGAAAAGTTATTGGTAGTAAACGCTTAAAAGTCAGGGCTTTCTCTAGCAAAAAATAGATGGCGCTACGGAAATCAAGTCGTATCGGTAGTTTCGCTACTAATCGCTAGATGGCGTTCTAGACAGTCGGGTATTTTAAATTTGCTTAGCAAATAAACTTGTATAAAAAACGTAAAAGGAAATGAGGCGTTTTCCAGTAAAAAAAAGAAGTTAGAATCATTCTCAAAAGATGGCGCATTTAGATTTTAGATCGTTCTGTCAAAAAGGAATATGCCGTTTTGTTCAATCATTTTATTTGTTATTGATTAACCAATCTTCTATTTAAACTATAATTTAACATAAAATATACATATGTACAAAAAATTATACATTTTGAACTAAAAGTAAAAATATTAGGTAAATATTCCAAAGACACTAACCACGAAAGATCTATCATATCATAAGTGATGATACATTTAAAAAAAAAAAGAAAACTACCTTTTACTATATACTGGCCTACAAAATGAGAATATAAAACCATAATAAAAAAAGAATAAAAAGCTGTATCGCAAATATCTCTGCTTCCTTTCTTATCTTGTAGTTATTAGCTGAAAAACACTGGCCACACATAGTTGGGCGGGTCGTACTTGTATCCTGGCATCCATGGCCACCACTGCTTATACTTCACCGGCCGGTAGTTATAGAAGTCGTACACCTGTTTTGGGTCATACGGGTCATAGCTGTACACCTCAGCAAGATACTTTACTAGTATTGCCATCATGAGGAATATTTTCAGCATCTGGAAAATAAGGTGCCACTTTATATATCACCATCATTTCAGTCGCGTAACGTCTGCTGCTGGTCATAGGCCTCTCCCAATTTCCAGAATGACAGATCAAGAGGCGGCCTGCTGTATCCAGCGCTTTCCAGAGATTTTAGTGAGGTCGTTTGACCACCTTGTGGGTGTGTTCTACGCTTCGCTTGCCAGTATTCTCGGTTCGTCGCGCTATGTGTCCCGCACACTACCACTTCAACGAGCTAATCCGCTGGGTTATGTCAGTGGCTTATGTTCTCCTACGAACTTCATCATTTCTAGTGAACCGAGCATAACCCTCTCCATAGCGCGCTGAGCGCTGAGCGCTGAGCCTTCTTAGAGACCCATTTTAATATTATAAGGTTTCAGAGCTATAAGCCATAAGTCATAAGTCTCCTACATATTGATCTATAACAATTATACATTAACAAGTCTTCAAGCCAAATGGGGATTAGTAGTCTTGTGGCCCTTGGCAGACATAACCCAGAGCCCTAAGACCCGAAGGCCACTTCTAGCGTGTTTATGGGCGAGAAGGTGGAATAAAGGAAATCAAATAGTGATGGCTTGCTAGCCGCGTCGACTATTGACATGATTCACATTTTTCCCATCCCCACGATAGGCTTTTACGATCTGTGCTGGAAGAAAAGCAGCTGGTTTTTCTATTCTCCCAGACCAGCATGTGGGAGAGATGATTATACTTAAAAAGTTTTCAACATTGGAAAAATAGAAAAAAGAAGGTCAGTGACTTCCTCTAGTTCAGTCTTTCCCAAAGTGGGCGATAACGCCCCCTTGTGGGCGCTGCAGGTCAAGGGCGGTAAGAGACCCAGAAAGAAAATGTTTATTTTTTTGCTAGGAGCTTTATTTAGCTAGGAGGCCTCTTAAACAACGACTGCAAGAGCTCTCGACTCTCAACAACAACCACAAAATATCATCCTCCACTTTGAGAATAAATATTTACATAATATACATATATAGGTCACAATAATTAATTAATTTAATTTGAAGTTATAGTGGTTTTTAAATAGGTGAAAAAATGGGGGCGCTAAAAAAATATTTATTCTCAAAGTGGGCAGTAGACAAAATAAGTTTGGGAACCACTGCTAGTTGGCTGAAACTTAATGATCCAGCCTTAGGTTCAGTTTGGGGGATCACATTTCATCACAGCCGGATATCCATAAGGCAGAGAAAGTAACATAGCCATTTTACGTCGGCTTCATATGTATAACTTTGCTTGTTTGTTTGTTTGTAATAGCTTTATTGTACTATGAAAAAATACAATTACATACAATAACAATAGAATAAATTGACAACGGCGGACTTATCCCTTAATGGAATCTCTTTCAGTCAACCGACGAAAAAGATAATAGCAGTCAAGATAAGTGAGATGTCTTTAGGTAGTTTGAAAAATTTGACACTATTGTTAGCCACTAATATGAAAAATAACAATTTGAATGAGATTGAAGTTTCAGCACACACACACGCACTATGTAACGAGAATGATACATATTTCAGCTCTAATTTTTCTGTCATATGTATTAAAAGTTTGCACTCTAAAATTGGTAGTTTACTTACTGTATGACTGATTTATACTGGTAGATTTTTCATTAATACGGCTAAACATAAAATGATTGGCTACCAACTTTTGAATTGTACAGCTTTGACGTAAGACCGCCTGAAACACGCCTGTTCACTTTGAACGGAAATGTTGATTTGGCAGCATTGAAACTTGTTCAATGTTTATAAGGCACTTAGATTACCTAACTGCTATTCTTGAAACTAGCATTGGCACAAAATTTTAAACGCTGTTTGGTAGATTAGGTCTATATCCGTAGAATAACCTAGAATATATTATCCGCTGCTTCTCTATCAGGGCATAGAGCCCGATTGGCAAAAATGAAGAATCTGTTTCACCACCGTTTGTTTTCTTTTTTAAACCGATTTCTAAAAAAAAGAAAGTTATCAATTCTTCGCGATCCTTTTTAGGGTTACGTACCCAAAGGGTAAAAACGGGACCCTATTACTAAGACTTCGCTGTCTGTCTGTCACCAGGCTGTATCTCAAGAACCGCGATAGCTAGACAGTTGAAATTTTCACAAATTATGTATTTCTGTTGCCGCTATAACAACAAATACTAAAAATAAAATAAAATCAATATTTAAGGGGGGCTCCCATACAACAAACGCGATTTTTTATAGATAATGGTACGGAACCCTTTGTGAGCGAATCTGATTCGCACTTGGCCGGTTTATTTAATGTATGTTTACCGATTATTCGAAATGCCTGGACCGATTTGGAAAATTCTTTTATTGTTTGTAAAGGTCAGCTGGTCCCATAGAATCAAATCATATTGGTTGAATTGTTCCCAATTCTACAGATTTCTTTTACAGATTCCTATGTCTACAGAAACCTAAGAATTGTGTAGTTTAGAGGTGAAGTTGATTTTCAGTTTTGAAAGATTGTTTTATTTATATAAGTAATTTGATTCAATTTTTTAACTACTAACTTGCTCATTGTAAATAGCCTTAGGTCTTATGGCCCGCTAGGCTTTGTCGTAAAGATGTGATTGTCTACTTGTCTACCGCTATAATATTTAAATAATCGACCACATTCTGCGACCTAATAGGAGATGTTCTGAAGAAAGCTGATGTAAGGAGTACCCATAACCGGAGAGCATGCTTGAAACGAGTTATGAGTGTTGACGAAGCAAAAGAGGTTTGCAAGTATCGTAGTAAGTGGAAATCCATAGTCTCTGCCTACCCCCATGGGAAACAGGCGTGAAAATATGTATGTATGTATGTATGTAATCGACCACATGAAGTTGTCCAAGATTAAATTGAAGTGTAATGTACACTTCAATTTAATCTTGGACAACTTCATAATATTATATTGCTAGCCTGAAGGGTTACGTAAGTAAGGTTCCTGCTTTTGGTAATTAAAATTTGCAATTGCAATTTTAATCACTTATGTACGCGTCTAGCGTTGGAGTTGCTGCAATACTATAATAAATATACTATAATAAATACTTGAAGAATTCCGTTATTTGTTTATCAAGCCAACAATTATATAAATTATTATGATTAATTGTTTGTCTGAGGTAAATAATTACTGCGCAGTGTTTTGAAACGAATTCTTTACATTATCTCGATGATGCATGGAATCGTTAAATGTAACAAGTTTACATGCTAGCCAAATTAAAAAAAAAACTTGAACTCCATCTAGTGATAAGTAGTGGAACTACATATTCCAATTAATATCTATAGCGCCATCTCTTATTTGCTAGGCTGATTTGAAAAAAAACCGACTTTCAATCGTTAACCCCCAATAACTTTAAAACGGCTGAATCGAAGCTGATGCCGGGCAAGGGAACCAAATGTAAAAAACCGCATCGACATCGGTCCACAATTAAGCGTCCAATTAAAAATTAAATAAAAAAAATCCCTTTTAAGTAAAAAATTAGCTAGCGATATCTATACCTAAAATTCTGAATAAACTTTTGTAGATGTCTGTAAAGTCCCATTTACACATTGCAAGTTTCTTGCCTGTTACATACAATTAAATGGAAGCAATAAAATATTTGTATGATCGGCATTTAGTTTATACAATAGGAGTGACGACAGGGCCCGAAAAGTATGATTGTAATTAGTCCGTCTCTTAGATAATTCAAAAGTAATGAACCCGTATTTTTCGGTTTGCCAAAAAAGTAAAAATTCACAAATATACGGAGCGTCAAAGTTCCGGAGTGGGGCTTGCGCGGTCACACCGTACCCAGCCGTGCCCGTGACGTCATGCGAAATTTAAATGCACTGTATCTTTGTTATTTTTGGTTTCTCAAAGAAAAGAAAAAATACGTGTTCAATATTTTTTAATAATTTAACCGATGGACCAAAAATATTTTTCCATTCTTCTTGCCTATTCTATTGCTTCTATTTAATTATATGCAACAGGCAAGAAACTTGCACTGTCTAAATGGGCCTTAATTCCTGGTTGGTCTACTTATATATAACCATCATCTGAAAATGTATATATAAATAAAACATTAAATAAAAATATCTAAGATTTATTTTTCAAAAAAAATAATTAAGTACAAAAAACATATGCAAAATCAGTAAGAACTCATTTTCCCCTTATGTAAACAAAGCAGACTTATTCCGAATCAATGCTGGTGACGGTTGGACCTGCTCCTCCTGCTATTTCCGTGACTACGACTACTCGAAACTTCATCGTCGGGCTCAAAAATTTCGTTACTTTTGGTCACTCTATCTTTCTCCCCAAGCTGCAACCAATCTCTCGCTTTGTCCTTTCTAATCTTCTTCTGATAGATCACATATCCATCTTTCGTCACATACGAAACCACCGGTGTCAGGACTTGGCGCCGAGTATTCTTCAGTTTTGCTCTTTTACTTGCTCTGAATTCAAACTCTTTGGAAGAATCTCCAGATTCATTACTCTCGCAAGATGCAGAGGTTTCACTGGAGGAACTAGATACACGATAGTTTCGTTTCGACTTCCTAGTTTTAGGTTTCTTTTTGGGTTTCTGGTTTGCTGATTTGGAGTAGTAAGGCATGACAACCATTGGTAGCTTTGGTTGTGGGACTACTGGCATAGGCACTTGCATCATCTGTCCGACTGGCATTGCCATTGACCGCATCGGAGCCATGTGAGGTGGCATCGGGAATCCACCCGGCATGAATTGTGATGAAACGTCTCGAAAGAGATACAGCACTGAAAGCGTATGAGAAATAACGATGTAGCTGTGCATCTGAAAAAAAAGGAATTCATGAATTTTTATTTTTATCGTTACAATTATAGAAAGCCATTAATGTTGCAAATTATTTTTTTATAAATACTCAAGACTTGTGCAAGATACATTAGTGAGGTTGTATTATTCTATTGGGCAGGATCATATGCCTTACAATAACCATTGCTTCACAAGCGATCAAAAAAGATTTAAGTATCCCTTTTAATCCGCGAAAATGTCGTTAATTTAACTTTTCCGTGTTTATGAGACTTATTAAATGTAATTCACCCTGTTGGCACAGTCGAATAGTACTTACTTTGTAAGATATCAGTAACGAGTTTCAGAACATAGTGTTTCACAAGAAGTCCGATCTACATTGATGACATTTTAGGTTTGCAAGCCTATAAATAGTCGGGGAGCTGAACTAGAACTATACAATAGGACCTTACGCAATGGCTCAAAGGATTCGTTGAGTAACCTGTACAAACCACTGCTTTTTGGAAAATGAATAAACATATGCGTATTCTATCGCTGATCACAACAGTATGCTATCACAATATAACAACAGCATAAAACTCATACTATTACAATTTCACGCTGATTTTCTCATATAAGAAAATTATGTAACCAGAATAATGAACATAGAGGTTTTTTTTAATTTCGACACAAACAGTAAACTTACAATTTACAGTTTAGACAAGTTTATGAAATAGAAAAACACAGTGCCAGAGTAGTATAAGTAGATATACAATTTCTAAACATGATGACAAACAATTATTTTAATTTAAATAATATAGACATTACGCAATTTTTAAGAACAAGGTTACCTAATGTGCAATTAGCGCGCAAATTCTAGAATTAATTTTGAACAAAAGCAGACTTTAGGCAATTTTTCTATATTTCATCATATCTTCCTCAAATAAATATTGAACCAATTTGGTTTGGAACTAATAGGCTTTCAAATAAAAAAAAATCATCAAAATCGGTTCACAAGTGAAGAAGATATCTCGTAACAATGTATACAAAAATATAAAATAAAAACATACGGGTCGAATTGATAACCTCCTCCTTTAGTAAAGTTGGATAAATATACAAATAACGATTTAAACATTTGACTCCAGAGAATGATTACGTGAAAATTGATCTGACGTAGGACAATCAAAACCATTGTAGTAGAATTACATAAAACTGAGTATTGATTGCTGCTGTTATACCTATTTCCATTGTTTTGGTAGGCAGATATAAGCCGCTAAGTTTACAAAAAGGGAACAGGTTTGGATGAGAAAGTCATTGAGTTCTGACAAGTCGTTGCAGCAAGAGCTCATGGAGCATCGGGTAAGGATTTTAAAGTATTTAGTAATAAGTATACACTTCTCAGTGCGCTTCTAGACATGATGACAAAGACCCCGTGCGACTTTTTTTTTGGACTATCGATTGAATAACAGTAAAATTTTTTCTTTGCAGGTATAAATGGAGAACGGAAAAAGTTTGGTATTTTTCCTTATTTTGAAAGTAGTTTTCGGGAATAAAGATCCCGAGATAGAGTTACCATTATGTCCGACCAATATACAATATCTGCCTCAGCCTCTTCCACTGCATTGTCGTATGCCAAGAAGCGCCAACTTCGGTTCTTTTCCTAATGGTGCTGGAAATCAACCAACCATGCCACCATTCATCCCACCTTATTACCAAAGCCCACCACCAGATAAAGCCGCTGCACCATTCCCGTTTCCCGTTCCTCCTGGGTACCCTGGTATGCCTGGTATACAAATGCCCGGTGTAATACCACCACTGCCACCAATGGCTGGTGGAATGCCACCAATGCCAGGACCTATACCTATACCAATGAATCCTGGCGCACCAGCTCACAAGCTTCCTGTGATTGTCATGCCGTTTTATTCCCCTAGTACTTCTACGTTTAAGAAATCCCCAAAGTCAACAAAAAGAGCGACTACAAAAAGGCCTAATCGTTACCTCGGGGTATATGATACAGATAAGGACATTTCATCAGGTGATGACATATCTTCAGACAGCGATGTATCCTCATCTAAAAGTGACCGGGATGTGTGGAAGTCAAAGCATGGATACAGAAGAAGTGGAAGAAGATCTCACAAACATCGGCTGCACCGATTAAGAAAAAAACACAGGAATGATATTGTTACACCGGTACTGCAATATGTAAATAGTAATGGTTATGTCATATTTGAAAAGAAGATATCTAAAGGAGAAGCGAAGGAATGGCTGAGAGGAGATCAATCAAAGCCGGATACTAAAAAAGACGATGAGGAAGAAGATGACGAAGACGACATTGCCATGAATTTTGTTCAGGAGGAAAATAAAACTAAGGAAAAAAAAAGGACCGAAGAAAAACACCACGTAATCCCCCACCCCACCCCACCTCAGCCGCCAATTAAAAAACATCGCCAACCAAAAACCACTAAAGATATAAAGGAAAAATAGTTATTGTATCTACAACTTTTGTATTTGTTGTATATTATTTACATTTTTATATTAAACGAAGTCAATGAAACGTATTATTTCATTCAAAAATAAGTTTTATTCTTAATATTTCAACACATACCTATTCATATCACAAGATGTTGTTTTATCAATTAGATACACAGGTACCTACTTGAATGATTATTGTGAGATAAACAGATTATGATGCTGTTTTAACATCCTTTACCTACTATAACTTGCCTTATTTCTAGAAGGGTTGTCAAAACCTGCAAAAATACCTCGTAGATATGACGTGTATTAAAATATAAGGAATCAATCGCTCAACTCAATACTTAACTCTGAAGAAATAAACTTTTTATTGCAAACGAACATGCAACTATAAAATATGTATTCGGCAAACGCATTTTACAACACTATCTGAATTATCTGATATATAAATAAAAAATAGTAGTACATTTTATCACAAACAGCAAACATGGGATTGCCTCCAACATAAATTTTGGGATATATGATGATTGTAAGTTTATTAACATTAAGGAAAATCTTAGCCTAGCAAGTTATGTGGTGACCAAACCAATGTACTTGGTTCACATCTGGTGGTGGCTCTCCCTCTCTTACGATTGTGTTAATAGCTAATACTGGTGTCAGAGTTTTCGAGCTGCCACAAGGCAAAGGTACAATAGCGCCAAGTTAAAATTTGGCAAGTAGCTTCAAAAAAGTTTTTTTCAAATATTTATTTTTATTTTTAATTTCATACATACATATTTTATTTTATTTATTTATTTATTCGAACTACATGGCCCTATGTATTTAGAGCCCGCTAGATCCCATTTTTGGCCAAAGGCCTCGGCTCTCCATTTCTCTCTGTCTTGCGCTTTTGCCTGCCAGTCCTTTGAGTAGGCATCTAAGTCGTCATGCCATCTTCGCCTAGGATTTCCAGGACGTCGACGTACGCGTTCGTTGGGGTCCACATCGTTGGTTTTGGGAAAAAATTCGGTTGGCATGCGGCTGATGTGACCGGTCCAGTCCAATTTTAATTTAGCGGCGGTGACGATCACGTCTGCAAATTTGTTGATGGGTTGCAGGGTAGTGTTGCGGACTCTATTTATTTTCATGATATTAAGCATAACGCGCTCCATGGCACGTTGGCAAACCCCGAGCCCGGACTTCTAAGCTTAAGTCACAGACCAAGTCTGTTTTTTCAATACTTGATCAATATTTCAAAATAATCAAAACTGGTTTCGATTATTAAAGTCGTTATCATACCATATAGTGAGGTCATAAAAACACGGTGGTTTTTTAAGAACCCTTACGTAACGTATATAGCTTATATAAGAACGCCCTTTCCTCTTACAAAGGTCTAGGAGTATTGAAAAGTACTTATAGATACGTTCCTATGGAAAAATCTAGGGTAAGCGCGTTCTTGAATAAGCTCCTGGGATTGGGCCAGGTTTTTTTCCATTGGTTGCTATAAAACAGATACAAAAACTATGCAAAATAAATTTAATACTAGTTTGGTATAATGCGAACAAAACCTTAGTTCTGCCTCGGTGAAGCGTGGCTTAAGAGCCAGTCCTATCAACGAGCATAAACAACGACCGTGAATTATCGTAAATAGTTACCATCATTATTATTTGAAAAAAAAAACCGGGTTAACACCTTCGCCCTGAGGAAGACCTCCGGATGAGGTCGAAACATGTCGGCAGTAGCTAACTCTATACGTGAGTTGACCCGAGCAAGTATTTCAAATATTAGTTGGTTATCCATCACTGTGAACCTGCTTTATGACAATTCTATGCTCACATATTGATCGTGACATCTTTTTTCAGATTAAAGATGCCAAATGGGCGTTAGCAATACTTTCGACGATTTTTATCACGGGGACAGTACAGCAGGCGTTTATGGGCCAGCACCCTTTGCTCAGTCAGCTCAATGCTCTTTCCGCCTTGCCTCAGGGTGCTATGGGGGCATTCGGACTGCCAATGGTGCCTATGCCCGCGCCGCCCCCGCCGCCCCCGCCACCGCCGGCACCTCCAATGATACCAGCGCCGATGATAGCCATATTTCTGGCCAACCGTAAAAAGACACCTAAAACTACAACCACAACAACCACGACGACGACGACGACGACCACGACAAAAAAGCCAGATGAGGAGTACGAGGAGGAAGGGGAAACTGGTAATGGAAACGGTAACGTAGCGGTTGGAGGAAACGGAAGCCGGCGGCGGCTTATACCGTTCCCGATACCTGTGCCAGTGCCGGTGCCGGTTCAGATGCCGATGCCTCCCCCGCCGCCCCTCCCGCCGCCGCCTCCGCCACCTCCTTGCCCGTACAGTATGTTCGGATAACAATTTCATCCAAAGCCTTTTCGTGCAAATGTCACTTTGTAGAAGCGCACGGCAACCAGAGCGCAAGGTAACAAAAATACTTAGAATTTTCTCTATTCTTTCTAAGCGCTACATGTAGTAAATTTTATTTTAAGACAGACTTTTAATCAGGCAGAATGATTTATAAGAAATCAAAAGTTAGCATAATTCGGTGAAAAACTTAGATCATGTGAAAAAGTCTTGTGGTTGGACGCTAAAACGATGAATGATACTTATTTTTATAATATTCCTATATATGCCTAAGTAAATTGTTTTTTAAGTAGTTGTTAAATTTAAAAAAATAAATGAGAATGTTTATTGTTTGTTTGAATTAAAAAAGACCTGATGATGATGGTGATGATTACTTGTTCACCTGTATAACGTTTACCTTTTTTCTTTAAAGCTATGTCAGATTACTGCTGTATTAAAGGCTCCCCTAACAAGGGAGGATTGATTGGTTTTTAAACTTTTGCGCTTTGAACACATTATTTACACATTAATCGTTCACCACCAACAAGGAAACACCATTGTACTCCAGCCGGTCTGTCTGGGACCACGAAGGATGTAACTTCTATTCGAAACGGTAGACGTAACAAAAAGGTTCGTGCTATAAGCTCCGTTTATCTATATTATCCGTTAATTTGCGTAAATCAGTTAGAGTGCAGATTAACAAGGTATTTTGCAGATTATCTGGCTGAGTCAGTTAATATGGAAAAGTGAGTATCTTCCAAAGCACGGAGGAGTTCGAAATTTTTTTTCTTTGCCAGGTTGTTCTGTTCTGGTGGTTGTCAGTGGGTATCAGGTTTCTTCATATTAATTGTGAAGGACATAGTCGCGGTCCCTTCCTCGCATAACCTGGTCTAAAAACCAGTAAACTAAGTAACATTTTCGGATAATGAGGTGATTCAAGCGCCTGCCAGACTGGAAAGAACTTTTCACAAAGTATGCTTCCCAGTGGGATTCGAACCCATGATCTCCGGATCACAAGGTGAACGCCATTACTACTGAACTACGGAGGTAGTCATAATATTACCACTGTTATTAAGTACAACATGAACCCTGTTGGGCATTGCAAAAAAAAAAATAGATGGAGAGTTCTTTTAATAGAGTTTAGAGTGTAGATTTAAGGCCGTCTCGTTATCTCATTTGTGCCACGCTGGCGTTTTTGGAGCCGATTAATGAAATGTGAATTGTAGCTAATCCCTTGATCACCCGACACTGCATGCCACATATGTGACAATACATTTTTGAACATAGAAGCATAAAAAATCTACCCGCAGGTGAAATGCAAATCTGCAACTGATTGGAAATAATAAAAGCAAAATTGCAGTATAAAACAAATTTATTTACAAATTCTTAGCCAAATTCTAAAATACTGGACAATACTTGCGTGTCTCTGATGTTTTAAAGCCACATTTTAACACTTCTGGCATAGACCCTCGGTGACCTTTTTATCCTATAAACATCTGAAATGGAAGAATAACTAAGTTATTTACTTCACATATTATTATTCTACTAAAGCATTATAACTGTTGCTTTACCTGACATTGTTTTACTATCAAGAATACGTACGTACTTATATACTTATTTCTAGACTACTTCTAAAAAAACTCCAAGATTTTACTGTTTCTTAGCATTAAATATTACTTATTTGTTAGAAAACCAGCCTTTTAAGCCTATTAAGTACGTCTACGACTATGCCTTCTGTGTTTACGCCTGTGCTTTTTTTCGGCTTTTTCGGCTTTTTCTTCTGAGCCAGAACTTTCATTTATTGCAAGAACTCGTTGAAAAGCAAATCCAGCAGGTACCGGTGCGGGGGCAGGCATCATGGGCATCGGGAAACCCGGGCCTGGGATTGGTATTTGGATGATGTATCCTTTGTCTTCTGCGGAGGCGCGCTGGTCTTTGCTCGTTGTCGTTGACACCGTCGTGGGGCGCGGGGGTATGGCCACCTGCAGGACGACAGGGGGCGGCGGGGGCACCATGAACATGGGAGGCGGCGGCGGCGGCATCGGCGGCGGCATCGGCATCGGCGGCGGCATCGGCATCGGCATCGGCATCGGCATCGGCATTGGCATCGGCATCGGCATCGGCGGCGGCGGGGGCATGCCATACATATAAGGAAACTGGGCCATCCCGGTTCTTATTATTATTGAAATTACAATAAATACAACACTAACTTCCATTTCTTATATCCTATCTGAAATGAAAATAGCGATTTTTGATTGTAACAGAAAGACATTTTTCATTTTATCAATCACAAAACTTTGATTAAAACTGACGTCAGATGAAGTCAATATAATTAAAATTACGTGCATTCTGGCGTGGTTGTATTTCGCATGCTGAGGATGGTGGCTTGATGAAATTGAACTATTAGGTCGGAGCCCGTACAGATTCATGTACGTACATATACAAATACACATGTTTACAAATTAGTCTTTATTCCTTAACTTTTAATTTCTTTTATTTATTCATACATACATACATACATAATATCACGCCTGTTTCCCGCAGGGGTAGGCAGAGACTATGGACCTCCACTTGCTACGATTTTGACAAACCTCTTTTGCTTCATCTAAACTCATCAATCTCTTCATACATGCCCTTTGGTTACGGGTACTTTTTACCTCTCCTTTTTTTAGAACGTCTGCAATTTGGTCGCAGAAAGTTCGCCGAGGCCGACCTTTTTCTACTGTTCCCTTCACATTTGTCATTTAAATATTTTTCGTCAATCTCTTTTCATCCATCCTTTCTATATGCCCAAACCATCTTAACATCCCTTTCTCTATTTTTGTCACAACATCCTCTTTTACTCCACACCGCTCCCTTATGGCATCATTCCGTATTCGATCTTTCAAAGTAACACCACACATACTCCTCAGCGCTCGCATTTCAACTGCATTTATTCTACTTTCATGCTTTCTCTGCCATACCCAACTCTCACTACCGTACATTAAAGTAGGTATCAGTACTCCTTTATGAACAGCGAGACGTGCCTTGTCTGATACCTTCCTACTGCTCATAAAGGAATGCAACGCTCCATTCACTTGGTTACCCGCATTTACTCTTTATTCAACATCACCCTCGTTTCGTTTCATTTTATTTATTCGATTTTTTTATTTATTTTATTAGTAGATTTCATCAAAAATATTAATCAATACATATAATTAATAAAAAAAACTATACTAATAACATATGAGGGCCCTTCCCGGTCCTTCTATCGTCAACGCGAGCATGGTTGGAAATGCTTGTAGTTTCATCCAGCGCAATCATAGAAAAATAATTGGCCAAGTGCGTGTCGGGCCACGCGCAGTGTAGGGTTCCGTAGTTCCGAATGCCAACTTTGAGTTTATGCCACTAAAAACGTTTAAAAACTTATTATATATTGAATTTGTATGAAATTTCTTTTTCCGAGTACATTTTATAAGTTGATCGCCTATAACTTTTTAATTTGTATACCCTACTTAGCTCTGATAGTTTTCCTTTAAACTACATTATACAATGTCCTTTTTAATTAAGTACAAATATTTTAAGGGGTGGTTCAGTCCATCATTTTGAACAACTTTTCCCAATGAAAGTATATGGAAATACGAAAAAAAAATTTTAGGTTTTCATACAAATCGAAGTAGTCACGTGATATCATTACTATCGAAAATGAAAATTTTTTTTTCGTATTTCTGTATACATTCATTGGGAAAAGTTGTTCAAAATGATGGACTGAACCACCCCTTAAAATATTTGTACTTAATTAAAAAGGACATTGTATATACTATAGCTGTGAATTTTTTTACGTGAATATAACCGTTTAGCAGATAGAGGGGGGGGACACTTGCCTCCAACAAAAATTTTCACTTTAAACCCAAATATTTCAAAAACGAAT
Source organism: Acrobasis consociella (assembly GCA_963555685.1). Lineage (NCBI taxonomy): Eukaryota > Metazoa > Arthropoda > Insecta > Lepidoptera > Pyralidae > Acrobasis > Acrobasis consociella. The sequence goes on from OY743116.1 coordinate 608,189, forward strand.
CCCTAACTAACAAGCTCACAATGTTTTTGAAAGACCTATTTAACGACACCCCACACAATGTATTTGTCGAGAAAAACCTCTTTACTTGTATGGCAGCTAACCTAAAAAAAAAATATTTTTCCAGATTTTATTTTACGACTTTTTCGCCATGATTAATATACATATCCATGCCAAATTACAGCTTTCTAGTACTTGTAGTTTCTGAGTAGGACCGCGGACAGACAGACAGACGTGGCGAAACTATAAGGGTTCCTTGTTTACTACGGAACCCTAAAAAGCAAAGTGAAAAGAGAGAGATTGCATTCTATTGTACGAAATTAGTACCTATTATTATTAACTATTCATTGAACGAATATTAACTTTTCATAGGGTGCGGAAATTTCATAAAACTTGTTCCAGGTAATACGTGTTTTTCAGTAAGCCTTATGAGTGTGTGAATAAATGTTTTTCATTTAGAATCTTCATTACATTTGCAAAGTTTATATACAAATCGGCCGAAGTTCAGGTAAAATTTGTACAAAAAAGCAGATTTTTGGAGACTTATACTGTTTTTTTTTTCCAAATTTAAATTTTTAATTTCGATTTAAACTTAGAAATAGCGCACAAGATTCATGTTAGTTCAAAAGTTTCTAAGAAATTTATGTTATAACGTCGTAATCACGTACGAGCGTTTGTATGAAAAGTAAGGCGGGTTGGGCGCTCTTATACATAAAAAAAAACCCTGACAAATCGCTCGCTGCCCCGTAGTCAGGTGTTGATGTAGTCGATGCTTAACTTTTGAGCCAGATACCTAAAGGCCAGCCCGGGTGCGCATTGTCTTACATAACTTTTTAACTCATATCATCGGAAGTCCGAAAATATTTCTCATACCATTTAAAATCATAATGCTTATTCTTTATAAAAAAAAAAACTAATGATTTTGAACTATAATCATTGGAATTTATAATATTACTAATCACACACTTCGTTTTTAATAATATTTTTTTTCATATATTTGTTTATACTAATGATCTAAACTCCAAATCATTCGAATTAATAGCTACTATATTCATAAATTTGTTTTTTCAAATATTTTTTTTATAAATTTCTTAATCATAAGTATCCATATTATTGAAAATGATAATATCTATAATCAAACATTTGTTTTATATATTCATTTTCATACAGTTTATAATCATAAGTGTAAATGAAATGGAATAAGTAACAATCATTCATTAAATGAAAGTAGAGTAGGAGTTAAAGTAAAGTAAAGTAGTAGAACTGTGACCCCAACAGCGCGCGGCGCGAGCCGAGCGAGCGAAGCGAGTGTGCCGCGGCAGCGGCCGGCGAAGCGCCAGAAACTAATTTTTGTTTGAAAAATAGACAGACACACTGACAAATACGTCAAACTTATAAAACCCCTCTTATTTTTGGTCGAAGTCATCCTTTTCTATGCGTTACAAAAACAAATCTACGTTTTAAAGTATTTTCGTAGTATTGCTTTTATTAATACAAAAATTATGATAAATTGCCCATTATAAAGTAAACTATTCTGAACAACGACGTTAGGAGTAATTGTAGTATGTAATTAGTAACAACATTATTAATAAAAACAATATGATAAAGAATGTAATGAAGAAAAAAGTGCTGAAAAAAATAATTATGAATTTAAACTTGTTCTATGTAGTAACAGTATTAATAAAAAAAATATGATCTGTTGGGGGTGCCTGAACTAGGGTGAGTTGTTAAGTATAAAGATAGATAATTTTGTTAATAAACACTATATTTCAGAAACCGAAAATGTTACACGAAAATGTTTATAAATGTTGATGTAAATGAAATGTTATGAGCGCATCGTACGGCGGCGATTTTTGCACTAAATCGTTTTTGGGTCAAGCGCACCGGTATGCGTTGCGTTTGACGTCATTGTAAGGTGTTGCTACACCGAACATCTTGCCGGGGGCGAAGATGAGAGAAGATGAAGTGCGAGATTAAGATGAGATGAGTGCTATGATGTATGATACAAGGTGAAGAACAATGTTTTCTTAAAGTCCCTAATAAAATATTCACGGATTGTTTTCACCCAACGAAAGTTTTCGCAAAAATACGGGGGTAGCGAGTTTGTTATTACGCGGCTCACTCATTTGCACTCGCGCACTACACTCTTTCACTGACACTGACACTTGTGGTAAATCAGTCTGTTGGGGAGCTCGGCGCTCGGCCGGGCGCGGGCCGGCAGTTGCGGCCGGTTGCGACAGTTGAGGCAATTGCGCGACGTCCGAAGATCTCCTGCTGCGGACTCGCTTACACGTTACGATGATCCCCACGATTGCAACTACGCCTACCGTGCCGTAGATAAGGGCGTAGTGATGCACGTGGTGAACAGAAATGTTGTCGGATAAAGGTTCTTGATTTTTCATAAACTGGATTCTTTCATCTATACTTTGAAACAACTGTTTGTTCTCTAGAGTTTGGTTATCATCCCTTAAAGTTTCGACTGTAATATTTATAATGTGGTTGATGGGAGCGACATAAGGCGTTTCGTCGGAGTTTTCTATATCGATCCTTTTTTCTAAATGTTTGTGAGAATACATGGTAAAGTTCTCAGTTTTCACTTCGCAATTGTTATCAATGTTTATAATGTTTGCGCCGGTCAGCTGATGAGCGGTAACTCGATCCCCGCACAGTGACCGCACTTGACACTTATCGCAACAAAAATAGAAATAATTATTCAATTTTGTTAAGCTAATCCATCTGCTTTGGCACGCGACCCTTGTTACTTTGCAATGATCCAGCAGATTGTCATTTCGGATGCAGAGGTCGTTATCCGATTTCATCTTGTAGATGGGGGTTTTTAATTCACAAAGATATGTTTCGTCTCGTGATAGGCAGTGGTCTAAGTCAAATTTGGTAATAGGCAGATAAGAGTCTTTAAGAAGATTTATTGCTATGTAGTCCTCGACGGGGACCACAGTAATCATGTTTCGACCCACGAGATGAGGTATGGCAAAAATGTGGTATAAATCATAGTTGTCTCTGCTAACTAGTGGCACCCTTATCTCAAATATTAAGTATTGCGTGGTCATCTTGGTTTTTACTGATAGCAAAGAGTAAATCTCTCGCATGTTTGTTTGTATGTTGTTAATAGGTATGGAGATATCTTTCGGTAATTGTCCCGATATAACACCTAGTTCATTCTGAAGTTGTTCAGGGTTCATGATATGTATGTTAATTCTCCCTCCGTATGTACTGGTGATAATATCCAATAGAATGTCTTGAATGTTTTTAAGATGAGTCAATATGTTTGAAGCAGCCATGGCCGAAAGGGTAAATTCTGTTTTGAGTGACTCTTCGTTCACTTGTTTTCCTAAGTTAGTAGTAGCGGACTCCAAGCTCAGCAGATGTTGATGTACTATTTTATGTTGTCTTTGAATAGATTCTTCTGTCCGTTTTAGTAAATTGTTTTCCGCTTCCACTATCGAAGTTTGATTCTTCCACAAAAGGGCTAGATGTTTTACGTTATCGCGAATCAGTGTGATGTCCTTTTCGTATTGTTCGGCGAAGCGGTCGTCGAGTACTCCGAACAAGGTATTCGCAAGATATCCGACACCATTGACGATACCGCGGCGGCTCCGGGCACGAGAGTTCATTTGATAATTTAGAAGAACTTTATTATTCCGATCCAGTTCGTTGTAGGCATGACGTAACTGTAATAGGATAAGCTCACACTGATACACCTGTTTCATTGTATGACATACGCTTTCTAGATGATCGTAATATTTATTGTAGGTCGAGGTACTTTCCCAATATGGGTCAATGTCATAATACGCTATCATTTTCCATTGATCTCTAATAAGTTGCATTTTTGCCATTTTATCGAAGTAAAGCTTTTGGTTTTCGTGTAGGCTTGTAATGTTAAAGGCGTGACCAGATGTTACGAAGGTAGCGAAATAAACAAGCATTATCGCCAATGTTGATAAGTTTCGTTTTGTTGTTTGTGTAGGTTTCCTTTCAGGTAGTTTGGGTTGTTCCGGTGGCGCCGTGTTTTCTGTCTCTTCATCTTCCAAAGGTAAGACAGATAACTTCACAATAGGTCTCTTTATTATGCCATTTTTTGTTTTCAGTGACACCACTCTCACTAATCCATCGCTTCCTGGATGGACATCGACGACTCTGCCCAGGGACCACTTCCCCGGCGGGAGGTTGTCTTCATGTATGACCACTATGTTTCCAATGGATAAGTTAGGTTTAGGCTGTTTCCATTTTTGTCTTGCTGTTAGTTGACTCAGATACTCCGCTTTCCATTTTTTCCAGATATCCTGCGTCGTCTTTTGAATAATGTGCCAGCGTGTACGAGCATCCTCTTTTGTTTCAATTACGGTAAGTCCTGGAGTACCGGAAAGAAAATGAGCGGGGGTAAGAAAATCTAAATCTTCTATGTTTTCAGTTAAGGCGCATAAAGGCCGCGAGTTGAGGCACGCTTCCACTTGGGCCAGAATGGTAGCATATTCCTCGAATGTTAGTTTCTGTTCACCAATAACTCTTCTTAAATGATGTTTAAGGCTTCTAACAGCTCGTTCCCATAAGCCTCCGGCACTTGGCCACGATGCAGCGTTCCTGTTCCACTCAATCTTCATATCAGCAAGGTCGGCGGGGAGGTTACTGTTAAAAATTGTTACGAATTCTTCTTGCATTGCTCTGTTGGCTCCTACAAAATTAGTGCCATTGTCACTATATAGAAACCGCGGACATCCTCGTCTGGCAGCCATTCTCCTCAGCGCTGCCATAAATGCTGAGCTGGACAGATCCGTCACCAACTCCAGGTGTACGGCCTTAGTGACCATACAGACGAAAATAGCCACGTAACCCTTGTATGTTCTCGCAGATCTTCCCCTGTTAGCCTTGATTTCCACGAAACCCGTGTAGTCAACTCCACAATGCTGGAAGGCCTTTGCTGGATTGACCCGAGCTGCTGGTAGATCCGCCATGAGTTGATGTTGTTTTATACCATCTACTTTACGACAGGTGATACACTTTCGCAGTTCTTTTTTCACTGTATTGTTACCCCCAGTAATCCAGTATTCTCGCCTTAATGTTGCTAGTGTAAGGCGAGGACCCCCATGGAAGGTCAACTCATGCGCCTGCCTGATTAACAGAGTTGTTAACTTAGTGTCTCTAGGTATTATTATGGGATGCTTCATTTCAAAGCTAATGTTGGCGTGAGCAAGTCGACCTCCTACACGCAGAATTCCTTCTTGATCAAGAAAAGGGTTTAAGTTTAGTAATTTACTGTTAGATTTTATATTTTTATGTTTACGTAAATGTTCAATATCCGCTCCAAATTCCGATTCTTGTACATATTTCACAATTGTCAATTTAGCTTTATTCAATTCTTGTAAAGTGATATAGTTGGGTAATTGTTTGCGCTGACGATTCATAAATCGTTGTATCCACGCGAGAATGTTAATTGTTTTTGTTATAGAACTATATTTATGTAGTAGTGTATTTATAATGTTATCATTGTACTCTGTTTGAATCGTATTTGCTTGTTTTTGAAATTTGGCCTTCATTTCCAAATCTGTATGGTATTTATGTTGTTTTATGTGTTCGATGCTGTTTCCAGAAGCCCATAATGGTCCCTTCCACCATAAAGAATGTTCCTTTAGTTGGGAAACGTATAAACCTCTGCTAGCGGGGTCCGCGGGGTTCTCGTTCGACTTGACGTAGCGCCAACCGTCGGGGGGTATAATGTTACAAATTTTTTCGACTCGATTGGCCACAAAGGGCTTCCAGCGGCTTGGCTCTCCTTGTATCCAACCCAATACAACCATTGAGTCGGTCCAGCAGTGGACCTCTATTTGATGTTGATTTAATGCTTGCTTAATTTTTTCTATTAATTTAGCGAGTAGTAGGGCCCCGCTAAGCTCCAATTTGGGTAAAAAAAGAGCCTTTTTATAAGGGACTAGTTTACTTTTTGCAGCAAGAATAACAGACGAGGATTGACCCTTCACTTGTGCGTAAACTACGCAGGCGTATGCCTCCTCAGAGGCGTCGCAAAATCCTTGAAGAATGATGACGTCACCTGTGGTGCATGATATCCATCTAGGGATTTTTAATTCATTTATCAAATGTATGTCGGCGGTAATTTTAGACCATTCTTTGTAAATGTTATCAGGTACTTGGTCGTCCCAGCGAAGATTTAAGCCCCATAACTTTTGAAATAGAAGTTTGAGTTTTGTTGAGATTGGTATAAGCCATCCAAGCGGGTCAAATAATTTTGATATTTCTGAAAGCAAGCTGCGTTTTGTTGGTTTAATCTTTGGAGCTGATATTTTGCATTGAAAAGTAAATTCGTCGGTTGTTGAATTCCAGGCTAAGCCTAATGTTTTTGTTGTATCCTCTGTTTTGAAATTGAAGACCGCATCTTGATCGTTGTTGTTTTGTTGAATGTTTGAAAGGAGCTCTTTGTTGTTGGAAGACCATTTTCTTAGAGTCATCCCGGCTGATTTGAGTAGATGATCTAGGTCGGCAATCAATTTCTTTCCCTGATCTATGGAATTTGCGCCATGGAGCACGTCATCCATATATAATGCGGACTCCAGCACCTGTGATGCTTCAGGGAAATGTTCACGTTCGTCCGCTGCTAATCTTTTCAGCGTCATCATAGCTAAGAATGGCGCGCTTTTTGTTCCGTATGAGACGGTGGTGAGCTTGTATGTTTGTAGTGGATGTTGAGGAGACTCGCGCCAAATGATTTTTTGAAGGTTCTGATCTTGCTCGTTTAATAAGATTTGACGAAACATTTTAGCTAAATCTGAGCAGAAAACGAATTTGTACTGGCGCCATTTCAATATTAATGTTTGCAGGTCTTGTTGAAGGTTGGGGCCGGTGTACATTAAGTCATTCAGACTAAATCCAGAAGATGTTTTAGCGGATGCGTTGAATACTACCCGGTACTTAGTGGTTGTGGACTCACTACGGTACACTCCATGATGTGGGAGATAGCATTCTAATGTTGAATTGGTGTTCTTGTTGTCTAAGGCCATATGATTTAATGTTTGATACTCCTGCATGAACTCCTTATAATGTTTTGCTAATTGTTGTTGTGTTTCAAATTTTCTTTCTAGGTTAAAAAATTGAGCAATAGCCATTTGTTTAGAGGACCCTAGTTTTTGTTCGATATCTTCTTTCAGGGGTAGCCGTACTTCGTAACGTCCGTCTTTCTTCCTGATTGTTGTTTTGTTGTAGAAGTCAATACATTCTTGATCTTCTTTAGACAAATTTGATTGTTCTGTAATTTCTTCTATGTCCCAGAATCTCTTAATGTCGTCCATAGAGTTCAGAATCACGTTACAGTGATATGTTTGCGCGTTACCACATAATAACCATCCCAAGTAAGTTTGTTGCGCAACAGGCTGAGTCGAGTATTCACCCTTAATCAACCCGCCCAATATGATCATAGAATAAATGTCGGCTCCAAGCAATAAGTCCACTGGACGGCTTTTGAAGAATTCGGGATCGGCTAAATCAATGTTAGATATATAATTCCAAGATGGTTTTTCAAATGTTTTATTCGGTAGATTTTTTATTAAGTCGTTCATTATGAGTACCTCCGTGTAGAATTGAAAGTCGTTGTATAATGATCTGCACTCAATGATTGCTGCCCCTTTGCTAGAGTTTTCCATATGCCCTACACCGAAAATAGTGCCCTTGCATTGTTTTCTTTTAAGACCTAATTGTTGAGCCGCTTTTTCGGTTATTAATGACAATTGAGAGCCTTGGTCGATCAAAGCTCGGAAGGAATAGTATTGGCCATCGCTAGATTTGACATTCACCATTGCAGTCGCCAACAATGTTTGAGAAAAATTATCTTGAGATGCATGTGTGTTCGATGTTATGTTTTCAGAAGGTTTTCTTGATGTCGATGAACTCGATGAAGCAATCGGAGTCGATGCTTCAGCGAAAGCCTCGTGCAGTATTGTACTATGCTGACTCGAACACTTGCGACATGTTTTCGTTGAAATGCATGGATTGCCATTGTGACTAAATAAGCAATTTGTACAAAGTTTTAATTTATTGACTGTTTTTAATTTTTGGTTAATTGGCATAACTAAAAAAGTTTTGCAATTATAGATGCCGTGATTTTGAGAGCAAAGAGGACATTTAATGTCAGATGAAATGTGGAATGATTTGGTAAATTGATTGTTTGGATGTTTATGTTGAAAATTATTGTTATTGTTTCTTGTTTGAATTTGATTAGGTTGATAGGTTTTAGTGGAGTTATGATAATCCCGTTGCGGATAAATGTTAGGTTTTTGTTGAGAAGTTTCAGGTTTTCGTCGCGATGATTCCATGGCTGTAAACTTTCCCTCGAGATAATCTAAGAAATCTTTTAAAAAAGGTAGCTCCCGGGGGTTCTTTAATGATTCTATGTAATCGGCGTGCGTAACGGAATCCAATTTCTGCGATAGAAGATGTACTAATATCGGATCCCATGTTTTTATATCGACTTCAAGGTTCTTGATTGCGTTTAGTGACTCAATAGTTACATCGTGAAGTTTCTTGATCTGCCCCAAGGTTTGTTGTTGCATGTTAGGAAGTCCTAAAAGGGTGTTCATGTGAGTACTAAATATGAGTTTCTTGTTGTTGTACCGATTGTTCAAGATTTCCCAGCAGGTGTTATAATTTTCAGAGCTAATCGGTAGGTGTTGGATCAGCCGCTCTGCTTCTCCACGAACTTTGCTTCTTAAAAATTGCATTTTTTGGGCGCTAGAAATAGAGTTGTTGTTGTGTATCGCCTCACAGAATAAATTCTTGAATGGTACCCATTGACTAAATTGGCCATTAAAAAATGGTATGTCGAGTTGTGGGGAAGATTTTTCGCGATGTGCCACTGACCACATTTTTGAGTTAATTTGCCTTTTCAGCCTGTTGTACTGTCTTTCATGAAAATCAAATTTTATCTCGTAGTCACTTACTTCTTCGCCAGCTTCATTAATGATCTCCCAATGTTGTTTATCGACCACTGACCAACGAGACTGTAATGTTTTTAATGAATCATCGAACTCCCATTTTTCAGTCATAGCTTCCAAGTCCATATTTTCCATTGTCCGTTTGAAGGCCTTGAAATTTGTTTCTTGTTTGTGCAGCATGTTGTCTAAAACCGTATTCCCGGTGGAGGTCTCTAATGTTTGATTTAATGTTGATATATTTTCTTCTTTAGGCTGTTCAGATGTTTTTCGAGGCTCCACCACAGGAGTTACAGTCGACGTAGTTTCCTTGCAAGTACCTGCATTTTGTTCATCTATTTCGCTCGGAAAAGACACTTGCTTGAGGTGTTGTTCGATATAACTTCTTGCTTCATGATAAAATTTCTCCGCGCGTTGATAATAGTTGCTAGTAAAGTACGAGTAGGAAGACTTATTAGGTACTTCGTTTAGTTTAAGATGATTGTTATGGAATTCTTTCCAATAGGTTTCCAAAGTTTCCAGACGTCGGTTGATGCTAGATGAAGTTTTGCGAGCAGTAGGTTCCTTTTTGAAGTTGGAAAGGACCCTCTCCAGCGCCGTAAGAAGTTCATATTGTGTATCAATTTGGCTGTCAACGTTCTCCATGTTGCAAAAGGGAAGTAGAGAAATGGAAGCAAGAATAAAAAGGAAAGATCTTACTTGTATACAGCTGGAAGCAGCGTGGCCACAGCGCTGTGATTACCTACTTAGCTGGTCCACGGTAACTGGCAATGTCTTTGATTGATATAACGATTGTCCACAAAATGTCACTCACTAAGTTCAAACACAATGTTCGCTGGTTGTTCACCTCAATTCACGAATTTTATTACGCGCACGAGGAGTAGCTCGAAGGACCATATGTTGGGGGTGCCTGAACTAGGGTGAGTTGTTAAGTATAAAGATAGATAATTTTGTTAATAAACACTATATTTCAGAAACCGAAAATGTTACACGAAAATGTTTATAAATGTTGATGTAAATGAAATGTTATGAGCGCATCGTACGGCGGCGATTTTTGCACTAAATCGTTTTTGGGTCAAGCGCACCGGTATGCGTTGCGTTTGACGTCATTGTAAGGTGTTGCTACACCGAACATGATCACTAAATGTTATGAGCTCCGATGATAGTAATAAAAATGTATGAATAAAAAAGTATGAAGAGTGATGATTATGAACACAAATCGGTAGAAATGATAAATAGGATTTTGAATTTTATGACAGCCAATATGGACCCGGCTAGCCCTCTAGACATGCGTGATTTCAGTCAATTTTCGGGCGACAATCTATACATATAATAAAACAGTAAAAAAAGTGTGTCTGTACATTAAATATATTTCCAAAAAAAATATTGGGGGCGATGGAGACATAGTAATAGAGTAAGAATCTATATCTATATCTATATCTATACATATAATAAAACAGTAAAAAAAGTGTGTCTGTACATTAAATATATTTCCAAAAAAAATTGGGGGCAGTGGAGACATAGTAATAGAGGAAGAATTTAAAAAAAAATGTCTGTCTGTTTGTCTGTTTGTCTGTTTGTACACGCTAATCTCCGGAAATACTGGACGGATTCGAATGCAACTTTTTTTGTTATATAGCTATTAAGCCTGGGCAACATATAGGTTATAAATGATTTTGGAAAATGAAACGCCTGATGCAGCACCATAATGGTCCAGCTAAACTATAAGAGATATAAAAATGTCGCCTTAGTAAAAGTTGTTCAGCCTGATGAGCATTTTCCAGAGACATAAAGTGCATGCGAACGAAGTCGCGGGCTTCAGCTAGTTTAAAATAAAATGACTGTCTGTTTGTCTGTTTGTCTGTTTGTACACGCTAATCTCCGGAAATACTGGACGGATTCGAATGAAACTTTTTTTGTTATATAGCTATTAAGCCTGGGCAACATATAGGGTATAAATGATTTTGGAAAATGGAACGCCTGATGCAGAACCATAATGGTCCAGCTAAACTATAAGAGATATAAAAATGCCGCCTTAGTAAAAGTTGTTCAGTCTGATGAGCATTTTCCAGAGACATAAAGTTCATGCGAACGAAGTCGCGGGCTTCGGCTAGTATTATATATTTTACGCACCGTTGGTCCCTGCGGCCCCAACGTTTTAACCCTAAACGGTAATTAATGCCAAGGCTACTGTATTTGCGCCGTTTGAGGTTTCTGCAGCAGCTGCCGCTGTCCCGGCTTTAGACCCTGTGACTGAGAGAAGAGTGTCCCAAACAAGAGGCCGTCCTTATCTCCAAGGCACAAGGGTCAACCCATCCGGTTTATTATTCCTTAATATTTGTTTGATTAATTTTTTTTTGTTAACCATTGGATATTTTATCTAAAATTCCAATATACCACAACTCACCAGTATTTATGTCAGTCATCGTTCATCATCATCCGACAGTTGCATCCTTAGCGGTCGCTTGAAAGCCCGGGGTTGGTTTATACAGAGCGACTAGACTTCGGCACCCAAAGAATATGTTTGAGCAAACGCTAGATGGCGTTATAAATTAAAAAATCGTTTATTTATCTTTGGATATTTGTATCACTTGATAATTGTAAATTTTTCTTTTGAGTTGATTCACATAATTTAGGGATACATTAAGTAATTGTTGACATCAGATCATTTACTTACAGCTAAGTTTGCCGTTTGCCGCTTCTTGCGCAAGTATAGAAAAAGCGGCAACAAACTGTGCTCTGAAACATTTTCTCCAAAAACGTTAACTTAAAATTGTATTGATATTAAAATTAGATATGTGTTTGGGACCCACAGTTTATAAGTTCGTGCCTTTCGAAACACAGACTCATTTTTCTTTGCGAATAATCAGGTGGTTCAAGCCTACAATATCCTAACCAGACAGGAAACAACTTTTCAAAAAGTATACTTGTCTTAGTGGCATTTGAATCCACGACCTCCGATTCCGGCGAACGCCTTGACCACTGGACCACGGAGGCAGTTATGGCAGTCATCGTTATCTGGACCTTTACTCCATAACACGACAGTCATGCGATAGTCACTTTTCATTTCAATGCAAAAACAAATTAGGTACTTACACCATATACGTAACTACGTGAGTTTATCGTGCCGCTTGGAGTAAAGGTCCCTGCATATGTTTAGAAAAAGGGGCGGCGCTATTTATATCTAATAAAAGAAAAAACAAAGGTTTTGTACAAAATACGTTTAATTTACTGTAACTTAAGTATAAAATAGTTGTCTTCACCAAAATACACACTTATCTTCCAATGCATTCAGCTCTCATCAAGAAACAAAAACTTAATTATAAAAAATGTGCTCTTGAACTTCTAGGATTCTTGATTCTGGAGCGGTCTTGTAGCATAGTACCAATTTTTTAAACATTGAATATATGAATAGGTATTATTGTTGTTGGTACATCGGCCAAGTGACGTGGTGAAATACCTAAGAAAGCCTGATTTCTGAATAACCCTTGAATCTTTGAAAGTCTGCTACATCTTTGTTTATAAGTTTCCGAGTCTTTTTATTTAGATCATATTTCTTCCACGACGGCTACGTCTGTGATGACTGTAACAGTTTTTGCTCCTACACTTGTGTCGCTCGAGAGATTCTGACCCTGACGATGAACTGTATCTGTTTTCTTTGCTGTATCTGCTGTATCTCCGATAAGGCATTGGCATCGGCGGAAAGGGCATTCCGAACGCTGGCCCTGGGATTGGAACAGGTATGATATATGCTCTGTTGTCGGAACCGGTCTGACCATCAGATTGTCTTATTGCAGCCGTCGATGACGTCGACGGTTTTTTCGTGGAGTTTGGTAACGCTACCTGCAGCATTATGGGAGGTGGTGGCGGAGGAGGTTGTACCATAAGCATCGGCGGCGGCATCGGCTGAGGCATGGGGTGCGGCATCGGAGGCGGCATCATAGGCGGCATGAACTGTGGCATGGCAGGCGGCTGCGGCATGCCGAACATAAACGGATACTGCGCATATCCACTTCTTAACAATATAGAAATCACTACAAATAAAATTTTGACTTCCATTTTCGTATACAATCTGAAATGAACACAAACATCGGCGTTATCGTAAAATGTTTTCCTTATCCGTTCCCATTGGGAGAATTTTTTACGAGTCACAAAACTTTCATTATAAATAACGTGAGATAAATACATTACATTGAGCACGTGCGTGTTCGCACGTTGTAGCCACGTGTGGCTGGTGTTCCGACCGCGATTTTAAATCTTCCAATATAATCGTTATTGTAAGCCCAAACAAAGCAAACATATCATAATAAGATAAATTTACACACAATTATATGCCTGTTTCCATAGGGAAAGACAAAGACGTTGAATGAACCATCCCATCTCAAGATGTATTTTTTAACGACCACTACGTGTATTTAGATTTAACTTATTGAAGAATTCGAATCCTCATCCTTTTTTAACTCACCTATTATCTTGTTCATAAACATTTAGGTATCTCTAATCATTGTACAGTCCGCTAACAAGGGGTTTCCTACGTCATTCAGAAACAAAATTTATAGAATTAGTACCTGGGTCGGCCCTCTACCTATTTCTTGAATCAAAATTTCGTTCGTTCTTCATTAAAATCTCTCTGTAACTTCATTCAAAAATTCTGAATATAAATCTTCGTATTCTTTTAATACTATTTTGAGTTTAAGAGAAATTTCAAACTATAGGCAGAAGGCCGGCCTACAGTACTAGGCATCTCGTTAGCCGACTGTACCATGTGAATAAAAAAACCAGTTTTCTTTTATCTAGTAATACAGTTTACCAAGCACACCGAAGTGCTAGCTGTCACATACCTACCAACTACGTGTTTCAAATTAATCAAAGCAAAGCTAAACTTTTCTGCTTTTGTAACCTGTGTTTCCACAATAAAGATGATTTGATTTGATTTGATCAGAGAATACTAATAAATAAAAAATAAGTAACTAGTTAAAAGTTTTCTGTTCTTCACTACTAATTGTCAAGACACGTGCTAATTCAGAATACCTTCTCAAATTTACACTACTAGTAGTTCGCCACGAACTTAGACCTCGCAATTATAATTTCAGAATAATGTACCTGATTTGGATGAAGTGTTGATTGATTTGTTTTTCCGATATGCGGATTCATGGTTGTGACCAAATTTCCAAAATAGTTGCCAATCAACCATCAATAGCCCTTTCTTCAAATGACTTTCGATCTAGCTCTGAAATGTCAGGAGCATTCCAACCATACAATCCCATGGATATGAGGTCTACCGTGATTCTGAAATTCAGTTTTGTACCAGTAGTCTTTCACCGAAAAACGACCCATCATTTTTCAACTGACAAAGTCAGCTCGTTGTTGGAAAAACCATAAAACTATTAATGGGTTTTCGTTTAAATGTTTATTTGTATTGCTATGGCTCTATGCCGCTGCTCATTGGTTTCTTACTCTCTTCGTAAAGCTACTTCGCAGGCTTTGGTTGATGTTGATCTCTTGTTAGTTCGTAGCATAATTACTAATACTACTACAGAAGCACAGACAAGCAGCGATAGCGATTGAAAGAAAGGTCGCTCAACAAAATTGCAAAATTTAATAAACAAGCCAAGAATCAATCAAAATAAGCAAAAACTGAAAAAAAACTAATCATAAAATAAGCAAAACCCTTTCATTTAAATATGATAAAATTTATAAAACTACTTAAGAAACTCAAAATAATAACCATAACAGTTATTCAGAGAAATTACTTCGTGGACCCCAGGGGGAAAATGTATATTTAAGAAAGTTGTTAAGTAACCCGGACTGAATTCACCCTTAAATAGTTTCAGTATATATTGTAAGAAGATTTGTATTGTATATCCGTCCCGGCTTAGTCAGCTAGACTTCGCCAGTCACCCTAAACCCGTTTAAGTATAACGTATAAAAAAGTTGGTCAAATAAAAAGAAATCGTTTTCATAATGGCAACAAAAAAGTCTAATGACATTTTTGAAAATATTTTGAAAAATGGCGGATATATGACAGTTTTAAAATTTTAAACCCCCATATTTCCGCCATTTTGAAAAAAATCGAAAAACTGGCTCGACAAAAAAATTCTATTAGGTTGCTGAACCTGGTTACAAAATTACATGAGAATCGGTTAAGAAATGCGACCTGTAGGCGAGAACAGACAGACCGACAGACAGACGGACAAAAGAATTTTTGGCTAATCTCGAAACTGAGACGCTTCGCTCGCTCGGTCAATTAGATACAATGACAATGAAATGCGTGTGTCTGCACCATACCACAGCACATGCACAAGCGTCTACTCGGCTACCTATCATCAAGATAAGTAGTAGGCACAAGCGTCTACTCTACTACCTCTCTCTTAATGATAGGTAGCTTTTGCCTTTCATTTAGATGGGTAGTGGAGTAGACTCTTGTGCTTCGTTGAAAGTTTCAGGTTGTACCCATGGTCCCATTATTGATTTGTCCCCCGTTATAATTATGTCAACAAAGGTAGATACCTTTGTTGCTATATATGAGGTCTAACAAAATATACTGAAACAATTTTAACTGTGAATTCAGTCCGTGATACTGAACAACTTTCCCCAAGGAACACGTATCGAAATATGAAAAGTAATTGGCGACCTTCCAAACAAGTTGAACAATCAGTTGATTTTGTATGGAAATCCAAAAATTATTTTTCATATTTCGACATTATGTTCCTTAGAGAAAGTTATTCAGTATTACGGATTGAATTCACTCTTATAATAGTTTCAGTATATTTTGTTAGACCTTATATATATAGCAACAAAGGTATCTACCTTTGTTTGATAACATAAATAAATAAATATATAGGGACAAATTACCTACACTGATTGAAAAGTAAGTTTTAAATTTGTGTTATGGCATACTACTTACTAGATTTTCTAATAAATACATACTGGTAAATAGATAAACACCCAAAACCCAGGACAATTTGAAAAAGGCTATTTGCCGACTTTCCCTGACTGGCGATCTAACTCAGAAGCTCCAGATTTACGGTTTAGTGTATTTTAACCATCATGCCATGGATCCTCAACCGCATACGCCGAGGTTACCGGCCTTTTTTGATTTCAAAAAAGTATGAAGTCGCCGTAGGGTATTTCATACAATTCCCGAAATGTTTGTTTTGACGTACAGAAAAAGTGTCCGCTTTGAGTTGTTGTCATCTAGCGGATTGCAACAATTACAAAGAATTAAACGAAACAATTTTTTGTTGTTTTGGAAATGAATCAGGTTATGTCAGATTCGATGCATAAGCCTCAAACCTCTCCATGCAAACAATTCTGAAAGCACGATATGAAAATCGTACCTACCACAATCTAGCACAGCCCTCGTTACGAAATGCAATCGGTACTTGTTCTTTTTAAGAACATACAATGGCAGCGTTGTATAAGGAAACAGTTGCGTCTATAAAACTCCTAAACGCACTGAAAAATAAGACACTTGCTCTGACATAAACCTCTGCACACACTATGGTTGTAAGTAGCTACTTTGTTATGTACATACACATTTGACGACATCTATGGCCTAGTGGTCATTATGCCATGCTGTCACACCGAAGGTCCCGGGTTCGATCCCCGGTCAGGTCAAGATGGAAAATGATCTTTTTCAAAAAGTCCTGGGTCGTAGATATTTGTTATAAAATATAGTATCGTTGAGTTAGTATCCCATAAAACAAGTCTTAAACTTAGGGCTAGCTCAATCTGTGTGATTTGTCCGAATATATTTATATAGGTACTTTTTTTATTATTTTTGGGTGGGCCTATGTCCACCAGTGGACGTTATGCAGCTGAAATGATGATGATTTACTATGATCACGCCTTTGTCCTTATGGTAGAAAGTTAACTCGTTGTTATGTAATGTCAAAAATAAACCTTTTTTAGCATCTTCTTCTTCTTCTTATATTTAAGAGCTGGGCTCTTGTCGGTGGAGTGCTTTCCATGTCTCTCTTCCTTCCGCTAAGTTCTTAACCTCTTTATATGTTTTCACTTTTAATTTTTTTAGCATGTTAAGCTGAAACTGAAAATCGTATCGGACATAAACATTCTAAACAAAAAGTTACATTTTTGTTTGGAATGTTTATGATGTTTGATATATTATGACAAATTTGGCTCTTCTGTAAAAGTCGGAGTAGTCTTTACAAAAATGATGTTAAATTATGGATTTTTTCAAATTAAGTTTGTGTTTTACACTAAGTGTACTCTTGAGCATTGAATATCGGCTCCATAGCGTAGAAAGTTGTAGTTTGCTACACAGTCCATTAAAATATACCTATTTTTTTTTGATTCCGTCACAGATACATAACAGATTAGTATCCCGCCAATTTATGTCAACTTTTCAAATTTTAAATTTGGAACTCACCGCGTAATTGTTGCGGCTTACCTATTCCGCTCAAAGAAGTTTGCGCTAAGTTTACACTGGCTGTTTAGAAAGTCACATAGCTGCAGCATTTTTTTAATAAGTTTTTTTTTACATTGTAGTCTTCACAGCTGACAGCAGTTTTATTTTTAAAGTTCATTCCGGCCTTTAGGTGGGAAGTAATTTGTATATTTTTTTTCCTCTCTATGGAGGGAAGCAGCATTTTCCACCCAATAATCAGATCAAAACAACACTACTTTCCGAGTATGAGAAATGAAAAAGAGTTTTTCTCATTAAGGCCACATTAAAAGTATTATATTTGTTATTTTAATTTCAGATAGCACATGAACAATGGACTTGGTTTATTTTTCTCCTGATTTCAATAATATCACGAAATGGAAAGTCACAGATGCCTATGCCCATGGCAATGCCAGGTATGTACGGTATGGCGCCCCCGCCTATGTACATGCCGGCTCCTCCCATGGCGGTACCGGGACCTCCCATGGCAATGCCGGGACCTCCTATAGCAATGCCGGGACCTCCCATGCCAGTGTTCGGCATGCCGCCACCACCACCGCCACGGCCCATGGTGATACGTTTAGCATTACCGCCTAGAACCACAACAACAACCACAACAACACAGGACCCAATCCAAGCTCAAGGAGGAGTATTAGCAAGTGCTATTGCCTTTCCGATGCCTATGCCAATGCCTCCACAAATAGGCGTTCCAGCGATGCCGCCTCCAGAGTTCTGTTTTGGCAAGCCTCGAAACAAGGGCTGCCCGCCTTGTCCTCCTTGTCAGTGCTCTCCATCTTGCACTCCATCTTTCTACTCATATTGTTCACCGTGCCACAAAAAATGCAGATGTCGAAGTAAAGATGAAACACCTATACCTCGGCCACCTAATCATCCAATACCTATGCCTGGCTCAGCGTTTGGAATGCCGTTTCCCCCTCCTTCAGTACCAGGATTTCTTCCACTATACAAAAATATCAAACATCGGCATATACATGAAGCTCGTGAAAGTGAAGAAACGGAAAATAGTGCGAGCGATGTTTTGGAGGATTCTCCAGAGGAAAGTTTTCGTAGGGTAAAAAGGCCTAGGAAATCTGCCAAGCGTAAAAGACGCCACTTCCTTCGCCGAGGTAACCGAATGGATTTAAGTGAAGAATTTGTGCGGCCTGAGATTGCTTACATTGCCAGAAATGGTGAAGTTAAAATTAGTAGACGCTTGAGCAATGCTGAGGCGGCAAACCTCCTCGGTGAAGGAAATTTTGATATGAAAAACAGCACTACGGAAAAACCCAAAGATGGTTCTAAGGTACAAGTAATTGCTGAAAGTAATAATGGAAAGTCCCGTTTACTAGTCACTCAAGATAAGTTGAATCTAGAAAATAATCCTTTAAATAGAAAAAGAATGATGAAGTCAGAGGTGCAGCCAGAAATTTTGGGTACAGGAAAAAAACATCTGATTTTCAAACCCCCGCCCGATAAAACGATAAGTAATATATCGGTGTCATTTATGGTGACGTGAAAATGTAAGTGATATAGTTTTATAGACTGATAAATTATTGTAAATAAGTATTTATAAAAACCAAATCATTATAATTTTGTACAGTGCTTAGACCAGTTTGTTACGTAACACGTGCGTCTGTAACGTTCGTATCAGAGAATGTCCAAATTTCAATTAGCAGCTTACGCAAGTGATTTTCAATTGAACAATGGGAAAATTAACACAATGATTTGAGCTAACAATCCCCAATGAGTACGTCCAAGCGGTATATAATGCCAAATCTCATGGTTTTCATGAGAGTTCCAACTAACCTGTATTCAAAATCACGAAAATGTGCAACTCGCAATTAATCATCCTAATACTTGTGTATCAAATAACTTTTTCTGAAAATCAGCTCACTGATTTAGACGATTCTATTTTTAATATGTTAAATAAACCATCAGCGTTATTAAGTGACCTCGACGAGCATGGCCTGAATGAACTTTTTCCGTCACAGAATCCAAAAGCTACAGTGTATCATCAGTTGGATGCTGATTTAAGAGTACCAGATAGTAATCCGACTCTAAATAGTTTCAAGGAACTTCAAGATAAAATAATTCGGGAAAATAATGCAGCAACAAGAAGACGAATGGATGACTTACAGTCGGAAACAAAGAAGCGAGAGCAGAACATCAGTGTATCATGTTGTACAGGTCAAATGTGCTT
The DNA here is from genome assembly GCA_963555685.1 of Acrobasis consociella. Taxonomy (NCBI): domain Eukaryota; kingdom Metazoa; phylum Arthropoda; class Insecta; order Lepidoptera; family Pyralidae; genus Acrobasis; species Acrobasis consociella. The sequence continues at coordinate 627,744 of OY743116.1, forward strand.
CCCGTGTCCAGCCCCATTAGCCCCAGTTATATCACCCATGCCTATGCCACAACCCATTGTCGTGCCTGGACGAGTTTTTTTCGAGCGTATCATCCACGATCATCCACCACTTGAAGAAATTGAAAAGATGTTTAAGAAATCCAAAGGCAAAAAGTGTGATGATGAAATGTTAAGTGATTCTGGTGACAATACGAGTAGTGATACTGATAATTTCAGTGACGCCGATGGTGCATCTAAAGATAATTCTGATGCAGACAATGACAAGTCTGCTGATTATTATGATGATTTTATTATTGATCGGGCATGAATCAATTCTATAATATTAAGGTACTAACACACAAAGTTTTCTTTTAATAAAAATGTAATATATATTGGTAATTAAGTGTAAAAAAGTCTTGTAAAGGTAAGTTTAGAAGGATGAAAGAAGTAGGTACCTATCTTTTATAATTACTAAGTATAATTTATCTTTCCCTTAAGAACTTATAAATTCTTATGTATTTTTTATTTTGTAATTCATAGTTAACATTGATAAGTTTATATTTTTATATTAAAAGGCATAAAATAATGTTAAACATCTTTGATTTGTTTTGTTTCTTCGTTAGGTACGAGTAATTTCTCCTAAACGACTGATATTATTTACCACAAATATTTCCTATATGAACGCAGGAAAAATACGTTAAGTGGCCTTTTAGTCTTGCGGACCTGGATTAGAGATAAAGACGTGATAGTACTATCAAACACAAGAGATGCCAGATGTAACCAAGTGCGCGATTCCATATATTACCATCATTTCAGCCGCATAACGTTCATTGCTGCACATAGGCCTCTCTCACGGATTTCGAAAATGATCAGTCTAAAGCGGCCATATATATGTCGCAGCCATTTGTTTTTATTAGCCATCCAATTGGACGCCTAGCACAGACATTAAAACCAGGCATCCAACTGGCTGCCTAGGCCGATAGTTAATTAAACTAGAATCAGTCAACGTTTAACCACTTAGACGACCTCCGTGGCGTAGTGGTCACCATGCTAGTCCGCCACCCAGAGGACCCGGGTTCGAGCGCCGGTCAGGGCAATTTGGAAAGTGGCCTTTTTCGAATTGTCCTGGGTCTTGGATGTTTATCTATATATGTATTTGTTATAAAATATAGTATCGTTGAGTTAGTATTCCATAACACAAGATTCAAACTTACTTTAGGGCTAGCTCAATCAGTGTAATTTGTCCCTATATGTCTCTTTTATTTATTTTTACTTGGCGTATTGAAAGTCAGTCCTATAAATATGACTAACCAATACTCAGCTAAGTAATCAAATTTAGTTCAAGTTTTTTTCACTGCAGCGTAGTAGTAGCGTACCAAATCAAATATGGCGTCAACAACTCAAACAGCTGTTGTGACTGTGAATGTTCTTTTTCATTCCTAAAGCTCATCAAAACTAATTTTTCTGGTATTACTTACTCTATTACTAGTTACTAAGTAGTAGGTATTAGTAAAAAGTAATCGTCAATAATAATGTAAATTGTAGACCCTAACCACATGTCACAAATTCATCAATATCCAATTAATTTAATTATATGACTATTCTTACTACGTTCAGCCATATGGTTAAACGTCAATTTCAAACACTTGGCTAGATGTCGTTCATCCATTCAATTGGTTGCCCAGTTTTAATTTCCAGTCCAGGCTAGGCGTCCAGTTGGATGGCTGATTTAACCAGATAGCTGCGACATGTACAAGTGTCAAATAGGAACTCTTCGTTTAATGGTCGGTGACTCGGTGGATTCCATTACTTCTTTAGCGACCAGCATAGGTGCTTTTTCCAGCTATTGACTGTGCATCATCATCATCAGGTCTTTTTGTCTCCACTGTAGGAGCACGACCCTCTCTGTACTACTAGTGAAATACTTGGCCAGAGCAACCGGAGGACTTGGCCTACACTCTCCGCGCTGGCCAGACGGGTTGGAGAGGTCTCATCATCTTTCATCTTTAGGTGGTATTTTTGTCGCCACTGCAGGAGCACGACCCTCTCTGTACTACCGGAGCCATAATTAGCCAGAGCAGATAGAGGATTTGGCCTACATTTTCCACGCTGGCCCGACCGGTTGCAAGAGGTCTCATTGATAAATTATAAACTTTGTTTAGCTGGTATTTCCTAAGTCGCCTTCTAAGACATCCACGGTCTATGGGAAGACTTGGAGTGATCCTATTTTACTCTGCCGGATATCCCACGGAGAGGTCTCACTGATGTTTATAAGTTTTGTTTAGCTTTTATTTCCTATTTGTATTGTATTGGCTATACTTCTTATTATTTCTTTCATTGACGATGACGACGTAAGAAGCAACTCATTATTTGGGAATATCTCGAATTATTAACTAAAATACAAACAATGTCAAAATATAAATTTATTATAAAAATAACAAAGTAACATATAAACCCACCGCACAACCAGCGCACTAACATTTTAGCACTTTATTTCAGGCACCGTATAAAATAAAAACTTAAGTTCAACTTATATTTATATATTAAAATGAACACGTCTAAATTTTTTTAAAATTGTAAATAACTTACTCATTTATCACACAAGCCTATCACTTAATTTGAAACTACCTACCTACTTATATTTAAAAGGAATGTTCAGGCTAAATGCTATTTTAATTTTATATTTACATCATAATATATTATAATAAGAATGTTATTTATAAAAAATCACTTCGTACAATCCACAGTAGAGGACTTGTCTGAGTTAATAAAAAAACCGGCTACGGTGAGTCGGACTCGTGCACGAAGATTTCCGTACAAAAAAATGTGTTTGATGTGTGGAAGCCCCAATATTTTTTTTATTTTTTTTATTTTTAGTATTTGTTGTTATAGCGGCAACAGAAATACATCATCTGTGACAATTTCAACTGTCTAGCTATCACGGCTCATGAGATAACACAGATGGACGGACGGACAGCGGAGTCTTAGTAATGGGGTCCCTTTTATCTTTTAGATACGGAACTCTAAAAATCTCTATCAATTAATAAAAAAATATCAACAACGCAAGTTTTTTAAGGGTTCATAAAAAATCGTGTTACAAAACTTGCGCTCTCTATGGCTAGGTATGATAACCATAACGCAATAACAGAAATTTCTCGTATGTAGGTACTTTCCCATATCATATCTACAAGTAACAAGCCTTAGGTACTTATAACTGAAAGTTCTTTTACTTCAAGCTCAATAACTGGCGTGATGAAGGCGGTGTTTTTATTTTTGTTGATTTTTAAAATTCGACTTTTTATACTCCATCGCCAGTGTCGGAAAGCGAATTTTTCTTTAAGTATTTTTCGTTTTCCTTCTTCATTTTTTGAACTATAATTAACAAAGCGTAAATGTAAACCTTTTCACCAAATAAACAATTACTTATTAAAATATTATCTAAAGTAGTTTAAACTTATTCTACATCTAGCATGTCCATATAACGGACAGTGCAAATAGGTAGTGAATAAAACGCGTTGAAAAATTAACACAGGTATTAGGTACAGTCAGCATCAAAGATATCTGAGCCCTCCTCTATCTATATCTTGTTTTTTTTTCTAAAACTAAAAATATACATTTTCATGTTAATATTATTTTCAGTTTACCTATTTAATTTTGAAGGCTTTTCCCTACCGCACTTTTAATATTTCAAATTGTCTATTTTTAAAAGCAATACAGTAAAAACCTAGGGCTACGATAGTAATTGGGCTACATCTATGAGCACGGAACAGTGCTTTTCTATGCAGCTATACTTTTCTGTGGCTCAGAACCGTCATTCGAGCAAAGAAAGCGTGAGAGAAAGCGACGGAACTCTTAAGCACTCGCTCTTAGGTATCATTGAGACACTGGGTAACAAAAATATGATACAAATATACAGATACATTATCACATCATTATCCCTAACGTGGTAGAAAGAACCTAGAGCTGTAAGACCCAAAGACCATATTCAGCATGATGATAGGCATGAAGATGCTACAAAGAGAATAGGGGTGACGATATGATCAGAAAAGTATGGTTACAATAAGTCCGTCTTTTAGATTATCCAAAAATAATTGACTCACATTTTTCAGTTTGCCAAAATAGTAACAATTCACAAAGATTTACGGAGCATCAAAGTTCAGGAGGGCTTGCGCCGCTAGGTAAAAATCGTACCAAGCCGAATGTTATGCGTTTCAATGCGCTGTATCTTTGTCATTTTATGTTTCTCAGAAAAGAAAAAATATAAGTGTAGGTACAATATTTTTTAATAATCTAACTAAGGGATTTTTTTTTATTCGTCATGCCTATTATTATATAGTAGTCATCAGTTGCTACTCGTAACGCCTATCAACGTGATTTTATGTACAATATCATTATATTTCACGTCTATAGGTGTCTACTGGCATACATCTCTCCTTTATACATTGCCTGCTGTACACGGGTAAAGTAATTTTGGAAGAGTAGCGTTATCTTACTAGTTTCATTGTTATTCTTATAATGCAAAGCCCCACACTACAATGTAATTCGTCCTAAATTACTGTACTCACGTGATATTGTCATTTTTTATTTATTTATTTAACTTCATTACAATATACATGTAAATGGCGGTCTTAAGGCCAGGGGCCTTTTCTACCAGTCAACCAAATTGTCATGTGAGTTGAGTAATTTTAGCGAGTAACTAGCTAGGATTGTATGTTTGTTTGTTTTCACAGCTTTGTTGTACATAAAAAGAACACAGATACAAATCAGAAAAGTAAACATACAACGGCAGACTTATCCCGTAAAGGTTATTGTTCTGAATTTCCAACTATAACAAGTTCGTCATAGTTAACAATGGAATTTATGTAATTAATATCAATGGTGTCTACCGAAATATAACATTGCATCCCTCCCTTATGCATGCTGTATACGGTTAAAGTAATTTTGGGCAATTAGCGTTACATTACTGGTTTCATTGTTACTATTCTTACCATGCACAGCTCCGCAACGCAATGTAACGCTATTTGCCTAAAATTACTGTACTCACATGATGCTGTCACGTGAGTAGAGTAATTATGGGTAGTAACTAATTTAAGATTGTTATCTATTTCCAACTATAGTTCATCGTTTAGTTAACAGTGCCATTTCTGTAAATATAAAGTCTTTAGATTTAGTGTCTTCGGGATAATGGAAGGCCATTCCCTTGTCCTGGGTGCAGATCCAGTTCCAGTAAAGCAGGCGGATCCAGTGGCTGAGCAGAGCCAGGGCCACAATGAGTAGAACTATTGCAATTGTCAGGAATGTGTATGGGCCCACTGTATACATCAGGTAGAGATTATGCCGGTCCAATTCTTTTACCGGTGGTTGTACCTGTGAAAATCATTATGAAAGTCTTTTTTGAAGAAGTAGAGGTAAAAAAGTTTATTTGCTAATCAAATTAAAAAGACGTCAAAAATACCATCTAGTGATGAGTAGCGGAACTATTGATACAATATGATATCTATAGCGCCATCTAGTATTTGCTAGAGAAAGCCCGAACTTTCAAGCATTAACTCCTAATACTTTAAACGACTAAATCGATTTAATCAAACATAGCTGAGAGCCACCGCAAGAGAACTTGCTTTCATGTAAAAATACTCTTGTCTAAAGGTATGTACTTTTTTTTGACCAAACCTATATCGTCCCACTGCTGGGCAATTCTCTCCCATTTCCTTCCATGAGTGTTGATCTCCGGCCTTCGCTGACCACTCATCGGAAAAAGTCGAGGTCATCGCACCATCTCTTTCTCGGCTTTCCCTTGTGACTTCGACCATCTTTGGATATCCATGGCCACCTTAGACTGCCACAGAATAAATACTAGTAGGTACTTACGCCATGGCGTAAGTTTATTCGCCCATTACTCGGGTGGCATCGTACTAACATGGCTCGCCCTTCCCACTCCAGCTTTGCAGTTTGTTGCCCTGCCTACATTGGCGATGTAAGTATTTTAGGATATTTCACCATAGGAACTGTACTTTCCTAACCTTTTTTTTTTTTTTTTTTTTTTTTTTTTTGACGCGGAGAAAATCCCTTCGGATACCTTACCGGTTACGGGACACCGGTAAGGTTATGTGGTGTTACCACTAAAAACTCCGCGGTGTCACCTCTCAGCCGCTATCGGCCGGGACCGTGTGCTTCTTCATGCTCCACAGCCCCGGCGCGGCCGGCCGCTCCTTAAGCGGCCCCGGCTCGCCAACGGCCTCACGGCACCCTCTGCTGAATCAGAGGGGCCGGAGTAACCGCCGCCTTGGCCTCTTGGCCCAAGGACAGGCGCGCTGACACGCACACGCGCCTGCCTTCCACTCCGGAGGGCTGTCCGTTGGTCGATGGAATCCCGTTTCCACCGTCCAACCAGCCCTCATAATTTGGGGCCTGCGAAAGCAGGCCCTGCCCCAGTCCACCTGACGGCGACCGGGGCCCACACAGCCGGCCGCAGGGGATAGGGAGAGCGGCAACGTAACACCGACACTCCTCTTCCCCTGCGGCCCCACCGATGCCGTGCCAAGCGCCACGGCCGCGCTTGGTCGCGGAGGATAGGGCGAGCGGCAACGACACACCGACACTCCTCTTCCCCCGCGACCCCTACCACGGCTGTGATGGTAGGGGGGTCATCGTCACCCCCCTTCCCCCACAGCCAGGCCATTCCCTCCAGGAATGGCCTCCGCCGGGCCCGGGGTGGCCTAAGCCTCAACCCGGGCAATGGGTTCCTCTTAGCTTCCCTGCGACCGAGGCAACCGCAGGTACTGAGCCCCCCCATCGCGACAAGATGGGAACCACATCGGGGGGGGTACTTTCCTAACCTAACCTAACAGGGTTCATGTTGTACAGGTGTCTACTAACTTAAGAAGTGACTGTGTAGTATAATGTGAAAAGCAATAAATAAATTGAAATTGAAACTTACTATGTTGAAATAAGCCACTGGAACATTCATGTTGGAGAACTTGCTCGCAGCGGGGTTGAACGTCACGTCCTTGACGACGATGTTCACTTGCACTGAAAATTTGGTTTCCAGAACCATTCCGATTTTCTGAAAAAGTGAAAATACATGAAGACCCAGCTAACCTTATACAATCATTCAGCATACACAGAAACGAAACTACTGAAATGTCGATGATGTCATCTATGAAAGAAAGAAATCATGTATCTCATCTCCTAAAATCCAGTTTTAGTTATGTTTATTCATATACGATTTTAGAGTTTTGCTTTTGCGATCACATTGTTATCAGTTAAAAACTATCATTTTTATACATCTTTTCTTGCCAATAAACAGGTTTGAATTTTGATGAGATTTGGCTATAGTTTGACGACTGGCTTTACGTCAACTCAAACGTTTGTCGAACAAAACTGATGCCGAGCAATAGGTCTGCCGGGCAACGATTGGTCGCACAACTGTGGTACTTTCCGACCGCCTTTAGGATTGCATTTGTGTCTCAAGTTGAAACTAGGGAAATTCTAAATAACTCACCGGTTCTACAATAAAGTAGCTATCGTGCCTCTCTGCGTCAGGTTTGACTCCCTCAATGCGCTCGTACAGCTTGGGGTCTGCGCCCGTGAAATGTGCAGCAGATAACGTCAGTGGGAGACCTAGGGAGTAATCACGTTTGAAGTTAAAAGTTTAGTCAAGTGGTGACGGCAGAGTTGGAAGGTTTCCAATGGAATTAAGCAATTAAATAATGATAGTCTTTCGTGTTTCGGCTTATTAATGTCTTGACAAGTTCTTTGGTCTGTAAATAAAATTTTACAATAATGTTTTTTTATCAAAAACTTGGGGTCAGCGCCCGTGAAATGTGCAGCAGATAACGTCAGGGGAAGACCTGGGAAGTGATCACGTTTGAAGTTAAAAGGTTAGTCGTGTGGTGACGGCAGAGTCGGAAGGTTTTCATAGGAATTTAGCAATGAAACAACGATAGCCTTTCGTGATTCGGCTTATTATTGTCTTGACAAGTTCTTTGTTCTTTTAATAAAGTTAAATACGAACGTTTGTTTTTTAGAAACTTGGGGTCTGCGCCCGTAAAATACGCAGCAGATTACGTCAGTGGAAGACCTGGGAAGTGATCACGTTTGAAGTTAAAAGGTTAGTCGTGTGGTGATGGCAGAGTCGGAAGGTTTTCATAGGAATTTAGCAATAAAACAATGATACAACTTACTGTAAAAACAAGGCGACAGATCTGACATGCCTTCAATGCACATCCCTTTCCTGCACAGGCACATAGTATCCTCATTATGAGTGAAGGTTCTGTTGCTCATCTTGTACACCAGGCCGATGGAGTTCTCCTGCATGCGCCGCGTCTCCACGAAGTCCAGCTCCAGGAACCGGCAGAGCACGTTGCGGTAGATCCTCAGTTTGCGCTGAGGCGTCATCCGAGATGGATAGGCGATACCCTCGTATGCGTCCTTGAAGCTGTTACATTTAGATCTGGAATAAAAAATGAAAAACTAGTCTCTTTAATCCTACCAAGTTTATTTTTTATTTAATCTTTATTGCTTATTAAATTCAAATTGTACAGAACTATAGCCTAAGTTAACGCTTAAGCGTTGTCTACTAGTCATTTCAATAGATCTACTGGTTGAGTGTGGCGTAACAGTTCTAATGGGAAAAGGCATGAAGCAGTAAATAATAATCATAATCATGGGCAATGGATAGGTGGGTCGGTGATCGCAAACAATTAACTTCCCCGCCGAATAATAAACAGCTGGTATGTGCCTGAAGATGCCTCGATTAGCGGTGACACAGGTGTTACGAGTACGACAGGCAATGTTGTTACAGTCACATAGAATGCAGTATTACATACAAGGTATGCATCAATAAGATTGGTGGCGGATGCGTTGTTACTGTTGGTGACAGTGGAACTAACAGTAGTGGATAGGCGCAGGCCGGCAATAGTTAGCATGAACTAACTGGTGACGACATTCAAAGTAATCTGGTATTGCGCCTGAAAATGCCTCGTTTAGAGATGAAACAGGTGTCATGAGTACGACAGCCGATGTTGCTGTAGTCACATAAAATGCCGTGCATAGGCAAGGACGTAATTATATCAATACGATTAGTGTCGAAGGGAAGGCGTTGTGACTGCTGGTGGCAGTGGAACTAACAGTAGTGGGTGGGCTTTGGCCGGCAATAGTTGGCATGAACTAACTGGTGACGACACACAAAGTAGTCTAGACTAAATAGCATGTGGCTTACTTCTCGTTATTGTCCGGGTCGTCCCACATGGTGAGCCTGTCGTAGCCGTTCATGGCTTTGATCTCGAACTTGTCGTGGTCTTTGGCCCCCAGGTCGATGCGGTATTTCACTGTATTGTCGTACATCTGGAACAAAGTAAACTTATTTGTTTTTGTTTTTCATGTGTGTAAGTGGCCAACACTGGTGACACATTTTTCAGGCTGCCTTAAGGCAGCTGGCATAGCTTAACGCCAGCCATACAATGATAACAGCCGGTACCAACGGCTTATATGTGCCTTCCGAAGCAAGGAGGAGCTCGAGAAATTTTTATGCCACTTGTGGTCACCATCCAAGTGCCGACCACGCCTGGCGTCGCTAGTAATACGCACTCCTATCGGGCCATCGAGCTTCTTATTTAACTTATAAAAACAGAACATAACTTTTCCTTTTTCTAAACTATACTTCCAACATACAAACTTTCACGTATTTATCCCTGACGGGGCAGACAGAGACTTTCGGGTCTAGCGACTCTAAGCAGACAGAGCCCAAGGCCGCAAGACTCGTAGGCCACTTTTAGCGCTCGCTGGACCATCTGGTCAGAAGACCTGTGCAAGATTGTAGGAAGGCGCTGGATGCAGGCCGCTTCCGATCGTTTAAGAAATCTTTGGGGAAGGCCTATGTCTGTTGCGACTAGCAACACTATTTCTAGACAATATAAAATGACAGATAGGGCAAAGTATTGTAAGCTCTCTCCCTTAGACCGCAAATAAACGTGTTAAACTATTTTAATTATAATAACCATTAGAACCAGACGCCCAGCACATAATAACAACAGTCCGCTGCTACAATGTCCAACAGTATACTGCCTGTGGCTGATATGATAATGATGATCATTTCTCACCCGGTCCATAATGCCCATCTTGCCGAAGCTGATCCACCCGGGCAGGAACCGGTTGCCCAGCGTGATGAGCTGCTCGTCGTACCCCCACAGGTACTCGTACGCGGTCATCTGCCGGAAGGGCTTGGAGTTCACCTGGTTCACCAGGAAGTTGTACCCAAGCCTCGTGAAGTACGGGAAGCTGCTCAGCATCGACGTCATACTCTGTAAGATTTACAGTAAATTATATAAATATAGGTATATAGGGCCAAATTACACAGGTTGAGCTAGCCCCAAAGTAAGTTCGAGACTTGTGTTATAGGATACTAACTCAACGATACTATATTTTATAACAAATACATATTATATAAACATCCAAGACCTAGGGAAATTGAAAAAGGCTATTTTCCAACTTGCCCTGACCGGGGATCGAACCCGGCACTAGCATGGGTCGGGTGGCGGACTAGCATGGGGACCACTACGCCACGAAGGTCGTCAAAAATATAGGTATACAGTATGCTAAAAATCCTTGTCCGATCCGTTAAGGTAATGTTGGGTAGCTTGAGTAGGTTCTACTTATCGGTTTCTCCCATCCCTGAAATCGCAAAACAATCTGCGGCTCAATACAAAATACCTACCGTTTCAAAATGTATGAAGCTGCAGATTTTTTTTGACTTTATATCCGTAGCGCCATCTATTATTTAATAGAGAAAGCCCTGACTGACTACAAGCGGTAACACCCGACAAATATTAAACGGCTAAACCGATTTTCATCAAACATAGCTAAGAACCACTAAGAATGTCTGTTTACTGTTTGTCTGTTTGTACATACTATTCTCCGGAAATACTGGACGGATTCTAATGAAACTTTTTTATTGAACTTTTTCTAATGAAAATATTTTGTTAAGCCTGGGCAACACGTAGGGTATAATTGATTTTGGAAAATGGAACCCGTGATGCAGAATCATAATGGTCCATCTAAACTAAAAGAAATATAAAAATGACGCCTTAGCAAAAGTTGTTCAGCTTGATGAGCATTTTCCGAACTCATAAAGTCCACGCCAACGAAGTCGCGGGTTTAGTTGAAAATAAAAATATATTACCATAGCTATAGCCTAAAGTGTAGAAACGTTTAAACACGCTCGTTCGGTCTCTAGACCGCACGAGCAGCATACTCGCGTCTTGCAGTTTTTGCTAATAGATTAAAATTTATTTTTGAGTCATAAAAAATCATCTCGGCTACGCTTCTCTTCATCTGGACTGACCCTATGTCATTGGTCCCGGCTGATATCATTTATCACAGTCGTCAGAGTGTGGAACGACAGACAGAAACACGCTTGCATGATATGACTACATACAGAAAGCAGAGCTGACCAAAATCTCTACTCATAGACTGCACTTATCGCCGAAAACGTTGACTATAGAAAATACTGTTTCAAACTATGTCAGATACCTGAAAAATCTTATGCCAGTGTTGGCCACTTACACATACGAAAAACAAACAAGCTCTCTGGAAGCATACTTTTACAAAGGAATATATTATCGACACCACTGCAAATAATTTACACAACAATAACATAGTAGCGTATAAAAATAAAATAGGAAGTATCTGTTTACAAGTTTTTCTAAAAACAATGTAACGAGAATGTTAACAGATTTTCTACAATTATTTGTAAAAACAATACGAAATTTTTAATTTGTAAACATAACTAAGACAAACATGATATTTTTACTTCGTTAGGGCGTATTATTTTTCTTTATATTTTTCAAAAACTGAAATCTGAATATTCATATCTATGTAAACAGTAGGTAGTTCGCCTCAAGTTGTGAACTCACGAACCACGTATCTCGGTAACCCCATGACTGATCTACTTAATGTTAAAACATAAAAATTATATAGGCGATATCTACACTATCACCAAAATAAAAACTTCTTGAGTTATCGTCTAACAAACATACATCAGACGTCTCAGATTGTTCAAGTATACTTGGATAACTTCCCTCGCTTCGCTCTTACGGAGCAGATACTCTTACAAATGCAAAAATGACTTCTATTGATTTTAAAATTAAAAATTTGATGGTGCACCGGATTAAACAGTACCTGACTGAACATTTTTCCTTTCAGCTCGCCGACAGTACGCTTCGTTTCCGTACGATTATCCGACAACTCACTTCGACTTTCGACGTCTTGGCCGACAGAACGATAAAAGTTTAGCTCCTATGCTACTTAGTTATGTGTAACAGAGAGCATGCATCCTCTGTGAAGGCTCAATTTACTTTGCGGTCGAATCGAAGCGAAGCGAAGCATCAAATTTGTGAGAAGTCACCTCGTGACCTTGTCTGAGGACGATCGGTTGACCATCTAGAGCAATCACCGTACAGTTAGGTATGTATATCGTGCTTTGCCTCAGCAGAGAAGAAGACGCATTTACCAATATAGCGATATTAGGCATGACTACAGTGTCCTTGGGGTCCCTGATGGATTCCTCGGGAATGAACTCCGTTCTTGTGTGCGGCGAATAAGTCACCATGTGTTGCCGCTCAGTAGAGAAGGAAACACACTTACCAACATAGCGATATTAGGCATGATGACTACAGTGTCCTTGGGGTCACTGACGGATTCCTCGGGAATGAACTCCGCTCTCGTGTGCGGCGAATAAGTCACCACGTGTTGCCGCTCAGTAGAGAAGGAAACACACTTACCAACATAGCGACATTAGGCATGATGACTACAGTGTCCTTGGGGTCGCTGATGGATTCCTCGGGAATGAACTCCGCTCTCGTGTGCGGCGAATAAGTCACCATGTGTTGCCGCTCAGTAGAGAAGGAAACACACTTACCAACATAGCGATATTAGGCATGATGACTACAGTGTCCTTGGGGTCACTGATGGATTCCTCAGGAATGAACTCCGTTCTCGTGTGCGGCGAGTAAGTCATCGTGCCTTGCTCCTCGTTTAACACTAAGTCGTCTTGCGTTCGTATCTCCCTGTAATAAAAAACCATAAGAACTTATTTTTAACCCCCCACCAAAAAAGAGGGTCGTTATAAGTTTGACGTTTCTGTCTGTGGCATTGTATCACCTAAACGATTGGGGTGATTTAAATGCAGTTTTTTCATTTTAAATCTGACTTGATCGAGATTTGACTTAGATATCTTTGATGGAAATCGATTCAGCGGTTTAAAAGTAATTGGGGTAAACGCTTAAAAGGTTAAAGTCGCTTTTTTTTAATTTGCAGGGAAAATAAACTTGTTAGCTTATATAGAGTCCAAGAAAAAAATTGTTGGGCAAAGACCTCCTCATCTTGCTTGTTTGCTTGCTTTACTGTAAAAATGTGCGCTCCCGCGTTTTTTCTTTTTCAATTTTAAATTTTGAATAAGTGCAAAAGAATTACAGCCCAATCACATTTAACACAAAACATGTAATACTGTTACTGCATTTGTTACATTATTGACCGAGCGAGCGAAGCGAGCGAAGCGTCTCAGTTTCGAGATTAGCCAAAAATTCTTTTGTCCGTCTGTCTGTCTGTCTGTCTGTCTGTTCTCGCCTACAGGTCGCATTTCTAAACCGATTCTCATGAAATTTTGTAAGCAGGTTCAGCAACTAAATAGAATTTTATTCTCGAGCCAGGTTTTCAAAATTTTTCAAAATGGCGGGAATATGGGGGTTTAAAATTTTAAAACTGTCATATATCCGCCATTTCAAAATATTTCCAAAAATGTCATTAGACTTTTTTGTTGCCATTATAAAAACGCAATTTTTTCATATAAACAACTTTTTTGTCTGAATTCTAATTTATGGGTGAATTCAGTCCGGGTTACTGAACAACTTTCTTAAAATTGCATGTCTCCCGTGGGAATTAAACCCGCGACTTCCGAGTTACAAGGCCAATGTCTTGACCACTATTTTTAAGAAAAGAAGAAAATTGACAAATCTTGTTGCGTACATTCAATACCATATAGTTCACAAAAAAAAAACAATAAGAAGATGTCCAACAAAAATTTTAAAACTCTTAGAACTCACTATGGTTTTTTTTTTCATAAGTTTACAAGATTGACTTGATTTTTTCTAGAATCGTATGACTTTTTGTTGTCTTGCTTGTTTAAAGTTTTGTTTAATTTGTTTAGTCGGTTAATTGTGTTCAATTGTCTTGGTATTGGATTGCTTGCTTGCTTTGCTTGGTAGTAGAAGATATAATCGCGAGGTCTAAGTTCGTGGCGAACTACTAGTTATATTATTGTTTATTCTCTCGCAACTAAAATAAAGCATGTTTTCGTGTTATTTTAAATTTAAAATTGTTTTTATAAATACTCATACAAATATATGCTCGAAGAGTGCATTTTTTATAATGTGCCAATGACTGTCATTGGCTGTATGTCAAGATACATAAATGAAGGTGCGGCCATGAAATAATTTTCAAACGTACTTTCGTGGCCTAGGCCGATAAAGTAATGCATGGGCTAAGAACTACAACTTCGTGTCTTCTTTTTGCTATGATAATGACTACATTTCCGAGCAAGTTTGAGAAAAATAAGTTACTTCACTTTTTATAAACAGCGTGAACATTCAAGATACTTATACCACGTCAAAATTTAAGTTATACAACGTCGAAGCGTAATACAATTTAATACATACATACATACCTTGTAATAAATCAAACCACGGGCTGTACTAAACATAATAAAATAAAATTAAAACATAATAAAATTAAAATAACAGTCGAAAAAAAAAATTTACATTCCCTTACAAATTGCCCGGGCGGCTGCACACTTTAGTATGAAAATACCCATTTTGTTAATTCACTGTACTATAGTAATCTTTTATAGCCCGTGGTTCGATTTATTACGGGTATGTCCCTTTCACGTTTTATATACTTACTGTAAAATAGGTACCCAAAGAGGGAAAATTGGTATAATTACCTATCAGAAAAAGAGTCGGGCGTGGAAACGGCCTGAATCTCCATCTATTTACAATATGACATCTAGTGGCGACTATTCGAATCACTTATTGACAGGGCTACTTATAGCATCAAGCATTGATCTAATAATCGATACTAGCACACCTAATGCAATGCAAGCCGTATAGATGGCGCTGTGTTTAACACTTACCTGTAGGTAAAGGGTCCGACCTCCTCTACCTTCAGCTTGGAGTCCTGCCCCGACAGGAACCTCTCAGAGTTGGTGACGTTGAAGAGAAACGTCCTGACGTGGACGCCGCCCATCTCCTGGGTGAGCAGGTTGTATACGAACGACGATTTCTTTATTCTTGTGTTCTGAAATTAAAAGTACACACAACATAAGTTTCTGTTAAGTATTATCCTACTGATTCCTACTAATTCTACTAATCCTACTAATTCTACTAATCCTATTAATCCTATCCTACTTCCTACTAATATATTATAAACGCGAAAGTTTGTAAGTATGGACGGATGGATGTTTGTTACTCTTTCACGCGCAAACGGCTGGACCAATATTGATAAAATTTGGTACGCAGGAAGCTGACACCCTGAATTAACACATAGGCTACTTTAAACGCGGATAACATCACGGGGCGCAGCTAGTATTGTGATAATGTTAACTCGGTCAGGCCTGTGTCACTCCTCGTTTATATTATTACCATGCGCGCGGCGACCACTCTGGAGTGGTAAATTCAGTGACATGAATCGTTTGTCTAAAGTAATAAGAATGAAATTGCAGGCTTGCAATGCACTTCTAAGTATCTAAACGAAAAGGTGCCGCGTTCTGACGCGAGCTTAATTAAATCATATCTCTTCTTCTTCTTATCGTGTGTGTTAGTGACTAACACTAGTGTCAGAGTTTTTAAACCGCCTTAAAGGCCTCTGACATGGTTTTAGGTAACGACCAATGTCAAAGACAGTGACCGGGACCGACGGCTTAACGTGCCCTCCGAAGCACGGATCATCTTACTTATCAGACAATCAGGTGATCAGCCTACAATGTCCTAACCAAACTAGAACAACAACACAAAGTCGCCGGGAATCGAACCCGCGACCTCCGGGTATGAGCCGAACGCTCTAACCACTACACCATGGAGGCAAGTCATATCGCTAACGACATTGATATTCCTTTGCTCAGTAAGACTTCTGTACATGAGCACTAAGTAGTACATATGCTGTGGCTCGGCGGCTTGTTGAGGGAACGTATTGCTAACGCTTACGCAAGTTAAGCAACCATGGGCGTGATCCTTACTTGTATGCATAGTCACAAGTAGCATAGAATTTTCTTGAGCTCCTCCGTGCTTTGGAAGGCACGTTAAAGCCGTTGGTCCTGAGCCCTGACCGCCAACATTGTATGGCAGTCGTCAAGCTATGTCAGATGCCTTTGGCATTGAAAAATGGCCAAAATGGATGGGCAGTAAAAAATTTGACACCAGTGTCAAGTCTTTTATACACACGAAAAACAAAATCAGGATTGCTTGTCTTTGTGTGGGTATTAACTATGGCCCAGAAAATCATCCAGACATTAATGCTAAGCATTGTCTACCAGTTTACCTTTGGAACGTAGCAGAAAAGATGGAAAATGGAGTGCAAATTGAATTAGATAACTAAAAAGAAAGAAATACATGTTCCCATTTCCAAAATCATTATAAAATTATAAAATTTCCTCTATCTTATATAATAATAATAAAAAAAGAGGCAAACAGCGTGTGTATATTTCTATGTAGGTATAAACAGATAGTTTTCGTCACGAACTCGCAGGATTACAACTTATACCTTTTTAACAATGATGTGTATGACGCAATTCTAGTAGTTCACTGATTACTTTTACATGTAAGTATCTGTAGAAACATACAATCAACATTACACCGCCGCGACACGGCAGCTGCTTTTGCAGATGTACAGTAGCTTAGCGCACTTCTATTTTGCTATCGGACTGACCCGAATCTTTACACAGTGCAATTTTTTTATCTGTAAAACATAACTCCTTTCGCGGCGGGACTACACTTTTCCATACAATCGTGGTCTACGGTTTATTTCGAAACGACATGCCCGATTTCGGCAAAATCTCCTAATTTCAAAGATATCGTACATCTAGGCATATAAATGGTTTTCATAGTCAAAATATGAACTTGAAATAGAATATAGGGTGTTATATCATTTTTGACCATCAGTATGGGAAACTTCTACATTCTTATATTTTCTTTTGAATTCATAATTTTATTGGAAACCAGTTATATTATAACCCTAAATAATAGCAATTTCTTTAAAATTACAAAGTTTTACCAAAATCTGACTTTCAAAATAAAACGTTTATGTAGACTACGGTTGTATAGAAAAATCTAGGGAAAGGGAATTCTTAACACTCTTACGCCTATGACGTTTGTTGACAGGTTTATGTTATCACATTCAAATGATGACGTAGGGATAGACAGCCACGCCTAATGTGTTTGTGATGTCAAACGTCAGCGTCAGTAAAAAAATGGAAATTTAGAGAACCTTCCGGTATCGGAGAAACCTCTCAAGAGACGTTTGTGCGAATGTTTACAACCTGCTTTGACAGTGAGGTCGTCTGCCTGGCCAATGTCAAAGTCAGTTGTTTTTTTTATAAAGCCTTCAGCAGTTAAATACCTGCTTTTCTGTTTCTTGTCCATATTTATTATGATTTTAATTTAAATATTAAAATTTAATTATAATGTACTGAGTAATGCATTATGTAGGTAATTTATTCTTTCTTGCATGTAATTGTAGTACTTATTAATTTTTATTATTTACTAAAATAAGATTCAAATGTACTTTAATGCATTCATCATCATCATCATCGTCAGCTCTCAACGACCCATTGCTGGGCATAAGCCTCCTTTTGTCTGCGCCACTTTAATGCATTATTTACATATAATTAGTAGTAGTAAGTACCTAACTAACACATTTAACTAGGTAATATTAACTTTCGACGGTTGTTGTAAGGAATTTTATATTTTAATGAAGTGTCTGTCTACCGTATATATAAGTATATAGAATGTTTGATCACTGTTTCAGTTAGTCAGACACAAAATCAAAATAAACTTCTACCTAGACACTTACATAACCTGCACAATGTTAATGTTTGTATTACAGCAACACAAAAAGCGGTAATATTGCCCGGGAGCAATACACTGATTTACAGCTGTGACCTGAAATACGTAGTGCAGATCCAAAAATAGTCATTAAAAATAAAGAATAAAATACGTAAAGAGGCTGTGTGCATGTTTATTTAAATAAATAAATGTTTGAATGACTATTCACTTATTATATTTTAAAATTATAGATAAAAAGGAATAATAACATTTTCTTATGGGAAATTAATTTACCAAATGGGTAAGTATAATTAATTCTTATAGACATCAGACCAAGGAAACAAACATTTTAATTAAATTAAAACTTACGTGAAGCACCGACATTATAAATATATTCAAAAGGGTTACTCACGTATAGAGTCAGCTACTACCGACTTGATTCGACCTCATCCGGAGGTCTTCATTAGGGTGATTGTGACTAGAGGGCGCGCGACACTCTCTCGAGACACACTCTTGGCCAGTAGCTGACTCTTTACTTGAGTAACCCGTTTGAATTCATGCTAATAAGCATATAGATTTAAGAACATATAGATCATTTTTCACAGTCATTTTCCATCATAACCTGGCTTGGGATCGATCGAACCCTAAACTCAATCAGTGTTACTCCAAAAGCGATACGCAATGCGAACGTTACCTACTGCGTAATTGTGTATCCACGTTTCAGTGTCAATCAAAACTGAGCACAAACGCATAATCATAAAGTCTATTTTTTTGACATCGAAACAGGACGTCTCT
This sequence comes from Acrobasis consociella, assembly GCA_963555685.1. Lineage (NCBI taxonomy): Eukaryota > Metazoa > Arthropoda > Insecta > Lepidoptera > Pyralidae > Acrobasis > Acrobasis consociella. The sequence goes on from OY743116.1 coordinate 646,607, forward strand.
ATCGTACGACTAACGTATTATTTTATGGAGTAACCGCCCAGAGACTAGAGCGTAACCATGGTACAATAAAATAAGGTATTCTCTTCCCGAGATGGAACTTGACTACGTCACAAAGTGTTGCCACTGATTGTTCTTTTCGGTAAATTTAAGGACTTTCTAAATTAGTTCATGAATATAAAAAAAAGTATTAAGTAACTTAGCTATTTAGTATCTCGCGATTCTCGCGTGATTTATCAATTCAATATTTTATAAATTGATATAATGGATTATTAATTCGAAATTGGTATATAAAATTAAAAAATGCATTACGCTCAGGTAATTCAATTTCACACAGTGGCAACATATCAAACTGAAGACGTAGTCAAGTTCCACCTACGTCATCAGCTGTCACGGGAAGAGAATACCTTATTTTATTGTACCATGAGCGTAACCAATATGCCAAACAGCCATTCAAAAGTAAACTCAATTTTCAAGGAGTAGAAGGTTTATTATAGGAAAGTCATCTAATGTTGGCACTCACCTGCTCCCCTATGATCTGGACAGGGTCAATGACCATGATGGTGATGGCGAAAACCAGGCAAAGCAGCGAGCACGAGAAGAATGCCAGCAACTTAGCTGGAAACAATAGTAATTATTTATTTATTTATTTATTTATTAAAACTTTATTGATCCACAATTAAAATTGTTTACAATTGGCGGACTTAACGCTAAGAGCGTTCTCTCCCAGTCAACCATAGGGATAAACAGATAAATTGTTGCGGCGCAAAATATATATATATATATATATATATATATATATATATATATAAATAATATAAAATATTACAAAACATTTATTATTATATATACCTATATATAATATATTCCTTAGATAAATATAAATATATTATAATTATAACATTTAACGAAATATACTTAAAAAAAAACTAATATCCAACTAAGTTTAATCACACTTATATTATAAATGCGACAGTTTGTGAGTGTGTTTGTATGTTTGGTACTTGTACACGCGCAAACGGCTGAATCAATTTTGATAAAATTTGATATGCAGGAAGCTGACATTTTATTAACACATAGGACAATTTAATCGCGGATAACACCTCGGGTGTAGTTAGTAATTTATATATTTCTAAAGTGTATTTACTATAAAGACCTTTCATTTGATATCCCATTCGAAATCGAAACGCACGCACATGCGCACTTTTTTGTATGTAACATTAGTTGTAATACATTTATTGCATACAACAAATGGTAAGTAGCTTATTTCTATGTATGTTGCATATAATTACAAGACCGGCAATCCTGTTCCCGACTAGAGATATTTAGTAAATTTCTTTCTCAATAAATGTTCATCATCGTCAGGTCTTTTTGTCTCTGCTGCAGGAGCACGACCCTCTCTGTACTACCAGAGCCTTAAGGACTTGGCCTACACTCTCCTCGCTAACCAGATGGGTTGGAGAGGTCTCATTGATGTTTATAAGCTTTGTTTAGCTTGTATTCCCTAAGTCGCCTTCTACGACATCCACGGGAGGACCTTAAGTGGCCCTATTGTACTCTGACGGAAACCACACGGCAAATCAACAAAAGTGATGAAATTAAAAGAAATAACCAACCATGCAAATATCTACTAAAAGCAATTAATGTTTATTGCAAATAGTATAATAAATCACTACATGGTTTACTAATAAAATTAATTTCCCTGCGTTTTTAATTATTTTATTTTCAATCGTCAATTAATGCAAAGGAAACATAGCCCATACAACTTAGTCATATTTTACGTAAAAATGCAATACCGTAAATTTTCTCTATAATATTTAAAATTCTATAAAATTAAGCATATTCTCGTAAATGAATTGTGGTCATATTATATATATGCTCGAAGAGTGCATTTTTATAATGTTGGTAGCTAGCTATTGGCTGTATAACAAGTTTTGAGCAACGGCCAGGCAGGAATGACTTTTCATACTTACTTTCCTGGCTTAGGCCGGTAAAGTAATAAATAATAAAATAATAAATAAATATATAGGGACAAATCACACTGATTGAGCTAGCCCCAAAGTAAGTTCGAGACTTGTGTTATGGGATACTAACTCAACGATACTATATTTTATAACAAATACATATATAGATAAACATCCAAGACCCAGGACAATTTGAAAAAGGCCATTTTCCAACTTGCCCTGACCGGGAATCGAACCCGGGACCTCTGGGTGGCGGAGTAGCATGGTGACCACTACGCCACGGAGGTCGTCAAATGAATGAGCCAAGAATTACAAACTGCGATAATGCCTACATTTCCGAGCATATTTCAGAAAATCGCTAGATGACAACAACTAAAATCAAACAGTTTTTTCCTAAATGTCAAAACAAACATTTTCTAAAAGATTTGTATAAAATACCTACGAAAAAACGTGTGAAAAAAATTAATATGAAAAATTGCGATGCGACGCGCGTTCCATACGGTGTGGAGAAGTGAGTTTTCAACCACTTACTCAATCTAATAAATTACACAGTTTCACACCATATAATCTCAAAGTCCGTGAAGCTGTTTAGACCGTGTGAATGAATTATGACGTAAAGATGCCTCCATTTATACATGACACATAAAATATTCCCTTCCTTCAGAAATCCGGCACTTAAAAGGTACATAATATATTTTTAAGGACAAAAGATTTAAACGATCCCATAAATGTGAATATCTAGTAAGGTAATATGATAACTTAATTTTATCTAATTATTAGGTACTGACTATGGCAAAGGTTAATTAGCACTCTATGTATGTATGTATGTATGTAGCTTATCCAATTTTCATAAAAATAAGACGTCAATGCATTTGTCATTACTCATTATTGTCCGGGTAACATAGCATAGGCTACAATTTGAATGTTACATAGTACTTACAAAAAAAATTATGCCAATGTTTTTTGTTTCTATATCGAGTGGGGTAGGTCATCAAATGAAAGGTCTCAATTAGAACATTTAAAAAAAAAATATAGGTACAATGTTAGCCGTAAATGGCTCCAGCAGTCAGGTAGTTAGTTTGTTAAACTCATATCTTGTTAGTTTATTTACAGGCATTTATAACCAACTGGTAAGTATCTACTTACTATGTATTTTGTTTGTTTATTTTACTTACAATCTATCAGATGTATGAACAACTGTCCACTTGCTAATAATATATAGAAATATCATACAAAAAGTCATAAAACAATTAAATGTATAATACTATATCTGCGATATACTACTATATGTACTGTTTTGTGAGTGTTATACATTAAAGGGGGCGTCACGTGTGACGTCGTATGTATTCTGGTCTGGTAAAATGTTTAAATCGCATTACTAAAGCGTACAACGACCCGCAGATCAAACGTAACAATTCTCCTTTATTTCCGACCTTACCCACTTAAAATAGCATATTTTAATTATCAATGTAAAGTTAAATGTGTGCCCCGCTGTGCTGTTAAGTAATCGGTGGTATTACTACAGCATATCAATGTACAGATGGCTGCAGATAAAATGCAGCTATTCGACCTTCGTACCGGATTTATTGCGGTAGAAAATATAAGGCGGTGTGCACAAGGCCTTGTTGTTATAAGATGACTTTATACGAAAGCCTTCTTCATAAATTAGGTTAGGAAAAGTTACTTGCTTCTGATAACTTATAAAATTATCAAGCGAATTAATGTAAACTTAAAGATAATTAATCAAATAATAAAACTAGAATATTACATTAGGTATTAGTAGTATATAAACGTAGGTGTGTGAGTAGGTATGTGTAGTAGTCTCACTATCATTAACCCCACATAGGTTAGGCCATGTACATAATATGTTATACCTTTAAACGAGCAATTCTTGTATATTTATATGTATATTTCCGTGATCTCGGAAACGGCTCTAACGATTTCGCTGAAATTTGGTATCTAGGAGTTTTCGGGGGTAAACAATCGATCTAGATTAGTCTTATGTTTAGGAATACGCGTGTTTTCGAGTTTTCATGCGTTTTTCTTTCCACGCAGAATATGATATAACCGAGCAAAGCTCGGTCGCCCAGGTACTGTTGTTGTTATAGTGCCATGCATAATAAGATTCTAATAATAACGATTTGAATAAACTGGTAGTGAACTATACCGACCGGAGATAGAATTTTTTTATTTATTTCCGTTATAAATAGGGACAGGGTTAAAAATAAATTATTCTGTACCCACTGATAAGAGAACAAATAGTCACAAAATGAAGTCACTTGTCATTTTTAACATCCATTTTGAACGTGGTATTAAATTCATTCATGAAGAAGAAATGATAGAACTTTTAAGTCCAAGAAACTATGACATCACAGTCTGGTATTTCATCCAAAAACGACGTTAAGTAAAATATAATTTGACTTTTTGCAAATTACCGGATTATAAATTATCATTAATATAAAATGTTTCTTGCTGTGTGTAGCGAGCTTTATATTTATTTAGCATGTTGACCACGCGCGGCGATATTACGTTCCTATGGTACGTTTTTGGAGCAGTGTAAACTGACTTCGAATGTCCATTTTGGTGAAGTACTAAATACTTAATACAATATAGATAAGTTTTTTCCATTCGATTGTTAAAAACAAAAACATTGTAAGTACAAAGGTACCAGTACCATACCTCATTTCATTAGATCCTTAAATAAAGGTAAACAATCTTCACATCTATACCTTTGCAAATTAAAAGTAAGTTATTTCATAAATTATGAATTATGAAGTACATAACTATTTGTAATGTATAAAAATATTATGAACTGGGTTTCTTTCGGCGTAATCTTCCCAGCAGTGGTCGTTTCGAAACGCTAGTAGATTTTAGCTTTTGCACTAAAATAATATTTAAAAAATGACCTTCAATAAGAGATAAATTTATCCTACATTGAATAAAAATTTTTGACTTTATTTGTAAAGTGTAAATATGTATTTCAACAAAAGACATGTCAAGATTGTTACCATTTATTTAAATACCTAACCATAATTTAACCTAACTATATTTTTTCTTATGTCTGAAAAACAAAACCTCTGTTTATCCATAAAGTTGACTGGGATAGAAAGCTTTTAGCGTTAAGTCAGCCATTATATATAACGGATCAATAAAGTTTGGTATAAATAAATCAATAGAGGTTCTATAAATAAATAAAAACATGTTATTCTCTTTCTAAAATCTTCGTTTTCCTTATCAGACCCACTGTAGGCGACCAATATTATGTAAATGAGTTTTATTTCGCGATTTTTTCTCAGTAGTGGTCGTTATGAAACGTCACTCGTGACGTTAAAGTATCATTAGTGTGGGGATGGGGCTGAGGAAGATCCACAGAAAGAAATACTTGTTTGAGCGAATAATAAAAACTGATATATTCGACTTTTAACTTTAGAATGAAACTTTACAAAATCGTCTTTACGTCTTTCGTCCTTTTAACTTAAATCTTATCTTTAAAACACGTCTTACATCTTAATACGTCTTTACGTAATCTTTCATTTCTCCGTAACTCTGATCACTCTTTTTTCACATATCCTTCCCAATTCAAACTTTTCGCGCGTCTCTTCCTTTCTCTCTCACACCATCTTACTTGTATCATTCTGTCCCTTTCTTACAAATCATACGTTCCTTTCCATGCATAAACTCTTACATCCTACATTAGTTTTTCTTTAAAAAAAAATATTATTGAAATATAAATCAAAATTACACGTACATATACTAAACATACGGACGTGTGTCTGCAAAGACCTACTTAAAAACTGAATAAACACTTGATTCTTTTTATTTGATTCTTGATTCTTGACTTGTACCCAATCGTGGCCTTTGAGCCTTGCAGCTCTTAGGTCTGTTGCTTCATACCTTTTTCAATTGTAATACTTTTCGCACATATGCTTCCCACAGAGGATTATTTTGCACTTCGAAAGACGTTTGGCATCCTTAGGTGAATATAATAAGAATCCTCCAAGAATGGACGACCTCCGTGGCGTAGTGGTCACCATGCTAGTCCGCCACCCAGAGGTTCCGGGTTCGATCCCCGGTCTGGGTAAGTTGGAAAATGGCCTTTTTCAAACTGTCCTGGGTATTTGTTGTAAAATATAGTATCGTTGAGTTAGTATTTCATAACACAAGTCTCGAATTTACTTCGGGGCTAACTCAATCAGTGTAATTTGTCCCTACACGTTTATTTATTTATTTAGAATAAGTCAAGAATTATACTACTCACTTCTACTAGCGACGGGTGGGTTCATGCGGCGGTTGTTGGTAATGAATGCCATTCTGCATCGGTCTGCTTCTCACTTGTCTAAAACAAAATAAAACTTAACAAGAAATTGTTTAAAAAAATATTTAGTTAGTGGCCAACACTGGTGTCAGATTTTTTAGATTACCTAAAGGCATCTGACCTAGCTTGACGACTGCCATACAATGATGGCAGGGACCAACAGCTTATACGTGCCTACCAAAACACGGAGGAGCTCGATAGATTTTTATTCCATTTGTAATCACTGATCCAAGTGCGGACAACGCTCGATGGCGCTTTACTTGCAAAAGCGTTAGTAATGCGCACTCCCGCTGGGCCACCGAGCTCTTCAAAATTACTCGTACACTGACAATGAGATACCTTTTTTTTTTTTTTTTGACGCGGAGAAAATCCCTTCGGATACCTTACCGGTTACGGGACACCGGTAAGGTTATGTGGTGTTACCACTAAAAACTCCGCGGTGTCACCTCTCAGCCGCTATCGGCCGGGACCGTGTGCTTCTTCATGCTCCACAGTCCCGGCGCGGCCGGCCGCTACTTAAGCGGCCCCGGATCGCCAACGGCCTCACGGCACCCTCTGCTGAATCAGAGGGGCCGGAGTAACCGCCGCCTTGGCCTCTTGGCCCAAGGACAGACGCGCTGACACGCACACGCGCCTGCCTTCCACTCCGGAGGTCTGTCCGTTGGACGATGGAATCCCGTTTCCATCGTCCAACCAGCCCTCATAATTTGGGGCCTGCGGAAGCAGGCCCTGCCCCAGTCACCCCCCCACCTGACGGCGACCGGGGCCCACACAGCCGGCCGCAGGGGATAGGGAGAACGGCAACGTAACACCGACACTCCTCTTCCCCTGCGGCCCCACCGATGCCGTGCCAAGCGCCACGGCCGCGCTTGGTCGCGGAGGATAGGGCGAGTGGCAACGACACACCGACACTCCTCTTCCCCCGCGAACCCTACCACGGCTGTGATGGTAGGGGGGTCGTCGTCACCCCCCTTCCCTCACAGCCAGGCCATTCCCGCCAGGAATGGCCTCCGCCGGGCCCGGGGAGGCCTAAGCCTCAACCCGGGCAATGGGTTCCTCTTAGCTTCCCTGCGGCCGAGGCAACCGCAGGTACTGAGCCCCCCCATCGCGACAAGATGGGAACCACATCGGGGGGGTGACAATGAGATACCTGGGCCAGCCCTCTACCTATATCTTGAATTTTAATTAAAATAACTAGCTTTCGTGCGCCTGTTGAGGTAGGCTAAAATATGATTCCAGTTCAGAAAATGGGTAAGTTTGTATGGAGGAAATTTGGCCTTGTATGGCGGCCATCTTGTATTTAGAAAAAATAAAAAAACCAAGTGTTGCTCGTCAAATTGCTTACAACCCTCTACATTTTGGAAAAAAAATCACAACAAGCCCCTAACCCCAACCGTTTTCGCAGGCCGTACCCCTTCCACATCATGTTTCTGCAGATCCTCAAATGTCAGATTTTTCTAGTACTCACTGGAGCACCCTCTATACGACCGCTCATCAACCTAAACCCCTACCAGCAACAGGGCAAACAACTCTATCAGTGAGTCAGTCAGTGGTATTGTAGGTTTATATATTATTAAATTAAAATAATATTAACATGAAAATGAAGGTAGGTATATTCAGAGAAAATTAAATTCAAGGTCTGCATTTGGATTGGTGATTAGTCGCGAAAAATATCTCGAGCTACTTCATTTTTGGGAAGAACGATAACTCTATGGTTCCGCAACTCCAGTTTTGCCTATTTACGAGCCCTCCAACAGTTTCTATGGCGCTGAGTATCTATTACGTTAGTAATTATATTATCTTTGCATGTACTTTTACTAAATACTACTGGTTGTTCAGCCCGAACTGTGCACTCGCAAACCCCATATCTCGGCAAAAATCAAATCTACTCAAGATATCGTCGAATAGACAAATGGACATATAAACGCCCGCGGCGGACTGATATTTCTTCATTCAGATAGCCAAGAAAAGGAAGAAAAAGTTTACTTGCTAGGCAAATTAAAAAAAAGCCTCACTGTCCGATACGACTTGACGTAGTGCCATCGAACTTTTGCTAGAGATAGCCCTGACTTTGAACTGGAAGCTCAGAGTGACCGCAGGGAAATTGGTCCGTCCGTGCGAGCTATGATACCTCAGACAAACAGATAGAACAGACCGACGGGCATTAACGTCAAACTTATAAAACCCCTCTTTTTCTTGGGGGTCAAAAACTCGAGAGAAAATACTCCGTCGTCTTGTTCTTTGAAACTTGAAAGTTAATTTATCAGTACCTCATTCAAATAGTGCTTCATTTGAATTTGAAATAGTTTTAAAATATGTAGTTTCAATTTGAAAATAGACAAGTAGGTTATTACAAGAGGGGCGTATTAATATGAGACATGATAATGCTGTTACAAATTTTTTTTTGTAGCAGTATTATCATGTCTATTATAAACATACATACATACATACATACTATCACGTCTTTATCCCTAATGGGACAGACAGAGCATGTCGGGTCGGGTCTTGCGGTTCTATGCAGAGCCCAGGGCCGCAAGACCCAAAAGCCACTTTTAGCGTCATGGTGGGCGAGAAGATGGAAAAGCAATCAATACAGTGATGGGTTGCTAGCCGCATCGCCTGTTAACATGATTTGCATTTTTGCCCATTCCCTCGATCGACTTCTACGATCTGCGTGGGAAGAGAAGCAGCTGGTACATTCTAAGTTTTTTTTATTTCTCCCAGACCAGCATATTATGAACATGATAATGTATAACACGAAACAGTCGATGCGATGCGATTCTCCGATGTCAAACATACATATTATTCCTGTACGGGGGTAAACCAAGCCTAGGGTAATAAGACAAGCTACTTACAGCATGACGTCGGGGTATATAAGGATGCGGACTAAAAAAAATTTTTGACTTGATGGACAGTTTATTAAAAGGTAAGGTACCTGCGGTACCACACGTATTTTGTTCTTTTCAGCGCAATTGAATTTCGCGTTACGTCACGACCAGCTACGATTTTTAACCAAGGGTTACGTAAATCATCCCCACTCTGAAACTTCGATACGCTGCATCTTTGTGAATGTTTACTACTTTGCTAAACGAAAAACTATGGGTCCTTTATTTTCGGATAATCTAGTTGACAGACTAAATAAAATAATATATTTTTACACATTCCACATCCCTAGTGGAAAATGGAATCAAAAACGGTATTTCTTACGCTAATTAAGCTAAAATATACTAAAACTGCCATAGATTTAGAAGTAAAATTTCTAGGTCTATGGAAATTACTAGTATTTTAAGCCTAGATTCAGTCGATGGTAAACTTTACCTATTTGCACGAAATAAAGGAAATTCTTTTTTAAATACAAACGAAAAAATTTTTTTGTTTTCATAGAAACTTGGATCAGCTAATCGGTTGACTTGTATTTGATTCATGTTCCTCGGAAAAAGTTGTTCAGTAATAAGAACTGAATTCAGCCCTGAAATATTTCAGTATATTTTGTTAGACCCTGCGTGTATACCTACAACGTGGAGGGCCATACCCGTAATAAATCAAACCACGGGCAATACTAGATCACTTTAGTATAATGGAATTAAAATAACAGTAAAAGAGCAAAAAAAATGCCATGTTAGATTTGATCCATTTCCCTGTTTCCGATCGAGTATATAGGAGAGAATAGTATTTAGGAGCACTTTAATTGCTTCAGATAAAAGCCTTAAAAATATATTTTTTAAAATAATTACTTGTTAATATTAACCGACTTCTAAAAAGAAAGGGGTTATTAATTCTTCGCGACCTGCATTTGTGTATGTTCACCGATTATGCGAACAAGCCGGGACCGATTTGAAAAATTCGGTTATTGTTTAAAAGAGTATACTTGGCAGGTGGTCCCATTGAAATTTCATCAAAATTGGTGTAATTTAGGAGTCGGTTTTTAGTTTTGAAAAATTGTATACTTAAGTATTATTTTATGAATAACTATGAGTGTTTACAACTTACCATAAATATATGAAAATCCGATTTTTTTAAAATGTTTATTCCACTCAACAGCCCTCAGTCAACACAAGAACTTCACTCAACACCAAATCCAATGCACAAAATATCCAACCCAAAAAACATTCAATAACAAATTCACGATAAAGCAATAAAAAATAAATAAGTTAATTTATGTCAATATTCCTATAAATACGTTTTGATCTCTTGGAGTCATTTTAACGAATGAAGACCATTTTTTTTTTCGGCTGACGTCAAGGTGAAGGATTTTGTGGTCGCGGCGGAAAACATTTCCACTCACACAAGCATGTTTTTTTATTTGTATGTACCTTTAGGCATGTGACGCAAATAAACTCATCACTCGTCCAGGTACTCTAGTGACGTAGCTCGGTGGCTCGGCGAGTGTGCGCATAAGTAGCGTTTTCGCAAGTGAAGCGACACCGGGCATGGTCCGCACTTGGATGGCACAAGTGGCATAAAAAAAACTCTTGTGCTACTCCGTGGTTCGGAAGGCACGTATAAGCCGCTGGTCTCGGCAGTCATCATTGTATGGCATTCGTTAAGCTATGTAAGATTCCTTTATGCAGCTTGAAAAATCTGACAGTGTTGGCCACTTACTTACACGAAAAACAAACAAACAGTGACGTAAGATTACTACTGAGTAACTCTATGGCAGGATAAGGCAGGACTAGTAATCAGAGGAGTGACGTAGGATGATGTCTCAAAATCTAGAAGTCCTTGTGCCTCTGTGTCGCTGAAGGCACGTAAAGCTTTTGGAAGTACAACAAAGGATGTTCATCCACTAACTTATTTGTTAATCTTTAACTACTATGCTGTTACTTCTTGCTTAGCTTGTAAAAGGAGTGAGAATCTGAATCATTATTTTAATTCCCTCTTTTCCATCTTCACGCCAGCTAATGCACTAATCGTGGCCTTTGTTTCTTACAGCCCTGTGCTCTGTCTGCCCCGTCAGCGACGAAAGGAACAGACATGTGAGATCTTATGATCTTCATCTTGGAATCAGAACGGAAGATGTGTCAGGAAAGGAAGCGCTTGTTAAAGTATAATCAACCACTTGCTGGTAATCAGATAATTATTCGTTCCTATCGCCAAGTAGGAGGTACGGTGTAGTAAGTAGTTATACGTAAATAAATATATACGGACAAATTATATAGATTGAGCCCCAAATTAAGTTCGAGACTTGTGTTAAGAGATACTTAGCTCAAAGATAACATCATCATCATCAGGTCTTTTTAAGTCTCCAATGCAGGAGCACAGCCCTCTCTGTACTACCAGAGTATAGCAGCCAGAGGATTTAGCTTACACTCTCCACCCTGACCAGACGGGTTGGAGAGGCCTGGTTGATGTTTATTAGTTTAGCTTGTAATTCCTAAATCGCCTTCTGCGACATCAACGGGAAGACTTTGAGAGGCCCTTTTCTATTCTGCCGGACACAACATGGCTATATTTTATAACGAATAAACAACTATATTTTAAAATAAATACATTCCAAAGACTCTTGTCGCCAATGACCAAGGCTGGCCTGGTAAAAATGGTCATCATGACGAAAGTCTTGTACTCATAATACACCCTCATCTCGTATGGTATACTCAGCTTTATCTCTGATACAATTACAGTGTTACGCAAACACTTGGTGGTTGTTTCACAAGATTTGGGATGGCTGTTCCATCTGCTTACACCTGGGATGGCTGTTCCATCCGCTTACACTTGGGATAGCTGTTCCATCCGCTTACACCTGGGATGGCTGTTCCATCCGCTTACACCTGGGATGGCTGTTCCATCCGCTTACACCTGGGATGGCTGTTCCATCCGCTTACACCTGGGATGGCTGTTCCATCCGCTTACACCTGGGATGGCTGTTCCATCCGCTTACACCTGGGATGGCTGTTCCATCCGCTTACACCTGGGATGGCTGTTCCATCCGCTCATGTACTAGCTAATCCAGCGGATTCTCTCTCTCTGTGGGGACGCATCCCCGTGTGGCCTCCAACCTCCCCTATAGCCACCCCGAGCCTCGCATATAACTCTTACTCTCTTAGCTCTTTTCTATCTATTGTAACACACGCAGTTTACAACAGATCAACTAAACTCAAACTCTTATTCTCTTATCTCTTTTCCATCTATTGTAACACACGCAGTTTACAATAGACCAACTAATCTCAAACTCTTATTCTCTTAGCTCTTCTCTATCTATTGTAACACACGCAGTTTACAAAAGATCACCTAAACCCAAACTCTTATTCTCTTATCTCTTTTCCGTCTATTGTAACACACGCAGTTTACAATAGACCAACTAATCTCAAACTCTTATTCTCTTAGCTCTTCTCTATCTATTGTAACACACGCAGTTTACAACAGATCACCTAAACCCAAACTCTTATTCTCTTATATCTTTTCCGTCTATTGTAACACACGCAGTTTACAATAGACCAACTAATCTCAAACTCTTATTCTCTTAGCTCTTCTCTATCTATTGTAACACACGCAGTTTACAACAGATCACCTAAACCCAAACTCTTATTCTCTTATATCTTTTCCGTCTATTGTAACACACGCAGTTTACAATAGACCAACTAATCTCAAACTCTTATTCTCTTAGCTCTTCTCTATCTATTGTAACACACGCAGTTTACAACAGATCACCTAAACCCAAACTCTTATTCTCTTATTTCTTTTCCGTCTATTGTAACACACGCAGTTTACAATAGACCAACTAATCTCAAACTCTTATTCTCTTAGCTCTTCTCTATCTATTGTAACACACGCAGTTTACAACAGATCACCTAAACCCAAACTCTTATTCTCTTATATCTTTTCCGTCTATTGTAACACACGCAGTTTACAATAGACCAACTAATCTCAAACTCTTATTCTCTTAGCTCTTCTCTATCTATTGTAACACACGCAGTTTACAACAGATCACCTAAACCCAAACTCTTATTCTCTTATTTCTTTTCCGTCTATTGTAACACACGCAGTTTACAATAGACCAACTAATCTCAAACTCTTATTCTCTTAGCTCTTCTCTATCTATTGTAACATACGCAGTTTACAATAGACCAACTAATAGACCGACACATCGGTAATTCTCTCTCTCTGATTTATCTATTGCAAGTCGCAACTTGCAATAAACCAACAACAAAAACGGACGCATCGGTTAACTCAAAACACTGAAACATACACACATAGTTATTAATAATTATCGGTAGAATTCTCTAGATAGTAAATAAACTTATAAAACGCTCACCGAAACTCTATCTCTCGTAAAATCTCAATAATCGTCAGAAATTACAATTTTACCATCTTATTTTGTGCTTGTACTTTTTGCCGCTCTTTTTCCATCTGCCACAGATAATATAACCCTCTTCACGCCGCGTTCACTTCTTCTGCGCAACCATCCGCGCACGGACAAAAGAATAAAATTTCTAACAGCCAAACATTGACTTTTAGGTACCTTGATATTTAAATAAATAATAAAAATATTTAATAATACACACTGGCTTCGCATTCGCGACAACTCTCGTCAATCTGAAAAAGATTATTTTCCAACTGGACCTGATGGGTATCGAACCCGCGACCATCGGTATGATCAACTTGGTATGATGACCACAGAGGTCGTCAGTTATCTGACGTATTTTCCTCAGAGACCCGCTACAGTGTTTTTCTATCTCGTTTTGTCTTAAGCTACGTACTTCACTTCGTACCAAGACAGCCCGATTATAATCGGCCCGATAATACAATGTCCTTTTTTATTAAGTACAAATATTTTAAGGGGTGCTTCAGTCCATCATTATGAACAACTTTTCCCAATAAATGTATATCGAAATACGAAAAATATTTTTTAGGTTTTCATACAAATCGAAGTAGTCACGTGATATCATTACTATGAAAAATGAAAATTTTCTTTTAGTATTTCGATATACATTTATTGGGAAAAGTTGTTGGAAATGATGGACTGAATCACCCCTTAAAATATTTGTACTTAATAAAAAAGGACATTGTATAATATGAGCGCGTTGAAGTTTCAGAATTATAACGTAGCCATTTATGGGGCTATCTGAATTTTTAAGGGGTTCAGTGCTGCCTCTATTTGAAATAAATTATGTCAAAAGAAACGAAGATATCATTTAAAATGTTGTCTTGATTAAAGCCTTCTTCGAACTTTTACCGTCTATAGTTTAAAGTGAGAACGTGAACCTTTTCTTTGCACGTTAACCGAAAGTGGCTGCTTTTTGCAAATTTGCGCTGATATAAAACTTAACGTTCTCACTTTAAACTGTAAACAGTATTTCAGAACATAAAGCACTTTAAAGGATTATCTAGAGCTTGATCAAGACAAAATTTTGATTCATATCTCCATTTCGTTTCAAATAATTTATTTCAAAATGGACCTTGAATACATGTAGCATCGTCATGAAATTCTTACTAGATCGTTACATCGTGCATTTAAATGCGCTGTATCTCGCCATTATTTGATAAATCGGAGAAAAGAAAACTTACGTTTACCTAGTATTTGCAGTTGTTGCCATTAGAGTTGGTATATTAGAATATGTAAATTACATACATATTTATAATGTCTGAGAGATTATTTGAATGTTTAAATGTTTAAATAGTAATTTGAAGTTGTAAATAGAACCTTCTTAACTGACACGTGCGAGGTCATTTTAGCTACATAAACTTTATATAACTAATTTTGAATTAATTTAAACTCAGATGTAGGTTTGCGTCTGAGGATCCAAGAGCTTGTGCGCATTTCGGCCAAATACTTAGCCTTGCTATATAACGCGGAAATGCCGGCAGCCTCTTGGGGACTCTGCCTGTTGACGGTGGCGACTTGTGAATGAACATGTTTTTATTTTTAGTAATAGTTTTAATGTATAATGTCTATAGCTTTAAGTTTTGAATATAATTTTAGCAGATATAACCACGTTTGAAGTTAACTAAAAAAGAAATTTTGCAATATTTCCTTGGGATGATTTTTGGCTATTTCTGGTAAAAATCCGTTCAGCCGTCTAAAAGTTATTGGGGGTTAACGCTTGAAAATCAGGGTTTTTATTACCTGACAACTAATAGATAAACGTTATGGATTCCACTTAACATCGGTTAGAATATGTAGTTCCGATACTTATCACTAGATGGTGTTATCGCGTTTTTTTTGGCAAATCAACTTGTTGGGTAATCTAATTGACGCACTAAACAAAATAATATTTTTAGGATACAGTCCTCTTCCTTATAGTGCATGTAATGTAAACAAATAAAAGGTAGGTACTTGGTACATGGTTCTACACTTATGCGAGAACCACGTAACCACTCATGAAATCATATACTTTTGTTGTACGATAATATAATAAGATAGAGCTGCTTTACACTGAGATGTCTGTCAGGATCATAGCAAGTGAAGGTCTATAGTCTCTGTCTACCGCTGTGGGAAACAGGCGTGATCAATGATCATATGTACCTATGTATGTTTGGTTCACACTAGAACGGAAGCGGCCGGCAGCACTCTTCCACTGTCAAACCATATTCACCTTTATTTCCATCAACGACTTAACATTAAGTATATTAACAACTCAATTCAATTCAATTCAATTCAATTCATTTATTGCTTTTCATATTGTACATATATAACACTTTACTACATAGTCATTTCTTAAGTTAGTAGGTACAAAATGAGCCCTGACAGGGCATTGCAAAAGAAAAAATATGGAACGGCATGCGGTTTTATTTTTCGTTAGTATTTATATAATATAAAATTAGTTAGTAATTATTTAAATAAAGATTGATTTGTTTAGTAGTTTTTTGATACGAGTAGGTAATGTCAGTTTGTATAACAAAGTCAGTATATTAATTCATTCAATATTAGCTATATTTGTGTATTTACTCGTATATTTATGTCCTTTACATTTATATTGTTGGTTTTATTCTTTTAATTGTCAATTTTCTTTTTATTATATCACAACTAGCCGAAGCCTGCGACTTCGTTCGCGTGGTCTTTATGCCTCCGGAAATTGCTTATCAGGCTAAACAACTTTTGCTAAGGCGTCCATTATGGTTCTACCTGCATAACGTGTTCCATTTTTTAAATCAATTATATATATATATATTTATAGAACCATATTTGACCAGGCTTAAAGCTATATAAAAAATTTCATTTGAATCCGTCCATTATTTCCGGAGATTACCGTGAACAAACAGACAGACAAACATTCTTTTAAATTTTTTAAATATTTACTCTTTATCTATGTCTCCATCGCCTCAATTTTTTTTTGTAAGTGTATGTAATGTACGGTCATATTATTTTTACTGTTTTATTATATGTATAGATTATTTCAAAACGTAGATACTTTACAAACATACTATCACGTCTTTATCCCTAATGGGACAGACAGTACTTTTTGTATTTTCTGGTTCTAAGCAAACAGAACCCAAGGCCGTAAGACTCAAAAGCAATTAGCGTGATGGTTAGCAAGAAGATGGAAAGAAATCAATATAGTGATGGGTTGCTAGCCGCATCGCCTATTATAACATGATTCGCATTTTCGCCTATTCCATCGATCGTCTTTTACGATCTGCGCGGGAAGAGAAGCAGCTGTTAAATTCTAAGTTTTTTCTTTTCTCCCAGACCAGCAAGGGAGAGCGTAGATACTGCATAAAACGATTAAAATTTGGATGTGATAAACTGATGTCTGGCATACTGCACGTTATCATATTCAATTGATATCATGTTCCAAGCGGCAATGTCAGAGGTGCTGCAAAATCAAATATCCATCCCCCCTCTTCCACGCACTCCTGCTTCCTCTGCAGAATGGGGGCGACGGATTCAATAATTGATAATGGTGATATTTCCTAAGGAGATCAATATCATTATTTGCACCATGAGGAGCTCGGAGGTCCGATGTGAGAGTGCGCATTAATGCACTTTTGCAAGTAAAGCGACACTACCGGTCGTGGTCCGCACTTTGATGGGAATGGATGGGAAAAGTTGTTCAAAATTATGGACTGAATCACCTCTTAAAATATTTGAACTTAATAAAAAAGGACATTGTATATTACATTTTTTTTAAATATACTTCAAGCTAATTCTACGGTCTACTTGTACAGTCAGGCTTCAAAAATGGAGTCATAATTTCTTTTACAGTTAACATAAGAGATTATGAAGATATTTTAGAAGCGTTACGAGTAAACTACGTCACAGAATTAATAAAAGTATTACGTACAAAACGGAATATCGTATAGTCCGGCGCAATATACGACCTCGTTTTCCGTTCTCACCTGGCTGCAGGCGCCTGTACCCGTCCGCTTCACACCCTCTTCGAGGCGAGAACGGGGGAGAGGTGCGAGGATGGGAAAAGGGAAGGCATATTGCGCAGGACCATAGGAGAATCCGTTCTGTATGTAATACTTAGGTATATTTACTGTGTGGTTAGGTACCACACAATAAATATACAATCAATCAATCAAATATATCTTTATTATCATAGGATATTTAAAATATCTCTTAATAATCGTCATTATTTTGTTGCACTATTGTTGACGTCAAATAGTTACTTACAGCTAAGTTTACTACCGCTTCCAAAGCGCTAGTGCAGAAGAAGCGGTAACAAACTGCACTGCACCTCTTCTCCAAGGACGTCAACTCACAATTAAATTAATACTTAAAGTTAATTTGGACAGAGAATACATTGTTTTGTTTTTTATGTCATATCATAATTTAAATTTAATTTTTAGAATGTCAAAATTTTAAAGTAATGTCAAGTTGTAGATTCAGTTTGTACAAAATGTACCAAATTATGACATTTTCGAGTACCTATATTACAAACTTTTAGAGGGACCCGCGTCAAGCTCAAGCCAGACATTTTTGTCTTTAAGGTAGTCATCGGTCCTATAATAAGCCTTCTCACAAAGTACTTTCTTTACATAAGTTTTGAATCTTTTTTCTGGCATATCAAGGATCGATTTTGGTAATTTATTATAAAAAAGTATACAGTTCCCCATAAACGTCTTATTAATTGTTTTAAGCCTATAAAACGGGGCAACTAAGTCATTCTTATTACGTAAGTTTCTATCGGTAAAATCGCTTACTTTATTGTATGGGGAAATATTTTTCCTTACATACATTATGTTTTCAAATATATACTGTGATGCTAAGGTAAGTATATCTATTTCCTTGAATAATTCTCTGAGTGAGTCTCTAGATCCTAACCCGTAAATAGCACGAATTGCCCGTTTTTGTAAAATAAAAATAGTCTGAATATCGGCTGCATTCCCCCACAGGAGTATGCCGTAAGACATTACACTATGAAAGTAACTAAAGTACACTAGTCTAGCAGTTGCTACATCTGTCAATTGTCTTATTCTCCTAACAGCATAAGCCGCAGAACTAAGCCTATTTGAAAGTTTAGTTATATGAGCACCCCATTGAAGTTTCGAGTCTATTGTAATTCCTAAGAAGGTAGTACTTTCAACAAGATCGAGTTTTTGACCATCTATCATTATGTCAACGCAGCCCTGTCTCACATTCGGAAGAGAAAATCGAACGCATTGAGTCTTTTTCGCATTTAACATGAGATTATTGGCAGAAAACCAATCAGAAATGGAAGACAAGGTGCTGTTCACCGCGCTAGCGTTTGTGCTATGTCGATCAAGTTTGAATATAAGCGAGGTGTCATCAGCAAACAGCACTATGCCAGCCTGCTTCTCAACCATGTAAGGCAAGTCATTGACATAAACCAAGAAAAGGAAAGGTCCAAGAATTGAACCTTGCGGTACGCCTATCTTAACATTAGATCCGTGCGATTTTATGCCATTTAAATCAACAGTCTGATGCCTATCTGTTAAATAAGATTCTATAAGTTTTATTGAATTATCATCAAAACCGTATTGACGAAATTTAAGCAAAAGTGTCGGATGATCTACGCAATCAAATGCTTTGGAGAGATCACAAAATGATCCAATTCCATCATTTTTGTTCTCCCATGCGTCGTATATATGAGTAACAAGTGCTACTCCCGCATCGGTGGTCGATTTCCCGCCAGTAAAGCCGAATTGTTGGCTATGGAAAAGGTTGTAGGTCTTAAAATGAAGAAGCATTTGATTGAGCATTATCTTTTCGAACACCTTACTCAAAACTGGCAGGATAGATATAGGTCTGTAGTTGCCAGGATCTGTTTTTTCTCCTTTTTTAAATAAGGGGATTAGTTTACTACATTTCATTAGGTTAGGAAATATGCCTTCATCAATACATTCGTTAAATATAAAAGCTAAATCAGCAGCTATGATATTTATGATATGGCTTACTACAGCAACTGACATGCCCCAATGGTCTTCAGATTTATTTAAATTTAACTGTTTAAATGCATCTATTATATCTTTGGGGCCAATATGCTTAAATTTAAATTTAGAATCACAAGGCCTAACATTATTCTTAAGCAAGGCTTCAGCACGCTGGGGGCTAGAATTCAAATTAGAAGTAAGTTCCAAAGGAATGTTAGTAAAGAAATCATCAAAAATATTTACTATTTCTTCAGTTTTAGTAATAGTCTTACCACAAGATTTGATTTGACAGATATTTTCTTTGGCTTTATTTTTACCCGTTTCTTTATTTATAACATACCTAATAACTTATTATTACATTATACATTATATACATTAGGCATTTCCGTGACGTCAACAAAGTTCCAACGGAAGACCAGCGCTGGCAGTCCCTACAGCCAGCACATGCTGAGTTGGATCCTCTTTGAGGTACACCACAATTGGTTTATTTTTAATTTTCTTTTTGTGTTACCTATATATTTTTGTGTTTGTATCTCAAATTAATCATTTTATTATTTATTTATTATTTATTATTTACCTGTTGTACCTACTTACTTACTCACAGTTGTACACTTGTACCGTGTTGCCGTAAATTGATTACCGGTAAACTGATGTTCCGACTTATTCTTTTCGATAAGTAACTTTTTTCGATTTCGATACAAACGCTATCGATCATAAACTTTCTTTCTAATGACTATGTTAAAAAAACGTTTTTTTATGTTGGCAGTATGGTGGATCTGAAAAGAGAGTTCTATGTCTATGGCTAGGCGAATCGAAAAAGGCGAGTCGAAATAACGACATAATTGTGCTGTTATGGGGAATAAATATATAGGGACAAATTACACTGATTGAGCTAGCCCAAAGTAAGTTCGAGACTTGTGTTATGGGATACTAACCTAACGATACTATATTGTATAACAAATACATATATGGACTACCCAGGACAATTTGAAAAAGGCCATTTTCCAACTTGCCCTGACCGAGGTTAGAATAGACTATAGACTTTCCTGACATCATAAATTATCAATGTTCTTATGTTAGTGTCCTTGATTAGTTTTAAAGATAGATAACAGTAGAAAAATATATTGCTCATTGCGCTTGTAAAAGTGGCGTGATTTGTGTTGTGTGTCGCTAGAAATTACGCAAATCTAAACACACGGCATTGACGTCATAAATGACTAAACACGGCACACGCCCACCAAATAGATTTCAGTAAGCGCTCGACAGACGAGCGACAGTATACCTGACGCGCTACCTGTCGGCGACGCACGCCGACTGTCGCAAATGTCGACACATGTCAATCTGTAAAAAACAGCCGTGCGACCGTCGGCGACAGTAGCCGACGTCCGACAGGTGTCGTAGGCGTACTGTAGCTCGTCTGTAAAAGCCCTTACAGTACAAAATAACAAGCCAAGTGCGAGTCGGACTCGCGCACGAAGGGTTCCGTACGATTATTTATAAAAAATCAAGTTTGTTGTTTGGGCACCACAGTTAAATATTCATTTAATTTTAGTTTTAGTATTTGTTGTTATAGCGGCAACAGTCTCAATCCCCAATACACCCCAAATCCACTCCTTACACACACATCCCTCTAAAATCCCCCGAAAAATCTCCAGTAACCGTCTTGTATGAAATTTTCCTTTTCCGACTACCTACATTTAATAATTTGGTTGCTGTAACTTTTTTAATTTGTTAACCCTACTTAGCTCTGATAATTTTCCCTTACACTTTGTTATATATGTTACTGTTGTGGATTTTTTCTTGTGTCCATACAACCGTTTAGCAGATAGACACTTGACTCTATCAAAAAAAATTGCATTATAAAACCAAATATTTCAGAAACGGATACCTAAATTCATTTTACATGTGGGTATCGCTATCCCAAAATGATTTATTTTTCAAAAATTTTTTACCACTTTTTTGGCATGACTAATATACATACATACCCAGGCCAAATTAAAGCTTTCTAGCACTCTCTGGGAAGAACCGCTGACGGACAGACATGGCGAAACTAATAGGGTTCCTTGTTTACTACGGAACCCTAAAAAAAGACTGACGTACAAAAAAATTTGCACTATTGTCGTACACGAATTGCGTTGTAAAAAAGATGACATACAATTAACGCGGTGAGCTCATAATTTCTTTACCGTCAACCTATGAACTCTAAATACGTTTGCTTGTATTCTAAGAACATACAGACATATTGAATAGGCACAGCTTGGTACATGATATATTAATCTGTGGTATCACGTAAACAAGTTAAAAAAGAACAGACCCATCTTGAAAGCAGTTTTGTTGAAATCAATAATTAATGGAAATATATATTTTTTTTAATTTTACGAAAATATCTGATGAATTTTTATGAGTGTGGTTTCGCGGTTGGAGAATTCTGGCTAGGTCTCATTTATACCTATACTATGTCACAGAATTAATCTTATACCTTTTCTTGTATATTTATTTATTTATATGTATATAAATTTCTGTGATCTTGAAAACGGCTCTAACGATTTCGCTGAAAATTGGTATATGGGGGTTTTCGAGGGTAAACAATCGATCTAGATTAGTGTTATGTTTGGGAAAACGCGTGTTTTCGAGTTTTCATGCGTTTTTCTTTCCACGCAGAATAGGGTCGCTAATTTCGCCGCGCTGGCCGCTATCCGTTTGGCTTAGCGGTTTAAGGTGCGGACCGCTAGAAAGGGTGTTACGGGTTCGAATCCCACTCGGTGACTTACTTTTGTTTTTTTTTTAATTTTCAAGTTTATATATAATTTTTTATTTTGTATTGTTTTTAGACAAGTTTAAAAAAATGTAGTTAATGTTCGAGATGTAACTGAGCAAAGCTCGGTCGCCCAGGTACTATAAGTTTAACATACAGAAGGTCCCGCGCAATATATGTCCCCGTTACCCGTCCCCGCACCTCTCCCCCGTTCTTGCCTTGTAGGGACGCATATAGCGCGGATCCTTAGGAGATCCCGTTCTATTCTATATTAATTCTGTGATAATGTCTAAACTGGTGCCAGCGTCGTAAGTCGCTAGATTCCCTAGTATGGTTGAGTGCAGAGATTGATGTTCACGAGAACGGGGGAAAGGTGCGGGTATGAGGAACGAGGTAATATTTGTACTAATTCTTTGACATTATATTAAGTTATGAAGTTTATGAGTAACAAAGTTAATTACAACGGTAAACAAATCCATCAAGACAATCGGGCCATGGTCCCTTGCATAACGCCATGGCATGCACCGAACTGGTTTGGGCCATGTGGACAGACTACACATAATTTTTAACTTGTCCATAAATAAAGATACATAAATCAAATATCTAGTGTTCTAATGGAAAGGACTTATTGCCACGGAGTCCCTAACAAAGATAAGTACTTACCAAAACTTACATTTTTTGTACAAGATAGAAATCTAGATAAAACATTTATTCGAAGGTCAAAAGCAACACAATAATTACTTAAAAATTTTAAAAGTACAAATAAAATAAAGTTCTTTGTCCCCCAAAATGGTCTCCAACTCAGCATTTGCTAGGTTTTGCATTAGCGAATCCCTAATGCTGATCTTCCGTTGGAGCCAAAATTAGTGCTTTCATGGACAATATGGACATTCGCGCGACTAAGTACCAAAAATACATTTTTTCTCTACTCTAAACACACAAAACATATAATGAAAACGAAACGATACAAATGCATTTGCTTTTAAAATTATGATCTAAGAAAAAAGAAGTTTTTATTGTAAGGCCAAATTATAGTCAAAAATAAGCCCAAACTCTATGGAGTTGCGTCATTTTATTGCTCAGTTCTATCATTTACTGGGTTCGATCCCTCGTCAGGTCAAGATAAAAAATGATCTTTTTCATATTGGCCTGGGTCTTGGATGTTTATCTACCTATATTTAGGTACCTATTTGTTGTAGAATCTAGTATCATTGAGTTAGTATCCCATAATACAAGTCTCGAACTTACTTATTGGCTCAATCTGTGTGATTTGGTTGTATATTAATATATTTATAATTTATTTATATCAATTTTCGACCGAACCGACTTCAGAAAAGGAGGATGTTGCCACTTGTGAACCGATTATTTATTTGAAAGCCTTTCGTACCAAGTTGGCTCCATATTAATTTTGTAAAGATCTGAGATAACTTTGGAGATATGGGAGAAACTCTTAGAGAAAATGAATTCGATCGTTTTTCTTGTTATTTTTTTAATTATTATCCAGATATTCTGAAGACCCTGCTCCCGATATTCATCGATAAAAGCTTTATCGCCCAGGTTCTATAAATAAAGCGATATTATGGCAGAATTATTTTATTATATTTATAAATAACAGGCACTTACACGGTTTTATTTTACAAGCTCATTAACATTTTATGACATAACACTTGTGATAGGAACTTTCGTCAACTTATTTTAACGTTGTCTGAAGGCAAAAATGCTGATGCAACTGCCCCGCCTGAAAAAAAGAAAAATAAACAACTTTCAGGGTTGGGCTACTACATCTGGTAGCACGGAATAGCACTTTCTCAGTCATTCCGTCATTTGCTAGAGCGAGAAATGGCGACGGAACGCCACGGAACCGGCCATGCTGATGCGTTCTATCGCTCTCTCTTGCTCTAGCAAATGATAGTTCTGAGCGACAGACTTGTGCTAAGATTCACTTAAGCACACTTAAAATAGTTCACTAAAACACCACTAGATAGCGCTAGTAGTAGTTAACTCGCTTCTTACTGTAAGGAATTCAAATGTGATTGACTTTGGCATTGTACGAGACCCTCTCCCCGCGTGTACAACTTAGCAGGTTATGTTGGCTGAATGTATATCCCCAATTATATTATTATCTTTACCCCAATACAGGCAAGAACGATCTCCGACTTTAAAACTTGGATCGTGGTGGCATTGGCAGATATTAGGTAGTAATGTGTCGTTTAGTCGCCTCTTTGCGATGGCTATACACACGACACGGTTTAGCATACAACCTGCAGCAATAATCTGGTGCTGTACTGCAGATTGTTGTGGTCTACAGCTCATACTTACATGGCTGCAGTTCAGCAACATTTGTTACTACAGATTGTATATCAAATTGCGTCACCTTAAGACACAGGATCCATTTTAGACAAAAAATTGAGTGGATCCATTCTAGATCGGAAACCGCACATCGCGCTGTAGATTCATAGTTGTTCAGCAGTTTATCTGCCCTGCGTAAGAGTCAAAGACTTCCACTTACTGATGACGAGTCCTGCCGCCCCGTACAAGGTGGCCGGGCAATGTTCTGACATAGATCGGCTGACTACGTTGGTACCGCAGAAGGCACTCAGGCGCCCCACCATCAACCCTAGGCAGGCCACCATCCCCCTGGGTAGAAAAATGGTAATTTTAGCAGCACTGTTAGGGTAGATGACTGGGTCGAAAATAAATTATTCGGTACAGTTCACAATTAAAACCTCACAAAATAATGTCACTTTTCATTGATCACATTGATCATAATTGACCGAGCGAGCGAAGCGTCTCAGTTTCGAGATTGGCCAAAAATTCTTTTGTCCGTCTGTCTATCTGTTCTCGCCGGCATTTCTTAACCGATTCTCATGAAATTTTGTAAACAGATTCAGCAAATAAATAGATTTTTTTTGTCGAGCCAGTTTTTCGAAATTTTTCAAAATGGCGGAAATATGGGAGTTTAAAATTTTAAAAGTGTCATATATCCGCCATTTCCAAATATTTTCAAAAATATCATTAGACTTTTGCGTTGCCATTATAAAAACGCATTTTTTTATTTGAACTACTTTTTTGTCTGAACAACTTTTTTATACGTTATACTTGAACGGGTTTAGGATGACTCGCGAAGTCTAGCTGACTGAGCCGTGACGGATATAAAATACAAATCTTCTTACAAAATATACTGAAACTATTTAAGGGTGAATTCAGTCCGGGTAACTGAACAACTTTTTAAAAATGCATATCTTACTACAGACACAGATCGTGTTATACCGGCGCCGGCAGCCAATTCGGCGATCAGCGCCGGCAGCGGAGACACATCCTTTGGAATAATATTCGCGAGGTCTAAGTTCGTGGCGAACTACTAGTATACATTTACAACAAGATTTTTATTAATGCAGAAAAGCTGTAAGAGCGTTTATTGACTGTAAAAAGCTTGACATCGCACTTTTGTATTTCATACAAATTTCAAGATGTTTGTTTTGACGTTTAGAAAAAAGTGTCTGAGTTGTTATCATCTAGCGGCTTCATTGACTTTGTGTCTGTGAGGCTCTTGTATTTTAAGATTGTACTCATGTACGGTCATTTTTAAAATGAGTATAGTAATAATGACAAATTTATATTCTCTAAAAACTATCGGTTGAACGTCATCTGGGAAACATAACTCCATAAATAGTGTTTCTGAATGGCGTAGGGAACCTTACAGTGAAGGACAACATTGTAAGGAAAACTGCTAACTTGTTCATTCAATTCAAATTCAAACATATCTTTACTATGGTAGGATATTCATAATATCTCTTATTAATCGTCACTTTGTTTTTTTGCACTATTGTTGACGTCGAATACTTACAGTTAAGTTTACTGCCGCTTCAGAAGTGACTAAAAGCCGGCACTTTTTTAGAATGAATTGGATGAGGTTTAGCGACCTAGCGCTTGCCTGACGTCAATAATTTTTGAGAATAATATTGTTGTAGCACGAGATATTTACTAAATCTTACGCAAGCAGCCTACTTACCTAATTTTAAGTTTACGAGTAATGTTGTGTAGAGCTGGTGCAGTAGAGAAGTTTTATCTTATATCTGTATTATATACTCAAAGTCTTGTCGTGAATCTTAATACGCTAAACAAAGTTTATAAACATCAATGAGACCTCTCCAAGACGTCTGGCCAGCGAGGAGAGTGTTGGCCAAATACTCTATCTGTTCTGACCGAATATGGCTTTAGTAGTAAAGAGAGGGTCATGCTCCTGCAGTGCAGACTGAAAAGACCTGATGATGAAGATGATGATGATGATTTTATCTCTACCATCAAATATAGATAGGCGACTGGGTCAAAAATAATAATAAATAAAATGTATTTGACTTCAAAAAAGCATGACGTCACGCTTTCGTATTTCATACAAATTCCATAGAATCGTTTGTTTTGTCGTTTAGAAAAAGTGTCTGATTTGACTTGTCTCTAGCGGATTGAAAATCTATCTTTACCTGTATGACGTAGGGAACAGGTCGACGAAGTAGGAAGACACCACTCCGAAGACCATGGCGGTGGTCAAGTACACGTAGAAGAGGACCAGCCCCGCGATGGGTTGGTGAATGTTGTTGACGGCCACCGCTGCGGCCGCCGCGATAACCAGGATCACTATTGTTAGCATCTGTGTATATATAATAAAAAATTATAAAATATTCGAAAAACAAATAATAGCATTTTTTTAATAGCCATTTAGGTACCATTGTTGGACAAAAGTCCCATTATTCTTTCTTTCCATACGTTCTGGTGCCTTGATATCACCTAACATACACTACAAGTGTGGTCTTCATTAGGATTCATTTCACTCAGTAGAATTCAGAATACAAGAGTCTTACAAATATATTTTGAAAAAGCTTCTTTCTTGTTCTTCATATCCACTATTCTGCTTTTCTTTTCTCCTCCATATATAATATGCATGACAAAAGTTTAAAAAAGATACCAAAGACCATGAGAAATCGAGAAGAAAGAGCCGGAACAGTTAAAAAGCAGGACTTCCACTCCGACCAACTAAACTGGTCGAGCTCACAACAGTAGACCGAAATAAGCTTGGCCGAATCACTGGAGCACTGGTTGTGCAGAATGGAACTCAATGAAGGTTAGTTTAGTTTTACCAGATAGCGTCTTAATAATCCTTCAGCGGAAATACACAAGCTCTCAAGAAAGTAGAAAGATAAAGACCTTCCGTTTGGTGGCGCACTGGGAGATGACCGCGTTAAGAACAAAGAAGCTGAGGCCGTGGACGCAGCCCGCCAGGATTGTGAAGTCATTTATCGTGTTTTTGCACACCGGCGCTTCCTGCAAAGAAAAGAACCAGAAAAGAAGTGAGAGTCGGACTCCCTTAGTGTGTAAGTCCGACTCATTATCTATAAAAATCACGTTTGTTGTATGGGGTATGTTAATTTATTGCACGCCTTATAAACAGCGTTTGAGGTAATGCATTACTTTCAACATTCTCATTGTCATGTCATGTTTTTTGCAAGCCGCAGCAGAAATACATCATCGGTGAAAATTTCAACTGTTTAGATATCACGGTTCATAAGGTACAGCCTGGTAACAGATAGACAAACGGACTGTGGAGTCTTAGTAATAGGGTTTCGTTTTTACCCTTTGTCGTATACACGTATGTCGTAGAAAGCGACATAGGAAATACAAGCTAAAATAACATAATAAACATCGATGTGATGTGATGAGAGTATAGACCAAGTTCAGTAGCTGCTCCAAGAATGGGTTCTGGTAGTAATATAAAGAGAGGAGAGCTCCTGCAGTGGAGAATAGAAAGACCTGATGATGACGATGATGATGATTTAGGTAAAATAAAGCAAGGATGCGCAAAATCAGATAGAGGATCGTTTTCTGAAAACGCAACAATAAACCGCTTCTAATCAATCATTTTCAAAATCCTAGCTTTTGTGACTTTCTGAGGCTGATGCATGACGAATATTGAATGAAATGATGAATTCATCAAAATAAAGTTAATGAATGATGATAATAGAGGAATGAATGATGATACATACATACATACTATCACGTCTTTATCCCTAATGGGGCTGACAGAGCATTTTGTGTCTTGCGGTTCTATGCAGAGCCCAGGGCCGCAAGACCCAAAAGCCACTTTTAGCGTCATGGTGGGCGAGAAGATGGAAAAGCAATCAATACAGTGATGGGTTGCTAGCCGCATCGCCTGTTAACATGATTTGCATTTTTGCCCATTCCCTCGATCGGCTTTTACGATCTGCGTGGGAAGAAAAGCAGCTGGTACATTCTAAGTTTTTTTATATCTGGTTCAGCGAATGCGTTGCATAGTGGACTGTAATAAGGTAATGAATGAATTATGTAGGCCTGCTCACCTGATCAGAAACACACACTGAAACTTTCAGGCTGCAGCCTTACACTTTAGCGATGCGGGTGTTGTGCGCGCCGATGTTGCGATCAGACTAAAATTCTTCTTTTTTTCTTGTCAAGCAGGCCATAGATGAGAATGAGATGAACGAAGGAGTATATGATGTAAAAAGGGCGATATGGCGTGAACATCCTCCCCGGCCTTGACAATGCGTAGCGTTTCAAGAAGTCAAGAAGATAAATAAATGCGTGAAAGCGAAAAGAGTAGGATTAAGTTGAGAATTAAAGCGTTGAAAGTAATAAATGAATTTACTGAGAAGGAAGTGGATAAAGTTTTACCACTGACCGCTTAAGGAAACAATGATGAAAGTCCTTATATACGGAATATAAAATAGAAAAGCAGTCAAGCGAGATAACATCATGTTATTGATGCGTTAAAATAGTTAAATATTATTTTAATAACTAGCCACTTTTGTCTTGTTTGCAAGATATGTAAATATAACTTACATCTTTCTTAAAATAAGCAAATTTTAAAAATATTGTTTTCTAAAGCGTTAGACCATCGGAATAGTTTAATTTAAAAATTAGAGACAATATCATAAAACGCGTAAGTTATTTATTATATATTAAAGCGAGCAAAAATTAAATTTTGTTCAAGCGAGAACAACTCTGTTGTATCACATCACCCTAAAATCTTTCAGTTTGTCTATGTTACTCTTGAAGGGCAATGCATTGCCGAATGCAACACAGTGACAACCCATGCGTTCACGTGATAATATAGAAGAAGATTTTTCCTCTAATTCTTTGTCTTTGTGGCTAGAGAACCTTCCAGAAGGTACTTCCTTAAGCTCACAGAATAGAGGTAGATTTTTCTGAAGCGATTCATCAACATTTAACTTATTAAACTGTGTAAACAATGTATACGATGTATGGGAATGCGAAGAATTAGAGAGTTGAGACGCGTCTGGTATAACGGGAACTTCTCCCATAAAAACATAGCCAAAGACTGTTTCTATTGCTGGAGGTGCAGGTGGAACGATAATCCTACCACTCATTAATATATGTGGAAACAGGTGTGCTCCTAAAAGCAAATCAATGTCACCTGGCTTATGCCATACGGGATCGGCTAGCGGTACATGGACTAAATGCTGAATTATATTAACGTCCACCTTATTACTTGGTAAGGAATCCGTAATTTTATTCAATACAAATGCGGTTGTATCTAAGTAATAATTTGAGTTATTATGAGCATATAAACGTATTTCTACGTACCCTAAAACAGTTTGAGAAACACTTCCGATACCTTTTATGTAAGAGTTCGGTAAAGGAATAATCTTTAAATTCAAACGTTTACAAGAAGCAAGCGTTATTATATTATTTTGCGAAGCGCTATCAAGAAGACATCTGACAGTATGCTTTTGTTTGTTTCCACCTTCCACCTTCACTTGCGCAGTATGCATGTATTTCCATTTCGAGCGCACAGCGACATGGGAGCGCTAACAACTTCAACAGCGGGTATTTCTTTAATAGTATCAGGTTGTTCATCAACGGCAATAAGCGATGCATTAGAAGGCAAGGAAGAAGGAGGTTCATGCATGTCAATAGTTTTTTTATTTTCAATAAAATGTAAAAGCGTATGGTGACGTTTGCCACAAGTCTTACATGAATGACTCGATTTACATTTAGCGGTATTGTGCATTAAACTTAAGCAATTGATGCATCCGTTTTTATTTTTAACTAAATTTAAGCGATCTTCAGTAGACATATTTATAAATGCGTCACAAAAGTATAATTGAAAATGCGTTAAATCATTACACAAAGCACACCCAGTCTTCGGCCTGCTAGTTAGCAATGTTTGAGACTGAAGTATGATTGGACGGTTTAGGTTAGACTTATGAGCATGCTCACCCGAGCCCTGTGTGCTGCTTAGGTCAGCGGAAGCGTTATTATTATGTACATTAAACATGCGCGAAACATTAGAAGTGCGATCTAAAATTTTGACTTGCCCTTTTATAAATTCGGAACAGTCCTTATATGATGGAATTTCTTTATCGCGGAAATGCATTTCAAAAGCCTGTGCGATATTTGGATCAAGCTTGCGTAAGGCGATCGTTAGAAACATAAAATCTTTCAAATCCGTAATTTGCAACTGTTCAAGCGCTGAAACTGCCGCAGAATAGGAATCTATGAAATTGTTTAGCGAAGCGGAGTTATTAAGAGCGGGTTTAATATTAAGTAAAAGCGATAAGTAGTGAGAGCCTAACGCACGCTTGTCCTGATATTTACTGACAAGGCTATTCCAAATGCTTTGGTAATTTTCAGCAGAAGGCACAATTCCAGCGGTTATTTTAAGGGCGGAACCCGTAAGTTGGCCCATTAAATAATGAATTCTGTGCCCATCAGTCAAATCTAGATTATCGTGAATACTAGCTTTAAAACATTCATAAAAAGACGGCCAAGATTCTATAGACCCATTAAACTGTTTTAAAACCATTGGTGGTAGTTTAATATTAGGGCCCAGTGTAACTTCACTCTTAGTATCCTTATGACCACTGTCTTTATTCTTAGAAGTTAAAAGAAGCGATCTGAATCTTTGAACACGAGCATAAATTTCTTCAAAGGAAGTAAGCGGTCCATAATTGGGCGTATATTCGTTATTATTTTCTAAAAGAATTTCATTTATTTTATCTAAATTAAAAATGAAATCCGCACGAATTGTAGGCAATGTCTCAGTATCAGCGAGAAACGATTCCGATGATCGCAAACCTTCTATACCAGATATGGTTTTCGATCTGTCATGTAACTGCGTAATATGAGCAAAATACGCCTCATTTTTAGCAGTTAGTAATTTAACTTTAGTTTCCATTTTCTTTACAATTAATAGAAGCGGTTAAATAAAAGCAGAACAAAGAAAATAGAAAGAAACTAAATTTAAAAACAAAGACAAAAGCGGTTTTATTATTTGTGAGAAAATAGCCTTATAATGTTTACATGTAAAACAGGCCTTATATATGACAGCGGTTTGAAACATATATTATGTTCAAATTTTCAAATTTTCAAATATGAAACAAAAGGAAAATTAAAATGTCAATTGATGACTGACAAAGAAAATGACAGTCAAACCAATCGATAAAAATTACAATAGGTATGCGAAAATAGAAAATATGAAAATGCGAATGCGAAACTGGGATAAAATAGTGGGATATGCGGGATAGTATAGCGGATAATCCGGCTCGAAGGACCAAAAAATGGTTCAGCGAATGCGTTGCATAGTGGACTGTAATAAGGTAATGAATGAATTATGTAGGCCTGCTCACCTGATCAGAAACACACACTGAAACTTTCAGGCTGCAGCCTTACACTTTAGCGATGCGGGTGTTGTGCGCGCCGATGTTGCGATCAGACTAAAATTCTTCTTTTTTCTTGTCAAGCAGGCCATAGATGAGAATGAGATGAACGAAGGAGTATATGATGTAAAAAGGGCGATATGGCGTGAACAATATCTCCCAGACCAGCATAGGAGGAATGATGATATACTACCTATATTAAAAAATGTCTTTCATATGTTGGCAGTTAAGTTTTTTTTTCGGAAAAAACTATTTTTAGTACAACTCTAACTTCATGATATGTTCATGATAATGATTGAACGATGTATTACCTGTGTAATGTCATCCGTGTCAGTAGTATTGGCCATCTCGAAGAGATCACAGAATCCGGCGTCACTGGCGCTGGTCGCATACGATGTGAAAAACACGTTAAAGATCGTCGGCAGAATTATCGCGAAGCTGTTGTTGCTGAAATTTGAAATAGGTAAATGAATAATAATAATAGGACTATACGGTAGGTAATCATCATCATCTGGCCTTTAAAGTTTCCACTGCAGTAACACGACCCTCTCTGTATAGGTACAGAAGGATTTGGCCTACACACTTCACGATGTCCAGACGGGTTGGAGAGGTCTCGTTATGTTTATAAGCTTTGTTCAGCTAGTATTTCCTAAGTCGCTTTAAGTGCAGTGAAACCGCACTGAATCGCGACGACTAAACAAGTTTACTACAGACGGACCTTATGCCACTCCCAATACTGGAATAATGTGACTATAGAGATCGCAGTAATTGGTATAAAGTTACCAACCTCCCATCGCTTTTATTATGACATCCGTAGAAGAGGAAAGAGGTAGTGCCATATTGTATTCTGCTCTGGCATACGACGCAGGGGATGACTACTTTATTTAATGCAATAGTTCTGTTTGTTTCAGATAAAGCAAAACTTGGTGATAACCTACTGAACTTACGCAATTTAAACGACTAAAGTCAAGTAGTACAAGATGAACGTTCTTTTTAGCAGAGGAGGCTCAAACAGCGTCGCCATTTGTATGTAGAGCTAGCACACGGAAAACTTGCCAACTTCTTGTTAAATTTACGCAATGTAAATGAAGAAGGACAAGTAGTGCAAGATGAATGTTTTTGCCAGGCGAGGAAGCTTAAGCCTTAACTTACGCAATGTACACGACGAAGGTCAAGTAGTACAAGATGAAGGTTTTTCCTAGGAGAGGAGGCTTGAACAGCGGCGCAATCTGAATGTACAGCGAGTACAGGGAGAACTTGCCAACTTCTTCTTTCGTATCATCCTCCAGGAACAACTCTTTCACCTGAAAATATGGTGACTACTTAGAAACCATATAATTCAATGATGTGAAATAAATAACAACTCCTTTGGTTTGTAGATTCCCTATCGGACTTTAACGAGATGTTGGAGTTTTTCATTTCATCAACGTGAATTTTTGTGTACCTTATATCATAGATATAAGTATTACATACCTACATGGAAACTCCTAGGTTCCCGCACAATGTGCGACTCCGGTCCTCGCGCAATATGTGTACCTCTCCCCCATTCTCCCCTTATGAAGGAAGGGGCCTTATTAAGCGAGGGGTGAAGGCGAGGACGAGAGAGAGGCAAGGACAGGGAATGGGACGCATTTTTTTCATATTTCCAGTAACTGTCACTTCTTTTTAAATTACTCACAGGAAATTCTCCTTCACCGCCATTCTTAACAAAGATCTTCTCCAAAACCTCTACAGCATCTTCCGTCTTCCCCACATTGGCCAAGAATTTGGGGCTTTCCCGGAAGAAGTACAGCATGACCGCGCCGAGCCCCAACGGAAGCGCCATCACCGTGGTCAGGAGACGCCAGGGACGGTAGTCCACGAACAGGAATTGCACGGAGAAGTCCAGTTTCATGATGAGATAGCCCAATACTGAAATTAGAAAAAGAAAATGGTAAAAAAGATTATTTGTCATGATTTTACAGTCGAGTAGTGAAAATGTAGGCGACTTTTAAATTTTTGTTCTAAAATAGATTGAGGAGCAATTGTGAAAGAGCAACGTTGCATAATTAAATGTCATTGATGGTAAATCCAGCACTACTACCATCTAAGTTGTTGATGGTGCTTCAAACATTAGCACCGCCTTATTATCAAACTTAGACTAACTCTAGGACTTGGTATTCATCCAAATAACTAATCAATATTCTTCAAAATTAAGTTGACAGCAATAAAGGAGATGACCAATTGCGGGAGATCTTCTTGTTATGGACATATCTTATACCTTTAAACGAGCAATTCTTGTATATTTATTTATACATTTCTGTGATCTCGAAAACGGCTCTAACGATTTCGCTGAAAATTGGTATATGGGGGTTTTCAGGGGTAAACAATCGATCTAGATTAGTCTTATGTTTGGGAAAACACATGTTTTCGAGTTTTCATGCGTTTTTCTTTCCACGCAGAATATGATCGCTAATTTCGTCGCGCTGGCCGCCATCCATTTTGGCTCAGCGGTTTATGACCGCTAGAAAGAGTGTTACGGGTTCGAATCCCACTCGGTGACTTACTTTAGTTTTTTTTATGTTCAAATTTATATTTTTTTTTTATTTTGTATTGTTTTTAGACAAGTTTAAAATAAAATTAGTTATTGTTTGTGATGTAACCGAGCAAAGCTCGGTCGCCCAGGTACTAATGGTTTAAAAACCAAGTACTTACTAAAGTTTGTGTATGTTTTATAATAAGACGGATGTGAATAAAGGTGTAATTAATCACTATAAAAAAATCTAGGTCTATGGCTTTTACAGACAGTATGCCCGCGACACCTGTCGGTGATGGTCGTTGACTGTCGCAAACGGTCGCGTGACACATGTCAATCGGTCGCCAACAGTCAAATTTGCCGCGCGGCTGTCGGCGAGTTTGACATGTGTCGCGCGACCGTTTGCGACAGCCCACGACCGTCGCGCGTTTTCACGCGACACAGGTAGGCTGGTCTGTAAGAGCCTTAAAGTGTGAGCATGAGCATACTGTAGTAAATTGTAGGGGTGATCATCAATGCACTGGTGACCAGCAGCATGTACCGGGCTCTCACTCCAGACACGCAGCACTCCCCAAGTAGAGCATATGTTGCCGATTCTGCTACACTGCTCCTGGGAAGCAACGAACATAGGTATATTGCCACATTAAAATAACACTATGCATTTTTTTATATAATACAAATATTGAAACGGGTGATTCAGTCTATCACTCTGAACAACTTTTCCCAATACATGTTTATAGAAATACGAAAAGTAAAAATTGGGTTCTTATACAAATCGAAGTCACGTGATGTCATTACTATGGAAAATAAAAATTATTTTTTTGTATTTCGATATTAATTTATTAGTAAAATATGTCCAAAATGATGGACTGAACCACTCCTTTTTAAGGGGTGGTTCAGTCTTAGCACTTAGTAGTGAAATAGGTACTATATCGTGTCTATATCTCCAATGGGGCAGACTTGCCTTTCTAAGCCGACAGAGCTTAGGGCTGCAAAACCCAAATGGTAGTAATGGTTCACCCGCATCTACTAGATATTATCATGACTCACATTTTCACCCTCGGATCGGCTTTTATGATCTGCGTGAGAAGAGAAACAGTTGGTACATTCTAAGACGTTTTTTTTTGTACCAGATTAGTATAGATTAATTAATCAAAACATCAGATTAAATTCAAAACAAACTTAGTTTGATTAAAACCTCAAGTTTTAAATATTTATATGCCATGGTGTGAAGAATCCTCTCTCTCTACCTCATTGGATAGCTCTTTTCACTAGGGGCTTCGCAACTTACATAGCAGAGCTGACGAATCTAAGTGCCGCCAAGGTCTGCCAGTTAGGAGCCAAGCTGCTCAGCAGAGCTGCGATGAAGCTGCCACCCATGCCCCACATGAGCGCCAGCTTGCGACCTCGGGTGTCTGATATATAGCCCCAGGGATATGACATCACGATGATACCTGGAAAATCACACTAATAGGTACTATAAACGCGATAGTTTTTTGAGTGTATAATAGAGAATTTGAGTGTATAGTATGTGTGTGTATATACTTTTGTTACTTCTTCACGCGCAAACGGCTGGACCAATTTTGATTAAATTTGGTATGCCGGAAGCGGATACCCTAGATAAACACTAGACTACTTTAAGCACGGGCAAAACCAGCCAAGTGGGAGTCAGAATCGCGTATGAAGTGTTCATTACCTTTAAAAAAACACGTTTGTTGAATGTGAATATTTATTTTATTCTGTTTTTAATATTTTTTGTTATAGCGGCTACAGAAATACGCATAATTTCAACTACTCGTCAACTTCCTAACTCGTTCATTATCCTATCCTATAGTTCGTCCACATCCGACTGCTGGACAACCCAAAGATTTCCTAAAATACCGAGCAGCTGATACAAATATAAATAACTTTTTTGGTAGTTGAGGTGTATTGATGATAGCAATGGAACGTTCAATTCGAAATTATATCTCTCACCAGCGAAGGGCATAGACGACAGTACTCCGATCTCCTGCAAACCCATCCGGAGGTCGCAAGTGGCCGCCGTCACGATGATGCCCACGCCGTAGATGTCAATGCCCATGGCTGTGATCAGCACGAAGCACGCCACTAGCAAGGCTACGTTGTATTTTCCATGACCTGGACAAGAAAATAATCTTCGTCTTTATGGACTGAGTTACTAAAGCGGTCCGCTTACAATGGCTTGGGCATCTGGAAAGAATGAGAGAGGATGGTGACGTCAAGGCAGCGTATATGGAAAAGGTATCAGGTCGAAGACCAGTAGGTCGGCCTAGACATCGCTGGAACCATACGGTGCAGGCTGATTTGCGGGAGATGGAAGTTGTTATGACCGCAAGGGCATGAAAAATTCTCCAACTCCTCCATGCTTCGGAAGGCACTTATAAGCCGTAGGTCCCGGCTGTCATCATTGTGTGACAGTCGTCAAGCTATGTCAGAACTCAGATGCCTTTAGACAGCCCGAAAAATCTGACATCAGTGATGACCACTTACACACACGTGAAACGACAACAAAACGACAAAATTAGTCCGTGCCTAATGTTTTGTTTATTAGATTCACATTTTTAAAGAATACATAATATATATAGGTACTAACTTATAAAATAATACATTTGCCATTTAAATTTTAGATAAGGTACTGTCAGGCATTGTAACGCCAGTAATTAACCGAGAAGGTCGGCGGTTCCATAACAGATAGATAATTAGCATTCAGAAGACTTAACAATCTACTTTAAATAGAGGATTCTGCAATTATTCCCTCTTTAAGGGCTCTTACAGACCAGCGAACAAGTTGGCGACCGTCACTGTTTTTTGTCACGCGACCGTCATGCCCAGTTTTTGACAGTTTGTGATAGATTGACATATGTCACGCGACTGTTTCCGACAGTCGGCCACGGTCGCTGACCTGTGTCGCGACCATACTGTCGATGGTAGTATCTATAAACATCCTCATCATCAGGTATTTTTAAAATCTACTGCAGGGATCTACCCTCTCCTGTACTACCAGAGCCATCATACCAGCACATTTTTTTGAATACATTAATGACTTAAGTAAGGAAAGATATGTTTTTTTATTGATTTATTAGCATGGGTTAACAAGTTACTTTCGAAGGCCTTTAGTCACATTCTCCCTGATGACCTCCGGATGAGGTTAAACATGTCGGCAGTAGCTGACTCTATACGATAGTAACCCGTTAACTCATTTTAATATTTTCAATATTTTTCTCAATTATTTATTGGTTCCTTAATGTACAATACAGGTGTTACAATAAAATAAGGATCAATTAAGGGCCCTGGCGGGCGCTGCAATGGGAGAAGGGCATTTTAATTATAAAGCTTCAATTATGTGTATGCATGCTTTATTCATTAAATTTTCATAAATGTTTACATAAATTAAAAATGTAATTATTCGATAAATATTATTATATTTGTTCTTATTGGTAATTTTGTCATTATTTGGAATTAGTTTCAATATTCATTTTATTTTGGAATAATAGAACTTATCTACAATTTTTAAGTAAAGATTATTCTTTTATAGAACAGTAACATTTGTTAGAAATTCTTTGACATGTTTCAAGAATGTTTTATACTTTTTAATGTCTGTAATGGCTTTCGGTAGTGTATTATATAGTTTTATAGACATGGCTAGAGGACTAGACGAATGAAGTTTTAAGCGCAAAGTAGGTACGTGTAACCTACTCTAATGTCGGAGTGTATATTTAGTTACTATGTCCTTTCTTGTTGCGAAAAAGTGTGGGTATTTACGGACGAATTTACATATTTCCAAAATATAAATACACGGCAATGTAAGAATTTTGTGTTTAATGAAATGTGGTTTGCAACTATCTCTTTGTCTTACATACATACATACATACATACTATCACGTCTTTATCCCTAATGGGGCAGACAGAGCATTTTGGGTCTTGCGGCTCTATGCAGAGCCCAGGGCCACAAGACCCAAAAGCCACTTTTAGCGTCATGGTGGGCGAGAAGATGGAAAAGCAATCAATACAGTGATAGGTTGCTAGCCGCATCGCCTGTTAACATGATTCGCATTTTTGCCCATTCCCTCGATCGGCTTTTACGATCTGCGCGGGAAGAGAAGCAGCTGGTACATTCTAAGTTTTTTTGTTTCTCCCAGACCAGCATGGGAGCATCTTTGTCTTACGTTGGCCATTATTCGGACCAGTCTTTTTTGTAGCGTAAATGCTTTTATCCAGTCAGTTCCAACTTCATATGATTTTAGAGTTTCACGGTCACAATTACTGTTATTAGTATTACGGGACTTACCGCGATTAATATCGTTTTTTGCCAGATATTTCGACGGCCCTTCTGCCATCATGGTCGCTGGCCGACTGAGGAACTGCGATGGATGTCCGGCTGTCAAGGGTAACCATATCGGTCTACCCTCTTTCTTCTTCGTTTGTTGCATAAGTCCTTACACACAACACTGACGGTGTCCGTTCGGGAATTGTTTTTAGTTATTCGCACACTCTTTTTACAAAGCTCAATCACTGGATTCCACGTGCCTGATAACTTAGTTATAGTTGTTAGTTAGAGAGGCGATTGAAATTAAGAAGCATCCCAATTTTAATCGAGAAGATGGCTTCAAGTTATCAGGCACGTGGAATCCAGTGATTGAGCTTTGTAAAAAGAGTGTGCGAATAACTAAAAACAATTCCCGAACGGACACCGTCAGTGTTGTGTGTAAGGACTTATGCAACAAACGAAGAAGAAAGAGGGTAGACCGATATGGTTACCCTTGACAGCCGGACATCCATCGCAGTTCCTCAGTCGGCCAGCGACCATGATGGCAGAAGGGCCGTCGAAATATCTGGCAAAAAACGATATTAATCGCGGTAAGTCCCGTAATACTAATAACAGTAGTTCCAACTTCCCCATAGAACTGTGCCATAACTAAGCCACGAGTAGGCGTAAGTATAGTAAGTAATAATGAAAGATATGTTGTTTTGAAAGAGATTAGAGTCTCATGCAAGTCATTTTCAATTTCGATCTGTTTACAATGAGAAAGAATTTTTTCAAGGAAGGGACGGAAGGATACAACTTGATTTCTGTTTGTCTCAGCTATGGAAATAAAAATTTGGAACAATGAAAATAATTGCTGGAACAGGTCTCATAATCTCATTGGACGACCTCGTTGTAACACCTGAATTAATAAATTGTTTTTCGATAAGGTAAACTTGCTGCAAGGCAATGTCAAAGATAATGTAATTATTAACGTAACAGGTAACCAACGCCATAGAAACTGTTGGAGGGCCCGTGAGTAGGCAAAACCGGAGTTGCGGGGTAGCCTCACAGAGATGGCAGCACACACGACTAACAAAAATGTGACAAAGAATGTGTCGAATATAGGTACTTTAGTAATATTTAATGCATTTCATATAAGTCATATTTAATTTATTATAGTACTGCTTTATTTAAATAATAGAAATAAAAGATTTTAATCCTTTAATTATTACCTTATCGCGCCATCTAGTGACAAGAAAGGGAAAAAAATATGTTTATAAGGTGATAGATAGGCATGGCAATGAACTTTTTTGTTCATTTTGTCAAAAGTTGTTTCGTAGGTGTACGACTGCCATTCAATACCACCAGGCACCAACAGCTTAAGCTGCTTTCCGAATCATGGAGGTAATATGATGACAAAACATACCTATTTTTAATCTAATGTGTGTGGTTCGCCGTGTGGTATCCGGCAGAGTACAATAGGATCACTCCAAGTCTTCCCATGGATGTCGTAGAAAGCGACTTAGGATATACTCTAAACAAAGCTTATAATCATCAGTGAGACCACCTCAACCCGTCTGGCCAGCGTAAGGAATGCAGGCGAATCCTTTGGCTGCTCCGACCAAGTATGGCTCTAGTAGTACAGGGAGGGTCACCCTGCAGTGGAGACTAAAAAGACCTGATGATGATGAATCTAATACATGTGATTGATTAGTAGAATACATGTTAATAGGGGGTGCGGCTATTTAGATTTCTTTTTCAACTTTTCGACTCACGGCAAAAGTGGGCTTTAAATCTTGCCCAGAACTTCGTTAGCTTAGAGCCGCAAAACCCAAAATGCTTTGGCTGGCCCTTAGGAATGAACATGTAAATAGAGTATGTATTAATACAGATACATTTTCATGTCTATATTTCTGACGGGGTAGACAGAGCCCAGGGCCGTTAGGCTCAAAGGCCACGCTTAGGGAAAAGGAATCAAAATAGTGATGGGTTGTTAGCCGCATCGCCTATTACCATGATTCAAATTTCGCCCATTCCCTCGATCGGCTCCTACCATCTGCGCGGGAAGAGAAGCAGCTTATATATTCTACGTTTTTTCTTTTCCCCCAGACCAGCATTGATTATGTTATTCATAATTCATTTAATTCATGTTTTCATGCACATACAATTGTAAAACTTAAACCTAGTTTACAAAGTGCACATGAGACCCTGGTAGGGCGCTACATTTAATAAAATTACTACTACATTTACACTTAATTTAAACTAACTGAAAACAACTGAATAATTTAAAGTGTATATCATATATTTTATTAGTACAATATGACTTCCAGGAATGTCTTTCATCATCAATTCGTAAATATGTATTATTGGTATTAAGAAAAACGTAAACAACGTAGACTTTGCTTAGTCATACCGTAAGTCGTAAGCATAGTCTTTTTATGTTTTTGTTCTTCATTAAGAGATCAAAGTACCCATTCTATTGCTGCCTACGTAAACTTTGTTTTTACCCAAACCACTTCCATATTTGCACATTTAGAATTAACTATTAAGTAAGTATTACTTATGATATTTTCGTGTACGTCTAATATGTAATGGTTTAACAATGTTTTGACGATCATCATACTTGTTTACGATCTCAAATAGAATAACAATGTTTCTTCAACTACTATGTCAAGTAACTTAATGTTTTACATACCTGTGAGATTTAACGCTTCTTCGTAGCTGTAAACTGTCTTTTTAATTTTCACTCGAGCCCCCAAGTTACTCAGTTCTAAGTCTGGTTCTCCAGTCTTATCATAACTTTCATTTATAGCTGCCATTTCACTTCTTTTAACTTTATCACTTTTATTTACTTACTATCACGTGCTTTTTATGTCTTGAAGGGAAGAGTGCCAAGGGACTATGACCTAAAGTGTTATAAATTTTGTTGGTTTATAAATTGTACTTAAATAGGGATCACGATTGTTTCTTTATGAGTATCCTTGTTTGAATTCGGTTTAAAAGGATCCCGATGTTGTGATAGTTCAACACTTTAAGATACATTCGGCACAATATAAATAAACGTAGTTGTCTCCGAAGTATAGCCGTAAATAACCCAGAAATACTTAATTAACTGTAGAAATACTTAGTTTTATCAGTGAAGTTAATACTATTCAATCACAATATGATTTTACAAGCCCATTTTTATAAAATTTGCAACCAAAACCGGTCCGGTTAGGACAAAAAACGTCGTAACACTGGATGACCATAGGTTTTTGCAGTCAGTAAGGTCACGATATCTTTCCTCTCGGCTGCTCATCTTCGAGTATTGGCCTCGATAGCCGATTATTACTACTAGACAGTATTCATTGACAGCTGAGCTAATGTTTGTTGTTTGTTTTATCGTCTTAAAACAGCAATGGAAGCTACTTGAATGGTTTAAGTAGTTAGTTTATCTCGTGGAAACTGTGTCAGTTGATAAAGTACAGAGTAAATCGATTTTTTTTTGTTTATAATGTTTCTGTAAGGCTTAGATTTTTATTTGTATTATTTTAAGATGCATGATTTCATGTTGTTTTTTGTTTAATTTGTGCATAAATCTTCATTGTATGCGACTTTTTCCATACTACACCGACAAGAGCTTGACTCTATGATTGATTATGTATAAATAATTTATGATAACGTTATTTTCTTTCGGTTGTAAACACATACGAGTAGTAGCTTTGTTGTAGTTTTATTAATATGTTTAATTCCCTTACCCTAGACTTTCCCATACAAACGTAGGTACTTTTATCCTGAACACCAGCGTTACAGAATTCGAGAAAATTTTGACATTTTTAAGAAATTGCATTTCAGTAGTTGGTTTGACATCAAAAAAATTATAGTTAAGGAAGAAAAATCCATACTTTTTTAAATTTTTACTATATAAGATAATCTGCAAAATGTGATTGTAAGGAATCTTTTTTCCTGTCAATTATTTTTTAGGGTTCCGTACCCAAAGGGCAAAAACAGTCCGGTGACGTCAGTTTGTCTGTCTGTGTGTCCGTCCGCGGCTGTATCTCATGAACCGTGACAGGTAGACAGTAATTTTTTTTACAGATAATGTATTTCTGTTGCCGCTATAACAACAATTACTAAACATCTAACAAAATAAATATTTAAATGGGGCTCCCATACAATGAACGTTCTTTTTTATAACGAAACGGAAACCTTTTAAAGTTTTTCTTTTTTTGAATTCTAGTCCTTTTGAAGGTCCAGCCAGTAAATTTTGACATTGCGTTCCTTTATTCCCATTTCGTTTGGTATTGTATTTGTACCCCTTCTGCGTAATATTATTTCTAATACACAGTACTTACATAGCGCTAGCAAATAAAAACAAACGTACATAGATTTACGAAATTTTTTATTATCATATAAAATCATTTAAAAATAAGTACATAGGTATGTAAATGTTTTAACTATCTTATTATTTGAGCAGGTATCTGGTTCCTACTTAGATGTGCTACTTCGGTACTTAAATGCACTTTCCTTGTCGATCCTGGAAGGTTGCAAAGACCATGCAAAGAGAGAGAAATATAGAAAGTAATAAATACTTCCTACTTTCTAGTAATACCTATTAGTTTCTCAACTAAACAGTTTATTGTTTAAATTAGATCAATGTTCACTAGAACTGGTTCTGCTGCTCGGCTTATCAGGAGGTAAAAACAGCGACACCACTAAGCCACCTGAAACAAATACCTCTAGTCAATATTGTTAGTATGTAAGTTAATAAATTTGCATTATTTTAGAATGGTGAAACCTTACAACTTAGTTGTCTTTTAACTACGTAGTAATGTTATTGAAAACGATTACAAAAAGTATTTTTTTGCTTAGAACCAAAACAGTGCACTCACTATTGCACAGTTTTTCATTAATGCATCTTTGTGTTATTGCACTCTGGTTTAAAAAAACCCTTGATAGCGCTCGGGCTACAAACGGACCTTGCTTTCTACTCACTGCAAACATCTACTATTATTTTACGATGAAGGATCGAGAACAATATTATAAGAATTATCATCAAATAATACATACATAAATACACTATCACGTCTTTTGCTTTATTTGGGTCTCGCGAACAAACATAATAAAATAACTTATTGAAGAGGTGCACTGAGGAAAAAGAATGGTTGCTTTGGCACACTTTGCTACACGTTACCAAAAACTCAGGGCTACTCATAGTTAAAATATATTTTAATTTTAGTAGTTGTAGTTTGGGACATGCAACTACATGGTTCTGCTAATTAGAACAAAAGTTAGGCATCTAGTAACCAAATGGCAAGTAGCAAATATGGTTCAGGTTTAGCTAACTTCTTTAGAGGCTGATGCTTAGCAAGGGACTCGTGGATTAATTCCAAGAACTTTATCATCATCATCATCCCAGCCCTTCATTCGCCCACTGCTGAGCATAGGCCTCTCTTCGTCGACGCCACCCATCTCAGTCCTGTGCTGCTCTCATCCAGGTGTGACCCGCGACTTTGATTATGTCGTCAACCCATCGCATAGGCGGACGCCCGACGCCTCTCACACCCATTCTGGGCCACCATTCTGTCAGTGCCTTGCTCCACCTGTCATCACTCCTTCGGGCCAGGTTCCTACAACTTACTAAAAAGATATGCGGTGCACGCGTAGATGGTGGCACTGCAGTGCTGCAAGAACAGCACGCCGATGACGTTGATGCCGACCAGGCTGCTGCTGCGGGCCACGATCGTGCCCAAGCACGCCACCATGCCTCTGAAAAAGATAATAATATCAGTGTAGTAAATAACATGAATATCTCTGTTATATGTGGTCTAAGAATAGAACTGGTGTAGTTATAGTTCGATATTATAATCCTCTGTTTTACAAACATTACACTTACATTTTTTCACACAAGTGCTGGAATACACAAAGAGGAATGATATTATCATCTCTGATAAAGAAAAATACCCGGCCTAGTGTGAGCCGGTCTCGCGCACGTAGGGACCTGTACTATTA
Source organism: Acrobasis consociella (assembly GCA_963555685.1). Lineage (NCBI taxonomy): Eukaryota > Metazoa > Arthropoda > Insecta > Lepidoptera > Pyralidae > Acrobasis > Acrobasis consociella. The sequence continues at coordinate 691,396 of OY743116.1, forward strand.
TCTGTAAAACGTCACGTTTGTTGTATAGGAGCCTCACTTAAATATTTATTTTATCCTGTTTTTAGTATTTTTTGTTAAAGCAGCAACATTATCTGTGAAAATCTCAACCATCTAGTTATCACGGTCCATGAGATACAATCTGATAACACATACAGCGGACGGACATACAGCGGAGTCGGTAACACAGCTAGAATGTTAGTTAAGACATTCAGGTGTTATTTTGCGAAAGTCAAAGTTACCATGTGATTTGAATTACATTGTGCGATTCCGCCACCAGTTAGTTCATGCAAACTATTGCCGGCCGGCGCCCACCCACGCATACCTGCCACCAACAGCCCGGATGCATCCGCCACCAACAGCCCATGCATGCTCCCTCAGCTTCAATGGTAGCTTATAGTTAGAATGGCAACCGGGAACGCGCTCAGGTAAGAAGACTGACCTATAAGAAGTAGGATACAGATCTACGAAGTACGAGTACACGACGCCCATGCACAGGTTGTTAAGCAGCAGCCCGAAGAACATCACGAAGTCCACCAGGTTGTTGGGGATCAGCACGCTCGCGATGCCGCAGACGCAGGATATTATCAGGAGACCTAGCATCAGCAGCTTCTTTCTGAAAAACATACGGAACACCACAAAATTGGATGTGGACTAGATAAAAAATAAATAATGTTATTTTGTCCGTCAATTAGATTATCCAAAAATAAAGGCCCCATATTTTTTCGTTAAGCAAAGTAGTAAAAATTCACAATGATACAGCGCTTCTACAGAGTGGAGATGATTTACGTCACCTTTGGTTAAATCGTAGCTGATCGTGACGTCACTTGAAATTTAAATGCGCTGTATCTTCGTTATTATTGAGTCAACGCTAATCAGAGAAAAGAAAATACGTAGATTAGTATGGTAGGTATCATCATCATCATCATTTCAGCCGCATAACGTCCACTGCTGGACATAGGCCTCTCCCAAAGATTTCCAAAATGACCGATCAAGAGCGGCCTGCATCCAGCGCTTTCCAGCTCAACGCGCTATGGAGAGGGCTATGCTCGGAGTTTCCCTACGTGATCGAATCAGAAATGAGGAAATCCGTAGGAGAACAAAAGTCACTGACATAGCCCAGCGGATTAGCTCGTTGAAGTGGCAGTGGGCGGGACACATAGCGCGACGAACCGATGGTAGGTATACGTATTTTATTTTTTAATAATCTATTTAAAAAGCCGAAAATATTTTAAGTCCACATCCCTCTATTCAATAATAGTTGCTCATCTCGGAGTTCGTTATTATACAGGAAGGCAGTTTAGGGGACGAAAGCTACTCTAAATCATTCCTGAAGCTGCTTAGCTATTATTATTGCAGATGAGGATGACGTTGAAAGTGCTGAAACGCTGAATATGTATGAATGGTTTAATGAACATAACGATCTCGTGACTTAGTGTCATATTGTAAGTAATTAAGCTAACAGTACAAGGTGCCCAACTTTGACGTTGATAGTAATAATATTATATCTATCAGTGAATTTATTGTAGCTAAATTTTGTCTTTAATAAACGGATAGCTTTTTCACCCAATTTTCATGAACTTTTTATTCAATTGTAAACGAGAAAACTTGAGGTTGTTTGCAAAATGGTTCAGCCTTTATTCTCTATGGATAAAAAATTGCTGCTTGTACGTGCGCTTACATTTTCGCGTACACTTGAGCCTCATTTGTTTTTGCCAGTACCTACTAAAGGAATTCCTTCAATTTTACCTGGAAGCCAGTGTTGAGATGATCAGCATGACGACAAAATAGCTTAAACCCTGTCCTAGCCCGCCGTACACTGTGTTGGCTTCTATATTTGTAGAGCATACTGCCTGAAAAAGAAACAGTTACTTGAAAAAGAAACTTGGGAAAGTCGGAATATTTTTCGATTACTCAGCATTGAGAATGCCATAAGAATAATAGCCATTGTCATTAGCAGGTTGAATAACATTTTCAATTAGGTCTCGACCGAAAATTTCATTCCGTAAGTTCAATGGGCTAAAATTCTCCATAAAACTGCTCCAATTACATCAGATGTGGCCACAGCGAGGATGAGCTGTGGAACTGCTCCACCGCACCATTGGCCCAACCTGCTGACAAGCCTCCATCCAATGGCGCACTTGCTGAGCTGCCCAGAGTGCCCCGACTTCTGCACTTTGGAGGTCCTGAACAACAGCAGTCCTGATGCAGTAAAAGCGCAACACAGTACTGGGCCCAGGAGAATATTAAGATTTAAGTAGACATCGACACGCAAATAAGAAGAATGGGCTGAAGATAGATTTTTATTGTAGGTCACATCATACCTCGACCGTATTATTGACTTTGTTGGCCTGATCTATCATCAAGCAAAGTCCTTGTTTCGCATCCTCACCACGGGCTGAGTTGAGGCCGTTGAAGAAAGCCTCCGCAATGAACGGAAACCAGACCGTCAGGCTGTTGCTTGTGCAAATATGTAAGAATTCTAAAATCATCATCTGTTCTTTTTTAACCGACTTCCAAAAAAAGAGGAGGGTATCAATTCATAGTGATCTTTTTATGTATGTTCACCGATGGCTCAGACGCCTGGACCGATTTGAAAAGTTCTTTTATTGTTTGAAAGGGTATACTTGCGAGGTGATCCCATAGAAAATTTATCAAAATTGGTTGAGTAAATTTAGGGGTAAAGTCGGTTTTTAGTTTTGAAAAATTATCACTAACCTATCCTTCCAACTAAGCTTCAACGTATAGCACTGCAATCTCGAAAATCGACAGTGCTTTTAAAAAAGTTAATAGTAATAATTAGTTTCTATGTCAATGTCAAAAATTAAGTTGAATTTTGTGCTACACCCCAGCAAGAGGCATTTGTTTTTTGTAAAATTTTATCATAACACAATTTCTCCTTACTCTTAAAAGACATGCTGTACTTACATGCTATAAAATATGTTGGTCAAATAGAACAGCTGCAAAGTCCTGAGAAGTAGTGGTGGCTTGAAGAGCGGCGCCGTTTGCTGCCACAGGGACCTGAAGAAGGGCTGGCTTCTGCGGCGACTGATGTTTATGTCCTCGGCGAAGTCGAGCTTTTCTACCTGTTTTAGATTAAGTTTTTTTATGAGACCTGTTCATTAGAAGATACACTACCGTGATGTCCATGATGAACCAGTGCCAGGAAAGCCAGAAGGCTGACAACAAGCTGAAAAAACTTATTTTAAAGTCAAAAAGTATTATCCGTGCACTTCCAGTATATACTCGTATTGTTGTCTTAATGCCAACGGATGCACAGCAACACCATTTTGATATGGTTTAGTCCAAAAGAAATGATTGATCGCTGAGTTAGTCATAAAACAAGTTAATAATTTTATCGCTATGAATTCAGTGTCATCACCAGGTCTTTTTTGTCCCAATTGAAGGAGCACGCATTTATACCAATAGAGCAGCCAGAGGATAAAGCCTACACTCTACGCTGGTCAGATTAGTTGGAGAGCTAAAAAAGCTTGTTAGTTTTTCTAAGTTGCCTTCTAAAACATCCACGGGAAGACTTGCAGTGGTCCTATTCTACTACAACCACACGACATAAGACGTTAATCAGTGTGAGTTATCCATTTCATCATCAAACTTTGTGTAGCTATTATCAACAGACTTACAGGATATTTCCCTTTCTTCCCATTCCGCCTCCAGATGTTGGCTAACACCTGCACAGCCTCATCCTTCCTCCCAGCGTTGGCCAGGAACTTGGGACTTTCATACACAAACTGCAGCAGGATCGCACTAATGCCCGTGGGCAGCGCTAGTACCAACGCCAGGACTCTCCAGGGAAGCACGATGTAGCCAAACACAGACAATGAAAAGTCGGCGTTGAGGATGAAATATGCTGGGACTGAAAAAAAACATAACACATTGACGTGAACTGCTTCAAAGGATTGTCAGTTTAGAGGTGACGCATGAGGTACTACATTAGTACAAAAAGTTTCAAAACTAATTATCCTAATTCCTAATTAGTCTTGCAGGTGGCCAGGTGTTAAGGTATTGCTAAGTCATCAAGGAGCTCGATGGCCCTTCGGAAGTATGCATTGCTAGCTCTTTCGCAAGTTGTGGACCGGACGTAGTCTGCACTAAAATGGGTTGATCCCGGCTGTCATTATTATATAGCAGCTGTCCGTAGGAAAAAAAAGTAGATTGAAAAATCTGACACCAGTGTTGGTCACATACACACATAGATTAGTGAAACTGTTCCCGCTATTTCTTCTCGACTTGAGTTACCCGAGTGAGTGAGTGAGTGATGTAAATACCCTTTGAAGAAGAAAATGCCAAAAAGCGCAACGAGCTCCCAAGCAGTATAGATAAGAGTACAGCCGGAAACATGCCAACATCAGAAAATGTGTTACCAATGTAAGTGGAGAAGCACATATTGAGGAAGCCGGTGACCATGAGCATGAAGTACCCTCGAGCACGCTCAGAGCTGGACTCTCCCAGTAATGCATATGTAGTGGATTGAGCACAGCTGCAGCTGAAAAAAGAGATGGCAAGGTATACATACCAGCAAGTACTGTAGAAGCTATTATTATTAAAGTAAGTATAACATACAAACTGCTACTGATAAATTTCAAAATCCCGCTGATCACGTAGTGGGGAGAGAAGGTGACGAGGCCGGAGGCCACAAAGCTCCCCCACATGGCCAAGGAGAGGCAGCGGCGACGACCACGCGTGTCCGACAGGTAGCCCCACACGTAGGACATGAATACTGGACCTGGAAGATATAATTAAAGCTGTAATAAGTACACAAACTTAAGTTATTTAAACTGTAGCAAAGATTTTTATAGAGAAAGTTATAAACATTGTAATTTTTTACGATATGCAATGTGTAACAAAAAGGGGGTATTTACTAGAAAGTAAGTAAATGTGCTTATTAAGCAGATTTTTCTTTGCTATTTCAGAGATGCTCCCATAGCAAACGTTGTTCACATTGATTTGTACGTTTACACCCTTTCGATTATTACCTTTTTTGTCACACATTGTATGAAACAGGTTTAGTACGTTGTCATGATCACAAATAATCTTCCTAGCTTTTCTCAGTATCAAGTGCTTTGAGAAAAGTATGTTACGGCCTGTGGCTTTGTTTGTCTGTTCGATTTAGCTCGACTTGGCAGGGGGGGCATTTCCATTTCCCCTGATCCCCTAATAGCTTCTGATATAACTTGCCATGGCTGTAAGTTGCTAGGTTCAGGGTAACCTTGCATGTTTACGAATATACTTGTATCATTTGTAAAAGCACCATTATCAGTTACCCAGGGAAGATCAACTTACCCAAAAAAGGGATGGACATCAGAGCACTCTTCTGGTGCACGTCCAAAGGGAACTCGCAGCGACTGCCCGACACGATCACGGAGAAGCTGAAGATGTCTACACACATGGACAGTAAGGTTAAGCTGGAGGTCAGCATCAGGTAGTAGCTGTAGCAGCCTGTTCCTGAAAAAGGAGTGTTATGCTTTCAAGGAGCTAACAGTGTATCTGCCTGCTATTATCCTACCGCGTAGAAATTGAATGTTTATTCAAAGACCAGACTTTCACAGAATTAACGTTAGTATTTTATACAGACTGGAATCTCCTAAGGTCCCGCGCAACATGTGGCTCCGTTCTTCGTCCCCGTTTCCTATCTCCGCACCTCTCGCCTTGTGAAGGGTGTTGATTGGGTGGCCGCAGCCGCCTCTGCAAGGCAAGAACAGGGGAGAAGAGGTGCCTTAGGACATTCCATTCTGTATGTAATACTCTTTAACAGTCTCTATTTCATTCAGTATCTACATAATAAATAAATAAATATATAGGGACAAATTACACTGATTGAGCTAGCCCCAAAGTAAGTTCGAGACTTGTGTTATGGGATACTAACTCAACGATACTATATTTTATAACAAATACATATATAGATAAACATCCAAGACCCAGGACAATTTGAAAAAGGCCATTTTTCAACATGCCCTAGCTGGGGATCGAACCCAGGACCTCCGGATTGGCGGTCTAGCGTGTTGACCATTACGCCACGGAGGTCGTCAAATATATACATACATACACTATCACGTATTTATCCCTAATGGAGCAGACGGGGCATTATGAGTGTTGAGCGGCTCTAAGTTGATAAAGCCCAGGGACGTCAGTTCCAAAGGCCACTTTTAACGAGATGGTGGGCGAGGAGGTGGAAAAGGGAATCAAATTGGGTTACTAGCCGCATCGCTAATTTCATGATTCCATTTCTCCCATTCCCAGAATACATTCTAGACCAGCCTGAAAGTATAAAAGGCAAAACGCCACATTTGATTATTATTATTAAAATTCTTGGAAGAAATTGATCACAATTAAGTGTCTATCAGATTGTGTTTTTGGCATAAATTATCGCTATTTGCGGTCCCGAGGGCTGCAAAATCAAAATACCTGCCATGTCGATAGCTTCATCATAAGTGTAGGACTTCTCTGCAGACTTGTCCACTGTCCAAACTTGTTCGAGCTCCTTGCAGTTCCTGTCCACTCCATCAAACTCCACCTCGGTCTTGTAGTAGCCCCGATTCGAACTCATTTTTCACTTAGTATATCTTTTATTTGATATGTCATTTAATATTGGTAAACAGAAAAGAAATACCTAATACGCTGTAAAGAAGAAAGAAGCAAATCATGTATAGAAGGATTATAATTAATTAATTACAAAGTAACTAACTTTAAGACTACTCACATAGTTATTTCAAAATATCGTAAACATTTTACTGATCTTGAGGTATGAAAGCAAGAAGTTAGCGGCGTTTCGTCGTTCTATTGCGCACATACATACTTATAGGTACATAAACACAGTTACGTAAATTATCCTTATCATATATTTTCACTATTTCATCAGTATCTTATACTTTCTGTAACTCCTATTTCTGAGTACTAGTTTCTCTATATAGTTTTTATCCAAATTCTTACTACTTGGACGTGTTAACTTATATTTCACACTACGTTAACTGCAACGCTCATGTATTTGCACGCTCATTGTAGATAGACTTTTAAACTAAAACCGAGAAAAGGCGTATTAAAATTCCGACACACGGTTTGGTCACACACCTGAAGCAACAAATACTTATAACTTTGACCAAGGTCTTGAAGACAGAAGTCTACGTCATAGTTTCCGAGCGAAGACTTATTCCTTCGTACTTACTTTATTATATCCTTTCTTTAAATACAATTTTTATCGTCTTATAGACTTTTTCCATCTATATTAAATTTCTTTCATAGATTTTAAGCTATTGCATAGCTTCTATCGCGGGCCTTGAGCGCGGGGATCGAATCCAGAAATTCCGTAACGAAAAAACCTCACGCTCTCCCCACTCCGCCTACCATGTAGGTTGCCGCTTCGTCTCCGTCGTCCGTTTGCGACGTTGCCGTCCTTCCTTGTTTGCAATAGCTTTACCGCGGCAGTCCCCGAGTGCCACACTTTTTTTTTTTTTATAAATTGTAAAATACTTATTATCACTAAAACTAAACAGCTTTTCCCAAAAAAATATAAGTCGGAGTAGGAACTCGGACCAATTGTTGGAAAGCTGAAAACGGGTTTCTGTTCTGTCACATCCCTTACATTCAGTATTACACTAAAACGCAAAATCAATTCCATACGAGCACTCATAAGCGCTGGACACATAGAAAAGACGTAGGACGCGGACGGGGCGCGCGTCTTTTCTTTGTGTTCTGCTTTGCGACGTTTCTATACATTTTGTATGAAACCGTCGCTTGCCGTCGCGGAACAGACATCTTTTCTATGTTTCCTGCGCCTTACAGACAAGTGACAATATTCCCGCTACACCTGTCGGTGATCGTCGCCGATTATCGCCGACTGTCGGTCGCGTGACTCCTGTCAATCTATCACAAACCGTCAAAAACTGTCGCGCGACCGTCGGCCACAGGCGATGATTATCGGCGGTCATCGCCAATGGTCGTATTGCGCATATTGCGAGCCCTAAGGATGGTTGTAATTATGCTATACAGGGAAATCCCGAGCTTATTGATAGTACCTACGTAACGAATACCAATTCAATGGTATATAGTGAAAGTATTAAAACTATTAATTATTTGATCTACCTAACCTGTAAAAAATATTTAAAAAATACAAAGTTTTAGGCTATGTTACTCGTTGATAACGTAGCTGACTAATTTCTTTAGTAGATCCGAAACGATCGATTAGAAGCGGCCTGCATCCAGCGTTTTCCTATAAACTTGCTAAGGTCGTCTAGCAGATGCATGTAGCATCTGCTACCTGCATCTGTTGTATCTTTATCCTATTTACATAAGTTACATTGTCATTGTATACTTGTGATAATAGATGACAATACAATATTATGGATTCAATTAGCTGTTCTGATGATGGAGCCGAGAAATATTCGACGGAACTCAGTTATAAAAAACATAACTTCATTAAGTAGAAATCTTTGATGCCTAGGATCTGATCACGGAGACAGAAGGTGGTCGATAGAACTCAGTAATAAAACGACGCAACTCCATCGAGTTTAGGCTTATTTTATTTGTTATAATAAGTGATCTTGAACAAGAAAGTTTTTTTTTTTAACTTATTGTCATTGCTGAAGAAAAGCTGAAAATGACACAACTTTTGGAGCAAAGTATATGCATTGGTCATGGAAGAGATGGAGACTAAGCTAAGGCAACGGCTAGGAAAACTGAAAAATCTCCATTCCTAGCCGTATTTAGCCTAGCGTTGGCGTACGTAGGATTGGTCCACCAATTCTAGGTCAGAAATATACGGCGAACTGTTGCGCCTGATTTAACTACCAGCAGTTGTTTTTGGAAACCAAGTTAAGTATGTTGATATCCGCAGGCGTTTGAAGTTTATCTATGCTAACAACCAGATTGACATTTTGTTTTATGCTACAATATCATTATAGATATGTAATGTATTTATAAATATGCTGTCGCATAAGTAAAAAGAGTATTAATTGGTAATTTACCCCGAATTTGTGAACCCGACCTCTTATGGATCATTCAATTGTATGTGTATTAAATTTCAAAAATATGCGCAACTGTAGGCTGATTATCGTCGCATTTAGTACAACGTATTAAAGAACTATCATCATATCGTTAAATTTTACTGGGCATTACATCAGTGTTGTAAGCCCTACAAAGTAATTAAAAACGTTCAGGGAACGTAGGTGAAATGAAAGCCATGGTATACGTATACTTAATATAATCATAACCATATAAAAATAACAGCAGCCGCGCTCACTGGTGCCGCTCCGGCCGCGTGCTCTTTGGGAGTATTATACACAGAAGGCCACTCGCTGAAACAAAACAAAATGGGTTAGAAATCAGGAGAAATGCAACGATTTCAACTTATTCAAGAATTGTGGATGGAGGAGAAACCAAGGTCGATTATTCATGAGTTTTTAAGTAGAAAACTGATTTTAAAAAAGTAATAGTTTTAGTGCTCCACAAGGAAGTGTACTAGAGCCACCACTTTTCCATTTCCAAAATTACATTGCTTAATGTCTTAAGGCTGTACCGAGAAGTTTGACGTTTACTTCACTGACAAGAGTTGTTACCGAAATATTTGAACCAAAGTTGGTTTTGAGAAATATTTCAGAACGAAATTATGTTAAATGAAACGAACTATAAAAGATCAAGTGATGTCCCCTTAAAGAAAAAGACATGTATATAGTCATATATATACTCGTATATACAAAAGCCGGACTGTTCTACTTAAATAGCTCGATGCTGTAGGTATTGTTTGAGTACTTCGCTCGCTTGTTTAATTTTTTAGGGTTCCGTAGCCAAATGGCAAAAACGGAACCCTTATAGATTCGTCATGTCTGTCTGTCTGTCTGTCCGTCCGTATGTCACAGCCCCTTTTTTCCGAAACTATAAGACCTATACTGTTGAAACTTGGTAAGTAGATGTATTATGTGAACCGCATTAAGGTGTTGACACAAAAATAGAAAAAAAAAAACAATAAATTTTGGGGTTCCCCATACTTAGAACTGAAACTCAAAAAAATATTTTTCATCAAACCCATACGTGTGGGGTATGTATGGATAGGTCTTCAGAAATGATATTGAGGTTTCTAATATCATTTTATTCTAAACTGAATACTTTGCGCGAGAGACACTTCCAAAGTGGAAAAAAGTGTGTGTCGCCCCCCCCCGTAACTTCTAAAATAAGAGAATGATAAAACTAAAAAAAATATATGATGTTCATTACCATAAAAACTACCAGCGAAAATTGGTTTGAACAAGATCTAGTAAGAAGTTTTTTTTAATATGTCATAAACTGCAATTTACCTTTCATTCAAATATAAAAAATAATTTTCATTTTTTTCATTCAAAAATAAAATCAACTCAAATATAAAAAATTTTAAAAAAATACTACTACGGAACCCTTCATGGGCGAGTCCGACTCGCACTTGGCCGCTTATTTTAAATATATTTCTTAAAATATATCTAATTGGTTTGTTAATTTCTATATTTGTGTGTGTATTTAGTGAAACGTGTATATACAATAAAATTCTAATTGGTAATGATGATAAAACACTTACTTATGAGTAAAGTGCCGAACATATAAATGGGTACGACGCAGTACTGGTCCACCAACGCGCCGAAAACTACGTTGCCGACGATGGCACCGATCCTGCCGCACATCACTGTTACTGCCATGGCCGTAGCACTGAGAAAGAAAAAATATATACCTTAAGACTAGAACAAAGGCTAGTTTTTGCCTGCTGCGTACTATTTTATTAAAGCTATAGATAATTTAAACGAAACGTTGTTCGTGGCTTCATAACTAAATCTGTGGCACCACAAGCTTCCCATCTAGGGCCTCTTTTCTTCGTTTGTTATCGTATAATTGGTAATTTCATCTATTGATATGAAGAAAAAGACAAACAGATAAATAAAGTATACTTACGCAACTTTGGTGGGGAAGATCTCACAGATGACACAGAACAGCACAGCCTCCGTGCAGCTAACGATGGCCTCGAACACACACGACAAGATCAGGTTCTGCAGCGCTGACTGCACGAGGTTCAGACCTAAGGCCGCCAGCCCAGAGCTGATCAGCATCATCACTGAGAATGAAAATCCAAGGTCAGTAATGATTTTTATACAGAATGAATTTCGTAAACACTGTTGAATTGGGATAGTAGTGGTCTTTAGTACGGCAAGCCAAGTCAGACATTATCCGTTTCAGAATGGTTTCTGATGAAAAAGAATAAAAGAAACGAACATTTGCATATTTCGAATATGTAAAAGTATAAGTGACCATTTCTATGACACATCCAAGACAGAGACACATGTTAAAGCTACTCGTTCAATAAATGCGTAGAACTGCCTTGAAAATGTTTTGAACATGTAAGTCGCAAGGACCCACAGAAAGTCCTGCCTTATCTCACTATAAAATTATGTGCGGTTGGCACAGCATGTCTCAATAGAGAGTAACAAACTCTGCCTTCGTAAACAAGTCTTTTAATATACTGCATTTTACTTACCTAACATTACTTTCTTTCCTATAATATTGATGGTTATACCAACACCCAACGCGGTGGGCAAGCAACTCAGGGCTACTATGAGCGTGTGAATGTACACTTGATCATCTATAGCCGTCGGTAATGCCTGAAAAAAATCATTAGATGAGTTATTTGTAGGTTTTATGGCAAAATCAAAAAAGAAGAGACGTCTTAGAAAAGGCTACAAAGCCTCGAACTCAGAAGTATCAAAGCTAGTGATGCAACCGCAATCCAGTAGTGTGAAACGGACATGTGATCATTGTTCAACTGGATGAATTATCCATAAATACAATTCCTATGATAATTATCATTACCCATATATATACAGCCTCAGATTCCTCTTACCATAGACATTTACATACAAACGTAGGTAACTTTTATTTTGAAATTACATGTCAGATTTCGGTTAAATTTTCTAATTTCAAAGAAACTGCATACTTCTAGGTTATCTAGTTTTTAAATTCAAATAATGAATTTGAAAAAAATATAGGTGTTGAAATTTCTCATAATGACGGTCAAAAATGATATATAAAAACGAAATTCACCTTTAAGTAAATTTTACCGAAATCTGACACGTGACTACGTTTGTATGGAAAAGTCTTTTTCTGTTTAGGGTAAGGGAACTCTAAACTCAAAATAATTGGCTAATTAAAAGGTAAACATGCCAGAAGTAGGCTCTAACATGAGCCATTGGCGGTAGAATGAAAAGTATTGAAAGGAGTAATAGTCGTTACCGCTATATCACTAGTGAAGTTCTGTCCGCTGTTCTGCGCGACTTTGTAAGACACCTCGCAGACGCTAGCCGTCTCGTCGCCTATCTTCATGGCGTTGAACTGGCTGTACCGCTCGAACAGGTCCGGGAACCACATCATCAGAGTGTAATAACTGGAACAATAAAAAATAATTAATAACAGGAACAATTGATAGCCCAGTGATGCGGTTAGCTTTAACTGAACGAGACATTTGGAGCTAACGGCCCCAGGCTCTATTTACACCGTTATGGATAAAAACATGATAATGTATCCGTATTTGCAACCATACTTGATATCCTAGAGACCAATAATATGATTTATTGATTCACAGTACTTTTGTGTCAATGAAACATACCTGAACATGAGTCCGAAGTCCACGAAGCAGCAAAGTGCTAAGTAGCCAATGAATGGTGGGTTGACTAGCATCTTCTTGCGGACCCAGAACGCCTCCCAGCGCTGATTCCATGTCAGCGGCGCCTTCGTCTCATTGCCGTTGTTGTCGGCTGAAACTACCTCCTCCTCATCGCCATCGCCTCCGCTGATCATAGATTCCACCTGGATAATACGTTGAATGTTAAAAATCCAACAAAAATTCAGGGCGTTGGGATTGATTCTAACTCCGGAAACTGAATAATGAATGATTAAGTGTCTTACATAGACTTTGGGCTGGTATTAGGTAATATTTAAAAAACGAGCTAGAAGTTTTTCAGTCAACGACCATCATACCCGTAGGTGATACTGTGAAACCATCTAGCCCATGCATGACACATCTTTAGTATATTCTAGATGTCCAACGTCTTTCACATAAATAGCTATCAATGAGGCAAATTACCTAGCAATTCAATGATCATATAGTGGTTAAAATTAATATAAAGCTATTTACGACGTGAAAAGAAGACTACAGACGAATCCACTTGCAGATTTTTTCCCCATTTAGTCTGGTTTACTCGCTTTGCAAACCTCAGACCATGTACCATGTAAACTCAAGTCGCAGTAGCATTTCCATGGGGTCATATATTGTCATCATCATATACAACACCTCAATAGTGACAAAAGCCTCTTTGGTGAAAGCCATTCCTTCTAGAATCAAAACGAAGAAGCTACTAGCAAAGTTTACTCTTACCGGGAAGTCTTTCTCATCCAGCCTGGTGTTGACGACGAATATCCTCTGCAGCGCACTCAGCGCCGCCTCAGGTTTGTTGGCATGCAGCAGGTACCGCGGGCTCTCCGGGAAAGGGAACAGAAGCAGCACCACCACCAGGCTGGGGATTCCGCACGCGGCCACGAACACTCTCCACGAGGTGTACTCGAAGTCTGCGTCCTCCGCTGTAAGGTTGAACGTCGGGCCCTGGATGATGCCGTAGGCTATGCCTGGAATAATTTAAATAGAGTTGTTACAATAGTGCTCTTTGTAGGCACTAGTCTCCGGCCTAGAATGGGAGCACTCCATCTCGTAAATGTAACTACTCGTACAGCCAAATCGTTTCGATTGTGCAAAATTTCCTTCTCCGGTTTCCAAGAAAGCTGTGAGACTTTTGACACGTAATGTATTGTATCGATGAAGAAAATAAAACAGAATAGCTTTGATGCTCAATTTTTTTTATTGGTTTGTTTACAACATGTTTGCCATTAAAATAATTTGACATCTTTTAATTTAAGGTCTTGCTCTGGTTGGTGAGTTAAATGGAGATGCCTCTATTCCTCTGCTCTCTCTGACATCCTTTTAATATCCTAGGAGGACCTTACTCCTAACTTTCTTGAATTTATTTAAAAAAACTTCATCCCCTTCTTCATCTCCCTTCTATTTTCTACTCTCTTCTATTTTTAACAGTTTTTGAAATATTTCGTCTCTCTTATACCCTTAATTTGATATCTTACTTGTCATAAAATATTTTCTTCTACACTTACCAGGCAAAAGAATGGTCCCAATAGTCCAGAACACCTCGAGCCGGCACAGCATCTTGTCGCGGTGCCGCAGCGACAGGAAGTCCCCGAAGTAGGGGAACACCAGCCCCGTGGCTCCGATGATGCCAAAGCCCGAGAAGAACCTGCAAAGAGCACCAGTCTACAACGAATAGTTACGTCGGTAATGCAAGAAACTAGGCGTGATCTGATATTGTCTGTACATGTTTGTGGTGAAAACTTCTCAAAATAACATACCTAATACAACGTTATCATAATGTAATGTAATGTATAAGTGGGCGGGACACAGCGCGACGAACCGATGGCAGATGGAGCAAAACGGTTCACGAATGGCGACCACATACAGGCAAGCGAAGCGTAGGACACCCACCCACAAGGTAGTCTGACGACCTAACCAAGGTCGCTGGAAGGCGCTGGATGCAAGCCGCTCTAGATCGGTTATTTTGGAAATCTTTGGGAGAGGCCTATGTCCAGCAGTGGACGTTGTGCGGCTGAAATGATCATAATGTAACATGTAAAATTGTGAACGAGTAACCAAATGAATACTGAGTAGTCTTTAAAAACGAAGCCAAGGTGATTAGTCCCTCGTGGCGGGACGGGACTCTTTTACAAGTTGATGCGTGGATCAGCTAGGTATTGCTGAACTCAACCATATTACAGAGAATCCAGCGACCCAACCTACGTCACTGCAAAATACACACTATATATGGCATAGGTAGTATAAGGTAAGTACTTAATAAATGCTTTAAAAACTTTTCTATTTTACATTACTTTATGATCATAAAGATAAACCCTCATAGATACCTGCAAGCCAGGAAGGCTGGGAAGGACTGCATGACGCTGCTGAGAAAAGCTGCCAGTGCGTCGAGCAGTAGGGCTCCGATGATGGCTTTTTTGCGGCCCCGCGCATCCGCCAGGTTGCCCCAGAAGTATGAGCCCACACACATGCCTGAAATTTACAGAAAATTTTATTGTAAAGGTCGCTAAGCTGAAATGGGTCAGGCTAGACTACAAAAGTCACCTAATTCTGAATCCTCACAAATAGCAGAAAATCTGGTAAACCAAGGATACAATGGCGAGATGAGCTTGGCAAATTTAAAATAAAAAAATATATAGGGACAAATTACACTGATTGAGTTAGCCCCAAGTAAGTTTGAGACTTGTGTTATGGGATACTAACTTAAAGATAGGTACTATATTTTATAAAAAAATACATATATAGATAAACATCCAAGATCCAGGACAATTTCGCTAACAGCATTGAGTACATTTTTTTTTATTCCTTTGCTGAGCAAGACTTCTTTATCAGTATGTGAGTACTACTACTTATTCTGTGACAGCACAGCTGAGGATGAAACTGGAAACGCCCTAAGATGAAAAAGACTGTTAGACCATAGCACAGGTATGGCACTTCATACAAACGGAGCAGCATATTTACCTAGTACTACTACAAGCGAAACAATCCGTCCGTGCACACGTCAAATGTGTGAGTTAAATAATCAGGGTCGCCACCACAGAATTTGTTCACTCGGAGATCTATAAAATTTTCGTGATTATTGTTTTCCGTGGACAAACAATGGTAATATGCGCAGTTTCTCACCATTATGATTCAATAATCCTAAGTA
The DNA here is from genome assembly GCA_963555685.1 of Acrobasis consociella. Taxonomy (NCBI): domain Eukaryota; kingdom Metazoa; phylum Arthropoda; class Insecta; order Lepidoptera; family Pyralidae; genus Acrobasis; species Acrobasis consociella. The sequence goes on from OY743116.1 coordinate 707,217, forward strand.
ACTCGCGTAACGTTAACGTGCGACTAGCAAGAACCCTGTTTTACAGGCTCTTACACGTCTCAATAACGGGGGAAGGGTTGCGGGGTCGCCAGATTGCGGGGGACGGTGCGAGTTTCCGTTCTGTATGTATTATATGTTTGTATTATGTATTATTAATTCTGTGACCATAGTTTCAGAAAATACTGACCTATAAGTGGTGTGGCTGTGAGACTTCCTTTGTCGCTGGAAGTCAGTCTGAAATCTTTAGTGGCCGCTGGCAGCACGAAGCTGAGGGTTGTGGTACTGAGGGCGCAGACTGCGTACACTGCTCCGCACGCCATGAGCAGCAGCCACTGGAATAACCCATATCCTGGAACAGAAAAAAGGGATAAATTTATACTACACTGATAAAAAAACATACTTGACTTTGGCTTTGATAAGAAGTACAGATTTAGCTTCTTCTTATTAAGTGTGTTAGTTAATAGCTAACACTGTCAGGTTTTTCAAGCTGTCTTAGATCATCTTACGTTTATATTAGTCATTATTGCATACTTAAGAACTAATTTGAAAGGTTTCTGACGATTTTTCCTTCATCGGTGCTAGTTAAAATGACCTTGCCTTATTACAAACTCAGAAGAACCAGTCGCGTCTAGCGAGGATCAAACTCGTGCGTGACAAACGGCTAATCCGCTTGCCCACCACAGATTCAGATCCAGATTTTGAAGAAATATATTCTTATTTCTTGAATCTCTTATGGAATAGACAGGGTTAAGGTCGTAAGATCCAAAGATCACCACGTAGGGCAGTTTTTATTATTAGTAGTAGTTTGGGACAAATTGTCACCTCTCGAACCTTATATTTCGGCAACCCCATGATAAAAAAGTAACTAATCTATCGATTTTTTGGCAACACTAGTGAGAAGTTTCTTACGAGGTGATTTGTTAACTTTTTACTTATTTCTTCTTTTCATATGGGCCTCAGTCACCATATTAATAATAACGACGTGATTTGATTACGCATGCCCATACGCAAACGCGTCAGTCAATCGATCATTATCGATCGTCTCAATATCGAGCAATCACGTCGATTGCCGAGCGGGATCGAACTGGATCGCATTGACGCCGTCAATGGATCTTTTTATCACTTTGCGTTAGTGCTGTGCTAATAAATATGGTCAAGTGGAGGAGACAGTAAGGCGAGTTATTAGATATGTAACTATATCCTCAAGAGTTAAAAATGAATAAATATATATAAACAAATCACTTAGATTGTGCTAGCCCCAAAGTAAGTTCGAGTCTTGTGTTATGAGACACTAACTCAACGATACTATATTTTATAACAAAAACATGTATAGATAAACATCCAAGACCTAGGTCAATCAGAAAAAGATTATTTTCCACCTTGGGAGATCGAACGCAGGACCTCCGGCGTGACTGCCAGGTACGATGACCACTAGGGCACAGTGGCCGTCAAATAAATTGAATTGATTGCCTTCCTAAATGATCTTCCTCTGCTTTTTCTTCACCAAATTTAATAAGCATGTCCACTGAATGCCATCGAGAAGAAATACTCAAATCTGAACAGTTTCATTTATTTGGCTTTAGTTTACGACAAGCCGGACGCATAATTGACGATTGCCATCTTGCGATGACAGGGGCTTTCGTCGCACAGAGCACTTCGAGATATACTAAGCTACTTTCTGTCTAGTAACTGTTTAGTTTTCTAAAATATCCTTGTAGCACTTCATAGAAGCGGAGTGAATTCAGAAAGTGGCTGGAGGAGCAGTGTTTCTACTCCGTTGATGAATATTTTAATTATTTTAAGTATCGGTCGCAGCTCACATATTTTTGATCACTTATAACATAAGTTTTTTAACAATATGAAATTGACATGCATGTGTAGATACGAATATGGAGTTAATTTTATTTTATTATTGTAATATTGACATAATTTAGTGACATTCTTCTACTTATTAGCCATAATTATTTAGCCAAATTTTTATTTGTACTTAAACAGATTTTGCATGCCAGGTTCTGGTGAAAAGTGCTTGTGTCTATATTTAGTTTTGATTTGATTTTGTCATTTATGTGGTATGTCTACTACTTCTGTGGAATATCATTTATGCGGTATGCTTACTTCTACTGTAAATAAAACTATACATCCGTGCACACAGCATTGCCTGCTCAACACCCTCTACAAGGCGGGAACGGCATAGAGGTGCGAAGCCGGCCAACAGGGACACATATCGCGCGGGACCTTAGGAGATCCCGGTTCTGTTTGTAATACTTATTTAATCTGTAGTCACGAGCGAAAATTACAAAAAAAGCCGCAGACGCTGAAGTTAGTTAGAATTCAATTTCCAACCATAGACGCGTCTTTATCTAAATGTCACTCTTAGCGTAATGGTAGGCTAGAAGGTGAAAAACTGAATCGAAAATAGAAGTGGGTTGCTACTAGGCAGTGTCCCACTGAGCCTAAAGGCTACCCTGATGCAGTGAATAAGCCAACGATGTTAGCAACATTCAAAAGGCCCAAATTAGAGTCTCCTATTTATAGGTACAGTCTGATCAGATTAACAAAGCGCTCCCAAACAGCCGAGCAAACAAGCCTGCACTCGTACCGACGTACACCACGGCACGTGCGTCAAAGCTTTATTTACGTAACAATAAAATATTATTGTCATCTCAATGCCAAGTCGTTTAGCGGAGTAATTTCACGCTATTTTGGGCTGGTCTGCTGTGGTGGTCCATTGGACGGACATCTTGTTTTGAATTAGATAAGCGCTTACTGACCGAGCGAGCGAAGCGTCTCAGTTTCGAGATTGGCCAAAAATGCATTTGTCCGGCTGTCCAGTTCTCAGTCTGTCCTGTCCGGCTGTTCTCGCCAAAGCTCAGAATAAATATACTAGTATCCAAAGGTCGCATTTCTTAACTGATTCTTATAAAATTTTCTGAGAAGGTTCGAAAATTATTAGAATTCATTAGTTGAATCAGGTTTTCGAAATTTTTCAAAATGGCGAATATGTGGGGGGAAACTTTAAAAAAATCATATTTCAGCTATTGAAAATAAATAAAAATGTCATAAAACGTTTTTGTTACCCTTTTGAATGACGCAACTTTTTTATCCGATATACTTCAACAGGTGGGGGGAACTCGGGAGATATACAGCTCACATAGCCTAGTTAAGGCCATACTCTAATTTTGCGGGGTCCAGTGGCGCCCCCATTTTAAATAAATCATTTGAAAGGAAACTGTGATATCATTCAAAATTTCGTCTTGACCAAACCCTAGATAACCCTTTTAACTATTTTATGAACTACTGTTTATAATTTAAATTGCGAACGTAAAGCTTTTCTACGCACATTAGCTAAAAGTGGCCGTTTTTCGCAAATGTGCGTAGAAAAGCTTCACGTTTGCACTTTAAATTATGAACAGTAGTTCATAAAATAGTTAAAAGGGTTATCTAGGGTTTGGTGAAGACGAAATTTTAAATGATATAACCGTTTCCTTTCAAATGATTTATTTTAAATGAGGGCGCCACTGGGCCCCGGAAAATTCAGGTAGCCCCTTAAGTGGATAACACTTGCCGTGTGGTTTTCGGCAGAGTAACACATCCACGGGAAGACTTCCCGTGGATGTTATACTCTGCCAAAAACTTGCCGTGGATGTAGTGAAAGGCTTAGGAAATACAATTAGCTTTTGAAACATAAATTCGTTAGTAATTATAGAAACTTAGATAAGAGTTTTAAAAAATGTAAGTGGGATAAATAAATAACGGGCCCAGTGCGAGTTGGACTCGCGCACGAAGGGTTCAGAATCAGAATCAGAATCAGAAATCATTTATTGCACAACTGTGCTTATAAAGATGTTACATATTATTGAGATAAGTATGTTTCAACAGTTTGCCCTTTCAGGCATGCAATAGTGACAAATTGACAATGTAATGTCATTTATATAATACATTTCTACAGCTTACTGCTGTACATTATCTATTAAAATCACGTTTGTTGTATGGGAGCCCTGCTTGAATATTTATTTTATTTTAATTAAACCTTTATAAGTTTAAGTGAATATAAAATTGAATATTCTGAAAATATTTTAAGCGTCTACCTGTTGCCGTTAATAATATCAAACAAAAACGGCAAAAAAATCGCGTTACATATTAATTTTATTCTGTTAATAGTATTTGCTGTTATAGCGGCAACAGAAACACATCATCAAAAACAATAACTGTAAATAATCACGGTTCACGGGATACAGCCTGTTAACGGACAGACAGACAGACAGTTTTTACCCTTTGGGTACGGAACCCTAATAAAAGTTAAAAATAAATAAGATATAAATGAAATAAAATAAATCCGAATAAAATCAAAAGATACCTTCGACGGGCATCTCAATCATATTGGAATGAAGACGAATTCTTATTATACTAAGTACATAATATCATTAAGTAGAGGTGACTCTTGTTGTTTTTCAATCTGAGTAATCTTATACCAGTCTCGGCAGTGACAAGTCGACAATAGAAAGCTTTTAGTTGCAACATGACGAGCATCTTTGAAATTATTGCAATTTTACACGTTCAGTGACGCAAGCAAGTATAGTAGGACATATTAATTTATTTAACTTTTTTATGTACAATACATGAATGGAGGACTTAAGGCCAGAGGCCTTTTCTATCAGTCAATATACACGTTACTTCTATGCTGGCCTGGGAGAAAAGAAACATCTTAGAATCTACCGGCTGCTTCTCTTCCCGCGCTGGTCGTAGCAGCCAATCGAGGGACTGGGCGATTATACTAATTATTTTAATAGGCGATGCGGTTATCAACCCATCACTATTTTGATTCCTTTTTCCACCTTTTCACTAACCATTACACTAACAGTGGCCTTTGAGTCTTGCAGCCCTGGGCTCCGCTTGCTTAGAGCTGCAAGACCGAAAGTGCTCCGTCTGCCCCGTTAGGAATAAAGACGTTATAGTATGTATGTATGTTACAAACACATGATTCTGAGGAAGTAATCTTTCACATTTTTACATAGTATTAAAATAACTTTAACTGTAACATAAGAATTTAAAAAAAAAACATCATTGAAGGGAAAAGTGGACCAGGAAGACCAAGGCTTTAGTTACATAAAGCAGATAAAGGAGAAGATGAACGTCGTGTCGTACAGAGAAATAATCATCAGGTCCTTTTGTCTCCTCTGCAGGAGGAGCACGACCCTCTCTAAACTACCAGAGCGATACTTGGCTAAAGCAGCCAGAGGATTTGGTCTACACTCTCCACGCTGTTCAGACGGATTGGATAGGCCCCATTGTTGTTTACAAGCTTTGTTTAGCTTGTATTAGCTAAGTCGCCTTCTACGACATCGATGGGAAGACTTGGAGTGGTCCTATTCTACTCTGCCGGATACAACACGGCTTACAACAACAATTTTAGCTGATTAATTGTAATGTGTTTACCCTGTATGGTGCGTGTCTCCTATGTGATGGTTATGTGTCGAGGTATCGACGTGGTCGGCGGGGCGCCGTCCCCCCGGCGCCGGCGACGATTAATTGGATGTGGCTTTCGTCGCTAAATCTAATTTGTGGCCTCTAGGTCAGACTTACTTTCACGCTGATTTTGTCCATATTACTAATACGGCATTGTATCTTTTGATGGATGCTTAGGACGCAGAAATTGAGGTTATGTTCTTATTTCTTAATTAATTTAGGGTTGGACTATATCTGTCGGGAAGGAACAGCACTTTTCAGATCAGTCAGCACTTGGAACCGTCATTTGCTAGAGTGAGAGAAAGCGACGAAACATTTCAGCACCGGCCGTGCTATATATGGCATAACGTTCAATCACTTTCTCTCGCTCTAGCAAATTACGGTTCTAAACAATAAAAAGGATAGCAACATAGAAAATCCGTTCCGTTTTGATTAATGTCGCCCAACCTTTAGCGTGTTCCTCATCTGTGCTGCATCAGAGATATGCTTTTGCATCAAATATAAAATTTGCTTGTCAATGGTTGGCTAGAATGCTAAAGACCTTGTGAAGTTGAGAAGAAAACACTGTTAATACTGTTGGTTGTTTTTGGCGCTTTTGTTGTAGCTGCTTACCAGCAGGTGGAGCGAAGGAAAGGCTATTTGCCTATTGTATGAAATATCTATCGAAGTCAAGTCTGATAAAAGAAATGACTCTGAATGCAGCCTTCATTGCATCCAATCTAAACACCATACATCAATAACTAGCAACACTGTCTGCCGGTGGTCGGTCCGAGCCAGGCAATCAAAACACGCGCACGTGTCGCTCTCGAAATAGATCTTGTGTCGTAATGGACATTGTTCTAGCCGCTCGGTTGTCTCGTCTTCTATTAAGCCAGAAAGAAGCCGAAAAGTCATACAGCCCTGTCTACCTGATGACACCTATGTGGTATGTACATATATATACCGTCTCATTATAAAACGTAACTTTGTAACTCGGTATAACCATTATCCGACGAGCTGGTTATTAGGTTTAAACCATTATCCCACCAAAGTTGTCATTTTTAGATGAGTCACTGACATATAAGATGTCAACATGATTTGTTCTGATAATGGTTTGAACCTAAGTCTGCATTTTGTAATAAGACGGATTAGGTCTAACAAAATGTACTCAAACTATTTTAAGGGTGAAAATTTCAGTCCGTGATTCTGAACAACTTTTTCCAAGGAACATACGTCAAAATATATTTTTTAGCTTTCCATACAAACTCGGATCAGGTGATCGGTCAACTTGTATGGGAGGCCAAAAATTACTTTCCATACTTCGATTTAAGTTCCTCGGCAAATGTTGTTCTACTGAATTCATCAAATGTATTCGTCCTTAAAATAGTTTTAGAATTTTTTGCAAACCTTATATAATTAAATTTTGATTTCAGTCGTTGAGGATTTTTTCCTTGATGACTTCTCTTATTTTCTCCCTTTTATAGCAGCCTGCTTGTTTGCCTGAGCCTGGGATAGAATCCAGAACCTTTAGCAGGCTTGCCATAGACTCAGAGGTCGCAGTGAATTCTTCGTAACAGTAATAAAGTGGTCATAAAACCAAGAGTAGACGACAGTCGCGTCCCGCCAGCTGATGGTCGTAAATACCACTCATTAATTCGGTTTATGATGAACGCAAGTGCGATTAAAGAGGGTACTTTATCGCCCACGTGGGTGATTAGTTGTTTGTAGTCTAAATATTTTTAATGGCTTCAATAAATTATTGTCATTTCAGTTAAAATCTACTTAGAGTTGCCAGAGTAGAAGAGAAGATTGGGATATCTGAACTTATTTTAAACTAAGTCATATCGTTTGCATTTTTATTTGTTTATGAATTCAACTTCATTACAAAAATTGTAAACGGCTGATTTAAAGCCTTGGGATTGTCTACTAGTCAACCGACAGGTGATGCAGTGACATTTGAGAATAAAGTTCTTAGCGAGAAAATACTCTTAGCGTTAAGGGTCCCCCACCCTAGACCAAAATACAACTTTCCATACAAACGTAGTCTACGTTTTACTTCAAAACGACATGTCCGATTTGGGCAAAATGTTGTAATTTCAAAGATATTGCAATTATCTAGGTTTATAACTAGTTTCCGACACTAAAAATATGAACTTGAAATAGAATATAGTGTTTTATATCATTTTTGACCATTAGTATGGGAAACTTCTAAATCGTTATATTTTCTTTCCAGTTCATAATTTTACGATAGGAAACCAGTTATAACCCTAGATAATTGCAATTTCTTTACAATTCCCAATTTTTACCGGAATCTGACATGTGGTTTCAAAATTAAACGTAGACTACGTTTGTATGGAGAAGTCTAGGGTCGGGGGACTCTTAAGTCCGCCAATTGTAAACAATTTTTAATTGTGGATCAATAAAGTTTTAATAAATAAATAAAGTGGGAGCAAAAAAGAAACACGGTCTATTAGCGGATTATTTATATTTATTTAACGTAGAAGATATTTAAAGTAATGATTGACTTTTTGTAGGTAAAGATAATTCAAAACTGTCTTGTTCTAAATCAGGAAACAAAAACAATTTAAAATATTTAGGTGACATTATATTATCAACTCTTTCGAGTCACTAAGAACAATTTCACATACATAGTACGGCCTGCCCACATTAATTCTCATTTTTATTATGTTTCGACCTACTTTAACCGACGTACAGATACAAAGATCCGAATTATGCGTATTTTTCAACATTTCGAGCTGTATATCTGTCATATCACTGGTTCTTGAGCTGAAAATACCGGGTCGTCGAACTACAGCCCACGCGGTCGGCATGAAAACTTAGTGCGGGAAATGAAATAAACAACGAAAATTACTTTACTCTTCATCGAAATTACCTCGTTGACTTATTTACAAACTATAGGTGTTCGACGCATTCTTCAACGTCTCTATAACATCATTTCAGCCAAATGCTAGACCAGCAATGGTAAGGATTTCCAAGAAACGATTGCAGCGGTCTGAATCCAGTGCTTTCTGGCTACCTTGCCCTGGTCGTCCAAACAAGACAAACCTATGGACAGTGGGTGTTCTCGAAAAAATAACGAGCACAGCTGAAGATGCAGCCGGGATCATACTTAGACGAAAAGGAACCGAAATAACCTTGTAACACAAAACCGTTCTTCAATGCTCTGTTAAAAAAATTACACTTCGACGAGTAAAAGTTTGCCGATAGCACCGTTTTTCCTATTTTTTCTTTACCAACAAACTGTTAGTCCAAAAAACAGTCTTACACATATTGGTTTTCCGCAGATCTGTAATGCAGATAATACTATTCATCACCGGTTTGGTAACGAAAGAATGAATTGTACGAAGCCATAATGTACATGGGAACTGGCCTTGAAAATTGACAATTATCAAGTAATACAAATATCCAAAGATAAATAAATGATTTTTGACGTTTGAACTATTATTTCCCGAGGGACGAAGTCTCGGCCAAAGCCAGTGTAAATGCAATGAATCAGGTAATAAAGTCATCGAAGTGCAACATGTAACATTGAACCGTGTTTGTCAACAACATGCTAGTTGGCGCGCGCCCAGCGGCGGCGTCTTCGTCACTCGGAGCCGGAAAAATCTGGTTTCACGCTAAAAACTGAAAAATATTGCTATGAATCTATAAAACAGACTTTCTTGTGCGTTATTCGCGCTAAGATAAGTTTTTGTTGAAGATATCTAAACAAAAAATTTATTTCAATAATTAGCTAATAAAATTAGGGACCTATTCGTTTGAACTTAGAACTCTCTTCCCATTTCCTCTCACGGTATTTAGAAATAAGAAGCACCTATGTACTATGTTTACTTTTATAAAGTTTTATTTGTACATTTTTCAAGTGTACATGAAAACAATAAAATACAATAAATAAAAAAAAACTTGGTAGAACTACTTTCTTAAAAAATATATAGTATAAATCTGTAAAAAATCCGCTAACATCAAATCCGTTTGGCTGAGCACTGAAATATGATATGGAAAGGCGATTTTTTTAGGCAATTTTTTGTACGGAAAGTAGTCAATTCTATTTACGAACCTCCCAAACAAACAACAACGGTTTTAATGACTCTGAAAGCCATTGTTATTTCGCAAATACAAACGAATAAAAAAATGCCTGCACCATCATTTTGGTTCAGTACATGCAACCAATACTTTATTTATGGTGTAAATTTTTTACAGTTTTCTGTAAGTAACTATGTAATTTTTACTTATCGGACTCCATAGATAAGCTTAGCGTGAGTTGTTTCTATTTATTTATTTATTTACTAGCTGATGTCTGCGATTTCGTTCACGTGAACAAAAAAGCTTATCAGGCTGAACAACTTTTGCTAAGGCGTAATTTTTATATTTTTTTTAGTTTAGCCATTTGACCATTTAGATTCTGTATCAGACTTTACATTTTCTAAAATCAATTATACCCTTTATGTTGCACAGGCTCAAATGCTATATAACAAAAAAAGTTTCATTCGAATCCGTCCAGTCTAAAATAAATAAAGTGAAGTGTAATAAAAAAGCGTTATTTTCTCTCTTGCTTAAAAAATATTAACGTATGCTCTACCGTTAAAAATACTTTACTAACTTTAAAAGGTTTTTGTTTTATTTAGAGAACGGGTAACTCACGTATAGAGTCAGCTACTGCCGACATGTTTCGACGTCATCCGGAGGTTCTCTAAATAAAACAATGATTGTATCTCACGTTAGTTTTAATCAAAAATTTAAAAGGTTTCATTAAGATATACGGAACCCTAATTGTTATTTACGTGAAATCAGCCCCTGCGTGAGAAAGCGCAGGAGTTCGTTAATGTCTGTCTGTGTGTTTACATGATCGTGATTAATTCACGAGTCGACTGGCGAACACATGGTTAGTTTGGATTGAAATGTTGCTATTGAGAGTTAGTAGGTATTTGTAATTTGTTTTTAGTAATTTAGTTTTAATTTACCCACCTTTTTACAAAAAGCAGTATCATCATAAATATATACATCATCTCTAGAGAAGAAATTTCTATCTATTGCTTGCATCCCATGCTTCAAAGCAACCAAAACAAAGAGAGAAAGTTCCGGGTTTGATCTCTGGTCAGGGCAAGTTGGAAAATGGCCTTTTTCAAATTGTCCTGGTCTTGGTTGTTATAAAATATAGTATCGTTGAGTTAGTACCCCATAACACAAGTCTCGAACTTACCTTGGGGCTAGCTCTAGCAGTGTAATTTGTCCCTAAAAATAATTGGCCAAGTGCGTGTCGGGGCACGCGCAGTATAGGGTTCCGTAGTTGTAAATGCCAACTTGCAGTCTAAAACGGCTAAGTATTGAATTTGTATGAAATTTTCCTTTTCGAGTACATTTTATAAGTTGATCGCCTATAACTTTTTAATTAGTTAACCCTACTTAGCTCTGATAGTTTTCCTTTAAACTACATTATATATACTATAGCTGTGAATTTTTTCACGTGGCCATATATAACCGTTTAGCAGATAGACGGGGGGACACTAGCCTCCAACAAAAATTTTCACTTAAAACCCAAATATTTCAGAAACGGATCCCTAAATGAAAAAATGGTGTAAAGAAGTTCACAATGTTTTTGAAAGACCTATTCAACGACACCCCACACAATGTGTTTGTCGAGAAAAAAAATATTGACTACCTCTTTACTAGTATGGCAGCTAACCTAAAAAAAATATTTTTCCAGATTTTATTTTACGACTTTTTCGCCATAATTAATATACATATCCATGCCAAATTACAGCTTTCTAGTACTTGTAGTTTCTTAGTAGGACCGCGGACAGACAGACAGACATGACGAAACTATAAGGGTTCCTTGTTTACTACGGAACTCTAAAAAAGAGAGGCAAAATCACTAACTTTTTTTGTTAGGCAATAAGAAACTTAACTGTCTAGATCACCATTTAGTGATGAGTAGCAGAACTACCGATACGACTTGATATCCGTAGCGCTATATATTCATTGCAAGAAAAAGCCCCGACTTTTAAGCGTTAACCTCTAATAACTTTAAACGGCTGAACTGATTTTCATCAAACATAGTTAGGAACCACCGCAAGGAAATGTCTATCACGCATCGAAATCATCCGTTCGAGCGTTACGGTTCCACAGACAGACAGACAAAAGGCAAACGTTAGCGTTTAAGTAAAATGTATATGTATGTTTATTATAATTGTTGTATATAAGTATGTTTATTATATTGACCCCCGCACTACCTAATTTCCCATCACTGTTTTTTTTTCTATATAGGTTGGCTGGAAGAAATTTTTAAGATAATTATGTGCTGTATTTTATTTTATGCAATAAAGGGAATTGTATTGTAGTGTAGCGTCATAGGTACTCATAACTCATAACACCCTTTTTTTGTCGGAGGTTAAAAATTAGTTTTGACGAACTCCGTCACGTTTACTGTACACTTTGAGATCAAATACTGTATAAACATTTTCAATTCATTTTTCTTTTTTTACTCATTTTCATTTTCCGCGACGTCGATACTCGACTCAGCCAGCTAACGGCCGGTCTTCCCCGGGTATTACCAGTTCGATACTACATGTTGCCTGCATGCTTCATATGCGTTGCCTTTAATTCCCAGCATTCCTGGTAAAATTTCAGGAGGCAACAGCGAGGCGCCCATTATTAATTTAATTTATTTTTTATATTCAGATTACATGGTCCAATTTATGTTAGTACCAATTTTTCTTAAAACTATGTTAGTTATGTTAATATTATTGGTATAATTTCCAAAATATTGGGAAAAGCAAATGCCAAAAATATGTGAATTCCCATTTAGAAGTACTGGTAAGACTAATTTAGATTTGGATTTTTGTCTGTTGGAACAAACACTGTACATATGAATATATTTTAAATAAGAGGAGTAAAATTTTTATACCAGTTTTTCTGCAAACATAAATCTAAAATCACGTTGAAAATGGATACGATCACGACAAGTGTCATTATTTTGTAACGTTTTATTTTCTTAATTAGTTTTTTTACGCATAATAACTTTTTCACTAATATCCTGGCGTATCGCTAGTTGCATCCAGCTGTAATACTGTGAAGCCTGGGCCCGCGCTTTCCGGCTTTTATTCTTCATTTCACACGACCTCAGGACGGCTTAGTCCTTGGAATGATCTAAGGACTAAGCCGTCCTGAGGTCGTCATCATCCTTGACGATGTCAAGCCATCATATCTTGGGTCTACCACGTCTGAAGGGCATCGGGGGCGGTATGCCTATACATTTGTATTCCACGTAACTTACCGAATCCCGCAAGACGTGACCGTACCAGCATAGGGGACTCTCTTTGTTTGCATTTATGACTATAGGAAAACTAAACTCAGTACAATACAATGTGCTATCGTGTGTTATAGTTATCGTATATTGTTGCCTATTGTTGCAATGATCCTAGCTCTTTGATCTAAATTCCTTTGCGTTAGTCCGCTTGCTGCGAGGTGACGGCAGAGTAGAATACGATTGTCACCGCACTTTTCCTCATCCACGGGTTTTATGACAGTCGAAGAGGCGACTAAGGTAGGTATAGATAACAGAGAACGGGCAGTGTCCTCTCTGCTACTTCATATTATTATACTACATGCGTAGTTTCTTACGTAACTTGACGATTTCTGCAAGACCGTAAATGATAATCACGCATATGAGAAACAGAAAAGCAAGGTGTCATTTGTCCTAGCTCCCCGCGTGACCTCGCCGCGCCCTGTGGCTGAAAGCCATCAGGGGATTACTGATGGCATTGACTCTCATTACCCCTCCCCCCTTGACCCCCCGCTAATCGCCCACCTGCGCTATTTATAGCGCTTGTTTAGTTCCGGTTGATAGGTGATGGAATTGTGGCTTTTGTCTTTATTAGATGTACAAGTCCACATGATGCTTTACAATATTTACAATACTCATCACATTGATATTAAAGATGCTTCGTCACGTCTTTATCCCAAACAGAGTAGACTGAGTAAAGCTGTAGCCGTAAGACCCAAAACCCACGTTTAATTAGCGAAATGGCAGACGTAAAGATGGAATATTACGTGGCACTGATAAATATTATTCTAAGGTTATTTTTATCCTGTGAAAGATAAGGTCGTAAATAGCATGAACGTTATTCGATTCTTTCCGACTACACAAATCAGATATTTTGTTGAACGTCAAAACAAATATTTTCCATGGGATTTGTATGAAATATAGACTAATGACCTCTCCAACCCAGCGAGAAACTCTGGCTAGCGAGGAGAGTGTAGGCCAAGTCCTCTGGCTGCTCTGGCCAAGTATGGCTCTAGTAATACAGAGAGGGTCGTGCTCCTGCAGTAAAGACAAAGACCTGATGATGATGACAGAGTAATGACGTCATAGTTTCGTGGAGTCAAACAGCACAATAGTTTTCTGCAATAATAAATCTAAAATATGAGGATTTATTGACCGAGCGAGCGAAGCGTCTCAGTTTCGAGATTAGCCAAAAATTCTTTTGTCCGTCTGTCTGTCTGTCTGTCTGTCTGGCTGTTCTCGCCTACAGGTCGCATTTCTTAACCGATTCTCATAAAATTTTGTAAGCAGGCTCAGCAACTAAATAGAATTTTTTTGTCGAGCCAGTTTTCCGAAATTTTTCAAAATGGCGGAAATATGGGGGTTTAAAATTTTAAAACTGTCATATATCCGCCATTTCAAAATATTTTCAAAAATTTCAGTAGATTTTTTTTTTTGGTGCCATTATAAAAACGCATTTTTTTAAATTGAACCACTTTTTTGTCTGGACAACTTTTTTATACGTTATACTTAAACGGATTTAGGGTGACTCGCGAAGTCAAGCTGACTGAGCCGAGACGGATATACAATACAAAATCTTCTTACAAAATATTGAATTCAGTCCAGGTTACTGAACAACTTTCTTAAAAATACATGTCTCCCGTGGGAATTAAACCCGCGACTTCCGAGTTACAAGGCCAATGTCTTGACCACTATTTTTAAGAAAAGAAGAAAATTGACAAATATTTGTTGCGTTGCGTAAGTGTACTTACGCAACGCAACAAATATTTGTCAATTCAATACCATATAGTTCACAAAAAGCAATAACTATGTAGGTAGATGTCCAACAAAAACTCAACTCGCTATGGTTATTTTTTCATAAGTTTACAAGATTGACTTAATTTTTTCTAGAATCGTATGACTTTTTGTTGTCTTGCTTGTTTAAAGTTTTGTTTAATTTGTTTAGTCAGTTAATTGTGTTCAATTGTCGTGTACTGGATTGCTTGCTTGCTTTGCTTGATAGTAGAAGATATAATCGCGAGGTCTAAGTTCGTGGCGAACTACTAGTTTATTTATTTAATAATTACATTGCATAGCACATGATCTATTCTATACAAAAACATCACATGCACCTTGTCAGGCATTGCAATGGAACGAGAGGGAGGTAGACATTTTCTATTTTTTCTTGTCCTGCAGGTATTCGGCGACTGAATAATATGATTTTTTTAACAGATGGTTTTTTAATAAGTTTAGAAATGTTTTGTAATTTTTTTCGTCTTTTATGTTCTTGGGCAATTGATTATATAATTTCACAGACATAGGGTAAGGTCCGGATTTGTGTAATTCTAACTTTGATGATATTTGTATTATGTCATTTGGTGTGCGCGATTCAAATCGACGCGGAACGTCACTTATCTTTTTATAAAGATTAGAATTTTTTCTTATAAATTTACACAACTCTAATATATAAATACTTGGTAAAGTAAGTATCCTAAGATTTGTAAAGTGTTCCTTACAACTGTCCCGTTGCTTTAGATTGGTGAGTATTCGGATATGATGACATGTGACTTTATTTTGTGGCGTTTTATTTTCTTTTAACTTTAACAGTACCAAACAATTAATTTTGCCCCATGAATGTACCCAATTAAGTATGCAGGATTGCAGGTAAGCGTAACACAAAATAAAAGTAAATTAAGCATATGTCATCAAAAAGCTAGTTTTGGCGCCAAAAACAACCTCACGGCTTGCGATCAAAGACATCTGCGTATACTACTACTACATCTACTCCCGAGATTCTTTTGAAGATGCTTCTAAATCATGCTCATCTCATGTATGATCTACGGATGCGCCTTTGCTCAGAAGTTCAAAAGTATCCAAGATAGATCGTATTCGTTACTCATTACGCCGCCTCTCTGACTATATCATAACTAGTTACGCCCAACGGGGTTACCCGCGGAAAAAGTAGCCTATGAGTTAATTCAGGGTGTCAGTTTCCTGCATACCAAATTTCTTCAAATTTGGTTAAACCGTTTGCGCGTAAAGAATTAACAAACATACACAACACACACTCGCAAATGTTCGCATTCATAATATTAGTGTGATTGTTTTTAACCCTCGCCTTTAAACCCCGAAAAAAGAAGAGTTTTAAGTTTGTCTGTGACATCGTAGCATTCGTAGAACTCGAACGGATGGACCATTTCAATGCGTCGTTTCTTTTAAACTCGATCGAGCTAACTGCGCACCTCGCTGGAATTCGATGCCACGGCCGCCAGGTACGCAAGTAACTCGACCGGGTTGTACGTATCAACAACTAAGTCCCTTGCTTTGCGGTGGTTCTATGTTTTTTAATTTTCTTTGCAAATAATAGATGGCGTTACAGACATCAATTATTGTAATATGTAGTTCCGCTGGTCATCGCTAGATGGCATTCTTAAAAGTCGTGGGTTTTTAATTTGCCTAGCAAATAGCATGTTTATTCAGAAACTAGAAGCAGCAAAAACCGAAAAATCTAGCATGTTAGAATGAATTTGGTGTACCGGTACAGGTGTATTAAAAAAAATTACTTAGTAAGTATTTTTTGAAATTCAGAATGGCACGAAATCCACTTGAGACGACTCCTTGAAGATCCTCATACTACTTTGCTGAATTAACGAAGTCAACCTAAACCAGTAGATTAGCTCGCAAAGCCTATTAATAAACGCGGTTTCAGTCCTTAACGAGATTGGTGGGTTTCTACTTTACACTGATACGCAATCTTTTACCGAATTAAGTTATTATTACTTATTATGTAAGTAAGAAGGTAACTACAAACGACACCGTATAAATTATATGACTTTATGTACTTACTTAATAATTATAAGTTTACTACTTACTCCTTATTCTTTTTGTCTTTTTTAGATAGTTGCTGTTGTAGGTACTTACCCCAAAAGATTACTTTCTCAGCATCACCTGTTGGTTGATTAGTAGACAAGGCCCCTGGCCTTAAGTCCGCCATTTACATGAATATTGTAATGAAGTTAAATAAATAAATAAAAAAATACATACATATGTGTTTTAGCAAACATATCATCGAATAAATAAAGGAGTTCTTCATCATCAGGTCTTTTTGTCTCCACTCCAGGAGCACGACCCTCTCTGTACTACCCGAGCCATACTTGGCCAGAGCAGTCAGAGGACTTGGCCTACATTCTCCTCGCTGGCCATAGGGGCTGGAGAGATCTCGTTGATGTTTACAAGCTTTGTTTAGCTTTGTATTTCCTAAGTTGCCTTCTACGACATCCACGGCAGGACTTGGAGTGACCCTATTTTACTCTGCCGGAAACCAACTGGCAAATACAAGAGAGTATATACTTAGTTTGCCCTAAACTATGAACTAGCGACCCCTTTAGCTTACGCCGGGTTACTCGGAAAAACCTTGACTCAAACATTTTATTGGTCTCATCCAGACTATAATTTACTGTAAACTGTTTGTTTTATTTACTGTGTAGTGTATTCTTGGTGCAGTAAAAAGTTTTATTATTATTATTATGTTCTTTTCTTATTGCTCTTCTTAGATTAGTTTATTTATAATATATTTATTAATGTGAAAGAGACATACCCGTTATAAATTAAACCACGAGCTAAACCAGATCACATTACCAAAATTTTACGAACTAAAAAAAATTATATTTCCATACAAACAGCCCGGGCTGCCGCTCACTTTTGTATGCAAAAACCGTTTTTTTTTGTGTTTTAGCTGTTATTTTAATTAAATTATAATATAGTGATCTAGTATAAGCCCTTATGGTTTGATTTATTACGGGTATGTCCCTTCTACATTGTATACCTACACATTATCTTAAAAAACCGAACCTAACTGCCGGCTGCATAGCATACGCTAAAAGTTCTGAGGGTCGCGAAATTAATTCGTCAATTAATACACCTATCAAACAAACAAGTGAATATTTGCATATGCGATTATTTGCGACCTAAAGAAAAGTGACATCATCCGCCCCCCCCCCCCCCCCCCCACAATGATGGAAAGTTGCCTTGAGGCGGTCGCTCGTTTGATGTCTCATTTCAGTTTCACTACCTCGTTTTATGCTACAATGGCTATTACTGTATTGCAATCTTGTTTTTGATGTTTGACTGTTTGTGTTTGGTCTAGGCGGATTATAATTAGACGGTGAGTTAATATACGAATTGGCCTTATGGTTGCCGAGCTAGAATAGGCCTAATTTTTTTTCTCCCAGTCTATAACTTGCACCTTACCTGTTTTTGTCAGTTGATTTGATGATGGAATTGCATTTGCGATAAGGCCGCTTTTTGACACCTTTTTAGGGTTCATTATCTAAAGGGTAAAAATGGGACCCTATTACCAAAAAACTTCGCTGTCCGTTTGTAAGTCAGTCTGTCTGTCACCAGGCTGAAATAGGCGACTAAAGGACTAGGAACTGCAACCACGTCTTTGATATCCTTCGGATATCAACACTACAATTGTCTTGATTACGACGGTTACCTTCAAGAAATCATTTCAAAAAGCAATGACAATAAATATGAATATACCGCTACGTAAATAAAAGGAAATAAATTATTATGGCCAATAATTATTGTTTAATAATTAAATAAAAAAGCGCCCAGCTATACATCATTATCATCATCATATCAGCCGCAGGAAGTCCACTGCTGGACATAGACCTCCCGCAAGGTTTCCCAAACGACCGATTGGAAGCGGCGGTCTTCTGCAACCTTGCTAAAGTCGTCTCACCACCCACACATCTATCTACATTCATATGATGATATAATACAATGAAAAACAGTCTTCACAACTATTTCAGCACTTTTCATCTAGGATTCCCCAAAAATGTATCTTTAAATCTTTCACAATATTATGTAAATCTTCAAGCATAATTATAGTGAAATCTGCATTCCCAGAGTTGTTGTTGTTTCCGAATTTTCCTGTAGTTCCGAGAACCGGCCTAGACTGACGGACAGGCGAACACAGCTATGTTTATGACTAGCCAGCTGTTGACAATGAAACCGGCACTTTACTACTAGCTATTGTACTGATACAAAGTAACAGAGAACCTATTATCACAGAATTAGTATAAACTAGCTGAAGCCCGCGTCTTCGTTCGCGTAAACTTGATAAAAATGGTCATCAGGCAGAACGACTTTCGCTAAGGCGTCATTTTTATATTTCTTATAGTTAAGCTGGACCATTATATTTCATCACCAGGTATTCCATTTTCCAAAATCAATTATATAACTAAAAAAGCTTAATATAAATTCGTTTTTACTGTATTTTATTATATGTATGTATAAATAAGCTTTTTAGTATAAGCTATACAGATAGACTACGTCGTCTTTATCTTTAAAGGGGCAGATAGAGCCCAGAGCCTAAAAACCTAAAAGCCACGATTAGTGCTTCTGTGGGCGGGAAAAAAATGCTTTACATGTCAATGTTGACAGTAGTGCCCGCCGTGGTAATGCATTATCTCATTCGCTTCGCTTATGAGGCGTGCAAAAGCGAATCAAAATGGTGACAGGTTGTAAGCCATGACTATTGATATCGTTCAGTCTAGGATGGAAGAGCTGTGAGCAAATCTTTTTACTTTGTGTTTTTGTATAACGACTCCGTGGCATAATGGTTAACACTCTAGTCCGCAACAACGAAGGTTTCGGGTTCGATCCCCAGCCAGATCAAGTTGGTAAATTGCCTTTTTCCTATTGACATTGGTCTTGGGTGTTTATCTATATATGTATTCAGAATGTACGTATGTAATTTAAGAACTTACAATATTATGGGGCTAGCTCAATCTGTGTATAATTTATCCCGATATAAATATTAATTTTATTTTTTCTATGACTTCGACCAGTTATTAAATTATCTACCCACTTTTTGTATCGAAATTGAAAATTGAGCAGACATAAGGTTTTACAAAAGGCGGCGCCCTACGTGTCAGTCTAGAATCTAGCTTTATCTGTACAGCCATGACCTAGACCGTGGTGGGTGCGCCGCTCTCTGTAAGGCGTACCTACCTAACAATGTGGAACTGACAACAGCCATGAATTACTTTTGTTTTATGTTCTCTCTCTCTCTCTCCTTATGAGTTATCTACACTATCTACATCTACACTAACATTATAAAGAAAATGATTTGTATTTTTGTTTGTGTGTATTTTTGTAATGAATAAACTCAAAAAATACTGTGCCAATTTCAAAAGTTCTTTCACCATTAGAAAGCTACAATCACTTTTAGTAACATAGGCTATATTTATTGATAAAAAAGATTCGGGATCCTTTCTAAATTTTTAGTAACGTAACCCAAGGTGTAAAAAAATGCCCCCACTATGTCCACCCGTGCGAAGCCGGGAAGGCCGTTAGTGTATGATAAAACAGCTATGAATCACTTTTGTTTTATGTTCTCTTTCTCTCTCTCCTTATGAGTTATTATTCAGTGACATGCACAACAATTTTTTACATAGACATCAATCTTACCAAAATTACGAAAACGGCTCATATCACAGAATAAATAATGTCCATATCGAATCAAATACATTTCTCGCTAGTATCCGGTAGACAAATTCTATGTCCGATTATACTCTCATGCTGGTCTGGGAGAAACTTAGAATGTACCAGCTGCTTCTCTTCCCACGCAGATCGTAAAAGCCGATCGAGGGAATGGGCAAAAATGCAAATCATGTTAACAGGCGATGCGGCTAGCAACCCATCACTGTATTGATTGCTTTTCCATCTTCTCGCCCACCATGACGCTAAAAGTGGCTGTTGAGTCTTGCGGCCCTGGGCTCTGCATAGAACCGCAAGACCCAAAATGCTCTGTCTGCCCCATTAGGGATAAAGACGTGATAGTATGTATGTATGTATGTAAATTCTATATCTGTATGAAATGCACGCTACTGCATAACCACTAGGGGGCTAATGAATCCAGTGGATTTGGTCCGAACCATTACAGTCTACAGGCCAATATTGGCGATGGAATAGGTAGTAGATAATTTATTTGATTATTGCAGAGTGTTTATACTAAAACATTGTATATATATTGTTATGCCAAATTGATGTGTTAAATTTACAAAATAAATTATTTGCTCAATAATTATATGTATAATACAAATATATTTGACGTAAGCTTATACAAATACTGTCATAATTCACATAGAGAAATTGTACCATGGGGTTTCCACATTATTATTAAGAGCCTGGCTCTTAAAATTTTGTAGTAGACGGAACACCCTTTAAATATTTGATAATTGGAATTTAAATGCACATTGCACAAAATATAGTTTTCATTAAAAAATAAAACTCGACTACGAGAATGCAAGCACAGTTGGAAAAAACAGCTAGTAATATATATATTTTGAATGCTGCCAGCATTTGGGCACGTTGTCTCGGTGTGACGCTTTTGAGATTTTTAAGAATAGTTTTAGTTCATGACCATACTGTATCTCATGACTATCTCAGACCGAGAGTTGAGGCTCAGTAATAGGGTTTTACCCTTTAGGTACGGAACCCTAAAAATAGCCATTTAAGGTATAACTTGGTATAACTTACCGGCATGATGCAGCGCAGTCTCGAAGGGCGCCCTCTGCAGCTTCTCTTTGGTACCTGCCAACACAGAAATAGCTGCGCGTGAATGCCAACAGCCGAACAGCCGGAAAAATACGGAAGAGGTGTACTTTGGACCGAAGAGCTATTGATTCCTCAACAGTCCGTACTTATGTAGATAGATTTTACACTATTATGTACACCAAAAAAAATACGAAGAAATATTTTTTACATTAAATGAATACAATGGGCGGTCTTGCACCTTTTAGCGATCTATTCCTGACGTATTCAGATGTATTTGTTTATAAGATTTTTATTTATAAAGATAACTTAAATAACACAAATAAATTAAAAACTAAATATAACTATAAAAAACCGGATGGAACGAAGTTCCTTTCGATTAATGAGAGAGAGAGACAGACAGAGAAACACGCGCACGCCGCACGGCTTACAACTATAACAAAAAAGTGTCGTTACAACTTTAGGTCTTAATTTTTTCCGCCTAGCCTCCTTTCGCAACGCGCGATAAGGAACTACGTTCCAATAAAAAAATATCTGTACTAGATACAAATACAAAAACTAACATCAAATTTTATAATAAAAAATTGCGTGTCCAAGAGGCTTGCGGCATTTCCGCGTTGAATGGCCAAGCTCAGCCATGGGCCAAAATGCACATCAGCCCTTGGATCCCCTGAGGCGTCGATTAGGCGAGGGGAAATCTTTGTTTATAATATTTTTTCTATTTTCGATATGTGTTCATTGGAGTATGTTGTTCAGTATTATGCACTAGATTGTCTTGCCTGTAAGAGATTGCCTTGGCGATAAGGCCGCCTATTGTACATCTGAATTTATATTTAAATGTTATTTTCATGTGTTTTGGTGCAATAAAGTGTTTTTACTTACTTACTTGTATAATAGTTTAAATGCATTTCAATAGACCCTGTATCGTATATGTAATGTTATAGCATTCACAAGCAGTTTCACACCAAATAACCATAAACACTTTCCTTTTGAAGTTATATTCCCAGCTCATAGACTAAACATTATCACCCAGAATCGATATATGTGGCCGTTATCTATGAATCAGATGCTTAGAGGAAATTAGGGAACATTGCCAAGTGTACGTCTACACACACTTTTGTAGCTATACCATTAGATAGGCAACAAGTAGACGTTATGCGAGGATAAGGTATACCATAGGTATGTACGTCTTTTTTTTTTTTTTTTTTTTTTTCGTGTGTGTTAGTGACTAACACTAGTGTCAGAGTTTTTAAACCGCCTTAAAGGCCTCTGACATGGTTTAAGGTAACGACCAATGTCAAAGACAGTGACCGGGACCGACGGCTTAACGTGCCCTCCGAAGCACGGATCATCTTACTTATCAGACAATCAGGTGATCAGCCTGCAATGTCCTAACCAAACTAGGACAACAACACAAAGTCGTTGCCCCCGCTGGGAATCGAACCCGCGACCTCCGGGTATGAGCCAAACGCTCTAACCATTACACCACGGAGGCAGGTATGTACGTTAACGTACCTTTTCCCTATATAAAAATTCAAGAATTAACTATTTAAGCAGTAGTAGGCATGACGAATGGAAAAATATTTCTGACCCATCGGTTAGGTTATTAAAAATGTCCACGTAGGATTTTTTCTTTTCTCTAAGTGTCTCGGCAGACTATGCCGAAGTTTAGCGGCTGAAGTTTAGCGGCTAAAGTTCAGCGGCTAAAGTTCGGTGGGGATGACACACTATACAAGCTGAAGTTCAGCCGCTAAAGTTCGGTGAAAAAAGTGATGTGCCGATTTGGGAATTTTATCTGCTGCTTTCTGAGAATATTCCCGAATTTTATCTGCGTTTTTCTGAGAAATTAAATGCAAATATACTACAACAAACGTCGGTTTGTGAGGTGGTAGCGGTCAAGCGCCAGTTTATTTATATTTTAATTAACATAATACAAAAGTTTAATCTAAAAAATACTAGCTTATTGCTGCTGTTAAAGTTGGTTTCCATGACCAGTCGAAAAAATGAGTATAAACCTACAGCAATGTAAAGGAAACATCAAAAATGTGTGGGCGGCCATCTTGGATCCAAAATCTAATTGCAGGTTTGAGTTTCTCGGGGTCCTACTACCTACTCAGTTTACAAAGTTTTAGACCCTCGAATGTTCCAGTAGGACGTTATGAACGAATCAAGGTAAAGCTCTAGACCCCAAACGCCATCTTAGATTCCAAAAAAAGTTTAGATTTGGATTTTGCAAACCAAAAACCACCGTTACTGAATCTCAGTCAAATTGGATGCAGTTGATAACTGGCGGTCATCTTGGAAAATTAAAAAAAATCGTTCAGGGCTTAGGCTTAGTGGCTTGGCCTACTGCGTTGCGGTACGCACTCGGCAATTCACTTCAATACTCGTATTTTTGACGTCTGACAAAAAAGAGGGGTGTTATAAGTTTGACATCAATGTCTGTCGGTGGGATCGTAGCTCTCGAACGGATGGACCGTTTTCGATGAGGTTTTTTTTAATTTGCCTGGCAAATAAACTTGTGGAATATCGCGAGGCTTAGTTTGCGGCGAACCACTAGTATAATATTAATACGACCGTTATTAAGTTTGTGTTCCGCTTATGCCCAGCTGTGAGCCGTCGATAGCAGAAGATCATGATTATAATTCCAAACCAAACATTAGGTATAATTATTTAAAAAAATATTAAATAAAAATAAATACAAACGTCGCGCCGGTACTGGAAAAACGCTTTTCAGGTTTATGTCTCACGTGTTCAAAATGGGTTCTCCGTTCAGCTCGACAGCGTCAAGCTGAACTTCAGCCGCAGCATAGTGTGTCGGGGTATATGTAAAATACATTGAACGCGTTTTGGCTGAATCCGAAATTCTGATTCAGCCAAAACGCATCGGAAGTTCGGCATAGTGTGTCGGGGTATATGGAAATAACATTGCAGGCATGCTTTGGCTGAACTTCAGCGGCTGAACTTCGGCATAGTGTGCTGAGACACTAAGAAACAAAAAATGACAAAGATACAGCTCATTCAAATTTTGCATGACGCCACGGCTAGCACGATTTTTACTTAGCTCCGTATCTTTGTGAAATTTAACTTTTTTGGTAAACGGAAAAACATGGGATTTTTGGATAATCTTTAAAACTGACTAATAACAATCATACTTTTCTGACCGTGTCGTCACCCGTATTGAGCCTTTGCAAAACCGTGTGGTTTCCGGCAGAGTAAAATAGGACCAATAAACTTAGCTGTAAGTAAGACGTCAACAATTATTATGAAATCGAAAGAAAATTTAACAATTATCAAGTGATACAAATATGCAAAGATATATAAATGATTTTGACTTTTGACTACTCCAAGCCCTCTCGTGGAAGACGTCTGGCCAACGTAGAGAGCATCTATATCTATAGACCAAATTCTCTGGCTGCCTTAGCTAAGTATGGCTCTAGTAGTACAGAGAGGGTCCTGTAGTGGAGACTGAAAAGACCTGATGATGATGAATTAGACCTTTACTGGCACTGTTACACACACCCTACTAAGGACTATTTTCAATCTATGTAAAATACGGAGCCTTAAAAAAATTTCTTACTATTCGTATCGATAAGGAATATGACACGAAATCAAAAATAATATTTTTGATTTGCCCAAAAATAAGTATGTTATTATAAGCTTTTAAAGTCTGATGGAAAGGAAAACTGTCAAGTAACAGAAAAAGGGTGCACGTACAGCGCTTTTCACGTCACTGCTATTAGTTCGAACGCGCGTTCGAAAGAGATAGTGAGATGCCCCATTTCACTCCTACTCTTATATTTGAAATGCTAATCTCTGCTTCATTAATTTACCAATTTTCTTGCTGTTTCAAAAACAATAATTCTTTTCAGTGATTTTTTTGTTATATAAAAATATTAACCAAGAACATACACAGTAAAATAGCCCATTTATAGTCAAGTTCACTGACCTTTCACCATAACTTCATGCCATCACGACGACTGAAAGAATTTCAATTAGTGGGCTGCATTCCCACTTGGAACCTAAGTGTTCGCCGCTTGACATAACGTGTGTACAATCGACAGCACATCAAGCTATCCATATTTGTTACATTTTTGCCACTATTACCGCTACATAATAATATGGAGGTTTTTATTTTAAATAAAAATGTCTGGGAGAAATGAGTATGCATCCCTGCATTACCAAGGAGGGTTGAAGTCAAGCAGGCGGCCCGTCGTAAAATTAGCCAAATAGTTATCTGCTCCCACTATTTTTTCTGGATCTCGGATGGTCTTTGAAGAAAAAGGGGAACTAAGTACCCCTAACCAGCAGGCATGCATGAAGAGAGTGATGAGATAAAGCGAAAAAGCTCTGCCATGATCGTATATAGCAAGTGGAGGTCCATATATTCTCTGCCTATCCTCTGTAGGAAACAAGCGTAATAAAATGTATGTATGCAAAAAGCGGAAACGCACACCAGCCGAGCTTAGATATAAACAAAGAAAGGTAAGGTTACCATAGTATGGGCCGGTATGCCTGATTGTCTACCCAGATTAAAAAAAAACACTGAGTGGCACTCAGAGAAAACTTGGTGTCGGTTACGGCAAAAGTGCCGAGATTCAATGTTTTTTCCCATCTCAAAAAATGCCTAACGCACCTTTAGAAGTTTGATTTTATTAAAATAATAAAAAAGCTAAAAAACCGGGATCATTGACCATCATCTAAGGATACTCTCCCAACTGAGCTATCGTCGAGATAGTCAAACTTATGAAATTACATTTCACTCCTCCTCTTTCACTTTTCATTTAATTTCTTTTCATTGGTATCAGTAACAGCGTCGCGAGTTCAATAGTTTTTTCCACGTCAAAAAAGAAGTTTTCTATACTTGTTGACTGCCAAGCAGATATCTGATTAAGTATTATTACCTACGAGGAAGCAAAAGCTCAAGCAGTGTTAATAAATGACAATAGAAACGGTCTTGACCGTCAACTATCATAGAGCAATCTGGTCAATTCTAAACGACAAACAATCACACAGATACGCAACGTTAAATACCATCTATTAATACCCGACCTCAAACGCCCAGGAATGTATCAATTAAAGACGCCGGATCCTCAGAAGTGGGATTAGCAGCAACAACACCAATCAGCCCAATTGTCAGATCACTGAATGGTGGGAAACTTCTGCTTTGGATCTAGAAAAATCTGGAGTCATCTAGTTTGAGCAGGTTTGGGTTGGTATATTTTTATTGGGGATAATTAGCGAAGCGTACGTTTTAAAAACATACGATTAATAAGTTTTGCGGATTGACTAGAAGACATCCTGTATTGCATTTGTAACGATAAAGAACAAGTAATTATTAAAAAAATAGACCCCTCGCGACTGATAGCCGCCGCCTCTGGTGACAAGAGGGCTGGCTGATTTTTCGCTCAACAGATTAGCATGGCAAGATAATATTTTTTAATTTAGTTTAATTTTAGTTTAGTTGTACCGGTTCCTGTTTTTATTTCTTTATTTCTAGAGAAACGTTTGTACTTTAAAAAAATAACCCCAACTGCGTGAAAGATGAGCTAAATAACATTATAATTTAAGTAACATTTAAACATATGCTTTATTTTGTATTCAGGCGCACAAAAAACAACAAAAGTTTTTTTTATTAAATTTTTTGTTTAGGTAAGCTTTTATTTGAGGCCAATGTACTTGAGAATAAGACAAGCCTATTCACGATAGAGAGTTGCGTCAATCTATTACTGAGTTCTATCACCCACCTTCTGTCTCTGTGAACCGACCCTAGACTTTGTGTACCATAAGCTACTCAAGGAAGTTATGTTTTTTGAAGTGAAAACTTCTTTAGCGGCGTTGTGCACTTTTTTTGGAATGGGTAAAAAATGTTAAACTCGCGTCAGGACACGTGACCTGATCGAAAATTCGTAAGACGGATGGAGAGTAGACAGCTGGCGCGGCGTAGGAGAGGGAGTATCCCCCTCTCTTTCTACGGCGCGGCGAAAATGTATGCCTGCGCCTGCTGTTTCGTTTAGGCGGCGCAGGGCGCTTGCGCGAATGTTCGTGTGTGTTTATGTTACAGCGTGCTACGCGCATCCATGGATGGTGACAGCTGATGGCTCGACCGTCTGTGTAGTGGCCATACTGCTGTGTTTTCACTTCTGCCGGCACTCCCAGAGTGTAACCCGTCGTTTTTTTTTACCTGAGTTCTACTTCCGATCGGTCGTTTTGGAAATCCTTGGGGGATGCTTATGTCCAGAAGAGGAGTTCCTGTGGCTGATATGATGATGATGATAGTTTTGTCTATCTCCTATCTCCATCATTAAAACAGCTCATTGCTCACAGTACAACGTATTGTCAACCGACTCACACAAGTATGCGACAGCTGAATCGGTATAAGATAACTGGTTGAAAATTAAGTTGCAAGATTTAACCTAAACAAAAATACATACAAAAAACAAAGCAAGTTAAATTAAAGCTTGTAATATACAAAATGATTTGGTATTCTTTATCATAGGAAGCATCAGACGGTACCTCACGCCCAGTACATTCGCCACTAAAAGCTTTCCCGACGACGAAGCTTCATGTTCAGCTGACCTCAGCTCACTTAACGTTACGAGTTTGCAGTGGTGCAGCCTGGAAGGTCACCCACGGTGGGTGTGCACCGTGCACCGACCTTGAAGTAGTAATAGAAATGGTGGCTCTATTGGGAGGAAGTTACAATAGGCTGGGTAAAAAATATATCATTTTATTCAAACCGTCAACTAGATCTATATACTAGATCTCCCATGCTGGTCTGGGAGAAATAAAAAAAAACTTAGAATGTACCAGCTGCTTCTCTTCCCACGCAGATCGTAAAAGCCGATCGAGGGAATGGGCAAAAATGCAAATCATGTTAACAGGCGATGCGGCTAGCAACCCATCACTGTATTGATTGCTTTTCCATCTTCTCGCCCACCATGACGCTAAAAGTGGCTTTTCGGTCTTGCGGCCCTGGGCTCTGCATAGAACCGCAAGATCCAAAATGCTCTGTCTGCCCCATTAGGGATAAAGACGTGATAGTATGTATGTATGTATGTCAACTAGATTACACAAAAATAGACGACTCAAAATAATCTCACTTGTCATTGATCATATCCATTTTTATGATTTTCAACGTTATTTTAGATTTACCATTGCGGAAAGAATGATATTAGGAGCGCTATTTGACTACAAGAAACTACGACATCATTAGTCTTTCTGCCATACAAATCCCATAGAAAATGTTTGTTTGTCACAAAAACTGATATTATTAAGTCCTATAATACTATGTAATAACACTGATTTGACGTCTTTGAATTTTTGTAAACTTCCTTACTTTTGGACACTTCCTCATTTATAAAGATAAATTGTGACTCAATAGCCAGTGCTTTTAGGCGATATACGAGTATGGTAGGTAAGGATATATGGTAAGGTGATAACATGACGATAATTAAAAATTTAACTGCCAACAATCTGTAAAAAGATCTTTTTATTATTTTATAAATAACTTTTGAAAGTATTATTGATAATTTTTTTTTTTTTTTTTTTTTTTTTTAGGAAGTTAAAATAACAGTTTAATCTTCTTAATTAACAACTAAATATTTATTAACATATTAATTAACATATAAATATACAATTAAAATTAATATCTAAATTACAATCTAAATTAAAAAACTAAATTAAAAATCTAAATCTTGATCATGTGGCATGGTGCCAAGAACACTGGCTGCATTCCCGCGCTGAATAGCTACTGCAATCCTCTGCGCGAGATATGAGCCAGCCCTCTTGTCACCAGCGGCGTCGACAAGCCGAGGGGTTATTTTTTTAATAAATTTTTTAGTACTTGGACCCCACGGACCAAAAGTTTCGACGCCAAGCGGAACAAAAATATATTCATTAGATAAAGAGGAATATTTTCGCCGCTTGGCGTCTTCTGCTGCTTCAGCCGCGGCTCCAGCCTTTGACACCGTCGCCCCGAGGCGAGAAGGGGCAACCGTATCGACGCATGTCGCGTCCCACACGAGTGCCCTCCCCCGCTCCCAAGGGACAAGGGTTAAACCATCTGGACGCTTGCCATCATCGCGAGTTATTCCTACAGGTTCTAACACATTAGGGATATCGATGGTGGCAAGCGCCCTTTTAACTATATTGTTAATGGAGCCGTGGCGTGAAAATCTGCCGGCACTGCGTTGGCAGTGTAGCCCGTGTAGTCCGTTCCTGTCGACGACACTGCCACATAAACATAGATGGCGTTCGACAATGGCAGCACCCAATCTAAGTCCAACGATAATTCGAAAACTGCCATTGTCGAAAAGTGTTCCGAGGTTGGCGGAGGGGAGTGCGTGTAACCAGTGTCCTGATTCATGTTCAGAGACGGCAAGAAGCCTTGCGCGGTCTAAATCACTGATAGAATTTTGAACCAAATAGTTATAATCTCTCTGTACCAGAGGGACATCCCAGAGTTTTTGTCGGTTTGGTGCCTCTGGGATGTTTTCATTGGGACAGAGAGTCTTCCAGGCATCGATTGCATCCGTTGCACAGTGTATATCAGCTGAAGACATTTTAAGAATTTTCGCACACAAATGTGATACGCTGTGAACGGACGAAAGGAAAGCCGGAAGAGCTATACTAGAAATTTTTCTGATACCGATGCCACCAGATCGAATAGGTAAAGAGGCTTGAATCCAGGCGCGGTGATCGAGGTTTAAATTTAGAATTTTTTCTAAAGCGTTTTTGAGGGTAGCATCTAAGTTTTCCAAAAGGTCTAAGTGATTCCAGATTGGGCATGCTCTTAATATATATGTAAATTTTGGAACAAAAAGGCAATATTTAAGAATGGTAAATGCGACATGGGAATTCAGAAGGCCCAATCTACTTATATTTTTCGAAAGTGTTTCACATTTATTTTCTAGGATTGGTCTAATGCTTTCCTCGAGTAGTGGAGCACCTAGAAGGCAAAGTGAACTATTTTCTAAAACTTTGATATCTGGAGCAATGTTTTTAAATTTTTTAATGATTAAATTTCTGTCATTTTCGTCAAACTTTGTAGAGACATAGAGCTCACACTTACCTAAATTGAGTTCTAAACCTATTTTACTAAAATTTTTAATTATTTTAGATAAATCATCTTTAACGGAGTCCACCTTGCCCCCTAAATTCCCGTCATCCAGGAACCAGACGTTTAATTTAGAATTTAGATTAGCTATGATGGGGTGCATACCTAAACTAAAAAGCGCTGGTCCCAATGGGTCTCCCTGCTGAAATTATTGATAATTAGATAATTAGTCTAGTTTTAAAACGAGTTTTAAAACTAGATGGGCTAACGTAATTACTTTCAAAGGTTATCGATAAAATAATATAAAGGTCTTTATTTATTAGTAGTAGTAATTCTACAAATTGTTTGATGTAAATTTTTTTATATTACCATATTTACTTTTAAACAATTTATTTCACATGAGGGCGCCACTTCTGCTACCGATTCGCCTTAAACGATATTAATCGTGGTAAGTCCTAATACTAATAACTAAAGTACTGATTTGAGTTTTTGTAAACTTCCTTCCTTATAGAATATACGCCGTCGCCGTAAAAATCTGACTACCACCAGTACGAACCACATTCCCGTCAGAAGTACTTACTCCAGCTGATGAGGCTGTAAACTATCGATAGATACGTTAAGTGGCGCCGTTATTGCATAGATAGCGCACAGAACCACATACAGATAGATTGAACAGCTTAGCACAATTAGGCTATTTTAGTATGTGTGTGTTTGGTCCATATTTTATAGAAAACAAAAAAAAAATACTACTGAAAAGAAATATGATTTTTTGAAAACAGCAAGAAAATTTGGTTAGTGAAATAGTAATTAGCATTTCAAATATAAGAGTGGGAGCTTGGCGGGGACATCTCACTATATCTTTCGTACGCGCGAGACCTAATAGTAGTGACGTCAAGAGCGCTGTGCACAACAATATCAACAATATATAAATTACAGATAAAATGGATCTTAGTTAACTGAAATTAAGAAATTATTTAATTTAATTAAAACGTCTTTCTTAAGTTTACGAGTAGATATTGGTATTGTCAAATGAAAGTCATAAGAAAAGCCTTCAAACACAAACTATATTTTTCCATGGTTTATCTGTTCACGGACTATTTGGTCTATACACTAGTGTATCAACGCGCGAGGCTCTAGATAGGGTCGGCTCGATGCCATTCACCTTGGCCGACCGGTGGGCGCGCCGCGAAAGCTTTCATAGAATTAGCTTCCAAGCTTCAGTAGCAGCTTTTGTAATCTTTTGTAATTCAATGTCCGACTTAATTGATGATTATTTAGACGAATTTTATTTTTTAAATTACGGTTTATAAATATAAACAAGAGCCACATCATTTAAATTAAACTGTATGGGTCTTAAATAAAAACATTTAATTTTTATTTATTTTATTTATTCATTTGGGTAGAAGAAAGGTAGTAGAGAGAGCTTTGATTATCAATCACATACTAAAATGTCATTTATGTCTTACAAACTCACTTGAATGAAAATTTAGTAAAGTCCACTGGTTCAAGCTTAAATACGTGAATTTTCCGGGGTATAGTGCCTCATTTCTCATGTCATTATGCCTTATAGATAACACTTCAAACTATTTTATGAATTACTGTTTACAGTTTAAAGTGAGAACGTGAAGCTTTTCTTAGCACATTAGCCAAAAGTGGCCGTTTTCCGCAAATGTGCTAAGAAAAGTTTTTTTCTTCTTCTTATATTTAAGAGCTGGGCTCTTTAATTTTTTTTTAAATATTTTTTTTAAAGAAAAGTTTTACGGTTCATAAATTGGTTTGACGTGTTAACTAGGGCATAATGAGACCAAAATGTTAAATTATATATCCGTTTCCTTTCAAATAATTTACTTCAACTGGGAGCAGCGCTAGACCCCGGAAAATTCAATTATCCCCTTAAGGCCATACCCAAATTTTCCGGGGTCCAGTGGCGCCGCCATTTGAAATAAATCATTTAAAAGGAAACGGATATATCATTCAAAATTGTGTCTTGGTCAAGCCCTAGATAACCCTTAAAACTATTTTATGAACTACTGTTTATAATTTAAAGTGCGAACGTGAAGCTTTTCTACGCACATTAGCTAAAAGTTGCCGTTTTTCGCAAATGTGCGTAGAAAAGCTTCACGTTCTCACTTTAAACTACAAAAAGTAGTTTAAAAAATACTTTGAATGGGTATCTAGAACTTGACTAAGACACAATTTTAAATGATATCTCGGTTTCCTTTTAAATGATTTATTTTAAATGGCGGCGCCACTGGACCCCAGAAAATTTGGGTATGGCCTTAATAACGTTAAAATGTCTATACATTTTTGGGGAATTGAAGTGTTACTATAACACTAGCAGCCCGCCCTGGCATTGCATGGATATTTATTATACATGTAAACCTTCCTGGAGAAATGCTCAACATGTTATCTGCATCAAAATCGGCTTTGTAATTTCTGAGCTTTTTAAGACAAATACGCAGATACGCGGTATATACCTATGCTATGGAAGCATAATCAAGAACTAATAATTTGCCAAGTGCGTGCCGAGCCACGCGCAATGTAGGGTTCCGTAGTTGTGAATGCCAACTTTGAATTCATGCCACTAAAACGGCTAAAAACGAATTTTCTATTGAATTTGTATGAAATTTTTTTTTTCCGAGTATATGGATTACTCAGAATCAGAATATTTTATAAGTTGATCGCCTCTAACTTTGTAATTTGTAAACCAAACTTTACTTAGCTCTAATAGTTTTCCTATTTATACTTTGTTGTATAGTCATATAAATACATAGCAGATAAAGGGGGGGGCAAATGACTCCAACAAAATATTTCAACCAATTTCAGAAACGAATCCCTAAATCGAGAAATGGTGTTCATAAGCTCAGTATATTCCTAAAAGACCTATTGACCGATATCCCATACGATGGCTTAGTCAAGACTCCCACATTACATGTATGGCAGCTACCATACAAAAAAATCAAGATTTTATTAAACCACTTTTTTGGCATCATTAATATGCATACCGATATCAAATGACAGCTTTCTGGTACTTATAGTCTCTCAGCAAAACCGCGGTCAGACCGAGAGATACGGCGAAACTATAAGGGTTCCTTGTTTACTACGGAACCATAAAAATTACCACACCAAAAGTACTTAAATTAAATACTACATCTCTTTATCAAAATCACTCCCAATGCTGGTCTAATCTGTGGCTGCTGTACGACGCTGCTGCAAGCTAAGCAGATAGTTTTAAAGTGCAGTCGAATTGATATTTGATATACGCAATATCTTGATAGAGTGGGCGCTACACGTTGCTACCAGTCGCTGCTTGCAATTCTTTATCTTTTATAAAACTTTTTACTAAGAACTTAGTACCTTGTGCCTTTGGAGCTCAGTGGTCAGGTAAAGCGACACCGAGCGTGGTCCGCACCTAAATAGGTGACCACAAGTGGCATAAAAACTTCTCGAGTTCCTCCATGCTTTTGAAGGCACGAATAAGTCGTTCGTCTTTGCTGTCATCATTGTATGGCAATCATCAAGCTATGACAGATGCTTTAAGGCAGCCTGATCTGACACCAGTGTTGGCTACACACACGAAAAAACTTTTTTTCAGGACGCATATTATTATGGCGCGGCACCTTAGGAAATTCCGTTCTGTATGTAATCATAGGTCTTTATGTCTCTACTGCAGGAGCACGACGCTCTCTTTACTACTAAAACCATACTTGGCTACAGTATAGGTACAGGGGGTGTGGCCTACACTCTCCACTCTCTGGCCAGACGAGTTGAAGATTGTTGAGTCATTGATGTTTATAAGTTTTGTTTAGCTTGTATTTCCTAAGTCGCCTTCTACGACATCCACGGGAAGACTTGGAGTGGCCCTATTCTTCTCTGCCGAGAACCACGCGGTATGTAATATGTATGTAATAGTTATATTAAATTCTGTGATAAAGGTGTAAAAGTACTTTAACGATTACTCATCGAAATGATTTCCATATTGTTTGCATATAGAAGACGTTATTTACATTTAAGGAATAGAATCGCTTGTGGTCATGTCGTACGACATTCAACTGGTCACCCATCCAAGAGTGGACTACGCCCAGGATAAGTTAACTTGCGAAAGCGTTATGGAAGGCTCTTTTATCCGATAAGGTAGTAATTCATTTACCGACCTCCGTGGCATGATGATGGAGATGCATGCCCTCTACTTAAGAGGTTCCGGGTACTATCCCTGGTCAAGTCAAAATAAAAAAATGCCTTTTCTCATTGGCCTGGTCTTGGATGTTTATCGATCTATAAGTAAAGTAAGTATAAAGTCTTTTTTGCACCAATAAATAAACAAGTCGTGAACTTACTTTGGCTAACTCAATCTGTGTGATTTGTTCCTATATAAACCCGGGTCAAAAATAATTAATTCGGATGTCACAATATCACCTTGTCATTATATTATATATATATGTCATACATATTCATTTTAAACTAGATTTTCTATTTATTAATGCAGAAAAACTGATGTAAAGAGAAACTGACTTTTGGTATTTTATAATAATGTTTGTTTTAAAAGTAACTGATTTAACTAGTTGGAAACGAGCGGATTTCCAGATTCGTTCCTTGCAAAAA
The DNA here is from genome assembly GCA_963555685.1 of Acrobasis consociella. Taxonomy (NCBI): domain Eukaryota; kingdom Metazoa; phylum Arthropoda; class Insecta; order Lepidoptera; family Pyralidae; genus Acrobasis; species Acrobasis consociella. Next base: position 742,169 of record OY743116.1, read on the forward strand.
GTTGCTCGCGACTTCTTTCTGATCAACAAAGTACATGCAAGATAATTCATTATTTTTAACCAACTTCCATAAAGGAAAAGGTTATCAATTCGTCGCGTTCCTTTCCTTTTTTGTGTAAAAAGGTATACTTGTCAGGTGAAATTCTATCAAAATCGATCTTGTAGTTTGGGGTCGAAGTCGGTTTTAAAATATATATTTACTAAATTGCGCAGTAGTTAGTAAAAAACAGCTTTATCTTCTAGGTATATCAACTCATATTTGTTTACTTTGGTGTCATAATGTCGATCTGTCTGGTCGTCCGCTGCGACAGACTTTTGTTTGAGATAACGGAGTAGTGACCCAATAAAGATTGCTGATTTTAAACCGACTTTAAATAAATATGGTGCTTGTCCTGTACCTGTACATGGACAAGAATATTTTTTTGGCTCATTGGATAGATTTTTAAAGATAATGGTATAAGTATTTTTTCAAATACATATTTGGGCCGTCTGGGGTCGAAACTTTGCATCATCGAGTACCATGAGGGTCATCACAAATTATACGGAGCTCAAGGAAACTTATTGAAGTTTCTCGTGACCAGTCTGGCCTATATCAGGTCAGAAAATAAGCATTGCCATACAACGCAGCAATATTGCCCGCCTTCTGGGCACGTTGCTTTTAAAAATTTAAAATAAAAAATGTAAATGTCTTTTGGTATAAGTTTTTTGTATTGTATTGTTGCTGCCGGGTAAAGATTTACCAAGCCTTTTTTATTTGTAAATATTAGTGTATAGCAGTAGCAGGGTCTCCTTAAAAGCCGATTCCCGTCGAGTTCCCTTCGGGGTCTCTATATATAGCAGCATGACTGGATATGCACATACCCATACATTATACAAAAATATTCGCTGGTAATTCAAATACACTCACAATGATAAATTTTGTATAAACACGCTCAGAGACATATTACTCACATGTCTTACAGAGTTAATACAAAATTAAATTTTCGAAATTAGGTAGATATTTAATTCGTTTCATAGTTTTATACCTATACTAGCACTATTTCTTATCCAACGCCACTGGATGTAGTGTATATTGTAGTGAGTAGTATTTTTATCTTTATTTAATTATTATAATCTATAAGTAAAGAACTATCTTTTGATATATTCCAGATTGGACCTTGACATTTTACTTAATTTTCCTGATAGTGATTTGTTTCTCTCGATGACGTCACCTGAGGCGTAGCCTCCGAGCCTACGAGATTTTGTAGCTGCTATGGCGTAGCGCCCTTGTCTGTAGACCCACCCTACCTCGTAGCTTTACGATTTATTTAACAAAATAAATTTATTAAACATCTACAATTGAATTTATTTGATGGGCAAGTGCGAGTCGGTCTCGCTCACGAAGGGTTCCGTACCATCCTACTAATATTCTCTCTTTGTTGTGAATTATACAAACATGTAACTTTTAAGGTCAATATTTCGAGCTTAACAATGTTTACATTGCCTGTTATGCTTTGTGTACACGTATTTGGGTTTCAGTCTAGTGCAAAGTGTCAGTAACATCTTACTAGTAGATTTAAGCACAAAACGATTGTTACCTGTTATGTATGTCTGAATAAACAATAAACAATATTATAAACGCGAAAATTTGTAAGTATGGATGGATGTTTGTTACTCTTTTATGTAAAAACTACTGAATGGATTTTAATGAAACTTTACTATAATATAGCTTTATACATCAGAATAAGACATAGACTACAATTTTTAAAGGGTTTTGTGTGATCCTGCACAGACGGAGTCGCCGGCACCAGCTAGTATTTCATAAGTAAGATATAACTTTTCAGCTATCAGCAGACATTCGTAGTAGGTATATATAAATTTATGCATACGACAATAGTGACAAATTAGTGTTAGTTAGTTTTAATTTTAGGTTGTATTTATTTAGTTAATATTATATTGTTATATTATATGATTACTATGCAATAAATATAAAGTACAAAAATAATGTACCTAACACTCAAAAAATAATAATGACAAATATATTTGCTCCATTTGGAGTTGAAACATTTGGACCACGGGGCCCTGGTGCGAGATATCCCCGCGACTGATAGCCGCCGCATTTGACAAGAAGGCTGGCTGCTTGTTTGCTCAATGGATTAGCATTGCTATCCAGTGAAGGAACGCAGCTAGCGTTCTTGCTACCACACCGCATGGGCAAGATGTCATTTTTTTAATCCTACTAATATTATAAATGCGAAAGTGAGTTTGTATATTTGTTTGTTACCTCTTCACGCTTCAACTACTGAACCGATTTGGATTAAATTTGGTATGGATATAGTTTGAGACTCGGGAAGGGACATAGGGTACTATTTATCCCGAAATTACCACGGGGAGCCCGCGGGCACAGCTAGTTTAGCATAATTTAGTATCGGTTTATTTTATAGTTTAGTTTAGTATTATTTTATTTTACTGTTTGTTTTTATTTCATAGTTATTAATAAATTATTTATTCGTTTTCAGTTTTATTTGAGTTCTTATTACCTTTTGTGTACGTTCCCCACTATACGCATTAGGAATTATCCTGTAAAGTTAGTTGTGGGTACGAAATAAATAATTTAAAAAAAAAATTATACTTTTATAGCACTAATATTCTGATGTAAGTACGTTAGTATTATTAACATGCGTAGTGTCGCGTCGGCGCCCTCGCTGCCAGAATAGCTTGCCTCGGCGAATGCCAAGGGTCCGACTTTGCCCGATAAACAATGTTGGAAACTGTGACGTCATCATCAGATCATCTTGTCTCCACACGACCCTATCTGTATCACCAGAGCCATACTTGACCAGAGCAGCCACAGGACTTTGGCCTAAACTCTCCTCGTATCAGACGGGTTGGAGAGGTCACATGATGTTTATAAGTTTTGTTTAGCTTGTGTTTCCTAAGTCTCCTTATGACATCCACGGGAGGACAGAAACCACACACAAAACTTTGATATACATACCTACATAAACATATTATATCACATCTTTGCATTTTGGGTCTTGCAGCTCTAAGCAGACAGACCCCAGGGCCGCAAGACCCAAAGGCCACTATTAGCATGATGGTGGGCGAGTAGGTGGAAAAGGAATCTAAATAGTGATGAGTTTGCAGAAGCATTGCCCATCGCCTTTTCGCGATAAGAGAACTAACCAACTAAATTCTGCTTTTTTCTTTTATCATAGACAAGCGTGGAAGTATACATACCTGCATATGTATTTTTTAATAAATAAATAAATATATAGGAACAAATCACACAGATTGAGCTCGCTCGAAAGTAAGTTCGAGTCTTGTGTTATGGGATTTATTAATTTGTATCTTTCGTATTATAGTGTATGTGATGATATGTTGTTAAACCAAAGTAAATATAGGGAAAAAAGTAAGGAATATTCCTTTTGAATATGGAATATGTCAATAATTCCTTTGTTTGAACAAATAAAAACAACAGCAAATGATTACATACGACGAAAACACGATTTGTGAAAGAGCTCACCTCGGCGAATGCTAAGGGTCCGACTTTGTGTGATAAACAATGTTTTTACAGAGACCAAGGTATTCAATGCCTTTTTTATCAAAACATCTGTTGTTTTGTTTTTGAAGAAACAAAGGAATTAATGTACATAGGTTAGAATGTAAAAAATATATATTATTTTTTATGGATTTTAGTATAATTTTTTAACCCCCTGTTATTTTTCGTTAATTCACACATATATACTTTAGTCACGTATGTATTACAGTGTAGACAGAGTCCAAAGTCAAAAGTCACTTTTTCACAGACAAAAAAAAGCTATTTTTTATATAAAATCATAAAAATATATATTTTGAGTATTTTTTTTAGAGGGTCGACTACTTTTTATAATCATAGTTTTCTTTCTTATAATTTTTTCACTAAACACACTACCACTTACGAGTACTCGCAATGCCAAAAACCCTGGTGACTCACGCCGTGAAAAACTCGCGGATAATGTACAAAGAAAGTTTAGCAAAAGCGCAACAAGTGCCAGTGAAACTTGCGTTTAAACTCGCTATTTACTGTCACACTTCCCGATGCTACGGTCACATTTTTTTCTATTTATACGTCTTGTTATCGCGTACTACCCATCTAAACGTTGGTCGTATCACGCGCATAAAATATGTCATGATTAAAAACAATAAAAAAACGTCTCTTTTGCCATTAAGTTATTAATTTATGTATTAATATGTATCGTTACATAATTATCCAATCCTTTTTAGATATTTTATATACTGAATACTGTAAAAAAGATTTTTGTATTGACGACAAATTTCAAACGATTTGTGAAACTTCTTAGATAATAACACTTTCAACCTTAGTTGATAATACGTTCCCGTGCAAAGTCAATTACTCAAAGTCAATAAACTAAATGATAATAAATTTTAATTAAACGTAAAGTATAATTAATCATAATTACCTCCTTGCTCCTCCATTGAACACTAACACAAAACTCACTACACTAAACTAACTTAACCCTAATATCACACGTGAATTTCAAGTGTCTTTGTAAACCACAGATTAGTTGAAGTCCAAAAAGTCTTTATTTATTTCTTTATCCCATTTGTTTTTATTTTTGTGTGACGGTTAAGCGGGGCTTTAATTTGACTCTGTTGCGATGGGTGGGCAGCATTGGCGCGTCACGCCGGGTCGAGTGCCAACACTGTACTGATGGTTCGACGAGACTTCGATCGCATGGTTCCCGACTATGGGGAAGATCGAAGTTCCCTATGGAAACAAATATGGCGAGTTTTTCTATGACATGGCTATTTTTTAAGTTAACTAGGTACTGACATATCATCCCATGCTGGTCTGGGAGAAATAAAAAATATTAGAATGTACCAGCTGCTTCTCTTCCCATGCAGATCGTAAAAGCCGATCGAGGGAATGGGCAAAAATGCAAATCATGTTAACAGGCGATGCGGCTAGCAACCCATCACTGTATTGATTGCTTTTCCATCTTCTCGCCCACCATGACGCTAAAAGTGGCTATTGGGTCTTGCGGCCCTGGGCTTTAGAATAGAACCGCAAGACCCAAAATGCTCTGTCTGCCCCATTAGGGATAAAGACGTGATAGTATGTATGTATATATGACATATCATTTCCACAACTGCATAACCAAAGAGGGTTGTCTGTATGTCTGTAGACAAATCATTTAACCTGTTTCAGCCATTTGTTCTCCACTTCGCAAGGTGTTTGGCATCCTTGGATCATTTGTTACACATTATCAAATTTGGAGAAGAAAAAGCAGCCCTGGCTCCGAAGCAGCACAGCTAAAGATGCAACCGGGAATCTAAGATGAAAAAGAAGACTTTATTGCATTGAGGACGTACTTTAATAAATTATTCTAGTTTAGAGTTTGATGAATCCACATTATTTATGAATTCAGAATTAACATCGAAAACTATTTTTTAATACCCGACTAAAAAGAGGTGTGTTATAAGCTTGTTGCTAATGTGTGTGCTCACGGACGGACCTATTTCAATGTGGTTTTTTTGCTAGTACCTATACGAGTATATGTAGTTCCTCCACTCATCACTCGGGATGTCAGGGGTTTTTTAATTTGCTCGGCAAATAAAATTGTGTTTTGAATATCATTTTCATTTGTATTTTGACGACCTCCATGGCGTAATGGTCACCATGCTAGTCCGCCACCCAGAGGTCCCGGGTTCGATCCCCGGTCAGGGCAAGTTGGAAAATGGCCTTTTTCAAATTGTCCTGGGTCTTGGATGTTTATCTATATATGTATTTGTTATAAAAAATAGTATCGATGAGTTAGTATCCCATAACACAAGTCTCGAACGTAGTTTGGGGCTAGCTCAATCAGTGTCATTTGTCCCTATATATGTATGTGTGATGTTTGTTATTATTAGATCAATTTTATTCTCAAGTTTTTTACCCTTATAGCTTAGACCTTATAGGTACTCGCACAACGTGGAACGTAATAAATCGAACCACGAGCTATACTAGATCACTAGATTGTAATGGAATTAAAATAACAGGCAAGAACAAAAAACATTTTGTCATTTTCATACTAAAGTGACGTAGTGGTCACCATGCTAGTCCACCACTCAGAGGTTCCGGGTTCGATCCCCGGTTAGGGCAAGTTGGAAAATAGCCTTTTCCTAATTGTCCTGGGTTTGGATGTTTATCTATATATGTATTTGTTATAAAATATGGTATCGTTGAGTTAATATCCCATCCCATAACACAAGTCTCGAACTTATTTTGGGGCTAGCTCAATCAATGTAATTTGTCCATATATATTTATTTAAACAAAATTACCAAAACAAAATGTTTCTTGTGTATTAACCTGCATATTGTCCTATATTTAAATACTATAAAAAAAGTTAAGCGATATTTGAAATTGCTCAGTGACCTTTTAAGTGAGTCTCTTCATAAAAAGGACCGTTTCCCAAAAGCCAGAAATAACGCTACAAGGTAAATTATTATTAGGTATACAAAACTTTTCAATTTTCACCCTTGACATTTGTGAAAATATTTCTATTTCCATCCCGCAAGGTTCCAAAGAACAAAGTGTTTAAACTAAATATAAAAAAAAATATATGCGGATAAATCACACGGATTAAGCAAGTCCTAAGGTAAGTTCGAGACTTAATGATACTATATTTTATAATAAATACATTTATAGATAAACTGTTCTTCAAAACTGATTCTTGAACTTTTCCTTGCATGCTAGTCTGGGAGAAAAGTTAACAAAATCTATACATATAATAAAACAGTAAAAAAAGTGTGTCTGTACATTAAATATATTTCCAAAAAAAATATTGGGGGCGATGGAGACATAGTAATAGAGTAAGAATTTAAAAAAAATGTCTGTCTGTTTGTCTGTTTGTCTGTATGTCTGTTTGTCTGTTTGTACACGCTAATCTCCGGAAATACTGGACGGATTCGAATGCAACTTTTTTTGTTATATAGCTATTAAGCCTGGGCAACATATAGAGTATAAATGATTTTGGAAAATGAAATCGCCTGATGCAGAACCATAATGGTCCAGCTAAACTATAAGAGATATAAAAATGTCGCCTTAGTAAAAGTTGTTCAGCCTGATGAGCATTTTCCAGAGACATAAAGTGCACGCGAACGAAGTCGCGGGCTTCAGCTAGTAAATAATATATAGGGACAAATATACAAAGTAAAACGTATAATTTACCAGCTATTTCTCTTCTAGCGAGATCGTAAAGTCGATCGAGGAAATGAGCTCTGAATCATATCAATAGACAATGAAGGAACTTTACACAATTTTTATTATTTTTGCCATTTTCACGCCCACCATTACGCTTAGAGTTTTATGACCCAGGCCTCTGTCTGACCCATAAGCGATGATAAGGGTTTATCATAGTAAAACACACTTCACTTCCAAGACATATGTGTAATAATAAAAAGAAGAAGAATGACAAAGAACATAAATATAAAACAATTCAAAATATAAAAAATAAGCCTTTACGGCTGGCCAGTGTCAGCGACAAGCGATAAAGATAAATAAATAAATACATAGGTATAAATTACACAGATTGAGCTAGCCCAAAAGTAAAAATCGTACCTAATCGTGACGTCACGCAAAATTTAAATATGCTGTACAGATCTGTTCGTCATTACTAGCGAATCAAAGAAAACAAAAATACGTGTACCATACTTTTTATTAATCTATCTGTTGTACCTAAAAAGTTTTGTTATTCCATAATCTTATTATTCTGTTTATGCCTTCAAACTCAATTTTTTATATTATCGGTAAGTAAATATACATACAATCATCATTTCACATATAATTTATATCCTGCTACAAAATTTCCTTTCCATACATAGAGGTACGATATCTCGTAAACTCCGAAATTTTATAGAACGCTCCCAAACATAGCCAGCGGTGCCATTTTTCAAACGCGTAGTCAGTAAACGAATGGTTTTTTTGCATATAAAAACCATTCGTTTAGTGAGCGAGTTTCAAAAATGGCACTGCTTGTCGCCAGTCGTTAATAGCTTGGACAAATAACATGAAATCCGAATAACCAAAATGGCGTACTGGAAAGAACAAGCCTGTTGTATATTTATACATACAATTACGAGTGTTAACTTGTTGTATAATATTTAAAGTTACACAATGATTATTTATTTTACCTTTTTGAATAATCAATAATTTATTTCAGGCAACTAAATATTAGATACAATATTAAAGACCAATAGAACAAATACATTACAAACTTAGTAACTAAATCTATGTTTTATAATTTTAGCAAATATAATCCAGTCTCTCCATAGAAAGAGAGAGATTAGAGAGAGATATCTCTTTTTCTAATGTGTAAGTGGCCAACATCAGTATCAGATTTTAAATCTAACTAAATAATTCAATGTGTTTACTACTTTAGTTTCTATAATTTCTGAATAGTCTAGTCTTCTTTTCCTCCTTTTACAGACGACCACGGTCGGCGATAGTCGGCGACAGGCGTCCGACTCGCGGGCTATCGGTCGTCTTTAACACACTACACCGCGCCCTGCAGCGTGGTGTGGGGCCGCACTGTATGCAAGTATCTCAATTTGTATAGAAAACAAGCATAAGACGGATAACACACTGAATCGGCGTCCCCACGCGTCGTTTTTGTACGGCAATGCAGTGTGTTAATCGCCTTAGTCGAAATGGCTTAATATTTTTATATGATTGTTGACCAATGTGTGGCCACGCTAACTCCTCTGTTAATAGCCGAGCTTAGGTCGTCTATTGTAGATCATCATCATCATCATCAGGTCTTTTTGTCTCCACTACTGGAGCACAACCCTCTCTGTACTACTAGAGCCATACTTGACCAGGTCAGCCAGAGGACTTGGCCTTTACTCTCCTCGCTGGCTAGACGGGTTGAAAAGGTCTCACTGATGTTTATAAGCTTTGTTTTGCTTGTATTTCTTAAGCCGCCTTCTACGACATCCACAGGACATGGAGTGGCCCTATTCTACTGTACTTTTTTTGTTGCTCAACCCAATTTATAGAAAATATAATTAAAGATAAAAGCATTACATTTTACAAGGGATTAGATTACAATATACTACCGTTAACAGTTCATGAAATTGCGCAAAATGACAATGACCTCCCTCCCCCACATCACTCCCAATCACCAGTTCCTATAGCGTCCTTGCAACATAACCTTCGGTTTCAAGCCTATTTTACATGAATTTTGTTACTTGCCGAGTGGTTTCCGGGAATAGGAAGAAGCACTCTATATCTCTTATTGTGAATTTCGTAAAGTTGTAATAAGAAAATTATAATCTTTTGTTACAACATTCCCAGGGAAGGATGTCAGGCGGCCGCTTCATCATCATCATCAGTTTACAGAAACCCACTGCCGTGCATTAGATAAGATAAAATTTATATATTGCAACAACTAATTATGACAATAATCAAGAGTACATTTAAAATATAGTAGGTACAAAGGCGGGCTTATCACTAATCAATTTTTTCCAGCCAACCTTTGGGTAAAGAAGACTTTAAAAGATGAGGCGGAGTCGGCGCAGTTAGAGTATTACGGTGTAGAATATAATGAAATAATAGGAGTACATGCTATAATATATAAACGAACAATAAAGTATTATAAAATACATAAAATTATAAAATTAGTACATACGAACTTTAAGGAAAGTGAAAGCCAGTGAAAAAAGAAGAAAAAAGATATTGGTTAGAGCTAGAGGTAAGGTAATGAGACGTCACTAAATCTTTGATTTTTTTTAAGGATTGCATTTTACGAGTATCCACTGTTAAAGCATTACAATTTTTTACTGCCTGAACTGTAAAAGAGTTACAATTTAAATGAGTATTATAATCAGGAGGTGAAAGTTTTAAGGTGACTGAGCACACTATGATTTTAGCTTCCCTTTGACTGCGTCAAACCGTTTTAGGCTGTCCTCAGCCGCTGCGATCCAGTTCTTTCCAGTGACCCACCGCGCCGCCGGACGTCCTACACTGCGCTTACCATTTATGGGATAACGTTTGGTGACCACCTTACACCACTGGCTAACTTTACCACCAGCTTGCATAACGTCAAATATGTAAAATATAAAAAACCCTTTGGTTGTGCAAATTGATCGGGTCTCCTTGAACTATCCGGCTTTTGTATGTATAGTTCAACTATAATACGAGTAGTTTTGATCGGAACTTCATGAAATTTAGTAGGCGCATAGACGTAAAAGTAGTCAGTCTGTCGAGGAGCTGACGAGATATGGAGATCGCGAGATAACAGTTAGGAACGAACAAATAGATAAATAAATAAATAATGATATAAAGACAAATCACACTGATTGAGCTAGCCCCAAAGTATTTTCGAGACTTGTGTTATGGGATACTATAGTAACTCAACATTACTATATTTTAAAATAAGTACATATTTAAATAAACATCCAAGACCCAGAACCATTTTAAAAACGCCATTCTCCGACTTGCCCTGACTGGGGATAGACCCGGAACCACTGGGTGGCTTAGTAGTATGTTGACCACTACGCCACGGAGGTCGACACTAGTTAGTTACATAGGATTATTCTTCTCCATTTACTACATGTATATAGGTTTAGCATTTTTAGAAACGAGAAATCCGAAAAATGTGCTTCGCAGTACGGAATTAATATAAATTTTACATACAGATCGGAATCTCCTAAATCCCGGGCAATATGCGTCCTCGTCCCCCGTCCTCCCACTCCCCCGTTCTCGACTTGTAGAGACGGATCCAGGAATCTGCAGCCCGCTCAACACCCTCCACTCTCCGTACTGTATATAATACTTACATGAATTCCGTACCTTTACATATTCTTCTCATCTCTTCCTCCTAGTGTACACCAGGCCTTGCAGAAATAAACCCAAGGCCACACGAGCGCCACCATGTCAATACGCAGTGTGTACTCGTCATTACTGACGACGCCCTCGGCCGTGTACACGCGCCCTTATTTATTTATAGCCTGTGGTTACTGCGTGCCATGGCCGCCATAGGATTTTTAAGGTTAATGGCTGTTCTATAAAGGTGTTTATCTTCGGGTGGCAATATACAACGTGGAAGGGACATACCTGTAAAACAAACCACAGGCTGTACTAGATCACTATAGTACAATGATAATAAAATAACAGTTAAAAACAAAAAATAGACATTCCCATACAAATTGCAAGGGCAGCTGCACACTCTGGTAGGGAGAGGCCAATTTTTTTTTTAATTTTTTTCTGTTATTTTATTCTCGTACTATAGTGATACAATACGATACAATACAAATTAACTTTATTGCACCATGATAAACATAAAAAATTACAACAACAACAAGAAACAATATAGGCACAAAGGCGGACTTATCGCTATAAATGCAATCTCTACCAGCCAACCTTTGGGTGGAGGAAAAATAATAATAATAATATAAAGTGATCTCGTACTATAGTGTAACTGCCTCCGTGGTGTAGTGGTTAGAGCGTTCGGCTCATACACGGAGGTCGCGGGTTCGGGCGACGACTTTGTGTTGTTGTCCTAGTTTGGTTAGGACATTGCAGGCTGATCACCTGATTGTCTGATAAGTAAGATGATCCGTGCTTCAGAGGGCACGTTAAGCCGTCGGTCCCGGTCATTGTTTTTGACATTGGTCGTTAGGTACCTAAAGCCATGTCAGAGGCCTTTAAGGCGGTTTAAAAACTCTGACACCAGTGTTAGTCACTGACAAACACGATAAGAAGAAGAAGACTATAGTGATCTAGTTTAATATTAATAGCCTGCGGTTTGATTAACTGATATGTCCCTTCTAAATTGTATACATAGTGCAAACAGGCTTTAAACCCAATAAAGAATTATACAAATCGGTCAAGGTGTCTCTGTATAATCGGTGAACATATATAAAAAATAAATAAAAGATCGCGATGAAATGATAACCTCCTACTTTTCGTAATTCGGTTAAAAAAGATACAAAATAGTAAGTTTGCTAACCATGCAATGGTTATAGGCCACCAATAGATGTGTAAAACTAAAATGTTTAATATCGACACGTAGGCCTAAGAATTATGACATTGTACCAAATAAACATTTTTTCTTTCTTTCTTTCTTTTTCTTTCAGGCTGTGCCCTTGCTTGGCTTTTACGATCTTCGCGGAAAGAAAAGCAGCAGTTACATTCAAATACTTCTTTATTCCCAGACCAACATGAAAGAATACACCAACCCAAAATATTTGCGACTAAACGCCATAACATACCACGGTTAGTTAGAGAGGCGATTGAAATTAAGAAGCATCTTAATTTCAATTGAGAAGATGGCTTCAAGTTATTGCGGACGTGGAATCCAGTGATTCAGCTTTGTAAAAAGAGTGTGCGAATAACAAAAGCAATTAAGTGTAAGGACTTATGCAACAAACGACGAAGAAAGAGCCATGGTATAGGTAACAATATACTTCGCCTAGTATTCTCTTCCCGTGACAGCTGGTGACGTAGGTGGAACAAGAAAACGTCATCGTTTGCGAAGTGGTTCTCAAACTTTTTCAGTGGGGAAAAAGATGACAGATAAGAATAAACCAATCATTAGGTATATTTATTTACTATTACAACTTTTTATTTAATTTGTCTTGTTTGTTGTTTCGGATAACCACTGCTGGGAAGATAACAATAAAAGAAAGCCAGTTCAATATTGCTCCCTACCTAGCCTGATGGGCTATTTTACAAATTACAATACAGATTTACATCTTTAACTATACTAAACATTCTATTTTACATTTGAAAATACAATAAAAATGTTTAGTCCACATCTATATCTATCTATATCTATACATATAATAAAACAGTAAAAAAAGTGTGTCTGTACATTAAATATATTTCCAAAAAAAATATTGGGGGCGATGGAGACGTAGTAATAGAGTAAGAATTTAAAAAAAAATGTCTGTCTGTTTGTCTGTTTGTCTGTTTGTCTGTATGTCTGTTTGTCTGTTTGTCTGTTTGTCTGTTTGTACACGCTAATCTCCGGAAATACTGGACGGATTCAAATGAAACTTTTTTTGTTATATAGCTATTAAGCCTGGGCAACATATAGGGTATAAATGATTTTGGAAAATGAAACGCCTGATGCAGAACTATAATGGTCCAACTAAACTATAAGAGATATAAAAATGCCGCCTTAGTAAAAGTTGCGCAGCCTGATGAGCATTTTCCAGAGACAAAGTCCACGCGAACGAAGTCGCGGGCTTCGGCTAGTTTCTAATATTTTTTAACAACCATTTTCTTGCGAATCCTTCACAGTACACCGCAGACGTTTGGAAACCACAGTCATTTCTTTACCGAACGAAATAGCTCTATACATGTGTGAGCGAGACGACGATAACAATAAAGAGTGAGTTGTCAGTATGACACTTGTCAATTTGATGTGATGCTACTGTGTGAAATTAAATTACCCGAGCGTAATGCATTTTTGAACTCTATATACCTACCAATTTCAAATTAATAATCTATTATATCAATTTATAAAAATATTGAATTGATGACTAACACGAGATATTAAATAGCTAAGTTACTTAATATTTTATTTAATATCCATGAACTAATTGAGACAGTCCTTAAATTTACTGAAAAGAACAATCAGTTGCAACACTTATCGACATAGTCTTGTTCCATCTCGGGAAAAAAATACCATGTTATATATACCATGGATAGACCGTATGGTTACCCTTGACAGCCGAAAAATCATCGCAGTTCCTCAGTTGATCAACGACCATGAAGAAGCGCTGTCGAAATATCTGGCAACTTACAATGAAAGAATCATTATTATGTACAATTATTATCAATGTAGACAACAAGCGGAGGTTCAACATCCCTTCTGAGCAATATTTACGTAAACTCGGGCAACTGCAATGTAATAGGTATTAATTAAGATGTTTGCGACGACGCGCCGAAAGGCAGATAGATGTCAAGGTCTATTGAACCTCATGCACGAGACTGACATAATTTGTATTTATAAATAGATATAGGTTCTAGTACATTATAGGGATTTAGACAGGGTAAACAATACATTCAGTTTGACATAAAAATAAGACGTCACTGGGAGGACTATTGTATTATTTTATGGAGTAACCGCCCTGAAAGAGTGTTAAATCAGACTAGCTTGACTACTGGCTCACCTTAGAGGAACTGACCCCTTAAGGCGCTATGATACCACTGACAAACACATAGACACGTTACAATTATAATATCTTTCTTTTTCTGGGATTAAAAATGGTTTCTGACTGTACATGCTACGCCGTAGACTAGAGTGCTACATTGCAAAATAAACGCTACGCCGTAGCAGTGGCTGCTACAGCGTAGACGGCCAGTATTCTAAATTATCATGGAATGAACTTCCTCCAAAGGTACCTATTTATTACCCACTACAAAAAGGAGGTTATTAATATTTTTTATGTATGTTCACCGATTCCTCTAAAACGCCTCGGCCAGTTTGAATTTTTTTTTTGTTTGATAGGTCATATTTGTCACGAACTCATAGAGATTTTATTAAATTAACATCATGTAGCCTCGTGTTATAGCTTTGAAAATTATAAAAATCAAAAACACTTGTATCTGACCCATCTATTTTCAATATTTTCAATAGATGGGTGTTATTGTTTATAATTTGAATTACATTAGAAAAATATGTAAACTTAGTTGTAATAATCAATCTTTATCCAGAATACTTTTATTATCATATTATATGCATTACAGACGCATAGAATAAAACAAGTTATTATACCTACTTATATAATACTTGTCCTATAATAAAAATAAATACCTTTACATAAATTGTGAACAACTTGCAGTATCTTTATATTCATTATCAACAAATTTAAGAGCTAGGTTTATGTCGGTGAAGTAGTTTCCATGTTTCCTTGTTTTTGGCTATAAGCTTGACCCGACTTTTGCCGGTTTTTTTATTATTTATACTTATTTAATTACTGAGAGAAGTGTCTTTATTCCAAATCTGCAAAGAAATGTCTTACCTGACTAGTGAAGGACAGAAATGTTGTTTGCATCTCAAAGTCGTCTCCAACGCGCGACGGCGTGCAGAGTTTTGGCAACCGCAACCAAAATAAACAATCAGATATCGCGCGATGCTATGCCGACCTAAAATAGACGCCATACTTTTGTGTCGCCAAAAGAAAATATTTTTTCTGATTCGGCATATGATATGTTCGTTCGACGCAGTTTTTAGATGAAAAACAAACTTCACTTTAAGGTTTTGTTGATATGTTTTCCTAAAGTGGCAGAAGGGGAGGAAGAAGATACAGTTATTTTATTCTAATTCATTCGACTTTATTACAAAAAACGTCTAAGGCCCAGGGCCTTTTCATTCGAGGGAATGAGCGAGAATGTGAATAGGCAATGCGGCTTGCCAACCCATCAATTTTTCGATTCCCTTTTCGCCCTCTTCCGTACCACTACCCTAAACATAACTTTGGGTCTTACAGCCCTAGGCTCTAAACCCACAAAACCGAAAGCTCTCTACCAAATTAGGGATAAAGACGGGAAATTTTAAAATTAGATATCAATTATTTCATTTTGGAACCCCGTAAATAGATAGGCACCAAACACATTGTGTTGTGCAAGCCGCTGCAGCGATAACAGTCCGTCGACCTGCGAATTATGTGTGACCTTGTCCACAGCCCAGCTGATGTCATTAATGAGAGCATACGAGCATTTCGTATGCATAATAAGTTTCTCATAGTCAATGCTTACTAGTTTTATGAGCATTTGATCATGTTTATAAAATACCTAATACATAACATATGCGTTAGCATTAAGTCCACCAATAGTACATATTATGGTCAATAAAGATTTAATAAATAAATAAATAACCACCTTATTCATAAAACTTACAAACGTTTGCACATTAAGGGTCCCCCGACACTAGACCAAAATACAACTTTCCATACAAACGTAGTCTACGTTTTATTTCAAAACGACATGTCCGATTTGGGCAAAATTTTGTAATTTTAAAGATATTGCAATAATCTAGGTTTATAACTAGTTTCCTACAGTAAAAATATGAACTTGAAATAGAATATAGTGTTTTATATCATTTTTGACCATTAGTATGGGAAACTTCTAAATCGTTATATTTTCTTTCCAGTTCATAATTTTACTGTAAGAAACCAGTTATAACCCTAGATAATTGCAATTTCTTTACAATTACCAATTTTTACCGGAATCTGACATGTGGTTTCAAAATTAAACGTGTACTACGTTTGTATGGAGAAGTCTAGGGTCGCCGGACTCTTAAGCCGTCGGTCCCGGTCACCTGTCTTTGACATTGGTCAAAACTCTGACACTAGTGTTAGTCACTAACACACATGATAATAATTAAATTTTTTACAAAAAAAAACAACCGACTTCAATTTTTTTAGGAGTTTCTCCCATATCTCCAAAGTAATTTATCGTGTCTTCACCAAATTAATATGGGACCAACTTGGGAGTAAGGGCTTTCAAATAAAAAAAGAACCATCAAAATCGGTCCACGGTTGCCAAAGATATCGCGTCACATACATACAAAAAAAAACATGCAATCGAATTGATAACCTCCTTTTTTGAAGTCGGTTAAAAAGAAGAAACGTTTGCTAAATCTATTTTGGTTTAAATATGTTTGTTTTTGTTTCTCGTTCTTTCAATGTCAAATATTAAAAAGAGGAAAAGGGACTAAACATGTTTTAACAAAAAATAAATTTACCAAGCGGTTGTTAATTTTCATGAATATGAGGGTATAAATAAATACATAACTACTTGTTAACTAGTGGTTCAGCTCGAACTGTGAACTCGTGGACCCCATATCTCGGTAACCCCTTGACCGATTTGGCTTATATTCGAACTCAAAAATTCTATACTGATACCGTTATTGACCGTTTGTGACAGTCGCCGACTGTCCTAAACGGTCGCGTAACACGTGTCAGTCTGTCACAAAGTGTCAAAAATTATCGCGCGACCGTCGGCGACTGTAGCCGATAGTTGCCGGCGATCGCTCAATAGGTGTCGCGGGCCCTTTACTGCTGTAAGTTAACGTAGTAATGGAATAAGCCTTTGCTTTAAGAATCCCCTTAGGTACCCTAGACTTTTCCATACAAACGTAGTCTACGTTTTATTTTGAAACCACATGTCAGATTTCGGTAAAAATGTGTAAATTTAAATAAATTACAATTATCTAAGGTTATAATTGGTATCCTACAGTAAAATTAAACGTACGTCGTTTCGAAATAAAACGTAGATTACGTTGATGTTGATGATTTATATTTATTTTTAACTCCCGGCAAAAAAAATGTTATTAGTTTGACGGTTAGTTCTGTCGGTAGCATCGTAGCATTAAAATAGACCAATTTGGTCGGTCACCCAAAGGATACTTACCAAAGACCTTGCGATGTGGAGAAGAACAGAGTAGGCAATATATCCATACTTTTATACTAATATTAAAAATACAAAAGTAACTCTTTCTGTCTGTTACCTCTTCACGCATCAACCACTGAACTGATTTAGATATATGTACATATTTTGAGACCAGGAAAAGTACATACAATAGTTTATATCCCACGGGGAGCGGAGTCGCAGGTCAGCTACATTACATACATACATACTATCACGTTTTTATCCCTAAAGGGGCAGACAGAGCATTTTGCGTTTTGCGGTTCTAAGGAAACAGAGCCCAGGGCCGGAAGACTCAAAGGTCACGCTTAGCGTGATGATGGGCGAGAAAGGTGAAAAAGGGATATCAAAACAGTAATGAGTTGCTAGTCGCATCGCCCATTTACATGATTCGCTTCCACGCCCATTCCCTCGATCAGCTTCTACGATCTGCGTGGAAAAAGCTGTTATGGTTATAAATGGAAGTCTCCATACAGACTATCGGGAAACCTGTTGCAGTGAAATTACATGTATCTTGGACTTTGGCCTTCGTGGGCGGAGTGGACTTCGGAACTATGATCAAAGTCCAAGTCCAGGGCTGCCCACTTTACAATTCTCTAGATGATAACATGTGTAATTAGACACTTTTTCTCTTAACGTCAATACAAACATTTTCTCTAAGATTTACCATGAAATACAAAAGCGTTACGTCATGTCTTTTTGAAGTCAATAGCACTTTTAATAATTCAGGTATTTTGCTGTTTAATAATGCTCAAAAATGGATAAGATCAATGAAAAGTGACACTATTTTGTGACGTTTTATTTTATGAACTGTACCGAATAATTTATTTTAGACACAGTCATCTACCCAATTCACAATGAGGTGAAGTTAGGAGTACCAGAAATGGCACAGCATGGATGAAACGAATAATAAGTGGTGTTTAAAGGTTTGCAAAGACCTTAGCAAAAATATCCATAGTCTGCCTGATCCCATGGAAAACAGGCATCATAATTGTGCGTATGTACGTAAAATTTTTAAACTTTTTATTAATATTTGCTCAGAATTGGTCCAATTTTGGGCAACTCCATAGTGACCATGCAATTTTTTTCATAGACTTGGAAATCTTTTTCTATGGTATATTCTGTACCAAGGTGTGTCTTCTCTTCAAGTAAAATTGTTTTTTCAAACCGCACTTGGTGTCCTGAACACATGTTATCCCAAATGCTTGTACTTAGGGCGCTCGATGTGGTTTATTTTTACTTGAAAGCTAATTTCTTAGCTGTCTGATGAAAATCAGTTCAGCAGTTCAAAACTTATGGGGATGAACGTTTGAAATTTGGAGATTTTACAATTTGCACTGGCAAATAAGCTTGTTTACGAATATGACGTATATTTATTTCAGCGAGCATCAGCCCTATAAGTAGGGAAGCCACATGAATATGATTGCGGCGCGGACAGCCTGTGGCACGTGCGCGACGCGTGCTCGAGTGCGTCGCCGCGGCGTGCTTCGTGCGTCGTCACTGTCGTCAGTTATGGTCAGGCAGATTTGGATACGTCATAGTTGAAAGTACAAATACAATACAATATAATACAATATTCTTCATTGCTCAACATAAATAAATACAGCTCATAATTATATTTAAAACTAGGAAATACGCAAAAATATAAGATAAACAAAAGGTATAGGAAATACAAGGTAAACAAAGCTTATAAACATCAATAAGACCTCTCCAACCCGTCTGGCGAGGAGAGTGAAGGCCAAGTCCTCTGGCTGCTCTGGCCAAGTATGGCTCTGGTAGTACAGAGGGCCGTGCTCCTGCAGTGGAGACTAGACACTACGAGAGACTAGTCCGCTCAGCTATGTCCTTTTGACTAGGTATACTTAGTAGTTCTTATTAACTCATTCATGGACACTACGCTAGACACAATAGAAAAAACAATTGATGACTTCTATAGAATTCATACTGTCTATTAACGTGTTAAGTAATTTATGTTTTTTAACTCGTTCGCAAGCATTACATGTTATAATGTATCAACATTGTATTATACTTATTGATGTGTAAAAGTGCCTTTAAAGGTCTTTTTACTGAATAAACATTTGATTTTTATGAACTCAACAGCATGAACCAGCAGTATTCCCATAAGCCAAAAGCTTCCACCAGGCCACAATCCACCATGGCGCCACTTGGGAATCGCTATATAGACTCTAGATGGACGTCGGAAAATGCCAGAAAATGAGTTTAAGATGAAATGGAGGTAATAACATAATGTGTCTGTAGTCATAATCTTTATTAAACTGAAATCTTGAATTTTTGACTAAATTTTGAGTCTTATAAAGTTATTTCACTTTTTATGATGACGGAATGTGCGAAACTACCTTTACGTGTTTTTTTTTTTTAAATCTTTATTTATTGGTACTATATGATGTTTTAGATGTGTCAATCGATATGATAAACAAAGTTAGGTGAAATTATATGATGGCTTTTAATACTTTTGTCTAGTATTGCCGCCCAACGTGGGCTTTTAGCGACTTTGGATCTTTAACTTTTCAAACAAATAAACATTTACTAAAATCAGTAAATTGGTTTAGGAGCTAAGATATATATACTATAGACCATTACAAAGATGTGTCAAATATGACATGTAATACTAATAAAATAGGGTATAAATCAAAACCAATTTCCAAAACAATACATCAGTGCTGTGTTTACGATCAATATTTGCCATTAACAACCTTTCTGTATCGCGACAGTGGCTGTTTGAATTAGATACAGGTCGGAGGAAACCTGACTTTTGTTTGACCAGCTCAGTTGTTCATCCGTTAGCAAACAGGGGAGATATCGCGTTACGTATATAATGTTACTTCATGACTTTATTTCATAGTTGGTATACGATGGGTGTGTGTGATAGTTAACATTTTATTATTTAACAAATGGTAATACTCGTACCTACTTTGTATAATAAAAATAGTAGAGAAAAATTCACGTTCAGTGGTTATGTGACCGTGTTAAGATTAATGTAAGATTTGTATTATATGGGAGGAACTAGGAGCTGCCGGCAGAGTAGAATAGGACCACTCCAAATCTTTCCGTGGATGTCGTAGAAGGCGACTTATGAAATATATAAGCTAAACAAAGCTTATAAACATCAGTGAGACCTCTCCAACCCAGCGTGGAGAGTGTAGGCCAAATCCTCTGGCTGCTCGGGCCGAGTATGGCTCTAGTAGTACAGAGAGGGTCATGCTCCAACAGAGGAGACTTAAAAGACCTAAAGATTATGAAAGATTGGGAGGAGCTAGGAGCTTGGTAGGAGTACTCTTTACTAGCTTTCACAGTTAAGCAACTCGAAGCGTGGTCTGCACTTGGATCACCACAAGTGGCACAAAAGTTGCTCGAGCTTCTCTGTGATTTAAAAGGCATTTTAAGCAGATTTTTTTTCTGTCATCGTTGTGTGGCGGCTGTCAGATGACTTTTCAAGCTACTTAATAGCTTGAAAAATCTAAGACCAGCGTAGACCACTTACACTCACGAACCGTGTGCTATTTTGTTCTATCAATAACAAGACTGTGGTTTCGTTTGTACCTAAAACAAGGTTTTTAGCCTGGTGTCTCACTATTGTTAACATTCCATTGTAAAGCGTCTTAATTCCTCCTCTTTTTCCAATATTAGAGGTTCACGGGTCCCATAACCTACCACTGGTCCCATAACCCGCTCACGTGAATGTATTTATTCTCTCTATTTTCTGATTTAACGAAGTAATACTTTCTTGTCCAGCATCTAGAGTGCATAGAACCCATAAGGAGTACACATCAAATGGATTGTAGTGGTAGTTGTCAAAATGGTGCTAAGTAAGAATGATGCTGAGGCCCCGGCGCAGAAGGAGGAGATTCCTCACGACCACCTCTTCAAAGTGACAGGGTTATCTAACAGTAACCTGGAGAAGTTGGAGAAAGGTACGTAGTTGTCTTTTTTAGCAATTTAAATCCCATAGTTGATCAAAAGCCTTTTGTTAGTGGTGGTCTTGTGTATATGCCGTGTGTTTTCCGGCAGAGTACAATAGGGCTAGTCCAAGTCTTCCCGTAGATGTCATAAAAGGCGACTTAAGAAATTCAAGCTAAATAAAGCTTATAAACATTAATGAGACCTCTCCGACCCGTCTGGCCAGCGTGAAGAGTGTAGGCCAAATCCTCTGGCTGCTCTGACCCTGCTCTTGACCAAA
The DNA here is from genome assembly GCA_963555685.1 of Acrobasis consociella. Lineage (NCBI taxonomy): Eukaryota > Metazoa > Arthropoda > Insecta > Lepidoptera > Pyralidae > Acrobasis > Acrobasis consociella. The sequence goes on from OY743116.1 coordinate 763,771, forward strand.
CAAGGCTGTAGTAGTACAGAGAGGGTCGTGCTCCTGCAGTGGAGACTATAAAGACCTGATGATGATGATAAATAAATGATTTGTATTGCTGACGCTTCGTTTAGCCCATGCAAGTTATCTATTGCTTCGATAAATATGGGATATAATCTGTGCTTTATAATAAAAAGCGTTTGATATATTTATTGACAATAATTTTCGGTTCTCACTTTATTTGTACTATTCTTTTTATTGTACTATTAATATGCACTATATATTTATTTACTCCATCGAACCAGGTTTAAAAAGTCTGCTTACTATAACTTGTTAGTAAACAAACCGAGTCCGTCGACCTACTTCGTATAAACATGTAGCTATAGCTAACGCGACCTAAAATTAAAACTAACCAAAACATTTCTACCAGTCGCTCTGCAGGAACTAGGTTATGTCGGTTAGAAGCCCACTTAATTTCTTAGTTGTGGATGTATTTCTGTAAGAGAGTGGGTATATTTATGAAGGGTGTATGGGGTGCTGGTAAGGATCATAATAAAACAGTCGATGACTGCAAAACAAAGACTGCTTTATTTTATTTTAAACGTTTTTATCTAAGTTACACTATGGGAGGAAAGTTACGTTAGGGTTGGGCTACATATGGTAGCACGAAAAAGCTCTTATCTTTTGGTACCACAGAAGACCAGTGGCATGATATAAAGGGACATCATCGCCATATGCTAAATTGCTGAGTGGTACCATTTTGGTGTTAAGCTAGTTTCAATAATTAAGTTATTCAATAATGTAACTCCTGTAAATTTACACCAAATGAAGTTTCTTTTATTTTTTTTCCTTTCTTCCTTTCTTCTTTCTTTTGTTTACTTTGCTGCTATCCTTATATAACGGGTTTAAGTAATGCAAATTAAGAGACAACGTAATAGAGGGAAACTAAACAAACAGTAATACAAAGGTGGATACAGCTTGAATCGTACAATTTGTTTATGGACCGACTAAGAAGAAAAAGATGAGGTCGACACACCTGACCCCATGTAAAAAAAATCTAGATCTATTCCATGCTCAGAACATACATTTTCTTTACATGATCTGAGATGCCATGTACCTTAAAAGTAAGTTAAGGCTTAGGCAGAAGAAGAGGATGGATTTGTTTTAAAAGACGCACAATTACTCGTAAAACAAAGTCGAGAAAAAGTTAAACGTTGTTATGCAGACCATGCAGTCCATAGACCTAGATTTTTTTTAAAGTTATAATTCATGTCAGAATAAAGCAACAACTCTTTTCGATTACTGCACCATCGTCTAAGAAGTCATTGAGTGACCGACTCCATGACTAAAATATCAATGTACTGCCAAAAGTGCAAGGGCTGGGAATGTCATATACAAATCTTCATTTTACAATGTAGACGAGGACTTGTTGCATCGATGACCAAATACGAGATACAACCACAGACACAACAAAAAACAGATGTCTATTTATTTATTTTATTTATTGCACTTAAAATTTTAAAGATTATAATAGAAAAGGTACAACTTAATGCTAAGCATTGTCTACCAGTTCACCTTTGGTTACACCCATGTTTTCTAACTCAACCTACTTGACCATCAGTAAACATAACCTCAAATGATCTCAGGTGTTTCCCGCCAAAATATGGAGCTACCATCCATCAACCATCTTTCCTTAAATAATTGCATCTTTCAAACGAGGCCAGGTTCGCGTTTACCTTCGCGGCCCGAAATACCGATATTAAAACGACCAAAACACGTCTTTGGGCGGTCTCGCCGCGACGCCATCTTGGAAAACCGCCAAGTTTCCTCTTTTTCTGTGAAATGTCACTGCCGAAGTTTATTGCTCATTATTGATGTGAATATTTGCAGCGTTAGACACTGAGAGGTGTTTCTCTCATTTGGCTGCATTCTTAGCGAGCGATTCTATACAAAGGAGAGGCAGTTTAGGTTTATCATATCTCAGGATTTGTCCTAAGTTTTTTGGATTTTTGGCATCTTCTCGGGTAATGCGGCCGAATTTGGTAAATCTCAGGATTTTTTACATTTTTAATAAATTTTTGTTCATTTTAAAGATCTCTAATAAAAACTTAAACTAAAAATAATCTTCCTAATAGAAAAATAATTTAAAAGTTCTTTGGTATCCACCAAGTAGGTAATTTAATCAGTTTTAGTATATTTAGTGTATAAAAACAATAATAATATTACTTTTGTAAATTGTTAAGTACCTATGATGAAGATTCGCAAACTGCAACAAATCTCAGAATTGTTCAATGGCAATCAGGCATTTTCTCCGGACTTTTGATTTTTTCATCTGGTAACCCTCGGTCACTTTTCCCGCCTTTTGTTTTCCACTTCGCACGGTCTTCGACATCCTTTGGTTGTGAGCCCAAACGCAAATTGGTACGCCTAGACATTATTATCTTTAGTGATGTCAAGCCAGCGTTTGGCTGTGGTATACTGGGCACGTTAGTTGCATTTTTTGTTTTTCATATGGCAAACACTGTTGTCAGATTTATCAAGCTGCCTGAAGGTATGTGACATAGCTTCACGACTGCTATACAGCCAGGTCCAGTGGCTTAACGTGCCTTCCGAAGCACAAAGTAGCTCGGTTTTTTTGCGGTCACCCATCTAAATACAGACCAAGCCCAGTGTCACTTAACTTGCGTACTTTCACATAGTCTTATAAATTAGTTTAATAAAATAATACAAATATAAATGCAGAGATTCTGGATGTCTCCACCTCAGGAATTTGGTCAATTTCTAATTTTAGGTTTCGGATTCTCGACCTTTACATATTTATGTGTTGACATTTATTCTATAGGACAAATTTACGCAAATCAACAGTAAAAAAAACTAGATCTATATTTCAAAAAGCATGGCATTTAATCTCAGCTTGTTTTATGCTCGTCTGGAATAAAGGAACTTAGAATGTACCAGCTGCTTCTCTTTTCGCTCAGATCGTAAAAGCTTATATAGAGAATAAGCAATAGTCCGGATTATATCAATAGGCGTTGTGGCTATTCTTGAATCCCTTTTTCCATCTATAGAACGAACAAAATGACTGAACTGACTGAACCTCAAATAATAGATGACGTTACGGATATCAATTCCACTTAACATCGATTGGAATATGTAGTTCCACCACTTATTCACTAGATGGTGCCGTCAGGGCGATTTTAATTTGCCTAGCAAATAAACTTGTAAAGAACATCATTCTTCACGACGACCTCCGTGGCGTAGTGGTCACCATGCTGGTCCGCCAACCAGAGGTCCCGGGTTCGATCCCCGGTGAGGGCAAGTTAGAAAATGGCCCTTTTTAAATTGTCTCTGGGTCTTGGATGTGTATCTATATGTATTTGTTATTAAATATAGTATCGGTGAGTTAGTGTCCCATAACACAAGTCTCGAACTTACTTTGGGGCTAGCTCAATCGGTGTAATTTGTCCCTATATTTTATATTTATTTACTTTACAGATGCTGCAGCAGCTACTCCCGCCGACTTCGAGACTGCCATCGCAGCCACCGGCTACGGCCGCTTCAACATCTGCCTCATGCTGTGCACCTTCCCGGCCTTCTGGAGCGCCGTCTCTGTCACTAGCAGTGTGTCTTACATATTCACCAGAGCGCAGTGTGATATGCAGCTCAGTTTGCTAGACATGGGCACTGTCAATGCCATCACTTATGGAGGTACGGTCAGTCAAATGGTGAAGAATTATTATTATATATTTAAAAACTTAGGTTCTTGGTGTCTTAATCATCATCATCTTCCTCGCCTTCTCCCTAGGGGTCGGCTCTGTATGTCAACTCCCTTTATTGTTTTTCTACTATCATTTCTTCATCATCAGCCTTCAAAAACGCACTGCTGGGCATAAGTCTCTATTTGCCTGTGCCATCCCGTTCTGTCCGTGGCCGCTGATATTCAGTTTTACCAACCTGCTAATATAATAAATGCTAAAGTGAGTTTGTATATTTGATTGTTACCACTTCACGCTTCAACCAGTGAACCTATTTAGATTAAATTTGATATGGATATAGTTTGATATCTAGGGAAGGACATGGGATAGTTTTTATCCGCCGAAATTCCCACGGGGAGCGAAGCCCACAGGCACAGATGGTTTACCATATTTGTACTAACCTCCCTCTCCTCCATGTCTCGCTTTACTCAGGTGTCTTAAAGAGAAGATTAATACATGCACTGGTTAGTACTTGAGTTAGTCCCGAATGGTCTTAATTTCAAATAGTCTATAAAGACTCGTCTAAAACTCAACTCGAAACTCGCTTAAATAGCAACTTGTCTAGTTGCAAGAGTCTCAAATGTTATTTTACTGAAATCGCGACTAGTTTGTCTACTACTGCCGTAAATGGTCTAAATATCAATTCGTACAAAATGCAAGTAGTTCAAAATGTTACTTAGCCTAGATTGCGTTTTTAGATGTTTTTTAGCCTACTCTGGCAACTGGTCTAGATACGTATACGTTACATTTACCTTTAAAAATATCTACAAAAACAACATCAGCTACTTCCGTAAAATAAATAAACAAGTCTTTACGCAGTGTCTAAGCTGACGAATCCTCTCAACCGCTTGTTATATTCACTAGGCGGGATAAGGTGAGAAAGAAGAAAATAAGATTTGGAACTGTTTTGTACCCCACTAGGTGGAATAGGGTGAAAAAGAAGAAAAAGAAGATTTGTAACTATTGCATCGTCATCATTTCAGCCGCATAACGTCCACTGGACATAGGCCTCTCTTAAAGATTTCCAAGATGACCAATCTAGAGCGGCTTGCATTCAGCGCCTTCCAGCAACCTTGCAACTGTTTGTTTCCAACCAATTAAAAAAAGTACAAACTACATCTTATTTAAAGTGGTAGCACGCACATCTAAAATAAGTCTAAAGTACGTGGGTGACCGAGCTTTGCTCGGTCGGTTACATCTCAAACATTAACTACATTTTTTTAAACTTGTCTAAAAACAGTACAAAATAAAAAATTATGTATAAACTTGAACAATAAAAAAAACAAAAGTAAGTCACCGAGTGGGATTCGAACCCGTAACACTCTTTCTAGCGGTCAGCATCCTTAACCGCTGAGCTAAGCGGATGGCGGCCGGCGCGACGAAATTAGCGACCATATTCTGCGTGGAAAGAAAAACGAATGAAAACTCGAAAACGCGCGTTTTCCCAAACATAAGACTAATTTAGATCGATTGTTTACCCCCAAAAACCCCTATATACCAATTTTCAGCGAAATCGTTAGAGCCGTTTTCGAGATCACAGAAATTAGAAAGCTTATACCTTTAAACGAGAAATTAGAAAGAATTGCTCGTTTAAAGGTATAAGATACTTTTATATTTATCATAAAACAGTTTCATTAAAGATTTCGAAATAATTTCTGACGTCGACTTATTTATCCTCAAAAGTAGACCTTATAACTTAAAGAAGTAGACCAGCGTTATCTTAAATCTCAGTTGCCTAGCAAAATTGGGGTTCACGGATAATTAGCGGGTCAATGACCCCGTGTCCAAGTGCCCGATATAGCGTGATGCACCCGTACGTCGTATCACCAACCTAATATCTTAATCTTATTACTAACATATTGTGTACTGTACTATTTTAATTATTTAATTTTTATTGTTCTTCAAATACAACAATGGATGAACTTTACGCATAAAGCTTTTTCTACCAGTCAACCTTTGGGTTATACAAATAGTCTAAATGTGGGTTCCAAGACAAAAGTATAGTAGTATAGCTTCAACCACTGAACCTATTTAGATGAAATTTGATATGGATATAGTTTGATACCCAAGGAAGGACATAGGATAGTTTTTATCCCGAAATTCCCACGGGGAGCGAAGCCTACGGGCACAGCTAATTTGACTATAAAGTTTAATAAATAAATAAGACTTTTATCTGTTGTTTAAATGACTAATGAGTCAAAGCAGCGATCACTACATTGTCACTTCAAGTGGAATGTTGTTGCGTAAAATTACGCCGTATATTTGTATCTCCATATTTGTTTTTAGCATTAACGTCACTCACCTGACTACTACTGTACAGCACAGCACAGAAAGTTGTCTTAATTAAACCTACTCCAAATATTTACTCGAAGAAAACAGAATCAAATTCCTTTTGGTATCGTAACCGACCACAAACGGACGGTGCCTCTTGGCCAAATATTACATCAGAGTTGCTAAAAAATAGCAATCTCTTAAGCATGTAGACTTTGCAATAAGTTGCAATATATCTCTCAAAATTCAAAACTCAAGTGTGTATTCAGTAACGAAACCTTTACATGCACTTTTGAACGTCTTTAAGTATAATTTATTACATGTTCGTACCTGGTCAGGCAGGATAAAAATAAAATTATGCTAATTGAGAGGCCACGACATAGGGCGTATAGAGTAAGCTACTTTTTTATTATATCATTCTTCGGATTCACCGAGATCAATGGTATGCTTTACGAGAAGCGCCTGATCTCCCGAAATACCATTCTTGCCCACTGCGTAGTGAAGTCACAATAAACAAATGACATTAATATAAAGTATCTTGTGACAGGGAAATCTCTATATTGGAGCAAAAACGTAGGAAATAGCATTATAAACGATAGGAAACGTCTTGATTTCGATAAACCTTTACATAATAATCACGATGACAAATTGGCAACGACAGAAATCAACATGTTGTCTATCATCAGTGGAAAATCTAACGACATGACAAATACAGCCGAGTCAATGATGAGAAATGCAACAACAAACATACAGCAAACAATGTACACAAAATGTATGTTAATCAAATATAATTATCACTATTTGCGCACTGTTTCGATGTTCATTAAAGTATTTTTGGATATTGACGAAGTAAACATGCTTGATTTAGAACAATAAAGATAATAAGAGAATTTAAAACGTCGCGTAATAATCGGGCTTACAAAAAGGTTATTACTTAACGCAATCTATTTTTTATGTAGTTCACCGATTATTTATAAGCTTTGGAGATATGGAAGAAACAACTGAAAGAAAATGAAGTCGGTTGGTTTTCTTTTTTTTTTGTTGAAAATTTAATCATACTGACTATTTATTTATTTATTTATTTATTTATTTATTGTAAGACTAAATACAACGGTTTTTTTACCAATTACAGTATCTAGAGAATTTATAGCTAAATATAACTAAATGTACTTACAGTTAAAACATATATTATATACAAGTCGACTCACTTTCATCATACTCGCAATATATAAGCAGTTTCCTTACAATCACATTCGCTCCATCAGCAAACACATCACATTCAGGTTGCTGATTCAGGAATGCGTTAAGGTCTGTAAGCATGCGACATAGAGGAGCTTGCAGGCTCATGCGATACCGTGCGTGTTATCGGCGGGGCGAACAGTTTTCGCGGCTGACACGAGCGTTGCACCAAACATCTATTTGGCACATTCAGGCGACAAAGGTGTTTATGAAGCTCAGGGACGTCGATAAAGTTACGTAATATTTTTAGACAAATAATCAATTGCCCAAGATCTCTACGGGTTCTAAGTGAGTTTAACCCGAGAGACCCTAGAAGAAACAACGTAGGATATAGGTAGGGATAATATCCGTAGATACGTTTATAGAGGTATCTTAGAAAAGCCTTCTGAACTTTTTCTAGCATTAGCGTGTACGTTGTTTCATGAGGGTTCCAAATGAAGCTACTGGATTCAAGTTTGCTGCGAACTAATGCATAGTATAAAAGTTTAATTGCATACGGATTATTAAAGTCACTTGAGTTTCGTAAAACGAAACCAAGACGTCTGAAACTCTCTTTAACTAAAGGTGAAATATGATCATGAAAAGTTAATTTGGTGTCAAATTCTATGAAACAAGTAAAAATTTAAAATCATTAAGAATATTTGTAGACAAAAAATTTTCGAAACTAAAAACGCCTCTCTTCACCTCAAACTACTCATCCGATTTTGATAAAATTTCTATACGGGAACACCTGATAAGTATGCCCTTTGAACCAAAAAAAAACAGAATATTCAAAATCGGTCTAGGCGTCTTTGAATAATTAGTAAACATACATAAAAAAACCTCCTCCTTTTTGGAAGTCGATTCAAAAGGAGTGCCGCATGGCAGTGTCTTAGGTCCACATTTAAGTTCTACTGTAATTTGTAAAGAATGAATACGAGTACTAATATATTTCGAATACATTACCCGCTTTCACACAAATCAAAATAAAACCATTTTATGTTCCAGGTATGATCTCTTCGGCCATGATGTGGGGTTTCCTGTCGGACACTCTCGGCCGGCGTCGCATCATGGTGTGGGGCTTCTTCGGCAGCGGCGTGCTCGAGCTGTGCGTGTCCATCAGTCAGAACTTCATCATGATGCTGTTGACGAGATTTGCCAGTGGCTTTCTGTAAGTATTACTTCTTGATTTCCAATTAATTACTTGTGGCGCCCTTTACGCCTCTACGAGGATATATATCAGTTCGAGCATATCACCTCGCTCTTGCACTATGAAATGCTAATTGCTGCTTCATTAATAAATCAGCTTTCTTGCTGTTTTCAAAAACTGTGTTGGTTTTTCCACTAAAAATATTTATTTTTAGTGGAAAAACAAACACAGTTGCCCAATGGGCAAGATGTCATTTTTTGAATTAGCATAATTTAGTATAGATTTATTTTATATAGCTTAGTTTAGTTTAGTTTTATTTATTCATATTCTTGTTCTTATTTCTTATTATAGTCTAGTTAACACAGTATAATTTTGCATACAAAATGGATTCCAATATCGGAATTCACACTCGCTATGTCTTAATCTAGCTTCGTCTCCAACAAAAAATTACTAAGCGTCTCGTAACGTTTAATCATCATATTATTTTTTTATCTGTCACTCGTTCAATTTATTTCTCATTCATATTTCTGCTCGATTGTATTCAATGCAACTTTGCAAATAATAACTGTTGAATCAAAAGATTATCGAAAAGACTTGGAGTGGTCCTATTCTACTCTGCCGGATACCACACAGCAACGAGCTTCTATTTCGTATCTTTTTTAGCTTCAACGGCCCCTTCGCAGTCTTGATCTCCTACATCGCCGAGCTGCACCGTACAGAGCTCCGGGCCCGCGTCATCTTACTCACCAGCCTGTTCTACACCATCGCCAACACCACACTGCCGTTACTGGCCTGGGCTATCCTCACGAAGGAGTGGCATTTCTATATCTTCGGAAATAGTTTTGGTCAGTAGAAAAAAATGCCTTGAAATCTAGCAATTTCATCAATACTGTCTTTATTGTTCTCTTCTTTTGTGCCTGTCAGTGTTCACTCAAAACTCAATATTCTTCTGGATCAGTATTGGGCAACCTATGCTACAATAGAGTTTTGTAAATGTCCTCCAACAGGACACGCTGGGTAGCTCAGCAAGTGCCATCCAAAACTTTTCATTATAAATTCCAGTAATCCACGCATGGAACCTGTTTCTCATGACGACTGCCCTGGTTCCCTTGTTAACCGGCCTGGCCTTCATGTGCCTGCCAGAAAGCCCCAAATTCCTGATGTCCAGAGGTCGGAACGAAGAGGCCTTGCAAGTCTTCCGGAAGATCTATTCTATGAACACAAGGAAACCAGAAGAAGAATACCCTGTAAGTAGCAAATTAGGAATGGTTTACTTACGTTGAATTTTTGGGCCGTAAATATGTCGTGAAGTTTTCGGCAAAGGACCACTCCGAATCTTCTCGAGGTTCTACAGAAAGCTACTAAGGAAATACAAGCTAAATAAAGCTGTTATTTTTAAGTGAGACCGCTCCAACCCATCTGACCAGCGTGGAGAGTGTAGGCCAAATTATTTGCTGCTCTGGCCAAATATGGCTTTGTGAAGAGAGAAAAAGTATGAAAGTAAAAAATAACTGTAAAGGAAATGAAATGAAATGAATAGAGAAAGATCCTGAAAGGAGATATTATAGGTATTATGTTTTTTATGAGACACTTCTGTTCCAATGCTGGGCAACATACTTTGCCCAGTTGTGATATTAAAAAGATTCCATCTAAGTAGGATATTTTAAATTAAAATTTAATAACGGAATTTTCACTTAGGTACCTATTCACTTTAAAGAGTATTTTTTTCAGATAAAGTTACTGGTAGAAGAGAAGTCAGAAGAGCAAGCGCAGGGGGTGGCAGCATTGCGAGGAGGCTGTGCGCAGTTGGCACCGCTGTTCAGGGCGCCACATCTCAAGTGGCTGGTGCTCGTGTGTGCTATCCATATGGGGTGTATGTTCGGGTAGGTCATATTGTTATACTTTATTTTTTGTTACCAAGCTATATCAACCCACTGCTAAATTAAACGCCTCTTCATTGAAGAAAGAATTTACTTGCCAGGCTAGGCAAACGCTAGGGGTGGTGATATAAAGTTTTTACGTAGACGCTGCTGCTCATTGTCTCTTACCTGTACCTTGCATTATCGCTTTTTGCGACACGACACCCGTTGGACAGGAAAGCGATGACAAATCGTATTACATTCTACCTTCACAACACAGAAAGTTTTCATTTATTGCTTATTTTGAACAAGATTTCTAGATTTACACCCATACCACAGGTATGCATTTCATAGAAGCGGAATATCATTTATGTATGTGTCCGCCGCTGACAAGCCGAGAACGGGGAGGTGCGCGGACAGGAAACGCGGCTTTTCTTAGCATAAATTATGTTTTATGAAAAAAAATCATTTTTTGTACAAGCTTTTATTGTGAGGCCAAAAAACTTGCTAAGACAAATGAAATAAGCCCAAACTAGATGGCGTTGCGTCGTTTTATTACTGAGTTTCGACCACCTTCCATCTCCGTGATCAGACCCTAGGCATCGTCTACCATAAAGTGCTCGTCAAGACATATCAAACAAGTCCTGCTCAATGAGGTTATGTTGTTTTCTGTCGAATATCTCCCGGCTCCATCATCAGAACAGCTCATTGGCTTCATTATATTGTATTGTCATCCGACTTACACAAGTATGCAAAATTACAGCTAAATTGGTTGAAAATTAAGTTGCAAGATTTGACCTAAACAAACATTCATACATACATACATACAAGAGCTTGTAAAAAGGATCCTATTCTAACTCTTGTTTACGTCTATAAGGCTTGTTACGTCTATTGCAAAACATCCGATTTGGATACTACAATAATGACATTTCTCTCCCCAGTTCCAACACGCTTCGCCTCTGGTACCCCCAACTGGCAGCCATGATCAGCTCGGACTCCAACGAGAGCCTGTGCGCCGCCATCGCGCCACAGGCCACGGTGGCCCCCGACGACGTGGCTTGCCAGCCCATACAGACAGACATGCTGACGTACCTGCAGAGCGCTATAGTGGGTGCTGGGTCGGTCCTGACTTATGGCATCGGTGGTGCTTTGGTCAATAAGTAAGCATTTTTATATTCATTATCAGGTCATGTCCCCACTGCTGGAGCACGACCCTCTCTGTACTACTAGAGCCATACTCGGCCAGAGCAGCCGGAGGACCAGTGGCCTACACTCTCGTCGCTGGCCTGGGTTGGAGAGATCACACGATGTTTATAAGCTTTGTTTAGCTTGTATTTCCTAAGTCGCCTTCCATCCACGGGAGGACTTCTCAGCCGAAAACCACACGGCATGTTTACTAATGCCTATATACTATGTTTGAAAAAATATCTCATCCATTCTGATATTTGATTGTGACTCATAGTTATATTTCTGCAGATGCGGGAAGAAGTTAGTTTCCGGCCTGTGCGGGGTGCTCAGTGCCGTGGCCATCATCATGCTGCCGTTCCTCGGCACCGGCGCCTTCACCGTGGTGGCGCTGGTCACCACAGCGTTGGCGTTCACCTCCTTATGTGGCGCTTCCCTTTCCAGCATCACGGTGGATCTGTTTCCCACTTCTCTGAGGTTTGCTATGATCATGTTGTACAAATTAATCACGATAGATGAAGGATCTATACGTATAGAGGCTTTAAGCTTAAATCGCTGATGAGATAAAAAAGCGGGCTGTCTTTGCCCGAAGCACAGAATGAATTAAGTAAATATGACATTTGCCTCTCGTCTTGTAGAAGCAGCTGCTGGCGCCTGCAGCCGCCCACTCAACATCAAGGCGAGAAAGGGGTAGAGGTGTGGGGAACGGGGACGCATATTGCGCAGGAGATTCCGTTTTGTATACTATAGATACTCATATTAATTCTTTGCCTAAAGTGAAGCTCGTTGCTCAAGACAATGAGATGGAGAAACACTACTACTAGTACTAGGAAAATAAGACAAGCGGCTTTTGAAAATGCTACACCTATATTTTCAGGATTGCAGATTATTTTTTTGTTCTTCCAGTCCAGCATTGAAATTTGAAACAAGTTAAAAAAACAGGTCATGTTCCATACTACTTGTCCAACTGATATCTGGTCTCCTTTTCAGAGTGATGGCAATGGCCACGTTCCTGATGTGCGGCAGAATGGGCACCATCCTGGGCACGGTCACCTTCCCCGCCCTGATCCAGTTCGGCTGCCTGCCGCCCTTCATCACGATAGCATCCGTGCTCGCTGGTAAGAACTTGGTCTTTTTTAGTTAAAAGATTCAGGTGTTACTTTGCGAAAGTTAAAGTTACATACTATGTGATTTAAATTGACGCTTGTATGGTGCCTGAGGATGCCTTGTGAAGAGGCGAAACACGTGTCGCGTATACGACGTCCGATGTTGCTGCAGCCACAGCGGATGCAGCAGCATGGGAGGGGGCATGCATCGACTGTTGGTGGCGGGTATGCTGGAACTAACAGTAGTGGGTGGGCGCCGGCCGGCAATAGTTTTCATGAACTAACTGGTGGCGGAATCACACAAAATAATTCAAATCACATAGTATGTAAGATTATTTTTGGCTGGGAATCTATTTGCTGAAAAATGCTGTTTTGTATACATTGCTGGTTTTGTAATGATACAATTTTAATGGATTTTTGCAAAAGAGGCGATGTATATAAATCAGCATCTTGAATTCACCTTAGTATTTCCAGCCTTTAGGTATTTGATTTAATAGTCATACGGCCTCTTATGTGGTAGGTAACTGCCAAAGTGGTTGCTATAGCCTCTGGACATTTGTAATTATAATATTTTCTTGAATATACAGAATGCATTTAATCTTTGATATTAAACAACTTTCTCAGAAGCAAATAGTCTACGACAAAGGATTATTTTACGTACTCAGTGATTTTACCCACATTTCGCTATCCTTATTAAATATTTGTTTTTGTATTGGATTTTTGTTACATACTTACTAGGTAATTCGATTTACCCTTTAATTATTTAAATCAACATTAAAAGGTCCCAATTCTTTTCTTTAGGTTCTTAGCGATGAAGTAAGATATTCAAAAAAATTGTTAAGTGACATGGCTTTCAATCTTTATTATATCTAGGAAGGAATCTTCTATGCTCTTCTAGGAGAAAATAAAAACTTAGAATGTACCAGCTGCTTCTCTTCCCGCACAAATCGTAAAAGCCGATTGAGGAAGTGGGCGAAAGTGCTAATCATTGTAATAGGCGATGCGGCTAGCAACCCATCACTATTTTGATTCTTTTTTCCACCTTCCGCCCACCATCACGCTAAAAGTGGCCTAAGAGCCGCAAGATCCAAAGTGCTCTGTCTGCCCCGTTGGGAAAAAGACGAGATAGTGTGTATGTTAGTATGTATTCTAAAAAGGAGAGAGGGTCTATACTAAATATTACCATACTGATAAGACAAACTTTACTTGCAATAGTTAACTAAGGCCTCTAGACCGCCATCTTTGTTTTTAGAGAAGAACTAATACGCACTATTAGGTACCTACTATTTCATTTTTAACCCTTTACTGCGGCTGCTCTAAGAGAGTGCAAGAAACAAATACCGCCGCGATCATGCATACCATGGCCATATGACAATAAAACTGTACTTGCCCGCGTAGCTTTTTATGAATACTATTGTTGTTATGAAGCAGTTAGTTCATTCTAAATATCTACCATACCTCGTGCCAAGTAATTACGTCCGTCACCGCTAGATGTCACTAATACAAGTTTTATTTTTCAGCCATTGGATTCGCGTGTGCTATTTTGCCGAACACAACTCTGAAGAAACTCGAATAATCTTTTTTTGTGCTCAAGATGTATTAAAATGTAATGTATGTATGACTAGTCGTCAAATGAATAGGCAGGTACCTAATAATATGTAAAGAATACTTTGACGGTAGGGTAATATAAATATACAACGTGAAGGGATATGCCTACCCGTAATAAATTGAGCTACGGGCTCTAATAGATCACTATAGTAAATATATAAATATATATAGGGACAAATTACACTGATTGAGCTAGCCCCAAAGTAAGTTCGAGATTTGTGTTATTGGATACTAACTCAACGATACTATATTTTTATAACAAATACATATATAGATAAACATCCAAGACCCAGGACAATTTGAAAAGGCCATTTTCCAACTTGCCCTGACCGGGAATCGAACCCGGGACCTCTGGGTGGCGGACTAGCATGGTGACCACTACGCCACGGAGGTCGTCAAATAAATATAAGTAAAATAGTATAATGGAATTAAAATAATGGTAAAAGAACAAAAGAAAATTTGGCATTTCCGTACCGTACTCTGGAACGCGCTTCCTGAGACCATTCGAACCGCTCCTAGTCGCGCTAGCTTTAAGACACGCGTGTTTAAACACTTCTTGGCCGATCTATAACAGTAGATTTAAAAATTGCTGCACTTATTTAATTATTTATTTATATATGTGTATGTGTATAGGTAATATATTTATGTATGTATTTATATATTATTTAAATATGTATGTGTGTATATATGTATATGTATATGAAAAATATATATAATTATATGTATCGTTTACTTCTTTATTTTTATGTACTATTTTTATCTTGCAAAGCTTACCCACATTTTGACTATCTGCATAACCCAAAGGTTGACTGGTAGACAACGCTTCTAGCGTTAAGTTCGCCTATTGTTCTGTACAATTTGTATTTGATGAACAATAAAGATTAAATAAATAAATAAATAAATACTAAAGTGTGCAGCCGCCCGGGCAATTCGTACGGATATGACGATTTTTTTAATTTTATCATGCTATTAAGATCTAGTATAACCCGTGTTTAATTTATAACGGGTATGTTTCTTCCACGTTGTATTAGTTCTAAGGACCCGTTAATGCTATTTATTTATTTACCAACTATTTATTTAAATTATTGGCCAAGCGAACGTGCAGCAATTTTCAGCGATTCATCTTGGGCAAAAATGCTTTCAAATGTCTGTTCGGTTCTCATGAATTTTATTGAACGTAGATAGGATATTTTATGTCGATTCAGATTTAAAAATATTCAAAGACAGACTCGTGGGTACTACAGCTCACAAAGCCATTGTTTTATTTATTTATAATATGTAATATAGCAGTTTCTGTGAATATTATATCTCCATATTTTATACCTAAGTATGTATCATTCTTAAGTTGAACGTGTGTCTGTGTAGAATAATAAATAAAATTAAGTATTATTACTATTTCTAAACTTTTATTTTATGTTGGTGCTCGTAAATTATTATTGGTAAAGATTTTTGTGTTAGTGAATTTTTAGTAAGATTAAGAATAACTTCAATAAAACAATTTTGTTTAGGTACAAATGTATATGTAAAGGTCTTCTAGGGTACTGGTGTAATATTGTAAATAGTATCTGCTATATAATGTGTATAATAGTATCTTCAAGTAAATTTAGCAAAAATTGTTTATGTGTATAGTAAAATATGTGTATATCAGTATTTTAGGGTTAATATGAACTCGACAAATAAAAGGGCAACGTTTTTAAAAATATTCTCTTTTATTTATAATTTATCGTAACCTAATCTCATCCATCTTTCAGTCACAACTAAACTCTTAAGGCGTCAAATAATGTTGCAGTCTCAGCATTTTTATTATGATCATTTTCAATATAAAATTCATCATTTTCGCTACAGCAATATTTAACACCTTAACCGGCGAATCAGGGAGACTATCTAGATTTATTATTAGCTGCAACACATTTTTAAACAATGCATATTGGGTCCATTTTCGGTCCATTTTTGTAAATTTCACAAAACTTTATTTTTTTTACAAAATGTGTCAGGTAGTTTTATAAAATCTTATTTTTTGATTATTGATTCTAAGATACTTAGTTAATAGATTCAGGTGTTACTTTGCGGAAGTCAAAGTTACATACTATGTGATTTGAATGACTGGTGGCGGAATCACACAAAGTAATTCAAATCACATAGTATGTAATATTGATTCTAAATTATAAAGAGAAATATAACGATACATTGAAGGAATTGCAATATTTTTAGAACAACATGGTCCACGGCTTAAAATAACCGTTTTAAGGGCTTGTACAATACATTGTTTAGAATTATGTTAACATTTAAGTCGCTACTTCAGTCTAATGCGTGACTAAACAGCTTTAACAACTTAGGTCCAAAGATGGCTGGGCTTGCATTTTGTGACAGCATTTTTATATCCAAAAGTCAACTAACAAATGCTTTTTGAATACTCATGTCGTTTATATGAAAGAATTCCTTTCAATTTTCCAATCAAACATGGCTTGGCAAAAAAGACGGGCGCAAAAAAAATTTTTATGTCCAGTGCATTATATTTCGAGTGTTAATAAATTATAATGTTGTTATGTTAGAACTTTAATTTTAAAAACAAAAGATGAGGTATCTAATTGTTAAAGGCGCCATCTATTTTGCCAGGCAGTTAGTTTCAAATTTTTCATTGATTTACCGAGCGGGCCGCAAGCAAAGCCGCAGCATACTAGTTGTATACAAACCAAGATTTTAAAAGACTAGAACGTAATATCTTATTGTCAAGTCAACTCACTTTTTTCTAAGCGATACACCTTAAATTCGAGGTTTAAGTATATAAAGTAATTTGTATATAATTTAATACATATACTTATACGTACAGGCCAGTGAAATTGACTGTTTTACCCTATATAAATTTGGATTATATCATCAGAATATAACGCAAGGCACAATGTTTAAAAACTGTTTAAGTTATCACCTATCTACATGATTGCACTATAACTGGAAACCTTTATAAAGATTGGCAGATCTCTCCATTGTAAAAACTAAAAGATCCAAGGTCATCAGCATTTTCATATTACCCGATAATTTGCAACATCTGAATTTAAATAAAATTTTAATTTTCTAAAATTTTAATAATCACTTAAATTTTAACGTCAAAAAGGATAAACAGATTATTTTACTTTTTATAAAAAAATACTGACTTCTTATTTATCCAGAAATATATATT
The DNA here is from genome assembly GCA_963555685.1 of Acrobasis consociella. Lineage (NCBI taxonomy): Eukaryota > Metazoa > Arthropoda > Insecta > Lepidoptera > Pyralidae > Acrobasis > Acrobasis consociella. Next base: position 781,071 of record OY743116.1, read on the forward strand.
CTTAAAAAAGAGTTTAGGTATATGTTATAAATTAACAAATGATCTAATATGAAAATGCTGCAAAATGTAGGTTTCTGTTTCTCCCGTGACGTCAGACTTATCGTGAACCCCACAACACTCCCGCCTCGTTTCAAATGCGTACACACAGCCCTCACGATATCAACGCAAATTTTGTCACATTATTTGTACAAAACGAATAAGTATAAGCTAACCTTAAGTAAATACGTTCTAGGGTAAGGCATATTTAATTATAAATAGTTTATTACAAATTATAGTACATATAAGTTTTAATTTATATATACAGTCTCGCGTTGTCTTACAGCTGAGTTTATACAATATATTACATGGTACAGTCGTCTATATATAATTATATGAGGTAAGGCCTCATAATCTCGTAGTCAGCACTTTTTCTTCGAGGTATTTTGCGCTCTCGGTACAAAATTGGCTTTTCCAATTTTGGCGAGGGACTAAAAATGTTATTTTAATGAAATGCGCTTTGTATGGACGGTGATAAGATTAATGATTGTGATGAAACATGCTCGCGAGTGTTAAAAATAAAAGTATAACCTCTAGAGAGAAATGTGCCAAACGACCACTTTAATCACAGCGAATTTATTACAAGGCCCCACGTGTTTCACTGATTGGTATATTTACACAATGGTGAACAATTTTGTTAACTAATGAATATATTACGCAGCGTTGATAAAGGTACAATAAAAATTCGCCCCAAAAAGGGGTAGAAAACCCAAGAAAGGGTCTCGTCAACACGCATTAGATGCGTCGAATTACTTCATTATTTATACACTTACGACATGGAAACTGGGACGCCAATTCTTAATATAATTTAAGTAACTTGTAAACATTTCATTTAAAACATTTGGACTCTCAGACGTTCCATTTTCCATGACATAACAAAAAATACCAAAAAAACAGTTGATAATATTAATAGTTCATAAAAATGTCTTTGCACTTCACTATGGTCCGTTTTCCACTTTATTTACAGTGTCTATATGTTTGTCTCGATAAATATTACTTCGATTACATAAGATACCATCCAAATATACTGTATCTATATGCACTTTTTATCAAAGTGCATTCAGATAACTCGATTAAATTAAAAATAAATAACTGCAATGACCCTTCTTCTAGTCAATATATATTTAAATAGCTGATAAAGCTCTTATTTTGATACATTTTTATTTTGATGTTTGCAGTCGCATTTCTATTGACAGAAGGTCTTTCTAGTCATCAATTTAAATACGAGTAGGTACCATATACAGGGTCTAATAAAATATTCTGAAACTATTGTAAGGCTGAATTTAGTGCATGATACTGAAACTTTCCCTAAAGAACGTATATTGAAATATGTCGAATATTTTTTTATCTTCGGATCTATTTGACCGATCAGTGAATCTGTTTTCTACGGCAAGCGATTTTTTATATTCAATATAAAGCTCCTTGGTAAAAGTTGTACAATATCACGAACTGAATCAAACCTTAAAATAGTTTGAATATATTTAGTTAAACGTTATATAAAATAAGTAATATCCATCGAGACAATGTTCACATCACTTAGTCCTGGCGTCAGCTCGGTGGTGCTAACAACACTTCCAACCAGCAAGGGCAAGCCGTCACGTCCCTTCTGGAGTACTTCGGCCCCCAGCCCTTTGCGAACGAGATCCTCACGGACCTAGGGTCCACTGGTCCTATATGCGGCAGGGAGACCGCCGGTGGAGGGCAAGCAGGGTCGAAGATGCACAAGCAATGGCCGGGAGCCACCCTCCAGACCAACAAGGCTTTGGCCGCAGCAGCATCCAAGGCAGGGGAGCTGACGAAGACAGGCTCCTGGCTTCTGTTGTAAAGCCAGACCCCATCAGACTCGAGGGAGAGAGTCACACCCAAGCCGATTTTAGCTCGAGTTTTCCGCACCTGAAAAAAACATTTTTTTATAAGTTCAAGTTTTATAATGATACAAACATATTGTCACGTCTTTGTCCCTTATGAAATAAACAGAGCTAAAACTTCGCGTCTACCAACACTCTAAAAGTTCACTTTTGGCGTGATGATAGTGAAATTACCTAGCCTGCACGTTTCACGATACGAGTAAGAAGCTAGAAAACCTGGTTAAGTATTGTCCGTCAATGCTGGTTACGGTCAATTAGCTATAATACAACAACTCCAATCATAATTTGTAATACGAGGGTAAAAAAACAACCGACAGTAAAAATGAAATCAGATGGGTTGATGTCATCAAAACGGCGAACACTCCGACTTCCTAAGACCTAGGAGCTGGCGATTGCGGCGATAAGGGAAGCGGGCCGCGGGCGCGATAACCCGCGATAACCGGATATCGCGAATTGCCAGATACCGGCTGCGATTCACCACTCATTAATTATGACGCTGTCAATTTAGTTACCGACCTCAAAAAAGCAAGAGGTTATCAATTCGTTGGAATCTTTTTTTTCACCGATAATTCAAAGATGCCTTGACCAAAGATAACATAATAAGTAACGTAACTGATACCCAACGCCATAGAAACTTTTGGAGGGACTGTAAGTAGGCAAAACTGAAGTTGCGAGGTAGGCACACAGAGATGGCAGCACACGACTAGCAAAAAAGTGACAAATAAAGTGTTGAATTGCATTTCATATAAGTCATATTTAATTAATTAGAGAACTACTTTATTTCAATAAAAACCTATAGCGCCATCTAGTGACAAGGAAGAGAAATAATTATGTTTATAAGGCGATGGGTAGACATGGGCGTACGAAAGCACTGACTGAATGCAACCAGCTTCCAATCATTTTAGAAATCCTTGATGAAGGATTGAACTATGAAGTACAAAGTACACACCTGTTCAGCCTGCGGCGCATCCCGTCTCTCCTCGAGGCTGTCCAGACACATCCCGTACCGCCCGCTGCCGCAGGCGCCGCCGCCGCCGCCGAACACGTCGACCGCTCGGCCGCGCACTCCAAACTGGCGACCCACTCGCTGCGTCAGCTCCCAATACGCTAGTCTACACCACTCGGACTCCCAACTTTGCCGTTCTGGAACAAGAGAGGAGTAATTTAATATTAAAAAACCAGAAGCATTATTGTCACCAATACGTCTCACGGCATGTGCAAGAACGTAGCAAGTGGAGATCCAAAGTTTCTGCCCCATAGGGAGGCAGACAAGAAATTTATGCATAGCAAGTTCCCAGTTTCACCGCTTTGTGACAATTCTAGTGTCATACTAGATAAGAAAGGAAAAAAGATTAAGACATCATCAAACAACTACATTTTCTAATAATACCATTCCTAACTGCACGATATAACTATAGAATATAAAGACAAAGTGGAATTTTTAATTTGAGCGCCAACACTGACATCCTCAGCACCTCAAATCTACATTCCCCAAAGACAGATGCATTTCCCTGCACAGATCAAGTTACACGATCATGACATCATCCATACAGACTTGGCGCTCACAAAACTGCTGACAGACAGACGGACGGACAGTAAGACGGATCAGCAGCATTATGCCAACGGTGAACTCAACGGGTGGCCGTTCCAGAATTTCTTTTGTTTTGATGTGACACCAGTATAGATGTGATTTCATGTTAATTTAACTTGCCAACTGGCTTTTTGGCAAGTGCTTTTGGATGTGGAATAATTGTGAAAACAATGACGATGAGAGATGGTTGAAAAATTGATTGTTTTACTGTTAAACAGTATGATGACTTAGAACAAAACCATCTGTTAAAAAGCAGACTAACACGCAAAGTTGACAGTGAAATAAGTTTTTAAAAGAACGCATTTTTTAATACAACTTTTTAAGACAAATGTAATAAGCACAAACTCGTTGGGGTTGCGTTGCGTCGTGTCATTACAGCGTTCCTATGGCCAACTTACAGCTCTAGCATCAGATCAGCTCCATGCCATCATAATATAGCATTGTCACGCGATATAAGTACATATCCGTGAAATTTTTAGCTCAATCGGAATCCGGGAAATGGGTCAAGAAATCAACTTACAAGATTTGTTTACAGACAGACAGAAAACGGAACAGGTGAAACTAAATAAAAGTTTGCATTAAAAAGACGTGACATATTGCGGAAGGTCTTGTTTTTTACGGATAATAAATTGAAACATAAAAATATTTAAAATTTTAAAGATTTTTCTATTTCTAAATGCGACCGCATTTTGTAATAAAATGGTAACTATTTGTATAATTACTCGTATAGCAGTATCGACCAATTTCCTCATGTAAGCGGATTTAGAAGGCCTAGTTAGATAGCCCTTTGACTATTATTCAATTATAAGCTTAAGTAGGATAAAGATTATTGTTTTCTCGATATTCTATCGAACATTATAAAATGGAGCCACCACAAAACTAAATAAAAATTGAAGCCTGAAAGCAAATTCACAACTTACTTTATGACTCAATCTGTGTGATATGTTTCTAAACATACTGGTAAATACAAATTTATTTATTATTCTGTAAAGTATTTTTTCTAAGCATGCCTTCTAAAAAAAACTCTTTAAGTTTGTATCTAATCGTAAAAGAAATATAGCAATTCCAAGACATGTTGGTTATACCATATACACAATACTGCTAATCCTCGGTAAATCTTTATATATGAAAATTACGTGTCACGTTGTTTGTCCGCGATGGACTCCTAAACTAATGAACAGATTTTAAATTTGATTTGCACACCGTGTGCAATTTGATCCAACTTGAAAGATAGCTTAAATCTCAATTTATAGTCGAAATATTATTTTGTTGCACTGGACTGATACAGCTACGCCGGAGTCATAAATTTCACGCAAACGAAGTCGCGGGTTACAGCTAGTAAAGATATAAAGTGGCGAGGCTAGAACTGATGGTGACGCCGTGGTGGTGGAATGGGGCTGGCGCCAGGCGGGCGCCGATCGATCGTCAAGGTTACCGCACACGTGCTTGACACCAACCACGCTGGTGGGGTTTATATGGATGATATTTTGACGCTTTCTCTGCTTTAGCAACTTGATGCATGAGCAATTTGCCTCCTTTAGGTAACTTTACTAGTTTCTTCGATACCTGAGGGGTTCCTCCATCAAATATATGTATTCGTACGATAGTAAAGTTCTATTTATGTATCAAACCAAATTATAATTTAACATCATACGTTAAGGCTCAATGTTGCTTGACATTGAAACGCGGAAACGCAATTACATCCGTCTTGCGTACCGCTTTTGGAGTAATCCCCCTGACCCTGACTGACAATCATTGCTGACAAGCGAAGCTGCTAATAGGTTGAGCTAGATGTTTTTTTTTTACAGATGTATCTGATATTGGTGCACAAACATACATAACGTCATAGTTTATTAAAACAAATGCGAATATCATTAGTACGTAAAAACTTTAATATTATGTAAATGTTGATTACATGTTCTCATTATAATGATGAATTCATCGTTGGAAGATAATATAAATGTTTTTCTTGATTTAAAAACAGGACTTTGTAAGCAAACATCCACCTGATTATTTGAAATAACAAACTATTTGAAGAACTTAGACTTACTGCTAATACAAAACGGCTTACTACAAAGTGGCTTGATCGAACGAAACAACAATACAAGTAATTTTACAAAAATATTTTTTTAAACCAACTTTGAATTTGTATTTCAATGTCAATTTCAAGAAAAGATTAAAGTGCTCGAATGAAATAACAATACAAGTAATTATTTAGAAAAATATTTTTTAAATGCTCTGTCTGTCTGTCTGTTATTAGGGATAAAGACGTGATAGTATGTATGTATATTTTTTAAACCAACTTTTTTAATAACAATTTTAAGAAAAGATTAAAGTGCTCCTCAACACGAATCAATCGAGCACAAACTCGGTAGGTTATGTTGTTCCTTTACTTCCTTTGTCTTTGAACAATGAATTGAACAACTACTCTCACCAACCGCGGAAATCTATGAAAGCTATAAACCAAGGGGTTCCGTGTTGCAACAAGTTACAAAATCACAACAATGCATATTACACAAGCGATGTCAAGGAGGTTTGAGGATGTAGGTCGCTGACCTGCCGGAATGCAGGTCCAGGAGTCACGTGCTTGAGGGATATAATCGTTAATGCTATGCTAGTTACTGTTCTTTAAAGCCGATATTGTAAAGAGAGGCTTGCGAAATGGTAACTGAAAGCCAGAAGCTCCCTTGAAGCAATTAAAGTACCTACACTAACCGTTAATAGAAACTTGTTAGGAATAATAAAAAAACAAACGATTAACAAAAACTTTGTGAGTTGGAATTCATTTTCCTTTCTTTGGTTGTGAGATCATTGGTACAAATATCTTTACTCATATATTTGAGGACTTGTTATCAGATCACTGATGCCCAGGCACTGCTATATGAAGCAAGTCAAGGAATAGGTGACAGCAGTGTCGTATCAAGATGTAAAGAGGTTGGCGAGAAACAGGTTAGAATGGAAGAAACTCCACCAACAACAGCACCGCTCTTAAATCATGATGATGATGAATCAGATCACACAGTTATACTGTCTTCACAAGAATTATTGACGTCAAAACGTTTACCAACAGCTAAGTTTAGTATCGCGTACTATGCGCAAAACTAATGATATTAATACAAAGGTTATTTCACGTAATGTATAGGATTTTTCAATAAGCTAATATTTATTACTTTCTACGTTTGGATGTAGGCCGCTTCCAATCGGTCCTTTTGGAAATCATTGATGAAACTTATATTCAGACTTCCTGAGGCTTATATGATGAGGATTATATGCATTACATAGATGTATTATTATATAGATATCAGTGGACAAAATACAAAATTACACTATCACTTCAGGTCTTGCACCTCTTAGCAGACAGGTCAGGTAACAAAAGGTCATTTTTAGCATGAAAATAGGCGAGAAGGGAGAAAAGGTAGTTGATATTTGGCGACCTCCGTGGCGTAGTGGTCACCATGCTAGTCCGCCACCCAGAGGTCTCGGGTTCGATCCCCGGTCAGGGCAAGTTGGAAAATGGCCTTTTTCAAATTGTCCTGGGTCTTGGATGTTTATCTATATATGTATTTGTTATAAAATATAGTATCGTTGAGTTAGTATCCCATAACACAAGTCTCGAACTTACTTTGGGGCTAGCTCAATCAGTGTAATTTGTCCCTATATATTTATATTTATATTTATTTATTTATTTATATTTACCTTCCCCGTCAGTGGCCAAGGAGCCGGTCACTAGCCGCTCGTGGTCTGTCCTTCTAGCGTCCTCCGTGCTCTCGCCGTGCTCTGGAAAGACAGAAAATGACACTTTAGAACGAAAGACTAACTTATTTGTTAAACAACAGCGTAGTAGGTATATTCCTACAAACTATGCTCGCGGGAATGTGCTGTGGGAATTTCATGATAGAAACTATCTTTTGTCCTTACCTAGGTCTCAAACTATTATCATACTAAATTTAATCTAAATAGGTTAAGTGGTTGAAGCGTGAAGAGGTAACCAACAAACAACTATACAAACTAACTTTCACATTTTTAATAGGGATGACAATTTTTTTTAAAATTAGCAAATAATGTCGAAGATACAGGGCATTTAAATCGATACGATCAGCTACGATTTTATATCAAAGGTGACGTAAATCTCCCCACTTTGAATCTTTGAAGGGCTGTGAAAAATATGGTTATTTTTGGATAGTATTTTGATTTGTAAATGAAATATTTTTTACCCAGTTCTCATCCCTATATTAGTTGGGATTAGTTTGGACTAGGATTGGGATTACCACCAGGTAATCTAGGTATAAGTAGGTAGGTATTGATATTTGCTAAGAGATAAACCGTACAGCTTCCATGGCTTCCACTCAGCAAGCTTACAATCCCTTCCCTATCAACTGCAAGTGTAGATTAAACCGGTAACCCTTCCAAGATTACGCGTTACGAAACCTCTAATACGATTCGCTTCGTACCTACATCTAGCCCTGTATCTAGCTAAATTTATCTACCTGCAAAACGTCTAGCAAAATTTACTATCTATAACACTAAGAAACCTACTGGCTATAACATTGACTTTTGATCTTCTAGACTATCCAATGCTGCGGGATAAGCAAAATTAATAACTAAGAAAAAAGATCGTAACTGATACCCAACGCCATAGAAACTTTTGAAGGCCATAGAAACTTTTGTAAGTACGCAAAACTGGAGTTGCGGAGTAGGCATACTGAAATGGCAAAACATACATACATATTATAGGTACATATTTTCACGCCTGTTTTCCATGGGGGTAGGCGGAGACTATGGATTTCTACTTACTACGATCCTTGCAAACCTCTTTTGCTTCATCAACACTCATAACTCTTTTCAAGCATGCTCTCCGGTTGTGGGTACTCCTTACATCACCTTTCTTCAGAACATCTGCTAAGTATTTGTTAAGTTCACGACTACCAAAAAAGTGACAAGGAAATTGTTGAATATATATAAGAGTTGTTTAGTATCATGGACAAAAATTAATGTATATGTATGTATAAATAACGTAATAGGTAGTTTTATATCTTTGTTCCAAGTCCTCGACCGGTGTGGTCCGAGCTGTCAATACTTATAAATAGGTATAATTATATACCTGCTCATAGTGACCTTGATTTGATCGCCAATATGCTAATATATGACTATTATTTATGTATACACGCCGTGTATACCACTTATACTGGCGTTACATACACCACCTTCAAATAATTAAACATAGACACTGTATTGACCATCGTTCTTGAAAGAATAAATAGATTCATCAAAATTACAACTTTTACTGAAAAAAAACATTTTTATTTTACATTTTAATTTGCAGACTTATTGCTAAAAGCATTATCTGACAGCCTAACATTAATAGTGTAACATGGGCTCTTATTGACAAGTAGTAGATTAAGCTTCAACTTATATGAATTTAGTATAACACCGACCGTGAGTGGTGTTCCGCGCTGACAGGTAGCCCAACCCTTGGTCAGCCTGAAAAATCAGACACCAGTGTTGGCCACTTACACGATAAACAGAAAACAGAGTCATAGGACTTATACCAATTTCAGTATTAGTTTAGTTTTCACATCAACTATAGATATAATAATAATAACTGGTCAGAATAAAAAGCAACTAATATGGTTTTTATTATTTTTTATTTTGCAGTCATGGAATACAATTCCTTTTTGAAAAACAAAAGAAATATAGGTAGGTAGGTTTAAAATGATCTTAGTAATATGGGCTGTATGTACCTATACCGGTAAATCACCAGAGTGAAGCCAGGGCTGGTCGTTAGGCGAGATGAATTAAAATAGGCTGGGTATGCAGGTGTCCAGACGTGACAAGTGATGTCATGCGCAAACCTGATCGACGGGTCTACCAGTTCTACAACCAGGTTTTTACTGGCGTCTTCGATTTTCGTGGGTTCGGTGGTTCGCTAGTAAACAAAGCAAACAGCAAGATCTTGGAAAATGACATTTAAAAATTAACTTGGATCAAGCACTATTTTTTTAATAAAAACATTTCCTAGGTATGGAATACCGGACTGTGAAGTCTGGTTTTTTTAAGTTAAATTATTCTGCAATAATAAACCTAAAATCACGTTCAAATTGTTTGTTATGTAACAACTACAAGAAGTGACATAATTTTGTAACTTTTTATTTTCTTTTTCTGTACGAAATAATTTATTTTTAACCCAGTATTGAATTGCAGACACAGAAGTTAGGTACAAGTCAATAAAGAATAGTAAGTAGGCCTTTGTACAAGTTGAGCGGGAAGAGAAGCAGTTGGTAGTTTTTAAGTCTTATTTCTCCCAGACCACCATGGAATAAATATCGTTAAAATAATAAAAAGTTAATAGGTCCTCTGGCTGCTCTGGCCAAGTATGGCTCTGGTAGTACAGAGTGGGTCGTGCTCCTGCAGTGGAGACAAAAAGATCTGATGATGACGACGATAATGTTCGTTCATTCGCTCAGACGGCTAGACGGCGTCGAACAGAATCTTATAGGTAGATGTTTGCTTCAATAGCTGCACACAGAAAGCCCAAGATAGAACTAACTGGAAGTAAATACTTGACCAGACCCAGGCCCTCCCGAGGCTATAGAGCCTATTAATGATGATGATATGTTGTACTCACAGAGTTCTTTAACCATAGACAATGACAATGAAACTATTCTAATCAATAAGCCGTCGTCAACTGCTTCAATTGGACAAAAAAAGAGTAACCGATGCGTCGCGAATCAATTAAAAAACTTCATTTTGAACTCTATCTTGATGGTGTTAAGTGCTGTTTATCAATGCAAATTACTCAACACACAGCTTAGGTACCGACGCAAAACGAGATAAAATACCTACTTAATGGACAATCGCACATTGTATGTCTAAATACTTTTTCTTCTCCACTTTGCATGATATTTGGCTTGACAGACATCTTTGAAAAAGCCGTAAACGGACTCGAAAGAAGGGTTCTTTTATTTTCTTCCAGAGTAGTATGGAAGATAGCAAATCTACCGAAGTATGAAAAATAGAGAATTTATTTATCTGACCAAAATACGAAATGCAATCCACTCTTTCTAGCATTCGCCACACGACACGAATTGAAACCGTCTATAACATTGTTACATTTAGCCTTGTTGTAAACAGAAACAGGAATATCTGTGCTGAAGTTGTAGTTTAAACACCGGATTCCTCACTTCATAATATTGGTCTGAGTGGAACCGCCATCCGTAAACATTCTCAGCACGTGTGTGAGGTGTAACAACACTGCACTGTGTGTGAGGACATATGCACTCTTGCGCATACTGAAAGGATCGTTTTTATGTACATCTCTAGAGTACTGATTTCGTTTCTTCCTCCCCATTTGAGCGTAGCGCTACTTCTGAGAACGTATGCTTTCTGCGGCGTTTCCTTTTTCAAAGATGAAATGTGTATTAAAATCTATGGGCACCCAAGAATATCAAAAACTGCATATTAGAAACCAGAACCGTTTAAGGAGGCTCTCTGACTTAATATCACCTTACAAATGCAGTTTATCATCATCCCATATTCCCGGTTGCGTCCTCAGCGGTAAAACTTCAGACCCCTTCTTCTTATCGTGTGTGTTAGTGACTAACACTGGTGTCAGAGTTTTTTAACCGCCTTAACGGCCTCTGACATGGTTTTAGGTAACGACCAATGTCAAAGACAATGACCGAGACCGACGGCTTAACGTGCCCTCCGAAGCACGGATCATCTTACTTATCAGACAATCAGGTGATCAGCCTACAATGTCCTAACCAAACTAGGACAACAACACAAAGTCGTTGCCCCCGCCGGGAATCGAACCCGCGACCTCCGTGTGTGTTCAGACCCCGGGGTCCTGGTTACTGGTTTGTACACAATGTCACTGCCGTCTTACTTCCGCAACCCAAAGGAACCAGAACCATGGATAGGAGCAAACGCTAGATGACGTTCGGGACCCAGAGTTTATACGTGCCCTCTAAAACGTGGAATCATCTTTCTCCGATGCTGATGCATTCCGTCGCCTTCTCTCGCTCTAGCAAATGACGGTTCTGAAAGCATCGCAGCATGCGAAAGTGTTGTTCCGTGCTGACAGATGTACCCCGAACCATAATCACTACTTATACGTATGTTTTGAATAAAAGCCCTAATCTAAAGAATGTCAATACTTCGATAAGCTGAAGGACGGCGCCGAGATGAAAGATGCTGCATCAGCTGTTGGCTATTTTGGGAGATGACCGAGCTGCTATCTGATGGCTGATAGGCTATCTGACAATCTGACGTTTGCTGACGTCATGTCATCGGCCGATAGGTAAATAAGTGTGGGAGAATTATATCAGACTGTATTCTTCCATATTTCTAATGAGACGGCGAAAATAAAATTAATATTAAAAAACAATTGCTGGCAGTCAATTGAAGCACCCTATTGTTTAAAAATAAAAATACTGAATCATGGACTATTTTAATAAACCCTGAAAAAGACAAATTAGAAGAGAAAAGATTATAAACTATTCATATTTAGTGCAAAAGATTGTTGTGATTATTCTTTTTAAATTATTATTTGCTGTATATTTTAATGTCAGGTACCACACAATTTGTAGTTATAATAATATTTTTAAAGTCATTTTTAGTTATGACTAGTTTTACAAACTGCCAGTCATCCTTTTATTAAAGACAAGGGCCTCACGATCTAATCCTACACAATCAAAAATAGAAATAAGTTGCTAGTAAACGTCACTTTAGAAGAACAATACATTTAAAGTTATTTCTATACTCTTTCGTGCCAACATCGAAGCAACGCACAAATAAGAAGCAAAGAACAGCAAGCAAACCTCTGAGTTTACTTTAGATGTACAATCATTCACGATAAGATACTGCTCACAACATCCGGAAAGGTCTACCTTTATCATCTCACATTTATAAAAACAATGATTCTCTGGATCTAAATGCGGCTATGGGACTCCTAGGGCTTATCTGCCCTATCAGAGAAAAAGACATGGCAGAGTATATTATCCTCAGATGCCTCAGATAAACATGACAGTCAAAAATGACAGGTATTTGTTAAACGTTGCAACATTTCTTCCAAACTGTTCTATTCTATTTTCAGCCTATACAGTCCTACTGCAGGACAAAGGCCTCCCTTTCAAGCTGGTCTAAGTCATAAAAAATCTGGAATGTACCAACTGCTTCTCTCCTCGTGTATATCATAAAAGCTGATCGAGGACGAGAATCCGAATCGAAATCGAAATCCAAGCAGCTTGCAGCTTCCAACCCATTGCTTAAAATAAACATTATAAAATCATCACAAAGTGTACTTGTTTAGATGATATTGTTACCTAAATTTTATTTTATATTATCATAAATTAATAGCACGGGGATAACGTATACCTACTAAATATTATACGTAAAGGTTAATGTACTCGTAGGCGCAATATTTTTAATATACCAGGAAAATGATTACTAAAATATGTAGGTAGATGTTATTTTTACAAACAGTATAGTAAAAGTTACCAAATGGGTATAGGTAATTAGCAAAAAAATAGGTAATCTCCACTTGAAACTCAAAACCTCAACTGGAGGAAAAAATCAAGGACGTGGTGATAGAAAACCATGTCATTTCAAAAAATGCCAATCGAGGGTGAGATTGAAACTGCAAGTCTGTTATAGGCGATGCGGCTAGATAGAAAATGGAAAAAAAACAAAATAGTGATGATTTGCTGAGAACCAGCTGGTACATTCCAAAAATTTCCTTTTCTCCCAGACCAGCATGAAAGAATACAAAGATAAACAACATAGATGATCATTTTTTTTAATACCTACATATTATCACGCCTGTTCCCCATAGGGATAGGCAGAAACTATGGACCTCCATATGCGACGATCCTGACAGACCTCTTTCGCTTCATCTACACTCATCACTCTCTTCATGCATCTTCTGTCCTCTTCTTTTTTAACAACCTCTACAATCTGGTTGCAATACGTTCGTCGAAGATGGCCCTGATTCACTCTTCCACTCACATTTGCTTCACAATCTTCTTTCATCCATCCTTTCTACATACCCGAACCATCTTAACATTATTAATTCTTATCCTAAAAATACGTGAGAAGGAAATATATGCCCTTGAATTGGTACCGTTGACTCATATAACAACTAGTCTCAACGTGTTTGAAAGGACAATGTAACCGTTATCCGAAGTGGGATGGAGAACCCGGGTGACGAAAACCACTTAGACTCAAAAGCCGATAAATTCGATGGCCCTTATAAAAATGGTGGAGCGGCGGATAAGGTGGGCGCCGGCGACGTCATTACGGAGCAGAAACACTCGATAACAGCCTTCGCTGGACCAGATAGTAGGTAACATGCACTAAATATAGTACTTAAAAGTTTTGGAACAAAGTTACTTTGCGGACGGTATGGACATGGTGGATAGGACTTGGCGAAAAAACTGTAAGATTTCTCCATCACAAACTTTTTTAGGTGTTGGAATTTTTTGGGGGTTTTTTGCGTTCCTGCCGAGTATTCCACGATTCCAAGACACTCAGTATTTTTTACTTTAAAATTAGGTAGGAGAGGACAATCAATCAAAAAAGAATGTCATCCACAGGTTAGTGAAGTTCCTATAAAGAGATTTTGTAAGCCAGGAAATAGTTTTCTTGAAGATAATTTTACAGAAACTGAATTTAATTAAAAAACTATTTAGTTTCACCTGTCCAGTTACTGTCTGTCTGTAATCAAGTCCTTCAAGATGCAAACTTATTTGTACTAAAAACAAAAAAAAACTATCTTTCAGTTTATTTACTTATTCTAGTTAAATTTGGACCATACCGTATGTAGCAGAATAATATGATTGCGAATTTAGAACCACTCCATCATCCTACTAACTAGCTCAATAGAATAAACCCATACAATATCTTGTTTATGATTAACAGTTTCCGTCAAGCAAAGGGAGCACAAAGAGACCCTGGCAGCGCAGCCGCCGGCGCCGGCGCCTCGATAACGACGATAAGGCTAATGGATGTCGTATCGGAACCAATACTCAGCGACGGACCCACTCACTGCATCGATATAATAATACCAGCGAGAACATCACTACCCTTACAATTTTAGAGCTCAAATTCAGAATTCAATTCACAAATTTGACCAGCCAGTACCATTGTTAAAATTCGAACGTTAAATTTTGAATCTAACCAACCAGACACTTTTATAAACTACTTACCTAATTTTAAAGCTCAATTTATTTTAAATTTTTTAACAAACTAAACCAGATACATCCTTAAAATAAACAATTTTATAGTCGAAATTTCAAACTTGAATGACCAGTGTAACTGACACATCTCTACCCTTCGAATTTTAAAGTTCAAATTTGAATTTCGTAAGGTGTAAATGGAATGAATGGGTTCGGGGAACCACGTGAGACTGGAATGTCGGTGTCAACGGTATCGGGATGGTCCATTGAGGGCGGATGCTGATTATGGACGAGCGATTTGTCTTGGAAGATATGGGTTTAAAAGCATCCTTTAATTGACTTCAGTTTTGGTTTATCATTCATTTCGTACTCTCAGCATAGCTTTTACCTTGTTTATTCCATTATCTTGTTGAAACGTTTCTTAAAAGAAAATATACGATTTTGTGCTTTTAATATAAGAACTGGAACGAATTTGTGTGAAATGTTCAATGTTTTCTCGTTCCAGGTATTCTCATTTCCATAGGTATAATAAAATGTATGTATAATTCAATTCGCAACTTCGATGAATTTCAGAAAACCTGTATCTTTATACAAGTTTATTATTTTACCGTCAAATATTTATTTCATTACAACACGTATTCTCTCATGTTGTTTAATTTAAAACCTTTGCCACTTTGGCAACTATCGCAATAGATTTTCAAAGCGTATTCTGATTTGAAAGGGTGGTTTGGCATGCCCCCTGCGTCGCCTGGATTGGGAAACCCTATGATGAAGGTGAGGGAATACCAGCTCCACCCCAAGGGAAGCATCGATTGCCACGGGATTTCCGGTACCGTCATCTTCAAACCTACAGGATACATTACGACAAATCACTGAATTACAAACCAAAGGTACACTTTTGTATAGACTAATGTAAACTTAAATCTCATGACCTAAAATTTTTTACTTAAACATTTCTTGCGGACTTTGTAAGACATATCAAAAATGTACAAAATATCACTTCACTAATGAACATCAAAATATTAATTGTCAAAAGTTGGAGAATGTGAAGGCAGGAAGAATTTAGAAATATGAATTTTATGAGACTGGGTCAGTTCATACATTAAATTTTAATGAACAAAGCCCACTTTCAGTATCATAGATGGTAGAAAAGGGAACAAAAGGGAGCTTGCCGTACGTAAATCATATCATTATACCACAGTTGGAAATAGGCGTCCCCCAAGGGCTTCCAAAACGACCGATTGGAGAAGAAATCATAGGTATATAAATAGAGTATTCATTCTGATATTCATATATAGTATATATAGTAGGTATGTAATATAATGTTATATTATTTAGTAATATTTTAGAATGTACTTATCTATGTATTTTGTATTGCTTTTTTGTGCCGCATAATTTTCTCTGTTTATCCCTATGGTTGACTGGGAGAAAATGCTTTTAGCATTAAGTCCGATATTTGTTAAAAGTATATTTGTACTTTGGAACAATACAGTTTGATAAAATAAAATAAAAAGTATAAAGGACGCATATGTTACCTTATACCTTATACCGTAGATTTTTTTAGTTTCCCCCAGCCACGTGCTAAATCTTATACTGTTCGGAAGTTGGGCGCTATTAAAAACAAATACATTTCGACGCAGCGTGACGCTGGAGGGAAAGTAGAAAAAACTGTTTGCCGGTGCCGCCGGAGTCGGGCTGGGCATTAATAATGTTGTTTTAAAGATGGCGGCCGCTGGAATGCGCTGGGACCAGATCCGTAGGGCTGCGCGGGAGATGGTCGGGAAATGTCGATGTATTTAGTTTACTATAAGACTGGAGAATATGACAAAATTGTTTGTGTTTTAATAAGGTAAACTTATTCAAAGTGTCGCAAATGCAGGAAGTACATTCAAATGTAACAATCAGATGAGGTTTGGACTGGAATAATTATAAGTAACGACTATGAAATATATGACTTAGAAAACAGAAGCAAATGAGTCAGTTTTAGGTAAATTACTAAGAATTGACACAGTGCAATCAATTTCTTATTAAAACTTATCTCAATGACATAATCTGTATGATAAGTGATAAGACTGAAGATTGCATATCCATGTGTAAATCTGTTCCTCGTGTCATCGAGAAGAACTGGCCCTTCTTGCCTACAGCGTAGCTTTTATATCTATGAAAATGTCTCCTAAATTGCGATTTCTTGCTCTTACTGTTGTTAGAGTAAATTATCGCATAGTGATGGGGAATAGCGTGCAAATCAATCACGCGCATCGATATCTTATTTATCGAGACTCGCTCGTCGCCGACCGACGGTCGTCTCTCGGGAACTATTTAATTAGCAAAGATAACGCTATTTGCGAACGGCCGCATGGTTATCACGTCATTATCTCTTCACAAAGCAGAAACGATGTAAACATGTGATTTTTGAGTCCGTACGAACGCAATCCACAGTGCAAATTGAAATTTATAATTAACACGCTTAACAATAATTGGAGATAATTATTATAATACTCACTAATCGGCGTGCTATCATAACAGAGATACTTATTGAGAACTTATTACTTTGTACAATATAATATTTTAATTTCCTGATAAAATAATTTATGTAAATAAATCCGTATTTATATGTTCATAACCACGTGGCAAAATAACTATGAGAAATATTTTTTATTCTTTTGAAAAATTATTATTGCACTATTTTAGAATTCAAACAAAAAGGATTGTATTTCTCATACCAGAAATAAACTGAGCTGTTTCGTGTGGTCCTTAGTAATAGATAACGATAACAGTTTTAAAAACAAATAGCGATTAGATAAATTAGAATAGCTCCAATTTACAAGGTACTACGATGGCGCCATTTTTCTACGCAAATAATTTTATCAGGTAAGTACTCGTATTATGTAACTTTGCCATATAGATTTTGCTTTAGCAAAAGACAAATGTTTTTCATTGAAGGAAATGTCCAATTTTACAAGCCATTCTCTTAGTAATTCTCCAATGTGCTGGAATGTATATATATTATTTACTAATACATTAAATTTTGTCAACAAAACATATGTGTGGAGACAATATAAATAATAAACTGCAAACAAACTGAGCAAAACTGCCTATGGTACAAAAGAAACTCTGTGAACAAAATCATCGTCATGCGCAGGCATCTTTAAACAGCTCCTATAGCTAGCAGTAGATCTTTCTTAACAAATGCCATTTACCATGGTCCTACCAATGCTACACTTATTAACGTTCACTTCGATCCGCGAGCTAAATACTTGCACTCGATGGAATAAGAACTCGTTCCCAGTTGAATTTCAAAATTTTATCGATATTCATTTACATCGACAATCGTGTGACGCACTAGGCATCCCTAATTTCCAGGAAGAAGGTCGGGCGCCTCGCCGGATTCCTTCTTTCGGAACCCGCTCCCGCCGGCCCTGGCACTCTAGTCTATGGTTCAGATAATAGCACCATCAATGAATTTTTGTCTATACTCCTAAGTAAAAGCCGTGGTAAAAGTATTTAGATTTAAAAGGTTTTCTATTATGGTCTTACGTAATTTTTTGTTTGCAATAACACTTATGTATATAGCCATTGTGTGTGCACAGTGACTGCAGAGTACCTTTAATACAATTTGTCACCACTTCTTTCATTAATTGTGTTAACTTTGAAATAGTAGGTCTTTGAATATATTAACAAATACATTTTATCCTTAAATCTAAGCTTTAGGGACATTTTGACAGGTTATTTTGTGGTCATATTTAGATGTGCCACGTTATCTAAAATTTACTTTTATAAGCACAACCTGTACTTTGACTGGTGGTATGGGCCCTGTTACATTTTTAACCGACTTCAAAAAAGGAGGAGGTTATAATAATTCGTCAGATTTTTTTATGTATTTTCACCGATTACTCGAAAAGACCTAGACCAATTTGGTAAATTCTAGTTTGTTTGGAAGGGCATACTTGCCCGGTTGTCCCATAGAAACTTTATCAAAATCAGTGGTGTAGTTTGTTGGTGAAGACACTTTTTAGTTTTGAAAAATTATGGTAATTATGTACAATAAATAATAATAAAAATCATCAACTCCTCATGCAAGCCTTCAGCCCAATGTTCGCCAGTATCAACTTGACCAATATTACTGACAACCCACATGATTCAAGTGCCTAAGGGCCTCTTCACACGATGGCTGTGGTAAGTGCATCTGTTGCAATGTGTATTCAATTCAACTGTCAAGTGAAGCTCGTAAGTTGCATAGCAGTGAGATGTATTCATAAAAATATATTGAATATCATATAAACGACGAGGAAAACCAAGAAAATGAGGAAGAAAATAAATATATACGGACAAATCACTCAGATTGAGCTAGCCCCAAGGTATGGGATACTAACTAAACGATACTACATCTTATAATTATAATTTATAACAAATACATTGATAAACATCCAAGGCCCACAATCTGTGAAAGATCATTTTTCATCTTGAACTGACAGGGATTGATCTCGAGACCTCCGGTGATGGGTAGTTTTCCGAAACATTTAATAAAATGAAAATTTTAAAGTTATTTTTTGGAAAAACATTTTTTTCCGAAAGAAAATTTACCATTACCCATCAGCACTCCGGTGTGACGGCATAGCATGATGACCACTAGACGATAGATAAATAAAGGGGCGTGATAGGCTGATGAAAAGAACATGTCTGAGAAGGATTGGACAGAAATGACCAAAGATAAAGAGTACTGGAAAGAAAGAAGAAAGGACTTTGCTCAGCAGTGGGACATACATGGCTAACAAACACAATCATACAAATTAATAGTTTTTCAAGACTTAAAAACCGACTTCAGCACCAAACTACACAACCGATTCTGATGCCATTTCTACAGGACCACCTCGCAAGTAAGCATTTTTAAACAAAAAAGAATTTCCTAAATCAGTCAAAAACATACATAAAAAAAATACAAGTACATTGATATTTTCCTCCTTTTTGAAACTCAGTGAAAAACTAAAGAAACTTACCTTTAGGTTTGACGTCATCCATCGCGTACCGACTGTATGGAGGGGGAGGGGTTTCTGAAACAATGAAAAAGTTAGTTAAAAATATACATAGGTATGTACACAATATCACTATTGCTTATGTAAACTTGAACTGAACATTTTAAATACTCCTGAGTCTCCTGACGGCATAATCTTTAGTCAGAGAACGCTTTCCAACACATAACGATGCCTTAATTCACAAATTGTACTAGCTAATTACAGTTATGTCAACTTTACAGGAGAGCACTTTAATGTTTTTGATTACATAATTTCATGTCTATTTAAAAGTCTGGTCCTTTGACTACATTATATCCAAAAATTGGGGCGTTAATAGTTATTTTATTTCCAAAATAGTAAAATAAACTTAAGTCCCCCATTTATGACATTTGTGCATTATAAATTACTATGTTGACATTCATTAAATGATTTTTTCTAAGCTTTAAACTAACCCCTAACTAAACTAACGATTTTAAGAAAAGGAAGGAATTCATTTGGGTGAATAATAGTTGTATAATTTTAGTCTGCTTTTCATATAAAGACGATAAAAAATCCAAATACAGGCTATTAGGTCTAGTTATGAAATTTCATTCTGTAGACATTAAGTATACATAAAGGGCTGAGGCACCATTATAATTTGATGTCGGTACTTAATTCTTTAATTTTAAAACAATCGAATAAAATTATTCCAAAATGACAGCTTTAAATCCGGCATTAAACCTTTTATTCGTGATCGAAGCATAAAACTGTCGTTATACGAGGTCAAAATATAGGTTACCTGCACCGGGTTTGATTCCCGGGGAGATACTTTTTTTCTTTTGAGATAATTGCGTATACCTGGCGGCTTGTTTGTTTTAGCTCTTTTTGTTTCCTCGAACGCGGGTGGTGATTTGGGTATTGATTGCGTTTTTGTTTTTTGTTTCTGCATTCTTGTGGTCTGCAGTTATTTTAGGACCTAAGCAATAGTTAAAAAATTGTTCTATTGTTTCCTCAATATCAATTACCTTGAACTCAATATCAATCAGATTAGTATCTTAATGTTAGGGTTATATTATAATTAGCTTTGATAGAAACACTACCCCACTTCAGATAAATAAAATATACCTACAAGTCTTTGAAACGCATCCTGACTAGAACAAATACGTCGCCTTGAATGATCCTAAAATTTAAATTACTTGTGACGTGCATCTAAACAACCTTACAAGGCACAAAGTAGACTACTAAAATTTCAACCGTTTATGGGTATGGGCCCAGAATAATCCACACCGGATTAGCAAAACGGAGTCAAGTTATGTCGTTTGAATCCAGAACGCGATCTATTCCATTTGCGGGCACGTGCTATTGGCCATTTCGAATTTCGAATAACGTCTAAAAAATTGGAATGCGAATTGTGCAATTGTCACTAGCGATTCGGCGCCAGCCGTGGCGGGACGTGCGTCGCTTTTTTCCGTGGTATCGGTGTCGTATCACAATCCGAATACAAATTATATGGTCATCAACCATAAGCATAACCAATACACTCCAGCGCACCTACGGCCGCGCCTGGTTCTCAGAAGCGGTTAACTGCATTTGCGCAAGAAATTTCAAACAATCGCCATGTATGCACCTGCATGCTGAATGAATGAATTTTAAGCATGGCACTTTTTGGAGGAGGTCGTAAATCAATCGAACGTTTATAGCTATTTTATTACTTAATCAAAGCTTTCGGCGGAGTATTCCATGACATAATAGACGCACCGCTAGTGATTGTAACGCTCACAATAACAACTATACTGGAGAATGAATATGTATTAGAAGGAATGCACATTACAAGCGGCATGAGTCATGTCTGCTACCGCTGCGCTGTAACCCTACAACATTGCAACTGAAAAAAAGACTAAGCAACAGCGAAGTAAATGACCCTAAACGCCTAGCATAGCATCTAGCAGATATAAATAATATCAGTTGTTGACTTTAATCTCTCTACGTGTGTCCGTACAACCGCAGCATCGTAAGAAACCAAAATAAACTCTATTTGAGAGTCGTAAATTTTATTTTCGCTTTTCCGCCACCAGCAATATGTTACCTTTTCGCGACAAGAAAGTCATACATATATATGTAGAGTGGCGTGACTGAAAATTCTTTTAAAACTATTACGTCACATGAGCCCTGTGTGATTGCAGGAAAAAAGACTTTGAACTGATTGATATAAAGTGCTATTTTCGCTGTGCGTTAATTAAAGTCATTGGTTCATTTTGTCGGGAGCATGAAGTTGGGTTAAGTGTATATGAAAAAGGATCGAGCATTCTTAGTGGCCAGAGTTTAAATTCCTTTGCAGGAATTTTCTATATCGCGTTTCAATTATTGGTGGAATCCATCGAGGGATAATGTGTCGTATAAGAATAAATATTGGGTTTAAATTTGCAGGGCCGGTATTGGAATGTTGTCGATGAGGTAGATGGTGCTCGGAGTACTGGAGGCCGCTGTATGTGTAATTAATCTGAACGTTCAATCTATAGCAATAAATACCGTACGTTGTCAGTCAGTTTGTCCTTCGATTACTATGTAACTAGCGAACCGGTCTGTCTAGCTCCATTGGCTTATTAATCGCTCTATCTGCGGAAATCTTTGCCTACTTTAATTGCAAAACTGTGGCATTTAACAAAATTTTAATGGAATCGGAACCTCTGTTTTCGTGCTCATTTATTACCTTTCTTTTCTGATGTCGATTCCTACCTGAAATGTTCATATCATTGTTCTGCACATATGTACCTACCTATTTTCTAATATTAAGAGCTATGATAGGTCACAATGACTATTATTCATTCCATTTGGTGGAATTTGACTTTGACTTAATCCCAGGCAAATTGAAAAAACTCTCGATTACGCCGTCCAGAGATGAGTGGCGGAACTAAATATTCCAACCGGTATCAAGTGGAATTGATATCGATAAAATATAGCTAAGAACCACCGCAAGGGATTTTATGTCAAGAAAAAAACGAAGAATATCATCGAAATCGATCCATCCATATTTACAGATAAAGAAAAATATTACAACAATTTGGAAACTTTGAAAAATCAAAATTATTTACCCGTCATCGTCATATTAACTGTTAGTCTGTTAGAAGTAATATTCTAGCCTTAAGTACGTAGAGATATTTGTGCAGAGAGTAACATATATACAACTCTCGTCGACTGCATAGTTCGCGCATTCCTAGGACATATACACAACATGCAACAATGTGCAAATTATCAGCATATGTTTGAGATTTAGTACCTAGTTGCAGCACCAGTAATAAGTATATGTCAGGAGCTTCGTTCTAGATAGCTTTATGAATAACAGGAAATCTGTTGAAGAAAATACGAAATTATTTTCAGTTATTTTGAGGGTAATGCGATGTGGATACGCTGAGACAAGTTTATTTAGTAGGCAAATTAAAAATCCCCTGACGACTCCATCTAGTGATAAACGGCGGAACTACATTTGATACCCGTAGTGTCATCTATTAGTGGCCAACTTTGAAGCGTTAACACCTAGTAACTTTTAAACGATTCAACCCATTTTCATCAAGTGGCTAAGAATCACCGCAAGAGAAGTTGCTTTTACGTAAAAAAAACCGCATTGAAGTCTACCCATTCATTCGAGCTCTCGCTACGATAGTAGATACAGACCAACAAACAGTACGTCTGTCTGTTGGTCTGAAGCTTAAACTTATAACACGCTTCTTTCTATCGGGGGTTAAAACTTCCAACAATCAATTTCAAACCGAACCAAATTGTGCTGTGTCAGACTCAAGCTATATTATTGAAGGCAAATCTACCACATCTTTACTTAAAAGAAATTTGGAGGTTGACTTTTAGGGCATAGGCATAGGATATAAAGATATCATAACGTTATTAAGCCTACTATTAGTGGATCATTAGAAAACAAAAGAAATCCGTATCTGAGAAAAAGTTTTGAAATCAAGAAATAAACAATTTGCAAAGCGAAAAATTAAAAGTATTTAAGAACCAATTGACCAAGTCAAAAGTTTGTAGTTTGTGTTTTATGACAAACGTTTAGTTTCGGTAGGTGCTTCAAATTCTTTGTGTGATTTATAGTGGCTCCCATTTCACTTGATATCCTCGCTGAGCGCTGGCGCCGCCGCCGCGCAGACGCAATAATGTATGATTCATATGTCGGTATCGGTATGTTTAGAAAATCACTTGATTTGTTACCGGATAGCATTCGTTTTGTGGACAAAACATGTCACTTTTACGACATTGCTGACTATTTTACTTTTCAACACATTTCGAGCATAATAAAATTTTGATCAAAAATGTTGGCACACTAGTAACTTTGTTGAATGTACGGTTAATATTAATCTAAGTAGAAATAGAATTTAAAATCTTTATTGACAATAAATAAGTATTAAATCCCGAGCCGTAAACAAACAATAAATCCCATTTAATACGCCGTAAAGCGCCAGAATCCGAGCCTACGTCACAGAACCCGATTATCTCGCGGATCATCTCAAGGACAGCGCGCACGCATTTGAACTGGAAGATTTAGACAAACGAGCTTGGATGACAGAAAGAATGCAAGAAACAATCGATGCAGAACCTAAACACGGTATAAATAGGATACATAAAGATATATCACGTAATATAATTAGATACGATCAGGCATCAATGGCCGACTCTCGGGCAGCCATCTTGCCATTACATTCAAATACGGAACGCTGTCAATCAACGAGCCAAGCAACCACCCCGGCAAAGAGTAAATTCGAAAACGTTATACGCACAGCAGCACGGCGCGCGGGCGCGTGTGAATCGCCAGAAATAGCCCGCCCGAATTTAACATGGCGAGTGGCGCCAGCGGCGGCGCCGGCCGGCCGCGCTTGCGCGCACCCACGCGACGCTCCGGCGCAACCCTGAGTGTGCACCGCGGAAACAGGGGAGACATTCCGCTCAGCAATTCCAACAATCCAAAAAAGAACCAACTACATTAAAATATGCTAACATTGTGACGAGAAAACAGGATATGCCAAGTAAAAATACAAGAAAATAAAATAAAGACAACGGTACAAATAGGTCTGTGACTAGGTACGTGTGAATGAGGGGTACAACTAACAATATTGTCATCTATATAAATAAGGATTTACAAAAATATTTCTGTTTAGTTAAGTTAAACGAATTCAAGGTTTCTTTTATATACTCAACCAGCATTGTATGAAACAGAGATTTAGAAATTTTATAAAATATTAACATGTAACAAATAATGTTAACCGTTACACTAACTCTTTAATTCAACGTCAATCCAGTATAAAATAAAATAACAATATGCTGCCAAAATAGAAAGACATCAAACGCCAACTAGACAAGGTGTGAAAACATCAAACCATCTGTGACAAGGATGAACAATTCAGACGTCAAATTAACTGCCAATTCAAGAGTTATAAAACTCCAATGAAGAAATCATCGACGAAAGAACACGATGTGAACGAACGCTATTGGTGCAGTACGTCTCTCGTTCTCACATAAACTATCTGGTCGTAAAACAAATTCCTCGTACCGCTAACTCATCTCTTTGCTAGAATAGAAAGTAGTTTATTCTTTATTGACTTGGCACTTACTACGATTAATGCGACTGGTTACTTAGGCATTCGATGATATCTAAATTAAAATATCAACTCAATAGGTTGCGTCATCAGAGAATTTACAATTTCTATTTCCAAACTGGGCGCTTTACAACAAAACATTGGCTAAAGTACAGTTGTTTTTTGTTCGACTTTGTCGGACTGTATCATTCCAATTGGAGCACAATTATAAGGGAGTGGTGTGGGCTCGTCGAATGCCATCGTCATTGGCGATCCGAACATGCCATGTTCAGTATAACGTCATGTGCACGCGCAGACCTTGTCCATCGACTTTATACATCTACCCGATGCTACTTTAATCTACCGGAAGACATGCATGACGTCTACATACGGAACAAGAATTTAGACGATGCAAATTCATATGTTAATTAAATGAAGAGACACAAGAACAAAGAAGTGATTACAGGAAACGATGCTGGTAACTGATAGTGAATCAGAGCGAGGTTTTCACCCTAAATACATTTAGTGAATATTCATAGCCACCTGAGTAAAAGCTTCACGCAGCGTTGGTTCTCCTAAAATACCAATTATGACCAAATTTAGAACTTCTTGCTCATTACGACCATCGACATTTACTTTATCGTCTAAAATTTTTTTAATATTAAAAATTAACATTATTTATTGATATATATAGTATCGTTATATACAATTAGAATTAATATCGGCACTTTAGGAAATTAATTAATGAGATTTATTAAAACACCGAGCCATATTAAATTACTAATGTTAATTTAAAAAATTCAAATACTTAAACCAAATCAGTGAAATGGACAATTAGTATGTTGCTCGCAGCTTGAGCACATATTGAATTACAAGATACGTAGAATTTCTAATTAATTATATGTGTTTTTGGTCGGTAACGGTTTTGAGATCCCCGAAAGGCCTCCTCTCAACATTATAGCTTGAGAGAACCAAATTCTTGCGGCATTACTAACTTTATATTATAATGTGTGAGCTGTGACTCAGAAAACTGTCACCGGTAAGTGTCACGGAAACCGTAGCGCTTCTAACAAAATGATTTACAATCGTACCTTATGTGTTGCATGTCTTATGATCATGGCTCAAAATGAAATATGATTTATTGGATAAGCAAATATGAGAATTTAGTTTTAAAATGCTGTAGTAACTTCTTTACCTCTTGTGATCCTCTTTTTGAGGTATTAACAGGCTTTAGGATTCTTTCCTCTTAATAATTACTTGCCTTTATTTAAAACCTTTTAGTTCTAACAATTTACTTATTTCTATCAAAATGAAAAACTTATTTTATACAATTAACATTTGCAATATAGCAACTTAAAACCAGTAAATGCTAATGGATATCTAATTTTAAGAATGATGCTATTCTTCGAGCATTTAAATGAGGGATAGTAAAAGAAAAACAAATGTTTTGTATTGGTGACTGTGGCAGGCAGGAATTGAGCTATGGCCATAGCCGCGCCGCAATGCTCCAGCTAGAGAGGCAGCAAGTAATAAAGACGACAAGTTTACCAGTTTCGCAAGAGCCGCTGTCGGGAGCAACCGGTTCTGTCACAGGTGCCGCCAGTCAATGGGCTGTTTTATGACACGCTCTTTGCGAATAGACGTTAACTGATAATTGCATATTAGAGAATACAAATCTGGGAAAAGGTAAAATGTTTAAATTATATGCTTAGAGTAGATATAATTACATATTGGCCTTTTCTGAAAGATGCTTCATGATTAGCGTCTTAGTATGTTTTAAGTCTAAAACACCTCTTTATCACGCAATTTGTTCGCATAAATATTTAAAAACGTGTTGAAAAGCTTCAAGGACTCTTTTTACTAATACAAACTACCAAATATCACGGGCCATAAACAACTCTTTTTAAAATTCAAACCTATTCACCGCCGCGCATAATACGGCCAGCCATTCACAAATTCAACAAAGCTGCTCAAAAACATGACCAGACTACAATAAAACAAAAAAATCCGATCACGAAAATCGAGTTGAGCTTACGCAGTACGGGCGTACCTGCGCCGGCGCAGCCCCCCCTCCCCCGCCGCGGCCCACCCCGCAACCGCGCGGCGCGACATGGCGCCGGCGCCAGCCAGCCGACAAGCAATTATGGCTAAATAAATATCGGCCATGCCGCCGCCTCCGACGCGACGCTAACATCAACAGATGGATTTTTATACGGGTATATCTAGACGACATCATTAAATTTTGGACCCCACTTGTAATGGCCCGGTGAAATGGCGTGTGGGCTCGGAATTACTTGTAAATGGTAGTACGAGTCGGCGATAACGTCCGCGCCGTCGCGGATGTGGGTTTGATGGCCGCTCGTGGGTGACTGATTTCTTTAATGGGCATAACATGACAATTCAGTTAATTAACGGAGCGCTGAGGCGTCGCTGGCAATCTTTGATCCTGTTCGGCGTCGGGCCGACGCCTGCGCTCGATAAGATAACGATCCCCCTTCCTCCCCCGCTCGCAAGCGCCGGCATAAAAACATTCACAAATAGAGGCCGGCGGCTCACGGGCCGTGATTGGCGCCGAACGTCGATCTGCGAATGTAAGCCTCGGGCGAGCGCTGCGTTCTCAAGATTGATGTGCATGAATAACGTGCCTGAGAATATTTCCAGTTAAAATTCTTGGGTTATACGCAACTGATTTCATGTGAATCATAATCGATTTCAAGAACGATTATGTCAGTTATAAAACCGTAGTTGACACCTGAGTAATATTACTAAAACAGGTGTTGATAAATTTGAGAGCAAAACTTAGCAGGAAGAAGGTAATAAAAAATTAACACAGTATACTCCTCCGAGGATTAACTAGAAAATAAAAGAAACCACAGGCAGAAAAAACCATTGTAGAAATAGAAAATCTACAGATTGTTCCACCGCTGTATTTAACGAGCAGCAAATCAATCGCAATCATTCAAAGCGCACATTAATCAAAAGATCGCCAAAATAGCGATGTAAGCGGCCTCTATATTTAGTCTGGCGACCAATGTGGTAACGTCAAGAAAGTGGACAAAAACTCCGGCGACGCGCCTTCAAAACTGAAGACCGCCGACAGCGCAAAAACTCCAGGTGAAGTGCACACTAAACCAGCTGGACATAATATGCTCTTTGAAATTTAATGTCTTCATTTGGACAGCGATGAAATTCTAAACAATGGTCACTCTAATCATGGCATTCTTAACATTGATGAGAGAAGTAAAAAAAACTAAAGCGATTGTAAAAAATTAAAACATAATTATGGAGGTGATTTTGCAAGTATACTAAGTTCTTCTAATATTCATCCAGCTTTTAAGTAGACTGAGTAAATGTTATTTTTTTTTCACGGAGTTTTGTGTTTAAATGCTCTATTCTGGTTTATCATTTTCCTTATGTTCCGCATTATACTCTATCTCTATGATTAGTCATGAATGTCTATGATTAGTCATACAGATTGAGTTAGTCCTAAAGTAAGTTTAAACTTGTATTATGGGATACTATTTTAAGATACAAATAGTAAATTCTAACCACCAGTTGCCGTAACAACAAATCCATATTTCCAAGGAATCGTTAGTTATTCTAATCAAACAGATAACACAAAATAACATATCACATCCAAGAATAGATTGCGCAATTAGTCCCTGTGTATTTGAGCACTTGAACGTGTCCAAACAGTCGTCTAAAGCGAAAGTAATCCGACATCCGTTCGGAGCCGAGCTCGAGACGGGGAGTCATGCAACTTGTCTCTTGAGGATACCGCTATACCATCTCATAATTCAGCTTCACAATTTTGTTCACCACGCGACTTTTTTACATTATATATTTTTTATCTCTGAGCTCTTTTGACGATACCGCTGTTATTTTTAATTCATCATGTTGACTGACAGTTTTGATAGCAGCTTTCCACTGGTCAAAGTATTGCTTTCATGTTTCTCCTTTTTCATGGCTTGATAATTTTCGAAAATACTGTCTCTGTAGCTCAGAGTCCAGAGGTCAAGGTTCGCCTTGTGATCTGGATGTCGTGGGTTAGAATCTGACTGAAGAGCATGCTTTGTGAAAATTGTTCCAGTCTGGTTACGATATTGCAGGCTTGAATCACCTGATTATCCAAAAAGAAAGATGTTTCCGTGTTTTGGAAGACATGTATAAACTGTTGATTCTGAACACAATCTAGCGTTTACTTAAATCTAACCGAGGATGGTTTCAGGTCTGACCAAAGGTAGGTCAGACGACAGTCTGGCCTCCGCAACTCAATCTTACATCTCTGTATAAAAACTAGTAACGTCGCCAAATCTCCTAGGATAGATAATGGACCCCGGGCTCTAAAGCGCTACTGCTAAACATTCAATCGGGAATACGCTCTGATGATAATCTTTGAAAAGCACACATACGTGTTTTAATATTACGGTAAAAAGTACGCCAGCGCCCTCAGCGGTTTACCAACCCCATTTAAATTACAAAAATTCAGCTATATCATAGCATCTTCATTGGAAATAATCGATGTCGATTCTTTGATCACATATCCAATTCATTCTCAAAGACGCATGAGAGATTTTAACATCTGAGATAGATTTAATCTGTGTATCCCTATGGTTGACTCTGAAGTACGCCAATAGAAGCCATTGTTAATTGTGGATCAATAAAGTTTTTATTAAGTATATAAATAAATAGATTTCTTTACTATGAGTGATTAGATCATAATACAACTCCTTTCGATTTTACTTCACTTTCAGAACTTGGTTTGACATTAAGTATACACAAAAAAAACTGTATTAAATAACGATATGACGACCTCTTTGGCCACGCCATCACACCGGAGGTCCCGGGTTCGATTCCCGGTCAGGTCAAGATGGAAGATGATCTATTTCAAATTGACCTGGGTTTTGGATGTTTATACAATATGTATTTGTTGTAAAATATAGTATCGTTTAGTTAGTATCCCATAACACAACACAAGTCTCGAACTTAACTTGGGGTAAGCTTAATCTAGCTTAATTTTTCCGTATATATTTATTTATACATTATTTATGTGAATAATGGCATGTCAAATCCTCGTTTCATCTTCAAATCTCAGCAATCGTATATATTACGTATACCAGCTTCAAAATTAGGTTCCTCTTCAAAACAACATAATTTACTTGTCGCTATGAGCAGGAGTACTTCAAGGATCTCTAATTGGCCTTTTACTATGTATGCGACATTCAATACGTCAATACGAATCTTGCGTACAAAAAGTTGTTATACGTTATAGCGTCATATTACTACAAATTCTAAGGTCATAATTTTAAGTTCAGTGACCAATTCTCGACATGGGGCCCTCGGAGGCTCTCTTGCCGCATTAGGTAACTTTAATATTCATATTTTTGTTGCCTTTCTTTTTAATTAATATGCTAACAGGCATTGTCAGCACACCTACGTGTTAGCTCCTAAAGCCACACACTACATGCGTGGGAGGCAAGTTGTAG
The DNA here is from genome assembly GCA_963555685.1 of Acrobasis consociella. Taxonomy (NCBI): domain Eukaryota; kingdom Metazoa; phylum Arthropoda; class Insecta; order Lepidoptera; family Pyralidae; genus Acrobasis; species Acrobasis consociella. The sequence goes on from OY743116.1 coordinate 811,796, forward strand.
GCGATTTGAACTGCGCGTGAGTCGATGTCATGGTCACAAACCGCTTCGAAACGTAGACATCTCCAAATGAATGTAACATTTTCTCAGTTAATAGTTTCCTTTACAACCTGTTACATTGATAAATTCGATATTATTTTACTTAGATGAATGGCTTAGATTTTGAATTAAACTAATGTCACTTTTGTTAAATAAATGTGGGTAGAAACTTGTTTTAATTGCAATTAAACCAATCTCTTGGGTAATTACAATCAAATTACATTTTGCAGTGTCGCGTCGAATTCAATTAGAGAAACTAGTTATTTTGAGCACGATTATGGACTTGTTTTGGTAGTTGTTGTTATGGAAAACAACTTAAATAGATTAGTACATGATAATTAAATTAAATTAAAAAGATGAATGACTAGATTTAAATCAAAGAACTTGCCATGTTAAGTACATAAGAGAAAGAGCAAAATTCTAGACAAATTTAAGTCATTGACATGCAAACAAGATGTGGGAATGTGAATAGTTGAGGAAACATCTAGCTAACAAAGGATGCCGGCGACAGCGCCATTGCCTGGCGAATTAAAAAGTTAACGGGCTGCGCGCGCCGCCGAGCGTCGCGGCAAAGTGGCGCCAGCGCCGTGACCTTGTCTACTTATCGCGAGCGAGTGACCCTCGCAACGGCAGATTAGGTGATAGCTGCTTACTTTCCTGCGTTGCTTTTGCACCCCGTCACAAAGTCACTTCATTCGAAATTTCAATCAGTGATTTAAAAGCAGACGTATCATTTCATGCTATTCCGGAATCTCACTCTAATGACGATAATGATTCTGCGAAGATACCTGTGACATTAATGTAACTGGATATGGAGAAATAATGGTGACCTTTAAAATTATCAAATAAAACAAGCTTTAAGAACACTACGGAGTTGATGTCATCTCTAAAAATAGACAACCGAACGGAAATGTTTACACTTTACAATATGCCATAGGGATAGAACATAAAGTTCAAGAGATTCGGACACATGATGAGTCCGGCGGTGCTATGTGACCTGGCACAGGCATACGAGACCGCAATGACGTCACTGAGCGTAACGATACAGAAACAAACAGTAGCGATAAACACACTGATAAGGATTGGCACTGATAACACGGGCGTGAAGTTAGCGCTGAGCCTTGTGAACAGAACACCGGCTCTCAAGCTGGAGTTCAGAGGAGCCGGGATCATCCCATAGGATCTTAAGATAAAGCATTAGATAACTGAGGATGCCAATGGTGCACCCGATAAGGTAACGTTCGAAACACGGAGAGGTTAGGTTAGGTCCACCAACAGAAAAGTACAGCAGATAAGAACAGATACGGCAATTAAATTAAACATTCAAGTCATTTTTCGTTCCGAATCAATAGTCACACTGGGCGTCGAGCATCCATTCCGAGCCGACAACATCATTCACACAGAGCACAATCTATTTCGAAAATACACTGCGATAGCGCACAGAGATTCGACACTCATGTTTACTTTATGCACTTGTTGCGCGGGTCAACGGCCGAGTGCGCGTCACATACCGGGCTTGCACAGGCGACTCCAGTGGTAAGGGTTGCAACACTGCTGCTCCTTGCATCCAGGGAGTCTGCGGAGCTCGCTCAGCTCCCGGACGTCAGGGAATCGGAAGGCACGGGTGACGGCGAGGCGCAGTTGTGTGGCGACATGGTCGGCCGGAACGCACTCTGTGCCTTCGTCGCGCTTGTCGAGGGCCCTGGCGAGCCTCCGGAGCTGGTCGTCGGTCACGGAAGGCGCGCCGGCCGACGCCAGCCGCCGCCGCAGCGCGCGTCTCCGGAACATCACATGCCGACGTCGGCGTCACGAGCCGCGCGGCAACCCGCGCCACGCCACACTCGCTCGCTGGCTGCACGTCATCGCGGGCCGCGGGCGGGCTCTGTACTGCCGGCGCGAGGGCGGCGAGACCGGCCGGTGCAGTGACGCGGCCCGCCAGCCGGTGCACTCCACCTGCACATTTTATTTACCCTAGTTGACAGTTACCCGACTTTGATCTTTAATAAAATTTTGTCCAAGATTAAGAACGTTTTGAAGATAATGGAGTTTAAAATCGAAGAAACACGAATACCACGACCAAGGCTTACATTTCCAGAAATAAGTTTAACAATGCAATACCTAAGTATTATTCGTGATAGATTTGGAAAACTAGATTGAAATCAAACCAAAAATCTCTAACACAGAATCTATTGCATTAGCAAACAACACACTCGTTCATGTTTGGTTCATGTTTACGAAATTTCTTCCAGCAGACCCGACAGCAGTTTTGTTAGCTGTATTAAAATAACTATTATAATTGTTTCAGTTTTGACACAAAATTAGAAGTAACCTACATTTTACCCTTTTTCTCATCTATCTTAAAAAAATTGACAAACTAATATGGTCTGATTATGAAATATGAGCTGTAAGACGAAGTGACCATTTCTAATTCTTATGGAAAAGCATCAATCGTTTTCTCATCAATCTGAAAAATGTGTTTTTGAGTTGTAAGACTTAGTGACGCCAAATGTCATATCCATTATCACAATATAACAAAATCTCACGCTTTCTAAGTTGCCAACAATTTGGGTGAAGTTTCCAACATGGCAACCCACCAGCGGGCGGTGACGAGACGCAAGGGGCGCGGGGGCCGCCTGGCGCCACCGGCAGCGTCAGGTGCGCGCCGCTGTGTGCGTGCGGCGCCACCCGCGACACACGCCATGCACACAGATACCGACAGGCGATACAGCCTCGCTGCATACCTATCACTGTCTCCGGGAGACAAGTATACCACCAATGGAGATGACGAAATAAAAGTTATTTATAATGGCATGATAAGACGTGAGGATGTTACTAATATAATATTGAAAGGGCTGTTAAGTTGTGCTAATATTGAAGCTACAAATTCAACCAATTAACTTGACGTTGAAAGTGAAGTTATTTATAGCATCGTCATTAAAGTCGAGGATATAGTTGGTGTTATTGAAGTTACTACTATCACAGAAAAGATAAAAGAAATAAGAATTATTTTAAAGATATAAGACATGGCTAAGACTATAATGGAAGATGATCTTAGTAGAGAAAAATTAGTTTAAATTAATTAAAAAATGAATGATCAAAATTGGACATAACTTATTCAATGATCAGCAGACCCTGCAGTATCCCAGAATTAACAACCCACCAATCAAGATATTAAATTTTAGGGAGGCATAATTGGGCTAATCTGCAGGCAAATTTGATTGGAATGCACAACAACAAACCAGTTTCGTGAGATTATCACTTTTAGGGACTAACTTATCGTTACCACTAATAAAATTTCAATTTGATATTCAAGAGTTTGATGTTAAATATTTTAGGTAAAATTTTTCATTACAATAACAGCAGCTATTGATGATGCAAATTAAATCACCTTGTTTGTAGGCCCTCTTCTGTCAAATTCTAGTAAGGGCATTGTGTGATTTGTCTCCATACGTGACTGCATGATTGCTGCTATAATTAGCAGGTATTTGCTGTCGTCAATGAGGAGACGTGGGTCGTGTTACGTCAATTTGGGTGTGGTATTGTTATCTATATTACCATCATTATCATTTCAAATGATTTTATTGATTGACGCGTTGTTCTGACTTAAATTATGAAGATCTGTTAAGAATTATTCATCAATTGAACCACGCATTAAATTGTTGATTTTAAAATGACTTTAAAACAAATCAGCTAATGATCGGATTAAATCGTTGCATAATTTAGCAATTAAAAGGGACTTTACTCCCAAGCAATACGGTAAGGTTTAAAGTTGTAATACTTATAACGATAGTAACGATACGACGATGTTAACTATCGTAAATCGTGGAGGCATCAACATTAAATAAAATTATTCGCTATGAATCAAAAGTGTAAGTAATTCATAGAATTAAAACAAAGATCAGGAAGTAGGTATCGGCCTAATCAAAACTGAAACTATTCATTTTATTTCAATACTAGCCGAAGCCCGCGACTTTGTTCGCGTGGACTTTATGTCTCTGGAAAATGCTCATCAGGCTGAACAACTTTTACTAAGGCGGCATTTTTATATCTCTTATAGTTTAGCTGGACCATTATGGTTCTGCATCAGGCGTTCCATTTTCCAATATCATTTATACCCTATATGTTGCCCAGGCTTAATAGCTATATAACAAAAAAAGTTTTATTCGAATCCGTCCAGTATATCCGGAGATTAGCGTGTACAAACAGACAAACAGGCATACAGACAAGCAGACAAACAGATAGACATTTTTTTTTAAATTATTACTCTATTACTACGTCTCCATCGCCCTCAATATTTTTTTTGGAAATATATTTAATGTACAGACACACTTTTATTACTGTTTTATTATATGTATAAATATAGATATATTAGTAAATAGTTATTACAGCTTATTATTTTGCTGTAAATTAAAACCTGAGGGGTATATTTCAGAAAATGCGTAATTGTTCTGTGATGTTAAACTTGAGCGATATGTATTTTCCGTTCCTTTTAAAAAGAGTTTGATGCACGCTTACAATCGAATGTTTTGGAAAAATTTAAGGGAATCCCGCAGTGGACTTCCTGTTTGTTGTTTGGGAGCCCCACTTAAATATTTATTTTATTCTGTTTTTATTATTTGTTGTTACAGCGGCAACATCTGTGAAAATTTTAACTATCTATATATTATCATACTATCTATAACGATTCATGAGGTACATGGTGACAAACAGACGAACAGCGGAGTCTTTGTTATAGGATCCCGTCGTTTTTACTCTTTTTCAGGATACTCTAGGCACTATTTTCACTCATGTGACCTTAAGACACAGACGGCCTTTCTACCGTTGCTGCTCTTTGTCGCTTTGGAATGCGCGGGCAAAGACATCTTGCTAATGAATATCATGAAAAGCAGGTTCCGCTGTTACCATGACATGGTCAACATCAAGCTTGCCAAATTAGTTTATGGACCCTGGGGTAACTATTGAAAACTCGCTCTCTTTCTATGTATAGCTTTACCTTTTTCTACCTATTTCCTCTCGTAGAAATTTATTTTGAAACATATAGCACCTATCTTGTTTAGTTAAAAAGGAACCCTTATAGTTTCACCATGTCTGTCTGCCTGTCCGTCCGCGGTTCAAATCAGAGACTATGTAGAGAGATTAATAATTCCAAAGAAGTCATTAAATAAAATCTTAATTTTTTTTAGGATAGCTTCCGTACGAGTAATGTGGGGTAATTTTTTTTCTTGACTAACCCGTTGTGTGGGCTATTGTTCAAAAGGTCTTTCAAAAATATTTTGATCTTGTAAACACTAATTTTCAGTTTAGAGATCCGTTTCTGATATCTGGTTTTATAGTGGAAATTTTTGTTAGCGTCAAGTGTCCCCCTCCTCCCCTTCTATCTGCTAAACGATTCTTTTGGAAGTTTAAAGAAAAACTAAGAGTTTACAAGTCAAAAAGTTATAGGCTACCAACTCGGAAAAAGTAAAGTTAAGTATAAATTCTGATCATGAAAATCTGAGAAAAAAAAACTTGGACTTTCCATAGAAACTCAACCAGGTGATCAGAGAATTTGTATGGGAGGCCCATTTTTTCTGTGATTGTGTATTGCATATATGTATGTTATGCATGTAAACGGTCCCCTTCTTCTTATCTAGTCACCCAAGGATACCGAAGACCTTGCGAAGTGGTAAAAAAATAGGCGAATTTGGCTACAGTTTTACGAGCTGAGTCCAGGCTTAACCCAGTGGTTCTGCAAAGTTTGTCCTACCCTCAAGTCCTACCAGTAGGACTACTGGGAATTTTCGTTCCAATAGAGCTATCGCAGTTGGCTGTGACGTAACAGTATACTACCAGGAATGTGTCTACATCACGATATGTTTGTGCTTATCTTCAGTATGAATGCAGGTATGAATAGTTCATTATTTTTGAGTCGCAGGAAGTTGGCTGTAGTTTTACAACCGGCAGCCGCCCGAGACCCTCTTTGGGAATATAAAGACCCAGGACAATTTCAAAAGTCATTTTCACACTTTCCTTAGCTGGGAATCGAACCCAGAACCTTCTAGTGGCGGACTAGCGTGGTTACATTACATTACGCCACAGTGGTCGACAAAGTAAAAGTTGTCGAGGTGAAATACTTACCCCTTATTTATCCATACAAAGTTACAAATGTTTGATAAACCTATTTTAGTTAAAATAGGTTTATCAAACATCTATTCTTGTTCTTATATCGTTAGTGGTGTAGTGGTTAGAGCGTTTGACTCATATCCGGAGATCGCGGGTTCGATTCCCAGCGGGGGCAACGACTTTGTGTTGTTGTCCTAGTTTGGTTCGGATATTGTAGGCTGATCACCTGACCGTCTGATAAGTAAGATGATCCGTACTTCGGAGGGCACGTTAAGCCGTCGGTCCCGGTCACTGTCTTTGACATTGGACGTTACCTAAAAACCATGTCAGAGGCCTTTAAGGCGGTTTAAAAACTCTGACACTAGTGTTAGTCACTAACACACACGATAAGAAGAAGAAGATCAAATATAGAAAATAGCGAAAGAGACAAAACTTTTTATGAATAAGTCTTCTCTTCTCTTAGGTTTATGGTTAAGGGGCTACCTGAATTTTTCGGGGTCCACTGCAATAAATTATTGGAAAATATATAATTTAAAATGTTGTCTTGATCAATTGCTAGATAACCCTTCAAACTATTTAATGAACTACTTGAAGCTTTTCTACGATCATTTGAGAAAAACTGCCACTTTTGGCTAGCGTGCGAAAAGCTTCACGTTCTCACTTGAAACTACAAACTATGAAGGGTTATTTAGAGCTTGATCAAGAAAAAAATTAAATGATATCTCCGTTTCTTTTCAAATTATTTATTTCGAATGGGGTAGCAATGGACCCTGAAATTAAGTATCCTCGCTTTTACTCCAAGTATCATCATTATCAGGGCTTTAAGGTCTCCACTGCAGGAGCACTACCCTCTCTGTACTACTGCTTAGAGACATATTTAGTCAGAGCAGCCAGAAGATTCGGCCTACCCTCTCCACGCTTGCTAGACGTTTTGGAGAGGTCTCATGATGCTTATAAGCTTTGTTTAGCTTGTATTTTAAGTCGTCTTCTACGACATCCACGGGAGGACTTGGAGTGGTCCTATTCTACTCTGCCGAAAACCACACGGCATTCCAAGTATATAATTATTTACTCCAAGTATAAAATTAACTAAAGCTGACACCAACAGCTGTGCTGTTAGCCTCGTTGGTGCCAACTTGTAATTGTTACCACGGTGCTGTGCAAACACAACTTTGTATTGACGATTAATCTTTGATAAAATTAGATTTCATGAAATTCCAGCAGTAGTCCGTAAGGTCTGAGGCTCAGGACATGCTGGGGTTGCAGTCTAGGAGATAGAGAGATCATTTGTTTATTTGTTGTTAGTGACACGAATCATCATCATCATTATCTGGTCTTTTTTAGTCTCTGCTACAGGAGCACAATCTCTTCGACTGGCTCACGTTCTTTCACTCGACTTTAATGACCGAAATCAGTGTTTGCTCGCTCCTTGAGCAATTGCAACGCTGAGTTTTTACCTTTTTGTGTCACTGCGTTTCACCTTATTTCTACGAATTATTGTCATTGTTTATGTGTTGATTTGTATGCGTGTACCTCAGTGAGACAAATAGTGTTTATCTATCTATCTCTCTGCAATACTAGATTATATATAAAAATCACGTTTGTTGTTTGGAAGCCCCACTTTAATATTTATTTTATTGTTTTTAGTATTTGTTGTTATAGCTGCAAGAAACAACAAATAAATACATCATCTGAAAATTTCAACTGTCTAGCTATCACAGTTCATGGGGTATAGCCTGGTGATGGACAGCGGAGTCTTAGTAATGGGGTCCCGTTTTTACCCTTAGAAACCAAAGGGCAAAGATTATATTAGGATCAAACTCATGCGTCACAAACAAATGCTACCTTGGCCTTTCAAAATTGGCCATCACAAGTCATTCGTGAGGTGATATAGCTTTTTGTAGTTGTTATAGGACATTTAAAACAAGAAGATGCAAAGAATGAGATAGCATTGGCAAATTGAAAAATACCATTAGGCAGACAAAAGGAGGCTTGGGCGTATGGGCGTAAGGTGTTGCGTTTAAAGCTGATTTTCCTTTTAATTTATTTTACTGCTCTACTCTGGATAATAAGTCCGAGTCCATCTTTATTTTTTCCCTTCTTTATTTCTAACCCTGACTATACAATCCAAGGTTGGTGTAGGTCCTTGATTGCTTAAAGAGAGCTTCTGGTGACAAAGCTATACGAGTCCACTGGTTTTTATAGACGTTTGGAGTGGCGGACGGCGCCTAAAGACGCCCACCACAGTCCGCAAATAAATATCACTACAGCCGCATTATGACTGTCCAGTTGTCACATATTGTCCATGAAAATGAGCATGAAATAACACTAAACTACAACAATTTCATATTATAAAGTCCACTAGAATCAAATTTGCAAATCAATTTAAAGCAAATTCCAACTGAACCCCTTGACTTCCCGCCAAAACTCCCGTTGAAATTTGCGGATGAATAGTCCGTGACTTTTGTATAAGTATTTAATTTAACTGTGTAAAGAATAGTTAATAAATCAATTCTTTGTATATTTGCTCTTTCGTCGGTTGTCATATATATAGCTACACGTAACATAACATTGAAAGTCGGGGATTTTTAATTTGCCTGGCAAAAAAACTTGCGGGACCATAGAACCTTAATTTTAATTGCACAAGTTTATGCGTAGTTATTAATTTAACATTTTAGTAAAACAAATAAATCAACCTGGTTTCATCAAATACTCTTCATGTTAACACCTTAAGTCAATTGTTTATCTTTTTTAGGAGAATGCTTCCATTCTAGATATCCGTAGCGTTAATTTATTAACTACGAAGTACTTACCTATATTTATGAATATCTGAGAAGGTGAAGTTAAAAACTAAGATATTCCATGGGTTGGGTCAAAAACCAGATCATCTTTATTAGGAGTTATAATTATCAAAATGTTTAATTTAAATCTAGCTGGATGGTTTCCCGCAGTAGAATACCGCGAACCGCGCCTCAGTAAAACCATAATTTACGACTCGGACGACCGAAGTTCAAGAGTTGTCGCGTAACTTTGAGTTTTATGTACTTTTAAGTGGGCATTGCCGACTAGAATAGTTGCTACATACATTATGATAAAAATATTTTAGTTTATCGATGTTGAAAACGCACGCACGCTAGCGTGATCCTACCTTTGAACCATATACCTACTTGAGGCGGCATTTTTGATTTTTAGATATAACTAGCCGTACCCCACGACTTTGTTCGCGAGGACTCTGAAAAATGCTCATCAGGCTGAACAACTTTGTCTAAGGCTTTATTTTTATATTTTTTATAGTTTAGCTGGACCATTATGGTTCTACATTAGGTGTTCCATTTTCCAATATAATGATAGTTTCATGAATTAAATTTGGATTGGGATGTAAATACTGATGCTTTTCATCTCGAAAAATGTGAGGTTAGCGTTAGGTTATCAAATACCCTTTGAGTACGTGAGCTACGCCGAGGGCAACAGCTAGATTTAGGTAGCTTTACCTAAAAATAAAAGGGTAGTTTTTTTTTTAATTGCATGCCTATCCCGTCGTGTTGGGTCTCGTTGAATAGGTTTTTAAAAAATATTGTGAGCTTGGGAAGACCACTTCTCGATTTAAGGATCCGTTTTTAAGTGCGGATTGTGCTACAAGATAGTGAGATACTGCTTTGAATCCAGAGCGAAATGAAGGATTCTATATATTTGTGCGAACGTACATAACGAGATAAGCGATGAGCTGAATGCTAGCCAATCATCTAATAAAAATAATAAATACTAGTTGTTGCCTGCGATTTCGTCAACGTGGAAGTTCATTAGCACCGTCATTTTAGTATTTTCAATAAAAACGGCCAAGTGCATGACAAGCCAATACCGTTAAAAATAATTAATTTAAATATTAATTTAAGTACTTCTATTATCTTCCATGCTGGTCTCGTAAAAAAATAAAGCAGCTGGTACAGCTGTTTTATTCCGATATTTAAAATACCAATAATATAATTTATTTATAATAAAGCAGACTTCGTCTTTTTAAGACCTGGTGTTTAGGAGTCTAAAGTTTTATTTAAAAAAAAAACTTTGGTATTTTTTTTATTTAATACAATAAACATAAAATTTAATTTAAACAAATAGCCTACAGACCTCCATTTTTGCACATCACAACACAAAACTTACCCGACTATCTCTGTCCCACGTGAAACATCGCGAAAACAACACAAAACTACAGGTCCTAGAGCCTAAAGCCGATTTATTGTCGCAGTTTCCCAACTACGGCCGAAGTTTTCCGGAAAACTCTCTGCTTTCCCGGGAGGGGGCGCGTGCGGCCAGCATAGCTGCTGCGGAGGAATGGCGCGAAAGCCTTCAGCCTCCGGTATTTATGCGTGCGCCGCCTGAAACTTGTGAATGGGTTGGAAGTTGGGACTGAATGGACGCGTAAGTCGGCCCGGGTTTCAGGATGTTGAGAGTTTTGCGGTTTTCTCCCATGGGAGAAAAACAAATACTTAGAATTTACTAGCTGTTGCTTAGCCTAGTAATCATCATTTTATCAGATCGTAATTGCCGATCGAGGGAATGGGCGGAAATACGAATCCATTGCTATTTTCATTCCTTTTTCCATCTTCTCGACAACCGCCTCTAAATGTTAAGAATCGTGAAACACAAAATGCTCTGTCTGCCCCATTAGGGATAAAGACGTAATAATATGTATGTGAGATCTTAAAGGATTGACTTCATACAGATTGTCTTGAACATAGAATTAGAAATTAAAGGACAATGACAGATGCTAAAAACTCATGAAATGGTTGCTATTTTTCAGAATGACCTTCGGATTTTCCAGAAGTACGAAAGAAACTTATGCATGAAACACAAAAGAGTCTTCAACATTAACTGGAGAAAGTTCACTACAGAGCAAAGGTCTTCCCGCCAGGATCGTAAAAGCCGATAGAGGGAATGGTTGAAAAACCAAATCATGCGGTTAGCAATGCCACACGAAATCTGATTACTTTTTCCACCTTCTCGCCCACGTGACCTTTAGGTCTTGCGTTCCTGGGCTCTGTCTGCTTAAGCTACAAGACCTAAAATGCTCTGTCTGCCACATTAAAGATTAAGACGTAATATAGCGTATGTATGTATATTCGAAGCCCTTAACTCTTTAATTAACCGTAATTCTCCGCCCAAACTTTCGGCAAACAATACAAGGCAACTTCCAAAGGTCATTACTGTGTTTACCCCAAAACTAGTAGGTAATGAGCGCTACATCTCCAGCATAATAAAGTAACAAATAGGGTGTATTGGCACTGGAGGTGCGCTGTCGGCCGCCGGCGGGCCGGCCGGCGCTCGCCGCGCCGACGCCGTGCCGCCGCCTCGCCGCGCCGCGCGTCGCGTATCTGACGCCACGACGGAGCACCCCTTGCTTTAACGTCTTCCCTGAAATTTGGGTAAATTTTGACTTAAATCGGGGAAAAAATTGGTACAAATAGGAAGGGAGGTACCTACCCGTAAAAAAAACGAACCACGGGGTATACTAGATACTTGTAATAAAATTAAAATAACGGTAAAAAACCAAACAAATATCGTCCTACCCATAAAAATGTTTGTATGGTTGAGCCGAATATTTTTTTGAGGCCTCTCCAACCCGCCTGGCCATCGTGGAGAATGTGGGCCGAGTCCTCTGGCTGCTTTGGTATAGTACAGAGACGGTCATTGCTCCTGCAGTGGTGACCAAAAAAAGAACTGATGATATATTAATAGACAATATACCGGTCACACTCGAGACAACTTGCAGAAAATAAATGTAAAATCTAACTACTTACGACTAACCCCTAATGAAGTAAAGAGAGCATTTTGCGTCTTGCAACACTAAGTAGAGAGGTCCCATGGCCGCAAGACCCAAAGGCGATGATGGGTATAAATCAGAGTAATTAAGTTGCTACCGCCATCACCAAGAAATCGCATTTTAGCCCACACTGATAAAAAAGTGACGAAAAGTGTTGAATATGCTTTAAAAATATTTATTGTATTTCATATAAGTCATATTTAATTAATTAGAGTAGTACTTTATTTCAATAACAGTAATGAAAGTTTTTAATGTTTTAATTAATACCTACAGCGCCATCTAGTGACGAGGGAAGAGAAAATTATGTTTATAAGGTGATGGGTCATGTCATTTAATACAAATGCACGAAACTTTTTAAATTCTCTCTTCAATTTGCATGCTACTACTATCCTATACATAGGTATTTACTTTCCCCAAGGAAAAACCCAGAATGTAAACTTTTTAAGTTAAATTTTTTGAACCAAACGTGTAATTTCCAGTAAAATCTAATCGTGAATGAGGCAACACCACGCGCCGCCCGTCGCCGCTACCCTGGCGCCCTAGCATCAGATCGGATATGCACTTCTCACATTTATTTTCGGGATATGGGGTGCGTTAATTTGATGGGAACTATGGCCGGATTTATCGACATGAAGGGGACATCCCACTTCTGATATCGACTTGTAGATTTAAAAATTATGCGCGCCTAAAGTCGAGTATCGAACCCATGCCTCACAGATGGTCAGTCACCAGGTCACCACCCCTTCAAAACTAAATATACTTATAAGACGTGATAATCATAAAAGTCTATAATATAAAAAATAAAAATTATAATTATAAATGCCATCTTTTCTTAAGTACCTACCACGTTGGGCGCCAGTTTATTAAAATGTGCAAAAGTTAGATCTTTTGTTCGGTTTGTATTTTTTAACATCAAAAAAGATGGTTAAAATCTAAAGGAGGGAAAGAGGTGACGGATTTCTTCTGGAAAGTTATAGTATAACATTGTCATGAATATTGCAATAAATTGTTATGACTTTGATTTCACGTCTCTAAAATGTCTAAAAACCAATTTTCTATTGAATCTGTACCCATGAAATTTCCTTTTCCGAGTAGATTTTATAAGTTGGTCGCCTATTACTTTTTAATTTAAGAGTCCCCCGACCCTAGACTTCTCCATACAAACGTAGTCTACGTTTAATTTTGAAACCACATGTCAGATTCCGGTAAAAATTGGTAATTGTAAAGAAATTGCAATTATCTAGGGTTATAACTGGTTTCCTATTGTAAAATTATGAACTGGAAGAAAATATAACGATTTAGAAGTTTCCCATACTAATGGTCAAAAATGATATAAAACACTATATTCTATTTCAAGTTCATATTTTTACAGTCGGAAGCTAGTTATAAACCTAGATAATTGCAATATCTTTGAAATTACAAAATTTTGCCCAAATCGGACATGTCGTTTTGAAATAAAACGTAGACTACGTTTGTATGGAAAGTTGTATTTTGGTCTAGGGTCGGGGGACCCTTAAAGACCCTACTCAGCTCTAGTAGATTTCCTTTAAACTTTTTTATTTATCTACTACTGCTGTGATTTTTTTTGTGTCTGTATATAACCGTTGAGCAGATCTAGAGGGGGGAAACTTGACTCTACCAAAAAAATTCAGAAACAGATCTCTAAATCGAAAAATGATGTTTGCAAAGCTCACAATATTTTTGGTAGATCTATAAAACGATGGTATAATCAAGAAAAAAAATGACTACTTGTATGAGAGGTGTCTAATAAAATATATTTTTTTGGCATGATACTCATGCCAAATAACAGTTTTGTAGTACTTATAGTAGCTGAGTAAAGTCGCGGACGAACAGACAGGCAGACAGACAGTCGAAACTATGAGAATCCCTTGTTTAGTACGAAGCCCTAATAAAAAAGCAAACACAGCCATTTACTAGGTTAGTTTAAGTAGTAATCTGTTCACTGTGTTCACATGAGATATCTTTTCTCCGGGGATATCCTGCGGATATTACATCAGCGTCGGTGAGCGTCGAGAGCAATTATTGTGTTGAGAATCCGACAACGGCGTCGAGACGGCCGGCGTCGCTCGTATAGTTTCTAGCTCTTTTCTATCAAATAATTTTAACTAAAATATAATTTTAATTCTCCATAACTTAACTATTTCAATATAAAAATACATTCCAGACTTTAACACAAACAAAAAATTGCAAATAAAATAGAGATTCCAACGCGTCGCCGCGAGGCAGGGTACCCAGTAAGCTAGCAGCATTGCCTCTGTACTGCAATTGAAATTCTTTGGGCGAAATAACTGCCAGCCCTTGGATCACCCGTAACCTCCCAGAGGCGCGCTGAAATCTCAGTTACTAGGGTTCTTCCTTCTGGGCCACACGGACCCATTGTCGCAACCGCGAAATATACTTAGGATCGGACAACATACAGCGCAAGATGCGCGCCACAACTTGAGTCGTTCAAACATCATCATCATCATCATATCTGCCACAAGTAGTCCATTGCTGGACATAGGCCTCCCCCAAGGATTCATACAATACGGTATTTTAATCAATTATATTTGTTATTAATATCAATAAATACATACATACATACATACTATCACGTCTTTATCCCTAATGGGGCAGACAGAGCGTTTTGGGTCTTGCGGCTCTATGCACAGCCCAGGGCCGCAAGACCAAAAAGCCACTTTTAGCGTCATGGTGGGCGAGAAAATGGTAAAGCAATCAATACAGTGATGGGTTGCTAGCCGCATCGCCTGTTAATATGATTCGCATTTTTGCCCATTCCCTCGATCGGCTTTTACGATCTGCGCGGGAAGAGAAGCAGCTGGTAAATTCTAATTTTTACATTTCTCCCAGACCAGCATGGGAGTCATTTCTCCCAGACCTGCGCGGGAAGAGAAGCAGCTGGTACATTCTAAATTTTTTCATTTCTCCCAGACCAGCAATAAATACATTATATTAATAATTGTGAGGTTCCATATATTTTTTATCAAAATCGGTAGTGTACTATGTCAGATGCTCACATACACGAAAAACAAAACAAACAAACAGTCTGGCATTAAAATTGGCTTTTAGTTAAAAAAAATATCTTGTCTCTCAGACCAGCATGGAACGAAGGACCATCATCATCATCATCAGGCTTTGTACTACCAGAGCCAGAGGATTTGGCCTACACTCTCATCGCTGGCCAGACGTGTTTGAGAGGCCTCACTGATGTTTATAAGTTTTGTTTAGCTTGTATTTCCTAAGTCACCTTCTACGACATCCACGGGAAGACTTGGAAGGAAGGATAGTACATTTTATTTGTGTGTTGTTTACCAAACGGAGATTTAAATCGATGGAGTATTAATAAGAGATCCGCATACATCGGGCGATGATGGATGCTGTAGCGTTTAATGTTCTGATTCAGTAATCGTGTTCCAATCGACGATGAATCGCGGAGATTCATCTGAAAGAGCAATCAACATATTTTATCTATTTTTTGATATTGTATTTTGACGACCTCCGTGGCGTAGTGGTCAGAATGCTAGTCCGCCACCCAGTACTTTGGGGCTAGCTCAATCGGTGTAATAATTGGTCCGTATCTATTTATTTATTTTATAAAAAAATGTGTTGTCTGCTTGCGGATGGAACCCTGGGCTTCACCTGCCCTGTTAGGGAAAAGACGTGATTAGTTTGGTGGAAAACGTCTGTTTAAACTGAAGATGCAATTACAGAAACTTTGATATACGAACAAAGTCGATGAGAACGCTGGATTTGTGATCTTCAGTTTTAGATTTATTTGAAACGTGATATAGCTATTTTGAGGATGGCTTTATCTGTCGAACCGTACGACCAAAAAGGCTCTGTCTGTCCCATTAGGGGTGAAGACGTAATAGGTGATATTGAACTTTGGCACCTGAACAACGTGAAATAGACATGTCTGTAATAAATCAAACCACGGGCTATACTAGAACTAAAATATCAATCGAAACATTAAAAAATTTGGCACTTCCATGCGAAAGTGTGCAGCCGCTCGGGCAATTTGCATAAAAAAATAGTTTTTTTTTGTTGTCTTTGTCTGTTATATTATGGCGCACTATACATACATCGCTGACCCGCGTATATATGCGTATACATATGTCGGCAACTTTTTGACAGCGGGCTAGGTGGGGGCTTTGGTGTCTAGTGCGCTTATTATCAACTACCTAAAGTAATCTAGTAACTGCCTCCATGGTGTAGTAGTTAGAGCGTTCGGCTCATACCCGGAGGTCGCGGGTTCGATTCCCGGCGGGGGCAACGACTTTGTGTTGTTGTCCTAGTTTGGTTAGGACATTGTAGGCTAATCACCTGATTGTCCGATAAGTAAAATAATCCGTGCTTCGGATGGCACGTTAAGCCGTCGGTCCCGGTCACTGTCTTTGACATTAGTCGTTACCTAAAACCATGTCAGAGGCCTTTAAGGCGGTTTAAAAACTCTGACACTAGTGTTAGTCACTAACACACACGAGAAGAAGAAGAAGAAGAAGTAATCTAGTATAGCCCGTGGTTCGATTTACTACGGGTATGTCCCTAAAATATTGTATATTACCCGGATTAAAAAAAAATAGGTGATTCCATCAATTCAAGTCCTCACTTAGTTACCATACATGCGTACATACACTATCGCGTCTTTATACCTAACGGGGCAGACGTAGCATTTTAGTTCTCACGGCGCCAAGCAGACTTTTCTCTATCTCTCTCTCTCTCTTATCTCAGCGTATTCCCAGTTTGCATCCTAAGCTGCTGCAAAGTCCGGGATCCGCTTTCGGATTTTTTCTTCTCCTCTTCGCACGGTCTTGAGCATCCTTGGTTTTAGGACGATTGGTACGCATATCATCCTTGACGACGTCAAGTCATCGCTTCTTAGGTCTACCACCAAGCAGACTATTCTCCCAGACTAATATTTAAATGTCTCTCTCATCTCAGTGTATTCCCAGTTACATCCTCAGCTGTAATTCTGCAAAGCCCGGGAACCGCGTCAATATGGAAGATTTACCAACCTATAATGAAAATAATATCTCCAGAATTTTCCTATGAGTGTCACCGATAAACAGCCTTTCAGCCTTGCCGTGAATGACCGGTAAACAAAATAGTCATAGAGCAACCATTGTTCTCCCATAGACAACCCTTTACTTTGTTTAATGTAAGGTCATTTACGAATTCATTCGTAAAAATATTCCTTTAGAAAATATTCCAACCCCCGTAGCATGGCACCGTTGATAAATCCAGATAAAGTTTATATCTAATAATAAATACATAGGGACAAATCATACCGATTGAGTTAGCCTCAAAATAAGTTCGAGACTTGTATTATGGGATTCTAACTTCACGTCAATCTGTCTGTCTGTCCGTCTTTCTGTCCGTCTGTCTGTCCGTTGAAATTTTCACAGGCTATGTATTTCTGTTGCCGCTATAACAACAAATACTAAAAACAGAATAAAAACAACGTCAACAAACGTGATTTTTTTGTATATACGGATATTTTGTATATACGGAACCCTTCGTACGCGAGTCCGACTCGCACTTGTCTGGTTATTTAGATCTTGTAGCGCTTTTTAGCTTAGAAAAGGTGGCAACACTGACTTGGGACTCTCAAATATCATGACTTACGGTAGCGTTATGAATCTGTTATCACTTGTTAATGAGCTATCGCGCATCGACAGCCAGACATCGACGCCATCCATCTAAATGTGATCTCGATAAATCATGATACGCAGTACTCTGAATAAATTGATGAAGCCCGTGGCTCAGTGGTAATAGGTAAGTTGTTGACTCGAAACTTGGGTTTTTTGGTTTGATTCTCGGTCTGTAAAAGATGGAAATAAAAAATACTCTACAGACTGTTTTCTGAAAAGATATAGAACCGTCAAAGCATTTAGCCCAGGGCCGCAAAATTCAAAGACCATTTCAGCGTGATGCGGCCTTAGAATCTGCGCGGGAAGGGAAGCAGCTAGTACATTCAAAGTTTTTCTTTTCTTCCAGACCAGCAAGAGTTGCTAAAACTTGATGGATTTTAATATGGAAAAGTATTTGCATATATATTTACACAGCTCTCGAAACGTAAGCTCGGTTTTGCATTTGTGTGACTGCACACTAAGTGTGGGTGATATACCGACCTGAGGCACGGCACGTCCCGCGCATGGTTTATACCGGTTTTGGTTTTGAATTAAATTAAATTGGTTACTGAAACTCGGCCTGAAACGCGGTACTTCCCTCGCAAGACATTTCTCTGCCACGCACTTTCCGCCTTCACCTTCACTATTTATACCGCTAGCACTGTGACGTTTCTGTGTTGTTGTGTTTAAATGATAACTGAAATAAACTAACATTTATAATAAATAATATAATACAATAACATAATATCGTGCTTTTTAAATAATCAAAATGGTTGATTTCTTTTTAATAAAACATTAATTTAATTCTTACGTAACTTTTTGACTGACTCTACTTTAGGCGCTCACTCACACTAATATAAAGCTGAGCTTACGCCTCGAGGACTTTACGTACATGTTGTAAAATCAATTATTACTTAAATTTTGAAATTTAAAAATATGATAGTGTCAGCTCCTGACACGTTAACATATAATAATATACTTAGATTGTATAAGTATAATTAGATTTATTAATGTAAATCACTTATTTGTGCAAAGGAAATGCGTTTTACCCCACCTAGCGGTGGGGATCACGCCCTAACTTTTATATAAAATGCCACGCGCAAACAAACGTCGGGCATAACGTTGCCAACCGTCGAGGTGTTCACTTCAAGGAACTGTGAGTACTGCATTATTAATATTCTTGTTATTTTAATGATTGATGAACTACTTATTTCTAAGATAATGTTTTTATGCGAGTAATGGAATAATTGTGGATTATATTAAAAGAGCTACCACAGAGTTTCTGACTAGTGCGGGAAGTAGTGTCATAAGGTGCAAATTTTGGTATCGGAAGAATTCACTTGGCACAGATGTAATATACGTAAAGTTAAGCTAATTTAGCCCGGTAGCCATCCCCCACCCCCTGGGGGGTAGGAAGGGGGGGCATTCGAAGTTACTCGCCGCCGCGCTTCAGAAAAAAAATCATATCAGCTTCTATTTACCTAACACCTCAAGTGTGGTATCATTTTCTGATAAATCAGGCATGAGGAATTCAATTTTGAGTACAATTTTATATTTAATGTAAAGATTAATAGTAAAAAAGGGAAAATATTGACGAAAATTATTAAATCGGATCGCATTTTTTTTTATTTTAACTGATTTATTTTACCAGAAATCCTGTATTTTGTGCAACAAAAAATACTATGTTAAAGAATATTTATCTAGCTTTTAAAAAATATATACTTTGTTATATATAGCTGTCATACATCTATCTGAAAAAAATCGAACATGGCACGCGGCGGTGCCTAGGAACTAATCCAATCGTCTCGTCTCACGTAATTTGTTGCAAGTATTAAGTTGTTTTTTAATTCAAAATGTATAGAATACATTCTTTACTTAATTATAGACTGTCGCTTATGGTCTAATGTATCAATAGTCGTATTTTTATATTTATATTAGTTCATTTTTTATAACATTTTCCACCACATTGTCATAATTCGGTACATTTTAATAGTTTTCTTAGACAGTTGCACCTAACAATGCACCGTGACTTGCACTTGCACCGAATCAGTGGTTCACGACAAGCGGTAGCAGCCACTGGTGCAGTAGTCCACTTCGGTTTTCAATTATTTAGTTCAATTTCCTACCCCTAATCCTGACTGGAACGATTTTGAATCAGCCCCATACGTGCACCCCAGGGTAAACAGCTCTTAGAAGATGCTGCCAAAAATTCTCTGGCTGTCGGTCTTTTCTTAGAGAACAGCTCCCTCCTGCACTCGTTTAGCGATTTGCACTGACTGGACCTGAAATGAAAATCAGGTAAGTAAATAGGTATTGCAGTATTATTTTGGTCAAAATAAAATACAGCTATATATACATGTCATTTATAATATAACCCACGTAGATACAATTTTATTTTGTGCTCATTTATCATACATCATACATCGTTACGTAATTTGGTTAGAGTATCGTTATGATTTTTTTTAAATAATTTAATTAGAGTTCTCGACGTCTCTGTCAGTGAGCATATTAAATTCACTAGTTGCTAATGAAAAAGTATTCCATGCTTTATAAGCGCTGCTAAGAACAGGTACACGCTGTTCTTAGCTGCAGCGATCGTTGAAAATAAAACATGGATCCCTGTAACGACGACGAAGAAGTTGAATGCTGATACGAAAATAATGGTGCATGTTGCTGACGAAGCATGGAATACTTTACCATCAGCAACTAGTGAACTAATATACTCGCTAACAGAGACGTAGAAAACTCTAACCAAATTATTTAAAATATTGTCATAACGATGTATGATAAAATTGATAAATGAACACAAAATAAAATTGTATCTACGTGGTTATAAATGAATATAGCTGTATTTTATTTTAACCAAAATAATACTGCAATGCCTATTTACCTGATTTTTATTTGAGGTCCAGTCAGTGCACATCGCTAAACGAGTGCAGGAGGGAGCTGTTCTCTAAAAAAGACCGACAGCCAGAGATTTTTGGCAGCATCTTCTACGAGACACTGAACTGCGCTCCAGGACCGAAATTGTCGATGTGGGTGTCAAAACGGCAAAACTGAAGTGGGAGTGGCCCGGACATGTTTGTCGTATAAGACCGGAAAGATGGGCAAGAAAGGCGACGTTATAGGTTCCAGAAGGACGCAGGCGTAGGGGAAAGCCGAGGAAAAGATGGAGGGACGATATTGAAAGCTACATGAGTGGATGGTAGCAAGCTGCCTTGGATCGTGAATCGCGGAAGCATGAAGGGGAGGCCTTTGCCCGACAATCGGACACTATATAGGCTGTTAAAAAAAACAAAATCTTCTTCGAGCTGTTTACCATTTTTAGAATTTTCGGCAGCATCTTCTAAGAGCTGTTTACCCTGGGGTGCACGTATGGGGCTGATTCAAAATCGTTCCAGTCCGGCGGATAAGGGAAAGAAAATTGGACACAATAATTGGAAACCGAAGTGGACTACTGCACCAATGGCTGCTACCGCTTGTTGTGAACTGATTTGGTGCAAGTGCAAGTCACGGTGCAGTGTTAGGTGCAACTGTATAAGAAAACTATTAAAATATACCGAATTATGACAATGTGGTGGAAAATATCATGAAAAAATTAACTAATATGGATATAAAAATACGACTATTGATACATTAGACCATAACCGAAAGTCAATAATTGAGTAAAGTATGTATTCTATATATTTTGAATTAAAAACAATGTAATACTTGCAACAAATTATGTGAGACGAGACGGTTGGATTAGTTCCTAGGCGCCGCCGCGTGCCATGTTCGATTTTTTTTCAGATAGATGTGTGACAGCTATATATAACAAAGTATATATTTTTTAAAAGCTAGATAAATATTCTTTAACATAGTATTTTTTGTTGCACAAAATACAGGATTTCTGGTAAAATAAATCAGTTAAAATAAAAAAAAATGCGATCCGATTTAATAATTTTCGTCAATATCTTCCCTTTTTTACTATTAATCTTTACATTAAACATAAAATTGTACTCAAAATTGAATTCCTCATGCCTGATTTATCAGAAAATGATACCACACTTGAGGTGTTAGGTAAATAGAAGCTGATATGTTTTTTTTTCTGAAGCGCGACGGCGAGTAACTTCGAATGCCCCCCCTACCTACCCCCCAGGGGGTGGGGGATGGCTACCGGGCTAAATTAGCTTAACTTTACGTATATTACATCTGTGCCAAGTGAATTCTTCCGATACCAAAATTTGCACCTTCCATACATTGGGTGACACTACTTCCCGCACTAGACCGCCTCTTCTCTGTGATGATCCAGCCCTTCCGACGCGGTGGTAGAATCTTTCACAATATATTCAGATTAGAGCCATAGCAATAGCCTAAATGAATAAATGTTTTAAAACTCTTGGGTGTTTATTTGTTATCCCTTTCCCAAGCCATAAAGAATTGCAGAATGTCTAGACTCCAATAGCTTGTAGTCTGACAATAGTGTCCGGAGTACGGCTGTAAGATCACTTTTTTTACAAGCTTTTTTTAGTTTCACCTGTACCGTTGTCCGCAATCAAATCTTGCTAAATTAGACCTTCCCATTGTTCGATTGAGACTAGGACTTTACATACATATGTAAATTGGGTGACAATGCAATATTATGATACCAATGACCCACCGAGTTTTATGTAAATGTTTTATATAAAAAATTTTCATCTCATCTTAAGGTCTTTTTAGTCTCCACTGCAGGCCAGAGCAGCCAGAGGACTTGACCTACACTGACCACGCAGGCCAGACAGGTTGAAGAGGTCTCTTTGATGTTTAAAAGCTTTGTTTAGATGTATTTTCTAAGTTGCCTTCTACGACATTTAAAGAAAGACTTGGCGTCCTATTCTACTTTGCCGGAAACCACACGGCAAGCGTATATAGTAAGGAGGTTGAAAAACAATTAGAAATTGTAATGACGACCTCCGTGGCGTAGTGGTCACCATGCTAGTCCGCCACCCAGAGGTCCCGGGTTCGATTCCCGGTCAGGGCAAGTTGGAAAATGGCCTTTTTCAAATTGTCCTGGGTCTCGGATGTTTATCTATATATGTATTTGTTATAAAATATAGTATCGTTGAGTTAGTATCCCATAACACAAGTCTCAAACTTACTTTGGGGCTAGCTCAATCAGTGTAATTTGTCCCTATATATTTATTTATTTATGTACGTAATAATGAATATTATATTGTTCACTCAAGTCATTTCAGCTCTAAGAAAGACAAGATCAGTTTCTCCTCTCTGAATAACTATAAAATTGTCAAAGAAGCTCCGGATGCATGAATGTATCCCACCCTTTACTAATTGACGACCTCTTTGGCCTTGTGCTCATCATGCCAGGCTGTCACACCTATGGTCCTGAGTTCGATCCCCGGTCAGGTCAAGGTAAAAAATGTTCTTTTTCAGAGGTATGCATTTGTGTATAAAATATAATATCGTTGAGTTAGTATCCCTTAACACAAGACTCGAACTTTGAGGCTAGCTCAATCTCTGTGATTTATCTATATTTATTTTATTTATTATCTGGCTTTCAAAACATATCCAGACGTGCCACGTGGAGGGTGTTGACAGGTGGTGGAGAATAGTGACGAGTGGCGACTAACAGTTACTAATTAGCATTAATTTATGATGACACGGTATGAACGTATGTCAAGGATCTACGAGCAATTTATTTCTAATAGGAGATGAACGTGAAGATTATGCTAAGTAGTTTTATGAATATTGAAATTCCTCATTTATAGGTCTGAAGGATAATTGTATTAACTAGCTGCTTCTCTTCCAGCGGAGATCTTAAAAAGGTTTCAAATAATGATGGGTTGCTAGCTGCATCGCCATGATTCGCATTTTTGCCCATTCCTTCGATCATACATACATACATACTATCACGTCTTTATCCCTAATGGGGCAAACAGAGCATTTTGGGTCTTGCGGTTCTATGCAGAGCCCAGAGCCGCAAGACCCAAAAGCCACTTTTAGCGTCATGGTGGGCGAGAAGATGGAAAAGCAATCAATACAGTGATGGGTTGCTAGCCGCATCGCCTGTTAACATGATTTGCATTTTTGCCCATTCCCTCGATCGGCTTTTACGATCTGCGTGGGAAGAGAAGCAGCTGGTACATTCTAAGTTTCTTTTATTTCTCCCAGACCTGCATTCCTCAATCATATACTATAGTTATACAAGTTCTGAAAAAATATACCTACTAAAATTATTATAAGAGCAAATTCAGTCCATGATTCTAAAAGATTAAACAAAAAAAATGTTTGGGGTAGCTCCCTCCCATTACTCCCTTACGTGCAAAGTAGGAGCCCTTTTTTTCTCGATTCACCCATATGTGGGTTATCGTTGAATAGGATTTTCAAAAATATTGTGAGCTTTTGAACATTATTTTTCAATTTTCTGAAATATTTGTTAGAGTCAAGTTTTGACGACCTCCGTGGCGTAGTGGTCACCATGCTAGTCCGCCACCCAGAGGTCCCGGGTTCGATTACCGGTCAGGGCAAGTTGGAAAGTGGCCTTTTTCAAATTGTCCTGGGTCTTGGATGTTTATCTATATATGTATTCGTTATAACATATGGTATCGTTGAGTTAGTATCCCATAACACAAGTCTCGAACTTACTTTGGGGCTATCTCAATCAGTGTAATTTGATATATATTTATTTATTATTATTATTTATAAGTATCCCCTCCTCTATTTAATTTTCACAAACGGTTGTATATGTACACATGAAAAATTAACAGCAGTAATACTACGGACTAACGAAGTTTTTAGTTTAAAGAAAAACTATGAGAGCTAGCTAAGTAGGGTTCACAAATTAAAGAGTTAAAGGCGACCAACTTACAAAATAAACTCGGAAAAGTGACGTTTTTAGTCCCATGAACTCAAAGTTGGCATCCGCAACTACGGGACCCCACACTGCGTGTGGGCTAGCACGCACTATCCCCCCACCTTCTCACCCTATCTCGCTAAAAGTGGTATTTGTCTCTTGCGGCCCTAGGCTCCGATTGCTTAGAGCCGCAAGGAGTGACGTGCTGTTCCCGGGAATTTTGAATACTTTGTGCAATATTTCCGTAAACATTCCCGGGCAATATTGCTAGTAATTTAGGGAAATATTTACTCCTTCCATGCTGGTTTGGGATAAAAAAAAACTAAGAATGTACCAGCTCGTTCTCTTCCCGCGTAGATCGTGTTATTTGGCGATACGGGTAGCAACCCATCACTATTTTGATTTCATTTTCCACCTTCTCGTCCACCATCACGCTTAAAGTGGCCTTTGAGTCTTACGGCCCTGGGCTCTGTTTAGAACCGCAAGACCCAAAATGCTCTGTCTGCCCCGTTAGGGATTAAAACGTGATAGTATGTATGTATGGGAATATTCTCGTAAATTTGCTCTCTTCTAATCTAGCCGCAAGATCCAAAATGCTGTCTGAATGTCTGAATAAAGTCGTGACAGTATTTATCTATGTATGTAATCCCTTGCCGAATAAACTTTGAATGCCTACATTGTCTCGTTTTAGAATAATAAACTCGATAGCATTGTCTCCTTTTGTGACAGGTTGCTATGGTCACCCTCCGGCTCTATCGTAAGAATATTAACCATTATAAACAGCTAAAACTGCTACCAACGTACAAAACACATTCCAAGTCGCTGGCTATATTTGCTCCAATTAAACATTCGTCCTCCGTCTATCAATCACACAGATTGTAAGCAAGAGCAAGAATTGTTTACGTCTGGTCGCCGGCGCCGCGCGCTGGCGCCAGTTTTGGGCGCCGCACCACCTTGTCACACACACAATAAAAATAATTGCGATTGGCTACTACAATCAGCTGCAATTCGGATATTTTGTACGGTTTTTTGAGAGGTTGAAAGGTTATTTCTCTTTTTTGAGGGGCTATTTCGGAAATTAGGGGTATTTTCGTCGGCTATAGTTGCATGTGTTTCGATGTATCAGATTTATAGAATAAGTAAAAACTCACTTTTTTAGTGCCACACCATCTTGTCACACACACAATAAAAATAATTGCTATTGGCTACTACAATCAGCTGCAATTCGGATATTTTGTTTTTGAAAGGTTATTTCTCTTTTTGAGGGGCTGTTTCGGAAATTAGGGGTATTTTCGTCGGCTATAGTTGCATGTGTTTCGATTTATTAGATGTATAGAATAAGTAAAAAAACTCACTTTTTTAGCGCCACACCACCTTATCACACACACAATAAAAATAATTGCGATTGGCTACTACAATCAGCTGCAATTCGGTTATTTTATACTGTTTTTTGAGAGGTTATTTCTCTTTTTAAGGGGCTCTGTTTTGGAAATTAGGGTTATTTTCGTCGGCTATAGGTAAGCACGCGTGTGAGATGGATTTATAGAAAAAAACTCACTTTTTTGGCGCCACACCACCTCACAATAAAAATTTGCGATTGGCTACTACAATCAGCTGAAATTCGGTTATTTTGTACGGTTTTTTGAGAGGTTATTTCTCTTTTTGAGGGGCTGTTTTGGAAATTAGGGTCATTTTCGTCGGCTATAGGTAAGCACGCGTGTGAGATGGATTTATAGAAAAAAACTTACTTTTTTGGCGCCACACCACCTCACAATAAAAATTTGCGATTGGCTACTACAATCAGCTGAAATTCGGTTATTTTGTACGGTTTTTTGAGAGGTTATTTCTCTTTTTGAGGGGCTGTTTTGGAAATTAGGGTCATTTTCGTCGGCTATAGGTAAGCACGCGTGTGACATGGATTTATAGAAAAAAACTTACTTTTTTGGCGCCACACCACCTCACAATAAAAATAATTGCGATTGGCTACTACAATCAGCTGCAATTCGGTTATTTTGTACGGCTTTTTGAGAGGTTATTTCTCTTTTTTGAGGGGCTGTAAATCGACGCTGTTTGAATTGAAGAGGAGCGGAGATTTCGAGCATTGTGATTGGTCAATTTCTCTCTTCTCCGCTCTGCTCCGCTTCAGTGGAAACGCAGCCTAACTCCTGTAAGCGAAAACAGACAGCCTGACAGACGGTCAAAAGCATTTTTCGGCCAACTCGAAACTCAGACGCTTCGCTCGCTCGGTCAATAATCGCAAACAAATAGGTTCTGAAATGCATCGCATCCGGTTTGTTTATCGTATATTCGCCTCCCCCATCCGCCCCTAATTTATATAATGGTAATACAGTCGTAACAGTCACAATGCAGCACAAACACTCAAAAACTAAAGGACAGCAAGTGTGGCCACGAAGCTAGCTGGGTACGTATACGGGCAGATATATGAAAACGTTTGAAATTGGGTAAAATTAAAAATAAACTGCGACGTCACCGTTGCCACGGCTGTCCTGATGGTCCTGCTAAATTGCTTTCGACATCGCTATAGCTCAAAATAAGTCAAAATCACTTATACAGAATACACACGGGATATATAGGGAAAGAAAATGTAATTATTAACGTAAACCAGATAAATACCGCTTGTTTCGAAAAGGTACAGTAGGCCAACGAAATACCTGGGCCTATATCTTGAATTTTCTGTTAAACGCAAAATCATATCATATATTCAGAAAGATTTTAATGAGGTCTTCCTGTTGATAATATTTTGAGTTTAAGACCAAATATAAGTACTAAGTCGAGTAACCAACACCTATATGAGTAAATTACTTGGTCGACTACATAACACAGAAAGCGTGCTTCGGGAGGAATGTTAAGCCCATAGATATAGTTTGTTTTTTTACTGCGTTAAGACATTGGTCTTGGCTGTCATCATTGTATGGCATTCGTCAAGCTGCGTCAGATGCCTTTGGGCACTAATTGTATATTCTAAATCTTTGCCTTTGGGTAGCTTGAAAATTCTGACAGACATAGAAAGCTGGCGGATCTTTCCCCGCTAGTTTCCTGGCCACTCAAGAAAGCGCCGCACCGAGCAGGCGCCGCCGCCCCGCCGCCAGCGCCGCGGAGTCGCCTGCCGTGATGATCGTTTATTATAAATATCTGCTACTTATTGTGGCGGATCCTTCACGATATTTGTAAACATACATTAACACGTCTTTATCACAGACGGGGTAAACTGCCAGGAGCTGTAAGACCCAAAGGGCACGCTTTGCGTAGTAGGCGTTAAGATGGAAAAAAGAATCAAAACAGTGATACTAGATAGCCGCATCGCCTGTGAACATGGTTTAGATCTGGCCCAATCCCTCGATTGGCTCTTACGATCTGCTCGGGAAGAGAAGAGAATTAGTGAACATGAAGCAAGATAAATACTCTTAGTAACTATATACGCAAATAGATTTGTAAGTAATATTAAAGGTACAGAGATTATGTGTGGTTTTTGGCCTCCACCTCTTCCTGTGGATGTCTTAAGAGCCGACTAAAGGCAGCTTGAGTAAGCCCTTATGCTTGTATGCGTGACTTTTTTATTATGTAGGTAGGTACACTATCACGCAAGCAGGAGAACGCCAAAGTTTATCAAGAATTATAAGATTCGCTTTTGTCCTGGCGAACTATGTCAGATGACTTTTCATACTTTGATAAATGTAACATAAGCGGTAAGATTAAAAACAATAAGTTTTTTTTAAAATCATTTTTATACAAGCTTTTATTGTGAGGCTGCAAATTGACGAAGTTGCGTCTTTTAATTACTGAGTTCCATCGACCACCTTCCGTCTCCGTGCTTAGACTCCAGGCATCGTCTTTGATAAAGTGCTCATCAAGACAAATCAAACGAGTCCAGTTCCGTCGAATGTCTCTCAGCTCCATCATCAACACAGCTCTTTAACTGCATAATATTGTAATGTCATCCGACTTAGGTAGATACACAAGTATACAAAATTTCGGCTAAATCGGTGGAGGATAACTAGTTAAAAATTGAGTTGCAAGATTTGACTTAAACAAACATTTATACAAACAAAATACATTGCAAGCTCATAGTTTATATAAAAAGCTTGTAAAAACATACGATACGATGAGTGTAGGTTATAAAAAAATGACATTGCAAACAAAAGAAACAATCATCCGATCAGGAGTTGCGAATTAAGTGGCGTCAGCAATACGCGCCGTCGCGCCGCGCCGTCCGCTCCGGAATCACAGATTACTTAGAAATGTCCGGAATAACTCATTTCCGACACTACGACGGTCATCTCGATGATGTTCCTTTTATAATATTTGAAATATTTCCATAAAGAAGCTATGATCGTGTCGTATTAAATAAGGAAATGTTGACTATAAATAGTTGTTTAATATAACCCTATATTGCACATTAGTTTTTTATATATAAATAACTAGGCAAGTGCTTGTCGAGCCACGCGCAGTGTAGGGCTCCGTAGTTGTGAATGCTGACTTTGAGTACATGACATTTTCGTTTCCTGAGTACGTTTTATTAGTTAGTTTGTAAACCCTGCTT
Organism: Acrobasis consociella; assembly: GCA_963555685.1. Taxonomy (NCBI): domain Eukaryota; kingdom Metazoa; phylum Arthropoda; class Insecta; order Lepidoptera; family Pyralidae; genus Acrobasis; species Acrobasis consociella. Next base: position 840,793 of record OY743116.1, read on the forward strand.
ACCTCTGATAGACTTAACTTCGATATGTATACTATTGCCCTGAATTTTTTCACGTGTCCATATAATACAGTACAACCGTTTAGCTGACAGAGGAGGGAAATATTGGACTCTAACAAAAATTCGCCTTTAAAAAGCAAATATCATTTAACAAATAGATCCCTAAATTAAAAATTAGTATTAACAAACTAACAATATGGAGAGGTTTATTTAACGATAACCTAAACAATGGGTTACTCGAGAGAAAAAAAACCACATACATGTATGGGAGCTACCCTAAAAAATATTTTTTCTTCTGAAAAACTGACATGGCGAAACTATAAAGGTTCCTTGTTTACTACAGAACCCTAAAAGATATTCAAGTTGGAAAGAAGGTAGTCCCAAGAGACGAATTATTAGAAGATGCCTGGCTAGACGTAATTGGAAAAGCCTTTTTTAGGTGATCCCTTTTTTATATTTTTATGTATATTTATTGTGAAAAGTTGTTCGACATGATGGACTGAATCACCCCTTAAAGTATTTGTTGTTAATAAAAAAGAACATTGTAAAGAGTAAAAATTATTTAAACAATTCTAAATCATTTAAAGAAACTCTAAAGTTTTGGCGCCAAACCCGTGGCAAGCTATCGGCGGCATGTTGCGTTGATGTCTTTGCTACCTGAGCCTTGTTTGTCACTCATTTTACAGTAAATCTTGCCCTTTAGTAGCTCATTTTAGTGGTTATAAAATTTATACAGATTTATTCATGTTATTGTAACATTACCTAACTAAAAATATGATTCTAAAATAATTGCGGTTTCCTATTTACGAATATATATTTTTACGAGGGCCGCTCCGCAAAACGTCTTAAAAAATATAACATATACCTACTACCTACCTAAGCTAATAAGCTTATTAGGTACCTAAGTAATTGTCTACTATTATATACATTTTCATAAAAATGTTAAAGACTCATGATGAAAAAATCTATATGATAAATACTGTTTTAAAAGCTTTTGTGTTGAAACGTATTGTTGGAAGTTTATTTCTGACTGTATAAGATAATTTTAACCGACCTTAAAAAAATGGAGAGGGTTATCAATTCGCTGCGATCTTTTTTTATGTATGTTCACCGATTATCCGAAGACGCCTGGACCGATTTGGAATGTTTTTGTATTAAAAGGTATACTTGTAAGGCATACAAAATCGTCTGTGTAGTTTCGGGGTAAAGTAATTTTTTAGGTTTGAAATGTTTTTTTTTATCAATCTAACGTAGGACACAGACATTACTAAGATGAGTCAACGGGTTACTCACGTATAGAGTCAGCTACTGCCGACATGTTTCGACCTCATCCGGAGGCATTCATCAGGGCGAAGGTGACTACAGGCCCGTACACCACACCGGCACTCGACACACTCCAGTGTGTCATGAGGCGCGACTCTATACGTGAATAACCCGAAATTATTCTTTATTGGAGTCCAAATAGCCAGTTCTTCTTATCGTGTGTGTTAGTGACTAACACTGGTGCCAGAGTTTTTAAACCGCCTTAACTTCTGACATGGTTTTAGGTAACGATCAATGACAAAGACAATAACCGGGACCGCCGGTGTTACGTGCCCTCTGAAGCACGGATCATCTTACTTATCAGACAATCAAGTAATCAGCTTACAATGTCCTAACCAAACTAGGACAACAACACAAAGTCGTTGCCCCCGCCGGGAATCGAACCCGCGACCTCCGTGTATGAGCCGAACGCTCTAACCACTACACCACGGAGGCAGTTAAAAATAGCCAGTAAAAAATGTATTAAAATTAAAAAGTGTAAATTCGGACAGTGTGTCTACGTCGTCAGCAAGTCGCTGCCGGCGCCGGCGCCCCCCGGCCGGGCGGCGGCTTCAGTGTCAGATATTATCATGTCATCGGGCGATGCTAATCAGGGAAGCCTGGCGCATTGATTACCATATAATAAGAAAATAAAAGTATCATTTATTGCCATACTTTAAGTTACAACAAGTAGGCAAAGGTATGACTCAGCTTGTGTTACCAATCAGAATTACGCTATTTTTCAGGCAACCGTTTACTCCCTAAGTCCCTATGCGGGAGTTTTAGAAATGGGGGCTAAGATTTAAGACTAATACGTGTGGACATCAAAAATTAAATGAAAAAACTTGTTATTGACTGAAATAATTAAATTTAACTAGGTGTAGGCTTCGCTCCCCGTGGGAATTTCGGGATAAAAACTATCCTATGTCCTTCCCTGGGTATTAAACTATATCCATATCAAATTTCATATAAATAGATTTAGTGGTTGAAGCGTGAAGTGAAGTGGTAACAAATAAGCAAATATACAAACTCACTTTTTACATTTATTATACTTACTTAAGTATTATAAAGGATTAAATCTGAAAACATTATTGGCTTTGATTCTCCACTTAGGAATTGACTCGCATAGACATTTGTATTGACTTTCATGCTGGCATGAAAAGAATAAAAACTTAGAATGTACCGTGTTCTTCCCGAGAAGATCGTAGAATCTGATCTAGGAAATATGCGAAAATGCGAATAATGTAAGATAATAGGCGATGCGTATAGTAACGCATCAATTTTTCCACCTTGTAACTAGTTTCCAGCTTCTGGAAGACTAAGTACATTTAATCATACTATCCTACAAATATTATAAATGTAAGTTTGAATATTGTATGTTTGTTGGTTTGTTAGCACTTCACGCTTCAACCACTGAACCTATTTAGATGATGGACACCTATAGTTTGATACCCAGGGAAGGACATAGGATAATTTTATCCCGAAATTCCCACGGGGAGTGAATCCCATGGGCACAGCTATAGTGTAAAAATATTTCTTTGTGTTACATTATACATACATACATACTATCACGTCTTTATCCCTAATGGGGCAGACAGAGCATTTTGGGTCTTGCGGCTCTATGCAGAGCCGCAAGACCTTGTGTTTCATTATTCTTTTAGTTATTGCCCTTTTTTGAGCAATGTCCCTTTTCGTCCGGTTTGAAGGTTTCCTCACGATGTTTTTCTTCGTTGGAAGCAAATGGGAGTAGTTGATATTACTGAATATGAGTCAAGTGAAGTCAAGTCAAAATCATTTATTTATCTTTCGATATTTGTATCACTTGATAATTGTCACTTTTTTTTCTTTTGATTTCTTATAAGGTAAATGTTGACGTCAGATCATTTACTTATAGCTAAGTTTACTGCCGCTTCCTAAGCGCAAGTACAGAAGAAACGGTAACAAACTGAACTGAAGCATTTTCTCCAATAACGTCAACTTACAATTATACTGGTATTAAAATTAGATATGTAGACTGAGAATACATTGTTATGTCATAATTATAAATTAAGCATGATGTCAAGTTTAAAATTAATGTCAATTTGTAAATTGACGTTTGTGAATGTACAAATACAAACCTTTAAGAGGGACCCGCGCAAAGCTCAAGCCAGATATATTTGTCTCTAAGGTAATCATCGGTTCCGTAATAAGCCTTATCACAGAGTACTTTCTTAACATAAACTTTAAATTTTCTATCTGGCATACTAAGAACCGATTCTGGCAATTTATTATAAAACTTTATACAGTTTCCCATTAACGACTTACTGACTGTTTTCAGCCTATAAGACGGAGTAAATAAATCATTTATATTACGTAAGTTTCTATCCTAAAGGTACAAACTCAGAGGTGCAAGTCGCGCCTAGTGAGGATCGAATAGGTGCCCCACAGACGAAAGGCGATTGCCTAAACCGGTTGACCATAGCGCTTCTATAATGTCCTTGATATGCAGACAGATGAAATGATCTGGCGGAAGCGCCCGCAGTGTTGTAGAAAAATCTATATTCAAATCGATAGTTTCAATCGAAAAACGCCAATCTATCGATAGGTACTTAGGTGTTTTAAAGCAATACTATTGATAGTATCGATGGTTTATACAACGTGGAAGAGACATACCTTAAAAATAAATTAAAAATCGAGGAAATACTAGAGAATATGGTATAATAAATTTAAAACAGTTCAGAATTTAAAAAATCGGCATTTCCATACGAGAGAGTGCAGCCGCCCAGCCAGACCATATGTATGGGCTTTTGGAACGAAGTTCTTTTTCGCGCGTTGCGAAAGGAGGCTAGACGGAAAAAATTAAGACCAAAAGTTGTAACGACACTTTTTGCTATAGTTGTAAGCCGTGCGGCGTGCGCGTGTTTCTCTGTCTGTCTCTTTCTCTCCTAATTATCGAAAGGGGCTTCGTTCCATCCGGGTGTCCCTTGACACCTCTCAAGTTTTTTTGTTTTTTGGCTGTTATTAATATATATTGTTATCATTTATAGTGATCTAGTATAGCCCGTGGTTCAATTTATGACGGGTATGTCCTTTCCACGTTGTTTATGAAACAGAGTATCCATCAACTATAAACAGTATCGGATTTATTTAAAACTAGCCGAAGCCCGCGACTTCGTTCGCGTGGACTTTATGTCTCTGGAAAATGCTCATCAGGCCGAACAACTTTTACTAAGGCGACATTTTTATATCTCTTATTATAGTTTAGCTGGACCATTACGGTTCTGCATCAGGCGTTCTATTTTCCAAAATCATTTATACCCTATATGTTGCCCAGGCTTAATAGCTATATAACAAAAAAAGTTTCATTCGAATCCGTCCAGTATTTCCGGAGATTAGCGTGTACAAACAGACAAACAGACATACAGACAAACAGACAAACAGACAGACATTTTTTTTTAAATTCTTACTCTATTACTATGTCTCCATTGCCCCCAATATTTTTTTTGGAAATATATTGAATGTACAGACACACTTTTTTTACTGTTTTATTATATGTATAGATTATATGTATAGATATCGATAGGCTATCGAGCAGCAACACTAGCTCCCGGCGGCCGCCCGCAAACAGCCGCCGGTCCGCCGGGCGCCGCAGTGATGCGGTGCATGCGGGATGTGCAGCTGATATATTTACTTAGGTCGGTACTTTTATTATTTTTAAGCGATTTCAAAGAACTCCTTTATTGGAATGTAGGATTAACAAAATATTTTAAAAATATTTGAAGGGTGAACTACGTCCATGATACTTACTGAACGTTACCCTACCCATAGATTTTGGCTTCCTATACAAACTCGCATCAGCTGATAGTTCAACTTGTATGGAAGGACAATTTTTTTTTTTATATTTCGATATTTAACCTCAGTATCATTTTTAAAGACCTATCCATAGATACCCCACACGTATGGGTTTAATGAAAAATAAATTTTGGAGTTTCAGTTCTAAGTATGGGGAACCCCCAAAATTTATTGTTTTTTTTCTATTTTTGTGTCAAAACCTTAATGCGGTTCACATAATACATCTGCTTACCAAGTTTCAACAGTAAAGGTCTTATAGTTTCTGAAAAAAGTGGCTGTGACATACGGACGGACAGACAGACAGACAGACAGACATGACGAATCTATAAGGGTTCCGTTTTTGCCATTTGGCTACGGAACCCTAAAAACTAGTTTCAGTATATTTTTTTATATATAGCTTTTCTGTATGTTTTATTTATTATGTCGCTTTGATACCTCTGGAATATACTCTTCAAAAACATGCAGATATATACACTCGAAAGACCTAACCTCCGTCAGCCCAGTTGGGTAAAAATTAGGTTTATAAATTACTAGCAGTCCATCCCGGCTTCGCCCGTGGTACATACATAGCCTATGTCACTCAGGGATAACATACCTATCCAACAGTGAAAGAATTTTTAAAATCGATCCAGTAGTTTCGGAGCCTATTCAATACAATCAAACAAACAAACAAACAAACAAACAAATCTTTCCTCTTTATAATATTAGTGTAGATAAGGTAAAAATTTAGTAAAACCTCCATATGTGTGCATGGCAATTGGCCCCTCATCGGCATCAAAACAAACATGCAGCGACCCCCAAATCAGGCGGCAATAAAATAAGCTCAAATAAATCATGGCCGATCATTAGCGGGGCATTTGGGACCCCGGGTGTGGCCCGAAACACAAGAGCAGCGGTGAGCGACAGCGATAGTATCTGCCTTTGTTGTAGTTTTCATCTTTTCTGTTAGCCTGAATGTCCCACTGCTGGGCAACATATAGGTAAGTATAGATATAAAAGCAAAAAGGGGAGGCCATTTCTGCTTCTACAGCTTTGTTATTCTGTATTTTTTTTAGATATAACCACTGGAAGTTCCTGTTGAAAAAATGTTTTAAACTACTTCTTCATCTCCATATATCCTTAGACTCAATTGTCGACGTTTCCATGTTTTATCCTGTGACTCAATCTCTCTCTTCTTTTTCGGTGTTTCTTTTAAACTTCTTAAAATTTTCAGCCTTCTCCATATTTGTAGGTAACGGTTCTTTCAATTTGGAGTAGTATTAGAGCAAACTGTCCTTTACCCTTGACATCAGAATTAGGATCGAAGGTTAACATAAGTTTTACCTAACAGTATGATATTTTAGGTCTTTGCACTATTTTTAAAATACATGCATAACTCACAGATCTGTAAATATAACTCCCTTATCTCTTACAGGATAGGCAGAGCCTAGGAATACAATATTCAAACAAAGGCCATGGTTAGCGTGAAGGTAGGCGTGGACGATATAAGGAAATTGTGACGGGTTGCGACCGGCATCGCCTATGAATTATTCGCCAAATTTACCATTCCCTCAATCAGCTTTTACGATCTATGCGGGAAAAGAAGCAATTGATATAGAATCTTTGCTTTTCCTCTTCACGCAGATCAGCATGGTAGATTTTTTGCCCATAAACTTTAAAACTTTACATCTTTTGATGAAACTAGGGAGTTACTCTACAAGCGGTAAAACGGCGGTGAACGTTACTGTGTATCCACGTTTCAGTATCAAGCAACATTGAGCACTAACATATGATGATAAATCCTAATTTCGTTTGACAGAAATAGGACGTCACTTTATCGTACGACTAACGTATTTTTTTATGGAGTAACCCCTTACATACATACATGCATAATATCACCCTGTTTTCCACAGCGGTAGGCAGTAACTATGGACCTCCACTTGCTTCGATCCTGACAAACCTCTTTTGTCTCAATCTCTTCATACATGCCCTTCGGTTACGGGTACTTTTAAGGATAAATCCTTAAGTACCTGGGCGACCGAGCTTTGCTCGGTTACATCTCAAACATTAACTATTTTTTTTAAACTTGTCTAAAAACAATGTAAAATAAAAAATATATATATAAACTTAAACCTAAAAAAAAACAAAAGTAAGTCACCGAGTGGGATTCGAACCCGTAACACTCTTTCTAGCGGTCGCTATCCTTAACCACTGAGCTAAATCAAGGCGGTCGCGGTGCGACCAAATTAGCGACCATATTCTGCGTGGAAAGAAAAACGCATGAAAACTCGAAAACACGCGTTTTCCCAAACATAAAACTAATCTAGATCGATTATTTACCCCCGAAAACCCCCATATACAAATTTTCAGCGAAATCGTTAAAGCCGTTTTCGAGATCACAGAAATTTATAAATAAATATATATATATATACATACATACATACAAGAATTGCTCGTTTAAAGGTATAAGATAAGATAAAATCAACTGGCGCAAAGATTTTCTCCTATCGGTTTTTCATACATTAATCTTAAAAACAACATACCAAATCGAAGATCGAAATGCACCTTGCACCCCGCTCGCCCCCCTGTCTCGCGCCGAGCCAACTTTCGTGGGACCGCGGGGCGCCGCCGCCGACGGCCCGGCGCGGCTCCGCGGCACCGCCGCTCACAAATAACTAGGCGCCAGTTGTTGTCTTGCAATGATGTCATTCATAGGTGTACGTACCCTGGCTTGTTGGGGGGTGGACAGTCGGGAACTTTACATTTTGGCAGTATGGTTGGAAAGTATGGGCGAAGTTCCGATGGGCACGGGAAATACATACACTGTCACGTGACTTTACGTTGTAAACAATGGCAAGGGTCACTAAGTTCGGGACTTTATTAGGTACTTTTTGGCAAAGATTTGATAATAGGATAAACTAAGCTATTTGTAAGTTATATAACACTTATGGCTACCCTCAACGTACGCCCGTCAAGACTCAAGATAAACGGACCAAGTCTCGTACCTATGTATAAAAGATTAATCAACGATACTAATTACATACTTATATATAATTTATTAATACATATATAACTATATGAATATTATAGGTAAAACAACCAAGATCCAGAACTTTAAGATTTCTAACTTGCCCCGGCCGGATTGAACCCTACGAGTGGTGGACTAGCGTGGTTACCATACGCTACGGCGGTCGTCAATGAGAGTTAGAGAGTGTGGGCGAAGTTCCGAAGGGCTATGGACATTTTTTTTTCCATATGATAACGTATCTATATTGTAAATAAACACGCTAATAATATTACGATCTAGCCTAAACTCAGACTAATGAGTAATTTTACATTGACCTAGTTTTATAAAGTACTTATTTTATAAGAATGTGTCCATCGGCACTTTTCTTACTGTCTCTATTAAGGGGAAGGCACTATGTTCGTGTGTCTTTTGTTTTCATTGTCACTATTTTTCACTATTATACACATGTGTCACTGCTACACTAGTTCGAACGGTTTAGTTCTTTTAAGTCTTCGCACAATGTCTGTGTTGTCGAGGAGCTGGATCGCCTCAACGTTCACATGGTGAAGCAACCTAAACTCGTGTGCTTCGGCGTACTTTTTTATAATTTTGTCAACGAACTGTATATTAAGGTCCCGGTGTAGATCGTCGTTTCTTACATACCACGGAGCGTTAACAATATCCCGTAGCACTTTATTTTGGAATCGTTGGATGATATCGATGTTGCTTTGTTTGGTACAGCCCCACAGCTGTATGCCATAAGTCCATACTGGCATAAGGACTTGTTTATACAAGAGTAGTTTATTTTTAATTGACAAGGTAGAGTGTCTTCCGAGCAACCATTGCATTTTCTGATACCGTATGTCAAGTTCTCCTCTTTTTTTCTTGACATGAGCTTTCCAGCGCAACTTTGCGTCAAGTGTCATACCTAAATACTTTGCTGTGTCTTCGTATGGTATTTGTTTTTCATTTATGTATACAGGGTGGTATTTGTCTTGCTTGTTTGTAAAGTTCACGTGAATTGATTTTGATTCATTAAGTTTGATTCTCCATCGTTTTGTCCAGTTTTGAACTTTATTAACAGCTACTTGAACCTTTTTTGCAGCTTCCGCATGGGTACTTCCGACTGCCATTATAGCCGTGTCATCGGCAAAAGTCGCAATAGTGTTGTTTTCTAGAATTGGAATATCACAGGTGTATAGAAGGTACAGGACCGGACCCAAAACACTTCCCTGAGGTACTCCAGCTTTTATTTTCTTAAGTTCGGAATAAGCATTTTCTTGCCGCACTCTGAAAACTCTATCTGATAAATATGATGTTATAATGTCAACATAGTTTCTGGGGAGCATTTTCTTAAGTTTAATGATAAGGCCTTCATGCCATACTTTGTCGAAGGCTTGTGCTACATCTAAGAAAACTGTACAGCAGACATGGTTGTCTTCAAGGGTCTTTTCAATTATATTTGTAATCCTATGTACTTGGTCAATTGTTGAGTGTTTTTCTCTGAAGCCAAATTGATGTTCTGGTACAAGGTTCTTGGCTTTAATTATTGGATTTAACCTCTTTAGCAACAGTTTTTCGAACAATTTCGACATTACAGGCAATAATGAAATAGGCCTGTAGGACGTAGCTTCATTAGGTGGTTTTCCAGGTTTCGCTATCATTATTATTTCTGCAACTTTCCACAAGTCTGGTACGTATTTAAGTCTTAGTGCAGCATTGATGAGATTTGTCAGCTTTACTAAAGCCTTGCGCGAGAGATTATGAAGTAGTTCTCCTGATATGAGATCAAAACCAGGTGATTTTCTGCGGTTGATATTTTTTTTAATTTCCCATTGGACTTCTCTTGGCGTAACAAGCTTTATATCTACTTGGTTGTCAATATAATCATCGGGCTATTCACCTATTGTCTCATCATTTGTTTGAATTTCGTTCGGGTTAAATATATCCTCTAAATGTTCAGCAAATCTTAAAGCTTTCTGTTCATTGCTAATTGCCCATTTCCCAGGTTCAATTTTAATTGGTGGGATTTGGTCCATTGGCCTTTTCATGGATTTGGTGGCTTTCCAGAGTGAGTAATCAGTACTACGATCATTAGTTAGTTTTTGGAACTGGGTGTTTCTACTCTCGTCAAGATTTTTTTGTATTACTCTTCTGAGTTGTTTAGTGAGATTATTAAACTTTTTCTTATCTTCTGGGGATCTAGATTGGTGCCATAATTTTCTCTGCCTCCTTTTTTCGATGATTAAATCTCTAATTGCTCTCGGGTACCTATTTTTGACTGTTCTTTTGATACTTTTAGGAGTGTTGTTCCAAGCGGTTTGTTGAATTATAGTAATGAATTTTTCTAAGTCTATATTTAATTGCTCGGGGGTCTTTAGAGGTACTCTCAAGTCGATATGACTATCTAATTCTATTCTAAAACTTTCCCAGTCAGTATTTTTATTAGTTAAAGAAGGTCTAGTTTCCTTATTTATTATTTTCTCGCTTAATTCTAAGTAAATTGCTGAGTGATCCGAGCTCATGTCATAACTCTGATCAGTTCTCATGTAGTTTGAAGATACATTTTTATATATAAAGAAATCAATGAGATCTGGAATTTTAAGTGGATCTGTAGGCCAGTATGTAGGAGATCTTGTTGATGCAACATCACATTTATTTTCTCGGATGGCATACAAAAGTTCTTTTCCTTTTTTGTTGTTAAGACGGGAACCCCAATAAGTATGTTTAGCATTGAAGTCACCTCCTAGTATGAATCTTTCACCGAGTGTTTGTAAAATATTCAAATACATATTTCTAAGTATTTTATGTTTAGGTGGGCTGTATATTGCAGCCACAGTGAGTGGACAATTTTTTGTTGTTAATCTGACTGCCGTACATTGCACCTGAGGAGATTCATGTTTAATCTGTTCATAGTGCTCTATATTTTCTTTAATGATAACAGCACTTCCACCTCTTCCTTTGTTTGCGGGGTGTAATGCGTGATACACTTTATAGCCCTTAAAGGAGACCATTCAGGCGCCATACATTTTTGGGTCCACATGTCAAAGTGCCGGCCAGAAGGCGGCCACTATTTCAATTGTTAGTACTACTAATGGTGATCATTTGATAGTATGGCATGAAACCTGTGGGGTTATTCCACAACTTTTTATATCCATTTAAAGATTTATTTCTTTCATACTTTTTTCCCAAGTGTCGGCCAGATTCTGGCGATGCACTAGATTGTTAGCACTAGTGACGGTGAGCAATTATTACTATGGCATTAAAAGGGTAGGGTTATTCCACAACGATTTATGGGCTTTTGAAAAGTGAACTTTTCATACATTTAAAAAAAAAGTGCCGGCCAGAAGGCGGCCACAATTTCAATTGTTAGTATTACTAATGGCGATCATTTATTAGTATGGCATGAAACCTGTGGGGTTATTCCACAACTTTTTATTTCCATTTAAAGATTTATTTCTTTCATACTTTTTTCCCAAGTGCCGGCCAGATTCCGGCGATACACTAGATTGTTAGCACTAGTGACGGTGAGCAATTATTACTTTGGCATTAAAAGGGTAGGGTTATTCCACAACGATTTATGGGCTTTTGAAAAGTGAACTTTTCATACATTTAACAAAAAAGTGCCGGCCGGAAGGCGGCCACAATTTCAATTGTTAGTATTACTAATGGCGATCATTTATTAGTATGGCATGAAACCTGTGGGGTTATTCCACAACTTTTTATTTCCATTTAAAGATTTATTTTTTTCATACTTTTTCCCAAATGCCGGCCAGATTCCGGCGATGCACTACGTTGTTAGCACTAGTGACGGTGAGCAATTATTACTATGGCATTAAAAGTGTAGGGTTATTCCACAACGATTTATGGACTTTTGAAAAGTGAACTTTTCATACAATTTAAAAAAAGTGCCGGCCAGAAGGCGGCCACAATTTCAATTGTTAGTATTACTAATGGCGATCATTTATTAGTATGGCATGAAACCTGTGGGGTTATTCCACAACTTTTTATTTCCATTTAAAGATTTATTTCTTTCATACTTTTTTCCCAAATGCCGGCCAGATTCCGGCGATGCACTACGTTGTTAGCACTAGTGACGGTGAGCAATTATTACTATGGCATTAAAACCAACGACAACACTAAAGTCTTGTAACCTATTCTATCACCGGGAAAGGGACAAAAAGAAGTCCCAGCATGGTGTCGGGTTTTATCGTCTACAAATCCCTCATTAACAACTTCACAACCATCGAGAGTGTCTCTAGCAGGGTAATATACATGATACTCAGAGTATCTAAAAGATGCTCGATAAAGGTTATACAGGTATATATGCCAATGTATATATGATCACTCCGATGAAGAGGTGGATGAAGTGTATGTGGACATGTAGGGCCATACATACTTCTGAAACCTATTTTACGGTCGTTATGGAGAATTTTAACGCAACACTGGGGAAACGAGGCGATGGAGAGTTTAGGCTGGGAAACTTCGGATACGAAGTACGAAATAACAGGGGACGTAGGCTGGCTGATTTTTTGAAGCAAGAGGGACTCTTTGCGATGAACTCTTTCTTCAAGAAGCCACCGCAAAGGAAGTGGACCTGGATAGGTGCAGCAAAGAAGAACCAGCCCCCTGTTAAGAACGAAATCGACTTGATCTTAATGACTAAGAGACGAATATTCAACGATGTCTCGTGATACATCGGATCAAAACCGGGAGCGATCAAGGAATATTATGATGCTTCGTCAATATTGATATCAAGGTCGAAAGATCGCGGCTGATGAAGTCAACACTCCAACCGACGCAGATCCAAATCGAAAACTCCGAGGGCTTCCAGCTTGATCTATCGAATTATTTTGAAGGCCTTCAATGAATATTCGTCGTATGAAAAAAGAAATCTTTCAATGGAAATAAAAAGTTGTGGAATAACCCCACAGGTTTCATGCCATACTAACAAATGATCGCCACTAGTAACCTTGACAATTGAAATTGTGGCCGCCTTCTGGCCGGCATTTTTTTTAAATGTTTGAAATGTTCACTTTTCAAATGCCCATAAATCATTGTGGAATAACCCTACACTTTTTATGTCTTACTGGTAATTGCTCACCGTCACAGGTGCTAACAATCTGCTGCATCGCCGGAATCTGGCCGGCATTTTGGAAAAAAGTATGAAAGAATTAATTCTTTAAATGGAAATAAAAAGTTTTGAAATAACCCCACAGGGTTCATGCCATACTATCAAATGATGAACGTAAGTATCCCTAACAATAGAAATTGTGGCCGCATTCTGGCCGGCACTTTTTTTTTAAATGTTTGAAATGTTCACTTTTCAAATGCCCATAAATCATTGTGGAATAACCCTACACTTTTAATGCCATAGTAATAATTGCTCAATGTCACTAATGCTAACAACCTGCTGCATCGCCGGAATCTGGCCGGCACTTTGGAAAAAAGTATAAAAGAATTAAATCTTTAAATGGAAATAAAAAGTTTTGGAATAACCCCACAGGGTTCATGCCATACTAAAAAATGATCACCATTAGTAATACTAACAATTGAAATTGTGGCCGCCTTCTGGCCGGCACTTTTTTTTAAATGTATGAAAAGTTCACTTTTCAAAAGCCCATAAATCGTTGTGGAATAACCCTATTTTTTTAATGCCATAGTAATAATTGCTCACCGTCACTAGTGCTAACAACGTAGTGCATCGCCGGAATCTGGCCGGCATTTGGGAAAAAAGTATGAAAGAAATAAATCTTTAAATGGAAATAAAAAGTTGTGGAATAACCCCACAGGTTTCATGCCATACTAATAAATGATCGCCATTAGTAATACTAACAATTGAAATTGTGGCCGCCTTCTGGCCGGCACTTTCTTTTTAAATGTATGAAAAGTTCACTTTTCAAAAGCCCATAAATCGTTGTGGAATAACCCTACACTTTTAATGCCATAGTAATAATTGTTTACCGTCACTAGTGCTAACAATCTAGTGTATCGCCGGAATCTGGCCGGCACTTGGGAAAAAAGTATGAAAGAAATAAATCTTTAAATAGAAATAAAAAGTTGTGGAATAACCCCACAGGTTTCATGCCATACTAATAAATGATCGCCATTAGAAATACTAACAATTGAAATTGTGGCCGCCTTCTGGCCGGCACTTTTATTTTAAATGTATGAAAAGTTCACTTTTCAAAAGCCCATAAATCGTTGTGGAATAACCCTACCCTTTTAATGCCATAGTAATAATTGCTCACCGTCACTAGTGCTAACAATGTAGTGCATCGCCAGAATCTGGCCGACACTTGGGAAAAAAGTATGAAAGAAATAAATCTTTAAATGGAAATAAAAAGTTGTGGAATAACCCCACAGGTTTCATGCCATACTAATAAATGATCGCCATTAGTAATACTAACAATTGAAATTGTGGCCGCCTTCTGGCCGGCACTTTCTTTTTAAATGTATGAAAAGTTCACTTTTCAAAAGCCCATAAATCGTTGTGGAATAACCCTACACTTTTAATGCCATAGTATCAATTGCTCACCGTCACTAGTGCTAACAACCTAGTGTATCGCCGGAATCTGGCCGGCATTTGGGAAAAAAGTATGAAAGAAATAAATCTTTAAATGGAAATAAAAAGTTGCAGAATAACCCCACAGGTTTCATGCCATACTAATGAATGATCGCCATTAGTAATACTAACAATTGAAATTGTGGCCGCCTTCTGGCCGGCACTTTTTTTTTAAATGTATGAAAAGTTCACTTTTCAAAAGCCCATAAATCGTTGTGGAATAACCCTATTTTTTTAATGCCATAGTAATAATTTCTCACCGTCACTAGTGCTAACAACGTAGTGCATCGCCGGAATCTGGCCGGCATTTGGGAAAAAAGTATGAAAGAAATAAATCTTTAAATGGAAATAAAAAGTTGTGGAATAACCCCACAGGTTTCATGCCATACTAATAAATGATCGCCATTAGTAATACTAACAATTGAAATTGTGGCCGCCTTCTGGCCGGCACTTTTTTTTTAAATGTATGAAAAGTTCACTTTTCAAAAGCCCATAAATCGTTGTGGAATAACCCTACACTTTTAATGCCATAGTAATGATTGTTTACCGTCACTAGTGCTAACAATCTAGTGTATCGCCGGAATCTGGCCGGCACTTGGGAAAAAAGTATGAAAGAAATAAATCTTTAAATGGAAATAAAAAGTTGTGGAATAACCCCACAGGTTTCATGCCATACTAATAAATGATCGCCATTAGAAATACTAACAATTGAAATTGTGGCCGCCTTCTGGCCGGCACTTTTATTTTAAATGTATGAAAAGTTCACTTTTCAAAAGCCCATAAATCGTTGTGGAATAACCCTACCCTTTTAATGCCATAGTAATAATTGCTCACCGTCACTAGTGCTAACAATCTAGTGCATCGCCAGAATCTGGCCGACACTTGGGAAAAAAGTATGAAAGAAATAAATCTTTAAATGGAAATAAAAAGTTGTGGAATAACCCCACAGGTTTCATGCCATACTAATAAATGATCGCCATTAGTAATACTAACAATTGAAATTGTGGCCGCCTTCTGGCCGGCACTTTCTTTTTAAATGTATGAAAAGTTCACTTTTCAAAAGCCCATAAATCGTTGTGGAATAACCCTACACTTTTAATGCCATAGTATCAATTGCTCACCGTCACTAGTGCTAACAACCTAGTGTATCGCCGGAATCTGGCCGGCATTTGGGAAAAAAGTATGAAAGAAATAAATCTTTAAATGGAAATAAAAAGTTGCAGAATAACCCCACAGGTTTCATGCCATACTAATGAATGATCGCCATTAGTAATACTAACAATTGAAATTGTGGCCGCCTTCTGGCCGGCACTTTTTTTTTAAATGTATGAAAAGTTCACTTTTCAAAAGCCCATAAATCGTTGTGGAATAACCCTACACTTTTAATGCCTAGTAATAATTGCTTACCGTCACTAGCGCTAACAACGTAGTGCATCGCCGAAATCTGGCCGGCATTTGGGAAAAAAGTATGAAAGAAATAAATCTTTAAATGGAAATAAAAAGTTGTGGAATAACCCCACAGGTTTCATGCCATACTAATAAATGATCGCCATTAGTAATACTAACAATTGAAATTGTGGCCGCCTTCTGGCCGGCACTTTCTTTTTAAATGTATGAAAAGTTCACTTTTCAAAAGCCCATAAATCGTTGTGGAATAACCCTACACTTTTAATGCCATAGTATCAATTGCTCACCGTCACTAGTGCTAACAACCTAGTGTATCGCCGGAATCTGGCCGGCATTTGGGAAAAAAGTATGAAAGAAATAAATCTTTAAATGGAAATAAAAAGTTGCAGAATAACCCCACAGGTTTCATGCCATACTAATGAATGATCGCCATTAGTAATACTAACAATTGAAATTGTGGCCGCCTTCTGGCCGGCACTTTTTTTTTAAATGTATGAAAAGTTCACTTTTCAAAAGCCCATAAATCGTTGTGGAATAACCCTACACTTTTAATGCCTAGTAATAATTGCTTACCGTCACTAGCGCTAACAACGTAGTGCATCGCCGAAATCTGGCCGGCATTTGGGAAAAAAGTATGAAAGAAATAAATCTTTAAATGGAAATAAAAAGTTGTGGAATAACCCCACAGGTTTCATGCCATACTAATAAATGATCGCCATTAGTAGTACTAACTATAGACTTTTTGGCCGCCTGACAGCTGGAACTCTGACTTTGGGCCCAATTTGAATTTTCTCCTTTGATGTAGCTTTGTTTAGTGAAGTGTGTTTCTGAAACCAAGCACACGTCAATATTTTCTATATCTAGGACAACTTGCATTTCATTCTTATGGTTAAGTAGTCCATTACAGTTCCATGCCATTATTTTTAGGTTACCTATCATTTTTGGTTTTGAGAAATAGCTATATTCTTGCTATTTTCTATTTTCTTTAGTCGCTCGTCGAATGATGCCATTAGTTTGAGAATTTCATCCAGCTTACTCTCATTTGTGTTAGTTTTGTCTTTCTTTTGTGAGCTCATAGAATTTTTTGCTGCAGTCTGGGCATAAGATACATTAACACTTATGGCAGAAGTAGGTTTATTTGCTGGTTTAGTTGGTTTATTTTCGTGGCTAGGAACAGATTTTTTAATATTTTTATTTCGCATTTTCTGCATTTCCTTTGCAACCATGCACCCTCTATAATTAGCTGGATGTGCTTCTCCGCAATGTACACACTTAGCCTTATCCTATGGACATGGCATGGATGTTTGTTTGTTTGTAATAACTTTATTGTAAGTACTATGAAAAAACACAATTACATACAAAAACAATAGAATAAATTGACAACGGTGGACTTATCCCATATAGGAATCTCTTCCAGTCAACCGGCGAATAAGAAGATAGGACAATTATTCACAAGCAGGGTATAGAAGATCGTACTTACACAGGATAAATGAAACTAACATTATATCTAACTAAATACCTACACATGCATACTTGCTACAAGATATATACTTACAAAAACATTCATAAATATACATAAACTTACATAAATATACATAAACATACATAAAATATATAAATAATACAAATTGTTGATGTTAGGATAGTTTTTGACTTTTTTTTTAGAAAACAGAAATATATATTTTTTTTTATGCAATTTAAAAACCACGGTTTGTCCGGAGAGCACACGTACCTCTACATCTACGTTCAATCTCATAATTATTACCTACAGTTACACACACCTCGCGTTGTAGACATGGCCAGACAGTTTAGGACAAATTTTTAGTAAATTGACAAGATTGGAAGGAAGTTCTGTCCGGTTTGTGGGATATGAACTTGATATGAATGAGGGGCTTGAGTAGGGGGCTAAAGGCACGTAAAAATTTGTAACATTCCACCTCCAAAGGAATGTTACACATTTTTACGTGCTTTGCGTGGTAGATAGAGCCTACAAATTTATTAGCTAGGCAAATTAAAAATCCCTGACCGTCAAGAATGTCATTACCGATACGACACCATCTTTTATTTGCTAGAGAAAGCCTTGACTTTGGGGGTTAACCAATAACTTTCAAAGGGCTGAATCGATTTTCATCAAATATAGCTAAGTAAGAACCACCGCAAGGGAACTTGCTTTCGCGTAAAAAAACGCATCGAAATCGGTCCGTCCGTTCGGGCGAAACAATACCATAAACAGACAGACTGACTAGAACTTTTTAGGTCTGGCCCGCTAGCTATGACGATGAAAATGTCTAATGCCTTACTCGAGAACCTAAGAAAAAATTCTCAATTTATAAAGAAATAAAAATTAATTTTAGTATGTAAATAAAACGTATGTATTACAGATTGGACGAGTATTTTAACGATAAATTTTTTTATTGAAATTGCCACTACATATTTACAAAGTATACTAAATAAACATTGATACTACTTTTACACTTATAAGTTGACAATAATTTACTAATACGAGGGCCACACCGAAAAGATCGGGAATAGAAAAAAGTACTAAGATAATATAATAATGTTTACTTTTATTGTTTTTCGAAGTATTCTCCGTGACACTCAATGCACTTTTGCATTCGATCAAACCAATTATTGAAACAGTAATTCCAGTCTGAAGTGGATACAGTCAAAACAGCTGATTTGTAAGCTTCGACCGCCTCTTCTGGGCCGTGAAACCGTTGACCACGTAGCATATCTTTAATTCTTGGGAATGTAAAATAATCATTGGGGCTCAGGTCAGGGCTATACGGAGGATGGTCCATCAACTCCACGTTTTCCAGATTTAAAAACGCGCTTTTTTTGCGTGCGGTATGTGAGCTCGCATTATCGTGATGAAGGATTATACGACGATTCGGATTAATTGTACGAAGTTCTCTTATGACTTCCGGCAAACAAACTGTTGTGTACCAATCAGCAGTAACCGTCCTTCGTTCTTGTAAAGGAATCGTAGCCACATGACCAGTTTTCGATACAAACGAAGCGACTATTTTTTTCGACACGCTGCGTGAGCGAATAACTTTTGTTGGCTTGACCTCACCCTCGAAGACCCAAACTGCCGATTGATGTTTTCTTTCGGGCTCATATGAATAAATCCACGATTCATCCCCATAGACGATATTGTAAACTGCATTTGAGCTCCCTCCATTGAACCGTTGCAGAGCAGACCGACACCAATTAACCCGAGCCGACTTTTGTTCCTCGGTCAAACGGTGGGGCACCCAGCGTGAAACTAACTTCTTGACACCCAGTTCATCATGTAAAATGGTCTGAATGGCTGTCATACCAATGCTGAGAGAAACCCGAATCTGCTCGTATGTCACATGTCTATCTTCTTTTATTAATTGGCGTACAGCATCGATGTTATCTTGTGTTACCGCTGTTTTTGGCCGACCAGTAGAAGGGACTGTGGTAAGAGAGGAACGTCCACGACGAAACTCAGAATACCAACGATACATAGTCATTTTACTAGGTGCTTCAAGTTCATAAATAGAAACAAGCTCGGCGAGACATTGTTCTTGAGATAAACCTCGACGAAAGTTATGAAAAATTATTGCACGAAAATGTTCCCGCGTAAACTCCATTTTTCTTACCGACTTGTCAAATTCAAATGGTCAATACTCTTTTCTTTTTTACTTTATTTAAAATTCAAAAATGGAGTTGTGTTCGAAATAATACTACATTTCAAACACCAAAAAGGTTTTACTCTAACTTATTCCTAAGTATTCTATTCCCGATCTTTTCGGTGTGGCCCTCGTAATAAACATAACAATCTGCTGACAACTGCAAAAATACTATTTAATTATATTTTAACATTTGACTTTATAAATTAACTGCATGTCATAAAACTCGCTTGCCGTTCCACTTTTTGGTTGCGATACCCGACAGGGTTCATAGTGTACCTAATTTAAGACAGTGACTTTTAGTAGTTAGAACTGCTACATTATGAAATGCAATCTTCTTCTTATCGTGTGAGTTAGTGACTAACACTAGTGTCAGAGTTTTTAAACCGCACTAAAGGCCTCATGACATGGTTTTAGGTAACGACCAATGTCAAAGACAGTGACGGGGCCGACGGCTTAACGTGCCCTCCGAAGCACGGATCATCATACTTATCAGACAATCAGGTGATCAGCCTACAATGTCCTAACCAAACTAGGACAACAACACAAAGTCGTTTCCCCCGCCGGGAATCGAACCCGCGACCTCCGGGTATGAGCATAACGCTCTAACCACTACACCACTGAGACAATACAATAAATAATTTGAATTGAATAGAATTGACAGACATTAGCGTCAAGCTTATAACACCCTTTTTTCTGCCGGGGACTTGCTCTTGTGATGCCAACAAATACTAAATAAATATTCAAGTGGGACTCCCATATCTATGTTTTTTTATAATGGTACGGAACCCTTAGTGCGCGTGCGCACGGTGCCCTATTACTGCTATTGTATGACTATTGTTAGATATGCCTCGCCGCGGCTGTCTGTCATATATTATCCCCCATATTCATAAAAGTTAACAAACGTCCGCTAAAGCTCTTTTATTCAAATGTGTTTTGCCTCGTTCTTACTATATCTTATACCTTTAAACGAGCAATTCTTGTATTTATGTATGTATATATATATATTTATTTATAAATTTCTGTGATCTCAAAAACGGCTCTAACGATTTCGCTGAAAATTTGTATTTGGGGGTTTTCGGGGGTAAATAATCGATCTAGATTAGTTTTATGTTTGGGAAAACGCGTGTTTTCGAGTTTTCATGCGTTTTTCTTTCCACGCAGAATATGGTCGCTAATTTCGTCGCGCCGCGACCGCCTTGATTTAGCTCAGTGGTTAAGGATAGCGACCGCTAGAAAGAGTGTTACGGGTTCGAATCCCACTCGGTGACTTACTTTTGTTTTTTTTTATGTTTAAGTTTATATATTTTTTTTTTATTTTGCATTGTTTTTAGAAAAGTATAAAAAAAAATTAGTTAATGTTTGAGATGTAACCGAGCAAAGCTCGGTCGCCCAGGTACTCAAATATTGAAAAGAGTGAGAAAGGGACAAAATATGTTTTACTAATGTAGGGTTTAGTAAAGAGTAGGTAATTTTTATTAATTTTAAGGGTTAATCTCTTGATATGTTACATTATTATATTTGAAATCCTCGATGTCAAGCAGTATTCCGACATTTTTTAAGGGGTGTAGGGTATCAACGGTAAGGCGGACAAATCAAACAAATATTTATATTAATACAATTTATTAAAGTAAAAAGTGCCTATGCTAATGTATGTCTACAAAAATGTACTCTGTATGTATATGGGTCAATTTACCCTAGATGAGCACAACGGAGGATTATTTTAACACTCGAAAATAAACTTTAAACTTGGCATAAAGTGCACGACGATGAACGAGCTTGGATATTCTCACAAAACCTCGAGACACAGCGTGCATTTTGTCATGTTTAAACGTTTATGCACTTAATGCCAACAGTTTAAACTGTATTTTCGAGTGTCATAAAAAAGCGCTCCTCTCGGTCTGACTGAATTGACCCTTAAAGTGCAATTTCATAGTTAGCGACATTGGGCGAAAAGATACACATACAATTTTCTATTGATCAAAATAGTGTTGCCGCTCGATAATCCACTATCGATAGCCTATCGATAAGACTGTATTTTAAATAAAACCGATACTATCGAGCCAGACGACGAACAATCGATAGTATCGATAGTTTGTTCGATACTATCGATAGTTTGTTCGACACTATCGATAGTTTGGCATTTTTCGATTGAAACTATCGATCAGCAACACTAAATCAAATGCGTAAAGCCTTGATTCAAAAGTTGCATAGGATCGTTATCTTTTCGCTGTCAATTTCAACGGACAAAATGTAAAATGTTATAAAAATAATTTGGACCCAACTGCACTGACATTTGTTTGAGGTTTTATTGAAAAGAAAAACTAAATTATCTTTTGTTTTGAATTGAACTTTCAAAAACCATTTGAGATTCAACACAAGGGGCCATTAAAATTCCTTTTCTGCCAGTCAACCAACAGATGCTGAGGAAATACACCCTTCCGCGGTACACACTGCGGAAAAACATGACCCCTATCTCTGTGACAACCTATTTGGATGACCCAGCTAGATGACAAAAATGCGAAATTAAATTTATTCCCCACTTTTTTTATATTGTGTAGTTATAGTATAGTCTAGTGCCAATTTGCAAGTCAAAGCGTGCATCGACCTAATCTATCTATCCCTGTCTTTCGCAAATATTTTCGGAAAAGAATCACCGAGTATGCGCGACTGACAAAGCTGAGTAAACCAAATCGCTTATTACTTTAAACCAGCAATTATGTTAATATAAATATACATAAATATATACAAATATATTTATGTATGCTTATATTAAGATCACAAAAAGAATCCCATTCATAATATTATAAGAAAAAACAGTAAAACCGCAAACAATTTCAGAAATAATAAAGCGAGAGTACTAAGATAACAGTCGTTATTGCTGTTGTTATATTGCTTTCATTATAGAAGACATTGCATTGCCCAAACGTGAATACGACCTGCTTGTATATAACTTATCTTAAGACTTAGACAGTGCTAAAAAAGTTGAATGCTAAATGCTAGAATTATTCTCGTTTTAAAATATATATTTGACACTTATTATAATTTCGTTTCTGATATTATCGTTTTCTATCCTAAATTGACCTCTTCAGTAACTTATTATAGCAAGCACCAGTTAGCAAGTCAAAAACGTCTGTTAACCTCTACTTATTGAGGAGCTTGTCAGCGTATACAAGCGCTTCCGCACGTGAAGTGACACTGGGCGTAGTCCGCACGCACTTGGATATGTGACATAAAAATTTTGAGCCCTCCCTCCGTGTTTCAGAAGGCACGTAAAACCCGGTGGTCCCGGCTGTCATCGTTGTATGTCAGTCGTCTGTCAGATGCCTTAAGTTAGTTAATTATATTATCCCTGCCCTTCTTAGCGAGTCGGAATGGCGATTATTTAGGCCTGCCCTTAGGCAGCTAAACTTGTAAACGTTTCCTATAATTTTAAATGAGTATTGTGAGTCAGAGGTCTAAGTCGCTGTACAGAGGTCAACGTACGCTTTGACTTGCAAACTGGCGCCTGCGATACCTACTTATATTATGCTAAGTACAAATACTATGAGTAATGTTAACCGGTTCCATCCGACAGTCTCAATTTGTAAAACTTCATCAGTCATAAACAAATAACTTTTAAAATATGTGACAACGACAATGATTTTCGTAACTACCTTTCTTAATCAATAAAGCATATCAAATTTAGGAGTATAGCGTCCGGTAAGTAAAGCGGACGAACGCGGCGGGTTCAGTCTATCTCTGTCACAAACTCTAAGTGCGACAGAGACAGGTGACCCGCAACGGATCCTGCTATCTCTTTCGCACTTAGAATTGCGCCCGCATCTTTTAGCAGACGGCCTTATAAGCAAAACAGAATGGCGGTATTACTGTCGTTTAAGCAATGTCTTTTTGCTATAAAAATATGTTCACGTTGCACGGTCGCCGATAAGAGAATAGTGTGAATATTTCTTTTAAAACCACGAAGATGGTTGCTCTTTATCTTTACCCATAATCATTGACTGTTTTTAAACGGTAAATAAATTACTATTGTTGTGCAAAGTTCTGATCTCGATGACATTGTTTCTTTCAAATAAATAAATGTGATGATACGCAATATTATTGTAAGCACAAAAACAAATTAATATCAAAGATGCATGTAGAAGTAACTATCTACTGTTATTCATCCACAAAAAGATTTCCGCAAATAGTTCATTTTACAAATATGTACAAAATCTGTCTAAGTTAAGAAAGAAATAGCAAATTTGTTTAAAACACGACATCTTTTTACTAGTGTGCCACTTTATGGTTATAAAACGTAACATTCATGTGACAGTATCACCCTAATTTGTCAAACCAAATGAGACTTTATCATCATTACGGAGCGCTCAATTTTGCTTGACACTGCGCGGACGTGCTTTTGGATTCCAGAACTATCGATGAAATGTAAATGAGTGCTGTCAAATGTCCACTGTTTTGTCGACGTATTAACATGCGTGGTCGGACATTCAGACTAGTATGTAAGTATAACCAAATGAATCCAGACATTGGTATCAAAATTTTAACACATTGCAGGACACTCAGCCAGACACAATAATGCTGTAACACACACATAAAATTATGCAGGTAGGTTTATATATATTTCTTTTTTTTTGTTTCTGCGTTAAATTTTTGTCTTTTGTATAGTTTTTGTAATTATGTGTGTTATAGCTGCAAATAAATGAATTTATCTATCTAACAATTGAATTACGCCCACAGCCGTAAGTGTCCTGCAATGTGTTAAAAAAGTGAATACTTTGACATCCGTTCTACATATAAATTTTTAAAACAAAATCGAGATTGAATATCTGTAATCGATACTTGGAACCCCGCCTGTGTTTGGCGCCAATAAAGACAGCCATAAACTAAAATAGTGAAGGTATTAAAAAGACAAAGAAAACTAAAAACTGCTTTAACGCAGAGTCCATCTTCGAGTCGCAATAAATAACAAAGTCTTCGCGGAGCACACGCCGCCTCACTGCAAAAATAGAGAAATAGAGTAAAGAAACAAGGTTTCAATAAACAATTTTTAAACGTAATAAAATTAACGTGAGGTAAATTATGTGAGTAAACCTTAGAATAGGCCACTCCAAGTCCTCCCGTGGATGTCGTAGAAGGCGACTTAGAGAATACAAGCTAAACAAAGCTCATAAACATCAGTGAGACCTCTCTAACCCATCTAGCCAGCGAGGAGAGTGTAGGCAAAGTCCTCTGGCTGGCGAAGTATGGCTCTGGTAGTACGGAGAGGGTCGTGCTCCTGCAGTGGCGACTAAAAGACATCTTCTTCTTCATAACGTGTGTGTTAGTGACTAACACTAGTGTCAGAGTTTTTAAACCGCCTTAAAGGCCTCTGACATGGTTTTAGGTAACGACCAATGTCAAAGACAGTGACCGGGACCGACGGCTTAACGTGCCCTCCGAAGCACGGATCATCTTATTTATCAGACAATCAGGTGATCAGCCTGCAATGTCCTAACCAAACTAGGACAACAACACAAAGTCGTTGCCCCCGCCGGGAATCGAACCCGCGACCTCCGGGTATGAGTCGAACGCTCTAACCACTACACCACGGAGGCAGTTTCACTAAAAGACATGATGAACATGAACTAAGTTTGTCGATGTGAAATGACGGCGCCACTGAATATGTTATGGGCGGTGCTGTTGCAAATTTCCCCTTGGAGTGCTCACGGAAGGGTTCCGTACCATTATTTTTAAACAAGACAGACAGTGGAGACAAAAAGACCTGATGATGATGTTGGACGTTACCTGAAGTCTAGTAGTTGCGGAAGCTCCTGTTAGCCTTGAAGTTGCCGCCGCCGCCCGGCGACGAGTTGAGGAACAGCTCGATGTAGCGGTGGTCCATGTTGTTCTTGTCGCGGCGCATCGCCTGGGGCCAAATGGAAAATATTTAGAGTGCGAAAGAGATAGCTAGTCACCACTACGCTCCCACTTTTCTTGGTGCCAATATTTGAAAAGCTTCTTCATTTTAAGGGGATTTTATGGGGCCCAGTAATGCCCCCATATGTAATGAAATACCCTTATAAATCATAATAGGCATGACGATTGGAAAAATAGTTTTGGTCCATCAGTAAGATTATTAAAAAATATGGATTCGTCGCTTTTCGTCAGAAACGCAACTCGTCAGATACTCATTTCGCCAGTAAACGCATGTTGACAGAAACGCATCTCGTTAGATTTGAAACTCGTCAAAAACGCAACGACGTACGATTTTTACTTAAATGTGACGTCGCAAGCCCCCACTCCGGAACTTCGATGCTCCATATCGTTGTGAATTTTAACATTTTTGGTAAACTGAGAAATATGGGTCCATTATTTTTGGATGAGACGGACTAACTACAATAATAAATTGTAACATAGCCCATCAGGCTGAGTAGGGACCAATACTGAACTGGGTTTCTTTCGGTGTAATCTTCCCAGCAGTGGTCGTTCCAAAACGCTAGTAGTTTTTAGCTTGTGCACTAGAATAATATAAAAAATGCCCTTCAATAAGAGATAAATTTATACTACATTGAATAAAAAAAATTGAATTAATACTTTCCTGACCTAAATATAATATCTGAAGCTATATAAACAATTGGAAATAGTATACCCACCCTCATGGCATCGTCGTGGCACTCGAACTCGACGTCGGCCTCCCCGGACGGCCGGCCGCTGTTGTCGTACAGGATGTTGATGTTCATCGGCCGGATTGGCTTGAAGAACTGCCAATCAAAGTAAAATCTATACATATAATAAAACAGTAAAAAAAAGTGTGTCTGTACATTAAATATATTTCCAAAAAAAAAATAGGGGGCGATGGAGACGTAGTAATAGAGTAAGAATTTAAAAAAAATGTCTGTCCGTTTGTCTGTATGTCTGTTTGTCTGTTTGTACACGCTAATCTCCGGAAATACTGGACGGATTCGAATGAAACTTCTTTTGTTATATAGCTATTAAGCCTGGGCAACATATAGGGTATAAATAATTTTGGAAAATGGAACGCCTGATGTAGAACCATAATGGTCCAGCAAAACTATAAGAGATATAAAAATGCCGCCTTAGTAAAAGTTGTTCAGCCTGATGAGCATTTTCCAGAGACATAAAGTCCACGCGAACGAAGTCGCGGGCTTCGCTAGTGTAGGTATAAAAATACGAGCCATCAAATTTCCCACAGCTGGAGAAAGGCCTCCCTCCATCTTTTCCATTCAAATGTTGGTATTTTCGTTTTTTTTAAATCATAACTTAGTATGTATGAGCTCGGTGGCCCAGCGGGAGTGCGTATTACTAGCGATTTCGCAAGTAAAGCGGCGCCGGGCTTAGTCCGCGCTTGGATGGGTGACCACAAGTGGCATACAAATTTCTTGAGCTCCTCCGTGCTTCGGGAGGCACGTATAAGCCATTGGTCCCGGCTGTGATCATTGTATGGCAGTCGTAAAGCTATGTTAGATGCTTTAAGGCAACTTGAAAAATCTGACACCACCTATACTGTCCCCTCTGCTAGGCAAAGGTCTCTCCCATTTTCTCTATCCAGAGTTGCTTCTGACCAATCCCGCTGGAAAGCGTCCAAGTCATCGCGCCAACGCTTGGTCTACCGCTTGGATTCTTTTTTTTTAACATTTTTCTACCGTTTCGAGTGAAATGCAACAACGCGTCAATTTCTAGTATATAGTGGTATGATTATGAACGAAAGTGTTTTGACTAAGTCAAGAAATGGATCTATCTTTGTTTTGTAACGGAAGGCACGTTAAGCAGTTGGTTAGTCGTGTGTGCTGCCATCTCTGTGTGCCTACTCGCAACTCCAGTATTGCCTCTTTGCCTCAAATGCGCCGTGTGGTTTCCGGCAGAGTAGAATAGGGCCACTCCAAGTCCTCCCGTGGATGTCGTAGAAGGTGACTTAGGAAATACAAGCTAAACAAAGCATCATCCATCATCATCAGAGATCGGAATCCGGGTGCTATTGCTATCAAAAGTATGGATATGACTAAATTTCCCAGGATTTCTCGAAAATCGGTACGTTCGTAACTGATGTGAATACATTACTAAGATATTCTACTGTTTGTAGAATACACAATCTTTCTCTTTAAATGAATAATGTTATGAAGTTTTAGTCATATACATACTTTTGATAGCAATAGCACCTGGATTCCAATCTCTAATCATCATATAAACATCAGTGAGACCTTTCCAACTCGTCTGGCCAGCGAGGAGAGTATAGGCTAACTCCTCTGGCTGCTCTGGCCAAGTATGGTGCAGGGAGGGTCGTCCTCCTTCAGTGGAGATAAAAAGACCTGACGATGTTGATGTTAAGGGGTCCTCGAATAGTTTGTATGGCATTGGGTATCTGTTAGGTCAGTAATGATGTGGTGTAGGTGGACACTGACGTAGGCGATGTCCTGCGGCGTGGCCTTGAAGGGCAGGCCGCGCATGTGCACGCAGTGGCAGCCGCCGCCGCGCTGCCCGCGGAAGCCGCCGCGCGCGCCGCCGTAGCCGCTGCCGCCTGAGGACGTTATAAACTTCTAAATGTTGACGACTCAAAAAAGTACATTACTGCAGAGGGCGGGAAGTAAGGCATTGCCGGACGAGTAGTTTTTAGCCTTGACAATAATGTGTATTTTGAGTATGGCAATCCCATTCCCGCCGTGGCGTGTACAGTGCTTTTCTCAATAAATGTGAGGAAATAGATAAAACCAACTATACAAATATTTACGAAAAAAAATTATGTTTACTGCAAAGAGTTTATAACAACTACGTGGTTCACTAAAATATTTTCGGCCCGTCGATTAGATTATTAAAAAATTATGGACGATTTTTAGGGTTCTGTAGTAAACAAGTCTGTCTGTCTGTCTGTCTGTCTGTCCACGGTCCTACAGAGAAACTACTAGAAAACTGTTATTTGGCATGGATATGTATATTAATTATGGCAAAAAAGTCGTTTCAAGGTAGCTGCCATACAAATAAAGACGTAGTCAATATTTTTTTCTCGACAAACGCATTGAGTGGGGTATCGTTGAATAGATCTTTCAAAAATATTGTTAGTTTGTGAACACCATTTTTCGATTTAGGGATTCGTTTCTGAAATATTTAGGTTTAAAGTTCAAATTTTTGTTCAAGTGTCTCCCCCTCTATCAGCTAAACGGTTATATATGGCCACGTGAAAAAAATCACAATTATAGTATATATAATGTAGTTTGAAGGAAAACTATCAGAGCCCAGTAGGGTATACAAATTAAAAAGTTATAGGCAATCAATTTATAAAATGTACTTGAAAAAATAAATTTTCATACAAATTCAATAGATATTAGTTTTTCGACGTTTTTAGTGGCAAGAACTCAAAGTTGGCATTCGCAACTACGGAACCCTACACTGTGCGTGGCCTGACACGCACTTGGCCAATTATTTAAGTTTATCAAAACAGAAGAAATTCACAAAGATACAGAGCGTATAAAACCGAAAACGCACTAAGACTTAGTATTACAGCTCGATAGTCCACTATCGATGGACCGATATTATCGGCAAGATATCGATGTTATCGATGGTACATAAGCTATCCTTACTATCGATAGTATTTAACCCATCAATACTATTGATAGTACATGCCAGACAAAAAATTCAAAACTTGTGTAAAGAAAGTACTTTGTGAGAAGGCTTATTATAGGACTGATGACTACCTTAAAGACAAAAAAGTCTGGCTTGAGCTTGGCGCGGGTCCCTCTAAAAGTTTGTAATATAGGTACTCGCAAATGTCATAATTTGGCACATTTTGTACAAACTTAATCTACAACTTGACATTATTTTAAAATTTTGACATTCTAAAAATTAAATTATGATATGACATAACAAACAATGTATTCTCTGTCCACACTATAAGTATTAATTTATTTGTGAGTTGACGTCCTAGGAGAAAATGCTGCAGTGCAGTTTGTTACCGCTTGTTCTGCACTAGCCCTTTGGAAGCGGTAGTAAACTTAGCTGTAAGTAACCATTTGACGTCAACAATTGTGCAACAAAATAATGACGATTATTAAGAGATATTATGATAATAAAGATATATTTGAAAAAAAAATAACCTATCAATACTATCGATAGAATCGATAGTTTATGAAACGCAAAAATGCCAAACTATCGATAAGCATTTCGGCATTTTTGGACATAAAAGACTAGAGCAACAGCCGCTATAACCTACCTCTGCCCCTTGCGCCGAAGCGGCCCGAGAACCTGTCGTTCCGGTCGTAGGGCGTGGGCCGGTACCCGCGGCTGGAGCGGAAGCCGCCCTCCATGCGCGCCCCGTACGCGCGCACCTCGTCCGCAGAGCTTATGAACACCTCAATGTATCTGTGGACAGCGGTACACATTTATACCTCTGGGAATAGTGACGGTTACGAGTCCTAATTGATCGTGGCTCGCACAATTGATGATTTTCAAACATTGGATACGCGAAATTACAAAATGTACGAGATGAACAAAAGAAAGAATGATGTGATTTCATTCTTATTTTATTTTTGGATGTACTTTTTCTATTTAGTGTGTGGTATTTTTTGGCAAAAAAAATATTGTTGGTAGTATTTCTAGGGTTCCGTACCCTAACGGTGTATAAAAAGGGAATTACTAAGACTCCGCTATCTGTCAGTCTGTCTATCACCTAGCTGTACTTCATAAAGCATAATAGTTAGACAGTCGTCACTAAAACAGAGTAAAATAAATATTGAAGTGGGTCTACCATACAAAAAACCGTTTATCCGTACATAAATTGGTAAGGAAATAAATAAAAAGAGCCCAGCAATGGAATACAAACGGCTTATAAAATAAAATCTACCTCATGTCACTAGCTCTTCATCATATTTTTACCATGAATATGAGGTGTTTAAATAAAGGAAGAATCATCAAAATCGGTAGACATCCATAACATTCATACCAAAAAAATCACAGTCAAATAAATCATTTTTGAAGTTGGTTAAAAAATAAACTAAATGATATTCTAGAATATCAACTCTTCATACTGTTTTGTTCAATAGTAATTGGTGTTGTTTAAATGAACTTAGTGTAAAGAACCGAGAGTTCTTAGCCACTGGCCACTGTGCCTGAATTTTGCTGCAGCAAAATTATGCATACAATAGAGATAAGACGAGAAATAATGTTTGGCCACCTTATGCGGCATGACAACTTCATAAAAAACATAATGGAAGGGAAAGTGGAAGCCAAGAGGAGGAAGACCAAGAAGGTCGTTCATGGATGAAGTAAAAGAAAAGGCAAAAGTGTCGTATAGCGCGGTCAAGCATTTAGCAGAAAATAGGGAGACATGGAAATTACTCCACCGACAAGAACCTAGTTCTTAAATTTATTGATGATGAGGAGTCTATGGTTCCCCCCAAAAAAAATATTACAAGATGTATAAAAAGACATATCTGTATGTACGAAAAATTGTAATGAAACTCTAAAACCATTTGTGCGAGCCATATTCAATTAGAACTATACCTTAGACGTATTTTCCGACACTCATGTAAAGCGAATGAGAAAAAATCTCATTTAACAGAATTGTTCAATACTCTGCAACAATCCTATCGGTGATTTCGTTTTCTTCACTCGCCTCAAACTTTATGAATTGAATTATCAAGAGAATTAATGAATTGGAGAAAAGATATTGTTTAGCGTTATACAATAAAAAAATGGGATAGGAAAAAATCTAATACATTTCTAATTCATATTGAGATTATACTAGATACTTTTTTAAATGTTGATTCCTTTGTATTTTAATCGACACAATACAATAATACATATAATGATCATCCAGTACCTAAACCTACTTTGAAATACCAGTTATACCACCCAGAGTTTAACAATATAAGTAGATCTTCGTTCTTCGCCCTTCCTCCCCGGCGTTCGCCCCGTCCCGCGCCCTCACTTCGCCCCTCGCTCGCCCAACCTTCGACAACTCAACAACCAATCAAGATGCATTTTCAAACGCTACCTGTATTGCTTGGTACGCAAGCACTCAACAGCTAGATACTCATTGTAAATCCATTTACACGCAACAACAGTTTGAAATAAATATTCATAAGATTATCGCAAGCAATGGATGTATACTAAGCACGCAGTTGCTAAGTCCTTGTGAACTAAGCATAATACACGTATTTACGCAAATACATACGTTTTATAATTTTTATACAAACATTAATAATAAGTGTTCAATATTGTATGAAAATTATAAATAATGTAATTTTAATGAAATAAGTGTATGATATTGTAGTATGCTTAGGTCATGACAAGTAATGCTGACTCAATACAATGATGAGTTAACATATAGAAGGAAAGCCCCAAGAAATATATGTTTATGAAAACTATTACATATATTAATTCACCGACATTGTGTCAAACAACGTTTTTGTGCGAATGTGTGAAACCCAAACATATTACAATATCAGCGAAAGTAGCGTTGTGAAAATGCAGTAATTTAACCAACTTTAATTATTAACATTCCCTTAATTAAATAGGATAGTCCCAAATTAACTAAAAGCCCGCCGTATGGTCATTGGTCGCTACGATCTACAGTAGAAAATAAAATAAAAAATAAAGTTTTTTATTTTCCCAATACAGACTTCGAAACTAAATAGACTAGACGCGACAAAACATAAAAGAAAAGTCGAAAACACACATTGGGTTCAAAAGGCACGAATCACAATTTAACTATCTAAAATAAATTCGGCCCCACGAGTTTGATTCTATGGATCGCATTTTTTTTCTGTAGACCATAGAAGTAGACCAACGACATAGGAGGTCCCAGACTTATCCCACTACACCAAATAATATTTTGCCGTGGTATGCATTGTCGCCGCAGTGATTATCTTAAGCCTTGCTTATTTAAAACAAACCCTGTGTGCTGTTTTTTTTTTTATGTCATGCATATTTTTTGCTACTGTCCATTTTAGTAATTTCTTACTTCTATAAATTTTTGCTTCGTTCAAAAAAGATCCCTACTGCCTACCAATTTGGCTAAAATTGCAAGGTATATTTACAACAGCGATATACTGAAAAACCACCACATATGGAATTCTGCAGCAAAGCAATAGTGGATATTGCCTAGATCGTCACTGCGGCCCACGGGCTCATGTCAAAAACCCCCACCTGTGTCCTATTTTCTCCCTGTCCCTGTTGAGAGCTTCTTGTGCGCTCTCCTTGTCAACGAAGTGAACGAACGCCTCTCCCGATGCCCGCCCACTGAAGTCCGACAGTAAGTGCACCCCATCCGGTGCAACGGTCAACCCTGGCCCACCCGTGCAAAAAGATCATTATTAAGTCAAGACTGTGAGGCCACTGTGGTCCGTGACACTAATGTTAATGCCAATTGGGTTTAAATTAAGACACTATCTTTTCTGTAATATAACAATGTGGACTTTGATGAATGCATGCATTTGAAATATTAGAGATGAAATAATAATAAAAAATACATAATCTTTTTTGAAATAAAAACCACAGTGCAGCAACACAATCAAACCTATCCCCAAATTGAGTAGTAATTTTTATATGTTGTTGGCATTAAGCATAAGTTGGCAGGTGAAAATGCCAACTTAAAAAAATATAACTGGTGACTGAAATGTATCTTTTTAACTCTATGTTTTGAGTTTAAAAAAAAAAGAGTTGATTGTCAAAAAGAGTAACTTAATTTGAACTTTCTCACTCTATTAGCTAATATATTGCAAATCAAAAGTTTGGATACCATTTTTCTGCTTTTAATTATATATTTTAGTCAACAGAGAATGCATTGAATTCGCCATTATATCTCCTACCAACTTATACTTGACTTGACAGCATAAAAGGTAAATTTCTGACTACCATAATAAAGATCTTACCATCAAAGAACTGAATAATTTCCTCCTTGGAACACCCGAATGGGAGACCTCGGAGTTTGACGATGCCCATGTCATCGGTGACATTGGGGATGCTGTCAAAGCCGTTCTCGCTTTGGCGCATGGCGTTCAGGGCCCACTCCATGTCTTGACGGTCAGTGGAGAATACTGTAACAATATTAACCTTTTGTGTGTTAACAATACCAGACACAATAGTATAACAATTAATTTATAACAGGAGCCGTATAGCCACACACAAAAGGTTAACTAATTCTCAGTAAGATTTCAGGTAAAGTTTACTTCATTCAGTTTTTATTTTATTTATTTAGGTACGTAAAACAGGTTACAATCGTTTAAACAAATATATATACAGTCGACTCTCGTTAATTAAAACCTGCGATAATTCAAACCTCTCTATAATTCAAAGTTATAACGAGTTCCCCACAAAATCTCTTTATATTTCGAACTAAATCAATACATTTTCGTGCACTTGGTAATTCGAACGAAAAAATCATTGCTATATAACAAAACGACGCGTTAATTCGAACTCATAGGCGTCCAACACTCGACAATTCAAAGTTGCAGAGAGAAAGAGGCGGAAAGATTGTAAGTACATTTTGCGTCAAGTTCAAACTTGTATGAACGTACACCAGCCTTTATTTTTGTTATGATTAGTTCGACTATTTGACACACACTTCTCACACAGTTTGTTTAACTGCAAATATCACGGTTCTGACAGCTATTTTGCTGATTGACAAGGCATGGAGAGCTATAACACCCCTGACGATTCTCAACTGCTTCAAAAAATCTGGTTTCTTAAAAGAAGATCTTCCAATACTTATGGATGATGAAGAACCGGCAATAGAACCATTAGTTGACATCAGCGGTGTGAGTTTTTCTGACTTTGTTCAAGTGGATGAAGATGTTGCTGTCTCAGGTTCACTAACCGATGGCGAAATTTAATCTGCGACAGATACGAATGAAAAAAGTAGGTAACAATGAAGATGAGGACGATATATCAGAACCTTTGGCAGAAGTGTCAGTTAAGGAAGCAAGATCCTCATTCGAACCTTACAAAGCTTCTGTCTACAAAACGAAAGTGATGAAAAAGCATTTCAGGCCATTTTTCTCTTAAAAAAAGTTATTGAGCAGTCTGAGCAGCAGCAATGTGCTTTGAAGCAAACCAGTATAACAGAGTTCTTTCGAAAGATTAATTAATTCACATTGTGAATACATGTATGTACACGAATGTACCTCAAAACTTTTGAAATTGTTATAGAATAGCAGTTAATAAATAATAATTGATCAACACTTAATAATTCGAAGTTTTATTTATTTTCTCTCACAAATTTCGAACTATTTAATATTTCAAACACTCGATAATTCGTAATAGTTTAAGAGTCCCTCGAGTTTCGAATTAACGAGAGTCGACTGTACATATAATATTGAAAGACGAGACTGCAGCCCGAAACATACGCACACAGCTAGATAACAAATGCACCTAACACCTTGAATAGTATACCACAAGAGACAGACAAATTTTACCTTCAATATATCTCTTCCCCATATTCTCCTTATCCTTCTTTAGTGCTGCATCAACATCCTCTTGGCTCTCCACCTCCACAAAGCACTCTCCGGAGGGACGGCCCGGCCGCACCTCAGTCAGGTGCACTCCTAAAATGAATATGAAATGACATAAACAATGTATTCTCTGTCCAAATATTAACTTTAAATATTAATTTAATTGTAAGTTGATGTCCTTTGGAAAATTGCTGCACAGCAGTTTGTTACTGTTTCTTCTGCACTAGTGCTTAAGAAGTGGTATTAAGCGTAGCTGTAAGTAACCACTTGATGTCCATAATAATAATTGTGCAACAAAACAAAGTGATGATTATTAAAGATATATTATAAATATCCTATGATAAAAAAGATATAATTGAATTGAGTTTAATGGAATCAATTTATTAACCTAATGGTATTAGTATGATACAGGCTGGTGTAAAATGTATTTACTTTCAATGAACAAGTTTATTTGCCAAGCAAATTAAAAACTCCCAACTTTCACCCCCAATAACTTTTAAACGGCTGTACCAATTTCCATCAAACATAACCAAGAACCATTTCAATATACAAGGGTTTCGATTTTAAAAATCCAAATTGAAATCGGTCCACTTGTTTGGGAGCTACAATGCAACAGACACATCAAACTTATAACACCCCTCTTAGCACCAAAGTAGACAAAATTAATGTTTATTTAATGTTAATATTATGATTGTTACAAATAAAGCTAGTTTTAAGGTGAAAGGAGGTTAAGTTTCAAACCACTAAATAATGGGTGGGCAACATTTTGTAGGGTTCTGAAGGAATGTTGGTTTATTTAGGCAATTAAAGCCAAAAGAGATGAAAACAAAACAAAACAAACTTATCGCGAGTTATCGCAGTTGATACGTTAACAAGTCGCTGGAAGGTTTCTAGTGTTGAATTGAATTTACACGTCGACTTAGTAATAAAATGCCAACATGTTCTTTCTGATGCGAGAGGGAAATGTTCCAGTATAATAATAAAAGGCTTTTGAGCCTATACATCACGATCAAGAAGATATAGGGCCGAGGAAATGATTTCTTAGGCCGCAGAATTTATGGGACAGACGCGAAAGGATCAGTAGCTTAGTCGGCTTGTATTTTGGAAAAATTAAACTCCTTCTAAAAAAATTACCTTCTTTGCCATTCACAACGTTGACGCCAGCCAAAAAATCTAGGACATCTTCAACAGTCGTGGAGAAAGGCAAACCGCGCAGTTTTACGATGTGTCCACTGTCTCCGGATCCCAGCATGGTTATTTTATTGTTTTGTTAATAGATATAAACACTTTATCGGTTCAAGCTCTGAAGACCAGCGCGTTACCAAATTATTTGGTATGCAATGCAAAAAGTCGCGAGAAAATAACGTGCTTTGCGGCAAAAAAAATACGAAAAAACACTACGAAAGTCGAAAGGCGTCACTTCACGGCCGGCCATTAAAAATTTTAATAGAGATGGGGAAAATATTTTAAAAACTAGATAGATTCAGTTTAGTGAAGAGAGTGGTGTTCAGTTATGTAATCGAGTTTACCGGCTGCGAGTGCGAGTGCTGTGCGACTCGATCCAAGGAGGCCATTTTTGAAATGCGGAGTCACTAAACGAATGGTTTTTTCCATACTAACAAACCATTCGTTAAGTGCTTACTGCTTACTTTACCGCTTTAAAAAAAAAACACCCATTTGTGTATTTATGTATTTAAGTGAAGTGATTATTAAATCTTTGAATACCTCCCATTCAAAGATTTAATAATTATATGTTAAAATTAAGTAAATAGTCAAAGTAGGTTTTTTTAAACTGTTCATTTAAATGCCAAAACTACTAATGGGAAGAAAAGATATTCGTACTGACGAGTTCTTCGATCCTCCATCAACTTGTTAAAACATTCCCCACAAAATATCATATCGAATTATTATTCCAATATATCCTTCATATTATTATGAACATACAAATTGACAGGTCTAGGTTTACATTTTTTGCGACAAAATGATTTATTCTTTGAGATAATAAAGGTAAGTATTTCCATTTATATAAACATAAGATAACCTTTTTACACATTTCTATACATAACTAGTTGTTACACGCGGCTTCGCTTACGTGAATTTTGGTTTTGATGAATCCTATCTTCAATAACCTTCCTCTAGTTATAGTTTTGTTATTCTCTCAATCCAGCTGGTAACTTTTGTGTAAAATACAAAATGGTCATCTCTTTATCATCTCCTTTTTGTGCAGACTCAGTGTATAACTATTTAGTATGTTCAAGTTCAAGGTACTACTATTATTACAGATTTTTTCAAGCTTTGCCCCCAATAGTTACCCCTTTAGGGGTCCAATTTGAAAAATTCCTTTCAATCAATCAATTTATTTATTTGCATAAAATGTAGGTACATCGAGATCTTAAAGTATTATTCTTTCCTTTTACATTTTACCTTCCTGCGTTGGTATGCAAATTTTGTTTGAGTCATATATAATTTCATTAACTATTTAAATAATATTAAGTACTTACTTCATTCGATACATAAATTATTATATTTTATCGTCTAAAAACTCATTAATTGTGTAATAACATTTGTCAATTAATAGTACCATAAGTTGACTCTTAACCCTTAGCCAGGCCTGGCGATTATTTCATATACAGATAATGGTAGATTGGATGATAATAAAGAAACTAATTTCTTATTTTTTTTTTATTCCTTTGTTTTCCTAAAAAAAACCCTCTGGTCTGGATATGACCACTGTCCATTTAAATGTACGTGATGTGGATTATATCTGACCACTGCCCAGTTAGGTCACAACATGTAAGTATGGAAAAAATAAAGGTGAATCCACATATAAGCCTAATATTAATAAAAAGAGGAAAGATTTGTGTGTTTCTTTGTATAAAACCTTATTTAAACATCAATGTAACCCCGAGGTATCAAAATTTTGGATATAAACGGCATTGCCGTATCCTTACTAATATTATAAATGCCAAAGTGTGTATGTATGTAATTTTGTATGTATGTATGTATGATCCATTTTTACGCTAAAACGGCTGAACCAATTTTCATGAAATTTAACGTAGAGTTATATTGGACCATGGAGAAGGACATAGGCTGGGTATCGGTTATTATTCGATCCAAGAACCTATCTATCTACCATACAAAATATTTGATGTGTAAATATGGTTTTGCCTTTACATTTATGGATAAAAGCTTGTAGGACAGTGGTTACATGATAACCACAAAAAGTTTTTCCAGACAGGCAGAAGTCACATCTTGAACACAAACTTTCGGCGTAAATATTTCAAAGAAAAACAAATATCATGTAAAACCGAAACATATAACATATAATTCAATCTATCTGCTATCATAAAAACACAAATAGTATCACTTACCGGGATTTTTCCCGTCATAATCCAAAAAAAAACACTTCCACTTTGCTCAAAATTTTGCCGGTTGACCATTATTTTCACTTTGACAAGCGAAATGTCAAGTTTTTTCTTCTAGAGGCGTTTTTTTTTTCGTTCAGAAATCAACTGTATCATAGACAATAGACGGATGACATTTTGCGGTTTCTAGCTAGCATCTGCTCGTCAGAAAAAAAATATTTCTGAGGTGGTTCGATATGTGTACCCTGCCTGGCTAAGGGTTAAATAATTTAAACTTTCTTCTTCTTCTTCTTATCGTGTGTGTTAGTGACTAACACCTTTAAGCCGTCTTAAAGGCCTCTGATATCGATAGACTATCAGTGTTAAACATTTATTATCGGAGAAAATACCATTTGAAAAAAATTAATAAAGATGTTTTTGTAGTTTGTAATTATTTTATATTTTGATATGAGTGTTTTGTGTGTATGAAATATTGTTTTTGATCGATCTTAGAAGTACATTCAAAAATTGATTCTATCGATAATATTGATAGTCAATAAGCCATGAAGAGCCAACGTAATGTGTGGTGGGGTGGTGTGTGTGTGTGACTATGGACTATGGGCAAACAAACAACACTAAAGCGCCGTATTCACAATCCAGCGCCGCTGTACAGCGGCTCAAGGTCGCTTTGCTGGATGCGCGTATTCACACATCCAGCAAAGCATCCAGCAAGGCAGTGTTGCCCTCACTAACACTTTTTGCGAGGCAGTGTTGCCCTTTTTTGTTGTTCTTGTCCGTTGACAGTTATAACCTGATGCAGTAGTCGGCTATGAAAACCAGTGGAATCGCTTAGATAGATTTTCCGCCAGAAGCTCCTAGCAATCAAAGGATGTCTACACCAACTTTGGTTAAAACTAGAGGCCTAGGAATAGAGAAACGAAGGAATAAAAATTGACTTAAAAAGACTAGTATCCAGAGCTTATCCGTAAAAACATCATTTAAAAAAAAGTCTGCTGTACAGCAAGCGTATTCATGGTCCATCTGCCCGACGGTCGCGGTGGTGGGGGTGCTCGCTGGATCCAGCACGTCCAGCAAGCAACTTCACGTCGGTTATTATTATTAATTGCTTGCTGGATCTGCTGGATCGATTTTGCGTCCAGCAAGCACCCCCACCACCGCGACCGTCGGGCAGATAGACCGTGAATACGCTTGCTGTACAGCAGACTTTTTTTTAAATCATGTTTTTACGGCTCTGGATACGTAAATAAATTTGCTATACAGCAGATTCTTTTTTAATATTTTGTAGCTCTGGATACTAGTCTTTATAAGCCTATTTTTATTCCTTCCTTTCTCTATTCCTAGGCCTCTAGTTTTAACCAAAGTTGGTGTAGACATCCTTTGATTGCTAGGAGCTTCTGGCGGAAAATCTATCAAAGCGAGTCCACTGGGTTTAACTGAGTTTCATAGCATCAGGTTAGAACTGTCAACAGACACTAACAACAAAAGAGGGCAACACTGGCTCGCAAAATGTGTGACTAATGGCAACACTGCCTTGCTGGATGCTTTGCTGGATGTGTGAATAGGCACATCCAGCAAAGCGACCTTGAGCCGCTGTACAGCGGCGCTGGATTGTGAATACGGCGCTTTATATGAACTCTATGGAATAATGGAAGTTTGCTGCCTGCCTGCTTGCACTCTACGTTTGTTGAATTTGTGATTATTTTCTGATTTCTTCTTTCTCTTGGTGATTTTTAGAAGATCGACCGTTGTGCGCCTTTGCGCAAAGTGTTTATACGCGCTGAAAGCCATTTAATTGTCCATATTCTGGAGACTTCAGCGTGCCAAGATGACGGTCGACGGCGATGATGAGAGACCGCCCAATGATCGTGTTTTTATGGACATCTCCATCGGCGGATTGCCTTCCGGACGAATTGTCTTCGAGTTATTCAACGATGTGGCACCTAAAACTGCAGAAAATTTCCGTGCCCTGTGCGCAGGGGATGCTGGAATTGGAAAAGTTACAGGAAAACCCTTGACTTACAAGGTTAGTTTTCAGAACCTACTTTTTTTTTATAAATTTCTGTAAAAATGTAGGTTCTGCTTCACTGATATTTCTTCTATTGCCTACTACTTCTATACTGGTTACATTATCTTTGCCACTGGTAATGGTAGGTACCTAGTAGAAAACACTTTCCAGATGACCTTTCTGCAGTAAGATCTTGCATATTTTTATCCCAATATGAAATGCCTGTGGATCAAGCGAGAAACTGATCAGTTTCTGTCAGTAATAGACTGACCTGATCCTGTCAAATTTTTGGTCTATTATAGGTAATCCTTTACTGTGAACGTCTGATTTATCCGACAAACATTTATGTGTCCATTTTGCGAATGTACGATATTACAGACAAAAATCATTGCTCATATTGCACATATTTTTTGTATCTAAATCTCTTTTTGGTTGTAGGTGTTTATTTTTGATTCACTAGGTATGCGTTGCGTTGGGGGCATGACACCTGATATAAAGTCTCACGGTGAAAGGGTTAATACAAATTTTGATCAGTGGCAGAAAGAATGCACGAATAAAATAAACTTTTGACCATGACAATTCAACTTGTTATTGTGATGTTTGACCTTTGAGGTCAAGGTATTTAACCTCAGGAATCAATGACCTGTTTTGGTTTTAATGTAGGTCTAATAAAATAACACACATTGGGTCAACCCTAAGGTATTCTCACACCAGCCGATGTCACCGAACGCTGTGCACTTAAAACGCTCCGTTGAGTCAAAGCAGTTAAGCTCATATTTCCTCGCATCGCTTGACAGCTTAGTTAAATAAAGCATAGGTATTTTTCATTTGTGGGGAAGTGATGTATCTGTTACGTAGTAACTTATTAGTAATGTAGCATTACTTCTATCTATCCATTGTGGCATAAAAAGGGAAATCGACATAACCGTCAAAAGCCCTGACACTCTTATCAGTGTTATTATCAATACGGCAATTGCCATAATATCCGGCAATTCCTGTTTTTTTTCTGGATTATACGGTATACGGCAGATTTTTCGTTCCCGTATCAAATAATACGGCAATTGAGCTTTCATGTTGTAATTTATTTATTTTTACTTATTAGGTACTCGGGGTACTCCTAATATCTCTCCAGTGTTGCTAGTACAAAATATCATATACTGTAAACATTCATTTTTGAAATGGGAACCGGATATCCCCTGCAATGACATGCCTAGATTTCCTGCTCCCTTTCTTTCATAGGTTTGGACGAATCAAAGAAATTCTTTATGGTGAAGAAATTGACGAATCGTAATGTTT
The DNA here is from genome assembly GCA_963555685.1 of Acrobasis consociella. Lineage (NCBI taxonomy): Eukaryota > Metazoa > Arthropoda > Insecta > Lepidoptera > Pyralidae > Acrobasis > Acrobasis consociella. The sequence goes on from OY743116.1 coordinate 882,646, forward strand.
ATTTAATTTAATTCGTCAGTTTTTTTCTATTTACATTTGTCTTATTTTGTTTTCGTTTTATTAATTTTAGAAGGCATTGATTGTCAGTTTTAAGCTAGTTTTGTTTTAGTTTAGCATTTATTAAGTATAAGATACACCTGTTAAATAACTTTATTCATTTATTTAATAAAAAGTACTTAATACGGCAAGTTTGTTTCTTTTCCCTCTAAATACGGCAAATTCATTTTCAGAATACGGCAACCCTTATTTTTTTTGATAATAACACTGACTCTTATCTTCACTTGCTGAAATTGTGTTTTTCAAACAGTGTGTTATTCAGCAGTCGAGATGTAGAAAAGGTGACACTAATCTTGTGTATAGAACAAACCTGATTTTTGTATGTTTCAGGGTATGGTGTTCCACCGAGTTGTGAAAGACTTCATGATTCAAGGAGGTGACTTTACCAATGCCAATGGAACGGGTGGAGAATCCATCTATGGTGGCACTTTTGAAGGTACTAAAAGAGAAACTTTAAGATTGAAGTAAAGTGGAAGATAAATTTTCTTTTTAGGGTTCCGTACCCAAAGGGTAAGAACGGGGCCCTATTACCAAGACTGTTCATCTGTCTGACAGTCCACCCATCTTTCTGTCACCAGGATGTATCTCATGAACCATGAAAGCTAGACAGTTGAAATTTTCACAGATGATGTATTTCCGTTGCTGCTATAGCAACAAATACTAAAAACAAAAAATTAATGGGGCTCCCATTAAATATAGTTATTCTTTTTTTATGGAAAGGGGTTTTGTCACATAGTGATATATTGGCTATGTCACCCCTAAGGTAAACAAATAATATCTAACAATTATAAACAACTAAACATTATACATACAATACATTTACAAGATTACACGAAAATTTTTAAAATTGGTTTTAAAGAAAGATTTATTAGATTTTATAATTGATATCATATTAGGGTGGCACTATGTAGACAATTTTTTGTGCCTGTTTGAAATGCATGCTACTGCATAACTGCATCCCTGATTTATAACATGTTTTCAGATGAGACATTTGAGCTGAAGCATGACAGACCGTATTTGTTGTCCATGGCCAATAGAGGCAAGGATACCAATGGATCTCAGTTCTTTATGTAAGTTAAGTGCAAGGAAATGGTAAGGACAGGTATATAAGAGAGCTCAAGATCCTGGTAGTCTTTATTTCAATGTAAATAATATTTCTTCCTACGATAATATAGCACTAAAGTGTGAACTTTTATATTTTTTTTCCTACAATGAAATTTATTTAAACTTAATTGCATATAAAAAGTGTGCAAATGGCGGACTCAACATTCTCTGCCAGAATAACGTCACAAATCGTGTCCATATGGCATGGTACTGGTTTGACACATGATGGGTGGTCAGATGACCTGACCAGGGTCGCTGGAAAGCGCTGGATGCAGGCCGCTCTTGATTGGTCATTTTGGAAATCTTTGGGTGACGCCTATGTCCTGCAGTGGACGTTGTGCGGCTGAAATTATGATGATGATGACACATTAGGTAAGAGCACTGTTTTACATAACATGCGTTTTGTGAACATGTCTTTCCCAAACTCACTGGAAAATGCTGGACAATATCAATTTTTATTAGCCAACTAGCCGAAGCCCGCGACTTCGTTCGCGTGGACTTAATGTCTCTGGAAAATGCTCATCAGGCTGAACAACTTTTACTAAGGCGACATTTTTATATCTCTTATAGTTTAGCGGGACCATTATGGTTCTGCATCAGGCGTTTCATTTTCCAAAATCATTTATACCCTATATGTTGCCCAGGCTTAATAGCTATATTACAAAAAAAGTTGCATTCGAATCCGTCCAGTATTTCCGGAGATTAGCGTGTACAAACAGACAAACAGACAGACATTTTTTTTAAATTCTTACTCTATTACTATGTCTCCATCGCCCCCAATATTTTTTTTGGAAATATATTTAATGTACAGACACACTTTTTTTACTGTTTTATTATATGTATAGATATAGATTAGGTCCCATAGTTGGGCAAAAGTCTCTTTATCATCATTTAGTGACAAATAAACAATTTATCTATCTACCTGTAGGTAGAAGTAATTGGATGAGATGGAGGGACGAGTTGTCCGCTTTTGACAAAGAATAGACAATATAATATAATATCTATAAGGCCGGGCTTCCACTAAGCGACACAGGCACGCTGCGGATTCAGTACATCTCTGTCACAAACGCTACGTGCGACAGAGACAGGTGATCGCGACGAAACCCGCCGCTAGCGCCCGAGTCACTAAGCGGACGCTGTAACCTAGAAAATTTTAGCCTGTTACTAGCAGTGGACTTAAAGCGGCTGAAATGATGGTGATATATAGACATATGAGTGTGTACATGCTGACGTGCGTTGTGTGTGTGTAGCGCGCGCTGAGGGTCCCGGCGCGCCGCGCATCGCCCGCTATCATTCTTGTTGTGTTCTGTGTGTTGTAGAACCACACAGCCGGCGCCGCATCTCGACAAGTGAGTATTACAATAATATTATAAATGCGAAAGTGTGTGTGTGTGTGTGATTTTGATAAAAATAGGTATGCAGGAAGCTGACACCCTGGATTAACACATAGGCTACTTTAAGCTTTGGTAACGGTAACCTATCACAAACTAGATTTGTTTTTCTTCGATTTTTATTTGTTCGAAAACGGTACAACGAAGTTTTAAATGCCAAATGGGTTCTATTTGTCATGTTGTATTTTAATAATAGGGAAAATAATTTTTAGGTTAAATATCTTTATGAAACATATAGAAATAGTATCATCGGTTTAACGTTAGGTTGCAATACAAAGCATATACCTTTCAAAAAGATGGAATAAGAGATTTCGGTCAAATGAAAATATTGAAAATAAAAAAATTACGAAACGTTTTTGGTATTTTCAAATTCGTAACTTAAGAATTCTAGTTTGTGATAGGTAACCGTTGGTAACACCGCGGGGCGTAGCTAGTATTTTATTATGTTTTAAACTGACTTCCAAAAAGGAGGAGGTTGTCAATTCGTCTTCTTTTTTTTGGGTATGCACCGAGTATTCGAAGGCGCCTGGACCGATATGGTTTCTTTTTTGTTTCAAAGGGTATACTTGTCTGGTAGTCCCATAGAAATTTTATCAAAATCGGTCGTGCAGTTTTAGTGTGAAGTCGGTATTTAGTTTTGTATCTACTATGAAGGCAGGTTTAAACGAAGACTATTTATTTTATTTATATTATAGTTATCACAGGCGTTAAAAAAGCCACCGCCATAAACGCCATATTAATTAAATTAATCTATCAAATCTATTGAATAAAATAAAGAGACGAGGCTCCCCGCTTTCCTCCAAAAAGAACAATAAAGAGAAAATTTACTGTTCTATATTTGACAAACAGCTGTGTACACTTATCTGCTATATTTTGTGCTCATGCTATTCATTTTATTTTTAAGAAAATTAATATTTCATATTGATGAGGTCTTTAGATACTACAGTCTACACATACAGTAGGGTATGCTGGTATGGTATTTAATAAATTTGTAGTGAAGGTCCATTTACACTACAAATTTCTAGTTACGCAATACATTATTTTTATATTGACGTTTCGTTTAGACAATGTAAGTTAACAAAAAAAAAAAAACTTTTTTGGCTCATTAGATGTTATATTAGCATTTTTTTTTCTCTGATCATTATATAATGACGAAGATACAGTGCATCTAAATTTCGCGTGACGTCACGATCAGCTACGATTTTTAACCAAAGACAATATATAATACTATTATTAATTCTGTTCCAAAGATGACGGGATCACCTCCTCTCCTAAACTTTCAAGTGCTGTATATTGGTGAATTTTTTCTACTTTTCCAAATGAAAAAATATGATGAGATGCAACGAAAAAAATGCACAGTGTAAATAGGCCTAAATTGTTAACAGCATTTATTCGGCAGAGTAGAATAGGACCACTCCAAGCCTTCCCGTGGATGTCGTAAAAGGCGACTTAGGAAACACAAGCTAAACAAAGCTTATAAATATCATAAGACCTCTCCAACTCGTCTGGCAAGCGAGGAGAGTGTAGGCCAAATACTCTGGCTGCTCTGACCAAATGTGGCTCTAGTAATACAGAGAGGGTCGTGCTCCTGCTAAAAAGACATGATGATGATGTGTTAATAGATAAAAATGAGAATTTGAAGTTTTTCCAAGCACATTAGCCAAAAGTGACCGTTTTCGCAAATGTGCGTAGAAAAGCTTCACGTTCTCACTTTCAACTATAAACAGTAGTTCATAAAATAGTTTGAAGGGTTATCTAGGGCTTGGTCAAGACACAATTTTAAATAATATCTCCGTTTCATTTCAAATGATTTATTTCAAATGGGGGCACTGGACCCCGGAAAATTCAAGTAGAATTAAAAGTAACTTTAACACTTGTTTCCTTGTCCACAGTGTGCATGTAGTGTTCGGTCACGTGATCGCCGGCGCGGCGCTAGTGCAGCAGCTCGAGGCGCTCCCGGTTGACCGCAACGCGCGCCCGCTGCAGGACGTCACCGTCGCCAACTGCGGACAGCTGGTTAAGGTGAAAGCAGGTCAGTGAAGAAAGATTATCTATTATTATACCGCGCTCCAGCATGTCACTTATCGGATACCGTTGGTCCCGGCTGTCATCATTGTATAGCAGTCGTTCAGCTATGTCAGATGACTTTAGTCAGCTTGAAAAATCTGTCAGCCTTCTTCGCCAAAATTTTAGTTCTACCTTACCTCCAGAAAGCTCTTAGTATCAAGTTAGACTTTAAGCGGGTCAGGTTCAGGTGCAATCCGCAGTTCCGTTATAAAGTTAGGTCGCCACTCAAACGCGGCTTATTTATTTACAAACATAAGGTAACATAACACAAGTTTCGAACTTACTTTGGAGCTAGCTCAATCAATGTAATATGTCCCTATATATATATATATATATATATATATATATATATATATATATATATATATATATATGTATTAATTTATAAGGTTCAAATTGTAAAAAAAAACATTCTTATTTTATTGTTGGATGTACTTTTTCTATTTAGTGTGTGGTATTTTTGGGCAATGAAGTAAATTCTATTCATTCTATTCTAAAAATTTAATAATAGAGATAAAAAGATTCAGACTATTGAAGACAAGGTACATTTGGCTCGTTCATCGCACATAATGATAATAAATCAAAGGGCGTTTGCGCGGAGTGCAAGCTAATTGCGACTTTAGTACACTGTAACTAGGTTTAATTTACTTAGCTAATTTCCTACCTGAGAGTTTTCTTTCTGTACCTAAAGCAAGATAACTGATGTTACAGGAAAAAAGCGAAAACAGGAAAAGGAGAAAGCCAAGGAGGAAAGTGATGCAGAGTCTGAGCGCGAGCCCAAGAAGGACAAAAAGAGAAAGAAGGATAAGAAAGAAAAGAAGAAAAAGAGGTATGTACTGCGTGCGATGAATTTGTATTCTACGCGTGTGCTAGAAGGTAGATTACATACCTGTCAATTTTCCCTTCGGTCTGCTTGGCTTACACACATGGAAAACAATCAAAAGAATCATACCATTTAAAACTGTACTTTATATCCATGCAATAAGGTAGATTATTCATTTCAGCTGCATAACATCCACCACTGCTGTACATTGGCCTCTCCTATAGATTTAAAGTTATTTGCACACACGCAATCACATTTGAAATTGCACTTTACGTCCATGTAATAAAGTAGATTATGCCCTTGTACATTATCTTTTGTTTCAGACACCACTCTGGCCCTTCAGGAGAGGAGGAAGAAGAGCCAGTCGAGCCAGCGCATCCGCTGGTGATGACCTCCAAGATTGACCCGCGGGAGATACCAGACGTGCCCACCAACAGGTTTCTGATGAGGGGCGGACGCGAGCAGGACAAGGATAGGCCTGACCCTAGGAGAGACAGAGAGAGGTAATATTCATATTACAGTTCAGTATTTCAATAATTTTTCCAAACTAAAAAGCTTCTTAACAGTCACAGAAAAGTGAGAAAAGCGAGATAAGCATATATGGATTCATTCATTTTGGATAATCTAGTTGACGGGCATAATACAATTATGTGTTTTACTCAGTCGACATACATATTGTATACTTAGATTACATATTTTTCTAGTTACACTAACTGCACAACCGATTTCGATAAAATTTTGATGGGACCACCTGAGCCTTTCAAACAATCAAGAATTTTCCGAATCAGTCTCAGCGTCTTTGACTAAACAAGGATAAATACACTAAAACAAAGATTAAGAAGAATAGGGGTGATGACTGAAAAGTATGATTGTAATTATTCGGTCTAGATTATCCAAAAATACTCTTTATAGACTTACATGTTTCAGTATACCAGAAAAGTAAAAATTCACAAAAATACGGAGCTTCTAAGTTCCGCAGTGGGGCTTGCAAATTCACCGCTAAGTAAAAAAATCTAAACAAAACGTTTTTGGGTTCTCAGATCTCGTTTTTTTACGCCGGTTAAAAATAAGAGCTTGAGTCACAAATATATTTAAAAAAAAAAAACTTTTGCAAGTCATATCGTCTCGCAAGTCACGTAATTATTCAGTATTTTTCAAGACTCGCTGTAGTTTATAAATTAGCCAAATTTCAGCGAAAGAAAATGTTGCTTTACGCAAAACGAATAGCAAAATTGATTTAAATTTTAACTTTGTAATAAAAAGCAACGTGAAACGTGAAGGAATTTCAATTAAAACCGAGACAAAGGTTTTTTCGAAATTAGTAACGGCAATAAGTGGTCTAGATCACTTTTTGTGAATCCTTCGACTTAGCGATAAAAAATGCGGTCTAAATGCATGACGAAAAGTTTTTAATAAATAACTCCGGGTAAAATACGGCCCTAGACGTTAGATTAAAGTTGCTTTCGCTAGAGATAAAAAAAAAACTATATTTAGCCGTAGTGTTAAATCGTAGGTTTGTGTTTTTTTACAGGAGAGGAATCTTTGAAATCCTCTATCCATCCATTATAAAAATGCAATATCATTTTTACAGCTTTTGTAGATTCTTGTGGTAAGTTAAAACTGCAGAAAAGTACTATTATAAATAGGCACTATCTTTTAAGGTTTTAAGATAGGAACCGTAACCGTAGATCTAACCGCCTTTTTTAACACAATCATATTGAGTCTTTAATTTTTGAACACCCTAAAAAAAGGGGTTTTATAAGTTTGACGCTAATGCCTTTTCGACTCAGTTTTATTATGTGAAAGCAAGTTTCCTTGCAGTAGTTCTTGGCTTTGGTCTTTCAAACTGTACTAGGTGTTTTCTTATCTATAACATAGGTATAAAACCTTTGAGTTAGTATCCCACAAATCTTACTTTGCAGATACATATTTGAATTTGTGTAAATTAATAAAAAAAATTTTTTGCATATTTACAATACAATTGTTACAAATAATGTTTGATTCAGGATGCGTTTCCGCGAGAGAGACCGCCATTCGTACACGCGGAGTGGAAGAATCATCAAAGGAAGAGGCGTTTTTGTAAGTACATTTTAAGTTTTTTTATTATTTCTCAACTCGTCTACTCGAAAAACGATGTTTTCATCCCAAAGCATTCGGAGCTACAGTTACTGCCGAGACTGAAAAGTGAAAAGGAAAACTCTAGGGATTAAAACACAATTTGAAAACTGAACACAAATATAATCTTTGTAGAATAAAACTTTTTAGGGTTCCGTAGTATACAAGGAACCCTTATGGTGCCGCCGTGTCTATCTGTCTGTCTGTTCGTCCGCGGTTTTACTCCGACAATATAAATACTAGAAAGCTGTAATTTAATATGGGGGTACCGAAACAGGGGGCAAAAAAAGACTTGAAAAAAAAAACAAGTGGGAGTAATTTTTTTCTCGACTAACCTATAGTTTGAGACATTGTTGAATTAATAGGTCTCCCAAAATATTGTGATCTTGTGAACACCAATATTTGATTTAAAGATCCGTTTCTGAAAGGTTTGGTTTTAAAATGCAAATTTTTGTTAGAGTCAAGTGTCCCCCTCCTTTATCTGCTAAACGGTTATATATGGACACGTGAAAAATTCACATATACTTATAGTATGTATAACAAAGTTTAACGAGAAACTATCAGAGCTAATTATGATTAACAAATTTAGTTATAGGCGATCAACTTATAAAATGTACTCGGAAAAGGAAAATTTCATACAAATTTGAAAGAAAATTAGTTAGATGTTATTAGTGACATGAACTCAAAGTAGGCATTCGCAACTCCGGAAACTTACACTGCGCGTGGCCTGACACGAACTTTGTCAATCCTACTATCCTACTTCCTATCCTACATTATTAATGCGAAAGTGAGTTTGTATATTTGTTTGTTTGTTACCACTTCACGCTTCAACCACTGAACCTATTGAGACGAAATTTAGATATAGTTTGATACCCAGGGAAGGGCACAGGATAGTTTTTATCCCGCAATTCCCACGAGGAGCGAAGACCGCGGGCACAGTCAGTTATTTATGTTTATAATCATTATCATCAGGTCTTTTTGTCTCCACTGCAGCACGACCCTCTGTACTGTTTAAAATAAATAAATAAAATGTTGCTAGCGCTACCGCACCCCGTCCCGCTCGCGCTCGCGCTCGCGCTCGGTGACGCCGCCGCACTGGCGGCAGGCGCAGCGCAGGATCATCAAGCTGGCTGAGTTTGAGGTGAGTGCCGGCAGTGAATCTGGATGAGAATGATTTAGGAAGGCAATTATTTATTGAGTAGAGGATTCAATCCCAATGCTGGTCTGGGAGGAATAAAAAAACTTAGAATGTACCAGCTGCTTCTCTTCCCGCGCAGATCGTAAAAGCCGATCGAGGGAATGGGCGAAAATGTGAATCATGTTAACAGGCGATGCGGCTAGCAACCCATCACTGTATTGATTGCTTTTCCATCTTCTCGCCCACCATAACGCTAAAAGTGGCTTTTGGGTCTTGCGGCCCTGGACTCTGCATAGAACCGCAGGACCCAAAATGCTCTGTCTGCCCCATTAGGGATAATGACGTGATAGTATGTATGTATGTATGTAACATTTCGTTATTGACGACCTCTGTGGCTTAGTGGTCATGCCACGCTGTCACCCCGGAGTTTCCGGGTTCGATCTACGGATAGGTCAGGGTCAGGATAAGATGGAAAATTATCCTTTTCAGATTGACCTGGGTCTTGTTTGGATGTTTATCCATATAAGTATGTATTTGTCATCAAATATAGCAATCTTTGAATAACTATCCCATAACATAAGTCTCGAACTTACTTTGGGACTAGCTCAATCTGTGTGATTTATTTGTATTAGTAATTTGTGTGTTTTTCGTGTGTGTAGCCCACACTGGTGTCAGATTTTTCATGCTGCCTTAAAGTACCTGACTTAATAAACAATTGGGTTTAAATTTTAAAATCACAGATTTTGCAGTTCGCCATTGTTTCTAAATCTCTCGCCTGACTGGTGTTTTTCTATTACAGCGCGTAGAACAAGAACGCGCGGAACAAGAAGAGAAAGAGCCGACGGGGCGGCCTCGGACGACCAGCAGGCAGATCAGTGGAGGTATAGGCACAGAATTATATAAGTTCTTCTTCTTCTTATCGTGTGTGTTAGTGACTAACACTAGTGTCAGAGTTTTTAAACCGCCTTAAAGGCCTCTGACATGGTTAATTATGACATGGTTATTAATATAAGTATTACCACAGAATTAGTACTAGTATTTCAAAGAAATATCTACTCTATGTCGTTAGGGATATGGTTTAATTTAGCTCGCGTCAGAACTCGAAACCTCTTCGTTTGGATACCTAGAAATGCATTGCAAGCCAATTTAATTTTTCCCAAGCAGCACACAACTTGTATATTATCTTTAAAAATGTGGATTTAGGACGTTAAGATAAATAATCACTTTAATTTGGCACTAGCAAAGATCTGGGGGCACGGCAGTGCCCCCACCAAGTCGAGCAAAAAAGCGTCACGGCCGTACCATCCTTTTCTCGAAGCAATTCAGACCATTTTTGACCCCCTGTAACTTCGTTGTGGATAAAATTAGAAGACTGAAATTTTCAGTGACCATGCGGCATTGTAAAGACACGGTATATTTCAAATTTCATTCAATTTGAACCAGTATTTTAAGAATTATAACGGGTCAAATTTCTTAATTTTGTCACTCACTGACTCACCGATCATCAAAATTCTAAGGCACTTCTAGCAGACCTAGAAGCTTCAAATTTGGAATATAAGTAGTGTTTGGTGTATGAATTAAGGAAAAACTAAAAAATCTAGAATAGACCGCAAAAAAAATTAAGCCCATACAGCCAAGTCTTCAGTTAAATTTTTCAATATTGGCTTTATTCGTAACGATGTTTTACGGCAGTTATTATTATTGCATGCGAAGCCGCGGGTTTAAGCTAGTCCCATATAAATATAGGCGCATGGTAGTGCCCCTGCCAAATCGAGCAAAAAATGGGTATTCCCGTCATGAAAACACGTGTAAATTAAATTATTTAATGCAAAAAACGTACCTACGTGCGTATTCGTACTTATTACGAGTGCGTAAGGTTGTAAATTCATTATTATACCACGCGCTGCGATGCTAGCGAGTGAGCGCGGGCCGTTACTACGCGCTGCGCGGTGCGATATACATATATACAATAAGTAGAAGGTACCGAAAAGGAAAAAAGTAGAACTGTCTACAAAATACAAAAAGAAATGAGATCCCATCAAAAACAATACTTGTCAAAAAAACCAAGTCTCGCAACTCAGTTGTTCTGCGGTAAAAAGTTGTGAGATCCATGTAATACCAAGTCGGTTATTAATTTATTCAGTCTCTACTTAAGCTACTTTCTGTCTTAATACGTCCAGTCTCTAAGACCACGATCGTGGTCCATAACAATTGAAAATCAATTGTGTCTGGAATCTCCGTACTCGAAGCATTAAGTTGTTACGTAATAATTAACAGCATCTTATAGTGACGCATATCAATATTAAAATTCTTTAATGTTTTATATAAATATATTGAGACTTGGCCATCGCCTGAAAACACGTGTAAATTCAATCGCCTGAAAACACATGTAAATTCAATTATTTAGTGCGATGGCCAAGTCTCAATATATTTATATAAAACATTAAAGAATTTTAATATTGATATGCGTCACTATAAGATGCTGTTAATTATTACGTAACAACTTAATGCTTCGAGTACGGAGATTCCAGACACAATTGATTTTCAATTGTTATGGACCACGATCGTGGTCTTAGAGACTGGACGTATTAAGACAGAAAGTAGCTTAAGTAGAGACTGAATAAATTAATAACCGACTTGGTATTACATGGATCTCACAACTTTTTACCGCAGAACAACTGAGTTGCGAGACTTGGTTTTTTTGACAAGTATTGTTTTTGATGGGATTAAAATTTATATATCGGCTTGTGATAATGCTTTTTGGTAAATAATAGTCTAAAAAATATATATTACAATGCCAACAGTCGTAAATTAACATCTGATAATTGTAATATAAATATCGTAACATATATCGATCATTTGAAAAGCGTAATGCATTATATTAACATTAATCAATGATTGTGTCTTTAACTGTAATTAAACATTTTTGACGATTAAAACCTGTATATTGATCTGTGATTGTGTTAATATAATGCTAGTCATACACCAGCTTTGACTAAATAAGACATAATGCATTTGCTTAGTTTTTTTACTTTATTAAAAAGCAAATAAAGCCAATAGCTGTATTTTGATCTAATTTAATGTATTTTTAAATACACAAATAATTAATTGATCATAACTTAGCTTTGCAAACCGAATTTATCTGTCGCCATTTGTTTTCTGTTTTCTTTTGTTATAAAGATAATTTGAAGTCACCAAAATCTGTTCAAACAGCGTTAATGTTGATTACTTTTATTCACGGATGACCGAAAAAGCAAATTATATGTGTAAAAACTGTGTTAACAGCGTATATTTTACAAAACGTTTATATTGAGGTTATGTTTTTACAAACTCCCATGCTGGTCTGGGAGAAATAAAAAAAACTTAGAATATACCAGCTGCTTCTCTTCCCACGCAGATCGTAAAAGCCGATCGAGGGAATGGGCAAAAATGCAAATCATGTTAACAGGCGATGCGGCTAGCAACCCACCACTGTATTGATTGCTTTTCCATCTTCTCGCCCACCATGACGCTAAAAGTGGCTTTTGGGTCTTGCGGCCCTGGGCTCTGCATAGAACCGCAAAACCCAAAATGCTCTGTCTGCCCCATTAGGGATAAAGACGTGATAGTATGTTATGTTATGTTATGTTTTTACAAAAAAATTTAACAAAAAAGCATTTTTGCGAGGGCTCCTTTATTTTTTACCATAAACCCTATATATGTTTACAGTAAATTTATGCCCGCAGGTCCATTTCACTAAAAACACAGAATAAAGATCTCTCACGCAAAATTAATTTTCTATTTACATCACATCTCATCTGCACGCCATAATATGTTGACCCAATAAATGTATATTTTTTTAATCTATGTGATAATATATTTACAAAGAAAATAATGGAGTACGCATTATAAGAGGATTAAATCAACATATTGTCAAATAAAAAGCTGTATACCAATCGTAATGAAGTTACAAATAATGTCTTTAGCATAGGGATATGCTCTTTACTGACTTTAGTAAAGGTAATATACAAAAGTTGTATTGTCATTAAACTGCTGATATAAAACTTAAGGCTGGCTAAGTTGGGGCCCAAATTAAACGTAAAAGAATCGTACAAAAGTTATAATGCTAAAATACGATTTCCATATAATGCTTTGTGCATTATTTCATGCTGTTATATGTTTGATATAATGCTGTTTTGTGCTGCTTGGGTTGTTACTCTAGAGTTTTAGACATACAATTCACGTCACTGAATTTGCCACTTCGGAGTGGTCGCCGCGAGCATAGTAAGTATGTAGGTATATTTTGGATTTTTGGATACCTAAACGGGGAGTGACACAAGCCTGGTATTATATACAGAACGGAATCTCCTGAGGTTCCGCGCAATATGCGTCCCCGTCCCCCGTCCCCGCACCTCCCCCGTTTTCGCCTTGTAGCATCTCAACAGTCACTACAAGGCGAGAACGGGGGAGAGGTGCATGGACGGAATGGTTTTTCCATACAAAAAACCGTTCGTTTAGTGACTCCACAGTTCTAAAATGGAACCACTGTTAATGTTGAAGGTGACGCGGAAGGCGGAACTCCGGAACAACCCCGGGAAAAAGAAGAAGGTGAATGCGACACCACTTTGGGTATGTATTTTTTTTGTTTAAAGTCTATAATTTATTTATTTATTTTATTTTTAGGGTTCCGTGGTAAACAAGGAACCCTTATAGTTTCGCCATGTCTGTCTGTCTGTCTGTGTCCACGGTCCTACAGAGAAACTATAAGTACTAGAAAGCTGTAATTGGGTACTTTCCTAAGTCAAAAAAAAATATATTTTGTACTAATAGAAAAATAAAGCGTCGCAAAATAATGTCACTTGTCTTTAAACATATCCATTTTAACGTTACTTTAAATTTATTATTGTAGAAAAACGAATAATAAGAGCGCTATTTGACTCCAAAAATCTATGACGTCATCTGCCTGTATTTCATACAAAATCCCTTAGAAACTGTTTGTTTTGACGTTTAGAAAAAAGTTGCTGATTTGACTTGTTGGAAAATAGCGTATTTGGCATGGATATGTATATTAATTATGGCGAAAAAGTCGTAAAATAAAATATGGGAAAAAAAAATGTTTCAGTGTAGCTGCCATACAAGTAAAGACGTAGTCAATATTTTTTTTCTCGACAAACACATTGAGTGGGTTATCGTTGAATAGATCTTTCAAAAATATTGTTAGCTTGTGAACACCATTTTTCGATTTAGGGATCCGTTTCTGAAATATTTGGGTTTAAAGTTCAAATTTTTGTTCGAGTCAAGTGTCCCCCCCCCCTCTATCTGCTAAACGGTTATATATGGCCACGTGAAAAAAATCACAATTATAGCATATATAATGTAGTTTGAAGGAAAACTATCAGAGCCAAGTAGGGTATACAAATTAAAAAGTTACGATCAACGTATAAAATGTACTTGAAAAAAAGACATTTTCATACAAATTCAATAGATATTAGTTTTTAGTGGCAAAAACTCAAAGTTGGCATTCGCAACTACGGAACCCTACACTGCGCGTGGCCCGACACGCACTTGGCCAATTATTTTATTTTATTTTAACATAGTTTAAATCTATCTTTACAGTGTGATCCAATACGATAGAGAAGCAATTAATTACTATAATGTTTCTTTTTCTTGAAATTGGATTTTCAAAGATAAATTACTTTCAAAAAAATTCAAAATTTATATTTTTTGTTAGTTTGTGTTAATTTTACATTTACTCATTCAGACTACATAATCATTATAGAATTTTTGTACTTAGCGTTATCTGCTCTGGAATTTTCAACTGGTTCAGTCAAGTATTTTGAACCTTTTACCTTTTTGCAGAAAAATCTAGGGTGGACTACAACGCTCTGGACTTCGAAGAGGATATAGAACATGAAGGTACGTAATAATATTGTATCTTATAAACATTAATTTCAATTAATTTAAATATGAATAGAAGTCCTTGTGACAGCATGTATTACCAAACAATTTATGACTTTGTAAGTATAATGGCGCAACACAGTGATATCTTTATATACCTAGCATCCTTTGTACGTGTGATTGAAAAAATAAATAATTATAATTCTGATGTAATTAGCCGTGTGGTATACGGCAGAGTAAAGTAGTACCACTCAAGTCTTCCCGTGGATGTCGTAGAAGGCGACTTAGGAATTACAAGCTAAACAAAGCTTATAAACATTATTGAGGCCTCTCCAACCCATCCAGCGTGGAGAGTGTAGACCAAATCCTCTGGCTGCTCTGGTCTAGTAAGGCTCTAGTAGTACCGAGAGAGTCGTGCTGGTGCAGTGGAGACTAAAAAAGACCTGATGATGATGATTCGAAAAAGAACAATATTCATTTTTAGAGGAACCAGTTTCTCACAAACGCCGCGGGGAAGTTCGCCGTCCGGAGCGCTCCGAGCGTAATGACCGTTTCCAGCGCGGCGAGCGCGACGAGCGTGGCGAGCGTTTCGAGCGCAATGAGCGTAACGCGCGGTTTGAGCGAGCGGAGCGCCCGGAGCGGATGGATCGACTGAATGAGAGCAGGGCCGATATGCTCGCGATGGCTTTAGGAGTGAATCCTAAACATGATCAGCAGAGGTGAGCGGCTTCCTTCTATTTTTTTTCTCTTTTATTTCTTAAGATAATTTTGCATACAAATTCTTAATTCATTCGTTCATACTATAACGACTTTATCCCTAATGGGGCAGACAGAGCATTTTTTATCTTGCGGCCTTAAGCAGACAGAGCCCAAAGCCGTGAGAATCATTAACACGTTTAGCATTATGGTGGACAAGAAGATGGAAAAGCAATCTATATCGAAAAATATTTTCAATATATTTTGTTAGACGTTATAAAAAGTTTAACCTCCAACCAACCCTCTATTATTGTAGCATTTCGTACAGGGAGCCCCGTGAGCCCCGTCGCCGGGAAGGCCTCTCGTCGGCCGTGTACTCGGCCCCCAAGCTATCCTCCGCCGTGGCCGTCTCTGAAGCCCCCAAGCCACCAGAAAGCTCGGGAGGATATGACCCGTTCACGATGCTGAGAAGTACTTTTAATAGAGACAAGAATATGCCCAGGAAGGATGCCAGGTAAATTGACTTCAGGCTTCTCGTCTTAAAAATAAGTAATAAAATAAGATTGATAATACTTTTATTTGTAGCTAGAGTTACACACATATAGAGAAAAAATACAAAATTGCAAAATATAAAAAAACATCATAATTTGAAGACCCGTTTCTTCAAATTATGATGTTTCTTTGTATCTGTATGCTTTAATGGCTACATGAAATCCAAATGGGTTATAGCTCAGTGGTAGTGCAGCCCTGAGAGAAATTAACTAATTTTCAGCTATTCACATCTAGAATGGTGAATGCCGTAGACTAGTGTCGTCATAAATTAGGAATGGTTAGGAGTTGATATTTTAAATAATCACTATATTTTGTAGGAAAGAAGATCTCCGTGCAGAACTCAACCGTAGAGGAGAGCGCGATCGTACCGATCAACGCGAAAGAGAAAATAATACGCGCGAGAAAGAACCAGAAAAGGAGGACAAACGGGAACGCCATAAGAGCGAGAGGGAAGATAGGGACCGCCACAAGGGCGAAAGGGAAGATCACGGTCGCAAAAATGAGAAAGAAGAACGTAAACGTCATGAAAGTGAAAGATCCGACAAAGAAAGGGAAAGGAAACTTTCAGAAAATGTTAAAGAACGAGAGAAATCTAAGGAGCGATACAGCGAGAAACGAGACCGGTCGTACGACAAACACGAAAAGTCGAAAGATAAGCCGAATGGCGATAAAAGAGACAAATCTAAAGAGAAACATGATCGTTCTGAAGACAAGCGCGACAGATCTAAAGATGACGAGAAACGCTCCAAAGATAGATACAGGGACGACGAGAAACGCGAGAAATCAAAAGACAGATACAGAGAAAGTGAGAAACGCGATCGGTCTCGCGAGAAACGTGAGAAATCTAAAGAAAGATATAGAGATGACAGACGTGATAAATCTAAAGATAGATATAGAGATGACGATAAGCGTGACCGGTCTAAGGAGAGACATGACAGACGTGACAGATCCAAAGAAAGAGATGATGAGAAACGTAGGTCTAAAGATAGACGACGAGATAGTGAGAAACGGGAGAGATCTAAGGAAAGGAGTGTTAGACGTGATCGGTCCAGGGATCGGTCTAAAGATAGATACAGCGAAAAACGTAAGGACGATAGGAGTAAGACGAGAGAAGATGATAGAGATGGAAAAGATAAGAGACGTTCGAGATCAAATAGCAGACGAAGGTAAGTAATGTTTTTATTTGGCCTTCTGGTTACTTCGTATTTTAAAAGATTGGGTTAAATATAGAATTTAAACACTTAAATATTTCGAGGTCTAGTGCTATTTGAAATAAATTATTTGACAGAAAACGGAAATATCATAAAAAAAATGTCTTGTACAAGCCCTAGATAACCCTTCAAACTATTTTATGAACTACTTTTAGTTAACTACTTATAGTTTAAAGTGAGAACTTGAGGATTTTCTTCGCACTATTAGCTAAAAGCGGCCGTTTTTCGAAAATGTGCCTATTTTTTTTTTGTTCTGTGTAAATTGTATGTATTTACGTAAGATGGTTATGTATGTTCATTATAATCATTGTATATAAGTATGTTTATTATATTGACCACACCGCACTTCTTAATTAGCGAGGTTGCCTAGAAGAATTTGCTACGCAATAAAGCCGCATATTACGCATTTCCTTCAAAAAGGTTCTTGAATGGCGACCGCGTACTGGCAAGCGAAGCGTAGGGCATCCACCTACAAGGTGGTCAGATGACCTGACCAGGGTCGCTGGAAAGCGCTGGATGCAGGCCGCTCTTGATCGGTCATTTTGGAAATCTTTGGGAGAGGCCTATGTCTAGCAGTGGACTTTATGCGGCTGGAATGATGATGACGCATTTCCTAATTAACATAATTATGTCCTGTATTTTTTGTTGTATTGTATTGTACATATTACTTTACTTGTATGAAGTGGCATACTGTGACTGTAGTCATTATGTCGACAGGTCCCGATCTTCAGGAAGGCACGAGCGAAAGCGTACGGAATCCGAAACGAAGGACAAGCGGGAAAAGACTCCGGATGAGGACGAGAAAAAGAAGGTATAGATTTTTTTACAGCTAAATTGATTAAAAACTCCTTGTCAATTGGTAGATAACTGGGTCAAAATAAATTATTCGATACAGTTCATGAAATGAAACGTCACGAAATAGTGTCACTTTTC
This sequence comes from Acrobasis consociella, assembly GCA_963555685.1. NCBI lineage: Eukaryota > Metazoa > Arthropoda > Insecta > Lepidoptera > Pyralidae > Acrobasis > Acrobasis consociella. The sequence continues at coordinate 900,610 of OY743116.1, forward strand.
ATTTATCGTATCCATGGTATAACAAAACAGGTATTCTCTTCCCGAGATGGAACTTGACTACGTCACAAAGTGTTGCCACTGATTGTTCTTTTCAGTAAATTAAAGGACTTTCTCAATTAGTTCATGAATATTAAATAAAATATTAAGCAACTTAGGTATTTAGTATCTCGCGATTCTCGCGTGATTCATCAATTAAATATTTTATAAATTGATATAATGGATTATTAATTCGAAATTGGTATATAAAGTTCAAAAATGCATTACGCTCGGGTAATTCAATTTCACACAGTGGCAACATACGAAACTGATGACGTAGTCAAGTTTCACCTACGTCATCAGCTGTCACGGGAAGAGAATACCTTATTTTATTATACCATGATCGTATCCATTTTCAACATTATTTTAGATTTATTATTGCAGAAAAACTGATATTAAGAGCGCTACTTGACTTCGTCACGCTTTCGTATTACAAACAAATTTCAAAAATGTTTGTTTTGACGTTTAGAAAAAAGTATCTAATTCGAGTAGTTGTAATTCCTAGTTTAAACGCAGTAGGGTACTTTAGGGCAAAAGGGTACACTCGAAGGGTATAATGATACAAGCACTCCAGAATAGAATAAAAAAATAGAATTTCCAAATGGTTACAGCTGATGTGACTGACTGTAATTTTATTTTTATCTAGGAGGAAGAAAGACTGGAAGCCAAGAAAGAGCTGATGGAGATCGTGCGACTCATCAAGTTGCGGCAGCGGGACCGGGAGAAGGCTGCGGGTAGGTGTTGTTGTTTTTAGAAAGAAAGAAAGGAAGAAAATATGATTATTCGGTACAAGTACTTATAACATTAGACACATTTAATACGAAAAATTAATTTCGCAGTGTAGCAAAAAGGTCACCGCTCAGTAGTGACGTGAACAAATATTTTTGACATGGAGGGCACTCATCATCATAATTTCAGCCGCGTAACGTCCACTGCTGGACATAGGCCTCACCCAAAGATTTCCAAAATGACCGATTAAGAGCGGCCTGCTTCCAGCGCTTTCCAGTGATCCTAGTCAGGTCATCTGACGACTTTGTAGGTGGGATTCCTTCGCTTCGCTTGCCAGTACGCAGTCGCCATTCGCGAACCTTTTTGCCCCATCGGCCATCGGTTCGTCTCGCTGTGTCCCGCCCACTGCCACTTCAACGAGCTAATCCGCTGGGCTATATCAGTGACTTTTGTTCTACGAATTCCCTACTTGATCGAATCAGAAACTTCATATCTGATTCGATCACGTAGGAAAACACCAAGCATATCTGAGAATGCAACCCGGAAAATATGCTCTGATGATGTTGATGATACTATATTTTAAAATAAATACATATACATAGATAACACCTGTTGGAATAACAACTCGGTATGGGCTAAATTAAACTACTATTTATCCGGTGCACTATGAAATTATATTATTTTCACTTTTACTTGGAAGTGTATACATCTGACGCCTAGCACAGTCGGTAACGGAATGAACGAGACAACTGGGCGTTGCAACTAAATAATGACAGCAACTTGATTGCTTTAGTATTGCCATATTAAAAATAAAGATTGATTTTTGCAAATTAAATAATATAAATCAACAACACCCAAAAAGGTCCTCTTCCAACTTGCTCTGGTTAAGTATTGAACCCTTAACCTCCGAGTGACGCACTAGCGTGTACATTGTTTTTCCAGAAGCGAAGAAAAAGCGCGAGTCGTCTGCGAGCTCGTCGGGCTCCGAGCGGCGCGCGCGGCGCTCGCCGCAGCGGGAGCGCAAGCGCAGCGGCAGCAGGTTGGATGTTCATTTTTATTTTTACATGTTCATTTTTTCTACATGTTCATTTTTAACCCTTTAACCGCGAGCGTCGGATATATGTGACAAACATTGACGGGACCATTTCGCGAAGGTCAAGCGACAAAAAAAAATGCTCGTACGGCACATAAGTTACGTATCCATATCCGTTTTTAGTTGTAGATGGGTATTTTAGATTTACCATGTCTCGCGCTGGGGGTACGACAACTGATATAAAGTAGCGGGGAAAAGGTTAAACGACTTCAAAAAAGGGGCTATCAATTCATTGCGATCTTTTATTTTTGTACGTTCACCGATTATTGAAAGGTGCCTGGACCGATTTGGAAAATTCTTTTTTGTTTGAAAGCGTGGTACCGTAGAAATTTTTATTAAAAATGGTTGTGTAGTTTGGGGGCGAAGTTGGTTTTTAGTTTTAAAAAAATATTGATGTTCCAAAGTCCCTACACGAAACTCTTATAGTTTCGGTATGTTGCTGGCTGTCTGTCTTGGGCTTAGCTCAGAGACTAATTTCCTATCTTTTTTTATATATAAGCGAGGTTGCCTGAAGGAAATGTAGAAGGCATGAAAATTTAAAAAACGCCTGAAGCTTATTCTGTTATATCAGATTTTTCGGTCCAGTTTTAAAGAAATATAAAAAAAATTAACCTGAATACCATACAACACTCATCTTGACGCCGCTATTTTTGTATTTCTGTCGCCCGTCTCGTTTGATGTATAAAAAAATTATGTCATATGACAGTTGACAATTTAACTGTCATTTAATTGTCATGGTTGTTAAAATAGTGTCCCCAATTTACCACAATGGTGGTTATATGCTATGTGAACTACAATCAACTTGACTCAAGACTCCCTCTGACTAAACGCCCGTCCCCCCGCAGAGGCCGGCGCTCCCCGCGGCGCGCGCGCCGCTCGCGCAGCGCGTCGCGGCGCCGCGAGCACCGGCGCCGCTCCGACTCCCGCTAGCGTGTTACTGTAAGCTAAATCGTTTATTCCGGGCAGTTCAGGCAGAGAGGGAAAATGCCAGAGCGAATTTACTTGAATTCGTATTACCATAGCCTAAAGTGTATAAACGTTTAAACATTACAAAATGCGCGCGCGATCTCGCGACCGCGCGAGCGTACACTTTAAATTAGCATAAACTGCAAAATGCGATGCAGTTTATGCCAATAGTTCAAAGTTTATATTTTCAATTGTTATAAAAACATCCTCTCCGCTGCACTCCTTTCTGTCTGATCTGACGCGTGACGTTGGGGTGGGGGGAATCTAGAGGCCAGATTTGTATCTGGCCTCTAGAACCTCCCCCTAATCGTAGATTATAGTGTACCTTTCTCGTTCCTACATCTGTCACGCTCCTGTATCAAGAATATTGCCATCATATGTCATCGTCATTATCTCCTTTACCTTTTCCCATTTTACTTGGGGTCGGCGCGGTATGTCTTGTATATATATCACACACCATATCCTTCTTTACACGCCATTCCTTCATCCACCATTTCTTCGAAATTGGTCCATCCGTTCGAGCGCTCCGATGCCACAGACAGACAGACATTAGCGTCAAACTTATAAACCCCTCTTTTTTTGTCGGGGGTTAAAACACACGTGTGCGGCGCCGCAGCGAAACTAACACTGTTACAATATAACAGTAACCTGAAATTCTGAAATTCAGACTGATTTAATTCATTGACAGACTTCTCAGGTATTTTTTATCTTTATTTGACAGTAAAATAAATGTTCCATCAAATTATATGTTGTTTTTTTTTATATGATAAAAGAATTAGTACTATAGTAATAAACATAAAACAATTGAAGAAGAATTATCGTCTTTCTTACCTTTTCCTATTTCTTTGGGTATGTCGCAGTATGTCTCATCCCTTCATGTCCCGATTTATCCGTCATTCCTTCCATCCAACTATACCCATGTCATGCTTTATGCACTCCTTCCATCTTTTCTTTGGTCTTTTTTACCGCTATGACCGTTAATATTCTTTATCTTCGCATAACATGTCCAAACAAAGCCAATATGTTAGTATATGTGTTTACGGCATGGTCCTTTAACTTGAAGATATAAGAGGGAATGTTCATACGAAACCGGAGTTTACGTCGCCGAAATTCGGCAGCGGAATTTACGTTTCATAATCACTTTGTATGTTCACTATTAAATATGCCATGAATTTTCGAACATGCAAGCGTTGTGAACTTTGAGAAGTTGATGTAACTTTTAAATATTGTCATATTCTCTTGATCATGTGCGTGCAATGCAACTGATTTTCGGCGACGCAAACTCCGTGCATTTACGGAGTTTTTATTCTGTTCCTAAGTTATACCTATACGGGGTCACTTTTTAACCAGCTTAATTTTTGGAGTAAGTTTGATACTAAATGTAGGCCGCTTCCGATCGTTCGTTTTGGAAATCCTTGTGGGAGGCCTATATCCAGCAGTGATCTTCCTATGGCTGATATGATGATGATAATAAAGTACTTTCCATAAAAACAACGAAAAAATATTTGGATTTCCATACAAAACAGCGCTCCGTCAAACGGATTTTGCATGGGAAGGCGAATTTTTTTTTATGATTTTTAAAAATACTTTAAAAGTAGTTCAGTGTCTTGGACTGAACTTGCTCCAAAATTTTGCCTGGTGGGTATAAAGTCCCCTGCATTTACGTGTATACAATCATAGAGAAAGAAGTGTTTTGAGTCGGTACTAGCGTATGGTGTCTCTTTAGTCAATAAAATTTACCTATTATTTTGTGTTTTATTTGTCTACTTCTTCCTAGTTGAAGTGAAGAACACGTTTATGTGCTAAGCAAATTAATAAAAACCCCCAACTGTAAAAACGCTATCTAGTGATGCAGTAGTGGAACTACCGAAACGACTTGTTATCCGTAGCGCCATCTGAACGCCATATGAACATAATTATTTATCTTTCTTGTCACTAGATGGCGCTATAAGGTAATAATTAAAACATTAAAATCTTTTATTAAGGGTCCCCCGACCCTAGACCAAAATACAACTTTCCATACAAACGTAGTCTACGTTTTATTTCAAAACGACATGTCCGATTTGGGCAAAATTTTGTAATTTCAAAGATATTGCAATTATCAAGGTTTATAACTAGTTTCCGACGGTAAAAATATGAACTTGAAATAGAATATAGTGTTTTATATCATTTTTGACCATTAGTATGGGAAACTTCTAAATCGTTATATTTTCTTTCCAGTTCATAATTTTATATAGGAAACCAGTTATAACCCTAGATAATTGGATTTTTTTTACAATTACCAATTTTTACCGGAATCTGACATGTGGTTTCAAAATTAAACGTAGACTACGTTTGTATGGAGAAGTCTAGGGTAAGGGGACTCTTAAGTAGTTTTTGGGGCCGGCACAATCCTTCCCTGTCATCAAGAGAATGGACTTTGACCCGGGAGAGATGTGCAGGTTTCCTTGTGATAGTTTCCTTCACCTGAAGCAAGAAATAGTAGCTGAACATACATAAGTACAAATTAAAAGGTACATGGTGCACCTACTGAGAATCAAACAAGTGCCTAAGAATTAATATAAGTATTAGAGAACAGAACCCATCACTGTATTGATTGCTTTTCCATCTTCTCGCCCACCATGACGCTAAAAGTGGCTTTTGGGTCTTGCGGCCCTGGGCTCTGCATAAAACCGCAAGACCCAAAATGCTCTGTCTGCCCCATTAGGGATAAAGACGTGATAGTATGTATGTATGTTAGAGAACAGAACGGAATCTCTTTTTACTTTAGGAGTACCCCCGTGCTCGCCTTATACGGCTGCAGGCGCCTGCAGGCCCGCTCAACACCCTCCACGTACGTAATACATATATTTATTCAGTGTTCCTGCTTCACAGATAGTGTTGCCTACGGATACTGTCGATATTTCTAATATAACGGATACTATTGATAGAATATCGATAATATCAATCGATGACGACGAACTTCCGAATCTTCCGATAGTATGTATAGTTTTTTCGTCGTCATCAATCGATACCTTCCGATAGTATTTTTATCAATAGTATTGCCCTAAAAATAGCTGTCATTGATAGGCCACTACTACAACACTATTGTTTGTAAAACTATCGATTTTTCGGAAACACTACTCACACGCACACAGACTTACAGTCAGCGTAGGGAACCCTTTAGCTTCATGGTCTAAACAATCCTGGTCTGAGGTCTAAACCACTTGGCCACCACCAGATAAAAAAAGAACTAAAAGCAAAAAAAAACTCCTTCATAAATCTTAGAACAAAACGTATAGAAGTGCTATTTTGAACGCGGAGTCACTCATACGAATGGTTTTTCCACATAAAAAATCGTTCCTTTAGTAACTCCGCGTTTGAAAAATGTCACCACCTGGCATCACTGCTACTCCCAGAACCAATTTTTGTTTGTTTGAAAGGAGAAGATGAGGTTCTCGGGTAGCATGACTTTACTTTTTTGAGACTACTTTTTTTGTGGCTCTGGTTTCGGGACCATGGTCGGGACTTTTTTAGGTCACCTTGGATGCAGTCTTAGCCAACCATCAGCCAACCCTCAAAGGTAATGTTTTTTCTTTTTATGGATAGTGATTTTGTGACGTTTGATGTTCTGAACAGTTTCAATGTTTTTGACCCAGGAAAATTAAGTGTCTACTTTATGCTTACGCAGTAAAAAATATCTATGTCTATGACTATAAGTGCCTTTTTCCTTTTTTAGCTCTCGAACGGATGCACAGATTTCGATGCGGATTTTTTACGTGAAAACATGTTTCCTCGCGGTGTTTCTTAGCTATGATTGATGAAAATCGGTTCAGCAGTTCAAAAACTATGTTATTTCATTTATTTAAATTTATTGCACACAATCTTATGATGGATTGGATACAATGGATCAAATCAAACATAACTATTAGGGTGAAAGCTTGAAAGTCGGGGTTTTTAATTAACCTGGCAAATAAACATGTTTGTTAGTTGTACCTAGTAAGTACCTAGGTACCTTTTTTATAAAGTACGTTGCCTCTCTACGATAGATCAAATAAAAAAAATCCATCAGGTACTTCGTTCTGGTGGGATGGCAGGATAACGAAGCGTGCATTGTGCGTTACTTCCTATAGTAATGACCTAACCTTTGGAGAAAGTGCTGCAGTAGCAGTTTTTTACCGCTTCTTCTGCACTAGCGCTTTGGAAGCGGTAGTAAACTTAGCTTCAAGTAAAAATTTTACGTCAACGATTGTGATAAAAAAACAATGAAACAATAATAAAGATATATTATAAATATACTATGATAGTAAAAAAAAAAGCTTTTTGTGCTCCATAATACAAGGTTAGGACTTACTTCGAGGGGCTAACTCTATCAATGTGTTTGCCCTTACTCTTATCGACCGAGCGAAGCGTCTCAGTTCAGAGATTGGCCAAAAATGCTTTTTCTGTTTGTTAGTTTGTCAGTATACCTATCCTGCTGTTCTTATACTTTTTTCAACCGATTCACGTGAAATGTTGTGTTTGTTTGGTTAGAAATTTAGAAAACTATATCTTATACCTTTAAACGAGAAATTCTTGTATATTTATATACAAATTTATTTCTGTGATCTCGGAAACGGCTCTAACGATTTCGCTGAAATTTGGTATATGGGGGTTTTCGGGGGTAAACAATCGATCTAGATTAGTCTTATATTTGGGAAAACGTGTGTTTTCGAGTTTTAATGCGTTTTTCTTTCCACGCAGAATATGATATAACCGAGCTAAGCTCGGTTGCCCAGGTACTATAGATTTTATTTGTGGATTCAGCTTCAGCAAAATGGGAAAATATGGAAATTAAAAAAAAGAAACATGTGTCAGCCATTTGGAAAACTTTTCAAAAATGTCAAACCTTTCTTGTTTTCCTTAATGAACCGCAACATTTTTGTCGGAATGACTGTTTTATCTAATAAATTTAACGGGTTAGGGTAGGTGGGTTGTAACACTTCTGATAGCCTTTTGACTCATAAGGACTACTTCCCGAAACATCCACTTCACAATACGCCCACGTTCCAAAACGCCCACTTCCCAAAACGCCCACTTCCCAAAACGCCCACTAGCTCACAGAGCCACTAGTCACACATCTATCGGCCTGGATTATCCATAATTATAAAAGGTCAATCTAGCGAGAAAAATACTTCTCAGTAGATCCACACTGTCAAACCTTGGATCTACTGAGAAAATAATATCTTACTAGATCCATGATGGATCTGGACATTGGATCTACTGACATTGATCGAAATAGATGCTGTCTTTATCCCTTGCCAGCCATGCCCTTCAGCTATTCCGTGGTGGCTTCACATAGCCCATTCATTTAAAGACTCGAGTTCTTTTATAGGCTCGAATCGTTGCTTAGAGAACGGGCGCTCGTCTAGCTTCGGAAGTCGAAACTCCAAGCCTATTGAGCTTAAAGAGCCCTGCAAAAACGAATCGAGTCTTAAAAATCTCGAGGACTTCGAGTCTTGTTCATCAATAAGTTAGTAGACCTCGGCACATTCTTTATTCACTTTTTACAAAAAGGGGGTACAAAAATATGACAAAGGTCATAAACTCATAACAAATATTAAAAAATATATGTGGTGCCAAAATTTGAGATGCCGTCCGGACGCCTTCCAATTTGAGTGCTATTCGCTCTTGACCGATTTTTTTTGTCTTACCTATTAAGCTTCCCAGGCTACGGGACTTCATCGATTTCGTTTATTTATAAACAAGCTCTGTGGGCTGTGCATAGTTAAAACGGAAGGGCAACAAACGAAACAAAATGTTCACCGCACCATTTTGAAAAGTTTCCAAAACCTAAATCGGTGAGAAAATTCCATCTTTATGTGTAATTAGGTTGAGATTCATGCGATCTGCAGGGTTGAACATCAGGTCAGTCAGCCGGACAGACGTTTCTACCATACGAAAATATTTCTGCTCAAGTTGACACCTTAAAAAAAACTATCTGGTTCATCCGTTTGAGAGCTGCAGTGCGCTGCAGTGCCACCACACACAGCACAGCAGCCACACAAAGATGAATAGATGTACCTGTATGTACCTGTATATCTTCATCATCCAAGCGTATCCCCTGTTGCATCCTCAGCGGTACGCGGTTTTTTACATCCCTCTTTTTGCGTCAACTACCTACAACACAAATCACACATCGAGCATGGGACTTATTAGTAATCTGTGGCATGGGCGCGCTCATTATCTTCATCAACTGTCATAGAGTTACAAATATGTATGTTGCCTACTTATGTAGGGTGAAACGAATTCATAAATGCAATTTTTGTGTATTTTTTATTTTTATTTTATTTAAACTTTATTTACCAAAACAATATGGTACAAAAGGCCGATATTTTACATGTTTTTATTTACATTTTCTCTCGCGGGTCTATGTACTATGTTTACTTTATAAGGTTTTATTTGTACATTTTTCAACTGTACATGATCCAATGAAATAAATAAATAGATGTATGTATGTGTAACCTACCCCCTCAAACACAAAAATATCGCTTAACATACATAAACAATAAACAAATTAGCTTTTATCGCCATCATCAGTAGGTTGACTGGTAGAAAAGGCCCTTGGCCTTAAGAGTGGGTTACCATAGAATTTTCATGCGTAGTCTAGCTTTTATTTTGAAATTACATGTTACATTTCGGTAAAATTTTGTACAATTTTGAAAATTTATGGGTGTCGAAGTTTCCCATGCTGATAGTAAAAAATGATATTTAAACAATATTCTCCTTCAAGTCCATATTTTGAGTGTAAAAACCAGTTACATATCTACATAATATGTGCAATTTCTTTAAAGTTATAAAATTTTACCGAAATCTGACTCGTCGTTTTAAAATAAAAGCTAGAGTACGTTTGTATGGAAAAATCTGATTCTGTCTAGGGTAAGGAACCGGTTACGATTTTTGTAATTAAGTCAAATAAAAAAATAAATAAAATCCTTTTTTCTTCTCGAAGTTAACTTAAATTTTTGACGTGACAACGTCTTAAATTAGGTTGCGGCTGGGAGTCACTTATGAAAAAGTGTAACGCTCGGTAACGTTACGATGAGTCACCGAACGAGAGAGAGGCCCGCCGAATGCCTTGCGTCTCTCTCCCACTCAACTATGTTATCTACGTTGTCACGTAAAATCTTCGCCCGTAAAACCGACTTTACAGGCAACCATTTTTTTTATGTATTTATTTCCACCTGGAAGTACGCACTTATTACCTTACTCTAAAACCTAAAAAATTATCATTGATAGGAAGAACTCTACCTAAAGCTTTAAAGTGTTCATACTTTTATAATGCGTGTTGTTTGTTTCCGTAATTGCGTAGATACCTACTTAGAAAATCTTTAACCTGTGCTGGAAGTTGACTAAGTGTTTTATTAGACCAACATCACCTATATATTAACCATTAAAAAATACCATTATCGTGAAATGGCGTAGCATAGTATACTACACCTATAGTTTCTCACGTCGACTACCTCATAAAAGCAAAACTACGTAAGTACTTCCGCGTGAATCTTGACCTACCCCCTGCCCCTACCTACCGCAAGTCGCGCGAGCGTCGCAATCGCAAATTAAAATACGTGTGCGTTGGAGGGCCGAGGCCGCCGCCCGATGCAACATGCATTTATCGACATCCCGGTGACATAGTTCGGATGCACCGCGCGTGCCGACGCGGAAGTATAATGCGATTATCGATTTGCTTATGACAGAAAATGCGTTGAATGAACAAGGATGCCGCGCGGGACGAAACGCGCGGGGAACCATGGTGAGGAACCTCCCCCACTCCCGCGCCACCGGCCCCGCGTCAGTGCGCCGTGGGCTGCGGGCTGCGCGGTCGCTTTTACGCAGCCCGCCATCGCGATTTTCGAGTGCGGTGCAAATGCTTGTGTTTTTATGGCGTTCATATTGCTACGACTGTTGGTGTTGGGAGTGATCGCGGCAGCGGCCGACGGTGCGTTTGTTTAGTGCTATGTTGTCACAGTGTGCCCACGTGTTCGCCCGGGAGATGTTTACGGCGGCCGGCGCATGCGCCCCCCTTGTTTGCGTCGTGCACGGGTCAAACACCGATCTAACCTACGAAAGCCTATACGTAGCTATGATGGTCCGTCAAGTAAGTCTAGAATATAGATCAGGAGTGAAGCTGCAGCCTGCGATGGATCGATCCGCGTGCAGCGACTCCGGCCGCCCCAGACCCAAACAAGTTTCGGCCTCCGCCGTACGCCTCTACGCTACGCCGATGTCGTACCGTGTTTGTTTGCTGTTTTCTTGTTGTTTATCGCTTTTTGATGAATAAATTACTAGCTTCCTGTCGGGGACGCAAGTAAAACATCTCGCAAGTTGACTGTTGACAGAAAATCAATGGTCGGTCGAGTTTCCATGTTGTTTATCTATCCATATTTCCTGTTTTCACTGGAATGTGTTACTAAGCGTCGAACTCAAACGTGTTTACGTGTATACTTCGCTTCAATTAAGACATTAACTTCACGCCTATTCGGAAGGCTGCGAACAATCTGAAAAGTTTTAAACAAGTCACAGTTGTTCCCGAGTTTGGGCGCCAATTAGTTCGTTTGTTATGCTAGCTTATCGTTTCTGGAAAATAATTCCGCACTTCCTAAAGGAGCTCAGAGAACTGATTCACTGAGGCTATCGTATTCAGGGACACCTTTGTCGAATTATTTATAAATTAAAAAGTAACCCAATGGATTTTTTGTTGTCGTTAATCGTAGACAAGAACCTTATTAGAACCAGTTTTTCTAGGTTTTCAAGGTTCAGCATTCTTGTATTTTAGTAGATAAACAAAATTTTGTAAGACTAAGAAAATTCGTGAACTTAGATCAAGCAAGCGCTAATTTAACTCCTCAATACTCTAATATTGGGATGTTTACAGTCTAGACCCGAGTATTATCTTTATGTATATTTGATATGTTGATGCCCATTGATATTGTTCAAACAGGCTTCGAATCCTACGCCGTGTTCGCAGGTTGATGTTGATAGCCGATAGTGTTTGCTTAGTCATCCAACTCAGACAATAACTAACGGATACAATAGAATATGTTATATCTGTCTGAGATGGAACTAGACTGAATATGTCAAGAATGTGACGATCCGTAAATCTTATTTCGTTACTGTGTTTTGCGAAGAATCATTGATCTTTTATGAATTCATTTAGCGATTGAACATGATTTTAGGATTGATATCATCTATATATTTACAATCATTATTATCATGATGATTAGGTCTTTTTAATCTCCACTGTTGGTGACCCTTTCTGTTCTAGTACGATACTTATCCATACTTACCCAAAACAGCTAGAGGATTTGGCCTCCACTCTCCAAGCTAACCAGATTGGTTGGAGAGGATATATACAAATTATCACATCCCTATCCGTAATGGGGCAGACAAAGCACACTGGGTCTGGCTGCTCTAAGCATTTTTATGTTTTTGCATACAGATGGATCTCAACTAACTAAATTTGAAGTACCTTTTTAGTACCTTAGAATTTTGTTCTTGACGGTGATGTACTTTCCATGTCTTCCTATCCTCAACCATCCTTTTGACTTATATATGACACCACTTAAACTTTTCCTATATTTAGCTCATAATTGCTGATTACTTCTAGCTACCAACTCACATTTTATCTGCGCCAAAGAAATGACTATAATAATCAATCAACCAAAAAAAACCTTATCAAAGAGATTGAGTAGTGTTGTTTTCTTTTTGATCTGAAAATAGCCGTTCCGTCGTCACTTAAGCATACTCATTAGTACACTATTCATTTTGCAAGAGAAAGGCTATCACTCGATATTAGTTTTCCGAGCAAACACACTACATTGAAGTCTAGGAACTTGAGTAAAGATTTATTTTGGTTATATGGCTGTTTTCTATTTTATTGATCATAGTCATATTTGTATGTGCGACTATATTCATGGTTATCCTCTGACAGAAAATGATTTTGATTAACTACATAACAAGGCATCTGTTGATAATAGCAATGTTAATGTTTACAATGTTGATGATTACTCAATTATGTTATTACATCGGTTATATTTCTTGTTAAAACCAGTAGTTAGTTTGAAGTTAATAAATTATTATCTTTAATTGTCTATTTATTTCAAGAAACAAAACATGTAGGAAGAACACAAAACAGAGATAATCGTTTAATAATTGCCTTCAATTACCTGAAAGGCGAAATTATAAAGATTATCGTTTTAAGAGCCATCCATCTCAAGCTCGCAATTTGAGTGATTCAACAAGTTGGGACCAAACTGAAAAGAAGCCAAAACTCTGTACTCATCGGCAAGCTAAAATGGATTCTTCGACGGCTGCGAACGGAAAATCGAATTTGATTATACTCAAATCAGTATAATTTACATAACTTGTACGTTGGAAGTACTACAAACGTGGAGTTTGGAGACAAATTCTTGGGTTTGCGTCTGGATGTGGTCACGACCCCGTATAGCAACGAAGTATCAATAGAATCCTTGACATTCGGGCCCGGAGCTGTAAGGTCGTGGCTGTTATTTAACTGGCTTCCACTATTGACAGGCCGTGTGGGACATTCTCTTGGCAAGCCATTGTAATACGATACAAACGTTCCAACTACCCATTGTTCTCATCGACGGCCGAAATTTAATTGAAGCCTACATATAAAACATAATTAATTGACATTACTATTGTAATCGTTTCTTGTAGTTATTTCTGAATTTCTGATTGTATCGAGCGCCGGGAAGAGCAGAGAAATGAACAAGGCAATAGTGTCTTGAAGAATTTAATAAATATTGATGAACAGTTACATTGGTCAATAGGCGCTGACTACTGATCGTATTCATTGAATTACTCTCGTAAGTACCTTAACAGCATTGATATTTATTGACAATAAGCATACATGGACGATTGCTGCTCCGTTAGAGGCAATGTCGTGGTAACTGCTGAACAAACAGTCACGGGCTATCTTATTGCTACCACTAGGCTCATATCAAATTTGTCATATGTTTTTATATGAGAATATTATGTGTTACTAAAGGAATGTATTTAGGAGATAATTACACTTACATATTTATTATGTTGGCAAAATATTTATAAGCCAATAAATAAGTAAGAAATGTATGATTAACTAGAAAAATATTAAGTGATATGGTAGATGGTTGGCAACATAATAATCGATTACATAAAGAAAACTCGACATTGTTACAGAGAAGAGTTTAAAATCAAGAATGTAACGAAATATCGAAGTGGGTATAACATTTTAGTAATACAAGTTGTACGCAGTAAAATATAGAAATGAAATAAATGATTTCCAACTCGCTGAGTGTAGCAACGTGACACAATAAGCTCTAAAGCCGCTTAAGATTTAAAGGGTAGCCAGCAAAACGGTATAAGGACGACAATCATAATAACTTTTTCAAGAGGAGATATAGGAAATGCTCTATAGGTATAGGCATATGTATAAAAATTTGTCCATGCGGGTATAGAAGAAAAGAAAAACAGTAATGAGCCTGTACTGCTTACAGTAACAATTCTATTAAAAGATTTAGATAATAATCGATTAAACTTGGAATTGATCTGAAGAAGCTATAGAATATCAACATGTATTTACAGCATCGAGTACTTACAATCAGAAGTTTTCATCACTTTATTTATATTTAGTGGCTCTGTAATCTTTAGACATCGAGGGTCTATATCTTTTGCATAGCTTAAATAAATATTCACTGTGCACATTGTAACCCGAATGGCTCTGCCAATTTTGAAATAAATCCTAAAACTGACTGAATCCATTAAAAATTCCATATTATTATCGAACCTGCTTATAAAATTTGACTTATTTCACATTTTCAGAAAGATATAGATATTGTAGATCATAGAGAAATCCTCTGGCTGTTCTGACCAAGTATGACTCTAGAAGTACAGAGGGTCGTGCTACTGCAGTGGAAACAAAAAAGACATGATGATGACGATGATGGTGAAATACTGACAAGTTGATCGAACAAAAAATGTGTCTCTAGAAGACAAGAGGAAATAATAACTAAGAGTGACCCCAGACAAATACAGTTTCCTTCTTAAAATATGAAAATTGACTCCTAATGAGATAAATGTTAAAGAAAACAAGTTTGTACCGAAATTAACCGAAATTACTACGCATGCCACGAAGCATTACATGATTATTGATTATGTATCAATGAAAAGAAATAAAAACATTACTCAACTCATAAGGGGCAATCAATAAGAATCAGCTGCTCGCACAAACATAAAAATTAGGTTAGCAAGGCCAAGATAAACATCGTACCTACGGAGCGACGGTAATTTGTCTGGTCTAGGCACAGATGAAAGGAAACCTAATATTATGAGACAACAAAGTAAAGAGTAAAGGTATTTAAGCGAAATACCTTTTATTATTATATTTAGATGTTACAAAAAGATAACTAGCTTTTTTGCCGTATTTCTAATTTTTGAAGTAAACGAGCTGATTTAGTTCAGTATAAAAAGGAGATTACTTCCGTGACCAGTGGCGGATTTACCAATAGGCTGAGTAGGCTAAAGCCTAGGGCGGCACATTTTGGGGAGCGGCAAATTTTAGGCCAATTGCCCCCCCCCCCCCCCCCCAAAAGGGAGGGGGGCTCTCACTTTTTTCATGCATTGCAATCGAGAAGGTAGAAAAGCGCTTTTTATATTTCAGTGAACGCAGCTAAAGGGGCGGCAAAATATAAATAGCCTCCTGGCGGCAAATGTGTAAATCCGCCACTGTCCGTGACTGCCTAGTCTAGTGGTCAAGGCGTTCGAATCCTACTGGGAAGCATAATTTGTGAAAAGTTGTTTCCAGTCTGGTTGTATATTGCTGGCTTGAATCACGTGATTATCTGAAACAAGATGATACCGTGTTTCGGAAGGCAAGTATAAACTGTGGGCTCCGAACGCCATCTAGCGTTTGCTTCAAACCTGTCACGTTTAGATGATGATGATGATAAGATAGGAGATTTAAATATTCAATGTGTTTAAAGGCTGCGAAGGTTTAGAATGTGAAGTAGCAATTTCACACTTTAGTGCAAAGTACCTGGGCGACCGAGCTTTGCTCGGTTACATCTCAAACATTAACTAAATTTTTTTAAACTTGTCTAAAAACAATGCAAAATAAAAAATTATATATAAACTTAAACATAAAAAAAAACAAAAGTAAGTCATCGAGTGGGATTCGAACCCGTAACACTCTTTCTTGCGGTCGGTATCCTTAACCGCTGAGCTAAAAACAAGGCGGTCGGCGCGACGAAATTAGCGACCATATTTTGCGTGGAAAGAAAAACGCATGAAAACTCGAAAACACGCGTTTTCCCAAACATAAAACTAATCTAGATCGATTGTTTACCCCCGAAAACCCCCATATACAAATTTTCAGCGAAATCGTTAGAGCCGTATTCGAGATCACAGAAATTTATAAATATACATATATATATACAAGAATTGCTCGTTTAAAGGTATAAGATATATAAATTGCTAGAAATACTCACTATTAACATTAGAATTTCTAAGACTATAATTTAGTTTACATAATTTTATGATCACGATTCACGACGATTGCACAAATTTTTGTAAAAATTAAAATATGTATTTGTACTTAATAAAAGATATACAAATATTTCAAGGGGTGATTCAGTTTATCTTTTGAAAAACTTTTTTCAAAAGATACACTGAATTGATAAATTGTGACATTTTATTTTAATATTTTGGTATACATTTATTGGAAAAAGTTGTTCAAAATGATGCACTAATCGCGCCTTAAATTTTGGTTCTTAATAAGGACATTATATATGCGATGCGCGTCAACACAGCAGTAGACTAGACGTAAACAGATGATCAGCATAAATCGCATGCATGTATTCATATATGCGACTTTAATTTTATCAAGATGAGGACTCAGACATGTTTTGAAGGGCATGCTTGAAGAAATTTGGGAAACGCGTACAGTTCGGTAAGTTAGTATCTCATGACACAAGTCTCGAACTTACTGTGGGGCTAGCTCAATCAGTGTAATTTGTCCCAATATATTTATTTATTATTTATGTTGCGTAAGTTTTTGATCAAACTTCTACGAAGAGTAAAACAGAAGGTGCTTGTTTGTAATTTTTTCTTAACAAACTAAACATGACACACAACCTCATAAAGACCGTAAATATGTCGGCCAGTAGCTGACCCTATACGTGAGTAACCCGTTAACTTATTTTAAAAGACAGTGTCTTACGTTAATTTTAATCAAAAATAGTTACAACTGTTATTTATATTTATGAGAACATGTAAATGGTCTCTAGTGTCTAAATAGTTTGTTTAAGGCCATACCCAAATTTTCCGGGGTCCAGTGGCGCCGCCATTTAAAATAAATCATTTAAAAGGAAACGGAGATATCATTTAAAATTGTGTCTTGGTCAAGTTCTAGATACCCATTCAAAGTATTTTTTAAACTACTTTTTGTAGTTTAAAGTGAGAACGTGAAGCTTTTCTACGCACATTTGCGAAAAACGGCCACTTTTAGCTAATGTGCGTAGAAAAGCTTCACGTTCGCACTTTAAATTATAAACAGTAGTTCATAAAATAGTTTTAAAGGTTATCTAGGGCTTGATCAAGACACAATTTTGAATGATATCTCCGTTTCCTTTTAAATGATTTATTTAAAATGGCGGCGCCACTGGACCCCGAAAAATTTGGGTATGGCCTTAAGTAGATTTATTGACTGTATCTTATCCGAATAAAACAAAATAAAATATAGTTAATAGATTCAGGTGTTACTTTGCGGAAGTCAAAGTTACATACTATGTGATTTGAATTATTTTGTGTGATTCCGCCACCAGTTCGTCGTATACGCCGTCCGATGTTGCTGCAGCCACAGCGGATGCAGCAGCATGGGAGGGGTCATGCATTGACTGTTGGTGGCGGGTGCACACGGGCTGCGGGTGGCAGGTATGCTGGGACTAACAATAGTGGGTGGGCGCCGGCCGGCAATAGTTTGCATGAACTAACTGGTGGCGGAATCACACAAAATAATTCAAATCACATAGTATGTAAAATAAAATATATAAGACAAGATATGTTGCCCTTTCACGAATACTTCGCGTTATAAATCCGTAATTGGAAAATGGAGTTCCGGATTGTCGCGTATTGTTTGCAACGTCTACTTCACTCGAAAGTTCAAAAGAGGCCCGTTCTTCAAGTTTTGCTAATAAGTCAGTTGCGTTGCTTTCTGAAGGCCGCAGTCTTACCTAATAAATTGTTGGAGGTTTGGAAACGGCACTACTTATTGGCTTCGATGCTTATTGTTCGACGGCCTCGTTTCCGAATTGAGCCTCTGCCTTTCCGATTGTCCTTAAGGCCATACCCAAATTTTCCAGGGTCCAGTGGCGCCGCCATTTAAAATAAATCATTTAAAAGGAAACGGAGATATCATTTAAAATTGTGTCTTGGTCAAGTTCTAGATACCCATTCAAAGTATTTTTTAAACTACTTTTTGTAGTTTAAAGTGAGAACGTGAAGCTTTTCCACGCACATTTGCGAAAAACGGCCACTTTTGGCTAATGTGCGTAGAAAAGCTTCACGTTCTCACTTTAAACTATAAACAGTAGTTCATAAAATAGTTTTAAGGGTTATCTAGGGCTTGACCAAGACACAATTTTAAATGATATCTCCGTTTCCTTTCAAATGATTTATTTCAAATGGCGGCGCCACTGGACCCCGGTAAATTTGGGTATGGCCTCTTTGAATGAATTTGCAACGGAATACATGATGTTTTTTTATTATTTTATACCGCTCTGGGAGAAAGCAAGAAAATGTCTGTATTTGCTTGTGTGTTGCAAGTAGTTTTGATTATAGAGATTTCCGAATGAGGGTTCCGTACAATATAAAAGTCAATCACATTTGAAATTTTTACAGTAAGATGCGAGTTAACTACTATTTTCCGTAAGTAAACGTATTAAGTATATTGAGTTTGCCACAAAAATTTTCAATTGATAGAATTGTTATAGGTTTTCCTGTAGGTAATCTGCAAGCAATGAACTTTATAATATCGTAAGTATTAAAAAAAAATTGGCTCAGTAGTTTCGGAGATCAGGATATATGTACAATTTTTGTCTTCTTTCATGAATCAAATCAAAAATATTTATTTTACAATAAGTAATTACAAAAATATATTTGAGATTCTCATAATATAACGCCCTTTCATTTGATATATGACACAGTAAGGTCTACAAAACTTTTTTAAGTCCAGTTTTTTCATTTTTTCATCATTCACTAGGAAATAAAGAAGTACTTAAATAAAATAAATATATAGGGACAAATTCCATAGATTGAGCTAGCCCCAAAGTAAGTTCGAGACTTGCGTTATGGGATACTAACTTAACGATACAATATTATATAACAAATACATATATAGATAAACATTAATAGAAATAATTAGGCATGTTAGGATTTTAGTTAGAAGATGTTTAGCGGTTGTCACAGTAATCCAACGTCTTAATTAAAGCTCATACATGTGTGGTAAAGGATCAAAGATGATTTACGATAATCCAATGGCTTTATAGAACTAGTGGTGATGGAAACATGTTAGAGAAGTAGCGACTACAACAAACGCAGATGACTTAAAAACAAAAAATTACGTCAATATTTTCCAATGTATCAATGTATCTTATACCTGTAAACGAGCAATTCTTGTATATTTATCTATATATTTCTGTGATCTCGAAAACGGCTCTAACGATTTCGCTGAAAATTGGTATATGGGGGTTTTCGGGGGTAAACAATCGATCTAGATTAGTCTTATGTTTGGGAAAACGCGTATTTTCGATGTCTGAGATGTAACCGAGCAAAGCTCGGTGGCCCAGGTACTTCTAAATTAAATTTAGCTTTATCATCATTCAGTAGCAGTTAATGTAGCTTGCAATGTGGACCCGGGTTCAAGTCGTTTAAATTCTAGAGTTAAACTCCAGGTTATGGAAGGACTACACAAGTTTATTTGCCAGCCAAATTAAAAAACCCGACTTTCAATAGTTTCGCCATCTAGTGATGACTGGAGGAACTAAATAGTGGAAATATCCGTAGCGCTATCTATTATTTGCAAGACAAACTAGAAAACCCTACATTCAAGCGACCCCAATAACTTTTAAACGGGCGAACCGATTTTCATCAAACATAGCTAAGAACCACCGCAAGGGAACTTGTTTTTAGGAAAAAAACATCGAAATTCCATCTGTTCAAGCGCTACGATGCTACAGACAGACAGCCCTCTTTTTTTGTCAGGGGAAGTTATGAGTTCTTCGTTTTAAAAAGCACCATCGAGAGAGAAATCGTACCTTGGTGTCCCATATCACTTAAACTACCGCGGAAATATCAACAAAATGGCGTGTTCAGGAATAATAAGTAGGTATAGTAATTTGTGGCCGAAGTTATAACGATGGGCGCTAGCCTCTCGATTCCGAAACTGGGCATGGAGCCAACGTTTAACTTGGAGATCTGGCATCAAATCCAATATGCCCAAATGTATCTGCTGTGTAATTTTGTCAATACTTCGCTCATGACCGTAGCTAGAAATTTGTTTTGGGAGGAGGGTTTGAGCCAGAGATTATAAGTTACACTTATACTTAATTCAGAACCAAACAGAGGGGGCGTCTATTAATTAAGTAAGGTGGTCAGGGGGGGAGGGCGTCGAGCAAAGTCTCACCAAATTATCTGCTCCTTCACCTTCGCTTTGATTTATCTACTTTTAACCGTTGTCACTTGTGCACAGAATTTTTAATATTTATAAAGAATGTGTCAGATTTCGCCATATTTTAGTCTAGAAACATGTTTTACGTTAATTTGATCTGATTCTCTATAATTTCCAAATAATTTTTTGAAAAAAAAAAAGTGATATTTCTTTAGATCCCCCTTTCCCCCAGGTGAGATTTGGTGAGACTTTGCTTGACTCCCTCCCCCTTACCTCACGTAATTAATGGGCTTCCTCTTTAGTTGGCTCTCGGTACTCGGAACCCCCAAAACCCCCCTGGCTACGGCCATGGTTTGGTTGATATTTGTCAAGTTAATGATAAATAATAAAAGCATTTATTGTACTTCACTTATTCTTGGCCGTTCGGATATTATTTATAACGTCTAACATCCATAACATTGATCAACTTTCGTATTTCGTTAAAATAGTTTCAGTATATTTGGTTAGACAGAACCTGTTTTGTTATTAACTAGATATGTACATATATTCAGATAAAGCCGAACATTTCCCATGCTGGTCTGGGAGAAACGAAAAAACTTAGAATGTACCAGCTGCTTCTCAGCCCGCGCAGATCGTAAAAGCCGATCGAGGGAAAAATGCGAATCATTTTAACAGGCGATGCGGCTAGCAACCCGTCACTGTATTGATTGCTGTTCCATCTTCTCGCCCACCATGACGCTAATAGTGGCTTTTGAGTCTTGCGGCCCTAGGCTCTGCATAGAGCCGCAAGACCCAAAATGCTCTGTCTGCCCCATTAGGGATAAAGAAGTGATAGTATGTATGTATGTAAGCCGAACATTTTCACAGTTAATATTTTTTACATACGCAGCACTTATAGCGACCTAGATTTTGTATACTGATATTGTGACAACCCAATTAAAATTTATTATTTTTATGCAGACCCGTAAGTCATACATGTATTTATTTTTTTAGAATAAGCTATATCGATTAAAATTAAAGTCCCGAACATAATTCGTAATTATGTCAATATTTTGTGATAAAAACATAGAATATGCTCAACTATTCCGAAATTCGAATATTATTATGTATTTGTATGCATTCTTTATGTACATAAATACCTATCTAAATATTTTAGGCAGAGACCGCATCATGCATCTCTAGTTGCTGGGGTCCTTGCAAACCTCTTTTGCTTCGTCAACACTCATTACTCATTTCATGCACGCTCTCCGGTTTATGGGTACTGGTAGTTCAGAGAGGGTCGAGCTCCTGCAGTGGAGACAAAAAGACCTGATGATGATGACTAAAAGGAGTCTGAAAAGGCCAACTAGTTTCGATCGGCATTTTACCTAGTATTTTACGTGAGTAGGTACGCCGTGTAATATATTTCGTTAGATCCGTCAATTTCGAAATAAAATTGTCAAATTCATTGAAAATTAAATTAGATAATGGTAAGAAACCATGAAAGAGAAAGGAGGTCATGGAATGCGCAAGATACTTATTGACCGAGCGAGCGAAGCGTCTCAGTTTCGAGATTGGCCAAAAATTCTTTTGTCCGTCTGTCTGTCTGTCTGTCTGTCTGTCTGTCTGTCTGTCTGTTCTCGCCTACAGGTCGCATTTCTTAACCGATTCTCATGAAATTTTGTAAGCAGGTTCAGCAACTTAATAGAATTTTTTTGTCGAGCCAGTTTTTCGAATTTTTTCAAAATGGCGAAAATATGGGGGTTTAAAATTTTAAAACTGTCATATATCCGCCATTTCAAAATATTTTCAAAAATATCATTAGACTTTTTTGTTGCCATTATGAAAACATTTTATTTTTATTTGAACAACTTTTTTATCTGTACAACTTTTTTATACGTTATACTTAAACGGGTTTAGGGTGACTCGCGGAGTCTAGCTGACTAAGCCGTAATGGATATACAATACAAATCTTCTTACAAAATATACTGAAACTATATAAGGGTGAATTCAGTCCGGGTTACTGAACAACTTTCTTAAAAATACATATCTCCCCTGGGGTCCACGAAGTAATTTCTCTGAATAACTATTATGGTTATTATTTTAAGTTTCATAAGTAGTTCTATAAATTTTATCATATTTGACCGACTTTAAAATAAAAGGGTTTTGCTTATTTTACGATTAGTTTTATTTTCAGTTTTTGCTTATTTTGATTGATTGTTGGCTTGTTTATTAAATTTAGCAATTTTGTTGAGCGAACTTTCGTTCAATCGCTATCGCTGCTTGTCTGTGCTTCTGTAGTAGTATTAGTGATTATGCCACGAACTAACAAGAGATCAACAGCAACCAAAGCCCGCGAAGTAGCTTTACGAAGAGAGTAAGAAACCAATGAGCAGCGGCATAGAGCCATGGCAATACAAATAAACATTTAAACAAAAACCCATTAATAGTTTTCTGGTTTTTTCAACAACAAGCTGACTTTGTTATTTGAAAAATGATGGGTCATTTTTCGGTGAAAGACTACTGGTACAGAACTGAATTTCAGCATCACGGTAGACCTCATATCCATGTGATGTATGGTAGGAAGGTGCTCCTGACATTTCAGAGCTAGATCGAAAGTCATTTGAAGAAAGGGCTGTGATTGCCAACTATTTTGGAAATTTGGTCACAACCATGAATCCGCATATCGGTAAACCTGCACCGATTATTTATCCAAATCAGGTACATTATTCTGAAATAATAATCGCGAGGTCTAAGTTCGTGGCGAACTACTAGTATAACTTTAAACAAAACTCCACCAAAGCGGCTATAATATAACATTTGCTTACGGCTATATAAACATCGTATAAAGTTTATGATATTAATTACTTAAAAGTGTATTCAAATATGGACAGGTACAACATTAAATTTTAAAGAAATGTAGCAGCACAGTGGTTTATCTTGTTCTATTTTATTTTGATAATACAGAATCTGATAAATTTTTGATTTACGTGAAGTCGTGTATTTTTGTAAAACGAGGTAGAAAATGCTAGTGGTAAAGTAGGGTAAGTAATATAAGACAGAACAACAATATATATATTATTTTGAATAAATACCAACGAAATGTATAATTTTGGTCGGTATAATTATCAAGAAAGATAAAAATCATAAATCATACTTTTCTAACCCATAAAATCGTTTAAATAATAATTATTTAACCTAACAAATCTTTCGTATACATTTAAAGTCGTATAAAATTCTTGAAATCTATTTACGTTACGTATAATAAACTTTCTGTAGATATATTATTAAGCATAATAATCATTGCGTATATAAATCGATTAGTAGAAGATTCTTTATATATAATCATCATTAGATATAACAAACTTTTGATATAGCGCCTGGCAGTATGTTGCGGATAATTTTATTAAGACAAGCCAATGCAGAAGGGTTGAAAATAATATATTAATATGTCGCAATCACATAATTTAATTACTGATTACGTATTAACATTAATAGATAATTTCCTTCCTCAAATTTTCGTTTGTTAGCCATAAATAAAAAATAAGTGCAAAACGTTTAAAAGTACGAAATATTGTTATTTGTGAACTCTTATAATGTGATACTCTTTCAATGAAAATAGACAAATCAATAATAAGTGAAATTAAATCTATATCATACCTATAATAAAACAGTAAAAAAGTGTCTGTACATTAGATATATTTCAAAAAAAATATTAGGTCGAAGGAGATATAGTAATGGAGTAAGAATTTAAAAAAAGTCTGTCTGTTTGTCTATGTGTCTGTTTGTCTGTTATTACACGCTAATCTCCGGAAATGCTGGACGAATTCAAATTAAACTTTTTTAGTTATATAGCTGTAAGCCTGGGCAACATACAGGGTATAAATAATTTTGGAAGAACACCTGATGCAGAACTATACTGGTCTAGCTAAACTATAAGAGATATAAAAATGGTGCCTTAGTAAAAGTTGTTCAGCCTGATGAGCATTTTCAAGAGACATAAAGTCCACGCGAGCGAAGTCGCGGGCTTCGGTTCGTAAAAAATAAGATAGTTATTTTTTTATTTCTTTCATACCTTGGGCCTGGGGCAAAAAATTTGGTTACACATTCAAAATGCGCGCGCATTTTGTATGTGTAACCAAATTTTTAATACCTTGGGGCTTGGGCGGAAAATTTTGGTTACACATACAAAATGCGCGCGCATTTTGTATGTGTAACCAAATTTTTAATACCTTGGGGCTTGGGCGGAAAATTTTGGTTACACATACAAAATGCGCGCGCATTTTGTATGTGTAACCAAATTTTTAATACCTTGGGGCTTGGGCGGAAAATTTGGTTACACGTACAAAATGCGCGCGCATTTTGTATGTGTAACCAAATTTTTCATACCTTGGGGCTCGGGCGGAAAATTTTGGTTACACATACAAAATGCGCGCGCATTTTGTATGTGTAACCAAATTTTTCATACCTTGAGGCTTGGGTGAAAAATTTGTTTTCATAGCTTGGCTATTGGCAAGATTTGTTTGTTAATAAAAAAATTGGTTAGTTTTTGTAGCCTTTATGTTATGACTTCTTTTTTTACTATTTTCTAGTCAGATTTTTTTACTAATCTAATCGTTTACTGACAAATTTAGATATTTTATTTTTATGTTTGCCCCCACTTTTGGGTATCTTATTCACAGTTTCTTTTATGTTATAAAATATCTTAATGGACATTGCCTACTTCTTTGTTTAAACTTTGCACCTTTATAAACCTATCCTATACCTTGAGTTTTTTTTATAAGAAAATTAAAGTTTATGAGATTTCCCAAATTTGAATTATTTTCGTCTGCCTGTCTATACTTTTTAGATGGTATGGTTTTTAAGTCATATATCTTCTAAACAATATGATTTTGATAGTTATATGTTTTGAATGATATGTCTTTTCAACAATTTACATTTTGAATGATATACTTTTTGTCCTGTATACCGCACAAGTTGTATAACAGGTGATGTTTAGTGTACATAAACGTTATATAAATGATTTTATGCTTTTTAAAATGAAAATGTAATGAATATTATAGCTATTAAAAATATATACCTTAATGATTATGTCAAATTAACATTATATCTTATGAACGTTATTAAAATGTAAATATATAAAATGTAATTATATCAAGCAATACGCACCCGGTAAAGTACGGATAGGAAAATAAAATCATGAATATACAATAATAGAGAATGTAAAATAGAAGATATTTCATAGATTAGGCCCATCATTATAAATTAAAATATAGATAATGAAGGAGCCGAAGCTTAATTATTTAACGTTAAGGACGTCCTTTGCATATCAAAGAAGTGTAGAAACAAGAATAAGATCGCTTGATGGAGGGTTTTTGGAGCTAAAGACAGTAATATGTCGCTTTGGAAAGGGAAATTTAGCGTCTTCATTACCACAAAATAAGACATTACGCTAAAATACATACCTTCATTGTAACACGTACTGAATATATACTTGTTTTTACGAACAAACGAAAATTAGGTTGTTAATTTCCTAGAGATGTCTAAAGAATTCTACACACATGAAACGAGAGTTGATAGACGCAATTAAGAGGATCGTGAAGCGAAATGGTTTCAAACAAAAAGCGATAACGGTTTTTCTCATAAACCTATTCTGATTCGGATGATTTTTGGAACTTTTGTAAAAATGATGGAGAACAAAATTTTATGGTAAGTATAGTATTAAGATATTTATAGTTGTACGTGTAAGTTGTACAATATAATGCTATATCAGCACAAGTGTGTTCGATGCGCATTTTTACGTAGTTTAAAGCAGTTCGCGATTAGCCGGCCATCTCGAAAAATATAAAATGCCTATGTCCGATAGGCAGAAACGAATATGAAACAACAATTTTTCTCGCAATTTTGTATTTTCGCCGCATTACCATCGGTAACATTAGTCTTAATGGCAATATTAAAGTTAATAAATGATGGTCCTTCGAGCATGAAAAATTCACTCATTTAGTACCTATCATTATTGACAATTGGTCTTCAATTTTTCATGATATAGAAGTACAGTTTATAATAAAGCGTAGACGTTTGACAAAATAATTGATAACTATATTATATTTTATGTTAATAGAGTATTAGAATACGTAGAACAGATTTAATGGTTAATGTTTTAGATTCTTAGACGAAATTTGTCTGTAAACGACGCGACTAGGTCATTCCTTTGCAAAAACACTAAACGAAGATTAAATAATTAGGTTTGTAGAAAAGTATTTTGAACAGCGTAGTACCTAGCATTTCATGACATTCTTAGCAAAGATATTGGAGTTTATATAGAAAAAAAACACTCAAACTCGAACATACCTACATACAAACGCGGAAACATACAACGGAGAAAATCGCCAGCTCGTTTACATTTACGACATACGGCGATGTTTGGCTGTGTGAGGTCAAAATCCTTTGCCAAAACACGCTAAGATAGATTAAAAAAGTTAGTGGAAATCAAAGTATTGCTGGCGTGTGGCGCGGGGGGCCGGGGTTGGCTGCAAGGTCAGGGGCCCCGAGTAGCGTCGCGCGGCTTATTGACCAAAAGTGGTACTACTGTAACGGATCGGTTTATACGCTCTCTTAGCTCTCTACGCAAAATAGTGAGAGGGAGGAAGCGTAGCTGTGTTGTTAGTTAGATCAGCTACTTACTCCCTCTCCCTCTCTATTTATTCACTAACTGGTGCCCGCAATTTCGTATGCGCAGGATCACACAATATCTTTATAAATTGTAGCCTATGTGTTATTCTGATGTATAAGCTATATTATTGTAAAGTTTCATTAAAATCCATTCAGTAGTTTTTACGTGAAAGAGTAACAAAGCTCCATCCATACATACAAACTTTCGCGTTTATAATATTAGTAGGATATAACAGACGCTTGTGAAACCTATTTTGGGTTCGGGATATGTCGTTTTCTCTTTCTTCGTCTCGTTTTTTTCAATGTCAAACAGAAATGTAGAGAAGACATAATTGTGAAACAGGTCTTAACGTGTATCAATTAAAAAAATTAGGCTAGTAACTCGTAAACTGTAGACCTATGGAAACACTAACTAGAAAAATGGTCGACCATAAACACAAATATTTATCGGGCCAGCACTATCTATGCCAAGTTGCCAAAAGTGATAATTGCCTTAGATTTTTTGTTCTTTTATAACTGTTATGTTATATGGTGACTTACATATGTTTATGATAATAATCACGTCTATAGTCCATAAAACCCATAGGTATTTACATAGGTACACTGGTGTACTTCGCACAGTGATATATATTATTTTTAATATTTATATGCTTCCGCGTGCAAAGGTACCAGATGTTGGCATTTAATTTCAGAAATATTTGCGTTTTTTGTAAAATCGGGTGGAAATACGTCTTTCGTGATTTCGTGTCTTTTTGTGAATTATTCTACGAAGAATTTACTACATTTATAGACAACATTTCTAAGCATTTTTGAAAAGGAAATGTTTAGTGAAATGGTACCAGATGTAGTCTTTAAAAATCGCGATATTTTCACCACTATGTGCACTAGTTCTTAATTTTAATACTATTTGTTTTTTAGAATAGCAAGAATTCTGCCTCCTTAACAGCTTCATCAGCACTTCCTTCGAATCCTAACGATCCAGTGTCACAAAAATGTACTAAGCAAATAGTTCTCACTGCAAGGAAGTTAGCTATAGGAATCGGGTACGAGGAGGAATTTATTTGAAAGAAAGAAAGAAAGAAAAATACTTTATTTTGTGCAAATTTATAAGAAATATATTTCCGTCCCAAGCAAAAGTTCGTAAAACGTCACTTAATGCCGACTTCTAGTACTTTTTATCGCAATCCTTACTATCTTTACTTCCTTATCCTTATCCTTACTAATATTATAACTGCGAAAGTGAGTTTGTATATTTTTTTGTTAGTTTGTTACCACTTCACGCTTCAACGACTGAACCTTTATAGATGAAATTTGATATGTATATAGCTTGATACCCAGATACTGATTGATATGTATATAGCTTGATACCTTTTTAGTCAACAGAAGGACATAGAATAGTTTTTTTTTATTTCCCGAAATTCCCACGGGGAGCGAAGACCACGGGCACAGCTAGCTTATAAATAATTACGTTACGTTTTGATCAAATATTATTAGCCATAATGTAATCACAAAATACATAATATTCTCTTTTGCCATTGATAGTGTAAGATTAAATACAAAGTATTAAATTATACGTATTTCTACAGATTTGTTTAAAGATTTCACTTAATACAGACATCTGCTGGACCCTTTTACATTACTCGGATTTTTAGATTTTCGTGCTTGTTTATTTCAGTCATTTAATTTTAATCAAGATTACATGGCTGGATGCAAATTATAGTAAACTTTTAATACAGATATGTAACCAACGAGTAGAACATTGTTTTTTAGTAACCCTAACTTCAAATTCAATTTTTTCGAAACTAGTTTTTCAGAATTTCAGCTTTGGATGTCTGTTACAAAAGAAGAATTAATTCTTTTTTGTAATATCATTATAATAAAGGGACTCTTCTAGATTCTGAATCTCTCCCTACTCTGGTGCCTTTCACTCCCACATTTGTCATTGTGGTTTGTTATCATCATCATCATCATCAGGTCCCTCTAGTCTCCACTGCAGGAGCACGACCCTCTCTGTACTACCTGAGCCATACTTGGTCCGAGCATCCAAAAGATTCGGTCCACACTCCACCCTAGCCAGACGGATTGGAAAGATGGTTTGTTATGTACCTATAAAATTCACTATAGCTATTTTCTCTGCAATACCGTGTGGTTTCCGGCAGAGTTGAATAGCACCACCCCAAGTTCTGCCGTGGATTTCGTAGAAGGCGACTTAGGACATACAAGCTAAACAAAGCTTATAAACATCAATGAGACCTATCCAACCCGTCTGGCCAGCGTGGAGTGTAGGCCAAATCCTCCAGCTGGTCTGACCAAATATGGCCCTAGTACTACAAGAGGGTCGTGCTCCTGTAACAGAGACTATAAAGACCTGATGATGATGATGATGATTTTTGTGGCAAAATAAACATGAAGGCGATTTTATAGTTTCATTAGTTTGTATCGTCACTCTGTCGCTGAACTGGCCACCACGTCCTGCCCTCGACCGATCTATTTCCTAACGATATAATGAGCCTTTTTATTTCCTTTTTTTGCAATTTTTTTGTCTAAAGTTGTTAAAGATTTTCTAGTCTCGGATTATTCGTCTTTTTATATTGGATTTTCGCGGACAGGTGAAACCTGAGCCTTTGGTGATTTTGCGGAAAATCCTTTTGCAAGAGATACCTCTTGGGGATTCTATAAGATTTTTACATTTTTTTTTATTTTTAACATTTTTTGTAGTTTAATTTTACAAAGACGAACTTTCGTCTAAAAGCTCAAAGCACCAGCGAATTAATTTTCCAAGCATAGGTACGTACATCAATGACCAAAAAATATGCAAATTTTTGTTTCCAGCGAGGTGGGAACTAAGGGCTTTTGTGCGCGTGGTTCGCTTGCTTTCGAAGGCACATTAAACCGCGTTGATCTATCTGTCATATATGGCTTTCAAGCTTTGTCAGATGCCTTTAAAGTTGACACCAATGTTGACCACTAACACGAAAAAATAGGTTCACCACACGTGAGGACCTGGGCAGTTTGGAGAGCAAAAAATGTTTCTGATTCCAGCGCGTCTAGTTCGTTGGCGGCAAGAAAAAACGGCGAAAAAACACCGATTGGATGATGAAACGCTATGTTAGTGGCTGCTACACTATAAAGATGGTACGGAACAGGCGCTGCTCAGATCTGGTCCGTGTGGCTAAACCCTAAGGATAAACCAGTATTGTCCGGTCTATATTGTTTTACGCAGAAAACTTCGATATTTTGTCCTTCGTTTTCTACACATGAATAAAAGAGCAGCGTGAAATGAAACGGATAATTAGGTATGCATAAAAGGTATCTTTAACATTTGTATGGTACAAATGTCAAAATTACACCTGCAAATCCTTCGCCATTAAGGCGGTACCTTTGTTAATCAGTAACAATCCGAAACTAAAACCATATTTTTTTAATCTCCTCAAAAATAAATAAGTTATGCATATGCTTTTAAAATCTGATGGAAGGGAAAACTGTCAAGTAACAGAAACGGGATGCACGTACGGCGGTCTTGACGTCACTGCTATTAGGTCTCGCGCGTACGAAAGAGATAGTGAGATGGCCCACCACGCTCCCGCTTAAACAATGATCTTGCTTTTTTTTAAAAAATATACATCTCCCAGTGGCACTTTTTGTTTTATGTATAATCTTAACTAAAATCATTACAGTAAAATAGCCTATCGAAAAATGCGCGCATTTTTCAATTAATTTTTTCTTTCTTCTTTCTTTCTTTCATTTAGAAATGTTCGCGCAAATCATTACTACCTAACTGTGCACGGCAAGAGGACGACTAACATTATCATTTCAGCCACGTAACGTCCACTGCTGGACATAGGCCTCGCACCCAAAGATTTCCAAAATGACCGATCAAGAGCGGCCTGCATCCAGAGGACGAGTTATCTTTCTGTTCGCTCCACATTTGACGGATATAGTCAGCGTGCGAAACTTTGTTTAATTGATATTTGCAAACACGTCTCTAAGATTGGCGGGCACTATTTTTATGCTGTAGTAACTCTTGTAAATCATGTGTAGTGAACACACGGTCGTAAACGAGTGTTTGGGAATCTTCTTTATTGTTTGGAAAATATTTCTAGCGTGGTGGAACTAGGATATAACTTTTTACGAACAAAGGAGATATTAATCTGAGGAAGTGTTTGCTGTTTTAAAGCATTCAGACCTCCTAAACCTTTATCTTAACTACCGATACTGATTAGCGAATAACTTTATTTATGTTTTTTTGTTGTGTGACAAAAAAATCTACATTTTATTTCGCATAATTCACATTTAAAAATCATTAAAGTAAATATATACCTATAATTTTTAAGAGAAAACAAAATCTCTAATAAGGTATCATTCGTATTTGAAATTTTAAAAATAAATATTGGTAAAACGAATGTACTTAACTTCATAAATGGACTTAAAAAGTTAATTTACTGTTATTAATTTTATCGAAGTATTCAACTTTGTACCTTAAATACATAAATAGTACAAGAATATTTCAAAAACACAATTTTATAAATAAAACCTGACATTTCTGTTGAGAGTATAACTTACGGTTTTATGTAACAATCTTTTGACAGACTTTGTATATTACGTTCCTAGAAACTCTTTGTTTATTTGAAAAAAACTAGGTATTTCTTCATGTAATGTACCTACCGATGATATTATTACGGCTAAAGAAAGCCTAAAACTGCTGAGAGGTTTCAAAAGGCTGAGCCAGTGAGGCGAATAATAGGACAAGATAAAGTATAGGTAAGTTAAGTACCTACATCGTGTGTATGTTTGATGGATAGGAAAGATAAACGGTGGCTTGGGGAAAATAAAACCCTTGTTTGGGGGTCTATCCGAAGCAAAATACGTTTTATTTCAAACAGTTACAAATAAGATGTCTAACAATAACCTATTAATGTGGCCTTCACATGGTTAGGGATAAGGACGTGATTATGTATATTTTTAGATATCTTCCACGCTGGTTTGGGAGCAAAGGAAAATCTATTTACAAAACATTACCTTGTTAAGTCGATCTAATAGCCAATCAAAGTTTCATTGATAAACCAAGTACGACTGAGCATCACTTGACAGTTAGCATTTGTCCGGTTCGGTAATTTTTCAAAACTAAAAACTGACTTCTCCCTCAAACTACACGACAGATTTTGATAAAGTTTCTATGGCACCACCTGACAAGTACTTCTGCCCTTTCAAACAAAAAAATAATTGTCCAAAACGGTCCAGGCGTCTTAGAATAATATACGAATATTATAAATATTTCAATAGAAAAAGAAAGAGTACGCGGTGTACGGGCCTGTAGTCACATTCGCCCTGATGAAGACCTCCGGATGAGGTCGAAACATGTCGGCAGTAGCTGACTCTATACGTGAGTAAACTGGTCACTAAATATAATAATCAATATTTAAATATTATGAATATTGAATACTTTGGAATCTAGCACTAGTCCGGGATTTTTAATGCAAGGACATTAAAAAAAAATTCAGAACATCAAGTAGCCAAAAGATATACCTATTAGATTCATTTCTGCCCTTAGCAACAACAAGAAAGATTTAAAATTCAAGATTAGCCTTCCACCTTTGTGCCCTGACCTTCCCTAACCAATCCGCTGACCGAAGCCCCTTTAAGATGCTTCTCTTAGATCCTGTTTGTTGTTGTTTCTGAAGGGCCTTTCAGACCGGTTCAAGTTAACTTCAATGTAGAACGACTTAGCATTATAAATGTTGTATTTCACGTTTGTGACAGTAACGATGTGGGACTAATCTTTAATGGGGTACAAGCCATTTTTGTTATTTAGTACTCCATAAAATCGTGTTCAATGTAGTCTTCTTGTGGGTTTCGAAAGATAGGGTTTGACCTGTCTACGAGTATCTACGTGTATGCATATAGTATCATATCTTTAATGAAGTAGACATAGCATTTTCTGTCTCGCGGTGTGTTTGCTTTTCGTGTGTAGTGGCCAACACTGGTATCATATTTTCAAGTTGCCTAAAGGCATGTGACATAGCTTAACGACTGTCATACAATGATGACAGCCAGGACCAACGGCTTATACGTGCCTTCCGAAGCATGTCTTGCAGTTCTAAGTAGACAGAGCCCAGGACCAGACTCAAAGGCCACATTTAGTGAGATGGTGAGCGAGAAAGTGGAAAAAGGAATCAATATAATAATAGTTTGCTAACTGCATTGCCTTTTACTATGATTAGCATTTTCAAAAATAGTTGGGTCATGTCGTGCCTGTCTGCTTAGAGCTCAAGAAATGCTCTGTTTGCCCCAATCAGGATAAAGACGTAAAAGTGTTTAGAACATCAAAGTCCAACCAGTCTCCTGGCAATCCACCACCATTGCCAGAAAACCAAACTTGGCAACAGCTCGAATAAAAACTAATTAAGTGTTTACTCTGCCTTAATCCTCTTATGAATGGAAGGAACCCGTTTTGGACGAAGGGCGGCCATGAGTCACGCTTGGATAAGTACGAGTGGGTACTGAAGGGTGATACCTACGTATATCTATAAATAAATATCGGTAATATTATTTGCACAGTCAATTGTATAACGAGCTTCTTTGTTAATTGTGATTTTATGATCTTACTATTACTTTAATTTTAAATTTGCGTGAATCGAACATGTGGGGCCATTT
The DNA here is from genome assembly GCA_963555685.1 of Acrobasis consociella. NCBI lineage: Eukaryota > Metazoa > Arthropoda > Insecta > Lepidoptera > Pyralidae > Acrobasis > Acrobasis consociella. The sequence continues at coordinate 934,422 of OY743116.1, forward strand.
TTAAACGCAAAGTTAGTAAGCGAGCGATTTTTGTATGGAAAAACCATTCGGTTAGGTGGCTTTGTGTTTCAGAAATTAAACTTTTGCAGTTTTTCTTCATCTAAGCGCGTTTCCGGTTACATCCGGAAGCGCGTTTCCGGTTTTATTCCGAAGCGCGCTTTCGCGTTTTTTCTTTATTGCGTATTATAATTAAATTTTCATTCCAACAACTTAAATCAGATACTTTTCTAAACGTCAATACAAACATTTTCTATGGGATTTGTATGAAATATAGAATAATGACCTCATAGTTTTTGGAGTCAGATAGCGCTCTTAATTTTTTCTGCAACATTAAATCTAAAATCACGTTGAAAATGGATATGATCAATGAAAAGTGTCAATATTTTGTGACGTTTTATTCTATGAACTGTACCAAATAATTTATTTGTAACCCAGTCATCTACCCAATTATGAATAATAACGCCACAAAATAATGTCACTTGTCATGATCATATCCATTTTCAACGTGATTTAAGATTTATTAATGCAGAAAAACAGATATTAAGCCTATCTGACTTATAAAAATGACGTCAGTCTTTTGTATTTCATACAAATCTTGTAGAAAATGTTTGTTTTGACGTTTAGATTTTTTTTTTTTGATTTGTGTTGTTTGTCTTCTAGCGAATTACTGTTCCAAATAATTTATATTTGACCCAGAAAAGTACCCAGTTGACAAAATCAATGGTCACGGAAAGATGCCGAACACCATGCGAAATCAGAAAGTGACAGGTAAACATAACTAAAGAGGCTGGAAAAAAGTAAATGAAATAAAAAACAACATCGCTCCCTGGCACCATTTCGAGGGCGCTCGTTATAAATTGGCCGTTTAGATCCGAAACAATTCAGTATTCAGCGACCGGATCCAGTACATTACCGAAACAGAGCTGCCTTTAAATGTAAATCTGTGCACGTATGTAGGTACAGCTTTCAGGTGGGAGGGGTTCATATTTAAACCGAATAAGGATCATTTAGGCGATTAACACACTGCAACGCGCCCCGCTGCGTGGTGCAGGGCCGCACTGTATGCAAATAACTCCATTTGTATAGAAAACACGCATATCGCAATCAAATACTTTCTATGGGATTTGTATGAAGTACAAAAGTATGACGTCATGCTTTTCAAGTCAAATAGCGCTCTTAAAATCAGTTTTTCTGCATTAATAAATCTTAAGTCTAGTTAAAAATGGATATCATCAATGCAAAGTGACACATTTTAGTAATGTTTTATTAAATAAACTGTACCGAACAATTTATTTTTGACCTAGTTAATTTGAAGCAATGACTTGCCACCATGCAAGTCAACAAATAAACAAAACCTCAAGCATATAAATAATTGTACCGGTAGCGAGGTGATATGCTCGTCTACCACAAATGTACCTCTTCCTCGACGCTCTGCTTATGAGGCAAGCAAAGCAGTCATGTCTATTTGAAAGTTCTCTTGATTATAAAGAAGTCAAACTTTTTTTTAACTAATAGGAAAATATTGTTTATTTACGAAGGGAGGCGGTAAGAACCCCGATACCCTTATTTTTACGGCCATGAAGATAAAGCCGACCTTAGAAACATCAAGGTACATAAAATTGGCGTGGTTTTAGGACATAAATCCAAAAATGGTCAACATGTTAGTAAATATTTAGTCGTTAACTCGTAAACAAAGCATATAAAACGAACGACCTACGATTTACAATGGATACCTATACGAAAAGTACTTTCCATTGTATTAACCCCCGACAACAAAGAACGAATCGGACGAATGGACCAATTACGCAGTTTTTTTTAACGTAAGAAAGTTTTCTTTTGGTGGTTCTTAGCAACGTCGTAGTTATCTTCTTTGACTGTATTAACTCATTATTGCACATTTAAATTTAAACAAGTTACAAAATATACGCAAAATATAAATGTGCAACGTCGGGCTTATGCCATGTGGGCTTATTATGGGCTTGTTATTGTCTAATAAGGTTCATGCTGTCGACAAGTCAAATAAGACACTTTTTCTAAACGACGTATTTGTATGAAATACGAAAGCATGACGTCAGGCTTTTTTGAAGTCAAATAGCGCTCTTAATATAAAATTTTCTGCATTAGTAAATCTAAAATTTTGTAAAAATGGATATGAGTAACTTAAAAATGGATATGACTAACTTAAAAATGGATATGACCAAACAAAGTGACACTATTTTGGGATGTTTTATTGTATAAAATGTAACGAATAATTTATTTTTGATCCAGGTAGATGACTACCTGATTATTGTTACAATATCGTCGACCTATTTTGCTCTTGAAAGAATCTTTCGCCAGTCACGGGCTATGACTGGAAATCCACGATTTTATATACATTGCCTGTTTCGCAAAGATCGGTCAAAATTGTGTCGTAACAAAACCAGCAAATGTGAATTAGAGTTAAAGGATTCCCACTATTGTTAGTATTTAGTTTGTGCTATGGCTTACCCTCTTTTAAAAGCGAAGTGCCGGTGAGAAGGAAAGTGTAATAACCGGCCAAGTGCGAGTCGGATTCGCGCACTAAGGGTTCCGTATCATTATCTATAAAAATTGCGTTTGTTGTATGGGAGGGAACCCCCTTAAATATTTATTTTATTTTATTTTTAGTATTTGTTGTTACAGCGGCAACAGAAATACATTACTCAATAACGAAAATTTCAACTGTCTAGCTATAATGGTTCTTGAGATACAGCCTGGTGACAGACAGAAGAACAGACAGCGAAGTCTTAGTAATAGGGTCCCGGAATCCTAAAAATTATCCTCAACAGACAAAAAAAATGTAAGTACCTTGCCTAAATAAAAAGTATATTTCCAGCAATTAAATTTTTCATATTTCGTATATTTTCTCCCGGCCCGACTTTTACCGCTGTCGCATTATGTTTATTACTGCCACGATGAATAACACTCATCTAAAAATCAAGAAACTAGACAGAAAGTAATTTTCTTTGTAGCTTTAATTTATATCGTGAGCCTTTTAAATTGTGACTCGCAAAAAGATCCAGAATTTTCTCATGAAGTCCTCATTGTCACACTCTTATCTTTTTATCTTCTACATGAGTAAACATTTATTGTTAATTAAATATTCTATTTTAGAGATTCTTATGCTAATATTTGTCTGATAATGAAGATGAAATTCGTTGAGCAAAATGATAACTAAGTACGTAAGTGTTTATACGTGCGTGCTTTCTTTGGCCCAGAGTACATAATAAAATTACGAAGTCCGAAGGCTTCCGAAGAGTAACGAAGGCCGAAGCATTACGGAAATAATAACATTTTAAACAAAAAAAGCAACTGACTTTATTTTTTCTAAGGATCTTTTTCTGTTCTCTAAAGTTCTTAATCACATCTTCACCAAGTTAATAAAAAATAAAGTAGGTACTAAAGGCTTTCAAATAATCATCAAAATTGGTTTAAAAATGGCGAAGATATCGCTTATCATACATAAAATAAATTAACATAATATCGTGTTTCTTTTTATAATCAAACATCCATTGTTTTCATTAATAAAACATTGATTTTATTTTGTGTAATTTTTGGTCGACTCTACCTCACACTTGGCCTTTACTCACACTAACGCAAAGCTGGGCTTACGCCTCGAGGATGGTACAGTGACTCACTGCCAAAACATTCCTTAATCACCGATCACACGCCTTTAGGAATGTAATTTAAAATCTAACTAGCAGTCGCTTTTTCTGACAATCGTATCGTGAGAATAGAGTCATTTGGAGCTAATTCGCGACGGTCACTTGGAATTAATTCATTTAGCAGATAGTCAACAGGCACGTCAGGCGCAAAATGCTTTTTTTTCTAAAGCGTTTTTCTCAAAATGTCCTATTTCAGAATTTTTCTAAATGATATACCTCTAAATTCCCGTTTAACATATCTGAAGATCTTTTCTTTCTTTTGAAACTGTACAAAGTTTGTTGTATTAGATTTTCCAATAAAGTATGTCTATCGATCTATTATTTATTTATTTATTTTATTTTACTCATACTCTACTCATCTTTACTCACTAAATCATGTATACCCTGTATATGTATATGTTGTTGTTGCCTAGGCGTAACAACTATATAACAAAATAGTTTTATTCCAATCCGTCCAGTATTTTCGGAGATTAGCGTGTACAAACAGACAAACAGACACACAGACTGTCATTTTTTTTTTAATTCTTACTCTATTACCATGTCTCCATCGCCCCAATATTTTTTTTGGAAATATATTTAATGTACAGACACTTTTTTTTACTGTTTATATATATATGTATAGAAGATATAGATTAGATGAAACTTTAATGTGTTTTACGTCGTTTTCACACTGTAGATTCTTCATTTTTATTGACATGAAATAGAAAAAATGTTCTTATCTAAACTGTAGATATTTTTTAAAAATTTCAACATTTTGGGAGACGACATTTTGAAAAAAGGACATTTTGAGAAAATATCACGTAATGATCATTTTGCGCATGTACAAAGTGGTAATAGCAAGGCAAGTGGTGCGATGGATTGCCGGTAATTCGGCTTGGCTAAAGCAATTAAAGGGCTATTTGTAACGGTCAGATAGATCGATCGCTTTGTAGTTCTTGACAGAGAGGTACTTTATGTACAAAGGGAATTAACGATAAGCGACAGGTGCTGAATTTTAGAGGTATTTAGAAACGCTTAAGGCTAAATGATTGATCAGCAACTGCTGCTTGTTGGAATCGACTGTACCAATAAGGAAGGTTCGAACAACTCAAATGAGATACTTTTTAGGGTTCCGTACCCAAAGGGTAAAAACGGGACCCTATTAGTAAGACTTCGCTGTCTGTCCGTCTGTCCGTCTGTCTGTCACCAGGCTGTATCTCAATAACCGCGATAGCTAGACAGTTGAAATTTTCACAAATTATGTATTTCTGTTGCCGCTATAACAACAAATACTAAAAATAAAATAAAATAAATATTTAAGGGTGGCTCCCATACAACAAACGCGATTTTTTTATAGATAATGGTACGGAACCCTTAGTCCGCGAATCCGATTCGCACTTGGCCGGTTTTTTTGTGAATGCCAAAACAAATAATTTCTGTGGGTTGTGTATCAAATAAAGACATAGTAAAAGAGTAAAAATTAAAAAAAAATCTGTCTGTACACGCTTATCTCCGGAAATACTGGTCGGATTCGAATAAAACTTCGTTGTTATACTTAAGTATTGCTGTTAAAGCCTGGGCAACATAATATACGGTATAATGATGTTGGAAAATGTAACACCTGAAGCTTATGCAGAATCATAATGGTCCAGCTAAACCATAAGAAATATAAAAATGACACCTCAGCAAAAGTTGTTCAACCTGATGAGATTTTTCCAGAGCCATAAACTCCACGCAAACAAAGTCGCGAGCTTCGGCTAGTTAAATATATTTCAGACATAACTATATACTATTATAAATATCATAAGGGCAAGATCGTCTTGCCCTTATCTGAGGAAATTGAATTAATGCAGAATAAACAGTCCCGAACATAATTGGTGACAACTTTCAATTTGTGCCAAAATAATTGGTCCAACGATTGCTGCCAGACGAACACGGGACGTTTACCTAGCTGAGAAGGGTTGACGCGTTGACAGTGGGTCTGAAAAATAGGCTGGAGGTACACGAGGTACATCAATCAGGGTGATCTGCAAAGTCGCATTGTCAACTGAGAAGACATTTTTTTCGCTTTATTTATTTATAGTTCGAAAGACAATTTAGTTAAATACTTTTGACGTGACAACGTCTTAAATTAGGTTGCGGCTGGGAGTCACTTATGAAAAAGTGTAACGCTCGGTAACGTTACGATGAGTCACCGAACGAGAGAGAGGCCCGCCGAATGCCTTGCGTCTCTCTCCCACTCAACTATGATCGCGTTGTCACGTAAAACTTTCGCCCGTATACCGACTTTACAGGCAAACAATTTTTTTAGTAAAAATAAAAACGAGTTTAATACTTCTAAACGTCAAAAGATTGTGTCAATAAGCATTATTAATTACAATTTTTACATCTCAATAAATATGATTATTTAAAAAAAAGTGTCTGATTTGACTTGTGACTCATCTAGCGATGTGTAAATTTTTCGCCAGATTGCGGAAAAAATCAAAAACCAATATGGCGCGCGCCACACAGATGAAAAAACACGATTAATAACTTTGTTGCGTAGTTACCTAATAAATGACAACTAAACAATCTATCTATATAGCTAGTTGTTGCCCTAATACATCTATTGCGCGGTCCAGCTAAGTCAGAACTAAGTCTAAACAAACAACAAACTGTTAAAAACTTTGCAGTGACTTAGCTGGATGCATTTCATCGCAGTGCATTGCGCCCACGCATTCGATTCAATTCATACGTACTCCGATGGCCCAGTAATTGTTATGCTCGTATGTGTTGAGCGCGTGTCAAGACAATTAAACTGATAGCGGTGTCATTATAATATCCATAAAGTGCAAATTATCACAATATATTCTTTGATATACATATAGTACAGATTACTTACATAGTATTTATCATCGTGTGGTATTCGGCAGAGTCGCCGTGTGGTATCCGCCAGAGTAGAATAGGACCACTCCAAGTCCTCCCGTGGATGTCGTAGAAGGCGACTTAGGAAATACAAGCTAAGCAAAGCTTTTAAACATCAGTGAGACCTCTGCAAACCGGCCAGCGTGGAAAGCGTAGGCCAAGTTCTCTGGCTGCTCTGGCCAAGTATGGCTCTGTCAGTACAGAGAGGGTCGTGCTCCTGCAGTGGAGACTAAAAAGACCTGATGATCGAATCTGTTAAAAGCTAACATTGGTGACAGATGTTTAGATCTGCCTAACGTTCTGTATGTAATGCTTATATTCATTCTGTGACACTACCTTTCGACGACCTCCGTGGCGTAGTGGTCAACATGCTAGTCCGCCACCTAAAGGTCCCGGGTACGATCCCCGGTCAGGGCAAGTTGGAAAATGGCCTTTTTCAAATTGTCCTGGGTCTTGGATGTGTATCTGTATATGTATTTGTTATAAAATATAGTATCGTTGAGTTAGTATCCCATAACGCAAGTCTCTAACTTACTTTGGGGCTAGCTCAATCAGTGTAATTTGTCCCTATGTATTTATTTATTTACCTAAACAGTACAAATTGTATCACTTTTCTAACGTGTATATTTACACTGACTACTCGAAGATAGTAAGATCATCAGAAATATCTACAAAATGTGTTCTCATTGTTTACGATGTGAGAAATAGTAAGGAGTACTGACTTCATAAAGCTACCACTGAAATAGATCACAATCAAAGACAAACAGATTTATATTTAAGACGAGTCAATGTTTGTACTACACGACTATTCGTTTTAGATTTTACGGAAACAAATGACTTCTTTTTTATAGCCTTCCAAATATTAGACTAGGTTTTTTATGACCAAATTACTTCAATTTGTTTTACTAAATCATAATAAATGTCAAATTTGAATGTCTGTAATCTAGCTACTACTTAACCGACTTCCAAAAAGGAGGAAGTTATCATTCGTTGCGATTTTTAAATGTATGTTCACTGATTATTCGTAGACGCCTGGACCGATTGGGAAAATTCTTTTTGGTTTGAAAATTTATATTTTTTTCTTTTCTATGGGATCACCTGATTAGTTAGTATACCTTTACTTGTCAATTCAATTCATTTATTGCTTTTCATATTGTACATATACGAGTATATCACTTTACTACATAGTCACTTCTTAAATTAGTAGGTACAACATGAGCCCTGATAGGGCATATTCATTAAATATTAGCTATATTTGTGTATTTATATTTATGTACCTACTTTACATTTATATTGTTGGTTTTATTCTTTTAAATGTCAATTTTTTTTTATTATTATCATTTATTTTTTCCATTGTCCAATGTACTTATAATATATACGTTATTCGTCATTTATTTTAATTTTTTTTAAATCTTTATCATTAAAAAACTTAGGTAAATTTATATTGGACACCTGGTCCAATATAAATTTTATTAAAATCGGTGGTGTATTGTGTACTTTGGGGGTAATATCGGTTTTTAGTTTTGAAAAAATATTTAAGAACGAAACTCTATTAATATTCTTCTAATAATAAAATAAAAAATAATCTGTACCTACCCATTGTAATATATTATTTCTATAGAAACCAATAATAATTTGTTCTATTTTATAGGTGTTACCACTCTTCCTCATAGTTTATTTAAATAATACGAATAATAAGGTAAATATACTGGAATATGCGATCTCTCATTATCTTATACCTTTAACAGGCAATTCTTGTATATTTATTTATTTATATATTTATATGTTTATAAATTTCTGTGATCTCGAAAACGGCTCAAACGATTTCGCAGAAAATTGGTATACGGGGGTTTTCGGGGGTAAACAATTAATCTAGATTAGTCTTATGTTTGAGAAAACACGTGTTTTCGAGTTTTCATGCGTTTTTCTTTCCACGCAGAATATGATCGCTAATTTCGTCGCGCCGGCCGCCATCCATTTTGGCTCAGCGGTTTATGATGCGGACCGCTAGAAAGAGTGTTACGGGTTCGAATCCCACTCGGTGACTTACTTTTTTTTTATGTTTAAGTTTATATATAATTTTTTATTTTGCATTGTTTTTAGACAAGTTTAAAAAAATGTAGTTATTGTTTGAGATGTAACCGAGCAAAGCTCGGTCGCCCAGGTACTTACCTATTAAATAAGTATAGCTAGATCAAAAATAATTCCTATATCAGAACGGGCTCAATAGATGTTTAACGACAATATTTCCTACCTGGAAAGGAAAATAGAAAACATTCGAGCCGACGTATCGTAAATACACGAGACGGAATTACAGACGTGGCCTGAGGCTGACAGAGAAGACACACTGAGACTAGTTGAGGTGGACACAGACCGTGTGTATTTGCCGTTATTATTTAGTGGAGGCAAAGATAATAACGTAACTAAAGTAGCAGGCACCTGACGCCATAGAAACTATTGATAAATAGGTAAAACTAGTAGCCGAAAATAGTACCAGCTGCTCTCACAGAGATGGCAGCACACGACTGGCTAAAAAGTGTCAAAGACAGTGTTGAATATGCTTTAAAAATATTTATTGCATTTCATATAAGTCATGTAAACTAATTGGAGTTCTACAAGCGGCCTTTAAGTTTTTCGGCCTTGGGCTCTGTAGCCTTACCCAAAATGCTTTGTCTGACCCATTACTCCCATTAGAGATAAAGACGTGATAGTATATAGTTTGAATAATATAAGAAAGTAAATTTGATTACAATCTTTATTTACAATACATAATTAATTCAGCGCCACAACTCTATCTTTTTCTATTACCTTCACTCTCTTTCTGTCCCGTCTTCCACAACACTGACCTTCTGCCGCTTCCTGGACCTGTTTTTTATATTTAGAGACAAAAAATTTATTCTTAGTTTAAATACAATACAATCCAAATCGGTCTAGTACTTTTTGAGATATGGGATTATAACAACTGCGATTTCACAATTCAGTGCATATTATAGTAGTATGCAGTTAATCATTATTTAAAATTGTACAAGTTTTTAAATGGTTAGCCGGCGGTAATTTCTTAAGTCTCCGCGAACAGACTTAACTGTCTGTATTGACGAATGCTCTCAATCGGTACACACCCTCCTCTCGCCCGCGGCATCTTCAAGCACATCAGATGTTTCAGGAACATTATGTTTGCTTCCATCCTAAATGTGTATTTATTCACCGATAATAATCTGCTTACGGATTTGAATGGAACAAAAATACCAACTATTGTCATCTTCGCAGATTTTGAAATCTTTACTCCAAAGCACAATATACGTAGCTTCGTACGTATCTCGTAGTACGTGATAACGTGACTCATTGACCTGAAAAAGAACGTTTAAGGGTCAGTCCTGACAGAGAGGAAAATGCGCGAACTATTTATTAACTTCATTGAAAATAAGACTGCATTACCATATCCTCACCAGCCGTGTGGTATCTGGTGGAGTAGAATATGGCTACTCAAAGTCGTCCCGTGGATGTAGAAAGCGACTTGGGAAATACAAGCTAAACAAAGCTTATAAACATCATTGAGGCATCTCCAACCCGGCTGGCCAGCGTGGAGAGTGTTTTCCAAGTCCTCTGGCTGCTCTGGCTAAGTATGGCTCTGGTAGTACAGAGAGGGTCGTGCTCCTGCAGTGGGGACAAAAAAGACATGATGATGAAAGGGTAAGTGCAGGCAGAGATGAAAAGGCCCGAGCTGTTTATTATTGTCAAATATGACGTGAGCTCGCGTGGTCTCGAGCTCACTCGCTAATGTGCCAAACTGTTTCAAATTTTTTTTTGAGTGTCAAAAAAAACCTCTCCGTTGCGCTACTCTCTGTCTGAACGGACCCTAAATCGACTGAACACTGATCGGTCTTCCAGATTCCCTACGTAAGTAAACCGTATACAATATTCATAATGAATTTATCTCACGTTAGGTTTATTAATATAAGATTTTTGTTCATTTTTATAAATTCCTCCTCTGTCCTCTTAATTCTTTCCCTCTCAATCTATCGCAGGTTGACTGGAAGATATCCCTACATGGGATAAGTCCGCCTTTGTATATTTTTGTACTTTATTTTGTTTTTTGGTACAGTAAAGTTATTACAAACAAACAAATAAACAAATTCCTATTGCCTTTATAACAGAAGTAAGTATTGGAATGTTGCATAAAACCATAAATAAAAATTATAAATAAAACCACGAATAACTGTAAACTTTTTGTTACTTACAGTTTATAGTTGACCTATTGGTATGTATGTAAATATTGCCATGATAAGAAAAAACTGGCTGCGAATGGTAATAAATAATGCAACAGTAGGATTATTTTTGGATGTGATATATTTATAGAGTTGTGTCTATCGATTTTTCATTCCGACGAACAACGTCCATGACAAATTATTAAACCAGCGAAATCTTCGGATTAATGATCGTCTTAATCGATCGAAAATTGTCGGTCTTTAATAATATTCATAAATCCATAATGAATTTTTTACAATATACAACTTTATCTTATCTTATACCTTTAAACGAGCAATTCTTGTATATTTATAAATTTCTGTGATCTCGAAAACGGCTCTAACGATTTCGCAGAAAATTGGTATATGGGGGAAAACGCGTGTTTTCGAGTTTTCATGCGTTTTTTTTTCACGCAGAATATGGTCGCTAATTTCGTCGCGCCGGCCGCTATCCGTTTTGGCTCAGCAATTTAGGATGCGGACCGCTAGAAAGAGTGTTACGGGTTCAAATCCCACTCGGTGACTTACTTTTGTTTTTTTTTTATGTTTATAATTTTTATTTTGTATTGTTTTTAGACAAGTTTAGTAAAATGTAGTTAATGTTTGAGATGTAACCGAGCAAAGTTCAGTCACCCAGGTACTTTTATGTAGATGTTGCATAGAGATCACCACACATACATCCACACCTCCCAAGACCTAGGGCCTGGTGAGTTTGAAGTGCAGCAGTATGCTTCTTGAATTGAAGAAGCTTTACGAGCAGTCTAAAACATCTAACACCAGATTTTAGTTTGTTTTTTGTGTGTGTAAGTGGCCACTGGTGTCCGAAATTTCAAGCTGCCTAACAGCATCTGATATATCGTAACGAATGCCATACAATGATGACAGCCGAGACCAATGGCTTATATGCGCCTTTCGAAGCACGGAGGGGCTCGAGAATTTTTTATGCCACCATCCAAGTGCGGACCATGCACGGTGTCGCTTTACTTGCGAAAGCGCTAATAAAGAGCACTCCCCCGGGCTACCGAGTTCCTAAAACCATCAGTGTTAGCACGTGTACTACGTAGCATTTACACCCACGAAAAACAAATTACAGTTTCGGAAATGGACTGTTAAATAAAGTCAACTTAATTCACACCATTATAGGAACAGATCATGTAAATCTTTAGAACGTTAATTTTTTATCTTAATATATAATGTTTATAATTATCTGCAAACATTGTTAAATAAAATTATTATCATTTTTCTTTGTTTATTTTTGTATATCATTTAGTAAATATAGTAGTAGAAAAAGTATTGTATGCAACATTGTATAAGCACGTCATAAATGCTCGTTGGCGTCGATCTTTGCATTTCCTTTCCTTTGTATTGTAACTGTCACTGTCATCTTCCAACGCCACAACTTGACAACAACCAACATAACGGTAAAACAGGAAATTTAGAGAGGGGAGAGATCGTAGTAGAAAAAGTATTGTATGTAACATTGTATAAGCACGTCAAAAATGCTCGTTGGCGTCGACCTTCGCATTTCCCATTTTTGATCCTTCCTACACAACTATTGCATAAACTATGATGAATAAGTATAAAAAATACCAGCTAATCTTAGTGTGAACTTAAGAGTCTCCTTACCCTAGACCAAAATACAACTTTCCATACAAACGTAGTCTACGTTTTATTTCAAGACGACATGTCCGATTTCGGCAAAATTTTGTAAATTCCAAGATATTGCAATTTATCTAGCGTAATAACTGGTTTCCTACAATAAAAATATGAACTTGAAATAGAATATAGTGTTTTATATTATTTTTACCATCAGTATGGGAAACTTCTTAATCGTTATGTTTTCTTTCCAGTTCATAATTTTAGTGTAGGAAACCAGTTATTACCCTAGACAATTGCAATTTCTTTACAATTATCAATTTTTACCGGAATCTGACATGTGGTTTCAAAATTAAACGTAGACTACGTTTGTATGAAGAAGTCTAGGGTAAGGGGACTCTTAATAAAGGAAAACTAACTTATCCTACTTTTCACAGATAAAAACGATGTTATATTTTCGATAATCTAAAAAATACAACCTTATTATATTACTGACTAAGCTTAATTATATAAAGTTACACCAGTTCTTCGTAGTACTTACCTAGGTAGTAAATGCTAAATTTTAATTTATAGCCACGATAACTGCAGTAATTAAAATTTATTGCGCAATATATGTCTGCGGCGACTCAGATACTAGCTCCAATAGGATACCATTCGTTACTAATTAGCTTATGTTAAGGATAGATAAAAAAACTTATATGTGTGTTGTGAAGATTAGAATTAGAATAGGGATGTCGTGTGGTTTTCGGTAGAGTACAACAGGGCCATCGGCCAGTCCAAGTCCTCCTGTGGATGTCGTAGAAGGCGACATAGAAAATACAAGCTAAACAAAGCTTATAAACATCAATGAGACCTCCCGTCTGGCCAGCGTGGCGAGTGTAGGCCAAGTCCTCCGGCTACTCTGGCCAAGTATGGCTCTGGTAGTACAGAGAGGGTCATGCTCCTGCAGTGAAGACCAAAAAACCTGAAGATGATGTTGTGGAGATCCCGATATAGACCGAAGAGATAAATAAAAGTCACTGAACACGGAAACTTAAGTAGTTTTTGAGAAACCTTATTTAACTTGGTATGGATACTGACGGGGTATGAAGTGATTACGCGACGCTCTCGATGACCGTCTAATTAGCTTTTTAAGTAATTAAAAAAAAACGCGATTCATTTTGAGGAATAACCTCTAGGAGAAGGTTTCTCAAATCAGATTTTAAAATAAAGTTTTACTTATTTAGATATTTGCAAAATCCCAATGACCTTCATTTTTAAGCAAGGTTAAGCTTATTTGAGGAAGTGACGTAACGAAGATTCTTTGAGTAAATTTGGCTATTTCTACTTTCAGTACTGTACTGTATTGTAACTGTCACTGTCATCTTCCAACGCAACAACTTCACAACAACCAACATAACGATGGTAAAACTGGAGATTTAGTGAGGAGAGAGATCATTGATAGATGTTTGTTGTATTTAGTGCAAGCATAGACAAAATGTAAATTTCGATGGCTGTGTGTCGTCACTTCCGGTGTATTGTTTAAAATTACATTAAACAAATCCTGATAACACGTAGAATTTGTTTATTCCAATTACTTTTTAAAATTGACTATATTTTTGATCAAAGGCACGTACAATTCTTTTCACGTTCTTTATTTGACAAGCCAATTGGGAACTGGTTTAAATTAGGTACGTAAAAATGCGCATCGAATACACGTGTGACTCATGACGTGATAGCAATAGCCTACGTCGCTATGTGATTGTGTCTAAATTTTACTACATAAATGTAAAAATAAATATATAGGGGCAAATTACACAGATTGAGCTAGCCCCAAAGTAAGTTCGAGACTTGTGTTATGGGATACTAACTCAACGATACTATATTTTATAACAAATACATATATAGATAAACATCCAAGACACAGGACAGTTTAAAAAGGCCATTTTCCAACTTGCCTTGACCGGGGATCGCATCCGGAACCTCTGGGTGGCGGACTAGCATGGTGACCATTACGCCACATAGGTCGTAAAAATACACATTATTATGTACTTAATTTTATTCTAGCAATGCATAAAATCAAAGTTCCATTTTGCATTGTTATCAATGTCACTTAGCTTCTGTATAAGTGACATTTCTTGTAATTTAATATTTGGTAAGTAACTTTGTTAGTGCATATGAACTTATACGAGCGTCAGTCAGGCCCTTAATTGATCGATATTTTATAATTAAACACCTTTACGTACATTAAATAAGCAATAAATGTTTGAGTATTGAGTATAGTACATAGAAGATAAATAAATAAATGTATATGATGAAAATTAACATGATCGAAAATTGTATTAGAATTAAACTTTTACTTGTGTATAATACTTACTTCATGCACCCTTTCGGCTAACACAAATTTTTAGTTCTGCATTTATTACTTTGCATTTAAAGTCTTTCAAGGATCTAACATGAGTGAAATAGTAAATAGATCATGGAAAGTATAAATCAACACAAACAAAAAAAAAACTGACTCTTAAATTTCCTTTTTATAGACACTGTCGATGGATTAACCTTTTACATAATTTTATAAATTTTCGGCTTATTTAGTAACTAGCCGAAGCCCGCGACTTCGTTCGCGTGGACTTTATGTCTCTGGAAAATGCTCATCAGGCTGAACAACTTTTACTAAGGCGGCATTTTTCTATCTCTTATAGTTTAGCTTGACCATTATGGTTCTGAATCAGGCGTTCCATTTTCCAAAATCATTTATACCCTATATGTTGCCCAGGCTTAATAGCTATATAACAAAAAAAGTTTCATTCGAATCCGTCCAGTATTTCCGGAGATTAGCGTGTACAAACAGACAAACAGACATACAGACAAACAGACAGACATTTTTTTTTAAATTCTTACTCTATTACTACGTCTCCATCGCCCCCAATATTTTTTTTGGAAATATATTTAATGTACAGACACACTTTTTTTACTGTTTTATTATATGTATAGATATAGATAGATAATTCGTTTGAACCATCTGAATCATCTAGCTGGAAGTTTATTCTCTTTGCTTTAATATTAAGCAAGATATTCATAACCTCATCCAATTCTTCCCTAACCAAGCATTGTTTGGGCGCTCTTTCAAGACAAACAAACAAACGAAATTGATGTGAATAGCATGTAGTACGACCAAGATACCGGGCACACTCATTCAGCTCGATTCAAACGATCCGTGCTAGTGATGTTCTGTCTATCGATATAATAAATCACTAATCAAAGATAAATAATAAAGTAATGCACATAACTTTTGTTTTCTTATTTTAATCCAGATTATTCTTTCTTTTGGACATATAGTCATGTTTTGGAAAACTCGGATGTCCAAAACTTTGGATGACCTATATTTTATAACGCTTTTGACAATGCAATAGAGGTAGCTTGATTCTGGTTAAATAAAATCTAAATAAAAACCATCTACACGACAAGTAGAAGAATTACTTATATATTCCAGCAGAACTTAAAAATATTAGTATTTGCTAAAATTAATGCAAATTTAATCAAAGACAAGATCATCATCTCCATCAGTCGTCCGCTTTATTATAAATTCTCTTATTATTAGTTGTATATAGGTACCTATTTTTGTTTTGAGTTTATTTTGGCTGGATAATGCACTCGTAGTTACATAAATAGAAATAATTACGAAGTAAGTATATCCTCATTATTTTATTTTAAAAGTTTATTGCCCTATAGGAATCATGCATGGTTTCACTTTAATATTTGATAATATGTAAAGTGCTACATACAAGTTTTTGGTCATTACAGCCAACTGTGGGCCTCTCACGCATTCTGATAAGCCAATTAAATCAGTTTTGTCGACAATTCGACAAGTTAATTAATTCATTAGTCATTTTATTACAAGAATATTCCATAATTAGGCTAATCGTTAGTAATGCATATTTTTTCGCATAAAATTTGTAATAAAGTAAAACATATTTTATATAAAAGCAATTCATATTATATTGTTACTGAGCCTCTACTCCAACGTCGGGAAAATGCCTTTTTCTCTCGTCTCCTCTGCTCTCAGTCTTCAGCTTTTAATTCTTCTACATCCCGCGGCGCTACAATCCTTTGTGGAACTTGGCCTCCTCCACGACCTTCTTCTGTCTCTTCTCCCTTCTCCAAGATGTTTTCCTGCCTAGTCAGATCCTCTTCGACTCTTCGTAGGTTCTAATTCATAGGCTTTTTTGTTGGTCCCTTAATCCGCGCTAAGGTCGGACTTCTCAACTTCTCGACAGCTATTAATAGTATTTCTAAAATTAAATACGAGTACATATTCAATAATACATAATCAAATTTACCTGGAATACGAGTATTATGTCCAAAAATAGAACTGAATATTTCGTTAAGTATATTTTTATCGACAGTTTTCGTAGGTTACTGACGTAATTAGGCGTAATTATAACATCGATAGATTTTTTGCAAACACTATGTGTCAGACAGCGAACTGGTACAGCTTTTGGGGCAGGATTCGAATCAGGTTGGACCAGTCGGCGGCCTATTGAATGTTGAGTTAGAAAATCTATGGGAACCATACTCGTTTGCTAACGATGGACGGTGAAGCACTTAATAATTGACCCGTTGGCCGTTCACAAATTCATATTTCTAATCACCCATTTTACTAGAAAAATTAAGTTTACTTTCTATTAATTTGGTTAATAGTTGTTGATTAAAACAAGGCAGTTTTGATCCTTTTAAATTTAAAATAGAAAACCTCGACAGAGCCACGATGAGTATCGTAGTTTTCTATAGCAAACACTATTGGAGAAAATTATATTACAGCATTATTTTTGTTATTGTATAGATATTTCACTAACGTGAGAAAAATTCATGAATATTGTTAAACGGCTTACTTACAATGTTAAACTGTTCAGGTATACCGTGTGGTTTCCGGCCGAGTAGAATAGGGTCACTCCAAGTCCTCCCGTGGATGTCGTAGAAGGCAACTTAGGAAACACAAGCTAAACAATAAGCTTATAAACATCAATGACTAGCTGTGCTCGCGGGTTTCGCTCCCCGTGGGAATTTTTGGACAAATAGTCCCTATATATAAATACCCTATGTCCTTCCCTGAGTCTCAAACTATATCCATACCAAATTTCATACAAATCGGTTCAATAGTTGAAGCGTGAAGAGGTAACAAACAAACAAACTTACTTTCTCATTCATTATATTAGTAGGATAACTCTCTAACCTATCTGGCCAGCGAGGAGAGTATAGGCAAAAGTCCTATGGTTGCTCTAGCCAAGTATGGCTCTGGTAGTACAGGGGTCGTGCTCCTGCAGTGGAGAAAAAAAAACACCTGATGATGATGATGATGATTTAGATTTACTCACGTAATATAGTCGGAACAGCCGACTGGACAGGCCGGCTTCCATCAATTTAGCTGATCATCATTAGGGTGAGAGTGGTGAGTGAGGTTCTGCTTCTCTTTACAATTCCCCATTTATTAACCGACTTCCAAAAAGGAGGAGGTTATCAATTCGTCGCGATCCTTTTTTTATGTCTATATTTACCGCTTATTTGAAGACGCTTGGACCGATTTGGAAATTACTTTTTTGTTTGGAAGGGTTTAATCCGCTAGTTTCCAACAAATCAAATCAGATATTTTTTTCTAAACGTCAAAACGAACATTGTCTATGAGATTTGTATGAAATAGCAAGTTGTGACGTCATACTTTCTTGGAGTCAAATATTATCAGTTTTTCTGCTATAATAAATAGAAAATCACGTTGCAAATGGATACGATCAATGATAAGTGATATTATTTTGTGACGTTTTATTGCCTTATCAGTACAAAACAATTTATTAAGCTATTGCATAGCTTCTATCGCGGGCCTTGAGCGCAGGGACCGAATCCACAAATTCCGTAACGGAAAAACCTCACGCTCTTCCCACTCCGCCTACCATGTAGGTTGCCGCTTCGTCTCCGTCGTCCGTTTGCGACGTTGCCGTCCTTCCTTGTTTGCAATAACTTTACCGCGGCAGTCCCCGAGTGCCACACGTCTTTTTTTTTTGACCCTGGAAACTACCCAATTGTTATAAATAAATTGATCAAAATCTGTTGCGTAGTTTGGGGGGTGAAGACTTTTTTAGTTTATAAAGTCTTTTCTTTCCAATTTTCTATATGGCGAGTCATACCTTCACAGGGCTTTGATAACATTTCTTATGCATTACATTCTATCTTTTCTTCGGTCTTTCTCTTTACCTGTACCCACTCACAGTCATGTTTATCACATTTTTCGTTACATAAGCCTCCTCTCTCATCACGTGCCAAACCATGAAAGTCTATGAGCCATCAGGGCGAGTATTCATTATTTTTTTGAGATAACTCTACAAAATATGAATTTGAGGTGAATTTGACATCTCTGTTATCTTAAATATAAACTATTTATTATAAAACATGGGAAACAGGCGTGAAAATATGTATGTATAAACTATTTCTCAGCAGAATCCTATGTATACTTTTGAGTGTTATAATCTTATGTTGATACTTATATTAATCTTCCATGCTATAGTGGGATAAAAAAAACAATGTACCAGCTACTTTTCTTTCAGCGCAGATCGTAAAAGCCGATCAAGAAAATGGGCGAAAATGCCCATCTTATTAATTCTTTTTCAATAAAAAGCTTTTCGCCTGTGGCCCAGGCTTTCCTTAGAACTGTCTGTCATTAGGGTTAAGGACGTGATATTCTGTGTTAAAAACTAACCACGATAACAAAGCAGTCACGTCGGAAACCACGTATAAGTACTGAAATTGCGTTTATTTGCTTAGACGTCAGACACAAGTGATTAGCACATTCCTACAGTAATATTACATGTGCGTAGAGAGGTCGTGGTCAAGAAGAATGTGACCGTAAGGTCGTAGGTTCAAATTTTGTCGACTTGGGGCTTGCAGTGCACAAATCACACACTGATCTTTCTCTATACGCATCAAACCTGCATGATAAACTCACAAGTAAGCCATCAGTTAAAACTTAAGTCTATTTTAACCGATTTCAGAAAGGGCAGGTTATGAATTCTTCGCAATCTTTTAGGCTTTTTAATGTATGTTCAGAGTCCACTGATTACTCGAACACGCTTTAGGAAAATTCCGTGTACTTGTTAGTTAGGTGTGGTTAGGTCCCAAAGAAATTTAATAAAATTGGTTGTGTAGGTAGTTAAGGGATGACGTCGGTTTTTAGTTTTGAAAAAATATTACTAAGTACTTACTTTAAAATATGATGAATTAAGAATATTAAATTTCTTTTACGTTTTTTCTTTCAATTTTATGGAAAATAGTTCAGTATCACGACACACAGCTCCAAAGAGTGATTGTCTGGTGAATAATAATCACCCGTAATTATACTGGATATACAACGTAAAAGAGACTTCAAAGAGTGATTGTTTGATGAATAAAAAATCACCCGTATTTATACGGGGTATACAACGTAGATGGGACATACCTGTAATAAATCAAACCACAGGCTACACTAAATCACTAAAGCATAATTAAAATAACAGTCAAGAAACCAACAAAAAAATCGACTTTCCCTTACAAATTGCCCGCTACACACTTTAATATGAAAACGGCATTTTTTTTGTCCTTTTATTGTTATTTTAATTTCATTATACTATAGTGATCTAGTATAGCCCGTGGTTCAATTCATAACGGGTATATCCCTTCCACGTTGTACCGAGCCTTTAGAACAAAAACCGTCTTAAAACAAAAATACGGCAATATTAAAAAGGCGGCAGCGTCCCTGCGGCTTCAGCCAGACACGGCCATTTGTAAACTTTTTGTTGGGAGTTATTCCCCATTTGTTTCTTTTACGCCAGAAGATGTACGCTGTACTTACCCAAAGTTACCTGATTTGAAAGTTTTCGCTGTGAAAATTACGACATGCTTTTCAGTTATATTCTTATTTGCAAGACTTTTAATCAGTGATGAAAATAAAAAAAAATTTACCGCAATAACTGCCTCCGTGGTGTAGTGGTTAGAGCGTTCGGCTCATACCCGGAGGTCGCGGGTTCGATTCCCGGCGGGGGCAACGACTTTGTGTTGTTGTTCTAGTTTGGTTAGGACATTGTAGGCTGATCACCTGGTTGTCCGATAAGTAAAATGATCCGTGCTTCGGAGGGCACGTTAAGCCGTCGGTCCCGGTCACTGTCTTTGACATTGGTCGTTACCTAAAACCATGTCAGAGGCCTTTAAGGCGGTTTAAAAACTCTGACACTAGTGTTAGTCACTAGCACACACGAGAAGAAGAAGAAGACCGCAATAACTACAAGTATAATTTGTCAATAATTAGCCCTGTGCGCTGTAGACCTCGTAACTATACTTGATATAAAATTAAAAACGTAAAAAAGAAAGAACTTGCAAAGGTAAAAAAGTTTTTTTTAATGTTTTCTAACCCCATATTCAGAAATATGAAAATTTTTGTGTATTGGTTTTCTTTTACGCCCGAGAAGACGTACGTTGTTACCCAAAGTAACCTGATTTGAAAGTTTTGTAGTGAAAATTACGAGTAGAATTTACTGGTTATGATTTTGTTTGCAAGATTTTAATCGATGATAAAAATAAGACAATAATTCAATTTTTTTTAACGCAACTATGAGTATAACCGATCTAGTGACTCTATGAGCTGTAGACCTCGCAATTACTTATACTTAATATTAAATTAAAAACTTAAAAAAGAAAAAAAACATTGAGTGTCGTGGTATATTATTGGATTAAGTTACAAAAATTGAAGACCTTTAGAAAGTTCGTGACGGGATAAAGTGACGGAAAAATCTTAACTTTCGCCTAACGTCCTCCCCCATCCGTCAAGTCCGTGTCGTCCGAAAAGGAACTTAATTCCAAAAACATGCAAGGAAAAAAAAATTTTTTTCTGTTTTCAGATCCCATATATATTTGTATACATACATACATACTATCACGTCTTTATCCCTAATGGGGCAGACAGAGCATTTTGGGTCTTGCGCCTCTATGTAGAGCCTAGTCATGGTGGGCGAGAAGATGGAAAAGCAATCAATACAGTGACGGGTTGCTAGCCGCATCGCCTGTTAAAATGATTCCCATTTTTGCCCATTCCCTCGATCGGCTTTTACGATCTGCGCGGGAAGAGAAGCAGCTGGTACATTCTAAGTTTTTTCGTTTCTCCCAGACCAGCATGGGAGATATATTTATATGTATTATATATATATTTGTATGCGACTTTAATATTGGCCGGGAGCAATACACAAAATTTCAGCTGTGGCTCAAATACTCAAAAGAGACAGTATCCTCGTGAAATCAATCATTGGGTGTCCTTGAACCCTACCCCACTGCAGGAAATATTTAAAGCCACCCTGGGCTACCCATACCACCCCCAGCTACTCCGAGCTACCTCCGGGGACACCAACAGTTTTTGTAACATGTTACAATTTGATGTTTTGGAAATATTTGGATGATTCGTTTATGTATATAGGTACTCTTTTAGTGTTCCGTACCCAAAGGGTAAAAACGGGACCCTATTACTAAGACTTCGCTGTCTGTCCATCTGTCCGTCTGTCCGTCGGTCCGTCTGTCCGTCTGTCCGTCTGTCCGTCTGTCCGTCTGTCTGTCACCAGGCTTTATCTCAAGAATCGCGATAGCGAGACGGTTGAAATTTTCACAAATTATGTATTTCGTAAATTATGTATTTTGTAAAAATAAAATAAAATAAATATTTAAGGGGGGCTCTCATACAAACGCGATTTTTTATAGATAATGGTATGGAACCCTTAGTGCGCGAATCCGATTCGCACTTGGCCGGTTATTATAACTATTAGAGATTTGATGGTTTGCAAGAATCGTGGCTGGTGGAGGTCTATCCATTCAGGCAGAGTTTCTGCCTACCTATACTTTTACCCGACTTCCAAAAAAAGGAGAGGGTTATGAATTCGTCGTGATATTTTTTTTTTATGTAGTTCACCGATTACTCAAAGACGCCCGTGTCACGTTGTGAATATACACATAAATATTTTTATAAGGGGTCGCTCACCTTACCGGGTATCTAGAAGGGCTGTTACCAGCCAGAGCACCCCGTGATACCTGGACCTAATAAGTTCTTTTTTTGTTTTAAAGGGTATACTTGCAAGTGGGTCCAACAGAAATATTGTAGTTTGGGGGTGAAGGTTCGGTTTGGTTTTAAGTTTTGCAAGTCAAAGTAAAAAAGATATTTTCAATGTAGGATAAATTCATCTCTTATTGACGGTCATTTTTTGAGATACCTATTATTTTAGTGCAAAAGCTAAAAACTACTAGCGTTTCGGAACGACCACTGCTGGGAAGATTACGCCGAAAAAACCCAGTTCAGTATTGGTCTCCAGCCTGATGGGCTACGACGAAAGATTATTCCGTTTCACCTGCACAATGCATGCAGAGGAAAAGTTCAAACCACATAGGACTTTAAAAAGTTCGATACCCCTGCCATCCTTGATCGATTCACCCCCCCACCCCACGGCAATAAGCACGCAGCACCAAAAATAACAAACACTCACACACACGGTGTTTTGAGGACGGTGGAAGAATAATAATGATTAGGATTTTTTTTTTTTTTTTTACATAAACCTTAGTAGCGTTTGACCGCTTCTCACTTGGTGGAAGGCGACGAAACGGTCAGGGATGGATCACGCATACTCAAGTAATACCTATTCACTCTTCTCTTGAAGACATTCAAATTGTATCTTTCGGGGAATAAATGGGAGGGCAGAGCATTCCAGTCTCTAGCTGTACGTATAAGGAAAGAAGACGCAAAGCGTTTTGTACGAGTGGTTGGATCTTGTACTACATAGGATACTGTAATTTTTAGTAGCAATTAATGAGACATTTCATTTAAGAGACTTCGGATTGTGGTTTTCGGCAGAGTTGAATACTCCAAGACCTCCCGTGGATGTCGTAGATGGCGACTTAGGAAATACAAACTAAACAAAGCTTATCTTCTTATCGTGTGTGTTAGTGACTAACACTAGTGTCAGAGTTTTTAAAAAGCCTTAAAGGCCTCTGACATGGTTTTTTAGGTAACGACCAATGTCAAAGACAGTGACCGGGACCGACGGCTTAACGTGCCCTCCGACGCACGGATCATCTTACTTATCAGACAATCAGGTGATCAGCCTACAATGTCCTAACCAAACTAGGACAACAACACAAGTCGTTGCCCCCGCCGGGAATCGAACCCGCGACCTCCGGGTATGAGCCAAACGCTCTATCCTACAGTGGTGCCATTTTTCAAACGCGGACTCACTAAACGAACGGTTTTTTGTATGGAAAAACCATTCGTTTCGGTGACTCCGCGTTTCAAAAAAGTCTGTCTGTCTGTCCGTCCGCGGTCCTACTTAGATACTATAAGTACTTACTAGAAAGCTGTAATTTGGCATGGATATGTATATCAATTATGGCAAAAAAGTCGTAAAATAAAATATATATTATTTTTTTTTGGGTAGCTGCCATACAAGTAAAGAGGAAGTCAATTTTTTTCTCTAGAAACACATTGTGTGGGGTATCGTTGAATAGGTCTTTCAAAAATATTGTGAGCTTGTGAACACAATTTTTCGATTCAGGGTCCGTGTCTGAAATATTTAGGTTTAAAGTGATTTTTTTTGTTAAAGTCACGTGCCCCCCCCCCCCCCCCCCTCTATCTGCTAATAAACGGTTATATATGAACACGTGAAAAAAAACACAGCTATAGTATATATAATGTAGTTTAAAGGAAAACTATCAGAGCTAAGTAGGGTTAACAAATTAAAAAGTTAAAGGCGATCAACTTGTAAAATGTACTTGAAAAGGAAAATTTCATACGAATTCAATAGATACGACGTTTTAGACGTTTTTAGTGGCATAAACTCAAAGTTGGCTTTTACAACTACGGAACCCTACACTGCACGTGGCCCGACACGCAATTTGTTAGTTTTTACTTTGATTTAATGTCATAATACTATAGTGATCTAGTATAGCCCGTGGTTCGATTTATTATGAGTCTGTCCCTTCCACGTTACGTTACATATCTCTGCAAATATCCGTCAAAATATGTCGGAACAGCGTATAATATTAAATATTCGCCACATGCGCTGTACAACCAGCTTATCAGTCATACGAGCATAGTATTTGCTCACACGTGGTGTCTGTGCGTAACCCCGACTTGTTTACACCGGAAACTTACGTAGGTAGGTACATCTGGTAACATCCAGTACGTACAGACAATTTAGGTATGTAAATAGGTACTCATTTGTACTCTCTCTTATTTCAGCGTATTCCGCTGTGTTTATTATGTTATTTCTTTATTTCACGCGGTCTTGAGCATCCTTGTTTGTAAGTATATTTGATTGGCATGTACAACCTGTGCCCCTTGGCATACCCAAGGGGCAAAATAACAGTCAATAACTAAAAATAATCGACATTCCCATACAAATTGCCTGGGCGACCGCACACTTTCCTAGGGAAAGGACGATTTAAAAAAAAAAAAAAAATAATTATTATTTTAGTTTCATTATACCTACTAAAGTGATCTAGATCTAGTATAGCCCGTGTTTTAATATATTACGGGTATGTCCCTTCCACATTGTATAGGTAGTAGGTACCTATCACAGACCTAGAGGTACATCTATGTCTGTGGTACCTATAATCTTTGACGATGTCACTCAAGATTTTCTTGGGAATGCCACGTCTGCCGGGGCCTGATGGAGTATCACGTAACTTGCCGGTTTCCGCAAGACATGACCGTGCCAGGCAGCGTAAGCGACTCTCTCTTATTTGTCTGCTATGTCACGGACATAAAGGCTGCTGCGAATGCGGGTGTTCCTCACGCGGTCTCTCCGCATATCCGCATCTCTGTTACTCGCAGTTTCGCGACTTTTCAAGTTTCCGATCGCATCCTTCGTTGTGCTTTCCGTCTTTTTCTTGTTCGGATGCCAATAACCGTATGAAGTAGACATGCGCTAAAAACCTAAATTTTAACTCAAAAAAGGAAGGTTATCAATTCGTCGAAAACTTTTTTCTATATGAAAGATGCCTGGACCGATTTGGTTTTTTTTTCTGAAAGGATATACTTGTCCGGTAGTCCCTTAGAAATTTTATCAAAATCGGTTGTGTAGTTTGGTAGTGTAGTTGGTCTTTAGTTTAAAAAATATATTTTATGTGGTATATTACATACCACTTTTACATAGCAAGTTAACTAAAGATGCCATAAGCAATATTGCCTACGCATAAGAAAAATAATAATTGTCCAAATCCTAACACGCACATTTGAAACGCGGAAAAACACGAAAAACGGAGGCCTCAATACACTTTAGGTTGTAGTACCAGAGTACGCACCGCGCCACTCGCGGCCTCACACTAGTTCGATTCGATGACGCATACCATTGCCAACATTGCCAACACGATGCTCGCTTGCTATTGTTTTATTTAATGTTATGACATACATAGTATAAAAGAAAAGTACAAACATATCATATTTTATTTATTTATTAATTTTTAAAACTTCAACTTATTGATCCACAATTACTCATACATACTCGTGTAGCGTTTAAAAGTGCAGTAATAAATATAATATATACCTATGTAGTATATGTATTGGTTATTATATCTATCTTTGTATATTTTGAATGTAAGTTTATAGATAGAAGTTTATTTTATTTATCAAATACTTACATGTTTTTATTTATATTACTAAATATTAGCAAATCTTTCAAAATTACGTATTTTGCACCTCCTTCTAAAGACTTCTTATTCTCGGCACCACCAGTGGGTTGACTGGTAGATAAAGCCTATGGCTTTAAGTCCGCCTATTACATTTGTAATAAAGTTAAATAAATAAAAAAAATAAAAAAATACAATTGTTTACAATTGGCGGACTTAACGCTAAGAGCGTTCTCTCCCAGTCTACCATAGGGATACACAGATTGGTATTGTATTAGGTACTGTTATAGTTCGACACCTTTTGCGAGGAGATGGAAAAAGAAATAGTGATGGGTTGATAGCTGCATCGTCTAAGCGTAATTTGCATTTTGGCCTATTCCCTCGGTTTTCAAGATCTGCGCGGGAAAAGAAGGAAGTTACATTATAAGTTTTTTTTGGTTTCACCCAGAATATATTGAAAGAAAGATACACCAAAGCAATAATGTTTCTCGTAAACAAATGCCGATTTGTAGTAAGATAGCAGGAGAAGCGAGCGTCGTTTTTGAATTTCTAATTTTAAATACTGGGATATCCCAGATACAGGTGTTATAGGTTTAGGTCATTGATAGGGTTGCCAGCTAATTACAAAGTTTAGAGTTAAAAGATCAGAGTTTTTTTTCTATTTTTTTTTACGTAAAAAAAAACATTTTATTAGTGGTTATTTCGAAAAACTTTCCTGCTTTTCGTGTTCTTCTTTGTATTTCAGGAAAATCGTGCGACAATCTAGTTATAAAGTTCACATTTGAGAAAACGGTCACTTCTGGCAAAAGTGCTAAAAAAAGCTTTACATTCTCACTTTAAATTGTATTCATCTTTTATTAAATAGTTTGAGGGTTATCTACAAAATAAAATCAAAATATCTCAGTTTCTTTTCAAATCATTTGAAATAAATAATTTTTGAATGAAGTTTTTCTACGCACATTTATGAAAAACGGGCCACTTTTAACTAATGTGCCAAGAAAGCCTTCAGGTTCTCACTAAACTATAAACAGTAGTTCATAAAATAGTTCGAAAGGTTATCTAAGGCTTGGTCAAGACACAATTTTCAATCATCATCATATCAGCCACAGCAAATCCACTACTGGAAATAGTCCTCCAAGGAATTCCAAAACAATTTTCAATGATATCTCCGTTTCTTTTCAAATGATTAATTTGAATCCAGTGCTGCCCACTGGACACCGGAAAATTGATATATGTCCTTAAGGCCATACTAGGGCTTGACCAAGACACAATTTTAAATGATATCTCCGTTTCCTTTTAAATGATTTATTTCAAATGGCGGCGCCACTGGACCCCTGAAAATTTGGGTATGACCTTAAAATGTAAACTTTTAAGTTTCCTATACGGCCAGCAGTGGACGTTTTGCGGCTGAAATGATGAAAATGTGATTACAGGTTTACACTTTCCGGAAAATTCGTGCAGTTGGCAACCCTGTGTCGGGGGCCATACAGCGAAGCACAGCGCGTGCGCACGCACCATAGGCGTGAAAGCGTGAGGGCCTCCCAAAGACAATGTTTATAGTTTCCATACACACTATATTATTATATATTATTGAAAAGCTATGCTCTTGTGGAGTATGAATTTTCTTTCATTTGTCTACCTACGCACGACGTTCACCTTTTCCTTTATCTGCTTCATGCGACTATGCCTCGGTCTTCCTGGTCCTTTTCCCTTCTATCTTCCCTTCAATGATGTTTTTTATGAAATCGTCGTGTCGTATCAGATGACCCAACACGTTTCCTCGTCTATTCTCTATTAAATTCAGACTAAACCTACTCTCTTTCTCTTTTCATTAGCGTACACACTACTTTTATCAAAGCTAAGAACCACCGCAAGGAATTTGCTTTTACGTAAAAACACCGCATAGAAATGAGTCCATCCGTTTGAGCGTAAGGATGCCACAGATAGACAAACATTAACTTACATAACACTCCACTTTTTTGTCGGGGGTAAAAACTAATAGAGCGAGTGAATAATGAACTAATTCGTTGCGTGTAAAATATCACACCACTCGTCCCCCGGGCTCCCAACCCTTGGAAACATTCAAGGAAGTGGCCATTTAAACTCACTAGTCCATTTATCATAATAAACACGCCAATAGAGTGAGTTGACCCACCCTAACTTTGGTCAAGACCACAGGTATGGCACTTCATAGAAGCGGAGTATCATTTATGCTTACTACTACAAACGAAACTATACATCCGTGCACATGTCAATGTGTGTGTGCTGGCCCTCCAATACCGAGACAAGGCGAGGACGGGGGAGAGGTGCGGGACGGGAAATGGGGACGCATGCGCGGGACCTTAGGCAATTCCGTACTGTATGTAATACATAAATTAATTCTGTAATTTCTTTGCTATTACTCCAAAAGTAAGACGACACGTAGTTACATGTGGCTGTGGTTGAGAGCTACGAAATGATGACAGTTATAGTCTCATTTAGTTTGACATTAAAATAGACCGACACTATCGGACGACTGTCGTTTCATTGTATGGAGTTACTGGCCACGTTACTAAACATATTAATTTCTTTTTAACAGTTATTTAATTTTAATTTCCATTGTTGTATATAGCCGTGTGGTGACGGCGGAGTCGTATACGATTTAATATCACCTCACTCATCTCCTACTGGTGCCGATTAACCCTATCAGGTACCTAGGCAATACAATTCCTGGCAATGAAACACAAAATTTTAACGAATAATAAATAAATTTGAAAGAAATTCCAGCTTTATCAGTTAAAAATTTAGTATTGAAATATATAGAGTCAAAAAGTCATCAAAATCGTGGCCCATAGTTGATTGGTCCCCTTGTTGTTTCCAGCTATTCAGATAATAAAAAAAGACTTGAACAACTAAAAAAATATTACTTTGTGTAAACTAGTAAACTAAAATAAAATCTAATTTCAAAATGAAAAATTAAAACATTTAAATGTCCAACAATCTAAGTTAACCTAAGTTTAGAACCAGCAAAAACAAAACAAAAACAAAAGAAGATGACAAACATGACCTTGTCCAAAGTTAATTACAAGAAATGTTGTACCATGGCATGGAGTACTGCGTAGCTGCGTGACCATGAGCGGTTAGCACACGGGCCCTTTCTCCCTTCAGTGCCCCATACCCGGCCGAATCAAAAATACATCGGCCACGTAACTCCGCGAGTTGTTTTGCAACAACTAAATTCGTCTAGGCTGCTTTTACAAGGTCATATTGTCTAATACGTTCGTGCGTAAGACACCAGAAAAAAATCTTCATTAACGATCACTGGCGTGACGTATAGTCAAAGATTAAGGTGATTCGTAGAATATACAAACCTATAATCTTTCAAATAAATTTTACTTATATTTATCGTCGCTTGTCGTCGCTCACTCGTCTATATACAGTTGTTATATTGAAGAAACAATAAATTACAATATACATACTAAAAATGTGGATAAGACTTTCTTTAACAGTAAACAATAGTGGAAATTAGCAAATATGGCTGGCATGATAAAATTAATTATTTTAAACTATACAGATCATATAACGCGAATGTTTTCAGTCGCTGTTGCCTAAAATATCACAGAAATTATGTTTCAAGTTTAGAAGATTTTACGCACACGGTTGAGTGAATGATAATGCGGTATTATGCTCAATTTATAAGCAATGATTTCATCAAAATAAACTGAAGGTAGGTGAGGTAGTCCCGCGCAGTGTACGTCAACGCCTGCTGAATCTCGGATAATTCGATCGAATGAAAGATAATAAACATACGGCGTTTACTACAGTCCGGGTCAAGGCTAGGAAGATTTAAATAATGGTGATTAGTCTTTTAGAAAAATATTTCTAAAAAGTTTTTCTTTAACATGTACATATATTTTATACATAATTTTTTCAGGGTCCCGTACTGTTATTTGAAGGGAAACAGAGACATAGTTCAAAATTTTCTCTCATGCGGCTCCAGATAACCCTATAAACTATTTTATAAAGTATTGATTTCGGTAGTGAAAACGAAGAGCATTTTTTCGAAAAAGGGCCTCTTTTCTCCGTCCTGATAACTTCATGTATCCCCTTTTATTTTCCTTGTGATGCAATATTTTGCCTTCTTTGTCTTTTCAGTCGTACAATCTTGACAGAGGGGTCGTGATTATGGATTGAGTTGTTCGTCCATGGCCGATGTTTTTGTCTTACATGAACTCAATATGTATACAAAAACACAACCGAATTTTCAATGCGAGTGGTCAATATTGAAACTACAAGTGTATTTACATTTTGTTGTCAATTATACACCTGTACAATTACAAATTTATTTATTAGCTTTTGATGCTGTATTACAATTTACAAGACAAAACACAACGATGAATGATGAACTTCGCTCATCGTTTTCTATTCCATTTTTTTTTTTCAACCTAGAGAGAAACTTAGCCAGATCATCCAGCCATCAAGTTCTCTGAAACCTTTTGGTAATATTATAATCAAACCGTTGCAAATTTCGTCTGCAGAACCAGGATTTTCTCGTACTTAAAATCTGTTCATAGGCACAGAACTGTTGGTGATTCTGTGCGTATTGGCATATATTTTACTCTTTGTTAGGTAGGTCAACGGCCGGGGCCTCCGAGCCGGGGTTTCAAACCGGCGCGCAAATTCGTCGCGAGCACACTTTATATGGCAAAATAACTCGTAAGCGATTAGGAAAAATTAATGTATAATTGCTATTCAATTTGCTCTATCCGTTTGGAGTTTCGACACATGTATTGTGGTCGTGACGGTGTAAACAAACCTAAGAGGCCTCCGAGGATGTTGCGTAGTTATATCTGGCGAATGAGCAGACCTATTTTAGCGAACGAGTAACTATTATTATATATTATTTGTTTTAGCGGAGGCGCTATTGAAGGTGTTATGACTTATGTTATGACTAAGGAAGTACCCACCCACCTATTTGCTATTATTCTATATTATAAATTAATAATATGTATTTATTAATTGAAAAATAATTAATAATATCTATGACAACGCCCTTCTGGCACAGATTACTAATAAGCTTCTGGCGAATAGGTGACATACCTACTGTTGAAATTTTGAAATGAGTTTCTTTCGGCGTTTCTTCTCAGTAGTGGTCGTTGCGAAGGGTAATAAAAAAAAAATAAAAAAATTGATGTACACTACAAGTTCGTAAATTGTACTAATTGACGAGTAAAAATGCCTGTAGATGTCTCATTAGGTACTGAATAAACTTTTGAATTTTGAAAAATAACTTTTGTGTATTACGAAACGGAACCTAAAACTTTTCTTGTTTTTTTAGACTTCTGAAACACTGGTTCAATCTTTTTGAATCTTTTAGAACTTTGTTTACATTACAACTAAACAAGTACATGGGTATTTGTGTTTATTTAAGGATAAAAATACGTAACCAATCATTGTTTTTTTTTTTAACTTTGTAACGCTTGACTACGTCTTGATAAAGTAGATGTCCATGGGAATCATGACACCATCAAATGATTCTGATTCTGATTATGGTTTATTCAACGTTTAAAAAATATAATGTTAACGTTTAATTTCTCCAGATCACTTACTTTTAGTTTGAAATGGCTGAAGCGATTTTCATGGAATATAGCTAAGAACCACCGCAAGGGAACTTGCTTTTACGTTAAAACAACCTTATCAAAATCGGTCCATTAGTTCGAGGGCTACAGACGGACAGACCGACAGACGTTAAAGTGTCAAAGTTATAACACCCCTCTTTTATGTCAGGGGTTAACCCTTGTCAAAAATGGGCATGAAAAATAGGCCTTCCTATGTATTTCAGACTTAGACTCCTATTGCTATGACTTAGTAATCATCCCGTTTTATTAAATAACCGGCCAAGTGCGAATCGGATTCACGCACTAAGGGTTCCGTACCATTATCTATAAAAATCGCAATTTGTTGTATGGGAGCCTCCTTAAATATTTATTTTATTTTTAGCATTTGTTGTTATAGCGGCAACAGAAATAGATAATTTGTGAAAATTTCAACTGTCTAGCTATCGCGGTTCTTGAGATACAGCCTGGTGAAAGACAGACAGACAGACATACCCTTTGGGTACGGAACCCTCAAAAACATCCATCAAGCGGCCCTAAAACTAGACTAATTATACAAAAACTACCCTAGACCCTCAGTAGCGGGATGACACCGTTTTAAACTTTAATCAACAGCTGGCAGATTCAGCCCCGTAAATTAAAACTTTCGGGTCTAGGCTGTAGAATTGTAGATCTCAACAAAAAAGGGAAAGACCGGAGGAAACAGGGATAGCCTTCTATACCCTATTGTTGTATTTACTCTATTACATGGTTCTTCTATGTTTCTTCTTCCTCACCTTGACGACCTCCGTGGCGTAGTGGTCACCATGCTAGTCTGCCACCCGTAGGTACCGGGTTCGATGATCCGATCCCCGGTGAGGGCAAGCTAGAGAATGGCCTTTTTCAAATTGTCGTAGGTCTTGGATGTTTACCTAGATATGTATTTGTTATAAAATATAGTATCGTTTTAGTTAGTTCGTTAGCCGAGATCGGTCATTTTGGAAATCTTTGGGAGAGGCCTATGTCCAGCAGTGGACATTATGCGGCTGAAATGATGATGATAGTATTGTTAAGTTAGTATCCCATCACACAAGTCTCGAACTTACTTTGGGGCTAGCTCAATCAGTGTAATTTGTGCGTATTTATTTATTTATGATTTACCGACTTCAAAAAAGGAGGAGGTTATCAATTCGATTGTATGCTTTTTTTGTGTGACGCATTGTATGTTTTTTTTTTGTATGTATGTGACGCGATATCTTCTGCAACCGTGGACCGATTTTAAAGATTCTTTTTTTATTTGAAAGCCCTTACTCCCAAGTTGGTCCCATATTAATTTGGTGAAGACGCGATGAAGAACTTTGGAGATATGGAAGAAACTCATGAAAAAAATTGAAGTCGGTTGCTTTTTTTTGTTAAAAATTTAATTATTTTACCATATCCCACTTGTGGGGTCGGGATAGCATGTGAGTCTTCCATTTACCTCTATCCTTTGTCATTGCATCTGTTACATTACACAACGTGAAACACCCTTTATAAATCAAACCTCGGGCTGTACTAGATCATTTTGGTGTGAGCACAGGCATTTTTGACAGCTAGGCGGTTGAAATTTTCACAGATTCTTTTGCCGCTACGAAAAACAGAACAAAATAAATATTTAAGTGGGATTCCCATACAACAAACGTAATTTTTAGAGTTCCGTAGTAAACAAGGAACCCTTCCAGTTTCGCCATGTCTGTCTGTCTGTCTGTTGGTCCGTCCGCGGTTTCACTGAGAGACTTAGTACCAGAAAGCTGTTATTTGGTTCAGAATAGGGATATGTATATTGAATATGGCAAAAACTTGGTAAAATAAAATCTTGAAATTTTTTTACGTAGCTCTCAAACTAGGAATATGGAAGTAAATTTTTTTTCTTGACTAACCCTTCTTGTAATGTATCGTTGAATAGGTCTTTTAAAAATAAAGTGAGCTTGTGAACACCTTTTTCGATATAGGGATCAGTTTCTGAATTTTTAGTTTTAAAGTCTCAAAGTTGGCATTCGTAACTACGGAACTTGGCCAATTATTTTTAGATAATGGTACGGAACCTTTCGTGCGCGAGTCCGACTCGCACTTGGCCGGTTATTCAATTAACCTATACGGTCCCATTGCAAAGGTCTCCCTCATCTCGTCAACATCTCAATTGTCCATCCCTTACATTCTTTATTTAGTCCGTGAGCATCAGACAGAAATAGACCAAAACTCATCTTTGTTTAAAACTTAAGGCTCCTACCCGCCTAACGACCTTGAAAACACAAAAAAAAATCTCTTTCTGTAAGTAACATTATCAGAAACCCTCGTACAACTTTTTAGCTAGTATCCTTAAGTTTCATTAGAACCTCGAAAGTCATTGAAATACTATCCGCTTTAAAAACCTTTAAAAAAAGAGTCAAAAGTGGACGTTTTTAGTATTTTTTGCAAAGGAAACTACAGCGTATTGTATTTCAATGACTTTCTAGGTTCTAATGTAACTTAAGGATACTAGCTAAAAAGTTGTACGAGGGTTTCTGAAAATCTCACTTACAAAAAGAGAAATTATTTTTTTTGTATTTTCAAGGTCGCTAGCGCTGGTAGGACCCTTAAAAGAAAAATCAGGACACATCGTTTTGAAATTTATAAAAAATACACGAAAACCTATCAAAGTGACCTCTTCATAAGTTGATTAGATTCTTATTATATCAAAGCTAGCTGTGCCCGTGGGCTTCGCTCCCCGTGGGGATTTTGGGATAAAATCTTTCCTGTGTCCTTCCCCGGGTATCAAACTATATCCATATCAAGCGTGAAGTGGTAACAAACAAACAAACAAATATAAAAGCTTTTATAATATTATTAGGAAAAAAAAGTACACATTGCAAACAACAGTAAACAACTGATAAATATGCCACTATTATTGTCTTCAGATATGTAAATTGCTGATCCAGTCGATAAAGTCAAGAAAATGTTTGTAGTCGGCAAGTCCAATTCAGCCTAGATCTAGCCATCGTGTATTCCAAAACATTACACATTCAAATATGTCATTGATTCGATGAATCTATTAAAATAAGAGTCTTCTGCTCTCAAAAATGTTACAAAATAATACGATTGAGCCAAAAACAACTCATTTTAGAATGATTTATGGCGTTACTAGGTTTTTTTAGTACGGGTAGGTCAGGTGTTCTTCTTTGTGGTTTTTTGTTTGTTTTTTTAAACAATCAGGACCGATCCGTAAACAATAATATATTTTGATATATGTGTTCGCGAATTCGGGAATAGATATTCATGGACTGACTGGATTTTACCCTTGAAATAGTTAATATTTTGCCAAAATTTCGGCACCAGCGGGTCCAAACCAATTATTTGAATTCCAAACAAGTGTTTCCAGCGGGTCCAAGAAAATTATGATTATCACAATGGGCAGCAATGTGAAATCGGCATTATATTGTTATGTTTTTGGTATTCCGTCTGATATATAATTCAGATTTCAATATAGTTATTGTTTAGGTAGCTCATTAGGGAGAATTTTTTAATATAATCCTTTTATAAATTATTTATTTATTAAAACTTTATTGAACCACAATTAAATTGTTAACAATTGGCGGACTTAACGCTAAGAGCGTTCTCTCCCAGTAAACCATAGGGAAAAACAGATAAATTAATAAAAATACAAACAACAACTGTAGCTGACTGTACTTTAAAAGCTCGTGGACCCGTTAAAACTATATTTTTTTTAAATTGCCTTGGATCCGCCTAGAGATCTAGTTGTACGAGCGGCATTTTTTTAAAGATCAAAGGATTTTCGGACCTTTGTTAGTTTACCTTTTGTTATACTTACCTGATAAAATTACATTGTCTCTTTTACAATGTTCGGTCAAAATTGTATCATTAATTACAAACGAGCAATGAATATAAAATCCGTGTCTGAAATTCCGCACGTAGATTCTCGGTCTATTTTAGCACTTCTACGGGGCACAATGTCCCAGATATAATGTTATATATGTTATTTTGATCACGTACAACTCGTAAAGTTGGTTTTGCGAATTAGAAAAAAATATGGCTACGTTTAATGGCACTAAGGAGGCTTTTTCACACTTTAATGCTAGATTAAGGCCTATGTCATTTAGCTTTATCTTTATCTTTATTGCGAGATATGAGATATGGAATTGCTTTAATTTATGTTTCATGGTGGCATGCATACGAAGCTTTATTAACAAAGGCATATAAAAAAAAACCCCGACTTTCAATAGTTTCATAAGTAAACGCCATCTAGAGGAGGAACTACATATTCAAAAAACCCCGACTTTCGAGCGTTAACCCCAATAACTCTTAAACGGCTGAACCGATTTTCGTCAAACATATTTTAAAATAACAGCAAGGAATCTTGCTTTCGTTTAAAAGAACTGCCTCGTTGGTCCAACTGTAAGAGAGCTACGATGCCACAGATAGACATAAGCGTCAAACTTATGACACCCCTCTATTTTGTAGTGGGTTAAAAACTAGGATCTTGTCTGTGGAACTCAAACTCAAACTCAAACTCAAAATTATTAATTGCGAAACTGTGTTTTAGGATGGTACATAATATGGTAATGTATCAACAGTTTGCTGTTTTAGGCATGCAATAGTGACAAACTGTAAACAAAACTTCCATGCTGGTCTGGAAGAAAAGAAAAAACTTAGAATGTACCAGCTGCTTCTCTTCCCGAGCAGATCGTAAGAGCCGATCGAGGGAAAGGGCAAAAAATCAAATCATGTTAATAGGTGATGCGGCTAGCAACCCATCACTATTTTGATCCCTTCATCCACCTTCTTGCCCACATCAAGCTAAAAGTGGCCTTTGAGTCTTGCAGCCCTGGGCTCTATATGCTTAGAGCCGCAAGACTCAAAATGCTCTGTCTGCCCCATTAGGGATAAAGACGTGATAGTATGTATGTATGTATGTATAAACAAAATTAGCTTAAGTAGGTTCACAGTGTAACAAGTACTTATTAGTTTCAAAGTAGTAACTAACATAGAGAGCTAAACAGTCGTTGTACGTACAATTGCTGCAACAAGATACCTATTACTATTAATATTTCCAAAAGTTAAAAATAATATATTACACCTGGATTATTTAAAAAGAAAAACTACATGAAGCGGTGGCTGCTAAGTGTGGCACTACCTTTTCATCCGTGAGTTCTAGTTCGATTCTCACTAGGCGTGACTTTGTACATCTGAGTTTGTACCATAGACCTAGATGTACCTCTAGGTCTGTGGTTCGTACTCATGTACGGTCATTAGGGTTCCGTACCCAAAGGGTAAAAATGCAACCCTATTACTAAGTAAGGTTCCACTGTTTATCTGTCCGTCTGTCTGTCACAGTCACAGACCGTATCTCATGAACCTTTATAGCTAGATAGTTGATGTATTTCTGTTGCCGTTATAACATCAAATAAAATCATCAAAATCTAAATAATTCGATCTAGTTTCACTAGGACCATTGAAATTTATGGTACTAATGTGATTGTAGGTCGCAGTAGTACCATTCATCTATTGATACAAATGCTTCATAATCAAGATGCGGAGTTTCAGTGGGTCCATAATAAACATTTCAAAGAACGGGAGGCTGTGTTAATAAGTTACTTCGTTGAAATAAAATCAAAATAAAAATTCAATTTGTTCAATAATAAAATTCAAACTTTTCAATCCCGCGTCTATTTTCCCGTGCCGGATATTGCAAAGTCAAATTTAATTAATTCTCCCGATAATGTATGTATAGAGAGGGAAACCAGAAAAAAAATTCCTTGAATTATGATACGAAACGAAAATTAATGAAAATAATATAGATTCTAATATTTTTGCTCGAAATTGTTTAGAAACGTTGAATATTTAAGAGATTCTATAACTAGCTGTGCCCCCGAGCTCTGCTCCCCGTGGAAATTTAGGGATAAAAACTGCCCGGGTCTTCTTAAACTATATCCATACAAAATTACATCTAAATCGATCTAGCCATTCTTGAGTTATAAATAGTGTAAAACTGTCACCACTTTGGATTAGTAATTGGTATCCTCGGGAAATGTATAAAATTGGGATCCTCGACCAATTTGGAAAAATATTTTATCAAAATATTTGTCAAAATCGGTGGTGTAGTTTCGTGTAAAGACGGCTTTTAGTTTTGAAAAATATTCTATATATGAAAGAAGAAACTGACTGACTGACTGATTAATCGATCAACGCACAACTAAAATCGCTGGGTCTAGATAGGAGCATGAAATTTTGCACAAATGCAAGGATTTTTGAAATTCATCCCCTCATAGGTTGAAAGTTTGTATGAAACTTCGTCAATTTTCAAGTTTGAAATGTAAAAAAATTACATAAGAGCTTCATGGTTTTTAAAAAAGTTTACCGTTTCACTATTTTTAATATTATTTTTTTTAATATTTTGTAAGACACTTGCGTAATTAAAAAAAAAAACGACCACGCGAGCTTTCATGATTCCTTTGCCTTAGCTTTGATTTTTCGTGTGTGTAAGTGGCCAACACTGGTGTCAGATTTTTCAGGCTGCCTAAAGGCAAGACATAGATGGACTGGAACCAACGGCTTACGTACAAGCCTTCCGAAGCACGGACGAGTTCGAGAAATTTTTATGCCACTCGTGGTCACCCATCCAAGTGCGGACCACGCCCAGTATCGCTTGCAAAAGCAATGCGGTTTTTTAGTGTAAAGATATTTAACAAAATCGCCCAGTTACTGTAAAAATTTGTACAATTACGAAACTAAGCAGCAAATTTTCTTCTTAGCGAGCTAACGAGCACGGCTATTATGTTCCAATTAAAGCTGATTGTACCCCAGCAGAGGATCGTGTTACTCGTAAAAATTAACGAGCGCTTTTCGTTTGTTCTCCATGGCGGTGGCTGTAATCCATATTACTTAGCGCCTCTTTTGTAAAAAAACTTTTTTAACCCTCGATAAAAAAGGGGTGTTTTGAGTTTGTCCCTAATGTCCTGTTGGTCTTTCTGTCTGTGATATCGTAGCGCTCGAACGGATAGACAGATTTCAATGCGGTTTTTTTAGCTCCTTGATGAAAATCGATTCAGCCGTTTAAAACTTAGTGGGGATTAAAGTTTGAAAGTCAGGGCTTTCCCAGCAGCTAGCAATTTACGTCTTAAGTTTCGAATAGGAGTCACAACCCACGTGATCGCAGATATTAGACGAAACAAAATAAAGGTTCGTGCTAAGCCCTGTTTATATAATGAATTAATAATGTGTTCGTGATAGTTTAAACAAATGAAATCTGTTTGCGGAGAGTTGATAAAGTCAGGGCTTATTAACTCATTTGAAATTGCGGCCCGCTAAGTGTTTAAAAGCATATACATATTTATTTTAACATTTTTTATATATTTATTTAACTTTATTACAATACATGTAAATGGCGGACTTAAGGCCTGAGGCCTTTTCTATTATTTATTTATTTACTAACTGTATTAAACAGAAAACAACACGCAAACACCCAATTAAACGACTAAATCTAAGTGCATTCTAAACGGAATGGCAATATATGGCTGCCACGTCCACTTGCCTGTTCGGGCTGCGGTTGACAACAACTACGTGCCTCGTACCACGAAGTAAAAGCGACGGCCGCCGTTCCTGTGGCCATTCGAATATAACGCCGTATTATATTTATCAATCCCCGGCGAATAGACTTTATTTTTTATTTTATTCTAGTCACACGCATTTAAACTAATTAAGTAGTAATAAATATGCCAGAAACATCTTTATCTCCATCTTACGAGCTGATTGGTATCAACAAAACTAAGTACACTTTTACGGCTTTACATCATTGCCAGGAATGACAGTAAAACTGACAAGTAATTTTACGACGTTGCCATAAAACATACGAATGAAGCATTTTTTTATTAAGGATGTTGCAGACTTGCTACTTTTTACAAGCTTTAATTTAGTTTCATCCGTCTGTCTGCCTGTAATCAAATCTTGCAAGGTAAATTTTAGCTTTTGTTCGCACTTTAGCCAAAAGTGTTCGTAACTATGTGTAGAAAAGCTCACGTTTTCACTTGAAACAGTAGTTTATAAAATACTTTGAACTTTTATCTAAAGCTTGATGAAGACATTATTTTAAATGTCCGTTTCCTTTCAAATGGGGCAGCACTGGACCCGGAAAATTCATGTATCTCATAACAAGTTTATTCGCCAGGAAAATTAAAAAAACTCAACTTTCAAGCGTTCACCTTAACTTTTGAACCGCTTAGCTGATTTCTATCAAACAAGAAAATTTCAAATTTGCTTTCACGTAGAAAGAACCGCATCAAAATCGGTCTATCTGTTCGAGAGCTACGATTGTATAGACAGACAAACAGACATTGGCGTTAAACTTGTAATGCCCCTCTTTTTATTTGGAAGTTAAATATGTACATAGAGTCTGAGCTGTTCAGTATATGTATTTAAAACTTGAAAAAATCTTAATTCACGCAGTGTTCTTAGTAGACTTGGCGCAAAAAATCGCAAGTCGCAGTCGCCAAACGTAAAACGGAGCATGTCTCTGCTACGGCGCAGGTACGGCACTACGGCGCATAGAAGCGGAGTATCATTTATGCCTACTACTACAAACGAAACCATACATCCGTGCACATGTCAATGTGTGTGTTTGCCCGCCAACACACTTGACAAGGGAAGAACGGGGGAGAGGAGCGGGGACGAGAAACGGGGACGCATATTGCGCGGGATATTAGGAGATTCCGTTTTATACGCAATACTTATATTAATTGTGTGATAATGATAAAGGTAGGGGATGACCAAATCTTATACCTTTAAACGAGCAATTCTTGTATATTTATTTATTTATTTATTTATATGTTTATAAATTTCTGTGATCTCGAAAACGGCTCTAACGATTTCGCTGAAAATTGGTATATGGGGGTTTTCGGGGGTAAATAATCGATCTAGATTAGTATTATGTGTAGGAAAAAGCGTGTTTTCGAGTTTTCATACATTTTTCTTTCCACGCAGAATATGGTCGCTAATTTCCTCGCGCCGGCCGCTATCCGTTTTGGCTCAGTTAAGAATGCGGACCGCTAGAAAGAGTGTTACAGGTTCGAATCCCACTCGGTGACTTACTTTTGTTTTTTTTATGTTCAAGTTTATATATAATTTTTTATTTTGTATTGTTTTTAGACAAGTTTAAAAAAATGTAATTAATGTTTGAGATGTAACCGAGCAAAGCTCGATCGCCGAGGTACTAATAATAAAAAAACCGTTTCACAAAGGGAAATAAGGTTCATTCGAAGTATGTTCTTTTCTTTTCTTCCAACCAGCATAGACGTAAAATTTACATTGATTTATAGCGGTATGAAAAGGAAAACTACATACCATTCCAACAACTTAAGAGCCGGTCACGACCGGCAGTAACGGCATTGCTTTCAGATTGCAGTTGCACTGTACAGTGAATAGAGCTTAGCACAGGTTTATTCACTCTACATTCTGAGAATTCCTTTACTTTTACATTATATGGCGTTGATACACATTTTTCAATCTGCTTCCGAAAGTTTGTAAGTATGTATGGATGGATAGATGTTTGTTACTCTTTGTAAAAACTACTTATAGTATTTTATTGAACTTTCCAATAATATAGCTTATACATCAGAATAACACATAGGCTACAATTTATAAAGATATTATGTGATAATACTGCGCAGACGAAGTCGCGGGCACCAGCTATTGTGTATTAAAGTGTTTGAATCATCATCATCAGGTCTTTTGGTCTCCACTGCAGGAGCACGACCCGCTCTGTACTACCACAGTCATAATTGGCCAGAGCAGCCAGAGGACTTGGGCTACACTCTCTACGCTGGCCAGACGGGTTGGAGAGGTCTCATTGATGTTCATAAGCTTTGTTTAGCTTGTATTTCCTATGTCGCCTTCTACGAAATCCACGGGAGGAGTTGGAGTGGCACTGTTCTACTCTGCCGAAAACCACACGGCTTACGTTCTTAAATAAATAATAATTATTATGTTTCCAATAGGGATGTACACTGGGTAAAAACAATATTATTTTATTTATACGCACTTGCGGCTGGGTGGACTCAGAAGAGAACAGTTTACACTCATACAATTTTATTTGCCAGGAAAATTAAAAATTTCCCCGGCTTTCAACAATTTCATATATTAACGCCATTTAGTAATGAGCAGTGGTACTAAATAGCAGAACTAATATCCGTAGCGTCATCTATTATATGCCAGACTAACTACATAACCCCGACTTTCAAGCTTTAACCCCCAATAACTTATAAACGGCCGAACCGAACCGATGTTTATCATACATAGCTAAGAACCAGCGTGAGGGATATTGGTCTATCAGTTCGAGCGCTACGATCCACAGACAGACAGACACTAGAGTGAAACTTATAAAACCCCTCTTTTGGTCAGAGATTGAGATATCCAGCGCACAATTAGGCCACAAATCAAAGGCGCTGTACCGATCACAGTCTTAAGATTTATTAACACAATTAACGCAATAGTGCATGAAGATGTTCCGCTCTGCAAAGCCAAATTGGCTTTAACAAGCTAAGGCGTAATCACAGATTTTTAGGGTTCCTTACGGTCCGTACCCGAAGGGTGTCAACGGGATATTGCTGAGACTGCTGTCGGTGTGTCTGCCCGTCTGTCATAGTGCTCTACTCTATCTTGTGAACCTAAATAGCTAGATATTTAAAACTTGTTTTTTTTTTTTTTAAGTTTGTACTATGAAATAAACCTATATTTAATTTTTTTAAAGTTCTTGCTTATGCGACTGATAGCAAGTATGCTGTTAGCATTCATTCGCTGGGTAGCAATGCAGATTCCGCTTCCGCCCTATTGCCGCTAGTAGCAACTATCAGTCGATTAAATTTTTTATTTATTTTATTTATTAACCTTTATTGTTCTTGTTTATGGGCGACCTCTCTTTCGACGCCAGCCTACCAGCACTATTCTGTAACAATCTTGGCCGATCTATTTGGGTGTAGTGTATCCTACACACATGCTCAGCCCAGTCCCATAAAAAGAACCTTTATTGTACAAAACACAAGTTGTATAGCACAATTATTTGCCTACAAGGCTTATTGCATTAGGTGTCCTAGTATCGAATATCAGATCAATGATTGATGCTGTCAATAAGTGATTTGAATAGTCGCCACTAGATCTCATAGTATTATCTATCTATCTATATCTATACATGTAATAAAACAGTAAAAAAAGTGTGTCTGTACATTAAAAATATTTCCAAAAAAAATATTGGGGGCGATGGAGACATAGTAATAGAGTAAGAATTTTTAAAAAAATGTCTGTCTGTTTGTCTGTATGTCTGTTTGTCTGTTTGTACACGCTAATCTCCGGAAATACTGGACGGATTCGAATGAAACTTTTTTTGTTATATAGCTATTAAGCCTGGGCAACATATAGGGTATAAATGATTTTAGGAAATGGAACGCCTGATGCAGAACCATAATGGTCCAGCTAAACTATAAGAGATATAAAAATGCCGCCTTAGTAAAAGTTGTTCAGCCTGATGAGCATTTTCCAGACATAAAGTCCACGTGGACGAAGTCGCGGGCTTCGGCTAGTTGTAAATAAGATATAAAGAAATTCGGGCCGTGTCCACGCCACGCCCCACTCTTTTTCAAGCGCTGTAAGCAATCACAATAAAACTATGTATACCAAATTTCCCTCTTTCTCTCGGACACCTACATTATAAATATTTACGTGGGATGACTGTCTTCTTACCAGCGTTATAAAAAGAAAGGTTGATATGATAAGCAGTTCACATTGCAGCGTCTTTAATTGAGTTGATTGGGTTTTAAACGTTCTGCAACGTTGCTGACCTATTCGAGATCGATGACATTTGCGTGTAACGAAACAACATTTCAATTTAAAAGTTTTATACCAACTTTTTTTTAAACATTATGGTGTGCGAGCTTTTCTATGATAACAATATTTTTTACAAGGTTTTATTTAGTTTCAACTTTCTCGTGGTTCTGTTTGTAATCAAATCTTGCAATTTAAATTTGACTCACATACTTACTAATATGTTTTTTATTAAATTTGTTTTCTCTTCTTATTAGGGTTCCGTACTCAAAAGACTCTGCTGTCCGTCTGTCTGTCAGACACCAGGTTCTTTTCTGTATCTCATGCATGAACCGTGATAGCTAGACAGTTGAAATTTTCACAAATTATGTGTTTCTGTTGCCACTATAACAACAAATACTAAAAATAAAATAAAATAAATATTTATGTGT
The DNA here is from genome assembly GCA_963555685.1 of Acrobasis consociella. Taxonomy (NCBI): domain Eukaryota; kingdom Metazoa; phylum Arthropoda; class Insecta; order Lepidoptera; family Pyralidae; genus Acrobasis; species Acrobasis consociella. Next base: position 978,332 of record OY743116.1, read on the forward strand.
TTCCCAAACAACAAAACTGATTTTTTATAGATAATGGTACGGAACCATTCGCGCGCGAGTTCGACTTGCACTTGGCCAGTTATTTACAGCTTAATCAGTCCGATGCTTGAACAAATACTTATGTCTTCTTCGTTTTCGAAATAGTTGGGTTATGATTTTTTTATGGTTTCAACCCGTGAAGTTGGAGGGTTTCAACCCCCATATGTCCGCAATGAGGGAAATTTAAAAAAAAATATCGACTTAAGAATTTACGTTGTTAGAAAGGATGTTTTCAACAACTTAAATCAGATTGTTTTTTAAAACGTCAAAACAAACATTTTCCATGGGATTTGTATGAAATGAAGACTTACGCCATAATTTCTTGGAGTCAAATAGCCCTCTTAATATCAGTTTTTCCGCAATAACAAATCTAAAATCACGTTGAAAATGGATATTATCAATGACAAGAGACATTATTTTGGGACTTTTAAATAATTTATTTTAGAGCAAAAAAACTACCTTACTTATCAAACCTGTTAACAAAATTTTATGAGAATCGGTCAAGAAATGCGACTTGCCGGAATTCCCACTATATTCTCTGATTGATTCTGTGAAGTAAACTGTTAAGCAGTGACAAAAAAAGGCCAAGTGCGAGTCGGACTCGCGCACCAAGGGTTCCGTACCATTATCTATAAAAATCAAGTTTTTGATATGGGAGCGCCCCTTAAATATTTATCTTATTTTAATTTTTTTATTTATTATCGAAATAAAAATACAACTGAGTATTTTGTGAATATTTCAAGTGCCTACCTGTTGCCATTACTGATATCGAGTAAAAAAGGGCGAAAAAATCGCGTTTTTTGTATGGGAGCCACCTTAAATATTTATTTTATTTTGTTTTTAGTATTTGTTGTTATAGCGGCAACAGAAACACATAATTTGTGAAAATTTCAACTGCCTAGCTATCGCGGTTCTTGAGATACAGCGTAGTGACAGACAGACAGCGAAGTCTTAGTAATAGGGTCCCGTTTTTACCCTTCGGGTACGGAACCCTAAAAAAGTATTAAATATCGATGAGTCAAAAATAAAATACCTTTTGATGAAAGCAGTCTAACCGCCGGAAATGCCATTAACAGGAAAACTTGACTTCTTCGCTTGAATGACTTTGCAATGAGTCAAATGGTTACATTATAGCCATAGCTAATAAAATATGAATGGTACTAAATAAAAATCCAATGTAATTTAGTGGTTTTTGTGCGCTGTAGACTTCTTAAGTATTTTCATGACTTTTAAAATTGAATAAATGTTCACCGCGCTTCTTATTTTTTGTACTGAACCGATGTCATGTTAGTTATCAATTATAAAGGATTTTATGAAGGATAAATGTAATTTGGAATAGGAAATGCTAAAAAATAACCGGCCAAGTGCGAATCGGATTCGCGCACTAAGGGTTCCGTACCATTATCTATAAAAAATCGCGTTTGTTGTATGAGAGCCCCCTTAAATATTTATTTTATATTGTTTTTCGTATTTGCTGTAATAGCGGCAACAGAAATACATAATTTGTGAAAATTTTAACTGTCTAGCTATCGCGGTTCTTGAGATACAGCCTGGTGACGGATAGACGGACGGACAGACAGCGAAGTCTTAGTAATAGGGTCCCGTTTTTAACCCTTTGGGTACGGAATCATAAAAACAAACATATCTTGCTTACCGAATCTAACGGACGCATGCTGTTGTATCTTTTCTTTCAGGTTCATTTTCACGATTTTTTTGAAGTCGCTTAAGAGCTTATGAGCCGGCTTTGTATTAGCAAGAAAAATTAAAAAGTATCAGCTGATAACTTTTGAAGTGCGACGCCATTAAGAAAATATTTTTTTTAACTAAAGATCGCGCGGGGCGTTTTCCCAACGATAATAGTCCTTGCTTTTACAAATTATGATTAACATTAAATTTAAGATTGGATATGTTTGTAATTATTATAAAAAAACTTATTTCGTAGGTCGCATAATAGTGATCTAACGAGCCTTCAAGAGGTTGGAACCTTTAAAGTCGGTCTCACTACTGTCTTATCATCATCATCATCATCATCATCCGGTCTTTTAGTCTTCACAGCAGTAGCACAAGCTTCTCTGTACTACTAGAGCCATATTTGGCCAAAGCAGCCAGAGTATTTGCCCTACACTCTCCTCGCTGGCCAGAAGGGTTGGAGAGGCTACTATATTAATATGTATGATGCTTATATAACGTACCATTGCGTGTTTTGCAAAAGAAGTCACATTTGAATTGGAATAAAACGTGCAATGTTTTTAAATAACCGGCAAAGTGCATGTCGGACCATGCGCAGTGTAGGGTTCCGTAGTTACGAATGCCGACTTTCAGTTCCCGCCTCATAAACTTATAGAATTTGGGTGTTTTCATTTCACAAGTACATTTTAATAGTTTGTTGGCTACACTCCTAAAATTGTTTTTACTTATATTAGTCCTCATAGTTTATCTGTTAACTTATTAATTGGTTAGGACTTTAAACGGTGTGGGAGCTTTGATATTCTTTAAAAAAATGATTTTATTTTACTATTTTATCGGCGTGCGTGATTGATATTCATACCCATGCCAAATTGCAGCTTTCTAGTACTAAAAGTCTCTGAGTAAAACCGCGGACAGACAGACAGACAGATTTGGCCAAACTTTAAGGGTACCCTGTTTACTACGGAACCCTAAAAATGGTCTGTATTTAAGACATTGTAAAGTTTCAAATAAATAAAGCCTGCGTAATTAATCGGACTTAGTTGAACAGAATTGCATAGCGAGGTCGTTGACCTCACTTTCACTGGCCAGCCTAGCTAGACATAATACCTACGGCATTTGAGAATGTCGAAATATCGGTTTACGGCCGACTATATATAGTATATATAACTGTCCATGATTCGTGATAATCCGATGAAAAATGTGGCTTAAAATAAACTGTCTGCGAGGTTTTACATATGTCTGCAAATTATGTGTAGAAATTAAATTATACAACTAACTGCCTCCGTGGTGTAGTGGTTAGAGCGTTCGGCTTATACCCGGAGGTCGTGGGTTCGATTCCCGGCGGGGGCAACGACTGTGTTGTTGTCCTAGTTTGGTTAGGACATTGTAGGCTGATCACCTGATTGTCTGATAAGTAAGATGATCAGTGCTTCGAAGGTCACGTTAAGCCGTCGGTCCCGGTCATTGTCTTTGACATTGGTCGTTAGGTACCTAAAACCATGTCAGAAGCATTTAAGGCGGTTTAAAAACTCTGACACTAGTGTTAGTCACTAACACACACGATAAGAAGAAGATTATACAACGTGGAAGGGGCCGACCCGTAATAAATTAAACCACGGGCTAACTAGATTACTATAGTATAATTAAAATAAAATATTATTAATAGGCCTATGTCCAGCAGTGAACGTTATGCGGCTGAAATGATGATGATGATAATAAATTAACACTCTCACTGCCAAGGTAAAAGACCCAATAGAAAATCTATTGTTTGGGTACCGCCAGTGGACCCCATTGGCAGGGAGGGTGTTAAAAAAAAAAAAAAAACTTCTCTCATTGAAAGCATTTTACACGTTAAACAAGATTACAGTGAAGTGACTCACACGAATTAAGCTTGTGAATGAATAATAATAACATTTTATGAAACCAAAAACCTAACTTACGATACTCCTTACTATGAATGAGATTTTTTAACGGGGTTGATGAACTTTTGACGTTCAAGATGGCCGCGGGCGGGAGGCACTTACAACGATTGCCTCTCCACTATTTTTTTATAAAAACCGCAGTGGTTTTTAGTTATGCTTATGATGCTGCAGAATTCCCTGGGGAGATAAAAAAGCCTTGTTCTATATCATATATGAGATGGTAGTCGCGACTTCGTTCGCGTGAAATTTAAAATGACCTATGAATTCAATGACATACTTAGGTACTTACAGTTTATCTTTAATCTATTAGTTTTGCCACGAAAATAAACGTTCAGTATAGTTTTGGCCGTGGTTTTGGAGATTAGCGTGCAGACATACAGACTGAAAAATATAGTCTTTTTTCTTGTCAGTTGTATAGTTTGTTGTCGAACTCGGTTTTTCGTTTTATGCTGTCAATTTCATTTGTGTGAATAACGATTTGAATGATAAGTCTTAATTAAGTCTGAGTTTTTTATAATAAGACGGCTCACGTTGGTAACCATGCGATACTATGTCTAAAATAAGCGAAACCTGTGTTGCAGGTTCACAAACAGACAAACATACATTAGTATGGATTAGCCATAGCGGCGGCGGACGTTCACCCTAGGCTTTGCATGCTCTCGCCAGGTATTTCCGGAGGGCAGGCAAAGCGGGTGGACGTAGGGTGACTAAGTTATACCGTAACGGACGGATAGCATTAAATTATTGTTTTTTTTCCTTAAGAATCCCCTTACCCCAGACTTCTCCATAAAAACGTAGTCTACGTTTAATTTTGAAACCACATGTCAGATTTCGGTAAAAATTGGTGATTGTAAAGAAATTGCAATTATCTAGGGTTATAACTGGTTTCCTATCGTAAAATTATGAACTGGAAAGAAAATATAACGATTTAGAAGTTTCCCATACTAATGGTAAAAAATGATATAAAACACTATATTCTATTTCAAGTTCATATTTTACCGTCGGAAACTAGTTATAAACCTAGATAATTGCAATATCTTTGAAATTACAAAATTTTGCCCAAATCGGACATGTCGTTTTGAAATAAAACGTAGACTACGTTTGTATGGAAAATTGTATTTTGGTCTGGGGTAAGGGGACCCTTAACACATTGCTGGACACTTAGCCAGACACAATAGAAATAACAATTGATACGTCTATAGACGTAGTGTGTCCAACAATGTGTTAAGGTAGACAGGAAGAATGCTTTAGCATTAAGTCCACTTATTGTAGCTTTTGTATCAGTAAAGTTTAAAAATATGCATGGGATTGTGCCGGGTCATGTCTGTCGCATGCATCTTGAAAAATGGGCACTTATAATCACCTACCGGGCTCCATAACCACCTACCGGACTCCGGAGGTCGAAGAAAGAGAGGAAGACCAAGAAAGAGACAGGCGGACGACTTTAAACAGTTTGAATAAGAATGGCAGATCACGTCTAGGGACCGCGATAGATGAAAACAGAGAGGGACCTATGATACACAAATAAAACAAAAGCTAACAAAAAAAACGCGTGGTCTAACAAAATTATACTGAAACTACTTATAAATAAAACCCTGAATTCGGTCCATGATACTGAACAACTTTCTCCAAGAAACGTACTTTAGCTAAATTGTTTCAGTATATTTTGTATATTTTATTGTTTATTATCTGGGTGTTTAGTCTCAGCCGTAAGAGCCAAAATGCTCTGGCACAATATAGATATCTACTGTGGCTCTGGCTCTCCGTCCCCCCTGTCAGTCCGTCAGTGAATGTACTTATGTATTATATTAAATAAACAGTAAACGTAAAGAAACAACAACATCCATCTAAAATAATTAAAATGGCAGATGTGTAGATGTTAATGTGTATTCATTTGCATGAATTAAGTATACATTTTTATAACATGTCACCACAATAATAAACAAATCATACTTATGATGAATTACTATCGTAAAACAATGTTATAATTGTGATGATGAGAGCAATTAGTAATTATTTAGGAATTTTAATTACCAAAAAAAAAAAAAAACAAAACAAACATTTTTAGGGATTTGACTAATGAAGTCATAGTTTCTTAGCAAATTCCATATCCAAGAGTGATTCTTTTAGGAGTAGGCAGGAAATTTTAAGGTCTTGCAGCTTATGACACGAAGGTCTCTTAAACTGTGATGGTGGGCGAAAAGGTGAAAAAGAAATCAAACACTGATTCAAATAATTAATCGTCTTATGTTTTATAAATAAATGAAACCGCTAATGAAAGTTTAATAAGTTATTTTATGAGCAAACAACTGTTTGAGTTTTGAAATCTCTAATTACTTGCCATAAAAAGTTTTATTACTTGATTGTGTTGTGGTAGTTTATACGTTAGATAAATGTTCGCAATTTAAAAAAAAACTGTGGATATATTATGTGGTATGTCCAAAACTTATATATATACTTCTATTTTAATTATATTGTTGTAGATATACTCTAAGTATTTATATTATTAGTGGCTTATTGGCGGTACAAGTAAGGTTAGGATTTTTGGCTGATTTTTGACAACTGTCACTAGTTGATTAGTGTCAACTGTCACTAGTGTCCATAGCTAAGAAGTACCTAAGTCATGGTCACCCTACAGCGATATCGTGGGAGAGCCGCGCTCCGGAATGCTGGTCGCTGCATACATTGGTATGTAACGGCGATCGTCCTTGCACTAACCATAGTGCATCCACCCCACACAATCCTCAACCTTACGCCCAATTCTTAAAGTTCAAATTCCAATAACATTTAATCTTGACCGGTGGAAAATAGGGTTAGTACATGGAAATGAATGAATATAGAATTTTGTGCAGTTGTAATAGAGTTTAATTTCCCGTGCTTGTGCCAAATAGGAATTGCATGGTGACTTGGTGAGTCATATGCCTATTTGCGAAGAATTTTCGGAATTCTTCAACAAGTTGTTAATTCTCTTAAAGAATGTAGTCAGTGCAGTTTGCGTGGTGGTAATGGAGACGGTGGCTTGATGGCTTGATTTCTATCGCACACTTTTTTGTGTGTTGCAATTAAATGTGGATGGGACATACCCGTAATAAATCGAACCACGGGCCACTCTTGTATAATGAAATTAAATAACAGTCAAAAACTAAAAAAAAAATCGGCATTTCCATACAAATATGTGCGGCCTCTTGGGCAATATGTAAGGGATTGTCGATTTTTTTTGTTTTATAATGTTTTTAGGGTTCCGTATCCAAATGGCAAAAACGGAACGGATTCGTCATGTCTGTCTGTCTGGCCGTCCGTATGTCACAGCCAATTTTTAGGGTTCCGTAGCCAAATGGCAAAAACGGAACCCTTATATATAGATTCGTCATGTCTGTCTGTCTGTCTGTCCGTCCGTATGTCACAGCCACTTTTTTCAGAAACTATAAGACCTATACTGTTGAAACTTGGTAAGTAGATGTATTATGTAAACCGCATTAAGGTTTTGACACAAAAATAGAAAAAAAAACAATAAATTTTGGGGGTTCCCCATACTTAGAACTGAAACTCAAAAATTTATTTTTCATCACGTGTGCGGTATCTATGGATAGGTCTTCAAAAATGATATTGAGGTTTCTAATATAATTTTTTTCTAAACCGAATACTTTGCGCGGGAGACACTTCCAAAGTGGAAAAAAGTGGTGTGTGTCCCCCCCCGTAACTTCTAAAATAGGGAAATTATAAAACTAAGAAAAAATACATGATGTTCATTACCATAAAAACTACCAGCGAAAATTGGTTTGAACGATATCTAGTAAGTAGTTTTTTTTTAATACGTCATAAATCATAAACGGCAATTTACCTTTCATTCAATCAACTCAAATATAAAAATTTTAAAAAAACATACTACCAGACTTTTATATTATGTTATTTGCTACTACGGAACCCTTCATGGGCGAGTCCGACTCGCACTTGGCCGCTTATTTCTGAAACTATAAGAACTATTCTGTTAAAACTTGGTAAGTAAGATGTATTCTGTGAACCGCATTAAGATTTTCACACAAATAGAGAAAAAAACAATAAATTTTGGGGGTTCCCCATACTTAGAACTGAAACTCAACAATTTTTTTTCATTAAACCCATACGTGTGGGGTGTATTTAAGGATAGATTTTCAAAAATGATATTGAGGTTTCTAATATATATTTTTTTCGAAACTGAATTTGCGCGTGAGAAATTTCCAAAGTATTATACACGATGATTTTGAAGCCGAAGGCCACTTCATAGACATCGTTAATAAAACCTATTAAGCTAGTCTAAATAAAAATTCAGAAACAAAAAATTTTGTCTAAAACTCGAAAGTAAAATTGTGAGATCAATTAGTAGTGCCGCCACCATACACCGCCCGCCGGCGGGCCGCGGTCATCGACATTACGCAGCGTATAACTACGTGGTCTCGATCGAAAATCATTTACGCAACTTTTTTATCTTATGACATACAGAAATTTGGATTACGTATATGGATAGAGGAATTTATTTACTATACGACATTTTTTTTCCAAAACCAATGAAAAGACAGCGTGTATATAAATTATTATTAATTGAAGGGTTAATTTATTACATTAAAATGAAGAAAGTTGTACACTATCGCGGACTGAATTCATTCTTAAAATAGTAACAGTATATTTTGTTAGACCTTATATAAAGAGAGTTAGTATCAAATTGTCTTAAACTAGTTATCTCTCAAACTAGAATCTCATCTAAACATTGACTAAACTGCATGTCGGATAGATAAATGATGCTTGTTATGTATTGCATAAAATATAGGCCAGATGTTCGTTTGTTATGTTTGATATGAGTTGCATAAAGGATGCAGGTTCAACTCCGGTGGTCCATCTTATCTCGTGTGAATGACATAAACTGTACTTGTATTATAATGTTACGGTAACAATACAGCCTCTGTTATAACTTATAACTTTTATAGAGCTGGAGTCATGTATCCTGGGGCTTTATTTTTGAAAAAGTAGTCAGTTATAATACCATTTGCCTTCTAAAGTCAAAGTCAAAATTTTTTATTCAATGTAGGATAAATTTATCTCTTATTGAAGGTAATTTTTAAAATTTTATTGTGTGCAAAAGCTAAAACCTACTACCGTTTCGAAACGACCATTGCTGGGAAGATTACTCCGAAAGAATAAATAAATATATAGGGACAAATTAAAATGATTAAGCTAGCCCCTAAGTAAGTTCGAGACTTGTGAAACGTAGTTAAAAGACACGCTTTCCTTTTGAATACTTATCGATCAGATATTTTTGAAATTGCTACTATTAAGAGTAGTTAAGTTATGACTAAAATAATATTTTACAGAGAAAATATAGAAATTTTTTAATAAGTAACTAGGTTACATACTTTTCAGTTTTTGACTTCAATACGAGAAATATAAATTACATCTCCTTTCATCATCATCATCACACTAAAAACAAAGATTTTCTGACATTAAAAGCAGCGAGTAGTAAAAAACCCTTCGCTGCGAATTCCATGACTAGAGCGCTTAAAAAGATTAAGCGCCATTTTAAAGTTGGAAAAATATTCCTACGCGGCTACGCGGTTCAAAAACATGGTTCCAGTTCGGTTTTATGTTTGCGTTAGGCATTGAATAACGTTTTATATTACAATAATATTATTATACTTAACGTTTTCCTGTATGGAATAGTACCAACGGCGGATATAACTACACTTTATTTAATTGTTAACCGACTTCAAAAATTTGGGTTTTCAATTCCACCCGTATGTTTTTTGGAAATATACGCGTTATCTTTGCCACTTTTTAACAGATTTTGAGAATTATTTTGTTATTTGAAAGCCTTAAGTACCAAATTGGTCCCATATTAATTTGGTAAAGACATATTGAAGAACTAAGGATGTGGAAGAAAGTTCTGAAAGAAAATAAAGTAAGTTGTTTTTTGTTAAAAAAATCGATTAATTGGATAATAAAATAAGGCATAGCTACTTTGCCGTTTTCCATAAATAACAGTTTCTTTTCATATCCGAACCTTTTTCTTTTATTATGTTACTATAATTGCAGTAATAAATAATTTGTTTTTTAACAGATATATAATAAATTTACAGTAGTTATTCTAAATCTAAAGAAAGGTCATAAATATACGACATACGTACGAGTAATTATGACTTAACATTATTAACACTGGTATATTATTTTTTGTGTCGCTTAGAAGTTTGTCATATATGGTCTATAAAAGCTTACTGAAACTATTTCAAGGGTGAACTCAGTTCATGACACTGAACAACTTTCGTTCGCCAAGGAACATGTACCGATCTTTTTTTATAACTTTTATTCATTTATAAGTAAGTATATACAATGTCCTTTTTTATTAAGTACAAATATTTTAAGAGGTGATTCAGACCATCATTTTAAACAACTTTTCCCAATAAATGTACATCGAAATAGGAAAAAAAAATTTTAGGTTTTCACAGAAATCGAAGTAGTCACGTGATATCATTACTATAGAAAATGAAAATTATTTTTTTGTATTTCGATAAAAATTTACTGGGAAAACTTGTTCAAAATTATGGACTGAATCACCCCTTAAAATATTTGTACTTAATAAAAAAGGACATTGTATAACTATAAGTAAAAAACAGTACAAGTTCATTATATATACAAAGTCTGCCAAACTGCACAGCAGTTTGTCGGCAGTTGTTCTTGGATAAATATCTTATGATGTTTATCCAAGAGTATCCTATGATGGTCTTTTTTTTTTTCTCCCGGACTAGCATGGATTGAGCAATGAAAATAATACTACCACGGCCTACGCTAAAACAAGACTTGTGTATCGGACATTAGTCATCCAAAAAGAGGTTAGCGGTTTTCACGATTTTCGAAAATCAAAACTGATTTAAAAAAGCAGGTCCAATTTATCGGTTTTTTTTTGTTATGTATGTTTACCGATTACGCATTAGGAAAATTCTTTTTTATTTGGAAGGGCCTTACCACTTGTCAGGTGGTCCCATAAAATTTTATCAAAATCGATTGTGTAGTATAGTGGTGAAGTCAGTTTTTAGTTTAGAAAAATTATCTCCATAAGAATAACATTTATTCTGTTTCGTGTCGTGTAGGTTGTTGGTACTTATTAATTAATTAATTTAATTTAAATACTTCGTTAATATTTAAATCGAAAATGCTTTATTAATAAATGGAAGAAACGACGCACGTTTTGCGAAAATGGAGGGTTCATTAGGAGATAGCATTACTAACCTTTAGGTGTTCGGTGCAGCCTTCATTAGGGATATGACACATTGCTAGCGGAAAGCGATTTTAAATACATTGTCGTGTGGCTTCCTGCACAAGGGGTTGCTAATTAAAATATTTTTTTCAAATCTAAAAACCGACTTCACCCCCAAAATACACCAACGATTTTGATAAAATTTCTATCGGAGACCTGACAATATTTTTTAAAGCTAAAAACCGACTTTACTTCTTCTACACTACACAATTGATTAATAATGTCGATAGGACCACCTGAACAACCACTTCAAACATAAAAAAATCCAAATCGATCCAGACGTGTGCGAATGAGCGGTGAACATACATTAAAAAGAAATTGCGACGAACTGATAACCTCCTCCTTTTTATAAGGTTAATAATAAGATAGTCGTAGTTGCTTGACGCTGAAACCCAGTAACGTCCGTCTTGCGTAACGTGCCGCTTATAGAGTAACCCCCAGAATATGTAATAGTAGCAGTAGGTAGTTCTTCCGGCCTAGAATAGGACCATATCTTTCTCTGGAAGTCGTAAAAGGCGATTAAAGTACTAAACAACTGTATTTCCAAAGAAAGTTGACGTCGGGCGGCCTTGGTTCCTCTTTTCGGCTTTTTCATCATCCTTGGTTGTAAGAATTTTTGGCACGCATATCATACCTGACGGAGTCAAGCCAACATTTCTAGGTTAAAATTCAAAACTCGATTCGAAATACAAAATTTAAAATTTAAAATTCAATTTCCCGCTTTTTCCGTCAATGTAGTCTCTCCTTACAGCTCTTGACATTTGCAGCAAAAATGAGTTTAGTGCGGAGGGCGGCAATTGGAGTGGGTTCGATGCCCGGCCCGCTACCTAACTGACTTATTAAGTGTGGGGTTGCAGGGCGGGGTTGCAAAACTGCAAGTTGTTGCTACAAAGTATTTGTATGTAGCTGATGATTCATATTATTTTGTTTAGGTCGTGTTAATATGAAATATATACTATACTTATACACTATCACATTTTATTCACTATCACGTTCACGGCAGACAGAGAATTTAGAGTCTTGCAGCTCTAAGTAGACAGTACCCAGGAAATAAAGTAAAATATGAATAAAGCTTTTCTTAAATTATTTTATTACATAGGGACAATTTTTGGCCACTAGCGCAAGGTTAGTCCATGATACTAAACTACTTTCTATAAAAAAGTTATTAAAAATCCATAAATACTTTTTGTTCTCCCATACAAAATCCATTGCTGAGCGCTCATTTTTATCAATATCAAAATGCAAACCACGTGGTCGCCGTGTAGTTTCCCGAAAGCTCCTGCGTCGCTCGTAAAAGCTCGCAAAGCACGCCACATCGAATGGCCAATAAAGTACAAATCATAAAACAACGAAACTGCAATAAAGCGCAAATAATGGACAAGCGCGAGCTGGCTCTTAGCTGTAGTGTTCCGTTGTTTTTATTGTCAAATTCAAAAAGGTACTTAATGGTATTGTTGGATGCTTTGTAAGTTACTATTTAGTCAAACTGGTAGATACTAACGCCTTTAATGATTGAAATATATAAAACAGAGAATAGTTTATGTAAGCTTAATAGAATAATAAGATGTTTTCTTTTATATTGAATTTATGTATGCCTAAATATATGACATGTTATGGGTCGACCTTGAAAACACAAAAAAAATAATTTCTCTTTCTGTAAGTGAGATTATCAGAAACCCTCGTACAACTTTTTAGCTAGTATCCTTAAGTTTCATTAGAACTTCGAAAATCATTGAAATAAAATACCCTGAATTTTCCTTTGCAAAAAATACTAAAAACGGCCATTTTTGACTCTTTTTGTAAAGGTTTCTAAACCGGATAGTATTTCAATGACTTTCGAGGTTCTAATGAAACTTCAGGATACTAGCTAAAAAGTTGTACGAGGGTTTCTAATAATCTCACTTACAGAAAGAGAAATTAATTTTTTTGTGTTTTCAAGGTCGCTAGCGCAGGGAGGAGCCTTAAATGTACATCAAATAGAAAAATAAACTAAATGGAAAACGTCATATTAACCTTCGTTCAAGTTATGGTGATCACTTACCATCAGGTGACCACCCACTTGTTCGTTTGCCGCCCTATAACATAAAAAGACACTTACATCAAATAACTTCTAAATACTCTATAGATTCACTCCACTGCTGGACTAAAGGACTCTCCCAATAAAATGAGGATTTCCTCATAATTACCACCATAAATGGGTTGGTGATCGCAATAGATGGCATTAATCCGTTGCACTTAGTCGCCTCTTACAACACCTGTGGGAGAGACTGAAACTCTCGTGGCCACAAAGGGTTTTCTTTCGCCGCACGGAACCCTAAAAATATATTACATAAGTTCGAGGCGGATAACACGATTTCGTGCAAAACTTCACCGGAACCTCCCCCATTCCTCACCCCCCTTCCCCCTGCTGCGTCAAGTTCCTGTGTGAATATTTCATGAGATTTGAAGACGAAACAGGATAAATTGTTTGGAGTCACTCAGCTGTTGTTAATAGCTTGCAGTATGATACCTTCTAATCTTATACCTTTAAACGAGCAATTCTTGTATGTATGTATATATATATATATTTATTTATAAATTTCTGTGATCTCGAAAACGGCTCTAACGATTTCGCTGAAAATTTGTATATGGGGGTTTTCGGGGGTAAACAATCGATCTAGATTAGTTTCATGTTTGGGAAAACGCGTGTTTTCGAGTTTTCATGCGTTTTTCTTTCCACGCAGAATATGGTCGCTAATTTCGTCGCGCCGCGACCGCCTTGATTTAGCTCAGTGGTTAAGGATAGCGACCGCTAGAAAGAGTGTTACGGGTTCGAATCCCACTCGGTGACTTACTTTTGTTTTTTTATGTTTAAGTTTATATTTTTTTTTATTTTGCTTTGTTACTAGACAAGTTTAAAAAAAATTAGTTAATGTTTGAGATGTAACCGAGCAAAGCTCGGTCGCCCAGGTACTATGTCTTTAAGTACCTAATTTTTATGTTGAGTGATTTTTTCTGTGAGGCTGGCTCAATATAATAGGGCCGTAGATAATTTCTTTTTACCTCATTAGATAGATTATCAAAGAGTATGGTATACGTATAAGTTTTTTTTATTTCTTCCATGCTGGTCTGGGAGAAATAAAAGAAACTTAGAATGTACCAGCTGCTTCTCTTCCCACGCAGATCGTAAAAGCCGATCGAGGGAATGTGCAAAAATGCAAATTATGTTAACAGGCGATGCGGCTAGCAACCCATCACTGTCTTCTTCTTATATTTAAGAGCTGGGCTCTTGTCGGTGGAGTGCTTTCCATGTCTCTCTTCCTTCCGCTAAGTTCTTAACCTCTTTATATGTTTTCACTTTTAATTTTTCTTTTATTTGGTCTATAAATTTCCTTCTGGGTTTTCCTACTCCTCTCTTTCCTTCTATTTTTCCTTCCATTATTGTTTTAAAGAATGCATCGTGGCGTAGCGTAGATGACCGAACATTTTGCCTCTTCTATTTTCTATAATTTGTATTATTTGTCTTTTCTCTCTCACATCCTCTAATACCTTCTCATTTGTAATTTTTTCTGTCCAACTTATTTTTTTCATTCTCCTCCAGCACCACATTTCAAATGCTTCTAATCTATCTCTATCCTTTTTGGTCATCGTCCACGTTTCACATCCATACAAGGCAGTGCTCCATATAAATGTTTTAATAAATCTTTTACGTAATCAAAATATGTATTTTTACCCATCACTGCATTGTTTGCTTTTCCATCTTCTCGCCCACCATGACGCTAAAAGTGGCTTTTGGGTCTTGCGGCCCTGGGCTTTGCATAGAACCGCAAGACCCAAAATGCTCTGTCTGCCCCATTATGGATAAAGATGTATGGTATACGTATTTTTTCTTTTCTCTGATTAGAAAATAATGAAGAAGATACAGCGTATTTAAATTTCGCGTGACGTCACGATTGACTACGATTTTTTATCAACGGTGACGTTAATCACCCCCACACTCTGAAACTTCGAAACGCTGTATCTTCGTCAATTTTGACTACTTTAGTAAACGAAAAAATGCTAAATAAATTGAATAATTGAAATAATATATTTTTGACCCAGTCTACATTCGTATAATACGTGATATAACCAAGGTCTTAGGTCTTTATGCCTTACCTTTTGACTTCATCACACTTTCGCACGTGGATAGTGCACACGTGGCAATAAAATTTCTTAAGCTCCACCATATTTCGCAAGGTTACAAGCCGATGGCTCCGGCTGCCTTCATTGTAAGGTCATCAAGCTATGTCAGATGCCTTTCGGCAGCATCAAAAGCTGATACTTACACACCGAAAAACAATTTTACACTTCTAACCCCACAAATTAGCTGAATTCAATTAGATCATTTGTAACCAATTACTAATTTACTATACTAGATCAATTTGTCCAAAAAGTTGCGCCAAGTTTAGAAAGTACAGGGGTGAAGGGCTCGTAAATGCAAATCAAAAGTAGGCGCACGTAAGGGAGTTTAGACTTTATAGCCTCGCAGTTTGCGGGCCCTCATTGCCTTATAATTTGTACGAATTGAAATTTTATGAGCGCGGATCAGATGTTATCAAATGTTGAACTCGTACGGTTTATAATTTGGGGATTTGCGCAACATTTATGAGCATTTGCGGTAAAATGTTTAGCCGTAATCGTAAAACATGTATCAGTAAAGCTGGTTATTTTGTAGGCGAAGATTAAAATATAGGACGAAGTTTAGGATAAGGTAACAAAAGTTTTTTGTAAATTCTAATATGTTAGTCATAGTAAAATCAAGTCTCTAGGAAGCTCTTAACCCTCTACCTTCATATGTAGGAAGTGCTGTTGCTTATTTTGTAAGAAACAAAAAAAGACAAATAATTAATAAAGTCACATCACAACATATAACACATAAAAATATATGTGTACATATATTATTTTAAAAATTCATTTACCGTATATTATAATATAACTTTTCAGATTTTTTTAAAAATATCATTGCAGCATAGAATATTCTTGTTTAAAATAATATTACTAGATCTTTCTATACTTTGAAATACAAATAGATACGTGATATTTGGACTAGCGAGCAACGAATTCTCATCGTGTCCTGCTGCGGCGGCCATTGTTGGAGCGGAACTTCCGTGTCCTGTTTAGATCGTATATACATAGATATGTAGTCTGCCCCAAAGCGTAGTGTCAAGGTCACAGGTTGCATGATAGATAAGAATTTAAAAAAATGCTTTAGCCTCACGTGAATAATGGACGACCCAATTGAGAAAAAAGAATAGAAAAGTAGAAGTGCCGAAACGTAGTGTCAAGGTTACAGGTTGCTTGATAGATAGGAGTTTTAAAAAAGTTGCTTTAGCCTCACGTGATGAATGGACGACTCAATTAAGAAAAAAAATGTAGGAAAGTAGAAGTGCCGAAACGTAGGTGTCAAGGTCATAGAAACCTATGACACATACCTTGAAACTATATTTCGTCATGATAGATATGAATAAAAAATTAACTATAAATAAATATATACGGACAAATCACACAAATTGAGCTAACCCCAAAGTAAGTTCAAGACTTGTGTTGTGCTTATGGGATACTAACTCAACTATGCTACCTAAATATTTAAAAACAAATAAATTACAGATAAACATCCAAGACCCAGATCAATATGAAAAAGATCACTTTCTATCTTGAACTGACCAGGGATTGAATCCGGGACCTCCGGTATGTCAGCCTGTCGTTATGACAACTAGCCACTAGGTAGGCTACAGAGGTCGTCAAATACAGCTGTTTCTATTCCCGCGCAGATCATAGATGCAGATGGAGGGAACGGGGGAAAATGCGAAGCGGCTGGCTAACCATTACTGTGTCATACTATTATTAATTTTGCTATTACTTAACTAAGTATTTTGATTGCTAACAACTTTTCTCGCCTATCATCTTGCCTTCAAGCGAGCCTTGGCCTTTGAAACCCAAAGTGCTTTGTCTGCCCTAATAGGAATAAAGACGACGCATACATCATCCATATTCAAAAATGTCTAAAACTATTCAGGGTCTAACAAAATAATATACTAAAACTATTTTATGGGATTGATATGATAAGGAAGAAATCAGTCTAAGAATAAACAACTATCCTCAACAAAAATTTATTAATATAAGAAAGATATTTTTTTTGTTTTCATACAAGATGACCGATCAGTTTAACTAAGTAAATGAAATAAAACACTATTGTTGATTGTGATTGTTACTACGTACGCCATTAATGCCGCTTTTGAAGTAAGGGTCCAGAAGTGCCACTTTTGAAACGCGGAGTCACTAGATGACTGGTTTTTCCCATACAAAAAACCGTTTGTTTAGTGACCCTGCGTTTCAAAAATGGCACCACAGGTAGGTTTTTGAGGCATAAAACTTTGCGCTTGATTGTACAATTCAGAATTCTCGCCGCGTGGCGTCTGGCCTAAGTCTAGTTCGAAGAATGATATTTCATTTCCTATGGCTATTTTAAGGCTTATATGGTTTGCAAATGCGCTCGCTCACCCGTAGGCAGCCGCCGTGTGGAAATCCGGTGTCTTTGTTTGATCGGGATCGTCCATTAATTACGTGAAGCTTGTAAAGCAGTTTGAAAAAAATTTGGTTAAAAAGTTGCTAAAAATATCACGTGATTAATGGACGACCCATGAGAAAAACATAAGGGCCAGGAAATAAGTCCCGCATTTCTGGTAGAACAGTTCATTACGAGTACAAGTTGACCGATTAACTGATCCTGAGTTTTTCATGTTTCAAAATATTGCTCTCTGGTGAAAGTTGTTTAGTATCATTAGTGTATACTAATAAAATATGCTACGCGGCAAAAATTTATTACTTTCAAGATAAATTATTGTTGTTTCATATTTGTTTGTATCTCCCGGTCACAGGCGTGTTATATTTTTCGTAAAGTTATTGTCTCGGGTGAAACCCCTAAACTTATTTGTACTTGGTACCATTTACTCGACTCATAATAATCGTATTATTAGCTATACTCCGTTTAGTTAGAAATCTTATACCCTTAAACGAGCAATTCTTGTATGTATATATATTTATTTATAAATTTCTGTGATCCCGAAAACGGCTATAACGATTTCGCAGAAAATTTGTATATGGGGGTTTTCGGGGGTAAACTATCTATCTAGATTAGTTTTATGTTTGGGAAAACGCGTGTTTTCGAGTTTTCATGCGTTTTTCTTTCCACGCAGAATATGGTCGCTAATTTCGGCGCGCCGGCCGCCATCGGCTTAGCTCAGTGGTTAAGGATGCTGACCGCTAGAAAGAGTGTTACGGGTTCGAATCCCACTCGGTGACTTACTTTTGTTCTTTTTTTTATGTTCAAGTTTATAAATAATTTTTTATTTTGTACTGTTTTTAGACAAGTTTAAAAAAAATTGTTAATGTTTGAGATGTAACCGACCGAGCAAAGCTTGGTCACCCAGGTACTTTTAATAAATGTTAACAATCTTGACATATCTTTTCATTAAAATTTACACTTTATAAAATCAATACCTTTGCAAAATAACATAATTACGTTGTAATTTGCAAAGTTATTGATTTAAAAAAAGTATATTAGTATTAAAGGACATGTTAAGATTATTTACATTTATTTAAATACCTAATCAAACGGAGTATAAGTTCCATTGAATAAAAAGTAAAGTAAAGGCGACTGTAGGCGCTGTAGCCGCCCGCTCAACATCTAGACCAGTAAAAATAGCACAACCTGGACATAATCCTATAACCGTGAGTTTCTTTAACCGTCCAAAGGCGTGAACGGGGAACGGGGACGCATGTAGCCGGGACTCTAGCTGTCTTATTATAAAACGCAGTTTATGTTACTAGGTTTAAACAATTATCCGACCAAATCAAGTTGACATTTTTAGATGAGACAGTGGCGTATTACAAAATGTCAACTTAATTTGGTCGGATAATGGTTTAAACCTAGTAACAAAGTTAGTCTGCGTTTTATAATAAGGCGGTAGGAGTTTCCATTATGTATCTAACACTAATATTAATTCTGTCGTCCTGATAAACAAGCTCTAAGCCCCTTGACCACAAATCAACCACGTCTTGGCTTCCCCCGGGACTGATATGACTGATACGATGTCAATTTATAGCCCTCGTCTATTTACTTGACATGTTTACTGCCTATAATACGGTTCTGGAATAACGCACCTAAGGTAAACTGGTAGACATTGCCTAGCATTAAGTTTACCTTTTTAATCCCCGGCGAAAAGACGTGTGTTCTAAGTTTGACGCTATTGTCTATCTATGATGGACCGATTACGATGCGGTTTTTTTTACATGAAAGAAAATTCTCTTGCGGTGGTTCTAATTTATGTTTGAGTTAAAAATGAGTTTCTTTCGGCGTTTCTTCTCAGCAGTGGTCTTTCCGAAGCGCTGCTATTGGCAGCTTTTCTTTATAAAATTAATTCAATTTTAGTATACGCTACACGTAATGTTTATTATACTTATTGACGTGTAAAAGTGCCTGTAAAGGTCTAATTACTAAATAAACATTTTAATTTTGAATTTTTGAAAAAACGCAAAATTCTATACCCTTTGTGGTCCAAGTGATCTGCTGACCACGCCGGGGTTGCTTATCTTGAGAAAGCGCTCCGATCAGGCCACCGAGCTTCTCATGTTTATGCCAAAAATACCTCAAAACATGCTTAATGTTTAAATTCTGAGCATCTTCCACCACTTCCACGTGGCTAGGCCGGTATCACAGATTGTTGCGAACTCGGATTTTTTAACCGCTGTTTAACTTTGCCTTACTTTACGATACTTCAAATTTACGGGTCTTGAATATGTTAAAATACCATTTTTCCACTTTTATGCCCACCATCCTGCATAACGAGGGCTTTTTGTCTAGCGGCCTCAGGCTCGGTCTACCGATAAAGACTTGATAAAGTATCTGTAATTATTTAAATACCAGGTGAATTGATAACAGGTCAATTGGAATCAATGCATATTTTTTTACTAGCTTTTATATCAAAATAAATTTGACACACTTCCCGGTTTCCGATTGAGCTGAAATTTTGCACGCATACGTATATCTCATGACAATGCAATATTATGGTGACGTGAAGCTGATCTGATGATGGAGCCGGAAGGTGGTCACGGTTCTCTGTGATAACTATATTCACAGAGTTTAGGCGCGATCGTCTTGAAGAGCACTTTAACCATTTTAGGTGGTTATTGAGAAAAAAGCGAGTCTTCAAAAATTTTTTTTGATTATTTTGTATAAAAACTTACAAAGTAAAATCGTAGTGAATATTTCGCTTCACGCCAGACAACCTTGAAAGTGTAACGGAGATGTATCAACCCGGAGGGATGTTTCTATAGTAAAAGTTGTTCACATTGATTAGTATTTTTACTCCCTTTCGGGTTGATACCCCATTTCCATCACGCGTTGTATACGCCAGGGCAAATTTTGAAAATCGGCTGTGTAGTAGGATGTTGAAGGTAGTTTTTAGTTTTGAAAATTATCGTTCACGACCGTTTTGCTCCAAATATGGCTCTGGTAGTACACAGAGGGTCGTCCTCCTGCAGTGGAGACTAAACAGACCTGATGCTGATGATAATGACCGTTTAGCTGCACGTACGAAAGCCTACAGGCGGCAGCTGAAATTCAGTGCCTTCCTCTTGTAGTGAGATACGCGCTTCTTCTTATCGTGTGTGTTAGTTTCTAACACTAGTGTCAGAGTTTTTAAACCGCCTTTAAGGCCTCAGACATGGTTTTAGGTAACGACCAATGTCAAAGACAGTGACCGGGACCGACGGCTTAACGTGCCCTCCGAAGCACGGATCCTCTTACTTATCAGACAATCAGGTAATCAACCTGCAATGTCCTAACCAAACTAAGACAACAACACAAAGTCGTTGCCCGCACCGGGAATAGAACCCGCGACCTCCGGGTATGAGCCGAACGCTCTAACCACTACACCACGGAGGCAGATACGCGCTGAGCTTCTGCCTATTTGTATCACTGCGACACATAATCACAGCCTGTCTCGTGTGCTTGTATTCATTCCGTTGTTTTAATTATTGTTTTGCGTTGTGTGTCTCTGTTGGTACAAAGTCTTTATCTATCTACCTGTCTATCTTTCAAAAATATTAAACCATGGTATTAATAATCACATTGACTTGCAGCAGACAGCCTTGGTTGCGTTCGCCGACCTTACTATGCTATGCAGGGGACATTGTTTTTCCGCGACATTTCCGTTACGTAAGTCTTGGCCTAATAATAGCTCAACGATTTTCAAATTGTCGAGACTCTCTTGACGACCTCTGTGCCCTACTGGTCATCATAGGCAGTCAGAGTCACACCTAAGCCCGGGCTCGATCCCCTTAGGTCAAGATGGAAAATGATCCTTTCTAGATTGACCTGGGTCTTGGATGCAGTATCGTTAAGTATCCCGTAACACAAGTCTCGAACTTAGGGGCTTGCTCAATCTGTGTCATTTGTTTGTATTTATTTAATATCTCTGTGTGTGGTCCTTTCTGTCTAAAATGTGTCTCTTCATCATCACCATCAGGTCTTTTTGTCTCCACTGCAGGAGCACGACTCTCTCTGTACTACCCGAGCCATACTTGGCCAGAGCAGCCAGAGGCTTTGGCCTACACTCTCTACGCTGGCCTAACTAGGTCTCATTGATGTTTATAAGCTTTGTTTAGCTTGTATTTCCCAAGTCGCCTTCTAAGACATCCACGGGATGATTTGGAGTCACATTTTTTAGATACAGTAACTGTCTCTATCCTTGTAAATATTTTATCCATCTATTTTACAATGTGCTTTTTAACCTAGTACATATATATTTTTTCCTTTATCTGGCCCTAAAGATTACCATTGCCATTCAGCGTGGTAATGTTGCCAGCCTCTTGGGCACGGTACCACATGACAGCGATTTGCCAAACTTTTGAAATAATTTGAAATTAAATAATTTATCTATTTATAGTTAGTTTTCTTGTAAGTATTTTTTTTTAATTAATTCGTTCTTGCTCATCAAAAAGTATTTTCACAAGCTTGTTTAGTTTCACATGACCCGTTGTCTGTAATCATATCTTGCAAATTAAAACCTACTTCCTGGTTTCCGATTGAACTGAAACTTTGAACGCATAAGTGTATTGCGTGTATTGCAATATTATTATAACATGGAGCTGATAATTATAATGATGGAGCTGGAAGGTGGAATCGAATCGAATTTTCGGCTTATTAAATTTATCTTGATAACTACTTAGGCCTCATAATAAAAACATGTACGAAATTTTTTTGACGTGATAACGTCTTTAAAATCGTTTTAGTCGGGTGACATGTTCAGAAACTTGTGTCACACCAAAACCTCACGAGCGCGATCGCAGGTATAACGAGAGAGAGACGGACCGATCTCCCGTCTCATCTCGAGCGCTGCCAGTCATTCCGTGAAACGACGTTATCACGTAAACATCTCGATCGTAAACCTACTTTACAAACAACCAATTTTTTTAAATAAAAACTTAGTTTATTAAAAAAAATCATGAACTCTCGTGAACTCTGCAGACATGTGTACATGCATCTGTAATTTTAAACTTTTTTCACTCGACAGTAAATATGCATAGTAACATCGATATCTTATTTCTGAAGATGTAAATTTAAATTTCCTTTTATGCATGTTGTGTAAATAAATTAACGCTTTATATTTTTGATTTTAGAAACTATTTAGTTAATTTAAGATTTTTATTGTTGTATTTACCCTCGACTGATCCAGAACGAATGCGCTGTATTAATTAATTAATTAATATATTTCTGCTTAGTTATTTCATTTGGTCGTTTTATTAATTTCTTTGTTAACGATTTCAAGAGAGAAGTCAGTACTACGTGTAGCTGCTGTAAGTAAGATTTTTGAAGTGAAAACTTCCTTAGTGGCGTTGTGCACTTTTTATGGAATGGGTAAAAAATGATAAACTCGCGTCAGGACACGTGACCTGATCGAAAATTCGTAAGATGGCGCAGGGCGCTTGCGCGAATGTTCGTGTGTGTTTATGTTACAGCGTGCTACGCGCATCCATGGATAGTGACAGCTGATGGTTCGACCGTCTGTGTAGTGGCCATATTGCTGTGTATTTGAAAATGATTTTGTTGAAAATGAATTTGGTCATGCTTGTGACATTTGTGACAGACTGTGGTTCAGAAAAGATTTGAAATATTTTATACTGATAATTAAAGCAATTTGTGCAAAATTATTCCCTAACCATTCCAAAATATCAAAAATGCACAACGTTAATATTCATGTTTTTACTTCTGCCGGCACTCCCAGAGTGCAACCCGTCGTTTTTTTTTAAATTAATGAGTAAATAAGTACTTCTTTACTCGTTTAAACAAGAAGCAAATTCAGAAAAGCTATCATATTTTCTTAAAGACATAATAATCCACGTACAAGTCTAAAACATACATGAATAAGTTTTATAATCCTTGTGATCGTGGTAATCTCACTTCTGATCCTGCAAATGGCGAAAGGTTCAGAGGAAGCCGGGATCGACGAATTATTCATAAGGCTCTGACGTCACATCCGGGCCGGTGTGACGTCACTGGACAATTAGTATGATATCCTGCGGGTAATGCGTGTTCTGGACACGGCCCTTGAATTTCAAGTGCGGTACATATTTTGTTATTATTTCTATTTTCACTGAGTATGGCAATGTTGTGCCTTACATCATACCGCTGGTCTTCCGTGGCACCAAGAGTTAAGGGAGAAAGCGAGAAAGCACTACAAGATTTATGACTGCGCCCTGCGGTGGTACCTGCGCCTAAAGTAGCCTTTGTGTTAATCCAGGGTGTCAGCTTCCTGCATACTAAATTTTATCAAAATTGGTCCAGCCGTTTGCGCGTAAAGTAACAAACACACACACACACTTACAAACTTTCGCTTTTATAATATTAGTGTCTAATAGTATATTTATGTTGTGATAGCGTAGCGGCAACAAAATTAGATTATCTGTGAAAATTTTAGTTATCTAGCTATTACGGTTTATGACATGTAGCCTTATGTCATGAGTTATGATATGATATGCTCCCATGCTGGTCTGGGATAAATAAAAAAAACTTAGAATGTACCAGCTGCTTCTCTTCCCACGCAGATCGTAAAAGCCGATCGAGGGAATGGGCAAAAATGCAAATCATGTTAACAGGCGATGCGGCTAGCAACCAATCACTGTATTGATTCCTTTTCCATCTTCTTGCCCACCATGACGCTAAAAGTGGCTTTTGGGTCTTGCGGCCTTGGGCTCTGCATAGAACCGCAAGACCCAAAATGCTGTGTCTGCCCCATTAGGGATAAAGACGTGATAGTATGTATGTATGATATGATAGACAGACGGACGAACAGCGGAGTCTTAGTAAAAAGGTTCCGTTTTTACCCTTTGGGTACGGAACCCTAGAAAACCGTAAAGCAACATAAAGCATGCTCAACACGATGACAATCACTGAGATGTTATCTCGGCCCGTCTAACGGCCAGCGCGAGCGTTCACATGTTCACATGGGTTTCCCTGCCGCTTACCTTGACCTCTGGGTCAAAAATAATATAATAGGATGATCGAGTGACGACAGGGTCCGAAAAGTATGATTGTAATTAGTCCGTCTTTTAGATTATCCAAAAATAATGAACCCGTATTTTTCAGTTTACCAAAAAAGTAAAAATTTACAAAGATACGGAGCGTCAAAGTTTCGGAGTGGGGGGCTTGCGACGTCACACTTAAATTAAAATCGTGCTTAAGTGTGACGGCACGCGATATTTCAATATTGGCGCTGTATCTTGGTCATTTTTTGAGTTTTTCAGAGAAAACAAAAAATACGTGTTCATTTTTTTTCAATAATCTAACCGATGGACCAAAAATATTTTTCCATCCGTCATGCCTTTTACTAACGTAACAGATACTCAACGTCATAAAAACTATTGGAGAGTCCGTAAGTAGGCAATACTGGAGTTGAGGGGTAGCCTCTGGGTCAAAGATAATATAATTACTAACGTAACAGATACCCAACGCCATAGAAACTATTGGAGACGTAAGTAGGCAAAACTGGAGTTGAGGGGTAGCCTCTGGGTCAAAGATAATATAATTACTAACGTAACAGATACCCAACGTCATAGAAACTATTGGAGACGTAAGTAGGCAAAACTGAAGTTGAGGGGTAGCCTCTGGGTCAAAGATAATATAATTACTAACGTAACAGATACTCAACGCCATATAAACTATTGGAGACGTAAGTAGGCAAAACTGGAGTTGAGGGGTAGCCTCTGGGTCAAAGATAATATAATTACTAACGTAACAGATACCCAACGTCATAGAAACTATTGGAGACGTAAGTAGGCAGAACTGGAGTTGAGGGGTAGCCTCTGGGTCAAAGATAATATAATTACTAACGTAACAGATACCCAACGTCATAGAAACTATTGGAGACGTAAGTAGGCAAAACTGGAGTTGAGGGGTAGCCTCTGGGTCAAAGATAATATAATTACTAACGTAACAGATACTCAACGCCATAGAAACTATTGGAGACGTAAGTAGGCAAAACTGGAGTTGAGGGGTAGCCTCTGGGTCAAAGATAATATAATTACTAACGTAACAGATACCCAACGTCATAGAAACTATTGGAGACGTAAGTAGGCAAAACTGGAGTTGAGGGGTAGCCTCTGGGTCAAAGATAATATAATTACTAACGTAACAGATACCCAACGTCATAGAAACTATTGGAGACGTAAGTAGGCAAAACTGGAGTTGAGGGGTAGCCTCTGGGTCAAAGATAATATAATTACTAACGTAACAGATACTCAACGCCATAGAAACTATTGGAGACGTAAGTAGGCAAAACTGGAGTTGAGGGGTAGCCTCTGGGTCAAAGATAATATAATTACTAACGTAACAGATACCCAACGTCATAGAAACTATTGGAGACGTAAGTAGGCAAAACTGGAGTTGAGGGGTAGCCTCTGGGTCAAAGATAATATAATTACTAACGTAACAGATACCCAACGTCATAGAAACTATTGGAGACGTAAGTAGGCAAAACTGGAGTTGAGGGGTAGCCTCTGGGTCAAAGATAATATAATTACTAACGTAACAGATACTCAACGCCATAGAAACTATTGGAGACGTAAGTAGGCAAAACTGGAGTTGAGGGGTAGCCTCTGGGTCAAAGATAATATAATTACTAACGTAACAGATACCCAACGTCATAGAAACTATTGGAGACGTAAGTAGGCAAAACTGGAGTTGAGGGGTAGCCTCTGGGTCAAAGATAATATAATTACTAACGTAACAGATACCCAACGCCATAGAAACTATTGGAGACGTAAGTAGGCAAAACTGGAGTTGAGGGGTAGCCTCTGGGTCAAAGATAATATAATTACTAACGTAACAGATACTCAACGCCATAGAAACTATTGGAGACGTAAGTAGGCAAAACTGGAGTTGAGGGGTAGCCTCACACAGATCGCAGCACTCACGCCGCAAGTACCGATTTTATTTTACTGTTATTCTAATTTCCCGTGGTTTGATTTATTACGGGGATGTCCCTTTCACATTGTATATCTAGTATACAGGATGACTTTTTACCCACCAGCCAAATTTTTGAAGCAAGTTCAGTCCATGATACTGAACCACTTTCCACAAAAAAAGTTATTAAAAATCGAAAAAAAATTGTTGTCCACCCATACAAAATTCGCTTGGCCGAGCGCTGATATGTATGGGAAGCCGAATTTTTATTTTCAGTTTTCGTTAATTGTTTTTATAGAAAGTAGTTCAGTATCATGGTCAGACCAGTTTGGTTGGTGGTTAAAAAGTCATCCTGTATAAGTATAATAAATATAACATATAAATTATATTGTTGCAAAAATCTACGATTACTTATCATTATCATTTCAGCCGTATAACGTCCACTGCTAGGCCTCAGTTTCCCAAGGATTTCCAAAATATACCGATCTAAAATGGCTTTCTTCTTCTTATATTTAAGAGCTGGGCTCTTGTTGGTGGAGTGCTTTCCATGTCTCTCTTCCTTCCGCTAAGTTCTTAACCTCCTTATATGTTTTCACGTTTAATTTTTCTTTTATTTGGTCGATAAATTTTCTTTTGGGTTTTCCTACTCCTCTTTTTCCTTCTATTTTATATAATGGAAGGAAAAATAGAATGGCTTTATCAAATGCTAACTCTTGATATTATCAATATACTAACAGCATTTTAAAATTGTATTACTATACAAATAAAAACTTAATCTAAACTTATACTCCATTTGGTTGGTGTCTTTTTATTGAAATATACACTTTATAAATCAATACCTTTGCAAATTACAAAGTAATTATGTAATTTATAATATAAGCAAAATAATTGATTTTTAAAGTGTATATTTCAATAAAAAGACATGTCAAGATTGTTTACATTTATTTAAATACCTACCCAACAATCTGAGAGCATATTCATTAACCCAGAAGCAAAAAGAGGGGGTGTTATAAATTTTACGTGTTTTTAAACGAATATACAGATTTCGGTTACAATGCGGTTTTTTAATCTAAAGCATTGTCTGTCTATTTAAGTGGTTCATATTATGTTTGATAAAAATTGGTTCAGCCGTTCAAAAGTTATTTAGGGTGAACGCTTGAAAGTCGGGGTTTCTGTTTTGCCTGTAACTTGTGTTCAAACTAGCCTTTAGTTTTAAAGAATGCAATGAATTGGATCTCAAGTTCATAACTTATCATTATTAACAATGATGCCTTTACCATCCATAGGGTGACTGACTTTACAAAAACGCACTCTCATTTAGCGAATCAACTCGAGTGCATTACGTCATTCGACTGCATTGTGTCATACAATGCTGGAGCCCTATTCTTAAACGCAGGAATCAAATAACGATTGGTTTTTGAAAGCATTTCCAAGGTTCCGCATTTCTTTAAATCGCTTTTTCTCGAATTATGTCAAAGCCGCTAGGTACATATGTCAGAGTCTGAGATAAGGGATATATATCTACTTCAATTTCTTTGGTCAGAGTTACCTTCGTCTTCTTTGTCGTGTAGTTTTACGCATCTCTTGCTAATGTTATTTTTTTTAACCATTGTAATTTTTTATAAGTTTTCTTCGTAAAAGTATATTCAAACAAATTTATTTGTTAGGCAAATTAAAAAAAACCCTACTTTCAAGCGGTTAACCCCAATACCTTTGAATGGCTGAACCGATTTTCATCAAACATAGCAAAAAAAACTGCATCGAAATTAGTACATCAGTTTGAAAGCCCCGATTCCACAAACAAACAGATATTGGCGTCAATTTTATAATCTTTGGTCGAAGGTTAAAAAAAATACTTTGTAATGGCTTTTCGTCATTTGTAGAAATACGCGTTGTGTTTCGCTGACTCCCACGCTCAAAAATAGGTCCCCTGGTTATGATTGTGTGTATTGTTTGTGCGAAATATTGTTCTTTTTATTATACATGGCCGGAAGGGTGTGAATGAGGTCAAAGGACTCGTCAGTATAAACAACTTTTATTATGGCGTAACCTGTATGATCCATTTTGTTCCATTCTCCCCTTTGTAGATTATTTTCGTTTTTTAATATTTAACAATATTGAAGTGAATAATACGTTTGTTTGTTTGTTATATTCTTTATTGTACTAAATGTCATATGCTTAACATTGGCAGTATGTAGGTATATCTCAAGAGATAGTTTAAACGTTAAATGTTGGGCAAGAGAAGGGCAGGGGGCCAGGATACGTAAAAACCCTAATTATAATACTTATATATCTAAAATATCTATGTAATATAAGGTATATAAATACTTATGTATCTTAAATATCTTCTTGGAGAAAGTTGTTCACTATTACGGAATGAATTCGCGCCTAAAATAGTTTCAGTATATTTTGTTTGACCTTATCTAATTTTGATTTGAATATTAGTATACTGGCAAATTTCGTACAAAAGCTGTACAAAAAAATAATGTCTAAAATCTGTAGTAATTTGTTTTTAGTAATTTGTTGCTAAAGCGGCAACAGAAATACACCATCTGTGAAAATTTCAAATGTCTAGCTATCACGGTTCATGAGATACAGCCTGGTGACAGACAGACCGACGGGGAAGTCTTAATAATAGAGTCCCGTTTCTGCCCTTTTGGTACGGAACCAAATTCAGCAACGAAGAAATTTTCTAAAACTATTGATCAGTCATACAGGAATAGTTTACATGGGAATCCGGGAAATAAATAGAGCCGTATGTTATGTAATTATTTATTAGTTTCAGGAAGTATCATCATCATCTTTTAAGTCTCCACTGCAGGAGCACGACCCTCTCTGTACTACCAGGGCCATACTTGGCCAGAGCAGCCACAGGACTTGGCCCAAACTCCCCTCGCTGGCCAGACGGGTTGGAGAGGTCTCATTGATGTTTATAAGCTTCTGCTTCTGCGACATCAATAAGACGACTTGGAGTAGTCCTATTCTACCCTACCGGAAACCACACGGCGATCAGGAATATGTATTTTAATAGACCTAACAGACCTAATGTGACTTGGAAGTTACAACCATAAAATACCCAATAATCTCTGTCTGGAGTGGACATCTCTATAAATAGTCTATGAGGCAACGCCTTACTGCTAATACTGCAATACATACATCGTACTGCATACCACAGCATACTCTACTCTAAGTGTAACCACTGCATTCCCGGCGTATTGATGTAGATCAGTGTTCTGTCTCGCTTTTACCTCGTGCCGTCTCCCTCACTCCAGTTATTGAACAACTAGCTCGTTTAGTCTATTACAGTGCAATCAGGGTTGCTAGTTTTCAGTTATTTGGTATTAGCACTTTGAACCGTAGATAATGAATTAGGAAGGGATGATTCTTCTCCGAATACTTTCTATAGGGCCTCTCTCTTATTTCAGGGAAACAGTATTCCCAGTTGCATCTTCAGCTGTAATGTTTTCTGTTGCTGCTGTAGGGTCGCTTGCAGCCGCCTGTATAAGGCAAGAACGGGGGAGAGGTGTGGGGACGAGGAACAAGGACGCATATTGCTCATGACCTTAGGTACTAGATTCCGTTCTGTATGTAATAGTTATATTATTTCTGTACCTGTGGTCTGCTAACCAGCCTTTTCTTCATCAATTTGCACGGTCTTGATCACCCTGGTCAAAAAACCTGTTTAAGTAAAGCCGAACATTTTCATAGTTAACAAATTTTACAAAATGTTCTTGTGTTTGTCTCACTTAAAAAGTTTTTTACTGAAGTTTGTAGTTTATTTCTCTTTTGAATAGTGGTAAGTAGTACATAATGTACACTGTGTGAAACAGACATTCGTAGATAGGTCTATAAATATAGATAAAACCCAGAAAAAAACTGAAAAACGCCTTTTGCCATCTTGCCCTTTCTAAAGATCGAACAAAGGACATTTGCAAAGGCAGACTAGTACTTATTGTCTTACCATTTAATTAATAAATAAATAAATACGGACAAATCACACACATGGATCTAGCCTCAAAATATGTTCGAGACTTGTGTTATTTTATTTCTTGACCTGATACTTGAACGGGGATCAAACCTGGGACCTCTGGTGTGAGCGTTACATGATGATCAGGCCACAAAGCCCTTAGGAGGTTGTCGTCAAAAATGTTTTTAATTATGGAGAAATTTGGAAACTAAACCCTTTTTGGATAGGGCTAGAGACAGCCCTGTCTCGCGAGAGCTGGTCTGAGGACCGCTGCTGGTTTGCGGACTTTGCGGTAGAAAGTTAGCCTGTTATAAATCTAGCTTAAATTGCAGGATATAACTCACTCACTGGCGAATTGTTCTAGACTAATTCTAAACTTCTTAGATTAAAACTTTTGTAAGTTACTGTTTCTTGCGATAATTTTTAAATTCTGCCTTCTTTTTTCTTTTCAACTCTCTGACTAAAAAGAGGGGTGTTGTAAGTTCGACACTGACGTCTGTCGGTCTGTCTGTGTCATCGTAGAGTTCGAAAGGATGAAACGATTAAGATGCGGTGAAAGCGGTAGGTCTTAGCGATGTTTGATGTAAATCGATTCAGCCGTTTAAGAGTTATTCGGGGTTAACGCTTGAAAGTCGGGCTTTCTCTAGCAAATAATAGACGGCGCTGCGGATATCAAGTGGTACCAGTAGTTCCGCTGTTCTGTTAAATGTTAAATTAATTTGCCTAGCAAATAAACGTGTACCAAATGATCAACAAAAGATAAGTAATTAACTATAGCTGATACTGTAGGAGAGCAAATTTTTTTCTTAGCGTTATATTTTTCCGAACTGCAACTAATCCTATAGTTTCCAGCAAGACAAATCAGAAACTTTTTCCTAAACTTCAAAACAAATATTGTCTACGGGATTTGTATGAAGTATGAAATAGCATAGGACATAAGTCGTCACAGTTTCTTCAAAGTCAAAAGGCGCTCTTATTATCAGTTTTTAGGGTTCCGTACCCAAAGGGTAAAAACGGGACCCTATTACTAAGACTTCGCTGTCTGTCCGTCTGTCTGTCACCAGGCTGTATCTCAAGAACCGCGATAGCTAGACAGTTGAAATTTTCACAAATTATGTAGGTATTTCCTTTGCCGCTATAACAACAAATACTAAAAACAAAATAAAATAAATATTTAAGGGGGGCTCCCATACAGCAAACGCGATCTTTTATAGATAATGATACGGAACCCTTAGTGCGCGAATCCAATTCGCACTTGGTCGGTTATTCTACATTAATAAATCTAAAATCACATTGAAAATAAATATAAAAATGATAAGTGACATTGTTTTGTGACGTTTTATTATATTATCAGTTTAAAATAATTTATTTTTGATCCTGGATACTACCCTATTAAATACTGTAATATTTCATTAAAATACAAAAAGCCTCCTTCTGACATTACCTCGAATCTCACTGAAGAAAGTTAATTTAGCGTTCCGAATAATTAATTGGATGTTATTTGTACATTGCTGCTTGAAGGAATTACACTCGTAAAATATTCTGCTCTTTTACATAATGTTAAATACAAATTTGTCTTTAACATTATCAACAGTACCATTAATTTTGAATAAGAACATATTAAAATTAGGTACCTATATTGCAGTTTGCCTTGTGGTTTCCGGCAGAGTAGAATAGGATCACTATAAGTCTTCCCGTAGATGTCGTAAAGGCGACTTAGGAAATACACTAAACAATGCTTATGAACATTATGAGACCTCTCCAACCCGTCTGGCCAGCGTGGGGAGTGTTGGCCACATCCTCAGGCTGCTCTGACTAAATATGGCTCTAGTAGTACAGAGAGGATTGTGATGATGATGATAATTGCGAGTTTCAATAGGTTTTTTACAATGGTGCATAAAAATTAGAAGGCTCGGTGGCCCGGTGAGTCTAACCACTAATAGCGCTTTTGTAGGTTATGTATGTGACATTAAGCATGGTTCGCTTGGATGGGTGATCAGTGAACAGTCATAAAAGATGCTTTCAATTTTCTAAAGCTTCTTCATACATAAATGAAAACAAATAGCAGAACAACACGAAAGGCAAACAAGAAACAAAGCTTTAAAAACTGTATAAAAAGACAATTTTTATAAAATGTAGAACATTCTACGAATCTTAAAACAAAAAAATACGTATTAAGATTGCACGTTATTGTTTCGATCCGGTTTTATGACTACGCTGCTAAATTTTCAAAACAAATCATTGAAAAATGTCTTTTCAAGTCGATTTTTTATTATCTCGAAAGATTTTATCAAGTAGAATAAGATTTCAAACTTCGCCGATCTCCTGAGTCGGCGGATTTTTTGCAAAAAGAGGAAAAATTATGTCAGTCGTCTAGAGTCTAGATTATCCAGATTCATCCGGATAATACTCGTTTTCTCAATATATGACGGATAAGTTACATAAACGATTATGGTTCTTATCATCGTTATGTCTAAAAATATTGGTTCAATATGCTTTGCTAGATTTCTCGATGGCTCTCATTTTTTGTGATGAGTTCAGTTTGAAATTTCAGCTCTTTGTTCTTAGGTAGGCGTGTTTAATATTCTTATCTAATGTTTGTTTTGATTAGAACGTCACCGTTCTCATCGTTTTCACGTCAAAAATAGAGTTATAATTCACAATATTCCGGTAAATACATGCATGGCATTAATTTTTAAAAACTTATACATATTGATTGTTTGTTTGTTTGTTGCATTATCATAGTTTGTATAATATATATCATTTGTGAAGAAGATTAAGGTGTAGATGACTTTCTGCGTCTTTTATGTGTTTTATTTGATATAGCTCTATAAGTATTCATCTTTCTATCTCATTTATCTATCGTCACTATTTTTCTGAATAAATTGTATTCTGACATAAAAATATCTTCTAAAATATTCACATGAATACATTAAGATTTAACAAATGATACCAAAACCTAAATTATGTAAGTCTCAAAAGGAGGCTGGCTGGGATAACGCCAAAAAAGTTACAATAAGGCGCACAGTTTCCGTGATGTGAATAAAAATACAGGCACACTTGGAGGAATATTTATTTTGCTTTCATATCGGTCTATTCCCGCGTCTCAGCAATATAGATATTCCAAATGGTTTCAGCCTACTCCCACTCAATATGTCTTGTCTTAACCTTTGAGCTCCAGGTGCGTGAAAAGTAAAATTCTTCGTAATGTAGCTTATTTTGGTCTAAATAAATCTTCAACCTTTAAGTTAGGTGAACAAATAAAATGTCTACTTTTTGATTAATGTTGTTTATTTAGACGTTATTGGTGGGCATCGAGGTATAATCTTTTAAGAATGTCTTTGTTTTCACTGTCTTCGCATTCATTATTATGGTATAGATGAAATGTAGTTGGTAGGTTATTTTACCATTTGCTTTTTCCATTTTAAAAACTCGTAAATATGAAGAAAATAATTTGATTTTGAAAAAATGAAAGCATTAGTCAACTGAACTACAGACCGCTTTGTAAAAAATCTTTGTTAGGAATAAATGTTGTAATCGCAAAGGACGGCAACAATGTTGTTACATTGAAAAGATTCGCTGAAGGAAATGCTTTCTATTTTATTTACCACGAAAACCATTGCCATGAAAGGCTAACGGGCAGCGAAATAAAGATTTCATTGCGACATTTTACTACCTGACCCCACCAGGGAGAGATGAGGAACATGGCCGTTGAATATTTAATTTTCATAGCGAGCGTAGGTCATTAAATTCGCAATAAATTGTACAGGATGTAAGTGACGCCTTTGGGACGACGAAGGCCAAGCAAAAATGCCTTGTCGGTATATGTATTATGTTTATGACAATATGCTGTAACATATGTTTTATTCAATGAATCTGGAAACGTTATTTTTGGGTGCTAAAAATAGTTATGACGTGCATTATCATATGGTAAAGAGAGCAGTAGAAAAACAAAAATGGGTTATTTTGATAGAATCACGCCGTAAGTAGACTTTGGGTCTAAAAAGCCCTATGTTTTGTTTGCCCCTTTAGTTAAACTTACAACAACGTTGTGATTTATGAATGAACTAGCTGCGCCTCGCGGTGTTACCTATTTTAAAGTAGCCTGTGTGTTAATCCGGGGTGCCAGCTTTCTGCATACCAATTTTATCAAAATTGGTCTAGCCGTTTGCACGTGAACCAGTAACAAATACACACACACACATATTAGTGTGATTAGTGTGATATATAGTGTAATGTATTAGAAGTTACTAGGTACATATATATAGGTTCATAATCTCTGCCTAACCCTGAGGGAAATAGGCGTGATAGTACGTATTTACCTAGTACATAGCAGTATGCGTATAACATATTTCTGTAAACAAATTCCAACGCATGTAACAAACTTAATGACGTCATACTACTTACTGCTCTATTTTTAAATAAGTAGTCTACATAGACGACATTTTAGTATTACTAATGTTATTCTAAAGTTAGAAAGAAAAGGTTTCATGCAGTGAGATGAAACCTATCATGACTTCTTAGGCCTTAGGCTCTTGAGGGAAAAATTACTTACTTAGCTCTTTTTTCTCTTTGAAGTTGAGTCCAACCTGTTAGCCCTTTTTTGCTTTAACCACTTCAGTTGTAACAAGGGTCAATCCCTTGAAGCATTACAGGTACCGTTTATTTCCAAACGATCTATCACACCAAACATCTTACGTAGGTACCTATTACATCACTCAATTCCCTCTGTATGTTTATCTACGACTTCTACGAGATGATTTCATTTTTCTTCTATATTTGCTTTCGCCTTATCGATTAGGTATAAAATCTCTTCCTCGCTAGTTTTGATGAAAATAAGAAAAGGTTCATGTACTAGCTGCTACTCTTCTTGTGCCCATCGTAAAAGCCAATCGCGGGTCAAAAATAGTCAAAATCCGAAACATATTAATAAGCGATACAACAAGTAGCATCGCACTGTTTTGATTCCTGTTTCACCTTCACGCTAAACGTGGCCTTTTGGCTTGTAGTCTTTAGCTCTTCTGCCCCGTTAGGGATAAAGACGTGGCAGTCTATCGCCATAATCATCAAGATCATCATCATCAGGCTTTTTAGTCGTCACTGCAAGAACACGACCCTCTCTGCTGGAGAGGTCTCATTGAGGTTTATAAGCTTTGTTTGGACTGTATTTCCTAAGTTGCCGTGTACAACTACCACGTGTTATATCGCCATAATATCTTTACGTAAGTACTTATATCAAAATAAGTTGTATTACATAACACATAATAATATATAACATATACATAATATAACATGTATAAGCGTTGCGTTTTGTTTTGACAATCATCGCCCCAGACCTTACTAGGTTAGGATTACCATGGCCGCACGACTAAATGAGTCCATCCTTCCGCATTCCAAATTAGGCTCGCTGTTACGAAACTGGCTACTTTCCTGGGTCAAAAATAAATTATTTGGAACCAATTTGGAACTGTTAAGAAGATAAAACCTCACTTATCGTGATCATGTCCATTTTCAACGTGATTTTAGATTTTTATTGCAGAAAACCTGAAACAAGCGCTATTTGATTCCAAGAAACTATGACGTCATTTGCATATATTTCATACAAATCCATTTAAAATGTTTGTTGTGACGTTTAGAAAAAGTATCTGATTTGATTTGTTGGAAAACAGCGGATTCTCATCGTTGCCTACATCTAGAAAAAAAAGCAATACATTAGTATGCGTTAGTCTTCATTGGCCAAAACACCACAGTGTGCTAAGTAGGAATAAGGCAAGCATACACACAACATAGTAAAGTAACTTTAGAAACGGACATGGCCATCACGTGGGCTACTACGGGCGAGAGCGAGACCGCTAGTGTTTGTAGTATAGAGTAAAAGAGATGGGGTCGTAACCTTGACCTGCGCAGTAGATGTGTACCACGCTTCCACGGACGCTACCGCCATTGACGGAATTTTTGGGAACTACAAGTATAATGGCGCGCAATGGTGCCTTTCCAATACAATTACAATTGAGGAGCCCGGTGGCGACGCGCCAGTGCCCATTACAAGATCTTTCGCAAGTAAAGCGACACCTGACTTAGTCCGCACTTGGATGGGTTGCTTTAGGCACCCTGAAAAATCTAACACCACAGTTGGCCAATAACACACAAAAAACAAAACATAAAAGAACAGAATGAGGCAGCATATCGCAGCAATTAGCATTTCAAATATAAGGTCTAAGAAAATATACCTACTGAAACTATTTTAAGGGTGAATTCATATGTCGAAATATAAGAAATCTTTTTTGGCATCCCATACAAGTTGACCGATCAGCTGATCCGAGTTTGTTTGGGAAGCAAAAAAAATATTTTACAAAGTGAAAGCGTGGTGGGGAAGGGGACGGCTTGGGGCCTGCCACAAGCAGTGACGTCAATAGCGCTGGAGACGCATTTTTGAAATCACTTGTCACATTACGAAGGGTTTGCGCGAGCGTTTCCAAACGGGTGCATTTTTGAATCGGTAGTTTGCGAAGGATTTGCAACGAGTGGTCTTGACTGTTTTCTGCGTAAAACAATATTGTTTTTCGCTGACACGACGACGGTTTCAAAAATACGACCGATTTGTATTTTACGCGAGCGGTGAGTTGAAAAACGTTTTGTGTTTCGCTGAGTCCCTCAATGAAAAATAGCACTCCTGTACTGTTCGTGCATCTTTTTTTCTGTTAGGACTTAGGCCCGTCACATACATACGGAATTTACTTATATTTGGTCAGATTAAAAATAATAATTTTGTTTTCGGTCTTACATTATGTTACTTATTAATATGAATAATAAAATAATTGAGTAAAATACCGTATTTCGGAGTCATAAATAAAAGCTTACGTAACACATGTATATTTAATCCCCGTGAGAGTAGACTTAGGTGTTAATGCTCGAGTTCGCCCACATTTAGTCTTATTAATTATTCGTGAACATCGGTTATTCATTTATTCGGCCTCACATCGTTGGATAATTCGTTTGGAAAAGCTGTTGCATATTTATATTTCAATATTATAATGGCGAAGTTGCAATATCTTGAATAATATGGAGTTTAAACAACATTCAAGATTGTTTTCGTCATTTTCGGGAGATGGAAATATTATTTTGATTTAGTTTCATGAAAGTAGAATTGCTCGTTAAACAACTATTTTCCAACAAATCAAATACTTTTTTCTAAACGTCAAAACAAACAGTTTCTATGAGATTTTGTATGAAATATAGGCAAGCCGTGTGGTTTCCGGCAGAGTAGAATAGGACCACTCCAAGTCCTCTCGTGGATGTCGTAGAAGGCGACTCAAGAAATACAAGCTAAACAAAGCTTATAATCATCAATGAGCCCCTCCAACCCGTCTGGCCAACGAGGAGAGTGTAGGCCAAGTCCTCGGGCTCCTCTAGCCAAGTATGGCTCTGGTAGCATAGAGAGGGTCGTGCAGTCGTGCTCCTGCAGTCCACTGCAGGTCTTTTTGTCTCTAGACAAAAAGACCTGATGATGATGATGATGACAGGCAGATGACGTCATAGTTTTTTGGAGTCAAATAGCGCTCATATTATCACATTTTCTGCAATAACAAATTTAAAATCACGTTAAAATTGATATGTCCAAAGACAAGTGACATTATTTTGCGACGTTTTATTTTGTTATCAGTACAAATTAATTTATGTTTGCTTTAGGAAAATACCCGATTGGCTACTCCACCAATATCAAAGACCACAGAAAATCTATAGATTCATATGGTCGGCAGCGATTCTGCCTGCAAAGTACTTTTCCAAAGTTTTGCGGTTTTCTAGGTCTTTAAAAAGATAAGGTAATACCTGTTTTTAAGAACATACATACATACATACATACATACTATCACGTCTTTATCCCTAATGGGGCAGACAGAGCATTTTGGGTCTTGCGGTTCTATGCAAAGCCCAGGGCCGCAAGACCCAAAAGCCACTTTTAGCGTCTAAGAACTACTTTAAAAAAGTCTCAACTAGCCTATTAGTAAACTTTTCCAAACATATTCTAGTTAAAATATAATTTGTGCCTTTTTTATTTTTTATTAGGCATTGACAAAACGAGACAACTAACAACACAGACTAAATACTAGTCAAATCACATTGTAATAGTAATAGTTTTAATTTATTGAATAGTTTCTAGTTTAATCTATTTTTGCCAAATTATTACGATATTTTAAATAAATTGTCCTATATGCGTATTTTAATAAAAATATTATTGTCAAATCGACTTCCATCGAAAGAAGGAACTTATGTCATAATATCCTGTTATTTTATACCTATACCAAACACGGAATAAACTTTATTCAGATGACATGAAATTTATTGATGTTTTGAAAAGATAAAGTCTTCTTTCTTGCCTTTTCCCTATTTGGGGTCGGCTCCGTATGTCAACTCCCTCCATAACCTTCTATCCTTTGCCATCTCTGTACTGACCCCCCATTCCCGCATATCTAATCTTACGCATTCTTCCCACGTCTTTCTCGGCCTTCCTCTTCCTCTATACCCGTCTACTCTAAAGTCGACCATTTTTTTGCCAGATGTTCGGCATCCCTTCTCATAACGTGGCCATACCATTTTGAAAAAACAAAGTAACTTTCAAAATTTACCAAAAGTAGTTAAACCCTTTGTATGTCGAAATATGAGATTAAATTTTGTTTCTCATATTTCGACATACAAAGGGTTTAACTACTTTTGGTAAATTTTGAAAGTTACACATGTATCCCATAATACACGCTAGAAACTGTTTTCGGTCTAGCTCAATAAGTGTTTATAAACTATCTATTAAAAGCTTCCGACACCATCTTTATCAGAGGAGATAGGGTGGGCGTAACCCACTTAATATAACCGTCCCGATGGGCTGAATATTTAATTTCCTTTCCAAGACTTACCTACACATAGACCTTCTATAGATATCGACGACATATAATTTTTTATTATCTAAATTATATTTTTTCGTATTATACTCGGCCTCATTCCGACAAGCGCAGCGTAGAACTACCACCTGGTAGGTGGTCGGACGACCTCAACAAGTCAGCAGCAGGGTCATGCCTAATAATCGCCTAATAAACAATTATTTCTCTTCCTTGTCACCAGATGGCGCTATACATACATACACACTATCACGTCTTTATCCCTAATGGGGCAGACAGAGCATTTTGGGTCTTGCGGCTCTATGCAGAGCCCAGGGCCGCAAGACCC
The DNA here is from genome assembly GCA_963555685.1 of Acrobasis consociella. Lineage (NCBI taxonomy): Eukaryota > Metazoa > Arthropoda > Insecta > Lepidoptera > Pyralidae > Acrobasis > Acrobasis consociella. The sequence goes on from OY743116.1 coordinate 1,017,931, forward strand.
AAAAGCCACTTTAGCGTCATGGTGGGCGAGAAGATGGAAAAGCAATCAATACAGTGATGGGTTGCTAGCCGCATCGCCTGTTAACATGATTCGCATTTTTGCCCATTCCCTCCATCGGCTTTTACGATCTGCGCGGGAAGAGAAGCAGCTGGTACATTCTAAGTTTTTTCATTTCTCCCAGACCAGCATGGGAGTAATGGCGCTATAGATAATAATTAAAACATTAAAATCTTTTTTGACAATTATTTAAAGTAGTACTCTAATTAATTTAATATGCAGTTATTTGACTAAAGAAACGCAGAATAATAAACTATCGATACTGTAGATGTTTCGATATAATTGTTGGTTATCAAAGTATTGGTCTAAAACAATATCGATAAGACTGTCGATAGTTTGGCAAGTTTTCATTAAAACTATCGATAGTATTGTTGGTTATCAATATTAATAGTATTGCTCTAAAACAGATATCAATAAAATGGATAAGTCTGTCGACAATTTGAGAATTTTATATTGAAATTATCGATAGTACTGTTGGTTATCAAAAGTATTGCTCTAAAACAACTATCGATACTATCGATAAGCCTGATTGAAACTATCGATTGGTCACAATGATCAATCGTGCTGTTGCGGCCACTGTTCGTGATGGTGGCCGTCCAATGTGCGAGGTGCTGTAGTGTTTGTCTTCCATTTAGATTGATGTCTAGTGTATGTATTGATTGAATAAACTCAAGATTTCCCTCAAAACTCCCCAGCAAATATTATCCCAAAGAAATTTTGTTTCGGTTTTCTTCTCTCTTTTACCACGAGTAGGCTTACACGTGTAATGCCAATGTCTCATTCAGGTACTTAAGTACTAGGATTTATTCTTTGATTCAGGGTCTTATTAATTTAACACTACGTGACGCCCGCGACTTCGTTCGCGCAGAATTCAAAAATGACAGTAAAAAAACCTAACATCCGATTTTAAATAAAGCCATTGTTGCTCCAAAACAACATATGGTTTTATTAATATAACAAGTTTAAAAAAAAAACATTTTAGTACAAGCTTTTATTGTGTGGCTAAAGTACTTATTCAAACAAAAGAAATAAACCCAAACTCGATGGAGTTGCGTTGTTTTATTACTGAGTTTTATCGTCCGTCTTTCGTCTCCGTGATCAGACCCTTGGCATCGTCTACCATAAAATGCTCATCAAGACAAATCAGACAAGTCCTATTCAATGAGGTTATGTTGTTTTACAACTGAGTTCCGTCGAATATCTCCCAACTCCATCATCAGAACAGCTCATTGACTTCATAATATTGTATTGTCATCCGACTTACACAATTATTTTAAAGATCGATTGAAGACAACTGGTTGAAAATTGAGTTGCAAGATTTGACCTAAACAAACATTCATACATACAAGATATATAGCAAGTAAAATAAAGCTTGTAATTAAAGCTTGTAAAATACTTACACAAGCCTATGCTTATGCTAAACAAATTGAACCACGGGCCTAACCTACTAGATCACTATATTATTATAACAAAATTGTCTATAAACAAAAAAAAACGGCATTTCCATACAAAACTGACTGCACAGTTTTGTATGGAAATTCAATTCAATTCAATTCAAATTATTTATTGGATTTCATAATGTACATCAGTTCTAACTACTAAAAGTCACTGTCTTAAATTAGGTACACTATGAACCCTGTCGGGTATCGCAACCAAGAAGTGGAACGGCAAGCGAGTTTTATGACATGCAGTTAACTTATAAATTTAAATGATAAAATATAATTAAAAAGTATTTTTGTTTGTAGTTGTCAGCAGATTGTTAGTTATTTATTATTAGTAAATTATTGTCAACTTATAAATATAAAAGTAGTGTCAATGTTTATTGGGTATAGTATATAATGTCAATTTAATTTTTTTTTTATTGTTAAAATACTCGTCCAATCTGTAATACGTTTTATTTACTAAAATTAATTTCAACTTCTTTATAAATTGAGATTTTTTTTCTTCATTCCTTAGGTTGTCGGGTAGGGCATTATAAATTTTTATCGTCATAGCTAAATGCCGATTTTTTTGCTGTTATTGTAATATTATTAAACTGTAGTGATCGAGATAGCCCGTGGTTTGATTTATAATGCATATGTATTTTACACGTGTATTTACGTGTAAAATATATCTATGCAGATTGAGTGAGTCATCATATTATACTCACTCGAACATATATACACTGTATTGAATAAGCAAAAACTTACATAATAAATAAATAGTTAGGGTACTGTAGTTTATGTTATGTACTAATTATTTAAATTTACCTGAATTATACCACTTCCCCTTCTACCCACCATTATTTTCACCCACCTAATTTCTCTAACAACCCAAAGGTTCACAAAGGTTAGATAATGCTTTTAGCATTAAGTCCGCCTATTGTGCCATACAAATTGTATTTTGTACAATAAAGGTTAAATAATAAATCGAAATACCAGCTGATTAGGAGTAATAGAGTATATATAACATTTTTTTACCGACTACAAAAAAGGACTTTCTACTTTTTTTTTTAAAGTATGTTCATTAATCACTCGAAGTTACCTAGACCAACATGGGAAATTCTTTTTTGTTTTAAAGGACAAACTTTTCAGGTGGTCCCATAGAAAAATTATCAAAATAGGTTGTGTAGTTTGGTGCTAGCAACCCATCACTGTATTGATTGCTTTTCTATCTTCTCGCCCACCATGACGCTAAAAGTGGCTTTTGGGTCTTGCGGCCCTGGGCTCTGCATAGAACCGCATGACCCAAAATGCTCTGTCTGCCCCATTAGGGATAAAGACGAGATAGTATGTATGTATGTAGTTTAGTGTTGATGTCGGTTTTTAGTTTTGAAAAATTATATCCGATAATCTTCGAGTCGAGGGTGAGTCGCGAGGTCTACAGCTCGCAGAGCCACTAGTATTTTATTTACTTGTATCAAATTTCTAAATTTTACATTTCCCTCACTAAACAGATTTAAATGCGCCTTACAATTTTTGTAATAAAGTTAAATAAATATCAAATTAAATAATGATAATTAAGTGATGCAACAGAGTTAGATTCACTATCTTACACGTGCAGATGAAGTCAATATAAAGGTCAGTTATCTCCCGAATTTTTCGAGGTAAACATATTTTTTTGTCACGTGGAAATAAATATTATTATCGTAATATTTAAAATTGAATGTTATTTTTTTACCCGGCTTCCCAAAAAAGGAAGAGGTCTATTCGTCGCGATATTTAAGGTTCTTTTATATGTATGTATGTATTACCGAGTATTCATAGATGCCTTGACTGATATAGAAAATTATAGGAAATTCTTTTTTTGTTTGAATGGGTATACTTGCGAGGTGATCCTATATAAATTTTATCAAAATCAGTACATAGTGTGGTTTGGGGAAGAAGACGTTTTTTATTTTTTTTAAATGATTACTTAAAAAAGTTTGGGAAATGTCTGTTAATTTGAAAGAATACGAGGGATTTCATTTGCCAGTCGCTTTGGACTATTTATATTCAGCTTGCACCGATTTTTTTTCCGTATGACGGAAAATTACGAGAAAAACCGACCACAAATACCAAATCGAGAGTCATTTCGTGAGGTCGGCTCTTTTCGTCATCATCCTTCACCATAAGGATTTTTTATAAATGTCTATACTCCATTTGGTTAAGTATTTAAATAAATGTAAACAATCTTGACATGTCTTTTTAATGAAATATACACTTTATAAATCAATAATTTGGCTAATTAAAAAGTAATTATGTTCTACATTATAAATTACATAATTACTTTGTAATTTGCAAAGGTATTGATTTATAAAGTGTATATTTCAATATAAAGACATGTCAAGATCATTTACATTTATTTAAATACCTAACCAAATGGAGTATAGGCGAAGTGGAGGTGAGCATTAGATCTGCACAGAAGACATATTTTAACTAACAACACTCCGTCTTATTATAAAAAGCAGACTATCTTTGATACTAGGTTTAAACCATTATCCGACCAAATCAAGTTGACATTTTTAGATGAGACAGTGGCATATTACTAGATATCATCTTGATTTGGTCAAATAATGGTTAGAACCTAGTAACAAAGATAGTCTGCGTTTTAAAATAAGGCGGATTGGGTTTATAAATATCTTATTGAGATTAATTTTGATTGTTGTCAAGTTTCATGTCTACTTAGTACTTAGAAGTTGTTGAGTTCCATATTTATTACTAAAGCAGTATCTTTATCATGTAGACTGCCTAGGACACTTAGTAAATCTTCATAATACACTATGATAAAGTGTTCTAGGCTTTCACATAAGCTTTCTTACAGACCCTCATATGAAACACTTAGAACAAGACGTATCACGTTGAGAACTTAACACTAGAGGCTCTATATTTTATTAACCGACTTACAAAAGGAGGAGGTAATCAATTCGTCGACAACTTTTTGGAACGAAGTTCCTTATCGCGCGTTGCGAAGGGGGGCTAGACGTAAAAAATTAAGACCAAAAGTTCGACACTTTTTGTTATAGTTGTAAGCTGTGCGGCGTGCGCGGGTTTCTCTGCCTGTCTCTCTCTCTCCTAATGAATCAAAAGGAACTTCGTTCTATCCGGGTGTCCCTTGACACCTTTCAAGTTTTTTGTTTATGTACGTTCACCGATTCGCCTGGACCGATTTGGGAAATTCTTTTATTGTTAGAATGGGTATACTTGCGACTCTTGTGATGTGTTTTATATACAAAGATACACCGTAAATTAACGTTTCGAAGTTGCCACGCCAATTCCTTTTTCGTTTTTGGAATCTATTTCTGATCCTCCTAAACATCTTTACTTCCACATCTTGGGTCTTCGAACTTTGGGCTCTGTCCAACCCGTATGGAAAGAAGACGTTTTTAACCCCAAACAAAGGTAAGCAAACCATTCATTCAACTCTCGGCTGTAACGGACAAGGTAAGTAAACACTCTGTACACAAACAGGGTGTGACATGAATCTGTAGCCACATAGAGGGTGTTCCATTAATCAAAGTGTCGGCTGTCACAACAAAGGCCTATCAATCTCAGCCTTACTGCTGCAAAGGAATATTTGATGTGATTCGAGGAATGATTACTTCATGTTAAAGCGATATAGTAGTTAGTAATTGTTTGGCGCTATCAACACAGGGACGTACAAGAACAGTTGCTAGGCAAATTAAAATATACCCCAACTGTCAAGAACATCTGGTGATGTGTAGCGGCACTACCGTAGCGCCATCTATTATTTGCTAGAGAAAGCCCTGACTTTCAAGCGTCAACACCCGGTATCTTTTATATGGTTGAACCAATTTTTATCAATTTTACTAACGCAGAACCACCGCAAGGGAACTTGCTTTCACGTGAAAAAAACCGCATTGAAATCGGTCCATCCGTTCAAGCACTACGATGCCTCAGACAGACAGCAGTTTTTTACACAGAGCGACTGCCGTCGCTGACCTCGTCAGCCGCCCTCTGACCTCCGCAACCCAAAGGGAAGATCAAAATTTACAACTTTTCACAAAGTATGCTTACCTGCTGGTACAATACTGGATTCGAACTCACCACTTTCGAGTTAAAAGTCGACCGCCTTGACCACTGGACCACGGACTCAGTCAAGGAAGCTATAAAATTTTGCTCTTGTTACAGATGTCCAAATAACATGGAGCGCGCCTCCGCGGGCGTCCCTGTCATGCGAGGCGCATCTCCTGCTGCGTCGGCCGCCGCCGCCACTCTTGACAGACGAGGCCAGCAAGCCGAGACAGCGGCCCGTGCTCTGGAGGAAAGGCAGCGATGAGCTTAGTGGAAGACGGTATGTTTCTTTTCGGAACGAAGTGTCTTTAAGACCGTACGGAAAAGTGTAAGATTTTTCCGTCACGAATCTTTAATACCAGTCCGTCCGCTCAGAAGAAACTCATTTTCACATTATTGGTCGCCTACTCGCCAGAAGGGCCTTAAGATATTATTATTATTAATTTTTTGAATTAATAAATACTTATAATTTAATACAATGCTGACACCTGAAGTTGACACATTATAACGTGTTATGCTTGCGAACGAGTTACCAAATATAAATTGCGTAGTATAAGAAAAACTAAGTAGTCAAAAAGCGAAGCCGAGCTGACCAGTCCCTCCCGGAATGATGATGAAAAAGAAGATGTAATTGAATATATCTAATTCGCAGAGTGTCAGCGAACGGCACCCTGGTGGTCAAAGACTCAAACGTCCCCCGCAAGCACAACGGCAGCGGCGTGTACCAGTGTGCCGTCCGACACCAAGGAGGTCTGGTGCTGGGGTTCCCGGTACACCTCAATTTTTCATGTGAGTAACCAAGCTTTACAATAGGGGTGACGACAGGGTCCGAAAAGTATGATTGTAATTAGTCCGTCTTTTAGATTATCCAAAAATAATGGTCCCGTATTTTTCAGTTTACCAAAAAAGTAAAAATTTACAAAGATACGGAGCGTCAAAGTTTCGGAGTGGGGGCTTGCGACGTCACGCGAAATTTCAATGCGCTGTATCTTTGTAATTTTTGGTTTCTCAGAGAAAAGAAAAAATACGTGTACAATACTTTTTAATAATCTAAACGATGGACTAAAAATATTTTTCCATTGGTCACGCCTATTCCCTCTCTCTTCTTCTTCCGAATATCTCTTAGGCTCAATCATATGATTGCATAGGTTCTATTTTCACAGACTAAAAAGTGCGTCACGTCACGGATAGTATGTCGTCAGCGTTGGGCCTTACACTCTTCTATGATAGTGTGTAATAGGCTTGATAAGTAATTTAAAAAAATCTGATTCGCAAATCATTTCGAGGGATAGCCTCTAGGAGAAGATTTCTCTAATTAGATTTAAAAATAAGGTCTTACATATTTAAATGTTTGCAAAAAACTCAATGACCTTCGTTTTTAAGAAGGGTCAAGATATTTTTGAGGAAGTGATGTCACGATGAAGATTCTTTGAGTGAAGTTGGCAATTTCCACTTTCAGTACTCTACTGGATTGACACTGTCACTGTCATCTACCAATTCGATTTTCTCTAGGTAGATGGTTTCGTAAATTGCCGACTTCGAAACTTCGATGCGCTATATCTTTGTGAATTTTTACTCCTTACCTTAGCTGAACGAAAAAATATGGGTCCATTATTATTAGATACTCTACTTTTCGGACTAAACAAAATAATATTTTATGAACCAGTCCAATCCCTATCTTGGTGAAGTGGACAGAAGATATATGTCTCAGTACAGTATTTCTTTACCATCGTATATTGTACTTTTTTAATGTGTTTTTCTTGTCCTATTATGGTAAATAATAATTTATAGCCTTAGCGACAAGGGTGCTTTCAATGTAACTTTAGTATATTTTTATCCTGGAACTTCTTGTAGTTTGATAGTTGTTTTTAGGTTTTCGTATACAAAGAGTAAAAAAAGCGGCCAAGTGCGAGTCGGACTCGCCCATGAAGGGTTACGTAGTAGCAAATAACATAATATAAAAGTCTTGTAGAATGTTTTATTTAAATTTTTATATTTGAGTTGATTGAATGAAAGGTAAATTGCCGTTTATGATTTATGACGTATTAAAAAAAAACTACTTACTAGATATCGTTCAAACCAATTTTCGCTGATAGTTTTTATGGTAATGAACATCATATATTTTTTTAGTTTTATAATTCCCTTATTTTAGAAGTTACGGGGGGGACACACTTTTTTCCACTTTGGAAGTGTCTTCCGCGCAAAGTATTCGGTTTAGAAAAAAATGATATTAGAAACCTCAGTATCATTTTTAAAGACCTATCCATAGATTCCCCACACGTATGGGTTTGATGAAAAATAAATTTTTGAGTTTCAGTTCTAAGTATGGGGAACCCCCAAAATTTATTGTTTTTTTTCTATTTTTGTGTCAAAACCTTAATGCGGTTCACATAATACATCTGCTTACCAAGTTTCAACAGTATAGGTCTTATAGTTTCTGAAAAAAGTGGCTGTGACATACGGACGGATAGACAGACAGACAGACATGACGAATCTATAAGGGTTCCGTTTTTGCCATTTGGCTACGGAACCCTAAAAACGGGAACCTATAACTAAGACCGCTCTCCTTCCATCTATCTGTTTGTCTGTCTGTCATCGTGGTCCTTTCTATGATGGGTCTCTTATGAAGGCTCAAGGACGCTCAGCGCGTTATAAAGAGGGCTATGCTCGGTGTTTCTCTACGTGAAATCACTGACATAGCCCATCTAACTCGTTGAAGTGGCAGTGGGCAGGACACAACGTGACGAACCGATGGCCTATGGGGCAAAAAGGTTCTTGAATGGCGACCGCGTACTGGCAAGCGAAGCGTGGGACACCCACCAACAAGGTGGTCAGACGACCTGACCAAGGTCGCTGGAATGCGCTGGATGTCATTGCCAGTAGTGGACGAGCGGCTGAAATGATGACGAGTAAATGTAATATTATTTAAGTATAAAATAAGAATTTCTTCAAATTAGAGCGAAAACATTTTCTGATGAACTGAATCAAGAAATTGCCCCAAAGATTCTCAGAAACTTAATAAGAAATATTTACCGGTTACTTCGTACATTCAAAATTGATGGATTCACCTGTTTCGGCTCCAATGCCTCGAACACAGACTAATTAATATTACCTGGAACTTACTGCTTCAAATATTTAAGAATTTGCTGTAATATACAGAATCGGTAATACCAAAGATATATAATTACTAACGTAATAGAAACCCAACGCCATAGAAACTATTGGAAGGTCCGTAAAGTAGGCAAAACTGGAGTTGCCGGTAGGCACACAGAGATGGCAGCACAAACGACTAGCAAAAAATGACAAAGTAAGTGTTGAATATACTTAAAAAATATTTATTGCATTTTAAATAAGTCATATTCAATTAATCAGAGTACTGTTTTATTTCGATAATAGTAATAAAAGACTTTAATGTTTTAATTATTACCTTACAGCGCCATCTAGTGGCTAATACTGAATTCAATACTGCTAAACGGTTTACTCACGTTATATACTTAGTTGGCAAGTCGATCCGATTGATTTAGACGATCATCATCAAGGCGAGTATTAGGAGCGGCGACCTGGCAGCTTCGATAAATAATTCCTGAACGCTAACACAGTGTTATCTAACATGAATTAATACCATCCCCTGGTAGTTGTATTATAATCTATTTGAAGGGAAACAAACTAATATTATTCGCATTCCGAAACTAGTTATTTCGGTTCGGCAAATTATAATAAGCCCAAACAAGGCTGTCACTCGCCTGGGGACCTGTTTTTGAACGCGGGAGTAAGCGAAACACTGAACATGTAGTTTTCTAATACACCGCTCGCTTTCCAAGACTTCCAAGTCACGAATTACTACACCACATTTTTGAAATCGTCGCGTCAGGCAAATATGGTAACCCTCACGCAGAAAATGTATAATGTTTTTCACTACAATTCGAGTGAATAAAAATAATCGACCAATTATGAGCCGGACTCGCGCACGAAGGGTTCATTACCATTATCTATAAAATAAACGTTTTTTGTATGGGATATTTAAATATTTGTTTTATTCTGCTTTTGTTGTTATAGTGGTAACAGAAATCCTCATCTGTGTACATTTCAACTGTCTAGCTATCACGGTTCATGAGATACAGAAGGACGGACCTGGTGATGGTGACAGACAGAAGGACGGACAGACTAACAGCGCAGTCTCAGTAATAGAGTCCCATTTTTACCCTACGGGTTCGGGACCCTATAAAGCAGCGTGGAACGGAACGGATTCTCCATGGTGAACGCAAAAATTTCTATGAAATGTATATGAGTGGTCAAAACTACTTCGTCGGTGCAAATCCTCCACGTACGAGCGATTCAAAAGTGCTCGCGCAAACCATTAGGCCCAACGCAAACGAAAGACTAGACCGTGCCGCACTTTTTAGTCTGTGAAAATTGAACCCACGGAATCACATGCGGCAACGCACAAGATGCGCAAAAAAGGATAGTCAGTTGTCTGCGTTGGGCCTTAGTTGAATGTATGACTCCCGCGTTCGAAGATGGATCTCCAGATCTTACAAGTTCGCTCCCTGGCGGCGCGTGATATTAGGAAACGGAATGTAAATTCCAAGACCGAACTATTTTAGAGAAACTATGAGTGAAATTTATAGTACCTAGACGAATGTTCATTATTGAAAATAGAGTTTAATTGGTTTTAAATAAACAAATATATTTACATTTAATTAAAACTTAGTAAAATTAATAATAACTTATTGTTGATTTATAATTAAATGACTTATATAATATATACTCCCATGCTGGTCTGGGAGGAATAAAAAAAACTTAGAATGTACCAGCTGCTTTTCTTCCCACGCAGATCGTTAAAGCCGATCGAGGGAATGGGCAAAAATGCAAATCATGTTAACAGGCGATGCGGTTAGCAACCCATCACTGTATTGATTGCTTTTCCTTCTTCTCGCCCACTATGAAGCTAAAAGTGGCTTTTGGGTCTTGCGGCCCTGGGCTCTGCATAGAACCGCAAGACCCAAAAAGCTCTGTCTGCCCCATTAGGGATAAAGACGTGATAGTATGTATGTATGTGTGTATATAAATATATTACTTAAAATTTTTAGAGAATAAGGTTTTTAAAAATTACTGTTTGTTTCTCTCAAACCATATCATCATCAGGTCTTTTTTCTCCACTGCAAAAGCACGACCCTCTCTGTTCTACCCGAGCCAAACTTGGCCAGAGCTGCCAGAGGTCTTGGCCTACACTCTCCACGCTGGCCAGACGGGTTGGAGAGGTCTCATTGATGTTTATAAGCTTTGTTTAGCTTGTTTTCTCTGAGTAGCCTTCTACGACATCCACGGGAGGTCTTGGAGTGGCCCTATTCTACTCTGCCGGAAACCACACGGCAATAACCTCAAACCATATATGAGTACTCTTTGTCTTAAAAATGAGTTGTGTAAATATATAACATTATTGCTTACATCATAGTATAAGTACCTGGGCGACCGAGCTTTGCTCGGTTACATCTCAAACATAAACTATTTTTTTTTAAACTTGTCTAAAAACAATGCAAAATAAAAAATTATATATAAACTTAAACATAAAATAAAATAAAAAAAGTAAGTCACCGAGTGGGATTCGAACCCGTAACACTTGCTAGCGGTCGGTATCCTTAACCACTGAGCTAAAATCAAGGCGGTCAGTGCGATGAAATTAGCGACCATATTCTGTGTGGAAAGAAAAACGCATGAAAACTCGAAAACACGCGTTTTCCCAAACATAAAACTAATCTAGATCGATTATTTACCCCCGAAAACCCCCATATACAAATTGTCAGCGAAATCGTTAGAGCCGTTTTAGAGATCACAGAAATTTATAAATATATATATATATATATATACATACAAGAATTGCTCGTTTAAAGGTATAAGATTTATCTCCAATTCAGTACTTATTAGCTTAAACAAGTTATTTGCTAGGCAAATTAAAAAACCCCGACATCACCAAATATTATGATATCGCAGCGCCATCTATTATTTGTCAGGTAAATTACAAAACCCGAATTGATAAATTACAAGTATTTCTTGCGGATAAATCCTTGTAAATTATCACTTTTCAAAAGGCTTTGCAAGTGTTAAAAAAGTATTCGCAATATGCTTCGTTAAAAGTTGATAGTTACAAATAGGGTTGCCAGGTCGCCAAACCTAAAATCCGGACAGACCAGCCAGTTTGGCCGGACATTTGGGTAGAAAATCCGGACACCCTACATTATTGAGGATTTTGTCTCAGCATTAGGTACAACAAAAAAAATGTATGTAAAACCAAGCTTTTTTTATTATTATCATAAATCTTGCCGCCACGCAACGCAACGTACGGCACGTGCGCTATCAATCGAGGAATGAACGCCTGCGCTCGGCCCGCGCTCGGCGCTTGGTCGTTCATGAAATGTAAAAAGCCTAACAAAAGCCGGACAGGCCGGACACGCTCTAATTTGGCCGGACACGCAACCAAAAAGCCTGACTGTGTCCGGCTTTATCCGGACGCCTGGCAACGCTAGTTACAAATATCAACATGCTTCGTCAAACTTTTTATGAAATGACTAGCTAGTGCACGCGACTTCGTCTGTGCAGGATTATCACGCAATATCATAATGAATTGTTGTCTATGTGTTGTTCTGATGTATAAGCTATATTATTGTAAAGATTCATTAAAATCCATTCAATAGTTTTTACGTGGAAGAGCCTAAACCGCCTTCGAACTGAGGTAGGCCGATGCAGGCATAACTTAGCCCGATGGCGTTACATAGATGAATCCGCAACACAGTGTCAGTGTGGGCATAGCGACCAGACTATGTCACATCTTCTTCCTTGCCCATCATGCCCTACCAGCTGCACAAACGTGACCTTCATGAGGCCTCGGACAGCGGTGTAAAAGTGGCATCTTTCTGGAGGGATAAAAATTGATTGTTTGAGCCAACGACACGAAAAGAAGAAGACGTGAAAGAGTAACAAACATCCATCCTTATAATATAGTAGGAAGAGTACGATAACTTTTAATTTTTTTAACAAGTAGTTATCCTACCAGGGTTCCTTCCGCCAGTAATCCTCCGGTCGATCGCGGCGTACATATCAGTTGTCGAATTAAACCCTCTTCGATACAAGGGAGGATTATATTCTTTGTAAATATTTTATCGCCGCAAAACACATTTCGGTCCGTTGACTTTTTGCGGGATTTTATCTCTAGGATTTCTAAGTGATCAAGTTTTTTTTTGAAGAATCCACTATAATGTATTCTTTAAATGGGGCTATCTGATTTTCCGGGGTCCAGTACGGCCCCTTTTTTAAAATTATATATTTGAAAGGAAACGGAAATAATAAAATAATAATAAATCGTTTATTTCAGGCAACGAAATGAAATTTACATTACAGGCCCATATTAATAAATACCTTATAAACTAACATAGATACAATATAAAACTTAAACTATGGCACTCGTTGAGGCTGTGACGTGTTGTACGTCAGTTGAGTGTCGGGTAGCGTTCCACGAAAGCGACGATACACAATATATACACGAAATATCGTTTAAAATTTTGTCTTGACCAAGCCCTAGATGACCCTAAGTATTTTATGAACTACTGTTTACAGTTTAAAGAACGTGAAGCTTTTCTTCGCACATTAGCCAAGGCCGTTTTTCGCAAATGTGCGTAAAAGCTTCATCGCCCTTATTGTATTTCAATGAACCTAATCAAACAAAAAACTCACCGAATTCGCAAGACAACCAAAAAGTTATGAAACAATTAACCTTTTAACCAATTTGTTCCCAAAAATGGGAGTTTAACAAAGTTAATCACAGACGGCCTCCAAACAGAAGTATTCATTACAACCCTGTTTAGTTCAACAGCCTGACAGCATTCTTCTTCTTATCGTGTGTGTTAGTGACTAACACTAGTGTCAGAGTTTTTAAACCGCCTCAAAGGCCTCTGACATGGTTTTAGGTAACGACCAATGTCAAAGACAGTGACCGGGACCGACGGCTTAACGTGCCCTCCGAAGCACGGATCATCTTACTTATCGGACAATCAGGTAATCAGCCTACAATGTCCTAACCAAACTAGGATAACAACACAAAGTCGTTGCCCCCGCCGGGAATCGAACCCGCGACCTCTGGGTATGAGCCGAACGCTCTAACCACTACACCACGGAAGCAGTTAGGTAGCCTGACAGCATTGACGGAGTGGACATGCTCAAAGGAATGTTGGTCTGGCCTGTCAGATCTGATTTTTAACATCCCACTAAAAGAGGGTGTCTTAAGTTTGATGCTAGTGTTTGTCTGAGGCATCGTAATGTTCGCACAGATAGATCAATTTCGACGCGGGATTTTTACGTGAAAGCAACTTCCCTTGCGGTGGTTCTTATGTTTGATGAAAATCGGTTCAGCCATTTAAAAGTAATTAGTATTTAACGCTTAATCAGGTTTTTTGTAGGATCTGTTATTTAGTTCCTCCGCTCATTACTAGATAGCGTTTACATATAAACTATTGAAACTAAGGGTCTTTTTCGATTTGACTGGCAAATAAAATGTTCTTTGTGTGAATGATGTCAGCACAGTGACGTCAAGTCCAATCATCTATTGTGACTGGACCATCTTGTGACGAAGTCCGCACCTGTGCTTCCCTCCTTACCCCGCTCTCCACCCCGCGCGGCCCATATAAATACGGAGGCGTGAGGAGTCTCGTCCTCTTTCGACCACCACTGGACGCCGGGCTGCTTCAAAGCTGAGTACTTTTGGAAATCTCTTCTGGAACAACGAATCTCGTGGCTGTGAACCTACGACCCTTACCTGTGAATAATTTCGGCACTCATTGTATAATTGTTAAAAATTAAATTAAAGAGTTTGGTCTTTTTAAATATTGTTTCTTTCAAAATAATCTTATCGTCACAATCTTTTGACAGGTTCTTTGGCTCCGTCTAATATATTCAATAGCAGCTCATCGGACCTGAATTCACCACGGACCCATATTTCTGAAAACTCTCAATATTATTACAATAGCATCGAATCTTTAGTATCGATTCGACAAAAAGTAACGTTTCATAATTCAACGGATGATCATCCGGGGTACTAACGTCGACGATTTCCTTTGTCCTCATTACAATGTGCCGCCGATTCGAGTCCGATCGAGATCATTTCGTTTATGAGAATTTCAGAAATGACCTTCAAAATAACGAGAGAAGAGAAGTGACACCGATTCATATAGAGTTCCAAAGATGGTCTGTATGGAGAAGGTCCATATCTCTTTATCTATAGCCAATCTCTAGCGTCAAATTTTAACAATTTCAACTTAATGCCTATGAATATGCCACGTTAGAGGGGCCGCTCAGCTCAATACCTAAACTGCTTAGGGCACCTGACCTGACAAAGCTAAGGATTGAAAGACCCAAAGGCAAAGGTTAGCAAAATGATGCCTACTCAAGAGCGAGATAGTTTTACTGCAGCTTCTAAAAGAAGAAAACGGAAAAAGTGCGGTGTGTTGTCCTTATCACTGACCGAATATTGTTTCATGGTCGGGTTTTGCACACTTCAAATTGCATATACGTGAAGTTTACCTATAGCCGGACCATGAAAAAAACATACGTAGTACCATTAATATGTCTTTGTCTTACCCTCTTGCTCGGTGGCAAATTAACACTGCTTATATAGGTACTCTAAATATTTGGCCTTATGCACTACATACTCGTAATAGACAAATGAGAATAATAACAAATCAACTAGTTTTTACAGACCCTGCAAAATTTATTGACATAATGACATTGATTATTTACTTATTTCAAGCCATTGCATGTCTCCCTAATGGGCAAAGGCCTTCCTCTATTTCTTCCACTAGTTCATCGCGCAATCGCATTCTTGGTTTACCGTATCTTCTAGTAGGTATTAGCAGTATCCTGGTACATACAGAACGGAATATTCTAAGGTACCGCGCAATATGAGTCCCCGTTCCTTGCCCCCGTATCTCTCCCCCATTCTAGACTTATGAAGGGTGTTGCTGTTCTGTATGTAATACTTATATTAATTCCGTGGTATAGGATAGGAAATATAGGCATTCAGCAGGTGACCAAAGCCCATAAAATAATGTAGCATGCGGTAATGTGTGAATTTACTGAGAGTTGTTTTTCTGTACCCTCCATTTTTAAAAGGCTCCTCAAAGCGTGCGTGCCTTGGTTAAAAAGCAGTGATGTCAAAACGTCAATTTTTATTTAGTCGGCAGAGCAGAAGAAGCCCTTATTATTGAGATGTAGGGAAGCGATTGCGATTTTCTACGTTCTTGGGTCTTATTGTACTATTATGTACGTACCTATCTATATGCTATATGTACTTCGATATGAGAAAAATTTCCACACATTTCGACTAATGGCGTAGGTTGAGGAAAAACCATTCTTGTATCGTTTCATTTCGCTTTTTTGAGCGAGATACTTATCACGGTTTTTCATAAATGTACGAGTATGAAGAAATGCTTGGGAATGCAGATGTAACACGAGATGTTTGGTTTGAGTCCTTTAATCGCCTTAAGACATCCACAAGAAGAGATGGAGTGGTCCTATTTTGGCCGGAAGCCACAAAGTACTTTGTGCGTTCTTATTAGACTCGTATTATGGGATCAGAGTTTCTGAGCCAAGCGCTCTTACAGTCCAGCGACAGTACCTATATGTATGTATGTAAATTCTTTATTGTACAAAAAGGATACAACAAAAATACAAAATAAAACAATGCAAAGGCGGACTTATGTCTTCTCTTCCAGTACGCCCGCGTCACCTGTCGCCGACCTTCGCGCTACTTTTCACCAACTCAAATCATAATTTGTTCATAACGTCACATTATAATGTCACTTGGCATTGATCATATCATTGGCAACGTGATTTTAAATTTATTATTGCAAAAAAACGGATATTAACACCGCTCCAAGAAACGTCATTAGTGGTTATTTAATGCAAATCCCAGAAAATTTTTGATGTTTAGAAAAAAGTATCTGATTAGAGTTGTTGGAAACTTTCTCATTGTCTGACCCCAAGTAATAAGAAAAACAAGCTTGCAACACTGTTACGAGTATAATAGACACATTAAATTATCTTAAGTGTGCCCGTACTCCTCAGATAATATCAGTCCTGTTCCATACCCTATAATTGCTCGGTATTGTCCTATCCGGGGTTCGGTCTAACACATTACATCCTCATCCCCAGCTTTGTGGCCGGGACAGAGTAATTTGTCAAATAAATACTGCGATGTTACGCTATTGTTCACAAGACGGTCTATTACCGCAATCACATCACATATAAGTAAGATTTACAGAGGGACATCGGTTTTTGTTTGGTGTAATGTTTTGTTTGTTCGGAAAAAGGTCACTTTTGACGGAGGAATTTGGTTTAGGTTCTTTTTGCGCTAGATATTTTGTTCAGATTATTTAAAAAATATATTGTTTCTTACTGTATAACGTTAATTGTTTTGACAAATCTCACAGTTTGAGTTAGGCCCAGAGAAAGTTATAAACTTGTGTGATGGGATACCAATTTAACGATACTATATTTTATACAGACTAAACAAAGCTTATTAACAATAAACATCATGAGGCCTTTCCAACCCGTCTGGCCAGCGTGGAGAGTGTAGGCCAAGTCCTCTGGCTGTTCTGGCCAAGTGTGGCTCTAGAAGTACAGAGAGGGTCATGCTTCTGTTATGGAGACTAAAAGGACTGGACTAAGTGATGATGATATTATATTCTAAATACATATACAAATAAACACTCAATATACGTATAGGTAGGTATAAGATAATCAGTCAATTGAAAAAAAATTAAAGCTTTACTACCTAATAAGTTTATTTGCTAAGCAAATTAAAAAACTCCGACTATCAAGAACGCCATCTAGTGATTAGTAGCGGAACTATCGATACGACTTGATATCCTAAGCGCCATCTATTTGCATATAATTATGTTTGGGAATGCCGGCTGAATCGATTTTCATCCTCCTCTTTTTTTGAAGTCTGTTAAACACGAAGACCAGTATTTTATAACTGTGTGACATAATTTTTATTTAAAATTTAATGAGGTTGGTACTGAGTTACTGACAGCAATTATGCGCCATTTTTTCTCAATATATCATATTTAAGAAGTCATGGCACCTTATAATAACATCCTTTGATGTATAAATCTTATTTTACTTTGTATAATGATGTATATACCCTCGGAACAATCAGAGAGACTACAAATGTGACGTAACATACAAGTAAATTACAAGAAACTTGTGCGTTTGATAAATCTAACTCTTTTTTAGAGTCCCAAATTATTTTAACCAACATTCACCGTTAAGTTCTTTTAGAGCCGGTATCTCAATTCTGTTATATAAGGTAAGGTCGATTACACCTTCATATGAAATTTTGTTATGTTTGTGTTAATTTGGTGATATGTCATCAAATTAACACAAGCATGGCAAAATTTTAGCTCAAATTCATAGCAGCTAAAAATTCAAAATTTAAATGTTTATTCAATAATTAGACCTTCATAGGCACTTTTACACGTTAATGTACTCCAAGTCCTTCCGTGGATGTCGTACAGGGCGACTTAGGAAAAACAAGCTAAATAAAGCTTATAAAATATCAATGAGACCTCTCCAACCGTCTGGCCAGCGATGAGAGTGTAGGCCAAGTCCTTGGCTGCTCTGGTCAAGTATGGCTGTGGTAGTACCGAGAAGGTTGCGCTCCTGCAGTGGAGACAAAAAGACCTGATGATGAAGATGACATTAACTGTATTACACTTTACACACACACATAGCAGCCCACGGTATATGTTAACTACTATCCCGACTCATAAAAAAGACATGAACATTATTGAACATGCTGATGGCAAGTTGGACAAAACCTAGAAATAATGCTTGTGTAAAAATAAATTTACGTTATCGTATCATCATCAAGTAAAACAAAACAGATCGAAACGGCAAATGACAATTTTCACAATTTTATTTAATAACTAGCCGAAGCCCGCGACTTCGTTCGCGTGGACTTTATGTCTCTGGAAAATGCTCATCAGGCTGAACAACTTTTACTAAGGCGACATTTTTATATCTCTTATAGTTTAGCTGGACCATTATGGTTCTGCATCAGGCGTTCTATTTTCTAAAATCATTTATACCCTATATGTTGCCCAGGCTTAATAGCTATATAACAAAAAAAGTTTCATTCGAATCCTCCAGTATTTCCGGAGATTAGCGGTACAAACAGACAAACAGACAGACATTTTTTTTTAAATTTTTACTCTATTGCTATGTCTCCATCGCCCCCAATATATTTTTTTAAAAAATATATTTAATGTACAGACACACTTTTTTTACTGTTTTATTATAAGTATAGATTAATGTACAGTCACACTTTTTTTACTGTTTTATTATATGTATAGATTAGGACTGCAAACTTTTACACGTAAATAATTTTTCAAAATAAAAACAAACTTCACCCCGAAAACTACACCGATTTTTATAAAATTTCTATAGGCTTGTGGCGTGCTCCGCTGAAATCCGAAAAACCTGAAACAAAAATATAAATTAGTAAATAAACAAATGTATAAAATAATACAAATAAGGAATAGTACTTACCTTAACTGTACATTTGCCGACTATACCTACATTACTAGTATATAAATTACTGAAATATAATAATTAGTATTGTATAAATATAGACATACATACTTACTATATAATATAATATATCTCGCTAGTATACCCTTTCACTCGAAAAAATAAATTTTTTTTGGAAGTCGGTTTATAAATAATTTACATTATGTGTATTATCAGTACAATCTCAAATCGCTTGTAGTACATCGAATTCTACACAAGATTTCATTTCTGAACGTTCGGTATTGTATACCTCGGGCTGTGTAATGTTATGGGAAATTGGAAGCACAATAAATATTTGTTTCCTTTGTGGCTGGCCGTAACTCATAAACAGTGTTTCTTTGCTTGAGTATCTTTGATTTCGCTAAAAGGGATGTCGTTTGTGTACCGTAAATAACTGCCAAAATTAAACTTTTTTGTTTATTGGTATAAAGTACCTGGGCGACCGAGCTTTGCTCGGTTACATCTCAAACATTAACAATTTTTTTTAAACTTGTCTAAAAGCAATGCATAATAAAAAAAAATATATAAACTTAAACATAAAAAAAACAAAAGTAAGTCACCGAGTGGGATTCGAACCCGTAACACTCTTTCTAGCCGTCGCTATCCTTAACCACTGAGCTAAATCAAGGCGGTCGCGGCGCGACGAAATTAGCGACCATATTCTGCGTGGAAAGAAAAACGCATGAAAACTCGAAAACACGCGTTTTCCCAAATATAAAACTAATCTAGATCGATTGTTTACCCCCGAAAACCCCCATATACAAATTTTCAGCGAAATCGTTATAGCCGTTTTTTGAGATCACAGAAATTTATAAATAAATATATATATATATATACATACATACATACAAGAATTGCTCGTTTAAAGGTATAAGATAACGGGTCAAGTGTGAGTTGGCATCGCGCCGAAGGGTACAACGTACGGAACATTGTATGGGAACCCCTTTTAAATATTTATTTAAGTTTCATATAATTTATTTTTAAAGCGAATATACAACTAAATATTCTGTGAATATTTCAAGCGTCTAATTATAGCCGTTATTAATATTGAGCAAAAATTGTAAAAAAATCCTGTATGATGTATGGGAGCCCCCTTGTTTGTAGTAATTTTGTTGTTATAGCGGTAACAAAAATACATCATCTGTGAAAATTTCAACTGTTTAGCTATCACGGTTCATGAGATACAAGCCTGGTGACAGACAGACGGACAGCGGAGTCTTATTGATAGGATTCCGTTTCTACCCTTTGGGTAGGGAACTCCAAAGAATCGCGTATATTCTGTGAAGAGATAATAAGGATTTGAAGACTGAGGCCTGATTCTTGCGCAATACATACATACATACATACATACTATCACGTCTTTATCCCTAATGGGGCAGACAGAGCATTTTGGGTCTTGCGGCTCTATGCAGAGCCCAGGGCCGCAAGACCCAAAAGCCACTTTTAGCGTCATGGTGGGCGAGAAGATGGAAAAGCAATCAATACAGCGATGGGTTGCTAGCCGCATCGCCTGTTTACATGATTTGCATTTTTGCCCATTCCCTTAATCGGCTTTTACGATCTGCGTGGGAAGAGAAGCAGCTGGTACATTCTAAGTTTTTTTTATTTCTCCCAGACCAGCATGGGATTCTTGCGCAATAAATGTATCTTTAGATAACTTGACTGGTGACTTAGCCCATTTATATGAACAACTTTGCCTATGGGATCAATATGGGTACAGTCGACTGCACGATTTGTTAAGGAATCTTTATTATGGTTAAGTTAAGTAATACTTGTGGCTCTAAGTTAAGTAATAGAATGGTTTGCGGCTCTAAGCGGAGCCCATGGCCACAAGAACCAGAAGCCACTTTTAGCTCGGTGATGGGCGAGAAGATGGAAAAAAAATAGTTCGCCAGCCGCTTCGCCTTCGATTGGGATGGGAAGAGAAGCAGCTGGTACATTCTACGTTTTCTCTTTTCTTCCAGACCAGCATGGAAGTAATCGTTCGTTCATTCAATATTATGCTAAATAACAGCATTAGCACCCAGTGTCAATTTATTTCTTCTTCCTCAACTTAATCCACTTACCGTGAGGTAGGGACAGCATGTGAGTCTTTTTTATTTTCCTCTATCCTTTGTCAAGGCACCGTCACATTCTTTTTAGCGATATCTTCCTTAACGCACTCCATCCACCTATCCATAGTATCCATCTAATAACTACCTATACAGTTATTTTCACATTTAGCATCTTTTTTTTCACGTGGCTCTCTTTTCTCCTTATTATATCCATACTTGCGGCTCTGCATAGAGCCGCAAGACCCAAAATGCTCTGTCTGCCCCATTAGGGATAAAGACGTGATAGTATGTATGTATGTATATCCATACCATCCTAGTCTATTGCTTCTTAGTTTTTTTATGTTATTTTAGCCATATTTATTAGGGCCACCTTTGTACTTGTCAGTTACAGTTTACTAAGTGTCAGTTTATTATAATTTCGTCCAAAAACAATCTACTTTTTTCAATCTTTCTTCACGCACTATGGATCGTAGGTCTCCTCATACGCTTGCCATTCTCTTTGGTCTTAAGCTTTTCTTATTATCATCATCATCAGGTTCCTTGTCTCCAGTGCTGGAGTACGACCCTCTCAGTACTACCAGAGCCATACTTGGTCAGAGCAGCCAGAGGACCTTGACCTACAATCTCCTCGCTGGCCAGACGGGTTGGAGAAGCCTCATTAATGTATATAAGCTTTGTTTAGCGTGTATTCCCTAAGTCGCCTTTTACGACATCCACGGAAAGACTTGGAGTGGTCCTATTCCACTCTGCCGGAAACCACACGGCAGAAGCTTTTCTAATGCAGGTCTGTCTCATTATTTGGGTAATGTCATTGGCCCATCTTAATGTTGACCAACCATTCATGGACCAATTGAATGTTGGTAAACCGTTTCAGTATCTGCTGGTCTTCCTATGCTCCTGTGGCCCTGTCTCTCAATCCAACTATTCTTCGACTTCATCTTCCATCTTCTATCTCCGCGCACTTCCAATTTCTCAGAGCGAAGATATGGCAAACATCAATATATCAATTCAAGTCAATAATTTTTCAGAACTAAAAAGCGACTTGACCCCCAAACTACACAAACGATTCACCAAAAATCGTTTTTCTATTCTATGGGACTACCTGACAATTGTCATCGTCATCATTTTAGCCGCATAACGTCCACTGCTGGACATAGGCCTCTCTTCCCTTTCCAAAATGACCGATCTAGAGCGGCGATAAGCCCTTTCAAATAATAAAATAATTTTCCAACCGTCTTGAATAATCTAACTATTTGATAACCTCCTCCATAATTGGAAATCTGTTCAAAATAGATTATGTGCTCACTTGTAAAGGACAATAGTTACTTTAGTCGCATTTTTCTAAATACCAGCAGTATTTACATCTCGGAAATGATTAATTAATTAAGATTACATTGTCGTGCATAGTAATGTACGACATTGTTATCTTACTTATAAATAATAATGTTGAAAGAAATAAGTGGAAAAATTTTCGAAACTATTAGAAAATTCAATTTGAAATGCACTCAAGCCGGTATGTTTACATGAACTGTTTAATACTCCAAAATTTAAATGATGCATTGTCTAATGACATTGACTTCTGAACCTGCGACTTTTCTATTTTTACTCCACTACTTTTCAAAACAGTGTATTTTTATAAGCTTTCATCCTCGGACCAAATAAAACTTCAACGCGTAAGGTAAAACAAGGATAGTTGCCCCACTTTTTGAAATTAATTTCTATCTCTGTCTAAAAAGCAAGATTCTTTATTTAAAACGGGTAGGTACTTGGGTATATTATCTTCAAATGTATATAAGGAATAAACAATATCTTTGATATTTCCAGAGTATTGTCGATTTTCGCGAATCTCTAAATTTTAGGTTAATCCGTGTAAGTTACATTTAGGATAGATGTCCTGTTGAGAAAGAGGACATTTATCTCGCAAAAACTTTGATCGCACCTAATCCTCCCATGCAATCGTACAGAGACATGCAACACGATCAACTTAGTCAAATTGCTAAGTCTTTCGAAAGATAAATAAAATAATGTGTGTTTAATTCGCGAAACTAGAGTTATAGCAATCAAGGCAACTATACCCCCGGGGCAACTATCCGGGTTTTACCCTAATCTATAACGTCTAACATAATATACCGAAACTATTTTAAGGGTGAATTCATTCCATGATACTGAAAAACTTTCCCAAAGGGACATGTATCGAAATATGAAACGTAAATGTTTACTGGTCATCATGAAAAGCTAAAAAATATTTTTTATATTTCGATATCTTTATATTCGATTCCTTGGGGAAAGTTGTTCAGTATCACGGACTGAATTCACCCTTGAAATAGTTTAGTACATTTTGTTAGACCTTATTGATATATGTGACATACCTCATTTATCTTGATTCAGTTTGAATTAGATAAATCGAATGGAAGGAAATAGCTCAGAGCAAGACTGCATGGAAGTGGAACAAAGCCCTGGAAAGATATGAATTTGAGTATTGAGATTACTTTATGAAAGATTCTAAAATGATTGATATGGACTTTCTGGCTGCCGAAAAGAGGATACAACAGATGACGGTGCCACTTGTTTTGTTTTTCGTGTGTATACGGCCAACACTGGTGTCAGATTTTTCAGGCTGCCTAAAGTCATCTAACATAGCTTGCATGACGACTGCCATATGTACAATGATGACAGCCGAGACCAACGGCTTATACGTGCCTTCCGAAGCACGGTGCCACTAAGGCAGTCCTAAATATAACGGTGGATGAAATCAGAGGGCTGACATTGACATACGTACAGCAGAGCTGCGAAAAATTTGGCCCTAGTCAGGGAAAAATCACTTACGCTATTCCACTTTTCTATATTTATGCGAGTGCTATTCGTTAATTAATTACTTGTTATATTCGTAATTAATGCAAATTTAAGGTCACAGCACACTTATCAACTCGGAAAGGGATCGACACCGTATCGCCTTTCGCCGCGCGGTCAACCAGGCGTCAACCTGACGTAGGCACGTAACCAAACAGGCTCAGCTTCGGTACGTCGACTCGACTGTGGCTGGGTGACGCCGCGCTTACCGCTCGCCTGCCGCTCTGGTCTGGCTGGCACTAGATCATTTTAAACGTAAAGTGTAGCGCACGGTTATGTCTCGGTTCACAATACGCGAGTTGGCAATCATAGCCATAAATTTTTGATTATCTACAAATAAATAAAACGCGGGTGTGAGGAAACGGAAAGACGTCAGCTCGCATACGGAGAGGCGTAAGCGCGCGGACGACGAGCCGCAAGCGCGGGGACCGCTAGTTGACCGACCAGCAAAGCGGTTCGTGAGCTGGTCCCGAGGCGAGGCGTTTACGTTACGAATCCGAATAGTGTGCGTTGCAGTAGGAAGTTTCATACAAAGAATACTGAGCTGCTCTAGTTGATACGTTTACGTTCCGTTTACGAGTTGATAAGTGTGCTGAGACCTTAAGTATTTAGATATGAAAATTTCACCAAATTGTCACAATGTGAAACAGGAGTACCTATTTAATTTACTTCCTAAAAGTTATCTAAATGTAAAATAAAGAACTGCCACACTGCAAGAATAATAACGCTGGATGTTTTTGTAAAATAGACAAGTAAAAGAATTGGCAAGCAGTAAATACATGATGAACATGTAGTTTATTAAGGAAGGTCATGGTCACGAGCTTTTAATTTTACACCATCACGAAGTAACATTAGGTAGTAAAAGATACCCTATTCGATTAACTGTAGTCATTGCCAACCAAAATGCAAAGAACATTATTGATTACAAATAACAATGCGGGCAATGCATGATTCCTGAGGTAACGATGGCATAGCAACCGGACAAGTGCAATGCAATATTCGTGATGGCTCGAAATAAATAAATAA
Organism: Acrobasis consociella; assembly: GCA_963555685.1. Lineage (NCBI taxonomy): Eukaryota > Metazoa > Arthropoda > Insecta > Lepidoptera > Pyralidae > Acrobasis > Acrobasis consociella. The sequence continues at coordinate 1,043,030 of OY743116.1, forward strand.
TAAATGTTTTAAGTTTGTTTGTTGAGAAGCTCGGTGGCCCGACGGAAGAGCGCATTGCTAGCGCTCTCGCAAGTAAAGCGACGCCGGGCGTGGTCCGCACTTGGATGGGTGGCCACAACTGGCATAAAAATTTCTCGAGCTCCTCCGTGCTTCGGAAGGCACGTATAAGCCGTTGGTGCCGGCTGTCATCATTGTATGGCAGTCGTCAAGCTATGTCAGATGCCTTCAGACATCCTGAAAAATTTGACACCAGTGTTGGCTACTTACACACACGAAAAAACTTTGTTCATACCTCAAGAGACACGGATTAAACATTACATAGAAACTAGTCTTGATTAGATAGGAAAAGGATAATTATGTTTGCTGAGCTGCAAACCGAAATTATACCGGTGCGAAGCAAAAGGGCTGGTCTCATGTAAACACGTTGAGACAAGGTTGTTTTATATTACTAAGTTTTATAGACAATACCAGCATGTCTGTAGCCAGCGTCTCTAACTTAGAATTAATGGAATGACACCTCTCCAACCCGTCTGGCCAGCGAGGAGAGTGTAGGCCAAATTCCTCTGGCTGCTCTGGCCAAGTATGGCCCTGGTAGTACAGAGAGGGTCGTGCTCCTGCAGTGGAGACAAAAAGACCTGATGATGATAATGAAATCGAATGTTACTATACTCGGTTATGGAGATGTTTGCAGGAGCAAACTATTTTAGGAGCCGTTTTTAGGAGCGGTTAAAGAGGGTTGTTATACGTTTGACGTGCCTTTGTGTCTGTGTATCTGTCTGTGGCATTGTAGCGCCTAAACGAATGGCCCGATTTCGATGCAGTGTATTGTTAGAAAGCTTTCTTAATCGAGATAGTTTTTAGCTATGTTTCATGGAAATCCAGTCAGCAGTTTAAAAACTATGGGGACTATGGGAGTTGAACCCTTAAAAGTTTGAAAGTAGTTTCTTTTTTAATTTGCCTAGCAAGGAACTGTTGTTGATTGTTGACTTTTAATTTACAGATTTTAAAATGAAAAAAATAAGCCAAAATATGCCAAGAAATAGAAGCTTATTTTTTTAGCAGGTCATAGATTTGTCAGTTTTTTTTTTATATTTTTAACCTTATTGCAGAAGAATAAAATTGTACAAGTGGCGGACCTACTCCCATAATGTATTCTCTTCGGGTCAGGCATTAGACTGACCATTAAAATATACAATCATATAAAATTACACCCTAATTTTTTTCTTTAGATATACCTACTTGTCTAGTTAAATTTGCACCCCATCTATCACCTTTTCTATTACGTCCCAAAGGTAAACTGGTAGACAATGCTTAGCATTAAGTTATACCTTTTGTACTATAATCTTAAGATTTAAAGTGCAATAAATTAAATAAATAAAAAAAACATATTTAAAATATGTCAATATAATTTAGATTTGAAGGAAATAGAGGTCTGCAAAACCGCGATTTTGTATGGAGGGCTCCTGTATTCTACATCATTCATATACAAGATAATATTATGCTATACTTTACACGGATTCATAATGGATCTGCGTGTGAAAAGCCCTTAAATCAGGGAGGGTGCAGCTCTCCAATTACAGTGATTCCTCCTCAAAGCCTAGAGGAAACTTCGTGCAAAGAATAAGCTTTGTCATCATACCGATGAAACCAGCGCGACACGCCGGTGGCGCGGTGGCGGCCGTGTCTAATACTACTTACTTCTTACTTCCCTCGAGGACAAATTTTTCCGCAACTAGGCCCGAATTTGCCGGTCCCGTTTTGCGTGGGGAGCTGACGCTGGCCTCAGTTTGTCTAATACTAATTATATACTTAGGTATTCTGTGTTATGACTTTAGAAAGCCATAAGCCATAAGACTCGACATGACTTTTGTAAGACTTGAGATGCGTATTCTATTGTTTCCGGTACTTATGATTACCAATTAGTCTTGTAAAGTTCTGCTTTTGGTAATAAATATTATTTTGACACCCCAGAAGCAGCAGAAAGTATTATTCTCTAAAAGTAATGGACCCACCCATACTTTTCAGTTTATTAAAAAAGTAAAAATTTACATAGATGCGGAGTATCTTAGTTCAAGAGTTTGGGCTTGCGTTGTCACCGCTATGTAAAAATCGTACCCAACCATTTAGTCACGCAAAATTTAAATTTCCGTTACAAGAAAAAAAAATACGTGTACTATATTTTTTATTAATCCAACCCCTGGGCCAAAATATACTCCCAGTCGTCATACCTGATGCCTGGATTTCTTACCCTGAAACACATTAGGCTCTGCGTTGCATCGCCTCTGTTCTTATAATGAGGATCGCACTGGAGATATATCGTAGTTCATTCACCCCGAATCGCATAGACATTTGATGCTATGTCGATAGTAATTTAATTTCATGCTTTACGGCCCTAGACTGTCATCAAATGCGTTTATTCACCGGATTGGGGTGGGTCTTTATAGGAAATTATCATGAAATTACAGATATACCTATACCCGCCCGTAAAAGTGTAAGTCTGGCGCACTAAGGGTGTCGTACCTTTATCTATATAAAATTACGTTTCTTGTACGGGATCCTCACTTAAATATTTAGTACCTGGGCGACCGAGCTTTACTCGGTTACATCTCAAACATTAACAATTTTTTTTAAACTTGTCTAAAAACAATACAAAATAAAAAATTATATATAAACTTGAACATATAAAAAAAAAGTAAGTCACCGAGTGGGATTCGAACCCGTAACACTCTTTTTAGCGGTCCGCATCCTAAACTGCTAGGCCAAAACGGATAGCGGCCGGCGCGACGAAAGTAGCGACCATATTCTGCGTTGAAAGAAAAACGAAAACTCGAAAACACGCGTTTTCCCAAACATAAGACTAATCTAGGTCGATTGTTTACCCCCGAAAATCTCCATATACCAATTTTCAGCGAAATCGTTAGAGCCGTTTTCGAGATCACAGAAATTTATAAATATATAAATATACAAGAATTGCTCGTTTAAAGGTATAAGATTTTATCTGTTTTTATTATTTGTTGTTATAGCGGCATTAGAAATAGCGCTATCTTCTTCTTCTTCTTTTTACTACCTATAGCCCTGACTTTCAAGCGCTAACCCTGATAAATAGATTTTCATTAAACATACCTAAGAACCAGCGCAAGGAAACTTACTTTCATGTGAAAAAACCGCATCGAAATCCGTTCCTCCGTTTGAGCGCTACAATGCCACAGACAGACCGACAGTCTTATAACACCGCTCTTTTTTTGGGGTTGAAAATAAAAAGCTTAGTACTAAATACGACATCGTATAAACACGCGTAGCTATCAGACTGAAATATACAAAAAATATTGCTAAATAAGTAGATCCAAACAACTTATTAGTATTGGAAAAGTAAGTAGACCAGCCTACGACATTTTTATTTATAAAAACTGTTTATATTTATCCCAGAATTATTCGGTAATTCCCGAACTATTTACCTTCGACGAAATGTTTTCTGATAAAAAGTTTTATTCAATTTGTGTTAGGTAAAGAACTAGTATGTATTTTGTATGTTGATATTCTATCTTAAAAATGTTTACGCTTTCGCATTTTTAGTTCTTACGGAGTGGACAGAGTCAAAAGTTTCAATACCATATAGTTGTTGTCGTGTGGTTTTCGGCAGTGTAGAATAGGACCACTCTGAGTCCTCGCATTAATGTCGTAGAAGGCGACTCAGGAAATACAAGCTATAAGCTTATAAACATCAATGAGACCATTCCAACCCGTCTGGCCAGCGAGGAGAGTGCAGGCCAAAGTCCTGTGGCTACTCTGGTCAAGTATGGCTAAGAAGCATTCCAAATTCAATCGAGAAGATAGCTTCAAGTTTTCTTGGACCTCAGAAGTGGAATCCAGTAGTGATAGAGCTTTGTAGAAAGTGTGTGCGAACAACAAAAAACAATTCCCGAACGGACACCGTCAGTGTTGTGTGTAAGGACTTATGCAACAAACGACGAAGAAAAGTGTAGACCGATATCGTTACTCTTCACAGCGAACATCCATCGCAGTTTCACAGTCCGCCAGCGACCATGACGGCAGAAGGGTCGTTGAAATATCTGGCAAAAATTTTCTATTTGATCCGTAGTGGCAGTTTGCCATGTCATCAAATCTTGACTAAACTTGAGAGAATAATATAATAATAATAATAAATTCCTTTATTTCAGGCAATAGCATTGTACTTACAAATTTTGTACAATGCCAGAGACCCATATTATAAATACCTTATACCCATATTATAATGTCAAACCATCACGTTCTAGGACGACCTCTCTTTCTGCGCCAGCCTTTAGCGACCCATTCCGTGATTATTTTGGCCCACCTAACTGGATGCATCCTGCAGATGCAACCAGCCCATTCCCACTTGAGTTTGGCTGCTTTTCATCCCACGTCAACTATTTTGGTTTTGGAGCGAACGGTGGTATTTCGTACAATGGTGTAACTGCAATTTTTTTTTTCTTTCACAGGCATTCATTATGCGCCCATTTCGTCGATTGTTTTTTTTTTAAAGAGGTTTTTATAAGTTTGACATCAATTTTTGACTGTGTATATGTCTGTGACATCGTAGCTCTTGAACGGATGGACCGACGCCAACTCGCAAGATTTATTGGACATTACAAAATATTTCTAGGAAAAGCTTCATCCACCAGAAGTTACGGGAAAGAGGCTTTAGCGGCGGATAGCCGAGAAATGATTAATTGAAACTGGGCTTTTGCTTTCATTTCTTATCCCCATTTCCATCTCGGAAAACGGAAAATAGACACGCAAAAACTATGTAAACATGACGTAACTACATAAAGTATAACGTAAAACACAAATCACTTTTAGAAAAAGAAAGATAAAATAAAAATAAAAAGAGAAAATAGGAATCTAATTTTGATAGGTTTCTGTACCCAAAGGGTAATAACCGGCCAAGTGCGTGTCGGGCCACGCGCCGTGTAGGGTTCCGTAGTTGCAAATGCGGGCTTTGAGATTACGCTACTAAAAACGTCTAAAAACAAATTTTCTTGTATGCAATTTTCCTTTTCCGAGTACATTTTTAAGTTAGGTTGCCTATAACTTTTCAATTTGTAAACCCTACTAAGTTCTGATAGTTTACACTACAGCTGTGTTTCATGTGTCCATAAATAACTGTTTAAGAGATAGAGGGGAGAGGGGGGGGGGGACCCTTGACTAAATTTTGCACTAAAAAATTAAATATTTTATAATCGAAAAATGTAAAGCTTTTATTCATTCGTTTCATCGCGTTTTAATTTCGGCTTTCCATTTTTTATTTGTAAGAAGGCTATGATTAATGTACATACCCAATACCCATACCAATTATAGCCTTCTAGTACAAATGACGGACAGACAGACAGACATACATGGCGAAACTATAAGGGTTCCTTGTTTACTACGGAACCCTAAAATGGTTTCCTTTCTTTTATTTTCCATTTTTACACAGCAAGAACCTAACAAAAGAATAGCAAAAAATAATAACGTAATTTATAAAGATATCTAAGTTTATATGATTAATGAGGAATCTTAGAAGCAATTAGTCTATTTTAATCTTTTTGTTTTAGCCCTTGGTCCTAAGCCTAACATAATGTGGGTAGTTTAGAATTAATTCACTTAGGCTTTAACTGTTGTAGCGGTGAGGTTTGAGATAAGCGGCTGGGTCGATCCGGGAATAAGGCAAGGATAAATTAACCAAATTGTCTACAGTATTTTAGGCTATATATTCAAGCCAATAATAATAAATTACATGGTTACGACTTGATATAGATAGATAATAGATAGGGTGCGGAATACGGACTTGCGACTAACTGGGATAGTAGATGTAGGAGTTAAGACGGCAAAACTAAAGTGGGACTGGGCTAGGCATGTGTGCCGTATGCAGCCGGACAGATGGGCCCGAAAAGTCACCTTATGGGTGCCAGAAGGACGCAGACGCAGGGGTAGACCACGAAAGAGATGGCGGGACGACATAGACTCTTTCATGAGTGGATGGCAGCATAATGCTAAGAATAGGGACGTGTGGAAAGAACTGGGGGAGGGCTTTGCCCAGCAGAGGGACACTAGCACAGTCTAATAAAAAAATAAAAAAAAACGACGGGTTGCACTCTGGGAGTGCCGGCAGAAGTGAAAACTTGAATATTAACGTTGTGCATTTGTTACACACACGAACATTCGCGCAAGCGCCCTGCGTCGCCTAAACGAAACAGCAGGCGCAGGCATACATTTTCGCCGCGCCGTAGAAAGAGAGGGGGATACTCCCTCTCCTACGCCGCGCCAGCTGTCTACTCTCCATCCGTCTTACGAATTTTCGATCAGGTCACTTGTCCTGACGCGAGTTTAACATTTTTTACCCATTCCAAAAAAAGTGCACAACGCCGCTAAAGAAGTTTTCACTTCAAAAAACGACTTGATAAGTCTATGGATGTCTCCTTCTATGAAAGGCACCACAGAAGACCAGCGTCATCATGTACCTCTTTAAAAGGCGAAATGGTAGCAGAAGTCGGCGGAGGTGGCGCCCTCGTTTGAAATGGATTGTTTAAAGGTAAATATGGCGATGATTGGCTAATTGATTTCCAACATCTCTGGAAGGACCTTTGAATTATTTTATGAACGACCGTTGAAAGTAATTGCGTTAGCCCATCTAAAATGAGTTTTCGCCAAAACGTAAATTTTGGCGGAAACTCATTTTATATCTACTTTCAGCGGCCGTTCATGGAATGATTTGAAGGTCTTTCTGGAATTGCTGGAGGGAAAATTGTTGACCGTGTTTACTTTTATACAGTTTGTTTCGAATGAGGGCGCCATTTCTGCTGGGTTCTGTTACCATTTTGCCTCATTACATATGCCGAGTGGGCCCATTGTGATCGTTATTAGAATATATTTTTATCTTTTTTTTTAAAAGGAAAAGAGATTATTTTTCTTATTTTTTGTGATTTTATTAAACACTATGCTGGTCTGGGAGAAATAAAAAACTTAGAATGTACCAGCAGCTTCTCTTCCCACGCAGATCGTAAAAGCCGATCGAGGGAATGGGCAAAAATGCAAATCATGTTAACAAGCGATGCGGCTAGCAACCCATCACTGTATTGATTGCTTTTCCATCTTCTCGCCCACCATGACGCTAATAGTGGCTTTTGGGCCCTGGGCTCTGCATAGAACCGCAAGACCCAAAATGCTCTGTCTGCCCCATTAGGGATAAAGACGTGATAGTATGTATGTACCCGGATACTAAATTTACTAGTATTAGCATTGTCGTGCGATCGTTTGGTGTGGCCTGGAAATGCGGATGCTTGCTTGTTTTGGCGTAAGATCAGCGCTGTTTTTAATGTGCTCTGTGTAATAGTTTTTAAGTAATCTAGTGCTATTCGTGGGAACCTTTTATTGGCTTTCCGATATCCATTCAAATTGTGTTAATAATTGTATTAGCTGTTAGAGCCCCTTGAAAAAAAAAAACACAGAATAAAGAAAACCTAGGTCTATGGAATAAATACTAGTATTGTTCGCATAAAAGGACAGCTAGAAGCTTCGGCTAAATAGTCAGTTTTGATAAACTAAGTTTTGATTAAAAATAATATGTCTCAAAAATACAACAGTGATATGGAAGGTCCCCAAAGAACATCGCAAGTGCTTAGGAACCGCTGTGCAAAACTTTTGTCCCTTTTACGTAACGATATAGTTTTGTGAGAGTTTGTGATGCGAGTTTTCAAAACGTTTAGTGATTTTAATGATTGACCAAGTGCGTGTGGGGCCAGGCGCAGTGTATGGTTTTGCAGTTAAGAATGCCTACTTTGAGTTCATGCCATTATTAACGTCTAAAAACTAATTTTCTATTGAATTTCTATGAAATTTTCCTTTACCGAGTACATTTTATAAGTTAAGCCTTTAACTTTTTAATTTGTAAACCCTACTTAGCTCTAATAGTTTTTCTAAACTTCGATATATATACTACATCTGTGTATTTTTTCACGTGGCCGTACATAACCGTTCAGCAGATAGAGGGGGACACACTTGACTCTAGCAATATAAAACCAAATATTTCGGAAACGGATCCCTAAATCGAAAAATGGTATTACAATTTTTCAATATTTTTAAAAGAGCTATTCAACGAGAGGCAACACGATGGTTTAGTCGAGAAAAAAATTTACTCCCACTTACTTGTAGCTACTCTAAATAAAAATCGTTGATTTTTCAAGATTTTATTTTACCTCTTTTTCGGCATGATTAATATACATACCCATGCCATGAGATAGGTACTAAAAATTGGCTTATTTATTCATAAAAACGCTTATACATCTTTGTCCACAGACATAGAGAAGAAGATAACCATAAACAACCAGACTGAGATGACGCGTCCTCCGCAGCCGGTCGTCCTGACCTGCCACGTGTCATCTGGTCCCCCCGCGGTGGTCTCCTGGATGAAGGGTGACCAGTTCATTGAAGACAGTGACAGGTACTTACTTGAACTTCATCTTTCTTTGACCTAGCATTATTACTGGACACGGACCAGTTATTTCTGGCGATGGAGGGTATTTCGATCTTGCCCCTGGTTTTCGTGTAAATGGCCGACATTCGTGTCAGATTTTTCAGGTTGCCTACAGCCGACTCATGCGCAAAACGTTTTTTTCGCAAAATGTCCCCTAGTCGTAAAACGTCTCTTTCTCATAATGCCTCTGTCGCAAAAGGTCGCTTTCGCAGAATGTTGCTTTCGAAGAATGTCTCTTACGCAGAATATCTCTTTTGCACAATGTCTCTTTCGCAAAAGGTACTTAGAATAGAATTTTGAGTTTCGAAGTGTGACAATATAGCTTAACGACTGATATACAATGATGACAGCCGGGACCAACGGTTTAATATTATACACGTACCTTCCGAGCACGGAGGAGCTCGAGAAATGAAAATGCACCTCTGCCCATAATTGTAATATGTACCTTTAACAAAGGGGCGACAAAATTTTCTTTCGCCCCGGGCGTAGGCCGACACACACACTAGGCTAGTTATTGCACGCCTCTTATGCGAAGCGTTGAGGTGGGTACTACTGTCACTTCGCGCAAAACATCTGATTTTTCAAACTTAAAATGTCTTTATGTATCATACATTGCACTTGTAAGATAATATATACACACACATATTAAGAAAAAAACACTATTTTTAACACTCATGATATTTTTGATGTCATTTTTGTTATTTAAACTAGTTTAAAAACAGTTTAAAAAAGTTCTGTCTTGGACGTCCGTGTGTCTGTATGTGCGGAGGCTTTTCTTGTTAACACGATAACGACCGAAATACTTTACTAATCGAGTCTTTTTTTTCTCTTACGCTTAAGTATGCTCAGGAATAGAACCCTTTCATTTTTCAGGGTCTGATTCGATGTGGCTTAATTGTTATTAAATAAACAAAAAAAAATATCGACTGTTCTTCATAGTTTTAGTATATCTATATATATATCTTTATTTTTCTATATGCGTAAGAATTTAAAAAAAAATATGGACCCTTTGAGGCGTGCTCTTTTGGATTTTCCAAACTTTTTTTAAAAAGTATTAATGTGACTTTTAAAGTACGATTACGAGTGTTACAGTGACTTTCATCATCAGGTATTTTAGTCTCCACGGCAGGAGCACGACCATCTCTGTACTACCAGAGCCATATACTTAGCCAGAGCAGCTTGGCCTACACTCTCCACGCTGGCCAGACGGGTTGGAAAGGTCTCATTGATGTAGCTTTGTTTAGCTTGTATTCCTAAGTCGCCTTCTACGACATCTATACGTATACGTACGTATACGTATTCTACTCTGCCGGAAACCACACGGCAAACTACAGTGGATTTAAACAAACATATTGTTGCAGATTTCTGACATTAGGCAGTCAGCTCCTTGTAAAGGATACAAGTGTGAATGCTGACGGTGTATACATGTGAGTATATTTCAGCCATTTCTACTTTATCCTTGTCTTGTGATACGTTAGTATTTATATTATTTCCGCGCTTTTGTATCAGTAGGAACTAAGAAGTTACATTCTTATAGTATTACTAGCCGAAGCCCGCGACTTCGTTCGCGTGGACTTTATGTCTCTGGAAAATGCTCATCAGGCTAAGCAACTTTTACTAAGGCGGCATTTTTATATCTCTTATAGTTTAGCTGGACCATTATGGTTCTGCATCAGGCGTTCCATTTTCCAAAATCATTTATACCCTTTATGTTGCCCAGGCTTAATAGCTATATAACAAAAAAAGTTTCATTCGAATCCGTCCAGTATTTCCGGAGATTAGCGCGTACAAACAGACAAACAGACAAACAGACATACAGACAAACAGACAAACAGACACACATTTTTTTTAAAATGCTTACTCTATTACTACGTCTCCATCGCCCCCAATATTTTTTTGGAAATATATTAAATGTACAGACACACTTTTTTTACTGTTTTATTACATGTATAGATATAGATATAGATTTAGTCGTCTGAACTCTCCGTAAACCCCCGACAAAAAGAGGGGGCCTTATAAGTTTGACGCTAAAGTCTGTTTGTCTGTCTGTGATATCGTAGCTCTCGAACGAATAGATCAATTTCGATACGTGTACAGTTCCTCTTTAGGAGTAATCCTCTGACTTTGTTTTGTACAAAACAACTGACAAGATTATTTTCCTTATACTCGGGCACAAAAAGAGCACTGTTATAAGTGTGACGCCAAAGTCTGTCTGCGGCATTGTAAGTCTTGAACGGATAGACCGATTTTAACGCGGTTCTTTTAACACAAAAGCAAGTTTCCTTGCGGTGGTTCTTAACTATGTTTGATAAAAATCTGTCCAAAATTTATTGGGGGTGAACGCTTAAAAGTCGGGGTTTTTCATTTGCATGGCAAATAAACTTTATGTGTTAGATGCTAATGATGATCTTCACTACAAAGTGAAAACTAATATTTTTCACTGCGAATTACAGATGCATAGCCGAAAACACGCTCCTTCAAAAAAACCGGACTGCAGTTTTGAGGTTGCACACTGTAGAGGTAGCTGGCGACCTCCCCCCCTCATTCCTGCCGGTCCATCATGAGGAGCAGATTGTAGTGGCTCCAGGGAGCAGGGTGGTTCTGCCTTGCCCTAAAGCTGGGAGGCCGGAACCTACAGTAAGTCATATCATCAGAGATCAGAGATTCCAGTCCATATTTAGCTATACTTCGAGGTAGTACGTAACATAATACCAGCCCTAAAATATGAACTATTATTGGATTTTACAGGAATAATAAACAGTCAGGTACAAATTATTGATTCCTAATGTAGAGTTCCTTGCTAAAATATTCTTAAAATTCAATATTTTTAAATTACAGTATCAAAAAAAAATCTTTTATTTTTTAATATACACAGGTGGTATTATCAACTCTATGTTACAAAGTTCCATTATATGAAAATTACCCATCAGGAGCTGTGCTGAAGTATTCCGTCGCTCTCTCGCTCTAGCAAATGGCGGTTCCAAGCGACAGAAAAGAATAGCAGCATACGAAAGTTCCGTGCCGTGCTGAAAGGTTCTAAACCTACATTCTTTTCTTTTTCAGCTGACTTGGCACCTGACTCAAGGAGCGTACAAGTCATTGCTGGACTACACGTCCGAATTCTACGTGATAGACAGTGTCCAGCGCTCGGACGAAGGCGTGTACACTTGCGCAATTAGCGGGACCGATTTAAAGAAGGTATGTCTTTAATCAGCACGGTTTTTTTATCTTATGTACCGTTACAAAATCAATACTTATAAGTATTACATACAGAATAGAATTTCATAAGTGTCCGCGCAATATGTGTCCCCGCTCCCAGTCCCCGCACCTCTTCCCAGTTCTCGCCTTGTAAAAGCGGCTGCGGGCATCTGCAGGCACCTGCAGCCTCCGCTCAACACCCTCCACAAGGCGAGGACGGGGAAGAGGTGCGACAAAGAGGATGGGGAACGCGGGGCAGACCTTAGGAGATTTTGTTCTGTATGTAATACTTATATATATATATTTATAGCTATATTTTACATTTTACTTTTTGATGGATATTTAATAAAAGATTGAAAGAAATAAAGGGAATATTAAAAATGTATAAAATTGTTGCTATTCTCGTGATAAAGTTCAATTACCTTTATATTAGTTTTTTTCTCAAACAAAAGCGTAATTAACTATACAGTTATTGCTGAAGCTTGAAAGTAAAATAATCCTTAACATTTATCGAAGTATTAAAAGCAAAGAGAGTAGTGCCCCTCTAGCAAACCGTGCCATGTTTAAACTTAAACCGCCTTTTTATGAAACAAATTTATTACAAGCTTTTATTTAGATTCACCTGTCCCGTTGTTGTCTGTCTGTCCGTCTCTAATCAAATCTTGCAAGTCAAAGACCCACTTCTTGGTTTTTGATTGAGCTAAAATTGTGGTATATTGCGTGACAATGCAATATTGTGATTACATGGAATTGATCAGATGATGGAGCTGGACGATAGCTATAGGAACTCTGTAATGAAAACATGCAACCCCATCTGAGTTTAGGCTGCTAGATCTCCAAGTCATCATAATTTTGCATTGTCACTCGATGTACGTATGCGTGTAAAATTTTAGCTCAATCGGAAACCGGGAATCGAGTCAAATTTAACTTACCAGATTTATTACGGACAAAGAGACAACGGGACAGGTGAAACTGAATAAAGGAGAAACTAAAGAAAAGTTGAAAAAAAAAAGAAATTATTTGTTTAAATTTTGTAATCGCGGATTGTTAACGTTTTATTGTTAGTACGCTTTGCTAAGGGGCAAGTTGGCCGGCTGCGCGATTCCCAGCCCAAGTTCCAAATAAGATATTTTTCTAGGGGTGTGTTTAGCTTTACTTACTGTTTGTTCTTTTTAATTCATAGACGCAAGCGATAAGATCTTAATTTGCTTAAAAACATGGTTCATAATATGATGTTTCTTAAAAATAATAAAGAGCACATGTTTTGCTAATTCTGATAGCATGCAAACTATTTTAAAACTCTTTGACTCTATACGTATTTTTTTCAATGAGCCATTTATGTAATAAACATAAACAAAGGCACTGGCAGTGAGTAACTGTTTTTAATAATTTTTAACCGACAAAATACAGGGTATTAGAAGTTTGATGCTAATGTCCGTCCGTCTGTCAGTCTGAGGCATCGTAGCTCTCGAACGGAAGGCCCGATTTTGATGCATTTTTTTTACGTCAAAGCCAGTTCCCTTGCGATCGTTCTTAGCTATGATTAATGAAAATCGGTTCAGCCGTTTAAACGTTATTAAGGGTTAAAGCTTGAAAGGTTTATTAATTTACTTGGCAAATAACGGCACGGATAAATAGATAAATAATAATAATAAATAAATAAATATATAGGGACAAATTACACTGATTGAGCTAGCCCCAAAATAAGTTCGAGACTTGTTTTATGGGATACTAACTCAACGATACTATATTTTATAACAAATACATTCATAGATAAACGTCATACATATAAGATAATGATAATAAATGATAGGGAACCCTTCGTGCGCGAGTTCGACTAAAACTAGGCCGCTTATTTTTTTTAAATTTTGTAATGTCATTTACCTCTTGTGACTTGGACCGCACCGAATTTTTCGCTCCAATTGTACCTCCGTCATGAAAGAGTACGAACTGAACGTAAACAAACTTTATTCCTACACGTGTAGCGATAAACGCGGTTGCTAACCCCTAACTTCGGTTGTTCAGTTCTCCGAATTGTTTGTTGAGAACAGCATGACAAGGGGAGGAAAGGAAAATACTCTTATTGAGGTTGTTAAGGCTAAATTATTTTCGAATATGTTATCAAAAAAATATGCATTAAAAGTACCACAGTTGTGCGACAAACCGTTGTTACCCGGCGGACCTTTGACCGACATAACATTTGAGGTTACTATTATTACTCCACATCTATTTGGTTCGACCAATATTTGAATGACATAAATATCAGGAAAAAGCATCTTCCATGCTGGTCTGGGAGAATGAAAAACAATTCAGAACGTTACAGCTGCTACGCTAAACAAAGCTTATAAACATCATGAGACTTCTTGGACGGCCACCGTGGAGAGTGTAGGCCAAATCCTCTGGCTGCTCTGACCTTATATGGCTCTAGTAGTACAGAGAGGGTCATGCTCCTGCATTGAAGACAAAAAGACCAGATGATGATTATGATGTACCAGCTGCTTCTTTTCTCGCGCAGATCGCAAAAGCCGATCGAGGGAATGGGCAAGATTTGTATCACATCTAGGCGATGCGGCTCGCAACCCATCTCTATTTTGATTCCTTTTGTCCACCATCATGCTAAAGGGTGGCCTTTGGGTATAACGGCCTGTGCTTCGTCTACTCCGTCAGAGATAAAGATGTGACAATGTATCTGTCAAAACAAATAAATAAATCAAAACAAATAAATTGTAAAAAGCGAATAGAAGATCATACAATGGATACAGCCTGATTGGCATGTTTGTTTGTTGTTTGTGATTTATTGTTTCTGATTGAATTGTGTTTTTCTGTTGTAAGCATTTATATATCTATCTACAAATTGCATTTATTTGCCCGCGTCTCCCTCAAGCCGAAATTGCGAATCAAGCTATTTTTATACCTTTTTAGGTTTCCGTACCCAAAGGTTGAAAACTGAACCCTATTACTAAACGCTGGATGGCGTTCGGGACCCACAGTTTATACCTGCCTTCCTAAACACGGAATGGTCTTTCGGATAATTAGGTTGATTCTAGCCTGCAATATCCTAACCACACTGGAAACAACTTTTCACAAAGTATGCTTTTCAGTGGTTCGAACTAATGACCTCCGGAATTCCGGATCACAAGTCGAACACCTTGACCACTGGACCACGCAGGCAGTCGCCATTAAGGGTCCCCCGACCCTAGGCCAAAATACAACTTTCCATACAAACGTAGTCTACGTTTTATTTCAAAACGACATGTCCGATTTGGGCAAAATTTTGTAATTTCAAAGATATTGCAATTATCTAGGTTTATAACTAGTTTCCTACAGTAAAAATATGAACTTGAAATAGAATATAGTGTTTTATATCATTTTTGACCATTAGTATGGGAAACTTCTAAATCGTTATATTTTCTTTCCAGTTCATAATTTTAGTATAGGAAACCAGTTATAACCCTAGATAATTGCAATTTCTTTACAATTACCAATTTTTACCGGAATCTGACATGTGGTTTCTAAATTAAACGTAGACTACGTTTGTATGGAGAAGTCTAGGGTCGGGGGACTCTTAAGGACAAAAATGTAAGTATATTAGAATATTTTAAAAGACGTATTTTTCTATTTCAGGACTTCAACGTAATAGTATCAGAGCCGGTTGTCATCAAGCTGCCCCCGATCTCCAAGGAGCTCAAACGGGCTGCCACCGTCCGATTCAACTGCACAGCCACCGGCAACCCCCGGCCGAAGGTGACCTGGTACAAGGATGGGAAGCCACTGGCTTACGGGGGAAGAGTAAGTTTCATCATGAGTAATTTTCAATACAATATAAAAAACTTTGTGGCACCAAAAGACATTCACAATTTTGTTATACTTATAAAATAAGGTAAATATAATAATCTTCTATGCTGGTCTGGGAGAAAAGAAAAACTTAGAATATTCCAGCTGCTTTTATCCTGCGCGGATCGTAGAAGCCGATCGAGGGACTGGGCGAAAATGCGAATCATTTTAATAGGCGCTGCGGCTAGCAACCCATCACTATTTTGATTATTTTTTCACCTTCTCGCCCACCATCACGCTTAAGTGGCCTTTGAGTCGTGCAGCTGTGGGCTCTATCGGCTTAGAGCAGCAAGATCCAAAGTGCTCTGTCTGCCCCGTTAGGGATATAGACGTGATAGTATGTCTGTATAAAATAAGGACAACATATAATCAGGTACAACTAAAAAGTGAAGGAGTACGAAATATATAATAAGATGACGAGCATAATCCATACTATAATACATACATACTATCACGTCTTTATCCCTAATGGGGCAGACAGAGCATTTTGGGTCTTGCGGTTCTATGCAGAGCCCAGGGCCGCAAGACCCAAAAGCCACTTTTAGCGTCATGGTGGGCGAGAAGATGGAAAAGCAATCAATACAGTGATGGGTTGCTAGCCGCATCGCCTGTTAACATGATTTGCATTTTTTCCCATTCCCTCGATCGGCTTTTACGATTTTTATTATAACAATCCTAAAAAAAACATAAATATGTACAAAAATGCACCTCGCTGGCCTTGATAGTTTCTCGTCCGGCAATACCCTACTTTCCGTCTTCTGCAATAATGTACTATTTCCCCTGGACCTGACCGGGTGACCATTGCATCAGATTCAAGGATGTCTACTTACGAGTATGTCACAATTTTGTTTCAGTACAACCTGAGAAAGTCAGACGACATCGAGCAGTTGGTGGTTGGAGCTGTGACGTCAGACGACGCTGGCATCTACCAATGCTTCGCGGACAACAACGTCACAGTGGCCACTGCGTGGGCCATCCTGCGGGTAGTTGGCACGAGCTACGCGGTGCCCAGGGCTGTGGGCTGCTGGCCCACGGGGCCCAACAAAGTGCTCTTTAAATGGGAGCTGCCTGGGCACTACACGATTTTGGCATACACAGTCCAGACGTCTGCAGCAGGTTAATACTCAAGTTATCATCGTCATTTCAGTCACACAAATCCACTGCTGTACATCTCTTCCAAAGATTTCCAAAATGACTGATTTCGAGCGGCCTGCATCCAGCGCTTTCCAGTGACCTTGGCCAGGTCGTTTGAACAGGCCTACGCTTCGCTTGCCAGTGTGTGGTCGCCATTTGAGAACCTTTTTGCCCCATCGGAAGTCGGTTCAGCCAACGGCCACTTCAATGAGCTAATCTGCTGAGCTCTTACTCGAGTATTAATGTTTAAAAAGTAATTTAAAAAAAGATCCCATAATCTAATATCTCCCTAGTCTACGTTCATCTTGGCCCTATTTAAAATACACGTCAATCTTTATACATTAGAACTTTATGATTTTTAGCCTGGAAAGAAAGAGAGAGAGAGAGAGAGAGAGAGGGAAGCTAGGCTAAGCTAGATAGGAAAAGTGTAAAATGTTGAACTACTCATCAAAATCGATATTTTTTCCAGACAATCCAGGATCGACGGACGTTCAGAAGCCCAGCCCTGAAGGCAAGGGCCTGATGCCCCATCAGAACACCGAGGAGGAAATAAGCGTGCCCAAGGCGCTGTACCCCTACATCTTCCAGGTCAGTCATTTTTAATAAGTCATCTTTTTAAGCCTATTAATAATAAATAAATAATATGCGGACAAACCACAGAGATTGAGTTAGCCCCAAAGTAAGTTCGAGACGTGCTATGGGATACTTACTCAACGATACTATATTTTATAATAAATACATATATCGATAAACATCCAAGATCCAGGTCAATCTGAAAAAGATAATTTCTTCCTGGGGATCGAACATGGGACCTTCGGAGTGGCAGCCTGGCTTGGTGACCACTAGGCCATAGAGGACGTCACACTTCAAGCCTATTAGCCACTATTGAAAAGCTAGGAGCCCTCTGCGGTTTAAGTATGAAGTGAGGCCGCCTCACAAATGATTGGTTCTGGTCTCCGAAGGGTTGCCGAGGTCA
The DNA here is from genome assembly GCA_963555685.1 of Acrobasis consociella. Lineage (NCBI taxonomy): Eukaryota > Metazoa > Arthropoda > Insecta > Lepidoptera > Pyralidae > Acrobasis > Acrobasis consociella. The sequence continues at coordinate 1,060,663 of OY743116.1, forward strand.
GACGGCAGTCGCTCTGTGTAAAAATTAGTAACCTCGTCAAATCACCTAGGTTAGGCAGCGGACCCTGGGCTCTGAAGCGGTACCGTTAAGGATGCAACAGGAAATACGTGAGGATACTTAAAAATTCAGGCTTTAATAATAATTAATTTTTCAGGTTCGGTCGTTCGTCAGCTCTCCTACGAGCAAGTCTGTCGACGCCAGTGACTTTTCGGAAGGCATCATCTGTCAAGGACAGGGCGGTAAATATCAAAAAATTGTTAACTTTTGTGTCAAATTTTATTTTAACCATATTAAACATAATTAGTTTTTCGGAACCAAAATTGTCAGTCAAAAGCTAAATACGCTCCAATATGCATGACGACTGAAAAAATAGTTTAGCTCATCGGTTAGATTATTCAAAAATATTGTATACGTATTTTTTCTTTTTTCTGAACAACAGAAATTGACGAAGATACAGAGCATTTAAATTTGCATGACGTCACGGCAAATTTTTTATATAGCGGTGACGTTCCAAGCCCCCGCTCTGGAACTTAGGTACTCCGTATCCTTGTGAGTTTCTACTTTTTTGAGAAACTGAAAAATATGGGTCCATTATTTTTGGATAATCTAAAAGACAGACTAATTAGAATATTACTTTTCTGACCCTGTCGTCATTCCTATTGTTTACTTAGTTTACCATTTTTTCTCAGTTATTTTATATATTCGGTCAAAGCTGCTGGAGCACGTATTTTCTTGGTTTTTCTGACTAGCTGTCATATTCATTGATATCTGCCCCCTATATCTGTTATAAATTGAACGTGCTACCAATTTAAGAAGTGTAGGTAGTTTTTATGAATTTCATAGGAAAAATCAGCACTCCTTAAATCAAAAACATACTGTACTATACTGATTGAAGACGAGCGGCTTTTACTAATATAGCGGTAGAATTTAATAAATTGATAATCTACACATAGATTTTTTTATTTAGTTCCAGTCCAATTCCACGTGACCAACAATAGCGTGACAGTCTCCTGGAGAGATTTCGCAGACCAGACGCCTGGCATCGTCTCCTGGGTCCTACAGACCAAGAGGAACAGCTCAGAATATGACTATACCCTGGATGGCAATGTTACCAGCTACACCTTACCTGGTATGTTCTTTTAGTCTTTGCCCTGTATTTTATTCACTAGATTAGTTTACGCCTAGCATCATTTTCTTGATGCTACAGACTAGGAGAAACAGCAGCTCAGAACGAAACAATACCCTGGATGGCGATGTTACCAGCTACATCTTACCTGGTATGTTCTTCTAGTCTTTGACCTGTGTTTTAGTCACTAGGTTAGTTTACGCCTAGCATCATTTCCTTGATAATACAGACCAGGAGAAACAGCAGCTCAGAATGAAACAATACCCTGGATGGCGATGTTACCAGCTACATCTTACCTGGTATGTTCTTCTAATCTTTGGCCTATGTTTTGGTCTCTAGGTTAGTTTACGCCTAACATCATCTCCTGGATACTGTAGACCAGGAGAAACAGCAGCTCAGAATGAAACTATAACCTGGATGTTACCAGCTACACCTTACCTGGTATGTTCTTCTAGTCTTTGGCCTGTGTTTTAGTCACTAGGGCAGTTTTTGACAGAATCTAGTCTTATCAATGTAGAAATCAACGAAAAAATATCACCTGTTAAAACTCTGGTTATTATGTTTTTAGGACCGGCACCAGACCTTCGAGTGCGAGTGATGGGCTCCCGCACGCTGCAGTGGCTCCCTCAAAACTGGACGCTGGTGCCCTGGACTGCTGTCGCGGATCATGGGTGAGGTTCTGGTCTCCAAAGGACAGGAGAGTGTTTTATTATATGAGCGCGGACCAAGCGCTGGCAGCAGGCTCCGCTGACGCGGGCGTTGCGCACACTAAACCAAGTAGCTACCGAGACCGACCTATTTTGTTGCAGTCTGAGTGAGTTCACAAAGGTATCTTTGAGGATAATCTATCACAAATATAATTAACTGTGAGGCAAGCTTGTCGCATTAGGCTAAAACCTGTAAAGACAGCTGTTTATAAAATAAATAAATACTAAAATAAAAAAAGTAAGAAAATAATATTAATTTTATGCTCATTTTCTATATCGCCTTCCTCGTTGCATCCTTAGCTATGCTATTTCGGAGTTTGGGGTTCGCTTTCAGCTTTTTCTTCTATAATACGATTCTCTCTCATCTCAGCGTATTCATCATCATCATCATATTTTTCGAATTCATCATATTGATCAGATGCATCCTCACTAAGCAGGCCCATTTTCCGGCTATTTCTTCTTCACTTAGGACGGTCTTAAGCATCTTATCTTGCTTAGGGGTCTAAATATGGAAGTACGTCAAAACTTTGGGTTATACACGGTGATTCTTCATTGGTTTTGGAGCCGAAGGCCACTTCATAAGGATCGTTTGTAAGACCTAATTAGCCAGTCAAAATAAAAATTCTGAACCAAATAATGTTGTCAAACTCGAAAGTAAAATCGTGAAATCATTTAAATAGAAAATAGAAAATCTTTATTTGGAGCATATATACAACAACAAAAAGTACATAACATCACTTATTATTAACAAAATATGCCACCAAAATGGTTTCTCTCAGCTTTTGTGTCAAGACTTTTCGGAGCCAAGACGCTGATTTTCAGAGAAACCAATGGAACAGATATGGCTCTGCCTTACATTAACTATAGTGCACAGTCACTAAGTAATAAGATAACAAACATTGTTTTATTTTACAATTTTACAGTAATATTTACACTGAATAAAAAAAAAAATTATATTTTTATAAACTTATATAGGCACATATAACAGAAAGAAACAAATAAAATAAAAGCAGGAAGGTTGTTTGGTTGCACAGCACAGTTGCTTAATTGTTATTACATTGTGCGTCAAGTAAATGCCTCTTGAGATTGTATTTGAAGGAGTTAACAGATTTTAAGTTCCTAATTGGAGGAGGCAGGTTATTCCAGCATTTCGTGGCAGCATAACGGAAGCTGCCACGAAATGCAGCTGTACTGTGCTGTGGTACTAATAAAACTGGTGCGATTCTCATTCTACCCTGTTTAAGTTTTAATTTATTATATAAATATTTCGAAACATTTCGAAGTACCGCAGCCGGCCACAGTTAATGGGGTCTTTTCTTTATTTTCTTTCTTTTCTTTATTTTCTTTCTTTTCTTTCTTTTCTTTCTTTTCTTTCCTTTCTTTCCTTTCTTTCTTTTCTTTCTTTTCTTTCTTTTCTTTCTTTTCTTTCTTTTCTTTTCTTTCTTTTCTTTCTTTTCTTTCTTTTCTTTCTTTTCTTTCTTTTCTTTCTTTTCTTTCTTTTCTTTCTTTTCTTTCTTTTCCTTCTTTTCTTTCTTTTCTTTCTTTTCTTACTTTTCTTTCTTTTCTTTCTTTTCTTTCTTTTCTTTCTTTTCTTTCTTTTCTTTCTTTTCTTTCTTTTCTTTCTTTTCTTTGTTTTCTTTCTTTTCTTTTATGCTAGAAATAACACGTAACAGCAGTATGAATATTACTGACTGTGCTTTAACGTTTCCCAGCAAAGACATCGCCGTGCCCGAGGACCTGCAGGTGGTCAAGAAAGGCGCGCACGAGCTGACGCTGAGCTGGCGCTGCAGCGCGCCCGCGTGCCGGCAGGGGTACTCCGTGTGCTACGAGCCGTATGCCAAGTTCGAGCCGAGGGACGAGAAATGTATATCGACGTAAGTAAACAAAAGTACATATTCTACTAATATTCTAGTCGCTAGCTTCGGAGTGTGGTGACGGCAGAGTACAATATAGTTTGTTATCAGCTACTTCTTTTCCACGGGTGTAGAAGAGGTAACTAAGGGAGGTATACGCACTTCATGGAAGCGGAGTATCATTTATGCCTACTACTACAAACGAAACTATACATCCGTGCACACGTCAACGTGTGTGTTCGCCCGCTCAACACCCTCGATAAGACGAGAACGGGGAACGGGGACACATATTACGCGAGGCTTTAGGAGATTCCGTTCCGTATATATTATAATTCTGTGATACTGTGATCACCATACCGCCTGACAAGCGTGAAGATTTATTTTAATTTTTATTTTTATTTTGGCTCGATGCTTTTGCGTATTTAGCCAGGCTCAAGTTAATAAAACGTGGAAACAATCGATGTGAAATAAAAATATATATATACAATCAAAGGTTGGTATAGGTCCTTTGATTGCTTTAAGGGAGCTTCTGGCGACAAATCCATACGAGTCCACTGGTTTTCATAGCCGATTGAGTGGCGGACGGCGCCTACAGACGCCTACCGCAGTCCGCAAATTAATATCACTACAGCCGCACTATGATTGTTCACTTTAAACATTTTACATATTGTCCATGAGAATGATCATTTATAACACCAAACTACACCAATTTCATATTATAAAGTCCACTAGAAACAATTTGCAAAACAATTTAAAGCAAACTCCAACTGAACCCCTTGACTTCCCGCCAAAAACTCCCCCAAGCGTGAAGATTATGGGCAAATCTTCACTTAATTTTTAGAGGTCTATAGCCCAACAGTGGACTGATGAAGGCTAGAAAAGAATACTCGGTTGCGTGTTCAATTAATACTCATTCGCTCGTTCAATTGTTTTAATAACAATCTCTCTAATATTATAAAGGCGAAAGTTTGTGAGTGTGTTGGTGTATGTGTGTATGTTTGTTATTTCTTCATGCGCAAACGGCTGAACTAATTTTAATAAAATTTGGTATGCAGGAAGCTCACCCCCTGGATTAACACATAGGGCGCAGCTAGCTAGCTATTATTTAATAATATTATAGCTAGTGTTTTTATTTAAATACCGATTCTACAAACAAACATTTTCCTTCCAGCACTGCCCAGTCTGTGACGATAGGTGACTTGACTCCAGAAACCGACTACGACGTGAGGGTGGGTGTGAACACGATGGCCAGCCAGGCTGAGAAGAGGTTTAGTGAGGTCTTGCAGGTCACCACGCTGGCACTCGGTAAGTATTAACATATAGTGTGGCTCTGACAATGTTAGCTTAGCTTCATGAAGCCACACTTAATGAGGCTGACAAATTATTCAGTAAGGTCTTGCAGGTCACCACGCTCGCACTCGGTGAGTAATAACGTATAGTGTGTCCCTGACAATGTCAGGTTAGCCTGATGAAGCCACACTACGTGGAGTTCGGGTGTGAACGCGATGGCCAGTCAGACTGAGAAGCGGTTCAGCGAGGTCTTGCATGTCACCACACTAGCACTCTGTGAGTAACAACACATAGTGTGACACTGACAATGTTAGGTTAGCTTGATGAAGCCAAACTTAATGAGGCTGACAAGTGCTTTAGTAAGGTCTTGCAGGTCACTACGCTCACTCTCGGTGAGTATTAACATATAGTGTGACTCTGACAATTTTACGTTAGCTTGATGTAGCCACACTTAATGAGGCTGACAAGTATCTCTTACCTTAGTAATTATCATCTTTGCCTTGGGAACTGCAAAGTCTTGACCAATTGTTTTTTTTTCAGAAGTCAAAGAAGCATACACGCACGTTCAGTACGAGTACATAGCAGACGGAGTAAAGGTGTCTTGGAATGGAACTGGAGAACACGTGGTGCGATACTCGCAAAACATCACTCAGCCCGTGGAGCAGTGGACCAGCGAGATTGTCTCTGACAATTCTATTGAGGTATTTTAATGTATTTATTTCTTTTTATGTGGGTGTATTCTGATTTAGTGGGTGGGACACATAGCGCGACGAACCGATGGCCGATGGGGCAAAAAGGTTCTTGAATGGCGACCGCGTACTGCAAGCGAAGCGTAGGGCACAAACCTACAAGGTGGTCAAATGACTTGATCAGGGTCGCTGGAAAGCGCTGGATGCAGGCCGCTCTTGATCGGTAATTTTGGAAATCTTTGGGAGAGGCCTATGTCCAGCAGTGGACGTTATTCAGCTGAAATGATGATGATGATGATTTCTTTTTATCCCTGTTTTTTTTTATCGTGCCTGTGTGTGGCTACCCTGGTGGAGCTCACAACAATTGACCGAAATAACCTTGGCCGAATAACTGTTCACAATACCGTTCTTCATTGCTCTGTTCGAAAAAGTACACTTCCACGAGTAGAGTAACGGTTGGCCGAGAGCACCGTGTTAGATTTTTCGAACTGCCGAAAGTCATCTGTTATAGTTTGATGACTGCCATAGAATGATGACCACCGGTACCAACAACTTTACGTGCCGTCCCGAAGCACGGTGGAGCTCGGGACTTTTTATGCCACTTGTGGTCACCCATCCAAGTGCGGACAACACCCGGGGTTTCTGGTGCAAGGTATCGGGTTAAAGGGTCAGAACAAATAGATACATAAGTTTATTTGCTAGGCAAATTAAAAAACCCTGACTGTCAAAAATACCATCTAGTGATGAGTGCTTCGGAGGGCACGTTAAGCCGTCGGTCCCGGTCACTGTCTTTGACATTGGTCGTTACCTAAAACCATGTCAGAGGCCTTTAAGGCGGTTTAAAAACTCTGACACTAGTGTTAGTTACTAACATACACGATAAGAAGAAGAAGAAGAAGTGATGAGTAGCGAAACTAACCGATGGGGCTTGATATCCGTAGCACCTAGGGAAAGCCTTGACTTTCAAGCATTAACCCCCCATAACTTTTTACCCCCATAACCAAATTTTTATCAATCATAAAAATCGGTCCATCCGTTTAAGCGCTATGATGCCACAGACACACACAGTGATAGATAGACCGAACCGACAGACATTAGCGACAAACTTATAACACCCCTCTTTAATGTCGGGGGTTAAAAATTAAAGAGAGTGTCGCGTCGTCGCAGCTGCGACGTCGGTAAATGTAAACACTTAAGATTTTACGTTTTTTTTTAGTTGACCAAACTCGAACCCTCGTTACGGACGTATGTGATGGTGATCGTCCCGAAGTCTGAAGAGAAGAACCAACCTGTCCTCACCATACCCCCGCAGGCACCGTCCATAAAATTCTCCTACTATCTCGGTGAGTCGATTTATTTGTTTTTACTAAAGTCTGTTTCAAGAGCAGGTGGAAAAGCGGGCATTGCCTTATTTGTCTCTGTTATTTGAACATAAATAAATGGCCTTATGAAAAAAAAAACATAATTATTGTACATCCTAGCTATAAACTGAAAGCCTCACTGTGTGTGTTATACAAAAAAAATATTGTATCAAATTATGTACCTTGTTTCTTATTAAAAAAACCGAATATGCACTGCTGATGCTATCTGATGTCTTATGACACGAAAAATTAATTTAAATAGCGACAGTGCATTGACCAAAGAGACAAATAATTAAAGGTTATTGCCCTTTTCCACTTGCACTAGGCATCGACTTTAGTACTTTATAGTTGAAACATTAACTTACTACACATAATGATAAGTACTGATACGTCTTACTGACGCTGGAGTGCCTTTCTTTCAGCTTTTTAGTGCTTCGTACTTCGGTACTAGAATATTTAGCTAGTCTAGCGCGCTTTGAGTGTCTTTCACTTTCTCTCTTTCTCTCTCTGTCGCTCGCGCCACGTGGTGTTCTGAATTTTGTAAAATATAGGATGGATTTTTCATATTGGTCAAACATGTGCAATTTGTACATCCTTTTTGCTCTATACAATTTTCGAAAACCATCCTATATATTATGAAGTGTAATGAAATACAGAATCCTCTTTGACCGAAACGTAATGTATTGTATGCAAAAATAATCACACTTTATTGCACCAATATAATCACACTTTATTTCAATAAAATAAATGATAATAACATTTCAATATATATAAACCAGTTGTACAAAAGGTGGTATTATCGCACAGGCAAACACTTATAGGCTATCTTTGGGTAAAAGGATTCAAAGGATTGGCAAATAAATTTAGTAATAATTAAGTGGGGCGATAGTGGGAATAGTACTAATTTAACTATATCGTGACATCAAACAGCTAAAATGAACTATGATTATATATAATTAAATAGAGAATAAGTAAGATAAACTAAAGAAAAACCAAAAAAGGTTAATTTTTGTAAACTGTTATATGGACTTTTGCTCTCAATTTTATCGGTCAAACGTGTTTCTGTATAAAGCTCTGACCCCATCAAAATGTAAGGACTTTATTTTTGTTTTATTATTTCATAGTTCACAAACGGGGTTACCTTATAGCTCCTGATGATAGGCCAGTGGTGCCATCTGGCAGGAAGATCCAGTCGCATGTGGCGCCGAAAAAAAAGACTTTTTTAGGTGAGGAGATATGGCCATATTTACATTGACGGTCTCCGTGGCGCGTCGGTCATCACGCTGGTTCGCCACTCCGGGATTTTACCGAGAACCCTAGTCTACCATCCTAGTTCTACCATCTTAAAATCTACTAAGCTACACACAATACATTAGTAGATGTTTGGACGAGTTGATTGCGAGTGAGCGAAGAGAGCGAATCTCTTATACCTAATTGACTTTGACAATCCGGAATTTTTATGTATTTTTGTTTGACGATAAACCCAAGTCTGTTTCGTCAGAAGTCCAATGTATTAAGTTATGAAACGAAATTTATTTAATAAAGTTTCGATCTTTCATGTTATTGAATCGGCTTTTTGCTTAACTTTGCTCGATTGATTTTAGGTATTTTTCGCTGTTGTTGTTATATATCTAACTCAAAATCATTGCCAATATGGTATTTATATACTTACTACCATTTTTTTGAAAGTGTCTTAATTTGATTCCAGTGCCTTGGAATAAATTTCAACGTACTTTCAAGTGAGAATGAACCGAAAAAACTTCTGAATTAGATATTTTTATGAAAATCATGTATATCAAACATAATTTTGATTGGAATAAAGGGTACACATGAATTTTTTTGGGTCCAGTGCTGTTCCCATTTTAATAAATCAAGATTCTTTCAAATTTTAATTAAAGCCCTAGATACACCCTTAAAACATTGTATGAACTACTGTTTATACAGTATAAAGTAAGGACGTAAAAGCTTTTATTTGCACATTTGCCAAAAGTGGCCGTTTTTCGCAAATGGGGCACTGCTCGACCTCGCAAAATTCAGTTAGGTTAAGTGCAGTCTCAGACACTCTTTAAATATTTTCTTTGTGTTCATGAAGTTTATTACGAGAATTATAAGTTACGAGCTTAGATATAATAAGTTATTATCCTGTTACTTGTTTATAATGAAGTTAGTGGGCGTGAATTGATGGCGTCACAAAACGTTTCTTTTAATTGTTTCATGGGCGGTCCCATGTTAAATTTAGTTCAGATTATTCCACGATATCCTTCTGGCCAGCGAGGAGAGTGTAGGCCAAGTCCTCTGGCTGCTCTGGCCAAATATGGCTCTGGTAGTACAGAGAGAGTCGTGCTCCTGCAGTGGAGACAAAAAGACCTGATGATGATGATGCCGCAATAGGGCGAAGTTTACCTACTACCCATCCTTTACTACAAAAGGAGCCAAAGGCAAAGTGCACAAAATGGAACGACTTTGTATATTATTTGTCCATGAAAAAGAGCGATTTTAATCACCTCGGACCACTACTTGTATATCCGAAATCTTTGCCTCAGACGGACAATTCTGTACTGCCAGTGAAAAGGGATCTAAGTCAAAAAATGTGGTTTTGAGAAAATCGAGTTCAAAGTTTCAAAAAATTCCTGCACGTTCTATACATCAGCTAGAAAATTTTTGATTAGTGATATTGATAGATAATTCAAAATAAAAGAAGTTTCTATGACTAAAACAATTTAAAATAAATTGATATTAGAGATAATCGAAAAAAATTACAAGTTATATCACTTGACACGAAAAAATATTCGTGTAAAATGCTATAAAATGACATGCAACTATTTACACATTTTGTATTTCTTTGGTGTCAAATGATACATCATCTTTATTTTTATAGTGTTTTGAAGTGTATAAGAAGATAATCACGAAGTCCCAAAACAAAATTTAATTGTTTCATGATCAGCTATTTTTACGTCAATTTTATTTTGTCCAAAAGTCAAAAAATATTACTTACATCAGTTTACACATTTTAGTATACCTCAATATTTTTGTGTATTGTGATATATATCAGATATTTAAGCGATCTAACTATGAAATGTTAAGGTGTAAAATGATATAAGTATAAACATATTATTATGTAAAAGTAATGCCTGTGATACAGGGTCCAACCGACGTCTACCTTAAGGTATTCGAATCCCAAGCAAACCTTACCTATATCTCTGGTGCATCCTGATAAGCAAAATGGACGTGGTTGTGGTGATATCAACTCGCGCGCGGAGGGATCTGGTCGAAGTCTTTCCACTCTTGATTACTAAATTAGTTGCAAACAATTGGCCAAGTACGTGTCTGGCTACGCGTAGTGTAGTGTTCCGTAGTTACGAATGACATTCACGCGACTAAAATGTCTAAAAAACTAACTATCTATTGAATTTGTATACAATGTTCCTTTTTGAGTACATTTATAAGTTGGTAACTTATAACTTTTTGATTTGTAAACCCTACTAAGCTTTCATTGAAAAAACACTTTACAAGCTTTAATTTTACCACTTTTTCATACTCATGCCGAATTACAGCTTACTAGTCCTTGTAGTCTCTGAGTAGAACCGCGGATTAGCAGACAGAATTTGTTTACTATGGAAGCCTAAAAAGTCCCTAAGTGCCCCTCCAGAATAGAGAAGGGACCAAGACGACCAGAGGTCAGAAGAGCTCAGAATTCCCGAGCAAAACTGTTTAATTGTCAATTGTCCACACCAGATACAAATCTGCTAAATATATGAATTCATGACATTTTAATGTGATGTGTGTTAGCTGTTAAGCCTGAGCAACATATAGGGTATAAATGATTTTAAAAAATGGGACACCTGATGTAGAACTATAATGGTCCAGCTAAACTATAAGAAATATATATAATAGACTGATGAGCATTTTCCAGAGATATAAAGTCCACGCGAACGAAATCGCGGACTTCGGCTAGTCAATATTAAAGATTTTGTTTGCATTATTTTCGTAAAATTATTTGTTTTGGTAAGAAATTAGATATATAGTACCTAGGTGACTGAGCTTTGCTCAGTTATTACTATTTCTTGTAGTATTTCAGATAAATATACTCGTAAGTAGATAGATACTTATTTTATAACTAAACTGATGGTGAAACACTTACATATTTTCGCTAACTTATATTATTATACACCATCTAGCAAATTTAGTAACTCTTGAACTTGTAATATGTATTTGATTCAATTCAACTTATATCAATTTCCACAATAATCAAAGCTGTAATTATGATTAGTGTCAATTGATTTATATAAAGTTGTATCACTAAACACCTATTTTGTCTTACTTATGTCGCAAGTTGAGTGTTTCTACTACAGATGAAGCGTTTTTCACCAAGGAATCCTACAAACATTTTACGTGTTTATAGAAATAAGCAAACTTAAATCAATATGTACGAATATCGACGTTTTAATTTTCCGTTGTGTAAAGTGTGATAACTAAAGTTAAATTAATTTACACTTTTAAAACTGAAAAAATACTTCGGTTCATTTTGTTGTAAACGCATTTGTATTATAATACACAAAAATAAATTAACGAAACCCTGAAAAACACCTACTTAGATTACTGTGCACCAACGCTAACTTTGGCATTTTAAGCCCTAGGACTATGGGAATAAGACAGAAAAATAGCTAATTTTTTTCTGATTCAGAATATGCAAAGATCTCAAAAGCGATCTAACTCGACTTAGATCCCTTTTCACTGGCAGTACAGAATTATTCCTGACAGCGATTCTCTTTGCCCAGGTCATGCGTACCCACCGCCATATAAACAGAATTTCTCTTCATTGTCACTAGATGGCGCTTTATGGTAATAATTAAAACATAAAATCTTTTATTCTTATTATTTATATAAAGTCATACTCTCATTAATTAAATATGACTTATTTGAAATGCAATCAATATTTTTAAAGTATTTTCAACACATCCTTTGTCACTTTTTTGCTAGTCGTGTGTGCTGCCATCTGTGTGTCCTACCTGCAACTCCAGTTTTGCCTACTTACGTCTCCAATAGTTTCTATGGCGTTGGGTATCTGTTACGTTAGTAATTGTATGATCTTTGTCCAGGTTTAACCATTCCTCTGGTCATGGCCATCCTCTGCGCGCTGGTGTTGGCAGCTGTCTGCATATGGAGGCGGAAGAAGATCACCAGGTGGGTATTTTATTTATTTATGTAAGAAAAATAAATTTAAATTTAAGTTACATTGAAATAAATGAATAATAATTAATATTATAATAATATTTATAATTAATTGAAAAATAAATAAATTTATTTAAAAAATATAAGTATATTTCTATGTAGTTGACGACCACCGTGGCATAGTGGTCACCATGAGGTCCCGGTTTGATTCCCGGCCAGGGCAAGTTGAAAAAGGGCCTTTTCAAGTTGCCCTGGGTCTTGGATGTTTATCTATCTAAGTATTTGTTATAAAATATAGTATCCTTTCGTTAGTATCCCATAACACAAGTCTCGAACTAACTATGGGGCTAGCTCAGTCTGTGTAATTTGTCCCTATATATTTATTTATTATTTATGTGTATAACTGCGCAGTTGCGTCTATTGCAGCTAAACAGCTTCAGCATATCCAGCCAGCTATAATTTATTTCTTCATCTTACAGACCTCGCCGACGCAATGTGTCACCGAATGAGGGAGATGAAGAAGAAGTCTCAGAAATGAGGGTATGTATTCAGGTACCTGCTTTTAGAGAAAATGCACACCGTTTTAAGCATCATGTCTTACTAAATACTTAAGTATTTGTTTTTTTTTCATTCATTTCATTTGCTTATAGAAGTCTTCTTAACTTAAAATTCGTGACGTATTCGTTTAATTGAAAGTTAGTTACGTCACCTTCTGGTGAAAATCGTACCTGATCGTGACGTCACGCGAAATTTAAATGCGCTTTTTCTTCGTCATTATTTGCTAATCAGCGAAAACTTTATAACAATCTACCTACGAGCCAAAAAAATACTGTCCACATATTCGTATTGTTCTCAAATAGCGGAATTAACGCTAAAAACATTCTCCCCCTCAATTTTATAGCGGCACAAAATATTTAGGCTGGTTTCACATGTGGGAGATCCGTTTGTGTCGTCCGTAATGCGGGCGACACGTACGGGCAGAGCTGTGCCGAAAGCAAAGCTGTGAAACGATAGTTCAGTACGATTGAGCGGGAGGCATTGTCCGGGCGCTACCCGAAGCTTGTTCTGCACGGAGCGATTCGCGTCGCTGTAAAACGATGTCCTAGCGCCTAGGGTTGCCAGGTCGCCAAACCTAAAAGCCGGACAGACCAGCGACTTTGGCCGGACATTTGGGTAGAAAAGCCGGACACCCTACATTATTGAGGATTTTGTCTCAGCATTAGGTACAACAAAAAAAAAATGTAAAACCAAGCTTTTTTGATTATTATCATAAATCTTGCCGCCACGCAACACAACGTACGGCACGTGCGCTATCTATCGAGGAATGAACAATAACGACAGAGCGCAGGGGGGCGGGCGACAGGCGGCGGCGGGGCGCCCCTCGGCCTGCGTGAGCGACTGACGCGACATTCGACTCTCGTCGCCTACGCTCGGCCGCGCTCGGCGCTTGGTCGTTCATGAAATGTAAAAAGCCTAACAAAAGCCGGTCAGGCCGGACACGCTCTAATTTGGCCGGACACGCAACCAAAAAGCCTGACTGTGTCAAAGCCGGCTTTATCCGGACGCCTGGCAACGCTACTAGCGCCTCATTTGTGTCTCGGCTCCAGGAGGACATGCGGGCGACACGTACGGATCTCCCGCATAGCTGTGAAATCAGCCAAATAATTTCACGCAAGCACATACAACACATATCTTATAAATGTCATGTTATTCGAGACAGCTCGTATTACGAGCTAATTCCTGTAAGGTGCTATGATTTGCAGAGCGTGGGCGGCGGACTGGTCAACGGTGGGGGTTCCAAGGACGCGGGGGAGCCGCTACTTAACGGACACGTCCATATTACTGAGAATCCGGTACGTATTTTGATACATTCCCTTAATATACCCTATACTTATTCTTTCTTGTTTGTCATACAATGTTGTTATTGGTGGAAGATGTTCTGTAGTGTCCTGTTGTACCCAAGGACACTCTTTGGTATTGCCCAAGACGACAAAATAATATCTAATCAATTATTGATTATATTTATATATTTACCATGTGTGTACACTACATTATTTAATTACTATGTGTGTACACTACATTATTTATTTACTATGTGTGTACACTATGTTCTATTTCTCCCGATCTTCCGCCAATAATTCTTTAATGATGTTAACTAATTTGAAATCATAATATGTTTCAAAGTAGGCTGGTTCTTTTCTGTTGATCGGTTTTTGTTAAAACTTTACAAAAATAAAAATATTGTTGCTCATCTCTTTTCAGCAAATTAAAACACCAAACGGAAAAATGAGGAAGGGCCGACTTTACCTCGACGCCTTCGACCTGTCTCGGCAGGAGGACCAAGACACGACCATGGAGACAGTCATCGACGCTGACACCTCAGCCTCTACGACGTACAACCTCCTTGATACATCGCGGAGACCAGAATACGACCTGTCCCGTTCATCTCGCGACCTAAGTACCAACAACTCCTTCAACAAACTCCCAGACGACAACATGAACTCTGAGTTGACTAGAAGTACAGATTTTGAACTTGACAACAGCAAAATTCCACCCACGCTGCAACCTAATGGTTGAGATCGTCTGTGGGCGACTTCACCAAGTATTACACTAGGGGTAGGCGGCCTCACATGCGGCGTCCTATGCGTCCATTCTGGTGTTGATATGGCGTGCAATGCTACACATTTATCTATTCTTATCACCAATACTGAACTTTAAAAGATTAAGTAATTAAACAGCTTCTACATTTGCCACCACGAATAGATAAATTAGTGGCATTGTACTGAAGAATGAGATTTGTACAGTTTACATAGTTGTTGTTAGACGGAGTTGATATACGACTAAATAAGAGGAATACTTATTGTTAGATAATGAGGCTTCAGTCCGGCGAACCGAGTGAGGGTAGCTCCGCGTTTTGTTCCTAATATAGACTTTATTTTAACGAAAGGCTGATTTTCGTATAACATTACGGGTACACTATAATTTAAGTGAAGTCAGGTTGGAAATACCAAACTGTGAAGTTATTCTCGCCCGGTCGACTGTCGTCCACTCGCGACATGGACTGGCATCCCTTACCATTATTGTTAAAATGTAAATAGTAATTTTATATTGTTCGTTTTGGACAAAGCACTTGTAAATAGCGTTATTCATTGAATCGGCCTGAGAAATAAGCGGCAAGACAATAACGTAGAAAAGGCGCTAGAATTCTAACCTCAAATATTTTGTCGACGCGAGCTCGCGCGTTCAAAATACTTGCGTCCGTGTTTGCGTGTTTTACAGTGCTTCCGAATAGACTCTCAGGAACACCAATACAAAAATGATACAAAGTAATTTCACCATTAGTGCAACATTATCGTACAAAATATAGACCAAAATAAAATCCAAACACCCATTGAAATATTTATTAATGCGAAAAATATTATTTTTTCCTTTTTTTCTTTTCATAGACAGTTCTTAGACAAAGCCTCAGAAGCTATCTGTTACCTTCACAATTACATTCCAAACAAATACTATATCCCATCACAACTTATTTGTATGTACCTTACTTTTTAATTATAACGCACAGTTTTTTTTATATATATATATTCCTGTTATAGTTTAGCAGCTATTTTTTACACTTTTAACATTACACAAAGTTGTTTCTTTCTAGATACTTAAAACCTAAGAGAAAAAGTAGATAGTATAAAAAGTAATTTGTAAAAATTATAAAAATATGAAAAAAATAATTTATTACAACGAACTACTGATATTATTAGAAGATAACAAGAAATAGTTTATAATACAAGTTATCGTTACGAGATAAAAATACTACCCATAGTTGTGGACACCCTAACCTCTGTTAAGCAGTTCGGTTTTTCAGCCTATTTTTAATTCATGTTCGTAGTTCATAACATTATTCCATATCACAATTTATATCTACCTCATTTTCTTCGTTGTAAGTTTCATTTAGATGTTAAAATTTTAATGTTGAAACGATTAAGTTTCTGTAATTTTGCCCATCGACCTGTGGTTAGATAATACCTGCTAAAGACGGCACTACTGGTTAGTTAGTAACATTTTTTATTTATTTATTCTTAGGACATTAGGTATTGATATGATTATTCGCTGTTTTTTTTTGTTGTCTAAATCCACAGATTTTTAACTACCTCTCGGACGTTACGGACCGACATTTTTTTACTTTTTTGCTGCATTTAGTAGATTAGACATATGTTTTTTTCAATGAATTTCACGTTTTGTCTCTATGTCCTTATTCATTTGTGTCGGTCCTCTTACTAAGTGGATAAAATGTTCTTTTAAAAAATAATTTCATGGATTTGAATCTGAATTCTGCCTCGATCAGTATAGGTATGATATACAAGGCACATATTCTTCGTTTAAGTATTTATATTTTACTTTATTGAATTACAAATAAAGTAATTGCACCTAGGTACAATTTATATAATTAAGTTCCCACAACGGTCATTTGTTTTAAAAAGTCGACAACTGTATATTAACATTTCTTGTTTATTGTATAAAGTATTTTCTAACTTTTGACCCTTAAAACAAATGGTTTTTGATGAATTACGTAAAAATATACTTTTACAGTACTCTACAGTCAATGTACTTATAGTATTGAAAATTTCTCATTTTTATCGTAAATATTTAAGCTTGACTTTTTAAAACAATGCCAGTTGTCATTGTAAATATTATATAAAGATGAAAATATAAACTCAGTTTAAATTTAAAATTAAATTAAATAACGCCGACTAAGTACCTGAAACTTCAATTACACTAAGTTAACTAGACTTAGGCGTAGAGTTAGGTCTTTGAAAATCTAGAATTTTATCTTCGACGCTAGGTTTTGTCACAGGGTCTACGCTTTGAATAAAGGGCTTGACGAAAGAGCTGGCGTATCCGTTATTTTATATTTTCGCTTCATACAGTATTGCTTTGCGGGAAAGGATTTCGCTGTTGTCTGATTAGTAGTTTGTGGACTAAGTTAGCCAATCGCTAAGTTAAGTGGCTTAAAGTTATATGTTAACTGTAATATATCTCCCAACTATGAAACTACAGCAGTTCTTATGGTTTTAAGTGTATAATTTTATGATTTTGTTACTTGTAGTTATTTTATTGTAGTAGTATTTGTACAAATGTTAACACCTATTCGTATGATCATTGTCCTTGTATTTCAAACAATGTGATCGGAATTGGAAAGAGATTAAGACACGTAGAAAGTAAATGATTTGTGTTATAAAGATGTTAACACTATAATAACAACACAACAAAATAATGTTCAAAATACCATAGGGTATGAAATATGTACAATAGATGTTAGTTGAAGTTTAAGATAAGTTGTATCAATTTAAACCATGAAATGCAATTTGACAGTTCACTCTGGGTTGTGTTTATATTTATTTTATCCACTTTTTATTGTATCTGATGAAATTTAGCAAAACATTTATTGTTGTTTGTTTCATTGATTTTTGTAAAGTCCGACTGGAAATGTAGAAAGAAAGTGAAAAATTTTTTTTTCTTTTTTTTTTACTGTTTTATTTAATATATTTCTAGCCAGACTTTGATGAACCAAAATGTTAAATGTCATCGCAATAACTGATACCTGAAAGATGTACAATGTTTACCTAACTTATTTGTAAAGTAATGATGTATGCTATATTTATTCAGTAGTTTATGTATATACACCCTGCATGTATTTAACTGTTTGAATCATTGTCTTAATTTTTATTACTACAGTTACAGATGTCAATAACATGTCTTTTATGTAAAAAATATAAATTATTCAATGTTTAAAATTGTACATGTTAAATTAAAATGGATAACCTTTAATGATTGGATATACTTCTGTCAAGGGTACATATAAAAAAAAATATTTTTATTTGGTAGACAAACAACTATTGGTATGGTTAAAATGTGCGCAAAAATTTAACAAGCAACTCATTTTTTTTTTACATTGGCTTGTCCGTCCTTGAAGTGAAAATAATATAAACAAAGAAAAGCCTGATATTGTGCCTCTCATAACTTTGGATTTTGTTTCGCATTATTGGTATACAAATCGCAAAATCGTTAGATTAAATAATTTTAACTTTAATTGTATGTTACAAACAGAATATCAATTGTCATAAATCAAATTAGCTCGTTGTTTTCTATTGGCTAAATGTCCTATTTGTTACATTGTTTTGCAGAATTTGATTTTGTTTTAATATTGTATTGATTTTATTTTGTTTTTTCACACCAGCGATCTATAATATTATAGAAGATCTTCAAACATTATCATCGCGTAGAAGGCGACTATTATAGCTGGGGGAGCCCAAGAGGGGGGGATATGTGGATTTACTCGAAATCTTGTAATGTCAGGATGACAGTTCAATATAATGATATCTTAAAGTTTCTGATATAAAGCCGGGAGGTACCTAACCATAGGAACTCAGTAATGACATTTTGAAACCTTCTTTTGCGCTTATTTGATTTGTATTGACTATTACTTTGGTCTCACGGTAAAAACAAAAAAAAAACTTGATGGTTTGAAATGAAAGCTTTAACATTGCTTTGGTCTTTATTGATGCGGCACGCGCAAAAATTATAAAGAACCAAAGAAAATAATACTCTCTGACAGAAAATGGCCGATACGACACCGTTCTTGCGACAGACGTCGGCGTCGCGGGCAAAAAGAATATCCAGGGAAGCAACAGGTTCCCATGACGCTCGAGTTATATCAGCAGATCTCTGAGTAATACGCTATTTTCAACAATTCAAATCAGATACTTTTTTCTAAACGTCAAAACAAATAGTTTCTATGGGATTTTGTATGAAATACAGGCAGATGACGTCATAGATTTTTGGAGTCAAATAGCGCTCTTATTATCAGTTTTTCTGCCATAATACATTTAAAATCACGTTAAAATGGACATGTTCAAAAACAAGTGACATTATTTTGCGTAATTTTGTTATCAGTACAAAATAATTTATTTTTGGCTCAGGAAAATACCCAATTAAGCATCATGGGCTCCCCTACTATTATCACGGCTGAAATGATGATGATGATGATGAACAAAGGTTAAAGTAATGGTGAAAAACTAAATGTAGTTTTGATGCGACTTTAATGTACTTTTCTTCAGGAAATTTCTTCGCTTTTGATTCTAGGCTTCCATTATAGATCGCTGATACACACTTACCTTGTTCTACAGTATAAAACGGGTTAACCATTCCATTATTTATTTATTTATTCCATAGCTGTTAACACATTCCATGACAGGCTGCAATAGTACACACCAACCAAACAGATGTTATGTTACTATTTATTTTTAACCGTAAGCAATAGGATTAATATTTACCTAAGTCGTCATTGTATTGCTGATTATCTATTCAAATCCATGTATATTTAAAAATAGTTTGAGACCTGAACCACATCATACTTTAAAAAAAAACACCCATTTTGTAAATTTTGACAAAGTAAATAGGAAACATTGAAGTAAATGACAGTAATAAAATTTACTTTGAGTATTTAAAAAAAAAAAAGAATAAAGTGATTCGTTAGTTCACGATTAAGGTCAGGTCTCTTCAAGCTTAGTATTGTTTTGTAATCTAAGATCCAGAATAGTGTGGTTTACCATGTACTTAGTATAAAGCGTCCAAATGATATAGTAATGTATGCTGAGGTTTTTTTACCCAAGTTTGTTTAACTTAGCTTGCATTTTTTATTTGTTGTTCACTTTATACTTTAGTGTGAAAAGGTCGGTGCTATTGGTTCGTATTGCGACGGTTGTCAAGTAAACATTTACAGCCATTTTAATTTTAACCCATTGATTGCCAGCGATTCCAGACACAATTAGTAAAACAATTAATGTGTATCAAAAATTAGTCGTATTGTGAGTAATCGAGCAATTTAAAGAGTTCAGACTTTATTGAATTTGACAGTAAAATCAGCGTTTCTGAATTCGAAATCACAGAACGATTACCAAAATAGGCCGGTTAATTTTAAATGAAATTAATTTGGAATTAAAGTATCTTGACCCTTAAATTCGCGAATTTTCTGATTTTCATAAAACTTACATCATTGGTCAATAACATTCCAAATAACGTGGGGAAAAATAAGAAAAAAATATTTGGCTTGATTTGCCAGAAATTTAGAAAAAAGCCCCCTTTTATAAAATAAATTAATTTTTCAATTTGATTATTTTTATTTATGAATTACAAAAATATATTTAATTTCCTATTTTATGCAATTCATATTGTGTCAATCTGACCATTTTAAGAATATAAAATAAATATGGATTTTAGATCTATGGTTCGTTGTCGCGAGGAAGTTGACTCAGCATAGATAAAAAAAGAAAAAAATAGAAAAGATTTACTAAACACTTAATTTTTTTTATTAATAAATGTATAATTATTAATAAATTTTAAAAATAAATGCCAAAAGGAGATAACAATTGAACATAAACCATTAAAATTATATTAAAAGTAATTAAAATAATATTAAAATAATAAAAATTAAGTATGTTGTTTATAAACTACACTGCGCCTTTAAGGGTTAAATAATTCAGGGGACCAACACAACCTCTGTATAGCTGTACGTGATATAAGTAGTCATTTACTTGTAGCTTGGGTATTCAATTTGATTTGGTTTTAAATATCAAATTAAATGATGTGAGCAAAAACTAAACGCGTACACAGCAAATTATGGTTAATATTTTTAATTAAGTTAGTTTGTGACAAATAATTTTTTTGAAGTATATTCGAATCGTACCATTATGAATTGATTAATGTTTCAAACATTATCTTCGACGAAAATTTAATTAATCTTGTTTCCAACGAGTCAAATTAGTTTTTTTTAAAGTCAAAACAAAGGTTTTCTTTGGGTTTTATATGAAATATCGGACTGTGGCGTCAACGTTTCTTAGAGATAAAAAGCGCTCTTAATAGATCAGTTCTTCTGCATTATTAAATTTAAATTCATATTTAAAATAATTGATGTAATCAATGACAAGTTATAGTATTTTGTGACTTTCTTTAGACAACCTTAATTTTGGATGAGATTAATCTTAACACCACTGTCTATTATGACGACATTCTATTTAGACCATAAGCGCTTTAGACGAGTTGCTACGGACTATTTGCGTTTAAGACCATTTGAGACTAACTCTTTTTTTTTCATATCAGTAGAAAATAATTTATTTTAACCCAATCCACATCCCTATTGCAGGGTTATAATTTTTTTACAAATAATAATGATTAGTAATGATAAATAATCGTTGCATAGAACCAATAGCAAGAGTAGGTAAGTTAAGAAGTTGTTGTATAAATTAATATAAAAATTTAACGACCAGTTTGGTGGCTCAACTTCGAATGTAAGGTACTATTATAGCCACACCCTTAAATAAAATATTTGTATACTTTGTACCCAGCAAACTATAATACTATGGTTTCTAGCAAACATTATTAATATCGCAAAAAAGCGCCACGAAATTTGTATGAAATTACTATAGCTTGATGCAGCGTCCACCATTGTTCATTATGACGTCATAGCAGCCACGGATTGGTCCAACATTGGCATGAAGTAACATCAGTATACTGTTACGTATCTGTGACGTCACGCACAGACATACAAAGGTAAGCAGACCAAACATTACAATCTAGAATGCGTGGCAATTTTTCATTCGTAGCTTACTTTTCAAATTGCCTGAAAATTATATATTTATAAACATTTTTTGCGTGTGTTTGTATACTAAGTACACATTTATATATATCGTTCCAAATATTATTAATTATGTGAAAGAAAAATTACAAATCTTATGTAGCTTAACTGCAAATTCATCCATGCAAATGTTAAGTCTGCTTCCTGATATGTCTGTGACGTCAGACACAGTATCTTTAAGTACTGCTTGCTTGAATGTACTTTGATGGGGTAATTTTTTGCGCTTACCTAATAATAATTCATAGTAATTTATTATTATCATTATTAATTCCATAGTATTACAGTTAGCCGGTTGTGCCCGCAAAATTGGCATATTTTGACACTTTATAAAATGTTGTAGAATCGGTAAAGTTATATAGAGCTCTAACAATACAATATACATGTAAGAATTGAAAAGATTTTAACAAACTTGTTTCATAATGCGGATGATTGTTAATTTATGTCAGTTTGGCGGTTTGTTTATTGTAAGAGACCATTCGAGAGTTTTGTGGGGACATGTTGATTTACAATATTGTTTACTTTTACATTTAAATACGATAATACTTTTGTAAATACAATTACTTAATAGACTTTTATTAACATGAAGACCAATTATTATACATATATACTTTTCGGTTTGTTTTGTCTAATTACTTGTCACCAGGAATTTAATTGTACGTTTCGTGAAATTTATGTGAATTAGTGATATCTAAAATACCATCTGGTAAAATCAGTTTTTAAATTAACCTTATTTGTTGTAATTTGACGAAATTTACAATATCCTGGTCACAATTTAAGTTGCGCTCGCGCATCTTGCGTTGCGTGTGGTTTGACACTTATACTTACCAATTAACATAATTTTTGTGGTTCAAATTGTCATGCCCCCACATGTTATAGCTGTTAGTCATTCGTAACGATAACTTTGGTGATTTAACTATAGCTGACTGCACAGTTTTAATTGAAGCCGGCGTTTAACTTTATATTTATCAATGCAAAGATTATTATAGCAAAGCCCGTTAATACTGACACTCCACAAGGTAAAATGGCAAAAAAATACGATTGATAAAAATACTGAATGTCTTATACTAAATTGTATCAGACTGATTTTGTGTTTGAAGGCCTCAAACTATGAATTTGTGCAGTTAGGTTTGATCAGATAAATCGCTACTAAGGGGAAGGGATGAAATTCTTTTTAAACGTTTGAATATTTATCTGGTGTTAGCAATAACATTCCTCTTTACCATAAAAAAATATCAGATTTTTCTGTTCAGTCAATTTAGTGTAAACAAATATTCATCTTAAATCACGTAAAAATGGATTAATCTCAGCGTGTCGTCGCCATTTCTTTTGCCTGAACCGTCCGTCTGCAGATTTAAAAAACACATAATGACTTGACAATCGACAGCATTGCCATTGTTGTCATTTAACTGTCATAGTTGTCAAAATAGTAGTGTTATTTTTTTTAAACCTCAGACGATCCGGGCGCAAGAAATTGCAACGACATGACGTATGGAGTCCAATTTACGTGATTAAAACTGAATATTTTTTAAAAATTGAATTCACTGCACAGGCAAATCTTATATTTTCGTATGGTAAAGAGGAATGTTATTCCTGACAGCAGGAACATATTTAAGCGTTTTCACAATTTCCATTCCTTTCCTATTTATCGTTACGTGTGCATCAGCTATTAGATTATTAAATTAATTGAATCTACCTCAACCAAATTACCCATTAATGTTGTTTATAAGTGTTCTTTTGAGTCTTACTACTAATAATACTGGACTAGTGTTTTGATAATAAAGTTATAATTAGTTCCAGCCCCCTTTTGATATGGTAATTATTGTTACCAATAATATTGAATGTGGTCAACTGAGTTGATATGGTACTGTCTGATCGAATGATATTAAATTTGAAAATGAACAGCTGACTTTTATTTTTTAGATCCCATTTCCTTTTAAATTTAGGTGAATTAGTGATATCTAAAATACCATCTGGTAAAATCAGTTTTTAAACTAACCTTATTTGTTGTAATTTGACGAAATTTACAATATCCTGGTCACAATTTAAGTTGCGCTCGCGCATCTTGCGTTGCTTGTGGTTTGACACTTATACTTTTAAATGATAGATAACACGAAGCCATCTTTATTTTCGGATCATCAGGTGATTCAAGCCTGCAATATCCCAAACCAGACTGGCAACACAAAGTATGCTTCCCATTGGGATTCGAATCAAAGGCCTCCGGATCACAAGGCGAATGCCTTGACTACTGGACCACGGAAGCAATCTACTTAAGGGTCCCCCGACCCTAGACCAAAATACAACTTTCCATACAAACGTAGTCTACGTTTTATTTCAAAACGACATGTCCGATTTGGGCAAAATTTTGTAATTTCAAAGATATTGCAATTATCTATATTTATATTTAGTTTTCGACA
This sequence comes from Acrobasis consociella, assembly GCA_963555685.1. Taxonomy (NCBI): domain Eukaryota; kingdom Metazoa; phylum Arthropoda; class Insecta; order Lepidoptera; family Pyralidae; genus Acrobasis; species Acrobasis consociella. The sequence continues at coordinate 1,084,963 of OY743116.1, forward strand.
GTAAAAATATGAACTTGAAATAGAATATAGTGTTTTATATCATTTTTGACCATTAGTATGGGAAACTTCTAAATCGTTATATTTTCTTTCCAGTTCATAATTTTAGTATAGGAATCCAGTTATAACCCTAGATAATTGCAATTTCTTTACAATTACCAATTTTTACCGGAATCTGACATGTGGTTTCAAAATTAAACGTGTACTACGTTTGTATGGAGAAGTCTAGGGTCGCCGGACTCTTAAATGAACTAACCAAACGACACGATACCTATCAAGCTAAAGTCCATAAGCCAAGAAATAAATATTCATAAACTCGTTCACTCGAAACAAAAACATCCTTCTGGCGCAGTTGGGTAAAAAGGTACGTATCGCGTTAATTTCCATATATAATATACAATAAAATCGCAATAGTTTAAAATTAAAAGTACCTAGTTACCTAGTCTAGTTAATGTACGAAGTTGGTCATTCTTGTCGGAAAGAAGTGGACAAGGAAAGTTTAAGATCGAACGGAATGTCCGCCTATTACAGTTATAATAAAGTTAAATAAATAAATAAAATGTAAGAGGTATTGCCGTTTTTCAAATACGGAGTCACTAAACGAATAGTTTATTGTGTGGAAAAACAATTCGTTTTAAAAACTGCACCATAGGCCTTGAACCGACCATGCAGATGCGTTCCCTCGCTCTCTCTCGCTCTAACAAATGACGGTTCTGAGCGATAGAAAAGGATAGCAGTTCCGTGCTGTCAGATGTAGCCCACCAATGCACGTCATTTCGACCGAATAAGATGCAGAAAATAAATAAAACAGGTTTTTACCTACAAATAAATACGTTTATTGCTCATGACTTATTGTTCTTTAACTGCACCAAAAGACTTTGTCGACACAGCCTAGAGACTGCGCCCTCGTCTTTCTTCCTCAACTTGCCAGGGAGCTTGGCCGCCAGCCGCGCGAGACTGAAGCGGGAACGGGACCGGCCTTCACGACGACCTCCTGGGAAAAAGAAATAGATTCAGATGTTACTCTGCGAAAGTCAAATTTAGCTTTTTTTCCGAATAATTTTTTATTTATCTTTGAAATAAAAGTAATACAAATTTCGTCAGTAAAATATAAAAAAAATCTGTTAAAATACCACCCCAAATTGTGCCCGGTTCAAAGGTACCCATTATGCTTGCCGCATTACCTCTTTGAGTTGCTATGGACAGCCTTTGGACCAGGTACTATCCGGAGCGGTGGTCCTTACGGTGCTAGTACCTGGGCAACCGAGCTTTGCTCGGTTACATCTTAAACATTAACAAATTTTTTTTAAACTTGTCTAAAAACAATGCAAAATAAAAAAATATATTACTTAAACATAAAAAAAACAAAAGTAAGTCACCGAGTGGGATTCGAACCCGTAACACTCTTTCTAGCGGTCGGTATCCTTAACTGCTGAGCTAAAAACAAGGCGGGCGGCGCGACGAAATTAGCGACCATATTTTGCGTGGAAAGAAAAACGCATGAAAACTCGAAAACACGCATTTTCCCAAACATAAAACTAATCTAGATCGATTGTTTACCCTCGAAAACCCCCATATACAATTTTTCAGCGAAATCGTTAGAGCGTTTTCGAGATCACAGAAATTTATAAATATATAAATAAATATATATATATACAAGAATTGCTCGTTTAAAGGTATAAGATTGATTATATTTTACTACTTGCATTACTACGGTACTTTGTGTCCTTCCGCCATGTTAGTTCATGCAAACTATTGCCGACTGGCTTCCGCCCAATAAAAAATATGAAATATGAATAAAAAAAATGGGTAAAGGGATATGGACCATCGCTTTACAGGCGTAAGGTACATTTTGGCTCGTTCGGCGCACGCTAGGCTAAAGTCGAAAGTCATATGCGCGGCGTGCAAGCTAAATAGGACTTTAGTACGCTGCAACTGGGTTTAATTAAGAAAATTTCTTAACCCAGAGTGATTCTTCTGTACTTTAGGACTATTTTGTATTATTATTTATCATCTGTAAAAATGTCTACTGTCTAGCTATCGCGGTTCATGAGATACAGTCTGGTGACAGAAAGACAGAGGGATGGACGGACGGACAGCACTTACCCTAGATATACCTATATACCTAGGTAAGAAGTGTAATAGTTGCGGAACTCTAAAAATATAGGTACAGGTAGCGGCACGAAACGCTAGCGCTGAAGTGCTATTTTTGAAACGCGGAGTCACCGAAACGAATGGTTTTTTCATACAAAAAACCGTTCGTTTAGTGAGTCCGCGTTTGAAAAATGGCACCACTGAACGTTATTGCGCAGAAGTCAAAAATTATTACTGTACTATACTCATGCGCAGTATCCCCTCTACATTTCACTAGCGCTAAACTTAAGCTATGTAATAGTATTCTACGACTATTTTCCCCATGTTTTCCATTAACAAATCTGGAAGACAATTTAGTTTACATACCCTCAGCAACCCTCTGCCAGGCGTCTCTGTCGACATTCACCATGCCAGTGGACGCGCTGCGGCCCAGAGAAGGCTCTTGACCTGAACTCTGGGACTCTGTGACGTCACTCTCACAGCTGATTCGACTAGACCTGAAACGTAACTTATTTATGAACAGATCAAGTTTTGTCGTGAGGAATGGGAACGAGAACGCGAACTCGAACGGGAATGGGAAAATTACAGAATTATCCCTTTTCCTTCTACAGATCGTAAAGACCAGTTCAGTTCAGAGCGGAAAACACACGAACAGTTTACTAACTCAATTGGAAATACGATCGTATTACCATAGCATAAAGTAAATAAACGTTTTAATAATGAATGAAAAATGACGACTTTGCAGTTTATGCTAAAAGTTTAAAGTTTATTTTCGAATGTCATAGAAAATCCTCTTCGCTGCGCTCTTTTCTGTTTGAACTGACCCTAAATCGTAAAGCATGAGATGAGAAACCACTTCTACGTTTTTTGCTTTTCTAGCAGTTTTTGTTTTATAAGTGAGTATTTTTCGCATAAGATTGCCTAACCTAACTGCTTACTAGATCTAAAATTTTGTTCTAGTGGGGCAAGCATCTTGGTCTTTTGGGTTGCAGTACTACCGTAAAAAGCAAATATGGCCCATCGAGACGGTGCAAGTTCCTAGCCTTTTATTATGCTATACAATTTTATTAAAGTAAAAAAATATGTAGTTACCTATCTCCAGGCCTCAAATCGCTTGCAGAACTCGTCCCTTCTCTTCTAATCGGCGCTGGAGACGTCAGAAACCTCTCCCGAGCTGCCCTTATCTTCGCAGCCCGATCAGACAGCCTAGCAACCGTATCAGCTTCCAAATTCGAAGGTCCTTCAACTGTAGATATAGATCTCCCGAAGCCAGGGTTTTCTACAACGAAGCTGGATAGACTTGGAACAGCGATTTCTGACATCTGTCTAAGAACTTGGTTTTGGGTTTCTGGGAGATTCCTCGTCAGGTCTGGCACGATTGTGTCTGTGCTGGCGGTGCATTTGATCGTCTCTTGGCTGCATTCCAGTTTTTTTGGTTGTAGTTTTGGGGAATTGAGTTTTTTCTGTAAAAACAGCAACGACAGTTTATGCTGAGAGCAGTAATTGTGTAGACCTTGTGAGTCAGTCTTTGCATGTCTCAAACTGAATATATGTTCACAGTGAACAAAAAAATCCCATTTGCTTCGCCATATACTTAGTCGAAAAACTTAGTACGATGTTTATATGGTGCTGACGTCCCAAGCCCTCTCTCTGGAACTTGGATGCTCCGAATCTTTCAGAATTCATACTTTTTTGATAAAATGAAAAATGAGTCCATTATTTTTGGACGGACGACGAGTAATTACAATCATACTTTTCTGACCCTGTCGTCACCGTATTATCGAACCTACGCACAAAACATACGCATGAAAATCGATTGATAAATGCTGTAGAAGACAGCCAGACGATTTTTTGCTCAAGCTAAAAAAAGACTGCTGAAATATATTATGGTGTTTAAAGTCTACTCACGTTCTGCTCTGGATGTAGAGCATTCGCACTATGAGACTTCAATACCCCCTCCAGGACTTGCAAAGGCGTCGGCGTAAGTCGCTTCTCCGCCGACGTCTGGTCCCGTCTGGATAGCTGGCATGCACTTGCTGACTTTTGGACTTCTCTCTCAAGGAATGGGTTGTTTCTGGGGGAAAAATTATAAAATCATCAATGTATCTCAAATTTTCAATTTGTGGTTAGAAGTTGTATAGGCACAAGTACACATAAGCCGCTAAAATTTTATCCGACCAAAATCATTTTCCTAAATAATGCCAAGGTTAGACATATTGCTTGAACTGTAAAAAAAATAACCAGATCATGGAAAACCTAGCTTCTGACTCTACCCGCACTAACCTATAGCGTCAAAAAATGAACTATGTAAAGCGTTCTCTGTGAATTCTAGTCTTTAGTTCTTAACAGACCCCACATCTTAGTTATAAATATGACCTGGCCAACTAAACTGTTAACCATTTGTCAGTAGATATCACAGCCATAGAATCTTTTTTTAAACCTATGGTAAATACATTCAATATTCTTTCATATACGATAGCCATAGGCCGAGAAGAAGAATTTTGTGAAGAAGAAGAAGAAGAAGAAGAAGAAGATAACATACTTATTTACCTGATATTAACCCCTACAGGCATATCTGGAGGTCTTCGCCGCTCAGCGGCCGGGGAGCGCCACGCGGGGGAAGACGCTCCACTGCTTGGACCTGATGTGTTGCCTGAAATTTATACGAATAATTTTGACTGGTGGAAAATGAGAGGAGAGGTTAGAAGTATCCGTAACCGGAGAGCCTATTTGAAGGTAGTGATAATTGTAGATAATAAATAATAAATACGAGTATATTGGGACAAATAACACAGATTGAGCTAGCCCCAAAGTAAGTTCGAGACTTGTGTTATAGGATACTAATTCAACGATACCACAGAATTAATAATAGTATTACATACAGAACGGAAACTCGCACCGTCCCCCGCAATCTGGTGTCCCCGCAACCCTTCCCCCGTTATTGTGAGGTGTAAGTGGCAGTAAAACAGGGTTATTGGTAGTCGCACGTTGACATTACGCGAGTCACTTAGGATTATTAAATTATAATGGTGAGAAACTGCGCACATTATCATTGTTTATCCACGGAAAACAATAAATAACGAAAATTTTATAGATTTCCGAGTGATAAAAACAGGTAAGCAAAGCAACAAATTCTGTGGTGGCGACCCTGATTGTTTAACTCACACATTTGACGTGTGCACGGACGGATTGATTCGCTTGTAGTAGTACTAGGTATATATGCTGCTCCGTTTGTATGAAGTGCCATACCTGTGACGATACTATATTTTATAACAAATGCATATATGCATGGTGAACATATAGTTAAAATTTAGGCTGGCTGCAGCTAACTGAGCATGCTAGTATCTAAGAAAGTTGTTATGTAAAAACTACTTCATGTATACCTTCTTCGTTTATCTTCTTATTATATCTCTGAATCATGATGCGAATGGACGGAGCTGTTTCTTTTGGCTGTGGCTTTCTCTGAGACGATGGAGACGACGGCAAAGGTGGTCTCGTCCGTGGTCTTTGTTCCTCCTCACGAAGGTCACCAGAACTTTTAGACCGATCTTGAGTTTTCTTAGTATTTTCCCTTGGATTATCACTCTTTTTCTTAGTGTCACTATGACGGTGACTGTGATCATGAGATGGTCTAACATCAGCTAGTTCCTCTACGTCTAAAGGTATTACAGCTCTGGGGATAGTTTCGCCGCTTCTCACTACTGGAGAAAATATTTTTCTTGTAGTTTTTACTATGACTTCTGGAGAACCATCTCGTCTTTCAGGCGCTTTTAGCTTTAGGACGAACACCTGCAAAGATATAAATAAATAACCTAATTGTATATTGATCTTTATTTTAAGAGTAAACATTTATATTTGTCTCTGTGAATAAAACTCATATTATATTAACGTTTGGCAAAGATAATGAAGTGATTTGCTGTTGTCTTCTGCATTTCAAATACATACTTAAATGAAGTATACACTTGCTTCATTTACGTAGTGTAAGTGCCTCAGTAATACAAATAAAGTGTTTATCTACTTAAGTAATTTATTTGAGAGAGATATACCTCTTCTTCAGAATCTGAATGATATCGGGCTGTTGGTGGAGTCCGCGGTCGTTCCGAAGCTCTCCTTGGCCTTTTTCTTCTTCTAGGAATCTCAACCGTCACAGTATCCACATCATGCTCAGAGTCGCTTTCAGAAGGCTTTGATTGTTCCCTTTCCAATCGAGCTCTTGACTTACTTTTCTTCTTACCATTACCTTTGTCTGCTTCTTTCCGTTTATCTTCTATTAAATCTTCAAGACTCCCTCTTTCTTTTAAAATACTATGTTTTGAATCTTTAAGACTACTTTTACTACCCAGGTTTCCTCTACTAGCTAAAATAACGTTAATATCACGAGCCACATCTGATAAGACCTTTTTGTGATCGTGTTTCTCAGAATCTGTTACAGATTCTTCATTTTTTAATCGCGAGGACGAGCCTCGTTCTATTTCTTCTATAGTTTTTCTAATGAACATAGCATCTTCTTCTATACTAGGTTGCCTGGAGATTTTTCTCCGGGCTGCTTTGTCTGATTCTTTTGGCTGAAATATATTTTGAGAATTATAATTATATATTTTATTTATTTGATTGTAGGTAATAATAAAGAAATATTATGAAATTCTTTTTTGTTTATACCTGATCTCGAGAAGATTTTGATTTGGTAATTCCTTTAGGTTTTGCGCCACGTGTATCTGAAAGAAGAATTATTTAAATTCTAGCTTTTTTAACTTACCCAAAAAAATTGTGAAAAACACGCATGCATACCTTATGGTTTTGTTTCATTGAGTCCAAAAATAAAACAAAGAGATATTATTATATCTTATTTTATATTAGCCAAATAGTGTTTCATATAATATTTTGAAAAACCAAACTTATATCTTAACGATACAATATTTATTGAGTTAAACATTAACTTCTCTTATTCTTAGTTATTTCTACAGATTATCACAGGCGTAAAATCAATGTAATAATAATGAATTTGGTAGTTTTTTCTTTTAACACGCTAAGCAATGTAAGAACATATACATTGTTCCTATTATGGAAGTGATAAAGTGGTAAGGTACCAAAAAATTATTTGATTTTATTTACATTTAGAAAAAAAAACATGGGAAACAGGCGTGAAAATATTTAGATATGTTTGTAAAAAAACTGTACAACTCTGCTGATTTAAGAAGTATTGTTTTCCACCAATTTCGTAAAAAATCTTGGTAGCTTACTTACTATTAAAATTGTTTGATAAAAATCTAGATATTTTATGACTGATTGAAGGTTAGAGTGCAAATTCCCACCTCAGTCAAGATTGTTGTGGTATATCACATTATTTACAATGATCTCACCAGCAGCACTGGGTTGCAGCACTGCCGTGCCAGTTACGGCTGAGCTGGTTTCACACAGCAGCCTGGCTTCCGCCTGTCCGTACGTGTACACCGGCTTTTGAGGCGTGTGTCTAGGAGACACAGCCACTAAGGGAGCAGCCGTGCAGACTTCTTCAGCTTCTACTTCAACTAAGAGAGCTCCGCGGATGTTTTCACCATCACACTCGTCAGCTCCATCAAGCTGCAGAAAAAAATTGCCATTTTGAAATGCAGAATGGCCGACAGCTGTGAGGAAAAGAAAATTGAGACACTTTTGACTTATATGCTTCTAATTTTTGCCATTATCGACTGTTTTGAGTGTTTTGACCGCATTGATCAATAGTCTTTATATTTATTGAGTCTTTATATGCTAGTCTGGGAGAAAAAAAACTTAGAATGTACAGATAGAACAGCTGTTTCTCCCAAGCAGATCGAAGAAACTGAAAATTCGAATCATGTTATTACCCATCGTCACTTTCCTGTTTCCACCTCCTCGCCTATCATCATGTTTAAAGTGGCCTTTGGTTCGTGCGGCCCTAAAGTCAGTATGCTTAGAGCCATAAGACCCAATATATACTTCCACGTCATTCTCACAATGTTATTCGACCAGCTGTCTGGACATTTGATCAATCTCAACCAAAACAGCACAGCTCAGGCCACTTACAGAATGTTCTCTCTCATATTCGGAGTCGAAGTCATCAACGTCATTGACGCTGAGACTGGAGGCATGATGACGACCAGACCCCGCAGCTGACGGAGCCACACTGCCGTCTGACTGCGTGCGAGTCAGGGGGGCAGGTGGCGCCTTGTTGCGGGTCCGAGCGGCCTGGAGTAACGCTGAGGTGGACGCTTCAGGAGCTATCCCTCGGGACTTCTCCCATTCATGAAGTTTCCGGGTGAAATCGCGTGAAATTCCTGGAAATGTTGTAAATAAAAGTAATGTAGTAAGATCATCTTTGATGGTATGTGATAAAAGTAAAACTTTGTACCAGCTGCATCTTTTTCTGATCTTTAAAGCTGGGAGTGAGGGAATGGGTAAAAGAATCATGTTAATAATAACCATCACCCTAAAAGTGGCCTTTGGGTCTTGCGGCCCTGAGCTTCTATGCTTTGACGTGATAGTGTATGATAGTAAGTTTTGATGGTTTGATTGCCCAGCTTCTGCAGTGGAAGTCATTATCATTATCATCGTCATCATCATCATCAGCTTTCAAAAACCCACTGCTGCTGCTTTATAACGTGGAAACGAAACTTTTGCTAAATCCTCTATAATCAGAAGTTCGAGAAGGGTCATTAAGATACCTTGGAATTTAAACAGTCCTGTTGATGTTTGGACCAGGACTTCGTCAGGCTTAGCCTCTCCCTCCCACGCCGGCACCGAGTTCGTATCTTTCATTTCATTCCATTTATCTGTAAAAAATACAGTTAAATTAAGTATTTATATTATTCACGACCCTTGCGGCTTCCGGCCTAGAATAGGACCACTCTAACTCTCCCCGTGGATATTGTTAGAGGTAGCTAAAGGATTAAACATAACGATCTTGCGCTACAACTGCATTCCCAAGAGTGCCTGACAGGCAACCGGTCGTAAAACTATAGCTAAATCGTTTATACTGTTCTGACTATCTAATTCACATCGCAAGGTCTTTGACATCCTCGGGTGACCTTCGAAATGCGAATTATATTTAGTAATGAAAAGCGGGATGCGCACCTCGGGCTTTGAAGTGCACAACTGTAGTAAGTATTGAATAAGTTAATAGTCAAAGATTCCTCCCTTTATTGGGAGAGGTCTTTAGTCCAGTTGTGGACTGATATAGATTGTAGAAGTGGCAGGAGAAGTAAAGATAATGATAAATGCATCACCAACATCATCTTCCTCGCCTTTTTTCTATTTGAGTCGGCTCTGTATGTCAATTATCTCCATTTCTTTCTATCATTAACCATATTTGCACAAACCCCTTGTCATATCTATCCTTACACATTCTCTCCACTTTTTTCTTGGCCTTCCTTTTCCTCTATAGCCATAATAAAAAATCTCACCCCATTTCTTGAGGAAGTCGTCGCTGATGTCTTGTCTCCTTGGGATAGGAGGAGGTTGTTTCTGTTGTGCTCCTTTCCGTTGCTGCCATTCTGCCAGTTTCTTGCGGAAGTCTGCCGAGAGATGTTCTTCTGTTGCCACTGGTCGGGATGCTAGAAATTAACAAATATTGAAGTTTCTATGTATTTAATTACAATATTTATAGCAAAATACATAAGTACATCAAAGTTATTTAGAACTCAGTTTTACTATGAGATAACATTTATAAAAGAAAGAGCATTACATTATAAGAGGTAAGTAGTTGGCCGTATAGTAAATAGTAAATGCAGAGTAGAATAGGATATGTTACGAGTCCCCTCCTTTCCCACGGATGTCGTAAGTAGGTATAGGCTTTTGACGGCAATGGTCGTACTAACAATGATGACTCCTTTTATATCAGGATAGAGAGTCTTTGCCGACATTCTCTATCACAAATTGAGGATGTCGGCAAAGTAGATCTCTTAGGTATGTAATTTATATCTAAGAAATAAGATGGCACTGACACTCACAGTGATATTTCCCCTGCCTGTCGGAGAACTCCCTTCCCAGCCGGGACTGAAGAGCGGCGTAGTCGCGAGCGATCTCTTCTCTCATGACAGTAGCCTCGCAGCCGCTGCTCAGGCCTTCGGTTTCTGAAACAAAAGTATTTGCTTCTTTATCATCTTCATCATTTCAGCCGCGTAACGTCTACTGCTGGACATAGGCCTCTCGCAAAGATTTCCAAAATGACCGATTAAGAGCGTCTTGCATCCAGCGCTTTCCAGCGACTTGACTTGACTTATGGTTGTATGGTTTAGAATAATGTTATTTTTTAATTTTTATCTTCCTTTGGCCTTTGACTCAGCAGTGGAGTTGGTATAATCATAAAGAAAACCTAATAGATAGATAAAAACCAAATTGTGGATAAACCGGTATCAACTGCCAGGTATAAGAGATGGAATTCTTTCAGTCCTCCAGGAAGCAGTATCGTGGACATACTTTGTAAAGTAGTTTGTAACTACATAGCCGCAATCTATTTGCGATATGGTTTTACTAGTAGTTGGTAAAAAAAGGGTTATGGTGCCTATAAATAGCCTTACCCTACAGATTTTTTTGGGGGTCCCACTTAGGGTTGCCTAATGGAACTGAAATATCTAGACATAATTTGAAAAACTTGTGACTTGTCAGAATAATGGCCTACCTATACTGAGTCATTGAATAAAATGTCAGGGTTCATTCTTAAACCTCGAATCAAAACCACAATTGGCCCATCTGGCAACCCTATATCCACCACAGGAGATTTTTTAAACTTTATTTTATTGCTCTAAAATCTTTAGGTTATAGTACAAAAGGTATAACTTAATGCTAAGCATCGTCTACTAGTTCAAAGAAAAGATTTTTATTGTTGAGGTTGATATATTTTGTTATAAACCATAACGCTTTTGCAGTAAAAAAAATCTAGGTCTATGCTTCTGAAAACATGCATCCGTGACAGTAAAATTATGACTGATGATTATTATCAAAGACATGGAAAAATAAATATTTACATCAAAGATTATTACAACAATGGTGACATAAAAAGCTGACATGACTGGTATCACTGGTAAATTAAAACTTATCAAATTTCTCATATATATCTACTACAAAATGACGAATATAGTCGATGTTCATACCTAAAAAGATTACATTTTATTCAATGTAAGTCAAAACAATTATTAACATTGCATACATACGTTACGCAGTCACCCTACATCATCTTTTCATGAGTGTTGAATCAAATTTAATGTGAAATGTACAAGAGAAAGCGATTTTTTGATCACATCTTCAAACAACAGAGACCATCAGCAAACAGAACTATCAAGAGATGGAACCAAATGTAAGAAAACCCGGAATGCGAGCCCCGGCCTCCGAAACAGGACTCAGGACTGATCCAAAAGCGTTACCATTTACGACGTAAGCAGTCGTGTCAGAGCTGCAGAATCAAGCACGGTTGACGAATACATGAAAAACAAAAAAGTAGTGTCAAGCAACATGGAGACAACTCAAGATCCCAAAGGCAAATTTTAGCGTAATGGTGAGTGAGAAAATGGGAAAGGAATCAATATAGTGATAGATACTTTGCCTATGAACAGGATTTAGGTACTTAAGAATCCCCTTACCTAAGACTTTACCATACAAACGTGGTCTACGTTTTATTTTGAAACCACTTGTCAGATTTCAGTAAGAATTGTAATTTTAAAGAAATTGCAATTATCTAGGGTTATATATATAATATATAAACCTACATTACCACTGACTGACTCACTGACTGATTGACATAGTTGTTTGCCCTGTTGCGGGGTTGGTGGGGTTTAGGTTGATGTGTGGTCGTATAGAAGGTGCTCCAGTGAGTACCAGAAAAATCTGACATTTGAGGATTTGCAGAAACCTGATGTGGAAGGGGTACGGCCTGCGAAGACGGTTGGGGTGGGGGGCGTGATTTTTTTTTCAAAATGTAGGGGGTTGTAAGCAATTTGACGAGCGTCATTTGTTTTTTGATTTTTTACAAAATCCAAGATGGCCGCCATACAAGGACAATTTTCCTCCATACAAACATACACATTTTCTGAACTGGAAACATATCTTAGCCTTTTTTAACGGAGGAAAGATCCCTGTTACGGATACCCATCAGCCTGCGGGGGAGGCTGTCGGGTTATGTGGGACTCCACGCCAGAGTGACGTGCCTACCCACTAAAAAACCTCCGGAGTTCCACCTTAACCACCTTTGCCGGGGACACGGGAAAGGAAATACAACCGCGAACCCCGGCGCGGCTGGCCGCCGAAGCAGCCCCTCCTCGGGGGCGTCTGAGCGCCCCCCCACTCACCAAGTAGGCGCGTCCGGAACTCACGGACGCGCCGTACCTCCTCGGCCCAGTTGAGAGGCGGCGAACTCCCACGCAGTCCACCGCCTGTGGGCCCATGGGAGCCGGATAAACCGGCTCCCAGCGGCGGAGAAGATGTGAGGCTCCGCCGCTTACCTCTCGCCGCAAACGCGGTGCGGCACCACTCGGCCGCGGAGGACAGGGAGAGCGGCAACGTAGCACCGACACTCCCTGACCTCCGCGACCGATCACCAACCACAGCCACGGCGGTGTGGCCCCGCCTGAAGCGCCGGGAGAGCAATGAAACATTCCCCTCCCGGCAGCCCCACCCCGGGTGGGGGGAGAACTTCCCACTCCCCCGCCGCCCCATTGGGCGCATCCCAGCAGGCTCAAGGCCGAAGCCGAGCCCGCGGGAGCGCCCCTCCCCGGGTGGGGGGAGATCTTCCCACTCCCCCGCCGCCCCAATGTGGGCGCTCACTGCTGGCGCAAACCGCAGGAGCGCCCCCTCGCGGGTTCCTCTTGGCTTCCCCGTGGCTCCACGGTACCACGGGTACTGAGCCCCCCCGGTACGACAAACCGGGAACCCATCGGGGGGGAAACATATCTTAGCCTACCTCAACAGCCCCACGATGAACCGCGGGCTGCTTGCAGCCCGCGCAGCGCCCGAAAAGCTAGTCTAGGGTTATACTTGGTTCTGACGGTAAAATTGTGAACTGGAAAGAAATTATAAGTATATAGAAGTTTTTCATACTGATGGTCAAAAATATTATAACAGACTACACTCTATTTAAAGTTCATATTTTAACTGTGATAAGCAGATATATGCCTAGATATGTGCAATATCTTTGAAATTACAAAATTTTGCCGAAATCGGGCATGTTGTTTCCAAATAAAACGTAGTCTACGTTTGTATGGAAAAGTGTAGTTTGGTCTAGGGCAAGGGGACTCTTATGCACAGAATTAATATAAGTACATACAGGGGGTAACTCCATAAAATTATACGATAGTCCCCCGATAGTAACGTGCTATTTATATACATACATACATACTATCACGTCTTTACCCCTAATGGGGCAGACAGAGCATTTTGGGTCTTGCGGTTCTATGCAGAGCCCAGGGCCGCAAGACCCAAAAGCCACTTTTAGCGTCATGGTGGGCGAGAAGATGGAAAAGCAATCAATACAGTGATGGGTTGCTAGCCGCATCGCCTGTTAACATGATTTGCATTTTTGCTTATTCCCTCGATCGCCTTTAACGATCTGCGTGGGAAGAGAAGCAGCTGGTACATTCTAAGTTTTTTTATTTCTCTCAGCATGGGAGATTTGGGCTATTTATATGTCAAACCAAATTAGACTATACATTAAAGTTTAATGTTGCTTGACCCTGAAACGCGGATTCGCACTAACGTCCGTCTTGCGTAACACTTTTGGAGTAACCCCCCAGAACGTAATCTTCTATGGTCCCGCGCAATGTGCGACCCCGTTTCCCGTCCCCGTGCCTTTCGCCTTGAGGAGGGTGTTTAGCGGTCAGCTGCAGGCATCTGCAGCCGCCTCTAAAAGGCGAGAACGGGGGAGAGGTGCGGGGACGGGCAACGGGGATGTATATTGCGCAGGATCTTAGGAGATCCCGTTCTGTATCTTATACCTTTAAACGAGGAATTCTTGTATACTTATTTATTTATTTCTCTGAAATTTGGTATATGGGGGTTTTCGGGGGTAAACAATCGATCTAGATTAGTCTTATATTTCTTGAACTTTTTATGCGTTTTTCTTTCTACTCAGAATATGGTCGCTAATTTCGTCCCGCCGGGCGCTATCCGTCTGGCTCAACGGTCAACGCGGACCGCTAGAAAGAGTGTAACGGGGTCGAATCCCACTCGGTGACTTACTTTTGTTTTTTTATGTTCAAGTTTTTATTGTTTTTAGACAGGTTTAAAATAATGTATGTAGTTAATGTTTGAGATGTAACCGAGCAAAGCTCGGTCGCCCAGGTACTGTAATACATAAGTATTAATTCTGCGAGATAGGTTTTCCATCATTTCCCTGATACGATCTGTATGTAGCAGCTGGTTTTAAGATGTTTTTCTTATTTCTAAACCAACCTAGTTCAAAGTTCAGAGAATAAAATTTGACATGTTAAAACCATTATTTGCTGGGAAAATTAAAAAAGCCCTGAGCGTCAAGAACTACATCCCCAGACCTTTAAGCTTTAACCCCCAATAAATTTTAAACAATTAAAAATTTTCAACAAACGTAGCTAAGAACTTGCTTTCACGTGAAAAAATCGCATCGATATTGGTCCATCCGTTCGCGCGCTACGATGATCCAGAGTTCCAGACAGACAGACAGGCCGACAGACACTTGTGTCAAATTTATACATCCCCTTTTTTGTTAAAAAATATAACGTTTTTGGACTAATTTCAGATGGCAGTCAGGGATAATTACCAATGATCGACATCATAATACTCATTTTACTGATCCTCGTACTTGTATATCATTATGTAAGTATTGTATTGTATTGTATTGTAAATTCTTTATTGTACATAAATCGACACAATTTAAAAATACATGAAACACAACAGTACAAAGGCGGACTAAGTATTTGTGGCCTACACTCTCCTCGCTGGCCAGACGGGTTGGAAAGGTCTCATGACGTTTATAAGCTTTGTTTAGCGTATTTCCTAAGTCGCCTTCTGCGACATCCTCGGGTAGACATTATATTAGATATATTATATACCTACAGATACATTTTCAAGTCCCTGACGGGGCCTGATAGGCGTGGGCCGTTAAAATAGAAAAGGAATCAAAATAGTGATGGTTTGCTAGCCGCATCGCCTATTATCATGATTGACATCTCGTCCATTCCCTCGGTCAGCTTTTATGATCTGCGCTGGAAGAGAAGCAACTAGTACATACATTTTAAGTTTTTCTTTTCTCCCAGACATAATTATGAACTCATTCATGATTGAGCTAGCATAGCATGACACCGTTGTTAAACCCAGAAAAAAAATTATATTGCGCGTTGGATTCATAGACCTAGGTTTTTTTTACTACGTAAAAAGACAACACTAGCTGAGTGAGAAATATAATACGATGACTGTCATCCTCACAAGAGCAAAAGAGACAGCGATCAATTTGACAATGAGACAAGATGTCATAAAAAAAAAATATAAACCATTATCACACTGGCTAGAACATCGTCACACGAATATTGGATTTTGCAAACTGTGTTAATTTATAAGTATGTCTTACCATGGTAAGATGGGATTGTACTGCTTTACCGACAGTTTGTGTAGTAGGTACAAATACAACACTTTTAAAGTCACACAAAAATGATTTTGGTCACATTTTGCAATAAGCTAACTTGTACTTTCTTGTACCTTCTAAATCTATGGTTGGATTACTGCCATCCCGTTTGTTAGTATTACGTAGAGTGAGATAGTGATACCTGATATCGCTCGATAAACGCTGTCTTCGATACTATCCAACAGCTGGTGAACACGTCATGATAAGTCTTTATTCCTAATGGAGCAGACAATATACATTTTGGGTTTTGCGGTTCTAAGCAGAATCCAGGGCCGCAAGACCTAAAGTCCACTTTAGGCATGATGGTGGGTGAGAAGATGAAAAAAGGAATCAAAATAATGATAGGTTTCTAGCCACATCGCCTATAAAAACGATTCGCATTGTCACCCATTCCATCGATTAGCTTTTAAAATCTGCGCTGGAAGAGTAGCAGCGGGTTCTAAGTTTTTTCTGTTTTCCCAGACCAGCATGGAAGAAATAATCATTATAACAGTCATAGCAAGTCAAGTGCTCGACATAGGCTATCCTCAACGATTTCCAAAAAATCTATTTTGTTGGTTTAAAACTAACGTGACAAATGGGTTACTCATAGTCTTCTCGTACAAGCAGAAGGTCGGCTACTGGCCGACATGTTTCACTTCGTTTCAAGCACTACATTGCGACTTGCGACGGCATCGTCTGCGCGTCTCAAGTCACATTCGCCCAGAAACCTTCAAATGAGGTCACATGTCAACCACGAGCTTACCCCCGAGTA
Organism: Acrobasis consociella; assembly: GCA_963555685.1. Classification (NCBI taxonomy): domain Eukaryota; kingdom Metazoa; phylum Arthropoda; class Insecta; order Lepidoptera; family Pyralidae; genus Acrobasis; species Acrobasis consociella. Next base: position 1,101,408 of record OY743116.1, read on the forward strand.
ACCTATTTATCACAATTAATAATCATTCCATGTTCTATGTGCTTATAGTTTAATCAAAATGCCCAGTGCAATAACAGAGCGGCCTCAAGCATTCTCGAGATCTGGACTGGTAATTGCGGTTTGTCGTGTCGAAATAGTGGATACAGCCGGTTTAGTGGTATGAGCGGGTTGGAACAACCCCCGACTGAACCAACTGCCACCCTACAAAATGCTGCCACTGGCACAGGTAGCAGCGCCTGCGTCTGCGACCCATGTCCTTGCAGCTATATCGAGAATATCATCACGTAAGGATCCTATTACCTACTTTAAACGAGCAATTCTTGTTTCATTTATCATCATCATCAGCTCTTTTTGTCTCCACTGAAGGAGCAAACCCCTCTCTGTACTACTATAGCCATACTTGACCAGAGCAGCCAGAGGCTTTGGCCTACGCTCTTCACGCTGGCCAGACGGGTTGGAGAGGTCTTATTGATGTTTATGAGCTTTGTTTAGCTTGTATTTCCTGAGACGCCTTCTACGACATCCACGGGAAGACTTATGGTGTTCTTATTTTATACCACCACGCGGATACCACACGGCGAGTTTTCATAATTTCATTTATGACCTACTAGCTTCAACTTGTACATACTCATTTACCGCCAGAGGACTCCTGCAAAGTTTCGAATAAACTGGTCTAACTAATCTTGTTTTTCTATACAAACTTTGGACCCCGTTTCACCCCCTTAAGGAATGAGTTTAAAAATCCTTTCTCAGTGCACCCCTAGATCTCATAAGAAACCTATGTGCTAAATTTGGAGTCTCTAGACCCAGTGGTTTGGGCTGTGCGTGCGTTCATATTTCAGTCAGCCACCAATAAGTCAGTTTCTTTTTTTCCCATTCCAATTCCCCTTTCCCATTCCTGTTCCCGTTCAGGTTCCCATTCTCGTTCCCATTCTCGTTCCCATTCCCTTTCCCGTAATTTGCTAGAGCGAGAGAGAGAGCGACGGAACGTTTCAGCATGGCCTAGGTAGGTCACCTTATTTCATCCCTCTATGAGTTGAATTCTGAAAAATCCTGAAGTATTTACTTCTTTACCGCCAGGATCCGAGTACCTCTGTGAAGCTTTGAATAAAATGGTCTAACTAATCTTGTTTCTCCATACAAACTTTGGCCCCCCGTTTCACCCCTTTAGGGTGTGTGTTTTGAAAAATCCTTTCTTAGTGCACCACAAAACTTCATAAGGAACCTACGTGCCCAATTTGGAGTCTCTAGGCCCAACGGTTTTTGCTGTGCGTTTATATGTTAGTCAGTCAGTCATTCTGTTTCTTCTTTTGTATATATAGATGGTACGGAACCCTTCGTGCGCGAGTCCGACATGCACTTGGCCGTTTATTCATCCCTTTTTCGTGCAGACTCAGTGGATGACTATTTTGTATGTTCTAGAATACTGTTATTTACGATTATTTATAAAAATACCAGAGGAACTACGTTCAAATTTATGGCCTTTTCTTTCCCTTTTTTCCCCAATAGAGGTGGAATTTTACAAAAAAAAGACGTGTGGCACTTGGGGACTGCCGCGGTAAAGTTATTGCAAACAAGGAAGGACGGCAACGTCGCAAACGGATGACGGAGACGAAGCGGCAACCTACATAGTAGGCGGAGTGGGGAGAGCGTGAGGTTTTTTCGTTACGGAATTTCTGGATTCGCTCCCCGCGCTCAAGGCCCGCGATAGAAGCTATGCAATAGCTTAAAAAGCTGAAACCGTTTGTTTACTTTTGTTAAGAAACATTTTTGGCAAGTTTTAAGTAAATCAGTAAAGATTTGAATTTTTTCATACAAACTTTTTATCCCCCTATTTTTACCCCTTTAGGGGTCGAATTTCGAAAAACCTTTCTTTTCTGTCACTATGTCATTATCATCCGAGCGTATTCCCGGTTGCATCCTTAGTGGTAAAAACGCTTCAGAGCCCGGGGTCCGCTACCTAACCTAGGTGATTTGACAAGGTTACTGGTTTTTACGCAGAGACTGAGACGAAAGGTAGTCGATGGAACTCTGTAATAAAACGACGCAACTGCATCGAGTTTGGGCTTATTTTATTTGTCTCACTAAGAACTTTGGCCTCATAATAAAATCTTGACCAAAAATGTGATTTTTCAAAAATCTTTCTTAATATTAGCATCTCGAAAATTGCTTTTCTAACATTTCGATGAAATAATATCTTTGTTTTTCGGAATGATTGATATAGCTGGGTAATTTTTTTTTGAGATCCTCTTTTTCTTGTTGTTTATATAAAGTGGATCTTGGTTATATCTCGTAGTGCGGTAGTAAGTGGCCGTTTTTCGCAAATGTGCCTAAAAAGCTTCACTTGTAGTTCATAAAATAGTTTGAAGGTTTATGTAGGGTTTGTTCAAGACACAATTTTAAATGATATCTCCGTTTCCTTTCAAATTATTTATTTCAAATGGTGGTCAAGCTCAAGGCCCTGGAAAATTTAGGTATGTTAAGGGGAAGGCACTCTGTTTGCCTGTTTTATTTTATTTTTTACTAACTTTTAAAATAAATAAGTAATTTATTTCAGGACTTGTAGACCAGCCACAGACTTGTATGCTAGAAAAATGGAGCTGCTATCGTTTTACTTGACTTCCGCCATACAACTGGTATTTTTGTCATGATATTAGCAACTTTATTAAAATCACAGATACCTAGTTCATCCATATTTGGGAAACCGCTCACTGAATCGATTTTGTGTACCTACCTATTATGAACCGTTTGTCCAAAGTAATAAAAATGAAATTGGCTTGCACTGGATTTCTAGGTATCTAAACGAAAAGGTGCTGAGTTCTGACGCGAGCTAAACTAAACCATATCGCTAACCACATTGAGTAGATATTTCTTTGAATTATCTTGCAGAGTAAGACTTTTGTGCGTGAGTTCGGGTACTTGACAAGCTATACGCAATGATAATAAAGTCTAATTTGGTGTGACATGGAAATATGACACCATCGCATAACTATCATGTTATTAAATATTTAAATATTGCATGCTTCATAAGCGGAGCGTCTGAAGTAGTTACTCTACCTACTGTCTACATGTCAGTGTCAAGCAGTTTTTGATTTATGTTTTTTGCCAGATTACGGAGACCTGCGGAAACATATCAAACGCATTGGAATGTGATACAACATGTCAGAGGCAAGCACAGGTGATGACGTAATGTGAACTTTCTCTCTCTCTTTTATCGAAGGCATGCCTACCCATCGCCTAATAATAATTCCTAGATAACAATAATTACTAACGTAACAGATACCTAACGCCATAGAAATTATTGAAGGGCCCGTACGTAGGCAAAACTGGAGTTGCGGGGTAGGCACACATAGATGGCAGCACACATAACTAGCAAAAAAGTGACAAAGGAAGTGTTGAATATGCTTTAAAAACATTGACTCCATTTCATATAAGTCATATTTCAATAATAAATTCTACTTGATTTAAATAATAGTAATAAAATATTTTACTATGTTAATTATTACCTCTAGCGCCAGCTCTTAAATATAAGAAGAAGAAGAAGCGCCATTTAGTGATAAGGAAAAGAAATAATTACGTTTAATACAGCGATGGTTCGGTATGCTAGTAAAAATTACTGTAGTCACTAGATTTTTCATGAGACTGGCGCTTATTCTATATAAGAATAGAAATTATAAATCAAGCACACTTTGAAAGCTTACTATTAGCAGACATTTAATATTCTTATGTATTTTTTATTTTTTACAGCAAATAACTACGTTTATACTTTTGTCTCGGTAATACTCCCTAGGGCTACGGATAGGATTCAGTGGCGCAGACAAAAGGTGGCTTATGTCCAGCAGTGGGTCATTGAGAGCTGGCGATGATGAATACTCCCTAGAATTGGCCTGTTTCTTTATAGTATTTTTTAGTATTTATTAATTTTTACAAACTTATATCTATATTTACTACTAATATTTCAATAAGTATTTCTTCCTTATGTAAAACAAATATATTCTTTATTTATATTTCTGACGATATCTTTGGATTTTACTTTAATGCTGGTCTGGGAGAAAAGAAAAACTTACAATGTACCAGCTGCTTCTACCAACCACTATCACTTTTTTGATTCCTTTTTCCACCTTCTCACCCACCATCACGCTTGAAGTGGCCGTTGAGTCTTGCGGCACTCTTCTTGCAAGACCCAAAGTGCTATGTCTGCCCCGTTAGGGATAAAGACGATAGTATGCATGTGTGAATATGTCTTTGGATTCCATTACTAATGTGAAACATGTAATGTTTGTTTTATAGTTCATCTGCACCGGAGAAACATTCGAATCAACAGAAAATTTCACATTCGACAGAGAAAGGACTGAAGCGCGAAAGAATAGAAGTTTATTTAAAATACCAGATTCATTAAGTAAAAAATCACGTAGTGAACTATTAAAAGATGATAACGTAGATGCAAAAGACTCAAAAATCAAAATCGATTTGAAACCTCAAGATGAGAAAGCTGCAATCAAAGAAGCTAAGAAAATAAAAGCACTTTCTGAAACAAACACCAAAAAAGCTGCTGATAAAGCTTTATCAGGAGTCGATATTTCTGATACGAAGACTAAAAGCACTAAAGATGTCGCTGCAGGAACTAGCAAGACAACACAAATGAAAGAAACAGATCAAAGTGCTGTATCTTCACATAATAGCTGTCCAAGATGCGTGGAAGACAACAAAGTCTGCATAGACAAATGTCCACATCACAAGTAAGGAATTGTAAATGTTAATATAAAACTTTTGATAGGTAATATTATTGTAGCTCGCGATTATGTACCGAAAAATATTTTTGGAAATAAAGCTTTGATATTGCTTCTAAGGAATTTTTTTTACGACTTCCGTGGCGTAATGCTCAACACACTAGACCGCCAATCCGGAGGTCCTGGGTTCGCTCCACAGCCAGGGCAAGTTAGAAAATGGCTTTTTCCAATTTTCCTGGGTCTTGGTTGTTTATATAGATATGTATTTGTTATAAAATATAGTATCGTTGAGTTAGTATCCCATAACACAAGTGTCGAACTTACTTTGGGGCTAGCTCAATCTGTGTAATTTGTCCCTATATATTTATTTATTTATATTTATTTATAATTCAAACGTTTTGTCTGAATTGACACCTTCCAAAAGATACCTTGAGTCTTATATTCCAATCCTTGCGGTGCTAAAGTGCTCATTCAGAAACAGTTCTTGGCGATTCGCAAGTTCTGTTTCCGAATGCGAAATTTGTGATAATTAGATAGTGTAATAATATTTCAAGGAATTGGTGTAACTAAATAAGAAAGTAATTATTGAAAAAAAAAAACTATAATCTCGGATGAAACGAGGTAATCATCATTTCGCCGCATAACGTCCACTGCTGGACAAAGGCCTTTGGGGAATATTAGGTGGAACCAAAACACGGTAGTTAGTTTGGTTAACTTGATTGTTTAATCGCACTTTGAAGACAACAGTGTAGTAAACTAGATTACACAGGTGTGGGCGTAATGATTACAATCTATTTCAGTCAACTCGTGGTGAGTTAAGAAATGTAGACTTCGGAGCAAGTTAGTTTTTCCGAGAGCGCCAAAAAGAGGACCTGTCACAAAACTCTAGTGTCGTGTTATCTGTCAAGCCCCGTTCGGAAATAAAACCGCTCGTCCGTTCGGAAACGGGCGGGCTAGTGTTGCCACAGGCCTCTCCCAAAGATTTCCAAAATGACCGATCTAGATCGAGGTAATAATATGTTGTTATTAGTATTTCTCATTCATAATTAAACTAAAACATATATTTTCTATTTTTGGAATCCACAAATAAAATATTTAATTTTGATACCCCACTCGATAGGTTCTGAATACTTCGTTTTTTTCTTTCATATGTCCCACTTACCCCTCTATCAGAATTAAGGCAAATCTAACGACCCACCAAATTTAATTAATCAAGCCGTTTAGGCTGCAGAGCGTACCAAAGAAAGATACATACATACACTCAAAAACATAACTCTCCTTCTAGCGCAGTCGGGTAAAAATATTCTAGCTCTTCTATCAAAATTCTCCTTATCAAGCATAATCTATGCCAAAAGTTAATGACATGGTTTATGTATAAGCGTATAAAACATCACAATCAACGTCATAACAAAATTACTTCAAAAAATGCCATAAATTAACAAAAATGAATGAATGTTGATGTGTAATAAACTTAGAATATAGAACAAACCAGAAGTAGCCTACAGCCGTTAATGTATGCAGCTCACTGTGTCCAAAAAGAATGCGTTACCCCCCGCATTCCTCATACTTCACACCCGCAAAGTGTTGCTAGCTTAGAGAGAGTTCGCATCTTTGAGGGTAAATCAAAAATCATGTTTCAAAATAATGCAAACCAAACTTAATGTTTTATGTCAACATAATACGAGTATCGATCTATAACAGTTATCCTTTTAAATAAATATTCATTAATATATTGCATAAAAAAAACCTTAAGTGGAATAAAACACGTAAATTTTTATAAAATATGCTTTTATTTACATACCTTTTTGTTGTACATTTTTTTAAATAATACTCGTATTGACGTTTGATTCTGAGGCAATCAATACATTTTTACGTTTTGACAAATGAAGAAGTTGTACATGTAAATATTTTTCTATAATGTATATATATCCTTAATTTATCCTTATGAGATTATAACAACAACTGCAAAAATGATATTTTTTAAATGAAGTTAGGTATAGGGATAGTTTTCTTGATAAAGAAGGACATAGTCTACTTTGATTCCGATATTTGTTCCTGTGGGATAATATATGGATAAGAATAGATAATTCCATGTGTAATTTATAAAACCGCGCTTTTTGTCATAAAAATAATCATCTTCAAAATGTTTCGAACAAATAACACTGCCTAGTTGATTTTCATATTTCATCTAACCGAGCTTGTGTTATAATTTAAGTCCTCTATACTCTTATGATTTCATCAGCTGGAAACCTGAAATTCCACTTTTAATAATTAGAATAGTTTTAACATAAAACATTCTTATAACAAGTTTACGCAAATAGGAAAAAACCCGACGGTCAAAAACGCCGTCTGGCGATGAGTAGCGGAACTACAGATACGACTTAAATTGAAAACGTTACAAAATATAGATCTGTTTTATTTTAGAGAAAGCCGTTCAAACGGTAAGTGCCGTTTCTGAAACGCGGAGTCATCTAAACGATTTTTCCATACAAAAAACCGTACGTTTAGTGACCCCGCGTTTGAAAAATAGCACCTGGTAACCTCCAATAATTTTTAAAAGGCTTAACCGATTTTCATCAAACATAGCTAAGAAACATCCCGCAAGGTAACTTGATTTTAAATAAAAATCCGAATCGAAATCGGTCCTTCCGTTCGAGCGCTATGATGCCACAGATAGACATACAGGCAGACACTAGCGTCAAACTTATAACACCCCTCTTTTTTTTCGGGGGTTAAAACACTACTATTCGTACAATTTAGTATCTATCAAACAATAGGTAATAATTTTATTTACTTAAATACATAAGTCACTCTATTTATACTAAAATGTCTTAATTCAAACAGTATCATACTTTGACACTAAATAAATTAATATGTTTTTTTTATCTATTAAAGTCAAACGTTAAATTATTTTTCATGCATTTATTTATTTTTTATTAACCTTTTAGAAAATAACCAAGTGAAAGCAGGAAAAACGTTTTAGCACAACTGGCAACATTGACAAAATGGACTCGCCCAAATTGTTTACATTTTGAACGAGTTAAAATACATTATTATTCAAATAAAATGAAATGTATTTGCGCTACTTACACATGAAATGTGATCCCATCTAGTTTTTATATTTTTTCAACTGCATTTTTGCAGGTGGGAAACGCACAACACGGCATAATTAAATTAAAACTGAGAGAATTTTTCCCGCGTACGTCAGTCGATGGCCACAGATAGACTAATCCACCAATTGTCGAACTACTCTCTTTGAGAGTAGTTTGTGTAGCTTCAGCTTAGGGCGCGTTTGCGGCTTCTGGTTTGTTCTATATTCTAAGGTAATAAAATAAAAATAACATAAGTGTAAAATGAAATAAAAACCTAACAATGCTGCTGATATAAATTATTGTGTGGAAGAAGTATGCCACTTAGGAGGAATAACTTATTTCGTAAGACAGAAGTTTTAGTAACTACTTTTATTTTTGTCTTTTTTGAGCTAAGCTCTCGTTCTTTGTATAGCCAAGCCCATATCCATAAAAAAGGTCTAGGTCTATGCTTAATCTATCCGTTTTTTAGGTCTAAGCTTTTATCTCTCTCTGTACCAATATTTCCATCTGTTAACATCTTTAAGTAGATACATGCATGCTTTTATTAGTGTATAAAAGTTTATAATAGAATTTCTTGTCTGTTACCACCTGACTATGTTTGTAGACTTTGTTTCGTAATTTTTACCGACTTTCGAAAAAGAAGATAGATAGATAGATAAACACTTTATTTGTCTCACTGAGGCACACGCATATAAATGTACATACAAACATATCAACACAAAAACAATAACAATCAGTCGTAGAAATAAGGTGAACCGCAGTGACACAAAAAGACAATAACTCAGCGTTGAACTGCTCAGGGAGCAAACACTGATTTTCAGTCATTACCGTCAAGTGAGAAAACGTGAGCCTGTCGGAAGAGCGATAAATAAAGATTAGTTATAGGATTAATCTGTTTTGGATATATTATTTACCGGATTATCAGATTGACTTCATAAAAGAAAAATAATAATAAAGGAAAGAATTAAAATTTAAAAACAAGGTACTGACGTGTTGTGATAAAAAAGTATAAAAAAGAAGCATGAATTTGGGCATATATTGAATATAAAAGTAGAAATAAGGGAGTGAGAGAGAAAGAAAGAAAGAAAGTGATGATTACAATTACCCACGATTCATGTAGTCCGCCATCTAACTAAGCGACCAATCTCTGTTTTTCCAATCTTCTTCTTCTTATCGAGTGTGTTAGTGACTAACACTAGTGTCAGAGTTTTTAAACCGCCTTAAAGGCCTCTGACATGGTTTTTAGGTAACGACCAATGTCAAAGACAGTGACCGGGACCGACGGCTTAACGTGCCCTCCGAAGCACGGATCATATGTTTTTCCAATAGAAGTTTAATTTTTCTTTTAAAATTTAACTTTGAAGTGAGCATTCTAAATGGGGGCGGAATGTCATTCCGTCAAGAAGGAGATCACGATCTTTTTTTATGTACCTATGTTCCGTATATATGTACCGATTATTCCAAGACGCCTGCCTGGACCGATTTTGAAAATTCTATTTTTGATAAAAAGGCCGTACATGTCAAGTGGACCCATAGAAATGATCAGTTAAGTAGTTTGCGGGTGAAGTCAGAATTATTTTTGAAAAATAATTTTCATACCTAGGTTATTTTTGAACAAAAATTTTGTTTTCATAAAAAACAGACTATTATCTCAAATGCTATAAGTAGGACCTTGAGGAGTTTCTTCTATATCTACACCAACTTTAACTTTTCTGTTTTCTACATTTTATAGGTAGGTCGCCTGTAAGTTTTTAATTTGTAAAGCCTATACTATACTTATAGTTCCGGAAATGTTTTATGTGTATGTGTAGGTACAACAGACATATTTCAGAAACGGATAACTAAATCGAAAATTTATAGGTAAGTCAAGAAAAAAAAACTCGCACTTTACAATATACATTGTCCTTTTTTATTAAGTACAAATATTTTAGGGGGTGATTCAGTCCATCATATGGAACAACTTTTCCCAATAAATGTATATCGAAATACGAAAAGAAAATTTTCATTTTCCATAGTAATGATATCACGTGACTACTTCGATTTGTATGAAAACCGAAAAAATATTTTTCGTATTTCGATATACATTTATTGGGAAAAGTTGTTCAAAATGATGGACTGAATCACCCCTTAAAATATTTGTACTTAATAAAAAAGGATATTGTATAACCCCCGTGTTTATACATCGTGGCATCGAAGCGCTAGGACGAGGAGACCTATTTCGATGCGGTTTTTACGTAAAAGTACGTTCCCTTACTGTAGTTCTTAGCTATGTTTAGCATAAATCGGTTGAACTGTTTAAAGGTTAGGTATTAGGAGTTAACGCTTGAAAGTTAGGGCTTTAGCTAGAGAAAAATAGATGGCGCTACGGATATCATGTTGTATCGTTAGTTCCTCTACTCATCGCTAGATGGCGTTTTTCAAAGTCGGGGTTTATTCATTTGCTGACCAAATAAACTTATTAAAACTATATCTTGTTATTATTACATGTTAATCTAATTAAATCATTGTAATTCACCTATTTGTAACAAATTTTCAGAGACAAGTCCCCGAACTAGCCGCTTTATCGTGGTTTTGATTCTATCCGCTCTTTTCTTACTGGTAAGCTTAAATAAAGAACCTAATTAAATTAGCTACTAATGGTCAGTTCAGACTGAGACGCGACGCGACGCGACGTGGTGCGCGCTTTGAAGAAAAATAGAACTTGTTTACTACTTTAAAAAATACAAATTTCAGTGTTACGCACAACGCCGCGCTACACTGCGCTGCGCGGCGCGGCGCAGTGAAATTGGTACCTTTTTGTGAATAAAAATAATGCGAATCTTATAACTTTAAACGAGCAATTCTTGTATGTTTATTTATATATTTATAAATTTCTGTAATCTCGAAAACGGCTCTAACGATTTCGCTGAAAATTGGTATATGGGGGTTTTCGGGGGTAAACAATCGATCTAGATTAGTCTTATGTTTGGGAAAACGCGTGTTTTCGAGTTTTCATGCGTTTTTCTTTTCACGCAGTATATGATCGCTAAGTTCGGCGCGCCGGCCGTCATCCATTTTGGCTCAGCGGTTTATGATGGGGACCGCTAGAAAGAGTAATAGGGGTTCGAATCCCACTCGCTGACTTACTTTTGTTTTTTTTTATGTTCAAATTTATATATGACGGAGCAGGAGAATGACCTACGCCGAACTCACTAAAAGTGTGACGATAAATACAGCGCTCCGCCTCGCGCTGTATCATGGATTCCAACCATATGTATCTGAATACCCCTGGCCCACACAGTTATTGAATCTGTGTCCACCTGGGCTTATCGTCTAGCTGAAACAACTATCATTGTAATAAATCAGTTTACCAAATCCTCATCTATTACAACAATCACAATTAAAGAAGTTATGGCCAAGCCCACAGCACACTACACAAAGGAGATGTTCACAGTACGGCGGTCCGCACAAGACTGAGCCGCTCGTCGCTAGGGCGACCGCTTTTATACTTGTTGAAACATTTGAATATGTAGCAGTTATGTTTTGTAGTAAACAACTTTCTGTTTGCACATCGAAAACAATAATAAATGGGATTATCTTGAACTCGCCGACACGGCCAACCTGACATGCGTACGCCCTCGTACGCGCTCTCAATAGTAATTTAAACTAGTAAGTAGCATCAGGCCTGTCTCACTCCGCGGTAGGTATTAAAAACGCAAGTACGTACGGCGGCCATGCCTGCGTGGCTAATCAGTGCGCCAGAAAAGGTAAGCGTTACGCGATAGAAAGAGATGGATTGTCTAGGTGAATATATAATAAGTTATTAGCGTTGTGCGATCTGAATTGAACTTAATTGTATCGTAGCGAGAGTCTCTATTCCTTTAATTGATTTTTCAGAGTCAATCTTCTTTACTTGTACTATTATGTATTCTATGGTAGCATGGTTAGAAATAACCATAAAATGATTCTGATCTAGCTCGGCAATAAGCGTCCTACAAAACTATAACAAAATTTCAACTCGCAAAAATTCTACTCTAGAAGAGTGCCTTGCAAAACTACTTTTCTGAACCGGTCTTTTATTTGTCCTTCAGCCAAGATCTATACAGGAATAATTATAAAGAAATCATGACTAAGGGATTTTTCGCACAATGCTTACGTATTCAATCATTCGAATCAACAAATTTATGGATCAATTTAATCAATCATTCGAATCAACAAATTTATGGATCAATTTAAAGGAATCAATTTTTAACTCGCCGACACTGCCATCTTGACAGTAACACCCGTCCTCGGGTTTCATATTTAAGATCAACACAAAGCACAAACGGTACACCGTTCGGCCAAACCTGATCAAAACAAAGATTTAGTAAATTTTTTTAGAAGTCTTGCTGTACGTCGAGGCAATGCTGCCAGTCTCTTAGGTATATGTTTTATTTTTATATTTTTTTAGTTAGTTATATTTTAGTTCATACTTTTAACATTTTAATTTAGGTAGGTTGTTTCGTTTTTAGTTAAATTAATTATTGTGTTCTGTTTATATATTTTTTTTGCTATAAATAACCATCTTTATTAGATGACTTACTTAATTGGATTAAACGATCTAAAATATAATAAACTCGAACGCAGCCAGCCTTCCTGCTAGTTCAAAATTGTTATTTATCATATTATGTTCTCTATACCAGTTATTAAAATTTAAATTAAATCAAGACGAATAGAACTTCTAAATTTTAACGAATTATTAATTCAGTTAGGAGAGATCACCAAGACATATCAGTAACAAAATTGCCATCGTTAGCCTCACACTAATACGTGATCACCAGGTCCACTTGACCTTATGATTTCCTCTAGAAACTCGACCTCCACAAGAGCCGACCGCATACTGCCCACTCACGGACTACGGGTCAACTCTAGTACGGTCACAACAAAATAAACAAAGCAATTCATCACTCTACCTATGGCAATAAAGCCTTCGGCTATGCTATCGGTCTTCCTAATGAGCTTCTCTGGCTTCCGCACCCTTCTCAACCTATCATGAAAACACTTGTGTATTTGCTTTGAGTGTCATGCCCGGAAAGCATCTCGATTTTTCAAATAATTGAACAGGTGAAAAAACCGTCATAATGATTCAAGTAGTTATACGTAAGAACAACCGGAATCATCTAGGTTTAGAATGTGGTGCGAACAGTATGCTCCACCCCTCGATTACATCCAACCATCAGAGGCGCTACCGCCAGGTCATAAACTGCCATGGGCTACTAGGAGGTGCTTGAATTGCCTCCAAACTGAAGTAGGCCGATGTAAACAATCTGGCGCGCTGGTGCCATATAGACCAAGCAGAAGCACAGGGCGATTGTGGTCATGACGATCACCTCTATGCCCTACCAGCTGTACCGTGCTTGACCTATACTATGCCTCGGAGGGAAGCGTAAAAGTGGCAACGTTCTTTAAGAACAAAATTTAAAATTCAAGCCAACGACGATATAAGAAGAAGAAGTGAAAATAAATGTTAACGGGGTAGAAATATACGCTATTTTCCAACAAGTCAAATCAGACACCTTCCTCCAAACGTCAAAACAAACAGTTTCCACTGTTTGCACTTCGACTGCACTGGGACTTTGTATGAGAAACAGGCAGATGACGACACAGATCCCCGGAGCCAAACAACGCTTTCACCATCAGCCCTTTCGCAATAATAAATCCCAAACTACGCTAAAATGGATAAGTTCAAAAACAAACGACACCACTTTGCGACGCTTGACCTCGCCAACAGCTCAAAATAATTCATCCCTGGCTCAGGAAAACACCCAACTGTCAACAAAAACAAACGTTTACAGTACTTTTGTTACACTAAAGCGTAGCTAGAATACAGTAAAAGCGTTTGCAACTTAATCTTTTTTCTACGGACTTCCTAACAATAAAAATAACATTGCTTATCAGTACGATATTCTTGAATTTGGCTATAATATCACAATATTTACTCGACTTTAATTATCCAGATTAGAATTTACTCAAGTAACGGGACTTTACTTCAGTTAACCTAAAACACAGTAAATAATAAATTAATGGTAAAATATTATTACTCACATAGTAAACGGTGAAAGGTCCTTTTAAATAAAGTCATCACCATGATCATCATCATGGTCGGCTCGCCGTCCTATTAATCACCTCTACATCATCACTACCTCTTCATCAATAATATCTTCATCGTCACCACTATCTCTTCAATATCAATATCATCATCATCACCCTGGTCATTATCTCATTATAATCTTTATAAAAGTCATCATCATATTTAGCTATCTTAAGTCCAATATGAGGCAAAGGCTAGGAGAACTTATCTCTCCAACTTTACGAATAATGAAGTACGTAACGTACCTAATAACTATCATTTTACACCAGTATTCACACGTAAGCTTATAAGACGCTAAAAATTATAATTTAAAATACTCAAACTAGACTATTTGCTAGGATAATAACTGGCGCCTCTGCCAGCTCCGACTAACAGTGACTTATGCCACCTCCAGTGATGTTAAGCTCATCTATCAACTTATGACGATAAGATCAACTCACTAAGCTTAGCAGATAATACACGTTCTTATTTAAAATAGCGAAATCATAATTATTTTCTGCTTGCATAGTGGTCAAAAGACTAGACATTATTCTACTTTATGTTTTAAAACTAAAGGTTTTGAAATAAATGGCTCTCTGCTCTACTCTTAAATCGAAAAAAATATAAAAACTCACCAGGTTATCTTTGCGATTTAGCAGATAAGGTTACGACACAGAAATACAAACACGATATCAACTCGCTTTTTCACTTCACCTCACTTCACCAGGAATCTCCAGCGCCTGCGGCACTGCTGCTGACTCCAACTCGGCCGCAATACGTGGCCAGCAGTTATGGTTCGCTTGTTAGCACTTTAGCACCTTTGCAGAAGTAGCTGAAACTAAACACACAATAAGTATCTTTGTTCTGATCGCTTCACTCTCGTTAGCACCATTACTGGCGCTAAAGGTTGTCACACAGGCCGGCTGCCATTCAGACAGACTTGTCACACAGATGGTTGACAGACAAGACGGTTGGCAGACAGACGGTTGACAGACAGACGCTTGTCACACAGACGCTTGTCACACAGACGTTTGTCACACAGACGCTTGTCACACAGACGTTTGTTACACAGACGCTTGTCACACAGACGCTTTGTCACACAGACGCTTTGTCACACAGACGTTTGTCACACAGACGTTTGTCACACAGACGCTTGTCACACAGACGCTTTGTCACACAGACGCTTGTCACACAGACGCTTGTCACACAGACGCTTGTCACACAGACGCTTGTCACACAGACGCTTGTCACACAGACGCTTGTCACACAGACGCTTGTCACACAGACGCTTGTCACACAGACGCTTGTCACACAGACGCTTGTCACACAGACGCTTGTCACACAGACGGTTGTCACACAGACCATTTGTCACACAGACCATATGCAACACAGGATGGGTTGCGATACTAAAGCCAGAGCCTGTCAATGACCCCAAAAATTGTCGACACATTGCACTGCTTAACTCCATCCACAAACTATTAAAAAGGCAAAGACTGAAGTCACGACACCAGCTCTATAAGATTGACTATTGAAAAACCACTTTACCATCAAAAAGAATAGAATTTGAATCCACCTGTGTGGATGCAACCATCAACCCCACTGAAAAACTATCAGGGTTCTCTCTCCCACGCAGAGAATTGTGCCAGCTCCACAGACTGAGAACTGGATGGGGACGAACTAGATCGTTTGAATTCCGGTGCGACTGGATTGTCTCCCCAGCTTGCGGATGTAGCGCTCCTGTATAGGACATGGATCACATTATTCGAGACTGCCGGAAGACTGGTTCACCCTGCAAAAAGACGCAATACAATAGATACAGAATAAAGACTATAATAATAGCCATAAGATTATTAAATAAATGGACAGGTTCCTGTTTCAGAATAGGCATGACGAATGGAAAAACACTTTTGGTCTATCGGTTAGACCATCAAACAACATTGTAGTTTGTACACACACTCTTTCCTTTCTCTGAGAAACCAAAAATGACAGATACAGCGCATTGAAATTTTGCGTGACGTCACACAAGCCCCCACTCCGGAACCTTGACGCTCCGCATCCTTGTGAATTTTTACCCCTCTGGCAAACTGAAAATACGGGTCCATCATCTCTGGACAATTCAAAAGACGGTCCAATTATAATCACACTCTTCGGACCCTGTCGGACTCTTCACTCCTATTCTCCCATGGATTCACTCAAGTGGGCAAAAGATTCAGATCCAACTTCTGATGACGGAGCAGGAGAATGACCTACGCCGAACTCACTAAAAGTGTGACGATAAATACAGCGCTCCGCCTCGCGCTGTATCATGGATTCCAACCATATGTATCTGAATACCCCTGGCCCACACAGTTATTGAATCTGTGTCCACCTGGGCTTATCGTCTAGCTGAAACAACTATCATTGTAATAAATCAGTTTACCAAATCCTCATCTATTACAACAATCACAATTAAAGAAGTTATGGCCAAGCCCACAGCACACTACACAAAGGAGATGTTCACAGTACGGCGGTCCGCACAAGACTGAGCCGCTCGTCGCTAGGGCGACCGCTTTTATACTTGTTGAAACATTTGAATATGTAGCAGTTATGTTTTGTAGTAAACAACTTTCTGTTTGCACATCGAAAACAATAATAAATGGGATTATCTTGAACTCGCCGACATATATAATTTTTTATTTTGTATTGTTTTTAGACAAGTTTTAAAAAAATGTAGTTATTGTTTGAGATATAACCGAGCTAAGCTCGGTCACCCAGGTACAAATTATTTAAATGCCTAAGAGAGTGTAGCGAGCGAGGGTTACGATTCAAGTTGGGGCGAACTTTATTTGTATACAACGTGGGAGGAACACACTCGTAATAAATCAAAGTACGGGCTATGCAGATCACTATAGTATATCATCATCAGGTCTTTTAGTCTCCACTAAAGGAGCACGACCCTCTCTGCGCTACTAGGGCCACACTTGACCAGAGCAGCCAGAGGATTTGGCCTACACTCTCCACACTGGCCACGTGTTGGAGAGGTCCTACTGATGTTTATAAGCTTTGTTTAGCTTGTATTTCCTAAGTCGCCTTCTACGACATCCACGGGAGGACTTGGAATGGTTCTATTCTAATCTGCCGGAAACCACACCGCGAATATAGTATAATAATATCTAATAAAATAACTGAAAAAGAGGAAAAAAAAATGGCTTTTTTAAAAGAGAGCAGCCGCCCGGGCAATTTGTATGGGAATGTTGATATTTTGACTGTTATTTTAATTTTATTATACTATAGTGATCTAGTGAGCCCATGGTTCGATTTATTAAGGCCATACCCAAATTTTCCGGGGTCCAGTGGCGCCGCCATTTAAAATAAATCATTTAAAAGAAAACGGAGATATCATTCAAAATTGTGTCTTGGTCAAGCCCTAGATAACCCTTAAAACTATTTTATGAACTACTGTTAACACTGCGAACGTTAAGCTTTTCTACGCACATTAGCTAAAAGTGGCCGTTTTTCGCAAATGTGCGTAGAAAAGCTTCATGTTCTCACTTTAAACTACAAAAAGTAGTTTAAAAAATACTTTGAATGCGTATCTAGAACTTGACCAAGATACAATTTTAAATGATATCTCCATTTCCTTTTAAATGATTTATTTTAAATGGCGGCGCCACTGCACCCCGGAAAATTTGGGTATGGCCTTAAGGATATGTCCCTTTCACTTTTTAAAATTGAAAGAGTATTTATTTATTCAGAAAAGTACAAGTAGAAAAAGAATTAACGAAATAAGAAGGATAAAAAAAATATACATATTTACAAATATACATACAGAAAAAAGTTAAGGCCATACCTGAATTTTCCGGGGTCCAGTGGCGCCCCCATTTGAAATAAATCATTTGAAAGGAAACGGTGATATAATTTGAAATTTTGTCTTGACCAAACCCTAGATAATCCTTTTAACTATTTTATGAACTGTCGTTTATAATCTCAAGTGAGAAGATGAAGCTTTTCTACGCACATTAGCTAAAAGTGGCCGTTTTTCGCAAATGTGCGTAGAAAAGCTACAAGTTCTCACTTTAAATCATAAACAGTAGTTCATAAAATAGTTAAAAGGATTATCTAGGGTTTGGTCAAGACAAAATTTTGAATGATATCACCGTTTCCTTTCTAATGATTTATTTCAAATGGGGGCGCCACTGGACCCCGGAAAATTCATGTAGCCCCTTAACTACTAATTTAGTCTAAAAAATCTTGCCCATGTGGCATAGTGCCAAGAACGCTGGCCGCATTTCCGCGTTGGATCGCAATACTGATTCGTTGTGCGAAAAAACAGCCAGCCCTCTTGTCACCAGCGGCGCAGATTAGTCTTGGAGAGATCTCTTTAAGGAGACCCCTAGCACCGGGGCCCCAAGGTCCGAAAGTTTCCACTTTCACTTGTACATGTATGTATGTATATTTGCATCTACATATGTATGTTCCGTGAAAGAAAAACAAAAAACAAACTAGACTCCCAAACCGTTGAACAACATTTTGATAATATCAAGAATGAGTGTAGCAACACAGCACAGAATCTTTAAAGTTCGTTGGGCATCAAAATCGGTTCAGTAGGTTTTGGGATATACACATTTTGAGCATCAAATGCACATATATTTTATCAATAAGACGATAGATACAGCTGATACGAAAGTGATTTCTATGAATTACGCTATGGTTCAAATGAAAAATTCTACTTCTTTTTGAGACAAGTTCATATTACATTACGTGTAGTATACAAATTCCTTTAAAATTAAGTACAAATATTTTAAGGGGTGCCTCAGTCCATTATTTTGAACAACTTTTCCCAATAAATGTATATCGAAATACGAAAAAAATGTTTTAGCTTCTCATACAAACCGAATTAGTCATTTTATCAGTACTATGGAAAATAAAAATATTTTTTTCGTATTTCGATATACATTTATTGGGAAAAGTTGTTCAAAATGATGGACTGAATCACCCCTTAAAATATTTGTACTTAATTAAAAAGGACATTGTATATTAAAATTTAATTGTATGTTAAATTTCAATTTAATCAACGTTTTAATTTTACAATTTGTGTTCTTCTATGATTATAGCCTGCAATTGTGACATTTACGGTAGTTCTGGTTGCAGTACCTGCTAACGGTACGTCAAGATCCACAAAGATGCGCTAGAGACAAAAAACACAAGAATCCGACCTGTTATTTTTGCGACATTACTGATGCAATATCAAAGTATGTAGCCACAAATTTATTTGCCAGGCAAATTAAGAAATACTCCGATGACGCCATCTAGTGATAAGTGGTGGAACTACATATTCCAAGCAATGTTATGTAGGATTAATATTCGTAGTGCCATCTATTATTAGCTAGGTAAATTAAATACCCGACTTCCAAGTGTTAAATTCCAATAACTTTTAAGGTCACAGCACACTTATCAACTCGGAAAGGGATCGACACCGTATCGCCTTTCGCCGCGCGGTCAACCAGGCGTCAACCTGACGTAGGCACGTAACCAAACAGGCTCAGCTTCGGTACGTCGACTCGACTACGGCTGGGCGACGCCGCGCTTACCGCTCGCCGGCCGCTTTGGTCTGGCTGGAACTAGATAATTTTAAACGTAAAGTGTAGCGCACGGTTATGTCTCGGTTCACAATACGCGAGTTGGCAATCATAGCCATCAATTTTTGATTATCTACAAATAAATAAAACGCGGGTGTGAGGAAACGGAGAGACGTCAGTTCGCATACGGAGAGGCGTAAGCGCGCGGACGACGAGCCGCAAGCGCGGGGACCGCTAGTTGACCGACCAGCAAAGCGGTTCGTGAGCTGGTCCCGAGGCGAGGCGTTTACGTTACAAATCCGAATAGTGTGCGTTGCAGTAGGGAGTTTCATACAAAGAATACTGAGCTGCTCGAGTTGATACGTTTACGTTCCGTTTACGAGTTGATAAGTGTGCTGTGACCTTTAAACAGCTAATCCAATTTTCATCAAACTTAGCTCAGCACTACCGCCAGAGACTTGCTATTAACCTTTGAAATTGGGCTTTCTCTAGCAAATAACAGATGGCGCTACGGATATCAAGTCGTATCGGTAGTTCCGCTACTCATCACTAGATGGCGTTTTTGACAATCAGATTATTTTAATTTGCCTAGCAGATAAATTCGTTTAATCTGATAAATATTACGAGGTCCACTAGCTAATTTGTTAAGCCTTACTTCGCTACAACTATGCTCACGAGCGTGCGAAGTTGAGAAGAAAAAGAAAGAAGCGGTTTCACAGCAATACAGCTGCGACTGGAAATACACTGAGATGCGAGTGAGAGGGACTTTGCTATAAACCTAACTTTTTTTACAAATTATAACTAAATTAACCTTTTTTCAGTTCTGCACGGCACATACTGAACTATTTGCTGAGCTGGGTAAATATAGATTTTTATAATAATACCCTGTATAATAATATTTTATTTTTAATGAACCTTTTATTTTTAATGAACCTTCTAGGTACCAACACTAGTCAAAAGATTCGAGTGTCACTTTAGTTACATTACAATGTGATTTGAATTACTTTGTGTTGTGTGATTCTGCCATCAGTTAGTTCATGCAAACTATTGCTGGCCGTACGTGAGTAAAAACTTAGAGGTACAAGTTGCGCTTAAGGCCATACCCAAATTTTCCGGGGTCCAGTGGCGCCGCCATTTAAAATAAATCATTTAAAAGGAAACGGAGATATCATTTAAAATTGTGTCTTGGTCAAGTTCTAAATACCTATTCAAAGTATTTTTTAAACTACTTTTTGTAGTTTTAAGTGAGAACGTGAAGCTTTTCTACGCACATTTGCGAAAAACGGCCACTTTTAGCTAATGTGCGTAAAAAAGCTTCACGTTCGCACTTTAAATTATAAACAGTAGTTCATAAAATAGTTTTAAGGGTTATCTAGGGCTTGACCAAGACACAATTTTGAATGATATCTCCGTTTCCTTTTAAATGATTTATTTCAAATGGCGGCGCCACTGGACCCCGGAAAATTTGGGTATGGCCTTAAGGCTCCTACCCGCGCTAGCGACCTTGAAAAATCAAAAAAAATAATTTCTCTTTCTGTAAGTGAGATTATCACAAACCCTTGTACAACTATTTAGCTAGTATCCTTAAGTTTTATTAGAACCTCGAAAGTCATTGAAATACTATCCGCTTTAGAAACCTTTACAAAAAGAGTCAAAAGTGGCCGTTTTAAGTATTTTTTGCAAAGGAAACTACAGCGTATTGTATTTCAATGACTTTCGAGGTTCTAATGTAACTTAAGGATACTAGCAAAAAAGTTGTACGAGGGTTTCTCATAATCTCACTTACAGAAAGAGAATTTTTTTTTTTTGTATTTTCAAGGTCGCTAGCGCGGGTAGGACCCTTAATGAGGATCCAGATCGCGCATCTCAGATGCGGAGTCAGTGCCCAAACCTTTGGCCACCACTTCTTCTTATCGTGTGTGTTAGTGACTAACACTAGTGTCAGAGTTTTTAAACTGCCTTAAAGGCCTCTGACATGGTTTTAGGTAACGACCAATGTCAAAGACAGTGACCGGGACCGACGGCTTAACGTGCCCTCCGAAGCACGGATCATCTTACTTATCAGACAATCAGGTGATCAGCCTACAACGTCCTAACCAAACTAGGACAACAACACAAAGTCGTTGTCCCCGCCGGGAATCGAACCCGCGGCCTCCGGGTATGAGCCGAGCGCTCTAACCACTACACCACGGAGCCACTGTCTTTGCCCTTTCCCTTACTCCATCCATAAAAGTATTTCTTGGTCTTCCACCTACATTTGTAAACCTAGACAAAAAAGAGGTGCGTTATAAGTTTGCTGCTAATGTCTTTGCGTCTGTAGCTCTCGAACAGATGGATTAATTTAGATGCGGGTTTTTTCACGTGAAAGCAAATTCCCTTGCGGTAGTTCTTTGCAATGTTTGATAAAAATCAGTTTATCCGTTTTAAAGTTATTTTAAGGCCAAAAAGTCGGGGTTTTAGTAGTTTGCCAAATAAAAGATGGCGCTACGGATATTAATTTCACTATTTAGTTCTTTCATTCGTCACTAGATGGCGTTTACGTATAAAACTATTCCTAGTGGAGTTTCATTTTTAAATTTGCCTAGCAAACAAACTTACAAACTGGCAATGTTACAGTTTTCAATGGGTATCCGCCAGCAAAATCTTGTAAGACCCATAATTTTCTTTGAAACCAAAATCCCATCAAATATTTTATTTTTCTAGTTGCCTGGCAGCTCACCACGAAATCAATTACAAAATAGAAGCGACAAAATTGAACCACAGAAACCATTACTAAGTATAAGCGACAAACCCAAAGAAATAAGCAAAATATATGACCAAAAGGTAAGAGTAAAACCAGCAAGAGAAGAGAAGAAAAAGAAAAAGGTCATTTGTACAAAAATGGCAAACATGTTCAAGATTTTTTTTTGTTGTAAGTCGAAAGAAAAGCTGCCAGAAAATGTAGATACAAAATCTGAGTTGGCGCTAAGTGGTGGTAGTTGTCCAAGATGTGCTGAAAAAAATACACCATGTGACGTTAAATGTGTTAAAACGAAACACTGAATTATATGATTGTGAAATTGATAAATTCAGTGATTTTATTGTAACATGACTTTTGAAAATAATTATATAAATGGGCATTTCTTCAAAAAAAGATTCTCTGCGTAACCTACGTGACGAAACTGAAAAACTTAGTTTAATAAAATCGGAATTTGATTCCAAAATAGAAATTAAACAATATTACAATTGTGTTTGATTTGTCCTTAAATTAATTTTAAATGATGCCCGTCGGTGTTTATACTTTGCCGATTTTGTGTGTGACTCCAGTGTGACTGCCTGGCATGATGACTACCAAATCAAGAAGCTCTAGCTAAGTACTGTCTAGAGATCGAACCGTAAGATGTGTCAGCGCCGTCTTATGTGCTCCTTCTATAATTATGAGCTTAATATACTAAGAGTATATTAAGCTCCGTATGCAACCCTACCTCATCGAGTAGCAAAATGTGACATATGTAGGTGTTGCATATTAAAAAGATATGTCTTAATGTACAGGGTTGCCCGGGCCTAACCTGGAGCATTTTATACAGTCAGCAAAAAAGTGACTTTTTTTAAAAGTTGTGGAATAACCCCACACCACAGGTTTCTTGCCATACTGACAAATGATAACCAATAGTAGTACCGACTGTAAAAATCATAGTCCGATAGCTGGAACTTTGACTTTGGGTCCAATTTGTATTTTCTCCTCTTCAAGTTTGTTTATCATATAAACCAACATGATCTGTCATTACATCTTATCAACCTCATTCATCATCCACTAGATTTAATTCGACGTTGTTTTTGCATCATTTAATTTTTCTTTGAATATAAAATTCGGCCGACTAAGAAAAACTTCCGGTATAGGGCCAGCAACCTAAATTAATTATTGAGAAGATGAATAGAACTATCGAATGGCACGAGTTTCATTTTGCTACTTGACGAGGGATTAAAAAAAAAATTGCCACCTTAAAATCAGCCTGACTCACGAAAGTACCAGGATTAGGTGAGGCAACCCTAAACATTTTGGCACTTCTTGATAAGGACTATCGAATGTACTACGTACCTAATGCTACTCGATGAGACAAAAATTATCACTTTTTTGGTGACTGTACAAAATGCTCCAGGTTATGCCTAGGCATATACATATCTTTTTAATATGTAACACCCTACATATGCCACATTTTGCTACTCGATAAGGTAGGGTTGCATACGGCCCCCTCTTAGTCTATAAACACAACCGCGTTGCGGTGACTCGCCGCAGCGGAAATATCTGCTTTGGGACAGGATTTAGGCATTGCGGTGCAACTAACTCTGTTATGTTTCGACACTAGAAGCTTTAACTTGTATCGTAGTTCTTGAATGGTGGCGTAAAGATCATCACAGAAGAAATAGTAGATATAAAAGTAATAGTTTGTCGTTGTGCTCAGTTTGTGGATGGGAGAACCGGTCCGGGTCGACCTTGACGATCTTTCTGTGCCCAAATTGCAGAT
The DNA here is from genome assembly GCA_963555685.1 of Acrobasis consociella. Taxonomy (NCBI): domain Eukaryota; kingdom Metazoa; phylum Arthropoda; class Insecta; order Lepidoptera; family Pyralidae; genus Acrobasis; species Acrobasis consociella. The sequence goes on from OY743116.1 coordinate 1,125,381, forward strand.
ATTCTGTAAGAAGTACCTATAACCGGTGAGCATGCATGAAAAGAGTACCATGAATGTTCACAGGTTTGCAAGGACTGTATCAAGTGGATAGGAAACAGGCGTGAAAATATATCTATGTGTGTGAAAGTAATAGTTTAAAATACTAATATGCCAGAAGACCCATCAGACCAAGAAAGCGATGGCGCGACGAACTAGATACATTTAAAATTGAATGTAAAGAAATAGCTCAGTAAGCAGGACTAAACGGAAGAAGTGGAGGGAGGCCTTTATCCAGCAGTGGAACACATGAGTTTAAAATACTTTTTCTTTAAAACTATTTTATAGCTTGTCAGTCTTTCAAACGTATAGTAGTCATATTCTCTTTGGTTTTCTGTCAAAGAGGGATCAAAAAGTCAGACTGAGTTGGTTTACTTATTTAATTTTCGAAATTCTCTTTAAAATTACCAGTAATTTGCAAACAACATGCAGAAGACCAACAAAGCGGGGCTCAATCATCAGACAACATAGCCTACGATGATTTACGTATAAGTTTCCGTGTTGATGCCGATGGACAGGTCTATGTGGTGGTACATAAGCATGCCATTTCATATTGGGTTACCTGGTGAGATTTTTGTTTATTATATCTTGCACCTCTCCAACCCGCCTGGCCAGGGAGGAGAGAGGTCAAATCTCTTGGCCACGTTTGGCTCTAAAAGTACAGAGGGTCGTGCTTCTGCAATTGAAACTTATTGACCTGTTGATAATGATGATAATATACGTCCTCGAAGAATGTACTACATCCAGATTGCGGAAAATCTAAAAATAGGTCGAAAGTAGTGTTGTGTAAAGTGAGTGATTACTGTTGATGAAGCAAGAATGAATACGATATGACTGTCAGGATCTTGGCCAGTACAGTAAGTGGAGGTGCCTACAGACAGTTTCTATTACCCCCGTGAGAGAAAGGCTTGATAGTATGTATGTATCTCGTGGGACCTTTGCCCGCATTGACAGTGTAGGTTAAAAAACTTATAGTTTCCGAATTAGAATGAGACCACTCCCTTCCTCTTAAATGTCCAAATCGGTCACTAAATTTACTAAGCACAAGCAGATCTTATTTCTGCAGAAGGCTAAATATGAAAGGGCTTATGAAGGGCAATTCTGCTATACTCCCATGTTGGTCTGGGAGAAATAAAAAAAACTTAGAATGTACCAGCTGCTTCTCTTAGATTGATAGATCGATAGAAAAGCCGATCGAGGGAATGGGCATGGGAGGGAAAATGCAAATCATGTCAACAGGCGATGCGGCTAGCAACCCATCACTGTATTGATTGCTTTTCCATCTTCTCGCCCACCATGACGCTAAAAGTGGCTTTTGGGTCTTGCGGCCCTGGGCTCTGCATAGAACTGCAAGACCCAAAATGCTCTGTCTGCCTCATTAGGGATAAAGACGTGATAGTATGTATGTATGTATGTATTTTCTGCTATTACTAAAGCGTAGATTTAATTTCCAATTCAAATTTAAATATTATTGAAGCTTGTATCTCAGAATACCAGTCAGTCGGTATTATCTATTTCGATTTCGTCTTCTGTCGGTATAATTTACAAAAAGTTATTGAACTGTCGCTATAGCGTTCACCGAGATTTCGTCTGTCGGCACTGCGTGATAAACTCAGACCCTCCACAGTTGAAGTTAACAGAACAACAACATTAACATCAACATCGACAATATGATCATTTGCAATAACGCTTACATACCTATCCTGACTTATGGTGTTCAATGTTGGTCATTGACTGAAGGTCATAAGTCTAAGCTCAAGATTAGTTAAAGTACAATGGAACGGAGTGTTTTGGGTGTCACCAGTTCGATAAAGTGCCAAATAGTCTTCGCACAAAAACCAGCAGCAACAACAATAATCTGTTGTCGGACACAAAGCCGCTCAATCAAAATTTGACTGCGCAGGTCTGGTTTGTCGAATGTATCTTCTTAGATGATTGCAGGAAGAGAGGTTGGCCCGCAGCGATGGTGTGATGACTTACGATAGTTAAAAAGAAATGTTAGGAAGTGGCACACAATTGAGATGTTTGGAAGAAGACGGGGGAGAATGTTGGTCTTTGCTGGAACAGTATAGTGTAAAAAAATCTTTAATAGATTTCTTCATAATCAGCAATGCTCATAAAGTACTCCTCATGTTGCAGATATCCATACAGATGATCAGCTATGATACTCATATCTAACATAAATTTTTACTTAGCCCAAAAGTTACAATAGGGAGACGTAGACCTAATAAATTAGTTTTTACCTTTATTTCCAAAGATATTCGTTTTAAATTCACAATTTTTTCAGCTTCCGCAAGATGTCCTATTCTCTGTTTGATGAAAATACTCATTTTTGTATTCATTAGTATGTTCGTTCTGGTAAGACTTATCCTGGATTTATTTAATTTAGGAGCTCGCACAAAGTATCTTATCTTTATGTCAACTATGTATATTTATTCTATGTTACATAAAATTAAAGGGAACCAGTTGCTCTTCTAGTACAGATCGTAAAAAACCCATTGAGGGAAAAGGCAAAATTTTTGAGTAATAATTTCAACAGATGTGACTAGCAACCTACCAACTCGCTGTCTTGATTTAGGGTTTAACCTAACGCCCAACGTGACTCGGAAATTGCTACTGTCATAATTGTAACCCTATTTTGACGTTATTTGCTGTAGATAAGAGGTAATAATCACTATACCCGAAACGCCGTATGCTTTGTCCATTCTATTATTGATTTTGAATTGGATAAAGATGAGATAGTGTAAGTAAGTAAAGCCTTCTTCCGAGGTCAAGGGGTCAAGGCGTTCGCTTTGTGATTCGGAAGTCATGGGTTCGAATCCCAGTGGAAAGCATACTTTGTGAAAAGTTGATTTTAATCTGGTTAGGATATTGCAAGCTTGAATCATCTGAATATCTGAAACTAAGATGATTCCGTGTTTTGGAGGGTACGTATAAACTGTGGGTCCTGAACGCCATCTAGTGTTTGATTATCATACTACCCAAGGATTGGTTCTGATTTACCCTTTGCGTTGCGGATGCGGAGGTCAGATGGCAGTCGCTCAGTATAAAAACCAGTAACCTCGTCAAATCTCCTTGGTTAAGTAGAGGACCCCGGGCTCTGAAGCGTTAATGCTAAGGATACAACCGGGAAAAATACGCTCGGATAATGATTATCAGTGTAAGTAAGTAAGTCATTACTAGTCAAATCTGTTTCTGTCGTAATGACAGGACAGTTACTCCACTAGTCCCGAAAATTTGCGATTCTTATATATGACCCTATATGTTACGCAGCCATATTATTTTCAGTAGCTCCTACCCGAAAGTAAAGTGTTGGTTGGCTGCTTATACCTGACCCAAGTCTTCTTGTGCCTTTATATAAGCTGAGCATATTTGCAGTATCCGCCATTGGGGCAGCCACAGCAGGGCCAAAAGTACACCATCAGGCCGGTGAAGAAGCACTTAGCTAGAGATGCCATCTGCTGTTTTTGTGATATTTGTGACATGGTTGTTCAGTGAGTGTAGTGTAGCTATTTCTTTTTATCACTTTAGCAAATTGAGTCGTCTTATCTTACCGTTTACTAGGTTGCATCTTTCGCAACTTTAGAACCACCCAGGATCATCAACGAGTAGAAGTCTAATCAGTACCTGGGGTAATTTTTCAATCTCAATTTCAATTTCATTTATTAAAATCAGGATCCATCATTTGTTAGCAATAAATATGCAGAAAAAGAACTTACGACTAATGTTGGTACCTACTATAAGAAGTCCTGTGCCCTAAAAGAATTTGATGTGCTACGCACAAGGAACTTTGTCATTGGGGACGTAATATCTACTGCTATTACTTGCAAGATGCTGTTGGAACTAGCCCGTTCTCTTAAAAGCAATGAGGCTGCAGCTCTGCGCCTTTTGTCAAAGTAGTCATTGCCAATACACTCAATCGTCAAAATGTCTAATATGCTTTGGTCATAATAATTCTGCAACCTGATTAATGTGCCTAGAACAGAATACGACAAATACTTAAATTTTGACCCAGGAGTATCCTTGCGGATTTAGTACCTTGGATGCACGTTCCATCTTTCCTTTCCCAAATGTAATACATATGCTAAAGGTCCCAAAAAGAGACATTGAGACTCCTTTAAATTATGATTTTAAAATATTACAGATATGCAAGGAAAACTATTAGTTTTGCTGAATCGATGACTGGTGTTGCGGTGGATACATTATACAATGCTAAATTAAAGGTACAAGTACCTATTACTTCTTTAACACTTTTATCAAAGTAGTTAAGAGTGTTCTCGAGCTGGTTAATAGCGAACACTGGTGTTAGATGTTTCGAGCTGTCTTTAAAGTCATCTGATGTAGCTCAGTGACTGCCGACTCGACAACTTCGGTTTCTATACAATGTTTTTCCTTTGCCAGAGGCATGTTATTGGCGCAAGTGTACTACACAGGAATAACCACTTGCAATTATCAAATGAAAATTATGGTACTTGAGTTAGATTGCTCAAAAAAAAATCAGAGATAGTCAGATGGACCCTCTTGGTTTTCCTTTTCCTCTCTTGTCTTTGCTTCCACTATACCTTTCATGGTGTTTTTATGAAGTTGTCATGCTACATCAAGTGTATAACAAGCATATTATTTTCAGGTTTACACAATATTATCTCAAGTTGATCATCGTGACTTATGCAGACAAAGTCAGTGCTGCGAATTAGTAAGTATTTTTACTTTTCTTATCCCACTTTACAGTGGAGTTGCCGCTATAACAACAAATATTAGGGGCTACCATACAAAGAACATGATTTTTTTTATAGATATTATCGTCATCAACTAAGATTTAGGCGCCACCGGTTGTTTTTAGGGATTCGTACAAAAAATTAAAAAACGGAACCCTTAAAGGATCACTCGTGCGTCTGTCTATCCTTCCGTCCGTCACAGCACAGCCAATTTGCTTCCAATTTACTGGACCAAATCAGGTTAAATTTGGTAGGATTTATGGTGTTATCCTATGACCCAAATACAGATGTGTAAAGTAAATATTTTAGCTTTACTTTAAAAAATGAATTTAACTTTAATATACACTACACCTAACGTAAATTATACACACTGACGTGTAAAAGTGCCTGTCAAGGTATGGTTAGTGAATAAACATTTGAATTTTGAATTTTGTATTCCCAGCATACTTCAATGTATTTACTAGCTTCCATATTGGTTCGCTGATTTGCAGTTTGCACACACGTACTTATATAATAATAATAATAATTTTGTATTTTATTTTATATTTTACTTTAAAGATATATTATAAAATGTAAGCTATGTTTGAAAATGAATAAAGATTATAATAATAAAGAGATAATAATAATAAAATTTATTTGCCATAATTAGAATTTTAGTTTTACAATTCGTTATTTAAACTAATTAAACTAAAATTAACGCTAATTAAACTTAAAACAGGAATAATTTCTTTTGGACCCTGCACTAAGCGTAGCTTGTATCGCAGAGATCCATAATGTTTCCGTTAACAAATTTAAATAACATCGGTTCAGACTTCAGAATATAAAATCAGCAAAATGACATACAAAAATACATACACAAGTACTTAATGATGAATTTACAAATATATTTGTGAATTCTTATATTTTAGGAAGGAGAAACAAGATTTGGCGGTCGACAACTAGAATGCACTTGCCGGAGAAAGGTCTCAAAACGATCCTTATAATGTACTTTCAGAGATAACAGTAGTTTGTGACAGTGACCAGTCCAGTCAATCATTTTGATGCAAGTATATGTGATCCAAGCAATATATTTTTTTTAAACCATTAGCGTTGTTTTACTTCTTTTTTTAGAGTACCTAAAGCCTAAAACGGTCAATATTACTAAGACTCCACTCTTCGTCTGTCTGTCTGTCACCAGGCTGTATATAATGATTCTACAGCTAATAGACAGTTGAAATTTTCAACACACGAATGTATTTCTGTTGCCACTTCTTCTTATCGTGTGTGTTAGTGACTAACACTAGTGTCAGAGTTTTTAAACCGCCTTAAAGGCCTCTGACATGGTTTTAGGTAACGACCAATGTCAAAGACAGTGACCGGGACCGACGGCTTAACGTGCCCTCCGAAGCACGGAATACTATTATTAATTCTGTGGCACGGATCCTCTTACTTATCAGACAATCAGGTGATCAGCCTGCAATGTCCTAACCAAACTAAGACAACAACACAAAGTCGTTGCCCCCGCCGGGAATCGAACCCGCGACCTCCGGTTATGAGCCGAACGCTCTAACCACTACACCACGGAGGCAATACTGTTGCCACTATAACAACAACTAAAAACATAATATAATAAATATTTAAGTGGGCTCCTATTCGACAAACGTGATTTTTATAAAGATAATATACGGAACCCTACGTCGTCAGGCCGGCTTGCACTTGGCCGGATTTTATTTTTATGGTAGTGTTTTTTATAAATCGATATTTTTTCTATTTTTTTTCAAATCACATCAAGTTACTTATTTGCATAAATGTAAGTATGTACTTAAATCAATAAAGTAATTCAATTTGCCGTGTGGTTTCCGGCAGAGTAATAGAATAGGGTCACTCTAAGTCCTTCCGTGGATGTCGTACAAGGAGACTTAGGAAATACAAGCTAAACAAAACTTATAAACATCAATGAGACCTCTCCAACCCATCCGGCCGGCGAGAAGAGTGTACGCCAAAGTCTTCTGGCTGCTTTGACCAAGTATGGCACTGCTGGTAGTACAGAGAGGTTCGTGCTACTGCAGTGGAGACGAAAAGACCTGATGATGATAATGATAAAATGCCGCGGAATCGCCGATGCTGATGCGTTCCTTCGCTCTCTCTCGCTCTAGCGAATGACGGTTCTCAGCGCCAGAAAATAATAGCAGCATAGAAAGTGCTGTTCAGTGCTGAGAGATGTAGCCCAACCCTAAGGATGCCCGCTCACGTCAGACTTTTCGTAGGACCGATAGTCGGGCCAATTTTTTTTGTATAAATTTCTGACTTTTGTAGGGACGTGTGCGTTGCACTATAACATTGCAATCAGTAAGTTCTATTTTTCTCCTAATGGTCACAGATTATCGGATGTGAGCGGGCAGCCTAAACTCGACTTTTGCAACTATAGCACCAGAAACATAAACTGTCCAATGCTATACATTAAAAATAACCCAACTTTGAAGTCGCAATAGCTATAAAACCGATTTTACGACGATTTGATGGTAAACACTTATTTTTGAGCATTCCCACGTAAGAGAACAGTTTATTTTTGCTAAACTATTTGTGATGCGTTACTCCTTGTCGCCATTGTGAAATGAGGAATAAAATGAAGAATATTGTCAAGATAAACACTGTTCTGTCAGTGGTAGTGGTAAGTGAATTATGGGTTTCGGATGTAACAGCTATAAAACTGTTACCTATGTAGTTTTGAGTGGATTGTTGGAATTCTTTGGCAGTTCAGCTTGTTATTTGGAATTTTATAGCGCTGGAATGTCCAATTTTTCCATTCTGTTTTAATTCTTAGGTAAGGTTTAAATTATGTATGAAAAGTTAAATATACAAAAAAAATGATAGAAAACAAAACATATTACAATAACAAACAAAGCGCAAGTCAGACTCGCGCACTAAGGGTTCCGTATCTATAAAATATCACGCCTGTTGTATATTTATTTTATTCTGTTTCTAGTAGGTATTTGTTTTTATATTTGTATTTGTCTCCCATGCTGGTCTGGGAGAAACGAAAAAACTTAGAATGTACCAGCTGCTTCTCTTCCCGCGCAGATCGTAAAAGCCGATCGAGGGAATGGGCAAAAATGCGAATTATTTTAACAGGCGATGCGGCTAGCAACCCATCACTGTATTGATTTATTTTCCATCTTCTCGCCCACCATGACGCTAAAAGTGGCTTTTGGGTCTTGCGGCCCTGGGCTCTGCATAGAACCGCAAGACCCAAAATGCTCTGTCTGCCCCATTAGGGATAAAGACGTGATAGTATGTATGTATGTATTTGTTTTTAAAGCGGCAACAGAAATACATCATCTGCGATAATTTTAACGGTTTAGCTATCACGGTTCATGAGCTACAGACATACAGCCTAGGGAACTCTAAAACCTAACTTTGTTCCCCGATGGCTACGGGGGCCCATGCATGATACCGGCAACTACTATTTATTCTATTTATTATTTATTTATTTTGGGTTATGCGGCTCTAAGCAGATGTAGCCAAAAGCCGCAAGGCCCAAAGGTCACTTTAAGGCCTTTTTGATAGCAATAGTAATAATATATTTTGATTGAATCTAAAACAGTATTATGTAAGGATTGATTATATTTTCATAAAATGGAGTTTTGCTATCGCGAAAAATGGTGTAAGTACGTATAAAATATAACATTTTTATTTCCTTTTTCATGTTTCTATTCTTTTGTAAATAACACACACAACAAAACAACCACACTAGCGCTTTTGGTAGTAGAGCGACACCGGACGTGGTCTGCACTTAGATGGGTGACCATGAGTGCCAAAAAAATTCGAAGTTACGGTAGCACAATTGGTAGTGCACAGCGTTAACGTGAGGGCCGTGGTTTAAAATCCCACTCGTGACTTAATTTTTCAGTACCTGGGCGACCGAGCTTTGCTCGGTTACATCTCAAACATTAACTACATTTTTTTTTACTTGTCTAAAACCATTAAAAATTAAAAAATATATAAACTTGAACATAAAAAAAAACAAAAGTAAGTCACCGAGTTGGTTTCGAACCCGTAACACTCTTTCTAGCAGTCCGCGTCTTTAACCGCTGAGCCAGACGGATAGCGCCCAGCAGGACGAAATTAGCTACCATATTCTCCGTGGAAAGAAAAACGCATGAAAACTCGAAAACACGCGTTTTCCCGAACAAAAGACTAACCTGGATCGATTATTTACCGCCGAAAACCCCCATATACCAATTTTCAGCGAAATCGTTAGAGCCGTTTCCGAGATCACAGAAATATACATATAAATAAATAAATATACAAGAATATACATGTTTTAATTTGGATTACAATATTTCGTGCATTGTAATGCTGTTCATCATCAGGTATTTTTGTCTACACTGCAGGACTTCTCTGTACTACCAGAGCCATACTTGGCCAGAGCAGCCAGAGGACTTTGGCCTGTACTCTCCTCGCTGGCCAGACGGCTTGGAGAGGTTACATTGATGCTTATAAGCTTTGTTTAACTTGTATTTTCTATGTCGCCTTCTTCGGCATCCACTGGAAGATCTGGGGTGGACCTATTCTGCTCTGCCGGAAACCACACGACATGTAGTGCTATTAAATATCAATAAATTCCTTATTTTTAGTTGAACACTCTGTTCCCTACAATCATAGGCCAGGATATGGCAAAAGAAGACGTAGATAGAGTTATAGAGGACGAGATCACCGAAAAACTAAGCGATGATCTTATGCAGAGCATCGAGAGAAAGTTCCAGGTGGATCTAGAAAGGTATGCTTTGGATTCCTTAGGTAGATATCGTAGGTATTTATATATTTTTGTGGATCTTTAGTCTTTTGGTTGCCTAGTGGTCATTGTGCCAGGCTATCACACTCCGGGTTCGGTCTCCAGTCAGGTCAAGATGGAAAATTATCTTATTCAAATTGACCTGGGTCTGGGATCTTTATCTATACATGTCATCATCATCCTCTCGTATTCCCGGTTGCTTCCTCAGTGGCAACGCTTCAGAGCTCGGGGTCCGCTACCTAACCTAGGTGATTTGACGAGGTTGCTGGTTTTACATAGAGCGACTGCTGTCTGACCTTCGCAACCCGAAGGGTAGACCAGAACCAATCCTTGGATTGGTTTAATTCAAGCAAACGCTAGATCCGTGTGTTAGTGAAACAACGGGCTATTTTGTAGATCGACACATTTTACCCAACTGTCTTATTCTGTCTGTAATTTTCGTAGAGTAGTTGCCAAGCTTTGTCAGATTCATAGCGACAAACCTTATTTCATATCTATCCATATCGATTTTCTGGGGACAGTCAGGAAGTTGAATTCACGGCAGCTTTTGTTCTGTACGTTTGTTCCATTGGTAAAGTAGTTCTTCTATTCATTATTCGTATAGGTACCTACGGTACGAACCCTGGCGCTGACCTTGCTTGCGCAGAAGTCAAAAACTAATACTGTACCCGTGCGCAGTATACCCTCTACACTTCACTCAGCGCTAAACTTACGTGCCGCTACTTGTACCCAGAACAATGATTTGAACTATGCCGAGGTCATATGCCATCTATTTACTTTCTACGGACCATTTCATTTTACTGACTTGGCAACCCCAGCTGGACGGCGTTGCCAGAACAATTAAAACAACCGGAAGTTATGTCGACAACTATATTTTGTTGTTGCGGTTCGTTGCTAATGTTATGTTATGTTTTTAACTTTTTATCTTCGATGACCTTTTTATAATATGTTGTTCGAAATTGGGACGATTTTGTGTTGAAATTCAGAATGGCACTCTCTGGTTTACAGTTACAGAGTTAATCACAGCATACTCGTATATGCATTTAAGCCACTGTCTCGTTAGTGTCATTAAGATGTAAATAATAGATGCACACAATAACGGTTTTTTGGCAGATTTAATACAATTTTACGCCTTCATCCTTTGCTTTCTCCATCTCACTAGTTTGCATGTTATTTTATGAATAACGTTACTACACCTTGCTTCTGATGAAGGAAAACATTATTAGTACCTAGTTAAAAATGATCGTACATAAGTACAAACCAGAAATGAAAGTTGCGCCTACTTAGGATACAAGTTGCGCTTCACAAACGCAATCAGTAGTGTTGCCGAAAAATCAATAGATTTACAATCGATAGTAGACTATCGAGCGGCAACATTAGCAGCGAGTGCCTAAACATATTTTACATTCACATTTTGACTTTTAGGTCCGTGGATATGGTTCTTATAAAGATAAAACTGCTACTACAAAACGGGACCAACCACATTCAGGATAGACTGATTGAGCTGCAGTCTCTACTGGACACAATCAAGAAAGAAACTGACAACGAGGTAATGTGAAAAAGCTAACGCGAAGAGATCGATTTGATAATCTAATTCTTCGTAACATCCACGAATCGTCTTCGTGTTAACTTGGACAAAAATGTTTTCGTTCCATTGTTCTCCTAGCATTTCTCTACCAATCCTGATAAAATTTTGTGAGCAGGTTCGATAATGTAAATATTTTTTTTTTCAACTAACCTAATCCTACTGCTAGGCAAAGATCTAAATTCATCATATATGCGCGATTCGTCAAAAGGATTTTTGTCGATCCAGTCTTTCAGTTTATCGATACAACAAAGAAGAGCCACTAGTATGGTATAAGATGAAATATTTAGTCATGTATATTTTAGATAATTTTTAGATGAATCTCATTTAGGAACAGAAATAAACACTTTTAGTAAAGAAGCAAGTACATAAATAGCAGTTAATGTAAACATCAATAGTAAAAATGTTGACAAGAAATTTGATGTTAGTAGTGTTCATAGTTGTTCAAACGATGTGTTGGTAATTTGGCAGACAGTAAAAACATTAAAGAAGGTAATTAATCAAGGAAACACTTTCATCTGCTCTGTTATGGAGACGAGCGACGTCTTTTAAGTTTTCTGAATTGATTAGGTAAATATTTAAATGATCACAGCCAAGACGTTTTCAAGGTCTGTTTGTGGGATGGTGGCGATAAAATCAGAATAGTGACGGAGTGTACCCGCATTGTCTATTGATATAGGTAATACGGGTTTTTATCCGTTTCTTTTATCTATTTATACAATGACCGCATGGGGTAAGAGCTAGCTGGCACATTTTATCTTCTGCTTTGCTTGATTTGAGGTGACCCTTCTTTTTCTTTCTTTTGATCTACAAAGCTCTTTTAGTATACATTTGCAACGAAATTAGGGCAGTATATTCTCAAGAGTTAAATCAAAATATATGTTTTGAAAGTATACTCGATATATGCGCGATAGTTGAGTATACTCTACAATCTACAACTCATCGGTTATTAAAGAACTTTAGAAAACATACTAGGTCAATAATTAGACAGTGCCATATGTCCAAGTGATGGAATCGACCAATTTAGCAACCCAAATTAATCACGGAAGGTAGGTCAGGTTATGGTTGTGCAATGTGCAGTGACCATCACACACAAATTAAACTTATAAACATTAATGAGACCTCTCGAACCCGTCTGGCCAGCGTGGATAGTGTAGACAAAAGACAAAGTCCTCTGGCTGCTTTGGTCATGTATGGCTCAGGAAGTACAGAGAGGGTCGTGCTCCTGCAGTGCAGACAATAAGACCTGAGGATGATGACCATCACAACAGCAAGCGAGAGTCAATCAAGTGGCAGAAGCGATCAATCTGGCTATCCTGAATTTACGGCAGGTAGATTAGGTTATGGTTGTGCAGTGACCATCATGGCACCGACCGAGCGGCGACAAAGTGAGATAAGCGATAAATTTGGCTATCCCCATCCGAATTATTCATGGAAGGTAGATTATGGTTGTGCAAATGCAGTGACCGAGCATACGAGCGCATTATGTTTTCCAGTTGGCATTTTTGTATGAAATATACTCGGTTTTTGCGTACTGACATGGTATACTTTCTGTAACTGATACGTGCAATAAGTATCGTTAAATATACTCGAGTGTCAAGCAGTTCTGTACGCTAGCATATTATACTTTTAACTTACGTCGCTGAGAAGGACATTGTTAATGTTATTAATATTTTTTAGGTGGATGCTTGCCTAATCGCCAGACAGAATGAGAGTGCAGCATTAGCGGAGAAGGCCCTTCACCAGATGGTAGTCTGCGGGTATGCTTTGATAGGTCATGATCCAACCGAGGCGGTCAAGAACGTGATACAACTGAAGAACATGATCAAAGAGGGCTTAACACCTGTAAGTTAATTTTTTTGCATGTCTTGAACGAGTGGTAGCTGAATCCTTGTGAGAGGCCTATGTCTAGCAGTGGACATTATGAAGTAGACAGTTATTACAATACCATTAAAAAAACAACACTCATCAATAACACTGAAGCTATCCAGATCTGTGAAAGGTATCAATAACATGTAACTAAATACCAACAGCAGGGAGCGATAAAGTTATTTTGATCCTTCCAGTCATTCCCGGGAATGCCGGGCACTTGAGAAGGGCTATAAAAGGGAATGAAAGTAGCCGCTGCTAAGTACTCCCTTTCCTTACCTATAACCTATGTTCATCTGCATACTTATTGCAATTCAATATGTATACGAGGAGCTAGTGGTACATACGCTGTATTTGGTATATATAGATTTATTGTGATTGCTTACAGTGCTTACAGTTGGGTTGGACACGTTCCGAATTTCTTTATATCTTATTTACAATATGACATCTTGTGGCGACTATTCGAATCACTTATTGACAGGGCTGCTTTGCTTATAGCATCAAGCATTGATGTAATATTCGATACTAGGACACCTAATGCCTAATGCAAGCTGTATAGATAGCGCTTGTGTTTATCAGTTTGGAAAATCCAAAAGTACACGCCAAATAAAGTCATGACGCTGACAAAAAAAATGTTATTAAACGACACTGAAATAAACAGTAATTTTCAATAGAAAACAAACCCGTGACGTGATGAAGTCATTAAACAAGTGGTACATTACGTATAAGTAAACGTATTCGATGTCGTCCAATTCAATTTTTAGAACGAGCTAGTGTCAAAATGAACTAATTTTACAAAATGAACAGAGTGAAATTCTTTTCAATATATCGTTTTTATTATAGGATATTTATAAAATGTCTTTATAATCGTCATTGTTTTGTTGCACAATTGTTGACGTAAAAATAACGTCAAATGGTTACTTTCAGCTAATTTACTAAAGTTTTGTCTAAAGGCTATATAGCTTAAGAGCGCCCAACCCGCCTCATTTTTGCATACAAACGCTTGTACGTGATTAGGGCGTTGTAACAGATCTTGCTTGGAAAGTTTTGAACTAACAGGAATCTTGTGCGCTATATCTAGGTTTCTACCAAAATTAAAAAATAAAATTTGGAAAAACAAATTCAGTATAAGTCTCCAAAAATCTGCTTTTTTGTACAAATGTTACCTGAACTTCGGCCGATCATATAGTACTCATGAATTGTAAAAGTAAAGAAAATATTTGCATACAAACCTTGCAAATTCAATTAAGATTCTAAATGAAAATCATTTATATCACACACTCGTAAGGCTTACTGAAAAACACGTATCACCTGGAACAAGTTTTACGAAATTTCCGCACCCTAAGAAAAGTTCATATTCGTTCAATATATAGTAAATAATAATACTAATTTCGTACAATATAATGCAAACTGAGCGCTTAGGTGCTATCTCTCTCTTTTCACTTTGCTTTTTTTTCAATCTTTGCGCTGGATGAAACAACAAGCATTTCTAACCATGCTCGCGTTGACGATAGACGGACCGGGAAGGGCCCTCTTAACAACTGCCATACAATGATGAAAGCCGGGACCAACAGCTTAACATGTCTTCCGAAGCAAGAGCTCAAGAAGTTTTTATGCCACTTGCAGACCACACTTGGGGTTGCTTGTGAAATAGCTAGAAATGCAAACTCCAATCGGACCAGTAAGAACGTCACCCTAAACAACGAATAAAATAGTTTCTATAATTCCAGATTTACAAGCAGAAAGCTGAAGTGTACAATCTGCTGAAGGTTTGCGGGCACGAGCATGACTCCCTGAGGAAGGTCGTCAAATGCGTCATCTCCAAGGTAAACAATAATATAAATTAAGGTACAGAAGTTCAGATAACTTTAAAATAAAAAAAAAGACGTGTGGCACTCGGGGACTGCCGCGGTAAAGCTATTGCAAACAAGGAAGGACGGCAACGTCGCAAACGGACGACGGAGACGAAGCGGCAACCTACATGGTAGGCGGAGTGGGAAGCGTGAGGTTTTTTCGTTACGGAATTTCTAGATTCGGTCCCCGCGCTCAAGGCACTGCAATAGCTTAAAAATATTTAGAAAGACTTCGTTAAAATCTTTCTGAATATACATTTTCATGGTAACATAATTTTGAGTTAAACAGAAATGTTGTGGCTGATATATAATGATATACATATACATGTTTTTATTCCTAATGGTACAGAAAGAGCATTTTCGATCGGTTTTAAGAAGACTAAGCTCACGACCGCAAGATCCAAAGACCACTTTTAGCATTTGGGCGAGACGACGGATGTATTCCCTCTAGCAGCTTTACGATCTGCGGGGGAAGTAGGCAGCTGGTACATTCTGAGATTTTTTTTTCTCCCAGACTGACAAAAAAAAACAGACTTTGATCAATAAGTCTAACGCAGAATAAGGAATACGAGTGAGATTGTGTCTAATGTCTCAATCAAACCATGAACGATATAATCTCCAATATCATCATCATCATCCGAGCGCATTTTTCCGATTGCATCCAGTAATGCTTCAGAGCCCGGAGTCCGGCTACTTAACCTAGGTGATTTGACGAGGTTATTAGTTTTTACACAAAGCGACTGCCGTCTGACCCCTGCAACCCAAAGGGTAAACCAGAACCAATACTTGGGTAGTATAACGTCTCCAATATCGAATCGTAAATCTTTAATAAAGTTGGACTTCACTAAAATATTCCAAAACTCCTCGAGATTAGTCATATCCGGCGTTCTGAATGAAAATACATTTCATCGGAACCACGTCGCTTACAAACTAGAGAGTCTATAGGAAGATCCTTATTGAATTAACAAATATACAAAATATATGAAAAGTAAAACGCGCGCCGCTGAGGTAAGGGTCTATCTGTTTCAATGAAATGAAATGAATGAAATGAAATAAATTTATTTGCAAGCAAACACGGTAAGAAATACGATTTTACAGGTCATACCTAATTCTCTTGTACAGACGTGTTGCACCAACAATCGGCTTGCAAATTTTTTAAATATTTTATCAAATTTGCAATTATTCGCTGATAATACTGTTACGCAGGAGTTTACTGAAGTCATTACGTTCGCTGAATTGTTTTGTTTATGACTTTAAAGTTCCAGTTGGTACAATATAGAACAGTACAATAAGGTTACACGTAGTTTACAAGTGGTGGTTACAAGTTACAAGTGGTAGCAGTTAGTTTAACTTACTATTAATTAGTACGTAGGCTTACAACCATAAAATTACAATGGTTTAATAGTACTCAAAAGTGAAGTCTAGGGTATTCACAGAAGTAACACAACAACTAACGTTGGACGTCAATCTAGATAAAAAGGTGCAAAAGAATAAATTCACATCCCTCAAATCTTTATTTTTTATCAAAGTTTTAATAGGAAATCTGTATTATAGAACGAAACAACTCATTCATTTTATTTTTGACATCCACCGTGGCACAGATTTAGAAATCGTATTAGTAGAAATAGGAATTGAACTAAATTATCATAGGATCTCATTTGTATGTCAGTCGTTTAGGTGCAGAAATAATGAGACTGTCAAAAGAAAATTTACAGCTGAAAGTCGTACGTTATTAAATTAAAATTTATAGGTGACGTATATTAATCGGCTATGTACCTACGTTTGACGAAGTAGGAGATTTTTTATGTTTATTACTTGTTTTTACCTCATCACTACTCAATATCTCAACACGCAGTATCACAATTCTTGAAACTTTAATGAAAAAGTTTTATCAAAAAATTTGACGACTGGTAAAAATTTTCAGATAAAATAAATGCATGAAATTCTAGAAACGTACAGATTCCACGTTATTATCACAGCCTAAGATACGTGACGCTATTATGGCTATGACCATGACCAAATAAACTCGCTTCACTATTGACTTCTTGGGATATAGACTATCTGATCTTTATATGTGATAATAATAGTTCCAAACTAAAAACCACCAACAAAAAACTAGGATCTTTGCTATAATAGTAATTTGCAACAATATAATATAACTTTAACACATGATAGTACATTATATTGTACTGAGTTTATTTCTTTATTATTTGCTTACATGCACTCATACATGACATGGTTGGCAACCTGGCAGGGTGTGATCTCACACTCATTTAAGGACCCTGTTGGGCACTGCAAATAGGTCTAGGTGTCTTCGAATAATTGGTGAACATACATTTAAAAAAATCGCGACAAATTGATTGCATCCTTCTCTTTGGGAGTCGATTACAAATAGGACGACACTATCGGACAGCTGTTATGTCATTTTAAAAGTAGAGTTACGATCCAGCTTTATTTTATTTTATTTAAACTTTATTTACCAAAACAATATGGTACAAAAGGCGGACTTAATGCTAATAGTATTCTCTACCAGTCAACCTTCGGGATAAAAAGAAAAAACTGGTGGTAGGCGTACAAATAAATAATTATAGCTCTAATAATAAAAGAAACACTTCTAGTTACAACACAATAAATACGAATACTTAAATGTTAATACATATATATAATAGAATATGCAATACATATATACAGTAATAATATATATACTAATAATATGATTGATACATACCTATATAATATAATTTCTTAAGTCTAAATACCATATAGGAACCTTGACAACACCTGATACCAGTGTAGATATTTAAATTAATTAGAGAGAAGACGCATGTGAACTTTATCCTTGAACAGATATCTGTTCGAAATTGTTTTAAGGAAGTTTTGTTTACTTCCTTTTTCTCTGGATCGTAACAACTTCTCTTTTGTATCCTTTGTTGTGATGCTACAGAGCCCAAGGTTTGCTTTTTAATTGAGTTTTGTTTATTACTATACAGTCTCCAGTTATAAAGTCAGCCATGATGGAAGTAACCAGTAAGCTGATTGGAGGAGTGGTGGATCTGACGAAGCTGATGGCTCACGGAGCTATGCACGAAGCCTGTCTCATTGAAGTCGTGAAGTCTATTGAAGATGAGGCGTTTACTATTGTTAATAAAGTCAAAAGCTGTAGGTACGTATTTTCAATAATTTTTAATGCTGTTAAGTTGAAAATTTCTAAAGAAACTAAGGTTAGTATTGTAAGGATGTCAAAAAATTAAGAATGATGTAACAAGTAGTTACAAACATTAAATTTAGATTTTAATTACAGCTACGGTAACTCTACCAACGTTATAGAAGAAGCAGAAAGGTATATGAGAGAAAATAACGCTACCGTTCTCGATTTCGATCGCAACAATACCGCAAGTGTGCAAAACTTGTTAAACAAAATGATGAGTTCCCATGAAAGCCTACAAGATAACCTAAAGGATAAACTTGAAAAAGTTAAACTCGATGTAGGAGCTGTATCTTCAAACTTCCTTTCGAAAGAAGACAAAAAGGATTAATTAAATGTATAGAAATCACTTCAAGTGTTTTGTGATTATTCTTTTATTTTTTATTGCTCTTGTGTGATGACATGTAACCGCTTCAACGCAATGCAAGATAGTTAATTATTGGACAATTTACGTAAACCTTGCATTTGTAGAATCAATGTGTTAATCCAAATAATAAACTTTCTACATGCCAAAATAACCATTACTATCTAGTGTACTTTGACTGCGAGCACAGTTTGAATTTTCTCTTTTCATTCCTTTAACTTATTTTAGGCCTATGTCCAGCTTCTATGGCTGATATGATGATGATGATGATTACTAGCCGTTGAAGCAGTTTTTGCGGGATTAAGTAACAAACATCATGTTTATAATTGTAGCAGGATTCACAAAGCACAGATCAAAGTTAGATTTATCGATGTTTCAGACATCGAGTTTTGAATGTGCCGATCGCTTGAAGTGGGTTAACCCTAGGCTTACTATTTATTTTGATCGGATAAAAAGAGGCCACGTTTACGAAATACTGAGTGTGTTTACGATGGAGAGATAACATTCAGTTTTGTTTACATTACTCTCTCTGTTTACTTGATCATAAATATGTTTTAGCTTCACGGAGCAATGATTCGTTACTGAGGCGAAAGTTTCAAAGATTATTGGACTAAAATTAGCACTGCCTGATAAATTTAGGATTTATTCGCGTGTAATGCCATTGTTGTTTTTGCTAATAGAAATCTAATGCATTTCTATGACTACAGTATGTTGGATCATTTTAGCTGACTCAGTGTCTTACGCACCTAATGGTAGCACGAGAGGTTATTTTTATAACATTTTCGTATATTTATAACAACTTTGTTTATACTAAAACTGAATAAAATGAATTGTTTCGTACAAAAACTTTTACCATGTGATTCATACGAGGTTTTTGACTCAAGAAAAAAATCATAATTTAAGATTTCTTTATTTTTTAAGAACAAGACGAGGACACTTGAAAAATCTTAGAATTAAAATAAGGCGATGCACATTGTAGATTAATATTAAGTAACAGAGAGAATACTTCTCGTTTTCTGTTACCTATACGTACCATAGTCGCCTCTTCTCCTCTCATAAAACCCGTGGGTAAGGAAAAGTGTGGTAATTCTACTCTGTCGTCACCAGCAGCCGCTTGCTGTGCAAATTTACGCAAAGTAATTTAAATCAAAGAGCGATCATTGCAACAATATACTAGAACCATAACACACGATAGAACATTATATTGTACTGACTTTAGTTTTCCTATAGCCATAGATGCATAGAAAGAGAGTCGCCTTTGCTAGTACGGTCACGTCTTGCGGCACTCGGCAAGTTACGTGGAAAACAAATGAATAGCCATTCCGCCTCCTCCGGAGCCTTGCAGGCGTGGTTTACTCAAGAAGTGCTGGCTTGACGTCGTCAAGGATGATATGCGATTTCACTTACTGAAGTATTTACTATCATTAGTATACTAGCTCAATTTGATACTAAGTAATTTATTCGAAAAACCTCCATCTTGTCAGAACACTGATGACACGCCAGACCAATAAAAAACTTTTATTGTGTCTGGCTTGGCAAGATAAAGGAACCTTCCAGGTTATATCCTCCCAGGTAGGCTATAGGTGCAAGAAAAACAATTAGGTGCGTCACGAGTCTACTTCATATCCATACTTGAATGAATCTTTGAATTGTTTCACAACCGAGGATGCTTAAAATTGTGTAAAGTGGAGAAGAAAAAGCCGGAAAGCGGACCCCGGGCTTCTCAGCATCACAGCTGAGGATGTAACTGGGAATACCCTGAGAAGAGAGAAATAGAGAAAGCGAGAGAGATGCTAACAAAGCGATAAATCCGGTCAAGGTCTTCACGCACACCATCGTTCTTAACGAGCATTTAGAGTTTAAGGTCCTGGGCTCGATCTACTCCATCAAGAATAAAAACGTGAGAATGAATCTGCCTGTAAACATACAAAGAATATGCCGATTGTACTCCCCTCTACAGATATAATCGATTTTGGCACTGATCACAAAGATCCAAGCACCACACATACGTTAGTCTGCGCTGTAAATATTAGCGTAATCTCACAAATCTGTTTTTCATAACTTTTCTCCGTGACGTTATTTATTGAGTTCACACTCTGAATCCAAAATTATATTTCAGTTATTCATTATGGAATTTACAAAATATTTTCAAGTTTAATTTCTCTCCTGCATATGTACCTACCGTACTTTCGAGGTTTATGGGAATGGGGTATATTCTTGACATTTATTTTTTACATACCATCACGTCTTTATCCCAAACGCGGCGGACAGAGCACGTTGGGTCTTGTGGCTCTAAGCAGACAGAGCCCAAGGCCGCAAGACTTTAAGTGGTGATGGTGCACGGGAAAATGGAAAAAGGAAACAAAATAATTATGGGTTGCTTGACGCTTCGCGCATTAAAATGATTAGCATTTTTGCATAGTCCCTCGATCGGCTTCTACGATCTGTGCGGTAAGAGAAGTAGCTGGTGCATTTTAATTTTGTTCTTTTCTCCCAGACCAGCATGGAAGGGTTCCCTACGCCATTCAGAAGTACTATTTATGGAATTATGTTTCCCAGATGACGTTCAACCGATAGTTTAATTTAGAGAATATTTAATTTGTCGATTGGTCAGGGTTCTCTAAACATTGATTCTACGATTTAGCTTTTACGATCTGCGCGGGAAGTAAATAGCTGGTACACTCAAATTTTTTTTTCTCCTAGACCAGCATGGAAGCACCATTTAATTTTTGTTTTAAAATAAACATTTTAACTGCAAACAGTCATACGGCATAAATAGTGGTAATTGGTTACTATGGCGTAGAATACCTGTGTCACTTAAGGCATGTTGTCGCCCCTAAAAATCATTTCACGCCTAGCTCATATTTCATTTTTCAATGTCGACATTTTTAACGTAGTCCACTTTTCGAATGAGGTTTTGCCTCGTAACGCATGTCCTAATTCCACGTTATGTCAGATTGCAATAACCTGGTTGGAGGGTAACGGCCCTCTTTGCTAATTACTCATTTTTTTGCGTTTGGCTCCCCGCCAAATTTTAATGGACGACACGCGAGAACTGTGTTGTATTTGGGTTTCAAGACGTCTGATAGTTCCCATTCTTGAAAATTGGCAATGGTTTTTATTATACTATACCAGTACAAAAAGGAGGCACAAGCTTAGCTGTGGTACAGGTATTGCGCTTTATAATATAGTGGAGCATCAGCACTACTACTATAACCGAAAATACTATACTATACTACTCGTTTCCCATAATGACATCCGTGTAAGGTGCATGAGGTGGCAACAATTTTTATTCTACTCTGCCGTCACCACAAAGTGAGATGATCTTAAAAATATACTATTTAACAATTAGTAGTTCTGCTGATATACGGTAGAGAACATACTTTAATTACACAACGAAATTAACTCTTCAATTTATGCGTCTAAAAGCAAAATCCTTTCGCAACCGAGAAATCCATTCGGAGCGTTTTTATTTTGGTTTCGAAACCAAATAAACATGCATGCGATGCAGCGGTTGTTTTTAGAGCGTTTCCCTGTATTCATGATTGTTATGAGGCAAATTTCCTTGTTGCTAACTTCTCTTAATTTGGAGTCGAGAGTTTATCATAGAAGTTCACAATAAAATTGTTTTAAAATGCATCAAAAGTTATCAAGTGTATTTGGGATACAACTAATCAGGAAGAGGAAAAATAGAAGGAAGAAGAGGCAAAGGAAGATCTAGAGATAGTTTTAGACAGAGAGAGATGAAAGACGGGTTGCTTCGCAAGCAAGAGCTTAACTCTTCAATAATAATAATTAGAAGAACGAAGATCCTGCTACAAGACGACTTAAGAAATCTAACAATATATGCTTGTATAAAATCATTAATAAGACTTTTCCAACCCGTCTGGCCAACATGGAGACTGTAGGCCAAATTCTATGGCTGCTATGGCCAAGTATGGCCCTGGTAATACAGAGAGGGCCATTCTCCTGCAATGGAGACTAAAAAAAGATTTTCATGATCTCAAATGTCCTCCGTACTTTGAGATATACTAGTCGCGTTAACTCCTAAGATGCTATGGAGGTCACTAGAAAGCAATTAAAAGTCTATTTGTATCTGCAATGTCAGCAGTCAACGTGTTAATCTTTGCCCAATACCTCTAGAAAAATCTAAAATTAATATATACACACCTAGGTTCAGACACAAAGAATAAGCAACAATTATAAAACATACAAAGTTCAGGATGAGTAAACTAGCAACAAACGTGCTAGTAAACGAAAGCTGCAATTTCTTAGTATTTTGTTGGCCTCATTTAGCGGTTAGAATCGATTGCACGTCATTACGAACCTTGGCCGGTTATAACACGATCGATTCGGATTATCGATTTTGTAATCAGAGAATTACTTTAGACAGCAAGGCGCTCTAAATAATATGTTAGGCCATTAACTTTTTAAAGTATTTATTTTTAAGGTTGCTTCCCTATCAGATATAAATATAAGAATAACATCCAAATAAATTATCTGTTTGGAAAAAAGTTTTATAAGATAAAGTGTAAAATATTTAAATATGTGGCCAACACATTATTAGGTTTTTCAATCTGCGTAAGGGGACGAATAGCTTGATGATTACCACGAAATGAAGACAATGGTGGACCACTTCCGAAGCATGGAGGGGCCTTTAATATTTGAATGAATGAATTAATGAAAAACTCTTTTTGCACCAATGCACAAAAAGGAAAAAAAAAAACAGTAAAAAGTAGTTATACAAAAAATACATTAGGTACAATGGGTGGTCTTATCGCTTACAGCGATGTCTTCCAGACAACCTATGAATACTTATTCATAACATAACCATATTTTTTTACCATTTTTATTGTAGTCAAATCCAAGTATTTAGAAAGAATGAAGGCAAGTTGCAACCTTAGGTACTCTGAAAGGGCTCTTGTCTCTGAAGCTGAAGCAACTTCCATATTATCCTTCCATAATATCTATCTTGGTCTAAGGACATCTTTGTAGGTTAAAACATGGGTTTGATCTTTTAGATATTTTATAAAACTGGCTTTAGGTTCCTTTGCCTCTTTTTTATAAAATTTTTCGTCGTCTAATAATATGTTCCCTCTTTGCAACATGCCTAAACACTAATAAATTCTGTACAATCGCCAAACCATCGATATAAAAAGTAAATGTTTTTTTCAACTATCTGTAGTGTATGTTTGTTTAGAATTAAAAATTATGTCTTGCATAACAAAACTTCATAGATTTACCTGACACGCATCAGCCATAATCATTAACCTAACCATAACACGAGCGTTACACATAAACTTCGACTCTGACGTGTGACGACTGATGGATTTCAGATTCTGTCGGTAGCTGATGCATGCCTCCGTCTGGATTGCGGCCACGTTTCCTGACTTTTTTTTACAGTTTTGGCTCTTTCTTCTTTACTCCACAAGGGCTTTAGCATCCTTGGGCAACGGTTGATGAGCGTATCATCTTTGAAGAACCAAGCCGGAAAGCGCGCTTTCCGGACCTTGGGCACCAATTACATAATTACTTCGTTCTGGTCTCCGAAGTAGTACAGCTTCCTCATCTTTATAAGAAAACACGAACACTTCAAATAAACTTCGCGTTTGACGTGTTTACATCTCTTACTAAATGATGTTGATGGATGTCTGTTAGTGGCTGATGCGTGCTTTAATCTGGAATGCCGCGTTTCATAAAGCTGTTGAGTGAAAACTGTAGTCTCTTTTGTATGATCTAAATCAAATTAGGATCTGAGTCTATCTAATGAATGATTTAAGCGTATATCTTTATCAGTAGATAGCATTCTCAAAGCTGCGCAGTGTTTTCTCGTCCAAAAAAACCCAGTCCCTCAACACGGGAGTCTATAATCAACAAGTCTTACCAATGATATCTTATGGTCTGTTTGGTCTTTTACTAAGGGTCTCATACTTGTCAGAAAGCACAAGGTCGCAACAGGCTTTGATGAGGGCTGTGCTCTTACAACTCATTCTAAATAATGTTTATTGACGTTTGTCAGTGGCTGATGACTATCCTCATCTGGACTGTGGCCTCGTTTTCTGAAGCGTTGAGTGGAAATGTAGTCTATTTGTGATCTAGTTTGGCGCCAATAATTATGAATGAGTATTGTCACGTACATTTTCTTCTTTAGTGAGTCTGCAAATATTTAAGTTGCTTCCACTTCAGTTTGTTGTCAGTCGGTCATTAGTACTGTAACATTTTTTCATGCACTTTCTGGACCTCTTTTGACATCAGTTATTTATTACAATAAACCTCTTCTTGCTATCAATGCCGCTATTGTATTTTTTTTGGACATTTCCTCAAACTTTTAAATTCATTCATCCCGCAAATTTGTTATAGCCACAGTTTTAGTTTACCAATGTAAACAGGCAAATGCTAGTATATCTACGATCTTGTATTGCTTCCAAATCACAATAAGTATATCCGCATAAGCCTTCTATTCATGAGTTCCATTACAACTAAATCGCAAACATTAACCTAGACATCTCCAATCCTTCGTGCCATAAACCAAACCCTGGGTATAATGGATAAATCTACGACCCTAGATAACACGCACTCACTTCAACTGCCATCAGGATTTTACGGATGCTGTCTAGAGTTTATGACTGTTCTTGAATTACAACTTTAAAGCAAAGGAGATTATAATAATTGGTGATCGGTATTCCACATTTGCTCACAACGTATTTCAAATATGGTAACCCACAGGAAACAATGGAATAAGTTGACAAGTAGAGCCGACCACATTTATGTAAAAGATGTTATGAAAATCTACGGAACTATTGTGGTAGTTAGACGACGGAGAATCAAATTTAGTGCTGTCGTAATGACAGTTTCTTTTGGTGAAATAACTTCGTGAAATGTTGATCACACGAGTAAACAATGCGTGGGTTAGGGATGGAAATATTCTTGGGAAACGCAGGATGGAAAACGCTTTCAAACGGTTGTTTTAGAAATCCTTGGGGAAGGCCTACGTCTAGAAGTAGAATTTATGTGACTGATATGATGATGGTTCGAATTTAAATTCCCATTGACTACTCTTAATGAGCATTAACAAAATTCAATGAAGTCTTTTAACTGCAAACATTTGTAAATTGTAAAAAAAATCAATAATAACTCACCAGCATCCGTGAAGAAAGCAGAATGTCTGCTGGGACTGGACGGCACCGAGGCTGACGCTGACGTCAGAAAAGCTTTTTTCACTTTAGACCACTTGGAGGCCCGAGGGGGGCGGTGCTGAGGAGGCCGTGCTCCAAGTTCTAGGGATCTCTGCTTGCGGAGCATTGGGTGTGGATCTGATTCTGTAGAAAAAGTGGGAGGTTAGATCACTGGTCCCATGCTCTTTGGTCTAAATTACGTCATGTAATGACACCGGTGATGGCTACTTAAAAACAAACATTGCTGTTAGCGGAAGCACACAAAGTTATTTGGATCAAAAAGCATGTAACTTTTACTACTGTAAAATAACACCTGAATACAAATAACCTTATGATCTTTCACAGAAAATACATGGATCTTCTTATTGAGTAGTTTAATAGCTAAGAAACTGGTGTCAGGTTTTTGAAGCTGCTCAAAGGCATCTGACGTAGCCATTTAGAAATTGATGATCCCATTTTAAGATTTCGCAAGGCAAAAGGAATAGAGATTTATAAAAGCAGACTTAAGACTAACCAAAAAAAAATTATCGTACCAAGTTCTTCCGAAGAGGGTATAGTGAGGGTCAAGACAGGTGGTGCGTCACTGTCTCCTCCATCACTAAATGACCGTCTTCTGGTTGGAATCACATCAGGGGAGCTTTTGGGTCCTCTCTTCTTGACCGACTCCCGAGATGGGTGCAGCATGTCTCTCATCTTTCCCCAGCGGCTTTTGTGTAGTTTGTTTGGAGACGGGGAGGTGGAACTGTCGTCCTGGTAGGAATTATTAAAACCTGTGATAAAATCAACTAACACGCTATGAAAATAAAGACAGATAAATATGTTTTCAAATGTAACAGACTCCTTAAAGGTACTGATATAACTAACTGCCAGCTTTCTAACTTGCCTTCAAATCCCGGAGAAGCTTAAGATAATAGCCAATGGTGAACATCAATTCTGATCTTTCAACGTCATCTAGCTAATACTATTTGACGAGGGATCATTATGAAGACTGCTCAGTTTAGAAAAAACGGTAAATAATGTGTTCTGCTAAATAAAAATTTCCGTGTTTAGCAACAGGAATGGTAAGCTTTAGTGCAGTAGTGTGTATTTTATAAAGACACATAGTATTGGATACAAGTGAATAATTTGCTGTTCTTATTACGAGTATGTAGGTAAGACCATTGCCTTGTTGCCTACCCTCTCAAAAATATTGTTCTGGTGGAGAGCGTATCCTAAGCCCTATTCCATTTAGTTAGGGTATCCAGGGCCTCACAGGAAGCAACAAAGTGTAGACACGCCAAGCGAGGAATTCCGATCCCTAATAATAGAAACTGCGAAAGCATTTACACTGTTATTACGAACATTTCCTCTGATTTTATGAGCAAGGGGATTTCGTGGTGAGAAATGGAATTCCCTGTCATCGCCGGAATTCAAGCGTTCGATGTTCCATTAAATGTATTGCC
Organism: Acrobasis consociella; assembly: GCA_963555685.1. NCBI lineage: Eukaryota > Metazoa > Arthropoda > Insecta > Lepidoptera > Pyralidae > Acrobasis > Acrobasis consociella. The sequence goes on from OY743116.1 coordinate 1,152,399, forward strand.
TAAGAGAAGCCAACAGTGTCTAGGAATTCAAAATATCTGGGAAAGGAATCCTTGTCTTTTGTATGACCAAAATAATTGTTATCTGTTTTATGCTGGACCTTGACTCCACATGCCTGCGTTGAAGTGTCAAGCAACATTGAACTCTACGAATCAATAATATAGTCTAATTTGGTTTGACAATGAAGTTGGACGACAGTATCGGACAGCTGACACATTTATTGTAAATCCTTTATATTGTCAGGCCTGTATCACTGCCCGTTTAGGAATCGAAAACATACCTACAATATTAAAATGCGCGCGGCGACCGCTTTGGAATGGTAAATTCAGTGACATGAATCATATTTCTAGAGTAATAAGTTGTTGACTGCCTCCGTGGTGTAGTGGTTAGAGCGTTCGGCTCATACCCGGAGGTCGCGGGTTCGATGCCCGGCGGGGGCAACGACTTTGTGTTGTTGTCCTAGTTTGGTTAGGACATTGCCGGCTGATCACCTGATTGTCTGATAAGTAAGATGATCCGTGCTTCGGAGGGCACGTTAAGCCGTCGGTCCCGGTCACTGTCTTTGACATTGGTCGTTATCTAAAACCATGTCAGATGCCTTTAAGGCGGTTTAAAAACTCTGACACTAGTGTTAGTCACAAACACACACGATAAGAAGAAGAAGAAGAAGAAGAGAGTAATAAGAACGAAATTGGCTTGCAATGCACTTCTAGCTATCTAAACGAAAAGGTGCAGAGTTTTGACGCGAGCAAAATTAAACCATATCGTTAACGACATTGAGTAGATATCTTATTGAATTCCTTTGCTGAGTTAGACTTCTGTACGTGATTACTAGAACTTATTTTGTGCCTAGACTACTAGGGCGCAAAATATAAGGGTAAATACCTGTGGAGGAGCGTGCAAGAAGGTGTTGTCATTCTCGTCGTACCTAAGAGCTTTGCGGCACATCTCTGCAACAATATAGAATGTTTAATAAATTAATAAGTTTACTCGAGCGACCGAGGCTTGCTCGTTGAAAAAACCAAGAAAGAAGTTTATTTGCTGAGCAAATTAAAATCTATTATGATCCCCGACTGTTAAAAACGCCATCTAGTGTTGAGTAGCGGAACTACTGATACGAGTTGATAGCTAAGAACCATATAGCAAGATAACTTGCTTTCACGTAAAAGAAGGTTAATTTTCATCAAACATTACTAATAAGTTCTTAGTAAGAACCACCGCAAGAGAAGATGCGTTTACGAAAAAGAAATCGCATTGAAATCGGTCCATCCATTCGAGTGCTACGATGACACAGACAGACAGACAGATCGACAAACGTTGACGTAAAACTTATTGCGCCCCTCTTTTTTGTCAGGGAAAACGGTTATTTTTCTTCAAACGTAACTAAGAACCACCACAAGAGAACTTGCTTTCGTATAAACAAAACCGCATCGAAATCGGTCCATGCATTTGAGTGTTACGATGTTACAGACAGGCAGATAGATAGACATATAGATGAACGGGTGCGTCATACATATAAAGCCCTCTTTTTTGTCAGCAAAAAATTAAAGTTTATCAAATGGAAACAAAAATCTATAGAAATGGGATCGATTACTCGATGTTGGCGAAAAAGATTTCGCCAACATCGAGTGAAAAAAGCGTTTTTAACGAGACACTTTTGTGAATTTTTCCACTGGTTCAGTGATCATGGACTGAATTTACCCTTAAATTAGTTTCAGTATATTTTATTAGACCAGCTATGTACCTACGTGTCTAATATTTTGATAAACCAATTTTATTAGAATTACGGATTGGTACTTCAACCGAGCAAGATTTATTTCGCGAATGAGCATTTCCTCTCTACTTTGTAACGTCGTTTACGTGTTCTCAAGACTTTGATCGCATTGTTTACAAACATAATAAAATTAGAGCGCATTTCTGAGGAACATTGAAACCGAAAATCGATAAAAATCTCTTTGCTGCGTTGTTATTTGACTTCAGCAACATAGAACTTTTGTCTACTCTACGTCCATGGAGTATTATCGCCCTTGATATGTATACCTGTTCGTGGCAGTTGTTTGTTTGTTTTTTTTTATATGATAATATATTAACTTTTAGTAATAGATAAATAATAGATAAATAAGCACAAAATACACATTTAGATCAATGAAAAGTCTGTATTATTATTGCATTTTCGAACATCTTGCCAACTTGTCATTTTTATCTAGGAAACAAGTCGTTGAGAAATAACGAACTCCTTTCTTTCTCTAAAGAAGTAAGAATGATAACAGTGGAGGATAACTTACGATCCATCCTGAGCTCTTCACACGAAGAGTTTGGAGTCAGTGATGCTGCGCTGCCAGGGGTCAGACTGGCGGTGGAGTCCCTGGGCTCAGGGTGGGGTAACGTCCCTGATGAAGACGGTAAGGTTCCAGAGGCTGATGGTGAAATGCTGGTGGATGGTAGTGTGCCTAGTATAGAAATACAAAGTGCGATATATTAAAATAATAATTGCTAAGCATTGACATTGACTTCTTGGAAAATCTTTATGTATTATAAATAAGTGGCCAAGTGCGTGTCGGACTCGCTCATGAAGGGTTTCGTAGTAGCAAATAACATAAAATAAAAGTCTTGTAATATGTTTTTTTTAATTTTTATATTTGAGTTGATTAAATGAAAGGTAAATTGCCGTTTATGATTTATGACGTATTAAAAAAAACTACTTACTAGATCTCGTTCAAACCAATTTTCGCTGGTAGTTTTCATGGTAATGAACATCATATTTTACCAGTATAGGTTTTATAGTTTCGGAAAAAAGTGGCTGTGACATACGGACGGATAGACAGACAGACAGACAGACAAACAGACATGACGAATCTATAAGGGTTCCGTTTTTGCCATTTGGCTACGGAACCCTAAAAACATGGCGACGAATTGATAAACTTCTCCTTTTTGGAAGCCTGTTATAAATAACGTAGTTAAATTATTAAAGATAGATAGAAAATAAATAATACGCAGTTGACAAATGTGCTAAATAGATATCTTAGCTTATTTTCCACAAAAAAGTTTTTAAGAACTCATTATATAAGAGGTCGTCTGGAAGAGATTTCTTAGGTTCAGCAAGATGCGCGTGGACCGTCTCTTCCCTTATTGTCAATGGGACACTTTGGATAGTACTTTAAAAAAGTGATTACTACTTTCGACCAGGTGTAGTTTTATGCTGGCTCACATCGTAATCAACAGCTTTCAGGTATCGATAGTAGGGTCGAAGCCTTAATAATATCAAAACTGATAGTTAACAGTATACCTGTTGCTGAAGTCAAATTGCTTGATACGGACGGTAGGGCTGATGCAGAAGAAATAGGGCCTGGAGAAGAGGACGAACCAGCCAATGCCACGGCTCCAACCATAGTCGCTCCCGCAACCACGGCGCCGGCAGCCCCGGCCATCGCTGATGGGGGCCATTGGGGGCCTTTCTCCCATCTGTTAGGTAGAACAAAGTAAGACCAAGTGCTACTCATATACGTAAATAAGATAGTAAGTCTGTTGTGTGAGTGATTTAGAGATAATACTATTACAAAAACCAACAATTTAAAAGTGGCATGAAAAATAATCAAAATCTGGAATGGATTCATAATGAATTGCTACTAGATCACAGCTTTCATAAAAATTTCGCAAAATTTCAAATCGTGCGCATCGTCGGGCAAGTATTATACAATATCGATGTTTTGTATGAACTGGTGTGGTAGTTCTCGTTCGTAGAAATTGAAAGTTTTTGTTTTAAATTATAAAATGGAGCAAGTTTTCACAGGTATATAATGATTCACTGTTGTAAATAAAATACTTAAGAAGAAGAGTGTAACAAGAACGTACAACTAAGCTTTAATGGAATACGAGTAGTAAGCGTAAATTTACATTAATTTTATTTTTCCTAGCAACATTCTATAACGTTTCATAGAAATATTTCCAAAAGATACTCACTTTAATTTTGCTTTAACCTTCGTCCACTTGGAAACTTTCGACTTTTCCACTTCCTTAGAAAACAGTCCCTCGGACCTCCTCCGCAAAGGCGACCCAGCCAACATATCACAGTCCTCCCCACCAGCTGACCTTGACCTCTGCTTCCTCAACAACGTCCCTCCAAACCTCCCATGGCTTTTCCACTTCGACCCACTTCTCTTCATACTCTTTCCACTACACAGCATAGAATCAAAAAAGACCTGACCATATTCACGTTCAAACTCAGCATCCAATGACTCATTTAGTAACTCCAAATCTTTTCCTTCATTTCTTAGTCTTTGGTTTTCTTCGTCAATTTGTTTACGCGCTAAATGGAGTCGTTTTAACTGCTCTACGTCTCTCAGTCTTTTGAGTATGCTAGCATTGTATTCCTTTAGAGTTGTTATTTCGTCTAGCTTTTGAAGAAGGGATTCGAGTTGGTCTAATGCTTCGAGAGTGTCTTTGGTTCTTATTGCTAGATCTTTACCACGTTCAGACGGAAGATCGTTTTTATCTTTCAATCTCTGGACCATGTTGTCGCATAATGATTTAGGGTCTTCATCTGAAAATATTCGGTTGTCGTAAGAGCTAGCTGTGCATGGAGAGGAACCTTCAGGATCTGATGGAGTTTGAGGAGCCTTGACTGATAAAGTAGCAGGTGGTTCACCTCTTCTTCGTTTATGTAAGCCAATCGGCGGTAAATCAGATAGATCTTTCGGCTCGTGTTTGTCATCAGGTTTGCCGTCTGGGACGTCATTGCTTTCTCTCTGTGACGTCATCGTGCAGCTGGGAGTGGTTTGTCTGGCTATTTATATATGAAAATAAACGCACGTGCAACGCCCGCCGTGGAGCCGACGGGTCGAGTTCTAGCGGAATGCATTATATTTCTTACACTAACATCTTTTGCCATATATTAGGTATAAACACGATTATTTCGCTCTAACTGGTAACTTCACTAATTTTAGCAAGATGTTCTATCACGCAGAATCATATTACACGATTTGTTTATACGAGTACACACACAAATAAACTAACACAATCACACACGCGTTTTTTAGATTTAAAGCTTTTATTGTGGACAAAAAAAAATAACACTACTTTTATGAACTTATATTTGGAACAAAAAGGTAAAAGTTTATATAGGTAATTAAAATGCGAGTAACACTTGTTTTTCGTTTTTGTTGTCCGCCCGGCGTGCGCGCGCGCATTAGTTGGGCGGGCGGGCGCGAACTGTCGGTCGGCGGAAGATGCCGAAAGTTACCGACTAAGTATTTTTAACTCCACACTTTCTATTACATTGTAAGATAAATTCGACTCTATTTTAAGGAAATAAGGTGTGTTTGGAAGAAAGTTGGCGAATACTTTCTTAATGTCAGTCTTGTGTTGGCAAGCCCATTAACCCATTTTTGTAAAATACGGGAAAGCGAAGTAGACTGTCTCTGTGGTTCAGTGGTCAAGGCGTTCGTCTTGCGATCCGGAGGTCGTGGGTTCAAATTCCACTGGGAAGCAAACTTTGTTAAAAGTTCAATATAATCTGATTAGGATATTGCAGGACTATCCGAATTAAAAGATGAGTCCGTGTTCCAGAAAGCACGTATAATTTATACAGATACAGATACATATATTTTCACGTCTTTATTAGTATACATTTACGACCTCCGTCACTCCGTGGCGTTGTGGTCTCCATGCTAGTCCGCCACCCAGAGGCCCCGGGTTCGATTCCCGGTGAGGGCAAGTTGGAAAATGGCCTTTTTCAAATTGTCCTGGGTCTTGGATGTTTATTTATACATGTATTTGTTATAAAATATAGTATCGTTGAGTTAGTATCCCATAACACAAGTCTCGAACTTACTTTGGGGCTAGCTCAATCAGTGTAATTTGTCCCTATATATTTATTTATTTATCCCTGACGGGGCAGACAGAGCCCAGGGCCGTAAGACCTAAAGGCCACGCTTAGCGTGATAGTGGTGGGCGTCAAATTACCTTTAGTTAGGCAGCGGACTCCGGTCTGTTGGCGGCCGGATGATGATGACGGGAAAGCGAAGTTTACATAATGTCACAGCATTGGCAAATGGAAGGTTGACTGATCAATACTTGTTACATCTTAAGCAATAACTACATTTTTTTAAACTTGTCTAGAATACATACATATACATACTATCACGTCTTTATCCCTAATGGGGCAGACAGAGCATTTTGGGTCTTGCGGCTCTATGCAGAGTCTAGGGCCGCAAGACTCAAAAGCCACTTTTAGCCACATGGTGGGCGAGAAGATGGAAAAGCAATCAATACAGTGACGGGTTGCTAGCCGCATCGCCTGTTAAAATGATTCGCATTTTTGCCCATTCCCTCGATTGGCTTTTACGATCTGCGCGGGCAGAGAAGCAGCTGGTACATTCTAAGTTTTTTCGTTTCTCCCAGACCAGCATGGGAGATTCAGCTTGTCTAGAAACAATATAAAATAAAAAATCATATATAAATTTGAACATAAAAAAAACAAAAGTAAGTCAACGAGTGGGATTCGAACCCGTAACACTCTTTCTAGCGGTGCGCATCATAAAGCGCTGAGCCAATGGATGGCGGCCGGTGCGACGAAATTAGCGATCATATTCTGCGTGGAAAGAAAAACGTATGAAAACTCGAAAACTCGCGTTTTCCCAAACATAAGACTAATCTAGATCGATTGTTTACCCCGAAAACCCCCATATACCAATTTTCAGCGAAATCGTTAGAGCCGTTTTCGAGATCACAGAAATTTATAAACATATAAATATATAAATTAATATTTATACAAGAATTTCTCGTTTAAAGGTATAAGATTTTAAATTTACAGCAAATTAGATAAGAACTAAATAAAAACTTAAAAACATTAGAAACAAAAACAAGTTATTTCCCAGGTAAGGTTATAAAATTAATATATTTTAGATAAAGTAAACGTAGTTACTGGTTATATTCGCTTTGTATAATGAATAGCAAATAGTTCCCGAAAACGCTTCATATCTTCTAGAATATGTATTTTCAATCCAAGTTCTCTCAGATTTAATAAGACGATATAGCGTCTTATTAAATCTGAGAGAACTTGTCTGCATGTCTATAAAAAAAAAACGAGAAAAAGAAAAACAGATAGACAAACACGGTGAAACTATAAGGGTCCTTGTTTACTATCCTAAAAACCAGACAGAAGTTTTGATTAAAAACTTATAACGTACTCTACTTATAAACCTATCAACACTGGCCACTAACAGTTTTTCATTACATATTTCAAAAACAGAAGATTTTACATGACTTGACAAATGTTGCCGAGTTGATTTAAATCTTTTTGTGAGATGACGGATTTTATGTTTTTGTAATTTTTTTATGTAACTAAATTGTTTGTATTTGTTGACGGCCGATGGTAAGTACAATACAATACCCTTTGTTGCATAAAATAAATAAAAACAGAATATAATCGTGAAAACTATAAAATTTGCAAAAGGCGGCCTTATCGCTAAGCAATTTTGCTTGTACAGAAAGACTACCAATAAGTGATGATGAGATTTCTGTGAAAAATTTGAGGTGTAATAAAGTCTGTACAAATTTGCCTGCAATAAAAAATTAAAAGAATCGTAAAAGAATGAAAGTCACTGACATAGCCAAGCGGATGAGGTCATTGAAGTGGCAGAGGACAGAGCACATAGCGCGAAGAACCGACGGCACGGAGTTAGTTTTTTTAAATGGCGGTGACGTACCGGCAAGTGTAGCCAGACGACCTGAGTAAAGTTGGAAGTTGCTTGATGCAGGCCGCTTCCGATCGATCGTTTTGGAAATCGTTGTAGAGGCCTGTGCCCCACAGAGGACTTTGGCCTATACTTTCCTCGCTGGCCAGACTGGTTGGAGAGGTCTTAATGTTTATAAGCTCTGTTTGGCTTGATCCTAAGTCGCCTTCTACGACATCCATGGGAGGACTTGGAGTGGCCCTTTACTCTGTCGGAAACCACACCGCAATACAAACATAATAACAATTGAATGACGTCTCAGCCGTCATGATGGGTGCCGACGGCGGGAAGGAACCCGAAGACGACAAACCCAAGAAGCTGAACGACGATGTCGTGGTCTACCTGAGTAAGGCGGAGACACCGCGGTACTCTGCTAAACTTCGCGCTTACATCAACCTTCAGAGGAAGTATGCAACCTTTATTTTTATATTTTTAATTCGGATGACCAATAGCTACAGTTTCAATAGCAGGTTGCAAGTTTATTTGGTATAGGCAAATTAAGAAAACCCCTGACAATTATATTAAGAGTCCCCTTACCCTAGACTTCCCCTTCCCCTACCCTTGACTCCATACAAACGTAGTCTTACGTTTAATTTTGAAACCACATGTCAGATTCCGGTAAAAATTGGTAATTGTAAAGAAATTGCAATTATCTAGGGTTATAACTGGTTTCCTATAGTAAAATTATGAACTAGAAAGAAAATATAACGATTTAGAAGTTTCCCATACTAATGGTCAAAAATGATATAAAACACTATATTCTATTTCAAGTTCATATTTTTACCTTCGGAAACCAGTTATTACGCTAGATAATTGCAATATCTTTGAATTTTTTTTTAAATAAAATAAATTTGTTTTGAAATAAAACGTAGACTACGTTTGTATGGAAAGTTGTATTTTGGTCTAGGGTACGGGGGACTCTTAATATCGTAGCGCCGCCGTCTATATTATGTGACAGTTAAGTTACTAAACCCCGAATTTGAAGAACTATCAGGTTACCACCCAATAACTTTTGAACGATGAAAAAGATTTTTATAACTACCGCAAGGGAAATGGCTTTCACGTAAAAAAAGGCATCGAAATTGGTCCATCCGTTCGAGCGCTACTATGCCACAGACAGATAGACACTAGCGTTGAACTTCCCTTTTTTGTTGGGAATTTAGGAAACCCTTTGCGCAAATTATCACCGCTGTTTCCTTAACTACTCACCTTAGAGGTGCTATTTTTCGAACGCGGACTTACCAAACGAACGATTTTTTGTATGGAAAAACCATTCGCTTAGGTGACTCCGCGTTTCAAAAATAGCACTTCAAACTCAGTCAACGCTCAGTAAATTTGCTCTTCATCTCCAACAGGCGGAGTCGAGCGGCGACTGCGCGACGCCGCTCCGAGCCACAGCTCCTAGAACGAAAGGCCAGTTCCAAGAAAAAGGACAATGAAACTGAAAAAGAAATCAAGTTAGTAAATAAATAAATATATCCATAAGGAAAAATCACACTGATTGAGCTAGCCGCAAATAATCAAAGCCGCAAAGTAAGTTCGAGAATTGTGTTATGGGATACTAACTCAACGATACTATATTTTATAACAAATACATTTTAAGATAAACATCCAAGACCCAGGACAATTTAAAAAAGGCCTTTTTTCGACTTGTCTCCTGACCGGGGATCGAACCTGGAACCTCTGGGTGGCGGACTAGCGTGGTGACCACTACACCACTGAGGTCGTCTTCGAATAAACAAGAGTTAGGGGGCAAGTAGCCTGTACTTGTTTAAATTCTTTGACCCGTCGTGTGCGCACAATATCGTGCACAATAGTAAAACAAATGCATTTGAATTTTTCAGGGTTTAGTGCTGCACTATTTGAAATAAATTCATCATCATCATCATCGTCAGCTCTCAATGACCCACTGCTGGGCATAAGCCTCCTTTTGTCTGCGCCACTGAATCCTATCCCTAGCCCTAGCTAGCTATCCAATTTTTTCCACCAATCCGCTTGATATCATAGACCCACCTAGCTGCCAGACGCCCAACACTCCGTTTCTCATTCCTGGGGTACCACTCGGTGAAATAAATTATTTGAAAGCAAACCGAGGCATCATTTGAAACGTTTTTGATCAACCCATGAAATAGTTTCATAGGTTATCTAGACCTATGAAACTATTTCATGAACTACTGTTTAGATGTACTTAGTTTAAAGTGAAAACGTAAGGCTTTTCTTCGCACATTAGCCAAAGGAGGCCGTTTTTCGCAAATGTGAGTATTTCTACTCACATTTGCGAAAAACGGCCTCCTTTGGCTTTACGTTCTCACTTTACACTGTAAACAGTAGTTCATAAAATATTTTGAAGGATTATCTAGGGCCTGATCAAGACAATTTTATGAATTGGTATCTCTTTTCCTTCCAAATAAAAAATATACTTATTTCAAAAGGCAGGAGGGCAGCACTGGACCTCGAAATATTCAGAAAATCCCTGTCGGTATAGCCAAGATATAGAAAATATTTTACTTTTAGGCGAGGAGGCGAGGAAAAGAAGGGGTTCTTCAGCCGCTTCTGCTCCCGGTCTCAAGAGCCCTCAGACCGTTGCAGACGGCGTCGTCGGAAAGAAAAAGTGAGTCGGAGTATCTACCCTCTTATTTTTATCCGTCTCTCTCTCTCTCTCCCTCTCTCTCTTTCACATCCAGCGTATTCCCAGTTACATCCTCAGCTGTAATGCTGCAAAGCCAGTGGTCCACTTTCGGGCTTTTTCTTCTCCACTTCGCACGGTCTTAAACGTCCTTAGTTGTAAGACGATTGGCACGCATATCATCCTTGATGACGTCAAGCAATTTAATAAAATAATATTTTCAAAACAAACCAACTTTGAGCTCCTCCAGGTAAAATGACTTCATGAATTTTCGAAAAATCTTTTAAAACACTGATCTTTTATATTTTTTTAAAACTCAAAACCTTTACCACCATACTCCCGATTCTGATCAAATTTCTATGGGACCTTCTGACAAGTACACCCTTTCAAATAAAAAAACTTTCAAAATCGGTCCATACATCTTCGAATAATCGGTGCACATACATAAAAAAAACCTGGTAGACGAATGTGACGAATTGATAACCTCCTCCTATTGGCAGTTATTAAAAATGGAAGTATTTTTTTAAGCATCATGAGGCGTGACTTTTGGATTGCCAAACGTATTTTTATTTACAGTGTGGCGGTCGCAGTCGTCGCCGCAAACGCGGCGGCAGTTGCGGGTGCCGCAAAAAACGGCGGCGCCGCAGCCGCGGGGGATGCGGACGGCGCCGTCGCCGCCGCAGCCGCGGGGGATGCGGCGGACGTCGTCGGCGCCGCAGCCGCGGGGGATGCGGACGACGCCGCCGCAGCCGGAGCCGCAGTTGTTCCAGGAGACGTCGCCGTCGCCGTTGTTAATTGCTATAGAAACTATAGACTACATATGGTCGTGTTCAGTTCATAGAAATAATAGACTACATATGGCCGTGTTCAGTTCATAGAAATGATAGACTACATATGGCCGTGTTCAGTTCATAGAAATTATTGACTACATATGATCGTGTTCAGCTCGTTTGGTCAAATGGTCTCTAAAAGGTATCGCTCTTTCAAAGACATTATCCAAGTTGCCATTTTTATTCATAAAGTCGACTGGACGAGTGTTTTGTGGTGTCGGAATTTGGATCTTTCCAATCTTGATGTTCTTAAATTGTGGTAAATCGTGTTGTTTATAGTTTTGTGTTGTGAATGATATTATATAGTTGACATTTTTGATATCTATTATTTCACCTTAGGAGTTAGGCTACAACTATCGGCATGGGTCAGCACTTTTCCGCATAGAAACGTGCTGTTCCATGATGACATATGCAGTCCAACCCTAACGCGTCCCTGTTGTTTGCGCAGCCGTTTTCTGCCTTCGTAAAAGCCTTTCGATGGATCATATTAGAATATACGTATTCATGTTAATAGTGAATGTAGCCTAGCATTTATCACGCTAAAGTAGCCTCAATCTTGGCCCTGGGCTCAGCACAGGTATGCGTAGAAGACGTAGCACATTTTGGGCTGTGCCTGCGGATGGCTGACTTTAAATACGCCAAGTTTTGAGTGATTCTAAGACTTATGAGCGATCGGCCTATTCATCCAACTGGATCCGGCCTTTAAGGTATGGCCTAGGCATCCAGTTAACTGGCTAATTTAACCAGCTGGTGCGACATGTAGAGTTAGAATGCAGGAACACGACCCTTTAGAAGCCTACACTCTCCTCGCTGACCAGACGGGTTGGAGAGGTCTCATTGATGTTTATAAGCTTTGTTTAGCTTTTATTCCTAAGTCGCCTTCTACTACATCCACGGGAGGACTTGGGAGTGGCCCTATTCTACTCTGCCGGCAACCACACGGCATAGAGTTAGAATAGTAGTAATTAACAGCTTTAGCTTTATAATGTTGCAGTTGTTCTTAGCATGTCGACTTCCATGTAAGTACGAGTAGGTACCTAAAGCATACAAAACGAACAAACTTTAATGTAACAATTTTATTATTCACATAAAATAACTAGAAAATTATAACTTGAGCATGAGAAAAACTAGCACCTATCAAGTCTTTGTTCAGTTCAGATCTCGACCATGATGTCAGCCAGAGGCTTTCTCTGGAGGTCTGGCACCTTGGCCTCTGGGTGTGGCCTTCCGACTGGCAGGAGCAGTTCCAGTCGCTCGTTGACAGGCCGGGCGAGGAGGTCTCGGAGGCGGGAGTTGCAGTTCAGTGGGGTGGACGTTAGGGCCACTAAGCCGCAATACTGAAATATGTTATTATTTGTTATTTGACCTCGTATTTGTAAGAGAGTAAAAGATTATTAGGTAGGTACTTCTTTTTTAACTGGTTGCCTAAAATAGTTGCCAAAGAGGCCGGAGAAAAGTATGGACATGCTAGCTTGACGCCGACTCTGGTAAATTAGAAGCCCCGACTTAATAGTTTTATATATACCTCTAAACGCCATCTAGTGATGGGCGGAGAAACTTAATAGTGCTAATATCTATAGTGACATCTATTATTTGACAGGCAAAACTACAGGACCCAGCTTTCAAGCGACAATTTAATAATTTTCAAACGGCCATATCGATTTTCATCAAAAATAATATCTAAGTACCACCTTTTTTTTTACTCCCAAATGAGACAGACATCCACGAACAAGTTGAATATCTTTTTACATCATTCGATTTTCATATCTCTGTACTAATATTTTTGTACTAGCAGTCCATCCCGGCTTCGCCCGTGGTACATACATAGCCAATGTCACTCAGGGATAACATACCTATCCAACAGTGAAAGAATTTTTAAAATCGATCCAGTAGTTTCGGAGCCTATTCAATACAATCAAACAAACAAACAAACAAATCTTTCCTCTTTATAATATTAGTGTAGATTAGTGCATTATGAATATATTAGAGACAGTGTTTGACCCTGACATGTCGAGAAGACCTCAAACGCTTCGCTTATGAGACGTACAACACTTAGTCGAAATAATAAAAAAAAGGCAGAAACGATAAAAAAAAACCGAGTCCGAAGTTCTACTCATATCTAATCTAGGTACTCACATGAATGGCAGCTAGCAAGATTCCTGCCGCAATCGCCACACTAATCTCGCTATAATAATGCATCTTTTTCTTCCCATCTGGTCTCCAGGAGTACGTCTGTCGGAAGACCAGAATCATCGCCGGGGCGTCAGTCAAGTAAGGTTTGATATGCTTCGTGGCAAATGGTTTCAAGTCCGTCACCCACTGACGAGACATCCTTTGAGCGTAGTTCAGTTCCTCTTCTTCTTCTACGATGGTTCTTATTGCTTCTTTCATTTCAGGGTCTTTGACTACGATGAAGGTCCAAGGTTCCGTATGGGCTCCTGATGGAGAGGTTCCTAAAATACGAATGATATAATATTTAAGAAATGACTTGGCTATGAAGAGATTGATGAGTTCAGATGAAGCAAAAGAGGTTTGTCAGGATCGTAGCAAGTGGAGGTCCATAGTCTCTGCCTACCCCTGTGGGAAACAGGCGTGACATTATGTATGTACCTATGTATGTTGGCTCTGAAACATGGTCCCTTACTATGGGTCTCATAAAAAGGCTCAAGGTCGCTCAACGCGCTATGGAGAGGACTATGCTCGGGGTTTCTCTACGTGATCGAATCAGAAATGAGGAATTTGTTAGGAGAACAAAAGTCACTGATATAGCCCAGCGGATTAGCTCGTTGAAGTGGCAGTGGGCGGAACACGGCGGAATAGCGCGACGAACTGATGGCCGATGGGGCAAAAAGGTTCTCGAATGGCGACCGCGTACTGGCAAGCGAAGCGTAGGGCACCCTACGTACAAGATGGTCAGATGACCTGACCAGGGTCCCTGGAAAGTGCTGGATGCAGGCCGTTTTTGATAGGACATTTTGGAAATCTTTGGCTGAGGCCTATGTCCAGCAGTGGACTTTATGCGGCTGAAATGATGATGATGATGAGATATTTAAAGTTAAAGACTTCGGGTCCAACCAAGCATAATTTTATGGAGATTATACTTTATACCGCGTCATACTCATAATAAAGGAGTCATATAATGACAAGTAATTAACGAACCGGTGGTGAGTTGGCGAGTCATCACCTTACCATTTATACACACAATGTAGCATAGCCTACCATTTTAATAGCAATCATTTATTGAATGACGTACGTGTTTGTATAAAAATTACTACATAATAACACCATACGTTGCAGCATCTGCATCATTTAGGTCCTATCCCTGAACTTATCCGATTTTGGGCAGCATTAATTGTTCTATGATTAAAAATCAAGGTTTCCAGTGACCTCCGTTTTTAAAGACATATTCTTAAATAATTTCTTTATCTTTGAATAATTTATTTGCTTGAATTTTGCACTAAGTTTTTTTCGAGGATAGTAATATGGAAGAGCGGAGTCTACTGGCACAAGCATAGGCTCAAATAACCAAATAATATTTCTAGAGTTCATTATACACAATATTTATTATTAATACCTATTTGTGTCATTTGAGAATTGTCATTTTTCTTTAGATTTCATAATAGGTAGTTGTTTCCGTCAGATCATTTACTTACAGCTAAGTTTATTGTTGTTGTTTCTGTGCAAGATTTAAACATGTCAACCGGCATCAGATATTCGTTTAAAGTCTGTTAGTGCAGTATGTTATTAATCACAAACAAAATATTATTACGTACATAGTTATAATCAAACAAGAAGTACAACATCCTGCTGAAACATAATCCGCATCAATTAAATTTTAAGAATCATGGCCAACAAGCAATGTAATTTGAGGCTAAAAATAAACAAAGGTTAGAGAATCCTTCTAACTTTTGCAATATTAGCTAATGAACCTTGCAGTGAACGGTTTTATAACACCAATTGAAATATCTTGACTCTGTCTACCCCGTAATTCGCATAAGAATCAGGGTCAACGAGCTAGATAAGGCCGAAAATGACCAATGGTTACGAGCTCCTTTTTGCAATTATTGCCTAATTTGCCTTGAAGCGGCGCAATATAACGTATTTGAATTTGAATACGTGATTAATTGGCACCAAAAGAAAATGATAAAAAGCACTTGACCACTAAGATGTTGATTGATTGAGTCATAGATTTAGATGGTATAAGATGGATATAGAGTATTATAAAATGTGACCAGAAACGAAATATTTATGTGTAACTTTATATGGGTTGTATTTGTACCTACTACTTAAACTATGGGCAACTATGGGTAAAGCAGTACGATACCATTTTTCCAGTATAAGATAACTTATAAATTAACACAGTTTACAATTGGGAAAATCAAATTTTCGTGTAACGATGTTCGAGCCAGGGTGACAATGGGTGACATGTATGTTTTGTTCTTTTGCTCTTATGAAGATGACACTTATCATATTATATGTCGCACTCGGCTAGTGTGGTCTTTATACGCAGTAAAAAAAATCTACTTCTATGGATTGAGTATATCTTGTCGTAAAAGACAATCGAGGGAATAATGCAATCAGAATTAATGATCATCATCCTCATTATGATCAGGTCTTTTTGTCGCCACTGCAGAAACACGACCCTCTCTGTACTACCAGAGCGGTACTGGGTTAGAGCAGCCAGAAGATTTGGCCTACACTCTCCGCGCTGACCAGACGGGTTGGAGAGTTCTCATTGATGTTTATAAGCTTTGTTTAGCTTGTCAAAATATTATCATATTACTGGCTTACACTATACCTAGCTCCGTTATTACATACATAAACAAAGTCACGTACTTATCTCTAATAAGACAGTCAGAGTATTTTGGGTTTTGTAGCTCTAATCAGCCCAGGGCCGCAAGACTCATAGGCTACTTTTATCGTAATGCCGGGCGAGCAGGTGAAAAGGGATCAAAATAGTGATGGGTTTGCTGTCCGCATCGCCGATTAATATGATTCGCATCGGCCTCTACGATCTGCCGGAAAGAGAAGCAACTGAGTTTTTTCTTTCAACATTCAAATTTTTTTTCTTCTAGACCTGTATGATGCTTCTATCATATTATAAATATTCATTTATATTAGCACCTACAACAGGGATCTGGACTGGGTACAAAATGTGTATTATTTTATTTAGTCCGTCAACTAGATTATCCAAAATTGATGAACGCATATTTTTTTGTTTATAAAAATAGTAAATATTCACAATATGCCGTGTGGTTTCCGGCAGAGCAGAATAAGACCACTCCAAGTCCTCCCGTGGATATCGTAGAAGGCGACTTAGGAAATACAAGATAAACAAAGCTTAAAACATCAATGAGACCTCACCAACCCGTCTGGCCAGCGAGGAGAGTGTAGGCAAAGTCCTCTGGCTGCTTTGGCCAAGTATGGCTCTGGTAGTACAGAAGGGGTCAAGCTCCTGCAGTGGAGACAGGAAGACCTTATGATGAAATATTCATAAAAATACAGCGCGTCGAAATTTTGGAGTGGGAGCAATTACGTCACGATGTGAAAATCGTACACCTGATCGTGGGGTCACGCGAAACTTAAATGCGCTGCACCTTCGTCATTAGTTGCTGTTAGAGAAATATGTATAAATTTTTAATGGAACAAAGTTTCTTTTCGACCTTTATGGTCTTGGCGAATGGGGGCTATGCGAAAAAAAGTGTACCTATAGATTTTTCCGTTGCTTTTTTCTGTCTCGTACGTTTTTAGGAGCTAGAATTTTTTGGGGTTTTTTAAGGGCTCCAATTTTTGTAATTGCTCCATTGTTTGTTTTAACCAAGTGTTCCATGTCACTCAGTTTATTTTTTATTCTAAGTCCGTATTGTTTAAACATGAAATTACCAGCAGTCTTAATAATATTATCCAGCACCCCGTCAGGAATGGGCTCCGTGCTGAACGACCTCACAGTCCTTCTCTGAGCCATGAGCTCGTAATACTCCCGAGACCTGAAACATAAACAAGTAATCATTCAAAAATGTTTTTAAAAACACGCTTATTTAAAACTACGAACTAAATAGTTTAAAGTGCTCTTCAAGACGAATCAATCAAAAAAGAAAATTGCCCAAAAACAAACACAGTCAAATACCCTTTTCTGGAAGAAATGGTTCAAACCATGGCCTATTTACAGTAATGTCCTTCTATCCTGTTCATAATGACAGGGGAGTAAGTGTGACTACACCTGACTACCACAGGTCCACAACCCTGTAAAAGCTGACTTGCCAAGAAGTTAATTAGGTACCTCTCTAAGATTTCCTCGTCAGATTTCCGTGGAGGAGTGTACGGGATGTGAGGGGTATCCTCGGGAATGGCTGGCAGCAGGATGTCCGGCTCATCGTCTCCGTCGTCCGGGAAGTCTCTTTCTGAAATAAAATGTTTTTATTTTATTTAAATATTTTAAATATAATTTCTAAAGGAGATGGGGGAGACCTTTGCCCAGCAGTGGGACAGTATAGGTTAAGTAAAAAAAAAAATATAATTTATTATATTAAATAAAATAAAAATAAATACAAATAACAAAACAGATAATATAATAATCTGTAAATAGAAACGTGACCTTTGTGGCATGTTTCTGCTCAAATTGACTACTTTTGGCGAAAATATTTCGGTTTTAACCAACTTCCGAAAATGAGGAGGTTATCAATTCGTCACGCTCTTTTTTAGGGTTCTGTAGTAAAAATTCACAGCAGTAGTATTCTTAGCTAAATTTAAGGGATAACAATTAAAGCTAAGTAGGCTTTACAAATTAAAAGTTATAGGCGATCGACTTATAAAATGTACTTGAAAAAGGAAATTTATACAAATTGTTTTTAGACATTATAGTAGCGTGAACTCAAAGTCGGTGGGCCGAACATGCACTTGGCCAATTATTTTATGTATGTTCACCGATTTTTCGGAGAAGCCTAGACCGATTTGAAAAATTCTTTTTTAGTTTGAAAGCGTATACTTGTGTGTGTGGTAGTCACATATAGAAATTTTATCAAAATCAGCCGTGTAGTTTGGGAGTGAAGTCGGTTTTAAGTTTTGAAAAATTATTAACTAAACAAAACTGACATAATATGCAAAATGTTAATTCACCATATTTAAAATTAAATAATTCATTTCAAATAGGGGCGTCACTTTTGTACGTTACTCATTCGTAAAATGTATGCAAATTAAGGAGTATCGCGTCACATGTCACATAAGGCCTATTTTTTTTTTATTTCATTAAAACTCCCATGCTGGTCTGGGAGAAATAAAAAAAACTTAGAATGTACCAGCTGCTTCTCTTCCCATGCAGATCGTAAAAGCCGATCAAGGGAATGGGCAAAAATGCAAATCATGTTAACAGGCGATGCGGCTAGCAACCCATTACTGTATTTATTGCTTTTTCATCTTCTCGCCTACCATGACGCTAAAAGTGGCTTTTGGGTCTTGCGGCCCTGGGCTCTGCATAGAACCGCAAGACCCAAAATGCTCTGTCTGCCCCATTAGGGATAAAGACGTGATAGTATGTATGTATGATTGTAAAAATATATAATCATTTTTGGCCATCTAGTACGACGCGATCTTTTTATAAAAACACTAGCTGCGCCCCGCTGCATTGCCGCGTATAGTATTATTGGTATTACCCGCGGTTAAAGTAGTGTATGTGTTAATCCAAAATGTCAGATTCCTGCATACTAAATTTAATCAAAATTAGTCAAGCCGTTTGCACGTGATGAAGACAGAAACACACACCCACACTTACAAACTTTCGCCTTTAATATTTTTGTTTCGTTTAATCTTATTGTGATAATTAATAAGCCGAAGCAAGTAAGGGAAGACTGCATTTATAGGAGGTCAAAAAGATAGCTAAACACTACACCGATATTTTTTCAAAACTAAAAACCAAGTTAACCCCCAGACTACACAACCAATTATAATAAAATTTCTATGGGACAACATCACAAGAATGTCCAAAAACCAAATCGGTCCAGGTATGTTCGAATAAACGGCGAACATACTGTGACGATGGCCCGCACTAGTGCTCCCCACTTCACCGCACTCACCCCGCGCGGTCTTTAAAAAAACATCGCGGTGAATTGATAAACTCCACCTTTTTGGAAGTTGGTTGACACGTACTTTGTTCTTAAGGCGAAATGGTAGCAGAAGTGGCGCCCTCAGTTGAAATAAATTGTTTAAAAAAAATACGGTGATAATCTTCTTCTTATCGTGTGTGTTAGTGACTAACACTAGTGTCAGAGTTTTTTAAACCGCCTTAAAGGCCTCTGACATGGTTTTTTAGGTAACAACCAATGTCAAACGGTGATAATAAAAAAAAATACTGCCAACAATTTGTAGAAAGACTTTTAAAGTTATTTTATGAATAACCATTTTACCTTAAATTATAATAGATAGATAGAAAATAAATAATACGCAGTTGATAATTGTGCTAAATAGATAACCTCCCTATTATCACATCAGTTGTCATGTATTTGTGGGAGATAATAAAATGTTTAGATTATTACAAAAAAATGCCGTGTGGTTTCCGGCAGAGTAGAATAGGGCCAGTCCAAGTCCTCCAGTGATGTCGTAGAAGGCGACTTAGGAAATACAAGCTAAACAAAGCTTGTAAACATCAATGAGACTTCTCCAAACCGTCTGGCGTGGAGAGTGTAGGCCAAGTCCTTTGGCTGCTCTGGCCAAGTATGGCTCTGGTAACAGAGAGGCTCGTGCTCCTGCAGTTGAGAAAAAAAGTGCTCCTGCAGTGGGGACAAAAAGACCTGATAATGGTGATGACGATTGTTAGACCTGCCTTGTTATATGGAGCAGAGTGTTGGGCAACGAAAAAGAAAGATAAACATAAGATGCATGTGGCTGAGATGCGTATGTTGAGATGGATGTCTGGGGTTACTAAAATGGACAAGATCCGGAATGAGCATATTAGAGGGAGTCTAAAAGTGGCGCCTATAGTCGACAAATTAAAAAGCCATCGCCTGACCTGGTATGGCCACGTAATGAGAAGGGATGCCGAACACCTGGCAAAAAAAATGATCGACTTGAAAGTTGACGGGTATAGAGGAAGAGGAAGGCCGAGAAAGACGTGGGAAGAATGCGTAAGATCGGATATGGGGGAACGGGGGGTCAGTACAGAGATGGCACAGGATAGAAGGTTATGGAGGGAGTTGACATACAGAGCCGACCCCAAATAGGGAAAAGGCGAGGAAGAAGAAGAAGAAGATGGTGATGACGATTACTAAAAGTACGCAGTACGAGTATTATAATATTTATTTCATCCTTTGTCAAAAACTGCATTTATTGATGCTTGGTGTTGTTGTTGTTTTTTTAAATTCCATAATTTATGATTGTTGATTCCGTTACACGACCTCTGTAGCCTAGAGGACAATAAACCACGCTGTCACACAGAAGATCCTGGGTTCGATCCCCGGTCAAGCCAAGATGGAAAATGAGCTTTTTAGGGTTCCGTACCCACCCAAAGGGTAAAAACGGGACCCTATTACTAAGACTTCGACAGACAGACGGACAGACGGACAGTCCGTCTGTCAGTTACCAGGCTGTATCTCAAGAAACGCGATCAGTTGTATTTTTATTTTAATAATAAATAAAAAAATATATTTCTTCTTCTTATATTTAAGAGCTGGGCTCTTGTCGGTGGAAAATAAATATTTATGGGATACATACAAAAAACTTGATTTTTATAGATAATGGTACGGAACCCATCGAGCGCGAGTCCGACTGGAACTTGGCCGGTTTTATTCAGATTGACCTGGGTTTTAGATGATTATCTATTTATAAAATATAGTATCGTTGAGTTAGTATCCCATAACACAAGTCTCTAACTCACTTTGGGGCTAGCTCAATCAGTGTAATTTGTCCGTATATATCTATTAATTTACATCGAAAGAAGCTCAGTTTCTAGGTGCTAATAAAACATAAAGTCTTATAAAAAAGAAACAAGAATTATTCAGAGCACAGGGACTAAGGCAGTCCTTGTTAGTTATCTTCTGTTGGCATTATTTATTAATGTGCATATTTAATTTTTCTGACACAATTAAAGTGCCTTGACTTGCATTCCTTATCAATTTTCGTGTTTATTTTTATCTCATCATCATTTTTTCTTTTTATTTATTTATAAAACTTTATTGATCCACAATATACAATTGTTTACAATTGGCGGACTTTCTCTCCCAGTCAACTCTTTTTGTCTCAACTGCAGGAGCACGGCACGACCTTCTCTGTACTACTAGTGCCATACTTGGCCTGAGCAGCCAGAGGATTTAGCCTACACTCTTCTCGCTGGCCAGACGGGTTGGAGAAGTGTGATGTTTATAAGCTTTGTTTAGCTTGTTAAGAGTCCCCTTACCCTAGACCAAAATACAACTTTCCATACAAAAGTAGTCTACGTTTTATTTCAAAACGACATGTCCGATTTCGACAAAATTTTGTGATTTCAAAGATATTGCAATTATCTAGGTTAATAACTGGTTTCCAACGGTAAAAATATGAACTTGAAATAGAATAAAGTGTTATTTATCATTTTTGACCATCAGTACGGGAAACTTCTAAATCGTTATATTTTCTTTCCAGTTCATAATTTTACTGTAGGAAACCAGTTAATTACCAATTTTTAGCCGAATCTGACATGTGGTTTCAAAATTTAACGTAGACTACGTTTGTACGGAGAAGTCTAGGGTAAAGGGACTCTTAAGGTCGTCATCTACGACATCCACAGAAGGACTTGGAGTGGCCCTATTCTACTCTGCCGGAAACCACATGGTAAATTTGTTTGCTATCTTCTGTTGCATTATTTTTAAATGTCGATATTTTAATTTTTTGACATAATAAAAGTGCCTTGACTTCCATTCTTTATCAATTTTCTTGTTAATTTTTAACTACCTACAATATTACGACGATAATTGAAAGTAGGTCCCATTTAATTAAGAATTATTGAAATTAACTTAATTGGTAATTCAAGGAAAATGCACAACCAGATAGGTTTAGGTTTAAAGACTTTTATTCTCATAAAGACATATTTTACATCACTTACATGAGAACATAAATACAAGACATAAATATACGTATTCGTTGTCACACTGACAAACAGAATAAAACATACAAGTTCAGTAAATTGAGATTATGTGCTTGGCTAATTGTTTCTTAAATACATCGAACGAGTTAATATATGATGTCCGAGGGTATCTTGTAGGGCTATATACCTATACACAAAGTGGAAGGGACATTCCCGAAATAAATTAAATATCTAAACTAGATCACTATAGTCAAATGGTAATAAAATAACAGTCAAAAACAAAAAGTAAAAAAAAATATTTCGAAATTCCAAAACATTTTCCATTACATTTGTATTGGAATGACGAAATATTTTTTCGGCTGTACACTTTCGTATGAAAAGGCCATTATTTAAAATTTTGACTATAGTTTAATTTATATATACTTAAGTGTTCTAGAATAGCCCGTCCTTAAATTTCTGACGGGTTTGTCCCCTACATGTTATATGTATGTGTAGAGAAATGTAGAAACAGTGAATTTCAAGTTCTAGGCACAACGGGCAGTGAAACTGTGAAGTCTAGGCTAGAAGTTAGCTGAGGAGGGCACTTATGTGTATGTTTTTTAATGTAGTGTCTTAGTTTGTAAGTATTGTACAACGTTCCACCCCACCTTTGACCAGTATCTCCACTGGTTGTGGGGTTGACTGGAAGAGATCCCTGGGATAAGTCCGCCTTTGTACTGTTGTGTTTCATCTATGTTTACAATACAATACAATACAATACAATACTTATAAGTTCATCATCATCAGCTTTCAAAAACCCACTGCTGGGCATAAGCCCCCCTTTGTCTGCGTCATCCCGTTCTGTCTGTGGTCGCTGCTCTGCTATCCAATTCTTTCTAGCGATGGGACAGACAGATCATTTTGGGTCCTGCGGCTCTAAGCAGTCAGAGCTCAGGACCGCAAGAATCAAAGGTCACTTTTAGAGTGATGGTGGGCGAGAAAATAGAAAAAAAAAAAAACAAAATACTGATGGGTTGCTAGCCGCATAGATTTTCGCCCATTCCCTCAATCGACTTCTACGATCTGCGCAGGAAGGATGATACATTCTAATTTTTTCCTTTTTTCTCAGACCAGTGTTGAACGTAAATAAAAATATTTAAAAAAAAAGTGAATCATCATAATATTTTATGGCCACGTATGGTTCTGGTGTAGTATAGAGAGGGTCGTGCTCCTGCAGTGGAGACTAAAAGATCTGATGATGATGAATTTATTTTTAAAGAAAAGCTACCGATAAATATCGAAAGAAAATCATTTTTAGAATCCACCTGGAAGGAGTACGACCTAGAGGCAAACCCCCAACAAGATGGACTGATCCTCTTTTAAGTGCACTGAAGTGCAACACCCAAGCCGCTATACACATGGCTCAAAATAGAGCAGTCTGAAAAGACCGCGTACTCAAAACCAATTATGGTGGTCACGCCCCTCAGTCAAGAGAAATACGACAAGAAAGAAGAAGCCAGAAACAATAGAAACCACAATTGATGACGTCTATAGAAGTCCTACTGTCCACTAACGTGTTAGGGACACCCGGATGAAACGAAGTTCGAGAGAGAGAGAGAGTGACAGACAGAGAAACGCGCATACCGCACGGCTTATAGCAAAAAGTTTCGTTATAACTTTTGGTCTTTATTTTTTCGTCTAGCTTCCTTGCGCAACGCGCGTTATGGAACTTCTTTTCAATAATTGGGTATTTTCCTGGCTCAAAAATAAATTATTTGGTACTGATAAGGAAATAAAATGTCACAAAATAATGTCATTTGTGATGATTTTCAATGTGATTTTAAATTTATTATTGCAAAAAAAAACTGATATTAGGAGCGCTATTTGACTCTAAAAAACTATGACGTCATCTGCCTGTATGTCACACAAATCCCATAGAAAATATTTGTTTTGACGTTTTGAAAAAGTATCTGATTGGACTTGTTGAAAAATAGCGGATTGGTGCTGTATTTACACATAATTTTAGGTAGCAACCCCAGCGTGAGTCTATGAACTCGAGGGGTTCGATAGCCATTTCTCCTCACGTGGGCGTTACGCCTGTTTCATAACAAGCTATAGTATATTAGTTCTGACCATAATACAGTTACGTACGTGGGTACGCGAGCCTTATCAGTAAGTCCGTACAATCTGCAATTAGCGACGTAGGTTACGGTGGTTATGGTTGCGAGCTGATATTTATTTATGCATGACTGTATAAGTGTTATGCTTATAAATGGTAAGTTACTTAAAGCAGTATTTACTTATGTTATTTCCGCAATATGTATACTTACTCCACAATATATCTTATATCTTTAAACGAGCAATTCGTGTATATTTATTTCTGTGATCTCGGAAACGGCTCTAACGATTTTGCTGAAATTTGGTATATGGGGGTTTTCGGGGCTAAACAATCGATCTAGATTAGTCTTATGATTGGGAAAACGCGTGTTTTCGAGTTTTCATGCGTTTTTCTTTCCACGCAGAATATGGTCGCTAATTTCGTCCTATCGGCCACTGTCCGTCTGGTCCAGCGCGGACGGCAGGAAACGAGTGTACGGGTTCGAATCCCGCTCGGTGACTTACTTTTGTTTTCTTTATATGTTTAAGTTCATATATAATTTTTATTGTTTTTATACAAGTTTAAAAAAATGTAGTTAATGTTTGAGATATAACCGAGCAAAGCTCGGTCGCCCAGGTACTACATAAGTTAA
Source organism: Acrobasis consociella (assembly GCA_963555685.1). Taxonomy (NCBI): domain Eukaryota; kingdom Metazoa; phylum Arthropoda; class Insecta; order Lepidoptera; family Pyralidae; genus Acrobasis; species Acrobasis consociella. The sequence goes on from OY743116.1 coordinate 1,177,365, forward strand.
TACAATAGGATATTTTACTGTGCATTTTTTTGACTAATATTTTGTATAAAACATAAAAAACCACTAAAAATAAATATTTTTGTGGATACAGCAAGAAAAAGGTTATTTAATGAAGCAGCAGTTAGAATTTTAAATATAAGAGTGGGAGCGTGGTGGGGACAACTCACTATCTCTTTTGTAAGCGCGAGACCTAGTAGCAGTGACGTCAAAAGCGCTGTACGTGCATCATTTTTCTATTACTTGTCAGTTTCCCTTTTCCATCAGATTTTAAAAGCTAGTTACTACTGTACGCGGTACTGTAGTGCATCAAATGTTTTTTTACAAGCACACGTCGACGGCTTCCGTGCCATCCTACGAAAGCGAATCGCGTCGCTGATGCGCAGGGTCCGCGGTAGCACCAACAATATTCTGAGGGTCATAAGTGTCAAATATGACTGTCCTATAGTGCGTCACTGGGTACATGAACATGCAGTGGTCCCGAGGTCGCACGGTAGGACAAGAAGATAATTAAATAATATAAGTTTGTAGGTAACTAACATAGTTTTTAAGTTATTTTTGTCGTACTAACACTAAATGGACTTTTTTTGTGTCTGAATAAAGAAATTTTTATTTTATTTACTTTTATGGCAAATAAAAAAAAATCGGTTTCGGATTATATTACTTATTGACATGAATAAGTAATATAATCCGAAAAGAAATATAATTATTATTTTAATAATTGACCGAGCGAGCGAAGCGAGAGAGGTCTCCGTTTTAGCTTGGCCAAAAATGCTTTCGTACCTATGTCTGTGTGTTCTCCTCTAGAGGTCGCATTTTTCAACCGATTCCCGTGAAATTTTGGTAGCAGGTTCAATAAACATATGAAAATCGATAATCGAGCCATTTTTTTAAAATTTTTCAAAATGGCGGAGTTGGCACAAAGGACCGCAAGGGTTATGTTAAAAACTTAGTAAATGGTTCTGTTGAAATTGTTACTGATTTGGTGTATGCTCTTAATCATGCATCACCTGTTGATAGTTATGTTTAAATTTGACAACTACGTACTGGCCCAACCATAATGGGATCAGTGCCTATTGTCGCTGTCACGCGAACTTTGCGTTCCCCTCACATTAGCATAGGCAGTCAACGTATATAAGTCACAGGGATTGACTTTACCCAGTGTAGTGGTCGATCTTGGGTCTAGAGAACTCGGGCTTAGCGGAACGAATATTATCGAGATTTTAATATTTTATGAAAAACATATGGTGTAAAAAGTTTCTTCGTTCTGCAACACATTTCTGCAATCTCTTTAAGCTTGCGACGTCTACAGCTCACAGTGCCACTAGTAATAATAATAGATTAAATGAAAAGGACTGTGGATAGGGCTATGTAGCCTATATGTTATATGTAACAAATAACCATATAATTATAATAACCAGGTGGGAAAAACTATTTTTACAATAATTTGTTCTACTAACTAATGAATCATTAGGAATGCATTATTGACCAATGACCATAAATTTTTAGTTCCTTAGTAATTTCAAGCAGTTGCAATTAAATATAGCAATGTCATTAAAGCTAATGGAATGTAGGTATGTAAGTACTGTAGTTAGGTAAACCTATCGACATACTTACTACCTAATTACCAGCTAGCTTTAATCCAAAAGCGACATGACATAGAAACGTACGCCGTACTATTAGGGGCTCCGCGAAAATAGTCTTTAAAAAAAAAGAAACTAATTCATGTTGAGAGGATTTATTTGAATAGATTTAAGGAACTAGTAGGGTTTCGAGCAATTGTCCTCTCTAGTTGGATGTTGGATGGAAACTGAGGCCTGTCACTGCAGGGTGACTAGAACTCACACGTGAAAAATCCTGTTCAGCAGTATTATGCAGGGACTATGCAATATTTCCCCATGCTGGTCTGGGTGAAATAAAAAAAAAACTTAGAATGTACCAGCTGCTTCTCTTCCCACGCAGATCGTAAAAGCCGATCGAGGGAGTGGGCAAAAATGCAAATCATGTGAACAGGCGATGCGGCTAGCAACCCATCACTGTATTGATTGCTTTTCCATCTTCTCGCCCACCATGACGCTAAAAGTGGCTTTTGGGTCTTGCGGCCCTGGGCTCTGCATAGAACCGCAAGACCCAAAATGCTCTGTCTGCCCCATTAGGGATAAAGACGTGATAGTATGTATGTATGCATTATTTCTTACAGTAAGTACCTGGGCAACCGAGCTTTGCTCGGTTACATCTCAAACATTAACTACATTTTTTTAAACTTGTCTAAAACAATACAAAATAAAAAAATATATATAAACTTGAACATAAAAAAATCAAAAGTAAATCACCGAGTGGGATTCGAACCCGTAACACTCTTTCTAGCGGTCGGTATCCTTAACCGCTGAGCTAAAAAGAAGGCGGCCGGCGCGATGAAATTAGCGACCATATACTGCGTGGAAAGAAAAACGCATGAAAACTCGGAAAACACGCGTTTTCTCAAACATAAGACTAATCTAGATTGATTGTTTACCCCCGAAAACCCCCGTATACCAAATTTCTGCGAAATCTTCAGAGCCGTTTCCGAGATCACAGAAATTAATAAATATACAAGAATTGCTCGTTTAAAGGTATAAGATAAGCATATTAACAGAACGTATCACAGAATAAGTACTAGAACTCACATACAGAAGTCTTACTCAGCAAAGAAATTTTACGAAATATCTACTCAATGTGGTTAAAGATACGGTTTAATTTAGCTTACGTTAGAACTCAGTGCTTGTTCGTTTAGATAGGTACCTAGAAGTGCATTGCAAGCCAATGTCATTATTACTCTGGACAAAAGATTCATGTCACTGAATTTCCCACTCCAGAGTGGTCGCCGCGCGCATGGTAATAATGTAGGTAAACGGGGAGTGACACAGGCCTGGCAGTGTCATTCCCCGTTTAGTATCGAAACGAAAATATACCTATATCCGACCAAATCAAGTTAACATCTAGTAAAACGCCACTGTCACACTGTCCCATCTAAAAATGTCAACTTGATTTGGTCGGATAATGTTTTAAACCTAGTAACAAAGTTAGTCTGCGTTTCATAATAAGACGAATAAACTCCACTTTATCGAAATGTCCTCTGTATTTAATTATTATTACCATAGAACGCTACAAAATGATAATTTTATCTTATTTGGTTTGACATTGAAATAGTATGACGCTTATACGACGGACGGCTGTCATTTTACTTTATGAGACACTTCAGGTCCTAAACCGTCTTATTAGACACGCAGGCAAATTTTGTGACAAGGTTTTTAAACCATTATCCGACCTAATCAAGTTGACAAGTTTAATCATACATTCGAACACAAATATTCTTCTTTGTAAACGAATTAAATTAATAAAAATAAAATAAAAAAGACATCTAGTAATGCCATTGACTCATCTGAAAATGTCAACTTGATTTCAAAGTCTAAAGTCAAAGTAAAAAAATATTCTATGTAGGATTTTGTGTATCTCAATGAAGGTAATTACTGATTTGGTCGGATAATGGTTTAAACCTAGTAACAAAGTTAGACCTCGTTTTATATTATACTGGAAAGGATTTTATGGATACAGTCAACAATGCCTCACGCGAAGCCGCGACCGACTCTGAAGAAATCTTTAGGGGTGACGACAGGGTCAGAAAAGTATGATTGTAATTAGTCCGTCTTTTAGATTATCCAAAAAAAAATGATACCATATTTTTCAGTTTGCCAAAAGAATCTAAATTTACAAAGATACGGAGCATCAAAGTCCCGAAACGGATGCTTGCGCTTATAAGTAAAAATTGTATCTAGTCGTGACGTCAAAATTTAAACTGTATCTTTGTCGTTTTCCATTTCTCAGAGAAAAGAAAAAATACGTGTACAATATTTTTTAATAATCTTATCGATTGGACAAAAATATTTTACCATTCATCATGTCCAATATATTTGTCTGCATGCACAGTGTACACACATCCATCCGTGCAAGCGTCATCAACATCATCAGTGATGTAAGAGCAAATACCGTTATTTGCATTATGTTGTTATTATTTGCACGACTGTTTATCTAAATACTGTGATAATACTAAACATGTGGAATCACTACAAGAGTGGTCACTGCGCGGCGCACGCGCACGTGCAGCACTGCACATTGCTTAAGATCGACGACTCTTCACAAAATGTTGGAAGTATAGAAATGGACGTATAGCTAAATAGACACTGATTTCGTGATTATTTACAAAACATTTGCGTGTATATTTTATTCTGGTTTAGATTGTAATCCTATCTTATTTTGGTTTAGATTGACGTCACATAGCCAAAAACTATAGAAATAACCAGGACGCTTCTAGGTCCTTCGGCTCGGGCCATTTGTTAACGTATCATTATAGAGATTCGGACTGAGTAAAAAAATTTTTATTTTATTTAGTCCGTCAAGATAATTATCCAAAAATAAAGGACCTATATTTTTCATTTAAAGTAGTGAAAATTCATAAAGATACACCGTTTCAAATTTTTATTTAAATTTTAGTCTACATACATATAATCCGCTAGATGACAAGTCAAATATGACACTATTTTTTAAACGTGAACATAAAAAAAATCTTTGAGAATTTTATTAAATAACAAACCGTGATAACATTCTTTCTTGGAGTCAAATAACGCGCTAAATATCAGTTATTCTGCATTAATAAATCTAAAATCTCGTTATATAAAAATAGATATGATCAATGTAAAGTAACACCATTTTGTGACCTTTAATTTTATTAACTGTACCGAATAATTTATTTTTGACCCAGCCCACAACCCTCTTCGATATCTTTAGTCATAATGGTATTACAGACTAAGTAGTATGACTTCGAGAAAGCGCTCCTTCTGGATTTTTCTTAATGTGTGCGACAGTTACCCGTGCTGTGATAAGTGAGTTTTTTGTCGAAGTTTATCGCCGGGCTATTTACCTAGAAGTCTATAAATAGACGTAACAAGGCAATGTCCATGTGGACGCAAAGAGCGAAGGTCGGATTTTAAACCGGATAGAAAAACCGGTTTAAACAATTTTAAAAAAGATATTTTTTTACTTAAGATGCAATTTAGACCAAATTAAAAACAAAAAATGTAATTAAGTACAACTTAAACGCGTTGCTCTTTAGAGTTCAGTATTTTTATATATTAAGAGAAACAAACAGGCTAAAATATTTCATATAGGCCTATGATTTATATTATAAGTTAGACAAAACCAAAAAGTTTCTACTACTAGCTTATTCCTATATTGACGTTGAAAGTTTAACTACTACAGGTCTAGCACCTAACTGTGGCAGTTCCTGAGGTATGGGAGCGGTACGGGAGGGGTGTGTTTACGAAACGTCAAACGACGCGTAACTTCAGTCTTACTTCAGTCGGGCGTCAGGCTTGCTGTCGTCAATACGTGTTATTGGGACAGGTCGCTTCAAGTAAAACGCACACGGTATTTACAACCAAAGATGAGTCCTCCAATAAGAACTCAAACGAAACAAGTAGTTTATAAAGTGTAAGAATATTTAAAACAAGAATATTAAATCCCAATTCTGCAGAGTTTAATATACAAAAAACCATTGCCATGGCTGCAAGATTCCCAGAAAGAAGCGTAATGCGCAGTAAGAAAGGAAATTCCCACGACCAATAAATTAAGAAAAGTTTTAGAGGAAGCTGGATTTATTAAATGTGGTTATACATAAGTACTTTAGACTTTTATTACGTGAATTAGGATTCCGATACAGAAAATGCCACTCAGAGAGGAAAATGTTGATATAACGCCATTCAATACAGCAATGGGGAGCCAAATACGTTACGGCAATAAGAAAATATATATCACAAGATATTTATAATATTTAACTACAAATTTTTAACCTTGGTAGGCGAGCCCGACTCACACTTGTTCGGTTTTTTTTTTGTTATTATTGTCACACGCCTCAATATTGATCTATTTGACGTAGGTACACGCTCGTAAATATCATAAGGATATCGTAAGAGATATCTGCATTAAAATGTATCACGTGTATAGCAAGACAGTTAGAACACGTCATGTCACGTCATTCGTCACCCCTCCCGTACCGGCCTCATACCTCAGGAACTGACTGAGTTAGACGCTAGACCTATAAATGTAACAAAATCTAACCATAAACTTACAATTAACCGGTAACTTTTTTTACAATGCTACTGTTACCTATTGTTGCCTTTTTGCATTTTTAGACTATTTACGTTTGCGACCATTCGATACGATACTAATTCTTATTAGATTTAGTCGAAAAGTCATTCGAATTTTTTTATTGGAAGTTTTTTTTGATGAATTAAGTTTCATTTAGGTTTAAATTTAATAGACTTTAATTCAGATTTTTAGTTTAGTTATTAGTTTCATTGTAATATTTTATTGTTTTACTTTATACTTGGTTAAGTAATACATTTAATACTGAAATTCCGAATTCGAATTTTCACTTTTTCTATCAAGAAAAATATCTTCTATATCCCTACATACATACTATCACGTCTTTATCCCTTATGGTGGAGGTGAAGTATTCTGTATCTTGCGGATCTAAGCAGTCAGAGCCCAGAGCTGCAAGACTGAAAAGCCACTTTTAGCACCATGGTGGACGTCAAATCAATATAGTGACGGGTTGCTAGCCGCATCGCCTATTGACATGATTCGCATTTTCGCCCATTCTCTCGAACGGTTCTTACGATCTGCGCGTGAAGAAAAGCAGCTGGTTCATTCTAAGTTTGTTCTCTTCTCCCAGACCAGCATGGTAAATTTTATTTTTACATTGTTCTATTTATTTTTACATTGTATTATTAGGTTTAAACCATTATCCGCCCAAATTAAGTTGACGTTTAGTAAAGTGAAACTAACTCATCTGTCAATGTCAAATTGATTTGGGTGGATAATAGTTTAAGAGGGCGCCGAGCGACCGCAGCGCCCCCAATCGCGTTTTATTACTTTTCTCAATATATAGACAATATTTTAAAAAATCCCGACGGATAATTTGTGGTTATTATTAAAGTACGTCTTTTTAAACCATTAAATTATTGTAATTTTATTTCCCTGTAGTTATTATCGACTTAACCGCCAAAAGTGGCCACTTTTGGCGGTTAAGTTGATAATAACTAAAAAAAAACAATTGCAATAATTAAATGTTCTAAAAAAAGTACTTTAATAATAACCACAGATTGTGCGTCGGGATTTTTTGAAATATTGGTTATATATTGAGAAATGTAATAAAACGCGATTGGGGGCGCTGCGGTCGCTCGGCGCCCTCTTAAACTTAGTAACAAAGTTAGTCTGGATTTTATAATAAGACGGTATATATATATTTAATTACTTTTAAATTTTATTATCAAGATGTAGATACGTAAATTCTGAATTTTGAAGTTGATGCGGTTAGCAACCCATCACCATTTAGATTACCTTTTCACCTGCACCCCCACCGTTATGCTGATCGTGGGCCTTGGGTCTTGCGGTCCTGGGATCTCACTACCCCGTTAGGTGTAAAAACGTGAGTGTATCTATTTATCATAAACAATTAGGTCCTTGATCTACACTATACTGTTATTCTACGAAGTCTGAATATGTTTAGCCTACAAGGATACACTGACAGTCTCTAGAGAGTATAATATAAAATTTATCTATAGGTACGGTGACTTTTTAAATATTAGGGTGTGATGTTTTAAATCTTTCTGTTTATGTTTTTAGTTCACATTTTATAAAACGATCAAGAATCCTTTTATTGAAAACAGCAAGAAAATTGCTTAATTAATGAAGCTGTATGAAGAAAAGTGGGAGCGTGTACTTTGAAAAAAAAAAAAACACAATTAGGTACATAAAATAACAATAGAATCAATTGACAACGGCGGACTTACTCTATAATGGAAGTCGTCAAAAAAAAACAATCTGAGTTTAAGATAAACAGCTAACAGATAGATGAATGATGTACAAAGAGAGTCAAAATAGTAATGAGTTGCTGGCAATGTCGCTAAAAATATCATAAGACAAACCGGTCAAGAGGTTGCCGATAGTCAAGAGTTCACAGCTAATGGTCCTGATAGTTATCACAATAAACTGTGCTGTTATTATGTCTACACACAATGGGTAGAATATTATTCTGCTACTTTGAATATGATTGACCTAGATCTAGAAGAGGAAAGATGTGCTGCATGGCCAATTGGCCAGTAAATTATATTACTAGCTGGTGCCCGCGACTTCCTTCGCGTGGACATTTGAGTTGTAAGCTTTCCTATCTTTCAAGTTGGAGCAAATTGCACACGGTGTGCAAATCAAATTAAAATCGGTTTAGTAGTTGAGGAGTGCTTCGCGGACAAACAACGTGACACGTAATTTTAACATACGAGTAAACTTAAAACATCGCTAACATTACCTTCCCTCATATTTTTTGTGAAAAAATCTGATTGGATTGACGTGATTGATGACCTCCGTGGTGTAGTGGTCAACATGCTAGTCCGCCAATCAGAGGTCTCGGGCACGATCCCCGGTCAGGGCAAGTTGGAATATGGCCTTTTTCAAATTGTCCTGGGTCTTGGATGTTTATCTATATGCCGCAGTTGGATTGTATAATCCGCTGTTATTCAAAAACTCTAGCTGTTTGGCATTACAGATCGGTTTTATAACATAGCTGAAAATCATTCAGCTAGATCGTCCAATGTGTTACGTTTAACAAACTAGCTAACGTAAGATTGAAGAACGATTAGCTCGGAATTCTGCCACTTGTAGGTCTTGTGGCTTGTGAAGTGTCATAACAACAAATGTGGCCTCCGATAAAGTAAATTCTTCGCCGCGTTCCGGGACTAAGCTGTTTTTATCGAGAGACATCGGGGTCATCGTTTGTGATTTCGGAGTGCAAAAAATTGAAAAGAATAAAGCAGACCTTTAGCTTGGATCCAATATTGTTATGCCCGCCTTCCGGCAGGATGGAAAATTCACGTGAATCAATTGGCCATAAGAAATCGCTGCGCCATTGAGTTGTCGGGTTTACAAAATTTCTATATTTCTAATCCAATTGCATCGAGCTGATTATCATTCTTTATTGGTGTTTTATGATGTTGGAGACTGAATTATTTAGTAAGGAGTTGAATTGAGGTTTTATTTCAATCCCACGAGAAATATAAAAATAATAAAGAACAACTATTGTCTCCTCATATATTATTTCGTTTGGTAACACAGTTTTATTTAATAATGGTAACCTTGTATGCTATCTCAACGCTAGCTGTTTGTAAAGAGGTTTGTAAGAGTTGTAGCAAGTGGAGATGCATGGTCTCTGCCTACCTTAATAGGAAACAGGCGTGAAAATATGTTTTTATGTATGTACCTATATAAAACACTTTATAGTTAGCCGTGTGGTTTCCGGCAGAGTAGAATAGGGCCACTCCAAGTCCTCCCGTGGATGTCGTAAAAGGCGACTTAGGAAATACAAGCTAAACAAAGCTTAAAAATCATCAGTGAGGCCTCTTCAACCAGTCTGGACAACGAGGAGATTGTAGGCCAAGTCCTCTGGCTTCTCTGGTCAAGTATGACTCTAGTGGTACAGACTCGTGCTCCTGCAAGGGAGACTAAAAGACCCGATGATGATGATGATCTCTTCTTTTTGATACTAAAGAGCTAAGCTCTTGTCTGTGGAGCAACCAATGCCTTCTATCTCATTATTGCTTCTATTTAGGTAAATTAGTACGGTATACCTATTTATTTATTTATTAAAATCTTTATTGACCACAACGGTAAAAAAGATGGACTTAAATGCATTCTCTACCAGTCAACCTGTAGGAAAACAGATTTTTTTTTCTGATTGCGATAGGTGCTTAAAGATGTACTTAAAATACACTCTATACTGAAGTAATACAAATACAAATTTACTTAGATACATACATACAATACACATACACATATACTATCTATATACATATATACATACATATAAATTCATACATTGTACAAATGTTTTAATATAATGACTAGTTCTGCTGCAACAAATTTACAGAAAGGTACGTGTGAATTTTTGTCTTAAAATAGAATCTGTTTGAGATACTTTTGATGTCTTCAGGTAAGGTATTCTAGAGTCGCGTAACTTGAAAAGTAAAAGAGTTAGACATAAACTCAGACCGAAATAACGGAAGATGAAGTTGAAGAGTATGACTGGAGCGAAGCTTACGGTCACCTATACTACGTATTTGGGAAATATAGTAGTAGAATGATAATGATATTAAAATAACAAAAATTCTTAAACTTACAGGATGATTGTATAACGACGATGTATAAAACTGCGTGTTTTTATTGATACTAACTATACAATACATTATACACGCCACCTGTTTCATCGCAATCGCCCCAAGGTTAGCATTTATCACAATTTTCCGCCATTGTTTCTGATATCAAATGGAATACTTTTATTTTGTCTTCGTAACGATTGTCTGTTTGCTAGCAATGATTATAGCCATACCCAAATTTTCCGGGGTCCAGTGGCGCCGCCATTTGAAATAAATCATTTAAAAGGAAACGGAGATATCATTCAAAATTGTGTCTTGGTCAAGCCCTAGATAACCCTTAAAACTATTTTATGAACTACTGTTTATAATTTAAAGTGCGAACGTGAAGCTTTTCTACGCACATTAGCTAAAAGTGGCCGTTTTTCGCAAATGTGCGTAGAAAAGCTTCACGTTCTAACTTTAAACTACAAAAAGTAGTTTAAAAAATACTTTGAATGGATATCTAGGGCTTGACCAAGACACAATTTTGAATGATATCTCCGTTTCCTTTTAAATGATTTATTTTAAATGGCGGCGCCACTGGACCCCGGAAAATTTGGGTATGGCCTTAACTAGCTGTTGCCTGCGACTTTGTTCGCGTGAACTAAAATGCTCATCAGACTTTTGCTAAGGCGCCATTTTTATATTTCTTAAAGTTTAGCTGGACCATTATGGACCTGCATCAGCTTTTCCATTTTCCAAAATCAATGATACTTAAATACTATTGTTGCCCAGGCTTAACAGCTGTATAACAAAAAAGTTTCATTCGAAACTGTCCAGCATTTCCGGAGACATTTTTGGCATGGAAACAGACATTTTTTTGTTTCTGTTCTTTTACTGTTTTATTATACGTATCGATGACTCACGCACGCACGAATATCTAGAAGTCGTGTGACCACATATTATTGTATGTACATTTAAATGTTAATATATACCATATTAATATACACAACTTTTCTTGTGTAATTACTAGTAGCATTCAGTTGTCACAGGTATGGCACTTCGTAGAAGCGGAATAATATTTATACCTGATATTACTACAAACGAAACTATTCATATACATCAAAACTTTCTAAAATTCTCCTAAAATCAGTTATACATAAGTATAGAACAGAAGTTTTATTTTACGAGTGCTCCTATCCGTAACCCTCGGTTATAGTTGTGAAATGCGCTTTTGTGTGCGTAACTAAGGGTAGCGTTAACAAGGTCATAGTTAGTGATTAAAATGCGATAGTTAAAAAATTATAAATATTTAAATGCAGTTTTTGCATCCAATTAGTTAAAAAAAATAAGAGATTGGTTAGAAGCAGTGGCAAAATTAAGAAACTTTGCTTTTTTACTTCTTTATACTGCTTCAAAATGCGATTGCATAGTTGCATACCTATAATTAACTCGAACAAAACATACTTACTTTTAAAATAAATAATGATGTGTACTACTAGTAGTTATGAATAATCATAAATTGACTCTTCTTTGGAAGTAGCTTCGTAGCTGTGGTTGCATATTATTTCGACATTTCAATTTCGCTCGCCTTTTGTTTAATTTTGATAAACAGAAATCTCAATCTGTGTCTCAGTACTAAAACTTGTTACTTAGGTACCTATAACTTTTTTTGGATGTTAAAACTATTTTTTGACGCGATATCTGTGAATAAATAGTTCCTAAGAAGTAGTGGTTCTTAACATTTGTACAGCTTATCTCACTGCTAAAAACTTTTCTCTTTTTGCTCAAACTACCCATGCTGATGGTACAGTATTTTCAATGCAGAAGTGACAATTGAACTTGAACTTAAATTAAGAAATAATTTGAATTTGCCACTATTGACACACAGAGACAGTTTGTATTCAATATAAATAAATAAATATATACTGACAAATTACACTCTGATTGAGTACCCCAAAGTAAGTTCAAAACTTGTGTTATGTATGGGATAATAACTATAATAAATTAATAACTCAACGATACTATATTTTATAACAAACTAGCTGTGCCCGTGGGCTTCGCTCCCCGTGGGAATTTCGGGATAAACTAAAAAAAACTATATACATATCAAATTTCATCTAAATAGTTTCAGTGGTTGAAGCATAAAGTGGTAACAAACAAACAAACAAATATACAAACTCACTTTCGCATTTATAATATAATAGTAGGACACAATAGAGATAAACATCCAAGACCCAGTACAGTTTGAAAAAGGCCATTTTCCAACTTGCGTTGACCGGGGGTCGAACCTGGAACTACGGGAGCGGGACTAGTATGATGACCACTGCGTCACGGAGGTCATTGTCGTATAAACCCACACAATCATGGCTCAGTAGGAGAGCTCGTGAAATAAAACATCTGTCCACAGGTACAATACTATCGATTTTAGCAGCGCTGATTTTTCTATAAAATTCACTAAAACTCTTCACAAGAACGTCTGAAATAAACAGTGTTTCCTTTACTTGTTGCCATTTTACAATTATTTCCGCTGATAGTGCTACGGAAAGAAACAATGTTATGTATGAATCTATGCATGTACGTTAAAGACTTGGTTTACGATAAGGAAGACATAACTTTGTGATAGTATTTACTTGTAGGTACGTAAAAATAGTTTAGTAGGTCAAACTGAGCAAAAAGAATGATAACGATATGAACTTCCTGAAGATGAATATTTAAATAAATATGTTAAATAATAGAAACGTTTATTCAGCTCTTAATGTTTACATTACGTTACTATATAAAAATAAACCAGCAGCGTGCATTTCTTATAGACAGAATCCGTCTTATTATAAAACGCAGACTATCTTTGTTACTAGGTTAAAACTATTATCCGACCAAATCAGGTTGACATCTAGTAATATGCCACTGGCTCTTCTGAAAATGTCAACTTGATTTGGTTTTATAATACGACGGAATTTGTCCACCCTGTGCCACCTTAAAATATTATCGGATAGGTACTAGCAAGAAATGTATTTTGCTTGATATGCAGCTATTCTCGTTTTAGTGCCTAGCTGTCAAAAATATTTGTGTAAGTAATAATTACATATACAGTTACAGATCTCGTATGCTAGTTATTATAATAAATTACTTTTGTAAACGTTTTAAGAGCCCGTTGACGGCTTTAGCGAGGCCTGTAGGACCGGGTCACAAATGCTTCTGTCCGGCTGTCCGTCTGTTCGTCTGACCGGCTGGTTTCGCCTGCAGGTCCGATCCTCGTGAAATTTTGTAAGGTAGTTCGATATAGATTTTTTTTGTAGATTCAGTTCTTCAAAATTTTTCAAAATGGCTGAAATATGGTGGGTGAAATCTTAAAAAAAAAATCACACATTTCATAATATTGTGAGCTTGTAAACTTTATATATCCGTGTCTGAATTTTTTCCTGATTTTGAAGATTCTTCATTTGTCCCGGCTCCAAACATGCTCGTAAACGATTTGCGAAGAAACTGAATGGTATTCACAGTGTGTTTGTTCTTCACTTCACATTGTGCCACTGCATTATCAATGTGTGTCGACAGTTGTTGTTCGCAATGCATGTAAATTATCCTGCCTGGCCCAATTAACTAATGAACCTAACCTCATTCCATCGCTGGTAGATATATTTATCGGGTCTGCGTTCTTTTACAGACAAAAGTTTTATAGATTTTCGTTACCAAGAAAAAATGTCTAAAATTATAACTTCATTGAATAATCAATACGTAGAATACTTAGTACGAAGAATTTTTGAAATAGATTTTTGTTACACAGAAAGTCAGTCAGTCAGAATATTTTTATTTTTTATTAGTATTTTACAAATAATATTTTCTTTTTCGATATTTGACGACCTCCGTGGCGTAGTGGTCACCATGATAGTCCGCCACCCAGAGGTTTCGGGTTCGATCCCCGGTCAGGGCAAGTTGAAAAATGGCCTTTTTCAAATTGTCCCGAGTCTTAGATGTTTATCTATATATGTATTTGTTATAAAATATAGTATCGTTTAGTTAGTATTCCATAACACAAGTCTCGAACTTACTTTGGGGCTAGCTCAATCAGTGTAATTTGTCCCTATATATTTATTTATTTATAATATCATATCAAATATTTTTATTTTCAATAATATATAAACTTATAAACAAGTAGCATGTACTATGAAGATAGTACCCACTAGCTCTTTCGTACCTTCTTTCTTCTTCTACATTCAAGAGCCTCATTCCTTGTTTATTTATGGTCTAACAAAATATACTAAAACTATTTTAAGGGTTAATTCAGTCCGTGATACTGAACAACTTTTCCCAAGGAACACGTATCGAGATATGAAAAGTAACTTTTGGCCTCCCATACGTTGTTTAGTTGTAAGTTACTTGACAGATCTGCTGATTCGAGTTTTTTTCATATTTCTACAACATACATATATTCCTTTGGGAATTTTGTTCAGTATGACGGACTGAATTCACCCTTAAAATAGTTTCAGTATATTTTTTTAGACCTTATAATATATTACTATGTTTTTACCATGATGTCATTTAATGAATTTGGTTTCTCATTCACAGCAAGAAACAGGGGAGTCACTCTAAAAGCAATACGCAAGACGGACATAATTGCGTATCCGTGTTTCGGTGTCAAGCATTATTGAGCACTAACGTATGATGATAAAGTCTCATTTGGTTTGACATAGAAATAGGACGTCACTATCGTATGAATAACTAATTATTTTATAGAGTAACCCGCCAGGCCACATTGTAGTTAAGTATGGAAATTGAAATGCAATCAAAATGGTGCCCGGGTTGCTAGCCGCATTGCTTATTGACGGTTATGACTGTTTTCTTACTTTCTTTCGAAGGAGAAGCTCAGTGGCCTGCGGGAATGCGCTTTACTAGCGTTTTCGCATGTAAAGCGACACCGAGCGTGGTCTGCATGGGTGACCATGCAGAGTGTGCAAGTGGCATCAAAATTCTCGAGCTCCTCCGTGCTTCTGAAGACACGTATAAGTCGTTGTTCAGATGCTTTTAGGCAGCATTAAATACTGTCACCAGTGCTGGCCACAAACTCGAAAAACAGACAAAATAAAAACTTTTTAATGATTACTCAGATTTTTGAATATTTCCTCGATCTGTAGATATTTTTCACATCAACACTCATAAAAGATGAAAAAAAACTATAAAATAATGTTAGTCGTCATCGAGTCATTAATAAGGTACTTACTTACACGTTTTTAGGGTTCAGTACTCAAAGGGTAAAAACCTTGTTACTAAGACTCCGCTGTCCATCGTTGGTCTGTACGTCTGTCTGTCACCAGGCTATATCTCATGAACCGTGATAGCTGTTGCCGCTATAACAAAAAAATATATCTAAAAACAGAATAAAATAAATATTGAAGTGGGGCTCCCAAACAGCAAATTTGTTATTTTAATTTTACATGTTCTAATACGTACCCCTAGGAATCTTTCTAAAACTAACACTTTTCGATTCCTGTTGTATCTCTCATAAACTATCTACAATATTATGTATATTATCTTAAACCACTTTATCAACATCATTGCTCTAAACCAGCTATCGGTACTATCGATCGATAGTTCGTCATTTATCGATTGAAACTATCGATTGTAAACTATAGAATTTTCGGCAACAACTTAGAGCCGCTAACCCATGCTTTGTCTGCCCTATTTCTCTAAAGACGTGATAGTACGTACGTAAAACAAAACTGTTAATAATATACGTTTTAATAATTTCCCAAGAGCGTGTCAGGCCACGCGCAGTGTAGGGTTCCGTAGTTGCGAATGCCAATTTGGTTTACATCACTGAAAACGTCTAAAAACTAATTTTCTATTGAATTTGTAAGAAATTTTGCATTTTCCGATTACATTTTATAAGTTGATCGCCTATAACTGTTACCTCTCCCACTGTGCCACCTTCGCGCCAATTTCTTTTGAGCCGCAGCACTCCTGTTCAAATTAGCTTCAATCCTATTTTTGTGAACTAAAGTAAACACTGTAAAACACACAATTAGCACTGTGTACACAGCATAGCAATTGTTCTCCAAAGTCCACACAGCTAGCGATATAATATTCATTTTAACTTTAAAAAAATTGATTTAAAAACTTCGCGTGCGTGTATACGTTTGAAAAACGCGCGGTGCGTGCTCCTTATACGAAGTCATGCGACCAACTACCAACTGCTCGATTATTGTTTTTCCTAATCGTTTTACCATACACTGTATTACTCATTATCAATTATAAACTCTATACGTATGTTGATAAAGCATATATTCCCGTACACGTTGTGTTGGCAGTGATGCGAAGTCGGATACTTTTTGCAACGACCTTGAATACAGAAAATCGTAGCAAAAAGTTTGTACGGTATCTTCGGATTGTGACTTTTGATAAATGAAGCTTTTGCTGTAACTGCTGGCAGTTTGCCTAAGCGTAATAATAATGTGTTTGTGAATTACATGATGTACTAGAGTTACTAATGACCTCTGTGCCGTAGTGGTTACCATGCTAGTCCACCACCTAGAGGTTCCGCGTTCGATCCCCGGTCAGGGCAATTTGGAAAAAGGCTTTTTCAAATTGTCCTGGGCCTTGGATGTTTGATGTTTATCTATACAATGTCTTTTTTTATTAAGTACAAATATTTTAAGGGGTGAATCAGACCATCATTTTGAACAACTTTTCCCAATAAATGTATATCGAAATAGGAAAAAAAAAATTAGGTTTTCATAGAAATCGAAGTAGTCACGTGATATCATTACTATGGAAAATGAAAATTATTTTTTCGTATTTCGATAACAATTTACTGGGAAAAGTTGTTCAAAATTATGGACTGAATCACCCCTTAAAATACTTATTTGTACTTAATAAAAAAGGACATTGTATAAGGTTTAACAAAATATTCTGAAACTTTTATAAGGGTTCAGTCCGTGATGGTAAACCACTTTCCCAAAGGAAAATAATATGCCCAAATATGAAAACAAAATTTTTGACTTTCCATACCAACTCGGATCAACATATCGGTCAACTTGTATAGGAGGCCGAAAGTTACTTTTCATATTTCGATGTACGTTCCTTGGGGAAAGTTGTTCAGTATCATGGACCGAATTCACCCTTAAAATAGTTTCAGTATATTTTGTTAGACCTTATATATTTAGTATTTATTTATTTTATAAACAGCTGTCTTTACAGGTTTTAACCTAATGCGACATGTATTTGTTATAAAATATAGTATCGTTGAGTTAGTATCTCATAGAACAAGTCATGAACTTATTTTGGGGCTAGCTCAATCTGTGTGATTTGTACCTATTTATACAACTTGTAACGGTTATACGTTGTATACACATATAATTATTATTACTAACTTAGGGCAGTTCGGACACGACAGCACCGCAGTAACAACAGTAGTCGTGTCGTGTGTACAAACATGTTATCACGTTCCGATTGTAGCATTTTATTATCATTTCTATTAAGAATCCCCTCACCCTAGACTTTTCCATTCAAACGTAGTCTACGTTTTATTTCTAAACAACGTGTCAGATTTCAGTAGAAATCTGTAATTTTAAAGAAATTGCAATTGCCTAGGGTTATAATCTTATAATTGTTTTTCTACAGTAAAATTATGAACTGGAAAGAAAATATAATTATGGAGAAGTTCCCGTACTAAAGGTCAAAAATGATATAACACACTATATTCTATTTCAAGTTCATATTTTGACTTTGAACACCAGTTATATGCCTAGATATGTGCAATATCTTTGAAATTACAAAACTTTGCCGAAATCGGACATGTCGTTTCGAAATAAAACGTTTTCGCGGTCAAAATATGAACTTGGAATAGAACATAATGTGTTATAATTTCATTTTTTACCATCAGTATGGGAACGTTGTAAGGGGATTCTTAACATTTATGTTAACGCGTTATTAACGCATTCGGCAGAAAGCATTATTCTTTATTCGTTTTGTTTTTATTGTGTGTAAGTGGCCAACGCTAGTGTCAGATTTTAAATAATATAAAAAAACGGTAACGGTAAGAGTCGGACTCCTACGAAGGGTTCGTATCAATATCTATAAAAAAATACGTTTGTTGTATGGGAGTCCCACATAAATATTTAGTACCTGGGCGACCGAGCTTTGCTCGGTTACATCGAAAATACGCGTTTCCAAACATAAGACTAATCTAGATCAATTGTTTACCCCCGAAAACCCCCATATACCAATTTTCTGCGAAATCATTAGAGCCGTTTTCGAGATCACAGAAATATATAAATAAATATACAAGAATTGCTCGTTTAAACATATGTTATTTTAATGCGATTATTTATTTTTAAATGAATATACAACTAAATATTCTGTGAATATTTCAAGCGTCTAGCTGTTGCGTTGCCGTTGTTAATATCGAGCAAAAAACGGCAACGTTTTTTGTTATAAAATATAGTATCGTTGAGTTAGTATCTATAACACAAGTTTCGAACTTACTTTGGGGCTAGCTCAATTAGTGTGATGTGTCCCTATTTATATATTTATTTTATTTATTAGAGCCATAATCAAATTTTCATTTCAGTTGTCATCCAAGGATGCCAACGACCATGCGGAATCAAGAAATACGATTCGCTATACTTTTACGATAAGCTATACCTCAGAGCTATACTTTTGCCGTGTGGTTTCCGGCAGAGTATATTAAGGCTCCTACCCGCGCTAGCGACCTTGAAAACACAAAAATAATAATTTCTTTCTGTAAGTGAGATTATCAGAAACCCTCTTACAACTTTTTAGCTAGTATCCTTAAGTTTCATTAGAACCTCGAAAGTCATTGAAATACTATCCGCTTTAGAAAGCTTTACAAAAAGAGTCAAAAGTGGCCGTTTTTAGTATTTTTTGCAAAGGAAACTACAGCGTATTGTATTTTAATGACTTTCGAGGTTCTAATGAAACTTAAGGATACCAGCTAAAAAGTTGTACGAGGGTTTCTGATAATCTCACTTACAGAAAGAGAAATTAATTTTTTTGTGTTTTCAAGGTCGCTAGCGCGGGTAGGACCCTTAAGGCCACTGCAAGTGGATGTCTTAGAAGGCGACTTAGGAACAAGCTAAACAAAGCTTTTAAACATCAATGACTCCTCTAACCCATCTGGCCAGCGATGAGAGTGCAGGCCAAGTCCTCTGGCTGCTCTGGCCAAGTATGGCTGTGGTAGTACAGAGAGGGTCGTGCTCCTGCAGTGGAGACAAAAAACACCTGATGATGATGATGATGATACCGCTCGCCTGCCTGACGTCAATTCCTTGTAAATGCAGTTAGGATCTAAGGATATCCACAAAAGAGACTGTATTATTATTCTAGACCAAAATCGACGCGGCCAACATACGATTACATAACTTTTTTTTACTTAACCTCTAAATACATTAATTACTAATACAATAATGTAATACACTGTAATTATATGCCGGATAGTCGTAATTATCTGTAGTCGTAATTAAAGTGTTCTGGCAAATGTTATTTGAAACAACAGGCAAAAGCGGATGTACTAAATGTAAGCATTTGATTGAAGTTGTCGAATTTGATACTTAGGTTAATTTACATAATAGTATTTGAACCAAATTTATAGTTCTCATAATATGGGTATTAAATATTAAGCATAATTTTATATAATTTTTTATAAGTAATATATGTGTTTAATAATGTTGTTTAGTATAGTTATTATATCATAAACGAAAATTTAGATTAATAAAAAAATAAAAGTAGATCGCGGGCACCAGTGGTGTTTTTGATGTCCACTTCCATACAGGAAAAACAAAAAAAACTATAGAATAATGCATACTGCTAAATAATACATGGCGCACTAAAAATATTCTATTTTTACTCGTATAAATGTTAATAGAAATGATAATAAATGGGACCATCCGGAATGCGATAACATGTGTGTACACACTCACACATGATCTTTGTTTGAAGGTTGATAGAATCGGGTTCATTACGCCTTTTCTGGCTATCAGTTGTTGACTTTATCTTTAGCTTACACGCAACAAAGCTCCCGGTTGCGACGTCCTAATAACAACGTAGGGAACCTTATCGTGTAATAAACGTAAGGTGTAATAATAGATTTAGTTAAATTTGTATTGTTTTGCAAAAATATAGTGGCTACTCTATACTGTATCTTACTCTATCTTATTTTCTTGTCCCTTGCCTATAACTTTGCACCTCACCTGTTTTCGTCAAACATCTCCAAGTACCTCGGTTGCCTAGAAGAGATTGCAGTTGCGATAAGGCCGCCTTTTGACATCTGTTTTATGTACCTATTACTCTGTTACTCTATGTTTTGGTGCAATAAAGATTTTAACTAACTAACTGTACATTTATTATTATTTTTGTGCCAACAAACAATAACATAGTCGATAATTTTAGGTCATAGCAGAAAACCAGCGTTTTATTTAGTAAAGGTTTGCGCTGAGCTTTGACCTTTTGAATTTCTGAAACTCACACAGACTATTGTTTTTGTATAATAATTTATGCGTTTTTGGGTGTTTATGTTTAGTTTTAATAGCTTGTGTGTGTTAAGTTATATTCAATAAAGATTATTCTTATTCTAGATGGATATGAATGGAGAAACCTCATTTAGAGTAAAGACGTTTTGAGAAAGAACATTTCAAGAAAGTAATTTTATAAATGAAATAAAATCTTGCGAAAAGTGTATTTGTATTGATAAAATACAGTGTAAACATTTTTTGGCCCTATATAGTATATTTTATGTTTTGTAACTATAAGAATCTGTATAGCTGTTGGTTTATCAATAAACGAAAATAAAATAAAAGGTTTTCTGAAAGGATATTTCGAGAAAATAAAATTTTTGAAAATAGACCTAGTCGATACCAGTAACGACATCTATCGTAAGCCGTAACTTTTACAAACTATGATTATGATTGCTACTCCTATCCCGAATAGAGACACATTTTCCTTGTAAATCAAATTGCTATACAGATTTTCACAGGAAATGTGTAAAATCGCACTAAGTGAGATACATTCTTTCTTATTATGATAAAATAAGAACTAACTTTATGCATTTCGACTGCCACGGTGGTCCATTTTTCAAGGCGTTCACCTTGTGATCCGCAGGTCATGGGTTGTTTCCAGCCTGGTTAGGATATTGCACACTTGATACAGATACAGATACATTTTCACGTCTATATCCCTGACGGGGTAGACAGAGCCCAGGGCCGTTAGGCCCAAAGGCCACGCTTAGCGTGGTGGTGGGCGTTAAGATGGAAAAAGAATCAAAATAGTGATGGGTTGCTAGCCGCATCGCCTATTACCATGATTCAAATCTCGCCCATTCCCTCGATCGGCTCTTACGATCTGCGCGGGTAGAGTAGCAGCCGGTGCATTCTAAGTTTTTTCTTTTCTCCCAGACCAGCATGGAAGAAATGCAGACTCGAATCACTTGATTATCCAAAAAGAAGGCATGTATAAACCGTGGGTCCTGAACGTTTGATCATCAAACTACCCAAGCATTGGTTCTGGTTTACCCTTTGGGTTGCGGAGGTCACACGGCAGGCGCTCTGTGTAAAAACCAGCAACCTCGTCATCTCTCCTTGGTTAAGTAGCGGACCCCGAGCTCTGAAGCATTACTGCTGAATATGCAACCGGGAAAATACGCTCGGATGATGAAGAACTAACTTTACGACTTGGATAAACCATTATTCACCCTAATAAAGTTGACTCCCATGCTGGTCTGGGAGAAAAAAACTTAGAATGTACTAGCTGCTTCTCTTCCCATCCCACGCAGATCGTAAAAGCCGATCAAGGGAATGGGCAAAAATGCAAATCATGTTAACAGGCGATGCGGCTAGCAACCCATCACTGTATTGATTGCTTTTCCATCTTCTCGCCCACCATGACGCTAAAAGTGGCTTTTGGGTCTTGCGGCCCTGGGCTCTGCATAGAACCGCAAGATCCAAAATGCTCTGCCCCATTAGGGATAAAGACGTGATGGTATGTATGTATGTATAAAGTTGACAGTGACTGACATAAAAGAAGGTGGCATAATATTGCTACCCGCTAGCTGCGCCCCGTGATGTTACCCGGCGGGACCTTAGGAGATCGGTTCTGTATTTATTTAATATAATTAATTCTGTGCCACAGGCCACAACAGCATGTGATGTGCAACAAAAAATGCACACGTTGCCCTGAGATAATTTACTATAGGCCACGTTTACATGTGACTGGGCGGCAAAAAATGTTCACGTGGAGACAGAACATTACAACAAACAAGTAATTTGTAATTTTCTTGTGTATCAATATGAACTTGACTATAGTTTAGTAATTATTTAATCACTATACCTATCCACTATCAGTTTCAAATGCCCTGTGGTATCCGGCAGAGTAGAATAGGACCACTCCAAGTC
This sequence comes from Acrobasis consociella, assembly GCA_963555685.1. Lineage (NCBI taxonomy): Eukaryota > Metazoa > Arthropoda > Insecta > Lepidoptera > Pyralidae > Acrobasis > Acrobasis consociella. Next base: position 1,199,989 of record OY743116.1, read on the forward strand.
TTCCCGTGGATGTCGTAGAAGGCGACTTAGGAAATACAAGCTAAACAAAGCTTACAAACATTATGTGACCTCTCCATCCCCTCTGGCCAACGAGGAGAGTATAGGCTAAATCCTCTGGCTGCTATTGCCAAGTATGGCTCTAATAGTATAGAGAGGTCGTGCTCCTGCAGTGGAGACAAAAGACCCGATGATGAACAGTTTCAAATACAAGCATAGAACCATGCGCAGCGTATGATACGCGGCACTTTGAAGTTGAGCGGTAAGCGGCAGCGGCAGCGGCAGCACGTGCCGCGCTGCACTTGCTGCAGCGGCCGGCGGTACCATTTAAATATTTTTTTAAATATGTAGGGACAAATTACGCTGATTGAGCTAGCCCCAAAGTAAGTTCGAGACTTGTGTTATGGGATACCAATTTAACGATACTATAAATCTATAACAAATACATATATAGATAAGCGTCCAAGACTTAGGACAATTTGAAAAAGGCCATTTTCCAACTTACCCTGACCGGGGATCGAACCCGGGACCTCTGGGTGGCGGACTAGCATGGTCACCACCTACGCCACGGAAGTCGTTAAAACCATTTTTTTTGCATAAAATGACTTTAGAACCACGCGACTCATGGCGCGGCAAGCATGCTTCAAATGACACGCTCTCAGTGAAGTGAATTTTGATGCCATTTTTCAAAAGTGGAGTCACTAAACGAATGGTTTTTCCATTCGTTCAGTGACTCCACTTTTGAAAAATGACAATGACACGCCTTTCGAAAATGACACTTCTGAGCTTATCCCTTATGTATTTCTTAGTCTACTGCTAAACTAAAGACACTCCCATAGGCTCCCTTTCCTAAAGGGAGAATTTGACCGTAATCACCACACTCACAGACGGGTTCAAGATTGCAATTGATAATAATATAATAATAAAGTTTTATTTCTCTCCACAAAACCAGTATAAAAAGAATGGTACAATACAAATATTAAGGTTCCAAATTAAGTATTTTAATACAATTCAACTTAAGTATTTTACGGCCATACCCAAATTTTCCGGGGTCTAGTGGCGCCGCCATTTAAAATAAATCATTAAACGGAGATATCATTTAAAATTGTGTCTTGGTCAAGTTCTAGATACCCATTCAAAGTATTTTTTAAACTACTTTTTGTATTTTTAAGTGAGAACGTGAAGCTTTTCTACGCACATTTGCGAAAAACGGCCACTTTTAGCTAATGTGCGTAGAAAAGCTTCACGTTCGCACTTTAAATTATAAACAGTAGTTCATAAAATAGTTTTAAAAGTTATCTAGGGCTTGACCAAGACACAATTTTGAATGATATCTCCGTTTCCTTTTAAATGATTTATTTCAAATGGCGGCGCCACTGGACCCCGGAAAATTTGGGTATGGCCTTAATACAATTCAACTAAACAGGATTGTGCTAAGATAGTAGAATATGTCTATGTATAAAGGACTGTGCTTAATTTATTTCAATTCAATTTATTTAATTTAGTTCTAACTACTAAAAGTCACTTTTTAGGGTTCCGTAGCCAAATGGCAAAAACGGAACCCTTATAGATTCGTCATGTCTGTCTGTCTGTCTGTCCGTCCGTATGTCACAGCCACTTTTTTCCGAAAGTATAAGACCTATACTGTTGAAACTTGGTAAGTAGATGTAATATGTGAACCGCATTAAGGTTTTGACACAAAAATTGAAAAAAAAAAAAACAATAAATTTTGGGGTTCCCCATACTTAGAACTGAAACTCAAAAAAATATTTTTCATTAAACCCATACGTGTGGGGTATCTATGGATAGGTCTTCAAAAATGATATTGAGGTTTCTAATATAATTTTTTTCTAAACCGAATACTTTGCGCGAGAGACACTTCCAGAGTGGAAAAAAAGTGTGCCCCCCGTAACTTCTAAAATAAGAGAATGATAAAACTAAAAAAAAATTATGATGTTTATTACTATGAAAACTACTAGCGAAAATTGGTTTGAACGAGATCTAGCAAGTATTTTTTTTTAATACGTCATAAATCATAAACGGCAATTTACCTTTCATTCATTCAATCAACTCAAATATAAAAATTTAAAAAAACATACTACAAGACTTTTATATTATGTTATTTGCTACTACGGAACCCTTCATGGGCGAGTGCGACTCGCACTTGGCCGCTTTTTTTTATAATAGGAACACTATGAACCCTGTTTTATGACATGCAGTTAATTTATAAATTTAAATGTTAACAAAGTATAAATATATAGTTTTTTGTAGTCAACAGCAAGATTTTTAGATATTTATTATCAGTAAAGTTATTGTCAAGTTATATATGTATAAAAGTATTTTCAATGTTTATTTAGTATAGTATACTTTGTGTCAATTTTAATTTTTTTATCGGTAAAATACTCGGCCAATTTTTAATAAGTTTTATTTCATCATCATTATGTCTTTTTGCCTCTCTCTGTTAATATATTTTTATTGAGAGTTTTTTCTTCATTCGTTGTCGGGTAGGGCATTATAAATTGGGAATCCACGATCCTGACATTCCTGAGACTGATTATATATACATTGCCTGTTTTGCAAAGATCAGTAAAATTTTATCACTACAAAACCCGCAATGTATATAAAATCTGTCTTTTTTCGACACGTGGACGATCGCCCTTAAAAAGTTCTGGCTTAAAAGCCGGTCTCACTAGTGCTGCCAATTCTCTGTTACATATACCTCATAAAACACCTATTTCAGAGTAACACGGGTAGTAATAAATCGTTTAAGCTCGGTGGCCGGCGGGAGTGCGCTTTCGCAAGTAAAGCGACGCCGGGCGTGGTCCGCACTTGGATGGGTGACCACAAGTGGCATAAAAATTTCTCGAGCTCCGTGGTTCGGAAGGCACGTATGAGCCGTAGGTCCTGGCTGTCATCATTGTATGACAGTCGTCAATCTATGTCAGATGCCTTTAGGCAGCCTGAAAAATCTGACACCACTTACTAACACGAAAAACCACAACAAACAGTAACTAATCGAATTCTATTATGTCATCTCACATGGTTCTGGCAGAGAAAAATTAGGGTCACTCCAAGTCTTCCCATGAAGGACAAAAGGCGACTTAGGAAATACAAGTTAAATCAAGCTGTAAACATCAGGAAGACCTTTCCAACCTGTCGGGCCAGCTTGAAGAGTGTAGGACATATTTCCTGGTGCAGTTCTTTCGTCAAGGCAACCCTGACCTCGCTCTTCAACTTATATTTGCTTAATACAGATATAGATACATTTTCACGTCTATATCCCTGACGGGGTAGACAGAGCCCGGGGCCGTTAGGCCCAGAGGCTACGCTTAGCGTGGTGGTGGGCGTTTAGATGGAAAAGGAATCAAAATAGTGATGAGTTGCTAGCCGCATCGCCTATTACCATGATTCAAATCTCGCCCATTCCCTCGATCGGCTCTTACGATCTGCGCGGGAAGAGAAGCAGCTGGTACATTCTACTTTTTTTTTCTCCTAGACCAGCATGGAAGAATTTGCTTAATACCACTCTTAAACACCTGTTTGAGAATAAAAGGGTTAGTTACAAATTGAGTTTTGTTCTACCGCCACATAGGGTTCCGGCAGTATAAAATTAGGGCCACTCCAAGGAGGTTCCTCCGTACGTACGTACGTACCTCCGTCCTATTGAGGAGGTTGAACAGTGTAGGGCATATTTCCTGGTGCAGTTCTTTCATCAAGGACAACCCTGACTCGCTCTTCCACTCATTTTTGCTTCATACACGCTTTTAGTAAATATCCTGTTATCCATTATATCTTCTTACCCAAATTATAAATCTACATGCCCAATGATGAGGTTAAAATCTAATAAATCAATTAAACAAGAAACCTTTGTTGGTTTTTAAACTATCGCGCTTTGAACATAAGTTTATACGAGTATAAACGGGACATAGCAAGAACCTTTTTTATTTCGTCTAACGTTGTGAATATGAGTTACATCCTTCGTGGTCGCAGACATACTGGCTGGAGTGCAGCGTTGTTTCCTTGTTGATAGTGAACGCAGCCAGTCTGTCTGCGATCCCGAATAATGTAACCTATTCGAAACGTTGGACGAAACAAACACTATTTGTGTCAAGCCCCGTTTATATATATATATACACTAGCCGAAGCCCGCTACTTCGCTTGCGTGGACTTTATGTCTCTGGAAAATTCTCATCAGGCTGAACAACTTTTGCTAAGGCGGTTTAGTTTAGCTGGACCATTATAGTTCTGCATCAAATGTTTCATTTTCCAAATTCATTTACACCCTACATGTTGCCCAAGCTTAACAGCTATATAACAACAGACAAACAGACAAAACCAGACTAACAGATATAGAAACAGACTTTTTTTAATTATTACTCTATTACAATGTCTAAATCGCCCCCAATTTTTTTTTTGTTATATAAGTATTTAATGTACAGACACACTTTTTTACTGTTTTATTATAAGTATAGATAGATTAATAAAGTGAACTTTGGTTAGGTATCTACTTAGAAAATATGTTAGACTATGTCCTAGGTCGTCGTCCATCCGTCGGAAATTTCGACACCTGTGCCACGATCCTTGAATTATTTGATTAGACTTATTTACAACAGTACACAATAAAAGCAAACAGTCTGATTCATCCTTATAGTGTCATCTCTGATATCTCTTGAAAACGTAATCGTTGAATAGGTCTTTCAAAAATATTTTGAGCTTGTGTACACCATTTTTGCAATTTTTTCTTAGAGTCTAGTGTCCTCCCCACTACCAACGTTTATATGCTGAACGGTTCTTTATGGATACGAGAAAAATTCACAGTTTATATATAGTATTTTATGCAACAGTTGTATAAGAGGGTTCAAAATATGCGAGTGGCGCAGGTTATATTTACTAAATAAAATACAAAACCAAACAAAGAAAATATGAAAATGTTTGACTTACATGTTTGGTAAATCAGATTTAGAATATACAAGTACTGATCTATATGGTATCTATGGTAAACTTTTTTTTTAACTGACGTCTTTTTAGTGACTATGTTAAAAAATCATTTTTTTCTTATGTTGGCAGTATGGTAAATCTATAGAAAAAAATGTTCTTGGTCTATGGCTAGGCGTATCGTTTTAGTGAAATAACGACACATGTGCTATTATGAGGCATAGAGTATAGACTTTTTTCTGCAATCATATTATCAATGTTCTTATATTAGTGTTCAGAACCATTTAAAAGACAGATAACAGTACAGGAGTAGAAAAAAGAGGTTTTTAAGGAAACTATCAAAGCTAAGTAGGGTTTACAAATTAAAAAGTCATAGGCGATCAACTTATAAAATGTACTCGAAAAAGGAAAATTTTATACAATTTCAATAGAAAATAAATTTTAGACGATTTTAGTGGCGTGAAGTCAAAGTCAGCTTTCGTAACAACGACATCCTACAATTCAATTCAAATTCTATTCAAATATATCTTTATTATCATAGGATATTTATAATATCTTTTAATAATCGTCATTGTTTTGTTGTACAATTGTTGACGTCAAAAGTTTACTTACAGCTAAGTTTACTGCCGCTTCCAAAGCGCTAGTGCAGAAGAAGCGGTAAGAAACTGCACTGCAGCATTTTCTCCAATGACGTCAACTACATTGCGCGTGGTCCGACTCGCACTTTGCGGTTATTCCATCTTGACGCCTACGATCACGCTATGGTGGCCCTTGTGTCTAGTTAGTTTCGAATGGTCTTACTGACTGACTGATAGCTGTTTTGGAGATCAATATTATTACGATAACCAACAATACTATCGATATCGATCGATGACTACGAGCAAACTATTGAACTATTGACAGTATCGATAGTATTGCGTTTCAAAAACTATCGATAGTATGGGATACTATCGATATAATCTATTTTTTTAAATACCGATTCTGTCGATAGGAGCGGTCCTCATATAAAATAAATAAATAAAATAAATAAATAAATGGGGACAAGTTACACTGATTGAGCTAGCCCCAAAGTAAGTTCGAGACTTGTGTTATGGGATACTAACTCAACGATACTATATTTTATAACAAATACATTATATAGATAAACATCCAAGACCCAGGACAATTTGACAGTTTGTCCTCATATCGATGCGATATGAGGACTATCAGGCTGCAACACTAGTTGCTAGGTTTTATTAGGTTGTAGCAGTACCTGCAACATTGTAGAAAGTTTATGTCATCTTTATAATTATATCATTAAATTATTCTTCTAAGTTCTAAGTATTGTTTGCGTAAGTGACTTACATTAACCCCTAAATAGGAACTACCCATCATACTTACGTCAAAAGGTAGAGTTTATACAAGTGCACGTAATAGCTTGATGTGCTTTGCTAAATTTTTATTGGACGGAAGTTCCTTATCGCGCGTAGCGAAAGGGGGCTAGACGGAAAAAAATAATACGAAAAGTTGAAAGTTGTAACGATACTTTTTGCTATAGTTGTAAGCCGTGCGGCGTGCGCGTGTTTCTCTGTCTGTCTCTCTCTCTCTCTATCTCGAACTTTGTTCCATCTGGGTGTCCCTTGACACATCTCAAGTTTTTTATTTATCTATTTTGGAATTTTTAATGCAAATCTTTTCGCCCAATTGTAACATACGTGTAATTGTCACCATCAGATCTTTTAGTCTCCACTGCAGGAGCACGACCCTCTCTGTACTACCAGAGTCATACTTGGCCAGAACAGCTAGATTTGGCCTACTCTCCGCGCTGGCCAGACGGGTTGGAGAGGTCTCATTGATGGTTATAAGCTTTGTTTAGCTTGTATTTACGTCGCCATCTACGACATCCACGGGAGGACTTGGAGTGGCTCTATTCTGCTTGCTGGAAACCACACGGCAAAAACATAAGAGTATATACAACGTGTATTTGACAATTTTTAAGCGTTTAAATCAAACCGAGGGTAGTATAATGAAATTTTAACTTACCTAGTACATAACAAAAAAAAAAATTCGACGGCTGCACACTTTTGTATGCAAACGCCGAAAGTTTTTGTGTTTGACTATTATTTTAATTTCATGGTACTATAGTGATTAAGTATATATAGCCCGTGGTTGGATTTATTACACATAATTGACATAATGTCGTTTACACGTCGTTTATGATTTAGAGGCAATAGAGAATATGACTTTGACTTTTTGCACGTATTTATTTTTATTTGCTAAATAAAATTATCATTAACCACAGTAAACAAATACGATAGAATTTATAAAATATTTAATCACTGACGAACTTCGATACTTTAAAGTTTCATTTAGAAAGAGAAGTCCGATATGGATTGGTGACGTCACCGTCCATGTCCTCTATATAATATGACCATGGAACTTACCCAAAGTACACGATTTGTCAACACAAGAAAAAACAGCTCAAAAATTTTTTTTTGCAATGTAGTTTAAATACTTAAATAACCTAAATTTGAGCTAATCAAAATTTACATTTAATTGATCCTTTTCACTAAACGTAAAGGCCCAACGCAGACGACAGACTAATCCATGCCGCACTTCTTAGTCTGTGAAATATAACCCATGGAATTACTTGCAGAAACGCACACGACGCGCAAAAAGTCCGGCGCGCGTCGTGTGCGTTACTGCATATGATTCCATTCTATTTTCACAGACTATCCCAGACTAAGGGCCGCGTTACACTGGATTGGCATGGCATGGCATCGGAAGCGACGCGTCATGTCAAAACAAGCTTTATGTCAAGTAATATAAGATGCATAACCGCTTGAACGCGGAGAGCCGGCCGGCGGCCTGCCGCGCTCCCGCGGCAAAGACGCCCTCGGGTCTGCGTTGGGCCTAAAAATTCATTTTAATAAATTTTAAATCATTATTTTCAAGAAAGCTTGCGACTTGTCAACACCATTTTTCCTGTCCCACGGACGTCGTCAGAAGCGACTAAGGGAGGTGTAGCAGCGCAGCGAGGATTCAAAGTGAAGCAAGGGATCATATTTATCGTTCGAAGTAAAAATATTACCGACTCGACGGAGCATACTCTTTACATCGCAATTTTTTTTAATATACCTTTAAACGATTTAAAAACCTTACTTTTAAAGAAAAGTATCTACATGGGAAGCTCGGTCTTTTCTTAATACTGTAGCACGATGGCCTGATAGAAGTGAACATAAATAGTGCTATTGCAAGTTAAGTGACAAAGAGCGTGGTCCGCACTTGCATGGACCACAAGTGGCATAAAAATTTCTCGAGTTTTCTACTTGCTTCGGAAGGCACGTATAAACCGTTGGTCTTAGCTGTCATCATTGTATGGCAGATACCTTAAGGGTCCTCCCCGCGCTAGCGACCTTGAAAACACAAAAAAATTAATTTCTCTTTCTGTAAGTGAGATTATCAGAAACCCTCGTACAACTTTTTAGCTAGTATCCTTAAGTTTCATTAGAACCTCGAAAATCATTGAAATAAAATACCCTGAATTTTCGTTTGCAAAAAATACTAAAAACGGCCATTTTTGACTCTTTTTGTAAAGGTTTCTAAACCGGATAGTATTTTAATGACTTTCGAGGTTCTAATGAAACTTCAGGATACTAGCTAAAAATTTGTACGAGGGTTTCTAATAATCTCACTTACAGAAAGAGAAATTATTTTTTTTTGTTTTCAAGGTCGCTAGCGCAAGGAGGAGCCTTAATAGGCAGCGAGAAAAATCTAACTTTAGTGTTGACTATTTACACGAACGAAAAAAAAAAAACAACCATAAGATAACCTACATTCAGCTAATCAAGCTTTATCTGGCGGTTTATTTACATTTATTTTGAGTAGTTTCACTTAAGTAAAAAAAAAACTTTTTTTCTTTTTTATGAACTTAGAATTATGTATAGGTTAACAAATCGAAAAATGAAACGAAAAGAGTATTTCAAATTCACAATAATAAATAAAATAATAAAATAAAAATCTGAAACAGTGAGAGTATTATTTAATAATTTTAGGTATTTAGATATATATAGAATTTTGGGTAGATAGACAGAAAGTTTATTTACAAAAATTGCATCACATATTTCCAATTTTCTAAAAATTAAAATACCTAGCATTAAAATAGATGTAAGTAAGTACTTAATTTTCCCGTTTTACAATTGATCAATATTGCAAGTTTTATAAAAATCGGAAAGTTTTCTTATTTAATTATTTAAACGAGCTAATTAAAATATAATAAGGGTTAATCACCCTGTGAAACCCTCTGACAAGCTTAGACAGACGTGCAAGTTCACCAGGGTCGCATCAGCATCGCTTAAATATGATTTGGGGTGTGGCCACGTTCAGTGCTAGATCGGATTGCGCGCGCGCACGAGCTGTCAGCGCGGCCGGTTGTGATTGTTTGTGTTTTCGTGTCAAAAGGTATATATTTTTTTATTTTGTATCGATATACAAAAAGTCGTAAGAAGATATTTTTAAGTTAACAGTTTTATATTTTTAGTTTTTTTTAGTTTTAGTTAACATTTACTTTGATTTGTCTGTTATAATATAATTAGTTTTTCGTTTGTCTGTTATAATATTTCGTTAGTTACCAAGTTCTTTTTTTTTAATTTTGTGTACATCTAAATTATATTATAATTTTCGTTAGTTAGTAAGTTTCTTTTGAATTTTGTGTACTTAACAAAAATTCAATTAAAAATTATTTAAAAAATAGATAGGATATGACATTTCATATTTTTTATCATGTGGTGTTATTTTTGTTTAACTTTACATAAATTAATCTTTTTATTATTTTATTCAATCTTCAATACATAAAAGAAATAAAAATTCAGTGTCAAGTATGTTTACTGTGCCAATCTTTTGCTTTTAGACAACTTTCAGTTAACATTTCCATATAACAGAAACAATAACTTTCAAGGTAGTCAATAGTTCGGAGCGGTGAAAATAATAAAAGTGCGGTGATTTCTGTGTTTTACAGTTTTATTTACTAAAAATAATTAAACTAAAACTTATTAAATGAAAATAAAATATAAACTAAAATTTACATGTTCTTATGCAAACAAAAACAAAAAAATAACATCATTCCCATACAAATCGCCCGGGCAATTTGTTATGTGAACTTTTGTATGAGAATGCGTTTTTTTAAACTTTTGACTGTAATTTTAATTTAATTATATTAATAATGTATTAATGAACGTGTGGTAGAAAGTTTCATAGCCAAATGGCAAAAAACTTTTTTCCGAAACAATAAGAACTATACTGTTGAAACTTGGTAATTGGATGTATTCTGTGACCCGCATTAAGACTTTTACACAAAAATAGAAAAAAAAACAAAAAAACTAAACCTTGATTCGACTTGATAAATGCCAAGGCATTTTAATTAAATGAAAAGAACATGTAAACTAAAATTTACATGTTCTTGTGCACATGTAAGTATGTATTACATTTTTAAATATTTGTATATCTGCAACGTGGAAGGGACATACCCATAATAAATCAAACCACGAGCTTTACTAGATCACTGTAGTCAAAGATAATAACATAAGAAAAATAGCAGTCTCAAAACAAAAAAATAACGTCATTCCCATACAAATCACCCGGGCAATTTGTTATGCGAACTTTTGTATGGGAATGCCGGTTTTTTATTTTTGACTGTTATTTGAATTTCATTATATTAATAACGATCTAGTACAGTACAGCCCGTGGTTTGATTTTGTTTGATTGCAATATGGAAAATGGACTTTTTAGGGTTTCGTAGCCAAATGGCAAAAAACTTTTTCCGAAACAATAATAACTATACTGTTGAAACTTGGTAAGTAGATGTATTCTGTGACCCGCATTAAGACTTTCACACAAAAATAGAAAAAAAAACTAAAAAACTAAACCTAAATAACGTTAAAAAATCTTTCAAATTACGTTTATTTTTCAAAACAAATAGTTTTCATACTATCTCTTTAAAGTCCTACTAATTCACATAACTAAAAAGGTAACTAGTCCCAAAGTTAGTAACTTGTGTTATGGGATTCGAACCCAACGATATTTTGAAACAGAGACAGTCCAGAAAAACGCTTTAACCTGACATGTTGAGAGTAATGCACTACCCCAAACTCTCCACGCATCAAGCGTGCAAAAAAGATACTTGATTTTGTAAAAAATATCTATCTAAACAGTTAACTCAAGAACCTACCATTTTCCAACTTAGCCGGGGTATCGAACTCAGAACCACTGAGTGGCGGACTAGTGTGATTACCAAACGCAACGGAGATGTTCAAAACATATATTTTTAACATACTATCTTAATACTATTATAGCCGATCGAAATGTATAGTATTTTTATCACAATTGTATCTAATAGGAGGCATTTTCAAGGCCTTACTTTGAAGGAAGGTGTGTGATAAAATATTTTTTGTAGTAATAGATAAGATACCTCAGGTTTGATTAGTGAATGAAATAGTAGTGCGATATAGATTAACTTTGACACAGAATCCAAAACACGTGTATTTGTACATGACATATATATTTTCATGCCGGTTTCCTATGGGTCCCTCCCATGCCGGTCTGGGAGAAATAAAAAAAAACTTAGAATGTACCAGCTGCTTCTCTTCCCATGCAGAGGGAACGGGCAAAAATGCAAATCATGTTAACAGGCGATGCGGCTAGCAACCCATCACTGTATTGATTGCTTTTCTATCTTCTCGCCTTTGACGCTAAAAGTGGCTTTTGGGTCTTGCTGCCCTGGGCTCTGCATAGAACCGCAAGACCCAAAATGCTCTGTCTGCTCCATTAGGGATAAAGACGTGATAGTATGTATATATGTATGTATGTATGTTTCCTATGGGGTAGTCAGAGATCACCTACAGTCATATTAAGGGAAGCAGACGAAACATTATTGTATAATACAAAGAATGCCGCGTGGCATGTGTTAAAACTTAGCTACATAAGTTTTCTGGTTTTTCTTTAATTTTATTGGTAATATTTGAAACAAAAATATTAAAGTACTATACTTATGAATATGAAAGAGTACTTTAGCATACAAACACCCGCAATATCTGTTTATAAGTATATAGTTTTGGCAATTCAAAAAGAAACTACATGTTAAAACTTGCGACGCGTTCTAAGTATGTAATGTTTGGTCTGTTTTCCTTTGTATGTCTGTGAGATCTCTACGTATACTTATCTCTACTATGTATTCTCAGTCCACTTACCTATCTAACTTGAACATAAGTACAGAATAATATGAGTATTACATACAGAACAGAATCTCCTATGGTCCCGCGCAATATGCGTCCTCGTCCCCCGTCCCCGCACCTCTCCCCCGTTCTTGCCTTGTGGAGGGTGTTGAGCAGATCCGCCTCTATTAGAGTAAATAAAAAATATACAGAGGGAAAGACAAAAAAAATCTTTATTTACCCGACTAAGGCAAAGCCAAGAGTAAGTGTACCATGAAATCAGAGGGAGTGTACGTAATGATTTTGTCAGTCTATGTATGTAAGTATGTATGTATGCAAGTATGTAAATATCCACATGTATGTTTCACCGTATAGCATCCTAACCGTTTACCTAATCTTGACAAATGAGATGTAAATCGATTCAACATTATTGTCCAGGTGACATAGGTTACAAGTTGTATGCAAAAAATGTCACATAAAAAAATTGCGCGTTAAAAAAATATTTTGTTTTGATATTGCATTGTGTATCAAATGAAAGGTCTTAATTGGTACATTTCAACGTAAATGGTATAAGTTTTTTTAACGTAGGTACCTATGTCTTTTTTTTTAGTATTCAAAATGTAGTAAGTATTAATTTAGGTGCTCTTTTGTTTACATTAATTTACGCAGTATATTATAACTCCTCATTACATTAATTACCTAAGTACATCAAAATATGCTATTTTTGTGTCCATTAGACTCATAATAATATAGTACCTAATTAGTAAGGTCTATTGAGGGTTGTTTATTCATTTTCTTATTTTGTATCTCCTTTGAGAATCACGGGTCTTTTCACCCCGGTCCTTTGAGAGGCTTGCGTGGGGATACAGATCCAACACGTAGAGGCCCTTTGGAGAAGTTGTTGTCATGTGGCGCTCCCGCCAAAACCTATTCCTGGATATACCTATGAAAGGTGTAACCTTGAATAGGTTTTGGCAGAAGAAAAATCTATTTATGTTTATTATCATTACCTATAAGTTACAATAAGTTTTTTATGTGGAGGAAAATAAGTTTACATTTATTATTATTATGTTGGTACGCTTTTCAGCCACGGGTCCATAGGGACCCGGTCCTTTGAGGCGTTCCCCAGGTAGCATTTATACGTCATTATGTCGTCCGTTTACGGTACTGCTCGACGTAAGAGACGTCATGTCTTGACGTCGGGGGGTCCCAACAGATGACGTCAATTTGTCACAGCCTCAAGACGTCAGTTTATAGACGTTAGAGAGACGTCAGTTTACAGACGTTAGAGAGACGTCATATAGGGACGTTACTGGGCCGTACATATTAGGGCAGCCACAGACGTTTGAGTGACGTCATATACTGAATTCATAGGGACGTTACTGGGCCGTACATATTAGGGCAGCCACTGACGTTATACACAAACGTTACTAAGACAAACAAGTCAGGAGTAGGACCTACGGGAGCTCATGATATGTACAGTGTGTCTTGGGTGTCACTACCGTCGCACACCGATATGGAAATTAAACCACACACTACTGCTGAACTCGATTAATTGGAAATATGCACCAAGTAATAAGAATGTACATAAAAGAAACCATAACCAGTTTTAATTTTGAACAGCGCCATCTAGGGATTTTCTAAGAAACTAACACTTGCATACAATATTACTCAAAATAAAAGGTTTAATGGTTATGATTAGAACTATTACCTAATGCTTTTTACGTCTTAATTTTTTACGGAATGGACGAAGTCTAAAGCTGCCTAATTTAGAGGAAATAAAATTAATTAACAAAGACTACACGAATTTGGACAGCGGGTATTATATAGATTGTAAGAACACACTTACAGCTGATATCGTTAGCATGGCAATATGCTCCCCTTCGGTAGTTTGGGTGGGTAGTTTGGGTGTGTAGTTTGTTAAAAAAGAGAACCGCCCTGGCTATTGAGTGAAATAACGTGCTGGCAAAACTGGCACTAAAGCCTGAGCTGCGCATTTAAGCTCTACGACGGTTCTAAGTTATTGGTCAGGGGTCCTAGATCAAAAGACTACGGTACGTGTTATATTCTATCCCTTTTCACTCCATCTCGCAAATCCTTACGCGTGATAGTAGGATAGAATTTAGTGCTTAGCATGTAGCTAACGCTAGCGTTTGCAGGCATCTTACCTACGTATCTTGAAGAGACTCAAGAACTTTTATGGATGAAACTAAAAAAACACAATTTAAGTAATATAATCTATATTTAGATGCAATTAAGGACAGTGGGAGACAATTGCCAGAACAATGATACAGGGACCATGTTTTTTAAGACCATAGACTTAAGGACATGGAAAAATGATTTAAACCGTACTTTTACTTAAACTTAACAGGTGGCCAACTTCACAATGCCTTGGCGTCTACCACCGATTCGGTTCCGCTGTTTTTTTCACTTAATTGTATCACTGAGTACATGTTACTTTTACCTTAAAAGTCTTGAACAATAAAACGTCCACGTTGGGACGAATATGGTAGGTACTTACGTCCATATACTGACCCTAAATTTACTTCAGTAAAACGTCCTCGTTGCGTCGTATATGGTACGTCCTGATATTGACCCTAAATATACGTCAGTAAGACGTACACTTTGTGGCGAATATGGTACGTCCAAAAACTGACCCTAAATAGACGTCAGCAAAACGTCCTCTTGGCGGCGTATATGGTACGTCCAGATACTTGCCTTTAATTTGACGTAAATACGACGTCCTGCTCAACGCTGACCCTAAACTGACGTCACTTTAACGTCTGCTCTCGACGAATAAATGACCGACCCTATTATGACCTATAAGTGACGTCGCTTATACGTCGCTGACGTCAGTTTGCTACCTGGGTCATGGGGCCAAAGCCAACATGAAGAGGCCTTTTAGTACCTTTTTATCTAAAATGTGAGATGGCTGCATCTACGGAGGTCTATCCCTTAATGTACCATTGAGATGCACTAACGGACAGTCCTCCATAGCTGCCGAACTATTGCCAGGGAGGGATTGACTTGGTTTGGGCTATGTGGATGGGATGTTAGTGGACCGGATAACTGGGTTATGGAGTGAGATACGGACATCTACCTAAAATCTCTCACAACAATTTTAATCTGGTAGATGGTGACTTGCTGCTCGTTGGCTACACTGCCTGTGGGCACCCTAACAAGCCACGAAAATGCGGCCAGGGCGCAACACAATCTACCTATGTACCGAATACTATTATTAATTTTGTGAATATGATATAATATAATAAAATTTAAATAACAGTATTTTTTTAATTCGGCATGTACAGTGTATAGGAATGTTATTTTTTTTACTGTTATTTTATTATTATTTCACTATAGAGATCCATTACGATACGATACTTATCGATTTATTACGAATATGTTGTATAATCACTCTGATTCAAATAACAAGTATCCACTTACCTAATAACCAGTAAGTAACAACTTTCTGGACTTTGACAAACACCCGTATCACTGTTGAACAAACACGATTAGCTCTCATTAACAAATAAACTAAATGTCATCGTCTCTTAATGGGAATAACTAAATCTATAAATACAACTAAGTATGATAAATAATTATTCACCAGTAGCGACTGTATAACACGACAATCGTCTGATAGAATATTTTTTATTTATTTATTTATTTAATTATCTACAAACTGGCCGAATTCCGCGACTTCGTTCGCGTGGACTTTATGTCTCTGGGAAATGCTCATCAGGCTGAACTTTGGCTAAGGCGTCATTTCAATATAAACAAATAATAATAATAATAAATATACAATCAGGAAGGGACATTATACTCAATACTGAGTATAAACATAAATAAAACCAAGTCCTTAATTGTCTCAAAGTCAGGTCCAGTAATTAAAAATATCCAACTTAATAATAAAACAATAGACCAAGTTCAGAGTTTCAAATATTTAGGAACTATTATCAACGAATAGGCAAGATGCTCAGAAGATATTAAGAAGAGGATTGCTATTGCAAAAAGTACATTTAAGAGTAAAAAATACATATTTTGTTCTGGTATTAAAGAAAGTTTACGTAAAAGATTTATTAAAACATTTATATGGAGCACTGCCTTGTATGGATGTGAAACGTGAACGATGACCAAAAAGGATAGAGATAGATTAGAAGCATTTGAAATGTGGTGCTGGAGGAGAATGAAAAAAATAAGTTGGACAGAAAAAATTACAAATGAGAAGGTATTAGAGGATGTGAGAGAGAAAAGACAAATAATACAAATTATAGAAAATAGAAGAGGCAAAATGTTCGGTCATCTACTACGCCACGATGCATTCTTTAAAACAATAATGGAAGGAAAAATAGAAGGAAAGAGAGGAGCAGGAAAACCCAGAAGGAAATTTATAGACCAAATAAAAGAAAAATTAAAAGTGAAAACATATAAAGAGGTTAAGGATTAAGCGGAAGGAAGAGAGACATGGAAAGCACTCCACCGACAAGAGCCCAGCTCTTAAATATAAGAAGAAGAAGAAGGGACATACCTGTAATAAATCTAACCACGGGCTATACTAGATCAATATAGTATAATGGAATGAAAATAACGTTCAAAAACAAAATCAAAATTCGACATTCACTCCCACCATGTAATATAATAACTGCCTCCGTGGTGTAGTGGTTAGAGCGTTCGGCTCATACCCGGAGGTCGCGGGTTCGATTCCCGGCGGGGCAACGACTTTGTGTTGTTGTCCTGGTTTGGTTAGGACATTGCAGGCTGATCACCTGATTGTCTGATAAGTAAGATGATCCGTGCTTCGGAGGGCACGTTAAGCCGTCGGTCCCGGTCACTGTCTTTGACATTGGTCGTTACCTAAAACCATGTCAGAGGCCTTTAAGGCGGTTTAAAAACTCTGACACTAGTGTTAGTCACTAACACACTCGATAAGAAGAAGAAGAAGACCATGTAATATGGAATTATAATATGTATGTACCACTATGTAATACTATTATTAATTCTGTGCTGCCACACAAATTTCCCGCGCCGCGGCACACTTTTGTAAAAGTGTATTTTTTTTGGTTTTAGGACTGTTATTCCAATTTATTTATACTACAGTGATCTATTATAGCATTTCTAGCCCGTGGTTTGATTTATTACAGGCATGTCCCTCCCACGTTGTATTATAGACAATATTTGTTTTTTTTTTGGAACGAAGTTCCTAATCGCGCGTTGCGAAAGGAGGCTAGACGGGAAAAATTAAGACCAAAAGTTGTAACGACACTTTTTGCTATAGTTGTAAGCCGTGCGGCGTGCGCGTGTTTTTCTGTCTGTCTCTCTTTCCTAATTAATCGAAAAGAACTTCGTTCCATCCGGGTGTCCATTGACACCTCTCAAGTTTCTGTTTAGACAAAATCATCCGATTTGACTTGTTGAAAACTTTAGCGGATTATCATATAAAAGAACTGCATTATGTTACTCTATAATCTATTGCGTAGATAGATAAATGTTTTGTACATAAATTATCTTCTTAGTAGTAATAATATTTGGGATATTACATCGGTCTTGTATTATTAGAATTCACGTAACTCGGGAAATAACAATGGTTGATATTAGTTGCAAATCATAATAGGTGGAGCATTGTATTTTCTTCAAACACTCAAAGATCTATTTGTCATTTAATTACCTAAGTTTGCATGTACACCTTTTTTAATAAGTACAAATACTTTAAGGGGTAATTCAGTCCATTATTTTAAACAACTTTTTAACAATTGTAATTTTTTCAAATAATATATCAAAAACAAAAAAAAATGGGTTCTCATACAAATCGAAGTAGGTTACTATGAAAAAAAAGCGTATTTTAATATACAGTACCTGGGTGACCGTGGAGCTTTGCTCGGTCGGTTACATCTCAAACATTAACTACATTTTTTTAAACTTGTCTAAAAACAGTACAAAATAAAAAATTATATATAAACTTGAACATTAAAAAAAACAAAAGTAAGTCACCAAGTGGGATTCGAACCCGTAACACTCTTTCTAGCGGTCAGCATCCTTAACCACTGAGCTAAGTGGATGGCGGCCGGCGCGAGGAAATTAGCGACCATATTCAGCGTAAAAAGAAAAACGAATGAAAACTCGAAAACACGCGTTTTCCCAAACATAAGACTAATCTAGATCGATTGTTTACCCCCGAAAACCCCCATATAACAGTTTTCAGCAAAATCGTTAGAGCCGTTTTCGAGATCACAGAAATTTATAAATAAATAAATATACAAGAATTGCTCGTTTAAAGGTATAAGATTTATTGAGAAAAGTTGTTTTAAATTCGGCATTTGCGTACAAAAGTGTGCAGTGGGTAATTAGTATGGGGATGTCGATTTTTAGGGTTCCGTAGCCAAATGGCAAAAACGGAACCCTTATAGATTCGTCATGTCTGTCTGTCTGTCCGTCCGTATGTCACAGCCACTTTTTTCAGAAACTATAAGACCTATACTGTTGAAACTTGGTAAGTAGATGTATTATGTAAACCGCATTAAGGTTTTGACACAAAAATAGAAAAAAAACAGTAAATTTTGGGGGTTCCCCATACTTAGAACTGAAACTCAAAAAATTATTTTTCATCGAACCCATACGTGTAGGGTATCTATGGATAGGTCTTCAAAAATGATATTGAGGTTTCTAATAGCATTTTTTTCTAAACCGAATACTTTGCGCGAGAGACACTTCCAAAGTGGAAAAAAGTGTGTCCCCCCCCCGTAACTTCTAAAATAAGAGAATGATAAAACTAAATAAAATATATGTTGTTCATTACCATGAAAACTACCAGCGAAAATTGGTTTGAACGATATCTAGTAAATAGTTTTTTTTTAATACGTCATAAATCATAAACGACAACAATCAACTCAAATATAAAAATTTAAAAAAAACATACTAAAAGACGTTTATATTATGTTATTTGCTACTACGGAACCCTTCATGGGCGAGTCCGACTCGCACTTGGCCGCTTTTTATTTATTTTATGTTTTGACTGTTATTTTACTATAGTGATCTACTTAGTATAGGCTATACTAGTGGTTCTATTCATTACAGGTATGTTTCTCCCACGTTGTATAATATCAAAAATCTCTCCCCAAGAAACTTATCCTTATGAAAATCGGATCAACTGTTTATCGGTCAACTTGTATGAGGCATGAGGGAGGCAAAAATTGTTTTTTACATTTAGATATACCTATGTTCCTTTGGGAAAGTTGTTCAGTATCATGGACTGAATTCAACCTTAAAATATTTAAAGTATATTGTGTAGAAATTTAATAACCGTTTCATCTTCTTGCCTACTAGCATGGCACTATTGAAAACGGTTATCCAGCGCTATCATCTTTCACTATATCGCTCTACGTAATAAATTAATAATAACAAGCAAGGTATTATACAGTTAGTAGTTTAGGTTAGTAAACTTAGCTGTAAGTAGAAACTTTGACGTCACCAGGTGTGCAACAATACAATGAAGATTATTAAGAGATAATATAAATATATAATAATAAAGATATATCTGAATTTGAATCGACAGTTGCTCTACATAAAAATTTATATGAGTTTATCTACGGTGCCATGCTACATGTGTTAATCTTAGAGCAAATTAGAAAAAAAAAGATTAATTATCAAGAAATTTTTATGCAACTTATGGTCACCCATCCAAGGCATCCAAGGGCGGACCACGTCCGGTGTCGCTTTACTTGCGAAAACGCTAGTAAGCGCATTCTCGCCGGGCCACTGATCATTATCAATCAATCTCAATCTGCCTCATTCATTAAGGATAAGAACGTGAGAGTGTACAAAGTACAGTATTAGTGATCAGATCAGATTTAGTGTATGTTTTATCTACTTACCAAACATGAGTATGAAGTGTGGGATATGCGTACATACATACATACTATCACGTCTTTATCCCTAACGGGGCAGACAGAGTATGTGGGATGTGCGTAGAAATAAAAAATATCTTTTCCTTGAAAATAAGACTTTTTTTTAATGATTTTCTTAATTTTTACAAATGATCGTCGTATCGTATGTAACTCGTAGTGTCTCGATCTCTCTATATCCTCCTTCCCTTTCGCACACCTCCCCTCTCTAGAGAGAGAGGGGAGGTGTGCGAAAGGGAAAGTCCTGGAAGAGTCCTGGCAACGTTCTTTTTCACACTGTCATCTGTCAAACCAACTTACGTTCCTTCTCACTCGTCTTTCATACATCCTACAATAATTATTCCAATCAATATTTTAGATATCGTCTGAATATAAAAAAACTAATGTTTATTCAGTAACTATAGACCGCTTCAATGAAAACAGCGGAGCGGAGATTTCGAGCATTGTGATTGGTCAATTCATGCACCGCTAAGCTCCTCTCCGCTCTGCTCCGCTTCAGTGGAAACGCAGCCTTACAGGCACTTTTACACGCGATAAGAATAATTTATATTACGTGTAGTGAGTATTAAAATTTAATTGTTTTTTTTAAAGAGAAGAAATCATGATTGGATGAAATTGAATGTACTAATATCTTGTAACACATGTTTGGCAAATAAGTTATCTTTATCTTTATCTTGAAGAAAAGCTACCGATACCAGCGCTTTGTAACGACCATTGCTGAGAAGAAACGCCGAAAGAAACTTATTTTCAGAGTATTGGTCTCCTTCTCACCAGAAGGGCTTTGTCATAATTATAATGATATCATTTATAATAAATACTTATAATATAATACAATGTTGATACAATAAAACATGTAATGCTTGTAAACGAGTTAACATAAATTATGTAATAAAAAATACTAAGTATCTTCGTTTCCCATAGCCCCGTGTCGGGGCAAAGAGCAGAAAAACGTCACCAATTCGATCTGTCGTCAACTGCTGCTCTCTTGATTTCGCTCCAGGATAACCTAAGCTGTTTACAACTTACAATACAAAAAACTTTATTGGACCAAAAGACATTTTTAATTTTGGAACGGAGTTCCTTATCGCGCGTTGCGAAAGGAGGCTAGACGAAAAAAATTAAGACCACAAATTGTAACGACACTTTTTGCTATAGTTGTAGGCCGTGTGGAGTGCGCGTATTTCTCTGTCTGTCTCTTTCTCTCTCAAACTTCGTTCCATCCGGGCAAAGAATTTGAACCCTAGCATCCGGGTGTCCCTTGACACCTCTCAAGTTTTTTTTTAACACAATACGAAATAACATCATGTAATGAGGTACAAGAGGCGGCCTTATCGCCGAAGCAATCTCTTACAGGCAACCAAAAATAAGCTTAAGCTGAAGCTTATTAAGCTTAGCTTTAAAGATAAGGCTGTAACGATGTTGCAATAAGCTCCATCCTTCATATTCTTACCCACCTCCTTTCTATCATTTCATTATCTTCAAACTTCATTTCTAAATTCATTTTTTTAATTCTAGACTCATTCCTTCCCCATCATTCTGACTGATTCTTCTTAAAATTCTGATACTAATAACATCAAAGTAATTGTAATTTTTTGTATACCCAATCAGTTTTATCGTATAATAAATAAATTTATTCTCTTTTTCTATTTAGTCTATTGCTTTACTATTTCTACTATACTCATTTCATATGGGAACAGGAACACACCTTTACTGAGCTGAGACAGGTGGAGTTCTCACAAGAGTACGGCACCCAGTTTGTTCGGGATGGCCACGTTTACGTTAACGCTGTGGTTCCAATCGAGAGCTTTACGGGGAATATAGTCGATATAAAATAGTACCCAGAAATAGGAGTTACAGAAAGCATAAGAAACTGATGAAATAGTGAAAATATATGATAAGGATAATTTACAAAACTGTGTTTATGTACCTATAAGTATGTATGTGCGCAATAGAATGAGGAACTGCCGCTAACTTCTTGCTATCATACCTCAAGATCAGTAAAATGTTTACGATATTTTGAATGTATAATATAATAAGAATAATGCCGTGTGGTCCGGCAGAGTAGAAAAGGGTCACTTCAGCTCCTCCATCAGATGTCGTAGAAAGGCAAATACAAGCTAAACAAGGCTTATAAACATCAATTAGACCTCTCCAACCCGTCTGGCCAGCGAGGAGAGTGTAGGCCAAATCCTCTTACTGCTTTGACCAAGTATTGCTCTGGTAGTGTAGAAAGGGTCGTGCTCCTGCGACAGAGACAAAAAGATCTGTTAATTTTATGAATGATGATTTCGAAATAACTTAGTTATTTCAAAATCAGTAGTCTTAAAGTTTTACTTTGTAATTTATTCAATTATAAGTAATCCTTCTATCCATGATTTGCGTCTTTCTTTAATCAAAAAAACGAAGCCGATCTGACCAGGCAGCTAGCTGAGTCAAAAATGTACATATACTTACATACAAGATCGCCGGGTTGTCCACTTGGTTTTGATGATTAAAATTAGTCATTGGTGTGTCTACTGGATAAAAATAAGTCGCACTATAAATTGGGTCATGATCGTTGCACTGCTGTTACAATGTTGACATCTATCTATAACTGCATACTAGTGGCTTTGCGAGGTGTGGATCTCGATTCCCAGGAGTCCTACTGGTCTATTGAGGCAAAAATTCCGATTAGGTAGTTCTACTAAATGGTCCTGGGTCTTGGATGTTTATCTATATATGTATTTGTTATAAAATATAGTATCGTTGAGTTAGTATCCCATAACGCAAGTCTCGAACTTACTTTGGGGCTAACTCAATCAGTGTAATTTGTCCCTATATATTTATTTATTATTATTATTACTGGTAAAACCATTGTCAACCGCGGCTCGAACGGGCGAGCGGACGCGGCCATACGTTACTAATCCATTCTAGAATGCGTTTCGAATGAGTCGTTTGGGTATTTGCGTGTTGTTTTCTGTTCTAGACATTTAATAACTATTCAAAATTGTATAAGTTTTATTTCCCTAAGTCACCTTCTCCGATATCCACGGGAGGACTTGGAGTGGTCCTAATCTACTCTGCCGGAAACCACACGGCGGCACCTTTATACATTGTATAAATTTAATTTGTCTAATTATTTTCAAAGGCGCTATTTTTGCGTCGTGCCATTTTCTGAGGTAGATAATTTCACTGGCGGAAAATGACAGACTTTAAGTCTGTGCATTATAATTTTGCGTGCCCTTTTGGGGTCAATGAGAGGAAGCAATTATCATAGTGATCATAGTTTAGATATTATAAGAATAACTACCGATTTATGTTGGGTTTATCCTAGTACTTTACATATTACATTGTTAATCAGTTTGAATTTACTGCCTCCGCGGTCCGGTGGCCAAGGAGTTTGCCCTGTGTTCGAATCCCGATGGGAATATGCTCTGTGAAAAGTTGCTTCTAATCTAGTTAGGATATAGAATCACTTGATTATCCGAGAAGGAAGATGATTCCGTGTTTCGGAAAGCACGTATAAACTGTGGGTCACGAACGCTAACTAGCGTTTGCTAAAACCTATCACAGGATTGGTTCTAACTTTGAGTTGCAGAGGTCAGATGGCAGTTGCTCAGTGTAAAAACCAGTAACCTTCAAATCACCTAGGGTAGGTAGGGAAACTCGGACTCTGAAGCGTTATCGCTGAGGATGCAATCGAGAATGCGCTCGGATGATGATGATGATGAAGATGAAGATTCTTGAAAAATAGTTTAGCTTAAAGTCAAAGTCAAAAAGAAAGATATTATCATAAATTAATGGTAGTATTGATGTATGTTTCGCTTTCATGCCAATACGGTTGAACGGATTGCAAATATAGCAATTAATTTTGGCACTTAGATAGCTTTAGTTAATACCTAAGATACATTTTATTCCGGGAAATTGTGAGGTTACCTTAGGATTCGACCACAGATATTAGCAATAAACGAACTTTGCCCGCTTTGACCGGTTGTTAACCAACTTAAAACGGAGGATTTTCAATACGGAATCTTTTTTAAATTAAATTTTAAATTGTTACAGATACAATAGCACACGATGGTCGTGGGGACCAAGATGACGATTCAGCAAGTGCCGAGTAAGGGACGCATCTCTATTATGAAGATTCAGAACTTCACAGTGCACAAGCGAAGTAAGTACATTCTTTACAGGCTATTACAATTTTATTCTATTAAGAGAGTAAGTAGTAAGTAAGTTCTATTTATTAATATCCTATAAAAGGGATACATTAATTTTTAGAAAACCAGGGTTGCCCGCATTTGAAATAAATTATTTGATTGAAAACGGAAATATAGTTTGAAACTTTGTCTTCTTTAGATATGCCCGAGATAACCTTTTAAACTATTTCATAAACTACTGTTTATAGTTTAAAGTGAGAGCGAATACCTTTTTTTCGCACATTTGGCAATAAAGTGAGAGCGTATACCTTTTTACGCACATTTGGGAAAAACGGCTATTTTTTCAAAGATAGATAGATTTCAATGTGATAATTTTATGTAAAAACCTGTTGACCAAAACCTATATTTGATGATTTATTATAGGTTGTAGTAGTTGAAAGTCGGGAATTTATAATTTGCCTGGCAAATATTAGATAGTGCTACGGACATCAATTATAATATGTACTTGCGCTCAAAACTAGATGGCTTCTTGGAAATTGGGGGTTTTTAATTTGCATTTGCCTTGTAAACATGGTAATCGTATTTGCCCAGCAGAGTCATCGAATTAGCACAATTTACAAGTATATTTACAGTCAATGGAAATTATTATTGAAAAAATAAATAATGACAAAGATCTGAATGGGAATTTGAACTAATAAAAAAATGTACGCGGATGCAGCGTATCAATAAATGTTAATTGACGGATCCACCAGATGGTTCCTACATTTCCAAGAGAATATTACCAAATATAGATTAGCCCTTTTATCTTTAGTGTATTTAATCCCTATTTAATTTATGTTTACATAATGTTTCAGAAATGCGATAAAGTACTTGAAATTTTAAATTTTTATATCGGCTACAAGTTATACATATATTAAATAAATTGATATAGTTAAAGAGCATATTCTTTAAGTATATCAATGTCAATAAAGTGCATGCAATAATCAAATAATTATTTCGTTTCGGAGCAATCTGTACATATTTCTAATGCAGATCTTTTGAACTACAGCTGTGTTGAAATGGCATTTAGGGTCTATTCTAGGGTTAAAAATAAATCAATTATATAATGACAAAAGAAAAGAAAGTTTAAAATTAATATTACTTGTCATTGATCAGGATTATATCCAATTTGAACGTGATTTTAGATTGATTAATGCAGAAAAACTGATTTTAAAAGATATTGTCTCTAAATAGAACTGCGGACAGACAGACAAACATGGCGAAACTTTAAGGGTTCCTTGTTTACTTAAAACTAAAAAGACTAATTAAACTTCGAAT
The DNA here is from genome assembly GCA_963555685.1 of Acrobasis consociella. Lineage (NCBI taxonomy): Eukaryota > Metazoa > Arthropoda > Insecta > Lepidoptera > Pyralidae > Acrobasis > Acrobasis consociella. The sequence goes on from OY743116.1 coordinate 1,225,459, forward strand.
AGGTGCAATGGAACTTGCAATAGAGCTTTAAAGGGCTGATCAATGACCATAGCAGGAAAAATGAAAATGTTTTAGGTCATTTTAAAGCTTACTGACATATATTGATGTCACTGAATTTTATTGTTGCATGACTAACTTTAATTGTTTGGACCTAGCCATATAACTAACTTGGACACAATAGGTATCCGGATAGTATGACATGTTTGAGTGTTACTAAATTGGAAAATCCTGAAAATACGGGTTATTTTTTTAAAAACTGGCAACATTTTTGGAGCAAGTTCTGGCTTTAATACTAAACTATTTTCTATAAATAATATATTAATTATCGATGAAAAAATTCGTCTTTCCATACAATTTCCATTGGGCCTAACTAACCAATAAAATTTGAAGTTTAATTAATTTAACCTACAGACATATTTTTTTACTTATATTGTCCCACCACTGGGTTAAGTTCTTCCAAATAAAAAAAAAAAATGTATTTTACTTGTAAGAGAGCTAGTCTAATTTTTTGTTTAATAATTTATTTTACCACTTTTTTGCCATAATTAATTTACATATCCATACCAAATTACAGCTTTTTAGTACCACTTTAACATTTATGAAATAGCTTTTGCACCTCTTTTAAACTGTTGCAAGTTAAACAAAAACTAACCTATTGTTTTATAAACGTGCGTAGATTACAATGAATCAAAATCTAATTTTAGAAGTCCGATAGTGTAAAGTTGTTTATAAGTAAAAATAACAGACGTCATTGATAGTAAATTGATTCTTACAGGTGACAATATTGTCATAATTAAATACACAAATAAAAATCTATATTCGTATCAGCGTTGGACAGAGATAGATAGATACATTGTTTATTTGTCACCACCGAGACACACACAAAAATTAAAGCCTATAATTTTTTTAAATAATAACTTTTAAGTATTATGTTACCCGCTACCATAAACATTTTCATACATACGAGTACGTAGTCTAGCTTTTATTTTGAAATACATGTCAGATTTCGGTAAAATTTTGTAATTTCAAAGAAATTGCATACATATAACTAATTTTCGAATTTAAAATATGAACTTGAAAGAAAATATAATAGTGTAGAAGTTGCCCGTACTGATGGACAAAAATGATATATTAACAATTTTGACTGTTATAAATCGGTTCATATTTAACGGAGTTATGAGGTAACATACACAAAAAAGAATATAGGTACACGTCGAATTGATTACCCCCTCCTTTTTTGAAGTCGGTTGAAAAATATGCCTACGAATGTGCAATTTCTTTGAAATTACAAAATTTTACCAAAATCTGGCACGTCGTTTTAAAATTAAAGCAAGACTACATTTGTATGGATAAGTCTGATTCTGTCTAGGGTAAGGTAAGTTTGTCCAGTTAAAACACGCTTCCGCCAAAAGTGTCTTCTTTTGATGAAAGTGTTTCGAGGCGATCTGTGCGATAATTTGTTCTATCCTATCCTACTATATTATAAATGCGAAAGTGAGTTTGTACATTTGTTTGTTTGTTACCTCTTCACGCTTAATCTACTGAATTGATTTTAATGAAATTTGTTATGGTTTTAATTTGAGACTCGGCCAAGGACATAGGGCACACTTTATCCCGAAGCTCTCACGGGGAGCGAAGCCCGCGGGTACAGCTAGTGTTCTATATATTTAAGAATATTTTGTCTTCTTTACAGATTCCGTTATTAGGACACTTTATGGGGTTTTCCTCATCATCATCTCGATAGCAATGACCATCACAGATCCATTGGATTTCTTCACAAAAAAGGTACGTCCTTTAACTTATTATCTAACAAAATTACACGGTATAATTATAACTTAAACATGTTCAAACTGTGTATTCTATCCTATCCTACTTCCTACTTATATTATAAATGCGAAAGTTTTTGTATATTTAATTGTTTGTTACCTCTTCACGCTTAAACTACTGAATCGATTTGGATGAAATTAGGTATGGACATAGGGTACTCTTTATCCCGAAATTCCCACGGGGAACGAAGCCCGCGGGTACAGCTAGTATACTTATAAATGACGCAAGGAGTACCAAGTAAACATTAATATGAAGCTTTTTACCCACATGACAAAAAGGCTAATAATTTGTTATATTTCATACTTTTTAAGGGTTTCGTACCCAAAGGGTTACTAACACTCCACTGTGCGTCTATCTGTCTGTTTGTCACTTAGACAGTTGAAGTTTTCACAGATAATGTATTTCTGTTGCCGTTGTGACAACTAATACTATAAGGACCCATTTGAGATACTTTTGATGTTATCCGGTAAAGCATTCTAAAGTCGCGTAACCTAAATAGGAAAAGAGTTATGAAAAGGTGAAATACTATCCTAAAAAAAAATTTAAGAGGTGTCAAGGGACACCCGGATGGAACGAAGTTAATTTCGATTAATTAAGAGAGAGAGAGACAGACAGAGAAACACGCGCATGCCGCACGGCTTACAACTATGGCAAAAAGTGTCGTTACAAGTTTTGGTCTTAATTTTTTTCGTCTAGCCTCCTTTCGCAACGCGCGATAAGGAACTTCATTCCAATTAATTTTTGAGGCAAAATGCAGTCTTAAAATGTGTTAATCTTCTATGAGCCTAGCTCTTCTACATAGTCAAAGTCAAAGTACAAAGTCCTTTGCCTTTCAGTCATTTCTTGTGTCATCAAAAGAAAGTACAGAAAGAGATATGAGATTATGTAAAATGATAATATATCGTAATGATATACAATGTGGAAGGGACATACCCGTAATAAATCAAATTGCGGGCTTAGGCTATCTACTAAATCACTTTACAATACAATACAAATTAACATAGTTTATTTACTTAAGTACATATTAATAATATATAAACATATAATATGTAATGTATTATAATTAGAATAACAATTTTTAATAAGAGTTCAAAAAAGTTTTGAGTGTTATTTTAATTCAATTAAGGTGGCTACACGACACAATTTGGCATACAATCCACAGTAAGAATCTGGTGCTGTACTGCAGATTTTTATGTGTGTAGACGTGTTGTGTGTGGCCTACAACACGTACAAGTACACGGCTGCAGTAGAGCAACAGATTGTTGCTGCAGATTGTATGCCAAATTGTGTCGTGTGTAGCCACTTTTATAAATTATTTATTTATTTAACTTCATACACAAATACAAGTGTAATGGCGGACTTAAAGCCTAAGGCCTTATCTACCAGCCTACCAAACGGGTGATGTGAAGATTGATAGGGGTAGTGCGCAACTTGAAAAGTTTATGGTGAAAAAAATAGACTATAATGTAAAAATAATAATCAGCACAATAAACTACATGCAAATAATACACACTATAAAGTATAATATGCTAAAATAAACAATACCTGCATATACTACATAAATACACTATGATCTATCTGACAGTTTTATTACGGGTTACCCTTCCACGTTGTTTCAAGTTCATAGCCAAACCCGAACTGATCACCATACGATCTTGACCGTATATTTCAAGTTCATAGCCAACCCGAACTGTTCACCATACGATCTTGACCGTATATTTCAAGTTCATAGCCAACCCGAACTGTTCACCATACGATCTTGACCGTATATTTCAAGTTCATAGCCAACCGGAACTGATCACCATACGATCTTGACCGTGTTAGTATTTACATAATAATATTATACCGAGACACGACGCGATCTTTTTTTTAAATGTAGGTTAAATGTCGAAGACGCCTGGACCGATTTGAAAAAATCTTTTTTTGTTTGAAAGGGCAAACTTAGTTGTCAGGTGTCCCTTAAGAATTTTATTAAACTCAGTTTGTAGTTTGGGGATAAGGTCAGTTTTTTTGTTTTAATTGAATAGTTGAAATAGTTTCAGTATATGTCTAACAAAATATACTGAAACTATTTCAAGGGTTAATTCAGTCCGTGATGCTGAACAACTTTCCCCAAGGAACATAATATGTCTAATATGAGAAATATTTTTTGGTTTTTATACAACCTTGGAATAGCTGATCGGTCAACTTGCATGGAAGGCCAAAAATTACTTTTCATATTTCGATACATGTTCCTTTGGGAAAGTTGTTCAGTATCACGGACTGAATTCACCCTTAAAATAGTTTCAGTATATTTTGTTAGACCTTATATACATCGTGGAATAGACATACCCGTAACAAATCACCCACGGGCCCTTTTAGATCACTTTAGTTCAATGATAATAAAATAATAGACAAACACTAAACAAAAACGTCATTCCCATACAAATTTTCCGGGTGGCAACACACTTTCCTAGGGAAATGACGATTTTTTTTATTTGACTGTTATTTAATTTCGTTATACTATAGTGACTACATATAGAGAGAATAGAGTAGTATGGGACATACCTGTAATAAACCAAACTAGTCACTAAATAATAAAAAAACTCTTTAAGATGCGACAAAACTCAGACACAATAGTAAGACAATGGAAGCCGGGTGGAATTCCACCCAGTGACAGCGGAAAGGATAATGAGAATCTGAATCATGTTAAAAGGCGATGCAGCTTCTTCTTATCGTGTGTGTTAGTGACTTACATTAGTGTCAGAGTTTTTAAACCGCCTTAAAGGCCTCTGACATGGTTTTAGGTAACGACCAATGTCAAAGACAGTGACCGGGACAGAAGGCTTAACGTGCCCTCCGAAGCACGGATCATTTTACTTATCAGACAATCAGGTGATCAGCCTACAATGTCCTAACCAAACTAGGATAACAACACAAAGTCGTCACCCCCGCCGGCAATCGAACCCGCAACCTCCGGGTATGAGCCGAACGCTCTAACCACTACACCACGGACGCAGTTATTGAAATAGGAACCACTACACCACGGAGGAATTGAGACTTAAACCTAACGAAATTAAATTCAAGATAACATCTACTAAGTAGCAATATTACCGCATTAATCAACATTAAAATTACTAGGTTAATACATGTACTTGATTCTAAAATAAATACATCATTGTAACAAGTTCACTGACATAAAGTATTGACATAGATTTAATGATTTACGATTCTGGTGACCTATTTTTAAATAGGCGTCTAACTACGATTGAAAAACGAACTTTAGTGAATTTGTATGACTTTAGCGTCTTTATTCGTAACGGGACAGGCAGAGCCCAGTACCTTAAGGCCCAAAGGCCATGTTCACGCTAAACGCAGTAGATGTTAAATGGAAAAAGGGTAATAAAAAAGTGATAATTCTGACTCGCACTTGGCCGGTTATATATTATCTTAAGTATCATTTGTTTTTGTTTTAAGTTTTTACTTGTATTCTTTTGTAAAAAAATATTATTATAAAATTTTACAGTGTCTGCATAGATTAATTTTATCCTACTATCCTACTTCCTACTAATATTATAAATGCGAAAGTGAGTTTGTATATTTGTTTGTTACCTCTTCATGCTTAAACTATTAAACCGATTAGGATGAAATTTGGTATGGATATAGTATGAGACTCGGGGAAGGACATAGCGTAAAATTTATCCCGAAATTCCCACGGGTAGCGAAGCCCGCGGGCACAGCTAGTTTGTATATAATTTTATATCTTTAATTATGTGATTTAAGTTCGTAATAAAAATGTATTTATGAAAAAAACCCGATATCGATTAGTGCGAACTTAATTAATCTAAATATTTTTTTTAGTTTAGTTTAAGTTACTATTCTGCAATATGAGTATGTCTGTTTTTTTAAATAAAGTTATAAAACGATATAGGAAATTCAAATATAAAACATAAAATATACAATAAATATCTATTGTGGACAATGATTATGTACATACCAATAATGTATGTCATACTTACATAAAAAGAACACAGTATTTAGTATGGTCAAGGACAAATAGACAAACCGTGATTTCCTTGCAAATATTATTTTAGTATGCATTCTCACGTCTTCATCCCTAATGGGGTAGACAGAGCGTTTTGGGTCTAGATTCTTTATAAGCGCTTATAAATTTTGAATCCCTGTCACGAAGAAAGATATAAAATTAAAAAAATCGTTGCAGTGTAACTATCTAGCTATCGCGGTTTGTGAGATACAGCCTGGTGACTGACAGACATACGGACAGACGGATGGACAGCGGAGTCTTAGTAATAAGATTCCGATTTTTACCCTTCGGGTACGGAACCCTAGAAATTGACCACAAATCACTGCACTGCGTTGCTTTAGCCGCATCAATCGCCTTAAAAATAATTTTATTGTACCAAAGTATAATAATTTTGTTGTAATACACGGTGATTTACATTGGTTTTGGAGCTAAAGACCAATTCATAAGGATCATTAGTAAGACCTGATTAGCTAGTCAAAATATATAATATAGCTAGGCGGGCGTAACTACGTGATCTCGATCGAAAATAATTTTCACAGCTTTTTTTATCATAAGGAGTATTAATACAGAAATTTTAATGGATAGAGGAATTTATTTACTACACGACATTTTTTTCCAAAACCAATGAAAAGTCAGCGTGTATGTAGGGCTTATAAATTTTGAATTCTTGACTCGAAAGAAGAAAGAAGATAAAAAAGCGTAAAGTTTATGTTTATTTACTTAAAATGCAGGTTTCCTTTCGTCTATTCCAGAAAAATCGTTAGTCGTTTTGACTGAATAAAAATCATAGAACACGGATATGACCGGTCCAATAACCTCTTAACTCATACAACTTAAGTAGTGAGGTTATCGAAATGATAACATATGCTTAGGTACGTTTTTTAGAATATTTGCTTCGTCATTTCTTATCTATTTTAAATAGTCTTGTCTGTTTTCTATCGTCAACTGTATGAAGAGTTATGTAATTATTTATATATCTATATGTAGGGTGATAAGTGGGTCTCAAAAGTAAGAATTTTCAATAAAATTGTCCAAAAATAAAGTTTTTCTTTTGATACATTTGTCTAATATACTCGTATTTCTTTAGTCATTTGCATATTGTAAAAAAAACTAAACAACAAGAAAAACTTTATCTAAAAGAATAATACAAAGAAAAGATGGCATAAAAAAAAACGACGGGTTGCACTCTGGGAGTGCCGGCAGAAGTGAAAACTTGAATATTAACGTTGTGCATTTTTGATATACGAAACAGCAGGCGCAGGCATACATTTTCGCCGCGCCGTAGAAAGAGAGGGGGATACTCCCTCTCCTACGCCGCGCCAGCTGTCTACTCTCCATCCGTCTTACGAATTTTCGATCAGGTCACGTGTACTGACGCGAGTTTAACATTTTTTTACCCATTCCAAAAAAAGTGCACAACGCCGCTAAAGAAGTTTTCACTTCAAAAAGATTAAATTAAAAATGTCGCGCAGGTCACACAGTAGAGTTCTCAATAAGCTAACATTGCTACTGTTTATTCTTTCTCTTATTTCTCCTATACAATAAACGTGATTTTTTTATAGATAACAAGCGGCGCCCCGCAGTTATACCCGCGTAAAAAGTAGACTGTATTAATCCAGGGTGCCAGCTTCCTGCATACCAAATTCAAAATTGTATCAGCCGTTTGCGCGTGAAGAAGTAACAAATATACACATACACACCAAACTTTTGCCCTCATAATATTAGTGGCACGTAACCCTCGTGCGCGTTTCGACTCGCACTTGACCGGTTATTTTTTACTAGCTAAGAATAGGCAATCATAGACCTTTTAAAGTCATGTTATTAAATACCTCCGTTTATTCTGCCTTTATTCAACGGATGCAGCTTCACTTGAACTGTGACTATTTTATTTAAATGTCATGGCTTAAACCTCAATATAGCCATTGTCTCCACGCTGATGTCTCAATTTTATTTGCGAGCTCACGATGTATAAAGTTTTCAATAAACAGTAAACATGTCTCTTACATAAATAACGCTCCATGCTGGTCTGGAAGAAAAGAAAAATGGTTGAACCTGACATGTTGTTTCTTTTTGGAAATTCATCCCGTAAAGAGTTGAATCAATTTTGTCTTGATTGAGTCAATTTTGAAGTTAGAATTGGAAAAAATGACGAATGAGCTCACGTTCAAACAAAAAGTGGACTGTATAACTATTTAAAAAAACAATCTTTAAGGAGGTAAAAGCTTTCTATGAAAACGGCTAAAACAGCGGGGGAATGTAAGCATTGACAAAAATTTTACCTCATGGGCAAGGCTGTTGGCTTCAGCTAGTCTTACATAATGTGAGCATCACATTACGTAAGCATAGTCCAAAAAAAGCAGCATAATTTTGGGATTGATCTACGAAATTACCTTACCAAAACAAAAAATAAAAACAAAAAATAATCAGTACTCTAAGCTAGAAGTTAAAATATTGAGGTGACATTTTTTCTTTTCTGCTAGATACTGTTTTTGTTTTTTTTTTCAGCTTATAATCTGATTAAATTTGCACCTTATCTACCATATTTTCTGCTACGTCCAAAAGGTGAACTGGTATGCAATACTTAGCATTAAATTTTATATTTTGAACTTACTATAATTATAAGATTTAAAGTGCAATAAATTAAAAAAATTATATAAATAGCTATGTCCCTCTCTTTCAATTAATAATCTTACGCTCGTGTCAACGACATCATCATCATCGGCAGCCTTCCATACCCCACTGCTGGGAATACGCCTCTCTCTTACGCTCATATACGGAGCAAATACGTAGACACGTTAAATCGGGCGCCAAATATTATCTCCCTTGCTGGTCTGGGAGAAATAAAAACTTAGAATGTACCAGCTGCTTCTCTTCCCACGCAGATCGTAAAAGCCGATCGAGGGAATGGGCAAAAATGCAAATCATGTTAACAGGCGATGCGGCTAGCAACCCATCCCTGTTTTGATTGCTTTTCCATCTTCTCGCCCACCATGACGCTAAAAGTGGCTTTTGGGTCTTGCGGCCCTGGGCTCTGCATAGAGCCGCAAGACCCAAAATGTTCTGTCTGCCCCATTAGGGATAAAGACGTGATAGTATGTATGTATGTATGTAAATTTTATCGCTGGGTCATAATGAGTTAAACATATTCATCTTTAAAGCTATACCTGCTATAAATCACGTGTACCTCCATGCCTAGACTAGAACAAAAACTCTAATAACCAGGGGTTATAAAGTCATGACTGGTGACAATACGATAATTTGCAATTAATTTACCATAATTTAGTTTGACCCGACCCTTGAAGGAAAGCGAATAACTGATGACGAAATCCGTGGCGTAGTGGTAATTAAGCTAGTCCACCGGAGGTTCCGGGTACGATCCCCAGCCCGGGCAAGTTGGAAAATAACCTTGTTAAAATTTTATTAAAATGAGGTGCTTAGGTATAGACTCAGCTACTGCCGACATGTTTGCATGCAGGGCGTCATCTGGAGGTCTTAATCAGGGCGAATGTGACTAAAGACCCGTACAAAGTTATTGAAGTGAAAACTTCTTTAGCGGCGTTGTGCACTTTTTTGGAATGGGTAAAAAATGTTAAACTCGCGTCAGGACACGCTCGCGTCAGGACACGTGACCTGATCGAAAATTCGTAAGACGGATGGAGAGTAGACAGCTGGCGCGGCGTAGGAGAGGGAGTATCTCCCTCTCTTTCTACGGCGCGGCGAAAATGTATGCCTGCGCCTGCTGTTTCGTATATAGAAAATGCACAACGTTAATATTCAAGTTTTCACTTCTGCCGGCACTCCCAGAGTGCAACCCGTCGTTTTTTTTTTTTCAATTTGCAACTGCAAGTTAAATCTAATAGTCGCTGACGCTCGCCGATAAACGACGACTGTCGCAGACGACGGTCGCGCGGCAGTTATTGACAGTTTGTGACAGATTGACACGTGTCATTGATCGTCACATGTCACATGTCGTGTAATCGTTTGCGGTAGTCGGCGACGGTCGCCGACCTGTCGTTGACAGGTGTCGTATTTCTTGTCTGCAAGAGCTCGTTAATCGTGATTTCCATTGTTTGTTTCGTTGACTTTGCTTTTTATATGACTTTTGATCAAACCTACCTCGAATGGCTTTAAGAATCACGTGTTAAAGCACGCTTCTATGTGAACAAAAACAAAATTACGCACAATACTAACCTCATGACAACTGCACACCCATTATAGTACAATTAGATGGCAATACAGCCTGACCTAGCTCTAGGAAGAGAGTTCAAACCTATTGCAGAAGCATATCATTTCAGTAATTGCTCGGGAACTGCAACGTGATGAAATAAGTTTTAATTGAGACAATAAACAGTTGGATCTAAGTCTGACGAAAAAATAGAGATAGTGTTTTAAACAAGTATACCATGATACAAATTTATTTAACTTTCATTTTTAACCAACTTCCAAAAAGGAGGAGGTTTTCATTATTAGAATGAGTTAAAGAGTTACACACGTATCCCAGCTACGGTCGACATGTTTCGACCTCATCCGGAGGTCTTCATTAGGGCGAATGTGTAAATCCGTACACCAATCGTTTAGTTGAAGATACCTGGACTAATTTGGAAAAATCATTTTTTGGTTTGAAGGGGTATACTTTTTTAGGTGGTCCCATAGAAATTTTATCAAAACCAACGTCACCTCTCCGCATGCCATATCTCACCGGCGAACTGGGAAGAGCTTGCTGAACAGAGAGTAAATTGGCGCAACTCTGTTAAGGACGCTGTTACTAAATATGAAGAAAATCGAATTCGGGAACTCGATTCCAAGCGCTTCCTTAAGAAAACTCAACCAAAGCCTTCCTATACATATACATACAATTCCTTAGGTCAGTTGCATTGTGCGTCCTGCAACCGCACCTTCAAAACTAAATTTGGCTTTGCGAGCCACATACGCTCGCATCTACGAACTTAACCCAAGGTTCGCCGTTGACGGACACGTCAAGGAGGACATCATTATCAAAACCAGTTGAGTAGTTTGGAGAAGAAGTCGGTTTTTAGTTTTGAAAAATTATATCTTGTATTGATCGTTTGAGTCATATCTTGCAAATTCATTTTAAACCAGTTATCCTCAACCGAATTAGTAGCAATTTTGCATACTTACTTGTAAAAGTCGAATGACAATGCAATATTATTATAACAAGAAGCTGATTTGACGATGGAGCCAGAAGATGTCAGATGGCCACACAGGAACCCTGTAAGCAAATGATGCAACTCCATCGAGTTTCAGCGTACTGTACTTGTCTTAATAAGTACTTAGGCCTCGTAATAAAAGCTTGAAAGAAAAACCTTTCTATAACTTATTATTTCACTAACCGAAATCCGCGACTTCGTTCGCGTGGACTTTATATCTCTGGAAAATGCTCATCAGGCTGAACAACTTTATATTTCTTATAGTTCTGCATCAGGTGTTCCATTTTTCAAAATCATTTATACCCTATATGTTGCACAGGCTTAACAGCTGTATAACACAAAAGGAGATTAGCGTGATCTGATCATACATACAGACAGACAGACAAAATAATTTAAAAAAACCTTTTTGCTTTCTATTTTTTTTTAAGTGTCCCTATCCATTTCAGTCAAAAATGCTAAATGCACAGACACAATATTTTTACTGTTTCATTAAATGTAATAATAATTATAGATACATTACTTATAGATAAGACGAAATATAATAAAGCTTACTTTGGAGCGATCGTAGCGAAAGTAGCCTCGGAGTTAGTTTGATATTTATCTATCTATATATGTATTTATTACAAAAATATAGTATCGTTTAGTATCCCATAACACAAGTCTCGAACTTACTTTGGAGCTAGCTCAATCAGTGTAATTTGTCCCTATATATCTATTTATTTAAGGAGATCGTCAAATTTTAATATCCTATATCCTGTCATAAAAATACAACCTATGAACTCATGGTCAGCGGCTAGCGACTCATTAAACTTAGAAGATACTATTAGCACACATGTTTCGGAGAAAGAGCGAGGTCACGACAAACACTTGACAAGGTTTGGTTCAAGATCGTGTGACTAGCAGATATAAGCATTATGCTATTTTCCTGTGTAAGTTTTTTGGTTAATACTATAGGTATTTTAAATAAATACCACTAAATAGATTTTTTTAAACAGCAAAAAAATTGGTTTATAGCTGGAGTATACTGAAACTATTTTAAGGGTGAATTCAGTCCATGATATTGAACAATTTCCCCAAGAAGAATAAATAAACAAAAATTATTTATGATTATACAAATAAAAGATAAATAAACTAGTGGTTCGCCGCGAACTTAGACCTCGCGATATTATTTCAAAACTGAACCAATTTTAATGTCCAGTGAAACTGTGATACATTATTCACTACCGATTCGATACCGTTGCAGGAAACAGATTTTCCAACCTTCTTTCTTCTTCTATTCTGAGCTGCAAAAGTTTCATTTTATAATTTTTTTTCAAACAATTTAAATCAAAACCTGGATCAAATTCAATATCCCTAAGACATTTGTATCTTGAAAAAGCAACGTATGTACATCCAGCCACCAACTATTTTACGCCTACGTCTCATCATCATCATCATTTTAGCCGCATAACGTCCACTGCTAGACAGGCCTCTCACAAGGATTTCCAAAATGACCGACCTAGAGCGACTTCCAGCGACCTTGGTCAGGTCGATAAACCACCTTGCGGGTGGATGTCCTACGCTTCGCTTGCCAGTACGTGGTCGCCATTCGAGTACCTTTTTGCCCCATTGGATATCGGTTCGTCGCGCTATGTGTCCGCCCACTGCCATTTCAACGAGCTAATCCGCTGGGCTTTGTCAGTGACTTTAGTTCTCTACGAGCAGTACAACGAGCTAATCCGCTGGGCTGTGTCAGTGAAGAATTTCCTCATTTCTGATTCGATCGCGTAGAGAAACACCGAACTTAGCCGTTGCCATAGCGCGTTGCACCTTAAGCCATCTTATGAGACCCAAAGTAAGGGACCACGTTTAAGATCCATAAGTCATCACTGGTAACACACATTGTTTGTAAACTTTAGTCTTAAAATACTGAGGTATTTTTGACGAGAAGACATTGCGTGGCTTCCCTAACGCTGCCCAGCCGAGTCGGATTCGTCGAAAGATGTCTTCCTCGAAGCCGAAGCTTCTTGCCTGGATCAATTGACCCAGGTCTACAATTTCGAGGGTAGAGCTCCCAACCAAACATGTAGTGGCGCAACATGGACATTCGACATGACTTTCGTTTTGTCCATGTTCATTTAAAGGCACATTACAAATTCAAATGAAATAAAAATTATAAAAAAAAAATAACTATAAATAAAAAAGAGACTCCAACGCGTCGCCGCGAGGTAGGGTACCCAGAAGGCTGGCAGCATTGCCCCTCTGCACCGCAATAGAAATTCTTTGTGCAAAAAAACTGCCAGCCCTTGAATCGCCCGTAACATCGCGGAGACGCATTGAAATCTCAGTCACAAAAGATTTGGCTGCTGGGCCCCATGGACCCATTGTCTCTACGGCGAAATGCACAAAAATATAATTTCCAAGCAGATCTTCATATTTTCTGCGTTTCAGAGCTTCCGCCGAAGCAGCAGCCGCGCTGGCTCGCACAGACGTTGACGTCAAATGCGTGGGCGCAAGAGTATCCACGCACGTGGCATCCCAAATTAGACATTTGCCCAACCTCCACGGTACCACCGGTATCCCGTCAGGCCTTTTGCCATCTGATCTCAATAAACCGCTCGGTTCCAAGACGGCTGTTTTTTTTTAAAGGCTCATCATCATCATCATCGAAGGTGAGTTATATACTCGCCATTGATGTCAATTCCAAATCCTTCCCATTCTAGAAGCTTGATCTTCCAATGCAACAGTGAACAATTTCGACAACAGATATAACGTCTGGTTTACACCTCTATGCATTGGAATTGACGTCGTCCACTGCTCCTGTACTCGGACTGACATAGTGGCGTTACTGTATAAGCACTTCAACACCTCGATATACCGATAGTCATTACGGCACCGCTGAAAACTGAAGCACGGCCCATGTTTCGATCGAATCGAAGGCTTTTTCATAGTCCACTATCCCCAAGCATAACGGCCGGTTATACTTCCTCGTCTTCTCTATAAGTTGTTCCATGGTTCTAAAGCCCTTACGGAAACCGGCTTTTTCGGGAGGCTGGAAGGCATCAAACTTATTTGCGGGACGATTCGTGATGACCCTCGAAAACAACTTGTATACATGACTAAGACACGTGATAGGCCTATAGTTCTTCAATAGAGTGTTATCTCCCTTTTTGAAGAACAAGATAACAATGCCCCTGTTCCATGCTTCTGGTGTTACGCCCTCGAGCAGAATGGAATTAAAGAGCCTCTGAAGGACTTTCAGTAGCAGCGTTCCGCCCGCTTTCAGGAGCTCTGCTGTGATTCCATCCTCGCCCGGCGCCTTATTGTTTTTAAGCTGATGTCCGGGACATCTTCGGTATAATGTCGGGTTAGCTTGGCTCTTTGGGAAACGCCAACGTCTACGACTACTTTTTTCAAAGTGAGTCCTTGTGATTTGTGCATATTTATTGCCCAGGCAAGCGACAGTGGAAATTGCGTTCGTAAGCATGACACTTGGCCAGTCTTCTACGACCGGGTCATGCGTGGGATGGGAACCGTGTTCTGGTAAGGATTCTTGCCCTCGAATCTTCACGCTAGCGCTTTAAGCGTTCAGGGTATAGTTCCTGATTTCGTACTTCCCTTGCGTACTCACGCTGTGAACACAAGCGTTTGAAGCGTTCGGGCGAAGTTCTTGCTGACAAAGCTCTTATTGGCACGAGAAGTACCTACTGGCATATTCCCCTAGTTGCGACTCTCTACGTAAAACTACTTCGCGGGCTTTGGTTGCCGCTGATCTCTTGTTAGTTTGTGGCATTATTACTAATACTACAACAGAAGCACAAACAAACAGCGATATCGATTGAACCAAAGTTTGCTCAATAAATTGCTAAATTTAGTAAACTACCTAGTAGTTCGCCGCGAACTTAGACCTCGCGATTATTTTACGCAATTCAGTTACCTAAATAACCCCTAGATGGCGGTAAACAAAGTTAGAATGCGCTATGGTTTCGTTTGCTACATAATCGCGGACGTTTTTATTAATATTTCAAAAACTACTGAACCTATTTTGATGCCCAACGAACTTGAAAATTCTATTGATGTTTCCTACATGCCTACCAAGTTTCATCAAAATCAAACCATCGGTTCGGCTGCTATCGCGGTACAAACATACATACATACATACATACAATGTGTTTTCGCCCCCAACTCGATTTAGAGTTGGGGGCGATGCAATTAATACTAGTAGTTCGCCGCGAACTTAGACCTCGCGATTATTTTTCGCAATTCAGTTTCCTAAATAACCCCTAGATGGCGGTATCCAAAGTTAGAACGCGCTATGGTTTCGTTTGCTACATCATCGCGGACATTTTTATTAATATTTCAAAAACTACTGAACCGATTTTGATGCCCAACGAACTTGAAAATTCTATTGATGTTTCCTACATGCCTACCAAGTTTCATCAAAATCAAACCATCGGTTCGGCTGCTATCGCGGTACAAACATACATACATACATACATACATACATACATACATACATACATACATACATACATACATACATACAATGTGTTTTCGCCCCCAACTCGATTTAGAGACCTCACTCGCTTCGCTCGCTCGGTCAATTACATCTCTTTCTCTCTCTCTCTCTCTCTCTCTCTCTCTCTCTCTCTCTCTCTCTCTCTCTTATTATAAAGAGCTAAGCTCTTGTTTGTGGAGCAAGCAACCAATGCCTTCCATTTCTCTCTGTCAACTCTTTAATATCCTTGTATGTTGAAACATTAATTTGATTCTTTAGTTGTTCTAAAAACTATTTCTAGGTCTTCCTTTGCCTTTTCTCCCCTTGATTTTCCTCTCCAATATTACATAAATAAATAAATAAATATTAATATTATTATATTAGCTGATTAGAATTTGTATATAAAGCCTAAAATTATTTTTCACTATCATGGAATGAATTAATTACCCCAAAAATAGTTCCAGTATATTTGGTTAAACCTTATATGTAAAATTTAGTAATAAATGCAACATAAACATAAAAACGTATAATAAACATACCTACATACTCAAACTATTTTTGCAGCATTGCTTATTCGTGATAGTGCCGAATTACAAGCATCTTGAAATTCCTTTGATATTTAAGCTATTGAAAGGGCATTCCAAAGACGCACTGCCGTTATCTATATAATTGGAAAAAAAACATATAGATAGTTTATCGAGTAAACTAAATTGACTTACATATGCATTGCGTCATCTTAAATAAACTATAGGTTTCAAAAATTTGCAGCTAAATCAGTTTAGGATAACTGGTTGAAAATTGAGTTGTAATATTTGACCTACTACATACATTGTTAGTTAAATAAAAACTTGTAAAATTCTACACTATACTACAGATAGGCCTTTTTTTCCCTGATTCTGAATTTTTATTTAACTAAAATTTAAAAATGAGAAAAAAAAATGTTGATAATGTTACGTAGGCAGCATGATACTAGTATTATAAGCTTAAACAGTGCTGTATAATAACACATTAAAGTTACATTAGATGTCTCGTTCGTGTCTGGTCTAACTAGGTCAAGGCTCATCTCTTTTTTGTTTGAGTCAAAATATAAATGATTCGTTTATAATTGTAAAGCCTACCTTACAACGCGTTAACTCCCTCCGTGGTGTAATGGTTAGAGCGTTCGGATCATACCCGGAGGTCGCGGGTTCGATTCCCGGCGGGGGCAACGACTTTGTGTTGTTGTCCTAGTTTGGTCAGGACATTGCAGGCTGATCACCTGATTGTCTAATAAGTAAGATGATCCGTGCTTCGGAGGGCACGTTAAGCCGTCGGTCCCGGTCACTGTCTTTGACATTGGTCGTTACCTATAAACCATGTCAGAGGCCTTTAAGGCGGTTTAAAAAACTCTGACACTAGTGTTAGTCGCTAACACACACGATAAGAAGAAGACAACGCGTTTATTTGTAGGACAATTTATAAAAACCGCGACTGTCAAGAACGCCATCTAGTGATTAGTAACTGAAATACTGATATGACTTGATTTTCGTAGCGCCATTTATAATTAACCAGAGGAAACCCTGACTTTCAAGCGTAATATTCAAACGGCTGATTCTAGCTAAAAACCGCACCAAAATCAGTAGATGCATCAAACGTGATTTTTGTAGTTAATGGTACGGAATCCTACGTTCGTGAGTCGGCTTCGCACTTGACCGGTTATTTTTTCTTCCATTATCCTATAAGTATGCCAGCATGATTAATAATTTACAATCTACTTGATCCTAGTCGAGAGTCATAAGAGAGAGGCCCTTTATCCAATGCTGGGACATCGATGACTTTTGAAAAACCTCGATTTTCCAATAATTTGTATAAGTATGAACACCGTATTCGTATATACATGAAGTGATGGGCGAAGGAACTAATTAGCGCCATATATTGTATAACAGGCAAGCTACAAAACCCCTACTTTGAAGCGATGATAACTAATAACTTTTGAACGGCCGATCCGAATTTAGTTATCAATTCATCGCGATTAAGGCCATACCCAATTTTTCCGGGGTCCAGTGGCGCCGCCATTTGAAATAAATCATTTGAAAGGAAACGGAGATATCATTTAAAATTGTGTCTTGATCAAGCCCTAGATAACCCTTAAAACTATTTTATGAACTACTGTTTATAGTTTAAAGTGAGAACGTGAAGCTTTTCTACGCACATTAGCCAAACGTGGCCGTTTTTCGCAAATGTGCGTCGAAAAGCTTCACGTTCTCACTTTAAACTACAAAAAGTAGTTTAAAAAATACTTTGAATGGGTATCTAGAACTTGACCAAGACACAATTTTAAATGATATCTCCGTTTCCTTTTAAATGATTTATTTTAAATGGCGGCGCCACTGGACCCCGGAAAATTTGGGTATGGCCTTAAATAGATTAAATAGTTTAGGGGTGAAGGCAGATTTCAGTTTTTTTAAATTATATTGATTCATGTGCATCTGAAAATTTACAAATAAAATATCAAGATCATATTTTTTTAAATTACTTACGTAAGTTTTTTTGTTAATCCTTGCTCATGACCCACTTTTTCGGTGAGGCTAACAGCTTAATTATCGGTCATCATATTCAGAAATTCATTGCTATATACAAGGCCAAAAGCTAGGATAGGGTTAAAAATTCATTGCTAAATGTAAGGCTAGTGAATTGAACCTGGAAATATTCCAAATTTACAGGAATTTTCCTATTACAAATTTATGGAAATTCTCAATCTTTTCATTTTTTGGAATATTGACGGGAATGGTTACGGGAATTTCTCGAAGTACTCGGGGGGACGGCAAACCACTATGCAAGGCCGAAAGTTAAGAGCTTAGCTTTCCATCACCTCAAATTAGGTTTAGCAAACTACTGTAATTTTTATGAATACGAAGGTAAATATACTTTTGTTTATCTGGAAGAGATCCCTTCTGGGTTAAGTCTACCATTTGTACCATTGTGTTTGTAATTTTATGTGGTTAATGTTTGTTTCTAAGTACAACAAAGTTTTTAAATAATAATAATAATAATTAGTCCATATCATCCCAATAGTAATATCAGCCACAGGAATCATACCTAAAAGTCTACAAAGAAATCTGTAAATACTAGATATTAAAAAAAACGCCTTATATACTTTACAAAAAGGTGTCATCTTGAATACCTGTAGACTCACCCGCAAGTTTCTCACAACATCTTCTATCTCATCCGCCTCTAATACTATCACGTAATCCCACGCTTAGTTACGGCCCACGTGTCTAGATACACCCCTTTTTAAAAGGGAGAATAAAAATGATTTAAATATAATAATAATAATAATACCGCAGGGCAGCTTGTGGCGAGCTGTTGGTGAGTAACGACACCACGGACCCGAGTGCTCCAGAGAGCCGGTTAGATCCCTCGTCCCCGACGCGTCTTCATCGGTCGGGGTGGAGACCCAAGAGGGCTCGCAGGGCTCTCAGCTCTGCATTGCCTTAATTGGCTGTGCAGAGAGGAGTCGTCAGAGCTGTTGCTCCAGGGGTGGAAGTGTTAAAGGGCATAACGACGCGAGTAACTTCGGAGAAAGCGCAGCACACCTCTCGGCACCCCTGAGTCGCTCGCACCGGTGTTGCTCCTTTGCCGGCAACTACAGTCGGTGCGTTTGAGGGGCCCATCTAGTGGGCGGCAAGCCACCACCTGCCTATGATAGTCAGTAATCATGATTATGGCAGGTGACGTTTCTGTTGCAATAACCCAGTATCAGTCCATCCCAAATTCATTCCATAACCCTTAAACCTTTTCCTTTTACATGCAATAGATTTTTCTTCTGCCAAAACCTATTCAAGGGTACACCTTTCATAGGTATATCCAGGAATAGGTTTTGGCGAGAGCGCCACATGACAACAACTTCTCCAAAGGGCCTCTACGTGTTGGATCTGTATCCCCACGCAAGCCTCTCAAAGGACCGGGGTGAAAAGACCCGTGATTCTCAAAGGAGATACATAATAATATACTTTTAATTGTCCACAGTTCCTGGAAGTGTCAGAGGGGTCATACGTGTTCCGGATGTGGCAGGAGCCATCGTACCAGCTGTACAACGAGATCTGGGTGTACAACTACACCAACGTACCGCAGTACATGAGCGGAGAAGACAAGACTTTGAAGCTGCAAGAGATTGGCCCTTTCAGATTCCAGTAAGTCTTGTACTTCTCATTTATAAATATACTAGAATGCCTGCGACTTCGTTCGCGTGACATAAAGTTCACACTCCGGCGTATCTGCATCAGTCCAGTGCGATAAAGTATTATTGCGACTATAAATTGAGATCTTATTATTCTTATCGTGTGTGTTAGTGACTAACACTAGTGTCAGAGTTTTCAAACCGCCTTAAAGGCCTTTGACATGGCTTTTAGGTAACGACCAATGTATAAATTGAGATGCAAGCTATCCTACCTTTCAAGTTGTATCAAATTGCACACGGTGTGCAAATCAAATTTAAAATCAGTTCAGTAGTTTAGGAGTCCATCGCGGACAAAGAATGTGACACGTAATTTTTATACATAAAGAAGACAATTACACAAATTGAGCTAGCCCCAAAGTAAGTTCGAAGCTTTTGCTATGGGATACTAACTCAACGATACTATATTTTATAACAAACACATATTTAGATAGACATCCAAGACCCAGGACAATTTGACAAAGGCCAGTTTATAACTTGCCCTGGCCGGGAATCAAACCCGGAACCTCTGTGTGGCGGACTATCATGGTGACCACTACGCCACGGAGGTCGACAAATTTGTTGATTTTTAACAGCATTACTATGCTCGGATTATCCGAATTTAAACATGTCATGAAAAATTTCGCCATTGCAAAGATTCGAACCTACGACCCTCATGTTAATGCCGTGAGTGCACTACTGATTGTTCTATCGTGACTTGAATCACCTTGACAAATTTTCTCTTCACATAGTTTTGAAGCATACTTTATTCTTCATTACTACTTACAAAATTTAGCAGTGTGGTATAAAGCTTAATTCAATTTAGATTGAAAGTTGATTAAAGTGAAGATGGCTTTGTTTTATTTATTATTTAATTATAAAGCAACAAGGTTTTAATTATTATCCAAATTAAAACATACATACTATCAAGTCTTTATCCCTAATGGGGCAGACAGAGCAATTTGGGTCTTGCGGCTCTAAGCAGATAGAGCCCAGGGCTGCAAGACTCAAAGGCCACTTTTAGCTTGATGTGGGCAAGAAGGTGTATTAAGAAATCAAAATAGTAATGGGTTGCTAGCCTCATCGCCTATTAACACGATTCTAATTTTCGCCCATTCCCTTGATCGGCTCTTACGATCTGCGCGGGAAGAGAAGCAGCTGGTACATTCTAAGTTTTTCCTTTTCTCCCAGACCAGCATGGAAGTCCCTAGAAGTGGAAATTAAAACATGTGATAAGAAATTACTTTTGACCCGTACTGCTCACTACATACTGGACTCTGGTGTTCTTTTCGAATTCAAGGCTTGCGTTAGAGCGGATCCACACCCAAAAAAATTACGCATTAGAGATCTTGCAGACGAGCAAGAGTTTGCCCACTACATCTGTCAGCGACTGTCATTGACTGTCTTTCCTGTAACACACATAGTTTAGTTAGATACACCATTCCCGCTTCGTCTGACGGGCTGCAGTCGGTAGCGTGTGCGTTGGAAGAAACTTAGTAATGTGATGCTGTTTTTACCCTTTGGGTACGGAACCCTAATAACTGGCCAAGTGCGAATCGGATTCGCGCAATAAGGGTTCCGTACCATTATCTATAAAAAATCGCATTTCTTGTATGGGAGCCCCCCGTAAATATTTATTTTATTTTGTTCTTAGTATTTTTTGTTATAGTTGTAACAGAAATACACAATTTGTGAAAATTTCAACTGTCTAGCTATTGCGGTTCTTGAGATACAGCCTGGTGACAGACAGACGGACAGACAGCGAAGTCTTAGTAATGGGTCCCGTTTTTACCCTTTGGGTACGGAACCCTAAAAAGCAATGCAACATGTGTACGCTGTAGTTATTTATTTAACCTCTTCACCGCTTTAATCAGTCGTCGTGCTCCTAGCACGAAGCATAGTAAATCAAAAATAAATAAATACAACAAACAGGAATGTGGATACTTAAGGCCCAACGCAGACGACAGACTTACTTGTATTTTTCTACACTGTAATACTCTAACTGCGCCAACTCCCCCACATCTTTTATAGTCTTCTTT
The DNA here is from genome assembly GCA_963555685.1 of Acrobasis consociella. Lineage (NCBI taxonomy): Eukaryota > Metazoa > Arthropoda > Insecta > Lepidoptera > Pyralidae > Acrobasis > Acrobasis consociella. The sequence goes on from OY743116.1 coordinate 1,247,189, forward strand.
ACCCAAAGGTTGGCTGGAAGAAATCACTTTAGTGATAAGTCCGCCTTTGTACCTATATTTTCAATGTACTTTTGATTATTGTCATACTTAGTTGGTGCAATAAAGAAATTTTATCTTATCTTATCTTACAGACTAGACCGCGCCGCACTTTTTAGTCTGTTAAAATAGAACCCACGGAATCACACGCAGTAACGCACACGACGCGCAAAAAGTCCGGCGCGCGTCGTGTGCGTTACTGCGTATGATTCCATGGGTTCTATTTTCACAGACTATCACAGACTAAAACGCGAGTCACGGATAGTCTGTCGTCTGCGTTGGGCCTAAATGTGCAAAATGTGACCAGTGGATTTCGGTCGGAAATAAACGAAGCTCGTGGTGAAAGGTTTAATATCATAGACATAATTTTTTTTTCATAAAACTATGGTTAATATACGATTAAATCTTAGTGAACTGTCAGTCAATAACACGATTTTGTTACTTCTCGCACCTATGTGATAGAGACTTTAAATTCAATCTCAATATTAGACCAAACAAATTGCTTATCATTCGGTCCCGACCCCTAAACGATAATTCACTACATACCTACTAATTGACGCTTAAAAACAACGACGTTTCCTGAAAAGATATGATAAATTTACATCATACTTCAACGCAACAAGATATTATCGACATGCCTTTTATTTGAATTTGTTTATTGATAAGAAATAGCATATCTTACTGTAGTCGCAATGAAAATTAGGTTAGTCTCGAAAACCGCATATCAATCTCCAAAGTAAATAAACATAACAAAGTATAGATAAACGTGGTCAGTCCACGAATAGGTATTTTGAAAAGTTATATATGCAAAGACAAAACGTTGTTAAAAGTAAAACTAAAAAATCAATATGACCCGCAAATAATGTACTTACATAAAAAAACAAGAGAGGAAGAAGCTTCTCTTACTAACTGGAGTAAAACCACATATTTAATATAAGTAATATTAAGTATTATATAGAGAACGGTCTATCTTTTGTGATAAATCTATACATATAATAAAACAGTAAAAAAAATGTGCCTGTTCATTAAATATATTTCCAAAAAAAAATATTGGGGGCGATGGAGACGTAGTAATAGAGTAAGAATTTTAAAAAATGTCTGTCTTTTTGCCTGTTTGTCTGTATGTCTGTTTGTCTGTTTGTACACGCTAATCTTCGGAAATACTGGACGGATTCGAATGAAACTTTTTTGTTATATAGCTATTAAGCCTGGGCAACATATAGGGTATAAATGATTTTGGAAAATGGAACGCCTGATGCAGAACCATAATGGTCCAGCTAAACTATAAGAGATATAAAAATGCCGCCTTAGTAAAATTTGTTCAGCCTGATGAGCATTTTCCAGAGACATAAAGTCTAGTCAGAGACATATAGTCTGTGATAAATCCATATCTAATGCATGAAGGCATGAATGTGTTTTAGTAATTTTGCGTGCGGGCACAGAATAAATAAGTAAATCAATAAATAAATATAATAATACCTAAGTTATTTTCGTATTTTGTATGATTAGTAGCCTAACATCTTTGCATCTGACAACGCCCGCTTCACATCAATAGTAGATTAGTTAGCCACTACATTTTTATTTTTTAACTACTGCCTTTTTAAGTACATACAATTTGTACGCTCACTTTTATGTACTTACTGACATTAAAATTGTAAAATTTCTCATGTTAAGAGAATGTTCTTTAAGAGAAATAAACTTCTTAAACCAGATTTTTTTCGCTTGCCCAGAAATTAAGCTAGATTGATTGCGTGGAAGTAAAACTGTGTTTTTTTTTTCAGAGAGATGCGTACAAACCCCAACATGAGCATAGACGAGGTAGAGGGGAGCATGTTCATGAGACCAAAAATCACGCTGAAGTTCCTGAAGGACCAGTCCATAGCTGACATCAAGGATGTCCACGTCTACGTACCTAATCTGGCCTTACTTGTAAGTATGATTCTTTGCATCTTTGACGACCTCCGTGGCGTAGTGGTCATCATGCTAGTCCGCCACCCAGAGGTCCTGGGTTCGATTCCCGGTCAGGGCAAGTTGGAAAATGGCCTTTTTCAAATTATCCTCGGTGTTGGATGTTTATCTATATATGTATTTGTTATAAAATATAGTATCGTTGAGTCGGTATCCCATAACACAAGTTTTGAACTTACTTTGGGGCTAGCTCAATCAGTGTAATTTGTTCCGATATATTAAAAAAAAAAAATTAAAATATATTTAAAATTTAAATTTATCTTATGCTACATATCTTATTTTTTAGCCATTTAGGTCCCATAGTTGGGCACAAAGCTCCCCTTTTTGTTTCCAATCACTTCTATTTTCAGCTGTTTCATTTCATTCTTTGTCAAAAGCGGATTACTCGTCCCTCCATCTCATCCTGGGCCTTCCTACATATCTTAAAGTATTATAAATGCGAAAGAACGTATGGATGTTTGTTCCGCTTTAAACCTGGCATGAATATTTAGCATGTAAACACGTTATTACCTGCATTAAAAAATAGGATAATTTTTATCGGGAAAATGTAAAGTTCCCATGGGATTAACCAAATTTTTACTACGAGGGCTACTAGCAATGCCGCGGGCATTAGATAGTTTATAGGTACCTATACATATTTTTAAAGCATATTCAACACTTTCTTTGTCGCTTTTTTTCTAATCGTGTGCGCTGCCATCTCTGTGTTGTTCCTACCCGCATCCACCAGTTTTGCCTACTTACTTCAATAGTTTCTATGGCATTTGGTATCTGTTACGTTAGTAATTATATTACCTATGCCTGTACACTATTACTTCTATATCCTTAATGAGGTAGGCAAAGGTCATACATTTTGGGTCTTGCTTGCGGCTTTATTCAGAGAGAACCCCGGAACGCAATGTCACTTTTCATTGGGTGGCATAATGATGCAGAATATACCTATGGTTTTATTGGTATAGCGGGTGTCCCGACACTCCCGATATCGGAGCATTTAATGCTGTGATCTTTTTCTTCTTATAGTTAAGAGCTGGGCCCTTGTCAGTGATGTGCTTTCCATGTCTCTCTCCCTTCCGCTAAGTTCTTAAGTTCTTAACTTAACTCTTTATATGTTTTCGCGTTTAATTTTTCTTTTATTTGGTCTATAAATGTTGTTCTGGATTTTCCTACTCCTTTCTGTGATGTGAGGCAAATTTTATCAACAAATCTTCGTAAAAAAGTAGTTTTGTTAATGGACTACAGAATATTTTAAGTAGGTATTTTGTTTGATTATTTAATAAAAATAATATGGGAATCTGAGTATATTATCGCCTAAAATGATAAATGCGTCATATTTCTGTATTATATAAGATACGTAGAAAAGTATTTGTAAACAACTAAATGTAAAAAACGTATTACACTGATGCGCAAAACCATTTTTTTATCAAACTGATATGCATGTAAGTAAATAAAATAGATAATTTTTGAAAATATTATTGTTGCTATTGTACTTGTTGTTCCGTGCATAGATAAAAAGATTATAGGAATTTTTACATGATTAAACTATTGCATAGGTATCGAAATGTTCAGGGCAGTGGTTTTACCCAATGAATGAGTAACCGGCGAGCATGCATGAAGAGAATGATGAGTGGATGAGAGTAGATGAAGTGAATAAGGTCTTTCAGGATCGTGGCAAGTGGAGGTCCATAGTCTCTGCCTATACTGTGGGTAACATACATACTATCACGTCCTAATGGGGCAGACAAAGCATTTTGGGTCTTGCGGGTCTATGCAGAGCCCAGTGCCGCAAGACCCAAAAGCCACTTTTAGCGTCATGGTGGGCGAGAAGATGGAAAAGCAATCAACAAACAGGCGTGATATCATGTACCTATGTATGGATAATGTCGATAAAGTGCCGTGTGGTTTCCGGTAGAGTAGAATAGGACCACTCCAAGTCCTCCCGTGGATGTCGTAGAAAGCGACTTAGAAAGAAAAGATAAAGCTTTTAAACATCAATGAAACCTCTCCAATCCTTCTGGCCAGCGAGGAGAGTGTAGGATAAAGTTCTCTGGATGAGCTTGCTAAGTATGGCTTTGGTAATACAGAGAGGGTCGTACTCCTGCAGTGGAGACAAACAAACCTGATGATGATGATGAATGAATAAATATTTTCGAGTATTGTATGTATAGCAGTGGATATTATGTGACTGCAATGATGAGACTCGCAATACTGCTACAACGCTAAAACAAATGACGCAAATAATAAAGGCTTTTGATTACTTTTTGTAGCTTTTTCATTATCATGACATGACAATATTGCAAAAAGTACTATTAATAAATATAAGTAAGTTTATTTACGTTAACATTGAATAATCTCAAACACTAGTAAATATTATTATAGTTGCAACATTAAGTTATGCAATACAAGTAAAACGGAAAGCTATAGATAATGCTACACGGGCTGTTCCTGAAGCCAGAGATCACAATTCTGACCTAAGATAATTTTACGCTGATGATTTAAACTTTATACGAGTAGTAGCACATGAGGAAATCGTGTTCAGGACACACTGTGATATAACTTTAATTGGAAAGAAAAGTAATAAATAATTGGCGATAGTCTAGCTGATATGATAGCTCTTAGGTTTGGTGACCTAGCAAATTTAAATCTATGCATGATTGCATTAGCCATAAATGAAAATAAGGACCACATTTTATCCAAATTATTATAATATCTATATGAAACTAGCAAGGTAAACAAGTAATGTACTAAAGAAGAGTCGGATTCTCGGAGTCGGAATAAAAGAGAAATATCTAAATGCGAGTTGTATGACGCAAAGTAGATATTTTTTTTATTACTTCTTAGACGTACGATGTGAAACAGTTTTAAATGCTATAATCGTTAAAATTAAACCAATAAATGAATAAAAATAAAATAATAAAACAGAGGAGTTTCTTGTATCCAATTTTTTCTCAAGATTTCGTTAAAAACTGGTTGCCCTTCGAGGTGACGTCAAAATTTTGGGTATGAAATGTATTTGCTTAGTCTTTTGACATCCATAAGAAGATATGAAGAGGAGCTCGGTGGCTCGGTGGAAGTGCGCATTACTTGCGCTTTCGGAAGTAAAGCGACACCGGGCGTGGTCCGTACTTGGATGGGTGATCGCAAGTAAAAATTTACTGAGCTCGTCCGTGCTTTGGAAGGCACGTATAAGCTGTTGGTCCCGGCTATTATCATTGTAAGGCATTCGATAATTTATGTCAGATGCCTTTAGCAGCTTGAAAAATTTTACTGTATAACAAGTGTTAGCCCCTTACACACACGAAAAACAAAACATGAAGTGGTCTTCTTCTTGACCGAAAAGCACAGGCGTTTAATTAACCTAGTTTGTAACTTGTATTTTTTGTCTCGGGTGTCACTTTCGGATTCCTCTTGGGTATTTATACCTTGTTTTATCCTTTCGCACACAGTTTTTAAAATTAAACTGTTAAAATAATATTTCAGGCCATCAGCACACTGATCGCTGACAAACTGGGCTACCTTGCCAACGCCGGAGCCTACTACTCCATCAACACGCTTGGCTCCAAGCTATTCCGAGACTTGACTGTCGAAGAGCTGTTCTGGGGTTATGACGACCCCATGGTCACGATTGCTAGTAATCTCCTGCCAGGGTGGATTGACTTCAAGAAGATTGGGATTTTGGACAGGGTGAGTACAGAATTTTATGCGAGTAAAACGGGAGTAGAAGGATGTCGCAGATGAGGGAAGGCTGTTGGCCCGCAGTTAGAAACTACGCCTCTAGACTAGTAAAACGAGCTGTTTCTTCGTCTTCCATTGTAGAAGTCTTATAAGCGAGACTTTAAGCAAAAAAAATAACGAAGAATGTTAAGCTGCTAAAAAAAGTGCAGTAAAAATAGCTATCGGTTCTTCCTCCACTACTTTTATCGATTTTCCCAGTTTAGTTACCCTACATTTTAAAATAAGGCATTTCTTTTCGTTTACAGTTTTACGCTCAAAGGCCGACCACAGCAACAGTAGAAATCCGCAACGCGAGTAAAAGGTTCTCTTTGAAGACCTGGGATGGTTCGGAAGGGCTGGTGGAGCAGGGCTTCACTGATCTCAATTCTAGGTAAGACAAAATGTCTCACACACAAAAATTACAGGCTTACACATTCTTCTTCATTATATAGGAGTCTGCTCTTGTTCATGGAGTTAAGTGAAGATGCCTCCATTCTTCTCTTAGATTCTATTTTTTTAAAGATGTCTCTTCAACTAATGAAGGTCGGCAATCAGCTTGGTGTAGTCTTTTTTGTTCTAATTTAGACAGAATAGCAGCACTCGCTCGCTATTCCGGTCCACTCTCGGATGTTTCATAGCAAGATTTTTTTCTCTCTTTCCAACCTTTATTTTTTCTGCTTAGATTAGTGACTATAAATGGCATGTTATTAGCTCTTTCATAAGAAAACTAAGCCGTTGGGCATGGCTGGCTGATTCTTAATGCCTTGTTCCACTCTACGTGGGGTCGGAACAGCATAGTCTTTTCCCTTTCCCTGATTATTAATCAGACTAGTGGATTATTTTTTAAGGTGCTTGAAAAATGTGACATCAGCCTAAAGTAGATACTTGAATGTAGGAGGCATAATACCTAGGTACTAAAATTGTAGAAAATTAAATTTTCTTTAGAAGTCACGTAATTCTTGATCTACTTATTAGGCTTTTGGCAACGACAGGTTTATCAAGTACTTACGAAAGAAAATGTTATTAGTTTGTAAGTAACATTTTGTTTTCTTTTACAGTTCCTTATGTAATCGTATCAAGGGTGCCTACGAGGGGCTCATGCTGCCTCCCAACTTTCCTAAGGACAAAATGGTCCCCATATTCAGGAAACAGGCCTGCAGAGTCTACCCCTTCGCTTTTAAGGAGGAAACTAACGAAAAATATGGATTTAATTATTATAGGTAAGCTTTTGATGGTTTAAGATTAGAAAAAAATGTGTTTGGCTAAATTTTAATATTTAGCTTAGTTCAATACGTGGACTGGGTAAAAAATATATTATTTTTCCAAAGTTCGTCGATTAGATTATCCAAAAATGTAGGACCAGTATTTTTTCGTTTAGTGAAGTAGTAAAATTCACAAAGATACAGCGCTTCGAAATTTCTGACTGGAAGTGACTTTGCGTAAACTTTGGGTAAATATCGTTGCTGATAGTAACGTCACGCGAAATTTAAATGAGCTGTTAAATCTTCGTCATTGATATTATTTTGCTAGTCAGAGAAAAGAAAAAATATACATAGGTACTATACTTTTTACAAGCTTTTGTTTAGTTTTACCTGTCCCGTTGTCTGTCCGTCTGTAATTAAATCTTGCAAATTAAATTTGACCCACTTCCCGGTTTCCGATTGAGTTGAAATATTGCACGCATACGTTAAATCGTGTGATAATGTAATATTATGACGACATAGAGATGTCCTCATGATGAAGCCGGAAGGTGACCATGACCATAGAAACTCTGTAATTAATCGACGCGTAATAAAGTTATATAAAACAATTAAAAACGACTTGGCTGTGTTTTTACGACCAGCTGTATGCCTGACGTAAACACTTATAAAAAAAGACGTGTGGCACTCGGGGACTGCCGCGGTAAAGCTATTGCAAACAAGGAAGGACGGCAACGTCGCAAACGGACGACGGAGACGAAGCGGCAACCTACATGGTAGGCGGAGTGGGGAGAGCGTGAGGTTTTTTCGTTACGGAATTTCTGGATTCGGTTCCCGCGCTCAAGGCCCGCGATAGAAGCTATGCAATAGCTTAAAAACCGATTTAGTGGTCTTATTTCAGGTCAAAATATGAAGTTAGATGGTCAAAAACATACTGCAAATATACTCTCGTTCAATTTATTAATTAGAATTTAATTCTTTGATTTCAGATTTCAAATGACCCAGTCAGCTATGAGCAACACATCTGAATATGCTTGCAAGTGCACGGAAAATTGTCTGCCGAACGGTTTCGTGGATGTCAGCAAATGTTATTATGGTAAGCACCAACTATACTTTTTATAAAGGGTCCTGAAGCATTTATTTATTTCATAAATGTAATTTCTATGGAAATAACGTATGTATTAATACTAGAATAACATAATTAAGGATATAAAAATATATACAATTTATTAATTGATTGTATTGGTTCATGTACATTTGAAAAATTTACAAATAAAACTTTATAATAGCAAACATAGTACATCGGTGCTACTTTTTCCTAAAGAAATTTCTTCAGTAGTCGCATTGACGAGTAATTCAGTAATTCGTCCCATGTACCTACGGCCCATTTGGGACGAAACGCAGAAATACAAATTAATTAAAATTTTATTTTGCAATTCGTCCCATGTTTAAAAATGTAACAATTCTAACGAAATATACATTTATCTTAATTCTTGTCTCACTGACTGTACCAAGCGTTAATAAGGTTTAAATTTCCATCCAAAAAAGAATGAGACGAATTGCAGAATGAAATTTTGATTAATTTTGATTTTCTGCGTTTCGTCCCAAATGGGCCGTAGGTACATGGGACGAATTACTGAATTACTCGCATTGACCTTGAAATATCACGGAAAAAAATGCCTTAAGACCTAATATGCTCTGTTTGCCCCATTAAGGATAAAGACGTGATAATATTTATGTATGTATGAAATATTAAGTTTTAATTGTGTTCCTCTGGTTTTAAGCTGATATTATTATTTGTGATTCAAATCCATAGATTTAGAAGGTATAAGATGGATATAGAGCATTGTGAAATGTGACCAGAAACGAAATATTTCTGTGTAACTTTTTATGGGTTGTATTTGTACTTAATACACAAACTATGGGTAAAGCAGTACGATACCATCTGTCCAGTATAAGATAACTTATAAATTAACACAGTTTACAATTTGGAAAATCAAATTTTCGTGTAACGATGTTCGAGCCAGGGTGACAAAGGCTGACACGTTTTGTATGAAAACTTGTCTCATTGTCAAATGGATGCTATCTCTTTTGCTCTTATAAAGATGACACTTATCATATTATCTGTCGCACTCGGCTAGTGTGTTCTTTTTACGCAGTAAAAAAAATCTACTTCTATGTTCAAATCAGAGTTATGTTGAGTTGTTCTTATACTGTAGTGGGCTTAAATAATGAGTTAAGCCCTTAATAATGACCATGTTGTTATACCTCTTCAGTTATGTATCGAAGAAATAATTAAAAAAGATTAACGTTCTTCCTAGAACAATCATATCCTTGTTCAAAACCAGATATAAGTTTAAAATAATTACCAAAAATAAATTGACTTTTAATTTTTGTACGTAACCTTACTTTCATTTTTTGCATGCAAATTGTAGCCTATGTCACCTGAATAATAATGAAAAATCAATAAACATATAATTTGTAAAAATTGGACAAGAGATTTGAATGCTGCAGTGAAACCGACATACATACATAAATACATGTTTACTTACATACACTGCTAAAATCCCGTCCTCGTTGGCTTTGCTAGAGTCGGGTAAAATAATAAAATCTTCTTAATTATATTCAGTACTTAGCCAAATACTCTTCCTTCACCTTCAGGGTTCCCGATTGCCGTGTCCAAGCCACATTTCCTGGACACAGACCCTCAACAGCAGAGTTACTACGAGGGCATGCATCCAGACCCGGCGTTACACGCCTCCATACTGGAGGTTGAACCGGTAATTGAGCATTTTTATTTATTTAATTTTATCAAACTTTATTGTTTCAAAGTACTTCGTAAGTAAGCTAAGTACGGTTTCCAATTATACTTTGGAACACTAAAGTTTGACAGTATAAAGAGACAAGATAGAGAGAAAATTACGCGGCACAAAAAAGCATTACAATATACATACTTACATTATAAAATAATACTTTATATTATACAAATATCAGAATGTATATCTAATAATACAATACATACATATACTTATATAACCTAACATATAAATACATGGCCATGAAGATAAGAATTAAATGCTGACTTCATAAAGAAGTTGTGGGCCTGAACTTTTCTTTTAAAAGAGAATTAAGATTTCTTTGATTTCAACGGGTAAAGCATTCTAGAGCCTTAAAGACAAAAAGGGGGATAAATTGCTGACGTGTCTAATTAGAACGCAGTTGTCGATCGTGAGTGACTGAAAGATAATTGAATTTACATTTAAGATATTCAGTGTAGTTAGGATTTGTAAGAATAGAAAAAGAGTACCTGCACAGTAACCTAAGTTGGAAACCAGTTAAGTTTATATAGCCCTTTAGTATCAAGTTATTCCAAATTTCTAAGTATTTCACCCACATTTCAGGCGACTTCTTGCTCTTCTAGATGAATATCTGTTGTTTTTTTGTTTCCAGACGTTAGGCGTGCCAGTATCCCTGTCATCAAAGATCCAGGTCAATGTAGCTGTGCGGACAAGCGCCGGCAACCCCATCACAAAACCCTTCAAGAACAAGATGGTTCCTTTGATGTGGTTGTCATTAGTAAGTGTACACTTATCAACATTATTCCATCCTTTATGCTCATGCCAAGGATTGTGCTCTCCATCTCTGTGAGACTCTCTGTTTATAGATTTTTTCTGTTTATAACTTCCTTCGTGAACGCCCATATCTCAGCTCGTCGTTGTGAACAGGACACACAAGGGTGAAAATGCTAATCATTTTAATAGGCGCTGCGGCTAGCAACCCTAAAAGTGGCGAGTCTTGCGGCCCTAGGCACTCTAGACACAGACAGTCTTTCAAACTTCTCTCTTTTTTGTCGAGGGATAAAAATCTGTAAAAAAAAGGAAGGCCTTTGAATCACTGATTTATTCGATGACTATAATGGTTACTTTTTTTTACAGTATTGTAAGGAACCACCACCAGAAGTCGCCAACCTTCTCAAGCTACGGTTCATCGTTGCTCCTCCTCTATTTATCTCAATCGAAGTCTTCCTCTTCCTAACAGGAATCATTTTAATCGTCCAAGGTATCTACAGGATTCTACATCCAAAGTACGAATTGATCGAACCCAAACTAGAAAAGGATGGTCTCGAAAGAAAGAAGAGTACAGCAATAGTTAACATGGTTGAAAATTGTGGTTTTAAGGATGACGATTCATTAGCCAAAGAAGCAGTTTTACTATTATCTGTAGATGTAGATGATGAGACGGATCTAGTACTTAGGAAGATAGATACGTGAGAAATTGTAGTTAAAGGTTTAAAATTAATTAGTGCCATTACTGAGATGAGTATTATTGACATAAGCGGCAGTGTATACTTTTGAATACTAGTTTGTACGTAACTACATGTAAGTTAACTATGAGAATTAATGAAATTTGTCCAACAATTGGACCATTCTCCTGTCAAACCAAATTAGACCTTATCATCATTGCGTAACGCTCAATTTAGCTTGACACTAAAATGCGGGCATCCGGATACGAGCTACGTAAGTCTGTCTTGATGCGTTTGGAGTAAGGATGATATTATTATTGATCCTGATATTAAAAAAAATGACTAGCAAAAATGATTCTTTGCGTTGTTGTTTCTGAATATATTTTATCAAATAATTAAACTAATATATACGGACAAATCACACAGATTTAGCTAGCCCCAAAGTAAATTAGCTCTTGTTAAGTTTTTAAGTTTTTAATATTTTTTTTCTTTTAATTTTTTTACACAGTCATTAAGCATTAAAGAATCTTATCAACTACGCATAACCTATTTATACATCTATAGCAAAAGATAAATTTATTTTGCATCAAAAAATTGAACGACATTATACGGAAGAAATACATCAGAAAGTACTTATAACGATGCTTTTTTAAAAATTGTTACTGAAATTTTATGTCTTTTTTTTTCGTACAAATATGAAAGTCAATATCTTATTTGTTAATTGGTTTATGTATATAATATGTATATGTAATAATATTATATTATTTTATGTGGACTCTACCTCACCTCATAATACGCAATAATATATGCCGTATTGATTTATATAATATGTAATAATATGTAGATGATATATTATGCTTTAATTATAGTTTACCCGTCTTATTATAAAACGCAGACTATCTTTGTTACTAGGTTTAAATCATTATCCGCCCTAATCAAGTTGACATCTAGTAAAGTGAAACTAACTCATCTGTCAATGTCAACTTGAATTGGATGGATAAAGGTTTAAACTTAGTAACAAAGTTAGTCTGCGTTTTATAATAAGACAGTAAAAGTTTCACTACATCACGTGCTTTACAATTTTACTAATGTATGTGTGTGTTGATGATATTTATATACTTAATTAGAGGATTGGAGATAAAATCGTGGCGTTATCATTATCACATTGTTACAAAATGTCACATTATGTAATGAATAATTTGACCTTATAATACATGATTTGAGGTCAATGTCATTACTACAATATATTAGGTTGACAAGTTTCTACTCATTTGTTAGTACATTCATGATTTGTAATCATTTAAAAATTGCTTTAAACTATTTATTATTTTAAATAAATTTTGGTTTAATTTTATTTTATATTCATTCTTTATTAGCCTGATGTTATATCCTACTGCTGATCAATGGCTGGACAACTTGATTTATATGCATTTTATACATAAAAAAAACTATTTATTACTTACTTATTTTTTATACATTATATTTAAAAACTATTTAAAAAAACAAAAATGTTTAAATTCTAAACTAGGTAGCACTTAATAGTAGAGTAGAGTACAGTTTAGTTATATTTGTTTATTGTTTACCATTATTTCCAATTTTATTTATTAAACTTTTTTTATTATTTTTTCTTAAACAAATTCAGTTAGGTACATAAATTACGTTTTAGTATAAGTTATAGATAATGGTTGACAAATGTTGTAATTTGTTAAAATGATATTTTCCAATATTATTAAGTTAAGTAATTTTCTTTTTGAGGTAATTAATTGTTGACAAAATGTACATAGTTATTGGGTATGGAGAAAAGTTTAAAGTAATTAGGTAGGTAGTACATGTCATTATGATGTTGGTATGTTTACTGAATTTATTAATTTTTAAGTTTATTAACGGAATTCAGGGAAAAGATGCGTGCTCAACTATTATTTTAAGAAAAAATCTAAGTGTCTTAGAACACTCAGTTGGAACGAAGTTACAAAAATGAAGCTTAATATTCTATAAGAATTATTTTTGTCATTTTTATTTAAGTAGATAACCTTTTATATTAATTTTTGAAAACTTCATATTTTAAAAACGTCATTTTGTATATATGTCGCAGTTGAATTGTATAATCCGTTGTTATTCAAAAACTCTAGCTATTTGGCAATACAGCTCGGTTTTGTAAAACACCTGATAATAGTTCAGTTTTTGAATAACAGCGGATTATACAAGCCAACTGCGACATATATATAAATTATGAATTTAATTCGCGAAGGAAACTATTGCGTTCAATATTCCTAAACCAATATAACTACAATCAGTTTAGTTATACGATGTCCTTTTTTATTATGAACAAATATTTTTAGAGGTGATTCAGTCCATCAATTCAAAAAAAATCATTTTACATAGTAGGTAATGATTTCGCGCGACTACTTCGATTTGTATGAAAACCTAAAATTTTTTTTCGTATTTCGGTATATATTCATTAGGATTTTTTTTTCAAAATGATGGACTGAACCACCCCTTAAAATATTTGTACTTAATTAAAAAGGACATTGTATAAATAAATAAATATTATGCGCCTTATTAGTCATAAAATTTTCTTGATAAATATTAAGAAATGTGATATTAGTACATGTTAACTACAAATTGTTTTAATGTAAGATAAATAGGTATTTACAGAAAAGGGTTGAGAGTTGTAAATAAATGATTTTACCAGTTTCCGCTTGTTTTTTTTATTGATTTTTAACAATAATTATATAATTATAATACGAATTAAAAGCAAGAAAAGATTTTTTTTTACATTATAAAAAAGAATAAAATACTACAAAACAGTAAGGTACTTAGAAAATATTTTTTTCGCTTATATCTAAGGATAAGTATTTACATTCAAATTAAATCACAGATCTTTGAGTGGTCATGGATTGAGTCTTAAGTATTTACATCTTAATTTAAATTACTATTTTTTTTAAAGACGATAACTTTACCATACAAACGTAATCTATCTTTTATTTTAAAACGATATTTTAGATTTTAGAAAAAAAATTAAATAAATAGCACAAGTTTTTAATGGTTTTCACAGTCAAAATATCACCTCGAAAGAAATGTTTTTTTTTTTATTAAAATCATACATTCAGTTCAAAAAGCAGTGCCATTGCAATTTCTTTAAAATTTCAAAGGTGTAGAAATCTTTGTAGTTTTAAAATAAAAGTTAGAGCAAGTTTGTATAGAATAGCGTAAGGGCGTTCTTAAAGTTAAAAAATAAATTATTGCCATTAATTGGCAGACTAGAGGTAATATTTACAAAATGGTAATCACTTTAGCCTTACAGATTTTACTAGTTTTACCAATTTTTCTACAACATCATCATCTATAACATCGAAATCCGTAATATCGTAAAATAATCTATTATAAATAATTATCTTGAACTAATAAGGCTTTAGCATTAATTTTTACAACAAAAATATAAAAATGGTAATTACAGTTTACTTTAATCTAATTTTAAAATTAGTTTAGATATTTCAACCGGAAACACAATTGTACTTTTATAAGTAATCATTTTAAACATTTTATACTTTGCAGAATACTTTTCACTCCCATATTTTTTTCATTTCAAGCGATGTTCCAGATTTGTTGCCCGATCACATAGTCTTAAAACTTAACAATCTTAAATTATACCTAAAATTTAAATAACGTTGGTAACATTCATATAATCTCTAGTTAATATTGCTTGCCATATTTTTTTGGATATATAATGATTCACGTAGTGTATATGTGTGCGTAGATCCACGAGACGTAGTGTGCTACGTTTGTGTATACGTCTGGCACTCCTCTTCTGGCACAGCCGGACCCAAAGGAGGTAAGTCCTCGGAGTTCCCAGCGACCCCTTGATCTGCATTGAAGGGGACCCCCACTGTCTCCCTAAAATTAAAAATAAATGTTTTTATAGGTTTATCATGTTTATAAAACGAACGAGCGTATGCCATGAAGCCAGGGCACAAGTATGGCACTTCATAGAAGCGGAGTATCATTACATTACTCCCACAAATAAAACTATACATCCGTGCACACGTCAATGTGTGCGTGTTCGCCCCCCAATGTGTGTGTGTGCGAAGACGGGGAACGGGGATGCATGTTACGCGAGCACTAGGAGTTTTAATGCTGTATGCTATTTTTATATTAATTCTGTAGTCAGGGTCCGCTTTCCGACTTTATCTTCTCTAAATTTACTAATGCATGGCAATTGACAAAACGGCAAGAAGTGAAAAAGAAAAAGCGAAATACTTAAAATATTAAGTAGGTATTCGTTATGAGCAGGTTTTTTTTAAATAGGTGAAACTAGGGAAATTCTTAACTGTAATTTTTTTAGATGAGCAATCAAAATATAAACTATTTCTAAAGCAGAATTAAAATTAAGTATATACATTTATTTTGCTACTTGATCAAGAACATAAATAATGTGATGCAATAATTAGCTTTTTTAATTTATAACCTAGGTACTTAAATAGAAATACAATAAAAAACTGCAATCTATGATTAATTAGCTATTACTCAACGCTATCCAGAAAATAAGACAAGTAAAATGTACGTCAAATTCCTTCAACAGTTTATCAGATTTGTCGAAATGTAACAGTTTCAGCGCAGTATTCAGATCTGAATGATAAACATTATTGAGGCGGCGGTTTTGTTGATCAAGCAGTTGAATCTTAAAAATCTGTGGCTGAAAGTGTTCAAGAAGTTGCTAATATAACATTTAAATAAAAGATAATATAGAAATCCTACATGTTATAGTAAGGCCCAACGTAGATGACAGACTAATCCGTGACGCACTTTTTAGTCTGTGATAGCCTTGGGCTAAACATCTGCAGCGTTTATTCTTCTATTATTGGGATGGGAATAATCCACGCCTAATTTCATTCAGTCGTCGAAGCATTGTGGCTCATATGGTCAAAGGTGGCCATCAATAATACCATAGATATATTTGCCAAATATTTTGGCTTACCTATATTTTAAATCTATTCAATCTGCGGATTGTATCATATTTTTATTCAATGAGCGAGCAAATTAGTAAAAGTGGTGGCAAATTGGTCAAAAAATATACTGCCGATTGTAAAAATATGGCGAGTACATATACACAGTGCGGTTGTGGGTCGAATTACCTAGTCCCTGATATTAACTACTTTTGGGCCACGGCTTTAGGCCTACTAATAGGACCACTCTATCTCTTCATGTGAATGTCGTAAGACGCGACTAAAGGACTAAGAACAAACATCTCGCGCTACAACTACATATATATTTATTTATTGGAACGAAGTTCCTTATCGCGCGTTGCGAGAGGGGGCTATTCAGAAATAATTAAGACCAAAAGCTGTAATGACACTTTTTGCTAAAGTTGTAAGCCGTGCGGCGTGCGCGTGTTTCTCTGTCTATCTCTCTCTCTCTCATTAATCGAAAGGAACTTCGTTCCATCCGGGTGTCCCTTGACACCTTTCCATTTTTTATTTATTACTAGCTGAAGCCCGCGACTTCGTTCGCATGGACTTTATGTCTCTGGAAAATGCTCATCAGGGTGAACAACTTTTACTAAGGCGACATTTTTATATCTCTTATAGTTTAGCTGGACCATTATGGTTCTGCATCAGGCGTTTCATTTTCCAAAATAATTTATACCCTATATGTTGCCCAGGCTTAATAGCTGTATAACAAAAAAAGTTGCATTCGAATCCGTCCAGTATTTCCGGAGATTAGTGTGTACAAACAGACAAACAGACATACAGACAAACAGACATACAGACAAACAGACAAACAGACACACATTTTTTTTTAAATTCTTACTCTATTACTATGTCTCCATCGCCCCCTATATTTTTTTTGGAAATATATTTAATGTACAGACACACTTTTTTTACTGTTTTATTATATGTATAGATAACTGGTTTCAAAAAGGGTAGAGGTCTGGCGGCGGCCCTCGATGCGGTTTTCGATTTCGCATGGTCTTGTTGCTTCGAAGCAATACAACTAAGTATGCAACCGGGTACGTGCCAAAATCAAGAATATTGATTACACTTAAAATCGCTATACTCTGGCAGCTAAGCCCCAACCCAGAGATGCAATCGCCTAATCCCAAAGACCATTATAAATTTATCAAAGATTTGAACGTCGTTACATTAACTTTCGCTTTCAAGCGATCTGTTTCATCACTTCCGTATTTTTCGCTTGAGCTCATCTAAGAGGAGCAAATAAACTTTGATAGGAGATTTTAGCAATGTTTTTGACTTCGAACTGGATCTAAAAACAGTATACTTTGATATGAATTCGTATAAGCAAAGTTGCAATATTGTGTTGCGCTGAATGACAAAATGAAGGTATCTGATCCAAACGTTTTTTTTTAACAATTAAAAATAAATATAAGGATAGAGAATAACACAGCAAATAAGAATATTCTCTTCTATTTCTATTTTTCTCTGAACTACAAAAAGCTTAGGCCTAAATCAAGAGTTTACATTTATAGATTCCAGATCAACTTACCACGCACGCTCCTGTGCTGCCATCCGTGCTCCCTGCGCACAAATGGCCATCATTCAATGGTAAAGTCAAAGAGTACCTATCTCTACAAACTCTTAATGGCAATATTGGCACTTCTGCTTCTAACAACACATCAGTCAGAGTCCCATTCGTCTGTTCTCTACCCCACCCAGTCGCGTAACACTCGTCTTTAAAGTCTATACCATTGTTATCATCAATGAATGGGTGTATTTCTTCACCAAACATAAGTTTCTTGTCACTTCTTTCGTTACTATTTACTTTTTGTTTTTCTTTTGACAGTCTATTAGTAATAAGCTTTATTACGCTATCTAAAGTGGCACTAGCATATGTGATATCACTATTTCTTTGTTCATTGTCTCTTTCAAGTTGTTCCACGTTTTTTCTATCACCTTGTCTATTGGAATCATTAGCTACTCTTACATTATATCTTAAATTCTTATGCTTTTTACTAGTGAATCCAGAAAACATATTTTTCGTTAAATTGTTTAGTTTTTCGAGATATTTTACAGCGGTATCTGGTTTTGGTTTCGATGGTTTCTGTTTCTTTCTTGGTGGTTCTGGGTTCGATTGGGGTCTTAAGTAGAATGATGTGGCCTTCTCTGTGTCAAAGTTCAAGAGTTGGGATTCGAAAGCCGGTAAGCAGATGGTTCGGATGCGGCTACCTGGACTGACATCAGCAGGTTTTGTCATCTTCATTAGAGCTGGAACAGATAATTTTAATCAAGTTAATAATATACGGCTTTATTTCATTGATATCATTGTTTAGATTTAACTTTTGCACTAAAGGTAAGTACTCAGCTGGGCTGTGTTAAGAGGACATTATTTGGCGCAATAAACTAATCACAGAATTCACAGACTGCGATCATTATTCCCAGCCCTTCTTTAATCTTAACGAAGTTTTTGGCTGAAGGATATTTCCTATGACGTCAAAGCAAGAGACAAACCTATATCGTGCTGATAATTGTGGAACCGATGATGCAGCACTATCCTCTCGATGGGCACATAAGCTCCTTTCTGCTCCGCTCTGTCCCATTCTCCCAGCACTGCGGTCCATAATGCTGGTACTGGTAGATTGAACAGTTCACTGTAAAAAAGATTAATTTATAATGAGTTTAATACCGTCTCGGTCTTTAATATACGGTCTATAATTTGTGCTTAGTTTTTCAAAATTCTCTGTTTAGATGCATTTTAAGCGTTACAGGAAATACAGCTTGAACCCTTACAAATTTCTTTTTCTAAATGATGTAATTGTTGGAATTAACTCAACATCAACCAACTTCATAACAAAAGAAACTCGACAATGTATTTCCATCACGTACGAGATGTATGTCTTCAAATAAAGCAGGCGCAGGTCAACCTATTCAAATACCAATTATAACAATTTTCAGATGTACCTAATGTCTGATATTAAAAAACGGAGAGTCATCAAACCCTTTTGGTTGCATAATGGTGTACACTCTACTTCCAAGCTCAAAAATCCCGTCTTCTTTTCTCCCATGTATTCCTACATATTCCTCTCAAAATCTATACACAATCAATCAGTTTAAACAAATGTTACTTATGGATACAGTGCGCAGTGGTGAGCAGCCACAGTGGATGCACCAGCACCCCTCCGCACCAATGCCCGATCAGCCCGTAGTTTGGATGAAGGAGTTGCAGGGATACCTGAAATGGTAGGTACAAAGCCATGATTAGGTACTACAAAAACCTTGCTCAGGTCCATTTGAAAGATCATAAAAAACTATAGATACTTTTTCATCCCACGAGACAAACATGCTGTGCATTGGTAGAATCCCAGTAATACCACGATCTATTGAAGCTGAAAGTTCTTCTGAAAAAGTATAATAAGAACAATCCTAGTTCTTTTTATTCTTTTAATCGAGTTCAAATTAGCTTGAACATAGGTTCAGGACCATCATGGCATTAAAAATAATACATCTATTGTTTTATAATTGTGTCTAGTATTAGCGGATTTTGAAGAGTAAAGCTTAGGTCCTAGTCTCAGCGCTCACCCAATCATTGACTTCATTTACATCTGCCTTAATTCAAGAAGTTGAGCAGTTGAAACATGACATGACAGCAGCATGTGAGGCTTGAATCTTGACTTGAAAAAAATGTGGCGCCAACAGCTAAAGATGTAAAAGTAAAGAAACTCGCACCTGCCAAGGCCACGCTCCTCTCTTGGACTCCCTTCCCTTGATGATGCGGAGTTGACCAGCAGACCGCTCCCGAGGTTGCCTGGTGTGCCGCCGGAGAGGCACTCCGCATTCTGAAAACAATATGATATGGTCATCTATAGTATATGTTGGCGAATGCACAAACATCTGGAGGCTTTATGATCAGAGTGTCTGACTTTCGATTCATCAACGAAGTAATACGCCTGAAAATAATGTCTACAAGGCAAAAAACTTCGAAACTGATTAGACAGCTTGGATCAATTTTATACTAGGTATGTTTTAAAAGTAGTTTAAACGGTTTAAAATACATACAAAAGCCTTCACATCACTCGATATTCGCGTTTTTATTCGGCTATGTTTGCTAATATTCGTGCTTCCGTCCCTTCCGACTAATACGAATACATCATTTTCACACCGTCAACAATAGCGAACATGCCGAACATTCACGAACATGTTTGGTATATTGGACGGCAGCAGCGGCTTATTATTTCATTAATTGTGTCGGGTCATAAGTGCAGGGATTCATTTGATAAAATCCAAAAAATTGCATTTCAAGATCAATTGTCCAGTTAATTTCGTCGCGAGCTCTAAATGTCAATAAACTAAAGAAATATCTCCGTCACTGTCGCGATGTGTGAACGGTAAACACTCATATTCGGCATATTTGAAATCCTTTTATATGTTTTCAAAAACTGATAAGCGGCGGATTCGGGTATTTGCATAATCGTCTTGTTTGTGAAAATAGGCGAATATATACACGAACAGAGTCAGTTTAATCTACATTTTCATTATTGTACCAGTATAGTAATGATGACAGACAGATAAAATTAATAAATATTTTATGAAGTTTATTACGTAAACACTAACCATAATCATGTCCATACGTTATTATGTACATCTCATCATATAAATCTTTCTAGTGACATATATGTATCAATTCGTTGCGCAACTTAATTATCACATGTTATCGCATGTATTAACAACATTAATTATAACACAATTTCGTTTTCCACGGTTTACAATAACTAAACAAAATAAAGAGACAGTAGATGATAACTAATGTGTAGTTTTCACTTTGGTCATTATTATCATCATCCGAGTGTATTCCCGGTTGCATCCTCAGCGGTAACGCTTCAGAGCCCGGGGTCCGCTATCTAACCTAGGTGGTTTTCCGCAACCCAAAGGGTAAACTTCAGAACCAATCCCAGGATATGTTTAATTTGAGCAAACGCTAAAGGACGTTCGGGACTTTTGGATAATTAGGTGATATTCTATCCCACAATATCCTAACTAGATTGAAAACAACTTTAAAGTATGCTTCTCAGTGGGATTTACGCATATTCAGTACGCGACTCGACAGCTTTCTTTTTTTTGAGTGTGTTAGTGGCTAACACAAATGTCAGATTTTTAAACTATCTATCTAAAGGCATTAAACGTAGCTTATCGAGTGACGAATGATGATAGTCAAGGCTGTAAGGCATGTTAAGACAATGGCCGATAACATGCCTCCAAAGTACGAATAAGATCAATATATTGTATCATCATTTCAGCCGCACAGCGTCCACTGCTGGACATAGGCCTCTCCCAAATATTTCCAAAATGACCGATCTAGAGCGGCTTGCATCCAGCGCCTTCCAGCGACCTTGGTTAGGTCGTCAGACCACCTTGTGGGTGGGTGTCCTACGCTTCGCAATATATTGTATGCTGGTCACCAATTCAAGTAAAACCAGGTCAAGGGTTGGCTCAATTAAAATATAAAAATTATTTTTGCCTTTCGATACAAACTCAGATCAGATCAGACCAGATCGGTCAACTTCGATTACGCACCCACGATTTTAGTGGTATCGGCCACAAGACAAAAGCCTAGACCACTGGACCAAAAAAATACAGTATTTAGATATAAAAATTTTTTACTTTCGCCCACCATCGCGCTAAAATTGGCCTTTGAGTCTTCAGCCCTGGGCTCTGTCTGCTTAGAGCCGCAAGACCCAAAATGCTCTGTCTGCCCCATTAGGGATAAACAAGTGATAGTATGTATGTATGTATGTATGTATGATTTTTTCGTCACGCGTTTATGCAATGCTTCATTATCATCATCATGTCCTTTTGACTCCACTGCAGGAGCATGACCCTCTCTGTTCTACCAGAGCCAGACTTGGCCAGAAAGACAAGATAAAATTTTATGATTCAATTTTATATTTCATGATATTAAACAAGCCGTGATGCTATGGAACGCCCTTCCCGTTGATATCCTGAAAGCCCCTAGTCGCCAAGCGTTTAAGAGTGCTGTGCGCGCTCATTATCTTCACCAACTATCATAGAGTATTATAAATATTTATTGACCGAGCGAGCGAAGCGAGCGAAGCGTCTCAGTTTCGAGATTAGCCAAAAATTATTTTGTCCGTCTGTCTGTCTGTCTGGCTGTTCTCGCCTACAGGTCGCATTTCTTAACCGATTCTCATAAAATTTTGTAAGCAGGCTCAGCAACTAAATAGATTTTTTTTGTCGAGCCAGTTTATCGAAATTTTTCTAAAGGACGGAAATATGGGGGTTTAAAATTTTAAAACTGTCATATATCCGCCATTTCAAAATATTTTCAAAAATGTCTTTAGACTTTTTTGTTGCCATTATAAAAACGCATTTTTTTTTTAAATGAACCACTTTTTTGTCTGGACCACTTTTTTGTACCTTATACTTGAACGGGTTTAGGGTGACTCGCGAAGTCTAGCTGACTGAGCCGTGACATATATACAATACAAAATCTTCTTACAAAATATTGAATTCAGTCCAGGTTACTGAACAACTTTCTTAAAAATACATGTCTCCCGTGGGAATTAAACCCGCGACTTCCGACTTACAAGGCCAATGTCTTGACCACTATTTTTAAGAAAAGAAGAAAATTGACAAATATTGGTTGCGTACATTCAATAATAGTTTACAATAATTGGCCAAGTGCGTGTCGGGCCACGCGCAGTGTAGGGTTCCGTAGTTGTAAATGCCAACTTTGAGTTCATGCCACTAAAAAGTCTAAAACGTCTAAGTATCTAAATATTGAATTTGTATGAAATTTTCCTTTTCGAGTACATTTTATAAGTTGATCGCCTATAACTTTTTAATTTGTTGACCCTACTTGGCTCTGATAGCTTTCCTTTAAACTATATTATATATACTATAGCTGTGATTTTTTTCACGTGTCCACATATAACCGTTTAGCAGATAGAGTGAAAATTTTCACTTTAAACCTAAATATTTCACACACGGATCCCTAAATCGAAAAATTGCGTTTACAAGCTCACAATATTTTTGAAAGACCTATTCAACGATACCCCACACAATGTGTTTGTAGAGAAAAAAAATATTGACTTTCTGTTTACTTGTATGGCAGCTACCCTAAAAAAAATTATTTCTATATTTTATTTTACGACTTTTTTGCCATGATTGATATACAGACCCATGCTAAATTACAGCTTTCTAGTAGTTATAGTGTCTGAGTAGGACCGCAGACGGACAGACAGACAGACAGACAGACATGGCGAAACTATAAGGGTTCCTTGTTTACTACGGAACCCTAAAAAGCAATAACTGAATGTCCAAAAAAAAATTTAAAACTCTTAGAACTCGCTATGGTTATTTTTTCATAAGTGTATAAGATTGACTTGATTTTTTCTAGAATCGTATGACTTTTTGTTGTCTTGCTTGTTTAAAGTTTTGTTTAATTTGTTTAGTCGGTTAATTGTGTTTAATTGTCGTGTATTGGATTGCTTGCTTGCTTTGCTTGGTAGTAGAAGACATGATCGCGAGGTCTTAGTTCGTGGCGAACTACTAGTGTAGTTTATGTAGGTTTTATGTTTTATGCCAAATTTGTGTATTATTTATATGTACGTTTATAAATACTTATAGATATATAAATAAAATTATACTTAGTTAAATAGATTTAATTAGAATGTGTCTTGTCGTCCAAAATTAGCTTTTTTCGGCATCACCTGTAGGTTGACTGGTAGAAAAGGCCCTGGGCCTTAAGTCCGCCTGTTACAATTTTTGTAATAAAGTTAAATAAATAAATAAATAAAATATTCTAAAATCTCTTGCATATTGCGACGCCTGTACTTCTATACTTTTTCACTTTGTTCTGTCAGCTAATGTAACGGAACGAAATCATAATGTGCCATAATTATATGGTAATGCGGAACAGTATAGCGTCGATGTAAATGATCAGGGTAATAGTGATTCAGGTGTTGCATGCAACATGTGAAGACACTTGTGATCGATCACTTAAAGGCCGGAATTCCGCCTGCGATGGTGACGTTTTGACAAATGTTTGTATGTTTGTTACTGATTGTTTCGTAAACCGAAACTGCTAATCATTTTAATAGGTGATGCGGCTAGCAACCCATTACTATTTCGATTTCTTTTTCCACCTCCTCGCCCTCTATCACGCTAAAAGTGGCCTTTGGGTCTTGCAGTTCGGGCTCTGTCTGCTTAGAACCGCCACACGCAAAATGCTCTAACTGCCCCATTAGGGAAAAAAAACTGATAGTTAGTATGTATGTAAGATTGTTTCGTCATATGACAAGCGTTTTCCCAATGCTTTATTATTATAAAAAACCATTATAAACTATTATTTTTATAAATACCCTTAAAAAGGCTTATGATCCACCGGTGTGGTTTTTGATTACCTTCTTATGGGCGACTGCAATACCGGGAATGCCACATAGTTTATCCTGAGTACTAACTTCTTATGATTATCATTTTTATTCGAGTACCTTAATGAAAAAAAAAAAGACGTGTGGCACTCGGGGACTGCCGCGGTAAAGCTATTGCAAACAAGGAAGGACGGCAACGTCGCAAACGGACGACGGAGACGAAGCGGCAACCTACATGGTAGGCGGAGTGGAGAGCGTGAGGTTTTTTCGTTACGGAATTTCTGGATTCGGTCCCCGCGCTCAAGGCCCGCGATAGAAGCTATGCAATAGCTTAAAAAAACATGCAGATAAAAATTGATAAAATGGACAGAAGAATACTTACTTAATCAACAAATACAAATTTCTTTAAAGAATATTAAATACAAATAAAATTATTTAATTAAAGAGCAAGCTAGATGACGTCATAGTAAAATCGAGGATAAAAAAAGGTATCTAGCTTTTTGAAAGGAACAATGTCCTCGAAAACTAGATGATGTCATAGTAAAATCGAGGATGAAAAAAACAAGTTTGGTTAAAGGCTGTTGGTATCGATGAAATGTGTGCAAGTTCATTACAGTTGGCAATTAATCGATCTGGCCTATTAATACCAAATAGCGAGGAAGCAGAATAATAACCATGCTGACAATCGACTTTTATATTATTGGATCGGCAGCGTCGAATCTATGGATTCGTCGATTTTCGTCAGAAACGCATCTGGTCAGATAAGCATCTCGTCATCTCTCATGATAGATTTGCAAATTGTCAGAAACGCAACTTGACAGATAATTTATTAAATAAGAAATAGTCACAAACTGTCAAAACTGATTGACATGTGCTATGCGACCATTCGTGACTGTCGGCGATCGACGCAATGTGGGCATACTGTTACTTGTCTGTAAGAGCGCTTAATGTGGCCTACGACCAAACCCGTACCGTACTCTTATACAAGAAAAAGAAAATATTCATAGATCGACCATCAATGGACCGCCGCTTACATTTTATTTTTTAATGTATATGATTTGTATCTCAAGTGTTTATATTAAATGTGCAATAAAGAGTTCAAACAAACAATGGAAGTCATCCTTTGGGTTTAATAAATTCCTATTTTATAAGATTCTATTTAGTTTCACATAACTAGTTGTCAGTTTGTCTGTCCTTAATCAACGCTTGTAAGTTAAATAAGACCCACTTCCTAAATTCTGATTAAGCTCAAATTTTGCAAGCATACGAATATCGCATGACAATGCAATATGACATGGTTCTGATATGATGATGGAGTCGGAAGATGGTTGTAGCAACTCTTTAATGAACCGATGCAACTCCAGTGAATTTGCGCTCATTTGATTTCTTTTTAGGAGCACTTTAAACTTTTAAGTTCATTTTTTTAGACAAAAGCTTGTTTTTTTTTAAATATTGACTTGTCTTTTTATTCTTATTTTATATTTTTTAGCTTTTCAAATCCCATAAGATTTATGCTAAAGAAAAAAGATAGAGTACACATAATTACACATTTTCCTCGGAAACATTTTGGACGAGAATGGTCTTGCAAGGTGTCGCAAGGTCATAAAGTTTCACTTCTGTCTTTTCTTTATTTCCGACATTGATCAATTAAAAAGCTATGTTAATAGCCCAATATTCCTCGCGAAAGTGCGACTCGAGCATTCAAATGATGTGTACACTTAACTTGGCTTTAGAAACCGACGCCCACTCTGACCGAGTGCTTATGTTTTACTTTAATGAGTGGGTAAATACTGGTGTTACGTTTTCGCACTTTCGTTAGTTTAGTGTAACAGTGACTGTACAAAGTTGGGACATAAGCAAAAAGTAGTAGTTAAACTTGAGGTAATAGGGATAAGGGCTAAAAATGTTTGGCTAATTATATGTACATTACTAGCTGTACCCGCGGGCTTCGCTTCCCGTGGGAAATTCGGAATAAAGAGTACGCTATGGCCTTCCCCGAGTCTCAAAATTTGTCCATACTAAATTTCATCCAAATCGGTTCAGTAGTTTAAGCGTGAAGAGTAACAAACAAACAAACGATAGGATAGTAGGATTAAAAAGTTTGGTATACGTATTATTTGTTTTCTCTCATTAGCAAATAATGACGAAGATACAGCGCATTTAAATTTCGCGTGACGTCACGATTGGATGCGATTTTAACCAACTGTGACGTAAATCATCACCAACCCGAAACTTCGAAGCGCGGTATCTTCGTGAATTTTGACTACTTTGCTAATTGAAAAAATATGGGTCCTTTATTTTTGAATAATCTAGCTGACGGACTAAAATAAAATTTTTTTTTGACCAGTCCAAATCCATATTTTATCAGATTTTTTTTACAGCAATCTTTGGATTCGGCAGTGCGCTTGTAGTGCGTTTAGGACTCTGATAGCCACTACAAGTGGAACAAAAATTTTTGGTGTTCCTCTACTTTGGAAGGCACTTAAAGCCGTTGGTCTTATTATTGACAGTTATCAAGCCATGACAAATATTTTTAGATTTATATCATGCCACGACAGTCATCAAGCCATGCCTTTAGGCAACTTGTATTGGTATGCAGTTTGCAGAGTCGCCTAGCGTTCACGCTTAGTGCAAACTTTGTCGGCTGAACTTCCAGTAAGTTCAGCTGACAATTGCACTAAGTACATAAAGTACAAAACAAATATAATTTTTCAAAACCGGTAACCAACTTCTTCCTCAAACTACACAACTGATTTTGATAAAATTTCTATAGGACCACCTGACAAATGAAGTTGCAGGACAAGATATTTGTGCTTAAACCTTTAGTCGCATCTTACGACGTCCAGTTAAAATTCTAATTACTACTTCATTAATTAATCAATCTTCTTGCAGTTTAAAAAATATATTTCTATTCATTAGTATTTTTTAGATTCTCACTAAAATAGCCTGTTGTTGAAGTCCCAACTACCAGTAGTCACAACTTTAATATGTAACATGGTAATGAGCCACTGAACAACTATTTGAATAATTTATCACCTGCCTACGATTATGCAAGCCTTCCCGACCTGTCCATTGGAAAACGGTATACGGTAACACTGCGAAAATGTTTCCGCACTTTGTTTTAAAATACATTTATGTACGTATACGTTTCATTATGTTGGAGAAAAGCCCCGAACGCATCAAGTTTAGAGTTAAAAAAAAAAAATTAGTTTTTTTAAATAACATGTTTTTGTTACCCCTTTTTTGATAGCACAACGAATACTTTTATTTTTATTATTAATATTTTGTGTTTTTTTTTTTATTACCAAAACCACCACTTATATTGTCTTTGAATCACTTATATTGTTCTGTCTCCGCGGATTTTTTATTTATATTTCATTTTTATAAGTTTAACTAAAGTAAAAATATTTCAAAACAATTTATAAAAAGAAAAAAGGCAAGGTCGCCGCCGTCATTTCATTCCTAAATTTTTTGTTTAGACCAGGTACGAGGGATGTTCAATAAATAGTGATTCCAAAGAGGATGTATCGCATTACACCCTCTTTGGAAGGAAAAAAATACTGGCAGGCATAGCACAGATATTAGGTTATGATAATAATAAAAATAAATCAAGTCTCTTTTTTATTGAATAGAAGTCGTTTGTTCGTTTCTGAACGTGTTGCGTGATAAAACTGAAGGTTGCGCGATTTTTTTAGATAATTAATTTTACCTTTAAAAAAAACATAATAAAAATATATAAATCTAAAAAGTGACTACGTTAAAATAAAATAATATTTAATAAAAAAGAACTGCGTCATATTCTCACTTTGTATTGAACACCGTAGCAAGTACTTACCTACGTAGACATTTATTACCGTGGTAAGTAAAATACATACTTCTATTTTTTTGTAGAACAATGAACATATGTATATAGGTAAAAATTCTAGGTCTATATTTAAATATATGTGTTCTCGCCATAACCATAGTCCCAGAGTAACAAATATAGATTTAGATCAGCCGTCGACCCTGCACTTTCTCTGCATAGTGCACTGTTGCATAATATCGCCATGTTGTTTACTATGGTAGTGAAATGGTAAGTAAATGTAATGGTGTAGCTATATAGCTATATCGTTAGTTACTATTAGAATACGCGCGATCGTAAGTTTCTCAATACATAGTGTAATGTTTCGTTATTCTTGTAAGCGCTAAAGTTTATTCTGTTATCATCATTTCAGCCGCACAACGTCCACTGCTGGACATAGGCCTCTCCCAAAGATTTCCAAAATGACCGATCTAAAGCGGCTTGCATCCAGCGCTTTCCAGCGACCTTGGTTAGGTCGTCAGACCACCTTGTGGATGGGTGTCCTACGCTTCGCTTGCCTGTACGTGGGCGCCATTCGAGAACCTTTTTGCCCCATCGGTCATCGGTTCGTCGCGCTATGTGTCCCGCCCACTGCCATTTCAACGAGCTAATCCGCTGGGCTATGTCAGTGGGGTGCGTATTGCTTGATATAATTACATTTTATATATTTACATTTTAATAACGTTCATAAGATATAATGTTAATTTGACATAATCATTAAGGTATATATTTTTAATAGCTATAATATTTATTACATTTTCATTTTAAAAAGCATAAAATCATTTATATAACGTTTATGTACACTAAACATCACCTGTTATACAACTTGTGCGGTATACAGGACAAAAAGTATGTCATTCTAAAAGTATATTGTTGAAAAGACATATCATTCAAAACATATAACTATCAAAATCATATTGTTTAGAAGATATATGACTTAAAAACCATACCATCTAAAAAGTATAGACAGGCAGAAGAAAATAATTCAAATTTTGGAAATCTCATAAACTTTAATTTTCTTATAAAAAAACTCAAGGTATAGGATAGGTTTATAAAGGTGCAAAGTTTAAACAAAGAAGTAGGCAATGTCCATTAAGATATTTTATAACATAAAAGAAACTGTGAATAAGATACCCAAAAGTGAGGGCAAACATAAAAATAAAATATCTAAATTTGTCAGTAAACGATAAGATTAGTAAAAAAATCTGACTAGAAAATAGTAAAAAAAGAAGTCATATCATAAAGGCTACAAAAACTAACCAATTTTTTTATTAACAAAAAAATCTTGCCAATAGCCAAGCTATGAAAACAAATTTTTCACCCAAGCCCCAAGGTATGAAAAATTTGGTTACACGTACAAAATGCGCGCGCATTTTGTACGTGTAACCAAATTTTCCGCTCAAGCCCCAAGGTATGTAAAATTTGGTTACACGTACAAAATGCGCGCGCATTTTGTACGTGTAACCAAATTTTCCGCCCAAGCCCCAAGGTATGAAAAATTTGGTTACACGTACAAAATGCGCGCGCATTTTGTACGTGTAACCAAATTTTCCGCCCAAGGCCCAAGGTATGAAAAATTTGGTTACACATACAAAATGCGCGCGCATTTTGAATGTGTAACCAAATTTTTCGCCCCAGGCCCAAGGTATGAAAGAAATAAAAAAATAACTAACTTATATTTTACGAACCGAAGCCCGCAACTTCGCTCGCGTGGACTTTATGTCTTTTGAAAATGCTCATCAGGCTGAACAACTTTTACTAAGGCACCATTTTTATATCTTTTATAGTTTAGCTAGACCAGTATAGTTCTGCATCAGGTGTTCTTCCAAAATTATTTATACCCTGTATGTTGCCCAGGCTTACAGCTATATAACTAAAAAAGTTTAATTTGAATCCGTCCAGCATTTCCGGAGATTAGCGTGTAATAACAGACAAACAGACACATAGACAAACAGACAGACTTTTTTTTTTAATTCGTACTCCATTACTATATCTCCTTCGACCTAATATTTTTTTTTTGAAATATATCTAATGTACAGAAACTTTTTTACTGTTTTATTATATGTATGATATAGATTTAATTTCACTTATTATTGTTTTGGCTATTTTCATTGTAAGAGTAACCATTCACAAATAACACTATTTCGTACTTTTAAACGTTTCGCACTTATTTTTTATTTATGGCTAACAAACGAAAATTTGAGGAAGGAAATTATCTATTAATGTTAATACGTAATCAGTAATTACATTATGTGATTGCGACATATTAATATATTATTTTCAACCCTCCTGCATTGGCTTGTCTTAATAAAATTATCCGCAACATACTGCCAGGCGCTATATCAAAAGTTTGTTATATCTAATGATGATTATATATAAAGAATCTTCTACTAATCGATTCATATACGCAATGATTATTATGCTTAATAATATATCTACAGAACGTTTATTATACGTAACGTAAATAGATTTCGAGAATTTTATACGACTTTAAATGTATACGAAAGGTTTGTTAGGTTAAATAATTATTATTTAAACGATTTTATGGGTTAGAAAAGTATGATTTATGATTTTTATCTTTATTGATAATTATACCGACCAAAATTATACATTTCGTTGGTATTTATTCAAAATAATATATATATTGTTGTTCTGGCTTATATTACTTACCCATGTCAGTGACATTAGTTCTCCTACGAATTTCCTCATTTCTGATTCGATCACTAAGAGAAACACCGAGCATAGCCCTTTCCATAGCGCGTTGCACGACCTTGAGCCTTCTTATGAGACCCATAGTAAGGGTCCATGTTTCAGATCCATGTTATGGTGCGCCTCAAAATGGTAGAGCTTTGAGGGATACCCCGAAAAATTGGGTTGGTAGGATAGGTACGTACCTATATATTATGATCTCAATGAATACTTTGAGCATGATACCCGTAGACCGTATAGGTCTGCGTTGTTATAATTTTCCGAACATAAGATAATTAGGTATATACTTGTATATATCTAGTTATTAATTTTCTATCGCATGCCTGACAGGTTTTATTACTTTTTTTTTATATAGGGACCATCTATTTTTATACAGTTTATGCCATGGAATTGTATGTACTAGACTTTCGTGGTTTATGCAATAAAAAAGTTTGACTAAAAATCACAAGAGCGCGGAGGAGTTTTTGACGGGAGGTCAAGGGGTTCAGTTGGAATTTACTTTAAATTGTTTTGCAAATCGATTCTAGTGGACTTTATAATATGAAATTGGTGTAGTTTGGTGTTATAAATGCTCATTCTCATGGACAATATGTGAAATGTTTAAAGTGGACAGTCATAGTGCGGTTGTAGTGATATTTATTTGCGGACTGCTGTGGGCTTCTTTGGGCGCCGTCCGCCACTCAATCGGCTATGAAAACCACTCCCGTGAAGCAATCAAAGGACCTACCTATTACCTTTGATTGTATAGTTAAGGGTTTAGGATTAGGATTAAAGAAGAGATATTACTAGACACTGGCAAAATAAGCTTCAACGAAGTTTGACCGCCATAATTAAGAAAAGAAAAAAAAACCTAATTACAAGCAAATTGATAGCGTATTTGACATTTCCTACTTCGTCACTATCTTCTTTGCTTGTCGTTTATTTGTTTTTTACTTCGTTACTATGATGCAACTATTACATCACTTACAAATCTTATAATCCGTTCATTCACAACTTGTGATTTCAATATAATACGGCACGCACCCAATAATCAATTTGATTATAAAGGCACGTTCACATATCCGGATCCGTTGTGCAACTTACAGTAATTTGGCTTAGATTGCTTTAAGCAAATAAGTAACGAGTCATTCATTGTGTAAGGTATTGGATAATACTTACTTCGGTTTAACTTTACTTATTTTATGGCTTTGAATGTGTTGAGTAATGTTTTTTAGGGTTCCGTACACGAGTGATATAAACGGGACCCTATTACTAATACTCCGATGTCCACCCGTCCGTTCGTTTGTCTGTCTGTCTGCGTCTTACGAAGCTGTATCTCATGAACAGTGATTTGGCTAGGCACCTAAAATTTTCACAGATAATGTATTTCTGTTCCGCTACAACAGCAAATACTAAAAACGGAATAAAATAAATATTTAAGTGGGGCCCATACAACAAACGTAATTTTTATTCTTTAAAGATATACGGTATGTAGGAGATACGGAACCCTTCATGCTCAAGTCCGACTTGCACTTGTCCGATTATTTATGGTTTGTTTATTTTGAAATGATGAGATGATCTTTTATGTTGTAATAAAATAACAACTTGTAATGGTGATAAACTAACTACTAAAATGTAGTCTTATTTTTATTTTATTTTGTTAAACCAGTCATTTTAAAGTCTTTCTTTCGTACTGGTCTGGGAAAAACGCTCTTTAAACACAGATCGTAAAAGCCGATCGAGATAGCGAAAATGCGTATGGGGCACTGAATGAAACTAAGGTCAGCTTAACTGAAATCTGTTTACCTAGGAGCGACTGACCCTGACTGAATAGGCGATGCGGCTAGCAATCCATCACTATTTTGATTTTACTTTCCATCTTCTCGCTTACCATTTTTTGCCCTGGACTCTGTTTGCTACAGACTCAGAGGTTCCTTTTTTACATCTATACAGTACAATTTATTAATTTTATTACAATAAATGTCTATGGCTGACTTAAAGCCAGGAGCTTTTACTGCCAGTCAACCAACAGGTGTTAAGAAAGTAAACATTGGGTTAAGTACAACAGAAACTAACTACCTAAATAGGAAAAAAAAGGAGTAAACTTATTATTTTAAGTAAGTAGGTAGTAGTAAGTAAGTAAGTAAATCAAATCAATGTTTTGACCTAAAAGGATGTAAAGGAGTCGAATTTGGACAGAGAGAGATGGAAGGCATTGGTTGCTCCACATGCAGACAAGAGCTTAACTCTATGGTAATAAGAAAAAAGTAGGAACATATTATATACTAGTAAATATAGTGGATATATCCTACACAAAAAATACATAATATTTTTTAAAGATAATGTGCACGCACTGCTATCTTAAACGCAAGACGAGATTCTTTCCGGATACTGACGTAAGGCGTTCCAAACGCAGTCCGGCAAAGTGGCATATCAAGAAAGGTATTGCTTGAAATACGAAGAGTTTGGAGGTGGGAATTACCAAGGAAGGGAAATTTGGTTTTAAGAGAAGCTGTAGTTTTAGGATCGAAAATTTAATTCTAAAGATGTTTTTCAAAGTCTCTTTTGGAGGCCCCGGGTCTGTAGCTCCGGTTGCCCTCCCCTAAATCAGTCTGCCTAGTGCCTAGTAAGAATCGAATTTATGCCTGGCAGACTCCACTCATTTCCTAAACCGCTTGCCCACTACCACTTCAAACGATGACCATGTACATACTTACATAGCGTAACTAGCTAAGTTCATCATCATTCATCATCAGGTCTTTTGTCTCCACTGCAGGAGCACGACCCTCTTTGCACTACCAGAGACATATTTGGCCAGAGCAGCCAGTGGACTTGGCCTACACTCTCCTCGCTGGCCAGACGGGTTGGAGAGGTATCATTGATGTTTATAAGCTTTGTTTAGCTTGTATTTCCTAAGTCGCCTTCTACGACATCCACGGGAGGACTTCGAGTGGTCCTATTCTACTCTGCCGGATACCTCACGAACTAGCTAAGCACCTGATACAAACTCGAGTACATTATGCAACTGCACCCATTATGCACTCGGGAAAGTGCAGCTAATGCGATGATTGATGCATTACCAGGGTCGGACGGTGGCGCAATGACCGTCATTTGTCTAAAGACTATGTTTATATTATATATTGAATGACACCGCGATTAAGTATATCATGTAGTTACTATAACAGTCTTTAACGAGGACTGTAAACTCTAACCGTTTTATTATAAAACGCAGAGTAACTTTGTTACTAGGTTTAAACCATTATCCGACCAAATCAAGTTGATATCTTGTATTATGTCAATGTCTCATCTGTAAATGTCAACTTGATTTGGTCGGATAATGGTTTAAACCTAGTAACAAAGGTAGTCTGCGTGTTATAATAAGATGGTAAGCGTGGGAGTGCTATTTTTCATTAAAGGAATTTGAAATAGAAAACGTGTATTTTTTCAACTCACCGCTCGCGTAAATACCATTCATGTTAAATTAAGTAAGTACAAATATTTGAAATCCAGTTCATAAATTTTAACCAACTTTTCCCATTCAATGTGTCATCAGGAAAATAAATTATTATCGACCTAAAGTAATAATAAATAAGAAACAAAGCTTTTATTTGTTCCATCGCATTTCATATTCTTATCTTACATCTAGTATAAGTTGTTAGGTTTTTTTTACTTATATTTGTTTGTATGGTTTAGTTATTTATCACA
The DNA here is from genome assembly GCA_963555685.1 of Acrobasis consociella. Lineage (NCBI taxonomy): Eukaryota > Metazoa > Arthropoda > Insecta > Lepidoptera > Pyralidae > Acrobasis > Acrobasis consociella. The sequence continues at coordinate 1,281,916 of OY743116.1, forward strand.
TTCACTTTTACTTTGTAGTGTCATTTATTTTAATTATGGTTATAATTTTTATTATTTTACATTTTTTCAATTTCAGCTCAATCGGTTTAGGATAACTGGTTGAAAATTGAGTTACAAGATTTGACACAAAAATACATACATACAAGACTAGCTGGTGCCCGCGACTTACTCTGCGCAGGATTATCACACAATATCTTTATAAATTGTAACCTATGTGTTAATCTTATGTATAACCTATATTATTGTGTAACGTTTCATTAAAATCCATTTAGTACTTATTTCGCGTTTATAATATTAGTAGGATCGGATAGGATAAATAAAAGCTTTAAAAAACAAATTACTTTCTGTTATTACCGAAATACTTAATATAAGATCGGGCTGCGTTGGTATACCACGCATACCAAGCATTCGGGGCAGCGTATCTGATCTGATCCGGCGCGGGCGGACGGAAGCACCAGATTCTCTTCCGACTAATTGCCCGATTAAGATAGTATCTCAGTTATTATATCGGTGATTGGAACAGTAATAAAGTTATTAAAGTTCCTGCTGTCATGTTTAAAATTGGAGTTTTAGTTAGTCACTGGTAAATAAAATATAAATCTCATCTAAGTGCGTTTTCTTTTGTTAGTCTGAAAGTGCGTTGAAAACCCAGTGCGTTGTTTTCAGTTTTAATATTAGAGGTTTGGCACATATTTCTGAAATGTTCGCATATCAACACCACCTGTAAGTTGACTGGTAGAAAAATAGACATTCTGTCATTTAAACAGCTATGTCCTGGAAGGGTTTATTCAATGCGCAAAGCTTCATTAAGGGGTTTTCAAAAATATGTGACATCAGACATCAAAGGAAGCACGTTGGTCCAATAAGCTGCTGTTCTGGATACATTTGATAGAGCAAAAGAACCTGTCAAGTCAACTGATGGGCCAATGCATAGAACGCAGTAATAAAATCTAGGTCTATGGACCAATGACAACAGTCGATTGGACCCACCGTAACTGTGCTGCTATCTGATGTCCCAAATTTTGAAAACTTTCATTCACCCAGGTTTAAACACAAGGGACGTTGTTGTTAGGTGCGAGAAATTGGAGGCATCTTCACAGATAATGACATTCTTAACTGCCAAGAGTGCCCCGATACCTGCAAATTGGAAGTCCTGTACACCGTCAACTCTGACGCAGTACAGGTTGCTCAATGCTGGGCCAGAAGAATATTTAGATTTGAGTGCACATGGACAGGACACAAAGAAGTGCGATCTCGTTGTTACCTGCCACTTCGTAGCCCAAGGAGCGCTTTCTTACTTTTTCTTCCCGAAAATGATATGCATGTCTATGGTCTGGTCTCCCAATGATGCAGAAGACCGTGTTGAAGCTGTGTGTTTGTTGTTTGATAAAAAAACAACATTAACTTAGCTGCAATCTCTTTTAAATAACTAAGTTTCCACAAAGATTAGGAAAGTGTTTATTATTTTATACAAAGTGAAAATGCTATAATTTATTACTTTAATTTAATCCCATGCTGGTCTGGGAGAAATAAAAAAACTTAGAATGTACCAGCTGCTTCTCTTCCCACGCAGATCGTAAAAGCCGATCGAGGGAATGGGCAAAAATGCAAATCATGTTAACAGGCGATGCGGCTAGCAACCCATCACTGTATTGATTGCTTTTCCATCTTCTAGCCCACCATGACGCTAAAAGTGGCTTTTGGGTCTTGCGGCCCTGGGCTCTGCATAGAACCGCAAGACCCAAAATGTTCTGTCTGCCCCATTAGGGATAAAGACGTGATAGTATGTTAATTTAATGGCATGCAACAGGCAAGAAACCTGCACCGTCTACATGGGGCTTAACATTTAAATATGCCTAAAAAGTTGAGATCCGCCTATACCAGACCCAATAGTATAGCAATGGAAGCCGCTTCAGTCACCATCATCATCAGGTATTTTGGTCTCCACTGCAGGAGCACGACCCTGTCTGCACTAGCGAAGCCATACTTGGCCAGAGCAGCTAGAGGACTTTGCCCTACACTCTCCTCGCTGGCCAGACGGGTTTAAGAGGTCTCTTTTGAGCTTTGTTCAGCTTCAGCAACCACGAAGAATCAATGAGTAACTTTATAATAGAGTCATGTCAATTTCCTCGCCACTAAGTAATCAAAGGCCATCTAACAAAGCCGGACAGCTCAATTTAGATACTTAGATAGAAGCAATTCTGTATCTAATAGGCAATTTGATGGCAATAGCAGATAAATGCCATTTTACGTAATCCATTGTCATTTTGTCTTTTGTGGTTATTTTGGCCAATGTAATAATTTAGAACATAGAACGTCCATCAGCTATTGGTGATTTATTTGTGGAAGGAAATTTATGTTTTATGTTTATTATGATGTACTTTTAAAATGTATCCTTTCTTTTTCATTAGGCATCTAATTTTATCATTAATTCTATATTTTTCTATTCTTAATGTCTCTTTCAGGTCAGGCTATGTTTATATAGTTCTAATTATTTATTCATGTTAAATTTATCTTTTGGTGTATAATAAAGAATTATCTATTGATCTCTTCACATCACACTGTTAAATGACACTATTTCCCGAAGCAAAAAGAGGGGTATTATAAGATTGCCGTGTCTGTATGTCAATGGAATCGTAGCTTTTAAACGACTGGACCGATGTCGTTGTGTTTTTTTTTAAATAATGGAAAGTCTTTGTAATTCTTCTTCTTTTTAAATTTCCCGCCAAATAAATTATAATAAAATTACACATGATTGAAAATGACAAGTGATCTGCTTATAGTGTTTTAATAGGCTGTTTATTTAACATAAAACCATCAACAATTCTGCGATAAAAAAACCTGCTAACACTGGTGTCAGATTTTGTATATGATAGCATATCTATATTTCTTCTTGCCTCATGCAAATGCAATTAATACAATCGTAATATGAGTCTATCAAGATCATTGGTACAGAAAATTGAATATAATTTGCGAGCACCACAAGCGCAATCGGTATCTCTCTCAGGTCATCTATCGGCTTTCTCTTGATCTGAGATGAGATAGTGAGTTCGAGGTACTGGGTTTGGATGGTACATCGGATGTACAGTGGGCCAACGAAATACCTGGGCCGTTGTTCCCGGCTGCTATTATTGTATGGCAGTCAGATGCCTTCAGGCAGCCAGAAAAATCTGTAACCAGTGTTGGCCATTTACTCACACAAAAAACAAACAAAAGGTTAATATTATTGAGTTGATAAGAAAATTCAAGATATAGGTAAATGCCGGACCAACTATACATCAAATAAATTTCGAAGATCGGGGTTATTCTAATCAAAAACACTTGTTTAAAATTCATGCGAGTCTCTATTAAAAATGAATTCTGGTTTGAGTTTGGAAAAATTATTCGTATTGGGTATTGCGACTGTAAGCAGAGTCCAAGACTACAAGATCCAGAAGTCACTTTTGCCAGCAAGTCACACAGATCATGGAATCATCAGAGGAATCAAAATTATGGATTGCAGGCCGCATTGCCTACATTTTTAAATTCTTAGCTGGAATGCGCAGAATTTCGGCACTTTTTCTCCTGCCGCCCTGAAGTGCGATTTTTGAAACGCGGAGTCACCTAAACGAATGGTTTTTCCATACAAAAAACCGTTCGTTTAGTGACTTCGCGTTCGAAAAATCACACCACTGGGAAAGTGCGGGGACGCGGACGCATAATGCGCGGGACCTTAGGAGATCCCGTTCTGTATGTAATTATTTATATAAATTCTGTGTCTTTGGTTAAGAGGTTATTGGCAGGCAAAGCCGCGAAGTTGCCGTGTGATTGTTTATACACTTTGAACCTTAAACAATTCTGCGAAAATCTGTCAGACTTCTAAACATTTCTTGCTGTGAATGAAACAATATTTACATCATGATGTCTCGCACATAAACAGTGTGCGAGACAACGGTGTCAAAGCAATAAATCTACAAAACAAGCCCAAAATCATGTTAATATTACGCGACACGGTTCCGGAACCGGATGGTATAAATCACGTGACGTAACATTACGTCACATGACGTAATTATAATAATATGCACCGTAATCAACCGCAGACAAAGTAACCGTAGTATTAGTTTGAGTTTTGTTTGCTTTTTGACGATGATTAGGGGATTTGGTATGCTCTACTTTGTCTTTGGATTGAGATTGATAATTTTGTTTTTTATTGTAAGTGGCCAACTCTAGTGTCAGAGTTTCTAAAACTACCATTTCAAAACTCAAAAACAACTTTAGCCCCAAACTACACAACAGATATTGATAAAATTTCTATGGGACAACTTGGTCAATACACTTTTAAATAAATAAAAAATTCCAAATTGGTCCACGCGTCTTCAAATTATCGGTAAACATACATAAAAAAAGATCACGATGAATTGATAACGTCCTCTTTTTGGAAGTCTATTAATAAAAAAATAAAAAAGAACTGACTGGCAATATATTGACTGATCGATCAATTCACAGCTGAAACCGCTGGGTCTACAAGCATATAACTTTGCACAAACGTTTCTTATATTATGACGTATGTGTGCGCTAAAAATATTTTTTGGAAATTCATCCCATAAGCGGTTGAAATGAGAATTCGAAATTTGTATGAAAGTTGGTCAATTTTGATAGTGGAAATGTAAAAAATACTTAATATGATCTTAAGTTTTAAAACAAAAAATTACTGTATCACAGTTTAAAAAAAACAAAGGGGATGAAAAAGGAGGTGAATTTCATACAAACTACGTGAAAGTTTGTATGAAATTCAGCTAAAACCAGCTAAGCAGCAAAAAATTTAAGAATTTTTAAAAATGTGGTCTACGCGGGCCATGCTGCGGGCTTCAGCTAGTCTACATATATGCGCAAACTTGATGAAGTGAGGTAGTTTGTAATACCTATGGACAATTTTTATTACGGGACCGAAATATCCTCTGCATTAATTTACTTATATTTAATTTTTAAACTATAAAAAAGAAATACCACAGGGAATGTGTATAAGACACATTCTCTGATTGTCTGAACACTTTTTAACCAACTTCAAAAAAGGAAGAGAATATTCATTCAAATTTTGCTTGAAACTGATCTAAATAAGGCTACCGCCGTTTCATGGATACATCACGTAACCGACTTTTTGCAAGAAAGCAGTTACGCCACTAGGTAATCTATGTGATTACTTTTACAAAAACTTTGGAACTGTCATACCATAGTTTTTGTTTCAGAGTAGACAACAAAGCAATACTAAGCTTCACATCGCATAGTTGTCAAATGTTTTTAAACAAAGAGCATGTCTTGCTGTTTCATCATCAGGTTTTTTTAGTCTCCACTGCAGGAGCATGACCCTCTTGTAATACTAGAGCTATACTTGGAAAGAGCAGCCAAAGGATTTGGCCTACACTCTTCACGCTGGCCAGACGGGTTGGAGAGGTCTTATTGATGTTTATAAACTTTGTTTAGCTTGTATTTCCTAAGCCGCCTTCTACGACATCCACAGGAGGACTTGGAGTCCAAGTCCTCCTGTGGATGTCGTAGAAGGCGGCGTAGAAAACTCCAAGTCTTGGAGTGGTCCTATTCTACTCTGCCGGAACCAAACGGCGTCTTGCTGTTTACGCAAACATAAACGTTGTGTCACACATGTACTCGGTCTGCCTCATTAAGGATCGGGATGTGATAATGTACTGTACGTACATGTATAAACATATGGTGTGTTTCAGTTGATGATTGTGTAAAGATTCTGTACCTAAAATTTGTGAGTAGGTACTACTTAACGAGTCGAATGGGTAGGTGTAGGTGCATAAGTGTGACAGTGACGTCATTCTTTTGTCACATATTTTCCTTAATGTTCTTGGTACTAAGAATACTTTTGTAATTTGAGAAACTGATATTTTCGGAGACATTCGTTTTATGAAAAAATGGTAATGATCTGTAAGTACTAAAAGTAGTGACAGAGGGAATAAAGTGACAAATATGTTGTAAACAAATATTTTAGACTCTGTTGCATATTGTAAACCTTCTCTGTGACACTGTATTCTATGTCATAACATGGTCATTACTCATAATATCTACAGAACCATGAACAGAACAGCATTTAAAAACAAAACAGCCTTTGTAAAGATTTCACCTCTTTTGAGTGCATTGTAGCTTTTATGTAGAATACAAAGCTTATGAGATCATAGCGTCTTGAACTAGCGTTCGCGAAAATTACGTAAGCAATGGTAGTACATAGTACTTTTTTGTTTTCTTTGTTGTAAACAAGTTGGCTAAAAAACGAGTATAATAGAAAGAAGTTGTCAGTTTGGTTTGCTTGTAAAAGATCATGTACAACGAGTTTATTTGCCAGGCAAAGTAAAAAACGGCCCGACGCTTAAATAATTTCATATGCAAACGCCATCTAGTGATGAGCGGAGGAACTAAATAGTTAAATTAATCCATATCGCCAACAGCGTAACATATCCGTAGACCCATATATTATTTGACAAGTAAACTAAAAACCCGACTTTCAAGCAATAACTTAAACGGCCTTGCTTTGACGTACAAAAACTGCATCGAAATTAGTCCATCCGTTCGAGCGCTACGATGACACAGACAGACAGACAGAGGTTAGCGCATATACTTATAACATAAACCCTTGTAAAATAAATATATACTTTTATCACCCCTCTTTTTGTCAGGATTTAAAAAGCTTACGCCTAAAAAATGACACTAATTTCTGAAATGGCTAATTTAAAGCTGCCTGCATTCATCATCTTCCAGCGACCTAGGTCAGGTCATCTGACAAGCTTGATGGTGACCTACGCTTCGCTTGCCAGTATATAGTTGTCATATTAGAACTTGTTTGACCAAACGGCTTTCGGTCCGTCGCGCTTAAAGGCCCATTTAGACGGTGTAAGTTTTTTGCCTTTTTGCCTACTAGAAAAAAGGGATATCTGCTAACTATTTATATGTTAACTATATTGGGGAGTAAATAAAATAACTGTAATTCGTAGAACTGATGTAATAAGGAGGAAGATTACAAAGAAAAGGTTTTTAAGCCATTAATAGTGTGTATGTTCACAAAGGAAATCAATTTGATTTTATTTGAAGTTTTGTTCTGGTGTTGCCCGCGTAGGGATTGCGTTTTGTTTTGTTTAGTTAGGCGTTTTGTTATGTTTAACACATATCATTTTATTGAAACAATAGATAACTTAAACGAAATTTTAGTCATACAAATCATTTAATCCTTCAATATTAAATGGTTTAATAATAAGTAATAATAAATATATAGGAACAAATTACACTGATTGAGCTAGCCCCAAAGTAAGTTCGAGACTTGTGTTATGGGATACTAACTCAACGATTTTATAACAAATACATATATAGATAAACATCCAAGCCCCAGGACAATTTGAAAAAGGCCATTTTCCAACTTGCCCTGACCGGGAATCGAACCCGGGACCTCTGGGTGGCGGAATAGCATGGTGACCATTACGCCACGGAGGTTTGCAACAGGCAAGAAACTTGCACCGACTAAATGGGCCTTAAGTCATCATATTTTCTTCTACTCAAAAGTTACTTAGCTTTTACACAACACTAACAGAAAGGAATGCGGTTTGAACTAACCAAAATGGCCGGTTACCAAATCTTTGTTGCACGATGCACTCTACTGTCATTTTTTCTGGCAAGCCATGACCACTAACCACTAATCTTCAAGTAATGTTGCATTGTGAGTGAGTTATTGTGGTGTGATGCAACATTTTTTTGTAAATGTTTGAGTGGGCGATGTTCTATGAGTCTATTGCATTGCGGAGTTTCTAAGTACGTATGTCACGACAAACAAAATAGAGGAGGGAAACATGTGTTGAAATATGAAAAATAATTTTTGGCTTTTCATACAAACTCTGATCAGCTGATCGGTCAACTTGTATGGGAGGCCAAAAATTACTTTTCATATTTCGATATGTGTTCCTCGGGTGTTCCTTGTTTAGTACAACGGACTGAATTTACCCTTAAAATAGTTTCAGTTTATTTTGTTAGACCTTAAATAAAGTGCAACAAAATATAAACTATATTATTTAAGGGTAGGTTTAGTCCATGATACTAAAAATATTTCCCCAAGGAACATTATAAGTATCAAAATATAGAACATGTAAAACATATATTACTACTAATGGGTTAGTCAAGAAAACAAAAAGACTGCAACTTTACATGACGGGAGATATCCTATAATTGGAACGTAGATCCTTATCGCGCGTTGCGAAAGGGGGCTAGACGGAAAAAATTAAGACCAAAAGTTGTAACGACACTTTTTGCTATAGTTGGAAAAATAAAATTTTATTACAATTCCTTCACTAATTAATCGAAAGGAACTTCGTTCCATCCGGTGTCCCTTGACACATCTCAAGTTTTTATTTTTTAAATAATTTACCACTTTTTCGTCACGACAAATTACAGCTTTATAGTACTTATAAAAAAGTCTTAGCATTACGGTGTATGGCGTATGGCCAGTCCGACAATGCGCGTGTACCGCTGGGCTATCGAGCTCCCCAGGCATTCGCAAACTCACGGCTCCCGCGCAGGCAATGGACCATTTGATTACATAAAGGTGCGCATTCCACCGTTATCGTTAGTTCAAATCGATGGATTGAACTCCATGGAGTAAACAAACGTTTTCTATACTTTGTTGTGTAACCTGTAGAAACTTCACTACAAATGTCAGCGATGGAACTTTAAGAGAAGTGCAAATATTATACCTCTATTATACAGAATATGTGTTAATAATAATTAAACAAATTTTTGGCTTCCCATACAACTTGACTGACCAGCTGATCCGAGTTCTTATTTCGACATGTTTCTTGGGGAAAGTTGTTCATTATTAAGGACTGAATTAGCCGTTAAAATAGTTTCGGTGTATTTTGTTAGACCTTATATATATGTGGACCTGTAATTGGCTTCATAATAGACTGTTACTTATTTTTAATATTGGTTGCTGTTTGTCTTCCTATTAAACTATAAATAAAAATAAAAGTAAAAAAAAATCTTCTATGTCTTAAAAGTCGTCCTACTTAAGTTATAAACCCAAAAGATTTTAACTATCGTTTGTTACTCTTTCTACAATAATATAGCTTATACATCAGAATAACACATAGGCTACAATTTATAAAGATATTGTGTGATCCTGCGCAGACAAAGTCGTAGGCACCAGCTAGTATCTAATAATATTTCTACTCACCTTTCAAACAACAAAAAAGTTATATGAAATTGAAAGCCAATCATCAATAAATTCCCAAAAAATATTTCAACTCAATTTTCATTGATTGATCAATAAATCAATCAATCAAACAAAAAACACATCCAAAGATCTGATAACGACAAAAGTGATTGTTCATATCAAAAACAAACAAGTGTATTGAGACTGTCTGTATCGAGTCATCTCGGGGCAGGCATCGAACCCGTGACCCGGGAGAAAGTCGAGAAAATGCCATCTAGGGTTACTGTGGTGCGTTGGTATAATGTTGTTCGGATTCTGTTTCTTAGGGAGTCTCTTCCGCTTCCTTTTGCTGAGCTTTCTTCCGAGCTTTGGGAGGCTCGTTAAGTCGTTAGTAACGGAGGTTAATGTTGCCCATCAGGCTGGGTAGGGACCAATACTGAACTGGGTTGCTTTCGGCGTAATCTCTCCAGCAGTGGTCGTTCCGAAACGCTAATAGTTTTTAGCTTTTGCGCTAAAATAATATTTATAAAAATTACCTTCAATAAGACATAAATTTATCCGACATTGAATAAAAAATGTTGACTTTGACTTTGACTTGTTGACAATTAAGTTAGTGTTTAGTTGTATAAGTATCGTAAACATATACTTAGTATTAAAATATACATGATGGTTTGGGAGACAAGAAAAAACTCGGAATGTACCAACTGCTTCTCTACCCGCGCAGATAGCCAATGGTGAGTTGACCGACACTATAAATTTAGTTTTAGGGAAATGATCTGACTTCAAAAACTATTATGGAATCGAAAGAAAATTTGACAATTAACAAGTGATACAAAATATCCATCATAACCATTATCATCATCTTTAGGTCTTTTTGTCTTACGGAAGAATAAATATGTTCTTTTTTAGGTTTCCGTACCCAAAGGGTAAAAACGGGACCCTATTACTAAGACTTCGCTGTCCGTCCGTCTGTCTGTCACCAGGCTGTATCTCAAGAACCGCGATAGCTAGACAGTTGAAATTTTCACAATTACTGTTTAGTTACCGCTATAACAACAAATACTAAAAACAAGATAAAATAAATATTTAAGGGGAGCTCCCATACAATAGACGCTTTTTATAGATAGTGGTACGGAACCCTTAGTGCGCGAATCCAATTCGCACTTGGCCGGCTTTTTTCTTTCTTTTCTTCTATATAAGACGCGTCGCCGACTATCGGCAACTATCGCGCGCAAATAAATTGAACTAGAGGCACTCATCATCGTCGGGCAATATTTTGACAGTTTGTGACAGTGTCGGTGACAGTCGCCGACCGTCGCTAACAAGTCTCGCGGACATATTGTCTCTCGTCTGCAAGAACCCTTAGAGACGTAGGACTATAGGCTTTAAATGGGCAATGGAAAACTTACCTATTCTTACTCTGACGTCTCATTTCTCTAAGAAAAGTAAAAGTGATATAAATATACGGAACCGAGGTAACCTTGACCGTGGCGTGACCAACTGATTATGCTCGGATGCTGTTATGACGTTTGTGAAGTACTTTTATACAGAAAGATAGAAAAAAATGTTTTAAATACGCCTTTTGCTAATGGTGTTTTAGAAAATTGGATCTTATTGTATTTCATAGTATATATTTATTCGCATACTTAAGTGTATAAGTGTAAACAAAATAAAACTATGTGCGCTAATTTCGTTGCGCCCGCCGCTATCCGTTTTGGCTCAGCAGTTTAGGATGCGGACCGCTAGAAAGAGTGTTACGGGTTCGAATCCCACTCGGTGACTTACTTTTGTTTTTTTTATGTTTAAGTTTATATATAAATTTTTATTTTGTATTGTTTTTAGATAAGTTTTTAAAAATGTAGTTAATGATTGAGATGTTATCGATGAGTATAGGAAATCAATCATCATGTAGATCACCACAAAAACGACATCGAAAGTGGCAGACAACGAAATTAGCCATCGTAGACATCGAACATCGAATGATTGAACAATACGGAATCGATTCAGTTTTTATTCGATTTTCTCGTTATGAGGGAGCGGAGGGAAACCTGAGAAATTGCTATTGTTATGTACGAGTATCATTTCAGACGTGATATGTCACGATTAATGTATTTGTTTGAAAGTTCTTGCTCTGTACATTCAAAGCAATTTAAATATTTCTGTATTGTCATAGGATATTATTAATACTTTTTATTTTGTTGACGTCAAATGGTTACTTACAGCTAAGTGTACTAGTATTTATTTTGTGTACTAGTTTACTACTACTTCCTAAGAGCTAGTAGGTACAGAAGAAGCGGTAACAAACTGCACTGCAATTTTTTTCCAAGGACGTCAACTCACAATCACCTTTAAAGATATTAAGTTGACGAAGAATAGCTTGTTTGTTGTCATAATTTAAATTTATTTTTTTAGGATATTAAAAGTTTAATATAGTGTACAAACAAACCTTTAATAGGAACCCGCGCCGAGCTCAAACCAGACTATTCATCTTTAATGTAGTCATCATACATACTATCACGTCTTTATCCCTAATGGGGCAGACAGAGCATTTTGGGTCTTGCGGCTCTATGCAGAGCCCAGGGCCGCAAGACCCAAAAGCCACTTTTAGCGTCATGCGGTGGGCGAGAAGATTGAAAAGCAATCAATACAGTGATGGGTTGCTAGCCGCATCGCCTGTTAACATGATTCGCATTTTTGCCCATTCCCTCGATCGGCTTTTACGATCTGCGCGGGAAGAGAAGCAGCTGGTACATTCTAAGTTTTTTCATTTCTCCCAGACCAGCATGGGAGTGTAGTCTTGTACTAGTAATGTAGTCATCGGTCCTATAAAAAGCCTTTTCACACAGTACTTTTCTTTACATAAGTTTGAAATTTCTTGTCTGGCTTGTCAAGGTCATACCAGAAAGCTAAGCGTAAGACATTCACCTACAAGGTGGTCAGACGACCTTACCAATGGCGCTGAAAAGCACTGGATGCAGACCGCTCTAGATCGATCATTTTGGAATTTCTAACATTATCACGAATAAAACTTACACTAGTATGTCACGAATCTATTGAAGCATAGAGCTCCTCAATAATATCTAAGTGAAAAGTAAGAACCTCGAATACAATTAAGAGCTTTAGATGCCTCTTCATAAAATGGCGTCTTTCATAATTTTCTTCTCAAGCACTTAGTACCTTTTAAGGCAATTTGGACATTTCGTCCCCATACGCACTGATGGCTGGGTAAATACGAGAAAGTGGGGCTAATCGGCGGAACACAGTGCAGTGTAGAAACTCAATCGAATGCCTGAAAATCGATCGCCATCGAGACGAATCGCGGGTTTGTTCCGCTTGGTGCCGGCCATATGCAAAATTTTCAGTTATATTACAGTCAGTACTTGTTACTAACACCACTACTTTATTATATCTATTGTATTGCATTTTTTAGGTAATTTTTTTTTAAATAAAGTTTTTTACTATTATAAATAAACATACATCAGTAAGTACTTAAGTAGGTACGTTTTTTTATATCAAGAAGCTAGTAGGTACCCACTTTGTGGTCCCCTTTTGTAATCATTACTAGAACGTTAAAGTATGTTAATGACTTAAAAAAAAACGCAATACAGTAAAATATCCACCTTATAAGTAAATGTTAGTAAATAAATTAAATAGGGGTAAGACTGTCTACTGATCTTAGATTTTAAAAAATGTTAAAGCTTACAGTGAATCTTTTGTAATGGTGTTTGTATTCATGTTAAGAGGAATAAATCATTCATTCATTCATTCATTCATGTGCGTAATGTTAATTTTTATCTGTAGCACATACATCCGGTGTCAATCTGTGATTCTTTCTGTTTTCTACGTCGTGTACTTTGCCATCAAGTATAAAGCATAAGAGAAAACACGTCCTTTTATTTCACCAGCCCCAAATAAATAATAAATTCTAAACAGAACTTTATGTACTTATGGCATAAACCAAATCGCTGCCTGTGTATCTAAATATTTGAAAATATCATACCTTAATTAATAAAAAAATAAAGGAATATTTATCATTTTTTTTTCACGTGGCAAGTGAAGATTTTCAATAGATCGTCAATGACAGGCATTGTTTCGGATCATTTTTTTTTCACTTTACTTATTTTTTCAATTTTTATCCATATTTTTTTATTTATACCTTGACTGCTAGTGTAGATTTTCACTTCAACACAATAGATTTTTAATTATTTGTGGGTCACCAGGTGACCATCATGGCAATCAAAGACAATCTCCAAAATTCGGTCCAATTGCGTCTAATTTGAAAGAAATTATTTGATCGTAAACAATTTTAATATTATTTGTTTCATAAATATTCTTCTTTCTTCTTTGCGTGTCGATGGATTTTTTATATTTGCTCAGCCCAGTAGTAGACCACTTCCACGGCTTTATCGTTAGCCTGAAGTAAATCATCCAGGGTGCAGATGGGAGGGCACCCGGGACGGGAAATCAGGTGCGCCATAGTTTGTAGAGAGGAACCACATTCGCACGCGTTCTGTGACCTATGAATAATTTTCCACCTGGACAAAAGCTCTCCACAACGACCTACTTGAATCCGCAACCTATTAAGCGACTTCCAAGTAGAACAGGGCAGATCCCGTTCATAAATATTGAGATAACTCTATAAGTCTTTGCCAGGGATTCTAGAAATAATAGTTAAATAAAACAATCGTGTTGTATCAAAAATTATACATCGTACATCGTACATGTTAAGTTATATTAAAAGAATTGTCTTGACCTGAGTGACACAGCCATCTGGCTTTTAAATAGTTTTCAGCCGAAAAAGTGGCTTCTTTTTGCAGCAAACTTTTCAGTAACACATTATTTCAAAATAGGGCTATTGAAGTGCAAAACGGAGCACACCAATCTAGAAAACTGAGTGACGTCACGCGCCTTAATCGCGTTACCACTGTTTTTGCCTACCTTTTTGACTTTCCTTATCGTTTCGTAATGTTTGTAACAGCATGGTCGGTGACATGGAACTGTGCTAGCTGTAGGCTTATTAGAAATACTCACCTACTTTGGGAAACACTGGTCTTTTCATCCTGGTCCTTTGAGAGGCTTGCGTGGGGATACAGATCCTATACGAAGGGGCCCTTTGGAGAAGTTGATGTTATGTACCATTGAAAGGTGAAAGCTTTAAATATATAGGTTTCGGCAGAAGGACGATCTTTTGCTGGTTAAAAAAATGGGTTGGGATGTATTGATGCTGAGCTATTGCAATCATAGATTTAGAAGGTACAAGATGCATAGAGCGTATTGTATAATTTGATCAGAAGAGTTGTATTTTTACCTACTTGAAGAACTATCGGTAAAGCAGGACGATACCATCTTTCCAAGGTAAGACGACTTAAATTAACGCAGTTTACAATTTGAGAAATTTGATTTCCGTGCGATGTTTGAGCCAGGGTGAATAATAATTATCAGCTTGCTAATATAAATACTTGTCTCATTGTCAAATTGATCGCTATCTCCTTTGTACAGTGTGCTCTTTTTACGCAGTAAAAAAATTGATTGCAATAGAAACTAAGGCCCCAAGGGGTGACGTCAGGATCAGAAAAGAATATGATTGTAATTAATCCGCCTTTTAGATTACCTACCCAAAAGTAATGGACCCATATTTTTACGTACCATAAGTTTACCAAAGTAAAAATTCACGAAGATCCAGAGCATTAAAGTTCCAAAGCTTGCGCTTGCATCACCGCTAAGTAAAAAACGTATCTGTCAAGCTGATGCAGGCATTTGCACATCCCCTATTAACCCATTGGCCGCCATGGATTCCAGACACAATAGTAAAACAATTAAGGTGTATAAATATTATACACATGGCGCTGAGCTTGTTAAATCACAAGAAGATAGGAGTCGTGTAGTTTCAAAAATACGCCATTAATTACTAGTCCGCATTCGTCCTACATTAGCATTCCTTCCTCATCGCCGTGACGTGAACACGCGCCACCCATGACTCTACACTTTCGCTGATGCGTAAAATGATTGACGTAATGCAACCAAATAAAGGTCATAAAATATTTATACAGAATGAATACGATGGAATGGACATACCCGTAAAAAACGAACCATGGGCTATTCCAGATTAATATCATCATCAGCAGGTATTTTTGTCTTAACTGCAGGAGCACGACTACTCTGTACTACCAGAGCCAAACTTGACCAGAGCAGCCAGATGACTTGGCCTACACTCTTCACGCTGGCCAAACAGTTTGAAAAGGACTTATTGATGTTTATAAGCTTTGTTTAGCTTGTCTTCCCTAAGTCGCCTTCTACGACATCCACGGGAAGACTTCGAGTGGTCCTATTCTACTCTGCAAGAAACCACACGGCATCTAGATTAATGAAATAAAAATAACAGTTACCCATCATATCGACGAAATATGTTGTTCCGCAACTCATCAATAGATAGTGTCAGCAAATCTTATTACCTATTTGAATCAATCATCTCTATTTTGTTTATCTGTTTCCACGGCCAAGGCAAGGGCGGCCTATGAATGGGCCAATTTATCTTTGGATATTTGTATCACTTGATGATTGTCATTTTTTCTTTTGATTCCATAATAGGTAGTTGTTGACGTCACATCATTTACAAACGCGCAAGTACAAAAGAAGCGGCAACAAATTGTATTGGAGCATTTTCTCGTGGAGAGGGTCGTGCTCCTGCAGTGGAGACTGAAAAGACCTGATGATAATGAAGATGATCAAATATAGATAGATAGATTTAAGGGATCCGCGCCAATCCTAAGCCAGACGATTATTTTTTCGATTAGTTCCGTAATAAGCCTTATCACAAAGTACTTTCTTTACTTAAGCTTTAAATTTTCTATCTGACGTATTAAGAACCGATTCTGGCAATCCTACTAATTCTACTATCCTATCCTATCCTACTCCTACAAAATTATAAATGCGAAAGTGAGTTTGTATATTTGTTTGTTTGTTACCACTTCACGCTTCATCCACTGGACCTATTTAGGTGAAATTTGACGTAGATATAGTTTGATACCCAGGGAAGGATATTGAATAGTTAATATACCGAAATTCCCACTAGAAGCTTTTTTTTTTTTAGAAGCGAAGCTTACGGGCACATATAGTTTATTTTAAACTTTAAACTGTTTCCCATAAACGACTTACTGACTGTTTCAGAATAAAACGAGGTAACTAATTCATTTACCTATATCACCTAAGTTTCAATCCGTAAATGTGGATTACATTAGGTGTTATGTAGGCAGTCCTAAACTTTATCTACTCCGTTAGGAATAAAGACATACTAGTATCTATATCTGTGAATAACCCCGACTAACTTATTTACGGCTTGCGGTGGCGAAAACCCGTATTTGATTGTAAATGCTCGCCTTTAGACATCTGCATTATGGCTATTATCCGATGAAAGTGAAACTAGAAGGAAAGCTGTAATACCTTTATATAAACGAGCTTTTTCTACGAAAATATATATTAACACCTCAGGTACTATAAAGTCTGGAATGGACTATTTTACTGTGTATGTTTTTGTTAATACAAAGATATAAAACAAAGAATACCACTTGAAAAAAATATATTTTATTAAAACAGCATGAAATTTAAGGTTAAGAAGCAACAATTAGCATTTAAAATATTGCCACGAAATAAGTGGGAGCCTGGTAGGTACTTTATGCTATCTCTTTCTTAAGCACAAGTCCTTATAGCGATGACGTCAAGAGCACCTTACATGCATCCTTTTTTTGTTACCTTTTACTTATTTTTGGGCAAATTAACAAATTGTTTTCGGTTTCGGATTACGGTACATATTGCTATGGATAATAAAAATAATTTATTCAAAATACCGTTTTACAGCGTAGGTTAGTTTTATTTGTTCTTATTTATTTTTTCATAAAAAATTAAAAAAAGTAAAACATTGTTTTAGAATTTTTTGAAGATATTTGGGACAAATAAGCCCTCAATGTTATGTAAGACCTATTCACGCTATGGGTTACGTAGTAACTTATAAGTAATTTATTCTATGTACGAGAAATAAATATATAAGTACTAGCTGAAGCCCGCGACTTCGTTCGCGTGCACTTTATGTCTCTGGAAAATGCTCATCAGGCTGAACAACTTTTACTAAGGCGACATTTTTATATCTCTTATAGTTTAGCTGGACCATTATGGTTCTGCATCAGGCGTTTTATTTTACAAAATCATTTGTACCCTATATGTTGTCCAAGCTTAATAGCTATATAACAAAAAAAGTTGCATTCGAATCCGTCCAGTATTTCCGGAGATTAGCGTGTACAAACAGACAGACATACAGACAAAAAGACAGATTTTTTTTTAAATTCTTACTCTATTCCTATGTCTCCATCGCCTCCAATATTTTTTTTGGAAATATATTTAATGTACCTACAGACACACTTTTTTTACTGTTTTATTATATGTATAGGATTATGTAAAGTATGTACATTTTTACATGTATGTACCTACATGAAAAGTATGTATAATGTGTTGGAGGAATATTAATGAGAAATTATAACAAACTTTTATCATATGTGTAGTTAATGTCAGTTAAATTTGTTTTATCGCCCCGGGTAGTTTTCGGCAGAGTAGAATAGGGCCACTCCAAATCTTCCCGTGGATGTCGTAGACGGTGACTTAGGAAATACAAGCTAAACAAAGCTTGTGGACATCAATGAGACCTCTCCAACCCGTCTGGCCAGCGTGGAGAGTGTAGGCCAATTATTTACTGTGGCCAGGATGGCTCTAGTAGTACAGAGAGGGTCGTGTTCCTGAAGTGAAAACTTAAGAGTCCCCCGACCCTAGACTTCTCCATACAAACGTAGTCTACGTTTAATTTTGAAACCACATGTCAGATTCCGGTAAAAATTGGTAATTGTAAAGAAATTGCAATTATCTAGGGTTATAACTGGTTTCCTATACTAAAATTATGAACTGGAAAGAAAATATAACGATTTAGAAGTTTCCCATACTAATGGTCAAAAATGATATAAAACACTATATTCTATTTCAAGTTCATATTTTTACTGTGTCGCTCGGAAACTACATATAAACCTAGATAATTGCAATATCTTTGAAATTACAAAATTTTGCCCAAATCGGACATGTCGTTTTGAAATAAAACGTAGACTACGTTTGTATGGAAAGTTGTATTTTGGTCTAGGGTCGGGGGACCCTTAAAAGCCCTAAAAATAAATAAATAAATGAATAGACAGAGATATATAGATAGACATATCTATATAGACATATATAGATGATGAAATTTGTTTTATGTAAGTACTTAAATACAATTTGTAGTGATACGAGTAATATCAGCTTACATATTTCTTGTCACGTAAGGGTTTTAAATATTAAGAGGGCTTACCGTACCAAACTGGGTTATTGCGGCCATTAACACGCGTTGACTCATACATATAAATGTATGTATGAAAGGCTAGCCTTAATGCTGTTCTCACGGAACTTCTCACAGAGTTCAATTTATTAATAGGCACTATAGGTTAGATTTATTTAACTAAGTTATTATAAAAAATTAAATTTGTAACAAAAAAAAGCAACCGACTTCAATTTATTTCAGGAGTTTCTTCCATATCTCCAAAGTTTTTTATCATATTATCTTCACCAAATTAATATGGGACCAACTTGAGAGTAAAGAAACTTGGCTTTCAAACAAAAAAAGAATCATCAAAATCGGTGCACGGTTGACGAAGATATCGCGTCACATACATACATAAATACAATCGAATTGATAACCTCCTCCTTTTTTGTAGTCGGTTAAAAATAATTTTTAATGTGTGGGTTGGCCGTTTGTTACATTTAGGTGCCGTGACCATTGTTTGTTTATATTTCACAAAGATACTTTTGACCCTAGCAATGTATTTGAGCAGACGTTTATGGTTGCAACCTCAGCTGTGCTGCTTTGGAGCCAGGGGTGCTCTATCTTTTTTTTCATTCAAATATATCTTAATTATCATTGTTGTTTGTTTCTTCTGAAAATTATAATGCTTCTGCATATCAATGTTCGTCCAAAGATCCTGAAAACCAGTATTTATAGGTACCTAGTTTATAAGATTTGGCTACCGTCTTACGACCTGTCCACCAAATTTCTTTACCATTTCATCCCGATGCCTTTGAAAATTAAATTTTCAATTCTCATAATTATTTTGATACAACATTCGAAAAGAAAGTTGTTCAGTATCGAGGAATCCACTATGACTATTTTAAGGAGACTAAAACTATTTTACCAAATTTGTTGTGTAAAATTGATGAATTCAATTATAGTTAACACAAACCCAGTATGCTGTCAAAAACAAATATGCTACCAGTAAGTAAGAAAAGCGATCTTCTCAGCTGTCGAATGTCACAGTCTCACTCACAGTAGAATACAATTCCATGCACAGTAGTAACAGATAAGCTAAAATTTTGCATACTTTTGAATTGTCATTACAGTATTATTAAGTTAATGAGCTGTTCTGATGATGCCGGGAGATTTTTGGCTGAACTAGATAAAAACAACATAACCTCATCGAATAGGACTCGTTTGAGCTTCATAAGTATAAGTTTAAAGAAGTCTTTGTCCAGAAATGGAACTTCACAGTTATAGTAAGCAATAATAAATATGAAAATTATTTGACACACAAACGAATTATTCAAGAAAACATTTCTTTCTTTTAATTATTCGTACATCAATTAACTTCAGCAATTTTGTAGAAAGAACGAATAGCGTGTGTGTAAAGGAATTGTAAAGTAGGTAATCAATGTGAGGTGTAGAAAAATGCAGGAAATATTGGTCAGTGCTTCCTAATTCCGATATTAAATTTTTAATCGTAGACAACAAACAATGACCTACGTAATGCTACAGATATTAAATAAAAGTTTTTTTTTTAATTCTCTAAAACAAATATTAGGGACAAGAATATCGTAAAAAATACCTTACTTTATTTTTTAAACAGATTAATATATGGTTTAATTAAGGGACTTATTTTAATAAATAAAAACGTTTGCTTTATGAACTGCCTAAAATTTTTTTGTAAAAAAAAAAACAAAAATTGTAACTTACCTCTAGGACTATAGCCATAAGTGTCCAAAACGGCCAGCAGCAAAAAAACAAAAACACACTTGACGGCACATTTTGACAGCGCCATCTTTATTTAAAAACGACGAAACTTCAATCCATAGTGACACTAAAATTACACACTCAATCACCGAGCACAAAAAAAAGTTTTATTATTAAAAAAAATTTTGAAAATTTTTGGTTGGCGTCCGAAGTGTTCGGTGGCCGAATTAGAAATGGTTAGAAAAAATGCGCTTGGCCCGCTCCGCTATGTTATTGTTGACTAACTCTATGTTTTTACTTTTTTCCGCGGCGCCGGCGCTTGTATCCCCACTGGAAAATGATGCGGTCGTAATGCAGGGGTCGAAAACATTTTTCATTTCCGTGTGCAAAGTACATTGTTAGATAATAGTCTGGAAAATGTAACAGTAACAGATAATACCGAAGTCATAATAGTAGATTTAAATAGGTAGCTATAAAAAAAGTGAAAGTAGAACCTGTGGTGTTTTGTAAAAGACATGGTTTGACTACTTACAGACGTAAAAAAGGAATGTTAGGAATATACCATTCATCCATATGACGTCCTCCGTAGCGAAATAGTTAATACGCAATCCCCAGCCAGGGCAAAGTGGAAAATGGCGTTTTTAAATTGTACTAGGTCGTATATGTTTATCTTGAACATTATGTATTCAATATAAAATAGGTAACCTAGGTAGACAAATTATGTACTAATAAATTTAGATATAAACTATATTTTTTATAAGATTTATATACAAGAAGAATTATAAAATTATGAAAGTGTCGCTTTTTTACCCAACACGCATAGAAAGAGGTATATTATAATGTGTGTGTCTCTCTGTGTGCCTGTAAACGAATGGACTGATTAAGATGCGGTTTTTGTTTGAAAGTTGACATGATCGGGATGGTTCTTAGCTGGTTTAATTTCATTATATGGTATGTCCCTTTCACGTATAAGATCAAACTCGTAATTTACGTACGTCGACGTCCACCCTGTGAGTACTGGTGGGTGTTGGAAAAATTTAGTTCGGAAAATAATTTATTTTATATATTACGATAGTTTTGGAATATCATACATAAATTTTTCGAAAATTTAATTAAAAAGTTTTCGTTATTTAAAACATTTCGGTAAATTACCCATCAGGTACCCTGTGAGTAACTTCGTCTTTGCCCTGGCCTGTTTGGAAATCGCTAAAAGTAGGTCGGTGTGGAGAGCTTTTGCCCAGCTGGAAGATGATTGATAGCTCTCAAAACGTGTGCGAGTGTGGCTTCTCCCCACAAACCATGATGGACCTGCTTTCTTGCCCTTTTGCCCTATTATCTGCACCCTGGACAACTTATACATGGCTACTGACGACGCCGTCAGAGTAGCTTAATATTGGGCTGATAGAATATAAACTAAAATAGTAGCCAACGTTTTAGCAACCATGCCGCATGGACAAGATAGCATTTTTTAATTGGATATTTTCCTAAGCCAAAAATAAATTATTTTGTACTGATAACAAAATAAAACGTCGCAAAATAACGTCACTTGTCTTTGAACATATCCATGTTAAAGTAATTTTAAATTTATTATTGCCGAAAAACTGATAATAAGAGCGGTATTTGACTCCAAAAAACTATGACGTCATCTGCTTGTATTTCATACAAAATCCCATTGAAACTGTTTGTTTTGACGTTTATAAAAAAGTATCTGATTTGACTTGTTGGAAAATAGCGTATTTAGCATAATTTAGTATAAGTTTATTTTATAGCTTAGTTTAGTTATATTAATCTTTGTCTTTGTTCTTATTTCTAAACTAAAACAAATAAACCATCGTCACACAAAGAAGAAGTAACTTAGTCGCAAAATGTTGCCGACGCCTATATCATAGAGAGTGAAATGACAGTTCAGTCGCGCGCTAGTGCTATGACGTACCCTCACGTAGCGTTGAGTAACGAAGCTTTTGCTTTTATACGTTTCATGGCTTTCAGTTTTATTGTACCACTTATTAGATGCATGCTACAATTACTTGGTATTGCTTTTGAGTATAAGCGTAATTGGAAAAGTGCAAAAGTAAGAATAGATTGGAGAATACTGCTTGGGTACCTCCCATGCTGGTCTGGGAGAAATAAAAAAAACTTAGAATGTACCAGTTGCTTCTCTTCCCACGCAGATCGTAAAAGCCGATCGAGGGAATGGGCAAAAATGCAAATCATGTTAACAGGCGATGCGGCTAGCAACCCATCACTGTATTGATTGCTTTTCCATCTTCTCGCCCACCATGACGCTAAAAGTGGCTTTTGGGTCTTGCGGCCCTGGGCTCTGCATAGAACCGCAAGACCCAAAACGCTCTGTCTGCCCCATTAGGAATAAAGACGTGATAGTATGTATACTGATTGGGTGTACTGCAATACACACATACGAGTAGCGCGACGAACCGATGGCCGATGGGGCAAAAAGGTTCCTTTTCGAATGGCGACCGCGTACTGGCAAGCGAAGCGTAGGGCACCCACCTACAAGGTGGTCAGATGACCTGGCTAGGGTCGCTGGATGCAGGCCGCTCTTGATCGGTCATTTTGGAAATCTTTGGGAGAGGCCTATGTCCAGCAGTGGACGTTATGCGGCTGATATGATGATGATGATGGTTAACTGTATAAAACAGACAACAATACGCAAACACCCAAAGGACTCATTCGGAGCGCATTCTAGAACGATCGCCTCGCGTCGCTAGTTTGAGACTTATGAGAAAAGGATTTTCGCCCATTGTTTCGATCGGCTTTTACGATCTGCATAAAATAGAGAAACAGCTGAATACTTCTAAGTTATTTTCATTCAGATCAAGAATAATCAATTTCTATACAGTCTTAAATAAAACAGGGTTATGATGTGAAAATATTTATTACCTTATTTGTCTCAGTTTTTTCTTTCAAGGCAAAAAAACTTCGTGACGGAAATAATTCACTTTTTTTTCGCGTACACCCCATCCGTCAAGTTCGTGCCGTCCGAAAAGTCTTATTTAGTAATCATCATTATTGCTTTTCTCAACACACTCGTCGTCTACTTTTTCTTCTCCATTAGGGCATGTATCTACCGCTCAACTAACTGCCTAACAGCTAACTGCCTCCGTGGTGCAGTGGTTAGAGCGTTCGGCTCATACCAGGAGGTCGCGGGTTCGATTTCCGGCGGGGGCAACGACTTTGTGTTGTTGTCCTAGTTTGGTTAGGACATTGTAGGCTGATCACCTGATTGTCTGATAAGTAAGATGATCCGCGCTTAGGAGGGCACGTTAAGCCGTCGGTCCCGGTCACTGTCTTAGACATTGGTCGTTACCTAAAACCATGTCAGAGGCCTTTAAGGCGGTTTAAAAACTCTGACACTAGTGTTAGTTAGTTAGTTAGTTAGTTAAAATCTTTATTGCACCAAAACATAAAGTAACAGAGTAATAGATACATAAAACAGATGTCAAAAGGCGGCCTTATCGCAACTGCAATCTCTTCCAGGCAACCGAGGTACTTGGAGATGTTTGACGAAAACAGGTGAGGTGCAAAGTTATAGGCAAGGGACAAGAAAATAAGAACTATAGGTACGATCAGTAAATATACTAACACATACATAATATATAGATACAAAGACCTAGAATATACATACATACATACATACATACATACATACATACATATATACATATATAAATAAATAAATATATATATGCATAAAATAAATACATATGTACACAGAAAGATAATCCGAACAAGATAAGAATGAAAAATATAAAAAGACGTCAAATTAGGGATAGATAGTGTGACTTCACTTGAGATTTAAAGCTGGCTAGCGTTTCAGCACGTCGGATGGACAGTGGTAGTGCATTCCAGAGTAAGACTGCCCTTACAGTAAACGATTTTGAACAAAATTCAGTGGAGTGTGTAGGAATTTTTAAACGTAGTGTTACAGAACTACGTAAATTATGACCTTGTGACGATGGTGCGTCACTGTAAAAAACAAAGCGTTCCCTTAAGTACCTAGGAGACGTAGGACTAAAGAGTATGATATATAACTGGGAAAGGGTATGCCAATCTCGGCGAAGTCTGATAGGTAGCCACTTGAGTTCAGTTCGGAATTGAGAGACGTGGTCATATTTACGAAGACCGTAGATAAACTTAATGCACATATTTTGAAGACGCTCAAGTTTGTCAAGTTGCTCCTCTGTGACATTAAGGTAACAGGTATCGGCGTAGTCAAGGAAAGGAAGAAGAAGGGAGTTTGCAAGCATAATTTTGGTGTCCACTGGTAGAAATTTTCGTAGCCTCTTAAAGGAACTAAAAGCACAGAAAAGTTTCCTACTAACTTCAGCTAATTGCGGTTTCCAATTTAGTTTCGAGTCCATCATAAGTCCCAAATTTTTTACAGTCTGACTTAGACTTATAACCACACCATTAAAAACTATCTGGGGCATAATTGCCATATCGATTTTTATAGTTAGTTGAGGGTTACCAATAATAATGACCTGTGACTTGGCTGGGTTAACTTGTAGGCCATGGGATTTGCTCCAGACGGATATGCATTCCAAGTCATGATTCATTGTGTCAATAGCAGATGCGAAGTTTTCCACACCGGCTTGTGTATAAATCTGCAAATCATCGGCGTAAAGGTGGTAGGAGGACAGAAGCTGTGAGGTTATGGAATTTATGAAAAGTGAAAATAAAAGAGGAGATAATACGCCACCCTGCGGTACGCCACAAGTCACCTCGCACCAAGAGGAATATTTATCCTCCATGCGGACACGTTGCCGACGTCCATACAGGTAAGATCGAAACCATTCCACTGCTGAGGGAGATATGTTGAGAGAATGTAATATGCCTAGTAGTATATCAAGGTCTACTGAGTTAAAAGCATTACTAAAGTCTAGAAGAGACACAATAGTTATAAGCTTGTTGTCCATCCCCCAGCGAATATCCTCCGCGACTTTTATCAGTGCAGTAGTCGTACTATGACCAGGACGGAAACCGGATTGAAAAGGATTGAGCATAGTGTTAGTCACTAACACACACGATAAGAAGAAAAAGAAGAAGCTACCGCCCCTCCTAAGGAACCATGCACGTTCAAATCATCTCCACAGGTAAACGGGGCAAGCATGACGTCAGTCAAAAACAAGATGGCCGCTTTGTCAGTCAGGGTATATGAGTCAAAGGACAATGGGGACTTGGGTACGAGGGTCTTGCCAACAGAACAGCGATCTGAAGATACGGTAACGAGTAACATCAAGCAGAAAACAGCTGTTGCCAACATTCTGTTGAAAAATACTTAACTTCTGAGGTAAGCATATATGGAATTGAAAATTCCTTCTTTCACATAATAATAACCGGCCAAGTACGAGTCGGACTCGCGCACGAAGGGTTCCGTATAATTTTTTTTAAATCCAGTTTGTTGTATGGGAGCCGCTCTTAAATATTTATTATATTCTCTTTTTATTATTTAAACTGTCTAGCTATCAAAGTTTATGAGATACAACCTGGTGGCAGACAGACAGATGGATAGATGGACAGGTGAATCTTAGTAATACGAACCCCTTTTTACCCATTTGAGTACGGTTCCCTAAAAATCAAAGACCCTGCAACCAAACCATATTTAAACATTCTGTAAAAGACGACTTGCCAACGGAATGACTTTGTTTCTGTTAGATATCAAAACTAATTTTATAATATAATTATTACACTTTTCTATAAATAAATATACAGAGACAAATCACACAGATTGAGTCTCAAAGTAAGTTCGAGAGTTCTTTCATGGGATACCTACTAACTTAACAATTTTAATTGAGTAAATGTCCTCTTAATCTATCGCAGGTTGACTGGAAGAGATCCCTACATGGGATAAGTCCGTCTTTGTATATTTGCTTTTTCGAATTTTTTGTATTTTATTTTGTTTTTTGGTACAATAAAGTTATTACAAACAAACAAACAAACAATACTATATTTTATAACAAATACCAAGTCCCAGGACAATCAAAAAATTATAATTTTCCATCTTGACCTGACCGCGGATCAAACCCTAGCATGTAAACCATCACGTCACAGAAGTCGTATAATGATTGTATATTTTTACCGCTGACAGAGATTATTGAATGAAGGGGAAGGAAGGCTTTTGTTCAATACAAGACACGAACAGCTAGTCAAAGAATAGTATACTCAACAGCAGAGTTGATAGAGCTCCCCATTTTCGGACATCGGACCATTCGGACCCCTAGCGCAGGGCCGAAAGACCCAAATGCCACATTTAGAGTGATCCGCCAATACCAGACACAATAGTGCAACTGCCTCCGTGGTGTAATGGTGAGAGCGTTAGGCGTTAGGCCGGGTATGACCCAGAGGTCGCGGGTTCGATTCCCAGCGGGGGCAACGACTTTGTGTTGTTGTCCTAGTTTGGTTAGGACATTGCAGGCTGATCACCTGATTGTCTGATAAGTAAGATGATCCGTGCTTCGGAGGGCAGGTTAAGCCGGCGTCGGTCCCGGTCACTGTCTTTGACATTGGTCGTTACCTAAAACCATGTCAGAGGCCTTTAAGGCGGTTTAAAAATTCTGACACTAGTGTTAGTCACTAACACACACGATAAGAAGAAAAAGACACAATAGTAATACAATGGAAGCCGCATCATATGATGCCAGTATTTTTGCTTATTCCTTTGATCAGCTTTTACAATTTGCGCAGGAAGACCTTTTACAGCTAGTTTCAACATCATTAGGTCTCCACTGCAGGAGCATGACATGACCCTCTCTGTACTACCAGAGCCATACTTGGGCAGAGCAGCCAGAGGACTTTGGCCTACACTCTCCTCGCTGGTTAGAAGTGCGTGTTGGAGAGACATCTCATTGATATTTATAAGCTTTGTTTAGCTTGTATTTCCCAAGTCGCCTTCTACGACATCCACGGGAGGACTTGGAGTGGCCCTATTCTACTCTGCTGGATACCTCACGGCATAGCACAGCTAATTTATTCTAAGACTTTATATCTTGCAGATTGACATAAAAAAAACTCTGAAAAGTTATGTTGCTTACATGTTTTTATTTATTCTTGTAGATTTTACCTATTTGCTCAATATTTTATTTTATTTAACAGTTTACAGATGTAATATTTTACACTAGGTGTTTTCATCATGAAAAATAAAATTCCACTGAAGTGTAGCTTTTAATAATGTTGTTTTTATTTCAGAACCTTATTTTCCTTATGGATATTACATTAAATGACTGTTGTACTATTGTTACTTATTTTAACAAGAAGTGCTTATTATGATCTGCACTACGATTTTTATTTGTCAGTTTTTTTTTAAATATTTTATTTCGTTAAATTTAGATTTTTAATATTACACTGGCAAAATTTTTGGAACGCGTTCGGTACATAATACTATAAAAATATATTATTTTCTATATAAAATATATTGAAAAGCGATAAATAATTTGGTCTGACCATACAATTTTCAATTGGCTGGACGCTGATTTGTGTGTTAAGCCATTTTCTTTTTGTTTTCCAATTATTATTATTTTATGGAAACGGATCACGGACTTAAGCTCTAAAAGTTTTACCAGTGTTTAATTGAAAACAACGAGTAATTCACTAATTCGTCCCATGTACCTACGGCCCATTTGGGACGAAACGCAGAAAATCAAGATTAATCAAAATTTCATTCTGCAATTCGTCCCATTCTTTTTTTGTATGGAAATTTTAACCTTATTAACGCTTGGTACAGTCAGTGAGACAAGAATTAAGATAAATGTATATTTCGTTAGAATTGTTACATTTTTAAACATGGGACGAATTGCAGAATAAAATTTTAATTAATTTTGATTTTCTGCGTTTCGTCCCAAATGGGCCGTAGGTACATGGGACGAATTACCGAATTACTCAAAACAACTCTGTGTATTTACTAAACATGAGTAACGAGAAAAATAGCCTATTTTTATCTATACTTACTTATAATATATAATATTATAAAGCTGAAGAGTTTGTTTATTTGTTTGTTTGTTTGAACGAGCTAATCTCAGGAACTACTGGTTCTAATTGAAAAATTATTTTTGTGTTGGATAGATCGTTTATTGAGGAAGGCTTTAGGTTATATAACATCACGTTGCGACTAATAGGAGCGAAGAAACAGTCGAAAATGTGGAAAAAACGGGGAAAATTATTCATCTTTGAGGGCTTCCGTTGCGTGCGCTGCGAAAACCGTTCAAGATACCCCAAAAATATGTAGAAGAGAATTATTTATTTTTAAATTATCTAAAAAAATGTCCGCGACAGTATATGTCTATGTTTTAAGATTAACTCACAATAACCGTTTTGATGATAATCAAATTTGGTCGAAAGAAGGTAGGTTTGTAAACAAAAAATAAATATGATTCCCAAAAGTGGCCGAAGTCGCGGGCACAGCTAGTTACTAATATAATTACTATATAAGGTCTATCTGAATGGATTTTATGGATTTTAAGGAGTTCAGTGACCCGGCAGGAGTGCGCATCACTAGCGCTTTTACAAGTAAAGCGACACCGGGAGTGATACGCACTTGGATGGGTGACTAAAAGTGACACCAAAATTTCTCGAGCTCCTTCGTGCTTCGGAAGGCAAGTATAAGCCGTTCCTCTGTTATCTCATAATTGTATGGTAGTCATCAAGCTATGTCAAATGCCTCAAGGCAGCCTGAGAAATGTGACACCAGTGTTGGCCACATACACACACGAAAAACAACAAACATATGGCTAAATGTATCAATAAATTAATGAGAATACATATTTACATACATACACTTACACGTCTTTATCCCTAATGGGACAGACAGAGCATTTTGGGTCTTGCGGCTCTATAGTATAGTGGAAATTGTCAAAGTAATAAGTGAAAAAATATAAGATCACTTGTCCACCAACTAATGGGTAAGTTACTTTCCCGTATCATAATATAAAAATCACAAAATCCCAAAAAAAATTCTTTTCAATTCTTTATGGTATCTTACTAATTGCCAGTATTTCGTCCGATAGATCGATATTTACCGACATCTATCGGAAAGGAAACAAACCTTTTATAATTACTCAACAAGACTACACCTGTGAATCATTTTAAAATACGCCATCTAGCGCTGAATCAAGTTACGAAGATGAACCAAGTGTAATTTAGTTTACTTATTCTCCGCAATCACTTGCTCGTGCTGTTGCTTGCTACGTTCAAACTGTAATCATCAGTTATCCTTGTCACACGTATACTTAAACTGCATATAAGAAAGAGACAGCCTATCAAGTGTCAATGTAACATAACGTAAACACAAAATTGTCAGTACTTGTCAGTTGTTAGCCAAATTCCACGGTGGCAGGTTATTACTAACGAATCGATGTAAAGTGCAACCTAAAACTTTTATAAAGTTATTTCGTTTTTAATAAAACATGTAATGTTGAATCAAACATAGCTTAGGAGTAAGTGTGTTGTGTTTTTGTTCTGTTTGGAAGTGATGTGGCCGAGTTAGCACGAGTAACGGTATTGTGTCTTGTGAACTTTGAGTGTCTGCCTGATTTTGAGACAGCCTGCCTACAAGCCTGTTTTCGATACAAAAGATACAGGATGCTACGTCACATATAAACCCACAAAATTAAATAGGTATGTGCGAAACTTGAATCACCAGAGTACTTGTGGCTGTTATGAAGTCATTAAGTTTTGATTACAAAATAGCAACACTTTTATTGCTTCATAGTACAAGTTATTTTTATAACTTGTTACTTACATCGCTTTTACATTTCGTTGTTAAAGTAATTTTAGTGTATGTAATTTAGATGTTTTCTAAATTAGTGCTTCTTAGTGGTTACCGTGAAAAATTATAATTCTTAAAAGTTTGCTTATTAGTAAAAAATAAAAATAAAACAACATTGATTATGCATGTTTGTATAAATTAGGTAGCTACCAAATTATTTTTATAGTCAAATGGCTACAATATCCAAGAATAAAACTCATATCATTTAACGGTATCTTTAAAAAGAAGTTAAATTAAATATACACTACACGTAATGTAAAACAAACTTTGGACGTGTTAAGGTGCTTCTTAAGGTCTTATAATTGTATAAACATGAATTTTGAATATTGCACACATAACTATATGTCATAAATCATAATCATTATCATAATCATCACTCGCCTATCTAGTTTATTTAGAATCGGAAAGTAGAGTAGGTAGTAGATTTCAATCCTCACTTACTTGTAGAACAAGCCGTCAAAGCGCCAGGAGAGTGAACCAACGACCTTGCGGTAAAGGTCCACCAGACATTCTCCGGTGTCACGTCGGAAAGCTAGATGACTCAGAACAGAAATTATTTACTTAACTGTTGATAAGGTATTTTGTTTATACACTGTCATGTCATAGACTGCCTCCGTGGCCCAGTGGTCAAGGTGTCCGCCTTGTGATTCTGAGGTCTTGTTTCGAATCCCACTGGGAAGTATACTTTGTGAAAAAGTTGCTTCCAGTCTGGTTAGGATATTGTAGGCTTGAATCACCTGAGAAAAAAGATAATTTCGTGTTTCGGAAGGCACGTATAAACTGTGGGTTTGCTCAATTCTATTAGTTCTGGCCTATTTTTTGGGTTTCGGAGGTCAGACGGCAGTTGCAACCTCATCAATCCACCTAGGTTAGTTAGCGGGCCCAGGGCTTTGAAGCGTTACCGCTGAGGATGAAACCGGGATTACAGGAGGATGTTGACACTATCATGTCTATTATGTCATTATCCCTAATAAAACAGACAGAGAATTTTGGATATTGCGGCCCTAAGCAGACAGAGCTAAAGGACGCACTACTCAAAGGGCACCTTTAACGTCATGGTGGGCAAGAAGGTGGAAAAGAAATAAAAATTGTTACTGATAAGTTGGTAGCTGCATCGATTTTTAATATAATTCGCATTTTTGTCCATTCCCTCGATCGATTTCTAAGATCTTTTATACTTATTCTAAGATCAATGTATAAAGTTATGGAAAAAATAAGGCGAATCTATATTCCAATACTTTTATCAGGGTATACATAGTATGTATTTTTGTTGTATAGTTTGGCATTAGTGCAGTTATTAATACAATTTAAAAAATCACTGTTTGATTCATTTTACTTTGTTTTATTAATACTTTGTTTAGAGAAACAAACAAAACCAACGGAGACTAACTTAAGTTAAAAGAATACGTTTAGGTAACACCATTGTTAGCAGACAAAATGTAAGTTGTGTGCTGTAACAAAATGTTATCAATATGTAATAAACTTTGAACAATAGACAGCTCTGGATACATACAGGGTGACTTTTAAACTACCAGTAAAATTTTTGGAGAAAGTTCTGTTCATAATGACCTGGTTTCCATTAAAAAAAAAAAAAACAAATACAAAATAAAAATTCGGCTTCCCATACAATAAATCAGCGCTTTGCCATAAGGATTTTTAAGAACTTTTTTATAGAACGTACAATACAATAACCTATATCGCACAAAAAGGGGAATAGGGACATCAAACTTAAAAACTAGAAAATATGCAAAAGGCAGCTTATGGTTAGTGGGTAAAAAGTCACACTGTATCACCTAAACTAATCAATGATATGAATCACAATGCGACAATAGCACTTGTTATAAAAACATTAAAACACGACTCCTCGCCAAACATTACGAAGTATAACTATCATTCATGACTTCATAACAATGAACTCTGGCTGGGTGAATTATTCCAACAAGTAAAATCAAATATTTCTTCATCTGGTCAAAACAATTGATTCTAGAAGAGGGAAAATGTTAAGACACCTTATAAGACTTGATGAATTTTTAAATGTAATATTGGAGGGAAATTTAGAAGAAGAGGAACAGAAAGACCTAGAGATAGTTATACAAAACAACTAAAAGATAAAATAAATATGAAAACCTACAAGGATGTAAAAGAGTTGACTTTGGATAGAGAGAGATTGAGGGCATTGTTTACTCTTCAGTTAAGACAGACGAAGACGGACGGACTGCGGAGTCTTAGTTATAGGGTCCCGTTTATACCCGTTTGGGTACAGAACCCTAAAAATGTCGGAAGCATTAAAATAATATATCAATCAATGTTACCCTTACAACCTCATTGAATATTGTGACAACATAACTTCAAAAAGGTTACATAAACAATGCACGTGAAATCAGTTTTGACTTCGAACTGAGTTGACATGTGTAGTTCCATAATGGTCACCTGATCGGTTACGCAGTAAGCTGATAATAGAAAAAAAGAACCTATGTTCAAGCCATAACCACCAATTGAACTATTTGACCACCAGGTGTATTAAAAAGAAAAGAATGGCCCATTGAGCTCCCGATTGTTACGAAATTGACAAGCCATTGCCTACTATTGTTCGGTCGACTCCACACTTATTCAACAAGTGGTCTGTATGAATCATTTCGACTTTCGCCATAGAAACTGCTATTATGGTTTTTGGGTCACCTACGAGGTAAAGTTTTCTTTAAGAATACAGTTTGGACTGAATAGAATCCATCGGGACCAAAAATAAAGACAAAGTAATAACAACAATACAAATAATTTGGAACTTTTTGAGAGAGGCTAATTCCCAGCAGTAGGATATGGAAAACTTCCGATGATGATGATGATGATCAAATCTATAATTTTGAAGAAATAATCAAAACGTGAATACAGAAAAGAGAAAAATGTTTATATTATTGGACTAGTTAGTTATGTCAGCCATTGTTATTGTGACATGATATCCTGCTATGCAATGTCAGATATATTTAGTTAGCGCGAAAAAGGCATTAATTATACTGTCAGTCCATATATGTAAAGATTCAACGATACTACAAACTAACATCCACATTTGTCTAGGTATCTCAAGGTAATATCGAAATAAAGTTACTTACATACATAAATAGGTATACCTACTCTGAAAAATATTATACTTAGGTATTTTATGGCAGTCATGTAAAATTCAAATCAACCAAAACCACCACCAGCTTCTTTTAAAGAAAGATAGGAGTTGCAGGAAAGGCATCCAATAATAATTCACCGCTAGATAATAAAAACAAAATCTCAATGTATGTACAGTGTAAGTAACTACATCATATTTTTCTCCAAGCAGGCACTTTACGTTCACTACGTGCCGTGCGTGACTTATTTAAAGTCTGGTGTGAGAACCAACAAAGATTTTTTTCAAAGAATGTAACACAAATTAACTTTGTGAATAAAAGGGAATTTATGATATTTACTTGGTGCAGATTTGTCGAGTGACTTACATGGAGACCTGTAGACTGTTGAGATCCGCCAGTACTAGACACAATAGTAAAACAATGGAAGCCGCAAAAAAAAAGGTTCTCGAATTGCGACCACGTACTGGCAAGTGAAGCGTAGGACGACCAGCAAGGTGGGCTGACGACCCGATCAAGGAAGGAAGGCGCTGGATGCAAGCTGCTCTAGATTGGTCATTTTGGACATCCATGGGAGAGGCCTATGTCAAGCACTGGAATTTGACCGGTTCATAAAGATTTTTACTTTAACACAATGTGTACGTGACATCTGGATGGATACTATGGTATTTTAACTTATAAAAAATCACATATCGTAATTATATTACGAAGAGAGATAAAAGTACAGTACCTATTCATCTTTTTGTCTTTTTGTCTCCACTGTAGGAGCACGACCCTCTCTGTACTACCAGAGCCATACTTGGCCAGAGCAGCCAGAGGACTTGGCCTACACTCTTCTCGCTGGCCAGATGGTTTGAAGAAGTCTCACTGATGTTTATAAGCTTTGTTTAGCTTGTATTTCCTAAGTCGCCTTCCGCGACATGCACAGCAGGATTTGGAGTGGCTCTATTCTACTCTGCCGGAAACCACATAGCAAACAGTACCTATTAGAGAGAAGAAAATACTTAATTGGTAAGTAGCCTTTATATTCTCACAACTGTGTAAAATGAGACCGGAAAAATACGGTATATTTACCGCGTTCATTTTTATTGATCCTCCAGTGTGTTTACCTGTCATTACTCGAAAGATATAGCTGTTCTCATAATAAGTAGTTTTATAAATTTTGTCGTACGCAGTATGCAGTACGCTCATATTCCATACTGACTCATCGATGAAAAGCAGGAATATTTTAATAATTTTCAAAGAAGAACTAATCAGAAAAAGAAAACAACGCGAAGCAATTAATGAATCAGACATGATGCAGACAAGCTTTCAACTGTAGGTCAAATTTTGTAACTGACATACTTTTTCAGCTGGCAATATATCGACTAAAAGATAAAAAGCAAAATCCGTCACCGACAGGTGTCGTGGGCTTACTGTTGCTCATTAGTAAAAGCCTTATGTAGATATTATAGTAAAGCCAGTAACTAAAATAAAAAGTTAATTAAGTATCATAATATGAAAACAGCGATAAATAATCAAGACTTGATGATACTCGTGATATACAGACAACAGTTAAGCATTCATGCTGTTACTCGTGTGAGGATATGACCGTGACTCACTCATTAGACGATGAGAAAAAGAAAACCGGAGTTATTTAGCATCTGTTTGGCAAAACCATGAAGGTTTGTGTTATAAGCTATAAGGCCATCCTAGGCATTTAGATATTCAAGGCGGTTTGTCATTGTTTTAAAAATTTAATTTTTTGGACATAACCAGTTCTATTTATCTCATAAAGATAAGGTAAAGATCATCGCATATTTTGTGATTCCAAAGCATGATTTTGTTTAACAGGTTATATTGTAGAGTTAAAAATAAGTTTGATATAAAAATATTTGGCTTTTAAAAAAACAAACTATTTATGAAAGATGTTACTGACTCAGAAGACTTATTTTATTTTTCGCATGTTAAACAAGGAGTTTTTGTTCCAATATTCTATACATTGGTACCTTTGATTCAGATGGCACGAATTAGCAATGAACATTATTTAAAACCCACACCCACCCACAAGGTGGTCAGACGATCTGACCAAGGTCGCTGGAAAGCTGGATGCAGGCCGCTCTAGTTCGGTCATTTTGGAAATCCTTGGGACTGGCCTGTGTTCAGCATTGGACATTGTGGCTAAAATGATGATAATGATTATTTAAAACATTACAAAATTGCTTTTAAAGACATTTGTTTTAAAACACAGCTGTGGGAACAGCAAATTGTATAAACAAAAGCCTGAGACGATGAGGCTAATTGTGATGTGTTAATGTTTAGAAACACCTAAGCAAATAATTACAGTAAGCATGGCCTTTAGATCTTTTGGCCCTGGACTCTGTCTACTCCACCCTGAATCAGTACGACCAAGATATATTTTTACGCAATTTTCCCAATTTCAGATGTTTACCTATGTGTATTATTCCAATAGTAGAGTGTGTTTGTCGTAAATAATACTTTAATGATTAAATGGCACATGGTATGTCACTTCTACTACTACTACAAACGTAACTATATATTTGTGCACACGGTAATGTATGCGTTTTCGTCCGCTCAACATTCTCGACAAGACAAAATGGGGGAGAGGTGCGAGGATGGCGAACGGGGACGCATATTGCGGATTCCGTTCTGTATGTAATACTTACTTAATTCTGTGCTAATAAGGTGTAGTAAAATAGTTAATTAGGTAAAGTGTACGAAATCGGAGCTTTATAAAAGTAGTTTGACAAAAGCTTAAAACAAAACCTCCTTGATTCTTTCAATAAGAGATTCTTCGAATGTGGCTAAAAGTGTGACTCAAGTACGAAAACACGCATGCAATGTGACGTCATTCCGGACTGGTTTAGGTATGCAGCTCGCTTTTCTAATTACTGGACAGGTGGCATGCTTGCGGTATAGCTGCGATGTTGTTAAACTCTATTAGGCACAAGCTTGGTAGAAGGGACTAGAGGGTTCCGCTGGAAATATTCCAAATTAACGGGAATATTTCCATTGTAAATTTACCGGAATATTCCCAACATTTCCGTAAATATTACCATTAACTATTTTTTGCAATATCGCTGGCAAAATTTACAGAAATATTGCCCAAAATTTCCGGAACTCTCGGGAATGGCACATTGTTTTGCATGGTGAGATTTCCTTACAATTTGAAAAAAAAACTGT
This sequence comes from Acrobasis consociella, assembly GCA_963555685.1. NCBI lineage: Eukaryota > Metazoa > Arthropoda > Insecta > Lepidoptera > Pyralidae > Acrobasis > Acrobasis consociella. Next base: position 1,318,245 of record OY743116.1, read on the forward strand.
TGATTAGACGCCTTTCCTAACGAATTCACTATTTACTGTCTTTGTGCCTTATAACTTCTTTAGGATATCTGATGATGATCCACATATCTAATTTTCATTTCAGTATGATTGTAAGTTCACGTTTTTGAGAAAACCGCGAGAGTTTGTTACCGCTTTATCTGTACTTGCGCTTAGGAAGCGGCAGTAAACTTAGCTGTAAGTAAATGATCTGACGTCAACATTTACCTTTTTTACTAATCATGATACAAACATCCAAAGAGAAATAAATGCTTTTTCACTTTGACTAGCTGATTCTCCCGTCATGCGCAGATTGTAAAAGCCGATCTCGAGAATAAGCGAAAATGCATGAGATTCTCAACCCATTACTATTTTGATTTCTTTTACCATCTTGCCCGCTATCACGCTACTTGTCCTGTCTGGACTGGATCGCCAAAAAGATAGAGTATTATTATACATATATTTTTTTAAAAAGGGGCCCTTCCGTTTTATTCCCTTTGAGTCTTCGGCTCTGGGCTCTGTCTGTCAGCCACAAGACCCAAAACGCTCCGTCTGCCTCATGCCCGGGCAACTGAGATCCTTATCTTTTTAAAGATATTTGGTATGTAAATTATTTTTTATTAACAGAGATATCAGGAGTACGACCCTCTCTGCACTACCAGAGCCATACTTAGCTAGAGCAACTGAGGATTTGGCTTACACGCTCTACGCTAGCCGGATGTGTTGGAGACCTCTCTTTGATGTTTATAAGCTTTGTTTAGTTTGTATTTCCTAAGTCGCCTTCTACGACATCCATGGGAAGACTTGGAGTAGTCCTATTCTACTCTGCCGGAAACTGCACGAACTTTTTTTACTATTAGAGATATATGATTAGTTAGTAGTAGATAGATAAGTTGCCAACCTGGTGGCAGAATTTTTCTGCTGCCTAAAGGTATCTGACAATTCGACGACTGCCCAAGCACAGAGAAGTTTATAAAAAAATTGTCACTTGGGGTCATAAATCCAATTGTGGACCCCTCTTAATGTTACTTGAAAAGCACTAACAATACGTTAGCCCACGAGTCGCCGGAGCTCCATATCTTTCTAAATATGGCCTTTGATATGTATGTTTTTTACTATCAGAGATATATGGCACGAATAATTATCGAACGAAGAACGAAGTATCTATCATAACATTATAAAACTTACGAGAGCAGACGTGAATACAAAGATATATTGATTGCAACAAACGTTTATAGAATGCATCGCACGTATTGTCAAGGTCGGCAGGATTCTTAGCTAATTGAACTTAATTGTTCGTACCGTTTAATTCAATCAGAAATATTTAAAGACGATAATTTTGTTAATGTTTATTTCGCGACCGTGTTTCAAAATTAAATTTATTCAAACCATAGGTAATAATTGAATAATAAGTTTGATATATACTATTAAATCCATTATTTTTATGAGTTTTATAAGAAAGCTCAAGGTCGCTCAACGGATGATATTCGCTATGGAAAGGGCTATGCTCGGTACGTGATCGAATCAGAAATGAGGAAATTCTTAGGAGAACAAAAGTCAGACAGCCCAGCGGATCAGCTCGTTTTAGTGGCAGAGGGCGGGACACACGACGAACAGATGGCCGATGGGGCACAAACGTTGGAAGAATGGCGACCACGTACTTGGCAAGCGAAGCGTAGACCCAGGTCGCTGGAAAGCGCTGGATGCAAGCCGCTCTTGATCTATCATTTTGGAAATCTTTGGGAAAGGATTATGTCCAGCTATGGACTTTATGCGGCTGAAATGATAACGATGACGATGATGATATACACTATCACATACGTTGTAACTTATTAGTAATCTGTGCTTGATCGAGACCATTTGCGTCTTGTGACTTACGAAACAGAAAATTTTATGTAACTTCTTTAAAGTAAACGAAACTTAAGTTTCGCTTAAATTAGAAAAGGAATTAAAAGAATAGAAAATGCAGTCAGAATTTTAAGTAAATGGTAAGTAATTCAAAAAGTGACAAACAATTTTACCGACTGATTGTGTAAGAGACCGGTCGCCATCATTGTTTAGGACAAAAGGAAAACGAAAGCTTTCAACAATGGTTTGAAAAGGAGTGCTTCAGTTACGAGCTCGTGTTGTGGAGAATTTAGTTTCTCTATTTATTTTTTATAAACATCATCAATTTAAGCTTCTAAATATCAATAAGACCCCTTCGACCCGTCTAGCCAGCGTGGAGAGTATAGGCACAGAATTAATAATAGTATTACATAGTATAGGCCAAATCCTCTGACTGCTTTAGCTAAGTATGGCTCTAGTAATTGTACAAGAAGAGTAGGACTCCTGCAGTGGAGAGTAAAAAAGACCTGATGATGATTATGAATGTATCTCTAAGTAGAGAGAAGTTGCTAACCCATCACTCTGTCCATCGCATATACGTAGAAGATAAACAAGCATCCCTAATTATAAAACAAATACTAGATTCCTTCCATTTATCCTGTGATCCTGATTTTAATGTAATTTCTTGTTTTCTCCATCACTATTTTAATTCTTATTTCCATACTTTGCCCACAAATATGTTAAAAATGGTTTTTGGATCTTGCGACCCTGGGCTGTGTCTGCTTAGAGCCGCAATACCCAAAATGCTCTGTCTGCCTCAATAGGGGAAAAACATGAGCATGTATGTATATAAACAACTAACTTGCCATATTTCACAAGTTTCTCAGTTCACAGAGTCAGATGCTGCTCAATGTTCCGTGTAAACATGTTGTAAATAGGTTACCCGCTTCTCACTATTGTGTTCTCACTCATTCTCTAATGAATAACGTTTGGGCGTTTTCATGCTACAGCCATACGCACATTCATGTTCAAATTCATTGCGAATTCGCCGTTAGTAATGCTGGAAGAAGATATGCTTTGTTGTATAATAGTGCACATAAATGCATGTTCCTCAGAATAAAGAATTTTTAATCTGTGGCACTGTGGCATGTACTTTGTTATTGAATATTGAAATAATTTAATGGTTATCAAGTTTAATCTTAAATTATTAATGGCAACTATGTTCTCAGAGTTAAAATAGAAAGTAATATAATATCACATTGCCTTTTGTTTTTAGCCAACTTCAAAAAAGGAAGAGGTTTTCTATTCGTCGCGATCTTATAATAAAGTGAAATCTTTAGGCGCGTTGGGCATGCACGGAAGATTTTTTTTGAATGAGAAAAAACCGCCGTCACTTTAAAGTGGCTGAGTCTAGCGACCCTGGACTCTATTTGCTTAGAACCGTATAAAGACGTGATAGTATGTATGTATGTACGTATTTCTTATTTCATTAGGTTTCAGTTTACTTATCGCCTTACCTAATTCAGTTCACAATCTACGAAAACCTTTTCTTTCGTAACAGCATTCGCTAATAGCTCAGATGTAGTAAAACATTTTCCTGCCGAGAGCCAATCGCAAAAAGTGTGCCAGCGGCTTGCATAACGAGAAAATGCAGAAATGCTCAGCCGAGTCATGCACCCAGCTCTTATATCATTATATGTAAGTACACTAGCTGATAGCGGTGTTACACGTTACTTACAATCCAACGTGAACTTCACATTTTGTTAGAAACTTTTAATTAGTTTCACCTGTCCCGTTGTCCGTCTGTCTGTAATCAAATCTTGCAAATTATATTTGACTCACTTCCCGTTTTATAGTTGCTTGTTTTAATTAATAGTACCTGGGCGACCGAGCTTTGCTCGGTTACATGTACTCGAAAACACGCGTTTTCCCAAACGTAAAACTAATCTAGATCGATAGTTTACCCCCGAAATCGTTAGAGCCGTTTTCGAGATCACAGAAATTTATAAATAAATATATATACATACAAGAATTGCTCGTTTAAAGGTATAAGATTTAAGAACCCCCCACACGCTCCATATCCTACTAATATTATAAATGCGAAAGAGAGTTTGTATATTTGTTTGTTTGTTACCTCTTCACGCTTAAACTACCGAACCGATTTGAATGAAATTTGTTATGGATATAGTTTGAGACTCGGGGAAGGACATAGGATATTCTTTATCCCGAAATTCCCACGGGGAGCGAAGCTCGCGGGTACAGCTAGTTATCCTATATAGATGCTTACCTAGTTTTTCGAGCCTGATACTGGTTCCACGAGGTCTGACGGGGCTGCGCAAGTAAAATGGTAGCTATAAGTACCCACATCAGCCCGTAGCTGTAAGTGCAGTCAAGTTCTTTCTAAAGTGGAATTAGTTCCTACGCTCTTGCTGCGAAATGCTGGCTTACCCAGCACAGAACTGAAACTGAATTGAACTGAAGAAGAAAGAGAGCCCTAAAAAGCATTCCACCGACAAGAGCGTAGCTCTTAAATATAAGAAGTATATGTCTAATGTAATTACAATACGTTTACTTTTATTATATTATTATGAGAGGAACTGACACCTGGACATAATATACCCTGGCCTGCTTGGAAATCGCTAAATAGGCTACGCACCCAAGTAGGTTGCTGTGGAGAGCTTTTGTCCAGGTGGAAGATGACTGATAGCTCTCAAAACGTGTGTGGCTTCACCCCACAAACTATGACGCACCTGCTAAATATAAAAAAAAAACAAATAAACCGTGGACACGCCAAGAAGAAGAAGGATAGAGACAACCTAGTCTTGTAGCTCAATCATTTTGTTGGATATTGCGTGAAACAAGATGCAACGACATGCCCGATTTCGTCAAAATTCTGTAATTTCAAAGATATTGCACATATCTAGGCATATCTTGTTTTCACAGTCAAAATAGAAACTTGAAATAGAATTAAGTGTGTAAAATTATATCATTTTAGACCATCAGTATGAGAAACTTCTACATCCTTATATTTTCAATCCAGTTCATAATTTTACAGTCAGAAACCAATTATACCCTACCCTAGATAGTTGCAATTTCTTTTAGCCGAAATCTGACATGTGGTTTCAAAATAAAACGTAGATTACGTTTTTATGGAAAAGTCTAGGGTCTTTTAACAACCAAATAAAAATGCCATAGCAATTCTTTAGCGTACAATAACTGGTCACCCTGCCACCGTTACCGCTTATTACTGACAGTTACGGAGACCGGCAAATCCATAATGACCGTTGAGATTGTGGGGGCATTAGTGTTGATGTTTTTGCTGAATTGTAGCTGTTGCCTTTTGATGCTTTGTGCTGGTTTTCTTTCCTTTCTTTCATATGTGTCAGTGGTTTCCTTTGTATCTGAAGAGACAAGTTCATTTGCTAGGCAAATAAAAAATACCCTGGCTGTCAAGAATGCCACCTAGTGTTGTGCGGCGGAACTATCGACACGACTATATACATGTACGTAACGCCATCTATTATTCGCTAGGCAAAATTCCGACTTTCAAGCATTAACCCTAATAAATTTTAAAATGGTGAATCGATTTTCATCAAGCATAGCTAAGAACCACCGCAAAGGAACTCGCTTTCACGTGAAAAGACCGCATTGAAATCGGTTTATCCGTTCGAGCGCTACGATGCCACAGAGAGACAGACTGGCAGACATTAGCATAAGACTTCACCCCTCTTTTTTATCGGGGATTAAAAACGTGTGAATGGGCCAGCTGCTTCTCTTCCCACTCAGATCACAAAAGCTGAAAGTAGTACGAACGGTGCATATAATGTTAATATTTCATAAAAAATTAAGTTGAAATTGAAAAGCATTCGCTAGAGCTTTATAGAATGTGTAAGGCATACCCGCAATAACTCGAACCACTGGATTTATGAACACATAGAATAACAGCCAAAAACAACAAAAATAGTCGGCATTTCCATACAAAAGTGTACCCGAGCAATTCGTTAAGGAAAATCGAATTTTTGTTTTGTTTTTTGGCTGTTATTTTTATTTCATCACTAGCTGACCCGGCAGATTTCGTACTGCCAAATATAGCCTGTCAAAATGATTTGTAATGTGTAATTTTTTTGTTCCTACATATAATACAACAATCATAATACAATAGCAATAAAGCTCGTTTTAGTTAGAAAACGTTTGTATGGGAAAAAGAAAAGGGCTGTTTTTAGGGTTTTTCCGGCAATTATTCGAATTTTTCTTTTTTTTTCTGCGTGGGAAGAGAAGCAGCTGGTACATTCTAAGTTTTTTTATTTCTCCCAGACCAGCATGGGATGTAAGTGACGGGACCTTTTTGGATGTAAGTATTTATTTTAGACTAGCTGCGCCCCGCGGTGTTACCCGCGATTCCAGGATGTCAGCTTCCTGCATACCAAATTTTATCAAAATGTGTTTTGAAGTTTGCGCGTGAAGAAGTAACAAACATACACACACTCACAAACGTTTGCCTTGTAATATAAGTGTGATTTAATATGCGTTGCACTGGTGGCCTAACGACTGATATAACGTCTCGCGATGAAAGAGTTAATTGTTTTTGACTATGCGCACGCGCCTAGTGACTTCCTAGACCGTAACACTCCATACTTCACATAACAGTCTACTCAATGCAAGCCTCTCACTGCAGCCAAGGTCATTGACCTATGCTTTAAATCTAGCATTAGCATTACGATAATTGATCAAAGTAAGAGAGGCTAACATTGCCTGTATGACGATTTCTTTTCAAACATTATGAGCTTGTGAACAGCGATTTAGGATTCCGTTTCCGAAATATTTGATTTTATAGTAAACATTTTATAAGAGTCAAATGTCTATCTCATAAACGGTTATACATGGACCTGAGAAAAAAATTACAGCAGTAATATATGTAACATAGTTTACAGGAAAACTATCAGAGCTAAGTAGGGTTAACAAAGTAAAAAGTTATAGGCGACCAATTTATAAAACGTATTTTAAAAAGGGAAATTTCATACAAATTCAATAAAAAATCGTTTTTGACGTGTTTGGCAGCGTGAACTCAATCGGCATTCGCAACTACGGAACTCTGCATTGCGCGTGGTTCGACACGCACTTGCCCTGGTTATTTTAAATATATCTGTCTGTGTGCAACGAACCAAGAAATAGCGTTTATGTATGACCGAGCTCAGTAATTAACACCTGCATTGAACGGGACTTCTGTACTTTTTAAGCTATCTTCTTTTCTTCTATTTTAGACTACCGCTAAAAAGGAGGACTTAATTAATTCATTGCGAATTTCTTTTTTTTTATGTATGTTTCCTGATTATTCAAAGACGCCTAGACCAATTTGGAAAATTCTATTTTTGTTTGAAAGGGTATACTTGCAAGGTTATCCCATAGAATTATTATCAAAATCAATTGTGTAGTTTTAACATATCATAGATTATTGGTTTGTCAGGATCGTAGCAAGTGGAGGTCTATAGTCTCTGCCTGCCTACTGGATAGTCTTTTCTACTAATATTGGCTCTTCTATGTAATAAATGAATATATGACGGATTCAATTATGATTTTTTTAATTAGAAATACATATATAGATAAACATGTAAGACCCAGGTCAATCTGAAACAGATCAATTTCCATCTTGACCTGATCAGGGATCGAACTCGGGATCTCAATGTGATGGAGCTCATCAAACACAGGTGTGTTTAGGTCAAATATTTAGAATATACAAGTTGAGGGGTAAGGGGTTTTTTTCTTAATTGTTGAGTGAGAAAGATTTTTTAAGCATTAACCAATATGTGTGGTGTGAACCAGGACTATATGAACTTAAGTTGCTTTACAGTAAGCGATCCAGTCTCAGAGCAAAAAATAATAAGTTTTTCTCTTCGAAATGATAAAAATCCAAAACAATTAGTTATGGCATCAAGACCGGTTGCCTGCCTATCGTCTACCCTTCTTAATGCATTAGCGTTAGCGCGCAAAGTTTTACAAACGGTCGTTACTTACCATATTTAAGATTATAATATTTTATATTAAGATTATAGTACAAAAGGTACAACTTTATCATCATCATCAGGTCTTTTTGTCTCCTCTACAGAAGCACGACCCTCTCTGTACTACCCGAGACAAACTGGCCAGAGCTGCCAGAGGTCTTGGCCTAAACTCTCCACGCTGGCCAGACGGGTTGGAGAGGTCTCATTGATGTTTATAAGCTTTGTTTAGATTGTATTCCATAAGTCGCCTTCTACGACATCCACGGGAGGTCTTGGAGAGGCCCTATTCTACTCTGCCGAAAACCACACGGCAAAAGATACAACCTAATGCTAAGCATTGTCTACAAATTCACCTTTGGGACGTATTGCCCAAAAGCAAAACCCAGTAAAGTAGTTTCTCACGAGATTACCGCTGTTGACGCGCTTAGTAGCGTGATGCAAGTGTGTGAACCTTGTGTAACACCATTGTTTTAAATTTCGCATTAATGAGCTGCTAGCTGTGCTAGATATGCAAGGGGAGCAAGAAAATGATTGAACTTTGTCAATCTAGTTTTTATGGATACATTAGTAGAAAACAGGAGTTCGATATGGATTCGAGAAATGTTTCGGGGTCTAGTCACAGAATGAATATAAGTATTACATCATCATCAGGTCTTTTGGTTTCCACCACGACCCTCTCTGTACTACCAGAGCTTTACTTGGCCAGAGCAGCCAGGAGATTTGGTCTACGCTCTCCACGCTGGAGAACCGTTCCCCGTCCGACGCATATTGCGCGGGACCATAAGAGATTCTGTTATGTATTTAATACTCATTATCAATTCTGTGGTCCAGTGCTGGCCCTATTTAAAATAAGATATATTTAAAAGGCAACGATATCAATTAAAATTTTGGTATGCTCTGGCTTGTATGAGACAAAATTTTAAATGATACTCCGTTTCCTTTCAACGATATATGATTATTATTCTTACATATATAGGTATTGTGGTAAGCACTTGCTATATTCAGATATGTAATTCAAATTCTTTGACTAAATAGAGTATATTTAATTGGAAAATCGTGACATTTATCTAGTAGAAACTCAGAATGGTCTCAATCGCATATAAGCACGGCCATTGTCAAACGGATTTCGTTCACCATTCACGGCCGATCCGTATCAGCTCAGGGTTACAGTTGACAAGTTACCTGGCTGAGTTAAATGGGAAGTAAGAAGTTAGTCTTACTTAAGTACTTATTAAGTTTGAATTCAGAAATATTTAAAAAAAAAAATTAAAAACCTCATTGTTAGTTTGAAATGACTCTCTTTCAAAATCAACTTAAGGCTAACTAATACTTTCCAAGTTACGTGCCTATTGCACTTAATTTAATTGAAGTAATAAATTTTTTGAAACCCATCCACAAGGGTGGTCTGACGACCTGACAAAGGTTGCTGGAAGGCATGTAAAATTTATTTCTTTGTTCTTTTTTGTTATTCTTTTGGTGTACAATAAAGAGTTATCTATCTATATATTTGACGTTTTTAGGCCATTAAAATTATCTATTGCTTCAAAAGCAACAGGCAAGAAACTTTTGACATTATACTGGGTTAAAATTGAAGTAAATTAAAAGCCGATCTAGGGTATGGGCGAAAATGCGAGTCTTTAAAAGGTGATGCGGCTAGCAAACCTTCACTATTTTGATTTCCTTTTCCACCTTCTCGCCTTAAAAGCCGATCTAGGGAATAGTCGAAAATGCGAAGTTGATGCGGCTAGCACCTCCAAGGAAAAAGGAATCAAAATAGTGAAGACACTATTTCGATTCCTTCTTCCCTCTTCTCGCCTACCATTACCCTGAAAGTGGCCCTTGGAACTTATGGCTCCGGACTCTGTTAGAGCTGCAAAAACTAAAATGTTCTGAGTCAAACTGATATTTTAGAGCATTCAACTCGACCAGTATGAACATATCTCACCCAAGCTTTTACATTTGCTTATTGAAAGTGTGTCACTATTACACGCTACGCTTTATTTGTGCTAACTGTGCTTGAAATAGTTGGCAACCGATTGTAATGCTTGCTATTTGCTGGTGTTGCTATTGACTTGTGTGTGCCGTTGACGAGCCCGGTGGCTTGATGGGAGTACGCAGCGCTTTCGCGAGGTTAAGTAACGCTAGGCGTGGTCCGCAGTTGGAAAAAATAACCGGCTAAGTGCGAGTTGGAATCGCGCACTAAAGGTTATATATAAAAAATTCATGTTTGTTGTAAGGGATACATACATACATACATACTATCACGTCTTTATCCCTAATGGGGATTTGTTGTAAGGGATAAGGACCTTAAATATTTATTGTATACTGTTTTTAGTATTTGTTATTATAGCGGTAACAGAAATACATCATCTGTTAATATTTCAACTGTCTAGCTATCACGGATCACAGAAAAAAATGTTTTTTTAAATTACTTTTTTTCCTATATCTTTTACTCGTGCTCTGACATCGCTGTAATGACTACTATGAAGTTCCATAAAAAAACCTTATTTCGACAGAAAAACACAACTTTGTCTTTGCAATAGGGCAGAATTAAACCGACCTCTTTTTGTAACGGTTACATCGACATTGACATCTAGAAATCGTATTTCGACCGGTTACGTCAGTCAGCTCTGCAATCTCATTCAAAATAATATTTAAATTACAGTGATTAAGTTAACTCAGCGTGTATAATTTAGATAATCAATAGACAAGAATAAATTAGCTTAATCTAAGCATTATAATTTGATATGCACACTCCATCATTCTTGATTCTTGATGTTAAGGATATTACGTCACGCAGTTTTTTAAACTTTTCAAAGTCAATCCCCTTGTCACGCATTTTCATGATAACTTTAAGAAGTACTGTCACATTTAGCTTGACCTAAAAAAATTCTAGGTCTGTGACCCCATCCCTTACTTCATTGCTCTGTGACGTAATAATGTGGATAAACAATAATTTGTTTGTTTTTCGTGTGTAAGTGGCCAACACTGACATATTTTCATGCTGCCTAAAGGCATCTGACATACCTTGAGACCAACGGCTTATACGTGTCTTCCAAAGCCCGGAGGAGCTTGATAAATTTTCACTTGTGGTCGCAGGTCACCCATCCAAATAGGGACAACGCCCGATGTCGCTTTACTTGCAAAAGCGCTAGTAATGCGCACTCCCGCTGGGCTACCCAGCTCCTTCCACAATAAGTGGTTGCAGCCTAAGTCTAAATTAAATTATAATAAATAAATTACTAACCAGTTCTTCTGTATATCGGAAATAATGTCTACACATCTTTCTGCTATGGGATGCTAGCCTTATGAGTCGTATCAAATCGCCAATTGACATGAATCCTCAAGATTTTCGCCCATAGCATTCCTCAAAACCGGTTGCCAGGTTCAGTTTTGAGAGTTTCTGAGATACACAAAACATTTTGAATGGACAATACCATCTTCTAAGTTTTTAGTATTTCGTGAAAATTAAAAATCAGATTACGAATATCCTGAACGTGAAATACTTACCTGAATAGCAAGTCTCCCTTTTTCTTATCTATAAAAAAAATCGCTTCGTTTATCACCAAAAATGATGTCGGCATTCATCGTCATAATTTCAGTCGCATAACATCCACTGCACATATAGGCCTCTCCCAAAGATTTCCAAAATAACTGGTCTAGAGCGGACTGCATCCAGCACTTTCCAGCGAATTTGATCAGGTCGTCTGACCTTGTGGGACGCCATTCGAGAACCTTTTTGCCCCATCGGCCATCGGTTTGCCGCGCTATGTGTCCCGCCCACTGACATAAACTAATCCGCTGGGCTATGTCAGTGACTTTTTTGTTCTCCTACAAGCTTCCTAATTTCAGATTCGATCACGTAGATAATGTTGACATTAAACGATTTTCATACTAACCCAACATTGAGGTACAAAATAGTTAAACAGTAGGCTTAAGAAAAGTTTCCGAGATAATTACCATGTCAACCGTCTCTGGCCACGAAATATTCTTGTCAAGTCTATCTGTCAAGCTACTATAATGACCCACTTTTATTTCGGGCCAAGTTGCGAGCGGAAAAATGGTCCGGTAAGATTTGGTACGAAGAAAAGACATCAACTGCGAATCGTGTCAGTTGATGTCTTTTCTTAGTACTAAATCTTACGATATATTTTTCTTTATAAATATCCAAATCTTAAGATATATTTAGAACGGGGATATACCCGTAAAAAATCGAACCACGGACTATACTAGATCACTAGAGTCTGTACGGAAAGAGAACCGTCGTAGGATTTGAGGGCGCAGTTGTGTTTAAGGGTCCCCCGACCCTAGACCAAAATACAACTTTCCATACAAACGTAGTCTACGTTTTATTTCAAAACGACATGTCCGATTTGGGTAAAATTTTGTAATTTTAAAGATATTGCAATTATCTAGGTTTATAACTAGTTTCCGACACTAAAAATATGAACTTGAAATAGAATATAGTGTTTTATATCATTTTTGAACATTAGTATGGGAAACTTCTAAATCGTTATATTTTCTTTCCAGTTCATAATTTTACTATAGGAAACCCAATATAACCCTAGATAATTGCAATTTCTTTACCATTACCAATTTTTACCGGAATCTGACATGTGGTTTCAAAATTAAACGTGTACTACGTTTGTATGGAGAAGTCTAGGGTCGCCGGACTCTTAATATCCGTATTTGTTATGTTGACAACACTGTTGTGTCATTATAGTGCGACTATAAAGTTCTTGATGTTTTTAAACTATGACGGCTATTGGATGCTAATGGATAAATTATATTTTCATATATTATTTACATTACATGTAATGGCTGTAAATGAAAATATATTTTTATATGTTTTCAGATGCTATCTTCATCGTTAGCCTTTAGGTTAGGTAGGCATAAAAAAAAAATTTAAAACAATAATATATTTATTAATTTATTGGTCAGAACCATAATCACAGTCTTATTCTAAATATTCAATGCCGGACATGTTTGAACTATCATCGGATAGGCTATAGAGATCCAAAGAATTTTCTTCTTCTAAACTTGATTTGCTCGAATCTGTTACAGTTATTTATAATAAATTCTTGGACCACACGCCGTTATTTAAGGAACCTTCTTTTTTATTTTAGATACTGTATCTTTACTTAAACCTGAAAAAAATAGGGCAAGTTTATCTAAACGCATAATAAATTAAAAGTATCAACACTCTTTATACCTGCTATCAAAAACTTTGACTGAAACAAAATAAACAAATATTTTTATATATTTATGCGAATTCTCTTTAATTTATACATAATATAAAATGTCGGTGTCTGGGGGTTACCTAGGAAATCTAAAGAATTTAAAATAACTTTCTACATACCGCACATCGCCGCCACACGTTCCATGACTTTGTTTAAGTCGATAATTGTGTTTAGCCGCTTTTTCTTTTTGGCAAAACCTATAATAATATTAAATATTATTTCCCTTGTAGGACTGGGTAAAGGATTTCCCCTTTTTGAAATGATTTAAAATAAAAATCACGTTATTTTACTTTTTATTTTGATTTTACGCCACGACGGTTCTCTTTCCGCACAGACTCTAGAGTCTGTGCGGAAAGAGAACCGTCGTGGCGTAAAATCAAACTAACAAAATCTTTTTTATATGACAACCCAATACCCATCTGTCAAATGACAAACTCTACGTCATCTTTGTTTACCGCGTTGTTTTAACGTGATTTTTATTTTAAATCATTTCAAAAAGGGGAAATCCTTTACCCAGTCCTAAAAGGGAAATAATATTTAATATTATTATAGGTTTTCCCAAAAAGAAAAAGCGGCCAAACACAATTATCGACTTAAACAAAGTCATGGAACGTGTGGCGGCGATGTGCGATATGTAGAAAGTTATTTTAAATGTTTTAGATTTCCTAGGTAACCCCCAGACACAGACATTTTATATTATGTATAAATTTAAAAGAATTCGCATAAATATATAAAAATATTTGTTTATTTTGTTTCAATCAAAGTTTTTGATAGCAGGTATAAAGAGTGTTGATACTTTTAATTTATTATGCGTTTAGATAAACTTGCCCTATTTTTTTCAGGTTTGAGTAAAGATACAGTATTTAAAATAAAAAAGAAGGGTCCTTAAATAACGGCGTGTGGTGCAAGAATTTATTATAAATAACTGTAACAGATTCAAGCAAATCAAGTTCAGAAGAAGAAAATTCTTTGGATCTCTATAGTCTATTCGATGATAGTTCAAACATGTCCGGCATTGAATATTTAGAATAAGACTTTGATTATGGTTCTGATCAATAAATTATTAAATATATTATTGTTTTAAATTTATTTTAAATTATTTTTTATGCCTACCTAACCTAAAGGCTAACGATGAAGATAGCATCTGAAAACATATAAAAATATATTTTCATTTACAGCCATTACATGTAATGTAAATAATATATAAAAATATAATTTATCCATTAGCATCCAATAGCCGTCATAGTTTCAAAATATCAAGAACTTTATAGTCGCACTATAATGACACAAGTCACAACAGTGTTGTCAACATAACAAATACGGATATTAAACACAACTGCGCCCTCAAATCCTACGACGGTTCTCTTTCCGTACAGACTCTATAATATACTGATCAAGTATAGCCCGTGGTTCGGTATATCTTAAGATTTGGACATTCAAAAAGAAAAAGACATCGTAAGATTTAGTACTAAGAAAAAACATCAACTGATACGATTTGCAGTTGATGTCTTTTTTCGTACCAAATCTTACCGGACCATTTTCCGTTCGCAACAACCGCGCGCCCGATCTAAAAGTATTTTAGTTGCTTGACAGCCAGACTTGACATGACTTTTGTGTTTTGACTGGTATTTCGATATTTGATATGCCAAATTATTTTTTAGTTTCTGACTGTTATTTAAATTTCATTATACTATAGTGGTCTAGTATAGCTCGTGGTTTGATTTATTTCGAGTATGTTCCTTACACGTATATTTATATACTGTACCAATGGAGCTGAGTGTACCGCGAGGTATGGGGTCACCATCGTGACAACTCTGCGTGTCTGCGGACCGGTTCCACGGCAGCTTGGGACATTTGAATATTCAACACTGCTTAGCTTTAACGTATTTTCTTGTCATTCATAAATTATATTTATGTTAAATTCTCATTTTTACTACCCTTTCGGCACACGGATACAGACCGGAATCTTCTAAGATTATAAATAAATAAATACATAGGGACAAATTACACTGATTGAGCTAGCCCCAAAGTAAGTTCGAAACTTGTGTTATGGGATACTAACTCAACGATATATACTATATTTTATATTTATAACAGATACATAGATAAACATCCAAGACCCAGGACAATTTGAAAAAGGCCATTTTCCAACTTGCCCTGACAGGGAATCGAACCCGCGGCCTCTGGGTGGCGGACTAGCGTGGTGACCACTACGCCACCGAGGTCGTCAAATTTTTCGAGATCGGAGGATTTTGCTCAAAATGTGTCTTAGTTCCTCGTCTCTGCACCTCTCCCCCGTTCCGCCTAGTGGAGGCGGCTGCAGGCGTCTACAGCCACCCGCTCAACATCTAGAACTAGGGAGAGGTGCGAGGACGGGGGACGGGTATGCATATTCAATTCAATTCAATTATTGCATTCATATCATACAATAAATGAATTGAATTGAATATGCATACCCGTCCCCCGTCCTCGCAGCTCTCCCTAGTATATATCACTATATTGCAGAAGATTCCATTCTGTATGTAATATTTCTGTGCTTTTGGTATAACTGCTTGGCTGCTGCTACAAATAGCAAAGCCCATTATCTGTTACATTTAGGAGTATACATGAATTTGCCGGATCCCAATGTCCCCAGTGCTTAAAAGGCCACTATTGCCATATGAAATAAATTATTTAAATAGAGACGGAGATATAATTCAAAATTGTGTCTTGTTTTTTAGTAGTTATTAGCCCTTCAAACTATTTTATGAACTACTGTTTACAGTTTAAAGTAAAGCTTTTCTTAATACATTTGCTAAGAACAGCTACTTTTGGCTAATGTGCAAAGAAAAGCCTCTAAAAAAAAATGTGCATAAAAAAACTTGAGAGGTGTCAAAGGAACCCCCGGATGAAACGAAGTTCCTTTCGATTAATTAGGAGAGAGGGAGAGAGACAGAGAAACACGCGCACGCCGCACGGCTTACAACTATAGCAAAAAGTGTCGTTACAACTTTTGGTCTTAATTTTTCCGTCTAGCCCCCTTTCGCAACGCGCGATAAGGAACTTTGTTCCAAAAATTATGAATATTTAGCGCTTGGTCAAGCGAAATTAAAATGATAGCTCCGTTTCCTTCTAAATAATTAATTTTAAAATGGGCGTAGCACTGGTTCCCGGAATCCTCTTTACTCGCCCTTACGACAACTGTGGAAGAGGAAAGGGGTGGTATCAAATTGCATTTTACTCTACTCTTGTCTCTTCTTCTTTACCTACTACTCCCACATTAGAAGGGTTCAGTTCTCCTAATTCTTCTTCACCAGTTTGTTCTATTCTGAGTTGATAGCGGTTTTTTCTTCATTGCTCGGGTCATGCTCGTTCACTACTTTGCAGGGCCTTTACCACGCATTTTCTCGGTTCCTTCGCATCACATTCCTGTACAAGTCTCTCATGTATCTGTTCCGTTTTTAAATTAAGTCGTAACTAGTAATTATTAAAAAAAAAGCTTTTATCTAAATAGTAAACTTATAAGATCAAGACGATTCAAACGAACCCAAACTCTATGAGGTTGCGTTGTTTCATTACAGAGTTTCTATGGCCACCTTCGGGGTCCATTATGAGATCAGCTCCATATGAATATTAGTGCATTGTTATTCGTACGCGTACAAAATTTCAGCTCAATCTAAAACTGAGAAGTGGGTCAAGTTTAACTTGCAAGCTTTGATTACAGATAACCAGACAGATTGACAGACGGACAACGGGACAGGTGAAACTAAGTAAAACCTTGTAAAAAAAATTAAAACGTTGTCACGCCAGATCTTAGCTGTCAAAACACATAATTAACTTTATAGAAACTGGAACATGGAATAGTCGCTTCTAACCTAATCTCACAGGAAATGGATATTTTACTCGTAAGTTGTAAATTACTTCCGCTCGCTTTATCATCATCAACAACTTTCTTTGTGAATTTGGAGCTGTTCGAAGCATGGGCTACCTTCTGCCAGGTGCAAACTACCCAATCTTGTACATAACATGATTTAAACTCTGCTAATGACAGGGGAGTTAAGTGTAGCCACACACTAGTCTACAACCATTATGAAAAAGCCATTCCGACTCGCTAAGTTATTAATTTTATGTTGTGTTTACCAAAATAAACCATTTTTCTTTCTTTCCTTCTTTTATTTCTAAGAAGTAAAAGATCATCCTTATTCTTCGGTATCTCAAACTATCAACAGCTTTTAATGGCAAAATCTTTAAAATATGTAATCCTAAATACGAAAAAATATTTCACACAGATTAATGAAGTCTAAATAAAAAATATTTTTAAATTTTTCATTTTGCAAGTGAGATTTTTGTAATATCAAGGCATGTCTTTCCGTATTATGGGTATACCCTTTAAATATTATTTAAAAACCTTGTGTAAATGAAAAATCACGCCTTTCAGTTACTTGGTATATTTAATTACAATTAAATTATATTTAATACGACGACCTCCGTGGCGTAGTGGTCACCATGCTAGTCCGCCACCCAGAGGTTTCGGGTTCGATCCCCGGTCAGGGCAAATTGGAAGATGGCATTTCGCAAATTGTCCTGAGCCTTGGATGTTTATCTATATGTGTATTTGTTATAAAATATAGTATCGTTAAGTTAGTACGCCATAATCAGTGTAATTTGTCCCTATTTATTTATTTATTATTTATTTATTTATTAATTGAGAGGAGATTTTACAATTCTTATAAACTACTTAATTAAAATAAAAAATGCAACCTTAACCGCTGCCTCTCGAGCCTTGAGTCTTGCCACAAACAATGGCCATATAACACGGCCATTTTGAGATAATCTCCAAGATTTAGTTTCACCGAATGACCTTTGATATAATTATATAATTGTCCAAGTCATTGTTGAGTATGTCGAAATGAATAATAATTAATTCCAATTATGTCATTGTTTTTGGAAAATGGCTAATTTACTCAGTAGGACAGTAATTCATTATTATTTACGTGGTTTTTTGCATAAACGCTAAAATAAACTCATTGAGACAGTCATAAAGCGTGACTTCCACTGCTGGAAATAGGGCTCTATACATACATACATACTATCACGTCTTTATCCCTAATGGGGCAGGCAGAGCATTTTGGGTCTTGCGGCTCTATGCAGAGCCCAGGGTCGCAAGACCCAAAAGTCACTTTTAGCGTCACGGTGGGCGAGAAGATGGAAAATCAATCAATACAGTGACGGGTTGCTAGCCGCATCGCCTGTTAAAATGATTCGCATTTTTGCCCATTCCCTCGATCGGCTTTTACTTTTTTGCTTTTATTCTAAGTTTTTTCGTTTCTCCCAGACCAGCATGGGAAATAGGGCTCTATCAAGATAAATAATCGACCAAGTGCGAGTCGGACTCATGCACAAAGAGATCATTACCATTATCTATATAAAATCATGTTTGCACATAATAATAATTAATAATTAGCTTTTATTTCAGAATTAAATTCCATAAAATATTAACTTTTTTTATTCATAAAATATTTACTTTTTTATTCTGTTTTTAGTATTTGTTGTTATATCGAAACATCTTAATATGTGAAAATTTCAACTGTCTAGTTAGCCTGGTGACAGACAGACAGACAGCGGAGTCTTACTGATAGGGTCCCGTTTTTACCCTTTGGATACGGATCACTAAAAATAGGACAAAATCTCACGTAGGCTAAAACGGTTACGTGCTCTGATATATAGCAATAGATATCTTTAATCGTGTTTCTGTTTTATGATAACCTTTATTTGAAACGTGATCACAGAAAATAATAGTTTAATATTGTACGATATTTACTATAGGTAAGTATATATCTTAATAATGGCCATTTTACAAGCTTTTATTTAACTTGCAATATATCATATATGTATGGATGGTTGTTTGTGTCAAATCTTGCAACTCAATTTTCAACCAGTTATCCTCAATTGATTTACCTGAAATTTTGCATACTTATGCAATTTGGATGACAAGTCAATGAGCTGTTCTGATGATGGAGCCGGGAGATATTTGACGGAACTCAGTTATAAAACAACATAACCTCATTGAATAGGACTTGTTTGTCTTGACACGCACTTCATGGTACACGATGCCGAGGATTGTATAATTGAGGTTTTTGTCAAGGTATTTCAAGTAATATTTCAATGTCTAGAAAAACAATTTAACAACTATTAAAGTTAGTCTACAACGCAGTTAATTTGCAAAGATTATCCACGGCAAACACAAAACAGGTGTGCCGTGCGATCAGCTTTTTATCACGCTCTTTTCTTCAATTTGATACGTTTATTTACAACTAGCTTTTGCCCGCGACTTCGACTGCGAAGAGGTAACAAAGAGACAGAAGTGCGGATAGTACTGATATTTGCAAAAAATCTTTACCATGCTTGTCTGGGAGAAAAGAAAATCTTCGAATGTACCTGCTGCTTTTAGGTAGACTTTAAAAGCCAATGGGCGAAAATGTAAATCATGTTAATATGCGATGCAGGTAGCAAAACTATAAACAAATCTTTTTCCACTTTCTTGCCCACCATCACGATAATGGCCTTTGAGCCTTCGGCCCTGGGCTCTGTCTGCTTAAAGCCACAAGACCCAAAATACTCTGCCTGCCCCATTATTCCGCCAGATGACAAGTCAAAACAGACAGTTTTTTAGGGTTCCGTAGTAAACAAGGAACCCTTATAGTTTCGCCATGTCTGTCTGTCTGTCTGTCTGTCCGTCCGCGGTCCTACTCAGAAACTATAAGTGCTAGAAAGCTGTAATTTGACATGGATATGTATATCAATCATGGCAAAAAAGTCGTGAAATAAAATATGGAAAACAATTTTTTTTAGGGTAGCTGCCATACAAGTAAAGAGGAAGTGAAAAATTTTTTTCTCTACAAACATATTCTGTGGGGTATCGTTAAATAGGTTTTTTTTAAATATTGTGAGCTTGGGAACACCATTTTTCGATTCGTGTCTGAAATATTTAGGTTTCAAGTAATTTTTTTTGTTAAAGTCACGTGTCCCCCTCGTCTATCTGCTAAACGGTTATATATGGACACGTGAAAAAAATCACAGCTATAGTATATAATGTAGTTTAAAGGAAAACTATCACAGCTATGAAGGTTAACCCTTTATAGCTCTGATAGTTTTCCTTTTTTCAGTTTTCCTTTTTCGAAATTAAAAAGTTATAGGTGATCAACTTATAAAATGTACTCGAAAAGGAAAATTTCATACAATTTCAATACTTAGCAGTTTTAGACTGCAAGTTGGCATTTACAACTACGGAACCCTATACTGCGCGTGGCCCGACACGCACTTGGCCAATTATTAAAAACATCAAAACAAATTTTCTGTGGGATTTGTATGAAATACGAAAGAGTAATGTCATGCTTTTTAGGAGTTAAATAGGCTAATACGATCAATGAAAAGTGACACTGTTTTGTGACCTTTTATTTTATGGACCGAATATTTTATTTTCAGCCGACTCAAAAAAAGGAGGAGGTTATTAATTCGACGTGTATGTTTTTTTTTTTTTGACCAAGTCATCTACCCATTTACGAATAAAGCCGTGATTCATATTATGCAAATATTGTAACAGCTGTTGAGATTTCATCAGCATCATCTATAATAGTCTAATTACAAGAGTTTAACGGTTTGGAGGATAATATGATTATAAGACCTACCTATTAAAGTGTAAGGTCGTCTACGCCGTTTGACCCCATTAACCCAGAGATCTTCGCTGGATTGTCTGTTTGTGAATATTAATCGTATTATCAAAAGTAGTAAGATAATGGTAATATATATTCATTTATTTGACTTATACATGTAAATGGCGAACTTAAAAATTAAGGACAAAAGACGAAACAGAACGATATGCCAAACCCCACCACATAACACCGCTACCTTTACCTCTTTCCACCCCTTCCTTGGACTTATACAATAAAATAAACATACATACATACATACATAATATCACGCCTGTTTCCCGCAGGGGTAGGCAGAGACTATAATAAACTAAAATAAACATGCAATTAAATATTTATCCCGTACATAAATATAGTTGTAAGAAACTGATAACTGACTACTTAAAGACTCTAGATTACTGCACCATAGAAAACCTACTAGAAACAATCAAATAATGCAATTGACCCTAATAAGTTGCCATCTACCCTACCCCAATTCCCTTTCATGTTGCACTCCCGCACAACGTAAACATAAACACAAACACCAAACACAAAACACATACATACACACTCACTCAATATGACAACCATTATGTATTGTTTTCTTTTTCTTGTTTAGTAAAATAAGTTATTTCTTTTCCAAGAATATATATGTAAATAAGTCCTAAGTTTAATCACCTGCAACTATTGACACTACACTTTTTCGAGGGAAGGCCTAGTTACCTGTAGCACAGGTCCCACAGGGACGTATTTCAGGAACTAGTCTCTTCACAAGAACAAGAATGTCAAATATGCTAGCAATATTCCTAGTTTAGTTAAGTGGATTCTTTTGTGAAAAGAAAATAAAGTATTTTTATTATAGTTATTATTAAAGCCTCAGGCTTTTTCTACCAGTCAACCAAACAGGTGACGCTGTAAAATCTTTTGGTGGTAACTAAAAATATCATCGATAACATCATCATCATCAGGTCTTTTTGTCTCCACTGCAGGAGCACGACTCCCTCTCTCTGTACTACCAGCCATAGACCAAGTCCTCTGGCTGCTCTGGCCAATTATGACTCTGGGGCTAAGTACAACAAATTGTTATATATATTTCAAAGTGTATACATACATATACAAATACATAAGTATAGATAAAGACCCAAGACCTAGTATAGTCTGAAAAAGACAATTTTTCACTTTTGGTTAGCACTTCAAAAGAAGGAGAAATTCTTTTGTGAGTAAATCCCTCGGGCACAAAGCTAGGTAACAAAGTTACTCCAACCAGATAGCCTACTTTAAAACGACTAACTTTACAAGCAAAACGAAATGGAAATGATTTCAATTCAATCTTAATCAATTGCAACGCTCCACTTGCAGCCGATAGTTTCCGTACCTGGCAATCTTGATGGAATCGGGTTACTGTTGTGACCATTTAGAAAAACAGAGTACTTAGCTACTTGGTCTGGGTTTTGCAGAATGTCTTTAATTTCAACACGTTCATGGTTGCTTAATGAACATGCGTTTAAAACTATCAACCGCTTAAAAATTGTGTGCTTTTATGATATGTTTTGAGGAAATCTCCAATGGAAGCGAAGAAGAGTTCTCTATGCAGGCTTCAATAAATAAATTGAAAAAAAAAAATTTTTTGTTCATGCTTTCGTTATGGTATAAGTCCGTCGTTGTCAATTTATTCTATTGTTATTGTATGTAATTGTATGTTTTTACAGTACAATAAAGTTATTACAAACAAACAAACAAGCGTTTATTGTAAGGCCAAAGTACTTATAAAGACAAATACAATACGCCGAAACTAAATCGAGTTGCATGTTTTATAACTCGTGGCGTAGTGGTCACCATGCTAGTCCGCCACCCAGAGGTCCCGGGTTCGATTCCCGGTCAGGGCAAGTTGGAAAATGGCCTTTTTCAAATTGTCCTGGGTCTTGGATTTTCATCTATATATGTTTGTTATAATATATAGTATCGTTGAGTTAGTATCCCATAACAGAAGTCTCGAACTTACTTTGGGGCTATATTTTGGGGATAACTGCCTCCGTGGTGTAGTGGTTAGAGCGTTGCTTGGGCTCATACCCGGAGGTCGCGGGTTCGATTCCAACAACGACTTTGTGTTGTTGTCCTAGTTTGGTTAGGACATTGTAGGCTGATCACCTGATTGTCGGATAAGTAAGATGATCCGTGCTTCGGAGGGCACGTTAAGCCGTCGGTCCCGGTCACTGTCTTTGACTTCGGTCGTTACCTAAAACCACGTCAGAGGCCTTTAAGGCGGTTTAAAAACTCTGATACTAGTGTTAGTCACTAACACACACGATAAGAAAGAAGAAAGACTTTGGGGCAAGCTCAGCTGTAGCAGCAGCTCAGTGTAATTTGTCCCTATATATTTTTTTATTTATAACTGAGTTCCATCGATTACCTTTCGTCGCCGTGATCAAACCCCAGGCATTGTTTACCATATAGCTATTCAAGACTAATCAAACAAGTCTTACTCAATAAGGTTATGTTGTTTTATAACTGAGTTCCGTCTAATATCTCCCGGCTCCATCATCAGAACAGGTCATTGACTTCATAATATACTGTCACCCTACTTACACAAGTATTCAAAATTTCAGTTAAAACGGTTGAGGATAAAACAAACATACATACATACAGTACAAGATACATTGAAGTTTATAAAAAAGTGAATTTGCAATACTTAATGCAATATTATCATTTGTGAACCTAATATTTTTTGTGTAATATACTAAATTTTTTTTACATGTTTTCGTCTCATTTTATTAAAGATCAAAAGTTGAAGAATTCTATATTTAAGCTACACATTTTTTGTGCCATCAAAAGTTTGTACCAAACTTTCGTTTTCGTGTGTGCAAGTGGCCAACACTGGTGTCAGATTTTTCAGGCTACTTAAAGGCATGTGACATAGCTTGACGACTACCATGCAATGATGACAGCCCGGACCAACGGTTTATACGTGCCTTCCGAAGCACGGAGGAGCTCATGCCAAACTATAACTCGTCTATGACTTTGCGTCCATATAACGTCACCTTGGGACCTTGATCAATTGACGGTGACCTACGATATTACCGGATAGGGGCCACTATTACGCTGCTAACTAGCTGCAATACACGCAGGGACGGATTTAAGAACTGTGGACCCCTAGGCTATGTCTGGTTTGTGGGCCCCCCGTCTATTCAATTGAATGAGAAATATATCATATCATTTAAATAATTGGCAAAGTGCGTGTCGGGCCACGCGCAGTGTAGGGTCAAATTATACCCTTTTGTTGCCCAGGCTTAACAGCGATACTATAACAAAAAAGTTTCATTTGAATCGGTCCAGTGTTTCCGGAGATTAGCGTGTACAAACGGACAGTAATTTTTTTAAAATTCTTAGTCTATTACTATGTCTCTATCGCCCCAAATCCTTTCTTTTAGAAATATATCAATGTACAGACACATCTATTTACTGTTTTATTGTATGTATATGTAGATTACATACATTACATATTGAAAACATTTTGTTCCATTGTTTCAGGCACACGCTATGGAGCTCCGATGGTGGCTCAGCCTGTGGGCCGCGTTCTGTTTTTCATCGGGTAAGTTATTTAAATCTTTGAGATCCGCCAAATACCAGCCACAATAGTAAAACAGTGGAAGCCGCACCATATGATGCCATACGGGTCTTGAACGGTTAAATTTGTTCTTAGCATGTGAGAGACCTCTCCAACCCGTCTGGCCAGCGAGGAGAGTGTGGGCCAAGTACTGTGGCTGCTCTGGCCAAGTATGGCTCTAGTAGTACAGAGAGGGTCGTGCTCCTGCAGTGGAGACAGAGAGACCTGATGATGATGATGATGAGTAGCACGACGTTATCATACGACATACACCGCCACCACGTTTTTTTAAAAGGACTTATTGGAAGCGGCCTGTATCCAGCGTTTTTCTGCAACCTTGCTTAATTCTCATTTTTATTGGTCGTTCTTGAACGCATTCGGGGTGCGGGAGATTTCTGAAACGCATGCCATAGGGCTACGCATGCGGGTAACCGTTTTCACTAGTTGATGTAGCTCGAATTATGGTTAAGGAGGGAGTTGACATACAGAGCCGACCCCAAATGAAAAGGCAAAGAAGAAAAAGATGTAGCTCGAATTCAGGGTGTAAGAGATTTTCTTAATATATGCGGAGAGCTGTTTTTATTAGTCGATGATAAAGTACCATCGATATACAGCATGTGGCATATACCCGCAGTCGGATTAATGACCTCTGTTTCAACTCATGGCTTTCATTGAAATTTTTGGCCAATCTCGAAACTGAGACGCTTCGCTTACTTCGCTCGCTCGGTGTATTATCCTATCCTACTAATATTATAAATGCGAAAGTAAGTTTGTATATTTGTTTGTTTGTTACCTCTTCACGCTTTAACTACTGAACCGATTTGGATGGATATAGTTTAAGACTCGGGGAAGGACATAGGGTACTCTTTATCCCCAACTTTCCACGGGGAGCGAAGCCCGCGGGTACAGCTAGTTTTCTTAATATTTCAGGGTCATCAAATATGCTGCCGGTATTCACTCAGGACATGAACAACCTGGCTCTGTCTGAGAGTACACCAGTGGGAGAAGTGGTCTACGTGCTACAAGGGAATGATCCAGAAGGAGCTCCGGTTAGTACAAACCCGTTGAGCTATTTTACGACCTCCGTGGCGTAGTGGTCACCATGCTAGTACGCCACACAGAGATCCTGGGTTAGATCTCTGGTCAGGGCATATCGAAA
The DNA here is from genome assembly GCA_963555685.1 of Acrobasis consociella. NCBI lineage: Eukaryota > Metazoa > Arthropoda > Insecta > Lepidoptera > Pyralidae > Acrobasis > Acrobasis consociella. The sequence goes on from OY743116.1 coordinate 1,343,738, forward strand.
AGAGCGAAAGCGATTAAACATGTTTTAACTAAAATAGGTTTAGCAAGCATTAGTTAATTTTAATGAATAAAAAAAGTTAATGTTTTCTTTATTGTTATGGACAGTTACATCGAGCACTCAAGAAGTCTGTATAATTTGTGTCAAGTATGCAAAATTTTAGCTCAATCGGTTGAACATAACTGGTTAAAAATTGAGTGGCTAGATTTGACTACAAGATATAAATTGGAAGTTGAAGGGATAACATTGTTTTTTAATATCCTTTACAAGAAAATTAAAATCTTGAAGAAATTCAAGTTACTATTGGTTTTTAAACTATCGCGCTTTGAACATATTATTAATTCATATATGTAATCCTCGTTACTATATTAAATTAATTTAAGTTACTGTTTTTATTTTCACAGATAAAATATAACTTAGTGGGAACAGACAAGTTCATAGTGGATCCGGTATCAGGGAATGTTTCTCTAAATCGGCCGCTGGATAGAGAAGTGAGTTGTCCTCTATTTTCTTTCTTTGTCTCAATTCCAGGTTTCATTCAAGGAGGAAGGCTGGAGTTCTAACCATTGTTTTGTTTGTTTTTCGTGTAAGTGGCTCGTAGTATTGTCAATTTTCAAGCTTCCTATTATAGCAGGCCTGTGTGACTCCCCGTTTAGATATCCATACTTATATATAAAGCTGAAGAGTTTGTTTGTTTGTTTGTTTGTTTGTTTAAACGAGCTAATTTTAGGAACCACTGGTCTGATTTGAAAAATTCTTTCGGTATTAGATACGTCGTTTAGCGAGGAAGGCTATAGGCTATATTGCGTCACGCCCGCGACTTCACTCGAGTGGATAACGCGGGCGAAGCCGCGCGCTGCCTCTAGTCAAAAATATACCGTAATTGTGGGGCTGATTTACGTCACCGTTGTTGAAAAATTGTAGCCAATCGTGACGTTACGCGAAATTTAAATGCGCTTTATCTTCGTCATTATTACGTCGAGAGGAAATGAAAAATACTCAACATATTTTTTAATAAACTATCTAATGAGCCAAAATACATTGTTTTGTCCACATCCTATCAGTACTTATTCTGTGCCTATAGGAAAGTGACAAAGCTTGATTTCTGCCATATAAAATGACGACGGCAGGAACCAACGGGCTTATGGTGCCTTTCGAGGCACGGGTCCCAAAATCGGTCCAGGCCGGGTCGATAATCAGGGAACATACATAATCGCGACGAATTGATAACCTCCTTCTTTTTGGGAATCGGTTAAAAAATCTGAAACAAGTGCGAAGAACAAACAAAAAGTACGCAATGATAATGTGTTACATTTGTTTTTCAGACAGAAGATACGATAAAGTTCCTGGTGTCCATAGAAGAACAAAATCCCGACGGCAAGACGAACCAGATTCAGTTACAGCCAGTAACAGTCATAGTGTTAGATGAAAACGATAACCCGCCTATTTTTAAAAACGTAAGTCTTTTTTTATTTTCTGTTTGACACTTCTTTATTTATGACCAAGCTTGACATTAGTTAGTAGCCCTAAACGTGGTAAAAGTATTTTACAATTTACGCCATAATACAGACACAGAATTAATATACGTAATACAGAACGGAAACTCCTAGGGACCCACCGCAGGGGTCCATGCAATATGCGTCCTCGTTCCCCGTCACCGCATCTCTCCCCCGTTCTCGCCTTGTTGAGTGTGATGGCTAGCGAACACTCCCACATTGACGTGTGCACGGATGTATAGTTTCGTTTGTAGTAGTAGTAGACATAAATTTTAATGATACTCGGCTTCTATGAAGTGCCATCCATTCCTGTGTTATTGATTAAATAAACCGGCCAAGTGCGAATCGGATTCGCGCAATTAGGGTTCCGTACCATTGTCTATAAAAAATCGCGTTTGTTGTACGGGAGCCCCCCTTAAATATTTATTTTATTTTGTTTTTAGTATTTGTTGTTATAGCGGCAACAGAAATACATAATTTGTGAAAATTTCAACTGTCTAGCTATCGCGGTTCTTGAGATACAGCCTGGTGACAGACAGATGGACAGACGGACAGACTGACAGACGGACAGACAGCGAAGTCTTAGTAATAGGGTCCCGTTTTTACCCTTTGGGTACGGAACCCTAAAAACTGTCCGTGGCGCCATTGTTTCAGGTCTATTAGGTATTTTATTTGACTATCTTTGCTAAAGAATCATAGAGTTTAAAACCTTTTTACACTGTTCTAATACTGGCCGCTAGTACAACCATGGTACAACCCACAATTATTTAAAAAGAAATTTCGGAAAAAAGAGTAATTTAAAATTGTCTTTCATTTGTTTGCAATACTGTTTTCTTTTATTTGAGTCAATAATTATAAAAATAAAATTTTGGATAGTCAATAAAGTTAAAACTTAACAATTATTACTCATACCTATAAACTCGGCAAGAAAATAGCAAACATGATTATGTTTCGCTGCCTTGCAAGCACGGTGTAACTTTTATGTCTTCCAATCGATAGAAGCAGGCCATAAATTGTAATTACTTTCTTATATCATCGATTTCCCCTGGTACGTACTTTATATTGCTTACCTGTAAAAGGGTTGCCATTCATGCGGAACCCCCTATGGCATTGTTAAAATATCACGCATTATGATGGAAAATAGTCATAGAGGCCTATCATGTTTTAAAAAAATACTTAATTTTCAAATGAAAGCTTAGGTACTATATTATCGCTGTTGTGTGTATAAGATAACCATTTCTTTTACCGTGATTTCACAGACTTTTTGTTTTGTAATTTGGCGTACTTAATAGGGGTGTCGACAGGGTCCAAAAAGTATGATTGTAATTAGTTCATCTTTTAGATTATCCAAAAATAGTGGACCCGTATTTTTCAGTTTACCAAAAAAGTAAAAATTCACAAAGATACGGAGCGTCAAAGTTGCGGAGTGGGGTCTTGCGACAACGTCACACTTAAGTAAAAACCGTACCCAGCCGTGACGTCACGTGAAATTTATATGCTCTATATCTTAGTAATTTTTGGTTTCACAGATAAACAAATAATACGTGTACAATATTTTTTAATAATCTAGCCGATGAACCAAAAATATTTTTCCATTCGTCATGTCTATGTATGATATTGTAATGTTTTAAGTAATATCAAGCTAATTTGACATAAATATGAGATTCTAGTGGACCAACTGCAATTTAAGATAGTCATTATAAAAGCGAGTACTAACTTTAAAATCTTTTCTACAGAGCCCCTACGAAGTAGACGTGCCTGAAGATGAAGCTATAGGAAAAACAATACTCACAAATATAGTCGTGGAAGACCAGGATTCCGTTGGAGACAATTTGGAAGTTGGGTGTATGACGGAACAGGTAAAGTTTGAATATTTTATTTATTTAGAAAATGAAGATTGGCCGAGTCCTAATTCCATATTCGTTTAAGTACTTTCAACCATATCAGACCCAGCAGAAAATGTATACTTTTTGTAATATTTTAAGATATCATGATCTAGATAAATAAAATGTATATTTATATACGGACAAATATATGATGATGTAACGCGTGGCGTACTTAGGTTGTTTATGTATTTTTACAATTCTATGGAAACTTTACATTTTTCAAGGATAAAGAAACCGACTTGTAACGCGCATTACCGATGTGGTGTGTATGCCACATTGAGAGAGGCCTATTCCCAGCAGTGGGATATGGAAGGAAGCCAATCATGATGATGGTGATGAAAGAAACACCTTCCTTGAATATTTTTTGTTTCTTGTAAAAATTTTGTCCAATATAATTTATTTACTTATAAATTATGTCATGTCATGTGACCAATTATCATACATGCTGAATGTTTCTTTTATAAGCACCTCTTCTTATGTTTGGTAGGATACTTTTAACATCTTCCACCAAGTTCTTAACCTCTATGCAATTATATATTTGGATTATTACATTCTTCATATTTTTCTTTTAATCTCATAAAGTATTATTGTCTGTTCCCAGTGGCCTGAAGCTTGCGACGCGTTTGAAGTGGTGTCCCTAAACTCCACATCTAACCACTACACCGGCGCGTTAGTCCTCAAGAAACAACTCAACTACAACGATAAACAGTTCTATCAGTTCCAGTTATACGCTACTGTACGTAAACCTAAATTACCACTTCTTCTCTTTTGTAACTCTTGTTAGATTTTTCATTTCTATAGAAGTTTATTGACTGTCGTCCAGCGATAGCAACTCCCCTAATGTAGCATGGCACCGTTGATAAACCCAGATTACGATTATATCACGCATTAGACTAGTGCTATTTCGCCCACTATTACTGTAGTAGAACGAGATAAAACGATATAAATGCTGTCGCTAGTGCTACGCTATGGGGGGACTAAGATTTTTATGAGCCTGAATTAAAAGAACATAGTACAAATACAACTATCAACTCAGCCTAAATAAATAAAGTGCGTCCGCAAGACAATCGGTTTAGAATTGTAAAAAAATTGGAAGCTTTGTAAGGATGATGATATATCATTTATCTTTTCAGGATGGGAGTCTTAACTCAACAGCCCACGTGGAAGTCAAAGTGAAAGACGTCCAGAACTCCCCACCAGTATTCTTTGGGTCCCTGACCGGCGCCCTGGCAGAAGACGCGCCGGTCGGCACCCTCGTCCTAAAGGTCCAAGCCAGGGACGCTGACAGAGCACAACCTAGAGATGTCAAATTGGAACTAGTCACCAGTAAGTTACTTGTTGACTTCTAAGATTTGCTCTTTTACTTCCATATATCAAATCTCCTATCAGTGGATGATTTTTTAATAACTAATAGACTACCCCAAAGGTGATTCAAAAAGAGCATAAAAATATTTCTTCATAGTTTAATATATACCTCCTCTCAATATATATTTCTTTATAAGCAACGCATTGTGGCATACTCGGTGTAATAAATATTTACTATCAAGTGGGTCGTATGCGTGATTACAAAACACTTCAAGTGTTATTCTTGGTTTTTGACTTCCTTTTTGTACTTTCGACCCAACCTTTTTGTTGTTTTTGTGAATTTTAGACCCTCTGGATTTCTTCCTGTTGGACAGCACTACTGGAGAACTAAGAACAGCAAAACCACTGGACAGGGAAGCCTTAGCTGATCCATCATCTCCTCTCAATATTACTGTTAGGGTGAGTATTGGAATAACTTATACTTATATATAGTGGAAACAGTTTTATTTCTTAGATATCTTTTAGTTGGTGCACTAAAGAAATGTTATCTTACAATATATATTGTACTAGTACACAGAATTAATTATCTCTTCCACTAGTAATGATCGGAGTTCAGCTTTTGTTAGTCGCTGCGTAGTATTATAAAATACCATTGAGTATATTTAGAAGATAGATATTTAATGAAATTTTATAGCATTCCACAGAATACTGCCCATTCTACGCCCGAAATAAAAGTAAAATTAAAGATGTAATAAATAAACTTCTTTTACAGGCTACAGAAATAGTAAACGGCGCTCCTCTCATTTCCGACCTGACTAGTACTTTAGCTACCATCACCGTTACTATAAAGGATGTCAACGATGAACCGCCGAGGTTCAACAGAAGAGAGTATTCTCTGGAGATTCCTGAAAGTCTTCCCATTGGTACGCCTCTACCGAACCTTGACATGGTCATTACTGATACTGACGTGGTAAGAATATTTGGATCTTGAATCATCTTATTTTGTCAATCATGAATTATTGCAAGATCTATATTGGTAGATATGATAGATATCTACTTAATTTATATTCAGTGGTAGATGTTTCATCTGTGTTATGTGAGGTGCCATGTTAAATTTAGTTCTTATTTTTTCCGCAATATGGCAAAGTCTACTATATTTTAACCTTACCTTTAGATGATAATTAAAAGATACGATCTAAAATCACTTTTTATTCAGTTTTGTTATATTTAATGTATTATGTTTTATTTTCAGGGCCAGAATTCGGTGTTTTCAATACGATTGTCAAATGAGTTCGGTGCATTTGTTGTTGAACCAGCCACAGCTACTGGAAGTGCTTCTGTTACTCTTAGACTTAATTCTAGTCTAGATTACGAAGATCCTAATCAGAGAAAATTCATCTTGGAGGCAAGTCTCTTGATACTAGATGTGAAGGCGAAGACTTATGTTAATGCAGTGTTATTTACCCTTTTTTAAATCTTTCAGAGAATGGTCTTAGTTTCTCTTACAGTTTGATAGGCACTAGTTTTTCTTTCTTTTAGTTTCGGGTTCGCTTCATTACTGAAGGTTTACCGACAGCTCCTTACTACATTTTTTATTTTATTTTAACAAAGATTGTCTTTTTTCTTGATTCACTTGAGATCCTTTCCTGCATCATATTGTTCCCATCCCTAATGAATTAGTATAATGAGTTTCATATTTGTCGCCAATTAGACTGTTAATGCTAGCCATTTTGCTGTCAATTTTACAGGTAATAGCAGAAGAACTTCACACATCCCCTCGGCTATCGTCAAAGGCTAGCGTCACCATCTCACTGACAGATGTCAATGACAACGCACCGATCTTCTCCGAAGATTCTTACACTGCCAGCGTCGCAGAAGCTGCCCCAAGTGGCACCAAAGTCACTGCTGTTAAAGCCACTGATCGAGACACTGGCAGGTGAGAGATAGAGATAGCTTCTCCTTATCTTACCGCGTTCCTATTTCTATCTTTAATTAAGCCCGGGGTGCGCTCTGGCTTTTGATTGACTTCAACGCAATATATCTTGTGATGTTGCAAAGAAAATCATTTTGTCATATTCCTTGGCTTTGATGCTTGCTGCCGCGGCGCAGCTGTGTGTAATTGTCAGTGTGAATACCGCTGCCGTAACGGCGCATTGTTTAAATATTTATAATCTTCCTAAAAGGCCGGGAACGCTTTTGTTACACCCCTGGTGTTGCAGTTGGCCATGGGCAGCAGTGATCACTTACTATCAGGTGACTTGCTTGTTGGTTTGCCGCTCTATAACATAATTAAAATGCTCTAACGAAGTGTCGTTGACAAGCAAGAGCTAAAACATTCTTCTTCTACTAGTTTTTAAATTTTTATTGTAATAATTTAATCCACTGATGATTCTTCCTCATTCTTCAAGGTTCGGCACCGACGGCATAGTATACCAACTATCTGGTAACGGAGCTGAATTCTTCAAGATAGACAACAGAAGTGGAGTGATTACTGTGGCACCTTGTCCTACGCCTGGGGTATCACCGTGTCTGGATTTCGAGAATAGGAGGGACTACTTTTTACAAGTCAAGGTAATTTTGCACTCTCTTTGAAACGCAAGAGCTTTCTGGTAATTGAACGTTCCAATGTTGTACAGCTTGAAAGGCAAATGAATTATACAACCCCTTCCGACAAGGTAGCATAACATGATGGAGATTTCTAGAAGAGCGAAGAGTTCTGATGTGGGTATCACCAAGAGAGAAGTTTTGAGGAAGAGAAGAGTTACGTACATATCATTTTAAGATTTTATATTGTTTGTTTTTCGTGTGTGTGTTTTTTAGGCTGCCTAAAGGCATCTGACATAGCTTGACAACTGCCATACAATGATGACAGCCGAATTTTTTTTTCAGGCAACGGATGACGATGGCTCTGGTCAAACGACTGTGGTATCTCTACAAATATCTTTGACTGACTCCAACGACAACCCTCCAGTCTTCGTCACTTCAGTCTACAAGGCTTCCATTGATGAAGATGCTATTAAATTTGAGCCAGAACTACAGGTATGTAGATAACATATTTAGCTTAAGTCAATTGGCCCATTATAATTTATTGTTGACCCAGGATACTACCCTATTAATGAAACCACGCACGGTCAAAAACGTAACAAGATTCAGCATTCTGGATTTCAAAAGAAAAAGTTAAGTCTCAGGTCAAGACGGAAAATGATCATTTTCTGATTGACCTGGGTCTTGGTTATATATTTGTTATGAAATATAGTATCTTTAAGATAGTATCCCATAGCACAAGCCTCGAACTTAGTTTAGTTTGGGGCTAGTCCGTTGTCTATGTATTTATTTATCAATGATAAAATCATCCATATAAATTAGCACGACGAAGTTCAAAAACCTATTTTTCTCATCAGGTTCAGGCACGTGATGTTGACGTCTCGTCGGAACTCCGCTACTCGATCATCGAACCTTCTTCCCACCCTTTTTGGATCGACCCCCTGAATGGCAGGATCCTAGTTCGGGCCGAATCTGGAGTCACCGCGCCATCTGGTGACAACAAGATTGTTCTAACAATTTTGGTAACAAGAATTAATAAAAAATATTAATAAAAAATAAAAAACAACAAAACAAGTTTATTTGCGAGTTAAATAAAAACAGCCAGACTGTCAAGAACGCCATCTAGAGATGAGTAGCGAAATCACCGATACGACTTGATATCATGCCACAGTGCAACTTTTGGCTAATGTGCGAAGAAAAGCTGCACGTTCTTACTTTAAACTATAAACAGTACATAAAATAGTTTGAAGGGTTATGGGCTAGAGCTTAATCAAGAAACATTTTAAATGATAAAGTCCGTAAATTATTTAATTCGAGCATTTATTGCTTATTGACAGCCTTAATTCTTCCACGGTTCTCGTAAAAGTGACTGGTAGCAAAGTCCTGTACTATTTTCGGTCACTTAATTATCATCATCACTTGTGATTACTATAAGCAAATACTCACTTTTTTTGAAGAGGTCTTCACTTCAGTCCAGCAGTGATATAGTTTGGTAGAGAAAATTAAGAATGTTACATAACCTTCTGGAGGTGAAATGTGATCAAATTTTCAGCTTTCGACGCGAGAAGAATTTTTCTAATAGGTAACTACGAATAAATTTGATTCTTTCAGGCTACGGATGGAGTCCACAACGCAACAAGTCAAGTGGAGATCAGCGTTCGAGACGTGAACAACCACGCGCCAGTCTTCGACATTGAGAAATACGATGCTGATGTTCTAGAGGATGCACCTATAGGTAAACTATCTATTAATTTATGTGATAAAGTTATACCGTTTTCTCACTGAATTGCAAATACTGACGAAAATAGCTAACTGCCCGAGGCGCGTTGTTTAACAATCAAACTATTTAGACGTTCCGTCATTAAAACAGCTATGTCCTGGAAGGTGATATCCCTAAAAACTAAAAGGGCTCTAAGAATCCATTGTCTTTACCATGCGTACCTATCGCCTTATAAACATAATTATTTCGCTTCATCATCATCATCATCATTTCAGCCGCATAACGTCCACTGCTGGACAATTATTTCTCTTCCTTGTCACTAAATGACGCCATAGGTAATACTTAAAACCTAAAAATCTTTTATTTCTATTAAATAAAGTAGGTAGTACTCCAATTAATTCTGTCAAAGAGTACTTAGAAGACAAATTACACAACTAGTTTAAAGAATTCTCAAGCCACAGCCATTAATATACTGACATTTATATTTATCTTTTTTTTCCTCTTTTAAATATTTTTTTTTATTGCAATATTATTGTTAAGATATTTTAAATGTTCGGATTTACAAAAACTACATCTCATTAAAATTAAATTAAAATGTAATAAAACTTAACTGAAATGAACGGCAATTATTTATATATATTTATAACATAAAAGTTCTATGTATCTCTGCTGACATTCAATGTAATCACTAACAATTTTTGACATATCCTGAATCTAAAACCACTATTATTATATAAACTCAACTCAACATACTTTTAGTTCGCAACACCCTGTCAGGGTTCATGTACTTATTAACCTACTAACCATGTAATGTATGAGTGCATGTAAGCGAAAATAAAGAAATAAAGAAATAAATAATTAAATGTGGTTCAAATAAAATGTAATAAATATTTTTAAAGCATATTCAATACTTCTTTTGACACTTTTTGCTAGTCGTGTATGCTGCCATATCTGTGTGCCTACCCGCAACTCCTGTATTGCCCACTTACGAGCCCTTCAATAGTTTCTATAGCGTTGGTTATCTTGTTACTTTAGTTATTATATTTATCTTTGTCTCTACTGCGAAAGGCAAAAATATCTGTTACTCTGACGTATTTTTTTTTTCTTTTTCTACTTCTCAACCAACATCACACTAAATGTGGAATTTGAGTCTTTTGGCTCTGCGCTCTGTCTGCTTAGAGCCACTTGACCCAAAATGCTCTGTCTGCCCTATTTATTAGAGATAAGGACGTGGTTTTTTGTAAGTATGTTTTTTTTTAATTAAAACTAACGTGGGGCAATTAGACATTATTAGATTTTGTTAACGGCAACTCATGTATTTAGTCAGCTACTGGCCGTTATGTTTCGACCTTATCGTCGACGGAGGTCTTTCGGTTGAGCCTAGGTCGAAACGTGTCGGCGAGCAGCTGACTCTATACGTGAGTAACCCGTTAACTCATTGTAATTAAATTGTAAGTATTAACTATTTAAATGTTTCAGGCACAGAAGTGGCAGCCGTCCGCGCGACGGATATGGACAGCGGCATCAACGCACAGATCAAATACGGCATCCAGAAGGGCGCCTTGGACTCCTTCATCATCAACAATGTGACCGGCGTCGTCTCCGTGTCCTCAAAGCTGGACTATGACAAAAGAAACACCTATAAGATTCAAGTCGTAGCTACTGATTTGGGTAAGTTGCTCTGATCCTGAGTTGGTCTCAGTTTTTCAATTAAGACTAAAATAACTGTCTGCGTCACTTCCTCATTAGGTCACTTGCTCGGACCACTTATTCTTGGACCGTTTCATCATCATCATTTCAGCCGCATAACGTCCACTGCTGGACATAGGCTCTTCCAAGGATTTCCAAAATCCTTGGTACTGTTATTTCCTTTTCTGTTCTTCTTGTTTTTTTATTGGTTTACCTTTTCGCCTTGTCTCTCAGGTATGCCAAGTTTAACCGGCACTGCCGAACTCACTCTCCACGTCATCAACGTCAACGACAAAAAGCCCTACTTCTCGCCAACCATCCAAAGAGCTGAGGTGTCAGCTGATGCTGAACTCGGGACTGTAGTTCATAACCTGGTGGCGATAGACCCTGACATCACCGACGACGGGCAGCTGGTGTATGAGCTGGCGACTGATAAGGTCATCAGGGCTGTGGATAAGAATGGAAAGGAGGTACGATCGTAATTATTAACAGAGTTCCAAAACGGAGGAGGTTATCAATTCGTCAGCCATCCATCCATCATAGCCGTCGAGTCTTGGCCTTTAAAATGAGAGAACGTTAATTATTTTTTGGTTTTTCTCCCACTTGATATACTTACATAGATAAGTAGCCAATTGGCTACTTTCCAACTAATAAATCAGAAAGTTTTTTACAAATGTCAACACACAAAAAAAAACTATATGGTATTTGTAAGAAATACAGACTGATGACGTCACAGTTTCTTGAAGTCAAATAGCGCACTTCATAATAGTTTTTCTGCAATAATAAATCTATAATCACTTTGAAAATGGATATGATCAATAGCAAGTGGCATTATTTTGTGACATTTTATTTTTAAATCAATTATTTTTTAAACAGAAAAATACCCAATCATACGTTGCAGGTATCCAGCGAAGGAATATTCGGCTCCTGGTTCTCCATCCAGCCAAATGGTACTGTGAGTGTCAGTCAAAGACTCGATAGAGGAAGAGCAGCAGTTCTGACATTGCCAGTCAGAGTGACTGACGCGTCGGCTACTACTCTGCAGCAGAGCGATGGTAAGTGCCATTATAGATATTTAAGTTATTCAGAAACTAGCCGAAGCCCGCGACTTCATTCGCGTGGACTTTATGTTTTTGGAAAATGCTCATCAGGTTGAACAACTTTTACTAAGGCGACATTTTTATATCTCTTATAGTTTAGCTGGACCATTACGGTTCTGCATCAGGCGTTCTATTTTCCAAAATCATTTATACCCTATATGTTGCCCAGGCTTAATAGCTATATAACAAAAAAAGTTTTATTTGAATCCGTCCAGTATTTCCGGAGATTAGCGTGTACAAACAGACAAACAGACAGACATTTTTTTTTAAATTGCACCTCTATTACTATGTCTCCATCGCCCGCAATATTTTTTTTTTGGAAATATATTTAATATACAGACACACTTTTTTTACTGTTTTATTATATGTATAGATAGATATAGATGAGATAATTCGTAGGAGAACTAAAGTCATGGACATAGCCCAGTGGATTAGCTCGCTGTAGGGGCTGTGGGCGGGACACATAGCGACGAACCGATGTCCGATGGGGTAAAAAGGTTCTCGAATGCCGACCACGTACTGGCAAATGAAGCGTAGGACACCGACCCACAAGGTGGTATGACGACCTGACCAAGGTCGTTGGAAAGTCACAGTTCGAGACTTGTACACAACACAAGTCTCGAACTTACTTTGGAGCTAGTTCAATCTGTGATTTGGTCCGTGTATATTTATTTATCCATAACCCTATTATGACGTATACTTGTAAGAAACTTTATTTTCAGGTGACCTGATAATAACAATAGTGGATGTCAACCGCCACGCTCCCGTATTTACTCAACCAGCATACACTGAGAAGTTAAGGGAAGAGCAGCCCATCGGTACTATCCTGAACACGTACACAGCTACTGACAGAGAGACGCCTATAGCAGCTATAATGATATCACCACCGAGTCCGTACTTCCAAATTGATAATGTCACTGGTAAGTAGAAATATTGAAACGGCGAAAACGACGCACTTAAATAGGTACTAAAACATACCCCTTTCAGGGGGAGAGGGGTCTTCAAAATAAAACGCTTGGTTTCAGGGCTTAGGTCGTTGTCACGTAGTCAATATCCTTTAGGAAAATCTTGCGCTTTTTCAAGCTATATTCAAATAATTATAGCGCACAGAAATCAACATTTTATAAATAGTTTATAAGTAGTAGTAGGTATATACAAATTCTGTGCCACGAATGAATAGAGAAAAATCAATTATTTTTATTGAATTTTAGATAGATTTATTTCTTATTGTATGTAATTTTTAAGTTGTGGACTTAGGAAAACTAGTGTGAAGAGCAGTGCCGTAGCTTTAAAAAATTTCTCGAAAACATTTTCATATTTAAGAAACAATGATTGTGGGAATTTTTCTTCTACGCATGTCTTTATAGTATGCCTTAATTGCCTTCATCTCATTTTTAGGTCTTTTGTCTCCACTGCAGGAGCGCGACCCTCTCTGTACTACCAGAGCCATACTTGGCATTAGAGGGCTTTGGCCTAAATTGAAACTTAGAATTTATGTTAACTAATGTAATATCTTTTACAGGGGTTGTTAAATCTACACAACGTATCGACTACGAGAAAGTCCACAGCATCAACTTCACCCTCGTCGCTTTCGACTCTGGAGTGCCACAGTTATCCACCTCAGCTGCAGTCACCGTCGAAATAATGAACGATAACGATGAAGATCCAGTTTTTGCTGCTTCAAATTATGATGCCACTGTGGCGGAACATAGTGCTGGTGGCACAAAAGTGGTCACTGTTACTGCTGTTGATAAAGATGAAGGTAATTTTAGCCATAATATTAAATATAAAGACAATTCTGTGAACATTGAAGGGCGATAAGTTTAAAACTTTATAATTCTTCTTTGTTTTTCAATGTTACCTCAAGTTTGTCTGCTTGCGTTGATACAGATTTTGGCAGTATTTCTTGCTGCGTTTTGTAGATTTATTAATTGTTATATTGCTTAGGAGAGGGCTATGCTCGGTGTTTCTTTACGTGATGTAATCAGAAATAAGGAAATTAGTTAAAGAACAAAAGTCACTGACTTAGCCCAGCGGATTAGCTCGTTGACGTGGCAGTGGGCGGGATACAGCGCGACGAACCGACGGCCGATGTGGTAAAACAGTTTTCGAATTGCGATCGCGTACTGGCAAGTGAAGCGTAGGATACCCACCCACAAGATGGTCAGACGACCTGAGCATGCTGGAAAGCGCTGGATGCAGGTCATTCTTGATCAGTCATTTTGCAAATCTTTGGGAGAGGCCTATGTCCAGCAATATATTATGTACGTTATGCGGCTGAAATGATGATATTGCTTGTATGTTTAAATCTTTAGAAGTATAGTTTTCAATAAACAATGTATTTTTGTATCTATCTTACTTTATAAATACCTTGAATCCAATCATTATTTTATTGCGTAAATTTTCAGGTGAATACGGAGTAATCACTTACAGCCTGACAGGTGCCTTGTCATCTCTCTTCGCCATCAACTCCACCACCGGAGTTATATCAGTAGCAGAGGGCGCTGTCATTGATCGAGAGAACGTATCTGATATCTATCTAAGAGCAGTTGCGAGTGATAATGCTCCGTTGCTAATAAGAAGATCTACTAGTGTTCCTGTGAGTATACCACGTACTTTGAAGAACTTGGTGGCCCGGTGAGAGTGCGCATTACTAGTGCTTTTGCAAGTAAAGCGGCACAGGGTGTGGTCCGCGCTTGGATGTGTGATCACAAATGGGACACAAATTTCTTGAGTCCTTTCGGGCTTCGGAAGGCACGCAGCCGTTGCTCCCGGCTATCATCATTGTATGGTAGTCGTTAAGCTATGTCAGATGCCTTTAACAGCTTGAAAAATGTGACACCAGTGTTAGCCACTTAAACACAGAAAACAAACAAAAACACCACGTTCTTTTTATTATTAAGTTGCAAAGGGTTTAACACAAAACCCTGAGGAATAACGGGGTTTATTAACTTGATTTTCAATAGTATTTGAAAAACGCGAGCAGTTGACAAATGATTTGTTGTTCCCGAAATATATCTAAGACTATTGTCATGTCATATCGAATAGTAGGGATTAGAAAAAATATTCAGATAAGGTACATATTTTTAGGGATTAGATTAATTGGAACAGATACCGGTTTTACCTTATCCAGCCCACCTCTAAGTCTAACCTTCTTACATTCAAATCATAGCAAGGCAAAGTCTAAAGCCATATGCCCCAATGCCCCGTTCATAGTTATTTTTCTTTGCAGACCCACATAAAAGTTCTAGACATCAACGACAACCCTCCAATCTTCTCTCAGAAAGTTTACAAGAGCACTATAGCTGAAAACCTGACACTTGACCCACCGGCCGCTATAGTGCAAATTATGGCAGAAGACAAAGATGACGGAATCAACGGGAAAATCGAGTACAGGATTGTGAATCAAAGTGAAGATGGTAAGTTTGCCCTTGTGGTCTAATGGTAAAAGTATTCTAGGTATATGGTAATCAGCGAATGAATTACGTGCCAAACATTTCAATCCGTTTAGCCGATTTGACGTTAGAGCGGAACAAACATCCATAGGTCTTTACAAACTTTCATATTTAGAATATTAACAGAATACTCTTCTTCTTCAGTTCCCGAACAATGGAGTAAGGCCAAAGCCCTCACGTTTTTAATTTCTTCAGTTGATGATTCTGTTACGTGGTCAAGTTAGAAAAATTAAGATCGTTTCAAATGACATTATCTATTATGTAGTTTTGTTAGAATTAAATGGAAACTTAACTACTGATTTACTCATTGTTCTTAACATCTTGAGGATCTTAAAAACGGCTCCAACGATTTCAATGATTTTTTATATTCTGTATTTTATACAAGTAAAATTTTTAGAGAACCTTGTATTTTTGGTGTTTTTATCGAGCGAAGTTCGTTCGCCCAGTTACTGAGATTATATTTTGTGAAAATGTTTCGCAGGCGTATTCACAGTTGACCCCTCAACCGGCATCATTTACCCAGCGAAACCTGTTACTGGCAACACCACATACCATCTGACAGTGACAGCTACCGACGAAGCGGGCAACGGCGTGCACTTCGATACAGCCAGGGTGGATATCTCGGTCCTCAGCGTGAACAAACACAGTCCGATATTTGTCGAGCCGCCGCTAGAACAGAAGCAGCTCGAGATTCCAGAGGTATGATTTAATTTTGATCATTAACTTTTATTGCCATATCTATTGGTACCTTGCAGTCTTAAACTCTTAACCAAAGACAAATTTCTACAAGATTCATTCATCATCAGGGATTTTGGTCTCCACTACAGGAGCACGACCCTCTCTGTACTACCAGAGACATACTTGGCCAGAGCAGCCAGAGGTCTACACTCTCCTCGCTGGCCATACGGGTTGAAGAGGTCTCATTGATGTTTATAGCTTTGTTTAGCTTGTATTTCCTGTGTCGCCTTCTACAACATCCACGGGAGGACTTGGAGTGGCCCTATTCTAAAGGCAAGGCAAAAAAATCATGAGTAAGTTCCAAATTATTGACATTTTATGGAAAGAGATGTGATCGTGTATTCCGAAACACGAATGAGCGCTAAAACTTAATATATTTTATGTATTTTATCATATTGTATTGTACTATATCATATCATATTGTATTAATATGGGTCTATACCTGCAAATAAAGATTAATTATTATTATAATTATTATTATTAATACCACAATGAGGAAGTTTTCAACAACTCAAGTTAGATAATTTTATCTAAACGTCACAACAATCGTTTTCTATGATTATGGGATTTGTATTTAATAACGAAACCTTAGAATATTCCGTTCTATATGTAATAATCATATGAATTCTGTGACCTAGTCTACAATTCGGATAATCGAATGTATTTATCTTTACAGAACGCGGCGCAAGCTGACTTCCTAATAACCACATTCCGGGCAACGGATGAGGACACTGGCGACAACGGCCGTGTCTCGTACTACCTGAAGGTGGACAACCAGAACGTCGGGGAGACGGCAGAGTTCAGTCTGGATATGGATACAGGAGAGCTGAGGACCAAGACCTTCTTGGATAGAGAGCATAAGGCTGAATACCAAGTGAGCAGATATTGCACATTTATATGTATCTTTAAAAAATCTAGATGATATTTTATTTTCGTTAAACTACATTGTCCCACTGCTGGGCAAAGGGCTCCTTTCAATCATCCCCATTTAGCCGACTATTTTTCGACTGGCCTCGTCTGGGGACTGAACCCAGAACCTCCGGAAGGAGGACTAGCATATTGACCACTAAGCAATGGAGGTCGCCAAATGAAGTTATTTTTATGGTACACAGGAATATGGCATATAGGTCTAGGTTGTCTATGTTAATGTATGTAGATTATCTATGTTGTAGATAGTAGTTTTTTCATAAAATCCTCAGAATTTGGTCTAAGATAGAATCATATAGGCAAATTCTCACAAATTATACGGCGCTATCTCAAGTAAGAAAAGTTTCCGGTGATAGACAGAAAGTGGCCTATATCTAGGTCAGAAAATAATGGTGGTCATATGCCCAGAAGGTCGGCAGCATTGCCACGTTGTATGGCAATGCTGCCAAACTTCTGGGCACATAGTACATAAGATCTTATCTGCCGGATAAAGATTTTCTTTCTTTCTTTCTTTCTTTATAGCACAAAATAAAATACCTGCCGTTTCAAATTTTTTAAAAATCACAATGTCAAATTACCCTGAATGAAGCTTCAGATTTTTTTGCGTTTTCTGGGATGGGAGAAAGCCATAAATAGAACCTACACAAGCTACCCAACATTACCTTAATGGATCGGACAAGGTTTTTTAACATACTGTGTATTTTTTCATCATGTAGATAAAAATACAATAATTTTGATTGAGGCCTTTGGAGATAATGCGCCTGCCACTGTGATGATGGCGATGAAGAAAGAAAAAAATGATATCCTCTCAACACAACATTTTGTTTCCCAGTTGGTGATCGCAGCCGTAGACAACGGTACACCAGCGAAGTTCGAAAGCCTCCGACTTCTAACAGTTGTGCTGTCAGATGATGACGACAACACTCCGAAGTTTCAGCATCTGCAGTATCAGTTTAGTGTCAAGGAGAACCTCCCACCTGGCATTATTATTGGTAAGAACCGTTTTTAACCCCCGATAAACAGAGTGGTTTTAGAAGTTTGATGCTAGTGTCGGTCTGTCTGTGGCGGATGAACCAATTGCGATGCGTTTTTTTCGCGTATAAGCAACTTTCCTTGCGGTGGTTCTTAGCCATGTTTGATATAAATCGGTTCAGGCATTTTAAAGTTATTAGGTGATGGCGCTTCAAATTCGGGGGTTTGTTTACGTGAAACATAATAAATGACTCTACGATATCAATATATTATGTAGTTCCGCCACTTATCAATAGATGGTGTCGTAGTTTTTTAATTTGCCTGTAGCAAATATACTTGTAATCAAAAAAAGGTTTGCTATACTTAAACTATGGATGTTTATCTATATATGTATTTGTTATAAAATATAGTATCGTTATGTTAGTATCCCATAACACAAGTCTCGAACTTACTTTGGGGCTAGCTCAATCAGTGTGATTTGTCCTTATATATTTATTTACTTAAACTACTACGTTTTTACTGTCTGTCTGTTCGATGCGGTTTTTACGTGAAAGCAACTTCCCTTGCGGTGGTTCTTAGCCATGTTTGATGAAAATCGGTTCAGCCGTCTAAAAGTTATTGGGGGTTAACGCTTGAAAGTCAGGGTCTTCCCTAAAAAAACTAGATACGAAAAATATTCTACGAATACGTAGCGCTGTCTATTTTTCGTGTGGGTATCAATTCAAGTCGTATCAATAGTTGCGCTACTCATCATTAGATGGCGTTCTTGACAGTCGGGGTTTTTTAATTTTCCCAGCAAATAATTGCCTAGCATAAAAAAATCTAAAGTAATGGAAGAATTTTATGAGTATCGCTTGTAAATGCCATTTTAATATGCTGTAATTATTATTCATGCTAATTATATATCATCATCATCATACAATACAATACAAATACTCTTTTTTGCACCATAAACAAAAAAAAAAGACGTGTGGCACTCGGGGACTGCCGCGGTAAAGCTATTGCAAACAAGGAAGGACGGCAACGTCGCAAACGGACGACGGAGACGAAGCGGCAACCTACATGTTAGGCGGAGTGGGGAGAGCGTGAGGTTTTTTCGTTTCGGAATTTCTGGATTCGCTCCCCGCGCTCAAGGCCCGCGATAGAAGCTATGCAATAGCAGAAAAATACAAAACAGTAAAAAATTAATAAGACAGAATTATGATACAAAGGCGGACTTATCGCATAGCAATCTCTTCCAGTCAACCTTTGGGTAGTGGGAGAAGTGAATATTTAAGTGAATATTTATCATCATCATCATCTGGTATTTTTGTCTCCATTGCAAGAGCACGACCCTCTCTGTACTATCCGAGCCTTATGAATTATATATGAGTATTCTTATTTTTAAATTTTTTATTATGATTAACTTGTGAATGTTGTATCAGGCACTGTGAAAGCGACTGACAAGGATTCAGGAGATCATGGGAAGGTGTACTACCACCTGGTGGAGGGCAATCAAGATGGCGCCTTCGCCCTGGACAGGACGCAGGGCACCATCAGAGCTAACATCAGTTTTGATCGGTAAGATATCAGAGCTTGTATTTTGAAAGGACATGTCGTCATCATTGTCATCAGGTCCTCCCGTCTCCCCTGCAGGAGCACGACCCTCTCTGTACTAGCAGAGCCATACTTGGTCAAAGAAGCCAAAAAGCTTGGCCTACACTCTCCACGCTGACCAGACGGGCTGGAGAGGTCTCACTGATGTTTATAAGCTTTGTTTAGCTTGTATTCCCTAAGTCGCCCTCTACGACATCCACGGGAGGTCTTGAAGTGGCCCTATTCTACTCTGCCGGAAACCACACGGTGTGGACATGTTAAATTTCGAGAAATTTTTACAATTCAGTATTTGACTTAATTTTTTTCTCATTTACATAAAAATATAACATAGTATGTGACCGAAAACAAAAATAATTATTTTAATCCGCTCAGAAATAAGCAAGTTATGAGCCTTTCAAATCCGGTGGAAGGGGAAACTGTCAAGTAACAGAAAAAGGAAGCACATACACCTGCGTGGCGTCACTGCCATTAGGTCTCGCGCTCCAAGTCTTATATTTGAAATGCTAATTGCTGCCTCATTTTATAACCAATTTACTTGCTGTTTTTTAAAAAAGACTTCTTGTTAGTATTGTTTTTTTTTTTGTAAAAAATATTGTCCAAAAACAAACTAAGTAGAATAGCCATTTACCAAACAAGAAAAACCAGATAAAATCATAGCCAGTTCTAGGCATTTACTTTAAATTTATTATTCACGAAATCTGACATGACGTTGGAATTTAAAGTCATTTAGATTATCTGCGTTGATACGGAAAAGTGAAATTTTCGTTGGACACATCCATTTTGAATGTGATTAATGACTTTCGAGACGAGATATTTGACTTCCCATACAAACTCGGATCAGCTGATCGGTCAACTTGTACGGGAGGCCAAAAATTGCTGTTCATTATTTAAGGGTCCCCCGACCCTAGACCAAAATACAACTTTCCATACAAACGTAGTCTACGTTTTATTTCAAAACGACATGTCCGCTTTGGGCAAAATTTTGTAATTTCAAAGATATTGCAATTATCTAGGTTTATAACTGGTTTCTGACAATAAAATATGAACTTGAAATAAAATATAGTGTTTTATATCATTTTACCATTAGTATGGGAAACTTCTAAATCGTTATATTTTCTTTCCAGTTTATAATTTTAGTATAGGAAACCAGTTATAACCCTAGATAATTGCAATTTCTTTACAATAACCAATTTTTACCGGAATCTGACATGTGGTTTCAAAATTAAACGTAGACTACGTTTGTTTTGAGAAGTCTAGGGTAAGGGGACCCTTAATACGTGTTCATTCTTTCAGTTGTCTTAATACATGTTAAATTAAGCACTTATATTTCGATGACCAGGGAGAAGAGAGCAGAGTACACCCTGACAGTGTTCGCCAGCAACAGCCCTCTCCTAGAGAGCGGGGTCACCATCCTCCGTTCGTTGGACAACTCCACAGAGTCCCAGGACCCCAGTGCTACCGTGGTCAATGTAAAGATTCTGGACGAAAACGACAACGAACCGAAGTTCCAACACAAAGTTTATTATGCAGGTACGTTCAATTTTTTGGAATTTAAAGAAAGTTTCTTAGGTCGAAAATTGAACTGCCTCCGTGGTGTAGTGTTTAGAGCGTTCGACTCATACCCGGAGGTCGCGGGTTCGATTCGAGGGCAACGACTTTGTGTTATTGTCCTAGTTTGGTTAGGTCATTGTAGGCTGATCACCTGATTATTTGATAAGTAAGATGATTCGTGCTTCGGAGGGCACGTTAAGCCATCGGTCCCGGTCACTGTCTTTGACATTAGTCGTTACCTAAAACCATGTCAGAGGCCTTTAAAGCAGTTTAAAAACTCTGACACTTGTGTTAGTCACTAACACACACGATAAGAAGAAGAAGAAGGTCAAAAATAATTTATTTGGTAAGTACTGTTAATAGAATAAAACGTTACTGTATTTCTGTGAATATCGAGCATCTACGGAGCTTCTGAAGAATTTCATTGAAAATAGGGCTCTTAAGGTAATGGCTTAGGTATTTATCAGTAATTGGGTACTTTCCTTGGTCAAAGTAAATTATTTGGCACTGTTATTAGACTCCCATGCTGGTCTGGGAGAAATAAAAAAAAACTTAGAATGTACCAGCCGCTTCTCTTCCCACGCAGATTGTAATAGCCGATCGAGGGAATGGGCACAAATGTAAATCATGTTAACAGGCGATGCGGCCAGCAACCCATCACTGTATTGATTGCTTTTCCATCTTCTCGCCCACCATGACGCTAAAAGTGGCTTTTGGGTCTTGCGGCCCTGCGCTCTGCATATAGAACCGCAAGACCCAAAATGCTCTGTCTGCCCCATTAGGGATAAAGACGTGATAGTATGTATGTTATTAGACTAAAACGCCACAAAATAATGTCACTTGTCATTGATCGTATTTTCAAAGTGATTTTAGATATATTATTGCGGAAAAACTGATATTAAGAGCGCTATTCACTCCAAGAAACTACGACATCATAAGTCTTTATATCATACAAATCCCATAGAAAATGTGTTTTTGATGTTCTTTATTAAATTCAAGTTATTTATTGCATTTTATAATGTACATTAGTTCTAAGTACTAAAAGGTCACTGTCTAATAATTAAGTGCACTATGTACCCTTTCGGATATCGCAATAAAAAAGTGCAACGGCAAGCGAGTTTTATGTCCTTAATGCATCCTTAGTAATTGTGCTGCTTCAGAGTTGGGGATGCGCGTTTCCATTTTAAGGGTTCCATACCCAAAGGGTAATATCGGGACCCTATTACTAAGACTCCGCTGTCCGTCCTTCTGTTTGTCACCAGGCTGTATCTCATGAACCGAGCATAGCTAGACAGTTGTTTACACAGATGATGTATTTCTGTTGCCGCTATGTTCACTGATAATGGGTAAACGCACCGATCGATTTAAAAAATTCTTTTTTGTTTGAAAGGACATATTTGTTAGTTGGTCCCTTAGAATTTTTTATCTCAATTGGTTGTGTAGGGGGTGAAGTCGGTTTTTAGTTTAAAAAAATATATTACAAATGAACAGGTGTCAAGCACACTGCCCGCATTAACGAGCCAGTTCTGTCGGTGGTGGCCGAAGACCCTGACTTCGAGGAGAACGGCACCCTCATCTACATGGTAGCTGCCTCTAATCTGTACAAGTTTGGAGCTTCGAAGTCCAGCGGCAGTGTGGTGCCGTCACCCTTCAATATCAGTCAAGATGGTAAGTTCTAAGTTATAATTTACCTAAAAAGAGTATATACTTGGTGTGACTTTTCATTGGTTCTGGTAGGAGTGGTTAAGGTCACTTTATAAGGTAAGAGGGACCTCTTTAGATACCTAGTTTAAACAATAAAAATACTGATCCTAAAAATGTTGACTAAAACTATGTAATACTATTATTAATTCTGTGCTAAAACTCGAAAGGAAATTCGTGAGATCAATTAGTAGTACCACCGCCAGACGTCGCGCCGCCGGCCGGCCGCCTGGAGTCCATGGGATCACCCGAGTTCACGCGACAGTTTTGGACGGGCGTAACTACGTGGTCTCAATCGAAAATCAATATCGCAACTTTTTTATCTTATTTCATACACAAATTTGGATTACGTATATGGATAGAGGAATTATTTACTATACTACTATTCACATCAAAATACTCTATTTATTGCAAATAATGTTTTATCTTATGTTATCAAGGCGATTCAAAAATCTAACAACAATGTTGCCCTCTCGAAAACCTTAAAAATACTACCGAAATATGTTTTACTTTGCAGGCATACTTCTCACGGCACATTACATGTCGGAGTACAATCAGGACAGGTTCGTTCTGGACATCATAGCTCAGGAAGCAGCTCCACCTCACCGACAGGCGACGGCTCAAGTGTTTGTAAGTTTATGTTTTTTAAAATCGGTCCAGGCGTCTACGACTTCTACGAGTAATCAGAGTAACATACATAAAAAAAGAAAAACATATATATGATACGGGCAACTTGAGAAGACTGGTCCCTATGAATAGTGATCGGCCTGTATACATAATGCCCATGTCACATGGGCAATTTGATTAAAATTTCATGCCTAATAATCAATTTTTCCGGTCAATATGAATAAGGGCAAATACGTTTTGGGCAAAATAATAAAACAAATAAAATGAAGTGTTTTTGTTTATTAACGTTATTAAACTTCGAAGTTCTTATAGGAAAAAACATACAAAACTATTTAACATAATAGTACAAAGGAAATTAAACACTTAATAACATAGGTTAAGTAAGTAGTTTCATTACTTTTATTTTTATAAAATTTTGAGCAAAATTACCAACCTACTATCTTTTCTATATCTTGATTAGCTCTTTCTACTGAGCCCTGTGATTGGCTGTCGCGGGGTTTGCCATGTATAGTTCTACAATAACTTTATTAACGAATTCCTTGCCATTGTCGCTGTGTAAAATGCACGGCGCTCCAAATGTTGTAAAAATATCCAGCAAATGACATGCAACTTCTTCGGCTCGCTTTGTTTGTAGTGGCTTGAGAATCACAAACTTGGTGAGATGGTCTTGATAAATCATGATGAACTTAAAATTATCATCGGCTTAGTAGGGAACCGCCTGGTCCAAGTGATAAATTCAATCTATTGCTTACGTTGATTTTTTAAATATACCACGGGCTGTCGGCATATATGGACCGGTCAAAGTAAACCTCCTCCTTTTTTTAATTCGGTTAAAAAATCGACATTGTGTGCGTCTGTATGACACCGACAAGAGTCTGGCTTATATCTTCAGCTCATATCATATCTCCATGTTAAATTTAATTTACTTTTCCTATATTTCATGAGTTGAAATAGCTCCAAATATTCTTCCTTTACTTTTTCAGATATGGATCATCGACCGTTCTGCCCTCATCCGCATGGTGGTCTCTCGAAGCTGTTCGGAGCCGGTGGACGGTGTTCGACGTCGACTGGCCGACGCCAGCAGATCTCTGCTGGTGATGGGGAGGAGACTGCCTTTGGTGCAAGCGGACAGGCGGTATGACAGCTGGTAAGATAGCCATAGACACAGAATTAATTGACCGAGAAAGCAAAGCGAGCGAAGCATCAGTTTCGAGATTGGCCAAAATGCTTTTGTCCGGCTGTTCTCGCCAAGGGCTCGCATTTCTAAAACGATTCTCTTAAAATTTTGTGAGAAGGTTAGAAAATTTTATAGAATTGTATAGACGATTTAGTTTTTTTTTTTGGATTTTTATAATGATGGAAATATGGAGGTCAAAAACTTTATCATTATTATTTTAGTTTTTTTTTAATGGTCATAATTCTTTTTTGCTACCCTTATTAAGACGCGACTTTTTTGTTTTGGTTGGGTCTCATTGCTGTTTATAAGCTTTGTGAATTTAGTTAAAAATGTTATTGGTTTAGGTGTGAAGTCCACCTGCACGCCGTGGACCCAACTTCGTATCAGGTGTTGCCAGTTGAGAAGGTTCTGGAGACCGTCGACTCCAAGTACGACGAGCTGAAGGATGTGTACCAGGAGTTTGGAGTGGAAACCCTGATCGCGGCCAGCGCTTCTTCTAAAGGTAGCTATATTTTCTACAGCTATTTTATACCTAGCTAATATCATAATGCGAAGTTTGTAGTTTGTTTGAAAGGAAAAAAAGAAGGAAACGTTTGTCCCGCTTCCACGACAAAACAGCTAAACGGGGTATAATAATTTTTGTTACCTAGATCTAAGATATAAGTTATCTTAGATTACTACAAAGCACTCACAAAGTATATTTACTTTTTATCCCGGTAAACGTGAAGTTCCCGTGGGATTAAATTTGTGTTATATTATAACCTTTGACCACGCAGGCGCCTAGGCAGCGCAAAACCCTCAGCCGCTTTGGCAACAAATTTTCCCAACCAATTGATAAAAATAAGTTGAAATTTTGTTATGCGCCTAGTTGCCCAAAAAGAAATTACATTTCTGTTTCACATCCAGTTGCCAATGAAGAATTCATCACAAAGCAACGTGCAAACTAGTTCCTCCATATTTTTAATTTATTTCTGTTTTTAAGAGACAAGGTCTTGATGATCAGATAATTAAGATGATTCATTATAATTCCAGCTCCCGACAGTTTCGACCCAGCGCTGGCAGCCTTGATAGCATTACTTATAGTGCTGTTCACAGGCATCGTCACCTTTATTGTTGTCTGCGCGTGTCTCAAGCACCGGTAAATTTAGTACCTATTTTGTTTTTCTGGTATATAACCACTTCGTACTTGTTATTTTTCGCGTGGTTGACTTTCCATTTTTTCTTTTCCATTTTGCAGTCTTTAAAAGCTTTAACATGCCAACATTGGCATTTTGAGAAGCATGTTGCCCTTTTGGCACGAATATAACGCTGCCGTGTGGTTTTTGGCAGAGTAGAATAGGGCCAATACAAGTCCTCCCGTGTGTCCAGCTGTATTTCCTAAGTCGTCTTCTACGACAGCCACGAGAGGACTTGGCACTCCAAGTGTTGTTGTAATGTATTTGTGTGTGTGTTTTTCCGGGAAATTAGAAAGGGCCCAAACGGCACAGCACAGTTGCTTAAGTGTTAATACAGTGCATATTTTTAGGGTAATACCAACTCCATCGATGCAGTCCAGTAAAGGCGACAGCTTAGCCAGGAGAAGAATACTCGAGGAGTTGAGTACCACAGAGAACCCGCTGTGGCTGGAGACGAAACTCAGGCCGTATGAGGAACAGGAGCTGACGATGAACGTGTTCGGGGACCAGAATGAGCAGGGCATTGTGGAACCCCCCCAGGTAACTTATTTTAATAATAATATAAGTATATAGGGACAAATAACACTTATTGAGCTAGCCCCAAAGTAATTTTGAGACTTGTGTTATGAGATACTGACTAAACGATATAAATAAAAACGATAATAAAAAATTTAAACACGAAATTTGAAAATTTTTTCATTAACCGTCAGTAGTTTAGCCAGTCGTGTCAATAAACGAACTAACCTAACTGACATACAAAAGAAAGTAAGCTAGAAAAAAATATCCACCGATTAGTTGATATATTTGCCTAACTAATTAAAAATACTAACAGGTATTTTAAGAAGGTTTACATAGTAGTAACGAATAATACATACTTGCAATGCATCTTTACCACCACATGCTCACCCGTAACCCAGGCAACTTTCCTAGAAACCTGTTCAGAGGACCAACCTGATGAAATCCATTGGAATATTCAGGAATAGGTTTTGGCGGGTTTTCCAAGTCACATAAACATATCCAAAGGGTCTCTACCAGCAGATTAGATATTGTACCAAATAAGATAATAATATACCTAATAGGAACACACATAAAAATTCTGTGATTCTATATCGTTGGGATACAGATCTAGATCTGTATTCAATTCAAAAGACCGCGTTTAAGGACCCGTGATCTTCAATTCCTCAAGGACATACCTACATGTGCAAAGCCGGGATTTTTGATAGATAACTTTTGCAGACTGACAACACGTACGCCACGATACAAGGCAGCCGCACAGCAGAGAGGTTCGGGGACTACGCCACGCTTGGAGGGGAGTCACCAACACCTTTAGAAGCTGCGCTTGGTTTCCAGGTAAGAGAGCTCTCTATAATTACATCACTTCAGAAAAGGAGGAGGTTATATGTTCAACTGTATATATTTTTTTATGTATGTTCACCGATATCTCCGTTATTTGTGGACCGATTTTCGAAATTCTTTTTTTATTCGAATGAGTACATTTCCGAGGTGGCACAATAGATTTTTAAAAAAATTGTTTGTGAAATTTGGTGATGAACTAAGTTTTTTGTTTATAAAAATGTTTATATTATAGATATTGCATTAAATGGTTTAACATGAGTAACATAGCTAGTCCGTGTTTGTTACTTGGTGTAAACCATTGTCGAAATAAAGTTGACATCTAGTAAAATGCCACTGTCTCACCTGTCAATGTCAACCTGATTTGGGCGGATAATGGGTAAAATCTAGTTAGGTATGTATAAAGTATGACGCTTCGATTTTTCTGTAAAACTTTTTTGACGATTCTTCTTTCACGTTTAAGAATTTAGTACCTGGGTGACCGAGCTTTGCTCAGTCGGTTACATCTTAGACATTAACTACATTTTTTTAAACTTGTCTAAAAACAATGCAAAATAAAAAATTATATATAAACTTAAACATAAAAAAAAACAAAAGTAAGTCACCGAGTGGGATTCGAACCCGTAACACTCTTTCTAGCGGTTAGCATCCTTAACTGCTGAGCTAAGCGGATGGCGGCCGGCGCGACGAAATTACCGACCATATTCTGCGTGGAAAGATAAACGAATGAAAACTCGAAAACACGCGTTTTCCCAAACATAAGACTAATCTAGATCGATTGTTTACCCTAAAAAACCCCCATATACCAATTTTCTGCGAAATCGTTAAAGCCGTTTTCGAGATCACAGAAATTTATAAATAAATAAATATACAAGAATTGCTCGTTTAAAGGTATAAGATTAAAGACAAATTTAAAAACATTGTCTTTAATAAATATTTATGACCTACGTACATGTGATCGTTTACACATCAGGCAGTTTCTTTGCCCAACGGATTAGCTTGGCATTTTTCGCACGTTGCCTCGATGTGATGCTTTTAATGAAATTATATTTCATTTATTTCAGTTTCATATATAATTCCTTTTATTTAGTAGGTACCAAATATTCTATTTATTGTCAAGATGTATAATTTATTCTTAATAAATCACCCTCTTTTTCAGGGCAGCACATTCAAGCCTCCGTCGCCAAATACCCCGGAGCCTCCGCCGCGGCCGTCAGGGATGGGGGCGCTATGACTGCGTAATTAGGTAACCTCAAAGATATAGACTTTTAAATTATGTAAATTAAAGTGACAAAAATGGGTCCAATTTTAATTTGGTCAATAAAGACCTGATCTCTTCATGAGATTATATGATATAAAAAAGTAAGGTCATTTTTTTAATCGCGACATTAGATTCAAACTGGTTTAATCAAGGTCACACTTTTTTAAATAACTTTAATTTTTAGTCTGAAACATTAACTTTTTTTAATTAAAAATAACGTGAGACACAGACATTATTACAATGAGTAAACGGGTTACTCACGTATAGAGCCAGCTACTGCCGACATGTTTCGACCTCATCCGGAGGTCTTCACCAGGGCGAATGTGACTACAGGCCCGTACACTGCACCGGCTCACCGGCACACTTATCCTGTCTGCTGTCACTGGGAGGAATTCCTCCCGACTTCCATTGTTTTACTATTGTGTCTGGGTATTGGCGCAGCTCAATTATTTATTATATTTGTCGGCAGTAGCTGACTCTATACGTGAGTATCCGTTAACTCTTTGTAATAAATTGAAACTTGCTACTGACTTTAAAGTTTATAATACTTAAATAGTTTGCCCCTTAATATCAGACTATCTTAATGTATAAGCAGAGTTTAAAATGGTATTTTTACAAAGTCTGTGTATTAATTATTTAGCAAGAAAGTCAAATAAATTAATAATACCTAACTGCCATTTTGGATCGAAAATTCTTGCTAAATAAAACAAATATATTTTTGTAAATATTTATTAAAACTAATATTAATTTACTTGCATGTTGGTGACGTATCATATTTAAGACATCATAGCAAGAAAAGACTGTCAAATTTTATAGTTTTGTTACCAATATTTGTAATATACATTTTTGTATGGTACATCAACAACGTTCATTAGTAGATAGGTATGTATTTTTGATCTGATTGTATTGTATTTTTGTAAATTCTTTACAATAGGACCTTAATAATAAGAATAAGAGGAAACCGATTTCTTAAGAATCTTATGTCAAGCTTAGCCAATTTTATAGGAAATTCCTCTATAACTTAAATCAGTATTTTTTTTTAAATAAAATGATATTTTTTTACTTTTTTTAAAACTATTATAAAAACCTCTTTGCCATATTTGTAAAAAATACAAATAATGTACAAATGTATTTTATTCTTCTAGTTATTAAGATTTTATGTTTAGTAAGGACATTTAACTTTCTTGTAGACTTCTATTTTTAATAAATATCAAATTTTAAAATTGTAATTTATAAAAATATTAAGGTCTTACAAATATACTGAAACTATTTAAGGTTAAAAACTTAAATGGACAAAGTTGTTTAGAAAAATATATTGAAATATGAAATAGATTATTTTGCTTTACATACAAACTCAGATCAGCCTGTATGGAGGTCAGGTCAACTTGTATGGAGACATTTTTTTTTTCATTTTTCCATATCATACTTAACTTGGGGAAAGTATATTAGTATCTTGGACTGAATTAGACCCTTTATATTTTTATAATACAATAATTTATTTGGCCATAAATAAAAACATTCCATTGCACTTGTTGCCTCAATGTACTCGAATCTAATTTAAGTATTTAATGACGTCATAACATCACTTTATTGCGTAGGCAAACAAGTCAATAATATAAAACTTTGTAAATATTGTCCTTTATACACCTTTCAAGTATTATTTAAATAAAATAAAGAGAGTATTTTAATGTGTTTATTTATTTTTCTTTTCATTATAACATCTATCGAGCACTTTCATGATATATCTAACCTCAGATAAGTATTGAGACAAGCTACTTCTCAAACATTCTTCTAGATCTGTAAGACTTTTGTTGTATTGCATCAGTAGTTCGTTCATTGCCTTTAATTTTAATGAAATAAGTCTTTGCAATGTTGTGTTATAAGTGTCTTTTTCAACCTGAAAGTAAAAGTAAGACAAAAATAATATTTAAACCATTTGTGGGTATACAAAAGAGCGATAATAATAGGGGTCAATAGGGATGACAACGGCGTCATGAAAGTATAATCCTAATTTAAATTATTTCGTCCGTCTTTAGATTATCCAAAAATAATGGACTTATATTTTTCCCTATACCAAAAATGTCAAAATTTATAAAGATACGGAGCATCAAAGTTCCGAAATGGGGGCTTGCGAGGTAAAAATCGTAACTAGCCGTGACGTCTTGCGAAATTTAAATGCGCTGTATCTTGGTCATTTTTCGTTTCTTAGAGAATAAGAAAAATACGTGTATACGATATAATAGGTATCAGTCGCGTCTTCATTATAATAGGCATGAAGAACGAAAAAAGATTATTAAAAACAATATTTTTTAACGCGACTGATACGAACCAATAAGTCTAGCGACTCTATTTGAACAAATTGGACAATCCTCAATGAACTAAAACTTTGTAACAAGAAAATTATGTTTTTTTACCAAGTTGTACCCTAAAAGTTGTTGAAAGCTTAGTTGTTCGTTTTGACGAGTTTATCACACCTTTTTGCGTAGATCTACGCAACGGCATAAGAGAGAGCACGTTTCAACAACAATTAAACCTTCTCTCTCTCTCTCTCTCTCTCTCTCTCTAACTTAGTTCTTATTTGATCACAAACATAAACATATCCCTCACATCTAAACACAGAGAGTGTTACTCACGCATACATAAAATTATATTAAAATATTGATACTGATATTTAATTTAAATTTAAAATATATGGGTAGTATCAAGGTAGGTAATACTAAAATAACTTACATATTCTACAATGCAAGATGCCAATTCTTTTTCACTGAAATAGTTTAACTTGCATAATCTTACTAGATATCTGTAGCCTTTCCGCCATTTCTTGATCTGAAACGAAAAAGCACATCTAGCGTCGCAACTTTGAGCTTTTTATATCGCAGAAGTACCTACGGTTTGAGGGCTACGTGAATTTTTCGGTGCCCTGTGTTGCCCCTATTTGAAATAAATTATTTGAAAGGAAACAGAGATATCATTTAAAATTATGCCTAGACCCAACCCTAGTCAACCCTTCAAACTATTTATGAACTACTGTATAAAATTTAAAGTCAAAACAACGCACATTAGCTAAGAGCGGCCGTATTTCGCAAATGCGTAGGAAAGCTTCACGTTCTCACTTTGTTAGACAAAATTTTAAATGATATCCGTTTAATTTCAAATAATTTATTTCAAATGGAGGCAGCAATGGACCTCGAAAAATCTTGTGACATTTATTATTTTAAACGGTATTAAAGAAAGCTAAAGTACAAAATAAATAAGATTGGTACATCTCAGAAACAGTTTACGTGAGTAGAGAAAAGAGAAATATACACGTGTTCGGACATAATGAGGCAAACAATTTATCAATAAAATACCATCTACTTATGCTAAGCTAATCCATGCAATATACAACACGTTTATTGGATTACGACCCGAAGCGCCATCTATTACTTTTTACGTTTGACGACCTCCATGGCGTAATGGTCAACACGCTAGACCGCCAACCCGGAGGTCCTGGGTTCGATTCCCAGCCAGGGCAAGTTGGAAAATGGCCTTTTTCAATTTTTCCTGGGTCTTGGATGTTTATCTATATATGTATTTGTTATAAAATATAGTATCGTTGAGTTAGTATCCTATAACACAAGTCTCGAACTTACCTTAGGGCTAGCTCAATCAGTGTAATTTGTCCCTATATATTTATATTTATCTATTACTTGCCAGGTAAATCAAAAACCCCGACTTTCAAGCGTTAACCCCCAATTACTTTTAAACGGCTGAACAGATTTTCATCGTACATAGCTAAGAACCAGCGCAAGGAAACTTGCTTTCACATGAAAAAACCACATCGAAATCGATCCATCCATTCGAGAGCTACGCCACAGACAGACAGACATTAGCATGAAACTTATAAGCCCCTCTTTTTGTCAGGGTTTAAAAAAAGTTATCTCTAAGCTAGGTTTCTTATCTACTAACCTCCTTTTTAAGCTGCAAAATAGCCCGTCTCTTCTCTGCTGCAGCAGCCATAGAGTTCTTCAAACAGTCCCCTTCTTGCTCATTATAATCAATTTCCATCCTGTTTATACCTTTTCCGTGTATGTTGATACAGTCTTCCCACTGAATTCAGAAAATTTACATAATGGTAACAAAAAAAACCTCCGTAGAAATCTCAGAACTAAAAGAAAGCAAGAGAATAGGTATAGTATTCTGTTCACTGCTACTGGCAATGTTTCACTGCTAGACATAGGCTCTACCAAGGATTTCCAAAATGATCTAAAGCGGCCTGCATCTAACGCCTTCTAGCGACCTTGACCAGGTCGTCAGACCACCTTATGGATGTGAGTGTCCTGTATACGCTTTGCTTGCCAGTACGTGGTCGCTTTTCAAGAATCGGCCATCGGTTCGTCGCGCTGTGTGTCCCGCCCACTGCCACTTCAACCAGCTTTTCAGCTGGGCTAAGTCAGTGAGTTTTGTTCTCCTACGAATTCGATACGAATTTAGGATCACGTAGAGAAACACCAAACATAGCCCTCTCCATAGCGCGTTGCACGACCTTGAGCTTTCGTATGAGACCCATAGTAAGCAACCACGTTTCAGAATTATAAGTCATCACTGGTAACACACATTAATCGTAGAATTTAGTCTTGAGACACTGAGGTATTTTGAATGAAAGACACTGCGTAGCTTTATAAAAATGAGTTGACGGGCTACTCACGTGCAGAGTCAGCTACTGCCGACATGTTTTGACCTCATCCGAAGGTCTTCATCAGGGCGATTGTGACTACAGGTCCGTATACCGTACCGGCTCGCGATACAACGCTGGCCATTCATAAAGTATTTAGAGCCTACCTTTGCACCAACGCTAGTCCTAAAGTTATGGTCCCTATGTCTCATCATCTGGACCCTATAAAGCGCCGTCAAGTTGACCTGCTTCAGCTGGAACTTCTCAGTCCAGGTCGCCAACAGCTGCTTGTCTGACTTTTCCAGTTTCAGTGATTGGTTCAGATCATACTCATAAGTTTTCAGTTTTAGGAAGGTGTCAATGAATCCTGTTGTTGTCTGTAATATTAAATGTTGTTGGAACCATAAGTAAATAATCGCGGCCAAGTGCGAATCCAATTCGAAATGGCCGGTTTTGAAACCCTGTTATAAAGTTAATAAACCAACTTAGAACAAAGTTAGTGACTTGATATTTTGCGAGTAGAGAGATATCACTTTAGCTAATTAAGCATAATTTATTGTACACAAGAAAAACTACCTCTGTGGCCTAGTGGTCAACATGTCAGGCTGCTACTCCTAGGTTCAATAACCTGTGTCTTGGATGTTTATCTATGTATGTATTTGTTATAAAATATAGTATAGTTGAGTTAGTATCCCTTAGCACAAGTCTCGAACTTACTTTGGGGCACATTAGGGGCTTACATAAGAACATTTATACAAGTCAGAAAAGTGAATATTCAGCGGATTGATGCCATAAAGAGATCTCTTACAACCAACTGGCCAGTAATGCATTAGTTTTACGAGCTATTTTGAATTATATATTTGCGATATTCAAGTAAACTTTAAAACCAACAAATGTAAGTATATTTACCTTCAACCCTCCACATTGTGTCCCCAACAACACAAACACTAGCAAAACAAACATCTTCACTCACATTCTCACCCAAGTTGATGTTCCGGAATGATTTGGCAGTGTGCAACGGATAACATTGAACTAAATGAGATTCAAGAGCAATGCTATCTTGGCGCTTGCTAGAATATATCTACACATATTAGTCAAAAAACAATGCATACTTACGTACACTATAGCAAACAAACAAATAAATATACAATGTCCTTTTTAATTAAGTACAAATATTTTAAGGGGTGGTTCAGTCCATCATTTTGAACAACTTTTCCCAATAAATGTATATCGAAATACGAAAAAAAATTTTTCATTTTCGATAGTAATGATATCACGTGACTACTTCGATTTGTATGAAAACCTAAAATTTTTTTTTCGTACTTCGATATACATTCATTGGAAAAAGTTGTTCAAAATGATGGACTGAACCACCCCTTAAAATATTTGTACTTAATTAAAAAGGACATTGTATAGGGACAAAATATACAGATTGAGCTAGCCCCAAAGTAAGTTGGAGACTTGTGTTATGTGATACTAACTCATCGATACTATATTGTATAACATATACATAAACATCCAAGGCCCAGGACAATAATAAGGCCATTTTACAACTTGCCCTGACCAGGGATCAAAACAGCATCTCTGGGTGGCGGACTAGCATGGTGACTACTACGCCACTGAGGTTGTCATAGAAGTTCACCGTAAACTGTGAACTCAGGAACCCCACCCCACATCTCGGCAACCCAGTGTTGACAAATTTGGCTCATGTTTATAAAAAATACTGTTGGCCATATTACGAGTATCT
Source organism: Acrobasis consociella (assembly GCA_963555685.1). Taxonomy (NCBI): domain Eukaryota; kingdom Metazoa; phylum Arthropoda; class Insecta; order Lepidoptera; family Pyralidae; genus Acrobasis; species Acrobasis consociella. Next base: position 1,378,409 of record OY743116.1, read on the forward strand.
ACCATATTTATGTAGCTTCAATTGATACTCAAGATATCGTCGAACAAACGAACATATATACAAACGCTCGATTGTTTATGTAGACTCTGACATCATGATCATCATCATCATGTCAGCCCAACTTCCGCCCACTGCTGAGCAACATCGCTCGTTACAATTTCTAAAAGGCATGGTCAGATCAGTCCATGATTTGATCAACGTACAAACTGGTAATACGAAGAAATGTTTTTCATAGATACATCACGTCTTTATCCCTGCAGACATAGCATGACAGTATTTTGAGTCTTGCGATTTTATCCTACTTCCTAAAAGTTTGTAAGTATGGATGGATATTTGTTACTCTTTGACGCGCAAACGGTTGGACCAACATTGATAAAATTTGATAGGCAGGAAGCTGACACCCTAGATTAACACATAGGCTGCTTTAGTTTTATTTTATTTTATTAGGAAGACCAACAACTATTCCAACTTACATAGATAACTATAAGACACAGAGAGTCCATTACAGGTCCTCACTGATAGAAAACATTGTATTTTATAAAAGATTACGATCTCTAAATATGAAGTTATCATTTCCATGCTCTCAAGAAACCGCATATTCAGTCAGTACTTAATTCATGTAAATATAATAGTATAGTAGTATACATATGGGATTACTTGTTAGGAAGTAAATAGGTACGTAATTTACTTACATCACATTTAAGTGTCATTGTCGTTAACTACATCTTTAGGCGCAGATAACACTGCGGCACGCAGCTAGTTTTGCATATTTCTTACAAATCGCGAGCAATTAGCTGAACTGATGAACTCAATCAGCATTTTTTTGCGTACCTATATACCTGTATATAAAAAGTTTCTGACCCCGCCTCTCGGTGGAGATAATCTTTAACAACCAAGGATATTTTGTCTTCCGAAGGATAAAAGTCCTTCCTTTGCGCAGACTTTTAAAAAAGTAGGTATTTTTATTTTTAAGATTATAATGATAAGTAATGCTAGCAAAAACTTGGACAGTTTTGAAATATTTATTCGTTAATTTGTTACAAAAATATAGTTTTACAATAATATTAACAACAGTCATAGTGTTACTCACAAAAATAAATTTAATAAGTATTTAAAATAAAACTTGTACTCTATGATTTATAATGAGTGCGATGCATTTTTCACTCACATACATACTAAACAAAATAAAAATAAAAAATATGTACGTTTTCTGGTTAGTTCATAGCTAACAATATTTTCTTGGCTATAAAACATTTATTTTTCAATACTTATACTTACCACAGATTTAAACATTTAATTAATTACCTATATGGTTGAGATGAACGAGTTTAATTAGGTAAATATTCAAATGCAATCACTCTCACTGTCAGAAATCATCGAGTCTTACAATAGGTAAATTGTTTCCCTAACACCAATTGCAACTCTATCACACATATCTTTCTTAAGCCTTGACAAAAAGAGGGGTTTTTAAGTTTGACGTTAATGTCCGTCTATCTGTGTGTCTGTAGCATCGTAGCGCTTAAATGGATGAACCAATTTTGCGGTTTTTATTCAAATAAAAGCAAGTTCACTTGCGGTGGTTCTTAGTTATGTTTGATGCAAATCGGTTTGGTGTCGTTGAAAAGTTATTGAGGGTTAACGCTTGAAAATTGGGGTTTCGTAGTTTGTCTGGCAATTAATAGATGGCGCTACGGATATTAGTTCTACTATTTAATTCCTCCGCTCATCGCTAGATGGCATTTAAATATGAAACTATTGAAAGTCGGGTTTTTTTTTATTTGACTGGCAAATAAACTTGTATAAATAAACATCTACTTAATAATAATCTCTCAAACATTAACAATCATAAATAAATTTAACTATAAGCTCAATTTCAACAAAAGTACCTATTACTCCTAAAACATATCGCTCTCTCGGACTGACTGTTTCATTTTTTGGGATTCCATATTTGATTTTGCACTAATATAAGGAATTTATAAAATTTTGTAACAAAACAAATTGTGAAAAATTAAGTATTGTGTATTATACCACGGTGATAATCACACACATCCTGCAATATATGACAATTTTATATAAATAAATACATTAATTCGTTTAAAAATTATCAATCATGAAAGCATACGAAAATATGTTCTGTTATGAACTGGAATGATACACCAACAATCAGTCCTACTTCGATATTTCTTTTATGTAACAAAACAAAAACATAATAATTTATTTACATACCTATATCACTCAATGCAAAGACAGATCGCCTTATTACAAAATGCGGACTAACACTAGCACTAACTTGGTTTAAACCTGATTCAAACCTAGTTTAAACCATTATGTACTAAAATGAAGTTCACACTGAAAGATGTGAAAGTGACATATTAATAATAAATAAATTCATTTATTTCAGATGTCATAGATCCATATATGATACACTTATTAGAAGTTCACAAAATACACAATTAAATAGCAATAAAAATGTCACACAATACTTGAATTAAAATTGAAATAATAATGAAATAAAAATGTCACAAATCACTACTATCTACTAAATACTTATAAATACCTTCTCTGCGGCATAGGTACTGCGACGTGTCTGTCGCTGCAGTGCCGGAGGTAGGTACAGTCCAATCTGTCAGCGATCATCTTCAGGATGACATTGGAGCTGCCTCGCACTCTGCGCACCAAGGAGGCGCCCCGCTTACGTATAGTTGTGTGAAAACAATCTGTGCGGGCTTTCGCGAACATGCCCGAGGCGCTACAGTATCGTGGCAACCCCAAAATCACCCTAAAAGCATTATTGTACAGGACGCGGAGGTCATTGTAAGCCCGCTTTGTATAATTTGCCCACAAGCTGCAGGTGTATAATGATGTACAATACGATCGGAAAAGTGTAATTTTGACCTCCTGTAAACATCGTGCAAACCTGCGTGCAATCATATTGGCTCTAATAGACAATGCCCTTCGCTCCCTCCCAATATCAGCATTGTCATCAAGGCCGGCAGTAATTAGGTGACCCAGGTATTTAAATTGACCTACCCATTCCAAAGCTATATTATTTATTTTTACAGGTGGTATATTCTGAGGACACTTTGTACCCGCCTTGAACACCATGCACTGACTTTTTTTTACATTATATTTTAGACCGTGGCTACAATATAATGTAAAAAAAAAAAAAAGTCAGTGCATGGTGTTCAAGGTGGTATTAAATATTGATGTGAAGTGACTTCTTGTTTTTAAATCAAGTACTAACGTTAGTCCATATTGTGTAAGTATTTAGACGAAAAATTACTTATCTAAATGAGACATGGCACACTTACGACCCTTTAATAATACTATTTTTAATAAATATGTTTTATTAAACTTAACCTGACCTGCTTTAATTTTAGTGCATTTTAGTTATCTTTTAAACACAGGCATAAATTTTAAATTTTGCTTCCATTTATTTTGCTACAAAATTTAAATGGTATTTTGGCATGAAGCTTTTACAAATTCAAGCAGTTTAAATTTCTTATGGCATCTATATAATGGCAATTATTATAATTTATAAACAAGATTATCTATAAAAATATTACCTACCTAATTTCGCGTAAAGAAAAACTTAAACCGTCTTATTATGAAACGGAGAAGAATTTTAGTACTTTTAAACCATTATTCACCTAAATGACGTTGACAGTAACAAAAGAATGTGACATTTTTGAGAGAGACATTCTTGTTTTGGGCGAATATTAGCAATTATTGTTTAGTACTGTAACGTATTTTGTTATCACAGAATAATAGTTTAAACAAAGTTTTAAATAAGACGGTGAACATTCTAACAGACAACCCAATCTTAGCAACCAATAATATTTACAAATATTAGTACTCAAATTGAACACAATTTCGTTTTTATAAACTTTCGATTATAAATTCACCTTAATGACGTTGACAGTTGCAAAAACTATGACATTTTCAGGTTCTTCTTGTTTTGGGCGAATATAAGTAATAATATTTAGTCTGTGATAATAGTTTAAACCAAGTTTTAAATAAAACAGTGAACATTCGAACAAACAACCCAATCTTAGGAACCAATAATATTTACAAATATTAGGACTCAAATTGAACACAATTTCGTTTTTATGAACGTTCGATTATAAATTTAATATTCGAATAATCATCTTGCTTTCCAATAGTTGATTGTCATCGATACTCATACCTACTTCATAAGCATGTTTGGTCTATAACATAGCAAGTATGTCAATTGTTTATTTTGTCTAGTGCAATACATGCGCAAGTCCCCCCTTCTAATGGCATAATGACAATCAACTTCACTTCGGCCACAGAATTATCATAAGTATTACGTACAGAATGGAATTTTCTAAGGTCCCGCGCAATATGCGTATTATTGCGTATGCGTCCCCGTTCCCCGTCCTCGCACCCCTCCCCCGTTTTCACTTTGTAGAGGCGCCTGAAGCCGCTCGCTCAACACGGGAGTGAGGTGCGGGGCGGGGAACGGGAACGCATATTACACGAGACCCTAGGATTTTCCATTTCAAATAGATATAAGACAAGATTGTAAAGTCAATAATAAAAAAAATTGAATTTGAAGTTTTGTATGTAATACTTTTTTAGCCATTTAGGTCCCTAAAGGCTATTCTGTGCTTCAGCTTTAATTTCGCAAGCAAGATTGGAACTCCTCGATGGCCTCCTTGGACTGCCGGGTGGCATGCTTTCTGAGGTGGTTGAGTTTCCTATGCGAGTGCAGCAAGAGGTCCCGGTAGGATCGCCGGGAGTGCTGCAAGTCTTCATGGAACCGGTGCAGCTCGTTGGCTGCGTGGCGCCTCCAGCGCTGGACTCGCGGCATTTTCTATAAAATGTTCGAAATTAAAGCAGGACACGTCAAAATATAAGTCCAAGTCCTCCCTTGGATGTTTTAGAACGCGACTTAGGAAATACAAGCTAAACAAAGCTTATAAACATCAATGAGAACTTTTCAACCCGGCCAGCGTGGAGAGTGTAGGCTAAATCCGGTCGCTGCTTTGGCTAAGTATGGCTCTGGTAGTACAGAGAGGGTCGTGCTCCTGCAGTGGAGACATAATGACCTGATGATGATGATAATGACGTCAATATATCTTAGGGCTGCGTACCCAAAGGGTAAAAAAGGGGATCTTATTACTAAGACTCTACTGTCCGTCTGTCCATCTGTGTAAATTTAAAAAAAAGCGGCCAAGTGCGAGTCGGACTCGCCCATGAAGGGTTCCGTAGCAGCAAGCAACATAATATAAGTCTTGTATGTTTTTTTTTTCTATTTGAGTTGATTGAATTAAAGGTAATTCGCGGTTTACGATTTATGACGTATATAAAAAAAACTACTTACTAGATCTCGTTCAAACCAATTTTCGCTGATAGTTTGCATGGTAACGGATATCATATATTATGGTTTTTTTTCTATTTTGGTGTGAAAATCTTAATGCGGTTTACAGAATACATCTACGTACCAAGCTTCAACAGTATAGTTCTAATAGTTTCGGAAAAAAGTGGCTGTGACATACGGACGGACAGACAGACAGACAGACAGACAGACATGACGAATCTATAAGGGTTCCGTTTTTTGCCATTTGGCTACGGAACCCTAAAAAACAGTAAAACACATAAATTTGTCGATAATTAATTTTGGAGTAAGTTTTCATTAAGATTTATATTGATAGCAGGGAACTCTTACAAAGTACATGATAACTTACTTCACACGGAACGCCGCAGTTATTGACTAATTTGTCGCATTTCTTGATGAAATCCTCGCTCTGTAAAAGTAAAAAGAAATAAAATCATAAATTACACGAATATGATATATGATATTAGAGTTTCACGGTCACAATTACTGTTATTAGTATTTTGACAAGTCAGCTATCGCGGAGCATCTTTCACAAGCTGGAGTCAATCACTGGATTGAGCTACGTCAACCCAAAATACTTGCGACTGAACCACAGAATTAATAATAGTATTACATACAGAACGGAAACTCGCACCGTCCCCCGCAATCTGGTGTCCCCGCAACCCTTCCCCCGTTATTGTGAGGTGTAAGCGCCAGTAAAACAGGGTTATTGGTAGTCGCACGTTGACATTACGCGAGTCACTTAGGATTATTGAATTATAATGGTGAGAAACTACGCACATTATCATTGTTTATCCACGGAAAACAATAAATAACAATAATTTTATAGATTTCCGAGTGATAAAAACAGGTAAGCAAAGCAACAAATTCTGTGGTGAAGACCCTGATTGTTTAACTCACACATTTGACGTGTGCACGGACGGATTGTTTCGTTTGTAGTAGTACTAGGTATATATGCTGCTCCGTTTGTATGAAGTGCCATACCTGTGACTGAACGCCATTACATACCACGCTTAGTTAAAGAGGCGATTGAAATTAAGAAGCATCCCAATTTTAATCGAGAAAATGGCTTCAAGTTGTATGGCACGTGGAATCCAGTGATTGAGCTTTGTAAAAAGAGTGTGCGAATAACTAAAAACAATTCCCGAACGGACACCGTCAGTGTTGTGTGTAAGGACTTATGCAACAAATGACGAAGAAAGAGGGTAGACCGATATGGTTGCCCTTGACAGCCGAACATCCATCGCAGTTCCTCAGTCGGCCAGCGACCATGATGGCAGAAGGGCCGTTGAAATATCTGGCAAAGAACGATATTAATTGCGGTAAGTCCCGTAATACTAATAACAGTAATACGTATATATATGAGTTTGAATTTAAGTTAAATTTAATAATTTTTTCCAATATTGTACTTTAAAAAAAATGTTAAGAATTAAGAAAAAATATTATATATTTGTCTTTGTATTAAATAAGTTTATTTTACGATCGTTTATGTAGCTATGCTTATTAAATTATTTATGTTTCTTGTCTATTTAATTATTTTTCTATTGTATTGCCCATTATCTCTTTTTCCCATTTGTTCACGCCTGCTTGCTGTAAGTTTTTTTTAGAAAAAGAATAGAGTAAAAATTTAAAATAAATGTCTGTCTGTTTGTCTGTATGTCTGTTTGTACACGCTAATCTCCGGAAATACTAGACGGATTCGAAGGAAACTTTTTTGTTATATAGCTATTAAGCCTGGGCAACATATAGGGTATAAATGATTTTGGAAAATAGAACGCCTGACGCAGAACCACAATGGTCCAGCTAAACTATAAGAGATATAAAAATGTCGCCTTAGTAAAAGTTGTTCAGTCTGATCAGCATTTTCCAGAGACATAAAGTCCACGCGAACGAAGTCGCGGGCTTCGGCTAGTGTTTATATAAATGTTTTATTTGTAAATTGTCAAGTGGACTAATAAAACAAAAGTGCCTACTACTACCAACGAAACTATAAATCCATGCACACGTCAATGTGTGTGTATTCACCCCAACACACGCGACAGAACGGGGGAATGGTGCGGGGACGGGGACGCATATTGCACGGCACTTTAGGTGATTCCGTTTCGTATGCAATACTTATAGTACCTGGGCAACCGAACTTCGCTCGGTTACATCTCAAACATTAACTACATTTTTTAAACTTGTCTAAAAACAATAAAAATTAAAAAAATTATATATAAACTTGAAGATAAAAAAAAAACAAAATTAAGTCATCGAGTGGGATTCGAACCCGTAACACTCTTTCTAGCGGCGTTGACCGCTGAGCCAGACGGATGGCGACCGGCGGGACGAAATTAGCGACCATATTCTCCGTGGAAAGAAAAACGCATGAAAACTCGAAAACTCGCGTTTTCCCAAACATAAGACTAATCTAGATTGATTGTTTACCCCCGAAAACCCCCATATACCAAATTTCAGCGAAATCGTTAGAGCCGTTTACGAGATCACAGAAATTTATAAATAAATAAATAAATATACAAGAATTGCTCGTTTAAAGGTATAAGATAAGATTAATTCAGTGTCTAAGTACTTGTAGACTCTTCACACGGCAATAAAACAAGTAAACACCTTCTAATTGGAGAGGACACTCGTTCACACGTATCTAATCGCCTATAAATTCCGCTAATGCACTATCGGTAATGACCAGGGTTTAGACTTAGCACTATGACAGACGGTTAGTATAAATCGTAGGTAATGGTGCACAGCTCACAACTGTTATAACTGAAAGTCAGGGTGAATTTTTCCGGTTTCATTCGTCGTCTTCACAACTCTCTCTCGTACTAGCCTTGTGGAGGAACTGAGGAGAGGTGCGAGGACGGGGAACGGGGACGCATATTTCTCGGGATCTTAGAAGATTCCTTTCTGTATATGCTTATATTAATTCTGTGCCATAATAAACTTACAAAAATTTCAACAAAAGACGGTATGAGCACAATGGCGGACTTATAAATGCAATCTCTTCCAGCCAAACTTTAAGTAGAGGAAAATTTTGTCGAAACATGGTTATTTATGTTCATTATCTTTGGAAACCAAAAAAGCGCATTTGCGAAACGTTAATCGATAGCTTTTCCTTATAATCATACTGATATTATCAGGAGGAAAGTTTGGATTACTTGTTAGTTTGAATTGAAAATGCTCTGAAACTATTGGACCTATCTCAAAAACTCTTTAACCGTTGGAAATATACGTTATCCCTGAGTAATATAGAGGTAAAGTTTGTACCACGGGCGATTACAACTTTACTTTACTATCAATAAGTTTACTTAGCATACATTAAGTACCTATACCTACTTCAATTAGCCTAGTTCAATTACTGAATAAATATTTGTTTCTTGATTCGTAGACGAATACCTATATATAGCCGAATTATAGTTTAAACGTGACCCAAATCGGTCTAGTATATGACCTAGGTACATAATTACTCACTTTATTAAGGTGCATCCTGAAGACTATCATGTGACCCAGCAGGAACTTGTGATGGTTCTCAGCGCTGAAGTGCGCTGCCTTCCTGGCGTTGAGCTCCACCTGGTGAAGGTTCCTCAGCAGCTCGGTCCGGCAGGCTTCAGGCTGAAATATCAATTAAATTGACAAGGTTAAAAATTGCCTGTTATGCTGAAACTTTATGTCAATGAAATAAGGTTGTGGTTCGTCTGTTTTTAATTGTGAGGGTATAGGGCATTTAGCTATAAGTAAATGATCTGACGTCATCAACTAACTATTAAGAAATCGAAAGGAAAATTGACAATTATTAAGCGATACAAATATCCTTTACTACGCCTTTTTATATAGAAAAAGCATTCAAAAGTTTAAGAGGAGATAGGGATTGCAGAAATTGGTTGACAATGATAAGGTCGCATGAACATAATAACTAAAAATAACATTTCGTTCTCCCATACAAAAGCAGTTTTATTTGCATAATGTCAAGGCAAATTTTTTCTTAATTTTTCGATAATTGTTTTTATTTGTTTATGTTTTTATTAGATCAGAATTCTAGACTGAACTTGCTTCAAAAATTTGGTTGATTATTAAAGTTACCTGTATAACCCAATAAGTATCATTAATTACGCTAGTGCTAGTATTTATTCTTTGACTGAACTTTCTTTTAAAATATACACCTAGGAAAAATCTTGCTGTTTGTTGAAAATTAATGCTAGTTAAATATCAAGGGTATCGGATGCCATGAACTCGCGGATATTTTTATCGCGATATAGTTTAAAATAGCAAGGTTCCGTCACAAAAACATAGCGGCTTATATGTTGGAAGGCCATTGATGAAAATCGTCAGCGATCGCGGAATGACTTCATAGCGTGTGGCCACAAACTTCTTACAAGAGATAAACAAGTAATTAATTAAAAAGATAGAAGCTTTTATTTGAAGACTCTTCTCAAGACGAGTCAAACGAGCCCAAATTTGATGGAATTGTGTCGATTCATTACAGAGTTCCTATGGCCATCCTCCGGCTCCATCATCAGATCAGCTCCATGTCATTATAATATTGTATTATCACGCGATATAGGAGTACGTATATGCGTGCAAAATTTCAGCTCAATTGGAATTTGTAAAGTGGGTCAAATTTAAGTTGCAAGATTTGATTACACAAAGATCGACAGACAAAGGGACAGGTGAAACTAAAGTAAAGCTTGTAATGATAAAAATAACCCATAACCATCGTAGGTATGTTTTGTTTATTGTTTATGAACTAATAATGTCAGATTATTTTGTCCGATTTTAAGACAATTTATTTCATACAAATTATCATTTAACCAAATATTAAAATCTATACATACATAAAAACAGTAAAAAAATGTGCATACAGTATGCACTTATTTTTAAGAATTGGACGAGACGAAGTTTTACAATAATAATTTAAAAAAATGTCTATTTATGTTAACCTATGAAATAAAGTTTTACAGGCTCTAGCAGACGAGCGATAGTATGCCCGCGATACCAGTCGGTGACCGTTCGGGAAGACGTTCGTGACAGGAGTGACATACAGACAAACTGTCGCTATATAGCCCTTAGCTGACATGAAAATAATGTCGCTTATCGCTCACTGCCGATCTAATGGCCCCACTTCAGCGAATATCGTCACTGCCAAGGTTTGCACTGATTGACGTGCGTATTTATTATAGTGATAAATAAAATAGGTACAACATGTACTATATTAATAAAGATTGATTTATAGTACAAATAAAAGTTGATTAAGTAATCATTGATTAATAGAGTAAGTACGTTTTCAACAGAAGCTTTACAACATAAGTCTACACTATAAAGTCTTTATCAAAACTAACACACATTGTAACACTGATAATTATTGTAACAGAATCAAGTTGCCATAGAAAGACAAGTTATTTGAAACTAGCCGAAGCCCGCGACTTCGTTCGCGTGGACTTTATGTCTCTGGAAAATGCTCATCAGGCTGAACAACTTTTCAACTTCTTATAGTTTAGCTGGACTATTATGGTTCTGCATCAGGCGTTCCATTTTCCAAAATAAATTATACCCTTTATGTTGCCCAGGCTTAATAGCTATATAACAAAAAAAAATTCATTCGAATCCGTCCAGCATTTCCGGAGATTAGCGTGTACAAACAGACAAACAGACAAACAGACAAACAGACATACAGACAAACAGACAAACAGACAAACAGACAAACAGACAAACAGACATTTTTTTTTAAATTCTTACTCTATTACTTACTACGTCTCCATCGCCCCCAATATTTTTTTGGAAATATATTGAATGTACAGACACACTTTTTTTACTGTTTTATTATATGTATAGATAGATATAGATGAAATTAAATATATTTACTACAGCAAATAACTAAGTATAACTTTTAATTATTTTGGAAATCCTTGGGGCCTATGTTCAGCAGTGGACGTTATGCGGCTGAATTGATGATGATGAACCTTTAATTATTATTTTTGATTGAATTTATATTTTGTCCATATTTTTATCATCACCATATCAGCAACAGGAAGTCCACTGTTGGACATAAGCTTATTATATTGCATCACATTATCGTAATTTCGAATCTAGATCGCATTGCACTTTACCACTCCATGTCTTCAAGACAAACACACATTGTGTACAATTTAAATCAAGTTGTTATGAGAGGCAAGTTATTCACCAGAACTTTTTGGTTATTTTCAATTGATGCTGTACTAGGGACGTGGACTAAAAATTTTCTATCTCATTATATACACGCACACACGTAAATAAATTCCTCTATCCATATACGTAATCCAAATTTCAGTATTTCATAAGACAAAAAAGTTGCGTAAGTGATTTTTGATCGAGACCACGTAGTTACGCCAGGCAAAACAGCTGCGTCATGTCGATGATCCCGGCCGGCTGGCGAGCGGTGTATGGCGGCGGTACTACTAATTGATCTCACAATTTTACTTTCGAGTTTTAGTCAACATTTTTTGTTTTAATCTAGGTCACATAGCTAATAGTTTACCGCTTCGTGTCTACCAGACAAACACATACTGTGTACTTTACAGACCTTACAGTATAGTAAATAAATTAATAAATAAATGTTTATTTATTTCCTCCACAATTTAACTTTAAACTAAGCTAAGAACTAATACAAACATAAAAGGTAAAAAAGGCAAGCGTTAAAAGATAAGAATGTGTGTAAAAAGTGGAGAGCTGGTGCCTGTGCTAGGTTTCCGAAGAACCTGTATTACAGGTCACCAGGACTCGACATCGCTAAATATAGTTAGGGCTTAGGTATATATAACTTAGGTATATAATGATAACTTATGAAAAGACAAAATTATTTATAGCGGTACATTTCGTCGGTCGGATTTGAAATAAGAACATAAACTAAACTTGAAAATTTAATATGAGCAAGACATAGAACATGTTATTATACGTGATAAATAAATTAGTGTAAATCGAGTTGCCAAGTAAAAGTAAAAGATAGCCAAGTTACTTACCATAACTTGTTATTTTTGATTTATTTTATATCTATTTTCTCTTTATTTGATCAGGTCTTTTTGTCTCCACTGCAGGAGCACGACCCTCTCTGTACTAAAAAATCCATACTTGGCCAGAGCAGCCAGTGCATTTGGCCTACACTCTCGACTCTGGCCAGACGGGTTATAGAGGTCTCATTGATGTTTATAAGGTTTGTTTAGCTTGTATTCCCTAAGTCGCCTTCTACGACATCCACGGGAGGACTTGGAGTGTCCTTTTTCTACTCTGCCGGAAACCACACGGCAAATTTAATAATATTTTTATTATATTGCATCACATTATCGCAATTACTAATTTAGGTCGCATAGCTGACAGGTTACCGCTCCGTGTTGCTCCAGACAAATACACATTTGTGTGTACATTATGAATCAAGTTACGATTGCCGTGAAAGTCATCGTGAATCATAATATGCAATATCGACATGATATCATAAATATTAAATACACATAGCTTGAGAATCAATAATTTTGGTAATTTTAGTTTGTTCAGATGGTTTGCAGTCTATCGGCGGCTACAATTAAATGCGGCGTTTTTCCCGCTGCCATGTTTTTAGTATACATGCTTATGTCTTTTTTTCTTCATTTTTGAAAAACAAATAATGTGGCAATACATAATTATACTTAAATAAATAAAATCTGGAATCTTAATCCTACTAATATTATAAACGCGAAAGTTTGTAAGTATAGATGGATGGATGTTTGTTACTGTTTCACGTAGAAACTACTTAATGCATTTTAATGAAACTTTACAATAATATAAATATAATTAAATAAATATATAAGGACAAATTACACTGATTGAGCTAGCCCCAAAGTAAGTTCGAGACTTGTGTCATGAGATACTAACTCAACGATACTATATTTTATAACAAATACATATATAGATAAACATCCAAGACCCAGGACAATTTGAAAATGGCCATTTTCCAACTTGCCCTGGCTGGGGATCGAACCCAGGACCTCCGGATTAGCGGTCTAGCGTGTTGACCATTACGCCACGGAGGTCGGTCAATAATATAGCTTATACATCGGAATAACATATAGGCTGCACATAATAATATATATATACTGCGCAGGCGAAGTCCCGGGTACCAGTTAGTAATTAATACATTTAATTGTTTCACCTACGCGATACCACAGGATAATGGAGTAAGTTATGTTGTTCGTATAGTCGGTGCAATGTTATTTTTTTGCCCTATAGTCTTAGATCATTTAATACTTAGTGTAGTGATGGGTTGCTAGCCACATGGCCTACCAGACACTCATTGTGTACACTGTGAATCAAGTTGCGATTACCGTGAAAGTCATCGTGAAACATGTGCAATATTGTGCAATATGAATAGTTATTCCGGGTATTTCTCGGCAGTGATATCATAAGATAAAGATTCATGACACATACGTTTTCCTCGAATCAATAATTGTTAAAATAAATAATAATTTATCAACCAATTAAAAATCCTATTAAAGCCATTATTGACTTCTACGCCAACGAATGCTAGTTATTTATCAAATCTTTAGTGAGAGGCAAAGGTCACCACTTGTTGGACTCCTACTAATACCAGAAGACCCGGCAGACCAAGAATGCGATGGCGTGACGAATTGGATAAATTTATATTAGAAAGAAGCAGCGCAGAGCAGAATTGAATGGAAAAAATTAGAGGGAGGCCTTTGCCCAGCAGTGGGACACGTGATGGCTCGTATTATTTTTTTATTAGTGAGATATCGTCGGACCATCGCGTTCTAGAGTTCTCTTGTTTTGTCAATCTGCAGGGTAACCAATTCCGTGGTTATTTAGCCCAAATATCCAGATGAACCCTGCAGAATTGACCCACCCAGTCCCACTTGATATTGGCTGCTTTCCTTCCCACGTAAATTATTTTGGTTTTGGAACGAATAGTGATATTTTATGCATGGTCCGTTAGTTTGACACCACCATTTACCCCCAAAATTGTGGCTATGCCCACAAAATCAATCAGTCAATCAGTCAATTTTAAAACTAAAATATTTTTTCAAAACTAATTATAACCGACTTCATCCCCAAACTACAAAACCGATTTTATAAATTTATATGGGATCACTTTACTAGTATACCCTTTCATACAAAAAAAGAATTATTTAAATCGGTCCAGGTGCCTTTGAATATTCGGTGAACCTACACAAAAAGATATCAACGAATTGACAACCTCGTCCCTATCAGAAGTCGGTTAACGAGTTAGTAAGTTGGTTTTCCATTAAAATAAAGCAACGTTTTGCCATAAAATTTGGAATAGATGTGTGATACACTGGACAATTACAAAGTGATGAGCACTAACAAAAAATAATTTATTAAAAAAATTACGAAGTTATAAAACCTAGCTAAAGTATGCTAGAGAGACATAGAAAGCACTCCACCGACAAGAGCCTAGCTCTTAAATGTAAGAAGAAGAAAGTATGCTAATTTTTTTTGCAAATTTTTTATATGTTTTTATAAAAACACAAGCTACAAAATAACTCAAGAAACATTTGTACATCTTCACAACAAGACTTCAAAATGATCATAAAAATGCAGTATAACTCAGTGACCTTGTCCATACAAACGAACAACTTCCGTCTAACATAAACCATGAATTTCAAAGACTGCAGCCCATAACAATAAACTTAGCTGCAACCTTGCACACTGCATAAATTTAACGATACAATTATGCTGTATGTTCTTTCTTTAATACATATTGGAAGGCCACTGGCTGGTCCAGTTACAAACATGTGTTCGCGAAATTGCCGTGTAAATAGTAATTTTTATGAGATGACGTCATGGGAGCCATTGAAGTATGAGCGTAGAAATGAGTTTTGCTCGACAAAATCTCAGAGGAATTTGTAAACAGTATGTTTTCATTTCATTTTGCCCTAAGACTCATTTACATGGTACAAGTTTCTTTTCTGTTGCATACAATTAAATTGAAGCATCTCATCATCATCGTCATCAGGTCTTTTTGTTTCCACTGCAGGAGCACAACCCTCTCTATACTAGGTACCAGAGCCATACTTGGCCAGAGCAGCCGCTGACCAGACGGGTAAGAGGGGTCTCATTGATGTTTTAAGCTTTATTTAGCTTGTATTCCCTAAGTCTTCTTTTATGACATCCACGGGGGGACTTGGAGTGACCCTATTCTACCCTGCCGGAAACCTCACAGCTTCAATAAAATGGCATGCAACAGGCAAGAAACTTCTTCTTCTTCTTATATTTAAGAGCTGGGCTCTTGTCGGTGGAGTGCTTTCCATGTCTCTCTTCCTTCCGCTAAGTTCTTAACCTCCTTATATGTTTTCACGTTTAATTTTTCTTTTATATAAGAAACTTGCATCATCTAAATGGGCCTAGAGACAAGTTATACCTAGATCAGTTTCTTTGGTGTTTATACATTTTAAGCAAGCTAACTAAGATCTAAGTTCTACGTGTCACGAATAACGGTTATTATTTTCAGAGTTTACGAAACTCAAATCTCTCGCCTACACAACTTGCCCGCCACTATTTCTATTTCTTACTAGGATGCCGAAAAGTGTCATCTGTATATCGCTTCAAGTATCCATAAGTACTAAGTAATATTTTATATCATTCCCCCTCCAGAAAGTTTATTTTATTCACTGAAAACAGTGAATAAAAAGCGGCCAAGTACGAGTCGGACTCGCCCATGAAGGGTTCCGTAGCAGCAAGTAACATAATATAAAAGTCTTGCAGTATGTTTTTTTTTAAATGTTTGATTTGATTAAATTAAAGGTAAATTGCGGTTTATGATTTATAAAGTATTAAAAAAAACTATTTACTAGATCTCGTTCAAACCAATTTTCGCTGGTAGTTTTCATGGTAATGAACATCATATATTTTTTTAGTTATATCATTCTCTTATTTTAGAAGTTACGGGGGGGGGGGGGGACACACTTTTTTCCACTTTGAAAGTGTCTATCGCGCAAAGTATTTAGTTTAGAACAAAATGATATTAGAAACCTCAATATTATTTTTGAAGACCTATCCATAGATACCCGACACGTATGGGTTAGATGAAAAATCTTTTTTTTAGTTTCAGTTCTAAGTATGGGGACCCCCAAAATTTATAGTTTTTTTTTCTATTTTTGTGTCAAAACCTTAATGCGGTTCACAGAATACATCTACTTACCAAGTTTTAAACAGTATAGGTCTTATAGTTTCGGAAAAAAGTGGCTGTGACATACGGACGGACATGACAGACAGACTTGACGAATCTATGGGTTCCGTTTTTTGCCATTTGGCTACGGAACCCTAAAAAGTACTTTTAATCACTATTTTGGTGTTTGAGTTAAGATTACTTACTCTAATTAATTTAATGTTCCTTTTTCTTCATTAAAAGTATATTTTCGCTTAAATCTTTCTTTGCCATGAATAACTCACATTGCTCAGGATTCTAACAGTGGAATCGCTCGCTACGCTCGTGATTTAATCATCACCATTTAGTCGTTAGAATCCTTTACTTGCTCCTGATTCATCTGTGGCCCTCGATTTAAATCCGTTCTTTATTCACTAATTGCGTAATACACCATTGTAATAGAATATGCATTTCTTTTAAAACAATTTTGGCATACCGTTTCGAATTATGCAACTATGCGCCACCTTGAACGTTATCAAAGAGATTCAAGGCGCAGTGTGTAACCAATGCAGTCACGACTCGGTATAGGTGACCATTATTCACAGATTTTCTTCAAAAGACAGTTTTTTTAATACAGCCTAATATTTTAAATAAAATTATATGGTTACAAAAAAAAACAAACGACCGGTTCCCTGATGTATGTCAACCCTTATCATTGTAAACATTAATGTACGAAAAGTTTTTCGCCCAGCCGATATCCCATGTCGTAATTATTTCTGGAGTTGGCTTCCAAAGGAAATACTTAAGATCAAAAAATTATTTACATTTTTTTCCAAAACCGATGAAAAGTCACCATGTGTAAGGTCTAATAAGATTATTTTAGGGGTGAATTCAGTCCATAATAACAACCTTTTCCAAGGAATATCCCATACAAGTTAACCGGTTAGCTGACCCGTGTTTGTATGAAAAGCAAAAAATATTTTTCATATTTCGATATGAGTCTCTTGAAGAAAAATCTTCAGTACCTATCACAAACTGAATTATATTTTGTGAGACGTTATATCGTATATTGAAGTTTTACTGCTTTTGCAAATGCATCTTGAATGCTACCTAAGACCCTATAAAAATATGGTTAAACTTATGTTTAGTTACTAACTCATAAACATGAAATAAATTTTGAAAACGATTTAAAACCATGGTCAGCCTACTAGAAGTGGTGACGCACCGTTGGCAATAGATCAACGTCTCACGCCAGCTCTAAAACAGACGGACAGACAAATAATAACTAATAGTTGTCATAGTAAACTATAACCATTGATGTGTTTACTAATGCACTGTAATGCACTCGGATGCATTGCATTTGTATTGGTTTCTGTAAATAGATGTGCATTCAACGCATGATTTATTTTGGTCTATCGATAAAATATTACTAAAGTAACTTGCAAAGTGCGAGTCGGAATCACGCACGAAGTGTTCCGTACCATTGCCTATAAAAAAATCACGTTTGTTGTATGGGAGCCGTCATATTTATTTTATTCTGTTTTTAGTATTTCTTGTCAGAGATTGGTCGAACAAAATTAATGTCGAACAATAGTAGTACTGATCAAATGTTATGTTCGTCGGGCAACAGTTTGTCGCACAACTGTTGTACTTTCGCTTGTGAGTCTTGCGGTCCTGGGTAGACGAGATAGGGTATCTGTAAATTTTCTTTGCATATCAAAAAATATCTACCTATTTGTAAACCAAACGATAGAATATTCAGAGCTTAGGGCTCTTACAGACAAGCAGATTCTTACCGGCGTCGCCGATTATCGGCGACTGTAGCCGACGGTCGCGCAGCAGTTTTTGACCGACTTCCAAAAAAGGAGGCGGTTATCAATTCGTTGCGATCTTTTTGCAATGTTTATACACCAAATATTCGAAGGCGCAAGTATTTTTCAAATGGATCCATCCATTTGAAAAATACTTGTTTAAAAGGGTATACTTTCAAGGTGGTTCTATAGTCATCAAGTCAGGAGCTGATGATGGGATCTTGGAGAAATTGAGGGAAATATTAATATTTAATAGGTACACATAGGTATTTTTTTTTATTCTAACTCTAGTTTAGCATTTGCTTTTAGAAAGCATAATTTTATCAGGATCTAATGATAGGATCTTGGGGAAATCGAGGGAACTGTTTGAATTTTATAGGCACACATTGTAGCAATTGAGGTATTTTTTTATTGCGACTAGAGCATTTGCTATTAGAAAGAAATTCTTTAATCAAATTCGCTTGTGTAGTTTGGGGGTGAAGTCAGTTTTAATTTTTTTTGACCGAGCGAGCGAAGCGAGCGAAGCGTCTCAGTTTCGAGACTAGCCAAAAATTCTTTTGTCCGTCTGTCTGTCTGTCTGTCCGTCTGTTCTCGCCTACAGGTCGCATTTCTTAACCGATTCTCATGAAATTTTGTAAGCAGGTTCAGCAACTAAATAGAATTTTTTAGTCGAGCCAGTTTTTCGAAATTTTTCAAAATGGCTGAAATATGGGGGTTTAAAATTTTAAAACTTTCATATATCCGCCATTTCAAAATATTTTGTTGCCATTATGAAAAAGATATTTTTTTATTTGAACAACTTTTTTGTCTGAACAACTTTTTAAAACGTTATACTTAAACGGGTTTAGGGTAACTCGCGAAGTCTAGCTGACTAAGCCGTGACGAATATACAATACAAATCCTCTTACAAAATATACTCAAAATATTTAACGGTGAATTCAGTCCGGGCTACTTAACAACTTTCTTAAAAATACATATCCCTGGGGTCCACGAAGTAATTTCTTTGAATAACTATTATAGTTATTATTTTGAGTTTCATAAGTAGTTCTATTAATTTTATCATATTTAACCGACTTAAAATAAAGGGGTTTTGCTTATTTTACGATTAGTTTTTTTTTCAGGTTTTGCTTATTTCGATTGATTGTTGGCTTGTTTATTAAATTTAGCAATTTTGTTGAGCGAACTTTTGTTCAATTGCTTTCGCTACTTGTCTGTGCTTCTGTAGTAGTATTAGTAATTATGCTACGAACTAACAAGAGATCAACAGCAATCAAAGCCCGCGAAGTAGCTTTACGAAGAAAGTAAGAAACCAATGAGCAGCGGCATAGAGCCATGGCAATACAAATAAACATTTAAACCTGGTTTTTCCAACAATGAGCTGACTTTGTCATTTGAAAAATGATGGGTCATTTTTCGGTGAAAGACTTCTAATTCAGAACTGAATTTCAGCATCACGGTAGACCTCATATCCATGGTATTGTATGGTTGGAAGGTGCTCCTGACATTTCAGAGCTAGATCGAAAGTTATTTGAAGAAAGGGCTGTGATTGGCAACTAATTTGGTCACAACCATGAATTCGCATATCGGTAAACCTGCACCGATAATAAAATTCATCCAAATCAGGTACATTATTCTGAAATAATAATCGCGAGGTCTAAGTTCGTGGCGAACTACTAGTAATATTGACAGTTTGTGATACGTTGACGTGTCGCCACCGTTTTCACAGTCGGTGACCGTCGCGCGACGTCGCGCGACATGGGTCGGCGACGGTCGCCGCCCTTTATCGCGGTCATACTGTCGCTAGTCTGCAAGAGCCCTTATTCAAAACAATCCCGCATTATGCACTGCATGCCGCTTATCGTGCATTAGTGCATCTGCAGCAGATTAGAGCGGCCTACATCGCAGTGAACTAACGGGGCTTGCACCGTGCAAGCCGAAGGTGGGACTCGTGTTCTCTGTTCTCACGCAGATAGGCGTGTTGGAGAGATTTCATAGCATTTACTATCTAACTAGTGAGTATAACTCACTAGTTAGGTAGGAAAATGTCGATAATATGTCAATATGTCCCTGCAAGCGAAGCGTCTTAGTTTCGAGAGGTATTCCGCTTAGGGAGTCGTGTGAAGAGCTGGTTAAATAATTTTTTAAAATTAAAAATCGACTTCCCTCCAGCCTACTCAATTAATATTGATATTTTTTATGGGAATACCTCGAAAGTATACCCTTTCAAACAAAAAAATAAAATATTAAAATCATTCCAGGCGTCTTTAAATAATTCGTGAACATACATATATTATTGAATAATCGCTATACATAAACACATAACAAAAAGATCGAGACGAATTGATAACTTCCCCTTTTTTAAAAGTCGGTTAAATAATACCTGAGGAACTGACTGGATAGGACTGAGTTCTGAGAAATTTCTAAAGTAAATATAAAAACTAAATTAAAAATCTGAATTAATATCTAAATTAAAAATCTAAATGTTGTTCATGTAACATGGTGCCGAGAACACTGCCTGCATTCCCGCGCTGAATTGTATTTTAGTATTTCTAAAGTTATTAGTTAAGTATTATAGTTTATAACACATTTTCTGGATGTATGGCCAAAGGAAAAGCAATGGGCGTTCTTATACTCTGAAAGTAAAAGTCCCAGTTTGATAATTGTATTTTACTCTAAGAAATCTTTTACCGACATGCTCGTCATCTCAGATAACATATGAAGGACTTTGCATAATATGTAAGAAAACTCTACTCATATTATAATTATATTCAAATGGAATATTGTATGAATGAATGCATAAGAAAACAATGGGTTGAGAGGTCTAGACGATTTTCGTAATGGTTGGAACAAAAATAAATGACAGCGTTGTTACTTTTAAATGTGTATATGTAATAACTGTTTCTTTTTCCGGGCATAAGTATCTTAAAACCCAATGGATGAAATAGGCGAGAATCTGAACCATGATAATAGGCTACGCGACTAGCAACCCATCACTATTTTAATCCCCTTTTTGACTTTTTCCATCTTAACCACAGGTATGGCATTTCATAGAAGCGGAGTATCATTTATGCCTTCTACTACTACAAACGTAACTATACATCCGTGCACACGTCAATGTGTGTGTTCGCTGCTCAAAGCACTCGAAAAGGCGAGAACAGAGGAGTGGTGCGGGGACGGGGAACGGCAACGCCTAATAGATTAGGAGGTCACGACAAATTTGGTAACGATAAGGGATATGGCTGACTCTGGTTTTATAGAATAAAGAGCACCTCTCTGATGCTAAATATGTTGGTCTGCCTGCGTGGAGTGGTTGCGTTACTTAGATATGGCGCCTGAAAAGTTGGTTATCGTGACCAAAAAAAAATGATAAGGGATATGGCTGACTCTGGTTTCACAGGATTAAGAGCATCTCTCTGATGCCAAATATGTCGGTCTGCCTGCGTGAAGTGGTTGCGTTACTTAGATATGGCGCCCAAAAAGTTGGTTATCGTGACCAAAAAAAAATGATAAGGGTTATGGCTGACTCTTGTTTCACAGGATGAAGAGCACCTCTCTGATGCTAAATATGTTGGTCTGCCTGCGTGAAGTGGTTGCGTTACTTAGATATGGCGCCTGAAAAGTTGGTTAGCGTGACCAATAAATGATAAGGTAAACGGCTGATTCTGGTTTCACATAATGAAGAGCACCTCCCTGATGCTAAATATGTTGATCTGTCTGCGTGAAGTGGTTGCGTTACTTAGATAGGTCGCCTGAAAAGTTAGTTACCTGGACAAAAAAGAAAATTATAAGGTAAATGGCTGATTCTGGTTTCATAGGATGAACAGCACCTCTCTGATGCTAAATATGTTGGTCTGCCTGCGTGAAGTGGTTGCATTACTAAGATATTTTGCTTGAAATGTTGGTTATCGTGAACAAAAGAAAAAAATAATTACTTAAATAGCTGACTCTAGTGAGTTCTAGTGTCACAGAACAAAGAGTACCTCTCTGATACAAAATTTGTCGGTCTGCCAGCGTGAAATGGTTGTGTTGTGAAACTTAGATATGATGCCTAAAAATTTGGTTACCCTGATGAAAAAATAATGATAAAGTAAATGGCTGACTCTAGTTTCACAGGGTGAAGAGTACTTCTCTGATGCTAAATATGTCAATCTGACTGTGTGAAGTGGTTGCGTTACTTAGATACAGTAGCGTGCGTTTATACAAACACATGAATTTGTCTACCCTGTGTCACCCTAATGTTGATACCGTAGTTCACAAATGTACTAATCTGGGGGCACGGCAGTGCCCCCACCAAGTCGAGCAAAAAAGCGTCACGGCCGTACCATCCTTTTCTCGAAGCAATTCAGATCATTTTCGACCCCCTGTAACTTCGTTGTAGATAAAACTAGAAGACTGAAATTTTCAGTAACCATGCAGGCATTGTAAGGACACGGTATATTTCAAATTTCATTCAATTTGAACCAGTATTTTAAGAATTATAACGGGTCAAATTTCTTAATTTTGTCACTCACTGACTCACCGATCATCAAAATTCTAAGGCACTTCTAGCAGACCTAGAAGCTTCAAATTTGGAATATAAGTAGTGTTTGGTGTATGAATCAAGGAAAAACTAAAAAATCTAGAAAAGACCGCAAAGAAAATTAAGCCCATACAGCCAAGTCTTCAGTTAAATTTTTCAATATTGGCTTTATTCGTAACGATGTTTTACGGCAGTTATTATTATTGCGTGCGAAGCCGCGGGTTTAAGCTAGTCCCATATAAATATAGGCGCATGGTAGTGCCCCTGCCAAATCGAGCAAAAAATGGGTATTCCCGTCATGAAAACACGTGTAAATTAAATTATTTAATGCAAAAAACGTACCTACGTGCGTATTCGTACTTATTACGAGTGCGTAAGGTTGTAAATTAATTATTATACCACGCGCTGCGATGCTAGCGAGTGAGCGCGGGCCGTTACTACGCGCTGCGCGGTGCGATATACATATATACAATAAGTAGCAGGTACCGAAAAGGAAAAAAGTAGAACTGTCTACAAAATACAAAAAGAAATGAGATCCCATCAAAAACAATACTTGTCAAAAAAACCAAGTCTCGCAACTCAGTTGTTCTGCGGTAAAAAGTTGTGAGATCCATGTAATACCAAGTCGGTTATTAATTTATTCAGTCTCTACTTAAGCGACTTTCTGTCTTAATACGTCCAGTCTCTAAGACCACGATCGTGGTCCATAACAATTGAAAATCAATTGTGTCTGGAATCTCCGTACTCGAAGCATTAAGTTGTTACGTAATAATTAACAGCATCTTATAGTGACGCATATCAATATTAAAATTCTTTAATGTTTTATATAAATATATTGAGACATGGCCATCGCCTGAAAACACGTGTAAATTCAATCGCCTGAAAACACATGTAAATTCAATTATTTAGTGCGATGGCCAAGTCTCGATATATTCATATAAAACATTAAAGAATTTTAATATTGATATGCGTCACTATAAGATGCTGTTAATTATTACGTAACAACTTAATGCTTCGAGTACGGAGATTCCAGACACAATTGATTTTCAATTGTTATGGACCACGATCGTGGTCTTAGAGACTGGACGTATTAAGACAGAAAGTCGCTTAAGTAGAGACTGAATAAATTAATAACCGACTTGGTATTACATGGATCTCACAACTTTTTACCGCAGAACAACTGAGTTGCGAGACTTGGTTTTTTTGACAAGTATTGTTTTTGATGGGATTACAAAATTTTCGATTTGTACTTTTTAGTACCAGATAACAATAATTAGTATTATTGTTAACGCCGGAATTTTATTTTTATAAATTCAATCTTCAAGTATTGACTGATTTCAACAAAATTTCAAAGTCTGGCGTATCATACGCATTTAGAACATTTACACACGTGTTAAAGTTACGCAAGTGCATAATTTGTTACCGATTATTTGAAGGTGCCTTCACCGATTTGGAAAATTCTTTTATCGAAATCAGTTGTGTAGTTTGGGGGTGAAGTGTTTTTTAGTTTTGAAAAAATATTTACCTGTTAACATAATGAGGTTTAGTGCAAAAATGGACTAAAGTTTATTTTACTATTTTTGAAATTAGACAACTATAATACCACAATTTTTGGATATAATGCAGTCAAAGGACTAGACTCTTGAATAGGCGTGAAATTATGTAATTATTTTTGTGCCGTTCTGGACTAAACTTTAGAAAACTTTCTAAATTAAATGCTCTTCTGAAAAGTTGACAAATCTGTTGTTAGTACAATTGTGAACTGCGGCATGTATATATAATATCGGATACTAACGATAGATGTATTTTGCTCGATATGCAGCCGTTCAGAGTCAGTCGTTTACCTTATACTTTTACTTTTGATCACGATAACATACTTTTCAGGCGCCATACCCATATCTAAGTAACACTAGCACTTCACGTAGGCAGACCGACAAAACAAACAAGACTTCACCGACAAATTTTGTATCAGAGAGGTACTCTTTGTTCAGTGATACTAGAGTCAGCTATTTACGTTATTATTTTTTCTTTTGTTCACGATAACCTTAACAATAACTTTTCAAGCGACATATCTAAGTAACGCAACCACTTCACGCAGGCAGACCAACATATTTAGTATCAAAGAGGTGCTCTTCAACCTGTGAAACCAGAATCAGCCATTTACCTTATAATTTTCTTTTTTTGTCAAGGTAACTAACTTTTCAGGCGCCCTATCTAAGTAACGCAATCACTTCACGCAGGCAGATCGACATATTTAGCATAAGAGGGTGCGCTTCATTATGTGAAACCAGAATCAGCCGTTTACCTTATTATTTATTGGTCACGCTAACCAACTTTTCAGACGCCATATCTAAGTAACGCAACCACTTCATGCAGGCAGACCAACATATTTAGCATCAGAGAGGTGCTCTTCATCCTGTGAAACAAGAGTCAGCCATATCCCTTATCATTTTTTTTTGGTCACGATAACCAACTTTTTGGGCGCCATATCTAAGTAACGCAACCACTTCACGCAGGCAGACCGACATATTTGGCATCAGAGAGATGCTCTTAATCCTGTGAAACCAGAGTCAGCCATATCCCTTATCATTTTTTTTTGGTCACGATAACCAACTTTTCAGGCGCCATATCTAAGTAACGCAACCACTCCACGCAGGCAGACCAACATATTTAGCATCAGAGAGGTGCTCTTTATTCTATAAAACCAGAGTCAGCCATATCCCTTATCGTTACCAAATTTGTCGTGACCTCCCGTTCTATAAGAGTCATTTCAGACAGAGAGGATTTTTTTATAACCCTCGAAAATAAACTTTTAACATAAACTGCAACGCACGAGTATCTTCTACGTGTTGAATCTGTATCCCTACGTAAGGGTTAGTTCAGACAGAAAGAAGCTCAGCGTAGCCTTTTAATGACACTCGAAAAAATACTTTAAACTATTGGCATGTAGTGCAAGACGCGAGCGAGCTTTTAGAGACCGCGCGTACATTTTGTCATGTTTAAACGTTTAATCACCATAGGCTATGGTAATACGGTCTTATTTTCAATTAAGTTAGTAAATTACTCGGGCATTTTCCTCTCTGTCTGAACTGATCCTAGGAGTTTCTGTTCTGTACGCAATACTTATAATTAATCTGTGTCTTAACGCCCATCATCACACTAAATATGGCGTTTAGTTTAGGTCTAGCGGAGCTCCGACTATATAGGCTCTGTCTACCCTATACCAAATAAAGACGTGATAATTCATTTGTATTTGTATATTGACGCTTAAATCTCAGCAATGCATATCGGATTTGAATCTATTGTTTAACGATGTCTGAGCTTGCTGCACTTTGGCACCTTGACCCCGGGTGGAGGTGAATGAGGGTTTATTGCATACCTACAATACGAGTACAATTAAGAAAACAAGGAAGGTATTCAGTGACATATCGCACACCTAATGATATCATAATTTAAAACTACTTAGTAGTTCGCTTCGAAGTGTGAACTCACTGACCCCAAAGGGATTTGGCTCTAATTCAAATTTGAAAAAATTCTACAGTCTTTTAGTCTTATTATAAAACGAAGACTAGGTAACTTTGTGACTTGGTTTAAACCATTACTCACCCATATTACTAAATGTCAACTTGATTTGTAAAAGACGGTATATGTCTACACAACTAGGTACTAAATTTCATAATACTCTGCATAAAATTACTCAAGTTATCTTCGAATAAACATAATTCAGTGAATTTATAGAAACGCCGGATTGTTCTAATATATACATCTAGACTAGACTCGGAGAAATTCGCTCGCTTCGCTCGCTCACTCATATCTTATACCTTTAAACGAGCAATTCTTGTATGTATGTATGTATATATATATATTTATTTATAAATTTCTGTGATCTCGAAAACGGCTCTAACGGTTTCGCTGAAAATTTGTATATGGGGGTTTTTGGGGGTAAACAATCGATCTAGATTAGTTTTATGTTTGGGAAAACGCGTGTTTTCGAGTTTTCATGCGTTTTTCTCTCCACGCAGAATATGGTCGCTAATTTCGTCGCGCCGCGACCGCCTTGATTTAGCTCAGTGGTTAAGGATAGCGACCGCTAGAAAGAGTGTTACGGGTTCGAATCCCACTCGGTGACTTACTTTTGTTTTTTTTTATGTTTAAGTTTATATATTTTTTTTATTTTGCATTGTTTTTAGACAAGTTTAAAAAAAAATTGTTAATGTTTGAGATGTAACCGAGCAAAGCTCGGTCGCCCAGGTACTATAATTCAAAATGCACAAATTTGGGATTTCTAAAAGGACCTATTGGAATTGGAAGCAACCTGCATCTTGCTGCAACCTAGTTTAGTTCGTTCGACCACCTAGTAGGTGGGTGTCCTACGCTGCTGTTGCCAGTACATAGCTGCCAAAGAAAACCTGTCTGCCCCATCGGCCATCGGTTCTTCTTGATATGTGCCATGCCCACTTCACTTCAATGAGCTAATCATTTATGATGTCTTAGCGACCTTTGCTATTTATTTATTACAGTAAAATTGAATTTGTATCCCCTAGTTCTGCAATTAATATCTATATGAAGGTCTTGGAATCAGTTATAATTTTTTTTTTTTGATTCGGCTTTGTGATTTAGGCTCTTTTTTTATATAATTTGATACTTTTTATTATAATCATATATAGTTTAGTTTTTATTAATACTTAGTTATATTTAGATTTAAGTTATTTAGTTTAATTTTGTTTTGTATTATATTGTTGATAAATAAATAAATAATTTTTATTTTAATAATAAAATAAATAAAACTAGCGTAAGATGATACGAAGTACGTTGAGAGCTGCGCTACCGTCGCGTCACCGCTCCTCCTAACACTTGCCCTGAAAATAATCGTCTAAACAGATAACCGATCGATCGAAACTATTCGGCCTTTTCAGACTACGTGAGTAAATAAACGATATAAATTTTAGTAGGTAATTAAATAATTACCTACTTCACAACAAAATTCTAGGCCAGGGTAAGTCGGGATGCGATTAATAAACCAGCATTTAGTAATTCAATCGTAAAATGTTTATAATGTAAGTTTAATTACAACTATAGTTTTACTATATGAATAAATAAATGACTATTCTTCAACGTACTAAGAAATAAAATCAGTAATTCAAGTTTGCTACAAAAAGACTTGACGAATCATAAGCTTTGGTTAACTAATATATGTTTACCGACTGACTTTTCGTTTAAATTTATACCTACATACCCAGAACTTATAAATTATCTACTTAGCTATTAAGAGTCCGGCGACCCTAGACTTCTCCATACAAACGTAGTACACGTTTAATTTTGAAACCACATGTCAGATTCCGGTAAAAATTGGTAATTGTAAACAAATTGCAATTATCTAGGGTTATATTAAGTTTCCTATAGTAAAATTATGAACTGGAAAGAAAATATAACGATTTAGAAGTTTCCCATACTAATGGTCAAAAATGATATAAAACACTATATTCTATTTCAAGTTCATATTTTTACTGTCGGAAACTTAATATAAACCTAGATAATTGCAATATCTTTGAAATTACAAAATTTTGCCCAAATCGGACATGTCGTTTTGAAATAAAACGTAGACTACGTTTGTATGGAAAGTTGTATTTTGGTCTAGGTCCGCCGGACCCTTAAACGGAGGATACAAACATTTTAGTTTATTTAAATTTAAGAATATAAGGCATAGTATAATTCTTTAATATAATAGTACTTAAGTATGCATTATTACGCAAACGGGAAAATATTCCCAGTGAAATGTAATTGTCCAGAGGCGGGGAGCACTGGAGTACTGTGATACAGGCCCTGCCTTCATCAGGCTCCAGTCTCCTCCAATCTGCATTATAAAATCCCTGTATTTATTGTTTATATTGTAATAAGTTATATGTTGTGTAGATTGCTGGCGAAAATAAACTACTTTTTATCTAATAATGTGATAATAAAAAAATAAATATATGGGGCAAATTACACTGATTGAGCTAGCCCCAAAGTAAGTTCGAGATTTGTGTACTAAACTAACTCAACGATACTATTTTTTTCCATGACCCAAGACAATTTGAAACAGGCCATATTCTAACATGCCCTGACCGGGGATCGAACCCGGAACCTCTGGGTGGTGGACTAGCATGGTGACCACTACGCCACGGAGGTCGTCAAATACTATTATTACTATACCATTCCCACATCTGTGCTTTATAAATCTATATTTATGAAACTTTATTTTAATTATTATTTTTAAACTTTCTGTTTACTTTTATAAGGTTTTATTTGTAAATTTTTCAAGTGTACATAAACCAATAAAATAAATAAAAATATACACCTTTACCTGCTAAGATGTAGAGCTGATAAATGTTAATATTTAACGGTAGGTACTAGAAGAAAGGACTAGCCAAGACCAACGTAAAAAACCGCATCGAAGTTGGTCTATCCGTTCGACCGCTACGCTACCTATTATTATTCTGTGCCACTACGATGTCTCATATTGTTTTATGGAGTGACCCCCAGGCGATCTGACCAGGGTCGCTGGAAAGCGTTGGTTGCAGGTCGCTCTAGATCGGTCATTTTGGAAGTCCTTGCGAGAGGCCTATGTCCAGCAGTTGACGTTATGCGGCTGAAATGATGATAAAAGATGATTGCTAGAGGGGGATAGCTACTCACAGCATTATCCACAGTCCCTCTGCCCAGTTCCACCAGCGTCTGGTTGGCGAAGCCGGTGACTTCGTGCAGGAACTCCCTCAGCCCCTGGGCCGTCTTCGCGGAGTACTCCGTGTAAAGCAGCAGAGCGTTCTCGTTGGCAAGCTGGGTAAAAGGATAAGCCAATTATCAAGTGTCTAACAAATAAACTTATCTAAAAACCCTAAGGCAAAAGTTGCAGAAGATAAAAAAAAGGCAAAAGGCAAAAGTTGTGTCGTATAGGGAGGTCAAGCATTTAGCAGAAAATAGGGAGACATGGAAAATACTCCACCGACAAGAACCTAGTTCTTAAATTTATTGATTGATTGAAAAACCCTAGTGGCTCTGTAGGAGGTAACACTTTTTTTCGGACTTTATTTACATTCGGATACTAAATCAATATAAATCACACAGAATTTATACAGTATTACATACAGAACGTAATCTCTTTAGGTTCTGCGCAATATGCGTCCCCGTTCCTCATCCCCGTACCTCTCACTTGTTCTCACCTGCAGCCGCCCGCTCAACACCCTCCACAAAAGAGGACCTCCTCCTCTATATTGCGCGGGACCCTAGGATATTCCGTTCTGTATGTAATCCTATCCTACTAATATTATAAATGCGAAAGTGAGTTCATATATTTGTTTGTTTGTTTGTTACCTCTTCACGCTTTAACTACTGAAACGATTTGGATGAAATTTGATATGGATATAGCTTGAGACTCGGGGAAGGACATAGGGTACTCTTTAACCCGAAATCCCCACGGGGAGCGAAGCCCGCGGGTACAGCTAGTACTGTATAAATTCTGTGACTCAGATGAGGGGATCACAGTAGCATAAAAATATCTGGATTTCCTCCGTGCTTCGAGCAAAGGCAAGTTAAAGGGTTATTTCCGTCTTTCATCATTGTACGGCAATCGTCAAGCTACGTCTAATCCTTTATACATTACACTAATGCCCCAACTGCCCAACACCTTGTACAATAGAAGACCTAAACTAGAGGAGTAAGTGTCACATACTGGTCCATAATCCTATAAATTCCGAGTCGCTAAGAAGAAGTCAAATTGTATTCATAGGTAGTTTCTGGTTTTTTTTATCACTTTGCATGATCTTAGTGATTAGCTAAGCTAAGGATACTATCGGGAACACGTTTAGATGAAAAGAAAGATCAAGATAATTTTTTTAATATAGGTATGACCGATGACATGACCCAAATAATGAGAAAGACATTGATAGAAAAGCTCAAGACTAAATATAATGGCATGCATATGGCCTACACTAAACAGTGGGTGGAGAAAGGTTTAAAGAAAAAGATGTAAGTAAGAAAGCACTTCAGGAACTAACCTTCAAGTCAGCTGTCAGTTCGTTGGTGTATTCCCGCTCTATGTCTCCCGGGTCTTCTGTGTTCGGCTCCACATCCACCCATACTGAGTCCTGGAATGAAAAAATACCCATTTAAGAATAATTTTTAATGTCCTCAATCAACCTAAGGAAACTTGCACATCAGATATTAGCCACCAGATATTTCCACGTCCTTTTAGATGAAGATGAGATTTGTCTGTCTTTTCAAGTGTAGATTCGTAGTCTCTACGTAATTCGTAGGAAACATTCATGATAATATTTGTATATGTTGAAAAAAAAGGGAAAAAAAGATTTTTGAAAGATTGCCGGATTGAAATAAGACTGGGCGATTTACCTTTGCCGAATGGTGCCGAAATAATAGGCTCACATAACGGTCATGTAGATTCCAGGAGACGGGCAACGATCAAGTGGAAGGCCTAGAATGAGATGGAGTAACGACCTGTTTGCTTTGACGTCTGCTGAAGGATTGGAAAAAAGTAGCTAAAAATTAAACAGGTGGAAACAACAAGGGGAGGCCTTTGCCCAGCTATGGGACCTAAAACAAGGTTTAAAAGAACCTCATATAAGAGCAAGCCATTAAACAATTCGCATGTTAGAAATTTTAAAACTTTTGATTTAAACATTTCCGTGTAAAACTATAAAAGTTAGAAAAATTTTAGATTCGTCATGTCTGTCTGTCTGTCCGTCCGTATGTCACAGACACTTTTTTCAGAAACTATAAGACCTATACTGTTGAAACTTGGTAAGTAGATGTATTATGTGAACCGCATTAAGGTTTTGACACAAAAATAGAAAAAAAAAACAATAAATTTTCGGGGTTCCCCATACTTAGAACTGAAACTCAAAAATTTATTTTTCTTCAAACCCATACGTGTGGAGTATCTATGGATAGGTCTTCAAAAATGATAATGAGGTTTCTAATATCATTTTTTTCTAAACCGAATACTTTGAGCGGGAGACACTTCCAAAGTGGAAAAAAGTGTGTGTGTCCCCCCCCCCCCCGTAACTTCTAAAATAAGGGAATTATAAAACTAAAATAAAAAAAATACATGATGTTCATTACCATAAAAACTACCAGCGAAAATTGGTTTGACCGATATCTAGTAAGTAGTTTTTTTTTAATATGTCATAAATCATAAACGGCAATTTACCTTTCATTCAATCAACTCAAATATAAAAATTAAAAAAAAAAATACTACAAGACTTTTATATTATGTTATTTGCTACTACGGAACCCTTCATGGGCGAGTCCGACTCGCACTTGGCCGCTTTTTTCTATCTTTTCTGGAGATTTTCATCTGGAGCTGATTATAAATATTATTTAAATAAGGCACTGGAAGAGAAGAGAAAGCTCGGAAGCAGATCCCAGGGTACAGAAACACAACACGTTAATATATGTGAGGAGACGAAGTAAATGGAGTTGCTTGCCAAAAGCGACATAAAATTTTGGTCCCTTCATAAATGAAAACCACGTATGTCATGTTCTTCTAATCAGAGAGACATCCTGTGATAATTATAATAATCACTACACCATGCACGTGCGTGTAGTACTAAAAGTGCTAATTACTGTCTAACTTTTATATGTACTAGTTCAAACAACATCTTTGATATACTAGTTAAGAAAGATGCAACTTTATGATTGACGTAATGAGCTATTTCATGAACATTTTGCATTCAGGTTATTTACAGAACGCGGTCTTATTTATAAACTGTTTGTCATGTTTGTACAAAAATAAGTATAGAGTCTAAGGAATTGTGATAAAAAGAGATCGGTATTTTTCAAATGGTTTATAATTATAACCTAAAGCACGACGTATCAACAAACTTTCGTCCAAAATCTAGCAAAGTCTCGGTTGATTTTGCACCTCCTAGATATCTTAGAGTCAGAATCACAAAAAAAATTGTAAGAAAGAAGACTATTTTTTGTAAATTTATTTTTCTTTCACATTTCAAATAAATAGCTAAAGTACTGACTTTTCAATAAAAGCACGATCGTTGCCCTCCCCACTTTTTTGGATTTGACATTTACCTTAATTCAAGAATTTAATATTATTACTATTTTTATTACACTTAAAAAGTACTTGCTTTGGATTTTGTTAGTATAGAAAGAAATCGGCTCCTTTTTAAGCAACCCGAAAAGTTTCTCTTAATATCAAATTACTCATCCAAAACATACAAACAAGCTTGTCCTTAGCACATTTTGGAGATAACGTTATCTGTTTATGTTTATTTTACAAATTCATGGCGAAATAGTTTCGTGAATGCTTTTACTATCAGTCATTCAAGCCGTTTGGACAACGACCTTGATTTGATTTCATCTGTGTTTATAAAAAAAAGAATTTTGTTTGGTATGTTGTTGATTTTATTATGTTGTACGTCTTTCTCGATCTTCCTTTTTCTTTGCAGCCATCTTCCTTCAGATGGACCATTCTCTAGTAATGTGTTCAATATCCCCACTTATCCCATCAGGTCATCAGGCTTTTGGATCGACAAGACCGAGTTTCAGTGTTTACAGTCAGAATACACGAATATATGTACTATGAGAAATAATTTTATGAGAGCCTATCCCTGCTGGATATGCTCTTGACCGCATTCCTCAACATTTTCTTCAATATAAACAAACGCTGGTTTTTAGCGAAGGTCCCCAAATTGATGAGGAATATTTAGTTTACCTTGCCACCTCAGTAAAATGTTATGAGCCCCAGTAACGATGTCACAAAGGAAACATAAACGCCTTCCGCGCTGTGTCCAATTTATGGATTTCTGAACGTATTTAATATGAGGTCGCGGCGTTTAGAAACATGTAAAAGTTATTTTTGGCTTGTTATTTGTTTCTGTTTTATTTGTTAAATTACTTTTTATCAATTCATCGTTAGAATCTGAACATTTATTGTCTAACACCACAGTAGCGTATTTCTGTGATCTTACGCTCTCATGAATACGCTACTCACACGGATGATGATGAAGCGATATTGGGTCGCTATTATGATGAGGAATTACTTCCTATCCATGCAAGCTCTCATAAAAATATATTATCTCAACGGCATGACACAAGCATCAATACCGCATTCACGAGCAATTATAATTGTGCAATAAAACACATTTTACGGCCAGTAGGCGATGCAGTCATGATGCGCAATTCTTTGAGCCATTATAATATCTAAACACTTATCATAAGGGTTATTAGATATTTCTATTATCTATATCTTATTGTAAGTGCACCATAAATGTATTTAATTGTAAACAATTGCAGTAGTTTATGCATACACATGTTTGCTGCGAAGTTCTTGGTCAAGATCGTATAAGTGAGTTTTGTTCATGAACTTTGATTTGAATTACTTTGTATGCTTCCGCCGCCAGTTAGTTCATGCAAACTACGTATTGCTGGGTAACTCCCAGTCGTGTAGCCTATAATAGGATCACTCCATCTCTTCCTGTGGATGTATTAAAAGGCGACTGGATCTTATGATAATTTATTTAAATAAAAAAATACAATTATAAATTACAGTCGCTTATAAATAAAATATTTCTTCCAACACACCGCATTCAGGCAACATACTCAATATGCTATCAGCATGTCCTCGCTGGATGGTGAGACTTATTCTTTGAGTAAAAAAACTCGTATATCGAAGTTTAATGTGGACGAGATAGTTCCGGCGAGGCCCTTAGGCAAGTAGAAAAAGCGCTTTAAGACCGAAGGTTCTGCTCAGCACTAAGCAATGAATAGGATCTTAATTTTAGTACCTACGAATTGACGCAAATCTACCTAGTTTGTTTGATTAGTCTCAGATAACTGTAGTCTTAGACAATACATCCTCAGCAGTAACGCTTCAGAGCCCGGGGTCCGCTACCTAACTTAGGTTATTGGCAAGGTAAGGTTTTAACACAGAGCGACTGCCGTCTGACCTCCACAATCCAAAGGGTAGACCAGAACCAATCTTTGGATAGGTTTGAACAAATGGCGGAGATTGCCCTGTATCAGTGCATGACCGAGTAGAAGAAAGAATGTGCAACAAAAGCTTAACAGGAGTTTAACCCCCTGACGCCAGATGTAGTACGCTTCCAATCCTTTCCACCAGCCAGAAACCAGCATTTCTGGGGTCTACCACGTTTGCCGTCATGATCCGCATGATTTTTCCGTAAGAAATGACCGTATTTCTCGTAGACGGCTTTCTTGCCGTCTGCTATGTCAAGGACACGAAGAATGCTGCGAATGCGGTAGTTCCTCACACGGTTTCTCAGCCAGACTCCGCACAAACGTAAGACAAGTGACCACTATATGCTTAAATTCGTAAATATGTTATTCAGTTTGCAAGGTTTCACATTATTTTTCAATTTCGTTAAATCTACGCAAAAATAAATTCATTTTGTTAAACTGAACTAGCTTAAGTGACATGCCACTGTGTAGTGTCACCGTACTCTAATCACTGTTACAACATATTTAATAACACATTCTCTGTTTGCTCGAAACCTGGTAGGTACTGTTCAAATAAGGTGCAAGGGCATTCGAGATAACTGATAACGAGTATAAAAGGGATTTTAGAACTTTTAAAAGCGGAAGGAAAAGTGAGATTTATGAATATCCGATAAAATACGGAGTGGGTTTGAAGCGGGAGCGAGCGATCTTTTCGCCAGGCATGGTGTTGCGTGGGGAACCTCGGCTCTGACGTAGTATCGTCCGAAGTTGTAAATATAGTTAGTTGCAACTACAAATCTGAGATTGAGATGTAGGATACTGCTGGCGCCATCTCGTATGCTTCTAAGTCAAAGTCAAAGTCAAAGTCAAAGTCAAAGTCAAAGTCAAAGTCAAAGTCAAAGTCAAAAATTTTTATTCAATGTAGGATAAATTTATCTCTTATTGAAGGACCTTCTTGTAACCTATGTTGTCGGTTGTCGCTTTATTATTTGTGGTTTAGTTCGCGCAGGTTCTATGTTCTATGCCAAGTAATTTCCGGCCTAAAATAGAATCACTATCTTTTAATTTCAGTCTGATATTAGGCGGCAGCTGGTTGTAAAACCACTACTAAATCATAGCATTTTTTTCACTATTTACCGCGGTCATCATGTCTGTCCGGTAGTCCGGCCGTTTTCAGGTCTACAGGTCGCATTTAATTTTTTACATTGATTCTATTAAGTTTATAATTTTGTCAGCAAGTACGACAACTATTAGGTATAGTTATAGGTAGACCTATATAATATAATTTTTTGCCGATTTAATTGTTGGATTACTTTAAATGGCCGAGTCAGAAGGTTCTAAGGGGGTACGCGATGTACATTTGCTTACTACTCCATTCAGAAATACTATTTATGGAATTATGTTATTCCCAGGTGACGTTCAATCGATAGTTTAATTTGTCAAATGGTCATTACTAAATAAAGCCACTATTATCTTCTGTGAGTATCTATAATAGTTGATGTAATATACCAATTTGTAGGTAAATATGAACGTTTGCATTGTTCTCATGTTTGTTTGTTTTCTCAGTTTACAAACACTTGCCACGCGTCGATCGAGCAAATATTTCGGCTGCATCCAACTTCCCGTAAACGTTAGAAGTGTTTTGAGGCATTCGTCTAGAGTTCAGGTAAATTTAGATCCTAAGTGTTGGTTACTATTTTACTTTCGCTGTAGATCTTACTTATTTCTTTTTATTAAAATGACTATTTCTTTTAAGCATATGAGCCAAAAAGAAGAGTTAATATCGTCTTCGATGGCATTCTAAGAACCTAGATCCACGGATAAAGAACAAAGGTCCTGTACAGCTACTGATTTAAAAAAATAGCTATGCCTGGATTTTCAATTATTTCAATGTTAATTTAATCAAATTTTTAAATTCTGTTAATGTTCTTTTATAGACCATGATGTTTCTTATATATAAAGGTACAACGATCTTTCAAACCTTGATCCATGAGATATATATAATCGAGGGCCTCAAGCCTAAAAACACAGTGCCGCCGTAAAGCTTTTCTTCGTACATTTGCGAAAACGCGCACTTTTCGCATATGAAAGAACTAGAAAAGCTTCACGTTCTCACTTTAA
This sequence comes from Acrobasis consociella, assembly GCA_963555685.1. Classification (NCBI taxonomy): domain Eukaryota; kingdom Metazoa; phylum Arthropoda; class Insecta; order Lepidoptera; family Pyralidae; genus Acrobasis; species Acrobasis consociella. The sequence goes on from OY743116.1 coordinate 1,415,308, forward strand.
ACTGTAAACAGTAGTTAATAATGTATCTCCTTAAAGATAATTGAAAACATAACTAGCTAGACAGTGCAAGGTCGCGTTTTCAGACATGGCATTATGGTCGTCATCTTGCATCAGCTGCAACACATTAACCTTGACAATGTTTGGTTCATCGGTTTGCTGACTGATTGGTGCAGTATGCAGGTAAGTGTTTTTTTTTATCAAAATCCTTCTAATATTATAAATGCGAGAGTGAGTTTGTATATCTGTTTGTTTGTTACCTCTTAACGCTCAAGCTACTGAACCGATTTGAATGAAATTTGGTATGGATATAGTTTTAGACTCAAGGAAGGACATAGGGTACTCTTTATCCCGAAATTCCTACGGGGAGCGAAGCCCGCGGGTACAGCTAGTAAGTTATAAAGTAATATCTACGAATGGATACTAGCATGTAAGAAACAAGTATAAAGTTGTGAGAATGAAGCCCGATTTTTTTTTAGTTGATTTTCAAAGTTCAAGATAACCTACATACAAGAGTAGACGCAAGTTACTAGTTTGAGGCAAACCAGATGGTAGAAGCCGATGGAGGGAATGTGCGATAATGCGTATTATATTTAGGTGAAGCAGCTAGCAACCCATCACTATTTTGATTCTTTTTTCTATCTTCTTATACTACCACGCTAGTAGTGGCCATAAATATACCTAAGATCTTCGCAAGAATTTTTAAATAAATTTCGCATGAATTTTAATAAATTTAAATAATAATACTTAAGATCTGTATGTATTATGTTATGACTCATAGTTAGCAAATAAATCTTTGAATCTTAGAATCTTGAGATTCGCTGCCCGCAAGACCCTAAATGTCTGTCTGACCCATTAGGGATCATAATCATCAATTTTAAGAACTAGGCTCTTGTCGGATGAGTATTTTCCATATCTCTCTATTTTCCGGTAAATGTTTTCCCTCCCTATATTAGTACATACGACACGACTTTTGCCTTTTCTATTACTTCATCCATGAACGACCTTCTTGGTCTTCCTTTCCCCTTCTTTAGAAATTATGGTTTTCCATTGGGGATAGTAGACTCTGGCCAAGTATGGCTCTCGTAGTACAGAGAGGGTCGTGCTCCAGCAGTGGAGACTAAAAAGACCTGAAGATGATGATGATTGGGGATAACAAATAAAAAAATAGACGTGATAATAAACAACAACGCGTTGGAACACGTTGTTCGTCCTCCTAATCAGATCAGAGGATTCTAAAAATAGCCAGATCAGTAGAATAGATTGACACAGCACGTCAGCACGTCACCGATGCAGTTGCGGTGAGCGACCTTGAGGTGTGAACACACGGTGGTGTATTTCGGGCGGTTACGACGCGGTTACATGGGTGCTTGTGATGCAGTTCTATTATTGTATTGGTGTTGCTAAATATAGACAATTTTTTTTAGCAATAAAACTATATAAGTAGATAAATCAGGTAATTTGAGTAGGTGGGTCTTATATTTTATTTATTTGTGAACGTTACTCAGTCTCTCTTTTTGTTACAAAATGCATAAGGTTACCTTACCTTGTCGAATGAACGACTTGTCTACTTTAACAATCTGGCGTTTGTATGTATGTATGTATGTATGTTTGTTCGGTGACAACTAAAGTATGATCAGAGCTTCATGAAACTTGTAGGGCGTAGATATAGCTACGTAATAAATTACGAACAGTAATTTTTTTTGTGACTGAAAGCAGATAGTATCAAACATACCTAAATATATATAAAGGACACTTATCGAATTGAAATCAAAAGAAAACCATAATAACAGAAGAAGAATTACAATATTACTCATAAAACTGTTTTCATTATTTTAATAACTTAACAATCTACCTATAGAAATATAATTATACCTACAGATGTTTTGTGTGTATCAATCTTTTCTATACAAAACTATGTACAATACTTACATATTGTAATATAATGGTTAACTGCACTATTTAAAAGTTAAAAATATACTGACCAGAAAAGAGTTTATAACATATAATTTTAATCTATACTTCAAAACTATTAGAATACTGTTTGATCTGCAATTTCATGTACTACTAGACCACGTTTCGCATTATCTATAATTTATAATTCATCAATTAATGTCAAGTTAATGTACTATGACACTGATTATAATGACAGACGCGCTGATGTAGGTCATGTGTGGTTTATTAAGGTACCGTACACACTGCCTAATATTTAGTTCTATGAAAGATAAACCTGTTTGATCCTGATAGCCTTTTGATTTATACACAAGAAGAAAAAACAAAACAAAACATGAAATAGAGAAAATAGCTCGTTTTTAACTAGACATCTGTAATGATTGTGAGAGAAAACTAATATAATCGACTAAGAGTCAGGAAACTGTTAGGCATAACAAATATTTTTTTCATTAAAAAGTAAGTTAGATTCAGTCAAAAACTTTCATATCAAAATGATTAAATTCTTTTGTAGTAGTGAGTCATAAAATGACTACTTAACCCATGCTTTTTATTAAAATGTTATTCTTTATTTAAAAAATAGAGTTTTTGCCGACTTTGCAAAGCAGCGCCTAAGAAATGCCTTTTTAAAACTAAGAAGACAGTTGATTTTTAGATAAACGAAAAAACGTTAGCATTAGATGTAAATAAAGTTACGATCACGTATGTTTTCACTATTTGAACTATGCATTACTTACTGAAAACGTTACGTAAATACAATGACGCTGAAATACATAAAACTGGCATGAATCTTTATGCTTAGATATTACCTGAAAGTATTTGACGGCCAAGTTTATTTCATGATACCTAATAATAAATAAATGATTTTTTGTTTCATACCAAAAGAGTAAACACGGGACCCTACTACTAAGACTCCACTGTCCGTCTGTCAGTCTGTCACTAGGCTGTATCTCATGAACCGTGATAGCTAGACAGTTAACATTTTCACAGATGACGTATTTCTGTTGCTGCTATAACAACAAATACTAAAAATTATTTTTGTTTGAAAGGACAAACTTGTCAGGTGATGCATTTTTGTTCCATTTTATCAAAATCGATTTTCCCGGTCTTTGTTTAGGGTCCCGGTTTTACCATTTGGGTACGGAACCCTAACAAAGACAGCGACGAATTGATAACCTCCTACTTTTTTGGAAGTCTGTTAAAAAAGCAATGTATCGATTTTTGTATATTCTAAATCTTTGATCGATTCCCAAATATAAATGACCTAAGTCTGATATCATAACGGTTTAATACAACACAGACGTGTTTTTAAACAGAATCCTCGTATCATATAAGAATGCGCTGTGCACATAGAAATAGATAAGTTTGCACAAATAATGCCTAGCCTTGGTATGCTTCAGTATTTAACAGGTATTGCGAAACGAACACACAAACATGTCGTCGTACTGAGGTATTTTTTACATTAAAAATTTCATATCTACTTACGTGACAAGAAAAGAATTTAAAACGAATATGTAAGAGGAAGTGCAAAGGTGGCCCCAATAACGGAAAAGCTAAGAAGCAATAAACTAACATGGTATGGACATGTAATGAGGAGAGAGGAGAGCCACGTTACATAAAAAATGCTAAATTTGAAGATTAATGGATATAGAAACAGAGGAAAGTCAAAGAAAAGGTGGATGGAGTGCGTTAAGGATGATATGGCTAAAAAGAATGTAACAAGTGCCTTGACAAAGGATAGAGGAACATGGAAAAGACTCAAATGCTGTCCCGACCCCACGTAAAGTGGGGTAAGGTGAGGAGAAAGAAGATTTCACATCTACTTACTACCCCTGTAATAGCATCCTGATGACGTCAGCAGACTGCTATACCTATATTTCTCCCTTATCATATGGGAGTCTTTTGTATGGAGGGTGATATTTAAAACCCACTCCAAGCTATAAATAATTAAACTTGATAAACGTATAACTAAGATAGGTTATATAGTCATCTGAAAAAAGAATTTTAATTTGTTGTATTTTTAGTGGATTCGGTTTGAAGAAAGTGAATAAAGAAATAGGCCAAGTTTACTTTCATAGCAACACAAAAGAACTTAACAGGCTTACCGTGCCTTCAAAACACAGAGGACATCCAGATACTAACTTTATCCAAAACTGTCAATTTATATCGATTCATAAAATATCTTGAGCTGCATTAGATGCCTTTCGCTATATAGAATAATCTGATTGAAGTGTTTTATTTCCACACGGAAAACAAAACAGTAAAAAATAGATAAGAAAGAGAAAGTCAGGAAAGAAATAAAGTTTATTTTTAAGCTTATTAACTTAAAAGAATTTCTAGTTTCTATTTTGTCATAAATTGTCATGATAAAGTTGTGTGGGAAAAGCTAATAAGTACCCTACATACCATAAGTATTTACAAAAATTAATATTTACTTACCTCAATTATTTTGAGTTAAGTACTTTGTTACATCTAGGTGTTTAAAAATAATTTAATACCTCAATTAGGAAAAATATTTTTTTTAACGAAAATTGTAAGGGACTGTTTGTACACAATATTGTTTGAACTTTACTTGTATTCTGATATTGGCAATTTACTTATTTTCTTTCTCTAATTATGTATCTTCAAAAATATTTTTAAACATATTTTACCCCTATAATTTAATTAGTTAGTAGCTACTTCAAAAGTGTCATAACATAACTTGCAAAGTATTAGTTAGAACTATTAAACACAATTTTTTTTGTAGATATATTGCATTTGCCCTCCGTTTCAACTCTCCAAATTTCCAAACACAGCACTAACACGTGTACCTACTTAAAATTTCGAAATTGGAAATTCGTACAGACCTGCGCAAGCGTCGCGCAAACCAGTAAGAACGCGACTCCCGCGCGCGCGAACATTTTGCACTGAACAGACTGGCTGCAGCGGCTTCAGAAATTCAGGTGGATGCTATCTTACCGTGACGTCATTTGTTATGAATTCACTACATCATAGCATTCTTATACTACATTATTGCAATTTTCATTAACATTCCTTTCGCTACATGTAAGTATAATTATAAAGCATCTAAGTTAAATATAACATTATTAGTATGAAGTAAACGGTTTACTCACATAATAAGGTCTAACTAAAATTTAGACCTTAACTAAAATATATTGAAACTATTTTAAGGGTGAATTCAGTCCGTGGTAGTAAACATTTTTCTCCAAGAAACATGTCTTTACATACAAACTCGGAATATCTGATCGGTCAACTTGTACTTTAGGCCAAAAATTACTTTTCATGTTCCAATACGTGTGCCTTTGGGAATGTTGGACTGAATATCATGGACTGAATTCACCCTTGAAATAGTTTCAGTATATTTTGTTAGACCTTATACATATATTATAAACGTTTGTGGGTCCCAAGTCAAATTCCCTCTCACTAGACCTCTGGATGAGGTCGAAACATGCCGATGCAGCTGACTCTCTACGTAACCTACCCGTGTGTGTAAAAGTAATGTTAAATAACAGTAGACCGTAGAAACGTTAACGTTTACACATGTGCCCTCAGAGTACTTTTTGGACGCGTCCGTATGTGTCAAGTAGTTATCGTAGATCGGCTCAAACCAAATAACTCATTGTCTGTCAATTTTGTTTAGCAGTCCGTGCTATGTCAAATTCGTTGCGACAAACCCTAACACCAATAACCACATTTATACTTACTTACTATCATAGACATAGAATTTTTTTTACTAGATCTATGCTTACTATAGTGGCGCAGCGACCCGAAGTGGATCTAGGCCTCCTACATTAGATAGCGCTATTTCTTGCGGTCTTGTAAGCGTTGCAGCCGGTCGAACTCCGAGGCAACACAGGTCTTTCTGCACTACGTCAGCCCATCTGTACCTGAGGCGACCCACAGGTCGATGGCCATTCGACCTACTCAAGTAGGCCTCCTCAACGCCCAATCCTCTTCCATTCTTTATACGTGTGCGAGCCAGCAAACGTAGCTGCTTTCGTTTTACCTATATTTGGTTCGGACACTAGATCTGCAATCTCCTGGTTCCTTTTGATTCTTCAGCTTCCATCTTCCCTTTGCATTGGTCCCAGAATCTTACGGAGGATCTCCTCTCCATATATTCACAAACCATACAAACCTTATTGAGGGATATTCAGAAACATCACCACGCAGGAGAGGGTACACGTGGGTCCCTAACGACATCGTTTGATCTACCCTTTGGGTTGTGTAGTTCAGATGGTAGTCGCTCTATGCTAAAACCAGTAACCTCGTCAAATAATCTAACTTAGGTATCAGACCCGGCCCTGAATCGGTACCGCTGAGGATGCAACCGGGAATACGCGAAGTTGATGACAGCACAGCACTGTTGTAGCTCTCTTCAGTGGAGTATTGCCGCCGCCTATACAACTTAAGTATCTCCCCCTCTCCCCCGCCCTCCAATAAGTGAGGATGATGATGATGACGCTGGGACTGTTGGTGGCAGGAATGCTAGGAGTCTAGCAGTAACAGTAGTTGGTAGGCGCCAGTCAGCAATAGTTTGCATTAACTACCTGGTGGGAGAAGCGCAAAGTAGTATACATCAAATAACATACGTATTATTCAATATCTTGAATACACAATGACTCATTCAACATTTTGTAAGCTATTGTTACTTTCTCTGCTTCAAAACTGCAGTAAGTTTAGATATTCGTCATGGCAATAAATAAAGTGTTAGTAAGATGCAGATTTAGTAAATATGGATCCAAACGTGATGGAATGCGGATTTTATCAGCATTCGTTGTCCATGCATTGAATACACTAGTCAAGTAAACGGGGTCTTCAATGCTGGTCTGGGAAAAAGAAAAAAATAAGAATGTAAAAGTCGATCCAGGAAATGGGAGGGATTTTAATCATGTGATGCGGCTACCAAACCATCACAATTAATCCCTCTTTCCATCCCGAAGAGGAATCATCGGAAAACCTATTGATATTGCATGTTTTCAAATTACATTATTTTATTAAGTCCGTCAATTACATTGTCTGTCTGTTTGTCTGCTTTTATACGTGAAAGCAAGTTCTTAGCTATTATTCATTCAGCCGTTTAAAAGTCATTGGGGCTTAACGCTTAAAAGTCGGGGTTTTTTAATTTGCCAGGCAAATAAATTTGTGTCTTGATAGGACCTTACTCTACTAGTGTGAACGATATGAAATCACTTGGCAGAAAGTACTAAAGTCATGGCATATTATTAACCTAGTTGCATATTTCCTGTTGATATGCCCAGATGATGTTCTCAGGTTGGAATGTTTGCTACAATGAAAGCTGATGGGAGACTTTGTAGCTTCTTCGTGTGCTTCAATCATCTCTTTATCTATAAGTAAGTAAAGTACTTCCATCATCAAGTCTTTTTAGTCTCCACCCGAGGGTTTAGAGGTGCAGGGACGGAAACTACTAGGGATCCTAATTAACCTCAGGTTCTAAACTCGTAGACGCGGGACCCTAGGAGTTTTCGTTCTGTATTTAATATTTATATTAATTCTGTGAATATAGGACATACAGAAAAAGACATTAAAATGAGCAATGGGCGGTCTAATCGCTAAAAGTGATTTTAAGTTTTTTCCAGAAGACTGATGGATGGAGAATCTAGATAGATAAATAGTACCTGGGCGACCGAGCTTTGCTCGGTTACATCTCAAACATTAACTATTTTTTTTTAAACTTGTCTAAAAACAATGCAAAATAAAAAAAAATATATAAACTTAAACATAACAAAAAACAAAAGTAAGTCACCGAGTGGGATTCGAACCCGTAACACTCTTTCTAGCGGTCGCTATCCTTAACCACTGAGCTAAATCAAGGCGGTCGCGGCGCGACGAAATTAGCGACCATATTCTGCGTAGAAAGAAAAACGCATGAAAACTCGAAAACACGCGTTTTCCCAAACATAAAACTAATCTAGATCGATTGTTTACCCCCAAAAACCCCCGTATACCAATTTTCAGCAAAATCGTTAGAGCCGTTTTCGAGATCACAGAAATTTATAAATAAATATATATATATAAATAAATATACAAGAATTGCTCGTTTAAAGGTATAAGATAAGATATAAATTCTTTATTGCATCTATAGCATTTATGTACAGGTATACAAAGTATTTCATCGAAATTGGTCTATCCATTCGAGAGCTACGATGATACAGACAGACAAATAGACGGTCAGACAGATAGACAGCCAGACAGATGGACAGTAAGCCAGACAGACACACATTAGCGTTAAACTTATAACACCCTCTTTTTTTCTCGGGAGTTAAAAACTCAAACGACAATTAGAAAAGAAAATCTTTTCATGAATGTCGGTTGAAAAAATAATAGATTTGAAGACCTACATCTTACTGCTATGCATTTGTACAGTAACCGAACATAACTTACCTATATCCGCAAAAACAATGCCGACTGCACGATTGCACATGATGATGGGAACACATCCACGGAACAGGACCTAGGTTTTAAATAATGACCTAAACATGACCGCCTCGGGACATAGCTCACAGATTTCTAGATACACCGGCTAACCTTGATGCACTAGACTTGAAGCCATAAATCGTGTTGTTTATGGCACAATCTATCATTATTTTATTATTATTTGCATAATTGGTAAAGATAACAATTAAGGGTTGATACAGTTAAAAGATGTGGAGTGATAGTTGAAACAGTCGTGCTCCTGCAGTGGAGACAAAAAGACCTGATGATGATGATGACAGTTAAAAGGTGTGGTTTACCGTATGGTTTTCGACAGAGCAGAATAAGACCACTCCAAGTCTTCTCGTGGATGTCGTTTTTTTTTTTATTTTGTACTGTTTTCAGACAAGTTAAAAAAAATGTAGTTAATGTTTGAGATGTAACCGACCGAGCCAGCTCGGTCACCCAGGTACTCATATGTTCTCAATGTTGCTAACACTGCAACGCGGATACGCAGTAACGTCCATCTTGCGTACTGCTTTTGGAGTAGTCCCCAGCAGTAATCTGCACGGCCATTGCTGAAGCGTTCAGTCGCCTTCTCTCGCTCTAGCAAATGACGGTTCTGAGCGACAGAAAAGGAGAGCAGGATGCGAAAGTGCTATTCCGTGCTACCAGATGTAGCTCAACCCTATTTCGATAAATACATAGGTAGGTCATATAAATAGTTAGCAGCTACTCAAGTAAGTATATTTACTTTCAATGAAGCTTAATTAATAGTGGTATTTTAACTGTAGCAGCAAGGCTCGGAGAAAAGTAAAAGTTCGACAATTTTACTTTATTTATTTATATAGGTACCGTACTACGAGTCCTCTGGCTTCTCTGGCCAAGCACAGCTCTGATAGTACATAGAGGGTCGTGCTCCTGCAGTGGAGACTAAAAAGGCCTAGATGACATCGAACATCTTCAATAGACCAAAGACATAGTATAAACAAATAGTTATACTTATATATTTACCACCGAGCGACCGGGCGCCCGGGCGTATGAGTAAGACATATTTATTAATGCTAATACGAAGTTTGGTAATTAATAATTGAATAATGGTAACCCGGGACGCCAAAGCAAAATGCAGTGGTTTTACTAGGTCAGATAACAAATGAGTAAAATAACACTCAAAATGGACCAGAAGATGACCAATTGACCATAGTATATTCACATGCCATCTTAGGGTTGGGCTTCATCTGTCATTGTTCTATCCTTTTCTGTGGTTCAGAACTGTCATTTGCCAGAGCGAGAAAGAAGGCGAGGGAACGATATTAAACTTCGCTATCTTAGCGTCAATCGTATAGGTCAGAAAAAAACTTAAAATCGACCAAAGAGTTTTTGGCGGGAAGTCATGGGGTCCAGTTGGAGTTTGCTTTAAATTGTTTTGCAAATTGATTCTAGTGGACTTTATAATATGAAATTGGTGTAGTTTGGTGTTATAAATGCTCATTCTCATGGACAATATGTGAAATGTTTAAAGTGGACAGTCATAGTGCGGTTGTAGTGATATTTATTTGCGGACTGCGGTGGGCGTCTTTGGGTGCCGTCCGTCACTCAATCGGCTATGAAAACCAGTGGACTCGTATAGATTTGTCGCCAGAAGCTCCCGTGAAGCAATCAAAGGACCTATACCAACCTTTAATTGTATAGTTAAGGGTTTACATACATACATACATACTATCACGTCTTTATTCCTAATGGGGCAGACAGAGCATTTTGGGTCTTGCGGCTCTATGCAGAGCCTACGGCCGCAAGACTCAAAAGCCACTTTTAGCATCATGGTGGGCGAGAAGATGGAAAAGCAATCAATACAGTGACGGGTTGCTAGCCGCATCGCCTGTTAAAATGATTCGCATTTTTGCCCATTCCCTCGATCGGCTTTTACGATCTGCGCGGGCAGAGAAGCAGCTGGTACATTCTAAGTTTTTTTGTTTCTCCCAGACCAGCATGGGAGATAGTTAATAAAGGGATAGTTAAGGGTTTAGGATTAGGAATAAAGAAGAGATAAATAAAGATTGGCTCTAAAGGACCAGTATCCAGAGCCGTAAATTAATTTAAGAAAAAAATCGACCAAAAGTAAGTATATTCACATTTCAATACATCCACAAGGTGTCTCAAGTACAATAGACTTTATCCAGTCAATTGAAGATGGAAGCCTGGTACATGGATAAGATGAGGAAGCCCATGGCGTAGACGATGAGCAGTACGTCCATAGCCGTCGCGAACAGTTCCCTGGCAACGCGGTCTTGTGCCAGGCTGCGGAAACTACGTCGCAGGAACTCAAACAGCTGGGTACACTGATTCGTTAGCAGCTCGGCTAGGTGGATGATATGACTATAAACAAGTAATTATTAAAAAATAAACGACGGGTTGCACTCTGGGAGTGCCGGCAGAAGTGAAAACTTGAATATTAACGTTGTGCATTTTTGATATTTTGGAATGGTTAGGGAATAATTGCACGAATTGCTTTAATTATCAGTATAAAAGTACTCTCATTTATGTGGTAAAATACAATATTTAATTATTGGGCTATCATCGTACACAAACATGACATTTTATTAGCACGCTGTAACATAAACACACACGAACATTCGCGCAAGCGCCCTGCGCCGTCTTACGAATTTTCGATCAGGTCACGTGTCCTGACGCGAGTTTAACATTTTTTACCCATTCCAAAAAAAGTGCACAACGCCGCTAAAGAAGTTTTCACTTCAATAACACAAGTTTTTATCTAAAGTGCTCCTCAAGATAAATCAAACGAGCCCAAACTCGATAGGGGCTGCATCGTTTCATTAAATTATGGCCACCTTCCAGCTCCATCATCAGATCAGCTTCATGCCGTCATAATATTGCATTGTCACGCGATATAAGTATGCGTGTAAAATTTGAGGTCAATCGGAAACCGGGAAGTGGATCAAATTTAACATGCAAGATTTTATTACAGACAGACCGACAGACAACGGGACAGGTGAAAGAAAATTAAAAGCTTGTAAAAACTCCCGCCTAAAAAGGGCGTGAAGTATTAAATAAGTTGTGTCCCAAAACACGTGTAGCTTCAGACAAACAAACTGCACCACCGTAATATGCTGGACATAAGCGTCTCCAAAAGATTTTCGAAATAACCAATCAAGAGCAGCCTGCATCCAGCGCTTTCCAGCAAACTTGGAAACGTTAGCTTTTATGCCCGTGGGTTTCGCTCCCTAAAAACTATTCTATGTCTTCCCTGGGTATCAAACTATATCCTATATATATATTATCTAAATAGGTTCAGAGATGAAGCGTGACGTGGTAACAAACAAACAAAGAAACAAACAAATTTACAAACTCACTTTCGCATTTATAATATTAGTAGGAAGCAGGATACTGCAGAATTTGTAATGTGCTACCTTTACGCACACAAAGTTATGGTTTATAGCGCCCTCTATTGAGTTGTCTGTGCACTAGCTCGTAAAGGAAAGTATGCAGCATGTAAAACTTGATGGAACTTCTTGTTTACTAAAAAACTAACAAGAGGGCGCTGTACCAGTCTACAAATACAAAACACAGATGTCGCTACTTAACATACCTTGGAGAACAACCCCATACTCTGGGGCTGGTGTTGAGACTGAGGAGAGGTAGTATCATCGCAAGAATGTACCAGATCCCTGAACCGGTGAGGGAGGCTCCAGGTTGCGTAGTGTGTTGGTTTAGAGGCGACCTGAGTAAAATGTGGAGAATTAGATTTTCTAAGTAGTCATAGACGACAGATAAAACCTTGCTTGTATCACTGTATCTATTAATTAGAACCACATTAAATTCCGTTGTATACTTTAAACGATGTAAGCGAAAAAAATGTAAACCAGGCTTAGCCTATGTTGAACTTCAGCAAGGCCCAAAAAATGTAGACCTAGGATACAAATGCAAGGATGATTTGGTTTTTTTATATTTCTTCTTAATTTTCTCGTTAGATACCTACCTGTTGTTCTGAATACCAGCGTTGTTGGTGTTCTCGACTGCAGGGAGGGCCGGAGGCGGAGCCCCTCGGATCCAGTTGTCAAGGGCGTTGCTGAACTGGCTCTGAGTACTGGCCAGGGTGTACAAGGATGACGTCAGCTCCTGAGAAGCATCATTATATCATTATCATTCGTCACCAGGTCTTTTTTAGTCTCCATTGCAGGAGCACGACCTTCTGTACTATCAGAGCCATACTTGGCCTGAGCAGCCAGAAGATTTGGCCTACGCTCTCCTAGCTGGCCAGACGTGTTGGAGAGGTCTCATTGATGTTTATAAGCTTCGTTTAGCTTGTAATTCCTAAGGCACCTTTTACGACATCTACAGGAAAACTTGGAATGGTTTTATTACACTTTGCCGGATAAATCTTTTTTTTTTGCTCATTATATAAAAAGTATGGTGAACGTAGTGTTTCTTTTGTCTGATTTAAATTTTGCTTGACGTCACGATTAGCTAAGATTTTTAACCAAAAGTGACGTAAATCACCCCCCCAATCCTAAACGTTGAAGTGCTGTTTCTTTGTGAATTTTTATTACTTTGGTAAAGGAAAAATATGGGTCCTTTATTTTTGGATAATCTAGTTGACGAAGTAAATAATATATATTTTTTACCCAGTCCACAAATATTCTTGTATATATATAATGAAGATCTCGGAAACGACTTCAACGATTTTGATGAAAGTGTTTAGGGAGTGACGAGACAGAAAAATCGATCTAGCTTGGTTTTATTTTAATAGAACCTCGCTTTTCCGAACAAAGCTCGGTCACGCCTGCTTATATAAGATAAGAAATTTTAACTTACCTCCTGAGGAGGTTCAAGTAAGTCTATATCCATGTCGAAGTCATCTTGCCCATCGACCCTGATGGTGTTATAGCTCGGAGGCTCCGAGCTGGGCAGCAGGGTGCCTGAAGCCATGGTCACTCGTAAAGCCTACCACAAGCCAGAACTAAGCCGACTTTGTAGGTCAAAACGGGATTGTATTTTCATGTTGGAGTGTCTTCAAATAGACTTTTGGTCGCTTTCGTTGAATTTTGATGATTTTTTTGACATGTGAAAATTGACTTCAATAGACACAGATGATTTTTGTGACCAGAGAGAAGCTTTATTTTCTATTATCAGATTAAAAACTACATCGTTTGAAAGCAGTATGTATCTCTAAAAAAATCCTTGATTTTCCTACACAGTTGGATTTTCTACAAAACCTTACTAATTATTACGAATATTTTGTAGCATGTTAAACACCTGCAATTGTTTTGTGTTTTTGTTTTAAAGTAAAAAAAAAAAACAAAAAAGTTATATATGAGTAATGTATTTTTTTTAATTCTTACAACCAGCGAAAATCCGTTTTAAAATGACTCCGTTGCTAAATATCCACATACATCGAATCTATCCAAAATAACACTCAAGATTTTAATTAAATCAAAAATTTTTTAATACGAAATTAACCTCTTTAATTCGGAAGCCCGTAGCCAAAGTGATATAAGTACAAAAGTAACATTTTTTCATCTATCGCCGACTCTTGTGTCATTCTTTGCGGTGGTGGTCCAAAGCACCCCAGGTTCTATTGTTTGGGTTCAATTTAAATTTAGAATGTAGGCTTCCCGCTGTCACTTTATTCGCGGTTGCTAATGCATAAAAAACTTTTTATTCTAACAATTGATTTGGAGTTTTTTGATAATTAACTCAATTTTAGCGGAAATCTTGTAACTTTATCATATCAAGAAACAAATTCTGTTGTGTGTATGTTAGTGGAATAATTTCAACGTTAAAATAGTAAAAAACAGCTTTAGAAACAGTAGCTTTGTTAAAAAAAATACATGCTTGTTATAGGTAATTTATTTACCAATGAAACAAAATTTTGTTTACTTACCTAGTATGTTAGATTTTTGAATATTTCTTTTTTACCAAAGTCTGGGTCCCAAGACTGCCTGAAAGAAATTTCTGTACGATAGGGCGACCTTTCGTGTCCATACATAAGTGTATCATTTGTTTAATTGTGTTGAATAAAGATTAAAATCAATAAATAGTTTTATTTGAGAAAATAGTTAATAACTATAGATGATTGAACTTCACCTAACAAACTTAACAACGTCTTCATCTTTTACCTTGCTTATTTGATTAAGATATTATATTTGTTTTACAGGTCAGATTGACGACTTATATCCTTGCCACCTTGGCACAACAAGCTCATCAGGACAAAATTACAGCTCAACTGATTTGGAGTCATGCGCGAAATTACTGCAGTGATCTTCCCAGGTTACTGTTGTAGGCAGGATGTTCTGATTAAGTCATCAAGGGAATGTGTGACAATCAGCATACAACGTCATTGGTGAAATGACACCTCGTTTGTGGATATGCAAACAGTTAGGGACTTAACGGAGATTTTATATCATAATTCTCGGATTAAGTGCACCTTTGAGGTTGCTTGTTCTGATGATTAACTTGGTAAATGCAGAACTAAGCGTAAGTAAAACTATCTATGAGCCTTACGGCTTAAGTCCGTTTATATAACATGTCTATGGTTGATTTCAATCATTTTATGAACTAAGGCATAAATCTATAAAAAAATACCTATTTAGTTGTCTCTTTTTTTACTTTCTCTATCGAGTAGAAATTGAAAGATAAATTGAAACTTATTAAATGTTTATTCTAACCGTCTTATTATAAAACGTAGACTAACTATGTTTCTAGGTTAAAACCATTATTCAACCAAAGTTGACATTGTCGGATAATGGTTTAAACCTGGTTACAAAGTTAGTCTGCGTTGTATAATAAGACGCAAAGAGTTTGTATCATAGTTCGAGTAGACATAGTTAAACACAACAACTTTTTGCCACATCGGCATTTTTGACAAGCCAACTGAGTAGGCGTGCAAAATCGAAATTCATCGAAAATACTGACGAAAGTGAAAAGGAGCGCCATTTTTTTCGCAAATCAATCAGAATTTTTTGCATCGGCAACCTCGCGGCACGGACAGTGGCCACACCGCGGGATGTCGCGCTACCGTGTCGGGCGTGATGGATTTTGCGATTTTTTGAGTTACACCCATTTGATATGGGTCACGGCGCTGAAAAGTCAGAGTTGCTAAACAAGAATTTGCGGATTATAAAAAAGGCGAGTTTCGGTATTTTTATTTAGAAAACAGCTTTACTAACTTCAGTAATTTACATAATGATACATTAACTTATTTATGTTTTTGTTTATCGGTTTTTGATGCAATAAACTAATTAATTGACGAATGCAATAAAGAATCATAATAATAATAATTTTACTTTTACCAGCGTAGTTTTGATGAATCTTATAAACCTGATCTATTTAAATCTATTATAATTTATTGTTAGTGCCTCTAAACATTGATCTTAGACCAATATGTGTATATTTACTTTGTATATTTGCTCTTTCGGATGTTGTCTTTGTAATATATTTATGTATATGTTTTGGTACAAGACTTTCTCGTACAAACAATACAAAAAGTACAAAAAATCTATTACAAACAAACAAAAGGCACTGACAATAAATTTAAACTTTTCTTTAATTTGTCATCTGATTATAACGTCTACTCTTTTATAAATTTTAACTTAAAGCGTAATTAATCTTTAAGTTTTACAAACGTTTAAAACTACATTTTAATACTTTTGTGACCCCACCAATTTACTTGACTTTAACAACGACCAACTTTTGGCCAAACATTTAGTTAAGTACCTACCTAATGTTGACTTAACATAAGAGAATAAACAAATATTTGGGCAAATAAAAATAAACATCCACATGTTAGTTTAATAACAAAATCAACCCTTTATTCGCCGGGTCGTTTAGACCCCTATTATAATATTTAATGCTAAACAAACATGGGATTTTTGGCTCCAAATGACTTCATTGAACATTGTCCGAAATTAATGGAAAGATGGGGTAAACTTGTGCGTTAACGTCTAAACAACGTCTAACAATACATGTGTTTGGTTAGAAACGTTTTGCTTGCTGCAGGGTTTTTAGATCACAAAATGTCTATTTTTTGCATAATCATTAAACATATTTGTTTTTCTGGTAGTTAAGTCTTACTTTATCGTCATTTCAGTCGAAATTGTGATACAATTTCGTTACTATATATAGTTCATAGGTATTACAATTTCGACTGAAATGACGATATCTTACTTTATAGTTAAATTACGATAAAATAAGACTTATCTAATTCAAACATGCAAATACAATAGGTATTCTACTATCTTGTCTCTTTGTCTTTTGTGTGGTAGATCGATATAGGGATTGCAAAACTTGAAACTTAGAAAATATAGATAAATATTTTATCTGAATCTACAGTTAGTAGTTTCAGCAGCAAGTGGAAGTCCATAGTATCTGCCTATCCCTGTGGTTTGTTATAAGCAAACTTCTATTTTAATATTGTAATAACGTAAACCCAAAAACATTTAGAGTTAGGGACTCGCTCCGCTGAAGGGTTAAACGGCCATTTAGACGACTATACTTAGTTCGCGCTTCGATTTATGGAAATTAACATTATTTAGATCACCGGGTCGTTTGATCTGCTCGGATTTTTTTATGGTCACATTTTTTGTAGGACGGCTTTTTGTGAGCGTAACCTTTGGCCAAAGATTTCGTTGAAAAGTTTTGTTTTCATATCTTAGTAAGTTGTTTAGATACTGTAGTGGCTCTGTTAGCTGTAGATCTCGAAATCGGTCCTTGCATGCCCTCACATCCTTAATCACTTAAAGTTTATGGCATTTTTGATCTTGTTTAGGGTTTGATATATACCCAAAGGGTAAAAAGGGACCCTATTACTAAGACTCCACTGTCTATCTATCTGTCACCAGGCTGTATCTTATCAATGGTTGAAATTCTCACAGATATGTATTTCTGTAAAAACAGCATAAAATAAATATTTAAGCAGGGCTCTTTACAACGTGATTTTTTCATAAATAATGGTACGGAACCATTCTTTCGCGAATCCGACTTACGCTTGGCTAGGTATTTATTGAAATTAAACCCCCATGACTTCGCCATTTCTGTGTGATTGTCAATTTTAATTGTCAAATGAATTCGCTACTTTCCAATTTTCTAAACGTCAAATCAATTTTTTGCTATAGGATTTGTATAAAATGAAATAAAGAGTAATGATGTCATAGTCTTTTTAAGTCAAATAGCGCTTCTTAATATCAGTTTTCCTGCAATAATTAATATAAAATAACGTTGAAAATGGATATTATAATAATAATTAATAATAATAATTTATTTATTTCTCACCATAATCACATAATTTTACAAAAAAGTCTTAAAACTAATAAACTATTATACTAAAGAGGATTATGGTGGATTGATACCTAAACTAGGAAATATCCTGTATCTCAGGTTATCAACCCTCCACCCCAAAGTGTGGTCTAAAATAAAGGAAAAAAAAAATAATCATGAGAAGTAACATTATTTTATATCATTTTTATTTATAACTTAAAAATGTTACATACGAAAATAAAACGCCAAGACTGATATTACACTACGTTTTCTTTCATCAAAGAGTTTGGTAATTTTCTCTTTAAGGAAGCAAAACGGCCAAACGCCAAAATGGTGTAACCGTTAAAACAAAAAAAGCGATTGGTAGCCAATTATTAGCGTCAAAAAACAAACAGAAATCATCAATAATCCTTCCCTTCTGACCAATTTTTTTATTCTGACGCGTGTGTATTGATTGGGATCGGTCATGGGTGAAATAATTACAATTATTTTCCCTACAGGAATTAGGAATTTGGTAAAGGTTGAAGGAATTGGTTAATTTTATAAATTCTGATTCATAATTACTTTTTAAATAAAAAAATTGGTACATTAATTTAATTTAATACAATTTTTTATCGATACTTCCACACTCTCAATCCAGATTTCCCCAATGATAGTCACATACACTTTTCAATGACCAGCCGAATAGGTAAAGGTTTTCTTCTACATTATTTAACCATGCTGCTTCCCATTCTGGTCTGGGAGAAATAAAAAAACTTAGAATGTACCAGCTGCTTCTCTTCCCACGCAGATCGTAAAAGCCGATCGAGGGAATGGGCAAAAATGCAAATCATGTTAACAGGCGATGCGGCTAGCAACCCATCACTGTATTGATTGCTTTTCCATCTTCTCGCCCACCATGACGCTAAAAGTGACTTTTGGGTCTTGCGGCCCTGGGCTCTGCATAGAACCGCAAAACCCAAAATGCTCTGTCTGCCTCATAAGGGATAAAGACGTGATAGTATGTATGTTACTTAACCTTAAATGGCGCCACTCACCCAGGCGAAAAAGAGAGGGTGTTTTAACTTTGATGCTAATTGGCTGTCTGAGGAATCACGACTGATTTTAAGATTTTTAGAACGCTAGTTCCCTTGCAGTGGTTTTCAGCTATATTTGAAGATTTGATTTGCTTTGGGAACGGTAGTAAACTTAGCTGTAAGTAACAATTTGACAATGAAAATTCATCATCATCATCATCATATCAGCCACAGGAAGTCATCTGCTTGGACATAGGCCTCCTCCCCCAAGGATTTCCAAAACGACCGATTGGAAGCGGCCTGACTCCAGCGCCTTCCTGCAACATTGCGCAGGTTAAACCTTTATTATGAGATATTATAAATATCCTATGATAATAAAGATATATTTAAATTTGAATTTGATGAAAATCGGTTTAGCCATTTAAGTTTTTGGGGTTAACGGTTGAAGGTCGGCGTTTGCAAGTTACTTGCCTTTTGCGTACCATTTTATTAACCCCCGGCAAAAAGAGGTGTTATAAGTTTCACGCTGATATCTGTCGATCTGTTTGTCTGTATTTGTGTCTGTCTGTAGCATGGACCGATTTTGCTACTTATATCAAGTAGTATCGGCAGTTCCACTACTCATTACTAGATGACATTCCTAAATTCGGGGTATTTCTAATTTGCCTAGCAAAAAAAACTTGTTGAAGCAATAAATGATTTGCATCTCTGACGTTTCGTTTAGGCCATGGATGTTATCTATAGCTTCAATATAATTGTATGCAACAAGTAACAAACTTGCACTGTGTAAATGGGCCTTTATTTTCAATTAGATCGGAAAGCATTAAGCTGACGCTTCAAGTACAAAATACACTTATGTACTTACTTACAAACTGTACAACATCCCACTGTCATTACAATTAATGACAGTTTGTCATACACGCATTCATCGTAATGAATAGACAAAACCATACAACGTGAAATCGCCATCCCGTTTTAAGGGTCTACAGGGGTATTAATGGCGCCCGTATTTTAAATTATTTAACTGTGCCCATGTTGCTTCAGAGACCGGAGTCAGCCTGTTTGTATATTAGTTATGTACTTTACATAAATCCAAAACGAAGATGACAATCAAAATTTGTTTTTGTGAAATTTTCATTTTAAATTAATTTATGAAATCTTTTATTTTTTCGACATATGTTCCATGGAGATAGTGGTTCACCATCACGGACTGAGTTCACTCTTAAAATAGTTTCAGTGTGTATATTTTGTTAGACCTTATATTTTTTATAAGTATGTATGTTCCTCGATTGTCGAACACGCCTAGGTACGCTCCTGGACAAATTTGGAAAAATCTTTTTTTGGATTGGCATGCTGGCGGTCCTGTAGGTCTTTCGAATAAAAAATCGGTGGTGTAGTTTGGTGTTGAAATCGGTTTTGGCATTAACCTCGTTAATATATAATATTCTCGTTCCTATGATCCAAGGCTCTGCTTACACTGTAAGGATAGAACGTGATAAGTTGGTATGTATACATTTTCGAAATGATAATTTACTTCTTCGAAATTAGGGCAGCACTGGTATTCACGTAGCACCTAAACCGGGTGGGTAATTTTTGAAAACCTCAAGCAACATATGGTAGCGGCATACGCCATCCGTAGCCAACTGTTGCGTTCTCCATCCCTCTTTTTCGGTAGCTTTTTTCCAAAATAGAAAGAGACACAACTAGTTTTCATTAGTAAGTGCTATCATTTGAATTTTTATCGCAAAAAATTCATTGTTTGAGACACGTGCGCCAGGGAGCGAGCTTGACGCGAATTTGAGAATTTGAGGCTGAAATAAAAAAAAAACATGGATATTGACAGGATGTTGATCGTTTTTTCCGAAAGAGGAAATAGCATATGGATTATGGGTGTTAAGTTTTATTTGGGGGTTGATTGAGATAAACCCTTTGATAATTGACTGTGGATAAACAGTGAAAAATGTGGGGATTTCATATTAAATGTCGATATTGTACTTAGATAGAAAAATTGATTATTTGTCACTACCGATAGACATACACAAAATTAAACTATACATACATTATTTATACTTACACAGGTTTAAATAAAGTCAACAAAAAATATTTTCATGTTTTCCGGAATAGCCTGGAAAATACTTAGATAAAGACATGACATATTGTATTTTATTTGTGACATTTCCTTAGATAAAGTAGATTTACTATATTGCGATTTTTATTACCTTTTACACAATTTAATGAGAAAACCAAGAACCTAGGTACTTCTTACCTAGTCAGTACAGTTTTACTATATTCTCCATTGCTTTGAATGTGTTGAAAACAGAAAAGTTTCAAATATGTTATAATGTATCTCCAAAAATAGCATATTTTCTAGCTTATGTGCTTTTACAAGTTTCTGTATAAAGTCAGGCTTGGTAAGTGAAACATATTTTACTGTTTTTTAGCAAAAATCGATTTGTTTGAGTAAACCGTTAGTTTTGCAACAATGGCAATGTAACGTGTTTAGAAATTGGTTAAAGATTGATAAAAACACAATATTGCTGTTGATACATTTGTAATAAACAAAAGTCCAAAAAAGTTCTTACAAAAAAACTGTTTTAGTACATAGATTTATTCAATGACTGCTTCTCTTGCCTGATTACAAAATCAACTTATTTTTATTTTCAAAATTACATTATTAACTTTTTGATCATTCGTGTCAAATAAAATAAAGCAATAATTAACACATTGCAGGACACTTACGGCTGTGGACGTAATTCAATTGTTATTTCTATTGTGTCTAGCCGAGTGTCCTGCAATGTTTACTTAGGTACTAACAACAGTAAGTACTCCCTAACACATAATTTCCAAAGAAAACCTCACACCTACCATGAAACGTACCGGAAAACGAACAAAAACAAACAAAAACACCTCAAGGTTAGGGGCGGCTCGTCAAAGAGCGGCGCATGCGCACGAGCCGCCATATGTCGCGACAACCCTGCTGCTAGGGGTGGAAGTGTTTTTTTTATTTTACTTGTTAAGTCCTTTTATGATAAAATATTATTGAGGCATTTCTGAATTTGAACCTAGCTCGAGAGTGTGAAAAAACCTAATCAGGTTTTTTGTAAAACGCAGACTAACTTGTTACATGCAGGATCATTTGTTACCAATAAAATAAACTGTAAGCTAAGCATGTCGCATTAGGCTAAAACCTGTAAAGATAGCTGTTTTAAAAAAAAAATACTAAAAAAATACTGAATACTAAAAATACTAAACTGAAGGACCTAACGAAAGAGAAGGTGGCATATTACGGGTGGGCTTCTTGTTTTAGGCAGACAGTGGTTTAAAACAAGTACTGTAGAGTATGCCACGTGGGCACGACTTTTTAAAAACTATATATTTAGTTCATTATTAGGTCTGCTTGCGAAGTGACGCCAAGTCATCAAATGTGCTTGGAAGTTTTAAAAATGCTGAATGCTGTGCGCTCTAATTTGAACACAGCTCGAAAAATAGTGAGATTTCCATGGAGGATACTGAATACTGGTTGTTCTTCTGTACTTGCGCTTAGGAAGCGGCTGAAAACTTAGCTGTAAGTAAATTATCTGACATCAACAATTACCTTTTAAGAAATCGAAAGAAATAGAAAGAAAATGACGATTATCAGGTAATACAAATATCAAAAGATAAATAAATGATTTTGACCTTGACTTGACTTGCTACGTGACAAAGACCTAAACCCCCACTCCCGCTCGTGATCAAACATGGTACTTTGAAGACCCCTCTCTCCCCTGGAAGACTCACTTAGTATGAGTATGCCTACCTTTGAGTTTTGCGATCCTTGGCTCTGTTCTAAGCCTTATTTATACGTTTGTATATGTCTGGTCTGTTTCTTTTCACCTTCAAGGTCAAAGACGATGCGCACGAGTCGCCATATGTCGCGGCAACCCTGTAGCCAGGGGTGGGGAAAGGCTTTTTTTTTACTTGATAACTTTACACTTTACGATATATGTATTTTGGATAAAGCACTCAAGACACGAGGTAAGTTATCAAAGAGGTTTCAAATAGTTAACTTATGTGAATAAAATATATTGAAATACAATCATATTTTGTAAGTAATTAAGTGATTTGATTGAAAGATAAATTTCAAACATAAAGAAAAGGTAATGTTTTTTTTTTAAACTTTATTTTTACAAAGTACAAATATACTTTTAACAAATGTATTTACTCAATCATAGGGATATATCAACAAAGAAGACAAAAAAAGCAATACAATGTACTACATCATAATCTATTAAAAATAAGAGAAGATACTTTTATAATAAAAAAATACTAAGATTTATGTATACGTAGATATTAAGGTACTTACGAATGGTTGTCTTAAAATTTACTGGAACATTGACACAAAAAAAAAAGTTCGTTTAAGATAGGTATATTTTCTTATATTCCACTTTCAATTATTGCAATTTTTTATCCGAACCATAAAAAAATCGCAATATCTGACAGTCGGAACTGCGTATATCATTTTAACCGGCGCCTCACTGGGCCGGACCTAGGGCTCCGCCCCTGCTCCCAAATGTTTTATGACTTCACTTGTGTGGCCGTATTCAATTTCATATTTTGTTGGTTATGCCATTGTGTACTATGACCCTGATCTTTTTGAAGTGAAAACTTCTTTAGCGGCGTTGTGCACTTTTTTTGGAATGGGTAAAAAAATTTAAACTCGCGTCAGGACACGTGACCTGATCGAAAATTCGTAAGACGGCGCAGGGCGCTTGCGCGAATGT
Organism: Acrobasis consociella; assembly: GCA_963555685.1. Lineage (NCBI taxonomy): Eukaryota > Metazoa > Arthropoda > Insecta > Lepidoptera > Pyralidae > Acrobasis > Acrobasis consociella. Next base: position 1,438,739 of record OY743116.1, read on the forward strand.
TCGTGTGTGTTTATGTTACAGCGTGCTACGCGCATCCATGGATGGTGACAGCTAATGGCTCGACCGTCTGTGTAGTGGCCATACTGCTGTGTATTTGAAAATGATTTTGTTGAAAATGAATTTGGTCATGCTTGTGACATTTGTGACAGACTGTGGTTCAGAAAAGATTTGAAATATTTTATACTGATAATTAAAGCAATTCGTGCAAAATTATTCCCTAACCATTCCAAAATATCAAAAATGCACAACGTTAATATTCAAGTTTTCACTTCTGCCGGCACTCCTAGAGTGCAACCCGTCGTTTTTTTTTTTTAATTTTACGAGTAGTTTACGTTTCTGTCAGACAGGCATTTATAGGACAGGAAAAGTTGTTTTTAACCCCCGACTAAGAGAAGGGTATTATAAGTTTGACACTAATTTCTAACCAAAATAAACGTACCAAAGTATGAAAAGTAATTTTCGGCCTCCCATACAAGTTGACCAATCAGCTGAACCGCGTTTTTATGGAAAGCCAAAAATTATTTTTCATATTTCGACACAATATGTTCCTTAGGGAAAATTGCTCAGTATCACGGACAGAATTCACCCTTAAAATAGTTTCTGCAAATTTGTTAGACCTAAGTATATCCTAGATTTTAGTGTATATTTTTAGTTTAATTGATTTTATTTAATAAACTTTGTTTATCATTGCATGACAAAAACTAAACAAAAGAAGAACAACAAATGAAAGAATAGAACTTTTTTTTAATAAATTTCATTTTCGCATGAATAAATGCAAGAAATCACTTTTTAAAACTAAGATAGGTTAGGTACTTACTGCAAAGATACTTGCAATAGGTACTTCTTACGCTCTAGATGGCTTTTGCTATTTTTTGCAATACATTTTTCTGCACCTTGCCTTGTATCTAAACGACAGATCACGTACTATTAATCCAGTAACTCACTACCACCATTTAGATAGAAGATACCGCTAATTTTATTAGCTAGGAAACTCATAAATTTGGCTTTTTTCGTAACTAATGTCTCGACACTAATTTGTTTTAATAACCCATAAAAATTTGGCAAAAAACGCACTCAGTTCCGCTTTTTAAAATATCGCTAAAAAGGTTTATGTCCTTTTGCCTTCGGCGTTGATTTGTGAACGACAGTAGGGGCCACGAAAGTAGAGAGTAGGGGCACATATTTTTTTTTTTATAACTTTTTTTTATACATACATAAGTACATACTATCACGTCTTTATCCCTAATGGGGCAGACAGAGCATTTTGGGTCTTGCAATTCTATGCAGAGCCCAGGGCCGCAAGACCCAAAAGCCACTTTTAGCGTCATAGTGGGCGAGAAGATGGAAAAGCAATCAATACAGTGATGGGTTGCTAGCCGCATCGCCTGTTAACATGATTTGCATTTTTGCGCATTCCCTCGATCGGCTTTTACGATCTGCGTGGGAAGAGAAGCAGCTGGTACTACATTCTAAGATTTTTTATTTCTCCCAGACCAGCATGGGAGGTTTTTTTATATTTTTTGTAAATCATTTATTCAAAATTCACAAAGTATTATTGTGATGGCAGAGTTTATCTGGGTTTCGTTGAGTCTATTCTATAATAGTGTAGTAGAGAAAAATAGTATTTTAACAATTCTAGAATTTTTTTGGGATTTTCTTTTTTTTGTAAATCTGTTTGTTCGTTCAAATAATTCAGTTCAAGGTAACAATATGTGAATCTTGTCCCATACAAGTTTTTGTTTTTAAATACATTCAAATTATTGAGGTATGAAACTGTGTATATTTTTGCATATTTATGCCTAAACAAAAGTGTAACAAAAATGCGTTTACGCAAAGTTGATATTTTAAAATTTGTGAATAATTTAACGAAGCAAAATTAAAATAATTCTGAGTGTTGAACAGTGTGTTTGTCTCGTGTGTGTAATTTACCTGAACATAGTTAGTAGCCATATACTTAACAGTAATGGACGTGCAAGTGTTGATTATATTGGAACGAAGTTCCTTTTCGCGCGTTGCGAAAGGAGGCTAGACGGAAAAAAATAATACCAAAAGTTGTAACGACACTTTTTGCTATAGTTGTAAGCCGTGCGGCGTGCGCGTGTTTCTCTGTCTGCCACTCTCTCTCTCTCGAACTTCGTTGTATCCGGGTGTCCCTTGACACCTCTCAAGTTTTTATACAGGATAAATGTGCTTACTTATATAAGGTTTAACAAAATATACTGAAACTATATTAAGGGGGTATTCAGTCCAAGATATTGAACAACTTTCCCCAAGGAACATATGTCGAATCATGAAAACTAATTTTTGGTTTATCATACAAGTTAACCGTTCAGCTGACCCGAGTTTGTATGATTTGTTCATACTTGTAGTATTGTTGGAGTAGTTGTAGTGTATAGGCCTTATTTAACTCTTTGTATTTCGTTCTATGCTTCTGCCTTCCTTACATATAATAATTAAGTACCTGGGCGACCGAGCTTTGCTCGGTTACATCTCAAACATTAACTATTTTTTTTTTAAACTTGTCTAAAAACAATGCAAAATAAAAAATTATAACATAAAATATAAAAAAAAGTAAGTCACCGAGTGGGATTCGAACCCGTAACACTTTTTCTAGCGGTCGGTATCCTTAACCACTGAGCTAAAATCAAGGCTGTCGGCGACGAAATTAGCGACCATATTCTGCGTGGAAAGAAAAACGCATGAAAACTCGAAAACACGCGTTTTCCCAAACATAAAACTAATATAAATCGATTATTTACCCCCGAAAACCCCCATATACAAATTTTTTGCGAAATCGTTAGAGCCGTTTTCGAGATCACAGAAATTTAAAAATATATATATATACATACATACAAGAATTGCTCGTTTAAAGGTATAAGATAAAAATAAATGTCCTTTGTTTGTCTGGTCGACTGGAAGAGATCCCTTCTGGGATAAGTCCACCGTTTGTACAGCTGTTTATCATTGTATGTTTGTTTTGAGTGCAATAAAGTTTTTAAACAAATAAAAAGCCAAAAATTATTTTTCATATTTCGACATATGTTTAAATCAGTTAATAATCTACTGATTTATAGTGTTTTTTCTGTCAGTTACACAAAAAATCTGCATTTTTAAATTAGTAGCAAAATATATTCAGTATATGACTAAGTTAATGAGGAGGATTTTTAGGGTTCCCTAGTATATAAGTTTTTTTTATAGTTTCGCTATGTCCGTCTGTCTGGCGACCAACTTATAATATGTACTGGGAAAAGGAATATTAAATACAAATTTAATAGAAAAAAAAGACGTGTGGCACTCGGGGACTGCCGCGGTAAAGCTATTGCATTAAGGTGGTTCCGTTCGGTCGGTGAATTTTTACAAAGAAGGACGGCAACGTCGCAAACGGACGACGGAGACGAAGCGGCAACCTACATGGTAGGCGGAGTGTGGAGCGTGAGGTTTTCTCGTTACGGAATTTCTGGATTCGGTCCCCGCGCTCAAGGCCCGCGATAGAAGCTATGCAATAGCTTAATTAGTTTCTTTATAAGTTTTTAGTCGCGTGAACTCAACGTTGTCATTTGAAACTTCGGTTCCCTACACTGAGCGTGACCCGACACTCACTTGGGCGGTTATTTATTTTATGAACCTGAGGGTTAATATATTAGGTAAGTACCTATGTATTTAAATGAAACAAATCATTTAATAGAAAAAATAAAATTTAAAATAAATATAGACTTACAATATTCATTATAAGTTTAAATTATACTAACTAAGAACTACAATAAAAAAATTACAAATTCTGTAGTCCCACTAAAATACTACCCCTCGGCAACGTGGCCAAAAGGCTGGCAGCATTGCCACGTTACCAGCCTTTTTTAGACATTTAGAAATAATTTTAAACAAATTATGGGCTAAAGGACCCGACGGTCCAAAAGTTTCTACCCCAAAAGGCTCAAATATGTAGTTTTCTCCAATATGTACATATTTGCGGCTCGCCGGCCTTTGACTTGGTGACTTGGAGATGACACGGTGCGAGGGTATCTACATCCACCGTCAAGGGCCATCTCAATCTGTATTTAATTTAAAAAAAACTTAAGAGGTGTCAAGGGACACCCGGATGGAACGAAGTTCGAGAGAGAGAGAGACAGACAGAGAAACACGCGCACGCCGCACGGCTTACAACTATAGCAAAAAGTGTCGTTACAGTTTTTCGCGACGCGCGATAAGGAACTTCGTTCCAAAACTCACAATTTGGAACAAAACACAGCAGGAGTAAATTTAGTCACGGCTTTTATCTAAATGTGAGTTGCTCTGCTCCATCATAGACACTCACTACGTCTTTAATGTAAACTAAAGATCCCTGATAAGTGATAACATTATAAAGAGGTCATTTAGATAGCTCCCGATGTCAATCTCTTCCAGAAACCCATCGGCAGCTCAAAGTTAACATTTTTTCTATAATGTCGCCAAACTGACGTAATAACTTAACACCAAAAGTGTTAATTGTCGCTTGATATCCCCTTAACACTAAAAAATCCTTTGACACTATATCAACACACTAAATTCTATCTTAAATTTTGCTTAATAAGGTTTACATTACTTTGTTATACTACACGTTATAAATTTTCAGACATCACATCAAAATTCATGCAAAAATATACTCTAAGCTTTTGTAATAGGGTATATTTTTCTGTGGCTATGTACTGAAGCGTGGCGACACGTGACCGTTTTGTCAACCGTTTGGATGCTTGGCCACAATAAATTGTGTTTTATTGCTTCTTGAAGGAAAAAGTGAATGGTCAGCCCATTGAGCTCTTAATTTGGTGATAATGTTGCTTCATAGTGACTTATTAGTTTCTGTGACAATGATTTGAAAAAAAAAATTTTTTTCTTTTCTAGTTTTAAGTTTTTTTTTAAAAGTGAAAGTATTTTTTATATTATGATATACCTAACCCTACAACGGTGAGCAAAGGTTATTACATTTGTTACTGTTCAAATACAAACCTTTACACAATCGATGTAAGGAGAGGAAAAATGTTTGCACATCTTATACGACACGATAATCTCATCAAAAACCTCATGGAATGAAAGATAGAGACAAGGAGAGGAAAGGGAAGGTCAAGAAGGATATTTATGGATAAAGTAAAAGAAAAGGCAGAATTCCTGTTGTAAAGGGAGGTCAAGCATTTAGCTGAAGATAGAGAAGCATGGAAAATACTCCACCGACAAGAACATAGTTCTTAAATACATTGATGACTAGTAGAATGATCTTAAAATAGATACTTAATGTTGTGTTAAGGTATACCATAATACCAACAAAGCCTTTGCTTACAATAGAAATCGATCGATTGATTGACTTTGACTAACATCAGTAGATATACCTAATTTCTGTTAAATTACATACATTTAGATATATAATGACCAATTTACCAAACTATTCACGTATGTTGAGCGGAATTCACACGCAAAAATACCACCAACCAGCAACAATAGAAACGTTTATGCTCATCGATTAATCGTGACTTTAAACTTGCCTAAATATGCTTTTAATTATGGGTTTAAAAGCAGCCGTTTATTATGCGGTTGCAAAACGCCAAAATAATGCATTTTTTTAACATCTAGAAAGTTTGATGCGTAAGGGCGGGAGAGATCCTCCCCTGAGGTCTATGGATTTATTTCAATTTAAATTCTGATATTAATGGGTAGCATTTTGCTTAATTATAGATATTAAATCTTTTGTTATTAAGTTGCTCATCAGTTTTCGAAGAATAGTATAAGTATCCACAAAAGCATGTCAAAATATGTTGCAAATCGTTTATAAAATAACAAAATTTAATACTCTAATAAGGTGTGTATTTTTTTAGTTTAATTTTAGATTTCTCTTCCCCTGTATTTATTTCATATGTAAATTTTACTATTTTATTTCTTCCTTCTACTCACTCATGTTATTTGCTAATTATGTAATTATTGTATATCACTGGCTACCGTGTTCTTGCTTCTTTATATTTTCTTGATCTTCTTTTTTTCTAATTTATTTCTACTTGTGGAGACTTCTAAATGGCTCTCTATTTTTTATTGTTTCTATATAATCTGTATTATAGCTGTAAGTCTTCCTAAAATGTAATAAATAAATAAAAAATAATGTTTTTTTTTCAATAATTTTAGTTTTATTTATTTATTTTTATTTTAGTTAAAAGATTGGTTTATTTTTCAAAACTGTCTTATCCTACTTCCTACTAATATTATAAATGAGAAAGTGAGTTTGTATATTTGTTTGTTTGTTTGTTACCTCTTCACGCTTAAACTACTGAACCGATTGGGATGAAATTTGGTATAGATATAGTTTGAGACTCGGGGAAGAACACAGGGTAAGTACTCTTTATCCCAAAATTCCCACGGGGAGCGAAGCCCGCAGGTACAGCTAGTTAGTTCCACATAAATTTGTTATTTTTTTATATTATTGAATTTAGTTTACTGTGAATAAGTTATGAAATACTTACACCGTTTAAGTATCAATAAAGTATTTTGACCTGTATTATGTCGTAAACTGATTCACACGCGTAACATTGTAAAAGCGATATGGTCAAAAATGCCCATAAGATTTAGTCATAAATTGACCGAACCACGCCTGAAGCGCGAATGATATGGGGTGTGATTTTTTGCTACCAACCGCCATCTTTAAAATTTATGATTTTATTTCGTAGCGCGTGTGGCAAAAAGTTAATCGATTGGGTCGCGCGGACCCTTTGCTAAGCTAAGGGTTGACGGGGTGTTTTTGAAGAGGTGATTTGGAATTTACTACAATGAAGGTAAACTGTCATTCATATACCTAAACAAAATAATATTAGAACTAAATCTCGAAATAAATTCTAATAATTAAGTCTGCAACTTTGGAAATCTAAATTAAAATAACATATAAAGAAAATAATTGGCTGAAAAGAAACGGATATATCATTTAAAATTTTGTCTTTTTATGAAGCACTGGAACGCGAAAATTTCATGTTAAGTTAAGTAACTAAAGTAAACTAAAAAGATCTATATTTTAAAATTACTACACAATATCCAAAGACATTTATAATGCTTAATCCTTAAGCTTTAAAACAAAAAACTACTTTACCGCGTTTCTTGTCAAACCAGCCAACTCATTATAAAATCAGTTTGTGTGCAATTTTCTCCGAACAAGGACTAAAACAGGAAGTTCTAATGAATAAAACGATGCCAATAATAGCGTATAATCTAAACTAATTTACGGAATTAAATTCTATTAGAGAAATCGGGGTTTGCCAAAAAAGGTACAAGTTGTCATCAAATCGCCATTATGTCTTGTTAGCGTCAGAAATAAGGCGGAGACGTCGAACTTGACGAAGACCGTCTTTTTAAAAACTTAGTCTAAACTTATATTAGTGCCGTATACATCCAAAGGAAATAATAATTTCCGTCTTTTTAAAAACTTTGGCTAAACTTGGTGCCATATACATCCGAAGGAAATGATTATTTTAAGGAAAATAATAGTATTTTGTCTTTTATACTGAATTAACAGTAATGTAAAAAAGTTTCCTCTTTTCAATCTAACTAATCAATGTAAGAGCGAGATCAGACGCTCTATGTAAAAAAACTAGTAACCTCGTCAAATCACCTAGGTTAACTAAAACCTTATCCCTGAGGATACAACCGGGAATTCGCTCGGCTGATGATGACAGGTGAAGCGTCTAAGCCTATTTTTATTCATTTTACCACCTCCTCATCTCTGCTCAAGGTGCTTTTGCAACTAGTGAAGTTTAGCTTCAGCTTGAGGACTATATCCTCATTGTTTTTAGCTTGGCGTAAAAGGGTTAATGTTTGGGTTTCTAATTAATAAATATTTATACGGAAAAATTACACAGATTGAGCTAGCCCTAAAGTTCGAGACTTGTGTTATGAGATTTTTACTAAACGATACTATATTTTATAACAAATACATATATTTAAAAACATCCAAGACCCAGGTAAATCTGAAAAAGATAATTTACCATTTTAACCTGACCGGGGATCGAACCCGAGACCTCCGGTGTGACAGCGTAGCAAGATGACCACTAGGCCACAAACATCGTCAGAGGTTTCTAGAGCATGTTGTTTTAGTATTGTATGATTAAGAGCCAATGTAAGTATTTGAAAGTGGATAAAAAAAACTACATCTTATGCAGGTTTTTTAACTACCTATCTCGTAGATACATTATCCCTAATTGAATTAGAGTTTCGCACTAATGCGTAGTCCAAAGCCGCAAAGTCGAAAATTATAGACTTCATCTTATTAGCTAAAGTGGGGCTCGCTGACAACCTCTGAGACAAAAAGTTGTCATGCGGCGATACGACTGTCGGAACGAGATGTCGGGAAGATGTTCAGCTTTTATGCGAGTTTAAAATGAAGATAATGTTTTCATTCATATGCTAACTAAGTCTTTGTCTATAACGTTTATGGCTGAGAGGTAAGATAGAGCCTACAAAAAGTGACCTTTTCCGCAAACAAACATAGAAAAGCTTTACGTTCTCGTTCATAAAATAGTTTGAAGGGTTATCAAGACAAAATTTTATATAATATGTCATTTCTTTTTAAATAATTTATGTCTAATAGAGGCAGCACTATACCCCGAAAATTTTAGGTATCTTAAGGAGTTTCTTTCATATCTCCAAAATAGGTTCTTTATCATATCTTCACAAAGTATGGCACCAACAGATAAAGTCTTTTTAATTAAAAAAAAAAAAAAAGAATCATCAAAATCGGTTCACATTTGCCGAAAATATCTCGTAACACGTTTTTTAAACTCGGATCAAAATTTACGACTAATTTGGGAGTTTTACATTAAATCAAATTAGCGGCAACATTAGCCCTACCGTGTCATATTTACAACTCTATCGTCCGTTCCCTCAGGATAGCTTTAGACATACTTCTTGCCCTTCAAGGGTGAAATTTAACGACTAGCTCTTTGCTACGCTATTTTCGTGATGCGAAAGTTTTTTTTCTTTTTTTACAAGAAAGTTGCTTATTGAATATTGTGTTTAGAAATATCATTGTCTTTCAATAATATTTTTTCACTAAGTAAGCAAGAATAATAAGCGATATTTGAGTCTATTTAGCAACTTTGGCGTTTGAATTTAGGTATTTATACAATACAATACAAATTAACTTTTTTGCACCATGATAAACATAAAAAATTATAATAACAACAAGAAACAATATAGGCACAAAGGCGGAATAAAGTTAAAAATACGTACAAGTGGCGGACCTTATGCTATATGGCATTCTCTCCCGGTCCACCATTGGACCAAGGTATGAATGTAATAAACTCATAAGTTTTGTAGAGCAAGAAGATTATTAACATCTAAAAAAAAGACGTGTGGCACTCGGGGACTGCCGCGGTAAAGCTATTGCATTAAGGTGGTTCGATACAAGGAAGGACGGCAACGTCGCAAACGGACGACGGAGACGAAGCGGCAACCTACATGGTAGGCGGAGTGGGAAGCGTGAGGTTTTTTCGTTACGGAATTTCTGGATTCGGTCCCCGCGCTCAAGGCCCGCGATAGAAGCTATGCAATAGCTTAATAATAAAAAAACTAAATAAAACCCTGCGGTGATGGGGCTGCGGAGATAGTAAAATATACTTAAATTAAGGTAAGGTATTAGTGAGGGTCCTCGTGAATACTTTCATTGTATTGTCAAGTGTATTAATAAGACATTATAACACAAGTGGATGGTCATTTTAGCTGTGTTTTTGCATCCTCCATTCCAGCTCGCTGGTGCGAGTGGTATTGAGCGGGGATGTCCGGCTAAATTCCTGGCGATTTAAATAGTCTTGATACTTTTCTTTCCTTCGGCCTCAGGCTGAGCCAAGTTACTTGGGGCCGTTTGTATGAAATTTGTATGGAGGGGAATTGTCCACGTATGGCGGCCATCTTGAATTTTGAAAAAATCAAAAATCTGTTCGGGTATTCTACCAAGATTGATTCCAGGCAAATTAAAAAACTCAAACTTTCGAGCATTCCTATAAAATGAATAATATCTCTTGAATTATTATCACTATTTTATTTATTGTATCAATAATATTACCTATTAAGTGTATTAGGCTAAGCAAAGATATATCATCACAAAAAAATTTTTTGTTATGTATAAATAAATGAAATGAAAAGTATTCACTCCCAATAACTTTCAAACAGCTGAACCGTTTTTTATCAAAATAGAACTTTCTCGATAGACAAGGATTTTGATTAAAAACGCACACAGACAAATAGATACATCAAACATGGAGCACCCTTGTTTTAAAAACAGAAAAACAAACCGATCTTGGGCACTTGTGAAAATCTAGAGTCTTGTCAATAGACGAAGCTGCTAGCAATCCGTCGCTATTTTCCCCCCTTCCACTATCACGCTGAAAGTGACTTTTCTTGTGATATTAATTGGCTGTTTGCCCCGTAAGGGATAGCGATGTGATTATTATACATGTACATATATATAGGTATTATATATTAGTAACACTTATTGGACCCACAAAATTAAAGAAATTTGACACTGCACTATGGCATTTTCTGGAAAATATAAATTAAATAAGAAATACTTCCTTTTAATTAACAAAATTAGAAATTGTCCTGTGTATACTTCGTATTCGAAGAAATTTTATGTCACTTTAGAAGTAAATACACGTTTATAAGTTTCAAGAAGGTTTCAAGTATCAAAAACACTTCATCGTAGTATACATGACAAACTAGCCGGAAGCGTGATATCTTACAAATTCTGCTCACTTCCGCTAATGAAACCCGTAGGAAGTTATAGGAAGTCCCATTTGATCCGCCATTTTGAAACTCATACTCGATTAACACTGTATGAACACCCCGTGTCCAAATAATTATATCCACCATGAATTAACTTGATACAGGAAGACATAGTAGTATGAACCTACACCTAAACCTACTAATGTAACAGCAAAAATATTGTAGAGGCTTTTAGGAGATTAAATTACTAATTTATTTTAATTTCATTTATTAATCGCTAACATGTTGCATAGGATGACAAATATTGGTGCAGTAATACATGTACCCATTTAGGGTGTGGCGATACAAACATGAGTAAACATTATAAATATTAATATAAGTAATCTTTGTACAAACAATGAACCTTATTTATAAAAAATGCAAAAAATAAAAACACTCATTTCAATAATAATTGACATTGCAACAACTAGTGAAAAAAACACACGCTTCCGAATAATATAATTTGTAAAAAAAATGGGTTTTGTTTAAAATACACTGATTTTAACATCTTTAGACCTAAAATGTTCAATTATTACACTAGGTAAAATGGCCACACCTGTCATAAATCAAACCACGGGCTATTCTAGATCACTATAGTATAAAGAAATTAAAACACTTGTAAAGAACCAAAAAACTTGAATGGTGTCAAGGGACACCCGGAACGAACGAAGTTCTTTTCGAGAGAGAGACAGACAGAGAAACACGCGCTCACCGCACGGCTTACAACTATAGCAAAAAGTGTCGTTACAACTTTTGGTCTTAATTTTTTCCGTCTAGCCTCCTTTCGCAACGCGCGATAACGAACTACGTTCCAAAAAAAAAAAACATTCGACATTCTCGTACAAATTACCATACTCCTGTAAATTTGCAACAATTAAAGTATTTTTCTTTCTTTCAAAGCGGCTGCACATTTTTGTATGGAAGTGCTGATTTTTTTTCTATTATTTGACTGTAATTCCAATTTTATTATACTAAAGTGTTCAAGTATAGCTCGTGGTTTGATTTATTACGGGTATAACCCTTCCACGTTGTATACTTAGGTAGGTATTGTTGAGTATGGTAAGTTTACACTTAACTATAATTTCACCAAATGCAGCATCTGCTCACGCATGCGCGAGTGGCACGAAGCCACACAACGCCTTTACCACCAATGCGGTCGAATGCAACTGTCATTTTTCCCGCCTTTTTCTTATTTGCGCAACATGGCGGCACGGAGGTCCGCTGACTCGCTGACAGATGTGAACTGTTTTTGCGCTTAAAATCTCAGCTCATCGGCTAATTAGACCAGTAATTGTGTAATTAGATTGAAAATTAACGTGTGAATGCGTTTTTTGAATATTTTCGTGTGAATTCTGCAGCAGATGTAGGTCATAGTCTCAAAGCTTTGGCTGAACTTAGCCAATGCTTTAGTAAATAATACTTTTTGTTACTAGATTTATACATACTAATTATTTTAATTTAAACATACATATTACAAAATTTGTAACAATTTTATTGTTATAAAATAACATATCTAAAATAAGCATTTTATATATTCTCTTTGAATGATATTTAGGCAGTATTTAATTAGTAATTTTTCATTTTTATTTCATACCGAGTCTACCGACTGTTCATTAACTTTTCGTGCATTGGACCGAAAGAAGTCGAAATCGAAATACATAGTATGTGATACGAATTACTTTGTGTGATTCCGCCACCAGTTAGTTCATGCAAACTATTGCCGGCCGGCGCCCACCCACTACTGTTAGTCATACCCTGCATAAATAAATCGAAATAGTTAATCCCGACTGTTAGACCTACACTTTTCGCACTTTCGTTTGTTTATACATATTCTTATTAATTTTGCGAACCCTATTCTAGAAAACTGTAATTTCATCGAATAATAATCTAGAGCCGATTATACTTATATATACCTATGTTCACAGTGTTAATAGGTCTCATAAAATGACAAAAAAGGACGCGTGTGTCTAACCAGGCGTGAGATTGCGGCTGCAGAGCGGCGCCTTGTGGCGAAGCCCTACGGTCACCCAGTGGCCTACTGACGTTTATTTTTTGCTGACCACTAGCGGGGAAGGTTTGACCTAGGTTTCATTTCTAGAACGAAGTTCCTTTTTCTTTATTACATAACTTGACATGTCGTCATGATGACAAATTAGTGTTTTTTGACACTAACAATTTTATAAGTGAATGTTTTGTGACAAAGGGTAATATATACCTATCTAAATACTATAAATTAAAAATTGCTACATTGGTAGCTTATACTATTAAGTTTTGGACGAGTTTACATTGTAAACAAACTACTAGTTGTAAAATATCTACCGAGTTACCAGAAAATTGTAATAGTAATTCTGTAGATTTGACGGCAGATTTAAACTGCACATCCAGACAACGGAAAGGTCACAAGAACTAAGAATAATTCATCAAAATATACAAGGCCTTTCCAGCAAAGAACTACTAGTTGAACTAGTATTAGAAGAATTAGATGTAGATATCTTGTGTTTGACTGAGCATTGGCTATGTGAGAGTGAGATGATGTTCAGCCTAAACAACTATGACATTGTTAGCTGCTTTAACAGAAAGTCTACTACTCGAGGCGGTTCTATAATAGTTACAAAAAATGGATTCCGTGGCAAGGAGCGGAAAGACATAGTTAGACTTTCTGTTGACCGCTGTTGTGAGGTGGCCTGTGCCGAGCTGGACCAACATTTAATTGTATGCGTATACAGTCCACCAGATAGCGATTTTAGGGGATTTTTGAAAGTAATGGATCAGGTGCTAAAGTTAGCTTCAACTAGTAAAAAAAATTTAATTATTTGTGGTGACTTCAATGTTGATATTCTAGTGCAGAATCCAAGGAGTACACAATTTTTAAACCTCTTTAAATGTTATGACCTAGAAAACGTTTTTTTTGAACCTACTAGAATCCCTGCTACATCGGCCACGTGCCTGGACAATTTCTTTACCAATATAAATTATTTTAAGAAATCTGTAATTAACAAGTTGCCATCTGACCATATGGGTGTATTTGTTTCTTTTGTCAAGGAGTCCACCCGCTGCTTGAAAGAAGATAAAATCATGTATTACTTCAAAAAAAATTCATAAGCTCAAAAAGAATTTAGAAAATAAGTTATGTTCAGTCATATACACAGGAAGTAATCCTGATGATCACTACAATAAATTATTTAGTACAGTGTCTAAAGAATATTCAGAAACATTGGAACAGAAAAAAGTTAATGTTAATGGTAGGTTAAAGTTTAATGAATGGGCAACTAAAGGTATTTATATAAGTAGAAGAAAATTATTTGATTTATATGCCCAAAAACAATTTAATTTCAACCCTAACTTTGTTGAGTATGTTAAAAAATATTCTAAATTATTTAAAAAAGTTTGCAAAAATGCTAAAGCTATCTACATTAGTAGAAAAATAAATAATGCTCCAAATAAAATTAAAGAGACATGGAATGTTATTAATAAAGAAACCGGTAAAACTAGACCGAGAGAAAATATTCGTGAAATCAAATGTGCCGGTAAAAATATTACCAACCCTAATGATATAGTAAATGTATTCGATAATTTTTTCACTAATATTCCCTTGGAACTTACTGAAAATACCAATTCAAGTCCTCAACATGCTGAAGCCTTACTTAAAGATAATGTAGCTCAATGTAATCATAAGTTTCAATTTAAACATATTACCCCAAAAGATATAGTTGATGCATTTAAACAGTTAAATTTAAAAAAATCGGAAGACCACTGGGGTATGTCCGTTAGTGTAGTAAGCCACATTATAAATATCATTGCTGCAGACCTAGCTTTTATTTTTAATGAATGCATTGATGAAGGTATTTTTCCAAATTTAATGAAATGCAGTAAATTGATTCCTTTATTTAAAAAGGGGGTAAGAACAGATCCTGGCAATTATAGACCAAAATCGATTCTGCCAGTTTTGAGCAAAGTGTTTGAAAAGATAATGCTTAATCAAATGCAACATCACTTTATCACCCATAACCTTTTTCATAGCCAGCAGTTTGGTTTTACTGGAGGGAAATCGACCACTGATGCGGGGGTAGCGCTCGTTACTCAAATTTACAACGCATGGGAAAACAAGAACGATGCAATCGGTTCTTTTTGCGATCTCTCAAAAGCGTTTGACTGCGTAGATCATCCAACACTTTTGCTCAAATTCCGTCAGTACGGTTTTGACGATAAATCAATAAACCTCATTCAATCATATTTAACGGATAGGCTTCAGACTGTTGACATAAATGGCATAAAGTCAAACGGATCTCTCGTTAAAATGGGAGTACCTCAAGGTTCTATCCTGGGACCGTTCCTCTTCTTAGTGTACGTCAATGATTTGCCTTACGCGGTTGAGAAACAAGCTGGCATTGTGTTGTTCGCCGATGACACGTCTCTTATTTTTGAAATAGACCGTCATAGCGAAGATGCTACTTCGGTGAATAACACCTTGACGGCCATTTCTAACTGGTTTTCAGCCAATAACCTTATGTTGAATGCAAACAAGACCCAATGCATTAGATTTAGTCTTCCTAACGTGAGGCAAGCCAATGTTGATGTGCTACTGAACGGTCAAAAATTAGATCTCGTTGAAAATACTACTTTCTTGGGAATCACAATAGATTCAAAACTTCAATGGGGTGCACATATCTCTAAACTCGCTAATAGGCTTAGCTCAGCGGCTTACGCTATTAGGAGAATCAGACAATTGACAGATGTGGCAACTGCTAGACTAGTTTACTCTAGTTACTTTCATAGTCTGATGTCTTATGGGATTCTTCTATGGGGGAGTGCAGCTGATATACAGACTATTTTTATTTTGCAAAAAAGGGCAATTCGTTTTATTTACGGTTTAGGATCAAGAGACTCCCTAAGAGATTTTTTTAAGAAAATTGATATACTTACTGTACCATCCCAGTACATATTTGAAAATATAATGTACTCGTATGTAAGGAAAAATATTGCCTTGTTTAATAAAGTGGGTGATTTTACGGATAGAAACTTACGTAATATAAATGATTTATTTACTCCGTCCTATAGGCTGAAAACAGTTAGTAAGTCGTTTATGGGAAACTGTATAAAGTTTTATAATAAATTGCCAGAATCGGTTCTTAGTATGCCAGATAGAAAATTTAAAGTTTATGTTAAGAAAGTACTCTGTGATAAAGCTTATTACGGAACCGATGATTACCTTAGAGACAAAAATGTCTGGCTTGAGCTTGGCGCGGGTCCCTCTTAAAGGTTTGTATTTGTACATTCAGAAATGTCACAATTTAAGATCATTCTGTACATGTTTTAGTACAAAATTTACAAATTGACATTAATTTTAAACTTGACATCATGCTTAATTTATAATTATGACATAACAATGTATTCTCAGTCCACATATCTAATTTTAATACCAGTATAATTGTAAGTTGACGTTATTGGAGAAAATGCTGCAGTACAGTTTGTTACCGTTTCTTCTGTACTTGCGCTTTGGAAGCGGCAGTAAACTTAGCTATAAGTAAATGATCTGACGTCAACATTTACCTTATAAGAAATCGAAAGGAAAAAAAGTGACAATTATCAAGTGATACAAATATCCAAAGATAAATAAATGAATTTGACTTTGACTTGACTTTGACTTGAAGGTACGAACTTGGTGAATGGGGCGAAAAAATATGTAAGATTTTTCCGAATCCATTTAATAGTATAAAATGAATTCGCCCGCCGTGTATATCTGTCCGTCTGTCTGTACGCTTTATTTTTTTTTATTTGGAAATTTGTAACAATAATTTAGATTTTTTGCCTAAAATAGTCAATACCTAATCATTAGTTAAGCATCTCTTTTTGTATGAAAAGCAAAAGATATTTCCTATATTTCGACATATGTCTTTGGGAAAAGTGGTTCAGTATCAAGTAAAGAATGAATTCACCTTTAAAATATTTTCAGTATATTTTGTAACATGTATATAGGTATAAGTACTGACTGGATTATGTAAATTTATTACAATAATTGAGAATATATAAATTATGAAGAAACGCGTTCTATCATAGCATCCAATCTAAAGAATCAAACCCATGTAGGTACTATTTATATCTCCCACTAACCTCACAAAAACAAATTAATCGGTGTTATAAAGCCACATCGTCTCCCACAGTGGCTGTGGGAACAATTTTTTCTTGTATATTTTTTCTTAACATCAAAAACTCTTGTATCATTACCATACAGGAAGAGTTCCGCAGCATCCGGTAAAAGCCAGCGACACACTGGGAGATACTTTATTTCTTTCGCGTCAGTTAATAAAAGTAGTTTCAGATTATTTTAGCGCTTATAGTGAGATTGGTCTTAATTCGATATTGATTTCCCATTAGAAAAGTGAATAATTTATATTAATTTATGTATACAAAGGTATATACAAAATTAAAAACATTAAATAAATATGAATACCTACGTAATATGTTAAAATTAAAAAATTTATAATATTAATTTCATTTTTTTTAAATATTTAGGGATAAATTACACTATAATATAAATTACATTATATTGTTATATAAGATTAAAACAAAAAAAATCGTGTTAGAATATTCAGGTTTCAGTGAATATTTAAACGTAGATATTACGTATATCTACCTACCACGCTCCTTCTCTTATATTTGAAATGCTAGATTTCATTAATTAAACAATTTGATTGCAGTTGTAAAAAAAAAATAGTGGTATTTTTTGTTTTATGTTAAATATCAACCAAAAACCTACACAGTAAAATAGTCTATAATTCTAGTTGTACCTTTAGGTCTTTACCACTAGACCCTGGCACATGAGTAAATAAGATTGACGTCATCAAGGATAATCCTCGAGCATGAGCCCGCGTCTTTATTGCACCTTCTTTCGAATTGTTTAGCCCTTCGAATATCTCGGTGTGCCAGGGCCCTTGCGTTACCTGCCCATAACGACGTCCCGGGCTATAATAACTCTCATCCTCGATATATCGACCGTACAGATTCTAGGAAACTGTGACCAAAGGAGAAAGTAGGCATATATAACATGGTATAAGAGATTGCTTCCGCGAACTGATTTGACCAAAAATAAACTTTAAAAACCGTCGTGATTACTTATTTCCTTACTAAGTTTGACTTATTCTGAATTAATTCTTAATACCGGTAGCGGCACGAAACTCTAGCGCTGATCGTTATTGCGCAGAATTCAAAAATTAGTACTGTATGTAGCCATGCGCAGTATCCCCTCTAGGCCCTCTACATTTCACTCAGCGCTAAACTTACTTTTTTTTACTTTATACGCTAACATGTATAAAGTAAAAAAAAAACCTTGGTCTAAAAACTGAATTTAATTCGCACAGAGGTAAATTGATATAAGTCAGAGTTTTAAGCGTTTTAAGTTTATGTAATTTTTCTTTTTACATAAATTTCTGAAAAAATATCTCATATGAGACCTTTTCTAGTGTTCCGTACCCATCATCATCATCATCATCATTTCAGCCGCATAGCGTCCACTGCTGGACATAGGCCTCTCCCAAAGATGTTCCGTACCCAAGGAGTATCCTATTACCAAGACTCCTTTGTCCGTCTATCTGTCTATCACCAGGCAGTATCTCAGGAACCGTGATAGCTAGATAGTTGAAATTTTCATAGATGATGTCTATTACCGCTAAAACAGCAACTACTAAAAACAGTATGAAATAAATATTGAGGTAGGACTCAAATACGTTATTTTATATAGATGATAGTACGAAACCCTTCTTGCGCATGTCCGACTCGCTCTTTGCCAGTTATTTTACACTGTCCGCTGTACAGAATAATAGTACTTAGACTATTTTGAATCGACTTTTACTAACGCGTAGTAAACCCAAGAAGATTCGCTTGCATAGCCATACGACGCCCGCGCCGAGAGACGAGGCTTGTAGATGTCATCATATATCATCATCATCATCATCATTTCAGCTGCTTAACGTCCACAGCTGGACATAGGCCTCTCCCAAAAATTTCCAAAATGACCGATCTACAGCGGATATATGATTTTTATAAATGCAATTGTGTAGGGTACTTGAAAACTCGGTGTAAGGTCAGTCTATCTCGCAACCCGGGGTTATTGACGCATCATATAATTTGACAAGGCTGGCAACTAGTTGACTAACTTTGGACTTTATATTAACTTCCACTCAACCATAATCATAAAACGTGCAGGCAGAAGTACTAAAAAACTATACACGACGAATTCTAGGCGCCAAACCACCCACCCTTTTGTCACGGTCGCCATTTTCAAAATTAAATTATAACCATGGGAACTTTTATTAGTCATCGATATTTTATGAACCCTTGTGAAATGATGTCTCTTTCTGATACTACAGCGGCAGAATGAGACAAAATATTCGCGTAGAAAATAATAAAACACTCAATAAAAATAGGCCACCCAAAATTACGGATTGATTGACAAGGAATAGATGGTGTTCCGTATAAAATTAAAAACAATTTTTTTGATATACTTTAGAACAATGATATATTATACATTGTCCGCTTGTTTATATAATATATCATTACTTTAGAAATATATATTGCATTTCATTTAAGTCATATTTAATTAATTAGAGTAAGTACTTCTTTATTTACTTTTATTTATTTTTATATGGCCAGCATGAAGACTGGAGATTGCAGGCGAAATTCCGGCTGCTCTGACCATGTACGGCCCGACTGGTGGTACAGAAAGGGTCGTGCTCAAAAACAAAGTGCTGAATATTTTGTAAATTACATTTTTTTTTTATAGGGACAAATTACACTGATTGAGCTAGCCCCAAAGTAAGTTCGAGACTTGTGTTAAGGGATACTAACTCAACGATACTATATTTTATAAGAAATACATATATAGATAAACATCCAAGACCCAGGACAATTGAAAAAGGCCATTTTCCAACTTGCCCTAGACCGGAGATCGAACCCGGGACCTCTGAGTGGCGGACTAGCATTTTGACCACTACGCCACGGAGGTCGTCATTAATACATAAATACCTAAATGAAATTTTTGTTTTGTAATTTAACTATTACTTTGAACATTTTTTTGTCTGATAGCACTATTTTTTTTTTCAATTCCGGCGACTAAGATCACAGCAGGTATTTTTTTGGAAATTATGAGTGGTCCCAGTGCCTGGAAGAAAATTTGAAAATTTTTGTATCCGGCGTCTGGTGCGGTTGCAGTCCCAGTTGATGGCATCGCCAAATAACCGAAGGATAAGGGTTGCAATCGTATTTTATCACTGGACCCCAACTACAGTACGAGGAAGGAAACCGCTTTTACTCCGCCGCCGATGACTCTGCAACTTTACTTCCATAAAAAAGTTCTCATGCCCGTCGAAGGTAAAAAATTAAAAAAAACCTTACATCCACGATGACTGGTGGTTTGCTAAAAAGTGGATGGATATAACGAGCCTACCTGATCAATTAATGGAGTGACGACTTCATTTGACATAATTAAAACCTCATGTGTGGCTGAGGCATGTGAGTTCTTGATTTTTTATGTATTTTTAGGGAAGAAATGGTGCCTAAAGTTTTCATAGCGACTATGTGGAATACTTGTTTGAGATCTTTTCAATTTACAAGCTAAGCCTTAGCTTAGTCTACCTGAAAGATAATCCGTCTTATTATAAAACACAGACTAACTTTGTTACTAGGTTTAAACCATTATCCGACCAAATAAAATTGTCATTTTCAAATGAGACAGTGGCTATTACTAGATGTAAACTTGATTAGTCGGATAATGGTAAGACGAAATGAGATTGTTAAACTTTACATCAAGAATTCATTAGATCAATTGGTCGTATGGTTTCCGGCGGAGTAGGACAATTCTCAAGTCTTCTTGTGGATGTTGTAGAAAGCGACTTAGGATATACAAGCTAAACAAAGCTTTTAAACATTAATGAGACCTGGCGAGCGTAGAAACTAGAGTATAGGACAAATCCTCTGGCTGCTCCTGCAAAGTGTATAGGCTATGGTGGTATAGAGAAGGTTGTGCTAACATTTCGCAAACATTTGATGTTACCGAATTTACAAACACGTTTTGGGGAATCCAATATTGCTGTATCTAATAAAAAAACTTGACAATCATGTTTCATTTGAAAAGGAGCAAATGTTAAAAAAGGCCGGTAGCCAAAATAAACAGACGGTGTTTAAGTTCTCGAGTGTTTGCTTATCAAACTAGCAAACATCTCGAGGACCCCTGTCTTTTCAAGTGACGAAGATCGATTAACACTACAATTATTTCTAACACAAACGTTTGATAGAATAATTTAAAAATTTACTGCATATTTTACAAATGTATTGCAAGTATATAAGTTTAAGGGTCCCCCGACCCTAAACCAAAATACAACTTTCCATACAAACGTAGTCTACGTTTTATTTCAAAACGACATGTCCAATTTGGGCAAATTTTTGTAATTTTAAAGATATTGCAATTATCTAGGTTTATAACTAGTTTCCGACACTAAAAATATGAACTTGAAATAGAATATAGATATCATTTTTGACCATTAGTATGGGAAACTTCTAAATCGTTATATTTTCTTTCCAGTTCATAATTTTACTGTAGGAAACTAGTTATAACCCTAGATAATTGCAATTTCTTTACAATTACCAATTTTTACCGGAATCTGACATGTGGTTTCAAAATTAAACGTGTACTACGTTTGTATGGAGAAGTCTAGGGTCGCCGGACTCTTAATATTTTTACTTAAGTGCATAATATTTTGACGTCCGTTAGCAAGATGGGTCGACGACATCAGAAAGTTCGCGGGTCAAACGTGGATGAGAGTAGCTCAGGACCGTGGTGAATGGCTTTCATTGAGAGAGGCCTCTTCATCAAGATAGCAGATCAAGACTGTGGATGATGATGACATAATATTTTTACAAAACATTGAAGAACTGATTTGAAACCTTCGCACTTACAATTACTGGGTAAGTACATTATTGGAATTACCGCTGACTGATTTTATTTTGACCCAGATATTTCAACGGCCCGGAGGCCTACGCCAAAGAGGCGACTACTACCTACGAGGAATAAAGATTACATAATATACATAAATCAGAAGTGGTGAGATAAATGTTTAAGATTTTAATTTATATGACATAATAAAATCCAAGAAATATACATATACAATTAATATAAATTGACAATTAAATTAAATTACTAAAATTGACATGCTTATGTATAAATTTGACGATCCATCCCAGGAAAAATAACTTCATCGCATATTATTTTATGACATTGTAAGCAAAAAATATTTGACAACTATGATAACTGGTAAATGGTAGTAGAATAAATGGCTATTTTTATTATATTTTTATTTAGTTATTTATTTCAAAGACCCTACAGCCGTCTACCAGTGATTATATGTCATGTAGACAGTAGGATCGTTGAAATATCTAGCTCAAAACAACATCAACCGCGGTAAGTCCTGTAATGTAAATAATAACTTTGAGAATTTATCATTTATTTTTTAAATCGCGCACCATTTCGAACGGGCATCTAACAATAGGCAAGTCTGTTAAAACAGTCCAATCTCATCTCACATTGTTTGAAATATTGTTAAAAATGACAACAACATATTGTAACAAAGCGAATCAAATCAATCGTGCAATTTATGGTAATACAATAAAAACCGTTAAATTCGTCCTTTTCACACCAATCTACGCAATCCTTTACACAATAGTCCTAATTCGCCCTCCTTGATATCAAAGGATAGAAAAGGTATCAAAATATAACACTATTAATATACAAAAGACAGTTTTACCGCTGTAACAATTGGCGAGATAAAAAACCTTTTATTTTTTAAAGGTGTCATTGAAAAATCATCTTTATGTAACGAGAAATAGGAGTCATAAACTATATTTCGAAGGGTACAACTATATTTGTCAGTGTTGGGGAAATTCCCGCTGGGCTAAACAAGTGTAGCCCCACAAAGTTTGCTTATTGTTTCACTTTGTTGCTGATAGGTGGTCTTTTATTAAAATGTAAGTTGATTTATTACGTTTCGCCAATAGAGTTCAAGGGTGGGTCTTCCGGGGTTAAAAACTACTTAAAATATTTTTTTATTCATTTAAACACAGTCCTTTTTTCTTTTTTTTTTCCTTTCATAACGTACCTACTTTTAAGTACGCTAATAATATAACAATCTAGACTAAACTCAGACTAATAATTAATTTAACATTGACCTAGTTTTATAGGGTATTGTCTAAGAACGTGTCCATTGGGTCTTTTCTTGCTGTCTCTATTAAGGGTAAGGCACTTTGTTTCTGTTTCTCTGCTGGCACATCACTGCACTATAATATCAATGTATTTTTTAAAACTATACTAGTTCAAAAGGTTTAGTTCTTTTGAGACGTCGCACTATGTCCGTGTTGTCGAGGAGCTGGATCGCCTTGACATTCACACGGTGAAGCAGTCTATACTCATGCTATATAAGAAAATTATCTAAGTATGTTTAACTTATTAATTAACTTTACTTGGCTTTATCTTTAACTCTTTACTAGTTAATTCGGCGTTGCACGGGCTGCAAGCAGCCCGCGGGTTTTCGTGCGGCTGTTGAAACTGGATTAAGAACTACTGTCAGTAAAAAAGACATCAAAAAAAGTGCCTTGTAAAATAACATCTAAATAAACCCCTTTTTAATATTCAAAAAACCAAAAGCCATAACTTACAAAAAATGCTGTATTAATTTACCTATAAAACAACTAATGAAGTCATTTCAATCAAAACCGTCAAAAACCAAAAACAATAGAAGAAAATATTCACAAATATTTTGATGCCCTTCCAAGATCACCGCCGCCAAAACGACATAAGTAAAAATTTCTAAAAAACGAATAACTTAGCTCCTGCTGGGTTTCCGATTGTTGTGGGCTCTCCGACTAGATTTAACGCCAAAAGGGCACCGATTGAGACCGTTTTGTAGCAGTTTGCATAAATTTATAAAGCGTATTAAATGATTATGTCATGGGAATCACTCTGTGAGGTCGATTCTGTGATTTCGTTTTTAATTTGTGTAGAATATTTAGTTGCGATAAGCCCGTTTTTTGTCATGTTTTATGTAATCTATTATTCTGTACCATTGTGTTTTGGTGCAATAAAGAATTAAACTAACTAATAGTTTCTAGGTATCTAAATTAAAAAAAGAGATTTAAAATTTTGTGTCCGTATTTAGCTAGCCAATTTTTGAAATGAAAACTTCTTTAGCGGCGTTGTGCTTTTTTTGGAATGGGTAAAAAATGTTAAACTCGCGTCAGGACATGCTCGCGTCAGGACACGTGACCTGATCGAAAATTCGTAAGACGGATGGAGAGTAGACAGCTGGCGCGGCGTAGGAGAGGGAGTATCCCCCTCTCTTTCTACGGCGCGGCGAAAATGTATGCCTGCGCCTGCTGTTTCGTATATCAAAAATGCACAACGTTAATATTCAAGTTTTCACTTCTGCCGGCACTCCCAGAGTGCAACCCGTCGATTTTTTTAAATCATACCTTGTGTTACAATAAATTAATCTGCTAACTATTATTGACCAAGCAAGTACAAAGCAAAAATGCTTTGACAGTCTCAATCGATTTACGTAAAATTGTGAGTAGATTCAATAATTTTATGTATTTATTATGTAGAATCACTTTTTGAAACTTCTTCAAAATCAGCTGAGACATACAGTTTCGACACAGAATAGTAGTTTCAATCTCTGCAAAGACAGACTCGCAGCTTATAGAGACATTTATATTGTTTGCAATGTCTTAAAATCTTTGATTTTAAGCTTATATAGCTTAAAATATAACTTCGAACTTATTTCAACATAAAGTATGCTACGAGTAGATGAGGTTATTCCGATTATTTTCAGAATATTTCCCTATAAAAAATAATGCGAATAATTTAACGCCTATCTTATCATTATCACATTACAAAGGTATTAATTTTTATTTATTACAAAAAATGCTTTCAAAAAATATAGTATTATTATTATAATAATTATTTACATAGGTTTACAATAATTATATAACTAAAAACTATGTATTATTTATTTTATTTCTAAAAAATATTTATTCTAGAATTTGAATTAAAATAACAGTTTAATCTTCCTCAATTAACAACTAAATTAAAAACTAAATTAAAATCTAAATTATACTCTAAATAATTATAATTATAAACAAATTTATAAAGGTAGGAAAACTAAATAAAACTGAACTTAATGATATTTTTTTATCAATGGGCAGTCATTGTCTGCCAGTCTATATTCATATATTTATTTTCCAATTGTCTCTATTAAAACGCTATAACCTTTAACGTAATAATAAATACCTGAATACCGGAAACCCCACCGGAAACTGCAGTAAATCAAAACAAATCCCAAATTAAACTGAGCCGGTTACAATAGCAGTTAATCAGTGGGTTAACTCCACGTTACCTCAACATATGTTTACGTTCAAAGGGTTAAAATAATATTAAATGCATCCTCTTTATAGAAAGTTCTTTGGATGCGTAAAATCATTTCCTCTGTAAAGGCGCTTTCAGATACCTCTGTATAGAGATTCCAGCGCTTTTGTCAGAATTAATGCGGGCTATACGGACTGGTTGAATATCGAAAAAGGTGTTAGACAGGGATGTGTAGCATCGCCATAGCTGTTTAACTTATTCATGGACAGTTCCTCTATTTAACTTATAGTTTTCTTTGCCCTACCGTTATTTGTGACGTGCTTTTATATTTTCCATCCACCGGTTGTCTGAAAGAGATAAGATTGCCCAGTGTACCAGTATGTATATATTTTTAATTGTAAAACGATTTTTATATTTTTTGTATTCTATTCACACATTCATTCACTAACCAATTAGCCTCTTTTATAAGTACACATATATTTTCTACAAGAAGGTTGATTGAAAGCAAAATCATTTTTCTCATGGTTTTCTGTGATTTTTGACGTTAATTCTGAGTAAAAACAAGTTCGTAAAAATAAACTTTTGATGACCATTTTCTATATTAATAATATTATTATTTTTAACTATATTTATATATATATTAACTTTTTTAACGATTTAGTTATTGTAAACTGGCACATTAAAAAATTACTTACTAATTCAATTATATGTATAAAGGAATGTAAATTAAATAATAAACAAATCTTCATAAACTAATCCTTAACGACAACATTTTTATCAACATTATTAACTTTATTTTTTTATTTCTTTCTTTAATAATCTCGGCGCTTTACTTGTACGCATAGTCATTGTAGCAATATATGGAAGGACCCTGAGACCCTTCTGGCCAGATGACGCCAACCTTAAGTACATGGCACATGTCGCGGTAGCACGTGTGTCATTTGGAACAGCCTGTAGCCTGTAGCTCGCGAAAACAGATAATTTTCCTTTTCGGTAAATAGTTGTTCTTAGTGTCGTAATGTTGTGTTTTATACATTTGTTTAAACAATGGATATTTGTATAGTCTTTTGTAATTTTTTTTTGTGGTTTTAAGGTATTTAGGTTAACATACAATATGGAAAGGACATACTCGTACCTAATAGATCGAACCACGGGCTGGACCACTTTAGTATAAATAAATAATAAATAAATATATAGGGACAAATTACACTGATTGAGCTAGCCCCAAAGTAAGTTCGAGACTTGTGTTATGGAATACTAACTCAACGATACTTTATTTTATAACAAATACATATATAGATAAACATCCAAGACCCAGAACAATTTGAAAAAGGCCATTTTCCAACTTGCCCTGACCAGGAATCGAACCCGGGACCTCTGGGTGGCGGACTAGCATGGTGACCACTACGCCACGGAGGTCGTATAATGAAATTAAACTAACAGTCAAAAACTTAACTTTAAAACTTTATACAAAAGTGCCGCCCGGGCAATTTGTATGGGAATGTCGATTATTTTTTGTTTTTGACTGTTATTTTATCATTATAGTATAGTGATTTATCTAGTATAGCCTGTAGTTCGATTTATAACGGATATATCCCTTCCACGTTGTATATAAATATGATCCAACCCTCTGCATTGGCACACTGCTCCGTACCCTGCTGCTTATATTTCATAAGTCGTTCTTCTACGACATCAACTGGAAGACATGGTCCTATTTCTTTCTACTTTGCCGGAAACCACTTTTTAAGGGAACCCATCACTTTATCGCAATTAACTTCAACGATTTTCATTCCCCATAAAACTATTCGCAAATCTTATAATACAATATTCAACAAATCCTAAAATATGTTTACATCGAAATTTCATTTACTCGATTATTCGTTATTTACAAACTCAGTCTATCGTTATTTCTTTTCATATTTTATGTATTTTATCGAAATAACGTAACATCAAAGTTTTGTTACCCATAATTTTGTTTCCACTTAAGTTTCAGTTTGCAAAATAGTTGAAACATTTGAAACGAGTGCTAGGAAATTTCTATCCATTTTACTAGGTTAGGGCAAACCTATAGGTTAGGTTATGTCAGAACTGCGACCAACACCCGAGCGAGCGAAGCGAGCGTGCCGCGACAGCGGCCGGCGAGTGCTAGAAAACTTCTATCCATTTTCCTAGGTCAGGGCAAACCTATAGGTTAGGTTATATTAGAACTGCGACCAACACATTAGGAAATAGTGCTTAAAAAATTATAATTTAAAAAGTTATTATGTGTACTACATATTGAAACATGTTTTCATGAACAGTTTAATCGATAAATTAATACTTTATATGAAATGTTAGTTCGATATACCGTTTTTCTACAATAGAAAACCATTTTAAAATATTACTTTTTTAAAATTTTGTTGTTATAATATGAAACTGCGATAGTAAACTATTCGTTTTATTAAGAAAAAAATGTATTAGAAATCGTGGAATAGTTTTCTGGGAAATGAAATTCGATGTCAAAAAAATCTGTATTCTAATAGACACCCCTTTTTAAGGTAAATAAGTATTAAATATGTAAATTATTTATGAAGTAAACATTAAACAATAAAAAGTAGATGCTAAATTATAAAAGCATTGGAAAAACAAGACTAAAAATAACACTCAGAAATAAATTAAAAAAATATTTAAAAATCTTTTCCAGTTACAATCGCTCACTTAAAATTAATAACCTCAAATAAAAACAAATTAATTTTAAGTGCTTTTAATAAACAGCAGTTTGCACATTTGACATTTGCCAGCATTCCAACGAGGTGTCAAAATGGCTTTTAATTCTACTTAAACGTCGTTTTAGGCAAGTTTGGAGATAATAATTTCATTTGGTAAAGACAAATGAAGTGCGTCGCTCGGGGGGTGCGTGACAGAGTAAATGCAACCGCTTGTTTGACACACGAAAAAAGCGTAAGGCCCAACGCAGAAGACAGACTATGGATTAGTCTGTCTTGCGTTGGGCCTTACGTTGTGAAAACGCTGTGTTTCGTCTGTGAAAATAGAACCCATGAAATCATATGCAGTAACGCACTAACGTGTAGACTATCACAAACTAAAAAGTGCGTCACGGATAGTCTGCCGTCTGCGTTGGGCCTAAGTGCCGCTACATGCTTATAACTAAGGAAACCAAAGACTGAAATGTACGGAAGGATAAATCGGGGTTTTTAGCTAGTGTAGGACGAGAAGCCAACTGCTTGACCAACTAGTAGTACTCATAATAACCAGCCAAGTGCGTGTCGGGCCACACGCAATTTAGTTCCGAAGTTACAAAGGCCGACTTTGAGTTCACGCCCTATAAAACGCCTAAACCTAATTTTCTATTGAATTTGTTTAGTCATCATCATAATTTCAGCCGCATAACGCCCACTACTGGACATCGGCCTGTTATATAAAATTAAGTTACTATATAAAAACGATATAAAATTAAGTTAGTACTATGCTCACTATCGCACCACTCATTTACTATTATTTCTATTTGCCAATCCTGTCACCCAAAGGTAGCCTGTAAGAGATTGCCTAGGCGATAAGGCCGCCTATTGTACATCTGAATTTATATTTAAATGTTTTTTTCATGTGTTGTGGTGCAATAAAGTGTTTTTACTTACTTACTTACTTACTTATATGCCATAAAATATACCATAATGATGTTCACAAGCTCGCAATATTTTAAAAATATCTATTCAACGATACCCCATACGATAGGTTAGTCGAGAAAAAAATAACTCCCACTTTAGTTGGGAGGTACCTTATAATTTTTTTAGATTGTACTTACCACTTTCAGTTGCCAAATTACAGCTTTATAGTAACTTTAAGTCTCTGAGTCAAACCGCAGACGGACGGGCAGACAGCGACAGACATAGCGGAACTAAGAGGGTTCCTTATTTTACTAAGGAACCCTAAAAAGCTTGTTGGAACATAAACTGATATGATTTTCATAACAGAATAGGTACATTTTCCAATAATCTCAATACTTCTATTTTAATTTTTACATGCTTTTTACAAAAAATAATAAAGACAATAATAACACACCTCCAACTGCTTATTTCTGCAATTTATTTATTTACAGCAATGTACGTACTTCCGTAATTTTTCAGTAAAAGTACATTTGACACAATAATATTTTATTATCCCTTCAAAAAATCACTTACCCAGTCATGCAGGTCGTCAACATGCGATTGACACCTCGTCCGAGCCAGGAATCAAACCTGCTATGGCATGGGCGTATCCAGGATTGTTTAGGGGAGGAGAAGAAAAGATATTCATGACGATGCCACCTGTCGCGACTTGTACTTAACAAGTCGCGACAGGTGGCCTACCTCTCGCGACTTGCAACAGTTTGAGAGGGAATGGTAGAAAGTGGCACACGATCGAGATATTTGGAAGGAGATGGAGGGGAGACCGTTAATTTAAAAAATAAAGTAAGTAATTACAAAACCTACATACAATTATAATATAGTATAATAATTATGCATTCATACTTTGCAAACAAGTATAGATCCGGGGATCGAACCTCGGACCTCCAAGTGCCTGGCATGATTACCACAAGGCCACAGAGGTCGTCCGTCAATACAAATATTTTAAACCCTAGAAGCGGACTAAGTTAGTGGGCGTAAAATGATGGCACTACCAGTTGTTTTTAATCTGTTTTATGATCCGATTTATCCCTCTATTATATATTATATATACATTATATATTAACGTTCAAGGGGCTACCTGAATAATTTTCCGGGATCCAGTGCGAACGTGAAGCTTTTCTACGCACATTTGCCAAAAACGGCTACTTTTGGCTAATGTGTAACAGTATAGTTCATAAAATAGTTTAAAGTGTTAACTAGGGCTAGTTCAAGACATAATTTTAAATGAATCTCTGTTTTTTTCAAATGGGGGAGCACTGGACACCTGGAAAATGTATGTCTCGTTAATATAAAGACTTCCGTGGCGTAGTGGTCACCATGATAGTCCGCCACCATGATAGTGACTTTTTTTGAAATTGGATATTTATCGTAATATGTATTTGTTATAAAATGTAGTATCGTTGAGTTAGTGTCCCATAACACAAGTGTCAAACTTACTTTGGTTCTAGCTTAATCTGTGTGATTTGTCCCTATTATTTATTTATTGGAACGAAGTTCCTTATAGCGCGTTGCGAAAGGAGGCTAGACGGAAAAAATTAAGACCAAAAGTTGTAACGACACTTTTTGCTATAGTTGTAAGCCGTGCGGCGTGCGCGTGTTGCTCTGTCTGTCTCTCTCTCTCTCTTATAGAAAGCAAGCCAGAACTTCGTTCCATCCGGGTGTCCCTTCACACACTTCTCAAGTTTTTTTAATATAGTTTCTGCCCTTCTATGGATACGCCCGTGGAACCAGCCACAATTAGCGGGCAGCACGCGACTTCTGCGCCGGGTAATCACGCCATTACTGCGCGAACGCGTGAAAATTTCGGACTAACTGACTTTAAAGTGATTTGATAAGTGCTGCACACACAGCGCGTTACTTTAAAGGTAGTGAACGAACTTACAACGTACGTAAAACGTAGATGGGACTCAAACCACGAAAAACCACGAAAAGAAATCAAACCACGGGCTATACTAGATCACTATAGTGTAATGAAACTAAAATAACTGTTTGAGTAGGTATAAGAAAAGTTTCTTTACAAAATGCCCGGGCGGCTGCACTCTTTTGTATAGAAATGCCAATTTTTTTTTAGTTTTTGACTTTTATTTTATTGTCTTTGTACTATAGTGGTCTAGTATTAGCCTATGGTTCGTTTTAGGACAGGTACATTCCTTTCACTTTATATGCTCTTCCGTACCTACTTTTGGGGTAGAGAACGTACTTATAACGTAAGTATACGAACGTACTTAGAATGTACTTATAACGTACCTGTCGTACTTACTTTTAAGGTAGTGAACGTACTTACATCCTACGAATATTACTTACTCCTTTTGATTGAGTAATGTCCTCTCAATCTATCGCAGGTTGACTAGAAGAGATCCCGACAAGGGATAAGACCGCCTTTGCTCTTTCGAATTTTTTGTACTTTATTTTGTTTTTTGGTACATTCAAGTTATTACAAACAAACAATATTATACTCATCCGCAGTTACTTTTAAGGTAGTGGACGTATTTACAACGTAAGTATATATTCTTTTCCACTTAATTTTAAGATAGTGAATGTATTTATACATTTCTTCTTTCTCTTATACATTTGCTTCGTAGATTTCCGCAAAGCCTTCGACACAGTAATTTGGTTCAAACTGTGGAACGTAATGTTAGAAATGGGTGTACCACACCATCTTGTATACCTTATTAAATCACTCTTTGAAGAGGGCTCAGCATGTGTAAGAATCGATGGGGTTGAATCGGAGAATTTCAAGACGCAGGCCGGCATACGACAGGGATGCATTCTTTCACCGCTCTTGTTCAACATATACACAGAATACATCATGCGAATTGTTCTCGAGAGTTGGGATAAGGGCATATCTGTTGGAGGGCAGGTGATTTCAAATCTAAGATATGCTGATGACACTACTCTACTTGCAACATCTGAAGAAGACATGAAGAACTTTCTCCAACGATTAGAATCAACCAGTCTTAATTTTGGACTCGCAATTAACCGTGAAAAGACCAAGGTAATGATAGTGGATCGTAAAAATAATAACAGACCAGAAATCACCAACATTGCTAATTGTCAAGTGGTTCAAAACTACATTTATCTTGGTTCCACTGTGTCCAATGAGGGAAGTTGTGAGGACGAAATAAAAAGACGCTGCACTGTGACGAGATAAGCCGTCGAAAAGCTCACGAAAATTTGGAAGGATCGCAGAATTACCAAAAACACCAAGGTTTGGCTTATGTACTGTTTAGTCTTTCCAATTTTCCTATATGGAGCTGAAACATGGACATTGAGACTGAATGAGCGAAGGAAAATCGATGTCTTAGAAATGTGGTGCTGGCGTCGACTTCTCAGAATAATTTGGATAGCCCACCGCACTAACATCTCCATATTGAAGGAATTACGAATCAAGAAGAGGCTTTCGTCGATTGTGCAGTTACGAATCCTTAAATTCTTCGGCCATGTCACTCGCAAAGAACACTCTATGAAGCGTGATTCAGGGTCGAATGAAGGCAAGCGCTCACGTGGTCGGTCTCCAACGAGGTGGTTGGATCTTATCAAAGCTGTAACACAGTGCCCGGCAACGGAATGCTCCAAAAAAGCCGCAGACAGAGACGAGTAATTCAGTAATTCGTCCCATGTACCTACGGCCCATTTGGGACGAAACGCAGAAAATCAAAATTAATTAAAATTTCATTCTGCAATTCGTCCCATTCTTTTTTTGTATGGAAATTTAAATCTTATTAACGCTTGGTACAGTCAGTGAGACAAGAATTAAGATAAATGTATATTTCGTTAGAATTGTTAAATTTTTTCATCCGCGGTTACTTGCAGTGAAAGTATTTACACGTATCAGAAAAGTAAAATTTCATACAAATTCAATAAAAAATAGTTTTCAGATGTTTCTAGTCCCGTGAACTCAAAGTTGGCATTCGCAACTACGGAATCCTACACTGCGTGTGGCCCGACACGCACTTGGCCGGTTTTATTATAATTGGTGTCCATGTGTGAGCTTGTTAAGGTGTTGATTTTTTCCGGAAGGCTCATTACTATATTTTGCGCATGCGCAAATAATCATGCACTCTTGAAGCTGACATGGACTGTTATGGAAAATATGGTTATTAGCACCTTAAAACATCAAAGTTTTTGGAAGTCTTCAAAGTTTTGGGAAAACAATTATTGACCTTTAATTGTTTTCCCAAAACTTTGAAGACATTTTTTTAAAGACATTACAGACATTTTTTTTAACTCTATACCTGGGAAAATTTAAAAAAAAATATGTTTGAGCCTAACAACAATAAAAAATATGTTTCTTGAGAAAAAAAATACAACAAAACTACTTAAGCTAAAGAGCATTGAAATAAATGCGTTAGCTGCTGATCAAAGATGTATACTCGTAAACCCATATTAATAGTGGTAGTCATTTTTTAGGGTTCCACACATAAAGAGTGAAACCGGGACCCTTTTACTAAGACTCAGTCCGTCCGTCTGTCTGTCTGCCTGTCTGTATCTCATGAACCGTAATATCTAGATAGTAGAAAGTTTTACAGATATTGTATTTCTGTTGCAGAACAAATACCAAAAACAGAATAAAATTAATATTTAAGTTATCCCATACAACAAACGTGATTTTTTATAGGTAAATAGTACGGAACCCCTAGAAGCAGTAGACATAAGCCTCTTCCAAAGATTGCCAAATTGAAATTGTTTTATTGTTATTTATTTAGGATGCTCTCTCTGCCCCGTTATAGATATTTAAAAACACATAACATTACCTTTTTGACTCTGTTAAAAATACGTCAAAATCTGCCGCAAATATTCATTAGCAATATACACAGTGGCAGATCCGTCACAATGGGTTTGTTGGCGGATGTCCGCGGTGAGTAGACGCGGAATGAAATCCGCTGTTTGGACAGTCATCCGCATGGCTGGTTAAGGCGATGATCAAGGTCCAGTGGCGTCCTAACTTAAAAAAATGAAAAACTTGAGAGGTGTCAAGGGACACCCGGATGGAACGAAGTTTCTTTCGATTAATGAGAGAGAGAGAGAGAGAGAGACAAACAGAGAAACGCGCGCACGCCGCACGGCTTACAACAACATTATAACATTTGGTCTTATTTTTTTCCGTCTAGCCCCCTTTCGCAACACGCGATAAGGAACTTCATTCCAAAAATCAACTTATATACTGTCTAACAAAATAAACTGAAACTATTTTAAGGGTGAAGTCAGTCCGTGATAATGACCTTTTCCCAAAGAACATACTTCGAAATATGTAAAATAAATTGACCTGATAAATAAATAAATACGAGTATATACTGAAAAATCACTTAGATTCAGCTAGCGCTAAAGTAAGTTTGAGACTTGTGTTATGGCAAACTCACTCAACGTTACTATATTTTATAACAAATACATATACACGCTGACATTTTATTGGCTTTGAAAAAAAAAATGTTTTATAGTAAATACATTCCTCTATCCATATGTGTAATCCAAATTTCTGTAGTCATAAGATAAAAAAGTTGCGTGAATGATTTTCGATCGAGACCACGTAGTTAGATGCTGGCCGCCGACTGCGTAATGTCGATGACCCCGGCCGGCCAGCGGGCGGTGTATGGCGGCGGTACTACTAATTGATCTCACAATTTTACTTTCGAGTTTTGGACAACATTTTTTGTTTCTAAATTTTTATTTTGACTAGCTAATTAGGTCTTACTAACGATGCCTATGAAGTGGCCTTCGGCTTCAAAACCAATAAAAAATCACCGTGTATATATAAACATCTAAAACTTAGGTCAATCTGAAAGTATCATTTTGCATCTTGACCTGACCGGGGATTCAACCTCCGATGTGACCGCCTGGCATGATGACCAGTAGGCCACAGAGGTCGTCAATTTATGATACCGATGACGATGTTTAGCAAAAGGTTAATTTACACCATATTAAAGTTACTTCTGCATGGTATTCCCCTTAAAATCTGTTTATATTTTCAGCGAGCGAGCCGTGTTTGACGAGCCAGCGTGGCCGCCGCTGTTTATCGCGGGCCCACTGTCGCGTTGTATGCAGGGGTGCGGAACCTTTGGGCGGATCAAATTTATATAATGTCAAAATATACAGAAAATTCAGCTTTGTAATGAAATGGTCGCAGAATCCAATTAAAATAGTATCTTGATTTTGTGAACTACTGTTTATACTTTTAAGTGAGAACGTGAAATTTTTCTACGCAAATTAGCCAAAAGTGACAGTTTTTTGCAAATGTGCGTAGAAAAGCTTCAAGTTATTACTTTAAACTATAAACAGTACTTCATAAAATAGTTTGACAGGTTATCTAGGGCTTGATCAAGATATAATTTTAAATGATATTCCCGTTTCCTTTCAAATATTTTATTTCAAATGGCACTGGACACCGGAAAATTCATGTATGCTAATCACTGGCCAGTTGACTGGAAAAGGTT
Organism: Acrobasis consociella; assembly: GCA_963555685.1. NCBI lineage: Eukaryota > Metazoa > Arthropoda > Insecta > Lepidoptera > Pyralidae > Acrobasis > Acrobasis consociella. The sequence continues at coordinate 1,474,003 of OY743116.1, forward strand.
ATTGTACGGAAACTGGTTTTGTATCAGTGTTCTCTTTTGTGTACAATAAAACGTAATAAATAAACTTTTGCTTATTAAGGCTATTTAACTTTTTCTCATAAAAAGATATCAACGCTCAAAAGACCATCTGAAAAACTTAAAATGACCTCCCATTTTTCCTTAAAACTAAACAGGCCGCTTTTGATCGGTCATTATTGAAATAATTTGGAGAGGCTTATGTCCAGCAGTAGACGTATGAAGTTTTTTTAACATGTTACAAGCTCTTATAATTATAGGATACCTATGTGCCAAATGCGATGGTGCTAAAATTTAAAAATACCATACAAATTTCATAAAATTATGATAAACAACAAAAAATACATTCAATCAAATTGAATCAAATATACTTCCTTACAATTCATTTCTAAATCTTGATCGGATGAAGACATTTTACCTCTCGAAACTTCTAAACAAAAACTCGCTTAAGGTTGACGATGCATGCGAGTACTCACAAATGTCCAGTATTGTGCCCCAAATTGGCTCGTTGCCTCCCGCTTGACCCCCGGGTCAGCTCGCTTGTTTGTTTAATTTCGTGTTTGCTTCATTTGGTATCATTGTTATGTAATGCGCTTATTGCATGATACACAAAGATTTGTAAGTATTGTCTAATTGGATTGGAGAAGAAAAAACAGGAAAGCTCACTCCAGGCTCCGAAGTAGCACGGCTGACTGTGCATTGTTCTAAGGGATAAGGACTGAATAATAAATAAATGAGTAGTAAACTTAGCTGTAAGTAACCATTTGACGTCAACAATTGTGCAACAAAATAATGACGATTATTAAGAGATATTATAAATATCCTATGATAATAAAGATATAGGTATTTGAATTGAATTGAAATATATTATTTTATTAAGTCCGTCAACTAGATTATCCAAAAATAAAGGATCTATATTTTTTCGTTTTGAAAAGTAGTAAAAATTTACAAAGATACAGCGCTTTAAAATTTTGTAGTCGGGGTGATTTACGACACCTTTGCTTAAAATTCGTAGCTGATCGTGACGTCACGCGAAATTTAAATACGCTGAATATTTGCAATTTTAAGAGAAAAGAAAAAACGTTTAAAATATTTTTTAGTAACTGACCGATGGGCCGAAGTTATGTTTCCATTGTTAATCAAAAATTATATGTTTATCAAGGTCAGTACAGTCATAATAATCACTCCCATAGCCAATAAACCTAATTACCAACATTCCAATATCTGTAGCTCCCCTCTGAAGCCTATAGCCGCAGCTGACGCATCGCATGTCGTTGGATGCACGTGCCGGGGAGGGGAAAAACACAGGTACTTTATAAAGGGAGTATGTTAATGTCTATAGTAGCACAGAGAGGGTCGTGCTCCTGCAGTGGAGTCTAAAAAGACCTAAAGATGATGAAGATGGAGGATTATTGGTAACTACCTCAAAACCTACGTCGGAATCAGACTCCTTAATAGATTATAGATCTACATGAAAAAAAAAGATAAAAATTACAAAAAATATATAGAACTCCCACACAAATTCACCTATCAGCAGCTGGTTGATTTTCATTGAGTCCAAGTTTTTTTCTTAGATTTTAGTTTTTTTCTTGCAGATCTATATTATGTTAGGATTTAGATTCCGATGTTTAGAGGTTTTGAAAGAAAGTGTTTGCGTTAGTTACCAGTAACACTGTATATCGATATACCTATAGACAGCAAAACTTTTGAAGGTAAAGCACAGAATGGGCGTGATGAAAATTTTTATGGAACCACCAGACAAGTATGCCCATTCAAACAAAGAAGAATTTTCAAAATCGGTCTAGGCGTCTTCAAATCGGTGAACATACTTAACAAAAAGATCACGACGAATTGATAGCCCCTCCTTTTTTGGATGTATTGGAAGGTTAAAAAAAAAGATTATTAAATTTTTTTCATTAATTTCCCAGAACCAAAAACTATATACTGCCAACAGATTTCTTGGATAACACAATAAATCACTAAATTAATAATGAAAATTTCGCTACAATGTTTTTCTATTGACCTCTATTTTTACATATCCATATTCAGTTAGGTGCATACAAAGGTATACACAGGCTCATAGCATACATATTTAGGAGGAGGGTGCGTTATAACAGTCTTGCTGATCAGAAGCCAATTAGATGCTCCGACAGCTGTTTCCGATTAGCACTCTCCATTGCGTGATGACGCGTGCTCTATATCACGAATGGCAGTCAGGGGTACAACTTATTAGGGCCATACATGAATTTCCCGGGATCCCGTGCTGCCCCAATATCCCCACTAGGTAGTTAATTCGACTGAACTAGTTTTAAAAAAAAATAAACAACGCGCAAAAGCTCGTATTATTTTCAATTGAATGAACGAGAAAAATGTCACTAGTTTAGTCAACTGAACTGGACTAATTGGGAACAAAGGATTTTAAATACCATTTAGAAGAAAAAGGAGATATCTTTAAAATGTCGTCTTGACCAAGCCCCAGATAACCCTTTAAACTATTTTATGACCTACAGTTTCAAGTGAGAACGTTAAGCTTTTTTACACATATTTCCGAAAAACGGCCACTTTGGCTAATGTGCGTAGAAACATGGATACGTGGTACGTCATAGGAAAACGGAAAACATATTTATAATCCTCCTGTAAATAATATTCCTTAAAGGAAAGGTTATGTTTTCCGCGCGTATCTTGTATATTTGTTTGTAATTTTTTTATTATCTCTGTTCCAAACGGATAATAGATTGCAACAAAGGTATATCGTTAGATTCGTCTCAAAAACCCAAGTTAACTCAGGTAAGGTCTAAGTTTTTTTCAGACAGTAGTTTTTTTAAATAATTATTTATATAACAAAAGAATATTCGTCTCGTTTTTTGTTCATATTCTCCTTGTTTGACATTATTCAGTATATTGACATTTAACTTGATATAGATATTATTTTTATTAATTGTTAATTTTAAAATGTATATGTATCGATTTATTTCTGAATTTATTTTTCTTTGTGTAATAATTATTAGATTGTAAATTATTCATATGTGTAAAACAGTAATTTCAGACACAATGTATTTTGTTAATGAATAAATGAAATGAAATAAAATTTTATCCCTATGGGACAGACAGAGCATTTTGGGTCTTGCGGCTCTTAGCAGACAGTACCCAGATCAGCAAGACTCATGGGCTCTTTTACGTAGTAGAAGGTGGAAAAGGGAATCGAAATACATACAACCCAACAAGGGTTGCTTGCCGCATCGCTTATAATCAATATTCGCATTTTCGTCCATCCTCTCAATCAGCTTTTACGTTCTGCGCGGGAAGAAAGATTTTTCTTTTCTCCCAGACCAGCTTCTTCTTTCCTTGCCTTTTTCTTATTTGGAATCGGCTCTGTATGTCAGCTCCCTCCATGACCTTCTATCCTTTGCCATCTCTGTACTGACCCCCCGTTCCTCCATATCCGATCTCACGCATTCTTCCCACGTCTCTCTCGGCCTTTCTCTATCTCTATACCCGTTTACTTTCAATTCGACCATTTTTTAGCCCGGTTTTTTGGCATCTCTTCTCATTAAGTGACATACCAGGTGCGATGGCTCTTTACTGATGGAAGATTTTTAAGAATTATGTTACCGGGTTTGATGCAAACGCTGCCTAAATCCATAAGACTCCTGTCTGCTCCATTAAGTATAAAAACATGCTGGTAAATGAATGTGTTATGACTTTAGATTGTAGACTTCTGGGCAAGATTATTTACTAAGATCGTAAGCACTTACCATTTTATGTACAAAAATGTCAAATTCGGTATACCACAAAGAGCGTTTCACTCCCCGACCACGTCATAAGGGTGTGTCCACCATTAGCAACGGCTCATTGCCCGTGCTGTATGGGGTGCCATCCCGCTGAATACGAAGTAAATTAAAGTATACGGAGTGAAAATTTACGATCGATAAATTGAAGGGGCGATTCACGCTTGATCGTGTTTGTTTCGGGCAGCAAAACGTCCACTGCTGGACCTATGTCCAGGCCTATGCATCTTCTGAGGATTAGTATTATTATATTCGATTCTCTCAATCAAAAGACTGCGGTGTCAAGATTGGGGTGTGGAAGCCCGTCAACTATTTAGAGAGGTCTCCACACGTTTGATCGACGTCTCTGGGGACCCAAGAGCTGGTGCGCATTTCGGCCAAAGGCTTAGCCTTGCAATACAACGCGGAAATGCCGCCAGCCTCTTGGGGACTCTGCCTGTTGACGGTGGCGATCTGGGAACGATTTTTTATATAAATTGATGTTTTTATTTTTAGTAATAGTTTTAATTTATAGAATTGCTTTTAGTTTAACATAATTTTATTATTATCAGATATTATTATGTCCTGTATTTGTTTATTTTGTACAATAAAGATATGCTTAATGCGAAAACAAAAAAAGACTGCGTCTCTTCAAGCTAATTAGGGAGATCGGGTACCGCATAGCGGAGAAATCCGGTGACGCATGCTCTGGATCGTTTCTGGTGCAAAGGATGGGAACGAGGTTAGTGTTTTAGTCACCTTTACACCGAAGACCCTGGATTGTAATTTTTATTGTGTTTTTTAAAATAATTTAAAAGTATTAATTGCCTGAATTCATTAAGAAAAGTACTTCTTATCCCAAAACGATCCTTGGGAAAGTTGTTTAGTTGATATTATGGACTGGATTCAGCCTTAAAATAAATAGTTTCAGTTTTGTGTTAGACCCCGTATGTACTTCTAAAACTATAGGTAATTTTAAAATTTAAAGTACCTATAGTTTTAGAAGTACCTATGTAAATTGCAAGCATAAATTGTTCAACGGCTTTCTGAATTTGTTCTAAGTAATTAACCTCTTAGCGGCGCGTGCGCACCCTCGCCCTCCAAAACAACCCCGTATTTAAATTAACAAAGCATTACTGTATTCCAAAACAATTATTTTATACCCATCCGTAAAAAACATGACCAATTCGTTTTCAAGGGAAAATACAGTTTATGTCAATAAAAATACGGTCTATTGTTCATTGAATTTTATAAGTACAGTTGACTGCGCAGTAACGCAAGTGAAACTGAAGAAAAAAGGTGGCACGCGCCCTGTCGTATGTGTATCTTCCTTTACAATCGTGGGGTGAATTAGTGATGGGAGTTCATACAATGTGATAAAATATATCGTCGATAGTATAGTACAAAAAAGAATAGAATTAGAAATACCCAACTCAGATTAATGAGAGGAGTTGAAGACGTCACAAAAGTAGCAAAAATGCTTAAATGGAACTGGGCAGGCCACGTCGAAAGGATGCCAAATAATAAATGGACAAAGATCACCACAGAATGGATCCCAAAAGACAAGACCCGCAGAGTGGGTAGACCAAGAACGAGATGGAAAGATGACATCTCAAAATATACAAACCAATGGTGGAGAAAAACTTGGGATAGGAGAAGATGGGATAAATTGGGGGAGGCCTTTTGCAATTGCAGCATGCAGCATAATTGGATTTAGCTTTTTATATATTTTATATTTTTATTTCTCTTTTACTTTTATACTTAATAAATACCTAAAACTAAGTGCCTAAAATAATGTAAATATTTACTGCATGAAATAAAGGCTATATAGTAGACACAGTGGCGTTAAGAGAGTTTTTTTTAGCTGTACTAGCCCAAATTCAAGGGGCTAGTACAGCTAAAAAAAACTAAATAAATACTTACATAATTGGGTTGTATCAATGTCCGGATTATAATTCGCATAAACCTATATTTTTAGATTAGATTAGATTGGTAGATCATCTAATCATTATAATAGTATACCATCGATATATTTTATCACATGGTATGCGGACTCTCATCAGTAATTTATCCCACGAGTCTATAGAATAAGGGCTCTTATAGAATAGCGTTAGAAATCCCGTCTTTACGAGACTTGTCGGCAACGATCGCCTACTGTCGCAAACAGGTGTAGTTCGTGTAGTAGAACCTATATGAGAAATTTATTTCAAGGGGTGTTGATACAGAGTAAACAGAATATTTATAATACGTCAAATATCATTCAAATATCAATGTCAAAACTCATAAACGTCACTCAGTCTTTGTGAGCTCTCTCTCTTTGCTGGCTGTGCCTGTATAATGTCGTGTACTGAAAGGTGTCACAATAAATCCCCGTTTATCCTGTAATTGTTCTATTATTTTCGCCACAACCCTTCAAGGGGTGATTCAGTCCATCATTTTGAACAACTTTTCCCCATGAATGTACCTACATTATATCGAAATATGATTTCTTTTACTTCCAATAATAACTAAATCACGTGACTACTACTTCGATCTGTATGAGAAAATATTTTTTTCGTATTTCAATAAACATTCATCGTTTGAGTTAGTATCCCATAACACAAGTCTCGAACTTACTTTGGGGCTAGCTGAATCTGTGTAATTTGTCTCTATTTATTTATTCATTCGTAGGAAAGGAAAAGTTGGTAGTAAGGAAAAGTTGTTCAAAATGATGAACTGAATCATCCCTTGAAATATTGAATTATCCTACAAATATTATCCTACTATACTATCCTACTAATATAATAAATGCGAAAGTGAGTTTATATTTTTTTGTTTGTTACTTCTTTAAACTACTGAACCGATTTGGATGAAATTTGGCATGAATATAGTTTGAGACTCGAGAAAAGACTCTTTATTCCGAAATTCCCACGGGGAGCGAAGCCAGCAGGTACAGCTATTAATAAATAAAAACTTAATTCAAAAGTACCTTATCGAACCTTAGCTTTGTTTATCGATAAACTTGTCCCTCACTAGTAAATATAGAGCCGACGCGTGCGCAGGTGGCAGTTCCGCTCGGCTCGTCTTATCGCGCTGACCACACCTGGCCGATTACGACAGATCTACGGATTACACCGACTTTTGCTTTCTATGCTAATTCGCTTTGATATTCACTTAGAAACAACGCATTCAGTTTAAAAAGCTAACGCGAAAGAGAGAAGGGATGTTATTTTAATGCGATATGCGGGTAACTGTACTGTGCCGTGTGGTTTCCAGCAGAGTAGAATAGGACCACTCCAAGTCTTCCCGTGGAAGTCGTAGGAGGCTTAGGAAATACGCTAAACAAAGCTTATAAACATCATGAGACCTCTTCAACCCGTCTGGCCAGCGAGGAGAGTGTAGGCCAAATCCTCTGGCTGCTCTGACCTAATATGGCACTGGTAGTACAGAGAGGGTCATGCTCCTGTAGTGGAGACTCTAGCCAACATCTTTTGACCTGATCCGGAAGTCTTTCTAGAGACGGGCACACGACTTTTTCCTGAGTCACACACTGACGGCCAGCAGATGACTTTGTACGTGAGATATGACGCATATATTATGTCGCAAATCGTTTTGTTTCAGGCAACAAGGCACTTAGAGAAATACCTTACAGGCTAGCATAAATATAATAGGCATGACAAATAAAAAAAAATATTTGGACCATCGGTTAGATTATTAAAAATATTGTACACGTGTTTTTCTTATCTCTGAGTAACAAAAAAAAATTGAATACAGCGCATTTAATTTTCACGTGACGTCTCGGCTAGGTACTATTTTTCCTAAGCGTTAACGTCGTAAGCCCCCACTTCGAAAGTTTGATGCTCTGTGTCCCTGTGAATTTTTTCTTTTCGATAAAATAAAAAATTTGGGTCCATTCTTTTTGGGTAAACTAACAGTTCGACAAACGAAAAAACAGTAACATGGCTTTAAAATAAAATAAAATAAAAAAATTGCCATTTCCATACTAAAGTGAGCAACTTGTATGGGAATATTGAATTTTTTTTGGTTTCTTGACTGTTGTTTTAATTTTGTTATACTATAGTGATGTATAGCCCGTGATTTGATTTATTACGGGTATGTCTCTTCCACGTTGTCTTAATATGTATGTATCTCACATTAATTTTAACCAAATGAAAGGGATGTTTAAAAAAAATCCTGCACTCTGCCTTCACCACACAATAACCCTACCTTTAACACCCACCGTCATACCTAACCATTGACGTATCAGGTCAAGACAGAATGCTAATGAGCCCACAATGATACACTTCCAACATTTCTTAGATCTCCATCTAACGCAGGTGAAGTTCCGCTTCGTACCCTGCTTATCATTAAAGTTACGACACCTGTACAAAAGGTATGTAAGGGAATTTTACTGAAACTGAACCAAATCTATCAATTCAAGTATAGGTATAAGATATGATGATAAGATGATGATGATAATGATGCTAAGAGTAGCTTTTGAATCGTGCGGCCCTAGGCTCTGTCTGCTTAGAACTGCAAGACCCAAAATGCTATGTCTTCCCCATTAGGGACGTGACATGTACGTATGAGAAAAAAAAAATGATTCTAACTTTACTAGCTATTGATGCCCGCAGCGTTGCCCGCATTTTCAAGTGGTATTTTGTCGGGATTTTGATCCCATGGGATCCTAACATTTTTAAGGGATAAAAAGTGTACTTATTCTGTTTTTTAATTCAGGTTTTAAACTATTTTTATGTCAAGTTTCATAATATTCTGTTCAGCCGTAACGGCTGAACAGAACAATAAAAATAAGCGGCCAAGTGCGAGTCGGACTCGCCCATGAAGGGTTCCGTAGTAGCAAATAATAATATAAAAGTCTTGTAGTATGTTTTTTTAATTTTTATATTTAAGTTGATTGAATGAAAGGTAAATTGCCGTTTACGATTTATGACGTATTAAAAAAAAACTACTTACTAGATCTCGTTCAAACCAATTTTCGCTGGTAGTTTTCATGGTAATGAACAACATATATTTTATTTAGTTTTATCATTCTCTTATTTTAGAAGTTACGGGGGGGGGACACACTTTTTTCCACTTTGGAAGTGTCTCTCGCGCAAAGTATTCGGTTAAGAAAAAAATGCTATTAGAAACCTCAATATCATTTTTGAAGACCTATCCATAGATACCCCACACGTATGGGTTTAATGAAAAATAAATTTTTGAGTTTCAGTTCTAAGTATGGCGAACCCCCAAAATTTACTGTTTTTTTTCTAGTTTTGTGTCAAAACCTTAATGCGGTTCACATAATACATCTACTTACCAAGTTTCAACAGTATAGGTCTTATAGTTTCGGAAAAAAGTGGCTGTGACATACGGACGGACAGACAGACAGACAGACATGACGAATCTATAAGGGTTCCGTTTTTGCCATTTGGCTACGGAACCCTAAAAAGCCTCTCTTATTCCAAAACGGTTTGAGAGAATGAGAGAGAGTTTTTTATACACATCCATACGAACTTTCGCATTTTATAACTAGTGATTCGCCGCGAACTTAGACCTCGCGATTATTCTTCCACAAGTTTGTTTGCTAGGCTAATTAAAAAAACCCCGACTTATAAGCGTTAACTCCTATAACTATTGAATCACTGAACATTCATAAAATATCCTTGCAGAGACGGCTGCGTTTGCAGGCGCCTGCAGTCTGCACAAGGCGATAACGGGGGAGAGGTGCTAGGACGGAGAACGGTGTAATAGTCATAATTATTCTGTGCCAATGCCCTTAGTTAGTTAGTTAAATTTTTTATTGCACCAAAACATAGAGTAACAGAGTAATAGATACATAAAACAGATGTCAAAAGGCGGCCTTATCGCAACTGCAATCTCTTCCAGGCAACCGAGTTCCCTTAAAACCTTAAACCTTAGTCGGTTCTCACCACAAAAAATTAAAATAGTTCATCAAATGTCATCTAAATTCCTCTATTACAAGCTTTTATTTAGTTTAACCTGACCCGATGTCCGGATCACTTTAATCTTTTTAGGTCATTGTTATAGATATTTTAGTTATTATTATTATGCATTAAAAATCTTTTTTATAAATAATTGTTTCTGTTGTAAAATCTTAAAAATACCCCATTACTTTTAATAATAACCATCTTTAACATCAATTCAGAAGCAAAAATCAGTAGCACAACTAAATATTACGATTGAATGAAAGAGAAAGCATTGAAAAGACCGTATAATTTGATCCTCACAAAGAATAAAAGGGGTGGTCATTTAGTAAATGTACCTACTCATTGATCCACCGCAGCCTAAAAGACAGTAGCGTTGCTAAAGGTCGAGGTCAAACTATCGATAGTCAAACCATCGATAGTCAAATCTATCGCTAGTTGACCTCGAAAAACAGTCACAATATCGATAGGACTTAATGTCGATAGGACTCAATATCGATTGTCAATAGTTTGCAATACTATTGGAAAGGTAAAACTAACGATAGTATCGATACTGTAACTACTATTTGTATGAAAAATATCGATAGCTAAATCATTACGATATTACAATAATATCCATATTAAATAATACTATCTATAGTTATTTATATAAATAGTATATTTACTATCGATATTGTTACTGTTTTTCGAGGTCACGATGGTATCGATAGACTATCGATATTTTATACTATTGCTTGCAACACTAAAAGACAGGAACAAACGGGAACCACATATAAGGATGTGGGAATCAGTAAGTAATTCTATGGAAATGAGAAAATAAATGGTAGTGAGAAGAAAAATTGCAATGAGAAAATCAGTATTTTCTCATTTAAAGAATTTAAAAGTTACTTTTTAAACACCAGCAAAATTTTTGGAGCAAGTAAAGTCTACTACTTTCCATAAAAAGTAAACTACGTTTGTTTGGAAAAGTCTAAAGAAAAATAAAAAAAGCCTGCCTGAAAGGTTAAAAAGGTTTGTATCGTTATATATTCTTTATTATGTATTTGTTATAAAGTGTAGTATCATCATCATCATTTCAGCCGCATAACGTCCACTGCTGGACATAGGCCTCTCCCAAAGATTTCCAAAATGACCGATCAAGAGCGGCCTGCATCCAGCGCTTTCCAGCGACCCTGGTCAGGTCATCTGACCACCTTGTAGGTGGGTGCCCTACGCTTCGCTTGCCAGTACGCGGTCGCCATTCAAGAACCTTTTTGCCCCATCGGCCATCGGTTCGTCGCGCTATGGGGTAAGTAATATAAGATAGAACAACAAAATATATATTATTTTGAATAAATAACAACGAAATATATAATTTTGGTTGGTATAATTATCAATTAAGATAAAAATCGTAAATCATACTTTTCAAACACATAAAATCGTTTAAATAATAATTATTCCATTGAACAAACCTTTCGTATACATTTAAAGTCGCATAAAGTTCTCGAAATCTATTGCTCGTTACGTATAATAAACTTTCTATAGATATATTATTAAACATAATAATTATTACGTGTATGAATCGATTAATAGAAGATTCTTAATATATAATTATCATTAGATATAACAAACTTTTGATATAGCGCCTGGCAGTATGTTTCGGATAATTTTATTACAATAAGCCAATGCAGGTGGGCTGAAAATAATACATTAATATGTCGCAATCACATAATGTACGTATTAACATTGATAGACGATTTCGTTCCTCAAATTTTCGTTTGTTATACGCACTTATTTTTTATATATGGCTAATATATAAAAAATGGGTGTCTATTAGAATACAGATTTTTTTGACATCGAATTTCATTTCCCAGAAAACTATTCCACGATTTTTAATAAATTTTTTTCTTAATAAAACGCATAGTTAACATCGCAGTTTGATATTATAATAACAACATTTTTAAAAATATATATATTAAAATGGTTTTCTTTTATAGAAAAACGGTATATCGAACTAACATTTCATATAAAATATTAAGTTATCGATAAAACTGTTCATAAAAACATGTTTCAATATGTAACGGTACACATAATAACTCGCTACGTTCGCTCGGCTCGTGCGTGTGTTGGTCGCAGGTCTAACATAACCTAACCTACAGGATTGCCCTAACATAGGAAAATGGATAGAAGTGTCTTAGCACTCGTCGGCCGCTGCCGCGGCACGCTCGGCTCGTGCGTGTGTTGGTCGCAGTTCTAACATAACCTTACCTATAGGATTGCCCTAACCTAGGAAAATGGATAGAAGTGTCTTAGCACTCGCCGGCCGCTGCTGCGGCACGCTCACTTCGCTCGCTGGGCTCGTGCATGTGTTGGTCGAAGTTCTAGCATAACCTAACCTATAGGATTGCCCTAACCTAGGAAAATGGATAGAAGTGTCTTAGCACTCGCCGGCCGCTACCGCGGGACGCTCGCTTCGCTCGCTCGGCTCGTGCGTGTGTTGGTCGCAGTTCTAACATAACCTAACCTATAGAATTGCCCTAACCTAGGAAAATGGATAGAAGTGTCTTAGCACTCGCCGGCCGCTGCCGCGGCACGCTCACTTCGCTCGCTGGGCTCGTGCATGTGTTGGTCGAAGTTCTAGCATAACCTAACCTATAGGATTGCCCTAACCTAGGAAAATGGATAGAAGTGTCTTAGCACTCGCCGGCCGCTGCCGCGGCACGCTCGCTTCGCTCGCTCGGCTCGTGCTTGTGTTGGTCGCAGTTCGAACATAACCTAACCTATAGGATTGCCCTAACCTAGGAAAATGGATAGAAGTGTCTTAGCACTCGCCGGCCGCTGCCGCGGCACGCTCACTTCGCTCGCTGGGCTCGTGCATGTGTTAGTCGCAGTTCTAGCATAACCTAACCTAAAGGATTGCCCTAACCTAGGAAAATGGATAGAAGTGACTTAATTTAAAATGCGCGCATTTTGTACGTGTAACCAATTTTTTTTTCTGTCTGCCTGTCTATACTTTTTAGATGGTATAGTTTTTAAGTCATATATCTTCTGAACAATATGATTTTGATAGGTATATGTTTTGAATGATATCTCTTTTCAACAATACAGTTTTTGAATGATATACTTTTTGGCCTGTATACCGCACAAGTTGTATAACAGGTGATATTTAGTGTACATAAACGTTATAATAATGATTTTATGCTTTTTATAATAAAAAATTAATGAATATTATAGCTATTAAAAATATATACCATAATGATTATGTCAAATTGACATTATATCTTATGAACGTTATTAAAATGTAAATATATAAAATGTAATTATATCAAGCAATACGCACCCAGCTCAATCTGTGTGGTTTTTCCATATATATTAATTTATTTATGTCTTAACTGATGATAATTTCACTATTAACTTTGATTGAGCGGTCAGACGTAGCATGCAAAAATCTAATTTATAATAGTCCAAATGCTAAATGGATTTAAAATTATAGGTAATAGGCATTATATTAAGAAAGCTAAGACGAAACAAGAGAAAAATAGATTTTTTGTGAGTATTAAGGCCAGAATTCGGTCTAGAGGTACCCTCCGGGAATTAAATACTTCTTTTAAGAATACATTATATCACGCCTTTATTCCTACTGGAGAAGACAAAGCATTGACTGACTCCGAGATCCAGTGGTCAAAGCGTTCGCCTTGTGATCTGGAGGCCGAGGGTTCGAATCCCACTGGGAAGCTTTATGCAGAGTTGTTTCCAGTATGTTTAAAATATTGCAGGTCAGGCTCCGAAAAGAAAGATGATTCCATGTTTCGGAAGGTATCTATAAACTGTAAGTCCCGAATACCATCTAGCGTTTGCTCAAACCTATCCAAGGATTGGTTCTGATTCTGATCCACCCTTTGCGTTGCGGAGGTAAAACGGCAGTCTCTCTGTATAAAAACCAGTAACCTCGTCAAATCACCTTAGTTAGGTAGCGGACTCTGAAGTTCCACCACTGAGGATGCAACAGAAAATACGATCAGATGATAATGGGTAGACAAAGCATTTTGGGTTTTGCGGCTCTAAGCAGACAGAGCCCACTCAACGACACAATTCGTGTTTTTTTTATAATTATTAAACTTTTAGTGTGATGGTGGGCGAGAAACTGGAAAAACAAATAAAACATATAAGTGATAAGATAAATTGCTAGCAGCATTATTATAATCATGTTAAGCATTTTTGCCCATTCCCTGAATAGGTTTTTATAATCTGCTTGGAAGGAGCAACTGAGTTTATCGTGGATAAAAGTAAAATCACAAAAATTTGCTTTTTGAGTTTAAAGGAAATTTTAATTTAATTGTGTAGGTAGGTGTCACTTTTTTACAAATCAATAGGGGCATCATTGTACTGGGTTGTGTGCCTTAAACACAGATAAATCGATAATATTATAACTAGACAGCTATCAAACTACAAAGGAGGCCGAATCGACATCATTTCGGCATTATAATGGTCTTTATTCAATCAAAACAGCCAAATGGTCAATTTCCAGAATCGAACCAGTTACCAGTAGCATGTTATGCTTGGACACGCATTCCGTGGATGGATGCTAACCAGTGAAATTGAATTTGCAGGGTTTTACTCCAGTTGTGCTGTTTTGGGTGGTCAACATAAATTTGCAAGATTCGCTTGTCGCCTCGAGAGTAGTTCCTTTATTGAATAATATGGATTACAGATTAATAAAATGTACAGATACTTTGGCAACAACTGCTGTTGATTTTTAATTTAGCAAATAACTAGCTGAGAAAGAGAAAAAGGGACAAAAATAGTCATAGATAAAAACAGAAGCTGTGACGCAAAGGACAGTCAAACAGTCGGTGGTTGATAGTATAAAAAACATAATTAACATTTAGTTTATACTACGTTACTACAGGTAATAACACTAGTGATGCTTTTAAGTCTGCCAAAAAACAAAGTTTTTGGATAATATTTTAAACAAAACAAAAAATACCAGTAAGGATTTTTTTTAAACAGAAAGATAATTGGCTAATTGATGAATGATGAAGCACTAATTAGCATTTTAAATATAGCAGTGGGAGAGTGGCGAAGACCTCTCACTCTCTTTCGTACGCGCGGGACCTAATAGCAGTGACGCCAAGAGCGCTGTGCATGCATCATTTTTCCGTTTGACAATTTCCCCTTCCATCAAATTTCAAAGCTTCTAACTTATTATTTTTGGGCTTACTTTTTATAGACAGTTTTAAAAGCTTTTTGTTTTCATTTCCGGTTTTTGTTACATAATAAATAAATATATAGGGACAAATAACACTGATTGAGCTAGTCCCAAAGTAAGTTCGAGACATGTGTTATGGGATACTAACTCAACGATACTATATTTTATAATAAATATATATATAGATAAACATCCAAGACCCAGGACAATTTGAAAATGGCCATTTTCCAACTTGCCCTGACCGGGAATCGAACCCTGGACCTCTGGGTGGCGGACTAGCATGGTGACTACTACGCCACGGAGGTCGTCATGATATGAATAATAAAAATAATTGAGACATAAATACTAGATAATCACCATAGATGCTTTGAACTTGCAAAACTTACAAATAATTGTGTAAAATCATTGAAATTTGCAGGATCTGTACAAATTTGACTACCTACTCTTTACTTGCTAACCGATTCGCCAGAGCTTCTGCTCATGATATAAGCTGCGCCCGCGGCGCCGTCCGTTGTTGCAAATTTATACCGTTTAGCGTTATTGTACTGACGAAGGGTTGTAAGTAGGGCAGTATCGTTAGCATGTCAAATTAGGGAGGCTATTTAATATTAAAATTTTCAAATAAAAATGTTTAAAAAAAATGGTTTTTTCGTACAGACTTTTTTTGTAAGGAGTTCTGTCGAATATCTACTTAAGTTGAATGACAATACAATAAAAGAATTACAACTAACTATACCTAAACTAAAATACTGAAATTTTGCATACTAATGTTAGTATGCAAAATATCTGCTCAACCAGTTGAAAATTGAGTTATAAGATTTGACCTAAGCAAACATACATACATAGTAACATACAGTACAGGATACATACATTGCAAGTTTAAAAATGTTTGTAAAAAAAATACTTTGCAGTGTTACTTAGGTGTGTTATTTTATTTAACTTTTATTTTATAGCAGTCAAGTAACAGAGATCAGACACCCACCAAAAAGGTGGTCAGACGATCTGACCAAAGTCGCTGAAAAGAGCTAGATGCAGGTTCATATAGATACTTTGGACGTTCAATATTTTTTCTTCTTTCACTGCAATCGGATCATTGATGCAAACTTGACAGTTTTGAAACTTAATTTTAAGTATCACTGTAATTTATTCTCAAAAACCATCAATAACCAATATAATAAAGTAACAAACTACTCCCACTTAATTCCCCATAACTCATTTATATCCGGAAGTCGATTCGGCCAGCTCACCGGTACTTCCGGTGCGAAAAAATAAATAAGAATCTGCACCCGAAGATTAAGCGTGAAGATGCGTCCGCTTTGTAAAGAGGTGCCATTTTTAATACTATCACGTCTTTATTCTTTATGGGGCAGACAGAGCCGAGAGACGAGTCTTGCAGCTCTAAGAAGATAGGGCCGAGGGCCGCAAGACCTACATTTTTTAGCGTAATGGTGGGCGAGGGTAAAAAGGAATCAAAATAGTTATGGGTTGCTAGCTGCAAGTCCAGTGCTGTCCCCATTTTAAATAACTTATTATAAAAGAAACGGAGATATAATTTAAAAGTTTGTCTTGATCAAGCCCTAGATAACCCTTCAAACTATTTAATGAACTACTGTTTCAGTTTAAAGTAAGAACGTGAAGCTTTTTTGCGCACATTTGCAATAAGTGGCCGTTTTTCGAAAATGTGCGTAGAAAAGCTCATTGCACCCATTCTCTCGCGGGTTTTACAATTTACGCAGGAAGAGAAGCAGCTGTTCTATTTTTTTAAATTTCTGCCAGACTAGCATGGAAGTTAAGCTAGACAAGCTAAGTATAACAGTATCCGTCTTATTATAAATCGCATACCAACTTTGTTACTAGGTTTAAATATCCGACCAAATCAAGTTGACATTTCCAGATGACACAATTACGAGATGTCAACTTGATTTGGTCGGATAATGGTTTAAGTTTAAAACGTAGTAACAAAGTTAGTCTGCGTTTTATAATAAGACGGTATAAGTCTAGATTACAATCTTAGCCATGAAAATTATGTCAAATACAAAGTGAATGTTAATATATTGTTTTTGTGCATTTAATTTGCATAAATACCTAATACATTTAGTGAAAATTTATGACGTTTTAAAAATGTCGATAAAATATGTGTCATAGAATTGTTATGTCAAAAATTCGGTAGGGTCCAAAAGGGTTGGATTTTATTCCATTTTAACTGCTTTTAATTTGTCAGCCATATCTAAATTAATATAAATGGCATAAATATGATAATACTGCCTCATATACATATGAATTTGTTTTCTATCGACAGCTATTAACTAAGTATTTTTAAGAAGCTTCCTTCGCAACGGGACGTCTTAGCTTTTTTATGGGAGAAAACTAGCCCCTATTGTAAAAAATATTATAAATTACAATATCATACATTGTTAGAAAAACCAGTTCTATGGTCAATTCAAGTAAGTGTGATTTTTATAATTGACGCCTTGATTTTCTGTTTTTGATTTGAGAATTATTTCAGTAACATTAATTCTAATTTTTCAGGTATTTTCATCTATTCCGAAACACCATAGGATAGTAGTTTTGGTAGCTGTCACGTTTATGACGTGATCAGATGATGTAAACAAAAAAGTGACTACTTTCAAATAGATCTGTCATTCTGTTTAGGTCTTTATTTTTTCTTTATTTTCTATTCCACAAATGATTTCATAACAACAGAGTAATAACATTTTCACTTCATTTAGTGTTTTCTTCAAAATATGCGCGAAACTGAGTGCAAAATTTAATGCATTTTTTTAGAACTTATCGATTGACTAATTTTGTTTTAGTTTTTTTGTGTGGTATATTAGCACTGCAGAATCTATTTAAGACACTTTTTAAAAATGGTTGCAATACCCTATTTGATAGAGATAGGTAAATATTATGCAAATTAAAGTGCTTGTTACGTACTTATTTCCTATTTTCAACAAGTCAAATCAGATAATTTTTCTAAACATTACAGAAATATTTTCTGTTTCTATGATTTGTATGAAATACAGGCAGATGACATCATAGTTTCTTGGTGTCAATTCATTTCATTTCAAAGTGTTTAATAATAAATCTAAAATTACATTGAAAATTGATAAGATCATGACAAGTGACATTATTTTGTAACGTCTTATTTTCTTAATAGTACCAAATAATTTATTTTTGACTCAGGAAAATACCCTGAATTTTTATCTTGTTAAAGTCTGTTTTCCTACAATTTTTTTGTGCGTTAATGATATTTATTTTTCATAGATTTCAATCAGCCAAAATTACGAAACCCTAAATTTTTTTATCACATGAATCGAATTGAAAACAAAAGTGCAAAATTCATGAATATGACGGGTGTGGGAGCCTCCTGAGATGTTAATCTGTGTGGTTTATGTTTTTTAGGTTTATTTTTAATTCTGAGATTTACTGGATCCGCTGAGTGTCGGCGCCCGCGCGATGTTTCAATGATGATTTATTTGGCAAAGAGTAAGGAGACAGAGAGGTCGCTGTAACACTCTGGATGCAGTAGTGCTGGTAGCATTTTTAAAACAAGAAGTCACTAAACGAATGACTAAAATATATTTAAAAAAGCTAATGATTTTTTTTGATCCATTCGTTAAGGTGACATTTGGCACTTCAGGCCGCTCTAGGTCGGTCATTTTGGAAATCCTTGGGAGAGGCCTAAGTCCGGCAGAGGACGTTATGCGGGTGAAATTATGTTATTGATGAGACCATAAAAAAATTCTATGTCTATGGATGAGACAGTCAGAACGTCCGTAACTAAAGGAGTATCTACGATAATAATATGCCTACGTGGTTACTTCTCGTTCAGATACCAACAGTAAAACAAAGTAAGTCGCATCATAGCTGCCATGTGGGTCTTGACCGGTTCAAACATATTGTTCCGTATTGTACTTTTTTCTTTTGTTTGTTTTTATGCTACTTAATATTTACCGTAAGCAAATACATAAATAAATATGCTTGATAATAATATGACATACTCTGGGAGTATTTAGAATTTGATCAACGGCAGCTCTTTTTTATTTTAACCAAAAATCTAGGATTATAATCTAAAAATATTTTTTTTTGTGTTTTTACATAATTATATAATTATATTTACTATATCACTAAACCAAAAAACACGTAAACCTAATAAAAATAAATTAATCTCAACAAAAAGCCAAACATAAATTTTGCAATAATATTGCCATTTTTTAATTCTCAGAAAGTTACATATACACTTTTCATAATCTTTGGCCGTACCTTCAGAGAGTCACCGCATTATTTTCATATAAATCAAATGTCTTTTTTACCGCCATTTCATCGACAAATATAAAAATGTCAACTGTAGCCGCAACATAAAGGATGTCCATATTTAAAAAGCCGTTTGAATCATTTCGAATAAAATATCTTTCGGTTTTCAAATTCAGAATAAATTTTGTGTCACCTGCCTCTGCGCAACCGGAAGAAGTGCACTGATATTGGCCTCTCTTTCGCGCGTATTGCTCCGTCTCGCTCTGTCATGGATTTTTATATTTTATTGTTTGTTTTAGTGGACTGTCTTCAAAGATTCTTATTGAGATAAATTTTATGCTCGTTTTAAATGCGATAAATTATCGTACGGTAGTTTTTCATCGATGATTCGGTAGATAGCGAGTCGTGGCAATTTGTACGAGCGTATTGATATCTCTAGTCTAGAGAAGGTCGTAAACAATAAAACTTGGGTAGGTTTCAAAAATTAAACATAATTTTATTACTTTACCAATACTAAGTACTAATTTGTTTTCAGTCGTAAATTTACCTGGCACAGCGCTCATTTTGACATAACTTTGCAAGAAACTTTTTTTTTAAATTGGGACTACAGATTTTTTCTTAAATTATATTTTTTTTGTAATAAAAACAAAATGAAATAACTCACGGCTAATGAAGAGGTTTTAATCATAAGCTGCTTACTTTTTTACTTTGCTTTTTATGATTTAACTAGTAGTTGTTTCCCGCCACGCCTCGCCTTCCGCTGTATTAATAGATTAATACAATTCAGGAATAATGTTGTTATAACTCATCCGCTACTAGTGGGTGTTGTTTTGACGTCATTATTTAGTTTTTTAATTGTTTTAGTCATTTGATATAGAATCCATTTCTGTTGAAAGAAAAAATAGTTTGAGCTAATCGAAAAAAAATTTTATTAAAAATTGTGATGAACAACTAAATTTTGTGTTAACTTGTAAATTTACTGTACGTATTAAAAATACAGATTTAATTTCAAACATTTTGTTATATTTCCTATATATTTGTTTAACGTGTGATGCTTTTCATGACAAAAAAAAACAAAATACTAAGATTAGAAAAAAATATTACCTTGATATTGGGGTTTTGGTACTATATTTTTATTGCTTTATGTATTTTCTAACACAATTTATAACAGGTCTCGAGGTTATCATTCGTTTGTAAGACCCACAGAGTTAATTAAACTTTAATACCAATAAATCTAAAAAAAAGTACGCATTTAAGACCCTACTTATTTTTGCCGAACAATCGCCGATCTAATTTGCAAATTTCACTTGCAACAAGTTCAGAGTCGGACAACATAATTGCGACACATCCTGTATGTTGGTCTGTGCGATAACCCGCCCGATTAAGATTAACTTTAATTTCGATCGTAATTGTCCGATAATCGCCGATTCGTACGATTTGTACTTTAAATTCGACTTAGTAATTTTCGCGTACTTTGTTAAATGTGTGGTGGTCTTAAAACACTGTCTTATTGTGTTGTATA
Organism: Acrobasis consociella; assembly: GCA_963555685.1. Taxonomy (NCBI): domain Eukaryota; kingdom Metazoa; phylum Arthropoda; class Insecta; order Lepidoptera; family Pyralidae; genus Acrobasis; species Acrobasis consociella. The sequence continues at coordinate 1,494,676 of OY743116.1, forward strand.
TCCACTTAGGTTATTGATAGATATAGTACATTGTTCAATAAGTTTATTGATATTTTTTTATTTGCATAACAGTAAGGCCAATTAAAAAAAAAATCTGGAAACTGTTGCCCTGATAATACATAGTTATACCTAAAAGGCTGGCAGAACTTATACAATTATGCCACCTAAATTCATTTTTCCTTGCCGGGATAAAAAGACATGGAAGCCCACATTTCGTCAAATAGCCATGAAGCCAAAAATAAAACGACTCTCAACTCAACCCTTCGCTGTATGCCTCGCATTAATCTATGAGTTGTGAGAAGCCTTCTGATTGGCCGACCGCCGTCCAATGGTCGAGTGTCCATAGCGCACGCCCGGTTCAATTGTCGAATGAATCTGTACATAGATAAATTACAAAAGGCGTTACGCCGCCTCTATTATGATGATGATCTATGCTATTTTGTTTTTCATACATAACTCGTTCTAATGATAATGAAAAATGTAAATACCTACCTCAGTGGGTTGGTACTATATCATTCTTTACACTAATATCATTTTTTGTTTATAAAATTTAAGAAATTATTTTAATAGTATGGCTATATCTTTGTAATATGTCAATGCTACACAAAGTTAAAAAATTTTTTGCTGCGCCATCAATTGGCGTCATAAAAAGCTTTTTTTTCTAATACAAAAAGCAAAACATACTTAATTGTAAAAAAAAATATCGTTTATTTAAGTAAAGTTTATTTTGTATATTTGCTTTAATGTAAGATCTACCTTTATGGCGTTAATAATCAGATAAGGTAATAAATAGATTGAATACAATGTGTAAAAAATAAGGAAGCATTTGAATATTTTACTATCCACCTCATTATTTCCTGTGCAACGGAAGTGGCTGTATCTTTTTATTTTTTATTCCTTTGCCAGCAAAGGGCCAACTGACTTACGAATTTAACTGTGTGAAATTAAAAGTCATGCAAAAAAATGCGAAAGGGATACTATTTAATAATGTAAATGACACCTCTAATGATAAGTTATCAACGACTCAATGAGGTCTTCAGCGCTTATGACTTGACAGATCTGTCAGACTTGACATTTCGCGCCAAAAATAAGACGTTACCGCGATATGGAGCTGTCAAAATTTGACAAGTGTGTTATTATCACGCGTTGCGTTTTAATAACAGGCCGGCTAGTATAATGTGATTATTAAAAGTATTTTTAATTGGACTATATTTTTAAGGGTTTTTTAGGAGTGACACATTTGAGGTCAAAATTGTACGGTTAGTGTTTTTGGTTTTTGTTTTAGGAAATTTGGATTGCTTAAATTAACTGAAATTAACATTTTACCAAAAACATTTAACAAATTCTTTCTTTTTTTCGGTCTTTATTATTTTTAAGATAAAATCATAGTATCCCAGTAGGTAGGTATAGTTTTTTCTGTACTGTACAGTACTGTTACTGTACTTCTTATAGAGGGAGGATTTAATTACTATAAAACATTACTTACAATAACTTTTTACAAACATTAAAAAAATATTTCGAAGTTTTTTTTAAATTTTTAAAATAATAAATATGTACGTAGGTAAATGTAATTACATAATATAGACTTACCTTGAAATATTAGCTTAATTTTAACCTAGCAAATGGATACCAAAACATGCAAATTTTAACAAAAGTTTGTATTATACAATCTACCTCATTGCAAAATGCAATTCTCCTTACTGCCCTATTTTCAGCAGACTACCGGACATAGTTGATTTTAGACAACACTAAAACAACATCACATCTAGAAACTTACACTCTTAAAGCTAACAAAATAAAGATCAAAACGCTTTATTTCTAAATACATAATATGCAAATATAAGTTGGCATAGTCCTTGCATTTTTCTCCACACAAAACAATCCTACATCTAGACACTAACGCTCTTAACATCCTTGAAATAAGATTGAAAATGCTTTAATTCTGACTTTAAAATATGCAAATATACGTCGGCTTACTGCTACAGCTGTTGATTTGCATATACTTGCATATAGCTGACGGATTGTCCTGTCACTTTGGACGAATCCCCCTTCGAGTTCGACGCCTCGTTTCTCCGACAATATTGCCGATCGAACTGATATTGACAATACTATGCTATCTTGATACTAATATCATGAATATGCACTAGATGCTAGGGGAAATAAAGAGGTCTAATACATTTGCATTTGTAGGCTGTAAATGTGTGTTCTTGTAAAATTGCAATGTTGTGTTAAATGCCCACGGAGTGAGAATAAGTAGGTATTACTCATATGCTTATTCAAGGTAAAGTAGAATTAGATATAAAAAAAATTAAATATCTTTAAATACTTCTTTAAATAAAAACTCTATTTATAATTGAAATGCTACTCCTAACATAGCTTTAAAAATAATTCAATATATGTACTTTTTTATACAATGTCCTTTTTTATTAAGTACAAATATTTTAAGGGGTGATTCAGTCCATAATTTTGAACAACTTTTCCCAGTAAATTTTTATCGAAATACGAAAAAATAATTTTCATTTTCCATAGTATGATATCACGTGACTACTTCGATTACTATGAAAACCCAATTTTTTTTTTTCCTATTTCGATATACATTTATTGGGAAAAGTTGTTAAAAATGATGGTCTGATTCACCCCTTAAAATATTTGTACTTAATAAAAAAGGACATTGTATATAAGGTCTAACAAAATATACTGAAACTATTTTAAGGGTGAATTCAGTCCGTGATACTAAACAACTTTCCCCAATGAACACGTATCGAAATATGAAAAGTAATTTTTGGACTTCCATACAAGTTGACCGACCAGCTGATCCGAGTTTGTATGGAAAGCAAAAAATTTATTTGTTAAATATCGACATAATGTTTCTTACAAAAAATTGTTTAGTATCACGGACTGAATTCACCCTTAAAATAGTTTCAGTATATTTTGTTAGACCTTATATAAGTAATAAAACAAACAGACATACAGGTCATATATACGCTCCATCTGTAGCCTATGGACGACGACACATGCGCGTTGACCTATTCAGGGTTACTTTTAATACCCATGCTCCCATGCTGGTCTGGGAGAAATAAAAAAACTTAGAATGTACTAGCTGCTTCTCTTCCCGCGCAGATCGTAAAAGCCGATCGAGGGAATGGGCAAAAATGCGAATCATGTTAACAGGCGATGCGGCTAGCAACCCATCACTGTATTGATTGCTTTTCCATCTTCTCGCCCAGCATGACGCTAAAAGTGGCTTTTGGATCTTGCGGCCCTGGGTTCTGCATAGAGCCGCAAGACCCAAAATGCTCTGTCTGCCCCATTAGGGATAAAGACGTGATAGTATGTATGTATGTTTTAATACCTACACCAGCAACACATCTGGAACAAGTTCAGTTCATAATACTAAACTAGTTTCAATAAACAACATTATCGAGAAAAGAAAAAAGCTTCGGCCCCTTGTACAAATCAGAGCTCAGCCAAATGGATTTTGTGTGGTGGGACGATTTTTTTTTTATCTATTTTCAAATTTTTTTAACGAAACTAGTTCAGTATTATAGACTAAACCTGTTCCAAAAATGCTGGTGTATTAAAAGCAACCCTATACTTGCGTAAATCTTTTATTTGGATTTAACTTGATTGGTTCATGTAAGTACTTAGGTACTTACACTTTAAAAATTTATAAATAAGACATTTACAAAAGTAAACATAGTGCATATAGTACTTATTTTTTCAAATGGCAGTTTCCGTTTTTGCGTTTTCATTGCGTGTACAATAAGAAATAAATAAACAAGAAACATAAATAATTTAATAACATACCTACAAGCTCGTACTTAAAATAAACATATACTCATATATACACTTAATAAACACAAGATAATATTTCTAAATATGATGATCAGGATGATAAAGAGATAAGGCAAGATAGTCATCTTTTACTAGTTTCTTCAACGTCGTTATGGTTTTAGATTCACCTATCTTGGTGGTAAGCTCCACTGGTAGCTCTAAATCTTTGATGGTAGTTGTTTCCATAGCCCAACTGCTTTTACGACCTTTTTGAAGATCCTAAAAAATGTGAGGACTAGAATTAAATATTTCTGAAAAGATTAATAAATCGTTCCAATTATGGTATCGGTTGAATCATTACCTGTAAAGCTGGTTATTGCTTTCTGTAAATCGGTACAGAAAGAAAAAAACTGTACTTTTTAAGGTATTTTTAAATATTCCTTTTTTTTAGAATAGTTACCTATTCTGTCCTTTATAATGTGAGCTGTGGTTTTTTGACGGTTAGAAGTCGCCACCCGGGGATTCTTCGACAGAGTCCCAAATGTCACACTCCGTTCTAAGACTGGCATCACCGATGTAGGCCACAAAACTGCCAAGTTGAAGTGGGATTGGGCGGGTCATGTTAGCAGAACGTCCCCTGAAAAATGGGCTCACGGGATAACTTCGTGGATCCCCGAAGATGGTCGGCGTGGCAGGGGTAGGCCTAGAAAGCGTTGGGCGACGACTTGGATGCATTCCAGCGTGATTGGTCTGAAGCAGCTCTGGATAGAGATGAATGGAAAAGAATGGGAGATACCTTTGCCCAGCGGTGGGACAGTAAAGGTTAATAAAAAAAAGTTACCTATTAAAATACTTACTTAGAAGAAAAAGGACACAAAATTTAAAGATTTAAATTACTTACCTAATTTTCAGTAAGTACCGAAGTACTTACTTATAAGTGCTTAATACCTACTTACTCTCATATTTTTTTGGCTAAACTCCAGTCGCTTAGGTATTAAAATATAGGTATATAAACAATCTTGACGTGTCTTTTATTGAAATATACACTTTACAAATTAATATCTTCACACATTACAAATTATTAAATCAATTATTTTTAAAATAATTAATCCACTTGTAATTTGCAAAGGTATTAATTTATATCAAGTCAAGATTGTTTATAGTTATAAAGAACCTAAACAAATGGAGTATAACTTTTTTATAATCTTTGACAGACTAAAATAAAACAATCATTTTTCAAACATAATTCATTTATTTACAAAACATTGCATCTAAAATCGAGTATATTCACAAACATTCTACTATCTAATAGCGTTAACAATAATACTGGCCTGTTGTCCTAAATCACTAACATATACAATAATCTAACATACAATACTATCGTTGGCAAGATGACGGGGTCTTAAAACTAAAAATAGTATCGGTAGGACGGATTACACTGGTGGAACTCTTAAAACTAAAGTTACGAAAAAGAAACTATTTTTAATAAGCGTAAATTCGACACACGACACCGAAACTTAAAACCGTGATTCAAGAAAAGACGATTAAACACTACTTGGTAACGCTGAGTACTTTAATAAATATCCCTGTATTAAATTTCTATGTAGCTTCACTAAACTTGTGCACTGAAGTTGCGGATTTTAGTTTTTAAATTCTAATCTAGTCACTGTTACCTATTGTAGAAGCTCGTATAGCGCTGCGATGTACGTTTGGGCCATTTGGAGTGTCTCGTACTTGGATAATTGACGATCAGCTCCCAAAGAAGGTAAGTGTCCACGGAGTCTGTCGAAGGCTTTATTTAAATTCTGCATCCTTCTCCTCTCGCGAGCGTTAGCTGCTAATCTTCTTCTTCTTAGAACAGCAGCACTAGTCGCACGTCCTCTTCTCTTTCCAGAACCTTCTGAATCAACGTCTTCGACACTGTCTTCGAGAATATCTCCAGATAGTCCTCTGTACGCGATGTGTGAAGAATCTTGGTTGATGCTGCCGTCTATGGAAGGTGTTGGCTCCAAACTCGATCGGCCAGAGTCGGGAGATCTCGGCCAGGATAGATAGCAGTCCTCGGTTGAATACTCCATCATGACGTCTGAAGCGAACATGTCTTTTTCGGAGTAAATGAGTCGGTGTCCGTACGTTTCGGTTGCCATTGCGATCGCGGATGTGACGTCAATGTTAACGCACGGGTGTACAGGTGTGTCCAGTTCGGAATACCGCAAGGGTCTAACTTGGGCGCGTACCTGTTCCGCATTTTATAGTTTCCCATTCCGAGGGACACGACGGGACGACCCGGGAACCTAACGTTGAAAAAGGATGGACAGAGGCTTTGAGAGGGTAATTTGAGGCCAATCATCATTAATTTCTTCCCCCGTGCGTGTCGATTTAGCATTGTCTGATAGACGCGACTCTGCCCTATTTCGGCATTCAACATACTTAGTTGTATTTTGGATCAACAATTACTATTGTGAGGTTGACATCTGTAAAGTCGAGATTGTTACTTATAGATAATAAGAGTTATTTTTGCACTAAGAAATTATTTTCAATTGTTCTCAATTACAATAGATACAGTTATATTAGTCATAAAACATTGAGTATTTATTTACGATAAAACCGTAGCGATCTGTGTCTAATTATTATTAAATATAATGCTTTATTTTTAATTAGATATGTTTTAGTTTTTAGTTTTTTTAATGTAGGTAGATAACTAAGTCTTTTAGGTTAATTATATAACTTATTTTATGTTTTGGTATTTATTGAATTTAAGTGAAATAAATAATACTCACGTTTTACGAGAACAATTAATTCATTATTTTCCTTGGTAATTTGTCGTTTTGTAAAAAAAATAAAAAAGAGGTTTCAGTCTTTTTTTTTTGGTTTATATATTTTGAGATAAAAAATTACAATAACAAGATTTTAATTAAACAGCTATTGAAGCAGGTTATATGTTTTTAATCCTTACGGAGTGGACAGAGTCAAGAGTCATTCTGAGCAGGATGGTCATTTTTACACGTAGTTGTTCTTCGATCGATGTTTACAACATTACATTCTCTTGTACAATGTAGACGGGAAAGAAAGCAGCTGATGCATTATATTATTTATTATGCTTTTACTTTGTGCCGAAGTTTTCCATTATTTTTCTATAGTCGATAGTTAGTAAAAAATGTAGATATATTAGCAAATTGAATTAGCTGTATACACATGTTTTGAGTTATTGCCTAGCTATAATATTTAATCAAATATGTATATAATGTGTTACTTTGGTGACAGTTTGTTATGTGTATCTTATTACAATAAAATAAAAAATAAAAATAAATAAATTAGATTATACAACGTGAAAGGGACATATCCGTAATAAATCGAACAACGAACTATACCTACTAGATCACTATAGTATAATGGTAATAAAATAACAGTAAAAAAAATTCGACATTCCCATACAAATTGCCCGGGCAGCTACACACTTTTATTTATTTATTTATTTTTATTTTATTGGTATGGAAACGTCTAATTTTTTATTATTTTTGTATGGAAATATAGTTTTTTTTTGTTTTTGACTGTATAGTAGGTTATATGCAAATAGGTCCTTTTTAGGGTTCCGTAGCCAAATGGCAAAAACGGAACCCTTATAGAGTCTGTCTGTCCGTCCGTATGTCACAGCCACTTTTTTCCGAAACTATAAGACCTATACTGTTGAAACTTGGTAAGTAGATGTATTATGTGAACCGCATTAAGGTTTTGACACAAAAATAGAAAAAAAACAATAAATTTTGGGGGTTCCCCATACTTAGAACTGAAACTCAACAATTTATTTTTCATCAAACCCATACGTGTGGGATATCTATGGATAGGTCTTCAAAAATGATATTGAGGTTTCTAATATCATTTTTTTCTTAACCGAATACTTTGCGCGGGAGACACTTCCAAAGTGGAAAAAAGTGTGTCCCCCCCCCCGTAACTTCTAAAATAAAGAAATTATAAAACTAAAAAAAATACATGATGTTCATTACCATAAAAACTACCAGCGAAAATTGGTTTGAACGATATCTAGAAAGTAGTTTTTTTTTAATACGTCATAAATCATAAACGGCAATTTACCTTTCATTCAATCAACTCAAATATAAAATTTAAAAAAAAACAACTACAAGACTTTTATATTATGTTATTTGCTACTACGGAACCCTTCATGGGCGAGTCCGACTCGCACTTGGCCGCTTATTTATAAAGTATACATACGAACTACTACGTTTTATCCCTAATGGAACAGACAGAGCATTTTGGGTCTTGCGGCTCTAAGCAGATAGAGCCTAGGGCTGCAAGACTCAAAGGCCACTTTTAGCTTGATATGGGCAAGAAGGTGGATGAAGGAATCAAAATAGTGATGGATTGCTAGCCGCATCGCCTATTATCTTGATCCGAATTTTCGCCCATTACCTCGATCGGCTTTTACGATCTTCACGGGAAGAGAAGCAGCTGGAACATTCCAAGTATTATCTTTTCTCCCAGACCAGCATTTCAGACCAGAAGAAAGATTTTTATAAAGTACATTACAGTACGTTATTTATCCTTACCTATTTATCTCACAATTTTTAAGGTAGAAAAAACTAGTTTAAAGTTCCAAACAGTCCCAGTCGCCGTATCAAAAAACAAAATAGTTTTCTTCCAGAGACTGGGACCACTGCAAGGCGAATTATCTACCACCTACCCTATACTGGTATTAGTTTTTAGGGTTCCGTACCCAAAGGGTAAAAACGGAACCCTATTACTAAGACTTCGCTGTCCGTCCGTCTGTCCGTCTGTTTGTCACCAGGCTGTATCTCATCAACTGGGATAGCTATACAGTTAAAATTTTCACAAATAATGTATTTCTGTTGCCGCTATAACAACAAATACTAAAAACAAAATAAAATAACTATTTAAGGGGGGCTTCCATACAACAAACGCCTTGGCCTTTTTTACTCGATATCAATAATGGCAACAGGTAGGCACTTGAAATATTTACAAAATACTTACTTGCATTTTTATTTTAATAATATATAAAAAAATTAAATACAGGGGGGTCCCATACAGACCAGCATTTCAGACCAGAAGAAAGATTTTTATAAAGTACCAACGTAAAAAAATTTTTTTACGGAAAAAACAACCGACTTTATTTTCTTTGAGGAGTATCCATATATTTCTTTGAGGAGTTATGGAAGAATCCATATCTTCAAAGTTACATCACTGTCGCGGGAAGGGACTGCTAAATAGTCAAGGCAATGCATTTAATTGCAAAAAAGAATCAACAATATCAGTTCACAATAGTCCAAGATAACAATATCGCGTAACGAATATAAATAAATAAATATATAGAGACAAATTACACTGATTGAGCTAGCCCCAAAGTAAGTTCGAGACTTGTGTTGCGGGATGCTAACTCAACGATCCTATATTTTATAACAAATACATATATAGATAAACATCCAAGACCCAGGACAATTTGAAAAAGGCCATTTTCCAACTTGCCCTGACCGGGAATCGAACCCGGGATTCGATTTCCGACTAGAATAGTCGTCATATTATATACATCATAACATACCTCCGTGGCATAGTGGTCACCAATGTTAGTCCGCCACCCTGAGGTGGCGGGTTCGATCCCCGGTCAGGGCAAGTTTAAAAATGGCCCTTTTCCAAATTGTCATGGGTCTTGGATATTTATCTTTATATTAATACTTGTTTTCTACTAGTATCTCATAACACAAGTCTCGAACTAACTTTGGGGCTAGCTAAAGTAGTAATTTATTCGTCCCTGTATATTTTTTTATACCTACCTTCAAAACATACAGTCGAATAGATAACCTCCTTTTTCGAACTGGTTTCAACAAAGATTTCATTGAGGCATCTTCATTTTCACCGGACCTGTCTACACACGACACCGGGAATCGAACCCGTGCGATATAGTTTTCACCGCTTACCCGTGGTGGGTGAAACTCAAGACTTGGATGTTGGTGGCCCAGCGCCCCGTGGAAGTAATAATTATGGACGCGACAACAATTTTTTTATACATTGTACAAATAGGGCATACACTATATACACTATCACGTCTTTTTGTCTAAAGGGATATTCAGAGTCTGGCCAAAATATCTAGGCGCCTGAAATCAAAATAATGATGAGTTGCTAGCCGCTGCAATGAATATTAATATAGTCCAATTTCTCACCTATTTTTTATCTTTTTTTACGATTCGCTTAGAAAAGAAGCATGAATATATATTTTTAGTATTATGAATTTTGTACTATGAACTAAGTAAGTTTAACTACAATTAAGTTTTTTTTGCTTTAAATTTTTAATAAATATTAAAAAGAACCACTAAACTACTTCTCCAAAAGAATAAAACATATAATGGGGAACAAAGAAAATAAAGTTTTCAATCTTCGAAAGATACAATTTACCCCTCCAGAGAAAACATTCTCTTACGAAAAGCCTCTCTCAGCTCTCTCGTATAATTAGAATTTTAACATTGAGAAAAACTTACCTTATCCAAAAAGAATTTTTTGCTTGAGGTTAGAACATCCAAGTAACCCGGTGGTCCAGTCACTTTTCACTACCCCTGCGCAAAATTACTGTTAGGATGTAAAATTAACTACATCTTTTAATTTCAAAACTTATTGAGTTCATAGGTGGATTACTTGACCTGGTACTGTATCTAATCTTTGTGATTAAAAAAATGCAAGTAATAATTAATTTTATACAATTTTGTAATCTAGAAGTAATTTTTTTTTTCAATTTTAAAAACATCGTGCTGTAGAAATGGTGGGTGGCTGCTGTAGATTTTTTTTTCATATTGTTATTTATCCTTCTCTATTTATCTCACAACTTTTTAAAGTAGAAAAAAGAGTTTAAGGTTCCAAACAGTCCCAGTCACTGGATCAAAAAACAAAATAGTTTTCTTCCAGAGACTGGGACCACTGCAAGGCGAATTATTTACCACCTACCCTATATTGGGTATTAGTTTTTAGGGTTCCGTACCCAAAGGGTAAAAACGGGACCCTATTACTAAGACTTCGCTGTCTGTCCGTCTGTCCGTCTGTCTGTCACCAGGCTGTATCTCAACAACTGGGATAGCTATACAGTTAAAATTTTCACAAATAATGTATTTCTGTTGCCGCTATAACAACAAATACTAAAAACAAAATAAAATAAATATTTAAGGGGGGCTTCCATACAGCAAACGCGATTTTATTGGCCTTTTTTGCTCGATATCAATAATGGCAACAGGTAGGCACTTGAAATATTTACAAAATACTTAGTTGTATTATTATTTTAATAATATATAAAAAAATTACAATATAAGGGGGGCTCCATACAAAAAAACTTGATTTTTATAGATAATGTAGTACGGAACCCTTCATGCGCGAGTCCGACTCGCACTTGGCCGGTTATTGTATTTGAGGAGCTAGGTGGCCCGGCATCATCATCATCATCATCATTTCAGCCGCATAACGTCCACTGCTGGACATAGGCCTCCCCCAAAGATTTCCAAAATGACCGATCAAGAGCGGCCTGCATCCAGCGCTTTCCAGCGACCCTGGTCAGGTCATCTGACCACAAGGTGGCCCGGCAAGAGTGCGCATTACCTACTTAGCACTTTCGCAAGTAAGCACCGGGCGTGGTCCGCACTTGGATGGGTGACCACGAGTGGCATACAAATTTCTCAAGCTCCTCCGCATGAAAGCATGGATAAGACGTTGGCTGTTATCATTGAATGGCAGTCGTCAAGCTATGTCAGATGCCTGTAAGTAACTTAAAAAATCTTACATTAGTGTTGGCCACTAACACACACGAAAAAAGTTTTTGAATGGATAAGACTTACATACACAAACACAATTAGGTGCAGGCCGCACCCAACAGTGCTTTTTCAATGTAACTTCACAAAACCCGCTAAGCCTTAGAACTTATTAAACACCTAGCTGGTGTCCGCGACTTTGTCTGCGCATTATCTTTATTAAAATAAAATAATAATAATAATCTTTATATAAACTGTAGCGCAGTGGTTCCCAAACTTATTTTGTCTACTGCCCACTTTGAGAATAAATATTTTTTTAGCGCCCCCATTTTTTCACCTATTTAAAAACCACTATAACTTCAAATTAAATTAATTAATTATTGTGACCTATATATGTATATTAACGGAGAATTCAAAACGAAACTTTTACTATAACCCGCAACTTGAAACCTGAGCGCAGTAGGTAACATACAACGGCGCTTAGGTCTCAAGTTAACTCTTACGGGCTCCACCTGCCAATAAGAATGATTATTGAAACGCAACTTTAACGGAGCGACCGATTGACATGATTTTCATTTTTTCTATATTCAATAAAATAGGACAGATATATGAACTACGCGGAGAGAAATATAGAAAAGAGTTTGAGCAATCTTTTAATTCATATTAGTTGATGTTCACAAGTTGTTGTTGAGAGTCGAGAGCTCTTGCAGTCGTTGTTTAAGAGGCCTCCTAGCTAAATAAAGCTCCTAGCAAAAAAAAAATCATTTTCTTTCTGGGTCTCTTACCGCCCCCCTTGAGACCTGCAGCGCCCACAAGGGGGCGTTATCGCCCACTTTGGGAAAGACTGCTGTAGCGTATATGTTATTCTGATGTATAAGCTATATTATTGTAAAGTTTAATTAAAATCCATTCAATCGTTTTTACGTGAAAGAGTAACAAATATCCATCCATACTTACAAACTTTCGCTATAATATTAGTAGGATACAAGTCGAGTGATTGGTTTGTCACAGCACCGTGTTGACCGCTGCTTCACGCGTCATTAGCCCCGGCTCTGCTCGGGTTTCGCGTAAAAAATAACGGGTCGTGGGTACAAGGAGTTTTATAAATGTTGTGATAAAAATAGATTGCTGAGATTTCTTTACTTTCGGTAAATCTATTTAGTAAAATCATTTGAGTACTGTTTATCTGGATATTTGTATCACTTGATAATTTTCTTATTAGAAAATAAGGAATTAAATATTTCTGGAAAGGCCAGAAAGGTACTTGGTTTTTTTTTTTGCGTTTATTAAAATCTATCCTTAGAAGATTCTACCTTAATACACGTATTAAACTAGACCAGAACCAATAATAAATAAATTAACCTTTGTTTCTTTCCTTATTTTTTCTACAAACTACAAACGATACGTCTGTAACGGAACACCGGATCAAGTTGACTGTGAAAATTTTGTTTACCAGAAAAAAAACAAAAAAAAAAACCGTAGATCCCTGTAACTGTATAGTTGCAAGGGTTGCACCGTTACCCGGCGATTCGGGTTCGTTCCGGTTACTTCCGATTCGATGGGAAACTACTTAGGACTAGAAAAAAGTAAATTTACCTATTTTTTATTTATCTATCTTTTTTTTATTTCAACGGATCAACATTGCTATCCAGCAAGGAAAGGCAGGTAGCGTTCTTGCAACCATGCTGCATGGGCAAGAAGACATTTTTTAATTTAGTATAGGCAGGACCAGTATAGGTTTACTTTATTGCTTAGTTTAGTTTAGTTTTATTTATCTATGTTCTTGTTCTTATTTCTTTTTTCTCATAATTTATTTTCTATTGTACTTTAATCTGTCCGTTATTCCAAGATAAAAAGGTATTATGAATCCCCTTACCCTAGACTTTTCCACAAACGTAGTCTACGTTTTATTTACCACATGTGAGATTTCGGTAAAAAAATTTAATTTTAAAGAAATTTCAATGTAAGGATATGGGATGCTAAAACTTTTAGCCCCCCATACTCTGGATAAAGAGGCATTTTAGCCTAAAAGGCCTCTTCATGTTTGCTTTGGCCATGAACGATTGAAAGGACCGGGTCCATGTGGATTGGTGGCTGTAAAGCGTACCAACATAATTATGAAATTAATCAAAGATCCTCTGGATATAACAAATAGTCTACATCCCCAAACGCAGTGTGTGGGCCAAAAACAATGATTGTCCATGTCCAATAAAATTACCATAATTCGCGATGACGCCAACAATCGGCGGAATCGATCATTATTCGAGCTTCCGAAGCTTCCCGAGCTTATTTATTGAAGGGCCTTGTAATCCATCAGCGTTATGGGTTATTTGATGTAATCCATTTATCAGGTTAGCGTAGCCATTTTGTTACTTTGTTTTCGGTTTTGAGTCTTTTTTGTCGAATATGAAGATCCATGTTGGTCTGAGAGTAAAAATAAAAAACCGGCCAAGTGCGAGTCGGACTCGCGCACGAAGAGTTCCGTACCATTATCTATGAAAATCAAGTTTTTTTTTATGGGAGCCCCCCTTAAGTTTTTAATTTTTTTATTTATTATTAAAATAAAAATACAACTGAGTATTTTGTAAATATTTCAAGTGCCTACCTCTTGCCATTATTGATATCGAGCAAAAAAATCGCGTTTGTTGTATGGGAGCCCCCCTTAAATATTTATTTTATTTTGTTTTTAGTATTTGTTGTTATAGCGGCAACAGAAATACATGATTTGTGAAAATTTAAACTGTCTAGCTATCGCGGTTCTTGAGATAAAGCCTGGTGACAGACAGACGAACAGACGGACAGACGGACAGACGTACAGACGGACAGACGGACAGACGGAAAGACGGACAGACAGCGAAGTCTTAGTAATAGGGTCCCGTTTTTATCCTTTGGGTAAGGAACCCTAAAAAAGGAGGACGAGCCAGCTGCTTCTCATCCCGCGCAGATCATAAAGCCGATCGAAGGAATGGGACTATGGTAATAGAAGATGCGGCAAGCAACCCATTGCTATTTTGATTCCATTTTTCCATCTCGCTAAACGTGGTCTTATGGCCCCAGGCCGAAACAAAATATTTTATTTTTTACAATACAAGTTATTATGATTTCTTTTCAAGTTACCTACAGTAAGATTTTTATGGAGAAAAATAAATAATACATTTTTATTCCCAAAAAAATACATAGTTTTTACGGTTCCGTATCCTAAGGTAAAAATGGGACCCTATTACTAAGACTTCACCGTCTGTCCGTCCGTCTGTCTGTCTTTCTGTCACCAGGCTGTATTTCATGAACCGTGATAGCTGGTCGGAATTTTCACAGATGGTGTATTTTTGTTGCCGAAGAATACTAAAAGCAGAATGAAATAAATATTTAAGTACCATACATTCAACAAACGTGATTTTTTTGGTATGAAATCCTTTGTGCGCGAATCCGCACGCACTTGGCCGGTATTTTTCAAGTTTTGTTGATTGCAAATAATCAAAAGTAGTAAAAAATAACTGTATATTTTGTTTACCTGTAGCACTGGTAATCATAAAACACCACACAAGTTGACAAAGGAAATCAAACATTATTAAAAAACGGAAATACGTAACTTAGAATAATCTAAACATAGACAGACAGACAAACAGTTTAGCGAAATTACAGGGCGGCAGTAAAAGCTGTTATATTTGACGCCTACTGTGGTATTTTTTATTGTAATAGTGTATCATCTTGTGGGGTATTATACGGCCTAAATATGCGGTAGCTAAAGTGTATAAAAAATGCACCATCTTTCTCTACCTACATCCATCCTTTTTTCTGCATCTATGTACATATTTATACTATATTAGCCTATATAACGCACTGAGAAATGCCTCCTTTTCTAATTCTAACTCTGAATTAAGTAATATATATAGGTATTTACCAAAACTGTATTAAAAAGTTTAACTTACTATTTATTTAACGTCATCATCGTCATTTCAGCCGCATAACTTCCATAGGACGCTGGACATAGGCCTGTCCAGAGGATTTCCAAAATTACCGATCTAGAGCGGCTTACATCCAGTGTCTTCCAGCGACCCTGGTCAGGATACCTTGAGTCCTACGCTTCGCTTGCCAGTACGTGGTCGCCACTCAAGAACCTTTTTGCTATTATAAACCAATTTAGAAGCTATATATACGATATGACATATGCCTAGAATGTCCCCATTTGAATCATTTTTTTTTAAAGGAAACGCAGATATCATTTGAAAAATTTAAAGTCTGTTTTTAGTTTTGAAAAAATATCTTGTTGTCTTATTCCATCAAAGTGGAACTAAGTAAACTTAAGAAAAGGCGTACAGTTAGACAATTTTAAAATAAATGGCATAACTACGCGTGCCGTTGTATTCAATTTGTCACAGCGGCACATTCTTGGCAAATTGTTGGAACTCAGCATTGTGACCAATGCAACTGACCGTGACGATAACGGAGGCTCAGATCACTTCTACATAACTTACTGAATGGTATCCTAGAAATGGGAAACTTGTGTAGTTCGGCAGAGTAGAATAAGACCACTGCAACATTCCGTGGATGTCGTAGAAGGCGACTTAGGAAATATAAGCTAAACAAAGCTTATAAATGAGCGAGGAGAGTGTAGGCCAAATCCTCTGGCTGCTCTGGCCAAGTATGGCTCTAGTAACCCAGAAAGGGTCGTTTTCCTGCAGTAAAGACTAAAACAAGAATATGTTGAACGGCCGGTGGCTAGGTGGATTGGTGACGTCAAGCTTTTTTTTTTTGCAGGGAAGAAAACCGGATTCAATACAACCGATTTAGTTAAAATTTCTACGGAACTACCTGACAAGTAGTCAAATAACAAAAAGAAAACATATATGTTTATTCAAAATGATAACCTCCTCCTTTTTTGAAGTCAGATAAAAACAAGTAAAAAAGCAACATTGAGGATAAAGCTTGTTGTCCAAATTGTCCGCCATTGACGTGAAGTACTTACAACTAATTTGGGCGATTCTTTGCAATGAGCCAGTGAGCCTTTATGCCCGTACAAAAGTTAAAAAACGGGAGCAGTCATTATGTCAGTAATGACGAGAATAATGTCTGGAAGTGTGTCATGGTTTCCAGCTTTTGGGGCTTTTGTGGAGATTTTGGAACGTCCTTCTTTAATTTGTGTATTTAAATCATCAACTGCTGCTTCTGCCAAAGATAATCTACGTAAAGCAAGCCAAAACCCCAAAGAATCAACTTAGTACCTCCACCACGAACGCAGTACATACAATTCCATGACCTCCACGGACAACATTCGTACAAAATATGATTTAAAAATGGAAAATAACAATGACAGCTGTCACTGTTACAACACAGTGGCAGCCTGTTGGCATTAATAATAAATTTGTTGCACAAGAGGTCTCTGACTACATCCACAGCAAAGATGGCACTTATTCAAAGCCAAAATGTTTTACATTTTTATTTTATTTAACGATTAACATAAATTTAAAGAAATCCTTAAACTAAATTGAATAACAAATGTTTATCCTTAGTAGGTAATTATTGAGATGTTTTTCTTTTTTGTTACTAGTCAATCACTGTTAATATCTTTCACATGTTTTTTTAAAGAAAAAAACATGGAATTTCAATTGATTGTTTAAAAAAAGGCAATAATGACTACAAACGAACTTAAATTCAACGTTTAAACACCTAGAAAAATAATTTAATAATCAATAACCCTCTCGTAGCTTCTAGGCATGATTCCAACTTCCGAAAACGATATTCAAAGGATTGTCATTATTTTAATGCATTAATAACTTGATTATTGGTTTTCGAAAAGTGTTGATAGTCGCCTTTGGGCGTAATTCACACCTAAACAAAAATCTTAACTCATAAGTTAACGTTAAGATGGATTAGTATTTTCTTACGAAAGTAAACTTAAACTGTAGAATAGTGATACTGATTTGCTGACTATAATAACAGTTACTAAAAAACAGGTGTGAAAGTTATGAAATGAGCAAATCAGATCAATTTTAGACACGGGAGCTCAAGGGTGCCTGTTTGTTTTAGGGCAAAATGATAAAAAAAAACAGATCCGAATGATAAGTAGCATGTATAAATGAAATGCACTGTAAGTAACAATTTTTAAAATTTGTTATAAGAAAATATATTGTGAATTTGTGAATAATAAAACGACGCAATCTCATTTTCTAATCAAAACTCAAACTGGCTTGTAATAAAAAAAAACTTGTTATTTATGTTCTAAGCTTGTACCTTGTACTTACCTATAGGTAATTTAAAAATACAATTTTTCTACCTGACAAATTTTCATACCTTTATACTGATTATAATTTATATTATTTAGTTTTCTAATACTTAATACGTACTGAGTCTGTTTGGATATACACTCCAAAAAGACCGCAATTTATCAAAAACGAGGTTATTACAGACGATGCCAATATTAATATTGGCCTTGAATACAAAAAAATCTTTTGAACAAAAAACCCTTTTTTAAAGCCTTCTTTATCCCACATCGCGTGATCTTTATATCCCTGGAGAAAATTCAATAAGTGGCGTCTTTTCATTAGCCGCATTTAAGGGCCTGTGGCAAGGGCAGTGGCGGCTTTTATTGTGTAATTTTAAGGTCAACCTTTTTTACTTTCATAAAATTGTACCTTTTGCCGGAAATATTTTTTTTACTATTTAACTTTCAAAAGCTACTTATAGCTATTAAGTAAATTGTCATTTTGTAATTAAAGTGTTAAGAAAATTGTATCATAAATAAATCTCAGTGACAGTTGTTTTTTTAAGTAGATTTTTATTTTATTTAGTCGTAATTATATCTATTTAATAGTGTCTAGAATTCTAGATGATTAGCAAGAGCAAGATAAAAAACGATGTATTTCTGTGTTGTCGCTTTAACAATAAATATCGAAAATGGAATAAAATAAATATTGAAGTGGGGCTCCCGTACAAAAAACGTGATTTCTTTTATAGATAATGGTACGGAACCCTTTGTGCGCGAGTCCGACTACTTGTAAGTATTGCTTGCTTTCACCTCTCCTAAGTCAATTTACATGTAGTTAGTATCACTTGCAATCTCCTTTCCTAAGTCAATTAATATTCCTTGTTTACACCTCTCCTATGTCAATAATAGGCATGACGAATGGAAAAATACTTTTGGTCCATCGGTTAGATTATTAAAAAATATTGTACACGTATTTGTTTATTTTCTCTGAGAAACCAAAATGACAAGGATACAGCGCATATAAATTTCGCGCGACGTCACGGCTAGGTACGATTTTTAGGGTTCCGTAGCCAAATGGCAAAAACGGAACCCTTATAGATTCGTCATGTCTGTCTGTCTGTCTGTCCGTCCGTATGTCACAGCCACTTTTTTCCGAAACTATAAGACCTATACTGTTGAAACTTGGTAAGTAGATGTATTATGTGAACCGCATTAAGGTTTTGACACAAAAATAGAAAAAAAACAGTAAATTTTGGGGGTTCCCCATACTTAGAACTGAAACTCAAAAATTTATTTTTCATCAAACCCATACGTGTGGGGTATCTATGGATAGGTCTTCAAAAATGATATTGAGGTTTCTAATAGCATTTTTTTCTAAACCGAATACTTTGCGCGAGAGACACTTCCAAAGTGGAAAAAAGTGTGTCCCCCCCCCCGTAACTTCTAAAATAAGAGAATGATAAAACTAAATAAAATATATGTTGTTCATTACCATGAAAACTACCAGCGAAAATTGGTTTGAACGAGATCTAGTAAGTAGTTTTTTTTTAATACGTCATAAATCGTAAACGGCAATTTACCTTTCATTCAATCAACTCAAATATAAAAATTAAAAAAACATACTACAAGACTTTTATATTGTTATTTGCTACTACGGAACCCTTCATGGGCGAGTCCGACTCGCACTTGGCCGCTTATTACCTAAGTGTGACGTCGCAAGCCCCCACTCCGGAACTTTAACGCTCAGAATTTTTACTTTTTTGGTAAACTGAAAAATACGGGTCCATTAATTTTGGATAATCTAAAAGACGGATAATTACAATCATACTTTTCGGACCCTGTCGTCACCCCTATTAATAATTGTTAGTATTACTTGCAATCACGTCTCCTAAGTCAATAATTACTTTTAAAAAAACACACTTCTCGCTTTTCCCAAACATAATCATGATTCGCAAAAAATCAAAAGTGACCGCAGACTAATAGACGGACAAACAATGAGGATTTGCAAGTCAGGGCTGGCCACCGCACGAGACAAACTCGAAAAAAGAAAAAAAAAAACGTCTTTGTCGCAAACCGCAATGGGGCGCTAGGATATTGTTACTCGATACACTTGTCATTTGCAATTTTAATCCGTATTTCTGTGTCATTAAAGTCCACTTTAAATTATTTGTAATTATTTTAAAGTTGTTGGCGAAAATAGTGCAAATTTATTTTGCGGATCAATTTATTAAATTTGAGCTCTATTTGACTGACCATAAAGATTTTTACATGAAAAATTACGCAAATTAATATTTTTGCGTTGGTTTCATAATTATAATACACTTCATTAGGTAAATTCTGTTTTGTCATAGTCGAGAAAAAATAATGGGAACTGCGGAACCGCAGTAATTATTTTACAAATATTAGTTATTATATGCAATATTTGCTCGGCTGACAGTTTTCGGTCAAATTCATAATTTTGGAAATTGCCTGCCTTGTTTCGAGTAGCCGCCTATTTGGCTTGGATTATTTTAACCGACTTTTAAACAGGAGGAGGTTATGAATGCGTCGCGATCTTTTTTTATGTTTACCGATTATTTGAAGACGCCTGGACAGATTTCGAAAAATTGTTTGTGTAGGTTGGGGGAGAAATCGATTTTTAGTTTTGAAAAATTACAAATATGACAATATTGTAATACAAAATTATTAACTAATTGAAAGAAAAAAAGTTTGTTTTATAATGCCGACAAACGCGAATAAGAAAAAAAGAACAGTTTTACATTGATTGCTTTAACATACTGGATGCAGTTTATGTATTTAGCTAATACATGGTGTCCATGATACTGAACTAGGTTCCATAAAAACAATTCACAAAAAGGAAAAAAAAATCGGTAGAATTCTGTATATCGATTTTTGTGATGAGGTTGCATCGTTTCATTAGAGTTCCTATGGCCACCATCCGACTCCATCATCAGATCAGCGCCAGATTAGCGTTATGCGTATGCGTGTAAAATTTCAGCTCAATTGAAAACCAGGACGTTGATCAAATTTAACTTGCAAGACTTGATTACAGACAGATAAACAACTGGACAGGCGAAAGTAAATAAAAGTTTGTAAGAAAATAAATATTTCTATAATATCTATTATTGATGAGAGAAATTAAACAACTTCAAAAGCAAAAAAATCTAAGCCCAGTATACGGCTACTTACACACTAAAAACGTAAGAAAAAGATCATTCAAATAATTTTTATCTATATTTTTGAATCGTTACTGGTCTGGGAGAAAAGAAAAAACGTAGAATGTACCAGCTGCTTCTCTTCCCGCGCAGATCGTAAGAGACGATCGAGGGAATGGGCGAGATTTGAATCATGGTAATAGGCGATGCGGCTAGCAACCCATCACTATTTTGATTCCTTTTCCATCTTAACGCCACCACCCCGCTAAGCGTGGCCTTTGGGCCTAACGGCCCTAGGCTTAGTAATCTGTGCCTAGGCTCTGTTTACCCCGACAGAGATATAGACGTGAAATGTATGTATGTATATTTTTGAATAACCTTTCGTTTGAAAAAGTGACCAGAAGGATTTGTATTTTTTTTTCTTTCTAATATTTAAAGCAAACAAGGCGATTACGTGATTAGTGGGTGCGACCGACGCAGGTTCGATTCCCGATTATAGACATTTCGTTGCGTTTTGGCGGGTCCCAATATGGCCTGGCGGATAATGAATTATGGTCGGCTTTTGTTTGTTTTTGTTATGTAGGTAGCAATTGTAGTTTTGTTGCTAGACAATTTTAGCAATTATTTTGGTTTAAAAATATGATTCGTAGCTTTGTTATTTTTATTCCCCAACGAGTTTTCTATACACACAACAACCCCCGATTTCTGTCTGTCTGTGGCATCGTAGCGCTCGAATAGATGGACCGATTTTAATGCGGTTTTTTACGTGAAAGCAAGTTCCCTTGCAGTTGTTTTTAGCTATATTTGATAAAAGTCAGTTGAGCTGTTAAAAATTATTGGGGATTAACGCTTGAAAATCAGGGCTTTCTCTAACAATTATTAGATCGCGCCATGGATATTCATCTACTGATGAGTAGCGGAACTAGATTACTTAGTTCCGTTTCTCATCACTAGATGATGTTCTTGACAATCGTGGTTTTTTTAATTTTCCTAGCAAGTAAACTAGTTGACTAATACTGCACTTTGTAGTTTATCTATCTGAAATACTTTTTGTGTCAACGAGTACTTTTGGAGTCTTATTTAGCTGTTCGTTTCTTTATTTCTAATAACAAGTTTCAATCAAAAGTTGGTATAGGCACAGAATACATAATAGTACAAGTATAGAAGATTAAATCCAAAAAATCAGTTAAAGGAATAGCGACTCTCGCTACTATACAATTAAGTTCAATTCAGGTCGCACATCGCTAATAACGTACAGTTATATTCACTTAGACGTTTCATCTCTTTCCGTCTCTTTCTATCGCGTAAAGTTTACCTTTTCTGCCGCACTGATTAGCCACGCTGGCGTGGCTGCCGTACGCACTTTTTTGTACTTACGTTTTTAATACCTACCGCGGAGTGAGACAGGCCTGGTATAGGTTCTTTGATAGCTTCACGACAAATACCTCTTTAAGGTCTAACGAACTATACTGAAACTATTTTATGGGGTAATTCGAATCCACGACCGGGCAAACGCCTTGACCACTGGACCACGGAGGCAATTACTTGAAGTTTACTGGTAATTTTATCTATATATATATATACATATAATAAAACAGTAAAAAAAGTGTGTCTGTACATTAAGGCCATACCCAAATTTTCCGGGGTCCAGTGGCGCCGCCATTTGAAATAAATCATTTAAAAGGAAACGGAGATATCATTCAAAATTGTGTCTTGGTCAAGCCCTAGATAACCCTTAAAACTATTTTATGAACTACTGTATATAATTTAAAGTGCGAACGTGAAGCTTTTCTACGCACATTAGCTAAAAGTGGCCGTTTTTCGCAAATGTGCGTAGAAAAGCTTCACGTTCTCACTTTAAACTACAAAAAGTAGTTTAAAAAATACTTTGAATGGGTATCTAGAACTTGACCAAGACACAATTTTAAATGATATCTCCGTTTCCTTTTAAATGATTTATTTTAAATGGCGGCGCCACTGGACCCCGGAAAATTTGGGTATGGCCTTAAATATATTTCCAAAAAAAATATTGGGGGCGATGGAGACGTAGTAATAGAGTAAGAATTTAAAAAAAAATGTCTGTCTGTTTGTCTGTTTGTCTGTATGTCTGTATGTCTGTTTGTCTGTTTGTCTGTTTGTCTGTTTGTCTGTTTGTCTGTTTGTCTGTTTGTCTGTTTGTCTGTTTGTCTGTTTGTCTGTTTGTCTGTTTGTCTGTTTGTACACGCTAATCTCCGAAAATACTGGACGGATTCGAATGAAACTTTTTTTGTTATATAGCTATTAAGCCTGGGCAACATATAGGGTATAAATGATTTTGGTAAATGGAACGCCTGATGCAGAACCATAATGGTCCAGCTAAACTATAAGAGATATAAAAATGCCGCCTTAGTAAAAGTTGTTCAGCCTGATGAGCATTTTCCAGAGACATAAAGTCTACGCGAACGAAGTCGCGGGCTTCAGCTAGTATTAAAATAAAGCTTTTCAAAGTTAGTCAATTTTATTTTCAATTTTTTTTATTTTATTATCTACTACTAGTTCTTCATAATGACTATAGTTTTAATACGGTAGGCACCTAATTGGTGTCTGTGGTCGTAATATGGTTGTTTTGGCGATTTGTCCGTGTTTTTCTGGGAACATCTATGATTAGAGGCAGTGTTGCCAGAATAGTAGCCATAAAATCACCGATATTGTTTTCGGGCGAAAATCGGTAAAAAAGTGTTCGATAGTGTTTGATTGTATTGGGGATCCATTTTAGAATGATGGAACCAATTGTTTAACTAAAATTTCCAATTTTTTTTTCTATATAGCAAGAATGCCTAAAAGAAATTGCTTAGCGATAAGGAAGCCTTTTGCGCATTTTCTAGTTTTTAAAATAATTATGTGCTGTATTGTATTGTATAGTAAAATCTTTACGCTCTTAATAACCCAATGATTGTAAAATCATAGAATAGACTCATTTGAATACATATACTTACGATTAACTGGAAAGCTTCACTTTTTTATATTTCTTTTCCTATTGATAGCACATAATACATTTTACTTTCACTTGTGAAGTTGCTCGGACTAAATATTTTATTCTGTTTGTAGCAGGTTTGCGTAAAGAATGAGCTAAGTTTTGAATTGCAATTGAAATAAAGAAAAATATCTTTTTGGAAATATAATAAATATAGTTTTAAACTCGTTATCTAATTCCCTTGCCGTTTTTGATATATAGTCTCTATTTGGTATAAATTTCAAGTCTTCCTACAGGTATGTTTACATTACAAAATTAAAACTTTTTATACGGAACCAAACAATATGTTGTGTTAGTTAAAGTTAATTCCCGAAGTGGGAGGATTAAGTAATATTGTAAAACCAACAGTGGGCGTTAAAACTTTTTTAGCAAAAAAGCTTCGTTGGCGCCTAAAGTTAAACTTTAATGTTATTAAGTTATTATGGGTCATCCCGGGTCGAGTTGATGACTTTCTAACCAGCAAAATGAGATTGCTGTTGAGAATTTAAAAAATAATAATAAGGGTTAGAAATTGCATTAAATTGTTTCAACCGTCACTAACCATTTCTGTCTAATTTCACAGATTTTACTCTACCTACTGTAGTTTTATTACATACATGTCTTTATTTGATATACTAGTATTGAATTTGTATGAAATTTTCCTTTTCGAGTACATTTTATAAGATGATCACCTATAACTTTTTAATTTGTTAACCCTACTTAGCTCTGATAGTTTTCCTTTAAACTACATTATATATACTATAGCTGTGATTTTTTTCACGTGTCCATATATAACCGTTTAGCAGATAGATGGGGGGGACACGTGACTTTAACAAAAAAAAATTACTTGAAACCTAAATCGAAAAATGGTGTTCCCAAGCTCACAATATTTTCGAAAAACCTATTCAACGATATCCACACAGTATGTTTGTAGAGAAAAAAAATATTGACTTCCTATTTACTTGTATGGCAGTTACACTAAAAAAAAATTGTTTTCCATATTTTTTTTTACGACTTTTTCGCCATGATTGATATACATATCCATGCGAAATTATAGCTTTCTAGTACTTATAGTTTCTTAGTAGCACCGCGGACGGACAGACAGACAGACAGACAGACAGACAGACATGGCGAAACTATAAGGGTTCCTTGTTTACTACGGAACCCTAAAAAAATGGTTTGAAAAATATGAATAATGTTTTTAATTTATTTGATAAAATCTGCAACCACTGACATACGAAAAACAAACAAACAATAGAAAATCTGACGCAGAATATCAATTGTGAATCCAATCTTAGAATGTTAAATAATTATATCTATATATACCATCCACTTTGCCGTATGATTTCCGGCATAGTAGAATAGCGTCACTCCAAGTCCTTCCGTAGATGTCGTAGAAAACGATTTAGGAATCACAAGCTAAACAAAGCTTATAAACATCAATGAGACCTCCTCAACCCGTCTGGCCAGCAAGAAGAGTGTAGGCCAAGTCCTATGGCTGGTCTAGTCAAGTATGGCTCTGGTAGTACAGAGAGGGTCGTGCTCCTGCAGTGGAGATAAAAAGAGCTGATGATTATGTTGATACCATCCAACTGACATGTCCGTCTTTCAAGTCAAAACGATCTACAAAAAATGCAAGATAGTTTTGTGTTAACAAAATTAAAAAACTGCTCTCCAAAATTTTCACACAGTAAACTGCTAATGAGCAAGAGTGCACATAATAAGGCACTGTTCACATAATAAGACGGTGTTCACAAAACAAAGCAGTTTTCACATAAGGCGGTGTGCACACCAGCGCGAACTACCGTCATAAAGCCGTAATCGATTAAACAAACATCCGCCGATCGTAAATCATCGGGATTGGTTCGATATGGACCAAAGAGTAAATTAGCAAAGAATAGACACATGAATTGAGGACGTTTTGCTCTTACAGCATTTTATATTGCAGGCGATGTGCTCCCAAGGTCATTTAACTTCCAAAACCTTCTGATCCGTAAACTAAAAACAAAATAAAATAAATATTTAAGGGATGCTCCCATACAACAAACGCGATTTTTTTGCCCTTTTTTGCTCGCTGTCTGGTACGGAGCCCATCGTGCGCGAGTCCGACTCGCACTTGGCCGGTTATTTCAATTATCAATTGTTTGTTTCTTTGTAAAATCTTTATTATACATAAACTTCTTTCTTTCACCTCATTCCACTTTACGTCGGGACAGCATGTAAGTCTTTTCCATTTTCTATACATAAAGATAGGACAAAAATATAATAAGATAACAGAACAAAGGCGGATTTATCCCAGATAGGGATCTTCCAGTCAACCTTGACTTGATTTCATTTCGAAAACTAGTAGTAAGTATTAATAATCAGAATCTAGTAGTCAACATAGGTATTATAGTTAAATTACGAATAAACAATTAATATAAGAGGAACTTTATTTATCTTCTTCGTGCTTCAGAAGGCACGCAAAGCCAGTGGTCCCGGTCACCGACCTCCATATATACAAGTACGCTGGACCTATGATACCCTAAGAAATGACAGCTCTTTATTGTGCCTATTTGAAGCGCCCCCAATGCGTGGGAAAGGAACTAAATCTGACGTAACTAATTCGGAAATGACTTTTATCGATGTCATTGTCCCATCTGTCATATTAGTTCCGTTCCCACCCACTGCTACGAATGCCTACGATCAGCGCCAAAATGGCGAAAATCAAATCGCCTCACTATGGCCCGGCTAATCATAGGTCCAGCGTACTTGTATATATGGAGGTCAGTGGGTCCCGGTTGTTACTCGTTCACAGTCGTCGACAGTCGTTAAGCTACATACCTTTGAACAGCTTGTCAAATCTGATAACAGTGTTAACTACTAACAAATACGGAAGTAAATATCAAAGTTGCATCTCCAATTTTATATAGATGATTTCAGATGCACCAGGTCCAAAGCAACATTACTAAAGACAAGATGACTCCTACAAATTACTTACAAATAATCTAGGTCTAAGCTTGCAACGCTCTTATTTGAATAAACTCGCTAAGCCATAGCTTATAAGCATAAGTGTCGAAACACACGCAGCAATAATAATAATAAAAAAAATAATAAAATTTATTTGCCAAAATTAGAATTATAGTATTACAATTCGTTATAACTTATAGCTAATTAAACTTAAAAAACAGGTATAATTTCTTTTGGACCCTGCACTAAGCGTAGCTTGTATCGCAGAGAAAGCGTAGCTTGTATCGCAGAGAATGCGTTACGTGTCTATATTGCGTTTTTAATAATTTCGTTAGAGCGTAAGTTACGCGGATGGAAATCATATGAACGATGCCAAACATGACTTAGGTATTGCAGAAAGGGTCGTGCTCCTGCAGTGGAGACAGGGAGATCTGATGCCAAATACGTCGCGCATCATTTGCTGCATGTGGTTCGACCCTAAAGATTTTAACTCTCACTAAACTTGAGGTAGATAGCTACATAGTAATAGTCACTTTATTTAATTAAGGCGAAATGCTAGCTGCAGTCGCGCCCTAATTTGAAAGTATTATTAATAATCCGTCTAGTTTTTTTTTCTGTTTTTATTTGCGATCAGCGGTGTTTCGCTTTAACCAAATTTGTTGATGACTTTTATCGCTTCTTGAGTGGGTCCTCCAGCGAGATCCTCTACTCATTATTCAGGAACAATATGTCTTTCCTTTTGAGTCGCTTCTGATAAGAGCGTGTTGTCAGCCCGGCAGCCAGTTCATTAGGGTGGACCTCCAGTTTCCCCTCATACATATCAGACATATCTTTAGTATTTCTTCCTTAACTGTATTCATCTGTAATTCTTGACTTATTTCAGCGTTAGTAACCGGCCAAGGCGTCTAGTTTTAAAACGAGTTTTTGCCAAAAGTGGCTGCTTTTGGCAAAAACTCGTTTTAAATCTAGATGGACTAACGCAATTATTTTTAAAGGTTATTCATAAAAAAACTTAAAGTTATCACCATATTTACTTTTAAACAATATTTTAATGAAGACGCCACTTCTGCTACCACTTTGCCTTAATCTATGGCAAGAGTCAGGATTGAACCTGCGTCCGCTTCTCAGCCCAATTAATCGGTCTCCCGATCGGTGCTATATCCTCGGCCCACTTTTGGCCCATCACCACTTCGATTTATATTTTTTGCCATAACCTGTAGTGTGGGATTAAGTTATTTGAAGTTGAGCCCTAGATTTAAATTAGGTTATTTTATTTTACTTTCGTTAAGGGCTCTAAGCAGACAAAGCCCATTGCGGCAAGACCCAAAATATTGTTTGTTTTTCTTGTACGTGGCCAACACTAGTGTCAGATATTACAAACTGCCGAAAGGCTTCTGACATAGCTTGGCGACTGCCATATAATGATGACAGTCAGGACAAACGGCTTTTACATTACATACATCATCATCATCAGGTCTTTTTGTCTCCACTGCAGGAACACGACCCTCTCTGTAACACCAGAGCCATGCTTGGCCAGAGCAGCCAGAAGATTTGTCCTACTCTCTCCACGTACCCAAACGGGTTGGAGTATAATCTTTGCTTAGCTGTATTTCCTACGTCGCCTTCTACGACATCCATGGGAGGATTTGGAGTGCCCCTGTTCTAATATGCCGGGAACCACACGGCCAACATGCCTTTTGAAGCAATTCCTAATTTTTTTATGCCACATTTTGTCACCCAAGTACTGACCAATGCGTTTGTCCAACACCATAATCCTTGGCTTCGCCTGCCCTGCTTTTGCCCAAAATGGGCACTTCCAAAACATTATCTATATAAATAATAATGAAATTTCCAAAAATACTGTCCCCGAACACCCATAAGTCACATGCAAAGCTCCAGATGCCGACGCGATGCTAATACAAGTTCACGGTGGGTGACCGTGGCTTATGGGAACGCGATCAAGACAGACAGACAGACGGACAGGTGGGGCTGTTCCCACGATCCGGCCAATTACAGTACTTGCGTACTTGGCCTTGCAGCAAGGAAAGCCTTTGTAAAACTATCCTGCTTTTAATATTGGCAGCTATATACCCCGGTTTAACGGTTTAACTTAAAATGTGACTTTACTTTTATATAGTTTCTAGGGTTTAGAATTGGAACACTCCATCTCTTACTAAATCAATGCATACTATTACTAGTAGTTCGCCACGAACTTAGACCTCGCGATTATTATTTCAGAATAATGTACCTGATTTGGATGAATTTTATTATCGGTGCAGGTTTACCGATATGCGAATTCACGGTTGTAACCAAATTTCCAAAATAGTTGCCAATCACAGCCCTTTCTTCAAATGACTTTCGATCTAGCTCTTAAATGTCAGGAGCACCTTCCAACCATACAATCCCATGGATATGAGGTCTACCGTGATGCTGAAATTCAGTTCTGTACCAGTAGTCTTTCACCGAAAAATGACCCATCATTTTTCAAATGACAAAGCTCGTTGTTGAAAAAACCAGGTTTAAATGTTTATTTCCATGGCTCTATGCCGCTGCTCATTGGTTTCTTACTTTCTTCGTAAAGCTACTTCGCAGGCTTTGATTGCTGTTGATCTCTTGTTAGTTCGTACCATAATTACCAATACTACTACAGAAGCACAGACAAGCAGCGATAGCGATTGAACGAAAGTTCGCTCAACAAAATTGCTAAATTTAATAAACAAGCCAACAATCAATCAAAATAAGCAAAAACTGAAAAAAAAAACTAAGAGTAAAATAAGCAAAACCCTTTTATTTTAAGTCGGTTAAATATGATAAAATTTATAGAACTACTTATGAAACTCAAAATAATAACCATAATAGTTAGGTTTTCAGAGAAATTACTTCGTGAACCCCAGGGGAGATATGTATTTTTAAGAAAGTATACATATATTTATATTATGTATTTATAATATATATTTTTAGTTGCGTATATATTAGTTTATGTATATACATTATGTATTGTATAATAATGTATGTGTGTATATGTTTTTTTTTTTTTTTAAATATGTACCTACATGTATTTGTATTTAACTTTAGTTTATTTTGTACACGCCTACTACTACCTTTTTTCTTCTCTTTTCCTCTCCTGGGTCTGCTGGAAGAGATTTCTTATAAAATAAGCAGTACCTATGTACTCAATGATCTTACTTTGTTTCTGTGTTTGTATTTTGTGTACATGAATTTTGTAAATAAAATAAATAAAGTTGTTCAGTAGCCCGGCCTGAATTCACCGTTAAATAGTTTGAGTATATTTTGTAAGAGGATTTGTATTGTATATTCGTCACGGCTTAGTCAGCTAGACTTCGCGAGTCACCCTAAACCCGTTTAAGTATAACGTATAAAAAAGTTGTTTAGACAAAAAAGTTGTTCAAATAAAAAAATATCATTTTCATAATGGCAACAAAAAAGCCTAATGACATTTTTTGAATTGGCGGATATATGATGAGTTTTAAAATTGTAAACCCCCATATTTCCGCCATGTTAAAAAATTTCGAAAAACTGGCTCGACAAAAAAATTCTATTTAGTTGCTGAACCTGCTTACAAAATTTCATGAGAATCGGTTAAGAAATGCGACCTGTAGGCGAGAACAGACAGACAGACAGACAGACAGACAGACGGACCAAAGAATTTTTGGCTAGTCTCGAAACTGAGACGCTTCGCTCGCTTCGCTCGCTCGGTCAATAAAGCAAACATACCTTTTTAACCCCGACAAAAAACAGAGCTGATATAATTTTGACGCTTCTGACTGTGTGTCTGTAGCATTTCGAACGGATGGACTGATTTCCGTGTTGTTCTTTTACGTGAAGGCAAGTTCCCGATAGTTGCGATAGTCCTTGGGTATGTTTGATGAAAATCAGTTCAGCCTTTTAAAAGTTAACGCTTGAAAGTCGGGGTTATTTTAATTTTCGTGCAAATTAATTGTTTGATTCAGAAACATCGTTTTTTTAAATGTCCTCTATGAGAAAAGACAGTGAAACAATTGAAAAAAATGCTAAAACGAAAACAAAAGAATGATTTTTTTTCTTCTACAGTCGTTCTAGCATTTTTCATATGTAGGTTCATAAAATATTGACAGGTCCCATAAGGCTCCTAGATATAACAGAGAAATAGTGTTCTTTGGCTACCAGCTTTACTAAGGAAAGAAAACCTACCCTCACTAACAATTATATCCTCATTATAACTTTCACCCCGGTTTCACTCGAGTACCCACTTACTCCAGCGTTCAGTGCAGTGCCATACAGTTATGCAAATGGTCAAACGGTCATGGTTGGAGGCACAGTACGTTATGTGATAGGATCTCGTGGCAGATGGGTTGTATCAAGGATGGTATATGTTTTAGGGTGTCAAAGATAGTACAGTTGATTGGGAATATGGAACATATAGCATTAGCTGGCCCAAGTGCCATAGATAAAATAATTACAATAAAGCTAATTATTATCTTGAGTACGTGTAATTTTATTTCGGTTGCCACTCCTCTCGACTTACTTCGAAATTGTCATATTGCTATTAGGTCATAAAGCCACTTCATAAAAAGGGGACAAACAAATCATGTCCAATTTTAGACAAATAGCGCTAGGATCGGCCTTTACAAAAATTTTTGAAAAATACCTTCACGACTCCATTTATACCAGGCGGTCCCATAATGACTTGGCCTGATATATTTCTGAACATATTCAAATAGGAGGAAGGCAAGAGTCCAATAGTCCACTAAAAACTTGATGTGCACGGTTTTTTGGGATTTACAAAGTCTGCTGATGGCTGATTTCAAAGATTGTTATACTGTTGTAAATGGGCCATATTATGCTACTCTTGTGCATAAGTTGAGGGACAGTATTAGAGAAAAACGTAGAGGTAAATTGCATAAAGGTGTCCTTCTGTTGCACGATAATGCACCTGTGCTCACGGCTGCTATTTCGAAGGCTGCCATTCGGGACTGTGGGTTCACAGAACCTAAACACCAACCTTATAGCCTTGACTTGACCCCGGGCAACTACTTCTTATTTCCGGATTTTAAGTAAAATCTACGTGGAAGAAAATTTACCAATAAATGATGAGTTCCAATCAGCAGTTTTCGGCCACTTTGAAGACATAAATTCGGACTACTTTTTTAAAGGTATTGATATATCAGTTTAGCGATCTAAAAAGTGTGTTGTTAATAAAAGGGACTATATTCAAAAGTAATGCGGGTTTTATTTCATTTCTACTTCCAGAACCTCGTTAGGCCAATTTATTATGGGACCTACCACGTATATTATTTTTCTGGTTAAATTATTTTTCTTTGTGTCTTTTTCCACGACAAGAAATTTTACAATTAAACATTGAAATCAGTCTAAAGTACGTAGTATATTATTACTCTGTGCTAAAGTAATAAGAGAGGAGTCGTGCTCCTGCAGTGGAGACTAAAAAGACCTCAAGATGCTTGATGAGAGATGAAGAATGGATAACGCTGTAGGTTGTAAGGCATTCAACTTATACTCGCTAATTATAAAACGCAGATTAACTTTGTTACTAGGTTTAAACCATTATCCGACCAAATCAAATTGAAATTTTCATATGAGACAAAGGGATATTACTATATGTCAACTTGATTTAGTCGGATAATGGTATAAATCTGGTAACAAAGTTAGTCTTCGTTTTATAATAAGACGGATACTGTTTAGTCAAGTGCTATTGAATCAGCACTCTTCGTCGTAGCTCACACGCTATGCTTGAACAAGAATCAGTTTAATATTTCAAAAACGGGTAACGAAAAGGTGCAGATCTGCAATTTTTAAAAAAATGTATCATGAAAAAAAAAACTTCCACTCTACGTAGTCCTACAACGTAAAGTGGAGACAATATTTTTCCTACCAAAAAACCCAAGCAAAATTACAGATTTCTAGTACCTACTAACAGTTCTAAGCTAAGCCGTGGACAAACAAATAAATATATAGGGACAAATTACACTGATTGAGCTAATCCCAATTAAGTCCGAGACTTGTGTTATAGGATACTAACTCAACGATACTATATTTTATAACAAATACATATATAGATAGACATCCAAGACCCAGGACATTTGAAAAAGGCCATTTTCCAACTTGCCCTGACCGGAGATCGAACCTGGAACCTCTGGGTGGCTGACTAGCATGGTGACCACTACGCCTCGGAGGTTGACTTAAACAGACGGATATACCGAAACAAGACTTCCGTCTAGGAACTTCAAAACTCTAAAAAAGGACATAGATTAGTAGTATGTATGTAAGTAAGTATGGCGTACCAACAATTCATTTCTCATTTATATCAACTGTACCTCCAATTGTATATCAATTTCACAACCACCGGAATTCATTGCGAATCATTAGCCCGGCATCGAACCCGTGACCGTGGCATATGGCGGTTCCGTTACCACGCGTCACAACACCTGAGCCTGCACGTGCGCGCCCGTTTTTTGTTTCCGATGTGGAGAGAAACAGACGGAGAGATAAATTGATACAAAGACTAGAGCAATGTTGTTTGTTAATTGTCAAGACTCGGTTGATGAAGAAATATATATAACGTCTATTAAAACTTACTGAAACCATTTTAAGGGTTAATTCAGTCCGTGACAGTACACAACTTCCCTAAGAACATATGTCGTGATATGAAAATAATTTTTTGCTTTTCATGTTTTTCATGCTTTTCATACAAACTCTGATCAGTGGATCGGTCAATTTGGACATGGATTAAATTCACCTTTAAAAAGGTTCTGACACTATTTAAAGGTTAAAAGCAGTGTACGATACTGAACTACTTCCTCAAACAACATATATCATCAATGAAAAATAATTTTTGGTCTCTCATACCATCTCGGATCAGCTGATATTATCAGTCAACTTGGGAGGCCAACAATTTTGATACATGTTCCTTGGGGAAATTTGTTCAGTTGTCAACTGAATCCGCGCAAAAAAATAGTTTTAGTATATTTTGTTTGACCCTTTATTTGTCTTCTTCCTCCTCTGGGATAAGGTTATCCCACTTTGCGTGGGGTTGGGATGGGACAGCTTGTCAGTCTTTCCCATTTTCCTCTAACCTTTGTCCAGGCACTTGTCACATTATTTTTATCCATAACGCCCACGCTCTCCATCTACCTTTTCTTTAGCCGTCCTTTCAAATTTAGCATGTTTATTTCTTGGGCATATCTTTTAACCTGAAAAGTTTGCGTAGAGGTGCCGTTCGATGTGTGTCTGCGTCTGTGTAGTTTATTCTCTCTCTCTCTCTCTCTCTCGCTGAGAAGCCCGGGGTCCGCTTTCCGACTTTTTCTTTTCCACTTCGCACGGTCTTGAGCATCCTTGGTTGTAAGACGATTGGCACGCATCTGTGTAGTTTATTCGTACGTCAATTAGTGATTCGATTTGCCGCCTCTAGATGTCATATTGTACATTACACTATTTAAACGAATTTTGAGAATTTCTGTCCTCTTTATGAACAAGCTTTAGCTATAAGCAGTCACCTCGAAATAAATTGATAGATACCAAATTTCCCTCTTTCGCTCGGGCACCTGCTTTATACTATCTCGCTCTAGTCTGTTGCGAGATAAAAACTTTATCTGTGTTTATTAACATTGTCTACTACGGGAGCAAGAGCTAAGACTTATTAAAAGTACTATATCAAGAGCGAAATTAAAATTACAGACAGTACCTACTTATAGTATTTTTTTTTCTAAATAGCTCTTCACAGTCAGGGCGACTACTGCCAAAATTAATTAAAACGTCATTCATTTATCAAAACGTACAAAGGGAGATTCATTACGCTGGAACCCTTCAAATGAATTATTAAAGTAATGAATCGACGGACACATAAGTCAACAAGTCATCAAGGTCAACCATATTGCCCTCGACATTATCATACAGCTAATAAACAGGGGTAAGTACCGCGTGTGAGGGAGTTATTTTAGAACTAGTAGTTCGATTGCTCTATCCTACTTATCTATCTACTATCTACTAATATTATAAATGCGAAAGTGAGTTTCTGTATTTGTTTGTTTGTTTGTTACCTCTTCCCGCTTCTACTACTGAACCGATTTGGATGAAATTTGGTATAGATATAGTTTGAGACTCGGGGAAGGACAAAAGGCGAGGGCACAGCTAGTGATTTATAATGATATTGCGTTTTCCAACATCATTAGCTAAGGCTAATTAATAATTCTTCCATGCTGTTCTGGGAGAAAAGAAAAAACTTAAACATCTTATTATAAAACGCAGACTAAATTTGTTACTAGGTTTAAACCATTATCCGACCAAATTAATTTGATATCTAGTAATATGCCACTGTCTCATCTTAAAATGTCAACTTGATTTGATCGGATATAATGGTTTAAACCTAGTAACATAGTCTGCGTTTTATAATAAAATAGAAAGTTTCCTAGCTGATTTTCTGCTTGGGCGAGAAGGTTGAAATAGGAATCAAAATAATGGGTTGCTAGCCCGTCTGCTATTAGCATTTTTGCCTATTCCTTCTTACTTCGATCTAGGATCAAGAGAAACAGCGGCTTTATTCAACGTTTTTTTCACCTTCAAATCAGGCGAACCATAATATAGTAAGATAAGATAATTTTGAAAATAAAAAATATCTCTTACTAAATATTATAAGTACTTATTATTCTGTTATAAAATTTCGCATGATACGACAATAGTACTCTTTCATATCGCGAGGGGTGAAGTCACGCAACACGACCTATCTGACACAGGGTTCCGTACTGGCATTTTAATTACTTGTAATGAAAGTAACGGTTTCAGAGACATTACCGGCTCTTCTACATATATAATATTGATTAAAAAAAACCGGCCAAGTGCGAATTGGATTCGCGCACTAAGGGTTCCGTACCATTATCTATAAAAGATCACGTTTGTTGTATGGGAGCCCCCCTTAAATATTTATTTTATTTTGTTTTTAGTATTTGTTGTTATAGCGGCAACAGAAATACATAATTTGTGAAAATTTCAACTGTCAAGCTATCGCGGTTCTTGAGATAAAACCTGGTGACAGACAGACGGACAGACGGACAGACAGCGAAGTCTTAGCAATAGGGTCCCGTTTTTACCCTTTGGGTACGGAACCCTAAAAATAGAGACCAAAAAATAAAAAAAGTTTTTTTTAAATTTTATTTAAACCTATATTGTGCTGTGTCCGTGCAAAAGCTTCTCTTCCTACCTTCAAACTACCGCGATCTAGCTTTTTTGAGGCCCTTTACAGTCTTAACGAAGAGAGTCAAGGTCTTTTCGTAAAATTTTTTTGAGCTATCTTTTCCAAAATTTATTTTTGTAACATTAAGAAATAAAATAACTTGAAGCAGTTGATTGCTTAATCATCAACATCAACAGCGTATTCCCGGTTGCATCCTCAGCGGTAACGCTGCAGAGCCCGGGGTCCGCTACCTAGCCTAGGTGATACTAAAAGTTGACTGGTTTTTACGAAGCACGACTGCCGTCTGACCTCCGCAACCCAAAGGGAACAAATCCTAAGATCACCATTTATTTTTCAATCAAAGACAAACTCCAAAGACCTATAAGACCCCCATCCCCAATTTTCTATCAATAGACAATCTGCCTTAAGACTCCCGGGACATTTGCGCATGTTACCTACCTAACAATGAGCTTACTAGTTTTTACACAGAGCGTATGCCGTCTGACCTCCGCACCGAAATGGATAGGCCAGAACCAATACTGGGATAGGTTCAAGCAAACGCTAAATGGCGTTCGGATCCACAGTTTATAGGTAACTTCTGAAACACGGAATCTTCGTTCGGATAATCACGTGATTCAATTCAAGCCTGCAATATCCTAACCAAACTGGAAACAACTTTTCACTGAGTATGCTTGCCAGTGGGATTCAAACTCACGATCTCCGGACTCAGGATCTCAAATCAAATGCCTTGACCTCTGGACTACAGAGACAGTCAGCTGATTGCTTAGTATACCTGTACAGTATGTTAAGAGTCCCCCGTACCCTAGACCAAAATACAACTTTCCATACAAACGTAGTCTACGTTTTATTTCAAAACGACATGTCCGATTTGGGCAAAATTTTGTAATTTCAACTGGTTTCCGACAGTAAAAATATGGACTTGAAATAGAATATAGTGTTTTATATCATTTTTGACCATTAGTATGGGAAACTTCTAAATCGTTATATTTTCTTTCCAGTTCATAATTTTAGTATAGGAAACCAGTTATAACCCTAGATAATTGCAATTTCTTTACAATTACCAATTTTTACCGGAATCTGACATGTGGTTTCAAAATTAAACGTAGACTACGTTTGTATGGAGAAGTCTAGGGTAAGGGGACTCTTAAAGATCGATTTCTCCCATCCCTGAAATCTCAAAAAAAATCTGCAGCTTCATACATTTTGAAACGGTAGGTATTTAATGTTGTATGGAGCCGCATTTTTTTACGATAGAAAAAAACGATAAATAGAACTTACACAAGCTACCCAACATTACCTTAACGGATCAGACAGGGTTTTGTTAATGTACTGTAAATATAGTTGAAAACAAAAGAAGATAACTATATATTTCCAATAATAATTCATACAAAATTATTGCATTAGTATTTTTATAAATATTTTAACCGACTTCAAAAAAGGAGGAGGTTATCAATTCGATTGTATTTTTTTTTTGTATGTATGTGACGCGATGTCTTTGGCAACCGTGGACCGATTTTGATGATTCTTTTTTTATTTGAATGCCCTTACTTCCAAGTTGGTCCCATATTAATTTGGTGAAGACAAGATGAAGAACTTTGGAGATATGGAAAAAACTCTTGAAAAAAATTGAAGTCAGTTGTTTTTTTTTTTTTGGTAAAAATTTAATTATGTAAGAAAAGTTTTTACTATCATAGACTAAAATGGACATGAAATGAAATGGACCAACGTCCATTTTAGTCCAGTCAATGAAAATTTTAATAACATTTTAGGCATAGTTCATTTCCTTAAATTCCCAAGAAAACCGAGGCTCTGTATTCTCCGTAAAGCGAGAAGATGTGATCAACCCCTTATCAAGCGGTATACTTTTACAACCCGGATTTCTCAATCCAGAAACGTAATATAATAGCATCTACCTGCGCCGTCCATTTTTTGTTTTTTTTCTTTTTTGCTGTATCTACCGTTATTATTTTGTCATAAAATATTTATCAGCATTCCCAGGGTCCCGATTTGTTGACCATTGTTTTTGTACCGTAAGTATAACGTGTTGCTACTTTGCTAAATTTTAGGTACTTAAGTAACCTACTACGATGCGATAGTATTTTTTAAAACAAATTTCGAGACTTGTTTTATGGGAGACTAACTCAACGATACTTTATTTTATAACAAGTACATACTGCCTCAGTGGTGTAGTGGTTAGAGCGTTCGGCTCATACCCGGAGGTCGCGGGTTCGAATCCCGGCGGGGTTACGACTTTGTGTTGTTGTCCTAGTTTGGTTAGGACATTGTAGGCTGGTCACCTGGTGCTTCGGAGGGCACGTTAAGCCGTCGGTCCCGGTTACTGTTTTTGACATTGGTCGTTATTTAAAACCATGTCAGAGGCCTTTAAGGCTGTTTAATAACTCTGACACTAGTGTTAGTCACTTACACACACAATAAGAAGAAGAACTAGTACATGTTTAGGTACACATCCAAGACCGACGCTAGTTTAAAAAGGGCCATTTTTGAACATGCTGTAACCGGGGATCTAATCTGGAACCTCTGGTTCAACCACTTCGCCACGGAGGTCGTCAAATACCAAAATGTACGCCTAGTTTCTACATAAAATATTTATTAATAATAATAATAAATAGAGACAGTATATTTTTGTGCCTGTGGCCTTTAAGACCACGGGTGTTTGGGGAACTGAGGCAAGGACATTTATAAATGAGCTTGGACATAGAATATCTGAACGGGCAAATGATAGACGCTCCTTATCTTATCTGGCTCAAAGAATTTCCATTGCCATACAGCGCGGCAATGCCGCCAGTATCATGGGAACATTTGGGCCAGGTACGATAAGGGGTGGTCTCTTAGATTAATATATTTGACGAAGCGTGTTGCGGATTACTAACTGTGAAAATATTGACGAAGCGTGTTGCGGATTACTAACTGTGAATATTTTGACGAAGCGTGTTGCGGATACTAGCAATTTGTTCCTATTTTATAATTATTTGTATTTGACGAACAATAAATTCATAAATAAAAATAACGATATAGAGACAGTTTAAGTGCAGAAAAACGCTTGACCCTGATATGTTAAGAGTAATGTACTAGTTGAACATTTTGAGAGTTGGACATTTTGAGACTTGAACATTTTGAGACTTGAACATTTTGAGAGTTGGACATTTTGAGACTTGAACATTTTGAGAGTTGGACATTTTGACAGTTGGATATTCTGAAACCGTTGGACATTAGGAGAATTGGACATTCTGAACTGGAACGAAACGCTTCGCTTATTTGCCAAAAGTCGGCATTTTTCT
The DNA here is from genome assembly GCA_963555685.1 of Acrobasis consociella. Lineage (NCBI taxonomy): Eukaryota > Metazoa > Arthropoda > Insecta > Lepidoptera > Pyralidae > Acrobasis > Acrobasis consociella. The sequence continues at coordinate 1,534,012 of OY743116.1, forward strand.
TATCAACTTTACCCCCAAACTTCTTCTTCTTCTTATATTTAAGAGCTGGGCTCTTGTCGAGGGAGTGCTTTCCATGTCTCCCTTTCTTCTGCTAAGATTTTAACCTCCTTATATTTTTTATTTATATAACTTTATGACAATGGCGGACTTAAGGGGCTACCTAAATTTTCCGGGGTCCAGTGGCGTCCTCATTTGAAATAAATCATTTGAAAGGAAACGGTGATATCATTACCTAACAGTGGCCGTTTTTCGCAAATGTGCGTATAAAAGCTTCACGTTCGCACTTTAAATTATAAACAGTAGTTCATAAAATATTTAAAATAGTTATTTAGTGTTTGGTCAAGACGAAATTTTAAATGATATCACCGTTTCCTTTTAAATGATTTATTTTAAATGGGGGCGCCACTGGACCCCCAAAAATTTGGGTATGGCCTTAAGGCCTGAGGCCTTTGCTACCAGTCAACCAACAGGTGATGCTGAGAAATCAGTCTTTTAGGGGGATTAATTTTTCTAAACTCCTAAACTACACAACCGATCTTGATAAAATTTCTGTGGAACCACCTCGCAAGTATAATACCCTTTCAAATAAATAATTTTTCAAATTGGTTCAGGTGTCTTCGAGTAATCGATGAACATACATAAAAAAAGATCGATAGACCAAAAACCTCCTACTTTTAGGAAGTCGATTTAAAATAGTTTAAAGAGTTATGCGAATTGATAACCTCCTGCTTTCTATCTGAAACTTGGTCAAATTTGAAATGATATCCAGGTTCAAAATCAACTTCACAATCCTTTTTCTATTTTTTTCATTGTTAACAAGGTGTGAGCATCTAACGGTTGTCATCTTCACCGATCACCAGGCATTATCTTGATCGCTAAATAATGAGGCGACATTTGTCAACCCTTTGACACCCTGGAGAAGGGTGCCCCGGTTTTAACACCTCGAGACAATCATGCTTATGTCCCTGATTATGATCAGGTGGACTTGGAAAAGCATAATAACCGGCTAAGTGCGAGTCCGACTCACGCACGGAAGGTTCCTTACTACTATTATAAAATCATGTTTTTGTACGGGAGCCCCACTAAAATACCGATACAGATACATTTTCACGTCTATGTCCCTGGCGGGGTAGACAGAGCCCAGGGCTGTTAGGTCCAAAGGCCACGATTAGCGTGGTGGTGGGCGTGGTCAAAATAGTGGTGGGTCGCTAGCCGCATCGCCTATTACCACGATTCAAATCTCGCCCATTCCCTCGATCGGCTCTTACGATCTGCGCGGGTAGAGAAGCAGCTAGTACATTCTAAGTTTTTTCTTTTCTCCCAGACCAGGATGGAATATTAACTAAAATATTTATTTTATTCTGCTTTTTAGTATTGGTTGTTATAGCGGCAACATAAATACATCATGTGTGAAAATTTCAACTGTATAGCTATCACGGTTTTCGAGATCAGCCTGGTGACAGACGGACAGACGAACAGTGGAGTCTTAGTTATATCGTCCCGTTTTTACCCTTTGGGTACGAAACCCTAAAAGTAGGATACAGATACATGACCACGTCTTTCTCTCTGACCTGACGGGGTAAACAGAGCCTAAGGCCGAAAGACCAAAGGCCACGTTTGTCATGGTAATGGGCGTTTAGATGGAAAAACGATCTTTTACAATCTACGTGCGCAGGAAGAGTGGTACATTCTAAATTATTTGTGTAATCAAAGGTAGAACTAGATTCTGGGCTCTTACCCTAGTTACGTGTAACTTATTAGTAATCTGTGCCCTAGTCATATGTTCGAGATTTAAATTGGAGAAGTTTGATATAAATATCTTCAAATTGTTTAACCTAGCGCCGTCTATCGGCAGTTCTTGGAGTTAAAAACAGATGTACCGTGCTGGATTAGCTCTTCTGAGTGTGTTAAGTTCGAAGTTGTTTACTGGTGTCACACAAAATCGTTAGATGGAGTGGCTGTACAACTTAAACATCTAGCATCAATGCATCAATGATATCATCGTAAAGATCTGGTGTAGTACTGCAAAGATTTCATAAGCAGATTGTAATGTGTGTGTAGCAGTAAAAAAATGGGTGGTGTGTGTTGATGTATTTTAGGCTAAGAATAATAACCCATTGTGGGCCAAAACGTCTACAAACGTATACAAATATTAACTTTCTCTTCTTTAATCTGCAGTACCATAGTACCGGTACAGGCATGTTTAGACAAAGACTATTACAAAACGCCTAAATTTCGGTGCCTATTAAAAGGGGACCGTAAAAACCGAAGATATAGGAGGTAATTTTCTTTTTCTCTTCGGTACTAAACACTTTCCGCGCCATTTTTTCGGCAGCGCAGAGGTGCCATTATTGAAACGCGGAGTCACCTAAACGAATGGTTTTGACGTGACAACGTCTTATAAATTGGTTTGCCGGGTGACACTTCAAGAAACTGCGTTACGCTCCGCTCACGTTATGCGCTCACAATGAGAGCGAGTGAGAGGCACGCGTCCCTTCCACTCGGGCATGGTTAGCCCGCCTAAAAGCGAGATAGACAGACATAAAAAGTCGTTGTCACGTAAAACTTTCGCCCGTATACCGACTTTACAGGCAACCAATTTTTTCCATACAAAAATTCGTTTGTTTCAAAATGGCCTCACTGGCACGGAACAGAACACGCGCCTATTGAAACTTATATTATAACTATTGAGTCGCCCCCGCTAGACTGATACTAAAAGAAGCACTGTGTAATGTAAACAAACGACATTTCTGGTCACTGGCGGCGAGATGGTTTGTTCCCGTTGAGTCACGCCAAGATTAGTAACACTGCTACTCATTCGGAAAAAGTTTCAATGAGTAACAGTGTTACTCATTGTAACTGTGATTTTTCCCAATGAGTCACACTGTTACTAATCGCCACTCTTTATTCCCGTTGAGTCACAGTATTTGTAGTTCATTTCAATATTTTGAGAAAAAAAAAACACGTTTCATAGGTTTGAAATATATATCTGCATTCTGTTATTTAAAAAAACCTGTTCAGAAATCTTGACTCACCAATTTTAAGTTTTATTTCCATTATTTATTATTATACCTAATTTGTTAAAATTACTATTTTCTTTAGTGGTTGACAAAATAAAGTAGAAAAATGCTTTTTTATGAAATTTATTTATTTAATTACTGTGACTCAATGGGAATACAGAGTGGCGATTAGTAACAGTGTAACTCATTGGGAAAAATGACAGTTGCAATGAGTAACACTTTTACTCATTGCAACTTTTTTCCCAATGAGTAGCAGTGTTACTAATCTTGGTGTGACTCAACGGGAACCAACCGGCGAGATTTATGCGACGTATCCATCAAAGGTGCTATTTTTCAAACGCGGAATCACTAAACGAACGATTTTTTGTATGGAAAAACCATTCGTTTAGGTGACTCCGCATTGCAAAAATAGCACTTCAGAATGGCGTATGTACGACTTCCAAATGCTATAAACGTTGTTACTTTTGTGAAGCGGCTAGTCCCTGAAATTGGTTCCAAAAAGAACCTGTGCTACAGCTAACTAGGCCACTCCCTCGGATAACAATATCGCGGGGTATTTTGTTTTGAACGTGCCTTTTTAATTGGCATGAATAGAGTAACTGCAGATTGTATGCTAAATTGTGTCGTGTACCACTTGAAAGATTGGATTAAAACTTTGACGGTTATGGAATGCGTAGGTCTTCATTAAAAGAAATAAAAAAAGTTAAATATAAATATTTAATTTTATTAACTAACACAGGCAGTTGAGCAAAAATGCAAATACATATTTTATAAAATTAATCACAATACAATTATTGTATTTAAAATAACACCTAGTTTACAAGATCATAGTAAGTAGGAATTTTGCTGTACGTATATACCTACGCCCTAGGTACGCCGATATCAAAGCTGCTACACTTATTTTCATAAAATTAGGCTGCGTTTCCACTGAAGCGGAGCAGAGCGGAGAGGAGAGAAATTGAACAATCACAGTGCTCGAAATCTCCGCTCCGCTTTAATTCAAACTGCGGAGCGGAGTTTTCGAGTAATGTGATTGTTCAATTTCTCTCCTCTCCACTCTGCTTCGCTTCAGTGGAAACGCAGGGTTGCTCTTCTCCCGGAATTTTGTTATTGTATTGTATTATTTGTTGAAATTGAGACTCAAAGTTTCGACATAAAACCATTAAAATGTTAAACTCCTGACTCCCCAATATAATTTTAAATAAACTTAATTCATTCAAATAAAGATCACTCAAGCCCCTTTTAGACGGTGCAAGTTTCTTGCCTGCTGCACACCATTTTATTGAAGCAATAAACGATTTGTATGGCTGACGTTTCGTTTAAACCATACAAGATATCTATTGCTTCAATAATGTATTCAACAGGCAAAAAAACTTACACTGTAATGAGTATGACTTGAGTCTTTAGTTTAAAGACAAAGATAAACTTTGTAAAGGTTTCTGCGTTTTTGAAGAAGGGGCAAGAACAATGAAAGAGCAGAGTAGAAGCATCGTGTTGCTTGAGAGAAATACTTACATAATTATAAAAAAAACTCATCTTACTTTTCCATTTTTTTCTTGTAAACTAGGCAAGTCAGTCTTGACATTTTAGGACCATTTCCTCAAGATATTATCTATTGTTAACTTGTACCAACTTTAACATCTAGTAGGGGTTGGGACTCATTTGGCAACACAGAACAGGACTTTTCTAAGGAGAAAAGGGCCATCATTTGCTAGGGAGAGAGAAATACTGAGACGGAACGCTTTAGCACCGACCGGCTGTGCTGAAACGTTCCGTCGCTCTCTCTCTCTCTCTCTCTGAGCGACAGAAAAGTATAGCAGCATAAAGAGTGCTATTCCGTGCTGACTTAAGGTCACAGCACACTTATCAACTTGGAAAGGGATCGACACCGTATCGTCTTTCGCCGCGCGGTCAACCAGGCGTCAACCTGACGTAGGCACGTAACCAAACAGGCTCAGCTTCGGAACGTCGACTCGACTACGGCTGGGCGACGCCGCGCTTACCGCTCGCCGGCCGCTTTGGTCTGGCTGGCACTAGATAATTTTAAACGTAAAGTGTAGCGCACGGTTATGTCTTGGTTCACAATATGCGAGTTGGCAATCATATCCATCAATTTTTGTTTAAGTATCTACAAATAAATAAAACGCGGGTGTGAGGAAACGGAGAGACGTCAGCTCGCATACGGAGAGGCGTAAGCGCGCGGACGACGAGCCGCAAGCGCGGGGACCGCTAGATGACCGACCAGCAAAGCGGTTCGTGAGCTGGTCCCGAGGCGAGGCGTTTACGTTACGAATCCGAATAGTGTGCGTTGCAGTAGGAAGTTTCATACAAAGAATACTGAGCTGCTCGAGTTGATACGTTTACGTTCCGTTTACGAGTTGATAAGTGTGCTGTGACCTTTAATGAGATCCAACCCTAATGAACACAAAGTACATAGTTGTAGGCACTTGGGAGTAACTAAGAGATTATTTTCTCAGCTTATAAATAACTATACCGACTTATACTTAATGTCCTTTTTAATCAAATGCCTATTCAAAGAGCAAGTTCAAGCAACTTAAAGAAGAAGAAGACTGAACGACTTTCCACAGTAATCTAATGTCGAGATACGAAAACAAGTTATCAGATCATGAAATTAGGTTCTGTCTACCCCGAACGGAATAAAGACATTACAGGCCATTATGCATTTTATTTTCGATTTTTGTAAAATATACCTACATTTATTGGGAAAAGTTTACAATATATTCGATTTTTTGTAAAATATACGTAGGTACATTTACAGGCAAAAAAAGCTAAAGTTTAAAATTTATAAAAAAAATTTGTAAAATAAAGGTGCATTTATAGGCGAAAGTTTTCAATTTATTACATTTTTTGTAAAACATACTTACAATTGGAGTAAGTTTTTTGAATTTTTTTTTTATTTGAAGATTTATTAACTGAACTGTCACTTAAAATGTGTTATTTAATTAAAAAGGACCTTGTATTTAGTAGGTTAACCCTCTTTGTTCCATTTTGTCCCTCACTTCTTCGGGTTTCGGCCAGAATAGCATTAGTGATGTTGTCCCTGGAACAACAAACAATATTACTATTAATTGAATAGGTCACTCACAAGCATGGAAGTGGAATTTTTTTACTGCGTAAAAAGACCACACTAGCCGAGTGCGACAGATATTATGATAAGTGTCATCTTAATAAGAGCAAAAGAGATAGCATCAATTTGACAATGAGACAAGTTTTCATACAAAACATGTCACCCATTGTCACCCTAGCTCGAACATCGTTAAAAAGAAATTCGATTTTCCAAATTGTAAACTGTGTTAATTTATAAGTTATCTCATACTGGAAAGATGGTATCGTATGCTTTACCCATAGTTTGTGTAGTAGGTACAAATACAACCCATAAAAAGTTACACAGAAATATTTAGTTTCTGGTCACATTTTATAATACTGTATATCCATCTTATACCTTCTAAATCTGTGCTTACAAGAGTAAGCTATTTTCCGACACGTTTGACCTCATCCGGAGGTTTTCATCAGGGCGAAGGTGCCTTCGCCTGACTGACTTCGCCTTGGAATATACTCGTATGTAGGGACAAATTAAGTACACTGATTGAGCTAGCCCCAAAGTAAGTTCGAGACTTGTGTTGTGGGATACTCACTCAACGATACTATATTTTATAACAAATACATATACATAAGCTCGAAGACCCAGGACAATTTGAAATAGGCAATTTTCCAACTTGCCCTGACGGATCGAACCCGGGACTTTTGGGTGGCGGACTAGCATGGTGACCACAGCGCCACGGAAGTCGTCAATGAATGCGCTTTGGATAAGTCGTTTAGGAGAAAGTAAATAATTGTTTAAAATTGTTAAAAGCCGTGAATTTATCAATACTCTACGAACAGACTTCACCAGTCTTGTTATAAAACGCAGACTAACTTTGTTACTAGTTAATCCATTCCTACCAAATCAAGTTGACATTTAGTAATATGTCACTGTATCATTTGAAAACATTTGATTTGGTCGGTTAATGGTTTAAACCTAGTAACAAAGTTAGTCTGCCTTTTATAATAAGGCGGTAGATGTACATTGTACAAACTTGGAGGTACAAAGTCTAGCGCAGATCAAACTCCTGCCACAGACGCTCAGCTGAATAAAACGCTTAACACTACCGCTTCAGCATACCAAGCACTTACCTATAGTAAATGCCCCAAAAATGATGAAGGCTGATAAGCAGTGGGTGTTCAAAGTCGCTCCGAGGAGATATGAACCCATAGCGGCCCCCATACGGCCCACCATGTACATCACACACATCGCCATGGCCCTGGAACAAAAATTTATAACGTGAACATCGTCATCATCATCATCAGGTCTTTTTAGTCTCCACTGCAGGAGCACGACCCTCTCTGTACTACTTGAGCCAGTGTATGCTTGGTCAGAGCAGCAAGACGACTTGGCCTACACTTTCCTCGCTGGCTAGACGGGTTGGAGAGGTCTCATTGATGTGTATAAACTTTGTTTAGCTTGTTTTTCTTAAGGGTCCTCCCCGCGCTAACGACCTTGAAAACACAAAAAAATTAATTTCTCTTTCTGTAAGTGAGATTATCAGAAACCCTCGTACAACTTTTTAGCTAGAATCCTTAAGTTTCATTAGAACCTCGAAAATCATTGAAATAAAATACCCTGAATTTTCCTTTGCAAAAAATACTAAAAACGGCCATTTTTGACTCTTTTTGTGAAGGTTTCTAAACCGGATAGTATTTTAATGACTTTCGAGGTTCTAATGAAACTTCAGGATACTAGCTAAAAAGTTGTACGAGGGTTTCTAATAATCTCACTTACAGAAAGAGAAATTAATTTTTTTGTGTTTTCAAGGTCGCTAGCGCAGGGAGGAGCCTTAAGTCACCTTTTACGACATCCACGGGAAGACTTGGAGTGGTCCTATTGTACTCTGTCGGAAACCACACGGCTTAAAAATCTAACAAAATAACAGTCAACAAACATTTTTAAAAAATCGACATTCTCATACAAATTGCCCGGGCGGCACACTTTCGTACGGAAATGTCGAATTTTAAATTTCTTATCATCATCATCATTTCAGCTGCATAACGTCCACTGCTGGACATAGCTGCCTTTAAATTTCCGACTGATTTTAATTTCATTATAATATTATAATCTTCATTATACTGTACTATAGTAAAAAGCCCTGACGTTCAAGCGTTAAGGGGCTACCTGAATTTTCCGGGGTCCTGTGGCGCCCCAATTTGAAAGAAATTATTTGAAAGGAAACAGTGATATCATTCAAAATTTTGTCTTGACCAAGCCTTAGATAAACTTTCAAACTATTTTACGCACTACTGTTTACAATTAAAAAAAAGAACGTAAAGCTTTTCTACGCACGCAGTAAAACGGCCACTTTTGACTTATATGCGAAGAAAAGCTTCATGTTATCACTTTAAACTATAAACAGTAGTAGTAGTTCATAAAATAGTTTAAAGGGCTATCTAGGGTTTGGTCAAGACAAAATTGTAAATAATATCACCGTTTCCTTTTAAATGATTTATTTCAAATGGGAGCACCACTGGACCACGGAAAATTCACGTATTCCCTTAACCCCCAATAACTTTTAACGGCTAAACCGATTTTCATTAAACTTAGCTAAGAATCACCGCAAGTGAACTTGCTTTCACGTAAAAAACTATGTCAATTTAAAGCTGAGATGCCACAGACTGACAGATAAACATTAGCGTCAAACGTATCACATTTTTTGTCGGGGCTTATAATAGAGGTGACGCCAGGGTCCGAAAAGTATGATTGTAATTAGTCCGTCTTTTAGACTATCCAAAAATAATGGACCCGTATTTTTCAGTTTACCAAAAAAGTAAAAATTCACAAAGATACGGAGCGTTAAAGTTTCGGAGTGGGGGCTTGCGACGTCACACTTAAGTAAAAATCGTGCTCAAGTGTGACGTCACGCGAAATTTCAATGCGCTGTATCTTTGTCATTTTTGGTTTCTCAGAGAAAAGAAAAAATACGTGTACAATCTTTTTTAATAATCTAACCGATGGACTAAAAATATTTTTCCATTCGTCAAGCGTATTTGTCGCAAATATTCATGCTAAGGCTGCAAGTAATTTACCTCAGACAAGTAGGAAAAACATCTACTGCAATAGCAGCCAGGATAGAGGCAGCGCATCCCGAGCATAGTGCAAGGATAAGCAAAGCAGTGGCCGCAGCACCTTGAGGAACGAAGGCAGCACCAATTGTCGCTGCTCCGCAAACAATCATGATGACACCTGGAATCGAAAAATTAGCCAATTAGCCAGATGTTACTGGTGTCATAAGATCAAACATTTTATCAGTCAGAGGAAATCCACTACTGGATATACCTAGCACTCTAAGGAGCTCGGTGGGCTGGCGGGAGTGCGCATTACTTAGATATTTGTGTCACTTGTCTTTTTTTAATAGCCTATATAGAATCCCATTGTTGGGCAAAGGCCACCCCTTCTTGCTTCCACATTTCCAATCCAAGGCATAGCATTCAATGTCGTCCCTCCGTCTTTTCCTCGGCATTTCCCGGCGTCTTGTCACTCGATAATTTTCAATTTTTATTTCGATTTTACAATATCTGTTGACGTCTGATCATTTACTTACAGCTAAGTTTACTGCCGATTCATTACCGTTTATCAACTTCACGTCCACCATCAGGCTAAGAGTGATCTTTGGGTCGTACGACTCAAGGCTCAGTCTACCCCGTTAGTGTATCAGTATCATTAGAACTTACAATAAAGCCTCTTCTTTCCAATTTTGTTGATGAACATCCCTATTGCCAAATACATGAGTGCGAAGACTGCCCCCATCGCCATAGAAATGGGGAACACGCCGAATGACACCTCCACTGTACAGGACGTCACCTCAGACTGGAATTAAGGAATTAAAAGATTCAGGAACAGGAAAATTTGGCAATGAAGTGAAAGAATTGAACAATTAATGACAGGCAAATAAAAAAACCTCGACTTTTAATATAGTTTCATATGTAAACGCCATCTAGGTGATGAGCGGTGGAACTAAATAGTAGATCATCCGTAGCGCCATCTAATATTTGCCAGACAATTTTTTTCAACCGTTAACCCCCTCCTGATTTTTATCAAACATAGCGACGAGCCACCGCAAGGGAACTTGCTTTTAAGTAAAAAAAACACGCATCGTAATTTATCCAACCGTTCGAGCGCTACGATGCCACAGAGACACAGACATTAGCATCAAACTTATAACATCTCTATTTTTGGTCGAAGGTTAAAAATAGTCTTTGTAGGCACTTTTGCATGACATAATACAATATACATATACAAATATACTCGTATTATGGTGATGAGGGCATGATTATAATATTGATAGCCATGTGGTTTCTGGCACAATAGAATAGGACCACTCAGAGTCTTCCTATGGACGTCGTAGAAGGCGACTCGACGACGAAGACTTGTTTCCTCAAGCTAAATAAAGCTAAGGTATGACCAAACGGGTCGGAGAGGTCTAAGTCTCTCCGACCCGTCTGGTCAGCGTGGAGAGTGTATGCCAAATTCCCTATTTGCTCTGGCTAAGTATGACTCTGGTAACAGAGATGGTCGTGCTCCTCCCATTTTTGATTGCCAAAATATTTTATAGGATCCAAAAACATAGATGTCTTTCAACTTCTCATTTGTGTGGTACAAATGAAAAGTTGAAAGACATCTAATGTTTACTTCTACTCTCGAAAAGAAAATTGAAGAATAAAATTCCTTTTACCTTTCTTATTTTCTCCTGGATAATCTCACAAATCGTTGTGCTGTTTTCACTTGTGCTCTTTAGAATACTGTTTAACATTTCAGGTACCCAAACGTACAAGCCACTCGACCTGATAAACATGAAAACAAAACGTAAGTATTGGACAAAGTTATGATTTGTTCAAGAGTAAAAGAACGTGTAGTATTCAACAAAGATATTCGTTTAAAGCGGAAAGAATTCTAGATTAGAGAAGATTCTACTGGAAGTGTGACCCTAGATTCTACTACACGCAGTCTCATCCGACACGAAGGAAGAAATAGCCTTGAGCTGGTTGAAACTGCGTGGAATGGTTTAAATCCTTTATTTAGAACACCAAAACAAGTTATGGCAGACGATGAAGGCGTGAGATGTTAAATGCTCAATGTGTGTCATAAGGGTGCTCAATGTGGTTATTTAGTTGAATGAATACACAAATGGAGGCTATGAAGAGAGTTGCAATAGCAAGGCGACTTTCCATTATAACAAAAATGTTCTGTAGTTTTAAATTTATAACATATTATTGCTATCTCCAACAACTACATACATAGTATACTAAAAGTTTTCAGAGCTAGTTCAGTCTGTCATAGTTTCTTAAGTAATCAGTTTCAATAATTACACAGGAACAAAATTATATGTAAATGTGCGGATTTTTTGTAAAAAAATGTAGGTATGTAATTAGATAAAGTTTTTGTCATGTCAAACTTATGTTTTTAATACTATATCACAGCGTTTATAAGATTGTAAGTGACCTTAAGATAAACCTAATACTCACAGCATAAACACAGCGAACATAGACACATGCGAGATTATGACGCATCTCAGTAGAGGTGGTTTGAACATCAGTCCAATATTTTTGATCGCTCCTGCAAACCCTGCAGGCTTCTCGCTGTCCATGTTGGAGAGAACTATCTTTTCAACCTAAAAAATGAAAAATAAATACTTACAATGATTTAAAGTGATATACAAGTCAATGATTACTATACAGCTGAGTTCTATCACGGAATTAATATAAGAATTACATAAAGAATGGAATATCCTAAGGTCCCACGCAATATGCGTTCCCGTTCTAATCCTTGCACCTCTCCCCCGTCTCGCCTTGTCGAGGCGGTTAGACGCCCGAAACCCCCTTACCCTAGACTTCTCGTTAGTTTCTCGTCCCTAGACTACGTTTAATTTTGAAACCACATGTCAGATTCCGATAAAAATTGGTAATTGTAAAAAAATTGTAATTATATAGGGTTATAACTGGTTTCCTATACTAAAATTATGAACTGGAAAGAAAATATAACGATTTAGAAGTTTCCCATACTAATGGTCAAAAATGATATAAAACACTATATGTATTCTATTTCAAGTTCATATTTTTACTGTCGAAAACCAGTTATAAACCTAGATAATTGCAATATCTTTGAAATTACAAAATTTTGCCCAAATCAAACATGTCGTTTTGAAATAATACGTAAACTACGTTTGTATGGAAAGTTGTATTTTGGTCTAGGGTAAGGGGACTCTTTAACACCCTCCACAAGGCGAGAACGGGGGAGAAGATGGGGAACGGGAACGCATGTTACGCGGGATTGAGAAGATAGAAAAATCTTTATTGGGCGATAAATTATACACTTACAAACATTTTAGACAAGTAAAGGTTAGTAAGACAGGTATTGCAGAATGTGGTAGGAAAGATACTGCTCCGATCCCTGATGATGGTATAAGGTGATGGAGATTAAAAGCAAGTTCAGACTCTAAGGATGTTAATGAAGAAGGAAAAATTTCTCTGAAAATGTTACCACTAAAATAAGTTAATCTGACTAATCAACACATAAGTAGGGCTGATGAGATGATAAAAAATGAAATTTTTTGGTATAAATGAGTTTCTATCAATTAATTGCCCATCGTCTAACAGAAATACTAAATTGTCTACTCCTTATTTCCGTTTTTGATACTGAACAATGTACAGATTTCCAAGAACTGAACTTTCTTTAAAATAAATTGTATATTGTTAAAAAGTCAGCTTTCAAAAAGTAACAAGTGCATAGTTACCGGGAACTGATTAGCTGCAACCCCATGGTTCCACGCGTACATCTTCGCTAGCACCGGCAACGCTGCATCAGGGCCTTTAGCAGCAAGTAAAAAGCGAGGGCTCTCAGGTAGGAACAGCAAAAGCAGTGCAGCCACGAGACCTGGCGCGCACCACGACCAGACAAACGCCCGCCATGGCACGATGATGAAGCCGAATAGCGTGAAAGACCACTTGCCAGGGATAATCAACCAGGCTAGACCTGGAAACGGTTATTTAGATCTTTTTGAAAATGGGTATGATAAAGTTAATTTTACCTAAACTAAATCAATGACAACAATGAATTATGATTCATCATTTAAGTAAAAATTAGCGGCCAAGTGCGAGTCGGACTCGCCCATGAAGGGTTCCGTAGTAGCAAATAACAATATAAAAGTCTTGTAGTATGTTTTTTTAATTTTTATATTTGAGTTGATTGTATGAAAGGTAAATTGCCGTTTACGATTTATTACGTATTAAAAAAAAACTACTTACTAGATCTCATTTAAACCAATTTTCGCTGGTAGTTTTCATGGTAATGAACAACATATATTTTATTTAGTTTTATCATTCTCTTATTTTAGAAGTTACGGGGGGGACACACACTTTTTTCCACTTTGGAAGTGTCTCTCGCGCAAAGTATTCGGTTTAGAAAAAAATGCTATTAGAAACCTCAATATCATTTTTGAAGACCTATCCATAGATACCCCACACGTATGGGTTTGATGAAAAATAAATTTTTGAGTTTCAGTTCTAAGTATGGGGAACCCCCAAAATTTACTGTTTTTTTTCTATTTTTGTGTCAAAACCTTAATGCGGTTCACATAATACATCTACTCACCAAGTTTCAACAGTATAGGTCTTATAGTTTCGGAAAAAAGTGGCTGTGACATACGGACGGACAGACAGACAGACAGACGGACATGACGAATCTATAAGGGTTCCGTTTTTGCCATTTGGCTACGGAACCCTAAAAAACTTATTTTAAAATAGCTTTTCTTTGCGTAGGTATATGTATTCCTTGCTGGTAGAGTTTTACGGTCTGAGGCTTTGAACCCAAGAGCGGGTGCGCAGTTGCGTTCACGTTCACAGTTCGCATTCACATATTTATTTAATTATTTTGTTATGGAGAGTGTAGACCAAATCTGGCTTCTCTGGCAAAATATGGCTTTGATAGTAAGTACAATCTGTCTAGTGCTCCTGCAGAAAAGACAAAAAAGACCTGATGAGAATAATTTCAAATCAAAACCAGAAAGTAACTAACCTGGTAATGTGATGAATGAGAAGGATATGAAGACAGATCCCCATGCTATGGCGGACGCCCGCCGAGAGTTCATGTGCATCTCTCCTAAGTACGCGTACACCGTGGCGCTGGATGCTGATACCCTGGAAACAAGGAGCTGTTGTTCCAGTCTGGTGAGGATATTGCAAGCTTAAATCACCTGACTATCCAAATATAAAAATGATTACGATCGCTATCTAGTGATTGCTCAGACCTATCTTAGGATTGGTTCTGGTCTACCCTTTGGATTGTGGACTGTGTAAAAACCAGTAACCTCATCAAATCAGATTAGGTAGCGCACCTCGGGCTCTGCAGCGTTACCGCTGAGGATGCAACCGGGAATACGGAATGATGACCCTTTCATAATTATTTTCAATGAAACTAAGAAATATAATAATTTCAATCTATCGGACATATTGATGATAAAGAATTTTCTTTTGCACCACATATTATTATCTTCTAGCTGCTCTGACCAAGTGTGGCTCTCGTAGGACAGAGAGGTTGGTACTCCTGCAGTTGAGTTTAAAAAACCAGATGATAGTGATGACGGTGTAGCATCTGTTGTCTATATTTTTTGCAACAGGAGGAAGAAAAACCACTTACAGACATCCAGTAAGCATCCTCAGAAGCATGAGCATCCATACGTCGACTGCGAATGAGGAAGCAACAGAGAACAGCGCAGATGCCACCAGCGCCGGCAACATGACTGCTCTTCTACCAAGTCGGTCACCCAGGTAGCCCCATAGGAACGATGTACTTATTATACCTGGAAACGATTAATATCTTGAGGTTACAACGATGCAGTCACCTTTGACAGATGCTGAACCCGTAAGTCTTCAATTTATTAGTGGCCATGACAGCAGTAAGCAAGGGATGACGACAGGATCAGAAAAGTATTATAGTCATTAGTCCATCTTTTTGATTATCAAAAAATAATGCGCCATATTTTTCATTTTACCAAAAAAGTTAAAATTCACAAAGATGCGGAGCATCAAAGTTCTGTAGTGGAGGCTTGCGACCTCACCACTAAGTTAAAATCGTACCTTGCCGTGATGTTAAGTAAAATTTCACTGCGCTGTATCTTTGTCATTTTTTATTGCACAGTGAAAAGAAAAAAACCAATGGGCTAAAAAATATTTTTCCATTCGTCATGCCTAACTATATTATAGTTACAGGACTACGTCAAATTAGAACTGCCTTGAAGCAGGTCGTAAAATCTGTCATCAGTGTACACCACATTGATGTAAAGATTTTTGGAGCAAAACAGCTGAGAATGCGTTTTCTTCTTCTACTTGTTGTGTCGATGGTTTGATCATTAGACTTTATTGGATCAGATTCAACCCCCTTCTATGGCAATGTCAGAATCAGAATCAGAAATCATTTATTGCACAACTGTGTTTATAAAGATGTTTCATAATGAGATAAGTATGTATCAACAGTTTGCCATTTCAGGCATGTCGAAAACGAAAGCGGCATAATGTCATCCAAGGTGCATGTGTCTGGTTATACCAATATAACAGACAACAGACAAGAACATTCACAACCGCAGTCATCTCTTCAAAATGTGACTGGTCGAGAGCCCTAAATATCGAGCATATGAGGAACTATAGGAGACAATAAAAGACATTTTGTGTAGCTGCTCAATGGCTGGAAAGCGTATGGACCTCTTTGGATCAGCATATTCTAAGTTATGGACTACAGGCATTATGCACCAGGTGATATTCTAAAGGTTATGCAGTCCTTCTTCAGAAATCCTGATGCGAGCGGGTAAGGCAGAATCACAGAATGAATAATAGTATTACATACAGAACGGAAACTCGCACCGTCCCCCGCAATCTGGTGTCCCCGCAACCCTTCCCCCGTTATTGTGAGGTGTAAGCGGCAGTAAAACAGGGTTATTGGTAGTCGCACGTTGACATTACGCGAGTCACTTAGGATTATTAAATTCTAATGGTGAGAAACTGCGCACATTATCATTGTTTTTCCACGGAAAACAATAAATAACGAAAATTTTATAGATTTTCGAGTGATAAAAACAGGTAAGCAAAGAAACATATTCTGTGGTGGCGACCCTGATTGTTTAACTCACACATTTGACGTGTGCACGGACGGATTGTTTCGTTTGTAGTAGTACTAGGTATATATGCGGCTCCGTTTGTATGAAGTGCCATACCTGTGGCAGAATATAACCCAAAGGTTTGACGTGCTTCCAATTTATGGGCCTCAAAGCAAGATAAGATGTGTCCAACTCGGTTATGAGAGATGGTGGGGCATCTTTTGTGGACTTTCCAGAAGTGGAAAATAAGGCCACTCCAAGTCCTTCCGTTAATGTCGTAGAAGGCGACTTAGGTAATACAAAGCTTATAAACTTCAATGAGACCTCTCTAACCCGTCTGGCCAGCGAGGAGAGTGTAGGCCAAGTACTCTGGCTGCTCTGGCCAAGTATGGCTCTGGTAGAGCAGAGAGGGTCGTGCTCCTGCAGTGGAGACAAAAAGACCTACTGCTGATGATGATGCTGATGCACTGTTTATTATGGAAAGTATTGACTAAGACTCACCTATAAAAGCAGCTGCATTGACCAGCCCCTTATGCTCACTAGTGAGGTTGAGTTCACACTCAGCGGAAGTAATAGCGTAGCTCATCCCAACTGATTCCATTGACACGTTGAGCATGATGAGCCCACTAGTGAGCAGCACTATGTAATTGAAGCGGCCATGGCCTGAAAAGAACACAATTATAAATATATATTTTTTTATTTACGGCATACTGGTTAAGAAGTCTTGTCATTGGTTTATTTGTTTAGATTTCATGATAAATTCTTGTTGCTCTTTCTGAGAAATTAAGAATAGTTAGTAAGACAAAATAGTGTATTTTACTCAATTATTTTTATTATTTATATCAATAAATATCATCTAAATGTATTGTATCCTTTTAAGTAATTTAACCTTTCAAGTAGTAACCCGAAAAATTAAAGTATCCCTTTAAAACTAAGATAGAAAATTCATGGAAAAGCTTCTGGTCGCTCAAAGAGATTATGAAAAACCCGCAGATACCAATCAAAGATAAACGAAAAATCTTTAATTCAAGCATACTAACATGTATGACATATGGATGCCCAAGCGACCTAAAAGTATGCCAAAATAAAATGGAAAGAAGTATTCTAAACATCAAATTAAAAGACAGAGTTAAGTTATCACATAATAATATAAGATCAAAGACAAAAATAGAAGATGTGAACTATACTGTAAAAAGGCTAAAATGGAAATGGATTGGTCATACTTTAAGAAGTAAGAGAAATAAATGGTCAAAAGACCGTTACAGAGTGGTATCCTCGTGATGGAAAACAAAGGAAAGGATGACAGAGGAGGAGACGGGAAGATGAAATCAAGAAAGCAGCTGGAGGGTTATGGAGAAGGAAAACAAGGAACAGAATGCTATGGAGACAGCTTTGGGAGGCCTTTTCCAAAGGGCAAGTTGACGACCAACAACCACAACAGCCACAACAGGAAAGCAGAGGATGTCAGCAAGAGAGGCTGCAGTAAGTAAGTAAGTAAGATGGGATTCTGTAAGAAGCAGAAATGGGATTCTGTAGACATGAACATGGGAATCTGAAGAAATAATCAACGTCAGTAGCGTGGCATCGTAAGTTATATAATATTTATCAGATGACGTAAGTCAATGACACAGACTCCTAATAACAAGACCTTTAATCGCAGACCTTATCCCTGATACGGCGATAAAAGGACTTGCAATAATTGGGTAGTCAACTAAAGTGCCTTTAATCGAAAATATAGACAATTGTAAGAAAGAAATTTGAATAAAAAAAAACTACGTGTTATCAGGATTTTTTATTTAGTTTTAAACATTACATAAAAAAAGATCACGATGAATTGATAACCTGCTAGTCTTGATCGCGACAAAATTTTTAATGACATCTCCGTTTCCTTTCAAATAATTTATTTCTAATGGCACTGGCACTGGACTCCGAAAAAATCAAGTATCCCCCTTATCTTACACCCCTAGAAGAGAAAATAAGGGACTTTTTAGTACTAACTCTGACGATATATGCACGTGCAGACAGATAGTCGCTGCACGTGTTATTTCTCCATAGTATACCTCCAGAATACATACTTTTGACGTCACAGAAGTGTTATCTCGACCACTTGCGCTTAGAAAGTAGGTACGATAAGACAGTACTTGACAGCTGACCGAGTTTGCTATCGATTGATAGAGTGGGCTACTGCTTTCTCTCGCAATTAATGTAGTCACTGCGCTGATTAAGAGCTTCACTATACAGCTATAATGTAAATTTGATGACCTCCGTGGCGTAGTGGTCAACATGCTAGTCCGCCACCCAGAGGTCCCGGGTTCGATCCCCTGTCAGAGCAAGTTGGAAAATGGCCTTTTTCAAAATGTCCTGGGTCTTGGATGTGTATCTTTATATGTATTTGTTATAAAATATAGTATCGTTGAGTTAGTATCCCATAACACAAGTCTCGAACTTACTTTGGGGCTAGCTCAATCAGTGCAATTTGTCCCTATATATTTATTATTTATTATTATTTATTTATAATGTAAAGATGTACATTATAGCACGATACATTTCATTACATCTTTCTATAGAAATCGTCAGGGAACCACACACGACAGCTACACGTCTTTATCCTTAATGGGGCAGACAGAGCATTTTGGGTCTTGCGGTTCTATGCAGAGCCCAGGGCCGCAAGACCCAAAAGCCACTTTTAGCGTCATGGTGGGCGAGAAGATGGAAAAGCAATCAATACAGTGATGGGTTGCTAGCCGCATCGCCTGTTAACATGATTTGCATTTTTGCCCATTCCCTCGATCGGCTTTTACGATCTGCGTGGGAAGAGAAGCAGCTGGTACATTCTACGTTTTTTTATTTCTCCCAGACCAGCATGGGAACAGCTATAATATATATTATTACATCCTGACGATTTCTGTGGAATGTATCGTGCTATAGTGTACACTGTACATCTTTACATTATAGCTACCGTGTGTGAAGCCCTTTACTGCGCCCGAATATGTACTGCCTTTTTACGTCTTTATCCAAAATGGAATAGACGGAGCCAAGGGCGCTAGTAGATATATCACCCGACTGCGCCTGGAGGATGACATTTTTACCGGCTTCGAAATAGGAGCAGGTTATCAATCGATATTTTTTTTGTGTTTTCCACGTTTAGGTACTCGAAGACGTCTAGATTAATTTAAAAAATTACTTTTCATTTAAAAAAACCTTTTAATTTGGATTTTTGTCAAAATCAGTTCTGTGGACTGCGTATTGGAATCGGTTTTTAGTTTTGAAAATTATTATAGTGTATGTATAGTATACAAAGGTACTTACATATATTTTAAAGAGTAATTCAGTGAACAACTTTTTCTAATAAGCTAACAAAATATTAAACCAAAATTAGGTTCATGCACAAACCGGAATCCAAGTAAACTGCTTTTTTTTCTTTTTAAAACAATTTTAACATTTGCTAGGTAAATAATAAAAAAACCCCGACTGTCAAAAACACAATCTAGTGACGAGTAGCCAAACTATCGATACGAGATGTCCGTAGCACTATCTATTATTTGCTAGAAAAATCCTGATTTTTAAGTTAACCCCCAATAATTTTTATCAAACATAGCCAAGAAACACCGCAAGGGAACTTGCTTTCACGTAAAAAATCACATCTAAATCAGTCCACCCTTTCGAGCGCTTCGATGCCACAGACAGACATTAGTCCACTTTTTGGTTGGGGGTTACATACATACATACATACATACTATCACGTCTTTATCCCTAATGGGGCAGACAGAGCATTTTGGGTCTTGCGGTTCTGCGCAGAGCCCAGGGCCACAAGTCCCAAAAGCCACTTTTAGCGTCATGGTGGGCGAGAAGATAGAAAAGTAATCAATACAGTGATGGGTTGCTAGCCGCATCGTCTGTTAACATGATTTGCATTTTTGCCCATTC
This sequence comes from Acrobasis consociella, assembly GCA_963555685.1. Taxonomy (NCBI): domain Eukaryota; kingdom Metazoa; phylum Arthropoda; class Insecta; order Lepidoptera; family Pyralidae; genus Acrobasis; species Acrobasis consociella. The sequence goes on from OY743116.1 coordinate 1,554,155, forward strand.
CCTCGATCGACTGTTACGATCTGCGTGGGAAGAGAAGCAGCTGGTACATTCTAAGTTTTTTTTATTTCTCCTAGACCAGCATGGGAGTTAAAAAATGTTAATTAACAATTATTAATAACTAGCTGTATCCGCGGGCTTCGCTTCCCGAATTTCGGCATAAAAACTATCATGTCCTACCCCGAGTCTCAAACTATATCCATACCAAATTTTATCCAAATCGGTTCAGTAGTTTAATCGTGAAGAGGTAACAAACAAATATACAAACTCACTTTCGCATTTATAATATTATTAGTAGGATATATATTTTAAATTGGTGGACTTGTTGCTTCCGTGATCAGAACTACCTAATATACTGCACCTCTGATCTCGGGGTATGTAAAGCATAGTTATAACGTAGTATATTATTACTCTGTGGTTATAGGTATACCAAACAAGCCGTGATGCTATGGAACGCCCTTCCCCTATGATATTCTCAAAGCCCCTAGCGTTTATGAGTGCTGTGCGCGCTAATTATCGTCAGCAACTGTCATATAGTATTATAAATATTTATGTAGTCTATGTAGGCTTTATGTTTTATACCATACTAGCTGAAGCCCGCGACTTCGTTTGCGTGGACTTTATGTCTCTGGAAAATGCTCATTAGGCTGAACAACTTTTACTAAGGCGGCATTTTTATATCTCTTATAGTTTAGCTGGACCATTATGGTTCTGCATCAGGCGTTCTATTTTCCAAAATCATTTATACCCTATATGTTGCCCAAGCTTAATAGCTATATAACAAAAAAAGTTTCATTCGAATCCGTCCAGTATTTCCGGAGATTAGCGTGTACAAACAGACATACAGACAAACAGACAAACAGACGAACAGACAAACAGACATACAGACAAACAGACAAACATACATTTTTTTTAAATTCTTACTCTATTACTACGTCTTCATCGCCCCCAATATTTTTTTTGGAAATATATTTAATGTACAGACACACTTTTTTTACTGTTTTATTATATGTATAGATTTGTGTATTATTTACGTGTATGTTTATGAATATATATAGATATATAAATAAAATTATAGTTGAATCTGTTTTCGGTATAATTTTAAAGATAAAATTAAAATGTGCCTTTCGTCCAAAATGATCTTTTTTCGGCATCACCTGTAGGATGACTGGTAGAAAAGGCCCTGGGCCTTAATTCTGCCTGTTGAAAATTTTGTAATAAATTAAAATAAATAAATACTCGTAGGTTCTAAAGGAAGTGAAGGTCTATGTAGTTACTTGGATAAGTACTGTGGTAATACCGGTTCAGTTAGATTATTAGAAACTGCGCATATCGCGTCTGGTACATAAGTACTCGTAGATACATAAACGGCATGGTATTGCGATAATCTCCTGGCATATGGAACGCAAATGTTCTGGCAAAAATATATTCAGTATATCATAAATGTTGAGTTTTGACTGGAAGAGATTCCATTATGGGATAAGTCCGCCGTTGTCAATTTATTCTATTGTTTTTGTATGTAATTGTGATTTTTCATAGTACAATAAAGTTATTACAAACAAACAAACAAATATTATTAAACCCGTAACCTGCGGGCATGCATGAAAAGTAATGAATGTAGATGAAGTGAAAAAGGGTTTGTCAGGATCTTAAGTGGAAATCCATGGTCTCTGCCTACGCCTGTGGGAAATAGTAGTAATAATATGTGTGTATGTATAGATATTATTATATCAATAAAACAGATTGTAAAAATAGTAATTTATTTAATTTCAACAAACAATAATAAATTACAATTCAACTAAAAATTGAATTTAAAAACTATATTTTAAAAAAGCGGCCAAGTGCGAGACGGACTCACCCATGAAGGGTTCCGTAGCAGCAAGTAACATAATACAAGTCTTGTAGGTACTATGTTTTTTTTTAATTTTTCTATTTGAGTTGATTGAATGAGTAATTCAGTAATTCGTCCCATGTACCTACGGCCCATTTGGGACGAAACGCAGAAAATCAAAAATAATTAAAATTTCATTCTGCAATTCGTCCCATGTTTAAAAATGTAACAATTCTAACGAAATATACATTTATCTTAATTCTTGTCTCACTGACTGTACCAAGCGTTAATAAGGTTTAAATTTCCATACAAAAAAAGAATTGGACGAATTGCAGAATAAAATTTGGATTAATTTTGATTTTCTGCGTTTCGTCCCAAATGGGCCGTAGGTACATGGGACGAATTACTGAATTACTCGATTGAATGAAAGGTAATTTGCGATTTATGATTTATGACGTATTAAAAAAAACTACTTCCTAGATCTCGTTCAAACCAATTTTCGCTGGTAGTTTGCATGGTAATGAACATCATATATTTTTTTTAGTTTTATCATACTCTTATTTTGGGTATGAAGTTACAGGGGCGGGACACACATTTTTCCACTTTGGAAGTGTCTCCCGCGTAAACTATTTAGTTTAGAAAAAAATTAAATTTGAAACCTCAATCCCATTTTTGAAGACCTATTCATAGATACCCCCCACGTATGGGTTTGATGAAAAATATTTTTTTCATTTTCCGTTTTAAGTATGGCAAACCCCCAAAAAATATGGTTCTTTTTTATTTTTGTGTAAAAATCTTAATGCGTTTTACAGAATACATCTTCTTACCAAATTTTAACAGTATTGTTCTAATAGTTTCGAAAAAAATTGGCTGTAACATACGGACGGACAGACATGACGAATCTATAAGAGTTCCGTTTTTGCCATTTGGCTACGGACGAAGTACCTCTTAAAATATTTGCATTGAATAAATGTATTTGCTAGGCAAATTAAAAACCCCCGACTGTTAAGCGCCATCTAGTGATGAGTAATGGAACTACCGCCAACCGTAGCGCCATCTATTATTTGCCAGAGACAGCTCTGTCTTTCTTAATTACTTAAATGTAAATAAATAAAATCAATTCAATAAAATATAATTTTGTTTTAAATAATTTTAATAGACACTTAACTTTATCTAAAAAGCCAAATAGGTATGTATACTTTAGAATGACCGACAAATTAGAAAGTTAGAAATTAGGAGCTCGGTGGCCCAGCGGGAGTGCGCATCTAGTAATGCGCTTTCGCAAGTAAAGCGACACCGGGCGTAGTCCGCACTTGGATGGGTGCACCACAAGTGGCATAAAAAATTGTGACTACAAGTGGGCTATGTAAGTGGCACACAAACTGTGCTTTGGAAGACACGTATAACGCCGCTGTTGGTCCCGGCTGTCTACATTGTATGGCAGTCGTCATGCCAGATGCCTTTAGGCAGCGTGAAAAATCTGACACCAGTGTTGGTCACTTACACACACGAAAAACAACAATCAAACATTAGAAAGGGACAGAACGACTTGTTTCATTTATAAATAACAGTGTCATTGACACACTGCGCGTGCAGCGAGAACAAAAAATGCAGAAAAGGTGTGCGCTGACGTCACGCATCTCCGTCACGATTATTTCGTTTAGTCAAGTTTTTCTTGTTCCTCCACTTTTGTTCATTTATTCCTTGAATTATTTCATGCTAAGAAAAAAAATATTTATTCCTTTATTAGAAAATGAGAAAAAATAATATACCAGTTGTTTCTCGTAGATCGTAAAATCCGATTGAAAGAAAGGGCGAATACACTATGCGGCTAGTAGAATGAAACGAAATATTGTACTGATGTAAGGCTGTTTGTTGCTCTTTCAAGCTAAAACGGCTTTACGGATTAGTGTGTCAATGACAATGAGCGCTTGAATAAAAATAGCATACCTGCCACCAACAGCCCGTGTACACCCACCACCAACAGTCGCTGCATGATCCCTCCCATGCTGCTGCACCGCTGTGGCGGTCGATGTTTGACCACCGAAAGATCAACAACTTGTTTCGTGCCTATAGATGCCTTGTGATGAGGCGAAACACGTGTCGCGTATTCGACGTCCGATGTTGCTGCAGCCACAGCGGATGCAGCAGCATGGGAGGGATCATACATCGACTGTTGGTGGCGGGTGCACACAGATCGTCTAGTACCTTTTTTTTAACATAGTAATTTAGGCAAAAAATTGCTGATTTCTATACAGGTACCAATTGTTTTTACTGGACAATCGAACCTATCCTTTTTATTTCTGTATCAGCCCTTACTCCTACACTCCATGCCTTACTCATTGCACGGGATGCCCCAAAGTCACTGATTTCTTTCTTTTTATCTTTCTGTTTCTCATAAGAACTTTTTTCTTTTTCGTAGCTAGATGAGCCCGGTCTGTCCCCTACTTTATCATTCCTTACGCGGGGCCCGGTACCGTCCCCTATTTTATCAATTCTTATGCGGGGCCCATTACCGTTACCAATGGTCATCCTTTTTAGGGTTCCGTAGTAAACAAGGAACCCTTATAGTTTCGCCATGTCTGTCTGTCTGTCTGTCTGTCTGTCCGCGGTCCTACTCAGAAACTACAAGTACTAGAAAGCTGTAATTTGGCATGGATATGTATATTAATCATGGCGAAAAAGTCGTAAAATAAAATCTGGAAAAATATTTTTTTTTAGTTTAGCTGCCATACAAGTAAAGAGGTAGTCAATATTTTTTTTCTCGACAAACACATTGTGTGGGGTGTCGTTGAATAGGTCTTTCAAAAACATTGTGAGCTTGTTAACACCATTTTTGGATTTAGGGATCCGTTTCTGTAATATTTGGGTTTAAAGTGAAAATTTTTGTTGGAGGCAAGTGTCCCCCCCCTCTATCTGCTAAACGGTTATATATGGCCACGTGAAAAAATTCACAGCTATAGTATATATAATGTAGTTTAAAGGAAAACTATCAGAGCTAAGTAGGGTATACAAATTAAAAAGTTATAGGCGATCAACTTATAAAATGTACTCGGAAAAAGAAATTTCATACAAATTCAATAGATAATTCGTTTTTAAACGTTTTTAGTGGCATAAACTCAAAGTTGGCATTCGGAACTACGGAACCCTACACTGCGTGTGGCCCGACACGCACTTGGCCAATTATTATTTTAAATCTTACTGATATGTAAACTTTTTTTCCTTTTAGTGGCCAGTCGAGCTCGATTTGTCCCCTACTTTAAAGAGCTTCACACACGGCAGAAATAATGTAAAGAGGTACATCATAGCACGATACATCTTATTACCTCTTTCTATAGAAATCTCCAGGATGTCAAAATATACATCAGCTTTATTGTATATTTTGACATCCTGGAGAATTCTCGTGTGTGGTCTCCCGTTGATTTCTATGGAAAAATGTAATGAGATGTATACCTATATGCTATCATATACCTCCATCTTTATATAATAGCTGTAGTGTGTGGAAGCCCTTAACAGTCCTTGTGCGGGACGCCTCAATGTCACTGGTTTCTTTTTTTTTTCTGATTACACGCAACCGGCAATCTTTACCGAACCCAACAGGATTTGAAAAGGTCCTCAACATTCTTTGTGTGGTGAAATTGTTACCTTTTTTATAAGCAATTTGAATTCATGATATTCTCACGGGATTTCCGCGGGAATGCATTTTTGGGATGTGCATATTGTAAATGTTGTTTTGTTTACGAAAGTATCACTTTTTTTAAATAATAGAATATGTATTTGTCGTATGTAAAAGTAGGTAGGTATGTATACACAAAATTATGCACGCATTCGTTATGAATGATGAATTAATAATTAAAGGAAAAATGGTCACACAATATGTAGGCAAATAAGTACAGTATTATTTAATGAGTTATTTTAAATAATCAGTTTGTATCTTTAAAGAGTACCTACTAAATATGTCATATAAATAAATTCTAAATTTCTAGTCGGTATCTACTTAAATATTTACCTATCTTTGCTTTAGTAGGTATACAATATACTATACATAGCCAAATCGACTGGAAACCTATTTAAATATTGATAAAAAAAATAAAACTCATGAGTACGTACTTAGCCAGTATGTATTTTAAAGACGAAATACTACGAGTAACTTCATGCAACTATTAATAGGTACTAACCTCTACAAATACTTAATGTTTAAGTACCTATTTATTCTAAAAATTAATTAGGTATTATAAAATACATACCATAAATTTTTATCCACATTTATTGCAACATTCAGTTTTATAACATAACCACAGAATTTATAACATCGATCGACACAGAATAATTATCAACTACATGTACCAAATATTTTAACACGGTTTTACTCGCGTAGTGTAGATGGAAAGGGCCGAATATTTTCGATCGGTTTTGACGATCATCCTCAGGGCGAGTGTTAGGAGGAGCGGCGACCTCATAATTTTTCAAAACTAAAATCCGACTTGACCCCCAAACTACATAACCGATTTTGTCAAAATTTCTATGGACCACATGACAAGACCCTTGCAAACTTTTTTTTTCTCTTGCCTATACTGTCCCACTGCTGGGCAAAGGCCTCCCCTCTAGTACTTTCAAAAAAAAAAGAATTTTTCAAATCGGTCCAGGCGTCTCCGAATAATCGATGAACACACATTTAAAAAAAAACGCAACGAATTGATAACTCTCCTTTTTGGAGGTCGGTTAAAAATATAAAATAAAATCTGCCCATATGCATTCAGATTCACACTGCACCTGCTTACTACTACAACAAAACATAACCGTATCGATATAACACCAACAATACAAACTTACCGACAACCTCGAAAGCGTCTTCAAAGAACACTTCATTATTCTTCTCATTCCTCCCACTCCCTACTCTTTCACATGAACCTTCCATTTCTTATAAAAAAATCACTATAAAACCATTTATCTGTTACTCATTTTTCCACGTGTATGATACTAGTGGTTCCTAGTATTTTTGAACGCGTCCGACGCAGTCGACGTTTCAGAATGCACTGACTAAAATAACTACGTACGATTATCGCTGTCGCATGGAGTTGTATAGCATATATGTATGACATAACAATATGTAGTACGTGAGCCATCAGCTGTTCAATGAGTAGGATTTTGGCGCGTTTTTTTCGCAAAATAATGTGAATAGTCAATATTGGTTGACGGGTACTGGTACCATAGGCCCGGGGATTAGGTCCGCCATTTATATTTTCATTAAAAGTTACCAGCTCACGCCGGTTTTACACGGATGTTTATTATACATGAAAACCTTCATGGAGAAATGACTTACATGTAAGTGAAAACCGTATTAAAATTGGCCCAGTTTTTCGAGTATAACGGTAGTCAAATAAAAAAAGAAAACCTTATAAGATAATTGATTCGAATTTATTTACATTCTGATAAGTACATATTACTTTCAAAATTCATGAAGCAATTATGAAAAAAATTTACAATTACTAGGCCACTTTTAAGTTGTTTAAGGTAGTAGTAGTAGTAGTAGGTACTAATTTGATGACATTTTATCAAATTAGTAATGAGATGCAAGCACCCGTACCCTTGATTGGCATTTACGATCTGGAGTGCTATTTTTCATTGAGGGACTCAGCGAAACACAAAACGTGTAGTTTTCCAACTCACCGCTCGCGTAAAATACAAATTGATCGTATTTTTAAAACCGTCGTGTCAGCGAAAAACAATGTTGTTTTACGCAGAAAACATCGATAATTTGTCTATGCTTTTCTAAAAATTCGAACGAAATGGAACGGATTTACCATGATTGGTTTCGATGACATATCTACGCTACAAATGTCAAAATTACGAGTGGTCAAGACCACTCGTTGCAAATCCTTCGCAAACTACCGATTCAAAAATGCGCCCGTTTGGAAACGCTCGCGCAAACCCTTCGAAATGTGACAAGTGATTTCAAAAATACGTCTCCTGAACGGCAAGTAAAACAGGTGGTACATATTGACGGTTTTTAGGGTTCCGTACCCAAAGTGTAAGGGTATTGGCCAAGTGCCTGTCGGGCCACGCACTGTGTAATGTTTCTTAGTTGCGAATGCCAACTTTGAGTTTATGCCACTAAAAACGTCTAAATTTTCTATTGAATTTGTATGAAATTTTTCTTTTCCGAGTAGTTAGCTCTGATTGATATTATTCCACAAGTTTATTTTCCAGGCAAATTAAAAAAAAAAACGTAAATGCGTGTCGGGCCACACGCAGTGTAGGGTTCCGTAGTTGCTAATGCCAACTTTGGTCATGCCACTAAAAACGTCTAAAAACTAATTTTCTATTGAATTTTTATCAAATTTTTCTATTCTTTTGATTGCCTATAACTTTTTAATTTGCTAACCCTCCTTAGCTCTGATAGTTTTCCTTGTATGTACTACAGTTGTGAATGTCACATGTCCTTTAACCGGTTAGTAAATAGAGGGGAGGACACTCGACTCTAACGAAAATTTGCAAATATTTCAGAAACGGATCCCTAAATCGAAAAAAGTGCTTGTAAGCTCACAATATTTTACCTTTAAAAAATATTATTTTTTTTAATATTTTAAAAGACCTATTCAACTATACCCCTCACAATGATTTAGTCGAAAACAAAATTGACTCCCACTTTACTTGTACAGGATACAAAAAAAAAATATCAAGATTTTATTTCACGACTATTTCAGCATAATCAATATACACCACACTAAATTACAGCTTTCAAGTACTTATAGTCTCTACAGTAAAACCGCGGATGGACAGACAGACAGACATGGCGAAACTATAAGGGTTCCTTGTTTACTACGGAACCCTAAAAACGGAACCCTATTACAAGACTCCACTGTCTGTCTGTTAGTAACTGCCTCCGTGGTGTAGTAGTTAGTGTTCGGCTCATACCCGGAGGTCGCGGGTTCGATTCCCGGCGGGGGCAACGACTTTGTGTTGTTATCCTAGTTTGATTAGGACATTGTAGGCTGATCACCTAATTGTCTGATAAGGAAGATGATCCGTGCTTCGGAGGGCACGTTAAGCCGTCGGTCCCGGTTACTGTCTTTGACATTGGTCGTTACCTAAAACCATGTCAGAGGCATATAAGGCGGTTTAAAAACTCTGACATTAGTGTTAGTCACTAACACATACGATATGAAGACCAGGCGGTACATGAACCGTGATAGCTAGACTTGTATTTCTGTTGCCGCTATAACAACAAATATTAAAACTGAGTAAAATATACATAATATATTTAAGTGTACCTATACAGCAAACATGATTTTAAATAGATAATGGTCCGGAATACTTCGTGCGTTCCTACTCGCACTTGGCCAGTTTTATTACTTTACTCACAGACCAGCTTGACATGGCAATGTAGTAATGTTATGAAATAGTACTAGATCTAGTTCACAAAACTAGGACTAGGTCTATTTTATTTACATTAGCTAATATTGAAATCGAAGGGCAACAAACATGGCCGATTAGAGGCCTTGTACCCAAACTGGGGTTATCTGCTAGTGTTGATGCTCAATAATTCACTATCGATAGCCTATCGATAGTTCCGATGAGTTAGTACGTGTAAGCAAGTAAGTAATTCTTTATTACATACATACTATCACGTCTATATCCCTAATGGGGCAGACAGAGCATTTTGTAATTCTTTATTGTACACCAAAAATAACTATAATTCAAATATACCTATACACATACACCCAAAAAATACATTAAAATATACAATGAGCAGATTGGGCAGTCTTATCGCTTCCAGACAACCGATGGATAAAGAGAATATAGTGAAACGTTAGCATGCATACCCCACACAACTAAAATACAATATGCAGTATTGATAATAACCGATACCTACTATCTATAGTATCGGTACTGATTATGTGTACCTATTATAACAGAAAATAAATAAATTTATCTATCTATCTATCTGACGACGACCAAACTATCGATATTATTGCGTTTCGTAAACTACGTACGTAGGTATTTGTTTGCTCGTCGTCATCGATGGATGGTATCGATAGTTTCTTCATCGGCATCGATACTATCGATAGTATCGTTAGTTATCAGTAGTATTTCTTTAAAATATCTTTCGAGTATCGATTGACTTGTTACTTTAGCATTTTTTGGTTAAAACTATCGATTTTTTGGCAACACTATTTATTATCTGCTCTGATAACTGTTATCTGTAATTATCTACCTAGCTGAAGTTTTGTTTCGTCGCGATCTTTTTTTAGGGTTCCGTACCCAAAGGGTAAAAACGGGACCCTATTACTAAGACTTCGCTGTCTGTCCGTCTGTCCGTCTGTCTGTCAGCAGGCTGTATCTCAAATTCGTCTCGGCTTGCGCCTCTATAATAAAATTTCAGAGTTAAAAATCATTTATTAAAAAATGCGCATTGCCATGTAAATGACTACCGACATCTGAGAAAAATTCTTGGAAATAGTTGACTGCAAATTGTTATAATTGTATAATCTTATGTGTACAAATCTGTATTGTAATTGTAACATAGCCCATCAGGCTGGGTAGGGACCAATATTGAACTGGGTTTCTTTCGGCGTAATCTTCCCAGCAGTGGTCGTTCCGAAACGCTAGTAGTTTTTAGCATTTGAACGAAAAAAATATTTTTAAAAATGACCTTCAAAAATAACCGGCCAAGTGCGAATCGGATTCGCGCACTAAGGGTTTCGTACCATTATCTATAAAAAAACGTGTTTGTTGCATTGGAACCCCCCTTAAATTTTTAGTATTTGTTGTTATAGCGGCAACAGAAATACATAATTTGTGAAAATTTCAACTGTCTAGATATCGCGGTTCTCGAGATACAGCCTGGTGACAGACGGACGGACAGATGGAGAGACAGCGAAGTCTTAGTAATAGGATCCCGTTTTTACCCTTTGGGTACGGAACCCTAATGAGATATAAATTTATCTTACATTGAATAAAAAATTTTGACTTTTGACTTTTGACTTTTTTTTGACACGTAAAATGGCTAAATGGTAAATGGCTACTGGCCGACATGTTTCGATCTCATGTCGGAAGATTCGCCTTCTATTTTTTGTATGGCAATGAGGCGTTTCCCAGTGAAAAAAATGAGGTTAAAAACATTATCAATAGATGGCGCTTAATAGTTATCGTTCTGTCAAAAATGAAAGAGGCCGTTGTTCAATACTTTTAATAAATTTGTAATTTATTAACCAATCTTGTATTTTACTATAATTTAATTAAAAAATACATATTTACAAACAATGATATATTTGTAACTAAATTTAATAAAATTAAAATCCTACTATCCTACTTCCTACTAATATTATAAATGCGAAAGTGAGTTTGTATATTTATTTGTTTGTTGGTTTGTTTGTTTGTTACCTCTTCACGCTAAAACTACTGAACCGATTTGGATGAAATTTTGTATGGATATAGTTTGAGACTCGGGGAAGGACATAGGGTACTTTTTAATTTGAAATTCATACGGGGAGCCCACGGATACAGCTAGTATTATATATTCCAAAGACAAACTTTCAATTTTCTCATGGGACACTATCGTATACGTCTTTGCATTGCCTTGGCATTCAACTTGAGCTTGTTATCATGTTCTAGATAAGTCTTATTAGTCGTAGTAGATATGTCTAGTTAAATTTTTAATTTGCCAAGTATTACCATTAAAATATCATTTATTTTTTTATTTAATGCCCATTTTTTTCAGCAGATAAAGAAACCTTCCATTTAACAATGCATGTCCCCGAATTAAATATTTAAATATACATTAGATTTAGCAAAATTCGTGAAATGAGTCAAAAAAGTTCTATTATCCATTTTTAGGGTTCCGTACCCAAAGGGTAAAAATGGGACCCTATTACTAAGTCTTCGCTGTCTGTTCGTCCGTCTGTCCGTCTGTCCGTCCGTCTGTCTGTCACCAGACTGTATCTCAAGAACCGCTATAGCTAGACAGTAGAAATTTTTACAAATTATGTATTGCCGCTATAACAACAAATACTAAACACATAAAAATAAATATTTAAGGGGGGCTCCTATACAACAAACGCGACTTTTTATAGATAATTGTACGGAACCCTTAGTGCGCGAATCCGATTCCCGCACTAAGGGTTCCGAAATATTATTTCTGTACAGACGACGATGTTTGCCGGATGCACACTTATTGATGGACCAATTTTTATGTGCGGATTCCTGCAGATTTAGGAATTGATATTTTTTTCTTGTGTAAAAGAGGGATTTGTTAAAGAAGAGGGAGACCTGTGCGTTTGTCAATAGGGAGTATTAACAAGTTTATTTGCGGCTGAAGGAATTTTTATTAAACATACTACATACATACTATCACGTCTTTATCCCTAATGGGGCAGACAGAGCATTTTGGGTCTTGCGGTTCTATGCAGAGCCCAGGGCCGCAAGACCCAAAAGCCACTTTTAGCGTCATGGTGGGCGAGAAGATGGAAAAGCAATCAATACAGTGATGGGTTGCTAGCCGCATCGCCTGTTAACATGATTTGCATTTTTGCCCATTCCCTCGATCGGCTCTTACGATCTGCGCGGGAAGAGAAGCAGCTGGTACATTCTACGTTTTTTCTTTTCTCCCAGACCAGCATGGAAGATTTTTATTAAAAGACCGATTTTTCAAAGTACAAATTTAACGCTTTCATTTATACCCCACTCAAGCATATTTGCATACTTTTTAGGCGCTACGATGCCCCAGACCGACGCACAGACATACAGATACGACGAACTTAGAAACCTCTTTTATATCGGGTGTTAAAAATAAATCTAACTTATAAACTCAAAAATACCTGATATTATAATAGCATCCTCAAAAGGCACCTTATCCTTCGCCGTCATTTTGTTCGAAGATTTGTTTAATTTTTTATTTACAAAACTAAATAAAAACTGATTTAACGACGCGCGACTACCGCGTAAACTACTAAAATGTTATAATTATATAACACTGAACTACATAATCATTATTTTATATAACCACAAGTGGGGAGGTATTATTTTTAATAAGAGCATGATGGGTTCCGTATATACAAAGTGGAAGCATCATACCCGTAATTAATCATATCGTACCACGAGCTATACTACATCACTTTAATATATTGAAATTAAAATAACGGTAAAAGAACTAATAAAAAATTTGGGAATGTCGATTTTGTTAGGTTTCTTGACTGTTATTTTAATTTTATTATGCTATAGTGATCAAATATAGCCAGTGGTTTGATTTATTATGGGTATGTCCCTTCCAACTTGGTTTATTATATATTTTCATCTCATCTACTCGAAAAACGGTATTTTCATCCCAAAACTCTTACGGGAATAAAACACGATTTGAAAACGGAACACGAGTGAAATCTATGTAAAATCAGCCAAAAACAAAAGAATTTGGTTTTTTCGTATTTTTTTTTTAATTTGGAATACTTTTCATCGTCAACATGGATGAATAAAGGTTAAAATGTTTATGTTCTTTGCTTCGAAAAAGAAATAATTAAAAAAACGCAATTTTTGTCTTTGATTTAAAGTAATTACAGAAGTTTTAGGTTATATTGTGTTGAAATTAATTATTTGTGTAAATTTGAATACTTTTTCGTAAGTTTAAGCCGATGGTGAACATCAAGTTTATAGTTAATTTAAAAAATATATATGAACGAACACGCAATCAAAGTTATAAGCTTGTGTATGAGTGAACATTGTTTTAGAAGTTGGTTCTGAAAAATTATTTCTTAGTATTTATTGAATGAAAATGACAATAAAGGTTAGTACTTTTCGGAGCTTTGATTAGGTATTGTAAATGTTCTATTTTTCTTAAATTCTGTTTTGTATCTTTTTGCTAGTTTTTCTCATAGATGGAGATGAAAAGTAGAGTGTGAAACACGCGTACGGTAATATTTTTATCTCGGGCGTTATACGTGAATCACTCGCTTCACTCAGAACTCCACTATAGAATCACTCGCTACGCTCGTGATACAACTGTGGAATCCTTCGTTTCGCTCATGATTCAAAGTAGCACCCTTGACTTAAAAGTATTACCTTTACGCCTTGTAGCACAATCTACTATTACATGCTTGCCTCAGATGAAAGAATGTACTTTAATCTTAAATGCTTGCTTTTAACGCAACGCCCCTTGATGCATTTTTTTAAACATTTTAAACCGAAAAACGTTTTAGTTATATAGGTCTAGTGGTCAACACGCTAGTCCGCCAGAGGTCCCGGGTCCGATCCCCGGTTAGGGCAAGTTGGAAAATGGCCTTTTTCAAATTGTCCTGGGTCTTGGATGTGTATCTATATATGTATTTGTTTTAAAATATAGTATCGTTGAGTTAGTATCCCATAACACAAGTCTCGAACTTACTTTGGGGCTAGCTCAATCTGTGCAATTTGTCCCTGTATATTTATTATTATTATAGGTATATCCCTCTACAGAGTCTTTTCTGTTATATACGGCAGATATAGCCATACCTCTTTAATCTACCTGTTTTCTTTTTTTTACTCATATAATTAATTTATTTATTTATGTAAAACGTAAAAATTAACAATCCGCTACTTTTCAACAAGTAAAATCAGATGCTTTTTCTAAACGTCAAAACAAAAAATTCTCCATGATATTTGTATGAAATAGCATACAGTGACGTCATAGTCTCTTGGAGTCAAATATTATCAGTTTTTCTACAATAATAAATCTAAAATCATTTTGAGGTCAATGTCGTGACCTTTTTAACCGACTTCCAAAAAAGGAGGTTATCAATTCGTCGTGATCTTTTTTTTCTTTTATTCGAAGACGCGTGGACCAATTTCCAATTTGGAAAATTCTTTTTTATTTGAAAGGGTATATTTGCAAGGTGGTTTTACACAGAAATTTTATCAAAATCGGTTGTGTACTTTGGGGGTGAAGTCGGTTATTAGTTGAAAAAAATATATTCTCAGTTAAAATCAGTACAAAATCTTATACCTTTAAACGAGCAATTCTTGTATATTTATTTATTTATATATTTATAAATGACTGTGATCTCGAAAACGGCTCTAACGATTTTGCCGAAAATTGGTATATGGGGGTTTTTGGGGGGGAAACAATCGAACTAGATTAGTCTTATGTTTGGAAAAACGCGTGTTTTTAAATTTTCAATATTTTTTCTTTTCACGCAGAATATGGTCGCTAATTTCATCGCGCCGGCCGCCATCCGCTTAGCTCAGCGGTTAAGGATGCTGACCGCTAGAAAGAGTGTTACGGGTTCAAATCCCACTCGGTGACATGCTTTTGTTTTTTTATGTTCAAGTTTATATATAATTTTTTATTTTATACTGTTTTTAGACAAGTTTAAAAAATGCAGTAATGTTTGAGATGTAACCGACCGAGCAAAGCTCGGTCACCCAGGTACAATTTTTTTTGAGTGACTGCAAAAGTCTAAAATAAAATCAAGAAACCAAATGAGGAAAGTTTCATGTTTTCTCCAACTGAACCCTAATTCTTATCGGCAGCATGTTTGACTAGTTCGCAAATGTAAAATAAATAAAACTATTTGACACGACCGCTCAGCTGCGGCTTGAAAAAATGGAAAATACAGCATTACAGTACAGCCAGGTTACAAGTTTTGTAAACCTGGCTTATATTGTCACATAAAAATTTGATTTTTATTATTGTAAACTGTGTTCATTCATTAGTCTTCATACCTTTAAAAGATAGTATCGTGTTGCAGTATGGATTTTTTGCGACAAAAACAAAACCTAAGAAAAATACGTTAGGTATACAAGTAAATTAAAGTCACATATTTTTTCTGAACTTTACAAAAATCCCGTTCAGATTATGACATGTATTTCATGTTTTCTTTTAAAGCAATCACAATATAGTGTAGTCACAAAGGAAAAATTCAGGACTATTTTGCATAAAATATAAAAGTTTCTGTTTACACTAAGGTTTAACAAATTATTGACGTCTCTTTAAGTATGTCATGAAAATAGATATCTATTAAAAGTCAATACTTTTTGTCAAAATCGAGATTCATGCTTTTAAAAACATTTCATTAAACACATATTTCATAGTTTATTACAATTCATCCCCTAAGGGCGCAAAATAGGGGTCGAAAGTGTTTAAGGAAAAATCTTTAAATGTGCATCGATTTTGACAAAGATTGAGATTCATGCTTTTAAAAACATTTCATTTAATACGTATTTCATGGTTTATTATAATTCACCCCCTAAGGGTGCAAAATGGGAGTTGAAAGTTTAAAATCTTCTCCAATTTCCATGAAATTTGTTACTATAACTCCTTAATACAAATGAAAAGAATATATTTTGGTTTTCTAAAATCTATCCCCAAATGTGTAAAATAGGGGTTGCTAGTTTGTATGAAAAATATTTTAAATCTGCTCCAATTTCCTTGAAATTTGTTACTATAACTCCGAAATATAAATAATCAAACACGTATATTTCGGTTTTCTAAAATCCATTTATATATACCTATTTAAGATCAAGGGTGACTGACAGCCTATAACATAACAGATATAAACGTGAAATCTGGACAGTAGTTTTGTGTTAATACATAGTGTTCAGATGTAAAAGGTTTTTTTGAAATTCGAGTAAAATTGAGGGGGCAAAGTTTGTATGAAAAACCCTTAAAAATTTTACTGATTTATTATAAACTTGCCATAAATGTTTCAAAACAAAAGTAATCAACACAACACGTGTTTCAGCCTTTTTGTAATTCCACCTCCATGGGGGTAAAAAGAAGAACACAAGGCCATAAATTTGAACGTAGTCTGAATGACTGACTAAGCCTAGAGTCTCCAAAAGCACATAAGTTCCTTATGAGGTCTATGGGAGCACTAAAAAAAGATTTTTCAAAACTCACCCCCTAAGGGGATGAAACGATTGTCCAAAGTTTCATTTTATCATCATTTTATTCGAAACTTTGTAGGAGTACTCCTGGCGGTAAACGAGTAAATTCGTGTTTCTGACGGGAACGGGAATGGGAACGGGAACGGAAAAAAAGAAACTCACTAATTGGTGCCTGACTGAAATATGAATGCACAGCCCAATACGCTGAGTCTAGAGACTCCAAATTTGACACATAGGTTCCTTAGGTCTAAAGGTGCACTAAGTAAGATTTTTCAAAACTCACCCCCCAAGTGGATGAAACGGGGGTACAATGTTTTTATGTAGAAACAAGATTAGTGAGACCATTTTATTGAAAATTTTGCAGTATTCTTGGCGGTAAATGAGGATATACACGTTATAACAAAAATAAAAACAAATAAAAATCCTAAAAGAACCATTTTCGACTTCTACGCGGACGAAGTCGCAGGTTACTGCTAGCGTTAGTATATATGACAACTATACATATTGTTCACGTAACTTGAACATTCTGGTTCCCTGTATATTGATTGTTCTAGTTTAGTTCCTATAAAAATAATTTTGTACACATTACCAGTTACTTTGTAATCATTACCATAAACAAATTTTCTACTGAAATATACGAAATTATTATAAACATAAGTTATAGTGTCCTTTATCAGTCGTAATGTAAACACTACCAAAATTTATGTAATGTTTTACATTAATTATTGTGGACATTGCAAATCTTACTGTACGTACTGTTAAAAATATTGTTATCTTTTCTTGATAATATCATTTTGCGCACTATAAGATATTGTTGGCTTTAAAATTAATTCTGTTTGAGAATACTGAGAGATATAGGTAGTAAGTAGATACTTTCAGTAAGGAGAGTAAAAATATTTTATGAAATAAATATCTAAGTAACTACACCTTCATTGGTAAGGTGATATGGTTACATTAGATGTATATTTCATAAAACTTTTTTACTCCCGATACTCTCTCTTATCGTGTGTGTTAGTGACTAACACTAGTGTCAGAGTTTTTAAACCGCCTTAAAGGCCTCTAACATGGTTTTAGGTAACGACCAATGTCAAAGACAGTGACCGGGACCGACGGCTTAACGAGCCCTCCGAAGCACGGATCATCTTACTTATCAAACAATCAGGTGGTCAGCCTGCAATGTCCTAACCAAACTAGGACAACAACACAAAGTCGTTGTTGCTGGGAATCGAACCCGCGACCTCCGGGTAGTAGGTAGGTACACTTCGCAGTTTCGTGTCATGTACTTCGCTCCACTCAACGCAGGTTCGTTTACAAATGCTGATTGTATAAGAAAACATTTCGCAATTTTCACTACATTGTATGGTAACTGATACAAAAATATGGTTAGGATAAAAATAAATATCCTAAACGCAACAATACAAAACAAGTACACATAAACAACGCAGTTTATTAGCGTTTACTATATTTTCTAGTAAATGGAAACAAAATATAGTTTTCACAACCAATAAATCGTTGCGGAAACTAGTTATTTTTGTTAATATTACAAAAAAAAATTGTACTTGGTAATTTATGCATATTGTGCTTATTAGTTAATTGTTGATTATATGTCCATATATGAATGTGCTATTTACTAGCAATCTCAAAAATGTCGTATTATATTTTTTTAAATAATTCTGATTGATGGAAACATATTCTGTTAGATTGTACTAGAATTATAGCTACTTATTAATTATTCTGGTAATATTGTAGAATATTTTTTTCTCAGTGTGCAAGGGACATACCCGTAATAAATCAAAACACGGGCTATACCAGTTCAATTGAGAATAATTATATTAAAATAACACTACTAAACAAAAAAAAAGTCGTTTGGAGTAGAAGAAATAGGAAACGACAGGAGAAATCTCGCGGATCGCCCCTTACCTCATCCCACTCAAGTTTGAAAAACCCTCGCCATAATCAGTCATTGCATAACTAATTTGAAAATCTTATACCTTTAAACGAGCAATTCTTGTATATTTATTTATATGTTTATAAATTTCTGTGATCTCGAAAACGGCTCTAACGATTTCGCTGAAAATTGGTATATGGGGGTTTTCGGGGGTAAACAATCGATCTAGATTAGTCTTATGTTTGGGAAAACGCGTATTTTCTATGTTCGAGATGTAACCGAGCAAAGCTCGGTCGCCCAGGTACTGTAGATATTTAATATTACGCGACTTTCTATATAAAGGAATCTATTAAAAACAAACAAATTAAAAGCCAGATAAGCGGGGTCATCCTTCAGTCGTCGTCCCTGCTTAATGGCAGATGTTGATAATTAAACGGCAATTGATTTTTATTGCACTGTCTATTCACACAGTACTCTGTTATACCCTGACAATGTCATTCTTTTTATTCAGGACACCCTGTTAAATTATATCTAGACAATGACAGGTTAATCACCCGTCGTGCCGTGTGACTCGGTCTAGAAAAGGAACCATACACATTCTATTGTTTTTTTTTAGATTTAATTAGGTATTTCTTACCAAAATCAGTACACAGATTTACAGAGAAGATTCATCAGCAATCAGCTTCGTCAAAAATGTACAAAAAGAAACCACAACATGCTTTGACGGATTCTGTGGCCTAGTGGGCACCATGCCAGGCTGTCATGATGGAAAATCATCTTTTTCAGCTTGACCTGGGTCTTGGATGTTTAAAATATGTATTTGCTATAAAATATAGTATCGTTGAGTTAGTATCCCATAACACAAGTCCCGAACTTACTTTGGGGCTAGCTCAATCAGTTTAATTTGTCCGTATATCTTATACCTTTAAACGAGCAATTCTTGTATATTTATATATTTATAAATTTCTGTGATCTCGAAAACGGCCCTAACGATTTCGCTGAAAATTGATATACGCCCCCGTATATCAATTTTCAGCGAAATCGAATTTTTGGGGGTAAACAATCGATCTAGATTAGTCCTGTGTTTGGGAAAACCCGTGTTTTCGAGTTTTCATTCGTTTTTCTTTCCACGCAGAATATCCGCTTAGCTTAGCGGTTAAGGATGCTGAGCGCTAGAAAGAGTGTTACGGGTTCGAATCCCACTCGGTAACATACTTTTGTTTTTTTATGTTCATGTTCAAGTTTACATATAATTTTTTATTTTGTACTGTTTTTAGACAAGTTTAAAAAAATGTAGTTAATGTTTGAGATGTGTGAAGTGAATGAACCGACCGAGCAAAGCTCGGTCACCCAGGTACTCTTATACCTTTAAACGAGCAATTCTTGTACTTGTACTTATATATTTATAAATTTCTGTGATCTCGAAAACGGCTCTAACGATTTCGCTGAAAATTTGTATATGGGGGTTTTCGGGGGTAAATAATCGATCTAGATTAGTTTTATGTTTGGGAAAACGCGTGTTTTCGAGTTTTCATGCGTTTTTCTGTCCACGCAGAATATGGTCGCTAATTTCGGCGCGCCGACCGCCTTGATTTTAGCTCAGTGGTTAAGGATATCGACCGCTAAAAAAAAGTGTTACGGGTTCGAATCCCACTCGGTGACTTACTTTTTTTTTATTTTATGTTTAAGTTTATATATAATTTTTTATTCTGCATTGTTTTTAGACAAGTTTAAAAAAATTGTTAATGTTTTAGAAGTAACCGAGCAAAGCTCGGTCGCCCAGGTACTATTTATTTATTCGTCAAATTAAAAGTTGTAAAAACTTACCTAGTTACAAATAAGTATCCGCAACATGCTTTGTGTCTTACATTCTCCTGTGTAGATGTAGTAAAAGGTGACTAAAGGACTAAGCACAAGCCTTGTGCTACATACAACTGCGTTTCCAAGGAAGGATGACGTCAGCCGGCAGCTGGTCTTAGACCAAAAATATAGCCAATCATTTAATCTATTCCGACGATTCCTTCTCGTTTTCGTATGGTCTTCGGTATCCATTGGTGAACATTCACATGCAATTATATTTAGAGAAGTAAAGGCAGAAAAGCACACCCCGGGCTTCGAAGCAGCACGGCTGAGGATGTAACCAGGAACGCTCTAATCTGAATCCTAACTATCCTAATGTATGTTTGTTATCACTTCACGCTTCAACCACTGAAACTGTTTAGATAAAAGTCAGTATGGATATAGTTTGAGACTCAAGAAAGGACATAGGATATTTTTATCCCGAAATTCTCACGGGGAGCGAAGCCCGCGGGCACAGCTAGAAAAATAATAGGTACATTTTTGTATACTGACCAGCGTGGAATATACACAATACAAAAAAATCAACTAAAAACTAAATTAAAATTTATTGAAATTAAACTATTTAAAAACAGAATTAAAATAAAAAATAAACTTTATATACATTATTTAAAAATAATAATTCACATACAAATAACAAAAACAAAAGAAATCAGTCAATAATACCACCCTGAATTATATCCCGTTCAAAAGTGCTCATTACTCTTGCCGCATTACCTCTTTGAATAGCTATGGACTGCGATTGGACCAAGTATCATCGAAACAAACATAAACTAATCGAAGAGCAAAGATTTACCTAAATAAAAGGTAATCTTTCAGAATTAGGCCACTTAGTAAATACAAAAAGCAGTGTCTAGTTACTAATTTGTAAACTTACACCGGCCTGAGCCGATTTATACTTATCATCTTTCCGGTCTACTTATTAAGAAATCCAATTAAAACGTAGGTAGTATGGGTGTTGTGTTGAGTCGACACAACATGTTCAAATCAGCTCCAAATCCACTGACCTCCATACATATGTCGCAGTTGGATTGTATAATCCGCTGTTATTCAAAAACTCTAGCTGTTTGGCATTACAGCTCGGTTTTGTAATATAGCTGAAAATCATTCAGCTAGATCGCCAAATGTGTTACGTTTAACTAAATAGCTAACGTAAGATTGTAGAACGATTATTTCGGAATTCTGCCACTTGTGGGTCTTGTGGCTTGTGAAGTGTCAGTGTCATAACAACAAATATGGCCTCCTATTAAGTAAATTCTTCGCCGCGTTCAGGGACTAAGCTGTTTTTATCGAGAGACATCGGGGGCATCGTTTGTGATTTCGGAGTGCAAAAGATTGAAAAGAAAAAAGCAGACCTTTAGCTTGGATCCCATATTGTTATTTCGACGCCCGCCTTCCGGCAAGATGGAAAATTCACGTGGATCAATTGGCCGTAAGAAATCGCTGCGCTATTGAGTTGTCGGGTTTACAAAATTTCTATATTTCTAATCCAATTGCATCTAGCTGATTATCATTCTTCATTGGTGTTTTATGATGTTGGAGACTGAATTATTTAGTAAAGAGTTGAATTGAGGTTTTATTTCAATCCCACGATTAATATAAAAATAATAAAGAACAACTTTTGTCTCCTCATATATTATTTCGTGTGATAACACAGTTTTATTTAATAATGGTAACCCTGTATGCTATCTCAACGCTAGCTGTTTTGTTAAACGTAATTACGTAACTCATTGACAATCGAGCTGAAATATTTTCAGCTGTTTTACAAAACCGAGCTGTATTGCTAAACAGCTAGAGTTTTTGAATAACAACGGATTATACAATTCAACTGCGACACATATACAATGTAGGTATATATGGAGGTCAGTGTCCAAATCCCAAGTATTTTTTTTTATTTTTAAACGAATTCCAAAAAGGAGGGGCATATCAATTAGGCGCGATGTTTTTTTTTGTATGTTCACCGATTTTATTTATTACTGAGCGTAGAGCTGACGTACCCATACTGGAATTCAGGACAAGGAGCTCTTCCAAAAACTGTGTGCTAAATGTGTATTCATTGTTACTATGTATGCATGTATCTCAATACTTCAGGAGTTATGTACGGGTTTTTAAATAAAATAAAATATCTTTATTTCGGACCTTTTTTGTCCAGTTTGACGTCAATCTAGCGTAGCCACAAAAAAAACCACCAAAGGCCACTTTTACGATAGTGTTGCCGCTCGATAGTCCTCTATCGATAGGAAAGAATCCTAGATCGATAGACTATCGGTATTTCAAATAAAATCGATATCAATAGTACCGATACTACCGACAGTAACAGTTAGTACCCGATACCATCGATATTATCGATAGTTTGATCATCGTCAGGATCGATGCTGGTTATCAATAGCATTGCTGTAGAACAGCTTACTTAGAGATTCACTAGATAGGCCTATCGATTGTTTGTCATTTGTCGATTGAAACTATTGATTTTTTCGGCAGCACTATTTTACGATCCGGGGAAAGCTGGTACACTTCAATGTTTCTCCCAGAATACCAGAAATATCCTACTAAATATCCCACAAGACTAGTTATAGACCACCCACTGATACTAGCCACATTCATCACATTAACGACACATGATGTCAGTAACCTCCTCATAAAAATCCGTTCATAAGTGGATTCCAACCGGATAAAGTAATTTTGAAGATTCAACGACCCATTATTCAAATTACCAAATTACTTAGCACCAATTAGGTACCTACTACGTCGATAAATTCGTTCATTCATTCGTCAATGAGTTGCTAGGTTGCTACTTCCTTTAAATTTAAGAGTAGTTTACACAGTGCAAGTTTCTTGCCTGTTTCGTACAATTAATATTTTAATACTTAATTATTTATATATGTATTTCTGTTGCCGCTATAACACAAATATCAAAAACAGAATAAAGTAAATATTTAAGTGGGGCTCCCATACAACAAACGTGATTTTACATAGGTAGTGTACGGAACCCTTCGATCGTGAGTCCTACTGGTAGTACAGAGAGGGTTGTGCTAGAACTCGAATGACTCGCCTAATCTAATCGCCTAGTCATAGACCTTGAATTCTTTACAGCGTTCTACAAAACTAGATCGAGCACAGGAAGCCCCATATCGCTTGGTTACCTAGTGCTTCAAAGATTTGCTAGACATATTAATCCGAGATATAGATATGAAAATAGCTAAAGCGTGCTCTAGGCTCCGAAGCAGCACAGCGAACGTCGGTTTGCTTGTTTAATGAAATAAAACTCCGTGTTCTAGTTAATTTGTTTCTGAACAAATATCGAGAAAAGCTTGTGAGACTGAAGCATGAAGTTAGAGATGGACTGAAGTACAGTCAGCATCAGCGATACCTGACCCCTCCTCTATCTACCTTTATCTTGTAATTTCTATAATATTTACTGGAAGACGTTTTCTATTTGTAAGGTTTTTCTTTTTTAATAATTATTTGTTTAGTTTAATTTAGAGTATAATTTAGCTTTTAATTTTGTTTTTAATTTAGTTGTTAATTGATTGAAATTGTAATAAATAATCAGTTTATCTTATAATATATTTATCTACAATATTATTAAATAAAATTAAGCATGTTGCTTTTACATGAAAATGTATATTCAAAAAGACTTCATTAAAATCTCTCTTAATACACATTTTCATGTTAATATTATTTTGGTCTCTCCCATGCTGGTCTGGGAGAAAAGAAAAAACTTAGAATGTACCAGCTGCTTCTCTTCCCGCGCAGATCGTAAAAGCCGATCGCGGGAATGTGCAAAAATGCGAATCATTTTAACAGGCGATGCGGCTAGCAACCCGTCACTGTATTGATTGCTTTTCCATCTTCTCGCCCACCATGACGCTAAAAGTGGCTTTTGAGTCTTGCGGCCCTAGGCTCTGCATAGAGCCGCAAGACCCAAAATGCTCTGTCTGCCCCATTAGGGATAAAGACGTGATAGTATGTATGTATGTATGTATTATTTTCAGTTTATGAGAAAATTCAAGGTGTAGGTGAAGGATGGGTCAGGTATCTCTGATGCCGACTGTACATGTATTCCAATGAGTTTTTGTCAAAGAAAAATAAACAATAACCCATAGAGGTATGCAATTTGTCACCATAATTTTTCACATTTGTCACAGAAGAAAATTCTATCAAGCTTCACGTCAAAATTCTTGTATGACAACATTTGAGGAGGCATTTGATGAGACTGGTTTGTAATTTTATTTCTATTTTCTTATAAAATAATGAGATCAAATATCGCTTTCTACATCCTAGGCTGATCATTTATATGCGTATTAATATAATATGTACATGTGCATTGTAATTGAAATATAATTTTGCTGAATATAAAGCCAGAAAGCGCGTCACATTCTCCAAAGCAGCAAAGGTACCTACGAATGCCATTGGGAATGCGCTAATTGCTCATTTTTTATTGGTCTAGCAGTTTGCGCGTGAAGAAGTCACAGTCACACACACACACACACACACTCAGTAACTTTCGCCTTAATGTTATTCCTTTAAACGAGCAATTCTTGTATATTTATTTTTTTATTTATATATTTATAAATTTCTGTGATCTCGAAAACGGCTTTAACGATTTCGCAAAAAATTGGTATATAGGGGTTTTTGGGGGTAAACAATCAATCTAGATTAGTCTTATGTTTAGGAAAACGCGTATTTTCGAGTTTTCATTCGTTTTCTTTCCACGCAGAATATGGTTTCTAATTTCGGCACACTGGCCGCCATCCGCTTAGCTCAGCGGTTAAGTATGCTGACCGCTAGAGAGAGTGTTACGGATTCGAATCCCACTCGGTGACTTACTTTTGTTTCTTTGGTTGTTCAAGTTTCTGTATATTTTTTATTTTGTACTGTTTTTAGACAAGTTTAAAAATTTTTTGTTAATGTTTGAGATGTAACCGACCGAGCAAAGCTCGGTCACCCAGGTACTAATATTAATGTGAGTGAAAGTGTGATAAGTGTGATATTGATTGTTCACTCGATTGATTAGGTATATAGCCTAGGAAAAATTCTAACAAAATATACTAAAACTATTTTAAGGGCATACTCAGTCCATGATACTGAACAACTTTCCCCAAGGGCCACATGTCGGAATATAAAAAATAAATTTTGACTTCATATACAAACTCGGATCAGCTCATTGTTCATTGTAATTTTTGGCCTCCCATACAGGAGGCCAAAAATTACTTTTTATATTTTGATATGTGTTCCCTAGGGAAGAATTTACCCTTAAGTTAGTTTAAGTTTATTTTGTTAGACCCTATATTAATGTAGACTAATATAACTTCTAAATTTTCAAAATCCACATTACAAATTAAATTTCACATAAATATGTCATTTTGACGTTGAGTACGTCAGTCAAACAATCCGCCCTGAATCGTACCTGATGCAAATGTGCCCATAACGCTTGCGGCATTACCCCGCTGTATTGCCAGCGATATTCGTTGCATCAGATACGATTCTGAGCGGTGGTTATTGCCGTTATTCCTTAGCCGCCTTCCCAGCTCCCGCACAAACCCTTTGGCCTCCGCACTCCATATCCCGCTCACTTCTACTGCGAAAGGAATAAAAATGTAGGATGTCCATATCTGATGTGTTTCTGCGTAGCTGCCCACTCAGCGGCTGCACCAGCCTCCCGGATCGTACGCGTCAGATGAGAGGTCGCGAAAGTGACATTATGTAGACTATATTTCAAAAAGCTATTATTTTTCCAGGTTATGGATGCTTCAATTACTTAGTGACCTTCATGACTGGGTTGGTGTTGCTACATGTGATGATGGAGTGCGTGGGAGTGGGGTACATCACCATGGCTGCCGCTTGTGAACTGAATCTCACAGCCAAAGAAAAAGGGCTCATCAACTCTTCTGCTTTTTTTGGTGAGGAAATTTTATTAGAATATTTATTATAAAAAACAATCTAATCTTTAAAGATAAATCTTTAAAAGATTGGCAGGCAAAAACTAATACTAATTTAAGAAATGATAAGAAGAGGATTTACATTCATGCTTGTTGAACACAAGCGCCATCTATATGGCTTGCATTGCATTATGTACCCTAGTAATATATATTACAATACAATACCTTTATTGCACGAAATAAATAAATACAGCACATAATTATCTTAAAAACTAAGAAATGCGCAAATATTATATGTATATTATTTCATACTTGATGCTATAAGCATCCCTTTCAATAAGTTATTCGAGTAGACACCACTAGATGTCATGTTATATAGACTATTTAAACGATTTGTGAGAACCTCCGTCCTCAATAGATACCAAATTTTTCTCTTTCTCTAAAAAAGTTAAAAGAGCAGAAGCAAATGCCAGAAATACATAAAAATTTATATCAGGACAGTAAAATTGGACAATAAGAGCTTTATAAGCTAATAAAACTTAGGCACAGTAACAGTAGAGAGAATGCATACATAAATGCAAAGTTAAATTAAGTTAATAGTAAAGAAATCAAAAGGAGATGCAATGAATATTTAGATAATCTAATGAATGTAAAAAATAACAGAAAAGTAAATTGCGACTCAAAAGATAATATATGGGATTAAATAGACACATCGGAGGTAAAAAAACTTTAAGTAGATTGAAAAGTGGTAAAGTGTCAAAATATAACAATATGTACCCATAAACTTCTGTACCTTCTGTACATTTGCCGTGTGGTTTCCGGCAGAGTAGAATAAGCGACTCCAAGCCCTCCCGTGGATGTCGTAGGAGACGACTTAGGTAATACAACCTAAACAAAGCTTATAAACATCAATGAAACATCTTAACCCGTCTGGCCAGCGAGGAGAGTGTAGGCCAAAGACCTCTGGCTGCTCTGGCCAAGTATGGCTCTGGTAGTACAGAGAGGGTCGTGCTCCTGCAGTGGAGACAAAAATACCTAATGAAACTTCTGTACATGTATTTGCTTATACGAATCCGACTTGTAATTGCGATTTTATAGGTATCATATTAACGGCTCTATTCTGGGGCTACCTGGGAGACAACTTCGGGCGGCGGAGGGTCATGCTGCCCGCCATCTTCGCCTCCTGCGCCGCCTCCTTCGGGTCAACCATGGCTACCAACTTCGGGACCTTCGTGGTCCTGAGGTTGCTCACTGGCTGTTTGTAAGTGTTCTTTTCTGTTCAAAATTTGACTTGCTTTTTTACAAGCTGTTTCTCTTTTCGCGCAAATGGATGATAATTTTATGGGGTTACGTAAGAAGGCAAAGGTCATCCATCTCTTCCATCCATCCACTTTTCAACCGACTTCCAAAATAGAGGAGGTTAACAATTCGTCGCGATCCTTTTTTTAGGCATGTTAACCGATTATTCGACGGAGTTGGACCGATTATTTTAGATTTTTGTTTTTGTTTGAAACATACTTGTCAGGTAGTCCAATATAAATTTTATCAAAATCGGTTGAGCAATTCAGGGGTGAAGTCGACTTAAGTAGTTTTGAACCCGACTGTCAAGAACGCCATTAGTGATGAGTAGTCACTATGTCAAGTAGTATCGCTAGTCCCTCCAAGGAATAGCAATACGACTTGATATGCATAACTCCATCTATTTTTTGCTAAGGAAAGCCATGACTTTCAAGCGATTAACTCCCAATCCAATAACTTTAAACGGCCGAACCGATTTTCATCAAACATTCCACATCAAACATTTTCATCAAACGGTCCAACAGTTCGAACGTTAGCGTCAAACTTATCATCATCATCATCAGGTCTTTTTGTCTCCACTACCGGAACACGAACCTCTCGGTACTACCAGAGCCATACTTGGCCAGAGCAACTAGAGGATTTGGCCTACACTCTCCTCACTGACGGGTTGGAGAGATCTCATGATGTTTATAAACATTGTTCAGCTTGTATATCGTAAGTCGCCTTCTACGACATCCACTTTGCCGGAAACCGCACGGCACTTCGTCGTTGTTGGCATCAAACTTATAATACTCCTCTTTCTTGTCGGGTGTTAAAATACGCATTTTTCTAGACTATCGGCATCCAGTGCTACAATCTTCGCGTACATAGGCGAGCTGCATTCCACCTCAAAACGAGACACAGCCATTTTGTTTGCTTCCACCTCTATCGCATTCACGTTTATCGTGCTACCGAGTAAGTACTTATATTTATTTATATAACCTACTAAGGGACTACCTGAATTCCAACCAAAATCCAGGAATGAAGCACTGGACCCCGGAAAATTTTGGTAGCCCCTTAGGGTTTCAGCCGGTCAGAAAAACCTTTATGTCAATGGAATAAGGGCGTCGCTAATGCCATTCGCATCGGCTCGGCGCGGACGACGCGACGCGACTACGGCCGGCGGCGAAACGAGCAGTTTGTCGACTATCTGATCGCATCCGTATGCCGCTGAAAGTAGCCGAACACCGACGTCGACGCGTCTACAGCAGTCGATCGATTGCAAGATTACGTCTCGGGTGGCAGCCGATCGGCGGCGAAGACGGCCGTAACCGCGTTGATATTATCCGCTCGCACGATTTCATCTCTGACGGCAGCCGAACAGCTTCCGATTCTCCCGAACTGTTCCACTCGTATGTTTTCCTCTCCGAAGGTAGCCGAACGGCGCCGAAAACAACCGAATGCACGGGGTGCAGGCCATCTCAGTTTGAAAGTATGCTTGCTGTAGTTGCTGTGTCATTGTTTATAGTGTAATAATCGAAAATTACAGACGAAAACTTAATAATATTAGTTTGTGGATATTCTGACAGCTAATTACTCGCGGCGTCTAATCGGATGATTAGTCTACCGAACGGATATAAACAGCCGTCGCAATGGCCATTCGGACGAGTTTAAGGTCAACCGAGAGAGTCGGCGATCGTTCGGAGAAGTCGACGGCCATTCGGAGAAGTCGACGGCCGTTCGGAGAAGTCGACGGCCGTTAGGAGGAGTCGGCGACCGGTTGCCGTGATCAGCCGTCGCGACGGACGATTGACGTTAAGCTGAGTAGTGTGGTGATACGCTCTCGGCTTGAAGCCGCTCTAGATCGGTCATTTTGGAAATCTTTGGGAGAGGCCTATGTCCGGCAGTGGACGCTGTGCGGCTGAAATGATGACGCTCTCGGCTTAAGCCGATTCCGCGTCGATCAGTGTGTTTCGACTGAAGCGCTCCGCTTCAATGGAAACGGCGGAGCGGAGATTTCGAGTATTGCGATTGGTCAATTTATGCGGCGCTAAGCTCTCCGCTCTGCTCCGCTTCAGTGGAAACGCCTAAATGCATGAAATTTCCGATTTTCATAAAACTTACATCATAAAGTGGTAAAATTAATAAAAAAAATATTTGAAAGAAAGAAAGATAAAAAAATATACTTAATTTTATATTTTACTAGCAGTCCATCCCGGCTTCGCCCGTGGTACATACATAGCCTATGTCACTCAGGGATAACATACCTATCCAACAGTGAAAGAATTTTTAAAATCGATCCAGTAGTTTCGGAGCCTATTCAATACAATCAAACAAACAAACAAACAAATCTTTCCTCTTTATAATATTAGTGTAGATACGAGTTACATTACTTAATAGCTTAATAATTGAAACTAGTTGAACACCAAAATAGCACTACTTAGCATATGGCAATGACTTGCCTTTACATCATGCTGCTCATATTCGGTCTACTTTTTCAGCATCTTTTATATTTGCTTTGTTTTATGCAAGGTTTTATGGCTAAAATTAAAAAGCATAACGGAATTTTCGAAAAACGTTATGTTTTTTATAAATTATAAAAATATGTTTATTTTCCTATTTTATGCAATTTATTTGGTATCAATATGACCATTTTAAGTATATATATTTTTTTAAGATATTTTTGCTATATTTTTGCTATATTGCAATAAAGATAAAGGGTAATATCGCAAGAAAATTGACTTGGCATAGACAATTATGATTAAATAAATGATAAAAAATAAATAATTTGCCGAATGGCAACTGCATTCTGTCGGTCTGTCTGTCTGTGGCATCGTAGTGCTCGAACAGACGGACCGATTTCGATGCGGTTTTTTTTACATGAAAGCAAATTCCTTTGCGGTGGTTTTTGCAGAAAATCGGTTCAGTCGTTTCTATAAAAGTTAAAAGGCATGATGAATGGAAAAATATTTTTGGCCCATTGGTTAGGTAATTAAAAATTATTGTGAACGTATTTTTTCTTTTCTCTAAGAGACAAAAAAACGGCTAGGTACGATTTTAACTTAGTGGTGACGTCGCGTCGCTTAGCGGGTTTACGGAACTATCTTTGCGAATTTGTACTGTTTTGATAATCTGAAAAACATGGGTCAATTATATGGGCAGGCAAAAATAAATAAAAAATTTAGATACACTAGGTCTAATTACTGAATAAACATTTGAATAACTGCCTCCGTGGTGTAGTGGTTAGAGCGTTCGGCTCATACCCGGAGGTCGCGGATTCGATTCCCGGCGGGGCAACGACTTTGTGTTGTTGTCCTAGTTTAGTTAGGACCTTTTAGGCTGATCACCTGATTGTCTGATATGTAAAATGATCCGTGCTTCGGAGGGCACGTTAAGCCTCGCTGCCTTTGACATTGGTCGTTACCTAAAACCATGTCTTGACATGGTTTGAAAACTCTGACACTAGTGTTAGTC
Organism: Acrobasis consociella; assembly: GCA_963555685.1. Taxonomy (NCBI): domain Eukaryota; kingdom Metazoa; phylum Arthropoda; class Insecta; order Lepidoptera; family Pyralidae; genus Acrobasis; species Acrobasis consociella. The sequence continues at coordinate 1,585,218 of OY743116.1, forward strand.
ACTGACACACACGATAAGAAGAAGAAGAACATTTGAATCTTTGAATCTTAATTTTTCTAACAGTATTGGGCTGGCTAATCCTCTCTGGCTCCTGGACATTCAAGTTCCTCCACCTCAACGTGCGGCCGTGGCGCGTGTACATATGGTCGTGGAGCCTCTGTGGCCTGTCGGCTGCCATCATTCTGATATTCCTGCCGGAAAGCCCTCGGTACCTGCTAGTGGCCAAGGGCCCGGAGGAAGCTAGGACAGTCCTCGCTGGAATATACGCTTGGAACAAACGGAAGAAGAAAGAAGACTATCCTGTAAGTCTTTTATATTTATATAGACGACCTCCGATTAGTGGTCACCATGCTAGTCCGCCACTCAGAGCTTTCGAGTTCGATCTCCGGTCAGAGCAAGTTGAAAAATTGCCTTTTTTAATTTTTCCTGGGTCTTGGATGTTTATCTATTATACCTATATGTATTTGTTATAAAATGTAGTATCGTTGAGTTAGTATCCCATAACACAAGTCTAGAAATTACTTTGGGGCTAGCTCAATCAGTGTAATTTATCCCTGTGTATTTATTTATTTATTATTTATTTACTTAGAATATCACTTCTTTGAGCTAGTCCCAGTAGTCCTACCGAGTTTGTTCTACCAGTAGGACTACTGGGATATTTCATCCCAATAGATCTACCGGTTGGCTGTAATGTAACAATACTTATAACTGGTTATTCTATCGGATAACTGACTAAAAATTTTTTGGGGTTATTAGAAGGATGTGTAAAGAGCGGTTTTAGGGTGTATCTCCCATGCTGGTCTGGGAGAAATAAAAAAACTTAGAATGTACCAGCTGCTTCTCTTCCCATGCAGATCGTAAAAGTCGATCGAGGGAATGGGCAAAAATGCAAATCATGTTAACAGGCGATGCGGCTAGCAACCCATCACTGTATTGATTGCTTTTCCATCTTCTCGCCCACCATGACGCTAAAAGTGGTTTTTGAGTCTTGCGGCCCTGGGCTCTGCATAGAACCGCAAGACCCAAAATGCTCTGTCTGCCTCATTAGGGATAAAGACGTGATAGTATGTATGTACGTTGGTTAGGGTGTATTGGGGCTGTGTCTGGACGGGTTTTGGGTTTATGTGGTCTTTCTTATCTCTAGTCTATCAGTTTGTCCACATAACTCTACCTTGGTCTTCTTGGATCTCTTCAACCCTTTATCCTTCCTTTGATTATGTTTCTAACCCCCGAGAAAAAGAGAAGTGGTTGCGAAAAACGGCCACTGCTAATATGCGTAGAAGAGTTTCACGTTCTCACTTTAAACTTTATAAACAGTAGTTCATAAAATAGTTTAAAGGATTGTTTAGGGCTTGATCAAGAATCATCAATCTTTTTTTAAAAATAATGCAATTTTTATACATTATAATATATAAAAGACATTTCATAACCTTTTTAGGTGGAAACGATAACCGGTGGTTCGATAGTGGCCTCTAGACACGGTTTTAAGGTGGCCTTTCGAAACCTGGCCCTGTTCACCAAGTTCCCACTCCGGCGGTGTGTCATGATATCCCACATGTGCATGTTCATGATATTTATGCAGTGAGTTACTTCAATATAGTTAATACATGTAAACATACAGGGTGCAATTTAAATCATTAGCATACATAAATGATATTTTGAACGGTAAAAAAACTGCTACTACTGCAATTACTGCAGTAATTAAAAAGTATCAAAAAAGTAAAAAAACTGATCAAAGTATCAAAATACTACCAGAGCCATACTTGGACAGAGCAGCCAGAGGATTTGGCTCACCACGCTGGCCAGACGTGTTGAAGAGGTCCTAGTAATGTTAACATGCTTTATTTAGCTTGTATTTCCTAAGTCGCCTTCTACAACATCCACGGGAAAACTTGGAGTGGTCCTATTCTACTTTGTAGGAAACCACAGGTCGATTAAAAATCAATAATTATAGTTTTCGTTGAAATCCCTTCCTTTCAGAATAAATGGCCTGTATTGTTGGCTACCGGATATACTGCATGGACTGTATACCAACATGAACCGGCGGGTCAGCTTGTGCAATATTATGATGGCAAAGTATGAGGAAAAGTCTGATGTGAGTAGCTTGTTTGTCTCGTGTGTTAATAAGCTATAATGCAGGAGCACGACGCAGTCTGTACTACCAGAGTTAATATTAATAAAGATTGAAGCGTATGTGACTATGCTATTCATTATCATTTATCATACCCAGGTCTTTTTGTCTCCACTGCAGGAGCACAACGGTCGTGCTCACGTGAGGGTCGTCACGACCCTCTCTGTGCTACCAGAGCAGCCAGAGGATTTAACCTACACTCTTTACGCTGTCCAGACGGATTGGAGGCCTCATTGATGTTAATAAGCTTTGTTTAACTCATTATTCATATGTCGCCTTCTACAACATTCACGGGAAGACTGGAAGTGGTATATTACCGAATAAGTACCACACGGAACTGGCTATGCTATGTAATTATATCATCTTTGGCTATGCAATGTTACTATCCTTTTCTAACGCTCAGAACCGTTGGTTGCTAAAGCGAGAAAAGGTGTTGGAACGCCTCGGGACCGGTCATGCTGATGCGTTTCGTCAGAGTGTCATTCTGAATTTCGACAATTAATTATTCCGACAGAGTCTCAATTTCGAAACACAGTAGTTCGTCTGCTCATTGCTTCGACAGAACATTTACTCGACTAGCATTAGTCCGACGGAATCTACTTCGACAACAAACACTTTCGAAAACACTACTTTGCAGAACCCTTCTTCGATATGCACTTATTCGACATAATACTGCTGTTAAATGTATCAATAATTACAAAATAAAACTATAAATAACAATTCTCTCTAGCTTTAGCAAATGAAGGTTTAGACGGTGCAAGCCTGTTTCATACCATTTTATGGAAGCAATAGATAACTTGCATGGTGTAAACGGAACGTCAGCCATACAAATAATTTATTGCTTCAATAAAATGGTATTTAACAGGCAAGCAACAGGCAAGAAATCTGCACCATCTAAATGGGCCTTTGAAGACCATTTTTTAATCGGATTAGAGGTCTTTTAGATGCATGTACTAAAAAAAAATACAAAAGCAATAAATTATAAATAATTTTATTTTAGTTCCAATCACTTTACGCCTTGACTGACACTAAGAATTGCGCGGAAAAGGACATCCACTACATGGTGTATCCCACTTCGATCATCATCGGAACACTCACTGCAGCTATGTACGTTACCACGGGTTACATCGTTGCCAAGTGCAGCAAAATTAAATTATTTTGTAAGTCTTATTGAAATGTTGTGATTCTTTAGCGCTTTTATATTACAGGAATCATGATCCCTTCCTTTTTCTCTTTCTCTCATCAGAGCGTGTACCCAATTGCATACTCAGCTGCTGGAGTGATGTGAAGCCGGGGCATTCGGCTTTTTCTTTTTCACTTTTTTGATTGTAAGACCATTGGGGCACAAATATCATTCTTAACGATGTCAAATGAACATTTCTTTCCTGGGGTCTGGGGCCTGGCGCATTAAGCAGCATGGAATCCCCTTTCTTTTTACGTACAAACTTTTCTTTGGTATTGGACCCCTTACCTTCCATAATCGTCATCATCGTCATCCCAGTCATTTTTCCTCCCACTACTAAGCATAGTTCTCTCTTCGTCAACGTCATCTATCTTGGTCCTGTGCTGCTCTAATTCATTCATTGAATAAGTCGTCAGCCCACAAAGAATTTTCTAATCTATTCTAATTTCAGGTGCAGTAGTGTCATCATGCTCAATAATGCTAGCTGTATCAGGGGTGTTAAAAATCCCTGCTTTAGCTGTAATACTGATTGTGATTGGTCTGTGCTGTGCTACTATGGCGTCTCTATTGGCTGCTGTAGCTGTGCAGGTGTTCCCGACAAATATTAGGTACTTCAGGTACTTTAATATCATCATCAGGTCTTTTTGTCTCCACTGCAGGAGCACGATTCTCTCTGTACTACCAGAGCCATACTTGGCCATAGCAGCCAGAGGATATATATACTTTCATCATCATCATCATATCAGCCACAGGTTGTCCACTGCTGGACATAGGCCTCCCCTAAGGATTTCCAAAACGACCGATCGGAAGCGGCCTGCATCCAGCGCCTTCCTGCAACATTGCGCAGGTCGTCTGACCATCTAGCAGGTGGGTGTCCTACGCTGCGCTTACCGGTATATATACTTTAATATCATACAAATATTATAAAGGCGAAAGTTTGTGTGTGTGTGTGTTTGTGTGTGTAAGTTTGTTACGTCTTCAGCTTTGATAAAATTTGGTATGAAGGAACCCCGACATACTGGATTAACACATAGGCTACTTTAGGCGCCATTGTTGTTACGAAATGTCCCGCGACGGTCGCGGACTGTCGCCGACAGGTGTAACGAACTGTTGCATACTATCACACGTATGATAGAGCCCTAACCTATTGTTTCCCTACTAAGGCAAGTCATCGTTGTCGGTAGGCATTTTAAGTAGTCTTAAGATCTTTTAGACTTAGATCAGTATAAGTGTTTTATTTAATTATGTAAGATATACAATTGAATAAAAGTATTATTTTTTAAATTGTCATGTGTCTTTTCTGTTTGTCTATACATGTCACCACCACCACCACCATCAGGTCTCTTTAGTCTCCATTGCAGGAGCACGACCCTCTCTATTTGTTATAAAATATAGTATCTTTGAGTTAGGATCCCATAAGACAAATGTCGAACTTACTTTGGGGCTAGCTCAATCTGTATGATTTGTCCCTTTATATTTATTTCCTTTATTATTGACATAGATATTTAAAATAATTGGCCAAGTGCGTGTCGGGCCACGCGCAGTGTAGGGTTCCGTAGTTCCGAATGCCAACTTTGAGTTTATGCCACTTTAAACGTTTTAAAACGAATTATCTATTGAATTTTTGAATTTGTATGAAATTACTTTTTCCGAGTACATTTTATAAGTTGATCGCCTATAACTTTTTAATTTGTATGCCCTACTTAGCTCTGATAGTTTTCCTTTAAACTACATTATATATACTATAGCTGTGAATTTTTTCACGTGGCCATATATAACCGTTTAGCAGATAGAGGGGTAGAGGGGGGGGGACACTTGCCTCCAACAAAAATTTGCACCCAAATATTTCAGAAACGGATCCCTAAATCGAAAAATAGTGTTAAAAAGCTCAAAATGTTTTTGAAAGACCTATTCAACGACACCCCGCACAATGTATTTGTCGAGAAAAAAAATATTGACTACCTATTTACTTGTATGGCAGCTAACCTAAAAAAAAATATTTTTCCAGATTTTATTTTACAACTTTTTTGCCATGATTTATATACATATTCATGCCAAATTACAGCCTTCTAGTACTTATAGTTTCTGAGTAGGACCGCGGACGGACAGACAGACAGACAGACGTGGCGAAACTATAAGGGTTCCTTGTTTACTACGGAACCCTAAAAAAGGAAATTTAAATGCTTCAAATTTACTAATAAGCCGTTTGGATACGTTGCAGTTAGATGCACTTTCCCATAACTGAAGTTCTTAAACTGAAATTTAAACGCAAGACTTCTTTTAGAGCCTTGGCTTTATGCACGATGTACATGTGCGGTCGCCTGGGTGCAGCTGTGGGCGGCAACCTTCTGGGATTGGCGGTGCGGATGCACTGCGAGCTCATCTTCCTCATTGATACTCTTGCTACTGCTGGTGAGTTTTCTATGCGCGGTACCGGTCGACAGTTCGCGACTTCTGTCTGCGAAGATCGCCGACCGCGTAGCCCGCCTTCTGTCTGTTAGAGCCCTTAGTTGTGCTGCTGATAAACGTGGGTGCTTTAGAATCTCACGTTTTTACCGGGCTGCGCCACAAGGATGGTTATGTTTTTCGGGTATGTGTATTTCTTTGGCACGCTTTGCAGCCTAAGCAGCTATGGATTTGAGTCTGAGAGGTGCCAGATTAATATTAATTAAGTGACACAGGGCATATCAAAAAGTAAATAGTATAATTATAAAGATTGCGTTAAGAAAGAGAGGCCTATGCTCATTGCTCAGCAGTAAGCGGAAGAAGGGCTGAAATGATGATGATGATAAATATATGCTATGATAAGATTCTTTCTCCTACCTCCTCTCCCCCGTTCTCACCTTGAGGAGGGTGTTGAGCGGGCGGCTGAAGTTGAAGCCGCTGCGCCTATGTAGACTTTGACTTCACAGTCCATATCGGACTTCTCTTTCTAACTGAAACTTTGAAGTATCACATATTTAAGTATAAATATCGATATTTTCCCGCTATAATGCAGTGGGTGCACGGGTAAACAGAAATTCCCCGTGGACCCACTGGTGGGTTAAGCTGGTGGGTGAACGGGTCGCGGCTCGCCTCCACAAGGCGAGGTCGGGGTAGAAATGCGGGGACAGGGAACGGTGATGCATATTGTGTGGAACCTTAGAAGATTCCGTTCTGTATGTAATACTTATATTGATGTCACTTATATTGATTCCGTGTCATTTTTTCGGATCGATCATTGTCAATGGGTATCTGGTAGTCCTTTCTCTTTGACTCTAGGTACGGTACTAAGGAAGACCAGCGGCATGATGTACTTACCAAAGGCACATCATTGCCATTAGCTGAATAGTCCCATTTTGGAAATAAAGATTCTTTTCTAAAAGGAAAGTATTATTGATTTAAATAACTTTTATGCGCTTTTACTGAATTAATATTTTTTTCTTTACGCAGCATCCGTGCTTCTGATGTTCCTGTGGCCGGATCCTATGAAAGTGAGAAGCGAGATGGAAAGCGAAGGATACACGTATTGATTTCGCTGCAGAGCGCTTTTACCGTTGCATTATATGGGACATCGTTCTATTTTCATGCATGGGGAATGTGTGGTTGGGATAATGTGTGGTTTTTCCAATGGGATCCTGAGTCCCAGTCACATAGGCATACATGAGAGAAGCGAGATGGAAAGCAAAGAATACACATATTGATTTCGCTGTAAAGCGTTTATCTGGGACATCGGTCTACTTTTACGCATTCCCCGATGATGTGTGGTATTTCCAATGGGATCCTGAGTCCCAGTCTCAGTGGCATGCCTGAGTCTATCATACCTTTTGAGTTGTTACCTAGAAGGTCATCGAGGCACATTAGAAACCTTCTGGGTAACAACCCATGATGAAGATATGCATGCCTATTATATTGTAACTGTGACTGTGATTTTTATAGATTGTCTGTTTGTGTATGTACATTAGAAAAATATTGGCCTTTTCTATGAGTGGACTGTCGTGGATTGTAGGGCTGGTTGGTCCAATAACACACCCGTAGCACTTTTATTCGTTTATTATTAGAAACCACAAATTACACCGTTATAAAAGAATAAATTGGAGACGAGGGAGCTTACGATCGGAAGACAAGAGGACAAGAGATGCCAACATACGACAATTGCCAACATACAAAAATGTATAATGCATGTTGGATTGCCAACATACTGCCAGCTAATAGGAAAAAAATTGATGTAAAAAGAAACTAACATTTTAAACTATCCTTACATTCTTACAGTAGGAAATATAAAACAAGAAAAATATTTAAACTATTTTGAAGTTATCATACAATAAAATTACACAATATTAAGTTAAGTTGGCCAAAGTTTTAACCTATTCTATAGTAAAACATTAGCAATACTATTCTTACTAATTTAATTATCACTAAGTACAGAACAATATGACCAACGTGGAAACAAATGAATTGTACTGAAAGCTCAATGTAAGTACAAGCTGTTTTGTACACACTTTTATACTTATTACTTAGGTATAGGTATGTCAAGTAAACAATATTGTCAGATTGTTACATCAGCAAGTATTTGGAATAGAAAACTAAAGTTTCACAAACTTAACCTAAAACAATCTTACAAAAAGGCAAGATAATTAATAGCAATGAAACACTTATTATGAAACGCATGAAAACAAAGAAACAGTAAAAAAATAAACTTCTCATACATCACTACCAGACTCAACAGGCAATACACAGACCTTTACAATTGCTCTTTTGTGAGTTCTGCCATTTGCAGTCTTTACTTCCACCACTCTGACTTTGTTATCAGAGCCAGGGTAAACCTGTACGACTCAGGCCATAGGCCAATATATAGGTGCAGTGTCATTTTCTTTCAGTATCACTAGTGAACCTAACTTAACGTTAGCCTGTGAATCTCGCCCTTTAGGGCGTGACTGTAACATATTTAAATAATTCTTACTCCAGACTTTCTAAAACGAATTTCTTATGCTACTAAACAATATCCAAAATTTTAAATTATCAATATGTGCATCTGATACATTAGGTTCTGGGTAGCTATTCAAAGGAGACCCTATGATAAAATGACCTGGTGTGAGATAAGAGAAATCATTAACATCTGTTGACAATGCCATGAGTGGTCTACTGTTTATTATCGCCTCTATTTGACACAACACGGTATTTGATTCCTCATATGTTAACAAGGCCTTTTGAACTATTCGTTTTAAATGGAATTTTATACTTTTCACTCCTGCTTCTGCCAAACCTGCGAACTTAGGGCTATATATAACAAGGCAAAAAATTGGCCAAGTGCGTGTCGGGCCACGCGCAGTGTAGGGTAAAGGGTTCCGTAGTTGTAAATGCCAACTTTGAGTTCATGCCACTAAAAACGTCTAAAGCGTGTATGTATTGAATTTGTATGAAATTTTCCTTTTCAAGTACATTTTATAAGTTGATCGCCTATAACTTTTTAATTTGTTTACTCTACTTAGCTCTAATAGTTTTCTTTTAAACTACATTATATATACTATAGCTGTGATTTTTTTCACGTGTCCATATATAACCGTTTAGCAGATAGACGGGGGGGACACGTGACTTTAAAAAAAAAAATTAACTTTAAACCTAAATATTTCAGACACGGATCCCTAAATCGAAAAATGGTGTTCCAAAGCTCACAATATTTTTAAAAGACCTATTCAACGATACCCCACACAATGTATTTGTAGAGAAAAAAAAATTTACATCCTTTTTACTTGTATGGCAGCTAGCCTAAAAAAAATATTTCCATATTTTATTCTACTACTTTTTTGCCAAAATTGATATACATATCCATGCCAAATTACAGCTTTCTAGTACTTATAGTTTCTGAGTAGGACCGCGGACGGACAGACAGACAGACAACAGACAGACAGACATGGCGAAACTATAAGGGTTCCTTGTTTACTACGGAACCCTAAAAATGGAATTCAATGTTGTTCTGAGATGAAAAAGTATGAATTTCCTGTTGATGATCTTTGCAATTTTGTAATTTATACAATTCATGTAACTGACTGTTAGCACATTTAAAGGTAGAAGCGTTATCACAGTAAATGTTAGAAGGCAGACCTCTGCGTGATATGAACCTTTTCAAGCAAGCCAGGAATGTATCTGTCTGTAAATTAGATGCTAATTCTAAATGTATTATTGCCTTGGTGGCAAAACACACACACATATGCCTTTGATTGCAGGGCTTTTCTGATTCTAGATTGCTTGATCAAAATTGGTCTGGCAAAATCAAGATCGATTTTTTTATAAGGGCGACATAAAACATTTATTCTGTCATGCGGGAGAGAGCCCATCAATTGTTTAGCTGTAGCAGCCTTCAACTTGAAACATATTATACACTAGCCGAAGCCCGCGACTTCGTTCGCGTGGACTTTATGTCTCTGGAAAATGCTCTTCAGGCTGAAAACTTTTGCTAAGGCGATATTTTTATATCTCTTATAGTTTAGCTCGACCATTATGGTTCTGAATCAGGCGTTCCATTTTCCAAAATCATTTATACCCTATATGTTGCCCAGGTTTAATAGCTATATAACAAAAAAAGTTTCATTCAAATCCGTCCAGTATTTCCGGAGATTAGCGTGTACAAACAGACAAACAGACATACAGACAAACAGACAGACATTTTTTTTTAATTCTTACTCTATTACTATGTCTCCATCGCCCCCAATATTTTTATTGGAAATATATTTAATGTACAGACACACTTTTTTTTACTGTTTTATTATATGTATATAGATATATAGATGTATAGATATAGATGTATAGATTTGTGAAGAAATTTTTCTTAATTTCTCTAATGCAGTGTACAATCCAAATTGTTGGTTTATTGTTGACAGAAGGAGTCTAGGTCCTGCATGGAGACTCTTTACATGCTCGCTGTCAATAATTATTCGTGTAACGCGAGAATCTCAAGGCAGAATAACTGGGTGTTTTTGAGAATATGGAACCGATGAATTTTCTGAACGTCCACCTACCTATAATAGACCTCTGTCATCAATAAATGGCCACAACGGCTTTAAATTGCCTTTTACAATTTTATTTTTACAATTTAAATCACGAATGTCATCTTTGAGATGTATTTGTTGTTCATACTTAATAATTAACAACAGTGAATCATTCAATTCCTTACTAGATAGATATTTCAGCCTATTCTTGACACCTTTATTCTTTACATTCTGAACAAAACGTATGTATGCTAATATTCGTTGCATTTTGTTAATGCTAGAATATTTATTGAGAAAATCCAAACATAAAACCTGATAATTTGAAGCCATACAGAGCACTGCGCTTGAAGACACGGGGCTGTCCTCAACCTCAGGCGGACCGCAAGAAACAGACACATTTTTTAAATCATACTCACAGGTATTAATGATACCTGGGCCTCGCCACCACAGGGGATGATGAGACAGCTCATCAGGTAAGATACCTCTGCTCAAGCAGTCAGCAGGGTTTTCATCGGAGGCTATGTAAGCCATACATAAGAATGTGTAAGCTGCGAAATATTTACTCTGTTAGCTACATAAATGTCCAGCTTGGTTATATCAGTTCTTATCCAAGCTAATACTATTTGAGAATCTGAATATAAAATTACTTTATCGATGTTTAGCTTAAGCTGCAAGGTGTTATGCACTCTGGTGACCAGTTTTGCAAGCAATACTGCGGCATTAAGTTCTAGCCTCGGTGTAGTAAGACATGTATTTGACGGGTTGACACGTGACTTTGTACCTAGTAAAGAAACTTTTACATTACCTGAATGATCAGAAACTCTTAAGCAACCGTGCGCGGCACAACTAGCAGCATCCGCAAAACCTAAAATCTGAATAGAGCATGTGGTGCTTAAATTCCTTCCGGAGTCAAATGACCATAAATTTACATAGGTATCGTGGCGTGGCAATTGGTGACATCGAGAGCAAGCTTTTATAAAATTGACAACATTTCATTTTTTAAAAGGTATGAAAATTCGAATTTTATTTCGAGATTTGGCGATTCTGAATACGTAAAATATTTTTTTAGATTTTTTTGCATTATATTCTTAGAGATAAATGAAAAAATCTGAAAATTATAAGGAGGCATTTAACATGTTACGCCTTTGCTGCATATCTAAAAGTGAAAAAACACGTTGTCAGCTGTCAATTTGACTTTTTAGACGTTGCGTGCGTACGTTGCCAACTTAGGACTTTTGCCCTCAAATTTAGGAGCTATGAGTATAAAAAGGGATTTTTTTAAGGGCTGGAATTTTTAGTGGTATTTTTAGTGACTTCAATTTTTATTATTATTTATTTATTTTTTCTGCAGAGAATGGGACGTAGGTACGGTACGAAATGAAAGGAGGGCACGAAACGCGATTTTTCAAACGCGGCATCAATAACGAACGGTTTTTGTATGAAAAAATCCCATTATTTTAGGTGACTCAACGTTTCAAATCACATTCAGACTACACTACAAGTAAACCCAGTACATACTTATTCCTATCTATGAGTAAAACTATGTTTTATAGTAAACACTCTCACGTTCATTTAATTAAATAATTTAATTAGTGCTTATCGTAATATGTAACTAACATTTTATTTTGTGGGTTACGAAACAATTTAGGCACTATAATACATGCCTACATATAAATCCTATATTTAAGGTATTTTAAAAGCATTCAGAAGATAATTTAAGGGTAAATTTTAATATGGGTTGGTAACACTGAGTAAGATGGTGTTGTTGTTTGATAAATTTAAAGTTTACCTCATGATGCTACTGCAATATTTGCGGAAAAACGACAACTTCAATATATCTGAAATTCGAGGGGCTAAGGTGATGTTGTCGTCGAGAGACTCCTATGTGGAAACTTCAGTTGGATATGTAAAAGTGAATAGACAGAATTACTTGTTAAAATTATTAATAAAACAATGTTATAGATTGTCAAATCAGCAATTTTTATTTCCTCTTTGTAACCCTACCCAATAAGTACATATAAATGTGGGAGATAAATGTTTATTTACCTACAAAAATATATTTGTGTTGATATTTTATTATTGTACATAGCAAAATGGCACCTGCCTATCGTAAACAACAGCTGCGGTTAATATCCCCACTATTGCCTTGTTTTGAACGGCGTATAAAAGCGTCGCTCAGTCGATAAAATACTCAGTCTTGTTCGAGCCGCCGTACTGTGCACAACCCGTTTGTGTACTTTGCTGTGACTTGGCAATGACTCATTTCATTGTGATTATTGTAATATATTGGTGATCTGATTTATTACAATGACTCTTTGTTTCAGCCTGACGATAAGCCCAGGTGGACACAGAACATCTGTGTAGGCCAGAGTATTTCATTTTACACATGTGGTTGTAATGCATGGATCAGCGCGAGGAGGGGCGCTCATCTTATCGTCACGCTCTTTATTTTTTTAGGTACCGCGTAAAAGCCACCCTGGCTCCCACATAAACATTAGTTTTTATCATTCTTGGTTTATAACAATAGCTTACAGTAGATACATAACCTATCACAATCATATTACCTAATAAACTTAAGTGTAAGTGATCTTCGCATATGTAAACCACACTTTTGGGAACTGTTTTTTATTAACTGCAGAACACCATTCGATTAGTATTGATTTTGGTACGTGAAAGAAATGTTTCCTGGTCACAATAATACTCTGTTTTGTGCATACAGGAACAGAACACGAAACCAGAGGATCTAGTTTCAGTGATGGCACAGAATACATAATAGCACAAGTAGTGATGGTCGATTTTACAATACAAACTTTAAAAAGCATAGACGAGACGAACGGTACCAAATTTATTTATTTTGTTTAAGTGCTTTGTTTGTTTTGTTTGTTCATAACTGACAACTGACATCATAAGTGAGAGGATAGTGGTAGTGTTGTTGGCAGTGTTGTTGGCCGCATTTCCGCGTTGCATCGCAATACTGATTCGTTGTGCGAAAAAAAAACGACGGGTTGCACTCTGGGAGTGCCGGCAGAAGTGAAAACTTGAATATTAACGTTGTGCATTTTTGATATACGAAACAGCAGGCGCAGGCATACATTTTCGCCGCGCCGTAGAAAGAGAGGGGGATACTTCCTCTCCTACGCCGCGCCAGCTGTCTACTCTCTATCCGTCTTACGAATTTTCGATCAGGTCACGTGTCCTGACGCGAGCGTGTCCTGACGCGAGTTTAACATTTTTTACCCATTCAAAAAAAAGTGCACAACGCCGCTAAAGAAGTTTTCACTTCAAAAAACAGCCAGCCCTCTTGTCACCAGCGGCGCAGATCAGTCTTGGAGATATCTCTTTAAGGAAACCCCTAGCACCGGGGCCCCAAGGTCCGATAGTCTCCACGCCAAACAGCACAAAATATATTCATTATTTAAAGAACTATATTTGCTAATTGTTTTGACAATCTTTTATTGTGAGACCATAGAAGGTTAATACTCTTCAAGACAAAATAAACGAGCCCGAACTTGATGGGATTCTGATGGGATGGGAGACCAGCTCTATCATCAGACCAGCTCCAAGTCATCATAATATTACATTACCATGCGATATTGCTATACAGGTGTGCAACATTTTCAGCTCAATTGGAAACCGGAGAGTAGATCAAATTTATCTTGTGAGATTTGACCTGAACATGCAAACATACATAGATTGCAAGTTGAATAAATAGCTGGTATAAGAAAATAATTGGCTAAGAGCGTGTCGGGCCATGCGCCATGTTGGGTTCCGTAGTTGCGAAAGCCGATTTTGTGTTCATGCCAATAAAAAAGTCTAAAAACAAATTTTCTATTAAATTAGTATAAAATTTTCTTTTCTAAGTATATTTTATGAGACCGTACATAAGTCACAGGGATTGACTTTACCCAGGGTAATGGTCGACTTTGGGTCTAGAGAACTGGCTGTAGGTTGTTCTTACGTCGCACCAGTCGCACTTTCTCGGGCTCAAAGACTTACTGATGTCAACTTGGTCCCTTCCATTTTGATCGTTAGACAAGAATTAGGTCTATAAACATATAAACGTTCCTATAGGAAACGCTGTAACAATATAGTGTTACAGCGTTTCCTCATGACGATAATAAGAACAATATTAGCGCTGAATTTACGCTAGATGATATAAATGCAGCTTTAAAAGACCTAAAAAATGGAAAGGCGGCAGGAATCGACGACATTTGTGTGGAGCAACTTAAGCAGTTGGGTCCAGAAACGGTAATGTGGCTATTAAACATGTTTAACAGCTGCGTCTGTAGTTCCCGAATTCCAAAAAAGTGGCGGAAAGCTAAGGCTACTGCCTTGCTCAAGCCTGGAAAAACGCCAGACGACCCTAAAAACTTTCGCCCTTCTCTCCTATGCCATACCTACAAACTGTTTGAAAGAATGTTACTTAACCGACTGACGAAAATAATAGATAACCAACTCATTCCCGATCAAGCCGGCTTTCGACCAGGTAAATCTTGCTGTGGGCAGGTACTAAATCTGACTCAGCACATCGAGGACGGGTTCAAAAGGTGCTTAATTAAAGGAGTGGTATTTTAGACCTAAGCGCAGCATATGATACAGTCAACATCAAGCTTCTACTTAAAAAAGTAACTGATCTTACAAAAGACCAACAATTTGTCAATATACTTGGAGAGATGCTTCGCAACCGCCGTTTTCAAGTTCTACTAAATTCACACAAAAGCAGATGGCGAACCCAGAAGAACGGTCTTCCACAGGGTAGTGTCCTCGCCCCTACCTTGTTTAATATTTACACTAATGATCAGCCCTGTCCACCAGCCACTAATCGTTTCATCTATGCAGATGACCTGGCCCTTACATCCCAATTCAAAAGCTTTGAGGAGATCGAAGCAACCTTAACAACAGCCTTGGGTCGGCTAACAGTATACTATAAAACTAATTCGTTACGACCAAATCCATCAAAGACAGAGTCCTGCGCCTTTCATCTGTGTAACCAGGAGGCTAATAGGAAGTTGAAGATCACGTGGGATGGCGTAGATATTACACACAACTATACCACACTATACGCCAACATATCTGGGTGTAACCCTCGATCGCTCTCTAACGTACAGGGAGAACTGCACTAACCTTAAATCAAAGGTTAGCTCTCGTAATAACATCATACGCCGTCTCACAACCACTCGCTGGGGAGAATCACCTCACCTACTACGCACGAGTTGCCTAGCCTTAAGTTACTCGGCTGGCAAATACGCGTGTCCGGTATGGGCCCGCTCAGAAAATAGACGTAGCTGTAAATGCCTCCTGCCGCATAGTAACAGGTGCTTTAAAGCCCACTAAGTTGCACCACCTGTACACACTGTCTGGAATAGCTCCGCCAAGCGTGCGCCGTAATGTGGCTTGCGCGGTGGAGAAATTCAAACAGATGAACCACAAAAAGCACCTACTGTACGGCCAGGCCCCACCACCCCGCCGTCTGAAAAGTCGGAAAAGTTTTCTGAGGCAGCCAAGCATCCCACCGAGTGAAGCCCCAAACACTAGATTGGCATGGTGGAAAGACCTCCCGTTACCAGCAAATCTCCCACCCGATGAGAAACTCCCGCCTGGTGGCGATCTCCCCTGGGCAGTATGGAAGTCCTTAAACAGACTCCGGGCTGGTGTTGGGAAATGCCACGAGAACCGAGTCAAGTGGGGTTTCTCAGATAGCGACCGCTGTAACTGTGGAAGTGTTCAAACAATGGCCCACCTACTCTCGTGCCCGAACTGCCCAACATCTTGTACAATAGAGGACTTAAACTCTGCTAATGACAAAGGAGTAAGTGTGGCCACACACTGGTCCACAACTATATAAAATCGCCATTCCGACTCGCTAAGAAGAAGAAGGTCTATGAAACACCTTTTGTTAAGAACAGAGGAGTAAAAAAGGCTGAAAACGTTAGCGGAACGAACATTATCGAAATTTTAATATTTTATGAAAAACATATGGTGTTAAAAGTTTCTTCGCTCTGCAATCTCTGTAAGCTTGCGACGTCTACAGCTCACAAAGCCACTAGTACAGTTTATGAGAAAATTAAAGGTGTAGGTGGAGGAGGGGTCAGATATCTCTGATTCCGACTGTACGTGTATTCCAATGAGTTTTTGTCAAAGAACAATAAACAATAACCCATAGAGGTATGCAATTTGTCACCGTAATTTTTCACATTTGTCACAGAAGAAAATTCTTTCAAGCTTCACGTCAAAATTCTTGTATGTCAACATTTGAGGAGGCATTTGATGAGACTGGTTTGTAATTTTATTTCCATTTTCTTATAAAATAATGAGATCAAATATCGGCCCCTCGACATACTTAGCTGATCATTCATATGCATATTAATTTTGCTCAAGATAAAGCCGGAAAGCGCGTCACATTTTCCAAAGTAGCACATGTACCTACGAATGCAATTGGGAAGCTCATTTTCATTGGTCTAGCAGTTTTCGCGTGAAGAACTAACAAACATACACACACACTCACAAACTTTCGCCTTTGTAATATTAATGTAGTGTGATAAGTGTGTATTGGTTGTTCACTCGATTGATTATATAGCCACAGAATTTATAATAGTATGCATACAGAATACTCGCACCGTCCCCTCCAATCTGGTGTCCCCGCAACCCTTCCCCCGTTATTGTGAGGTGTAAGCGGCAGTAAAACAGGGTTATTGGTAGTCGCACGTTGACATTACGCGAGTCACTTAGGATTATTGAATTATAATGGTGAGAAACTGCGCACATTATCATTGTTTATCCACGGAAAACAATAAATAACGAAAATTTTATTGATTTCAGAGTGATAAAAACAGGTAAGCAAAGCAACAAATTCTGTGGTGGCAACCCTTATTGTTTAACTCACACATTTGACGTGTGCACGGACGGATTGTTTCGTTTGTAGTAGTACTAGGTATATATGCTGCTCCGTTTGTATGAAGTGCCATACCTGTGATATAGCCTAGGAAAAATTCTAACAAAATAAAACTATTTTAAGGGTATAGTCAGTCCACGATACTGAACAACTTTCCCCAAAGAACACATGTCGAAATATAAAAAATAAATTTTGTTTTATATACAATATCATATACATGACGAGTAAAAGTATAAATGATGTTTGGAAAGAAATGGCAAACGAAATTAGAAATGCCGCTAAGAACATTCTAGGTGAATCTAAGGGTAAAAGTAAATAAAGATACTTGGTGGTGGAATGAAGAGGTGCAGAAGGCTATAAAGGAAAATAAATTTGCGTTCAAAGAATGGCAAAATGTTAAATAAAGCGACGAATTAATAAAAGAAATGAAAAAGACAGAATATAAAGAATACAAAAAGATAACTAAAAGAACTAAAACTACTAAAAGAACTGTTCTTTAGCTTTTGCTGTTGCAAAAGCTAAAGAACAGGATAATTTATACAAATCACTCGAAAATCCACAGGGGCAAAAAGATTTATATAGGTTGGCTAAGATTTAAAAAAAAAATTCAAAAGACATCAAGAATATTAAATGTATAAGGACAAAGAAAAGATACTAACGAAAGATAAAGAAATTAAGGAGCGTTGGAAAGATTATTTCAAAACACTTTTGAATGAGGAAAATCAATGGACTGGAATTCTTGAGAAAGTACCTGAAAACGTAGCATTAGTAAAAGAAATAGATACCGAAGAAGTGAAAAGTGCTGTTCAAAGCATGAAAAGTGGAAAAGCGGTAGGACCGGATGAAATACCAATAGAAGTATGAAAGTTATAAAAAGGAGATGGATGGAAGTGGTTAACTTTATTCTTCAATAAGTTGTTGCAGGAAGAGGCGAACCCTGATGAATGGAGTGCCAGCTAACTGGTCCCTGTATTCAAGAATAAAGGACTGGAACAACTATCGGGGAATAAAATTAATGTCACATACCATGAAATTATGGGAAAGAGTCATAGAAAAGAGGATGAGAAGCGAATGTGAAGTTAGTCAAAATCAGTTTGGGTTTATGCCCGGACGTGGAACGATGGATGCCATATTTTCTCTTCGCCAACTTTGTGAAAAGTACAGACTTGCAAAGAAAAACTTACATATGTTGTTTGTCAATTTAGAGAAGGCATATGATAGGGTTAAACGGAAAGTTTTGTGGTGGGCTTTGGGGAAGAAAAAAGTACCAGAAATATACCTGCGGCTCATACAAACCATGTACAGTAAAACCAGTACATCCGTCCGGTCCGAAGCTGGCGTTACCGGCGAGTTCGGTGTTGCGGTAGGCTTGCACCAGGGATAAAGGAATCTAAGGCCCCTTCCCTCCTGGATAACGTACTTGATCTGCGCGTTGATATCACTGTCTTTATCTATGTAGTAATAAGTTAAAGAAGGGACTTACCCAAATCAGTAGCAACTACTTGTTTCTCTTGTCATAGTCCAGCTTTGAGGACTCAGCGACGACAGCGGTCACATTGCTCAGTATGAAGGAGTCCAAGGCGCCCTTCTAGATGTCGTATTTGATCTGTACGTTGATGCCACTGTCTATATCTATATTATCTATATAGAAACAGGTTGAAGTAGGAGCTTACCCAAACCCCCCCGATGTGGTTCCCATCTTGTCGCGATGGGGGGGCTCAGTACCTGCGGTTGCCTCGGCCGCAGGGAAGCTAAGAGGAACCCATTGCCCGGGTTGAGGCTTAGGCCACCCCGGGCCCGGCGGAGGCCATTCCTGGAGGGAATGGCCTGGCTGTGGGGGAAGGGGGGTGACGATGACCCCCCTACCATCACAGCCGTGGTAGGGGTCGCGGGGGAAGAGGAGTGTCGGTGTGTCGTTGCCGCTCGCCCTATCCTCCGCGAACAAGCGCGGCCGTGGCGCTTGGCACGGCATCGGTGGGGCCGCAGGGGAAGAGGAGTGTCGGTGTTACGTTGCCGCTCTCCCTATCCCCTGCGGCCGGCTGTGTGGGCCCCGGTCGCCGTCAGGTGGACTGGGGCAGGGCCTGCTTTCGCAGGCCCCAAATTATGAGGGCTGGTTGGACGGTGGAAACGGGATTCCATCGACCAACGGTCAGCCCTCCGGAGTGGAAGGCAGGCGCGTGTGCGTGTCAGCGCACCTGTCCTTGGGCCAAGAGGCCAAGGCGGCGGTTACTCCGGCCCCTCTGATTCAGCAGAGGGTGCCGTGAGGCCGTTGGCGAGCCGGGGCCGCTTAAGGAGCGGCCGGCCGCGCCGGGGCTGTGGAGCATGAAGAAGCACACGGTCCCGGCCGATAGCGGCTGAGAGGTGACACCGCGGAGTTTTTAGTGTTAACACCACATAACCTTACCGGTGTCTCGTAACCGGTAAGGTATCCGAAGGGATTTTCTCCGCGTCAAAAAAAATAAATAAAAAAAAGGCTTGCACCAGGGATCGGCTTTAAGCCCTTATCTGTTTCTCCTTGTAATGGACGCATTGACGTCAGACATTCAAGAGGAAGCACCCTGGTGCATGTTATTCGCGGACGACATAGTTCTCGTCGGTGAAGAGGGACTTGAGGTTCAGAGCAGACTGTTAAATTGGCAACAGAAACTGGAGAACCTTGGATTTAAAATAAGAAGGTCAAAATCTGAACAGCTCTTTTTTGATTTTGGTGGTGCTTCCAACTTCACTTCAGTTTCGTTAGATGGTGTGTCTCTACCAGTCTGCTCCGATTTTCGATACCTCGGTTCTCTCTTGCATAACGACGACAATATAGACCGTGACGTAATAAATCGCATAAACGCAGCTTGGACGAAATGGCGGCAAGAGTCAGGGGTTATTTGTGATGCGAGAATGCCTCTTAAACTTAAAGGAAAAGTCTATAAAAGCGTAGTCAGACCAGTCGTTCTATACGGTTCAGAATGTTGGGCTACTAAAGTGACAGAGGAAAGACGACTTCATGCAGCGGAGATGAGAATGTTTAGATGAGTGGAGTGAAAAGAAAAGATAGAATTAAAAACGAATACGTAAGAGGAAGTACGAAGGTGGCTACAATAACGGAAAAGCTAAGAAGCAATAGACTAGGATGGTATGGACACGTAATGAGGAGAGAGGAGAGCCTCGTTACGAAAAAGATGTTAAATTTAAAGATTAATGGATATAGAAACAGAGGACGGCCTAAGAAACGGTGGATGGAATGCGTTAAGACGATGCGGACAAAAAGAATGTAACAAGTGCCTTGACAAAGGATAGAGGAAAATGGAAAAGACTCACATGCTGTCCCGACCCCACGTAAAGTGGGATAAGGTGCGGAGAAAGAAAGATACAAACTCGAATCAGCTCATTGGTCAACTTCTATGGGAGGCCAAAAATTACTTTTTATATTTCGATATGTGTTCCCTAGGGGAAGTTACTCAGTATCATGGACTGAATTTACCCTTAAGTTAGTTTCAGTACATTTTGTTAGACCAATGTAGACGATATTTTAAAAAGCTATTCTTTTTTTAGGTTATGGATGCTTCAATTACTTAGTGACCTTCATGACTGGGTTGGTGTTGCTACATGTGATGATGGAGTGCTTGGGAGTCGGGTACATCACCATGGCTGCCGCTAGCGAACTGAATCTCACAGCCAAAGAAATAGGGCTCATCAACTCTGCTGCTTTTTTTGGTGAGGAAAGTTTATAAGGGCATTTTTCAAATTTCGTTCTCCGCGTAACCTTCGTGGCGAAATTGAAATTACCAATAATCTTTTGAAAAAAAATACTACGCTATAGATGGTTTAAAAGCAAATAATATACTGTTTGAAACTTTCAAATTGATTAATTAATGATAAAGATATAAAATTCTGAAAAAAATCTGCCCACGAAAGTTACTATTGATACCATGAAAGTTACGCCAGTAAAAAATACAACTCAGTTAACTAAAGTTTTCGCTACAACTAAATATATTTTCGTACGTATTTTCGTAAATTCGTACATTATTTATTTTTTCTATTAGTGGCTAAAGAATATGTGCGAAACAAAATAAATAAAAAATGGTTTGACATAAAAATTATTAACTTATAGGACGTTTTAGGCTTTCTATGACTAATTTTTAGATGTAATTTTTATTATGTTGGTCAATTGCAATTAATATAATTCACAGACAGGTATTATTTCTTTTTTTTGCTTTTGTAGTAAATTTGTCTCGGCTTTGCTTTTACAATATTGTGTAATTCGGTATCTTTTTTTTTCTCTTCTTCTTATTTCGGCTAATCGCTTTTTCTCCAGATGTAATTTTTTACGGCGGCATTTTTAATTTAAATACGTTAAACCATTAAATTCGTTATGGTAATTCTTTAAAAAAAATTACACACTTACAAATATGCATACAAAGTCACAAACGTTGATATAAACCTGCATACAAACTTGTCATAAACTAAAATACAGAACCAAATTCAAACTCTCATATAAAGTAACATACAAACGAATACTTTATTTAAGCTAAACAAATCCAAAAACAAACTCCTATGGAAACTCACACATAAACTCACATTCTTACTATCATACTAATTCAGAAACTCACAATCAAATTCACAGACAAACTAACAAACCAAATATATAAAACCAAACACAAGAAACTAAGTATACTTCTACTCGCGAGAATATTCTTCGGCCGGCTCATCGTTACTTACACATACTAACACTTACCAAGAAATACCAATACCTTCCAACACTGAAATACATATATTACAGTTAATGAATAATTGTGGATGGAAAAGTCGAAAGCAGAAATTTTGACTCGGCATCTTTGTTAGGACTAGTTAGGACATAAACATACTAAAAGTCCTTACCCCTCCGAGGTGAGCCCGCGAGGGGAGGGCACAAAGAAGGTCCCGTTTTTTGGTTTTTTGCTAACATCTCGAAAACGGTGCGTTGTACGAAATTTTGTTGGACTAATGCTAACATGAAAGCTGATAAAATTCTCTACAACTATGGCTTTCATTTTTTTATCTATCTCCAATTTTTACCTAGATATGGCGTACGAAAAATTTTCGGATTTTTTAAAATGTGTTCTACACTCTGGGCGTATTCGGACGAAAGCGCACGCCAAGCCCACGTCCAATGCATGCCTTTCATTGCGTTTCTATCCCCATAGTTCAGGAGAAAGGTGTCCAAGCTAGTCCTAACAAAGTTGCCGAGTCAAAATTTCTGCTTTCGACTTTTCCATCCACATGCCCCTTTTGAGCACTCATTGACCAAACTAATACCAACCCAAAGCAATACTTACATATACCATAACATACCGACACAAGCAAACATTGTTTGAGAACATTTTAATAGATTTTTCATTGTATTAGATTACTCGTATATTAGAAACCGCTATAAGGAATATCACAAAAAAGTTTGTCGTATAAAAAAAACGAAATAAACATGTTTTTAGTATTTTCTTGTTACGAACATAGTAAGGTATGATATAATATATGTAAAGAAATTAATATCATTGGTAATTTAGTGAGAATTAATTTAGATACGTAACTTTCGTGGCATACATTATAACTTTCGTGGCGAAATTGCCACGAAGTTCGCACCACGAAAGTTAGAAAAATTTAACATTTTTTAAAATTACGGAGATAATTACGTATGAATTTAAAAACAAAATACTCTAAAATAAACTCGAAGGCATATTACATTTAAGGAGTGAATCGTTGAATGCGGAATAAATACTATTATTCTTAGAAAAGTGACCACAAAGGTCACTTGGGTTAGAGAATTTGAAAAAACTTAAAGAAATACACATCTGTATTTATTTGCAGACAACCGGTGAGCAGCGCATGAGTTCCCCATCAATGACGGGTCACTACTGTTTATTCGCGCAACTAAAATTTTTACCTATGATTCAACTCGTTCTGAAGTTATGAGCTGTTTTGTATCGTTTTTCGAAAACTAGCAAAATCGTGTGACAGAGACTAAATGCTTCATATCTTTTTTTATTTAAGAGATACAATTACCATTTTTTGTACAACTATGCATTGTTTAATCATTAATAGTTAGAAATACAAAATTTACTTATTGGGTAATAAACAAAAAAGTTATACGAGAAGGCAAAAGCGCGCGCGTAAGTGTGACACGCGGAGAACAGCAAATTTGCTCCCGATTTGGGCATTCAAATATTATTTAAAAAATTACTGTACATTATGTATCTTATTTAATTATGATTTTGTATAGGTATAACCAAAGTAACTCCTGCAATCGGTTTTAAAACCGTATATTGGTTAAGTTAGGAATAAAGACCGTGTGACAGTAAAAAAAAGCACTCTGATGAAACACCCATAAGGAGATTTATCATTAAAAAAAAACAATCTACGAAAAAATCCTTTAAAGATTGGCAGGCAACAATTAAAATGATAAGACAAGAGTTCACGATCGAGCTTATTACACACAAGCGCCATCTATATGGCTTGCATTGCATTATGTACCCTAGTTTTATATATTACTAGCTATGTACTACGCTCCCCGTGAGAATTTCGGGATAAAAACTATCCTATGTCCTTCCCATGGTATCAAATTTGATCCTTATCAAATTTCATCTAAATAGGTTCAGTGGCTGAAGCGTGAAGTGGTAACAAACAAACAAACTAATATACAAACTCACTTTCACATTTATAAGAATGTAAGACAATACAATACAATACAATGTCCTTAATTGGACAATATAAATAGAGGTAAATACAGCACATAATTATCTTAAAAACTAGGAAATGCGCAAATATTATATGTATATTACATCATGATTGATGCTCTAAGCATCCCTTTCAATAAATGATTCGAGTTGTAACCACTAGATATCATAATATATATACTACTCTGTTTCAACACTTTCAACACGCTTTAGCTATAATCAATTAAAATAAATCGATAAATATCAAATTTTCTTCTTTGCAAAACAATGGCCAGTAATACTTTATAATTTATATCAGAAGCTGGACAGTGAAATGGGACAGAAAGAGCTTTATAAGCTAATTAAACTGAGGTACAGTAAGAGTAGAGACATCATCATCAGGTCTTTTTTTTCTCCACTGCAGCACGACTCTCTTTGTACTACCAGAGCCATACTTCGCCAGAGCAGCCAGAGGACTAGGCTTACACTCTCCTCGCTGACCAGATGGGTTGAAGAAATCTTATTGATGTTTATAGGCTTTGTTCAGCTTGTATTTCCTAAGTCGCCGTCTACGACATCTACTGGAGGACTTGAAGAGGCCCTATTCTACTCTGCCGGAAACCACACGGCTCGTAGTAAAGACATAACATACATAAAATGCATTAAATATGGCGGTAGAGGAGTTTTAGTAAATAGTGAAGAAATTAAAAGAATCAAAGAATATTTAGATAATAAAACAAATTAAGTAAAATGTGACTCAAAAGATTATATTATCTATATGGAAAATAGACACATCAAAGGTAACAAAAGCTATTAGTAGATTGAAAAGTGGCAATGCGTCAATTTATAACAATAAGTATGTACCCATAAACTTCTGTACATGTAGACTTGCACTTACCGATTTTTTTAGGTATAATATTAACGGCTCTATTTTGGGGCTACCTGGGGGACAACTTCGGGCGGCGGAGGGTCATGCTGCCCGCCATCTTCGCCTCCTGCGCCGCCTCCTTCGGGTCAACCATGGCTACTAACTTCGGGACCTTCTTTGTCCTGAGGATGCTCACTGGCTGTTTGTAAGTATCCTTTTTTTTCTCTTTTCGCACAAATAAATAAAAAAAATATGGGATTACGTAAGAAGGCAAAGGTTTCTCATCTGTTTTCATGACTTTCTATTTAACGCCATCAACTTTTTACAAGCTTATATCTAACTTGCAATGTGTCTTGTATGTAACTTTATGTTTTATTTAGGACATCCTTTTCGGCACTCTTAATAGGTATAGGTACGTCTTGTCTAATAAGTAAGATTCCGATTGGGCTATAATTTTGCATACCTACTTATTTAAGTTGGAAAACTTTACAATATTATGGAGTCAATGAGTTGTTCCGTTGATGGAGCTGGACGGAACTTAGCTATAAAAACAATATAACCTCATTGAGCAAGACTCGTCTAGATTGACATCATTTTGCTTTACGAGCACTTTATGGGAGCGATGTCTAAGGTCTATCACGGAGACAGAAGTTAGTCTCAGTAATAAAACGACGCAATGTCATCGAGTTTCGGCTTATTTTAATTGTCTTATTAAGAACATTGGCCTTACAACAAAAGCTTGTACGAAAAAATATATTTTTTAAATATCTTCTTATTATAGTATTTGAATTCTTCGCTTTGTCTGATCCTTGGTCTGTTTGTTCGTTAGCATCGCCCGCCTTCGTGTAGCCACTACCTATATTTTTGCCAATAATTTTCCCTAATTTTTTATATATGCCCAACCATAGACATAGAATTTTTTTTACTACGTAAGAAGACGGAACATGCCGAGTGCGACAAAAAATACGTTAATGTCGCTAATACAAGAGCAAAAGAGATAGCGATCACACTGACATGAGCCAACTTTTGGATGAGAGTCAACCGCGGTAATCCTAGCTGATAAAGTGTCAAACGAAAATTGGATTTTTCTTATAGTAAACTGTGTTTTTCCATAAGTTTCCTTACCTTGGAAAGATGGTATTTTGCAGCTTTACCGACTGTGATACAACAACAAACAAGATTTCCAGTAAATACACATTTCACGGGTAATTTTGCCAGACACATATTTCTCCAGTTAGTCACTATTTCCTTCGCAACTTCACCAAAAAACCACTCAAAATCATGCATTTTATATTTTCATTGAAAGATAACACAATATTTATTAGTTATTTAAGGAATTCAGTAATATATTGCATAAAATATAAAATTGTCTGATTCCGCTAGGGCTTGACTAATTATTGACGTCATTTTATGTCATGAATATATATATCGATAAAAAGTCAATAGTTTTTTTGTTATCAGTACAAACTTTTTTTTGAATAAAATTACAATCGGAATATTTTATAATGAGTTTCGATTTTCGTTGGTAAGATTTATTTCCTAACATTGGTCCCTATATATATTATTATGTATTTTTTTTGTTACAGTTAATTTTATCTGTCTAGCGCTTATTCTTTTTTCTTATTCTTATAAAAACAATATATATATTATTTCTGTAAAAGTAATTGATTACTTTTTATTTTGACAGATTCCCAACAAATGACAATTTTAAAAATGGATAACCTTTGTGAATAGACCGAGTTGGGCTCCCAAAAGGTGTTCTATTATTTGCAGTAAACATTTCGAGCTAACGCGTTTTATACAAAGAATGCAGAAGAATTCAGAAGGATTCTTAGCCAACTTTATTTGTTCCTATAAGTGTACATAATTCGTCAGTTGGGTGCTGGACTATTTTTCGATGCTGGTTTGTCAACATTTATTGGCATCATAATGTATTTCACCTTTTCACCCAAGAGAAAAATGATTGAATATTTCATTTTCAGTTATTATTTTATGTTTATTTGCAATGTTTAACATTAATATCGTTCATTAAGGATGAAGGAGATTAGGAGAGACCTTAGTTCCGCTTTGTATATTAATAAATTCATTCAAATTGCAATTAGTATTTGTTTAATAAAATATTAATTCTCAGTACTTACTGGTACACTATTTTTCTTATATATTACTTAAGTATTGTAAGGCAATTGATAGCGACAAATATATTTATATATAATGTAATATTACTCTTCTCTTCTCGCAGATTGTATAAGTCGATTGTCGGCAAAGGAAAAAACACTTCAATCATTTTAATATATCACATAATATACTGCAACAATTTTAAGGGTTTAGATAGAACATCTATGTTCTTAAGGCGGGTCTCTTGCTACTGTTTTTACGAAACATTACACAAAAACATGCAAAAAAAAAGGGGCGTGGCTATACAATTGTCTATGGCATACACATAATTCTGCTTTCCAAAGCAGATGGAAAACATGCGCAGCGCGGGGCGAGAGGGGAAGGGTTCCTTTTTAATTATTTTATGGTTCTGGGTACGAGTCCTTTAGAGCCTATCTGTCCTATATATCTATATATCTTCTTTTCTTTATTACTATCCTTGGATCCATACCAGGAGTTACAAATAGAGATCTAAACCGATCGTCTATATGTAACTCCAGGTAAATATTAAAATTGCGATCCCGTAAATATTCTCTAATACGAAATCTGAGTTTTCTTTTCGTTTTAGCGATTGCATCTACAATTGGTAAAACGCAGAACACATCTTCTAATTCTTCGTCTGGCAGAAATGATGATAACAGTAATCAAAAATAAATATTATTAGGTATCTTAAGGCCCTACCCAAATTTTCCGGGGTCCAGTGGCGCTGCCATTTAAAATAAATCATTTAAAAGGAAACGGAGAAATCATTTAAAATTGTGTCTTGGTCAAGTTTTAGATACCCATTCAAAGTATTTTTTAAACTACTTTTTGTAGTTTAAAGTGAGAACGTGAAGCTTTTCTACGCACATTTGCGAAAAACGGCCACTTTTAGCTAATGTGCGTAGAAAAGCTTTACGTTCGCACTTTAAATTATAAACAGTAGTTCATAAAATAGTTTTAAGGGTTATCTAGGGCTTGACCAAGACACAATTTTGAATGATATCTCCGTTTCCTTTTAAATGATTTATTTTAAATGGCGGCTTTTTTTTTTGGCGGCACTTTTCAAAAATTTAAATAAATTTTTGAAAAGTGGAGTCACCTAAACGAATGGTTTTTCCATACAAAAAACTGTTCGTTTAGTGACTCCGCATTTGAAAAGTAGCACCTCATGGTGTGGTTAACCATAGAGAATATAAACCCTAACGTTAAAAAATGTTTCGTTCAAAACAGAAATTATTCGCTGGAGACGGTTTGTGTATGAAAAATAATATTTTTGTTTCGTGTTTTTTGTGTAAACTCTGATCTGCTGATAAGTCAACTTGTACGGGAGGTAATTTTTTTTTTTCTTATTCACATATGTTCCTTGAGAAAGTTGTTTGCTATCATGACCTGAATTTAGCCTGATAACATATTTTTATCCGTTTATTCCATTTTCCACCCACGCATCTACTAAAGTAATATAGCTACTGAACTGACTTTTAGACTTGGGCGACATCTACACCGCTAGGGACAAAGAGATTAAAATGTTTTAAGTATATATTTCTTGTCATAACATTACCAAGAACATTAATTCATAATCACAATACATTTTTTTATCGATATCGACGAAGTACGTGGCGTGTAGTAGGTACAACCATTTTAAAGTCAGACATGACATTTCGTTTCTGGTCTCATTTTACAATAAGGTAGTTATATCTTGTAGTATGATAGATCTATGTGCCCAACCATGGGACAATAAAGTTTATCTCCATCTTCGGGGATTACGGCTGTTTACTTCACTAGGGATAACTTCAGAACGATGCCTCAGACAGACAGACCAACAGACGGTAGTGTCAAACTTATAATACCCCTCTTTTTGTTCGGGTGTTAAAAATACGCATTTTTCTAGAGTATCGGCGTCCAGTGCTACAATCTTCGCGTACATAGGCGAGCTGCATTCCACCGCAAAACGAGACACAGTCATCTTGTTTGCTTCCACCTCTATCGCATTCACGTTTATCGTGCTACCGAGTAAGTACTTATATTTATTTATATTACCTACCTGAATTCCAATCAGGACCCCGGAAAATTTAGGTATTCTATCCTTCATTCCGACTCGCACTTGGCCGCTTATTCTGCTTATTTTTTCATCGGTTAGGTAATTAAAAAATATTGTGATCGTATTTTTTTCTTAGTGGTGACGTAGCGTCGCTTAGCGGGGAACTATCTTTGTGAATTTATACTGTTTTGATAATCTGAAAATCATGGGTCAATTATATGGGCAGGTGGTCTGACGACCTGACCAGGATCACTGGAAGGCCCTGGATGCAAGCCGCTCTAGATCGGTCATTTTGGAAATCTTTGGGAGAGGCCTATGTCCAGAAATGGTCGTTGTGCGGTTGAAATGACTGAATGAATGAATATGGGCAGGTAAAAAAAAATAAAAAAATTGAATACACTAGGTCTAATTACTGACTAAACATTTGAATCTTTGAATCTTAATTTTTCTAACAGTATTGGGCTGGCTAATCCTCTCTGGCTCCTGGACATTCAAGTTCCTCCACCTCAACGTGCGGCCGTGGCGCGTGTACATATGGTCGTGGAGCCTCTGTGGCCTGTCGGCTGCCTTCATCCTGATATTCCTGCCGGAAAGCCCTCGGTACCTGCTAGTGGCCAAGGGCCCGGAGGAAGCTAGGACAGTCCTCGCTGGAATATACGCTTGGAACAAACGGAAGAAGAAAGAAGACTATCCTGTAAGTCTTTTACTTTTATATACTTAGAATATGACTTCTTTTAGCTAGTCCCAGTAGCCCCACCGAGTTTGTTCTACCAGTAGGACTACTGGGATATTTCATCCCAATTTACCCGTGCTGTAATCCCATGCTGGTCTGGGAGAAATGAAAAAACTTAGAATGTACTAGCTGCTTCTCTTCCCGCGCAGATCGTAAAAGCCAATCGAGGGAATGGGCAAAAATGCGAATCATGTTAACAGGCGATGTGGCTAGCAACCCATCACTGTATTGATTGCTTTTCCATCTTCTCGCCCACCATGACACTAAAAGTGGCTTTTGGGTCTTGCGGCCCTGGGTTCTGCATAGAGCCACAAGACCCAAAATGCTCTGTCTGCCCTATTAGGGATAAAGACGTGATAGTACGTAATCTACCCGTTGGCTGTAATGTAACAGTACTTCTAACTGGAATATTCTTAATCCCAATAGACTGTCAAAATTTTTTTTGGGGTTATTAGAAGGATGTGTAAGGAGCGGTTTTAGGATGTATTGGGGCTGTGTCTGGACTGGTTTTGGATTAATGGGGTCCTTCTTATTTCTATTCTATCAGTTTGTCCACATAATTTTAACACGTAAAGATGTAAAATGTTAAGAACGCAAATATATTGTGAGCCTGTCGGTTGAAAGTAGTGTTGAGTTATCCTGTGTTGAACTAGAGAATTGTATTGCGCGTACAGACCCCCGAAAGCTGACATTAATACTTTAGAATCAGTAATTGAAGATTTTTTGAGAAAATTTAGTTATTAAAAACAACGTCACGTGAGCAGATTAAAAAATCGTCCAAGTAACAGTAACAAAAATCAAGGCCTCTGGTCATCTCATCGACAAATCTTTGGAATGTTTGACCTGCGTTCCTCAATCCAAAAGTCATGTAATTGAATTCGAACATTCCAAAGGGCGTTGTGATGGCTGTTTTAGGGATATCATCAGGGCAGACTGGTATCTGATTGTAGGCTTTCACTAAATCTATTGTGCTGAAGACCTTACAACCAGAAACATTGTGAGTGAAATCCTGCACATGTCGTATAGGGTATCTGTCTGGAATCGTGCGAGCGTTGAGCATCCTGTAGTCACCGCATGGTCGCCACCCGTTATCTTTCTTTGGAGCTAGGTGCAGCGGCGAAGCCCAGGGGCTCTCTGATGGACGAGCAGTTCCATTCTTCAACATTGCTTCAAATTCAGCTTTCGCTATTTTTAGTTTGTCCGGTGCCAATCTTCTCGGTGTACACGAAATTGGCGGTCCTGGCGTTGTCCGGATGTGATGGACTGTTTGATGCCGTGGTATCCGCTGAGTGCCCGAGGGACGAGTTATTTCCGGAAAATTACTAAGTAGCTTGTGATACTTCGAGTCGCCGTATATGGTTTTCACTGACGAAATGCTAATAGTTGAAGTTGCTAGGGATGCTGCCGTTGACAATGTGGTTTTATTGTCAATTAGCCGACGATTACGACAGTCCACCATTAAATTGTAGAAGGAGAGGAAGTCGACTCCTATAATCGGTTTAGTGACGTCTGCCACTATGAATCGCCACGGAAAATCGCGTCGAAGACCAAGGTTTAAGTCCAGGTGGATGATGCCATAAGTCTGGATAGGCGTTCCGTTTGCAGCAAAAAGTCCATACGAGGTTGGTTCTCGCCATTGATTAACTGCTGTACGAGGGTAGACACAGAGGTCGCTGCCTGTATCAACTAAGAACTGCATTTTGGTCCGTCTGTCCATTACAAACAAGCGACTGTACGACGTGGGGCAGTCATCTGTCGCCATTAACGACCGCCCTTGCAGTTTTCCGACTTCTCATAGTCACACGGCTGCTGACATGACTTAGCGTTCTCACGGTATTTGTAATGGTAAAAACAAATTGGGTACCTTCTATAATTTGACTGCGATCGTAGTCCACGTTGGTTGTTATCAGTCCTGGAAATCGACCTAGACCTGGAATTTGACCTTCTGTCGTTACCGCCTCTAGAGGTAAGTGTTTCTATTTTGCGCGTCAGGTCCTCAATTTGCTGGGCCATTTTGGCTATCATGGGGTCGACTGATGTACTAGTTGCTGCTACCTGAGGCGTCGGTGGTACCAGTTCGTGAACTTTGTCTGCCAAGTCAGCAATAGATGAAAGGGGTGAGTCAGGTTGACATGCGATAACTGTTTGCAAATTCGCTGGCAGGCGGCTGGTCCAAATGGTTCGCAGGAAATCTTCTGGTACGTTGGGACCTGCCAAGCCTTGAAGATGTCGCAAAAATGTGGAAGGGCGACGGTCTCCCAACTCTTCGTGCATGAGGAGCTGTTTGACCTCCTTTTCTCTGGATGCCGACAATCTTTTTATCAACTCTGATTTCAATTTTTCATACTTCCCTTTTGCAGGTGGCGATATTATTATGTCCTTGACTTCGGCTGCATATCGCTGATCTAGTTGGGCGATGACGTAATAGTACTTGGTCTCGTCGTTCTTTATCCCTGAGAGTATGAAGTTACCTTCTATTTGAGCGAACCAAACGCTGGGCTCTTCCGCCCAAAACGGTGGTAATCGCACGCCTACTCTAAAGATATCGGATGGTGTAAACGATCCTTTTCCTACGTCGATCTCATCGCCGGACGCATCGCTGCCACTTGCGGTTTCCATAGTTTTTCAATAAAATAAATCTGCCTTACTTGCTTATAAACTGGAATCCAGTATATGCCGGGGGTGTGTTCACTCTTGAGGGGTCACCAGTATAGCGGGGTCGTAGTGACGAAGGACTCTTCATACAAACAACGAGCCACTATTAATATTGTATATTTAGTAACAACAATGTTATATACATAAAACACAAGTAATATTTTCCAGCACAATGCGTGAGATGTTATTTATAATAATTATTTATGTAGTTGTGATTCGCAAGCTTCGTAGGCAGCCGCAGAGAAGATCAAGAAGTCAGTCGTAGAACGTCACTTTGTTTCTTCTTGTCACCGGGCGCAACTTCTTGTAGGTGGCCAGTGATTTCATAGCGAGCGGCTAGGCACGCAAGAAGGTAAGTGTTTATGTCTGACTGTTGTGTTTATTTTGTATGTGTAGTGGGATGTGTGATATACTAAATATATATGTAGGTATAGTAATATAGTAATTATATATAAATATTTTTATGATTATGTGGACACGCCACAATGTCGCAAAAACATAATATTGTGTGGTGACTTTAACGTCCGTAAGATTGTATTAGATTAGTTTGAGATTAGATGACTAGTAGTTCATAAAATAGTTATAAGGATTGTCTAGGGCTTGATCGAGAATCATCAAGCATATTTTAAAAAAAAAAACTTATTATATAATACAATTTTCATACATTATAACACATAAAAACACATTACATAACCTTTTTTAGGTGGAAACGATAACGGGTGGTTCGATAGTGGCCTCTAGACACGGTTTCAAGGTGGCCTTTCGGAACCTGGCCCTGTTCACCAAGTTCCCACTCCGGCGATGTGTCATGATATCCCACATGTGTATGTTCATGATATTTATGCAGTAAGTTACTTCAATATAGGTATTACATGTAAAATATCATCATCATCATCACCAGGTCTTTTTGTCTCCACTACAGGAGCACGACCCTCTCTGCACTAACAGAGCCATTGGCCAGCGCAGCCAGAGGACTTGGCCTACACTCTCCACGCTGGCCGGGTTGAAGAGGTCTCATTGATGTTTATAAGCTTTGTTTAGCTTGTATTTCCTAAATCGCCTTCTACGACATTCACGGGAGGACTTAGAGTGGCCTTATTCTACTCTGCCAGAAACCACAAGACAATGTTAAATATACAGGGTGCAATTTAAATCATTAACATTAATTTAACTTATTATCATACTCACACAAAAGATATTTTGTACGGTAACAAAACTGCAATTACTGCAGTAATTAAAAAGTAAGAAAAATGAACAAAGTATAAAAACACTCCGAGTCGTGCGCACGTACTGATACCTACGAGCAGCAAGATCAAAGACCCTGTTGCGCACAGCAACAGATACAGCTGAGCGGCTAGGGCGGCTAGCATACAAAAGTAGACTTTAACTTACGAGAATAAGGTTTAAAGACGAATGGGGACGGGTCGTGTCACACGAATGCTTGAGGATAGTCGGTACGTTTGAAGTAGGAACGAATGTTAGGGTACTACGACGTGACGAAATTTATACTATTATAATTATTTATTTTTCGTGCATTTAATGTCGATCAGTTTTTTTATTTATAATTGCAGTAATGGTATCTATCAAAGATCTAACGCATATTTACGAGGCTTTCTTTAAGACCACTACTGATTGAAATTTTATTAGTCTAAAATTACTTTGTATCGTGGTTATAGTAGATACTTGAAAGGATGCCAACGAATAGAATTCCATTCCACCCTGTATATTAAAACTCTTGTAGAAAATAATTTAGGATTTACTGAACATCACATAGTACACACGCATTTGAAGCATGCGTCATTCTAACCGTATCAAATTAGTAAACCAAACATTGTAATGCTAATCAAAATCAATCATCATCATCGTCATCATCAGGTCTTTTTAGTTCTTCTGCAGAAGCACGACCCTCTCTGTACTACTAGAGGAGCCATTCTTGACTAGAGCAGCCATAGAATTTTTCCTACACTGGCAAGACGTGTTGAAGAGGTCCCATTGATGTTAGCATGCTTTGTTTGGCTTTTATTTCCTAAGTCGCCTTCTACGATATCCACGGGAAAACTTGGAGAGGTCCTATTCTACTATGTCGAAAAACACAACGGCGATTAAAATTCAATAAATATAGTACTCGTTGAAATCCTTTCCTTTCAGAATAAATGGCCTATGTTGTTGGCTACCAGATATACTGCATGGACTGTTTACCAACATAAACCGGCAGGTCAGCTTATGCCAAGTTATGATGGCAAAGTATAAGGAAAAGTCTGATGTGAGTTCTAACTTTAGGCTTTTGTCTCTTATCGATTGTGTTGATTAGCTATGCTACAATATCATCATTATTATCAGGTCATTTTAGTCTCCACTGCAGGAGCGCGACCCTCTCTGTACTACCAGAGCCATACTTGGCCAGAGAAGGCCAGAGGATTGGGCTTACACTCTCCACACTGTCCAGACGGATTGGAGAGGCCTCATTGATTATAAGCTTTGTTTAGCTTGTTATTCCTAAGTAGCCTTTTACGTAATCCACGATGTGGCGACCTCTACACCACTACGAGGAACTAAAAACCACAAACAACAATGAACCAAGCAATACCATAGTTCACAAGAATCATACGAGATGGCGCCAGCAGAATCTACATCTCGATCTCAGAGTTCTGGTTGCAACTGACTATATACTCGTACAACCTCTGACGATACACCGTCGGAGCTGCGGTTTCCCAGGTGCAACACCATGCCTGGCGGGAAGATCTTCCCTTAGTGGCGGTCGAGCATATCACCTCGCTCCCGCTACAGTGGTGACCCCGACGTGATTGGAAGCAGCCTTCTCCATCATCAGCAGCCAAGCAACCAGACCGCTACAACGGCAAGACTTGAAGTAGTCCTATTTTTTACCTTTACTCTGCCGGACACTACATGTCCTTTTCTGTCGCTCAGGACAGGCATTTGCTAAAGCGACGCCACGAGACCGGCCATGCTGATGCGTTTCGTTCGTCGCTCTCTCTCTTTCTCTTGCTTTAGCAAATGATGGTCACAACTTAGATAGGCCTTAGATGGTAAAAGCCCATTAAATACCATTTTCCAATTGAATTAAGAGGCCTGACCTTTTTCGATGTACTAGAAAAAAAATTACAGCAAAGCAATAAATAATGTTATTTTATTTTTTTCCAGTCAGTTTACGCCTTGGCTGACACTAAGAATTGCGCGGAAAAGGACATCCACTACATGGTGTATCCCACTTCGATCATCATCGGAATCCTCACTGCAGTTGTGTTCATCACCACGGGTTACATCGTTGCCAAGTGCAGCAAAATTAAATTATATTGTAAGTCTCATTGAAATGGTGTGAATCTTTAGCGCTTTATATTGCAGGAATCATGATTCCTTTCTTTTTCTCTTTATCTCATGTGAGCGTGTTCCCAGTTGCATACTCTACTGCTGGAGTGATGTGAAGCCTGGGCACCACTTTTCGGCGTTTTCTTTTTAACTTCCTTGATTGTAAGATCATTAGGAACACACATATTATTCTTGACCGATCTAGAGCGGCTTGCATCCCAGATCCTTCTAGATCGGTAATTTTAGAAATCTTTGGGAGAGGCCTATGTCCAGCAGTATACGTTATGCGGCTGAAATGATGATGATGATGATATTACATATTCTTGACATTGTCAAGATATGCGTGCTCATTGATTGATTGACGTACTTAATTGTAAGTCAAACAATGATACTAATTATTTCAGTGTCTGTTTCAATAACTGTTTAACACGCAGATTGCAGATGCTTTGGTTTATGTAAACTGTTAATCTTTGTATAATTTGATCCGTCTTCCGGGGCCTGGCGTGGGTAGCATGGCATCCCTGTCCTTTTACTTTTCTTTGGTATTGGAACCCTTACCTTCCATAATCTTCATTAGCATCCCAGCCTTTGTGCCACTTACTGCTGAGCGTAGTCCTTTCTTCATCATCATCATTGCAGCCGCATAATGCCCACTTCTGGACTTAGACCTCTCCCAAGGATATCTAAAATAACCGATCTAGAGCGGCTGGCATCCAACGCCTTCCAGTGACCTTGTTCAGGTCGTCAGACCACCTTGTGGGTGGGTGTCCTACGCTTCGCTTGCCAGTATGTGGTCGCCAATCGACCACCTTTTTGCCCCATCGGTTATCGATTCGTCGCGCTATGTGTCCTGCCAATTGCCATTTTAACGATAGCTTGTTGAAATGGCAGTGAGACACATCTGCTGGACTATGTCAGTGACTTTAGTTCTCCTACGAATTTCATCATTTCTGACTCGATCACGTAGAAAAACACCGAGCATAGCCCTTTCCATAGCGTGTTGCACGACCTTGAGCCTTCTTATGAGGCCCATAGTAAGGGACCACGTTTCAGAGCCATAAGTCATCACTTGTAACACATTGGTTGTAGACTTTAGTCTTGAGTCCTCTCTTCGACGCCATCTATCTCGGTCCTGCGCTGCTCTAATTCATTCATTGGTTATATCGTCAACCCTTATAGAATTTTCAAATCTATTCTAATTTCAGGTGCAGTAGTGGCATCAGGCTCAATAATGCTAGCTGTATCAGGGGTGTTAGAAATCCCTGTTCTAGCTGTTATACTGTTTGTTATTGGTCTGTGCTGTGGTACTATGTCGTCTCTATTGGCTACTGTAGCTGTGCAGGTGTTCCCGACAAATATTAGGTACTTCAGGTACTTTGATATCACAATAATATTAGAAGAGCAAAATTTTGTGAGTGTATGTGTATGTCAGATACTTCTTCATGCGCAAACGGCTGGACCAATTTTGATAAAATTTGGTATGCAGGAAGGCACCTTAATACATAGGCTACTTTATGCGCGAGTAACACCGCGGGGCGCAGCTAGTAATATTATGAATGTGAAAGTCCGTTTGTTCCTAACTCTGTTTGTTCTGTTACCTCTTCACGCCTAAGGGGTTAAGCGTATGTATGCTGGGTACGTATCAGTGGCGGATCCTCCTTAGAAGCCGATTCCCATCGAGTTACCTTAGGGGCTTCTAACATATTATATGCATTTATTACTAAAAACAATTATAACCTACGTATATCCTACTTTTTTCATAAGCCGAAAACTAGCAACATGATTGGATTGCACACACCCACATATTCAAAATACGAAAATTCTATCTGGTTACAAATACACTTACAATGATAAATGTATGAACACGTTCAGACACATATTACACACACTAAGTTATTAAAAATAAGCCGGACATGGAACGGCTTATTAACTTTTATATAACCTAATTAGGTAGTTAATTCGTTTCATAGTTTTATAGCTGTACTAGCCTAAATTCTCACCCAACGCCACTGGTACGTATATGTATGCTGGAATATCAGACACAATAGGTAATGAATTCTCGCGTAGATCTACGCAACGGCATGCGACAGATTAAACCACTGAACCGATTTAAATGAAATTTGATATGGATAAAGTTAAAACCCGGGGAAGGATGCAGGATAGTTTTAATTCCAAAAATCATTCATTAAAAGAAGTAAAAGGGGAGTGAAACTTTGAATGGAGAACCCTATTTTGCCATTAGACTTTATTACAAAGTACCAAATTTAGGCAAACGAGTCGCGGGTGAAATCTAGTTAGGTATAAGTATAAGGGCTCTATAAAACAAGCAATAATGTTACCCTGGTCGCCGACCATCGCAAAATGCCATTGCTCTCACGAACTATAGCGCGACGGTCCTATATATCGTTTTCCTACGAACCCAACTTATCTTTTTCGGTAGATTTTTTTTGAGGATCGTTCTAGGGTGCATATCAGTATAAGTGTTTTATTTAATTGTGCAAGATATATATTTTTTACATTTATAAAAAAAGAAACGTAAACGTTGAAGCATTTACCATTATTCCATTTGGATACGTTGCATTTGCGAAAAACGGCCACTTTTAGCTAATGTGCGTAGAAAAGCTTCACGTTCGCACTTTAAATTATAAACAGTAGTTCATAAAATAGTTAAAAGGGCTATCTAGGGTTTGGTCAAGACGAAATTTTGAATGATATCACCGTTTTCTTTCAAATGATTTATTTCAAATGGCGGCCACTGGACCCCGGAAAATTTGGGTATGGCCACTGAAATTTAAACTCGAGACTTTTTTTTTAGAGCCTTGGCTTTATGCACGATGTACATGTGTGGTCGCCTGGGCGCAGCTGTGGGCGGCAACCTTCTGGGATTGGCGGTGCGGATGCACTGCGAGCTCATCTTCCTTATTGCTACTCTCGCTACAGCTGGTGAGTTTTATCTTAGCGCGGACTTAGTCAGTTCGCGACTTCTGTCTGCGACGATCGCCGACCGCGTAATCCGCCGACTTCTGCCTGTTAGAGCCCTAAGCTTTGCTGCTGTGTGCTTTTGAAGAATCTCACGTTTTTACCGGACTGCGCTACAAGGATGGTTGTGTTTTTTGGCATTATAAGCAGCTATGGATTTTAGTCTGAGAGTTGTCAGATTCATATTAATTGCCAGAGTGACACAGACAGGGTATATAAAAAAGTATATAGTATATATAAAAAAATTGTGTCAAGGAAGAGAGATCTATGCTCATTGCTCAGCAGTGAAAGAAAGAAGGGCTGAGATGATGATGACAAGTATAAAATATTATAGAGTTTTTTCAAGCAGTCGGGATTTCTTTCCATCACATCGTTCGAATTTGAAATTGGATTCATTATACGAAGGTTGACGTGGTATACATCACATGGACACAGAATAAATAAATAAATAATTATATGGGAACAAATTACACTGGTTGAGCTAGCCCCAAAGTAAGTTCGAGACTTGTGTTATGGGATACTAACTCAACGATACTATATTTCATGCCAAATACATATATAAATAAACATCCAAGTCCCAGGACAATTTGAAAAGGCCATTTTCCAACTGCCCTGACCGGGGATCGAACCCGGGACCTCTGGGTGGCGGACTAGCATGGTGACCACTACGCTACGGAGGTCGTCAAATAAAAATAAAAAATATAATATAACATATAAAATGGAATATTCTATGGTCCCGCGAAATATGCGGCCTCTTTCCTAGTGATGTAAAAGGCTCGAGGCCACCGAGTCCTTTTGTCTGGAGCTCGGAGTCGTTTGCAGGGCTCGCCTCGTTTGTGTAAGGCTCGACGACTTGGGAGTCTTTTACGGAGCTCGAGCCTTTTTGAGAGCTCGATACTTTTCGAGAGCTCGATCGATTTAGAGGCTTTTTCACGGCTTGAGTCTTGCGAGCTCTCTGAGCAACAAGTCGAGCGTCGAGCTTCAAATATTTTTTTGTGAACTTGAGTTATTCTTAAAAGCTAGATTTTATTTTAAGACTCGAGCTTTTTAAAGGCTTTAACTCTTTTAAAGCCTCGAGGCGTAGCTCAGAGAGCTCGCGTCTCAGCTAGGCTGGGGTCTACGAGCCTACCGAGCTCACCGAGTCCTGCCAATCTGCCTCGAGCCTTCAAAAGTGGAACTCGACGCCTCGAGGTTTGCACATCACTACTCTTTCCTCGTCCTCGTACCTCGTACCCTCGGAACAGAGTCCCATATTTCGTTATGAGATTCCATTCTGTATTTAATACTTATATTGATTCTGTGACATGGTTTCTGTTCGATCATTGCCAATGGATATCGGCAGTGCTTTCCTCTAGGTATAACTGTAGACCAGCGGCGTAATGTAGGCATGCTGTACTTACCACAGGCACATCATTGCCATAAGCTGAATAGTCCCATTTTGGAAATAAAGATTCTTTTCATTATTTCTTTCTAAAAGGATAGTATTATTGATTTAAATAATTAATTTGATTGAATTAATTTTTTTTCTTTACACAGCATCTGTGCTACTGATGTTGCTGTGGCCGGATCCTATGAAAGTGAGAAGCGAGATGGAAAGCAAAGGATACACATATTGATTTCGCTGTAAAGCGCTTTTGCCGTCGCAGTGTCTGGGACATCGTTCTATTGTCATGCGTTCCCCGATTATGTGTGTGGCATTTCCAACGGGATCCTGAGTCCCAGTCTCAGAGGCATGCATTAGACCATAATACCTTCTGAGTTGTTGCCTAGAATAGAAGGTCGTTGAAGAACATCTTACCTTTTGGATCCTAATACAAGAACGTGAGAAGCGAGATGGAAAGCAAAAGATACACATATTGATTTCGCGGTAAAGCGTTTTCACCGTTGCGTTAACTGGGACATCGGTCTACTTTTACGCATTCCCCGATGATGTGTGGTATTTCCAACGGGATCCTGAGTCCCAGTCATATGGCAAGCATAAGGATATCATGCCTTCTGAGTAATTGTTAAGGTCGTCGAAGAACATCTTACCTTCTGGATCCTAATAGAAGATTTCGCTGTGTTTTTACCGTCGCATTATCTAGGACATCGTTCTATTTTCATGCATTCCCTGATAATGTGTGGTATTTCCAACGGGATCCTTAGTCCTAGTCTCAGTGGCAAGCATAAAGCCACTTACCTTCTGAATTGTTACCTAGAATGTAATCGAATAACATCATACCTTGGAGATATGCGTATTATTATTGAAACTGGGACTGTGATTTTAATATATTATTCGTTTCTGTATGTAACTAACATTAGAATTAAGTTTTTACTAATAGTGCATAATATGATTATGGATCCAAGATATGAAATCAATTATTTGATATTTATATCTTCGTTTTTATTTATTATCGACTAGCTGATGCCCGCGACTTTTGTGGTGATTGTGATTAAAAGTAAGAAAAGAGAACAAGATTTTTATTTTATTGTTTTGTTTAATTTCCTGCCCGGGTGTTAGGTTCCTCCGATCACACTTTTTTTAAAATTCCGTAGTAAACGAGGAACCCTTTAGTTTTGCCATGTCTGTCTGTCTGTCCATCCGCGGTTTTACTGAGCGGCCATAATTACAGAGAATTTCCGAAATATTAGGTTATACATATATGGACACGCGGAAAACTATCAGACCTAAGCAAGGCTTACAATTTTACAAACTATAGAAAATGAACTGAAATTTCATTCAAATTTAATAGAAAATTAGTTTTTGACCTATTTTAATGGCGTGAACTCAAAATCGGCATTCGCAACTGCCCTACCCTGCACGTGGCCCGACACGCACTTGGCCAATTATTTTAGGGTTCTGTAAACAAACGGTAAAAACGGGACCCTTTTACTAAGACTCCACTGTCCGTCCGTCCGTCGTTCTGTCTGTCTGTCTGTCTCTAGACTGTATCTCATGTTCTATGATAGCTAGGCAGTTTATTTCTGTTGCCGCCATAACAACAAATACTAAAAAACGACGGGTTGCACTCTGGGAGTGCCGGCAGAAGTGAAAACACAGCAGTATGGCCACTACACAGACGGTCGAGCCATCAGCTGTCACCATCCATGGATGCGCGTAGCACGCTGTAACATAAACACACACGAACATTCGCGCAAGCGCCCTGCGCCGCCTAAACGAAACAGCAGGCGCAGGCATACATTTTCGCCGCGCCGTAGAAAGAGAGGGGGATACTCCCTCTCCTACGCCGCGCCAGCTGTCTACTCTCCATCCGTCTTACGAATTTTCGATCAGGTCACGTGTCCTGACGCGAGCGTGTCCTGACGCGAGTTTAACATTTTTTACCCATTCCAAAAAAAGTGCACAACGCCGCTAAAGAAGTTTTCACTTCAAAAACATAAATGTTTAATTGCGGCTCCTACAAAACAAACGTTATTTTTTATCGATAATAGTACGGAATCTTTTGTGCGCGAGTCCAATTCGACTTGGCCATTTATCTTAATTTCGTTCCGAACATGAAATAGCCTTTAAGACTTTTGATTTTTTAGAGCATCTCTAATAAAAGGTAAAAAAAAACTCACCTCTGTATGATAGATAAATGTACTGCAAGTTATTTAAAAAAAACACTAATTTAGTTCTTTAATTTGTGTACTTATTTTTTCTGGTTTGAAGTAATTTTTGGTCTGTGGATATATAACTAAATTTTTATATCTATGATCACTGATCATTCATCAGCATCAATCAGCATTCATCAGAGATCAATTTTTTCTTATTTATTATTCTGAAGGTAAAAATTTTGCTCTTTGATTTTATTTCAAGATTAACGTCAAAATTCTTGTATGACAGCCATGACAACATTTGAAGAAGCTTTTGAGCTGACTGGTTTGTGTATTTTATTTTCATAATGATGATATATTGACTATTTAATAGCAGCAAATAATTTGTTATAATATGTGATGTTTATGTCTATTACCTCGGTCGTCTTTAACCTGCCTAATAGAGTACTATCCTGCCTACACTAGCATAACGGGTTATTCCCAGAGTCCTCCATTGCTATTGTTCTCAAAAAATTAAAATCTCATATATTAGTTCCCAATAAAAAGAAATTTTATTATATGCTCCAAGCAATAAATTATTATTAAAAAAAGTTTATTATTTTGTTCCAAATCTGCTCCATAGGTATTTGGAATGATTCCCAAAGTCCTCCACTGATTAATTAGTTTTTTATTCCCAAACTGCTACATCTAAATAATTATTAAATATTTCATGAGGTACAATCAGTCACAAAATTACTAAACCATTTTAATTTGTATTGTACTTTGTAACTTAAATTATAACGATACATATAAAGTTCCCTATATAATGATATATATAGGTAATAATCGTGCATCTTTGAGGTTGTAAACATGTAAAAAAAAGATCAAAAAGGTCTCAGATGTCAACTATATACGCAATTTTAAATTATGTTTATCACTCAATAAATACTGATTTTAAATTGAAAAGTCTTTTATTAAATTTTATCTTATACTTGAATTTTTATTTGCAAAGCTTTTGATCCTGACTGTACATCAGCTATTCTTTTGGAGTAAAATGCAACTTAGACCAGGTACTTATTTTTATTAATGCTTTATGATTAAAATGGGGTGGAGGACTCTGGGAACATTTTAAAATTATCATGGAGGAAAACCTAAATTAGAAATAATATTTTTGTCGTGGAGATCTTTGGGAACTTTTTTTGGAGGACTCTGGGAAAAAACCAGCAAAACTACACCATACAATAATACTATACATACACTATCAAGAACGTCTGTCACGACGCTCAGCAGACAATGCCCAAAGCCGGAATACTCAAAAGCTATTTTAAGAGGTACAAAGCCAAGAGATAGATAACCATTCAAAACTACTGTTTCCAGTTAAGTGAGAACGTGAAGCTTTTCTTCACACATTTACCAAAAGTGGTGGTTTTTCGAAAATATGCTAAGAAAAAAAGCATTTGTCCCTCATTTTCGCCAATTTCCTTGATCAGCTTTTAAGATCTGTACGGTAAAAGGAGCTGCTAGTACATTATAAGATTTTCTCTTCCAGATCAGGTTAGTTGTAAACTTAGGTTCCTTCTGAGATTAAAGAACTTTAATCAGAGGGTTCATTGTAATATTTTTCCAGATCATGGATGGTTCAATTACTTAGTTACCTTCACCAGTGGGTTAGTGATGCTGCACGTTATGATGGAGTGCGTGGGGGTGGGGTATATCACCACGGCTGCCGCTTGTGAGATGGACCTCACAGCCACTGAGATTGGCCTCATCAATTCTGCCGCGTTTTTAGGTGAGGGAACTTTTTCGAGCAAGTTGTTGATGATCCAGAGATCTTGGGAAGCATACTTTGTGAAAAGTTGTTTCTAGTCCGGTTAGGATATTGCAGGCTTGAATCACCGGATTATCGGAAAAATAAGATGATACCGTGTTTTGGAAGGCACGTATTAACTGTAGGTCTCGAATGAATCTTAGCTCAAACCTTCCCAAAGATTGGTTCTGGTCGACACTTTGGGTTGCGGAGGTCAGACGACAGTCGCTCTGTGTAAATAACAGTCACCTGGTCTAATCTGTTTTGAAGCGATACCGCTGGGGATGATGGTGAATATATTGGGAAAAAAAGCTAGAAAATGCACCTCGGCCTTCAAAGCAGCACAGCGGGACGCGCTAAAGTGTGAAACTTGTTATACTATGCAACTACCTAAGCAAATGTCTATCATCATCATCATCATGTTTTTATCTCCACTGCAGGAACACAACCCTTTCTCTACTAATAGAGCTATACTTGACCAGAGCAGCCAGAGGACTTAGCCTACACTCTCCTCCCTGGCCAGACGGGTTGGAGAGGTATCATTGATGTTTATAAGCTTTGTTTAGTTTGTATTTCCTAAGTCGCCTTCCACGACATCCACAGGAGGACTTGGAGTGGCTGTTGAAACATTTCAATTTTATTTTATGTATCTACCATCTTAAAACGGCCTCTCTTAAATATTCACTTCTCCCACTACCCAAAGGTTGACTGGAAGAGATTGCTATGCGATAAGTCCGCCTTTGTATCATAATTCTGTCTTATTTATTTTTTTCTGTTTTGTATTTCCTTTTGTTTATGGTGCAAT
Source organism: Acrobasis consociella (assembly GCA_963555685.1). Lineage (NCBI taxonomy): Eukaryota > Metazoa > Arthropoda > Insecta > Lepidoptera > Pyralidae > Acrobasis > Acrobasis consociella. The sequence goes on from OY743116.1 coordinate 1,629,933, forward strand.
AAAGAGTATTTGTATTGTATTGTGTATTGTAAACAGTTTTGCAATAAATAATTTGGAGTTTGAGTAAAGAAGACGGGGCGGAAAAGCCCTAAAGGATACATAGGATAACACCTACTCTAATTCCCTGATCAAATTATACGATCAACGCGAAATGGTAAGTTCCAAGTTTTTTTTTAGGGATAATGGCAACAGCTCTGTTCTGGGGCTGCCTGAGTGACCGCTACGGACGGCGGAAGGTCATGCTGCCAGCCATCGTCGCCTCGTGCGCTACCTCCTTTGGGTCAACCATGGCGACCGACTTTGTTACCTTCTTGGTGATGAGGTTGATCACTGGCTGTTTGTGAGTTTTTTTTCTTTAATTTACTATTTTTTTACTTGCATATTTTGGCACCTAGTTGGGCAAAAAAATTCGCATTGGTATTTTCTTTTTCAAAAGAGGCTACATGAATCTTTCGGGGTTCAGTGCTGCCCCAATTTGAAATAAATTATTTTAAAGGAAACCAAGAAACCATTAAAAATTGTGTCTTGACCAATCCCCAGATTACCCTTCAAACTATTTTATGAACGACTATGTATGACTACGTTTACAGGTTGTTTATTTTATTTTTTTCTTTATTGGGGTAAACAAACAAAAACACAATAAATACAATTATTAAATATTAGTAAGTTGTAAAACAATTGTTTTTTCAACACCGCTTACCACAAATTACTATAAAAAATACAGTTTCGAACTAACATGTTACAATGTTGCATACAATTTTAGGTCAGAATTTCACGAATTTTTCTTTTGAAAGTAAAAGCAGACGTTATTGTAAGTCTATACTATTAAAGTGCACATTAAATGACTGAGTAAGCCGATAAAGCGAAGAGCGTTTACCGGAGTTGGTGCGACGTCTTGAAAGCGCCAACATTGGACATTTGTTGTTATTTCGACGGTGCGTTGTACGTGGAACTTTGTAATTTAACTCTTTCACGGACACTAAGCCAGACACAACCTACTGTCCATTAACGTGTTAATTTGCCTATCAATGGGCAACAATCGTATCTATTGTAAAATATATCAAATAACAACATGGCTTCAAGGTGTGTGCGTCTGACGTCTAACTTATTAATATTATATTTGCTAAGAAGATCCGCATATGGCAACTTTCATGGTAGCACCTGTAATGCACGCAGCGCAAAAATTTGCGTTAAACTGACTCAAGAGCATCAATGTACTTTTTATAATATGGGTTCCATATGGGCACAGCATATTCAATTTGGGATCGGATCAAGGATTTATACAAGTAAATGTAAGTTGAGGGTCGGATAAACTTTAAACTAGTGTAGTAACTTTTAAACGCATAACGAATCCAAACAATTTAAATGGTTTTTTTAATAATATTGTCTACGTGTAAATCCAAATGTAATTGACTATCCAGGGTTACTCCTAAATCTTTGATGAAAGTGACAGTGTCTAATGCAGTTCCACATAAAAAGTATATATATTAACTTACCTTTTTCTTTTTTGTAAACGTAATGCATTTACATTTGTCAATACTTAGATTCAATCTGTTATCTTTGCAATAGACACTGAAACGGTCAAGATCTTCTTGTAATTCAATCTGGTCTTGGATACTTTCTATGTCATGATAAATGTTAAGATCGTCTGCATAAAGCAAAAAATTACTATGTTTAAAACACTGCTGTAGGTCATTAATAAATAAGACAAATAGGATATATAATACTTAGGATAGGAAATACTTTCGTTATTATGTACCTTTTCCCTAGCACATCACCTAACAGAAACGTTCAAATTTTTGTAAGTAAATTTAATACAAAAATTTGTTGGAAAGATCTTGCTTCCTTTCGTTTTTTACTAAGCAAAGTTTAGAGAACTGCCTTTAATTGTTTATTTTCTTAGGCGCTTGAGGGTTACTATGAAACAGTTTCTTGTGGACATTAGTTTAAGACGTCAGTAGGTACGTTATTTTTGCATGTTCACCAATTATTCGAAGACGCTTGAAACAATTTGGAAAATTCCTTTCTTGTTCAAAAGGGTGATTTTGAGGTGATACCATAAAAAATTATCAAAATCGGTTGTGTAGTTTGGGTTTAAGGCCATACCCAAATTTTCCGGGGTCCAGTGGCGCCGCCATTTAAAATAAATCATTTAAAAGAAAACGGAGACATAATTTAAAATTGTGTCTTGGTCAAGTTCTAGATACCCATTCAAAGTATTTTTTAAACTACTTTTTGTAGTTTAAACTTAGAACGTGAAGCTTTTCTACGCACATTTGCGAAAAACGGCCACTTTTGGCTAATGTGCGTAGAAAAGCTTCACGTTCTCACTTTAAACTATAAACAGTAGTTCATAAAATAGTTTTAAGAGTTATCTAGAGCTTGATCAAGACACAATTTTAAATGATATCTCCGTTTCCTTTCAAATGATTTATTTCAAATGGGGGCGCCACTGGACCCCGGAAAATTTGGGTATGGCCTTAAGAGCGCCCAACCCGCCTCACTTTTCATACAAACGCTCGTACGTGATTATGGCATTGTAACAGATCTTTCTTGGAAAGTTTTGAACTAACAGGAATCTTGTACGCAATATCTAGGTTTCTATCGAAATTAAAAATTAAAATTTGGAAAACAAATTCAGTATAAGTCTCCAAAAATCTGCTTTTTTGTACAAATTTTACCTGAACTTCGGCCGATCATATAGTACTCATGAATTGTAAAAGTAAAGAAAATATTTGCATAGAAACCTTGCAAATGTAATGAAGATTCTAAATGAAAAACATTTTTTTCACACACTCGTAAGACTTACTGAAAAACACGTATCACCTGGAACAAGTTTTGTGAAATTTCCGCACCCTATGAAAAGTTAATATTCGTTTAATGAATAGTAAATAATAATACTAAATTCGTACAATATACCTAATGCAAACTGAGCGCTCAGGTGCTATCTCTCTTTTTTCACTTTGCTTTTTTTTCTATTATTGCGCTGGATGAAACAACAAGCATTTCCAACCATGCTCGCGTTGACGATAGACGGACCGGGAAGGGCCGCCTTAAGACGGGTTTTTCCAAGAATTTCCAAACCGGTGCAGGCGCTTTCAAGTAATTTCGAGAACATAAATAAAAAAGATTCCAACGAATGTTTTCTCCTCCTTTTTGAAGTCTTACTATATTATAGTGTATCGGCGTCCAGCGCCACAATCTTCGCGTACATCGGCGAGACGCACACGGCCGCCTGGCGGGACTCCGCCATCATGTGGGCCTCCACCTCTATAGCACTCACGTTTGTCATACTGCCCAGTAAGTTTTAACATCTTTTTTGCAATGGTTTTGATTTAGACTTTAAACGCCATGACGGTATTCTGGTGACCGGTAAATTATTAAAAATGTATTGAGTCTTCAACGCTGGCAGTCAATGAGGACGCACCTTTCTATACAAACATAATCTAGCTTTTATTTTGACTGCGAAAACAGTTCTAGATATGTAAGTATAAATTTGCTCATAATTAGCGCAATAATTGCTAAGGAATACCTCAAACATATAAAAATTTTATTCCTCGAATCCGGGTGCGCTTTTCTTGTTTAAAAAGATGCGCTCCGAGGAATACTTTAGGTGTACGTCAAAATGGTTGAGATTCAACAAATACTCTAAATTTCTTAAAAATTACAAAATTTTGTCACAATCTGATGTTGTAAGAAAATACCTAGTATATATTATTACTCTGTGCCCAAAGTAAGTTAAAGATTTGAGTTGTAGGATACTAACACAACGATACTATACCTTAATTAATAAGCGGCCAAGTGCGAGTCGGACTCGCCCATGAAGGGTTCCGTAGTAGTATTTTTTTTTTAAATTTTATATTTGTGTTGATTTAATGAATGGTAAATTGCAGTTTATGACATAATGAAAAAAAAAAACTTCTTACTAGATCTGTTTCAAACCAATTTTCGCTGGTAGTTTTCATGGTAATGAACATCATATATTTTTTTTAGTTTTATCATTCTCTTATTTTAGAAGTTACGGGGACACACTTTTTTCCACTTTGGAAGTGTCCCTCGCGCAAAATATTCGGTTTAGAATAAAATTTTATTAGAAACCTCAATATCATTTCTGAAGACCTATCCATAGATACCCCACACGTATGGATTTGATAAAAAATATTTTTTTGTGTTTCAGTTCTAAGTATGGGTAACCCCCAAAATTTATTGTTTATTTTCTATTTTTGTGTCAAAACCTTAATGCGGTTCACATAATACGTCTACTTACTAAGTTTCAACAGTATAGGTCTTATAGTTTCGGAAAAAAGTGGCTGTGACATACGGACGGACAGACAGACAGACATGACGAATCTATAAGGGTTCCGTTTTTGCCATTTGGCTACGGAACCCTAAAACTTTCAAGACCCAGGTCAAAATCCGGAGGTCACGAGTTCGATTGACCTGACCGGGAATCGAACTCGTGACCCTCGGTGTGACTGCTTAACATGATGAACACTAGGCCACAGAAATCAACATACTTACTAGAACTATTATGATTATTTTACTCGTGCATACTATGTGATTTGAATTACTTTGTGGGATTCCGCCACCAGTTAGTTCATGCAAACTATTGCCGGCCGGCGCCCACCCACTACTGTTAGTCCCAGCGTACCTGCCACCAGCAGCCCGTGTGCACCCGCCACCAACAGTCAATGCATGATCCCTCCTATGCTGCTGCATCCGCTGTGGCTGCAGCAACATCGTTCGGCGGCCGAACGATCAACAACTTGTTTGGTGCCTAAAGATGCCTTGTGAAGAGGCGAAACACGTGTCGCGTATAGGACGTCCGATGTTGCTGCAGCCACAGCGGATGCAGCAGCATGAACTAACTGGTGGCGGAATCACACAAAATAATTCAAATCACATAGTATGTAACTTTGACTTCCGCAAAGTAACACCTGAATCTATTAACTATTTTACTCGTGCCTTTCCTACAGTATTAGGCTGGCTGATACTCTCTTCTGACATCTCGACATTCGGCTTTCTCCACCTCGACGTCCGTCCATGGCGCGTTTTCATGTGGTCCTGGGGCGTATGTGGTCTGTTTGCTGCCTTGATACTGATGTTCCTCCCGGAAAGCCCACGGTATCTACTAGTGGCCAAGGGACCGGAGATAGCGAGGAAAGTCCTGGCCAAAATATATTCTTGGAACAAAAGGAAAAAGAAAGAAGATTTTCCTGTAAGCAAATACTTTTTACACAGATACAAATCTTCATTTTTTTTTCTGAACCACAACGAGGCTCCACCCAGAGAACGCTCTTGGCATTGGTTAGCAGATAAAAACTGAGAATCGTTGGTTGCTAAGGAAAAAAAGATTTCTGGGTTTGTGCGAACAAGTTACCCAGGGAAATCCCTCGGCAACTTTCTGTTTCTAGACCAGCGTAGACTGCCACAAAACAAAAATTGGTCCCTTTTTTTTGGTTTGAGTTTTTATCTATCAAATGTTGTACGTGTTTTATCACTTTTGGAGCCAGAATGAGGACTTGGGTCCTATTTATTTAATTGTAATAAGCAGATCTCATGTTTTTTCAGGTGACAACAATAACGGGCGTTTCGGAAGTAGCCTCCAAGCATGGCTTCAAGGTAGCCTTTCAGAACCTCGCCCTGTACTCCAGGTTTCCACTCCGCCGGTGTATCTTGATATCTCACGCATCCATGTTCATGGTTTTTTTGTTGTGAGTTTCAATTTTTCTTTGATAAAAACCCTGGATGTAAGTATACTTACTTACCTACTCCTCAACTCATCACCTTTCCTCTAGCTCTACAAATATCTCTTTTCTTCTTTTCTTTTCACTTTTTGACTGGGTACTTTTTATTACTTTCTTTAATGTTCATTTGTACCAATTTTATAGTTTATGCATTTAATACTACTTTTTTGTACATTTATATGATATAGTATATAGTATGTACTCCTATTATTTAATTTATACTTACATTCTTCTACACTGTAAAACTCTAACTGCACCAACTCTCCCACTTCTTTTATAGTCTTTTTGACATAAATATTGGCTGGAAGAAATCGCTTTAGTGATAAGCCTTTGTATTTTAATTATTTTAAATGTTCTTTTGATTATTGTCATACTTAATTGGTGCAATAAAGAAATTTTATCTTATCTTACACCGCTCACTCAGCGACCCAAAGTGAATTTGGCTTCCGAGACAAAAGAGCACCACAAAAATCTGTTCTGAACGATATCTTGCCAGCTGCCAACTTCCATCTCTCGCAAATCAGCCTGCACCGTAAAGTTCATTCGTTCAAATGTTTTGTAGACTGACTGCGCCCAATATAGGCGGTACCGTATCCTTCAAAATCGCGGCTTTTGTAGTCAATTCTGAACAAGAAATGTACAGAGGAGGCTTATGTCCAGCAGTGGACTTTTGGTGGTCGATATCATAATGATGATAAAACACATAAATCATATTATAATGTTTTCACTTGAAGCATACTTTGTAAAAAGTTGTTTCCAGTCTGGTTAGATATTGCACGCTTGAATCACTTGATTATCCGAAAATAAAAACGATTCCGTGTTTGACAAAGCAATTATAAACTGTGGGTCCCGAACGCCATCTAGCGTTTACTCACACCCATTAAGGGTCCTCCCCGCGCTAACGACCTTGAAAACACAAAAAAATTAATTTCTCTTTCTGTAAGTGAGATTATTAGAAACCCTCCTACAACTTTTTAGCTAGTATCCTGAAGTTTCATTAGAACCTCGAAAATCATTGAAATAAAATACCCTGAATTTTCCTTTGCAAAAAATACTAAAAACGGCCATTTTTGACTTTTTTTGTAAAGGTTTCTAAACCGGATAGTATTTCAATGACTTTCGAGGTTCTAATGAAACTTCAGGATACTAGCTAAAAAGTTGTAGGAGGGTTTCTAATAATCTCACTTACAGAAAGAGAAATTAATTTTTTTGTGTTTTCAAGGTCGTTAGCGCAGGGAGGAGCCTTAAAGTATTTTAAAGCAACGGAATTTGGGGAAGATGTGTACTCCACGACACAGGGGATCCTAGTGTGGAGTGCAGCGCCATATGCACTGACTAAGGTTGCTTGTTAATTAATTAATTAAATTGATTTGGTTCCCAAAACACAGGCTTTTGCCTAGTCTGGGAACTCTGTTATTCTTAGTTAGTTGTAAGAACTGTGTTGTGTATACAAAATAAACTTCATTCATTCATTCACACCCATTAAAGTATTGGTTCTTGTCTACCCTTTGGGTTTTGGCGGCCAGGGCTCTGATGCGTTACTGCTGAGCTGCTGAGGATGCAACCGGGAACAAGCTCGGATGATGATGATAATGATCACAATGTTTTCACTTCAAGACAATGCTTTTTCTTTACAGAACTAATTCCTTTTCTTGCAGAGTAAGTGGTTTGTACACGTGGCTTCCAAACATGTTACACGAGTTGTTCAACAACGTCTACAAACAGATCAGCTTGTGTAAAGTAATGATGGCTAAGTACGAGAGGAAATCAAACGTGAGTAACAACTTTTTTTCTATTTAGTAACAGCTTTTTCTTGGACATCTTTAAGTACAAGAATATTTGCCAAGCAAATTAAAAATACATTGACTATCAAGAACACCATCTAGTGATGAGTCGCGGACCTACCGATACGACTTGATATCCGTGGAGCCATCTATTTTTTTTTAAATCTTTGACTTTCTATCGTTACCCCTCTTTTAGGCGCCTTTTATGACAACCAAGGAAGAGGAAAGGGCTGGCAACAAATTGTCCTCTTCTCTGTCATCACTACACGACAAGAGTGCTTCAGTGATTCAATTATTTTCACAAAATCCCATCTCTCTCTTGCTAACACAGCGACAAATAAACACACTTTCGCAAATCACTTGTGGCATCGCCTATCTACTTACATACTTACTTACATATCTACTTACATACTTACTTACATACTTACTTAAATACTTACTCACATACATACTTCGTATTCATCTAAAACATATTATATGTTAGTACATAACAACACAACACAAATCGGAAGACGGTCGGATCGTACGGCATAAAATACAAGAAAATCCCAGCCGGCCGCGAGAACAATGGGTGACGTCGCGCGCCTACCACGGCACTCCGAGTTACCGAACAAACCAGTCCGCCGCTAGCAGCCAGCGCACACGCATATCGTTTCTATGTACCGCGCGCGCCTACTTCGCTTTGCTTTGCTTACGTACTATATAACTGATTTGTGGTGTATGTGTTTCCTTCTCTTCTAATCTGTGCTTGAACTCTTGAACTGTGCCTTCAGTGACTTTCTTCCGTACCTTCCATGTATATACTGTTCAGCTTCGAATAAAAACGAGTGAACGAAGTGAGTTGTTATTTTTGTCCTATACCATCAACAACTACATTGGTGACCCCTTGAAGAATACCTATTCGGAATAATACCAAGAAGGTACGATAATCGAGCACAAAAATGTCAGACAATGAATCTACCTCCAGTAAAAATACCGATGATAAGGAAAAGCCGTTTACACCATACGATCTTTGTCGAGTCGGTGTCCGACTTCCCCCGTTTTGGCCCGAAGAGCCCGCTGTATGGTTCGCTCAAATCGAAGGCAGCTTCGCCCTATCGAAGATTAAAGACGACGATACCAAGTATTACTATGTCAGCGCTCAACTTGAACACAGATACGCGGCTTAAGTAAAGGATATACTAGTCAACCCACCGGCCACCAGGAAGTATGAAACTCTCAAAGCTGAACTTATCAAGCGATTATCGGCCTCCAGAGAAAAAGAAGTGACTCAGCTTCTGATGCATGAAGAACTCGGAGATAGACGACCATCCCAGCTGCTTCGAGAATTACGACATTTAGCCGGCAAAAATGTCCCAGATGATCTTATTCGTACCATTTGGACCAGTCGTTTACCAACCAACCTACAAACGGTTATTGCATCACAACCCGAGTCTTCACTGGAATCTCTCTCGGACCTAGCAGACAAGGTGCATGATATGGTGCCTTCCACGCCCCAAGTTGCATCTGCTGATGCTGCGCCAACATCCTTACTGGAGAAGCTCACCCGCGAAGTTGCAGAGCTCAGCCGCCAAGTTAAGTCTCTCTCCATGGACAACTTTAGAAGATCACGTTCGAGACAGAGAGGCAGTCAGCGTAACAAGAGCCGTACCCGCTCAAGCTCAAGCTATCGCAAGTTTCCAATCTGCTTCTACCACAATAAGTACGGTGACAGTGCACACACCTGCGTCAAACCTTGCGATTACCAGCAGGGAAAAGCCAGCGGCAGTCGCTGATGGCGACTAGTGATTGCCTCATCTCATCAGGTCGCCTATTCGTTTCGGACCGCAAATCGAAGACCCAGTTCCTGGTCGACACCGGCAGCGACCTCTGCGTCTTCCCTCGCTCGGCCTTGAAAATCAGACGACCCAAAACTACCTATGAACTTTTCGCAGCCAACGGATCACCGATCGGTACTTACGGGTTCATACAATTCGAACTCGACCTTGGTCTTCGCCGAGTTTTCTCTTGGCGTTTCACTGTGGCTGACGTCAACAAGGCTATCATTGGTGCCGACTTCTTGTCACACTACGGCTTGATCGTAGACTGTTGCAACCGCCGCCTCATCGATAACCACACCTCGTTATCGACAACTGCAGCGCTTGCCTCTCCATCAGATGCCATATCTTCTGTCAAGACCATCGTCGGCGAGTCGAAATATATAGAACTTCTTCGAGAATTTCCGGAGATTACTCGACCCCCAGGAACCCATCGTGTCATTAGCCATAATATGGTCCATCACATTCGGACTACGCCTGGCCCTCCTGTGCATTGCACGCCACGACGTTTAGCCCCTGAGAAACTAAAAATCGCCAAGCAGGAGTTCAATGAGATGCTAAAGGCTGGAACAGCCAGACCTTCAGAGAGCCCATGGTCGTCTCCTTTACACCTAGTCCCCAAGAAAGATGACGGCTGGCGACCATGTGGCGATTACAGAGCATTGAACGCTCGCACAGTGCCGGATAGATACCCAATCCGTCATATACAGGACTTCACGCAGAATATTGCAGGCTGTAAAATATTTTCAAAAATTGACCTGGTCAAAGCTTATAACCAGATCCCTGTTAATCCCAAAGATATTCCCAAAACCTCGATCTCAACACCATTCGGAATGTATGAATTTCCTTATATGAGTTTCGGCTTGAGAAATGCAGGCCAGACATTCCAGCGATTTGTTGACGAGATGACGAGAGACCTGGAATTCTGCTACAGTTATCTAGATGATTTTTTAATATTTAGTCCGGACCTGGAAACTCACATCCAGCACCTGCATAAGCTATTTACTCGGCTGAAAGAATTTGGGATGGTTATAAACCCTTCAAAATGCGTGTTTAGAGCAGAAGAGGTTACATTCTTGGGTTGCTTAGTATCATCGGCTGGCATCAAACCCATGGAGAGTAAAGTAGAGGCTATCAAGCAGTACCCTATCCCGAAAAATGTCAGGGAACTTCGTCGATTTCTGGGGATGATTAATTTTTATCGTCGTTTCCTCAAAGACGCTGCTAAGTCACAATCCTTGCTGCACGACCTCCTCACAGGGACAGTCAAAGGTTCTCACCCCGTGACGCTAACTGGTGACACGCTGAACGCCTTTGAAGAATGCAAGCAAAGCCTATGCAACGCTGCACTTTTAGCACATCCAAACATGAACGCCAAATTAGCTTTAGTCACAGACGCTTCGGATACTACTATCGGAGCCGTGCTGCAGCAACATGTTGATGAAGAATGGCAACCATTGGCTTTCTTCAGTCGCAAGCTTAACCCAGCTCAAAGAAAATATTCTCCATACGACAGAGAGTTGCTAGCCATTTATAAGTCCATAAAACATTTTAGACATCTTATCGAGGCACGCCATTTCACAATCTACACGGACCACAAACCGATATGTTTTGCGTTTCAACAGCGAAAAGATAAATGCTCACCGCGACAATTTCGCCATCTAGACTACATATCGCAGTTTACTACGGACCTTCAACATATTTCCGGAAAAGACAACGTTGTGGCAGACGCCCTTTCAAGAATAGAGGAACTGGTGCAACCCGTCGACCTGGAAAAAGTAGCCAAGTCACAGATTTCCGACAATGAGCTACAGCAGATCTTGAAAGGCGACACTTCACTCCAACTTGTCAAAATATTCATACCTGGAACACGGACGGAGTTATACTGTGACCAATCTACGCAGACACCTCGCCCGTATATACCAGCTGAGTACAGGAAGCAAGTTTTTAATAGCTTGCACTCGCTCAGTCACCCAGGGATTAACGCTACGACAAAATTGGTTACGGATCGTTACGTTTGGCCCAACATAAACAAAGACTGTCGTGAATGGGCAAAATCATGCCACGCTTGCCAGACTATTAAAATCACACGACACGTTACACCCTCATTAGGCTCCTTCAATCTCCCACGCGCCAGATTTCAGCATATTCATATTGATTTAGTAGGCCCACTACCATTATCAGATGGTTTTCGCTATTGCCTTACCGCAGTCGACCGATTTACTAGATGGCCTGAGGCAATACCATTGACAGACATCACAGCTGAGACGGTTGCTAAAGCTTTTGTCAGCAATTGGATCGCCAGATACGGATGTCCGGCCGAAGTAGTCACGGACCATGGAAAACAGTTCGAATCAGCCTTAATGAAACAACTTGCCGAACTCGCCGGATTCCGACGTAACAGAACCACAGCATACCACCCTGCTAGTAATGGCATGGTGGAACGGATGCACAGACAGCTTAAGTCAGCCATAAAATGTCACGGAGGTCAAAGTTGGACTGAAAACTTACCTTTGGTTTTGCTAGGAATGAGAACAGCTTTTAAACCAGATATTCAAGCTTCACCTGCTGAACTTTTATATGGCGAAACGCTCAGATTGCCCGGAGAGTTTTTCCAGCCCTGCAAAACCACACATACTACAGACTTAACAGACTTCACAGCTAGACTTCGCTCCATGATGAGTGCAATCCGTCCTTCACCTGCATCTAGACACTGCGAGAAAAAGATATACGTTAGAGATGACAGCGTCAAGGGACCCCTGCAACCAGCATACTCAGGCCCGCACAAAGTCCTGCAAAAAGGAGATAAAATTTACAAGTTGCTGATGAAAGGTAAAGAACAGACAGTTACCATAGAAAGATTAAAACCAGCATACTCACTTACCTCTGATGAACAGCTCATGAAGACGGAGATAGCAATACCTGAAAACCTGAAAGAAAATGTTAAACTTACCACAAACAGAACGCGTTCCGGAAGAGAAGTTAAATTTCCTGATTACTATCGCCCGTCCTAAGCCGGTCTCTGGAGGGGAGACCTGTGGCATCGCCTATCTACTTACATACTTACTTACATATCTACTTACACACTTACTTACATACTTACTTAAATACTTACTCACATACATACTTCGTATTCATCTAAAACATATTATATGTTAGTACATAACAACACAACACAAATCGGAAGACGGTCGGATCGTACGGCATAAAATACAAGAAAATCCCAGCCGGCCGCGAGAACAATGGGTGACGTCGCGCGCCTACCACGGCACTCCGAGTTACCGAACAAACCAGTCCGCCGCTAGCAGCCAGCGCACACGCATATCGTTTCTATGTACCGCGCGCGCCTACTTCGCTTTGCTTTGCTTACGTACTATATAACTGATTTGTGGTGTATGTGTTTCCTTCTCTTCTAATCTGTGCTTGAACTCTTGAACTGTGCCTTCAGTGACTTTCTTGCGTACCTTCCATGTATATACTGTTCAGCTTCGAATAAAAACGAGTGAACGAAGTGAGTTGTTATTTTTGTCCTATACCATCAACAACTACACACTTTTAAAAATGGTATTTCAGGTCACGTCCAAGAGATGCCAGGCGAAGGACATGCACCACATGGTGTATCCCACCTCCATCATCATGGGGTGCCTAACAGCAGCTTTCTATGCCATCACGGGTTATATCATTGCTAAATACAGCAAAATCAAATTTTATTGTGAGTCTCTTTAGTGAAGTAATTTTTAGCGTTGTTTCTAACAACATGATCAATTCGAGCTTTTATAAGATGATGTGCTCGTAGCTCTTCATTGGACTGGTACCGTTAAACTTTCTTTCTAAGTACTCAAGGTAGATGAGTGACAGTGTTCCAGCGACAATTAGTGACTGTCGACGACCGTCGTCACGCGGCATTTCACAACACTGGTCGCCGATTATCGCGGATCGTCTCCAACCAGGGTGGAGAGCTGTCGCTGGTAAATTGTCTTTCGTCTGTTTGAGCCCCAATATTTGTTCCATTTAGTTTTTAGGCCAAAAAATGCCACAAAAGAATTTTTAAATTCGAACGAAATCAGGGTTGGGGTATACAATACAGGTCGGGTCAAACTGCTATTTGTTCTAGATTACTTTGTGTGCTTCCGCCACCAGTTATTTCATGAAAACTATTGCTGGCCCCACTTATGATTATCCCAGCATTATCTATCAGCAAAACACAGCCACCGCAATTATCGATTGAATGAACACTGATTAGAATTTTGCAGGCTTGAATCTAAAAATAATTTTAAAATAATATTGTGTTTCGGAAGGCACCAAAAATGTTGGTCCTAAACGCATCTACCGTTTGCTCAAACCTACCCAAACATTGGTTCTGGTTAACCCCTTGGGTTGCGGAGGTCAGACGGCAGTCGCTCTGTGCAAAGACCAATAATCTCATTAAATCAACTAACTAGGTTAGGTTGCAGACCCCGGGCTCTGAAGTGTTACCGCTGAGGATGCAACCGTAAATACGGTCGAATGATGATGTTAGATAATAGCAATAGTTTATGCATCTCTGCTTATGCTCCTGCATCCATTGTAGTTGCAGCATCATCAGCCACCGTTCGACACTTATTTCACCCTTCACGAGGCATCTTTAGGAACTAAACAAGTCGTTGATCGAACGGCGGTCAAACGACGAATGGACTTGGTTCAAATTCTTCACTAATTTCAGGTGCGGTGCTGGCATCATGCTCCATTTTACTAGCACTATCGGGGGTGCTTTACAATCCTATCGTAGCTGTTGTACTGCTCGTGGTCGGTCTCTGCTGCGGCACCGTGGCATCTTTGTTGGCAGCCATTGCTGTGCAGGTGTTTCCTACAAGTATCAGGTACACCAATTAGCTAACCATTATATTTTAATTAGCTGTGCCCGTGGGCTTCGCTCCACGTAGGAATTTCGGGACAAAAACAATCCTATGTCTTTCCCTGGATATCAATCTATATCCATAGCAAATTTCATCTAAATAGGTTCATTTTTTGAAGTGTGAAGTGGTAACAAACAAATATACAAACTCACTTTTCCATTTATAATATTAGTAAGGTTACGGATGTTCTTTAGTTTAGTTCTGTGTGTATTCTGTTGTTGATGATGATGATGATGAGATACGGCAAAGAATAAATTGACATCGGTGGACTTGTTCCATAATGCAATCTCCTCCAGTCAAACGGCGAATAAAGTCCCATTAAGACAGTGCAAGTTCAATGATTTGTATGGCTGACGTTTCATTTAGACAATGCAAGGTATCTATTAATAGCTATAGGTAGTAGCTTATCTATTATAGCAACAGGCAAGAAACTTGCTCTATCTAAGGGCCTTTAGTAGATAGGACAATTACTCAGTTTTTGTGATTCTTGGGTTCTATTTTCTCCCGAAATGTGTCACATCGTAAGCAATTCCATGTGTTAGATTTACATTATGTATCTTAATCTAAAAGACGGACTTATTATAATCATACTTTGCTGACCCTGCCGTCACACTTATTTTTAACAACCGGAGGCATATCATTGGTAAATTGAAAATTGAATGGTAGATTGATGATGAAATATCTATACTTAGATCTTTCTTTTAGAGCCCTGGCCTTATGTACGCTTTACATGTGTGGTCGCCTGGGCGCAGCTGTGGGCGCCAACCTGCTGGGCTTAGCTGTGAGGAAGCATTGCGAGATCCTCTTCCTCATTGCAACTCTTGGAACTGCAGGTGAGTGTTGGAACGAAGTTCCTTTTCCGATAGTGGAACTAGGCGAAAAAAAGATTTTCCATCACGAACTTTTTAGGGGCTGCAATAACTTCGTTCCAACCGAGTTTTCCAAATCACTCAGTTTTTTATTAGTTGTTTACTTTTCATGTGTATTAGTAGACAAATGGAAAATACTCCACGCGTAAGAACCTCTTTATTATAATTGATGACAAGTCGCCAACTGAGGTCGTTATGCGGCATATGATGATGAAGAAGAACGCAGTTCTTTGATTCTAGAGCGGCCTACATCCAGCGTTTTCCAGCAACCTTGGCCAGATCGTCTGACCACCTTGTGGGTAGGTTTACCTCGTAGTCGCTACATTTGGCTTGGTTCGATAGCCGATGGGGCAAAAAGGCTCTCGAATGAGTTCGTCGCGCTATGTGTCCCGATCACATACTGTCTCTTATTTAAAAAAGGTTTCTGGTAGAGTAGAATTCCACTAGTAGAATTCCACCACCAAGTCCTATGGATGTCTTAGAAGGCGACTTAAGAAACACAAACTAAACAAAGCTTCTAAACATCAGTGAGACCTCTCCAACCCGTCTGGCCAGCAAGGAGAGTGTAGGCCAAGACTTCTTGCTCCTCTGACCGCTCTGATAATATAGGAAAGTCGTGCTCTTGCAGTGGAGACAAAAAGACCTGATGATGACTATTGTCAGTAGAGTATGCGCTACTTACCGCAAAACTATTAACTAAATTTAGTTTTTCTTCCTTATCCCAGCATCTGTATTGCTAATGCTGATGTGGCCAGATCCCAAGCTTGTGCGAGCCGAGATGGAAACCCAAGGGTTCGTCTACTGATTTCCGTCAAGAAGCCATTATTACTTGTGGTATGTTGACAGCTATTTAGTTTTAGTTTATGATAGTTACTACTACGTTCGCTTAGGAAATGGCAATAGCCGGGATCAATGGCTTAACGCGTCTTCTGAAGTGCGGAAGAGCTCGAGAAATTTGTGGTCACCTTCCAAGTGCGTTCCACGCCCGGTGGCACTTAAAGCGTTGTTAGTTTGTTATTTCGTGTGTATAAATGGCCTATATTGGTGACAGATATTTCACTCTACCTAAAGGCATCTGATATAGCTTTACAGCCGGGACCAATGGCTTTACGTGCCTTCCGAAGCAAGAAAGAACTCGAGATATATTTTAAGGCTACTTGGGGTGATGCGTACTCTGGTGGGTCACCGAGCTCCTCACAAAACAGACAAGAAAGTGTCGGGTATTAACTACGAGGTATTTATCTTAATATATAAAACAAAGTCGTGTTAGTTACACTATTTATAACTCAAGAATGGCTGAACCGATTTTGCTGAAATTTTGTATGGATTAGTTTGAGACTTGGCTAAGGATATAGGATAGACTTTTATCCCGAAATTCCCACGGGGAGCGGAGCCATCGGGCACAGCTAATTTATATTATAAACTTCGACGCAAAAAGAGAGGTTTTATATGTTTGTGTGTTATCATTCGTATTGTTGTATTGTGTTTATTTAAATCTGTCTGTGGCATCGTAGTGCCTGAATAAACGAGCCGATTTTGATATGGCTTTTTTGTTTGAAAGTTAACTTGATCGAGATGATTCTTAGCCGTATTTGATTGATGGAAATCAGTTCAGACGTTCAAGTTATTGAGGTTGAAAGCTTTGAAAGACAGGGTTTTTTTTTTAATTTACCAAAATAAAAAATGATTTCTAAGTTGTCGAAGATTTCTTTGCCTTAAATAGCTATATATATATTGACTTTATTGGCATGTTGGTTTTAATAACGTTTACAAGTAACCCAGTAAGTACCTACATCAATCAATTTATTGATAACCAACTGAATGACTGATTCTAATAGCCACTGATTGGCATTATGCAATGCCGCAATGAATTTGTTCAGATGTTTGTTCCTCAGTACTCGGGTCACAGGTTTGGAATTCTGTGCGAACTAGTTCAAAGAATGTTTTACAATTAAAGTTTCTCAATTTTTAAATAATAAACACAAGTCAAAATACGAACTTGACAGATAGCAAAATGTTAATTTCAACCAGAGTCTAATTCTATGAATCATGGCTTGAGCGGCATAAGCAAGGGGTTACTCCATAAGATAAATACGTTAGTCGTACGATAGTGAGTAGTGACGTCTTATTGCTATGTCAAACCAAATTAGACTTTATCATCATACGTTGGTGTTCAATGTTGCTTGACACTGATACGCGGATACGTTTAAATTGTTACAATAATATGTGTAATGTACCAGACTCCATCAAAAATGCAACATTTAAGTCTTTTATAACAAAATTATACTTTATATAACTATATATAATATATATAACTATATATAATATATATAACTAATTTCCCATGCTGGTCTGGGAGAAATAAAAAAACTTAGAATGTACCAGCTTCTCTTCCCACGCAGATCGTAAAAGTCGATCGAGGAAATGGGCAAAAATGCAAATCATGTTAACAGGCGATGCGGCTAGCAACCCATCACTGTATTGATTGCTTTTCCATCTTCTCGCCCACCATGACGCTAAAAGTGGCTTTTGGGTCTTGCGGCCCTGGGCTCTGCATAGAACCGCAAGACTTAAAATGCTCTGTCTGCCCCATTAGGGATAAAGACGTGATAGTATGTATGTATGTATAACAAAACTATTTGAATGGCTGAGTGATCGAGTTATGAAAGTCCTTAAACAGACTTCGGACTGATGTTGGGAGATGCCACGAGAATCAAGTCAGGTCGAGTTTCTCAGATAGCGACCGTTGTGACTGTGGAAATGTTAAAACCATGGCCCACCTATTGTCGTGCCCGAACTGCCCAACATCTTGTACAATAGAGGATTTTAACTCTGCTAATGACAGAGGAGTAAGTGTGGCCACATACTGGTCGACAACTAAGAAGACGACTCGCTAAGAAGAAGAATAGCGAGGCTTCTACACAGTGCAAGAGTTTCTCAATTTCAAGACATAACTATTAATACAAATAATTGATACGAAATAGTAATGTAATTATTGACATATATCCATCCATATGATCCATATCTTATTTTATTTGTGACTATCTGTTAGCTAATTTGATAAAGATTTGCATGCTATTGTTAATGGCTGACTAGGTGTTACTTTGTGAATAGTGTTTAGACCAAAGCATGTATTGTATACAAAATATATTGTATTCTATTCTACGCTTTCGGAGTATCCCCCCTCAAGAACTACTCATGCAGTGACAGTTTGTGACGCCACAAAGTTGCAAATGTTGCTCTACACTAGTTCATTATTGGCCATAGAACATCATCATCATCATTTCAGCCGCATAACGTCCACTGCTGGACACAGCTCTTTCCCGAGGATTTTCAAAATGACCGATCTAGAACGGCCTGCATCCAGCGCTTTCCAGCGACCTTGGTCAAGTTGTCAAACCACCTTGTGAGTGGGTACCAGACGCTTCGCTTGGCGATGGTACGCAGTACGTGGTCACCATTCGAGAAACTTTTTGTCCCATCGATTATTGATTCATCGCGCTATGTATCCCGCCCACTGCCACTTCAACGAGCTATAATCCGCTGGGCTACGTCAGTGACTTGTTTTTCTACGAATTTCCTCATTTCTGATTCGATCACGTAGAGAAACACCAAGCATAGCTCTTATATAGAACATAGAGAAACACCGAGCAATCTTGAGCCTTCTTATGAGACCCATAGTAAGGGACCATGTTTCAGACCCATAGAATGTACCGGCTTTATGAAATGCGTAGTTATGGCGAATATCCAACCATACTACTGTGTCGCCATCTCCTTGGCCTTCCCATCGTTCCTACTTGGCATTCTGCCACGTTACACAACAACACGGTCTTAATTTTTTTACGCGTCCAATGCCCCTTTTAATGCCACTAAATGAGGTTAAAATTGTATAAAGACAGAGATGGAGAACGTCCAATGCTTTTCGTTCACAGCTGAAAACAATTTCAGTGTCACATGTAGAAGAGAGTATATGCGAATGTCTTAAAGATCAGCGTGTACTGAAATAAAGTAACGCCTATTCGTATTTATAATTATGAATTTGTTTAATTTACGATTTTCTTAAAGTTTAAATCAAATAAATATCCGTATGCTCATCATCATCATTTACCCTACGGAAACGCACTGCAGGGCATAGACTTCCCATTTTCTCGCGCCTTTTTCTACAGACTAGGGATATTTTTAGAAGTCTGATTTTTAAATATAAGTGCGACTCGCAGTTTTTTTTTATGTGAAAGCGACTTTCCTTGGTGTAGTCCTTAGCGATGTTTAATTAAATTCGGTTCAGTCATTCCAAAGTTATTGGGTGTTAAAGCTTTAAAGTTGGGGTTTGTAATTTACCTGGCAAATAAAAAATGGCGCTACAGATATCAACACTGATATCTGTAGCGCCATAGATATATCTAGTGTTATGTGGCAGAACTACATAGTTCTGCCACTTATCACCAGAAGGCGTCATCGGGGCATTTTTAAATTTGCCTAGCAAATAAACTTGTATCTAATATAAGGTATTGGTCAGTCTGAAGTCAACTTTGAGTGACCAATGTGTCATCACCCATTTCCTCTCCTACGGATGTCGTAAGAGGCGACTAAGAAAGATAAAGGCAACAGGGAATAGACAGCAGCGACCCTCTGTGCAACGTCTTTATATACTAGCAAATACTATCGATGATTGGATATAGACTCTTAGTCCAGGTATGGACTGTTATATGCCAATGATGGAAATAATTAAAAGAGCGCTGAAAAGCTACGGTTTTACTAACCAATGTGCGACAAGCATGAACAACTCAGATTTGCAGACTCGCTCAATCCGCGTCGTGCTCAGTTTGTTGTGTTTGTTGTGTGTGCACGGTTTTCCCTTCAGTTCAGTTGACCAGTTTAATTGTTCAGCGCGGTTTCAAATATGGCGGGCGCTGAACAACCTACAGCCACCCCGTTCGAAGAAGCTTTAAATAAAACTGGTAAGAATATTTTAGAAGCTCTGTTGTGTACCTGCTCTCAAGACTTAAGCTCTGGTTTGCGTTTGTGTGAGGGCACACAGATAGTGCAGGAGAGACAACGGCCTGAGGCACGGCACGGCCCGGTTTATATCGGTTTTTGAAACTCGGCCTGAAATGCGGCACGACCCTCGTTCGTTATCTTCTTTGTTACCGCCAGCAGCCTGACATTCCAGTGTTGTTTTGTTTTATAATTAAAATGGTTCATTTTATTTTTATGTCAGTTTTTTATGTCAGTTGATTTTACTTTATGACAGGTTTTTGACCATTCTCCAAAATAAATAAATATGATAAATATAAACAAATAATTATAATTTGTCATGTAGTTTCCGGCAGAAAAGAATAGGGCCAATCTAAATTCTCCCGTGGATTTCATATTAGACTTAGGAAATACAAGCTAAACAAAGCTTAAAATCAATAAGGCCTCTCCAACACGTCTGGCTAGCGAGCCGAGTGTAGGCCAAGTCCTCTGGCTGCTCTGGCTAAGTATGGCTCTGGTAATACAGAGAGGGTCGTGCTCCTGCCGTGGAAACAAAAAGACCTGTTGATTATGATGAATAATAATATGCAGCAGCATAGGCTGGGAATGTATATAAAGTATTGGTGGCGGGTACCTATATATTTCAACTGTTGCTGTTAACTGGTGGCAGGTATGCAGAATGGGTTACACTGTACTTGATGAGAAACTAAAGGCGATGCGCCTAGCAACCCATCACTATTTTGATTCCTTTTTCCACCTTCTCCACCATCACGCATTAAGTGGCTTTTGGGTCTTACAGCCCTGGATTCTGCCGGTTTAGAGCGAGACGTAAAAGTTAGATAGATATAGATATATAGATAGATAGAAAGTTTATTCACAAAAACTGCATCACATACAAATAAACTTACAAACTAAATCCTAAAAAGTTTTTCAATTTACATGCACTATATAAATGTATATGCTCTGTCTGCCCCATTAGGGATAGAGACGTGACAGTGTATGTTTGTATTCTACCCGTCCGCTGAGGAAATTTCCACGCGCTGTTTAATTGACAGCAATTCAATGCAATAAGATACAAAATGTAAATTGACCTTATAAATTGAAAGATGAGCTTATAATTAACAATGTTAAGCGTCTCTTGTTTATTTATCAGTTGCTGTTATGTGGAATATAGATGTTGTAAAGCAATTATACATACGCGTGTAAACATAAATAGGCGTGTTGAGCTTTTGGCCGCAGAAATGTGTTTGAAAAGATGTTGATGACCATTTGCGAAAGTGACGTATTGCGAAAATAACATTCTGCAAAAGTGACCAATTTTTAAGTAATGACCATTTGCAAAAGTAACGAATTGCGTCACAACCGATATAGGGTTATGCTCATCCGAAGTTTCAGCCCCAAAAGGAATAAAAATAACTTCGCTGGCTCAGTGAATTGAAGTGGGTCTTAGCCTCCGAGACAAGAGAAAGAGACAGAAAACAGGGAGGTTGATTTTGGAAAATGAAACACCTGATGCAGAATCATAATGATTGAGCTAAACTATAAGAAACTAGCTGTGCCCATGGGCTTCGCTTCCCGTGGGAATATTGGGATATAAACTAGCCTATGACCTTCCCTAGGTATCAATCTATATCCATATTAAATTTTTGCTTAATAGGTTCAGTGCTTGAAGCGTGAAGTGGTAACAAACAAACAAATATACAAACCCGCTTTCGCATTTATAATTTTAGTAAGGATAAGGATATAAACCTTTGCAAAAGTTGTTCAGCCTGATGAACGAAGTCGCAGGCGTCAGCTAGTACTTAAAAAACACCTGTTTAATCTATATTGTACTATGAATGTTGTAAGCACCATGAATGTAAAAATCAATAGCCCATAGTAGTAGGTATGTTTGCTCTTACTTATTGATCTTTTAAAAATAATGCAATAATATAATATATATGACCTTTTTTCTAATTGTTAGCATTGTGAATAATAGGTAAGTAGATTTGATATTTAGGATAGCATACTACTTACACAATAATGCAATGCATTGCAGAAACAAGAAGAGGCATTTTTTTTTTAATCTTTAAAAAATTTTGATTATGACAACGAGACAGCAAACCAAATGTGAAATGCCTTATAATAAAAATATTGAACTTAAGTGGGTATGGTATACTACATACATCAATAATCTCTTTTGTTTCTTATTTATTTATTATGCATACACCTATATATATAAAATTAATAAAAAATAGGTTTTTAAAAATGAAATAACTAGGCATTTTCTCACGTAGTGTACTTAGTTGGAAAAGGCCGACTAGTTTAATGTTATTAAAACAATGCAATATTTTTATAGTGCCTACTCGTATAAAAGTATAATAATTCATTTTAAAAATTTTAAAACATATATATCTTGTTACAAAATTTAAAAAAATAATGGCTTTGTTTGAAAAAGACGATTTGCGAAAGTGACTTTTTGCGAAATTGACATTTTACGAAAGTGACTAATTTGCGAAAGTGTCGGACTGCGTCTCAACTTTGCAGAGATTGATTTGCAATTTGAATTTACTTACAGGTAATGGCTTATACAACATCTTGCTGGTGGCCACCAACTCGCTGATCCTGCTCGCCATCTCCATGGACCTGTTCGGGTTCACCCTCATCGTCAACGTGGCCTGTGATCTCAAACTGACCATATCTCAAAAGGCCATTTTGTGCTCTTTCCCTTTCATCAGTAAGTTTGTAGACTAACTGTATCTCCTGGTCTGGAAGAAATAAAAAAAAAACTTAGAATGTACCAGCTGCTTCTCTTCCCACGCAGATCGTAAAAGCCGATCGAGGGAATGGGCAAAAATGCAAATCATGTTAACAGGCGATGCGGCTAGCAACCCATCACTGTATTGATTGCTTTTCCATCTTCTCGCCCACCATGACGCTAAAAGTGGCTTTTGGGTCTTGCGGCCCTGGGCTCTGCATAGAACCGCAAGACTCAAAATTCTCTGTCTGCCCCATTAGGGATAAAGGCGTGATAGTATGTATGTATCTGTATCGATACATATAATAAAACAGTAAAAAAACGTGTAAATGTTCATTGAATATATTTCCAAACAAAATATTTTGGGAAATGGAGACTTGGTAATAAAGTAAGAATTTAACACAAATGTCTGTATGTCTATTTGTCTGTTTGTACAAACACGCTAGTTTTCGAAAATACTAGACAAATTTAAATGAATTTTTCTTTTGTTATATAGCTGTTAAGTCTGGGCAAAATATAGGGTATACTTGATTTCGGAAAATAGAACACCTGATGCAGAACTATAATGGTCCAGTTAAACTAAAAGAAATATAAAAATTGTTTAGCCTGATGAGCATTTTCCAGAGACATAAAGTCCACGCGAACGAAGTCGCGGGCTTCGGCTATTAGCCTATTACTAAACAAAATAAATAAATATAAAGTCAAATGCTTCCAGGTATCATCGTGGTATCATTCCCGTGGGGCTACATATCGGACACCAAGGGCCGGCGGTTCGCCATGGTCATCTCACTGCCGACTGCTTTCGTCCTGTCTTGCCTGGCCAGCATGTCGCCTAATTGGATTGTATTGGGTGCCCTGAAGTTCCTATCTGTTTGTTTGTAAGTACCATTTTTTTTTTATTATCATATCAAATCAGAATCCGAAAACGAAGACATAAAGATATTTTTAATCCGCAATATCGTCTATAAGCCTTTAAAATCTGGTGGAAAGAAGACTATCAAGTAATAGAAATGGTGTATTTTCTATTAGAGAACAGGGCCACTCCAAGTCCTCTCGTGGATGTCGTAGAAGGCGACTTAGGAAATACAAGCTAAACCAAGTTTATACGTATAAAAATCAGTGAGACTTCTCCAATCCATCTGGCGAGAAGAGGCCAGCGAGGAAAGTGTAGGCCAAATCTTTGGGCTGCTCTGGCTAATTATGGATTTAGTAATACAGAGGGTCGTGCTCCTGTAATGGAGACAAAAAAGACCTGATGATGTTAATGAAGTAACAGGAAAAGGTCGTCGAAAACGAATACTGCCATAATGAGATAAAAGAGCTAGTAAGAAATTGTATTCTCAAATTTAAGATATAAATGCTACGTTATAATTATACACTATATTTTTACAAATTACAACACTTTTCATAACTTTTACTATTACCTATTTTCGTATTTGTCAGTTCATGTGCTGCCAACTCCGTGACATACACATTGGTTGGGGAGTCTTGTATCCAGCGTCTGCGCAGCAAGTACATGCTGTTGATGAGCTGCCTCTTGCTGCTAGGGCCCGCCGCTGGTGCTGGTAGGTAATAAATCAATACATAGGGACAAATCACACAGATTGAGCTAGCCCCAAAGTTTGAGACTTGTGCTATCGGATACTAACTCAACGATACTATATTTTGTAACATGTACATAATGTACATAGTTAAAAATCCAAGATCTAGGCACAGAATCAATAATAGTTACATACAGAACGGAAACTCGCACCGACCCCCGCAATCTGGCGTCCCCGCAACCCCTCCCCCGCTTTTGGGCCTTATAAGCGCCTGTAAAACAGGGTTTTTGCTAATGGCACGTTGACGTTACGCGAGTCACTTAGAATTATTGAATCATAATAGTAAGAAACTGCGCACATTATCATTGTTTATCCACGGAAAACAATAAATAACGAAAATTTTATAATTTTCCGAGTGTGATGTAAAACAGGTAAGCAAAGCAACAAATTCTATAGTGGCGACCCTGATTGTTTAACTCGCACATTTAACGTGTGCACAGATATATTGTTTCGTTTGTAGTAGTACTAGGTATATTTGTTTCTCCGTTTGTATGAAGTGCTATACCTGTGAACTAGGCCAATCAGAAAAAGATTATACCTCCATTTTAACCTGAACAGGGCTCGAACCCGAGACCTCCTGAGTAACAGACAGGCATATTAACCTGTTGAGATCAGAGAAGGTTAGCTACGTAGAAATGTAATGTTGCGTGCTGCCAGATTTAGGCCAATCCTAACCGTCTTATTATAAAAACGTTGACGTCTAGTAAATATGCCAGTGTCTAATCTGAAAATTTCAAATTGATTTAGTCAGACAATGGTTTAAACCTAGTACCAAAGTTAATCTGCGTTTTATAATAAAACGATAATTGTTTTAAGGTCGGTCAATCAAGACCCACACATGATTGGCGTCATAAGATGCGGAGTCCATTGTTTTACTTACGCAGTAAAAAAATCTTTGTCTATGGTTTTACTACCCTCCACATATACAAGTACGCTGGCTGGACCTATGATACCCTAAAAAATGTCAGCTCTTTATTGTGCCTATTTGATACAAGTACGCTGGACCTATGATACCCTAAGAAATGACAGCTCTTTATTGTGCCTATTTAAAGCGCCCCCAATGCGTGGGAAGAGAACTGAATCTGACGTAACTAATTCGGAAATGTCTTTTATCGATGTCACTGTCCCATCTCTAATATTAGTTCCGTTCCCACCCACTTCTACTTTGCTTCTACGATCAGCGCCAAAATGGCTAAAATCAAATCGCCTCACTATGGCCCGGCTAATCATAGGTCCAGCGTACTTGTATATATGGAGGTCAGTGTATTGGCTGATTTCAAAAGATTAGATTTTTATTTATTTCAGTTGTCACCTACCTGACTACGCATTTAACCTTCGCCATACCACTACCAGTCCTCGGCATTGACTTCACACCTTGGAGGCTTCTCGTCATCTTCATGTCCATACCCATTGGAATAGGGGGAGTGGCTATCTACTTCTTCCATGAGTCTCCTAAGTTCTTAGCCAATTGGGACAGAAATGAAGAGGCGCTTAGAGTGTTGAAGTCTATTTATAAGATTAACAACAGAAGGTCGGTGGATGAATTTCAGGTAGATGTTATGTTTAACAGTATTAATTTTTACTTATTATTTTAAGCTACGCCCGCAGTGTCACCCGCGTCTTAAGTAGCCTATATGTGTTAATTCATCGTGTCATCAGGGTCCTGCATGTCAAATTTTATCAAAATTGGTCCAGCCGTTTGCGCTTGAAGAAGTAATAAACATACATTTCGCTCTTTATAATACATATTAGTGTTCTGTTGATCAAAACGACTATAAATTGAGAAGGCAACATTTTGCTTTATGACCCAAGTTGAATGAAAAAGAGAATCGAAATGGATGGCGTCGACTAAGAGAACCCTGTTCTCAACAATGGGCAACAGACGGGTTAAGTTGAACAATTTGACATGTGTTATGTAAGCTATAATATATATGGGACAACTTCACTGACCTCCATATATACAAGTACGCTGGACCTTTGATTAGCCGGGCCCTAGTGAGGCGATTTGATTTTCGCCATTTTGGCGCTGATCGTAGAAGCAAAGTAGAAGTGGGTGGGAACGGAACTAATCAGAGATATGGGACTACCCATATCTCTGGAACTAATATTAGAGATGGGACAGTGACATCGATAAAAGACATTTCCGAATCAGTTACGTCACATTTAGTTTTCTTCCCACGCATTGGGGGCGCTAAAGAGTTGTCATTTCTTAGGGTATCATAGGTCCAGCGAACTTGTATACACGGTGATTTTGTATTGGTTCTGAAGCCGAAGGCCACTTCATAGGCATCGTTAGTAAGACCTGATTAGCTGGTCAAAATAAAAATTCAGAAACAAAAAATGTTGACTAAAACTCGAAAGTAAAATTGTGAGGTCAATTAGTAGTACCACCGCCATACACCGCCCGCCGGCCGGCCGGGGTCATCGACATTACGCAGTAGGCGGCCGGCGTATAACTACGTGGTCTCGATCGAAAATCATTTACGCAACTTTTTTATCTTATGACATACAGAAATTTGGATTATGTATATGGATAGAGGAATTTATTTACTATACGACATTTTTTTTTCCAAAACCAATGAAAAGTCAGCGTGTATATGGAGGTCAGTGTATAACTTGGACTAATATGGATTACCTCAATGACGACCATTAACAACAACAACAAAATTAAGCGCCGAGCTATAATGTACTAACGTAGCTCACGTTGTTAATATAAATATATAGGGATAAATCATCATCATCATTTCAGCCGCATAACGTCCACTGCTGGACATAGGCCTCCCCCAAAGATTTCCAAAATGACCGATCAAGAGCGGCCTGCATCCAGCGCTTTCCAGCGACCCTGGTCAGGTCATCTGACCACCTTGTAGGTGGGTGCCCTACGCTTCGCTTGCCAGTACGCGGTCGCCATTCAAGAACCTTTTTGCCCCATCGGCCATCAGTTCGTCGCGCTATGTGTCCCGCCCACTGCCACTTCAACGAGCTAATCCGCTTGGCTATGTCAGTGACTTTTGTTCTCCTACGGATTTCCTCATTTCTGATTCGATCACGTAGGGAAACACCGAGCATAGCCCTCTCCATAGCGCGTTGAGCGACCTTGAGCTTTCTTATGAGACCCATAGTAAGGGACCACGTTTCGGAGCCATAAGTCATCACTGGTAACACACATTGGTTGTAAACCTTAGTCTTGAGGCACAGAGGTATTTTGGACAAGAAGACATTGCGTAGCCTCCCGAACGCTGCCCAGCCGAGTCGGATTCGTCGAAAGACCTCTTCCTCGAAGCTGGAACTTCCTGCCTGGATCAATTGACCCAGGTAGATATAATGGTCTACAACTTCGAGGGTGGAGCTCCCAACACAAACAGGTAGGGGCGCAACATGGACATTCGACATTACTTTGGTTTTGTCCATGTTCATTTTAAGGCCCACTTGTTGGGAAACTCGATTTAGGTCTCCGAGCATAGTACTTAAGTCTTCCATCGATTCTGCCATGACAACAATATCGTCGGCAAATCGAAGGTGAGTGATATACTCGCCATTGATGTTGATGCCAAATCCTTCCCATTCCAGAAGCTTGAAGGCATCTTCCAGTGCAACGGTGAACAGTTTCGGAGATATAACGTCTCCCTGTCTTACACCTCTATGCAGTGGAATTGCCCTCGTGCACTGCTCCTGTACTCGGACTGACATAGTGGCGTTACTGTATAAGCACTTCAACACTTCGATATACCGATAGTCAATAGGGCATCGCTGGAGAGACTGAAGCACGGCCCATGTTTCGATCGAATCGAAGGCTTTTTCATAGTCCACGAATCCCAAGCATAACGGCCGGTTATACTCCCTCGTCTTCTCTATAACCTGCCGCAGCGTATGAATGTGGTCCATGGTGCTAAAGCCTTTACATAGGGATAAATCACACAGATTGAACTAGCCCCAAAGTAAGTTCCAGACTTGTGTTATGGGATTCAAACTCAACGATACTATATTTTATATCGAACGCATATATAGATAAACATATAAGACCCAGGTCAATTTGGAAAAGGCCATTTCCATCTTGCCCTGACTGGAAACTGAACCCTGAACGTCTGGGTGGCGGACTAGCATGGTAACCACTACGCCACGGAGCCCAGTCATTCATTACTTATATAGGTCAATCGTAGGAATACGTCAGGTGCAAGTAGCTTGTACAATATTGAAAAGAACAGCAGTCCTTGCAGCTAAAATAATAATGATGATATTTATTTTAGATAAAACAAATAAAACTAGAAGATGCTCTGGTTAAGAAGCAGATGTCACTCACTCGCGCCGTTTATGAACAAAGTGCGCCACTGTTCCGCCGCCCACTGCTGGGCCAGACGCTACAGCTGTTCTACATCGTGGCCATTGTATACATCACGTGAGAGTTAAATTCAATTCACAGTTAAAATCACTTATTTATCTTCGGATCTTTAGGTACATATGATAAACAATTTTAAACTACGTGAACTTAACCTAACCTTTACTGAACTATAAGTCGGCACGCTATAGCTCGTCCGACTGAGACCTAAGCAGGCAGAGCCCTGGGTTGTAAGATCAAATCCACTATTGAATTCACAGGTTCCAAATAATCACCCCGATCTCTATTTACCTAAACCCACAAATTACACAGACAATCCTGATGATATAAATTGCAAACTCATGTCCTGAAAATATAGTTATCGATTAAAACCTACCTGATGACAGCGTGGAATCCCCTATCAATTTGACAAAGACAGAGAATAAATAGTAATAAAAACCACTTGAATATGGTGGGCGGAAAGATGGAAAGAAGAATCAAAATAATAATGGGTTGCTACCCGCCTATTAACATTATTTGCATTATCTCCCAGTTGATTGGCTTCTACGATGATGTGAACAACTAAACTTTCTTTATTCCAGCAACAACACAACGATGTAAACAACTAAACATGTTTCTTTATTTCAGCAACAACACAACGATTTGAACAACTAAACATGTGTCTTTATTCCAGCAACAACACGTGTCTCATATGGCTGGCCCATATCCTTGATCTCATGATAGTGGCCTTGAAGAACAACGTCTCAGGCAACGTCTGCTCAATGATCGCGTCACACAGTGTTGCTGATATGTCACAGAATCAGACCATTGCAAGCTCGATGAATACAACTGTGGAATATGGTGAAGTGAGTTCTTCTTCTTTCACTATTACCATATTTATAATTTAAAAACTACGTTCTTGTAGGTGGAGTAGTTTTAATGTCTCTATTGAGACCTCTCTATACGACACGGCGACAACTTTAGCATGTCAATTGATCTTTAGGTTTCTTGTATTTTCCTTGCCTCTTCTTGCTTTGATTTCCCCTTCTATTATGTTTTTAATAAAATAATACGAGGACCAAATATCCACCGTCTTATCCATGCAGTATACTAGATTATCCATGCAGACTCTGAAAACTAGACTCGTTTTGCTCGCTTCTTCAATTATCCAGTTGCTATTATCTTAATTTCAATTACTATTGAAATTTTATTTTTTCTTCTGTTTCCTAGCATTCGTTTCAACCAAACAACTTCGAAAACAACTCATTGTCTATTAATCATATTCTCTTTTTTCAGAAACCAGTGGTATGCCTTGGCTACATGGAAGACAAGTCAGCCCTAACTATAATCATCAGTCAAGCCACCTTCTCGTTCCTGAACTTCCTCATATCCTGCCTCCCGAACCACCGAAAGACCATCCTCATCAGCATACTCTGTCTATCTTCTGTCAGTGGGGTTATCATGAACCTCACTCCAGAGCCAATCTCCAGTGTGTTGCTATACCTGGTGTTTGGGTGCACGTGTTTGTGTATGGGGATAATGGCTTCGTACTTCGTGAATCTCTATCCTACTTCGTATAGGTAAGTTTATATATGTTTTAACGCTTCGGCTTGGGTGCCAAATTCATCTGATAGGCCAAGATGAATGCAATTTCTTTGAAATTACAAAATTTTACCAAATTCTAACATGTGATTTCAAAAGCTAAGTAGACTACGTTTGTATGAAAATGTCTATGGTAAGGAGACTCTTACAACCACAGAGTTTACACTTCGGCAAGGTCGATATGGAAAATATCGTGTTTAGGTTGACCTATAAATAGTGTGCGGTCGTCGATAGTACTGTTTATCAAATAAATAAAAGGCAACGTGATCTCCTTATCAATATTCATTTAAACAGCAAACATCAAAGGCAATCAAACTAAGTATTTGGACGTTCTGTCATTTAAACAGCTATGTCCTGGAAGGTCTCGTAGTGTTCTAGCCGTCATTTTATTATTTTTTCTGTCCCTCAGTCTGTCATTGGCGTCAAATCTATGTTTAGTCAAGGCCGCAAAAATAATAAGTTTTTATTTATGTCCTTTTCTACGTTTATTTCAGGGGCATGGCATCGTGTCTCAGCATCTTGGTGGCCCGAACCAGCTCTTTTATCGGTATTAATGTTGCTGGCAATCTGATCTTTAACCATTGCACCGTCACCTTCTACGGGTGGTCGGTCCTCGTTTTCTGTAAGTACCTTCTTCTCCTTATCGCATTTCTGATTATTTACCTGAACTAAACTTCAATTCTATGACTGAGCAGGCCCACAAAATGTACCATAATCGTACAAAAGTGGACTTGTGGACTTATTACCATCATTCTCCTCGCCACTTCCCAATTTGGGATCGTATTTACGTCAGCAGCAACAGTATTAGCGGAAAACGCGATGTACTTAGTTTATAACTTACCATCTACTTGAATGTACTTTTGATGAGTTAATTTTTTCGCTTGAATACGTTTCCATGTAATTATAGTTAGTTAATAGTCAATATTAATTATAATATACACTGAATAAAAATCTATTTTCAGTCGTAGATACATGTACTTAATTCTGATTCTTGTTACAGCAAGCGTGATAGCAGCATGGTTCCTACCTCCAGACAAAACCAAAATAAAACCAACAGATGTATAAAGGTTAATAGATAAATTGTTATCTTAATGTAGAACTGTAATTTTTGTACGTATGTGTTAATGACTGTACTAATATCAAGGTGCCATGTCGCAATAACTTCTTCCAAAGCACGGGTAAACACAAGATTATTTTAGTGTTCTTACTAACCATATTTCTTCCAACAGACAGCAGAATTTAGGCGGGAAATATAATGCGCATCATACTACTGAACCTGAAATAATCATACCAGGACAAATAAGAATAATCAAACAATTTTGTAAATAAATAATTGGATTTTATTCCTTTAAAACTAACAATTAAATGTCACCAATATAGTCAAATTGTCATCATTTTAATCACAGTTCTGGTCCAAATATTGAGTCTAGATTTATTTTTATAACCTTTTCAGAACATAGAAAATCTAAGTGAGATTTTCATCCAACGTGACAGGGGCGCGGGGTGTTACTCGCCTTCTTTCTTGCCCCCCGCGTGCCTGTAACGTCGCAGGTGATTATTTACTGATGCATTGTTATAAGTCTATCAAATTGTTTATAAAAAACTATGAGATATAAACAGTTCAATCAACAATCAGTATTATTTTGGATTCTACGTGAAACCTTAAAGGTCATTCAAGACAAGTTTCCTGAAGGTACACAGTTTAGTATTAGTTGTGAATATTTTATTCACTAACGACATTCCAATAGTATTAGACCGTAAACAATGTACCATCTAATATACAACTATATCTAGGTACAAAAATACTTGTACATGCCTTTTATCAAAAATTGTTAAATATAAGTAGATTATGAGGACAAATAAAAGTTGTTTATTGTTACAATTCCATTGTTTTTACTTGTACAATTTCCAAATTTTTTTTTTATAATTCTCTAACGAGGGTATGTATTTGCTTTTTTAATGACCATTTATGTCCCATTTCTGAGCAAAGGCCTCCCCTCTTTCCTTCCTACGTGGTAGCACCATTAAGGTCACAGCACACTTATCAACTCGTAAACGGAACGTAAACGTATCAACTCGAGCAGCTCAGTATTCTTTGTATGAAACTTCCTACTGCAACGCACACTATTCGGATTCGTAACGTAAACGCCTCGCCTCGGGACCAGCTCACGAACCGCTTTGCTGGTCGGTCAACTAGCGGTCCGCGCGCTTACGCCTCTCCGTATGCGAGCTGACGCCTCTCCGTTTCCTCACACCCGCGTTTTATTTATTTGTAGATAAACAAAAATTGATGGCCATGATTGCCAACTCGCGTATTGTGAACCGAGACATAACCGTGCGCTACACTTTACGTTTAAATGATCTAGTGCCAGCCAGACCAGAGCGGCCGGCGAGCGGTAAGCGCGGCGTCGCGTCGCCCAGCCGTAGTCGAGTTGACGTACCGAAGCTGAGCCGGTTTGATTACGTGCCTACGTCAGGTTGACGCCTGGTTGACCGCGCGGCGAAAGGCGATACGGTGTCGATCCCTTTCCGAGTTGATAAGAGTGCTGTGACCTTTAGGGGGATTGGACCTTAATCCCACCGCGCTGGTCCAGTGCAAGTAGGTGGGTTAATGAGTTGTGTTATTTAGTGTTGGTATATTCTTTACCTAAATAAAAAAAAATACTTAATCCCATTTTTTTTCAAAATACGAACAGGCACATCAATTTAAAACACATATATATTCACAAGCTTAAAAATATTAAGTCTTAGAGTCTATAATTTATAAGTACGTCCATCCATACATAGAGGCATTAAAAATTTGGTTGGCTGTCTCGCTCGCTCAATCAAACATATTTTAAAATTATTTGAAAAATGTGTTATTTTTAGAAAAGTGTTAATTTAACATTTAATATAATTATAAAGTGGATATTTTTTTTTGTTTACATAATTATAAAACATGGTTATTTAAGCCATGTTTTATAATTATGTAAACAAAAAAAAGTCATGTTAAATTATATTGAATGTAAATGTAATACTTTTATAATAATGAGACACATTTTACTAATTCGCTTTTAAATTTTACTAACTCGCTCACACATTTTAATAATTTTTATAAATTACAGACAGCCAACCAAGTGTAAAATGCCTCTTAAAAGGCAAGTATAGCAAGAACTCGTCCATACTTTTGTATGGAAAAAACGTTTTTACACTCCTGAATGTTGTCTGATCCCAATTATTTTTTAAATTTATTATTTACACAACAAAAGACTACTTTTAGGTTTACCTATTTTCAAAATTTGCTATACTTAATTAAAAAAATCAACTGTGTAATTTTTGTCTTGTGTCAATAACAATATTAGAAACTCAATGAGATCATATTATAACATTTGGTTGGAAAACATTTTCTTCATCTGCTTTTTTTGTATGGACGGAGTACGTGCTATACTAAACTTCCCATTAAATAAACCACATTGGTATGTACGGCTTCAAAAGCTTCATACGCGTTTTGATATGACAATGTCTTTTATTTTTTCTGTTTATTATATCATCGCCTTTGCCGACGCAAACCATTTTATCTAAAAAGCCAGTAATACGGCTGACGATAGTAATAAAATAAAAAAACATTTTAAAAGCCCCCCTTTTACCCTTTGCTTGCACCGATTTCAATCTCATAACAAAGAACATTACTGCATCAAAATCGGTGCATTCCGGTGACAGATCTCAGACCTATTTACACACCGATTGATAAGTACACAAACAGACATGACAGCCTTAAAACATTTTGCAGGATTAAAATTGCGGCCGTAGTCGATGGCAAGATAAAGTATATACAAGTAATTATAGATTTGCCACCGAGCGAACGTGCATAAAAGAAATACTACGTATATTTTTTACATGGTCGGGTTATAGAAACACTTCAAGTAGGTAAAAGCAGTTTGAAGTATGCCTATAACCCGACCATGATCAAATGCTCGGGCGGCGGTAAGAACACACGGCACTCTTTTTCATCTTTTAGAAATCCCAATAAGACTATCTCTATCAACGCGTATCAGATCCTTGGTCGACGGCGATGATACAATACAAAACATGCTTCTTTCTCTCTGTACCATCCTCAAGACCTTGAGTATGTTTCTATTACCAAAATATATTTATCTATCTACATGTGGGTGGATATGTATCTGTCTAGGCCTGTGTTCTTCTCGGTGTCCAGCTCAGGGGTCTCAGGCGGGGTTTCTTGATCATCCAGCTTGATGACCATGATGGCACCGATTGATACTGAAAAAAAAGTTTAAGCTATGATACGACTGTCCAAAAGCTATCAAAACAAGTTTGTTTGATAGGCAAATTAAAAAAAACCCGACACCATCTAGTGATGAGTGGTGGAACTACATATTATGTCGAGTGGAACTGAATTGAACTGGTATCTATTAAAAAAAAATCGGGTTGCACTCTGGGAGTGCCGGCAGAAGTGAAAACTTGAATATTAACGTTGTGCATTTTTGATATACGAAACAGCAGGCGCAGGCATACATTTTCGCCGCGCCGTAGAAAGAGAGGGGGATACTCCCTCTCCTACGCCGCGCCAGCTGTCTACTCTCCATCCGTATTACGAATTTTCGATCAGGTCACGTGTCCTGACGCGAGTTTAACATTTTTTACCAATTCCAAAAAAAGTGCACAACGCCGCTAAAGAAGTTTTCACTTCAAAAATGCTCGGGCAATTTCCCCTCCCTCTGAACTGACTCTTAAACTTTGTCCTGAAAATAATTCTTTGAATATTCATGATCCCAAATGCCGCCGAATAAGGTAAGTGGTAGGAAAATGTACAATGGTAACACGGTTTTATTTCCAATCGAAATAATAAATATTCAGACATTTTCCCCTCCGTCTGAACTGACCCTAAAGTATGTTCTGATTTATAATTCTTTAAATATTCATCCCAAGTGCCGCTGAATGAGGTAAATGGTAGAAAATGTAGGGCTGCGTTACGTCATGACTCTACACAATAACAGGTCGTGAGTTCAAAGCCCTCCTTCAATTAAGGGTGCGTGTTCTAATTTGTTTACATCGAGAAATACACAATTTCTCCTAGACCGTCTTTATGATACTCGTACCTAGTTTAATTTAATATGAAGAAATCTAAAAACTATCTCTGATGACTGTCTTCGTCGTGGTCCAGTAGTCAAGGTGTTCGCCTTGTGATCCAGCGGTCGTGGGTTCGAATCCCACTTGGTAGCATACTTTGTGAAAAGTTGTTTCCAGTCTGGTTAGGATATTGCAGACCTGAATCACCTTATTATCCGAAAAGAGATGATTCCGTGTTTCGGACGCACGTATAGGCTGTTGGTACCGAACGCCATCTAGCATTTGCTCAAACCTATCCAAGGATTGGATCTGGTCTACCCTTTGGGTTGCGGAGGTCAGACGGCAGTCATTTTGTGTAAAAACCAATAACCTCTTCAAATCTTCTAGGTTAGGTAGCGGACCCCAGACTCTGAAGCGTTACTGCTGATGATGCAACCGGGAATAAGCTCAAGATGATGATGATGGAGTTAAACTTTCCTCGACTACAATTTCCATGACACGGGCGGTGCTAAAGAAAGTCTCAAATTTCTACCAAAACCTGATTTGAATCCCACTTTACTGTCAACTTAGTAACAATGTCTCAAGGTTCAAAGTCTGTGACCTCTCAGCTCCAATTAATCAAGACATCAAACACTCCCAAAATTATCAATACATTCTGACTACCTCCCACACGCATGATTGATGGTGCAAAATGGTTATTGGTGTCCACTTGATTGAAATTAGTTCAGTGACCTTCGTCCCAAGGACAAGATGGCTTAGAGTAATGGAAGCATTAGATAATGTTAATTTAAAAACGCTCAACATTTAATTCATAGTTTGCCCCGGACTGTGAACTCGCGAGCCCCAAGACAACTTCTTGTACCGATTGGGCACATGTTCAAGCTAAAAAAAAACATTGATAACATCTACAATCTACATCATTACCAAATTTAATGAACCTCCGATCAAAAATATGTTTAATAGTTTATTCTTGTAATGTATATGTATTTTTGAGTATACATACTTATGTACATAAATATATTTAGATTACTTTTTCACGATTTTTATCCTCTCCTTTCTAAAATGACCGATCTAGATAGAGCAGCTAGTTTGTTAAGTATTTTATTATAGTATTTTTTAATTTCGACTTAACCAATTGCGTTCCTACTTATCTCCTTAGCTTTATTACTTAGTAGTTTTAAAGCACTTTTATTTTTATTTTTCGTCTACAAAAATAAGTGGTGAAGACAACTTCGGGACGATTTTGGTGCAGTTTTACGACCTAATGTCTATTGTGTTCATTGGGAATGCAATTTTGTTAATTACAAAAGTGCTATCATCAAATCATCTAGGACCTGTTAGTCTGGAATCAGTCAGCTGTGCTTTAGTTGAATTAACACATGTATTGAGTGAATCACTAAGAGATAAATGGTTTTGACCGTGACTGAAGGAAACACCACTCGTTTTCTTCCGATTGTTCTACAAAAAGGCAAATAATTTCATTGATCTAATTATAGATAGGTAATGTTTGTTTGTTACCACTTCATGCTTCAACAACTAAATCTATTTAGATGAAATTTAATATGGATATAGTTTGATGCCCAGAGAAGGACATGGGATAGTTTTTATCCCGAAATTCCTACGGGGAGCGAAGCCCACGGGCACAGCTAGTATGTTATAAAAGATACTTACTAGCTAACAACGCAGCGACTGAAATGAAAGGCGCTGGACAGGAGTAGTCCAGAAGCACTCCCACTGCCAGGTTTGACGCCACGCCACCAGCTCGGCCCCACCAGGCGCCCCAACAAACACCCAGAGCACTGGAACATAAGAACATTTGCATGACAGACTGTAGATACACTACAATAAAGTAAACTAAGCTGTAAGTAAATAATCTGACGTCAACATTTACCTTTAAAGAAATCGAAAAATAAAGAAAAAAGGTGACAATTATCAAGTGATACAAATATCCAATGATAAATTAATGATTTTGACTTTGACTCCTCAGACAAAACAAAATGCCTTGCGAAAAACCATACAACGCTATTAGATAGACAGAAATAATCACGGAGATATAGCTAGCTCAGAAGAAAGTACAGTATCACTCATCAATAATTATAGAAAATCACGTGTCGATGTCACGAATCACATGCCACCACTGTGCAAGACATCACGCAAATAGAGCTAACTCAGAAGAAACTATAGTATCACTTATCAATAATTAAAGAAAATGACGTATCGATGTCATGAATCTGTTAGTTCTAATATTGTTAGAATCAGTATTTGTTAACGACAACGGAAAAGGTTAAAGAAATAACTATCTTTATTACTTTGCATGCTCTCAGCCTTAGCTATTTTGCTTTGTGTTCCGTAGTTCCAGTTTCATTTGCAGAATCTAAACTATTATACTAACACCAATCAACTTACCTTAACTTAGGGGGCAACGCATGTAACAACAGTCTTATTAATAGCACATTCCCATTCAGCGACGCAGCGTTCAAAGCCGCGGCCGCTGCTACAGCAATCTTATTAGACGAGGCACAGGAACACGCGCAAGCGGCCAGACACGCGCACGCGCACGCGCACGCCAGCGCGCACGCTGCAGCCGCTCGCCGGACACCGCGGGCGCCGCCGCGTGCGCAGAGGAAGGCACAAGCAGCGTTGCCTAGGACGCAGCATGCGCCTACTATGAGACCTGATGTAAATACCTGGAAATTAATAAAACACGGGTACATGATCACATTTCTCATTGCGTCATATAAACATAAACTAAGGCAGTAGTATAGTAAGTTTCAGGTATCGTTATTTTTTTAATTATTCTGTTACCATGTCATCGAATTGACGAATTTAACAAAATAGTAGTATAAATAGGTATCAAAGGGCACAAAATCAAAGGAAATCTTACATCATCATCCATATTTCCATCACAACCAAAGCTCCGACTGTCATGAGGGTCGAAGGAACTGTCGTTGTATCCAGGCACTATCTCGGCGCCAGAAGCCTCGAAGAGTTTACTCTCCTTCCACAAGTACGTGGTGTTTTGAAGCCTCGCGTTTTGTGGAGCAGCGGCGTACTTGCAGGAGTTTCCTTGCATTCTGAGAAGTAGCTCAGGAATCCATAGGTTCAGGCCGAAACCCCTGAAAATTATAGCAATGAATAAATGTATAACCTCATTTGGTGGTACATTGATAGCGGTTTTAAATATATTGTTACATTTAATTAATGCCTAGTCTGGTTTCAAAATCTTGTTTTTAGGGTCACTCATTTAGGTGTTCCAGAAGTAAATTCTCATTAAAACCTGTATTTTTTTGTTGTTAGTAAGGTTCCGTAGTAAATAAGAAACCTTATAGTTACGCCATGTCTATTTGTCTGTCCTGTGTCTATCCGCGGTACTACTGAGAGACTATAAACACTAGAAATCTTTAATTTGGCATGGATATGTATATTGATTATCATTATAGGAGACCAACTTAAAAATGTACTCAGCAAATAAAATTTCAATAGAAAATTATTATTTTTTTAGACGTTTTTAATTGTGTGTTACTACGGAACCCTGTACTGCTTGTGGCCCGACACCCACTTGACTGAGTCTGTCACTGATACTCATCATGATTGCTGGTTCATCTAATAAGTTTTAGTTTTAAGAGAGAATTATCCTTTATATATAAAGTTCTTAGCCTAAAGCTTCTTCTTGATGGGAAATTAAATAATAAACACCAAATATTTGAAAACTAAACTATGTAAATGTTTCATTGTTAGACAGTTTTATTACGATACATCTAACTTTAAAGAAGTTTATCTAAATGCAATATCATACTCACGCTGCCATATTAGCAAAGAAGACGAACAGTATCAGACTAGACTTAACAGCATAACTCCTGGACACGAACGTCTTCAGGTCCTTCAGCACTCCCACAAACAAGGCTTTCGTCCTGTTCTGCTCCCCGTTCAACGTCTTCGTCACTAGGATGTTTTCTTGGATTAGCCTCTTTATCTATGAACAAAGAGTGGAGTTAGGAATCATCAGGTCATCAAAATGTAAGTATTCAACATTTAATTCCTTTGGGTCTTGCGGCCTTTAAAAAACTCAAACTCAAAATTATTAATTGCGAAATGTGTGCCTTGGGCTTAGTCCGCTTGGAGCCGCAAAACCCAAAATGCTCTGTCAGTCCTATTAGAGACACAAAAACAAAAAATATATAGATATAAAAAAGCGCATTTCGGGCTCTAAAATAGTACAACTAAGGATGTGACCGGGAATGCATTAAGTCAAGGAATGAGTAAGCACATACCTTAAAGTCTTCCTTTTTTCCACAATTAGCCTTATGTATACTCTCCAACAACTTCAGCGCCTTATCACTCCTGTTTGTATCCGACAGCAGCCGCGGACTCTCTGGCAAGTTGAGGATCCACACTCCAGCAACGAACCCTGGCAGACTGGCCAGAGCCAGAAACAGCCGCCACGAGTATATCGGCATGATGGTGATGTAGTTGGCCGCTTTGAATGGAATTACCAGCCATGCACATGCTGGAAAAGAAAATATACGGAGACTCATAATTGAGATTGTGAAGGACTCATCTGTTACTATAGATAAAAACGTATTAAATAATTATGTGGGGCTCCCATACAACAAATGTGATTTTTATAGATAATGGTACGGAACTCTTCGTGCGTGTGTCCGACTCGCACTTGGCCGGTCTTTATAAATTCATTTATATCTATCCATTCCGTGCCTTAAAAAAGTAAAACTAAGTAAGAAAGAAGTAACGTTTGCTCTCATACTTTTGGAAGGCGCTATATCTAATAAAATGGGTTGATTAAAAAAAAACGAATCTAAGAAATTTAGTCCACGATACTAAACTATTTTCGGTAAAAAATATACAGAAAATCGTTAAAAAAAATTCGTCGCCCCATACAATTCTACTTGGCTGAGCGCTGATTTGTAAATGTATTAAGGCAAGCCAATTTTTTTAGTTTTTCGATAATTGTGTTTATGGAAAGTAGTTTAGTATCGTGAACTGAACTTGCTCCAAAAATGTCGCTGGTGGTGGTTATTTGAGCAAAATCTGGAGCAAGTAACGACCACAATTTAAATGGTCATGAAAGCTAAACGTCCTTCTCACAAGTCCGGTTCCGGAATACATTCATACACATAACCCTCCTTTTGGCTTAGCTGTCGTCGGGTGAAAAACGGAAAGCATAACCCTCCTTGAAAAGACGGCATAATACAT
This sequence comes from Acrobasis consociella, assembly GCA_963555685.1. NCBI lineage: Eukaryota > Metazoa > Arthropoda > Insecta > Lepidoptera > Pyralidae > Acrobasis > Acrobasis consociella. Next base: position 1,670,552 of record OY743116.1, read on the forward strand.
GGATGTGCATCACTGCCGACAATACAGTCCAATGTCAAAGATCTGGCCTGATCTGTACCAAATAATTCACGTCGAATTATACTGAATTGTGCAAAATTGCCAATTGAACAACTATTGACCGAACCGATCGTAAATTAAACGGACAATCAGTTTTATTTTCGATGCGTTTAAATCCAATTCATTGTCTATAGATTTTCTAAATACTAACTTTACGGTCTAAAGGTCCAAAGAAACTCAGTATCTAACAAAATATGTATGTGAATGAATGAATCTTTCATGCTGGTTTGGAAGAAAAGAAAAATCTTCAACTGTAAAAGCTGCTTCTGTTCCCGCGCAAATCGTAAAAGCTAATCGAGGGCATGGGCGAAAATTCGAATCATGTAATATAGGCGATGAGGCTAGCTACCTTTACGCTAAAAATGAGTCTTGCTGCCTTGGATCTGTCTACTTAGAGCCACAAAACCTAAAACGTGTTGTTTCCCCCTTTAGGGGTCTTCTTCTTATCGTGTGTGTTAGTGACTAACACTAGTGTCAGAGTTTTTAAACCGCCTTAAAGGCCTCTGACATGGTTTTAGGTAACGACCAATGTCAAAGACAGTGACCGGGACCGACGGCTTAACGTGCCCTCCGAAGCACGGATCATCTTACTTATCAGACAATCAGGTGATCAGCCTACAATGTCCTAACCAAACTAGGACAACAACACAAAGTCATTGCCCCCGCCGGGAATCGAACCCGCGACCTCCGGGTATGAGCCGAACGCTCTAACCACTACACCACGGAGGCAGTTAGTTTAGTAGCAGTAAACTCGCAATATCATCATCAAAAACACTAGGTTCTTGTCGGTGAAGTATTTGCCATGTCTCCTTATTTTCCGCTTAATACTTTTCTTCATCCTTCAACTTCAACTTGGTCTTCCTTTTCCTCTCTTGGCTTCCACTTTTGTTTATGTTTTTTTATCAATTAGTCATGCCGCATAAGGTGGCCAAACATCTTTGCTCGTCTTATCTCTACTGTACGCATTAACGTTCTGTTCTCATTGATAAGTTCCAGCACATCCTTGTTACTTTGTCTCTCTGTCCATGCGCTTTCAACACCACATATAAAAAGCTTCCAGACGTTTCCGATCCGTTTGGTTCGTCGTAAAGTAACGGTAACCAAGTCTTTTTCATTTTACGTGACACTTTATAGTTCAGTATATAGGTTTTGTCGTTGTACGTTCATTTTGCCAGGGATATCTTTGCAACAATGTGTATAAGTAGTGAACCTATTTCTAAATATTTGAACTCACGGAACCACCACGGAACCGCGTCCACTCGCCTTGGACTTGACCGCATTCGTCCCGCTCCGATGGCCTCAGTTTCGCGTCAATCAAACTCGTGCGCAATGTCAAGGATCAGACATATCCTAATTTGTTTAACGGTTCGCTCCGATTTGATTTAACTGTACCTTGGGTCAGTGTTACAATACTATCTAATTGTGATCCTTTTAATCTTGGTAAATATATTTTTAAGGTTGTTATCAAGTTGTTACAATCCGCTAGATGACAACAAGTCAAAATAGACACCTGTGGTGTGTCTTTCTATGGAAACAAAAATAATAACCAACGGTGAAGTCATACTTTTTTGACCAATAACGCTCTTAATATCAGTTCTACTGCATTAATTAATCTTAAATCTTGTTGAAAATAGATTAAATCAGTGTAAAGTGATACTTTTTTGTGACATTTTGTTTTATTAACTGTAACAGTCCCAGTTAAGACGTTTTGTTTTATTAACTGTAACAGTTAGTTAAACCAGTTCACATCCCTCGCTGATCTAGAAAAAAAAAAAACTTAAATGTCTCAGCTGCTTCTCTTCCCACACAAGTCGTAGAAGTCGATCGAAAAAATGGGTGAAAATGTGAATCGTGTTGATAGGCGATGCGGCTAGCAAATAGCACCGTTCCTTTTTACACCTTCTTACACAACACGCCAAAAGTGGCTTTTGAGTTTTGTGGCTCTAGGCTTCAGCTGCTTATAGCCACAAGACCCAAAATGATCTGTCTGCCTTATTAGGGATAAAGACGTGATATGTATGTCCAAAATTTGATTTGACTTGAAATTGGACTACTATCGGACGGCTGTCGTGTCATTTTGTAGAGTAACAGTCCCAAATCCTTGTCATTATCATCATCACTACTAGATCCGTATTTGGCCAGAGCAGCTAGAGGACTTGGCCTACACTCTCCTCGCTGGCCAGGCGTGTTCGATAGGTCTGATCTTTATAAGCTTTGTTCAGCTTGTATTTCCTAAGTCGCCTTCTACGACATCCACGAGAAGACTTGCAGTGATCCTATTCTACTCTGCCGGAAACCACACGAAAAAAATCTTATAAGCTTTTATTGTATGGCCTAAGTACTTATCAAGATAAATGTAACAAGCCCAAACTGGATGCGGTGTGTGGTTTTATTACGGAGTTCCCATGGCCTTCTTTCAGCTCCATCATCAGATCAGCTCTCTGTTATTAATATTGCATTGTCAAGCGGTATGTATGGTTGCATAATTTCAATGCGATGCTCAATTGAAAACCGGGAAGTGTGTCAAATTTAACTTGCAAGATTTTATTACAGAGACAAACTACATGAAACTAAATTAAAGCTTGTAAAAAATCCTACCTGGAAGAATAAGCCAGGCTGCGACGAAACTCATCCCAGTTATGTTCAAGTAGAACTGTCTTTTCTTGGCGCCAACGAGGTCTGACAGGTACGTAAACACTAGGGTGGACGGACAACCTAAAACATAGTCAAATCGATTAGTTAACGTAGTAAATAGTGAAATTAACATAGTGTTTGAAAAGCTCGATGGCGCGGTGTGAACGCGTTACTCCTCTAAAGTTCATAACATTCCCGGGTTGGAGTTGAACGCGGATGGATAAGAATAACTGCTAATGATGCATTAGGGTAACTTAAGATATTATCCATTGATGCAGCAAGCAGCCAAGGGGACCCTGTAGTCCGGCACGACGCTCTGAGCCAGCATGATGACAGCATCACATCAACAGTAACGGCATAGTAAACATTCCGTCTGCCCATCATAGAACCTCACATATATAAAATAACCTAACATACATAATAACATAGTCTGAAGAATCTAAGCTTACCAATAAGAAATCCATTGATGCAGCGAGCAGCCAAGAGAACCCTGTAGTCCGGCACGACGCTCTGAGCCAGGGTAATGACAGCATCCACTAGCAATGACATGCTGAGCACATTCCTTCTGCCGAACACGTCACCTACGATACCCCAGAAGAACGCACTCGCCACACCACCTACAAATAAAAACGAGTTTATGTGACAGGTATATTAAAAAATTCCCCGACTTACGTACATTCATCCCCATAACTTTTGACCGCTTCGAAATCGATTTCTATCAAACACTTGCACATCTATTAATCCAAACAAACTATTATACCCAAACATTCCTTCCGTCATTAATGGTGATTGTTTGGCGGATACAACGTTACTAATAAACCCTTATAATATTTATTAGAACATACCAAAAATTGTGTTTCTACGCATATTGTATAGGTAAGTACTTACCTATCTTGTTGTTTATTTTTAGCTGTAAAACATGTAAGGGAACATGCGTAATAAATCGAACCACAGGTTGAACACACTGAATCACTATACTATAGTGAAATAAGGAAGGTAGGAATGAAAACTTTTAAAGCACTTCATTATTTTTCTGCTCTTAAGAACAACATTTCTCTTTACCATACAAATCCATGAAGCTTTTCTTCGCACGTTTGTCAAAAGTGGCCGTTTTTCGCAAATGTGCGTAGAAAAGTTTCACGTTCTCACTTTTTTTCTCACATTATACGTTCATCACATTAAACAGCTGAGAAAATAGTTTAAAGGGTTCTCTAATGCATAATCGGACGAACATTTGTCCAAAAAATGATATCTTTCTTTCCTTTCAAATGATTTATTTCAAATGGACCCCGAAATATTCATCTATCTAAAAGTGGGTGTAACTGTTACGTAGTCTAAGTGTCTAAACTATGAATTAACACTTGTCTAACAGTGATATAAAGAAAATATTTATCTTTGCAGTTATTGTATAAACACCCAATGCGAATTTGTGCTAAATACTTAACCAAGTATACATTACAGCACTTCCTAATATCGTAGTGACGCCACCTAAAAATACGCGAGCATGGCTAGACTGAATTCTGCTGAAATGAGGAAATTTTATAGACATACTGGTTTACAGATAAGTTGTGCTGAAAAAGATTCCATTAAGCAGTGGTTCCCAAACTTATTTTGTCTACTGCCCACTTTGAGAATAAATATTTTTTTAGCGCCCCCATTTTTTCACCTATTTAAAAACCACTATAACTGCAAATTAAATTAATTAATTATTGTGACCTATATATGTATATTATGTAAATATTTATTCTCAAAGCGGAGGATGATATTTATGTGGTTGTTGTTGAGAGTCGAGAGCTCTTGCAGTCGTTGTTTAAGAGGCCTCCTAGCTAAATAAAGCTCCTAGCAAAAAAAAAACATTTTCTTTCTGGGTCTCTTACCGCCCCCCTTGAGACCTGCAGCGCCCACAAGGGGGCGTTATCGCCCACTTTGGTAAGGACTGCATTAAAGAATACCACAGGAGGGGGGGGGGATTAGAATATCCGGCAGAGTAGAATAGGATCACTCCAAATCCTCCTTTGGATGTCGTAGAAGGCGACTTAGGAAATACAAGCTAAAAAAAGCTTATAAACATCAATGAGACCTCTCTAACCCGTCTGGCCAGCGTGGAGAGTGTAGGCCAAGTCCTCTGGCTGCTCTGGCCCAGTATGGCACTGGTAGTACAGAGAGGGTCGTGCTCCTACAATGGAGACAAAAAGACTTGAAGATGATGATGATAATGACAAGAGGGGGTTATGGCAAATGTGACAGTTTGTTTTGTTCTTCATGTGTATAAGTGGCCAACACTGGTGACGGATTTTCCAGGCTGCCTAAAGGCATCTGACATAGCTTGACGACAGCTCTACAATGATGACAGCTGCAACCAACGGCTTATACATGCCTTTCAAAGCTCAAGAAAAAACATTCATTCCAAAAACACTTCACACGAGCTTCACTTGCAGCTACTAGACATACCCACACATATCATTCACACAATCCAAAAAGCTGTCATATTAAACACATGTCGTTTTACGCGAAAATTCCTACAAATAGCATACAATAATTATAAGATCATCTAGCACTTGGCTCTGGCCCGTGCAACAATATTCTTTACCCTTTTTGCGAAAAAAGGGAGAAAAAATAATCTTATACGTTTAAACGAGCAATTCTTGTATGTATGTATGTATATATATATATTTATTTATAAATTTCTGTGATCTCGAAAACGGCTCTAACGATTTTGCTGAAAATTTGTATATGGGGGTTTTCGGGGGTAAACAATCGATCTAGATTAGTTTTATGTTTGGGAAAACGCGTGTTTTCGAGTTTTCATGCGTTTTTTTTTCCACGCAGAATATGGTCGCTAATTTCGTCGCGCCGCGACCGCCTTGATTTAGCTCAGTGGTTAAGGATAGCGACCGCTAGAAAGAGTGTTACGGGTTCGAATCCCACTCGGTGACTTACTTTTGTTTTTTTTATGTTTAAGGGGCTACATGAATTTTCCGGGGTCCAGTGGCGCCCCCATTTGAAATAAATCATTAGAAAGGAAACGGTGATATCATTCAAAATTTTGTCTTGACCAAACCCTAGATAATCCTTTTAACTATTTTATGAACTACTGTTTATGATTTAAAGTAAGAACTTGTAGCTTTTCTACGCACATTTGCGAAAAACGGCCACTTTTAGCTAATGTGCGTAGAAAAGCTTCATCTTCTCACTTGAGATTATAAACGACAGTTCATAAAATAGTTAAAAGGATTATCTAAGGTTTGGTCAAGACAAAATTTCAAATTATATCACCGTTTCCTTTCAAATGATTTATTTCAAATGGGGGCGCCACTGGACCCCGGAAAATTCAGGTATGGCCTTAAGTTTATATTTTTTTTTATTTTGCATTGTTTTTAGACAAGTTTAAAAAAAAGATTTAATGTTTGAGATGTAACCGAGCAAAGCTCGGTCGCCCAGGTACTATTCCTTTATTTTTGGCAATAGCATTGTACTTACAAATTTTGTACAATGCCAGAGACCCATATTCCATATTATTATAAATAACTATACAAGAAATAAATACTATAAATAGCATCAAATTCAGGTGCATACATAAAAAATATAAATTAAAATTAAAAAGTATACAAATAAATAATTTATATAATTAGTTCTCATGTCGGCAAAGGCATGTAGTTTAAAATTAGCCTTTCACTCGTCCTATTCCTGTCTTTAAAACGGGATACCTCCCAAACAGGTATCAGCTAGTGCAATAACCTGAACTTATGATGTAAGTCATAAAGTTTCGCAAGCGTCGTGAAAGCACTTTTTTCCCTGATGGAGGAAATTCCGAGAAATGTTTAATTTCATGTAAAAGAAAGTTAAGTAATCATAAGTTAAGTTTATATAATTTTCCTTGTATTTATACTTTATTTGTTTATTCCTTAAAATAATTAAAATTACTAAAGAGCTATGGCAGCTTCCCATACATCATTTTAGTTAATAACCAAAGTTAGCGTCTATGAATGAAATATACCTTGTTTAATAGAACACATTTTGCTGATTCTAAATGTAAAAATTACGTTATTATAGGAGGCCAGGTTTTTGAGTTATTATGTTTAGAAGTTTTATAGGTTATGTAATTATTGACCATTTATTTAGTACATTTCTGCATCAAATATTCATTTATTAATAAATAAAACTGAAAGAGCTCGATGGCATAATGCTTTTTATGTCCACTAGTAAACATTATCAACAATTGCGCAAGTTAAGCAACGCCATGTCCCATTATAAATGTCGAAAGTAGTTTTTAATGCTGTACGTTATTTGAATCCGTATAAAAATAAATATTAACAAGCAAAAATAGTATTATTTATATTATTAAACAATTTTAATCTCTTGATCTATAAAAAACATTCATGATTTTATCTTGGAAAAATAATTATTTAGTCTGGCAACCTTGTGGCTTTCTGTCAAACCAAGGAAATGGCCATTACAGAAAACCGATTAACATAATAGCTATTTTCAATTTTACACATTTTTACCTGGCTTTATCTAAATTCGACTAAAATATAGAAAATCACATAAAAATATTTTATGAATTTTGGTTGCAATGAGTTTTTAAGACGCTTTTAGTTCACTTAACTAAAAATCTGCCATAGCTCTTTATGTGACAATATCATTTTATTTACCTATTTATTTTTAGTTTCTCTGCCTTCCCCCTGTGGGAAACAGGCGTGGAAATATGTATGTATGTACCAAATTTATTTGTAAGTTACTTTTTTAACCTCAGCCTCAGATCTCGACTAACAAAGTGTTAGACCTGACCTTAGATAGTCTAAGAGCCGACTCGATTATTCCAACTTCATATTTCGAATGACCGTTACCCATAACGGGAGGCGGGGAATAAACGCGGAATGACGTAGAATGTAGAATTTATTGGTTTATAATTATTCATACATACATACTATCACGTCTTTATCCCTAATGGGGCAGACAGAGCATTTTGGGTCTTGCGGCTCTATGCAGAACCCAGGGCCGCAAGACCCAAAAGCCACTTTTAGCGTCATGGTGGGCGAGAAGATGGAAAAGCAATCAATATAGTGATGGGTTGCTAGCCGCATCGCCTGTTAACATGATTCGCATTTTTGCCCATTCCCTCGATCGGCTTTTACGATCTGCGCGTGAAGAGAAGCAGCTTGTACATTCTAAGTTTTTTCATTTCTCCCAGACCAGCATGGGACTATATATATTTATAATTATAAAAAAGGAATAAACTGATACAAGGGAACTCTGCGAATTACACACATATTATAAAGGCGAACGTTTGTGAGTGTATGAATGTTTGTTACATCTTCACGCGCAAACAGCTGGACTAATGCAAATAAAACTTGGTATAGCGCAGCTACTTTGTTAAGATATTTAGTGGCTTTAATAGAGTATCAAATGCAGAATATCAGTAGGTAGTCTATAAAAATCCCAAAGCAACCCGTTTTTTTTTTTGACAGAGTGATGTTTTTTGAGATCATGTAACTGAATGCGACTTTGACTAGACTAGATCCTTGACTAAGACATACCCCTTTTTTTTCAGATTTAATACACTATGTTCTGTTCCAGATTGTTTACAAAAAGTCAAAAGTTCGGTCTACCTAGTACCTAGCCTAAAGCGAGAATGAGAAGTGTGAAGAAAAAGAAGAAGGATATGTACTTACCACTCATAAAGGCCATGTTGATCAGTCCAGCCTGATACGTAGTCAGTTGCAGGTCGCACTTGGCCGCCGGCAGCACGTACGACATCACGCAGTTCTGCACCCCGGTCTGCAAGAATGCGCACGCGCACGCGCCCAGCGTGCTGCGGCTGAAGCGGCCGTATCCTGTGGAAATCGTTTAGTTTATCATCATCATTTCAGCCGCATAACGTCCACTGCTGGACATAGGCCTCTACCAAAGATTCCCAAAATGACCGATCTAGAGCGGCTTGCATCCAGCGCCTTCCAGCGACCTTGGTTAGGTCGTCAGACCACCTTGACCACACACTTCTACGCTTCGCTTGCCTGTACGTGCAAAAATATAAATTTACATATTTATAAATATTTTCTGTTAAGGTGATATGATATAATAAGACGTCTCTTATTAAAATCATCATCATCATCATCAGGTCTTTTTGTCTTCACTGCAGGAGCACGATCCTCTCTGTACTACTAGAGCCATACTTGGTCAGAGCAGCCAGAAGAGCACGATACAGAGAGGGCTCTGTACTACTAGAGCCACACTTGGCCAGAGCAGCCAAAGGACTTGGCCACGCTCCTCACTGGCCAGACGCGATGGAGAGGTCTCATGATGTTTATAAGCTTTTTTAGCTTACGTATTTCCTAAATCGCCTTCTACGACATCCATGGGAGGACTTGGAGTGGCCTTATTTTACTCTGACGGAAACCACACAGCAAATATTATTATATACAGGGTTACTATTTAAACACCAGCCAAATTTTTAGATCAAGTTCAGTCTATGATACTGAACTTTCTTCCTTTCCTTAAACACAATTATCAGAAAACTAAAAAAATACCGCGTCCCATATAAATCAGCGCTCAGCCAAATGAATTTGTATGAGACAAAGGTCATTGGTATGTTAGGACGAATTTTTATTCCACCAACGCCGCGGACGGGCAAACAAACATGACAAAACTTTAAGGGTTCTTGGTTTACTACGGAACCCTAAAAAAGATCGCGATGAATTTATAATAATAACCTCTTTTTTGGAAGTTGGTTAATAAAACAGGAGACAATCGCGTAGGTATCTGTATATTGCCTAAATTTATTAAAAATAGAGTTTTATAAAAAAGTAGAGAACACGAAAAAAAAATATTTTTATTTTTCTGTCTGTGAATAGATTTTTACGAGGTTTTCAAAAGTAGATTAAGCTAATCTTAACCCAAAATATTATTGAAGGCTTTGTTTCATTAAAAATTGACGTAGTTCATTGAAAATATTTAGCTATCGTAATTTTAAGATATTTATTAATACTGGATCCACTTACATACCACTCTGCAGGGAAACCCAGTGTCTTTGCATTGAGTTATATTTTTTTTATATAAGGTCTAACAAATCATGCTGAAACTATTTGAAGGGTGAATTCAGCCCATGATACTATACAACTTTCCCCAAGGAACACGTATCGAAATACAAAAAGTAATTTTTGGCCTCCCATACAAGTTGACAGATCAGCTGATCCGAGTTTGTATGGAAAGTCAAAAATTATTAATTATATTTCGATACGTGTTCATTGGGGAAAGTTGTATAGTATCATGGACTGAATTCACCCTTCAAATAGTTTCAGCATGTTTTGTTAGACCTTATATAAAATGTTTAATTTTATTTCAATTAGTTTATTATTTTACTTCACTTTATATACTCTATATCTGATATAAACATTAATAATATTTTTAACTTCTAGTCGGTTATGGTGTATAACTTCTTTCTGATGAATTTGACAGAAAATCAACGCTGCTAAAATTGGAAGCATTATATGCAGATTTTTTAATGAATGGGGCGCCATCCAAAGCAAATAAACCCACCATTTCGCGTATTGATCCCATTTCACCTTCTGCAAAATATGTTTTCGGTTATCGCTAACAAGTTACATTGTTAGTCGATCGAGATTAAGATTAGGCAGAAATGGTTATTGTTCGAGAAACACTGCCCACCTCACGGCTCACGTGTTTTACGGGCTGCGATCTGCGAGCGACAAATTTTTACAATCTGTCCGTAGCTAACACCAGTGTCAGATTGTTTAGGCTGCTCTAAGAGGATACTTGCGAAGTTTTCGGGGTCTTGTGCCCATTTGAAATAATTTATTTTAAATGAAATGGAGACATTATATAAAATGTAAAACCCCATCAAACTATTTCATGAACTACTAACTGTTGTCAAAAGTGGTCGTTTTCGCAAATGTGCGACGATAATTTTTCACAACTAAAAAAGCTTATAAACATCAGTGAGACCTCTCCAACCTGTCAGGCCAGCGTGGAGAGTGTAGGCCAAGTCCTCTGGCTGCTCTGGCCAAGTATAGTAGTACAGAGAGGTTTGTGCTCTTGCAGTGGAGACAAAAAGACCTGATGCTAATGACAACGCACTCACATTTTGTCAAGTCAATACAATGAGATCAATCACGAAACACGGTCGATGTCGCGCTGAAGTAAATTGGTAGTGACAGTAAAATGTTTTATGGTAGTGGAATATCTTCTAATAAGTGGACAAGGCCGATTAACTATTACTTTAGGCGGGGACCATCTTGGCAGTTTATTTTATGACATCTTGAATAGGACTTGTAGCCAGCATCACATATTGAAAGATAATGTATTCGAAAACTTATAATATGCCCTTTAAATAACCGACCAAGTGAGACTTGGACTCGGGCACGAAGGGTTCCTTTTCATTATGTATAAAAAATCACGTTTGTCGTATGGAGCCCTACTTAAATATTTTATTCTGTTTTTATTTGTTTTTACAGCGGCAACAGAAATACATACATCATTGTGAAAATAGAAATCGGAATCTTAGTACTAGGGCTTTAAGTACGGAACCCTAAAAAAATACTAGTTGCCTAGTAGAACTAGGCTTAAGGCTGTTACTGTCTTTTATTTGTCCACAAAATTCAATCCAGGTGGATCTCTAGATAGAAGAATATAGATCTATAGAAGGTATACCATAAACAGACATCTATACGCGTGCTACAATAACAGAATACCTACAGAGAATAGCGAGACAATATTCACATAACTTGCGACTGTAAACATTATTGTATAAGATACTTAATGATGTAGACAGACAGACACCGAGTGCAACAGAAGGTATAACCGAGTTGGTTACTATTTCTTTAGTTTTTATAACAAAAGAAAGCATTGTTGATAAGAGCATGGGAATCAAAGAGTATGAATACTCTATTATAATTTATTTTTTAATTAAAATTAAAATTTAGTTTTTACATTTAGTTTTTAGTTCATTAATTACTTGATTTTCTCTGAAAAAAAAAATATATAATATATTTTTTCTCAAAAAAAAATCTGTTATATTTTTTTTGAGAAAAAATAAACAAATACAGGAACAGATATAACAGATAAAAAACTTGAGAGGTGTCAAGGGACACCCGGATGGAACGAAGTTTCTTTCGAGAGAGACAGACAGAGAAACACGCGCACGCCGCACGGTTTCAAAAAGTGTCGTTACAAATCTATTCAAAAGGTCCTAATTTTTTCCGTCTAGCCTCCTTTCGCAACGCGCGATAAAGAACTTCGTTCTTAAAAACTTAACTTGATTAAAAACTATATTTAAATCTAAATTAAATTAATTCCTGATTATTTTTTAGAGTTCCAAATTCCCTAGACACAACTCTTGTAGTTTTGGTATGTTCGTTTGTCCCTCCACGACTTAGCTGTTAGTAGTTATATATTATAGCTGCTAGTCACTAACACACCCGATAAGAAGAAGAAGAAGTTATATATTAGTATGAACACAATTTTTCGAACAACTCCCTGAACAACCCCCTGAATAGTATGAGGGCGTGACACGTCAGCTCTACGCACACCTTGAAAGCTGTCATTTTGCATGGTGATAAGCGGTAAAGTAAAATGTAATATAAAAATATTTACAACTAGAGGCAGCGCGCGGCTTCGCCCGCGTTAACCACGCGAGTGAAGTCGCGGGCGTGATGCAATATAGCCTATAGCCTTCCTCGATAAACGACCTATCTTATACCGAAAGAATTTTTCAAATCGGACCAGTGGTTTCTGAGATTAGCGCGTTCAAACAAACAAACAAACAAACTCTTCAGCTTTATATATAAGTATAGATGTGCAATTTCGAAGCTCTGAGCGTGGCTAGGAGTTGGTTGGATCATTGCCAGGACACGCACCATTTATTAATAACACCCGGCAAGTGCGAATCGGATATGCGCACTAAGGGTTCCGTACCATCTATAAAAAATCGCGTGTTGTATGGGGAGAGTTCTTAATATTTGTTGTTATAGCGGCAACAGAAATACATAATTTGTGAAAATTTCAACTGTCTAGCTATCGTGGTTCTCGAGATACAGCCTGATGACAGACAGACAGACTAACGGACAGACGGACAGACAGCGAAGTCTTAGTAATAGACGACTGCAGTCTCACCTCTACAACCCAAAGGATAGACCAGAACCAATCCTTGGATAGGCTTGAGCAAACGCTAAATAGCATTCGTGACCTACAGTTTATACGTGCCTTTCAAAATAAGAAATCATCTTTCTATTCAGATAATCAGGTCATTCAAGCCTGCAGTATCCTAACCAGACTGGAAACTTCGCAAGGTACCCTTACCAGTGGGATTCGAACCAAAGACCTGCGGACCACAAGGCGAATGCTTGACCACTGGACCACGAAAGCAGTCATATAAGGTTAACGATCGTCTTAGATGTTCATAGTCAGACTTTCTAGCGCACTAAAAATGGAACATTACCTACTCAAATTAGTAAAAAGTGTTTTTCTTATTTTAAACATTACGATACCTGGACCTTAGCCGTCTTATTATAAAACGCAGACTAACTTTGTTACTAGGTTTAAACCATTATCCGACCAAATTAAATTGACATCTAGTAATATGCCATTGTCTTATCTAGAAATGTCAACTTGATTTGGTCGGATAATGGTTTAAACCTAGTAACAAAGTTAGTCTGCGTTTTATAATAAGACGGTTTGTATTTAGATTTTTATATAATAGTGTAGCTATTGTAAAATTTTGTTTTATGAACATCGATAAAGTACTCATTCAACATTTAGAACTTTCACTATTTTGAATTTAGCTCCACTAACAATTAGGCATTGTAATTTTAGGGGTAGTGTACTTTGTTATTTTAACTGTTGATGTTTTAATTTTAAGTGTACTAATACGTACTGATTGCAATACATAATTGTTAATTTTGACTCAGTCCATTGTCATCGTATTTTCGTAAAGATGGGTCATTATTATTAGCACGATTAACCTACCCGTGATGAATGGTATGATGTTGTATAACAATTGTTACTGCGGGCCATAATATTTGGAATATTTCTATATAAGCAGTGTTATATTATAAATCATCGCAGCAAAGTATCTCAATACGAAGATGAATGAGCATCTACAAACATACATATATATACGTACATAAATATTCTTGCGGCCCTGGGCTCTGTATAGAACCGCAAGACCCAAAATGCTCTGTCTGCCCCATTAGGGATAAAGACGTGATAGTATTAATGTATATACGTACATAAATATATATATACGTGCATACCATCACGCCTTTATCCCTATTGGGGTAGACAAAGCATTTTGGGTCTTGCCGATCTAAGCGCAGATAGAGCCTATAGAACTGCAAGACTTTTAGTTTAGAAAAATTATTAGTTTTTTTAAAGCAGTCATAGTAATACATTAATCAGTGAAATTTTAAGGGTCTAGCGATTATCCTGTCATCTGTGAGCAGACCGGAATCCGGTCGACATGCATTGTGTTACTTTTGTGTCTGGTGTTTTGCACAGACAACAGGTTATAGACAGTTGAACAAACAGGGGACTCTAGTCAATAATATAGGGCCTCGTGTTGGCACCCAGTGGGTGCAGAACCCTAAAAAAAGAAAGAATAGTGTAGAAATGCCATCGCCCAGTTATGGGATATGATTACTATATTCTTTCAAAACTTAAAGCCGACTTTTATAGAAAGATAGATTCAATTATTTGCTGCTATAACACCTCCAAAAAAATACACAAATCAAACACAAATAAATAAACTTCAAATCAAAGTCAGTTAAAAATAAATACTATGCATAATCTTTCACAGCACGTGTAGAATAAAAAAATGCATTGAAGCATAATCATTATCTTTGGTAGAAGCCTACTAAGGCTAAGAGCTCTTATCTACGCCAATAACATTTATACGTGATTGTTGCTAATATATTCACCGGTGCGTGATCTCACGTGAGGTTATTATATAAAAAATATGGACGCAGCAACCGTGTGACGTCATACAATGCACCTAGACGTGGTTTGGAGAAGGTGGACTGTTCTATATTTGCCTCTTGATGACGCAAAACTTGGAATACTGCATAGTCAGTAAATTGTTATAAAAACTCATAGATTTCATTTATATTGAAAGCGGTGATGGCCAGAGACAAAAATAAAATTTTGAAAAAATATATTTTTTTATGTTAGCTCCCATACAAGTGGGAGTCATTTTTTTTCTCGTTTAACCCAATATGTGGGGTATCGGTGAATAGGTCTTTAAAAAAAAGCTGAACACTATTTTTTGATTTAGGGATCTGTTTCTAAAATATTTGGTTTTATAGCGCAATTTTTTGTAAGAGTCAAATGTTCCCCCTACTGAACATTTGTGTATGGACATGTAAAATATATGTAACGAAGTTTAAAAGAAAGCTATCAGACTAAAGTAGGGTAAAGAACATTAAGAATTTATACGCGACCAACTAATAGACTGTAGATAGGTACTCGGAAAAATAAAATTTAATGCAAATAAATTTTGAAAATTTAAATGTTTTTTTGACGTTTTTAGTCCTATGAAATCAAAGTCAGAAGAACCCGTCACTGCGCGTGGCGTGACACGCACTTGGCCGGTTATTGTGTGAAGTTTCTACTTTAAAAACTGTTGTACACCATTGAGAAAACATACCTAAATTTTTTGCCACGTGGCTTCTAGGAACGCGTTAAGATGAATTAAATAAACTATAATTTTTCAAAACTAAAAACTAACCCCTAAACTATTTTATATTTAGTCCATTGGTGTCTTTTATTTTAGAATTACATTATAATTAATTAACTAAATGCTATTCTATAAATTAAAAATATTACTAAAAATAAAAACATTAATTTATATAAAAAATCGTTCCCAGATCGCCACCGTCAACAGGCAGAGTCCCCAAGAGGCTGGCGGCATTTCCGCGTTGTATTGCAAGGCTAAGCCTTTGGCCGAAATGCGCACCAGCTCTTGGGTCCCCAGAGACGTCGATCAAACGTGTGGAGACCTCTCTAAATAGTTGACGGGCTTCTACACCCCAGGGCCCTAAGGTCTCCACGGCGAAGGGCACAAATATATAAGGCTCGCCTAGACCCGCGTATTTGCGCTTTTTATTCGCTTCTGCTCCCGCTGCGGCCGCGCCCGCTCTTCGGGCGGTCGCTTGGAGGTGGGATGGGGCCACAGTGTCTACACAGGTGGCATCCCAAACCAAAGACCGCCCGTTTTTCCACGGAATGAGCGTCATCCCGTCTGGCCTCTTGCCATCGTCTCGGGAAATACCAGCAGGCTCTAGAACCGCTGGTACACCGGCGCTAGCAAGAGCCCGACGGATGACATCATTCAAAGCAGCGTGGCGCGGGATGCGGCCAGCACTGCGGCGGCAAGCCAGGCCATGGTGTCCTAGGTGATCGACGTCACCCCCGCAACGGCAGCGATGGGGCTCATTTGTCCTGGCCCCTAAACGGAGACTCACCGCTAAACTGAAGGTGGTTCTTTCCAGAAGGGTACCTACTGCTGCTGATGGGTGGGCATTTAACCAGTACCCTGACTCTGGCATGCAGCTAGCCCGAAGGCGGGACCGCTCCGCGTCATCAACAGCTGTTTCTAATAGATTATTTTTTATGTTCTCGCAGAGGGGCTCGTCCCATTGTCGCTGCGAGGCCAGATTCAGGGGTAGTTGACCACTCGGACCTACTGCACAAAACCAGGCATTCTTAGCCTCGGTCAGGCAAGCAAACTCTGCATCGCAAGGCGATGGGCCTAATATTTTACCAACGAGGTTGCTTGTGCCATGGACTGAAGATAAAAATGCCGGTAGTGCTATACTGGAAATTTTTCTTATTCCAAGACCACCATACCGTATGGGAAGTGTCGCTTGGGACCAACTTCTGTCGTTTAGGAGGCAGTTAAATATTTTATTTATAGAATCCCTTATGATGTTATCTAAACGAGACAGAAGATGGCCGTGAGCCCATAGAGGTGTACACCGAAGGGCATAGGTAGTCTTAGGGACAAAAAGGCAGAATTTTATAATTGAATAAGCCATATGAGGATTGATTTCACCCAGGCGATTGGAGGATTCTTCAAAGTGTAATATTTGATCTTCCACGAATTTGGTAAAAGAATCCTCCAGCACTGGAGCCCCCAGGAGGCGAAGCGATTCATTATTGATAATTTTAATATTGGGAGCCAAAACATTGAATTTGGAATTTAATTCAGCGCAAAAATGTGGAGACAGTCCGTCACAGAAATATAATTCGCATTTGGAATAATTTAATTCTAGACCAATTTCATTGAAAGATCTTATAATTTTCTCAAGGTCAGCTAAAACTGAATCAGCATCGCCTCCTAAGGTTCCATCGTCCAGGTAAAATACATTAAATTTTGATGCCAAATTTTTAATGTAGGGGTGGATAGCCAAACTAAAAATTGCTGGTCCCAGCGGGTCGCCCTGCTGACAGCCAACTGCAGACTTTATTAATTGACCGTCGTATACCAGGCACGACGGTTCACTATAGCACTGCCACAGGTAAGGAAAAACGCCTGGTATAGAGGTTTTTACTTCTGTCAGCAGAGCGCCACGGTCTACAGAGTTGAATGCGTTCTTAACATCCACTTTCAAAAACACCTCGGCTCCTCCGCGCTTTAGAAAAGTACGAGCAGCATGTACGGCGGCCTCGCACCCCCCTTTTGTTCCGAATCCTAGTTGTGTCGGTTGAAACTGCTGCTCCAACACAGGCAGAACATGCTTGCAACAAATTTTAGACACAACGCGGCGAATGGTATTGCCTACAGCAATGGGGCGAATGCCACCGTCCTTTTTTCGAAGGGCACATAGGTTTGCTCCATATAGTACAGATACTATTTGGTTGCAAATCTTGCCAGATAGCATCAAATTTACGAGCCGCGTCAAATCCTCCAAGAGAGCAGTGCCAGCGTCACCGGTGATGCCACAAATCATATCTTTAAGATGTTGTGGCGTCAAACCATCAAGTCCGCCGGCAGAGCCCTTCTTGAAGGACAAGATTGCGGCTCGCACATCCTCCGGTGTAGCCGTTGGTGTGGGCTCAGAAAGGTCGGGGGCATCCGGCAGATAGCATGTAGCCGGGGGTGGTGGATGTTTAGACAAAAGAGCAGCGTAGGTTTCTGGTGTGCTTGGTGCAACGACGTCAGTTGAAAATAAAAGGTTGGCAGCTCCCTTTATGTCACCCTCGTCAAATTTTGAAGCAATTTTTTTTGAAATTTTGTAAGTTGTATCTTTTTTCTCAGATGAGTCTAAAATTGACCTAATATTGGGAGAACAGTTATTTTTGATCTTTTGTGTGAGGGTCACGCCACTGTTCTTATCACAGTTAACATGCAATGTCCTGTAGGCAAACAATAAAAGGCTCTCCCAGCTTTCCAAATCATTTTTATCCAAAGTAAATTTTAAGCAAGAGGACAGAGAGGCCGCCGTTACCCCTAAACTACGAAACCGATTTTAATAAACTTTCAATGGAACTACCTCGCAAGAATACCCTTTCATTAAAAAAAAGAATGTTCCAAAACGATCAAACAAAGATGGCGACGAATTGATAATCTCCACCAGGTTAAAAAAAGAAATAAATACAGGAAAAGATATAAGTATAACAGATAAATAAAACCTAACTTAAATAAAAACTAAAATTTTAATAGTCAGTTAAAAAACACGAAAAATACTGGATAAACTATATATTTACATACAGATACATTTTCACGTCTATATCCCTGACGGGGTAGACAGAGCCCAGGGCCGTTAGGCCCAAAGGCCACGCTTAGCGTGGTGGTGGGCGTTAAGATGGAAAAGGAATCAAAATAGTGATGGGTTGCTAGCGCATCGCCTATTACCATGATTCAAATCTCGCCCATTCCCTCGATCGGCTCTTACGATCTGAGCGGGAAGAGAAGCAGCTGGTACATTCTTCGTTTTTTCTTTTCTCCCAGACCAGCATGAAACTGTATATTTTTTGCCTAAAATAACATAGGTACTCACCAGCGCAATCCAGTGCAGTCTCGTAGTCAGCCATTTCCTGTGCATCTTGTGTTTCGTTGTTGCCACGTCGAGTGGCTGCAGACAAACATACAAAATTATTATGCATGTAGAGATATAAATAAGACTATACAGGGTTACTTTTTAAACACCGCCAACATTTTTAGAGCAAGTTTGGTCCATTTTTTTCTATAAAAAATATATTGCAAATAAATAAAAAATAATTTTGATAATACGTTCTTTGGGAAAAGTTGTTAAGTAACTTGGACTGAATTCACTCATAAAATAGTTTCAGTATACTGTTATTAGTATTACGGGACTTACTGCGATTAATATCGTTTTGCCAGATATTTCGACGGCCCTTCTGCCATCATGGTCGCTGGCCGACTATAAATATATATATCTAAAATCATATAGTTTCAGTATATTTTGTTAGACGCTGTTTGTATGTTTTTCGTTTGTATAAGTGGCCAACACACTCGTTAAGCTATATCAGATGCCTTTAGGTAGCTTAAAAAAATCTGGTGCCAGATTAAATGATTAAATTCTAAAGGCATCTGACATAGCTTCACGACTGCCATACAACGATGACAGCCGGGACCAACTGCTTAGACGTGCCTGCCGAAGAACGGAGTAGCTCGAGATTTTTTTTATAAATCCTGTATAGTGATGAGATAGCAGGAAGAAAGGTAATCATTTCCGAAAGCCATGTTTGTAACATGTGTTACAGAAACTACTCGGCATTGCTAATGCCCGCCTAATTACAAGATTAATGAGGTGTCTACTGATTGTGTCCACACATACATACTATCACGTCTTTATCCCTAATGGGGCAGACGGAGCATTTTGGGTCTTGCGGTTTTATGCAGAGCCCAGGGCCGCAAGATCCAAAAGCCACTTTTAGCGTCATGGTGGGCGAGAAGATGGAAAAGCAATCAATACAGTGATGGGTTGCTAGCCGTATCGCCTGTTAACATGATTTGCATTTTTGCCCATTCCCTCGATCGCCTTTTACGATCTGCGTGGGAAGAGAAGCAGCTGGTACATTCTAAGTTTTTTTATTTTTATACACAGACAGCTAGCCCCAAAGTAAGTTCGAGACTTGTGTTATAGGAAACTAACGCAACGATACTATATTTTATAACAAATACATATATAGATACACATCCAAGATCCAGCAATTTAAAAAAGGCCATTTTCCAAGTTGCTCTGACCGCGGATCGAACCCGGAAACTATGGGTTTTAGGCGTCTAAATAGACGATACTTTACAGTGTCACGGGCAAGACAGGGCTATAAAACTATAACGACGAGAAGCCAGCATTTCTTGCAGTTTGTTTGTTGTCACGGACATGAAATGATGCGGGCCTTTCTTACTGTCTCTCCGAGACTCCGTACTTTCAAGTCTTCCAGTGGTGCGCGATTTTTCAAACAAACGAACTCTAAACGAACGGTTTTTTATATGGAAAAACTATTCGTTTGTGAGTCCGCGTTTCAAAAGTGGCACCTTAGCGCAATATTTGCATCTCAGTGATATGCAATTCCTGCTTATGAAGTATGAAGCCACTGCCATATAAAGGAACAGGTCTAGTAATGGAGTTGAAATTCATTTCAAACTCGTTACTTTTTATATTTCAGATTTATAATTAAATTAAGTAAATCATTATTTTTATTCCATTTTCCATTTTCTTGGCCTTTGGGTCTTGCGGCTTTATCTGCCTAGACTACCAAAAGCTAAAAAATATATAAAAAATGTTCTGCTTAGGTACATAACTCATTATTGATAAAGATGATACTATAAAAATATATTTATAACGTCTAGCAAAACAAACTGAGACTTTTAAGGGTAATGAATTAATACTCAACACCTTTCCGTACGGAACATTAACGAAACATGTTTTTTTTTTTTTATCGATACAGTCTGTTAACTTGGATTGATGAAAGGCCTAACATTATTTTTCATATTTTGATAAAAGTTTTTTAGGGAAAATTTTGAACAAATTTTCCAATTAAATGTTTATTGAAAGACATGAAAAAAAATTAGATCAAAGAAAAAATATTTTTTTAATTTTGATATAATGTATGTACCTGTACATTCATTATTAAATTTAATTAATGATGTAGTAACAGGATCAAGAAAATAGAAAAAAAAGTAAAAATAAATATTTAAATAAAAATAAATGTAAGTACGCACAAAACTGGTATAAAAATAGCAATTTTTAATAATAAGTCCAAAAAAATAGAATTTCATTTCATAACATAATAATTTACTTACAACCTTAACACATTCACGGACACTAAGCCAGACACAATAGAAATAACAATTGAATTACGTCCACAGCCGTAAGTGTCCGTGAATGTGTTAAAATAAATAAAATAAAAAACAAAAAGTAAAAAAACACTCACGACTGCTAATCCTAGGCGTCACTTTGCAAACCATGTTTATAAATCTATGGCACTGTTTAAAAAACTTTTTCGCACCATCGAATTTCCTTCGGAATTTGAAATACGTTCCGTTTCACGCGATAAGGCTGCGGAGTGACCGCGGACGCGACCGGTCGGAGACGCACTGGCCGCTGGGATTGTCAACAGAAGACTTGTACATGTGTAGAATGGCCGTTTCAGAGGTCAACCGTGTGTACTGTAGTGTACATACGTATTCATGATGTCTTCATCCCTTCGTTGAGTTACTAAGAGAGCGTAGCCGCGTAGAAGTGAAGTTTTTAGGGTTCCGTAGTAAACAGAGAAACTTTGTTGTTTTGCCATGTCTGTCTGTCTGTCGGTTTTACTCAGAGACTATACGTTCTACGAGAAAGCTGTAATGTAGCATGGTTATATTGGTTATTCATATTTATCATATTGAAAAAATGCGGGCAAAAATGCGAATCATGTTAACAGGCGATGCGGCTAGCAACCCATCACTGTATTGATTGCTTTTCCATCTTCTCGCCCACCATGACGCTAAAAGTGGCTTTTGGGTCTTGCGGCCCTGGGCTCTGTATAGATCCGCAAGACCCAAAATGCTCTGATAAAGACGTGATAGTATGTATGTATGTATGTATCATATTGAAAAAGTGGTAAAATAAAATCTTGAAAAAATATTTTTTAAAGTTGATCCCATACACGTAAAGGACAATATTTTTTTCTCGACTAACCCATCGTGTTGGATATCGTTGAATATAATCCTCTTAGTTTGTACTATTTTACACCACTTATAAACTTAATACCTCTCAATTATCGTAGATATATTAGTCGTGCTGGCTGGATTCCTTCCCAGCACGACCACACTGGAATTTCAACTTGTAAAAAAGTAGATGAAACGGGAGCATGCCTAAACATTTGTATTATAAAACCAATTATTTTATATAAACTTATTAGAGTCAAATGTTCCCCTCTATTTGCGAAACAGTTGCATATAGACACGTAAAAATCACGGCAGTAGTATATATAACGAAGTTGAAAGGAAAGCTATCAAAGCTAAGTATAATTATATGACCAACTTAGAAAATGTACTGCCTTTGAAAAGAAATATCAAGAAAAACGTGATTCAAATTATTTTCGCTCTAGTGGACAAGAAACATGTGTATATAATTATCTATAATAATGATTATTAAACATATGTCACAACAATCTCATATCAGATCGATAGTTGCTTCGGAAATGTCGGTTAGGCTAGGAAATTGCGGAAAAGGCGGGCCTGAAGTGGACATTCCTAGGGTCCCAAGGTCCGCAATATGCGCCTCTCTTTTACCTTTCTCGCCTTGTAGAGGCGTACAGCTGTACACCCTTCACAATCCGAGAATGGGGGAGAGCCTGCTTTTGCAGACTACAAAACATGAGGGCTAGTTGGACGGTATAAACGGGATTCCATCATTCGACAGACAGTCCTTCGCCTGACCTTGTTGAGTCGAGAATTCAAGCCGATGGCTACTCCAGCCCCTCTGGTTAAAGCTAAAGCATCAAGTGGCGCGGCGGATTCTTGCGAACTCGCCGGTGCCAAGCTCGTGGAATACCGAAGTAGAAGTCAAGCGAACAAGCGCGACGCGGCGCAAGTTGCCAAAATTGAGCCTAATCAGAGGGTGCCGTGAGCGAGTCGCGGCCACTGACTGAGGTAGCGGCCGGCCGCGACGGGGCTGTGGAGCATGAAGAAGCACAGGGCCCCTAGAAGCTGTGGCGGTGACACCTTGTGGTTTTTAAGTGGGTGCTTCTGATCTATATCGCAGTACGTCCAACTAATTATGTGTCTACTTCGCATTATGACTAGTCATGTCGCGACTTTGTTCAGCTAAGCATTAGGTACACCGATTTGAAAGGGCAAGCCCCACATAACCAGCCGACTTGTCGTGGCTGGGTGGAGAAGAACCTGAGAAATATGCCCTTTTAAACAAAAGAATAATTGACTATGGTTGACTGGGAGAAAATGCTTTCAGCATTAAGTCCGCCATTTGTTAAAAGTATATTTGTACTTTGGTACAATAAAGTTTGATTAAATAAAATTAATAAATAATTTTCGAAATTGGTCCAGATTACTTCGAGTAATCGTACTATGTGATTTGATTTACTTTGTGTGATTCCGCCAGTTCATGAACTAACTAGCGGCGGAATCACACAAAGTAATTCAAATCACATAGTATGTAACTTAACACCAGAATCTATTAACTATTCGAGTAATTGGTGAACATACATAAAAAAAAAACATAAAAGATTCCAACGAATTAATAACCTCCTTTTCTGAAGTCGGTTAAAAGACCGCAAAACGCGTCAACACAAGCCCTACCTGTATTCTACAAGTAAACTAGAAGGAAAACCGTTAACATCGACGTAGGTAGACATAACTTGCCTCATTTACTTATCCGAGATTTACCTGTGCAATGCGAAATGGCGTTTTAATCATCGGTTGCAAAGGAAGTGAAAGCCCGGCTGACGAGTCTCGTGATTAATTGCTAGTGACTGCTCTAGTAGACTTTCTAGGTCTAAGGGTTTAGAAGGGCCTTTAAGCGTTTAGTCTTTGAGGAATAAGCAGTCAGCTTAGCTTTGCATTGTGTGAGTCAGCGCCAAAAGTAGAGTTAGTCAAAAAATTACTTTATAATAAAATTGATGTTTTATTAGAAAGAAATGAACCATGTTGATTATTAAAACAAACGTTAAGGTCCTTTGGAGAAGTTGATGTTATGTGGCAAGCCCCAGCGACCCATCTTGCTAACGGACGACCTACGTTGCACTTACCATATTATTTATTATGAATATTAATTTATTTTATTTTTATATTACGTGAAGGTTAAGGCGGAAAGTGCGCAGCAACATGACGCGCAAGGGTCGTGCCGCGACTCAAGTCGAGTTACAAAAACGAGTATAAACTGTTAACACGTGTATAACTATAATTTACATAACGAGTAGTGTATATTAAAATTTAATTTGATTTTTAAAGAAAAGCTACCGATACCAGCGCTTTGCAACAACCATTGCTGAAAAGAAACTCCAAAAGAAACTCATTTTTACAAACATAAATTGAAATTATAAATCTTCTGATTAAAACAAACGTGGGACACAGACATTACAACGAATAGAGAAAGCCCTGTCTTTGAAGCTTTAATACCCAATAACTTTTAAACGGCCGAACAGATTTCCATCAAACATACACAAGAATCACCGCAAGTGAACTTGCTTTCATATAAAAAATACTGCGTTGAAATTCCATCCGTTCAAGCGATATGATGCCACAGTCAGACAATAAATAATAAATAAAAAAACTTGAGAGGTGTCAAGGGACACCCGGATGGAACGGAGTTCCTTTCGATTAATTAGAAAAGAGAGAGAGAGACAGACAGAGAAACACTCGCACGCCGCACGGCTTACAACTATAGCAAAAAGTGTCGTTACAACTTTTGGTCTTAATTTTTTCCGTCTAGCCTCCTTACGCAAAGAACGAAGTTTTGAACAAAACTTTGTTCCAATAAAGAGGGACAAATTACACTAATTGAGATAGCCCCAAAGGACAGACCGACAGACAGCGCCAATCTTATAACACCCCTCTTTTTCGTCGAGTTTTAAAAAATAAACTGAACAGGAAAGGCTCATTCAATTCGTTCAGCTGACATGATGATTGCCCGAACAATGCTCTATTTTGGTCATTCATGGCACGGCAGACATAATAATTGCGAGACATCTAAATCTGCCCAAAATCAAAACAAACCAAACACTAGGCTACTTATAAATCTAAAAACAGATACGATTTGATCCCCAGCCGGAGGTGCTATTTTTCAAACGCAGAGTCACTAAACGAATGATTTTTTGTAAGGAAAAACCATTGGTTTAGATGACTGCGCGTTTCAAAAATAGCACTTTAGGGCAAGTTGGAAAATAGCCTTTTTCAAATTGTCCTGGGTCTTGGATGTTTATCTATGTATGTATTTGTTATAAAATATAGTATCGTTGAGTTAGTATCCCATAACACAAGTCTCGAACTTACTTTGGGGCTAGCTCAATCGGTGTAATTTGTCCCTATATATTTATTTATTTAGCTCTTGTCATAAATTATCTTATAAATGATGGAGTGCTTTCCATGTCTCTCTTTCTTTCGTTAAGTTCTGTTTTCACGTTTAATTTTTCTTTTATTTGGTCGATACATTTTCTTCTGGGTTTTCTTACTTCTCTTTTTCCTTTTATTTTTTCTTCCATTATTGTTTTAAAGAACTTATATATCACTGTAAAAAAATCTTATTTTATTAACCGACTTTAAAAAAAGGTAGGAAGTTATCAATTTTATTGTATGTTTTTTTTGTATGTTTGTGACGCGATATCTCCGTCAATCGTGGACCGATTTTAATGATTCTTTTTTTATTTGAAAGCCCTTACTCCCAAGTTAGTCCCATATTAATTTGGTGAAGACATGATGAAGAACTTTAGAGATGTAGAAGAAACTCCTGAAATAAATTAAAGTCTGTTTTTTTTGTTAATTATTTAAATAAGATAAACCTGAATGCTAGATTTTTTGTGTGACCCTAAGAAGGTTGTATTTGTACCTACTACACGAACAATTGGTACAGCACGATACCATATTTCCAAGATAAGATAATTTATAAACAAAAATCCAATTATGCAGTATCCTGGGACCAAAATAAATAATTTGGTACTTTTAATAGAATAAAACGTCACTAAATAATGTCACTTGTAATTTTTTTCCATATCCATATCCATTTTCAACGTGACATTGACATTAAAAGCCCTATTTGGCTCCAAAAAACTATTACGTCATAAGTCTTTATTTCATACAAGTTCCATAGAAAATGTGTTTTGAGTTGAAAGAAATATCTGATTTGTGTTGTTATTTCGAAAGAAGAATTTTCCTTATTTTCGTGTTACGTGGTTCGTGCTGGGGCCGCTGATTTTTCTACGTCTTGTACTAAAACTGTCACATTGTCAATTTGATCGTAATCGTGTTATTTGTCGCACTCGGTTACGGTGGTCTTTTTACATAGTAAACAAAATTCTGGGTCTAGGCACTATAGCTGTGAAGCATCAAGTTCAATTCTCACTTCATGCTGTTGAGCTTAACTCTTACATTTCGACACAAAATACAAAATTTTCAAACAAACATAGATATGTCGCAGTTGAATTATATAATCCGTTTTTATTAAAAAACTCTAGCTGTTTGGCAATAGAGCTCGGTTTTGTAAAACAGCTGAAAATAGTTCAGTTCGATTGTCAATGAGTTACATAATTACGTTTAAAAAAACAGCTAGCGTTGAGATAGCATATAGGGTTACCATTATTGAATAAAACTGTGTTACCAAATCAAATAATATATGAGGGGACAATAGTTGTTATTTATTATTTTTATATTACTCGTGGGATGGAAATAAAACCTCAATTCAACTCCTTACTAAATAATTCAATCTCCAACATCATAAAACACCAATGAAGAATGATAATTAGCTCGATGCAATTGGATTAGAAATATAGAAATTTTGTAAACCCGACAACTCAATGGCGCAGCGATTTCTTACTACGGCCAATTGATCCACGTGAATTTTCCATCTTGCCGGAAGGCAGGCGTCAAAATAACAATATGGGATTCAAGCTAAAGGTCTGCTTTATTCTTTTCAATCTTTTGCACTCCGAAATCACAAACGATGCCCCCGATGTCTCTTGATAAAAATAGCTTAGTCCCGGAAGCGGCAAAGAATTTACTTTATGGGAGGCCATATTTATTGTTATGACACTAACACTTCACAAGCCACAAGTGGCAGAATTCCGAACTAATCGTTCTACAATCTTACGTTAGCTAGTTTGTCAAACGTAACACATTGGACGATCTAGCTGACCGATTTTTAGCTATATTACAAAACCGAGCTGTAATGCCAAATAGCTAGAGTTTTTGAATGCACATGCAAACAGCGGATTATACAATCCAACTGCGACAGATATAAGGTAGATGCGTAAAGACGTAAACGTAAACTCATAGAGATGACGACCAGAAAAGTATATTTGGCCTATTGGTTGGATTATAAAAAACGGGTTTTTTTTCTTTTCTCGAAGACGAAGATACAGCGCATTTAATTCGCATGACGTCACGGCTAAGTACGTATTTTAAATTTTTACATTGCGGTGACTTCGCAAACCCCCACTCTGGAACTTAAATACTCCGTATCTTTGTGCGTTTCTACTTTTTTGATAAACTGAAAAATTTGGGTCCATTATTTTTGAAAAATCTTAATGACGGACTAATTAGAATAATACTTTTCTGCCCCCATCGTTACCCCTTTTATACTTACTTAATTCTCTACTGGCTCAGCGACCAAAAATGGAATGGATCTGGTGGATGAGAAGATGCCACAATAGGGATGAGGCTAAAAAAAAATCTTGGCTTAAAGAAACATAGATTACTAAAAAGTAATAAATGTTTTTTTTCTAATTAGCAAATAATAACGAAGATACAACGCATTTTAATTTCTCGTGACGTCACGATCAGCTACGATTTTTAACCCAAAGGTGACGTTAATCACCCCAACTTCGAAACTTCGAAGCGCTGTACGAGTATCTTTGCGAATTTTTACTACTTTTCTTAACGAAAAAATATGGGCTCTTTATTTTAGGATAATCTAGTTGCCGGACTAAATAAAATAATAAAGTTTTCACCCAGTCCACATCCATATTTTCTATTCTAAGAAATATCTTGTTAACTGATTGCTTTCATCTCACGCACATAAACAACATGCTTCTTAATTAAGTACAAATATTTTTAACGTCGATTCAGTCCATCACTTCAACAACTTTCTCAATAAATGTATTTGAAATTACGAAACAGAAATTAGCTTTCTAAAGAGCTTATTTCTATCTCTATTTATAAACTTTTTTTCGTGTTTCGATAACAACAAAAATAATTTGACTGTAGTAGTGAATTTTTAACAAACAAAATAATTGTGAATTTAGAATTAAAACTAGCTTTTCGGGCGCTGCGCGGGCTGCAAGCAGCCCGCGGTCTTTCGTGCAGCTGTTGAGGTAGGCTAAAATATGTTTCAAGTTCAGAAAATGGGTAAGGTTGTAAGGAGGACAATTGTCCTTGTAAGGCGGTCACCTTGAATTTTGAAAAAAATAAAAAAACAAATTACGCTGGTCAAATTGCCCACAACCTCCTATATTTTGGAAAAAAAATCACGCCCCTAACCCCAACCGTTTTTGCAGGCCGTACCCCTTCCACATCAAGTTTCCGCAAATCCTCAAATGTCAGATTTTTCTGGTACTCACTGGAGCACCCTCTATATGACATATGTCAGTCAGTGAGTGGTATTGTAGGTAAAAATAATGTTCACACGTTAAAAATCCAGCGGTTTTTAGGGTGTAGACTGTGTTCTTTTTTTAACCCACGACAAAAAGAGGAGTGTTATAAGTTTGACACTAGTGTATGTCTGTGTATCAGTCTGTTGCATCGTAGCGCTCGAACGCATAAACCAATATCAATGGGTTTTTTTAAGTGAAAGCAACTTCCCTTGCAGTGGGTTTTAGCCATGTTTGATAAAATTCGGTTTAGTCATTTAAAAGTTATAGGGTTATAACGCTACTGGTAGAAAAGGCTGGTAGAAAAGGCTATGTCCTCTATTTACATGTATTGTATGTAATGAAGTTAAATGAATAAATAAATATAGCAAGTAGACTTGTTATGTACAATACAGCTTTTTAAACAAACAAACAAACAGGCTGCTTTTCCGCTCAACGGATCAGCATTGCTATCTAGCGAGGAAACTCCGCCAGCGTTCTTGCACTTATTTTTTATTTTAGCATAATTTATTATGAGATTATTTTATACCTTAGTTTAGTTTAATTTTTATTAATCTTTATCTTTGTTATTTTTCTTTTTTCTCAACAAACAAGCCAATTCAGAAGAAGCCCTACACATCTTACTAACTATTAGCTGTAACACCCAATAAGGAAGTAAGATTTAATGGGGAAGTTTCTACTCGATTCTAGATAGGCACAAAACCGGTAATGGAATCTGCAGTGCGTTAGAAAAAGCTTGGATGCAGTACACAGCGTAGCAAAAAACAAACTTGCTTGTCAAACACATGGAAACTAGCATACCTAATACAGGTTGATTTTACTCCCTTGACGACCTCCGTGGCGTAATGGTCACTGCGCTAGTTCGCCACCCAGAGGCCGTGGGTTCGATCCCCGGTCGGGGCAAGTTGGAAAATGGAAATTAAAATTGTCTTGGGTCTTGGATGTTTATCTTTATGTATGTGTTTTTGTTATAAAATATAGTATCGTTGAGTTATTATCCCACAACACAAGTCTCGAACTTACTTTGGGACTAGCTCAATCAGTGTAATTTTTCCCTATATTTTTTTATCATCAGGTCTTCTTGTCTCCACTGCAGGAGCACGACCTTCTCTGTACTAACAGAACCATACTTGGCCAGAGCAACCAGCGCCAGAGCACTTGGCCTACCCTCTCCACGCTGGCCAGACGGGTTGGAGAGGTCTCATTGATGTTTACAAACTTTGTTTAGCTTGTATTTTCTAAGTCGCCTACTACGACATCCACGGGAGGACTTGCAGTGACCCTATTCTACTCTGTCGGAAACCACTCGGCGTACTAGTAATATGTCTGTATCTAATTAATACAGGCTTCCAGGTCAGCTAGGCACGGAAGCGTCCCATCTTTTTTGCAGCTCTTAACATCTAAACTAATTAACTGTGGCCTAACCTAATTAGCTCTTATTAACTAGGCACTAAAGACTGTTTTGCTGTAATCGATTGGGTTAGCGAATTAGTGATTTTACGGACTGCGCTTCCGAAAGTGAATCCCTTGTTTTTTGTTCTGTTTTCTCGCATTTCGAGTTAGCTGAATGAGGAGGTCATACACCTGATGGTTTCATACTAAAAGACTTACTGATTACTCTACCTAAAGATATAGTTTTAAAAACTAAAACTCGACTATTGGAGAATTCTTACTAAAAGAGTAGGTACTAATCTTATGAATGCAAGCACAGTAGAGAGAAACAGCTAGTGATGTATATATATTTAAAATTTGTTTAATAAGCCCTTTTATTTGATACTAAACAGGTATGACTCGATTTATTTTATTTTATATAAGATATATTTTGAGATAATATTCGCCATATGGAATTTATAATGATGTCACATAGCCTATAACCAGCGTACAGCTTAATCGTTAAGAAAAGAGATGTTGAGCAATTTACTCCAAAGAACATATAGGTACTTTTACATAAGAATTATTTTTTGCTTTCCATAGAAATTGCAGTTAAACTTGTATGGAAGGTCAAACTCAATTTCGAATATAACTATGTAGATAAATAAATAGGAATATTTTTCAAAACTAAAAACCGACTTCACCTCTAAACTAGATTTTGATAAAATTTAATTAGTTACCTGACACAGTATTTTCCTGGTCAAACTTAAAAAGAATGATCCTCCTTTATGGAGGTCGGTTAAATATTAGCGCTTTTAGTAGTAGGATATATTGGCTCTTTTAGCGTATTCAGATTAAACCGAATATTTAGTACTTTTAGTAGTTTAATAGATAAGTATTTATATTTCGTTCATCCATAAAGGTAAAATTCTATTCGACATCTTAGGTACAACTGTGCAAACATATTTTTCAACTGAAATAATTGAAATTAGTGTTCTATTCAACGATAAGAAAAAAATAGGATCGTTGTTTGCCAAAGCGTAGGCTGTCCAGGTTGTTTAGTGTAGTTACTTGACTCATACAAGTTCAAGAGTAGAGTAGGTACATAGGTGAATGTATAGTACAGTCGGCCGCTGAAATACCAAGGCCCGCCCTATACCCATATCTTGAACTTTGTCTTAAACTTAAAATAATATTGACATGAAAATGTATGTATAGTTTAAAAAAAATTGATTTTTTGATATTAGAAGTATTTTGATTGTAAGAGAAAATTTAAAATATAGTTAGAGAGCCGGCCCAGGTATCTCTTTAGTCGACTGTACCTACATAAAGCGATTTTATTGCACTGTACATACGAAATGTACAGTCGCGTCGTAAATCAAGCATCGAGCTTAACGTGCGAGGCGCGCCTTTGCTGGTAATAAGTACTGTCGCGCATAGAAGTGAACTTTAATATTTCAATTTATTTTCATCTATTGCTGAAACTGAATATGCCATAAAATTTGACTAAGATTTGCCGCTAGGGTCGCGGTGTTAGAAGTGCTTAGTAAGTACGTATGTACGGATATGCTGTCTATAGATAAAATGTAAGAAACCTAAGTCAATGAGGGAGTGACTTTATTTTGAATAAGTTTAATAGGAAAGTAGCGTATAATTTAATTCCTTAGGTTCAAAGGACAAGAAGGCGCTAGATGCAGGCCGCTTTAGATTGGTCATTTTATAAATCCTTGAGACATAGGTATGTCCAGTAGTGGACGTTATACGGCTAATATCACGATGATGATGAAAGGACTAGAAGCATTTTTTACTGCGCAATTTTTTTTCTTCACATTTTGGTACATCAAAGAAATATGACTTATAGAAAAAAATTGAAATGCTGTAATATTTCGCAATCTAAATTAAAAAATATTTTGTATATTTAAGTTTACAGCACAATATAGTCAATCACACTAAACTAAACACTTCATCTAAATTCTAAGTATCAAAGGGTATTAAAAAATTAGTACCTGGGTGGTGGGTGGTTACTAGATGTTAATTGACTGCCAGAAACGTATTCCAAAAGCGACACGTCAAACGTACGTAGCTACGTGCCTGCAATGCTATGTCAAGCCAATTATAGAGCGCTATAAAATAATAAGTACCTGGGTAACCGAGCTTTGCTCGATCGGTTACATCTCAAACATTACCTAATTTTTTTAAACTTGTCTAAAAACAGTACAAAATAAAAAATTATATATAAACTTGAACATAAAAAAAAAACAAAAGTAAGTCACCGAGTGGGATTTGAACCCGTAACACTCTTTCTAGCGGTCAGCATCCTTAACCACTGAGCTAAGCGGATGGCGGCCGGTGCGCCAAAATTAGCGACTATATTCTGCGTGGAAAGGAAAACGAATGAAAACTTAAAAACACGCGTTTTCCCAAACATAAGACTAATCTAGATCGATTGTTTACCCCCAAAAACCTCCATATACCAATTTTCAGCGAAATCGTTACAGCCTTTTTCGAGATCACAGAAATTTATAAATATATAAATAAATAAATATACAAGAATTGCTCGTTTAAAGGTATAAGATTAACTCTAATTACAGAACCCTTTAAGTAGGTTTTGTTCTCGACTGTACCCGCCTCAGTTGGAAACATTCGCAGAAACAAAACTAAGAACAAACCAATTTGCGACGTGTTTGCATCCGCGCCCAAAAACGAACATACATCCACACATACATATATTACACCCGACTTTGCTCGCATCACAGCATGTAAATACAATATATAACGACCTCTGAGGCTTAGTGGTCATCATGCCACGTGGTGACACTGGAGGTCCCGGGTTCGATCCCCGGTCAGGACATTATAAAAATGATCTTTTTCAGATTGACATGGGTCTTGAATAATAATCTATACATGTATTTGTAATAAAAAATAGTATCGTTGAGATAGTATCCCATAACACAAGCATCGAACTTAATGTGGTTAAATCAATCTGTGCGATTTGTCCATATTTATTTATTTAATCTGTCTGTCCCTGTGTTTAGCTTTTCTTCAAAAAGGGGATGTCTTAGCAACGTCACGTAAAATGCGCGCCGCATCTTGCGTCGCGTTACGTTCCTGTACTGCATTTCATAGATTTTCTACCCACTTTTGACACCACGCTCAAGTTACGCAAGTAAATGAACGACGCAAAATTCGTGCGTGCGCGCGTCATGCACTGCATGTGGTTCGAGGTTTAACTCTAATATTCTTCAAATACGGAACCCTAATTAAAACTAAATCACCGGTAGCCAGTCTTCAGGCTTCTTCGAGATGTAATAACCTCGCACCCTTCCTCAGATTACATGGATAATAAACCCAAATTCTTCCTTTCTCATACGTCTGCGGTTTATTATTGCAACTTTCACCAGATAAAGGGCTTTGCCCACTGAATTTAAATACGGAACCCTAATTAAAACTTAATCACCGGTAGCCAGTCTTCAGGCTTCTTCGAGATGTAATAACCTAGCACCCTTCCTCAGATTACATGGGTAATAAACCCAAATTCTTCCTTTCTCGTACGTCTGCGGTTTATTATTGCAACTTTCACCAGATAAAGGGCTTTGCCCACTGGATATATGCATTTGATATTTTATTAAAAGAGACTTTATTTAGACGATCTCCGAAGCGTCGTGGTCTTCTTTTTACCGTGTGTGTTAGTGACTAACACTAGTGTCAGAGTTTTTAACTGCCTTAAAGGCCTCTGACATGGTTTTAGGTAACGACCAATGTCAAAGACAGTGTGACCGGGACCGACGGTTCAACGTGCCCTCCGAAGCAAGGATCCTCTTACTTATCAGACAATCAGGTGATCAGCCTACAATGTCCTGATCAAACTAGGACAACAACACAAAGTCGTTGCCCCCGCCGGGAATCGAACCCGCGACCTCCGGGTATGAGCCGAACGCTCTAACCACTACACCACGGAGGCAGTCTAAACTTAAAGAGCGTCGTGGTAAACATGCTAGTTTGCATACCTATTGAAATTCCTACGCCTGTGATGGCAGAATATGTTTGCTCTTGTGATATTTTATAAACACCTTTTGTTACCACCATATTCGGAGGAATAAATGACTATTCTATTCTATTCTATTCATCTCTAGTTCTGGATTCGATCCCCAGAGCAAATTGTAAAATGACTATACCTTGGGTGTATACAACGTGGAAGGGTATATACCCGTTATATATTAAACCACGAGCTATACTAAATCATTATAGTCGGTTTCACGTTATTTACCTCAACTCAATTCCACGGTACCTGATCTGAGGTATCAAAAAATATAGTATCGTTGAGTTAGTATCCCACACGATACGTAGTGCTGCCCCTTGATAGTCCACTATCGATAGACTATCGATATTTCAAATCAAACCAATACTATTGATAGCCTATCGATATTATCGTTAGAACAATCGATAGTTTGGCATTTTTCGATTAAAACTATCGATTGTAAAATTACATTATTTTAATAATAAGGTAGATTCATCACAATCATTATAAGTTAGTCTCCACTGCAGAAGCACGACCCTCTCTGTACTGCTAGAGCCATACTTGGCCAGAGTAGCCAGAGGATTTGACCTATACTCTCCACGCTGGCCAGATGGGTTGGAGAGATCTCATTAATGTGTAAAAGCTTTATTTAGCTTGTATTTCCTAAATCGCCTTCTGCGACATCCACAGAAAGACTTGGAGTGGTCCTATTCTACTCTGCCGGATACCACACGGCAATAGTCCACTATCAATATTTTAAATCTTAAACCAATACTTTACTTGCTATATTTTGTTAGTTATCAATAATGTTGCTAAAAAAACTAACAATAGGCTATCGATAGTTTGGCATTTTTCGATTGAAACTATATCGATTGTAAAACTATTTATTTTTAATATATATGTAGGCCAATACCTCTGGCTGCTCTGGCCATGTATGGCTATGGTAGTGCAGGAAGGGTCGTGCTCCTGCAGTGGAGACAAAAATGACCTGATAATGATGATTAGGTAGGTATATTATTGAGCCAAAATATGTTTTTAGTCCAAATCCATATTAGAATTTAATTCAAAAGGCCTCGTACAGTGTGCATAATCCTTAAAATACCGTACTCCCGCTGGCGCCCGGCAACGAACCGATATTTTCGGAGTTATAATAATTCTCGGAAGCAATGCTTTACCGAATTCTACCGAGTCGGAGTCAGTCGCGATGAATTATTGTCTGCGGGCATGCAGAGCTAACAATGTTTTTTTATTTAATCTTTAGGAAGAATTAAATAAAATAAAAATTAAACAGAACTGTAATGATTTGATTAAAATAAAATATTATAAAAAAACTATCGGCAGCGTGGTTTCTAGGTGCTTCCGGCCTAGAATAGGTCCACTCCATTTATTCATGTGGATGTCGTAAATTTATTAGTAAAAGTTGTTCAAAATTACAGCTTGAATAACCCCTTAAAACATTTGTACTAAATTAAATTGCACCTTCCTCCACCAAAGACGGGTCCAGACAATGATATGGTCATGGAAAGAAGTTATTTTATGTGCGTTAAGACCACGGGTGTACATCACGGGATTGAACTGCTTTTATACATAAAGGTAGTACCTGCAGTGTACCTCAGTGTACCCTTAATGAAATCCGGTGTACTTCTTTTGATAAAAAGATATAAAGTAAAATATGTACACCCGCCATTCTAAAGTTAGGACTGCGGGTGTGCATTTTTTTTCGATTAGGAGATGCATATTTCACATGATTGTTTTTGTATGTATGTGTACCTGCAGTGTACCTTAGTATACCTTTAATGAAATTCAGTATACCTTTTCTGATAAAAAGATATATAATTAAGTATATACACCCGCCATTCTAAGGTTAGAACTGCGGGTGTACATTTTTATTTAGGCCAGGTGACGCTTGTTAATTAATTTTTTTCTTGTTTTTATGTGTACCTACTGTGTACCTGCATATAAAAATATAAGATATAATTAATGTTGACAAATACGAGTAAAAATCGTCAAGACAACCTCTCACTTCTAGAAGAAAAATTTTGCTGTAGATGTAAAGTAAATACGGTAAATATGTTCTGTAACATTAATGTATATGTAATCAATCAGTCATGTATGTAATATATACTTCACATGCTTAAATAAAAAAATAGTGATGTCGCTTACATTTCAATGGAATCTACTATGATTATCATCCTAATAATACAGTTTCCCAAAAAGCCACTTTTAGCGTCATGGTGGCATGATGCTAGATTAGATAGAGGATGCTAAAAGTGGCTTTTGGGTCTTGCGGCCCTGGGCTCTGCATAGAGTCGCAAGACCCAAAATGCTCTGTCTGTCCCGTTAGGGATAAAGACGTGATAGTATGTATGAATGTATGTAAAGTAAATATGGTAAATCTATTCTGTAATATTATATCTCAAAAACGGTGGCTCGTAGAAAAAAAGTATTGATACATTTATTGTAGATAATTTTATGATCTACAATTTTTGTCCGAGGTATTTTTATGATAAAACTTACCGTTTTGCTGAAAATCGCGAAAAACTCATTTTTTTGACCTTTGACCTTGAATAAAAATTTTTCCTTACTGGGGAATGATGGGGAACTTTAAAATTTCATTGTATTTTAAACAATCTTACCGATTTTCAGCTTGGTGGGAATTTATGTAGCTTCACTCTTATTTTTTGGTATAATTTGACCAGACTAATGTAATCAATCAGTCTTGTATGTAATATATACTTCACATGTTTTAATAAAAAAAACAGTAATGTCGTTAATAAAAACAGTAATGTTACCATTGTTACAAAACATATTTACTGTATTTATTTTACATCTACAGCAAAATTTTTCTTCTAGAGGTGAGAGGTTGTCTTGACGTTTTTTACTCGTATTTGTCAACATTAATTATATCTTATATTTTTATATGCAGGTACACAGTAGGTACACATAAAAACAAGAAAAAAATTTATTAACAAGCGTCACCTGGCCGAAATAAAAATGTACACCCGCAGTTCTAACCTTAGAATGGCGGGTGTATATACTTAATTATATATCTTTTTATCAGAAAAGGTATACTGAATTTCATTAAATGTATACTAAGGTACACTGCAGGTACACATACATACAAAAACAATCATGTGAAATATGCATCTCCTAATCGAAAAAAAATGCACACCCGCAGTCCTAACTTTAGAATGGCGGGTGTACATATTTTACTTTATATCTTTTTATCAAAAGAAGTACACCGGATTTCATTAAGAGTACACTGAGGTACACTGCAGGTACTACCTTTATGTATAAAAGCAGTTCAATCCCGTGATGTACACCCGTGGTCTTAACGCACATGTTATTTTTAGGCAATGCCAAACGCTTGATTGGGATCGATTTGTATTTCGTATGTGTGAGAGGCCAACACTATCAGATTTTTTCAAGATGCCTTAATTCATCCGACAGCTTGATGACTGCAATATATATTACAGCCAGGACCAACGACTTTACGTGCCTTCCGAACCACGGAGGAGTTCGAAAAATTTAATGCCATTTGCGATCACCCATCCAAGTGCCGACCACACCCGGTGTCGCTTAACTTGCGAAAGCGCTAGTAATGCGTACTCCCGCCGAGCCACCGAGCACCTCAGGTTACCCTAGTAATTTTCCAGTATCTTGTAGTCTGTAAGATGATCTCAAAACCCACACTTATATAAATTGTTCAAGGGGCGCATTTTCTAATTGCTTCAGAGCGAGTGCAAACACTTTGCCACGTGCCACTCAGTTTACTTATAGATTCTAGATAGACCCTATTGCTCTAAGTTTATCCTATTGTTTTGTTTTTAGAGTGACCAGCACTCGTGTCTGATTTTTCAGGATATCCAGATACAAAGATTGACATATATAAGGTCTAACAAAACATGCTGAAACTATTTTTAGAGTGAAATGCACGTCAAAGCATGCATTTCACATATACTAGTATTTAGAGAAGAAAAAGCGGAAAAACTCATCTCAGGTTCCGAAGTAGCACAGTAGTTGGGTCGTTAGACGCCTAAATCAATATTTTTCGGAATAAGGATGAGCCTGTAACCTGCAGGCCCAACGCAGACGACAGACTAATCCGTGACGAACTTTTTGTCGTCGTGACGTCTGTGAAAATAGAACCCATGCAATCATATGCAGTAACGCACACGATCCGCGCCGAAATTTTGGCGCGTCTGACTCTCTCTGACTATCACAGACTAAAAATTGCGTCACGGATAGTCTGTCGTCTGCGTTGGGCCGTAACTGTAACTAAACTATAAATAAGCAGTTATGACGAGTCAGTGCGCGCGGAAAAAAAAATTCACCCCCTTTCCCTACCCCCCAGCGGGGTGTAATCTGCTCCCGGGCGTTTTCATACTAGTCTACCTCAGGAACAAGTATGCCAAGGCTCACCCTTTGAACCGAAAAATATTGGTTCCCATACATTGAATGCACATAATGACTCCACTACAGCTGAGGATGCAAAAGAGAACGCTCTAAGATAAAAAAAAGGGATAGACGGAAAATATATCTACACTAATATTATAAAGAGGAAAGATTTGTTTGTTTGTTTGTTTGATTGTATTGAATAGGCTCCGAAACTACTGGATCGATTTTAAAAATTCTTTCACTGTTGGATAGGTATGTTATCCCTGAGTGACATAGGCTATGTATGTACCACGGGCGAAGCCGGGATGGACTGCTAGTATTAAATAAAACGTCTAATACTTTGTACATCTCTTTAATTTATAATTATTATACAATATAATCACATAGCATAACCAGATGTTATAAGTACTTATGACGTATGCATGCGGTGGGAGCTCCCATGCAAAATTTATTTCTCAAATTATTGCTTACATGTTCATACAAAACTAAACGATTTTTATTTACAAAAACTTCTTTACATATGATCTTATTTTTCCAATAGTTTATAATTACACTTATTTATAAACTTATTGATTACATATTTATGTTAGTTATGTAATAAGGTATTTATCTTATTTATTTTACAAATTTATACATTCAAAATCATCGAAATTATTTTACCTACTTTATTACAAATATCTGATATAATTACTTATTATTTAAAATTATAATTAACCTTTTATATAAGGTTTTAATTCAATATTTATTCTTATCGCACTTAATATAATTGAATATGAACTAAAATCATTCTGAAATTATTACATAATATATTCTTACCCTGTATTAGCTGTACATAAGTATCGCATCAATAATTAAAATGTTATTTTACAAATGCTATTTAATACACTTACATGCAAATTACTACATTAGATATGTTAATTACTTGCATAATAGGATACAATTAACATTTTATGATAACCTAGTAAAATACTCTTTCTAAATTAAATTAAACACAACTTAGTTAAAAAAAAAACGACAATGATTCGACCACCGTCTTTACCACCCTGTATCGTAATAACTATGCACTTATTTCTTTATTTTTTTAGGCAAAAACATTAAATTCCAGGATCTGTGACATAATGAGCCTTTATTACCTTCACATTTTCTATTATAAATATTAAAACTTGCATAACAAACCGTAAGAAATAAAAATACAAGTCTTCAAATTAAAATTACGATTTCAACCAAAAAAACTCCCGATTCCTGGATTTTTTATCCCAAAAAATCATTAAACCAGGTACAGCTCTCTACCGTTTTGAAAAATGTTCAACGTCATTTATTTTTAAGAAAACAGTTTGCAATCAAAGAAAATTAGATGGAAAATAATCAAAATAGCACTTAAAATAATCAACATACAAAATCAGTTGCTTGTTTGATCCAAATCTTGAGACATTTTTCCAAAATTTCTGGCATCTCACTGTTCGGGCACCAGTGCGACACTAGAAATGAAAACAAAAACAAAAAGAGCACAACACCAAAAACACCAAAAGATTTGAATCAAAATAATCAATTAATGATAATCACATTCAAAATCAGTCCATGATTATGTCACAAAAGGTTAATAACATGCAAAATCAACAATTTAACACAGTTTAGCTGAATATAGTAAAATTTAATATCGGATAGTGAAAACACATTATAAATTCAGCTGAACGTGCAAAGATCGCTTTTGTAACAGAATCTGTTGTAAAAGATAAAATCATTAGATGTTTAAACAGAACAAGTGCTGTCGAAGAACAGAGGGAGAAAGAAGAAGACAGAAATGACACTGAACACAATTTCAAAACTCAAACAAATAACACCAACAATTCTTTACAAATTGCAACAATAATTTCAAGACTTGAGAAGAGTTTTTAGAAATTATCAGATTTAGAAATCAAAGTACAAGATAATGATTTAGATATTAAGCTCCATAACAAATCTGCCCTCTTAAATCAGTCATACAGGGAGGAATCTACTAATTTAAGGAGTGCAGACTTTTTAACAATTGGACAGAAATAACAGCAGTCCTAAAACCGTTAGCATTCTCCTATATAAATGATTAAAGTGCAGATTTTTTATGAATAGAATGTAACTGTTAAGTTAGGAATAATGGTTTGTTAATAAGTTTTTAATAGGTCTAGCGTAGATGTTCGAGCATTTGATGTTTTATCCAAATGCGGTAAAATCTAGATCTCCTTGAATCTGCTGAGGTCCATCGACGGAATGACGAGGCTTTCGCACGGGACAGGCTCGTTCCTGGAAAGTTTAATGGAGATAAGAGCTACTT
Organism: Acrobasis consociella; assembly: GCA_963555685.1. Classification (NCBI taxonomy): domain Eukaryota; kingdom Metazoa; phylum Arthropoda; class Insecta; order Lepidoptera; family Pyralidae; genus Acrobasis; species Acrobasis consociella. Next base: position 1,711,120 of record OY743116.1, read on the forward strand.
ATAAGCGCACTTTCAGTATTTGAAGTAAACTGCAATCAATTTTCTGTAACAATATGAAATTAAAGTGGCGCCAATAGTCGACTAATTTAAAGCTATCGCCTGACTTGGTATTAGTGATGTACATTACTAAAGTCCTTGAGTTCTAATTTTGAAGACTCTAGTCGGTTTTGCAGAGCTCTATAAGCTTAATAGGCTTAAAGTTCCGAGGCGAGTTCTCTGAGCACGACTAGAGCCTTTTAAAAAGCTCGAGTCTCAAAATGAAAGTTTAAAGTTCTGAAAGCTTACAAAGACCCGAGGCGTGATTTCAAATAAATTTAAATTATCCAAGGTATGCAAGCAAATATTATTTTAAATACTATTTTAATCAATCATATTTTAATTCCCATTGACAGATCAGTTCTATAAATTAAAAATTATTGCTTACAAATACACTCGAAAAACATAACCCTCCCTCTATGCAGTCGCGGGTGCAAAAAGAGACTCGAGCTCTCCGCTCCGAGGCTCACTTAAGGTCATATATGAATTTTCCTGCTGCCCCTATTTCAAATAAATTATTTGAAAGGAAACGAAAATATTATTTAAAAATGTGTGTCTTGATCAAGCCCTTGGTATATCAAGCCCCAAATACTTGGATGGGGGATCCCAAGTGGCATACAAAAATTCTTATATAATACTCTCCGTGCTTCGGAAGGCACGTAAAGCTGTTGGTCCGGCTATCAGATTTGGCAGCTTGAAAAATCTGAGACCAAGTTGGCTATGACCACAGCTATAACTACTGGTTAAACAAGTAGTAACATACTTTCCAGAATCATAAAACAAGTAATTAAAAAAAAAGTATGGCTTGAAAAAGTATATTAAGTATTATGCTTTGGGCACAGGGGCACTATTAGAATTAAGACGAATCTAACAACTCTCAAGCTTAAAATCCATTAAACCGTTTAGGATATAAAGCGTCCCATAGAAATATATATACTCGATATATACTCGAAAAGCATCACCAAGCAACCCTCCTACAGACGCAGTCGGGTAAAAAGCCAAGAAGCGCACACCGCTGAGCACGGTGGATGCAACAAGGAACATGCTAGGGATAGGAAGGATTTGGTGTACTTCACTTACCCAGGCAGATCAGCTCTCAGGAAGGCGATGGGAGGCTGCGAGGTCAGCTCGAGCCGGTCACTGTTGTCACATATGATGCGGGAGAGAGATGCCTTCTTTATCTCCGCCAGTTGAGCTGTAAAATATAAAAATGTAAAGCTGTAAAATCATTCAAAATCGGTAAACTTTCGGGAATACGTACATACCATTTGGTTTCCAGCAGAGAAGAATAGGGCCACTCTTAGTCCTCCCGTGGATGTGGTAGAAGGCGACTTAGGAAATACGAGCCAAACAAAGCTTATAAACATCAATTAGACCACTCCAACCCGTCTGGCCAGTGAGGAGAGTGTAGGTCAAGTCCTCTGGCTGCTCTGGCCAAGTATGGCTCTATTAGTAAAGAGAGGGCTGTGCTCCTGCAGTGGAAACAAGCGGCTTTTAGCAGACAGAGCCTAGGGCCGCAAGACTCAAAAGCCACTTTTAGCTTGATGGTGGGCAAAATAGAAAAGAAATCAATATAGTGATGAGTTGCTAGCCGCAACGCCTATTAACATGATTCGCATTTTCGCCCATTTCTTCGATCGGCTTTTACGATCTGCGCGAGAAGAGAAGCAGCTAGTACATTCTAAGTTTTTTCTTTTCTTCCAGACCAGCATGGAAGATAATTTTTCGATATAGGTGGCAGAAATTATAATAAGTAGCAAAATTTTATGTAAATTTTCCATGGCTTACATGGCCTTTGACTTCGATCAAACAAGCCCCTGAAGAAAATGTTTCTGCAAAAATTACAAACGGCAAAAATGCTAATATTTAAATTCGAGATGCGTTTATGAATACTTTCAAGTGTTATTTATTAGTAAAAAAACAAAAAAAAACAAACAAATTTGCCTGGGCGGCACAATTTAGTATGGAAATACCAAAATTTTCTAAATTCTTGTTCTTTTACTGTTATTTTAACTCCATTATAAGTACTATAGTGATCTAGTGGGTATGTCCCTTCCACGTTGTTATATGAGCCGTTGTTGATATCCATTTTAACACATTTTATAATATTTTTTTCATAAAATTTGCAAAATCTGCAGAACTTGTTGTTTTTCGTGTCTAAGTGGCAGCACTGGTGTCAGATTTTTCAGGCTGCCTAAAGACATCTGACATAGCTTGACGACTGCTATACAATGATGACAGCCGGGATCAATAAAGCTTTACGTGCCTTCCGAAACACGAAGGCGCTCGAGAAAATTTTTATGCCATTTTGATCACCTAACCTAGTGCGGACCACGCCTGGTGACGCTTTACTTGCAAAAGCGCTAGTCATACACACTCCCGACAGGTAAACGACCTCCTCGATCCTTTCCCTGCATTTTTAAAAACGACTAAAAACGATTTCATCTTCATACACATTTTTTTTATGTGCAAGTTCTTGCTTTATTTCTACAGTACCTGGGCGACCGAGCTTTGCTCGGTTACATCTCAAACATCGAAAATACGCTTTTTCCCAAACATGAGACTAATCTAGATCGATTGTTTTCCCCCGAAAACCCCCATATACCAATTTTCAGCGAAATCGTTAGAGCCGTTTTCGAGATCACAGAAATATATAAATAAATATACAAGAATTGCTCGTTTAAAGGTATAAGATACAAGCTAAGTAGGGTATGATGTTGAAGAAAAATTAAGTTTTCAAAAACTTACTAGGTGTAAACGCCCCAGGACTAACTTCAGGTCCATTCTCATAGAAGTAGCGATCGCCTCTCTTGATTCTGGAGAACTGGTCTGCCAGGATGTGTGCAAAGGTCGGACCGACTACTCCACCATCTACCGGTTCCTCTAGGAGACCGCCCACCCAGAGGTCGATGTCTTCTGGAGTTGCGTACACGGATGCGAGGCGCTGAGCTGCCTGGAAGTATAATATACAACAATTAACAGGCATGACAATGGAAACACGTTTTTAGCCCATCTGTTAGATTATTAAAATATATTGCACACGTATTTGTTCTTTTATCTGAGAAACAAAAAATGACAAAGATACAGCGTTCGTCAAATTTCGCATGACGTCTTAGTGGTGACGTCGCAAGCCCCCACTCTGGAAATTCGATGCTCCGTACCTTTGTAAATTTTTACTTTTTTGGTCAACTGAACAACATGGGTCCATTTTTTTTGTATAATCTAATAATCGGCCTAATTACAATCATATTTTTCTGACACCTTATCGTCTACTTTATTACCCTTCGAATGCGACGGAACCTCAGATATGCCCATTCCATTCATGCCATCCTGTGACTAGTTAGGCGATCGGATCGTAGAAGTCGATCGAGAGAATGTGCAAAGATTTAAATCAAGATAAGTGATGCGGCTCTAATTTTGGGTACTTCCACAGTGTTATGTCCTAAGTATGGAATATTGCTATGGGGTAACGCTGCAGATATAAATACCATATTTGTTTTGCAAAAACGCGCTATCAGATTTATATATAAATTAGGTGCTAGAGAGTCTTTAAGGGAACTATTTAAAGACATAAATATTTTGACCCGCCCTTCGCAATTCATCTATGCGAACATTATGTACGTGCGTCAGAATATACACTCATTTAAGAGAAATTGTGATATTCATATTATTAACACGAGAAATAAAAATAAATTAGCCATCACAGCTTTGCGGTTAGAGAAAACAAAAAAAAAATTAGTGGGTCTCGGCTTGCGCCTCTATAATATAATTCCAGATGATATAGTAGCATTACCATTATCTAAGTTTAAAACAGCCGTTAAAAATCATTTATTACAAAATGCGTATTATCATGTAAATGACTACTTATCATCATCTGAGAAAAATTCTTGGAAATAGTTGACTGCAAATTGTAATTGTATAATTTAAATGTATAGCTTAAGTGTAAATCTGTATTGTAATTGTAACATAGCCCATCAGGCTGGGTAGGGACCAATACTGAACTGGGTTTCTTTCGGCGTAATCTTCCCAGCAGTGGTCGTTCCGAAACGCTAGTAGTTTTTAGCTTTTGCACTAAAATAATATTTAAAAAAATGACCTTCAATAAGAGATAAATTTATCCTACATTGAATAAAAATTTTTGACTTGACTTTGATTTTGACTTTGACTAATAACTCAATATTTTGATTCCTTTTTCCACATCCATCATCGCGCCAAAGGGCATTGTGTACAAGTGGCATGATTTTCAAAAGTTGCGGCCACCGATGAAAGGTATTTCATTCGATAGAACATATTAAGACATAAATTTTTTTGTTCTACCGTTTCTGTCTAAAATGTATCGGAGCTGAGATATTTAAAGAAAAAAATCTGTAATATTACGCTTTTTTAAACATTTATATCGATGCAAATCCTGCATGATTGCATTTAGGTATTATAAAATAGTAAATGTAGGCTTTCAGTGAACTTCGCACACGTATAAAATGCACTTAAGATAAAGGGTAGGGCGAAAGTGGCGCCATCTTAAAAATAAAACTCAATTTAAAACATGTATGATACATACATACATACTATCACGTCTTTATCCCTAATGGGGCAGACAGAGCATTTTGGGTCTTGCGGTTCTATGCAGAGCCCAGGGCCGCAAGACCCAAAAGCCACTTTTAGCGTCATGGTGGGCGAGAAGATGGAAAAGCAATCAATACAGTGATGGGTTGCTAGCCGCATCGCCCGTTAAGATGATTTGCATTTTTGCCCATTCCCTCGATCGGCTTTTACGATCTGCGTGGGAAGAGAAGCAGCTGGTACATTCTAAGTGTTTTTATTTCTCCCAGACCAGCATGGGAGATACATACAGAGGAGAACATGTATGATAGCGATTATTATTTTTACTAAAGAGGTTTAATTAGTGGTTTTAGGTTGGATTCTCATTGAACTAAGCACAACACCGCACCATTTCGTGGTCGAGTTAAAGGACCCGTTTTGCCGGCGTCCGCGTCAGGCAATCGCAGCGCAGGATTCATCTACCTGCCTGACTCGGTATGCATGACCGAAATCGCGCGGCGCATAGCGACACTGCGGACAGGACTCACTCCCCGTTTGGCCTTTGTGTTGAGTGTGTGTGAGTGCATTATATATTTTTTGATTACCACGACTTTGGCTTGCTTTACTGGACTTTGTTATTCTCTATCTATTTTGTGACCTGGCATTACTTTGACTACGATTTTACCTTTGCAATTTGGACTTTTAAAATAAAATGGATCAATATAGAGCATCGTGCGTTGATTGCCATCGAAGTTTGAACCGTCTTGGCGGCACTCGCAGGAGATCTATGGCATTGACAGCACAACTGATGCAGCAACACCCATTTTTAATGGCGTACTGCTTTGAAGTTATTAACATTCATCAGGTAAGTGAGATTACATGTTATAAAAACAATATTACCGTTTTGTGTCATCGCGACTACTTTGTTATATTTTGTAGATCTTCTGCCTAAACGCTCGTGGCTTGCTCAATCAGATAACTTGAGGACGGCGCAAGGCATATTACATGCTTTCTTATTGATCTTTTTAATTCGTTAAACAAAATATTGGTGATCCATTCACGTTAAATGCAAGTGTCAACACTATTATATTTTCACGCCCGCCTGCAATATATAGTTTACAACAAGTATTTATCGATGGCTCACTGGAATGCAGTACCTGCAACACTATGAGTGACGTCACTGACTTGGTTTATGATCGCACGTGCCACGACATTTTTAACATTTATATAGTAATTGTAAAGTGACTTGTCACTCTGGCAATTTAATGCATTTGTAGCTTCATTTGAGATCGATGCTTTACAAATAAGGCGAAATAAAATAATAAGTTACAGTTAATAATTAGGAAGGGAAGTCATTTCATATCTTGATCAAAAAACAATGAAATCTTTTTATATCGTTTGCTTGTATTCGTTAGATCAATGTTTGTCAAACCTTATAATATACCTAAAATAAAACGAGTTTGCATTTTATTTTACAGTTTAATGGCGATGAACGGATATGTCGACCATGCTTTCAACGAGCTCAGCGCTATGTTCCGAGAGATCAACCAGTAGAAATGGAATTAGACCAACCTAGACAAGATAGAGAAGATCAACCTGCACAAGTGGTAGAACATGAATCAACTCAAGAAAGTAATATAGAGCAGTCTGAATCAGAACAGCGTGATATTTCGATAAATGAAAATATGCGAGATATGAAGTGCAAGTGAATAGACCGCAGATGATTGAAATACCTGGGTACACCAGAGCGCCATTAAATTCCCAGTTGTGTATTTTAAAACCTTCGAAGAATCCATGTTGATATTAGAGCTACAATTCTTCAAGAAAAAAGTTTTTACCTTCCACGTGGCACGCGTGTATGTGGAGAGCATTCAGAATCAGGCTGGCAAGATATTGAAATAAGTACACGACGAGTAATTTCTACTTTCTCGTCGAGACAAGTGAAAGAAATGATGGACATTCTAAGAAAACGTAAGGTTTATTTAGACTTTGAGAAACTCTCGTCCATCAATAATGGAGTTTTTCATTATTATATTGGCTTCTCAAAGGAAAACTTCCAGCAAATTCTGCAAGCAACCCCAAGCATCACGCAACAACACAAAAAAGCTAAAACAGCCCTAGCGACAGTTCTTGCTAAACTTCACACCGGAGAATCAGATGAAAGATTATCTACCATTTTTAATATGTCAAGAAAAACATTTGAAAAAATTATGCGTCAGGTCAGAGAAAAATTAATGGCAGAATTCGTTCCACAGCATTTGGGCTATGATCATATGACACGAGAAGAAGTCATATCACGTTGTCTCACTATCCCAAATGTATTATTTGGAAATCCAGATGCTCCTTTAAATCAGCGTAGAGCCATAATTATATTAGACGGTACATATATTTATTTGCAGAAGAGCAGTAACTATTATTTTCAAAGAAAATCATACAGCCTTCACAAGTTTCGTCATTTAGTAAAACCTTTTTTAATAGTATGCCCTGATGGACATATTCTTGATGTTTATGGATTATATGAAGCCACAACATCAGATGCTCGTATTTTATCTGAAATAATGACCAGTGAAACAGATCCTTTTCATTGGTATTTCCATGAAAATGACGTTCTAATTTTAGATAGAGGCTTCAGAGATTGCATTGATGAAGTGGAGTCATATGGCTACCAAACATATATGCCAGCCTCAAAAGACGCAAACGAATACCAGCTTAGTGTGCGACAAGCGAACGATTCCAGGAAAGTTACGTTATGCCGTTGGGTGGTGGAAACAGTAAACGGGAGATTAAAAAATCAATTTCGCCAATTACGACATCAATATTTCAATGTAGCTGCAATGCATCTATTAGATGAAATCAAAATCGCAGCAGCATTATTAAATGCATTTGGTGTACCTTTAACTGACCACCGATTAGTGAACGAGATCGTACATAAAATTGCTTAAAATGACAGTGACAGGAATCGACTAAGTGAATATGTGTTAGAAAATAACCTTAATCGTAGATGGGCTCGCTTTCAGTCCATAGATGCGGCTTTGCTAGGCTTCAATGACTTTCCAGTCTTAAGTATGGATGACCTTATTTTGTATGCGTTGGGAACTTATCAAATCCTCCAAGCTCGTAGTTATTACGGAGAGCACATTAAAAATGGGTCTTATCTCATTGAAATATATAAGGAGCCCTATTTGGAAGACTTTAGAGAGCAGAATCCCGATTGTAATGACCCATGGCTACTAAGAGGTAGGATTCAATCACGGCATGTGTCAAATAGAACTTATTATGTATATATTTTAGTAGAAAGGGGATTAGAAGGAATAAACGCCATATTAGGGCACTTTTGCTTATGTGTCGTTGGAAAACGAACCCTAGGCTGTTGTTCCCATATAATGTCTATTATATGGTTTTTGGGATGGGGAAGATACCAAGAACATCTGTTTCCCCCAGCTCAGTTTTTAGACAGTATAATACGACGCGACCAAGAAAATGAGGCTTATGATGAACCCGAAAATGTATAATTATTACTATTGCTTTGTGGTATTTATAATAAATGAATGATTTTATATGTTTTTTTTTTTTTGTTTCATTTATATTTCCTTTCTATAATAACATAATAGATCCCTCTTACGATATAAATAAAACTTATTACATATACATGGACGATATTTTTTATTATTTATTATTTAATTTTGAAAACCGATATATCGGCTTCGATATTATTTACATCAAAAATCTTTATTGAGCAGTCATTCTTAATTATAGGACTATTCATAAATAATAATCACGTCGGCGGCCGCTAGAAAAAAAAATCATGCCAAGGCTCATACAAAATTACCCAAACCCCATTGCATGCTCTGGGCTCTTTATTTATTTATTTTATTTTATTATAAGGCACACAAACAGATTACAGACAACATAGAACAGGAGAAATTTGTAAGCATCAGGAGAACAAAACTAGTCAGCAATCCACTACAATGTACACAGCAAGGCCAAATAAATACATGAGAGCAAGTATAATATAACAAGATTTTTACAATACATATAGCTAGTGCAGGTAAGTCATCAAAACAGATAGGTAGGTAATTGTGATAAAGTTTACATATCTAATGAAGCAATAAGTGATCTTTTAAACTGTGACAAACTCGGATTTCGGCTCTCTGCTTAAAACCGCAAGACCTAAAATGCTCTGTCTTCCCCATTAGGAAGGCATAAAGACGTGATAATGTATGTATAACTCATCTTATCCTTACTAGACGTTAATTAACTGCCATATTTTTTTTTCCAAAAGCGACACGTCAACCGTACGTAGCTACGTGCCTGCAATGCTATGTCAAGCCAATTATAGCGCGCTATAAAATAATAATATAGTCTAATTTGGTTTGACATCGAAAACGATCCAATCAGGCGGATGTCATCATCCATTAAGAGTCCCCTTACCCTACGTAGTCTACGTTTAATTTTGAAACCACATGTCAGATTCCGGTAAAAATTGGTAATTGTAAAGAAATTGCAATTATCTAGGGTTATAACTGGTTTCCTATAGTAAAATTATGAACTGGAAAGAAAATATAACGATTTAGAAGTTTCCCATACTAATGGTCAAAAATGATATAAAACACTATATTCTATTTCAAGTTCATATTTTTACCGTTGGAAACTAGTTATAAACCTAGATAATTGCAATATCTTTGAAATTACAAAATTTTGCCCAAATCGGACATGTCGTTTTGAAATAAAACGTAGACTACGTTTTAATGGAGAGTTGTATTTTGGTCTAGGGTCGGGGGACCCATAAGGGAATGTTCCAGGTCTACTCACGCTGGATGGAAACTGTTTGAAGTCCACAAAAGGCGGGAGCCCCACCAGCCGTCTGTATTCGTTGTACGAGCGGATGCCGTAGTCCCGACCGCGCTGTATGTTGATGGAGGCCAGGTCCAGACCGAAGGGATTGCCGCCGTGGAAGAGATAGCGAGTGAGCTGACAACAAACATTGGGGAAAATTTTGTTTAGTAAAAAAAACACTAGAGGTACATGAATAGGTGTCACTAATACTAACCATCGAATGTGTGTGTAATAGACCTACCCTATTACGCGAGTTGGCTGTCATGATACTTTCAAACATAATAAAACTACAATAGGCATGATGAATGGAAAAATATTTTTATCCCATCGGTTAGATTATCAAAAAATATTGTACACGTATTTTGTCTTTTCTGTGAGAAAAAAAAATGACAAAGATACAGCGCATTTAAATTTCTCATTACGTCGTACGTACGATTTTTATTCTGCGGTAACATGGTAAATCGCAACCCCCATTCCGGAACTCTGAACTCTGATGCACCGTATCTTTGTGAATTTTACTTTTTTGGTAAACTAAAAAATAAGGATCCATAATTTTTTTGATAATCTAAAAGACGGACTACTTAATTAAAATCATTCTTTCTGACTGGAGTGACACAGGCCTACCAGGACTAAACAATGAAATATTTACATCTCAGATTGCTTTATTCTTTAAACTGAGATTTAACAAGTAAAATGACTTTCAATAATGTGAAAGTTAAAACTAAACAAGTATTGTCCAACTTTTTTCACACTTACTAGTTACAACAAAAATTGACCCGTCGAACTAATTTTATTTCATCTTGAACTAGTATAGAATGTGGGTCTCAGTAGTTCCAATATCAACATTTTCCAATGAACGGAAGGGTGTACTAGGAGCATGGCAGAAAGAATAATTGATTACATAACTATTACTTAATTTCACTTTTAATTTCGTTAAAATGAATATCCTTACCCCTTCAGTTACAAACGGGTCTACAAGCTGCATGGGCTGCCAGCTCAACCCGGTCAGGAGTCTGTCTAGAAAGAACTTCAGCCTCATCCGGGTGGGCTGGAACATCACCTCAGGAATGGAGATCGTCTCGTACACACTGTTTGTCCGCACACTGGGAATCCTAAAAAGATACGGAACATCAGATTTCCAGGACAAATAATGCAAATTGTTAATTTTTCTTGTGTATAAGCACCAGTATTGGCCACTGGTGTCAGAGTTTTCGAGCTACGTAAAGGCATCTGACACAGCTTAACGACTGCCATACGACGATGAAAGCCGGAATCAAGGGCTGATACGTGCCTTACGAAGCATGAAGAAGCTCCAGAAAATTTTATGGCTACCCTGGCTGGTACAGGTATGGCACTTCATAGAAACGGAGCAGCATATATACCTAGTACTAATACAAACGAAACAATCCGTCCGTGCACACGTCAAATGTGTGAGTTAAACAATCAGGGATTACCACAAAATTTGTTGCTTTGCTCACCTGTTTTCAATTCTCGGAAATCTGTAAAATTTCCGATTATTCCGATATTGTTTTCCGTGGCTAAACAATGATAATGTGCGCAATTTCTCACCATTATATTTCAGTAATCCTAAGTGACTTGCGTAATGTCAACGTGCGACTACCAATAACCCTGTTTTACTGGCGCTTACACGTCCCAATGAAGGGTTGCGGGGACACCAGATTGCGGGGGACGGTGCGAGTTTCCGTTCTGTATGTAATACTATTATTAATTCTGTGATTAAACCCAGAACGACAGGCGGACTAACGTGTTTACCAATACGCCAATGACATTGTAAAACTTACATGATGTTTCCATTAACAACAGAGTGACCAAATCTCATAGCAGCTGTTGCGAACTCAGCGGTCAGTGAGGGGTTCACGTGGGGGTCGTAGGAAGAGGAGTATCCTGGTGAGGGAGTCAGGCCGAAGGACTGCGCCAACGCCGGACCTGATGAAGATTTTAAGTCTTAGTTTTCAATTTTCGACTTTCTAGTTCTCATCATTCAACAATCTTCCAGCTGGTCTGGGAGAAAAGAAAAAACTTAGAATGTACCAGCTGCGTCTTTTCCCGCGCAGATCGTAAAAGTCGATCGAGGGAGCGAATCATGTTAACAGGCGATGCGGCTAGCAACCCTCACTGTATTGATTGCTTTTCCATCTTCTCGCCCACGATGATGCTAAAAGTGGCTTTTGGGTCTTGCGGCCCTGTCTCTGCATATAGAGCCGCAAGATCCAAAATGCTCTGTCTGCCCCATTAGGGATAAAGACGTGATAGTATGTATCATTATATCAGCTCATATATTTGGTAACAGTTGCTGGACTGTTACAAAATGTGAAATAAATCACACACGTCTTATCTCTAATGGGGCAGACAGAGCATTTGGGTCTTGCGGCTCTAAGCAGACAGAGCTCACAAGACGCAAAAGCAGCATTTAGCGCTGTAACTGCCATCCGGTGGGCGAGAACTACAAAGAAACCAGTAATCATATGAAAAAATTTTTTTACTACCAGCTTTTATCACAAGTGCTCCTCAAAACCAATTACACGAAACGAGAAACGAGTTTTATTACAGAGTTCGTATGGCCATTCAGCTACATCATCAGAACAGCTCTATTACATCATAATATTGCAGTCACGCGATATACAAAATTTCAGCTCAATCAGAAACCAGAAAGTGGGTCCAAATTTAACTTGCAAGATTTGATTAGACAGACACACCTACAGACCATGGGATAGACGAAGCTAAATAAAAGCTTAAAAAAGGGTAATGTCAAGAAAATAGAAGAAGTCGCAATAGTGATTTGTAACAAAGTTGTGAAGGTAACAAAAGATACTGTTATACACGCTAACGCGAATGCTTAATTGAAGACGATGTACAACTTACCTACAAGCAATGGCACGTACTCATTGTAAATGATATGCTGGAACTGTGCCTGGACAATTCTCCTGGTCTCCATAAAGATGGTGTCCTCATTCCAATCTGGGTTAAGCCGCGTAAGAGCCCTGGCGATGCGGTTGTGTTCTCGGGTGAAGATCGTGTGGAGAACTGTGAGCGAGATGATTTGGTTGCCGTGGCCGTCTCCTGTAAGCAGAATGATCGTAACTATATTTCTTCTAGTTGGTTAGGTGCTGTTGCTTGGAAAATTAACTACTAGGTCATTACAATGGCATGTAACATGGAAGTGAATCAACTTACAAGGACATTCTGGTTAGATTTCTTCACAGAAAATATCTGTATCTAAGAATGTGGCGCATTTATCTAAACTGCCTACTTGCAGAACTGCCTGTCGGTCTCGCTTGTTTTTGATTTTCGTATGTTTAAGTGGCTAACACTGGTGTCAGATTTTTCAGCCTGCCTAAAGGCATCAGATAGCGATAACAGTTATACAATGCTGACAGCCGGGACCAACAGTTTATATGTGCCTTCCGAAACACGGATGAGTTCACGACAATAATCCTGTTCAATAATTAGCAAATCAAGGTTTGATAAATGAAAAATATTAACTAAATTTAACCTGATTCAAAGCAAGCGGCTCCGCTTTTAGTTGCCATACATTCCTTTTTCTCGGTCAATGGGGGCAGTTCCCTCCCGTAATCGACGAAGGTCTTCAGCAGGCCGCCAGGGCCTCGCAGCTTGGCAAGTTTCTCTTCTGTGCTGCCGTACAGGTGGGAGAGATCCGGGAAGTGGGTTGCGCCATTCATCTGTCAGGAACAACAAAAAATGTGATACAAGTTGTTGACTACAGTGGTTGATATGGATACTTCCAGGCTAGTATAGGAGAAAATAAAAATCTTAGAATATACCTGTGGCATACAAATTTCTCTGGCTCCTTCGTGCTTCGAAAGAAACGTATAAACCGCTGTTATAGTAGTATCTTCTTTTTCTTATCGTGTGTGTTAGTTTCTAACACTAGTGTCAGAGTTTTTAAACCGCCTTAAAGGTCTCTGACATGGTTTTTTAGGTAACGACCAATGTCAAAGACAGTGACCGGGGCCGACGGCTTAACGTGCCCTCCGAAGCACGGATCCTCTTACTTATCAGACAGTCAGGTGATCAGCCTGCAATGTCCTAACCAAACTAAGACAACAACACAAAGTCGTTGTCCCCGCCGGGAATCGAACCCGCGACCTCCGGGTATGAGGTATGAGCCGAACGCTCTAACGTTATAGTAGTATGGCAGTCATCGAGCTATGTTAGATGCATTTAGGTAGTCTGAAAGATCTGATATCAGTATTCACTTACTTATACATACTAAAAACAGGTCGCAGGTATAGTAAAACATTTACCTGCTTTGCATAACCAACGGAGCAGTCGCTGGCTGGCGCCAATTGCGTCCTTACAAAGTTGAGGCACTGATGCCGATACTGTCCATAGAAGTCATCGCCTGGGTCGGCCGCGATGGGGGCGCAGGCCCAATGCTGCAGCTCTGCTGGGAGGAACTCTTCGCCGTCTCCAGAGCAGCAAGATATGGCACTGCCGTTACCTGAAGAAGGTTGAAGGTAAATACAGTTTATTAATATGTAGTACGCCGTGTGGGTTTCGGCAGAGTAGAATAGTTTGTTTGTTTGTTTGTAATAACTTTATTGTACCAAAACAAATAGGTACATATACAAAGACAGCTTACGAAAGAGCAAATATACAAAGGCGGACTTATCCCATGAATAATACTTAGCACTCCAAATCTTTTCATGGACGTCGTAGTACGACTAAGGGAATACAAGCTAAACAAAGCTTATAAACGTCATTGGGACCTTCCCAACACGTCTGGCCAGCGTGGAAAGTGTAGGTCAAATCCTGTGACCGCTCTGGACAAGTTTGGCCTTGGTAGTACAGAGAGGGCCATGCTCCTGTATTGGAGACTTTAAATAAAGATCCGGCTCGGCAACAGCGTGGTCCGCAGTTGAATTGGTAATCACAAGTGGCATAAAATTTTTGAAAGATTCTCTGTATTTCGAAAGTCACGTTAAGCCTAGTTCCGGCTGTTATCATGGCTTGACGTAGAACCATAAGCTAACCGATTTAATAGTTTCGATTGTTTCTTTCGTACTTCCTACGGTATTTAGCGGGTTTGGTTTGGGTGACTTTTGACATGAATATTATTTTCGATAAAGAAATAACAGGAGCCAAGTTCTGAGCTTACCGATGGTGAACATGACTCCTGCGCTGGTGTCGTGCGCGATAAACTGTCCGAACTGCATAAACATCAGGTTGTGGGTGGGGCTCGGGTGGCTGGTGTCCAGAATGAGGGTACTGCTGACGGCCCGCGCGCTCGGCAGCGGGAGCCCGATGGTGGAAGCTCGCATGGCCCAGGTGCCTGCCAAAATATGGTTATTGCAACATAAGATGAAATGATAACAGTGAAGGAAACGGATACGTAATCTTACTGAAGGCAGCTGGAGACAGATGTTGCCTGCCATCTACACAATACTAGATGGCAGAAAATCGCAGTAGATAGAAGCTAGTGGGAAGTAGTTTTCCACAGAGAGTGGAGGAAAAGAGGAGTTTTAAAGTTTTTTATATCCATTCAAAATCAATAATTTTACACAGACATAGTGTTTCTTTTTTCATTATTATATTTACCTGTTGGATCGCGTGATTTGACAATAAAAGGCTTTAAGCCTATTGTGACGGAGCAAGTTTCTTGCTTATTGCATACCATTTTATAAAAGCAAATTATTTTAAACGAAACGAAATCATTTTGCCAATAAACTTGCACCATCTCAATGGGCCTTTAGTAGTGAATACTTTTTAAATTTACCATCACTATAGTCTGGAGGCAGAAGCCTCTCAAACCCTGAGTGTATGGCACCCCAGCTCGGAGCAGAAGGGTTGTTGCACTCCCCTCCTAGACTTCTATAGCGGCTGGGTGGTGATGGACACGCTGGGGGAGGGGGACAGAAAGGTCCTGGAATCAATAAAGAATAATCAAATTATAGATACCACTATCACGTCTATAAAAGCTCTGGGGTCATGCCAAATTTGACAGTACATATTAATAATTTTTCAAAACTAAAAACCGCTTTTAGCACCAAACTACACAAAGATTTTGATTTCTATGGAACCACCTGACAAGTGTGCCCTTTCAAACGAAAAATTTTTCAAATTGGTCCAGGCGTATTTGAGCAATATGGGGACGTATATAAAAAACATTTAAATTAATAACCAAAAGCGTGACAACGCAAAAAGTTTTCGAAAAAAAGCGTTTGGGAAAGAAATGCCTTGAAACATCTGTAATAAGTAAAAGTGTCTTACCATCCGTATGTTCAGTGATGCCCAGACTGAGATCATCATCAGAAATGGCTTGGCGAGACTTGAGCTCCTGCGCAGCGAACAGGTTGAGCAGACCTCCGCGACCCAGGGTGTCAGCTCGCTTGTCTGACGTCATCACAGACTGGAAATAAGAAATTACTATCATCATCCACTCAAACTTCGAAAGCATGATTTTTTTTTATCTTTTCAATTGTATGGGCGAATTATATTGACAGGTGGTGAACAGGCTAGCAACCCATCAGTATTATGATTCCATTTTCCTTCGTCAGACAGAGCATTTCGGGTGTTGCAGGTCTAAGCAGATAGAACCCAGGGCCGCAATCCTCAAAGGCAACTTTTAGCGTAATGGTGGACCAGTAGATAGAAAAGAAATAAAAACCACAGAATGAATATGTGTATTACATACAGTAAGGAATCTCCTAATGTCTCTCTATTGGCTTTTACGGACTAAGCGGGAAGACAAGTATAGCTAGCTACTAGTATTAGCATGGAAGAAATAAGTGTTAAAGAAATTCTCACCAAATGATGACCAAATCCAGGTGCAGATGCGTTGACCACTGAATCTTTACACGCCAACAACTGATCCGCCCTGCTCAGCCATTTTGCCAACTTCTGCCGTGACTGATGATGGGCCGTCTTCACGTCTTCTGCGTTGATGGAAACTGATGCACGAGCTCTCCTTTCTGACTCCGCTATTTATGGAAAATTATAACAGTAGAACAATTGTAACAGTGGTATCAAAACATTAGAACAACTATTCAGGCTTGCCATGGTAACCAATCTTTAGTAATGAAGCTGCACCTAAAGAAAGAAAATCATAAATAAACAGTTACAAACGTGACAGTGTAAAATCCAAGGTACCTATGACCTTTCTTGAAGCTTGTCTCGAGGATTACCAAAATAAAGAACCGATCTAAAGTGTGCATAGTGTTTTCAACAATACACACTTACAACAGTAGGTTAATACCACTACGCCACGGAGGTCGTCAAGATCTCCGTGGCGTAGTGGTTACCATGCTAGTCCGCCACCCAGAGGTCTCGGGTTCGATCCCCGGTCAAGGCAAGTCGGAAAATGGCCTTTTTCAAATTGTCCTGGGTCTTGGATGTATATCTATAATATGTATTTGTTATAAAATATAGTATCGTTGAGTAGTATCCCATAACACAAGTTTCGAACTTACTTTGGGGCTAGCTCAATCAGTGTAATTTGTCCCTATATATTTATTTATTTACACATTAGCAAATTGTCTTTTCTTATTTTTGGCACATTAATAAAAAAACATCATCATCATATCAAGTCTTTTGGTCTCCACTGCAAAAGCACGACCCTTTCTGTATGACCAGAGCCACACTTGGTCAGAGCAGCCAGAAGACTACACTCTTCACGCTGGCCAGACGGGTTGGAGAGGTCAAATTAATGTTGATAAGCTTTGTTTAGCTTGTATTGCCTATAATAATAAAAATACTTTACTTGTCTATCAGAATGGTTTAAAAGAACTTTCTGTTTAATGGTCGAACTTATTATAGAATGTCTGGCAGAGAATTGCTCTTACGCTAAAATCCCTCGTCACAGTAACCTTTTCTTCACCGTCACCTTATCATTACCATCATCATCAAATCAGCTATATGTCGCCTTCTGCAAGACACTAACCGATTGAGAGTTTCCTTGATTCAGCATTATCTTTATTATCACTACAGAAAGGTGTCAGAAAGGTAAATGCTGCTGCCTGTCTGCTTTAAAGACAGTCTTTATAGCAGAACATTCCTAGCCACGTGACACTCAAGGTTTTAAAAGTCGTGTCTCAATTGACGACGTCCACTGCTGGACATAAGGCTATGCATGAAGGTGTCCGATATCCTTGGGGGAAGACGGTATCCTGCTAGACATATCCTGCGTCGCAAATAATGATGAAAGATGCCTGAAGGGAAGCGAAGCATAGGACACCCACCCACAAGGTGGTCTGACTACTCAACCAAGGTCATTGGAAAACGCTGGATGCAGGTCATTCTACATCGGTTATTTTGGAAATTCATGGGAGAGGCCTGTAGTAGTGGACGTTATGTGATTGAAACGAGAATGATGATGATGATAAAGCCTGAAGGGTATATTACCGGCATGTCCACTGCCTGTGAAGCAGCAAACTCCTAGCTGACCGTGCTTGTCCAGGTGGCATTCAGGGTTATAGGAGCCAGGTCTCAGGTGGGCGGGGCACTGGACTCGATGGACACACTTCCCGTGGCGTGGACAGACGTCGCACGGAGGCTCTTGTCTGTGGACATGACCTGCAACTGGGTTGAGATACCACCGTTACTTCAAGTCTGTTAATCGTGCTGGTTTCCTTTTCTATGAATAGGGATGTGGACTGGGTTAAAAATATTTCATTTTATTTAGTCCGTCAACTAGATTATCCAAAAATAAAGAACCCATATTTTTTCATTTAGCAAACTAGTAAAAATTCATGAAGATAAGCGCTTCGAAGTTTCGGAATGGGAATGATTTACCTACGTCAACGTTGGTTAAAAATAGTAGCCAATCGTGACGTAATGTGAAATTTAAATGCGCTGTATCTTCGTCATTATTTGCTAATAAGAGAAAAGACAAAATACGAACTTATACCATACTTTTAAATATTTTGATGTATATATGATTTTTAGGGTTCCGTAGCCAAATGGCAAAAACGGAACCCTTATAGATTCGTCGTGTCTGTCTGTCTGTCTGTCTGTCCGTCCGTATGTCACAGCCACTTTTTTCCGAAACTATAAGACCTATACTGTTGAAACTAGGTAAGTAGATGTATTATGTGAAACGCATTAAGGTTTTGACACAAAAATAGAAAAAAACAATAAATTTTGGGGGTTCCCCATACTTAGAACTGAAACTCAAAAAATTATTTTTCATCAAACCCATACGTGTGGAGTATCTATGGATAGGTCTTCAGAAATGATATTGAGGTTTTTAATATCATTTTATTCTAAACCGAATACTTTGCGCGAGAGACACTTCCAAAGTGGAAAAAAGTGTGTCGTCCCCCCCCCCCCCCCCCCCCCCGTAACTTCTAAAATAAGAGAATGATAAAACTAAAAAAAATATATGATGTTCAATACCATGAAAACTACCAGCGAAAATTGGTTTGAACAAGATCTAGTAAGTAGTTTTTTTTAATATGTCATAAACTACAATTTACCTTTCATTCAATCAACTCAAATATAAAATTTTAAAAAAACATACTACAAGACTTTTATATTATGTTATTTGCTACTACGGAACCCTTCATGGGCGAGTCCGACTCGCACTTGGCCGCTTATTAAGTGTTAATCTAGACCGTTTTTCTTACATATGTATGCCTTTAAAAGTCTAAATACACACAAGGTTATGCGCTAGAGTTCGACTCAATAATCTTCTTGATCAAATTAAAATTAAAATATTAGAAACTGGAAAAGATAGCACAAAAAAAAACATATTTAAATTCAAATATATAATTAGCCTCTTTCTTCGCATAATCCTTCCACGTCTTTTTCGGTCTTTCTCTAGTATGTTTTTATTAGCAACAAATGATAGACTACAATAGTCTAGAATATATGAATAAATGAATTGAATTGAATGTAACTTTTTTGTCGTCTAATCCCAAAATTAATAAATACCATTCTTATAAACCAGTCTGGGAAACAAGAATTTACCAGCTGCTTTTTTTGACGACCTCCGTGGCGTAGTGGTCACCATGCTAGTCCGCCACCCAGAGGTCCCGGGTTCGATCCCCGGTCAGGGCAAGTTGGAAAATGGCCTTTTTCAAATTGTCCTGGGTCTTGGATGTTTATCTATATATGTATTTGTTATAAAATATAGTATCGTTGAGTTAGTATCCCATAACACAAGTTTCGAACTTGCTTTGGGGCTACCTTAATCAGTGTAATTTGTTCCGATATATATTTTAAAAAAAAAAATTAAAAATATTAGCTGCTTTTCTTCGCCGAATCATAAATCACTCGTAGACGGTGTTGCCGTCTATATATTAATACTTTGATTCCTTTTCGACCCTATCATACTTATAGATAGTATTTATTTTGTGCTTATAGTGTATCTAAAGGTATAATAAGTATTACCTCCCATGCTGGTCTGGGAAAAGAGAAAAAACTTAGAAAGGACCCGCTGCTTGTCTTCCCGCGCAGATCGTATAAGACGTTCGAGGGATTAGGTGAAAGTGCAATGCAGCTAGCAATCCATCACTATTTTCATTTATTTTTCCACCTTCTCGCCCACTACCAGTAGACTTTAAGTTTTGCGGCCCTGGGCTCTGTTTGCTGCGAGACCCAAAATGCTCTGTCCGCCACATTAAAGATAACATATATACGTACATTATATCACGCCTGTCTCTCACAGGCAGAGACTATGGACCTCCACTTGCTACGATCATAACAAACCTCTTTTGCATCATCTTTTCCTCTACACTCTTCATTAAAGAAACAACGTGATAGTATGTATGTATCATAGTATTTCACCATACCTTCCTCATGTTTGGTGAATCGTCCCACGTTTTTGTCCGATGCCTTGCAACTCACGTGCACCAGTGGGCATAGCACCACCACATACACAAATATACGTAAAACAAAGTGCAACATGTTTAGAAACTATTCCTAGTTATAAAACTATGATTTTATAGAATATTGAAGTAAAGTTATGACATAATTGGGGAAAGACGCTGCCAGCAGCCGACCGGTGGTCGAAATGAACGATTGTCGATAAAGTGACAATCAATATAAAGTTGTGGGTAGTTTTTGTGACTTTAATTCAAACTACCTTCACTTTGTTTTTTAATTTTTATAATTTACGGCCTTGGATACCAATCATTACACTTATAATGTGATATGATGACTAAGGTAAAAAGTACTCGTAACCGAAGGGCATGTATGAAGAGATTGATGAGTTTAGATGAAGCAAAAGAGGTTTGTCAGGATCGTAGCAAGTGGAGGTCCATAGTCTCTGCCTACCCCTGCGGGAAACAGGCGTGATATTATGTATGTATGTATGTATGATGACTAAGATGATAAGTGTAATGTTGTTATGGTATGTACATCATAAGATGGTTATGGTTATCCAGGAGCTATACTGACTTAATTCACTGTTCCAAAAGAAGAAGGCTGTAATCTATATCTATATAAATAATAAAATAGAAAAACTTGAGAGGTGTCAAGGGACACCCGGATGGAACGAAGTTCGAGAGAGAGAGACAGAGAAACACGCGCACGCCGCGGAAGTGTCGTTACAACTTTTGGTCTTATTTTTTTCCGGCTTGCTCCCTTTCGCAACGCGCGATAAGGAACTTCGTTCCAAAAATAAATGTTTCTGTACGTTGAATATATTTACAAAAATACAGAAAGAATTTTAAAAATTTCTATTTGTCTTTTTGTACACACTAATCTCCGGAAATACTGGACGGATTCAAATGTATCTTTTTTGTTATATAGCTGTTAAGCCTAGGCAACATATAGGGTACAATTGATTTTAGGGAATGGAGCACCTGATGCAGAACCATAATGTTCCAGATAAATTATAAGAAATATAAAAATGATGCCTTTGCATAAGTTGTTCAACGTGATGAGCATTTTCTTGATTTATAAAGACCACGCGAACAAAGTCGCGAGCTTCGGCTAGTCATAAATTAAAATAAATAGTATCTAAACAAAAATAAAAGACAAAAGATTGATTTATTTTAATCTTTTTATTTTTTAAAACAAAATATCGGTATACAATCAAAAAAAGTTTCGTTTTTAAATAATTAAAGAAAATATAACATCAAATAAATTCTCAGGTTACATTAAATTCGTTCTTCTACTTGTAATGCTAATGCGTGTTAAATTAACACGCTCTTGAAATCTCAAACTCCAATCACAGATAAAATTCTAATGTTTCCTGGTTAAGAGTCTTTCTCACTCAAGTCTGGGGACATTTTCTCTCTTTAACCAAAGATTTGTCTGAAGGCAGCAGCATTCCGATGAGTCCACCCACTGGAAGAATGAAAAGAAAAAATCATTATTTTGTAAGATAGATAAGAAAGTTGGAGACGTCATGTGGTGTAAAATTATCATCGAGGTTTTTCTGTCTCCATTGCAGAAGCACGACCCTCTCTGTACTACCAGAGCAGCCAGTGGACTTTGGCCTACACTCTCCTCGCTGGCCAGACTGGTAGTGAGGTCTCATTGATGTTTATAAGCTTTGTTTAGCTTGTATTCCTAAGTCCTTCTACGACATCCACGTGAAGATTGGAGTGGCCCTATTCTACTCTGTCGGAAACCACACGGCAAATAGAATGGTGTAAAATGTCATAGTACAATCTAGAATGCATATTCTCACCCCAGCTGACCACCCCTTTCCTCATCCATGGCTTTCATAAGAGGCAGAGATGTACCAACCGGCCTACCCAGCATGATGATTATAGCCAAATCCTGCCTCATTTATTCCAGCAGTAAAGATAAGAGGATATCGATGGCCCAACGGGCACAGGGGGGTTACTCCAAAAGCGGTACGCAAGACGGACGTTACTGCGTATCCGTATTATAGTATCAAGCAACATTGAGCCCTAACGTATCATGATAAAGTATATATTTTTTTGACATATAAATAGAACATCATTGTCGTACGAGTAACGTATTATTTAATGGAGTTACCCTTTACACATGTTATTGTTACGCAATCGTTGGGCAGTAGGCCTCTTTATCTTATGCCATACACTTGAACAAGTCAATATTGAAAGAAACAAAAGCCAAATCTTTAGATTTAATTTGTATGTAATCAATTTTGCTAGTTCTAAGTATCTTTGAAGTCTCAAACCAATTGAAAAGTACACGCTATTGTCAATCTTTATAGTCAGATAGATGCACATGACCCTTAATAAAGAATTCTGATTCTTAACATGTCAGCCAGTATCCGACTTTTTACGTGGGTAACCCGTAAATCGCATAATAATTATTCTGATTCTGAAGGCACTTACGCATTGTAACTCCTCCAAAGATATAAAATGAAGCTTCGCAGTTGGTGTCCAGGAGGTCTTTCAGTATGTTGATGCCGACCACTGCGCTGCCACGCCCCACCATCAGGGTTAGGCAGACTGCCATAGCTCTGAAATAATTAATAAAAGTGTTGCATGTACTTTGCGGAGGTCAAATTATGTCACTAGTCGTGCGAACTGTTGCCACTAATTGCAGCATCGATAGGGTTATGCTGATACACGCCGTTGTCAATAGTTAAAACTATTAGTATAAGAGGAAGAGCTGTATTGATACGTTACAGGATGACGCAAACAAATAAAAGGCTTACGCCTTGTAGTGATAACTTATAAAGATGATGATGGGACTTACAGTGTGCATGAACAAACTGGCAGCAGCGGAAGCACGCAAAGTAATTGCAAGTGTACAAAAATACGACAAAATACTTCGAGGAAAGGTAGTTCTTGGCCCTCCCATGCAACCAAAAATACCTATAGCTGAGCAATACATGTATTATGTTGGTTTTAACATTGGTTGCAAATTGTTCCTGAGAGTTATTGAGAGTGAGCCTGCTACACTTCATCTTGGCCGCCTAACAAGTCATTCACTCGAGCTCCAGACAAATGACCACTCACTTGACGTATGTCGGGTAGATGTCAACGCTGAAAGTGGAGAGGAATCCAAAGTTCAGGACTCCGGAGATGTAGATGATAAAGAGGATAGCGCTGAGTATCCAAATAGTGCTGAAGTTGATGCTCAACGCAGCTGTACCAGACACGATCTGTCAAAGAGAAATATACTTCTGTAAAATAAGTTTATAAATGAAGAGACAGTAGCGCTCACTAAGTTTGTGTCACTGTTGTTAGGTAATATGTGTAGGTTATATACACACATCATCATTATCATCATTTCAGCCGCATAACGTCCACTGCTGGATAGACTCTGATAATTTAATTATATATAAGCGTGATCAAATACGTGAAGATGACAATTATTTGTCTGCACTGGGAATCAAACCTAGGGTCTTCCCGTAAAATAATTTTTAGGAGTATTTTTGACATGTAAATTTAAGTAATCATTTTTAACTTGTTTCTCATTACATGGTCTAAAATTGCATTTTGCAGTTGGTGTTCTCCGTTTATGTTGTGTTTGAAGAATTTTTGGAAAATTAATAAACCTACACTTATAAATTTAATTCCCCAATCTCTAGGTATAATCTAAAGTCCCTTGAGACGGTGCAAGTTTTTTGCCTGTTGCCCTTCAATAAAATGGTGTGCACCATTTTATTGAAGCAATGAATAATTTATATGACTCGCCTTTTGGTTAAGACCATGCAAATTATATATTGCTTCAATATAGTGGTACTATTACAGGAAAGAAACTTGCCCCATCGAAATGGGCCTTAAGTTGCAAGTTTACCTGAATGGCAATCATCAGATTCTTCCTGCCCACGTAGTTGACCAGGCCACTAAGCACCGTATTCATTACCGCCAAGAAGATGCTAATAGCGAACACCATCGACAGAGCAATCTGGTTCAGAGCGCAGTCATTCACGGTCTGAAACATGAAATGTTTTTCTATGAATTATGAATACAAGCTTTCCGAGAATTTTTTGGCATCTAATCTTAAAATTTTATCCACTTACTACATCTATGGGCAAATTCATGCCTTATCTATATATACTCAAAAATATTTTTTACTAACAGAAACGAGTAAGCAATTTCATGAAAATCTTATTTCAACTCCTATCATTGGCTACCAATCAATCATTCTTGTCCTAAATCGCCGTTGTCTAAAACGATAAGGGAAAGTATATTTAAATAAATATTCTATCTGCTTTTGAAATAGATTTAATAAATAAACTGTACCATAAGTTTATTTATTAAATCTTTTTCAAAAGAAGATTTCACTCCTCAAATTTCATGATACATAATAAGTATTATTAGGTATCTGTTTATTGATATTTTTGTCAAAAATGTTGTAGGTAACAGTTTAACATCGCAGGTAAGTAATATAAATTGCTCGGTAAATCTATACATCTATACATATAATAAAACAGTAAAAAAAGTGTGTCTGTACATTAAATATATTTTCAAAAAAAATATTGGGGGCGATGGAGACGTAGTAATAGAGTAAGAATTTAAAAAAAATGTCTGTCTGTTTGTCTGTTTGTCTGTTTGTCTGTTTGTACACGCTAATCTCCGGAAATTCTGGACGGATTCGAATAAAACTTTTTTTGTTATATAGCTATTAAGCCTGGGCAACATATAGGGTATAAATGATTTTGGAAAATGGAACGCCTGATGCAGAACCATAATGGTCCAGCTAAACTATAAAAGATATAAAAATGCCGCCTTAGTAAAAGTTGTTCAGCCTGATGAGCATTTTCCAGAGACATAAAGTCCACGCGAACGAAGTCGCGGGCTTCGGCTAGTACAAAATACAAATACTTCATTTGATGACACCCATCAGATAGCTAGCTGAATTCTTTGATATCAAAACCGTATAATTTACATCACAAACTAAACATTAGCTCACTTTTCAAATCTTATGTTTCTTGTGATATCCCCATTACTAAGTATGACACTGCAGAAACTGTATTGCGTACTTTTTTATTTAAGTAATTATTACACAAATGTTTCTGTCATCTTTCTTATCTTATTGTTAAGATTTATGACTTTAGATAGATTCATGTGCTGCTTTTGTGTTTAGTTTGACAATATTACTTACATCTTTATCTATTAATTCATACTTATTTGATTTCGATTTATATGACTACCTTTTATTTACAATAGCTGTAACTCGAACTTTCTTCTTCTTTACACATACATACATGTTCTTCTTCTTATATTTAAGAGCTGGGCTCTTGTCGGTGGAGTGCTTTCCATGTCTCTCTTCCTTCCGCTAAGTTCTTAACCTCTTTATATGTTTTCACGTTTAATTTTTCTTTTATTTGGTCTATTAATTTTCTTCTGGGTTTTCCTACTCCTCTCTTTTCTTCTATTTTTATCATGCATGCTATCAGGTCTTTATCCGTAACGGGGCGGACAGAGCACTTTGGGTCTTGCGGATTTAAACAGACAAAGCCCAAGGCCGCAAGACTCAAAGCCACCTTTAGCGTAATGCGCTTCTTTTCTCTTTTAAATATAAACCTCTTCCGAGCGAGAACTAGCTCAGAAGCAATGCATCATCACCATAATCAATATTTAACACTGGATCTAATATTACATTTAGAATAACGTATTCAAACAGTTAGCTGGTGCATGTCGGTACAAAATCCTCAAAATTGAACGGAAGAAATTAGCTCGTTGAAGTGGCAGTGGGCGGGACACATAGCGCGACGAACCAATGGCCGATGGGGCAAAAAGGTTCTCGAATGGCGACCGCGTACTGGCAAGTGAAGCGTAGGGCACCCACCAACAAGGTGGTCAGATGACCTGACCAGGGTCGCTGGAAAGACCCTATCCACCTACAAGGTGGTCAGATGACCACCTTGTAGGTGGGTGCCCTACGCTTCGCTTGCCAGTACGTCGCTGTCGCGCTGGATGCAGGCCGCTCTTAATCGGTCATTTTGTAAATCTTTGGGAGAGGCCTATGTCCAGCAGTGGACGTTATGCGGCTGAAATGATGATGAATGATGAACGGAAGACAAAACGATTGGTGGTAGTTTACCTTACCTGTGTGTTTGCGCTACTTTGCGAAGATCTGAGCATGTCACAGAAGGTCATGCCTTTGGCTCCATTGTCGACCGCTCGCATGAACCCGTCAGCTATGAACGGCAACCACACCACGTATGGGTTTAAGCTGTAAATTTATACATACATAAATTAACTCGTTTAAGATGATACATTGGTGACACTAGCGCCACCATCAGTTAAAAATCATTATTCACTGAAAACACAAATTATCAAAAAATCCGTTCTATGAGATTAAAGTTCTGGATCTGAAGTTAATTTTAAACATAATAAACTATTAAATTATATTTCCCTATAATTACAAATTGCAAAACTGTTAGAAGTGGCCGTTTTAAGCAATTTATTAATTTTTATTTATCTTTATCTTTGTTCTTATTTCTTGTTTCTCAATAAAGCTATATTTGTGAAAATATTAACATAATATTTCGCAATACTTTGTAATAATACATCATTTCAGACGTCTTCCTGCAGATTTTCTCAAGGATTTTTAAATTAACTACTTCAAATCAAGCAACCTCCATAAATACTATCACGTCTTTATCCCTAACAGGGCAGACAGAGCACTTTCTTGCGGCTCTAAGCAGAGCCTAGGGCCGCAAGCGGCAAGACTCGTAGGCCTATATTATTTTTACTAGAAGAGCTATAAGTATGATGATGATGTCGTATGATGAGTGTGCTTTCCTTTCCTTCTGTATGTTGCATGTGCTCCTATTATCTTCTTTGAAAATCACGGGTCTTTTCACCCCGGTCCTTTGAGAGGTTTGCCTGGGGATACAGATCCAACACGTAGAGGCCCTTTGGAGAAGTTATTGTCATGTGGCGCCCCGCCAAAACCTATTCCTGGATATACCTATGAAAGTGTACCCTTGAATAGGTTTTGAATAATGAAAAAGGGAATTATTATTACTAGTATGTCTGAAGTACAAAGAATAAACTTACCAAATGTAAACTATAACGAATATCACAGACAGTTTCAGAGTATTCCACACGAGCGGAGGCTTAAACAGGGGCGTCGTTTGGGCCACCATGGACCGCCAGAAGCCCTTGGTCTGCTCACCGTTGTCTTCATCCAGCACAACCGAGTTGACCTGAACAACCGTCAATGAATGAATCACTGGAATATAAGAACAGAAGCCTCCACAACTTAAGATAAGAATATTCTATATGTGGTAAAAAGGGATGAGAAAAATTGACTTATCAGTGTGTGGCTCGTCATTTTCGACCTAGATTAGGTAGGCATAGGACGTGTGTATGAAGCTAATAGTACAGAGAGGGTCATGCTCCTGCAGTGGAGACAAAAAGACCAGATGATGATGATGATAATGATAAAGCTGACGTAGTCACACTGGATTTCAGGACCGGGAGTTGTAATGAAGACTTTTTACTAACTGAGGCAACATCTTTTTCTGTGGATGAAGATAGAGGGAGCATAAAAATTCCGTGCAACACACATTGCGTTTTATGTTCAATGACGTAAGGCGGAAATAAATCAAGTTGAAAAGAAATAATTTATCTAAGCTTCTTGCAATTGTCTTCTTGTCTTTACATACCTTATTCTAAACATTTTTTTTAATGAAAAATGACTTATAGTCACATGAAAAAGCATAGGTACCCATACTCGAAATAGACTACCATGTACGTACAATTCTCGATCTTTTCCCGTATTAATCTTGTACGTGCTCTTCATGACTTTAAAAGCCCCGTCATGGTCTCCCAAATTAAACACGTTCGTGGAATTTTTATATACGTACATGAGCCTGAAAAAGGTGGCACAGGGGCTAAGCATTATGTTGAAGAGGCACCAGGCATTGAAGTAGATGGGCAATGCCTACACATGGCTCATACTTTTGTATAAACTTACCATAAACAGTTCTCGATCTTTCCCCGTGTTAATCTTGTACATGCTCTTCATGACATCCAAAGCCCCAGTATGGTCTCCTGAGCTCAACAGATACTTTGGACTCTCGTACGCGAACATGAGGCCGAAAGAGCTGATGGCACAGGGGCAGCTGAACATGAAGTTGAGGACCCGCCAGGCGTTGAAGTGGATGTCCAGGTAGGGGATGTAGTAGGAGAAGGTTAAAGGGAGAACGGGGATCGATAGTGCTGCAAAAATAAAAATAATATTATATCTAAAGGTGATTTTTTAATGAATATGTTGATGTTTGTTCGCTTTCACGTTTAAACGGCTAGACGGATAGAAATGAAATTTTGCGTGTTGATAACTTTGATCTGGATCAACACAGAATACTTTCTTTTTATCCTGGTTTTTAACAGTTATTTTTAGTTTACTCGTGCGAGTTTTTGTATGTAGTATTTAAAGGTAGGTGTTTTCTGTAATAAATTACACAGCAAATAGTCATAAAAATGTGATACATTCGAGAAATGTAAATATCGTTGAGTAAAAAATTCGTTGTTTACAAAAAACTTTTAAGTGCTGAGCTTAAGGGTCCCCCGACCCTAGACCAAAATACAACTTTCCATACAAACGTAGTCTACGTTTTATTTCAAAACGACATGTCCGATTTGGGCAAAATTTTGTAATTTCAAAGATATTGTAATTATCTAGGTTTATAACTAGTTTCCGACATTAAAAATATGAACTTGAAATAGAATATAGTGTTTTATATCATTTTTGACCATTAGTATGGGAAACTTCAAAATCGTTATATTTTCTTTCCAGTTCATAATTTACTATAGGAAACCAGTTATAACCCTAGATAATTGCAATTTCTTTACAATTACCAATTTTTACCGGAATCTGACATGTGGTTTCAAAATTAAACGTAGACTACTACGTTTGTACGGAGAAGTCTAGGGTCGGGGGACTCTTAATGTGTCAACGTTTTTATTTCATTTGGCGTGCAATTCATCATTTGGAAATACATAATTTATTTAATTGAGAATGAGAAATAAAATCAGGAACAGATAAATAGACTAAACTATAAAATAAACCTTCATCTTGCCCATGCAGCATGGTAGCATGAATGCTGGCTACGTTCCCTCGCTGGATATTAATGCTAATCCGTTTAGCGAAATAGGCAGCCAGCCTGGAAATAGTTTACCCCTTTTTAAAGAACCTCATGTTGTAATTGCGAAAGAAATCTATGGCAGACTTTATTTTTGTTAGCAACCATACTCAAAAAAGTTCTCACCAGCCATGACACCCTGGCAGGACAGGAAGACGGTGCTGGTAAGGATGATCATGGTGTTCCTTCGATCAGCTGGAGTACACTCGCCGAGAAGAGTTATCGATAGTGCAAATGATCCAGCCACTCTGAAAAGAAAGTCTAAATAATATAAGAAGACCAAAGATCTTGAGTGTATCGTGGGTTTTAGAAAGATGATCAAAACAAGAACTTTTTTCACTAGTCAGAGGTCAGAGTAAAAAAATTACCTATGATATTCCCTCGCCTACATTTCTAAGTACATACAGTAAAGGGCTGTTGTGCTGTCAGACGCAAAAAAATTGCATCAATAGTAAGAAGGGTGCGGGACAGTAAAAACAGCATTCTGAAAGTAGTAGCAGATGATCCGCATGCACCTGTGCTAGGAGGTCTCAGGCGGATGATGAACATGAGTGAAGATCATAGTCGTTCAATGTTTGGTCGGCCGCCTGACATCTCTGGCAGGTACATGATATAGGAATAATTAATTGATTTTCAAATAATTCTAACTAACATAGTTGCATAAGTTTTTTGTATTACTAACATATTATGGATCTTTGATATCTGAATAAATAAATAATAATTATTATTATTATAAAAGTATGATTCAATATTATAAAAGAAGAATCAATTTCATACTGTACAAATGCGGATTTCTGAACGTCAGCCATCAGCTAAAACGTAACGAACACAAGTTTCGCTTATCGTCCCGGGTACATTCGACAGACAAGCCCAGCCTAGTTCCTTTTGTCCTAAACTGGCCAGTTTTTACTCCTACATCTTTGATTGATCCTACAAAGTTTGGGAACGCAACGCTGGAAAATTGTCTCATAGACAAGGTTCGTAACAGAGAGGACTTTTTATGAATTAAATTGTACTTACGCACTAGAAGAGCACAGTTTGAGAACACTAAATACAATCCAGTTTGGAGACAGCGTCGCTGATGCACCAGCGATGAAGCCTAGCATCATGGAAAAACATAGTATTTTCTTTCTCCCACGCGTGTCGGCTAAGTAGCCCCATAAATGTGAAGTGGCTATGACCCCTGAAAAAGGTTTTTTTTCTTAAGCTGAATGATGTTCTAAAAGCTGCCTACGAAGTTCGTAATCATTAATACAATAAATATGTAAAAATAAACCCTGTCCGATCCGTGGAACATTTTGGAACGGTGAGTATTTATTTTCTATGTATCTGCAGATCTTTTTGCGATTACAGGGATGGGAGAAACCGATAAATAAAAACCTACACAAGCTACCCAACGTTACCTTTACGGGTCGGACAGGATTTTTTTGGCATATTGTATAATGCCAGTAGGTGAAATAAATTTTGGGTCCCAGAACGCAGAACTCGACTCCAGCATGCTGTAGTTTACAAACTATAAGAATGATAGTGTATCTTGATAAAATCTACCCTCCAAAATTGGGTTCAAGCCCCTCCAATAACAAAATCCTTGCCCCGAAGTTGTTTAATGTTATCCATATCCATATGAAGTACTTAAGGCATAGCTTGTAAAATAAGGATAGATTTCTGTCTTTTCCCCAGTCCATCATGCGGAAATAATCCTTGATAGTTCGCAAAGTTAAAAAACCAACTCACCAATAAGAGGGGTTCCTGCCATCAACCCCTGCTGGAAGCTGGTGGTGTTGAGCTCGCAAGCGCTGGCCGGCACCAAGTACGCCACGGAGAAGATCTCGAACCCCATGCCCATGATGATGCTGCCGCACAGCAAGAAGATGCAGTAGCTGAACTTGCCGAACCCTGGACATGTGTAGATATTAATGCTTCTTCTTCTTTTCGTGTCGAAAGATATAAATATAGAATTTTAATGTAAATATACAAATATATAACGATATATTTACAAAGTCCCGAACGCCATTTTGCGTTTGCTCAAACCTATCCAGAGATTGTTTCTGGTCTACTCTTTGAGTTGCGGAGGTCAAACAGCAGTCGCTCTGTGCAAAAACTAGTAACTTCGTCGAATCACCTGGTTTACTTAGAGGACCCCGGGCCCTAAAGCGTTACCTCTGAAGTGCAACCGGGAAAGAAAATGAAAAATGTTTTATTGTATTATTTAAGTTGTTATACATAGTGTCGGAGAATCCTTTAGGCATACGGGAGTACGCTCGGATGCTGATGATACGAGTTAGATATAGACAGAGGTACAGCCGAGAGTATGCCTGTGACGCTGGTCGGCCAACGTCGGCGACCGTCGCCGACATTTGTCGCGGGTATACTGTTGAGTGTTGTTTGTCTGTTTGGGCTACATCTCTTCAGGACAGCTTCGGAACAGCACTTTTATATGCTGCCATCCTTTTCTGTCTGTCAGAACCGAGAAAGCGACGGAACGCTTCAGCATGACCGGTGCTGTAGCCTTCTATCCCTCTCGCTCTAGCAAATGACGATTATAAGCGACAGAAAAAGATAGCAGCATAGAAAAGTGCTGTTGATGCTGAGAGATGTAGCCCAACCCGAACGCTCACGTTAAATGTCAGCTACTGGCCAACATGATTCGATCTCATGCGGTAATTTTCTCTCTTTTTCGCCTACTATACAAAGTAACTCATTAGTAATCTGTGCTACTACTTCATGTATGGCAATTTTTATATTTCTCATGGGATACTATCGTAGGCTTCTTTGCCTTGACATTCAACTTGAACTTGTTATCATCTTCTTGATAAGTCTGTCTGTATAGACGTAGTAGATATGACTAGTTATATTTTTAATTTGTCAGGTACAAAAAAAAATTATTTAAATGAAAGCCTTCCATTTTACAATTTGAATCGATTTAAATATTCAACTATTTATAAATTAAAATTAGCAAAATCGTCAAATGAGTAGGGCTAGTTGTATGATACATTTTCAACTTTATTTTTTTAAGATTTTAATATTATTTCTGTATAGACGACGATGTTTGCCGGACGCACACTTATTGAGGGACCAATTTTTAGGCGCGGATTCCTGCAGATTTAGGAAGTGATATCTTTTTCTTGTGTGAAAGAGGGATTTGTTAAAGAAGAGGGAGGGGGGGTTAATTTTAACATGTTTATTTGCCAGGCAAATTAAAACAAACCACGACATTCCAGCGCTTATCCAAATCACTTTCAAACGGCTGAAGCGATTTTCATTAAAAGACCGATTTTTTATGTACAAATTTATACCTCACTCAAGCATATTTGCATACTTTTGGTTGCTTACACCCTTTTTCACCCCCACAACTTTTTAGGCGTTACGATGCTACAGACAGACGCACAGACACACAGATACGATGAACTTATAACACCCCTCTTTAGTATCCAGTGTTGAAAGTAAATCTAACTTATAAACTCAAAATTAATTTAATTTTGGAAATCTTTGGGTGAGGCCTATGACCAGCAGTGGACGTTATGCGGCTGAAATGGTGATGATGATGATGATGATGATAAACTCAAAAATACCTGTCATAATAAGAGCATCCTCAAAAGGCACCTTATCCAACTTCGCCGTCATTTTGTACGAAAATATTTTTTTTTACAAAACTAAAATAAGACTACTGACTCAACGACGCGCAGCTACTGCGTAAACTACTAAATGTTATAATTATAACACTGAACTACATAATCATTATATAAAACCACAAGTGGGGAGGTATTATTCCAATGAGAGCATGATGGGTTCCGTATATATATTTTTCATGCTTGCCTCAGATTAAAGAATGTAATTTGAACTGATATACTTGCATTTTAAACGCGACGCTGTTTGATGCATATTTTTTTCAACGTTTTAGTTAAATAGATAATCACTCTACTGAGTCTTTTCTGTGTTAAACGGTAGATATACCTCTTTGATCTCAGAGTTTTTTTTTACTGATATATTTACTTATTTACATACATACATACATACTATCACGTCTTTATCCCTAATGGGGCAGACAGAGCATTTTGGGTCTTGCGGTTCTATGCAGAGCCCAGGGCCGCAAGACCCAAAAGCCACTTTTAGCGTTATGGTGGGCAAGAAGATGGAAAAGCAATCAATACAGTGATGGGTTGCTAGCCGCGTCGCCTGTTAACATGATTTGCATTTTTGCCCATTCCCTCGATCGGCTTTTACGATCTGCATGGGAAGAGAAGCAGCTGGTACATTCTAAGTTTTTTTTTATTTACTTATTTAAAACGTAAAAATAAAACAATCCGCTACTCTCCAACAAAGTCTAATCCCATGGTGAAATTAGATTCTTTTTTAAACGTAAAACAAAAATTGTCTATGACATTTGTATGAAATAGCATTTCGTGTCGTCATAGTCTCTTGGAGTCAAATAATATCAGTTTTTCTACATTAATAAGTTTTTTTTTAATTAATTTATTTCTCAAACTTAAATCTATTTTACAATTTAATTTATCTTGCCAAACTACCAGGCAGTTTATCGGCAAGGTGGTCTTAGTCTAAAATCATTTTGATAATTTGATAATTTGTGGTCAATGTCAAGTGAGAATATGACGA
Organism: Acrobasis consociella; assembly: GCA_963555685.1. Classification (NCBI taxonomy): domain Eukaryota; kingdom Metazoa; phylum Arthropoda; class Insecta; order Lepidoptera; family Pyralidae; genus Acrobasis; species Acrobasis consociella. The sequence continues at coordinate 1,745,120 of OY743116.1, forward strand.
CATTTTTAGCTGACTTCTAAAAAAGGAGGTTATCAATTCGTCGCGATCTTTTATGTATCAAGGATTCTTTTATGTGTGTTTATCGATTATTCAAAAACGCCTGGACCAATTTGGAAAATTCTTTTTTATTTGAAAGGATATATTTTCAAGGTGGTCCCGTAGAAATTTTATCAAAATCGGTTTTGTAATTTGGGGGTGAAGACGGTTTTTAGTTTAAAAAAATTATATTCTCAGTTAAAATAAGTAAATAATGTCTTTTTGATCATTGTGACTGCGTAAGTCTACATTTAAAAGAAAATCAAGTAACCAACTGAACGCTTCATGTTTTCTCCAACTGAACCCTAATCCTTATCGTCAGCATGTTTGACTAGTTTGCAAATGTAAAATAAACAAAACTGTTTGACACGACCGCTCAGCTGCGGCTTGGAAAACAATGGAAAATACAGCATTACAATCACATTTCATTGTCAATTCTCATGTTTACACAAACGCCGCTGCGGCGCCGCCCGCACGCGTATATTCAACTCTCTTTGACACTTTTTGCCAGTCGTGTGTGCTGCCATCTCTGTCAGCCTATCCCCAACTACCTACCAGTTTTGCCTCTAACAGTTTCTATGGCGTTAGGTATCTGTTACGTTAGTTATTATATTATCTTTGCCCTTACCAGGTCTGTGGCACTCCCCCTTTAGGTATCGAAAATATACCCACATTATTTCTATGCGCGCAAAGGGGTAAATTCAGTGACATGAATCGCATGTAATTAGGCGATTCTCCCATTGCCCCGCACTACGCAGCGTAGCGCGTGAATGCGTGTTCTAACGTTGCTTGTAAGTTGTAAGTATCTCCGTTTTGTATAGAAAACACGCACAGTTTAAGTCCACTGACACCGCGTCCCCGCACTACCCATCGAGGCGCGGGGTCCCCCGACCCTAGACCAAAATACAACTTTCCATACAAACGTAGTCTACGTTTTATTTCAAAACGACATGTCCGATTTGGGCAAAATTTTGTAATTTCAAAGATATTGCAATTATCTAGGTTTATAACTAATTTCCGACACTAAAAATATGAACTTGAAATAGAATATAGTGTTTTATATTATTTCTGAGCATTAGTGTGGGAAACTTCTAAATCGTTATATTTTCTTTCCAGTTCATAATTTTAGTATAGGAAACCAGTTATAACCCTAGATAATTGCAATTTCTTTACAATTACCAATTTTTACCGGAATCTGACATGTGGTTTCAAAATTAAACGTAGACTACGTTTGTATGGAGAAGTCTAGGGTCGGGGGACCCTTAATCGTCTTATTATGAATGAAATTGGCTTGCAATGCACTTCTAGGTATTTAAACTAAAAGGTGTCTTCAGACGCGAGCTAAATGAAACCATATCGCTAACATCATTGAGTAGATATTTCTTTGAATTCTGTTGCTGAGTAAGATTTCTGTACATGAGTACTTGTACTTATTCTGTGGTATTACATACAGAACGAACTTGTCGGTCTGTGGTTTGTAGCGCTCGAACGGATGGACCGATTTCAATGCGATTTTTTGCGTGAAAGCAACTTCCCTTGCGGTGGTTCTTAGCCATGTTTAAAGAAAATCGGTTTGTAATTTACCTCGCAATTCCACTTAACGTCGGTTAGAATATTATGTAGTTCTGCCACTTATCACTAGATGGTGTTATCGAGGGTTTTTTTAAATTACCTAGCAAATAAACTTCTTAGTTTTGATCTTTCTTGTGTTGAAGAAGTAGAAGCTTTTGAAACATCAAAAATAATATATCTAAGTAGTAAATAACACACAACTTAATACCTAAAACAATATATTTTTATTCAACTTAACATACTAATAGAGTTATTCGAGTAATTATTATTTCTTCACATTGTCTTTCGGCAAAAACAACGTGACGAATACGCCACCTGTAAAAGAACAAATATTTGAGACACCTTTTACGTACAAAGGCTATGTAATTAAATATATACCTTCAAAGTTACAATAATCTAGCAAATAAGAAACTACATATGTAGGTATTTGTAAAAAGAATGGCAGCGTGTATAATTGTCTGAGTACAATCAACCTGAAAAGAAAATTCCTAACATTTTTTTTAAATCGTAATTGAACTAAAAGCTACAACAGGTGGACTTAATGCTGAAGCATTCTCTCCATGACAACCTGTATTACGTGATTTATTATGTGTTGTAGGAATAGAAAAAAGATTAGAAATTTAGCTTCTAAATAGCAGTTTAAAGTTATAAAGCCAGATATTATAATTACTTGAAAATTACATACATGCATATACAACGTGGAAGGGACATAACCGTAATAAATCGAACCACGGTCTATAGACCACTATATACCTCTAGTATTATGAAATTAATATAACAGACAAAAACTACAAAAAAAATTCGGCGTATCAATACAAAAGTGTGCAGTCGCCCTAGAAATTAGTATGAGTTTTTTTTTTTGTTTTTGTCTGTTATTTTTTTATCATTATACTATAGTGATCTAGTATAGCCCATGGTTCGATTTATTAAGAGTATGTCCCTTCCACGTTATGAATGGAAAATTGACAATAATCATTTGACTTTGAAAGTGGTGAAACAATGGTAGCCAAGCGGTTTAAATACTGCGTCTGTTTGTTAAGTATTTGTTTTTTATGAGTGTAAGTGGCCAACATTCATGTCAGATTTTTCAAGCTGCCTAAAGGCCTCTGGCCATAGCATATGACAACTTCCATATGATAGATGGGACCGACAGATTAACGTGCCTTACGAACCATTGATTGATTGATTGACACTTGACTCTAACAAAAAGATTGCACTATAAAACCATATATGTCAGCAACTAATTCCAAAATTGAAAAATGGTGTTAATGGGCTCACTTTATTTTTGAAAGACTTGTTCGACGATACACCACACTTCGGGTTATCCGAGAAAAAATACTCCAACTTTACTTGCACTTTTTTGCAGTTGTCAGCTATTAACACAATCTTTATAAAGAATATAGGCACTTACTCAACACAAAAGCAGACCAGCAACAGAAGGTGGGAACGCAGTAGTCGAATATAGTCGCTCCGACAAGGTTCACGCCTGCCATGGATGTAAATCGAGCAAACATCAACGATAGACTTGTCACTAGACCCCTGCGAATAAGATAATGCGGTTGGAATAAAACAATAGAAACAAAAATAATTAGTTAGAAAAAGAGAAGAATAGGACCATTCCAACTCTTCCTGTTGATGTCGTAGAAAGCGACTTAGGAAATACAAGCTAAACAAATCTAATAAACATTCATGAGACGTCCTCTCTAACCTGTCTGGAGAGAAGTGGACAGGCCAGTTCCTCTAGGTGCTCTGGCCAAGCATGGCTCTAATATTAAAGAGAGGGTATATTTTCTCCCTAAGTGAAGACTATAAAGTCTCATTCATTATTTTTTATCAATTGTTTCTCCTCATGGTCCTTTTTCTTCCTAATCAGGCAATCTACGATTACACACATTTTTCGTGACACAGGCCAATTATGGCATAATAAGATATCCTTCGAACAGCACAGGAAAAACGATCTACCAACCGAACCCAGCAGGTTTGGATAGCGGGGACAAGGAGTAATAGGTTAGGCTGGTATGGACAATATGGACATGTCAAGCAAAGAGAGGAAAGCCATATAACCAGGCAGATTCTGAAAATACATGTCAAAGGACATTGAAACAGAGAGAGACCGAAGAAACGTTGGATGGAATGTTAAGAGGAGGAAATGAGTAGGACAGGGGTGACGGACGGGTTGACTGACGATAGAACAAAGTAAAAGGAACTCATATGCTATGGCAACCCGACATAAATAGTGAGATAAGGATAAGGCAGAAGAAGTATATGCATATTTACCAAGTGTACTTCTTGTTGCCCCTTTTCGGGTCCCTATAAGAGGATAAGCTCTTTGAAGTGCCCCAGAGCTTCATTAAAGAATTGGCAAGAAATAACAACACTAAATAGAACACAAACCTGTAAGCCGTAGGGTACAAATCCGTAAAATATGATGCAACACTGCCGATACCAACACTGGTTCCTTGGAGCAAAGTGAAGAATATCATCACAGCCACTGGCTGGGTGATCACATTCAGTAACACCCCACTGGCGGCTGATACTACGAAGGTGGAGACGAGAACTGGACGCCGGTGTTTGGCGATCTGGGCCACTAGGAGGGTCAATGTGCAGAAGAAGATGCCGTAAATCATCCCAGAGTAGAGAGTGTTTGGGGTAATGGTATCATCACAGGTTATCTGAAAGGTTTCATGTTTTAATTTTCCTTCTCTAAGGACGACCTCTATGTCCTAGTGGTGATCATGTCAAGCTGTCACACTGGAGGTGGCCGGGTTCGATCTCTGGTCAGGTCAAGATGAAAAACAATATTTTTCAGATTGACCTGACAAAAGTCTCGAGCTTACTTTGGGGCTAGCACAATCTGTGTGATTTGTCCGCATATATTAATTAATTTATATTTACTTGTTGGACATCTGTAGAGTTGGGAACTTGGTAAACTATTGATTGACAGAAGCTGCCACCATCGTTGGATCCTTTAGATAAACCGTTGAAAAACATGTTCACTATCATGGGATACCACATCAGGAACACGTTGTTTCTAAAACATAACATGAAATTTTTAAAGCGTTTTATTCATTAATAAAAACCGAACAATTTAATATACAAAGCCTGATAAACTGCGCAGCAGTTTGTCGGCACTTGTTCTCATAGATGACTTAGTCAGTTATATGTTGCAGAACAATTGCCGAATACCAAAAAAAAGAAGAGGTTATCAAATTATCGCGATCTTATTTTTCATGTATTTTTTTTTGTCACCGATTTATTCGATGACGCCTAAACCGATTTTCATATTCTTTTTTTATTTGAAAGGGCATAGGTACTTGTAAGGTCTCTTAGTACAACAAATAACAATTTATTCAATGTATAAACGACTCGACGATGCAGCGCGTCAGGGATGTTTGCTGAAGCGCGTGTGGACTGCTTTTATGCAACCATGCGTAAGCGGTGCACATCTCTGGCGGGCAGGCTCCGAGCGCCAACAACATCCTAAAAGCGCTAGCAAATAGGCTTGATTTTCAGTATGTGAATCACTGCTCAATGATTCATATACTGAAAAACAGACCTCTAAACTATATTATTTTAGTACACTAACACTAGTTCTTAAGTTCAAAATCTATCTGGTACTAACACAAATGTAATTATGATCTCTAGTTGGTCGAAATAAAAATATTTTATTTTTATTTATTTTATAAATCATTACCCGATTTTTTTACTTAAATTATTATCGCAAATACAGGCCCGGGGATTGCGCATTGCTAGCGCTTTTGCAACCCAAACATAGTCCGGACTTTACTCTCCGTTATATGGCAGTTGTAAACTATGTCAGATAACTTTCAGCAGCTTGAATTTGAGACCAGTGTTGGCCACTGACACTCACGAATGACAGATAGATAGGCGTTTTGCACACTAGCAAGTTTTAGTGTACGCAAAAGCACTGTACTCCCGGCGAAACTGAGCTTCTCAAAACGCCTGATTAAGTAAAAAAGCAATAACTGCAAGGTTGTGAAAAACACTTCGCTGAGTATTGCTACTATTATACGCCTACTAATTGTACAGAGACTACTTATGTACCTCTTACCATTCTTGAGAAAAGGCTAGTGATACAACGTGGAAGGGACATACGTTAACCGTAGTAAATCGAACTACGGGCTATACTAGATCAGTAAAGTATAACGCAATGAAAGGACAGTAAAGGAACAAAAAAAATTGGCATTTCCATACTAAAGTCACAGAATAAATACTAGTACTTGCTAAAGTGCAGCCACCAAGGCTAAATGTATGGAAATGTCGATATTTTTTTTGTGTTTTTCTTTTTACTTTAATTTTAATATGCTATAGTGATCTACTATAGCCCGTGGTTCCTTTATGACAGGTATGTCCCTTCCACGTTGTATGGTACCTAATACTACCTACTACCTAGTAGCTCTGTGAGCTGTAGACCTCAGAAGTCACCCCGATCCGTTGAAGTTTATCCGATAAAAAAGTTATTCGAACAAAAAAGGTGGCGTCTTAAAAAAGATTTAAAAAGTTAAAAAAGTTGTTCTAACAAAAAAGTTAAGTTTTCATAAGGGTAACAAAAAGTACTTACGTGCTGCTGCATATCATCATGATATAGTAAAGCTTTAAAGTGGTCCAAAGCAGCGGCGGTTTGAACAGAGGCACTGTCTGCTCCGCGACGGAGCCCCAGAATGTTCCAGCACCAGATTCCTTAATGACCTTTAGTTTTTTCACCTGAGACATAGTAATTAAGTATTATAAAATAATTAAATAATATTGTTTATCTTTTGTCATTTGCCGTGTGGTTTCCGGCAGAGTAGAATAGGGCCACTCCACGTTCTCCCCGAGGATGTCGTAGAAGACGACTTAGGGCATATTAGCTCTTCTTCTTATCATGTGTGTTAGAAACCAACACAAGTGTCAGAGTTTTTAAATCGCCTTAAAGGCCTCTGGCATGGTTTTAGATAACGACCTAATGTTGTACAAAACTCGAGTCCAAGAGTCTACATTTGCAAACTTGACTTAATTTTGCATGCTTGCTAGACTAAGACATTAACAAGTCAGAGTCAAGTCGAGCACGAGTCGTCGGAGCCCGGACTCGGAGTCGAATAAAAACTCAAGTCTGATAAGAACGCCGAGTAGCAGAACCAGCTCGAGTTTGAATACAATACTCGAAGCAACTTCAACTCACACAATAATGTTACAACAAGTTATACAAAGCATTACAACCATTCAAAACTTTATTTAATATTAATGATTACTACAAATAACAATATTTGTTATTAACAATTATGATTTTATGAGCGTGACTCAGTCCATAATAATCAGACTCCGAGCACACAACAGAGTCGAGTACTTATACTGAACTCGAGTCTATTACGGGAGTTTGAGTATAACTAACACATCGAGCAGTGGAGTCGCTATTTACGAGTCGAGTCTTGTGATTTACAGTCGAGCCAAAATATTAAGACTCCCAGACTCGAGTTTTTTACAACACTATAACGATCAATATCAAAGACGGTGACCGGGACCGAAAGCTTAACGTGCCCTTTGAAGCACGGATCGTCTTACTTATCAGACAGAAGGTGATCAGCCTACAATATCCTAACCAAACTAGGACAGCAACAGAAAGTTGTTGCCCCCGCCGGGAATCAAACCCGCAACCCCCGGGTATGAGCCGAACGCTCTAACCACTACACCACGGAGGCAGTTAAAGCAAATTGAATACAAGCTAAACAAAGCTTATAAACATCAATGAGACCTCTTTAACCCGTCTAGCCAGCGAGAAGAGTGTAGGCCTGCTCTGCCCAAGTATGGCTCTAGTAGTGCAGAGAGAGAAGAACGCAGAAATAATCTTATTAAGACAGTATTAGTCGTCTACTCACCATAAGAGTTTTGTCATAGGCATGTCTGCCAGTTTACATAAAAAATTGCAATAATGGGAAATTATACAAATCAGTAATATGGGAATTTGTTGAAAAGAAAATCTAAAACATTAAAATCAGATATTGTCAACATTGAAATAAAATAGGTATATACGAACTGGATAATCTGCCTTCGTGCCTCCATTTCTCTCATACATTATCCTCAATACTTCCAGTGCCTTTTCTGTCTCCCCCTTTCCAGCCAAGAACTTGGGGCTTTCCTGAAGGAACAGCAGCATCAGTGCCCCGAGCCCCAGTGGCAGAGCCATGGTGATGGTGAACAGCCGCCAGGGTCCGAAGGTGATGGATGGCCAGGGCAAGGGTATTCTGAACTCCAACGGAAGAAGGAGATAGGCTAAAGCTGAAATCGAAATGGTACTTAAAGAGGAGAGCTCGTCGTGAACTTTTGTTCGACGTCAGATCTCCACGGTGCAAACTCGATCTTTTGATAAAATATTTAAAGCATGGACACACACTTACCAAATGCAACAAACTCTGAGAGAAGATTTATCGCGGTCAGTATGAAGAGGTACTTATCGCGATATTTGCTGCCCACCGACTCTCCTACGTACGTCATCGTGAGCGTATAGGACACTGAAGAACTGGAAACAGTCAAGATTACATATGGTGAGTTGCATAGAGATACTATCTCATACACTCAATAAAAGAAACAAGTTTATTTACTACTAGCCGAAGCCCGCGACTTCGTTCGCGTGGACTTTATGTCTCTGGAAAATGCTCATCAGGCTGAACAACTTTTACTAAGGCGGCATTTTTATATCTCTTATAGTTTAGCTGGACCATTATGGTTCTGCATCAGGCGTTTTATTTTTCAAAATCATTTATACCCTATATGTTGCCCAGGCTTAATAGCTATATTACAAAAAAGTTTCATTAGAATCCGTCCAGTATTTCCGGAGATTAGCGTGTACAAACAGACAAACAGACAAACAGACATACAGACAAACAGACAGACATTTTTTTTAAATTCTTACTCTATTACAACGTCTCCATCGCCCCCAATATTTTTTTTGGAAATATATTTAATGTACAGACACGCTTTTTTTACTGTTTTATTATATGTATAGATTAGGCAAATTGATAAACCCCCGACACCCTCTAGTGATAAGTGGCGGAACTACATAATATATTGATATCGTAGTGCCATCTATTATTTGTCAGGTAAATTATAAAACACTTTTAAACGAAGAACCGATTTTCATTAAACATGGCTAAACACCTACGCAAGGGAAGTTGCTTTCACGTAAAAAAGCATCGAAATTGGTCCATCGACAGATACGCAAGCAGGCAGACACTAACGTCAAACTTTTAACACCCTCTTTTTTTGATAAAACCTCTTTACTTACAAACTGCAGCTCAGCATCTTCAACACCAGCATGACCTCCCAGGTCGGCGAGAGACCCGTAAGGGTCGCCAGTAGGAACCCTCCCGATGAAGAAAGTAGTAATGCTCTCCGCCTACCGCGGGTGTCCGCGAAGTAGCCCCAGGGGAACACGAAGATGATTCCTGGAATATCAATTTATATGTCGAATATATCGAATGGTTAGATGACGGGTCAAAATTAAATTATTCGGTGATAAATAAAACGAAAAATAGTGTCACTTTTCATTGATCATATCAATTTTCAACATGATTTTAGATTTATTAATGCAGAGAAGCGATCCGATTGTATGAAATAGGAAAACGTGACGTCATGCTTTTTTGAAGTCAAGTCGATTAAGAAGCGGCAGTAAACTGAGCTGTAAGTAAAAATTCTGATGATGTAAGTTAACACTTACCTATTAAAAAGTCGATAGAAATAGAAAAATTTACAATTAACAAGGGATACAAATATCCAAAGATAAATGACGACCTCCGTGGCGTAGTTCAGCATGCTGGTCCGCCACCTGGAGGTCACGGGTTCGATCCCCGGTCAGGACAATTTGGAAAATGGCCTTTTTCAAATTGTCCTGGTTCTTGGATGTTTATGTATATACATATGTATTTGTTATAAAATATAGTATCGTTGAGCTAGTATCCCATAACACAAGTCTCGAACTTACTTTGGGGCTAGCTTATGAGAGATATTTATTGTTATTTATTTATTTATTTAAAATGAATGATTTTTGACTTTGACTTTTGGTTAAAATATGCTTACCAACAAAGGGCGCCGAAGCCAGAAGCCCCGTCTCCTTGAGCCCCAGCTGCAAATCGCAGCTGGCCGCCGCCACCACGATGGTGAAGCCAAACATGTCCAGAGCGACAGCTATGCTGATGACACAGCTGGCTACTAGCAGCCATCGGTTGTACCAGCCGTGACCTGGAAAATGACAGTTTCTTCTAGCGACAGCTCCTAAATAATTTGAATTGACGGAATATTCTGAAGCGTATGTAAAGCAAAGCGCTTGGTTGGTGTTTGCTTTAAATTATTTTGCAATTGAGTAAAAAAATGTGACTGTGGAATTGGTTAAGTTTAGCGTTATAAATACTCATTTTTTTATAAACAATACGTTATAAATATGTAGGGACAAATAAATATAAATATGTAGGGACAAAATACACAGAAAAACATACACGTAGACAGTAATGCAGCTGTAGTGATAGTTGTTTGGCGGACAGTCTTTGTATGCGCCGTCCGCCACTCGATGAGCTATGACAACCAGTAGACTTGTATAGATTTGCCGTCAGAAGCTTCCTTGAAGCAATCAAAGGAACTACTCTACACCAATCTTTGATTGAAACTTGTTAGAAATAACGGGACGCAAAAATATTGGCTCTAAAGGACTTTACAATCTCGGTCGAAACAAAAATTTATAATTCGATTTTTTTACACCAGTATTTAATAGCAAAGCGATACTTAGAATTCGAATCTGGTTGCAGTTCTAAAACTTATCCTAATATTTCTGGCAATTAAACGCTTTTATCTAATCTATAAGGGCTAACATAGCCCTTTGGACATCCAACAGTGGACTTCCTGTGACTGATATGATGATGATGAAACACTTAGGTATCTAATCTTCAAATTGTCTAATAATATAGATATATCTTGCCGTCTTCATTACTATTATGATTTACGGCTGCAGACTTTTTACTATTACTCGTCTGATCGGTAATGCTGATGCCGTTTTTGATGATATCAAGCCGTTGATATAGTGTACCAATAAATTCATTGATATCGACGCAATCTATAGATTCATGAGCTCGAATGATGATACCCTTCAATCATGTTTCTTTGTCTGCTATGCTGATCTGAGAGGAAAGAGAAAATTCAGATGCTTTTTATCCATTGTGGCTTAGAAGAGCATTCCATCCCTTTCTGTGGATGTCTTAGGTGACTATAGCACAAATATCTTGTCCAACTACAACTTGTATGTCGACCTCTGTGGCCATCATGCTAGGTCACACCGGATGTCCCGGTTTGAAACCCATATCAGGTCAAAATTAAAATAATCTTTTTCAGATTGACCTGGATCTTAGGTTTTTATCCAATGGATTTGTTATGAAATATAGTATCGTTAAGCTAGTATCTCATAACACAAGTCTCGAACTTCCTTTGAGGCTCAAGAATCTGTGTGATTTATCCGTATATTTATTATACATATTAATTTAACTGCATTCTAAAGGCGGACTATTGTTTTTTGTACAAATGCATTCCCAAAAAGAGTGTGTAAGTCGATGATTGAATAGATGGAGTGGTCCTAATCTAAACTAAAAGCCTCATCACGCTACAAGTTGTTAGGCCGACGGCCCTTTTCAAACAAAGCCCAGGGCCGGAAGAATCAATGGGTTCTGTCTGCCTCAATAGGGACAAATATGAAGGTAGAAACATAAAGAAGATAGTGAAAAGAAAGTAAACAACATTTTTAATAATTTAAAAAGAATACGTTTAATTATAGATTATTTGAGGCGTCAAATTAAAGATACGAGAGATAACATCGCACATACGTATACTAACAAAACGTACCTATACATATGAGAAGGTAAATATACAATGTCCTTTTTAATTAAGTACAAATATTTCAAGGGGTGGTTCAGTCCATCATTTTGAACAACTTTTCCCAATAAATGTATACCTAAATACGAAAAAAAAATTTCAGCTTCTCATACAAACCGAACTAGTCACGTGATATCAGTACTATGGAAAATGAAAATATTTTTTCATATTTCGATATACATTTATTGGGAATAGTTGTTAGGAATGATGGACTGAATCACCCCTTAAAATATTTGTACTTAATTAAAAAGGACATTGTATGCATTGAAACATACATGCCTAATTTTTGAAGGATTTTCTATAACTAAACTGGAAAAAAATTCACTCATTTGTTCAACTAAATTACAATACAAATGTTACCAGTGAGTTCGACGGCATCGTCGTAGCTGTCCTCCTTGCCTTCGATATCCGCCATTTTGTATTTTTCATTCAATATTATTTCACGTCAGTTTTACACTATCTCGTAGTAAACTCTGAGAGTAAACTATTACGTTATGCTAATGTTGATATTCCATGAACTTTGTAGGGCAACGCGCCAAGTCAACAATTAACGCGTAAGTATAGAATCTACGCGTCGTAATAAAGTTAAAAGAGTATGAGGATTGAAGCTACTTCTTATAAAGTTATTTATTCAAAAGGTTATTACATTTATTTTACTAAATTATTGGATTAAAATAATCTAACTTTATATAACAACAAACGAAACTTAAGGGTTTTTTATTATTTAATGAATAAAAAAATAGAAGAATATAATGAAGTATTTTCCTTCTTTAGGACATCAAAGGCTACTATGTATTACGAAGTACAACAAACGGTTGCACACAAGACAATGAAATAGGTATCTACTTATGAAGTAAAAAAAAAAACAGGTACACCCAAGCCAAAATTATGAAGTTCATTCCATTGTAACGCCGAACGGATTTTCTATGGAAGGACGATTTTTAATATATTAATTTGTTTGATCCCATAATTGTCTAGTCTGGGCTTCTGGCTGGTGTTTAAAAAAATCGTCCAGTATTTAGAGTAAAATGATATAACTTGGCTTCACTTTTCACATCCCACTTCAAGATAGATGCGAGGACAAGATAGCATCAATATTTATTTGGTTTCATTTGAAATTCAGCTACTGATAAAACATGCAGTGTACGCTCATTATATAAACTGAATTTATGAAAAAAGTAAGTAAACAAAGATTTTTTACTTACGTTTCACAAGTTTAGGTAAACTTACTTTGGGACTAGCTCAATTAGTGTGATTTGTCCCTATACATATTTTTAGAATTAAGGAAACTGATTCCTGAAATTAAAATAACCGGCCAAGTGCGAATCGGATTCGCGCACTAAGGTTTCCGTACCATTATCTATAAAAAAAACGCGTTTGTTGTATGTGGGAGCATTTGTTGTTATAGCGGCAACAGAAATACATAATATGTGAAAATTTTCAACTGTCTATCGCGGTTCTATACAGCCTGGTGACAGACAGACGGACAGACGGACAGACAGCAAAGTCATAGTAATAGGGTCCCGTTTTTACCCTTTGGGTACGGAACCCTAAAAAGAACATTTTAATATATTAAGAGCACAGTACATCTAATATCTTGATGTCACTCGACAATCATCGGAATCAATCGGAAATTAGTTACCTACCTAGGATAAATAAACAAGCGGAAGTAAACTAGCCTCTCAAACAGGTCATACAAGAGCGTTACAATGGGCCATTAATTACATATCTAGGCCATTTCTATTACAGCCTCATAAAGACTTTATTATCCTTAGTTTTATAGGCCACCTCCTTTTACGAGGATTACTAAAAACCCTTCACTTCCGCCATTTGCCTGTCCCTTTAAAAAATGGTAGTTCACTATCTCTAAATTAATATGTGATGAAAAATTTTCGACACGAGTGAGATTCAAACTTGGTGACTGCCTCCATAGTCCAGTGGTCCTTGTGATCAGGAGGTCGTGGGTTCGAATCCCACTAGAAAGCATACTTTGTAAAAAAGTTTTTTCAAATCTGTTAGCATCACCTGATTATCCGGAAAGAAAGAAGATTCCGTGCATGGTACAATAAAATAAGGTATTCTCTTCCCGAGATGGAACTTGACTACGTCACAAAGTGTTGCCACTGATTGTTCTTTTCGGTAAATTTAAGGACTTTCTCAATTAGTTCATGAATATTTAAAAAAATATTAAGTAACTTAGCTATTTAGTATCTCGCGATTCTCGCGTGATTTATCAATTCAATATTTTATAAATTGATATAATGGATTATTAATTCAAAATTGGTACATAAAATTCAAAAATGCATTACGCTCAGGTAATTCAATTTCACACAGTGGCAAAATATCAAACTGATGACGTAGTCAAGTTCCACCTACGTCATCAGCTGTCACGGGAAGAGAATACCTTATTTTATTGTACCATGATTCCGTGTTTCGGAAGGAATAAACTGTCGGTCCCGAGCGCCATCTAGCGGCATTTTGAAGAATGTTACACCAGTGTTAGCACACTCTATATTAATTTACTAGCTGATGCCCGCGACTTCATTCGCGTGGACTTTTTGACTCCGGCGTATCCGCATCAGTCCAGTGCAATAAAATAATATTTCGACAATAAATTGAGATGTAAGCTCTCCTATCTTTCAAGTTGGATCAAATTGCACACGGTGTACAAATTAAATTGAAATAATTCATTAGTTTAGGAATCCATCGCGAACAAACAACGTGACACGTAATTTTTTTTATAATAAAACTTGAGAGGTGTCAAGGGACACCCGGATGGAACGAAGTTCCTGTTAAACGTTCCACATTCCCATAATTTCTGCTTGTGCTATGACTATTCATAAGTCACAAGCTGGAACATTTGATCAAATTTTTTACGAGAGAGAGAGACAGACACAGAAACACGCGCACGCCGCACGGCTTACAACTATAGCAAAAAGTGTCGTTACAACTTGTGGTCTTATTTTTTCCGTCTAGCCCCCTTTCGCAACGTGCGATAAGGAACTTCGTTCCAAAAAGATGTTTATAAGAGAGCAACACATAAACCGGTCGACGGTCGATGTGCTATTAACTGCATTATCAGACCTAGACCTTCGTGAAGAGGCAATGAAGCCGTTAATGCCCGCGCTTTATGCCACGGATAGGTAACTAATAAAATAGACAAGATACATTATATATTTTATAGTTGAGAAAATAGTCTTGACCCATCGGTTAGATTATTATAAAATATTGTCACGTATTTTTTTGTTTCCTTTAAAAAACAGAAAATGACAAAGTTACAGACAACATCTTTTTTTGCATGACCTCACGGCTGGGTACGATTTTTACTTTGCGGATTCACAAAGATACGAATTTTTACTTATTTGGTGAACTGAAAATCCATAGTCCTATATTTTTGGATAATCTAAAAGATGGACTTATTACAATCATACTATTTACACCTTATAGTTATCCCTATACCTATTGGCCGGTTTAGTTAGGATTAAAAGAATAGATTTTTACACTAGCATGTAGAAGCCTCCGCCTTATTTTTCCAAATGTCTTTATTTTCTGAAACCTTCTGCCAATTGTAAAAATAACCAGCCAAGTGCGAGTCTGACTTGCGCACGAAGCTTTCCGTACCATTATCTATAAAAAATCACGTCTTTTGTATGGACCCGACTTAAATATTTATTTAATTCTCATCTATTTGCTATTTATTTGCTATAGCGACAACAGAAATACATCATCTGTCAAATTTTCAACTGTGTAGCTATCACGGTTATTCAGATACAGCCTGCTGACAGACAGACGAACAACGGAGTCTTAGTAATTCCGTTTTTACCTGGGTACGGAACCCTAAAAATTATCTAAGTCTTCCTGCCAAGAAGTGCAAGTGGCAAGTCTACACCACTACACAACTTGTAAATTCTACATCTTTTTGTATGATGTCTATCACACAGATGTCTATGGTATTAAAATGTCAATGCATGTAGAGGCGCATGGGCGCGGCTTACTATTGTATACCTGACAGGAACTAGAACAAATCTACTTGTAGGCGAAGTAGGCCCAGTTCATACTAGCTAACATAGTTTACACCAGCTTAGTAACTATACGCTTAGTAACGACACCTTAGTTTTATAAATGTAATTACAACTTCCGACTTTGGAAAGTACGTTAGGACGGGCTGTCATCAACAGATCCCGTGGCCAAGTTTTGTGACAGACAGACGAACGGACAGTGAAGTCCGAAACCCTAAAATTCTGCATCTTGTACACAAACTGTCAGCATATTGCGTTTATGAGAAAAAAAAATCCACCTTTTCGCTCGCTATCAAGCTAAAAGTGGCCTTTGGGTCTTGCTTGAGGCCCTGGACTTTGTCTGCTCCTCTAGGCATCTAGGCTCTGTGTGCCCCATTAGGTATAAAACGTGATAGTGTATAGAGTGGTGGTATAATTTTTTAATAAAGGACTCCCTTTTACGTCACACGGGACGCATATTGCGCGAGACCTTAGAAGTTTCCGTTCTTTGAGTAATACTTATCTGTACTAACGTTTGTTTATTTATTTTATTTTATTTTATTTATTTTATTTTATTTATTTTATCTACTCCCATGCTGGTCTGGGAGAAATAAAAAACTTAGAATGTACCAGCTGCTTCTCTTCCCACGCAGATCGTAAAAGCCGATCGAGGGAATGGGCAAAAATGCAAATCATGTTAACAGGCGATGCGGCTAGCAACCCATCACTGTATTGATTGCTTTTCCATCTTCTCGCCCACCATGACGCTAAAAGTGGCTTTTGGGTCTTGCGGCCCTGGGCTCTGCATAGAACCGCAAGACCCAAAATGCTCTGTCTGCCCCATTAGGGATAGAGACGTGATAGTATGTATGTATGTATGTATTTATTTTATTTTAATAGGAATACCAAGATTCCATTATGGGATAAGTCCGCCGTTGTCAATTTATTCTATTGTTTTTGTATGTAATTGTGTTTTTTCATAGTACAATAAAGTTATTACAAACATTACAAACAAACAAACCAACAGCACTTAATATAAATTAGGTAACAGATTTAGATATAAAGAAGCCAATTACAGGTCCTCGCACATAGATACTGTATAGGTTAAAAATAATTGTTTAATTGTTAAAAATAATTGTTTAGACAGTAAGCTTACAGCCATAATTTAGCATAGTGTACAATGGCTGTTATTTTCTTTGCTATCGCATAGTTCCAGCCACACTTCCTGTGAAAATCGTTTCCTACTCTCGACATTGTGTGATACCTTGACAACAATATAAAACTTTTAACTTACGATAGCAGATAATCTCAATATTGTTGTTAAATAATACCTACATAAACATACACATTATACTTATTTAATTATTTATTTATTTTATCGCCAGTTAACTATTCCGTAATAAAAAAAGAGATAGTAATAATGAGAGTATTAACTCTGTGCTATCAAAAGTAATAAATAAATATATTATATCAGGTAGGTTATGCTTTTTAGAATATGTGTAGTATAAATATATTTTACAGTACATTTTATAATTTACTTATATAGATTAACTTGAACCTATTTATATCTACTCAACCTAACAAAATGAATAAAAAAAAAACTGAGTGTCGTGGAACACTCAGTTGGAACGAAATTACAAAAATTTAAGCCCTTAAGGAAAACCCCCAAAAAATTCCAGCCTTACAAAATTTTAAGCCCCTAAAAAATTCCAGCCCTTAAAAAAAATTCATGACGGAAAATCTTACCTTTTTTGCCTAGTTCTGCACCGTTCGTAAAAGGACTTCGTTCCAATATATACGAACATATCACACAGATAACTGAGCTAGCCCCAAAGTAAGTTCGAAACTTGTGACATGGGATACTTACTCAACGATACTATATTTTATAACAAATACATATATGTATATATATATTTATATCGGTCATTTTGGAAATCTTTGGAAAGGCCCAATTCCAACAGTGGACGTTATGCATCTGGAATGATGATGATGATGATGATGACATATATGAATAAACACCCAAGACCCAGTTTTGACCGAGATCAATCTGAAAAAGATCATTTTCCGTCTTGACCGGACTGGGGATCGAACCCGGCACCTCTGTGGTCTAAAGCTAGAGCACTAGGCCACTTCTTCTTCTTCTTATCGTGTGTGTTAGTGACTAACACTAGTGTCAGAGTTTGTAAACCGCCTTAAAGGCCTCTGACATGGCTTTAGGTAACGACCGATGTCAAAGACAATGACCGGGAAAGACGGCTTAACGTGCCCTCCGAAGCACGGATCATCTTACTTATCAGACAATCAGGTGATCAGCCTACAATGTCCTAACCAAACTAGGACAACAACACAAAGTCGTTGCCCCCGCCGGGAATCGAACCCGTGACCTCCGGGTATGAGCCGATCGCTCTAACCACTACACCACGGAGGCAGTTACTACACCACTAGGCCACTGACGTCGTCAAACAATTCAAACATACATACACTAGTATACTTGCAATCAGCTCAGACCAGTTTAATCCACTTACGGAGATCATTCACACGACGGCGCTAGATTTAATTAACTCGATTGTATAACCTAATTCAGCGGCAGACTGAATTATGATACGACGTATACTCGTATTGTGTAGGGTTGTGTTGTGACTCTAAAACGGTACTGGTTTGAGAAGTTTGATAGAACAAGCAATTTTTGAACGAAGCGTCTCCGTTTTAGCTTCAGCAAAAATTCTTTCGATGTCGATGATTTGTTTACATCTCTACTTTCGTGGTTTACATGCATATCTGACGGCACGACCATAGAGCAAAACCCTCCAACGATTTCGGCACTACGCGCAAATATTTAAAATTGAAATTACTTTTTGACATATTAAAATCGAAATTTTTTGTTAATGGCTAAAAAAAATATGGAGGGTAAATACTTTTGAAAAAATCATATTTTATTAAAATTTTCAAAAATATCATAAAACTTTTTAGTTAGCCTTATACAACGTGGAAGGGAGATACCCGTAATAAATTGAACCACGGGCTATACTAGACCACTGTTGTATATATTATAGATATAGTGGTCTAGTATAGCCTGATGTTAGATTTATTTATTTTATTTATTTATTTATTTAACCTTTATTGTACAAAATACAATTTGTATGGCACAATAGGCGGACTTAATGCTAAAAGCATTATCTAACAGTCAACCTTTGGGTTGTTAGAGAAATTTATGTGGGTGTAAAATAATGGAATAGCAAAAGGAATTCAGATAAATACTTACTAATAATTACTACATAAGATAAACTACTGTATTCTACTTACTAAAAAAAATATATATATAAAAATATGGTACATAAAAATATAATCAAACAAAAACTAATATAAAATACAATACATATAATACATACGAGTATATACCAGTTATTTATTACGGGTATGACCCTTCCACGTTGAAAAGATGCAACTTTTTATCTAATATATCTCTCTGTCTGCTTAGCGCCGCTAAGATCTAAAATGCTCTCTATGTCCCGTTAGTGATAAAGACGTGATTATATGTTATGTTTGTATGATTCTTTAAAACCTAAGGTTCGATGATCTGCAAGAACATCAGGGCATAAATGGAGTGGTTTTCTTTCCAAATACTTAGAGATTAAATAGCCGAAGAAGTTAAAATTCCCAAATGCCTCAAGCTGTAAATCAAGGGATTTAGTCACTGAAAGCGACAGGACTCGATTACTTTCATCTTATCCCCGACTCGCTACATTTACAAAGAGAAGAATGCTTTTAATTCTAAGCAAAATGTGCATTTGCATGGATATAGGAGAATCAGAATGTTGATGTTCAAATAAAGGGCTTTTGAAACTGCGCTTTTATTTTCTTTACATACTTTAATAACTTTAGTAAACTTTAAATTAGCTATCTTGAAAAATATATAGATTTTATTACATCTAACAAAAATAATGCTGGTTTGGGAGAAAAGAAAAAACTTCGAATGTACCTACTAGCTAGCTGCTTAGTTCCCGCGCAGATCGTAGAAGCCAATCGGGGGACTGGGCGAAAATACTAATCAGTTTAATAGGCTATTAAATAGGCTATTAAATTGATTAGCAACCCATCACTATTATATTCGTTTTCCCACCTTCTCGCCCTTCATTGCGCTAAAAGTACCTGCTTAGAGCCATAATATCCAAAGAGCTCTGACTGCCCCGTTAGGGATAAATACGTGATAGTATATGTATGTATGTATAAAGGTCACAGCACACTTATCAACTCGTAAACGGAACGTAAACGTATCAACTCGAGCAGCTCAGTATTCTTTGTATGAAACTTCCTACTGCAACGCACACTATTCGGATTCGTAACGTAAACGCCTCGCCTCGGGACCAGCTCACGAACCGCTTTGCTGGTCGGTCAACTAGCGGTCCCCGCGCTTGCGGCTAGTCATCCGCGCGCTTACGCCTCTCCGTATGCGAGCTGACGTCTTTCCGTTTCCTCACACCCGCGTTTTATTTATTTGTAGATAATCAAAAATTTATGGCTATGATTGCCAACTCGCATATTGTGAACCGAGACATAACCGTGCTCTACACTTTACGTTTAAAATGATCTAGTGCCAGCCAGACCAGAACGGCCGGCGAGCGGTAAGCGCGGCGTCGCCCAGCCGTAGTCGAGTCGACGTACCGAAGCTGTGCCTGTTTGGTTACATGCCTACGTCAGGTTGACGCCTGGTTGACCGCGCGGCGAAAGGCGATACGGTGTCGATCCCTTTCCGAGTTGATAAGTGTGCTGAGACCTTAATATTGAAACCATAAAACTAAAATCCATCATTTCTCCAATATACATACATACACTCGAAAACATAACCCTCCTTTATATAATCACCAAATAAACATTTTATTTGCATGTAAATCACCTTTTACAATGCATTTATTGGTATACAAACGTCATATAGATATACATTGATAAATTTAATCAATGATTTACGGCAGTTCAGCGTCATAGATATATACATCGATATTCAATCGATGATTTACGATACGTCTGTAGTGTGGGTCTGTAGCGAGAGCGAGGTGGTATGATGAAGATCTTCCCCCCATGGCGCGGCATGGTGTAGTAGGGGAGCCGCGGCTCTAACTGTGTATGATTTTATTGAAGCAGCGAATCGGACAAACTCTGATATCGAGATATAGGATACTACTGGCGCCATCTCTTGATCTACTTGTGAACTATGTCGCTTGGTTGTTGTGGTCAAAGTTCTCTATACAACGACTTTATTTATACCTTCTGCTGCTGTCCGTACTGCATATGTATGTTACCCTCACCACAGAATTAGTCTCTGGACTAATCAATAATAATAATAAACGGAAACTCCTAATGTTACTTCAGATAGCGATTAGTAGAACGATTATACATTGTTCGCGCACTACGATGCCACAAACACACAAACATACAGACCGACAGACATTAGCGTCAAACTTATAACACTCCCCTTTTTTTCGGGGATTAAAAAGAAAGAAAAACAAAAGCACATATTCTTCATTGAAGACAGTTGTGTTTTGACCTCAACCTTTCGTGTTTCGAAATGCATGTTTTAATGCAGAGTAGGTGGCGGCGGTAGGTAAACAAAGGCCCTGGTGCAGCAAAACTTAGCCCCTAACAAATCTACCACGGCTTTATACCTAACCATGCCTACGCAGTACCTTGTAAACATCATTATTTCTTTTAGAAAAGTTTTACAACTGAGCCCTACCTGACTTTGACTCTCCTTGAGAATCATAATGCAATCACTATTTTTATTGTCCTTTTTTACCATTACACAAACTGTCACGCTAAGAGTGTGTTGACCCAAAGTATTTTAGGTCAAAGATAATATTTTATAATAACAGATACTCAACGCCATAGAAACTATTGGAGTGCCTGCAAGTATCCCTGAAAACGCAAAAAAAAATCTACAGCTTCATACATTTTTAAAACGGTAGGTACCTATTAAATTTTGTATGGAGCCGCGGGAAACCGATAAATAGAACCTACACAAGCTACCCAATATTATCTTAACGGATCGGACAGGGTTTTTTTTAACATACTGTATTTTATCTTTGCCCCGGGGTTCGGCACAGTCTAGCCTATAGGTAGCTACGCCACCGAAAGTAGGTACTAACTGGTACCAACTTTGGTGTACCTCGTGATTTCACTGTCACTGCCAAGACCAAGTAATACATACATACTCACGTCTTTATCCCTAATGGGGCAGACAGAGCATTTTGGGTCTTGCGGCTCTATGCAGAGCCCAGGGCCGCAAGACTCAAAAGCCACTTTTAGCGTCATGGTGGGCGAGAAGATGGAAAAGCAATCAATACAGTGACGGGTTGCTAGCCGCATCGCCTGTTAAAATGATTCGCATTTTTGCCCATTCCCTCGATCGGCTTTTACGATCTGCGTGGGAAGAGAAGCAGCTGGTACATTCTAAGTTTTTTCGTTTCTCCCAGACCAGCATGGGAGAAACAAAAAAACTTACCAAGACCAAGTAATTGCAAGTTTAATGCAAGCCGGCATTGTTGCCAAACTTGTTTTTGAGGAATGAGGATGTATCAGTGATTGGATTGCTGATTTTTAATAACTTTTCAAACCTAGAAACCGACTTCACTCCCTAACTACACAATTGATTTTGATACAATTTCTGAGGGATCACCTGACAAGTATATTTTTATATCCAGAGAGGCAACGCAGCTAGCATAATGGGTACCTTTGAACCGGGGACAATCCGGGGCGGGATTTTTGATTAATATTTATTTATTTTTTAATTAATATTTCTATTTCATTTTTATTTTCTTTTATAATAATGATTTATGTATAAATGTGATTTTGGTACATTTTAAATAGTATATTTTTTCCCGTTTCAAACTAAAAACTATTTTTTCAAATCGGTCCAAACGTCTTCGCATTATATGGTGAACATAAAAAAATCGCGACGAAATGATAACCTCCTCCTTTTGTGGAGTTGGTTAATAAGGTTAATATATCGAAGTGACTTTTGATACTACTAGTAGGTACTATTTGATTTGTAGATGTCGTCAGAAGCGACTATAGGACTAAGCTAATAAACAAATTGTGCTCCAACTGCATTTCTAAGGAGGGTTGACGCCGGGCTGCGGTTTGAAAACTATTCCATCGTTTAAACTTTTCCAATTTTCAGCATCCATAGTTTACAATCTCATTTGTATCATTCGTGGTGTCCCACAGCGAAAGGCCTTTTTCCTTCCACTTGTTCCTATCCCTATAGAGAGTCCAATTAATGTTTCTAAATAGTTAAAAAACCGTGAACACGTTTGATACCGTGCGGTTCTTTATTTTCCCTTCTTGCTTCCAAAACAAATAAAATGAATAATAACTTGTTAAACACAAGCGTCATATATATGGCTTGCATTGCATTATGTACCCAGTACTATCATACTTGATGCTATAGGCATCCCTTTCGATAAGTGATTCAATTAGCCACCACTAGATGTCATGTGGTACGCACACAATTTAAACGAATTTTTAGAATTTTCATCCTGTGCCTTAACGCACTTTAGCTCTTCTCTCGAGCTTCTATCTTACATACTTTTGTAAATGTTTTATTTATAAATCAAGTATACATGAAATTCAAATAAAGGAGCCCAGTAATAAAAAATACTGGACAAATCCGATCTCTTGTACTACTGGTACTATCATACTAAGCGTGTTTTTATTAGTTAATTCGGTGACCTGCGCACCACGCGCTTGCAAACTTCTTGCGTGACATACGGCCCCGACGAATGAGCAATACAACTTAAGACCATGCGCGGCATGCGCCTATTCTTTTAGGCATTAGGAAATGAAATTCGGATCTCTGGAGGTGAAGACATACTTTAAAAGGAGAGTTAAGTAATCCCCTGCTTGTTCCACGCTAGAATTAGTGAACACAAGTGGCATAAAATATTACGAGTTTATCCGTAATTTGAAATGGCATTGACACACCATTTATGGAAATATGATGAAAATAAGTCTGCTAGGAGAGGCTTATTTTAAATTCTTTTTGAGAAAATCTGCAGATTTGATTACTTGTTAACTAAACTTTGCATACGCCCTTTTGTTTATATTTTTCTATTTTGATAATATCGCAGTAATACCACGCATATGTACATCGACCTGTTAGTTAGCTAAAAAATCTAAAAATATACCCCTGACAACATTTAAAAAATTTCAAATAATTGAAATCTTTTATTTTTTTTAATTCGGCAGCATTTGTAATACAAAATAAATAATGCATACCTAATTATCAATATAACTTTGCTCACAATAATGTGATAGTTACAGTTTATAAGTAACTACGAACATCTATAATAACATATATAATATTATCAAAATATTTACTGGTATTTAAACAAGGCTTTTACAAACGCATACACACTTACTGACCTGAATGGACAAGGAAAAGGAAAAGGGAATCAAATCAGTGACCAGTTTTCAGCCGCATAGCCTTTAACATGGTTCGCATTTGCACTCGAAGATTTAGGCATAGCAATATTGCTAGCCATTCTTACGTTCCGTACGTACCACATTGGCTATCATCATTTGAACCGCGAGTATCACCGTAGTGTTCGGAGTAGGCCGCGCCGCGGTGCACTGCCGATCGAGATTTAAAAAAAATAGATAAAAACTTTTTATTTTTTTCTGACAGAAACATGTATAAAAAGTTTACAAGTCGATGTTTGCCTTTAGTTAAAGTGTGTGTGTGCGTTAATGCGGATCGGCTGTGAAACTAAACAGTTGATTAAAATAGCAATTTAAAAAATACTGAAAAACAGTTTTTGCTATTTTTTCATAATTTTCAAACTTTATTAAAATGTTTTCGTTGACTGTTTTGATCTTATCCTGCCTATATGGTAAGTACACATGTAATTAATAATTTTTGAGTTTTTTTTAAATGTATACACTTTGACAGAACCATTTAAGAAACTGTTAAAGAAAACTGAAAAACATTTTATAAGGAACTAATTAATGTAATTAATAACATTAAATCTACGCTTTTCTTTTTAATTAAAAAAAAAACAAATATTTGTAATTTTTTGAATAACTGTCACTATTAAATATTTATATGAATACCAGTAACTACTTTTTATTAAATACTAATTATAAAATATTTATTTTGTTTATTATTAATTTTGGAAGGCGCTAGATGCAGACCACCCTTGATCGGTCATTTTATAAATCTTTGTGAGGCCTATGTCCAGCAGTGGACGTTATGCAACTAAAATGTGATGATGATAACTTAAACTTAACTTAAACTTCGTTGTACTTAACTTCTTACTTATTTTTACGACTTTTCCATAAGAATTGATGAAAGTCAGGTCATTTCCTACATCATTTTCTCTAAATAAGCACTAACATACCGACCTACTCTTTAAATTTAAACAAACTTGGTTACATACCTCCTATAAGTTTGATAACAAATTTAATAAAATAACATAGTTACGCGAGTATAGGTATAAATAAGAAATTATTAATTATAATAGCTTTCCATCCCTATCCACCAATTTAAAACAATATAAAGTAAAATAATTGACTTTGTAAATATTTTTTCATCGTAAATGTGGTATTATAAACCTTTTTTTAATACTGTCAGGCATAAGGCACTAGATAGACCTTTATATTATTTTTAGATTTTCATTAAGTTAGTCCGTCTGGTTTTAAATCCTGCTTTCGCCAAAAATGGCTACCTTTGACAGAAACAAGTTATACATACAAAGGTTATTCATAAAACAATTATAAGGTCTATCTAGTGCCTAACACTATTTAAAATGGTAATTATTACCACATCAACGATAAAAAAATATATATTTTAAATGAGGGTGCCACTTACGCACTCACTTCACCTTAACATAAATATGATACAATATAAATATTCTCTACATACTATCACGTCTTTATCCCTAATGGGGCAGACAGAGCATTTTGGGTCTTGCGGTTCTATGCAAAGCCCAGGGCCGCAAGACCCAAAAGCCACTTTTAGCGTCATGGTGGGCGAGAAGATGGAAAAGCAATCAATAAGTGATGGGTTGCTAGCCGCATCGCCTGTTAACATGATTTTCATTTTTGCCCATTCCCTCGATCGGCTTTTACGATCTGCGTGGGAAGAGAAGCAGCTGGTACATTCTAAGTTTTTTTTTTTTATTTCTCCCAGACCAGCATGGGAATGAAATGAAAAAATGGTAATTATTACCACATTAACGATAAAAAAATATATATTTTAAATGAGGGTGCCACTTACGCACTCACTTCACCTTAACATAAATATGATACAATATAAATCAGGTGTTAAAAACGTGAATATGCATCACAATGCTTACGAGAAGACATTCTGGTCAAAATTTTGCTAAAAATAACAAAAAGACTATTTTGTGACAAAAGAAATGCGAACAAATTGAACAAAACATTAGCTATATCTTCAGAGAAGCATAGATTCGTTACGTCTTTAAAGGTGAACGCGCACCAATTGCGTGAGTGCAATTTAAATTAATTAATATTCTAAATTTAAAATAAATTATATCCTAACTAAAACTAACTACAATCTAAAACCTACATTAACTACAAAAATACTATCCACACTTATATAAATAGCAAAACATATGTAATAATATATTATGTACTATATATAAAATATGAAGAAAAAAAATAAGTAATCATTGCCCATCAGTAGAGTGCCCAAAATTCTGACAGCATTGCCAGGTTGCATCACAATGCTTACTCATTGAGTGAAGTAATTGCCAGCCCTCTGGTCATATAAAGTCTCTACCACGTTTTTTTTGGTTTATAAACTTGAAAAGTATATGTGCTTACGGCCTACGGACCCGACCCAAAATGGCTTAAATATAAAACTGTTCCCTAAGCATCCATACGTCAATATTGTAGTACTAACCGAAGCCCGCGACTTCGTTCGCGTGGACTTAATGACTCCGGAAAATGCTCATCAGGCTGAACAACTTTTGCTAAGGCGTCATTTTTATATTTCATATAGTTTAGCTGGACCATTATGATTTTGCATCAACCGTTCCATTTTCCAAAATCAATTATACCCTATAAGTTGCCCAGGCTTAACAGCTATTTAACAAAAAAGTTTCATTTAAATACGTCCAGTATTTTCGGAGATTAGCATACGTACAAACAGACAAACAGATAGACATTTTTTTTAATTCTTATTCTATTACTATTGACTATCCGTCCATCACAATATTTGTGTTGTTTTTGTAAATATATAATGTCCAAACACATTTTTTTCTGTTGGTTGGATATGGATGAGTGAATGACTAAATTAGTATAATCTTAATTACAGTAACAGACCCTCCATAAAATAGCACGTCAGTCATCCGATAGTATCCTTTTATTTCAATGTCAAACCAAATTACACTTTATCAACTTAACGTAGCGCTCAATTTTGCAGACACGTAGCTACGAACGTATGTCGAGTTGCTTTTGGAGTAAAGACTCAGTTTGATCTGCGTCCACCTTTAGTAGATATCACGTAAATGTACGTCCATTGTGAAAAGTTTACTTTTGTGCAGATATGAATGGGAATGGCCGACAATGCGGTAGTGTTCCTGTGTATTTTAGTTTTTTTTTCGTCTCACTGATTATCTTATTGTATCAATGATAGTATCCTATACGTAATGATAGTATCCCTATCCACCTATTAATTATCATGATCATCATTTCATTTCAGTTGCATAACGTCCACTGGACATACATATGCCTCTCCCAAGAATTTCCAAAATGACCGATCTAAAGCGGCTTTCATCCAGCGCCTTTTAGCGACCTTCGTCAGGTCGTCAGACCACCTATTATTACATTGATTCTATTAGTCTATGCAATGATATATACAACGTGGAAGAAACATTTCCATATAATGGTATTAAAATAACAGTAAAAGAACAAAAAATATTCCATACTAGCAGTCCATCCCGGCTTCGCCCGTGGTACATACATAGCCTATGTCACTCAGGGATAACATACCTATCCAACAGTGAAAGAATTTTTAAAATCTATCCAGTAGTTTCGGAGCCTATTCAATACAATCAAACAAACAAACAAACAAATCTTTCCTCTTTATAATATTAGTGTAGATTAAAGTGTGCAGCCACCAGGGCAATTTGTAGGAGAATGTCGAATTTTTATATTTTTTTGTCTGTTATTTTAATTTTATTATGCTATAGTGATCTAGTGCCCGTGGTTCCATTTATTACGGGTATGTCCATTCCACGTTGTTCAATATTTTTTAAATTGTATAAGATCGGTATTAAATAAAATAGGCTATAGCCCCATAGCCCTCAAAAAAGTACTGGATCGATTGAGATGAAATGTAGTCTATGCAATGACAGACCCACCAATCATTGCACAGACGAAGGAAATAAAACAAACAGAATAACTTTCCATATGAAGTAATTATTTTCATTGTAGATTGTAGTGAACACGCGTGAAACATAACTATTGTATTTTTCACGGCGACTCACTTGATTACCTTTCAACAGGTACTTATTGTGATAGAGAATATAGAGTACATTCAGCGGCAAAAAATTATTTATCTATTGAGGCGAGGTACAATACAATACACTTTATTGAACCAAATAAATTAATACAGGACATAATTCTCTTAAAAACTTGGAAATACGCGAAAGGCCCTTAACGCTAAGCAATTTCTTCCAGGCAACCTCGCTATAAGTATAAAACCTTTTTATTTAATAAAAAGCATTAAATAAAAAGTGATGGAAAAACTTATATCTTCAATTCGCAAGTTTCCAACAAGTCAAATGAGATACTTTTTCTGAACTTCAAAACAAACATTGGCTGTAAGATTTGTAAGCAATAGCACGTCGTGACGTCATAGTTTCTTGGAGTCAAATCATCATGATCATCACACCTTTTAGTCTCCACTCCAGGAGCACGACTCTATCTGTACTACCAGAGCCATAATTGACCCGAGAAGCCAGAGGAACTGGCCTACATTCTCCACGCTGGCCAGATAGTTTGGAAAGGTCTCATCGATGTTTTAAAGCTTTGTTTAGCTTGTATTCCCTAAGTCGCCTTCTACGACATCCACGGGAGGACTTGGAGTGGCCCTTTTCTACTCTGCCGGAAACCACTCGGCGAATAGCATTAATAAATCTAAACTTACAAAAGTAGTGGATATCATCAATGACAAGTGACATTATTTTGTGACGTCTTTTTTTTTCTTTTCTTGATTATGGCAGTCAAACTTTGTTGAAGCTTATTTTGCCAGTGTCTAGTAATATCTCTTCTTTATTCCTAATCAAAGGTTGGTATAGGTCCTTTGATATCGTCTTATCAGTACAGTGTAATTTTTTTTTGTCCCTGGTTATTACCTACCCTTTCTTCAATTTGCTCTAAGATATTGATCATCGAGACATCGACTCTCGTAGCTGACTGTACCCAGAAATTAATTAACTAGATTGTATGTGTTCAAGAACGTGCTACCTTTAACCCACTGTGGCATTGAAAGGGTAATGTTTTCGCTATTTGCATATCAAATTATAATTATGTAGAAATCAGAGTACGCAGGTACTTATTAACGTTAGAGAAACTTCTTGTATATTGCAAGTAGTAGATAATAAATAGAGTATGTAAAATTAATTTTTAACTGACTTAGCAAAAAGAAGGAGGTTGTCAATAATAGTGCGTCGCGATTTTTTTTATATTGTATGTTCACTAATTATTTGAAGTAGCCTTTCCGAAATGTTTTTTTTTTTAAAAAGCTTATACTTACGTGGTGATCCCAAAGAAATTATATTAAAATCGGCATTTAGTTTTGAAAAATTGTAACTTACTAGCTACATGCCGCGGCGGAAAAAGCCTATGTATTAATCCACGGTGCCAGCTTCCTGCATAACAAATTTTATCAAAATTCGTTCAGCTGTTTGCGCGTGAAGAAGTTACAAACATAAACACTCAAAAATCTTTCGCCTATGATAATAGTGTAATATTTATCATACTCAGTACGGGGACCTCCCAAAACATTTAGGAATGTGATCTCTTTAGTGTTGCCACTCCCGTACAATGCATGACAATGCATAGAAATGTTACATTTGTGAGTTAGCTGACCTTTGGTTGCATTTAACAAAGCTAATTCTGCCCAAAAGTCACCTTCAGCTGATCAATTGCGATCATCTCAAGGTCATATAATTATTCAAATCTTTGCAAAATTGTTTTATTCGAGAATCTATTTTTAATTGAAGTAACAGCGTTTTAGACGAGTTGCTACATAGGCTACTTGCGTTTAAGACCATTCGCGACTAACTCAAGATTAGCGATTTCTTTAACTATCGAAGTAAGTAATTGTTAGATTTGTTAGTATTTCTATTTTCAACACACGCGTTTGTTTTATAAGTAAATATTGCATTCAGATGCATCTGTCTAAAAGTTATTGCCATGATTCTGACTTAACTAAATGTTGAGTTAGACTCGAAATATAGAAACTCGTCTAAATCACAACTCGAAACTCGTTTAAACAGCAACTCGTCTAAGTTGTAAGTAGTCTCGAATCCCTCAAACGGCGCAAGTATGCATGCCTTGGAGAGGCATACATATTTGAGCCGTTCGGGGTTGAAACTTTGGGTCCGTGGGGGCCTTCTGCGCATAGTTTATTTAATTTTATAGGTAAAAAGCTGGTCGAGGTTTCAGGTGACCAGGGGGCTGGTAATTACTTCGCTCAAAGAATAAGCATTGCCATACAACGTGGCAATGCTGCCAGCCTTCTGGGCACTCTTCCGCAGGGGAAGGATTTAAGAGATATTTTTTATTTGTAATTGTATAAGTTTATAAGTAATTTATTTTTAGTATTTAAGTTTATTTTAGTTAGTTTAATTTAGTTTAATTTTTAATTGTAATTATTGTTAGTTAGTTTAGTTTACTATAATGAATTATATTCACATTCAAAAGTCTCGAATATTATTTTGCCTAAATTGCGGCTTGTCCCCTGTGTTATTATGTCTAGTGCTGAAAGTGGTCTAAATATAATTTCGTACGAAACTGTGGTACAAAATGTGAGTAGTCTAAAATGTTACTTAGCCTAGATTGCAGCTTGTGTAAGATGTACGTTCAGAATTTATATAGAACTTATAAAATTGTAAAGTTTGTTATTTTTATTTATAAATTCTGTTACATTGCTTTTTTTGACAGATAAGGTAATGATGGTTTTTAATTTTATATAAATATTTTAACGGATCGTACACTCCATTGTCTCCTAGATATATATGTTATTATATTGAAATACAAAAACACTTAGATCTTTTAAACTACGCAACGGATTTTAATGCAGTTTTCAGCAATAGATAGAGTGCAAAGCAGGAGCGGGGCGCTAGTTTAATAACCGACTTTTAAAAAAGAGGAAGTTATCAATTCGTCACAATGTTTTTTATTTACATTTACCGATTATACGAAGACGCCTGCGCCGATTTGGAAAATTCTTTTTCTGTTTGAAAGAGTACCATAAATTTTTTATCAAAATTGATTGTGTAGTTTTTGGGTGAAGTTGGTTTTAGTTCTTTAAAAATATTATTTATATTTAAGAGCTTATTTTCTTCTCCGTATACTATGATGTTACATATACTATACAGTAAACAATTAAACTAGTACCAAGGCCATAATAGCTATTTGTTATTTACCATTGATAACTATGAAATGGGAACCGCTAGGAGCTATATCATGGACAAATACCAATCAAAACAATGGTAGTACACAAACTGACAGACGTTATCTTGTAAAAATATTGTAGGAGATGTGTTGGAATTAATTCATGAATTTCGTAATGGTGGAAAAGTACATCATATGTTAGATAGTGTGGCTGCGAGACGTAGACATTGTCTGAAAAAGAAACTAAGGTTTGAAACATTTGAAATGTGGAGGTGATGAAGAAGGCTAGAAAATAATAACTAAAAGGACTGAATTCTTATTCTTACTAATATTATAAATGCGAAAGTGAGTTTGTACATTTGTTTGTTACCACTTCACGCTTCAACCACTGAACCTATTTAGATGAAATCTGATATGGATATAGTTAAATACCCAGGAAAGGACGTAGGATAGTTTTAATCCCGAAATTCCCACGGGGAGCGAAGCCCACAGGTACAGCTAGTTATAATATAAATATATACTATACATGCCTATATATGCCTAGATCCAGCAGTGGATGATAATGGATACAATAATTTTCGGGGTCCAGGGCTGCCTCTATTTGAAAGGAAAAGCATATATCATTTAAAATTTTGTCTTGATAAAGGCGTGGATAACCCTCCGAAATATTTTATGTTTACAGTTTAAAGTGAGATAGTAAATTTTTTCTTTACACATTAGCCAAAAGTGGCTGTTATTCGCAAATGTGCGTAGAAAAGCTTTACGTTCTCGCTATAAACTGTAAACAGAAGTTCATAAAATAGTTTGAAAGGTTATCTAGGGCTTGATTGAGGCAACATTTTAAAACATATCTCCGATTCCTTTTAAATAATTTATTTAAGACGGAGGCAGCACTGGATCTAAAACAATTAAGTATTATAATGTAAGAACTTAAAAAATATTTCACTGTGTCATCTCACGTTGGTTTTAATTATATTATATCCAAAAAAGCATAATTCATCATCATCATCATTTTAGTCCACTGCTGGACATAGGCCTCTCCCAAGGATTTCCAAAATGACCGCTCTAAAGCGGCTTGCATCCAGCGCAAATAGCAATTACCGGCCAAGTGCAAATCGGATTCGCGCACTAAGGGTTCCGTACCATTATTATCTATAAAAAATCGCGTTTGTTGTATGGGAGCCCCCCTAAATATTCATTTTATTTTGTTTTTAGTATTTGTTGTTATAGCGGCACAACTTGGACAGACGGACAGACAGCGAAGTCTTAGTAATAGGGTCCCGTTTTTACCCTTTGGGTACGGAACCCTAAAAAGTATAATTAAAATAACATTTTCAATATCTTGGTTTCCTCCTTTTTACATGTCGTTTTATATATAAAAAAGAAATATTAAACAAACAATCATTAAGAGCTCGCATGCACTTGAGAAACTTCTCCAGTCGGTTTTCACGGTCAGTTTAATTTTTCATCACAGAGGTCGTGGACCTTTTTAGCGTCAGATAAAAGATAAAATTCCAAAAGCTACATGTCTGTGAATTCTTTGTCCTTTGAGAATGAGAACATCGTTAATCTTAATAACTCAAAGGACAATTCTGCTTTATATTTAAGCTTTTTGAGAAATATGAAATATACAAAATACTTATATCATCGTGTAGTTTTATTGAGAAAAGAAAAATAAGAACAAGAATAAAGATAAATAAAACGAAACTATAAAATAAACCTTTACCAAATGACCTATAAAAACGTCATCTTGCCCATGCGGCATGGTTGCAAGAACGCTGACTGCGTTTCGTCGCTGGATAGCAATGCTAAAGCTATAAAATATACTTACTTACACTACTTAAGCCCGCCGCAGACGTATCTGTAGTATGTACTATATTAAAGCAAGCTTCCACACATGCATATTTTGAAACTTCTCATACATGTCGACTTAGCTGTCGCTGACTCCGGAAGTTTGATGCTCGGGTATTTTTATGACTTTTAACTTTTTTGGTAAACTAAAAAGTATAGGTCCATTATTTTTGGATAACCTAAAAGACGGACTAGCTAATAAACACTTTTCTGACCTTGTCCTCACTCTTATTTAGGGAACGGCTTTGTACCATGAATTCACGTCAGTATTTTTATTACCTTTGTCATGAGATACAAGGAGCGCGATAGGTTACTCATTTTACGCATGAGTCAAAGGACGTCTTCTTTATTTTTAAGCTGATCATCCGAGGAATCTGACTGTATACAAATTACACGAGTATAGTGTCAGGAAGTCCATAAATAAAAATGTAGTAACTTGTAAACTCGTATTAAGTTTCTTATTTTTATTTTTTCCCATTTATGTTTATACGAGCTATAGGGTTTATATTTTGTACGATATATAGGGATAATGAATATTAATCTAGCAATCTTTTTAGGTGATATTCCTGTTTTATATCTAATGCCCGCCATAAGAGTGCTTACGATGGCAAAAAAATAATATTTTGTCAACATCCGTATCTATTGATCCACTCTTTACGTTACTAATGAATAGCATACATAACTTTGCCACTAAACAATCTGTTTATCCATACATATAATAAAACAGTAAATAATAGGTGTCTGAACATTGAATATGCATTACACAAATAGATATTATTTATGCAACGGAACTGACCACCACAAATCTCATTTTAAGGGGCTGATCTAGGTGTAAATGCGCTGAAGCCTCCAAAGTGTGTACCTATTACGAGTTGTTATTGTAGACAGGTTTAATCTTTTTCTTTCTTTATTTTGCACAGCGGACTGTAGTGTAAATAAAAATATTTTTTCTGCAATTTTTACACGTGCCTCAAAAATTTGCCACTTTGTCATGATTGTTGATATAAATACCTATGCCAAAAGAGTTAACCAAAATGTTTTGTTTTCTAGATTTTATTTTACCACTTTTGCCAAATTACAGCTTTCTAGTACTTACAGACTTTAAGTAAAACCGCGGACAGACAGATAGATAGACATGGTTAAACTATAAGGGTTTCTCGTTTACTACGGAACCCTAAAAAGAACATTCATTTCATGTAGACCAGGTATGTTCCGAACAGTCATTTTTCTCCAATATCCAGCCTCTTTCCTTCAAAAGGAACCCTCGTCACTTAGCTTTGACAGGACCCAAGTCGCTAACATTTCATAAAAACTAGGTTTACGTTTACCTGCCATCCTTTAGCTTTAAATAGAAAACTGTTTTTCGCGGCATTACTTGAAACGTAATATTAAGTGGAAGTAGAAATATAATTTTTTTTTGAAGAGATATAAATAAGAGTCGTCGAAAAATCTATCGTATCAAGCCAATAATGCCAAACTAGTATTAATTACTATCGATACTATGGTTAGCAATGCTATGCATAGTATCGATAGTTTTCACTATCGATAGAATTCAATTATCTTTCAGACACTCACGATCGCCAACTTCGTTCTAATGAGACACGTCAGCTCTTTATCCCCCTTTTCCGGACAAATTTTATGTCTAACGCTTTTTCTCTTCAAGCCTCACGACTCTGGAATGCTTTACCCGTTGACATCAGAGAAATTTCTACTAAATTCTCTTTCAAAAGAAAAGTTCACGCCCACCTTTTAAACTCCCTTTCTTCATAAAGTCATCATCATCAATTCTTCTCTTCATAGCTATTAATTTGTATGTTAGGTAATATAAGTAGACGTGTATGTATTTCTGTGTATTGTATAAATAGTGTATTCATTCTGATATTTATGTTATAGTATATATAGTAGGTATATTATATAATATTATATTATTTTGTAATATTTTAGAATGTACATATGTATATTGTATTGCTTTTTTGTGCCGCATATTTTTCTCTGTTTATCCCTATGGTTGACTGGGAGAAAATGCTTTTAGCATTAAGTCCGCCATTTGTTAAAAGTATTTTGTACTTTGGAACAATAAAGTTTAATAAAATAAAAAATAAAATAGACTATTGATAGTCTATTAATGGGCTATCGATAGTTGACTATCGAGATCGAGCGGCAACAATATAATAAATATAGCCTAGGTTACTCGCTAATAACGTAGTTTTCTATTGGTGAAGAATTTTTAAAATCAATTTAGTAGTTTTGAGCTTATCCATTACAAACAAACACATACGATAAAACTTTTAAAAGCTCATAAAAATCTGATGACATTTTGTTCTTTTGTTGCGATATCAAACAATTTAAGTAAATATATTTTTTAAGTACGTAGATACCTACTATGTCAATAAGGTACCGAAATTATCATATATGTAATAAACTACCAAATCTTGCATAATATTCCAAGTACGAGTATCTTTACAATTTCAGTATTTACTCAGTTTCTTCTCAGTCTATCTGGATTGATTTATTGCCTAGATTTATTTTATATACTTAATATATAACGCCTTACAATTTTTTTTTATATTTTTAAGCATGTTTTCGACCTTTACTGAATAACTTTCTCAAAGAACATAATATTGAAATACATACATTTATAATACCATAATGTCCATATATAACCGTTTAGTAGATAGAGGGGACACTTGACTTTAACAAAACATTGCCAAATATTTCAGACATGACTAAATCTAAAGTAATGTTCACAAATTCACAATTGTGAGTTAATCGAGATAAAAAAAAAATACTCCCACTTTACATGTAAGTATGGGCCCAATAAAATAGTACAAAATAAGCGGCCAAGTGCGAGTCGGACTCGCCCATGAAGGGTTCCGTAGTAACAAATAACATAATATAAAAGTCTTTTAGTATGTTTTTTTTTAATTTTTATATTTGAGTTGATTGAATGAAAGGTAAATTACCGTTTATGATTTATGACGTATTAAAAAAAACTACTTACTAGATATCGTTCAAACCAATTTTCGCTGGTAGTTTTTATGGTAATGAACATCATATATTTTTTTTAGTTTTATAATTCCCTTATTTTAGAAGTTACGGGGGGGGGACACACTTTTTTCCACTTTGGAAGTGTATCCCGCGCAAAGTATTCAGCTTAGAAAAAAATGATATTAGAAACCTCAATATCATTTTTGAAGACCTATCCATAGATATCCCACACGTATGGGTTTGATGAAAAATAAATTTTTGAGTTTCAGTTCTAAGTATAGGAACCCCCAATTTTTTTTGTTTTTTTTCTATTTTTGTATCAAAACCTTAATGCGGTTCACATAATACATCGTCTTACCAAGTTTCAACAGTATAGGTTTTATAGTTTCGGAAAAAAGTGGCTGTGACATACGGACGGACAGACAGACAGAATCTATAAGGGTTCCGTTTTTGCCATTTGGCCACGGAACCCTAAAAAACATTCTTCATGATTTTATTTTACCACTTTCTCGGCATTAATATACATATACCTTGCCAAATAACAGCATTCTAGTACTTATAGTATTTGAGTGGAACCGCGCACAGACGGACAGGCATAACGAAACTATAAACTACGGAACCCTAAAAAAGCATCAAGATATATTAAAATCAATAAGAAAAAATCTATTAGAATCAAAGCAAAGAAGTAAAGGTGATTTAATTATTTTGGTTAGAAGTTAAATGGCAAATACACAAGAACTACCAAGCTCCTAAATAAAAAGAAGATAGATTGAAGAGGTCTCATTGATGTTTATAATCTTTGTTTAGTATGTATTTTTTGAGACGCCTTCTACGACATCCACGGAAGGACCGGGAGTGATCCGCTATTCTCTACAGGCAACTATTCGGCAATTTCAAGAAGACACTTCTTGAAATTGCCGAATAGTTTGTTTTATTTCTTTAATTGTTCTTTTACCTCCTTGGCGGATCTGTGGATTTGAATCTGTGGCGGCGGTAAAACCACTATTTCTTTGCCTCCTAGATATTACCGAAAGAAACAAGAGTAAAACAATGGAATCCGCATCATATGATGCCATGTGAGTCTTGACCGGCTGAAGAGAAATTCGCAGTCACATGCGAAAAATAGCAAGATTAAATTGATTATTTAATGAACGCAGTTTACAATATGGCAGCTATCAAGTCAAGGCGTGACCAAACTCGCGATGCTATTGCATTAAAGTCTAAACTCAATTTACTCCGGAGTGGCCGTGAATATTTTAGCGGGGAGATGATCCTACATGCAAAAGGTAGTTGTTAGGGGTGGATCTAGCTAACTGCTTTAGGGGGTGCTGCCCCGGGCCGGTGGATACAAAGGCCCCCCATTTTTCTTATCGTGTTAATAGCTAACACTATGGTGTCAGGTTTTCGAGCTGCTTAAAGGCAACTTCCATTGAAAACAATAAACAATATTGTAAAGAAGTAGTTTTTTCGAAACTAAAAACCAACTTCATCCTTAAGCTACACAACCGATTCTGATAAAATGTCTATATGACCACCTAAAAGTACGCCCTTTCAAACAAAAAAGATTTTTCCAAAATTGTCCAGGCGTCTTCGAAAAATCAGTATACATACATACATAAAAGAAAATTAAAGATCGCGACGAATTGATAACCACCTTTTTTTGAAAAACGGTTAAAAATATCTAAACCCATCATAACTCTGTAACCGAGTAAGCCAACAACCTTATATGAAAAGTATACTTACATATATACGTCTTTTCCTTTTGATAGATAGAAAGGCATATACTATGGACTTACCTACAATTACACACAATATTTTTTTAAATATTAATAAGGGCAATAAGGTATAGGGCCCCTTAGTAGTATTAGCCCAGGGCCCCACAAATCCACGATCCGCCCCTGGTAGTTTTATTCGCTTCGCACAATAAATATACTGAAATCAACCGAAACTATAACTTATATATAATATACACAGTCTGATATTTTAAGTTATGAAAACATTACATAGATACGAGTATTTTGCCTGAAGGAAACTATAAGAATTATACCGTCTTTGCTTCAGGTTTGTAAGGAAGATGAGCAGTGTGCGAAGAGATAATTTTGACAGGCTAGAAAAGTGGTTAAAAGACTACCTAATCAAAAGAACAGCTATAACATCAAAGGCATAACATAAAAATTTCCACTTCTTCTTCTTATCGTGTGTGTTAGTGTCAGAGTTTTTAAACCGCCTTAAAGGCCTCTGACATGGTTTAAGGTAACGACCAATGTCAAAGACAGTGACCGGGACCGACGGCTTAACGTGCCCTCCGAAGCACGGATCATCTTACTTATCAGACAATCAGGTGATCACCCTGCAATGTCCTAACCAAACTAGGACAACAACACAAAGTCGTTGCCCCCGCTGGGAATCGAACCCGCGACCTCCGGGTGTGAGCCAAACGCTCCAACCATTGCAGGCAGTTGCCTTTCCACTTGAAGGGGCGTCGGTTTAGATCTTGCACCTCCAAAAAAATACTATGTTTCCAATGGTTTCATGCAGGGATGGGAAATCTCAAAAAAGACGTTCTCTTACAAAATTGTTAAAAGTACTTAGTAGAACCTCTAAAATACATACATATTTCCTTGCTTTATTTGTTATTTGTACGTTATTAAGCTATTGCATAGCTTCTATCGCGGGCCTTGAGCGCGGGGACCAAATCCAGAAATTCCGTAACGAAAAAACCTTACGCTTCCCACTCCGCCTACCATGTAGGTTGCCGCTTCGTCTCCGTCGTCCGTTTGCGACGTTGCCGTCCTTCCTTGTTTGCAATAGCTTTTTTTTATTAAGCCGTTTATAAATGTCCCACTAATGGGCAAAGGCCTCCCTCTTACCTTTCACAACTCTATCCCTAGACTTTTCAATTAAACCAGTTTATTTGTTAGACAATTAAGAAACCCCCAACTATCAAGAACGCCATCTAGTGATGAGTAGCAAAACTACATATACCAATTGATATCCGTAGCGCCATTTATTATTTGCTAAGGAAAACCCTCTCAAGCGTTAAAAGGCTGAACCCATTTTTATCAAACATAGCTAAAAACCACTGCAAAGGAACCTGCTTTCAGGCAAAAATCCGCATCGAAATTAGTCCATCCGTTCGAGTGCTATAATGCCACAGACAGTCAGAAATTAGCGTCAAACATAAAACACCCTTTTTATGGTCGGGGTTAAAAATACCTTTTATTTCAAAATAAATCTTGTATTTTCTCACAGTCAACCCTAGATGAGTTCTTTCTGAAAGGGCAAAGGTTCCAAGGAGATGAATAGAAAGTCATCTCGTTCTGAACTTCTGAGAGATTGTCTCACGTTTCAGCCCACCGGGCGCCCCTCACTTTGCATTAATAAGCAGGCTATTCGTCAGATGGCAAGATGCATTTGGATTTTGCATTTTACATTTTACATACTTCTGTATACAGAACTGATATGTTTAAATACTTTACTTTTAAAAAGTTTCGTGTGGATAAAGTTACATCTTCACATCTTTTTGAACGAGTTTAAAAGAAGTAGCTTGACAGTTGTTATATTATATAGAAGTTTGACGCGTCTGTGTATCTGTGGGCACGATAGTGGGCTATCGACGATGGGCCGATTTTTTTGTTCGAAAGCTGACTTGATTGATGGTTCTTAGCTATGATTGCTTGAAATCGTTTTAGCGGTTCAAAAATTATTGGTGTTGAACGCTTGAATTTCGTTTTTTTTTTCATTTGCCTGTCAAATAAACATAGTGTTGAAAGTCCATATACAGAAAAGATTTCCTGGAAATATCGTTGCTAAGAATGCTCATAATCAAGTCACATTGTAAAAAGATCGGCGAAAGCAGCAACGGTTCTTTTTGTGTTAAGTATTTTTATGGATTGACTTTGCTACAATTTGGCTAATGAATAAAAGGTCACAGGTACTGCGAATTTCCGTGATGCTGCAAGCATCAATATTTACATAATTAAACAATCGTCAGAGCTGAGTCGAAATTTACATTTCGTTTGCTGCACCCGCTCGAAATTCTGAATCTATAGTAGCGAGGCACCGTGGATAATTTGTATTTTTTCTACGCCTGTACCTGTTATCCGTCTTTTATAAATAGTCACAAACACTAATATAAGAACAAGTACCTGGGCGACCGAGCTTTGCTCGGTTACATCTCAAACATTAACTAATTTTTTTTAAACTTGTCTAAAAACAATGCAAAATAAAATAAAAAATATTACTTAAACAAAAAAAAAAACAAAAGTAAGTCACCGAGTGGGACTCGAACCCGTAACACTCTTTCTAGCGGTATCCTTAACCGCTGAGCTAAATACAAGGCGTCGGTGCGACGAAATTAGCGACCATATTCTGCGCGGAAAGAAAAACGCATGAAAAGTCGAAAACACGCGTTTTCCCAAACATAAAACTAATCTAGATCGATTGTTTACCCCCGAAAATCCCCATATACAAATTTTCAGCGAAATCGTTAGAGCCGTTTTCGAGGTCACAGAAATTTATAAATATATATATATATATACAAGAATTGCTCGTTTAAGGTGACGCTGCGTCTGAAGTTCCTCCCAGTACCCCGCATCCCGCAAGTGGACTGCGCGGGCACGAGGGGGGGACGATTTCTCATAGAAAACCCGCGGAAAACGGAAAGGGCGTATGCGACAAAATAGTTTTTGTTGCATAACTTTTAAACTACAAATATATTTCATATGACATATGTGTCAATTATAGTGTAGGTTTCAATTAATATATGTAGAAATTTTGGAACCTTAAATTGCTCCTAAATGTCGGTAAAATTGGAATCTCTAGTTTTATAGAGGTCTTTTTGATTAATTATTTTGTGTTATAAAATTTAACCAATCGTGTTTTGCAATGGACTACATAAAGTCAAAGATATGATGAATCCTGATGTTAAATGTTATTTTGCTCGCTTTAGCCATTGTTGAGAAAAATCGATATCCTTGCAAGCAAAATCTTCAATGCGTCACCTTAAAAGTATACGATTTATGATTCCGGGAAAATCTATATAGTCTGTTCCTCAACACGTGTCGTATTTCCCCAAAAAGGTACACCTAGAACTTTTTTGTATAAAAAAAACGGAACCCCTAAAGGATCACTCCGTCTGTCCAAAATTGATGATGTAATCCTATGACCCAAACACAGATGGGTAGCAAAGAAAATACTAATAAAACAAAGATCGTTTCAGGGGACAAAATAAGGAAATATTTAGATAGATTAGATAGATAAACACTTTATTTGTCTTAGAAGTTTTAAAAGAAGTCTAGGACTATATGTTTTTGTAATTGTTGTAAATAAATAGTTTTGATTTTATAATGAAAGAAGACGTAAATTTATCATCCCCATAATCTCTGAAACTAGTAAACTTAAAATTATGAAAAAAAAATTACAAAATATGTTTCATTTCTTGTAGATTACAGGAAAACCTACAATAATTCTATCAATTATTTTTTTCTGTATTTTAGTATTTATTTACTCCACTTATTCTATTTAGTATAAAGTTGTAGACTCAATGTAATACCATAGATCAAAGATTGTAATATATTGTCTTTGGTAATACGTTTACTTATGTAAAATAGTTCAACACCACTAGATAGCTCTCGTAGTAGTTAACTCGCGTCTTACTATAAGGGTTTCAAATTTTATTGACTTTGGGAGTTTAACTCGCACATGGCCGATTTAATTTTGTATACTTAATTTATGTCTATCTACTTTACGTCATGATTGAAGCAATCGAGTGTTTAAATTATTCTCATTTTTGTTACAGGTCTGAGTCATCAGGCGGAATGGTCATACGACTGTAAGTATTTACTCAGTATGCAGTAATTATAGCCGTTACGAGACTCACTGCTGGGCAAACCCCCTCCATTTTTAACAGACTTCTAAAAAGAAGGAGGTTATCAATTCGACCCGTATGTTTTTTTTTTTTGTGAACCGTTTTTGATGATCCTTTCTTATTTGAAAGCCTTTAGTACCAAGTTCGCGGGTTATAGGCAAAAAGTAAGTAACTTAAAAATAGAATAAATCAAATCATATTTGGTACATATCAAAAGAAAGGGCTCAATTAGCACATACCAAAAATATACATAATTCGTTTGTCCCTACTGTGCTTGCATTCACTGGTTAAACATACTTTTTAGCAATAATCTTCCCGTATTCGGGTATTCGTTTTTAGGGTTCTGTACCCAAAGGGTAAAACTATTACTAAGGCTCCGTGTGTCTGCCTGTTTGTCTGTCCTTCGCCAGGCTGTATTGTATCTCAAGAACCGTGATAGCTAGACAGTTAACATTTTTACAGATGATGTACATATTCCTGTTGCCGCTATAACAACAAATACTAAAAACAAAAGAAAATAAATATTAATTAAAGTGGGAAATATATATTAAAGTGGGGCTCCAAACGTGATTTTTTATAGATAGTATGGACCCTTTGTGCGCGAGTAAGACTCGCACTTAGCCGGGTATTAAAAGTAAATCTTGTTCTAAGAAACTTATCTGATATATCCATTGCCTGCTCTATTGTGGTTTCTATTTCAGTCTAGTTTATTGTTAACTGAGGGGCTAGATAGCAGATATAGGACATCCGGCATCGTTGCACAACGGTCGCAAAGTGACCAATTCCGCTCTGGCCGGCTCTTGTTGGCACAGATTGGATTTAAATGTGTCTAACTGACCCAATCTGTAATGTATTTGGATCACAAGCCACGTGGATGGTGGCGCCCTCATATAAATAAATAAGTATCAAATAATAAATTTTCGCGCTATGGTTTCCGGCACAGTAGAATAGGACCACTCTTAGTCTTCCCGTGGATGTCGTAGAAGGCGACTTAGGGAATACAAGCTAAACAAAGCATATAAACATCAATAGGACCTCTCCAACCCGTCTGGCCAGCGTGGAGAGCATAAGCCAAATCCTCTGGCTGCCCTGGCCAAGTATGACTTTGGTAGTACAGAAAGGGTCGTGCTCCTGCAGTGGAGACTTAAATAACTAATGATGATGATAATGAAATAAACAATCCGTAGCCGTATATGATATAGACAAAACATCATAATAGA
Source organism: Acrobasis consociella (assembly GCA_963555685.1). Taxonomy (NCBI): domain Eukaryota; kingdom Metazoa; phylum Arthropoda; class Insecta; order Lepidoptera; family Pyralidae; genus Acrobasis; species Acrobasis consociella. Next base: position 1,788,205 of record OY743116.1, read on the forward strand.
AGAAATAGCCGTCATGATTTCCTGACGTTAATCCTTTTTGGGAAAATACCCCACTGCCATTAGCATCGGGTAAATGGACGCCTGTCAGTCATCTCCGAATTCCTAAACTTAATTATAACATTAGCTCTGAATTTGCCTTGCCCTGAATTTTCGATGGTTTGACTTATTGTTGTTGGGAACTTGGGGATTTTCATGGTTAAAACCCTATCATGGTCACCGCAAGTTAATGAACTTAGTCGAAAAATCGTCGCATCACTTCATTCTTTAAGACGCTTGCATTTTTCTGCCTATTAGACCAGTAAAAATAGCTGAACCTGGACATAATGCTATAACCGTAAGTTTCTTTTTGTATGATATAAAGTAATGTTAGTTATAGTTAACATAAACCGAATTAAACAATTTAGGGCTCTGCGTCAGTGTAAAAAAACCAAAAAACTGAAAATTTAACAAATTTTGATTTCATAAGTACAGCATAATTAATAACTTTGGAAAACTACCTCTACCATATTATAACGTGTGCATTCCAGTTGAATAAATCTAAATTAAACAAATTAATCAATTAGCACTATCGTTAATAAAGAAGGTTCGGTATGTTACAAATTTTCAGGCTTATCTCACCAGAAATTATAGATTACTGTCTTTCAACAATTTATTCTAAATATTATATTATGTGTGTTGATAAAATATTAAAAATTAAACAAATTTATTTTATGCATTTCTACATTTACAAATTTTTGTATTTTTTGTTAAGCCAAAATACATAACTATTTTGAAAGTGTTTAACTTATGCCGTCAACATATTTTTGATACTATAAGGAACAAATCAAACAAAAAATATCTATGATTATAATTTTTTTCTATTTTTTTCTTACTTACGTTTTAATATGAACGTTATTTCTTGCACAATAAGGTCGTCATTGGTTTGTGCCTCAACTCCCGACCGTGCTGTAGCGAGTCGCGAGTGATTCTCGTGTACAGTAGTTTCGTCGCGTCGTCTTATGCATTTATTTGTAGTCAATCATTGTCAAACTTTTATAAGCACGTGGGAACTTTTACTAACCATGGATCGGCTAGGGTGGAGATTTATTAAAATATTGTGTTTATAAGATCGATAATAACTACATTGTTGAGATTTTATTGGTTTGTTTATAAAGCTTTTTATGGTACATAATAAAGAACCCAGACACAAATCAGAAAAGTAAACGTACAACTGCGGACTTATCCCCAGGGTTTGTTACTGGTACCAAATTCACATTTTAAGTACCAGTAACAGAATTTTCATTATGTTAAAATTTTAAGGGTAATACTCGTATAGTACGGGTATCGTTTATGTAGTAATAGTAACGTTATAGGTATTGTTAAAATTTAAAGGTAATTTTACCGGTACGTACCTACGCGTTGTTATGTTACCGTTCCGCATGAAACTCGACTGCGAAGAGCCACATTCCCGTACCTACCGAGTCGCGATCGCGACGCACAACACTGCGATGACCAGTGTTGCCTCTCGATAATACACTATCGCTAGTCTATCGATAGACTATCTGTATTTTGAATAAAACCAATATTATCGATAGTATTGATTCTGACGACGAACAAACTATCGATAGTATTGCTTTTCTAATAAATAAATAATCGATACTATGGATAGTTTATGAAACGCAATACTATAGTTAGTTTATTCGTCATCAGGATCGATACTATCGATAGTATTGTTGGTTATCCATATTGTTGCCCTAAAACAGGAATTACTATCAATAGTACACAAACTATCGATAGTATTGTTGGTTATTAGAGATGTGTTGTTCCTTTAATCTTTAAGGTCTAAACCAATACTGAACTGTTGTGAGTAGTCGATCCGGGTCTTCTGATTCTGACCCATTCAATTAATTGATGGGTTTTCTCATGAAAGTTCACGAAACAATCGTTAAAGCCGGGTATTCCTACAAATGTAGGTATTTAATGCTGCCCGGCCGCAATTTGCATCGCGTGGACGCTGCGTCAGTGAGCTCACATGTGACCCCACCAGCGACACAGTATAGAAATAAGCAGAGGAATAGTTTTATTTTGATTAAACTTTGTTTAAAGTAGTGTTCGATACAGCTACATTATCTTATATTAATGCTGACGGGGTAGACAGAGTCCAGGGCCGTAAGACCCAAAGGCTTAGCGTGATCAAAAAATAAATCAATAGTGATGGGTTGCTAGCCGCATCGCCTATTAACATAATTTGACAGTAGCGATTTATTTATAAACAATTAATAGAAACAAATAACCCTGCAAAGTCGTTATTTAGTGTCTTTGTTTATTTTCAACCCCCGACAAAAAGAGGAGTGTTATAAGGTTGACGTGTCGGTATGTCTGTGTATCTAGGTGTCTGTTAATGGCATCGTAAGGCCTGAACGAAGATTTAATTTTTTTGTTTGAAAACTGACTTTTCGTCATAGTTCTTAGCTATATTTATTAGAAATTGGTTCAGCCGTTCAAAATTTATTAGGAGTAAACACCTTAAAGTCGGTTTTTATTATTTTTCTTGAATTTAAACATATGGGTATTATGTTGTTTTGTTATTTACTATCTATGATACAACACTGAACTTAAAAAACATGGGTCTCACCTAGATCCCAGTATTTTTCACACGACTTGCAAAGAAGGAGATTACGAATATATAGTCTATAGGGTGCAATTGAAATCATTAGCATTGATTTAACTTATCATCATACTCACCTAAAGGATATTTTGTATGGTAACAATACTGCAATTAATGCAGTAATTAAAAAGTATCAAAAAGTAAGAAAAATTAATAAAGTATCAAAACACTTCGAGTCGTGCGCGCGTACTGATACCTACGTGCCGCAAGGTCAAAGACCTTGGACGGATACAGCCAAATGGCGCGACCGACCGGCATACAAAAGTAGACCTTAATTTACGTGAATAAGGTTTGAAGTCGAATGGGGACGGGTCGTGTCACACGAAAGCTTGAGGACAATAGGTACGTTTGAAGTAGGAACGAATGTTAGGGTACCAAGACGCAACGAAATTGATACTATTATAATTAATTTATTTTTCGTATTTTTTTTTTATATTTGCAGTACAGGTATGTATCAAAGAGTCTGACGCATGTTTAGAGGTTTTCTTGAATATGAAAATGACGACTTTTGATTGAAGTTTTATTAGTCTTAAATTACTTTGTATCATGGGTATAGTAGATACTTAAAATATTGCCAACGAATTCAATTCCACCCTGTATATGCATGCATGTATGTTGAATGTATTCGATTTTCTTTATTCCTTAATGTCGCCACGGATTTGAATGTATGGCCACAGAGCAGATAATAGTATTACATACAGAACGGAAACTCGCACGTTTTTGGACCTTGTAAGCGCCTGTAAAATAGGGTTGTTGCTAGTCGCACGTTGACGTTCCCCGAGTCATTTAGGGTAATTGAAATAATATTGGTAAGAAACAACACATATTATTATTGCTCATCCACAAAAAACAACAAAGAACGAAAATTTTATAGATTTCCCAGTGATGAAAACAGGTAAGCAAAGCAACAAATTCTGTGGTGGCGACCCTGATTGTTTAACTTACACATTTGACGTATGCACAGATATATTATTTCGTTTGTAGTAGTACTAGGTATATTTGTTACTTCGTTTCTATGAAGTGCCATACCTGTGGAATGGCGTTTCGTTAGAATCCTTACATTTCAAAGTGACATGAGCTAAAAAGTCTTTTTATTGTTTCGTACCTAAAGGTTAGAAATTAGCCCAAACTCGATTGTGTTAAGTTGTTTTATAACTGAGTTCTATTGACCACCATCCGTCTGCGTAATCAGATCCTAGATAAGCATCGTCTTCCAAAAAGTACTCGTCAAAACAAATCAAACGAGACCTACTCGATGAGGTTATAACTGAGTTCCGTCGAATATCTCCCGGTTCCATCATCAGAACAGCCCATTGACATCATAATATTGTATTATCATCCGACTTACAAAAGTATACAAAATTTCAGCTAAATTGGTTGAGGATAACTGTTTGAAAATTGAGTTCGAAGATTCCACCCGAACAAACATACTTACATTTATACATACATTGCAAGTTAAATAAAAGCTTGTAAAAACATGTAGCGATATTTAGTTGTTTTATTGGTCCCATGTTAGTAAGCGCTAGCACGCGTCTAATCGGACCTGCCGAGTTCAAGTCGTCGCGCTCGCGAATTTCATATAATTATTAAGAAAATAATTATATCAAGTCAAACTCCAACCGAATGAAGTTTATAGGATCTTGTAACTGAATGCGAATTTGACGAGCCTGGATACTTAACTTATACATACCTTTTTTTAAGAGTTTAATAGTAGATTGTGCTACAAGGCGTAAAGGTAATACTTTTAAGTCGAGTGCGCTTGCGCTCTGAGCAAAACGAAGGATTCCTCAGTTGAATCACGAGCGTAGCGAGTGATTCTACGATGGAATCTTGAGTGAAGCGAGGGATTCGTGTATAACGCCCGAGACAAAAATATTACCGTACGCAAGTAGCACACATTACATCGCCATCCATGAGAAAAACTAGCAAAAAGATACAAAACAGAATATGGAGAAAGTAGAACAACTACAATACCTAATCAAAGCTCCGACAAGAACTAACCTTTATTTAGTGTCGTTTTCATTCAATAAATACTAATAATAAACTCGTAACTTTGTTTGCGTGGACCTACATATTTTAAGATTTTTATAATAACAATAAATTTAATGTGCACTATCGGCTTAAACTTACGAAAAAGGATTTAAATTTACACAAAATAATTAATTTTAACACAATATAACCTAAAACATCTGTAATTACTTTGAATCGAAGACAAAAATTGCGCTAATTATTATTTTTTCCTTTTTCGAAGCAAAGACCATAAACATTTTTACCTACATTCACGATGTATTCCAAATTGAAAAAAATACGAAGTCTGTTCCAGTTATTTATTGTATTAAAACTTAATTCTTTTGTTTTTAGCTGATTTTACATACAATCGTGTTCAATTTTCAAATTGTGTTTTAATCCCGTAAGATTTTCTTTTTCACTTTTTAATCCCGAGAGAACTAGCAGTAACTTTAGCTCCAAATGTTTTGGGATGAAACCATCGTTTTTTGAGTAGATGGGATGAAAAAAACACTTTTGTCTATGCCTCAAATGGTTTTCAAAAACTCTAAAGCACGGCCTCTGCGGGAATACCTAGCCTTAAATGTGTCCAATCGCTTTCGTCATTTTTGGTCCAAACCCAATAATTATTTTACTGAAATAATTATTTTTTATGTGACTGTAATTCTACTTTTTTTAACTAAAAAACTCATTGAACCTCATTACATGATACCTAGATGAACCACGCTAGGAATTAATTGGCCATGTGATGAAGTCATACTGAACAAGCTGGCCAGTCGATACTTAGTGACTAGTGTCGTGTAGTGGTTTGAAAATAGTATTTTATACACATAAAAATTAAAGTGTGGTTTTCGTTTTGGCTTTTACTGATTATATTTATGCATTAAAAAGCAACTGAGTTTAACTTCCATAGCGCTTATTATAATACGACATAATAAATAGTAATAATACTTTATTAAATACAAAAAAAATATAATATTTAAAATGTACATAGCACACAGAAAAAGACATTAAAATGTCCAATGGGCGTGGGTGGTCTTATAGCTAATAGCGATAATTTCTTTCAGACAGCTGATGTAGAGAAGTGAAATGCTGCCATTTCCCATAGAAGTCTGATAGACAAGGTCTATGTTAAAAATAAGTCTATCTATGTCAAACATTTTAGTCCTGCTCTCTAACACTACACGGCCTCTGTGCGGGCACTTGCGAGCACGTGTGCAGTGCGAATTGCGTTGAGACGTAACTTGGGCGTCGCATCGTGTGAACGGTAGGTAGAAACTGGGTTCGAGATTTGGAGAAAAACGCCAAAGTTCGTATGAGGGTTTTTATTCACTACGGAACCCAAAGGTTGACACGTGAAGATGGTCTTCCTGATGTCCAAGTCGCGTAGCATCTGAGGTCCAGGTATCTCGCCAAATTAGTCGCAGGTACTTCCACTTGTCGCACTGAGGTAGGTTTCCTTCGCTTCGATTCGCTTCGAAGTTATCGCTTTCGTAGCTCATACTGAACTGGCGGGACGTGCACTCGATCGCCTTTTTATAAGCGCCGATACAGCGGTCTACATTGTTCTCGAATATTCTCATATCTTGACGAATGTATTTCGATTGACGGGAAACATCGAGACGCCGGTATGTGTGTGTGAGTGCGACTAAGCCGACGACCATTCAAAGAACTCTAGCCTTTATGCTATAAGAATATAAGGCCTAGTTTCGCTTGCATTATCCTGACGTCTTTTATATACCATTACGCTCGCGAACATTCCGAGTCTATCTCGCCAGCAGAGTTCTTGCTCGTGAATATTCTACATTTATCTCGTTCGCGACACTATGTAAGCGCATAACATAATGAAACTTAAGTTGCACGGCGCAACTTGCACTCTGTAAATACCCAACTACATTTTAGTACGACAGCATAAAAACTTCGTTATATATTTATGTATTTAATTTTTTCTCATGTTACATCCCATTAATATGAAATGTCATGGGAAACGGAATATTTCAGCAGGGGCCCATTTTTGGAACGGTATTAGTCCAGGGGCTGTCATGTTGTACGGGTTTGCCGTGACAACAAAAGTATTACAAGACTTATATTGTTTTTAGAGTTTTAAATTGTTCATTGTGTCACCACGTTAACCCGTAAAGACCCGGACGGCATTAAAATGCCCACGTTCATCGTCTTTCTATTGTGTCTGGTATTGGCGGTTGCGAATGGATTAAAGTTCAAGGATCAATCAAAACAATCCTACAATTAGCAAAATTCCATATTTACGAGTTATATGTTTTGTAAGCACACGGCGCGATCGATTGAAAACACGTATAAACTCGTTCGCAGCCGCGCGCTCACCCGGCTGGTGCCTCGCTCTCTCTCCCCGCACCGCACCGCAATCACCGCAAGCATCCCGCTTCACGACATGTTCTCGCGTATTTTCAATCAAATATTTTTTGTTTTAAGTAAGACGTTAATGTGTTTAATTTTGATGAAAATGTGATTATAGTACACAAAAAGCTATAATTAAACAAAAATAACACAGTTACTATTTCTGGCTACTAAGAAAAACATTAATTTTAAAACATTAAAAAATGATGTTTAATTTTGGTCTTTAATGTCTAAAAAGACACAATATAGCTTATAAAGATATAAACATTATGGTTATCATTTTGGCCTAACTAGATATCGAGATCAGGTGAAAACTGTGAAAAAAAATGTATAAACAAAAATGGGGTCAGTTTAAATTTTGCTATTAAGTGATCGCATTTGAATGCACCTAAAAGTTAAACTAACAAGGTCTTTGGTTACCTATTATGCTTTTAGGGAAAAGTTGAGTAGTGTACAAAATGTCACGATTTTTATATAATACGGTTGCGACCGCGGATAAATTACATAATATATCTAATTAATATTTGACTCAATATTGATATCCGATAAAATATTGAAAACAACGAGTTTATTATTTATGTCCAGGTTGTGCTATTTTGATCGGTCTATATGGACACTAAAGCTCTTCAGGCTCACTCTTTATTGATCCCTATTTTGGACTATGCGGACGTGGCCTTTCTAGATCTCCCTGGAGAATTGGCTGACAAATTGGAAGCCTTTAGAATGTGTGTATTCGGTATGTGTTTGCGTTACGAAAGTTTGAGCACATTACTAGTACCGCTCTCGAATGAAATGGCTGCCCATAAAAACCCGCCGCTGTATACATGTGCTTTCTTTACTTTTTAATGTTCTCACGAACGATACCTTTTCCAATTACCTCAAAGAAAAAAAATTCAAGATATTGATCCCTTCTTTCAAGCAATAGCCTTCTTTTAGATATTCCCACTCACTCCTCCCATACTTTTTCAGACAGACAGACTTCCTAAGGAAATTAAAAGTTCAAGTATTTTGAATTCCTTTAAGAATAGGATTAAATTATTATTATTATTTTTTTTGTTAAATCTTTATTGTACATAAACACAAGACAATAAAATACATGTTAGAAGTAGAAATCAGTACAAAGGCGGACTTATCCCAGATAGGGATCTCTTCCAGTCAACCTTGAATTAAGAGGACAATTTACAACACAGGGTAGAGAGTGGGTACAATAACTATAGAACAGAAAACAGAAACCAATTAAACCTAACTACTTAACTACACTAAAAACAATTTAATTTAATTTATTTTATGAAAATTCCTGATATGGATTGAGTTAAATATAAATTATATACATATATTTGTATATTTTATGTATGATCTGTTGCTGAAAGTATATATGTACAGGTGATGTGTATGTATCTTAATCTACACTAATATTATAAAGAGGAAAGATTTGTTTGTTTGTTTGTTTGATTGTATTGAATAGGCTCTGAAACTACTGGATCGATTTTAAAAATTCTTTCACTGTTGGATAGGTATGTTATCCCTGAGTGACATAGGCTATGTATGTACCACGGGCGAAGCCGGGATGGACTGCTAGTCAGTTATATAATTATTTGTAGCATTTAGTGTTTTAGGTTGTAAATATCTTACAAGTTCCACCACACCTTTAGTCATCATCTCCTCTACTTGTAGGGTTGACTGGAAGAGATCCCTGACAGGGATAAGTCCGCCTTTGTACTATTGTGTTTCCTCTGTATTTTAATTGTGGTTTTTTATCTATCTATATCTATACATATAATAAAACAGTAAATAAAAGTGTGTCTGTACATTAAATATATTTAATAAAAGTGTACAATAAAGAATTTAGAATACGATCGCAAAAACTTTTTTAGTAACTCTAAGGTTACCTATCTTAAAGACGAAATTTTGCCATACAAATCTTATTTGTTCGAAAACGTTTTTATTTCTTTTTATTTTCCATATTTTCATTAAACCGAAATTTCATTTGAAAACTTATTGACAAACCGATTTTCAATTATAATTGTTTTCAATATCTAAATGTTTTAAAATCCTTACTGGATTTTTGCGTGAAGTTACTAATGGAAGATGATTTAGACGTTATAAACATATTTTCCAAATTATCAAAAGATTTTTCTTTAATTGACATCTTATTAAAATATATCATCTCTTTTCAACACGCAAAACGGCTAACATAAAATTATAATTATATTTTTTATATTATTTGTTAAGTTACTATAGTCACTAAAGGCTCTCTACCTTGGTGGTCGCAGTTCTAACATAACCTAACCTATAGTTTTTCCATAACCAGTTTTTGTTGTCTTTGTTATTTTCGCCCTTAGTTTGAGTATAAAAATACGTTAATTGTTGTTTTTTATTATAAAAATATATACTTAGCTTGAGTCTTGTTAAACGTGTTTTGTTTTAAATTATGACATTTATGAAACACACTTGTTTAGAATACGAAACAGTAGCTAAGTAATAATAGTAAATAAGTGACTTCGACCTTTAGTACTAGTGAACAAGACATATGTCGAACGAAAAAAAAATACATTTAATATTCGGCTATGTGTTATTCTGGAAAATCAAACATAGGTAAACTGAGTTTATTGAGGAGAAAAATTATGTAAAATAATCAGTTTGGTATTTAAAACTTCGAAGTACCGTTTTCGATTATCTGAAATTCGAACAGTAAAGTTTCGTACTAATGATAGGTTACCCTTTTTTAGTTACTCTAGAGACAAACAGAACACATTAACAGCAATAATACAAACAGACTGCAATCATATTATTATTCATACATACATATATTTTACCCCATCGGTCATCGGTTCGTCATACTATGTCAATTGTAAATCATTGCTTGTTACAGTTGAAACCCTCTGGCCCGGAGTATGCACTTCGGGCGAGCAGCAGTCACCCATCAACATCATGACGCGGGACACGGTGCTGGACGTCAGCGGGGTGCACATCCAGGGCCCGCTAACGTTCAGGGGCTACGGCAACGTCAGACTGTCCGCATTCAACAATGGACACACACGTATGTGCATCTACCGAAAAAACGTCACAAGCTTACGCAGTAAAAAAATCTAGGTCTATGGTCACACGTGCGAATCCAGCTAAAAAGAATCCAGAAAAAGCTCACAACATTTATCCCAATCCGGTAGATAACAACAACTCAAATCAGACACTGTAAACGTTAAATGAAAAGAGACATTTTCTATGGAAATTGTATGAAATACGAAAACGTGACGTCATGCGCTTTTAATTTCAGTTTTTCTGTAATAATAAATCTAAAATCATGTTGAACCGATTTTGATAAAATTTCACCACTTTGCAAGTATACCCTTTCAAACAAAAAAATAATTTTTATTCGGTCCCAGCGTTTTCGAATAATCGGTGATAATACATAAAAATAAGCGGCCAAGTACGAGTCGGACTCGCCCATGAAGGGTTCCGTAGTAGCAAATAACATAATATAAAAGTCTTGTAGTATGTTTTTTTTAAATTTTTATATTTGAGTTGATTGAATGAAAGGTAAATTGCCGTTTATGATTTATGACCTATTAAAAAAAAACTACTTACTAGATATCGTTCAAACCAATTTTCGCTGGTAGTTTTTATGGTAATGAACATCATGTATTTTTTTTTAGTTTTATAATTCCCTTAATTTAGAAGTTACGGGGGGGAGGGGACACTTTTTTCCACTTTGGAAGTGTCTCTCGCGCAAAGTATTCGGTTTAGAAAAAAATGATATTAAAATCCTCAATATCATTTTTGAAGACCTATCCATAGATACCCCACACGTATGGGTTTGATGAAAAATATTTTTTTGAGTTTCTGTTCTAAGTATGGGGAACCCCCAAAATTTATTGTTTTTTTTTCTATTTTTGTGTCAAAACCTTAATGCGGTTCACATAATACATCTACTTACCAAGTTTCAACAGTATAGGTCTTATAGTTTCTGAAAAAAGTGGCTGTGACATACGGACGGACAGACAGACAGACAGACAGACAGACATGACGAATCTATAAGGGTTCCGTTTTTGCCATTTGGCTACGGAACCCTAAAAAGATCGCGACAAATCGATTACCTTCTCCTTTTTTGGAAGTCGGTTTAAAATCGTTCGTCATTGGTCGGAAAAAAACAAACAATTGGTCGGTTCAAAACAATTCCATTCACGTCAAGATTTTTTCATTATTTGTTAAAGTCATTTGAAAATTTTAGTGATACATCTACGTCTACCTTTCTTTTTTTTTTATGTATATTTGAAAACGCCTACACCGATATGTTTTTTTTTCAAGTACACTTGTCAGGTGATCCCATAGAAATTTTATCTCAATCGACTCTGAAGTTTGGAGGTGAAGTAGGTTTTTAATTTTGAAAAATGATTCTTCTCCAAATATTATATGCAAATCAATGGTCACCGAGGGATCCCAAAGGCAGGGAAAAAATAGTCGGAACAGTTTATAAAATTAGTGTTACGAACGACCCGTTGCTTGACGTCATCTAAAAATATTCATATCAATAAGGAATAATAAATAAATGATTTTTTACTTTTCTGATACAGCTTTTAAAGCCTTATATTGTAGTGATACATCTGAAATGCTAAAAAATACCAAAAAATACCTAAAAATATTTTTTATTTTTTTCACCAGTCCGCTGGGACAACGTAGACGGCAACCCCCCGCCGGTGGTGAGTGGGGGCCCACTGCGCGGCAACTACACCTTCATGCAGTTCCACCTGCACTGGCTCTCCTAACACGCTATCGACGGCATCAAGTGAGTACTTAGGTACATAATTGGTCACAATATTTTGCCGCAGGAAGACCATTAGGCTGTAACGATGTTTCCTTCATGTCCTCCTTTCTATCATTTCATTATCTTCAAATTCAATTTCTAAATTCAATTTTTAAATTCCAGGCATTACCAGACTCTAAGTTAATTCTGCAAAGCTCGTTAAACATGGCAACAAACCGTAGAACACAGGAAAACCTAATAAGGATTTTGTCAATTGTGGAATTAGCCATAAATTAGGCGAATGCGTAGGAATTATTGATTGATGATTAGTGTTTGATTTCGACTGGCGTCATACTGAATCATTATCTTTATGATGATGATGACATCATCATCATCATTTCAGCTGCATAACGTCCACTGCTGGACATAGGCCTCTCCCACGGATTTCCAAAATGACCGATCTAGAGCGGCCTGCATCTAGCGCCTTCCAGCGACCTTGGTCAGGCCGTCATACTAAATCTTAGAAGGTAAATAGGAGATTACCTAAGGAAAAAGGTTTGTCCACAGAAAAAAATATGTTTATAAACACAGTAGAAAAACAAACAAATACTTACCTCTTTTGTGTAAACTTAGGTAAACTATAAATTGACCGCTGTGACAATAAATTTTAAAAAAAAAAACTACTTATACTTACTGACTGATGTATAACGGAATGTATCAACAGTAAAGTAAAAAGAAATTGTGAGTTAATAAGAGAAGCAGAATACTACAATTAATAGTAGTTTATGATACAAGTGTGGTAAATTGTTAATTAAAGTTAAGGCGGGTTGACAAACTAGCGGGCGAAGCCCGCGCGTTTTTCTATGGAACCGAGACTTATGATTGACAATAATACCACACGTGTGCCATACTACGTTTTTCAACACATTAGGCACCAAACACACGAGCAGCATTTTGCTGTCGACCACCCAACTGCATGCTGTCGACGCAGCAAACTGCATGCTGTCGAAACAGGTTTTGCGTTGCGGCAGCAACTTCAACTTCGCGTCGGCGCGAGCGTCGACCAATGGCGACAGCTAGCCGCGGCATGCTGCGGTGTGCTGCGCGTCTAATATTTCGTCAGTCGAGTACAAATAGACCTAGAGCGCACATGTATAAAACTGGATGATTTTGTTATTGATCCTATATTGAAAAAAAATTTATTAAGAAACAAATTCTATTCTATTAATTTGGCTGAAAATCTAAAAATACTGTAAGTTTTACTTGATTAAACACCACTATTGGCTTTTTAAAATAATTACCTCTCGTTCATTGTTAATTATTGTCTGTGATTAATTAGATATTAAAAGTGTACTTTGTTGATCTTATTAAAAAATAAATCAAGAAAGATTCTTAATTTGCAAAATTGCTTTACTTTACGATTGTCATGGCAATCCTTACCTCAGCTGAAATACTTTGGCGCATTAAAGTCTCTTTGGGAGTTAAAGAGTCTTTTAAAGTGGCAGTTAAGGGTCCCCCGACCCTAGACCAAAATACAACTTTCCATACAAACGTAGTCTACGTTTTATTTCAAAACGACATGTCCGATTTGGGCAAAATTTTGTAATTTCAAAGATATTGCAATTATCTAGGTTTATATTTAGTTTTCGACACTAAAAATATGAACTTGAAATAGAATATAGTGTTTTATATCATTTTTGACCATTAGTACGGGAAACTTCTAAATCGTTATATTTTCTTTCCAGTTCATAATTTTACTATAGGAAACCCGATATAACCCTAGATAATTGCAATTTCTTTACAATTACCAATTTTTACCGGAATCTGACATGTGGTTTCAAAATTAAACGTGTACTACGTTTGTATGGAGAAGTCTAGGGTCGCCGGACTCTTAACTCGTCAAATAACGCTATTGACATCCGAATATAATTAAAAAACTTTTTCTCATCTTTTCATAAAAGCGGATAAAGAGTACAGAAATTACTGTGTTCTTTGTACGTTAATATTTCGTGAACCCATATTAAACAATTTTGTCTTTTACGTTTGCGTCTACGAAGCAAAAGCAACAATAGTGTTTCCTCCTCAGTTCATTTTTATACTGGTGCCTGTACTATAACAAAGCTGTCGACATTGATAGACTGTAGCCGTCGACAGCGGCATTTTGCTTCGTCGACAGCGCAGTTTGCTGCGTCGACAGCTGCAGTTTTACTGCGTCGACAGCTTGCTGTTGGGTGGTCGACAGCAAAATGCTGCTCGTGTGTTTGGTGCCTTAGTGGGGAAAAAAGAACTTCATTTTATATAAATTCATTTTAGTGATGTTACACGAATTTTACTCACCTACTAGGATATAAAATGGAATAATTTGAGTAAAACAAGGTTTCGGTATGAGTCGAGGCTGGCTGCATGCAAGATATTCGTTATTTTGGATTTATAGAATCTTATTCCTAAAACATTTCAAAAAACACTTTACCGCACCTGTGCGGTAAATAACATTTACCGCACAATTTCGAATGTGTGCGTAATGAATGGCATTACATAAATAAATTCAGTGTGGTAAATAGACTTTCCGAGCTAATGTGTTAAAAAAATATTATACAAAAACCCCTCAACGAGTTTAGTTTTGGAATCTCTTTTTAAGGAGCTACAAAAGTCCACATAACTTAGGAATTTGAAATATTTACGTATAATAAATAAAACAGTAGCTCTACTGTAAATCAAAAGATACCTAACTGGAGATAAGCATGTTTCTACGAGAAACTCAGATACAAAACACATATCTCAGAGGTGTGTTAATCTTGAACAAATACGATAAAATTTAGTCAAATTATAAAAATGATGTAATTCTACGATTACATTTGTTTTAAAAAAATTGAAGTACATATAGGTATAGTAACTATATTGTAATAATTTCATTGAAATTGAATCCACTGACAAGGCTAACGTCACAAAGCCTTCAAGACTATCCTAGCTACTAGCCTACAAGACAAAAAAAACCTGTTTATCCCTATAATTGACTGGGAGAGAAAGCATTGTAGAATAAAGTTTTAATAAATAAATACATTAATACTTAGATTCGCCATTTAGCTTAGTCATGTTCGGATGATCATCAACTGAAAGGAAAATACCTTTTGCCCAGATATCCATTGGAGATCCACATGGTGCATATCAAGACTGGACTGACGGTCGAGGAGGCTGTGGAAAGGCCAGATGGACTCGCGGTCATCGGTGTTATGGCTCAGGTGAGTAAATATTGCCAATCTATGGTCTAGTCAATCTCTTGACAGATTCGTTAGTAATAATACTCTCGGTAAGAACAAGTTTATGTGACAGGCAAATTAAAAAACCCCCAGCGTCAAATAACACCATCTTGTGATAAGTGGCGGAACTACATATTCCAAACGATGATGGTGAAATTGATATCCGTAGCGCTATCTATCTATCTATAGGCACGTGGAACGTGAAGACATTGCTGGATCCCGGCAAATTTGAGGAACTTAAATTAGAAATGAATAGGCTGAAAATAGATATATTAGGATTAGCTGAGACGAGATGGGGGGGTAGTGGAGATTATTGGAGTGATGAGTACAGAATCATTTATACAGGAGCGGAGAAACAGGGAGAACATGGCACTGCAATTATTTTGAACAGGGAATGGGGATCAAAAGTAGAAAACACCTTACATGTAAACGAAAGAATAACAGCAATTAAGATAAATGATATGAAAACTAATACATATATAATTCAAGTCTACATGCCCACTGGTACCCACCCTGATGAAGAAATAGAAGAAATGTATGAACAATTAAACACAATAATAGATTTAGTAAAAGAGAAAGATAACTTGATTATAATAGGGGATTTCAATGCAGTAGTAGGAGAGGGTAATGTAGAAAATATAATAGGTAAATATGGATTGGGGAAGAAAAATGAAAGAGGAAAGAGATTAATAGAATTCTGCAAAGAGAACGATTTAATAGTCACTAATACTATGTTTAAACAGCCAAAGAGAAGACGGTACACTTGGAAGATGCCTGGTGATATAGGCCGATTTCAAATTGATTATATTATAGTACAAAATAAATTTAAGGAAAACGTTAAAATAAGCAAAACTTATCCAGGAGCAGATTTAAGTACAGATCATAATTTGTTAGTTAGCAAAATAAACATGCATATAGGTAAAAAAAGTAGAATAAATAGACCAAAGAAAATAGATCTCACTAAAATAAAAGAAAATTCTAGTCAAAGCGTGCAATATAGTAATAAAGTAGGAGATAAAATAGAATTATACAAAAAGAATAGAAATACAGAAGAAAGTAAAGATGTAGAGAAAAACTGGTGCGCATTAAGAGATATTATAAAAGATAGTGCAGAAGAGCATTTACAAAATAGAAAAATAGTACCGCGGAAGAAATGGCTAAATAACGAAATTCAAGATTTGATGTTGGAACGTAGAACACTCAGAAACAAGAACGATATCAAAAGCATACAAGAATACAAACGATTATCTAATAAAATAACACTGAAATGCAGACAAGAAAGAGAGAAAGCCATTGAAAAAGACTGCGACGACGTAGAAAGATTTTTAAATAAAGGAAAACCAGACATAGCTTATAGCATCATAAAAAAATTAAAAACAAACCATAAAACAAAAAGTACAGTTATTTTAAATGAAGACAATAGAATATTAATAGACGATAGAGAAATAGTAGAAAGATGGGTTGAATATATAGAAAAACTTTATGATGGAGAAGGTTTGTGTGATGAGGATATAGAAGATGAAAATAGGGTAGAAGAAAACGAGATAGGGCCTGAAATAACGCGCGAAGAATTTGAATTTGCACTCAATAGTTTACAAAATAACAAGGCCGCTGGAGTAGATGGAATACAAATAGAACTTATTAAATATATTAAATGTCACACACTCATAGACGAGATATTTAAATGAATACAAGAAATATATAAAACAGGAAAAATACCAAATGATTTTAAAATAAGTAGAACCGTTACGATACCAAAAAAACCAAATACGAAAAGATGTGAAGAATATAGAACGATTAGTTTAATTACACAAGCATCAAAAATATTGATAAAAATAATACAAAATAGAATCCGACCTAAAGTAGAAAATATAGTAGGCAACGACCAATATGGTTTTCGCAAAAACAAAGGCACTCGAGAAGCAGTTTTAGCACTTAGAATTATAATAGAAAGAAGATTGGAACTTGGTTTAGAAACACATATTGCGTTTATAGATTTAGAGAAAGCGTTCGATAAAGTAAATTGGATACTAATGATGAAGGCGCTTAAGAATGCTGGCATAGACTTTAGAGACAGGAGAATAATCAAAGAACTGTATAAAGAACAAGAGACAATAATAGAAAGTAATAATGAAAAAAGACAGGCTAAAATACGACAGGGAGTGAGGCAGGGTTGTCCACTTTCTCCACTGATATTCAATCTATTTATAGAAGCAGCAATATCTCAAATCAAAGACCAAGATTTAGGAGGAGTTAGTATTAATGGAGAAAAGATACATTTTATAAGATTTGCAGATGACATAGCAGCCCTTGGAAGCAGTTCACAACAGTTAGAAAAGTTAATAGAAGCAATGAATAATATTTTTAAAGAACATAAATTGAGTATAAACATAAATAAAACCAAGTCCTTAATTGTCTCAAAGTCAGGTCCAGTAATTAAAAATATCCAACTTAATAATAAAACAATAGACCAAGTTCAGAGTTTCAAATATTTAGGAACTATTATCAACGAAGAGGCAAGATGCTCAGAAGATATTAAGAAGAGGATTGCTATTGCAAAAAGTACATTTAAGAGTAAAAAATACATATTTTGTTCTGGTATTAAAGAAAGTTTACGTAAAAGATTTATTAAAACATTTATATGGAGCACTGCCTTGTATGGATGTGAAACGTGGACGATGACCAAAAAGGATAGAGATAGATTAGAAGCATTTGAAATGTGGTGCTGGAGGAGAATGAAAAAATTAAGTTGGACAGAAAAAATTACAAATGAGAAGGTATTAGAGGATGTGAGAGAGAAAAGACAAATAATACAAATTATAGAAAATAGAAGAGGCAAAATGTTCAGTCATCTACTACGCCACGATGCATTCTTTAAAACAATAATGGAATGAAAAATAGAAGGAAAGAGAGGAGTAGGAAAACCCAGAAGGAAATTTATAGACCAAATAAAAGAAAAATTAAAAGTGAAAACATATAAAGAGGTTAAGAACTTAGCGGAAGAAAGAGAGACATGGAAGGCACTCCACCGACAAGAGCCCAGCTCTTAAATATAAGAAGAAGCGCTATCTATCATAAGCGTTAACCCCAAATAAGTGCTAAATGGCTGAAAAGATTTTTATCCAACATAGCTAAGAACCACCGCAAGCAACATAGCAAAAACTTGCTTTCACGTTAAATAACTGCATCGATTTCGGTCTATTCATTCGAAAGCTACGATGCCACAGACAAACAGACATTAGCCTCAAACCTTTAACACCATTCTTTTTTGTCAGGGTTTAAAAGGAAGTTTTTCAAGCGTCCCTATAGACTACGTTTTACGCGACAAGAGCAAAATAAAAAGTTACCATAAATGGTCAAAAGGAGTTCTGCCTGTTTGCGATGGGTGTATGAAAATTAACTTTTTAACTGACTCCAAAGTTCGACTACATGTTTTTATGAGTAGGTATGTTATAATGTTACGCGATATCTTCGCCAAATTTGAACTGATTCCGATAAAGTTTTTTTTATTTAAAAGTTATCTATTTGATCCCATATTAGAAAGTTTGGAGATATAAAAAGTACGTTCTTTTTGTGAAAAAAAAAAGACGTGTGGCATTCGGGGACTGCCGCGGTAAAGCTATTGCAAACAAAGAAGGACGGCAACGTCGCAAACGGACGACGGAGACGAAGCGGCAACCTACATGGTAGGCGGAGCGTGAGGTTTTTTCGTTACGGAATTCGCTCCCCGCGCTCAAGGCCCGCGATAGAAGCTATGCAATAGCTTAAAAATATTATAATTAATTTATTGGTTGTTTTATTCTTTATCAGGTGGTCGACGGAGTAGGCAGCTCGTTTGCTTTAGAAGAACTGATGTCGGTGATCCCCTACATCCTCGACACATCGACCGGGAAAAGTGACCCCATGAATTACGACTTGACGTAAGTACAGAATCCTACACAAATGTTACAGGCAGGCTAAAAGTGCAGAAAATGTTACTTCATGCGGAACTTGTTCCAAAGAAAAACTATTTTGTTTTCTTTTCTATTTTCATTGTCTATACTGGCCTACAGCAAGGAAAAAGCCCCCTGAAAATACTATAAGTAAGTACCTTTATGTACAACGGTAAAAGATATATGCGAAATAAATTGAACCACGGACTATACAAGATCGCTATATAATTATGATATAAAATAACTGGTAAAAAAAACCACCATACAAAAGTGTGCAGCCACCTAGGCAATTTGTGTGGTTGTCAAATTGTTTTATAGTAATCTACAAGAAAATTTTCCTTTTCATCTATTATTCTATAGCTCGCTGAATATTATGTAACCGACTGCGTTCTTGAATCTCCCCGAAAAAGGTCAACCAATCTGTCCATGACCAAATAAATTGTGAATCCACAATCCACTGATCTTCGTAACGAAAAGGTGAAAACCCTTAGGCCGAGACAATCGCTTGACGAATCTGCCTTAGGTACCTGATGTACCTTTCTTCGGCGAACAAAAAGTACAAAGGCAGGTAGTATTAGCTACGGTACGAAGTATCTTGAGTACTAGTACATGCTTACCCAAGGTAAACTAGTACTAATACGGCCAAGTGCGAGTGGAACTTGCGTGGAATAGTGCCAAAGTCAATCACATATTATGAAATCCTTACAGTAAGACACAAGTTAACTACACTATCTAGTAGTGGTAACTATCTTTCTAAATTTTAGGCAGTACTTACGGAGATCAGGGCGGGGAATGGTAAATTTTTGTCTTCTTGCGTGATTAAAATAAAAACTATTTATTTTACAATAATAAGAACACACAGAAAGGACGGCCAAATTTTCTGTGTTTTCTGCGACGTTTCTATGAAACGAAGGAGACATATGTCTGCGCCCCGTCTGCCGTCAATTTCTGTGTTCCCGGCGACTAAGGGTTTTGAAATTATTTGTAAGGAACCCTTTTAGGGTTCCAAACAAACACCGTACTTATTAACTTTACTGGTCACCAGGAGGCTCTTCAGCCCGGACCCGCAGTCCTACTTCACGTACCACGGGTCGCTCACCACGCCCATGTGCCAGGAGGTGGTCACGTGGATCGTCAACGACAAGCCACTGCTCATTTCTGATGAACAGGTAAGGCCATGTAGACCTAATTATGTTTCATGTGTAATACGGTTCTTTAACGATGCTAGCTGAAAACCACTGACTTGCCCGGTCAAATGACGTTTAGACAATTGGGTAGATCTAGAGATTTTTGTCTCCACTGCAGGAGCACGACCCTCTCTGTTCCACTAGAGCCATACTTGGCTACAGCAGCCAGAGGACTTGGCTTACACTCTCTCCTCGCTGGCCAGACGTGTTGGAGAGGTCTCATTGATATTTATAAACTTTGTTTAGCGTATTTCCTAAGTCGCCTTCTACAACATCCACAGGAGGAGTTGGAGTGGCCCTATTCTACTCTGTCGGAGACAACGCGGCACCTTAGGTAGAAGACTGAGACAAAACTAAATTATTCGGTACAGTTCATAAAATAAACGTCACAAAATAGTAACACTTTTCATTGATCATATCCATTTTCAACATGATTTTTTGATGTTGAGAGCGCTATTTGACTTCAAAAAAGCATAACGTCACGCTTTTGTATTCCATACACCGACCTCTTATATATATGGAGCTCAGTGATTCCATACAAATCCAACAGAAAATGTTTGCTTTGACATACATACATACATACTATCACGTCTTTATCCCTAATGGGGCAGACAGAGCATTTTGGGTCTTGCGGTTCTATGCAGAGCCCAGGGTCGCAAGACCCAAAAGCCACGTTTAGCGTCATGGATTTTTGCTTTGACGTTTAGGAAAAAGTGCCTGATTTAACTTGTTGTCATCTAGCGGATTCTGACATATTTCCGCGGTTTCGTCGTGTTTTTAGCAGAGTTTCATACAAACTTTCACCCCCTATTTAACCCCCTTCGATAATCTTTTTTGCAATAGTGATATATATAGACAAAAAATTTTTGTTTTGATTCTTGAGCTCATTTGCCTTTTTTAAATTTCTAACATGACCAAACTCTTTTCTTTTTCCCAAGTTGAAAATCCGAGAAATAATTTTAGCTTTTCTTCCACAGTACCGGGTGTTCGGTGAAGTGAACATTGGCGGCATCGACAACTACCGGAGTCTGCAGCGGGTCAACCGCGTGGTGTACCGCTCCGTGGCCTCCTGTGCCCTGTCCCTGGCCCCCGGTCTGCTCAGTACGCTGACGACGCTCTTCCACTGCCTCTCTTCCAAACTCACCAGCAGTATTGGCAAAGGCGTCTGCTACATCCTCAATATGAAGAAAAAATTCCTTGGAAGCGCCGTCAAAGAGTGTTCTAAGGTTGCAACTTGGTAGTTTTTTTCTCGTAGGACTCATCATCTTTAGTTTAGCTGATTCGAAGTCCTTGCTTTACTTCGTGGTTTTTCCTTTTCTATTTTGGATGATATTTAGCATCCAGGAACATGAAACCCCTACGAGTATCATAGATACCACTCCATGGCTTCCTGCGCCCTGTCCTTGGCCCCTGCTCAGCACGCTGACAACGCTCTTTGACTGCCGTCTTCCAAACTCACCAGCAGTATCGGCAAAGGCGTCTGCTACATCCTCAATACGAAGAAAAAAAACCAAAGTTTAGCTTTAGATTTAGCTAAGGTTGCAACATGGTAATTTTTCTCTCTTAGGACCCGTTTTCATCGCAGATATTAAGTTTAGCTTTAGATTTGAAGTCCTTACTTCACTTCGTGGTTTTTTCCCTATTTTGAATGATATTCAGCATACAGGATCATGAAACCCCTATGATTATCGTAGATACCACTCCAAGGCTTCTTATGTCCTGTCCTCAGCCCCTGCTCGGTACGCTGGCCATGCTCTTCCATTGCCTCTTTTCAAAACTTACCAGCAGCATCGGTAAGGGCATCTGCTACATCTTTAATATTAAGAGGAATTTCCTTAGAAGCGCCGTCAGGGAGTGCTCTAAGGTTGCAACTTCATAGATTTTCTTTTTTCTCTATTTACCGGTTATAATTTCAGCTGTGTTGGCTTAGAGTCTGTTTGCTTTTCCTACTCAGTCGTCACAAAATGCTGTTCAACCAGCTGTGCTGATTCAATTTTTTTATAAAATTTGAGAAAATCATTATAAAATTATTTGAAGTAGATGCTCTCTTTAAATACTTCGTACAAACGCTTAAAATCAACCTTTAGAAAGGTTACGGATGAGATTTGTTTATCACAATTATATGGTAATAAATAAACTTATAAATGTATTTATCAAATACATTATAAATAATTTATAAGTTCATAGCAATTGATATGCTAAGCCAATTTACGATCTCCAAGAATAATTGTATTTATTGATCCGTAATATATATATCATAGTAATAAATATATATCTAAATCTATTGTCTTTAGCCAACAATATAAGACGTAGTAAATAAAAGAGATTATACGAAAATTGTATGGATATAAAAGATTATTGATAAAAGTAAAAAATGGATGACTTCATATTATATTAATAGTAGTTATTAATTAATTCCGTCACAGGTGACGTAAAATTATCTGTTCGATAAAATACGCTTACACCTAATCCATAAGTTCATACAATTGTTTCACACACGTGATAATGCGTGACTATACTTATTAAAAAAACTGCATTCCTTATAAGTTATACACTAAGGTTTTACAGCACAACGCTTCTGATTATAAGAGAACTGTTTTTTGTGTCAATGTACGTAGCGTAGACACCTGTTTTAGGAGGGTAGACATTTTATGAATATTATAAAGGTTAGTATTAGTATTCATATCGAAACAAAAATTAAATAAAAAACTACAACCGTCAATCTCATGTCCCGAGTTTATATGAATTACTAAATAATACATTTCTATACATTATTGTTAGTATAGAGTCATATAATTAGCTGTTATCTATATTTAGATTTTCCCTCAAAAAAAACTGGCATCATTTATATTTATTTAAACTTTGTTACATACAAATAAGTACAATAGGGGTCTAACTTAATGCTAAAAGCATTCCTTAACTGTCAAACCTTAATAAATTCTCATGATTACGAGTATTTAGAAAGCTATTAGCGAGATATATACTAGTAGATTTTATATCAATAATTATGTAAGAAGAAACATAGCAATAATTGTAAAGCATTATATATTGCAATATTTATGCACAATGTCGCCGTTTATTTAAATAAATTTTAAGTTACCCTTGTCTGCTAGTCATAAGTTAGATATTATTAAATAAGCAAAGTCGATTAAGATTTTATCTTTATTAGTAATGTTAATTATAGACCCATTATCTTATTATTGTTATTGATATCAAAGATTACCTACCCCTATTTTTAAATACATATCTGAATTAATAATATCGCTATGTAATCTTTATTTACAACATATATTTTAAAGAAACACCGACGACATTAACGTTTCTTTTATTATTATTTTTACAAGTTACAGTTAAGTTTTATATTTTTCATATTGTATTATACAAACTTAATTATAACATTATTTAATGTCATTATTAATATTATTATATATCATCTCCATCATCATATTATACAAAGTCTAACAAAATTTGCAATTACTGGTATTATTTTAGGACTGAATTTAGTCCATGTTATAAATCAATTTTCCCCAAAGATAATCTACAGAAATCTGTTAATTATTTTTTACATCATAACTGATCCAATTTTTGTAAAAACTAAGCTAAATTTATGATCCTTGGAGAAGTTAGATCAGTATCATAAAATTCATAGATGAATCTTTCGTTAAAATAGTTTCAGTATTTCTTATTGGATGTTAAATATATCAATATCTTGTTAACGAACCTTCTGTTTAATGCTAAGTAATATAAGGACAAAATGAAATTATTTAAAAAAAGATAAGTTCATTTTTACCCAGTGAAAAATAAATTCTAAATTACATGTAGCTATTATAATTTTGAATACTCTAAAATGAACTGAAATTATTTAATTTCTACTTATTTGAACTCAGTGCAATAAATTAGTTTAATAATATTGTGGCTGTATTAGAATGTAAATGACAAAAGTTTAGAGGGGGGCTGTGAATTATTTATTGTATAATTAATATAGTTATTGTTGCGACCAGTCGGTGCTGTCAACTTTACGTTCGTGTCGTCCCATCGTTAGATATTAAATTAAAAATAAATTAATATTAAGTAATTGAGCGTCCATTGTTTTAATGAATTCATACCTTTTTATACAAATATGTCCGACACCTTTTCCTACTAATTGCCAGTGTTGTAACTTACAATACTTTCTCACAACAGGTACATACAACCGCACACAATTTGGATATTACTTCATGTATAATAATGTTATAAGTATATTCGCTACGGACCAAGTGATAAATTAGGACATAATGAACAATGACAAGCTATTTTTGCCGAAGTAATCCTTACTTCCTTATCCTGACTAATATTATAAATGCGAAAGCGAGTTTGTATATTTGTTTGTTTTGTTACCACTTCACGGTTCAAACACTGGAGTCACTGGACCTATTTAGATGAAATTTGATATGGATATAGTTTGATACAAAGGCAGGACATAGGATAGATTTTATCCCGAAATTCCCACGGGGAGCGAAGCCCACGGGCACAGCTAGTAATTATAATTTGAACTTCCTTATTTACGAAAGCAACCAATTTGCCTTTCCCGAATTATATACGCTGACTTTTCATTGGTTTTGGAAAAGAAAATGTCGTATAGTAAATAAATTACTCTATCCATATACGTAAGCCATATTTGTGTATGACATAAGATAAAAAAGTTAAAAAAATGATTTTCGATCGAGATCACGTAGTACACTTGCCCAAAACTGTCGCGTGAACTCGCGTGACCCCGGCGGCCGGGCGGCGGCGGCATTACGATTACGATTTGATCTCACGATTTTACTTTCGAGTTTTAGTCAAAAAAAATTGGTTCTGAATTTTTATAATGACTAGCTAATTAGGTCTTATTAACGATTCTTATTAAGGGTCCCCCGACCCTAGACCAAAATACAACTTTCCATACAAACGTAGTCTACGTTTTATTTCAAAACGAAATGTCCGATTTGGGCAAAATTTTGTAATTTCAAAGATATTGCAATTATCTAGGTTTATAACTAGTTTCCGACGGTAAAAATATGAACTTGAAATAGAATATAGTATTTTATATCATTTTTACGGTTCCGTAGCCAAATGGCAAAAACGGAACCCTTATAGATTCGTCATGTCTGTCTGTCTGTCTGTCTGTCCGTCCGTATGTCACAGCCACTTTTTTCAGAAACTATAAGACCTATACTGTTAAAACTTGGTAAGTAGATGTATTATGTGAACCGCATTAAGGTTTTGACACAAAAATAGAAAAAAAACAATAAATTTTGGGGGTTCCCCATACTTAGAACTGAAACTCAAAAATTTATTTTTCATCAAACCCATACGTGTGGGGTATCTATGGATAGGTCTTCAAAAATGATATTAAGGTTTCTAATATCATTTTTTTCTAAACCGAATACTTTGCGCGGGAGACACTTCCAAAGTGGAAAAAAGTGTGTCCCCCCCCCCCCCCCCCCGTAACTTCTAAAATAAAGGCATTATAAAACTAAAAAAAATACATGATGTTCATTACCATAAAAACTACCAGCGAAAATTGGTTTGAACGATATCTAGTAAGTAGTTTTTTTTTTAATACGTCATAAATCATAAACGGCAATTTACCTTTCATTCAATCAACTCAAATATAAAATTTAAAAAAAAACAACTACAAGACTTTTATATTATGTTATTTGCTACTAAGGAACCCTTCATGGGCGAGTCCGACTCGCACTTGGCCGCTTATTGACCATTAGTATGGGAAACTTCTAAATCGTTATATTTTCTTTCCAGTTCATAATTTTAGTATAGGAAACCAGTTATAACCCTAGATAATTGCAATTTCTTTACAATAACCAATTTTTACCGCAATCTTCGGAATCTTACCGGAATTTTTATCGGAATCGGAGACATGTGGTTTCAAAATTAAACGTAGACTACGTTTGTATGGAGAAGTCTAGGGTAAGGGGACTCTTAAGTGGCCTTCGGATCCAAAACCAATAAAAAATCACCGTGTATGTACAGGACATATGTAGATAGGTTACATTGCTGCACCATAACCTATACTACTGTACTAACAAGGGTCGAATGCATGACTCTAGAAGAATACTTTCGGCGGCTAGTGTATGCCCCAAGGCCCACCCTGCTCGTTTCGCATTAATTCCTGTTTAATTTAGAAATGTAGTATACCAAAAGGGCAGAAGGGACAGCAGGTCAATGACCCCATTACCTGATGTCTCAGAACCGGTGACAGCTGCGGGGACGAAGATTTATAGCGGATGAGCCACTTAAACACCTCCAATTCGGAACAGGGGTCATCTTTATAATAACCGCATGTACGTAAGTAGGTATGACTGCAGGTACAACAAGATATAAATATATAACGTCTAAAAAAATATACGTACTCTAAAAATTTAAAATTCAAATTCGAAATTTTACCTACATTGCTAGCAAAATTTTAATCGTGTAAATTAATAAAATAAACAAGAAAATTAACTAAAACTAATAACTTAAATTACTTTTAAAAATAGGCCTGGCAAATCGCTGTCCCGTGGTACCGTGTCCAGAAGGCTGGCAGCATTGCCACGTTGTATGGCAATGCTTATCTTTTGAGCCAGATAAAGGCCAGCCCTCTGGTCACGCGTGATATCAGTCAATTTTCGGGCGTCGGTATTTTATAATCCAAATTGTGTAAAAATAAAAAAAACTGCCTCCGTGGTGTAGTTGTTAGAGCGTTTGGCTCATACCCGGAGGTCGCGGGTTCGATTCCCAGCGGGGGCAACGACTTTGTGTTGTTGTCCTAGTTTGGTTAGGACATTGCAGGCTGATCACCTGATTGTCTGATAAGTAAGATGATCCGTGCTTCGGAGGGCACGTTAAGCCGTCGGTCCCGGTCACTGTCTTTGACATTGGTCGTCACCTAAAACCATGTCAGAGGCGTTTAAGGCGGTTTAAAAATTCTGACACTAGTGTTAGTCAAAACACACGATAAGAAGAAGAATCTAAATTAAAATTTTAATTTATTTATTAGACCTTTACAGGCACTTTTACACATCAATAAGTATTTACATTACGTGTTGTGTACTTTAAACTCTAATTTATTTTTAAGGAAAAGCTACCGATACCAGCGCTTCGCAATGACCTCTGCTGAAAAGAAACGCCGAAAGAAAACTTATAACATCAAAAGGAAAAAGACGTGATAAAGCAAGTACTTATAAATAAGTAAATATACAGGGTGGCCAAATAACAGGTATACACTTTAGTTTTGTATTTTTATTCTATTAAATATAAAATATATCAAGTATTCCTTGTTAAATATAATATTTAGGGCCGGCAGTTAAGCATGGAAAATAATGTCAGACATGTCCACCTCTAGCAGCATCACAGGTGTGAACCCCTTTCATCGCGTTTTTCATCACATTTTCACACATTTCCTACGTTATCTCAGTGACTGTGTCTCGAATATTTTGATTTAATTGCTGAAGGTTTATTGGCTGTTAGCATAGACACGTCCCTTTAGATATCCCCACAGAAAAAAGTCAGAGCTGATCTTGGGGGCCAATCAATGTCACCGTTTCTCGAAATTAATCGACCGGGAAACATTATTTTTCAAGTTTCGTTAAACGTTTTAATAATTAAAACACGTTGTTCCGTCGTAAAACGCTCCATAATAAATTTGCCGTATCTACACAAAGTAATATTCATCCAACAACTGTCATATTTACCGCCAAAACAAAATGGTGGCAAAAAAAGTTGTATACCTCCAAGTTGGCCACCCTGTATAAAGGGACTAATCACACTGATTGAGCTAGCCCCAAAGTAAGAGTCTGTTATGGGATGCTAGCTCAACGATACTATATTTTGTAACAAATACATATATAGATAGACACCCAAGACCCAGGTCAATCTGAAAAAAAAAATCCCATCTTGACCTAACTGGGGATCGAATCCGGGACCACCGGTGTGACAGAGTGGCATGATGACCACTAGACCACAGGGGTCTAGGCCACTTATGCAAGCAAACTTAAGTACACTCGAAAGATAGCGACATCAATAATATCTAAGCGATCTAATGAATGTGGGTCAGAGCGACATAGTTTAGCTCATAAAATATATAGGCCTGTGGCTAAAGAATTTATACCCATAAAAATCAGTGTATTTACCAAAATCTATACCGTCGATACATTTTACGCTAGTGGCCTATTTGATAACAAAGGCATTTACTACTAAAATACTAGGTAGGTAGATAGAAGGTATGCCAGGTGTATGGTTAACACACAGAGGCCTTTAAGGCGGTTTAAAAACTCTGACATTAGTGTTAGTCACTAACACACACGATAAGAAGAAGAATAGGGATTTTATACCTCCTAGATATATTATTTTTCCCCATGGGAAACAGGCGTGAAAATATGTATGTATGTAGATACATTTAATTATTCACGGAAAGTCTTGTTCTTCTCGAGTCGAAAAGCAAGTGTACCTTAAATTATAGTATACTTATTCGACTATTTTTTACGGAAAGTAGTGTAATAACTACTAAACTACTACTAATAACTATAAAAAAAATGGTCGAATGAGAATTAAACATAAATATGTGTGAGGAGCTTACCCAAAAATATTTTTCTTGATTTGATTTACCGCTTTGTCGGCATAATTAATTTACATCTTTCTAGCTCTTACAGTCTCTAAGTAGAACAGCGGATAGACAGACAGACACGGTGAAACTATAAGGATTCCAAGTTGACAAAGGAACCTTAAAAAAATATGAAACGTTATATATCAATAACTGTTATAGCTACATTTATGAACTTTGGAAATGGGCTCTTTAAACGTATGTCGGTTAAATAATTAAGTTTGGAGTTGCAGAGGGATCAAAAGAATCTTGAAATGGTTTGCGTTAATAACATAATAATATACAAGCAATTTAAGCTGGCCAGATACTTTTTCTTTGAACTTGGCTGGACACTACTGTGTGTCTAGATCTAGATCTAAATGAGGCGCAGCTCTAGACCTCATCAGATCTTGTTGAGGGCCGATAAACGCCTCCATACACTGCGATAGAACACGACTGAACGAAGTAAAGTTGATATGAAAATGTCATACAAGCAGGTGCTTAACTTTCTTGTCAGTAGAATACATACATACTATCACGGCTTTATCCCTAACGGGGCATACACATTTGGGGTCTTGCAGTTCTGAGCAGACAGTGCCCAGGGCCGCAAGACTCAAAGGCCACTTTTAGCGTAATGGTGGGCGAGAAGGTGGAAAAGGGAATCAAATAGTGATGGGTATAGCCGCATCTCCTATTAATATGACTCGCATTTCCGTCCAGTCCCTCGATCGGCTTCTACGATCTGCGCGGGAGGTGAAGCAGCTGGTACATTCTAGGCTTTGTCTTTTCTCCCAGATCAGCATGTAAAAGAAGGTAGAATACCAGCCTTTATTTCACAGAGAAGTAAACTTAAACTGGCATCAGATTTCCTGATTTCACACTCTTTGTTCAAGTTTTAGATTTTTCAAGCGGACTAGACCTCTGTGGCCTAGTCTCATGCTGGCTCCCGGAGGTCCCGGGTTCAATCCTCGGTCGAGTCAATGAAAAATGATCTATTTTGATTGGATGTTTATCTATATAATTTATAAAAATATTGTATCACAAGTCTCGAACTTACTTTGGAGCTATTTAGCTCAATCTGTGTGATGTGATTTGTTCGAATATTTATTTATAGCTTGATGACTGCCATACAATGATAAAAGCCGGGAACAACTTCTTTAGGTGCCTTCCAAAGCATGAAGGAGGTGGTAAATTTTTTATCCAAGTGCTAACTACTGACCACGCCTGGTGTTGCGAAAGTGGCAGAAATACGGATTCCCGCCGGAACACTGACAAACTTTTTACCTCATATTTCACACTGAACAATACATTAAAACATTCATTTCTCAAATTCTTAATTTCTATAATCACTCGCTCTCACAACAATGCAACAATGGTTGTTTGACAAACAGCCGAGGTGAGGACAGTAGTTCGAAGATTCAGTTGGTAACGAGGGTCTCGAAGATGACCAAGTGTGTTTTCGTGGTGGCGTTGCTTTTAGGTAGGTTTTGGAGGTTTTTTTAACAACCAGTTGCCGGTTGCCGCTCGATGTAAAAACTTTTTTAAAAAGTTCCTTTCGTTTTTTTTCTGTAATAAGTATTTTATTTCAATAGAAAAACTTAAATGCTTACTACAAAATAACTCAAAAATTGTGTCCATCTGTGATGGTGACAAGAACGCTTGCGGTATTTTTGCGTTGGATTGCTATTCTGTAATCCACTTTTTGTAAAAAGTCAAAGCCCTCTTGTCATCTGAGCAGGTCAGTGTTGCAGAAATCTGTTTGAGAGAGAAAGACAGTAAGTGGAGTTTGAAGATTCAGTTGTTCTAGGGGTCTCGAAGATGACAAAGTGTTGTTTGCTTTGATTTTAAGTAATATTTGTTGTGTTTTTTACAACCGGTACAGAAGTTTGTGCTTCGTCCAGTCCCAATTACAACTTCTACACAAAAAGATATAGTAGTCCTATTCTAGGTCTAACTGAACGAACGTTACCCGAGGCATGCTTAGCCATCGCATTATCTTTGCCCGAGGTGTGAGGATGGTGGAGTTCAGATATTCAGGTGGTTCTGAAGGTCATCAAGATGTCCAAGTTGTTTTTTGTAATGACGTTGATTTTAGGTCTTTTTCTGATTTAATACATCTTGTTGTTTGTGCAGGCCCGTTTTTAGACGCCTTTTTTTCTCCAACGCTGATGTACTGGGTGACTTTTCACCCACCAGCCAAATTTTGGGAGCAAGTACCGTCCATGATACTGATTTACTTTCTATACAAAAGTTATTGAAATTCGATTAAAAATGTATCGTCCTCCCAGAAAAAATCTGTTGGCCGAGCACTGATTTGTGTGGGCCGAATATTTTTTCGTTTTTAATTGTTTTTATGGCAAGTATTTCAGTATCATGGACAGGACTTGCTCCAAAATTTAGCTGGTGGTCAAAAAGTCATTCTGTATATATCAATAAAAAAACGCTCACCGCTGTTGCTTTTTGTCATAACTTGGAAATCATCATCATCATCATCAGGTCTTTTTGTCTCCACTACAGAAGCACGACCCTCTCTGTACTACCAGAGCCATACTTGGCCAGAGCAGTCATAGGACTTGGCCTATACTCTCCTTGCTGGCAGGAGAGGTCTCATTGATGTTTATAAGCTTTGTTTAGCTTGTATTATTTCCTAAGTCACCTTCAACGACACCCACGGGAGGACTTGGAGTGGCCCTATTCTATTCTGCCGGAAACCAAACGGCTAATAATAACTTGGAAATAAATTATCTGATTCCAGATTTAGTTCTTTCTAGACACTCCCAAACAAGTACAGCTTCCATCACTGTACCGCCGGACCAGGACAGCGCAAATTTAATAGAAGACGATAACCCGGATCAAAATAGGGTTCACTGGAGATACGCAGGTAACTTCTACGAAAAATTACTGAATCTATATCAACCCATTCAAGCCGTGGTTCGAAACAAAGGGACAAACGGAACTCTTATAGAATCACACGCATGTCTCTCTGTCCGTTTGTCACGTCTCTCACAATTTGCTAAAAATATACTGCACTGATTGAATTAATTCATTTTCAAAGACGTATAAATAAACTTCAACATCACTTTTGGGGCTACCTACGTAAATAATAAAATTTAAAAAATTACTTTTGCAAACTATGTCGTTTAACAAAGGTATTAATGAAAAGGATTATTAAGAGACTTACATACAAAAAAATACATTTTAAGTTTGTAAAATAGGTGCCCGAGAGTAAGAGGAAAATTTTGTATCTATCGATTTATTTGGTAATTGCTTATCGTGTTGAGACAGAGGACGGCGGCAGTTCTCACAAATCGTTTAAATAGTCTATATAATATGACATCTAGCGACGACTACACGAATCACTTATTGAAAGGGATGCTTTTAATGCAAGCCATCTAGGTGGCGCTTGTGTTAACAAAGTTATTTAAGAAAATAGGCAAAAATTGATTTCGCGTTGCAACTACTGTGAGGCGTAAAATATACACAAGAGATGTGGCGGAGACGTGTAGCAGAGGCGGATAGCTAAAGCAACACAGTATAATCCTTAATAATATCTAGCATAAGGATTATATTGTGTTGCTTTAACCATTCGCCTCCGCCACATGGTGTCTACCACGTCTCTTCTGTATGTTTTACTAGAAGTACCCGCGGGCTTCGCTCTCCGTGGGAATTTCGGGATAAAGAGTACCCTTTGTCCTTCCCCAGGTCTCAAACTACATTTATACTAAATTTCATCCAAATCAGTTCAGTAGTTTAAGCGTGAAGAGGTAACAAATGTACAAACTCACTTTCGCATTTAAAATATTAGTAGGATAGGATTAGTACGATAGGATAGGATAGCTGCGGCTTGGATTTTATTAGTCTTTGTTACGTTGTTGTTAGGGATCAGAACAAATGCAGAAAAATCCAAGCCCGCGGCGCCGCAGCAGCTAATACCGTTGCTACTGCGGTGTAGTATGTAAACGCTCTAGGGTCAAGTTATGAATTTCAGCTGAACAGGAATGGCCCGGCAAAATGTGTAAGCACGGGAAGCGGCAGTCCCCCATCGACATCAGCACCGCCGCCGTCAAGCCGGACTTCACCAACCAGTTCATCAAGCACGGGCCCCTCAAATTCAAGGGCTACAACGACGTGCTCGCGTCGGGAGTCAACAACGGGCATACACGTATGAACTTCTTATTCTCTTTATTTATTTTCATTCTTAGGTTATTTTATACGATGTGTACCTAAATCTGTAACCTTGCCATATTCTCGGACATACCTACTTAAAGTGATCATGATGTCAAGTTGCCAAAGAGCAGGTCGAAATATTTAAAAAAATGGGTTCCCATACAAAACTGTTAATCTGCTAAACTGATGAGATGAAACCTAACCTAGTTGCCCGCTGGCAACGGGACAAGGCCCAAGCTACCGGCGGTTAGGGCCGTATAGAAACAAACGTCCTGGCAACGCTTGCCGTGACCAAGAGTACTGCCTTCTGAATCTGACGCATAACTCAGTCATTTAGTGAAAGAGTCTTAAGATGTTGATCAAAACTCTACTTTTTAGGGTTCCGTAGCCAAATGGCAAAAACGAAACCCTTATAGATTCGTCATGTCTGTCTGTCTGTCTGTCCGTCCGTATGTCACAGCCACTTTTTTCCGAAACTATAAGACCTATACTGTTGAAACTTGGTAAGTAGATGTATTCTGTGAACCGCATTAAGGTTTTGATACAAAAATAGAAAAAAACAATAAATTATGGGGGTTCCCCATACTTAGAACTGAAACTCAAAAATTTATTTTTCATCAAATCCATACGTGTGGGGTATCTATGGATAGGTCTTCAAAAATGATATTGAGGTTTCTAATATCATTTTTTTTTACCGAATACTTTGCGCGGGAGACATTTCCAAAGTGGAAAAAAGTGTGTCGTCCCCCCCCCCCCCCCGTAACTTCTAAAATAAGGGAATTATAAAACTAAAAAAAATATATGATGTTCATTACCATAAAAACTATCAGCGAAAATTGGTTTGAATGATATCTAGTAAGTAGTTTTTTTTTAATCCGTCATTAATCATGAACGGCAATTTACCTTTCATTCAATCAACTCAAATATAAAAATTAAATAAAAACATACTACAAGACTTATATTATGTTATTTGCTACTACGGAACCCTTCATGGGCGAGTCCGAATCGCACTTGGCCGCTTTATTAATAATCTATTTAATGAGCCAAAAAACATTTTTAGTCCACGTCCATAGGGACGTGGACTAAAAAAATCTATCAGCGGGTTGATACACTTAAAAATTATTCACCTCCTTCAAATATAAGATTACTTCACCTTATTCGAATTTAGGATTTGGATTACCGCATTATGCGTGCCTAACATTCTAAATAATCAGCCTCATGTGTAGAAGCAATTGACATGGTTGCTGAAATATCTGAGCAATTAACTAGAAACCTGATACCTTCGACAGTGCCCTTGGTAGGTATTAGCCGGAAGTTGTTTAGTACTGATACTATTAGTTAACTTGATTAGTCATAAGTGGTAGGTATTATTGGTATCGGTTAAGGTTATTTACATAGTATTACGAATTTATCTCTGACGGGGTACATACATACATACTATCACGTCTTTATCCCTAATAGGGCAGACAGAGCATTTTGGGTCTTGCGGCTCTATGCAGAACCCAGGGCCGCAAGACCCAAAAGCCACTTTTAGCGTCATGGTGGGCGAGAAGATGGAAAAGCAATCAATACAGTGATGGGTTGCTAGCCGCATCGCCTGTTAACGTGATTCGCATTTTTGCCCATTCCCTCGATCTGCTTTTACGATCTGCGCGGAAAGAGAAGCAGCTGGTACATTCTAAGTTTTTTCATTTCTCCCAGACCAGCATGGGAGTAGACGGGGTAGACAGAGCCAAATAGTTTGTTTTCTTAATTATTTGATTAAATATAAAGTACACTGGCGCAGTCTCATCTTTCAGCCACAGAATCTTAAGCGGGCTCAGCAGCGGCATCAGCTGAAATCCTCAAACGACGCAAATATGAAAGTATCGGAAATTAAGTACTACATATTTAAGCCGTTTGGGGTTAAAACTTTGGGACCGTGGGGGCCATCAGCTCACAAATCATACGGCGCTATCTCAAGAAAACTTATTGAAATTTCCCGTGACCTGGTAGCCTATATCTAGGTCAGAAAATAAGCATTACCATACAACGTGGCAATGCAGCCAGCCTTCTGGGCACGTTACCGCAGGGCAAACAATTACCAGGCCTTTTTTATTTGTAAATATTAGTTTGTAGTGTATTGTACTGTGTAGTTTTTTTAAAACTTTATTTTAGTTTGTAAGAAAATTAATATGTATGTATGTATATAATTTTCTTTTGTCTAAATAAAAACTTATTTGTACTATAAAATTAATCGAAATATATAGTGTAGAGTGTTAAAGAAAACCACTCAAGTGCGATTCGGACTCGCGCAAGAAGGGTTCCGTTCCATATCTATAAAAAAAACACGTTTGCTGTATATATAAAAGCCCTAATCAAATAAAGATTTTATTCTGCTTTTAGTATTTGTTGTTATAGCGGCAACAGAAATACAGCATCTGTAAAAATTTCAACTATTTAGCTATTACGGTTCATTCAGCCTGGTGGACAGATGGACAGACGGTCAGTGGAGTCTTAGTAATTGGGTCCCGTTTTTACCCTTCGCGTACGGAACCCTAAAAAGATCTTAGTTAGTACATATCAAAATTATAATATTATTCCCTGCTTAACAATTAACTGTTTAAAGGTAAAAACCTGTCTTTCAGTAAAAAAATTAGTTTTTCTATCTTGTACCTTGTTTAGAATCTCATGTACCTAAGTCGTTTCGAGTTTCGAGGAAAATCGTAGAAGGTTCATTCCACCCCTTTTTAGACCTTTTTAGGAAAAAAAGGGTGGGTAAACCCTTTTTTTCCTTCTTTAAATCATCAGTAAGGGTCATTTACACGGTGAAAGTTTCTTGCCTGTTAGGCATATTTAATTAGATTGAAGCAATAAAACTTGCATGATCTAATTGAAACGTCAGCCATACAAATTATTTATTGCTTCAATAAAATGTTAAGTATACAACAGGGCAACAGGCAAGAAACTGGCGCCGTGTAAGCGGGCCCTAATATCAGCCTTCTTTTGGACTAAACGCCTCGTGAAATATTACCAATCTTGGTATTTCTTTTTCTGCAAAAATCTAATTAGCTTTTCATATTTGATTTTATCTTTTTAAAAATTAATATCTATTAATAATGTCTTTATATTATGAATTATTATATTAAAATGAAATAAATGTTATTTAAAATTGTGAAAAATCAAAGATGTAACATTTTTGTAATAATGCAACTCTAGATATACGAGTATGTACGTTCTTCAAATTGAATAAAGATCGTCATTTATCATCATCATCAAGCCGCATAACGTCCACAGCTGGACATAGACCTCTCCCAAAGATATCCAAAACGATCAATCAAAAGCGGCCTGCATCCAGGGACCCTGGTCAGGTCTTCTGATCACCTCTTACGTTGGTGACCTACGCTTCGCTTGCCAATACGCGATCGTCATTCGAGAACCTTTTTGCCCCATCGGCCATCGGTTCGTAATAAAGTTATTCAATTCAATTCTATTCTGCTTCGCAGTGCAGTTCAGCACGGAAGGCCACCCCGGCATGCACCCGACGTTGTCCGGCGGGCCGCTGGCGGAGCCCTACCGCCTGGAGCAGCTGCACTTCCACTGGCAGTCGGAGCACGCCGTCAACGGCAAAAAGTATGGAACAAACAGACACAATTGACAGAGCATTTTGTATCTTGCGGCCCTAAGCAGTCAAAGCCTAGGATCGCAAGACTCAAAAGCCACTTTTGCGTCATGGTCTGTGGGGAAAGTTGTTCAGTATCATTTGGGTCAAAAATAAATTACTTGTTACTGTGCGATTTCAGATTCATAATTGCAGAAATGATATTTAGAGCTTTATTTGACTCTAAGAAACTATGACGTCACGTATTACCGATACATAACGTCGGCCTGTATTTAAACAAAACCCATAGAATGTTTGTTTTGACGTTTAGAAAAAAGTATCTTATTGTTGGAAAAATAGCATATTCTTCCTTAAAATAGATTGGGTATATTTGGTTAGACCTGTTAATAAACAACTAGAAATACCGTCGTTGCAGGCCGACACAAGTTCCGAACTTACATTGGGGCTAGCTTAATCAGTGTAATTTATCCGTATACAATATGGAATAAAAACCCTATCAGAAGCAGTTTCTCCCGTTCCTGAAACCACAAAAAAAAATCTGCAGTTCCATACAAAAAAAATTTCAGGAATAGGTGAATACGATAAACGGAACATACTCAAGCTACCCAACATTACCTTCACGGATCGGACAAGGTTTTTTTTACATATTGTATACTAGCCGAAGCCCGCGACTTCGTTCGCGTGGACTTTATGTCTCTGGAAAATGCTCATCAGGCTGAACAACTTTTACTAAGGCGGCATTTTTATATCTCTTATAGTTTAGCTGGACCATTATGGTTCTGCATCAGGCGTTCCATTTTCCAAAATCATTTATACCCTATATGTTGCCCAGGCTTAATAGCTATATAACAAAAAAAGTTTCATTTGAATCCGTCCAGTATTTCCGGAGATTAGCGTGTACAAACAGACAAACAGACATACAGACAAACAGACAGACATTTTTTTTTAATTCTTACTCTATTACTACGTCTCCATCGCCCCCAATATTTTTTTTGGAAATATATTTAATGTACAGACACACTTTTTTTACTGTTTTATTATATGTAGTTATATGTATATATGTATATGTATATATAGATATAGATATATAGATTTATTTATTTTATTTATTTAGGTATCCCATGGAGCTGCACTTTGTGCACGTTCGGGCTGGACTTGACGTCGACAATGCTCTCGAACTGCCGGATGGGCTGGTCATCGTAGCCGTGTTCTGTAATGTAAGTGTTTTGCCAACTCGGGGGAGATGAGAAACCCACAATATCATCTTTTCCAGACCTTAATGACACACTGCACCGCGCCCCGCAGTGTAGTGCGGGGCCGCCATACAAAAACGACGCGCGTAGACGCGGTGTCGGCGTAGTGTTGGACTGTGCGCGTGTTTTCTATACAAACGGAGATACTTACAAACAACGCATTCACGCGCTACGCAGCGTAGTGCGGGGTAATGTGAGAATTGCCTAAATTGCCGGGAAGCGCAAGGTCGCAAAATTTCATGGCTGAGGAATATCCGACAACGGACTGGTATCAAAAGGTGGAACAACTGTTCAGGCTTGCCATGGACAAATCAAGATTTAATGAGCTGACTGCCAATCTTCAGGGATGAAGCGGCACCTAAAGAAGAAGGGGGAGATGAGGTACGGGGCGATCCGCGAGCTGCCCCGCAGGCCTATTGAAAGCAACTAAGAGCGGGAAGTCAAGGACACTTAATTTAAAATTCATCCAATTAGTAAAATATCACAGAGATACATAACGTTATTTTATTTATTTACTAGCTGCGTGTGTGTTTATACAGGGTGTCAGCTTCCTGCATATCAAATTTTATCAAAATTGGTCCAGCCGTTTGTGCGTGAAGAAGTGACAAACATTCACACACACGCAAACTTTCACCTTTGATATAGGTACGATAATGATAGGTGTAGTGCAAAACTTGAAAAGTATAATAGCGTTGTAGGAAGTATGTAAGGAGCTCTAGTAATTGTGGTCACCCATCTAAATGCGGGCCACGCCCGTGACCGCTTAACTTGCGAAGGCGCTGCTATTCGTTCCTCCACCGGCCCACCGAGCTCCTTCAAATCCAATTTTAAAATTAAAAGTTAAGTTCAAAAAACATAGCTTCAGATGAGTCTTCTTCTCATTTTCAGGTTCTTCCCCTGTTCGGCGACAGCAGTACTGCTGTTGACGACGAACTGATGCCCCACGTCCCAAACCTGCTCACTCCTGGCTCTACGATCAGTGGCGCAATCATAAATATGGCGTAAGAACTCTATCCGTCCTATTATAAAACGCAGACTATCTTTGTTACCATTATCCTACCAAATCAAGTAAACCTCAGTTGAACTGACGTCCATCCAAAATTTGATCGTGAATGTCGAACCATCACGCAAGAGTTTGAACTGACGGCGCGCCCGGAAATTTTCCGTGGCTACCCTAAATCCGTCGGCGTCGCGCCAAACTGACCGTGAGTGTGCGATCGTCATTCCAATGGCGTCAGTCCGCTCGCAGCGCCCGGCGCCCGCGATGATTGAGCATTCGAAAACTAAAGAGTCGGAGTGACGCCAGTGAATGGGGAAATCTAGTTAGCCTAAAACCATTTGGAGTGACGCCACAGTTTTACGTCTAAACTGACGCGAAAAACTGATCGTCAATGCCCAGCTTTACCTAAATTACTAGTACAGCTGCATATCAAGCAATAGTACATTACTGCAGAGGGCAGGAGGCCGGGAGGTAGGGCATTGCCGGGGGAGTAACTTTCAAGGCCGAGCGTCACCGAGGCCTTCCCTTCAAGTTATTTTCTTTAATTCCCGTTCATTAACTGCGTGTTCTAGGACACTGCTGAGCCCCAACAGAAAGGACTACTACGCGTACTTAGGATCACTCACGTCTCCGGAGTGTAACGAAGCTGTCATCTGGATCATCTTCCAGAAACCAATTTACATCACTGATGAACTGGTATAATGATAATTATATACATTTTCCTTTTGCTTGTTCTTATCCCGCAACTTTCAGTCATTGTGTCTTCTAGTTGGGAATTTTAGTTTTAAGAATTACAGTAGGAGTACTGCGAATATCAGTCCTAGTTGTCGCGTTGTGTATTGGTAGGTCTAATGGCACAAAATTTCCCTGTAATCCTATTGGTAGGACTACTGGGAATTCAAATTTAAGATATATTTACGTAATATCTCCTAATAATCGTTACATTGTCACAGAATTAATAATAGTATTACATAACATTGTCTTGTTGCACAATTATTGACGCCAAATTGTTCTAGCCACAATAATGTTAATTACATTATAAAAATAAAATGTTGTGGCTTAGATTGGATATAATATTTCAATACAACAACCGGCCCATCACTCTGTAGAAATTTCTAAGAAATCCTGCTGTTGTTAACACAGCAGGATTTCTTACTCATAATAATAATAATAATTGTCATTGTGTCATTTTTTGTTCGTGCAGTGCCACCGAGCAGAGCTTGTCTCTTCTGCTCTCTTGTATACTACCACATGGTATAATAAAACAAGGTATTCTCTTCCCGAGATGGAACTTGACTACGTCACGAAAGTGTTGCCACTGATTGTTCTTTTCAGTAAATTTAAGGACTTTCTCTCTTAGTTCATGAATATTAAATAAAATATTAAGTAACTTAGCTATTTGGTATCTCGCGATTCTCGCGTGATTAATCAATTCATTATTTTATAAATTGATATAATGGATTATTAATTCGAAATTGGTTGATAAAGGTCAAAAATGCATTACGCTCGGGTAATTCAATTTCACACAGTGGGAACACATCACACTGATGACGTAGTCAAGTTCCACCTACGTCATCAGCTGTCACGGGAAGAGAATACCTTGTTTTATTATACCATGTACTACCACGTCTTTACGGAGCAAAGAGAGCCAAAGGCCCTAAGATTTAAAGGCCACTTTTAGATTTTGGTGGGCCAGAAGCTTGTGTTTTCGCTTTTGCAAAGTACACAGGGTACCTATACAAAAATCTCTCATATTTTCAGTACGAACTGTTCGGCAAGTCCGGGGTAGGGTCCAACAACTTCAGGAGCTTGCAACCGCTGGGGACCCAGACGGTGTACTCCGTGCCTCACCGCGAGGTGACCACGCCGGCAATCGTGGTGTTCTTCAGTCAATTCGCAAATTACGTAAAGGAGTTCTTTGTCAATATTACAACGTAAGTTTCATTATTAGACTGGGGAGTTACTCCATAAAGTAATACCTTAGTCTTAAGAGAGTGACGTCACATAACCAAATTAGACTTGTAGCGGGAGCGAGGTGATATGCTCGACCGCCACAAAGGGAACATCTTCCCGCCAGGCATGGTGTCGCGCCTGGGGTACCGCGGCTCCGACGGTGTATTGTCGGAGGTTGTATATAATCAGTTGCAACCAGAACTCTGAGATCGAGATGTAGATTCTACTGGCGCCATCTCTTATGATTCTTGTGAACTTATGGTATTAGTGCTTATTGTTGCTTGACACTGTAACGCGGATACGCAGTAACGTCCGTCTTGCCTAAAGCTTTTGGAGTAATCCCCCAGCCCCCATCAAATTCGCTACTTTTCAACAGATCAAATCAGATACTTTTTTCTAAACGTCAAAACAAACATTTTCTATGGGATTTATATGAAATATAGACGACGTCAGCGGCCTTTATAGTTTTTGGAGACAAATAACGCTTCTTATATCAGTTTTTCAGCATTTGGGCCTCCGCTAAGTAAGGCGGGCGCACGCGACGGGTTCGGTCTGTCTCTGTCACAAACGCTACGTGCGACAGAGACAGGTGACCCGCGACGGATTCCTGCTATCCATTTCGCACGTAGCGTTTGTAACAGAGACAGACCGAACCCGCACCGTGCGCCCGCCTAACTTTAGCGGAAGCCCTGGCCCCTGACGTTGAAAGATGTATATGATCATGACAAGTAACATTGTTTTTTTGACGTTTTAATTTCTTAGCAGTACCAAATAATTTTACTTACTTTTGTACAATTTATATTTAAATTAGTTTAATTTAAAGTTTCACAACGATCACTGCTGTGCACTTTCAACCATTCCCTCGCAAACTGTCGCAAGTCGTCACACCAACGCTTCCGGGGCCTACCTCTCTTCCTTCGACCACCTTCGGGAGTCCACTTTGTTAACAAAGTGGCCCATCTATCAGGATGCAGGCGGCAAACGTGCCCCGCCCAATCCCACTTTAGTTTACAATGGTTTGAAAAAGGATAATAATTTCATTAAACTTGTCATTGTTGCAGATTTTTGTCAAAAGGTTTGAAGAAAGAAGAAGATAAGTAAATGAATTAGAAAGTTTGAATTTTTGTAAATATAGTATAAGGATAATATAAATAAAGTTATTGTTTTTGTACAATCCTCCTTTTTAGGGTTCCGTAGCCAAATGGCAAAAACGGAACCCTTATAGATTTGTCATGTCTGTCTGTCTGTCTGTCCGTCCGTATGTCACAGCCACTTTTTTCCGAAACTATAAGACCTATACTGTTGAAACTTGGTAAGAAGATGTATTATGTGAACCGCATTAAAGTTTTGACACAAAAATAGAAAAAAACAAAAAATTTTGGGGGTTCCCCATACTTAGAAATGAAACTCAAAAATTTATTTTTCATCAAACCCATACGTGTGGGGTATCTATGAATAGGTCTTTAAAAATGATATTGAGGTTTCTAATATCATTTTTTTCTAAACCGAATACTTTGCGCGGAAGACACTTCCAAAGTGGAAAAAAGTGTGTCCCCCCCCCCCCGTAACTTCTAAAATAAGGGAATCATAAAACTAAAAAAAATATATGATGTACATTACCATAGAAACTACCAGCGAAAATTGGTTTGAACGATATCTAGTAAATAGTTTTTTTTTTAATACGTCATAAATCATAAACGGTAATTTACCTTTCATTCAATCAAATCAAATATAAAAATTAAAAAAAAACATACTACAAGCCTTTTATATTATGTTATTTGCTACTACGGAACCCTTCATGGGCGAGTCCGACTCGCACTTGGCCGCTTATTTCTTATTGTCCTTTTGTATCATACTTCTCAATAGAATTATTCTAATTACAGGAATAAGTAAAATTATATATTGGAGATGGCAGAGTAGAATAGCCACTCCAAGTCCCCCATGGATGACGTAGAAGGCGACTTTGGAAATACAAGCTAAGTAACGCTCATAAACATCAATGAGACCTCGCCAACCAGTCTGGCCAGCGAGGAGAGTGTAGGCCAAAGTACTGCGGCTGCTCTGGCCAAGTATGGCTCAGGTAGTACAGTGAGGGTCGTGCTCCTGCAGTGGAGACAAAAAGACCTGATGATGATGACGGGTAACTATACAGGACCCGTCACTCGAAGTGTCACCAATTTAAAATGATGTTACTCGATTAATTAAAGTACGGTTTCTTAAAAACTGTAACAAAATGCTAAAAAACATTGAATTGTAAGACGATCATTATTATTTGTAAAATAAAATAACATTAATTCTCTCTTCACAATCGGATAACTAATAACAATTACTAATCATTATTTCGCAACTCTTATTATATTTATTATACGTTGTGAAGAGATTAGTTCCAAATATAGGTCCCTTAGGGACCTGTGCTCTGTTATTGTTAGAATATTCTCCTTTGGAACGGACGATGGCTCCAAGTCTCCCAGCCAAGGCATCGCAGGCTGCACGAACGTGACGAGCGTTGTTTTTTTTTAAATATAAATAACTACCATTGCGGCTTCTCCCCACAAACGATGACCGGTGGGTCATCGTTTGTTTTGTCATGTCCGAGGTATCCAAACACCTGAGATAAACTCTAACTTGGTTTGTTATACTATACTAGTGACAACACTATCGGACGAAAAGCATGTTGGTAAAGGTCCTAAAGTACCATTTTTTAAACGCGGTGTCTTAATAGTGAACTTAAACGAATGGCTTATCCTTTTTTCATCAAAAACCGTTCGTCTAGTAAGCGACACAGCGTTCGAAAAAAAAACGACGGGTTGCACTCTGGGAGTGCCGGCAGAAGTGAAAACACAGCAGTTCGGCCACTACACAGACGGTCGAGCCATCAGCTGTCACCATCCATGGATGCGCGTAGCACGCTGTAACATAAACACACACGAACATTCGCGCAAGCGCCCTGCGCCGCCTAAACGAAACAGCAGGCGCAGGCATACATTTTCGCCGCACCGTAGAAAGAGAGGGGGATACTCCCTCTCCTACGCCGCGCCAGCTGTCTACTCTCCATCCGTCTTACGAATTTTCGATCAGGTCACGTGTCCTGACGCGAGTTTAACATTTTTTACCCATTCCAAAAAAAAGTGCACAACGCCGCTAAAGAAGTTTTCACTTCAAAAATTTTAAAACTAAAAACCGAGTTCAGCCCCAAACTACACAAACGATTTTGATAAC
This sequence comes from Acrobasis consociella, assembly GCA_963555685.1. NCBI lineage: Eukaryota > Metazoa > Arthropoda > Insecta > Lepidoptera > Pyralidae > Acrobasis > Acrobasis consociella. Next base: position 1,832,144 of record OY743116.1, read on the forward strand.
ATTTCCATGGGACCACCAGACAAGTATACCCTTTCAAACAAAAAAAGAATTTTCCAAATCGGTCCAGACGTCTTCGAATAATCGCGACAAATTGACTACCTCCTCCTATTTAGAAGTCGGTAAAATGGCACTACAGAACACACGCTCCAATTTGACTGCAATTACGAATTTAAATCGGAAATCCTCATTATTATGAGAATCATATTTTGTTTAGAAGTATCTATTCCTAATTTCCTAACCACGACGTTCCCACGGAACTCAAATTCGAATGTTTACAAAATACCTCAGTATTGGACTTGGAATCATACATAGACATGTCATTCAAGTTTTAGTGTTCATTCCTAGAACACGCCTCTAAGCTATGAGGGTAGATAACTTTCGGCGACCTGTTTGGCCTGGTAAGTACTTAGTAGTGTTGCATAACTATCGATAGTTGACCTCGGAAAACAGTCACAATATCGATAGGACTATCGATAGTATCTTTAGTAAAGGTGCTATTTGTATAAAGATCTATCGATATTAGTATCTATTATCTTATTGTAATATCGAAATATATTATTGTAATATCGATAGTAAAATTAGTTATCGATAGTTTTTCCATACAAATAGTAGTTACAGTATCGATACTATCAATAGAATCTAGATTCAATGAAATTTTCCTTTAAGTAAATTTATAACTTTGACTTGTCATTCTTCGTCTTATGCGACACTATGATAATCAGCTTGCGATTGGATATCGATTGTTTGCAAGTGGGGATTTTGAGATCAAAATACCTCAGTGTGTCAAGACTAAAGTTTACAACCAATGTGTGTTACCAGTGATGACTTATGGCTCTGAAACGTGGTCCCTTACTATGGGTCTCATAAGAAGGCTCAAGGTTGTGAAACGCGCTATGGAAAGGACTATGCTCGGTGTTTCTCTACGTGATCGAATCAGAAATGAAGAAATTTGTAGAAGAACTAAAGTCACGGACATAGCCCAGCGGATTAACTCGTTGAAATGACAGTGGCGACGAACCGATGGCCGATGAGGCAAAAAGGTTCTTGAATCGCGACCATGTACTAGCAAGTGAAGCGTAGGTCACCCACCCACGAGGTGGAAGGCGCTGGATGCAGGCCGCTTTAGATCGGTCATTTTGGAAAACCTTAGGAGAGACCTATGTCTAGCAGTGGACGTTGTGCAGCTTAAGTGATGATGATTTAGCTTTTTATTGAAATAAGAAAGAAAAAAGAAAAAAATTACATATTTACAAATATACACACAGAAAAAAGTTTACTATTCATTTAGTCTAAAAAGTCGTGCCCACGTGGCATAGTGCCAAGAAAGCTGGCCGCATTTCCGCGTTGGATCGCAATACTAATTCGTTGTGCGAAAAAACAGCCAGCCCTCTTGTCACCAGCGGCGCAGATCAGTCTTGGAGAGATCTCTTTAAGGAGACCCCTAGCACCGGGGCCCCAATGATGATTTTGATTTGTTTTATTAAATTCTTTATAGGTTTAGTGGTGACGGCGTTACTGCTTGGAAGATTCAACGAAAAAGCCTATGCGTGCTGGTCCTCTACTACGCAACATACCCATTCCAGAGAAAGATATGCCGAGTATCTTAAACATCTACCTTGGAAAAGTGGCCGTACGATGATCTAACTGTATACAAATATCACCCCATACACTCCTTGTATCAACTTGCTATTTAATATAGTAATAAGCCCGGCGATAAAACCCTGCTCCTACTCTATAATCCTTCCTACTATGGACATAGGACATAGGTTACTATTTATCTCGAAAATCTCACGGGGAGCGAAGCCCGCGGGCACAGCTAGTCTTATTATATATAAATGAATGTTCGGGCAAAAGGAAAACGTAACGCCTCAGAAAAGTTCCTTGCAAGATTTGTAGTACGAAAACGGTGCAACGATTTTGATGAAACTCAGTATGTCGGGAGTGACGATGCTGAAAATTCGATCTAGCTTGGTTTCATTTTAACAGAAACTCACTTTTCCGAGCAAGGTTCGGTCAACCAGCTAATTTGTTTTTAAAATCTGACGTTAAAGAAGTGTGTTATACGGGTTATATGTAGCTACTTATAAGCATAGACAATTTTTTTTTACTGCTTTTCATAAGTTTGACGCCAATGTCTGTCTGTGTGTAGCATCGTAGCTCTCGAACGGATAGACCGCTTTCGAAGCGGTATTTGTTAAGTGAGTTTCCTTGCGGTGGTTCTTAGCTATTTTTGATGAAAATCGTTCAGTTGTTTCAAAGTTACTGCGCTTGTAAGTCGGCTTTTTACGTTTACTTCTATATATCATGTACTAACTATTGTATCTTTATTATATTTCAAAAGGTAGCCTTTGGGTGTAACAGCCTGTCTACCCCGTTGGGTATAAAGACGTGAAACCTTCCTTTTCCTTTTGCTATCCCATTATTTCACACCCACATAAATTTCTCTAACAACCCAAAGGTTGACTGTTAGATAATGCTTTTAGCATTAAGTCCACCTATTGTGCCATACAAATTGTTTTTTTGTACAATAAAGGTTAAATGAATTAATGAATTAATGAAAACGTATCTGTATCTGTAGTTGAAAATGAAGCAACATGGCCGGGCCCTTTGTGCAAGAAAGGGGCGGGGAAGCGGCAGTCGCCCATAGACATAAACATACAAGACGCCACGATGGACTCCGAGAAAGAGTTCATAAGGTACGGGCCCCTGGTCTTCAGGGGGTACGACGGCATGTTACCAATGACAGCATTCAATAATGGCCATACACGTAAGTTTGACTAAAATATTTTTTCTGTTTTCCTACAGGACGATGAGAATGCATGGCTATAGTTGTTTACCTTAATACCTTTCGTACTATTGTGGTAAATAAACAAATTAGTTATTGAACAAGCGATCAAAGTCCTACAAAACATGACATTGTCGACGGGACGGGACGGGACTCGGGAGGTCTACAGCTGACAGAGCCACTGGTATATTTTTGACCCAGTCGACATCCCGATGACTGTAACAATCAAACCGACCAGAAACCGTCTACCTACCTATTCAGTGAGGAGCTCAGTGGCCCGGTGTATAAATTTCTCGAGCTCCTCCTTGCTTCGGAAGGCACGTATAAGCCGTTGGTCCCGACTGTCATCATTGTATGGCAGTCGTCAAGCTATGTTAGATGCCTTAAGGCAGCCTGAAAAATCTGACACCTGTGTTGGCCGCTTGCACACACGAAAAGCAAGCAAGCAACCTATTCAGTGCTGACATTTTGTCCTGCAGTGCAGTTCGTCTCAAAGGGTATCCATGGCAGCCGCGGCAGACACCCCACGGTGAAGGGAGGCCCGCTGTATATGGAGTACAGGCTGGAGCAGGTTCACTTCCATTGGCCCTCGGAACACACTGTCAATGGGCAAAAGTATGTATTAGTGTAAGAGGGGGCCGTATGCAACCCTACCTCATCGAATAGCAAAATGTGACATATGTAGGGTGTTGCATGTTAAAAAGATATGACTTAATGTATAGGGTTGCCTAGGCATAACCTGGAGCATTTTGTACAGTCAGCAAAAAAGTGATTATTTTAAAAAGTTGTGGATTAACCCCACAGGTTTCATGCCATACTAACAAATGATAACCATTGGTAGTACTAACTATAAAAATTACATTCGCCTGATAGCTGGAACTTTGACTTTGGGCCCAATTTGTATTTTCTCCTCTTCAAGTTTAATAATATAAACCAGCATATAATTTGTCATAACCTCTGATCAATCTCATTCACCATCCACTGGACTCAATTCCACATTGTTCTTGCATCAGTCACTAAGAAAAACTCTAGGTATAGCATCTCTGCCACATACATCCTATGCTCTTCTTTATTTTTGGTGACCCCACACCAACATTTCGATCCGTCTTACGCAGTAAAAAAATTCTAGGTCTATGCGTTCAACCATAGATTTATATGCAGTAAAAAAATCTAGGTCTATCAATGACCTTCAGGTCTATGCGTAGTCGTGCAACAGAGCAGCGGTGCGGTTTTTCAAACGCAGAGTCACTAGATGAACGGGTTTTTGTAAAAAAAAGTCATTCCTTTAGGTGACTCGGCGCTTCAAAAATCTCACTTCAGGTCTTCATTTCGATTTTCGATTTGTTTTCATTTGCAGGTACCCAATGGAAGTACACTACGTGCATATTCGTTCTGACCTCAGTATTAAAAACGCTATCGAGAAATGGGACGGCTTGGCGATTCTATCAGTCTTTTGGAATGTAATAACCCATTTCTATATTACTATCACACCATCATCATTTCAGCCGCATAACGTCCACTGCTGGACATAGGCCTCTCCCAAAGATTTCCAAAATGACCGATCAAGAGCGGCCTGCATCCAGTGCAACTATCTTACTATGCAGAAAGATCACTTTGCAGTATTTTAATTTTTACAGTAAGATTACATGATTACAAAGCACCGACATCCTATACAAACCCGCAATCAGCTGATCAAATTTTGCTTCTTCTTCTCTATCGTGTGTGTTAGTGACTAACACTAGTGTCAGAGTTTTAAAACCGCCTTAAAGGCCTCTGACATGGTTTTAGGTAACGACCAATGTCAAAGACAGTGACCGGGACCGACGGCTTAACGTGCCCTCCGAAGCACGGATCATCTTACTTATCGGACAATCAGGTGATCAGTACGAAGTCGTTGCCCCCGCCGGGAATCGAACCCGCAACCTCCGGGTATGAGCCGAACGCTCTAACCACTACACCACGGAGGCAGTTAATTTTGCTTAACGGTACACACAAATAACAAAATGAACTTGAATTTCAGATTCTTCACGATGATGTTGTTCATAAACCAGCCACCGAATTCAAAAAATTCATGAAACTGACGGTGCCGGGCACCAGCCTTGAAGTCTTAATGGATGTGGGGTAACGTTTACATTCCTCCTCCTCACCTTACCCCTCTTTACGTGGGGTCCGGACAGCATGTGACTCTTTTCCATTTCTCTCTATCCTTTGTCAAGGCACTTGTCATGTTCTTTTTCTCCATATCGTCCTTAACGCGCTCCATCCACCTTTCCTTTGGCCGCCCTCTGTTCCTATAGTGATCTTCAAATTTAGCATCTTTTTCGTAACTCTCTCTCTCTCCTCATTACATGTCCATACCATGCTAGTCTATTGCTTGTTACTTTTCCGTTATTGAGGCCACCTTTGTACTTCCTCTTACATACCTTTTTAATTATTTCTTTTCTTGTCACTTCTCTTCATCTCCGCTGCATGCAGTCGGATTTCCTCCGTCACTTTGGTAGCCCAACTTTCTGAACCGCATAGAACGACTGGTCTTATTAATCTTCTATAAACTTTTACTTTAAGGGGCATTCTCACTTTTTTCTTATTCTACTTACATAAATGACTACCGGGTGTTGATAGGGCTGCCGCGTTACTGCAGCGCCACTATCACGTTTGCTGAGGCTCACGTAGACCGGTTTGCTGCGATCATGCGCAAGCGTTGCGCTTTTCATCTCAGGCGCATGCGCGACAGCCCCAACACTATAATGCGCGCGCTGGCAGACCGGGCGTCTGCACATATTTGTATGGAAATAATGATTGGTTTTTCAAACTGTTATTTCAGTTTCATTACACAACGTGGAGGGATATACAAGTAATAAATCGAACAACGGGCTGTACAAGATCACTATAGTATAATGAAATTGAAATAACAGTCCGATTAACCAATCAGTATTTCCATACAAATAAGTATGTGCAGCAATTATTTTGTGCTTGATTAAATGCAATAATTTCTAAATAGTTAAGGGTCCCCTAACCCTAGACTTCTCCATACAAACGTAGTCTACGTTTAATTTTGAAACCACATGTCAGATTCTGGTAAAAATTAGTAATTGTAAAGAAATTGCAATTATCTAGGGTTATAACTAATTTCCTATAAAATTATGAACTGGAAAGAAAATATAACGATTGAGAAGTTTCCCATACTAATGGTCAAAAATGATATAAAACACTATATTCTATTTCAAGTTCATATTTTAACGTCGGAAACCAGTTATAAACCTAGATAATTGCAATATCTTTGAAAATACAAAATTTTGCCCAAATCGGACATGTCGTTTTGAAATAAAACGTAGACTACGTTTGTATGGAAATTTGTATTTTGGTCTAGAGTAAGGGGACTGTTAAATGGTCTCAAGAACAAAACGTCTGTCTCGTCTAGCCCAGGGTCCGCTACCTCACTCAGGAAATTTGACGAGGTTACTGGTTGTTTTGAATAAAAGTACTTGTTGTTAGGAGACTAGCGCCATCTGCGTGTGATCTCCAGAAACACGGGCAAGGTTTGTTGATTTAGCGATAATCGATTGGTAAGCGCGTGGTGTCGCTTATACACTGCAGTCTGACCTCTGCAACCCAAAGGGTAGACCAAAACCAATCCTTGGATAGGTTTAAGCTAACGCTGAAGGTGCTGAGGCTGCCAAGCGGCGCAAATATTCATCTCTCAGTGGAGATTATATATTTGTGCCGTTTGGTGTTGAAACATTTGGACCATGGGGCCCTGGCGCGAAAAGACTTTTTAAGGAAATCTCCCCGCGACTGATAGCCGCTGCAGGTGACAAGAGGGCTGGCTGTTTTTTCGCTCAACGGATCAGCATTGCTATCCAGCGAGGAAACGCAGCCAGCGTTCTTGCAACCATGCCGCATGGACAAGATGAGATTTTTTTAATTTAGCATTATTTAGTATAAGTTTATTTTATAGCTTAGTTTATATAGTTTAGTTTAGTTAAGTTTTTTTGTTGTTATTACTTTTTTCTCAATAAACATTAATTACCAGCTAACGCTGCATGTCTTTCGTTCTAAAGAATTAAACGTCTATCAATTAAGCGAAATGGCTAAATTATAAGTACAAATATGCATCCTTACCATATAGGTAAGGATGCATATTTCTATTTATATATATTCCTATTTCTAGTCATCAGCAATAGATGTGATTGAGGCTAAAAACCGTGCTGTGTCTTGTGGCTTCCAGCAGAGAAGAATAGGACCACTCCACTCTCTCCAAGTCTCAGACCAGACCCTCTCCAACCCGTCTGGCCAGCGTGGAGAGTGTTGTCCAAATCCTGTGGCTACTCTGGCCAAATCCTGTCATGCTCCAGCAGTGGAAACTAAAAAGACCTGATGATTATGATGATGATGAGGCTTAAAACTACTCAACTACAAACTATTACCGTCTTATTATAAAAACCCAGATTACTTTGTTATTAGGTTTATACCATTATCCGCCCAAATCAAGTTGACACTTAGTAAAGTGAAACCACTGACCTCCATATATACAAGTACGCTGGACCTAGCCGGGCCATAATGAGGCGATTTGATTTTCGCCATTTTGGCGCTGATCGTAGAAGCAAAGTAGAAGTGGGTGGGAACGGAACTAATATTAGAGAGGGACAATGACATCGATATAAGACATTTCTGAATTAGTAACCTCAGATTTAGTTCTCTTCCCACGCATTGGGGGCGCTTCAAATAGGCACAATAAAGAGCTGTCATTTCTGAAGGTATCATAGGTCCAGCGTACTTGTATATATGGAGGTCAGTGAGTGAAACTAACTCATCTGTCAGTGTCAAATTGATTTGGGAGGATATTGGTTTAAACTTAGTAGCAAAGTATGATAAGAAGGTTAAGGTCAATCTTTGTTACAGGAACCTTCTAAGTCCGAATCGGCAGACATATTTCACGTACGCGGGCTCCCTGTCGTCACCCCAGTGCAACGAATGCGTCATCTGGATCTTGTTTGAGGAACCTCTAATGGTGGCTGAGAGACATGTGAGATATTCTTAACGTAGGCATGGTTAACGCATTCGCGCATTCAAATTTTCAAAGTAGGTTTAAAAAAATTGGATAACAGATGGCAGCACAGTGAAGTCCTTTTTAGTTCTATCATTCTTAATCTTTTATGACTATTATTTAAATAAAGTAGTACTATAAATAATCAAATCTTATACCTTTAAACGAGCAATTCTTGTATATTTATTTATATGTTTATAAATTTCTGTGATCTCAAAAACGGCTCTAACGATTTTGCTGAAAATTGGTATATGGGGGTTTTTGGGGGTAAACAACCGATCTAGATTAGTCTTATGTTTGGGAAAACGCGTGTTTTCGAGTTATCATTCGTTTCGCTTTCCACGCAGAATATGGTCGCTAATTTTCTCGCGCCGGCCGCCATCCGCTTAGCTCAGTGGTTAAGGATGCTGACCGCTAGAAAGAGTGTTACGGGTTCGAATCCCACTCGGTGACTTCCTTTTGTTTTTTTTTATGTTCAAGTTTATATATAATTTTTTATTTTGTACTGTTTTAGACAAGTTTAAAAAAATGTAGTTAATGTTTGAGATGTAACCGACCGAGCAAAGCTCGGTCACCCAGGTATTATGATTTAAATGAAATGCAATAAATATTTTTTTAAGAATATTAAGCACTTTATTTGCCATTTTTTTGCTAGTCGTGTGTGCTGCCATCTCTGTGAGCCTATCCCGCAACATCAGATTTGCCTACCTCCAAATAGTATGGCTGTGGATATCTGTATCATTGGCTCTGATAATAGAGAGAGTGATCCTGCAGTGGAGATTAAATAAGACCTGATGATGATTATGATGACACTCGATAAGAACACCCGAGCGCTTTGTTTTCCATTACACTCTTCACTAAAAAGAAAAAGAAAATAATCTTCCTACCATATTATTTATTTATTTATTTAACTTTATTACAAAAATGTAACAGGCGGACTTAAGGCCTAAGGCCTTTTCTACCAGTCAACCTACAGGTGGTGCTGATAAAAGCAAATTTTGGGCGAGAGTAGTAATTGGAACAAACTTTACAATAAATCTATACATATGAATATATACACATACATAAGATAAATAATATAATCTAATGTATTCATAAACCTACATACAATATACATAAATAGGTTATCTTTATAAACCATACATAAACTACACCAATATTAATAAAACTCTATGGCAGTTTGTGAAGATAATATGCGCGTACAACACTCTTAAACGCCTGGCGACTAGGGGCTTTGCGAATACCAACAGGAAGGGCGTTCCAAAGAATCACGGCTTGTTTGGTGAATGAATGTTTAAGAAACCCACTCCGGCAGCGAGGCATATCTAGAAGGAGATTATTGGACGAACGAAGATCTCTAAGATGAGTATTAACCAGAAAATGGAACTTAGTTTTGAGATACATCGGAGTTTTTGGGTCAGAGTATGGAGAAAAGAGTAGTGAGAATATGCAAATTGCGACGTTGACGGATGGGTAACCATTTGAGTTTAGACCTATAAGCAGACACATGGTCATACTTCCGTAGGCCAAATATGAATCGAATACAATTGTTTTGAAGCCTATCAATTCAAAGTTACAATTCAGGTCCGAGCAACATACATCAGCATAATCCAAAATTGGAAAGATAAGAGAATATACCAACATTGTTTTAGTGTTGATGGGGAGGAAGTTCTTTAACTTGTACAAAGACCGGAGAGCTCCCGTAACCTTTCCGGAAACTTCAGCAACATGTACATCCCAACGGAGGTTTGTGTCAATATGAAGGCCAAGATCTTTAACACTTTGACAAAATGGGATTGGGGTGTTGGGGGAAAGCAAACTGGGCGCAACGAGTTGCTATCAAGCCGACCTGTGAGATGTGAACTTCCAATTATAATAGCCTGACATTTATTTGGGTTGACAGTGACTCCAAAGCGTCGGGACCAATCAGCAATTGCAGTTAAATCTAAATTAATTTGGTCGATAGCCCTCTCTACATTATCAACATCAGTATGTACATAAAGTTGCAAGTCATCGGCATAAAGGTGATACATGCACCGAAGTTCTTTGGTGATGAAATCTATGAAGATAGAAAACAATAACGGAGAGAGAATGCCACCCTGTGGAACACCAGTATCTAGCTCACTCCAATTAGATGAGGAACCATCAGTGCGAACTGACTGTTGACGTCCACGAAGATATGAGGAGAACCATATTAAATTAAAATTATACAATAATAATTCAAGTTTACAAAAAAAATATACATGTATACATGAAATAAAATGTAAAATATGATAAATTATTAATAATCACTGCGAAATTATAATTGATTTAAACTAGGAGAAATTGTACCTTTATTACGGAGATGGGCGTTGACATCTGCGACTCAGTTATATATTTAAATTACTGCCAGGTGTCATCTTGTCTCAAGAATTTCCTTTTCCTAAATAAAGATTTTTCATTTCCAGTACCGCATATTCGGCAATATAGGCGTCGAGAAGAACAACTTTCGGAGCCTGCAACCGATAGTGAGCCATAAGGTGATGTAAACTAAGTACTATTACTCCTATTTGCCAATCCTGTCACCCAAAGGTAGCCTGTAAGAGATTGCCTTGGCGATAAGGCCGCCTATTGTACATCTGTATTTATATTTCAATGTTATTTTCATGTGTTTTGGTGCAATAAAGTGTTTTTACTTACTTACTTATAAAACGAATCCTAAACCTAGTGTTTAACCTTTACAATCGAGCACTGCCAAACTATTGATAGGCCTATCGATAATATCGATAGCTTTTTTAGGGAAATACTATTACTATCAATAGTATCGATTTTATCGATGGATGACGACGAACAAGCTATCAATACTATCAATATAATCGATAATAGTCCCCGCTCGCGAGTCCCCACCAAAAGTTGCGTCTTAATAAGAGAAGAGTAACAAAAAAAGTTTCGACATATAATCTGATTTTTGAAGTGAAAACTTCTTTAGCGGCGTTGTGCACTTTTTTTGGAATGGGTAAAAAATTTTAAACTCGCGTCAGGACACGTGACCTGATCGAAAATTCGTAAGACGGCGCAGGGCGCTTGCGCGAATGTTCGTGTGTGTTTATGTTACAGCGTGCTACGCGCATCCATGGATGGTGACAGCTGATGGCTCGACCGTCTGTGTAGTGGCCATACTGCTGTGTTTTCACTTCTACCGGCGCTCCCAGAGTGCAACCCGTCGTTTTTTTTTTTAAATGGTTGAAGTTGGATTTTTTTTAAGTTTTCAACCCCATTATTTCACTATTTTAAAAATTTCGAAAAACTGAATCAACAACAAAAATTATAGTCATTCTAGAACCTTCTAAGAAAATTTCATAAGAATCGGTTAAAAAATGCGACCTGTAGGCGAAAACAGCCGGACAGACTGACAACCGGACAGCCGGACAAAAGCATTTTTGGCCAATCTCGAAACTGAGACGCTTCGCTCACTCAGTCAATTAATTTTGTGCAATCACGCAAGGCTCTGGGTTCTGCAGACCTAAAATGTTCTAACAGCCCCATTTGAAATAAAGACGTGATAGTGTCATATATGTATCTAAATGACAATATTTTTACAAAAAAGAGGGGTTATAACACCCCTCAGGTTTAACGCCTATGTCTGTCTGTGACATCTCGGACATATGGGCTGATTTTTTTGAAGTGAAAACTTCTTTAGCTGCGTTGTGCACTTTTTTTGGAATGGGTAAAAAATGTTAAACTCGCGTCAGGACTCGTGACCTGATCGAAAATTCGTAAGACGGATGGAGAGTAGACAGCTGGCGCGGCGTAGGAGAGGGAGTATCCCCCTCTCTTTCTACGGCGCGGCGAAAATGTATGCCTGCGCCTGCTGTTTCGTTAAGGCGGCGCAGGGCGCTTGCGCGAATGTTTGTGTGTGTTTATGTTACAGCGTGCTACGCGCATCCATGGATGGTGACAGCTGATGGCTCGACCGTCTGTGTAGTGGCCATACTGCTGTGTTTTCACTTCTGCCGGCACTCCCAGAGTGCAAACCGTCGTTTTTTTCGTGAAAGCCAGTTTTCTTGCGCTGGTTTCAACGATATGTTTGATGAAATTCAGTTGTACGGTTCAAAAGTTATGGGCGTTGTAGTAGGTAAGCTACCTTAAAGTACCCTTTAAAGTAGCTTTTTGTTTAATTTACCCAAATAATTTAACTAAATAATCCTTCCATGCTGATGTGGGAGAAAAGAAAAAGCTTAGAATGTACCAGCTGCTTCTCTTCCCGCGCAGATCATAAAAGCCGATCGAGAGAACGGGTGAGATTTGAATTATGGTTATAGGCGATGCGGCTAGCAACCTATCACTATTTTGATTCCTTTTCCGTCTTAACGCCCACCATCATGCTAAACGTGGCCTTTGGGTCTTACGGCCCTTTGCTCTGTCTGAACCGTCAGGGATATAGACGTGAAATGTATAATTTATTTTTAAAAATAAACTTGTTTACAGATTTATAGGACAGTGTACGGAGGTGCCATCATTACGCCGCTCATTCAGGAAACCTTCGAGGTCTTCGCCAAAGCCTTGAAGAAAAACATCAGGGAACTGTTCGTGTAAGTATCATTAATTCATCTCAGCCATAGGCCTCTCCCAAGGAGAATAGCAAGTATAATCCACAAATAATGCGAAAATGCAAGCCATGTTCAATGTCGATAGAAGAATTAATCTAAATGGGTGCAAAGTTCTGTATCCTGATACTGAAATTAAGAACCCCACCGAACATTTTTTTATAAAAAGCATTAAATGTGTTAATAAAGGGGTTTTTAGGGTTCCGGAGTAAATAAGGAACGCTTATAGTTTCGCCATGTCTGTCTGTCTGTCTGTCTGTCTGTCCGCGGTCCTACTCAGAAACTACAAGTACTAGAAAGCTGTAATTTGGCATGGATATGTATATTAATCATGACGAAAAAGTCATAAAATAAAATCTGGAAAAATATTTTTTTTTAAGTTAGCTGCCATACAAGTAAAGAGCTAGTCAATATTTTTTTTCTCGACAAACACATTGTGTGGGGTGTCGTTGAATAGGTCTTTCAAAACATTGTGAGCTTGTTAACACCATTTTTGTATTTAGGGATCCGTTTCTGAAATATTTGGGTTTAAAGTGAAAATTTTTGTTGGTGGCAAGTGTCGTCCCCCCCCCCCTCTATCTGCTAAACGGTTATATATGGCTACGTGAAAAAATTCACAGCTAATATAATATATATAATGTAGTTTAAAGAAAAACTATCAGAGCTAAGTAGGGTATACAAATTAAAAAGTTATAGGCGATCAACTTATAAAATGTACTCGGAAAAAGAAATTTCATACAAATTCAATAGATAATTAGTTTTTAAACGTTTTTAGTGGCATAAACTCAAAGTTGGCATTCGGAACTACGGAACCCTACACTGCGCGTGGCCCGACACGCACTTAGCCAATTATTCTTTATATCTCTGTACTTATAACTAGTAGTTCGCCGCGAACCTAGACCTCACGATTATTATTCTAAAAACATTTTTATTAATATATCAAAAACTACTGAACTGATTTTAATGCCCAACAAACCTCGCCTACCAAATTTCATCAAAAGCTGACCATCGGTTAGGCAGTTATCGCGGTACAAACATACATACATACATACAATGTGTTTTCTCCCCCAACTCCATTTATAGACAATTAGTGCAATCCGTAAAAAAATCCTTTTTAAATTGTTTTTATAGAAAGTAGTTCAGAATCAAACAAACAAAAATGTTTTGAGTAAGTCCTGTCCATACAGGACTTACTCTAAAAATTTGGCTGGTGGTTAAAAAGGGTTCCGTACGCCATTCAGAAACACCATTTATGAAATTCTTTCCCAGATGACGTTCAACCGTTAGTTTCGTTTAGTAGGTTTTTAAGTGCCTTTCGAAGCACGAGATTTTTTTATGCTACTTGTGGTCACCTATCCTAGAGCAGACTACGCCCGGTGTCGCTTTACTTGCGAAAACGCGCGCTAGTAAGTAGTAGTAGCGCGAGTGGTAATTTCATGTGCTCTTGACTGTATCCACAATTAATACATACTACATCCTCCAGTTTCTCTTTTTGTTTCAGGAAAGCCAGGAATTTCACAGAAAAGGTGGCGAAAGCTGCTGAATTTGCCGTTTACCATTATAATCCTTTAATAGACGATCAGATACCAGAACTAAAAGACAAACTAGACGCCAGCCAAAACACCAAACCGGGCGATGGAAAAGGAGAATCGCCAGATGCCGAACTAGGGGACGAGAAAGGAGAAACGCAAGACACCAGACCTGGTGATAGAGAAGGAGAATCACAAGACACCAAACCGAGTGATGAGAATGTAGAAACGCAAGACATCAAACCAGCTGATGGGCAAGGAGAAATGCGAAACACCGATCCAAGTGATTCGAAAGGAGAAACGCCAGATGTGGAATCGGGCAATGGAAAAGGAGAAACGCGATTCACCGAACCGGGCGACGGGAAAGAAGAAAATCACGACACCAGACCGGGTAATGAGAATGTAGAAACGCAAGACACCAAACCAGCTGATGGAAAAGGAGAATCACAAGACACCAAACCGAGCGATGAGAAAGAAGAAAATCACGACCCCAGACCGGATAATGAGAATGTAGAAACGCAAGACACCAAACCAGCTGATGGAAAAGGAGAATCACAAGACACCAAACCGAGCGATGAGAAAGAAGGAAATCACGACCCCAGACCGGATAATGAGAATGTAGAAACGCAAGACACGAAACCAGCTGATGAAAAAGGAGAATCACAAGGCACCAAACTGAGTGATGAGAAAGAAGAAAATCACGACACCAGACCGGATAATGAGAATGTAGAAACGCAAGACACCAAACCAGCTGATGGAAAAGGAGAATCACAAGACAACAAACCGAGGGATGAGAAAGAAGAAAATCACGACCCCAGACCGGATAATGAGAATGTAGAAACGCAAGACACCAAACCAGCTGATGGTAAAGGAGAATTACAAGACACCAAACCGAGTGATGAGAAAGAAGAAAATCACGACACCAGACCGGATAATGAGAATGTAGAAACGCAAGACACAAAACCAGCTGATGGTAAAGGAGTATTACAAGACACCAAACCGAGTGATGAGAAAGAAGAAAATCACGACCCCAGACCGGATAATGAGAATGTAGAAACGCAAGACACCAAACCAGCTGATGGTAAAGGAGAATTACAAGACACCAAACCGAGTGATGAGAAAGAAGAAAATCACGACCCCAGACAGGATAATGAGAATGTAGAAACGCAAGACACCAAACCAGCTGATGGTAAAGGAGAATTACAAGACACCAAACCGAGTGATGAGAAAGAAGAAAATCACGACCCCAGACCGGATAATGAGAATGTAGAAACGCAACACACCAAACCAGCTGATGGTAAAGGAGAATTACAAGACACCAAACCGAGTGATGAGAAAGAAGAAAATCACGACACCAGACCGGATAATGAGAATGTAGAAACGCAAGACACCAAACCAGCTGATGGTAAAGGAGAATTACAAGACACCAAACCGAGTGATGAGAAAGAAGAAAATCACGACCCCAGACCGGATAATGAGAATGTAGAAACGCAAGACACCAAACCAGCTGATGGTAAAGGAGAATTACAAGACACCAAACCGAGTGATGAGAAAGAAGAAAATCACGACCCCAGACAGGATAATGAGAATGTAGAAACGCAAGACACCAAACCAGCTGATGGTAAAGGAGAATTACAAGACACCAAACCGAGTGATGAGAAAGAAGAAAATCACGACCTCAGACCGGATAATGAGAATGTAGAAACGCAACACACCAAACCAGCTGATGGAAAAGGAGAATTACAAGACACCAAACCGAGTGATGAGAAAGAAGAAAATCACGACACCAGACCGGATAATGAGAATGTAGAAACGCAAGACACCAAACCAGCTGATGGTAAAGGAGAATTACAAGACACCAAACCGAGTGATGAGAAAGAAGAAAATCACGACCCCAGACCGGATAATGAGAACGTAGAAACGCAAGACACCAAACCGAGTGATGAGAAAGAAGAAAATCACGACACCAGACCGGATAATGAGAATGTAGAAACGCAAAACACCAAACCAGCTAATGGAAAAGGAGAAATGCAAGGCACCAAACCGAGCAATAAGAAAGAAGAAATGCAAGACACCAAAGTAGGCGATGAGAAAGGAGAAACGCAAGACGTCAAACCGGGCGATTGGAATGTAGAAACACAAGGCATCAAACCAGTTGATTGGAAAAAAGAAATTCAAGGCACCGAACCGGGTGATTGGAAAAGTGAAACGCAAGACGCTGAACCAGGAAACGGAACAGGAGAAACGCCAAATGTCGAACCGGGCGACGGAAAAGAAGAAACGCGATACGCCAAACCGGGCGACGGGAAAGAAGAAACGCGAGATGCCGAAATGGACGACGGAAGTGGAGAAATGCAAGACGCCGAACCGGGTGATGGCAAAGGAGAAACGCAAGACACCGGACCTGGTGAAGGCAAAGAAGAAACGCAAGACACCAAACCGGGTGATTGGAAAGGAGAAACGCAAGATGCCAAACCAGGCAACGAAACAAGAGAAACGCCACACGAGCTAAGTAATGCTTCTCGAGTCGCTACATATGATAATATACGAAAATCACTGGAACTCAAACCGAAGAGTATTAAAGAAATCGAAGCAGTGATACTTAAAAAGCTACAAGAGTCTAAGAAGAAAGTTCCAGCCACACAAAATGCATGGATCACGGAATGGAAGCATGAAAACCAAGAATCACCTTCAAGCGACGAACATAGTTATACAAAACAGAGTGCTGCAAAAGAGGAGTATAGAGACAAAATTGAGCAGGCATCTCAAGACAATTCTAAAAATTATGATGAGTATAAAATTAAAAAAACTCAACTCACCAAACTGGTCGATAGGAAAGAAGAAACGCAAGACGCCGAACCAGGCGACGAAAAAGGAGAAACGCCAGAGGAGCGAAGTGATGCTTCTCGAGTTACTTCATATGATAATGTAAGAAAATCACTGGAACTCAAACCGAAGAGTATTAAAGAAATCGAAGCATTGATACATAAAAAGCTACGAGAATCCAAGAAAAAAGTTCAAGCCACACCAAATGCATGGATCACGGAATGGAAGCATGGAAACCAAGGATCATCTTCAAGCGACGAAAACATTATTTATACTAAACAAAATGCTGCAAGAGATTATGCAGATGTTAAGTCAGTTAAAGGGGTGGAAGCAGCGATAAATAAAAAGCTACGAGAATTAAAGAAGAAAGTTCCAGCCACACAAAATGCACGGATCACAGAATGGAAGCACGAAAACCAAGGATCATCTGCAAGTAATGAAAACCTTACTTACACTAAACTGAGTCCTGCAAAAGACGAGTATACATATAAATTAAAGCAGGAAAATTCTCAAGAAGTTAAGTCAGACAATGCGAAAGATTATGATGAGTATAATATTATAGAAGAATCTAAAGACGCTTTAACTGGTAGCGCTGCACGAAACCATAATGCAGACAATAATAAAGAATATTTACAAAAAGGCCAAGATGATGCTTTAGGAGTCGCTGCATATAATATTATACGGAAATCTCAGAATTTCAAACCAAAAAGTAGTACAAGAGTAGAAGAAGCTATAAATAAAGAACTACAACAATCCAAGAAGAAACTCCCAACCAGGAAAAATTCATGGATGACGGAATGGGTGCGTGAAAACCAAGGATTTTCTGCAAACGACGAAAATATGGATATCGAAGAAGATTATGGTACAGAACTTTTCTTTTAATTCTTAATTTAGTACTGTTAAACCGCAGCTTAGCTCGGAGGCTGTTAGTAATATAAACCTTTAATTTATTTATTTAATAGAAATTTTTTTTTTTAGTTAACCCGTTTTCTAAATATTACCAACACGTAAGTAAGTACGGCGGCCACGCCAGCGTGGCTAATCAGTGCGCCAGAAAGAGTAAGCGTTACGCGATAGAAAGAGATGAAATGTCTATGTGAATACAACTGAGGTTATTAGCGTTGTGCGATCTGAATTGAACTTAATTGTATTGTAGCGAGAGTCGCTATTCCTTTAATTGATTTTTAGGAGTGAATCTTCTGTACTTGTACTATTATGTATTCTGTGCCTAAACTAATTCTTGTTCGACTAAATATTCCCTGCCCCTGTCTAAAAGCGATTAGTCTAAAAAATAAGTAATTTAGGATACAACTGTGGTAAGTTGTTAATTACAAATTACAATCAAGGCTGGTTGACACACAAGCGAACAAAGGCCGCGCGTGTGTCTATGGAGCCGAGACTTGTAGCAAAAAATACACCCATGTGCCATACAATGATTCTCAACACGTAAGTGGGGAAAAAATAATAAATAAAATCTCGCAATAAAAATTATAAATAAGCGCGCCTTATTATCCTAGTCAAGAGTTCTCTACTGCTACACCTTAGTCAAAATGTGTGGCATGGCCGTTTCGTAAGAATGACTTACCTATAAGCTTATATATAGAAATAATTCACTAGCCCTTGAATACAGAAAAGGCCAAGCCACACACATTGACTAAGTTGTATGGTTTGTAGAGAATTTACGGCTTGGGTTAACGCAAATTTCTAAGCGAACAATTCACGTTGGTACCTATATAGAAAGAAATTTAAGATGTATACCAGCAAGTTATGCACACCGACTAAAGGATCATCGTTTTGTTTTTGATGTATTCCAACATCCAGAAATGCAATAATACATTAATAAGTATTATCTAGATTATTTTTCACTCATAACATCAATTGTATTACTCGTTATAAATTTTTAAAAAAATACACTAGTTGGCAGCACCGTCGTGCACGTCTGTCTGTGCAACGAAGGTATGTTTTGTTTGTTAAAACTACTCTTAGTGTAAGCTTTTATTTGTACATATATTGAATTAAATAAATAGTATTAAAATCCTTATAACGTTTTTTTTTGCAAATTATTGATATCGTTTTCCAATGCGCAATTTTTTACAGAAGGATCTGTCTATTGATAGGTACACTATTCTAACTCTATGACATTGACTGGTTCCCGATTAAACTCTAGACTCTCTCTGGCGTTCGAAGATGTTCCCAGGATGACCACAATCCAGGCGGCTTCGTGGAAGCAGTATCCACGAGTGATTCCTGTATTCTTCTCAAAAGCTTCATTCGCAATGCGTGTTTATTCCGTGGAAACGTTAACCATTTAACCACGAGCGTCGGATATATGCGACAAACATTGTCGAGCCCACAGATATAGATATGTCTGTGGTCGAGCCCATTGCACGAAGGTCGGATATTTGCGACAAAAGAAAATGCTCGTATGGCACATAATTTACGTATGCATATCCGTTTTTGGTTGTAGATAGGTATGTTAGATTTACCATGTCTCGCGTTGGGCGCACGACAACTGATATAAAGTCTCGCGGTGAAAGGGTTAAGCCTGGTTTACATTTTGGCAAGTGGAAGTGCGAGCGACTACTGACAAGTAGGTATTCACACGTCAATGTCAAGTGGCTATGCAGTAAGCTCATTACACGTCTATATGTCGTGCGGGACGTGCCGGCTACAGCAGAGGCGGTAGGCAAGTACGGGGTAAGCGTAGCAGCGCTGGGGCTTCCTGTCACTCGCATGCGTCAGCACCGAAGATAATATAATTACAAATGTAACAGATACCCAACGCCATAGAAACTATTGGAGGGCCCCGTAAGTAGGCAATACTGGAGTTGCAGGTAGACGCACAGAGATGGCAACACACACGACTAGCAAAGTGACAAATAAAATGTCGAATATGCTTTAAAAATAACTACTGCGTTTCATATAGGTCATATTTAATTAATTAGATTACTACTTAATTTAAATAATAGGATTAGTTTTATTTTATTTACTACCGTAAAACGCCATCTAGTGACAAGGATAAGAAATAATTCTTTTTATATGGCGATGTGTAGGCATGCCTGTACCTACACGCACTAAACACTTGTCACTTGTCGATGTGTAAACCGGGCTTTAGGTTTCTGAATAAGGCAGAGCCCGTAACAGCCTCATAAACAAAAAGTTAAAAATAAAACAAGCAGGTATGGTAGGTATGTATCATTTATTCCAAGTTACGTACTTAACCTACGATAAACTAAAACTGGCTTGTTTATACGGAAAACATGGCGAACGCTACAATGGTTTGTGGGTACTTTAAAATGCGCTTTTCTATCTCAGTTCTATTAAATTTCGTCTGAAACAATACCTATTTCTATAACGAGTCGAAACTACCCAGTATATCACTGTCCTTGTCGCACCCAATGCATTATCTAGGAACAGAAAAGGACGAAAGATAAATAATCTTCCGTTTTCAAATCGTTTGGCATATATTGTGCTTGTTTGATGGGCCTAAGGGCTCTTACAGAAGAGCGACATAGCATGCCTACGACACTGGTAAACAATAGGGATGTGGACTAAAAATATTTTTCGCTCATTAGATAGATTATTGAAAATTATGGTATACGTATTTTTTTTCTCTGATTAGCAAATAATGACGAGAATAAAACGTATTTAAATTTAGCATGACGTCACGATTAGCTACGATTTTTAAACAAATGTGACGTAAATCACCCCCACTGTATCTTTTAATATTTTTACTACTTTGCTAAACAAAAAATATGAGTTCTTTATTTTTGGATAATCTAGTTGACGGACTAAATAAAATAAAATATTCTTAACCTAGTTCACATCCCTACTGTCGTTGACCGTCGCAACCGTCACTACAGTCGCGAAATGTCAGGCAATGATCTGTCTCTGCTGCCACGAAATATCGCGCGACCGTCGCCGACTGTCACTGCTGTCGCGATCTATCGTGCGACATTAGAAGCGATCTGTCGCTGACACACTGTCGCTCGTCTGTCTAAAGCCTCCCTAAGGGAGTGATATACTTGGTGGTCGCGATGAATATAACTTTATGAACTTAAAGATGGAATTTATTTCGATAGTACACATCCGCAAGTAAGGACACGTACGTATATTAATTTACTTAACGAATTACCTATATGGGGAATAAATAGACGCCTCAAATTAATTTGAATACATTAATCTGTAAAAAGGATTCCACTAAGTTTTTCCTTAGAAATACTATATTTCTAATAGAAAAAAAGGAAGCCAGTTAAATCTATAATGCACTGGTTGACCGATACGATTCTGCGACCTTACTCTGAATGTTACTTACGTTGCACCAAGTTGCGACTTCAAGCTAAATTAAACTCTATGTAATGATATTAAAAGTCAATTTGGCATGACGTGTAACTTGGACACTGTCCGACACATTTCGGATTAAGGCCAGTAAAATCACGTTCCTTATTCGAAGTATTCCGCTTATCGTTAACTGACTAGACGTATAAAATTACCGACACACGATGAGTGCATTTATTAATGTTATTGTAAGCGCCGTTATAGTTATAATATGAAAAATATACAAACTGTTTTATGGTAAAACTTACGACTATCTCGATGACATATTTATTTACAGTAAGTATTAAAATTTGCATCGCCATATTGCGATTTGCGGCAAGAAAAATTACTTTTCTTGACTACTAATTCTACGGACAATGCGGTATAATAAGAAATTAATATTCTGGTCGTAAGTTGATTGATTGCACGACAAAATACATTGCACTCTGGAGCTTCTGCAATTAGGGACCGATAACTATGAAAAATTAATTGTGATTTGTTTGATATTGTAGCTTATAATCCATAAAGAATGCTAGGTTCAACTGTTTAAACACCAGATGGCAGCACTATTAGGTTTTAGTTTTTACTTTTAATATTGTGACAGATGTCGTCAAACATTGTCAATTAATGCGACGATGTAATTTGTTCCAATTTATTTATATTCATATATTTATGTGTTGGGCGCTGTCATCTGGTGATACACATTTTGGAAATAATCTCTTTGACATCAAAATACATGTAGCGACGTCACACCCACATAAAATCCTACAAGAACATACATCTCATTGAAACACGACCCTGAATACAATAACATCACGCCAGTTCCCTTAGACGTTGTCTTCAAATAAATTCACTTACATCTAAACAGTTACAGTCAAAATTATCCGATTTTGCGTAATAAATGCAACGAATATACAAAAACTATAAAAAGAAATCAAATCGAAATCACTACCTTGCTTTCACTCATTAAGTTTTGATAAATAAACATAATTTCTTAATTTTTAAAAGGTAATACATAAATGAATAAATACATAACATACAATCATCATTATCTAAATATTTTGTTACTCGAATTATGATCAACACTGATTTAAGTTTGACAATCAACAGTAGAGCGTTCGATGCGTCACCCGAATATAGAATATTTGCGACTGACACAGAGTATGTCAGTCACTAACCATTAGCGAGAGAGAGATGGGTGAATCATACACAGGCACTGACCTCCATATATACAAGTACGCTGGACCTATGATTAGCCGGGCTATAGTGAGGCGATTTGATTTTCGCCATTTTGGCGCTGATCGTAGGCATTCGTAGCAGTGGGTGGGAACGGAACTAATATGACAGATGGGACAATGACATCGATAAAAGTCATTTCCGAATTAGTTATGTCAGATTTAGTTCTCTTCCCACGCATTGGGGGCGCTTCAAATAGGCACAATAAAGAGCTGTCATTTCTAAGGGTATCATAGGTCCAGCGTACTTGTATATATGGAGGTCAGTGTACACAGGTCACCCATCCCTGTCTATCCTATGGTTTGCGAATGAGGCGGTTAAATCCGCGTGACGCAGCACACGCCTTGATACATGCCACTAACTAATTGACCGATTGGTCCAGTCATAACATTCCTTTGTTCACAACTTCATTGAAGTTCTGAGAGGTTTAAAAAGAGTTCGCTACGGTAAAAACAACTTCATTAAGTTGCGGGACCATTAACTGGCTTCCTTGTAAATATTCTAGAGTTTGTCGGTTTTTTAGCCGTAGAGGCTTGTCCAGTTTTGGCGGGCGTGGATTTCGGCCTCAAACTTGGTATTTGTGAGACTCTGATACCGATTGCTGTTTTCTGTTTGGGCGAGGTGGACACCTGACTCGGCTTCGGCTGTCCTTCGAACGTGGAACTGCGGATGAGTTTCGGAGTCTCAGTCTTGTCGCTTTCGATCCACACTCGCTTGTCGGGCTTCGTGGGCTGCTTCTTGCTTTGTTCCACTTTCTTCCAGAGATTGGCTATTTTGCTCTCAACGTCTTTTGTTTTGGAAGACTGTACGGAGTTGACGCTCGACGTGCTGCCCTGGCGGGAGCCCCTCGATGCTAACGTGACAGTCTTGCCGCTATCGTTGCTTTGTAAACTGTGGTTTGATGGAGAGTTCTTCATAATTGGCTCGTTTTGCTTTTTAGCGGGAGTTTTCCCTGTCGTTTTAGACTGGCCGGCTTTGGCCGTCGTCGGTCGCGAGTATCTGCTGAACTGCGGTAGCCGAGAGGGCGACGTGTTGGCAGTGGGTTTGGTCGGCGACGTGACTTTGCTCAACTTGGGGACGCTGCCCTTTCTGTCGGGCACCGGCAAGTCTTTGGGCGGGACTGAACTTTCTTCTTTGGTAAACGTGCCCTGCCTCTCTAACGGCAGAGGTTTGGCGCCTGCGATGGGTATGGCTATAGCCTTTTGTTGAGCCGTTTTTGTTGGGGATCTGTTTAATAAAGACTTTTTAGGTGAAGTGTTAGCACTGGGTGGTTTCGACGCGATAGGTGTCTTGTTGGGCGTTTTGGCACTTGTGTGAGCTTTAACGGGGCTGGTGGGCCCTTTCGCAGTATGAGCCACTGCTTTGGGGGCCGCTTTAACTGGTGGGGTGGTCAGCTTCTTAGCAGGAGCCGCGCTCCGTCTGTACGGCGACACATACATTGCCTTCTTTCGGCCTCTGATCGCTTTGGGAGCTTCTGGCTCTCTTTCTAGCGAGTCATTGCTATCCAGACTTCCGTCTCTTCGCGCGGGCTTGATAATCTTAGGTTTGGGCCTGGACGCGGGCGTTTCTGGGTCTGACTCGGAATGTACCCTATCTTCCGAGTTACTGTCACCCTCATAACTGGCAAAGTCACTGCTACTCGGGTTTTGATTCTTATCGCTGTGCATGGTCCTTCGATACGAAGCCGTCATTTCTATATTCTTCAAGTTATTTACGACACAAAGGTCGACTGCGGCTGGACTTTCAATGACAGGTAAATAGTTTCTGAAGCTTTTAGTGTAGGTTAGCATTTGGGTGGAATTCAGCTCGCTGTCGTCATCGTTGTGCCCGCTGTCTGTCTCTCTTGAGAATACGTCATCATCTCTTTGCCTATCGTCAAGGATCTGCTGGTGATTTAACTCATTGGAGGACAAACTGTCGTAGCCAGTGGTGGTTTCGACGTTTTCGAAATTAGCGTCTCTAGTGACGAATGTAGGAGAAGGCGGTATGTCTTCGCTTAGCGTTCGAGTTCTGAATCGTTCCGCATCTTCGATCCGTTTCTGCTTCATAGTTTTCTTGGCAGCTAGACGCTGCTTGAGATTTTCTATGCTCGAGTCTGGTTTAGGATGTTCTTGAACTATGTTGTTGATGTCGACGGTTTGAGTTTGGTACCTAGCTCTGTCCTCTAACCGCCTTTGCTTGGCGCTCACTTTCCGTTTCAGTTTCGGCTCTGAAGTGGCCGTGACGTAGTCATCGGACCGGTCGCTTTCAGACTTCGTCCATGTTACAAACTCTTCGTTAACTTCTAGAACCACGTCATTTTCTGTAACGCTGTCTGTAATTGTATACGTTTGGTATCTATCTTTAGATACATGCCGTTTCTCCTTAGGTGTTAAGTGCTTAGAACCGCGTTGCCTTTTCGGCGTAGATTCGACGCTGCTAACATCAGAAGGCAAAGGGGTGCCATTCTCAGACCCTGATGGTATATCAGTGATGACATTTAACGTATTCGACACACAGTCATCGAATACTTCTTGTGCGGTCGTCTGTTCTATTTCTAGCGTCGATTCGGCCATTTCGTCAAACAAAGATGGCGGGTTCACTTTGTCTAAATCTTGGAAGACTGTATTGAAGTTCATACACATTGGGAATTCTTGTATTGGTTGCTTGAAGTCAAAGACTACAGGAGTCCTTTCTTTTGTCTCTGCGATTTCGGATACTATGCTGGATACCGAGACCATACTGCTCTCCATGTCTAAATTCTCCATTTCCGTAGGAGGTTTAACATTTTCTAGGAAGCTGACAGGATTACTGTCCAAATGCTCGGAACTGCCTTGATGCATGGAGTTGCTCAGTGCCCTTTTGACCATAAGCGCGACTGGCAACGACTTCTTGCGACTGCGTTGCGACTTCTTTGACATTTGGGAAGATTCATCCCATTGGCCTGACGCGCTGAGCGATAAAAGACTGCCCAAGTTTGATGGCGGTCTCACATTGTCTAAATCTAAAGAAGTGAGTGACGTCACACTGTTTTCCATGTTATACTGGGAACATTTAAGTTGCGCAGCCAATCGAGCGGCTTCCTGCTCGATCGCCGACGATATTATGGAATCAAACTTGTGTTCTCCGTCGTCTACGAGCGACGTGAAGCTGGGCTCCGCCACACTGTCTAACATTAATCTGTCATCAGATTTATCATTTGCATCTAAATGACTCGGCCCATCGAGCTTATTAGTCAAATCCGGGCGCGAGAGCGACATGTTCATACCCTCGCTTTTTTCTAGGAGGTCGGGTAACGCCGACGTCGCGTCAGCGACCTCGCTTCGTATAGAAGACACTAAATGTACCGAGCAACTAATGGTGGGGAACGTGACGTCATCCGGACACGTGTTGTCGTTCCACGTGTCGGTGCTCGTGCGTATCGGGTCACTGGTTTTGGACAAGTCGTCGAACTGGGCCGCTCTGTGCGTGTACTTTATATCTGTCCATTCTAGATTGTTCTTCTTTCTAGTCAGAGTGGCGACGTCACAGTTTCGCGGCGGCGACCCCACATCGCTCCACGATCCGTCCATGACGTCAGCGTACGACTCGTTCGATCTGTTCAGCTCGTCCCGAGTGTCGGATTCTATCGTCGTGTTGACCGATTTCGGCGCGAGACACTCGTTCGAGCGATCCATGTCGACGCCGTCGGTGGACTCCAGGGTTGTGTTGCCGGAGTCGACAGTGGGCAGCTCGTTGGAGCGGTCGAATATGGATTCGTGGGTGGTGTTGAGGTCGGGGTCGAGCGCGGAGTCGTGCTCAGAGCCAGTGTTGTTTGTCGGGTCGCTTGCGTCGCCTGCGCGCGCCGCGGGCGCAGACGACGCCGGGACGTTTTTTGGAGGCGCCGCGCCCCGCCCCGCGCCGCGGGCGATCACCTCCTCCAGGATGGCGCGCTCCTTGGAGTACTCGTCCCCCGTCATGCGGTCCAGCGCGCCCTGCGCCGGCCGCCGCCGCCGCGCCGGTCTCGGCTCGCGCTCGTCGCTGCGCCCGCGCGGTCTCTCGTCGCGTTTCTTCGGCTGCGGCTTGGACATGCCCATGCGCACGCAGCGCTCGAACACTTCCTTGTCCGTGGAACCGAATGAGTCGTTACTGAGGGAACTGAGAGAATTGCTGCGTTCTAAATGTCGACGCGGATCGTCGATTCTCGCCGGTAGGCTCGGAGGACCGTCGTCGTATCTCAAATAATTTCTCCGCGAGTGATGCGCTAAGGAGCCGCTAGCTTCCCCGTGGTACGAGTACGGTGATCTCGATAGACTGACCCCCGCGAAATCCTGTTCCAAACGCCTCATTCTGCTCGAAGACTTTAAATTGTAAGCGCCGGATGCCAAGTTCCTCTCAAACTCTGGATCTTTGACTTTAGGTCTGTGCTGGGCGATTTTGTCGCTTCTGTCCAAAGATTTGTGCTGGCGATAATGTCTGGAATGTTCGACGGGTCTTTCGACGGAGTGTGCTTTGCTTTTGGTGCTCTCTAAAGTAAACTTAGCCCTGGGGTTGACGCTGGAGAGGCCGGCCTTGACGGTCTCCTCGAATATCTCGCGGTCCGTGGAGCCGAAGGAGTCCAGGCTGAGCGAGCTCTGCGACTCGTTCCGCGCGAGGTCGCCGACCTCGCCTCGCTTCTCCCGCGGGTTGCGCTGAGTCTTCACCGGCAAACGACTTTCGTGTCTGCGACCTGTAATCAAAATGATAGTTTTATAATTTTTCTAAACTAAAAGCAGAGTTCAACACCAAACTACACAACCGATTTTGATAAACTCTCTGTAGGACCTAACAAGTATACCCTTTTAAACAAAGAATTTTCCAAATTGGTTCAGGCGTCTTCAATTAATCGGGGAGCATACAAAAACAAAACATATATACATTCGAATGGATGACCTATTTTTTTTTTTTTTTTGAAGTTGGTTAAAAAAAAAAGGACTTAATCATATTTAGAGTAGTTCCGTCTAAGGTCCTGCGCTTTGTCTGCTTAGAGCCACAAGATCCAAAAATTCTATCTGTCCCTTTGAAACACCTTGTGCTTTGCCCAATTAATTACAAAATACATACGTGTACGAAACAAATTAATAAAAAAATACTATTGGATGGGCTACACATTTTCAGCACGGCCGGTTCTATAGCGTGCCGTAGCTCTCTCTCTCGCCCTAGCTAATGACGGTTCTGAGCAACAGAAAAGGATAGCAGCATGCGAAAGTGCTGTTCCATGCTGACAAATGTAGCTATACTAACTTTAGTAACAGTACGTTATTGTCCTGCATAGGTATATATTGCATAACAAATGACGGACGTGTTCAACAAATAAAATTGAACAAATAAAATTGAATGAGTGAGATTCAACAAATAAAATTGAAGTTAGGGATAAGCAGGTGAGATGAAGGCAAGTACCTTCCGGCTGGTCGGGCGCGTCGGGCCGAAGTGGCGGCGGGCGGGGCGGCGCGGCGCCCACGCAGCTCTTGGGCGGCAGCGGCGGCGGGGACCCGCGGCTCGGGGGACTACCGCTGTAACAAAATACCATATAACTGCCCACTAGGATTTATGCAAAAAAAATGTTGTAGTCGATAAAACTCAGTAATAAAAAGGCGCAAACACTTTAGCCTCACAATAAAAGCTTCCAACATTTTTTTATACGTTTTTTTTTTATGTTTTTGCACAGCTTACTTTTGTAACTTTTTCTATCAAATACTTTTTTTTTTTGCCCAGCTAACTTTTGTTTTTGACGACTAACTTTAATAAATCTGCATGTTATTTATAAACAACTTACCTGTCACGCACGTTTCTCCCAAACTCGTGCGACATCTTAACGGTTTCAGTGGAAGACCGGAGATACGGTGGCAAGGAACGCTGCAAAATTGAAAATAAATTACAATTAAGTAAATATTGCTGTAAAAATTATAAACAAACAGATAAATTTTTCTCTCTGCAATCTATCTATGAACTCAATTAAATATATTGTCGTGCGAGTTACCTATTAGGGCAATATTCGAGGAAAATGTTCCAGCAGTAGAAAGTTCTTGAACTATGTGGTATGTTCTGGAAGAGTGTAGTGTTTTAAAAGTATATAGAGTTATCTCGAAGGATGTACAATGCTCTAGAACTAATTTAATCCAGAATTATAATTTTTTCAACAAAAGGGTTCCTTGATGTATCCTTACTAATATTATAAATGTGAAAGTGAGTTTGTATATTTGTTTGTTAACACTTCACACTTCAACCACTGAACCTTTTTAGATGAAATTTGATATGGATATAGATTAACACCCAAGGGAAGAAGATAAGGACATAGGATAGTTTTTATTCCGAAATTCCCACGGGGAGCGAATCCCACGGGCACAACTAGTAAAAAATAAAAGATTCTATACTTACATAAACATCATCCCTCACGCTGTAATGGTTTACGGAAGACACGTCAGACGGAGGGCCTTTGTTCTTCACCACCTAAAATACATAATAGTACATTATGGTACTAGTGTGTAACATTGGTGATTACCGCCGCGGCGCCATTGAGTCTTAAGAGAGCCAAGGACGGTAATCATCAATACACACGTGTACCATACGACGTTTTTCAACACACTTGTGAATAAAATAACAATAAAAACTCATTTTATTTAGTAGATAAAAAGTTTATTTAGAGAAACAATTAGTAAATGTGCAGTTAGCAAAATTATAATTAACTGTTTTTGATGACATAGCGGTCTCAACAGATAGATTATTTATTGAAATACTTCATGTTCTATTGTAATTTGAGATGGCTCATTAATCGTGTAGGTAGGTGAAATCCAATCATTGGATGTACTTGGTGTTTCTTCAGTAGGAATCTTTTATAAATTTTTCAATATCGTCAGACCATTAAACCTTTATCGTCTTATTATAAAACGCAGATTAACTTTGTTACTAGGTTTAAACCAATATCCGACCAAATCAAGTTGACATCTAGAAAAAAGCCATTGTCTCATCTGAAAATGTCAACTTGATTTGGTCGGATATTGGTTTAAACCTAGTAACAAAGTTAGTCTGCGTTTTATAATAAGACGATTAATTTCTTGCTTCTAAATCCATCGGATAGTCTCTTTAGATAAGCTTACAAATTAGAGTATGTTTTTAAGTCCACTCCATTCTTTGTTCGGACTGTACTTTTTAACATTGAGTATAAAGACCACATAGAGCTAGGTTTGTACTTAGAAGATTATTCTTTAAAGGACGCCATGAACACATTTTCTGAAGAAGAATGCGTATTCTTGCTGTTTTGCCATTTTATGAAATTCTGGTACCTACGCTAATAGATATTTTTCCTTGGAGTTTTCAGGTAGTAAACTTTCTACAACGTTAAGGGCTTCACATCTTATATCGGGCGGTGTTCAACATAAATAATTTTCTTCGTAATGCGCGCGCATTGCGATCGGCCACAGACTAAAAAGAGATGAGGTTTTTTTTCGCGCATAAGATTTGCGCCTATTCTGCCACGTACAAAATGGGGAATTTTAAGTTTTCTTTTATTACAGAGAAAACAAAAGTTATATTTAAGTGAAAGTTTTATTTATTTAACACGTACGAGTTAAAATTATCTATTTAAATAAGAAGTTGCATGAAATGAGCAAGCAATAGGAACATTAATTTGTTTGTTCTATTGAACACGATCTTTTTTTTGAATAAAAACTTTTTTAATAAGAACAAAGCAACTCAACGCAAGTACATACAATTCCATGAACTCAACCAATAAATTTAAAAAAAAAATCTATAACTCACTAGTGAGTTATAGCAATGAAAAAGTCACAGTTTGATTATGGGTAACATTATGTGCCTAATTGCGGTGACCATAGAGCCACTTTATGAGCAAGTGTGTTGAAAAATAGATTATTATTCATGAGATCCTTTTTTAATTAATATCATTCATGTCTTTTATGCAGGCATGAGAGAAAATAAAAAACAGAATATACCAGCAGCTGCCCTTCCCGTGCAGAGCTCAAAAGCCGATCGAGGAAATAAGACGAAAATCTAAATATCAACTTTAATAGACGATGCGACTAGCAATCCTTTCTAAATCATTATTTTAATTCCCGTTTTTCATCTTCAAGTAGAATAGAATAGAATTTACTTTATTGCCTAAAAAATACCACACACTCAATACAAAAAATAAAATACATCTAACAATAAAATAAGAATGAAATTTCATCATTTTTCTTCTCTATCTATATTCTCTATCTATATGATCTATGATATGTATGTGTAGGTAGTAATCTCGTTGCACCGTGGGCTTTAACACACAAGCGATGCCTAAACCGTATAAAAATAGTTTCTACTGCCACTGCGATATTTGTGCCTGTAACAAAATGCCTCTGAGTTTGGTTTTAAAAGTTTGGACTGATTGCGGACACCGAAGTGGAGGAGGCAAATTGTTCCAGCACTTGGTTGCGGCGTATTTAAAACTGCCGCGGAATACAGCGGAAAAATGACGGGGCACGAGGAGTAAAAACTTAAGAGGCACGCGTTCGTTCCCCACGTACAATGCGTCTCCACACAAATTTTTCAAATAAATAAGAAGGTTTTTGACACCTTACGATGCCGAACAGAAGGCTTGCAAAGTGTAACTGTCTACGTGCGTTCATTTTTAGAATATTAGCACTATTTAGGTATGGAGTTACATGTGTACGCGGAGGTATCTTGAAACAATACGTTGCACAAGCATTTTGGACACGCTGTATAACATTTTGTGTGCGTGCAAGTAACCGTGGTCCGTATGCCTGTTCCATGAAATTAAACTTTGAAAGCACTAAGGAATCACATATCTTTATGCGCATATCAGTGTTTAAGTAATCGCGGATTTGGTAAAGAACCTTTAGTCGATAAAAGCAATTTTTTGCGACCTCTAGAATGTGACCTTCAAAGCGTAATTGTTCATCTAACAAAAGTCCAAGATTTTTTGCCTCTTGTACTCTTTCGATTTCTTCCCCGTCTATTTTTACGTAGAAACGTTTGTTTTTTAATTTATTTATTTTATTTTGTGTACCTAATATTATAAATTTTGATGAACGAAGTACACTTGCAATAAACATGGCCTTTGTGTTTACGGCCGAGGCCCTGTCTGCCTTTTAAGGGTAAAGACGTGATAGAGAATCTGTATCATTTGCCACAGTATTCTAGATCTAAGCAAGATTTTTACGTTTTTTTTAACCTACTTCCAGTAAGCGGCCAAGTGCGAGCCGGACTCGCCCATGAAGGGTTCCGTAGTAGCAAATAACATAATATAAAAGTCTTGTAGTATGTTTTGTTTTTAATTTTTATATTTGAGTTGATTGAATAAAAGGTAAATTGCCGTTTATGATTTATAGCGTATTAAAAAAAAACTACTTACTAGATATCGTTCAAACCAATTTTCGCTGGTAGTTTTTATGGTAATGAACATCATGTATTTTTTTTAGTTCTATAATTCCCTTATTTTAGAAGTTACGGGGGGGGACACACTTTTTTCCACTTTGGAAGTGTCTCCCGCGCAAAGTATTCGGTTTAGAAAAAAATAATATTAGAAACCTCAATATCATTTTTGAAGACCTATCCATAGATACCCCATACGTATGGGTTTGATGAAAAATAAATTTTTGATTTTCAGTTCTAAGTATGGGGAACCCCCAAAATGTATTGTTTTTTTTTTTCTATTTTTGTGTCAAAACCTTAATGCGGTTCACATAATACATCTACTTACCAAGTTTCAACAGTATAGGTCTTATAGTTTCTGAAAAAGTGGCTGTGACATACGGACGGACAGTCAGACAGACATGACGAATCTATAAGGGTTCCGTTTTTGCCATTTGGCTACGGAACCCTAAAAAGGAGGTTATCAATTCGTCGCGATCTTTTTATGTATGTTTACCGATTGTTCAAAGACGCCTGGACCGATTTGATAAATTCTTTTTTTGTTTGAAAGGCTATACTTATGAGGTGGTCCCTAAGAAATTTAATCAAAATCGGTAGTGCAGTTTTGGGGTGAAATCGGTTTATAGTTTTGATTTTTTTAAAGTTTTCAACTAAATGTACAAAAATCTTACCTTAGCGATGCCCTTCTGTATGCACTCCTCTAACAAGTCGCCCGCGTCGCTCAAGTTCGAGCTGTCGGAGGTGTCGTTATCTGGCTGCAGGGGCGCGGGTTCGATCCTCGGCAGCTCCACCGGCGCCGACTCGATGGACAGCACGGACAGGTTGGAGTTACTCCCGGCTTTAGACAAAATGGCCGGCGTGTCTTCCGTGAAGTATATCTTGCACACGTCGCTTGGAGTTTGCGAGCCTGATATGAAAATAAAAACATATACAGCATTAATTTATAACATCGGCAACACTTTAAGAGGAAGTTCAGTCCGTGATACTTTCCATAAAAATAACTATCCAAAAACCGCTTCCGATACAAATCAGAGTTTAGCAAAATGGAAATTGTGTGATATAAAATAGTTCAGTATGATAGACTGAACTTGCTCCAAACATGTTGCCGATGATTAAAAAGTAACCCTGTAGGTTCGTTAGCAGATTTTTCGGTTGCTAGCAGTTTTTTTATAGTATTTTTTTATGTACAAACCTAACAAGACAGGTTAGCAGTACAAATTATGATGGAAATCGATATATAAAGCCAAGTAATATATATATTATCTTATTTAGACTAATAAACAGAAAAATAAACTTTTAACATACCTTTGAAAATCGGATTCGTCATTTCAGTTGCGGGTGGTAACCGTTGAATTGTATCTCTGTAACAATAATTAAATCATGAAATGAATGAAAAATGTAAACTTCGATTGCTGTGGGTCGTCAATTCCGGTGTTATATTTAAAATTACATTAAAAAATAAAGATTTTTTATTCAAATTCTTCTTCTTCTTATTATGTTTAAGAGCTGGGCTCTTGTCGGTAGAGTGCTTTCCATGTCTCTCTTCCTTCCGCTAATTTTATTCAAATTACTGTCTTAAAATTGGATGACTGGGATAAAAAATAAATTATTCAGTACAGTTCATAAAATAAAACGTCACAAACTATTATCACTTTTCTTTGATCACATCGTTTTTCAACATGATTTTAGATACAAAAAAAAAAACTGATAGCGCTATTTGACTTCAAAAAAGCATGACGTCACGCTTTCGCACTTGACAGGCCGTAGCTGAAAATCAGTGAGCTACTCTTTGAGCAGCACGAATCACTGAGCTATGACCTTTTTGGACTGCTGTAGCACACAGATACAAAGTTGTTGATATATGTCCTCAATACGTTGTTTTTACATGTTTTGTTTTGTAATTTTTGTATCTTTATTCTGTATGTGTGCGACTATAGCCACAAATAAACGTTTTATTTATCTATCTATCTATCTATTTATCTTTCGCATTTCATACAAATCCCATATAGAAATATTTGTTTTAACGTTTAGAAAAAAGTGTCTGATTTGAGTTGTTGTCATCTAGCGGATTGTCTATATTGTATTTTCGATTAAAGGCGATACAACACTTTTATATTCTTTATTTGACAAGCCAATTGCCCTGTATTACCTTGCGTTTGGTTGTGCGCGATTGTCTCTCGGTCGTTCGGAGTTGACGAGTGGCGCCTCCTGTCGCATCACACTGCTCGCCAGTTGGATGGATTGCTGGGAAAAGATAATCAAGTTGCAAGACGTCGTCATGATGTTAAGAGTCCCCCGACCCTAGACTTCTCCATACAAACGTAGTCTACGTTTAATTTTGAAACCACATGTCAGATTCCGGTAAAAATTGGTAATTGTAAAGAAATTGCAATTATCTAGGGTTATAACTGGTTTCCTATACTAAAATTATGAACTGGAAAGAAAATATAACGATTTAGAAGTTTCCCATACTAATGGTCAAAAATGATATAAAACACTTTATTCTATTTCAAGTTCATATTTTTACTGTTGAAAACTAGTTATAAACCTACATAATTGCAATATCTTTGAAATTACAAAATTTTGCCCAAATCGGACATGTCGTTTTGAAATAAAACGTAGACTACGTTTGTATGGAAAGTTGTATTTTGGTCTAGGGTCGGGGGACCCTTAAGCGGGAATTCATCGATTAGGATCATCCCTAACTTTCGATTGTATTTGTCAAATCTCTATTGTGTAACTAGTATGCTTTGGGCCTCCTTGGCGCGCGGTAGTTCTGCAAGTGATCTGTACATATATACAGCCAATCTCTTTATCGTGTTACTTGACCGGGTCAACGAGTTCCTCGCTTCACCTAAAGTAATTAAGAGCTTCATACCCTTTGACGACCTCCGTGACGTAGTGGTCACTATGCTAGTCCGCCACCCAGAGGTCCCGGGTTTGATCCCCGGTCAGGGCAAGTTGGAAAATGGCCTTTTTCAAATTGTCCTGGGTCTTGGATGTTTGTCTATATATGTATTTGTTATAAAATATAGTATCGTTGAGGTAGTATCCCATAACACAAGTCTCGAACTTACTTTGGGGCTAGCTCAATCTGTGTAATTTGTCCCTATATATTTATTTATTATTTATTTATACCCTGGGCTCGTCGTCGATGGTGAGGCTGCTGAGGCTGGTGGCCGCTGAGAACTGCGCCGGAGTGTGCTCTACCACGAACCGGGAGGTTCGCTCTTCAAACACTGACGCCACTTGCTCGCTCTCTGTAAGCAATGTTACTTATTATACAACTGACATCTTCTACTTACTAAAATTATTCTTATTCTTAAAAATGAGTTTAAAATTGTCATGTGAAAAAATCTATTTTTAGCCCACTGACAAGAGGTTTTATTAATGTCTGTTTGTCACGTGTGTCTGTCTGGCATGTCAGTCGGTCTATCTATGGCATCGTAGCTCTCGATCGGATGGGCCGATTTCAATGCTTTTTTTTACGTAAAGCATGTTCCCTTGTGGAGGTTTTTTGTTATGCTAAATAAAAATCGGTTCAACCTTTAAAACTAATTCGGGGTTAACGCTTGAGAGCCGGAGTTTTTTTTATTTTATTAGCCGGAGTTTTTTTTTTTTATTGGCCTGGCAAATAGTAGATACGCTACGGATATCAATTCCTCGGAATATGTAGTTTCGCTATTCATCAATAGATGATGACTATTAAATTAAAACTCCCCTTTCATCACATTTTAAAAGCATATAATTGACCCAGTTTTGGGCAGATTAAAATAAATCATTTTGTTTTCGAATAATGTTACTTATTGAAATCACCCTATAATACTAATCACACAGCACACTAATATTATAAAGGTGAAACTTTTCATTATTTGTTATAGAAAAAACGAGACAAAATATATTTTAACTTCTTTGTATCGTGTGTGTTAGTGACTAACACTAGTGTCAGAGTTTTTAAACCGCCTTAAAGGCCTCTGACATGGTTTTAGGTAACGACCAATGTCAAAGACAGTGACCGGGACCGACGGCTTAACGTGCCCTCCGAAGCACGGATCATCCTACTTATCAGACAATCAGGTGATCAACCTACAATGTCCTAACCAAACTAGGTCAACAACACAAAGTCATTGTCCCCGCCGGGAATCGAACCCACGACCTCCGGGTATGAGCCGAACGCTCTAACCACTACACCAAGGAGGCAGTTTATATTTTAACTAAAATAGGTTTAGCTAATGTTTGAACTTTTTTATGAATAAGGAGGTTCGTCAATAGTGTAGCAGCACTTGTTCAAAAATGTAGTTACCTTGCGGCGGTGGCGTTGCGGGCCCGTCGGCGAGGTGTGCGGGGCCGCGTGCGGGGCGCGGGGACGCGGGCGCGCTGTGCCCCGGCGAGTCCGGCAGCTCGCTGGGGGAAATGCAGCCCGACGGGAGGCGGCTGCGGAAGTTTGTATGGCATATCAGATCACGGAATGGGTCATCAGGTTCTTATAATCTAGAAGGATACTTTAGGATACATTTTCACGTCTTTATCGGACGGAGTAGACGAGCCCAGGGCCGCATCTCAAACCCAAAATACCTCCACGCTGAGCGTGATAGGCGTTTAGATAAAAAAGGAATCAAAATAATGAAAGGTTGCCTAATTTAATTCTCGCCCATCCCCGCGATCGGTTTTTACCATCTGCGTGGGAAGAGAATCTAAAAAGACAAGGAAATATATTGTTTATTTTTATTCAATTCAATTCAAATTAAATATATCTTTATTTAGGCCGCTGCATACCTCCAAAGATGCTGAATCATATCGGCAGCTCAACAGACGTATACAAAAGTCCTTGCGACACGACATCCGCTCCTTTAATACTGAGCGTATTAAGGAGACGATAGAGCAGAATAAAGGCTCCAAAGTGTTCGCAAGAGCTATGTCGGTTGGGCAAAGCCGATTGATGAAGCTGAAGACGGAGGACGGCGGCGTGGTGTCGACAAAGGAAGGGGTTCTGGCGGAGATCGAGAGGTTTTATGGACAGCTGTATACCTCAGTATCACAACCCAGTAAACAAATGGTTAAAGACCCAAGAGCCAAGCTAACCCGACACTATACCGAAGATATCACGGACATCAGCCTGTACGAGATTAGGATGGCCCTCAAACAGCTTAAAAACAACAAGGCGCCGGGCGAGGATGGAATCACAGCAGAGCTTCTGAAAGCGGGCGGAACGCCGGTACTGAAAGTCCTTCAGAGGCTCTTTAATTCCGTTCTGCTCGAGGGCGTAACGCCAGAAGCGTGGAACAGGGGCGTGGTGGTCTTGTTCTTCAAAAAGGGAGATAACACCCTATTGAAGAACTATAGGCCTATCACGCTTCTGAGTCATGTATATAAGTTGTTTTCGAGGGTCATCACGAATCGTCTCGCGAACAGGTTTGATGCCTTCCAACCTCCCGAACAAGCTGGTTTCCGTAAAGGCTTTAGCACCATGGACCACATCCATATGCTGCGGCAGGTTATAGAGAAGACGAGGGAGTATAACCGGCCGTTATGCTTGGGATTCGTGGACTATGAAAAAGCCTTCGATTCGATCGAAACATGGGCCGTGCTTCAGTCTCTCCAGCGATGCCGTATTGACTATCGGTATATCGAAGTGTTGAAGTGCTTATACAGTAACGCCACTATGTCAGTCCGAGTACAGGAGCAGTGCACGAGGGCAATTCCACTGCATAGAGGTGTAAGACAGGGAGATGTTATATCTCCGAAACTGTTCACCGTTGCACTGGAAGATGCCTTCAAGCTTCTGGAATGGGAAGGATTTGGCATCAACATCAATGGCGAGTATATCACTCACCTTCGATTTGCCGACGATATTGTTGTCATGGCAGAATCGATGGAAGACTTAAGTACTATGCTCGGAGACCTAAATCGAGTTTCCCAACAAGTGGGCCTTAAAATGAACATGGACAAAACCAAAGTAATGTCGAATGTTTATGTTGCGCCCCTACCTGTTTGTGTTGGGAGCTCCACCCTCGAAGTTGTAGACCAGTATATCTACCTGGGTCAATTGATCCAGGCAGGAAGTTCCAGCTTCGAGGAAGAGGTCTTTCGACGAATCCGACTCGGCTGGGCAGCGTTCGGGAGGCTACGCAATGTCTTCTCGTCCAAAATACCTCTGTGCCTCAAGACTAAGGTTTACAACCAATGTGTGTTACCAGTGATGACTTATGGCTCCGAAACGTGGTCCCTTACTATGGGTCTCATAAGAAAGCTCAAGGTCGCTCAACGCGCTATGGAGAGGGCTATGCTCGGTGTTTCCCTACGTGATCGAATCAGAAATGAGGAAATCCGTAGGAGAACAAAAGTCACTGACATAGCCATGCGGATTAGCTCGTTGAAGTGGCAGTGGGCGGGACACATAGCGCGACGAACCGATGGCCGATGGGGCAAAAAGGTTCTTGAATGGCGACCGCGTACTGGCAAGCGAAGCGTAGGGCACCCACCTAGAAGGTGGTCAGATGACCTGACCAGGGTCGCTGGAAAGCGCTGGATGCAGGCCGCTCTTGATCGGTCATTTTGGAAATCTTTGGGGGAGGCCTATGTCCAGCAGTGGACGTTATGCGGCTGAAATGATATCTTTATTATCATAGGATATTTATAATATCTCTTAATAATCATCATTGTTTTGGTCACTTCCAGCTAAGTTTACTACCACTTCATCGTCAAATGGTTATTTCCAGCTAAGTTTACTACCACTTCATCGTCAAATGGTTACTTCCAGCTAAGTTTACTACCACTTCATCGTCAAATGGTTACTTCCAGCTAAGTTTACTACCACTTCCTAAAAATAAGTAATGACAATAATAGCTATTTCTTCTTTATATATAATTTTTAGAGAAGAAAAGCAAGCGCGTGTCTTCTCAGCAGTACATCTAAATATGCAACCGAGAACGCACTGAGGTAAGAAGAGGTAATATACCCCTTTAGTTACCTGAACTCTGACAGCACAGACCCCTGGTCGTCCTGCTGGGAGCACTCAGGCAGCGAGCCCAGTGAGCTGGACCGGGAGAACATCAATGGCGTGTCCTCCACGAACCGCTGCGGGGACGAACTCCTGGCGGACGCGGCACCAGACTCCTCTTGCGTGTGCTGGCCGAGCGGGATGGGCTCGCTGGCGAACGTTACTGCTTTTGAACCTGAAATATCATTTCCACTAATTATTTCTCGCCCACCATCACGCTTAAAGTGGCTTTAAAGTCTTGCGGCCTTGGGCTCTGTCTGCTTAGAGCTGCAAGACCCAAAGTGCTCTGTCTGCCTCGTTAGGGATAAAGACGTAATAATGTGTAAGTACTAATTACTTTGTTGGGCTAATTTTATACAGAATGGGTGCCTAGGTGCATACTAGAAACAGAAGTCAGTAAATCAGGCAAAATAAACTTTAGAGGTATTTTCATCTTTTTCCCTTGCCAGTTTTATTAAAAGCATAAGTATTTTACATAAAATATCCCTAAATCTATACACTTGCATTCTCATTTTTCAGGTAAAAAGAACTGAATGAAAACTGATTTTACATACAACCATGACTCTTTTTTCATAGGAGTTGAGAGTAAAAGTTAAAATATCTCACACACACAGACTGGAACAAGCTACCAGAAAATGTTGTAACTGCACCTTCAGTTAACAGCTTCAAAAATAGACTAGACAAAAACAACATCTCCAAACATCAAGACGCACACGCATCAGCTTATTAAGTTGCTAGTGTGTTCTACAATATATAATAATAATAATAATCTCACCTTCTTTATCCTTAGCACAGCTGCCAGAGCTGGGTTCTTGCGGACTCGGCTCCACGTTTATCGTCGCCATAGCGTTCTTCTTGGCCAGGTTGTCTTCCTCCGTTGGCTCGCCCACACTGCTCAGCGAGCTGACCCGCGAGAAGTACCCTGGGGTGCCTTCATCGCAATAGTTCACCGGCTTCTCTGGGCTGATCATCCCAGAACTGAACTTCGTATCGAACACTTCCCGCTTCTCTGACGAACGAGACACTGCCTGAGGGGTAGTAGCAGCTCTGTCGTTATCATGATTCGGAGGATCTTCTATAGAACATGTGTCCTTCTCATCGGAATGCGTCATCACTTCTGGATGCTCTTTCACGTGCGGCGTACTCTTCTTGTCTTTCTCTATGACGCGCAAATCTGACATTGATGTCGCGGTGGAAAATATGACAGGCGTTTCGTACGGAGTGCCTTCAGTGGCAAAGTGTTTGATAGTGTCCGATGGACCTGGAGGTTCCGACAAATCGGACCCGGTTTCCGATTGGTGCTCCGCGTATCGTATGGAGTAATCCGTGGGCTGGTCTAAATCTGTCTCTTGGTAATCACCGTAGGTACTAGGACTTTCTTTCTTTGAGTATTTCTTCGTTGAATCTGAAGGTTTACCCTTCTCCAAAGCTTCCGACTCGCTCGCCTTCGTTTCTGAGTATTTTCTGCTGTAGTCGACTGGCTGGTCGCAAGAATCCTGGTCGACGTCATAACCGGATTCTGTGTAGTTTGTTCTCATGTCGGTGGAACTTCTCGGAGGTGGGACGGGTGGCTGAGTCGGGTATCGAAGGAAAGGTCCTTCTTTGGCCACTGGTTTTGAGCCCATTTTGTATACTTCACTAGCCTTATCAGTCTTCATTAAATCTTTGTTTCTTGGTGTCGGTACAGGCACCTTCCCAGGTCGCATGACTCTTTCAAACACTGAGTCGGAGTGTGTGCTGGTGACAGAGTCTTTGCTGTCAGATCTGTTGACGTTGCCGGAACTACCGCCCGAGGAGCGCGATACTAAAGCCCCTTTCAGGAGAGTGTTACTGCAGCTTAGATAACTCGCTAAGTGTGCGCTGTGACTTAAAGATATTTGTGACGTAAGAGTTCCCATCAACGGCGAGCTTGAGGACATCCTGTGTCTCTCCAAATTCAATGCCATCTGCCTCTCGGTCGCTGTGAAGAGATTCTTCTCTTCTCTATTACTGGTGGTAGGCGACGTCACCGGTTCGATGTTGTCGCAAGTTTCGGCTAGATTTTGGTCTAATTCCTGTTCTAGAGCCTTTTGCTTGCGCGCGCCGAGTGTTGGCAGCGCGGGCAAGTTCATACTCCTGGCTGTCGTGTCGAGGGAGATGATGTGCGTTTTTCCGGGCTTAGAGTTCAGTAGGTTCTTGAGAGCAGCGCTCGAGCCCATAGCGATCATTTTGTGCTTGGAATGAATGAGGCTCCTGAGCATCGGCACTGCCCCATGATCCCAAAGGAACTCTTGATCCTGGGGACACCTGGCCGAGAGGTTCCATAGCGTGCCACACGAGTTGCTCACCACCGTCAGGCTCGGAGACTTCAGGTGCTGCAGTAAGACACTCAAACAATTTCTCTCGCGGAGAATTTGCCTGTAATCTTCCCGGACGGCTATGTGACTGGAGACATTTCTCATGATTCCGCCTGCGTTCTCTACTATCGCCAAGGTCTTCGTCGGAGAGTTGTAGCTGAGCATGTCTACGAGGAAGCCTAGGGCTCCGTCGACGGAGCACAGCGCGACTTTGTTCATTGAGCAGTGCGCTGTTAAGTTCCACAGGGCTGAGAGTACGGATTTGAGAGTGGCTTCCTTCTGGCAGGTCATGGCTGCTTTGGTGAGGCCCTTGACAGCGCCGACTTCTCTCAATACCTGTTTGCTGTTGGGGTCTGCTCTCCATGATAGGTTTCTGAGCACCGCGGCAGTTACCTGAAAACGTAAAATTATTACATAAAAAATAACAAATGTAGGTATTACTTAAACAATAGTAACTTGAATTTTTAATGCTTATTGTTTTTCATGACGCAATTTAGAAGTATAGGTATATTGTTTGCTAGCGTACATACATATTGTATGTATATTCAAATAACACCAACCAATTCAAGATCGTGCCAATCATCAAGTTTGAGAAAATATAAAAATGTTTCTATATACCTGTCGCATATCATCGTTAGGCGACTCAAGCTGTTCCACCAGCGCCAACATGAAGTCTTTGAAGGAGCACAACAGTGACTTGTTGTTTCCATCTCCGAAGGTCAGATTGGTCAAGGTCATCCCGGCGTACTTCCTCATGGTGAGGCAGGTGTTGTCGTCCGTGCGGCTGCCGTGCGCGGCCTGGTCCCCGCTGACGAGCGCCGCCAGCGCCTGCAGCCCGCCCAGCTGGCACACCACGTGCCGGTGCTCCTCGTCGAAGGACAGCTTCATCAGCGCGGCCACACTCTGGCTCGGATGCTTGCTAGCGTCGTCTTCTATCACCTCCTTTCCTTCTTTCCTCATTTCCACTACTTGTTCTAAAACGTAACAATATTCTCTAACTTGCTCTAGTAACCGCCACACGCGAGCTTCTCTTCTGCCCGCCTTGTCGTCTGTCTGTGTTAGGATTATATTCCGCAGCGCCTTCGCCGCTCGGTCGCGCGTCTCTCTCGCCACTTTCGAATGTATCAGCTGCACCAGTAGAGGGATGCAGCCAGACTGTCTCATCGCGATGCAGCTCTCGACCGAACGGCTCATTTCTAATAAAGGTCCACTTAAATCTGCATTATTTTCTGGAGATAAACTTAATAGGGATATGAGAGAATAGACACATTCCATTTTGTTTTCTAAATTGGAAGAGGGTCTCGTTCCTTCTGCGGACCCATTACTGGAGAAGCTTC
Organism: Acrobasis consociella; assembly: GCA_963555685.1. Taxonomy (NCBI): domain Eukaryota; kingdom Metazoa; phylum Arthropoda; class Insecta; order Lepidoptera; family Pyralidae; genus Acrobasis; species Acrobasis consociella. The sequence goes on from OY743116.1 coordinate 1,874,524, forward strand.
GGACGCTGGAGGCGTCGTGGCCCGTCCACACGTCGCGCTCGCCGGGCCACGTCCCCCTGTACAGTTGGGAAGCCCGTTTGTCGCGTTCACTAGATCTAGCCGCACTTTCTAGGCCGTAGTGCAGAGCGCTTCGGTAGCTAGTTCGGTGTGGTCGATCATCTTGTGCTAAATACGACGTCGGAGGATTCTTTTGCGGCCTTTTCGGGAGGGCTCCAGCTTTTTTCTGCACTACATTGTCATCAGCATCTACCTCGTCGTCCAGGAAGTTAGGGTTAGTGATGTCGCTACGCTCGTCGAATTCATCGGGTGACGGGGAATGGTCTAAGAAGTGTGGTTTAGGAATTCGACATTCGATGTTTGATCTGGACGGCGGCTGATAGTCTTCGTCGAGGAAGTGCGGCCGGCGTGAGAGAGGGTCGGACTCTAGGGTCTCCAGCTCGAGAGTCAAGTTCCGAGAGCGCGCCTTGTCTGTTGTTTTCGGGGCTTTACTTTGTGAGGGTTTGGCATCTTTTGGGTTGGGTGCGCGGCGCGCGTCCGGCGAGAGCGGGGAAGACACTAAAGGCCCGCGGGGGGGTTCGCTTGAAGTAGAAGGGGTGCAGTCTTCGCTGGCGGAGGGTCCGGAGTCAGTTAACGGCGAATTCGAGGAGTCCATGCTGCTCCAAGGATCTACCATAACTTCGTTCTCCAACTGCAACAAACCGAGAAAAGCAATGTAAGTTATCGTTAAGGGAAAAGGAGTCAAGGTGAAGGTTTATAAGGTAATCGGCTTAAGACGTCAGGACCGTAAAAGTTGATTGCGTGGCCAAAACTTCAAGGCCAGTGGGTTCGGCGCATGCTGAAGTGCTGTGTATTTGCGGCTGCATAAAAATACCAGCTGCTGGCACGAAGCGGCACGCGAAGCCATCCGTGAGGAACACTCATGTATTTGTTAATCGGCGACCGGCGATCAATTACCGCCTAATTGATTTCCGAATTAACGCTTCGGGCGAACAAAAGTACAGTTGGTAAAATTGATAATCCCAACACGAATGTAGATATAACGGGTTTAAATAACTGCGTGTAATATTTGCATTAGATATGGGCGAGAATCGCCAACTTAAGTATGGTAACGCTAAAATAAAGATTGGAATTTTTACGAGGCGAACAGCTTAGCTCGTCTTCATCGTCAATCACTCTAAAAGACAAAACGGATTCCCGACTTGCATGCGACATTTCATTTATCAATGCGAGGTTCTTTTTCTGCGGTTTTTATTCCCAATTTTACTTTACATCAATCACTTTAAAACGATATCGTTGGTGGTTTTTAGGGTTCCGTACCCAAAGGGTTAAAAAGGGATGCTATTACTAAGACTACGCTGTCCGTCCGTCTGTCACCAAGCTGTATCTCATGAACCGTGATAGCTAGACGCTTAAAATTTTTACAGTTGATGTATTTCTGTTGCCGCTATAACAACAAATACCAAAAAACAAATGAAATCCCATAATATAAACGTGTTTTTTTTATAGATAATGGTACGGAACCCTTCTTGCGCGAGCCCGACTCGCTCTTGGCCGGTTATTTTTTGTACGACGCGACGTTATAAACTAACTTCAAAACGACATGTCATACTAGATCATAAGTCAGATTACAAAGAAACAAGGGCCCGTTTAGTAAGCCGGGCACGTATTTAAGGCCATAAGTGTAATTGTCCGCAAGGCCCGCATTATGCCCCGTGAGTCATCAGCCGCAGAGTAACAATGAGCTATGTCAATTACGTCACTGGTTGGGCCGCAAATTAGCGCTCCAGAGGGAATGCGGCGCTTACACTGAATATGTGTATGATGGTCTTTTTGAATTCGATTCCGAGCACTGCCAAATATTTATTCACCATGAACCTGTTATTGAATTTTATTTTCGGTAGGTTTTTAACTTTACTTTTAAGTTAAGGCTAAACTTGTTTCTGATTCTTTTATTCTCAAACAAAATTCCTGAAATTTTCATTATTCTTATTGGTATTATAATCGCAAACATACATTATGTAATATAAAAAAATAGTCAAAAATGCTTTATACTTTACAGAAGATATTTTGCTATTTACTTTCACCAATTGAACAAGGACGAAAACCAATAAAAGAGATACGCAGATAATATCAACCTCTCCCATTTACTAGTGTACTATGTACATTAACCTCTACAGCATCTAAACTTACCAATTCGCTATCATTGGACACTGTTGCATCATTGCCGTTCTCCATATCGACCCCCGAGTCATTGGGGTCCCCCCTCCTCCTACGGATGTCCGTGAGCTCATGGTAGTTGTTCCTTATGGGGTTGAAGTTGATGCGGAGGTCCGTGGTGAAGTCGTCGTACAGTTTGAACTGGTTCGCGTTAAACTCTGTATCATTGTCCAGTTGGTCGAATGTGTTCGAACGATCAGAGTCTAACGTTGTGTACGTCACTTTGTAATAGTCACGGGAATTCATTTTTGACACACCACTATTATTTTACTATCTACTTCATGTTATAATAAAGGACCCTAGAGACATCGAGCATTAAATTATACGTCGTCGCTTCATACTTTGGATATAATAACCGTATTACGCGAGTATATCCTCGTACGAAGCGTACTCATGTAATATAAAATCGAACTCGACTAAGTTCGTTTGTTCATAAATCTTGTTGCATCGGAGGCCGAAAGTATAAGTGAATGTATTGGATACCGTCATGAGTCGCGTAATAAATATCTTTCCAAATGATCTCCATTCAGAACTCAGCACTTCGTATCATAACAGCCATCGCTAGAATTCGGTCGTAAAGCGACCATTAATCTACTTCAAGAATAACTTGCAATCTCAACCTCTTGTGCTAGAAACGTTAGGAAACAAATAGGTCAGCAATAAAGCATGGTATATTTAGAAGAGAAGGGCTCTCAATAGGTGGCAAGTAGTGGCAACAATTTAATTTTACTATCACTACGCGAATTTTATCTGGCTGGCTGCCAGGTGGATGATAAACGGACTGGGCGATATTTTAGACGTATGGATTTATTGAAGCTTTCAAAATTATGGCCCGGCTGGGGCGGAGTTGTAGCCACATATTTCATGAATCAATGTTGACCAACATGACGGAATTATTTGGTATATTTGCGATATGAAATTTACACCGAGAGAATTTGTTATTTGTTGTATGTTTCACCACTAAACTGGACTAATCTCAAATGAAATGGATATTATTTTTTATTTTCAAACTGAATAAATAGGATGTTTTATAGTCACAAAGTAAACCCGTTGACTCAATAGTTTCAGTCCTTATAAACATGAATTAAATGTCATCCATGACCAGCATTGTGTAACGCGTGAGGTATTACAGAACCAACCATATGGCCGCCACATCACCCCGGAGAATGACAGACAGACGGACAAAAATACTTCATTACACATAACGCTGCTCGTAAAACGTTAAAAAATGCCCGTATATTTGTTTATATTGGACGCAACAAGGTTGGATATGTTTTATAGAATAGGAAACTCGGACCTTCAAAAGTTTATGATAAATGTTTTGATTTTAGTCATTCGGTATATTTATTACGGGACATATGTTTATGAAAAACATCTCGGCAATATATTGAAGGTATCTTGTTATCCCAAGTCTCTCGACCCACTTGGGAGACCACTTTCGCGATATTTCAATGGCCCTTTCCCACCCTTGTAAGGGGTTCGAATAAATTTAGGTTAGGTATGTAAAACTTTGGGCCAGACTGGATCTAAATGTAGATTTTGACAAGATTCATAAATTAAATTATCATGTTAAATTTAATTAAACTACGGTAAATAATGACATAGAAAGAGTTGCATTACAAATTTTAATTCACATTTAAATGTCAGCAGTTAATAAGAAAAAACAAATAACCTGAACGAAATAAGTTTTCTGCAATAATAGAATGAAAACATTGACAATGACAAGACAGTACTCATCCTTGCATACGCTACCCGTTTACAAAATACATACAGCAAGAAAAGAACTTTAATATCAAATATTAGGGAACAAACAAGTAAATGATTACCCTAACCAAAAACCAAGATAACAATAATAACTCAGTCCCATTAATCATACCGTAGCCGCAATACTCGCCGATAGAGACAAACCATACGCACATCTGGTAAACAGAAGACGTAGTACGCATGTGGCCAGAACAATGCGTATTCTAAATAAGTTATTAGGTCAGCCAATGCACCTAATGGCACAAACAGAGGTGTCGACGAACCCGAACATTACGTAAGTTGAAACGTTGGCGAAAAGGTCGGCGGGCCGTAAGATTGTAATCTCAACACGAGTTGGTTCACGTTAGATTGAATCGGCACTACACATCGGTGGTAAGAATAACATCACGACTGCTTTACGATTTTATAGATGTTCCAAATGTCCATCGGACGCTGGCTACAAAAGTGATATTTTCTTATGGGCAATAAATAAATCAGTAAAATCTCGTCACCCATCAGTCTAAGGTCACTGTGAGAATGCGTTCAAAAGGGTTGCTTTACAAAGCCGACTGCAAAGTTAAAGACCTATCCATCAATCAAAAGCCTTTCAAAACTGTCCCAGAATAGTAAATTTTAGAAAACCGGTTGATATATCAACAGACACAATATACGTGGACCGTTAGTAAGTCTTGTTGGTAAAGTTTTCTTTACTTCGAATTCCGATAAAAGTCAATCCGACCTTATGTAAGCAAACGAACGCGATGAAGCTGTGGACGTGGAGGAATTAGGGCAAGCTAACGATGAATTAGTAAGTGAATACACTTAGAAATTCGAGCCAATTAATGTTAGTTAAGACTTGTTGAGCAATGCTTTCATTCTGATGTTGATTTCGTAATTTTAGTATATTTGTATTTATTAAACATAATATTCTTGTCTTACGAGATGAATTCCATGGAAGAGGACGGACGCAAATAAAAAGCTCCTTGAAGCAAACTAGCTAGCTCAAGTAACTAAATTGGTTAAACGAATAACAGAGCGTTTTGAAACACCTAGGGGAAACGGCTATAAATAGCAACATCCTTCCCTGTAAACTAACGACTTAAACTAGAGCATTTCTGAACTAACCCTATGGGGAAATATCAGCGCGTGACATTAATGGATGAAAGTCGATTAGTTACAGGATCCTTAAATATTTATACACGTATTTAGAGAACGGGTGCTTATATTAGAATATCCAGTTAACAAAAAACGTAACGTGGGGAAGCGTTTGGAACTGGTGTTTTGGAGCGGTGACAAAACCCTCGAGTTACAGGAAGTCGGGGTTAAAAATAGTGCAATAGTTTTAAAAGATGAGAACAGAACCGACAGCATAAACATATTAACTGTATGAGAGAAACAATTTGTTAGACTGTAGTCTTTTAAGTAACTAGGTTAACAAAAACTAACAATAGAATTTGTATTCGAAATTTAGATAGATGTTTGACTTATGATAACATTTTTGTAAATATTACTTTTATTAAGTTACAGCTTAAGGCCTTGGATTTTGAAAACGATAGACAAAGTTATTCTGTAGTCAAACGACTACATAATAACTTTGCAATTAGTACCCCTTCAAACCCTCACGGAACCACATCAAAATGACGTAAAAGGCCATATATGCGACAGATCACTGGAGCGTGTGAGAAGATGGCACATGACAAGATGACGTCCAGCCATCAGGCACTTGAAAGGCAGGCTTGGAGAAAGTTTGGCTATGGAATCTGCGATGCACCCAGCCATTATGGTAATTGGAGTGCGACGGGGCTAGACGTGGCGGAAACTTGATGGATGGTGCGTGCAGGCGCTGGATCAATATGCTGGTGGAATTGAAACTGTTTATGGCAAACGCAAATTGAAAACTTTTGGGTCGTAAAACTTGGTAACACTTAAACTGCATTGTTTCCTTTTTAAAGTTATCAAGGTCTTATGTTATCGCAAGTTATCAAGATAATAAAATATACACGAGTAACACTCTTGGGAGCCAATCAGATTGTTAGGATTTACCAACCTTTCAAAACTATGTCGATATATCGATGTAACGAGGGAAAGATCTTAGATTACAGGAATTAACAAGCTCAATTATGTGCTCTAGTCAGAGCTGAAAACACCACGTTTTGGTCCGGGAATACGAAAAAATTTAATTACACAAGAAAAAGAAAATAGGAATAATGAATAAATACATCGACACTAATAAAAGAAATCCGATGGCCGATGGGGCAGATAGTTCTCGAATGGCGGCCACGTAACGGCAAGGGTAGCCTAAGACACACACCTGATAGGTGGTCAGACGACCTGAGCAAGGTGTCAAGAAGGCGCTGGAATCAGGCCGCTTCCGACCGATCGTTTTGGAAATCGTTGGGGATCCCTGTGTCTAGCAGTAGACTTCCTATAGCTGATATGATGATGATAATGTAAGTGAGGAAGTGACGTAGATGCAGAATCAAGCTGGAAGAATATTTAAGATGATAGAGCCGCAGTCTCGCCCTGGATCTATAAGATGGAAAGCGTAAACATTTGATATAAAGCAGATGTTTATATACGAGCTGTATTGAGAAAATAAATAAATAAATGTTGAAAGTATGTCTAGATTTTTGGGTGGATAAACTTTACTGGGTTGCTTTGTTATTCATATCAAATATTGTGTTGTTTGTATGTCTATGTAATCAATTTTATGTCTCATCTCTCTCATCTAGTAAGTATAGTTTTATATGGATTACTTTTTCATTTTAAGTTATATGCTATCATCTGTATTATATCTCTATGTAGGTATTTCAGCTAAATAAAAAAGTAAATGTTCAAATTTACCGATTCTATTTATATAAATGAAATCGGAAAATAGAGATGTACTTTAATAAAAAATCCAATCCAGGAAACTTAGAATTTCAAAGTGCTAAATTACTAGACAAAAACGACGAAATTATACAAAACGCAAGAAGAAAGTGAAAGTACATTGCCGCAGTCGTATGAAAGAATTCGCGCGCGGATCAAATCGCGTAACAATACAATTTATAATAGAGCAATACTATGTGAGACTGGCGCACTGCGAAAACTAATCATTGCAAAAGTTTTCTAAAGTCATTGAAGAGTTGAACCACCCCGACCAGTCTTATTAGAAAACTCGGAGCAGAGTTTGGTTTAAACCACTATTCACCGTAAACAAATTAAGGCTGACGGATGATAAGAAAGTGTATATGGATGATATGAATCGTATCGGTAGATGTACACTTCATTTGATAACGGTTTCAACTAAAGTTAGTCTGCGTTTGTAATAAAGGATATGATAGGAACGCGAACTCATCGTCCTCTTCTCGTATAGTCAACAACCGAACGTTTTATAATGCCATGCCATGTGCCATGTTTGCCAAAATGCCAAAATAATATCTGTTGGATATTGCCATTAGTAGTTATTTAGTTTATCAATATACAACACTAGTTGTCATTTTGTCATGTTTGTAGTATGGCTGTCTTTTGTACTGGCCAACACAGTCTTAGCAGTTGTAGTGATTTTATAAAAATGGACAATAAAACAAACGTTTTAATTTTGTAAAGGAAAAGGGTCTTTGTATTTTATGTTTTTCGAATAATCATCGAGTGAAAGTTTGTCGTGCCTCTCGTTGTGGTGTGTGTAGTCGCTCACATCATACTTTATTACATTTCACTAAAAATACAGAAACACCCGTTCCTACAGAAACTGGTAATGCGTTGGCTGGCAGTAGCTGCAGTAGTAATACGGTTCTAACTTCACTAACTGGGGAAAATACCATTTTATTTTCGACTATAAAATTTTTAATTAAGGATAGTTTTGGTAACTTCCGTCCAGTGCGTGCACTTCTCGATTGCGCTAGCGCGTGCAATTTTATTTCGGAATCCTGTGCTAATGCATTAGGATTGGATTTTCGTCGTGGCCAACATGCTGTGTCCGGCATTGGCAACTCTGTCGCTAAGCCACTCGGCTCACTCGTGTGTGAGATTAGGCCTCTTGGCAAACAAACCTTTTCGTCGAATGTCAGATTCGAGGCTCTTGTCTTACCATCAATATGTGCGGACCAGCCGATTCAACTTGTCGATCCGTCGAGGTGGTCACACATCAACAACTTATCACTTGCTGATCCTGATTTCTCCCGTCCAGGGCCAGTGGACATACTGCTTAGTGCAGACATTTTCGCTTCGTCATTGTTACCTGGCCTTCGGCGAGGAAAGCCTGGACAACCCACCGCATTAAATACCGTGTTCGGGTGGATTATCATGGGCGAGTGTGACAGGAGTCAGCTCAAGTCGAATCATCGTAACAATAATAAACATTGTCTTTTCGTATCGAATCTCGACAATTCCTTGAAGAAGTTCTGGGAATTAGAAAATGTAAGCTCTCCGAGCAAACCTATTTTGTCGAAGGAGGACCAACTCTGCGAGGATTGGTTCGCCAAAAAATATTGTCGTAATAAGGAAGGCAGGTTTGTTGTCCCCCTACCTTTTGTCGATCCAACAAACAGACCTAATTTCTTCAATTCACGCGAAATCGCTTTGAAACGTTTTTTATCATTGGAACGCAAGTTCAATATTAATCCAGAGTTTAAAAGATCGTATTTCGAATTTATGGAAGATTATGAGACTCGTGGTCATCTAGAAGAGGTCGATCCTCCTGCTACTAGTGAGGGCCAGTTCTATTACATTCCACATCATGGTATACTGCGCGACTCCGTCACAACACCTCTGCGCGTTGTCTTCGACGCTAGCGCCAAAGACACCAGAGGATTTTCGTTAAATTCCACCCTCCTATCTGGTCCTAAGCTCCAAACTAATATTTTTGACCTTCTCGTTCGTTTTCGCTGGCATGCTGTCGTCTTCACAGGCGATGTAATGCAAATGTATAGGCAGATATTGGTGTTTGGAGAGGATGCTGATTATCAGCGAATTCTTTGGCGACCCTCCGCTTCCGGTCCCGTACGTGATTATCGTCTTAAAACAGTGACATATGGTGTCTCTGCTGCACCGTTCCAAGCTCTTCGCACCATGGCTCAACTTGCCGTTGATGCCACACACACCTACCCAGATGGTGCAGCTGTTCTCGCTCGCGATATCTATGTCGATGACGTCGTCACGGGGGCGGACTCTATCGAACAGGCTCGCTCACTTCAGACGGAACTCACTACCATTTTGTCGTCGGGTGGTTTTCATCTGAGGAAGTGGACCTCCAACAGCCGTGAATTCTTAGCAAGCCTTCCATCCTCTGATCTCTACTCACAGGATTTTATAAATTTCGAAGAAATGTCTGACATTTCGCTTAAAATACTAGGATTGCGGTGGCAACATCAATTAGATTCGTTTCGTTTTCGTGTCGTAGACACTCATCAAGGTCGTTGGACGAAACGCACCATTCTTTCGGAGATAGCCCGGATTTACGACCCGTTAGGCTTTCTTTCGCCAGTAACCTTTCTTGCCAAGTACCTAATGCAGTTGCTTTGGATTTCCGGTGTCTCTTGGGATGACGGTGTTCCGGAAAATATTAGGCTTGAATGGCAAAAGTTTAAGGCTCAGATGTCGTCATTGAGTTCAGTGAATGTTCCACGTCGTATTGTCGGAGAGTTCAAGCAACTCCAGCTTCACGGATTTTGTGACGCATCTGAACGTGGCTATTGTGCAGTTATCTACTGTCGAACATTGAGTAAAAATAATGATATTGCTATACACTTGGTTGGCGCTAAATCTAGAGCTGCGCCGTTACGCAGGTTGTCAATTCCACGTCTAGAATTAGTTGCATCATCTCTATTGTCGGATTTGATGGCATCAGTGGTAGAGGCTTTAAAACCTTTTTATGCAATAGGCGAGATTTTCGCTTGGTCGGATTCCAGTGTCGCGTTGACTTGGATCAAATCGTGTCCATCCAAATGGAAGACATTCGTCGCCAATCGCGTAAGCCATATTCAGGATATAATTCCTCCCGACTGCTGGCATCATGTCCGAACTACTGACAATCCAGCAGACTGTGGTTCTCGTGGGCTTCTACCTAACGATTTGGTGAACCTTAGTTGTTGGTGGAACGGACCAACTTGGCTCAAGCACCCTATTGAACAGTGGCCTAGGTCAGCGCTATCTTTAGATAGAGATATTGTTAATGATGAACAAAAGATAACTGTTCTCGTAACGTCCAATAATGATAATTTAGTAGGAAACCTTTTAGAGAGGTTTTCATCTCTGAAGACACTTCAAAGTATCTTAGCTTATTGTTTTCGGTTTACAGAAAATTGCAAACAAAATCTTATCGAAAATCGTGTCGTTAGTTCATTACAACCATTTGAGATTGACAAAGCGCTCAAGTTTCTAGTCAAGTTTGTACAAGAGAAGGAATTTTCGTCAGAGTTGGAGTATTTAAAAAAGGATTCTCCCAATTCACTTCCTAAGAGTTTTCGCAAATTATGTCCTTTCGTTGATGAGGCGGGTCTTCTCAGGGTGGGCGGTCGCCTGGCTAATGCTAAAATTTGTTTTGAAGCCAAGCATCCGCTTCTATTACCCCGCAGCCATCGTCTTACTACCTTGATCATTCAGGAGTATCATACTCGCTTTATGCATCCTGGTGCGCAAACTCTTCAGAATCTCCTTGCACAAAATTTCTGGATATTGTCGTGTAAACGCGCCATTCGATCGGTAATCTCAGGCTGTATTAAATGCTTTCGTGTTCGTCCTCAACTTGCCCCTGCTCCTCTAATGGGAAATTATCCATCGTATCGTGTTAATCAAATTAAATGTTTTTCGAGCTCTGTTGTCGATTACGGTGGTCCTTATAACATAGCTCTCGGACGTGGTCGTGGTGCTAAGACCTTTAAAGGTTATATTTGTGTTTTCGTGTGCACCGCTACGAAAGCTATCCACATCGAACTTGCATCCGAATTGACAACTGAGGCCTTTCTCGCCGCTTTGCGACGTTTTATCGCTCGCCGTGGTCGATGCAACCGTCTTGTTTCTGATCAAGGCCGAAACTTCATCGGTGCAAGCAACTATCTGGGGACCCTTATGCAAAATGCTGCTGAGTCTCAGCAGCTTAAATTCTCGTTCAGTGCTCCTGGAAGTCCGCACCTTAATGGATTGGCCGAAGCCGGAATCAAATCGGTCAAGACACATATTGCTCGCGCTATCGGCACACAGCGTTTGACTTTCGAGGAATTTTATACAGTGTTGACACAGGTAGAGTCGATGTTAAATTCGCGACCATTGACGCCTCTTAGTTCGGACGCTAATGATCTCGTAGCATTAACTCCGGGACATTTCCTAACTTTGGAACCTCTTTCGATTTTGCCCGAAGAAAATCTCGTAGACTTAAACATTAGCGTTCAGCAACGGTGGAAACTTATCCAACAAATCCATCAGTCCTTCTGGTACCGATGGCAAAGTGAGTACATACATACACTACAGCAGAGAGCAAAGTGGGACAAAACCAATTGTAATATCAAAGTAGGAGCAATGGTGCTCATAGTTAATGAAAATTTAGATCCATTTAAATGGCCACTAGGTCGTATCGTTGCCCTGCACCCAGGTACAGATGGCATCTGTCGTGTCGTCACGGTTAGGACTGCCACTGGGCAGTACAAGAGACCGGTTGTAAAAATTTGTCCTTTGCCATTGGCAAATGACGATTAGTTTTTATTTTTGTATCGATCACATAGCCCTGACTAACACCAAGCTATGTGCAAATTTTCGTTCTAGTAGTAGTTATCGTTTATTTTAGCTGTTTCTCAACAGCATCTTTTCGTATTTTCGAATTTCGTTATCGTTAATGGGTAAATATCACGGCATTCTTGCGCTTGTCGTCGTATTTAGGTGGGCAGAATGTTGGATATTGCCATTAGTAGTTATTTAGTTTATCAATATACAACACTAGTTGTCATTTTGTCATGTTTGTAGTATGGCAACTCAGTGTTTCATTCCTTCCGTTTCAAGTTCGAATTGAACACTTTTCGTTAAGCTGGCATCGCGGCATGGTCAAACCATGCTTTAATCGCAAAAGAGATAAAATAGTCGTTAAATCTCCAATTGTCGTGTTAAATTCTTTTCGTGCACAAGGCAGTGTAGCAAGATACTATAAATTTATAAATTCAGTTGTAACGAACGATTGCGAGGTGACAAAATCATCTGTGTATGTTTCCAAGAACAGCAGTAGAAAATTGGTAAAGTATATCTGGGCCCAGCAATGTACAGCGCTGATTGATCTGCTCAAGAGGGAACAGAACTTCATCCTAGAAGATCCAGAGGTAAGTCATATCGCAATTCTTTGTCAGAGTAATAACCTTCTCGAAAATTCAGCAAAGTCTCGTTCGGTTTATGAAGAGACTCAAAATTCATACAGTCCATTAATTATCGTTTATCGCACAATATCGTTAGTATCCCATAATACAAATTTAAACTTACATTGGGGCCACTACACATTTTAAAAAATGTTCAAATTAGTTCAGACTTTTTCCACAAACAGGACCACTTATTTGATAACCTTTACTAGTACTTTTAAGCTTTTAACAACCAACAATAATAATTTTTCCAACGAAACCATCTGAAATCATGAAAAAAATATTGTTCTATTAAAAATATATATTTTGATATGTCACACAAAATAGACTGAACTTTGGGGCACAAAAGTTTTATCTCAACAACATTTTGAGCTTTCTAGAGCTATCTATATAGAGTAGCGGATATATATAGGTCCATGATTTATTTTCGAAAATCATGTAGTAATGTGCGATGACGAAAGATGCTTTTTAAGAAGCCATGCTTTCATGTTTGCCAACGGCCTGTATGTGTCAATCAGATTACAATAAAAATGTTCTTGGCCGGAGTTACATCCAAGCCATAACGCAACCTACGTCATATATTTATTTTCGCACTAACTTTCCAGCGGGATTTGTAGCTACAAGCCGTATTTTCACAACTTCTTCTAATTTAAATCTTTTTTCATCCTAAATTCGAGTGCCTCCATGGTCCAGTGGTCAAGGCGTTCGCCTCCGGAGGCGTTCGAATCCCACTGGAAAGCATACTTTGTGCAAATTTGTTTAAAACCTGGTTAGGATATTGCAGGCATGAATCATCTGATTATACGAAAACAAAGATGATTCCGTGTTTCGGGTATTAGTAGTTCTGTGGTTTCGGAGAGCACGTATAAACTATGAGTCCCGATTCCCGAACGCCATCTAGCGTTTGCTCAAACCTATCCAACAATTCTATCCTCTCGGTTGTGGAGTACAGACGGTAGTCCTCTGTGTAAAATCCAGTAACCTCATCAAGTTACCTAGTTTAAGTAGCGGACCCAGGGCTCTGAAGCGTTACCGCTAAGGATGAAAACGCGAATATGCTCAGATGATGAATACTAAATTCGCGATTCTGTCTCTTGCTGTCATTCACTCCCCTTTTCAAAATCTAATAGCGATGTTGCCAGCCTAGTTCCTCGCACACAATGAAAATCATACACAGTTAAGCCAAAGAGCGAAATTTAGCGAATCTATCGTAACATGCATTTAACCCAGATGAAAGTCGCACGGGTCAGTGCATCGAGCTGCAATGCGGCAATAGTACACTTGCCTGCATCCACGGCCTTCAGACTTTTATCTAGTTATGATGTGTTTTTCGTTTTTCTGGGCCAAAAACACCACTTCTTGAGGCTGACGAAAAATTGTACTCAGCTCGAGCGACAGTTAACGTTGTTAACACTTTGGTTGCCTAATTATTATTTTTCTGCTTCTATCGCCCTCGCGTGTACAATAATAGACAACTATTTGACTATTGTTCGACTCGGTGTAGGTAGAATAATTGATTATTGTAACCATTTTTAGAATATTCTTAAATTTGAACACCTGCTTTTTGTACCATCGGTAACTTATATGTAATTGTGCCATCGTGTGTACTTAACCGATTAACTGAGAACTGATGATATGAGTGCAATAAATAATTTTAATTTGTAGATGAAAACAAAGTCAAACCGTTTATTGCACTCTGCGTATTTAAATTATAGATAGATTAAAAAATACCGATGAACCAATTCAAACTCTAACAACACAATTTTTTAAAGAACTGTTCATAAACATTGCAATAATAAGTCATTATTTGAAATAATGAAATTATACAACGAAGTCTATGTAATCAAATCAATCTTGCCTTGCAATTTCCAACACAAACAAACATAGATAAAAATAACATGTATTTTACCAAACAAATGCATAACAGAAACTAAACTTTCCATAATCCAATCAATTTCTATGATTTACAACGTTGTATCGCAAGAAAATTATATAGCAACTTCCGATAAAATTACCGGGCTTCAGCTTCTTTTAAACATGAGGAAATAACATAGTTTATATTGTAATGAAGAAGTAGAATGTAACTGCATTATACAACTGTATAATTGCGATCAAACATTTTAAATTGTCATATTTTTAATTCAACTTAACGTATGAATTGTCTATTAAATGTATCAATGAAACAGAAATAGTCTTATTTTTTCTCTTGAACATGCATCGAAATTCTATTAGAAATGCGCAAAATGTAAAGTTTGAATGTTATGGTTTGAATAATGTCAGTCTGTATGTACATAGTTTAAAAACTAAACTTAATAAAAAGTATCGTCTACAATAATATAAGTATAAAATTAAATAAGTCCATACATGACTTTTTCCTCAAGGCAAAAAAACACTTATCTCTTTCGTCGCTTAATAACAACTGTAAAATATTGTAATGTACCATTAAACAACGTGTAAGATGCATCTGCATATCATCTGAGAGCGAGCAATGAACCCAATGACGCAACTCTAGAAGAAATAATAAAAAAGCAATTACTTCTAATTAGCAAGACGACACGAAACTCAAGCGCGATAGAAAGTAAGAGTAATGCACAAATTAATCGTACCATATAGTTACGAGGTGAGAAACAAAAAATGATTACCGTTATGAGTGGAAGTGAAAAATTAAGATAGATGAACGAGGAAGCAATAATGACACATGCAACTTACCCAATAGCACGTAACAAAGACGCGTTACGACATGTATAGACGAAGGAACCAGAGCTTACAATAGATAATTACGTTACAGTGGGACAATACACGTGTGAAATGTTGTCAACTACAAACTAGATACACAGTTCCGACCCCTTTTGTTTATGATTATGATTTCTAGGTTCAGTTGTTATCTTTTCGTTGCGAGCTTCCGAAATGATAAATGAAACGTCAGCTGACCACTCAACGGATTTCAAAGATATGTTTCATATAATTTACATAACAATGATTCTCTCTCACGGCACGATTATGATAAACAGTAAGCAACTCACGCAGTGTCACACCTCACGCGTACTGATAGATTTGCGGTCAAATTGAATAATTTGTGAAACAGGATCAATGACATAAAATTTATTTTCTAAATGATAAATCAGATTATCATTATCATGTAATAGGATCGTTCGAGACGTAGTAATTTTTTATTTTCAAACGGACAGTGCAAGTAAAAAAGGAAATGAGTATGCTAAATTAGTTTTTGGAATGAGTTAATCTTGTAGCGTAATGGCGATTTGCAGATAAGAACGAAAGTGAGAGAAGGACGTAATTTATATTGGTAAGATGAGTAGATGAAACAATAAAAATAATAAGTAATGATATAATAACAATACATAAGTATCAATCATTAATTTATTACAGTGCTATGATACCACAAATAATCAATTGTAGTCAGGCATGTTCAGGGACAAAATAATGAATGTTGCCATTACCTGTGAAGGTTATAAATCAATATTCATAAAATGCTGTAACTTTGCAAATTAAAGTTGCCATTATCGTCTGGCATCAAGCCACGTCGCGGACATCCCTCCATTAGTGACATTAGCCATGGAAGACCTTCGATCCGTGACTGACGTGATACAGCAGTTCTATGGAGGGGAAGCACTTGGCAATTTCCTGCCGGAAGGGGTCAAGTATTGCCGGTGAAGTGTTCCTTGATGTGGCGTGAAGATAGACCATGATGGCCTAGATTGAAGTAATGTTTAATAGAGCCGAAGTGAAGATGAAACTATTTTCAAATACTTAAAGTTGATGATAAATAACATCAAACAAGAAGGAAAGATGACATTTTTTGCATCGGAAACTAAGTGTTAGTAGAAATATTTCGAACTTTTATTGTGTTTAGAGCAGCAAGACCCAAAAAAATTTGTCTGCCTCATTAGAGATAAATACGTGATAGCAATACGAGTATATCGCATACTTCAACCGCATTGTCTACAACTTCTCCCATTCTATCTGCTAAACATAGTCAAAAAACGACACCATTCAGCGTCAATTGATTCCCGTCGGTATTAATTTTGATCACGTGACACTATTTCAAATTCCAAATAAGGCAGCCGAAGGTTTTAGCGTTGAATATGAATAAGGCGTAGGTCGTCGATATAATATTCAGTTGCAGCGGGACGCCGGCGGTTAATTTGAAGACGAAAATACTCGCGTAGGCGACGTCAACTAAGCAGGATGGCATTTTGTTACATCCAATGTTGGCGCAATAGAAATAATGGGTGTAAAGGGGAGAAACGAAAGTTGAATTGTTGGATTTGTGTTTCATGCTGCAACACCATAGTACATGTAACTAATTATTATATTAACATTTATAAACTGAATGTCATAAAACTCGCTTGCCATTTCACTTTTTGGTTTGCGATACCTGACACGGTTCATAGTGTACTTAATATAAGACAGTGACTTTTAGTAGCAGAACTGATGTACATTATGGAATGCAGTTAATGAATCGAATGAGATGATTTTGTTTATTAAGTATTGTAGTTTTTACTAAATGTAGTTAAATTTCATTAACAAATGAAACACATTTTAAATCTTCTTAATTAATAACGGGGCAGACATAGCTGAGCCCGATATATTTTTGAAAATGTAAAAGTTTTAGGTTATAAGAAAGCATCAAAATCATTTAATAGTTGAAAGTAAATGAGAAGACAATCAAATCAAGAATCCCATCTCACTCGGCAATGAAGAACAATTCGTTCCGAGGAATTGATTGCGCTCAGTGAAAGCAGATTATTATATCAGCGGCGGATGGTCTGCAGATATCAATGGAATTTAGAACTATGTTGTAATAGAATATCGTTGCCAGTAGATTTTAGTTGATTGATTCATTGTTTTGGTTAAGGCAGTAGAGAGAATGCGGATTTCACTGTCACTTAGATATTGTTGTTAAAAAAGGTACGATAGACATCTTGCGTGGCTTGCAGCAACATTGACTGGAAGCAATACATTTTAGAAGACTCGACAGTCTGCCAAAGACGCAGCATATAAGGATACCTAAAAACACAGCCTGCCGTACAAACACACAATCACCTAATCAAGTTTAAGAACTATGAGAAGTTTCACGTATTTAACCCTTTTCTCAGATTCTTAGGGAAATGGAATGATTATCAAACAACAAAACATGGCGTAGATATTAAAAAAAATCATATTCATCTTATACCTTTAAACGAGCAATTCTTGTATATTTATTTATTTATATACTAGCCGAAGCCCGCGACTTCGTTCGCGTGGACTTTATGTCTCTGGAAAATGCTCATCAGGCTGAACAACTTTTACTAAGGCGGCATTTTTATATCTCTATAGTTTAGCTGGACCATTATGGTTCTGCATCAGGCGTTCCATTTCCCAAAATCATTTATACCCTATATGTTGCCCAGGCTTAATACCTATATAACAAAAAAAGTTTCGTTCGAATCCGTCCAGTATTTCCGGAGATTAGCGTGTACAAACAGACAAACAGACAAACAGACATACAGACATACAGACAAACAGACAGACATTTTTTTTTAAATTCTTACTCTATTACAACGTCTCCATCGCCCCCAATATTTTTTTTGGAAATATATTTAATGTACAGACACACTTTTTTTTACTGTTTTATTATATGTATAGATGTATAGATTTATAAATTTCTGTGATCTCGAAAACGGCTCTAACGATTTCGCTGAAAATTGGTACATGGGGGTTTTTGGGGGTAAACAATCGATCTAGATTAGTCTTATGTTCGGGAAAACGCGTGTTTTCGAGTTTTCATTTGTTTTTCTTTCCACGCAGAATATGATCGCAAATTTCGTCGCACCGGGTCCGGGTGCCATCCGCTTAGCTCAGCGGTTGATGATGCTGACCGCTAGAAAAAGTGTTACGGGTTCGAATCCCACTCGGTGACTTACTTTTGTTTTTTTTTATGTTCAAGTTTATGTATATGTTTTTATTTTGTACTGTTTTTAGACAAGTTTAAAGAAATTTAGTTAATGTTTGAGATGTAACCGACCGAGCAAAGCTCGGTCACCCAGGTACTAATTCATAAAATGAAAATGAAACCGTGACCACAATATTAGACAATTTTATACCCTCTACACTACATGAATAACTGACGATCGTACGAGTGAGAATCACAACATGGATCGGGTTCTCAAAATAGAGCACTGTAATGTCTATTTCGATTTTGCATTATATCTTTGTCAGAATGATCATAACATAAACCTAGTTCACACAACTCACTCATTAACAATCAACATTGTTTATAGGTAGTTGCTGTGTGAAATAAATGTTTCACATAATAGACATTTCCTTTTTGTATACTTCCGATGTGTAAGGAAGCAAGAGATGAAGAGATGTCTAAGATTGCTGGATTCATCATTAATCATCATCGTCATTGATTAGCCTTTGCATCACACTTTTATACAGTTTACTTTCTTCTTGTCGAGTCAAAATAGTTCGAACACATTTTTAGGAAATCAGTTTCGATCTGCAATATTTCTCATTTCTCATATCCACTGGTCCTTGCTGCTGGTTTTCAGACACAGGCTGCTTATTTTGCAATAGGTTCAAAACATACACTTGATCAAAGAGGGCATTGGGGCTTGCATTTTCTGCAACCGGTCGTTCCGGCCCACGCGGTGACTCATCCAGGTGAGCGAGGCGTGTGATGCAACGGAGGTCGACACACTGATGCTTTGTTATAAAACCATCATTACACTAATTAAATAAAAGTTATTATGCTGGGGGCTGCAACTGCAAGGGAACGAGACGAGCAGTGTTTCATTTCAGCAATTAGCGACACTAATGTATTATTAAATGGATATAGTCGCGTCAAAATACATAAAAGAGGTAATCTTAGAAGTCCTCAGAAATAACTCCGATTTTGACGTTTCTTTTTTAGAATGATGAGTGACTTCACAGGAAAAGCCACACCGAAAAGATGTTTAAACGAATCAAAAAATCATCATTGGCATCCTACTTATTTTGAATTCTGCCAGTAGACATAATGCATCTGTACTTTTAATTCTAGCAGTAACTATCGGACTAGAATCTCCACAAGAACTCACAATTCATACAGTGAAACTGCTTTACAATGGTTCCGGCAATAAAACACTGAAGCTCTGTTCAAGTCGCCACATTTCGTTTATAAATTCAAATTTAAAACAAAACTGAATTCAACAGTGCATTGTTCGGTAACGCAATACAGCTACATGTTTAAAGGAATTTAAAACAATAAGTGTCGCATTCTCCGACGGTGATGGGTGGGAACGAAAACAATTCGGTGAAACGTTTCCTGAATATTGTTGAAGCGGGCGTACTCCGTTTGTTTAATGGTTATGATTTATAAACGGAAAGAATTGTCAAGTATGTTTGCATTAAGAAATACATCTATCTATATCTATATCTATCTATACATATAATAAAACAGTAAAAAAAGTGTCTGTACATTAATATATTTCCAAAAAAAAAATTGGGTGCGATGGAGACGTAGTAATAGAGTAAGAATTTAAAAAAAAAAATCTGTCTGTTTGTCTGTATGTCTGTTTGTCTGTTTGTACACGCTAATCTCCGGAAATACTGGACGGATTCGAATGAAACTTTTTTTTGTTATATAGCTATTAAGCCTGGGCAACATATAGGGTATAAATGATTTTGGAAAATAGAACGCCTGATGCAGAACCATAATGGTCCAGCTAAACTATAAGAGATATAAAAATGCCGCCTTAGTAAAAATTGTTCAGCCTGATGAGCATTTTCCAGAGACATAAAGTCCACGCGAACGAAGTCGCGGGCTTCGGCTAGTTAGAGAATAAGATCTCTTTGTACTACCAAAGCCATATTTGGCAAAAACAGAGGGTATGGCCTACACTCCCCACGCTCTGGCCAGAAGAGATGAACGTAACATTCTAAATGAGTGTAAACTCAATTAGTGTAAACTCACTCTTAGTGTAAACTCACTCTTTGTGTAAACTCACTTAGTGTAAACTTACTTTGTGTAAACTCACAGTGTAAACTCACTTAGTGTAAACTCACTAAGTGTAAATTCACTTAGTGTAAACTCACTTAGTGTAAACTCACTTCTGTCTAATAAATGTTATTATAATAGCAATTCCTCAATGATATCCTAGTCTTCACAAATTATCGTCATGAGAGAAATGCCGCATCATTGCATTACCTTCACCTTGTATTATCCAAACAGACGTGGTGATAACACATGTCTAGAATAGCCACGATACTTTATAACACTTTTAGCTTTACACGATCTGCCCCACTTACAAAGTTCAGTTTAGACAGGCTTATTATAAATCATAAATCACATTCATCACTTTAACTTATTTTAAGTTATAGTGTCTTAACATTTCCATTCCATTGGTGTCATAACATGACCTATGAAAGTATTGTTTCCAAGTTGTAATCGTTGGTACAGTATTCGAGGTAATAATGATATAAGATATAAGAAATATTAAGCTTTTGCTATAGGATATAAGAAATAATTGGCCAAATGCGTGTCGGGCCACGCGCAGTATAGGGTTCCGTAGTTGTTAATGCCAACTTGCAGTCTAAAACGGCTAAGTATTGAATTTGTATAAAATTTTCCTTTTCGAGTACATTTTATAAGTTGATCACCTATAACTTTTTAATTTGTTAACCCTTCTTAGCCCTGATAGTTTTCCTTTAAACTAGATTATATATACCTAACCTTTTAGCAGATAAATGGGGGGGACACGTGACTTTAACAAAAAAATTTACTTGTAACCTAAATATTTCAGACACGGATCCCTAAATCGAAAACTGGTGTTCCCAAGTTCACAATATTTTTGAAAAACCTATTCCAGGATACCCCACACAATATGTTTGTAGAGAAAAAAAATAGTGACTACCTCTTTACTTGTATTGATTGATATACATATCCATGCCAAATTACAGCTTTCTAGTACTCTACTTATAGTTTCTGAGTAGGACCGCGGACGGACAGACAGACAGACAGACAGACATGGCGAAACTATAAGGGTTCCTTGTTTACTACGAAACCCTAAAAAGGATATTATACAAAGTTCTGACGTGACCTAAAAATACATCCTTCCACCTACGCCACAAGTACGCCAATAAAGAAGTAGACGCTGACCAAATAAAAGTACTTTAGTTACATATGGCCCAATGAAATAAACGAAACAATCCAGACAACAAATGTACATAAATTGCTCTTTCTTTTATTACTACAATGACCCGTTTACTCACGCCAGCCACTCTATGCCTCGTTTTAATATGGCCAATGACTCATCCGACGACTAATTTTAAACTCTCTTCTCCGCTCGACTGTTACTCCACGAGTACGAGCAACTTAGGTAACTACATTATTTATAAACCGTAGGTCAAGAACGTGATTAAATTTTACTTTCAGAAATTTGTGCTATCGAATTTAAACGCAGCTGAATTCTGGATGAGTTCGAAAGGCTTCTGGATAGTGTTGCTGCGAGCGGAAGTTTAGGATTCATTTTGATGGTATAAACATAACTATCGTATGTTTGTTCCTAAAATAAACAATTGCTTAGTACAAGATATTATACAGTAATTTTTTTTTTGTAGCCTAAATTGAAATAGATATTTAAAATTAAAATAGATATGTACTTCGATAATGTAACTGAAGTTGTAAGTTAATGTGTAAACATAAATAAAAGAGTAGACTATGCATCTTAAAACCTGGGGATCTTTTGGATAGGATAAGAACATGTCACTATTCCTGATTCCTGTTTTCTATCTATAGGTCCACCACCTTACTCGTTCTTAGATGCGTGGTCTTTGGATCTTGTGTCTGCTCCGTAAGGAATAGACGTGATAGTGTATCATGCTAAACTGATGTCACTAATGTTAACGCGAATTTAATCGCAGTAATCTTAATTGAATTAAACGAGGCCACAATCAAACAAATGGCGCATAAAGTCTAATCGGGAATGTTTCAAAGTAATTGGACCCGCTGCACGCAACGCTAAGGTTGGATTATTTACATTTTGTAGCCGACTCGTGAATGCATCGATGAACTTGCGACGCTGGGTGTGGGTGTAGAGAAAATCCTATTATCGATGGCAAGGACGGCCGTTGTGGCACAATACGAAGACTCACTAACGAACTATACTGAATGGGTTGAAAAATGAATGAAAATAATGAAATGTAATTATTTTCTTCTACATTTAAGAGCCAAGTTCTTTCCAGTCGTATTGCCATTGTATTGAAAGAGACGCACGTATGAATTATTTTGGTATTTTCAAAAAGACTTGGCCTGGAATTACTTACAAAACAAAAAGACAATAATGATTACCAATATTTTGGGCACGGAACAAAGATTGATAGTGTAAGCAGTATTAACTTGCACCATTTCGACCAACGGCGGAAAATGATAGACCAATAAAATTATTCACCATAAGAAAACGCAGAACATTACATGACTTACTGTCAGAACTCCAATTTGAGGTAATGCGAAAATTGATACCCTCCACACCATCATACTAAATCGAACAAACGTGACAGTTTAACAAGTAGCAAGCTAGCAAGTCACCATTTGCCGCGTTAGTAATCGACCGTTAGCTATCTCGGCAGATTAACCTTAATGCACTAACCTGCTGTTTTCTAAACTGACGAGCTTTAATGACGGTCTAAGGCCTAGTTTATGGAGGAGCGGAGATGGAGCCAAGCGTTTTGCAGTGGCTAAAATTTTTTGTCATACCATACCCAGCACTCGGGAGTTGAAATGCTGAATTGTATAGGTACAGTTCGACTTTTGAATTTATGATCATCGAATTAGGGTCGATCACCTAAAAAGAAACAGCTGTCGAAGCGATTATAGATTACTTTCCTGTTTCAATTTGAAATAAACTTTCCTCTTTAAAGAATGTTATGGTAGTCGCGGAAAACCTTATAGTAAATGTACATTGAGTAACATTAAACATTTGTCATCGAGTACCCTAAGAATAGGTATCTGAGAATTGGGCGTTTGGCAACCAGGCGAGTCGACGACCCAAGATAGGTGACTAGATATAATGTCGCAGATAAAAGAAGACTAAAGCCCTGTAGGCTGTAGGCCGTTAAAAGCCAATGAGGAGCAAATCCTTATTTTGAATTCGATTTTCATCACCGAATATCTATAAACCAAGCCTCAGTCGTTGTTTTCTAGCTTGAATCTAATCGCAATCTTGTAGAGCATATGTTTTGTCATGCTGCTGGAAACATCATTAGAAATATAACAGGACTGGCGACCGTAGGCTGGAAACACTCATTTAGATTTAATCTTAGAGATCGTTTCGTAAAAGATCTGGAAGGTGAAAAAAGACTGTGGCCGTAGTTATAACAGACATAACCTATTCTGGTCTGGTAAATAAACCCCAGGCTAATGGGCCAGGCTCTGAAGTTTAACGACATTGTGCGGTATTTTTGCCCGACTGCCCCAGAGGGAGGTTTACCTTTTTCGAGTGTATGAATATATTTCCTTTGTGCTCGCTTTTCACAAGTCTCTATCCTGTCCTTGTTTAAGTTCTTTTGAATGTTTAACAGCTGACTATTGACATAATATTATTAAAATAACAAAAGTATTAAGCATAAATAAAGAGAGAAAACTACTTATTGAGTTGTAATGAGACCACATGCTTACGGGAAACATAAACACAATACGAGTTTGGTTGCAATAATAACACGTTAGAGCAAGTCATAAATACTTGAGGTTTGCTAAAATTGCGACTTGTCACACGAAACTTACGTCTGCAACATTATAGATACCAGGCCGTACCAGTCTACAGTCTCATAATCATTACTAAATTTAAGAATTACGTTATTGTGGGTAGAGCATATTCCATGTCTCTCTATTTTCGACTAAACACATGACCTCCGACAAACGAATGACCTTCTTGGTCTTCCTTTCCTCTCTTGACTTCCACCTTTCGTTTCATGATGCTTTTATAAGGTTGTGGTGCCGTAAAAGGGGTCCAATCATCTTAAATATCTAGTTTACAGTCTGGCTAAACCCAACACAATCTGTACATTTACCCAAACGCTCATAAACTTAACCACAAGCACCTTTACCACCCACACCACGATCATTACCACTAAACCCAGTATACAATTATAGCTACGAACAAACAACCATTCAACTGATTTAGAACTGCAGTGAACAGAGTTATTCTAACCCTTATTCTCTATGTTTTAAGGGTGTTAACTTTCGCTGCTATATGTGATGCAGCAGTGTAGTAAACATCCTGTAGTTAAAGTTCCAAGATATCTTCATTTCACAGAGTGCCTTTTCTTGTCGGAAATTCGTTTTTAGTCCGGAAGTATTCATTTTGCTTTTCACGTTTCGTACTTTTTACTTAGATTAAACTTTCCGAGAGCTTTTCATGCTTTTAGTTATTTACATTAATCACACTGAGCTGTAAGTACAGCTTGGCAAACAAGTGTAAATAATAAGAGTAGTGGGCAGTTTCATCAGTACTTCAGTATAGTGTCTTTTCCACAATACAACCGATGATTCCAACCCTAATTTGACCTATTTTTTATTATTGTATGGATGCACAAGTCGTTGCCTTTATTAATATAAATAATATAAATTCAAACACTTCTAGACTTATAATATAAATGTAACATTCTAAAAACTAAATAAAAATTATGCAGATACGATTTTTTTTACAAATAAACAAATTAACCTCAATTAATTAGTTAGATGTAACTAATTAACTAAGATTATTATTATTAAGTTTTATTTGAAGTACATAACTTACAGAATATAATTTCCTTATTGCATTCGTTTTTATAGAAACACTATGTAAAACAAAACATTATATGCACTAAGACTCATATTTAAATAATTCATACCTAAAACTTTGAACACTCAGGCATTTGAAACTTGTTCTAATTGGTAAGTTGATTATGGATTTTTCTTAAATAACCCTGAAAATGGTTTTAGTTTTCAGATAGTTTGCTACCATTTAACAATTAACAGGTTTTAACACACAGTGCGGACTATTTTGCGATGACGGTGGCTGTGTTAGTCATACAAAGTTAATTGAATGTGCGTGGAGATCTAAACAATTACATACCTACTTATTCTGTGCCAAATTGTGTATTATACTAAAATACATAATAAAAACAATGATAAAGCGTAATCATAACGGTACCATTCGACCACCGGTGCAACCACCATAAAACAACAGTCAGTGGTGCCTGAAATTGATAAAGGTACCCACTACAAAAGTTACTCCTCCATGATGTTCTTGTGCCGAATCGCTCGTGCGAAACGATTTCTACACATTCCGCCTATAAATCGATTTATTAATCAATCAAACCTATATTTCAAAAATCACATCACTAACACTGGCCATTGTCACAAAAAAAAATATTTAGTTAGACACGGGCGTCCGATTTCGGTGAGCACATTCGAATTTCGAATGACAGTTGCTATAGAAGCATGTGCGCGCAGTTGCCGCGTGCGGCGGTGACTGACACCATGTCTTGCGTCTTGCGCGTACGCAACTCGCGTGCAGTCGTGCTATATGGTGGGATTACGAGTGCATCCTTTAATTAACAAAGAAACAGGTGTATTATGAGTATTGTTCATCGTATCGTACACCGCTGCAATAGAAAGTGCTATTCGGTGAAACTTTCATTTAGAATTTTAGCAATACTGGCCGCAGCGATCCTTTGCAGAAATTAATGTTTTTACGATCAATTTAGTATATATAGAATATTGAGTCAATTATCGTTTTGCTACGTAAAAAATAAATATTTGTGCTATTTTGGTAACCAAAAATAAAAGATTTGATAAAACTCTAATAACAACTTCACACGAGCTAATAACACATCCACAAAACTCCAAACATGTCAGAACTACAGACATTTTAGAGACGCAAGTAATCGATACATTTTACATAACACTTCTAATTGTAATTCAAGGCACGAGGCGTTATCTAAATTAATGAAGAGAAACGCTGTTTACGTAGTACGTGAAACGTAGGTCATTACCACAGATAATGAAATGGGGCATAATCGCGACGTAAGAAAGCGCATAACAATCGAGTTGAATCAGCATTTATATGCACGCAGCGATCATCAATCACTAATCGATCAACGTGTTATTGAGAGTTTCAGAGTAGGGATCTTGCATACTGACCGACTTATATTACAAAACAAAAAAACTTATCATCAGGTCTTTAGTTTCATTAAAATGATTCTTCTTCTTATATTTAAGAGCTGGGCTCTTGTCGGTGGAGTGCTTTCCATGTCTCTCTAAAAATGATTAGCCGTCTATAATAAATGAAAATCTTTAACAAATTGGCTCTGAGGAATAGAACTTATGTTAATATATGTCCATTAGTTTCGCGTGGATTTGGAAGTTAATCAAGCACTAATATTAGTTTAGAAATTTGTAATAAGACAAAAGTAGTATAAGAACGAGAGTGATGATTTTATGAGCTGATCAAGCTGGTCATCTAATGAGATCAATCGTATTTGAAGAAGATCCTGCTATAAAAAGGACAATTGAAGGTCCCGAACCATTTTGAAGAGTTTCAGAGTCATAACTTCAGACAGGTTTAGTCTTATAAGTATTGAAATTTCTCCCACTGCGACTGTTAAGATCACAGTAGTTCCACCGTCCTAAAGATCCAGACTAAGGCACGACACAATTTAGACATCATAATTGTGAGCGAAATCCCTAAATCGATTGAAGACATTTTAATAGAATAGAAAACGGTTACGTGTAGTTCCACCGTCCTAGAGATCCAGAATAAGGCACAACACAATTTGGACATAATAGTGAGCGAGATCCCTAAATCGATTGAAGACATTCTGCTAGAATGAAAAACTGTCACGTGTAATTCCACCGTCTTAGAGATCCAGAATAAGACACGACACGATTTAGGAAAATTAGTGAGCGAGATGCCTAAATTGATTTAAGACATTCTGCTAGAATGGAAAACTGTCACGTGCTTACTGATGAAGCAGAAAAAGAGATACCACTCATAATTAACTAACGATATTTCCATATATTATTATGCGAACTGATCAATAACAAATGGGGTGATTTTGATAGGATTTTCACTGCACGTACATTTATTTGTTCGTAAAGGTTTACTTTATATAAAGGTATATTAATAGTTTACAACTAACTTAGTTGTAATAAAACTAGTGGATAGCTAAACTCGGAGAAAGTTTAACTTTCTTTCAGACAGTTCATAAGTAAAATGTTAAATTATTTAATAATACAGTCTAAGAAAAAGGTAACCTTTTTAACTGACTTCCAAAAAAAAAGGAGATTATCATTATCAATTCGTCGGCGTATTTTTTTTTATGTATGTATGTTCACCGCTCAGATCAAAGAACGTCGTTTACCGATTATTCGATTATGCCTGGACCGATTTGGAAAGTTTTTTTTTTTAAAGGATTTACTTACGAGGTGGTCCTATTGAAATTTTATCAAAATCGGTTGTGTAGTTTGAGGGTGAAGTCAGTTTTTAGTTAAATATAAAAATACTTGTAATAAACTCATTTTGTATTAGGAACTAAACAGGAACAGTGAAGAGTAGACTTTGTAAATGGAATTCTTGGAATGGAATCCTCAAAAAGTTACGGCTTTCCAAAATAAACAAAAGTTTGTTCTCTTTTTGTTTGAATTTTAGAGGAAAATTATTTGGTTTCTTTACAAAAACTTTGACATGGAAAATACTCCACCGACAAGAACCTAGTTCTTAAATTTATTGATGATGATGACAAAAACTTTAAACAACTAACTTCTTAATCATATCTTTACCAAATTAATATTAGTTAAACTGATATTAGTATTACGGGACTTACCGCGATTAATATCGTTTGTGTGAAACTCTAAAATCATATAGTTAAACTGATTTACGTCGCCGAATATATGTCGCATAACATACAAAAAACATATAGTCGAATTGATGACCTCCTCCTTTTTTGTAGTTGGTAAAAGTGATTCCAAATAAGTTAAACTTTTAGATTTGATATTGCCTGATATGAAAATTTAAAACCCTTAAAAAAGTGGAGACTAATGACTTTTCATAAATTAATTAGAGATACAGTAAGAAATAGCCCTTTTCTGTAAATAAGTAGATTTTGCTTGCAGTCACTTGTACGGTTTCATTACATCCAAGCTGCGCAGTAAAGTAGTTATTTCAAGTCTATACCGTCATTCGAAACCAAGGGCGTGTTAAGTGCATTCAATTCAACACAGAGGATGATTTGATTGATAATTACTGCGCAGGAGAAACCAGAACTACTAGTGGCGGGAAATTTCAATACTATGTACATTATTTCTAAAGAAATAGCTCTCTAATAAATTCAGAACAAAATGTTCAGTTCCATTTCACACGAGCGCGTGGGATACAGTCACAACTTTAAAATGAAAACATGGACTTGTAAAAAGGATGGAGGAGTCATAAAAGACGCCAAAGAGAAGCCTATAACAAAATGGTGGTGATATCTATTCTCATGGGATTTCCATTGAACCACGAAACCAGCGAAAGTTACTACGAGGGTGATCCCTATGCTCCACCCCTAACCCTCTTACAATGAAACTACATTCAAGATTTATTTTTTATTTTTCAACATAGTCTCCCTCAACGCTTATACACTTATTCCATCTGTGCTCCAACATCTCAATAGCCTCCTGGAAAAATGTTTGTCCAACCTCCGAAAACCACTCCTCCACAGAAGAAATAACCTCATGATTGTCCAAAAATTTTTGTCGTAAAAATTCCTTTAATTTTGGGAATAGCCTGTAGTCGCTGGGGGCCAAGCCTGGCGAATACGGTGGGTGTACCACCAATTCAAAGCCTGCCTGGCGTATGGCAGCTTTAGCAATACTGGACGTATGGCTGGGAGCATTGTCTTGGTGGAAGAGAACGCCTCTTGTTAACTTACCCCGGCGTTTCTCTTTGATAGCGTCTCGCAATTTTGAAATTAAGTTTGCATAATAAGCCCCTGTAATTGTCTCTCCCTTTTATTCCCTCCCCAAATAATCAGTCAGGATAATACCTTGAGCATCCCAGAACACAGACAGCATAACCTTTCCTGCAGACGGTGCCTCTTTAAATTTACGTGGTGGCGGAGAACCACTGTGTTTCCACTGTTTACTTTGAACTTTAGTTTCGGGATCATAGTGATGTACCCAAGACTCGTCCATGGTTACGTATCTATGGAGAAAATTATCTTTATTTGCCTGGTACATATCCAACAGACGCTCGCAAATCAATACTCGATGTCTTTTCTGATCAATGGTCAACATTCGAGGCACCCATCTTGCGCTCATCTTTTTCATACCCAATTCTTTAGTAAGTATCTGTTGCACCACATGATATGACAAGCCAGTCTCTTCAACAATTTGCCTGATGCGTATTCGCCGGTCTAGTAACACCATATCATGAACTTTTTTAATATTTTGGTCTGTAGTGACCGTTACAGGAGGTCCGCCGCCATACTGGTTTTCACAAGTTGATCTTCCGCACTTAAACTCTCGACACCAACGTTTGACTATGTCATAGGATACTGCACACTCTCCCACAGTTGCCACAATATCTTGATGGATTTGAGTTGGAGTCATACCCTTCTTTTGCAGATATTTTATAACCGCCCTCTGCTCAACAGGATCCATTTTTGTAAAAAATCACGAGTTAACAACTAAAGTGAGTTGTAGCTCAATAGTTTGACATTTAAATTTTTTTTTTTTATAATAACCTTTACATGTCAATAAACCTACAGCAAAAAGGTTTTAATAACCAAGTGACAGCAAAGAGGTCAGGGGTGGTGCATAGAGATCAGCCCTCGTAAACAGATCACTCTTTATGAAGGCATCACAATAGGAGTGACGACATGGTCCGAAAAGTATGATTATAATTAGTCCGTCTTTAAGATTATCCAAAAATAATGGACCCGATTTTTTAGTTTAACAAAAAAGTAGGTAAAAATTCACGATACAGAGGTCAAAGTTCCGGAATGGGGGCTTGCGACGTCACACCTATGTAAAAATCGTACTCGGCCGTGACGTCACGCGAAATTTTTATGCACTGTCTTTGTCATTTATGGTTTCTCAAAGAAAAGTAAAAACACGTGTACAATATTTTTTAATAAATCCCAACCGATGGACCAAAAATATTTTTCCATTCGTCATTCCTATTGTATGTAGATTATCTTTGATTAATTATACTGTATTACTGAAACTGAAAAAACTCTACTTTTCACAATTTTTTCTTCAAACACAGCAAGTAGGACACTGCAACAATCTATTATAAAAGCTTACACGAAAAAAAATAAAATTAAATATGAAGCACCTATGGCTCGCAGACCTACGATGCTTTCTGCGGTTGCAGATGGATACGAGTAGATAAAGACAAATTTACAGACAGATTGAAGTAGCCCAAAGTAAGATTTTTATAACTCAAACAACGTCTTGAAGTTCTAACCTCATGTGTTAACGTCTAATAAGTCCTCAACATGTATTCCCAGTCTGTCTTAAGAACTTTAGAAGAGGTCCACGACAAAACGACGATTTAAAATGCAGATGTCTTCGAACCTGGAACATGAGACTGTTTGCTGTACAGTCGATCGCACATCGAGGTGGACACAGTTCCGCTCTGAATGCTGATAAACAGAATGTGTGATCCGGATCAAATATTACCTATTACCTCTCAAATGTTTCACTTATTACGACATTGTGAATACAGAATATTTGCTATAAAAACGATGCATAAAATAATAGAATTAAAAAGAATTCGACTAACTAAATACATGCAAAGTTTCATTCTTTCTTCAGATTAGGACCATAAAATTGGTTTTTGTTGGAGTCGTACTAATGGTGGTTTTCCTCCAAGAATTTCAAGGTGGAAACTTAATCACCTAATCACATAATTTCTATTTATGAAAATCAAGATGTTATAAGATATAAAAACGAACGAAGATATGCTCGTGAACAAATAGCATGTGACATGTGACATTGAAAGTGTGCAATGATAAAATTATTCGCTCAAGTTTTGTAGGTAAAGGCCGTGTGGTTTACATTATCAGTGGTTATTTTATGAAATGTCAAGTTTCTTAATGAAAGTATCTCGGTTTTTTTACGTTTTAAACAAAATTATCATGATTGCTATCAAGGCTATTAAGATAATACGAATGAGGAATGATCCAGCTAAGATTAATGAAGTAAGTTTGAAGACAAGAAATAATAGATTTCTAAAAACTTTCTATGATTGTAAAAACGTAATTATAATATTAATACTTCGAAGCATAGACACTGAAAGTAAAATTTTATCCCTATCCAGCAATATCCATTACTTAACAAATAGTTGACAAAGAAGCTAAAACTAGGTGCGACAAAGGCTAGAGCGGACATGACGGGGCAATAGGGGCTGCCTTTACGTTGAGTTGGAAGCATAAAGTGTGCAGCAATATAACAGGGTGACGTTAATTAAATGGCTGCCACGGCCACTCCCGCGGGCCGCCGAACTGGGGCTGAACTTCTGGAGACAAATTATGTCGACGTTATGACGATTCATATTTGTATGCCGGAAAGAAATTGTATTACTAATAGTTTATAATATAACTAGTGAATGCCCGATACATCTTTGCCTCCTAGTGTCAAATATAATAAAAACTGGTACTATGGGTCAAAAATTATTTGGTACTGGCTACTGTTAAGAAAATAAAACGTCACAAAATAATGTCACTTGTCATGATCATATCCAGTTTCAACTTGCGTTTAGATTTATTATTGCAGAAAATTGATATTGAGAGGGCTTTTTGACTCCAATAAACTATGACGTCACTATAACTCATCTATTCTTCATAAAAATCCCATAGAAAATGTTTTTTTGCGTTTAGAGAAATAGTTCATTATGGTACTAGTGTGTAACGTTGGTGATTACCGCCGCGGCGCCATTGAGACCCGAGCCGTAGGCGAGGGTCTTAAGAGAGCCAAGGACGGTAATCATCAATACACACGTGTATCATACGACGTTTTTCAACACACTTGTGAATAAAATAACAATAAAAACTCATTTTATTTAGTAGATAAAAAGTTTATATAGAGACACAATTAGTAAATATGCAGTTAGTAAAATTATAATTAACTGTTTTTGATGACATAGCGGTCTCAATAGATAGATTATTTATTGAAATACTTCATGTTCTATTGTAATTTGAGATGGCTCATTATTCGTGTAGGTAGGTGAAATCCAATCATTGTATGTACTTGGTGTTTCGTCAGTAGGAATCTTTTATAATTTTTTCAATATCGTCAGACGATTAAACCTTTGATTTCTTGCTTCTTAATCCATCGGATAGTCTCTTTAGATAAGCTTACAAATTAGAGTATGTTTTTAAGTCCACTCCATTCTTTGTTCGGACTGTATTTTTTAACATTAAGTATAAACACCACAAAGATCTAGGTTTGTACTTAGAAGATAATTCTTTAAAGTACGCCATGAACACATTTTCTGAAAAAGAACGCGTATTCTTGCTGTTTTGCCATTTTATGAAATTTTGGTAGGTACGCTAATAGATATTTTTCCTTGGAGTTTTCAGGTAATAAACTTTCTACAACGTTAAGGGCTTCATATCTGATATCGGGCGGTGTACAACATAAATCATTTTCTTCGTAACTAGTACTTGTAGACATTTTAATTAACAAATAACTATAATTTCAACAGTGAAAACGAGTTGTAAAAAATGTTTCGGGCGGGAACAATTAATCAGTTTTCCTATGCGCGCGCATTGCGATCGGCCACAGACTAAAGAGATAAGTTTTTTTTTTCGCGCATAAGATTTGCGCCTATTCTGCCACGTACAAAATGGGGAATTTAAAGTTTTCTTTTATTACGGAAAAAACAAAAGTTATACTTGAGTGAAAGTTTTATTTAAAATTATCTATTTAAATAAGAAGTTGCATGAAATAAGCAAGCAAAAGGAACATTAATTTGTTTGTTCTATTGAACACGATCTTTTTTTTTTAATTAAAACTTTTTTAATAAGAACAAAGCAACTCAACGCAAGTACATACAATTCCATGAACTCAACCAATAAAATTAAAAAAAAAAACTATAACTCACTAGTGAGTTATAGCAATGAAAAAGTCACAGTTTGATTATGGGTGTCATTATGTGCCTAATTGCGGTGACCATAAAGCCACTTTATGAGCAAGTGTGTTGAAAAGTATTTGATTTGTCTTGTTGAAAAGTAGCGAATTCCAAACAGCTAATGTAAATATAATCTCCTAAGTGTTAATTATTCCATAACATTGCTTATGCGGTAAAATCACAGGAGTTCCATCGTGCATTAGAGTGTGCACTGCTTTCTACGATGCAACTGAGTTGAAGAGGGTCATTACTTGTGTGCAATTGTCCGTGTTTCACTTCCAAGTAGGCCCAAGTTACGTGGAAAGTCTTACAGCATGATGCCGTAATTGACCACCATGAAATGGCATAATTAATTAATCATGATATAACCTTTCATGAGCTATATGATAAGAAGCTGATTGATATTAACAATATTATTTCGGGTGGCATGTTTGCCGGAAAATCCTAATTTCAAGTTTATAATATGATGTTCTTTATCATCATATCAGCCCCAGGAAGTCCACTGCTGGACATCCCCTATTCAGACAGGCTTCCCCCAAAGATTTCCAAAACGGCCGATCGGAAGCGGCCTGCCTCCAGCGACGACGTCCTGCAATCTTGCTCAGGTTATCTGACCAACTAGCATATGATGTTCGCTTAGACCTAATTATGTAGTTTTAAGCCACTTTCTTGTGTATGCATAAGATTTTATCTGTGATTACGCAGTCCCAATTTTTAGACAAGCCTTGTGGAAGTGGCGATTAGATATGCAAATTCTTATCTAAAATCACTGTGTGCATCAAAACACACAGTTACTATTGTTGATTCGAGTCTAGATGCATGAATATGCGTTGATTTGTAGCCAAATTGTGTAAAAAATAATATAATTTTATTATTTACATTTGGTCATTATTTTGACAACTATTAACGAACAAAAGGTAAGAACGAGTAGACCGATGACATCATTCAGTTCTTATTTTAGTCATAATTTAGTATATGACACATAAGTGAAAAACTAGCGAGCAGTAAAATACCTATTTAGTTTTCTTCCCAAGCGAGACGCTGCAGTAGCGTTTCTTTGTTTTGTAAGAAAATTCTTAGTTGAAGTCTTGAATCAATAAGTTAACAAGTTAATGATTCACGTTCCGATGCACAGAACAGCACCGAATCAGCTGACGTCTGGCTGGCGGCCAGGGTACCGTGGAGGGACTTGCGCATTGCGCTTGTAAACAACCCGGTATTGACATCGTATTGCCGATACTGATGCACGGCAGCGGCAAGCGAAGCGTTGGGCTCTGAAGCAGCACAGCTAAGGATGGCTTTCAGAAAGCTTTAGGAGATAGCCCTAAAAATGAGAAGTACGGAATACTGCTCGTCCTATGTCGGATGACCTGACAACAAAACGTAATAAGCTCGCAAGGTCGCAGGCCGCGTTCGTACGAACGGTTTTTTTAATCCTTGGGAAAGCCTATGTTCTGAAAAAAGACGAACAGAAATGATGATGATGCACTTGCACAGTAGATTGCGGGGCATTAAATAAGTTTGACGAGGTATTCTTTTTACATGTCCATTGTCCTCATTATCAAAATGTCAAGTCTGGCTTACAAAATTGTAGATAAAATTTGTATTGTGTGGTGTTGTACATAAAAGATCTAAAATGATGATTAAGTAATCCGTAGAGGATTTCAATTTTGGAACTATGCATTATATCACGGAATGTGAATTCGGAAAATAAGTCTAAAACTTTAGTCAAAAAAATTTAACAGACAATCTTAATTTCTTTTTGTTTAAGCAAAATTGTAAACATCTTGACTTAAATGTACCGAGAACCAATGATTCAACATTCGCATTGTAATGCGTATGACACAAACTATCATGTCGGCGTGCCTGTGACATAGCATCATCACTACTAACCGTGTTATCTAAGCTGCTTTCCCTATCGATAAAAACGGCCGCAAAACAGAGAAAATCTTTGTTCCTACCGCGATACATCATCTAGATAACTCTAATTACTAGCACATCGTGTGAAAGCCTGTCTTCCTATAGCACCTGCATTACACAAGTGACGCGGTGCCTTGTATACTATCCTGTAAGGTTACGTCAACTCCAATACGCGAATTCAGACTATCGATTAAGAAACCTGACTTTAAATCCCTTGACATTTTAAGCTGTGGGCCATATTTTTTAACACAATGCCATCTACATTGTTCTTTAAATAACTTGTCATTACATTTTCCCGTTTTAATAAGTGGTAGTACTGCGTGTGATGGTGCCAATTTTTCTGGTAACTGTACTCTTGCAGTAATCAAAGCTTTGTTGTCCCACAAAGACAGAAGCGTTGTTGCAAATTGCTCTCTCAACTACAAGCGGCACACGACGATACCCAACACATCAACAAACTGTACCTCTTTGTAAGCCTCCATATAAAAATAGAATAACTAACTAAGCTGGGAACTAAGCTCCAAAATTGCACTAAATCGCGATCCTTTACGTCACTGTTGTATGAGCTCACTGATCCACTAAACAACACTTATCACTTCCTTGACGCAACAACAAACACTTGCTTGTAATGTAACAAACACGAAAATAATCTCTACGAAATTAACCACTAGTGTTAAAAACGCGAAATGATTTTAAGCTAAGCGCCACCGGTCTCCTTGCTCGAGGAAGGAGATGGTGCTGTATTTTTGGGAATTTTTTATTAAAGTTTCGTTAGGGAAGGTGTCCGAGCCACGCCGGCAAGGCGACTGGAAGGATCGACCGTGCCAGCCAACCCTAGGGGAGGCTGCGTATTTGCGCGCCCACGTCTAACGATTTTCGATCCTACACCCACGTAATAGAGCAGTTTTTCACTTGTGAACGTATTATCCGTAAAACAATCGACACGTCATTCGAGAACGTCGTAAGTTGTCGGTGTCGAGTTTGAATTTCGATTTAATAGCATGTTGATAGAGTCGAATATTGCTTGGGGTTGCGTCTTGTAGGAAAATTAGGGATGAGGCGCGGTCGCAGTGAACTTGAATGGGGGTAGAAATGGTACAGAGGCATCACAGAGGGCGTTGTTTCGCGTAGAGGGCTGTTACCGGGCGCTTTCATTAAATTCACTTTGTTACCGTGAATATGAGCAGAATGTCCAGCGGCTGATGAGGCAACTTCCAGTGGGGCACTAGAATGGTTAGGCATTGTCTAATTGCTACGCCGAAACAAAAGCAGCTGTGGTATTGTTTGAATGGACGTGGTCTGTGAAAATGGACTGTTCAAAGAATTGGCTCTCATACAATGGCAACGACAATTTGTTAACAAACGTGTGTTTTCAAAACGTTGAAAGAATAGGTAATCGACCAATTTCTCTAACAATTCGGGAAATGAAAGGACCATTGAATTTCCATCAAAAAAATCGTGACTGATATGGCGGAAATATCTCTACGGGTCTTGGAAAAAAATAGTGTAGTCAATTTATTAGTAAATTATAATTTAGAAGTCTTCAAGAATTTGATGTTATGTGATGCTCCATCCGAAACCCATTCTTGGATACATTTATTTATTTATTTGTAAAATAACTTAAATCTATCGTTACATAAATAATCAATGATAGTTACAGGTTTCGGTAAAAGCATTTATTTATTATATCACTCAATAAAGTCATAAGGCATTTCATGTTGAGCACAGCCCGTAGCTTTATGTAGTTTAACATCCATTCAAAAACTATGCTAAATTTGTTTTTTTTAGCCCCCAACATAAAGTATGTAAAAGGTGGGTGTAGGGGTGTAAAAAGTTTGATGCTAATCTTTAGTCTGTCTGTTTGACTGTTATTAGTATTACAGGACTTACAGCTATTATATCGTTTTTTGCCGTAATACTAATAACAGTAATTGTGACCGCGAAACTCCAAAATCATATCTCTGTGGGATCGTAGCGCTAGAACAGATGGACCGATTTCAATGCGGTTTTATTTACGAGAAAGCAGGTTCCCTTGTGGTGGTTGGATCTCATCTGTCAGCACGGAACGGAACATTCGCATGCTGCTATTCTTATCTGTCGCTCAAAAGTTCAGGAGTGCTATTTTTCATTGACGGACTCAGCGAAACACATAACGTGTATTTTCCAACTCACCGCTCGCGTTAAATAC
Organism: Acrobasis consociella; assembly: GCA_963555685.1. Taxonomy (NCBI): domain Eukaryota; kingdom Metazoa; phylum Arthropoda; class Insecta; order Lepidoptera; family Pyralidae; genus Acrobasis; species Acrobasis consociella. Next base: position 1,912,047 of record OY743116.1, read on the forward strand.
AAATTGATCGTATTTTTTAAATCGTCGTGGCAGCGAAAACCAATATTGTTTTACGCAGAAAACATCGATAATTTGTCTATGCTTTTCTAAAAATTCGCACATGAATAATAAAGCAACGTGAAATGGAACGGATTTCCCATGATTGGTTTCGATGACATATCTACGCTACAAATGTCAAAATTACGAGTGGTCAAGACCACTCGTTGGAAATCCTTCGCAAACTACCGATTCAAAAATGCGCCCGTTTGGAAACGCTCGCGCAATCCCTTCGTAATGTGACAAGTGATTTCAAAAATACGTCTCCAGAACTGTAATTTGCTAGAGCGACGGAACGCTTCAGCACCGGCAGCGTTCCGTCGCTCTCTCTCGTTCTGCCAAATGAGTCCCAACCCTAAACTTACTAGTGTATGAAATAGCAAAGGTGAATCCCCTTCAATTTGTCTGCCAAAAAATCGACATCCCCTTCAATTTCTCTGCAAAAAATCAACAAGAGCCATGCTTTAAATGTGAGGCGAGTCTACCGCTACTCTGATCAATACACCGACCTTCTACTGTTAGTACTTGTAGGTAATCAGTGTATAGTATACTGTATAGTATAGTGTATTCCCAGAAGTCACGTGGGCGGCGATCTCGACTAATCCCGACCCAATCAATACGCTCAAGGCAGCTGTGCTCAGCTCTCAGATAATGTATGAACAGATTAACAGATATACATTAATCACACATTTTAGTTCAATTAATATGCTCAGAATTAATTTGGAAATCTTTGGGAGAGGCCTATGTCCAGCAGTAGACGTTATGCGGCTGAAATGATGATGAATAGGCTCAGAATATGTTTTATTTTCAAACTTTGTTAGTACCTATTACGGTATTTTTAACCCCTGACAAAAAAGAGGAATATTATAAGTTTGACGCTAGTGCCTGTCCTGTCTCTCTGTCTGTGTGTCTGAATGTGGCATCTTAGCGCTCGAACGGATGGGCCAATTTTAATGCGGTTATTTTTTACCTGTAAGCCAAGATCTTAGCCATGTTTGATGAAAATCAGTTCAGTCTTTTAAAAGTAATTGGATGATAACGCTTCAAATTCAGGGTTTTGTAATTTACCTTGCAAATAATAGATGGCGCTACGATATCAATATTTTATGTAGTTCCGCCAATTATCAATAGATGGTGTCGACGGCGGTTTTTTAATTTGCCCAAAGCAAATAAACTTGTGTATGTAAGACGTAGATAGGTACATATTTTTAAGCTGTGAAGTGGAATTTGGTCACTTCAGATCTAGAATTTTAAACTGTGTCTTAAATTTTTATATACTTACTAACAATCGGTTATTTCCATATAATGTAAAAAGTTACTGAAATATTTTTTTAACGTTAATACAATACAACATAACAATGTATTTTTTTACTCAAAAATACATGACTTCATGACTCACGATGACGTTATGAGACACCATAGTATATAGCGACAGGTTAATATTTATTCATTTAAATTTTTTATTTTTAGAAATTAGGGTTCCTGCTACTAAGTCATCTCCACTTAACTCCGCCGACAATAGCAAGCACTTAAACTACAACAAGGATCCCAAGGGATGCGTGAACGAAGTTGCGGGCAATAGCTAGTAACTAGAGAATAGAATGAATAATATAAGAGTACTAGTGTGCAATTTTCATAAGTTCCATTTGTATTCGGCGGTCATCGCTTCCTTCGGCAGGACGTGTCCAGAATTCATAGTTCATCATGCTATTCATAACTCAGCTGTGGCTTTACTATTTTATTTGTTACTTTATGCAAAACTTCTATGCAATATTGGATCTGACACTTAAAAATATTTTTTCAAAATTAAAAACCAACTTCACTTCCAAATACACTACACAAATTTCTATGAGACAACTAGACGATGACTGAAGTTTTTCAAATAAAAAAGTGAAATTTTCCGAATCAATCCAGGGGTATTTGAATATTCCGAATATTCGGTAAACATATATACTAAAATGTATTAAATAAATAAAGTAAATAAAAAAAGATTCCGACGAATTGATAACCTCCATGACGTCGGTTAAAAAAATGCATGTACTGAAACTGGATAAACCTAAAGTCTCCCTGATAGATGACACCAACCAATTTTTTTAACTAGCCTGTAGTTGTCTTGTAGCCACTGCAGAGAAAAGATCTCCCCATTTACACCCACACGTCCCTATTATCAGCAATCTTCTGGTATTCGAAGAAAAAATTGTCAAGAATGTTCCGCTACCTAGTCCTCGGTCTACCCCTACCTCAGCATCCACCCAGAATCTAGAATGTAGAAAACATAACATACAAGAATGTTCTAATCACTACCCTTCTTCCCTTTGGGTTGCGGAGGTCAGACGGCAGTCGCTCTGTATAAAAACCAGTAACTTAATCAAATCACCTGGTTTAGGTAGCGGACCCCGGGCTCTGAGGATGCAACCGGAGTGCTCGGATGATAATAACATCGTCTAGCCAAACGATGAATGAATTATAGATAGCCAAATAACCAATCATTGGAAATACAAAGAACAAATAAAGTATTTTAAATCGAATTAACAAAGTATTTTAAATCGAATCAATAAAGTATTTTAAATCGAATTAATAAAGGAAGAATTTTCGAAGATTCCCAATACCGCACAGAAGCCTATTGTCCTATGCCTAGCAGCGGTTTTCCTGCGGCTGAAATGACGACTATTGGAAGGAAGCAATATCTACTACTGGACAAAATATATTATAATAATATGTAACTCGTAGTCAGCCAGTACAAATCGATACGACACAAGACGTGTTGTGGGTAGGAACACGGTCCACGTGCTTTCGTCAGGCAGGAGGCTGCTCACGTGAGCGACGTAGGGTGAAACAAACAAAAACACGGTATATTCATAGTTAGACAGCTGAATAGACAATAGACAAATACTCGTAGAACCATAGACATAACCAGATTTATCAAGTGGACAGGGAGTCAACACTAATTTCATATACCTGTTATATTTTGTCTAGTGAACCTAAGTATATATTTTTTCCTTGGCAAATGCTGATTAGCTGATCAGTCTAAGAGTACATTCATTGAAGAAAAAGGATACGTATGTCGAAGCGTAATATGCCATCGCTGTATAAAAATAGATTCCTTTACTTTGAATGTTTCGATGACGTTTGGCAGCAGTTCCTCATTTTGGACAGGTGACAGAAGAGACAAACGCGGGATTGAACGAGTTCATGGCTGGTCTGGGAGTTCGGTTCGGTGGAAGAGTCCGAATTCATGGATTGAAACGGTGGTGCCGTGGTGTTGAACTATGTGATTACTATTGTGATTAGATTAAACGTGACTTCGTTATTGTCATCGAAACATTGCGCGTTCCGTGAATTGACTTATACATCGAAAGTTTCTAATACGTTAGGATTCCTGACTCCTGACTGAATACCCTGGCTCTAATATTATTCACTTCGTTACGTATATTTAAGTTCCATGTAAAAGGTTTCAAGTAACGTAACGTAAACTTAAAACAGATTAATGTCGTTAGACATACAATTATAGTTTATAATGGAATGATTTGTAATTCTTGATCTAACAGGTGGTAGTGTTGTCGGTCACTGAAACCTGACACTATGAATTGGGGTTACATTTGCATAACTAGGTTCGGCTATGATTTTGTATCGATCTTGTTACAGTGTTTAGTTTAGTTGCATTGGTGTGTTATGTAATTTTGTATGAATACAAACATCAAATGCACAGTTGAATATTTGTAATGTAATGAATCATTTCAGCCGCATAACGTTCAGAGCTAGACATTCCTTCTTCCACTCCCAAAACGACCGATCCACAGCGTCCAGCGTTTTTCAGAGGTAATAAATGTATGAAACTTACAAAAGCGTTAGCATTAAGTCCACCTTTTGTACCATTATGGTCAATAAAGATTTAATAAATAAATAAAAGTGGACCAAAATCCACAAATGTGAATGTCAGCAATTAGGTTCAATCCATCCGTCGTTAAATAAAACATTTGTAAAATGATACATGTAATGTTTACAGAAAATAGTTATTGATTTGTAGACAAGTTCATTGAATAATACAGAAATGCTTTCGCAGTGAAAAGTTGAAATAAGTAGCCAAGTGCGAGTCGGACTCGCCCTAAAGGGTCCGTAGTAGCAAATAACATAATATAAAAGTCTTGTAGTATGTTTTTATTAATTTTTATATTTGAGTTGATTGAATCAAAGGTAAATTGCCGTTTATGATTTATGACATATTAAAAAAAACTACTTACTAGATCTCGTTCAAACCAATTTTCGCTGGTAGTTTTCATGGTAATGAACATCATATTATTTTTTTTAGTTTTATCATTCTCTTATTTTAGAAGTTACGGGGGGGGGGGACACTTTTTTCCACTTTGAAAGTGTCTCTCGCGCCTCAATATCATTTTTGAAGATCTATCCATAGATACCTCACACGTATGGGTTTGATGAAAAATAAATTTTTGAGTTTCAGTTCTAAGTATGGGGAACCCCCAAAATTTATTGTTTTTTTTTTTCTATTTTTGTGTCAAAACCTCAATGCGGTTCACATAATACATCTACTTACCAAGTTTCAACAGTATAGACAGACATGACGAATCTATAAGGGTTCCGTTTTTGCCATTTGGCTACGGAACCCTAAAAATACGGTAAGTATATTAAGAAATAAAATGTAAAATCTGTGACGAAGCGGCAAACAGCTAACAAAATAGAAAATGTACTCATCCAAGCGATGAAGTACGACAATAATAGGATTAATAACTGACAACACTGACTGTGTAGCGTGACGGCACAACCGAGATGATCCCCTCCGGAGGTTAAATGTTAATCCCCGAGCCTGGGGAGGGGGCTATTACGAGTCGAGAGATCTGCTACGCAAATATCAAATGTATGCCCTGAATAAAACGGTTAAATTTGCAAAAAATACTGCAAATGAACCATGAAGCTTAAAGGGAACCTGCCACGTGCGCACAGGATAAATCTGGAATCTGGCCAAGCGTGTAAGATCTGAAAGCCGATGGTTCCGTACCGTGGTAAGAAATGTTACATCGCGCGACAACTGAAATGATCCCCTCCGAAGATTAAACGTTAATTCCTAAGCCAGGTGTGGAAGCTATTAGAAGTGGAGCGCTGCTGTGGAATTAACATACGTATGCCAAGCATGAAACGTTTAAATCCGTAGAAGAGTACTATAAATGAGTTATAAAATGAGTGTTGGATACCGAAGATTTCGCATCGTGGTATGAAACGGAACGTTGATATCGTGACACACAAAGAGGCAGACACACCTGTCTATTTAAATTGCATATATTTTTTCGTGAAATAGCCACAGATTCACAGATTCAACTAAGATCCAAAAAAGAACGTAGATATAAGAGACCCCAGCCTCAGTCATGAGGAAATCGCGTCCGGTTAGTGCCCGGCAGCTTTCAGCATCGTTTCGAGTCTTCGTTTGAAGGAAAAATTGTCATGTCATTGGCATCTATTATTTCCAGCGACTATCGATCTCAATTACTAAGATCCTAACAAGATAATAAGATTCTTAACAGAACAGTAGTTTACTTTTCCCAGTTACGTTGAAAAAACATATATATTTTATTAATAACTAGCAGTCTATCCCGGCTTCGCCCGTGGTACATACATAGCCTATGTCACTCAGGGATAACATACCTATCCAACAGTGAAAGAATTTTTAAAATCGATCCAGTAGTTTCGGAGCCTATTCAATACAATCAAACAAACAAATCTTTCCTCTTTATAATATTAGTGTAGATTTAGATTTCTAAAAAGAGCGACTAAAGGAAAGAGATTCACTGTTCCAATTTTTGTACAGACCCCTCATAACGTTGATAACATCGTTATTTCATATCGTGGGGATGACGATAAATTCTGATAAATACGTTAATAGGGGCAAAACGCTGTGACTTGTGTAAAGAAAAGACAGACTGTGGTAATAGTAAACAAAAAATAAATAAAAGAAAAAAAAAAACTAAAATTATTGGCAGAATGAGAACCATTAAACCACTTATTTTTGAAGCACTTAGAGCTTGAATTGAAAAAGTCAAGTTCAGGGAACACAGCTAGTTTTTTCAATTCCTTTGCTGATCTATTGAATAACGAGAGATGAATTCCTTTTTAGGGTTCCGTAGCCAAATGGCAAAAACGGAACCCTTATAGATTCGTCATGTCTGTCTGTCTGTATGTCTGTCCGTCCGTATGTCACAGCCACTTTTTTCAGAAACTATTAAACCTATACTGTTGAAACTTGGTAAGTAGATGTATTTTGTGAACCACATTAAGGTTTTGACACAAAAATAGAAAAAAAACAATAAATTTTGGGGTTCCCCATACTTAGAACTGAAACTCAAAAATTTATTTTTCATCAGACCCATACGTGTGGGGTATCTATGGATAGGTTTTCAAAAATGATATTGAGGTTTCTAATATCATTTTTTTCTAAACCGAATACTTTGCGCGGGAGACACTTCCAAAGTGGAAAAAAGTGTGTCCCCCCCCCCGTAACTTCTAAAATAAGGGAATTATAAAACTAAAAAAAATACATGATGTTCGTTACCATAAAAACTACCAGCGAAAATTGGTTTGAACGATATCTAGTTAGCAGTTTTTTTTTAATACGTCATAAATCATAAACGGCAATTTACCTTTCATTTAATCAACTCAAATATAAAAACTCAAAAAAAACATACTACAAGACTTTTATATTATGTTATTTGCTACTACGGAACCCTTCATGGGCGAGTCCGACTCGCACTTGGCCGCTTATTGTTTTTTTTTTATAGGTACAAATTACACTGACTGAGCTAGCCCCAAAGTAACTTCCGAGTCTTGTTTTATGGGATACTAACTCAACGATACTATATTTATAACAAACATGCAAGACCCAGGAATATCTGAAAAAGGCCATTTTTGACCTGACCGGGAATCGAACCCAGACCTATAGTTATAATCGTAATTCAACCTCAACCCTTTCCGAAAACAGAGCACACACAAATACCGACAACAATATAAAATATCAAGTCGTGCCATTAGCACCCCCTGTTGATATATCGGAAACCAATGCCCGCGGAACCCCTACGGTCGGCCGTTCCGAAAATAATGAGCTTTGGGAATCGACACGTGACAAGACGAATCATTTTCGACGTGTTTGTTTAAATGGAACCCACTACAAGGGGACGTATTTTCGTTGCAATCAAATATGCCATGGCTTGAAGACTTTCATTTCATTCATTTACAGCCTACTGTTGGGCATAGACCTCCGGATTTTGGACCCCAAATATAAAAATATCAAGTGCTACTGTTCATTTATTTTCAGCCCACTGTTGGGCATAGACTTCCCGTTTTTGGACTTTAATTATTTAAAAAATATCAAGTGTAACTGCACTGTTTGTTAATCAAGAGCAAGAAGCAGCGTTAGTTGGACATCTATCTACAGAGGTTCGAGAAGTTGCAGAATAAGTTTAAAAAACGATATCTCTTGACAAAATAGAGGAGTGTTATAAGATTGACGCTAATGTCTGTCTGTCTATGACATCGTAGCGCTCGAACAGATGGACCGATTTCGATGCGGTTTTTATAACGTGAAAGCCAGTTCCCTACGGTATTTCTGAGCTATGTTTAATGAATAAAATTTGACCCAGTTTCCCGTTTCCGATAGAGCAGTAGTTTTGCACATGCAACATTATGATGAATGAGATGGAGCTGAAAGCTGGTCATAGCTGTGTTAAAACACCATAACCCCACAGTTTCAGCTCGATTGATTGATTTATCTTGAAGTGTTCACAAAGTGCTCCACTTTAACCTTCTTAAGTCATTGTTATAGGTAAAAGCTTGTTTTTATCACCTTGCAAAAGGGCAGATTTAGAAATTGGTTATTATTAGAGGGCTAGAAAAGACAAAGGTCCTTTGTATATTTGTTTTAAGTTTATGTAAAAAACATCAATAAAAGGTATACATTCAAATGACGTCGGTAAGTTAAAACATAAAAATCAAAAAACCAGACAACAGTTTTCAAAAATAGGTTCAATGTCTTCCAAGTCAGAGGGACTGAACCAAACCATGGTACTTACAGGCTTCTATCGATCGCGGCGGCCGCACGCGAATTGCAAAATAAACCATTGAAACTGCGAGCCTCGTCTGACTCTTGCAGCGGTCGATGCTTCTATATATTATATATATTTATTTATAAATTTCTGTGATATCGAAAACGGCTCTTAACGATTTCGCTGAAAATTTGTATATGGGGGTTTTCGGGGGTAAACAATCGATCTAGATTAGTTTTATGTTTGGGAAAACGCGTGTTTTCGAGTTTTCATGCGTTTTTCTTTCCACGCAGAATAAGGCCGCTAATTTCGACGCGCCGACCGCGTTGATTTTAGCTCAGTGGTTAAGGATACCGACCCCTAGAAAAAGTGTTACGGGTTGAATCCCACTCGGTGAATTACTTTTTTATTTATTTTATGTTTAAGTTTATATATAATTTTTTATTTTGCATTGTTTTTAGACAAGTTTAAAAAAAATTAGTTAATGTTTGAGATGTAACCGAGCAAAGCTCGGTCGCCCAGGTACTGTTTACTAAAACATGGAGCCTTCATGCATTCTTGATGTACTGAATAATTCAGACGCAGTATGTGTGTCTTGTTATTTTGTATATTGAAGAATATATAATATCTTATAACAATCATTTGTTTTTAGGGTTCCTACGAAAACGGGACCCTATTACTAAGACTGCACTGACCGTCTGTCTGTCTGTCACTATGATGTATCTCATGAACCGTGGTATGAAATTTTTCAGAGATATTATTTTTTATAGTGGCAACAGAAATACATCACGTATTTCTGTTGCCACTATAAAAAATAATACATCAAAATAAAATAAATATTTGAGTACGGTTCCCATACAACAAACGTGTTTTTTTTTATAGGTAATGTAACGGAACCCTTCGTGCGAAAATACGACTCGCAGTTGGCTGGTTTTGTTTAATAATACTGGTAGATACAGTTGTCATGCGCATTATATCTAGCTGCATGGGGTACCGAGGTGCAAAACAATCTTAAATAGCCGTAGAATGCCAGCTGCACATAGTGTCAGTACTTACAAATTTTCAAGAGTTCCCGATTTTTCGTACTGCTACCATTCAGTGGCGGATTTGACGAAAGTAGGCCCGGACCTAGGGCAGCAGATATTAGGGGCGGCCCATCGATGCACTCGCACGGACATATAATATTTAACTGCCTCTGTGGTGTAGTGGTTAGAGCGTTCGGCTCATACCCGGAAGTAGCGGGTTCGATTCCCGGCTGGGCAACGACTTTGTGTTGTTGTCCTAGTTTGTTTAGGACATTACAGGCTGATCACCTGATTGTCTGATAATTAAGATGATCCGTGCTTCGGAGGGCACGTTAAGCCGTCGGTCCCGGTCACTGTCTTTGACATTGGTCGTTACCAAAAACCATGTCAGAGGCCTTTAAGGCGGTTTAAAAACTCTGACACTAGTGTTAGTCACTAACACACACGATAAGAAGAAAAAGATAAGCTAAGCTAATAGAAATAACTTGTATAGAAGTAGCCAAACCATTGATACACTATACGGCCTATTATTAATGTTTGCACCTTCCTCCCCTTATACATCGCGACGGGCAATTATTGTATAGAATCTGGACGGCTGATACTACACGGGCAAGGGTGACTAGGACTACAAATTCGTCATCTATGTGAGATGCCTTTAAGCAGCTTAAAAAATCTGCCACCAGTTAGCCACTTACACGAAAAACTAACTGCTACCATTACTTTACAATTCAGATGCAAGCCTACCTTTGAGTGACAGCTGCGGCTGCGAGGCGGTCCATTGGAGCTCCAACACGCACGAAATACACCCCGAAGTATCTGAGGAAAGAACAGCATCTCTGTCACCAAGCAGCATGAAGGCAATGGCGGATTTACCAATAGGCTGAGTAGGCTAAAGCCTAGGACGGCACATTTTGGGGGGCGGCAAATTTTAGGCCAACTGCACCACACCCAGGGAACGCAGCTTAGGGGCGGCAAAATATAAGTAGCCTTCTGGCGGCACATGTGTAAATCCGTCACTGTGTGGAGGTCAAATATTCTTAATTATTCTTTCACTAGCTGCGCCCCGCTGTGTTACCCGCGCCAAGCAGCCTATGTGTTAGTCCAGAGTGTCAGCTTCCTGCATATAAAATGTTATCAAAATTGTTCCAGCCGTTTCCGAGCGAAGAAGTAACAAACATACACAAACAATCACAAACGACGATGCTTGTCTAGGAAGAGAGAATAAAGAACAATGTATCAGCTATGTTTGTTTCTATCTATACTTACATATCGTGAAAGAATATCGAATAGTCGAAAATATCGAGGAAACCCGTCACTACTTGAAACTTGCGGAGCAGAGGCAAACTTTGCTGCGGCGATACAAGAGGGCCTCAAATTTGACGCCCCTAAATTCCGCCGTCATAAGCTACGCCACCGCGGAGGTAAATTGCATTTTTTTAAATAAAAAAAATAAACTGGCCAGTATTTATGTCGCCCGCAAGTAATAATGTGGCTGATTGATTAAGTTAGCTAGGTAGTTATGTCAATATTTGTGTTCAAAATGTTTATTCAGTAATTAGGTACACCTTTACAGGCACTTTTACACGTCTAAGTAGAACAGGGACGTGGACTCAAAAAAAAATTTTTGGCTCTTGTCAGATAGATTAATAAAAAGTATGATATACATATTTTTATTTTCTCTGATCAGCAAATAAAGACGAAGATAATCGCATTTAAATTTTGCGTGACGTCACGGCCAGCTATCAACTACGATTTAAAGCCAAAGGTGACGTAAATCACCACACCGAAAATTCAAAGCGCTGTATGTTTGTGAGATTTTTCAACTTTGCTAAACGAATAAATATGGGTCCTTTACTTTTGGATAATTTATTTGATGAAATAAATATAATATATGTTTTATCCAGTCCACATCCCTATTTACATTACGTGTAGTGTATACTAAAATTTTATTTATTTTTAGTGAAAAACTACTGATACCACCCTCCGCAATGACCACTACTGAGAAGAAACGCCGATATGTTCTTACCTGAGCAGTATTCGGGAGGGGGCGAGGTGCGGGGCGCGCTCAGTGAGCCGCTCCAGCGCCGACAGCCCCCGCCTGCAAAAAGAAACGTTTTAAGGTGACTGAGGGTTCTAAAGAGCCGTGTGGGGTCCGGCAGAGTAGAATAGCACCGCTCCAAGTCTTCCTGTGTCTTAGAAGGCGACTTAGGAAATACACACTGAACAAAGCTTATACATAAACATCATTAAACCTCTCCAACACGTCTGGCCAGCGAGGAGAGTGTAGACCGAATCCTCTGGCTGCTCTGGCCAATTACGGCTCTGGCTGGCAGTACACAGGGTCGCGGTCCTGCAGTGGAGACTAAAAGGACCTGATGATGATGATGAAGGTTCAAAAGCAAAGGGCTTTATACCTCTCTGCATGGCGATCCTTCTGACTATGCGCTTTACTTCAGGCCTGGTTAGCCCGATTATCTACTCCGCCTCAACTGAACACAGTTTAGGGTTAGATCTCATTCAGCACGTAAAAGCACTTTTCCGTCGCATTCTCTCACTCTGGCAAATGACGGTTCTGAGCGACAGAAGAGGATAAGATGGCTTGAATTCTCATCCCAATGTCATTTCAAATAACTTTTCTTGCTAGGAGTTTATGAAAAACGTAATAAAACCATTATCTATAATTAGCCAAAATGTTGTAAGGTGTTCTATGAAATATATTTTAATAACCCTCTTGGATCCACAACAGTTGCGTAAAGAAGCCGCCAATCAAAGCGGACGGACGACGGACTTCCGCCCTCGGCATTAAATTAAAACGATCCCTATTTCGTCCCAAACTAACATCACTATCCATCAAGTTGAGCAAGAATAGAAGTATCACTAGCGCGAAATCTACAGACTTCAAAACTGTACAGACCAGGCATATAAAGACTTTGTAAGACGTCAAGTTGCTCTTTTCTATCGGTAAGTTACGAAATTAACATGGAAAGTATAATAACATCCTCCTTTTTTTGAAAGTAGCTTAGTAAGCACTACTTAACATCTTCTTCTTCTTCTGCCTTATCCTTGTCCCACTTTTTATGACAATGATTGCAATTAATATTTTTTTTAATCCTTGCTTGTCTTAAAGAAAATGAAAATACTTCAAATGTACCTACCAGGTGCTTCTCTTCCCGCGTACATCGTATAAGTCGATTGAGGGAAAGGGCAAAAATCCGAATCAAGGCAATGCGGTAACAACCCATCACTACTCTGTTTTCGATTTTTATTCAAATTTACGCCCATCATCACCCTGAACATGGCCTTTGGGTCTTACGGGCCTAGGCTCCGTCCGTCCCGTACGGGCCTAGGCTCCGTCCGTCCCGTTAGTTATAAACCCGTTATAATAAATCTGTAGGTATCTCTTTATTTTTGTTGTGATTTGTCTATACTTTTCGAAGTCTGTGAAATATAAGCACCATCAGCCTGGTCTATTTTCGTATTGACGAAAGGGCCGAGAGGGCTGTACTCATTAGCTCTATGGACATCCAAGATGCAGGGCTATTACTCTTTAGTAAATAGGGGTGACGACAGGGTCCGAAAAGTATGATTGTAATTAGTCCGTCTTTTAGATTATCCATAAATAATTGACCTGTATTTTTCAGTTTACCAAAAAAGTAAAAATTTACAAAGATACGGAGCGTTTAAAGTTTCGGAGTAGGGGCTTGCAACGTCACACTTAAATTAAAATCGTACCCAGCCGTGACATCATGCGAAATTTAAATGCGCTGGATCCATGTCATTTTTGGTTTGTCAAAGAAAAGAAAAATACGTGTTCAATATTTTTTAATAATCTAACTGATGGACCCAAAATATAGTTCCATTCGTCTTGCCTACATATTATCAACATTTAAAACATTATAATTGAAAATACATGCAAATGTGATATTCTGCTAAACACAAAAATGCATTCATAAAAAGGATCTTGATAAACCTATTTAGTTATTCTATTTATTGGCAGTCAACACAAAACAACTTAAAACATGACTAGTTGCAAAACCAAACAACAGTGCGCACAGCATGATAAACATTATTTAGTGACAAAAAACATTAACCATTCCGTTACCCCCAATGTCAGACACAATAGTAAGACAATGAACGTGGACATTTATAAATGTCATCCGGGTCTTTACTGGTTAAGTAAATAATGACATATCTTATAAAGCATATAATACACCTTATAAACATATAAGGTGAGTACTAATGATAACAATATATATTATAGATCATCAACATCATCATCATTATCATCATGTCTCCACAGGAGGAGCAAGACCCTCTGTACTACCAGATCCATTCTTGGCCAGAGCAGTCAGAGGACTTTAGCCTACTCTCTCCACGTTGGCCAGATGGGTTGGATAGGTCTCTGATGTTTATAAGCTTTGTTTTTGTTATATTACCTAACTCGCCTTGGAGTGGCCCTATTCTGCTCTAGCGGAAACCACAATCTATTAGATAGGGATGAATATTACAAATAAATAAGAAGTACCTGGGCGACCGAGCTTTGCTCGGTTACATCTCAAACATTGAAAATACGCGTTTTCCCAAACATAAGACTAATTTAGATAGATTGTTTACCCCCGAAAACCCCCATATAACAATTTTCAGCGAAATCGTTAGAGCCGTTTTCGAGATCACAGAAATTTATAAATAAATAATTATACAAGAATTGCTCGTTTAAAGATATAAGATTATTTAACTTACTCTTTGACGTTTGCTGCCTTTTCTAGTGGTACACACCGTTTTCGAGATCACAGAAATATATAAATAAATATACAAGAATTGCTTGTTTAAAGGTATAAGATTTAAAGATACATATGTTAAAAAAAATATGATTAGAAAGTTTAAGAAAATAATTGACAGATTCTATGCTTATAACTATTCAGTGATAAACTAATAGATGTCACATTCTTGATCTGAATTAAAAGTTCATACACATTGTTGATTGATCTACAGCAGATCCTAAGAAGAGGATTGTGAGAGGAGAATCACGCGAGTTTCTAGTATTCATCCCCAATAACTTTTAAACAGCTGAACTGATTTTCATCAAACATAGCTATGAAACCCAGCATGGAGACATGGTTTCATGTAAAAAAATCGCCTTAAAATCGCTTTCTACTTTAGAGCTACGATCCCACAGACAGACAGACAGACAAACAAACAGACAAACATTGATACTTGTAACACCCGTCTTTTTTCCTCAGGGGTTAAAAGAAGTAAATACCTACCTATGTAAGTTGTACTTTACTGAGTGTTGTACAGCTAAGATCATTTTAAATGAAACAGTGAAGGTAGAAGTAGAAAGATACTCATATGTACTTACTATAATAAATTACCTAGATACCTAAAAAATTCTTATTGACTTCCTGCTAATATTTTTGTATCAATTTTCAATATAAGGATTGAACATTTTTATTATTTAGTAAAAAAGATCAAACAATATGAGTTTTTACAAGACATAGAAATAGGTAGGTACCTACATAATGTACCTACATATCTTGTGAAGGTAGATAAAATTAAATATTGATACGAACATAGTCAACAGAAAAAGCCTTTAGAATATGTGATTCTACATAGCAACAGTGTCTCAATGATAGAATATAAACCTAAAAGAAGACTGATATGAATAAATACAAGAAAAACACAAATAATAAAAGAAACAACCAAATCGAATGATAATGTGGGGAACATTGACCAAAACTGGATATTTTTCAGAAAATAAGTGTTTAAGTGATCTCAGGCCAAATGGCATATTTAGGTTTAAAAATCAGCTTACCAATTTCATATTTTCTAACGCCGATTTCACTGTTTTTGCTAAATTATCAACAAAAATATCACAACAAATCTCCCACGCACAACCGCCTTGCAATTTTCAAGACAAGAGACAGTGATGCGAAACACTTGATTCATAACGAATATCTTTAATGTTATTTATAATCGAACGATTTAAAACCTCTAAAACAAACGTAGCTTTGAAAAGTTCCGAGCTTCGGAAGGTACAAAAAGCCGTGATTCCCTGTCCAGCTATTATCATTGTTTAGCAGTTTCTAGATTATGTGAATGCCTCAAGCAGGCAGCTCTAAAAATGCACACACCTGACACCTGCCTGTTGGCCTCAAATACAAACAAAAACATGGTTTATGTTTGCAATGAGGGGTTTTCAAAGTGACATTTAAAAAAAAAATATAGTAACTATTTTTCTCACTAGATGGCGTTGATGCCTTGGTCAAGTGTCAAATAGTGGTGGGTCGTACGTAACGGGTTTTGCAGAAAACGGAACGGACTGGTTTCATCTGGCAAAGGAACTGGATCGAGAACCAGTTACACGAAAAACTGTTTTCTCCGTCCTTTAAATAAGATTCAAAATTGCTTAAACATTACGAAAGAAACGCGTTTGTAGGAGAAAAAACGAATGAACGGGCGGAACGGAAGGAATGTTCGTTCATGTTTTGGATATCGGGGATCGTTTCGTTATTCGTTTCTTCGTTTCACTCGATGTGGTCGTCCGTTCTGAGTATAACTAAATGTATATAAATCGAAAAACCGTTCATTCGTTTCTCTCGTAGAAACCAGTTTCAAAAAGCGTTTCATGAAATAGGTCAAAAAAATTGTAAGATGTAAGCAAATTACATTCTACTAAGAATACATTTCACTTAATTCAGTAAATATATGAGAGAATTCTTGTGAAAAGTTAGTCCAGACTTGATATTATGTCGTAAAGCTTGTATCCATTGTGATTTCGTCTTTAGGAAAAGATGAGTGCCAATATTTTGACAGTTTTTCACAATACATGGGCTAACCATGATTAAAACGTAGTACCTATATTTTTTTTGTTAGAATATTAACATATTATGTGTTAGCGACGCGCTCAAATAGTTCCATTTTTTTACTGTACATATGTTAATTTTCACATGTGTAGGGTACCCTTAGGTAAATGTCACTGAGAGGAAGTGTGACACTGGCACATTAATATTGTTTTTTGTAGAATAATCTTCCCGCCTTTTTGACTGTCAAATAATTCTAAAGTCAAAAGTTTTCTTGTGATTGTCAATTGTTATATTTTTGTTTTTCGGCTTCCATGTAAAATATTTTCTCCGCTGTTTTTCTATTAATTAATTGTACATAAACTCGTTTTAAAAGTTCCGTAATATATAGTTTTATCGACGTCCCGGTGTTTTTTCTCGCTCATACAATAAATATCACCTACAATACTTTCCTTCGGCCGGATTTAACTAAGTAATACCAGCAAACGTAATGGTAGGCACCCGGGGCGCCGCGCGTCGTGAGCGGGAACAGCAAACGGAACAAGCTGGCTGTGATCTGCAAGTGGTTAAAAAAGATTGCAGTGTAGCTACTACATTGGGTGAAAAACGAGTTTCACCAAGTGCAATGGAAGCGCAACCGTCGAGTTCTGTTTTGGGCGTGTTGCAGCCGGCTCAGCCGCTGCAACCGCAGGATGCTGCATCAGAGTACTCCACAACGCGACGTGTTTCCACGTCGTCTTCTTTTGAAGCGAGACGCAAAAAGTTGCTGTTGGAAGCAGCGGAACAAAAGGCTAGGTTACAAATGGATCTTATTGATAAACGACTGGAAGCTGAACTAGCCGACTTGCAAGAAGAATACAGTCCACGTGAAGGCAATCGCGAGAGTGAGTGTCCTCGCACCGAGGTGGAGAAGTGGCTGGAACACAGTCAGCACGAGATGGAACAGGTACCGCACGTCCCCGCTAATGGTCCTTCTTCGGGCGTGCTGGAATCACTACATGGCACCATCGAGCAGTTGGCAACAGCGTTGAAGCAAGCCACCACTTCTGCAGCAAATAATGGTACGAACTCCAACTTATTAAGCCGTATATGCACACCGAGAGATCTCCCAATCTACTCTGGCGACCCAATGGATTGGCTTTTATTTAGACAAGCATATGAGGAATCTACGCAAGTGTGCAAGTTCAGCCCGCAGGAAAATCTCTGGAGGTTAAGAAAGTGTCTGCGCGGCCCAGCTAGAGATGCTGTTGCATCGCTCCTCATCACAGCTGCAACACCTGAAGGAATAATGTCCACATTGGAGCTAAGATTTGGTAACCCAGATTACATCATCTCAAGGATGACACAGGATATGAGAAAAATCCAGTCCATGTCAACAGAATACCATAAGGACATTGTACAATTTTCTGTAAAAATACAAAATTATGTTGCTGCTGTACAAGCTGTTGGTCGTAAAGAGTGCTTGCAAGACATGAACCTTGCGTCTACTATTTTGTCAAAACTCCCTACAGTACTTTTATCAAAGTGGTCCGACTACAGTTTCCCAAATATCTCTAATGGAAGTAAGTCACGATTAGAACTCATAGCAGAATTTTTAAAGGAAGAAGCAATTAAAGTGTCAGCTACTACAAATACATTCATAATGGGACAGCGCAATGATTATAAATATAAGCAACAGGATAGTAGTTACAGACCACAAACCATTTTGGTACAAACAGGCCAAAGTGAAAAATGCATGTACTGTAAAGTATCAAATCATATACTCACAAAGTGCAAGAGGTTCATCAAAGCATTACGTAAGGACAGATGGCAATATATAAAACGTAATGGTATTTGCTATAAATGCTTAGTTTCACGACACAAGCGAGAAGAATGTACTGCAGCAGTGTGTGATAAGGATGGCTGTGGTCAGTCACATCACAAGTTACTGCATTTTGATGCAAGTAGAGTACATCAAGCACCGATTCATCACCAATTGACGGAGCCAACTACGACATCTGTAGCCTGTGATGAGACTGCTGAAGAAACCGTGACATACATCAACATGAACACACATAAAGTGTTGCTTCAAGTTGTTCCGGTTCGCCTTCATACAAACTGTGGTGTGTTCAGTGCAAATGCCCTTCTCGACAGCGGGTCGACTGTGTCGTTATGTAGTAGTGAACTAGCCAAACGTGTGGGACTTACTGGCCGTTCTGAAACAATGCATGTCCGCGGAGCATGGTCGGGTAATGATCTAACATGTGAATCCATCATTGCTAATGTGAATCTATCTGGCATGGACAATAAGTTGCATAACATTAGACTAAGATGTGTTGATAATTTAGATTTACCAGTTCAGTATTTTTCAATAGTAGATTTTAATCGGTATAAAAATTTAATAGACATAAAAAATAACTTATGTTCACAAGATGTAAAACCTGAGATATTGTTAGGAATGGATAATTATCATTTATTGTTTCCTCTGGAAGTTAGGTTAGGGAACATTAATGAGCCGTCCGCGACACTCACTCCCCTGGGCTGGTGCATGCATGGCAAGCTGCACCCTGCATACAGTGAGCGCTCTTCCAGTGCGGCATGTTTGTCGCATACAACCCTGTTTGTGTCTGCGAGCGGCGCGCCGCCGCCGTCCGCTGCCGCCTCCGCCGACGAGCCTTCACTGCGGGAGCTCCACGAGGAGGTGAGAAGGTCATTTGCAGTCGACGCCCTAGGAGTTGCAGGTAAGCCACGTCAAAATGTCAATGATATAAGGGCCATCTCTCATTTGGAAAAGACAGCTGTACAATCTGACGGCCGTTGGCATGTTGGGTTGCCTTGGAAGGACAACCATAGCCCTATGCCTAATTCCTATCCTACTGCATTGAAAAGACTAATTGGTATTGAAAAGAAGATGAAACAGGATGCAGGTTTCGCAGAAAGGTACAAGGAAAGGATAGATCATTTATTGAAAAATGATTATGCAGAAAAATTACTAGATACTCGTCCTGCACCTAGGACGTGGTACTTACCTCATTTCGGGGTTGACAACCCTAACAAAAATAAACTTAGGCTAGTTTTTGATGCTGCCGCTGCTGTTGATGGTAAATGTTTAAATGAATTTTTACTCACTGGACCAGATTTATTGTCATCACTTTTGGGTATTATGCTGCGCTTTAGGGAATATACTGTAGCAGTTTCGGGTGACATAGCAGATATGTATTTAAGAGTAAAAGTTCGACCTGAGGATCAGCACGCTTTTCGATTCTTGTGGCGTGACAGCCCTAGCAGTCCAGTCAACACATATGTTATGACATCACTAGTATTTGGAGCCAATTGTTCACCATTTGTTGCTCAATTTGTTAAAAATCTTAATGCACGTCGCTTTGAGTTGTCACTGCCGGATGCTGTGCATGCAGTTTTACACTCACATTACATGGATGACTATATAGATAGTTTGCCAGACGACTTAACAGCGATTAATATGGTAAAAAATATTTCTCATATTCACAAAGAAGGTGGTTTTCACATCCGTAATTGGACAAGTAATAGCACTGCAGTTTTGGACAGCGTGCCCAAAGAGACTTTAGGTACAGCTGCCTTAAAGTTCAAAGTCGACCATCAATATCAAGGTGAGCGCACACTGGGTCTCGTCTGGTACCCAGGCGACGACACATTGGGTTTCGACACGTCGCTGAAACGCATACCTAAAAATATTATTCAGGGCTTGGAAAGACCTACCAAGCGTATAATGTTGCGTGTGGTAATGTCAATCTTTGATGTTATAGGATTTTTATCACCATTTACAATACAAGGGAAAATAATGTTGCAAGACACCTGGCGTCTGAATATAGGATGGGATGACATCGTGCCAGACGAAGTTTTTAAGAAATGGTGCAAATGGATTGATCTATTACAGGAAATTAATAGTATGCGTATACCTAGGTGTTACAGTACGCAGAGCATGGGGCGTGAACTAGTCGGTGAGTGTTCTCCCGCCTCAGCGTTTACAACCAGCGAACTTCTACGAACCGCATCACCGTCTACGGAGAAATGCTACGAAAGTCGTAGCGCCGCTACGAGCGATGGCAGTGATGCTACGATCGCGCTATCTGCTACGAATGTAAGTACTAAATATTCTCACTTACAACTGCACGTATTTAGTGATGCGTCTACCAAAGCAATGTGCGCGGTAGCGTATTGGCGCTGGGTTGAAAATGGCAAAACTTACGTGGCATTTGTTGCAAGTAAATGTCGCGTGGTACCTGTAAGGCAACTGACGGTCCCGAAGGCTGAACTTCAAGCAGCTTTGCTAGCAGCACGCCTTGCTAGCACCATTGTTAAAGAACACAGAATAGCACCCGAACATCGTTTTTTCTGGTGTGATTCTTCGACCGTGCTACATTGGATAAAAAATAACCAACGGACTTACAAAACGTTTGAAGCCAACCGGTTAGGTGAAATCGACGAGCTTACAAAGGCAAGCGAATGGAGGTATATACCTACTAAATTAAATGTGGCTGACATAGCTACGCGAGAAGAGTTTGATTCCACACTTTTTCCTTGCAAATGGTTTAAAGGTCCAACATTTTTGTATGGTGACAGTACTGCATGGCCATCAGACATAAATTATCCTAGTAAAGTAACAGATACTGATTGTGTTATGTTGGTAGACGAGTCAGTTGTCAGCTTGTCGGTTCCAGATCCTTGTCGCTTCTCCTGCTGGCTCCGCTTGCTCCGAGCTACTGCCGTTGTTTTAAAGTTTATAGATAAATGTCGCAAATTGAGTGGAGAAGTGGATTGCGACGCGTTGGAAAGAGCTGAAAATCTGCTGCTCAAGAAAGCGCAAGCTGACTCGTTTGCTGCAGACATATCTGCCTTAACTAAAGGTAAGTACATTTCTAAAGTGAGCAAACTACTCACATTATCACCTTACCTGGATGAAAATGGCTTGCTTCGCCTCAGCGGCCGCATCGACGCTGCGCCCGATTTGGACCTGGAAACGAAAAGGCCAATCATATTAGATGGTAAACATCCTGTCGCTCGGCTGATTGTCAGGTACCACCATATTAAAGCTGCTCACGGGAACCAGGAGCTGGTGATAAACAACCTGAAGCAAAGATACTGGATTATACGATTAAGACCTACAGTAAAAAGTGTAGTATCACACTGCATGCTTTGCCGTTTGAAGAAATGCAAACCGGAAGTGCCTAGAATGGGTGACCTACCTGAAGCTCGCCTGGCTCACCACCAGCGACCTTTTTCCTTTTGTGGCCTAGATTTGTTCGGGCCGATGGAGGTGACAGTCGGTAGAAGTCGTCAAAAAAGGTATGGAGTCCTATTTACATGCCTTACAGTTCGAGCGATCCATATTGAGGTAGTTCCATCGCTCACAACCGACTCCTTGATTATGGCTTTACGTCGCATGGCAGCACGCCGTGGTTGGCCTACGAATCTTTATTCAGATAATGGAACCAATCTGAAAGGGGCTGATAAAGAACTTCAGTCAGCTGCACGGGGGCTTGATATAGATGCCTTGAAAGCTGTTGGTGCTAATAATTCCATGCGGTGGAATTTTATACCCCCGGCCAGCCCTCATTGGGGTGGGGCATGGGAACGGCTGATTCGAAGCGTGAAAAATTCACTCCGCGTCATCATGACGGAACGAGCGCCACATGACGAAGTCCTTGTTACTCTGTTGGCCGAGGTAGAGAATATGGTTAATAGTCGTCCACTGACGCATGTTTCAGTTGACCCCGATAGTCAAGAAACGCTGACTCCAAATCATTTCCTTCTTGGCAGCTCATCCAATTTACCTATTATTGGTTCGTTCGATGACAAAGATTTAAAGCTTCGCAAGCATTGGCGCAAAGCTCAACGTTTTGCTGATATGTTTTGGCACAGGTGGGTAAAGGAGGTTTTGCCAGACTTGCTGCCGAGAAGGAAATGGAATCTGGAGACACCGCCTTTAAAAGTTGGAGATTTAGTGGTAGTAGTCGATCCTGATAATCCTCGGAACACTTGGCCCAGGGGTTTAATAGTTCAAGTGTTCCTAGGCAAAGACGGAAGAGTCAGGGTCGTAGACGTGAAGACCATGACCGGTGTGTGGAAGCGGTCAGTGGCACGCGTCGCTCGAATTCCAATTGGTGATGAGTGCTGTGCCAGCACTGGGGTGGGGAATGTTAGCGACGCGCTCAAATAGTTCCATTTTTTTACTGTACATATGTTAATTTTCACATGTGTAGCCCTTAGGTAAATGTCACTGAGAGGAAGTGTGACACTGGCACATTAATATTGTTTTTTGTAGAATAATCTTCCCGCCTTTTTGACTGTCAAATAATTCTAAAGTCAAAAGTTTTCTTGTGATTGTCAATTGTTATATTTTTGTTTTTCGGCTTCCATGTAAAATATTTTCTCCGCTGTTTTTCTATTAATTAATTGTACATAAACTCGTTTTAAAAGTTCCGTAATATATAGTTTTATCGACGTCCCGGTGTTTTTTCTCGCTCATACAATAAATATCACCTACATTATGTTTATATTACCTACATAGATACCTAGAGAGAAGACATGGGCGTTGAATGAACGAACGGTTTATTTCAACCGTTAATTGGCATGAAGTGCATGAACTATTAGACTAGTTTACCGTCGAATGATAAACCAGTTCACTCGTGAACGCCTTTTTCCGCGACTATCAAACACGTTTGTTCGAGAATAGTCGTGTCGTGATCGTTAAGCTAGCAATCTGTTCGCTTCATTCATACTTTAATATTTGCCGATATGTCTGTCTCTGTCACGCGCATGCGCTAAATCTATGCACTGAGTGGGCGCAGTTCAATTCTATTGTCATACGCATAGATTGTATTTTTATTTGTTTACAAATAGGTTATTAGACTTGATTTACGTTATTTTTTAGGTCTCATTTGACTCTAGTCTAGTTCACGTCAAGACATTGACGCTGTCGTTAATTCGTGCATTAAAAGTTTAGTTTACGTTGTCATAGTTCCTCAATGTGACTATTAATAAAATTACACTGTTTTATGAACTCGTTTAAAGTTGACGGAAAACGGTCTCGTTTCGTCGACGACAAAACCGTTGACGACCCACCCCTATGAGAGTGACAGGACATTTAATATTGCCATCTATGACATTGACACATGCCTTTTTATCAACGCCATCTAGACTTCTTTTTTTTAATTTCTATTCTGAAAAGTCCTCATTTGCACTAATGTTTATTTAGAACGAGAACGGGGTTATTAAAGGTTGGAGGTATGGAGCCTGGAATGCTCCTGGGCGGAGCGTCCCAGACAGGGAAATATGTACACAAGAAAATAAATGATAAATTTAGATTGTTATTTATTATATAGTAGATTAGGTACACAAGATAGAAAGAAAACAGAAGGTGCACGAGCGGCGCAAAGAATAAGAAGGAAAGTTGACAGAAATGATAGAAGTGCAACTTAGAATATACAAAATCTGAGCAACAACGTAAAATTACATAAAATAAGAAATTTACTAATGAAAATATATTCATGCAACCATGACAGCACTTGAAGGATGGTCTTTGTCAGTTGGCTAATATAGAAAATGTATGCGCGGGCAACTGACAAAAACCATCGCTTAGTAGTAGAAAATAAGGAGTTTTGATAGTAAAGAGTATGTACCTATACTAGATCAATAAATACGTGAGAGAAGCCCACAGAGGACTCGGTACGGAGTTCTAGTTGCGAAAGTTTTATTGATTGACAAAATTGTCAATTATTATGCCCGTAGGTGCGTACGGGGCCTACCACGGAGAGATCAGTGCATGTGTGACCGTAGTCGTACCCGTGATTTACCACTTATCATCATTGATTCTTCGATCGGGAAGCAGGAAGAATTGATATCAAAAATCGATTATTATGTTCCTAATAAAGACTTATAATCGATAGATTGTGTGCAATTTTTTTTAATGTTAACCCTATAGATTTAGGTATTTCATAATGGCAGCACATTGATCAGTCAATGTCAAAATTTGTCAAAAATATTTAATTGTCAAATTTGTGATTTCTATTTTCTAAATGATTTCGAAATAGTTTTATTGTAAATTAATAAAATAACATCTTTGAACAAGGTATTTCTTTGTTACAGTGATTTCTTTTTCATCATATAAAATTTTATGTTTAATATTATTTACCTATTTGTCGTGATGTAAGACAATATATTTTGGTTGTTTTTATCATAATTTTGATATATTTTCATCACCTAAGCAGTGAATATTTACAGTTGGCAAATGATTTATGTTTGCTAAGTGTGTAATAATTATGTTTTGGCCGTAGATGCTGAAATTCAGCGGTTCATTAATTTTGAGGTTAAGTGCCCGTGCTAATGTGAGAAAGTATTCGAATCCACGGGCTACAGCGTTCAAAAATGACAAGCTGAGTGGTATTAGAGGAGTTTCCGATAAACAGGCCTCATCACTGGCTGAAGATGACCGAGGGGAGCTAGGTAACAAAGGTTGGCGAAGACATTACTGTTGGAACCTTTTTTTTTATTATTACTTTTTTTTCACTATAAGCAGTGATAGCTTAGCAGTTTAGGCACTGGTTTTACATCTGTGTGGCACGAGTTTGATCCTCACTATGCTCTGCTTGTACCTCTGAGTTTGTTCTAGATGTAATGTAGTCATTTTCAAATACCACTACTTGCTAAGGAAATCTACACACTAGTATGTAACGTAATAATGACAGTCATTGTCCTGTCATTCATTATCATCATTTCAGCCACATAACGTCCACTGCTGGACATAACCCTCTCCGAAGAATTTCCAAAATGACCGATCTAGAGTGGCTTGCATCGAGCGCCTGCCAGCGACCATCTGACCACCTTGTGGGTGTCTGGCCAATGCTTCGCTTACCAGCACTTGTCATTGACCTATATCAGATGCGATTAAGCAGCTTGAAAAATTTAGATTGAGCTCAGATTGAGCTAACCCCAAAGTAAGTCCGAGACTTGTTCTAAAAGAGGTTCTGTGAAAAAGAAACCTAGCTAGATTGATTTTTCAGTCCCGAAACCCTCTACATACCGAATTTTATCGAAATTTTATATGCAGTTTTTAAAATCTTCTTTAAATAAATGTTAGTTAGAAGACTTGATTCATGTATTGCTGGAATGTGACCAGTATACCGCCCTATGTGACCGGTTTTTAGCTGGACTACCAATGTACAATGGTGAGCTTAACATAATGTTAAGCAATCCACTGTCGCACATGCCAAAAGCCATCTACTTTTTTCTGCGAGCTGTGATGGTGCACAGAAGTTAGATAATACTTAATTGTAGTTCCCCATGAGGCTGGCATAGTCACACCAAGTGAACTGAAGCCTCGGTAAAATAAAAGATTAAAAAAAAATGTTTAAAAGAATTGCTTGTCTATAAGATTTTACATTCCAGGACTAGTCGCAGCAGCATTTGCGTCTCTAAACAACCCAGACACCGAAGACAAGAGGAAGCCAAGTCTAAAGTCCGTGAAACAGAACAAAGCCCAGCAGCTGGAGTCTCAGATCCTCAAAGCCACTGATTTGGACAGTTTGTTGGTGGTTGCTGAAAATGCTATTGTGTCCAGGCGACATGCATTAAAGGTATCACACTAATAAAGGCAAAAGTTTGTGACTTTTTGTGTGTTTGTTTCTTCTTACCGTGCAAACGGCTGAACCAATTTTGATAAAATTTTGTATGCAGGAATAGCTATCTACATGCGAAACTTAATTCTAATTGGTTCAGCCGCTTTGGCTGGAAAGCTACCTTTCTATCCAAGTAAAGAAATTATTTTAGGTATATGGCTACAAACAAAAGCGATAACAATCATCAACAAATTTGCTTAAAGCGGAACACCGCTGATCGCAAATAAAAACTGAAGAAAAAAAATGTTATATGGCTATTGAAATAAACATTAATATAATTCTTTTTCAGATGGTGTCAGTTCTCTCAGAATGGTCCAGCACCAACAAAGTTAAACTCGGAGACTTCGAGAAAGACCCTCGCTTCCTGAAACTATGTAGGATCCTAGCTCGGACACCGACGGCTCAGGCCATGAGCTCCCTTACCATGGCAGAAGACCTGAGCACCGTACTGGGCATTACGGGCGATGATGAAGCGGCTAGGCTGATTGGAAACTTGACAATGCCTCAGATGGTCAAGGTGAGTAGCAGAAGTCACAACCAAGCAGACATTTATTGGCATACATCTTAATTCTGGCGCAGATCGTAAAAGCCGATCGAGGAAATGAGTTATTTTCCCTCATTCCCTCGATTCGAATCATGTTAGCAAGCGATGCGGCTAGCAACCCATCACTGTATTGATTGTTTTTCCATCTTCTCGCCCACCATGACGCTAAAAGTGGCTTTTAAGTCTTGCAGCCGCAGGACCCAAAATGCTCTGTCTGCCCCATTAGGGATAAACACGTGATAGTATGTATAGTCGGGGCTGTGAATTTTCGGTTGTATGAGAATTTCACAATAAAACCTACAGTAGGGATTGTTTCGAAATATCTTAGAATATGCTATTCCAACTGTAAATTACAGGTTTTCCCTCAAAAATGATGAAAGGTTTTTTTTTAAATGCCATTTTTATACTCATATTGTTATATCTTTCGAAGAATAATTTCTACACGGGAGATTTTACATCATATGTTTACTCAATAATAATAAAAACTAGATTTAAGAAATCTCTCCTAAATAAGAAGAGGAAATATATTTTTCAAAAGAAAATATTTAAAAAAAATCCTGTTCAAACATAAAAAATACGGTAATTGTGATTTTTTGTTATTATTATTATATTATTGTTATGCTCACCAGGGACGTGCTGTCCATAGAGACGCAGAGACATTGTCTACCCGGAGCTTCCCTAATATATCCGCATTTTTTATATTAAAATAAATTAAATAAATAATAAATAGGCCCTATTTTCAAATAAACGCGCGCTTCCCCGTCCGTTTCCCATCGCGCCATATGCAGGCCACCGCCACGTATACTGTCATGTACTCTAGGGGCTACCTACCTAAAAGACAATTGTCCATCGTGTCTCGATTTACACACATTCACAACGCATGGATAAGGATTTGCGTCTGTGGTATGATCGTCAACGTACTTCACCGACGCACACAAACATGAAGTATACGCGCACACAACTAATATTTTAGACTTTGCCTAATGAATGCCATTTTTGAAACGCATTAGTAACAAACAAAGCAAATTTTAGTATGGAAAAAACCAGTAAGTAAGTGAAACGCTGTTTTTCAAAAATGGCCCTTATCTTTAAGCTATTTCTGTCTCAATAATCAACGTTTTTTATCTCTTTTCACTTTTGACCAATAAGGAATGATATCGATTTTAGGCCTATTCATTTGTTCCTGTGATGAAAACTAGAAAGTTATTGGTTCTCGCTTGTGTTATGCTACCAATTTAAATACGCGTAAGATGTTCGAGGATAAAACGGAACACGAAGATTTTTGTGTTAGTCGTATATATTTGATAATTTTTCTTGTCCAATGATAATTATTTGCATTGTCGCATTAAAAATGATTACGTGTTGCGCTCTGCTCTGAACTTTGTTATGTTTGCGATAACAGATGAAATTAGAAGAAGTTTTTTATTTTTATTTTCTATTATTACCTCTTTAAAACAGTTTGCAATGTAAAGTTTTTCATGTGGGAGTTGTGCCCCAGGTGTTTGTTTGCTAAAACTGAAAAGTTACGCGTTTAACCATTTAACTTTTGAGGAAAAAAGTGCAATAATCATAAATGGCCGATGCCAGCCTATTTTGGATTTAGTTCAAACAAGCGGTAAGCTAAAAGGAACATTTATGAATATTAAACAATATGACGCGTATAAGTGGCTCTCAGGATGTAAACACACTAAGTAATAGGGTCAGTTCAGTCAGAGAGCTTTATTTTTGTCCCACTGCTGGGCAAAGGCCCCAAAATTAGTCTACCCTGCAATAATCGGTGATGCACGTCCCTGATGCTCACTATCCAAAATTTTCAAGGGGGTGACATCAGTAGTTTTTTTTAAATTAATATTTAACGGTTTTTTATGCTGACGCATTAATTCTACAGTCAAGGTTTATTCATATTCTTACAAACCATAAAGCTTTGATTCGAGTATAAAAAAAATCCCCGATAAATATTATGAGGAATTCCTGTAATAAAATAAAAACCATACTACGCATTAGCGCGGCGAATCGAGCGTCGCGTAGGTTAGGTAGTTCCACTAGTACCTATGGGCCGCGCTACATTCGATTGGCATCGGAAGCGACGCGTCATTTTAAAACAAGCTTTATGTCAAGTGATATAAGATGCATAACCGCTTGAAGACAGTATCAGTTTTCCTTTAAATTTCGTTATATACACTACATCATACTTGTGAATTTTTTCACGTGTCCATTATATAACGAGAAACGGATCCCTAAATCGAAAAACTATGTTCACAAGTTTGCAATATTTTTAAAAGACCTATTCAATAATACCCCACACGATGGGTTAGCCAAGAAGAAAATAATTCACTCTCACTTAAATTTTACGAGAGTTACAAAAAATTTTTTTTTCAATATTTTACTTTTCTACTTTTTTGCCATGATTTGTAATATATGCCCATACCAAATTACAGCTCTCAAGTACTTATAGCCGCTGAGTAAAACCGCACATACAACCGCACAGACAGACAGACAGACACACAAACAGACATGGCGAAACTATAAGGGATTCTTTGTTTACTACGAAACCCTAAGAGTATACCGTTCGATAGAATATGATTAATATTACAACTTTTGTTACACTGCTTATATATAAACGGACAAAATATTATGATGATATACAGACAAAAAATGTA
Source organism: Acrobasis consociella (assembly GCA_963555685.1). Taxonomy (NCBI): domain Eukaryota; kingdom Metazoa; phylum Arthropoda; class Insecta; order Lepidoptera; family Pyralidae; genus Acrobasis; species Acrobasis consociella. The sequence continues at coordinate 1,940,795 of OY743116.1, forward strand.
ATGTAAAAAATCTCTTTTATCCGAAGTCTGTATGATGAGAGGCAGCCATTTCCGTTTCTAGTAGTTATGACTTCCGGTCTAAGTCCACGTATCTACCGCTTCCGCTAGGCAGTTGGGTCTTGTAACCCAGTTTGTGCGTCATTGGCGTTTTTGAATCAGTAGTAAGTTATATGCAACTGTTATTTGAGGTACATAGCAAATTAAATATTCACGTAGTTAAACCGTAAGTGCTTTGAAGCATTATTTTTTTCTCCGGTTTATTTCGTTGGAGTACTATGCAACGCTGGCCATTTTTAGAAAACATTTGTATCTATCGTTTCTTTTGTGATATCTTTCAGGTAGTTTAATGTATCTTTGTGTAACTACTCGCCCTGACATTTTGTTTGCCGTGTCATATTAAAGTAAATTTAACACTTTTCGTACTGAATTCTACTGGATGTAAAGGTATTAACTAAACATACTACATAAGGTTTCAGAATGCTAAAGATTAATGTTTAGTTATACAAAGTCACGAATCAAAATCCTATTCTTGACGGATATTCTGATGCGAACTGGGCTTCCGATATTGATCGAAAGTCATACACAGGTTATGTGTTAAAATATGGTGGCAATTCGATATCTTGGGGCAGCTTTAAACAGACGTGTTTATCGCTTTCGTACACCGAGGCGGAGTATTATAGTTTGAGCGAAGCAAGCAGAGAAGCGGTGTTCCTGCAAGCTTTAGTTTAGAAATTAATGACGACGACAAGTAGTAAAATTGTATTGTATTGTATTAATAATCAATCTGTTATTCAGCTTGCCACCAATCACATTCTATATAGAAGGAGCAAGTATATTGATAGATTTAATGTCAAAATAATTGTATACATTATGACGAATGAGATGGTTGTAAAAGATTTGTATCTATTTTTTCTATTGTATGTCTGTCATTATTGTGTCTTATAGCAATCATGTCGCATACAAAATATTAAAAGATATTTATTTATTTATAATTGTTTTCCGTCGTTTAAGGGAAACTGTACGAAGTTTATTAAATTGTCAGAATCGGTTCTTGATATACCAGATGGAAAATTTAAAGCTTATGTATAGAAAGTATTTTGTGATAAGGCCTATTACGGAACCAATGATTAACTTAGAGACAAAAATGTCTGGCTTGAGCTTGGCGCGGGTCCATCTTAAAGGTTTGTATTTGTACATTCACAAATGACAGGTTTAAAGTACATTCTGTACATGTTTAAGTAATAAATTTACAAATTGACATTAATTTTAAACTTGACATCATGCTTAATAAATAAGTGCCTGGGCGACCGAGCTTTGCTCGGTTACATCTCAAACATTAACTAAATTTTTTTAAACTTGTCTAAAAACAATGCAAAATAAAAAATTATATATAAACTTAAACATAAAAAAAAAACAAAAGTAAGTCACCGAGTGGGATTCGAACCCGTAACACTCTTTCTAGCGGTCGGTATCACAAGACAACTAAAAACAAGGCGGTCGGCGCGATGAAATTAGCGACCATATTCTGCGTGGAAAGAAAAACGCATGAAGACTCAAAAACACGCGTTTTCCCAAACATAAAACTAATCTAGATCGATTGTTTACCCCCGAAAACCCCCATATACAAATTTTCAGCGAAATCGTTAGAACCGTTTTCAAGATCACAGAAATTTATAAATAAATATATATATATATACAAGAATTGCTCGTTTAAAGGTATAAGATTATGACCAGAGAGAGGATATTCCAGTGCATATTTATCTAAACTTCGAGAGGTGGTATTATCCACTGTATGTTACGTACTACCTCGAAGTTTAGGTAAATATGTACAGCTGGAATATCCGATCTCTAATTATGACACAACAATGTATTCTCAGTCCACAATTCCACATAATATCTAATTTTAATATCAGTAAAATTGATTGTAAGTTGCTGTTTTTTGAGAAAATGCTGCAGTACAGTTTGTTACCGCTTATTCTGTACTTGCGCTTAGGAAGCCGCAGTAAACTTAGCTGTAAGCAAATGATCTGACGTAAACATTTACCTTTTAAGAAATCGAAAGAAATAGAAAAAAAATGACAATCATCAAGTGATACAAATATCAAAAGATAATGATTTTTGACATTTTTTTCTAAATTTTATTTTTATTCAATAAGTTTTATAGCCGGAAAATTAAGGACTAAGCTTCGTAATTAAGTCTATCGATAGAAGACTTTGCCATGAGTGTCATGACATCGTCGATATCGTATACGTGATATATCTAAAAATACTAACTCTTCTTATATTTTTATCATCATCGCATAAGTATACAAACAAAACTGAAAGACTATGTTTATCCACCAAATAAGACATTATGTTACTGTCTGCTTATCGTAATAATTAATTTTGTCAAATTAATCGCTACCTAGGAAGGCGCTGGATGCAGGCCGCTTCCGATCGGTCGTTTTGGAAATCCTTGGGGGAGGCCTATGTCCAGCAGTGGACTTCCTGTGGCTGATATGATGATGATTATGAATCGCTACCTACTTTTATTACATTAGAACATGAATATGTCGATCTACATGAGCTGCCTATTGGATTATTTTTTTATCGCTGGTCCTAACCTGCTTACTTTCTAAGTATAATCACATTAACGTAACTAAGCACTACCAGGCGATAATAAATACGTCTCTCAATAAAATGATATAAGCTTCAAATAACGGTACAGTGAGTTAATCAGCAACATTTAACTGCAAATAAAATGTGTAAAAAAACCTACCTAGTGTCACAAAAGACGATCCAATGACGAACAAACTGGATTACAAAACCTAACTGCCTAGGTGGCGTTCGCTAGTGTCGCGTAGTGGATTACCTGTCATGAAGGCGAATAGGTTTTGGACGAATTTCAATATACCGAAAACGTTTCCAAATTTTTTTACTTTCTATATTTTCATTTGACCGAAAATGCAAGTGACAAATTGCTGAAACAAAATAGTTGTTATTTTTTGAAGCTATATGTTTTGAATTCTAACTTAACGTTGAACCGCAGAGACTACCACTAGATATTTTATTTTCTAAAAAAATGATTTTTTATATTATGAAAGGAATAAGAGAAGAATGACATTTTAATATACCTACACTCCACGGCAAAGTTGTTTTTGTCTATGTTACTTTTGCTCTAAGCTTGAGTCGCTCGCTCGCTCATGTTTTGGTCTCAGGAAACCCAGCAAACCTAACTTACTCTCCACGGCAAAGTTGTTTTTGTGTCTGTGTTACTATCGCCCTAAGCTTGAGTCGCCCGCTCGCGTCGCTCGATCGGTCATTTTTTGGTCAGAGGAAATCTAACAAATGTAACCTACACTCCACGGCAAAATTGTTTTTGTGCCTGTGTTACTTTCGCCCTAAGCTTAAGTCACTCGGTCGCTTGTGTTTTAGTCACAACCTAACGAACCTTACCTACCCACCGTGGTCAAGTTGTTTTTGTGCAATACAGAAAAGGTTATTTCTTATCTTTAATACTTCTAGAAATTAAAATGATTGTTAGTAAAACATCTGTCAAAATAAAATTACATGATTTGATAATCGGGGTACGGTTTTTCTAGAAACCTAAACATAATATTTCTAGAAACACAAAATATTTAAAAGAAGCTATCTGGTATTTAAAACAAATGAAATTCGAGTGGAAAAAAATCGTGAGTATGATAGGTTACACGCGTAGCGGCTGGCGTGGACCTAGACCTGAAGTCTATGTATGTATTTATGACTAGTACTAGAACCGGAAACGCGGTTGCCTCTTTCATTATATAGGCTTAGAATAAGGTAAGTAACTTTATTATACTTTAATTTAATTTGCATGTAAAATGTTGCTATTAATGTGTCACTGTAACTGACTTTTCTTCACTTAATGGTGAATTACAAATAATGCAATGTATATCACGGTCCATATTAACCACACGGTACTGTTTTCGACCCAGCAAATTTTCACTTTCTTAACGCGTCAAAATCTATACACATATTGAAATAGTAAAAAATTGTGTCTGTAGGCGCGGTGTAGCGATGTTACAATAAGTACCATTCTTCTTGTTCTTGTCCACCCCCTTTCTATCATTTCACTATTTTCAAATTTCATTCCTAAATTCAATTTTTAAATTCCAGACATTCCTTGCTCATCATTTTTGACTCATTCCACTTTCACTTCTGATACGAATAACATCTCATCACTTATAATTAATTTTATCAGTTATATTGTATAGAGAATATATTTATTATCTGCTTCAAATAATCTCTTGCTCTACGACCTCTATAACGTGGGAACACACTTTTAATAATAATAAAAAAAATGTTTCTAACCATTTTTATATTTTCTTGTATCTTACATTAGTTTGTATTTAGAAGTAAATATTCGGTGTACAATTTATTCTCGATACAAAAGCAATGAAAGAAACGAAGAATATTCGTTAATTAATTGGTTTCGTATAAGTCACCCTGGTGAAAAGTTACAGACACATTCAAGACTACTTTGTGATCGTATTCCCAAATTGTCACCATTTGTATGATTTTGTAAGTACAAACTTTTTATAGAAAACCTAATTTTTTTTTATGACTGGAATCTCTTATCAAAAACTTGAGAACTTTTATTTATAGGATAGTGATGTCTTATTAATTGATAGTGTACATTAATCTCTACTGTAGATTTTTTTTTATACGAGCTAGGCCGTTCAGCACATTTCCCCTAATTCAAAATGCTTTTCGAGAAATGAGACTAAAGCTATACAGGGCTATCTAAAAACATCACAAAAATATTTAGAATAATAAATTTAGACTGTAGGAATTTGTCGATATTTTTTTCTTTATTGACCGGACTTGTGAACAAATGAGCGGTGACACAAAAATAAACAAATCATCAACACCGGCACGCGCCGCTGTATTATATTATTTCTATCCTTTTCACGCACTGCACTGGGCGGGACTGGGAAGCAAGCAGCGAAATCAAGGTCACGCGTGTTAGACATTGATTTTATTACCTACATTTATTAGCAATTAATAATTTTGATTCCTTTTAGTAAAATTAGTGTTCTTTTGATATTTATTGGTTCATGTATAAGAAATTACAGATAAAATAAAAACAATAAAAGAAACGAAGAATATTCGTTAATTAATTGGTTCCGTACAAGTCACGCTGGTGAAAAGTTACAGGCCTGTTCAAGACTACTTTGTGATCGTATTCCCAAATACTCACCATTTGTATGATTTTGTAAATACATTTTTTTTACAAAAAAGCTATTTTTTTTTCTATGACGGAAAACTCTTATTAAAAACTGGAGAACTTTTATTTACAGGATAGTGATGTCTTATTTATTGATAGTGTACATTAATCCCTACTGTAGATTTTTTTTTGTACGAGCGAGGCCGTTTAGTATATTTCCCCCCCTATTTCAAAATGCTTCTCGAGAAATGAGACTAAAGCTATACAGGGCTATCTAAAAACATCACAAAAACATTTAGAATAATAAATTTAGACTGTAGGAATTTGTCCATATTTTTTTCTTTAATGACCGGACTAGTATGTATGTATCCGACCATCAAGGGCCTCCCCTTTATTCTTACAATTCATACCGTTGTTTATTCTGCGCAGGTGATGAAGGCACTCCAACAAAAAGGCCGCAGAAGCACGCCGCTGCTCCGCGCGCTCTCCCACAACATCACTAAGCAATCAGATGTCATCGACCTCAAGAAGTCAGCTGATTTGCTCTTCTGCATGGTGTCATTGAACTTCCCCGATCCTATGTTACTCGACAGAATATGCAAGTAGGTTTTTTATGTGATTTGCAGTTTTGCTTGCTTAGTATTTATTTTTGAAGAATGATGCGTAAAAAAAGTAGACTTTATTAAAGACGAAGTCGCGGGTAAAATCTAGTTAACTATTGGTTTTTAAACTATCGCGCATTGAACACATTATTAATGTATGTGTATATAAACGGGGCTTAGCACGAATCTTTTTTATTTCGTCTAACGTTTCGAATAGGAGTTACGTCCTTCGTGGTCCAGCCAGCGAACCGTGCTAAGCCCCGTTTATACACGCTGAACTTTCACTGATTTTCGAAAAAAAATGGCGTATAGTAAATAAATAACTCTATCCATATACGTAATCCAAAATTGTGTGTGACTTATGATAAAAAGTTTAGAAAATGATTTTCGATTGAGAACACCTAGTTACGCCCGTCCAAAACTGTCGCGTGACCCCATGAACTCCGGGCGGCGGTACTACTAATTGATCTCACGATTTTACTTTCGAGTTTTGGTCAACATTTTTATTTTGAATAGCTAATTAGGCCATATTCAACATTAGCCATTTCAAATCGGCGTATGTAAAATCGCTGTGTATATATATACATTAATAGTTAACTATATAACAAATATTTTTTATTTATGGTCTTTTGCTCCGTATAAAACTACTGTCTTCCATTCCAGAGACATAATAGAAAGTTTACCGTCAAACGAAGACCGGCCAGCCGTAGTCAATTCGATAGTGGTCTCGCTTGGCCTGCTAAAGTACAGGCATGAGGGAGTGCTCACAGCTATATGTGACTGGATTCAACAGCACAGGACCGTATGCAGTGCGGGGTGTATCTCGTCCGCTGTGGTGACGTTTGCTACTTTGGACTTTGTGCCACCTCAAAGTGAAGTATTATTTGAAGTAAGTACCACTCACATGAGTATTTCTTTTATACTGAGCTGGGAGAAAAGAAAAAACCCCCTTACATACATACTATCACGACTTTATCCCTAATGGGGCAGACAGAGCATTTTGGGTCTTGCGGTTCTATTCAGAGCCCAGGGCCGCAAGACCCAAAAGCCACTTTTAGCGTCATGGTGGGCGAGAAGATGGAAAAGCAGCCGCATCGCCTGTTAACATGATTTGCATTTTTGCCCATTCCCTCGATCGGCTTTTACGATCTGCGTGGGAAGAGAAGCAGCTGGTACATTCTAAGTTTTTTTTTTATTTCTCCCAGACCAGCATGGGAGAAAAACCCCCTTATTCATAAAAAATTACAAACTGGAAGAAATTTCTTTAGAAACAAGTAGTACCTATGTACTATATGTTTACTATTATAAGGTTTTATTTGTAATTTTTTCAAGTGAACATGAACCAATAAAATAAAATTTTGCTAAATCTAAATTAGTTAAGATATGTTTTGTCTCGTTCTTTCAATGTCAAATGATGTAAAGAGGGAAAGGGACAAAACATGTTTTAACTAAAATAGGTTTAGCAATGGTTTGTTAATTTTTATATGAGGTTTAGAATGTACCAGCTGTTTCTCTTTCAATGTTGCATCCTCAGCGGTAACCTTCAGAACCCTGGGGTCCGCTTCCCAACTTAGGTGATTTGACGAGGTTACTGGTTTTTACATAGAGCGACTGCCGTCTGATCTCTGCAACCCAAAGGGTAGACCAGAACAAATAAAAAAAAAAAAATAAGTATGAGATAACAAACAATGTATTTTTTGTAGGGATGGGCCGAATGTGACTTGAACCGAATACGAACTTCGGCCGAACATTCGGTGGAAATATAAAATTCGGCCGAAGTTCGACCGAACTTCGGTGGTTTTTACCGCGCTTTCTCTAGCGTTCACGTCGTGACATGATCCCTACGCAACCCGCCCGCGCCCTCCGCGCGATTCCCAAACTTACCGCCGGCCTCTGATTTGTCATAATTCATTACTGTTGTAGAAGAAACCAAAAGCCCAATTGCATCTGAACTCGACCGATATTTAAATGATGTTTTGCTGCCTAAACAGCAATGTCCCTACAGCTGGTGGGCTAAAAACAAGGACAAGTTTCCTAATATGAGTTCTTTGGCGCGAATATCGTCTCCTGGAAGCTCAGTATATTCTGAACGACTATTCTCAGAGGCAGGGAATGTTTACGAAAATAAAACGTAACAGACTCGGGCCAGATACTGCCGAATCTTTAGTATTTCTGCACCACAACTTACCCTTGGTAAATTATAAATACAAGTAGATTAGGTTCTTAATAAGAAAACAAGAAATTTACAAAAAAACAAGAAATTATATTATTACAAGATTTAATTAGACTGATTAGACTTTTATATGTATCTGATTTTTTTAACAATAAACGAACATGATCACATGACAAATAGTTATATTACTTAGTTATTTCTATACTTGAGTATTCTTTGTTTTCTACTAAACAGTCGGCTTTTCATCCAAATTTCAGCCGAATGCCGAAGTTCGGTTCAATTCACCGAAGTTCGGTTTAACCGAATATGAAACGAATTTCGGCCCATCCCTAATTTTTTGTCTACATATACATTCAATATTAATTTAATTGTGAGTTGATGAACCGTAGTACGTTCACTAATTATGCGAAGAGGCCTCGTTTTGGAGAAATCTTTTTTGTTTGAAAAGTACAGACACTTGTCAGGTGGTTCCATAGAAATTTTATCAACATCAATTGTGTAGTTTGGCGGTGAAGTCGGCTTTTAGTTTCGAAAAATTATTCTAACTAGTATACTACTAACTATTTATAGTAAATAGCTGCGCCCCGCGGTGTTACCCGCAGAAAAGTAGCCTATGTGTTAATCCAGGGTGTCAGCTTCCTGCATACCAAATTTTATCAAAATGGGTCCAGTCGTTTACGCGTTAAGAAGTAACAAACTTTCGCCTTCATAATATTAGTGTGATAAAAAAATTAACCTATTGCAGGCAGCGCTTTCATTGAAAGAGGAGGAATTGTCTAGATCGGCGGCGTGGCTGGATCTAGTGTTCTCCCTGCTGACGTTAGACAAAGCTAAGGAGCACCACCTCACGTCCACTTTAAGGCCGGAGTTCATCGATAAACTACTCTCTACTGGCGGTTGGTATTTCTCACTTTTAAAACCAGTTGTTAAACACTAGCGCCATCTATATGGCTTGCATCGCGTTATCTACCTAATCTTCTAATACTTGATGCTTTTTGCATCACTGTTAATAAGTGATTCGATTAGCCGCCGCTAGATGTCGTATTGTACATTGACTATTAAAACATTTTTTTGGAATTTTTGTCCTCTGTTTCAACGCAATTTAGATATAAGCAGTGTTTTCGAAATTAATATATAGATACTAAATTACCTCTGTCTCTCGGGCACCTATCACTTTATAATAAATCATAAATAAAGTTTCTCTGTATTTTAAATTAAAACATAGAGTATGAAATACACCAAATATACTCAGTTCTTGCCATACATGTTATGTCCAAGCGAGACGCCTCTATGGGTGGACTTAACATAGATTTCTCTTCTTTTCTTTATTTATATATTCTTCTTCTTTCTCCTCTACCAAAAGCGCAATAACTGCCATATCTCAGTTGATCATTTTCACGTACATACGATCGCATCGAACGTAAACCAATGCAAAAGCGGGCAACCCCGGTGAATTTTCTCGCGTCGGCTCGCGTATGCGCGCGCTTTCTTTCGATGTCGAAGCGGATTTTTGCTCTCGATGTGAATGGCGGCTAGAGGAGGCTCGACCGTGCGCGAGCATTTTTACGCTCCGTCTGAACGGACCCATACATACATACAATTTGTTTTCGCCCCTAACTAGATTTAGAGACCTTGCTCGCTACGTTGGCTCGGTCAATAAATGATTTTTGACTTTCGCAGAGATACCGATCCCCGGGCGCCGCAAGCTGATGACGATCGACGCGTACCTCTCGCTGACCGAACCTGCGGCGGCGCGGCTGGCGGCCGACGTGGCGGTGGGCGTGCCGCTGCGGCCCAGCAAGGAGAAGGCGCTGTACGCACACAGCGTCATGGACACCTTCAAGAGCCTGGTGTCGGCAGAGGCGTTCTTGAAGAAGGACTGCAACTCTGGCATGGGATTCCTGTATGGTAAGTGTTTTAATCGATCTAACAAAATGTACCGAAACTATTTAAGGGTACGTAAGTTTTTTAATATACGGTCCAACAAAATATGCTGGAACTATTTTAAGGGCGGGTTCAGTCCATGATACTGAACAACTTTCCCCAAGAATCACATATATCGAAATTATTGTTTATTACATACTAGCAGTCCATCCCGGCTTCGCCCGTGGTACATACATAGCCTATGTCACTCAGGGATAACATACCTATCCAACAGTGAAAGAATTTTTAAAATCGATCCAGTAGTTTCGGAGCCTATTCAATACAATCAAACAAACAAACAAACAAACAAACAAATCTTTCCTCTTTATAATATTAGTGTAGATTAATAACATTTTGTTACAGGTCAATATAATAAAAACTTAGAATTATTCAGCACATCAGTACACATAAAATTAGGTGTAAACACACATGTCATACATTTTTAATACTATAATACAGTCTTTCCCAAAGTGGGCGATAACGCCCCCTTGTGGGCGCTGCAGGTCTCAAGGGGGGCGGTAAGAGACCCAAGAAAATGTTTTTTTTTTTGCTAGGAGCTTTATTTAGCTAGGAGGCCTCTTAAACAACGACTGCAAGAGCTCTCGACTCTCAACAACAACCACATAAATATCATCCTCCACTTTGAGAATAAATATTTACATAATATACATATATAGGTCACAATAATTAATTAATTTAATTTGAAGTTATAGTGGTTTTTAAATAGGTGAAAAAATGGGGGCGCTAAAAAAATATATATTCTCAAAGTGGGCAGTAGACAAAATAAGTTTGGGAACCACTGCTATAATAGATCTCATCAATTTAAATATATTTCATTGGCAAAATTCGTCAAATGAGTAGGGGGCTCGTTCTATCAGCCACTTCTTAACTTTATTTTTAAAGATTTTAATATTATCAGCTGCTCTGATCTCCTGTGGCAACCGATTATACACTGTCGGACCCATGACGTGCGTTAATTTACCTGACTTTTCAAGTGCACATGGTATTAACGCAAGTTTGTCAGCGTTTCTAATTTCCATTGTCAAATTATCACCTCTTTTTGGGAACGTCTGAATATTTTGATACACATATACTGCTACTTGAAATATAACTATTGCGGGGAATGTCATTATCCCAAGTGAAATAAATAACTCCTTAGCATGACATCGTCTCGGAGCTCGCGCGATCGCCCGCACAGCTCTTTTTTGCATACGGAAAATACTAATAGCTATTTACCAACAAAGCAAATCAGATACTTTTTTCTAAACGTCAAAACAAAGTAATGACGACATAGTTTCTGGGAGTCAAATAGTTAATTTAAATTTTTTGCAATAGTAAATCTAAATTACATTGACAATATGTGTGATCATGGCAAGTGGCATTATTTTGTGGCGTTTTTTTCATCAAACAATTCATTTTTGACTCAGGAAAGTAACCTATTGTTATGGTGTTATCACGACAAAGACTTTAATATTAATCCACATCAAGCAGGTTACAAGATACATCAGAAAGAGGGTCTGAACGCGAAACGCGACGAAATACACGAATTGAGAGAGATCAATCAAATAAAACATAAATATAAATAAAATAAGTTAACATTCCTTACTTTATTCCAGACGCTGAATTCGCTGTAGATTCTAAATGCCATCCAGTACCACTAGAAAAGGCGGCAAACGTCAAAGAGTAAGTTAAATAATATGAATAATTTGCATAACTAAATGTTAGGGTTCCGTACCTAAAGGCCCCAGTTAGACGACGCGAAAATTTTCTTGCGGCTGCCGCGCGGTAGCCGCGTCTTTGTTCTTTTTCATTGCAATTTAAACTTTATTGACTAGTCCACAACGTACGAATTCTTAGCAGCTAACAAACTGCTCGGCCGCGCTGTAAATTTCATACAAATTCAATAGATACTTAGAAGTTTTAGACGTTTTAGTGGCATGAACTCAAAGTTGGCATTAACAACTACGGAACCCTACATTGCGCGTGGCCCGACACGCACTTGGCCAATTATTAATTTTAATTTTTTATACAGACATACAATTACGTCTTTATTCTTAATGGGGCAGACTAAGCATTTTGTATCTTGCGGCTCCAAGCAGACATACAAAGCAAGATTTGCGGTCCTAGACCGCAAATCTTGCGTATATCATCGCAATCAAAAAGTGGCAAGCGAGTTTTATGATTTTTTTTCTTTAAATCCTTTAATGCAATGTTTTTTGAACGTTGGCAGCGTGTTCAGGATAGCAGTGCTGTGTCTGGACTACCACGACATGACCCGCAAGACGCCTGTGCCGCTCGGGGTCTACCAGCTCTACACCAGAATGCTGCAGCTCAAGGTATGTAATCACTTTTGGTCAGACGGAAAAAATATTTGAACGAAAGTGGTGTCATTTCTAGGTAGTAAACAAGGTTTCGCCATGTCTGTCTGTCTGTCCGTCCGCGGTTTTACCCAGAGACTAGGTATTAGAAAGTTGTAATTTGGTATGTACATTAATTATGCCAAAAAGTGGTAAAACAAAAACTTGAAATACAATAAAGTGGGAGTCAATTTTTTCTTAGTCAACCCATCGTATAGGATTGAATAGGTCTTTCAAAAATATAGTGAGTATATCATTTTTTGCTTTAGGGATCCGATTCTGAAATATAGGACATATTGTCGTGTTATCACCAAACGATTTTTTTATCAAAATCGATAGTGTTATAGTTTGGGGTGAAGTCAGTTTTTAGTTTTGAGTTATAAGGAACACGTTTAAAACGTAGATGGTTCTCCATACCTCCATATTTGCAACTTTCGATGTATCTCAGTTTTCCGTTACAAATTTTGCAAACCTTAAGTGTTAGGATTAACTTTCACTTTCATAGAGCTATTTTGCTCAGCGTATAAGTATAGTCATTCAGCGGGGAAATGTTGCCAGTATTTTGGGTACATTGCCTCAATGTGGTGTGTTAGAAGAAATATTTTTTTGAAAGTATTGTTTATCGGTTCAATAAAGTACATGTCACATTTGCAAAAAAAATTAAAGCAAAATAATTTAATTTTCTTTTCAGGGTTTCAAAGTGCTACAAATCCCATACACTGAGTACAACCCAAAGGACAAGCTAGTCACGCGAGTGCAGTACATAGAGAAAAAGCTGAAGGAGATCGTCAAAACGTAGCGGGGCAGTCGTAGGCAATGTGTATAAACTGTACAGTACTGTAGGCCCTTGTTAGACTACTTCTGTTAAGTGTTAATAGAAAAACACTTTTGTAAATGATGAATGAATTTGATATGGCGTTTTCAACCTTATTTCTGTGGCATAAGGTTGGATATCAATTGTGAAAGTTAATGACGTTTTAGACCTATTGCGCAATTATGTTTGTTAAATTTGGCGCACATAACTAGCCCTCTTATTTGTAAAAATGGTTATGTTTTGTCCCTTTTCCTCTTTTTAATGTTTGACATTGAAAGAACGAGACAAGATATTTTAACTAAAATAAGTTTTGAAAATGTCTGTTATTTTTAATGAATACGGGGGGTTTTGTGCCTTTATTTGCCATTCGCTTTGGACTATTTATATTGCGCTTGTACTGAAGTATTTATTTATTTCCGTATGACGGAAAATTACGAGAAAAGCCGACACAAATACCAAATTGAGTCTTCGTGAGGTCGGCTCTTTTCGTCATCATTCTTCGCCATACGGATTTTTTTATACAATTGGCTAGGCAAAGAGGAAGTGAGCATTTGCTCAACATATCAGAACCAACAACATATTGGTATTACATATATCTTTATTGAGCAAGGTTGCAGGAAAGCGCTGGATGCAGGCCGCTTCCGATCGGTCGTTTTGGAAATCCTTGGGGGAGGCCTATGTCCCGCAGTGGACTTCCTGTGGCTGATATAAATGATATGGTGATGATATCTGTAATCAAAATTTCTCGGCAATATTTTGTAAAGTTCAGTGTAGTGTCTTGTCGAACCAAAACCAAGAGTCACGGCAAGGGCCACGCCTTTGCACATAAGTGTGCCGAAATACATCTTTCGTCGAGCAGTTTTGTTAAACAATTTAAGTGTTACCCTTTCACGGCGACCGTCGGATCTATCCGGCAAACGATGTCGTGCCCATTTCGCGAGCGTCTGATATTTCCGACAAGAAACCACTGCTCGTATTGCACATTACTAAAGTATCCACATCCCTTTTTGGCGACCTCCGTGCCGTAGTAGACTGGCATGGTGACCACCCTGGGGTCCTGGGTTCGATCCCGGTCAGGGCAACCTGGAAAATGGCCGTTTTCAAATGTATTTGTCATAAAATATAGTATCGTTGAGTAAGTATCCCATAACACATGTCTCGAACTTACTTTGGGGCTAGCTCTATCAGTGTAATTTGTCCCTATATACATTGTCCTTTTTTATTAAGTACAAATATTTTAAGGGGTGATTCAGTCCATCATATGGAACAACTTTTCCAAATAAATGTATATCGAAATAAGAAAAGAAAATTTTCATTTTCCATAGTAATGATATCACGTGACTACTTCGATTTGTATGAAAACCGAAAAATTTTTTTTCGTATTTCGATATACATTTATTGGGAAAAGTTGTTCAAAATGATGGACTGAATCACCCCTTAAAATATTTGTACTTAATAAAAAAGGATATTGTATATATTTATTTACTTTTTGGTTGTAGGTATTTATTTTGGATTTACTATGCCTGGCGCTGGGGGCACGACAACTGATATGTCTCTGGGTGAAAGGGGTAAACTGAACATCTTACATGATGGTGGGGGGGAGTCCTTTGCCCTTTGTAGGACAATGTAAGAAAAAGAAACAATATTAGTTAGCGGCCTGGCTTCATTTGAAGTTTATGACAAAAATAAATTGTATGTAATTATGAATCATGACCCGCCCAAACCAAGTTGACATACTGAGATGAGATTATTTTTTAATTTTTTACGGCTCTGTATAGAGCTCCTTTAGAGCCCATCTTCATTTTTTTGCTTCTTTATTCCTTACCCTAACTTTACAATCAAAGGTTGGTGCAGGTCCTTTGATTGCTTCAAAAGAGCTTCTGGCGACAAATCTATACGAGTCCATTGGTTTTTTCAGCCGCTTGAGCGGCGGACGGCGCCTAAAGACGGCACCACCGTAAATAAATATCACTACAGCCGCACTAAATTTAAACATTTCACGTATTGTTCATGAGCATTAGCATTTATTACACCAAACTACACCAATTTCACATTATAAGCCCAATAGAATCAATTTGCAACTCCAATTGAACCCCTTACTTCCCGCCAAGTGTAGTTTTACTAGATGTCAACTTCTTTAGGGCGGATAATGGTGTTAGTCCGTGTTTTATAAGGCCCAACGCAGACGACAGATTATCCGTGACGCGCTTTTTACACGCGCCGGCCTTTTTGCGCGTCGTGTGCGTTACTGCATATGATTGCATGGGTTCTATTTTCACAGACTAAAAAGTGCGTCACGGATTAGTCTGTCGTCTGCGTTGGGCCTAAGATGGATTGTGTCTGGTTTAATATCCCACAAGGTGTTGTAACGTCATTCAACGTACTAACAGAATAACTACTTGAATTGAAACAGATGTTATAAATTATTTCTTCGTTTAATTAGAATTTATACAAGCGTACACGAAACTGTGACAGTGTATAAGTGGATGTGTATATGAGGGTGTGAATGTATAGTTGTTAATATTATTTAAATAAAACGTGATTTAAAACGAATTTGCTATTTTATTTTAATGTTTAAGGTCCACTTAGAAGTTTATTTCGAGGCTTTTAAAAATATTGGACACCAGATGGCAGCAAAGTGAAAGCGGGTACATTTGATAGAGCAAGAAAGCTTTTAGTTAATTGGACTGTGCTGCCATCTGGTTAAATATTTTCAAAAACATGTTTTGCTTGGTTGACATTTTATTTTTGATGTCATCTATTTATTAGAATGTACCAGCTGCTTCTCTTCCCACGCAGGTCGTAAAAGCCGATCGAGGGAATGGGCAAAAACGCAAATCATGTTAACAGGCGATGCGGCTAGCAACCCATCACTGTATTGATTGCTTTTCCATCTTCTCGCCCACCATGACGCTAAAAGTGGCTTTTGGGTCTTGCGGCCCTGGGCTCTGCATAGAACCGCAAGACCCAAAATGCTCTGTCTGCCCCATTAGGGATAAAGACGTGATAGTATGTACAGGGTGGCCAAATAACAGGTATACACTTTGGTTTTGTATTTTTATTCTATGAAATATAAAATATATCAAGTATTCCTTGTTAAATATAATATTTAGGGCCGGCAGTTAAACATGCAAAATAATGTCAGACATATCCACCTCTAGCAGCATCACAGATGTAAAACCTTTTCATCGCGTTTTTCATTACATTTTCATACATTTCCTACGTTATCTCAGTGACTGTGTCTCGAATATTTTGATTTAATTGCTGAAGGTTCATTGGCCTGTTAGCATAAACACGTCCCTTTAGATAGCCCACAGAAAAAAGTCAGGAGCTGTTAAATCAGGCGATTTTGGGTACCAATCAATGTCACCGTTTCTCGAAATTAATCGACCGGGAAACATTCTTTTTAATGTTTCGTTAAACGTTTTAATAATTAAAACACGTTGTTCCGTCGTAAAACGCTCCATAATAAATTTGCCGTATCTACACAAAGTAATATTCATGCAACAACTGTCATATTTACCGCCAAAACAAAATGGCGGCAAAAAAAAGTTGTATACCTCCAAGTTGGCCACCCTGTATGTATGTATCTATTGCACACAGAATGAATATGAGTATTACTTACAGATCGGAATCTAAGGTCCTACGCAATATGCGTCCCCGTTTCCCGTCCGTGCACATCTCCTTTCTCGCCTTGTAAAGATGGCTGCAGCCGCCCGCTCAACTCCCTTCGCAAGGCGAAAACGGGGGGAGACGACCCTAGGTTAAAGTACTTGAAAGTCCTCGTGACCCCACTGGCGGGGATGAGCAGTGGGGCCACAAGTCCGTACGGGGTTATTCCGTTCTGTATGTGCTATTGCTTCAAATTAATTTTATGCAATAGGCGAGAAACTTGCACTTGTAAATGAGCCTTAGGGCCGCGCTACATTGGATTGGCATGGCATGGCATTGGAAGCGACGCGTCATGTCAAAACAAGCTATTATAACCTTTATGGGTAATGATACAAGAGGCATAACCGCTTGAACGTGGCGAGCCCGCCGGCGGCCTGCCGCGGATTAAACGCCCGCGAGCGCGCGACGGCTCGAGCTAGCTCGATCGATCTTATACCACTACTCATAAAGGTTGTAATAGCTTGTTTTGAAATGACGCGTCGCTTCTGATGCCATGCCATGCAAATCCAATGTAGCGCGGCCCTTAAAACTAGATTAGAGGAACCAAGAAGACTTGAAAGAAAACACCACATCTAGTCAGATTGTTTAATGTTTAAGAATCAATACATTCATCAGATTGATTGGCATCTACATTTAAAATGAAATTAACATGCACAAATTTTAATTCTCAATTTACGTGAATAGCATTATGTAAAACCTATGTCCCTTACGTTTCTAACTGTTTCATATAACATACAAAATATAAGGTATATCAAAGTTTAAAGTTGCATTATGAATAACAAAACTATTTATTTTACTTACATACTGTAGAGGCAGGTGGAGGTAGTTCGGTACAATAACTATTTATTGAATTATATCAGAAAAACATTGAACTCATTTTAATTAGGCAATATTTCCCTATTTTATTTCTAAAAAAAACTTAATTGTGTTATTATGGTATTCTATACCTCTTTGGGTGTAATATTCATAATCACACAACACAGTTTCCTAGGAAACATACTACTGCTATATAAGTTTCCTACGCTTAGATAATTGTCTCAAAAGAGAATGACTTCAACATAGAGTAACTGGCAACTTGTAGGTTTAAATCGAGAATTTATTAGCTTTCTCGTATAAAACATCTGTAAACTGTGGTGTGAATTTATTCGTACCCCAAGTTTGAGATTCAATGTTTTTCTGATAAGTTAGCATATTATTAAAATTTACACAGTATTAGGTAAGACAATCCCGATCCCAACTTGTATCTAAATCCCTATTACGTAAAAATTCAAAAACCCCGGCGTAAAATGCCCATTGTAGGATAGCTCAAAAACTTATGAACAGACCATAGACTTAGATTTTTCTACATATCCATGGAACAGACTAAGCTTTTTTTAAATTTCAAAATGTGTCTTGAGTCTTAAGTTATGATAAAAGTTTTCTTTATTAGGTTTTTTGATTTAGTTTAAGAGATTGTTTTTTAGAACAGATTAGGATCTACATTGCTTACCCCAGGAGGACCCTTGCGGGTAATCGATAGAAACTGTAACAGCGATATATTTACATCTAGAAGCTTGATCCACAAAAATACATGTCTAAAAGTATAGGTACACATTTCGTGTCAAAAATTAAGCAAAAGCCGACTTTATTCTTTACACCAACAAATCAGGACATTTTATATCAATAATCGCATAACAATAAGTTATAAAGAGTATAAAATATAATTAAATTCATTTCATTGGAGCTTTCTACTTGAAATTATAACTAATAACAATCTCTTTGTACGTCCGTTAGTTGTCTAAATAACAATAACATTCTTGGTTTCAATTGTACTATTATCATCATTGTTTGACAGAATCTATTCAAACTGGTATTAAATGTGTTAAGAGTCCGGCGACCCTAGACTTCTCCATACAAACGTAGTACACGTTTAATTTTGAAACCACGTGTCAGATTCCGGTAAAAATTGGTAATTGTAAAGAAATTGCAATTATCTAGGGTTATATTGGGTTTCCCATAGTAAAATTATGAACTGGAAAGAAAATATAACGATTTAGAAGTTTCCCATACTAATGGTCAAAAATGATATAAAACACTATATTCTATTTCAATTTCATATTTTTACTGTCGGAAACTTAATATAAACCTAGATAATTGCAATATCTTTGAAATTACAAAATTTTGCCCAAATCGGACATGTCGTTTTGAAATAAAACGTAGACTACGTTTGTATGGAAAGTTGTATTTTGGTCTAGGTCCGCCGGACCCTTAAATTATTATTTTGTTTTAAAAATGGTTTAAAATCTATAGTTAAAAAATGTACGTCTGCATAAAACGTATAGTCAGCCGAATAAAAAGTGATATTAAAAATATATCTAGTTTTCTAACAATACGGAATTACGCATTGATTTCATTCTACGCATTTCAACTAATGGTTTACAAGTATCGCTATCCCTGTTATACACAAAAGACACGACAAAGACGGCAATACAAAACGGCCGTTTGGCAGTTGAAACGCTTAGCCTCTTTCGTCAGGCTGCTAGCACGCTTGTTGTAAACGACGTTTCATTATGCATTGGTGTAAAGTATACAGTAGAATATTTATGTACAAATAAGTTCACAATACCAAAATAATTTGTATTATCGACGAAGTTTCATCAAAATTCTTAAACCAATTAATATTATGCACTTTGAAGCCCTAATTTAAAAAAACTTTGCATACTACACGTAACATTGATCGGATAATTTTACAACATCTATGTACCAATATGTATTTATAATGTATTCATAAACTGATGTCAAGCTACAATTGATAAAATTTTGGCTTCTTTATAGGCTGACCGCCCAACTTTTTAACTTTTGGTTTTGAATCAAAAAGCTATCAATGACCGGTTAAAATTCAACCAGAATTGAAGCAAGTGTATCAATTACCTTGAGATTATTTCATAATCTTTCGCCCAGCGTACTATTATATCATGTAATAGTAATTTGCAAATCGGCCCCTCGATATTGATATAAGGTGACTGCGTATGACGGAGCTTTAACAATGCCCTTCGTTATAACACAGTATCATACAAAAACTGTAGTTTTTTAGGTTAATAGTTTGCTACTTCCGCCCAATTCTTTTTTCAGAATGACATCAGTTTGTACAAATATGTATGTAAGACAACATTACAAATAATAATTAACTGGCAGTTTCGGCAGTGACCAAATATTCGATTTTGAAACAAGCGTAACTTACATAACAAACAAAACAAACTAACATAAGAAATCAAAATATAGATTTCTTATGCTCGAAATGTTTAGTTTACTTTCGCACAAAATAACGAATGACCCAGTTGCAGATTAGCACTATAAAGTTATTGTCATCAAATATCAACCTATCTCTTTTTTATCTCAATAGTTAGATAAGGACAACACGAGTTTAAAAATATTTTATCAAAAAATTGTTTGCGTTCGACCGTTTCTTACTTCAACTATGTTTCTTTCAGCGTATCTTGCCAGCAGTGGTCGTTCTAAAACGTTAGAAGCAAAAACTTGCAAATATATTACCTTTAATAAAAGACAAATTTCTAGTTACTTTGACTCGGTATAAATGATGAAGCTGCCATGGAGCATAATACTTTTGAACTTTTTTTAAGACATTTAAACTTCAATGACTATCTGCAACGGGACTTGACATTTACACCTCCCTTCTGATGGTCTCCGAATGAGCTTAAAACCTGGTTGGCCAAGCTGACTTAATACATAACTAGTCACATGACTTTAGGACGTTAAACTTTCAGAACAGAATAAAGGTCACCAGTATAAAATTGCAAGTTAATCAAAAGTAACACCTAATAGCAAAGACGACCGAAGAATGTACTCTATAGTCGGTGAAACACTTACATTAAGGCCCATTTACAAGTTTCCTGCCTTTTGCATACAATTTAATTGAAGAAATAAATTATTTGTATGCTTGACGTTTCGTTTACACAAAAAACGCATATTCAAAACAATACAAAAAAAAAACTATTGCACCAAAAGACATAAACAATAATGGAATACTTACAGAAAAAGGACAACATATAAAGAGGCACAAGAGACGGCATTATCGCCGAAACAATCTCTTACAGGCAACCAAAAATAAGGTGTGCGAAATATATCACACATATTGCTTACTTTAATTGTATGCAAGAGGCAAGTAACTTGCACTATGTAAATGGACCTAACAGATTTAGATCGGGGCTACACGTAGCGGGTATTGGGGTAGTATTACGCAACCTTCTATTTTTCGGGTGATGATGCTCTTACTTATCGAGATATCCTTCCGTTAAAATAGAACCACAATACCCTGTGCTCAATTCTAACCTAACACCTAAAAGCTAGGGACAAATACGGTCGCAAAGGGGACAATCGGGGTTTTCGTAATGTATAAATATCTCAGTTTCCTTATCGTATGTCAATATATTTGCATCATATACAGAAGTTTTAAAGATATATTTATTATTTGTCGAAAATACGGCGTAACTGTACCCTCTGCGACGAAATTTAACATCGAATTGGTATAATTTCAATTATGAATATAGAAGTTTTGAATAAGTACTATTTATTATGAATCCATTATGCTATGTAACTTAGTGTAAGCTGCGGTCCGCTGCGGTCCGTTGCGATCCGCCGCGGTCCGCTGCGGTCCGGTGCGGCGCCGCACGGCGACGCCGCGTCGGCCGGCGGTGCGACACCGCCGAGTCGTGTGCCCAATGTTAGCAAACTGCCTACTCCCTGCAGACTGAGGCGTGACTGGGGCGCCAAACTTGCGTATCTTAATTTTGTCAATTCCTGTCGAAGCCTATGATTTCCGATAGCTACACCGTGGTCTATTTCAATTGTTGCTTTCGCGTATCTGACTTTTTTCGCATTATCCCCGACTTATAAGTCAAATTTTAAGTTCAAAGAACTCATAATACCTAACAGTCTTTGGATACGTTTTATCACTAAGACCCCTCTTCTCCACCTTGTAAATATTTCTCTCCAAAATATATTTCGGAGTTAAATCTTATATTCTTCAAATCTTTTTAACATATACATCAAACATATTTAGATGCAGTAGTTCAACCGCTACTTTTAAGTAACACTGTGTCGTATAATATTTTCGGGGGAAATACTCCCAAATTCATTGTTTTCGAGCGCATATGGAAGCTCCGGAACCGTTTGTGACCAAGCCTAAATGTGAACTCTCATACCCCTCGAGTGAGGGCTGTGCATCAGTTCCATATGCGCGCGCGCAGGAGCGCGCTCGTCGGCTGCTGTAACGTGCGATCGTATATTTATCCTTCATAAATAACTTTATCTTTGTACTCACTCATTACGTTACGCTCACTATCTTAACCCTAAATATACATAAAATATCACAGCACTATCGATTCACTTACACTAAAGCCGAGCCGCTTTGCGGCGCGGCTTTCAATATAATAATAATAAAAAGGAATCGAATTGAAATGCGTAAGCTGGCGCGGCGGGCCGGCTCTGCTGCGGCACCGCCTGCGCAGCTCAAATGAAGCGAAATTCAAATGCAAATTATCGAGTGCCGCAAAAATTACCAAATATTTACAAAGCTGTTTTTCACCAAAATCTTATCCTACAACTTTGGATCTGATCGATCGAAACTGATATCTCTGAAACAATGAAATCGTTGAGCCGGGTGTCCCTCAGCGGGGAACCATCCCAAATTAAGTTCGACTCGACATTACCGCGAAATTATAATAGATACAGAACAAGAAAGTACATTAGCCTGCCGACTAACTGAAACGATGGAAATGGCACGATACTACACTTTTACGTTTACAATTCAACATTTTCGTTTCGAGTGTAGGCGACTTACTAAGCACAAACTTAAAGAACTAAAAATGAGGTAGCTTAGTTATGAATAATGATTAAACATTTACCTAATGTTTGGTGGGATATATGTTATAAATGTATATCAACAGTTACATTAAAATAGCTCCTATGGATACTGAGGTATATAATCGTTTCGGCGTGAGGTAGTAGCGGTGCGGAGCGTCGTCGGCGAGCGGACAAAGTAAACACGTCGCAAAAACTCTCAAGTATTGTCGAATAGAGTTTGGAGTCGCGCTCGGCAAAGTCGATCCGTCACAATAGATATAAAAATACTATTAAACCATCGAGATAAAAGTATGGAAATGTAACTAGCCACGGTTTCAAATGCAGCCATTTCAATCCGCTAGATGACAAAAACTCAAATCAGACACTTTTCTCTAAACGCCAAATTAAACATTGTATGAAATATAAAATGTCACGTCATGCTTTTTTGGAGCCAAATAGCGCTCCTACTATCACTTTTTCTACATAAATAAATCTAAAATCCTGTTGAAAATGGATATCATAATGAAAAGTGATACTATTTTGTGACGTTAATTTTATGAACTGTACTGAATAATTTATATTTGACCCAGTCATCTACCCAGACAAAAATATTTTTGAAAAATAACCATCAAAAGCTATGTTGTTTGACGCGCGTGCACTCATTCTGTTAAATTATTTATAAGAAAATTTACCGTCTGTCTAAATTTAAAAGCAGAGTTCTTGTGTCATTGTGGGGAGAGAAATGCACACTGACTATTGTTTGGTGAATATTTGAGTAGTTCACCAATGTCTTCTCCATTTCACTCCTTAGCAAACTTAAGTAAACATAGTAAGTCTCTAGTGTGCAGCTTTTAAGCGATATTTTTCTTCAAAAGTAAAAACACAGTATTTGTTTTTATAACAAAACCACACAAAGAAAAGGCTATAAGTTGAAGTATGCACGCTCTGAATGTTCTTTTTGGAATCTATATCAAATTTAATATTTCCTTAGCGGGCCGTGTTCGAAGTTACAGATCCATACAATTACTCAAAATATTAACTATTAACGTCTAGATGGGTGTGTTAGTAGATGTCCGTGTTGAGGAGGGACAAGATGGCGGCGTCGTCGAAGCCGTAGGGCGCGGCGTACACCTTGGAGATGAGCGGCTCCCACTTGGCGAAGGGTTCGGAGCCCGGCGGGCAGCAAGAGTACGCCAAGCTGCGGACGGTTGTTCGATTATTTGCGTTCCCTTGGGCTAGAATGTGGCGCTTTACGTCCGCTATCACGCACTCACGAACAAGGAGCTAGGTGGCTTTGCGCAAGTAAAGCGACACCGGGCGTTTTACGAACTTTAATGGGTAACCAGAAGTGGCATACAAATTTCTTGAGCTCCTCCGTACTTCGGAAGGCACATATAGGCCGTAGATCCCGGTTGTCATTATTGTATAGCAGTTGTTAAAGTATGTCAAATGCCTTTAAGCAGCTTGAAAAGACTGACACCAGTGTTGACCACTTGCGCATACGAAAACCAAACAATAAATTACCCTTTGGCAGAACTTATTTCTTGACCATGTAAAAGTGATAAAGAACAGAATATATTAAATGTCCGTCGTCAATTTAGTGCATTAAAAACAAAAGCTCCAATTCCAGAACTTTGTGACTTTTAATTTCACAAACTGATAAGTACTTTTGGGAACAGGCTAAGATAAAAGAGGTACTCACTCGGGCTGGTTCTTGATGGTGAGCAGCGGGTCGATGTGCGGCAGCGGGTCGTCGAGGTCGATGAACCCGCCCGCGCCCTTGCCGAAGTCCGGCCCGTACTCCGCCGGCGGCGGCGCCGGCGTCAGCGACGGGGGTGCGGCTGAAATAAATGATAATTTTCCAATAAAGCGCCGTATTCATTATCCAACCTGCTGTACAGCCGTTCAAGGTCGCTGTGCTGGATGTAGCCTATTCACGCATCTCATAGTCTTTTTATTCCTGATCCTCTAGTTTCAACCAAAGTTGGTGTAGACATCCTTTGATTGCTAGGAGATTCTGGTAGCAAATCTATCTAAGCGAGTCCACTGGGTTTTATAGCATCAGGTTAGAACTGTCACACAATAAAACTGACAACAATAAAAGAGGGCAACACTGCCTCGCAAAATGTGTTAGTGACGGCAACACTGGCTTGCTGGATGCCTTGCTGGATGCGTGAATAGGCTACATCCAGCACAGCGACCTTGAACGGCTGTACAGCAGGCTGGATAATGAATACGGCGCTTAACTTTAACGCGCTAGTAGTAGGGTTCCGTACCCAAAGTATGTGTATAGAATAGGTACAATAAAAACAAGGGATATTGTCAGTTTAGGTGAAGACATGTCATGCTTATATTGCTTGACGGACTAGTTCTATCTCGCTCTTTGTAACTACGTAGAACAATATGGCCCCCCAATGACAATATAGCCCCCTTAGCGCAGCGTTTATCGAGCACTACTAGTCTCGATAAACGGTAGGCTAAGGGGGCTGGGCTACATTTGTAAGAATCTGTATTCAATTTGTATCATATTACTCAGACTGCTGTCCATCTGTCAACAGGCAGTATCTCATGAACCGATAACTAGACAGTAAAAATTTTCACAGATGATGTATTTCTGTTGCCGCTTTAACTACAAATATTATAAACAGAATACAATCTTTGGAGATTATAAAAAAAATATTATACACGTATTTTGCCTTCTACTCTATAAGGAGAAACAATGACTTGATAATGAGCGTATGAACTTACCAGCAACAAAAGCGTCGTGGTGATCCTGCGGCAATATTTCCGTGAACTGTGGCACATCGAGATTGGTGTTGGTGTACTCCCCTTTGACCGCAGCCTCGAAGATCTTCGACTCTTGCTCCATGGCCAACGGGTCAATGCTGTCCGACTCCACCATACTGTCATCAGACTCCTCAACAAAAGCATATGCATCCAACTCAGAACTAGTTGAGTCAACCAAATCTTCCATCAAATTATTATTGTTGCGAGGTTCACTCTCTTTTTTTATCACATTTGGTTCAACTTTTCCTTTCTCATTCACTATTTCGATTTCGGTTATCTTTCGAGGGACTTTAGAGCTATGCACACGTCTCACATGCTTGTGGTAATTCGGATAGCTTCCAAACGTCTTTGGGCAGAAGTTGCATTGATACGGTTTCAAGCCCGTGTGAATGTTCAGATGCTGCTTCAAATGGTTCGTTTTCGTGAAAGATTTGTCGCAATAAGTGCATTTGTAGTTCCGCCTGTCTGAATGTGTTTTCAAGTGTTCGACAAGGCGGTGCTTGGCGTTGAATATCTTCCCGCAGACTTTGCAGAGATGCAGAACGGAGGAGAAGTGTTGCGAGATGTGTTTCATGATGAGGTATTTCTCTGCGTAGCTGCGAGCGCAGACCGGGCACGAGTACTGTTTCTTGCAGTGTACGGGGATGTGTCTCTCGCAGGCTGCGAGGGTCTTGAACTGCAGCAGGCAGTGCTGGCATCGGTGCCCTGTCTTGTGGACTGCTTGGTGGTATATCAGGTCTTTTGGGTTGTCAAACCTGTGGGAGAAACAACATTTTTTAATTTAGTGTAATAATACAGTAGTTTATGATACAAGTGTGGTAAATTGTTCATTACAGTTGAGGCGGGCTAACGTGAGCCTCGCCCGCGAGTTTGTCTATGGATCAGAGACTGGAATATTAGTGTGATGGTAAAGGTGCCCGAGTCAGTTTATTTTAAAGCCTCCTATGAGACTGACACGCTGCCGCAGCCCGGCACGGCCTTATATATTATCAATAGCGCCATCTAGTGAAAAGGCAGAGAAATAACAAGTGTGTATACTGACGTGGCGCCGCAGCCGGGCGCGGCGCAGGCCTGTGCGGCGGCTTGGTGCGCGCGGCGCAGGTGCGCGCGCAGGCGCTGGCCGGAGGCGTACGCGCGCGCGCAGTGCGCGCACGCCAGCGGCCGCGGGCCCGCGCCCGAGTGCAGCGCCTCCGCGTGCTGCACCAGCAGCGACAGCCGCGGGAACGACTTGTCGCACTCGTCGCACCTGCAATCACACAGTACTTTACTCCACCGATTCTTGGAAATGTGTACCGAAACTATTTTAGCGGTGAATTCGAACTGACTCGACACCTTTTCGTTTAGATACCTAGAAGTGCATTGCAAGCCAATTTCATTCTTATAATTCTAGACATACGATTCACGTCACCGAATTTACCACTTCGAAGTGGTCACCGCGCGCATAGTAATAATGTAGGTATATTTTCGATGCCTAGACGGTGTGACACAGGCCTGGTATCGGTACTATCGACAGTAACGGTTTTATTTATAGTGTATTGATAATGGACTATCGAGGGGCAGCACTAATTCGTGAACCGGATTCTGAACAGTACAGCTGAATCTAACAGCCAACAGAAAACAAGGGCAGACAGTCAAGGGTCAAACTGACATCAAACTAAAGAATAAAAGCTTTCACATTTACACTGAAAAGAGCGTAGATAACTAATGGTAAGTACTCACTCAAATTTATCCTTGGAATAATGGTAGTAGCAATGGTTGCCAAACAGAGGGTATTTGTCGTACTGCTTTCCACATATATTACAGGAGTATATCACATCCTTATCGATATGATACTCGGCAAAATGAATCTCCAACTCCGCTCTTGTCTTGTGTGTAGTGCCGCAGTAGACGCACAGTATACCGCCAAGCAAATCTATGGAGCTCTCGAATGTAAGTTCAATTCCAGATTCCGGTAATGGTTCTTCAATTTTTCCAAAATGTTTAACCAAATGGTCTACGGTCTCAGACTTGTCTGGTATGATTTCGTTGCAGATTGGACATGAGTATGTCAGGGTGCAGTGGTCGTCGATGTGTTGTTCGCAGGTGTCGGCGCTGTCTATCTGCTGCCCGCAAGTTTGGCAGCTGTACGGGGGGTTGTCGCTCAAGTGGGTGATTTGATGCATTTGGATGTCTTTCTTTGATGGAAATCTAGAAATGAAAGTTTATTTTTTTATATTAATTTAATAACCTACATTCTACTAAAGACAGTTATGGCTAGATTGGACGTGGACAGTGCACTATCATGCAGCACTGGACTCGCATTCACCTAGTCAAAGATACTAAACCTCGCATTCACCTAGTCATGCCTACCCATCGTCATATAAACATTATTATTTCTTTTCCTTGTAACTAGATGGCGCTTTAAGGTAAAAATTAAAACATACAAATCTTTTATAACCATTATTTAAATAAAGTAATACTCTAATTAGTTAAATGAGACTTATATGAAATGCAATATTTTTTTTAAAAGTATATTCAACACTTTCTTCGTCACTTTTTTGGCTAGTCGTGTGTGCTGCCATCTCTGAGAGGACGCTCCGCAACTCCCGTTTTGCGTGCTTACGGCCTTTTCAATCGTTTCTATGGCGTTGGGTATCTGTTACGTTAGTAATTATATTATCTTTGACCTAGTCTAAAAAATTTAATGTGGATGATATACTAACATAGTTATAAGTTTTCTTTGTTAATAACACTTTATGGGATGTAAAGCTTGAAATAAACGAGTTTTACTTTATTTTATTTATTTATAATAATTAATTATTTTTTATTTTGTAACTAATTACTAGACCCCTAGCTCGGACGTCACATTTTTGTAGGGATTGAAACATTTAATGTCACGACTTATTATAATCATCAAAACCATTACACATCTTATAATTTATTACATGAGATTGTAGGAACATTGTGTTATTTATAACGTAACTAACAAACAAATGATTTTTTTTTTACCCATAGCTTGTATTTAATAACATTATTTTTATCACATTTTTTTCAGTTAGATGTGATTATCTATAACACATTGTGAGTGCAATTAAATATCATAACTCAAGTGCAATTAAATAATAATAAAAATAAAAATTAAAGAATCAATCCCTACAAATGGGGTAAGCTAATTACTGTGATAACTTGATAAGTTAGAAGATTTTACATGTATTGCTGGAATGTGACCAGTATACCGCCCTACTTGACCGGTTTCTACCGGTATGGTGAGCTTACTTAATGTTAATCAAACATTGTCGCAAATGACTAAAGCCATCTACGTGCTGTGATGGTGTACAGAAGTGAGATAATACTTGATCGAAGTCCCCCATGAGGCTGGTATAGTCACACCAAGTGAACTGAAGCCTAAGTTGAATAATAGATTTTAAAAAGAACTTAGTACTAGCTTGTCCTGGATGTTCAAAGAAGGTATGAAATAGGAGGATTACTTACTCTTTCTTACAATGCACACATTTGAATTTGTGCATATTGTCAATATGTTGCTGTAGTACGCTTGGTTTTGAAAACGGTTTTGAGCAATACTCGCATCTGTGAAAAAAGGTGTACTTATGTGAGAACCAGTAGAAGTGGTGATTCAGCCAGTATTGATTAGGGATCGGATTTATTAGGGGAAGCTTAAAATATGTATAGTGTACTTAATCAACAAGTTTACTTGCCAGGCAATTTAAAAAATCCCCGACTTTCAATAGTTCCATTTGTAAACGCCATCTAGTGATAAGCGAAGGAACTAAATAGTACAACTAATATCCTAAATTATTTGCCAAAAAAACTACTAAACCTCTACTTTCAAGCGTTAAACCCCATAACTTTAAAACGGCCAAACCGATTTTCATCAAACCACTGCAAGGGAACATGAAATTGGTCCATTTGTTGGAGCGCTACGATGCTACAGACAGAAATTAGCGTCAATCAAATTAGGCGAGAACGGGGGAGAGGTGCGAGGAAGGGGAATGGGGATTCATATTGCGTGGGATCTTAGGAAATTCCATTCTGAATGTAATACTTATATTTCTGTGTCATGGCGTTACGGTATGGCCAGGGGTACAGTTGGCCTAAAATGATTTTTTTTTCTACCTGACTAATACTAATTGCTTTGAGGTTCAACTCTAAAAATGTTCGCATTATTATATTAATTGCAAAGAAGGTTGACGTCAGGCTGCCGGTCGTAAAACCATAGCCAAAGGAAAATCATTATATACACATGGACTTTCTTTATCAATGCGCGCCACGTGTACTGATACACTATCGCAATGACCTTTCACTACTGATACCTAATTACATATTGAACAAAAACAATATTATGATGCGTTCAGGATCCTGTTGGGGCTGCCCTGCTTCTGTAGTGAATTAGGGACGTTCGCTGAGGCGCGAGTAAATAGCTTGAGCATAAATGTGCAATGTGCGTCCCTGGTGCGCAGGGTGCGGGCCAACTCCAACAGCATGACTGGCTGGCTGGAATGCCAGTATGTTAACCAGTACTACGCCACATCAGACTGGTGCAGGAGGGACTTCTATAAAAATCATCATCATCATCATATCAGCCACAGGAAGTCCACTGCTGGACATAGGCCTCCCCCAAGGATTTCCAAAACGACCGATCGGAAGCGGCCTGCATCCAGCGCCTTCCTGCAACATTACGTAGGTCGTCTGACCATCTAGCAGGTGGGTGTCCTACACTGCGCTTGCCGGTACTTGGCCGCCATTCGAGAACCTTTCTGCCCCATCGGCCATCGGATCTTCGCGCTATGTGCCCCGCCCACTGCCACTTTAATGAGCTAATCCGCTTGGCTATGTCAGTGACCTTCGTTCTTCTACGAATCTCCTCATTTCTGATTCGATCACGTAGGGAAACACCGAGCATAGTCCTCTCCATAGCCCGTTGAGCGACCTTGAGCTTTCTTATGAGACTATGAGACTCTATAAAAATGAAACCTAAATATTACGAATCCCTAGTTTTATAAGTATTATTAACAAAGTGGGTCATGTAGTTACTCGATAAAATAAATAGTTCATTTATTCAATATTATGGAAATGATCTACAAAATAGTCCATTCCTATCATAGTAGTAACTCTCCCAATATAGGAGACGACACGGTCAGAAAAGTATGATTGAAATTAGGTCTTTTAGATTATCCAAAAATAATGAAGGATGAAATTCACAAAAACACGAATCAAAGTTCCAAAGTGTGGCTTGC
Source organism: Acrobasis consociella (assembly GCA_963555685.1). NCBI lineage: Eukaryota > Metazoa > Arthropoda > Insecta > Lepidoptera > Pyralidae > Acrobasis > Acrobasis consociella. Next base: position 1,971,383 of record OY743116.1, read on the forward strand.
GACGTCACCGCTAAGTAAAAATTTTACCTAGCCGTGATGACATGCGAAATTTAAATGCGCTGTATATTTTTGTAATCTGCCATATTTTTGTTTCTCAGAGAAAAGAAAAATATGTGTACAACATATGTACAATTTTTTTTATAATCTAACACTTGGACCAAGAATATTTTTCCATTTGTCATGCCTATTCTCCATTTCCTTATGAACCCTTACCTACTCTTTGTAACTTTTTAGTCTCTGGACATAGTACAGAAGTAAAAAAAAATACCAAAAGCCTTCTTCTTCCCTGTATCTAATGCAAAATTTTTGTTCTTTTCCTGCTGTTAATTAGCTTCAACTTAGTTAACACCCATTTTTAATATTATAACTTTCTTTTTGTATACTGGCTTACATTTTATTATTATTTTTTATTATATATATTTGTATATCACTCATCACAAACATGGGGAACTCCTATGTGATGAGTATGTTATTGGTACCTAGCTGCTACAGAGGTGTATACATACAACAGACTTCAGCCTCCTTCAATCTGCCACTTTATGTATAAAATTATTGTGATTCTATAGGGGAAATTAATTTTATTTTACTTACTGCAGCAAAAAATGTTGATATAAAACAATAGACCATTATAGGATTAGAATTAATGATGGACTACATTTTGCCATTTTTACTCCATTTTAGGCATAGATTTAGAAGGTATAAGATGGATATGGAGTATTATAAAATGTGGTGACCAGAAACGAAATATTTCTTTGTAAATTTTTATGGGTTGTTTTTGTACCTACTACACAAACTATGGGTAAAGCAGTATGATACCATCTTTCCAGTATAAGATAACTTATAAATTAACACAGTTTACAATTTGGAAAGTCAAATTTTTGTGTAACGATGTTCGAGCCAGGGTAGGGTGACAATGGGTGACATGTTTTGTATGAAAACTTGTCTCATTGTCAAATTGATGCTATCTCTTTTGCTCTTATGAAGATGACACTCATATTATCTGTCGCACTCGGCTAGTGTGGTCTTTTTACACAGTAAAAAAATTCTACTTCTATAATTTTAGGGATTACTAAATGGTGGTTTCCCAAAAAAAAAAATGGAGAAAAGAGACAGAGAGACATGGAAAGCACTCCACCGACAAAAGCCCAGCTATTAAATATAAGAAGACCCCATGTCACATTTGTTTAGGGATTGAAACATTTAATTTATTGACTTATTGATATCAACTTCTTATACTCAACAATAAATCCTGTAGTTACATTAACGATGTAGAATTGTATATAGTTTTTTGTAATTATAGAGGTAAAATTGATAAGTCAACTAAACATCGCACATATTTTTAAAAGTTTTTTACCAGTGGCTTTTATTTATCACGTATTTATCAGTCAGTAGTGATTATGTTAGACTTATAGTCATATATTTTTTTGATTAATATTATCATACATAAAATATAAGTCAAGTATTAAATTTAATACCATTGATTACTTTACTTTCTTGCTATCATGCGCAAGAAATCATCATCATTGGTGCGCAGAGTGCGGGGGAGCAGAAACAAAGTCCTGAATATGATAGCGGACAGAATGGACGCAGCCATCTTCAGGAGGTTCACTGAGTTGCATGTTTTACATGTCACTCAGTGAATCTGTGGTTGGTGGGATTATAATTATAACTTTTTGCTCAACTTTCTTTCACATACTTATAAAATTTGTTTGTATGGACTTTAATTGTCTGAAAATAAATGTTTTTTATTTTTTATTATTTTTATTGATATTTCAATAGTCAATAAAATTAAAGTATTAATCCTACAAGAAAGTAATGACAGTGTGTCAAAATATTGAGGTCTAATGATGAAGCCCACAACCCATAACCTGAGCTAACTGTGCTCAGGTTATGGGTTCTGGGTAGCTTAGATAGAGCCCAGGCTGTCTAACCTGTTATAGATATAGATTTGATGATATGTAGGATTTTTAGTCTTGTTTTAATTTGCAGTAGTGTATTTCTATATTTACACAAAGATAACTACACTTATTATTAACAAAAAAAGTTTCAAGAAACCAGAACTTACGTCAATCTATCCTTGATAACATGACGAGAGTAGCAGTGATTACGGAAAGTAGGGTAGCCAGTTATCTCCTTGTTGCAAGCTACACACATGTATGCTATGTTGGGGCTCCCAGTGTTATGATTTACATAATGGCTGTCGTAATCTTTCTTGTTTGAGAATGTTATGTGGCAAATGGGGCACTTGATGCCACCAATCAAGTCAATAGTGGTTAGTTTGAGAGAGTGCTGGTATTGCGGGGAGACCGCAGTCCCGGGCTGCGCGGAGACAGACATGGCGGGCGGAGAGCGGACCGTCTATTGCTACTTCATGTTATATGGGTGGCAGTGGCGCTGCTATTGTAGAAATCATAATAACGCGGCTACATCGACTGGAGCTACATGGTCACGATGCGGTGCGCTGGCTGCAAACAAAAACCAGATTAGCACCGGCGCGACCTTGAAGCACAGCTGCAAATCGCATCACTATTATTGCAATAATCACTGAATTTACACATTACAGCTGCAACACGAATAATGACAAGTCATAATTTTATTCACACATCTATGTTTATTATATCTCCCGTTATCATTGAAAAAAATCACAGGTTGTTCAGCCATTAAGTAGGTAGGTACCGAGAATGTACGCTAAGATTTGATGCATTATTTCTATGCAAATACTTACAACATTAGGTGAGTACTTGAAAATGCACAGCCGCTTTGTTTTTTACTACATTTTACATTACAAGAAACAAAATCAAAGATAAACTTGAATAAAAATGCAACGCCGGGACAAACAACGCCAAGAAAACGTGTGGTTTTGAGTTTGACAGATAAAAACTAAAAACTAGAAAAAAAATTAATAATCGATATAGGCTTGGGCTTGCCTTTCTTCCTCTTTGTTTAGTCGATTAATCTAGTTGGATTTAGTTAAAATTCAAAGTATTTTTTAATGACCCGGAATTTTAAAAGTCATTAATTTTAATTCATAAATTATAGTATAAAATGACACTAAAGTGATCACCAAAAAAACTTTCAACTATATGTAACTATAAAGCCGGGTCTCCTGCGCCAGAAATCTCGAAACATTACACAAAAAACATGAAACAAAAACAAAACAAAAATACTATTTTTCATACACAAACCGTCTCCTGCAAATAATTTCTGTTTTGAATGAAACATTTCTTTATGGTTGACTTCATCATGAGGTGCTACTTTTCAAACGCGGAGTAACTAAACGAACGGTTTTTTGTACGGAAAAACCATTCGTTTAGGTGACTCCGCGTTTCAAAAATGACACTTAAGGTACCTAATAATATTTATTTCTGATTACTGTTATCATCATTTCTGCCTGACGAAGAACTAGAAGATGTGTTCTGCGTTTTACCAATTGCAGATAATAGAGGTAGGCTCCAAAGGACTCTTAACCAAAACCGTAAAATAATTAAAAAATAAATCCTTCCCCTCTCGTCCCCGCGCAGGGCATGTTTTCCATCTGCTTTCGAAAGCAGAAACATGTGTATGCCATAGACAATTGTGTATGGCCACGCCCCTTTGTTTGCGTGTTTTTGTGTAATGTTTTGGATATTTTGGTGCAGGAGACCCGCCTTTAGAAAAATTATCAAACAACTTAAAATTTTTAAATACTGACGTCCATGTCCATGTCTTCGTTCTAAAAACATACGAAATGGGAAAATAACACAGATAACTGTCAATGTCAAAAAATAACTGTCAATTCGGGTAAATTTTAATAAGTACATTTTTCGCGAAAATAATTTCAAATTTATTAAAAGTCGTACATAAAATAAATGGTTGTTCGTAATTAAAAATAAAAATGGTATAGTACAAAATCACACAATTTGTTGTCCGTATTTCCTGAATTCGACATCAGATTCGGTGAGTGCGCATGAAATTATTCAAGAATATTTTTAATAAAACAAAATTATTGAATGTTTTTCAATATCCGCAATTACATAGATACTTTATGACTAAAATGTACTGTTAATTACTGCAATTTATACTTAAAATTTGGATTTTTCAACACACAGGTTGTTATTTTTATATTTTTTACAACATAACATATTAACAAACTAACATATTTCGCGCAACAACTATGTTCACGGTATGTCCGATAGGCTACGATAGAGCAGCAACTATCACAGCGTAAAATTTTGCAATGTTTTGTAATCAAACATTTTTCTGGCGACGCGCCAACTGGAGTCCCGAAATAGTCAGTGTGACGGGCGCGATCTCAACCCGTGTACGCCTTCGTTTCCAAAGCGGCCCGTGATGGAGCGACAACATCCTCTTCACTCCAGCTTCCATGGCTCCATGAGAAGCAGGGACTCCACTTCCACCTTAGGCAGTGATCCAAGAGAAAAGATCAAAGACTGCTTCCGCAAATTCATAGCTTTCATGTTTACACAAGTGGGTGTTGGTGCTCTGGTGGTTTGCTATGCGATACTGGGTGCTGCTGGCTTCATGCACATTGAGAAAGACAACCCTGACGAACAGCTGCAAGATGTGAAGCGCTGGAGACAAAGCTGTGCTGAAAAGCTCTGGAATATAACTGTGAATGAAAACATCTTTAACCAAACTGTTTGGGAGAAAAGTGTCAATAAAGTTCTGAAAGTATTCCAAAAAAACATAACCGATGCAATTCACACTGGGTACAATGGTAGATCCGCTGAAGATATTTGGTCGTTTCCTGCAGCTCTTATGTACTCTCTTTCCGTTTTCACCATGATTGGCTATGGCAATATTGTACCAAAGACAGTGTGGGGCAAAATTGTCACAATAGCCTATGCATGCTTCGGAATTCCAATTTACGTATTGTATTTCTGTAACATGGGCAAAGTGCTGGCTCAAACATTCAAATGGCTGTATATTACTGCTCACGAGTGCAGCAGACGCGAAGATATTCCCGTTGAAGATGGAGAGATCATACCGAAACGAAAAATCACTGTTCCGTCAACTGCTTGCCTCTGGGTGATCTCATTCTACATTCTTACTGGGACTATAATGTTTGGAGCGTGGGAGAAGTGGAATTATTTGGATTCAACTTACTTCTGTGTGATTAGTTTGTGCAAGATTGGCTTTGGAGACTTTGTGCCAGGTGCCAACATATCTGATTCGGCAGGGGGTTCCCATTTGAAGTTGGTGATTAACTTTATTTACGTACTACTGGGGATGGGACTGGTTGCTATGTGCTACAACCTGATGTGTGAAGATGTGCGTGTGAAGGTACGAGAGCTAAGGCAAGACCTGAAGAACTGCCTGGACGATATCACCCTGAAGATCACCATCTGCATGAACGACACAAAGTATTACCATCACAAACAGAGCAGAAGCATGAAGTGACATATTACAGAAGAAATTTGAGATTTTTCTTTTGGCCTTGTTGTATTTTTGTTTATTATAAACAAGGATGGTTAGGGTATTACACCTGTTGATACTTTAGCTGGCATTTATTTTAAGGCTTCTGGTCCTGGATAAGCTGCCACTGGGTTAGAAGTTGTGGTAAATTTTAAAAAGTCAGCCTATTTTGTGTAACTTTAATTTATTATTTGAATTAAGAAAGTTTTTATTTAAGTTATGGTAAGGGTTTTTTGAATAGCTTTATCCTGCAAAGGAAATAATAGGTAACTATATACAAACATAATAAAAAAAAAACAATAGATAATTTATAGGGACAAATTACACAGATTGAGCTTACTCCAAAGTAAGTTCGAGACTTGTGTTACGGTATACTAACTCAACGATACTATATTTTATAACAAATACATATAAAATTATGACTAAGCGACAGAGGTCTTCAAAAAACATATCTACTTATTTATTTATACTTACTTTTTGTCAAATGTACAAATATGAAATTATTGATTTATTGTAACAATATTATGTATTGATTTATTAATAAAATAAAATTGTACTATAAATGCATTTTATTTAAAACTAGAGGCAGCGCGCGGCTTCGCCCGCGTTAACCACACGTGTGAAGTCGCGGGCGTGATGCAATATAGCCTATAAGCCTTCCTCGATAAACGACCTATCTAATACCGAAAGAATTTTTTAAATTGGACCAGTGGTTCCTGTGATTAGCGCGTTCAAACAAACAAACTCTTCAGCTTTATATATAAGTATGGATTCTGGTATAAAATTAATAGTCACATTAGCTAGTGCAGAGGCACTGATATTATCCATTTCCATAAGGATCATCCACTTTGTGTACACAATAATTTTCGTTTTTAACTGACTTCTAAACAGAAGGAGGTTATCAATTTGTCCCGATCATTCATTATTTTTTACGTACGTTCACTTATTATTCGAAGACGACTGTTGAAAAATTCTTTTTTTGTTTGAATGGACATACTTGTCAGGTGGTCCCATATAAATTTTATCGAAATCGGTTGTTTAATTTGCTAGTTTAAAAAAATGTTAATTATTACAGTGCATATGTATTTTCCATTGATTGAGCTGGTCAAGAGAAGTGCAGGACACCCACCCATAAGGTGGTCTGACGACCTGACCAAGGTCGCCGCTCTTGATCGGTCGTTTTGGAAATCCATGGGAGAGGCCTATGTCCAGCAGTGGACGTTATGCAGGTGAAATGATGATGATGAGCTAGCCAACACTCAGAGCATTTTTAAGGTGCATATTGCTGTAGGTCTTCGCAGTGAAGCTGGCCAAACAACGCTCGAGTTACTGCAATGGTTACATGGGTTTGAAACGATATAGCGAGATGTTCACGCTCCCACTTTTTCTTAATACCAATATTTGAAATGCTAGTTGCTGCTTCCTTTAATAATTCTTGAGAGAATCATGCCTAGATGTATGCAATTTCTTCGAAAGTATAAAATTCTGACATTTAATTTCAAAATCAAAGCTTACTACGTTTGTATGAAAATGTCTATGGTAAGGACTCTTCAAATGGTAAAAGAGGGTAAGAAAAAATTATTTTTTCAAAATACTTATTTCCACTGTATAGCATATATAACGTCTAACAAAATTACTGAAACTATTTTAATATGGAAATAAGTTTTTTTTTTAAATATTTTATGTAGGCGATGAGCTGTCTCGTGTAAGGATGCTGCCGCTGCGGCTGCGGCGCGTGGCGGGGCACGAGGGGCGTCTCAACGACACGCTGTTCCAGCCGGCGGCGGAGCGCCCGCCCGCCGCGCGCGCCCCGCACACGCTCGTCTTCTTCGGCGGCGATGTTCAGGTACGGAGTACTTACTTGGATGGAGCTTGGTGGCCCGGCGGGAGTGCGCATTGCTAGCGATTTTGCAAGTAAAGCGACCCCGGGTGTGGTCCGCACTTGGATGAGTGACCACAAGTGGCATAAAAATTTCAGGAGCTCTTCCGTGCTTCGGAATGAACGTTTAAGCCGTTGGTCCCGGCTGACGTCATTGTGTTTGGCAGTCGTCAAGCTATGTCAAATGCCTTTAGGCAGCCTGAAAAATCTGACACCAGTGTTGGCCACTTACACACACGAAAAACGAAAAACTACTACTTCACTCCTCTAAGCCTACAAGCAAAATAGGTTGTTATTTTCAATACTACAAGGATGGTATCCTCCAAAGGATTATAATCGCGGACGTGTTTATTCAACAGTCAAATTTCCACACGTCATCGAATTAACCCATGCGTAAAATAATTATGGACTTAGTTAGTACTATCATACTTGATGCTATAAGCATGCCTTTCAATAAGTAATTCGATTAGCTGCCACTAGATGTCTATTGTACGCACACTATTTAAACGAATTTTTGGAATGTCCGTCCTCTGTTTCCTCCTCCTCGAAATAAATCGGTAGATACCAATTTCTCTCTCTTTCTCGCGGGCACCTATTTTGCAATACCCAAACACCTTTTAAATAAGATAAAAAATTATCAATAGTAAAAAAATTACGTTCACTATATGTGTGCATATATATGTGTACATATATATGTGTGTGTTCTCAGGACTACCCAGAGGTGATGCAGGCACACCGGGACAACCGCAACTACCTGAAGTGGAACCTCGAGAACACGGCGCGCATGCTGTCACACAACTTCCCCGACAAACACATACTGGTGGTCAGACCTTCCAGGTGAACTACTCTATTTCTACTCCCCTATAGGCAGTTCTTATGGCTGAAAAACTTGGAAAGTCACAAATTAACTCACCCAAAAACTCCAGGTTAGTGTAAAACCGTTGCCTGCGCCATGCTGGTCTGGGAGGAATAAAAAAAAACTTAGAATGTACCAGCTGCTTTTCTTCCCACGCAGATCGTAAAAGCCGATCGAGGGAATGGGCAAAAATGCAAATCATGTTAACAGGCGATGCGGCTAGCAACCCATCACTGTATTCATTGCTTTTTCATCTTCTCGCCCACCATGACGCTAAAAGTGGCTTTTGGATCTTGCGGCCCTGGGCTCTGCATAGAACCGCAAGACCCAAAATGCTCTGTCTGCCCCATTAGGGATAAAGACGTGATAGTATGTATGTATGTTGCCTGCGCCAGACCCTCTGCATTCGCTAATGACTGTTTGCGACAGCTATGCCACGAAACCCCGAGAGACTAACAGATAAAACGGCGCAAATGAAATTGAATTGACCAAATAAATGAAAAGTGTCACTTTTTTGTGACGTTTTATTTCATGAACCGTACCGAAAAAAATATTTTGAACAGTCATCTACCCAATCTTTATTTATAAAAATTGCGTGTCACGTTGTTTGTCCGCGTAGGACTCCTAAACTACTGAACCGATTTCAAATTTGATTTGCACACTGTGTCGTTTTGATCCAACTTGAAAGATAGGACAGCTTACCCTCGTGAACGAAGTCGCAGTCATTCGACGACCTCCGTGGCGTAATGGTCAACACGCTAGACCGCTAATCCGGAGGTCCTGGGTTCGATCCCCAGCCAGGGCAAGTTGGAAAATGGCCTTTTTCAAATTGTCCTGGGTCTTGGGTGTTTTTCTATATATGTATTTGTTATAAAATATAGTATCGTTGAGTTAGTATCTCATGACACAAGTCTCGAACTTACTTTGGGGCTAGCTCAATCAGTGTAATTTGTCCCTATATATTTATTTATCAGCAAGTAATCGAATAAATATTTGATTGTTTGATCTCACCCTGCCTCTGTCTGACGTGCCTTCTCTCGTTGTAGGATAGAGTACAAAAGCTTCAGCTGCTACGACAACTTCGTGCCGAGCAACAACGCAGGAGTGCCCGACCACACGCCTACACACAGTGCTCTTCGCCACCTAGAAAGGTATTTTGCTTGGCCATGTCTACCCATTGCCTTATCATCATCATCATCATCAGGTCTTTTTAGTCTCCACTGCAGGAGCACGACCCTCTCTGTTCTACTAGAGCCATACTTGGCTAGAGCAGCCAGAGGACTTTGTCCTACACTCTCCTCGCTGGCCAGACAGGTTGGAGAGTATGTGTACTGCATGTTATGGATTTCTTAGCTATATAGGCTCTATAAATCTGCATCTTTATTTATACATATAATAAAAGAGTAAAAAAGTGTGTCTGTCCATTTAATATATTTCCAAAAAAATATTGCGGACGATAGAGACACAGTAATGGAGTAAGATTTTTTTTTAAATGTCTGTCTGTTTGTACACGCTAATCTCCAGAAACACTGGACGGATTCGAACGAAACTTTTTGGTTGTATAGGTGTTATGCCTGGGAAACATATAGGGTATAAATGATTTTGGAAAATGGAACACCTGATGCAGAACTATATTGGTCCAGCTAAACTATAAGGAATATAAAAATGACGCCTTAGTAAAAGTTGTTCAGCCTGATGGGCATTTTCTAGAGACATAATAAGTCCACACGAACGAAGTCACGGGCTTCGGCTAGTTCTCAATAAAATTCGTTACGATCGTCATTCTTGCTTGCGTAGGTTACTGCAAGGAGTGAGCAGCAGGCTGAAAGCCATGCCCACTTCCGAGCTGCTGGAAGCGGTCACCTCTGTATCGCTGCCAGAAGAAATTGACATAGAAGATTTACATGTGAGTTTATGGTTTCTTCATTCGTTTTACATTTGAATGTGAAACAAAATTAAAATGTAGATTTAAATATTTTTAAAAATAAATAAATATATAGGTACAAATTAGACTGATTGAGCTAGCCCCAAAGTCAATTCGATACTTGTGTTATGGGATACTAACTCAACGATACTATATTTTATAACAAATACATTTATATAGATAAATATTCAAGACCCAGTACAATTTGAAAAAGGCCATTATACATCTTGCCCTGACCGGGGATCGAACCCGGAACCTCTGGGTGGTAGACACATGGTGACCACTACGGCACAGAGGTTGTCAAAAATGAAATAGACATTTCTTTCTTTTATTTCGAATACATTAAGACATTCTTACACGATTTTATTTTGCCGTTTAGACCAAAGAATCAATATAAGTATCACATACAAAACGGAATCTCCTATGGTCCTGCGCAATGCGTCCCCGTCCCCCGTCCTTGCACCGAAGGTGTTGAGCGGTCGGCTGCGGGCGCCTGGATGCCTCGGCAAGGCGAGAACGGGGGAGAAGTACAGGGACGGGGGGCCGGGGGCGCATATTGCGCGGGACTTTAGGAGACTCCGTTCTATAATTAACTAGCTTAGCTGTGCCCGTAGGCATCGCTCCCGTGGGAATTTCGTGGCAATATCCTTCCCTGGTTATCTAACTATATCCATATCAAATTTCATCTAAATAGGTTCAGTGGTTGAAGCGTGAAGAGTAACAAACAAACAAATATACAAACTCTCTTTCGCATTTATAATATTAAGTAGGATTCTGTGGTTTAGGTTAGACAAAAACCTCCTCCACTTGTTGTTTTCGGCTATTTCGATCTTTAGCTACTATCACGTCTTTCTTGGTTTTTTTTCTTTTCTCCCAGACCAGCATAAAAAGGATAATGTCTCTTAGGTGACTGATCCGTACTCTATTTCTTATTGTAGAATGCGTCGATCCACGGCGTCGGTCAGAGCAAAGCCAACGGCTCGACAAAAACCGATGCGGCTCCCGCGGCTGACAGCGAGCCCGGGTGCGAACCGTGAGTAGGTTTAGTTCCAATGGATGTCGTGATTTTCTTACTTTTATTATTGGATGCATATTTCTTATTTTGTTTTTTTTTACCTTAATAATTACTTTTTATATGGATAAGTACTTATTATTATAGGGATGTGGACTAAGTAAAAAAAATATATATTTTTTTAGTCCGTCAACTAGATTTTCCAAAAATAAAGAACCTATATTTTTTCCTTTGCAAAGTAGTTACAAAAATCAAGACAATGGAAAAAATAAATGATAACAATAAAATGAAATTGACATCTAAAAGAATAAAACCAACAATATAAATGTAAAGGACTTAATTATAAATACACAAATATAGCTAATATTGAATGAATTAAAATACTGACTTTGTTATACAAACTGACATTACCTACTCGTATCAAAAAACTACTAAACAAATCAATCTTTATTTAAATAATTACTAACTAATTTTATATTAGATAAATACTAACGAAAAATAAAACCGCATGCCGTTCCATTTTTTTTTCTTTTGCTATGCCCTGTCAGGGCTCATGTTGTACCTCCTAATTTAAGAAATGACTATGTAGTAAAGTGTTATATATGTACAATATGAAAAGCAATAAATAAATTGAAATTGAAATTGAAAATTCCGGAGTGGGGTGATTTACGTCAGCTTTAGTTAAAATTCGTAGGTGATCGTGGCGTCACGCGAAATTGAAATGCGCTGTATCTAATCATTACTTGTTAATCAGAGAAAAAAAAAATACATATACCATACTTTTTAATAATCTATCTACGAGCCAAAAAATTGTTTTTAGTCCACACTCGTATTATTATGTTAAGTATATTTTTTTTATCACATGTTATTCCGTACCTTCCTTTTATATTTATTATTGTTGTCTTATATAGTACACCCACTATATATAAGCTGACTAAAAGAAAATAGGGGCCACTGTAAATGTACAAACTGACAATAGATAACCTATTTTTTCATGACGCAAATCTTTAAAAAATAGAATAAAATAAAGTTTACTGTCGTGTCTCTTACGTCCTAGTACAACATAGAGATAGTTACAAAGTGACTTACATCTTACATATCTACACGCTGTCTTTTCATAGGATTTGGATAAAAAATGTCGTATAATAAATAAATTCCTCTATCCATATACGTAATCCAAATTTCTGTATGTCATAAGATAAAAAAGTTGCGTAAATGATTTCCGATCGAGACCACGTAGTTGCACGCCGGCCAAACAGCTGCGGAATTTCGCTGACCCCGGCCGGCCAGCGGGCGATGTATGGCGGCGGTACTACTAATTGATCTCACAATTTTACTTTCGAGTTTAAGACAACATTTTTTGTTTCTGAATTTTTATTTTGACTAGCTAATTAGGTCTTACTAACGATGCCTATAAAGTGGCCTTCGGCCACAGAATTAATAATAGTATTACATTGCTTCGGCTTCAAAACCAATGAAAAATCACCGTGTATACATGTTATTTAGTTACAACACATCGAAGGTTCCCTCACTCAGCAGCGCACCATCAAATTCAAATTTTTATCTCCACAATCTTGTCTTATATCTATTTAAAAACTATAGTAAAAGTTAATTTCAAGGTTTAGTAATAAGATTGTGAGAGTCCGGTGTGTTTGAACTAAGCAGAGCCTGTACCTCAGTACACCGATTTAAAAAAAAAAAAAATATACATATAGTGGTTTGGAACTACCATCGAACTAGGAATAAACCTGTATCTCGAGTGGCAGGTAGCTATATTTACCGTAACCACTGAAAGTGGTTTCCAACGACACTTTCAGTGACAACGACCCCCTGTGGTGGCGAGACAGACTGGCCCTGGACGAGAGCCGCCTAACACTGGTCGGCTTCAGCAAGGGCTGCGTGGTGCTCAACCAGATCATCTATGAGTTCCACTACACCAACACACTGACACCAGGAGACGCTCACACTGTCAGGTATTTTAATCAGATTATTTACAAAAGATTCTGAGGCGTTGGAGGCCATTCGTGGTCAGTGGGGACTTCCCCACTAAAAAAATAGTTTTTAAATCATTATTATAATAACTGAGGACCAAATAATATCTGTTCCGTTTGCCACCACTGAGGTCAAACGGGAATCAAGACGGAAATTCCTATTTGTCACCACTGGCATGCTAGTATTTCTCTTCCTTGTTACTAGATGGCGTTATAAGATAATAATTAAAACGTCAAAATTTTTTATTACTATTATTTAAATAAAGTGTTGCTCATAATAATTTTTAAAGAATATTCAACACTTTCTTTGTCACTTTTTGCCACCTACTGACCCTCCAATAGTTTCTTTGGCGTTGGGTATCTGTTACGTCAGTAATCCGCTAGTTTCCAACAAGTTAAATCAGATACTTTTTTCTAAACGTCAAAACAAACTATGTTTTTAATGTTAATTGTCTATGGGATTGGTATGAAATCGTATCGTCGTGACGTCATCGTTTTTTGGTGTTAAATAGCGCTCCTATTATCAGTTTTTCTGCATTAATAAATATATATTCACGTTGAAAATGGACGTGATCACTGGCAAGTGACATTACTTTGTGACGTTTTATTCCCTTATCAGTACAAAATAATTTATTTTTGACCCTGTATACATCAAGGATTTAACTTGCTTCAAAATTGTTGCCGATGTTTATTTATTTAAAAAGTAACCCTGAATACTAAATGCCAAATTATAGGTTTCTAGTACCTAATGGCTCTCATGTCTCTGAGTAGAACCGCAAATGGACAGATAGACAGACATGGCAAAATAAGGGTTTCTTGTTTACTACGGAACCCAAAATATTATAGAAGGTCATGCAAAAACGTGTTTTTTTAGCGTTTTTAACTCGAACTTTATAATGGCATAAACTAGATAGTTTAAAAACATTGTACGAAGATGTGTTGCCCGTGCGCAGGTTCATCTCGCGCATCGGCGACATGCTGTGGCTGGACGGCGGGCACGCGGGCGGCAAGAACACGTGGGTCACCTCGCGCAGCCTGCTCGAGACGCTCACACGGCTCAGTGGGTCCTCGCCCTTTGTTAACCAGCTAAGCTCTTGTCCGTCGAGTGTCGACAACCAATCCCCTTACATCTCTTTGTTCGAAGCCAACTCCTTTACTGACGACCTCCGTGGCATGTGGTCACCATGCTAGTCCGCCACCCAGAGGTTCCGGGTTCGATCCCCGGTCAGGCAAGTTAATAAATGGCCTTTTTCAAATTGTCCAGGGTCTTGGAGGTTTATGAATATATGTATTTGTTACAAAATATAGTATCTTTGAGTTAGTATTGCATAACACAAGTCTCGAACTTTCTTTGGGCCTAGCTCAATCAGCGCAATTTGTCTATATATTTATTTACACCTCTGTTGATTTAAACATAGATGTGATCTTGGGGAATCTTGGTTTTATAGTGAACATTTTTGTTAGAATTAAGTGTGTGTGATTTAATTATTATGAATCATGTTTATACATTTCCAGATTTGAACCTGTACGTCCACGTGTCCCCGTACCAAGTCCGCGACGAGGCGCGCCCATGGATCGGGCGAGAGGAGAAAGCTTTCACTTCGCTGCTCAGGAAGCTGGGGGCTAAGGTAATTAAAAAAAAAACATTTATTTATCTTTGGATATTTGTACCTTTTGTAATCTTTTGCTTACATGTTTTTGAGTACCTAGATATTACATCTATATGTTTAGGGTTCCGCACTTAAAGGGTAAAAACGGGACCCTAATACTAAGACTACTGTCAGCCTGGCGGCAGACAGACGGACAGTAGTCAATTTCATGAACTGTAATAGACAGTTGAAATTTTTAAATGTATTTCTGTTGCCGTTATAACAACAAATCCTAAAAACAAAATAAAATAAATATGTAAGTGGGGTCCCATAAAAAGAACGTGATTATCATAGATGAGAGTACGTAACCCTTCGTTCGCGAGTCCGACTCGCACTTGGCCGGTTTTATTACTAGTCACGTCTTGTAGATCTCAATTGCCCTTTGTAGGATTTTTTTAATACTTCCATTTAACAAATTTTCATTGTGTTGGAATTACTTAAAACTAACATTCTATAATGCTATTAAACAAACTATTTATACTCGTATATGTCAACTTAAATAAAATTACAATTTTAGAGCTTCACTTGAAATATTCGTCAATGGTACTCCATTGACGAACGCTTTTTCCAATGGATATATTTTAAGTTTTTTCTTAAAAGGCTTAAGGCCATTTGTACTTTAATTTCTTTAGGTGCACCGCTACTACCACGAGCAGCCCGGCACCCCGCAGTCGCTGCAGATGCACTTCGAGGTGCTCGCGCGGTTCAAACGGGCGCAGGAGCACGCGCAGCCCGCGCCTCATTCTGATGACGATGATGACATGTGAACGAACTGTTGCCCAGCGACGGGCATTTGGGCATTTAGAAATATTAAAAAACGAAAAAGAGTCAGGCCAATGTCATTTTTGAGAATAGTGAACAAAGACATGTAGTGAACGGACTGTTGCCCAGCGACGGGTATTTGGGCATCCAGAAATATTAAAAAACGAAAAAGAGTTAGGCCAGACTTTTTGAGAATGGTGAGCAGTACAACGTATGAAACTTAGTTGCCATATGTTAGACATAAATTGACTGGCTTTCTAGTAATGATGATTGTCGAAATGTTGTTAGCAAAGTTTCCATAAGTTGGGCTTTTGGGCATCTAAAAATGATAAAAAACGAAAAAGACTCAGACTTTTTTAAGAATGATGAATAGTACAACGTATGAAACGTAGTTGCCATGTGTTAGGCATAAATCGACTGGCTTTCTAGTATTGATGATTGTCGAAATGTTGTTAGCAAAGTTTCCATAAGTTGAGCATTTGGGCATCTAAAAATGATAAAAAATGAAAAAGACTCAGTCTTTTTGAGAATGATAAACAATACAACGTATGAAACGTAGTTGCCATGTGTTAGGCATAAATCGACTGGCTTTCTAGTAATGATGATTGTCAAAATGTTGTTAACAAAGTTGGGCATTTGGACACGAAGGAATATTACAAAGCGAAAAATAACTTAGCTTTCTAGTGATGACATTTTGTGATGGCTTATCAGGAATGATAGCCAGTGCATCGTCGAAATATAGGAAATACAGGTGCCAAATATTGGGCATTTGGGCATCTAGAAATATTAAAAAGCGAAAAATAGCCAGGCTTGCTAATGATAACATTTTGTGATGACTTATCGCAAATGATAGCCAGTGCATCGTCGAAATATAGTAAACAATGTTGCCAAACATTAGTAATTTGGGCATCGGAAATACAAAAAAAAATTGCCTGTCTTTAATGCAACAGCGTTGAAACAGAGATGGCTTTGTGTGACGAATGACATTTGTTTACCGACTTAAATCTTAAAACTAGCGCCCACTGCTGAGCCTCAGCCACCTTTTTAATCGTAAAAGGGATACATTAACTTAACTTTTAAAGAAATGTATTGAGATGCTCGCGTTAGAAAAAAAATTGCGCACCGCAATCAAACTACATGTAGCTAACAAGCAACTATATAGACTATTGGGCATATGGGCATCTAGAAACATTAAAAAGCTAAGTTTGGCCATATGAAAAAAAAAATAACTAAAACGAAGAGACCGATTTGGTGTAGGCCACAACAGGCCCAGTTGCATCCAGGATGTATTTGAAATGTCGTTCCGCAAACGAAAATGATGTAATTGGTCATAAAAAATCATGCTGTATTTAAATATAGTTAGATCTTAAAGTTCACAATCTAGGCATTTTGCTGGAATATTTGCTTTTTTCCAAGTCCCTTTACCTACAGTACAATATAAGCTAGAAGAAGTTAAGTGTAAGCGCTCTTACAGACAAACGACAGTATGCCCGCGATACCCGTCGCTGACAGGTGTCGCCGACTCTCTCTCTGTCTCTCTCTCATCTGAGCGTTTTCCCAGTTGCATCCTCAGTTGCAATGCTGAGAAGCCCGGGGTCCGCTTTCCGACTTTTTCTTCTCCACTTCGCACGGTCTTGAGCATCCTTGGTTGTAAGACGATTAGCACGCATATCATCCTTGACGACGTCAAGCCAGCACTTCTTGGGTCTACCACGCTTGCCGGGCCCCGGTGGAGGCGGCATGGCTATACATTTGTTTCCCACGTAACTTGCCGGCTTCCGCAAAACGTGACCGTACCAGCGAAGGCGACTCTCTTACAGTTTGTCTGCTATGTCACGGACATAGCAGACAAACTGCAAGAGAGTCGCCTGCAACTGCAAGACAGTTGTCGCCGACTGTCGCAAACAATCAATCAAATCATACATCCGACGCTCCGATGACGCGCAACACGTCGCGGCCTCAACGAGTGCCATAATTTCAATTTAGGTTATATAATATATATTTTAGGTAAAGGTATATATTGATATGGGCCTAGATGATTATTTTTTTGTAAACTCTTTTGTTGCCCGATATAAATAAATAAATAAAAAAATATAATATCACAAACTCAAAAATCGAATGCCGATCGATTATCGACGGCTTTTTGACAGTTTGTGATAGATTGACATGTGTCACTCGACCGTATGCGACAGCCGCTTG
This sequence comes from Acrobasis consociella, assembly GCA_963555685.1. NCBI lineage: Eukaryota > Metazoa > Arthropoda > Insecta > Lepidoptera > Pyralidae > Acrobasis > Acrobasis consociella. The sequence goes on from OY743116.1 coordinate 1,989,070, forward strand.
TCTATAAGAGCCGTAACTGGCTACCCCTCTTAACTATTGTCATTGGTTGTTGTTCGACTATAGGTATTCTATCGATCCAGTATTACTTACTTTTAGTAGTTTTACTAGCAATACTAGACTACTTATGTGTCATTGAGAGAAAATGTACAAATTGCTTTAATTCTATTTATTAGGATGTATTATACATTATTTTGTAAATCAGGCCTAAAATTATTAACAAATTCATCGAAATTATTTTTCAAATCTATTTTTGGTAAATTATAAAATTAAATTTGCATTTCTTAATAAAAATGAACTAGAATAGAGCCTGTAGTGCTTAAAATTCTTATTGTAGATAGTTTAAAATCTTAGAAACTATAAAATTATATTTTTTATTTTATCAATACCTATTTTCCATGACTTCAATTTTAATATTGTCAGCATATTAATGATTAATTATGATTGTAATATGCTTACGGGAATATTAAATTGTTGTTTTAGTGTATAGTGTAAATAAATATGCTTTAATGATGGATGATGTTGTTTTTTTTCTACCTCGGCATTATTCGACACTCATGGAGTTGTGGGTTTACCTCTGTGGCCTAGTGGTCATGCCACGCTGTCACACCGAAGGTCCCGGGTTCAATCCCCGGTCAGGTCAAGATGATAATTTTCAGATTGCCCTGAGTTTTAGATGTTTATCTATAAATGTATTCGTTATAAAATATACTATCGTGTACTAGTATATTGTTTCTATGGTAATATCTTTGAGTTCATAGACCTCGACTTTTTTTACTGCGTAAGTTGAAAAGTCTTACTTTGGGGCTAGCTCAACCTGTGTGATTTGCATATATTTTTTTTATTGACTATGCGGTGCGCTGCGTCACACGAATATCAGCTGTAGCTGTATACTTAGGTACCTATACAGCTGATTACCTACTTACCTACCAAATACTTTCCACTTTAATGTCACCGTTTGCTGCTACCAGGCGATTGGCGGGCGGGGGATGAGGGACAGCACACGTGTGATACTTTGAAGCAGATTAGCCATCTCATAGAAATTTGACGACGTTTTGTAATAAAAAAGCATATTATTTTCTTTTGATATTGTGATTCTTATCCACTAAATGACAACTTAAATCTGACACTTTTCTAAACGTCAAGATTTCTACAAGATTTGTATAAATACAAAAGCGTGACGTCATACCAAATATTTGACCCGGTCATCTACCCAATTTCCAAAATCAGAATCAATAAAATCCAACATCAACCTGTACAGCAAGTATGAGCTAATTTGAAATGTTTGGGGGAAATTAGGGTTTAAAAATGAAATACTGACGTGACTCGTAACAATTTATTTAAATCATTCATATCACGATTTATACAGAACGTATGTATTACATAAGAAACCCGCAATATACACCATTACATGCTACAATCGTGGCGAGGGCTCGAGACCGGCCGAGCGCGACACTGGACTTCCTAAGTACATTATTCATGAGACAGGCACGAAATCCGGTTTAAATAAGTCTACAGAGCGAGACAGCAGTATCGAATCGGCCTGCCGAAACCAAAGCTGTCTGTGAAGAGAGCATGTGGTAGAACTTCACCGTAATAAATGCCAAATACAGGTCAATTGATGGGGATCCAACTCAAAGAAATTGAATATGCCTGATCTCAGGTTCGACTCATATCTAGATCTCGATCAGTTTGATTATATTATCCGTCTCACTCAAACACGCTGAAAGAGATACTTGAAGAACTACGTTCGAACCACGACGGACATCTCCTTAAAAACGCTGTAAATACGTCCGTTCCTCTTAAGATAAATCCGTCTTATTATAAAACTCGGACAAACGTTATTACTAGGTTTAAAACATTATACGCCCTGATGAAGTTGACATTGACAGATGAGGTCATTTTAGATGGCAACCTGATTTGGTCGGATAAAATCGTACGAGAGAGATAAATGGAAGAAAATTCATGCTCCACCGACAAGAGCATAGCTCTAAAATATAGATGAGTATATTATAGACTGATTAGCGTTAAAGAAATATGTAGATCCACCAATACCAGACACAATAGTAAAACAATGGAAGCCGCATCATATGATGCCATGCGGGTAATGACCGGTTCAGATACGGATAAAATACTTCATTGACAAGATATCTGGCATTTATTATAACCATCTAAACAGAATCGTGCCAGTCTATCGCGAAGAATATATGAGAGCATATTTAAGATATCACTATAATGAAAATTCACATATCTTAGAATTAACATTGCCTCCAGTAATTTATCCCGGGACCGACAAGGAATAGACCCTATACCAATTTTGCCTATGACACATAGCTACATTAGAAACGACAGAAAAATAGTAGTTTATGATACTGTCACATAATGAGGGTTGTTATAATACGACTGTGTGTTTAATAATAACAAATAAGTATTTTAATAACCATTTGTGAACAGTATCATACTCTATCTGATCTTAAAAATTTAGTTTAAACTATGAAACTTAAATGAACGCATTCCATTTTATTAAAACATATTTTCTATCAGAAATTTCCTAACTTATTCATTATTTCCACGTGTCAAGGCAAAGTATTGGACTATTTTAGAACTATAACTAAAATCAAGGACAGATTTAAGCCAATAATAAGTTTTAAAAAAGTAAAAATACACGTGACATGGATGCCACATTTCTACAAATATTGTAGAGAAATAAATCCTAAATATTAGAAGTCGTAAATTAATCGATTTGGTAAGGAGATCTGTAGAGATGACGAGAACATTTGATCAATCCACAATGTTTGACAATATAGTATTTCATCATGAGAAAATACAGTACCTAACAAATTTGATTAGTGCAAGTAACCAAGGAAAGCCAAACTGCTGCCCTTGGCTATCTCACATTAGGCTTACGATCAGACCAGACTAAGACGCGACGTGGCGCGCACTTTGAAGGAAAATAGAACTTGCTTACTACTCAAAAAGATACAAATGTCTGTTACGTACATCTGCGAACTCTCGCTGAAATTGGTATCTTTTTGAGTACTTCTTACTTCTTCCTTCCCTCGACCGTTTTGCGCGGGGAGCTGACGCTAGCTTCAGTTTTGAAATCTTTTTGAGTAGTAAACAAGTTCTATTTTTTAAAATCGGCGCCACGTGCATCCTGTTTCAATCTGAGCTGACCCTTTAGCGTAGTATAATGTTGGATGCAAAGACGTAGCGCGGGCATATTTTGATTCCATTCAAACTTCGAACTAAGTACATGAAAATAAAGTTGCAATTTGAACACACGCATGACAGCGCGCCATATGGCGGTGTGTAAACACACCGCGAGGACGCCATGAATGGAATGAAAAGATGGCGTTATGTCTTTACCTTCGCCAAATCCAGTGGGACTTTCGCATTAGAAATCAGAAATGAGTCTGTACTCCGAGCAATAACACGACTGACGTCTGATAGCAGCCAATACGCCAGACCAAATTAAGTATTATTCTTATTAGATAACGCATAATATTGCTTGACGCTGCAGCGCCAACACAAATTCACGTGCAGTTTTTTAAGTAAAACCCTCGCGACGATCTCTATTTTTTTTAGAAACACTCAATAGATTGTACACCTGCATTTTAGATTTGTTTTGTGCTGGACGTTGAACGCATTAAGCCTAACGAGAAACACAGAACTTTCATATTCAACTGCTGATCAAAAGGCACACAATGTTAAGTTTTGAATACAATGATACCGCGAGTAATATATAGTGCTAAACGCTTATGGTTTGTACAATTGTATAGGTAGCGGCACGAAACTCTAGCGCTGACCTTGAATGCGCAGAAGTCAAGAAGTAATACTGTACGCGTGCGCAGTATCCCCTCTATACCTCATTCAACGCTAAACTTACGTGCCGCTACCTATATGTCTACATATTACGGCCATTAATGTTAAACCCAAATTAGCCATTTTGAAAGTTAATGGTTTAAATATCACAAAATCATGTTTTAAATAATAATAATAATAAAAAAACCGATATTTCAGTGCTTGAATTTGTTCGGAGATTTTAACAATGTAATGGTTCTTAAACACAAAACTTATGGTTACCAACGTTTACAAAGTTACAACGATTTTTTCAAATTAAAAACTAAAGTAAAATTAATTACAATCTGTTGGATCCATTAATGCCGTTATAATGTGTAAAAATTGATACATATCCGTAAACCTAACATGTTTCATGATCTAAGTACTACACATCAAAACATTGGGCTAATTAAAATTAAATACTAGAGGTCACTGTAAAGAGCGTGGGCGCTAGTTCAAAATTATCATGGCTTTTTCAATGATGTGGCTTATTCAAGGTTTTGTTTTATGTATATTTCCATTATTTTGCTATTTTTTCATTAATAATTAAAATCGTTTATTTTCTTAAACAAGGGCGCATTGACATGACAAAATAAATTCAAACTAAATAGTGAAATAAGAAATGGTGAAAAAATATCACGTGGCGGGATTTTTTTAACAATTTATTTCATTATTTAGTAGTAGTTCCTTGGGGAAAGATATTCGGTATCATTGACTGATTCCATCTTTAAAATTATAAATTTATTTTACAATGTATATTTTAGACCGTATATAAAAAAAACCATAATTAAAAAAAACCCACGCCCTCCCACCTCCCAGGCACAGTCTGCAGGAATGTTACATCACACGAGCCTACCTCGCTCACATGTTCTGGAACTGGCCGTCCCGGTCCAGCATGAGGATGTTGGGGTTCTCCCGCTCGAAGTCCGTGGGCTTCCGGTGCCGCTGCCGGTCGGTCCACTCGCCGTCCGCCGCGCCCCACTCGCCCACGCGCTCGCCGATCACGTCTACCTCCTCTTTAGCTCTTCGCTTCTCCAGCTGGAAAAATAATCATCATTATCATCATCATCATCGTCTACCGCTCCAGCAGTCCGCTTCCCATTGATCGTTTTGGAAATCCTTGGGAGAGGCCTATGTGGACATAGAAATGCTGCAGTGCACTTTGTTACCGCTTTTTCAGCACTAGCGCTTTGGAAGCGGTAGTAAACTTAGCTGTAAGTAACCATTTGTCGTCAACAATTGTGCAACAAAGTAATGACGATTATTAAGAGATATTATACATTTTTTTTTTTTATTATATAGGGACAAATTACACTGATTGAGCTAGCCCCAAAGTAAGTTCGAGACTTGTGTTATGGGATACTAACTCAACGATACTATATTTTATAACAAATACATATATAGATAAACATCCAAGACCCAGGAAAATTTGAAAAAGGCCATTTTCCAACTTGCCCTGACCGGGAATCGAACCCGGGACCTCTGGGTGGCGGACTAGCATGGTGACCACTACGCCACGGAGGTCGTCTACATATACATATCCTATGATAATAAAGATATATTAGAATTTGCCTCTTCCAAGGATTCCCAAAACGACCGATTGGAAGTGGGCTACATCCAGCGCCTTATTGCAACCTTGCACAGGTTGTTTGACCATCTAGCAGGGGGTGCTAAGAATCTCCGGATGTAAAAAGAATAATTTTAATAATTAATTCAAAACCTGATAACAAATAATGTTTTGAAAAACTTATTGAAGTTCAACATAAATACACAATACAATAATAAAAAGTTTTTAAAACTAATCTAAAAATACACGCTGCCATAATATTTCATTGGTTTTGGACAAAAAAATGTCGTATAGTACATACATTCCTCTAACCATATACGTAATAAAATAAGGCAATGAAGAGAAAGCGCCGCTAGACGGGATAAGATAAAAAAGTTGTGAAAATGATTTCCGATCGAGACCACATAGTTACGCCCGTCCAAAGCCCGATTAATTTCGGCTGGCCGGCGGCGCCTAGCAGTGTTACTACTAATTGATCTCACGGTTTTACTTTCGAGTTTTGGTCAACATTTTTTGTATCTGAATTTTGATTTTGACTAGCTAATTAGGTCTTATTAAGTGGCCTTCGACTCCAAAACCAATGAATAATCACCGTATATAGCAGGAACTACATATCTTTGGACAAACGTAATATTACTTAAAACCTAACTACATAATCTAGCTAATGTGTATAGGTAATATAAAATATAATAACAGCTTACCACCTTATTTAAAAGAAAAATCTTCACCCCTTATTTCAGTTAGACAACGTGGAAGGGACAACAAAATCCAAAAAAAAAAGAACGACGTTTCCCCATACAAATTTCCCAGGCGGCTGCACACTTTAGTATGAAAATGCAAATATTTTTTGTTCTTTTACTGTTACTTTAATTTCATTATACTATAGTGATCTAGTATAGCCCATGGTTCGATTTATTACGGGTAAGCCCTTCCACATTTTATATGAATGAACATAAAATGTATATTTCATATTATTATATGTATAATAGTATAATAAAATATAAGGCAAGAAACTTGATCCGTCTAAATGTTCTAACCGCGAACGTCAGATTTATCGAAAAGAAACCGTATCAGAGAATCCAAGGTCTGAAATTTCAGTAAGAAAATTGAGGAGCCGTTGGTCCCAGCTGTCATTATTGTGTGGCAGTCGTCAAGGATGAGGATTAATTGGACGTTCGCAGTCAAAGGGTTAAGACTCATCTGTCAGTACGCAGTACGGAACCACACTTATATATGCGGCTATCCTATTCTATAGCTCAGAACTGTCACTCAGCACCGGCCGTGCTGAGGCGTTCCATCGCTCTCTCGCTCTACCAAATTACGGTTCTGAGCGACAGAAAAGGATAGCAGTATAGTGCTGTTCCGTGCTATGTCCGTGCGATTCGACCCAAAATGTACAACAATTAGTATATAGCTTTACTTGTCGTGCTGAAGAGTGCATGCGAACCTGTTACCTCCGAGTCCTTCTTAGCGAACTTGTCGAACATGTTGGCGTACAGCTGCTTCTCGCGCTGCTGCTGCTTCTGGATCGTCGCGCGGCACACCAGGATCTGGTTGGCCGCGGCCTGTAGACGTTATTGGCTTAGTCAGTCCACACACAAATCAGTTAACTTAGCTTTATGTAAATGATATGACGTGAACATATACTATTTATTTATTTATTTAGCAATTTATGCACACGGAAAAAGTATACAGAGAATTCATGAAATAAAAGTTGTACAAAGGCACTACTTATCTCAAAAGAGATCTCTTCCAGTAGGCCTGTGAGAGATCTGTTTACCTTTTAGGAAATCGAAATAAAGTTAAATAATTTGCCAAGTACGTGTCGGGCCACGCTCAGTGTAGGGTTCCGTAGTTGTAAATGCCAACTTTGAGTTCATACCACTAAAAAGTCTAAGTATCTATTGAATTTGTATGAAATTTTCCTTTTCGAGTACATTTTATAAGTTGATCGCCTATAACTTTTTAATTTGTTAACCCTAATTACCTCTGATAGTTTTCCTATGAACTAAATTATGTATACTATAGCTGTGATTTTTTTCACGTGTCCATATATAACCGTTTAGCAGATAGATGGGGGGGACACGTGACTTTAACAAAAATTTTCACTTTTAACCTAAATATTTCAGACACCTAAATATCCCTAAATCGTAAAATGGTGTTCCCAAGCTCACAATATTTTTGAAAGACCAATTTAACGATACCCCACACAATGTGTTTGTAGAGAAAATTAATATTGACTTCCTCTTTACATGTATGGCAGCTACCCTAAAAAAAAAATTGTTTCCATATTTTATTTTACGACTTTTTCGCCATGGTTGATATACATATCCATGCCAAATTACAGCTTTCTAGTACTTATAGTTTCTGAGTAGGACCGTGGACGGACAGACAGACAGACAGACAGACAGACATGGCGAAACTATAAGGGTTCCTTGTTTACTACGAAACCCTAAAAAGAACTGACTCTATATGTGAGTAGGTATCCCGTTAACTCATTTGAATATATATGTATATTACCTGTGTTCCACTATAAAACTACTTGTATATGAACTTTTAATTTATAAAACCCACACCACAGGTATGGCACTTCATAGAAACGGAGTAGGTAACAAATATACCTAGTACTACTACAAACGAAACAATCCGTCCGTGCACACGTCAAATGTGTGAGTTAAACAATCAGGGTCGCCACCACATAATTTGTTGCTTTGCTTACCTGTTTTCATCACTCGGAAATCTATAAAATATTCGTTCTTCATTGTTTTCCGTGGATAAACAATGATAATATACGCAGTTTCTCACCATTATGATTCAATAATCCTAAGTGACTCGCGTAACGTCAACGTGCGACTAGCAACATCCCTGTTTTACAGGCGCTTACAAGACCAAAAAGCAGGGGAGGGGTTGCGGGGACGCCAGAACGCGGGGGACAGTGCGGATTTCCGTTCTGTATGTAATACTATTATTAATTCTGTAACCATATTGTAAGAAAAAAACTCTTATTTAGCAAATAAAGAATTGAATTGAACCGCGCCCTACCTTGTTGTTTGGCTCGGCCTGCGCTACAGCCTGGAAGTCCTTCAGCGCCAGTTCAGCGTCCCCGAGCGCCAGCAGCGCCTGCCCGCGCCGGAACAGCCCCTTCACGTTGCCGCCGTCGATGTTCAGCGCCTTGTTGGCGTTGTCCTTGGCCTCGAAGTGGTGGGGCGGAGTCACCTTCACACAATTATTGGCTTGTCAATTAAAGTTATAAAAGCGTCGTAGGTATCTTTTAATCGAAAATACACGCTGACTTTATATTGGGTTTGGAAAAAAATGTATAGTAAATAAATTCCTCTATCCATATATGTAATCCACTGTATGTCATAGGATAAAAAAGTTGCGTAAATTATTTTTGATTGAAACCACGTAGTTACGCCGGCCAAAACAGCTGCGTGATGTCGATGACCTCCGGACGGCCAGCGGGCGGCGCCTAGCGGCGGCACTACTAATTAATTTCACAATTTTACTTTCGAGTTTTCGGAATTTTTATTTTGACTAGCTACTTAGGTCTTATTATCGATGCTAATGAAGTGGCCTTCGGCTCCAAAACCAAAGGAAAGTCACCGTGTATAGATAATTTCACAAGAAAGTAATACGATAAAAAGCAATAAGAATACACGTCAGTATTGAAAGTAAAAATTGCCATTCATGCGACAGCCACTGGCTAGCAAAAGAACAAACATACCTTGAGGTATACCAGTGCGAGGTTCAAGTAAGCGGACAGGAGCAGTTCTTTGGCTTGTTTCTGGTTGTCTTCCGTTTCGCTCGAATCTTCCGGCATGTCTGGAAGGTACACATACTGTCACGTCTTTATCCTTAACGGAGCAGACAAAGCATTTTGGTTTTGGATCTTGCGGCTCTAAGCAGAGCCCAGGGCCGCAAGACCCGATACCACTTATAGCGTGGTGGGCGAGAAGACGAAATAACCGGCTAAGTGTGAGTGTTGGCAACTCCAACATTTTAGTTTATAATTTTAGTCTATTTTATCTATGCTAAACTTCATTATCTATGGACAATGTATTTTTATTCTTCTTCCACTTCCATTCATGGCAGAATACACGAAGTTAAACACCGTCGGACCTTTTTATTCACCAGCCCTATTACAGTCTACTTAACCCCACATTTTTTACTAAATTCTACAGTGAGTCGGACTTCTATGAGATGAGTCGGATTATATATAAAAATTACGTTTGTTGTATGGGAACCCTACTTAAATATTTATTTTATACTACTTTTAGTATTTGCTGTCATAGCGGCAATAGAAAGACATCAAGAAAATTTCAATGGTCTAGCTATCATGGTTCATGAGATACAGCCTAATGACAGACGGACGGACTGACGGCCATTGTTGTCTTAGTAGAGTCCCGTTTTTACCTTTTGGGTACGGATCCCTAAAAAAATAGTGAAGAATTGCAATGATTCGCACTTTTGCCCGTTTCCTTAATCGACTCTTACGATCTGCGAGAGAAGAGAAGCAGCTGAAACATATTAAGTTATTCCTTTTCTCCCAACCAGCAAAGAAATAACCATAGACCTAGAATTTTTTCATCCAAATCTATAGAAGCAACACATGGTTGTGTTACGGGCCTTAATAAATAATAATTAATTATATTATCATTAGACATATCTAGTAATTGTAATGCAATAGATAATTGGTTATTAGTTCTTTAATCGACGACCTCCGTGGCGTAATGGTCAACACGCTAGACCGCCAATCCGGAGGTCCTGGGTTCGATCCCCAGCCAGGGCAAGTTGGAAAATGGCCTTTTTCAAATTGTCCTGGGTCTTGGATGTTTATCTATTTAAGTATTTGTTATAAAATATAGTATCGTTGAGTTAGTATCCCATAACACAAGTCTCGAACTTACTTTGGGGCTAGCTCAATCTGTGTAATTTGTCCCTATATATTTAAAAAAAAAAAATTAAAAACAAAAAAAATCTTGCAAGACTCAGGAGCGTGCCTTAATTAGCTCACTAAATTAGTATTGACAAGGGCGGGGCTTATGCCCTCTCCATGTATCGTTGTACTGTCGGGTTTTGAATGCGAGGACTTCATTCGCGCTTGCGAAGTTGTGAACGATAGCGACATATTGTAATAAACTAAACTGTACGAATTTCGTGGTTTATTCTAAGCCCACCTTTAGCGGACCTCGTAAGAGTTGGTTGACATAACAATACAAAAATAAACTTCTGTTTTCTTTTTATTACTACTACTATATACAAAAATAAGGAAAGTTCCGTAACTTACCAGTGATAAGCGGCACGATCCTCTTGTACATCTTAATGGCAAGCTGGAACTTGTTCGCTTTGAAGTAATTGGTGCCCTTCTCCTTGAAGATCTTGGCTTGCTCCAGTTTCTCCGAGCCGTCCATCGACCACGATTCCTTGGCCTTCTCGAAGCTGACCAACTTCACGATGTATTCGACGGCCGCGTTCGGTGGCACTCCCAGTTCGGCGTTACCTACAACCATAAATAAGTTTTTCATCATAAGCTTTGAAATAGTGTTGCAAGCAATAGTATAAAATATCGATAGTCTATCGATACTATGGTGACCTTGAAAAAAAGTACTACTATCGATAGTATCGAAACTATCGAAATAGTCCTATCGAAGTATCGACTATTAGGTCAACTATCGATAGGTATGCAACGCTACTCAGAAAGGATGTTGTTTTTAACTCAATATTCGCGTTTTAGAGTGTTCAACTCGAGTGTAAGTATCAATTACACAGGCGAACTATAAGTTTAAATATCTCAGGTGCAATTTACCATTTACAACCCTTTTTAAACAAAAAATTAACTCCCGACTTTTATTCGCTTTACCTCTACATCTGGTTCAGTCTCATTAGTGCCATTGAAATTTGTCCCTTGGTACTACTGTTAAAGGTACTAAGGTAGTACCATCCATTTATTGATGGTACTAATGCGACTAGAACAAATTGCGAGTTCTAGTAATTCCATTATCAATATTTTCTAAGAAACCTAGGAGAAAGTCCTGGCCGAAGTAAGGCGCGGAGACCAAGACCTATCGCGATGCCGAAGCACTGTTGAAGCCATCTACCATACATGGAGGCCTTAGGACCTTGTGTCAAGTATATGCATGTAATGCAATGCAAAATGCAACAATTTCTAAGTAGTTAATGGTCTAGAGATCAAAATGTCTACCACTTGCGGAGTATTTTTCAGCAGTCAAATTTAACATATGTTACTATGTCACTTGTGGCGACTAATTATTAAATTAATTAGCAATAGTTTTCTTTATTCCTACAGGTTGACTGGTAGATAATGCATTAAGTATAGTTCACCTCTTGTACCATTGTGTTCAATAAAGATTTTAATAAATAAATAACATATGCTTATGCATAAACCAGTTGTTCCACTTCCATTGAGACCCTCATAAATGGTGTGCTTACCTTCAGACTTGAAAGCGTATTTGGGCTGGATGGTGATCCTGGACTTCTCTCCCTTCTGGAACTTCTCCAGGGCTCTCTCGACGCCCTCGCAGATGTTGCACTCGCTGCCCTCTCCGATGTTGAAAGTGACAGTTCTCGTGTCAAATATCTTGCCGTCTGACAGCAGCTTGCCTTCGAGCTCAACTGGAAATGGTAAGGTTAATTTTAGTATGGATTAAGCTAATATATGAGTATTACTGTGGTATAGACCGTGTTATATAGCTATATAGACTAAGTGTTAAGATTGTAAAAACTATTTGTAGGATAGATTAAGGCTCACTCAGGCTAACTCACAGCGGAACGGAAGCTTCGGGCAGTCTACTTTACTGTCAAACTACAGTCACTTTTATTTCTATCTACGAAATTCATAGAATGTTATCGTCGCAAAATGTCCCTTACGCAAAATATACGTCCCTTTCGCAAAATGACCCCTGGTAACAAAATGTCCCTTTTCCAAAATTTCATTATTTTTATAAAATTACTATAAAGTGAGTTTGTTTGTTGTTTATTTGTTTGTTACGCCTCCACGCCGTAACTACTGAATCAATTATCAGGAAACTGCTTTTGCGGCTCCGCTCGCGTTAATATCGATCCCTAAACAGTAACTTTTTCGGGATATCAAGTAGCCTATGTGTTAATCTGGTGATATACTATCTGTGTGCAAAATTTCATCTAAATCCCTAAGCTTTTTAGGCGTGATGGAGTAACAAACATCCAAACATAAAAACTTAAAAACATAATAACTTTCGCATATTCTATAAAATTAGTAGGATAGTAGGATTTTGCACACACGTCTGTGTGGCACGGAAAAGGTTATGGGGTAGGAAGGTTACCGAGTTAGTTTTTTTAGTTATAATATGCCTGAACACAAATTTCTATGCCAATATTACATCTTCCTCACTATATGAGCGTATTTCTTGGTTGCATCGTGTGTGGATTCGAGAATGGTTTATATTTGTTACGGGTATGTCCCTTCCACATTGTAAATATATGACATTTTGCGAAAGGGATATTTTTGCCACCAGGGGACATTTTGCTACCAGGGGACATATTGCGAAAGGGATATTTTGAGAAAGGGACTTTTGCGACGGTACGCATAAAATAGCTTTAAAAAACTTGGCAGCTTGGCGCCGCTGGCAGTCTCGAGTAGTCGCGAAGCCTTTGTTTTGTTCAAGCTATACTGTGCATAGGTCAAACAGAAATAAAAGTGAATATGATTCAACAATAAAAATGCGTGCAAATTAAACGCCGTGTGGTTTCCGACAGAGTAGAATAGGACCACTTTAAGTCTTTCCTGGATTGTCTTGTCTTGTCTTGTGATTGGATGTCGTAGAAGGCGACTTACCAAGCTAGGCAAAGCTTATAAACACCAATGAGACCTCTCCAACCTGTCTGGCCAGCGTGGAGAGTGTAGGCCAAATCCCCTGGCTGTTCTGATAAAGTATGACTCTGGTAGCACAGAGGTTCGTGCTCAGATTAAGATGATGAAGATGGTTTTACAATGAATGTGCGTTGCCAGCCACTGCCGTTCCAGTGTGAGTTAAGCCTAAGATATAAACAACTTTCTTAACGATAGAAAGTTTGCCAAAGGTTATCTTATATCTTATTTTAAGTATTACAAAATACTTAAAAGATAAGTTTTCTACTGGGTGACTAGTAAATAATGTAAAATAAGTAAGTACTTTAAAAAAGTGTGGAAATTGAGGCAGACCGCTCTAGATCTAGATCGGTCTTTTTGGAAATCTTTAGGAAAGGTCTATGTCCAGCAGTGAGAGTTATGCGGCTGAAATTATGAATTAAGTACTTAATAAAGTTACTGTGGTCATTTCATTATTCAGAACCACTTGTACTTTATATGAAAGCTTGTACATCAGCATGGTACTTTGACAGTAACAAAAGAACAATGTTTTGTCCTATCTATTGTTTTGAGTAAGAAAGCGTTAATAAACTAGTTTTTACTGCAGATAAAACCTCTTTGTATCAATGTTTTTACATTACACACACAAACGGGTAGGGATAGAATCAAGAATTACCTTTATTAATTAGAATTATTTAACTACATACCCTTACACTTTTACATCATTTATCTATCAGTTCTTTCGTGCAGGGATAGAAGAAATTTTTTTTTTATAAAAATGATCTAACAAAACGACGTGATAGCGAATTTTGTATGTGTACTTAAAGGTTAATCAGAAAAATTGCAGACGCAATTTAATGCTCGAAATAAATTTGAAAAAAAATTGTATTAGTGTTTGATGATTTGTGTAGTTTTATGTAATTTTAATTTCCTGTTTTCTTTATCCTATGCTATATGCCTCTCTTACATAAACATCTCTCACAGACCTACTGGAAGAGATATCTTTTGAGTTGAGTAATGCTTGTACAACTTTTATTTTATGTTTTCTCTGTATACATTTTCTAAGTACATAAATTGGTAAATAAATAACATACATGTGGCACTTCTAGTGTTGTAGGACTCCATGGGTAAAGGTAGCAGAATAAAGGTAACAGTTACCATGGGTTGAGCTGTTTGCCAGGACGTAATACGTTTTATGTAGGATTCAGCTACATCTGTCAGCACAGAACAGCACTTTTCTATGCTGCTATCCATTTCTGTCGGCTAGAATTGGGTCGGGCTACATCATGTAGCCCTTATTCTAGCCTTATTCATAACCTATGTGGCCAACAAGCTAGGCTGTCAAACCGGAGCACACTGTTCCAAAAACCCTTCGGACCTGACATTTGAACTAAGCTCAGAATGTGACGCGTTTCGTTATTCTAAACGATAAGCAAAAACTCCCGTGTGGCAATTCCTTATAGTTTTGGAGAAAACTTAAACTAAAGTTGTTCGATTTTTTTAACTTAGAAAGTAAAATATATTTTTTTCTACCAGAACAATTACTTTATTTGCCCAAACTTTCACATCAATTTATTGGGCGTTTAAAACTGTATTTTATTATTGCTACCCCTAGTCGAAAATGTAAGCCTAAAGCGAAATAATAATATTTTTCAATAAAACGATTTTATTTTAATATCTATAATAATTCGAGCTATTAGCACCCAAATATCTATTTAAAATGTAGAGAATTAGGCTGTTTATCTTTGTATAAAAAAGCAGCTGCTAATTCCGTGGGATCTCGGAGAAATTCGATTTTAAATATTTCCTGACTCCGAACCCCTGAAACTTAGAAATAGCAATATTTCATATACGCATTTGCTATGAACTTTTAGTAAGGTCTAAATCTAAAAATACATTTGATTGAACCATTTTTATTGTATTATATTTTTTAGATCTACTAAAGAGCGGAAATTTTCCTTAACATTAGCAAATGTGGTAAAATATTATATTTAGTAGGAAATTTTTTTCTTTTATTTTTCAATTGAAATTAAAAAGTATTGTTGGTCACTGTTTTAGTATTTATCTTTTTCTTGCAAAATTATCGATTGTGAACTGTGACGTCGTCAGATTAAAATCCATATTAGATTGCAAGCATAAGTATTTTGTTATTCGTCTTCTAATACCTATATCAGGTTATACCATTTAATTAATTTGATGAAGGGCTAGGTGCGGCGTGGGTAGGGGTCCACCCTCGTTAGGCGTTAGCTAAAACCCCACGTCAATACATCTAGCCTAGAGAAATGGAGGCAACGCGTCATGGAGCCGTTTCAGACCCATGCCGCCGCCTGCGATTGTGTGGATAGTGCATAGCCGGCAACTTTCCTTCTCCGAAGGTGAAACAAATTCGATGGAACAAACTCGCGATAAACTGCCAAACGCAAACTACGAAAGAGATAGTACTTCCACTACTCATTTCCGAAGAAGCTTCGATTTTTAGGGTTCCGTAGCCAAATGGCAAAAACGGAACCCTTATAGATTCGTCATGTCTGTCTGTCTGTCTGTCCGTCCGTATGTCACAGCCACTTTTTTTCGAAACTATAAGACCTATACTGTTGAAACTTAGTAAGTAGATGTATTATGTGAACCGCATTAAGGTTTTGACACAAAAATAGAAAAAAAACAATAAATTTTGGGGGTTCCCCATACTTAGGACTGAAACTCAAAAAAATATTTTTCATCAAACCCATACGTGTGGGGTATCTAATGATAGGTCTTCAAAAATGATATTGAGGTTTCTAATATCATTTTATTCTAAACCGAATACTTTGCGCGAGAGACACTTCCAAAGTGGAAAAAAGTGTGTCCCCCCCCCCGTAACTTCTAAAATAAGAGAATGATAAAACTAAAAAAAATATATGATGTTCATTACCATGAAAACTACCAGCGAAAATTGGTTTGAACAAAATCTAGTAAGAAGTTTTTTTTTAATATGTCATAAACTGCAATTTACCTTTTATTCAGTTAACTCAAACATAAAAATAAAAAAATATATATTACTACGGAACCCTTCATGGGCGAGTCCGACTCGCACTTGGCCGCTTATTCCAGAGCTAATTTCTCCTCGTGTACTTGCGGTCATCTCCCACCCTTCCCACGCCACACCTTCATCGAATTAATTAAATGATATAACCTAATATAGGTGCTACAAGACGTATAACAAAAAACTTATACTTACAACCTAATATAGATTAATCTGACGTCACAGTTCACTATCGATAATTTTGCAAGAAAAAGATAAATACTAAAACGGTGACCAACAATACTTTTTAATTTAAATTGAAATATAAAAGAAAAAAAAACCTATTAAATATAATATTTTGCCACATTTGCTAATGTTAAGGAAAAGGACCTTGCGACATTTTGGTCCAACCCCTCAACAACGTTGAAAGTTATACCAAATGAAAGGTTTTGGAATACACTTTATTTTATATTATGACGGCTAAGTCGATATCTATCGCGAACATGGAGTTTCGATGCATTTTTGATTCCAAGAAAGCATACATTCCTAAAATCATAAACCGTAAACAAAAGCAATTTTCTATTCTTTGTGTACCTTCGCGTACGCTACCTTTTCTGCCGCACCCCGCCGCTATGCACATTCCTTTTCTCTCCCCTCTCCTATACCCCGCCCGCCATTGGGTAACTATGTAATGACGGTTTTTTATTAAAAGATATACCCTTTTGCTCCACTGGAACCCTAAAAATAATGTAATATACCAATAGTCTCAAGAATATCATCGCTAGGTGAAACTCCGATCAAAAATACTTCACATTTTTAATAAGTAAGTACATTTTTATAGGTAATAAATGAAACAAGTCATGTAGAAAAACACCATGTTGGCGCTCGATTTCGGCTTGGTGCTAATAGAATGAAATGATCTACACTTCAAATGCTTTCATTTGGCATAGTTTTTCTCACTGTTGAGCAAAGTTATTGGTATTTGGACCAGGGTCCATACATTTTTGCGCATGGTCCTTTCCGCTCTTTACTAGATCTAAAAATATAATACAATAAAAATCGTTCAGTCCAATGTATTTTTAGATTTAGACCTTACTAAAAGTTCATAGCAAATGCGTATATGAAATATTGCTATTTCTAAGTTTCAGGGGTTCGGAGTCAGGAAATATTTAGAATCGAATTTCTCCGAGATCCCACGGAATTAGCAGCTGCTTTTTTATACAAAGATAAACAGCCTAATTCTCTACATTTTAAATAGATATTTGGATGCTAATAGCTCGAATTATTATAGATATTAAAATAAAATCGTTTTATTGAAAAATATTATTATTTCGCTTTAGGCTTACATTTTCGACTAGGGGTAGCAATAATAAAATACGGTTTTAAAAGCCCAATAAATTGATGTGAAAAATTGGGCAAATAAAGTAATTGTTCTGGTAGAAAAAAATATATTTTACTTTCTAAGTTAAAAAAATCGAACAACTTTAGTTTAAGTTTTCTCCAAAACTATAAGGAATTGCCACACGGGAGTTTTTGCTTATCGTTTAGAATAACGAAACGCGTCACATTCTGAGCTTAGTTCAAAATGTCAGGTCCGAAGGGTTTTTGGAACAGTGTGGCGGAGTTCCCAGGTTCGATCCCCGGTCAAGATGGAAAATGTTCTATTAGATTTACCTAGGTCTTTGGTTGTTTATCGATATATTTGTTATTTATAAAATATAGTATTGATGAGTTAATATGCCATAAGAAGTGTCGAACTTAGTTTGAGGCGGCTAGCTTAATATGAGTGGGGGATTGATTTATTTATTTTTTTGTAAACATAAAAAAAATCCTGTTTACCTGTGACCAGCGAGCCGTCGTTAGGGCTCTCGTACTCGCCGGCGCCCTGCTCGATGATGTGTCGCAGGATGCCCTTGTTCTTGCCGGGACTCAGGTCTTCCACTTTCCAATCTACCATTTCGATCTGCAAAAAAGACGAATTTTTACTACTTACTTAATCTGTCCCTTATCCTACTCCCGTGGAGTAAACACACCGCGTAAATCTCTTCCATGCCTAGAATAGGACAAACTCATTTCTTGCTGTGAACGTAAAAAAAAATTCAAACACAATAGTCTCAGACAAAGGCTTTCCCGAGGAGGGTCAACTTAGGCATAGGCCTATTTATAAAACAACTAACATATGCTTTTCTTTTAAAAACTTTTGTACTTCTTAGATTCCAGTACTCATGATTGAGGCTCAGAATATTGGCAGCCAGCCCTGAGAATTTGTAACACACGTAAATCCCATATATTTGAAGGAAGTTGTGTGGTTTGGTCGAAACCACAAAATGATAGTGCCAAAACCACAATACAAAACACAGACAATACAATATCAAATAGCAACTTGTCTTTCCAACATGAAGAAGAGATAATACAGTAAAGAGAAGTATTATTAATGGGCAGACAGGACCCAGGGCCATTATACCAGTGCGACAATGGACATTTAGGAGAAGGTGTTTTTACTTCTATTTGTGTCCATTGGTGTCAAAAGAAATCGAAATAAATAATGACGGGTTGCCAGCTGCTAGTTGCATCGCCTATTAACTTAATTCGTATTTTAACTCATTGCCTCAATCGGCTTCTCTGATCTGGGCGAAGAGATGCGCTGGTACTGGTACATCCTAAGTTTTTCTTTTCTCCCTTCATCATCATCACAATTTCAGCTGTATAATGTCTACTGCTGGTCATAGGCCTCTCCCAAGGATTTCCAATGACCGCTTCTGAGTGGCTTGCATCCAGCAATCTTGGTCAGGTCATTAGACTACCTTGTGGGTGGGTGTCCTACGCTTTGGTTGCCAGTACTTTTCTCCCACACCAGCAAAGGATCATTCTTGATCTCTTGTACAGTTAGCAGCAAAAACATGTCACCAAATTGAAGCATGAACTAATGTTAAATTCTTGCTACTGACTGTACCATAAATAAGTCTCGTATAATCTGAAAATTCTCACTTCAAATTGTAGAGTGGCCATGGGTGGGATCTTCGGAGGACTGCCAGCAGCCCCGTATGCGTACTCTGGAGCGCAGGTTAGGATGCACACCTCGCCCTTCTTCATCGTCGCCACGCCGATGTCCCATGCCTTAATCACTACACCTGGTGAAATAAAGATCAATAATTAACAACACTCAACGGACCACAGGGCAAACCTGGCTAGATTGGTGGCAGCAGAAATGGTTAACCCTTCCACTGCAACGGTCAGATTTATTTGACATTGTGACCTTCGTGGCAGTAGTCACCATGCTATTCCGCCACCCTGAGGTTCCGGATTTGATCCCCGGTCAGGGCAAGTTGGAAAATGGCCTTTTTTAAATTGTTCAGGGTCTTGGATGTTTATCTATATTATGTATTTTTTTTACAATAATATTATCATTGAGTGGGTATTCCGTAACTTATGCCTCGAACTTACTTAGGGGCTATCTCAATCAATGTAATTTGTCCCTATAAGGAAATTTTCATGCCCATTTAGCAAATGTCAGATATATTTGACCAAAACCACTGCTTGTATTGCACAAATTCAAGTATCTGGCAACAAACTGAAGACAACTGATATAAAGTCTCGAGAACTAATATAAAGACTTGTGGTAAAAGGGTTAAATGCTGTTACTGTACCTGACTGAAATCAATGAACAAATAACCATAAATTAAACTTTTAAATAAGCCTATGACCTTTCTGTGCCAAGTTGTAAAATGTATGCTTACTGTCAACTTCAGGGTCATGCCATGCTTAATTTGAATTATTTAAAAAAAAAACAGTCCAAACCAATTTATTGCCGCTTCCTAAATTCTTAAGTGCAAGTACAGGAAAGCATTAATAAACTATACTGCAGTATTTTCTTCAAAAAATATAAACTTATTATAAAATATAATAAAATTATACTGATAAATTATATTATATGTAGTGGTGATCATTACTACAATAGCAGTTACTATAACGCATTATTTTCAATTAATGAATAACACTGTTATTGCATATTGAAATAATGAGCTTTCATTATTGCCTGTTATTGCTATTGGATCTTACGCCCTGTTGCCGTGCCGTGCATGCGCTATCGTTATAGTTAGTATAAGACAGGCGTTCCGCGTCGCAATCGTGCGTGTTAGCAGTTAGCACTAAAAATTCGCGCTGTTGTTGCCATATTTCCTATAATGTTCACTCACTCACCTGTTACTATAACGTAATTGACAATCAATTTATTTTACATAATAAAAAAATAATTCTGCCAGTCCTAAGACTCCTAAGCCTGTGCAAAGTATGAAGGGAAGTTCTTTGACTTTTTATTACAAATTAACAGCTCACGACGTAATACATAACATAACATACCTACATTGTTATTTCAGTATTCGCTGTTATCTTTAAAAAATGAATAAACTATTTGACTATAAAAAATAACAGGATAGCAATAACAGTTTACAATAACAGTTATTGGCAAATAATGTAGCAGTGTTATTCATTATTTTGAAATAGCCGTTAATGCCATCACTAATTATATGTGGACTGAGAATACATTACTATATCATATAAGATTTATTAAAGCTTATAAAGATTGGTACTTTTTATTAATTATTATGATGTAGGTAAGGTAGAAGCAACTATTTCAAGTATAAACCTACCTAGATAATAATATGTATAGGTTATATGTTTGGATAAATTACAAAAAAAACAATAAAATATAAGTGAATAAAAGTAGGTGCTATAAACAATTCAATAACCTAGTTCTATTTCGATCCCATTGTTGCAGCTTACGAAAAAGGTACAGATACTGATAAATAATAATTTCTAACCTTTGCCCAGCTGAAATTCGAAAGGTTCATTCCTATCCTTGCTGGAGTCAAACTTGGTGCCGTCCAGCAACGTGCCCGTATAGTGCACGGTAACCTGGCACCCAGGGTTGGGGGTGTCGGTGCCCTCGCCTTCCTTGATGATGCGTTTCAGCACACCACGATCTCCCGCCTTCGTGATGTCTACTCCTTGGTCCACGGTCATTGTTGTTTAATGTTCAGGCTAATATAGCAACGAGCGCAATCGAAATAAAGCGAAATATTTTCTCGAAAGCTCGCCTTCCGCGCCGGTCAAGCTGTCAATTAAAATGAATGAATGAATTGAATGATGATTGACATAAAACATAAATTGATTGAATGCCAGATTGAACGAACGATATAGATGAATGTAGACGACACAGTCGTACTGTCGTAGCCTTATTTACAACAGCTTAGCACTAAGCCCGTGACTAAGCGCTAAGTACTATGGTTTAGTTTTTTTTATAAGTAGTTTATGTAAATAATGTCCGGTTAGGTCAGCTAAAAGACTGAATAAGAAGACAGCTACAGTCCGCGCAGTCAACCAACTAGATTAAGTATTTAATAACATTTTATTAAAAATCACACACATGCTTACACAGCAACAGTACACGTCCATATGATCGGTAGGAAAGTAAATAAGAACATATTCTGGTACAAAGTTACCCTGCTTTCTATTGTAATACTAAAACAACGGGGGTAAACAAAGCCCAGGGCCCTAAGACCTAGCTATTATAATAATGGGTTACTATGATGATTCCAATGTCGCCCTTACCTCGATCGGCTTTTACAATCTAAGCGGCAAGAGAAGCAGTATGTATTGTAAGTAAGCATTCTAAGTTTTTCCTTTTCTCCCAGACCCAGACCAGCATGGAAGAATTTGGTACACATAGAAGTAAGAAACTACTTACTAGCGATGCAGTAAGGCTTCTGCTAATAATTAAGCCACGTTTAGAATGCTTGTTCTGGATATGCATGGGCAGATTAAGTTAGTATCGGAAAAGATAACTATACTATAATGAATGACTAACGTTACAGATACCCAACGCCATAGAAATTATTAGAGGGCCCATAAGTAGACAAAACTGCTAGCAGCAGTAAACAGCACACACGACTAGCAAAAAAGTGACAAAGAAAGTGTGCTACTTTATTTAAAAAATAGTAATAAAAGATTTTAATGTTTCAACTATTAGCTATAGCACCATCTAGTGACAAGGAAGAGAAATACTTATGTTTATAAAGCGATGGCACAGAATGATCTTATATTATTATACTCCATTTGGTTAGGTATTTAAATAAATGTAAACAATCTTGACATGTCTTTTTATTGAAATATACACTTTATAAATCAATAATTTTGCTAATTACAAAGTAATTATGTTATAAATTACATCATTACTTTGTAATTTGTACAAAGTAATTATGTTATAAATTACATAATTACTTTGTAATTTGCAAAGGTATTGATTTATAAAGTGTATATTTCAATAAAAATACATGTCAAGATTGTTTACATTTATATAAATACCTAACCAAATGGAGTATAGACTGCAGTGTGCAGCAATAGTAGGTATGCATTTTCTTTGGCATTTTACAAGTCTGCAATGAAACATATGACACTACAGTAAATTAAGACAGTAAGATTTTTAAATAAAAAAGTGTTTAAAAGAAAAACATTGGGTTTTTTTTATATAATAGCAACCAGTCTTTATAAAAAAAAATAGATTCGTTTAAATCGCACACAGTTATTAATTTGAAATACAAGAGTTGGCTATGCTAAAAATCCTACATGTATGAAATGTGTGTCACATTTCTTAGTAAAATAGAATTTAATGTACATATGTACTTTATAAAACTTGGAAAACTTAAAAAACTTTAAGACATAAAAATTATGAAAATATAATACAAAAGAATATAAAAGAAACAGATTCCTGATCTATATAAAAAGTGATCAAAAAGGTTGAGAAACAGGAACAATTTTACTTTGCTGGTCTTTTTCTTTGTACTTTTCAAAGTTACGTTCATATTTCTGGTTATTGTGAAGTTGCAGTAAAAACATATTTATCTTTAAAGTGGACTTATTACTTTATCACTTTTATAACAAATTTTATTGCAGTTATAAAATATTTATCAGTTACATAGACAGCAACAATATGGTAAATGATAGAAAACTACAGAGGGAATTGACATACAGAGCCAACCCTAAATATAGATAAGGTGAGGAAGATGATGACGATGTTGATTATAATATTAGACAGCAACATTCACATGGAAAGTCACCACGTTTATCCCAACATAATAAGGAAAGTAGGTATGATGTATTGAAAAACTTTGCACTATGTATTAAAAGAAAATAATAAGGTTTAAAATTGAAGTTCTCTGTATTTCAAACTAATTATTATGCTCCCGGCAAAGCAGGCAGTCTAAAAATAGTATTCTTAACTCACAAAAACAACAGTAACGCATAGTAGGTAAAAAGTTAATCTTAGCTGAAACAAGTGGTATCTTTCCAATGTTTTTTACACACAAGAAAAAAACATCAGTGAGAAACAGAAGTCAAAGAAGGAAAAGTGAGTAAAAAGAAATAATTTGGTTAACTTCAGCAATCATTATCACATTTTGACACGTAATGTCTGTGGTCTGAATGGCTCTGTGATAATAATTTTTCACCGGATTTATGTAACCATTCATCTGAGCCATCACAACAGTCACAAATACCATCATTAACTTTACTAGACGAGATCTTATTAATTATCACTGGTTTGCCACGATTCTGATAGTCACAGTAAAAAGTTCCATTTACACAAGCTCTTGTGCTGGGCTCATCAGTGGCATCTTCACAGTCGCAGTAATCATCGTTCACCCGTTCATAAGGGATCCTCTGCTCGGAAAATAAACACTTAAATTCACCACCATCTGGCCGATAAAGTGGCATGGACTTAAAGTAAACACCGTGTATAACGCCATTCTCGTTTATATATCTATCTGCTTCTGAACGAATGTGCAATTCTTTTCTGATCCCGTGGTCAATAACTGGTATAATTCGGCTAACATTCCTAGTTTCAGAAGATAAAGTTAGAAAGAAATACAGCTGGTACATTATAAAACATGACACCATACAAACTGTTATGACTATCATGTTTTTCTTCTTTTTTAAACTCATTATCACTGTGTAAGACATTGGGAAGTACTAAATAGAAATGTTTAGTGACTATAAATATTGAATTATCAAATAAATATGAGTTAACTTGCAAAAGTCGGCAATGTTTGATTCACAAATGTTTACTCAGCTGATTCCGACCGATATCAAAGAGTATATAATCAATTAATCACCGATAACCTGTCATCTGTCAAAGAGAATAAACGACACTACGATACGACGCAATGACGCAACGCAACTAGACATGGTACCTCCGGACTAGAAGATTGAAATGAGCCGAATACTCAACAGGAGCCGATAACCTAATCAGCTCCGAGCAAATGTTACCGACTCTCGCGAGTTATTTGATCCCCGTCGTAGATACCATGGTACAATAAAACAAGGTATTCTCTTCCCGTGACAGCTGATGACGTAGGTGGAACTTGACTATGTCATCAGTTTGATGTGCTGCCAGCTGCCACTGTGTGAAATTTAATTACCCGAGCCTAATGCATTTTTGAACTTTTTAAACCAATTTCGAATTAATAATCCATTATATCAATTTATAAAATATTGAATTCATGAATCACCCGAGAATCGCGAGATACTAAATAGCTAAGTTACTTAATATTTTTTTTTAATATTCGTGAACTAATTGAGAAAGTCCTTAAATTTACTGAAAAGAACAACCAGTGGCAACACTTTCGTGACGTAGACAAGTTCCATCTCGGGAAGAGAATACCTTGTTTTATTCTACCATGGTAGATACTTAGTCCCGCCGCCTCCCGCCAGCTCATCGGCGTTCTTCGGCTCGCGTCGCTCGCGATCCGCTAGTCATTCGTTTCGGCTCAATCGCATCACGGGTGTCGAGATCGGAAATACTCGGGACTCGGAAGGAATCGGACGGAGACTTCAGGTTATTCATCGTGCGCCGCCAAACAACGGCAAATGATATTATGATAGAATAAGATGCGAATGTTTTTTCTATAAATAAGAACAAGACAGATATTTGTTACTTTGTTTGCTCCAATACAGCTACAGACAGAGCCCGGTATCGGTTTTAATATATATTGAAACCGGTACCAAAACGGACGTGTGTATTCTTTCGATCCAAGATCCGATAGCGAGACTTAGCAGATCATGGAGCCGGAGTCAGTAAGGGAGTAGGAATCAATAAGATGAGTCGGTACTCGGTACCGAATGAGGATTCAGATTAGGTGAGCCAAAACGCACCTCGGAGTCGAGATTACCCATGTCTAGACGTCACGCAACGCAACGCAACCTGAGGTGCTATTTTTCAAACGCGGAGTCACTAAATTAACGGTTTTTTGTATGGAAAAACCACTCGTTTAGGTGACTCCGCGTTTCAAAAATAGCACTTCTATGCCGATAATTCCGGTATACAGATAAGCGAAAAAAAAAAGTTTTTTTTGTAGCGAACTGCCTTTGGCGAAAAATGGCGACAGCGAGACCCCAATGCGCGAAATACCAAAAATAACAACAAACTAGTCAGCGAAAAAAATCGTTAGCTCGAATGCTTCGTCAGCGAAAACCACGAAAAAGAAATATACGAAAGCTAAAGCCACTTCAAAGAAAGACTTTTGAGACTTTTTGATAAAAACCAGTGGACTCGTACAGATTTGTCGCCAGAAGCTCCCTTGAAGCAAGCAAAGGACCTATAATTGTATTAGTTTGGGATTGGGATTAAGATTAATTAGGTTAGGTAGGATAGTAGGAATAAAGAAGAGATAAATGAAGATGGGCTCGGCTCTAAAGGACTAGTACTATCCAGAGCCGTAAGCCCGTAAACTAATTTAAAAAAAGGAATTGTGATAGGTGGCAGGTGACAGAAAGTGACACAAGTGAGAGTTCAGTGTTGACAGAGCTGACAGCTTTTTGTCTGTAGTCTGTTGACAGATTTCTGATTGATTGTGTTGTGTGTGACGATGATTTTCTACGAGAGATAAAATAAATATTTATTTTCTTGCACATTTTTCAGAGGTTTAAGTTATTACAAATTCTTTATTGATATGTAATTCTCAATCTAGCACTGAAATACCGTACGAGCTTTCGATATGAGTTACCTAACCGTGGACCGCCAGGCTTCGTCTTCGAGTAATAAAACTGACGATTCCAGTGATACCAATGACGATTTGGAGGTAAAAATTGATATCTAGCATTCTTTCTCTGATTATTTTGTATTTCACATACCTTAATCAGCTTAAACTTAAAACTGCAAAGGCCTTCTTATATACTGTTATCTTTGGCTTTATTATGCCCGTTTATCTATTCTTTTCCTTCTTCCCTCTTATTGACAATATATCTTAACTAATCACGTCACCTAAAGCATGTCATCTTGTGACACTACCTTACTAAATGTATAAACCAAAATCATACATACATAATATCATGCCTGTTTCCCACAGGGGTAGGCAGAGACTATGGACCTCCACTTGTTACGAACCTGACAAACCTCTTTTGCTTCATCTAAACTCATTAATCTCTTCATACATGCCCTTCTGTTATGGGTACTTTTTACCTCTCCTTTTCTTAGAACGTCTGCAAAAATCATATCCATAATCAAATGATTACAATCCCCAGTACTGTCATAATTACATGTGATAAAATAAGAGAACTTATCTCTCATTTTATCACATGTAATTATGACAGTACTGGGGATTGTAATCATTTGATCCTCATCAATCATCTATCATCATAAAATCATACCATGGTTATCACAAGCAGACTCAAGGTCAACTCAAGAGGTTGCGGTGAGGCTATTCTGTGTTTCTCTATTAGATTTAATGAGAAAATGATAATTTTTCAAAATTGAAAACTGACTTTGACACTACCGATTCTGACAAAATTTCTATAGGACCATAGGCATACTTCTACTATGTGAACATGTTGCAGATATTGCACAGCAGTATCTGAACTCTGATTTTATTTAGTTTAAGAAATAAAATAATATTCGTTGGATATTTTCATCTAGTTTTATTGATGACAGAACAAGAAAGATAAAAGAACATAGCTAGTCAAAAATAGGTAAGTGACATGAAATAAAATAATGAAAAAGAAATCAACCACAAAAGAGTTTTGTCTTATCACCTCAGTTACCTATATGTACCTAACATTTTTCAACACTCCTCCTTAAATGAGGTATAAGAGCCCGTTCAACTCCTCCTCAAACTTGCATTCCTTTTATACATCTTTCATGTCTCTCTCTGCTAAGTCTTTTCGTCAATACATCTGCAGGCATCTCATTTGTGGGTAGGTATTGCAGACTTACCTTACCCTTTCTCACCATTTCCCGAATATAGTGATGCCTAAAATCTATATGTTTAGTTCAACGGTGGTGCATGGGATTCTCCGCAATTTGAATTGCAGACTGACTATCACTAAATAGTTCCACCGCATCATTAATCCCAGTCAGCTCGGCTAGCAATGCTGTCAAGAATGCGGACTCTCTGCATCCCTCTGATAGAGCCACATATTCAGCTTCTGCACTTGACATTGCCACAGTCGTTTGTTTTCGACTCTCCAATGCTATGGGACATCCTCCAAATGTGAATACAAAACCGGTATATGACTTTCTATCACATACATCCCCTGCGTGATCTGCATCCACATAGCCAACAAGCTTCTTTCCCGTCTTTTTAAAAATCAGCTCAAATTCTTTAGTTCCTTTTAAATACCTGAGCACACGTTTTGCAGCTGTCCAGTGTGATTGATCATAACAACTGTTAAACTGGCTCAAATAACTGACTGCAAATGCAATATCAGGTCTTGAACAGACCGCTAAGTACATCATTGAACCTATCAGCTCCCTGTATGGTAATTCAGTTGATGAAGTGTTCTTCTTTCCTTGTTTCACAAGTTTAATTCCACTTTCAATAGGAGTCTTCACACTTTTGCAGTCACTCATTCCAAATTTCTTCAGCACCTCAACAACAAACAAGCGGCTTTTAAAGCCTGGGCTGCTACGCGCGACTCAAAGGACCCGGCATCTTCTGAACTAAAGAAGCTATTTAATGCTGCCTCCAGATCATGCAAGAAAGTAATTGCCGCAGCGAGGTTTAGGCATACGCGCAGGATTGGCGAGAAACTAATCAGCCATCCCTCTGGGAGCCGTGCTTTTTGGTCTCTTGCCAAAGCTGCGCAAGGGAATTTTTGTCGTACCTCCTTACCATCCTTGCGCAAACCCGATGGCTCACTAGCTCATTCCGCAAAAGAGAAAGCCGACCTCTTGGGCTCTCTTTTCGCGTCGAATTCTACGCTCGACGACGGGGGAAAGACACCACCAACCATTCCTATTTGTGAACACGCCATGCCTGAAATTCGCATTACACAATGTTCAGTGCGGCGTGCTCTTTGTTCCCTCGATGTCAACAAGTCTAGCGGGCCAGATGGTATCCCTGCTTTAGTGCTACGTAATTGTGCCCCGGAGCTGACGCCGGTTTTGAAGCGCCTATTCCTGCTCTCTTATAAAACCGGAAAAGTACCATCTTCATGGAAGGTAGCCTTTGTTCATCCTATTCCCAAGAAGGGTGATCGCACAGACCCATCCAACTATCGGCCTATTGCTATTACCTCTTTGCTCTCCAAGGTGATGGAGCGCGTAATTAATACGCAGCTTCTCGGTTATCTAGAAGCAAACCAGCTTATTAGCGATCGTCAGTACGGCTTTCGCCACGGCCGCGGTGCTGGTGACCTTCTGATATATCTCACACACCAATGGGCAGCTGCCATTGAGAGTAAGGGGGAAGCATTAGCAGGCAGTCTAGACATCACCAAAGCCTTCGATCGGGTTTGGCATAAGGCACTTCTATCGAAGTTACCATCCTATGGGCTGTCCGAAGGGTTATGCACTTGGATCGCCAGCTTCTTATCTGGGCGTAGCATACAAGTCGTTGTAGACGGCCTATGCTCTGAAACTATGCCAATCAATGCTGGCGTTCCCCAGGGTTCTGTGTTATACCCTACTTTGTTCCTTCTGCATATCAATGACATGTTACTTTCTGGTAACATTCATTGTTATGCGGATGACAGTACGAGCGATGCACATTACAATGGTCGTGCGAAAATGACCCCAGCAACCGTTGCAGAGAGCAGAACTAAGCTTGTGTCTGAGATTGATTCCACCCTCGAGAAAGTCTCAGAATGGGGTGGTGAGAATTTAGTCTCCTTTAACCCTTCTAAGACACAAGTTTGCGCATTTTCTGCCAAGAAAACCCCTTTTACTGTAGCGCCTCAATTTCAGAACACTCCCCTAACGATCTCTAAAAGTATTGGGATCCTAGGTGTCGAAATATCGAGCGAAGTCCAATACCGGGGTCATTTGGAGAATAAAGCCAAACTGGCGTCTAATAAACTTGGTGTGCTCAACAGAGCGAAGAAGTTCTTTACACCGGGTCACAGGCTTTTACTTTACAAAGCCCAAGTCCGACCACACATGGAGTACTGCTCGTTTCTCTGGGCTGGAGCACCAGAATACCAACTCCTTCCACTTGACTCGATCCAACGTCGGGCTGTACGTATTGTCGACGATCCCAAACTTACAGACAGATTAGAAACACTAAGACACCGGAGAGACGTGGGCTCTTTATGTATGTTCTATCGTCTCTACAACGGGGAGTGTTCTGAGGAACTTTTCAATTTGGTGCCACCGTCACGATTTTACCACCGCACCTCGCGTCACAGAGAGAGAGCTCACCCTCATATCTTAGACGCCTGGTATCCAAAAACCACTAGGGCATCACGTTCATTTTTCCCCAGGACGTGTCAGATGTGGAATAAGCTTCCAGCTGAGGTGTTTCCTTTGCGCTACAACATGGGGTTCTTCAAAAGGTGTGTTAATAGGACTCTAAAAGGCCGGCAACGCATAGACGGCACCTCCGGTGTTGTATGTGTCCATGGGCAGCGATGACCTTTTACCATCAGGAGGCTCGCTTGCTCGTTTGCCGACTTAAAACATAAAAAAAAAAAAAAAAAAAAAAAAAAAACCTCAAGATACTCAGTTTGGTTGAGTTTAATAGAGTTCTTCTGACATTTGATTTTCATTCCTAGAAAAACATTTACTTTTTTTTTTTTATGTTACTTCTCCTAGGTCTTTCATATCAAATTTTGATTTAAGCTCCTCTTTCAGTGATATTCTGTCTTTCTCACTGTTCCAAAAAATGAGAATATCATCCACATAAACAGCTATAAACATCATACTGTTATGTTTCTTCCTCATATAGACACAAGGTTCAGTTTCGCATCTCTTGAAACCTATATCCAGCAAAACCTTGTTCAGTTTCTCATACCATGCTCTCGGAGCCTGCTTTAGACCGTAAAGAGCTTTCTTCAAAAGACAAACATGTCCTTCTTTTCCTTGCTCTTCAAAACCTTTTGGCTGTCTCATATAAACCTTTTCTTTTAAGTCTCCATTTAAGAATGCAGTTACAACATCCATTTGGTCAACTTTAAGATCATTCTCTACGGCTAGGGCTAACAGCAATCTCAAAGTACTGGGACGTACTACAGGCGCAAAGGTTTCATTGTAGTTTAATCCTTTTATCTGTGTAAAACCTCTGGCTACGAGTCTTTTTATTATTAAGCCCTCTTGCTGGACTGTGATTCCAGCGTGTCTTGAGACACATAGGCCTCTTCCAACGTTTTCCAACTGTTTCTGTCTCTGGCTCTTCTTCTCCAGAGTTTTCCTCCAATCTTCTTAATATCATCGTCCCATCTTTTGAACTGCCCTCCTCTCTTTCTTTTGCCATCTCGGGGGAGCCATTCAGTTACGATTTTTGTCCATTTTTCTCTACTTTCCCGTGTCATGTGACCAGTCTATCGCCACTGCAGCTGTTTTATTTTCTTAATTACATCCTCTACCTTTGTTTGCTGTCTCACTTTCTCTGCTCTTTTGCCAACCCTTTAGCTTGTATCCCAGCATGCTCCTCTCCATGCTTCTTTGACATGTCCTCAGCTTCCTAAGTTGACTCTGTGTAAGGGACCAAGTTTGACAACCATATGTCAAGCATGGGAGAATACATATATTGAACACTTTCCTTTTGGCTACAATGGGAAACTCCTTACCTTTCATAACTTCTTTTAAAGACCAGTATCTTTTCCATGCGCAGGCCACTCTATTAGATATTTCTATCTCACTTTGATCCATAAAGGATATTAATTGACCTAAGTAGCTGTATTCTTTGACATAATCTATGCACTCCTTGTCCACTATAATAGGTATCTCTTCTCTGTTTGTTAAGATTTTTGTCTTGGTTTTATTAAGGTTGAGACCGGCCAATGCGCTCTGTTTGGTGAGGTCATGCAGCATAGTTTGCAGTGTTGCGGCGTTATCGGATATAAGAACTAGATCGTCCGCGAATCTTAAGTGACTTAGTTTCTTGCCATTTATGTTTATACCTAGGTTATCCCATTCTAAATTCCTGAAGATTTTTTCTAAAACAGCTGTGAACAGTTTCGGAGATAGGGGGTCCCCTTGCCTGACTCCTCTCAATATTGGAAATTCATCTCCGATGGAATCAAGTTGTATTTGTGCGGAGCTATTGGAGTAGATTGATCTGATTATTCGTATGTATTTGTTAGGGATTCCTTGTTCATGGAGGGCTTGCCAAAGTGAGTTATGGGTTATAGAGTCAAAGGCTTTGCTGTAGTCGACAAGTGATATATATATTGGTTTTCCATACTCTTTGCATTTCTCAACTATCTGTTTGAGGGCGTGGATGTGGTCTAGTGTTGAATATCCCGTACGAAATCCTGCTTGTTCAATAGGTTGCTCATTGTCTAGTAGTTTGGCTATCCGATTCAGAATTAGTTTCGCGAATATTTTATATAAATTTGACATAAGACTAATTGGTCTGTAGTTTTCAATCATGTTACGATCTCCTTTCTTATGAATGAGAATAATTATGCTCTTTGCCCATTGTTTTGGGATGTGTTCTGATATTAGTATGTCGTTGAAGAGATCAGTTAGTTCCTTGATCTTATCTGGCATGATTAGTTTGATGTCTTCGTTTCTTATATTGTCGGGGCCAGGAGATTTTTTATTGCTTCGCTACGAGTCTTGCTTTATATCGAATATTCCCCAGGCCCTTTTTTATTCTAAAAATCCATTTAGAATCGACGAAGTAGCCGTTAGTATTTTCTACCAACTCCCAAGTTTGATTTTTCT
Source organism: Acrobasis consociella (assembly GCA_963555685.1). Taxonomy (NCBI): domain Eukaryota; kingdom Metazoa; phylum Arthropoda; class Insecta; order Lepidoptera; family Pyralidae; genus Acrobasis; species Acrobasis consociella. Next base: position 2,021,483 of record OY743116.1, read on the forward strand.
TAATTGCATCAAGCTCTTCTTGAATGGCCTTCTGCCATTTATCTTTGTCATTTCTTGATAGAGCTTCCTCTACAGTTAAGGGATCTTCCTTTATATCTTCTTCTGCATAATAAAGAATATAATCATCAAATTTTGTAGGCTTTCTTTCTCTAAGAGGATATCTTCTTTCAGGAACATCAACAATAGTTTCAGATCTGGATACAGAATCTTCTCTATCATGCATCACAGGTTCCGAAACTTCTACTCTTCCATTGTGTTCAGCAATTTCAATTTCATTCCCTACTTCTGGTAAGAGTACCTCTTCCTCTACGGTTACATTTTCCATACACCTCTGTTCACCTACATCTTCACAGTCGAAGAAATCATCATTTTCTCTTCGCACTTCATGTTGTTCAATTGGTTGGTGAACATTTGAAGAAGCATCAATTTCTTTGTTCATTATAGGTGTCTCCCAGCTGTTATCTGATGATATTACATCTTTTGTATCATCAGTCTTTTCTACATAAGCGCCAATTTGATTTTCAAAGAAAACTACATCTCTTGCTTTGTTTATGCTATGCGTTACTGGATCTATCAGTCTGTATCCTTTCGATGTTTCGCAGTAGCCGACAAACAGCAGTTCTTTCGACTTTGAATCAAATTTCTTCCGCTTTGGTTTTGGAACATGCATAAACGATACAGCCGAAAATCTTTAAATGACTTAGGTCTACTTTTCTATTAGACCATGCTTCTTCAGGTGTCTTTCCTTTAACAGCACGTGTTGGACATCTGTTCTTCAAGTAAACCGAAGTATTTACCGCTTCAGCCCAATATTCTTTGCTAAGTTTCGCTTCTTCAAGCATGCTTCTGGCTCGTTCCACTATCGAACGGTTTGCCCTTTCACTGACTCCATTTTGTTGTGGTGTGAAATCCACAGTTAACTGATGAATTATGCCACTATCTTGCAAAAAAGAATCCACTTGTTTGTTGACATACTCCTTCCCGTTGTCTGTTCGAATGGTCTTAATATGTTTACCAGTCTGCTTTTCAACTAGCTTTTTAAACTCTACCAACTTCGAATAAACTTCACTTTTGTTACGCAAAAAATAAACAAAAGTTTTTCTCGATTTATCGTCAATAAACGTTAGGAAATACTTATACCCTGAAAATGAAGCAGTTTCCATGGGGCCACATACATCACTATGTATTAGTTCAAGGAGTTCAGTAGCACGCGTACTCTTCTCTTTCGGAAAAGGTAAAGTGGTTTGCTTACCTTTCAAGCATGACACGCATTGAACTAAGCCTGGGTCCTTGAAACATATACCTCTAGCCAGTTTGTCACGTAGTATTTTCATGTTAACGAGTCCTAAATGTCCAAGTCTGCGATGCCATAGTTGAATTTCACCATCTGGATTTGTATTCAAAGCTGAAAACAGATCAGTATTAGAATTGGATTTCACTGTATAAATCCCTTTCTCTTCCTTGCATACCAACTCAGCCTTACCATGCACTTGACATTCTTCTGCTTTATACAACTCGCAACCTCTTTTCGAAAATACCACCACAAAGTTACGATTCACCAACGTACTTACACTCAACAGATTCGCAGCTAACTTCGGCACGAAGACAGCTCCCTTCACACTCACGCTCAATTCCTTTGAACAGACATCACCTCGGCCTTCACCTTCCACCCTGTTACCATTCGCACAGGATATTTGAATTGGCTCTTCTAACTTCAAGTAATTATTTAACCAATCCTTCCTATTCGTCATATGGAATGACGCGCCTGAGTCCAAAATCCATTCTTGTGAATTGTTTCTATATGTGTGAAGAGCTGTATGCGTAGTATGTGCTTTACTGTTATGTTTATTTAGGCAAAAACGAGCTCGATGTCCAGCCCCACACACATAGCATTCTAACTTCTTTTTAGCTGTCTTTCCGTTGTTATTTTCCTTTGATTTACTGCTCTTGCTGTTTCGAGAAGCACTCAAAGCATTCTCCGGCGAATCTGTGCATTTCTGTGATGAATTACTATCAATCTGCAGCAACTTTGTCTTAATATAGTCAGTTGTCAACGTTATGTTGCTATTTTCGATAGCCATTCTCATTGGCTCATACTGCTCTCCTAGTCCTTGTAGCATAAGTGCAGCTAACAACTCGTCATCTATTTCTTTGCCCATATCTGCCAACTGATTGGCCAGTGACAATATTTCAGTGACATACTCTCTTGGACTACTGTACATACTTAACTTTTGACTGACAAGGCGTCCTAGCAATCGACATCTGTTATTAACTCCTTGGTCTTCAAAAGCTGTTCTTAAGGCATTCCAGCTCTCTTTAGCTGTAGTTGCTTTCTTCACATGTACCAAGCAGTGTGGCTTCACCATTAGTAGCAACTTTGCACGTACCTTCTTATCTATCTTAGCACTAGCAGCATCAGACGGTGTTTCTTCTATGTAATCCCATAAATCCTCCATTACAAGATAAAGCTCCATTTGGATTTTCCAGGTAGCGTAATTTGACGCACCATCCAATTTTTCAATACCTTGCAGTAACCCCCCAGGGTTAGATCCATGTGTGTGCTGCATGTTCGCACCAGCACTAAAATCACTAACAGCACCGTCACTTTCGTTCATTTTATATCCAACGTCGTACTGGATCGAAAACGAAACGCACGCTCTGCTACCATGTTGCAGATATTGCACAGCAGTATCTGAACTCTGATTTTATTTAGTTTAAGAAATAAAATAATATTCGTTGGATATTTTCATCTAGTTTTATTGATGACAGAACAAGAAAGATAAAAGAACATAGCTAGTCAAAAATAGGTAAGTGACATGACATAAAATAATGAAAAAGAAATCAACCACAAAAGAGTTTTGTCTTATTACCTCAGTTACCTATATGTACCTAACATTTTTCAACAGAACAATACACCATAGGTCACTGCTCGCTAAGAACTCCCTACTGCATATCCCACTATGCAGTGGTCGCTGCATGTAGGTAGAGTATATTTTCAATACTTAAATGGGAGTGACAGAGGCCTGGCTCAGCGGATTCATCTACTTAAGTGACAGCAGGCAGGCATGTAGCATGACAAACCAATGGCTGATGGGGCAAAAACTTCTTAAATGGCAACCACATATTGGCAAGCAAAGTGTAGGATACCCACCTACAAGGTGGTCAGACAACCTGACCTAAGTTGCTGGATAATGCTGGATACAGACCACTTTAGATTAATCATTTTGGGAAGGGAGAGGCCTATGTCTAGCAGTTGATGTCATGTGGTTGAAATGATCATGAGATATGTGTACTAATAGGCAAGACAAATGGAAAAATATTTTTGATTGTAGGTTAGATTATTAAAAAATATTGGACACGTATTTTTTCTCTTCTTTGAGAAACCAAAAATGCATGACGCATTCGCATGACGTCACGGCTGGGTACGATTTTTACTTAAGTGTGATGTCACAAGCCTCCACTCCGGAACTTTGACGCTCTGTATCTTTGTGAATTTTTACTTTTTTGGTAAACTGAAAAATACAGGTCCATTACTTTTGGATAATCTAAAAGACGGACTAATTACAATTGACTAATTACAATTATACTTTTCGGACCCTGTCATCACCCCTATTTTTCTATGGTGTCTAATTTCAGGTGGACAATTCAAAGAGTGTTTTGCTCAAGATTGCAACTTTGTACGCGGAGCAGCTGATGAGCGACCTTACACTGCAGGTGGCAGGTGTCAGCTACCCGGCTCATAGACTGATCCTGTGCGCCAGCAGCGAGGTGTTTCAGGTAAACACCTTATTTATTTAAACTTTATTGCACAGTTAAAATGTACGAGTGGCAGATCTAATGCCATATACCATTCTCTTCCATTACCAACAACCATTAGACTGAGCAGAAAAATAAAATTCGTGATTAAGTAAAATAATTATAAATATGTAACAAATAATGCTTTGCTTTCTTTCTGCTTTCTTTTAATCTATTATTTAACTGAGGCTTCAGTTCACTTTGTGTGACAGCCTCATGGGGGACTTCAATTAAGTATCATCTAACTTCTGTGCACCATTAGTAATGTATTTTACTATATATCTTTTTATCAAGTACACCAGATTTCATTAAAGGTACAATGATGTATACCGCAGGTATCACTTTTATGTAGAAAAGCAGTTCAATCCCTTGATGTACACCCGTGGTCTTAACTCACTTTTATATTTAGTTTCAAATATCAAATCTTGCAAGTTAAATTGGACCCAATTCCCGGTTTCCGATCGAACTGAAATCCTGCACACATACGTATATCGCGTGACAATGCAATATTATGATGACATGGAGCTGATCTGATGATGGAGAGGAGAGGTGGCCATACTCTGTTATGAAACGAAGCAACCCCATCTGATTTGGGCTCGTTTGATTCGGCTTGAGGGACTTAAAACTATTGAGTTCATTGTTTTTTGGTTATTATAATGATTAAATTTTCATAGGTGATGTTGATGAATCGAGAATGGAGTGAATGGCGCGAGAGTCGTATCGTGCTACAAGAAACCCCTTCCGCCGCCGCTGTCTTCCCACACTTCCTAAAGTAAGTAGCAACTGTCGTTCACAGAATGGAATTAAAAGGGGATGGAAGATAGCAAGCTGAGGGTTAATGATTGGAATAGATAATTTCGGCCTTCTACATCATGAGACAAGGCACAAAACGAACAATGCTGTTAATTTGTGCTGTGAATAAAAATATTATCACTTTCCTTGGAACAGAGTGGTGTACCTGAAGAAGCGGTTACTTTGCTTTCTATAACCGCTTTTAAAATAAAATCAACTATGTCAATAGAAATATACGAAGAAAATATAAGCCGACATTGAACGGCTTATTAACCTATAAAGAATATATGATTAGGTAGGTATTTCATTGTTTAATAGTTTGCTAGCCCAAATTTCCACCCAACACCACTGCTAGGTACATACACACCGTGATTTTTCATTGGTTTTGAAGCCGAAGGCCACTTCATAGGTATCGTTAGTAAGACCTAATTAGCTAGTCAAAATAAAAATTCAGAAACAAAAACTATAGTCTAAAACTCGAAAGTAAAATTGTGAGATCAATTAGTAGTACCGCCGCCATACACCGCCCGCCGGCCGGCCGGGGTCATCGACATCACGCAGCTGGCGGCCGGCGTATAACTACGTGGTCTCGATCGAAAATCATTTACGCAACTTTTTTATCTTACGACATACAGAAATTTGGATAACATATATGGATAGAAGAATTTATTTACTATACGACATTTATTTTTCCAAAACCAATAAAAAGTCAGCGTGTATATAGATGGCGCTTGTTTGACAGTGTCATATATATTACAACTTTGAAGCTTCATTCTTGTCCGTTTCAGATATTTTTAATTATCACGGCTGTGAACCTTATTTCTTGATTGTTCCAGATACTTCTACACTGGCCAAATAAAGATATCATACCAGACTGTTTTGCCGGTGCTCTCTCTAGCAGACAAATATAATGTTAAGGTTTGTATTTCATATTTGTTTCTCATTTCTCTTAAATTCAATCTCTATAATCAAGTGGTCACAGGCTGGAACAAGCTATCAGATAATGTTGTGCAGCTTCAAAAATAGACTAGACAAAAACAACATCTCCAAACATCAAGACGCACACGCATCAGCTTAATAAGCTGCTAGTGTGTTCTACAATAAATAATAATTTTTTTTTACGGAGTGGGGTGAAAAGGTACTTTGGGAGATTTGCATGGGGATACAGATCCAACACAAAGCCACCTTGTAGGTGGGTATCCTACAATTTTGAAAAGTTGATGTTATGCGCCGCTCCCGCAAAAACCCTTTCTTGGATATATCAATGAAAGGTGAGGAAGGCACGAAAAGAATCTATTGCAAGAAAAATGTGACGTTTAATGGGATATGAAGAGAGGTTCAGATAGACTGATGCTGGACCTATTTCAATAGAACCACGTCACATGACCTGTCACAACAATGATTATTGACTATTTGTGCGGCAAGTGGTGGCTTGCTCCTCACTAGATGCCAACTAGTATTGTATACCTATTGCCAAGATTCCCCGATATTATTGTCTATTCTTTCGATTAGCTTTTACTATCCGTAGCTTTAGCAGTTGGGACTTTCCACGATTTCTACAAAGCCAGTCTGTAGATAGGACAGCATCTTTATGCTTATAAAGATGCTGTCTATCCTATGTCCATATACGTGATGAGCACAAGGATATATATTTATGTAATTAATTAGCAAAAAATTTTTGCGCATTACATACTAACTGGATGTGTAGATTCAATATAACACTGTACAATGTTTTACTATAAAGTTGCCACTCCTGGCTTATACACAATGATGGATCGAACTAGATACAATGGGTTTCATTAGTACTGTAGGGACACATATGCCGAGAAAGCGTTTTTAACCTAGTGCCTCGATGCGACGACGCGGCTCGCCAGTCGTCCGTCGCTCTTGTGATCGTGAATACACGTGTCCCTAGATAACTTTCCGTGTGATTAGTTTGTCTGTTTCTTTGTATAACCAGAACTAGTGCTGTTTGTTTAATATGTACGTGTGAACGTTGTGAACTGAAATATAGAAAAGTATACAGTGTTGTTGACTTACCCTTCTGAACCTTTATAACTAGGTACCTTACACTCACCTAGACAGACTCTTAGCTAGAAAACATACTACAGAAGCTACTGCTTCAGTGATATCTTTGGAGTCAGATAATCAAGTGCATAAGTACAAAGGTACCTACAGTACCTTAGTGGTCGTTATAGTACATAAAGCCATGCAATATTTTCCAGGATCTAGTCAGCCTATGCCTCAGCTTCATGTCGACGCACGTGGCGCAGGCCGCCAAGCGCGGGCAGCTCATCGCGTGGATGCAGTACACGCAGGCCTGCTCGCACGACCTCGTCGCCAGGGTGAGTGACACTGACTAGTGCGGACAAGGCCTAGATCTACCTTTTTTTTAATTTTTTTAGGGACTTAGTTGAGGAATAAAGTTCATACTCCACCGTCTAGAGCATAGCTCTTCCACACAGCTCTTCCAGCTTGATTAAGGTGATATGCTCCACTGTCACAAACGAAAGATCTTCCCACCAGACATGGATTTGCGGTTGGAGAACCGCTTCTCTTGTACATGACGTTGAGACTCATCAATTTCTATATTCTAGGTGTATTCTAGGTTGTATATATGCAACCAGATGTAGGAACTCTAATATTGAGATGTAGGATATGACAGCGCCATCTCGTATGCCTCTTATGAACTATAGTGTCAGTAGGTATAAAGTAGACATTGGTAATCTCGACTCCGAGGTGAGTTTCAACTCACCTAATCTTAATCCTCATTCGGTACCGACTCATCTTATTGACTCCGAATCCCTTATCGACTCCGGCTCCCTTAACGACTCCGGCTCCCTTAACGACTCCGGCTCCCTTAACGACTCCGGCTCCCTTATCGACTCCGGCTCCCTTATCGACTCCGGCTCCATGATCTGCTAAGTTTTGCTATTGGATCTTGAATCAAAAGAAAACACGTCCGTCTTGGTACCGGTTTCAATACAGAATATATTGAAACCGATACCGGGACATCTGTCTGTAGCTGTATTGGTGATTTCGCATTTACGAAAACAAAAAGTAGTTTGCTAAGCAGCAAACTGAGCAAACAGTGTAACAAATATCTGTCTTGTTCTTATCTAAAGAAAAAATATTCGCATCTTATTCTATAATTTGCCGTTTGATGGCGGCGCACGATAAATAACCGAAGCCTCCGTCCGATTCCTCCCGAGTCCCAAGTATTTCCGATCCCGACACCCGTGATGCGGTTGAGCCGAAACGAATGACTAGCGGATCGCGCGCGACGCGAACCGAAGAGCGTTGATGAGTTGGCGGGAGGCGGGACTAAATATCTACGACGGGGATCTAATAACTCGCGAGAGTCAGTAACATTTGCACGGAGCTGATTAGCTTATCGGCTCCTGTTGAGTATTCGGCTCATTTAAATCTTCTAGTCCGGAGTTACCCATGTCTAGTATAAAGTATAGTGGCATTAAGGTCGCCACACTCAGATGAAATGATGAGGTGAGGAATGAGCTTCTTCGTCATCATCCGAGCGTATTTTCTTGGTTGAATCCTCAGCAGTAATGCTTCAAAGCCCGGGGTTCACTACCTACCTAACCAAGGTGATTTGACGAGGCCATTGGTTTTTATAAAGAGCGACTGCTGACCTCCACAACCCAAAGGGTAAAGTAGAACCAATATTTGGGCAGTTTGATGATCAAACGCTAGATGGCGTTCGGGAATTCGGGACCCACAGTTTATACGTGCTTTCCGAAACACGGAATCATCTTTCTCTTTGGCTAATCGGGTGATTCAAGTCTGCAATATCCTAACCAGGCTAAAAACAATTTATCATAAAGTATTTTTCTCAGTGGCATTCGATTCGAACCATGACGTCCAGATCCCATGGCGAACTTGACAACTGGACCACGGAGGCATTTAGGAATGAGCTTCCTACCACTGTTTTCTTTAGAGACTACTTGAGTGATTTTTTTTTAAAACGACTCAACTGTACGAATGGTTCTTCCATACAAAAAAAAAAATCATTAAAATTAGCCGAAGAGGCCAATTAACAATGAGTGCTTGCCCATAGATAATCCTTTGTTCTCTTTTCTTCATCTTAGTGGACTTTACAGTTTTGTTTTCCAACGATGAAAGGGTGTCATTCTTTTTATTTTGCGCCCAGGCTTGCCAGAACTTCGTGAAGTGGAACCTGGAGTGGGTGTGGTCGGACGGCGAGCTCGAGCAGCTGGAGGGGGAGACGCTGGTGCAGCTGCTGCAGCAGAGCGACCTAGTGCTGCACAACGAGATGAGCTTGTACGGGTATGTCGCAGTAGTGTGCGTCTCATACAGACATGGTGTGGTCGGTCGGCGAGCTCGAGCAGCTGCAGGGGGAGACGCTGGTGCAGCTGCTGAGAAAAGTAAAAATACGTGTACAATATTTTTTATACCTTAAACGATGGACAAAAATATTCTTCTATAATTTTTTGTTTCTCAGAGAAAAGTAAAAATACTTGTACAATGTAACCGATGGGTGAAAAATATTTTTCCATTCATGTCATGCCTGTTGCCAGGTTCGTAGTCCGGTGGCTGAACAAGCAGCGCGAGCGCTTGAACGACAGCGACCTGAGCGAAGAAGACAAGAAGGCGCACTGGGAGTCGCTGGTCGCGGCCGTCTTCTCACACGTCAGGTACGTGCAGGGGCTCGGGCACAGAATAACTACTAGTACTGTGAGTACAGAAGCCTTACTCAGCAAAGGAATTCAAAGAAATATCTACAATGTCGTTATGGTTTAATTGAGCTCGCGTCAGAACTCTGCACCTTTTTATTTAAATACCTAGAAGTGCATTGCAAGCCAATTTCATTCTTATTACTCTAGAGGTACGATTAATGTCACTGAATTTTCCACTCCGGAGTGGTCGCCGGGCGCATAGTAATAATGTAGGTATATTTTCAATACGTAAACGGAAAGTGATACAGGCCTGGCTTGGGGGCTGGCAGTAGGGGGTGCCCCCTACCCTAGATAGAGAATACAAGAAAAAACGTTTCTGGAGAAGGGGCACCGGCCAGTCGACAGAAAAAAAATAGGAAGGCATGTTGAGATTCCGCCCCTCGTAAAAAAGGGGTGGTAAGCTTTAAAATTTTGAGTACGGAGGTCACATTTCAAGAAAAAAAAAACAGCATCGTCATCAGTTCTTTTGTTTAAGGGTCCCCCGACCCTAGACCAAAATACAACTTTCCATACAAACGTAGTCTACGTTTTATTTCAAAACGACATGTCCGATTTGGGCAAAATATTGTAATTTCAAAGATATTGCAATTATCTAGGTTTATAACTAGTTTCCTACAGTAAAAATATGAACTTGAAATAGAATATAGTGTTTTATATCATTTTTGACCATTAGTATGGGAAACTTCTAAATCGTTATATTTTCTTTCCAGTTCATAATTTTACTATAGGAACCAGTTATAACCCTAGATAATTGCAATTTCTTTACAATTACCAATTTTTACCGAAATCAGACATGTGGTTTCATAATTAAACGTAGACTACGTTTGTATGGAGAAGTCTAGGGTAAACTCTTAAGAGCAATGATGACACAAACAGACACAGTCAGACACACATCACTTTCTTCTCTTTTTGCGTCAGGGATGAATAAGAGGAGGTTCTTATGTTCGACATTTAGGTATGCAACTAAAATGAACATTTATCTGGTTAATCTTTTCAATTTCGTCAAATAATGGAAGGTGCTCGGTGGCCCAACGGGATTGCCCATTACTAGCGTTTTCGCAAGTTAAGCGACAACGGGCGTAATCTGCACTTGTATAAACATTTCTCGAGCTCCGCCCTGCTCCGCAAGGCACGTCAGCTTGAAAAATCTGACACCGGTGTTGGCCATTTACACACGAAAAACAAAGTCAGAATATTTCCACCCAGTTCCGTCACTGCTACTACAATTTAAAAAAAAAAATTCTGCACTTTATGTCTTAAGATAGTACAAAAGGTACAACTTAATGCTAAGCATTGTCTACCAGTTCACCTTTGGGACGTTTGGGACTTTTGTCGTAGGTTCCCGATGATGTGTCCGAAGCAGCTGGCGAAACTGCTGCTGTGCCCGTTGACCCAGGAGCATAAGGAGTTCTTCATGGAGCGGATGGCCATCGCTATGAGCTACCAGTCGGGTGAATATTTTTTTTAATTAGCCTAATTCGTGTTATCGACTTGCCACAGTTTGAGAGGGAATGGTTGAAAGTGGCACACGATCGAGATATTTAGAGGAAGATGGGGGAGATCTTTGCCCAGCAGTGGGTAAATATTTTGGTTAATATTTTATGTTAAAACAAAAAATATCACTGAAATGAAATATTTTCTGAAAGCAGCAAGAAAATTGGTTATTTGATGAAGTAGGTAGTATTTAGCATTTAAAATTTAAGAGTGGGTGCATAGTAGGGACATCTCACTATCTCTTTCGTACGCGCGAGACCTAATAGCAGTGAGTGCTGTACAGTTTTCCCTTCCAACCGATTGTAAAAGCTTATTAACTTATTTTTTGGCAGATAAAAAAAATGGTTTTCGCTTTAGGATTGCGTTACATATTGATATGAATGATAAAATCCATATTGCGCAAATCTAAATTTTTAAAATACTGAGTTTCAAAAATATTTGAGAATCATAGATAATGCTAATAAATATCTAGTCTTTATATCATACTAATCCCAAAGAAAATGTTTGTTTTGACGTTTAGTAAAAAAAACTAATTTGAGTTGTTGGAAACCTTATTAGAGTTAGCGATTTGATTATATAGTATTGCTCTATGTAATAAGGGGTAATTAAATATATACGACACCAAATGGCAGCACAGTGAAGTCAGGTCCAATAAGCTGCTATCATTGTATACATTTGACGGAGAAAAATAACCCGTTGATGGTCCTTAAATTACTGTGGCGCCACCTGGTGACACACAATTTTGAAAACCCTCAATTTAAAACCTGTTTTAATGCTCATCTTTTCTTTACACCAGGCCAATACGAACGTGTAGCGGAGATCCAGCAGTCGGAGGCGGGCCGCATGCTGTTCACGCCGCGGCTCTACACCGAGGACACGTGGGGCTCCGTGCTGGCCGTCGACAACTTCCACTCGCTGCCCTGCTACCACACCCGCACCTTCATGTTCTCCACCAGGCGGTGTGTGGCGGACCACGAGAGCCACGATAAGCTGACCGAGTGGTCTCTAGACTTGTATCCCAAGGGAGTGTGGTTCAGGAAGAGTCTGCTCATCGTCTGGGCTGGGACTTATGACGTGAGTATGTTTACTATATGTAAAAACAACCCGTTATGGTCATGGGTAGCTTGTGAAGTTTCAATTTTTCGTCTAAGTATCATTGGTTTTGGAGCCGAAGGCCACTTTATAAGGATCGTTGGTAAGATCTAATAAGCTAGTCAAAATAAAAATTCTGAAACCAAAAATGTTGACCAAAACACGAAAGTAAAATCGTGAGATCAATTCGTAGTAGCGCCGCTAGCTGGCCGGTTGGAGTTCATCGAGTTTGCGTGTGGGCACGCGGCAGTTTTAGACGAGCGTAACTACGTGATCTAGATCGAAAATCATTTTTACAACTTTTTTATTATAAGTCATACACAAATTTGCATAACGTGTATATAAATAGAGGATTTTATTTACTATAAAACAGTTTTTTCCAAAACCAATGAAAAGTCAGCGTGTATAAAAATAAAAATACGCATACCAAATTTTATCAAAATTGGTCCAGCCATTTGCGCGTGAAGAAGTAACAAACAGACACAAACTTTGGCCTTTATTCAGTGTGATGAAGACTGAGGTAGACAGTAAATTTAGCTGTAAGTAAATGATAGGACGTCAACATTTACCCTTTAGGAAATCGAAAGAAAACAAAAAAGTGACAAACATGAAATGATACAAATATCCAAAGATAAATAAATGGTTATGACTGGACTTTGTGTCTGTTGTGTCAGGTGCCGGAGGTGGTGCTGCGCACGGTGCGCGTGTCCATCACGTGCCAGAACGTGCCGGCCGCCGAGCCCGACCCCTACGGCGGGGAGTACGAGCCCGACGTCCGGGTCAAGGTAACACACACCATGTACACAATTTTCACGCGTTTGCTAACCAATTTCATAAAGTTCCGACTCAAACCCATGAAGTTAGAGGGTAAAAGTAGAGCCCACACAGCCTTATCTAGTACATGCGTGGTTCTCTCACTCCTCTCTTTCTAAGTAGAGTGTCCATACAATTACAAAGTGAGGAGACAAGTTACCAAAATACGGTATTTTAATCAATTATTTTTATTATCAATAAGCAAAATAATCTAAAGCCGAAAACAAATCTCGATTCCGAAAATTTCTGAATTATTTTCAAAATTGGAATGTATCTGTTTGCCGCTTTAGTTGCTTTTAAAAACTAGGGAAGGTTTGATTTTGAAGCTCCATTCTTTACCGTTAGAGGGATAGCGGAAGAAAATATTAGATTTGGCGGCTCCATAAATATACTGCCCTAGGGTCCAGCCTATTCAGCCTGTTAGTAAATGCAGTACTGGTTAATGAGCTTACATAAGACGTTGGATTTTCTAAGTAGACTGAAAAATACCTCCTTTGCTCGAAATAAGTTCTGTTGTGTTTATTAATCTGTTTTTTCCTTTGCGCAACTATGCTCATTTTTCCAAGTTTTATAGCCTAATGGAATATTACAAGTATCTTTTGATTTGCAGATCGGTATCCTGGTGTGGGGCGTACAAAAGGGAGTCGAACACGTTTCCCACGTTGTGGAGAGAGTGCACCGGTTTTCTTCGCAAAATAGGTGAGTTTTTATTCTTTGTGGCCTTTAAGGTAATTCATTTTTTAATACGCTTGTGGTCTTAAAGAATAACAAGCAATTGTTTTTTTGTTAGATAGTAACTTTGGACAAATTAATACCTTACGTAATGACACGTACAGGGTGCTGAACATAGACGGCGCGCTGGACTTCGACGAGCTGAACACGCCGCTGTACACGCCCGCCGCCGCGCCCGCCGGCGCCGCGCCCGCCGACGCCACGCCCTACAAGGGGACCGGGTATGTCGCAACCAGCTGGATTAATATGAGTATTACATACAGAACGGAATCTCCTAAGGTCCCGCGCAATATGCGACCCCGTTGACCGTTTTTGCACCTCGCCCCCGTTCTCGCCTTGTCGAGACTTAACACCCTCCACAAGTGGGGAGAAGTACGAGGGCGGGGGACGGGGACGCATATTACTTTGGAGATTACCTTGGTATGTAATATACTCAACGCGTCATCCGGGTGATAGTCGTCATCTTTTTTTTGGATGGGAAAACAAATTGTTCTGAAACCTATCATGTGTAGTATCAAATGAAAGGGCCTTATATTACGGAACGGTTTTTCGTATGGAAAAACTATTCGTTCAAGTGATTTTACTTTTCAAAAATAGCACTTTCTAATCTCAAAAAAGTTGAAAGTCAAAAATTAATTATGGTTTCACAGTGGTTCGCTGGTAAAATGATTTTCATAGGGTGAACTAGAGATTTCTTCCCTTAGCTCAAACCGTAGCGAGATGTGAAATGTTTTAAATTATTTTCAGTCGGTGTCAGAAATGTACGGAACCGTGCGACTTCCCAGAGCCGCGGCATTTGCTGGGACCCAACAAAGATCAATTGAGGGTAGGTTCCTTATGGTATTATAGATACAAAGAAATTGCGTACATCTAGACATGTAACTTTCAAATTCAAAATATGAACTTGAAAGTAAATGTAACGTTGTAGAAGTTTTCCATACTCATTCATGGTCAAAATTGATATATAAACTATATTCTCCTTATTTGTCTGTAAAAACAAGTTCTATGCCTCCATATGTGCAATTTCTTTGAATTTACAAAATATTACCGAAATCTCTCCGAAACATCGTTTTTAAATAAAAGCTAGACTATGTTTGTACAGATAGTTGATAAATTGACATATAGGTACAAATAGTTTGTTAAATAGAATAATTATAGGATGTTAGTTTTAAGTAATTCCGACACAATGTAAATTTGTTATATGGAAATAAATAAATGAAATAGTCAAAATCATTTATTTAACTTTGGATATTTGTATCACTTGATAATTGTCATTTTTTTTCTTTCGATTTCTTTTAAGGTAAATGTTGACGTCAGATCATTTACTTACAGCTAAGTTTACTGCCGCTTCCTAAGCGCAAGTACAGACGAAACGGTAACAAACTGTACTGCAGCATTTTCTCCAAAATCGTCAACTTACAAGTATACTGATATTAAAATTAGATAAGTCTGATTCTGTTTAGGGTTAAGGAAATTTTAAGTTATATTCAATAAAGACTATTCTTGTTCTTATTTCAGATACAAGTAGTGATAGTGCCGCTAACCGACTACTGTCACGTGGGCCCGCCCGACTCGCAGCTCGGATGACGCCGAGCGCGCGCCGCGGCAGACCTGCGACACTTGTAGACATTGTTCGCAGCGACGACTTGAACAACGCTTTCGACTATACTAGATGGGTATATCCCATTCGTCCCCAGTGGCGATAAATAGAACTGAAATAATAGCCATTCCCATTTGGGGACGACGCGGTGGTAACATTCAATTTCGATTGTCACCACCGCGTCGTATTTAAACAAAACTTAAAGATTGACTAGTGGGGACGATATGGGATATACCCTTCTAGATGACCAGTGAGATGTCAAAGGCGGACGTTGACCCTCATGTGCTTGTAGATATCTTCATTTTATCCCAATAGAAGCGTAGACGTGAAGTGACGCGGATAAGCTTGTTTTAGTAGACCTCTTGCCTAAATACATTACAATAACTATAAAACATAAGGGCCTCACAAAGCCCCTTCCCCCGTCTGTATTCAGATTTGCCGCCTCTTGTGAAGAGTTCTATTTGCAACCCTTTTCCCTATTAGAAATAGATGGGATAAATCCTGGGAACGAAAGAAAAGGGGCATCGCCCACATCTATATTAGTCCACGCTACGCCTCTGTATCCCAATTTGCTATTTTCCAACAACTCAAATCAGATACTTTTTTGTAAACGTCAAATGGGATTTGCATGAAATACAGGCTAATGACGTCATAGTTTCTTGGAGTCAAATAGCGCTTTTAATATCTATTTTTCTGCAATAATAAATCTAAAATCACGTTGAAAATAGTCAAAACTATGACAAGTGAAATTATTTTGTGACATTTCATTTTCTTAACAGTATTAAATAATTTATTTATGACCCACTAATGCAATACCCAATAATAAATAATAATAAAATAAAATAAATAATAATAAGAATAAAATACCCAATTGCAACCTAAAGGCCTATTTACACCGTGCAAGTTTTCTTGCCTGTTGTATACAAGTATATTGGAGCTTGCTTGATAAACCGAGTCTGTAAGATCGTAGCAAATGGACCATAGTCTCTACAGTGCCTCTGCAGCTTCCCTGTAGGAAACAGGTCTGATTAAATATATGTACCTATGTAAAATGTCGTAAAAATAACGTATTATTTGCCTACATACACTACACAGATATTTCTACACAGTAAAAAAAAAAATTGAAACAAAAAGTCGTTAAAAATATTTTAACGAAGTGCGAAGGTCAATGAACGCTATTGTCATGTCATTTGGAAGCTAGTATAGTTCACAAGCTTAACAGTTGTTCGCTTGGTACAAATTGTTGCTAAGTGAAACTAAACTTTGTTTTTTTGATTTGTGCGCTTTGTAAGTTTCTAATTTCTTCTTTGTATGAAACTGTAAAGCATTACCACAAATGCAAATTTGAGACGCATTTTGAACAAATGCCAAGAAAAGTACAACCACTGGTATTCATTAAAAATCGTTAGTCCTTTAATCTATATAATAAAGTATACAATGTCCTGTTTAATTAAGTTCAAATATTTTAAGGGGCGATACAGTCCATCAATTTGAACAACTTTTCTTTATAAATGTATATCGAAACACGAAAACGAAGTAGGTTCTCAAACAAAGCGAAGTAGTTACGTGATATCGTTACTAAGGAAATGATTTCATTTTGGTATACATTTATTGGAAAAAGTTGTTCTAAATAATGGACTTAACCCCTTAAAATATTTGTACTTTGTTAAAAAGACATTGTATAGTTCGATTTAAATGGAATGGTATCTGTGAAGTTATAAGTCAACGGCGTTACAGCGCTCTAAACGCTAAAGTCACTAAACGAATGGTTTTTTGTATGGAAAAACCTTTCTGTAGGTCACTCCATGTTCCAAATATGGCACTTCGAGTCCCGCGGTTGTCCTCCGCCTCTCGTAGGTGCATCCCATTCACAACTCGTCACACATTCGTAACTCGTCTCGTTCGCAGCTCGTCGCATTCGCAACTCGTCCCATTCGCAACTTGTCCCATTTGCAGCTCGTCCCGTTGTAAACTCGTCTCATTCGCAGGTCGTCCCATTTGTATTTCACAACCCGTTGGGTTTTTTTAGCAATGAAAGAATTTGAATATTCATTTTTTGAAAAAAAAAAATATAACATCAAACGGCTTAATTTTACTGGAAGTGAAATAGATATCTTTTTTCATTATTATGTAACTATTTACAGTACATAGTAGTTATTATTTAAAAATGATTAGAGCTCTATCTATATCTATATATACTCTATACATATAATCTTGTTGCTTAATTGTTTTTTTTTTTACTTACTAGGGCATATTTTTACAAACTGTAAAACTATCTTGGTGCCTTACTTGGCTTACTTTTATATGCAGATTGAAGTAAATTTTTAAGAAAATAAATGATTTACATCATTTTTAGGGTACCGTATCCAAATGGCAAAAACGGAACTCTTATGGATTCGTCATGTCTGTCTGTCTGTCCGTACGTATGTCACAACCACTTTTTTCCGAAACTATAAGACCTATACTGTTGAAACTTGGTGAGTAGATGTATTATGACGTGAACCGCATTAAGGTTTTGACATAAAAATAGAAAAAAAAAACAATAATTGGGGTTCCCCATACTTAGAATTGAAACTCAAAAATTTATTTTTCATCAAACCCATACGTGTGGGGTATCTATGGATAGGTCTTCAAAAATGATATTGAGGTTTCGAATGTAATTTTTTTCTAAATTGAATATTTTGCGCGAGAGACACTACCAAAGTGGAAAAAAGTGTGTAAATAAGAGAATGATAAAACAAAAAAATATATATGATGTTCATTACCATGAAAACTACCAGCTAAAATTGGTTTGAACGAGATCTAGTAAGTAGTTTTTTTTAATACGTCATAAATCATAAACGGCAATTTACCTTTCATTCAATCAACTCAAATATAAAAATTAAAAAAAAACATACTACTAGACTTTTATATTATGTTTGCTACTACGGAACCCTTCATGGGCGAGTCCGACTCGCACTTGGCCGCTTATTTTTATTATATACTCAATGCGAGCTTTAAACGGGACGAGTTGCGAACAGTACGAGATGCGAACAGGACAAACTGCGAATGGGACGAGTTGAGAATGGGACAAGTTGCGAATAGGACAAGTTGCGATTTGGACGAGTTGCGAATGGTACGACTTGCGTCACACCCCTCTCGTACCCGCGCACCGGTACTCGCAGCTAACTTCCCGCCATCCTATGTGAATCGAACTGTACTACTCGCTATTAAATTACTGGACCGTCATTGGAAGCTTTTAATATGAGATAGCATTTCCGTTTCCGTCGATTTCATATCAGTTTTCGTACTCTTTAGCCTGTAAGTTCCGGTCCAGTGGCGCCACCTGGCGGCGTGTCACGGTTAGTTTACTTGAAAACGTGCCGCGCCATTTTTGTTCATTGGCGTTTTGTATTCCGTCGATTAAACATCTAAGTAGCAGCTCTGCTCGACGTCTGTTACAAAATAAAAAATATATTTTAGAAGTGATCAAATCTAGTTACAAAGTGAGTGATAATAGTTTGCAGTGCAGAAAACCGTAAGTACTGTTATAATTTCTAGATTAACTAGATTAATGATCAAAATCGAGATGTTCTTGTTGTTTTTGTGATCTTATTTTTAACGGTTTTTGCCGTTCGGATCACAAATAATTATTCGTACTCTGTATAGTTTGAATGATATAAATGTTTTATATATTATTCGATCCTTTATGTCCTTTCTTTTGACGATACCCTCAGTATTAGTAAAATATAATTATTTTATTGTAACGTTTCTGATAGATTATGGACACAAATACTGAAGCTGGCCCGAGTGGCGAGGCTCGCAAGCGTAAGCGGGCGTCTAGCAGCTCCAGCTCCAGTAGTACCAGCAACGACTCGTCTAGCTCCGTGAGCGGCGAACAAGGGAAGCGGTCGACGCGCGTCCGGTCCAAAAAGTCCAAACGCATTCGGCATTCTAGGCGAATGATCGACAAACTTTTTAAAGAAATGGGTGAGTTGCGAAAGCATTTGTCAAATTCTAATAATAAAAAGTCAATTTGTCATGATCACGACAATGTATCACTTTGTTCAGAGGTTAGTGGGGCGTTATATGAAGACGATAACGTTGCCTTCGCATGCGATAATGCTGCCCTTGCTTCCGATAATGTCGATCTCGCTTCCGGCTTAAACCCTGAAGTGTCGAATACATCTGGTTTCACCTTTGATTTAGAGACAAAGTTAAAAGAACCATCTGTCCCCAAAACTCCGGACAATTATTTAGAAATGCTTAAAAATGTACAGCGTTTGGGCTCGACCACGTGGTCGGATGTAAGATATTCTGACACGCAGAAATTATACAATCACACTCCTGGTTTTATAGACTTGGAAGCCAATGAGGAAGTTAAGATGTATGACAATACACGTCATGCTGCCTATTCTGACAAATCGTATGCGGCTTTAACTTTCTGTGTACTGAAACAAAAAGAAACCTTGCAAGAAAGCGTACGTAATCTTTTGTCTTGGGTTAAAAATTCTGATTTTATTAGCTACGATAATTTGAGTGCAAAGGTTGAGGAGTTATTTCAAAAGGGTGACTTGCAAAAGGTTTCCTCAGACCTACTGCAGTTAGTTTGTGGTCACCGGGCAGAAAGTATCGAAATAAGACGCGAGTCCATCTCAAGTCAAATTAAAGACCCATTGATTAAAGCAGCAGTTAATAAAATACCACCTTCACATACCCATTTGTTTGACTCTGACCGACTCACTGCCGTTTTAGAAAAAGCTGGGGGGGTCCGTAAAGCCTTTTGGCCCATTAAAACTGAACCTTCCTCTCAAGCGAAATCTTGTCAATCTATCAGCCGTCCCTCGCGGGGACAAGGCGTTCGACATTCAACAGTTCCATCGCGTGGAACTCAAAATTGTTTTTATGAACCAGGTTCATGCATGCACAATATGCCACTGCAGACCTGTAATAATACACCCTCGCGGGGTGGACACCAGCGATTTACCTCTGGCAAAGGGCAATCCTTTCATCACCAATATGAACAGCCTTATTCCAATGGGAAAGGCTCATATCACAACCACAATCGAGGCTCGCGGCCATACCATGGTTCCTTTCGAGGGCGTTCAGGACCTAACAATCAAAAAAGTGCCAAAGGCAATCATACAAGTCAAAAACAATGACTCGAAGCCTTTTCGAGCAGGTCAATTAGCTCAACACCTCTCACAGTGGATAAAAATGGGAGCACCAGAAATAATTTTAAGATTGATTCAAGGTTACAGGATACCATTTATTCGAAAACCCCCTCTAGTACACCCTACTGTTGTCAAAAGTCACATTCAAACTCCCATGTCGGACGAAATGTCTTTAATTATCCACAAAATGAAACGGCAAGGCATTTTAAAAATAGCTCAAGTGTCACGAAGTTTCATATCCCCGATGTTCTTAGTTCCCAAATCGGACGGGTCAGCCAGACCAGTTTTCAACCTGAAAGCTCTGAACAGATTTATAAATACAGAAACCTTTCACTTGATAAATGTACACCGCCTCCCGGGGTTCCTACAACCCAGAGATTACATGAGCAAAATCGATCTGTCTCAGGCCTATTTTCATTTGAGCATCAAAAAGTCGCACAGACGCTTTCTTCGTCTAATTTACGATCAAGAGTTATTGGAAATGACTTGCCTACCCTTTGGCCTAAGTACAGCGCCAAAGACGTTCTCAATTCTCACCAATTGGGTTGCTCAAATTCTAAGAGAGAGATGGAATATCCGCATTCTAGTATACCTCGACGATTTTTTAATTGTCCACCAGGATGCCAACATCCTTCGAGAGCATATACGTCTAACTGTACAAACCTTAGTAACACTAGGTTGGCAAGTCAATTTCGAAAAGTCTGTACTTTTCCCTCAGAAAAGCATTGTTTACCTCGGAGTAATGTGGAATCCCTGGGACAATTTAAAAACCTTGCCATCGGAGAAAATTGCTGTCATTATCCAAGAAACACAGATAATTCTGCACGAACAGAAAGCGACCTTAAAAACACTTCAAAAAATTGCCGGCCGGCTAAATTTTGCAAGTTACGTTGTTCCGCGAGGACGACTCAATCATCGCCACTTACTAAGGTTCATGCATACGTTACCGGAAAGGTCATCGAAGACTTACCCAATACCTCATCAAGTATTGGAGGAGCTAGAATGGTGGACAAACAATTGTCACTTATCAACTCCCCTGCATTACCCTCCTCCTATGAACTTTTTGACAACGGATGCATCGGACCTGGCGTGGGGTGCACAGCTAAACAATGTGGCGTTGTCGGGAATCTGGACCCACAAAGAGCAGTGCCTTCACAGCAACCAAAAGGAAATGCTGGCAATATTGTACGCCTTACAGAATCAAGTTCATTTCCTGAGGGGCAGCTCAGTACTCATACAGTGCGACAACAAGACTGCAGTCGCATATTTACGAAAGGAAGGAGGCACCAAGTCGTTAGCGTTGATGGAAATTACTCATCAGATTTTGAATTTAATAGATTACAATCAAATTCACATAGACATTCACCACATCCCAGGGAATTACAACAACTATGCCGATCGTCTGTCACGTCATCGCCCTCCTCCGGAGTGGCACCTGTCTCCATCATGCACAAAAAGAATATTTGCCAAATGGGGAACCCCTGTCATAGACTTATTCGCCTCAGCAACGGCTCATGTCGTAGAGAATTATGTGTCTCGAGACCTGAGGGATGCGGGAGCCATCTTTCACGATGCCTTCAGCGTACCCTGGCACTATCCCCTGGCGTGGGTGTTTCCGCCGCCATTTCTGGTCCCGAAGGTAATAGCACACCTAAATCAATCCACGGGAATATATCTTCTAGTAGTACCTCGATGGAGAAAAGTGTTTTGGCGGGTGGAACTAAAGAATCGAGCACTTGCAGCACCGTACACGCTGAGAAACCTGCAGAAGCATCTGATAGACACATCAACGGGGTCTCCACCCCAGAACGTAGAGAAAATAATCCTCGAAGTCTGGAAATGTGGGGGTGGGGCGACGTAGTTTCAACATGGAACAATGAACAATTGTTACTTCTTAAAAATTCCTGGCGCCAGTCTACTTTGAAAACATACAAAGTAGCTTGGGATCGATGGTTGTCTTGGTGTATTACAAAAAAGGTCGACGTCAAAAACCCTTCAGGTTCACAGCTTGCACAGTTTCTATCAGACTTATATTTAATTAATAAACTCTCTTATAATACCATACTCCTTCACAAGTCTGTAGTTTCTACGTTGTGTAACACAGAAAAATCTGGTCTTTTAAGTTCACATGTATTAGTAAGGCACATTTTAAAGTCGATATCTATTAAAAGCCCAAAAACCACTAAGCCACCAGTTTGGGATACCAGTAAAATAGTGTCGTTCATATCTACATACACAATTGATAGTAACAATTTGTTTCAAACTGTTCGTCATACTGCTATATTGTTACTCTTGTGCTCGGGAAGGAGAATTCACGATTTAACTCTGCTTCAAGTTGATCCTAGTCACTATACAGGATGATTTTATACCCCCTAGCTTTATTGAAATCTTAGAATCAGAATCACTGATAGAACACAAAACCGTAATAAAAAATAATAAAAAAAGTTTAAAAAAAATATCACGAAAAGTCCGCAAATTTTCAATAAATGGTCAACCGAATAATGAATGAACTCGCTCGGGCGGCCGCACAGCCGCACACACGCACAGGCACACAGCTGATTCACTCGTGCTCGTGCAACCCCGCCGCGCCGCTACCATCGTTCGCTCGCCTCGCCCGCGCCACCTCCTGTCGCAGTCAGTCAACCGATCGCACGCGCCGCGAGTCGGCAGTCGGCAAAACCCTCGCGTCACGGGAGGTTGCGACTCTTTTCCCGCGCGCGTATCTTACCCATAACAATGTAGTATTCCGCACGAGAGTATTACGAAATGGTGCGCATGACATTCTAAGTGGGGAAAACTTACACGAAGCCAGGAGGCTCTACGAAGTGAGAGCATTCCTCGACTTCGTGCTCAAGGCATAACGAATGCTACAGTGCCTCACCGACCGCCAAACGATTTTGGCCGCAAACCATCAGATTCTTGACTATGGTCAGTTCGAAATACCATCCCAAGCACGAGGAATCGGAGCGCCACGTCTAGTCGTCGAGATAGAAGATGACATTTTCGAGTTTTTCGAGCGGAACCCCCGAGCCAGCACGCGAGATGCAGCTCGGCGATGCAGAAGCTGTAAATGCTTTACTAATTACCTACTATCTTCGTACCTATCATTTTTATTAGTGTTTAGGTAGGTACCTTATGTTTTTTTCCTTGCTTAGTAACAATAACAACTAATAACAGCTTCAGTATTTTGATGGTCCTAAACCCGTACTGTCTTATTATAAAACGCAGACTAACTTTATTACTAGGTTTAAACCATTATTCGACCAAACCAAGTTGTCATTTTCAGATGAGACAATGGGATATTATTAGATGTCAACTTGATTTAGTCGGATAATGGTTTAAACCTAGTAACAAAGTTAGTCTTTCTTTTATAATAAGACGGGTAAAGTACGAAAGGAAATTGCGACTTATGATTAGGTATAAAATTAAGACCAGATTCAGTTCCTTCCTTTATTGTTTATCGTGTGTTTACGAAAGTGGCCAACACTGTTTGCAAGATATTTACACGCAGCTTTACGACCGCTATCTAACGATGACAGCTGAAGGAGGCTGCAAATTTTTATTAAACACTTACGGTCACCCATCCTGGTATAGCACACCCAGGGCTACTTAACATGCGAAAACGCTAATAAAATACGCACCACGATCGTGCTACCGTGTAAATGGTAGAAACGCGAGGTTTATGCAGCCATTTGAGCATCAAAATGAATTTACCCATATTAAACGTAATACAATAGCTACGTAACGATAAAGATCAATGACCTTGCGGCGTAAACGCGTCTCGCGCGGCCTTTACCACTAAGGGCGCGGCGCGGGCGACAAATTCGTTTATTTTTGGGATATCTTTGACGCCTGATATCTTTGGTTTTTTCTATGAAATGAGTTAAAAGTAATTCAACATGTATTTTTTATATCACATATAGAGTGCGTTCCTTAAATAAAGCTAGGGAGTTCAAAATCATCCTGTATAAAATCAGACAATAGTATTATTTTTTGGCCGCAATATGGATCCAAAACGGATTGCCATGACTATCAGCAATCCGGATGGAAAATTATTAAAAATAATAGTAATCAGAAATTAGATCCTTTCTTTTGGGTAGAAAAGACTGTGTCAATCTTAAAAGAAAGACGTGATAAAGCAAGATCTCTTAATTTATTTATCACCATTAAGGGTGAGCCAAAATCTGCATCACGTGCAGTAATCGCCAATTGGATAAAAACTCTTTTCAAGGAAGCTAACATCGACGCTCCTCCGGGAAGTGTTCGCTCGGCTGTCGCTTCCAAATGTTGGTGGGAGAATCATTCCCTTGATGAAATCATGGCTCGTGGAAATTGGCGATCAGCCGACACTTTTAAACGTTTCTATAGGCGAGAAGTAAATCGGAACGTTGATTCAATTAATGTTAATCAATTATTTCAATCAATAAATTAGTAATTACTTCGTTTTGTACAGTTGATGCATAAGATTTACTATAACATAACTAATTTAGTATGTAATAAACTTGATACAGTAATTGAATTATTAAGATTAGATACATTTTGTTTTGATTATAATATCATACATTATATTGTCAATACAATGTAAAAATGAGCATGAATAAAACGAGTGATTCTAGAAAACTATGTTTATTTTGCTACTAAATCACATTGGCGTTAATCTCTTTCCCCATGTTACATGCATCACATGTGTGGCGTCACCAGGCGATAACAAACAGGTCTCATATTAAAAGCTTCCAATGACGGTCCAGTAATTTAATAGCAGCGTTTTACCTGAAATAAAACGCTTATTAAAATACTTACCTCATTGGAAGCTTTGGTTTAATTTCTGCCTGGTTAATTGAGCCAATGAACAAAAATGGCGCGGCACGTTTTCAAGTAAACTAACCGTGACACGCCGCCAGGTGGCGCCACTGGACCGGAACTTACAGGCTAAAGAGTACGAAAACTGATATGAAATCGACGGAAACGGAAATGCTATCTCATATTAAAAGCTTCCAATGAGGTAAGTATTTTAATAAGCGTTTTATTTCAGGTAAAACGCTGCTATTTTCGACATGGCGGCATTTTTTTATGAATATGGCGGTAAATACAAAGTATAAATCTGTATCCTTGCCCTATTCTCGAACGTACCTATAATGATCATACTGAACAACTTTCCCCAAGCAACATAGATCCCTTTTGGAACATAATGTTAAATACTCATAATGTTGAATTCTCAAAAAGTTGGATTCTTTAACGCTTGAATCGAAATGTGAAAAAAATTACTTCCCAAACTAAATCGATCAGCTGATTAGAAGTATATTTCGACCTCTTTGGGGAAAGGAAACGTCTGAGAATATGGAAGGTTACAGATTTACACCTTGTATATCGGATGCAATGTTGTCAGCTAGCATTGTCAGTGTTGTGCAAAATTGTTACTTAATTTTTATAAAGCGTTTTTTTCGTGTATTTTTAGCATTGTCTGATTTTATATGGTACGCAACTTTTTTAATGAGTGAAGTTGTTAACTCAATTTATCAGTATAATTAGTCAGTATATTTTTAAAAAGGTGTTAACATACACCTTTTTTTGTAGAACGGACATCTGATTTTCCAGGACGCTTAGTGTACTGTAGAGTTTAGATGGCTAAGTACACATAGAACTGTCTCGATTTAATTTCATTGACGGATGTGTGAGGTGATACTATCCAATCATATTTTATTCAATAAGGGTTTTCAAAAATATGTGACCCCAGGTGGCAGCGCAGTGACGTCAGGTTTAATCGACTGTTGTCATTGGACCATCAGTTGACAGGTTCTTTTGCTCCGTCGTCTTCTGTTTATCCAATAATAACAGCTTGTTGGATCTGACTTCACTGTACTGCTATCTAGTGTCCCATATTTTAGAAAACCCTAATTTTCATCAGTTAAAAATCTTTAATCGGTAACATTGTACTATAAGGCTAGGCGTGCACTGGTGACTTTTTGTCACCGCGACAGTATTTCTGCCTCTTTTGCACTTTCAAAATAAGAATTTCACGGTGACAATAGTCACCAGTGCGCGCCCACACTAACTAATTTAAGGCGAGCAGATTCTTTAATAAATCGTTACGGTATTTAGGCGTCAATTGGAATTTTACCAACAGACTGACAGTAAGCTAGAGACATCCAGTTTCGTATAAGCTTTCGTTGAGTAAAATTATTATAAATACGCTAGTGTTCCGTTGATTGGCGCTAGAGTCGGTGTAGGATAATGTCGAGTTACATTAAGCGTGTTATAATACGGACACCCTCAACCAATTGTCTATAATTTTTGACTGCGACTTACATTTCGCCGCCCCTGCCCACATTTTTGGATCCCTCATGTCCTAGATTTTTCTGTGGATGGATGTTCCATGGAGGGGGGCAATAAGTATGCATCAGTTAGCTGCCTAAGCTCCAGCCTACAAATCTACCACTGTCCTTAGAATAAATATAGGCACTTACATTAAGTAAGCTATTTGAAAACTACAGTGTTTAAGGGATGGGTTTTTTAAACGTTCTACCTACAATCCTAACTTAACAATGTTTGTGAACTATTGTGCAATAAATATATATTTGAGTTATATGCGTGGTTTGGGTTCAATGATTATTCGTATGACGTTCTAATAAAAAGGAAATTATTGTCACCGTCATATTGTGTTTTTTTTATGTACCTACTCTAATTTTAATCTTATCTAATTTTCAGGTTGTCCTATTTTCTGCGCGTGATATTGTTTTAATTATTTAAATTTGACGTGAAATAAAAGTAACAATTATAAATTTACATATCTATAATAAAATATATTTTAACAGTCAACGCTTAGACTGCCAACGCAGTACAATAGATTTTAAAATGAAGTTCAATTAAAAACTTAATGAAACAAGTTACAATATAAAAATAAATTAAAATCATATTCATAACATAACACCTATAAACAATCAAAATACAAAGAATAAAAATAGGCTTTTCTACCTTATGACTAAGTTGCCTAACCCGTTTAGGCGTAACAAATCATCGCTGCATCGTGATTGTTGGCAATGCTGCTGTATACGTACGTGGTTATAACAAGTATATATCCGCTTAGTCTGAACATTTCGGATACCTGAACATACTATACACATTCAGTTAATTTACTAAAATTTCGTCTCGTCTTTGCTAAAATTGTTGATGTCAACATTCTTGATGATTTATATTGAAATATATACATATATTTTATCGTAAAAGGCTCATGTCACAAACAATTAAGAGTTTCTCGCCATAGGTATTCTTTTGGTGCCTTGACATTGCTCTTCTCATTGAACCTGCGTTGGCAAATATCACATTTAAAAGGTTTCTCACCAATGTGTGTTCTTGTATGTCGTATCAAGTCGTTCCACTGCTAAAACAGTTTCCATGTCACACTTTTACACACATTTTATTTTTCTTGATAACGGTATGTTAAGCTAAGTCAGACTACGATTCGCCAAGATGATACAATACGATTCGCCATCATAAAAGTCTCGCGTCACATAAACATTTTTTTAAGATCACGCTTCGTAAGTTTCTCGCCATAATGTTTCTTCTGGTGCCTCGTCACTTTGCTTCTCTCATTGAACCTGCGTTGGCAAATATCACATTTGAAAGGTTTCTCACCCGTGTGTGTTCTTCTATGTCGTTTCAAATCGTTTCTCTGCTTAAACCGTTTCTCGCAAATATCACACTGATATGGTTGTTCACCAGTGTGCGTTCGTAAATGTATTTTAAGAACACTATTTTCAATAAATCGCCTATCACACAATAGACATGCAAATGATTTCTCGCCAGTATGTCTCTTTAAATGACGGTCTAAACTATGTTTCGTGTTAAACCGCTTTTGGCAGACAGTACATTGGAATGGTCTCTCGCCGCTGTGGACTATCATGTGCGTCTCGAGATGGCACTTGCGAGAGAATCGGCTCTGACAATCGTTGCACTCGAAATATCGTTCCGTTTCGGCATTCTGTGATTTTAAATTACTTTGGCGTTTTGAGGATAGTTTATGGTCTAACTGAATTTGTTTTTCAGAACCACATATCTCTGGGGCGATGTCTATAAAAAAAATAATTTTATTAATATCATTTTTTTTCTAGGACTTTTACAAAACGTGGTCGAACTTAATTACTAGGTCTAATTCAACCATTATGTTTCGTCGTAAGTTGACGTCTATCATTAAGAATGTCACTTTCTCGACTCCGAAACTGTATTACAACCTTGTCCATAAATGTCGACTTCGCTTGAGCGGGTAATAGTTTAAATCAACTAATAACTTAAAGTCCTTGTTTTATAATGAGACTAGTATGTTTATGTGTATATGTATTTGTTATAAAATATAGTATCGTTAAGTTAAAAGGTATTCCATAAGACAAGTATTGAAGTTACTTGGGGGCTGACAAAATTTGTGTGTTACGTTTTAACATCTGTTAAGGTTTCTCACCTTTTTTTATATGTTTCCTTTTATGCTCCCTTTTTATTTTGTGTTTACTAGATGAGTGCTTTTTCTTTCTCAACTCGTGATCTTTAGGTTGCCTTTCTTCTGTAAATTCTGATTTGGTAACTGTCGCAGCACCTGTATAAAAAAATGCAGTAACAAAGTTAATAAGACTAAGATGTGTATGGCCTCCTTAGAAGCCGATTCCCATCGAGTTCCCTTAGGGGCTTCTAACATATATGCATTTATTACTAACAACAATTATTACCTATGTATATCGGCGCACTTACTATTTTCATAAGCCGTAAACTAGCAGCATGACTGCACTCACCCACTGCGCTTAAACACGCTCAGATACATATTACTTACACTAAGTTAATAAAAATAAGCCAGGCATAGAATGGCTTATACACTTTTATAACCTAATTAGGTAGGTATTTAATTCGTTTCATAGTTTTATAGCTGTAGTAGCCCAAATTCTCACCCAACGCCACTAGTATGTACAGTTTCAAAAGTGGAGTCATGTTCTTTTATACTGATTGTGTGAGGTGAGAAATTATGACTCTATTTTTGAAGCCTGACGATATATTGTACCAGAGATTCAGCTCAGCAGAGGTACTACAGTTTAGGCAACACGTCATCTAGTCAAACATCACTAAGAAAACCAACATTGATGTCAATGTTTTCAAGATGCTTGTTGTTTTTTCGTATGTGTAAGTGGCCAAAAGATTTTTCAGGCTGCCTAAAGGTATCTGACATAGCTTGACGATTGCCGCCGCCGGGACCAACGGCTTATACGTGCCTTCCGAAGCACGGACACAAGCTCGAGAAATTTTTATGCCACTTGTGGTCACCCATCTAAGTGCCACACGGCAGGGACGTGCATTACCGATTATTGCAGGATAGACTAATTGTGGGGCCTTTGCCCAGCAGTGGGACAAAAAAAAAACTCTGACAGAACTGACCCTATTAGTGTGTTTACATCCCGAGAGCCACATAAACGCGTCATATTGAATAATACTATTAAATGTTCTTTTTAGCTTACCGCTTGTTTGAATGAAATCCAAAATAGGCTGGCATCGGCCATTTATGATTATTGCTCTTTTGTCCTCAAAATTTAGCAATCAAACACCAGGCGCACAACTTTTACATGAAAAACTTTCCATTGCATAATATGTTCAATGCATATAAAGCGGTAATAAAGTTTTTCTCCTAATTTCATTTAATATCGCAAACAAAGTTCAGATTCAGAGCAGATCGTAATCATTTGTAATGCAACAATGCAAATAATTATCATTGGACAAGAAAAAATATCAAATATATACGACTAACACAAAAGTTTACGTAATTTCATTTTATCCTCGAACATCTTTCCGCGTATTTAAATTGGTAGCGTAACACAAGCGAGAACCAATAACTTTCTATTTTTCATCACGTCAATGCATTAGGGAACAAATGAAAAGGCTCGAAATCGATATCATTCCTTATTGGTCAAAAGTGAAAAGAGATAAAAAAAGTTGATTATTGAGATAGAACTAGCTTAAAGATAAGGGTCATTTTTGAAAATAAGCGTTTCACTAACCTAATGGTTTTTTCCATACAAAAATTAGCTTTGTTTATGACTGACGCGTTTTAAAAATCGCATGCATTAGCTCTTGTCTTAGATATTGGTTGTGTGTGCGGAAATTTCGCGTGTGTGTGCGTCGATGAAATACGTAGCCGATCAGACTACAGACGCAAATTCCTATCAGTGCACTGTGAATGTGTGTAAATCGAGACACTACGGAGAATTGTCTTCTAGGTAGCTGCCTAGAGTACTGCGTATATATATACGTATACCTACCCTAAGTTAGCGAGTACGTAGCCAGCATATTGCGCGATGGACAGGAAAGCGCGCGTTTATTTGAAAATAGGGCCTATTATAATTTATTTTTAAATAAAAAAATGCGCATATATTAGGGAACCTCCGGGTAGACAATGTCTTTGTGTCTTTATGGAAAGCACGTGCCTGCCACACGGCACCGTGTGTAAAGGTCAATATAAATACTAACAGAATCCAAGTGCGCGGCATCTGGTCTGGCAGTGCCGCAAAATCCGCTGACATCAACAGCAACGGACCTTTATGACTCTCCACATTACAAAGCGATCTTAAAAGGCAAAAAGTAAGTACCTTGCCATTTGTCACTCTCCATGGGCTCTACCTTCACTCTGTAGGTGTAGTATTCCTGTTCCATTTCAATGCTCCTTAACACATCGTCATCTTTTAAGTCCACCTCGGAAACCACGTCTAGTACTTGTTGAGAATCAGTACCTACACCAGAAAAAGATTAAAGAGTTGTATACTACTTATACAACAAAAAACTGTAAAAAGAAATTATAAAAAAAATCTTGAATATCTAACCGCCGCCTAGCGATATCCTGTTGCATGTTACAGGTGTCGTTTAGCCATTTCACTAGATTTTTATTTTATTTCCCCATTTTTTATGATTTGGTTGGCGTGTTTGATATCTTTATTTTTTATTATGGAACAAGTTAAGAATAGCATATTGTTACATATATATTACTTGCTTTGTATATGGCTTGGAAGTTCAACATCACCCTGCGTGTAGTAAAATGTTGTAATACTTACTGATAGACTTTTCATAATCAATCTCTTGCTTAAAAGTGTCTTGTAAAGTTTCTGGTTCGTTCTTAACCATTATTGGAGTATTAAAAGAAAAAGTGTCAATACAGTCCACTGGGCTAACACATAACCCACAAAGACTGTTCAACTTGTAATCCCTCAAAGATGGGAGTTCCTTGGTGCCCTGGAAATATATATAAATAAGTCATATTTTAAACCAACTCCAAAAAAACGAGCTTATCAATCATCACCGATTACTCAAAGATGCCCTGGACCAATTTGGAAAAATCTTTATCATTTGAAATATGGTTAGTTTAGTTCCGTCTGGCAAGTATGCCAGATGTAACTAACTAAAATAACTTAATCAAGATCGGTTGTGTAGTTAGGTGTTAAAGTCACTTTTAGGTTTTTAAAAAATTATTTATTCATCTGAAATGTAACTTTTGATTTACAATAAAAATTCAGACCAAAAATGAATTGTTTTTAAGTAATTAAAAAATCTGCTCTTATAAAATATACAATGCTACTGATTTATAAGCACTGAGTTTTCTGTCAAAATATCAAAAATCTATTAGACTTTTGATAATTTGACAGAAAACTCTACTCAGTCCGTATATGACTGCTAGAGGGCTTCATATGAATATGGCCTTTGAATATTTATGTAAATGAAAGAAATCCCAAGAGAAACAAATTCATAATTATAGATATTTATGTTAATTTTTTAGAGTTGTTGGCCCACTAAAATTCATAAACCTGAGAGGGTTTATGTATGCTTACTAAATTGAAAGAAATCAAAGTATAACCAAGCCTGTGTCATTCCCCATGTAGTATCGAAAATATAGGTATCTACATTATTACTACGCGCGCGGCGACCAATCCGGAGTGGGAAATTCAGTGACATTGTATGCCTAGAGTAATAAGAACGCAATTGGCTTGCAATGCACTTCTAGATATCTAAACAAAAAGGTGCAGAGTTCTGACGCGAGCTAAATTAAACCATATCGCTAACGACATTGAGTAGATATTTCTTTGAAGCCCTTTGCTGAGTTAGTCTTCTGTACGTGAGTACTAGTAGTTATTCTGTGGTATAACTTACAAACTTACAATAAGTACAATTGTATTTACAAATTAAATTTACAACATCAAGAGGCAATATGGGCACAAAGGCCTTACCTTTTCAACATGTTTTAACTAACATACAGACCTTTACCTTTAGATTGTTTCGCATTATACTCGTCAGCATGTTCTCTGCTTCAACAGAGGTCAGCATTAATTTGTAACTTCTTTTTAGATGAGCGTAACACACGAAACATGCTACCACGGACCTCGAATCACCAGTGTATAGCTGGGATATAGAAAACCATTATTAAAAATAGAAAAATTATAATGTCGAAAAAGAAATTTTGCAAAACTACTTACGGGAGTATTTGAGATTCTCTCGAACACTATCTGTAGAGGTGATCCTCCGATTGTGTGCATACGCACGTCTCTAGCCAAGCATATTCTACATACAAGATGTTGTTGAGACATTTTAAAAACATTAAAATATAAAACTATCTAGATAATAACTTTGTAAACAACACCTTTTTACGTTATGAAAACAGCTGACGGAACGGAATGCAAATTAAAACAACAAACTTTATATTGACAGTCATACAAGGATAATTGACATTGACAGATGGCAAAGACAAATGTTTTTTAATAATTTTTGGCATATATCATCATCATTGTACGAGCGTATTTTCCCATTTGCATCCATACCAGTGAGCAGAAGTCCCATAACTCTGGAGCAGTAACGCTTCAGAGCCTACCTCACCAAGGAGATTTGACAATGTTACTTGTTTTTTCACAGCGACTGCCGTCTGACCTCAACCCGCAACCCAAAGTGTAAACCCGAACTAATTCTTGTATAGTATGATGATCAAACGCTAGATGGCGTTCGGGATCCACAGTTTATACGTGCCTCCCGGAACACGGAATCATTTTTCTTTTCGGATAATCAGGTGATTGCAGCCTGCAATATCCTAACCAGACTGGAAACAACTTTTCACAAATTATGCTTCCCAGTGGGATTCGAACACATGACCTCCGGATCACAACGCGAACGTCTTGACTACTGGACCTCGGAGGCAAGTAATTTTTGGCATAGATCCTTATTATACAATATCCTTTTTTATTAAGTACAAATATTTTAAGGGGTGATTCAGTCCATCATATGGAACAACTTTTCCCAATAAATGTATATATTTCTTGACATTTTCCACTTTAAAAAATGGGAATGGTTTGATAGTGGACTAAATTCATGTTTTCCATAAAAGAGATATCAAAACAGTGTGACGTCAGCGGCAACCTAGTAAAACGTAAGCATAATTCTATGGTTATTTTTCTTTGCTCCATAGTATAGAATCTAAGAACATATACTATGGAAAATAAACAAAATGTAATTTTGTATGAAATAGTTTATTTGGAACATATACATCGGGTTTACATAATATACAACATATATAAACAATTTCCCATCATGTTGACTGTTAAAATCCATGGAAGCGCCATAAAGTTCAAGCAAATAAGTAGGTTCTATATATTTATAAATATACATTCATTTGATGTTCAAAACATTGCAAAATAACTACACATTGAGCAGAAAATAAGTACGTAAAATTCTAAGTCCTAAACTACGACAAAATAATCAATACTTATTGACAATGACTTCGTGAAACACGTTACACTAAAAATACTTAATTATCTTTTTCAAAATCTGTCCGTCCAAAAGTATTTTTAAAATTTAATGTCTGCATATAGCATACACTATAAATATGTACTTACGCCATATAATTGATTAGATATTTATGTAAAATTGTAAAGTCATTTAAAGATATAAGATATCGACTTAGTGGGGTAACTAAGGTTACAGTATTTCGTACGTGCACTGCAGTCAAACCCGCCTTTATACCATCTTATCCTAAATATATGAAACTAGGTTTCGAGGGATACATTGGAAGCAAATGTTTCACTTAAAAATAAAAGCATTTCATTATGAAAAGAGTATAACCCACTATATGTAGAGAATCGAAATTAACCACAGTATTTATTAAAAAGAACTTTTTAAATTAGTTTTTAGTATAATAATAATGCTACTAATTTAAGTAGCACTGTTGTTTCTGTCAGTTGCAAAAAGGTCTGCACTAGTGATGTTTAAGACTCGAGTCCTTGAGTTCTAATTTTGAAGACTCGAGTCGGTTTTGCAGGGCTCTATGAGCTCAATAGGCTTGGAGTTCCGAGCCGAGGCGAGCGCGAGTTCTCTGAGCAACGACTCGAGTCTTAAAATGAACGCGAGCAGTTCTTGAAAGCTTACAAGACTCGAGGCGTGATTTCAGATAAAATTTGGTTATTCAAGGTGTGCACGCAAACATTCTTTTAAATTCTACTGTAATCAATCATATTTTACGCCTTATTGACAGATCACTTTTTTAAATTAAAAATTATTGCTTTTAAATGGACTCAAAAAACATAACCCTCCCTCTTTGCAGGCGGGTAAAAAGACTCGAGCGCAGGAAAAAGGCTCGGGTTCATAAAGAGACTCAAGCTTTATTTTCATGCTCCGAGTCTCACTTAAGCTCGCAGTCGTCGAGCCTTCCGTTAATTGAGTCGAGCCCTGT
Organism: Acrobasis consociella; assembly: GCA_963555685.1. Classification (NCBI taxonomy): domain Eukaryota; kingdom Metazoa; phylum Arthropoda; class Insecta; order Lepidoptera; family Pyralidae; genus Acrobasis; species Acrobasis consociella. Next base: position 2,056,397 of record OY743116.1, read on the forward strand.
AAACGACTCCGAGTCCTACGTAAGAGGACTCGGAGGACTCGAGTCTTGTACATCACTAGTCTGCACTCCCTAAATTGGTAGCATATTCGGGGGATGATTTTTTTATAAATATGAGGTTAACTAACCATACTTAGTTAATAGAAACATTTCATAAAATCTCTTCAATTTACGTAGATGGATGGAATGAGTACATCAGAATAAAAATAAGACTACAAAGTTAGAAAATTTAGTAAAAGTTAATTTCAAATGCTTTTTGGTATCCGCAGTCTTTGACTCCTTACAAATATAAAACTGTTCTTTTCCAAAATGCGATTTATTGTCCAATCACAATTTTTATAAAAATATTGGCCGAAACGTCGGGACCTACTGCATCTCACTTGTTCATTTATATCACAGTACATTAAATACGAATATGAAATGCATCAAAATTAGAATCGAGACGGTAGACTCACTAAAATAATTCGTTGCGACTACGAAATTTCTAATTCCCATTTACCATGTCAATAAAGGACATTGACCCTACGTTTCTTTTGAGAACAAAAAATTGTCCTTGAAACAATCACACATAACAGATAATTAATAGTTTTACCATTAAACATATTTCCGATTTTTCGCTTGTATATCATAATTTCACGGTGAATACAAAAGAATATTTTTAAACATGGTTCTTGACTTCATAATAATAAAGTATTTTATGCATGAAACAGTTGTACAAGGAGGGTAAAAAATGCGAGTGGCGCAGGCTTTGGCCAGCAATCGTAAGAAGACGCCATCGAGCATTTTTTGACGTACTTATACAACGTTGCAGACAATACTTTTTCTACGACTATGTTCACTAAATATAATTTAAAAATAAACAAAGAAAAATATGAACATTTTTGACAGAGTAAATAGTAAAAATACAAGGTATCCTAATGGTAAACTTTTTTTTTAATTGACGTCTTTCTAATGACTATGTAAAAAAAGGTTTTCTTATAGTAGCAGTATGGTGGATCTAAAAAAAAGATTTTAGGTCTATGGCTAGGCATATTTTTTTGGTGAAATACCGACACAAGTGCTGTTATGGGCTTGGCCGATTATCATAGTTCTTGTATTAGTGTTCATGACTATTTCAAAGACAGATAATACAGGAACAAGAACAACAACGGAAAAAGAAAGAGTACAGGAGTAGAAAAAGAAATTTAATGTTAATTTGGCTCTCGATGTCACTAAAAAAGTACGCGAGCGACAGAGATATACACTTGTCTGTTTCGGTTCAATGATCGTTATTGACTTGATAAATGGCTATTACTATAGTACAACTTATTCAAAACTTAAGCAAAAGCATACATTTATGGACATTCAAAAAATGTTAACATCGAAAACATCGAAGCTTCTAGAATATGAGACCTTTCGATACATAAACTCTATCTATAATAATTGATTGGAAATGTATATGACTCAATAAAGTACGTATATCTGAATGGCTTACGAACGTGGTCATAGCAGAAGTTCCTTAGGGAACAGGTTCATTGACGCGTAGTCTTCTAGTACCTGAAAAAAAAACCAAAATATTATTTTTGACGATTTGTCTAAGTACCTAAAAGATTATAAAACGTAACATTAAAAAGCATTAATATTTCAAGTTGGTTGCATCATGCTGCGCTTCTATACAACGTGGAAGGGATATGCCCGTAATAAATCGAACCACGGGCTATAGTAGATCACTTTATAGCCCGTAGTCCAACGAGAGGTGTTTGTTGAGCCGCAGTTCCGATAGTTTCCTCGTCGTCAGGATCGATACTATCGATAGTAGCAATAATACCGAGTCTATCGAGCGGCAACACTAGATATATATTAACCTTGAACGGGAGTTTTTGGCGGAAAGTCAAGGGGTTCAGTTGGAGTTTGCTTCAAATTGTTTTGCAAATTGATTCTAGTGGACTTTATAATATGAAATTGGTGTTATAAATGCTCATTCTCAAGGACAATATGTGAAATGTTTAAAGTGGACAGTCATAGTGAGATATTTATTTGCGGAATGCGGTGGGCGTCTTTGGGCGCCGTCCGCCACTCAATCGGCTATGAAAACCAGTGGACTTGTATAGATTTGTCAAAGGACCTATACCAACCTCTGATTCTGTAGTTAGGGTTAGGATTAGAAATAAAGTACTAGTATCCAGAGCCGTAAATTAAACAATTGTTAAGCAGCAGTTTCGATAGTTTGCTCGTCTATCGAGCGGCAACACTATTATATGTATACCTTGAGCAGACCGTCAGCCGTAGGCGCCGGCACGTCCAGCGGCAGCAGCGCCCGCAGCCGGCCGCCGTCCAGCGAGAGGTGCTTGTTGAGCAGCAGCTCTGCGCCCGCGCTGGGCTCTAACGGGGAGTGTTCCAGAGAGTACTTGCGGCAGATGTCCGCCCACGCCGTCAGGTGCTTGTCGTTGGCCTCCTCTGCCACTGCTGCGATGTCCGTCTGGAAGTTAAAGACTTTTTACTGACTTCAAAAAAGGAGGTTCTATGTTTGACTGATTTTATTTTTATTTTGACCAATTTTCTAAATTCTTTGTTTTATTCGAAAGTGTACTTCCGAGGAGGACCCATATAAATTTTATCAAAATCGGTTGTATAGTTTAGGGGCGAAGTCAGTTTTTTATTTAGAAAAATATTTTATGTATGTATGTCTGTTTTTTTATGTATGTTCACCGATTTCTCCGTCATTGTAATCGATTTTCAAAATTCTTTATTCGAAAAAGTGCACTTCGGAGTTGGTCCTATAGAACTTTTATCAAAATCGGTTGTGTAGATCGTACTCGGTTTTTATTTTGAAAAATGATTACAAGCTTTTATTTAGTTTCACCTGTCCCATTGTCTGTCTCTCTGTAATCAAATCTTACAAGTTAAATTTGACCTTCATCGCGCTTTTTGATTCAGCTTAAATTGTGCACGCATACGTTATCTATATTTTACACGCGTGACAATGCAATACTATGATGATGATGAAACCGGAAGATGGCCAATAGAACTCTGTAATGAAACGAAGCAACCTTGAACATTGAGTTTGGACTCGTTTGACTCAACTTAAGGAGCACTGCGTTTAAGTTAATTGTTTTAAATAACGGCAAAAAATATAAAGCAATTATTTTTACAATGAAAACTAAATTTGTGTGCAAAGTCTCGGACCGTCTTATTATAAAACGCAGACTAACTTTGTTACTAGGTTTAAACCATTATCCTACCAAATCAAGTTGACATGAAGTAAGATTCCATTGTCTTATCTGAAAATGTCAACTTAATTTGGTTTGTGTGGGTACTTTACGTTTTATAATAAGACGGGGAATGTTTGGAAATTGCGCGTTTGGGGCATTGATATGGCCAGTCATATAACGCAACTGCGGCGTTAATAGGTTAAACTTAAAACTATGAAATTGCCTACCTTAGCCAAAGTAGAGATGGCAGTGCCGTAATAGTCGTGGTTGATCTTGAATATCTGGCTGACGAGCTCCGCCAGACTGCCCTGGGTGCTGTTGGCATCGTCCACCACGTTGTACACCTGGTGGTTAGTGTCCCCCCGCTGGGAGACGGCCCACACGGCCCGACACACGTCTCTGACGTGGACAGTGTTCATCTTGAGGTCGGCTGTCCAGAGTAGCTTCATTGTCTCCCCGAGGTGCTTGTAGATGCCGCCGTAGAGGAGGCGGGGTGCTGTGGAAAACGTATACATACATACATGTGGGCTAGCAACATTATAAGAGAGAGAGAGAGAGAGAGAGAGAGAGAGAGATACTATATGTAAGGTGATGTATGAAAGAAAAGGATAAATATTGTTAGAAGAATGAGAGAGGCAAATAGGTTAAGTGTACTGGTGTGAAAGAGAGGGATGAAAGGAAGTCAGTAGATATAATTCAAAATACAAGATGGCTAACGACGACTAGATCAAGACGTGTCGTGTGTGTAATAAAGTTTATAGAAATAAAAGAAGAAAGTTTTAGAAATTGCTTTCATTCACCACCTCGCCCCACATACATAATATCACGCCTGTTTCCCACAGGGGTATTTTAATCAAATATTGATAACAGACTTCCAAATAAGGAGGTTATCAATTAGTCGCTATCTCTTTTTTATGTATGTTCACCGTTTATTCGAAAACATCTGGACAGATTTGAAAAAAAAATTGTATGAAAGTGTATTATAATTCCGAGGTGGTCCCATAGAAATTTTATTAAAATCAGTCGTGTAGTTTGGCGATGATTTCGGTTTTTAGTTTTGAATTTTTTTTCCCCATTGGCCTTTGGTATCAATGTCAAGTTGTAAATACAGGCTGTAAATCTGTAACCTTGCCATATTCTCAGACGTACTTATACCGATCATACTGAACAACTTTCCCTAACGAAACATAGGTCGAAATATGAAAAAAAAAATTTTTTTCACCCTTACAAAATTGCTAATCAGCTGATCGATTTAGTATGGGAAGTATAATTTTTTTTATATTTCGGCTTACATTCCTTTGGGAAAGTTGTTCAGTATGATCAGTTTAGGTACGTCTGAGAATATGGCAAGGTTACAGATTTACACCCTGAATACGATAATTGCTGTAATTTAAACAGATCTGATAGGGCCAGGGTCGGAATAGAACTGAAGGGCCTTCAGTTCTAGTCCGACCCTGGTTGTGTATCTAGTTCACACAAGAATCACCCAAAATTTTACATTAATAATTGTTATATAGGATGACAAACTGGCTTTATCAGTAGCTATGCATGTGACATTATCTACCATAGGAAACACTCTTATTTGCAGTGTTACCGCGGCTGCAAGCATAATTTAAATTTATCTATTTATCTATCCTAAGCTGATATTTGATGCATGATGATGGCAGAGTAGAACACAAAATGTCACCCCATCATCCTTTTCCTCAATTCACACTTTTGTATGGAAATGCCGATTATTTTTTGTTTTATGACTGTTATTTTTATGTTATTATACTGTAGTGATATAGTATAGCCTGTTGTTCGAGTTGTTACGGGTAAGTCCCTTCCACATTTTATGTATATTCGACTTACTGAGACTCCTCCTGTCGCCTATCCCGTACACGATGGCAGGCCTCAAGATGGTGTAATTCAGTTCGGGCTCCAGCTTCTTCAGCTCCTGCTCCACCTTCGCCTTCATGGTGCCTTCTATCGTCCAGGGGTTTAAGGGGTCGCTTTCTTTGTGAGGCTGGAAACAAAAGGGAAGTTTCCAGGTAAAAATAAATTATTTGTAATGGTAAGGGAATAAAACGTCCTAAAATAATGTCACTTGTCATTGATCAGGTCTGTTTTGAATGACTTAAAATTTGTTAATGCAGAAAATCTGATAAAAGCGCATCTTTCATACAAATCCCATGAAAAATATGTGTTTTGATGTTTAGAAAAAAGTATCTTATTAGACTTGTTGAAAAATAGTGGTTTTTATTCCAGTTACAAACAAAGCTGTCGAACTATTCTTGAAATAGATTAATAAACAGAGTAATCGCAGTGCATCGTAGCGTCCGCTGTCTGTCTTTTTTCCTCCACTTTATATGACCTTCAGCATTATTGGATGGGATTCATCCACATAAAATATAACAGCGATGGGGAACCCTTTCCCTTATCCATCCCTATGGCGATGAAGATAAGAAAAGCGTCGCAAGGATGTAAAAATAAAAATTCAAAATTCTGTGTGACGTAATATCCGGAAGTACGCCTATATGATATGACCCATATCCAAAGGACGCATATAATCATTGATTGACGTCAAGATTGTGTGTTTAGCGACCCTGTCATCCCGGCGGAGGCGGCAGAGTCAAACATTTAGTTGATGTAACTTGCTAGTTTCAGCACCAAGTGACTGTACCGAAGCCAACTCATCTGCCTCGAAATTTAAACCTGAAATATCTACCTTATCTTTGCTGTTCATGTATCCACTTGAGATCTCCACCAGGCGCGGCACCTTCAGCTTAGCGCACTGCTTGGCGACGTTGCAGCCCAGGGTGTAGATGCCTTCTGAGTACACCGCCTCGGTCTGCCCGACCCGGGTCTCCCCGGCGCAGTTCACCACCAGCCCCCACGGCTGGCCAGAGCCAGGGTCTAGTGCGGAGGCGCATGATGCTGCAATAAAAGAATAGGAATATTGTTTAATTTTGGAAATCTTTGGGAGAGGCCTATGTCCAGCAGTGGACGTTATGCGGCTGAAATGATGATGATGATTGCTTTTAATGTTTCAAATTATTAATTGTAAAGGCCCGGACAACATTAATAAATGTCCACGTTCATTGTCTTACTATTGTGACTGGTATTGGCGGTAAAGGAAAAATAGAAATGTTAAATAGAAAGAAAATCCCAACTAATATTATAAATGCGAAAGTGAGTATGTAATATATTTGTTACCTGTTCAACCACTGAACCTATTTAGTGTAACTTGGTATGGATATAATTTGAGACCCAGGAAGGGCTATACAGAACTGTCATTAGCTAGAGGGACAGAACGCTTCAGCATAAGGACCGATAGCTGCATACAAAAGTGCTGTTCTGTACTGACAAATGTGATCCAACCCTAAGTTGAATTTTATTTTCATATTGAATTGGTGGTCTTTAGCACATTCTTTTTTCAAACTTAGGCTGAAACACATTATTCGCAGAGAAAAGTGACATATTTTATGCAAAGTTTAAGCCTGCCCGCCCAACTCCGATAACTGGAGATCGATTTTTTGTAGGAGAAAAATAGAAGGTACTGATTGCAATAGTGCAACGTACACTTCCCTAAAAAAGTAGTTTAGAAATTCATAGAAAAAAAAACTTTGGCCCGACTATCGTTCCTACAAGTCTGACGTGGGAACCCTAATTCTTGAGGAGTTTTGTGACATAAAAAATTATAGTTTGTCACATAACATAAATGACAATTAACCATACATCAAAACTTCACCTTCGCACATAGCAAACAATGCAAATGATTTATCAATAACTTCGCATACGACCGTGTCAAGGCTCTCCGCTTTAATGTGGCGTGTGAGCTGCATGCTAATTATTAGCATGCAGCTCACACACCTAGAACAATGACCGTTGGTGACTAGGCGCCGCTGTCTGCTGGCAGCGGTACAGGAAAATGAAGTTATTAAGGTATCAGAAGCCCTAGTTACCTTATATGATATGTAATCAATGTATACAATGAATGACTCATGGATTGGTGTTGATTCAGCAGAATGTTTGCAATTATACTTTTCATTGTATTTATTTAAAATATAGTTTTGTTGAGTTAGCATCTCTTAGTACATGTTACAATTTAGTTTTGGGTGATTTGTCCATTATTATTAATTTATTACCTAACTAGCCGAATCCCGCCAATTCGTTCGCGTATACTTAATGAAAATGCTCATCAGGCAGAACAACTTTTGCTAGGGCATCATTTGCTAGCAACCCATCACTATCTTGACTCCTTCTTTCATTTTCTCGCCCACGGTCACGCTAAAAGTGGCCTTTGAGACTTGCGGCCCTAGTCTCTATTTGCTTCCAGTTGCAAGACCCAAAATGCTCCATCTGCCCCATTAGGGATAAAGACCTGATAGTATGTATGTAATACCATACCACATGTTATAATAAATAAATATTCAAAAGCAGCATCAATTTAGGTCTGCCATCTTCCTTGCAGGCCTTTAAGCACATGTTATATGCTAAAATACTTTTAAGTCGAGAATAAATGTAAATGACTCATCCGTTCTGATAAGCTATCACCTACTGGAGTCAACGGCAGGATATGTTGTTATGTCAATACTGTGAAGCAACCTGCTTTGTAATTTATTACCTTAACAATAAGAAATACAGCTCATATTGATTTGAACACAAGCTTGAGTAGTAGTAACAAGTACTTATTGTTATTTTAAAGGTAAATTAACTTGAATTAAAATGTAGTTCATAAGTGGAAAATATGTAGACATTTATTTACTTTACACATAAACAACTAGTTTTATTTCAATTTATTTAATGTAATTGGGTAGAAAACTGGGTCAACAATAAATTATTAATTACAGTTCATAAAATAAAATGTCTCAAAATAATGTCACTTTTCATTGATCATATCCATTTTCAACATGATGTTAGATTTATTGTTGCAAAAAAAAGCAGATATTAAGAGCAACATTTGACTTCAAATAAACGGCCAAGTGCGAATCGGATTCACGCAATAAGGGTTCTGTACCATTATCTATAAAAAAATCGCGTTTGTTGTATGGGAGCTCCCCTTAAATATTAATTTTATTTTGTTTTTAGTATTTGTTGTTATAGCGGCAACAGAAATACATAATTTGTGAAAATTTCAACTGTCTAGCTATCGCAGTTCTTGAGATACAGCCTGGTGACAGACAGACGGACAGACAGCAAAGTCTTAGTAATAGGGTCCCGTTTTTACCCTTTGGGTATGGGACCCCAAAAGGCATAATGTCACGCTTTTGTTTTTCATACAAATCTTAAATAATTGTTTTGATGTTTAGAAAAGAGTGTCTGATTTAACTTGTTTTCATCTAGCAGATTGTCAAAGCCTATAGTTAATGTATCCTACTAATATTATAAATGTGAAAGTGAGTTTGTATATTTGTTTGTTACCACTTCACGCTTCAATCGCTGAACATATTTAGATAAAATTTGATATGGATATAGTTTGATACCCAGGGAAGGACATAGGATAGTTTTTATCCCGAAATTCCCACAGGGAGCGAAGTGTACGGGCACAACTAGTTTTAAATAAATAAGTCCTATTAGGGACACTGACCGAGGCTAGCAAAATGTTTACTTAAGAAATAAGTTGATATAGAAGGAATTCAAAACTGAAACACATTTCATTGTTTTTACATTAACAGAGTATGAGGAAGACATGTGTTCTACAAATTGAAATAATTTATATATGATTTGTTGTATTCAAAAAAGTGTGCAATATTAGTGAAAGTTAGTAATTCCTCATATCTATAATTAACTGATAGTGGTTTAGACTGAAACAGGTAAATGTGGAGCACGAGGCAAGAAAGAGTGAGTTCTAGGAACTTTTGACATTGGACTACCTATTTAGAATGTAAGGCTTCCCTCTAACACTAGAACTTAATTTAATTAAAACTTATATGTAACATTTATCAAAATCAGAGTTTTAAATAGTTAAGTGTTTTACTCACTAGTGTTGATTAGGTTGGCGCTCTTGTATTCCACGCGGGGGTCTTCAAACACTTTCGAATGCTCTGGATTGAGGAATGCCAACTGTGGTGGTGTTTTGTCCACGACACGAACGCCGCTGACCAGGTCATTGTTTATAAGATGCTCCACCAGGTTCCTCCCGATGAAGCCACACCCTGGAAAGATCTCGGCGTGAAAAGACTTGGAAAAAAACAGTCACTGATGACTAAGAATGGAACCGTTACAATATCTTGACAACCATTCACACAGACACATGGGCAACCATGCGTTAGATTAATTGCTTAGCGTATAGGATTTTCAGTTGGAATATTGTTGTTGTTGTATTCTATTACCTCCTAAAACTGCAACTCTTGGTTTTGAATTATCGCCGGCGGAATCAGACATTTCGCTTGCGGTTTCACAAAAGTGATCAGAATGACAGTTTGATTGACAGTTCAACAACAATGTTGCTAGAGTTTTGATTATGGTAAAAATATGGGAAAAACAGATATTTTTATTCAGAACTAGCCGAAGCCCGCAACTTCTTTCGCTTGGACTTTATGTCTCTGGAAAATGCTCATCAGGCTGAACAAATTTTTCTAAGGAGTCATTTTTGGAACGAAGTTCCTTATCGCGCGTTGCAGAGGATGCTAGACTAGACGGAAAAAAATAAGATCAAAAGTTGTAACGACACTTTTTGCTATAGTTGTAAGCCGTGCGGCATGCCCGTGTTTCTCTCTCTCTCTCCTAATTAATCGAAAGGAACTTCGTTCCATCCGGGTGTCCCTTGACACCTCTCAAGTTTTTATATTTCTTTTAATTTAGCTGGACCATTATGGTTCTTCATCAGAGGTGCTATTTTTCAAACGTTGAGTCACTAAACGAACGATTTTTTGTATGGAAAAAAACCATTCGTTTAGGTGACACCGCGTTTCAAAAATAGCACTTCTGGTGTTCCATTTTCCAAAATCAATTATCCTATAAGTTACCCAGGCTTAACAGCTATTTAACAAAAAAAGTTTTATTCGAATCCGTCCAGTATTTCCGGAGATTAGCGTGTACAGACAAACAGACAGACATTTTTTAAACTCTTACTCTATAACTATTAGGTTGGGGAAAAAGTCTTTTCGCATATAGTATGTATAAACTTGTAATAAAACCACTTTGGATTTTGTACCTGGCTGGTTTTGGTATCATTTAAAAGTTTAAATTTTAAAGAAGATAATTCCAAATTCAAATTAGGAAAATGCGTGATTTTCATTTGTTTTTCTTACCGTCAAGATGAGTGAATCTAATGAAGAAATTAGATACATTTTAAAATTTTACTACCAAAAAGGTAAAAATGCAACGCAAGCCGCGAAAAAAAATTGCGATGTTTATGGACCTAGTGCAGTGTCTGTGAGAGTAGCACAAATTTGGTTTAAGCGTTTTCAATCCGGAAATTTTGATGTCAAAGATGCACGTCGCTCTGGTCGCCCTGTTACGAATAAAATGGATGCTATTTTTTAAAAAGTGGAGCAAGATCGGCATATCAGTAGTTCCGACGTAGCTGAAGAACTGGGAATTGACCAAAAAACAGTTTTGGCGCATTTGAAAAAAAATGGGTACACAAAAAAGCTCGATATATTTGGGTACCTCACGAGCTCTCTGAAAGAAACCTAATGAACCCTGTACTCATTTGTGATTCTTTATTACGACGTAATGAGACCGAACCATTTTTGAAGAAATTAATAACTGGTGATGAAACGTGAATCACGTACGACAAGAACGTGCGAAAAAGGTCATGGTCAAAGGCCGGTCAGGCTTCACAGACTGTGGCGAAACCCGGGTTAACTCGCAACAAGGTGATGCTGTGTGTGTGTGGTGGGATTGGAAGGGCATTATTCATTATGAGCTGTTACCACCAGGCAGGACCATCAATTCAGAACTCTACTGCGAACAACTGATAAGATTAAAGCAAGAAGTTGAGAGAAAGCGTTTCATATAAAATGCGAAGAGACTTTTTCCCCAACCTATTATTTCTGCATCCCCCCTTATTTTTATTTTGGAAATATATTCAATGTACAGACACATTTTTTTACTGTTTAGATGACTAAAAATTTATGTTCCTTCTATCCAGAGACATTGTAATGAGATGGCTAATTTAGAGACTTGAATGAGGTCCCATTGTAAAAAGACAATTAACCAAAAACTAAAAGGAGGTACTTACGTTTTTATGGGATAGGAAGCTTCTGGTCTTTATCGCGTTGACTACAATTAAAACAAATTGTAACTCAAACTCAAAATAATTTATTGCAAAACTATACAATTTAATAAAATATTAATATCGAATGCTATCTTAAATGTTAAAATCAATCAGTCAGATCAGATTCATATTACATGATCACAATTCACATCACATCACAATAAAGCTTTGTTTTTTTGACTTTGACTGCAAGTGCAGACGTCGTCGCGTCAGTGGCCTTTGGCAGTCGGGTAAAAATAGAATTGAACATGGGGAGATTACAATAATTTATGGCAACACATTTATTTTTTATTAGTGTTTAGTATGGTCAAGACATAATTTTGTAAACAGCCATCTAATTTAACAAATTAGATAAAAGTAGAAGAAATCTTTTACCACGCGGACTAATTTTAGTTCCTTTGTACATACCTACAAAACTATTATCTGTCCAAAACAAAAAAAGACCCATATCCTATTGCAATATTATTCTTTCTTTTTCTTTACATGAATAATATGTATAGTTACTCTAGCTGAGTTCAAATGGTTATTGTAGTTGGGTTTTTAACACTGACCTCCATATATTCTCATAGACCTTTAGGTACAATCCTAACTCTATGTATATACTTATGTATATAGAGGGGAGTGGTTTTTAGAGTGTAGTTGGCTCCCCAATGCCCAGTATCCAGAGTCTACAAAAAGTACAAACTCGCTTCACTAGTTTTTGCTAAATTAAAAGCTAAAAAAATAAAACTAACTTTTACTAAATAACCGCTATTCTTTTTTTATCTCAAATCTGTATTCTGTGTCCGCACTGACTCAACAGATGCACTCGGTATGTTGTCATCTAAATGCTGTTGCTTTTTAATTTTGTCAGACGGCAAGAATATCGCCACAACCAGCCCCGCTGAAAATAAATAAAATCCATTATGAACACCTACGATATGTTACTACACACATTCACGTCTTTATCCGTAACGGGGCTGACAGAGTATTCGCATCGCTTTGAGCAGAGGTCTTTTGGGTTCTTCTATACTGGTTTGGGAGAAAAGAAAAAACTTGTACCGGCTGCTTTTCTTCCCGCGCAGTCGATAAAAGCCGATCTAGGGAACGGCGGAAATACGAATTACGTCACAAGGTGATGTGGTGTGGCTAGCAACCAACCAGTTGTTTGTCTTTCTTTCCATCTTACCCCCATATCGCCCGGTCTAAAAGTGGCCGTTTGTTCTGACGGCTCTGAGCTCCGCAAGACCCATAATGCTTTGTTTGTCCCGTAAGGCATAAAGACTTGATAATGTGAAAGAATATAATAGGAACAATTTTATTTGCTAGGCAAAAAAAGCGCCATCGTGTGATGAGTAGCGGAACTAAATAATCCAATAGATATCCGTAGCGCCATTATATGCCATGTGGTTTTCGGCAGAGTAGAACAGGGCCACTCCAAGTCCTCCCGTGGGTGTCGTAGAAGGCGACTTAGGAAATATAAGCTAAACAAAGCTTATTAACATCAATAAGACCTCTTCAACTCTGCTGGCCTAGGGCTAGCTGGCCAGACGCCAGCGTAGAGAGTGTAGGCCAAGTCCTCTGGCTGCCCTGGCAAAGCATAGCTCTGGTAGTACAGAGAGCGTCGTGCTTCTGCAATGGAGACCAAAAGACCTGATGATGATGATGCTATGTCATAATTGATGTGTCATTTGTATGTAAGACTAAAGGTAGGTACTAACATATAACAAGTGCGACGTAGCCGCCGATCATAGGCGAGCACTGCTCAGCCAGCAGCCTCGCGATCAGCTGCACGCTGAAGAAGCCGAACCCTCGCGCCACCACCACCGACAGACAGGTGGCCATGCCCCTGGAAACAAAGAGATTAGGTACTGCAGGGCTTATGGAAGAGGGATAAATCAAAGGGACTTCATCATCATTCTCCTCGCCATCTCCCTATGTGGGGTCGGGTTTGTGTGTCAACTGTTTCCACTTCTTTTTGTAATTCACCATATTTTGTACTAGCCCTTCATATCTTTCCTTAGGCATTCTATCCACGTCTTCCTCTAAAAAATGAAAGGGACTTCATTCATAATTTACTACAAGACTTAAATAACTTTATAACTAAGTTTTAAACCATTTCCCACCATTTATTTATCCATCAGCCGTCAACATAATTTCCGCGGGTAATGGTTTATACCAAGTACTAGCTTTAATTCGTGTTTTAATAAGAAGACGGATGAAGAATCTCTTCCATTCTGGTTTGGAGTGAAGAAAAAACTTAAAAAGTACCAGCAATCCATTACTTTTCCATCTTCTCGTCCACCATCACGCCAAAAGTGGCTTTTGAGTCTTGCACTCTTGATTTAGCTCTGCTCTGCCGCATTTTAAAGAAGTGATAGTTTGTATGTCGAATGAAGAAAATCTTTTTATTAGGCTCGGCGCAAACAGGCAAAAACACGGCCACCAACAACTTTCCTGTAGTTTTGTATGGATATTTCATACATTTTGTATGAAATGTGCGGCGAGCACACACACACATGGCGGCGGCCACTAAATTAGTATGAAAGAAAGATCGCTGGCCCGTCGAGCCTTACTCTCGTCAAGTACAAGGTTGCATTACTTTTTAAGCAGGCAGCAAAATGTGACGGTACGTAGTGACTGTAATATATGAAGAAAAAAAATAAGTAAAGACAAAAACTTTACAAACACTTCTTCCATTCTTTCTACTTAACTTATAAGGCTAGGCGCGCACTGGTGATTTTTTGTCACCGTGACATTACTTCTGTCTCTTTTGCACTTTCAAAATAAGAAAAAGAGAGATGTACTTTCACGGCGACAAAAGTCACCAGTGCGCGCCTACACTAAGATGCAATGCAAACTACTACTTTCCTAAATTAACTTACCTCAAATGAGTGGGATTCAACTCCACCAGAAAGGTGTTAATGTTCCCCAATATGAGAGCCACATGTAAGAACAAGAAAAAGAGGGCTATGCTCAGCATCGGCAGGGTGACGAATAGCAGCATCACGCCCGCCAGGGCAGACACGGCGAAGACCAGAAGAGTCGTCCATCTCTTGCCTAGAGGAACGACGATGAAGGAGAGAGCGATAGTGAGGACACCCGTCGCTCCGGAGTAGCACATGACGGCGTAGAGGGTGAAGGGCTGGATGACGTCATCGCAGTCCGTGTAGGTCTGAAATATTTAGTAGTCTCTATTATTGATATGACATCTTCATCATCATGGAAGGAAAAGTGGAAGCCAAAAGAGGAAAAGAAGACTAAGAAGGTACGATACATAGATGTCCATTGCAAGCCTTTCATTTTATTACTCTGGACAAACGAATTATATAATTGAATTTGGCACTCCGGAGTGGTCGCCACGCTTATAGTAATATTGTTGGTATATTTACTAAACGGAAAGTGACACAGGCATGGTAATGTACCTATTTGCATACTTAGCTGAACTGATTCTTGGTACCATGGTTTTCGATTATCAAAAACCTAAAAAGCCCTGAAGGTCTCTTTTAATTTATCTTGATTCTTGGCAAACTCAATATTGTAGTGTAGACACAATATTTCAAACGATAGGTAAGGCCTTCCCCTTTTTAGACCATACCAAAGGTGGGTCTTACCGAATTCTTGGAAGAAGCAGCTCGACTGGCCACCTGGCAGAAAGTCTGCCCAGAACTGTCACTGCCATCGAAATATGCGTTGGTCATGGTCGGCACCCACATGGTGAAACCAGTGGATCTGGAAAATCATTGGAAAACATAATTACTACACTGGATTAGTCATCATTTAGTATTGAAATTTTAGGTATTTGTTTAAACTATCCGACCAAATCAAGCAAGCAAGACATTCCGTAACTTGTTAGGTCCTCAAAATAGGAGGTTATCAATTCGACCAGTGTGTTTTTTTTTTGTACGTATGTTATGCGATATCATCGCCACTTGTAAACCGATTTTGAAGATTCTTTTTTAGTTTGAAATCCTTTAGTAGGTACAAAGTTGGTCTTATATTAATCTATATCTATACATATAATCTATACATATAATAAAACAGTAAAAAAAGTGTGTCTGTACATTAAATATATTTCCAAAAAAAATTTTGGGGGCGATGGAGACGTAGTAATAGAGTAAGAATTTAAAAAAAATGTCTGTCTGTTTGTCTGTTTGTCTGTTTGTCTGTTTGTCTGTATGTCTGTTTGTCTGTTTGTCTGTTTGTCTGTTTGTCTGTTTGTACACGCTAATCTCCGGAAATACTGGACGGATTAAAATGAAACTTTTTTTGTTATATAGCTATTAAGCCTGAGCAACATATAGGGTATAAATGATTTTGGAAAATGGAATGCCTGATGCAGAACCGTAATGGTCCAGCTAAACTATAAGAGATATAAAAATGCCGCCTTAGTAAAAGTTGTTCAGCCTGATGAGCATTTTCCAGAGACAATCGCGGGCCTCGGCTAGTTTGAAAATAAATAAAAGAAAATAAAGTCGGTTGTTTTCCTTGTTAAAAATCAAAAATGTAATTACGTCACTGTCAACTTTATGTGGGCGAATCGTGAAATTATATGTACTCGAATATGGTTTAAAACAAGTACGTCATTCTGCTTGTCCTGCTAGAGTTATAGATTCGCTAGAGCTAGTTATTCAGCCCTATCTACCACTCCACAGGTTTAGAAGTTACCTACAAAACCTAGTATATTTTCTTAACTTACGTCATGTAGGCACAAAGCAGCAAATAGTAGAGTTTGAGGGAGTTCTTCAAGAGTGGTGGTTTGAAGAGCGGCGCCGTTTGGTTCCACATCCTTCTCACGAAGGAATGGTGGGCGTCGTCTGGTCTAAGGTCATCGTCTAGATATACCGTTGTCACCTGAAAAAGATCATCAATAAGTTTTATAGACTTCAGTTAGTACAAATATGGTACATGATAAAAAAGGATGGAGGGAGTTGACAAAAAGAGCCAAACTTTAATAAGAGAGGGAGAAAGATAGATAAGCACTTTCTTTGTATTAGTACTGAGGCACACACAAGTCAACACAAAAACTATTGACAATTAGTCATAATAAGGTGAACCGCAGTGATATAAAAGGCAATAAGGAATAAAGAAAGAAAGGAAGATGAAGATGATGATGATGAGAAGTTCGGGTTGTTCGCTACACAATGTTCACAATGCACAGTACCTTTGATATTATCTTTCTGTTATAAATTTAATTCTAGTGTGTAGTTCGAGTACCTATCAGCATATTAAATTGATGCCTTTTAGAACGGGTGAAATCTTCGAGAATTGAGAATTTCTTCAGTACTGGCACATCATGACATGCATATGTTACTGGTTCTCTTGGAACTTCATCTAGAGGGCCGTATGGCTAACCCGTCAAGCCCAAACGGCCAAATCGGGCCGCTCAACACAGTCTAATCTCAACTAGACTGACCTAAAATTCATTTCATCAGGCCCGGTCATTGACCTATGGCTGAGAGGCTAAACAGTCAGCACATGTTCTAATTCTTACCGGAAAATTGACTCTCTTCTGTCCTTTATTTAAGCAGTACATTTCTGCTAGCACTTCAATTGCTTCGTCATCTCGGCCATTGCTCAGAAGGAACTTGGGGCTCTCATGAAGGAAGGCCATGCCGAACACGCCTATGACCCCGGGCAGGCTGATGATCTGCATCAGAAGCCTCCAGGGCCGGTAGTCGAGGGCCAACCAGGAGATGTGAGTGCGGAATGTTAGTTGGAAGACCGGCAAAGCGAATGCTGAGGAAGAGAATCAAAGTTAATGTACAATACTGGAGCAAGATAAATGATGCCAAACTTTACAAGGGAGATGTACCAATCTTATGTGCAAGCAGGTGGAAATATGAAATAGATCCCGATTGCTGTTGTGGCGATGTACACTATACAGTTTATACGTCCCAAATCACTGAATCTAGCCCAATCTTGCCCATTGAGTTTGATAAACACGTATCGGAATATACACTAAGTCGATAGCGAAGTTACTAAATTGATTGACAGCCTCCCATACACACTCTAACTTTGCTGCATGTTTACAAAATCCCATCCAGATCATTCGAAAAATGGTGTTCACAAGCTCACAATATTTTTAAAAGATCTACTTATAGGTAAAACTACACCTCATGCCCTAAAATATATTTTCAAGACTTTATTTTACCACTTTTTAGACATGATTAATATATATACCTGCGACTCTGAGTAGAACTGCGGACAGACAGATAGACGAACATGGCGAAACTATAAGCTTCCCTTGTTTACTACGGATTCCTAAAAAAGCTTAGTAGCTAGCAAATTTCTACAATAGCGGAAAATTTGCATTGAAAACAAATCTCGAAATTAGCAGGAAATAAGTTGGACTAACTACTTGGCTTTGTTGTATTCAATAAAATATGACATGGCTACCGCATATGATTTGCATTGAACGCAAATCTCGAAATTTGCAGGAAAGAAGTTGGACTAACTACTTGGCTATGTTGTATTCGATAAAATAGACAGGTTAGGCATGCCTACCGCATATGATGAGCTGGACGAACATGGTGGCGCTCGCCATCAAGAACATGAACCGGCTGCGGTGCCTGCGCGGCGCGCTTTCGCCCACCAGCACGAAGGCGGCCGCGTTTGCTGAGGACGTGCTGGAAGTACGTACTGGTATGTAATCACGTCTTTATGCTTAATGTGGTAGACAGAACTACAGCCTGTTTTTGTATCACCTCGTAGCTGTACTAACAACATCATATTTGCTGTCATTTTTCTTAAACATAATGGTGGAAGTAGAGATGGAAAAAGGGAGACAAAACAGTGACGAGTCGTTGACCCTCATCGCGCCAATTCCCATGATCGATTTAATTTTGCGATCTGTGTGGGAAGAGAAGCAGATACGGTGAAACTATAAGGTTTCCTTGTTTACTACGGATCCTTAAAAAATAGCTTATTAGCTAGCAAATTTATAAAATAGCGAAAAATTTCTATTGAACACAAATCCCGAAATTTGCAGCGGATAAGTTGGACTAACTACTCGGCTTTGTTGTATTCGATAAAAGGATAGGTTATGCATGCCTACCGCATATGATGAGCTAGACGAACAGGATTAGTCGCTGTTCGTGCGTCCATAGTTTTATGTAAACAACAGCGTTGGTTGCGGTTCGGGCGTTCTACAAAATGACAAAAAAAATGTGCTCTAAGATGGTAGCGGTTCGTGCGCTCAACAAAATTACATTATTGCAGTGGTTGCGTTTCGGGATCTCTTCGATAGACTATAGATTTACTAAATATTTAAAGTCGTCATCATAAATTTTTTCAAAAGTAATAGGGAAGAGCGTGATGTGATTAAAAATAAATCTGTTTAAAATCATTCTTTAATTTTTAGGTACATTTATAAAGAATTTACACTTTAAAGTACAAATTGTTGTTAAATGAAGTTAAAAGTTACAGGTTTATGAAACATATTAAATATGATTGAAAGTTGTTTAGGCTGGCGTATTAAAATTCAACATAGGTAGTCTTACATTTATAACACTGTGATAATATGTTATTAATTGACAGACTTACTGAACATAGAAGGATAAATCTCTCATAAAATAATTGAAAAAAAATAATCAACAAAGTATTAAAACATATTTTGGCACATAGACATACATACCTTAACTAAAACAATACAAATCACAGACTCTTTAAAATTTAAAACATTTTTGATAATACTATGATTGACTAAACAAAAAGAATCAGTCTTATTTATAATAACGTTCGTACTTAAACGGTAAAAAAATATGAACTAAACTAATTCCTAAGAAAAAAACAAATGGTAGATAGGTAATAATAAATCAAACAATAATCAACAATTGCAAACATAATAAAATTGCACTGCTATAAAGTCTTACTTTTATATGAAAATATAAACACAAAATGTTATCTATAAAATATTATAGAAGTTTAACATTTATTTAGGCAATTAATAGTTCCAAGCAATCTGCGACACTTATGATATTGTCTAATAATAAACTTGTCACCATTTCTATATGACTATCTCGATTTATACTTTTCTGGCTTCGATTTACATGAGTGTCTCTTTGTACAATTTTGATGTGAGTGTCCCTTAATTCGTTACAAATTTTCTTGATGTATTCAAAAAGTAAACGAGGTTTCCTTTTTTCAATTCTTGAGTTAAATCGATGGTTCCATCCTTCTGTAGAGTTGGTAGTTCTATGTGCTTGCCCATAACAACACCACATTCTACCCAGCGACTTGTTCTGCATCCATTGGATCCATCCATATTTGGATTCAATGAAATAAGAATTATAGATCAAACACTATGATCCAAAAAAAAATAACTTAAGACAAATCTACATTTTAGTAACTCTATAATGTTCCTCGCTAAGTTTATTGAAGAGATCCCGAAACGCAACCACTGCAATAATGTAATTTTTCAACACACTTGCTCATAAAGTAACTCTATGGTCACCGCAATTAGGCACATAATGACACCCATAATCAAACTGTGACTTTTTCATTGCTATAACTCACTAGTGAGTTATAGATTTTTTTTAAAATTTTATTGTTATTGAAAAAGTTTTTATTCAAAAAAAGATCGTGATCAATAGCACAAACAAATTAATGTTCCTTTTGCTTGCTCATTTCATGCAACTTCTTATTTAAATAGATAATTTTAACTCGTACGTGTTTAATAAGTAAAACTTTCACTCAAATATAACTTTTGTTTTCTCTGTAATAAAAGAAAACTTTAAATTCCCCATTTTGTACTTCGCAGAATAGGCGCAAATCCTATGCGCGGAAAATTAAAAAAAATACCTCACCTCTTTAGTCTGTGGCTGATTGCAATGCGCGCGCATACGAAAACTGATTAATTTTTACCGCCATAGCGAAACATTTTTCACAACTCGTTTTCACTGTTGAAATTATAGTTATTTATTAATTAAAATGTCTACAAGTACTAGTTACGAAGAAAATGATTTATGTTGTACACCGCCCGATCTAAGATGTGAAGCCCTTAACGTTATACAAAGTTTACTACCTGAAAACTCCAAGGAAAAATATCTATTAGCGTACCAAAATTTCATAAAATGGCAAAACAGCAAGAATACGCATTCTTTTTCATAAAAAAAGTGTTCATGGCGTACTTTAAATAATTATCTTCTAAGTACAAACCTAGCTCTTTGTGGTGTTTATACTCAATGTTAAAAAGTACAGTCCGAACAAAGAATGGAGTGGACTTAAAAACATACTTTCATTTGTCAGCTTATCTAAAGAGACTATCAGAATTAACCGATGGATTTAGAAGCAAGAAATCAAAGGTTTTATCGTCTGACGATATTGAAAAATTTATAAAAGATTCCTACTGACAAAACACCAAGTACATCCAATGATTGGATTTCACCTACCTACACGAATAATGAAATTAATAAACCACCTCAAATTACAATAGAACATGAAAGTATTTCAATAAATAATCTATCGATGAGACCGCTATGCCATCAAAAACAGTTAATTATAATTTTACTAACTGCACATTTACAAATTGTTTTTCTAAATAAACTTTTTATTTACTAAATACAATGAGTTTTTATTGTTATTTTATTCACAAGTGTGTTGAAAAACGTCGTATGATACACGTGTGTATTGATGATTACCGTCCTTGGCTCTCTTAAGACCCTCGCCTACGGCTCGGGTCTCAATGGTGCCACGGCGGTAATCACCAATGTTACACACTAGTACCATAATGTACTATTGTTGAGCGCACGAACCGCTACCATCTTAGGATCACATTTTTTTTGTCATTTTGTAGAACGCCCGAACCGCAACCAACGCTGTTGTTTACATAAAACTATGGACGCACGAACAGCGACTAATCCGACGAACATAGTGGCGCTCGCCATCTAGCAGCTAGCAGAAGCAGCTAGTTCGGTATAAAAAATATTCTCCTAGAATATAAATATTTTTCACCCGACAGCCTAAATTTCGTAATAAACGCGCGAGTTTGAGTACATTTCAGATATTTTAACTCAAAAGATTTTTAAAAAAATCAAGAGATTAAATATAAGAAGACCAGAAACTTAATGTATGAGTAAACACGAGTGAGTAACATTTCCTCGATCGGAATATTTGTATTTACTTAATACAATTTTGGGAATCATTACGCATTTCGGTTTCTTATCGATGGATTTCCTTTTCCTACTTTCATTCATAATTTACTGCAATTCATGAATGATGCACCAGCCAATATGTTGTTGGTACAGTTGTAAGATAATAAAAAAAAGATCTTATCGTGTCAATAGCAATTATACAAAAAATACAAAAGACTTTGCACCAAATGATATATTTAGGTACGTAAATTTATTTAAAGTAAATATAGTAAGGTTGCAGAGGTGGCTTTATCGCCAAAGCAATTAAGTAATTTAATTATGTTATTTTAATTGTATTGGACCAGTTTCGATACTAAAAATACGCTGTTAAGTTAAAACTGATACTATATAACCCGAGGTGTCCACATATAGGAATAAATAAATGTATAGGGACAAATCACACTGATTGAGCTAGCCCCAAAGTAAGTATGAGACTTGTGTTATGGGATACTAACTCAACGATACTATATTTTATAACAAATACATAACTATATAGATAAACATCCAAGACCTAAGACAATTTGAAAAAGGCAATTTTCCAACTTGCCCTAACCGGGGATCGAACCCGGGACCTCTGAGTGGCGGCCTAGCATGGTGACCACTACGCTACGGAGATCGTCGAACATATGTAGATGCACTTACAAGCTAGCAGAGAAGAACTTGAACACTGCTAAGACAGAGTACGTTGGAGCCATGGTAGCCGCGAAGTTGAGCAGGGCTCCAACCGGCATTGCTATGAGCAGGGTCTTCCGGCGGCCCAGGGTGTCCGCAGCCAGCCCCCACCCGTATGAAGAGAGCATGACACCTGGGCAAAGAAAGGAAATCTTGATTAGTATGAGAACTTCAGAGCAATCAATATAAAACGTGAAAGGGACATACCCGTAATAAATCGATCCACAAGCTATACAAGATCACTTTGTTATAATGATGAACAGTCAAAAAACAAAAAAAAATCGACGTTCACATACAAATTGCCGGGCAGCTGCATACTTTTGAATGGAAATGCCATTTTTTTTTAGTTTTTGATTGTTATTTTCATTTTACTATAGTGGCCTAGTATAGCCCGTGGTTCAGTTTATTACGGGTAAAAGAAAGAAAAAAAATATTATTGTGTTATAAAGAACATATAAACTTAGAATAGGGCCGCTCCAAGGTTCCGATGTCGTAGAAGGTGACTTAGTAAATACAAGCTAAGCAAAGCTTATTAACATCATGAGATCTCTACAACCTGTCTGGCCAGCGAGGAGAGTGTAGGATATGTCATCTAGCCATGAATGGCTATGGTAGTACAGAGAGGGACGTGCTCCTGCAGTGGAGACTGGAAACTCACCTATCAGTGGAACAGCAGACAGTATCCCCTGCTGCGTGGTGGTCAGCTCCATGTCGCAGGCCACGGCCGGCAGTACCACGGAGAAGCCGAAGATGTCTAGGTACATGGCCAGGATCAGCAGGCAGCAGGACACCAGCATAAACACGTTGTACTTGCCGAAACCTGCGGTCCAAAGGGATTTTTTTTATAGATAAACACTTTGTCTCACTGAAGCACATATATATAAATGTACATACAAACAAATGAACACAAAAACTAAAACAATTAGTCGTGGAAATAAGGTGTACCTGTGGTGTGGTGTGTGTGTGTCGTGTTCCATGGTGCACAAAAAGGCAATATTTGTGGAGCCCTCTAGATACCATTGGTGGGAACGACTTCTGTATCAGTTTTCCATTTTGTCCATGTTAGTGCTTGTGTGTGTGGGAGTTTGTTGAGTAGGCAGGCATATATCGTATTCCTATTTTCTTATGTTGTTGACAAAAGCGGATGCCATTAGGAAATGCCATGAGACTGGCGAGATTACTGCAAAGCGGGGTCTCGTAAGACTGTAGTAAGGTGTAGAGGACGGTGAAACATGAAAGTCTCAGATTTCTGAAATTATATTAAGGATTTTTATTCTTTGTTATCTATTTGGAAGGAGATTGAGCCTGGTATGAGTTTATATCTTGGATATTTTTAATACTCTTGGACTATGCAGCATTCAAAGAGAAAAACTCTTTTTTTAATTATTTGATCGCTTTTTGTATAAAATTAATTGTTACGGGACGTCTACAAAAAAATAGAGTTTATCAGAAAAATCAAAGTAAAAATAAAATTAAAAAGACAAGACGCACCAGTGATATCCAATGCATCATCAAAACTGCACTTTTTCAGTTCACTTTGCACTTTACCCGTAGCGAAAGGCATTTTTAAAAAGGCCTAATATGTAATAGGTACTGGCCACGGACAAAAAAGTATGAAAAAAATAAGTAAAAAAAATAACTTTAAGACTTCTATGACTAGTAAAATCCACGCGTATCTAGGTCTATTCAACACTAGAGCTATAGGATTTCTGAAGAAAATCGTGGTCTTCTAGTGAAAGATAAAGTCACTTCTGCAAAAGCACGTGGAAGGCACTGACTTTGTTACATCAATTGTGTTACACTATTGATGTATGTCTGTATTGTGGTGTCTTATGTAAATGACTACTTGGGTACGTTTTCTTTACGTAAGTATATCGCCTGTGAGTAACGCCATTTCATTGTGAATCACTATAATAATGAATATCGAATAT
Organism: Acrobasis consociella; assembly: GCA_963555685.1. NCBI lineage: Eukaryota > Metazoa > Arthropoda > Insecta > Lepidoptera > Pyralidae > Acrobasis > Acrobasis consociella. The sequence continues at coordinate 2,080,506 of OY743116.1, forward strand.
ATGTGACGCCTGGGTTGAGGGAAACAATGTGCTAATTCTTCGCAAAGATTATGGACGTACTTATGTATTGATAAAAAGTTAGTCGTATTTATTTAAACATGGATTTATCCGTTCAGCTATATAGCAGGAGGTGTTGGAAATAAAAGGTAAATAACCGGTCAAGTGCGTGTCGGGCCACCGGCAGTGTAGGGTTCCGTAATTGCAAATGCCAGCTTTGAGTTTACGGGACTAAAAAGTCGAAAGAACTAATTTTCTATTGAATTTGTCTAAAATTTTATTTTTCCGAGTACCTTTAATTTGTAAACTCTACTTTGTTCTGGTACTTTTTCTTTAAACGTCATTATACATTACCGTAAATGGGACGACGACGACGACCACTTGTCTCTAACAAAAATTTGCACTATATAATTAAATATTTTAGAAACGCATCCCCAAATCCGAAAAATGGTGTTTACAAGTTGTTACGCCGAGCTAAACCCTTGCATATTATCGCTTGCACTGTCCCCGACGTCGACTCATGCGCATCGCCGGAAAGCGCTACGTCGACACTTCGCGGCGGGCAGGTAACCAGAATTTGGATGTTCTGCACCTGTGTCCCAAGTGATTCAATCGAATGAACTAAATTAAATTGTATTATTAATCCAACTTGGATTGTAATCAATCATATGTCAATTGTAGTGGAGGAAAGAAGATATATCTATACCTGTATCTATACCTGGGACTAAAATTCTATGCCTACGCTGGGGCTACAAGGGCTTAATATGAAATCAGATTCTTGTCTCGCCCATTCCCTGGATCGGCTTCTACGTTATGCGCGGGAAGAGAAGCAGCTTTCTACCTTTTTACACTTTTTCATTTGTTAGTGCGCAAGTAAATATTGTCTAAGCGTTTGTGTGTATTCTGGTACGGATATGTCTGTTTCTTAATCGAGCATCTTTGACTGTAGGTTTGTGCAAGGTATAGTTATGTAGACGAGGCTTATTTAAAGTTTTCAGAATACATAGGTCTAACTAGATACTACCTACATGATACATAAAAACACGAATCAAATCAAATCAAATCAAATCAAATCAAATCAAATCAAATCAAATCAAATCAAATCAAATCAAATCAAATCAAATCAAATCAAATCAAATCAAATCAAATCAAATCAAATCAAATCAAATCAAATCAAATCAAATCAAATCAAATCAAATCAAATCAAATCAAATCAAATCAAATCAAATCAAATCAAATCAAATCAAATCAAATCAAATCAAATCAAATCAAATCAAATCAAATCAAATCAAATCAAATCAAATCAAATCAAATCAAATCAAATCAAATCAAATCAAATCAAATCAAATCAAATCAAATCAAATCAAATCAAATCAAATCATCAAATCATCTTTATTGTGGAAATATCTATAGGTATGAAATGGAATAGATGACCAGTATGGAGAGTAGGCTAAAACCCCGGATCTGGTGTTCTGTAGTACACGACCCTCTCGGTCGTGCTTCTGCATTGAGATTAAAATAACCGGTTAAGTGCGAGACAGACTCGCGCACGAAGGGTTTATTGTATGGGAACCCGTTATAGCGGCAACAGAAATACCTACATCATCTGTAAAAATTTTTGCTGTCTAGCTATCACGGTTCATGAAATACAGCCTGGTGACAGATAGACAAACAGACGGACGGACAGCGGAGTCTTAGTAATACAGGGTCCCATTTTCACCCTTTGGGCACCTAACCCAACCCTAAAAAGACCTTGATAAGACATGCACGTGCGCGGCAAACGACGCTCACCCTCCTATAGTTTGATTAGGAATTTTATTTGTTCGTAATTAGGGTAGGTTTTCGTGCGGCCGGCCCGCTTTCCCTCGATCAGAAAAATCGATGGCCTCCTGCGGAATTCTGCTGCCCTGGTAATCCTGTCTAAAATGGCGGATCCGTCAGCGATTGACTTGATATTCTTTCGCATGACGTCATGGCTCAGTACGATTCTTACTTATTGCTGACGTCACAAGCCCCTAGTCGGGAACTTAGTTGCTCCGTATCTTTGTAATTTTTTACGTTTTTGATAGACTTGATAATATGGGTCTGTTTATTTTTGGATAAGCTAAAAGACGGACGGACTAGTTAGAATAATACTTTTTTGACACTGTCATCACCCCTTAACCTTAACTTTTATCAGTAGACAATTTCTATAAAACTTCGTGCTTAACTCGTTAGTTTTGGCTTATGATTATATTTAAAAAAAAATGTTTATTATAATATTATTAGATAGATATGTGCTGTGTCAGATATCTTTAGGCTAGGTAGCTTGAAAATTGGTCCCCAGTTTTGGCCAGTATCACAGACGAAAAACAAACAACCATAAAATACTTAACCCTTCAATCTATTTTATGCACTACTGTTTATAGTTTAAAGTGACAACGTGAAGCTCTTCCGCGCACATTTGCGAAAAATGGCCATTAGCTGGTAGCCCCTTAAATAAGCCAGGGGAAACACTTTCCACTTGGAAAACCGCTTGAGATCTTTTTCGACGAATTTCCGCGACATCTGCAACACCAGGGGAGTATAACACAAAAGCGATAGTCTTAAGCCAAGATTAGTGCTTTGCGAGGTTAGAAATAAATTCCTTTTGGATATGCTAAAGAATTAGAAACAAAACATTCTTATATAGGAATCGCTTGGTTCTCAGAAATAATAAATTAACTTTTGTTATTATGCGGTGGGCATGCATGAAGAGTGCGATGAGGATCGTAGCAAGTGGAGATCCATTAGTCTCTGCCTACCCCTGTGGAAAACATAATATGTATGTTATGACAGGCGTCATAATATGCATGTAACTTTTGTTTTATAAATGTTGTAACGTTAGAAAGTTAGAAAGTAGGTATTGCATTTATTATAAATAAGTTTTGTTATGCGCTGAGACTTCAAGACGTGTCTTTCCTATGCTCTTTCTAACTCTCTGTAAATTGCACGCCTCATAAGCTGAGCGTTGAGGAAGTGCCAAAAAGTCAGGGTCAAGCATTTTTTAAATTATATGCACCAAAAAAGCAAAAACTTAAAAAATTAGAAACAACCAACTCCATCTATTCCTTATCTATGACAATTTGCAGGGGTGTGAGAAAATCAATGAATCCGCGCATGCGTGCCGTGTGGTGCGCGTCTCGCCACGTCTGGATCGATCTTCTGCCATTCCTGCGGCCCTGGTACCGCCGCCCACAGATCTGAAATTTTCCTGCCCTCCTCCAGGTTTCCGCGGAAGTGGAAACCTTCGACTTCCGCTCGTCTAGGGCGGCCGGAAGCTTCGTGGAAGCCTGTTGCGGAGTTTCACGGTAAAAATTCAGGTGTATTGTATATATTAACAAGTATTAGATTTTACTGCGCATCTTGGGCGCGCAGAACTCGTTGAAATCTTATGTTTTGTTATTTTTTTCTTGGGTGTGTTGTGAGTGTTAAAATTTTTGCGTGAGCATACTTTTGTGCGAGTGGCAGGATATCGCAGAAGTTAGGGACGTGTGAAAAGATAAGGAGGGCTTTTGCCAAATATTTTTTGGCAAAAGCCTCTCCTTTAGTACTAATAAGCGGTCAAGTGCTAGTCGGACTCGCCCATAAAGGGTTCCGTAGTAGCAAATAACATAGTATAAAAGTCTTGTAGTAAGTTTTTTTCAATTTTTATATTTGAGTTGATTAAATGAAAGGTAAATTGCCGTTTATGATTTATGACGTATTAAAAAAAAACCTTCTTACTAGATCTCGTTCAAACCAATTTTCGCTGGTAGTTTTCATGGTAATAAATATCATATATTTTTTTTAGTTTTATCATTCTCTTATTTTAGAAGTTACGGGGGGGGGGGGGGACACTTTATTCCACTTTGTAAGTGTCTCTCGCGCAAAGTATTGGGTATGACAAAAAATAATTTTTTGAGTTTCAGTTCTAAGTATGGGGAACCCCCAAAATGTATTGTTTTTTTTTTATTTTTGTTTCAAAACTTACCAAGTTTCGTAAGCCGACAGACAGACCTGACGAATCCATAAGGGTTCCGTTTTTGCCATTTGGCTACGGAACCCTAAAAAGCTATTAAAAAAAGTATTATAAAGATACCGTGACAGATGTCGTGAGTGTGAGAATATCTATTCACACGCTTACAAATGTAATGTAAGTGATGCTTAAGGTATTTTCGAACCACGGGTTCTGTGAAGCGCTAAAAGTATTTGAAACCAACTTCAAAAAAAGGAGGAGGTTATCAATTCATCGGATAATTTTTTGTTTTTTTTTTTATGTATGTTCACCGAATATTTGAAGAGCCCTGGACCGATTTGGAAAATTCTTTTTTTGTTTAAAACGGTATACTTGTCAGACGGACCCATGGATTTTTTATCAGAATCGGTTGTGTAATTTGGTGGTCTTTAGTTAAGAAAATTATTGATTGTTGGCATTTACATTTTCTAGGTCGGATTTGCAATTAATATGATACATACATACATACATACTATCACGTCTTTATCCCTAATGGGGCAGACAGTGCATTTTGGGTCTTGCGGTTCTATGTAGAGCCCAGGGCCACAAGACCCAAAAGCCACTTTTAATATGATCTAATATGAATTAATATGATCAACTTAGAAATTAGAAGAAATAAAACAACCCAGTCATTATTTTAAAGTTTAATAAAAAAAATAAAAATTTTAACAAAAGAGCTTCTTTAACTTTATTTCTTAACTTAACTTATAATAAATTACAACTAAACAGTGGGATCTACGCTTATACTTAAATAAGTAACATCTGGAATACATTCTTCTGAATCTTCCTTCAGGGCGCGAGTCTCAAATTCTCTCTTTTCTTAGAATAACTCTCGTTCGATATGTACGTACAGCCATTGCCGATTTCTTTGGTTCATTGCTACCTTCATACTGGTTCGTGGGTTTCGTTTTGGGCGGGTTCTATGTTGGCTGGTTTGGCGGGAGTGCTGTTCTTCTTCTTGTTCGGAAGAGTTATGCAGAAGGCGGCGTTCACTGAAAAGAAATTAAAGTTATTTGTTGTGACATCGACTACTTTTTAATTTATTTATTTCTTAAAACTTTATTGATTCACAATTCGCTAAGAGCGTTCTCTCCCAGTCAACCATAGGAATAAGCAGATAAATCGTTGCGGCGCAAAAAATAAACAATAAAATTACAGCACAATTAAACACTTTTAAACACTGGCAATTTCCATAATACTAAACTATTTCCTATAAAAAATATATAGTACATCAAAAAAAAAAATTCTTCCCATTCAATTTCCATTTTTTTTTATCGGCGGCGACGCGACCGGTGTCGATGGTCTGTAAGAGCCCTTAGTCTCAAAATATACGTGCTAGAAAGAAAGCATGAATCCATAATTACTGATGGTAACATTTTATGCTATCATCTTACCCTCGTATTCATAGAAAATTACAACCGTTTGCTAAACCTATTTTAATCAAAATATCGTCTCTTTCCTTCTTTTCAATATTTGACATAGTAAGAACGAGACAAAACACGTTTTAACTAAAAGAGATTTAGCATAGTTTTGATAACTTTTATGAAATTGGGGGGTTGGAGTTCAACCTACTCTTCTACCAGTACTAGTAATTAGAAGAAATTCTTTAAGGTATAGTTAGCAACTTACTGATAAGAACTCCTCCGAACAGGTAGAAGCTGAGGCCGCAGTTGACCTGCAGGAAGACGCCGATGAGGTTGGAGCCCACCATGGAACCGGCACGACCCATCATCATGGATAGACACACTGCCATTGCTCTGTAAGAGAAGTTTATTTGCTAGGCAAATTAAAAAACCCCGACTGTCAAGACGCCATCTAGTAATGAGTAGCAGAACTACCGATACACTTGATATCCGTAGCCCCATCTATTATTTGCTATAGAAAGCCTTAACTTTCAAGCGCTAACCCCCAATAACTTTTAAGCGGCTGAACCAGACAGACAGATAGACCAACAGACATTAACGTCAATCTTATAATACCGCTGTTTTTTGTCGGGGGTTTCAAATAAACCGTCTTTTAGAATAAAATAGATCGATTTGGACAATGCCAGGGTAAAAATTCCCTTTCCCTCTGCGACAATGTCATTGTTTAGTAAAATATATTATATTATTATTTGTATAAATGGATGATGTTTCTTTTAGCCCATGCAAGTTGTCTATTGCTATGTAATACTTTTATTAATTCTGTGCTATTGCTTTAATAAAATGGTATGCAATAGGCAAGAAACTTGTACATTCTGAATGAAGTATTAGTATGTTTTATTTTTTCCTAGCCTTGTGGTGTTATACGCCTATGTATTAATCCAAAATGAAGAAACAAACACACACACTCTCACAAACTTTCGCCATTATAATATTAGTATTTATACCTGTATTTTGTAGGAAACAGCTCAACAGCCACCGCGTTCATCAGGCCGATGCAGGCGCCAGACATCTGAAAGATAGCGAAGAGGATGATGGCCAGCTGCTGGTTGGCTGCGAAGTGGGCCGCGATACCTGAGAATAGGTTCATGTTTAGTCTGTGGTAGGGGTACCAGAGGAAAGAGGGACGGACGACGGAGCGTCTAGTCAGCCAACTAAAATAGGTTAGAAAAATAACAAAAACAAATTTCCATTTGTCAGAATTGGGTATTTTCCTAAGTCAAAAATAAATTATTTTGTACTGATAACAAAATAAAACGTCGCAAAATAATGCCACTGCCTGTAAACATATCAATTTTAACGTGATTTAAGATTTATTATTGCAGAAAAACTAATAATAAGAGCACTATTTGACTCCAAAAAACTATGACGTCATCTGCCTGTATTTTATACAAAATCCATACAAAATTTAGAAAAAAGTACCTGAATTAATTTGTTGGAAAATAGCGTATTGTGTCTTTGTCAAATATTAAATTGACATAAATAATGTAATAACTTGGCTTGGTGCATGTCGGGTCATGTCAGTTCCGAAGGTAAATGTTACAACATTGGGACTATTTCCCACATTGTTTTATAAATCCGTCATAAATAATGTAATAACCGGCCAAGCTAGTCGGACTCGCGCGTGAAGGGTTCCTTACCATGATCTATAAAAAATCACGTTTGTTGTGTGGGATATTTTTATTCTTTCTTAAATAATTATATTTCATCCTGTTTTTGAATTTGTTGCTATAGCGGCAAAAGAGATACATCATCTGTTAACAAATTTATTGTCTAGCTATCACGGTTCATGAGATTCAGCTTGGTGACTGACACACAGAAAGTCAGAAAGACGGACGGACCCTAAAAATGAGCACGCAAGACAACATGCTTACTTTGTTTTTTAAAGACATTCGTTATGTAGGGGATACATTCCTTTTCTAGAGCAAAAGCATCGTCGGTGAATTACCAAAAATTTGTTTATATCCGCTTTTGGCTACATTGTCACTTATAATTTTTCTTTTCACTTCCTTTTCTCTTTCGGATTCAATGGTAAAGAAACAACTATCATTTTAGTCTTATATTGTCAAGCAGTTGTCCACTTGTGTTTGATCTAAAGAACTATATTTTTGTGGTTAATTAGAAAAATCTTACCACTCAGGCCGGTGCAGCTGAGTACCACCATCAAGATGATCTTTTTCCCCACGAAGTCCACGAGGAAGCCGACGATGATGTACATGGAGCTGAACACTAGACCAATATAGATGGACTGCTCGAAAGTGGCCGTGTTCATGGAGTCGTCGCAACCGACCTGGAAAGGATAGAAGTTAGTAAATTAGTAATACTTTACTAAACAGTATTGTGCCGGCAGAGTTGAATAGGGCCACTCCAAGTCCTCCCGTTGATGTCATAGAAGCCGACTTAGGAAATACAAGCTAAATAAAGCTTATAAACATCAATATAAAAAAACCCATTTCGAGATTTGTTTTTCCTTCGCTCTCTTTCAGGATCGTAGTAAATGGACATGCATAGTCTACTACTGCCTAGAAAAGTACACCGATAGATTCATGATGCAAGAATCATTTATGCTTTCTGGTTCAGGTTCCATCTACTGGTAGTTTCACTTTTATCTTTATGGAGAGTCTTCAGATGGATAAACAAAATTTTATTGGTAAACTATTAACAGTAGTAGAATCTTACCACTGTATGGTTGTTATGAGTGTGGGCGAGCACGTCGCAGATCCTCATGGGTCCGCCGTCGTGGTTCACCACCGAGTTCAGGATCGTCGGGAACCACACGTAGAAACCGTTCGTCCTGGAAGAGGAAAGAAGACGTTGCTTAGTATTTTATTATTGCAAAACATTATGGTTGATATATAGTGTGACTACATGCTCTAGCTAGACTGGACAATATCAAAATTAACTAAAGAAACGTGACAAAAATAAAATTAGTACATGTTTTCAATTTTGAATTCATATCATTGGTTGTACATTCAGATAACAAGATACTTCACTTGGATTTCCACTGAAGAAGAAGATGTTTAGCATACAGGTATCTACCTATCCACTGAAAAAAAAAACCAGATCACAACACATCATGCTGGTATTAAGGTAGAAGCGGCAATTCGCGAGCTGGTGTAAGAAACAGAAGAATCTACTGCGCCTCATAGATGGAACATACTGATTTGGCTGTTTCTGCACGCTTAGTTACCATATAGACGTCCAGAGACAGCCAGAAGAGTGTGTTACATACCTGCATTGGATTTGACGTGGAAGTCTCTCAAATCTAAGAAAAGGGCGAAAAACAAGCAAAGAATTCGTAAAAGGTGGTTCGAGCAGGATGCAAAGGGGAGATGGAGGGGGGGGGGGGGGGTTATACTCGTATGCTGCAAACGCCCAGAACACCAAGAAGATGAAGAAAAGCTCTGCAATGTCCAAGTTCACTGCCTATCAAATAGACGCTAGAAACTATTGTAAGCATCAATCAATCTGTCAGTTCTTCATTAACACGAGAAACCTTTTTTCCTTCCTTCTTTCACACCACTCTAAGTGGGGTCGACACATCATGTACCGCTTCCATTTTGACGTCCACCCACTTTTTCTCTTTTCTTTTTATCTGTTCCGTGATTGATTATCACTATTCCGTCATCATAATAATCACTACTTACGTGGCGAATATTCCGAACTGTACGAAGCAAGTCAGCAGGGTCCAGGGCAGCAGCGGCGGCCTGAACAGCGGCAGGGTCTGCTCCCGCATGGAGGTCATGATGGCTCGGAACACGCTGACTTTGGTGTCAATGTCGGGCTGTTTGTCTACTATTATGGTCTCCACCTGGAATAACCAGTGAGTCACGCATGAGTTAAATATTATATGCCTACCTAAAAACGGTGCTCTAGGCCACCGTTACTCGTCGAAGTGTAATGTTTTTAACAGAGCAATGGTCAGTGGTCAAATTGGTCTACTGTTGATTAATAAAACGACTGATATCTATATTAATTAGTTTGACTACACCTTGATCATCAGATCCAGAATAAGTAACATTTAAAATCAACGTAGTCATCAACTCCAGAAACATAACACCAGAAACTCAATTTTGTTCAGTTGTGACGTTTCGTTACTGTGTTTCGACACCTCTATTACGGCAAAATTTCAGTCGAATTGGATACAGCTTAGGTGAAAATTATTTACTACAAAAATTATACTGGACTTTTATCCATATTATGTGTTTGTTATAACTATTACGTCAGTATCCTATAAACAAGTCTCGAAATTACTTTGGGGCTAGCTCTATCTGTGTGATTTGATATGTCCGTAAATGTTTATTTGTTACATGATATTTATTTGCGATTCTTATTCCAAACTTGTCATCAACTTACTCCAAACGATTCCTTAGGCATCCTAAAGTTGACTGAGTATACATTCTGCATGACCTTCAGTACTTCTTCTTGCCTGCCAGCGGCAGTCAAAAATTTAGGGCTCTCGGGGGCGAAGCACAAGAACACTGTTCCCAGCGCGTAGGGGATTCCGCAGGCTACCACCAGCAGGCGCCACGGGCGGTAGTAGATGTCCAGGAAGCTGATGTAGTACGAGAAGTCCAGGGGCAGGATCAACCAGGAGATTGCTGGAAATGAAGGTATGCAGGAATTAACTACCATTTTTTATTTTACTTTGTACCTAAGTATAACATTTTGATAGGAGTAAGTAAAATAGTAATAAAAAGTACTGATAAATGTAGTCATGGTATCTCAATCTAGCGCTGTCCAGTAATGTAAGAAGTGACTGATTATTTGAACTTAAAGCATCTAAGTAGTCGTATTTACATAAATATTATTAAGATCAAATGTGTGATGGTGACGGCTCCACAATGTGCTAGAAAAGCAGTAGGAAGAGGCAGTTTATCGTCTACAACGAAATAGCACAAAAACATAATTTATAAAACTTGGACGTTCATCGAAGTTCCAAAGCTTACTTCTAATAATCTATTGGGAATCTCTTACCAGGTAAAACCACGGTGCCGATCCCCACGAAGGAAGACCCAAAGGCGACCATCTTGTCCCTGTGGCGGAGGTTGTTGAATTCTCCCAGGTACGTGTACACCACTGCAGAGGGACCAGACATGCTGGGAAAATAATTAATTTTGTTTTCATACACACATACTATCACTTCTTGTATCTTGCGGATCCGCAAGTGGACCAGTCCGCAAGACTCAAAGGCCACTTTTGGAAAAAGGAATCAATGTTGGGTTGCTAGCCTCATGGTCTAGCCCCAACCAGCCCAGTCCCTCGACCAGCTTCTACGATCTGCGCGGGAAGAGAAGCAGCTGATACATTCTAAGTTTTTTCTTTTGTCCCAGACCAGCATGTAAGTGAATTTGTCTTCATCCAACCTTGTATGCAGACTAAAATACAATGTTCACCTTCCCTTATTCCACGGGTATCATAAGAGACGACGACGGTATAAGATTACAATTACGGGCAGACAACGTCCTCTGTGAAATACACTGCCTACTTTGAGCAATCATCAATCCTTCTGCTGTCTTGATGATATTGTGCAAATGCTCCTATTAAGGGAGACTTTTAGTCAAATAGCGGACTGATATAGGCTGTAAAAGAATGTAATTACTCACAATATAGAAGATAAAAACTGCAGAACGGAGAAACTCATCATGTTGGGCGCAAAGCTGACGAGGACAGTCAGACAGAAAGACGTCAACATTGAGTAGAGCATGACGGGTCGGCGACCCCGGGTGTCGGCCAGCCAGCCCCAGAAGTAGGCCGTCAGGATCATGGCTGAGGGAAGAAGATGAACTGGTTATTAAAACATGTGAGGAAGACAAATCTTTAACGAGTTACAAACGAACATGAACCAAGATTTTTTAAGTTACTAGTAAATCTTTTATTCATACAGTCGATTTTACAAATGAATATAAACTAAATGAAAGTATAAATATACGTAAGACTAAACAATAATAATAATATAGTTGAGTTAGTATCCCAAAACACAAGTCTCGAACTTACTTTGGGGCTAGCTCAATCAGTGTAATTTGTACCTATATATTTATTTATTATTATTTATTATTAATATTTAAATTAAAACTAATTAACCTAATTTAATCTTGCTATCTTGCATCTCTCTAAAGTAACGTTCAGATTTAGAGCTGAAGCTGGTGGCTCGAGCTGACTATATATTTAAATAACCCGTAAACATTTTTAATTTTCACGGGAATTACTTCAATTGTCACCAACATTGGTGTCAGATTTTACAAGCTGCCGAAAGACTTCTTACTTAGTTTGACGACTGCTTTATAATGAAGCAGGGTCCAACGGCTTTACATTTGCCTTCCGAAGCGAAGTATGGAGGACTTTTTTAGAGTCACGACAAGTGGTTCTATCGGCTAGACTAACCAGACAACTGGTTAATCTAGCCGACAGGGATATGACCCATCTAAGTGTGGACCACGCACCGGGTTGCTTAGCTTCGAAAGCAGTGCGTACTCCCAGGCCAACGAGCTCCACTGATCATTCTTCTTCTTATCGTGTGTGTTAGTGACTAACACTAGTGTCAGAGTTTTTAAACCGCCTTAAAGGCCTCTGACATGGTTTTAGGTAACGACCAATGTCAAAGACAGTGAACGGGACCGACGGCTTAACGTGCCCTCCGAAGCCCGTGCTTCGGATCCGTGATCATCTTACTTATCAGACAATCAGGTGATCAGCCTGCAATGTCCTAATCAAACTAGGACAACAACACAAAGTCGTTGCCCCCGCTGGGAATCGAACCCGCGACCTCCGGGTATGAGCCAAACGCTCCAACCATTACACCACGGAGGCACTGATCATTGATTGACTAAAACTACTTCTATGAATAAAAGGAGTGAAGAGATTGTTACCCATGAAAGGAATGGCTGCTATCCAGCCCCTCTGCTGAAGAGTCAAGTCCAGGTCGCACTGCGCTGCTGGCAGGACGTAGCCCAGAGCCAAGCTTTGCATGATGACGCCCATCAGGATGAGGCCGCATAGCAGCATATGCAGCATGTTGTAGATGCCCAGGCCTAAAAATATACAAAATATTCGTAATGGAAATTCGGAAATTCTTAAGATAATAAGTTAAAGAAATACAATAGAAATGATAAAATAAAATAAAAAAACAATTTTACAGTGCTTCATGTTAGGATAAGTTGATTTTATATAATTAATATGTTTAAGTTACCTAAGCAGTGTTTAAGTTTGGCACCTTGTATTTTATAGCAACGGAATTTGGGGAAGACGCTGTACTCCACGACACAGGGGATCCTAGTGTAGAGTGCAGCGCCATATGCACTGACTGAGGTTGCTTGTTAATTAAATTGATTTGGTTCCCAAAACACAGGCTTTTGCCTAGTCTGGGAACTCTGTTATTCTTAGTTAGTTGTAAGAACTGTGTTGTGTTTACAAATAAACTTCATTCATTCATCCGTACTTCCATACTAATATTATAAATGTGAAAGTAAATCCGCCTGACTATCTGTCTGTTACCTCTTCACACTTTACACCACTGAACCGGTTTAGAAGAAATTTGGTATGGATATAGTTCGAGACCCGAAAATCATCCATTAAGGGAATGAAAAGGGGAGTGTAACGTGTTGAGGCGGCTGCAGGCGCGCTATTTACTTTAAGAGCAAGCGACTTCCAGGCCTTCGATAAGTTATATAAGTAAAGGCTATGAAACTTTGGTCGCTCAAACTTTAATAAAGAAATTGAGATAGGTAAATAAATGATTTTTAACTTGACTTTGAATTTTGACTTGATTTCTTATGAGACTTTTCCTGTAATCATTCTTCATTTCATTTTGTGGGTTTCCCCCAACACCACAGCAGCTTTCTGAATTTAATTCTACTACAAACAATGCTTAATTATCGTGTTCCGTTTCGTAAGAGCGTAATAACTCGCAAATAAAATGAGTGACACAATGATATAAACGTTTGGATAGTGATAAGTATTAATGAATGACTGTAAATTTATGGTTGTTTCATTTAAATAGTTTTACGTGGGGTTAGATAAATATCTTGATAATTTTGACGACCTCTGTGGCCTAGTGGTAATTATGCAAGGCTACCAGGAGGTCCCAGGTTCGATCCCCTGTCAGGTCAAGATGAAAAATGATCTTTTTCAAATTTACCTGGTCCTTGGACGTTTATCTATTTCTATATACATATGTATTTGTTATAAAATATATTCTATTATACATCGTTAAGTTAGAATCCCATAACACAACTCTCAAACTTACTTTTGGGGCAAGCTCAATCTGTGTTATTGGTCTGTGTATAAAAAATACTTGTAACGCTACATTGTTCATTTGACCGAGCGAGCGAAGCGTCTCAGTTTCGAGATTAGCCAAAAATTCTTTTGTCCGTCTGTCTGTCTGTCTGTCTGTCTGTCTGTTCTCGCCTACAGGTCGCATTTCTTAACCGATTCTCATGAAATTTTGTAAGCAGGTTCCAGCAACTTAATAGATATTTTTTGTCGAGCCAGTTTTTCGAATTTTTTTAAAATGGCGGAAATATGGGAGTTTAAAATTTTAAAACTGTCATATATCCGCCATTTCAAAATATTTTCAAAAATGACATTAGACTTTTTTGTTGCCATTATGAAAACAATTTTTTTTTAATTGAATAACTTTTTTGTCTGAACAACTTTTTTATATGTTATACTTAAACGGGTTTAGGGTGACTCGCGGAGTCTAGCTGACTAAGCCGTAACGGATATACAATACAAATCTTCTTACAAAATATACTGAAACTATTTAAGGGTGAATTCAGTCCGGGTTACTGAACAACTTTCTTAAAAATACATATCTCCCCTGGGGTCCACGAAGTAATTTCTCTGAATAACTATTATGGTTATGATTTTAAGTTTCATAAGTAGTTCTATAAATTTTATCTGTATGTATGCAAATGTAGCCTTAGGGTCCTATCTACGGTCCTGAAGTGCTATTTTTGAAACTTCGAGTACCCTAAACGAATGGTTTGCCCATACATAAAATCGTTCGTTTAGTGACTCCGCGTTTAAAAAATAGCACCTCTGAGCTCTGTCTACTTAGAACCGCAAGACCCAAAATGCTCTGTCTGCCCCATTAGGGATAAAGATTTGATATTTTATGCATGTACGTATTCTCTAATATTATTTGTAAACTAGCTGGTGACCGTGACTTCGTCTGCGCAGTATCTTTATAAATTTTAGCCTATGTGTTATTCTGATGTATAAGCTATATTATTGTAAAGTTTCATTAAAATCCATTCAGTAGTTTTTACGTGCAAGAGACAAACATCCATCCATACTTACAAACTTTCGCGTTTATAATATTAGTTGGATATATACTCGTAATCACATAAAGCTAGTTATCTCAATTTCGGCGTATTTATATCTCTACAGGGGGTCAAGTCGACCCCCTGTGACCCGTTACCACAGAGAGCAGGCGAAATCGTGATGTATTTAGTGTTAATTATTGCATTAGACGATTACTACTATTTAATGGAATATTTATGTGCACTTTATATCAATCATCGTCGGATTAAATGATATCTCTGATCAACAAGTTGTCGTAGGCCATACGTTATGTCAACAATAACTTGGAACATTCGTCTAGATAATAGCAACACATAGATTGGTACTTCTCTTTTCAGATACAAATAAACACAGGTTGCACGCTGTATAAAGTCTAACATAATACTAAAACTATTTTAACTCATTCACGGACACTAAGCCAGACACAATAGAAAAAACAATTGATGAATGCTATAGAAGTCCTACTGTCCGTTAACGTGTTAAGTTTGAATAATCCTTGATACGAAATCACTTTCCCCAAGCAACATTTATCGAAATGCGATAACCTAATAGAATTTTATTTAGTTGTTGTTTGGGAAAACAATTGTTTAGAATTCACCTTCCGCTATTTATAGGAAAAATGATCTAAGAATCTCAGGAAAGCAATATCAACGACTCTACTTTGCAATAATATTAGCTGTAAGTTAATGATACGAAATTATCAGTAATCGAAATAAAAATTGACTATTATCAAGTAATACACATATCCAAAGTTTTTTTTAATACCCCTTCTCGCTTCCACGTTTCACGATCCAAGGCAGTATATCCAAAGATAAATAATTAGTTTTTGACTTATTAATTTTAACTTTTTTCATTTCAGACTTAAGCATACAAACATATACACAGAGGTACAGACGATTCAGTGCTCAAATAGCAAATTCATATCATCAAAGTTGTACAACGTGGAAGACACATACCCGTAATAAATCGGACCACGGTTTAAATTCTATACTAAGTAGATCACTATTGTATAATAATATTAAAATAACAGTAAAAAAGACAATATCAATTCAAATTGCTCGGGCGGCTGCACACTTTACTGCATTTCCATACGGAAATGCCATTTTTTTTTTAGTTTTTTGACTGACATTTTAATTCCATTATACTATAGTGATCTAGTATAGCCCGTGATTTGATTTAGATTTGATTTATTACAGGAATGTCCTTCCACGTTGTGAAAGCAGCGAAACACTTAAGATAAACGTAACATCTCTTATAATTGTGGAGGTCTAAAAGGGACGCAGGTCAAGTATTTGCGTCTAATGAGTCTAATTATTATTGCTAACATCTGTACGGGTGACCTACTCTAAATTAATAAGTACATGATTAGATAATTAAATAGGGCTCAATTACTCATGCGTAGCTTTAGTACATTACAGATCTATCTTAGGTCTTTGTTTATATGACATCTGGTGTAAATCGCAACATAATAAGATAGTTTTACAATGTAAATAACTGTGTCAAAGACAATTGTACACAAATAAATATATATTTAGAGAAAATTTGGAGAAACAGGAATATCTATCGCAGCACCAAAATCAAACTAATGCGCACTCTTATTTTCTCCATTTTTCTTTACGCTTCAGAAACGTGGACCCTTACAGTTGCGATCCGCAACAAAATAGATGCGTTTGAAATGTGGTGCTGGCGCAGAATGTTAGGCGTAGCGTGGACAGAACGCCGCACCAACGTATCGATATTGGAGCAGCTTAATATAAGGACCCGCCTATCAGTGATTTGTCTCCAAAGGGCTTTGTCATTCTTCGGTCACATAGCACGACGAGAGCCAAACAATCTAGAAAAACAAATACTTGTTGGCCGCGTGGAAGGAGTACGACCTAGAGGCAAACCCCCAACAAGATGGACTGATCCTCTTTTAAGTGCACTGAAGTGCAACACCCAAACCGCTATACACATGGCCCAAAATAGAGCAGCCTGGAAAGACCGCGTACTCTCAGAACCAATTATGGTGGTCACGACCCTCAGTCATGAGGAATACGACAAGAAAGAAGAAGAAATATATATTTAAGGTATATTAATAAATAAATCATCATCATTATCCGAGAGTCTTCCCGGTTGCATTATCAGGGTAACGCTTCAGAGCCCGGGATCCACTACCTAACCTAAGCAATTTAAAATGGCAATCATTGAGAGATGCATATTCTCGGCAGTGGGGAATTTAGTTAAAGGCTGCGGATGATTGATAGTGAATACGAGACCCATACCTGACATCAGCATAGCTTCATCGAGCGTGGCGGCCGCTACCTTCTCAGTCTTCTCATTCTTCTCGCCTTTTTTTACCGTCATTTTGAATATTTATCTGCAAAGAAAAATAAGGATCAGATGAAGATAAACTTATTGAGACATAAGCGGTGTTAAGGCGCTGCCTGCGAAAGCTTGGTCATCTAGAAAGACCACGATGTAGGCATGATGGGCATGCCCACGACAACAATAGACTTGTGACCTTACTGTTCGCCTCACAGCTTTACCCACGTGGAACTGTGAGCTGTACAAAATCTTGGTCAGAGCGTCATTTATTTTGTAATAAACATCTCCAAGAATGAACAGCAGTCGATACAGCGTGCGGGAACTCCCCGTACGCAGGCTAACGACCAATGAAAGCTACAAGTCGATACACTGGTCGTTACGCCGTCTGCGGTTATACTCCAAATGTTGAATATCGACTGTATATTCTCTATCGACTAGTGAAAACGGCTCCCCGCATGCGTTACGGAATGTCTCGTACCCCGAATTCAAGCTACATCAACTAGTGAAAACGGTTACCCGCATGCGTACTGTATATGCGTTTGGAAAATCTCCTGCACCCCGAATGCGTGCCAGAACGATCAAAGAGAATGAGCCGTGCATAACATATTTACGACTTAAGGAAACTTGATAGCGATGAGGTAAAAACATAATTTAAACTGTGTATGAACATCTTAAAGGATTACATATAATATGGCGCAATTAACAACAAGATAAGAGTTTACAATCGCAAACAATCGCAATCAATGTTTTGACTTGCCCCCAGCGGTGGCTGACGAAGAAAATGTGGGAATATTCCACGATAATGTTATCGCATGGATTTTGTTTGTGGCTCGGAAGTTAAGGTGAGGTCATGGGGAAACTAGTAAGTCACGGGGA
Organism: Acrobasis consociella; assembly: GCA_963555685.1. Classification (NCBI taxonomy): domain Eukaryota; kingdom Metazoa; phylum Arthropoda; class Insecta; order Lepidoptera; family Pyralidae; genus Acrobasis; species Acrobasis consociella. Next base: position 2,098,425 of record OY743116.1, read on the forward strand.
ATAAGATTACTCTGCTATTTAATTAATAAAGTCTTTTCTTCCAGTCTTTTCAAATCTTGGTGCTTAGTAAACTTATTGTAATCTATACAAATAATAAAACAGTAAAAAATTTTAATATTTAAAAAAAAGTTTTTGTTGCGATGGAGACAAAAATAGACTTAGAATTAAAAAAAGTTCGTCTGTTTGTCTGTTTGTACACGCTAATTTCCGGAAATACTGGAAAGATTCAAATAAAACTTTTTTTGTTATATAATTGATTTTGGAAAATGGAACACCTGATGCAGAACCATAATGGACCAGCTAAACTATAAGGAACATAAAAATTACAAGCAAAAGTTGTTCAGCCTGATGAGCATATTCCGGAGTCGTAACGTCCACGCAAACGAAGACGCGGACTTCGGCTAGTATTTAGTAATTTACTATAAATATTTTATATGCTTAACTTTTGTTATTTATATTTATAAACATATAGATAACTTATTGTTATTTACTGATTCCATCACTATCAAACTGTTACCACGCGAAAGGACACTTGAAAACAAGATTAGTGGATTATGCTATCTTTATAATTCAAAAATAAATTATGTTGAGGTTATTTTCGTGATATTTTAATCAAATGTAATTATAGATACGTCAGTTGCATGTCTTATAATTTTATTTATATTACAATTATTTGGCAATACTGGTACAATATTTCTTGCATAGACTAAATTACTGAAACTGAAAAATCTTTGGCCACAGCTATTTTATCAGTAAACTGTGGCAGGACGCGAAACTTCGGCATAGTATGTTTTGATTTAGTCTACTCCAGAAAGATATTATGGACCCAATACCCATCGTAAAAAAACGGTATTTGTAAAACAAATGATGGCATAACGATGTTAGCAATATTATATAGGTATGTATTCTGACACTGTTAACTTATTAAGAAAGGAAGAATCATTTTTAAAAACGAAAAACTCACTTCTCCCCAATCCAATGTCGATGCATCATAAAATTATGCTTTCTGAAAGCAAATGCTCGAGACGCAATAAAAAATACCTAATCGCTATATGTGTGCCTATAAAATTCAAAGAGTTTTCTTGATTTCTCCAAGATCTCATCATCAGATTCTGACTTGGTGACTATGGTACGACCTTGATAAAAAAAATGAAATCGGTCCACGCGTCCTCGACTAATAATCAGTGAACATACATAAAATAAATTAACGAATTGATGACTTCCTTCTTTTTTTGAAGTTAGTTAAAAATTAATGATGTTTTTTGAAGAAGAAAGGGACGGCTATAGTACTATACATAGATTAAGAATAAAAAATCCAGGTCTGTGGTACTATACAATACAGCTTAAGGTTGCTAATACGCCACTCCTTATAAACTTATAGGGGTTTCGTTCTTAAATTTATTGATGATGATTCAATAAACTGTAAGTTAGTGTTTTCGACTTCATTGTAATCTGAACAACAATACAAATACTCTTTATCTTCATTGCAACATAAACAAAACATATTAACTGTACACGACATCCATTCATGTGTTTCAAGTTTAGTTAAATAACAGGCCAAGCGCGTGGCGGGTCACGCGCAGTGTAGTTTGCTAGTTACGAATGCCGACTTTGAATTCATGCGACTAAAACGTCCAAAAAACTAATGTTCTTTTGAATTTGTATAAAATTTTTCTTTTCCGAGTAAAAAACCGAATATTTCTGAAACGGGTCCTTACATCGAAAAATGGTGTTCACAAGCTCACAATATTTTTGAAAGATTTATTTAACGATATTCCACACGTATGGGTTAGTCGACAAAAAAAAATTACGCCCACTTCACATGCATGGGAGCTACCGTAATATTTTTTTCTTATAAATTTTAATTATACAACTTTTTTGCCATTATTAATACACATACCCGAGCCAAATTACAGTTTTCTAGTACTTACAGTCTTAATTACAGGCGGAAAGAGTGACGGACATGGCGAAATAAGGGTTCCTTGTTTACTACGAAACCCTAAAAATGATATTAAATTACGTATTTCACGAGTTCAATGTCTGCTTTTGTTTTATTAACTTGTCAATGTGATAACCTTCCTCCGTCTGAAGTTTATATACTACGAGTAATATAATGACACAAAATCGCTTAAGAATATTAATATTATATTACCATTTATATTACTTATTCAGAAAGAGATACAACTGTAAACATCCACTCTTAATTTATGTAATTTACAGTTTTCTTGCTCAATATCTTTCTGATATCTGATAATAGCTTACTGTCATATAAATTTAGCGCAATTTGAAACATGAAAGACACTCATTTCTTTATTTTAAGGATCAAAATTTGCAAAATAAAAAAACTTAGAATGTACCAGCTGCTTCTCTTCCCACGCAGATCGTAAAAGCCGATCGAGGGAATGGGCAAAAATGCAAATCATGTTAACAGGCGATGCGGCTAGCAACCCATCACTGTATTGATTGCTTTTCCACTTCTCGCCCACCATGACGCTAAAAGTGGCTTTTGGGTCTTGCGGCCCTGGGCTCCGCATAGAACCGCAAGACCCAAACTGCTCTGTCTGCCCCATTAGGGATAAAGACGTGATAGTATGTATGTATGTAAAATTTGCAACGACAGTACTTACTGTCCTATACTTATACTATACCTACCCTATGCCTCTATAAAAGTCAAATGTAATTAAACAGAGACCAAAAATGTTGACGACCTTTGTGGCCTAGTGATCTGTCACACTGGAGGTCCCGGGTTCGATCCCCGCTCAGGTCAAGATGGAAAATGATCTTTTTCAGATTGACCTGGGTCTTGGACGTGAATATATGTATCGTTATAAAATATAGTATCTTTGAGTTAGTATACCATAACACAAGTCTTGGACTTACTTTTGAGCTAGCTCAATCTGTGTGATTTGTCGGTATATATTTATTAAACAAAAGACCTTTAATTCTATTATTTTTTACCTAATATAAAATTTTATTTTTTGATCAGATTGCTTATAGATACAGTAAATACAATTACATTGTATTAAAATCATTCTGTATGTGACCTCAAATCAAAGGACTTTCTCGCTCTCATAGCGAGTGCGTACCTAGGAGCTGGGAGCGAGTGCGTAACCTTTCGTAGCAACTCGTAGCACGTCGTAGACATTCGTAGAGGGACACAAACGCAGAGAAAGGTCTATATAATAATTTTATAATGATAATACCATAGAATATATTCATTTCATGCTATAATGATTAAAGAATCATTTGTTTTCCGCTAGCCCATTCGCAAGTTAAGTAGTTCCAGGCGAGGTCGTATTTAGATTGGTGACAAAATAAGTGGCTATGAATTTTCTCGAGCTACTCCGTGCTTCGGGAGGCACGTAAACTTGTTGGTCCTATACAGATACAGATACATTTTCACGTCTATATCCCTGACGGGGTAGACAGAGCCCAGGGCCGTTAGGCCCAAAGGCCACGCTTAGCGTGGTGGTGGGCGTTAAGATGGAAAAGGGATCAAAATAGTGATGGGCTGCTAGCCGCATCGCCTATTACCATGATTCAAATCTCGCCCATTCCCTCGATCTGCGCGGAAAGAGAAGCAGCTAGTACATTCTACGTTTTTTCTTTTCTCCCAGACCAGCATGGAAGTAAACTTGTTGGTCCTGTTTGTCATAATTGTATGTCAGTCTTCATGCTATGTCGAACGCCTTTCACTAGCTTAAAATATATCACCAGTTTTGGCTGCACACAAAAAAACAAACAATAATAATGCCACATCATGAAGTTAGTGGCTAACTTCGCACTAGGGAAAGTTGTGTGTCTAAGAGAAAAAAAAAATTGTGGTTTGTAGTCCGTGAGTCCCGAGACTTTTTCTAAATTTAGTTGACTCGGGTCCCGGGACTTCAGACTGTCGAGACTTACCTAAATTCTAATTTGCACGTCATATTTTCCTTTCTGCTATACGAATGTTTAAAGAAAGATAAGCTTTTGAGTACAAAATTAATGGTATCTATAAAAATGCTGTAACCCGCGTCAGTCGCGATTACATCATGACGCGCTGTGGCAAAGTACAATGACCATGACTCAATACTAATTAAAGTTGGCATAACTTTTTAACCGACTTAAAAAGAGGAGGTTATCGATTCGTCAGATTTTTTTGTGTACGTTCCCCGATGGCTCTAAGATGCCAGGATGCCAGAACTCCATCCAATGGATTCACATCCCATACATAACAATTATCAATCATCATCATTTCAGCCGAATAGCGCCCACTGCTAGACATAGGCCTCTCCCAAAGATTTCCAAAATGACCGATAAAGAGCGTTTTGTCTACATTACAATATCACGTCTTTAAGCATAACGGAGTAGATAGAACCTAGGCTTTAGAAAACTATGTGTATTATATATATATTTGGAGAAGAAAAGTAAGACTTTAGAACATGTTAGTTTGATGTTGGGCGTGCACATAGAAAAATCGGCATCAAAATGGTAATGGGTTGCTTGCCGCATGGCCTATTCACTTGATTAGAGTCTCGCCCATTCCCTTGATCGGCTCATACGAATTGCGCGAAACGTGAAGCAGTTGGTTTACTTATAGTAAGTTTTTCTTTTCATCCTAAACTATTGGGTTCCATCATCATCATCATTTCAGCCGCATAACGTCCACTGCTGGACATAGGCCTCTCCCAAAGATTTCCAAAATGACCGATCTAGAGTGTTTTGTATCCAGCGCTTTCCAGCGACCTTGGTTAGGTCGTCCGGGGTTCATTGAGTTTATTGGGTTCCATGATTCATTTTAATGTTACAGGATACGATAACAATTGATATCACAGCTACACATATATACTATCACGCCAGTTTTTGCTATGTAACTATATTAATTGTACAAAGTTCAGAACTTATCGGAAATGCATTCATTATTCAAAACTTAAAAGTAAAAAGGGCGTTATAAAATGAATGATTTAGGGTGTGTAAAAGTTGTAAATATTGATGAATTTGATATCGGAGTATTGGGTGTTTTATCTTAATTGTCATATCAGCCCCAGGAGGTCGATCGATTGGAAGCGGCCTGCATCCGAATTTTCCTGCAATTACCTTCCATTTACCTTGCTAAGGTCGTCCGAGTACCTAGTTGGTGGGTTTACTACGCTGAGCTTGCCGGTGCATGGCCGGCATTCGAGAACCCTTCTGCACCATCGGCAAGAAGAAGCAAGAACTGATATTCTTCAAGGTAAGTGCCCCGCCCACTGCCAATTCAATGAGCTAATCAGCTGGGCTAGTCAACGACCCTAGTTCTTCTATACGAATCTCTTAATTTATCTACATAGCCCGTTGGCATAGCATGTTTGTATGTATGTATGTACTATCTTTATAGGGATGTGGATAAAAATATATATATTAGCAATGAACTAGATTATCCGGAAATTAAGGACCCATATTTTTTCGTTTTAAGTTGTAAAAATTCATTAAGATTCGGAGTGGGGGAGTAAGTGATTTACGTCACTTTTAGTAAACAATCGTAGCTGATCGTGACGTCACGCAAAAAGATATTGCTTAAAATTGGTGCCTTTTCTTTTTAGCGCGGCGGTCAACCATTTTTTGTATGCTTGTACAAAAAAATACAAGAAGCAATATTTGTTTAGGAATGATACTTGTAAACTCAGTCGGGACGGAGTTATATCGGCTCGAAGATGAAGAAAAAATATTTTTAATTAATTAAGTTATGGACACCATATACTTTCCTGAACTATGATGCTATGCTAGCTATTATATTAGATGATTATTGTAATGACACATGATTAAGTCACGATTAGAAATATTTTTTCACACCTAGTCTAGATTTATTTATTTACTTCAGCCTTTTTTGCTGTGTTAGTTTTCCACAGGTGTTATCTACTAGGCTTAAAGCAAAAGTCGGCCTTTCTGAATATACTACGTGAGTAGGTACAATTTGTTTGCTAGGCATATTAAAAAAACCCCGACGGTCAAAAACGCCATAGTGATGAGTAGCGGAACTACCTTCTATACTGTGTACATTCATACTTGTGAATGCCGGACTTTTCAAGTAACCTCTTAGAGCTATGTAAATACTATTGTTGATGTTCACATAAAATTTATAAAACATTTGGTGAAATAATTTGCTACGAGCAGACATGTGTCACTCTCTGTTTAGTTATAGTCCCTGTGTGCGGCGACCACTTCGGACTGGTAAATTCAGTGACATGAATCGTATGTCTAGAATAATAAGAATGAAATTGGCTTGCAATATACTTCTAGGTATCTAAACGAAAAGGTGCTGAGTTCTGACGCGAGCTAAATAAAACCATATCGTTAACAACATTGAGTAGATATTTCTTTGCTGAGTAAGACTTTTGTACGTGAGTATTAGTACTTATTCTGTGCCACGCGGCCCACGCGAGAGATTCGAACTCACGTCTCACGTTTACACCGTTAGTGCACTATCAAATTAATTAAGTTAAATACGAGCTCCCATGCTGGTCTGGGAGAAATGAAAAAACTTAGAATGTACCAGCTGCTTCTCTTCCCACGCAGATCGTAAAAGCCGATCGAGGGAATGGGCAAAAATGCAAATCATGTTAACAGGCGATGCGGCTAGCAACCCATCACTATATTGATTGCTTTTCCATCTTCTCGCCCACCATGTCGCTAAAAGTGGCTTTTGGGTCTTGCGGCCCCGGACTCTGCATAGAACCGCAAGACCAAAAATGCTCTGTCTGCCCCATTAGAGATAAAGACGTGATAGTACGTAAATACGAGTTACCTGGAAAAATAAACTTATACATCACGTATTTCTTTTTCATCTTATGCAATAATTAAGCATAGATGAACAAGATCAGAGCAGGAAAAATGTTGAGGTATTAAATACTTATTATATTATTAAAATAAACGCAGCGTCGGGAGGTTACCGCAAAGTCATCAATATCATAATTCGGAATTATCGTATTATGCATATTCATAAAATTAAGTACATACATAATACATACATACATACTATCACGTCTTTATCTTGCGGCTCTAAGCAGACAGAGCGTATGGGGCTACAAGACTCAAAGGCCACTTTTAGCTTGAATATAATAGAATAAAATATTTTTATTTGCATTTTTAAGGGTACTTAGATCTAAATACTAATCACAAACTAACACCTAATCAGTCATTAACAATAGCATGCAAGTCTTTATAAACTGTTTTCAAATTAGCTAACGAACTAGGTTATGTAGTAACTATGTTAGAACTATGGCTGTAGGACTGGGTCTAAATGATAACTCCAAATTCGTTTTATCTTCTTTTATTTTTAAAATAAATTGCGGAACACTTTCTTATGGTACTAATGGCGTCGTCGTTCGTGTGAGAGAGAGCGAGAGAGAGCATACACTGAAGTATACGTTTAAAAATGTAAGTAAAAAAATAATAAAGCTATGGTATCCGTTCGGAAATCCTACATAAATAAAATAAGAAATGGATCATGTCATGGTATATACGTCAATAATTACATTACTTTTTCGTATGAGTAATTTGTATTAGGTACTAGTTATGTCTTGAAACTGAGAAATTCTTGCACTATGTAGAAGCCTCGCTTACTAAGCCAGTCAAATAGTTTTATTTTAAAAGACTTAAATGTCGTATTTCTGATGAAGTCTGGTATCTTATCGTAAATAAGCCTATACATATTATAATAATGCCTTCGTAACCTTTCACTTCTTGATACAATGTCCAGAGCTAGCCTGCTCCCATTTCTAGTATTTCTAGGAAACACTTATCTAGCCTGTTTTAATAATTTGTAATTAAGTTTCATAAATTTATCAATTTAATAAATATAGAGGCAGGGGAGAGGTAGTATTTTTTGAGATTTAAAAAGGGGTCTACATTAAGTGTCCGATGACACATTACACATAGCTTTTATTCATTTTTTTTGTATAAAGAAAGCATCTTGTATCTCTGTGCTATTTCCCCAAATAAAGCCCATATCGTAAGACGGAATCTACATAAGCAAAATATTCTGTATATGCCGTGTTTCTTGTTGCATTTCTCGTAAGTTTATTGACACCATAAAAAAAAATATTAAGCAGACACTTTCAATTTGTTTTTTCCAGTTCAGTTTATGATCTATTGTTAGTATTAGAATTTTTCCATTTTCTACGCATTTAATAAGTGTCCATTATGGGATATATTCAATGATTGGGTTGAGTTATCAAAATGTTTTTGTCAATATTTGTTTCTTAATTATTATTAGCCATCCAGTCAATTATATTTTATTGTATAGTTTATATCATGTTCATGTTCTTGTAGAGTTTTTTTTATCTGATGTTACAATAACCGATATGTCGCCAGCGAATAAGAGTCTTTTTTGCTGAACAACATTCGGTAGGTCATTGATAAACTAAGAAAATTAGAGGGCCAAGTACGCTCCCTTGAAGTACACCAAATTTATTTATTTTATAAGAAGATTTATGTTATTTTACCACTTTGTTTTGTTCCATTGGGATATCTCTACTGCTTGTTACCTATTAATGAGGCGTTTTCCAATGATAAAAAAATGAGGTTAAAACATTGTCAATAGATGGCGCTATATCAGTTCTAAATCGTTCTGTCAAAAATGAAAGAGGCCGTTTGGTTGAACCAAACGGCCTTGAACCAAACGGCCTTGAACCAAACGGCCTTGAACCAAACGGCCTTGAACCAAACGGTACTTTTAATAAATTTGTAATTTGTTAACCAATCTTGTATTTTAGTATAATTTAATTAAAAATACATATTTACAAACAATACCTAATATATTTTTAACTAAATATAATAAAATAAAAAAATTAAATATTCCAAACACAAACTCTCACCATGAAATTTTTTTATGAATTAGGCATTGACAGATCTATTTTATGTGATTGATGCGGCATCTATGTCACGTGAAGGAACTTTTTTTTTTAAGAAAACGCCTCATTAATCAGTCTCTTTGCATTTTTAAAACAAAATAAAAACAAGTGGCCAGGAATAAAAGTTTTTTTTTGTAAACTACTGTACCATGCCAGGTACTTTTTAATTAAATACAAGTATTGTTATCAAAAATCCGCTAATGAATGAAACACTAAATATAGGTACGTTTTCAACAGACTTCAACAAAGGAGGTCATAAATTCGACCAGTATGTTTTTGGAAAGAAGTTTCTTCCGTATACTTGGCAGATGGACACTAGCCGAAAAAAATGTTCGATTTTTCCGTCACGAACTTTTTAGGGGGTCTAATGTTTTTGGTTTTTTTAGGAGCTTCAATTTTTGTACGTTCGTTCCAACTGAGTGTTCCACGACAAACAGTTTTTTTATTTTTGCATTCTTTACACACTGCAGTAGTTATGTGACCTGGTTACTGAACTGAAAACTGAAAAACTTCATGTTTTTCACCTTTAAGTTTATTTGGGAACGTTAAGTATGTGTTAATGACTAGACTTGCCTTTAAACATGGATTTTAATCATTTATTTTTATTGACATATCGATGATTAAAAACAAATTAATTTCGTTTAAAATATCTTGGCATCAGAATCACTAAGTAAAAAAATCGCAAGAATAAAGTTTTTTCTCCCCAATTTCTTATAAGTAAATGGCTAACCTACAAACTGTACTAGGTATGGCTAGGTATCTAAACTTCGCTTGTGAAACGATACGTGAGTAAAACGATGTTGATATGTATTATAGTTTATTTATGTTATTTAAGTTTATGAAAAATAAGTTACTATTTTTGGTATAAGGTCATTAGCACACATAAATCTCGTATAAAGCCAAGATTCTGGATCTATGCGCCCTTACTTTACCAGGCCTAACTTCACAACTCGTCGTTTAATTTCACACACGATGAACGAATGCCTATGAAATCTTCGTAACGGTAGCAAAAGTAAAGTAAGGGCGCATAGATTCAGAATCTTGGCTTTATACGAGATGTGATAACTTTTTCACAGGGTAAGCTATGTATACTCGACTTGGCAACATTTACAAGAAAATGTGTGAAAAGTGTAGATAACACTTCGCTTGTAGGTCCGCTAGTCGCGCGGTAGCGGGTGGTGACTTTTATCGACTGATATCTTCGGTTTTTATTGTGAAACAAGATGCTTATGAGATTATGTATTATATGCAGATTATGTATTTTTTTCCTTATAAAATTATAGATAAGTGTATAATGACGTATGCCGCTTCACAAATGGCATGGTAGTCACTTACTGAACTGAGTTTCTTTAGGGTATCTTTTCACTTGTGGTCGTTCCGATTCGCTACTATTTCGTAGCTTTTGTTTTAATATTTTTTCAAAACTAAATACCGGCTTCACCCCCAAACTACACAACCGATTTTGATAAAATTACTATGGGATGATAAAATTTCAATGAGATAAGTATTCAATCAGATTTTTTTTATATCGGTCCAAATGTTTTCGAATAAATCGGTAAACATACATACATGAACAAAAGATTGCAACGAATTAATAACCTCCGCCTTTTTGTAAGTCATTTAAAAATAGAAAAATGAGTTGAAAAAACGACCTTCATTATGAGATATTTTACTTTATATTGATATACCTATAATTAATTACCAGCCGAGTGTGATTCGGACTCGCACACGAAAGGTTCCGTACCACTATCTCTATAAAATCACGTTTGTTGTATGGGAGCCCATATTTATTTTATTCTGTTTTAGTATTTGTTGTAATAGCGACAACAGAAATACATCATCTGTGGAAATTTCAACTGTCTTGCTATCACGGTTCATGAACATACAGCCTAGTGACAGATAGACAGACAGATGGACAGCGGAGATTTAGTTTTAACCTAATAGGCTCCCCCCTTTTTAATCTTTGGGGTGTTTTGGGCTTGGTATGGAACCCTAAAAAGCAGTTCCAGTACCGCAGTGTCAGGTGGTCAAACGACCTTGCTCGGTCGATTTGAATATATCTAACAATATTTGTAGGATTTAGGCTCAATTTTTTATATAATTTGATGTCGTTTATAGTATTTATGTCTAATTTCGTTTTTTATTTACCTCTCGTGTGCCGTTACGTAGATCTACTCGAGAATCCATTGTTTAACTATTGTGGCTGATATTTCGGCATACAAGGGGTTAATATTTAGTTAAATCATAGTATAGTTAGTCCGAACACTCTCCCTGAAGATGATCGTCCAAACCGATCGAAACTAGTCGGCCTTTTCCAAGTAAACTACATGAGTACATGTTATTTAAGTTTATGAAAAATAAGTTATTATTTTGGATGGGGAAAAGGTGTATGTGGTGGCAGGTGACGTGCATTGTTAGAGGCCTTTGAACATATTTCAACCCATGCTGACTAGCATTGGGTTGAAATATGTTCAGGAGAGAGAAAAAAGAGACAGAGGGGAGGGGGAGGGAGAGAAGATACATACGTACTATTTGAACTTACATCAACAATTTACAACGTGTAATATGTCATATGCCTAATCAATCGAACCAGGCCTAAAAGGTCATTAGAACACATAAATGTTAAGTTTGTTATTAAATAAACATAAAGACGAAAAAATAACACACCAATTTGGCATTTCCATGCAAAAAATTCCAGCCATCCGGGCAATTTGTACAGGAATGTCGATATTTTGTTATTATTCGAATTATATAATTATACTATAGTAATCTAATAGCCCGTGGTTTGATTCAATACGCGTATGGCCCTTACACGTGTTATACAGTGTGGTTGTTTGTTACTTTTACATAAGCATCTGGGTAAATGCGCAAGGTTTATTGCATCAATAGAAAGATAGAATAAAATAAAAATATTTGTTGATGCATTTAAAATTTACATAACTGAAAATTATACAGGCAGAGTAGAGATGTTTATTTTCTTTTTGTGTCCGAATTTTGTAAATGTGTTTTAGTGTGTAAAAAAAAAATGGAAAAAAGAAAAGTATCAAAGGGTGGTCTTATTGCAAAGCGATCTCTACCAGACGACCGAAAAAAAAATGAGGTAAAGAAGAGAAAAAGGTAGAGAAAGGTAAAGATAGTAAAGTGTCATTTCCGGAGGAATTTCACTGCTAATGTTACTGAATGTACCACCATATACTATATGTACCTATCTATGTATATCTATGCTTGACAGGTAAGCAGATAGTGTCGGTCACCTTTCGCGAATTTATATAGGTACCATTTCCATTTCTTTATCATTTTTTATAAAATTTTCTTGCAGTGACTTTAACTTTCAGAAGTTGTAGAATCTGTAATTAGTATGCTTGTTTGTTTGACGATAATCTTTGATGGGAACTTTATGCAACTGTATCAACTCGGAAGTTTTAATAGGTAGTTTTATGTTTTAGATATAGTTTAGTTTTATTTTGTTTTTTTTTTTTTTTATTTCTTGTTGTTATTTATAATGTTCACTAATAAAATTTTGTACAGTAAGTAGATAAATAAAACATTATATAAATTTGGAAGTTCATTCGGAAACTACACTGTTTCTGGATGGTATCTCGCGTTTTGTATTCAGTTATCAGATATGTGATAACCTCCGTTAACGATCGGTTCTCGTTAATTATTTATTGAAAATTACTCATTCTTTACATAATCTGTTTTTTGATAGAGCAAGGTCTTCAGTTATCTATTACGGATCTCTATTAAGTATTACGATATTTCAAACTCCCGATTTTTGAAGGTTAATTATCAATGAAATTATGTCACAGTTTTTTATAAGAAAAGATTACATTTTTCGCTTCTGTAAATAAGGTTGCCTTTTAAATTGTATTTGATTTCTACAATTCAAAGTAAGCAAACTATTTAATAAAAATAAATATAAAAACTGAAACTAGTAAATATGAGAATATACCTATTTTTAGCTTTCCATACAAACTTGGATCAGCTGATCGGTCAACTTGTGTAGGAGGCCGATTTTGTTTTTCATATTTCTATATGTTTCAAGGAGAGAGTTTTTGAAATCGTAAAATGAATTGAACCCTTAAACAAATAATCACAGACTTTAGAAAGAAATAATATAATTTGTTAAAAAAAGAGGCCCTTGCCTAGCAATGGGACACCGAAAAAGCCTAATAAAAAAGGTATTTTTGGTAAAACGTACCGAGTTAGTACTTAGTTAAAATAAATCAAAATTAACAAAAGACAAAAAATAAAAATAAGTATATTTACATTTACACGACGTTCCTGAAAATCACGAAAAACCAACACACAACGAAAAAAATTACATTACACAAATCACACACCACAAGACACTTCGATTACTTACATTCACTTTTTTCTTCGATTTTTTTCTTCAATTTTTTTCTTCTTTTTATTGTTTGGGCGGACAGTGCCGCGCCAGTACGGGTTCGGTACTGGAGGCTTGGCGCGCGCCGCTCGCTTATATCAGCCTCATCTGCTAAAAGCTTTATCTTTACAACTCGATTGGATTGCGACTTACCACGGGTGCTGTGAGTCATTTGTTTTAGAAACAAGTGATAAAGCTAACCCCATGTTATTGACTATCTCCGTAGTCCTGTGGTTAAGGCGGTCGCCTTGTAATCCGGAGGTTGTGGGTTCGAATCCCACTGGGAAGGGAAGTATACTCTGAGAAAAGTTGTTTCTTGTTTTAAGATCACCTGATTATCCGAAAGGTAATAAGGTAAGGTGTTTCGGAAGGCACGTATAAATAAACTGTGGGTCCCAAATGTCATCTAGCGTTTTCTCAAACCTATCCAAGGATTGGTTCTGATTTATCTTTTACCTTTGGGTTGCGGAGGTCAGACGACAATCGTTTTGCGTAAAAACCAGTAACCTCATCAAATCACTTTTTAAGTTAGGAAGAGGATCTCGAACTCTAAAGCGTTACCAGAAAGCAACCAGGATTCCGCTAGGGTGAAGATGATGATGGAGCTAACCCCAAAGTAAGTTTGAGCTAACCCCAAAGTAAGTTTGAGCTAACCCCAAAGTAAGTTTGAGCTAACCCCAAAGTGAGTTTTAGCTGTTCCCAAAGTCATTTTACAGAGTAACAGTCCTGACTCCCAGATACAGAAACACAGAAAGGTGAAATCTAAAAATAGGTATCTGTTCAATTTTCTTTATAAAAATAAATTACAATCACGCACGTAATAAAGACATGATAAAACGCGATTTAGATGCCCATCATCAGATAAGATTACAAAATAAACGCTGTCTGTGTGTACATCTTATGATTAACGATAGCTCCATTTTATACATATTATACTTGGAACATAACATAAATCTGGACGTTATGCCTAAAGCCTAGTATTACTTAAATTTTCAAGTGCTTGTTTTTACGTACATTGCGTGTTTTGAAAGGTATCATTCAGGTTGTTCATTACAAGACAGGTAATGTACATGATCTCACACATAGAATTTGACAGGAATAAAATAAAAAATAAATAAATTAATAAGTAAAGAGATAAGGATAAATCACAGTTACAGAGGATAAATCACAGTTACAGAGGATAAATCATAGTTTTTGAAACTACTTATATCTTCTGAGGTTCTCGGTTCCATCCCCAGCAAGGGCAAGTTAGAAAATTTAATTTTTCAAATAGTCCTGGGATATTTGTGTTTATCTATTATGACATTTATTTATTAGGTACATAATACCAATAGTATCGTTAAGTTAATATCCGATCATAATAGAAGTTAATAACTAACCTCAAATAATAAAACTTAGTTGGGGGTTAGCTCAATCTGTGTGATTTACATACATACATACATACTATTACGTCTGTGTGATTTGTCCCTATATATTTATTTTTTATTTAGCCCGCAAAAAAATTACGTAATAACTTTGGCCTTGCTCTTAGCAATTGGCAGCAAATTAAGCTAGCCATCCCAATTGTCCCAAAATGCGTCAATTAATCCTATCCCAGTTGCTTCCAAGCCGCATTTTCATCAAGCAAATTGAAACATATCAGACAAACTAATTTAAGTTGTTGTTTGTTCGAACGGTGCTGATTGGAGGATACAGTTTGAAGCAAAATAGTTAGTAGCAGCATTTTGTACTCAAAATGCTACAACAACTATTACTAATATACAACTGTATAGTAGTCCTCGAGGCACAAGCTCAGCTTTGCATTTGTGTGAGTGAGTGGCTAAAATTACATAAAAATAAAATCAATGTTTTATTAGAAAGAAATGAACCATTTTGATTATTTAAAAATACGATATTACCTATGTTAATTTATTTTATTATATTATCTATTATGAATGTTAGTTAATTGCACTAATTTAAACACAACAACACTGAACGGTTAACAGTGGTACCAAAGGAGAAGGTAAAGGCGGAAAGTGCGCGATGCGATTTAGGTCGTGTTTCAAGAACCAGTATAAACCAGTGTGGGCCGTGCCGTGCCTCAGGCCGACGTCTCCCCTACACTATCTGTGGGTACTCACACAAATGCAAAGCTGAGCTTATGATGAGCTGTCTCGAGACCTGTACAGTACAGCAGTAGCCAACTGGTTCAGGCCTGGCTGCGCGTCTTTGAGGCACGAGTTCGATCCTCATTGGCGTGACTTGTATCTCTGATTTTGTACTCATGTATAGTCATTTTTAACCGATTTCAAAAGAGAAAGAGGTTGTCAATTTGTCTTGAAAAAAATCTAACTCGCAAACCATTTCTAGGAATAGCTTCTAGGGTAGAAGGTTTCTTTAATCAGATTTTAAAATATGGTCATATTTATTTGAAAATTTCCAAAAATCACAATGACCTTTTTTTTTCAAGAAAGGTCAAGCTTATTTGAGGAAGTGTAGACAAGGTGAAGATTATTTGAGTAAAGTTGGCAATTTCTACTTTCAGTACTGTACTGTATGACAATAACTTGACAAAATCTTGACAACAACCAACATAACGACGGTAACGGTAATTTAAACAGTTGACAGATATTATTGTTTTTCTTAGTGCAGGCATAGGAAAAATGTAAACTTTAGGTGTAATGTTTAAAATTATATTAAAATTCCTTACAACACATGGAAGTTTTTTTTTTTCAAATTACTAGGTATCTTAAAATCCTGCTAACATTATAAATGCGACATTGAGTTTGTATATTTGATTGTTTGTTTGTTACCACTTCACGCTTCAAACACTGTACCTATTTAGATGAAATTTGATATGGATATAGTTTGATACCCACGGAAGGACAAAGGATAGTTTTTATCCTGAAATTCCCACAGGGAGCGAAACCCACCGGCACAGCTAGTTGTCTATATTTCGCAGATGAAAGGCACCTTCAACACTTTTATATGCTTTAGTTGACAAGCCAATTTCAGAAGCGCGCGCTATACGCGCGTGCGTATTACGTGTTGCTCTCTGTCCCACCCCCCGACTCTGTCTTGTCAGCACGGCGCTCTATAGCTACACAGTCGGATTACGAACTCGAACAATACCGTAGATAACAAACATAGCGATATACATAGCAACAAACTTGTTATGAATTAATTACATCAGACCTGCAGTCACAAAATTCCTATGAATTGATAACCTTCACCTTTTTTATACCATCCACTGACAGTGATACTGTGTAATTTCCTTACATATTGTATGTATATTAATACATGTATTCTATAAAACAACACACACTTATTAAGATTCAAACTCATTTACCCATATACTCCACGATACACAAACCGCACTTTATACGTAGACATTCATTCCATTCTCTTTTTGTCTCCACTGGAGGAGCACCACCCGCTCTGTACTACCGAATTCTCTGGTTACTCTGGCCTCTGGTAGTAGTACTACCAGAGGCATACTTGGCCAGAGCAACCAGAGAATTTGGCCTACACTCTCTTCGCCTCGCTGGCCAGACGGGTTGGAGACGGATTTGGTCAGAGCAGCTAGAGGACTAGGCCTACGACTCTCCATGCTGGCCAGACGCATTATAGAGGAGACCTCATGATGTTTATAAGCTTTGTTTAGCTTGTATTTCCTAAATCGCCTTTTACGACATCCACAGGAGGACTTGAAGTGGCCCTATTCTACTCTGCCGGAAACTAAACGGTATTTTCATCCCTAATATAGACGCATAATTTATTATATTATAGGCATCAGTACTCATTATAACCAAATTCAAAATGCATACTTAGGCCCAATCACCGGAATGAACCGCGCTCTCTTTTCATCGACCGTCCGGCAGTGACGTGCACAGCTACTTTTTACAGGGGTAGATGACATAAATCTTACCTAAATTACGAGAATAGCTACATACCGAACAAAAAACACTTCTCGCTACCTATCTAATATTACATAAGGGTGGCATGGGGTAGACTAAATCTATGTTTGTGTGAAATGCACGCTACTGCCGTCCGGTTGTTCATCACCCGAGATACAGACTATTTGTTGTTCAGGGATAGACTAACGTAACGAATGGGATGGCTGGGCGCATTTAGGCTTTTACCTTCGCTACAAAGTTATTACATTCTGTATATGGATTTATTATTAATCAGCATATCCGAGTACACCTTTATCATGTTGACAGCAACCACTCACGTTTCAGACACCGTGCTCTGACCACCTTGCTGCGTTGACATAGCGCCGATTTTGTTTATAACTCTGCTTGATCACTTAATCCACATATTTATTTGACTTACACTATGTAGCAGGTGAAAATTAATTTGTAAGCGGGCATTCACATTGGGACGGCACCAGCTATCAGCGCACTTCACTGTCAAACTAGGTATGTAGATAGATTAGATCAGTCTATATTGTTCACCAATAGAAAAATATAACACAAAGAAATTAATTTTATATTAAATTAGTATATGGTTTACTTACGAGACATAGTCGGAAAAGCCGGTTTTCGATCGATTTAGATGATCATCATTAGGGTGAATGTTAGGAGCATCGACCCGACGGTTTGGCTAAACCTATGAAATGCATAGGATAGCTTGAGAAAGACTTGACTGCTTGTAGACACGCGGCACCGGTGGAGGATGCGAGACTTTTCTTTTCGCACAACTACACGCTTCATAAGCGAAGCGTTGAGGTAGTACTCTACTCTCAACTTGTCAGGGTTAAGCATATCTCTTAACAAATAAACTTGATGAATGAGAGTTATGAGGCGTGTAAGATTTGCCAAACTTCTTAATCTCTATCAGGTCATGTTAATTCCTTCAGTTTTCCTGTTGTCTGCAAACGACAAACTGATAAACAATTATTGTGAAATTAATGAATGAAGCATTTGTCGGCTATTGAGGCAGATAAGATAGCGGTATGATTTTAATTACCTGACCTTATCTACAGGTAATTATGCCTAACAGTACTGTCCTTCTGAGCCTGTAAGTGATCATAGTTATACAACCAGACGTAAGGACAGATTTATAACGTGCATTTATCGTGGGACCTCACATAGATGGTAAGAATTCGTCTTTTGTTCTGGAGACTAGAGTCCACTTGAGCGACTGAGCAAGGTCAAAGTCAATTTATTTAATCAATGTATTTTTTTTTACTCGACAAAAAAAGAGGGGTGTTATAAGTTTGATGCTGTCTGTCTGTATGTCTGTCTGTGGCATCGTAGCTCTCAATCGAATGGACCAATTTCGATGCGGTTTTTTTACGTGAAAACAAATTTCCTTGCGGTGGTTCTTAGCTATGTTTGATGAAAATAGTTCAGCTGTTTAAAAGTTATTGAGGCTTGAAAGTCTTTTTTTAAATTTGCCTAGCAAATAATAGGTAGATGGCGCTGCGGATATCAATTGGTATATCTAGTCCCGCTACTCATCACTACTCGTAGATGTCGTGTTTGAAAGGCAGGGATCTTTAATATGCCTGGTAAATCAATCTTTTATCTCTTATTTATAGTAATTTTAAAAAATATTTTGTGCTAACTACAAATTACTAGCATTTTAGAACGACCAGTGTTGGGAAGACACGCTAAAAGAACCCCGGTTATATTCCGCTAAGTAGAACTCTAGAGCTGTGCCTAGAGCGTGCCCAGTCACCTAACTCATAAACAAGTGGTCTCATAATTTTCAGTTTGTTGCCCTAGCAATTTCCCCTCTTTGTGTACTTACGTTATAAATAAGTTCAGGGCCGAATTTAAGGGAGAGCAACCGGAGCTGCAGTACAGCCCCTTAAAAGAGGGGGTCCCGCAATAAAGATATCGAAAAAAAATCTTTCAATTCTATTTAGTATGGAACATAATTTGGGGCCAGGAGGACTCCTTTGTTGCCCCGAGGCCTATAAATCCGGCCCTGCATTCGATACTTACAATATACAACGTAGAAGAGACATACGTGTAATAAATCGAACCACAGGCTATACTAGATTAGTATATTTTAATGATAATAAAATAACAGTCAAAAAACAAAAAACAAATTCGTCATGCCCATACAAATTACCCGGGCTTCTGCACACTTTTGTATGGAAATGTAGATTTTTAGATTTCCCGTTCCACGTTGTATATTCAGAAATGACTTCTGCCAGTGCTAAAGCACTTGTCCACCAACGCTCCTCCGAGTATTACGGAGTAATAAAATACGACAGTTACTTAACAAAATAGTTTTATTGCTAGATTATACTAAGTTTTGTTTTGTTAGAGATCATTGTAGGTATCTGCCGTCAGTCAGCTACGTCTGTTACTAGCTGCTACTGGCTGCTTCTGTGACCGACAGTTTTGATTTTACCTATTTTACTATTGGCTGCTATTGGATGTTACTGGCTGCTACTGTCACCGTCTGTCTTGATTTTTACCTACTTTACTACTGTCGGCTACTGTCAGCTATGGCTTCTGCTGGCTGCTACTGTCGGCTACTGGCTGCCACTGGCTGCTACTGGCTGCTGCTGTCGGTGTCTAGGTAGCCGTGGCTGGTCGTGCTGCCGGAGGGTCGCGGCAGGCAGAATGTGAGTGCCGCGCACGCTGGCAATAAAAGTCATTTTAAAAATAAATAAATAATAATAAATAGAGGCATCCAGTGCTGTCAGTCAACGCAAGGCAGCTTGTGGCGAGCTGATGATGCATGGTGCATGCATTTGGTCAATTATTATATAAGAATTTTTGACCCAGTTTCACTAGTAACGACATCTCTTGAGCTAAAATCTCACCTGAGCGTATTTCTGGTTCCATTTTTAGCTCTGCTGCTTTGAAGCCCGGGAATGATAGCTGATGACTATGCGAAGTAAAGCGTTGAATTTGTTTCAATTTAATAATTTTCAAAATTAAAAACTGAATTTAACCCCCAAACTTTTTACTAACCAACCGAATTCGACATCGATATAATGAATAAATTTTTATGGAAAACCTAACAAGTAAAATTTCCAAAGCAGTCCATGCATCTTCAACTAATCGGCGATCATACATAAAAATAAACTAAAACATCGCCACGAATTGATAATTATCTTTATGGAAGTCGATTAAAAAAAAGCAAGCATTATTTACAGTAGTAACGGAGAGGCAGAACATAATAATATTCTTCTTTAAGAGCTGGGCTCTTGTCGGTGGAGTGCTTTCACATAATAATATATAACGACGGAATACATTAAGTATACTTACTCGTAAATAAAGATTTCTTATATTGCGCGCTATAAAGCAAACTTATTTGGACAAGTATTAAACGTGAAAGATGATAGTAAATAATAAGATAAGAGTTTAGCGGGGCACCTACTGGAAAACCCAAGAGAGATTGACAACAGGAGGCTTTGGTAAATATAATAATTAGCAAATTTGTTAAAATAACCTCACGTGAGCGATTCACGTTGGGTGTACCGTGAGCTGCAGATCTACGCAAGCATTGAACTATAGCACCGACTTTTTGCATACGAGAAGTATAGTAAATTTTTTGGTTTAAGTTCACCTTGAATAGTGGCCCGCCGTTCCTAATTTACACATTTGATAGCGTTTGGTAAATATGCCAATTGATAATTACTTTCAAAAAATATTTTATGTTTAAGGTATTATATGTTTTTTTTTTTAATAAACCTAGTATTTGCTTTCTGGAAGTGTGATTTGGGGAAGTGGAACTGATGAAGGAGCCCTGACAATTTCTGACATTAGTTCAAGTCGCTTTTTAGGGTTTCGTACCGAAAGGGTAAAAATGGTATCCTATTACTAAGACTCCGCTGTCCATCTGTCTGACTGTCATCAGACTGTATTTCATGAACCAGGGCGGGGCTCCCATACAAAAAACGTGACTCTGTTGCCGTTTTTTTGCTTGATATTAATAACGGCAACAGTTAGACGCTTGAAATATTCACAGAATATTTTATTGTATATTCACTTTAAAAATAAATAATTAGAATAAATATTGCAAACGTGATTTTTTAAAGGACGAAGTCACGGAACTCTTTGTACCCTTTGTGTGACTCGCACTTGGTCAGTTTTATTAAGTAAGTAAGTACTTAATATCAGCTCCAAATCACTCAAGATTCAAAAACTTGCATTACATATATAAACTTTAAACTGTGACCGTATAAATTGCTATAAAAATATGTTTATACAAGATCACCTACCACGTGCTCGCCAGACCAGTTTATCGACCCGACCATTTCTATCTGATGTAACAAAACTATCGTAGTCATTTGGCCAATGTGACCACGTTGATGTCAATGACTCGCTTTTGCGATATCTTGGTTATTTTAAACAAAAGAGTGCAACCGTTTTTTTACAAACTATGAAAAAGTAACTTAAGGCTTGGCTCTACGTTTTTATTTTTCAAAATCTGTCAAAATTGATTCAAATGTTGTCCGTTCTTTTCCGCTAGGTTTGTAGTAATGTCTAAATGCAATGCAGATAGAGTTAAAAATATATAGAGGTTACAGTATGAAAACCATGACGTAATGAAAAGTATCTCTAGTATGTTAACTTTTGGTGTAACATGTTATGTTTTTGTAAAATTGAAAAAGGTCATGTCACGTAATCTATTAGTTACGTTGTGTTTTTGAAACTGAGACTTATCAAGCCTACTAGTTCAATGAACCAGAGGTATTAGCTTTCAATAAGAAATCTGAGCAATGACTAACATTCTGGAGGGAAGTCTAAAATGTTCGAACTTCATAATGAAAGATCAATATTTATTAGTTTGAGCCAACTACACGTGCAGAAAAAGATCGCAATAGGTTTATTTCAAATATATCTTTATTATCATAGGATATTTATAATATCTCTTAATAATCGTCATTGTTTTGTTGCACAATTGTTGACGTCAAATGGTTACTTACAGCTAAGTTTACTACCGCTTCCAAAGCGCTAGTGCAGAAGAAGCGGTAACAAACTGCACTGCAGCATTTTCTTCAAGGACGTCAACTCACAAATAAATTAATACTTAAAGTTAATATGGACAGAGAATACATTGTTTGTTATGACATATCATAATTTAAATTAAATTTTTAAAATAATGTCTAGTTGTAGATTTAGTTTGTACAAAATGTACCAAATTATGAACATTTGCGAGTACCTATATAACAAACCTTTAAGAGGGACCCGTGCCAAGCTCAAGCCAGACTTTTTTGTCTTTAAGGTAGTCATCGGTCCTATAATAAGCCTTCTCACAAAGTACTTTCTTTACATAAGTTTTGAATTTTTTGTCTGGCATATCAAGGACCGATTGTGGCAATTTATTATAAAAAAGTATACAGTTCCCCATGAACGTCTTACTCACTGTTTTGAGCCTATAAAACGGGGCAAATAATTCATTCTTATTACGTAAGTTTTTATCGGTCATATCGCTTACTTTATTGTATAAGGAAATATTTTTCCTTACATACATTACGTTTTCAAATATATACTGCGATGCCAATGTAAGTATATCAATTTTCTTGAATAATTCTCTAAGTGAGTCTCTTGGTCCTAACCCATAAATAGCACGAATTGCCCGTTTTTGTAAAATAAAAATAGTCTGAATACCGGCTGCACTCCCCCACAATAGTATGCGGTAAGACATAACACTATGAAAATAACTAAAGTACACTAGTCTAGCAATTGCTACATCTGTCAATTGTCTTATTCTCCTAACAGCATAAGCCGCAGAGCTAAGCCTATTAGAAAGTTTAGTTATATGAGCACTCCATTGAAGTTTTAAATCTATTGTAATTCCTAAGAAGGTAGTACTTTCAACAAGATCGAGTTTTTCACCATCTAGCATTATGTCAAGCAGGCCTGTCTCACATTGGGAAGAGAAAATCGAATGCATTGGGTCTTTTTCGCATTTAGCATTGGCAGAAAACCAATCAGAAATGGAAGACAAGGTGCTGTTCACTGCGCAAGCGTTTGTGCTATGTCTATCTATTTTAAACTAGCCGAAGCCCGCGACTTCGTTCGCGTGGACTTTATGTCTCTGGAAAATGCTTATCAGGCTGAACAACTTTTACTAAGGCGGCATTTTTATATCTCTTATAGTTAAGCTGGACCATTATGGTTCTGCATCAGGCGTTCCATTTTCCAAGATCATTTATACCCTATATGTTGCCCAGGCTTAATAGCTATATAACAAAAAAAGTTTCATTCGAATCCGTCCAGTATTTCCGGAGA
Source organism: Acrobasis consociella (assembly GCA_963555685.1). Classification (NCBI taxonomy): domain Eukaryota; kingdom Metazoa; phylum Arthropoda; class Insecta; order Lepidoptera; family Pyralidae; genus Acrobasis; species Acrobasis consociella. Next base: position 2,121,869 of record OY743116.1, read on the forward strand.
TTAGCGTGTACAAACAGACAAACAGACATACAGACAAACAGACAAACAGACAAACAGACAAACAGACAGACATTTTTTTTTAAATTCTTACTCTGTTATTACGTTTCCATCGCCCCCAATATTTTTTTTGGAAATATGTTTAATGTACAGACACACTTTTTTTACTGTTTTATTATATGTATAGATATAAGTGAGGTGTCATCAGCAAATAGCACTATGCCAGCCTGTTTATCAATCATATAAGGCAAGTCATTGACATAAACCAAGAAAGGGAAAGGTTCAAGAATTGAACCTTGCGGTACGCCTATTTCAACATTAGATCCGTGCGATTTTATGCCATTTAAATCAACAGTTTGATGCCTATCTGTTAAATAAGATTCTATTAGTTTAATTGAATTATCATCAAAACCGTATTGACGAAATTTAAGCAAAAGTGTCGGATGATCTACGTAATCAAATGCTTTGGAGAGATCACAAAATGATCCAATTCCATCATTTTTGTTCTCCCATGCATCGTATATATGTGTAACGAGTGCCACTCCCGCATCGGTGGTCGATTTCCCGCCAGTAAAACCGAATTGTTGGCTATGGAACAGGTTGTAGGTTTTGAAGTGAAGCAGCATTTGATTGAGCATTATCTTTTCGAACACCTTACTCAAAACTGGCAGGATAGATATCGGTCTGTAGTTGCCAGGGTCTGTTTTTCTTCTTTTTTAAATAAGGCTATTAGTTTACTACATTTCATTAGGTTAGGAAATATGCCTTCATCAATACGTTCGTTAAATATAAAAGCTAAGTCAGCAGCTATGATATTTATAATATGGCTTACTACAGCAACTGACATGTAAATTTATTTATTTATTAAATCTTAAATGACCATAATGGTACAAAAGGTGGACTTAATGCTAACGCATTGTCTACCGGTCAGCCTTTAGATAAAACAGAAATAATTTATTTAAATTTTAAAATATACACGGTAATTTCTCATTGTTTTTTGGACCAAGGGTTACTTTATAAATATCGTTAGTAAAATTTAATTAGCTAGTCAAAATAAATTGTTTAAATACAAAGTAAAATCGTGAGATCAATTAGTATTACGGCCAGGCACCGGCTCCGTCCGGCCGGCCGGAGTTCATCGAGATCATGCGGTAGTTTTGGTCGGACATAACTACGTAGTCTCGATTTGTTTGTCTTATGTCATACACAAATTTGGATTACGGATATAGATAGAGGAATTTATTCACAATACGCCTTTTTTTTCAAAACCAATGAAAAGTCAGCATGTTGTACAAAGTAAGTAAGGGGTAATTACGTAAAACAATAAAAGTAACTATATAAAAGGAGCTGCATCATTCAATTTTTTATATTAAAATAAGTAATATTTAATAAATTGAAAAATAGTTGTGTATATTACCATATTTGTGCGCTATAGTGGTTATAACACACGAGGCGGAATTTTCTTGCGCGATCCGAAAGCGAGGGCGTGATAGTGCCGCGTGTTTAACCAATATACGCACGTATATCGCACGAAGTTTTTCAACACACGTATATCTAAACTGATTTTTATTTTAACCGGTAAAGACCCGCACGATATTAATAAATGTCCACGTTCATTGTCTTACTATTGTGTCTGGTATTGGCGGTAAAGGAGCGGTTAAATAAACTCAACCATAAAACTGTGATGCACACGGCTGCTTTCCCACCGTAATACTTATCAAAATCAGCGCGGCTGGCCAACCATTACTAGCTGGTGCCACAAGGCAGTGAGCGAGTTCGGAATTTGAAAAAAAAATTAAAATATCGCTGTTGCATAATATAACTTCACTATTTGCGTTTATAACGCAAGCGTGTTTTATGTGCTACTTTATATATGTCTAAAGCCGATGAAAATCAATGAGATCCACTTTACGAGCAATATGTTGAAAAAATAATTAACATACAACATGGAAGGGACATACCCGTAATAAATCGAACCACAGGCTGTACTAGATCACTATATTATAATGATATTAAAATAACATTCAAAAAATGGCCTACGGCCTCGTAGGTAACGTCTGCCTTCACTTGGTTGCTTGTTTGGAGGGTTAAGCAGAAAGCCCCCCCTGTCTGCTCCCCCACCAAGCAAGTCCTTCCTTACACCCATGGTATAATAAAATAAGGTATTCTCTTCCCGAGATGAAACTTGACTACGTCACGAAAGTGTTGCCACTGATTGTTCTTTTCAGTAAATTTAAGGACTTTCTCAATTAGTTCATGAATATTAAATAAAATATTAAGTAACTTGGCTAGTTAGTATCTCGCGATTCTCGCGTGATTCATCAATACAATATGTTATAAATTGATATAATGGATTATTAATTCGAAATTGGTATATAAAGTTCAAAAATGCATTACGCTCGGGTAATTCAATTTTACACAGTGGCAGCACATCAAACTGATAACGTAGTCAAGTTCCACCTACGTCATCAGCTGTCACGGGAAGAGAATACCTTATTTTATTATACCATGCTTACACCTATCACTACAGTGCAGATCAAATAATTAGCAAAGTGTGTGTCGGGCCACGCGCAATGTTGGGTTCCATAGTTGTAAATGCCAACTTTAAGTTCATGCCACTAAAAACGTCTTAAACGTCTAAGTATCTATTGAATTTGTATGAAATTTTCCTTTTCGACTACATTTTATAAGTTGAATGTTTTAACTTTTTAATTTGTTTTCCCTACTTGGCTCTGATAGTTTTCCTTCAAACTACATTATATATGCTATAGCTGTGATTTTTTTCACGTGTCCATATATAACCGTTTAGCAGATAGACGAAGGGGACACGTGACTTTAACAAAAAAATTCACTTTAAAGCTAAATATTTCAGACACGGATCCCTAAATCGAAAAATAGTGTTTCCAAGCTCATAATATTTTTGAAAGACCTATTCAACGATACCCCACACAATGTGTTTGTAGTGAAATAAAAATATTGACTTCCTCTTTACTAGTATGGCAGCTACCATAAAATAATGCTCCCATGCTGGTCTGGGAGAAATAAAAAAACTTAGAATGTACCAGCTGCTTCTCTTCCCACGCAGATCATAAAAGCCGATCGAGGGAATGGGCAAAAATGCAAATCATGTTAACAGGCGATGCGGCTAGCAACCCATCACTGTATTGATTGCTTTTCCATCTTCTCGCCCACCATGACGCTAAAAGTGGCTTTTGGGTCTTGCGGCCCTGGGCTCTGCATAGAACCACAAGACCAAAAATGCTCTGTCTGCCACATTAGGGATAAAGACGTGATAGTATGTATGTATGTATAAAAAAAAATATTTCCATATTTTATTTTCCGACTTTTTTGCCATGATTAATATACATATCCATGCCAAATTACAGCTTTCTAGTACTTATAGTTTCTGAGTAGGACCGCTGACGGACAGACAGACAGACATGGCGAAACTATAAGGGTTCCTTGTTTACTACGGAACCCTAAAAACCATATCAATCAGTCAGCCAGTCAGTCAGTGGTAAAATATGTACGTGTATATTTCTCGAAATCTAAAAGTAAATAAATCCGAAGAGTATTATCTATAGATAAGTTCATTTGGCTATTATAAAATTAATTTATTGCCACAAAACTGGTAATTAAATAAAAATAAAATATTATTAATCGATACTGTATATACATTACTTGTATAAAAAAAAATCTATTCCGACCATGTCTGTCACGTAATTAATCTATGCCACGCTATGGTTTGACACTTCCTTTGACATTATGACAAGTGACACAGTGTAAGAAAGTTACTCGCACGTTTGTTTACAGACTGTTCGACCCATATATATTCGTGATATTATTCTACACTGTGACAATAATTGTACGAAATCAAATGTCATTTTTTTTGTGAAGAGCGACGCGTCCTTGCTTCGTGAGGCCCATCGGCCATCTGACAATTTGATGTATAACTGTCAAAAATCTGTGCAACAAGAACAGTTTATTTAAATACACTCGCGAAAAAGCGAGACGGCATGTACAATATTTTTCAGGAAGGCAAAAGGGCTTAAATGACTGAAATCTTAAGCCACGCAAAACTGATCAATTATAGAAAAATGGCTCTAAAATTAAAACTAAAGCAACAAAAAAAAAATTGTACCACAATTTTAAAGATTACATAATTACTAATCTGCATAAAAAGTTTCAAAGCTGAAGTCCCTCTCGTTTGTGAGAAATTAGACCATATATGTTTTGGTAGAGGTGTTTTTGATGAGCAAGTTTGTGTTACAAAAATTAACAAATCGTGTATCCACAACCACAATTATGCTAGAAAAGCGTTCTAGTATGCTATTAGCAAGTATCAGTTCTAAATTTCTGATATTTGCTGAGAAATAAGAAATAGATAATGCCCATTTTCACGGTGCGTCCCCTTAAGAAACTTAACTACCGCCAGGCTCTTGGGAACCTTACCTGTAGACTTAAGTAAGTATTTTTTATAAATTAATTTTTATTTTTGATACTAGTTTTAATTTATAGTTTAATAATTATTATGTTTGATTTGTCTGTTTTCATTTCCATAGTAAAATTATTTCTGATTTAAATAACCGGCCAAGTGTGAGTCGGACTCGCGCACCTAGGGTACCGGACCATTATCTATAAAAATCGCGTTTTTGTATGGGAGCCCCCTTAAATATTTATTTTGTTTTGTTTTTAGTACTTGTTGTTATAGCGGCAACAGAAATACATAATTTGTGAAATTTTCAATTGTCTAGCGAGAGACAGCGAAGTCTTAGTAATAGGGTCCCGTTTTTACCCTTTGGGTACGGAACCCTAGAAAGTAACTTAAGGCCTTGGCGTATGTCTTACCTGTGACGGAGATTTGTTCCCATATATTTACGCGTATATGTCACTCAGTGAATCTTCGGTTGATGGATTATAATTTTTTTTTTCAACTTTCTTTCACATATAAAATTTGTTTGTTTGTTTGTATGGACTTTAATTGTCTGAGAATAAATGATTTTTATTTTATTATTATCAAACTAATTGCTTGGGCGGCCGCACACCTTTGTTTGGATGTGCCGAATTTCTTTTGTTTTTTGACTTTTATTTAATTTTATTAGGTATACTAAAGTGATCCAGTATAGCCCGTGGTTCGATTTATTACAGATATGTCCCTTCCACGTTGTATTTATTCGTATATGAGTAATTTTGTTAGACTTAAGAACGAACTAGATACTCTAACGAGTAAATAAGTACCTTTTAGTGTCCTTGCTCGTGGAGTCGTAGTCTCAATAAGTAGATACTATTTACTAGTAGCTAGTGTACGTACACTACTTTGTGAGGCAGAGCGCATGCACAAAGTATGTTATCAATGTATTTTATTACGATCAAAACACTGACAACGTGACGCAACAGGGCGCGAATAATATTTGCTAGTGTCGTAAGGAGGTTATCACTGTTTGCCATCCCAGAGACATCTTTAATTATTTTTTTATCATACGAGAAATTCTTTTTGATTTAGCGGCGCACCTTTTGATGAAAAACGACTGTACTACTTCATCCAAAAGGAATTATTAATATAAATAATCCTATCATTGATACTAAATTCTGAAAAATATCCATTAAAATAATAGTTGTACAAAGACATTAGGTGTTTGTCTCAAAGAGATCTCTTCCAGTAAGCCTGTGATTTGTTATTTATTTGTAATTCAATATGGAGAGAAGTGCCCATGAATACACGCCTAAAATATATTCTTATGTCAAGTACTTTTTAAATGATATTTATGTTATGTTGTGTACAGGTTGTGGGGAAAGTTTTATTTTTAACTGTGACAAAAAGAATGGTGTTTTAAGTTTGACGCTTATTTCAGCCAGTCTGTATGTCTGTCTGTCTGTGTCTGTGTCTGTGGCATCGTAGCGCTCGGATCGATTTCGATGCGTTTTATGTGAAAGCAAATTTTTTTGTGGTGGTTTTTAGCTATGTTTAATTGAAATCGGTTTCAATTTTATTAAGGGTTAACGCTTGAAACTGGGGGTTTTTATAGTTTGTTTGGCAAAAAATATATGGCTCTACTTATATCAGTTCTACTACAGACCAGGAATATTACGAATGTCAAATTTTCTTCATCCACGAATGCGAATACGAATGTTTAGGCTGCGAATGTGCGAATGCAAATTTAGACATCGAGACTAGTTCCTCCGCTTATCATTAAATAGCATTACATATGAAAGTATTGACAGATGGGGAATTTTTGTAATTTTCTAGGAAATAAACTTCTTTAACTTTGTTTTAGCAGAGTTTAGCAGTCACAACCGCTGCATTCCAGTGCCAGCCAAACGTTGCCTCAGCGTCACAGATATTCTCAGCGTCACAAAAATTCTTAGCGTCACAGATATTCTCAGAGTCGCAGATATCCTCAGCGTTCAAGACAGTAATATCTTACCAAACAACAGCGCCGTGAAGCCGTGGAAGGTGGCGGTGCAGGCGACAGCCAGCAGGTACCCGGCTATGTTGGCCCCCACCACGGACCCGACGCGCCCGAACATCAGCACGGCGCCCACGGCTGTGCCTCTGTCGACAACATTACAAATAAACTAGCTACGCCCCCACCAAATTTTATCAAAATTAGTTTAGCCGTTTGCGCGTGTAGAAGTAATAATAATACACACACTTAAAAAACTTTCGCCTTTTTTAATATAAGTGTGATAAATATATAGGGACAAGTCACACAGATTGAGATATATGATACGTATAATCTTAGGTTTTAGGCAAAAGTTTCTGCATGTCACAGCATTGACAGCATTATATAAGGACAATTCAATTCAAATTAAATATATCTTTATTATCATAGGATATTTATAATATCTCTTAATAATCGTCATTGTTTTGTTGTACAATTGTTGACGTCAAAAGTTTAGTTACAGCTAAGTTTACTACCGCTTCCAAAGCGCTAGTGCAGAAGAAGCGGTAACAAACTGCACTGCAGCATTTTCTCCAAAGACACAGATTGAGCTAGCCCCAAGGTAAGTTCGAGCGAGACTTGTGTAATGGGAAACCAACTCAACGGTATTATATTTCATAACAAATAGGTACTAATTACTACGTCTTAATATATAAAAAGTCGTATTAGTTACACTATTTATAACTCAAGAATGGCTGGACTGATTTAGATGAAATTTTGTACGGTTAGAGTTTGAGACTCGGGTAAGGATATAGGACAGTTTTTATCCCATTCAAATTTATACATCGAAATGGGATGACCAAAAAACATTCAAGGTTTGTGCGCCCATCTAACTTGCAAAATTTTATTTACCTAACTAAAACTGTTTAACATACATTACTATTTAATACACATTAAAAAGTAATGTACCCATTAAACCTACTTACTACTCTTCCATGCTAGTCTTAGAGAAGAAAACAAACTTAGAATGTACCAGCTGCTTCTCTTCCTGCGCAGATCGTAGAAGCGAGGGAATGGGCAAAAATGTGAATCATGTTAATAGGCGATGCGGCTAGCAACCCATCACTGTATTGATTGCTCCAACTTTTCGCCCACCATCATACTAAAAGTAGCTTTTGAATCTTGCGGCCCCGGGCTCTGTCTGCTTAGAGCCTTAAGATACAAAAGGCTCTGTCGGCCCCATTAGGGATAAAGACGTGATAGTATGTATGTATGTATATCTACTTATATGATAATACCAAACAGCAATTTTTAATCTTCACAAAATCAATTTTTGTGGGTAATCAAATTAAGTTGTGGATATAAACACAAGTCATAAATATTTAAATTATGTTATTTTGAACACAATAAAACTTTTTGTAGAATAATAGTACATTATGGTACTAGTGTGTAACATTGGTGATTACCGCCGCGGCGCCATTGAGACCCGAGCCGTAGGCGAGGGTCTTAAGAGAGCCAAGGACGGTAATCATCAATACACACGTGTATCATACGACGTTTTTCAACACACTTGTGAATAATATAACAAAAAAAACTCATTTTATTTAGTAGATAAAAAGTTTATTTAGAGAAACATTTAGTAAATGTGCAGTTAGTAAAATTATAATTAACTGTTTTTGATGACATAGCGGTCTCAACTTATTGAAATACTTCATGTTCTATTGTAATTTGAGATGGCTCATTATTCGTGTAGGTAGTTGAAATCCAATCAACGGATGTACTTTGTGTTTCGTCAGTAGGAATCTTTTATAAATTTTCAATATCATCAGACAATTAAACCTTTGATTTCTTGCTTCTAAATCCATCGCTATAAGCTTACAAATTAGAGTATGTTTTTAAGTCCACTCCATTCTTTGTTCGGACTGTACTTTTTAACATTGAGTATAAACACCACAAAGAGCTAGGTTTGTACTTAGAAGATAATTCTTTAAAGTACGCCATGAACACATTTTCTGAAAAAGAATGCGTATTCTTGCTGTTTTGCCATTTTATGAAATTTTGGTACGCTAATAGATATTTTTCCTAGGAGTTTTCAGGTAGTAAACTTTCTACAACGTTAAGGGCTTCACATCTTATATCGGGCGGTGAACAACATAAATCATTTTCTTCGTAACTAGTACTTGTAGACATTTTAATTGATAAATAACTATATGTAATTTCAACAGTGAAAACGAGTTGTAAAAAATGTTACGCTATAGCGGGAAAAATTAATCAGTTTTTTCCTATGCGCGCGCATTGCGATCGGCCACAGACTAAACAGATAAGGTTTTTTTTTCGCGCATAAGATTTGCGCCTATTCTGCCACGTACAAAATGGGGAACAAAAGTTATATTTGAGTGAAAGTTTTATTTATTAAACACGTACGAGTTAAAATTATCTATTTAAATAAGAAGTTGCATGAAATGAGCAAGCAATAGGAACATTAATTTGTTTGTTCTATTGAACACGATCTTTTTTTTTAATAAAAACTTTTTTAATAAGAACAAAGCAACTCAACGCAAGCACATACAATTCCATGAACTCAACCAATAAAATTTAAAAAAAAATATCTATAACTCACTAGTGAGTTATAGCAATGAAAAAGTCACAGTTTGATTATGGGTGTCATTATGTGCCTATTTGCGGTGACCATAGAGCCACTTTATGAGCAAGTGTGTTAAATAGTACATTATGGTACTAGTGTGTAACATTGGTGATTACCGCCGCGGCGCCATTGAGACCCGAGCCGTAGGCGAGGGTCTTAAGAGAGCCAAGGACGGTAATCATCAATACACACGTGTATCATACGACGTTTTTCAACACACTTGTGAATAAAATAACAATAAAAACTCATTTTATTTAGTAGATAAAAAATTTATTTAGAGAAACAATTAGTAAATATGCAGTTAGTAAAATTATAATTAACTGTTTTTGATGACATAGCGGTCTCAACAGATAGATTATTTATTGAAATACTTCATGTTCTATTGTAATTTGAGATGGCTCATTATTCGTGTAGGTAGGTGAAATACAATCATTGGATGTACTTGGTGTTTCGTCAGTAGGAATCTTTTATAAATTTTTCAATATCGTCAGACGATTAAACCTTTGATTTCTTGCTTCTAAATCCATCGGATAGTCTCTTTAGATAAGCTTACAAATTAGAGTATGTTTTTAAGTCCACTCAATTCTTTGTTCAGACTGTACTTTTTAACATTGAGTATAAACACCACAAAGAGCTAGGTTTGTACTTAGAAGATAATTCTTTAAAGTACGCCATGAACACATTTTCTGAAAAAGAATGCGTATTCTTGCTGTTTTGCCATTTTATGAAATTTTGGTACACTAATAGATATTTTTCCTTGGAGTTTTCTGGTAATAAACTTTATACAACGTTAAGGGCTTCACATCTTATATCGGGAGGTGTACAACATAAATCATTTTCTTCGTAACTAGTACTTGTAGACATTTTAATTAATAAATAACTATAATTTCAACAGTGAAAACGAGTTGTAAAAAATGTTTCGCTATGGCGGGAAAAATTTATCAGGTTTCCTATGCGCGCGCATTACGATCGGCCACAGACTAAAGAGATAAGTTTTTTTTTTTCGTGCATAAGATTTGCGCCTATTCTGCCACGTACAAATTGGGGAATTTAAAGTTTGCTTTTATTACAGAGAAAACAAAAGTTATACTTGAGTGAAAGTTTTATTTATTAAACACGTACGAGTTAAAATCTATTTAAATAAGAAGTTGCATGAAATGAGCAAGCAATAGGAACATTAATTTGTTTGTTCTATTGAACACGATCTTTTTTTGAATAAAAACTTTTTCAATAAGAACGAAGCAACTCAACCAATAAAATTTAAAAAAAAATCTATAACTCACTAGTGAGTTATAGCAATGAAAAAGTCACAGTTTGATTATGGGTGTCATTATGTGCCTAATTGCGGTGACCATAGAGCCACTTTATGAGCAAGTGTGTTGAAAAATATTTTTTTAAACAGGACATAAGTACATGCAGTTACATTTAAGTCCAACATTGTTATTTTGCACTTACTTCATTATTGTAGTATAAACATTTAATTTTTTATGATTCATTTAACCTTTTTATTTGTTATTTCAATTCCTCATTATGTTACTAGGTATAATTAATATTACTTGTACGTTGTTTAACTGTGCAATAAAGTTTGAATTAAAAATATATATAATAAGGAACTTGGTACCCCGATGTGACAACGTATATGACTAGCACTTACGCAATTTAAGTACCCCAGGCGTGGTCCGTACATGGATGGGTGACCACAAGTGGTATAATAATTTTTCGAGCCACGCCGTGTCAGCCCCAGCTTTTATCATGTATAGCAGTCGTCAATCTGTGTCAGATGTCTTCAGGCAGCTTGAAAAAACTGATACCAGTGTAGGCCACATACACACACGAAAAACAAATGGGCTTGGTCAGATCAGATAGTCCAGCACCTAGAGCTACGTCATCAGTAACACAAGGCTAGATGAGACGAGTCGATATCGCCTATTGTAACATCAGTGTTCGTGCATTGCACTATTTGGCATAGCATTACAAGAGTAAATATCGTCATCATCATCAGGTCTTTTTAGTCTCCACTGCAGGAGCACGATCCTGTCTGTACTACTGGAGCTATATTTGGTCAGAGCAGCCAGAGGACATGGTCTACACTCTCCATGCCGACCAGACGCATTTAGAGAGACCTCATGATGTTTATAAGCTTTGTTTAGCGTATTTCCTATGTCGCCTTCTACGACATCCACGGGAAGACTTGGAGTGGTCCTATTTTACTCTGCCGCAAACCTCACGGCAAAACGTATATGAAATTTAATTTTCAAACTTTTGTTTTCAATATGTTTTTTTCGTGTGTGTAATTCGCTAAAACAGAATATTAAACAGACAACTACCATCTAATTATGTTTGCCAAAATCAAAGAGCCTTCCATCATGGCCAATTTTTGCTACCTAACAATAAAGAACGTACCTTAGCCTCGTAGGAAATAGGTGAATAGTGTAAGCAGTGAGTGGTCCTATTCCCATTGCTGTTAGCTGCAGACCAGACATCGCAACACCCGCTACCATCCTGAAAAATAAATGTACATACACATATATTACGCCGGTTTCCCCAGGGGAAGGCAAAGACCTCCACTAGCTACGATCCTGAGAGATCTCTTTCGCTTCATCTACACTCATCACTCTCTTCGTGCAAAAAAGCACAAAACTGATATTCGTGATCTTAACATACATAACAAAAAAGAGTGAGACAGGAAAAAAATGCTATATTCGATTAAATATAACGTGAAAGGACAAATAACAGACAATAATTTAAAAAAAAAATTGTCTGCAATTGGTATGTTGTTTGTTTTTTGACTGTTATTTTATTATCATTACACTCTAGTGATTTAGTACAGCCTGTGGTGTCCCTTCCACGTTGTATATAGTCAGGGGTAGATAAAAGTGACCCCGTCCGTACGGCGTTTAAAGTCAGGTCTCCATCAAGGTCAGGTTTTTCTGCCCCGACTATACTCACAACTTTCAGATCTCTTGAAATAAATCAACCAGCTGAAAAAAACTGAAAATGCACAATGGAAAAGATACATTATTAAACTTGGTGAGCGGGTTACTCACGTATAGAGTCAGCTAGTGCCGACATGTTTCGACCTCATGGAGAGATGTCGGCTATAGCTAACTCTATACGCGAGTAACCCGTTCACTAAGTTTAATAATGTCTATGTGTCACGTAAACGTTAGTTTTAATCAGAAAAGATACCTATTTTTCTCCAATCCCGACACCAGGCACGTGATTCCAACGAGCACGAACATGCCCGTGAGCTGGTTCCTCTTGTCGATGGGGCATAGGCTGGTGGCCAACACGACCACGCTGTACACCACCGTGGTCACCACCATGATCATGAAGGTGTCGTTCGATATCGTGTCCACGCAGGTGTTGGTCTGGAAACGAACGTTTCTTTTATTTATGTACGGCGATGTATGTACATAGTATACAGGTGATAATAAAGCTATATTTAAGGATTGTAATAATATAAATAGAATCGGGAAATTTGCCTCGACAGTCAATTTAAGACTGAGTCATAAGTAGGTACCTTGGTATATCTTTAAAACCAAAGATATCAGCTGAAAAATGAATACCAAAACCTCCCATTTGAATGTCACAGCCGGAGAGGAGGCCGGCGTTCGAGTCGTCGGGGCACAGAATAATTATAAGTTTTAGTACATACAGAATAGAATTTCCTAGGGGACTATATATCATATAGTATATGACGATCGGCGCAATATGCGTCTCCGTTCCTTGTTCCTACACCTCTCCCCCTCTGGAGGGAGTTGAGCGGGTCCCCTCTACAAGGCGAGAATGGGGGAACGGGGACGCATATTTTGCGGGACCCTAGGAGTTTCCGTCCTATATATATTATATTAATTCAGTGGCCGGGGCAGCAAACGACAGAAAAAAACATCATGCACCGAATAAATATTTGGTTTCTTTTTTACCTGTTGACTTGTTTGATTCATGAGCAGACAGATGGTATCCTCCTCGCCCGCGCTCGTCATTATCCTATTTATGGTGTCGGGGGCAAACAGGAATAGTCCGTTCAATCTGCACATTACAATACAAAACAACCGTTAAAACAAGGAAAATACAATAGTTTCTTGTATTTTCCTTCTTTTGATCTACTTCAAAAAAATACCAAGTGCGTGTCGGGCCACGCGCAATGTAAGATTCTGTAGTTGCGACTTTGAGCTTACGCCACAAAAATTGTTTAAAAACTATTATTTTAATTGAATTTGTATGAAATTTCCTTTTCCGAGTACATTTTATAAGTCGCGCGAATTTATTTGTCTGTTTATACACGCTAATCTCCGGAAATACTGGACGGATTCACATAAAACTTTTTTGTTATATAGGTAGCTGGCAACATATAGGGTATAATTGATTTTGAAAAATGGAACACCTGCTGCACAACCATAATGGTCCAGCTAAACTATAAGAAATATAAAAATGACGCCTAAGCAAAAGTTGTTCAGCCTGACGAGCATTTGCCTGACAAGCATTTTTCGGAGTCCACGTGAACGAAGTCGCGGGCTTTGAATGGAGGTTAAATAAAAAAAAACCTTAAGTGGGACTTAAACCGGCGACCTGGTCTTTAGTACTGCATCTTGAATGCCTAAAAATAGTGTAAAATATAGCATAACTGAGCCTACCCCTATCTGATTGATTGTGTAAGTGGATTATAAAATTAAGTGACTTATCGATATATTTATATATATATTTATTAGTTAGATACTATGAATGAAGCGACTATTTTAATAAATTAGAGCGAGTGTGTCAGAAGTGATTAATTTTTATAGTCCAAACGTGTTTTTTCTACTCTGTAGCAGGTGTTCCAAAAGCCAGCTCGTCTGACAACTATTATTTTACCAAGTAACATAATTTATTTCGAAGATTACATTTTTAAGGCCAAATGTTTTTTTTTCTAGCTTTTTGCTGGTCTTTTTATTGTAATTGAATACTTAATTTATTTATCTATACATAATAAAAGCGTAAAAAAATGTGTCTGTACATTGAATATATTTCCAAAAAGAAATTAGAAATAGAAAATTACTGCCTGTTTGTCTGTTTGTACACGCTAATCTCCAGAAATATTAGATGGATTCGAATAAAACTTTTTTGTTTTATAGCTGTTGAGCCTGGGCAACATATAGGTTAGGTAGAGTAGAATAGGGCCATTCCAAGTCCTCCCGTGGATGTCGTAGAAGGCGACTTAGGAAATACAAGCTAAACAGAGCTTATGAACATCAATGAGACCTCTCCAACCGGTCTGGCCAGCGAGGAGAGTGAGGGCCAATTCCTCTGGTTGATCTGGCCAAGTATGGCTCTGGTAGTACAGAGAGGGTTGTGCTCCTGCAGTGGAGACAAAAGACCTGATGATGATGATGAATTAAGTTTTTTGTATTGTATAAGGTGCTTGCCTAGGGCGTTCGTTTTAATCCACCACAATACGCTATTTTCCAACAAATTAAATCAGATACTGTTTTCTAAACGTCAAAATAAACAGATTTTATGGGATTTTGTATAAAATACAAGCAGATGACGTCATAGATTTTTGAAGTCATATAGCGCTCTTATTGTCAAGTTTTTCTGCAATAATAATATAAATCACGATAAAATTGATAATTTCATAGACAAGTGACATTATTTCGCGACTTTTGGAACGAAGTTCCTTGCGTACGCCTACCGTGCGGCGTGCGCGTGTTTTTCTGTCTGTCTCTCCCTCTCTCTCGAACTTCGTTCCATCCGGGTGTCCCTCTCAAGTTTTTTTATTTTGTTATCAGTACAAAATAAATAACTTTTGGCTTAGGAAAATCCCCAATAAAGTGTACAAAGGGTACTTACAAGGAAAACGTGCCAAACATGAGGAATCCGCAGAGGGCCAGCCACTTGAGGTGCGGCATCCGAAGCAGCTCGGAGGAACTGCTGCGGGCGCGAGATCTGTATGCTAGAGATGGCAGGCTGTGGTCTTCTACCAAGGATGTCACCTGGAGACAAATTGGTGTTTTACGGTCGATTTGTGCGCATTAAATATGGGAAGACGAAAAAATCATCTTTTTTCGAACGATTATGAAAAAAAAAAATATATATATATGTAGTTATTTTAAAAAATTAACACCATATGGTATACTAGTTCGTTCGCGTGGACTTTAGGACTCCGGCATATAAATATGGTCATCAGGCTGAAAAACTTTTGCTAATGCGTCATTAATGTACATTTCTAACAGTTAAGCTGGACCATTTTTTTTTGCATCAGGTGTTCCAGATCTTCGAGTTTTATACCTCAACAATAAAAGTTCATCAGGCTGAATAACTTTTGCTAAGACGTCATTTTTATATTTCTTATTATAGTTTAGCTGGACCATTATGGTTCTGTATCATATGTTCCAGACTTCGATTTTTATAACTCAACAAAAAATGCTCATCAGGCTGAACGACTTTGGCTAAGGCGTCATTTTATATTTCTTATGGTTTAGCTGGACCATTATGGTTCTGCATCAGGTGTTCCAGAACTTCGATTTTTATAACTCAACAAAAAATGCTCAGTAGGCTAAACAACTTTTCCTAAGGCGTCATTTTTATATTTCTTGTAGGTCAGCTGAACCAATAAGTTTTTGCATTTTTTTGAGATGAACAGGTGTTCTAGATCTTCGATTTTTATATCTCAACAAAAAATAATCATCAGGCTGAACTAAAATCAATTATAGCCTATATGTTGCTCAGGCTTAACAGCTATATAACAAAAAAAGTTTCATTCGAATCCGTCCAGTATTTCCGGAGATTAGCGAGTACATACAGACAGACAGACAGACAGACAGACAAAAAAATCAAAAAAATCTTTTTTGTATTCTGTTACACTTTTCTTATCGCCCACACCCATTAAATGTACAGACACGCGGTTTTTACTGTTTTATTATATGTATTGATTTGGTTAATTCCGGTAATTTAAGACATTTCTTTATTTTATGTTGCTTCCGTTGATTTATTGACGTAGGTAGGTATTCTAGTCAAGTTATAATACATATAATTGTGTAAATGATCTGTAAATGTAACCTGTTTTACGTGCCCTTACTCCGTTTGGTTAGGTATTTAAATAAATGTAAATAATCTTTACACGTCTTTTTATTAAAATATACACTTTATAAATCAATACTTTTGCAAATTATAAATTTAGATTTTAATTTAGATTAACAAATATCTAAATAGTATAATTATAGTCAATATATGTGGTTGATAATGTTCATAAATCTAACTTTATTTGTTAAGTATCTTTAATTAAAAATTAATTATGTTATAAATTAGAATTCACTTTTAATATAAAAATAAAATGCCTTCGATGTATTTAATATACGCTAGGAGTTAGAAGCGGTTCTATAGTAAATGAAAAAAAAACAAGCTCTAATAACTTAGTGGTTGACGTTTAAGAAACAGTAGATAATTAAAGTAGTATTCATGACCACAATGATTATGCTCTAGCTAGACCATAGCGCACTCCAATTAACGCAACTGAGGTTACCCTTAATGGCGGGTACAATGAAATAGTCCACATTTAATAAGCTGCAAATTACAGGTCGGGCGTCGGCGTCAACGCCTTCAGGGTTTGTTAGAGCATTACCTTTTTACTTGAGAAAAACAGGCCGCATGCGAAATATGATTTCGCTCAGTTTGTGATTAAGTATATCCTTGAAAAAGTTTTGATGAGGATATGTTTTCCAAATTAAAATAACCGGTCAAGTGCGTGTCAGCGGGCACGCGCAATGTAATCATTTCAGCCGCATAACGTCCACTGCTGGACATAGGCCTCTCCCAAAGATTTCCAAAATGACCGATCAAGAGCGGCCTGCATCCAGCGCTTTCCAGCGATCCTGGTCAGGTCATCTGACCATCTTGTAGGTGCCCTACGCTTTCGCTTGCTAGTACGCGGTCGCCATTCAAGAACCTTTTTGCCCCATCGGCCATCGGTTCGTCGCGCTATGTGTCCTGCCCACTGCCACTTTAACGAGCTAATCCGCTGGGCCATGTCAGTGACTTTTGTTCTTCTACGAATTTCCTCATTTCTGATTCGATCACGTAGGGAAACACCGAGTATAGCCCTCTCCATAGCGCGTTGCACGACCTTGAGCCTTCTTATGAGACCCATAGTAAGGGACCTCGTTTCAGAGCCATAAGTCATCACTGGTAACACACATTGGTTGTAGACCTTAGTCTTGAGGCACAGAGGTATTTTGGACGATAAAGACATGCGCAATGTAAGGGTTTTTGCAAATGCCAACTTTGAGTTTACGGGACAAAAACGTCAAATTTTTTTTTCTGGAATTTGTATTAAATTTTACTTTTCTGAGTACCTAATTTTATAAGTTGGACTGTCGCCTATAACTCTAAGTATAACGAAATTGTAAATGTATTTTGGTGCAATAAAGTGTTTTGTTTTATATCATCATCATCATAATTTCAGCCGCATAACGTCCACTGCTGGACATAGGCCTCTCTCAAAGATTTCCAAAATGACCGATCAAGAGCGGCCTCCATCCAGCGCTTTCCAGCGACCCTGGTCAGGTAATCTGATTTGTTTTGTATACTTTCCATAAAAACTTCGTTGTATTCTACAGCTAGTATATAGTGCTCTGCCATATTTTTTTTCATGTGTATAGACACAAGAGAACCCTAAAAATGACAACACTGTGTTCATATTTTATTGATTTTAATACAAAAATATTTGTTTGCTGGACTGCCGACATGCATTTGGATTTTATATCAATTCAATTTACGTCTATTTTCATTTTTTTCTAACATTGTGCTTTAAAACTTTTCCATTCCGGTTTGGGGTTAGGTTTTGGGAATATAACTTAAAATAAGTATAACAGGGTAGGTCTGTTAGTAACGTTGAATCGAATTTTACTATCCATACGACCAACCCAACTCAAATATGATCAGGTGAGTAAGATATACCCCATGTTATGCCTACGTCCAGCCCACTATTACTTAAAATTTCGAGCACGAGTACGAATGAATACAAGGTCCAAATACCAGACCCCAGTATGAATGAACCTACCTACAAGCTTCTAAATACTTTGTTCAACACTTACACAATAATTTTTCCAAGGCAACCCCGTATTAACGGAGTAGACCTTCCTCAACACCTCCAAAGCCTGCCTCCGCCTGCCTTTAGTCATCAGGAACTTAGGGCTCTCGTGTGCCCTGGAAATAAAATTAAAATATGTTTAAGAAAAGTGTGTCATATGAATATTGTTGTCAAAACTTTATATCGAACATGCGCCACTGAACTTTGGCCGAATCACGTCTTTCACGAAGAAATAAATTAGCTGCAAAACTTCAACCGCACCACTTTGTTCTTAATATGTAACGCAGTCTAACTTTAGGACCTGGTTTGAACCATTATTCAACCACATGAAGTTGACAGTTACGAAAGAGAAGGTGAAAATTACTGATGGGCTTCTTGTTTTGGGCAGATTATGGTTTAAGCCAAGTATTTATTCTTAATTTTACGGTCTGATCACGAAGACGGAAGGTGATCAATGGAACTCAGTAATAAAACGATGCAACCCCATCGAATTTGGAAACTTATTTCTTTTGTCTTAATAAGTTTGACGACCTCCGTGGCGTAGTGGTCACCATGCTAGCCCGCCACCCAGAGGATCCGGGTTCGATTCCCGGTCAGGGCAAGTTGGAAAATGGCCTTTTTCAAATTGTCCTGGGTCTTGGATGTTTATCTATATAAAATATAGTATTGTTGAGTTAGTATTCCATAACACAAGTCTCGAACTTACTTTGGGGCTAGCTCAATCAGTGTAATTTGTCCCTATATATTTATTTATTTAAACTAAAAAAAAAAGCTAAAAAAAAGTAAGTGCTTCGGCCTCACAATAAAAGCTTGTACAACAAATGTATTTTTTTCAAAAATGCTATTGACTTCTTAACTATTCTGTAAGTCATATTATGAACAAATCAATTGTTTTGCAATTTTTTATTTACGGATAGTGAAGTTTTGAAATAAAAGCTAAAAAATAGAAGCGTTTCGGAACTACTACTGCTGAAAAGGAACTCATAGAAACAGTACCTGGTGGTCCAGAACGCGGTGAGGATGAGGGGCAGGGCGTACGCAACGGTGAGCAGCCGCCAGGGGCGCAGCGAGAGGGTCCCCAGCTCGTACCGCCAATCGTTTGAAAGGACTGCCCAAGCGATGACTGCAAAAATTGGATAATAACTTTTCGAAACTTGAAATCGACTTCACTCCCAAACTAATAATACAATTTAATTTGAGCTATTTCGACTCTATAAGAAGATCCCTAAACTGCACAACTGATTTTGACAAAATTTTTAAGGGATCGCCAAGCAAGTAGCTATGTCCTTTTGACGAAGAATCGGTGAACATACATAAATAACCTGCCAAGTGCGAATCGGATTCGCGCACTAAGGGTTCCGTACTATTAAAAATCGCGCTTGTTTTATGGGAGCCCCCCTTAAATATTAATTTTATTTTGCTTTGTTTTTAGTAAGTATTTGTTGTTATAGTGGCAACAAAAATACATAATTTGTGAAAATTTCAAGCTATCGCGTTTCATGAGATACAGCCTGGTAACAGACAGATGGACATACGGACGGACAGACAGCGAAGTCTTAGTAATAGGGTCCCGTTTTTACCGTTTGTGAACGGAACCCTGAAACAGATCGCGAAGAATTGATAACTTCCTTCTTTTTTTAAAAGTCGGTTTAAATTTAAAACCCAAGTATCTAAGTAGAGATAATTTTCTGAAGTTGGAAAGTGGTAGATAGCTGCATTTCAAACCCAGGCTTGCATTATTAAAATGCATATGTACAGGGTATTTTAAAAGAATCTTTTTAAAGGCTTGCCTACTCCGCACCGTCAACGACAGGTAATTTTTTTTATGAAATATTAAAAAATCTGTTATTTTATTCCACATACAAATTGAGCAATCGGCTGATAGAGGAGATTTCTCTACGAAATACATACAATTCCATGAGATTTCTTCAGTCGAATTTTGAAATACTTCCTTGTTAAAAGCCTTTCTGAAACACCACCTATAGAACAAAATGTTATAAAATAACGTAACTTTAGTTAGGTTGGCATTTTGAATGCAATCTATGTAAGTTTCGCATTCAAATAGATCCTAATTATGCAGCCCCGGCGTTGTTTTTGCGGTTATCGTCCATTCACACTATTGCAGATTTTCTCACGCAGGCGAAACCTTACTTGGGCTTAGGGTGGAGGACATCATGAGGATTCCATTGCAGATCAGCACCACGGTGTCCCGTCGGCTGCGGGGAATCAGCTCGCCGGCGTATGCCCAGCCGACAGAAGAGGGACAGGCCAAACTGAAATGTTGTTGTTGTTTATTTAGTAGGTTTCTAGTTGCATCTTAAGGTAGATGCTTCGGAGCTCGGGGTGCGCCTTACCGCTTCATCATCATCATCATATCAGCTACAGGAAGACCACTTCTTACCGCTTATTTTACTACAAATATAAATTAATTATTTCTTTGAGGAGATTTAATTATTAACTAAGCCGACACTCATCATCATTCGAGCGTTTTCCCGTTTGCATCCTCAGCGAGAGTCTGGGGTCCGCTATCTAATCTAGGGAATTTGACAAAGTTGCTGGTTTTTACACAGAGCGACTGCCGTCTGACCTCCGCAGCCCAAAGGGTAGTTCAGAAAAAATCCTTGGTTAGGTTTGAGCAAATGATAGATAGTGTTCGGGCCCCACTCACAACAGAGAGCACGTGAACTTGCAGAGCGCGAAGCCGAGCAGGTTGGGCATGAAGGCAGCTAACAGACAGACAGCACCCGCCCAGACAAGAACTACAGCTCTGGCCTTTCTCTCAGGGTCACAACTGCGTGTTACGTCGCAGAGATACTCACAACAGAGAGCCCGCGAACTTGCAGAGCGCGAAGCCGAGCAGGTTGGGCATGAAGGCAGCTAACAGACAGACAGCACCCGCCCAGACAAGAACTACAGCTCTGGCCTTTCTCTCAAGGTCACAACTGCGTGTTACGTCGCAGAGATACTCACAACAGAGAGCCCGCGAACTTGCAGAGCGCGAAGCCGAGCAGGTTGGGCATGAAGGCAGCTAACAGACAGACAGCACCCGCCCAGACAAGAACTACAGCTCTGGCCTTTCTCTCAGGGTCACAACTGCGTGTTACGTCGCAGAGATACTCACAACAGAGAGCCCGCGAACTTGCAGAGCGCGAAGCCGAGCCGCTTGGGCATGAAGGCAGTTAACAGATAGACAGCTCCCGCCCAGACGAAAACTGCAGCACTGGCTTCCTGCCCAGGTTATCAACTGTGTGTTACGTCGCTGAGATACTCACAACAGAGAGCCCGCGAACTTGCAGAGCGCAGCAGCTAGCAGTTAGACGACGTCCGCACGGACTAGAACTGCCGCACGAGCTTCCTGCCCAGGGGTCAACAGTGTGTTACGTCGCTGAGATACTCACAACAGAGAGCCCGCGAACTTGCAGAGCGCGAAGCCGAGCAGGTTGGGCATGAAGGCGGCCAGCAGGGAGACGACGCCCGCCACGGCGGACGAGAACTGCAGCACGGCTTCCTGCCCAGGCTACATGTCATATCGCTGTAAGATATTGACAACAAAGAACTCGCGAACTAGCGGAGCGCAGCAGCTAGCAGACAGATGACGCCCGATACGGCAGACAAGAACTGCAGCACGGGCTACCTATCAGGTTGTTATGTTGAGATACTCACAACAGAGAGCCTGCGAACTTGCAGAGCGCGAAGCCGAGCAGGTTGGGCATGAATGCGGCCAGCAGGGAGACGACGCCCGCCACGGCGGACGAGAACTGCAGCACAGGCTTCCTGCCCAGGGTGTCGGCTGCGCGCCCCCACAAGGGAGCTGTGAGGATTACTCCTGTAAGAAATAATATCAACTACTAAGCGTAGGCTCGAATCCGCTAGATGACAACAAGTCTCAATCAGACACTTTTTTCTAAACGTCAAAACAAACATTTCTTATAAGATTTGTATTAGGTAAATACAATAATAGCGTAAAGTCATGCTTTTTTTAAAGTGTCAAATAGTGCTCTTAATATCAGTTTTTCAGTTTTATTTCAAAATTTTCAAGTTTACCATACATGAACTAATAAAACAAAATAAAATTATAATTAACTAACTACTTACGCAGGTCTGCTGCCTAGGACTGTGAAAATCGCTTAAAGCAGCGCCTAGACCGTTTCAGTAGCAAATACGGCTGTTTAAAATAAAAAGTTGTGAAGATAAAGTAGTAAGTAGATTCAATCTGTTCTGTGACATAGCGCCAACGAGAACCAAGATTTATAACATATGCTTAATGGTCACAGTATGGTACAATACTGTAGAAACTTGCTCACCTATATTGGGAACAGAAGTCAGTATCCCTTTGATGGTATCAGGCAGGTGGAGGTCGCAGGCCGCCGCCGGCAGGATGAAGGAGTTTCCCACCATCTCCAGCATCGCAGAACACAGCGAAAACAGCATCAGCGCGCAGTGGAACACCTGGTATTTGCCGGAGCCTGGAATAATATCATCATTTTAGCCACATAACGTTCACCGGTGGGTGGACATAGGCCTCTCCCAAAGATTTCCAAAATGACCGATCGGCCTGCAGCCAGCGCTTTCCAACGACCTTGGTCAGGTCGTCTGACCACCTTGTAGGTGGGTGCCCTACGCTTTGCTTGCCAGTAGGCGGCCGACATTCGAAAACCTTTTTGCCCTATCGGCATCCATTCGTCGCGCTATGTGTTTTGCCCACAGCTACTTCAATGAGCTAATCTGCTGAGCTATGCCAGTGACTTTTGTTCTCCTACGAATTTGCTAATTTCTCATATGATGGAATAATATAACAGCTGGGACTCCTTATATAAAAATGCATACCTACTTAGTGCTTGTTTTCTGTAACTCACATTCGCGCGTTTGTAAAAGGAAAATAAAATTGAAGCTTGTTTCGCTTGCCTATAAAGAAATCGCTTTACATATTATCATTCATTCCACTGTTTATGCTACAAACCAGTAAGCATACCCGTAGCACAGATTACTAATAAGTCCCGTAGTTAGTAATTATGTTATCTTTGCCCGTAGTCAAACCATGTCAGTAAAGACGAAGATAGGTAATATAAATAATAACGTGTAAAGATTACAAAAAATTAGTATATTTATGCTAGATTTGGCGCTTTCGACCGAATTTAATGCAGATTACAGCGAAAACTACACAGTTCCTACTAAACACGAATATCTATCAATCTGTCTATACAGGTCAGGTCAGGTCACAAAAACTACTTTAGCTGTGTATTTATTTATGTAAGTTTTATAAGTATATTTAGAACTTAGGTACTGAGCATCTATATAACATTAATAAACTACGATTAAATAAAATATAACTATAAAATAAAAAATTGGTTGCCTGTAAAGTTGGTATACGGGCGAAAGTTTTACGTGACAACGCGATCATAGTTGAGTGGGAGAGAGACGCAAGGCATTCGGCGGGCCTCTCTCTCGTTCGGTGACTCATCGTAACGTTACCGAGCGTTACACTTTTTCATAAGTGACTCCCAGCCGCAACCTAATTTAAGACGTTGTCACGTCAAAACTAGATAGGTATAAATACCTACTTTACCAGCAATTTTATTAAGAAAAAGAAATAAGAACAAATACCTACTGAAATTACATCAAATGATATAAAAAAAAAATCCCTCAAATCGTTGCGCTCGCAGGATAGGGTGCTCGAGAGGTTGGCGGCATTTCCTTTAGCTATTCATACAGGGTTTTCTAAAACACATTTCCATCGTTACATCATCATCATATCAGCCACAGGAAGTCCACAGTGTTACCTCGTTAAGGTTTTAACATGTAAATATATGAAACTTGGAGGCACTAGTAAGTGGCTTACCAGCAATATCCAAAGCTTCCTCCAGATCAGCCTCAAAGTAGTCTAGATCGACGGTCATCGTGCTGCTAGTGTTTTCACTGGACACAACTAACTTGCACTAACCCTGACCCAGAGGAATATTTCCAAATATAGTCGGACCTCTGGATCCGTAAACAAACAGGTCATTAGCACAGAACTCCAACCGCTGACTGGAGACTCTATCAATATCATCATTTGCGTATTTATAATGCTCGTGATCTGGGAAGATTTAACGTGGGGGTGGCTAACCTAGCAGACTAGCCGCCCCCTAGCGCTTAGAAAGCGGTAGTAAACTTAGCTGTAAGTAACCATTTGACGTCAACGATTGTGCAACAAAACAATAACGATTATTAAGACGTAATATTAATATCCTATGATAATAAAATATATTTGAATTTGAATTTGCCCTAAGTAAAATTTGCTCAAAGAGAAGATTTAAATGCGGCTGATCTCGAATGGCGACCACGTAGAAGATGGTTAGAACACCCCTTGGTCAGTCAGGTCGTCTAACCACCTTGTAGATGTCACTATAGGTAGTTACTGGTAAGCTTAATGCAGTGGACGTCATGTTACTAAAATGAATTAACTGCTCGTGTCGCTTGTAATATCTTGACGACCTCTGTGGCTTAGTGGTCATCATGCCACGCTGTTACACTGGAGATCCCGGGTTCGATCCCCAATGCAAAAAGGAAGTTCCTTTAATATTCGACCCTTTATAAACAAATTCTGTAAGTACTTAGATACAACATCAGTGTTTAAAAGCTGCAACCTATGGACGTGGACGAGCATTTATAATGGGTAAGCAATTGCTAGCTATAAAAATAAGTTAGAATTCACATTCACAAACACATTTTGAGAAAACATAACATTTTTAACCTGACCCATTACAAATTCCTGGCTTTAGGCCACCTTTGCTAATTTCATTTCTCAAAATGTGGGGCGGCAGCCTGTATACAGCCTCGGGCCCGAGTCCTCAAATCTAGAAATATGCATGATACCATTATAATCAGATGTGTATTTTGTTGCAGGTCATAGAGCAATATCGTTAACGGAAGATGTACAACGCGCAAAGTTCAAGTGCATCAAATCCAAATTAAACATGTGATGAAAAATTTTGCACTGGCGTGCTCTTGTGGTGGAGGCCAAGACTCACCTTGGGTCGCTGAGTCAGGATAGTAAGTAAGATGAAAAATTTTGCCACGAGTGGGATTTGAACTCACGACCTTCACTTTAACGCCGTGAGTGCACAACCGATCGTGCTACGGTGACATCGAATCAACCTGAGGAATTTTCTCATCACATAGTACACGTCCCCTGCTGGACATAGGCCTCTCCCAAAGATTTCCAAAATGACCGATCTAGAGCGGCTTGCATCCAGCGCCTTCCAGCGACCTTGATTAGGTCGTCAGACCACCTTGTGGGTGGGTGTCCTACGCTTCGCTTGCCAGTACGTGGTCGCCATTCGAGAACCTTTTTGTACACGTACTCACGGCGTTAACGTGAGGGTCGTGGGTTCGAAACCCACTTGTGACGAAATTTTTAATCACATATTTTAATTTGGATGATAATTCAAATAATTGCAAGTGTATAAAGTAAGTATTATGATACGATGTTTTTTTCCATGTTTCTTGTAACAAAACTGTTTCCATACGCCACAGTTTGTCCCCATATATTATTTATTATTTCTTTACTTATTTAGCTATGGACTTGGTATAGGTATGTAAGTTTTTGGCGCTTACAGAACAGACGGGAGTCAGTATGGCTGACGGCAATGGTCGGCAACCGTTGCGCGACAGTTCTTGACAGTCGGTGAAGGTGCCGGATTGTTGCTCTGCTGACCATCGTCGCTGACGAGTGTCGCGGGCATGCCGTCCCTCGTCTGTCAGACAGAGCATTTACAGTTTATAGTTAGTATATTGAAAATTGGCAATTAAACGTGTCTTCAGCTAGATATAATCTTCAGTAAAAAGGTGCCATAGTGCCTTTTTTAACCCCCGACAAAAAAGGGGGGGTTTTAATTACCCTCTAATTTCATGGTTATACATGTCTGTCATAGTCTCTGTCTGTCTGTCCGTCTGTGCCATCGTAGCGCTCGACGGATGAACCGATTTCGATACGATTTTTATCGATTTCTACGTGATAGCAAGTTCCCTCGCGGTGGTTTTTAGCTATGTTTGAACAAATCAGTTTAGCCGTTTAAAAATTATTAGGGTATGGGCTACCGCTTAAAAGTCAGGGTTTTCTGTACCGAATATTAGATGGCGCTACGGATATTACGTCGTATCGGTAGTTTCGCTACCTACTAACCACTAGATGGCGTTCTTGACAGTCGGGGTTTTTTTTTTATTTGCCAAGTAAATAATATTGTCTTCAATAAAGTTTGATTATCAAAGTCAAAGTTATTTTTTTAATTAAATGTTGGTTAAATTTATCTATTGTTTGATATTTAACAAAATGGGTGTGCTCTGACAGACGTAGTACCGAGCACGGCCGAGTCCTAAGTCCGAGGCTGGCACTAATATTGATAAAGCTTTTGATATCACAACAAACCAAAATTATACACATATTAAGCCTTTTCCAAATAAAACATAGGTATAAACCAGCAAAACAACTCAGAGCAAAACATCTTCCGTGCTATGTTTAACTAAAGTGCAATGACAGCGAAATTGTTTTTGAAGTTTATCTCAGTGGTTCCCAAAGTTTACGTACCCCTGACTTTTTACTTACTTCTGGTTTAGCCTATATCAGTACACAGCTACAAACTAAACAAAACTTATAAACATCAAATGAAACCTCTCTAACCCGTCTGGCCAGCGTGGAGATTGTAGGCCAAAGCCTCTGGCTGCTTTGGCCAGGTATGGCTTTGGTAGTGCAGGGAGGATCGTGCTGCTGCAGTGGAGTGAATGATGATGAGTACACAGCTGGACTTAAGGCTTCTCCCAATAAAGGGAACATTTACTTACAATTACCACGTTAGGAGGCGGGTCGGTCACAAAAGGTGGCATTAAACGTCGTTGCACATTCGACACTGGTAGACTCGGTTTCCTAAACGTCTCTTGGTCTACATCCTTGCGTGAGAGTGGAAAGGGGTAATGACAAAATTCTACGTGTGAGAAGAGATGCATAAAGTTCCAATTATATTCCATAATAATTACTCGTATGTAAATTATTTTATCTTACATATTTAAATAAACAACATTAGTACCTGGGCGACCGAGCTTTGCTCGGTTACATCTCAAACGTTAACTACATTTTTTTAAACTCGTCTAAAAACAATACAAAATAAAAAATTAGATATAAACTTGAACATAAAAAAAACAAAAGTAAGTCACCGAGTGGGAACCCGTAACACTCTTTCTAGCGGTCCGCATCTTAAACCGCTGAGCTAAACGGATAGCGGCCGGCGAGACGTAATTAGCGACCATATTCTGCGTGGAAAGAAAAACGCATGAAAACTCGAAAACACGCGTTTTCCCAAACATAAGACTAATCTAGATCGATTGTTTACCCCCGAAAACCCCCATATACCAATTTTCAGCGAAATCGTTAGAGCCTTAGAGTTTTCGAGATCACAAAAATATATAAATAAATAAATATACAAGAATTGCTCGTTTAAAGGTACAAGATATATATAAATAAATAAATATACAAGAATTGCTCGTTTAAAGGTACAAGATATGGAAAAGAAAACCAAAGTTTGGGAAATGTTGGACTATCTGATATTTGTTTAATACGGGCCATACTAGAAATTACCTCACCTATCAAACAACAAACAGGTGCCGTTATCTGTACCCCCACGAGACTCGTATTTAACTTGCAAAGACGGTCTTACGCCCTGCAAATAGTACTATCTTATTATATCTATTATTATCTAAGAGGATGGAATATTTTAGGAAATAAGATTCTCGAGATTTTTCTTGGCGTTCTTGTTACTAGGCCAGTGGGTTATTAACTTTTATTGCCTTAAGGTTGGAATCTATTTGCTGAAATTCAATCGCTCATTTTATCTTCATTGCTGGTTTTTAAATGATTTAATTTTGACTGTTCTTTGTAAAACAGGCGATGTACCTATAAAACAGTAATATAAAATAATTATTGCATGTACACCTTTACATATACATATATAAAGAAGAATATCTGCTTGAACATGCTACAAAAATTGGCTTTTGTTAAAAGTCAGCTTGTATATTAGTCAATTCATATTTTGGTTTATGAAATATGTTATATTACGTTTCCGTCTAATTTTGGATTATGAATTCGGGAGGCACGGAAGTGCCCCCGCCAAGATAAGACAACAACGTTAACGCAGGGTACAACCAGTACCCCCCCCGATGTGGTTCCCATCTTGTCGCGATGGGGGGGCTCAGTACCTGCGGGTGCCTCGGCCGCAGGGAAGCTAAGAGGAACCCATTGCCCGGGTTGAAGCTTAGGCCTCCCCGGGCCCGGCGGAGGCCATTCCTGGCGGGAATGGCCTGGCTGTGAGGGAAGGGGGTGACGACGACCTCCCTACCATCACAGCCGTGGTAGGGGTCGCGGGGGAAGAGGAGTGTCGGTGTTTCGTTGCCGCTCGCCCTATCCTCCGCGACCAAGCGCGGCCGTGGCGCTTGGCACGGCATCGGTGGGGCCGCAGGGGAAGAGGAGTGTCGGTGTTACGTTGCCGCTCTCCCTATCCCCTGCGGCCGGCTGTGTGGGCCCCGGTCGCCGTCAGGTGGACTGGGGCAGGGCCTGCTTCCGCAGGCCCCAAATTATGAGGGCTGGTTGGACGGTGGAAACGGGATTCCATCGTCCAACGGACAGCCCTCCGGAGTGGAAGGCAGGCGCGTGTGCGTGTCAGTGCGCCTGTCCTTGGGCCAAGAGGCCAAGGCGGCGGTTACTCCGGCCCCTCTGATTCAGCAGAGGGTGCCGTGAGGCCGTTGGCGAGCCGGGGCCGCTTAAGTAGCGGCCGGCCGCGCCGGGGCTGTGGAGCATGAAGAAGCACACGGTCCCGGCCGATAGCGGCTGAGAGGTGACACCGCGGAGTTTTTAGTGGTAACACCACATAACCTTACCGGTGTCCCGTAACCGGTAAGGTATCCGAAGGGATTTTCTCCGCGTCAAAAAAAAAAAAAAAAAAAAAAGGGTACAACCAGTACAGGTACTACCTACCTTTCCTCGAAGCGTTTTGACATATCTTTGTTCAGTCTAGATATTTCATTTGAACATTTTCGTGAAAGTTTTTTCTTTAGCCTCCTTTTTTCTTTATTACCAATACTTGGCAATAAAGAGTAGGAAAAGGAAGACCGAGGATGAAGTTTTTACAAAAATTCAAAACTAACAAACAAAAATCAGGACATTAAAAGGATGGCAGAAAGAAGAGAAGAATAAAGGCATGTCCACTTAACTCCACTGCACTGCCAAGAGCAAGCTCTTAAATTAGGTTCAAGGAGACTTGGCAATATGTATGTTGCACTGCACTGGTTAGTAACTTATTAGTAATCTGTGGCACTGGTTAGTTGTGGGCACTGAGTTGACCCCGCCAAGTCGAGCGAACAAAGACATAAAACTATTCTTCTTCTTCTTATATTATATAGCTGCGCTCTTGTCGGTGGATTGCTTTCCATGTTTCTCTTCCGTTTTTCTTTTTTTTGATCAAGAAGATTTGGGTCTCCTTTTTTTCCTTGTATCTTTCATAAACCGATTACGTGATGCTGTGGCTTTGCAAAGTAATTTTAATTTTCTTACTAACTTGGACTGTGTCTTCAAACTTTTTAAGAAAGTAAATCTTCGTTGCCCCTGTTGCTGAGTGCTATTCCTTTACAGTTTCTGAAGGGAATTTGTTTTGCCGTCCAGACAGGTGGAATTTTTGTGTTTTTCTTTATGAACGTCTGACAAATTCGTGTCGTAAAACTATTTATATTTAGAATTTGCGAGAAAAATAGAGATTAGGTGCAACACGTAGGTGCCGGAGTGCAAATACACGAGTTTAGTTAGACGAATAACTTCGGAGTAACAGTGACGGTGGAACTCTGGCGGTGACGACACTCCTCGTATATAAATAAATTGCCCAAGCCTCTCTGCTGATAAAATTTGTGGGAGCTCATGAAGACACTGGTATTCGAGGTGTTCTGTAGCTTCGCAGATTCATGAAGTACTTGGGTTAGAGGTCATTTTCAAGTTGATTTTTCAAATACTTAGGACTTCGGTCGGAGTTCCTTATCACTGAATAGTTCTTCAACATTACAATATACAGGTATAATATATTTTTTAAATGTAATTGTAGTATATATATAACCAAACTTGTATTATATTAAATAATGTCTAAAAAAATATACTGAAACTATTTTAAGGGTGAATTCAGTCTATAGACTGAATTCACCCTTAAAATAGTTTAAAATAGTTTCAGTTTAGATAGTATTATAATACTGAACAACTAACCCAAAGGACATGCATCGAAATATGAAAAGTAATTTTTGGCTTCCCGTAAAAGTTGACCGATCAACTGATCCTAGTTTTTATAGAAAGCCAAAAATAGTTTTTCATATTTTGACTTATGTTCCTTGGGGAAAGTTGTTCAATATCACGGACTGAATTCACTCTTAAAATAGTTTCAGTATATTTCGTTAGACCTTATATTTTGTCTCATTGTGATGTGACAGCTTTCAGGTACCTACATTTATTTAGTTGAAAATTACTTGAAGGGATAACTTAGTCAATAACAACAGCTTTACCATTCAGATGTCGAATATTTTTTCAACATTCTCAAGTGTTTACTTACCGCTTACAGGACAATTTGTGTGAGAATGCCAAGTTTTTCGACATACAGTGGCTACGTAGGCAAAGGCATCCTTTTGCCATACCTTATCATATAATAACTATTTTCTTGCCCTGGTCTTCTTTGTAAACAAGCAAACTTATAATTTATTCTAAATTCATAAAAATAACATTTAATTCTGAAATGATGATGACCACAGAAAACGATACGGAATAATTATGTAGGTTTTAGATTCTTTGTATTTACATTTTAGCCATGAAGCAGAAGTTGGACATCATCTCGGAAGAGGAGCGGCGAGCACCAGTCGGACCATGTACGGTGGACGAAGCTTTGACACTGACAGGTAAAAGAGTTTTCCTTTATTTAATATTTCTTCTTTTCCTACCACTTCATCACTTTTATTCAGGGTCAGCTCTTCTATTTTATAAGAGCTAGGACAATCAAATTATATTAGATAATCTTTCATAACATCTTATTCCTCTGGTCCGGGAGAAAGGAAAAAAGCAAATCGTAAAAGCCAATCAAGGGTATGGTTTAAGCCATGTTAATAGACGACGCAGCTAGCAACCCATCATTATTTCGATTTATTTTTAGGTTACGTATGAAACAAGAAACCGTTTCAGCATATCTGTATTTCAATACTGAACAACTTTCTAGAATAGGTACGTGATGTGTTCATAGACTTATTCACCAACTTTTTGGCAGGGTTTGGCAAATACAACTACTGTTTGCTGCTGGTGTGCAGTTGGACCCTCCAGGCGATGGGCATGGACCTGTTTGGCACCGCCTTCTTGGTGGCGGCGGCCGTCTGCGACCTGGAGTTGACCATGCGGCAGCGAGCGTTGCTCAGTGCTATGCCCTTAGTCGGTAAGGAGTTACGCTTCATCAGCATCGTAATTTCAACCGCAGCAATTAAGGAGTTACTCTTCATCAGCGTTATCATCATTTTAGCCGCAGGAATTCCACTAGAGGCGTCCATACATTCGTTACATTGTAAGTGGAAGAGTGGATCTTTTTCGTCCTCGATGAACGTACTGCGACCAGATTGAAGATATTCTAAAAAAGGAGAGGTCAGAAGTACCCGTAACCGGCGGGCATGCATGAAGAGGTGAGGGGATGTGAAGTGAAAGGGGAGGTCCTTATTCTCTATGTACCCCTGTGGGAAACAGGCGTAATAATATGAGTAATCTGCTCTGGCCAAGTACGGCTCTGGTAGTATAGAGAGGGTTTTCTTACTCTAGCAGTACATTGACTAGAAAAAAGACCTCATGATGACGATGATGATGAATCTTAGTTTATGATAAATTGTCGCAAACTAAGATTCCATCAAAGGTAAAAGGGGCAATACAAAATGTAGAAAATAATGGGACCTGCATAGTCCACGCCAATATTGACAAAAGTAAACCATTCCGTCGTTTCTTGTACAAGTAGGAGTACTTAACAATCGTTGTCTTGATATTTAAATTATATGAGTTGTATTCGTCCATGACAGGTTTTCGTATAAAGTTTCAACAATAAACCCGCTCCTACACCTACTTATGCCAAGTTTTATACCGTATAAGGAACATACATTAAATTGGGAGAACGGTTAGTGAATGAAAAAATGTTTAGGCTCATTGCGTTTTGAAAACACAGTGCATTAAAGTTTTGGCGTTACGTCACAATCAGGTACGATTTTCACCAGAAAGCGACATAAATCGCCCCCATTCCGAATCTTCGATACGCTACATCTTTGTGATTTTTTACTACCTAGCTAAACGAAAAAATATGGGTCCATTATTTTTGGATAATCTAATATTTTTATACAGTTCACATCCTTATTACAGTGGGAGACGCCGATATTACCAGATTTAGTAAAAGACATTACTTTATGTTAATTCTTTAACAAGACAATGTCATTGAGACCTTGTATTACCTTCCAGGAGTGGTGGTCGGCGCCCAGCTATGGGGTTACATCTCGGACACAAAGGGGCGGCGGCTGACGCTGATGCTGTCCATGTCCATGGGTTTCGTGTTCGCAGCGATGAGCACCTTCGCGATGGACTGGCGGCTCATGGCTGTGCTCAAACTGATCTCTTCTACCTTGTAAGATTATTCATATTATTGTAGAGTTACACACTTAGCGTTTCTGCACCTGGATGAGAGCAGGACAGGATCGAAATGGGTGGCGACAACGTAGGGATAGGGAGGCCTAGCCAGCAGTGGGCGGAAGAAGCGGATGATAATAAAGATTTTTCTATTTCTATTTCTATTTCTATAATGGTGTTAGAGTACATGTTGTAAGCTGGTTTTAAAGTGATGAAAATAGCTTGAATGTACCAGCTGCTTCTCTTACCCCATTTTACCAGCTGATCGAGGAAACGAAGGTTAATTTAGGAAATTAATAATATGAAGACATGATGAGATTTCGATTTTTAGGGATAGTCTTTAAATGCTATGTACCTTTCTGTTTCATATCATAAAGTTGTACGATATGCTGCTTATATGATAAAACAATCCACCTCATCAAATAAAAATAGGAGAGAGAACATTTTCGACCAATCAGACAGTAATTTTAACGGATTACTGGCGGATTATGTTATTGTATCTATTGTATATAATAACTTATCCAATTAGTCGTTTCTCACTAGACTAATCATCATTTGACATTTCAATAGCTGATTTTCGACAAAACGAGCGTAGGTAACCTTTTCGCTGTCGCTGGGTGGAATTCCACCCGGCTTCCATTGTATTACTATTGTGTCTGGGTTTTGTTGCATCTTAAAGAGGTAAATAGTTCTCGTGAAATCGATAAGCCCACTTAAGGCCGAATCATATCATTCCTAACTATGTAGCCGATTCGGTAGATACAATAATAAAATTAAAACGTTAAGAAAACATTGTTATCAGTTGAACGTTGAAATAACCGTTGTTTGTAAACTATTGTTGTCACTGCATACGGAATAACCAAGAGCGAGTCTTATCGCAGGAAGTGGCTTTATTGTCGTCTATTGATAGAAGCTATCTATGATAGAAAAGATACTAAGTATAACTTAGCAACTAAAAAGGTAGCTCCTGATAACGTCGAGTTACTCTATTCTTGATGAGCGAACTGTGTTGGCCAACCTGGAAGTGCCTTAACAGGTTAAGAACCCAGGTTGGACGATGGGCTAATAATTTAGTCAAGTAGAAATATATACACAGACGACAATGTCTGTGATCGTGGGGCATCTCCACAGACAACGGCACACTTGTTGAGCTGCCCAGAGAGCCTTGACACCTTGGTGGGCCTGTACAACACCAGTCCCAATGCAGTACAGGTTCAGTACTGGGCCCTGAAGAATATTTAGATTTGAGTGGACACCGACACGCAAAAAAGAAGACTCTTCACTTCAAATCGTGCTGGCGTATGTTAGTTTGCTTTGTCTTGTTAGATATGAAAGTAGTTTAAAACGCACACAATTTGCAATTTGCAGTCAATATTTTCTTCCCTAATAGGAAGTCAGTAGTGGTCAATAGGAAACAGCTAAGTCAGTTGGCCGGATTCGATCGAACTTTAATTTCAAGAATAACTCCTGCTCTCAGAATAAAAGTTTGGTTAAATCATGCCTAATTGACCGAGCGAGCGAAGCGAGCGAAGCGTCTCAATTTCGAGACTAGCCAAAAATTCTTTTGTCCGTCTGTCTGTCTGTCTGTCTGTTCTCGCCTACAGGTCGCATTTCTTAACCGATTCTCATGAAATTTTGTAAGCAGGTTAAGCAACTAAATAGAATTTTTTTGTCGAGCCAGTTTTCCGAAATTTTTCAAAATGGCGGAAATATGGGGGTTTAAAATTTTAAAACTGTCATATATCCGCCATTTAAAAATATTTTCAAATATGTCATTAGACTTTTTTGTTGCCATTATGAAAACGATATTTTTTTATTTGAACAACTTTTTTGTCTGAACACCTTTTTTATACGTTATACTTAAACGGGTTTAGGGTGACTCGCGAAGTCTAGCTGACTAAGCCGTGACGGATATACAATACAAATCCTCTTACAAAATATACTCAAACTATTTAACGGTGAATTCAGTCGGGGCTACTGAACAACTTTCTTAAAAATACATATCTCCCCTGGGGTCCACGAAGTAATTTCTATTATTTTGAGTTTCATAAGTGGTTCTATAAATTTTATCATATTTAACCGACTTAAAATAAAAGGGTTTTGCTTATATTACGATTAGTTTTTTTTCTTCAGTTTTTGCTTATTTTGATTGATTGTTGGCTTGTTTATTAAATTTAGCAATTTGGTTGAGCGAACTTTCGTTTAATCGCTATCGTTGCTTGTCTGTGCTTCTGTAGTAGTTTAAGTAATTATGCTACGAACTAACAAGAGATCAACAGCAATCAAAGCCCGCGAAGTAGCTTTACGAAGATAGTAAGAAACCAATAAGCAGCGGCAATACAAATAAACATTTAAACCTGGTTTTTCCAAAAACGAGCTGACTTTGTCATTTGAAAAATGATGGATCATTTTTCGGTGAAAGACTACTGGTACAGAACTGAATTTCTGCATCACGGTAGGCCTCATATCCATGGGATTGTATGGTTGGAAGGTGCTCCTGACATTTCAGAGCTAGATCGAAAGTCATTTGAAGAAAGGGCTATGATTGGCAACTATTTTGGAAATTTGGTCACAACCATGAATTCACATATCGGTAAACCTTTACCGATAATAAAATTCATCCAAATCATGTACATTATTCTGAAATTATAATCGCGAGGTCTAAGTTCGTGGCGAACTACTAGTTAGTCTACTGACTCACTCCCTTGAAAGGTGGGATAAGATTTTACAAGAATGTTAAGTTTAATTTAGATTTTTTTTCAGCACTTCAGCCAGTAACTCGGCGTCATACGCCCTCCTTGGTGAAAGCTGTCCCCCCCGAGTGCGGGGGAGAGCCATGCTGCTTTGCACCGTTGCGTTGATGTGCGCACAGTCCACAGTTGCAGGTAGTTCTTTTTTTAATAGGGGTTCTTTGCGTATAAGGACAAACCACACGAATTGAGCTAACCCCAAAGTAAGTACTAGACTTGTGTTATGGGTTATGGGATACTAACCCAATGTTACTATATTTCATGACAGTAAAAAATTAATATATATACGGGCACATCACACAGATTGAGCTAGCCCCAAAGTAAGTTCAAGACTTATATTATGGGATAGTAACTAAACGATACTATATGCTCTGACCAAATTTTTTGGTCTGAGACTATATTTTATAACAGATAATCTCTCTTATCTCAGCGTATTCCCAGTTGTAATGCTACCAAGCTCAAGGTCCGCTTTCCGGCTTTTTCTTCTCTACTTCGCACGCTCTTGAGCATTCTTGGTTGTAAGACGATTGGCACGCAAATCAGTCTTGACGACGTCAAGCCAGCACTTCTTGGGTCCACGTCTACCAGGCCCTAATTTTATAACAGATACATATATAGATAAACATCCAAGACCCAGGTCAATCTAAAAAAGATCATTTTCCATCTTGACCTGACCGGGGATCAAACCTCCGGTGTGACATGATGGCCACAAGGCCACAGAGGTTGACAAAGTTACCTGTCCACCATCAGATTCCCTTAACTTTATATATTGCCTTTGCTACAGGAAATGTTCCAATGTATATTCCTATGCCTAATCAATCAACCATTAGTTAGTTAGATAAAGATGCGTCACCATCAGCTGGCGTCAGTATACATGTTTACGGACCAGCTGCAAATGTTTGCAGCTCAAATAATGATAAATGATCGTATCTTTAGGCCTATTACAATAACTATGTTGACATTTCCGACTGGTGAATGTAAGATGTAAATAATTTTAATGATATAACACACAAGGATTTCAACTTAGATTTCCATCTTCGCTAGGCAAGGGTAGCTAATTATACATTTACAGACTTGTTTTGTATTTAAAAGGTATCTACTCGTACTAAGTGTCATACATACTATGGTACTACCTAGTACTATTTAAATGAAACATTAATTTTGCAGAAAAAAAAAGCGGAACTAAATTTAACAAGGCACCATTCATAATCCTTAACACATAAAAAAACCTAGCGAGTCACCCCTAGTGTTGAAGGCGAGAGTAACATCTGAATTATACCCAAATATTTTTCCTTTTGCTATCCAATTATTTTACACCCACCTAAATTTCTCTAACAACCCAAAGGTTGACTGTTAGATAATGCTTTTAGCACTAAGTCCGCCTATTGTGCCATACAACTTGTATTTTGTACAATAAAGGTTAAATAAATAAATAACCGGAAAACTGGACATCCAGAATTTGAAATGGGAAACCTTCGTTCGCTTTGCTCACTCGGTCAATTGAGAACAATTGTTGTTTACAGCATTCGCATACCCCATTCTCCCTCTGGAGTTTTCCTACTGGATCGGCTTCCTCGGCATCTCGTACCGACCCTGGCGGCTGCTGGGGCTGGTGATGGCCATGCCATGCGCCGCCGCCGCCTGCCTGCTGAACCTGTTCTATGAAAGCCCCAGGTTCCTGGCGGCCCAGGGTCGCTATGAAGAGGCGCTGGCTGTGCTCAGGAATATCTATGCCTGGAATACTGGCAAGAACAATGAGTTCCCTGTAAGTGTTTTGTCACTAAAGTCTCATCATCCGAGTGTTTTTCCCCTGTTGCATCCCCAGCAGTAATGCTTTAGAGCCAGGGATACGCTACCTAGCTAAGAAGATTTGACGAGGTTATTGGTTTTTACACGGAGCAACTGCAGTCTGACCTCCGCGATCCAAAGGGTCTTCTTCTTGTCGTGTGTGTTAGTGACTAACACTAGTGTCAGAGTTTTCAAACCGCCTTAAAGGCCTCTGACATGGTTTTAGGTAACAACCAGTGTCAAAGACAGTGACCGGGACCGACGGCTTAACGTGCCCTCCGAAGCACGGATCATCTTACTTATCAGACAATCAGGTGATCAGCCTACAATGTCCTAACCAAACTAGGACAACAACCCAAAGTCGTTGCCCCCGCTGGGAATCGAACCCGCGACCTCCGGGTGTGAGTCGAACACTCTAACCACTACACCACGGAGGCAGGAAGGACACTACACCACGGAGGAGGAGGAATGATTCTGGTTTACCCAAAGGGTAAACCAGAATCATTCCTAGGGTAGTTTGTTGATCAAACTGTAAATGGTGTTCGGGACCCACAGTTTATAAGTGCCTTCTAATCAGGTGTTTTAAGCCTACCTAATCAGACTGGAAACAACTTTTCACAAAGTATGCTTCCCAGTGGGGTTCGAACCCATGACCTCCGAGTCACAAGGCGAAGGCCTTGACCATTGGACCACGGAGGCAGTCAGATTTGTTTGTAAAGTGTTCTGAAAGATATTTACAAAGATTTCCGATAGCATCCTGAGTTATGCTGCTTCGGCACCTAAGGAATATCATAAATGCTATCCGGGGCACACGTTCCGGCTTTTTCTTCTCTAAACATGACATATGAAATAATCACAAAGTTCCTTGGCAATGCAGTTGTATGTGATTTCTTCTTTTTGTATATGTTTATATCTAATTAACTGAATTGCTTATAGGTAAAGAAGTTGCTAGAAGAAAAAGAGAACCAAGGTAACAACAGAGAAGAGTCCTTCTTCAGATCCCTGTGGAACCAGACTGCGCCTCTCTTCCGGCCACCGCTGCTGAATAGAACGTTGCATCTCTTCTCCTTAGTCATTATCATCTACACCACGTAAGTACCTATTTTTTTTTTATATTATAAAAAGACATAGTCCAAATAGAAAAATAATCTTTTTTCAAAAACTAAAGACTGACGACACCCCCAAATTACACAATCGATTTTGGTAAAATTTCTATGGGACCACCTGACAAAAGAGTTTTCCAAATCTGTCCAGGTGCTTTGGAATAATCAGTGAATGTACATAAAAATAAAGTACCTGGGCGAAAGAAATATACATATAAATATATAATAACGAAATTAGCGTCCATACTCTGCGTGGAAAGAAAACACGCGTTATAAGACTAATCTAGATCGATTGTTTGCCCCTAAAAACCCCCATATATCAAATTTCAGCAAATCGTTAGAGCCGTTTCCGAGATCACAGAAATATACAAATAAATATACAAGAATTGTTGTTTAAAGGTATAAGATTAATAAAAGATTCCGACGAATTGAAATAACCACTTTTTGGAAGTCGGTAAAAAATTTTCGATTCTCATATTCTGCTGGTTTGACAGTAATAAAATCATAAAATGTACCAAATGATTCTTCTATGCCGCAATAGTTTTCTGTTTTAGGACAATTTTTGTTGGCTTTTGGAACACTTTCTGCTTCCTCAAAGTATATAAAGAATGACAATGACCTTTTGATCCTGAGACCTAACTCGTAGTGCATATTTATAATATATTGTCTCTTTATTCGCAGTGGCAGCGGCTTCATCATCTGGCTCCCATACATCATGAACAGCGTGTTCTCGGTGCTGGAGACCGGCGCAGGAGCGGGCCTGAACTTGTGCGGCGTCATGGCCGTCCAAGAATACGCGACATCTCATATTAATAGCACGGTAAGTCTACATTACCGAATATGCGATCAACGGTTATTATATTATCGCTCGATATCTAACTAGCTGACCCAGTGAACTTTATTTTGCCCATTCCCGTTACTCTGGCATTCATCTTTTTACATTTTCGAATCATATACTTCTGAATCTCTGGTATTTATTTTCTCATCATGTAACCTTCCGTGGACTCGTACAAATATTTCTCAAAACGAATTTGTTTAATCGGTCCAGCCGTTCTTGAGTCTTAGCGAGACTTACAATTAGCAATTCATTTGGACAGGGATTAGATTTTTTTTGAGAATGTTTGCACAATATTAAGTGTGCTATTACCAACAGGGGAGATTGAAGGTTGCGGATGATGATGTTTTGATGTCTATTTAGGAACTTATATAACTCTTAACCGCTCTAGATTTGTCATTTTGGAAATCTTTGGGAGAGGCCTATTTCCAGCAGTGGACCTTATGCGGCTGAAATGATGATGATAACTCTTAAGCTGCCTTTTGTTGCAGACGGAGGTATGCAACGACACCATCCAGCCCCTCACGCTACTCTCTGCCGTGAGCTACGGCGCGCTGGCCAGCACCAGCACTCTCATCATGTCCCTCACCTGCGGCTCCCGGAAGCGCATCGGCATCATGTGCATCTTGACGACCTCCGCCTGTGCGGCTGTTCTCATGAACGTGGTCCATGAGCCGCTGGCTGGAGGAGTGTTCTTCTTCTTTTTCCTGATGTCTGCTATGAGTATGGGCATCCTGAGCGTGTACTTTGTGGAGGTGTTTCCTACTTCTTTAACGTAAGTAAAATAGCTCATAAATTTTCTCCCATACATTTTGCTAAGCTGGTTGCATCCTTAGCAGCGCTGATTTGCAGCCCATTTTTCTTGCGTTTAGGTTTAGGTTTCTGACTCTCATCTGTTTAGAAAAGAGATAAACGGCGCATTTTTTCTTTGTCTCAGAAGCTACACAGTTTAATTCCTTTATGTTTTTAGTTTTTCTTTCATCTCAACGTATTTTCAGTCGTATTCTAAGATGTTCATTTTGGGATTTATTTCTTTATCCTCTTGAAATCCTTTACCTAGGTGTACATTGACGACC
The DNA here is from genome assembly GCA_963555685.1 of Acrobasis consociella. Classification (NCBI taxonomy): domain Eukaryota; kingdom Metazoa; phylum Arthropoda; class Insecta; order Lepidoptera; family Pyralidae; genus Acrobasis; species Acrobasis consociella. Next base: position 2,162,207 of record OY743116.1, read on the forward strand.
TCCGTAGCGTAGTGGTCACCACGCTAGTCAACCACCTAGAGGTTCCGGGTTCGATCCCCGTTCAGTTGGAAAATTGCCTTTTTCAAATTGTCCTGGGTCTTGGATGTTTATTTGTATATGTCTGTATATGTATTTATTATAAAATGTAGTATCGTTGAGTTAGTAGGTATCCCATAACACAAGACTCGAACTTACAGTGTAATTCGTCCGTATATATTTATTTATTATTTTATTAACATGGATTTATTTTAAAGACAGTAATCATTTATTAATGTAAGTATTTGGTCTCTTGCAGAGGCATGGTGTCCTGCCTGTCGGTGATGGTGGGCAGATCCTGTGCCTTCTTTGGAGCCAATGCCATCGGGGCTCTGATCTCCTGGGACTGCGAAGTCACGTTCTACGGCTGGGCTGCTCTTTTGATGAGTAAGTGCTTCTAAAGAACTTATATTACGTATTATTTATTAGTTTATTTCATCGTTCCTAGTATATTTGCATTAAAATATTGAACTTCAAGCCTTGATGTCATAAAAAATCGCTAGATAAATTGATGTACGGCCTAAAATACCTTTATGTCTAAAAAATAAGGAACATCGTTCCAAAAAGCGAAACTACACCCAATGCCGGTTTGAGAACAAAGAAAAATACATACATAGCTACACTTAGGTCAAAGGAATAAGTAGGCGTTAACCTGAGAATTATTCTAAATGAAAATGGGCGAACGAACTTGTCACTATTTCCGATCCTTCACCTTGATAAGCTTTTATACTCTATGCTCTGTCTTTTTGGTTTATAAATATTTGCTCTTTCTATTTATTAAATATATCAGAGATTATATAATGCAAACAAATGAATAAAAAGATGATATCTTCATGATTTAAAACAGCAGCGTAAGCTTCTTATACCAAAAATAATGAATCCAGATAAATTTGTATCGAACTGACTGATTAATATTTATTTATACTTTATCATTTATGTATTTACAGCTGCAGTAGTAATCGCGTGGTTCCTACCGAGAGATAAGCCGATGGAGAAATGAAGCCGCGAGGTTCCGTACTAAAATAGTACAAAGTAAGACTGAATTCACAGAATTTAGACATAATGTGTTTCTGTATTTTAAAATCCAGTTGGTGAATCATAGCTGCATTTCGTAAGGCCTTAAACATTCGTAATATTCATAAAAATCTGCACTATATAGTACAATGCTATCAATTTTAGGAGCGCTGATTGTTATGTCAAATTCATTAAAGCCAAAACTCTTTAAATTGACAGCATATTTACTATATGTAAAGGTATATGCATGTTGGTATGTGACTAATTTAGGAAAGCAGATTTTTTATCTAAATATGATGGTTTGTATATGTGCTTGTTCATAATAACATGTGCCTTAAGGATTCAAAGTTGATACAAATGAACGTTGGTAAGATATCCGGCTTGATTGACGTTTTCCGAATTCACAAATTAATACTCTTACGGCTTTGCCTTCTGCCTGTATTTATTTATGTTGAGGTTGTTATGTGGTATTGATAAAAAATTGTAATATGAAAGTGAGATATGATAATCTTGAGATGAGTAGTAGCGGGACTCATTTAATTTGTAATCTAACTGTAGCATTAAAAAAATATTACGAAAAATTACTCATCTACCAAGGAACAGTATTTAAGCACAGAATGAATATAAGTATTACATTCAGAACGGAATTTCCTAAGGTCCTGCGTAATAAGCGTTCCCGTTCTTCATTTCTGCAACGGTATGTAATAGTACTAATAGTTTTTATTTATTTTTTATTTATTTATTTAACTTTATACACAAATACAAGTGTAATGGCGGACTTAAAGCCTAAGGCCTTATCTACCAGTCAACCAAACGGGTGATGTGGAGATTGATAGGGGTAGTGCACAACTTGACAGGTATATGGTGAAAAAGAAAGAAAAGTCAAAAGACTATATGTAAAAATAAGAGTCAAAAAATGATCAAAACAATAAACTACATGCAAATTATACACACTATAAAGTATATGCTAAAATAAACCAAATTGGTAATTTAATTTGATGTAGGTACCTTGCAAAAAAGCAACGCGTGTTTCTCAAACCAGGGTTCATCAATACCTTTATGTGTTCTATATTTTTTGGAGTAATCTTATCTTTCGATACAGGTTGTGAAAGACTAATGGGGACTAGTTAGGAGGCTTTGCCCTACTATGGGGCACTATGACACTATAGGATAGGTAATAGAATAATCTTCCTTTTATTAAAATTAATTTTAATGACTATTTTTAGTAGATATACTTGTATGCGTCTTAATTATTAGTGAAAGAAAGCTTTGAACGAATGAGTACCTGATGTATCAGTATTATTGTTTTTAGTTGTAAGAATAAGAATACAATTTTTTAAATAAACTTTTTAAATATATTTCGATATTTTTTTATTTACTCAACCCTATAATATAATTATCTTTATTAATTTATTTCACTTTTATTGTACAAAATACAATAGCACAATAGGTGGAAATGCTAAAAGCATTATCTAACAGCCAACCTTTGAGTTGCTACATACACGGTGATTTCTTATTGGTTTTGGAGCCGAAGGCCACTTCATAGGCATTGTTAGTACGACCTAATTTGCTAGTCAAAATAAAAATTCAGAAACAAAAAATGTTGATTAAAACTCGAAAGCAAAATTGTGAGACCAATTAGTAGTACCGCCGCCATACACCGCCCGCCGTTCGGCGGAAGTCATCGACATCCACGCAGCTGTTTTGGCCGGCATAACTACGTGGTTTCGATCGAAAATCATTTACGCAACTTTTTTATCTAATGACATACAGAAATTTGGATTACGTATATGGATAGAGGAATTTATTTACTAGACGACATTTTTTTTTTCAAAAACCAATGAAAATGTGTATAAATCGAATTCAGTTGTTGAGTAGGCGATCCAGCTTGTCAAGCTATCCCTCGGTTATATTCAGGAAACACACATCATCATAATCAATGATGGGTAGTACAAGTGCCTGGGTCAACATAATTTTAGTTTTAATCGAAAGAAAATTGTTAAGGCTTTGCAAATAATAAAGTGTCGCAAACACTTTTCGACTGACTTCTATTATATGGTAGTTCTAATTGAAATAAGAATCTATAAATAGATTCTAATTTTAGACCAAGATCTTTAGCTACTCGACTAAACGGAGTCATAGTACCACTGTATATGACCAGCTGAGAAGTATTTAAGTCAAGTTTGTTAATTTTGATAGTGCTACCCACTATATGACCTGGCATTTTTTGCATTAACGCTTAAGGCAAAATGGTTTGAATAATCTATGATACGGGTCGTGTCATAAGAGATATATTTATAAGAGATATATTGCTGTATCAATATTATCGACATTTATTTATGTACGTATAAAGCTGCAAATCATCGGCGTAAAAATGATAAGAGCGTTTGAGGGATATTGTGATAGGATATTTATAAAAACTGAAAATAAAATAGGAGATAATATACCGCCCTGCGGAATACCAGCTTCTAGGTCGCACCAGTAAGATGTATCTTGACTAATACAAACCTGTTGCCGACGACCGCGAACATAGCTCTGGAGAAAGTTGCAACTGGATACCTAGTAGAATGTCAATATCAACTGTGTTGAAAGCGTTACTGAAATCAACTAGAGCTATAACGTTACTTTCGTATTTTCCATCCCAGCCCTAATATCATCAGTAACTCTAAGCAGAGCAGTTGTAGTGCTATGGCCAGACCTAAAGCCCGACTGATAGGTGTTAAACAGATTATAATCAAGCAAATGTTTGATAAGCTGACTAACAGAAGCTTCCAATATTTTTGAGAGGATAGGAGTGATTGGGATTGGACGAATATCATTTAGTCGGATGGATTCTGTGATTTTAGGAAGGGGGCGTACATGTGCGTGCAATAAGCGATAAATAAGGAAAGCAGTGTTCCAAGAGACTGTAAATAATTAAGTGCGTGATGACGGGAAGTACAAAGCGAAGGATAAAGATTAACATCAAGCGGCTAATTTGATCATATGACCAACGGTGTATGAAGTAACGGAAAGGATAATTTTACAAACGTCCTCCTCGGTAACTGGGGTAAACTCACGTGACCTACCATCAGGGACAGGCAATGCGAGTATGGATGCGATAGTAGCATCTTTTGTAAGATTATTCAGTAGAGGAACTGTAGTAAAATGTTAATTGAGATCATTTAAGGGAAAAGGTAGTTTAAATGATTCTTTCTGTACTTTGCCTATGCCCTGAGAATTAAGAAATTTCCAGAGATTAGCTGGTGAAACATTTACTATAATTTCAGTGAAGTGTTGGCGTTTTGCATTTCTACACATTTGATTGCAACTACTTCTTGCAGCCTAATACAAAGATCAGTTCTCATCTGTGCGTTCTAGTTCAAACCTGCGAAATGCAAAATTTTGTGCTTCATGGCTATACAGACTCCTGTTGTAATCCAGGGGATCGGCGGGCGTCGTACTTTAATAGCTCTTATTGGAGCGTGATTGTCGTACTGCGATATTATTTTATTATTAAAAAGAGAAACTTTTTCATCAACTGTACTCGCTATAAAAACAGGTATGTTTCTGTATGTAGGTATTTAATTTAAACTTTTCTGTTACATATTCTGTTGCCCCAGCCGAATTATTTCTCTACTTGGTCCTAGTCATAGGGCATTAAATATGGACTAAACATTTGCTAATACGGTTTTTTTAGGCTTGCAATTCATTTATTATTTATTAATTCATTATTTTGCATGACGCGGTATGACTGGAAGGATATAGGGGGGCCTTTGCCCAGCTGTGGAATAATTTAAATTAACAACAAAAAGGACTCGTGCAAACCTGGGGCGATTCGCTAGTTGAATCTAAATGAAATTAACACACAAAGTCATGAAAATGTAATCCGCTTCAGGGGTGCAGGCAGTCGTAAATCCAGTCGTATAAAGATTACGATAGGCAGAATTTGCAAATTCCATGCTCGTATAAGTTTACAATCGTTTGAGATATCACGTGTACTGTGTGAATCTCTTAATTTCTCAGTATAATGTTAGTAGTTACTTATTGTAGATTACTTAAAATGTTTCGCTAGAAGCAAAGCGTTAAAAAAATAAACACAATACAAAAAACTGTTAAAAATCTCAACTGACACACATACTTAGGTTAGCGTAAACCGTTTTATATACTTTTTGGAAACTAGGTGAGAAGTGGTCACATGTAATCTATTTCTGAATAAAAAAAGTTATACACATGTTAATTAAAAACCATAACAACACAAAACAAACCCCCAGAATAACAGACTTGCTATTTTGTCAGTGAACTGTGCTCAGGAGTCAGGCGCCTACTTCGTAAAAAAACTTTGTGATATTGCCATGATGTCACCAATGAATGAAAAACATGAAAATGTGGTGCCTTTCGAAACAGCCCTGGACCAAGCAGGTGAGTCCCAAAAAATGTGAATAAATAAAATAAAATATATTTATAGGTTCAAGATGCAGGTTTGCCAACGAACTATATGGACCGTAGTATGATCGGTATTAAAATGACGGATTGACCACCCAGTAACAAAAAGTGACCACCCTACTAAAGAGGCGAATTTTGGCAAAAAGCCGGGAAGGTTAAAGTGGGATTGGGCTGGTCATTTATGCCATATGCCACATAAAAGAAGTCCACACGCGCAAGCCGTGCACATCTCTGGCGGGCAGGCTTCGAGCCAGCGCCAACAGCATACTGAAGATAAAGACCTCTATAGACCACACTGGTTATATACTAAATTAAAATTCTGGTACTAACACAACCAACCCTTCTTTATCATTATTACTTTGGATAAGGACTACATTAGAATACTATCATAGGGGCGTCGCAAAGAAATTAAGCAATTCCGATTACCAATACATGACGAAGGTCGACAATGGCATGTGATAAACGAAGTAAAAGTAAAGAAATATGAGAAATAGAGCGTAATAGAAGTCTGCCTTGATTTCAGGTTTCGGCCTCTACAGCTACATGTTGGCAGCTCTGTGTGGGCTGGTGCTCATTTCCTTCTCCATCATAGCCTACAGCATCTCGATCACAATCCCAGCCAGCGCCTGTGAGCTCAACACCACCAGTGCTCAGCAAGGACTTATAGCAGCTGGACCAGTCCTTGGTATGATACCTTCCCTTCTTTCTCCTTATTATTACGCATTGAACCTTTTTTATTATTCGTGCTTTTCCTCTTGTTTTCAAAGTAACACCTGAAACGGTAGTTGAAATATTCTAATCCTACTATCCTACCAATATTATAAATACAAAAGTGAGTTTGTATATTTGTTTGTTTGTTTGTTTTTTACCTCTTCACGCTTAAACTACTGAACCGAATTGGATGAAATTTGGTATGGATATAGTTTGAGACTCGGGGAAGGACATAGGATAGTTTATATCCCGAAATTCCCACGGGGAGCGAAGCCCGCGGTTACAGCTAGTTCGGTATATTTAGAGCCAAGGTGGCCCATACGCTTATCATCAGCTATTGAGCCACGGATACACAAATTGCATGTGTCTCATTGTCTCCTTTTATCTTTTTTCAACTTTTTATACAATGAAGAAGACAAATAAGCATGTATTGGACCTGGTGGATTTCATGATGACATTTGGGTTTAACAGAAATGTTGGTACTTCTCTTCCAGGCAGCATCATCGGCACTCTGGTGTGGGGCTACCTGGCGGACACCCGTGGCCGCCGCAAGATGCTGCTGCTGTCGCTGTCCCTGGGAATCGTGGTCAACACACTCGGCAGCATTTCTGTCAACTGGATCATGCTGTTCATCATGAAGTTTTTAGCTACTCTCATGTAAGTGATGTTTTTACTCGTACTTTTTTTATCTTTCTAGGTACCAACTGAATAATTAGTTACTATCGTTTTATGTCTATCTTGTTTTTTAAGTTGATAGAAGATTTGTCAGATGCTTTTAGGCAGCATATAGGTAAGTTATTAGGGAATAGTTAATCAAGTGTAAGTATTTCCGACAGTTTTTTTCTCTAAAAGTAAAGTTTCTTAAAATAAATTGCCTAACGACAAAGACGCCTTTGACCAAGGTCGCTGGAAAGCGCTGGATGCAGGCCGCTCTAAATCGGTAAAATCCATGGGAGAGCTCTGTCCAGCAGTGGACGTTATGAGGCTAAAATGATGATGATGACAGCCGCCTTTTGATAATATGTCCAGTATTTTTATTGGTATATTCTAAGTCAAGTTGTATAATGGTTCATTTTCATTCTTCTAAAATGTTTTTGCAAAAATTAAAATGCTAAGTGAGTGGATACGTGAACTACATTAACTAGAAAGAATAAGATATGCTAGCACAGAATTAATGTAAGTATTACATACAGAACAGAAACTCCTAGGGTCCTGTTCTCGCCTTATGGAGGGTATTGGGCGAGCGATTGCAGGCGCCTGCAGCTGCGAGAACGGGGAACGGGGAAACATGGCGCGGGACCTTCGGAGATTCGTTTCTGTTCGTAATACTTACATTGATTCTGTGGATAAAGGCTGCTTGTACGCACGTGTGTCATAGACCTCCACCTTATACTTGGCTACCATATCTCTTGATTCCTGATAAATAGTAATAAATGTTACTATACTATAAATAGTGTGAATGCCATGATATCAATTTTAAAATAATTTATTGCTTAATGATGTAACATTAAATTCAAAATACTTACACGGAAGCAAACGTGTCTCCTTTTTTAGGGTTCCGTAGTAAACAAGGAACCCTTATAGTTTCGCCATGTCTGTCTGTCTTTCTGTCTGTCCGCGGTCCCACTCAGAAACTATAAGTACTAGAAAGCTGTAATTTAGCATGAATATGTAAATTAATCATGGCAAAAAAGTCGTAAAATAAAATTTGGATTTTTTTTTTTTTTTTACCTTAGCTGCCATACAAGTAAATAGGTAGTCAATATTTTTTCTCGATAAATACATTGTGTGGGGTGTCGTTGCATAGGTCTTTCAAAAAAATTGTGAGCTTCTTAACACCATTTTTCGATTTAGGGATCCGTTTCTGAAATATTTGTGTTTAAAGTGAAAATTTTTGTTGGTGGCAAGTGCCTCCCCCCCTCTATCTGCTAAACGGTTATATAAGGCTACGTGAAAAAATTCACAGCTATAGTATATATAATGTAGTTTAAAGAAAAACTATCAGTGCTAAGTAGGGTATACAAATTAAAAAGTTATAGGCGATCAACTTATAAAATGTACTCGGAAAAAGAAATTTCATACAAATTCAATAGATAATTAGTTTTTAAAAACGTTTTTAGTGGCATAAACTCAAAGTTGGCATTCGGAACTACGGAACCCTACACTGCGCGTGGCCCGACACGCACTTGGCCAATTATATATAGAGGGAAAAGTAAACATACACAAATTGTATGATTCCCTGACAGAAAAATAATGTTCTTCTTCATCATCATTTCATCAACATCATCATCATCTTCATCAGGTCTTTTTAGTCTTCACTGCAGGAGCACGACCCTCTCTGTACTACTAGAGTCACGTTTGGCCAGAACAGCCAGAGGATGACCTACACTCTCCTCGCTGGCCAGACGGGTTGGAGAGGTCTCATTATCTTTGAAAGCTTTGTTTAGGTGGTATTTCCTAAGTCACCTGTTACGACATCCACGGAAAGACTTGAGTGGTCCTATTCTACTCTGCCAGAAACCACATGGCGATTTTTAAATTTAAATTTCAAAGAATCAGATTCGATCAAGTCGGATTTACTCTTGTTGGTCTTAATCATTAGGTACGTGCCCATCGGTTGTTTGGAAAAAAAATTTTGCAATAAGACCGTCATTTTTATGTCTTTTCTGTGTATATATTATTTTAGAGTTTCACAGTGACAATAGAGAATACGCATGCGTATTTATTTAATTGCTGAATAAACAAATATAAAAATTTATAAAATACTGTTATTAATATTACGGGACTTACCGCGATTAATATCGTTTTTTGCCAAATATTTCGACGACTCTTCTGCCGTCATGGTCGCTGGCCGTTATTAATTGTGGTAATTTTTTGATGTACAATAAAGTATTACTTGTATTTGTGTATTAGTTCACCAACAGTTAATACAAAAACACTTCTTTACAATGAACTTACAATTAAGCAGCTTATTGCCGGTAAACCCAGCATACTTACTTACTTAGGTACCTACAATACATACCTATCACGTCTTTATCATTTACGGAATGTCTAGGGTACCAAGACCAGTTGGCTACTCACAGTGAGACAAAGGGTATGAACGTGAAAAGACTGGATTCTTTGCTTATTCCAGGGTAGCCGGGCAGTATGCCATCTCCATGACGTTGCTGAGCGAGAGTGTCCCTAAAGATAAGCGCAACTTCGTCGTGCTACTGGTCACCAGCCTGTTCTTGTTGGCACAGGGGATTATGGCAGGTGAGGGTACTTTTCACTCTTAAGGCTTATGAGCGAGAGTGTCCCTAAAGATAAGCGCAACTTCGTCGTGCTACTGGTCACCAGCCTGTTCTTGTTGGCACAGGGGATTATGGCAGGTGAGGGTACTTTTCACTCTTAAGGCTTATGATTCCACGAGAGTCCCTAGTCGTACATAGGATATTTTTTCAAAACTAAAAACAGAGTTCACCCCCGAATTACACAATCGATTTGGATAAAATTTCTATGGGACCACCTGACAAATATACCCTTTAAAATAAAAGAAAATTCCAAATCGGTCCAGGCGTCTTCAAGTAATCAGTCAACATACATAAAAATAAGATCGCGACGAATTGATAACCTCTTTTTTGGAAGACGGTTAAAAAGATGACGTAAATACTTCGTATACCGTTCCCTATTTACGTATTTCTACATATAGATAGAACCTCAACTGTTTCCTAGTATACGATGGGGAAACGATGTGCGAGTAACAAGATTGTAAAAAGCACCACAAAGTTTATATAAAGACTTGTGTATTTATATTTTCCAACATTTATTAATATCTAACATTTATACATTTCAGCTATGGCCATTCCTGTGATACCTCTGTCATTTTCCTACCCCCTACCCTCCCTCGGGATCTACTGGAACTCCTGGCGCACGGTGATGGTGGTCTACTCCATCCCCAGTTTTATCTCCCTGTGTTGGATGTACTTCATGAAGGAGAGCCCCAAGTTTGTCTTGGTGAAGAATGATGAAGAAGGAGCAATTGAAATCTTGAAGACGATTCACAGGATCAATAATAAGAGAGGAGCAAAGTTTGAAGTAAGTTTCACCGTCGTGGCGCACCGTGTTGGTAGTACTCTCGGCCTGATCTTCCCCAAGTTTGTCTCGGTTAAGAACGATAGATGAAGACGGCGTCATTTTAATATTGAAGACAATTCACAGAATTAACAACAAGAGGAGATAAACGTTTAAAATAATTTTTAATTTTACACTACCAATGGGCTCCACAAATGGCATAAAAATAATTCAGGCTGCTCCATATTTCTCAGCAGGTAGAATAAGCCGCCGATCCCATAATCAAATATAAAAGTCAATATGTTGCACAGGTAAAGAAAGAAAGAGCTATTCTTACTCGCAGAGATGGCCCAGATATACAGACTACTCGTATAAAATCTAGAATTTTTTAAAGATTGTGTTTCAATTTCAATTTACAGGTATCTAGACTCATACTCCCAGAAGACGATAGAAACAACTCCATCTCCCCCAAGGAGCAAATCCGACCGTTGTTCAAGATGCCCCTGCTGAAGCCAGTGCTAATCTTGACAATACTGCTCGTGTTTCAACTGTAATTATCAATTTGAGTATGTCATAATATTAAAAAACTGCAATTTCGGTGTTCAGAAGCTAAGAGAATTTTTATATCAAAAGCAAATAGTGATTTTTTAAATATCTCAGCTCCTTAAGGTTTGGTAATGAAGCGAAGACACAAATAATAAAATATACGTAGATTGAAATTTCGTAACGCTTGACCTTTACTGATCATTCATATTCCAGAAATGGTCCATTCATCATATGGCTGCCGAGGATCGCCAACCAGTTCACCAACACTCTGCTGTCGGGCGAGGGCGGCAACCGCACTCTATGCGGAGTCATCGATCTTAGTTTGAACACACCAATTGATGTAAGGCATGCATTTCCAACTGACATCGGCAACACGACTGAGCAAGGCTTTCATCCACTTTTTATATTCTAATTTTTTAGTTTCTCCTTCAATTTGAGAAGCATACCCCACCACCCTTCTTTGATAACCTAGCTTACTCTGGTAAGCTTTCCTTGTGTATACAAGAATTCAAGAGGTGACCTTTACCTAGAAGTGGTTTGACCTGCGATGGATTGGACATAGCATACAAACTTACGTACCTATATTATCCCTTCAGCTGTAGAAAGAGAGGATTACAAAATCCAATGGATATTCTCAGCGTAATGATGTTTGTAGGTGGAAGGAAACAGGAATCAAATATTTAATGAGATGGTTCAAACTTATGACTATGAGCAGAAATATCAAGCAACTTTATCTCATGCTATCTTTGAACAACAAACAATTGCTCTAATTATCACCTATTACAGCCTAGTGCAGTGCCTTGTGCGCTGAACGTGACCGCTCTTCTGTTGGTCCTGATCGTCGGCGCCATGCAGTCAGCAACCAACGTACTTGTTAGTCTTGTGAGTACCTTGCTTTTTTACCTTTTCTACGAAAATCAAATACCTATACGTAAATATTATCACGCTTGTGTATACAAGTACATGTAATCCCACAAAAATTCGGATCTTCACTTGCTACGATCCTTGCGAATCTCTAACAAATATCACTTCTACCCCAAGCGCATAATTAAACATTTTTCTCAATTACCTATTATCCCAAATTGGGATAAGTCCGCCGTTGTACATTTACTTTCTGATTTGTATCTGTGTTCTTTCTTATGTACAATAAAGTTTTACAAACAAGCAAACAATATTAGAGTTACACGAAAAACTATCCTTATTTTCAGGTGGTTGACAAAGTAGGTCGGCGCAACATGGTGATGATCGTCACGTTTACTTGCGGGATGTCCGGCATCCTGGTTAACCTGGTGCCGAACGCCATCGCCAGCGCGATCTTTTTCGTCATCAAGCTGGTTGGACAAATGACGCTGGGATTGTACACCGCTATTGCCGTCGCGATTGTCCCTACACAGCTGAGGTGAGTCTTTTGTCTGTAGCTTGTCTGATATTTTGGTGAACCTGGTGCCTAACGGCATCGCCAGCGTGATCTTCCTTGTTATCAAGCGGGGTCAACAGATCACGCTGGGATTGTTCACTGCTATTGCTGTCTTGGTCGTCCCTGGACAGCTGAGGTAAGTCTTTTGTCTGTAGCTTGTCTGGCACTTTGGTAAACCTGGTGCCGAACGTTATCGCTATACGATCTTCAACATCATGAAGCATATGGCAGTAAATAACCTCTCTTTCGAGTTAGAACAAAGCAAATAAAAATCTCAAAAAGACAGCGGAAGCTTCCTTAAATGCAACTTGTTTTATTACTTTTTGATGTTTCCTTTATATACATATTTCCAGAGCTATGGCCATCGCATTCGCTATAACCATGGACCGAATCTGTTCATTGGCCAGCATACAGATCTTGAACTTCTTGCTAGAGAACTACTGCGAAGTGGGCTTCTACGTCTACTCTTCCATTTTTGCATGTAAGTTCCAAAATTTGACCAACTATGGTCGAGAATTGTCTATAATTTTAACCTCTTGGTTCACCTCATCCTGTGCGTGTTTGACACACAAGTGCATGGAGAGTGTATAAAAGACATTTTATTCGTGTCGTCGCTCTTCAACTTTTAAAGATCGATGAAAGAAGCCTAACCGTTCCCTTTACCGCCAATACCAGACACAATAGTAAGACAATGAAGGTGGACATTTATTAATATCGTGCGGGTCTTTGCCGGTTAATATTTTGTGGTTAACATTGACTTGATTTTGAACACTACCTGTTTCTTCATTAGCTTGATCAGTGATCATGTCTGTTACAGCTTCAGCTTTAGTTGCGTCACTGCTGCCTGACGACCGAGTGGTCAAACCGAAGACTAGACCAGAGCCAAGGAGAGACAGCAGTTCCACTAAGTTGTGATCGTTTTAATTTTATTTTTATACCCGAGTATTACGCGAAAAGGGAATATGCAGATATGTAATGGGGTATTTATGGATCAATCCTTCTTCTCTGCATGTCGATGGTTTGTTGCATATCAATGTTTTGTATAGATAAGGAGATAACTAAATAAATAAATAGCATGTAGATAAAAACCCAAGACCCAAGACAATTTGATATTTGTGTAAATAGTATTATTAGATTCATGGGTCAATGTAAATAAAAATATTTAGGTAAGTTAGCATTAAGTAGAATAGACTTGCTTATTTTCTCTGATAAGTATTCTTCTTCCACTCGCAAGATGAAAACTGCTTGAGACTTATTTGTGTGTTTAGATCTTCGACGACCTCCGTGACGTGGATCACCATGTTAGTCCGCCACCCAGAGGTTCTTCAGGACAAGTTAGAAAATGGCCTTTTTCAAATTGTCATGGGTCTTGGATGTTTATCTATATATGTATTTGTTATAAAATATACCATCGTTGGGTTAGTATCCCATAACACAAGTCTCGAAATTACTTTGGGCCTAGCTCAATCTGTGTAATTTGAACCTATATATATTTTTTTAATTTGTGCCTGATAGACAAACGGAACAAAATACCCATGTCTTCCTAGCTTGATAATGAATCTTTAATTTAAGGCCATACCCAAATTTTCCAGGGTCCTGTGGCGCCCCCATTTGAAATTAATCATTTGAAAGGAAACGGAGATATTATTTAAAATTGTGAATTGATCAAGCCCTAGATAACCCTTCAAACTATTTTATGAACTACAATTTATAGTCTAAAGTGAGAACGTGAAGCTTTTCTACGCACATTAGCCAAAAGTGGCCGTTTTTCGCAAATGTGCGTGGAAAAGCTTCACGTTCTCGCTTTAAAATATAAGAAGTAGTTTAAAAATTACTTTGAATGAGTATTTAGAGCTTGGTCAAGACAATTTTAAATGATATCTCCGTTTTCTTTCAAATGATTTATTTTAAATGAAGACGCCACTGGACCCCGGAAAATTCAGGTATGGCCTTAAGAATAAGTCAATACACTGTACAAAGAATAATTTATTAGCTTAGCTACTATAATACAAATAAATAAAAGTATTCTAATGACTCAGTCTGATTTTGTACTGTTCACGTCTTCGGGGCTCTCGATTGGCTTGCTCTGCATTTGTTTCCGAAGCAGACGGTCGTCCGGCAAGAAGGAGGCCACGATCGCGGATGCTGCAACAGTTAAGTAAGATAAGACATATCTGTTATTTTATATAAATATTTATAATTATATAAAATATAAATAATTTTCGAAACGAAGTTCCTCACTGCAGGCTTATTAGTAATCTGTGCTGCAGGCTGCGGGGTCGGCTCTAATTTAACAAGTCACGTGTGCTTAACATAAATACAAATATACTACAGTCAAATTCATAACCTCATCATTATTTTGATTGCCTCCGTGGTGTAGTGGTTAGAGCGTTCGGCTAATACCCAGAGGTCGCGGGTTCGATTCCCGGCGGGGGAAACGACTTTGTGTTGTTGTCCTGGTTTGGTTAGGACATTGCAGGCTGATCACCTGATTGTCTGATAAGTAAGATGATCCGTGCTTCGGAGGGCACGATAAGCCGTCGGTCCCGGTCACTGTCTTTGACATTGATCGTTACCTAAAACCATGTCAGAAACCTTTAAGGCGGTTTAAAAACTCTGACACTAGTGTTAGTCACTAACACACTCGATAAGAAGATTCTGATTTTGACATGAAGACATCTCTAAAAATTTATTGAACAAAAAAAGATTATTCCAAATCAGTCCAGGCGTCTTCGAATGATCGGTAAACATACATAAAAACATAAAAGATCGCGACTCCTTATTTCGGAAGTAGGTTTAAAAGGAAAATTCACTTACATGCCAGTATAGAAGAGTACACGTAGAAGCCAACTTCGCAGTTGTTGAGGAGCAGGAAGTTGAGGATCTGTATGGAGGCGAAGCTGCCTATTCGGCCGCCAGTCATTGTCAGGGACACGGCCAGAGCTCTGGAAGAACAAATTTTTAATTTACTGAAGGAGATTTTAGCAGAAACGTCTTACCTATTTATGTATTTAACAAAGGAGTAAAGGTATAGTTTGTTTGTAAGTAGCTTTAGCTACTAGTGGTTATATCCTAACTGACCTGACTTTTCTTAAAGTTAGAAACATAGATATGGCTCTTACTTGAAAACACTTTTCTGAATCTTTCTTAGTAATACTTGGTAATAGGTCTGTACCAAGCTTTAAAGTTTAGAGTAAATTTTCAAATGTTTATTCAGTAATTAGAGCTTTGCCAGCACTTTATCACGAATTATTCGAAAGAAAAGCTACGATTAGTGATTCGCAACGACCACTGCTGAGAATCAACGCCAAAATAAACTCATTAAGGCCATACCCAAATTTTCCGGGGTCCAGTGGCGCCCCCATTTGAAATAAATCATTCGAAAGGAAACGGTGATATCATTTAAATTTTCGTTTTGATTAAACCCTATATAACCTTTGTAACTATTTTATGAACTACTGTCAAGCTTTTCTACGCACATTTGCGAAAAACGGCCACTTTTAGCTAATGTGCGTAGAAAAGCTTCACGTTCGCACTTTAAATTATAAACAGTAGTTCATAAAATAGTTAAAAGGGTTATCTAGGGTTTGATCAAGTCGAAATTTTAAATGATATCACCGTTTCCTTTCAAATAATTTATTTTAAATGAGGGCGCCACTGAACCCCGGAAAATTCAGGTAGCCCCTTAATGCTTGCGAACAAGCGAACAAACTCGAGTACTCAATACCAAGCCGTACCGCGGGATACAGCCACATAATTAATATTAGTACCAATTACATTCAGAAAGGAATCTCCTAAGGTCCTGCGAAATATACGTCCCTGTTCCCCGTCCTCGCACCTCTCCCCCGTTCTCGCCTTGTGGAGAGTGTTGTTAGAGTGGTGTATGTAAACCTGTATTAATTCTGTGATACAACAGTGCTCAGGACATTTATGCAACAGCTGTTGTACATACATACATACTATCACGTCTTTATCCCTAATGGGGCAGACAGAGCATTTTGGGTCCTGCGGTTCTATGCAGAGCCCAGGGCCGCAAGACCCAAAAGCCACTTTTAGCGTTATGGTGGGCGAGAAGATGGAAAAGCAATCAATACAGTGATGGGTTGCTAGCCGCATCGCCTGTTAACATGATTTGCATTTTTGCCCATTCCCTCGATCGGCTTTTACGATCTGCGCGGGAAGAGAAGCAGCTGGTACATTCTAAGTTTTTTTTATTTCTCCCAGACCAGCATGGGATTCAACTGTTGTAACCTACCTTAAATTGGTAGGAAACAGCGCGACACTGATGGCAGTATAGAGTCCCAGCAGCATCATGGCCAAGAGGTACAGCCCGAACATGACCAGGCTCGCCAGGGCGTTGGGCACCAGGTTCACCAGGATGCCACAGATGCCGCAGAACGCTGTGATAGCCATCGCTGTGTTCCGACGGCCTGCCCGGTCTACCACCTATAAATTAAAAGTAATTTATTATAAAAACTACATACCCGACTGCGTGCAATTAACTTATGCACATAATTTCCCATTACTATTTTTTTCTGTATAGGTTACCTGGAAGAAATTGCTAAGCGATAAGACCGCCTTTTGCGCATTTCCTGGTTTTTAAGATAATTATGTGTATTTTATTTTTTGCAATAAAGGGTGTTGTATTGTATTGAACCCTATGTACTCGATAGCAGATATAATTTAGCACCAAAAATCTGTTTTTTAAACACTTATCTAAGTACACTTCGTTGAACGGAGGCTCGCTTGCTCGTTTGCCGACTTATAACATAAAAAAAAGAACTGAATCCTTCAGCTTTAAAGAAGATACGAGGTAATAAAAAAAATACAAACAAACATAAATGTTTGTAATAATACGCCCGAAAAATATAACCATTCCTTGGCAATCGGGTACGTACTAAAACTAAAAAAAAATATCTAGGAACAAAAAAGTAGCTGTTAAAAGAGCTTTCAGTAAGATTTTCCAGGATGGTTATGTGATTGCGTTTTAGTCACATTATTAGCTTAATTATTAAATTGGAAATCACTCCAGACAAGAGAGGTATTGGATAAAACACCAAAAGTAGGCATTTAATTCGTACTTTCAATTACTAAATATTTTGGGTGTGTTTCCAATCCGGTACAAGACTAGCGCTTGTATGGTACGGCGGCGTGCTATTGCCCATTTGTTAATTTAAACAGTAAAATAGAAGAAAATTAAATAAATGATTCAGTTGGAACTTACCGCACTGACAATCAGGTTGAAGACTGACTGCATGGCGCCCACCGCCAGCACAATCAGGAGAGCGGTGACGTTCAAGGCGCATGGGGTGGCATTAGGCTGCCAAATTGAAAAAAAAAAGATGCATAGAATAATTAATAAAAAAAACCGATCATTTTCTGTCAGGAGTTTCTTCCATATCTCCAAAGTTCTAAATCATGTCTTCACCAAATTAATATGGGACCAACTTGGTAGGAAAGGCTTTCAAATAAAAAAAGAATTATCAAAATCGGTCGGTTGACGAAGATATCGCGTAACATACATACAAAAAAAAACATAGAGTCGAATTGATTACCTCCTCCTTTTTTGAAATCGGTTAAAAATAATAATAAGATAACGCTCAAGGTAACGTTTTTTTCAGGCAACCCCTCTTCCTGAGATAATGCGGGCTATATTGGAACACGGGGCTGAAGATTTATACTTATGATGTGTGTGTATACTGTACGCGGATATGTGCATGCACACAGCATGAGCATTTGTCTTGCGGCTCTAAACAGACAGAGCCCAGAGTTGCAAGATCCAAAGGCGTTTAAGCTTACTCTCACCGAAAGTGAAACGAAGAGAAGAGAACTTTCATTGTCAAACTATATTTATCTTTATTTATATCTTAGAAAAGCATAGAATGGCTTGAAAAGTCTCAGCCGATTGGCAACGCTGGCAGTCGCAAGAAAACGCGAGGCTTTTGTTTTGTTCAAGTCATACTGTGCATTGCGCGTATAGGAATAAAGGTGAATATCGCTTGACAATGAAAATTCTCTTCTCTTCGCTCTTCTTTCGGTGTGTTAGCCTTATCGTGATGGCGGTAATACAGCATGGAAGAAAGAAAAGACGAAATTGTTTTTTATATTTTAAAATATGCTCTAAAGGTAAGTATCTATAAAGGTAGAGAGGTAAGTAGAAACTTACCTCAGCTCGTTAGACCTTCTATATTGTTCCTGCGATTAAGACATGGTTTTACTTACATCTACTACGGTATCCAACTCAGTGTTGATGATTCCACACAGCGTCAGATCTGATCCCTCCCCGGTCTCCAGCAAGCTGACGTACTGGTTCGCGATCGTCGGCAGCCACACTCCAAATGCTGTTATTCTGGGAAGCAAAACGTACGAGTTACATTTCGCCTAAAAAGAGTAGAAAGTGAATGAGTGCGCCACTGTAGTTTAGAATAAACAAATAAATATTCAAGGGAATAAATCACAAGGCATTGAATGAATGAACGAATAAAAAATCTCTTTGTTGCACCATTACAAAAAACATTAAAAATATTTTTTTCAAAATATCAAGTACAATAGGCGGTTTTATCGCTTAGATCTCTTTTAGACACCGATGGATAAAGACGAATGTAGGCATGTTAAAAATAAAGGTGGTGCAAAGTAAACTATAATTTAAATAAGTAGTTAAGGATACCTTTAATTTACATAATACTTCAAACGTACATTCATTAAACGTGTATTATTGAATATAGTTTTACATCTGTCACTGAATGTCAGTGTCATTGAGTAGCGTGGGAAAACTGTTTGATACTTGGTATTTATCATCTGCTTAGAACTCATAATAGCCAAAGTAAGAACCCGCAGCTCTTAACCATCAGGAAGCTTCAGCTAGCCCAGCTTGGAACAAAAAGCAGTTTATAAATCAGACACTATTTCAAAAACACATTACTTACTGATGAAAGACAGACAATGTAGTCATGATCAACGTGTATTTGACTAGAGGCACTTTGAAGAGCGGGACAACTTGGTCTTTGGTTGAGGGCTTCTCTTGCGGTTTGATTTCAGCAATAATACCCTTTACCTGAAAAATAAATATAAGTAGGTAATGTAACGACTTGGTTTTGAGAATGTACTCTAACTTTTGCGCATAAACGATGAATCCTTGATGATAAGTCCTGGTATATAAATCAGTTTTCTAAAACGTACGAAAGTACATGGTAAATAAATGAAACCGGCCAAGTGCGAAACTCGCGCACGATGGGTTCTATAACATTGTCAGTAAAAATCACGTTTGTTGAATGGGAGCTCCACTTGAATATTTATTTTATCGTATTTTTTGTATTTGTTGTTATAGCGACAACAGAAATACATCATCTGTGAAAATTTTAACTGACTAGCTATTATGGTTCATGAGATACAACTAAGTGAAAGACAGACAGACAGACGGACAGTGGGGTCTAAGTAATAGGGTCCTGTTTTTACCCTTTGGGTACGGAGCCCTAACAAATTAATACAAAAATCTCCCATTTTAACGTCACCACCGGGTGACCAGCTGGGGACGGCCTTCAAGCGAGGAGGAAATCGACCGTGCGTGAAATCAGAACAGTAAGTTACAAATTGATGAATTTATTCTCTCCAGCCTAAGAAGCCTCTAGCTTTTAGTACCTGATATTCTTCTGAGGTGTTCCTGTTGTTCATCCTGTACATAACGCCCAATATCCTGAGGGTCTCGGCTTCATCACCTTTAGCCAGCGTGTACTTGGGGCTCTCCTGAAAATCGATTAGTTTGTGATGATATGGGTGGTAGATGAACAGATTTTTGGAACGGAGTTTCTTTTCGGAAGGTACGAACTAGGCGAAAAAAAGTGTAAGATTATTCCGTCACCAACCTTTTTAGGGGCTGAAATTGTTTGGGGGTTTTTTAGGGGCTTCATTTTTTGTAACTTCGTTCCACAACACTCAGTTTTTTTCTGACATAACACATCCGGGTTCGATCCCCGGTCAGGGCAAATAGGAAAATGGCCTTTTTCAAATTGTCCTGGGTCTTGGATGTTTATCTATGTATTTATGTATTTGTTATAAAATATAGTATCGTTGAGTTAGTATCCCATAACACAAGTCTCGAACTTACTTTGGGGCTAGCTCAATCAATGTAATTTGTCCCTATATATTTATATTTATTTATTTATCTGACCTAGGCCCAAAGTAAGTTGCTAATATAGATCTAAATGATAATTATACTAATACCTAGATACATTTGATACATCCAAGACCTATGACAATTTAACACAAGAGTTATCTACTTGACCGTGACCGGGTGTGTGTATGTACCTACTCGTAGGTATGTGTCGCGCCACTCAATATGTACGTATTTTTATTTGCTTTAATAATATCCTTATTAACCTCATTAAACAAATATGAGAGAATTTATAAAATATATTAATAAGCGACGAACTTGTGATACTTTAAAGTTTCAATTAGAAAGTCCGATATGGACTAGTGACGTTAACGTCCATGTCATCTATACGTTTGCCATTGAAAATATGATATTTTTTTAACCAATACTTATTCCGTTTTCACTGTTCCTGTACTTTTTCAACTTTAGGCCCATTCCCTTGATCGGCATTTACGATATATGCGGGAAGAGAAGCAGCTGGTGCATTATAAGCGAAATAACTGACCTTGGTCTCTACTTGTTAACTAGTTCACATTTTTTGAAGCTAAAATAAATTTACCTGCATGAAGAACAGCCACACGGCACACAGCAGACTGGGCACGCAGTAGACCAGCATCAGCGTGCGCCACGAGTTCCAGAAGATGCCCAGCGCTGGGAGCTCGTAGGAAAACGTCAGGGGGATTATTGGTATCGCCAACACTGAAAAATATTACATACATGGCAACAGGTGGGCGTGTCGAGTACAACTTACGTAGGTACGGTACTCTCTCTTAACTTAAATGTCAATGCTGAAAGTTTCTCATGCAGGGACACGTGTTTAACGTATTAAATTTGAAAGGGTAATTTTTTTATCGAAAATCAGTAAATAATACTGGATGCGGTAATTAAAGAGGTAGGTATTTCCCTTTCATTTTGTCCAAGGGGCCAAACTTCTAACTCTTGCCATTTAACCAAGCCGCACCCCTTCCATACAATCAGGCTTTTAAAATCTACGTGCATTTGTACATATGTTGATTACCGTTATCATACAGAACATAGAGTAATAATATACTACATACAAATACAGACTAAATGATCTTTATCTTGAATCCATCACTAATTTGTTACTTGGACTTGCAACATTTTTTGATATACATATTCGTACTAAGGTAAGTACCCATATTTGACATAAACTCAAGGGTCACAATACATAAATGTTTTCCAACTAGGACCACAAAAGATACTTATTTATATACTAGCCGAAGCCCGCAACTTCGTTCGCGTGGACTTTATGTTTTTGGAAAATGCTCATCAGGCTGAACAACTTTTACTAAGGCGGCATTTTTATATCTCTTATAGTTTAGCTGGACCATTATGGTTCTGCATCAGGCGTTCCATTTTCCAAAATCATTTATACCCTATATGTTGCCCAGACTTAATAGCTATAAAACAAAAAAAGTTTCATTCGAATCCGTCCAGTATTTCCGGAGATTAGCGTGTACAAACAGACAAACAGACAAACAGACAAACAGACAAACAGACAGACATTTTTTTTTAAATTCTTACTCTATACTACGTCTCCATCGCCCCCAATATTTTTTTTGGAAATATTTTTAATGTACAGACACACTTTTTTTACTGTTTTATTATATGTATAGATTTAACTTTATTAAAAAAATTAGAAGGCCTTTTCTACCAGTCAACCTACATGGAATGCCGAAAAAAGCTAATTTTGGACGAAATGGCACATCCTAATTTTAATGTTTAAAATATTAATATGTATTTATTCGAATTAGAACTTGGGATTCTTTGGAACTTTTTTAGGCAGTTTGTAATGGAAAAATGCAAAATCTTACACGCCATGATTCCCTGGGCCAGCAAGAAGATGCTGGTGACCAGAAGCACCACCAGGTTCCGCCGAGCCATTGGCACACTCTCGCTGAGCATCGTCATCGATATAGTATACTGGCCTGATGACCTAGAAGACATTACAAATGCATTGCCATGCGTACATGTTCGGATTAGGGTGAGCAGTATTAGTGTAAATTAAGTGGATAAGTTGGAATTGGTAGCCGATCCAACGTTATAGGTAGATATGCAAAAGCACTCAAAAGAATAGATAACATTCTTGCTTGGCGTTTGTTTTTGTCGATTTCAAAAGGTTTAGCTTTAAATCTTATCTAAATTAAGTAATCATCATAAAATCAGAACCACCTGTGAATCATGCACATGTGGATATAGAATATGTTTTCGGTGTGGTGGTACCTGCGCCATTTTTTTAGTACATACATAATATCACGCCTGATTCCCACAGGGGAAGGCAGAGACTATGGACCTCCACTTGCTACGATCCTGACAAACCTCTTTTGCTTCATCTACACTTATCACACTCTGCATATTACAAATCAACGCTCGGTCCAACGTATTTTTGAATGGGAGGACGAAATTTTTTTATCGGTTCTTAACAACTTTTTTATAGAATGTAGTTCAGTATCATGGACAAAATTTGCTTCAAGAATTTGGGTTGTAGGTAAGAAGTCAGCCTGTATTTATTTCTGCTAAGTCTTTCAAATTGCTAAGATTATAATATATCTAATTAATGATAACATTAATTAGATATTCTTGATTGTTATTAGATTTCGATCTGCAATCAAGGCTCGCGTGTTTACATTATCTACAAGCGGTAATCTAAAATCTTTTGACTCTGCAAATATTTCATCAAACGCGGAACATGTTTAGATATGCGATTTAAATATCACGTCGTATGAAATGAGATTTGAGATATAGGTATTGATTTATTTTTGAGTTTATCGTTTACGTCAAAAATCAAATCAGTTCGTAATCAGCTTATTGTCGAGATACTGCTTTGTATTATGATTATTTAAACACGTGTTTCAAATTGCAGATTTTGTGTATTGATAGGTATAGGCAAACGGGCTATGAGTTTACTATTTTGGTATAAGATAAGTATCTTAAATTAAGAAACTCTGTTGAGAGTAAACCAGTAACTAAGAAACAAATTAATGTGCTGAGTAAACTAGAAACTAAGAAACAAATTAATGTGCTGAGTAAACTAGAAACTAAGAAACCAATTAATGTGCTGATCTACATAGGAACAGTCGGAATCATCATTGTTACTCACAGCAGCGAGGCGATGAACTGGAGCAGAAGCAGCATGATCCAGTTGACGGAGATGCTGGCCGTGGCGTTGACGGCGGCGCCCGCCAGCAGCGACACGAACAGCATGGGGCGGCGCCCCTTGGTGTCCGCCAGGTAGCCCCACAGGATGGCCCCCGTTATTGTGCCTGGGAAAATATGAAAAAATAGCTTTTTATATAATTATATTTAAGTTTAGGTACTTTCTACATTCCGGTACACTTAGGCTGTAAATGTAATGAAATTGGTATTTCTGTTGTGTCTGAGTGGATCACTAAATTTATATAAGTCTTGCTTAGCTAAGTGTCCCGTAATGTGTTTAGATACCATTATCCGCCCAAAACAAAAAGACCTCATGTAGAAGTTTTACAGTCAACTTGCGAGTTCAACATTTTTGGAATCAACATTCTGCAAAATTCTACTTTTTAGGATATAATAATTTGGTCCGAAAGGAATATGTACACTTTTCGATAGACCACCTTCTATTTTGTTACTGTCATCTTCAAAGTAAACCCTACGATTGCCTGTGTTTCATAATAAGATTCATTCATAGTAAGAATACACGATAAATATAAATCTGTGATAAGTTTTCGTTTTTTCATGATCGTTTCAGAGTGAAGAAAAATAAGTTAAGGGTCCCGACCCTAGACCAAAATACAACTTTTCATACAAACGTAGTCTACGTTTTATTTCAAAACGACATGTCCGATTTGGGCAAAATTTTGTAATTTCAAAGATATTGCAATTATCTAGGTTTATAACTAGTTTCCGACGGTAAATATATGAACTTGAAATAGAATATAGTGTTTTATATCATTTTTGACCATTAGTATGGGAAACTTCTAAATCGTTATATTTTCTTTTCAGTTCATAATTTTACTATAGGAAACCAGTTATAACCTTAGATAATTGCAATTTCTTTACAATTACCAATTTTACCGGAATCTGACATGTGGTTTCAAAATTAAACGTAGACTACGTTTGTATGGAGAAGTCTAGGGTCGGGGGACTCTTAAAGCACGTAGTGGTACTAAAAGTAGTAGTGTAAACTAAAAACCAACTTGACCCCGAATTGGGTATTTTCCTAAGCAAAAAATAAATTATTTTGTACTGATAACAAAATAAAACGTCACAAAATAATGTCACTTGTCTTTGAACATATCCATTTTAACGTGATTTTAAATTTATTATTGCAAAATAAAGCGATAATAAGGGCGCTATTTGACTCCAAAAAACTATGACGTCATCAGCCTGTATTTCATACTAAATCCCATAGAAACTCTGTTTGTTTTGACGTTTAGAAATAACCGGCCAAGTGCGAGTCGGACTCGCGCACGAAGGGTTCCGTACCATTAAATATAAAAATCAAGTTTTTGTATGGGAACCCCCCTTAAATATTTATTTTATTTTGTTTTTAGTATTTGTTGCTATAGCGGCAACAGAAATACATAATTTGTAAAAATTTCAACTGTCTAGCTATCGCGGTTCTTGAGATACAGCCTGGTGACAGACAGACGGACAGACGAACAGACGGACAGACGGACAGACGGACAGACGGACAGACGGACAGACGGACAAACGGACAGACGGACAGACAGCGAAGTCTTAGTAATAGGGTCCCGTTTTTACCCTTTGGGTACGGAACCCTAAAAAGTATCTGATTTGACTTGTTGGAAAATAGCGGATTACACAACTGATTCAAATCTGTCCAGGCGTCTTCGAATAATCGGTGAACATACATAAAAAAAGATCGTGTCGAATTGATAACCTCCTTTTTTTAAGTCGGTTAAAAATAAATTGTACACCGATAAAGGTAAAACCGATACCGATAAAAAAAGAAAATTAGTACAACTAAAAACATCTTTCTGTACAAATTTTCCTAATATTTTTTTACCGATATACAAGTACGTCCTGTTTTTTCGAGCCGATTCTTTAACCTTACCAAACAGACTACATAAAGCGATCTCTCTACAATCAGTTTCCGTTCTGAGGCTGTAAATGTGAATAAGTATCTACCTAGGTAGGTAGTTCACACATTATTGCACCTACCCAAATATAACACACGTTTGTAGCCAAACTAATTGCTTTATACTCGTATTAATGTAATTCCAAGGTTAACATACTTAATCAGCGGTTCAGTAACATAACGTAGCGGATTTACATTATTTTCCGTCAGTATATTCATATTTTGCGGCCAGTTTTGGGAGTGCCAGTGGCCTCAGAAAGACCTCAAATAAAATATGCTGCCCTATGCTTCAGCCTACTCAGCCTTTTGGTAAATCCACCGCCACTGAACAACCATTTTACGCAGCCGTGGCAGTATCGTGTGCGAGGGCTTCAGTACTAGTAAGTATACATTCTGTTGAGGGTCAGAACAAATGTATAATTGCATACCAAATCCAGCGGTCTAATGTGTGAACACTGTAAGGCCGGTTTTGTTTGTATTTTTACTGCGTGGCGATCATAGGTGATGAGTGCAGAATGGATTAACTTGTAACCACCGCTTTTTTCTTTCACTTTACCATCTCTGGTGGGGTAAGAGGTGCAATAACTTTATAAAATCTGTTCGCGGAGTACTGGACTGCCGTTTGACCTCCGCAAATCCCGAAATAAACCAGAACCAATCCTTGGATAGTTTGATGATCAAATCTAGATGGCGTTCGGGAGCCCCGTTTATACGTTCCTTCCGAAACCTGAAATCATCTTTCTTTTCGGATAATCAGGTGATTCAAGCCTGCAATATCCTAATAACCAGACTTGAAACAACTTTTCACAAAGTATGCTTCCCAGTGGGATTCGAACCCATGACCTCCGGATCAAATTCAAATTCAATTCAATTCATTTTTTTTTTAAATTCAAATATATCTTTATTATCATAGAATATTTATAATATCTCTTAATAATCGTCATTATTTTGTTGCACAATTGTTGACGTCAAATGATTACTTACAGCTAAATTTACTACCGCTTCCAAAGCGCTAGTGCAGAAGAAGCGGTAACAAACTGCACTGCAGCATTTTCTCCAAGGACGTCAACTCACAATTAAATTAATACTTAAAGTTAATGTGGACAGAGAATACATTGTTTGTTATGTCATATCATAATTTAAATTTAATTTTTAGAATGTCAAAATTTTAAAATAATGTCAAGTTGTAGATTCAGTTTGTACAAAATGTACCAAATTATGACATTTTCGAGTACCTATATTACAAACTTTTAGAGGGACCCGCGTCAAGCTCAAGCCAGACTTTTTTGTCTTTAAGGTAGTCATCGGTCCTATAATAAGCCTTCTCACAAAGTACTTTCTTTACATAAGTTTTGTCTAGCATATCAAGGAGCGATTTTGGCAATTTATTATAAAAAAGTATACAGTTCCCCATAAACGTCTTATTAATTGTTTTAAGCCTATAAAACGGGGCAACTAAGTCATTCTTATTACGGAAGTTTCTATCGGTCAAATCGCTTACTTTATTGTATGAGGAAATATTTTTCCTTACATACATTATGTTTTCAAATATATACTGTGATGCCAAGATAAGTATATCTATTTTCTTAAATAATTCTCTGAGTGAGTCTCTAGATCCTAACCCGTAAAAAGCACGAATTGGCCGTTTTTGTAAAATGCAAATAGTCTGAATATCGGCTGCATTTCCCCACAGGAGTATGCCGTAAGACATTACACTATGAAAGTAACTTAAGTACACTAGTCTAGCAGTTGCTACATCTGTCAATTGTCTTATTCTCCTAACAGCATAAGCCGCAGAACTCACCTATTTGAAAGTTTAGTTATATGAGCACCCCATTGAAGTTTCGAGTCTATTGTAATTCCTAAGAAGGTAGTACTTTCAACAAGATCGAATTTTTCACCATATATCATTATGTCAACGCAGCCCTGTCTCACATTGGGAAGAGAAATCGAACGCATTGAGTCTTTTTCGCATTTAACATGAGGTTATTGGCAGAAAACCAATCAGAAATGGAAGACAAGGTGCTGTTCACAGCGCTAGCGTTTGTGCTATGTCGATCTAGTTTAAATATAAGCGAGGTGTCATCAGCAAACAGCACTATGCCAGCCTACTTTTCAACCATGTAAATCATGCCTTACATGGTTGAAAAGTAGGCTGGCACAAGTAGGCTGGCACAAGGCGAACGCCTTGACCACTGGACCACGGAGACAGTCGAAGTGTTTTTATTCTAAACCATACGCACAGAATAAGTACTGGTACTTACATACCATACGGCACAAACGGCTTGGATAAGTAATTTCCCTTACCAATGATGGGCGCTGAAGCCAGCAGCCCTTGCTGGGCAGCCGTGGTTTGGAGCTCGCAGGCGCTGGAGGGCACGATGATGGTGCTCCCGTACACGATGCAGGCGAACGAGATGATCACCATCCCCGCCAGGCTCGTCAGCAGGAAGCTATAGAGACCGAAGCCTGAAATGGGAGTTACGGCAATAGACTACATATTCTTAGAAAGCTGGGATATGTCTTTATCGTACCTAGTCGTTTTTACTGGCTGATTAGTAATTCATGTGACACACATTAAGGGCTCATTTAATCTAAAATATAAAAATTAAAAAAAAAACTAAAAACCGACTTCACCCCAAAAAAAACTATAAGACCACCTAGCAAGTATACCCTTTTAAACAAAAAAAGAAATTATTAAATCGGTATAACTGTCTATGTAAAAAAAAGATCACAACCAATCAAACGAAAAACGAAATTTTTGGGAAGTCGGTTAACAACTTTCACCACTTATGGGACCTTCCACAGATCTGTTTGGTCTGAAAGACATTAGTAAGATCGCAATAAATTACTATATGAACAACACCTTAAAAAATCGACATCAAAAAGTATTTCTTTATTTATCGCTGACAAAGTTGAGTTTCTCACGCATTGGTTACAGAAAATTACTAAAAGCAATTAAAAAACTACTTATTATCTACTTACTACTTATTTATTAAGTATTTTCGTACATTTTCAAGTTATGCTAATAGATAAAATAACTGACTTTTGTAAGGTTAATAACAAAAATAAAAAAATAATGAATAAAAGTGCAGACTTTTATACAATTTCTAGAAAAATAGTGTACGACGGTTAAGAGTAAGTATACTATATTACTAATTAAAGGACTACAGATATTTTTCTAAATACAACGGTGACATGACCCTATGTTACCATATTTCTATATCAACTAAACAAATTAAATAACTATTTTAGTTATTTGGTTTAGCTAAAATCGGCTTTCTTTTTTAAAAAAACGTTTGTCTATGGTCTAGGTATCTAGTATTACATAAACCATGTGTTAAACCGTAAGAATTACACTTTAAAGGCAATAGATAGGTACTTACCAGTTTTATCTATGGCTACCTCAAAGGGCACTTTTCCATGATCATTTTCTCCCGTTGCAGTCATTTTAATTCACAGTTATCACTATTTAATAAAAATATTAAAACCGACACAAGCACCTAAGTAGGTTTTTACAAAAAAAAATCAAACAAATCGGTCTTTAGAAAAAAGGTCAGATGTGCCTCACGCGTGTGAGGCATATGAATCAATGAATATCTACATTCATTTTAGCTGGATATTAGTAATTATACTAATACGTCGACATGCGATCTGTCTGTCTTGATGTTTACGTAGTGTTATCATCGGTCACGCGTGGACGATGTGCAGTTGTAATAAGGATTACATATATACTTAAATAGTGTATTTTCATCATCATCATTTCAGCCGCATAACGTCCACTGCGGGACATAGGCCTCTCCCAAAGATTTCCAAAATTATCGATCTAGAGCGGCCTGCATCCAGCGCCTTCCAGCTACATTGGTCAGGTCGTCAGTGTATTTTATTATCGTATTAAACATGTGTGAAAGGGCAATGCAATACATTTTATTGCACAAAATAAATAAATACAGGACATAATTATAATAAAAACTAAGAAATGCAGAAAAAGCGACTCTATCGCTAAGCAATTTACTTCCAGGCAACCTTGCTATAAAAGGAAAAGTGATGCGGTAATTCTACCTACTGTTTTTTCCTTTTGGACAAAAAATTTCCTCGTACAGCTGGGCTCTTAGTGACAAACATACTATGCCGTCGAGCATGCATGTCGATGATAGCATTGCAGGCGAAGTTTCGCCTGCAATTCTATCATTTTCCCCGCTTTATGCATATTAGGTGACAGTGGGTGCACGGGTAAACAGAAATTCCTCGTGAACCCTCTGATGGGTTAAGCTGGGGGGTGGACGGGTCGCGGCTCGGTTTATAATACCTTGTTTCAAAACCAGGTAGCTAACCTTTTTAATCTTTAGTATGTAAGGTTTGTACCCACGGTTTGAACCTACCTAAATTAAAAACAATGCTACAATTTATTTTGTAGTACATTACTTTCGAGGTTTATTTTTTAGAAAAAATTGTACGAGGATAATAATCATACTGGTAGTCATACCCACTGGTGGGTTAAGCTGGTGGGTGGATGGGTCTCGGCTCATTGGAATGACTAACAGTATGACTATTATCCTCATACAGAGTTTTTCATAAAAATAAACCTTGAAAGTAATGTACTACAAAATAGATTGTAGCATCGTTTTTAATTTAGGTAGGTACAAACCGTGGGTACAAACCTTTCATACTAAAGATTAAATAGGTTAGCTACCTGGTTTAAAAAACAAGGTATTATAAATCTTGCAAAGCGTGGCCCAATTTTTTATTTATGAGCGTGACTTCAGAATATTGTAACTACGATCAACGAGTCGTAGCTTAATATTTTTTTATACCAAGAAATATCCAAGTTTTTGCCTAGTATAGAAAATATCTATATTTTCTGCACTCGCGTGTAATTAAGATGTACGATAAACGTAATTATTTATTATATCGGTTCTGCGATAAACAATGACTTATTTTGATGAAAAATAGATAAGTGAGAAATTTATTGTTTACACATAATACATAGGTACAGGTTAGGTATGTACTATGTACCTAAGCCAATCGAGGGAAAGGCCAAAAGTGCGAATCAGGTTAATAAGCGATGGGCTAGCAACCCATTATTATTTTTGAGTCCTTTTTTCAACTTCTTATCAACCATGTAGAATTTATCATAAGTAGAATGAAACAAAATGTTGGTAATAAATCATTAATGATGTATATTATTATTTATTCATTAAACATATAAAAATATAAATATAATACAAGTTTATTTGACAGGCAAATTAAAAAAAACCCTATCTTAAGTAAAAACCATCTAGTCATGAGTGGAGGAACTACATATTCCAATCTATATATCGCCATCTATTATTTACCAGGCAAACTAAAAAACGATTTAAAGCATTACCTCTATAACTTTTATACGGCTGAACCGACTTTCATCAAACATAGCTAAGAACCAACGCAAGGAAACTTGCTTTGAAAAAAACCACATCTAAATCGGTCCATCCGTTCGAGCGCTAAGATGACATAGACAGCCAGACATTAGCGTCAAACTTATAATACCCCTCTTTTTCGTAGAAGGTTTAAAATATAACTAATGACATAAATAGCACATCATTCACAACCTAGTTACAATACGAAAATGTGTATAAGACGTCATTTTTAGGGTTCTGAAGCAAACAGGTAACCCTTATAGTTTTGCCATGTCTGTCTTTACCATGTCTGTTTGTCTGATCTCGGTTCTACTCAGAGACTCTAGAAAGCTGTTATTTGACATGGGTACCTACCTATATATGTCATGCCGAAAAGTGGTAAAATAAAATTTTAAGGAGGAATTTCCAAACTCACTAAGCCATCGTCGAATAGATCTTTTGAAAATATTTAAGCTTATCAACACCATTTTCCGATTTTAGGGTCTGTTTCCAATATATCGGATAAAAAGAAATATAGTTTCAGTACCGTGATCGGACATCGGCTGGGAGCATCTGTGTGTATGTAATACTTATATTAATTCTCTGGTTCGACTGCCATGGCTTATAGACTAAAAGGGGGCCGTATGCAACCCTACCTTATTGCACCGTGTTGCATATTAAAAAGATATGTCTTAATGTACAGGGTTGCCTGGGCATAACCTGAAGCATTTTGTACAGTCAGCAAAAAAGTGATAATTTTTTTGTGGTGTAAATTATCTCATCGAGTAGTAATTGGGTACGTAGTACATTCGATAGTCCTTATCAAGAAGTGCCAAAATGTAGGTTGCCTCACCTGATCCCAGCACTTTCTTGAGTCACATTTTGCTACTTGATGAGGTGGGGTCCATACGGCCCCCTCTTAGTCTATTATTTTATCACCACAACGCTGCACGGCTTTTGCGACACGAATCTCCTAATGACTTCACCACATGAGCTCTTGCCACTATCAATGCCCTTATACCCTCATCTTCGATCCCCTAAGGCTAGCTAGCCCTCTACCACCTAAAATAATTCATTCATTATCATCATTTAAGCCGCTCGTCCACTGTTCGACGCCTCTCCCAAGAATTTTCAAAATGACCGATCTAGAGCGGCATCTACGAGGGGGAAGCCCAAGCTCCTTAACTTAATTGACATTAACAGATTGATATATAGTGTAATTTACTAGAGTAGATGTCAACTGGTTTAGGTAGGGTGCGTAATGGTTTGAACCTAGTATAGTTTGTTTTATAACATAACGTTTAAGATCGATAGCGATTTGATAACCGTAAAAGTTAAAATAAGTTTTATCAAAAAATACAAAAAAAAAATAGCCAATGGACGACAAACTCACAACAAATCGTCATTCGCCATGTCAATAGTTAGTACCTAAGTAGCGGGGGCTCTTGAAGCGCGCCTGTCTCCCAGCATTGATAACCGACGGATAAAGTCTGTGGTGGAGTCAGGTGGAAGCAACGAGGCTACCAGAGATGATGCTGAAATGAATTAATATTGTATATTATTTTTTGTTTTTCATGTGTGTCTGTCTCGCAAATCGGTGTAACAAAAACGTGACGTACAGCGACGTGGCGCTGAATTTTGAAGAAATATAAAACATTGTTTACTATTCAAATTAAAAGATATAATTAATTTTTTTACATAAAACAACAACCGACTTCAATTTTTTCAGGAGTTTCTTGCATATCTCCAAAGTTCTTCATCGTGTCTGCATCAAATTAATATGGGACCAACTTGGGAGTAAGGGCTTTCAAATAAAAAAAAAAAACATCAAAATCGGTCTACGGTTGCCGAAGATATCGCGTCACATACATACAAAAAAAACATACAATCGAATTGGTAACCTCCTCCTTTTTTGAAGTCGGTTAAAAAGTAACATGCAACGCCGTGCGGCGCAGGGGGATACTCCAAAAGCGGTATGCGTATCCGCGTTTCTGTGTCAAGCAACATTGAACATTAATGTACGATGATAAAGTCTAATTTGATTTGTCATAGAAATAGGACGTCACTATCGGACGACTATCGTATTATTTTATAGAGTAACCGTTCTTAGTATATTTTTTTTTCAAGTAAACAATTTCTTATTTTTCTGCAATTTATATAGGCCCGAATTTGCCGGTCCTGTCTTGCGTGGGGAGCTGACTCCAGCCTCAGTTCTCGAACCAACCCAGCTCCTGCAGGAAGCTTGGAACTCCTGCTGGCGCTCTACAAGCTTCTGCAATGGTTCTTGGAACCTTCTTCAAAATAAAACTGTAATGTACTAACAGGCGAAAAGAGTGCTTAACACAAAGAAGCCGACTTCGCAGTAGTTCTTCAGCAGGTAGTTGAGGATCTGGATGGTGATGAATGTGCTTATGCGGCCGCCGGTCACGGCGATGGTCACTCCCATCGCTCTAATGAATTATAAAAATGTGTTAAAACGGGTTATAGTCACGTCGATATCGTCAACTCCGGCCAACCAGGTTTTGGCTCGTATAAGGAGGTCATTTTCAGGGCGAATAAGCACTGGAGCATTACTCCAAAACGGCACCTACGCAAGACTGACGTTACTTCGTTTCCGCGTTTCAGTGTCAAGCAACACTGAGCATTAATTTGGTTTGACATACAAACATAATGTCATTATCAGACGAGTATCTTATTATTTGATGGAATAACCTCCCTTTGTCATAGACTCGTTATGTAGAATAAGCGTTATACCTTTTATTATCTATTCAATCATGTAAATTTTACAAATATAAATAAAGTAAAAATTTAAAATTACAAATAAAAAAGAGATTCCAACGCATCTCCGCGGGGCACCCAGAAGGCTGGCAGCATTACCCTACGCACGGCAATCTTCGTGCAAAAAAACTGCCCGCCTTTGTATCTATCGCCCGCAACATCGCGGAGACGCTTTGAAATCCTGCTTCCTACTAATATTATAAACGGGAAAGTTTGTAAGTGTGGATGGATGGATGTTTGTTACTCTTTCACGCTCAAACGGCAAACGACTCATACATACATACTATCACGTCTTTATCCCTAATGGGGCAGACAGAGCATTTTGGGTCTTTCGGTTCTATGCAGAGCCCAGGGCCGCAAGACCCAAAAGCCACTTTTAGCGTCATGGTGGGCGAGAAGATGGAAAAGCAATCAATATAGTGATGGGTTGCTAGCCGCATCGCCTGTTAACATGATTTGCATTTTTGCCCATTCCCTCGATCGGCTTTTACGATCTGCGTGGGAAGAGAAGCAGCTGATACATTCTAAGTTTTTTCATTTCTCCCAGACCAGCATGGGAGAGGGGGGTTCAGCTAGTCTTAATATATGGCCCAACGCAGACAACAGCCTATCCGTGACGCACTTTTCAGTCCGCGAAAAAAGCCCGCGCGCGTCGTGTGCGTTACTGCATAAGATTCCATGGGTTCTATTTTCACAGACTAAAAAGTGTGGCATGGATGAGTCTGTCCTCTGCGTTGGGCCTATACCTGACTTGTGTAGGGAAAAGCGACACAGCAATGGCCGTGTAGTAGCCCATACAGATCATGCCGATGAGCTGGATGGTGAACAGCGTGCTGCTGACGTAGGCGTTGGGCACCAGGTTCACCAGGATTCCGCAGAAGCCGCACGAGAACGTGACCACCATCACCATGTGTCGCCGTCCTATACGATTCACTAGCTGGAAATAAGTTTTATTTGATTGACATTCGTGATTAAGGAAGGGAAAATAATGCTACTTGAGCTACCTACCTACTCAACTAGAACTTTCAAGTTGTTGCCCACGCGCACTCCGCAGTTTATGAGTCCGTTACCATAGACATTTTCATACAAAGCTTTTATTTTTAAATTACATGTCATATTTATAGGGTAAGTATGAAAGCTAGGCCGCCGCACAAACGCGGCTAATTCAAAAACATTTTTTGAATTAGCCGCGTTTGAAATTGTTGAAAAATTTAAGGATGGACGTACATTTTGGCTCTACGACTGGCATCTTAAATTCAGCATAGGGGAATCCACTGATTTTATAAACATTGCTTGTTTTGCAATGATCGCCCAAAATTATATCAATACAAAACCAGAAATTTACATAAAATCAGCATCTGAATTTTAGCAAATGGATACCCATATGTAAAATGACAAGTTATATCACTGGTCGCCTAACCACATAGAACATATATTGATTTAATCGGCGATACAATTCATACAATGCTCTGAAAATATCTAAACTAAAATAATAACTGATACAAGTGGCGACACGTAAGTTAGCGCTGAGTGAAATTTAGAGGGATACTGCACATGGGTACAGTCTTACGTGTTCTGTGGGTACAGTACTAATTTTTGACTTTTGCGCAATAAGGGTCAGCGCTAAAGTTGCGTGCCGCCATGGTATAATAAAACAGGTATTCTCTTCCCGAGATGGAACTTGACTACGTCACAAAGTGTTGCCACTGATTGTTTTATTCAGTAAATTTAAGGACTTTCTCAATTAGTTCATGAATATTAAATAAAATATTAAGTAACATAGCTAATTAGTATCTCGCGATTCTCGCGTGATTCATCAATTCAATATTTTATAAATTGATATAATGGATTATTAATTCGAAATTGGTATGTAAAGTTCAAAAATGCATTACGCTCGGGTAATTCAATTTCGCACAGTGGCAAAATATCAAACTGTTGACGTAGTCAAGTTCCACCTACGTCATCAGCTGTCACGGGAAGAGAATACCTTATTTTATTATACCATGCGTGACGCTATCTGTACAAACGTGAGTCCGAATTTCACTGGTAACAAAAAAACTTTTAATTAATTGAGATACGTAGAACAGTTTTGACTTACAGGACTGAGGATGATGTTGGCTAAAGATTGCATGCCGCACACCACCATCACCAGCACTAAAGCTGTGGTGTTCATGGTGCATGAGTTCTGTAACAGTATCCGTCTTATTATACAACATGGACTAACTTTTAAACATGGTTTAAATCATTTTTCACCCTAAACAATTGACATCATTGAAAATGACACTAGTTACCTTGTCTGTCATGTATGTGTCAACTAGATTTGGGCGGATAATGATTTAAAGTAGTAGTTTTAGTAAAGTTGGACCGTACTAATCCTATCTTAACTTCCTAAGTAGTTTGTATATTTGTTTGTTCGTTATCACTTCACGTATCAACTTAGTTTGAAACCCAGGAAAGGACACAGGATAGTTTTTATTCCAAAATTCAGAATTTTTCCTTTAGTGTTTTATATAATATAATAAGACTAGCTGTGCTCGTGGGCTTCGCTCCTCGTGGGAATTTCGGGATAAAGACTAACCTATGTCCTTCCCTAGATATCAAACTATATCCATATAAAATTTCATCTAAATAGGTTCAGTGGTTGAATCGTGAAGTGGTAACAAACAAACAAATATACAAACTCACTTTTGCATTTATAATATTGTAGTAGGAAATAGGATTACATCAATGGGGAAGGGATGAAGATTTTAAAAACGCCTAAAACTTTTTCTAGTCTTAGAAATATCAGTCCTATTTATCGTAAATAAATATAAGATATTTCGGACTAGTCAATTAATTATAAAAAACAAAAATATATTTTATCGCAATTTCGTACACTGTACAGCTTAACGCCGCCATTTCTTTTCCCCGTCTCTTTCTTTCTTTTTTAAATGGCTCCATCGTTTAGCCAAAACGATGATTTTGCCAATGTCAAGATTGAGGATGCCATTATGAAGATAGGAGAAGTAAATTTTATTACTTTTGACTGGTTGAAGAAGAGCAGTGTGCAACCTAAAACATCACAACACATAGGATATTAGTGGATATTGATATTAGTATATTATCCTTGTCTCGTCTGACATATAAAAAAATGTCGTATTCACGAAAGTATACTATTCCCCATGGTCGTTGTATACATTTGACAACTAACTGCCACTGTCATATAACAATTGATGGCGTAATCGTAATTTAACTGTCATATTGGTCAAATAGTGTCCCAAGGTCACATATGGTCACATGTATTTTACCGCAATGGCAGTTTATTTTTCAACTGTCATATTATGACAATATTTTTTTACGTTAGACTAGGCGGGCAATGGAAATGGTGGCGTTAAGCTGTGCAGTGTAAGAAATAACGATAAAAATATTTTTATTTTTTATAATTAATTAACTGGAACAAAAGATCTGATATTTATTTGTAAGTAAGTTAGTATTGTATGTAAGTATTACATAATTGAAATTTTATGGTGTCTAGTTAATATCATTATAAAGATAGAGTCAATAAAAATACTAAAAAATAAGTTTCTTATTATATGACGAGCCTAGCTATTATGGTTCAAGTCAGACAGCTGAGTCTCAGTTATAAAATACCGTTCGCACCCTTTGAATACGGTACCCTAAAAAGTGACTTCTGAGTCAACTAAGCCTGTAGAACACTTACATCTGCAGGCTCTCGTATACTGAGGACAATGATTTGACAGAGGGTCTGGTCTGAACCCTTCCCTGTCTCAAGCATGGTGACGAATCGGTTGGAAATGGTGGGCAACCATACCTTGAACGGCCAGATGCTGCAAATAAAATTGTCGATTTAAACTTTGGCGAAAGTTTTATTAGTTACTTTGTGCATATATAGTCCAGTCCAAGTGTCCAGTGCCCAGTGTCAAGTGTCCAGTGTCCAGTGTCCAGGGTCCAGTGTCCAGAGTACAGTGTCCAGTGTTCAGAGTCCAGTGTTCAGAGTCCAGTGTCCAGCATCCAGTGTCCAGATTCCAGTGTCCAGTGTCCAGTGTCCAGTGTTTATATAAGCACGTAGTAACTTAATAATCTATGTTATAAGTAACTATTTCAACATTGTAAAAATGGCTGTTGTCACTAGAAGACAGTAATTTGAGCGAGGCCCGTTGCCTTGATGAGGACAGTTCAAAAACTCTGATACTATACAACGTGGAAGGGACATAGGCATAAAAAACTGCGGGCTATATATACAATGTCCTTTTTTATTAAGTACAAATATTTTAAGGGGTGATTCAGACCATCATTTTGAACCACTTTTCCCAATAAATGTATATCGAAATAGGAAAAAAAAAATTTAGGTTTTCATAGAAATCGAAGTAGTCACGTGATATCATTACTATGGAAAATGAAAATTATTTTTTCGTATTTCGATAAAAATTTATTGGGAAAAGTTGTTCAAAATTATGGTCTGAATCACCCCTTAAAATATTTGTAGTTAATAAAAAAGGACATGGTATACTATTGTATAATACAATTGCAATAAGAGTCAAAAAACAAAAATAATTTTTGGCATTTCTATACAAAAGTTTTATGGGAAAGTCAATTATTTTTTTGCTTTTTGACTGTTATTTTTTTTTCATTATACCAAAATGATCTAGTATATCCGGTGAATGGGTATGTCCCTTCCACTTTATATGTGTGCTTTAACACTAGCTTAGAAATAATAATAAAATACCATCTTGTGGTACAGGAGACAGACAAAATAATGACTTGCCTACCCAGCCAGATACGCGCTTTCGCAAGTTAAGCAACACAGGACGTAGTCACCAATCTGATGGGTGACCTAATCAACAAGTGGCATAAAAATTACTCAAGCTGCGTGCTTCCGTAGGCACATTAAGTCACTAGTTTTGTCTTACATAATTAGATGGCAGGCGTCGAGCTACATCAGATGTCTTTGGGCAGTTTGAAAAATGACACCAGTGTTTATTTTTATTTATTTATTTAATTTTATTACAATTCATGTAAATAGGCGGACTTAAGGCCAAAGGCCTTTTCTACCAATCAACAAAAAAAAAAACAATAGACAAACTCTAGACGTAGGGTTCCGTACTATTATCTATAAAAAATCACGTTCGTTGAGTACTTGAGCCCCACTTGAGTATTTATTTTATTCTGTTTTTAGTACTTGTTGTTATAGCGACAACAGAAATACAAGAAATACATCATCTGTAAAAATGTCAACTGCCTATAGCTATCACGATTTATGAGATACAGCCTGGTGACAGACGGACAGACAGACAGACAGACGGACAGTGGAGTCTATAATAGGGTCCCATTTTAACACTTTGAGTACGGAAGCTTAAAAAATCTACAAGTATACCTACACTTGAAACAGGTACAGGGTGGTTATTAGGATCAAATTTCTCAACAGGGGCTTTTTGAACAACGGCTTAAGTTTCGATCTGGACGAAGAGATAGGGTTCGTGATTGGTTTCGACACTCTCCCGACAAGTCCAGTCACCTAAAAATAAATAAAGTTTAAATTACTGATCTGACGACCTCCATGGTGTGATGATTAACACTCCGGAAATTCTGGCTTCTTCTTCTTCTTCTTTGCATGTCGATGGATTCTTTCTTTTATATTTGACCAGCCCAGTAGTAGGCCACTTCGACGGCTTCATCGTTAGCCTCAAGTAAATCATCCAGGGTGCAATTGGTATGGCACCCAGGACAGGAAGGCTTCGATCCCCAGTCAGGGCAAGTTTGATCATGGCACTTTTCAAATAGGTAGTCCTAGGTAGGTACTTTTCAAATAGGTAGTGCTAGCTTATGTATGTGTATTTATCATAAAATATAGTATCGTAGAGTTAGTAATCCCATATCACAAGATTAAAACTTACTTTGGGGCTAGCTCTATTTGTGTGATTTGTCCCTATACATATATATATTTATTAATACCTTTTGCGGAAATTCAATTAAGAGAGCACCTAAGCGCATGCTCGTATAAAAAGGAACTATCGTAAGCAAAAATCAAAATTATAAAAATAGAATGTGTCTACAATACTGCCAGTCAAGGTGTTAAACTTGATGAACACTATGCGGTGATTTTAGACTTTTGCGGTCACAATACGTTATAGTTATTGTTAGGGTTACTTACCTCATTTGATTTTGGTTTGGGCCAGAGTTTTTTTTTATTTTAAATGTCATTTGCCTCAGACGGCATTTCCTACTCCACCGGGCTTGGGCCAGTGATAGGACCACTTAAGTAAACTTAACCGCGAGCGTCGCATATATGTGACAAACATTGTCGGGCCCATGCCGCGAAGGTCGCATATTTGCGACAAAAAAAAATGCTCGTATGGCACATAACTTACGTATCCATATCCGTTTTTGGTTGTAGATAGGTATGTTAGATTTACCATGTCTCGCGCTGGGGGCACGACAACTGATATAAAGTCTCGCGGTGAAAGGGTTAATAACAAATACTCACATCAAGCGTTTCCTCCGTCTTCCGATGGTTGATTTTATATATGACGTTCAGTATCTCAATCGCCCGGATCTCCTCTCCCTTCTTGAACACGAACTTAGGGCTCTCTTGCATGTAAAACATCCAGCCGAAGCAGATGAGGCTCGGGACAGAGTACACCAGCGCTATCGCCCGCCACGGGGTCCAGTTGATGCCCAGCCCGGGCATGGGATGGGAGAACCCGAGAGGCGATATGGGGATGGCAATGACTGAAAAACAAATAATCGAGGACAAATAACACTTTTTAATTAATTGAGCAAGCTCCAAAACTAAGTTTCAACTTGTTTTATAAGATTCTAACTCAACGATACGAATCACAATATTTTATCATGAATACTTATATAAATAAACACCTTCTACGTGGTCTTGGGGAAAATAAAAAATTAGAATGTACCAGCTGGTTCTCTTCCCGCGCAGATCGAGGGAATGGGCGAAAATTCGAAAACGCAACGTAAATACTTTTATACAGCTTCTAGGTGGTCCAACGACCTTAGCAACGTTGCAGGAAAACGCTGAACGGAGCTCGCTTCCAATTGTTCGCTTTGGAAATCCTTGACGCCGATGCTCAGTTGTGGACTTTCTGTGGCAGATGATGGTCATCGGTGTAGAAAGCAAACTGTCCAAAGGAAATCTTATCTCGCCCTTTTTGAAGAACGTAATGCTGTAATCTCTCGAGAAAACTCTGGAAAGGAGCTTTATACAAATAAGACAATTCAAAATCATAATTAATAAATAATTACTGGCCATAATGCCTTGAGCGAATAGGAAGATACTCGTCACCAAGATGACCACCAAATTCCGTCTCTCCAGCGGCACACTCTCGCTCAGCAGCGTCATCGCAATTGGAAACTGCCCCGACACACTGGTGGAGAAGCAAACGAACAATATATATTAATTCATTCAGGTCTGACAGGGACTTCGAAAGCAGATTGAGAATAAGTAGCGTTAGTGCTGCTTAGAACATAGTTCTTATTGCCAGTTGAAGAAACTGCTTTAACACTTTCGCTGCTGGTATTTCTATAACAATACATATTTCATTGTTTTACTGCGACTTCACTCGTAGTTGACGGTGAACGTGTTAAAATACTAAGGCGAAAGTGTGGTAACTGATAGTCCGTCTC
Source organism: Acrobasis consociella (assembly GCA_963555685.1). NCBI lineage: Eukaryota > Metazoa > Arthropoda > Insecta > Lepidoptera > Pyralidae > Acrobasis > Acrobasis consociella. The sequence continues at coordinate 2,203,453 of OY743116.1, forward strand.
TAAATTGGAGTGACAGGGGTCTCACAAAAAAAAAAAAGCAAGGTGGCAACATATAAAGAAAGATACAGACATGTGTATGATATCGAGACGTTTACCTTACTAGGAAGTTCCAATTGTATCCTTAACAAGAGTTTTGAAACACTAACCATACCGAATCATTGTACATGCAGATCCATTCATCTCCATAATTGAACTAACCAACTTAATCGATATAAGTCTAGTTTACTAGTGGACTTACAGTATGGAAGCGATGAACTGGATGATAAGCAGCATGACCCAGTCGACGGAGAGGCTGGAGATGGCGTTGACGAGGGCCCCCAGCAGCAGGGACTGCAGCAGCATGTAGCGGCGGCCGCGCGCGTCCGCCAGGTAGCCCCAGAACAGGGCGCCCAAGATGGCTCCTGGAAAGTTCTCGGTCATCAAAATTTTGAAATCAGCACTGAACTTTTTACTCACCATCAACCGAGCATGTAGTGAACCTTCTGTGTCATATTGCATTGCACATGTCAAACTTACTTAGTTCGAGACCATCAGGAAATTCCTAGTGTCTTTTTCTAGTGTGTTATTCGAAAACGAGAGCAAAGATAGTAGTTCGCCCCGAACTGTGAACTCACGAACCCTATATCTCGGTAGCTTTCCGACCAATTTCGCTCAAGTTCGAATCTAAAGTTCTAGTGGCTACTTTCAACACTACGCTAGATTACGCCTAAGAAATTTCATAAATCTCCGATCAAAAAGACTTGGTTAACGTTGAAGAAAACAAACATATATACACAAATGACGGATTATTCAAGAAGACTCGAAGAACGCTCGTTCAATTACATCTCACATTGCCTACTGAGCTACTGCCTGCCTACGTCTCTTAATGAGAATATTACCGATTGAAGGCATGGCTGCCAAAAGCCCCTGCTGGCCAGTGGTGGTGTGGAGTTCGCAGGCAGAGATCGGGACAAGCACGGTGTTGCTGTACACCACGCATGCGAACGATACGATCACCAGGCCGGTCAGCAGTATAAGCAGGTAGCTGTACAAACCAAAACCTGCCGAAAGTACGAGTTATAAGATACCGCTGTCTTTCATAAGAACTTTGAATTTTATAAGATTCTATGGCTTATTTGGGGGTTGCTATCGTGGTGACCGGATTGGCCCTTAAAAAATTATGATCATCATCAGGTTTTTTGTCTCCACTGCAAGAGCACGACCCTCTCTGTGCTACCAGAGCCATACTTGTCCAAAGCAACCAGAGAAATTGGCTTACACTCTCCTCGCTGGCCAGACGGGACGAGAGTTGGAGAGGTCTCATTGGTGTTTATAAGCTTTGTTTAGCTTGTATTTCATAAGTCGCCTTCTGCGTCATCCACGGGAGGACTTGGTGTGATCCTTCACTACTCTGCGGGAAACCACTCGGTAATTTATATATAGAGCCGTCGTAGTGGCTCACTACTGGGTTGATCAAATATATAAACACAAAGAAGAAGATCACTTTGGCTCAGATCTATTAAGGTGGAACTAGTCAATACTTTCTCTGCCAAATTTCGTTGGGTTTTCCTCCACTGATTGACTTGTAAGTACATTCAAAGTTTAACATGATATCGTTTTCATCTCATTGTAAATTTTGTCTGAACAATGTAATATAAAAGGCATTAAAAATTATGAGCCCTCAAGGATTTGTTTTTCTTGCTAATTTTTATGCCACTTTAGGCTTAAACAAGTAATAAAAGAAGTGTAAAGTTGGCGCCGATACAGCTTTATTATCGAAGATTTTAATTAACTTTGTTTACAGTAGTTTATGCATAAAACACCTTTTCCCAAAGGACTTTACGTAATTTTTTTCGCGCTCGTTTTATTTGGAATTGTCGTGCATTTCACCTCAAAGCTTCACCTGTGAGACAGCGTGCTTTTTTGGCCATGCGCAACTGAAGTTCGAGCCTGCGGCTAGTTCAACCTTAAGTCATTATATCATCAGCCTCAGGATCTCCTCCGCTGGAGTGCTGGACATGGGTAATGTCAAATATCACTCACCAACTCTTTCAAGAGCACGTTCTAATGTTACAACAGTTTGCAGGTCGGTGCTGCGAACACGTTCTTGTTGTGTAGGCGGATTCGTATCTGTATTATTTGGCTGATCATTATTATTATTAGTATTATTCATGTCTGCAATAGTGACAATGCCTCCATGATTTCCACCAAAGAGAAAATATTTTTATTACAAATTCTGACTGATCGTTTTCTACCTCTATGGATCATTTCCTCTTTGAACGATATCCACAGATGATTCTAGGATATGTACCTCTTTACCCGTGTTTCGGAAGGCACGTATAAGCAGTTGGTCCCGGCTGTCATCTTTGTATGGCAGTCGTCAAGCTATGTCAGATGCTTTAAGGCAGCCTGAAAAATCTGACACCGATGTTGGCCACTTACAAACACGAAAAATGAATAACGAATATCGGTTGAGAAATGCGATGTAGGCGAGAAGAGACGACATATTGACGACGGAAAAAACCATTTTTGCATTACTTGTATTCTAAATCTTTGTTTTTGACAGATCTCGGATCGCTTTGCTCGCTCGGTCAGTAAAAATAGTTCAAATCGTTATTATGAGGCCAAATCATGCTGAACTAAAAAATAAAGTTGTATCTCTCTCTGCACACACAGCTTTCTTTGTGGACGATTAGGTTCCTTGTATGTAGCAGTTGTAGCGAAGTACTAACGAGTCGTGCTACGAGCTACGACTACGGAGCTACGTAAAGAGTGCCTTGTAGCCTGTGCTTGTAGTGAACCGCTACGACCAAGTGCTACGAGCTACGAGTATTCGTATCTGAATAGCTACGTAGCTATTTATAGAACGTGGAAGGGACATACCCATAATAATTGAGTGCATGTAAGCGATAAATCAAGAAATAAATAAATAAAATCGAACCACGAGCTATAGCCCGTAAGATCACTGTATTATAATGAGATTAAAATAACAGACATAAAACAAAAAAATCGACATTCTCATACAAATTTCCCGGGCGGCTGCACAGTTGCACATTTTTGTATGGAAATGGCTTTTTTTGTTTTTGACTGTTTTTTAAATATATTGTAGTAAAGCATTATTATGGGTGCGAACCTTCTACTTTGTTTATAATTTTAGATACTATGTATGACAATTTTAAATAATGCGAGTAGAGATTTATGCTGTCTTTTTAAATATTAATTGAAAAGATTGTTTTCGGAACGTTTTTATTAATTCACCACTGGCGGAACCAAAGCTGAAGCCATTGTTTTGAATATCCTAACAGCAATTCAAGATCTAAAGCTTAAAGATAGATAGGGGGATTGTGGATGGGGTTTTAAAGAACTTATCCTTTGTTTCTGCTCCCCCACACTCTGCGCACCAATGATGAAGTTTTCTTGCGCATCATAGCAAAAAAGTCGTCTACTGCTGCAATACCCTGAAGGTATAATTGTATTGCACCCGCAAGATGCACGTTTCACTTCTGCGGTGAACCCATGGGTGCACTTACGTGCGGTGAATCTACCTATGTGCTAACATGTTACTACGAATCGAGAGTGCCCTGCGCTCTCTTCTGTATAACTGGTCATCTATGTATGCCTCTGAATTCAAAGAAGCGTTTTCGCATTAAAAATACTACCTTTCTTCTATTTTTATGTGCAACATGACTGGGAAAACAAAATAATAATAAATCACAATTAAACTAAACACTTTTATCAATTTCAAAAAACAATAATAAATTACAATTTCAGTTAACATCTAAATTAAAAACTAAATTAAACTAAACAAAAACTAAACAATAATATATAATAAAAAAGAAAAACCTTACAAATAGAAAACGTCTTCCAGATCATTGCCCTGCGGTAGAGTGCCCAAAAGGCTGGCAGCATTGCCACGTTGGATGGGAATGCTTATTCGTTGGGCGAAATAATTGCCAGCCCTTTGGTCACCCGACATCTCGGCTAACTTTTGGTTAAATAATTTAAAAAGTTTGTGAGTTGATGGTCCCCACGGACCTAAAGTCTCAACCCCAAACGGCTCAAATATGAAGCCGTTCCCTAAGCATTAATATTTGCGCCGTTTTAGGGTTTCCGCAGCGGTTGCAGCTGCGCCAGCCTTAGAGCTTGTACCGTGAAAATGGGAGGCCGCCAGAGTGTCGACACACGTAGCGTCCCACACCAACGGCTTTCCCAACCTCCACAGCACAATCGTAAAACTAAAAACAAAATTTAAAACTTAATTTAGATTTTATTAAACTAAAAAAAAAGTATAAGAACCAAAAAAATAATTTAATACTTAAGTATGTACTCAATTTTATTTTCCAAAAAATATATATGTACCTACATCGATTCAATTAAATCTCAAACAAAGCCGCTGGATGCAAGCCGCTCTAGATCAGTCATTTTGAAAATCCTTGGGAGAGGCGTATGCTATGTCCAGCAGTGGACGATGCGGCTGAAATGATGATGATGAAAGTCTCTTTTGTTGAGTTCGTTACCGATTAATTTATAATAATATAAGACAGCCAGCTTTTAGTTTAGTAGTAGTGGGTCAGTTATAAAGACCTATTGCTGGTTCCTATTGATCTATACATGTATAAATAAGCACACTACAGCGTAAGCCTATTTAAATAAACATTCATTTTATATGTACTTTTTATTAAATGGTTAGCTTTTGCATCAAACTGACAGAGTTCGATGTACTACAATACAATATCTTAAGTTTCATGGCAAAAATCAGCGTTTACGTCTCTACTTTCGTTGCGAAAACGTACCTATTCTATAATCTAAACTCATCCCTATCCATCCCGTTTTACGGTACATATTCTGTCACATTTTGCCTCGCTGGCTCAAGTCGGGCTTTTGATGTCGTATGTACAGCTTTTATGCTGTTGCCTGAGTCGTATGAATTTTTTGATAAATGTCAATGTCAGCACGCTGTCAACTGTCTCGTGAGTTGTCAAATATCAGTGTCAGTGTCAGTCAGATACTGTCATGATAAAACTTGTCGGTGAACCATTCGTATATCATCTCGGCTGATTTTATTTTAAATAAAATAAGAAAAACTATTCGTGTCATTGTGCGGAGGTCAAAACACATAGCTGTTCTCGTGCAAAGTTCACGAATTATCTCGTTCCAAAGGTAATTCAAACAGTCAACATAAATACATCTTCGCAAATCTTAGATGTCAATGAAGTGTGTCTCCGTGTCTCACTCGCATTGATTTTTCGATTAAACCCGAGGCAAGTAAATATTGGTATAAGCAATTAAAGGCTCCTTTAGTGTCTCGTAAAATTTTTACGTTTCTATGTTTATAACTATCGGTAAAAGTTGTTTTTTGTGTTTAATACAAGACCTTTAGAAAATTGCTCTTAGAAAGTGTTGAATATTTGGTAAGTCAAGCAGTTTGCCCTGTTATATTCCTCCTTGAATGGTTTCTTGATTTGGTTATTACTGATTGTGGATACAAGTACCTACTATGTCACTATAAAAGGCTGTTCCATAAAGAATAAATTGTTGCAAATGGAGATTTAATTGGAATGGTCTTCACAATCAACAAGTGGATGATATCAAGTGAAGGTCGTTCAATTAAACATATGACTTTTAAATATACCTATTTGGAAAAAGAAGTGTTTAAAAGTAAATAGATACATAGGTACTTAGAAAAAATATAGTCCAAGAAAAAAATACCTATTGTGGTATGTATTTGATTAATGCAATTGTTTTTACTATTCATATTAAAAAGTAACAATCCAAAACCAAAAATAAAATAACAGCCCATTAATATAAAAAAAAAATAATCTTTGAGCAAACTTAAAACTATAAGCACAGGGTCACTGACATCCGAAAGCCACAAAACAGGTGCACCCTTACAAGTGTCAATCTGACCCGTGTAGAGTTTCGGTAATGCTTGTCAGTTTTGGTAATCTTGTTACTGCAGGCAAGTGCTTGAGAGTAACCATCACTGTTTTCTGTGTGACCTTAGGTAGGTATGTAAATGTTTGAATTAAGCTTTGAATAAGGAATATGGAGGAACTGTATCTTAGCTTCTAAGCTTCAAGATACAGTCGTTCCTTATTATAACATCTTGACTGCCCATTTCGCCACAGGGAATGAAATGGGATATTTATTTATTTATTTTATTTAAGAGGAACTTTATTGTACTTAAAATAACAAACATTTATTATACATTTTACATTTACATTTACATTGTTTTTTATATTATGCTGATGTTTGAACTTTTTATGGGCATTTAAAACGTTGAACCTTAGTTACATTTACTTATGTGGGCTTCCACACATTAAGGTACCAGATGTTGGTATTTAGTTTAGATATTAGCATTTTTGTAAAATCAGGTAATTGTTTTTATTTTCGTAATTTTTTGTTATTCTTTTACAAATTTAATACAATGTGATACAATTAACATCTACTTATATACCTATAAAACATTTCTAAGCATTTTTTTAATAGGGATTTTACTGAAAGGGTACCAGATGATGAAGGTGATATTTTCATAGCTATGTTCAGCTTTTGAATTTTAATACTATTTGTTTATTGGCAGTATGGTATTAGTAATGTTAATTCTGTCCCAAGCAAAAGTTAGCACCAAGTCAACTTCTGGTACTTATTGCATTATGTATTTATTGTATTCATATTTATGTAAAGTTTTGATTAGATATTAATAGTTATAATTTTATCATAATATACTCTTTGCTATTGATAGTGATAGATATTAATAGATTAAGTGCAAAGTATACATTGATATGTAATGCTATAGATTTGTTTAAAGATTTCACTAACACTGATATATGGACTCTTTCACATAACGTGGATTTTTGGACTTTTGATGCAATTTTTTTTTATTTGTGTCATATAATTGTAATTGAGATTGAATGCATATTATAGTAAACTTTATAATAAATAAAGATCTATGTAACAAATGAGTAGAACATTGATTTTTATAACTTTAAAATTTCATTTTGTTGAGACCGGTTTTTTTAGAATTTCAACTTTGGATTTATTATATATAAATTCTTTTTGGTAATCAGTATAATAAAGAGACTCTTCTAGATTATGAATCCGGCCCAATACCTTCCTACAAGTACCTTTTTACGTGAAAGTGAAATATTCAAATAGAACCATTACCTATTTATTGACACTTAAAATTTTCTTCCTATGTGTTGCAAATAATATTTTTATTTGACTGAGCAACCAGCAAGCAAAATATGACTGGCTATGGTTCCTCTCCATATTTTTAACCCATGAGTTTAAAGTTTACATTGACTGATTTTGATTTGAAATTTTGATTGAATGACTTTTTTCGCGGGTGGCATGGCGCAGTTAGTATACTATATCGGGCAATTGAATTTATGAACAAATGGTTTCTCCAGTGTGCCGCACCCTCTACAATGGCGACCGGCTCGTGGGAGGAGTTCTTCGCGATCCACCTGCCCCCCACCGACTTTGAGGACAACCGATCCTTGCTCAAAGAGTTCTGCGAGCGACATGACCAGTACGGAAACAAGATTGTGCTAGTCACGGTATGCTATATTCTTATTACTTTAAAACATACATATGTTTCGCTAGAAAAACAGTTAAAAATTTTTTACTCTGTTTTTACTCGGTTATCAAATACCGAATGAAGACTTATATGACATGCTGCCCCTTGTCCAGCTAGTTCTAGCAACGGGAGATTACTTACTTACTTCTTCTTACTTCCCTCCAGGACAAATTTTCCGCAATTAGGCCCAAATTTGCCGGGTTGCCGGAGATTAGGGATAACCCTAATCATCGCAGTAAGCCCACTTGGCTGGGCGGAAGGAGCAATATAACTTACAGCAAATATTCCAGACGATTTTTGCCCACCTGAAAAACATGTGACAGTCCTAGTGCTGCAGGGGAACATCATCCTTTCTTCCTTCTCATACGATTGAATGATAAATAAATGAATTAGATGCTATCATCATCAGATCACATCTATTTAACTGCTGCTTACTCATAATTTGTTTAAGTCCGGTGGCACTACGGTCCCCCTCGAGCATAACACCGTGCGGTTCGTGGACAACTTCAGCGCGGGGACGCGCGGCTCGGCCTCCGCCGAGTACTTCCTCGAGCAAGGCTATGCGGTCATCTTTATGCACCGCCAGAAGTCTTTGGAACCCTTCACCAGGCACTTCAGTGGGCAAAAGCTTATGGATATGCTGGACATTCAGGAACGAGGACCTAATACCACGATCACAGGTTTGTGTTAAACGTATATTTTAATTTTACAATGTTCTTTAAGTACAGCCAAATAAACCATTTTTAGATATCTCCAAAACGTTTGACAGAGTGTAACATAGACAGCTTTCTATAATTCTATAGTAAATAACCATTTTAAAACATCTTACATTTCTTGCATGACATCTTTAAAATGAAATGAACGTAATAGTTAAGTGACGAATTGATGCCTCACATCACAGTAAAAAATGTAGGAGTGCCTCAAGGATCCGTATTGGCGCCAACACATTTATTTTTTACTTTGATTGAGTAAATCTACACATCGCTTTTTTTACGATTTTTTCCAGTGAAACCAGACAGCGTAGACGTCCTCGCCCCCATTCTACTGCGGTACAAGGCAGCGCACGCGGCGGGCGCCATTCTGTACGTGGCGTTCACCACGGTGTCGGACTACCTGTGGCTGCTGCGGGCCGCGTGCGAGTGTCTGGCGCACTGCGGGTCAAGAGCTATGCTGTACTTGGCCGCTGCCGTGTCCGACTTCTATGTGCCCAAGGATAAAGTGGTATGACGACATTTTAAGTTCCTAGTCCAAGTACTTTGTAGGAAGCCTTATTACAGAACCGATGATTATCCTAGAGACAAAAGTCTGGCTTGAGCTTGGTTCGGGCTGGTAAAAAGGTTTTTTGTACACTCACAAATGTCATAATTTTTGTACATTTGGAAATGTATGGTTTTGTGTCGGGGTCGGGGTAATCGTTACTTTTATTCGTCGATTGGTTCGATGTGGTTTGATTGATTGCAATGTGATTTTTAATAGAATCCAAACAGAATTTCTAGGTTTTTTATTAACTAAAAATCGCACCTATACTTACATTTTTTTAAGGTTGGGAACCTGTAATAATACAAATGTGATTATTACAGGTATGTGATTATACAGTAGTGCTCAATAATTATACTATTCTGATCTCCCAGCCAATGCACAAGATGCAGTCTGAGAGCGGGCCGCCAGTGATCCAGCTGCACCTGGTGCCCAAGATGTTGGAGCCGCTGGTCAGCCTGTGGGTGCCGGCCGCCTACGTGGTGTCCTTCAAGCTGGAGACTGACGAAAACCTGCTCATACCCAAGGCCAGAGCAGCGCTTGACAAGTATAAACATAAGGTTTGTTTCATAAATGCACGTACAATTCGAAAATGACACTTCTTTACAGCAGGGCGGTACCAAGTTAAATAAACGTTATTTACACAATGTTAAAACTGGTAATGGTAAAAGAGTAATGAAAGTATCGTTACTCAAGTTTGGTAACAATTTATTACTATACAATATATGGGTAGATGACTGGGTCAAAAATAACTTAGCCACTGACTGTGCATAAAATAAAACGTCAGAAAATAGAGCCACTTTTAATTGAACACATCCATTTTCAACATGATTATATTGGTATTATCAAAAAATCTTCTTAAAAATCATAACGTCACACTGCTGTATTTCATAATGAAAATGTTTGTTTTGACGTTTAGAAAAAAGTGTCCGATTCGACTTTGAGTTTTTGGTGGGAAGTCAAGGGGATGAAGTTTGCTTTAAATTTTTTTGGAAATTGATTCTTGTGAACTTTATAATAAGAACTTGGTGTAGTTTGGAGTTATAAATGCTCATTCAAATGCTTGCTGCATTATTTCATTAGCGCGTTTTTTCTTTATATCAGTTTCAGTCCAGTGACTTGGCATAAATCATGTGTGTATTGAATCGCCAACAACAACATTTTAGATGGTGGTAGCGAACATGCTGCAGAGCAGACACCACCGCGTCATCTTGGTGACGCCGGAGGCGAGCCACGAGATCTTGCTGACCAGAGAAGAAGTCCACGCAGGTGAGATACTATACAGTTTTGTTCTAAATTTATTTATTTATTTGTAATATTAACTTAAATCTATCATTACAGTTTTCACCAATGTGATAGACAAGCAATAATATAATTAATCATAACACATAGTGCAACTCTTGTGAATTCGTTCAGAGAACAGGTAAAAATATATATATTTTTTTGCAATTCCGTTATAATTCTTATCATTAACGGCTTAACGTGGCCTGCCGAAGCACAGAGGAGCTTGGGTAATTTTTATGCCACTTATGGTCTTGCAAGTGCCGACCACACCCAGTTTTACTTAACTTAGGGGTCAGCAAATACCCCGACGTTCCATTTCCAGAATTGGCCAGAATCAAGGGATTCACACAAGGCAGCTATAATGTAAAGATGTACATTCTAGCACGATACATCTCATTCTGTGAATCAAAAACCAAAGATACTAGAACGGTGTCTGAATTTAATGGCTTCGTTCCAGGCGTGGACATAGAGTCGGCGATAGTGTGCGAGATCGGGCGCTTCCACCTGGAGCACATGTCGCAGGCGGGCGAGGCGGCGTGGGCGCCGCGCTCGCCGCGCTGATGCTCGCGCGGCCGCCGCCGCCTCTACCTCACGCCCGAGTAGGCAAGGGGCACCGGCTGCGTCTGGCGGACTTTAGCATAGCGACGTCTCAAACGCCCGTGTGCAACCCACATGAGGTACTGACTTTTTCTAGTGGACTTTTATTAGTGAAGCGACGCGACGTTTAAAACGGCTGTGTGCAACCCACACAAGGTACCAACTTTTTGTAGTGGACTTTTATTAGTGAAGCGACACGACGTTTAAAATGCCTACGTGCGACCCACACAAGGTACCTACCAACTTGTTCTAGTGGATAACGGCAGTGTGCAATACTGTGCAACCCACAAAAGGTACCTACTGTTTCTAGTAGATTTTAGCGAAGCTATGCGACGTTTAAAGGTACCAACTTTTTGTAGTGGATTTTAGTAAAGCGACGCAACGTTTTAAACGTTCGTGCGCCACCCACAAAAGGTGCCGGCTACTTTTTTCTAGCGACTTTTTAAACGCCCGTGTGCAACCCTCATAAAATAAAAACTACTTTTTGTAGTGAACTTTTATTAGTGATGCGTCGTTTTAAACGCCCGTGTGCGACGCACACAAGATACTACTTTTTTCTAGTGGACTTCTATTAGTGAAGCGATGTTTTAAACGCCCGTGTGTTACCCACAAAAGGTACTACTTTTTTCTAGTGGACCTCAAGTAGTAAAGCGATTTAAACGCATGTGTGCGTTTACATTGGTACTGACGTTTTTTTACGTGCTTAGAAAACTCTTGTGAAACATGCGTTCTTTTACGGTGCTCCTGATTTAATATCAAAAATAATATTTTATTAATGTAAACATGACATTGAACAGGTAGACATGGTTTTTTTTTTAAATCAAAAGAGTGACATTTCTGAACTTTTAGCAATAGCGTTTAGATTTGAAAGTATATTATGCTAGTTTCCAATTAGCGGGTCAAAAGTCGAACTTCTAATGAGGGTTTTCAAAAATATGATGACACCTATGTCAGCACAGTGACGTCAGGTCCAATCGACTGTCAATGGACCATCAGTTAACTGACTGATGGACTGTTGACTGGTTTTTTGCTTCGTCAAATGTATCAAATAACAGCAGCTGGACCTGACTTCATTATACTGCCATCTGGGGTCCCCATTGAAATATAATTACTAAATTCAATGGGTGTCCCATAATTTTGATAACCCTCATAGTATGACTGTGTTTTGTCGTTTCGCATTCAAAATCTAAGTGCAGATCCGCGACGGCTCTTTAAACGCGTTGAAGTTAACAGATATACTTAGATTGGGTTCAATGTCCTCTATCGACGCACTAGTTGGAAAGTAGTATATTCACTTATGTTTTTGAAGTCGATCTTTAAAATATATTTTAAAAATTGAGCAATTTTTTTTGAACGGCTTTTTACAAAACGGCCCCCTCCAATAAATTATTCGGTACAGTTCATAAAATAAAACGTCACAGAATAGTGCCACTTTTTAACATGATTTTAAATTTATTAATGAAAAAAATCCCTTGCGCTTTTTGACTTCAAAAAAGCATGACGTCACTCTTTTGTATTTCATACAAGTCTTATAGAAAATGTGTGTTTTAACGTTTAGAAAATGTCTGATTTGACGTGTTGTCATCTAGCGGATTATCCTCATTAGGCTACAACCAAATTTATATTAAATATATATATTTTGTTACTGTGTGTATGTATTTTCAAAAATGAATATATGAGACATCCATGTCTATAAAATATATGATGTGTATCATAGTTGTAGGTGTGCTATGTATGTATGACTGTATGTATTCTCATGGGTAGTAGTAAAGATGTAATCCTCATGTGCCCCAGTGTATGTTATCATCTAAAATAGTAATTTTCATGTCTGTACTATAATGTAAGTTTTGTTGTTCAAAAAGTATATATTTTACATATAAGTAAACCATAAAATGTTCAATATATTTTATGAATAGTTACTTTCCCTGACTAATAGCGTAATACATATATACGTTGTATTAGTAAAGTAACAATCGACGGTCGACAAATATACAAAATCGACATAAAAATAAATTAAATACAAGAGTGTAAACGGCGAATCAGTATTAAAAATAAAATAAATATATTACGCCCACCGTCTTATACCGGCTATAATGTTACAGCGATTTTTTTAAATAAATAGTATAATTAAAACATTGGAGACCCTTGCCATAGGGGTGACGACAGTTCGGAATGTATGATTGTAATTAGTCCATCTTTTAGTTTATCCAAAAATAATGGACCCATATTTTTTAAATTTATCAAAATAGTAGAAATTCACAAAGATACGGAGCATCAAAGTTCCGGAGTGGGGGCTTGCGATGTCACCGCTAAGTAAAATCGTATCCTAGCCGTAACGTGATGCGAAATTGAAATGGACTGTATTTTCGTTAATTTTTGTTTCTTAGAGTAAAGAAAAAATACATGTAAAATATTTTTTAGTAATCTAACCGATGGGCCAAAAATATTTTTCCAGTCGTCATGCCTACAGAGGCAGTTTGCAGTCCTAGCTGCCCTAGGCCCGGGCCTTTTCACCCTTAGGGGTTATCCACTGAGAGTGTATATCTGTCGACTGTTGAAGGGGAGGCGTTGTATCAAATGAGTGTTGTGTGTGCTCGTGTATACCTATGCGTGTCTTACTATCGAATTTTATTATGAATTAGGACCATGGATAAAACATTTTGACATTTTTCACCACGTTGGGCCAGTTGAGATGTGAATGTTAGTATGCGTATCAAGTGTGACATTATTGTTTCCGTTATGAATATATTTTATAACTATAGATTTAATATTTTGAATGCGTCTCAAATAGATTAGAAAGAGTTTAAAAGCCTCTTGACTGTCGAATTATGGCAGCCTGGACTGGTTTAACGTGCCTTCTGAACCACGGAGGAGCGCTAGATATATTATGTTTCATGTCACTTGTGGGCACAATCCAAAGTGTTTGGGCACGCAGCTGCTCTGTCTCCGAGCTCATGCCTAGTTTGAGCTCTTTCGCAAAATAACTACGTGTTTCATTGAAAAAAGTCTGTTTGTTTGATGTAGTAATTCGAACCTATTTTTAGCGCAATCAAAATTGACAAATCTTTAGTTATTTGGGTTAGGCTACACTACATCTGTTAGCACGGAACAGCACTTTTCTATGCCGCTATCCTTTTCTGTCGCCCAGAACCGTCATTTGCTAGAGCGAGAGAGAGCAACGGAACACTGCAGCACTGGCCGTGCTGTTTGTACTGACAGATGTAGACCAACCCTTAATCAAACATTTGTTTCTAAATTCTGTTAGATATATTTCTCAGAGATTTACATATCATGGGTATTTTTTACTCTTTTTATATTGTGTTAGTCAAATTGTAATGCACCACGCTTAATCAATGTATTAATAAATGTTAAGACATTCGCCGACTGCATAACGACTGAACAAATGTACGCCAAACTAGAATTTATTAACATTTATTGTGATTGATATTAATAGACTGCACCAGATGTTGATTTGAGACTTAGCGGGCGGAACTATTATGAAGTCTTTCTAAACTATACATCTTAGATCTATACATTTTAGAGAGACTGCATTAAAATCTTTCTGAATATACATTTTCATGTCAATATTATTTTGAGTTAAGAGTCCGGCGATCCTAGACTTCTCCATACAAACGTAGTACACGTTTAATTTTGAAACTACATGTCAGATTCCGGTAAAAATTGGTAATTGTAAAGAAATTGCAATTATCTAGGGTTATATTGGGTTTCCTATAGTAAAATTATGAACTGGAAAGAAAATATAACGATTTAGAAGTTTCCCATACTAATGGTCAAAAATGATATAAAACACTATATTCTATTTCAAGTTCATATTTTTACTCTCGGAAACTAGTTATAAACCTAGATAATTGCAATATCTTTGAAATTACAAAATTTTGCCCAAATCGGACATGTCGTTTTGAAATAAAACGTTGACTACGTTTGTATGGAAAGTTGTATTTTGGTCTAGGGTCGGGGGACCCTTAAGGAGAAAATTCAAAATATAGGTAAAGGGCCGACCCAGTTATCTCGTTAGCTGAGTGTATTAACTAGTTTGTCATGTGCAAAGGGGCAAAGCTGCAGGCCGCTCTAGATCGGTCATTTTGGAAATCCATGGGAGGCCTATGTCCAGATGTGGACGTTATGCGGCTGAAATGATGGTAATGAATGGGCCAATGTGTTTAGGTCTTGTCCCATTATCGACGGGACGTCACTGCGACTCGACTCACAGTCAAACAATGACATGTCAGTTTTAGACAGTGCTCCTAATGTCGAAATAAAAAAAATGTGTATTCAAAGCCCTCCAGTACAATCGAAAACCCCATGGTAAAGAGGTTAGATTCCAGACTTGACTTTTCTAAGTCCAAAGGGAATCGTACGACGAATACAAACATCTTCAGATGAACGTGACCATTACACTGAATACATCGACTACGCTTGCACTTGGATTGTCTTTCTGCCAAATACTCAAACTTAAAACCTTGAACTAGGTACTACTCAAACTTGATCGCCTTGCCAAAATATGTACAGTCTATTAAAAAAATATAACTGAATAAATGAATAATTTGTACGAGCTCCACAAGTCTCAAATTAACATAGCGTACTGAGTATATTCACAAGTATATTGTTTTAAAATGAGGTTGATGTTTTGTATATTTTAGAAATACTATATCGTGGTGGCGTGTTCATTCAAGTTATTGATAATCGTGTTTTACGGGTTAGTTTAAATAGATACATTTAAAGTTTTATGACACAAAATTTATTTATTAAAAATTGACAGACAGTCTATTCAATGTTTTCAGTGTTATTCTTCATTGTTTATTTATTTTCATCGTATGTTAAATAATTTACTGTATGACAGTACTGATATATTGTATTTAATATGATTATATCGATGTTTATCTATATTATAGGTATAAAACGAAGACTAACTTTATTACTTGGTTTAAACCGCTATTCACCCGTATGAAGTTGACAGTGACGTAAGAGAAGTTGACTTATGGCGGAAGGTCATATTGTTTTGGCCGGATAATGGTGTAAACCGAGTACTACAAGTAAGTCCGTGTTTTATAATAGGACGGTATATGTTTTATATATGGTAGTTTTGGATAAGGAAGGGTTATTGTAAGTACATATTGTCGAGTTTATCATCGTGAGGGGTTAAGACTTGGCTCGTTTTATATTTACATGTGTTTGTGTGCAAGAGCGGCTGTCATTTGTTTGGTGAGCTGTAAAGATCTAGGGCCGATTTCATCGTTTTCGAGTTTAGCAAAACTGAGTTTAACATAACTGAGGGCCGATTTCATCGTTTTCATTGATAAACGAGTTTAGCAAAACCGAGTTTAACATAACTGAGTTCAAATGTTTGATTTGATCTCGATCAACTTCAAATGAATTTCACCGTCAATTCGGAGCAAATTTTTGATCGCGTTTACGAAAACGAAGTTCACCTAAACTCATAGACAAAAAAGCACAGATTACAGTAAAAATCATGTGATAGTTTTCATTTCACGCAGAAAATATGAATAACAGATAAGCAAAACTCATTGATTTAAAACCGGTAAAGAATCGCGAAGGAACGGAACGTAAATTAAAAAGTATTTACCTACCTATGTCAATATTGTCAATCAAAGTTGTCAAATCTCGGCATTGACTTGACGTTTGTTTGATTGAACGCGTTTAGAAGCGTTAAACGGCCAATATCGGACGTTCAGATTGTTGAACGCGTTTAGCCTTAAACGCGATCAGTTTTTGTCGATGAAATCCAAAAGAACCAGTTTACGTGCGTAAACGAGTTTAGCTTCAATTGATCGCGTTTTACTGCAACGATGAAATCGGCACTGAGTTCAAATGTTTGATTTGATCTCGATCAACTTCAAATGAATTTCACCGTCAATTCGGAGCAAATTTTTGATCGCGTTTACGAAAACTAAGTTCACCTAAACTCATAGACAAAAAAGCACAGATTACAGTAAAAATCATGTGATAGTTTTCATTTCACGCAGAAAATATGAATAACAGATAAGCAAAACTCATTGATTTAAAACCGGTAAAGAATTGCGAAGGAACGGAACGTAAATTAAAAAGTATTTACCTACCTATGTCAATATTGTCAATCAAAGTTGTCAAATCTCGGCATTGACTTGACATTTGTTTGATTGAACGCGTTTAGAAGCGTTAAACGGCCAATATCGGACGTTCAGATTGTTGAACGCGTTTAGCCTTAAACGCGATCAGTTTTTGTCGATGAAATCCAAAAGAACCAGTTTACGTGCGTAAACGAGTTTAGCTTCAATTGATCGCGTTTTACTGCAACGATGAAATCGGCACTTAGTCATAAAAAATACAAACGTTTGTCTCTGTTTTAGTTAAAATATGTTATGTCTCGTTCTTTCAATGTCAAATATTCAAAACAGGGAAAGGGACAAAACATATTTTAACTAAAATAGGTTTAGCAAACGGTAGTTACTTTTTATGAATATGAGGGTAAATAGATAGCCCGAGCCGAGGCTGCCTTGTAGGGTAGTAATAATGAGCGAGATGAAACTAATTTACAGTAGAATGTACAGGGTTACTTTAGCAACACCGGCAACTACACAACAACAAACTGGCTAGATCACCTATACAGGGTGACTTTTTACCCTCCAACCAAATTACTGGAGCAAGTTCAGTCTATAATACTATTTTCTATAAAAAATTATATTAAAAATCGATAAAAAATGTTTTCTGAACGCTGATTTGTATGGGAAGCTGAATTTTTTTTTTGTTTTTCGATAATTGTTGTTATAGAAAGTAGTGCAGTGTCATGGACTGAACCCTTCCAGGCATAGCTGTTTAAATGACGGATCGTCCAAATAGTTTGATTGCCTTTGTGTTAAGTAATTCAAGACTCAAAACTTGCTCCAGTAATTTGGTTGGAGGGTAAAAAGTCACCCTGTATAGGTAATCTAGCCAGCTACTTGCACACAATGGTGTAGATATTGCGAGGTGTTTAAAATCCCTCGTGCGAAGGGCGCAAGCCATATAGCATCTAGTGCGGACACTGTCATGCCCCGGACGTTTTTCCTTTTCATTCGAATTTCGTAACAAGCGCATGAAAATAAAGTTGCAATTCTAACTCGGAGTCGGACTTTCGTGCTCTAATGGATCATGTCCATTAAATAAATAAATAAATATATAGGGACAAATTACACTGATTGAGCTAGCCCCAAAGTAAGTTCGAGACTTGTGTTATGGGATACTAACTTAACGATACTATATTTTATAACAAATACTTATATAGATAAACATTGGTCAATAACTCAGTCGAGGTCTCCCCGTACGCGGACTAACGACCAATGAAGCCATAAGTCGATACAGTGGTCGTTATGGCGACTGCGGGTATACCCACATGCTGTATATCAACTGTACATTATTCTGCCGACTAGTGAAAACTACTCCCCGCATGCGTATCGGAAATCTCGCAGCCTAAATTCGAGCTACATCAACTAGTGAAAACGGTCGCCTGCACGCATGCACGTAACCGTTTTCACTAGTTGATGTAGCTCGAATTTGGGCTGCATCAGGCTGAAGGCTGAAGGCTCGAATCAGGGTGAAGGAGATTTCCGAAACGCATGCCATAGGGCACGCCTTATGGCATGCTCATCTAAAATGGATTGTTTAAAGGTGGTCAATATAGTGACGAGTAATTGCTTTAGTCCAACTAGTTTTAAAATGAGTTTTCGCCGAAAGTGGCCACTTCTAATAATACTTTCAGCGGTCGTTAATGGAATGATTTGAAGGTTTTTCTGGAATTGATAGAGGTCAAATTGTTGATGGGCGAAATTTGAATCATGTTAATAGGCGATGCGGCTAGCAACCCATCACTATTTTGATTCCTTTTCCATATTAACGCCCACCACCACGCTAAGCGTGGCCTTTGGGCCTAACGGCCCTAGGCTCTGTTTACCCCGTCAGGGATATAAACGTGAAAATGTATCTGTATCAAATTGTTGATTGTCACCGTGTTTACTTTTAAACAGTTTGTTTCGAATGAGGGCGCAACTTCTACTGGGTTCTGCTATCATTCGGCGTGTTCAAATTGCGACTTTATGTCCATGCTTTTTGTGAGAATTTAAATGGAATGGAGCGAAGCATGCCCCGCGGGCCCCGCGGCAGGTCTAGTGTGGCTTTTGCCAAACGGTTTCCGCCTCGTGCGACGGGGTGCGATCGACGGGATAAAGTATTCTTTGTCGCGTCTGAGTGAAATGCATTCTTATATTTGTATGTATGTACTGTGTACTCTCTTTGTAGCTTAAGATTTTTGTATATCGTGTGAATATCAAGAGCAGTGATCAAATGATTAGTCTTCATATTTAACCTATACTATAAGAATTTTACTATATTAAATAATACAAAGAAGTGTTCCCATCTACATATATCATGTTTACAAACTTTGTAACGTTTCGGAACTAAGATTTTTTTTCACTATATTCATAATTGTAAATTCCGTAAATGTAATATTATTTAAAATTAAATTTATTGTAAAATATATCTTACGCCAAAGACAATAACGTCTATTGTTACAAGTACTTAACACTAATCAGAAATGTACATTCGTCTCAATAATCATTATACAAAGTTCAAATTTATGACGTATATGACATGTTTATGAATGTATTGATCTAATTTATTCCATTTCACATATTGTTTCTTTAGATCACGTGTACAGTACAGTCGACTTTAAAAGTAAAAAACCTGAAAACCATTAATGAACACATATACCTTCACTTGATAACAATGAATTTGTAGATTCTTTTATGAGAATAAATTTCTTTAACCATATTTTTCCTGTCTGTAATAACAAGGGTAGCTAAAACTCATTTGAGTGGTATTATTTTCTAATATACAAATTAAAGTACCCAATCAGTTTTTATTAATAATTGAAATGTTCCTCATTAGGTACTTGTTTTTGAATATCCCAAACTCGAGGATAATTTGACATTAAAATGTCCCATTGCTTATCGGATGACCAATGATTGGAATTTTTGGTTATAAACAAAATTTTGTGAGAAGTCCAAACGGAAGTTCTCAAAAAATGTATAATGCCTAGCTAGTAAGTTAATAACTTACCTGGTTAGCTAATGGTGCAATAAAACGTATATTATATGCCTCTGGTACAATATATGGTCCCATTTAATATTTGAATGTCGACTGTAATAAATAAAACGTCTCTACTAGAAGACTAAATAATATTACTGCAATGTTCAAGAAAGTTTTTAACTCCATTTATATTTTCTCCCATCACATCTGTATTCAGTGTCATTCACTTCTCTATCTAGTCAAAAGTTTCATTCACATGTAATGTAAGGCATTTTTCACACCAAGCGTTAATTTTACGGCTGCAATATGTAAGCATTAAAAAAAACCTTGTGAAATAGACTGAATTTACCATGGTATTATAGTCTGTTCGGTCAAATGCTTCGCAGCACACGCACGAACTATTTTGTAATGTATGAAATTTTATCATTCGCTTATTTCGATTAACGTAACTGTAACGGATTAAACAAAGATGGCGCCCATCATAGGTCAACCAACGTAGTTGTTGACCCGTTAAAAAAAATGCTTCGGTGATAACTTTGGTGTGAACAACGCCTAGGCACGATATCCAATCCATCCAAGTTCACTACTTTTTTTTATTTATGATATCTGATGACGCTTTGATGGATTCCTGGTTTTGTGCCTAAATTAAAACATTCATGTAAAGTCTAATTTTAGAAATGCAAGAAAAGTGGTCAATGACCCGATTTGACTCGTTTCTACCTCTCTTAGGCGTAAGCCACATTGGAACTGGCACTGACGTCTTTCCATTCCATTCGAATGTCTTATAGAGCGCATGGAAGTCATGTCATGTCAGTGCCCGCGCCAGATTTATGTGGCTTGCGCCTTATGACAATCGCTGTCGAATTATGCTAGACGATCGTCGTATACCTATTTATTATAACCTTTACAATTTTAATGGTAGTGACAAACTTTCTGGAAAACAGGATATGGAAATCAACGTGATTTCCCATACCCATTTTTTGTATGTTCCTGTAAAATTGTGCAATACTTTAACGCCGTGAATTGAGCAAGTAAAGAAAACAACGCAAAAACTCATATCGGGTCAATGACCTTTTTTCCTGCTCACAATATCCTAACTTTAGAAACGAACAATTTTGTATACTTTTTTATACTTCTATTTTAAGTCCATTTTCCATGTACTTACGACTGTGAACTTGCATTGCAACAGATATGGGTAACCATCGTTGTGATACTGTGAACCCGACGCCGTAGTCTAGGCTAGAGATCTTACTTGATGTGATTAAATAGTTTGTCATATTTTAATGTATGCCTGGGTTTTATTTTTTTACCTTAACCACAGAATAAACTACTTGGACCATGCCTACCCATCGCCATGTAAACATAATTATTTTAGACTAAGAGGGGGCCGTATGCAACCCTACCTCATCGAGTAGCAAAATGTGACATATGTAGGGTGTTACATATGAAAAAGATATGTCTTAATGTACAGGGTTGCCTGGGCCTAACCTGGAGCATTTTGTACAGTCAGCAAAAAAGCGATACACATGTACGCCTTTACGACTAAACTCTGTCTAGACTGATACCTTAAGGGCTAGCCCTTAAGGTATTTTATCATCATTTCAGCCGCATAACGTCCACTGCTAGACATAGGCCTTTCCCAAGTATTTCCAAAATGACATATCTTGAGCTGGCTGCATCCAGCGCCTTCCAGCGACATTGGTAAGGTTGTCTGACCACCTAATGTGTCGTACGCTTCGCTTGCCAGTACGTGGTCGCCATTCAAGAACCTTTTTGCCCCATCGCCTCATTTCAACGAGCTAATTTACGCCGTGTAGTTTTCGGCAGAGTAAGTAGAATATAGGGCCACTCGCAAGTCCTCTCGTGGATGTTGTAGAAGGCGACTTAGGAATACAAGCTAAACAAAGCTTATAAACATCAATGAGACCTCTCCAACCCGTCTGGCCAACGAGGAGAGTGTAGGCCAAGTCCTCTAGCTGCTCTGGCCAAGTATGGCTCTGGTAGAGAGGGTCGTGCTCCTGCAGTGGAGACATAAAGACCTGATAATAATTAATCAACGTGGTAAATATAAATTCATACATTAAAACTTCTCACGATTTTTCGATGTAAAAGTAGCTTTAGGATACTCGTATCATTATTTAGTGATCATTTAGAATCCCTGATAGTTTCAGTGTGTTGCTATTCTCATAACAGCTTGGTCGCCCGTTATGTCAGTTGCTTATCAGGGGCGTCTGCCGTGACGAGCAGAATCGGGTGCCTCAAAGCATGGCAGCCTGATTGCTCACAACTCCACATTTAGGTAAGATGCTTTTATAATAGATTATTAATGTATATGTTACCGTTAAAATGCAGAATACGTTAATGTGCACATTAACTAGATAATCCGCAGATTTCATAAACTTTAATTAAAGAAGCTTATTTTTGCACTTTACCTAGCTAGTCTGCACAGTAACGAATGGTACATCGAAGTCCACTCCTCCGCACACCTCTATCCATATCCATAACAAATTTAGCATTACTTTATAAATCACAGTTCTAACCTAACCTACTTTTCTGGCAGCAAGTCTTTTCTGGAATGGTCACAGTTCTAACCTAACCTTGTTTTCTGGTAGCAAGTCTTTTCTGGTATGGTCACAGTTCCAACCTAACCTAACCTACTTCTCTCGTATGGTCACAGTTCTAAACTAACCTAACCTACTTTTCTGATAGCAAGTCTTTTCTGACTTTCCTTTGTTTATAAAATACTATAGGACCTGTTTTATGGAATTTACCGTATGCCTGGTCGTAAGTCTGCAGATTACCTAGTAAGTCTGCAGATTATCTAGTTGTTGTAAGAACTCAATCCATTTTTTCCACTTTAACTAACTAAGCCAGATAATCTGCAGAATACCTACCAGTAATCTGCACTCTAACTGATTTACGAAAATTAACGGTAACATATATATATAAACGGGCTTAGCACGATCCTTTAGTGTCGAATAAAAAAGAAGCAGTTAGTGTAGTGTGAAAAAAAATTATAGCCCTACTTATTCCTATTTTTAACCCCCGACATAATAGAGGAGTATTATAAGTTTGACGCTAATATCTGTCTGTCTGTGCCATCGTAGCTCTCGAACGGATTGACCGATTTCGATCCATGTTTGATGAAAGTTTGTATAGCAACAGTTCAAAAGTTGTTGGGGGTGAACGCAGCTGGGGGTTTAAAGTTTCCCTGGCAAATAAAATAGATATTTCCGACGTCGAAAAACAAAATGAAAAATTCTTTTTCCACTTAATTGTCAGGTGGCCCCATAGAAATTTTATCAAAATCGATTTTGTTGTGTAGTTTGGTGTCGAAGTCGGTTTTTGATTTGTAAAAATAATATTAATGAGTATTCGGTGCCGTGTACTATGAAAAATATATCGCAAGTACCTACCGATATTTTGCCAAATACCTACCTAAATATTTTTGAAGTGAAAATGTTTTAGGCGCGTCGCGTTTAGTTTTTTGCACGGAAAGCGTTTTTTGAGATGGGGAAAAATACCATTGAACTCGCGACATCTTTACCGACACCAAGTTTTCATTTCTGTCGGCCCTCCTGCATGGAGTGCCCCTGTTTTTCATCCTTGGTAGATTTTCTTCCTGGCAGATATGCAACTTCAAATTACTTCTTATTACAGTTGCCTG
The DNA here is from genome assembly GCA_963555685.1 of Acrobasis consociella. Lineage (NCBI taxonomy): Eukaryota > Metazoa > Arthropoda > Insecta > Lepidoptera > Pyralidae > Acrobasis > Acrobasis consociella. Next base: position 2,226,897 of record OY743116.1, read on the forward strand.
TGACCGCGTTTTAAAATTCCCTCGAGAACGTCGCCATTTCTAGTGATAATTTTACACTGGAACTTTCTCGCTTCACGCACAGTATTTAGACGCGGGCACACCTCGTAAAATACAAAATCAACTTACATTATTCTACATTTACCCATCGTGAATATGAAATTTTGACCTGTTATAAATGGAAAAGGGTTGAAAAGAGTGGTCTGCTTAGCTAGCATGGTCTTGCCATAAACATTTTTAGACAATTTATGCCTCACTACCACAAACTCTTCGGAGGCACCTCTTTCCATTAGATAAAAGACTAAATAAAGCTTGACAGCTTCCCATTTCAAAGTTGTCATGGCCTGTCAGAATTGCACTTAAATATTTTAAACACTTAAAAATCCCCTAAGCGGTGGTTACATTGCGCTCGTAACATTAATTTACTTCAAAATTATAAAATTATGGTAAGTAGGCACCTCCCTCCTTAATTTACACTAGGTCTATGACATAGTACCTACTCGGTAGGCACCTATCACAAGTTATTTTTGTGTTCAACGCGTTCAACATCAACATTAAAGAAAGTTCAACTTTAGCTACACATAAAACACCAAAATGCTTCATTTATCGCGAGATATCACTGTATTTGTAATTATCAATATGGTTTGTATTTGCAGGAAGACGAAATCGAAGACCTCGTAGGTGACGTGAAGTACACAGACTCTCAAAAAAGTGTAACCACCTCGAACGTGTACTCCCTGGACTTCACGGACAGCAGCTCAGACAAAACAGACAAACACAACTCTTCAGGCAAGGACACCTACGTTATCGACTGCGACAGTGACGAAAGCGAAAAGACCTTTCCGCTTATCAACCGCACACGACTAGCTAAGAAACCAGATGTCGTGAAACCATCATATATCAGTCGTAATATTTCAGCCATTCAAATAGATATCCCATCCACGCAAATTAAACATGACGCTTGTATGCAGTACGAATCGTCTGTGAATACAAATAGGTCTGTTACAGCAAGCATCCAGAAATGCTCCTATACTGCGCAAGAAACTTTCACGCAGACCAGCAAAACTATTTTAGAGCTAGCTGCCTGTGAATCCGCTCTGAAAAGTGCCCATAAAAATCTCGAAACACAAACGTCAATGCTATCCATAACTGAAAATACGACAGTTGAGTATAAAATAGAAATCGCGGAATCGTGTACAAGTATAACTGATAATAAATCACATTTGAACGGTAAAAAGATCACAACACAACAGTTTTACAACCTTACAGGCAATCCTCTCCTAAATAATACGATCGACGATAGGTCTTCTAAATTTCCTATGTCAAGAACGGAAAGCGGAGCTGCAGACAAAAGTGATAGCTGCAGCTCAAACAGTGAAATAATTAATATCATAAATGACGATTCAGACGAAAACTTCTCTAGCGATGATCAAAATGAAAGTAAAAATTTGTCAGATTCTAATTTTGATGTCGATGAAGACTCGTTGATGGAAAAATGTGATCTAAGGCAAGACGATCGCGATAGCATCAGCGATATCACCTCTTTGTGCAATGACGTCGATGACTTTTATAAGAAACTGACTCAGAAAATAGAAAACTCGTCCCCAGATAGATCGTGCGATTCAAAATCGCAAGAAGATCAAGACATAACGGATCGTCGTCTCGGATTATTGACTCCTTTAACTGAAGAGTCGACAAAGAAAAACAGCAGTGTTCTTTTGGATATTACACCTAACGGTGCTATTAGTTCAGAACCTACAGAAAGAAGAGAAAATAATTCCAGTCGCATGCCACAGGAATCTAACACGAATCATTTAAAATTACCTCCCATAAGTAACACCTCAAATTCGGATAGTACGCATTACAGATATACAGTGTCGATCAATCCCTTGAAGCAACTTTCGCAAAAGGCCATGGCGTTGAAATGTCTGTACGACGGACAGGATCGGTGGGAAATTACTTCTAAGGAGTTAGCTTCTGGAGAAAGCATGATGATTAGTGGGCGAAGTGGTATGCTCTCAAATTTGTAACTCATTTAAGAGTCAGGCTGTTGTTGGCCTTAATAGCCAACAATACTATAAAATTGCAATACTTACTCGTAAAACATAAGAGTAGTTAGCACCATAAAAGAGTAAGACAGTAAAATAAATAGTGTTAGTTTCCTATTGATGTTATCCTAGAAGCAAACATTGTCTGATAAATTCTACCATTAATACAATCTGTACTGTGACGCAAACTCAACAAGTTGTACTGTAATGCAATCTCAAAAGTATTTGTAATAGTTCTACTTCATACGATCTGATATACACCTGGCAATTTCCAGTTCCATTAGAAGAAAGAGAGAAGGTCAACATCCAGCTGCCGCCGATAGAAGGGCAATTCAGAAGTGGCAGTCGCCAAAACACGGAGCTGTGCGTCAAAGGCGAGCAGGCGTTCACCAACTCGACTGCTTCCATCAGCATAAAAAAGAGGATAAAAGAGCTAAAGATGAGTAACCATGAAGGCTCTCCAAATAGGTACTTAATTCACTACTTACTGGATGTGTTCCACACGGTTGTCAGATTTTTCATGACGTCAAAACGCAACTGACATAGCTTGACGACTGCCATACATGATGATAACAGCCGGGACCCAATGCAATAAAAATGGTTGAACCGTTTTTGTGCCGTGCCTTCCGAAGCACGGAGGAACTCGAGAAAATAGTTTGCCACTTGTGGCCACTCATTCACCCATCCAAGTGCTGATCACGTTTGTTTTAATTTACGAAAGCTTTCAGCTTTCTCTAAGAATTTCTTTACTAGGATAAAACTAGAAGTAGGAAATAGTATATTTATCACATTAGTGCGCAACAATTCTTCTGATACGTAAAAAATGTGCTTGTTAATGCGCAAAAGTATGCATACCTGACTGTAGAAATCTAACTACTCGGTCGATAGTACATAAGACATTTAAAAATCCAAACCTTCACCATATATGTATGTTGTTAACAGAAGCCTGAATATGAAATAATTAATTTACCCTTAAGTGAGTAGAACTAACGTATTACAAACTTTGCTGTCGGTATTATATGTAGCGTCTGACTGATTCTCCTGATCAGGAACCAACGGAGTAGGAGCGGCTCCCCTTGCAGCATCTCCCCCAACGAGAGCAGACTTGGGGACGTCGCCGATCGGGGGTGTGAAGTGCTGTGTTCGGAACTCTTGCGGAGGCTCCGGTCGTCCTCCTGGTATGTTTCTTGCATCAAGAATTTCTTTCGTGGGCGGACAACAGCATCTTGAAGATGATCGCAAATAAGCTGGTGTTAACCACTCCTGCGTCACGTCGAGGGTTTGCTGTTTGCTTTGCAGGAGTGATCTACATGTTACCAATCCCTAGTTTAATTACCTAATTACTAACAGAATTTATGTTCGATAATAGTTAAAGGAATTTTAATTGACATAAATATGCCAATGAATTATCAAAGGAAAGTATATTTTTGTGCCCTTTGTGTGGGAGTTCCGTAAGGTTTTAATTTGGGACCTCTGATATTTTCACCGATGGCCGACGGGGCAAAAAGGTTCTCGAGTAGCGACCAAGAACCGGCAAGAGCAGCGTAGAACATCCAACTTTTAGGTGGCCGAAGGACCTGAGCAAAGTTACACGAAATCGCTGAATGCAGGCCGCTTCTAGTCGGTTAAATACCAATAGTTTATCTTATACCTGCTTCTTTTAGCATCACGTTTTCTTATTGCAGGATGGAAACAGCAGAAACTTTAGAAGACATGCCAAAAGTATTAGAAAAGTTTTGGAGCGCTATCACGGAAAATCGGATCGCTGACCTAATAAGACAAGTAAACTATATTGTTATAAATCTATTCCATTTGTAAAATATCCCTAATTATTTTATTTAGTTTGTCAACTATATTATCTAGAAATAAAGGATCCATATTTTTTTAGTTTAGCAAAGTAGTAAAAATTCACAAAGATACAGATCGTGACGTCTCGCGAAATTTAAATGCGCTGTAACTTCGTCATTATTTGCTAATCCTAAGAAAGAAGAGATACGTATACATATAAATACGTATATATCATACTTTTAATAATCTATCTAATGAGAAAAAAAATTGACCACATCCGTATTGAGTTAGTTAAATATCTTCAATGTCCTGAGAAACAAGAAAAAACTTAGAATTAATATCTAGCTATACTCTTCCCGCTCGGATCGCAAACGCCGATTGAGGCAGTGTAGAGGGATTGATGCCTTTTTCCATCTTCTCGCTATTCATAACCACGCTAACAAGCCTGCTTGCTGTCCTAGGCTTCGCCTGCTTAGAGCCGCAAAAACAAAAATGCGCTGTCTGCCCGATAAGTATGTAAGAAATATAATTTATTATACAAATATACATATTTTCACGCCTGTTTCCCATGGGGTAGGCAGAGACTACGGATTTCCTTCGATCCTTGCAAAACTCTTGCTTCGTCAACACTAATGTTTTATGTCTGAACATTTTCCAGGTGAGTGCACATGTGGAGTCGCCCCGGACGCAGGTGTCCCGCACCGCTTGCAGCACCCTCGCTGCTATCATTAAGAACACAAACTATACAAAAAAACCGGTATTTATTACCTTATTTATGTATGTCTAAAAAGTGCGTCAAACTATCAATAAATTTATTAGAATTTCTCTACCCTTACCACTGAGGTCTGTTAAGTAAATGATGTCTCAGTTTCTTTTCAAATTATTTATTTCAAATGGACTGCACCCCAAAAAATTCATGTATCGCTTTCTATTTTTAAACACACCAAAAACAAACTTTGAACAGGATTATGGAGGTTATTAGGATCATTCTCAACAGGGGCTTTTGAACAAAGGCTTAAGTTAATCTCTGGACGAAGCGATAGGATTCTCAGCGTAAGACACTTCATAAAAAAAACATGCAGGACTTCTACGAAGCTGTGACGACTCTGCTGATCAAGACCGGCAGCTTCAGCCGGCCGGTGCGGACGGCCGCCAACCTGGCGCTGGATGAGATCGTCTGCGACGTCGACCTCACGCACTGCGTCACTGCGCTCTGCTTGCACGGCGTTGGGTTGGTACACCTATACACACATTAGTAGCACTTGCGCAAGTGAAGCGACCACAAGTGGCATAAAAATTTCTCGAGCTCTTTCGTGTTTTGCAAGGCACGTTCAGTCATTGGTCTCTCTGTTATCGTTCATGTCAGTCGTCAAGTTTGAAGCGGGAGCAAGGTGATATGCTCGACCGCCACAAAGGGAAGATATTCCATCTCCCATGCTGGTCTGGGAGAAATAAAAAAACTTAGAATGTACCAGCTGCTTCTCTTCCCACGCAGATCGTAAAAGCCGATCGAGAGAATGGACAAAAATGCAAATCATGTTAACAGGCGATGTGGCTAGCAACCCATCACTGTATTGATGCTTTCCATCTTCTCGCCCACCATGACGCTAAAAGTGGCTTTTGGGTCTTGCGGCCCTGGGCTCTGCATAGAACCGCAAGACCCAAAATGCTCTGTCTGCCCCATTAGGGATAAAGACGTGATAGTATGTATGTATGTATGTATTCCATCCAGGCATTTACGCGGAGAACCGCGGCTCCGACGGTGTGTCGTAGGAAGTTGTATTTATAGTTAGTTGCAACCAGAATCGAGATGTAGATACCGCCATCTTGTGTGATGCTTGTGAAATATGGAATCTGAAAAATATAACTTTACTGCTTAGAAAGTAATGAGTGATCCTATCGAAAGCCTTGGTATAATTTCATAATACCCAGGCACAAAAGCGGTCTGGTCCGCGGCGCAGCGGCCAGACTCCTGGTGGTGTGCTGCGCGCTCGCCAGCGGAGGCCGGGAGCTGCTGAGGGCGCGGCCTCCTTCCGCGGCCAACGCGCGGCGACTGGCGCTGCAGTCTTTGTCAGCCCTACTGTCCGATAAGAACACTGAAGTGAGGTAAGAGAAAACACCTTCGAATACTTCTAGAATTACTCTAATTTATATCATCATCATCAGGTCTTTTAAGTCTCCACTGCTGGAGCACGACCCTCTCTGTACTACCAGAGCCATACTTGGTCATAGCAGCCAGATGACTTGGCCTACACTCCCCTCGCTGGCCATTGGTTGGAGAGGTCTTATTGTTGTTTACATGCTTTGTTTGGCTTGTATTTCCTAAGTCGACATTCACAGGAGGACTTGGAGTAGTCCTATTTTACTCTGCCGGCAACCACATGGCGACACTAAAGATATTATATATGTCTAATGGACACTCAAGAAGGCCAAGATCGAAATGGGGGATTTTACGACCGGCTGACATCAAACCTTTGGGAATGTAGTTGTAGAAATAACGCTTTGGTTGCGTTTTACGTCATCCATTGGAAAATATAGAGTGCACCTTTTCTATATGCTGAAAACCATACGACCAACTCACAGAACTTGAAGAATACAGAAATAAGAAGTATGTTTATGTAGTTATGTTTATAACATTATGTATCTTGTCTATTTTTTTTTTATTGTACACACAAATTATCTCTTTCTTCCCATTTCCTCTTTCGGGTCTGCTGGAAGAAATTTGGTTTTGAAAAATGTTTACTATTAAAAATCTTTTATTTGACAATTTTTAAGTGAACATGAACTAATTGAATTAAAATAAACTCAAATGCAGAAACACTTGTGTCATTCAAGTCCAGTTAGTTTGTAATTCTGAAACAGCATCAGTAAGACTAATAATAATCTGACAAGTGTAAGTGTAAGTCTGTTAACAAACTTACTGGTGTTGACAGACTTACACTGCTTGTCTTACGTTTCGTTTGCTTGGTTTCCGTTCCGTTAGATTAAATTAGCTATCGATACGTTATACAGAAAGTACGCCGAGCGCCTGTACACGATGCTGCGGCCGCTCAGCAACTTCGAGGCTTTTTACCTGACCGACGTGGACGTGGACGTGGCCACCAGCCAGATGAAGAAGTACGACCACGTGCTCAGCGCCAAACACTCCAGGTGATGGTACTACACCCCGTTAGTTGCAAGGACCTGAGTAGAGACTGGCCTGGACACTAGTGGGCCATGCGAAACGATATTCAGTTTTCGTGTCCGCTTTTCGCTTTTTCCTACGCCAAAATGTTTAAAGTAAGATTAGCAATGATCAAACACTGACTACTACCGCTCGCTGTTCTAACTCGTGTGTATAGTGAGGTGTCGTTGCGGTGTTATGAACAGTTTTATAGTTGTGGAGGCACCAGTGTCTATCTTGTTTTAAATTAAAAGGTTGTTATCTAAGTTTTGCAGCCGCTATTATCTGATTAAAAATTCAAGATGTCCTTAAAATAATCGTGAATTGGAGATCTATGAGCTCTGCAAAATCAGATAACGCGTTAACGTTAAAAACAGTAGATAGGCTGTTTTACTTTTTATGTTTTCGGTTAATATTTTGTATAAAACAAAAAATACAACTGAAAAGAAATATTTTTTCAAACAGCAATAATAGTAATAAGCATTTTAAATATAAGAGTGGAGGCGTGGCGGGGACATCTCACTATCTCTTTCGTACGTGCAAGACCTAATAGCAGTGACGTCAAGAGTGCTGTACGTGCATCCTTTTTCTGTTAAGTACTTGACAGTTTCCTCTTTCATCAGATTTTAAAAGCTTATGTCTTATTTATTTTGGGCAGATTAAAAAGAAACATTTTGTTCTTGGTATCGGATTGTGTTACTTATTGATACGAATAATAATTTGATTAAAATACCAACATACTTACCATACCATGTTCTAAACTAATCCGTGTATCATGCTGAAAATGCTGGCCACAACGCATCTTGTGTTTTTTTTATTTATGTACAATATTATTTATGTTACATTTATTTATAAAAGTTAACATCTCTTTTAGGAGTGTATTAAGGCCATACCCAAATTTTACGGGGTCCAGTGGCGCCCTCATTTAAAATAAATCGTTTAAAAGAAAACGGAGATATCATTTAAAATTGTGTCTTGACCAAGTTCTATATACTCATTCAAAGTATTTTTTAAACTACTTTTTATAGTTTACAGCGAGAACGTGAAGCTTTTCTACGCACATTTGCGAAAAACGGCCACTTTTGGCTAATGTGCGTAGAAAAGCTTCACGTTCTCACTTTAGACTATAAACTGTAGTTCATAAAATAGTATAAAGGATTATCTAGAACTTGGTCAAGACACAATTTTAAATGATATCTCCGTTTTCTTTTAAACGATTTATTTTAAATGAGGGCGCCACTGGACCCCGGAAAATTCAGGTATGGCCTTAACAACGTGAAATGACGTGTTTAATAAAATATCAATCAGTCAATTGAAAAGGAGACCGTATTTTGAGTCTTTTAGTGCTTTTCTGACGAAATCAAAATAACGAAAGTTAAAATGTCGATAAGAGTTCGTTTAAAAATACTTTATCAGTCCATTGTTTAAGATAGAATTTGTTGTTATTGTTAATTTATCTGCTAGCCTATAATTTACATAATATCGGGCAGCGGTGATACGCGAGTGTTGGAACTGGATTTTTCGTAAACATTGCTATGTGTGGCGTACGTACCTATATGTATACCTATTCTTTGTTTAATATCAGCGGCAGTTATGTTGTCCGAGTCTGGTATGCGATTGCCGCATGTCTGCATATTTGAAGGGAGATCACGTCACAAAGAACTTTCTGACTGCATTTTCATAATTAAGTATGTAAATACTTAATTATGAAAATGCAGTCAGAAAGTTCCGTCTTGACAAGGCTCTTAGCTGTAGAGCTCATTGCCCGTCATCAAACGCTGGTTTAAGAACAAAACATTGCTGGATGGACAACAGCCAAAGTCAGTTTTTTTAATGGTCAAAGTCATAAATAATCTATTCGTATGTAAGTAAATCTATTTGCTAAATCTTGATTTCTGTGTGAGTAAAATAAAATCATTATAAATTTCTTAAAATAGGAATCATTAAGTATATCCTTTTCTGTGCTTTGTCAGTAACGTATCTCCATTGTGCTGAAGCTATGCGGCAATAGCGTGCTAGACTCATACCCTTCGCTGTTGTGCCGTTTTCGTATTATTGTAAAGTTGTGAAGTGTGTAAAAGTAACGTGTGACCCGATGTTGATAATAAACCCTGTAGATAATCAGGATTGTTTTTTTTTTACAACGGAGTCATTCTCAGTAAGTATAAATATTTTGTAATCGCTTCTTCTTATCGTGTGGTTTAGTGACTAACACTAGTGTCAGAGTTTTTAAACGGCCTTAAAGGCCTCTGACATGGTTTTAGGTAACGACCAATGTCAAAGACAGTGACCGGGACCGACGGCTTAACGTGCCCTCCGAAGCACGGATCATATTACTTATCGTACAATTAGGTGATCAGCCTATAATGTCCTAACCAAACTAGGACAACAACACAAAGTCGTTGTCCCCGCCGGGAATCGAACCCGCGACCTCCGGGTATGAGCCGAACGCTTTAACCACTACACCACGAAGGCAGTTTCTTAATCTCATATTACTACGAGTGGGTACCTAACGGGTCACCACGGAACAGCACTTTTCTATGCTGTTATCCTTTTCAGAGCGAGGGTACAACTGGTACTGGCAGTTGTACTACTAGTTGAAGAAATGATGCTGAATAAGGAGCCATCGTGAAAACGGTCTCTACTTATACATCCCGAGTAATATATCGCTGAGATACATTCAGTACCTGGGCGACCGAGCTTTGCTCGGTTACATCTCAAACAATGACTACATTTTTTTTAACTTGTCTACAAACAATACAAAATAATATTTAAATTTGTACATAAAAAAAAAAAGTAAGTCACCGTGGGATTCGAACCCGTTACACCTTTTCTAGCGGTCCGCATCATAAACCACTGAGCCAAAATGGATGGCGGCCGGCGCGAAGAAATTAACGATCATATTCTGCGTGGAAAGAAAAACGCGTGAAAACTCGTAAACACGCGTTTTCCCAAACATAAGACTAATCTAGATCGATTGTTTACCCCACATACCAATTTTCAGCGAAATCGTTAGAGCCGTTTTCGAGATCACAGAAATGTATATACATATAAATATATAAATAAATATACAAGAATTGCTCGTTTAAAGGTATAAGATATGCATATAGTAAAGGGCCGATATGAATTGGAAAACTTTTTCCATTGGACAAAAATTTAGATCTCGAAAAATCATGATTTTTCTACGAACTTCTTCAGCCGGCCACTAGAACATCGTGCTTTTGGCCAACAGTATTAAAAGTGCTACGCAAATAGATCGCACTTACTCGTGTGTGCAACGATTGCATCCATCAAACTCAGCGATCTCATTCAGTTCATTAACTTAGATCGATGCGCTCATAATAACGTGGAAGTGACCCCGCTGCGCACGCGTCACGGGCCACTCACATAGCGACAATTCGAAAAGCATTGCGTACGCCCGCGAAATGTGCGTAGTAAGCGAACAGTTTAGCTTGACCCGTGACCATTATGGCACTCCATATGATTCACGTGTCAAGGAAAAGTGAATGGTTGCGTTTCCGTGCAATGCGGGCAGATGTACCGGTTCGGTGCGCCTGCACTGAGCGCCAGTGCAGGGCAGGTTAGATGCACTTATGATAGTAGAACGAGTAAATTATTGTCATAACTTTATATATATCTCCATATTCTTACTGACCTCCATACATGCTATAGTATTATAGCATGTATTTACTGACAATATTTTTTATCTTGTTTTTTTATCTTCACATTCTTATTAAACTCTATACGCTAGTTGACTGGGTCATAAATGCACTATTTTATTTAGTCTGTCAACTAGATTATCAAAAAATAAAGGACCCATATTTTTTTCGTTTATAAAAGTAGTCAAAATACACGAAGATACAGCGCTACGAAGTTTCGGAGTGGGGGTGTTTTACGTCACCGTTGTTTAGAAATCGTAGCTAATTCTGATGTCACGCGAAATTTAAATACGCGGTATCTTCGCGATTATTTGCTTATAAAAGAAAAGAAAAAATACGTATACCATACTTTTTAATAATCTATCGAATTAGCCAAAAAAAATTGTCTCATCCATAATTAGTAGCACTATAGCTATACTATACAGGTCTATACCTATATAGGTCTATACTATAGCATGCTATAGGTACTATAGCATGCTATGTCACCAAATAAAAAAGTTACATGTGCAGGTAAACTTTTGCTGACTGTATTATATAGTTGAAAAAAAAAAAGATATGAAGTACCGATTTTTTTAAAATAATGCACAGTTTTATGTTTAAATGCACCGGTGAGCTCATGTCTTGAAGGGGTCAAGGCCTTATCAAGTACAGTAACCAACGTTATTTTAATGTATATTCTTCTTCTTCCATGCGGAGCAAACCTTTTCATTCGCAGGTTGTAAAAGTACATTAAGGGAATGGGGCACCAATAAAAAAATCTTTGTCTATGGCACCAACTATGGGATCCATAGATCTACCATAAATTCTATGTCTATGATGGGATCCATAATATCTATTCATACATGTGCTTGAAGCTTTGTCTGCCTGCCTCGTAACTTCATCATCATCATCAGGTCTTTTTGTCTCCACTGCAGGAGCACGACCCTCTCTGTACTACCGGAGCCATGCTTGGCCAGAGACTGCTCTGGCAGTCAAAGGACTTAGCCTGCACACTCCTCGCTGGCCAGACGGGTTGGAGAGGTCTCATTGATGTTTATAAGCTTTGTTTAGCTTGTATTTCTTAAATCGCCTTCTACGACATCCACGGGAGGGCTTGGGAGTGGTTTTATTCTACTAACTACTACTATGCCGGAAACCACACGTTCATGCCTCGTATCGTCTAAATTAAAAACCTAATATTATACAATCTAAATAATATATTATACAATCTGTTTAGTATATCAGCTTTTTTTTTAAACACGCGTCGCCCGTGATACTGAAACTTATCTGTTTTAATATAAAAACGTGACATACAATTTTATAAACTAACTATAACTAGTATTAACCAATACTGATGTGTCTGTCGATAAATATAATAGGTACAAGTAGTTAGAGGTAGGTATAAGTTGGTTAATTCGGTAGTCATAATAATATATTAGGTAATTTTGCTTGTTACAACAAATTTTTTTTTCCACATATGGCATACAATCTTATGATAGATTGATTACAATGTTCCATTTGTTGAAAGTAAATATTTTACTTTGGAACAATAAAGTATATAAATAAATCTCCTTCAAACCCTGGATTCGAAGCAGCCACGCGTCTATTGGAACATCAGAAACATATAACATTTTCATCATGAAAATCTCACTTCGCAAAACCAAACTCACCATAAATTTTAAAACCAAACCGTCTTCAATATAACGATGATTCAATATAACGAATACACAGGGCCGGATTTGAGGCAGGGCAGTCGGGGCTACTGCCCTGACTGCCCGCTTAGCAGATAGAGGGGTCGAGGACACTTGATTCTAACAATTTGTAGATACTATAATAATAATAAATAAATATATATGGACAATTAACACTAATTGAGCTAGCCCCAAAGTAAGTTCGAGACTTGTGTTATGGGATACTAACTCAACGATACTATATTTTATAAGAAAAACATATATAGATAAACATCCAAGACCCAGGACAATTTAAATAATTGGCCAAGTGCGTGTTGGGCCACGCGCAGTGTAAGGTTCCGTAGTTGCAAATGCCAACTTTGAGTTCATGCCACTAAAATGTCCAAGTATCTATTGAATTTGTACGAAATTTTCCTTTTCGAATACATTTTATAAGTTGATCGCCTATAACTTTTTAATTTGTTAACCCTACTTAGCTCTGATAGTTTTTCTATAAACAACATTATATATACTATAGCTGTGATTTTTTTCACGTGTCCATATATAACCGTTTAGCAGATAGATGGGGGGGGACACGTGACTTTAACAAAAAAAATTCACTTTAAACCTAAATATTTCAGACACGGATCCCTAAATAGAAAAATGGTGTTCCCAAGCTTACAATATTTTTGAAAGACCTATTTAACGATACCCCACACAATGTGTTTGTAGAGAAAAAAAATATTGACTTCCTCTTTATTTGTATGGCAGCTACCCTAAAAAAAAAATTGTTTCCATATTTTATTTTACGACTTTTTCGCCATGACTGATATACATATCCATGCCAAATTACAGCTTTCTAGTACTTATAGTTTCTGAGTAGGACCGCGGACGGACAGACAGACGGACAGACAGACAGACATGGCGAAACTATAAGGGTTCCTTGTTTACTACGGAACCCTAAAAAGGCCATTTTCCAACTTGCTTTGACCTGGGATCGAACCCGGCACCTCTGGGTGGCGGACTAACATGGTGACCACTACGCCACGGAGGTCGTCACTATAAAACCAAATATTTCAGAAACGAATCTCTAAACTGAAAAATGATGTTCCTTAGAATCCCCTTACCCTAGACTTCTCCATACAAACGTAGTATTTTGAAACCACATGTCAGACTTCGTTAAAAAATTGTACTTTTAAAGAAATTGCAATTATCTAGGGTTATAACTAGTTTACTACAATTTATGAACTGGAAAGAAAATATAAGGATTAAAGTTTCCCGTACTGATGGTCAAAAATAATAATAACCTACATTCTATTTAAGTTCCTGTTTTGAGTGTGAAAACCAGTTATATGCCTAGATATGTGCTATATGTTTGAAATTACAAAATTTGGCGAAATCGGGCATGTCGTTTCAAAATAATCGTAGACTATGTTTGTATGGAAAAGTGTAGTTTGGCCTTGGTCTCTCTCTCTCTCTCTCTCTCGCTCTCTCTCTCTCTCTTAAGCTCACAATATTTTTTGGAAGACCTATTCAACGATAAACTAAACTAAGGGTAGGTATGAGAGCCATCCTAAAAATAAAAAAATTAAAAAAATCTGTACCTATTTTTTTACAACTTTTTTGACATGATTAATACTCAAGTTACAGATCTCTAGCACTCTAGTCTCCGAGTAAAACCGCGGGCGGAGACAGACAGATATGGCGAAATGCAAGGGTTCCTTGTTTACTACGGAAACCTAAAAAAATATACTTAGCTTTAAGGCCTCTACATACACATTATTATAATTTTATAAAAGTGCTTTTATTACAGTATAGCATATCAACATTCTCAATGAGAACCATTATCAGCTCATCCCTCCCATTCCCAACGTAGGCAAACGTAGCTCCTCCCACTCGGCCTATCATATGACAGTGAAAAGCGCCGCGGACAGATGTCACAACGCAGCAAACCAACTTTATCTCAATTACTTAAAGTTTATAATTGTATGACATATACGGTCATTAATTGTTAATTATTGTTGTGATCGTATGATGTTGTAAGTATATAATCTATAAATAAGGCAGTGACGCACCGTAGACGACCGTCGACAAATTTCTAGCAATATCATTATCTTTATGTGACGAGAGGTCGCTACGTATATCTGATATGCATGAAGGGTAAGGATCCTACTAATTATTTATTTACTAAGCACTTAGCGCGGCGTACGAACCGATGGTCGAGCAAGAAGGTCCTTGAATAGCGACCACATCACGGCAAACGCAGCGTCGTTGGATACCTACCTACTAGATAGAGAAAGGATGCAGGAAAACTATGGATGCAGGCCGTTTCTATTTGGTAAGATTTAAGAAGTATTTAAGAAATCCTTGGGGGAAGAAAGACTATATCCAGCAGTAGATTTCCTGTACTGAAAAATAAGTATATACGGGCCAATCACACAGATTAAGCTAGCCCCAAAGTAAGTTCAAGACTTGTGTTGTAGGATACTTACTCAACGATACTATATTTTATAATAACAAATAGGTACATATTTTGATAAAAATCCATGACTCAGGTCAATCTGAAAAAGATCATTTTCCATTTTAACTTGACCACCCGGTCAAGTTAAAATGGAAAATGATCGAACCCCTGACCTCTCGAGACAAGGGAAAATGATGATTATTATATAGAATACATAATGTCAGTCCTTGACCGGCATGATCTCTCCTTAATGTCAAAGAATATCCACGAAAAAACAAATTTATTTTCATTTTCTAGGAAATTTGATCGTTCAATAACACATACGAGTATCTAAGAATATTAAAATGTTGTTTGGTGCCTGAGGATGCCTTGTGAAGAGGCGAAACACGTGTCGCGTATACGACGTTCGATTTTGCTGCAGCCACAGCGGATGCAGCAGCATGGGAGGGGTCATGCATTGACTGTTGGTGGCGGGTGCACACGGGCTGCTGGTGGCAGGTATGCTGGGACTAACAGTAGTGGGTGGGCGCCGGCCGGCAATAGTTTGCATGAACTAACTGGTGGCGGAATCACACAAAATAATTCAAATCACATAGTATGTAACTTTGACTTCCGCAAAGTAACACCTGAATCTATTAACTATATTAAAATGTGAAGCTCAGTGGCTCCACACATTCGCACAGATGGGCGACCTCAACTACTCCATGTTTTGAAAGACACGTTCAGTCATTGGTTCGGCTCTCATCATCGAGCTACGTTAAATACCTTCAAGCAGCTTGAAAGTTTCTTAACAGGTAATTGCCTAGGTATTGCTTAGTTACACACACGAAAAATAAACATCTAAAGATATACTACAAGGAAAAACACGAAGCCTTTCTAAGCATTTTTTGCGAAAAACTGCCACTTTTAGCAAAATTGCTAAAAAAAGCTTCACGTTCTCACTTTAGACTGTAAACAGTAGTTCTACAGTTTAAAAGATTATCTAGAGCCGCATGACACAAATTTTTGAATGATATCTCCGTTTCCTTTCAAATAATTTATTTCAAATGCAGGCAGCACTTTACCCCGTAAAATTCACGTATCTTCTTAATAGCTCCATGCAAAAAGACGTAATCAATTTTCCTAGTAAAATACTTGACCAATGCATATAGGTATATTTATATCAGTTTTATTATGACGTCTGTCCAAAATCTACAAGAAGGAAAACGTACTTTACGAATACGAATTAATAAGCTAAATTATCGTGTGATCCGATACGGTATTTTTGTGGTAAAACCACAAGATAAAGCCTTGTCTTTATTGATAGTGGGTAAAATAAACCCAGAGGGTAATATAAAGTCTTTTTAACAAGATACCCTCGGATATCAAAAATATTAACTCGTTCGATGTATTTAAGAAACAATTAGGGGAGTTTTTGGCGGGAAGTCAAGGGGTTCAGTTGGAGTTTGCTTTAAATTGTTTTGCAAATTGATTCTAGTGGACTTTATAATATGAAATTGGTGTAGTTTGGTGTTATAAATGTTCATTCTCATGGACAATATGTAAAATGTTTAAAGTGAACAGTCATAGTGCGGCTGTAGTGATTAATTTGCGGACTGCGGTGGGCGTCTGTAGGCGCCGTCGTCCGCCACTCAATCGGCTATGAAAACCAGTGGACTCGTATAGATTTGTCGCCAGAAGCTCCCTTAAAGCAATCAAAGGACCTATACCAACCTTTGATTGTACATATATATATATATTTACTTCACATTGAATGTTCCCACATTTTATTAACTTGAGCCTGGCTAAATACGCAAGAGCGTCGAGCCAAAACTAAAAAAAAAAAAAAAAAAGAAACAATTAGCCAAGCACATAATCTCAACTTACTGAACTTGTATGTTTTATTCTGTTTATCAGTGTGACAACGAATAAGTATATTTATGTCTTGTATTTATGTTCTCATGTAAGTGATGTAAAATATGTCTTTATGAGAATAAAAGTCTTTAAACCTAAACCTAAGTCATTTCAGATTATTATTAAAATTTTAAACAAGTTTCCCTTACATCTAATATGTAGACTTATACCATGTTTGTCTAAAAGTAAAGAAAATAAAATTAAGAATATAAAAGCTCCTTCTCTTCCCGCGCAGATAAAAACCAAATAAAGATTAAACATACAAGGTAAGGTCCCGCGATATATGCGTCCCCGTTCCCCGTCCCTCTCCCTCGTTCTCGCCTCGAGGATGTTGAGGGGCGAACACACACACATTGCCGTGTGCACGGATGTATAGTTTCGTTTGTAGTAGGCATAAATGATACTCCGCTTCTATGAAGTGAAATACCTGTAGTAAAGATTGAAATTTAAAATTAGGTAAAGTACCTCGTTACGCAACCACCGAGAAAAAAACATCAACGCGCTTTTATTTCTTTTACGGACGCACACGGTTTGGACGTAGTTAGTTGTAGGTGATCACACTCCAAGTATGCTGAGTTATCTCAATACATTTTCATACCTTTTGCGGTGGAAACTGGCGGTCCTTGGTGCGAAGAGGGGAAAAAATTTCAACACATCGCCCTGGCCATTCAGCGCGGCAACGCTGCTGGTATTATGGGCACTTTCGAGCCCGGTACACTCTGGGACGGGCTCTTCGATTAGTTATATACTTATATTATACTCTTCTTTTTGTTGTTTTTTTTTTTAATTTTTTTTAATTGTTTTCTTTGTTTTAATTGTATGTAGTTTATATTTTATTATTTTAATTTAGGTAGGTTTATTGTGTCCTGTATTTATTTCAATATAAAAATTCAATCCCTTGAATAACTTTTTGTACTATTGTACTGATAGTGCCCCGTTGTAGGTGTGTATGTATTTTTATTTATGTACAAATAATAATTTATTACATCGAAATGGGATGAACAAAAACCATTCAAGATTTGTGCGCAACTCGCAAAATTTTTGTGGGTTATCAAATAAATAACTAATAATTTACTTAATATAATAGCCGATGTAGATAGGTTGGTATCGTCTCATTGCACACTGAACAGAACAGAAGGCGATATAATCGCCAATGTTATAAGTGTGCAGTGTATTTTTATACCTATTTTTAATTATTTCACAAAACCCAGGTCCTACCTAGTTGTTGTAAATACATTTTGTTAAACGGAACCTATGAATACCTATTCTATACCTAAATGAGCTCACAACAATAGACACAAAACCGATCGATCTTTACTGCTCTGTTCAAAAAATTACAAAATTAAATAAGTAATGGTTGACCGAGAGCACCGTTTTTTTATAACGGCCGTACAAAATTTTACCGAGTAACTGTTAGACATAAACAATATAGGCAAGAATCAAGAATCATTTACTTGCTTTCAACAACAGTTATTATTAATGTTAATTGACAGTATGGTAGTATTGCAACTCTGACTTGACTCTGTCTTCTCCACAGAGGATAAAGAATTCATAACATTATATTATCTAATACAATATAATACTAATATTGAGGGGTTACAGAAAACTTAAATTTCTTCCATCAAAATAATTGGTTATACATAAATCGTATAAGACATAAGAACAAAACATAGAATACTAACTGTACCCGCGGGCTTCGCTCCTCGTAGGAATTTCGGGATAAAGAGTACCCTATGTCCTTTCCCGAGTCTTAAACTATATCCATACTAAACTGTATCAAAATCGGTTTAGTGGTTTAAGCGAGAAGAGGTAACAAACAAACAAATATGCAAACACACTTCCTCGTTGATAATATTAGTAGGAAGCAGGATAGGATACTAAATAGCTACTCTTCTCGTATAGATCGTAAAAGCTGATTGAGCGCATAGGCTTGAATTTGTAGCATTAATACGCGATGAAGCTGTAGGGCTTTATGTAATAATGGGTACAATTATTTATTCTGTGAAAATTCAAATCAGGTTTAAGAGTAAGAAGGGTCACTAATCTCATGCCAGACGGCAGATGGTAGACTTAACAAAAGGATCCCTTTCTTGGGTCATCAAAACGACTCCTTTTCGGGTATTTGTTGAATTAAATCAAATAATCTTTATTGTGGAAGAAAGGTTACAAAAGATCTTAAAATATTTATACAAGACATCCCTGTTAACCTGCCCTTGATACACGTACAATAATCTTAATCTATATACATATAATAAAACAGTAAAAAAAATGTGTATGTACATTAAATATATTTCCAAACAAAAATATTAGGGGCGATGCAGAAATAGTAATAGAGTAAAAATTAAAAAAAAGTCTGTCTGTTTGTCCGTTTTTACACGCTAATCTTCGGAAATACTGGATGAATTCATATAAAATTTTCTTTGTTATATAACTGTTAAGCCTTGGCAACATAAAAAGTATAATATTTTGGAACACCAGATGCAGAACCATAATGGTCCAGCTAAACTACCCGCGGGCTTCACTCCTCGTGTGAATTTCGGGATAGAAAGTACCCCATGTCCTTCCCCGGGTCTCAAACTATATCCATACCAAATTTCATCTAAATCGGTTCAGTTGTTTAAGCGTGAAGAGGTAACAAGCAAACAAACAAATATACAAACTCACTTTCGCATTTAATATTATATTATTATTAGTAGGAAGTAGGTATAAAAATGACGCATTAGAAAAAGTTTTTCAGGCTGATGAGCATTTTATGGAGACATAAAGTCCACGCGAACGAAGTCACAGACTTCTGTTAGTATTATTTAATTAGTTCAAACTTCAGCAAAAGTATTCATTCATATTTATTAAATAAAATCTAGAAAGTAAGGCGACACTTGAATTTTTGGAGACCAGCTCTGCTCCTATTAGAAATAAATTATTTGCAAGAAAACGGAAAGATATCATTTATGAGAACGTAAAGCATTTCTTCGCACATTTGCGAAAAACGGCCACTTAGGCAAATGTGCAGAGAAAAGCTTCACGTTCTCACTTTAAACTGTAAACAGTAGTTCATAAAGTAGCTTAGGCTTATCAAGACAAAATTTTAAATGATATCTTCGCTTTCTTTTAAATAATTTATTTTAAATAGGGGCAACACTAGACTCCGAAAAATTCATGTATCTTAAGTAACATTATAACAGTAACTGCCTCCGTGGTGTAGTGGTTAGAGCGTTCGGCTCATACCCAGAGGTCGCGGGTTCGATTCCCGGCGGGGACATCGACTTTGTGTTGTTGTCCTAGTTTGGTTAAAACATTGTAGGCTGATCACCTGATTGTCCGATAAGTAAGATGATCCGTGCTTCGGAGGGCACGATAAGCCGTCGGTCCCGGTAACTGTCTTTGACATTGGTCGTTCGTTACCTAAAACCATGTCAGAGGCCTTTAAGGCGGTTTAAAAACTCTGACACTAGTGTTATCACTAACACACACGATAAGAAGAAGAAGTAACATTATACTTTTCAAAATAGAAAGGTGGACTGGGTCAATAATATTTTATTTTATTTAGTCCGTCAACTAGATTATTTAAAATTAAAGACCCATATTTTTCGTTTGCAAAGTAATCAAAATTCACGAAAATACAGCGCTTCGAAGTATACATATCATAACATAACAAATACCATAAAATACGTTATTAACTAATGGCCCTATGAGGATAAAATCTGATTATTTATCTAATTATTTTCGTAGGATTTTCCCGGCATAACGGGGTATTTACGTATCTGCTGTGTCGGACGTCACAATCGAGACCTTACGCTCTACGACGTATGTACCACGCCCAGAAGCTACGGTGAAAGTAAACGCATCGGGACTTGGATCAGATTTAAGTCAACTACAATTTGTACTATATGAATAGAGCCTAGATTTTAAAAAATGCAGTCAACAATATTGTTTTATGATAAACTTTCTTATTATTAAATCTTAGTACCTACCTGCTAGCGATAGCGTGGTAATATGTTTAATTTAATGGCTTGTGTTATGCAACTTGCAAGTGTATCAAGTCAGGGTTTGATGATATTGCGCGCAGGCGCAGGTTATCACTGCAGCCGATACGAGGCTTGTCAAAATATGAAAAGGAAATATTGATGGCTGTGGGTATAGGTATGTATGCTTGTTATCGATATATATGTGTGTACGTAAACATTTTAATGTAGCGATGAAGGCACTTAGGTGGATAGTAAAATTACTAAATACATTTATAAAATTTTAATATTCATAGCAAACGAAAATTAAATTAAGTTACATCTAATACTAAAAACAAATATTAATTTACTCTAGCAATACAATACAACATTTTGGGCATATTATCTAACAAAACTAGCATTTGTAGTTACGCAATATTTAACTATCAACACCACATCAAGCCATAGTTCATAACTTTGTACATTGATGCACTTAACACAATTTCAGAGAATACTACATTTTCATTATTAAGTACAGATATTACTTCTGTTAGGCGGTGACCTAATATAGGTCAAACTTCGCGAGTAAATACTCGTAGATTAAAATTTTTACGCAGAGCTCCTTTCAGGGTCTCTGCTTTCCAAATTCTTCTTCAGTTTTCAAGACTTTTGCACTCTGTATAGAGGCGGGAAGGTGCACAGCTTCAGGCGGCAGATGTAGGAGTGGGACGCCCGCTTGTGGACGTGGTTCTTGGTGTTGTGAGGACGAGCCTCCGCCTGGCACACCAGCAGCAGCACAGCGATCAGCGCTGACAGCACAAAGTGGAACAGACGCATCTTGATTAGTTCGATGATTCAGAATTTTAGGAAAATCCTCAGACTATCACAGTCACTTGTTAGTAAATACGAAAGGATTTAGTACAGCTTTCGGAACTCGGTTGGGTGTGTGTCGCTTGGCGCTTGAAAGTGTACTGATGTGTGGATAGCCGATCTTGATTTATATAGATGGCGGGGTTATCTCGCGCGTGCATGTGATAACCCGCCAAATTGTGATAGCGGTTCGTTGACTGCCGCTCAATGTCACTCGATCTCCAACAGTGGGTAACTGGGGAGCACGTGTCGCGACTCCAACCCCATTGATATCGATCAGTGTGGACATCCCCAATTTTACCATAGAGTTAGACAGTTACTGCATTACAAGTTTTTTTGCACAGATTCTGTACTTACCGAGAACATTTTATCATTGTAAAAAAGATGATGCAAAAAATTTACAAATTAAACCAGCGCGGTAGATGCCTATTAGTGTTGCCATATTGCCGAGCCATCGCTGATACTTCTTTCATTAAACGTTTTACTTACTGAGCCGAGTAAATAATAAATTCGGAAGAAGTAGCGGCACGTAAGTTTAGCGCTAAGTGAAATGTAGAGGGGATACTTCGCATGGGTACAGTACTAATTTTTGACTTCTGCACAATAACGATCAGTGCTAGAGTTTCGTGCCGCTACCTGTAGGTATGTTAAAAGTAAGTACTATACGACGACGACCTCCGTGGCGTAGTGGTCACCGTGCTAGTCCGCCACCCGGCTCCGGATTCTATCCCCAAAGGAAAATTGAAAAAAGGCCTTTTTCAAATTGTCCTGCGTCTTGGATGTTTATCTGTGTATTTGTTATAAAATATAACATCGTTGAGTTAGTATCCCATAACACAAGTCTAGAACTTGCTTAGGGGCTAGCTCAATCTGTGTAATTTGTCCCTAAAAAAATTACATTCTGGACTGTTCTAAGTTATCACACGAGCGTGCCTTGTTTATTATTAATTAAGTTTTTTTAATCTCAGTAGTGTGGCATAAAAAAATCTACTATCTACTACAATAACGGCGTTTATCAACTGTTTCATTGAGTTATTGTCCCTTTATTTGCTTAATTCATGCTTTTTAGAAATAGATTTTTATTTTTTATTTTGGGTAATATTTAAACTGGCATAATCCACATTAGGACAATGTCCATACAATAGGTTACCTCTCTAGTTAAAAAAGTATATAATCTTTAAAATCAGCGATAAAAATATAAATTATTAAACATTTTTAAGCAAAACGAAGACTTGAATAATATTCTGAAGATGATTTAGTTTGATATGGGGTCATGGCAGGCCGGGTGTCTGGAGGCCTCATTAAATAACATTATCTATATTATAGACCAGAGTTCATTACGTATTTATAGACACCGAGATACCTGGGCGAGACTTTTCGACCGCCTAAAATAGTCTTGAAATATATATTTAGAAAGATTATAGTTATTGTTTTTGAAATCCCATATCTTTTCATCTCGATCCTTTGGAGGTTTGCGTGGGGATACAGACACGTAAAGCCCTTAGTTAGTATTCACCATCATCATTATCATCATAACTGCCTCCGTGGTGTAATGGTTGGAGCGTTTGGCTCATACCCGGAGGTCGCGGGTTCGATTCCCAGCGGGGGCAACGACTTTGTGTTGTTGTCCTAGTTTGGTTAGGACATTGCAGGCTGATCACCTGATTGTCTGATAAGTAAGATGATCCGTGCTTCGGAGGGCACGTTAAGCCATCGGTCCCGGTCACTGTCTTTGACATTGGTCGTTACCTAAAACCATGTCAGAGGCCTTTAAGGCGGTTTAAAAACTCTGACACTAGTGTTAGTCACTAACACACACGATAAGAAGATCATCATCATCAGGTATTTTTGTCTCCACTGCAGGAGCACGACCCTCTCTGTACTACCCGAGCCAAACTTGGCCAGAGCTGCCAGAGGTCTTGGCCTACACTCTCCACGCTGGCCAGACGAGTTGGAGAGGTCTCATTGATGTTTATAAGCTTTGTTTAGCTTGTGTTCCCTAAGTCGCCGTCTACGACATCCACGGGAGGCCTTGGAGTGGCCCTATTCTACTCTGCCGGAAACCACACGGCAATATTACCAATATGTATTTCCTTTGGATCCAGATGGATATATAAAAATGAGGTTTGACACTCAAAGTGTGATGGGAACCTCTCAGTGGCGCTCCTGGAAACAGCTAGGGTCGGTGACGCAGACTCTAGACTCTTGTTACCACGAAGCTACTCCCATCGACACGCAAAAAAGAAGAAGACTCAAGTAAATGGAAAATTCATATGCCATGCTTTATCTCCTATATTTTCTTTGAAAAGTAGTTTAATAAGACAGACTCGAATGATCAGACTTTCTTGAAAGTGTGTTTTACCCACTCAACTCATCATTAAAGTGCACTTATCAGTGTACGCAGACAAATTAACGCGTCTACGTGTTGCAGCAGCTCGACCTCTGTATCTCACCTCATAAATCCGATAGAATTGGGTCAATGGAAATATAAAAACCTTGGGCAGCAATAACAACTTGATTTAGACCCCTATTTATCTAATTGGGTTGACCGATGGTGGCCAGAGATAACTTGTAATCTAAAAACTGTGTTACTAACGGGAGATTTTTTAATTCAAATGTCGTTAATGATCGGTTTCTTAAGACTGAGCTAGTCGCTTTAGAAATGTTGAAAGCTGCTCAAAAACTTACTTACCTGCGCCACGAACTTCGGATATTTTAATGTAATATTTTATTAAAACTATAAAGCGACTTCACTTCCAAACCACATAACCGATTTTGAAAATATTTCTATGAGACCACCTGACAAGTATCCTCTTTTAAACAAAAAAAGAATTTTCCAAATCGGTTCGGGCGTGTTAGAATAAGCCGTACATATTATATTTAAAAAAAAAAAGAACGCGACGAATTGAGATCCTCCTCCTTTTTTGAAGTCGGTTAAAAGTTCTAAACACTTTTTTAAATCATTAAATCGTAAGTCTTTTATGATAAAACGATGTTTTTCTCTGAACGCTCTGAAAACGAGAGCCAAAACTACGGAACTTCACTTGTTTTTCAGGTGATAAGGTGCATGCGATTGAGCGGGCTTTAGGCAACCTTCAAAATGATGCAACAAATAATACCAATGTCCAATACCAACCGGCCTTCAGCCTCCTTGACTTTGTACTTTTAATAGATGTGCACTCCGCAGAAACGTGTCGCCAAAAGTCGGGTTATCTGCCGTCTGGCCTGCAAGTGTTAGGATTGCAATCGTGTGTTATTCTGATATAAATACTTACCCAGATTGTTATATACCGAACAACAAAAAGCACACAGAGTTAGCCAAACACACAACGAAGTGCTGAAACTACACCCTGAAATAACCAATATTACATTTTAATCTTTTGCGGGCTAGCAGAGCTAAGGGCCTGAAAGGCACCCTAAGGAAAGATTAAGTGGAATTTTATAGTGGGCATATGGATAGAAAGGAAGTAACGGATGATTCGACAGAGTAATGTGGTAAACACTTACAATAGTGCAACAAGAATAAGGAAGATGGGAACAAGAAAAAGCTGAAATTAAATGTCAAAAATGATATCAGATTGCCTATTTAAATCTTCAGGGTCTCGTTTAGTCCCTTGATCTAAGGGCAAAAAAATAAATAAATAGAAAGATAAGAAAGAACAAAACACACTAATTTTAAAGAGCTGCTACATTCTATTCTACAGAAAAGCTAGCTGCGCCCGGCGGCGTTTCCCGCTGAAAAAGGAGTCTATATGTTAATCTAGGGTGTCAGCTTCCTGCATTCCAAAATTTTTAAAAATTGGTCAAGCCATTTGCGCGTGAAGAAGTAACAAACATACACACACACTCGCAAACTTTTGCCATTAAGTGTGATGTGACGTGTGTGTAAGTGTGAAGTGTGTAGACGAAGATTTCTCTCAAAGCATTCTAACTCTGAATGAAGCGAACCGCCCACAGACTGTTGATAAACAAAGTCACGTTATACCTATACGCTGCACGATACTGCCAAAAATAGTAGTAGATATCTTCGGCGGCGCTCCATATCAGTGTTAGGCCTTCGGATTATATGCGTGTGAGTCACGAGCGCCGAATTTTACATCAGTACAATAGTCCAGTCCCATTATAATATGCTCACCTCTGCGCAGTTCATTCTACTCGTACGACCAAAATAAAAAAGTACGGAGTTAGATACAAAAATCTCTCACCACCTTCTCCCTACTTACCATCACCCTAATAGTGGCCTTGGGGTCTTGAGGCCCAGGGCTTTGTCTGCTTAGAGCCACAAGAACCAAATACTAAAAATAAGTTCTTGATGGTAATGCCTTCCATGTATCCCTTTCTTAAAGGTGGAAACTAGGAGAGGAAAAGAAAGACCAAGAGTTTTTCAAGTATGAAGTAAAGGCGTATTAAATAGAGGTCAAACAGTTAGCTAACAATAGTATACTCTACCTTTAAGAACCTAATAATTTCTTAGGTCAACCGTTTGGCCTTCTTATGCGCTTTTTTCTTTGAATGCGCCTTTCAAAAAGTACAGAATATATCTCTAACATAAGTACTCCATCAAAGGTAAAAGAATAAATTATCTATCAATGTCAATATAAATTCATAAGACATCGTCTTCCTATTGTTGGATTTTAACACATTTCAGGACACTCGGCCAGTAAGTGTCATGCAATGTGTTAAAAAATCCCCAATCACTGAATAGATCTATGAATCTATTAGTAGTTACTTCAATTTTCGCATAGTGTATCGGTGGTACATATGTACACTTTTATTAATTTGTGACATCACCTACACTACAGCACCGGCTACAACCAGTTATCTAGTCTGTCTCGGCTGATGCAACAACGTACGCTGTTGTATCAACCTGCCTAAACTCGCGCACGAAGGATCTTTAAAAAATCACGTTTGTTGTATGGGAGCCCAACTTAAATATTTATTTTATTCTGTTTTTAGTATTTGTTGTTATAGCAGCAATAGAAATACATCAGCTGTAAAACTTTCAACTGGCTAGCTATCACGGTTCGTGAGATACAACCTGGTGACAGACAGACAGATAGACAGACGGACGAACAGTGGTAGGGTCCCGTTTTTACCCTTTGGGTGCGGAAACCCAAAGAACTGGTCAAGTGCAAGTCGGACGTATTTCGGTACGGAACACTTTCAAGTATCTAGTTAATTAAAGATCATTAAAAAGACTTATTTAGTTAATGAACTTGTTAACCTACAGATTCTCATACTCATTGATGTTCCTGGGCGACTTAAAGACGCTGAAAAAACACGTCTCTTTTATGACGACCCCTTTAATTTTTAACTTTATTTTATTTTTTAGTTTTGTATTTGTCGTTATAGCAGATCTATAGTAATACATAAATCGGCGAAAATTTAAAGTTTTAGCCCTGTGACAGACGTGCGGACAGATGGACAGGCGGACAAACGGACAGACGGATAGACGGATAGACAGGCAGCAGTCTTAATAATAGGGTCGTCGGTACCCTTTGGGAACGGTACCGTAAAAAGAAACCCATAAGCACAAATTTCCAGCGATGATTAAATGTGAAAAATCCCCGAAAATATGGTTACTTTATCTTATCGTATCGGAATAAATCATATCATACCTCATGATCATGATTCAAGACAGTTTATCTGTTCTACAAATGATTGTTTGATAAAACGAATATCCCTATCTTTTTGTGTTTCAAAGAGATCAAATATACACATGTTTAGATAAAAAAACTGATTATGTGTGAATAAGAAGTAAGAATAAATAAATAAATTGTCATCATCATCATTTTAGCCATATAACGTCCATCGCTGGACATAGACCTCTCCCAAGGATTTCCAAAATGACTGATCTAGAGCTGCTTGCATTTGCATCCATAAATTAATAAATGTGTCCTATACATTTATTAAATTACACTGATTGAGCTAGCCCCAAAGTAAGTTCGAAACTTCTGTTATGAGATACTAGCTCAACGATACTATATTTTATAACAAATGTATATATAGATAAACATCCAAGACCCAGGACAAATTGAAAAAGTCCATTTTCGAACTTGCCCTGACCCCGGTCAGGGCAAGTTCGAACCCGGGACCGAACCCGGGATCGAACCCGGGACCTCTGAGCGGACTAGCATGAGGACCACAACGCTATGGAAGTCATCAAAATACATAATAAAATAAATAGTGTCGAATATACAAAATAAATCAATGAAATTTTAGACTGACTAATATACTAAGTTTATTCTATCAACCTAGTTATGTAGAGAACAGCTCAAAAGACGCCGATTCTTCCAAGAATTTGGTGGATTGAAGGATTTAGGTACTCATTATAATCACGTAATAGTCCAACACTATCTATTATAAACCAAAGTTTGATAGCGATCATAGATTTACTTACGTACAGAACTACAATGTTACATTAATACAAAACAATACATAACTCAGATATGTACCTACATATATATTTATGTACTTAGATCTTCCGTCAGAAATGTATTTTTTTTTTCTTTCAAGTAAATCGTTATCAGTGACCGCTGTTGTGTCCACCTTACGACTTATTTTGCCAGTTTTGGCCAGTTTCCGCCAGAACCATCGTTCACTCATTTGCTTATCATGAAATTACATCGTGGTAAAAAATGTAAGTAAGTTTTATACAGGGCGTGATCCCTGTAACCAAAAATAACCGGCCAAGTGCGAATCGGATTCGCGCACTAAGGGTTCCGTACCATCATCTATAAAAAATTGCGTTGTTGTATGGGAGCCCCCTTTAAATATTTATTTTATTTTGTTTTTAGTATTTGTTGTTATAGCGGCAACAGATTTTTCTATTTCTATTTCAAATACATAATTTGTAAAAATTTTAACTGTCTAGCTATCACGGTTCTTGAGATACAGCCTGGCGACGGACAGACGGACGGACTGACAGGGAAGTCTTAGTATTTACCCTTTGGGAAGAAGTAAAAACTTGCCGTCGGTTATGGTTATACAGTAACAGTGCCGCGAGTTAAATGGGTTTTTTTTTTCAACCTAAAAAAATGCTTTCTTCATAAAACAGGTTTTACTTCAAGAAAAAAATTAAATGTTATGTATCCAGCTGTTGGTGGCAGTTCCACCGCTTAATTATTACTTAGAACTTTATCCGTCTTATTATAAAACGCAGACTAACTTTGTTACTAGGTTTAAACCATTATCCACCCTTATCAGGTTGACATGCTGGTCTGGGAGAAATAAAAAAACTTAGAATGTACCAGCTGCTTCTCTTCCCACGCAGATCGTAAAAGCCGATCGAGGGAATGGGCAAAACTGCAAATCATGTTAACAGGCGATGCGGCTAACAACCCATCACTGTATTGATTGCTTTTCCATCTTCTCGCCCACCATGACGCTAAAAGTGGCTTTTGGGTCTTGCGGCCCTAGGCTCTGGATAGAACCGCAAGACCCAAAATGCTCTGTCTGCCCCATTAGGGATAAAGACGTGATAGTATGTATCAAGTTGACATCTAGTAAAGTGAAACTAACTCATCTGTCAATGTCAACTTGAATTGGGTTGATAATGGTTTAAACCTAGTAACAAAGTTGATCCTGTTTTTATAATAAGACGGTATCAGTCGCAAAAAGCGTGCGACAAAAGCACAAGCTTACAACGGGCAAGTCACTCGTTACTCACTCGGATGATAAATATAATGAGGCTGATATTAGTGATGCAATTTTAACTAACATTACCTGTCCTGAGACTGTCCAATAAGTAAAATCATTACCTACATACAGTTATAACTTCAACCATTGAAAAACACAACGTGTGTGTTTTGCTTTTATGATAAAAGCACGTTGCGTTTTTCAGCAGTCCCAGTTATAACTGTTTAACACAAAATCTTTAATTTTAATTTAAACGTTTAATTTTAAACTGCTGAACTGATTTCCATCATTACATAGCTAAGAACGATCTTGATCATTCAGCTTTCAAACAAAAAAACCGCATCAAATCAGCTTATTAGTTTAGGCGATACGATGTGACAGATAGACGTACACAGACATGTCAAACTTCACCTTGTCGTGGGTTAAAAGCAACTCATGCACCTTGTGATGCAATGTCTTTATGCAACTCAGACAAGTCAAGTCGCAGCACACCACCCAGCCAGGAAGTCTATTGCGGCGGGACAGTGACCATTAGCTCTCGAGCATCATCGAGTTCATTGTCACTTTTGTAATAGAAACCATTTTAAACCGACTTCCAAAAAAGAGGTAATCAATATGATTATTCGAAGACGCCAGGACCGATTTGGAAAATTCTTTTTGTTCGAAAGGAAAACTTCCAAGGTGGTCTTATTGAAATTTTATTAAAAATCTTTTGTGAAGTTTAGAAGTATCTTGTATGTATGTATGAAAGTTTGTTTAGGTCAAATCTTGCAATTTAATTTTCAACCAGTTATCCTACCAATCTAGCTGAAATTTTGCATACTAAAGTCAAATGACAATATTTTGAAGTTAATGAGCTGTTCTAATGATGGAGCCAGAAGATATTCGTAGTAGGACTCATTTGATTTGTCTTGAGTAGGACTCGTTTGATTTGTCTTGACAAGCACTTTATGGTAGACGATGCCTAGGGTTTGGTCACGAAGGTGCTCGATGGAACTCACTAATAAAACGACGCAACTGCATCGAGTTTGGTATTTTTTCATTTGTCTTAATAAATAGTTTATCGATTAAAGAGGGTTGACGTCAAGGAATCAGTTGATTCCGACCTTGTCTCCTTTACATAGCACGGGCCACAACCCTTTTAAAGAAGAAAAAGCCGCTCAGCAAACGCGTTAAAATTGATACACAAGGACATTTTCTTATAAATAAATCCATCTACAAATCTGCTATCAATAAGAAAACTAAACTTATCGAGCTCTAAATAGAAACACGGTGATGTCTAAGTAATTAATGTTTGTTTACATTGCCAAATCAAATCAAGGTGCAGACGAGCGGGCGTGCGTGACGCGGGCTATCAAAATTATTATCAATTTATTATAATTGGACCTGTTGCGAGAAACTAATTTGAATGGGCATGAGCAGCGACATGACAAAATCAGCACACTAATTACATAATTTGATACGCGACGCGTGGCATCAGTAGAGCAACTTTTTATTAGTATTTCGTTATTTTATCTAAGTAAATTGTTAAACTTTTATAGGCTATTTTATTGTATAGGCTTTTATCTCTTTCGTACGCGCGGCAGTGTCGTCAAGAGCGCTGTACGACCATCCTTTTTCTGTTACTTGAAAGTTTCCCCTTTTATTAGATTTTCAAAGCTTAGGTATAACTTACTTATTTTTGGGCAGATAAATATAATAATTTTGTTTTTGGTTTCGGGTTTTGTTACATTGATATGAATAAGAAAAATAATCGAGTAAAATACCGCATTTTTATATCACATACTAATATGGTTAACTTAAGAGTCCGGCGACCCTAGACTTCTCCATACAAACGTAGTACACGTTTAATTTTGAAACCACATGTCAGATTCCGGTAAAAATTGGTAATTGTAAAGAAATTGCAATTATCTAGGGTTATATTGGGTTTCCTATAGTAAAATTATGAACTAGAAAGAAAATATAACGATTTAGAAGTTTCCCATACTGATGGTCAAAAATGATATAAAACACTATATTCTATTTCAAGTTCATATTTTTACCGTCGGAAACTTAATATAAACCTAGATAATTGCAATATCTTTGAAATTACAAAATTTTGCCCAAATCGGACATGTCATTTTGAAATAAAACGTAGACTACGTTTGTATGGAAAGTTGTATTTTGGTCTAGGGTCGGGGGACCCTTAAACACTGGCCATGCGTCTATGAGACACGAGTTCTAACATACAGGCGCGACTTGTATATGAATATGTACTCCTACACATACTCAAGGAAAACATCATGAGGAAACCTGCACACTAGATCTACTCTAGAAGAACACTAGACTGTTTTTTTATTAAATCGCCAAAACCTTTACTATATTTTTCTTATCTGCATCATTATAAATTCTTAATATGCCAATTATTTTCCTTAAAACTATGCGATGTAAACAAAATACAGTAATTCCATGATTCTGCTTAGAAAATCTTCCGAATGGAGACTCGAGCGTTGTGATGACGTCAATGACCGATCACCGCGTCGCAAATCTCAAATCTAGATACGGAAGTTTCCTGAATACATCAAATTAGGAAATCCAATAACAAACAACTATGCCGTTGTTCGGTATAAAAAAACCCACCGTAATAAATATACGTTTCAAGAAAATAAAATGTTTTCCTTTACATAAGAACCTACTGATGAAGTAGCGCGCATATTATTAATTTAATTTATTGATTAAGTATTGATAGGATATAATATTGTAATTTTATTTTATGAAAATTTACACAAAGCCCGACTTGTGGTTTTGTAAGAGGTAGCCAACCATGATAATTATGACTACCAGTTTTAAACGTGCTTACACTAACTCTCATTTCGGAATACTAAGTTACCAAACAAATTATTTTTTTCATACAAAAATCATTCGTTTTATGACTATATATTTTACAAGACTTTTGCGGGTATTATATTTTTGAAATGCACTAATTAAAACCTTTCATTTGATGAACTCGATATCGTAAAAAACATAAGTATTACATGTATTGCTTACATATTGTAGCCTAGCCTACGTCACCCGCCCGGAAAATAATTACTAATTCAATCATTTGTCAAAATTAGATAAGCGGTTCGGATGCTTCGGTGGATAGATTAGATATCCACATACATACATACCTTCATATGTAGACTGCCAAATATTTTCCTTCCTCTTGCCGTAATCGTGAAAAATACACCAAATACTACAGCGCCGGTTTGCGAAACGATCAAGTTGGCATAGGACTGCCACTCATAAAACCAGTGGTAGGTAATGCTTTATTTATTTATTCAATTTTATTACAAAAACTGTAAACAGCGGATACGGGCGATGTTCTTTTTCCATCTTTTGACGTCTTGTACATAATATATAATGTTACTTAAGTATATACTTTATCTCATATGCAGCATTGCGTAGTATATCAATAAATCATTAAACAAGTGCAATCACATAAGATGAGACTCTCGACCTTTCGCTATCTGCTCAGTTCCGATCGGCCGCAATTGTTATGATAACACCGGCAACAAACAGCTTGCATTATTATTTATTGTCACAGAGTAGAGAGAGATGTAGAGTTTACTAAGGGACTTTGTCGTAGGTTTCCGGAAGAGTAGAATAGGGCCACTCCAAGTCCTCTCGTGAATGTCGTAGAAGGCGACTTAGGAAATACAAGCGAAACAAAGCTTATAAACATCAATGAGACGTCCAACCTGCCTGGCCTCGTCTGCCTCTGCTGCACTAGCCGAATATGCCTCTTGTAGTATAGAGAGGGTAGTGCCTGATGATGATGATGATGAAGGGTAGTTAGTATGCTAGCAGTACCTTGCTCATGGACATGTTCCTAGAGACATTCCAGAAGATCCGAAAAAGTACTTTGTTATGTTTTTCCTTTTTAAAAACGAGAAAACGCACCAAAAAACAATCCATTTTTTTATGATTCTTGTAGTATAAAAAGATTTTAACTAACTAATGATATTTGTATGTAACAAAGTCAACCAGCGAACTGCCACTAAAAGACTCATTCTCATTCCATTTAAACAGTTGTTTTCGTTAATCCTAATATGTCACCTATTGCGAAATTAACAACATTAATTTTTTAAGTATGGAAAATATGTCATTCTATACTTACTTATAAATACTTTATCGTTCGAACCTATCGCTTTTAATGGTGATATGGATTTAAGAGGTCCAATTTTCAATCACTGGTGCTCCGACTTACAGGTTTGCTTCCTAATTTGTTTGATGCAATAGAAATGTTTGTACAAGCTTAACATCAGTGAGACCTCTCCAACCCGTGTGTCCAGCGTGGAGAGTGTAGGCCAAATCCCCTGGCTGCTTTGGCCGAGTATAGCTCTGGTAGTACAGAGTGGGTCTTGCTCCTTCAGTAAAGAGTAAAAAGATCTGAAAATGATGATGATGACGAATAAAAATACATATTTTAGAGGAATGTTTGTAAGTTCGTTTTCAGATCTGGGTCTCTGCCGCGTGTCGGTAGTATCTGCGTGTGCCTACTCCGCGTCATAACGACCTCCCAGTTAGAGAGGCGATTGCCTTATTGTCCTCATGCAAGCCGACACGTGCAGCGGCAGTCAGATCCAGAGCGCGCCAAACTGCTCCAGATTTATGCCAGAAAGTGTAATTATGCAAAAATTATGCAACCGTGTATTCTAGAAACACTTAGCAACCGGCCACTTTAGAAGTCTTAGCAGAAAATCTGAGACATAATGATTTCTAGAAAGCCATCTGCTTTGTCTTATTTATGTGAATTCTCCGGTCCTTATTCTAATATGTTTATGAATAAGCACTTATCTTCAGGCAGTTTTTTCTTTGTGGCTGAGTAAAACAGCGGACGGATACATATTTTTGGACTTTTATGTTATGAAACTGTAAAAACGACATAAATTACATACACATCTAATTACAAAGCTTCATTTAAAGTCTATTAATTGGATATTTGGATTCATGATAAAGAAAATTAAAATATACATAATTAACTATTCATTACACACATCATTTATTTATTTCTTAAACCTTTATTGACCACAATAGTACAAAAGGTATGAACTTAACGCTATTGCAGTCTCTACCAGTCAACCTTTAGGAAAAATGAATTTAATTTAATTGAATAAGGAAACCCCTGTCCTCGTTTACAATTTGTTGAAGGGCAACTTGTATTAAATTGTCGTCGCCTAACTACCTGTACCAACACCGGGTCCTGTGACTTCCATTCAATGGTCAATTATGTACTCAGTGGGAGAAATCATGCAACATAGTTGCACGTGACGACACGGACTGACACGTGTAAGAAGTAGGTATTTGATAGGTCTCACTTATAGGTCTGCTTGAGGCACCACCGTCCAAACACTTTATTGATACTGATTTAGTCTCCTTTAGTGAAAAATTCATGAAAGTTTAGTGAAAAATCGCTCTCCGTTACCTCTTAATATCGGCATCATCTTTGAGGTCGGGATTAACTCATGACTTAGATATTATAAAATGATGGGGAAAAAATGGGTACCTCAT
This sequence comes from Acrobasis consociella, assembly GCA_963555685.1. Taxonomy (NCBI): domain Eukaryota; kingdom Metazoa; phylum Arthropoda; class Insecta; order Lepidoptera; family Pyralidae; genus Acrobasis; species Acrobasis consociella. The sequence continues at coordinate 2,261,536 of OY743116.1, forward strand.
CGCGCACAATTGCAGAGGACCTGCTTAATCTTGTCTCAACTTGCTTTCACCTATTCCAATTCTTTGGATTGACATGATCTAAACTCGTGTCGATTTAAAGTTTACATATACGGTTAACTGTACACATAGGCTATTTTACCGTGTATGTTTTTGTTGAATACTTTATAAGTATAAAACAAAAAATACCACTGAAAATAAATATTTTTTGAAAACAGCAAGAAAATTGGTTAATAAATGAAGTAGTATAAGATATGAATATTAAAAAAAATTATCTACTAAAATACCTATATTGCAGACCAGGACGAATCGGCACGTAAAAATTGCTTATGAATTAATAAAAACATTCGCAGTGTTTTATACTTCCCCAAAGTTTATTCCCATTTTAATATAGCTTCTTAAAGATACTTAAATGAATTAGCGATAAAAGATCATTGTCAATGAGACAACAGATGGAAATTCTGCCAAGGACAGGCGTAGATAGATTACACGAACTAATCGTGTTACAGAGCTGAATGCGATAGGTCCACTTTCTCGTGGCGTAAACAACACGTGGAGGGGTGTGTCCGATGACCCATGCGACAAAACATACGCACTACAGAAGTTATGCTCATGTCTTATACAAATAATAACCTGCCTCGATTTTCCTCAAAGTTTACTAGCAGTGTAGTTATAAACTTCATTATTGGAATAATTCAAATAGATGGCGTTATCCAAAGTTAGAACTTGCTATAAACGAAATAAATTTAAGGCTAGCAGTAGAAACCAAACAGAGAAAAATCATTGCTTTTTACTAAAAATCAGTTTCTATGATTTATTTAGTTTATTACGCACCGCACCCGTGGCACTCCTGACCACTAAAACATTTTATGTACTTACTTAGTTGACACCTGACAAGGATCCTATGCACAAGTCTACAAGTCCTCAAGCAAAGTGCAGTCATCAGGCAGCTACAAATAGCAACGGTGAACAGCATTTCCACATTCAGTCGGTTGCTCATTTGTGACGTTTAGCAAAGGTTTAAAGAATATAATTATTAGGATAAGCAAAAAGTGTGCTCTTTTGCCCCGCATGCTGTTTATCGTCTGAGTGTCACTGCTGAGTTAACGACCAATGAAAATAGGCGATAAGCTTTCTCTCTATACAACTTTGTGGCGACACCGCCATTTGTAACTGTTTTAATTCGACGTGGCGCGATATTGCATCAAGTTAATTGTTAAAGTTTATTTATATTTTCATTATCTACGGATCATGCCTCTAATTTGGGACTAAAGATAACTATTTCTTCCCAAACGCCTGAATTTGATTCCCATTTAATTGAAACTTTTTTCTAGCCATTCGTTTTGCCAAATAGCTCAAAACGAACGTCATTAAGGAAGAAAGAAAGAAAAACTTAATTAAGGGGATTCTAAAAGTAAAATGTATTGTATTACTGCTATTTCCTAAATTATTAACTTCAAAGTTAGATATCTAAATACCTTTATAATCTAAATAGTTAATAATTAAACTAAAAAGAATAAATAAATTTAAACTAATGAAGGGCCCGCCCCAGAGCGTACCCGACTCAAAAGTGCCCATAATGCCAGCAGTGTTGCCATCTAAATTGTTGTTATAATGAAAATTAGATATTCCAGAAACTAATGTCTGTTCCAGATAATAATCCCGTTATGTTCTAAAATTTTAAATATGATTATTCGGAATTATTTGTGTTATCATTTCGATACGCGCTTAGTATTGCGATATATATATATATTTCGTTGCTAAAATGTGGTGTTGTGATATATTACCTAGAATGTCACCAGGTCACCACACATTATACATTCCATAGAATTATTTGTTATCATATCTCGATCTCGATAGGCCTCTTCCAAAGATTTCCAAAATGACCGATCTACCTTGGTTAGGTCGTCAGACCACCTTGTGCGGCTGAAATGATGATGATGATGATAATAATCATACATTATTTCCATTTCCACGTGGTGCAACTAAAGAAGTCATACGAAACGAAGGGTACCTAAATATCATCGTGCAATAAAGTTAATTTGTATTGTATTGTACCTAATTTATTTACTCTAATAATAAAATCATACTTATGTATGCGATACGAAGGGTACCTACTTTATTTAATAATAAGAACATTGTGAGTTGGTTTATCAAAGTATGATGGATGATTTACGGAGTAGATAGTGCCTAGGGGTCACAATTGTGACCTCTAGACGCTATCATATTGTAAGTGGGCGTATACAGGGTCTGACGAAATATACTGAAACTATTTTAAGGCTGAATTTAGTCCATTATAATAAACCAACTTTCTCCAAAGAACGCATATAGAAAATTAAAAAATCATATTTGAACTCTCATTGAATTTCTATGCAAAGCAAAAAAAAATTCATTATTATCTATTATATATTATTATATAATTCCTTGAGGCAAGTTGTTCAGTATCATGAACTGAATTAAGCCCTAAAATATTTCCAGTATATTTTGTTACATGTTTCATGGATAAAACAGAAATTAACACGATGTTCAATATTACATGTAGGATATTTTAATCTAGATTTTTTGCTAATTTAGATTAGATTTAATGTTAATTTTAAGCCATAAGATAATTTTATTCAAATAAAAAAAGTGTAATAATTTTAATGTTCTTAACACCTTGACTGCCAGCATTGCAGACACAATGGTTTTTAATTGTTTGTCGGACACCAGGAGACTATCATGGCGTTAAAAATACTTAAAAATAAAGTTACAAAATACACCATACATTTTACTACGACGTGGTTTGTAGTTTGTACCTACGAAAGCGGCAGAGGCTGCTACGACATAGCTACGGGCGAGCTACGATCTACGACGGGCTACGAGCGAGGATGAATGTTCGTAGCACTCGTAGCTGTACTTTCATTTCGAACATAATTTATCTGCTCACACAAAACATTATTTTGGTTTTTATTCGTTTTTAACATACTTGCTCGTAAATTGGATTTAATTTTACCGGTTTTAGATATACAGCGTGGAGGGGACATACCCGTAATAAATGGAGCTACGGGCAATATTATACAACTATAGTATAATGAAATTAAAATAACAGTCAAAAACTAAAAAAAACACCATTTCTATACAAAAGTTTGTATAGAAATCGTTGTCCTAATGCCGCCCGGGCACTTTGTATGAGAATGTCGAATTTTTTGTTTTTTGACTGTTATTTTATTTCTAACCGTCAAAACAAATATTGGGATTTGTATGAAATAGCACGTCGTGATCGTGACGTCATAATTTCTAGGAGTCAAAAAGCGCTCCTATTATTAGTTTTTCTGCAATAATAAATATAAAATCACATTGAAAATGGCTGTGATCACCGACAAGAGACATTATTTTGTGGCATTTTAATTTTTACTTTTTACTATTTTACCCAGTTTTATGGTTGAGTTTATTTAAAATCAAAAAATTCAGTTTATTAGGTAGTTTTTCTCGCAAGTCTGTTAAACGATATACGTTCGTTTATTGATTAAACACACTCGGCTCGAACTAATATTCAGCCTCTTATATTTACTATAACGAACTTTACGGTATTATTTTATAAAATCATGCTTAAAAATAACTGCGCGTTTATAAGAACTTAGTTAGGCTTTCAAGACTTGTATGTTCTACTTTTTCTGGGTTTATCATTTATCAGAAAGAAATAGATTACTTGCATGAAAATCTCTCTTTTATATCTATTTTGTTAGACTTTAGAATTAACAAAATAAATATAGTTTCTAGTACCCAACCATCATTTTGACCTATAAATAGTATAAATAAACCAGTCAAGTGCGAGGCGGACGCGTACATAAAGGGTTCCGGGTATGTTCCTTCCTCGTACAGTATGTATTTATTATAAAATATAGTATCATTGAGTTAGTATCCCATAACACAAGCCTTGAACTTACTTTGGGGCTAAGTCTATTTTTCTTTTAATGTGTCTGAGACATATCACGCAACGATGTTGCATGTTACATCACAGACGGCCACAAAACTCATGGCGATAATTGGGCTTAATTGAAAATTGAAACGCAAAATCAGAGAGGTTATCTTTAAACCTGCACACTGACACATACCTACTAAAATGGCGTGTCTCATTTAGAGGTCAATCACCCAATACGATGCCCGATACAATATATTAGCGATAAAAATAACGACTATTGTTTAATTAAAACAAAAACTTGAATGGGAGATAGAGGATGGGGCGAAGCGGGTGATGTGGCGTCTGACGCACGTAATCAGGCCGATAATGATAAGTAATGTAGCAGTGGCTCCCTTGTTACACTGAATTCTGGAAACAATAATGATTTATTGATTTAAGAAGATTTATGTATGTATGTTCGTATTTTCTATAAACATTTGATTTTTATAGTTTATAAAATCAAAATTCACATTATTTATAGAGTTATTAAAAGAAGAGCTACTCTACTTACTACCTGGTATGTCTAGATTTCCGACATTTGCAATAAAAATATTTTCTTCTATCTTTATAAATTGTAGCCTATGTGCTATTCTGATGTATAAGCTATATTATTGTTAAGTTTCATTAAAATCCATTCAGTAGTTTTTACGTGAAAGAGTAACAAACATCCATCTATACTAACAAACTTTTGCGTTTATAATATTAGTAGGTAGGATAGTAAGTTTGTCTTTTGATTAAAACTCACGTGAGACACAGACATTATTAAAATGAGTTAACGGGTTACTTACGTATAGAGTCATGTCAGACACACACGTGTGTCCCGAGCCGGTGCGGTGTACGGGCCTTTAGTCACATTCGCCCTGATGAAGACCTCCGGATGAGGTCGAAACATGTCGGCAGTAGCTGACTCTATACGTGAGTAACCCTAACTCATTTTAATAATTTATTGTTTCTTTTGTGTGTGTAAGTGGCCAACACTGTTTTCAGATTTTTCAGGCTGCCTAAAGGCATCTGATATAACTTGATGATGGCCATGCAATGATGAAAGCCGTGACCAAGGGCTTATACGTGCTTTCCGAAGCACGGAGGAGCTCTAGAACTCTTAATGCCACTTGTGGTAACCCATCCACGTTATACTTAGTTATAGTTTCGGCGAATTTCTATGCTTTATCGCATGCATTACGATACGAGATAATATTGTATGGTCGTGCAGTTTCCGGGCTAGAACAGGATCATCATCATTATTATAACAAACATTACGGGTCTTACTACCGCGATTGTCTTTGTTAACCCTTTCACCGCGAGCGTCGCATTTATGCGACAAACATTGTCGGGCCCATTCCGCGAAGGTCGCATATTTGCGACAAAAAAAATGCTCTTATGGCACATAACTTACGTATCCATATCCGTTTTTGGTTGTAGATAGGTATGTTAGATTTACCATGTCTCGCGCTGGGGGCACGACAACTGATATAAAGTCTCGCGGTGAAAGGGTTAGAGCCAGATTCAGACCTGGTCCCTGGTACACTTGTAGTTTGTAATAGCATGTAAATAGTTATCGTGACGGCGAAAGCACAGAATCAATATAAGAATAACATACAAAACGGAATCTCCTAAGGTCTTGTAGAGGCGCCTGCAGCCGCCCGCTCTAAACCCGGGAATGGGGACGTATACTGCGCGGCAGTGGCGTTGGGTGGGAATTTGGACTAGTACAGCTATATAATAAGCCGTTTCATGTCCGGCTTATTTTTATTAACTAAGTGTGAATAAAATGTATCTGAGCGTGTTTATGCATTTATCATTGTAAGAGTATTTCAATAACCAGAGGGAATTATCGTATTTTGAATATGTGGGTGCATGCAATCCAGTCATACTACTAGTTTACGGCTTATGAAAATAGTAAGTGCGCCGATATACGCAGGTTATAATTGTTATTAGTAATAAATGCATAGATATATGTTAGAAGCCCCTAAGGAAACTCGATGGGAATCGGCTTCTAAGGAGGCTCCGCCACTGCTGCGCGGGACTCATAGGAGATTCCTTTCTGTATGTAATACTTTATATTGATTCTGTGGTGAAAGTCTAAAACCAGGATCACTCCACCTCTTCTTGTAGATGTGGTGGATAGCATAAGAAGACAGCACCTACATCTCGTGTTACAACTGCATTCCCAAGGACGTCAGCGGCGGCCGTTTTAAAACTTTTCGCACAGATGCATTTCCACAACTACTTTTAAATACCTACATAATAATTTATTCATGATAAAAACATCTAATATTAAAAATATAAAAAAATTATCTTTCTCCCCTGATGGTAAGTTGATGGCGCTCTTATTATTGGTTTCTACGCAATGATACCTAAATCTTAAATTGTAAAATTACTACGCAAATGGATATGCTCAATGAAGAGAGTAATGTTATTTTGTGACTTTTATTTTCTTAATAGAAAAACAATTTATTTTTAACGCAGGAAAATACCCACCCTGTAGAAACTTTCCGCAGTTTTATCTCCTGTCAAGCTAGTTCGTTAGAAATGATTGAAATGTTCTTATTAATTGTTGATTACTAATCAAGTGACCCCGAGCGACACTGTGTTCCACTTAGAAAAACACTTCAGCGATTGTACTGTACTGAACTTATGAAACATTTGCTTGATTTGTCTGTTTGGTCTAACATGTAGCTGTCGCAGCTTTCTGGTTAAATTTGCCAGTTAGCTGGACGCCTAGGCCTTTTCTTTAAGTCATTTAAGGCATTCAATTATTTATGTTGCCTTGGTCAATCGTTCATCGGTGTAGAGTCACTCAAAGTTTCAACGTAGCGTAATGAAAATTGAATGTCAGCCAGTTAAATATGACTGACCAAGACTTAGCCAAGTGGTTTAAATTTAATACAGATTTTTTTACGGCGGCGTAGTAGTGCAACAAAACAATTATGGCGTCAACCACGCAAACAGTTGTACTGTAATATGAATTCACACATCTCATCAAAATTCATTTTTCTAATATTTCTCTATTAGTTACTAGTTACTTAGTGGTAGGCTGGTAGGTACTATACATACCTATCTAAGTACTACGTTCCGCCATTTTGTTAAACGTTGCGTTCAATGACTTGGCTAGTCGTCCTTCAGCCATTTAAAAACATAGATTCTACAATATTTAGCATCATTAAAATAAGTAAAGCCAACTTATACGTATGTAAATAAAATTTGAAAAATTTAATTAAAAGTTGTTTAGTAATTGGATTTGCACTGGATTAACACACACGGTACCTTTTTACCCAAAACATATGAGTATTCGTCCGGGGATCGAACCCGGGACCTCCGGTGTGACAGCGTGGCGTGATGACCGCTAGGCCATTGAGGTCGTCATTCTAGGTAAAAGTTTTTTTTATTTGTAAGAGTGTAGGTTATTATGCTATTGGAGATAACCTTTATCTTGTGCTTTCTACTTGAGTATCATTATACTTATCAGCGACCGTGAGGTGGTCAGGGATTTTTATCTCCTTTACGTTTCATACATTATGGCACAGAGTACTATAAACTAGCGTAAATTATGGTATGTTGGCAGTTGTACGTGCGTAACGCGTGCTGCGTTTGAACCGATGTGCAGCTGTTCAGCTGTCTCTAGCCCCCTTTTTCGAGTCCTACAGTCCACTGCGAGTCCACTTCGAGTCACACATGACATCAAACTCAAAATTATTTATTGCGAAACAGTGCAATGTTTTTATATGGTAATGTTAGACAGACGTGTGCGAAGCGGTTTATCGTATCACATCGAAGAGCCGTCCCGCAGAATTTCCAGTGGACAGCTAAGACCCTTCCAAAGATAGGTACCTCATTTGTCAATATACCATGGATATCATGGAAGATTTAAGAGAACAGATGAACTTACATACGTTTAGTATCTCATCGAAGAGCCGTCCCGCAGAATTTTCAGTGGACAGCCAAGACGCTTCCAAAGATAGATACCTCATTTGTCAATTTACCGTCGATATCATGGAAGATATAAGATAACAGATAAACTAACATACGTTTATACATACTTACATATCGACATAGGCAAAACACAACCCTATAATACGCCAGCTCTACGCACACACATTATTATGCGTATGAAGCCGCTGGATTTTTCTAGATCCGATCATGTAGAAATGAATACGTCAATTGATACATTTATTATAGTACTTAACCCCTAATATTTTTGTTCAAACAACAAAAACATCGAATTACGTAAAAAATACGCAAAATACGAAACAAACAGTTAAAAATAAATCGTAGTAGGTATCTAATGGAAAATAACGAAGTCCATAACATATACAGTAGGTATATTAGATTATTACAGTGCATCATTGTTTATGAATGTTTACAGAAGATTCGATTCGATAATATGTGAAGCGACCTTTGTCTGATAACGATTGTCTATCGATTCTGGATCATCGAGTTTATTGATTCGATAAAAGATTCTTGGATGTATGCAAAACAACGACGTAGAATGCCACCAACGTGTAGTTTATTTGTTCATGAGAACATTTCCTCCCAACAAAACAAGTGTATAGCGCATAGATAGCGCTTGCTTCAATTGAACGGGTAATTTGTAAAACCTAGACGCATTTCGAATTGACGCCATTTGTTACGAAACCCTGAGAGCAGTTTGGTTCATAGAATTCTACAGAACAAACTGCGGAGCCTTAAGTCTCTGTTAACTCTTGTGTAAATGAGTGTGCTTTATTTGAAAGTACTAGGTATTTGAATTATCAGACCTGACCCTGACTGGGGATCGAACCCGGAACCTCCGGAGTGGCAACCTGGCATAGGGATCAGTAGGCACACTATTTGCCTTTACAAATCCCTCTTGCGTTCACACAAAGTGGGTTCGTTTTAAGTAATCCATTTGGAATTCTAGTGAAAGGTCATTTATAAATTCTTCATTTCACAGGGTAAATAAGGATAAGGTTTATAAAAAAACAGCTTTTAAGTCCTTAGTATAATTTATTGCAGACACGAACTGTCCAGTCCAGTAACCCCGCTGAACTGGGGACTGAGCCCCGTATACAATCGCCGCACAGTTTATATTAGATATAGAACGGATCAAGCGACTTGCGACATCAATGCGATGGGATAACACTGTCGTATCACCCGCTCACAATACACAACTGCGCGGCGATTGTTTACAAGACTTAGATCCCTTAATTTTGGTGTACGACCCACGTTACAAAATACGCGAATTATTTACAAGTAAATTAGACAACTTATCATAGTAAATAAATAACCGAAATCCATCTACTATTATAACCAAGTGCGGAGAATACATCTAGTTAAAATAAAATAATTAAACACAACTTGTAAAGTTCCGTTACCTGTTAAAATCAACGAGATCATTTATTTCCGTATGCAAGTATTACATGAATACGTTATCGTATGAACACAGCTGGTGTGATACGTTTCTCGTCACCCAACGGTCGTGAAGCCTTGTATTCACTAATGCAACATCTACACATACAGCGTTCGTTGAAATGGTGAGCATTATGTCGGCGCGACACAGCGGCAGCGGTGGTAAGTTCAAAGTAAAATCCTTTGTGGCGCGCCGACAGTCTACAAACCATTTGGGCGAATGAACTGTACATACATTTAGCAGCTACGGAATTCGCGATCATCAATCGAGGTTTCTATCCCCTATTGCTTTTGAAATGGGTTGACGACATAGTCATGGGACGCACCTGGTTTAGAGCAGCACATGACCGAGATGGGAGGCGTCGACGAAGGGAGGTCTATGCTCAGTTGTGGGCGGAAGAAGGGCTGGGATGATGATGATGATGAGCCATTTTATTTCGAAACTAAGAAAATCAACTTGCAATCACGTAGTAAGTACTGGCATTAAAAAAATTTAAATAAGAATTTTACTATGAAAAATTTACCCTAAATGTAGATTTTTTATATATAAAAGTATGGAAGTAAATTTTCTGAAAAATAAAAATTTACCTACAGGGGCGGCAAGCAACCGACATGCTTATGGAACTGAGGATTACACATCCCTATGAAAACGTTGCAATGACTATTATAAATATTACGAGGATACAATTATAATACATATCGACCAGCTACCATGATGGACGTAGGGTCGTCGAAATATCTGGCTCAAAATTATATCAATCGCGTTAAGTGCCGTAATATTAAGTCTTTGAGATCCGCCAATAACAATGGAAACCAACCATATGGTGCCATGCGGGTTTTGACCAGTTAATCTATGTTCTATCGGAAGCGTTGCCTAGTGAATACGAGGTCAAAAACTAACAGCAAGAGCCCGTATTAAAGAATACCGCTCGGTCTGATAACACGCCAAATGCTAGCCGGCTTTACAATACATATTTCATCTTACAATCGTGGCCTACATCACAAATCAATTACAATTTCTTCTCAATAATACACAAGTAAATTTGACGAAAAATATTGTTTTGACAATTCATTAGCTATAATATTGGCCAACATCTAAATATACAGGGTGTAACAAAATATACTGAACTATGTTAAGGCCTGAATTCAGACCATGATACTGAACAACTTTCTCAAGGAACATTTAGCGTTATACGAAAACCAAACTGTTGGGATCAATAGAATTTAACCGATCATCTGATCAAGTTTTTATTGGATTTTTTTTCATATTTTTATGTATGTTTCTTGTAAAAAGTTTATTAGAATCATGGACTGAGCCCACTCTTAAAATAATTTCAGTATACTTTGTTAGACGTTATATAAAAGTAAATCCAAATTAGTATAACTTTCAACAACAAAAAGAATCAACAACAAATATTTTGTCATTGCACGCAAAGATTTAGAATTTACATACAAATTATAATAAACAATAAAATTAATATTAACGCCGCGCCCGAGGTTCCCATTGACTCAAAAACGACGACATTTTCAGAAAGTTATATGTATTAGTATTGCTTTTATTTTGTACAGGTTTCTTAGCTTTAGGTCGCTTGTAAATGAGTCAAACCCTGGCAGCAGCGACACAACATAAGTAGTTACAGAAGTTCAACTTTACAAATGTGACATTACCTAATCGTCCGAATGCACATATATTTTGGCGACTTCTTCCGAGAGACTACCATGATCTACAGACGATGATTTTCCAACCCTCTTCATTATTTGAATTCCAACACAGATTACTTATAGAACTACGTTCAGATAGACAAGTGCCATACTTTGTCTTTGAACAGACGAGAAACTTTCGACTTCTCTTCCTTTTTTAAATTTGATAGGAACAGTTGGCTGGCTCTGTAATAAAACACCTAACAGCTTCCATTGAAAAATCATACGCTTATGAATTAATGAATAATTTTCTATATTGGTAACACATCCTAGCTAAGTGAAGAATCGCTAGGGTATAAATCGGTAGCTTCTTGCATTTCCCGCAGTGTGGACTGTATTGTCACAAAATAAATATAGTCACAGTCACGATTATGAAAAAAATTATATGCACAGGGGGATACTCATCATTTTGTATTTTTCATATGTGATGTAAATCTAGTTGTCCTTCTGTAACTAATTATTATGTATCAGGGAGGTATCTAACACATCGTAACCTCAACATAACTTATAGTATTATTTGCTACTACTTATACGAAATTAAGTATTTAACAATAAAATAGAAATAAATAAGATTAGTCTAACAAATTAGGATAAGATATAATACAAATATGTTGTCCATTAACAAAACTTTGAAGTATGAGAAATCACAAAAAAATGAGACGATCAGAGAGGTTGCGAGCAGCTAGAAAACTCAATTAGGTTAAGGTTATGTAGCAACGCATTTCAAACATTTATTTTCTTATTTTGCCTTCAGACGCCTCTTTTGACATCATATGTTATTTATATACATCGTACCAAAATATTAGATAATTAATATATGCGTATTCATTTGTGTATTTTCTTGGTCTGAGGTATTTTCAGTAACCAACGTACTGAACTAACTTATGCTGTGGCGAAACTATTCAATGCTCTCTTGAATTATTGAGTTACTGATACGCTTCGCCACATTCATTTTCAGGGACAAGTCGATCATTGCTTCGAGTCGACTTTGTTGTTCTATAAATACAGCCGAACCGACAGTGCCGGCCCGTGTATCTTGTAGCAAGCCTACTGCTCCTGGTTTCTTGCTACCCTTATCTCGTAATATATAGAAACATAGACGAGATATTTTATCTGTATCCCAGCAGACACGTGAGCGTATATTCCAATGGCGCAATAATTAAAACAAAATGATCCATTGTTATATTCCACTGTACGTCCGTTGCGATAACTGGTGTGACCTTATTTAGTTTTATTTTAACCGCTAGAGGTCGCCGCTGTAGCACAATGTTAAATTGGCAAAAAATATAGGTGTTTAACTAAATGCGTCTTTAATATTTTAATTAGTCGAGTCTGCTTATCACTTAATTTTTTGTTACAATATCTTCGATATAATACTTTGCAATAGTTTCAACGAACTCCACAATGGTCTGCCATATACGTTTTAAACAAATTAAAGTCCGAAACGTAGTAAAACTGACTCTGAATTATCAGAAACATTAAATCAATTAGGAAAATATATATCTGAATTTGAATTAGAAAGGCACTTTAGAACTGTACAATACACGTTGGAATATCGTTAGTTTTTAAGTATTGCTATCAAGTTTCCTTTCCTTATTTATTTATTTATTATTATTATTCGAGACCACAAGCCTGTTTTCAATAATACAAATAAATTATGTTTGAAATACGTAAAAATGTGGCGATAGTTTTACTATCAAGTCGTTATAAAGTGTAATAATCATTGTTTTGAACAACGCGCGACGCAACCTTTCTTTTTTATACGAAAACAATGGCTTGCTTCACGTTGAGCGATAAGGATATTTGCAACTATATGTATACAGTGGTAAAGGTACAGTCAACGTATTATCGAGCTTCACCTCTACACCGCACCTACTGCATTGAAATAGAGGTGGTTATTGCAGAGCAACGTGTTTTATAGTCAGCCAACGTCAAAAATCATTTATTTATCTTTGGACATTTATATCACTCGATAACTGACTGGACTGTTTTTAAGTTTGCTTGTTTTGTGTGTAAGTGTCCAACACTGGTGTTAGATTTTCATGCCTAAAGGCATCTGACATAGCTAGACGACTGCCGAACCATGATGACAGCTAAGAACAATACGGCTAACGTGCCTTCGGATGCACGATGGAGATCGAGAACATTTTATACCACTTTTGGCCACCCATCCAAGTGCCCACCTCCACGCCCAGGGCTGCTTAACTTGAGAAAGCGCTAGGAATGAGTACTCCCAATGGGCATTGGGCAGGGACCGGAAAACCCCTTTATTTGATTAAGTCTATCGATGGAGTAACTCCATCATAAGCTTACCCTTTGTTAGAGTTAGCATATCGATTGACTTACCCTAACGTTATGGTAACTCCTTTGAATCAGTTAACTAATGGTAACTGGACTTACCAGTTACCTTAAAGTTCCGATTATACCTGTTAGCATTAAGTTAGTTACCCTTTCCCCCTCTTTGTTCTACAGTCTTGTCTAGTACTTCCAAACTTATAGAAACTACTGTAAACAATGTAATATAAGTCTTATGTGAATGCAATTAGTATAATTATTAAATGGCTGTTTGGACATCCACAAAGCCTGCCTTCTTTTTCTAGCCCGATGCGTCGTCTCGCTAAGCCTATAAACTTTTTGCACAAGCAGTTTTGTGTTGTATGCTATTCAAATAAAGATTAAATTGCTTGAGGCCGTATAAATAATATTGATAGGGTAAGTCTATCATAGGGTTTTGCGATATTGGTTAGTGCTTAGTTGAATTAACTGTATTGTATTAGTAAGCCTTTTGTCAGGGTAAGCAAATGATATGGTTAACAAATCATTAGGGTTTACGAAAACCAGTCGATCAAAAACCCGAACGAAAACCCTTCAAAAGGTAAGCAGTTCCGGTCCCTGGCATTGGGCAACCGAATTCCTTTTATAATCTTTACTGTTTTTAATTTATGTTGAGATATTATTGCGTTATAGAAAACTTACAAAAGTGAGAAGTATCAGTTTTGTAGTGGCAACATTAAATTTTAAGAAGATTAATTTTTTGGCGAGTCGCTCTGCTTATCCAGTAAAGAATGAAGATCTGTAACTGTATTATTGTTGCAAATATCTATCCGCTCTTAGAAGCGATCAAATAGAATTTAATCCATAACGTCGTAAAATAAACCTAGTGTTAATTTACGAAACAATACAAACAAACAAAGTATTGTATAGCGGGGTACCTATACCGAAATGCCCTTTAATTTGACTACTATACACGGTGTCGCCCTACAAAGTAATCTGCGGTACTTTTTAGTACAATACTTATCTCTTTTTTATTTTGTTAATCGGTTCATTTGGGGTCTCTCTCAATAAATATATAAGGAGGTTCGTTAAAGATTATACAAAGTCGAAACGAATAGTATAAAATTAAATTGATCTTTACCGAAACACAGAAATAGCAGTGATTCAGCGAAACAGTCTAAGAACTGTACTTCATTACTGCTGTACAACAGGCAGCCTGAACTCGCACTAACTGCTGATGATTTTGTATACATTAACTGGTTTGTTACAACAAACTTCTATTCCATCGTTACAAAACCGGCAGTGTATGTTACATTTGCATCCGAATTTGAGTGAGTACGACAAAAAATCCTTTACATAAAAGACTAACTTCTAAGCAGACTGGACTCTGCAAGGCGACGCCCACTCAACATTATAATTGTAAAATGCTTTTTCCTATGCTCCACGTCACTGTACACACTTGGTCCTGTATTTACACAATAAAATTTGAAATTTAACTACTATTTACACACGCGGTGGCGGACACAGGGGCCGAGACTCGACCAAAGATGAGCACACTTTAAAAAACATTAGAATTTAGTTTTTCCGGAATAACTCTTTCAATTAAACATATTTTCTATCTATGATTTTAGAGTTTCGCGGTCGCAATTACTGTTATTAGTACTACGATACTTCTGCCGTCATGGTCGTTGGTAGAAGGGTCGTCGAAACATCTGGCAAAAACTATATTAATCGCAGTGAGTCCCGTAATACTAATAACAGTCATATTTTCTATCTCTCTCATTAATTAAATTAACACATTGAAAGAGATAGAGATGTCTCTCTATCTCTTTCAATGTGTTAATCTCTCTCTCTCTTCTCATAAGTCAATTACAAAATCCTATTGGTTGTTTAAAGACCGCCCACCTTCGGTGGAGTCTCGCCCGAAATGCTGTCCGCGAACTCGCGACTGGTTGAAAACAAACAGAAAATCACTCCTCGACCATCGGCACTTACAATCCGAATTTTTACTATATCTTTACATTTTTGATCAAGTAACTATAAGTTATTGCTCTATGGTTCTCCAATTTTGTCTTTCATAAACCACCTATTAGGTACGGCAGTGAATATCACTCGGTCTCACGTTTATTGGTAACAATACAAATCACAGAAGGCGATGGCAAAATGGCAACGTGTTGAATATTACCGAATTTACAATGAGAATGGACATTTCTAATTTGTGTGAGACGATATTGCCAAGCAAAAATTTATGTTGTTCCATTAAACATCAAGAATTAATATCAGAATTAGTTTGAATTTGTTAGGTATGATAAACTGAACTTTGTTTATATCCAGTTGCATACTTACTTACGCAAGTATACTATTTGAAAAAGTATGTCAAATCCAACAAGAGTTAACGTAATCACACACCCTTTTGGTTCGACATACCTTGCCCGGAAACATAAAACCATTGTATAATTATTAAACGTTTACTGAATCTTTTTGAGTTATAATATGTTTTGTCTCTTTTCTTCTTTTCATACTGGACATTGAAAGAACCAGACCAAACATATTTTAACTAAAATAGATTTAGTAAACGTTTGCAATTTTTTATGAATAATCGTGAATCCAGAAAAGGGGAATAAACATAGAGCTTTACTGCCGTACCCCAAGCTACAACTTAGGCCTCCGTGGCGACCGGCTCCCGCGCGTGGTGAATCTTCACGTGCTTGTTGTGATTGGACTTATTACTCGAAGTCTTCCCGCAGATGTTGCACGAGAACGGCCGCGCCCCGCTGTGCACTTTCATATGCTCGGACAGGTAGTAACTCCTATGGAACGACTTACCGCACTCCGGGACCTTGCAGACGTACTTCTTGGCCATCTCGTGTTCCCTGACGTGCCTCTGGCAGTTGTACTTCCTGATGAACTGGCAGCCGCAGTAGTTGCAGGTGTACGGCTTGACGGACTTGTGCGCGTTCATGTGCGAGATGTACTCCGTCTGGCGGATGAAGGCGCCCTTGCAGAGGGAGCACTTGAAGGGCTTGGCGGAGCGCGAGGCGTGCGTCCAGCGGTGCAACTTGAGGTTCCACTTGGTGGTGAAGGCCTTGTTGCAGATGATGCACAGGTACGGCCGCTTGCCGCTGTGCGTCTGCAGGTGCGCGCGCAGGTTCGTGCGCAGGTACACCTGGAGGTGAACATTCGAAACTAAAACAGACTTCAGCGCTATGTAATTGACTTCTAATTTGTCGCCTCTATAATGTGTCACTGCGTAGAATACTTAATAGAATCTTATTTTCTTCCAGCTCAAATTGTTATCGTAAATAATACAAATTTAAAGGTCTGATGTTGTGAGTCTCCGCATCCTAATACAGCTTCAGCTTTATAATCTAATTTTGCATCTAAAGCCAATTACTTTAAAGTTCACTTTCTAATTAGGTAGATGACAACAAATCACGACACTTTTTCCTAAACGTCCAATCAAACATTTAAGATTTGTGCGAAATACAAAAGCGGGACGTCATGCTTTTTTGAAGTCAAATAGCGCTATTAATATCAGTTTTTCTGCATTCATAAATCTAAAATCATGTTGGAAATGGGTATGATCTATGAAAAGTGACACTAATTCTGCACCTTAATGTAATAACTTTAAGGTTCAATTCACAATGCTCACCTGCTTACACACGGGACACGGCACATTGTCGACCTTCCCCCTCAGTTTCTCCGACAAGTAGTACTCGTTGTGCGTCCTCCGCACATGCCGAGTGAGGGAGGCGGCATGCACGAACTTGTCGCTGCAGTAGAGGCAGGCCTTGGGGCGCTCGTCGTGCGTCTCGGCGTGCCACTGCAGCTTGGCGCGCGAGTGAAAGATGGCGCCGCAGCGGCACACGTAGTCGCGCACTTTGGCCTTCTTCTGGAAGTGGTGACGGTCCCTGACGCACACAAAATGTTTATTGTTAACAAAAACTGCTTTTAAAGAACATTAAAAGGATGCGTTTAGTAAGAAAAATATGTTCTGCGGTTATATAAAAACCCTCTTTTTTTAACCTATTGTCCCACTGCTGGGCAAAGGTATCATCCATATCCTGGAAGGATATCCCTTATCCCGATTTTGTGCAACCTGCGATCAATTATTTTTAAAATATCTGATATCTTCACTCCAACGATTTCTAGGCCTTCCCTGCTTCTATTGTTATCTGCAGGAATCCATCCTGTGATTAATTTGGTCCACCTGTCTGGGTGCATCCGGCATACGATGCCTGCCCAACCTCGCGTGCCACCCAGTTGGGAGGTGAACCG
Source organism: Acrobasis consociella (assembly GCA_963555685.1). Classification (NCBI taxonomy): domain Eukaryota; kingdom Metazoa; phylum Arthropoda; class Insecta; order Lepidoptera; family Pyralidae; genus Acrobasis; species Acrobasis consociella. Next base: position 2,279,114 of record OY743116.1, read on the forward strand.
ACCGTGAATCGTGTTTCACAAAAATTCACAATCATACACCTGTGCGCCTATTTGCAACCCCTTTCCTTTTCCTAAAAGTTGACAAGGAGAGAATGCTTGTCCACCTATTGTAGCTTTTGGCTCATTATTTATAAATAAATGTCAGCAGGCTACCTGTGCTGCACCATGTTGGAGTACCGGCGGAAGGTGTCGTCGCAGACGGTGCACTTGACGGGCGCGCGGCCGGTGTGCGCGTTGTGGTGCTCCATCAGCTTTTGCCGCGTCAGGAACCGCTTCTCGCACACCTCGCATCTGGAAATACAACGTTGCGTTATTATACAGGGCGACCGTGTGGTTTCCGGCAGAGTAGAATAGGACCACTACAAGTCCAATGTCTTTTGCCTGTTTGTACACGTGTAATCTAAGAAAATACTGGACAGATTTGAATGAAACTTTTTGTTATACATACAGCTGTAAAGCCTGGACAATATATTATAGGCTATAATTAATTTCGGAAAATGGAACACCTGGTGCAGAACCATAATAATACAGCTAAACTACAAGAGATATAAAATTGACGCCTTTGAAAAAGTTGTTCTGCCCGATGAGTATTTTCCGGCGACAAAGTCCACGCGAACGAAGTCGCAGGCTTCGGCTAGAACTTAATAATTATCTATCTAATGAACCAATAAAATTTATAGTCCACATCCATATTGAATAAAATTTTATAACTGGCAAACGAAACAACTATCCATTTTTTTTTACTCGCTTACCAATTGGCACTTACCTGTATTGACCCCTGCAACTGGGACAACAGAAGGCCTATGCAACTAGATGCGAGGGTTACTCATCGATTTGGACTATAAGCATGTTGTTTACTTGTAATTCTTGATGCCGAGGTGCGTCTTCATGTGCAGCGCGAGGTTGGCCCGCCGGAAGAAGCACTTGCCGCACGTGAGGCACTCCAGCGGGTGGATCTTGAGGTGCGCGTGGAACGCCTGGTCCGTCACTTGGTCTACCTGTAACACAACCAAGTTATAATCATCATCATCATTTCAGCCGCATAACGTCCACTGCTGGACATAGGTCTCTCCCAAAGATTTCCAAAATGACCGATGTAGTTTTAATATATATCCTACTGATATTATAAACGCGAAAGTTTGTAAGTATGTATGGACGGATATTTGTTACTCTTTCACGTAAAAAAAGTTGGACTGACACGACTCTATACGTGAGTAAACCGTTAACTCATTTTAATCTGTGTCTCACGTGAGTTCTATTAAAAAAAATATATTATCATCCTACTTATATCAAAAACGAGAAAGTTTGTAAGTGTGGATGGATGTTTCTTACTCTTTCACGTAAAAACTACTGAATGGATTTTAATGAAACTTTACAATAATATAGCTTATACATCAGAATAACCAAAAGAAGCCATTTTCATTGGTTTTGAAGCCGAAGGCCACTTCATAAGTTAGTGAGACCTTATTAGCTAGTCAAAATGAAAATTCAGAAACAAAAGATGTTGACTAAAACTCGAAAAATCGTGAGATCAAAATTAGTAGTACAGTCGCTAGGCGCCTCCGGTCGACCGGCCCATGTTCATCCGGGGTCACGCCGCAGTTTTGGACGGGCGTAACTACGTGGTCTCGATCGAAAATCATTTTCGTAACTTTTTAGGGTTCCGTAGCCAAATGGCAAAAACGGAACCCTTATAGATTCGTCATGTCTGTCTGTCTGTCTGTCCGTCCGTATGTCACAGCCACTTTTTTCAGAAACTATTAGACCTATACTGTTGAAACTTGGTAAGTAGATGTATTATGTGAACCGCATTAAGGTTTTGACACAAAAATAGAAAAAAAACAATAAATTTTGGGGGTTCCCCATACTTATAACTGAAACTCAAAAATTTATTTTTCATCAAACCCATACGTGTGGGGTATCTATGGATAGGTCTTCAAAAATGATATTGAGGTTTCTAATATCATTTTTTTCTAAACCGAATACTTTGCGCGGGAGACACTTCCAAAGTGGAAAAAAGTGTGTCCCCCCCCCCCGTAACTTCTAAAATAAGGGAACTATAAAACTAAAAAAAATACATGATGTTCATTACCATAAAAACTACCAGCGAAAATTGGTTTGAACGATATCTAGTAAGTAGTTTTTTTTTAATACGTAATCATAAACGGCAATTTACCTTTCATTTAATCAACTCAAATATAAAACTCAAAAAAAAAACATACTACAAGACTTTTATATTATGTTATTTGCTACTACGGAACCCTTCATGGGCGAGTCCGACTCGCACTTGGCCGCTTATTTATCTAATGTCATACACAAATTTGAATTGCGTGTATAGATGCAGAAATTTATTTACTAATGTGACTTCTTTTCTTTTTTCCAAAACCAATGAAAAGTCAGCGTGTTTAATGTAATTTTAATAATACGTTTAAAATTAAAAAAATAACCATTTAATTATCCGCAACATGCTTTGTTAAATTACTATTACAAATTACAATTTTCTGAAATAATAATATTTTTTGTACAAGCTTTTAAAAATCATTTTTTGTGAAGCGAAAGAACTTTATGTCCCTTCCACGTTGTATATTCAGCTATGTCATATGACTTAGTTACCTTGCAGGTGGGGCACACGTAGTCCTTCCTCCGTCGCTTGCTCTCCTGCTTGATGAGCCCTTCGATCTTGGGCTTGGCTTCGTTCATCACGTCGTACACCTGGAGGATCGTTGTGGCTATGCTCTTCTTCGGGTCTAACGATGACAGCATATTACCTGTAAATGTTTAGTTTTTTAATAACTAGCTTTAGCTTGTGACTTCGTCCTCGTGGAAGGCAATAATGGTTTTAATAATGATTTTTAAATGGTTTTTACGTTATTAATTTTGTTTTAACATATGAATTATTATGTTTAAATATTTGAATACTTATAAAATATAACAATCTTTATCATAGTGTAGGGATTCAAAGGGATAATTAGTTTTTCGTGATCTTACCTTTCCCTTTCCCGTCAATTGCTTGAGCGAGAGGTGTGAACGATAAGTAGGAACGGTCTCTTTTTTTATTATAATCTAATTTTTGCTATTTATTATCTTTAGTTATGTTTGTATAGAGGAATTTATTGACTTTACAACATTTTGTTTCCAAAACCAATAAAAAGTCAGCGTGTAGATCAGAGTCGGCCTCGGCGAACATTCTGCGACCAAATTGCAGACGTTCTAAAAAAAGGAAAGGTAAAAAGTATCCGTAACCAAAGGGCATGTATGAAGGGATTTGATGAGTTCAGATGAAGCAAGAGAGGTTTGTCAGGATCGTAGCAAGTGGAGGTCCATAATCTCTGCCTACCCCTGTGGGAAACAGGCGTGATATTATGTATGTATGTATGTGTAGATCTAGAGTAATCAACAATACTTACTGCTTGGCAAGCCTTCTTCTATCTTCTCCTCCTTTTTGATGGTTCTTGCGGTCACCATCCTGCTGTACGAGGTCTTGGTGGAGGAGCAGGTTGGCAGGGCGTGCGCCAACGCCTTGTGCGCACGAAGCTCCTTAGGGGACGAGAACTTGGCGCCACATTGCGTGCACGTCACCAAACGGCTCTTTGCAAAACGGAGCTCGTCATCCCTGGAAATTTCACCATCATTTTATCGGTGTAAGGGGCAGGTAGAGGTGACAAATCGTCAAGATGGCGGTTTTAACGACTAAAATCAGATACTTTTTAAAAAACAAACATAGTCTATAAGATTTGTGTGAAATACAGACTAATGTCGTCATAGTTTCTTGGAGTCAAAAAGCGCTTTAAATTGACAAGTTACGTTATTTTATGACGTTTAATTTTCTACCAGTACCAAATAATTTAGTTTTGACCCCGAAAAGCACCCAATATAATTTAAGACAATCTGCAAAACTAAGTCGATACCTTCAATTTTGTCAAATTTGCAGCAATCCTAGTTATGCTGGTCAAAATTGAGTGCATCAATTTAAAAACTTCATTCTTTTCTCAAAAAATGATAGTTTGTCCTCATAAAAAAATATTTCACAGTTAATTTAAAAAAATTGACATTTGTTTGGCTAAAGCCTGATTACTTACAGATTATCCGTTTTTTCGTCTGGATCAACCTCGGAGCCGTCCGACACCCAACTCTCGCGCGCTATCAGGTCATAGGGCTCCGCTGGCGTTACTTCTGAGTACATCTGTAACATAGGTGCCATAGTTACTATACTATGTACAATCTAGATCTATCTATTGCTATTCAATTTCCTATCATATCTATCCGGCGACATAACAATATAATAATAAAATTTGTTGTATGGACTTTGTCTGAGAATAAATGATTTTTATTTTTTATTTTATTTTTATAACAAAACGACTAAGAAAGGTAAATTTATTTATTTAAACTTTATTTCACAGTTTAATTTTTTTTACAAGTGGTGGACCTAACGCCATATGGCATTTTCTCCCGTAAATATAGGTAACAGGGAGTGGTAAGGAGTTTTTATGCAATTAGTGGCAAGTATGGGAAAATTTATTATACTTATCTAACGCAGGTGATCTGATATAGGCCTTTGCCTTTCTAATGAAATAAACTCACAAAATTGAGGGATGACAAAAAGAGACAGAATCAATTTTGAGTTGTACAAAATTCTTTGTATAGGTACAACCAATAATAGGGGGAGTTACCTTCCTCTATATAATGAATTTTGAATCAGAATCAGAAATCATTTATTGCTCAACTGTGTTTATAAAGATGTAACATATTATTGAGATAAGTATGTTTCAACAGTTTGCCCTTTCAGGCATGCAATAGGGACAAAGAATCACCAGTTAGTGAAGAAGTGGAAGATATAATTCATTTTAAGTTTGCAGGAGACAATAAGCATATTTATTTTCAATAGGTGTCCTTCCATTGATGACAGAACGCTAAAAATAATATTTCACTAAAAGTAATATTTACTTGGATTTATTGGCCGTTTTATGCAAGTTTATTATAATTCTTCAAGGTTTTTCCGATTAAAATAGCCTTACTGTGAATTTTTGCATAAAATTAATATTAAATGCATGTTAAATGAATACTAATGAAGGAATAACTTGCAAATTAATAAACAACAACCATATTTCAAAACTTAGAGAAGAAAATATATATTTTATCTTGCTAACCACATGTTCAAGTATAATACACATATTTCTGCTTGGTCTAACTAATGGTTGAACATCATATTCAATAGTTATTTTAAGGAGTGTGCAGATTTTTTTATAAATAATGTGGATCTAATAGAATTTTTCATAAGTAATAAAGGAAAGACCTTTGCACAGCAGTGAGACAGTACAGGCAAAGATAATATAATTACTAACGTAACACATACCAACGCCATATAAACTTTTGGGGGCCTGTAAGTAGGCAAAACCGGAGTTGAGGGGTAGCCTCACAGATATGTGAGTAAAAGTGACAAAGAAAGTGTTGAATATACTTTTAAAAGTCATATTTAATTAAATAGAGTACTACTTTATTTAAATAATAGGAATAAAAGATTTTGATGTTTTGATTATTACCATAAAGCTCCATCTAGTGACAAGGAAGAGAAATAATTATGTTTATATGGCGATGGGTAGGCATGGTACAACAGGTTAAAAATATAGTTACCCCAGTCCAAGGCGACTCCATGTCCCCGTTGCTCTCCTGGCCGCTGAGCTCGCCCCGCGGCGGCATGCGCTCGTCCGCGCGGATGTTGAGCGGCGTCTCCCCGGAGCTGCGGCTCTCGCTCAGCACGTCCGCCTTGCTGTCCCGCTCCCCGCTCTCCTCCCGACCCATCTCCGAGTAATCTATCCCAGTACTCTCCGCTATCTTGTAACTCTCGTGAATAAAGTTCGGCAGTACAAACTCATTCTCCTTTTGAGACGATTCACCCCAAAGGTAAATCCCCTCCTTCTGATTCTCTTTAGCGAATGAAGGTTCACCCCGTTCAGCGTCGAATGATTCCACTCTGTCTGGCGTGAAGTAGTCTGCGTATATGTTATCGCCAAAGTAGTTTTCATTCATCATGTTCACAAACTGCTTGTTTTTCGATGTGGCCTCTAGGTCTAAAAGTTCTCTGTGGTTAGACTCTTCGTCGAACTCGCCACTGGGCAGGTGTGAGTACGTGATCACGTTCATAGGTCGCAGTGTCTCCAGAGGCGTCAGATGACGGTGAGACCCGCTCGCCTCATTGCTGAACCCATCCTCATTGCTTGTGTTGATCTCCTCCTTCACCTGTACGACGTCTATACTCGTCGTGAAATTAGCATTCAAACTAGTGGGCGCCACCGGCTCTATATCCATTGACTGCTCTTCAGTGTCTGCATCAAACGCATCGTCATTCTGATCCTCCTTCTCCAATATATGCTCCACTGACACAGTCTGCAATGTACTGCATTTCTCTCTACTGTCACTTTTCTCAGTCTGATGTATCTTATTCATAGTGTAGTGCTCTGGCGATCTATTCGAAGATGACGCTCTTGGCTCAATCTCAACTTGTGTAATTTTATTTACAGGTAAAGGCTTAGCATTCTTTATCTGTAAAATTTTCTTGTGCTTCTTTACATAAATGTTGTTCAGTCTTAATGTATTATTTCTGTATGGCTTCTGCTGTGATAGAATTAGTTTACTACTAGTTGCTACACTGCTAGTACTGCTCTTGCTACTATGTGGTTTGGGCGATATTGAGGTCCGATCAGTGGAATTGTCGCCTTGCTCCGACAGCTCACTGCAAGGCGACACCGAAGGCTTTTCATTACATATTAAATCAGGAACTGGGCAGCTGTCTGAGAATTCTGCATCAATCTTACTATCAACTACACCAGACTTACTAGAGGGCTCTTTGTATGCGGGAGGATTTCCTACATTTTTTATCACAGAAAATGTGTGTGAAACTAAACTATCTGCACTTGAAGTTGAAGGCTGTGTATCCTCTGACATCTGATTGTTTTCACTATCTTCTAAATCTGGTAGTATCTTTTCTGGGGAAGCACATCTGTCAGGATACTCTGGGTCATTGGACCCAGTAAGATCCATAATTGTATTCAACATGTTCTTATGATGCTGCACGGGCACTTCAACTTTAATGTTACTGAGAATTTTGAGACCTTTACTTGTGACCGCTGTATCACTTTTAGCATCGGTTCGGTCAGGAGGAGGGGTTTCACTGACGGAATGACTAGAGCTAGGGTTGCTGGTATCTGGTTGAGGTAATGTTGTGCTTGACACTGTGTCACTAGCCGATGCACTGGCCACCATGGGGGCAACTTCAATTATTAGAGTTTTATTTGCATCATGACTTGCCATAGGTTTATCTACTGGAGTAGAACAACTATTAATTGGTGAACTAGTATTATACATAGTCGCATTGCAAGCCTTCGATATAATTGGCTGAGGAGTAGTATACATACAAGAGGTATTGCCAAATTGATCAACAACCATCACATTCTGGTACATGGAGCTAGTTTGTGCTACATTCGTAACATTCTCATGACTACTTAGAACAGCAGGCACACTTGAAATGAACGGCTTCCCATCTAGGTTATGCACCATTTCTCTATAAATAATTTGTGAATTTTGAGTAACAACTGTGGTGCCAGGTGTAAAGGGACTCGACGACATGGGATTGAATTGACTGCTAGGAATGGCACCAGAGACACACTTAGTATCCAGCATCGGGCCAGTGGGCATACTATTGCTCATAATCATGTTACTCTGCAAATTCTTGTGGAGGAATGTTCTGCTTGTGGGAACCACTACATGCATAGGCTTCACACCTGGTGCAATGTACTGTACACCAGCCATATTTGTTTTAAGGAGTATGTTATTTGGTTTGGGCATTATTTTGACAATGTCAGTCCCTCGGCTGTGCATAGAAGGCAGCAATGCAGACTGCAGTTTGAGTCCGGTGGCCATGGCGGGCATGTTGTTGGAGAACACATTGCCACTGCTGTTGAGAGCAGTATATTCTGCACTCCTGGAATACTTCACCTCTCTATCTTCCTGATCTGGCAAATACACATACTGTGGTTCAAACTCAGGTACTGGCACATTCTGAAAGTTTTGTTGTACTCTGTCTGTTTTTACAACAAAAGGGGCTCCTGTAAACTGATTTGAATTGCTGGCGGAGTTATTATCAAAGTTAATTTCCCTTATGTCTGGTGTGCCATTCCGAGATGTGCTTAACACTGAATTTGACTTGGGAGGTCTACTAGGAGTTCTTCGCCAGTACCTATCATGTTCAGAGTTGCGATGAGAGCCATTCCACCTGTCTTCTGTTGCCGGCGTCCTGGGCCGACTTCTATATGAGCGCTCTGAATGGACAGGTGTAGATGTTCTACTGCCATAACTGCTCCCTTTGTTAGCAAAATTACATAAGGCCTTAATAACCTGATCTTTGGGATGTGTGTCTAAATGGGACTCCAAGGTCATCCCATTGTGGAGATAAAGAGTGCAAACAGGGCACTGGAGCTGATCCATGGTCACTGTCGATCAATGACGCGCCACCGCCGCACAGAAAATCAATTGGCAGCCGTCACAACGCAATCGCTGCTAGCCACATCTTACAAAGTCCGTGACGCGCACATCTACAACTCACAAGGATCTTGTACTATCCACAACAACACATATCTTCGTTGTAAGTCGTCACCTTATCGATCTGTCAGACAAAATAACACTACATAAGTATACAACGTGAATTCCATATGACTCCGCGTTCAATAAACGAGTCAAATGTAAGAACACGAGACAAAAGAAAACAAAAGTTAACAATAAAGGCCATTGAGATATAAAAAACTTTCAGCTTTTAGGTACATTTTAAACATAACATCGTAGCATGACAAGCAAAGGATTAGTAAAAGGTTTTACCTCGTTGTAGGATTTATCATGTACTATCCATGGCATTCATAACTTTGAAAAAGGAATAAGTTTGATTACGAATAAGCTAAATTTAAAAATATTTCTAAATAGTCAGACATATTGCAGACATTTCGTTCACCACACAAAAGTCATAATCCTTTATACGCAAACTGAAAAATTACATTATGCTTCGTGGCAACGGCAGTAAGCTGCAATGGTGAATTAATTTAAATATATCGTATACAAAATTATGCGTAGACAGAAACACTCAATATGTTATTGACCATAGACAACTACAAAATTTTCGGATGCAATCAAAAGATCCGAGGTGCTATTTTTCAAACGCGAGTCACTAAACGAACGATTTTTTGTATGGAAAAACCACACGTTTAGGTGACACCGCGTTTCAAAAATAGCACTTCAGGAGACGTATTTTTGAAATCACTTGTCATGTCATGTCACATTACGAAGGGTTTGCGCGAGCGTTTTCAAACGGGCGCATTTTTGAATGAGGCGTTTCCCAGTGAAAAAAAAATGAGGTTAAAAACATTGTCAAAAGATGGCGCATGTTTGAAATCGTTCTGTCAAAAATGAAAGAGGCCGTTTGGTTCAATACTTGTAGTTAACCAATCTTGTATTTTGCTATTATTTATGTAAAAAAATACATATTTACAAACAATAAATATTTTTAACAAAATTTAATAAAATAAATTTAATTTGATAAAAAATATTAAATATTCCAAAACGTAGTGATTATATTCTCTTTGATTCCAAAGACAAACTCTCACTCTCACAATTTGTATTTTACGCGAGCGGTGAGTTGGAAAACTACACGTTTTGTGTTTCGCTGAGTCCCTCAATGAAAAATAGCACTCCTAAAGTGCTATTTTTAAAACGCGGAGTCACTAAACGAACGATTTTTGTATGGAAAAACCATTCGTTTAAGTGACTCCGCGTTTCAAAAATGGCACTTCTGGAGACGTATTTTTGAAATCACTTGTCACATTACGAAGGGTTTGCGCGAGCGTTTCCAAACGGGCGCATTTTTGAATCGTTAGTTTAGTTTGCGAAGGATTTGCAACGAGTGGTCTTGACCACTCGTAATTTTGACATTTGTAGCGTAGTTAAGTCATCGAAACCAATCATGGGAAATCCGTTCCATTTCACGTTGCTTTTTTATTTAAGTTCGAATTTTTAGAAAAGCATAGACAAATTATCGATGTTTTCTGCGTAAAACAATATTGTTTTTCGCTGACACGACGGTTTCAAAAATACGATCAATTTGTATTTTACGTGAGCGGTGAGCTGGAAAACTACACGTTTTGTGTTTCGCTGAGTCCCTCAATAAAAATAGCACTCCTGGCCAGAGGTAGGTAGTATTTTTCAAACGTGGAGTGACGTAACGAACGATTTTTTGTATGGAAAAACCATTCGTTTAGGTGACTCGGCGTTTCAAAAATAGCACTCTTGTCACTGTCATATTAAGAAAAGTGTCAATTCAATACTGACGTTAATGACTGCCAATGGCAATTTGACATTTTTTAAGTATGGGAAATGGGAAAAGTAGAGTGGCATGTATTATTAAATTAAATCATTTAAATTAAATATATTAAATAAAAGTGCATATTGACTATCTAGCTACAGTTACAAATAAACTCCTGTTATTACTTTTTTCTCAATAAACATTTCGTGATCTAAAAATAAACTCCTATTCTATATTTTCTGTAAGTTTTACCACATCAACCATGTCTGAGAACTATGAAGATATGAGTATAAACGGTGAGCTATCCGATATAAATCCTCGCAATGTTATAATTATGTGCTTTTAGTTTATTAGACACAATGTTAGGAATCTCCACATGTTGAGTATCATATTAATTTGTTGGGTATTGCAGAGATCCGTGAGTTGTATCGTCAATGGCGTGAAAACAACGAAAGAAAAAGTGATGAGGTTTTAGAAATTTGGAGAACATGCCAAGAAAGATTCGAGTCCATACCTGTTAATGAGAGTAAGATACCTAATATATTAATGCCATACTAATCAGTGAGCAGTATAATACTAAGAATAACTAAATTTAATAATTTATTCTTTGGTCTTTAGATATAAACTTAATTATCTGTTTATTACCTGTTACTCTTCTTCTTCTTCTTATATTTAAGAGCTGGGCTCTTGTCGGTGGAGTGCTTTCCATGTCTCTCTTCCTTCCGCTAAGTTCTTAACCTCTTTATATGTTTTCACTTTTAATTTTTCTTTTATTTGGTCTATAAAGTATATACCTGTTACTACACATACTTAATAAAGTTTTTTTACCCATACACGGAAAATAAAAAAAAGAGATGTAAAAAGTACTTGAAACCAAAGTGCATGTATGAAGAGATTTGATGAGTTTAGATGAAGCAAAAGAGGTTTGTCAGGATCGTAGCAAGTGGAAGTCCATAGTCTCTGCCTACCCCTGTGGGAAACAGGCGTGATATTATGTATGTATGTATGTATTCACTGCAAATATTGGATTTATCCAACAAACGTTTTCATGCCCACTTTAAAACCACTGCTTGTGTGCACATAACTTATGTATCCACATCTCTTTTTGGTTGTAGGTGTTTATTTTAGATTCACTATGCCTCACACTGGGGGACTACAACTGATATAAAGTCTCATGGTGAAAGATATAAAATATGACTAAAATATAAAAGAGTACAATAATCACAAAAATTTTAATGGATCTGATATAATTATCACCCCCCACCATGTTTATGTAAAGCTACAACATAAATAAATAAATATATAGGGACAAATTACATTGATTGAGCTAGCCTCAAAGTAAGTTCGACACTTATGTTATGGGATTCTAACTCAACGATAAAATATTTTATAACATATACATATATAGATAAACATCCAAGACCCAGGACAATTTGAAAAAGTCCATTTTCCAACTTGCCCCGACCGGGAATCGAACCCGGGACCTCTGGGTGGCGGACTAGCATGGTGACCACTGTGCCACGGAGGTCGTCATTAAGGCTCAATTTACAATCGTTCATAGCATAATGAACTTTATGTCAATTCCATAATGTTTATGTACTTAATGTACCTAACTATTACTTTTGAAGTATCATTAAATAATCCATACTTTTTTTTAGAATACATAGTGATGGAACAAGTGTTCTATGCAGCACTAGACTGTCATGAGTTTCAAGACGCCAGCTTCATCCTCTCCATATTGAAACAAGACTTCCCCGGAAGTTTACGTGTGCTCCGCCTCCGAAATATGTTATTAGAAGCCAGAGAAGAGTAAGTAATACAGTATTCAACAATTTTTTTGGGTTCCATAACCTGAATGGTATAAACAGGACCCTATTACTATTACTCCACTTCAAAAATACATTTTGTGGAATTTTTGGTTTCATATATAAAATATTAACCACCTACACAGTAAAATAGCCTATTGAAAAGTTAATAAGAATCAAGCTCTCGTTTTATGTATCTCACCCTTTTTTTAATATATATTTCAGGTATGATAAAGCCCTGAACAATGTGGATGACATGTTGAAACATGTTGATGAGACCAACTCGGCTGTGCGTAAAAGACGCGTGGCCATTTTCAAAGCGCAGGGACTTATAGTGGATGCCATCAAAGAATTAGTGGACTATTTGAAAAAGTAAGTAGGACATAATATTTTGAGTTCAATGACTGATGACAGCAGTGTCCCCAATTTGTTGCGCTCACATGTGATATGCATTGTTGGACGGCTGTTAGTGGCAATTCGTCTTAGGCTCATACATAACTAGATATCAAATAAATTCTTTGGAATCTAACACTCTACAAATTACCGAAGATATCCCGGACATCAGCCTGTACGAGATTAGGATGGCCCTCAAACAGCTTAAAAACAACAAGGCGCCGGGCGAGGATGGAATCACAGCAGAGCTTCTGAAAGCGGGCGGAACGCCGGTACTGAAAGTCCTTCAGAGGCTCTTTAATTCTGTTCTGCTCGAGGGCGCACACTGTTCCAAAAACCCTTCGGACCTGACATTTTGAACTAAGCTCAGAATGTGACGCGTTTCGTTATTCTAAACGATAAGCAAAAACTCCCGTGTGGCAATTCCTTATAGTTTTGGAGAAAACTTAAACTAAAGTTGTTCAATTTTTTTAACTTAGAAAGTAAAATATATTTTTTTCTACCAGAACAATTACTTTATTTGCCCAAATTTTCACATCAATTTATTGGGCGTTTAAAACCGTATTTTATTATTGCTACCCCTAGTCGAAAATGTAAGCCTAAAGCGAAATAATAATATTTTTCAATAAAACGGTTTTTTTTAAAAAATCTATAATAATTCGAGCTATTAGCACCCAAATATCTATTTAAAATGTAGAGAATTAGGCTGTTTATCTTTGTATAAAAAAGCAGCTGCTAATTCCGTGGGATCTCGGAGATATTCGATTCTAAATATTTCCTGACTCCGAACCCCTGAAACTTAGAAATAGCAATATTTCATATACGCTTTTGCTATGAACTTTTAGTAAGGTCTAAATCTAAAAATACATTGGATTGAACGATTTTTATTGTATTATATTTTTTAGATCTAGTAAAGAGCGGAAAGGACCATGCGCAAAAATGTATGGACCCTGGTCCAAATACCAATAACTTTGCTCAACAGTGATAAAAACTATGCCAAATGAAAGCATTTGAAGTGTAGATCATTTCATTCTATTAGCACCAAGCCGAAATCGAGCGCCAACATGGTGTTTTTTTACATGACTTGTTTCATTTATTACCTATAAAAATGTACTTACTTATTAAAAATGTCAAGTATTTTTGATCGGAGTTTCACCTAGCGATGATATTCTTGACACTATTGGTATATTACATTATTTTTAGGGTTCCAGTGGAGCAAAAGGGTATATCTTTTAATAAAAAACCGTCATTACATAGTTACCCAATGGCGGGCGGGGTATAGGAGAGGGGAGAGAAAAGGAATGTGCATAGCGGCGGGGTGCGGCAGAAAAAGTAGCGTACGCGAAGGTACACAAAGAATAGAAAATTGCTTTTGTTTACGGTTTATGATTTTAGGAATGTATGCTTTCTTGGAATCAAAAATGCATCGAAACTCCATGTTCGCGCTAGATATCGACTTAGCCGTCATAATATAAAATAAAGTGTATTCCAAATTCCTTTCATTTGGTATAACTTTCAACGTTGTTGAGGGGTTGGACCAAAATTACGCAAGATCCTTTTCCTTAACATTAGCAAATGTGGCAAAATATTATATATAATAGGTTTTTTTTTCTTTTATATTTCAATTTAAATTAAAAAGTATGGTTGGTCACCGTTTTAGTATTTATCTTTTTCTTGCAAAATTATCGATTGTGAACTGTGACGTCAGATTAATCTATATTAGGTTGTAAGTATAAGTTTTTTGTTATACGTCTTCTAGCACCTATAAAAGAAAAAAAATTCCTACTAAATATAATATTTTGCCACATTTGCTAATGTTAAGGAAAATTTCCGCTCTTTAGTAGATCTAAAAAATATAATACAATAAAAATCGTTCATCCAATGTATTTTTAGATTTAGACCTTACTAAAAGTTCACAGCAAATGCGTATATGAAATATTGCTATTTCTAAGTTTCAGGGGTTCGGAGTCAGGAAATATTAAGAATCGAATTTCTCCGAGATCCCACGGAATTAGCAACTGCTTTTTTATACAAAGATAAACAGCCTAATTCTCTACATTTTAAATAGATATTTGGGTGCTAATAGCTCGAATTATTATAGATATTATAATAAAACCGTTTTATTGAAAAATATTATTATTTCGCTTTAGGCTTACATTTTCAACTAGGGGTAGCAATAATAAAATACAGTTTTAAACGCCCAATAAATTGATGTGAAAATTTGGGCAAATAAAGTAATTGTTCTGGTAGAAAAAAATATATTTTACTTTCAAAGTTAAAAAAATCGAACAACTTTAGTTTAAGTTTTCTCCAAAACTATAAGGAATTGCCACACGGGAGTTTTTGTTTATCGTTTAGAATAACGAAACGCGTCACATTCTGAGCTTAGTTCAAAATGTCAGGTCCGAAGGGTTTTTGGAACAGTGGTGGGGCGTAACGCCAGAAGCGTGGAACAGGGGCGTGGTGGTCTTGTTCTTCAAAAAGGGAGATAACACTCTATTGAAGAACTATAGACCTATCACGCTTCTGAGTCATGTATATAAGTTGTTTTCGAGGGTCATCACGAATCGTCTCGCGAACAGGTTTGATGCCTTCCAACCTCCCGAACAAGCTGGTTTCCGTAAAGGCTTTAGCACCATGGACCACATTCATACGCTGCGGCAGGTTATAGAGAAGACGAGGGAGTATAACCGGCCGTTATGCTTGGGATTCGTGGACTATGAAAAAGCCTTCGATTCGATCGAAACATGGGCCGTGCTTCAGTCTCTCCAGCGATGCCGTATTGACTATCGGTATATCGAAGTGTTGAAGTGCTTATACAGTAACGCTACTATGTCAGTCCGAGTACAGGAGCAGTGCACGAGGGCAATTCCACTGCATAGAGGTGTAAGACAGGGAGACGTTATATCTCCGAAACTGTTCACCGTTGCACTGGAAGATGCCTTCAAGCTTCTGGAATGGGAAGGATTTGGCATCAACATTAATGGCGAGTATATCACTCACCTTCGATTTGCCGACGATATCGTTGTCATGGCAGAATCGATGGAAGACCTAAGTACTATGCTCGGAGACCTAAATCGAGTTTTCCAACAAGTAGGCCTTAAAATGAACATGGACAAAACGAAAGTAATGTCGAATGTCCATGTTGCGCTCCTACCTGTTTGTGTTGGGAGCTCCACCCTCGAAGTTGTAGACCAGTATATCTACCTGGGTCAATTGATCCAGGCAGGAAGTTCCAGCTTCGAGGAAGAGGTCTTTCGACGAATTCGACTCGGCTGGGCAGCGTTCGGGAAGCTACGCAATGTCTTCTCGTCCAAAATACCTCTGTGCCTCAAGACTAAGGTCTACAACCAATGTGTGTTACCAGTGATGACTTATGGCTCTGAAACGTGGTCCCTTACTATGGGTCTCATAAGAAAGCTCAAGGTCGCTCAACGCGCTATGGAGAGGGCTATGCTCGGTGTTTCCCTACGTGATCGAATCAGAAATGAGGAAATCCGTAGGAGAACAAAAGTCACTGACATAGCCCAGCGGATTAGCTCGTTGAAGTGGCAGTGGGCGGGACACATAGCGCGACGAACCGATGGCCGATGGGGCAAAAAGGTTCTTGAATGGCGACCGCGTACTGGCAAGCGAAGCGTAGGGCACCCACCTACAAGGTGGTCAGATGACCTGACCAGAGTCGCTGGAAAGCGCTGGATGCAGGCCGCTCTTGATCGGTCATTTTGGAAATCTTTGGGAGAGGCCTATGTCCAGCAGTGGACGTTATGCGGCTGAAATGATGATGATGATGATGACTCTACAAATAACTTTAAAGCAACAATGTTTAGGACTTGTATACACTTGCAGCGAGATATGTACCACTCTAACATTAATGTGTTCTCAAGGTTTATGTCGGACGCGGAAGCGTGGCAGGAGTTGTGCGAGCTGTACCTGCAGGTGCAGGACTACTCGCGCGCCGCGTTCTGCGCAGAGGAGCTGCTGCTGCACCAGCCCCACAACCACCTGATGCACCAGCGGCTGGCTGACATCCGGTACACCATGGTATGTGCCATGTGTTTTTGATATATTAGATCTAACAAAATATACTAAAACTATTTAAAGGGTAAATTCAGT
This sequence comes from Acrobasis consociella, assembly GCA_963555685.1. Lineage (NCBI taxonomy): Eukaryota > Metazoa > Arthropoda > Insecta > Lepidoptera > Pyralidae > Acrobasis > Acrobasis consociella. The sequence continues at coordinate 2,295,770 of OY743116.1, forward strand.
TCATGATACTGAATAACTTTATCCAAGGAACATACAGCTGACTTTTTATTGGTGTATGCCAGAAGACATAAAAGATGCGAAAATTATTTTCGATCGAGACCAGGTAGTTATGCCCCTGCAATACTGTCGCGTAAACTCGCGTGACCCCATGAACGCAGGGCGGCCGGCCGGCGGCGCTTGCCGGCGGCACTACTCAAGATTTCAACTTCGAGTTTAAGTCAACATTTTTTGGTTTTGAATTTTTATTTTGACTAGCTAATTAGGTCTTTTTAACGATCCCTAAGAAGTGGCCTTCTGGTGGCAAGCCTACTTGTATGGAACCTCTGGTAACTCTTTAGACAATTAACAAATGGGTATATTTGTTTGCAGGGAGGTGTTGACAATATGGAGATGGCGAAGTCCTACTACTGCCAGGCCTTGAAACTCAACCCAGACAACATGAGAGCACTACTGGGATTGTTTTTGGTAGGTACTTCTTTCAACTCATCATCATCATGTCTTTTTAGTCTCCACTGCAGAAGCACGACCCTCTCTGTACTACCAGAGCCATATTTAGTCAGAGCAACCAGAGGATGTGGCCTTCCCGCTCTACGCTGACCAGACGGATTGGAGAGGTCCCATGACGTATAATTAAGCTTTGTTTAGCTTGTAATTCCTAAGTCGCCTTCTACGACATCGGGAAGACTTGGAGTAGTCGTATTCTACTCTGTCGGAAACCACACGGCCTTCTTTCAACCAGTCATAATTTTTGATTTGGAGATTCTTTCAATCTTTTTATTACACTTTACAATTCACATGATATATTAGGTATGTATATTGAGTATTATGTTCATTGCTTCAAAAAGAAGTGGTAGCAAGTTGCTACAAACAGTATTCAATGGAAAAAAGTGAAGATATTTGCCCAGAAGTGGGCCACATGAGCAGATTTAAATTAGTCAACAATAATACGTCTCTCCAATTTTCTGACTTTACAATATCACGTTACATTCATTTTTAGGGTTCCGTAGTAAACAAGGAACCCTTATAGTTTCGCCATGGCTGTCTGTCTGTCTGTCTGTCTGTCTGTCCGCGGTCCTACTCAGAAAGTACAAGTACTAGAAAGCTGTAATTTAGCATGGATATGTATATTAATCACGGCGAAAAAGTCGTAAAATAAAATTTGGAAAAATATATTTTTTTTAGGTTAGCCTTAGCTGCCATACAAGTAAAGAGGTCGTCAATATTTTTTTTCTCGACAAACACATTGTGTGGGGTTTCGTTGAATAGGTCTTTCAAAAACATTGTGAGCTTATTGACACTATTTTTGGATTTAGGGATCCGTTTCTGAAATATTTGGGTTTAAAGTGAAAATTTTTATTGGAGGCAAGTGCCCCCCCCTCTATCTGCTAAACGGTTATATATGGCCACGTGAAAAAATTCACAGCTATAGTATATATAATGTAGTTTAAAGGAAAACTAATAGAGCTAAGTAGGGTATACAAATTAAAAAGTTATAGGCGATCAACTTATAAAATGTACTCGGAAAAAGAAATTTCATACAAATTCAATAGATAATTAGTTTTTTAGTGGCATAAACTCAAAAGTTGGCATTCGCAACTACGGAACCCTACACTGCGCGTGGCCCGACACGCACTTGGCCAATTATTATCTAGTATGTTTTCCTGATAGTCTTTAGTCACCAAAAAGAAATGTTTTGTGGCACCCATAGTCTAAAAAGGTTTGTTCTGCAGTCTAAGGCCCAACGCAAACGACAGACTATCCGTGACGCACTTTTTAGTCTGTAAAAATAGAACCTATGGAATCACATGCAGTAACACACACGACGCACAAAAAGTGCGGCGCACAAAAAATCCGTGTAATTTTGGCAGACCGCGCCGCGCCGCGCCATACCGCACTAAAAGTGTGCGAAAAAAATACAACGTATGCTTCAACCCGCGCTAACACAGACGTCGCGCACTTTAGTCTGTGACCTGCACTCGGCTAGTGGTGGACGTGACGTGCGCGGTATTATAGCATGGCGCTAGAGATAGATGTACCGATGTTAATTCATGAAATACAAAACAGACCTGCAATTTATGATACTTCAAAATCCGAGTATCATGCTTAGTATAGCCTTTCTTCTGGACCCATGCACTTTCTCATTATTGTTTCCGAATGTGTCAAAGCCGGTCTTAAAATGAATAGCAACTCATTAAAAGTATTAATCGACATTTTATAAAATTTGAAAAATTTGTCCGGATATTGTTTTAGAATTGCATGTTTAACATGGAATTGTCCTTTTAGTAATCTCTTCAAAAGTATAGGATGTAGGTACCCAAAATTTTCTATTTCTTCTTCTTTTTCTGTCCTTCAAGTTTAAAATAATACATCGCAATCTTTGCACTTTCATGGCGTGTACAACTGTACGTGTCCGTCCCTACAGTTCTGCCGACAGAATGATTCAAAATGTGCGTCGTGTGTGTTGAGTCCGTGAACAATCCGCGAAAGACTTTTTGCGCGCCACGGAGACTTTTTGTGCGCCGCAGACTCGATCGGACAAAAAGTCTGTCGTCTGTATTGGGCCTAATACTGTCATTCGCTCTAAGTTGTTATAATTATAATTGTTAATATGTTATTTATTTTTGAAAAATATTTAAAGTTTATGAGCCCGGGTGCAGGATATAAAGCATTTGTTTTGCACTCAGGCACCATTACCATATAAACATAATTATTTATCTTCCTTATCACTAGATGGTGCTTTATGGTAATAATTAAAACATTAAAATCTTTTATACCTATAATTTAAATAAAGTAGTACTCGAATTAATTAAATCTTATACCTTTAAACGAGCAATTCTTGTATATTTATTTATTTATTTATAAATTTCTGTGATCTCAAAAACGGCTCTAACGATTTCGCAGAAAATTGGTATATGGGGGTTTTCGGGGTAAACAATCGATCTAGATTAGTTTTATGTTTGGGAAAACGCGTGTTTTCGAGTTTTCATGCGTTTTTCTTTTCACGCAGAATATGGTCGCTAATTTTGTCGCGCCGGTCACTAACCATTTGACTCAGCTTATAAGGATGCGGACCGCTAGAAAGAGTGTTACGGGTTCGAATCCCACTCGGTGACTTTTTTTTGGTTTCTTTTTTATGTTCAAGTTTATACCTATATAATTTTATATTTTGTATTGTTTTTGCACAAGTTTAAAATTTTTTTTTAATGTTTGAGATGTAACCGAGCAAAGCTCGGTCGCCCAGGTACTATGACTTATATGAAATGCAAAAAAATATTTTTAAACGATATCCAATACTACCTTTGTCATTTCTTTGCTAGTCGTGAGTGTTGCCATCTCTGTGCCTACTGGCAACTCCAGTATTGCCTACTAAGTTACTAACGGGCCCTCCAATAATTTCTATTGCGTTGGGTATCATCATCATCATCATCATATCGGCCACAGGAAGTCCACTGCTGGACGTAGGCCTCCCCCAAGGATTTCCAAAACGACCGATCGGAATTGGGTATCTGTTACGTTAATTACTTATCATAGAATAATTTTACCTATGACGCAGGCGACCAACAACCTGCTGCAGCACTACAAGTCCTCCGGCAACAGCTCGAAGCGCAAGGAGGTGTGGCGGCTGTGCCAGTGGGCGCAGGCGCAGGCGCTGCGGCGCCAGCGGGCCGCGCGCGCGCAGCCGCCGCTCGCGCAGATGATGCTCGCGCTCGCCATTACTGAGTAAACTTAGTGTAATCAAGAAAGCAGCTGGAGGGTTATGGAGAAGGAAAACAAGAAACAGAATGCTATGGAGACAGCTGGGGAGGCCTTTGCCAAAGGGCAAGTTGACGACCAACAACCACAACAGCCACAACAGGAAAGCAGAGGATGTCAGCAAGAGAGGCTGCAGTAAGTAAGTAAGTAAGTAAACTTAGTGTTGCCACTAAATCGATAGTCGATAGTTTAAATCGAAAAATGATAAACTATCGATAGGCCTATCGATAGTATCGACATCTGTTTTAGAGCAATATTATTGATAACTATCAATAATATCGATCTTCTTATCAAGTCGAAATGGTTTCAGTGTAGCTTCAATTCAAATTCTAAAATATCGATCGACAACGACTAACTATCGATAGTTTGTCTTTGAGAGTATCGATTTTGAACCGATACTTTCAATGGTATTCGGTAAAATCGATAGTATCGATTTTATTTAATAAACCGATAGTAGATATCCTAATAGCCGGTCAATAAGGTCATCGATAGTGGACTATCAAGCGGCAACGCTAATAAACAAAACTAGTGTATATCCCAGGTGGAAAACTGATGTGTAAGCTTGTATAAGCCACTTCTGAATAAGAGAAGACACGTAAAATGTTATACACTACACGGGCGATGACGAACAAAGCTGTTTACATATTTAGCACCCTTGCGTTCGACTCGGGTGTCTAATTTTGTGATCTAAGATTTTCTACTGTCATCACCTTCGGGAAATAATATAGTCAAATAAGGAAACTTGCATAAGTGCATAGCAAATTTTATACAAAAGTAAGGTTATATTTTTATTTGGTAAAAGAAGTTTTTTTATTTTATTTAATACATTCCGGGACACCGACGGCTGTGGACGTAATTAAATTGTTATTTCTATTGTATATATCTGTGTCCCAGAATGTGATAATTAATAATTACGGGTGAAAAGACAAATCTTGTGGTTTTTTTTAATAGTATTGACCTTCAGCTGAGAGCCCTACACTGTAAGACATGCTTAGCAAATGTATCTATAATATTAGTAAAGAAAGCTGTATTTATTCTGCAATATAATGATAGGACGGAAATAGTATCAATATTTGTTCTATTATTAAGAATTTAAGTTAAATATCTAAAGGGCTAAATGTATGCACTGATTGATTTATCTAAAATTCCACTTCAAAGTTTTTATATTCTTTCGTTCCTTATAAAAGGTTGGTTTTGTTAAATTAATTTATAGAGGATATGGTTGTTTATTTAATTCAATAAATAATGTTAAGTGATACATCATATTTTATTAGAACCCAGTTCTCAAGCGCAGGCGACGTATGTACGGAACGCACAAACCTATAATTTTTACTGGCCGGAACGTCACATGACGCACCAGACACAGATTGACATTTCGAGAAAAGATAATCGACAAATCATTTCCAACCTAAACCTATGGGTGAACACCACTGACCTCCATATATACAAGTACGCTGGACCTATGATTAGCCGGGCCATAGTGAGGCGATTTGATTTTCGCCATTTTGGCGCTGATCGTAGGCATTCGTAGCAGTGGGTGGGAACGGAACTAATATTACAGATGGGACAATGACATCGATAAAAGTCATTTCCGAATTAGTTATGTCAGATTTAGTTCTCTTCCCACGCATTGGGGGCGCTTCAAATAGGCACAATAAAGAGCTGTCATTTCTAAGGGTATCATAGGTCCAGCGTACTTGTATATATGGAGGTCAGTGGTGAACACTTAATAATAAACCCTGACCATGTTATTTCTCTTCTTCGTTTAAATTCTAAATCAGTCTATGAGTCAATTTGTAATTTTTTGAAATGTAATAATATTAATTTATAATAAATATGTATTATTATGTATTATATTTATTATGACTGTTTATATACATTCTCCTGCTTTCTTTTCACTTAGCTTATAATTACTTTTATTTTTCGCGTTATAGTTTCCCACGTTTTGTTAACTTGAGAATGGCTAAATACGCAACAGCGTCGGGCCAAGACAAAAAAAAAAAAAGATGTGTTCAGTTTGACGCTAATCTCGTCTGTATGTGGCATCGTAGCTCTGGAACGGATGGACCGATATCGATGCGGTTTTTTTAACGGGAAAGCAAGTTCCATTCCCATGGTTCTTAGCTGTTTGATGAAAATCGGTTCGGGCGATTAAGTTAGAGGTAAGCTAACGCTTGCAAGTCAGGAGTTTCCCTAGCTAATAATAGATGTTGTTACGATATCAATTGTAATATGTAGTTTCGCTACTCATCACAAGATCGCGTGTCGGGATTTTAAATTTGCTTAACAAATAAAATTGTTTTTAAAAAGTTTTAATATATGCAACAGTATGTATACACCTACCACTTTATTAATCACATGCTCATTTAAATAGGGAATGATGTGTTTTCCAAGAGCCGAGTTAAGTTTTAGTTCCCCTCATATATTCATATAAATTTACAACTGTTTTCTAAACCTATTTTAGTTAAAACATGATGTCCTTTTCCCTCTTTTGAATATTTGACATTAAAAGGTAAAGGTAAAAATCATCTATTTTCTCCAAAAAATCGCACAGGGTATGTTCAAAAAATAAGAACATGTATGAATGTTGCCAGCACCGATTTATGGAGACTGGAGACAGATGAAGGCAAGGCCTGTGTCACAGTTCTCCGGTGCTCTCACCTTTGGTTATGACAAACATTGCTATGTGAATACAAAAACATAAATAAGACAACTAAATATAAAATATTGTTAGTAGTTATTCTAGATGTGCCCAGATAAGCCCATATTTCGAAGAATTGTAAATTTAGTATCTTAACAGTAGATTATTTAGGTATAAAGAGTAAATTTTCAGTTTTAGTTTAGTTGAGTGTAAGGATATATTTAAACAAAAGTTTTTTACATGAGTAATTTGATAAGATCCTGGAATGTGTTATATAAAAATGGACTCATAAAACAGAAGAAGCGGTGTGAAAATTCCTTTTTGAAAAAGGCGAAGGTAGCTACGAGATGGTTCCGTTTATGAGAGTTAGGGTTGTATGGAGTAATTTTATGCTGTTGCATGATGGAATTTAAAATGTATAGCTGACGCACAGAGAGAACCTCGCAGTATTGGTATAATTCACTCGTAGGAAAAAGAAAGGGTTTGAACGTATATACCTTGAAAAGGGCTCTTTGAGCTCGTTCGACTTTTATTAATATGGTCTTGCAAGCACCACCCCAAGCAGAGACACAGTATGTTAGTAAAGTCTGTCCAAGACACACTTATGCCTTAAGCGCTTGAAAATGTACATTAACCTACGGATTCTCCCAGCAGTGACATTTATATGTTTTCTGAAATTCAGAGTTTTGTCAATAATTATTCCTAAATATGTTACTTTATCAGAGAGGGACAGGGTAGGACAAGAGCAGGACGAGGCAGAAGAATTAGAATGAGAGTGTCAACAATACATAGTATAATTTAGATAAAATTTTATTTTGTTCAACTAGGTTATAAATTGAAAAAATTAACTAACCGAGTTTTTTGCACGTTGAGAAAAAATAGGTTAAGACGAAGCCAGTTAGAAACAATATCGAAACCATGCTGCGCGTGCTGATAAGCACTTTCCCAAGTTTGTGCTGAGAAAAGAAGAGCTGTATCGTAGGCATAGGAGATGATCCTACAGTTGGAAGATAGTGAGATTGAAGAGATCATTAATATAGATCAAAAAGAGGGTAGGTCCCAGTATACTACCCTGAGGAACCCCGTATTAAATCGGCAACTCGGAACTCTTTTCACCATCCACCACTACAGATTGCACACGGTCAATGAAATAACTTCGAAACAGTTCAAGTTGGATCCCCCTTATGCAAATAGTTTCCAGCTTGGTAAGAAGAATCTCTGTTGAGACTGTATCAAAGGCTTTGGCCAGGTCAAGAAAAATGGCCAGGGAGGAGGCTTGGAGTAGTCAGCCGAAAACAACACGGCATAGCGAAATATAATAGGTACTAAATAAAACAAAGGAATATGATTCTAATATTTATTTACAGCTGTCCTTCTGCGGTATCCAGCGCGCGTTGGCCGCCAGTTCTTCTGCTTTCCTCTCCCGCCTCTCTCGCCTCGTCTGCTCGCCGACCGCGAAATATTTCTCTCTAGAACAAAGAGACATGCTATCATAAATGATGTATAAATTTTGTTTATAACTTAGTTCGTCAAAAAACCTATAAACTCACCCGGCCGGTTTTATAACTGCTATCTGCTATTATACAACCAGCCGGGCTAGCCGTCCGTCCCAGCTCTCATGGCGTTACTGCGCAGTTTCAGAAAATCTGACTTATCTATGTTGGGCACATACTTGAAAATCAGACTCCAGGATACTTATCAACCTTTCCCAAGAAACACGTATCGAAATATGAAAGTCATTTTTGGCCTCCCATACAAGTTGACCGATCAACTGATCCCAGTTTGTATGGAAAAACAAAAATTATTTTTAAATTTCGGCATATGTTTCTTAGGGTAAGTTGTTCACTATCACGGACTGAATTCAGCTCTAAAATAGTTTCAGTATATTTTGTTAGACCTTATAATTCTCTTACCTAAAATTTTGGACTCCCGCGTGGGATTCTACCGTGGTATCTGCGTCGTGGCGAATCTTCTCGTAGGTGAGCAGCCGCCGTGACGTCAGCTTGGATAGTACCTGCTCCGAGTTGGCCACTAACTCCAGACAAGAGTGTCGGGGCAGCTGGCTCTCTTCGTATTCTTCCCTACAAACAAGAAACGTTAAAACGTTATAAATATTGGACTGAGCTGAAAATGTATGCGACATTAAAATCATACTATTTTCAGCTTTGTCTGAATGGAATAAGTTTGATATTTAATTACCACTTAGAAAGTGCTCGAGCATTTTTCCACCTAGTGAGAATTGACTCTAAAGCATTGATTTACAAATAATTTCTGCTTCTACAAAGTCGACACGAAGCAATATTATTCAGCCGCAAACGTCCACTGCTGGATAAAGGCCTCTCCCAAAGATTTCCAAAATGACCAATCTAGACCAGCTTGCATCCAGCGCTTTTCAGCGACCTTGGTCAGGTCGTCTGACCACCTTTTGGAAGGGTGTCCTACGCAGTCGCCATTCGAGATCCTTTTTTCGGTGTGTCCCACCCACTGCCACTTCAACGAGCTGTCCGCTGGGCTGTCTTTTGTCTGCAGTGACTTGTTCTACGAATTTCCTCATTCCTAATACGATAACTTATGACTCTGAAACGTGGTCCCTTAATATGGATCTCGTAAGAAAGCTCAACGCGCTAAGTTATATGTTTCTCTACGTGATTACTGCATTGACCAATCGGGTGCCTAGTTCCTTCGAATTTGAACGGCACAATTCGGTTTTTAATAAATACAAGAAATCATGCGGAGCGGTATGTGATTATCGAACATTCATCTACATTCATTCGATTGCCGGCTCCAACAAATGTGTAGCAACTCTTACCTAACCAAAGGGAACCAACACACAAGCCTGCCGCCCAGCCGCAGGTGTCTGGCGGCGAAGCTCAGCAGGTCGCCGTACAGCTGCGGCAGGCCGTACTCCACTTTGGAGGGGACGTGGTTGACGAGGTGCTCGTCTGTTAACGCGTAGTTGTCCCGCTCTATCCCGATCTTCTCTGTCGGTTCTCGTACGCCGTACGGTGCTAGAAAATTGCAATGTTTATTACTTGAAAGAACTCTTTAAATTGCTCTTAGACGAGTAAAGTTATATATCTATACATACTCGTATATTAAAAACGTAAAAAAAAGATAAGAACGGTGACAGGAATTAGAACGGTGGCAGGAAAGACTTGGCACAGAGTGGCACGAGATAAAAAGGAGTGGAAGAGGCTGGAGGAGGCCTTTGCCGAAGAGCAATCAGACCTGCAGAAAAAGAGAAAACTGATATAATAGAATAGCGAGAACACTAGTCTGAAAAATAAGACTATAATTATAATAAAAAATCTGCCTGTACATTGAATTTATTTCCAAAAAAAAATGGTAAGATGGAGACATAGAGATAAAGCAAAAATTAATCTCTGGAAATACTGGACGGATTCAAATGAAACTTTTTTGTTATATAGCTGTTAAGCCTGGGCAACACATGGGCAATTATTTTGGAAAATGGAACACCTGATGCAGCACCATAATGTTCAGCTAAACTATAACCAATATAAAAATGACGCCTTAGCAGAAGTTGTTCATCTTCAGGAGCATTTTCCGGAGTTATAAAGTCCACGCGAACGAGGTCGTGGGCTTCGTAGTTAGTAATAAAACTAAATTAACCCTGTAAAAAATTGTAGCGCGAGGATACCATTATTCTCTTGCCCCTACTAGTAACAAGATCATCATCATCATTTCAGCCGCATACGGCCACTATTGGACATAGGCCTCTCCCAAGGATTTTCAAATGTCAAAGTCAAAATGTTTTATTTAATGTAGGATAAATTTATCTCATAATGTAGGTCATTTTTTAAATATTATTTTAGTGCAAAAGCTAAAAACTACTAAATGACCGATCTAACCTACATCTAACGCCTTCCAGTTGAAGATGAAGACAAACAAAATAAACGATGGGTTATGGATGTCAAGATTGCGTTTAAAGTAAGGTCCGACCGCCACATCGGTAGCGAGAGTCGCTCAGCACCACATCTAGATAGCGGCTCTCTCTGCCGTACTGCTGCATGTTGTCACGTATGCTTTCTTTTTACTTTCAGAACTTAAAATAATGAAGTTCCTTCCTAAATAATATGACATACTCACGGCTTTTTCTCGAAGAAGATCTAAACACATACTTACGATCAGTAATGATGCCGCTCACTACCACGTCTAGATAGCGGTTCTCACTGCCGTACTGTTGGATGTTGCCGCGTAAGCTTTCTTCCTTCAGACCCCCAAATAATGTAGTTCTCGCTGAAGAACAAGACAAATATACGGCTATTTCTCGTCGATCTAAACACATACTTACGATCGTTTATGATGGCGTCGAAAGTGAGGGCCGAGCGCCACATCGGCAGAGAGAAATCACTCACCACCACGTCTAAATAGCGGTTCTCACTGCGGTACTGTTGGATGTTGTCGCGTGTGCTTTCTTCTTTGTTTCAGACCTCCAAATAATGTAATTCATCGCTGAAGAATAAGACAAACTTACGGCTATTTTATTTAAAAGAACTAAACACATACTTACGATCGGTAATGATGGCGTCGAAAGTGAGGTCCGACCGCCACATCGGTAGAGAGAAGTCGCTCACCACCACGTCTAGATAGCGGTTTTCACTGCCGTACTGCTGCATGTTGCCGCGTATGCTTTCTTCTTTCTTTCGGACCTTAAAATGTTATAGGACACATTGGCTTAAACATTTACATTCATATTCATAAAAAATAACCACCGTTTGCTAACCTATTCTAGCTAAAACACCTTTTCCCCCTTTCCCTCTTTCAATATTTGACATTGAAAGAACAAGAAAACACATATTTTAACTAAAATAGGTTTAGCTTATTTAAACAAGGAGGCTACAGTAGGGCTACAGAATAAGAAAAGTCTGTTTCATATTTCATTAATCAGAGTTTGTGTTTTTGAACACATAATGCCACACTAAAGTGTAAATGGACTGATCATATCAGAAAGAGGACGGAAGATGGAGCCAAAAACAATGGACTGGCGACTATGGATGGGCCTCAGAAACCGTCAAAGACCAATAACAAGGAGAAGGAGACATTAAATCGTCAAAGCAGACAGACCACTACTGAAGAGAAAGGCGCAACATCGAGTGGATTAACGTGCAATGGAAACTTATATCCTGCAGTCGACAGGTTAGGCTGTAAAAGAAGAAGAAAGAAGAATGCCACATTCATTTGGGCCCCTCTTCCTTTTTTGTAATATTTAGATGACCCCTTAGTACATATGTTTATTTCTTTAAGTGCACTTAGCAAAGTAACAGGCAAACCAAACTTGCATGCACCATACCATAAACTTTGCTTTAAATTGTAATACATACATTGTTACCTTTTGGCCAACGCGAGTGGGTCTCGTTCTCGCGTGAAGCATCATGAAGTCAATGTCAGATCCCCATACATATGCTGCAAGAAAATATAATAATAACTTTAAAAAAAACAATTTAAAAAAGGGTTTATATGTTGACGTGTCTGTGTAAGTACGTAAGTAGCGCCTAAAATGGCCCGATTTGGATGCGGTTTTATTAAAATATGACTTGATCGTGATGGTTTTTAGCTAGCTTCAATGGAAATCGGTTCAGATATTTTAAAGTAATGGGGGGTTAATGCTTGAATGTCGGGGTTTCTTTTAATTTGCCCGTCAAATAAACTTATTTTGTCCTGTGTAAATAAATCTCGAAATTTGGCAATTTGAAATGTAGTTCCTTATCGCAGCTTAAAGCAAAAAAAATATTTAAGGGTAGAAAAAATTACATAACGAAAAAAAAATTACAACAAACACTGGCTAATTCTCGTAGGGTTCCTTGTCTCACCTCCGAAATGTGCGGAAGCCACCAACAGAGAGCCCGAGCCGACGAACGGGTCTAGCACCAGGTCCCCGTCCCCGACCCTGGCCTGGTTGGCCATGAGGATGGCCAGCTGTGCGTCCATGCTGGTGTTGCCGATGAACTGCCGCTTCTTCAGCGAGTGCGCCTGGATCAGGTCTCGCTGCCCGTCTGCTACCTTTATGGACAAAACAGGGTTTATGCTTTATGACTATTATTTTAATTTTTTTTAAATAAAAGAAAAGTTAAACTTGAAAACATATAAGGAGGTTAAGAACATAGCGGAAGAAAGAGAGACATGGTAAGCACCCCACCGACAAGAGCCAGCTCTTAAATACCTATACAAAAAGAAGATGACTACCTATTGTAAAAGTTTATAAATAAATCATATAAATTTTGATTTTAAAATGCAGACTCCCTTTAGGATTTGATTTAAATCTTTATGTACATCAACCTTTTGCATGCCAGCCCTTGTTACCTTTCCAGTAATTAACAAAGGACTAAAAAGGAAAAACCTTAAAATGTAACAGCTGCTTCTCTCACGCGCAGATCGTAAAAGCCGATCGAAGCAATAGGCGAAAATGTAAATCAAGTCAAATAGGCGATGCGGCTAGCAATCCATCACTATATTGATTGCTTTTACATCTTTTCGCTCATCATCCCGCTAAAAGTGCCCAGGACTGTGCTTAGAGCAAGATACAAGATGCTGTCTGTACCAATAGGGATAGCGATGTGATAGGTAAAAAGTAAAATATATTATTTGTATTCATGGAGACAGTAATTTGTTATCAGTTCAACAGTTCAGTGCTGGACTAATCTCTCAATAAAGGGAGTGTTTGCCCTTTCTGGGACAGGTTGGTGATCTCAGTCATCATTATAATTTATGAATGGTGCTCTTGGCAGCTGCCAACTGCCATTATGCCTACTGCCAACCTCTTGACATCTTGATACAACACTGCTGTCACCTTTTCTTTTACTTGCTTCATATATATCAGAAATGATGATGTTACAAATGCAGAAAGCATACTTTTACTTACCCATTTTCCAAAGAAGAGATCATACGGCTGTTCTGGCACATTGTTGGGGTCTACTCCATAGAATTCTAAGTAACACAATTTTATGTCAGGGTCCTTCAGCTTGACTGGCCCCTTTAGTGGCAAGTAATCAAAGGCCTGGAAAAATATATACATTTTAAGGGGCATTTATTTAACCATTATTTTTTGGGAATACAAATATTATGAACTAAAATTTTTGACATGAAAAAATGTGAACACAATATTTTTTAAGAAATAAGTACCATACAGGACCTTAATGAGGCTTGTGAGGCTAATGATAGAGGGATTGCCGTGGCCACATACTTGTCAAAGATAATTTAAAATTGAAGCTACACTACTACTACGCTGAAACTATTTCAACTAGAATGTAAAAAAAGCTATTTTGACTTCCAAAAAGGAGGTTATTAATTCATCAAGATCTTTTCTTTATATGATCAATGATTCTTCAAAAGCGCCTGTACTGATTTGAAAATATCTTTTTTTGTTTGAAAGGATATGTTTTCGAGGTGGTTCCTTAGAATTTTATCAATATCTTTTGTTCAGTTTGGGGGAGAAGTCGGTTTTTAGTTTTTAAAAATATTGAGTGTAAAGTTTTTGTAGTTTGTAGTGCTGTTAACTACTCACCTCAATCTTTTGCACTTTCTCCTTCATTGTGAAATGTTTGCAAAAAGTTTCAACTTCAACTTTGAAGGAATTCTCAGAAGAACAACAGCCTTCTATAAGCTCACTGGGGCATATGTGACCCTGGCTGCTATCCACATCATTTGAAGAGTCTCCTAGCCATTTCCCTGTTTTATTTCCTATTGCACTTTTCAAATTCTGGTGCAATTGTGCTTCAGTCTTAGCTCCGGACCAAAGTTCGATGCAATTCTTAAGTAAAACTGATCTGCGAGCGATCTTTTTCACACATTCCTCGGTTGGAAACTCCACTATACAATAAGGCTTCTGCACACACGGCTTCTCAATAAACTTTATAGGAATGTTCAGTAACGAGATTATACTTTGCAGTTCCTGTAAAATATAAGTTAACATTCAATTATTTGATGTTGAAATGAAGATTCGAGATGGAAATAAACATTGATATTTGTATCAACTTACCGCATTCCGAAAATCAATATGTTCGTAAGCAAACCACATTACATAACGACGCCACATTTTTAAGTGAAATATAAATTAAATATTGATGGAGTTATTTGTATTTTTCTCTGGTAAAGTTGAATTAAAACTGCTTTTTTACAATAACCAGCATGTAAATATAACCTCAAAACCTAAGTAAATGTCATTCCTTGACATTGACATTAATGTCAAAACTAAAGTTTTTTATTACATTGTTTTAAAGACGTAAAGGTTTTAGAGCATTTGATCAACGAGAGCGACCACCGTGAAGATTGACACGAGCGAGACACCATGCAAGGGAAATAATGTACTTTGTTTACATGTACTAAAATACATTTACTCTTTCAAAAGAAGTTTTATTAAACTGTCGGAAATCTACACAGAGAATTGTTGGCTGTTGTTAGTTGCTCTGGCACAGCCAGAGCCAGCCTTGAATTTAAGACAAAATTATTTTGCACAGGATTTTCATTACATAGGTATATTGCAAAAATATCGATCTACATCACAATAAATTAAAATCAGTATTAGGTAGGTATCTATGAGTTAACCCCATCCTCTTTATTCTCCTCTAACAAGTCTTGGTACCGATCATGAAGGAAGTCCAAGTAGGCGTCTTTGATTGACCCTGAGCATGCAACATAGTGACCTCCAGAATGCTCCGCTACCACAGGCTTTATGAATAGATTTATTAGAGATTCACTCATTTCTGAAACAAATTATATTTCCATTACAGATTACACAAGTTTTTGTATGTCTTTGCTTGCATTGATTGATACACACCTTGCCTCAACTCTAAAAAAATTACAGGCAATAATATCTTTGCTAAAAACGAATTATTACCTAACAACATTATTAACAACCATTAACAATTTTAGTTTTGTTTGTGAACTTTTTAAAACTATTCTCTCTGAGGTCTCAATGATTATAATTTATTTCTAGCTTTTAACTTACCTTTTGGTATGATGGAATCGCTTTCTCCATACACATGCAATGATGGCAAACTGATTTCTTCATCATAGAAACCTTTGTGAACTAAACTACCAGAG
Organism: Acrobasis consociella; assembly: GCA_963555685.1. Lineage (NCBI taxonomy): Eukaryota > Metazoa > Arthropoda > Insecta > Lepidoptera > Pyralidae > Acrobasis > Acrobasis consociella. Next base: position 2,311,224 of record OY743116.1, read on the forward strand.
CGAAACCCTGATGCAAATATTGCGAATTGAAATGTGTATGGCAAATCTGGAAAAATAATTAAAATAATTAGCGTCGCAATATTATTTTTACTCATTCAAATATTTTTATAATCAGTTGATTAATTTATGAAGTTAATTAAGTAACTAGGACAATAGATAAACAGTGCATTCTTTTTTTCTTTTAAATATAAACATTCTATTTTAAAAGTAGGTATGAACTTTAAGTTTTATTATTTCATATCAGTTTTATCGTACCCAATATACAAATAATAGACAACATTTGAAACAGCAAATATACAATGGTAGACTTTTCCCATTTAGGTATATGGGAATATGGGAAAATATATGGTAAAGGATGCAAGCTAAAGTGGAGAAAAAGACAAAAATATCAACAACAGGCTACTTACACCCTTTCTGCTGCATAGCAGCTAACAGTCCTACTAAACAGGCTCCCTGGGAGAAGCCCATGAACCCATCAAAAGGTCCATGTTCCATGACTGTCTTCTCAACTAGTTTCAATGTGCTCTCGAAGCCAATAGCCGGCCCACCAAGACACTTGCCACTGAATGTGTTATCCTCTGCATTGAACCACCAGGAACGAGCATCTGTAATCATGACATTTAATTATTTAGATGCGTCTTGTCGAGGCAACGGGAGACCCCAGAGCTGGCAGTTATTTGACTCAGTGAATAAGTGTCGCGTTTCGATGACTATACATTACTTGAGTGTAGACAATGCTTGATACATTGCCAGTTTTATTAATATTTATTTCTGGTGATCATTAGAAAATTGCCAATGTACATAAAATCAGTAACTATGCGAAAGAATGGGCAGCCCAGGCTGTGAAGCCACGGTATTGATTTATAAGGCATGTCAAGGACTACATAATTAAATTATAAGGAAAAACATGTCTGCAGGTACAGGTTTTATCAACTGTAAGAAATTATATGGAAATAATAATATTCTCAAGCTACATACCTTCGTCTCCTCCACCGTCTTCGTTGTACACCCTGTGGGGAGCTGATATGAAAGTCAACTGCGCGTACTTTGCTACAGCCTTGCGGAAAGACCCAATCTTTCCTCTAAAAACTGCTCCATTCTGTCTATACCCGTGAAATGCGAGGACTTTCAGTTTTGGCCTATCTTTGTCCACAGTTTTGTTGTTATGTGGTGGTGATAGGTTAGAATTAGAGTTACTGGTTACCTCAGACATGGTATTCAGCTTTTTAGAAGTTAATTGCAGAGGTGTAGCGTTAAAACTAAATTACTGTTTTAAAAATAATTTAGCAAATTAATTATAATTCAATTTACAATTTATATTTGCGGAAATACCTCTGATTTGGAGGACTTGTTTACAAATAAATTTTTTTATGCTGTCACTGTCACCTGTCATATTTTTGATATAACATTCAACTTGGTATCACTGCTATTATGCCAATTGGTTTGTTTTCAATTACATTTAAGTGATTAAATTAAACTATATTTTATCGATAAATATCCTACTACAAACAAAGGTACAGCACTAGCGAAACAAAAAAAAACAAAGATGTCTTTGGATGGTCTTTGGCATGTCTTTGGTTTGTTTCGCGCCAAAACCGTGAAAATTGTCAATTCAATATAAACAGTGGAAGCGTTTTCGTTGTGCTTTCAAAGTTTTTATTGTTTATTTGTGTAATATTTGTAATTTGGCAACCAAAAATGGAAGACGGTGATTTCGATCAGCGTTTGAGGGATTTACAGCGAGAATACTTAGAGTTTTTAGACGATGAGGTAAATCCGGTTCTATTATAACCTCTAATAACATTCGGATTATTGTAATAAAAATACTTTTATCTTTCAGGAAGACCAAGGTATCTATATGGAAAAAGTGAAACAGATGATAGGAGATAAATCGCAACGTCTTGTTGTTAATGTAAACGACCTAAGACGGAAAAATCCAGACCGTGCCAAAAACCTGCTTGAGAGTGCTTTTGAGGAACAAATAGCCTTCCAGAAGGCTTTGAAAGAATATGTGTCGTCTATTGATCCCACCTATGCGAAGGAGAAAGAAGAATTCTTCGTGGCATTCTGTGGAAGCTTTGGAAACAAGCATGTTACTCCAAGAAGTTTGACATCGCGGTAAGAAACTTGGTTTCGAAAGAGATGGCTTGGATTATTTTCGCCAAATTTATACCGTCTTATTATAAAAAGCAGACTAATTTTTTACTAGCCTTAAACCATTAACCTGTTGTCTGTGCAAAACACCAGACACAATAGTAAAAAAATGCATGTCGACCGGATTCCGGTCTGCTCACAGATGACAGGTTAATCTATGCCAATAATGGTTTAAACCTAGTCATAAAGTTAATCTGCATTTGATAGTAAGACCGATTAAGTTTGCTGGAAATGGTGTATGTGTCTTAAACTCAACCTCCTCTGTGCTTGGGGAAATGAAAAAAAACTTTTGTGCTTAGGAAATCATTAAATCTGTTATTTTGGAAATCCTTGAATGAGATGAGGTACCCTTTGTCTCAGAAGTGAATGTTATGAGGCTGAAAATATTCTGTATCATTAATAAAATGATGAAAAATAACCTGCCAAATGTGTGATAGAATAAATCACATTTGTTGTATATGTTGCAGTTGGATTGTATAATCCGCTGTTATTCAAAAACTCTAGCTGTTTGACATTACAGCTCGATTTTGTAATATAGCTGAAAATCATTCAGCTAGATCGTCCAATGTGTTACGTTTAACAAACTAGCTAACGTAAGATTGTAGAACGATTAGTTTGGAATTCTGCCACTTGTGGGTCTTGTATCTTGTGAAGTGTCAGTGTCATAACAACAAACATGGCCTCCCATTAAGTAAATTCTTCGCCGCGATCCAGGACTAAGCTGTTTTTATTGAGAGACATTAGGGGCATCGTTTGTGATTTCGGAATGCAAAAGATTGAAAAGAATAAAGCAGACCTTTAGCTTGGATTCCATATTGTTATTTCGACGCCCGCCTTCCGGCAATATGGAAAATTCACGTGGATCAATTGGCCGTAAGAAATCGCTGCGCCATTGAGTTGTCGTGTTTACAAAATTTCTATATTTTAATCCAATTGCATCGAGCTGATTATCATTCTTCATTGGTGTTTTATGATCTTGGAGACTGAATCATTTAGTAAGGAGTTGAATTGTGGTTTTATTTCCATCCCACTAGTAATATAAAATTAATAAAGAACAACTATTGTCTCCTCATATATTATTTCGTTTGGTAACACAGTTTTATTAAATAATGGTTTCCCTGTATGCCATCTCAACGCCAGCTGTTTCGATAAACGTAAATATGTAACTTATCGACAATAGGGCTGAAATATTTTCAGCTGTTTTACAAAACTAAGCCGTATTGCCAAACAGCTAGAGTTTTTGAATAACAACGGATTATACAATTCAACTGCGACATATACATGAGAGCCCTACTTAAATATTTATTTTATTCTGTTTTTAGTATTTGTTGTCTTATTGAACAGAAATACGTCTGTGAAAATTTCAGTTGTTTAGCTATCACCTTCATAAAATACAGCCTAGTGACAGACAGACAGACAGAGATATAGGAACCTGTTTTTTAACCTTTAAAATCACCTTTATATGTGACAGATATGGGTGTTATTGTCTTGCAGTTACTTGGGTAACCTAATATGTGTGGAAGGCATTGTGACCAGAGTGTCACTAGTGCGGCCGAAGGTTGTCCGCAGCGTGCACTACTGCCCTGCCACTAAGAAAGTCATGGAGCGCAAGTATACAGATCTGACGTCATTTGAAGCCTTCCCTACCTCTGCTGTTTATCCTACCAAGGTATTTTGAGTCAATTTTATCTTTAGTCTAATTATTATAGAAAATATATTAGGATTATAGTCAAATCAGATACTTTTTTCGAAACATCAAAACAAACCTTTTCATTAAGATTTACTATGAAATACTAAATTGAGATGTCATGCTTTTTTTAAGACAAAAGTCTATGATCAAAGTGTGTTACCAGCTCTGAAATATGGTCCCTTTCTATGGTTCTCATAAGAAGGCTCAACATCATTCAATGCACTATGGAGAGGCCTATGCTCGGTGTTTCTTTAATTAATTGATCAAATCAAAAATGAGGAAATTTGTAGGAGAACAAATGTGATATTACCTTTTCCATTTCACACACTAGTGAATGGTATATACATATACACACTGGTGATAAGTTTCTTATGTCTTTCACCAGCAAAAAGAAAATAGTGGTAAATGAAATTGATTCATCATGTGAATTTGATATTCAACTTCAGATTTGCTTTTTTTATTTAACCGTTCCTTGACCGCTAATACCAGACAATGAATGTGGACATTTATTAATGTCGTGCGGGTCTTCACCGGTTAATAAACTTTCTGAGGTGGCTATGCCAGCCTCATGGGAGACTGTTTAAATAACATCTGGGCAACATCACCCCTTGTAAAGTGGTCACACATACTGAATTTTGCAATGTTAAGTGACAAAGAGGATTGCTCTATACACAATGAGATTTAATTAATTTTGAAGCCGAAGTCCACTTCACAAGCATTTAGTAAGACCTAATTAGCTAGTCAAAATAAAAAAAACTTTAAAGTAAAAGATCAATTAGTAGTACCGCCGCCGCCGGCCGGAGTTCATTGGGGTCACGTGGCAGTTTTGGACGGGCTTAACTACGACGTCTGGATCGAAAATCATTTTCGCAATTTTTTTACTTATCTTCTTACACAGGATTACGCAGGAGGAATTGATTTACTATAATTTTTTTTCCAAAATCAATATTAAAAGTCAGTGTGTATAACATCAAATGTCCATTAGGACGAGGAAGGCAACGCGCTAGAAACCGAATATGGGCTGTCCCGCTACAAGGACCACCAGACGATCACGGTGCAGGAGATGCCGGAGCGCGCGCCGGCGGGGCAGCTGCCGCGCAGCGTGGACGTGGTGTGCGACGACGACCTGGTGGACCGCTGCAAGCCGGGCGACCGCGTGCAGGTGGTCGGCAACTACAGGTGTCTGCCGTCCAAGCAGGGCAGCTTCACTGCCGGCACTTTCAGGTAATACTTTTGTAATTTATTTACGGCAAAGTACTGTAAAATAGTTTCTGAGTCCAAGAAAGGGAAACCATAGACAAGATTGGACTATGATAAAGCAGGAAAGAGTTGGCATAGTGGCATAAGGTAGAAAGGAGTGATGAAGTTGGAAGAGCAATCAAATTTGTAGAGGAAGAGGAAAACTGACATAATAGAATGACGAGGATTAGGAGTCTTAAAAATAATTAACTTTTTTTTTAATACATATTACTAGACAAGGCAACAGTAAACTTTTTAAATCTATTATTTAACTGAGGTTTCAGTTCACTTATTGTTTCAGAAGGTTCAAATTCTTTGGTTCACTTTGTGTGACTGTGCCAGCCTTCTGATGGGTAATTTTCCAAAACTTTCCAAACAATAATTTTTTTTATTGTTTGGAAAACATTTATTTTAAATTTAAAACCTATCAGAATTATTTTTTTCGAACAACGTGTTTCTATTACGCTTCAGTATGCCATCCTCATGGGGAACTAGTTTGTATCTTGTGTGTTTGTTTATGATATATCTGGCTAATTGGATAGGGGTGTAAATTTTTAACATATTCCAGGACACTTACAGCTGTGGACGTAATAAAATTTTTAATTCTATTGGGGACTAGAGTGTTATGGAATGTGTTCAAGTTTATTACTATGTTCTATTATAATTAGATTCCAATTTTTGCAATTTTATCTTTTCAGGTTTACAGGGCTAACCTTGATCCTTCTTTCTGCCTCAAACAAATATGCAAACCTAATACTTATTTTTAAAAGTTAATAATTTTTTGCAGGACAATATTAATAGCAAACAACATTACCCAAATCAACAAAGACATGAACCTGACTGTGACGCTGGAAGACGTGAAGATGTGCAAGCGCCTCGCTAAGCGAGCCACGGTGGACATATTTGACTTGCTGAGCAAGTCGCTAGCGCCCTCTATACACGGACACGACTACATCAAGAAGGCTATCCTGTGCCTGCTACTTGGTGGAATGGAGAAGATTTTGCCTAATGGGACTAGGCTCAGAGGGTTTGTAGACACTTTCTGTTGAATACTCACTGTTTTACCACTAAAAAAATAAACATCTGATAAGTAAAAACAATACCAAAAATAATTTCAAATCATAAAACCAAACTACACAACCGATTTTGATAAAATTTCAAACTAAAAAAAGAATTTTCCATATCGGTCCACGAGTCTTCACAATCAGTGGTCATACTGGACACTAATTATGATATAACCGGCCTAGTGCGAATCGGGTTCCGTACCATTATCTATAAAAAATCGCATTTGTTGTATGGGAGCCCCCCTTAAATATTTATTTTATTTTGTTTTTAGTGTTTGTTGTTATTAGGTATTTATTGCAAGAGATATACATAATTTGTGAAAATTTCAACTGTCTAGCTATCGCGGTTCTTGAGATACAGCCTGGTGACAGACAGACGGACAGCCAGCGAAGTCTTAGTAATAGGGTCCCGTTTTTACCCTTTGGGAACGGAACCCTAAAATGTTGGCGACGAATTGATAACCTCCGTTTGAAAGTCTGTTTATACACACTTGTCTACTTGACTACAACCATAGACCTAGAATTTTTACGTCTAAATCTGACTAAAACAACAACCAACAAACAAACAAACAACCAACACATGTTTTTTTTTTTTGTGCTATCAGCATTTGGTTGCTGTTCATGTTTCATGCCTTACTAAATACTAGATTTTTTGTTATCATTGTGTAATTTAACACAGTTCTGAACTTCCAGGGACATCAACATCCTTCTAATTGGTGACCCGTCAGTGGCGAAGTCGCAACTACTCCGTTACGTGTTGATGACGGCGCCCCGAGCCATCACCACCACCGGCCGGGGCTCCTCTGGTGTCGGTCTCACCGCCGCTGTCACCACAGACCCTGAGACTGGGGACAGGAGGTAAATATTATGTCATCCTAGCTGGTGCCCGCGACTTCGTCTGCGCAGGATTATCATATCACACAATCCTACTATCCTACTATTAATATAAATGCGAAACTGAGTTTGTATATTTGTTTGTTTGTTTGTTTGTACCTCTTCACGCTTAAACTACTGAACAGATTTGGATGAAATTTGGTATGGATATAGACTCGTTTGGTATGGATGGACTCAGGGAATGACATAGGGTACTTTTTATCGCGAAATTAAAGCTGCCCGCGGGTACAGCTAGTATCTTTATAAATAAATTGTAGCCTATTGTTATTCTGATGTATAAGCTATATTATTGTGAAGTTTCATTAAAATCCATTCAGTAGTTTTTACGTGAAAGAGTAATAAACATTCATCCATTCATCCATACCTAGCAACTTCTGCATTTATAATATTAGTAGGAATTAAGAATCTTTCGGGTTTCCGTCCTTGGCCCAACATACATCTTAGGGTGAGTTCATACAGAGGAGCGCAGCAGTGAGGATTTTTTTATGACACTCGATAATAAACTTTTAAGTTATTGGCATATGGTAAAAGACACTAGTATTTTGTCTTGTTTAAACATACAATGTCCTTTTTAATTAAGTACAAATATTTTAAGGGGTGGTTCAGTCCATCATTTTGAACAACTTTTCCCAATGAATGTATATGGAAATACGAAAAAATAAATTTAGGTTTTCATACAAATCGAATTAGTCACGTGATATCATTACTATCGAAAATGAAAATTTTTTTTTCGTATTTCGATATACATTCATTGGGAAAAGTTGTTCAAAATGATGGACTGAACCACCCCTTAAAATATTTGTACTTAATTAAAAAGGACATTGTATATATTTTAGGCTACGGTAATACGGTTTTATTTTCAATTGAGTTAATAAATTGCTCAAACATTTTTCCTCTCTGTCTGAACTGGCCCTTAGAGTTTTTTAAATGTACTCATGAAAAGATGTTCCTATCTCTTACACTAAAAGATGAGAACATTTTTTACCATAATAGATGCTTGGGGTATTTAATTTATTTATACACAATCTATATTGTCCATATTACTTTAGTTACAATTTTTAACTGACTTCCAAAAAAGAAGGAGAATTACCAGATTCAGAGTGTGAAAAGGAAGAAAGAAAAATGATTTATTTGATATATCACAAACACGGTTAAACCATTATAATATCAGTTCTAGTGTGCTAGTTATTCCACGAATATGATTAAGAACAATGTCTAATAAATAAACAATTTTTCAGGCTAGAAGCCGGCGCCATGGTGCTAGCGGACCGCGGCGTGGTGTGCATCGACGAGTTCGACAAGATGTCGGACATCGACCGCACGGCCATCCACGAGGTGATGGAACAGGGCCGCGTCACCATCGCCAAGGCGGGCGTGCACGCCACGCTCAACGCGCGCTGCTCCGTGCTGGCCGCCGCCAACCCCGTCTACGGCAGGGTCAGTGACCGATCTTGATATTTTAGGGTGACGTAACTGCCTCCGTGGTGTAGTGGTAAGAGTGTTCGGCTTATACCCGGAGGTCGCGGGTTCGATTCCCGGCGGGGGCAACGACTTTGTGTTGTTGTCCTAGTTTCGTTAGGATATTTTAGGATGATCACCTGATTGTCTGATAAGTAAGATGATCCGTGCTTCGGAGGACACGTTAAGCCGTCGGTCCCGGTCACTGTCTTTGACATTGGTCGTTACCTAAAACCATGTCAGAGGCCTTTAACGCGGTTTAAAAACTCTAACACTAGTGTTAGTTACTAACACACACGATAAGAAGAAGGGTGCCGTAGTAAGCAAGGAACCTAACCATGTCTGTCTGTCACGTGCTTTGAGTGCTGGATCTAGGCTAGGGTGCCTTAGTAAGCAAGGAACACAAGTTTTGCCATGTTTGTCTGTCGTGATTCAGATACTATAAGTACTAGAAAGCTGTAAGTTAGCATAGTTTTATTTTATTTATTTAATTTATTGCACCTAAAATCTTAAGATAATAGTACAAAAGGTACAACTTAATGCTAAGCATTCTCTATCAGTTCACCTTTGGAACGTAGCAAAGAAGATAGTAGATGGGGTGCAAATTTAATTAGTATATCGAAAAAAATAAATTAGGGTGTTTTTATTACATTATCCCTTTAACTGTCGTCGGACGCCCGGAGCGGGCGTCTGATGTATTGTTTTACTATTGTGTCTGCTATGCCGACATTCGAAGGGTTATGAGACATGGGCATATATAATAGCTAAATATATATGCATAGGTCTGTATATTTTACATTTTCTAATGGACATATATATTAACTAAATATGTATAAATAGGTCTGTATATTTTACATTTTAAAATTTCCCGCGTACATTGCCGAATCTTTGGAGCAATTAATGCCGAATTGCTGTATGGCCATGACGTCAGATGTATGCCTTTCGACAGATGACTCTTTTAAGTACACAGGCGTATGACGTAATAACATGGCGGCTTCTAATTTGTGTTTAAAAACAGATTATAAAAGATGAATTCATTGACAAATTTAAAAATTTATTTAATTGTTTTATGAACTAAAACTAACATTTTCCGACTGGTTTCAGCCTAACTTATCTCAAGAATATATTTTTAAATTTTTTCTCATACGGACTAAAATACCATAATCATTATCTATGCTCAGTACGACCAGTACAAGACCCCTATGGAGAACATTGGGCTGCAAGACTCCTTACTCTCGCGTTTCGACCTGCTGTTTGTGATGCTGGACCTCGCAGACGCGGACCACGACAATATGATCTCCGAACACGTGCTGCGAATGCACAGATACAGGTCAGTTTATCATCATCATCAGTTCTTTTGGTCTCCACTGCAGGAGCACGACCCTCTCTGTACTACCAGAGCCATACCTGGCCAGAGCAGCCGGAGGACTTGGCCTACTCTATCCTCGCTGGCCAGACGTTGGAAAGTCCCATTAATGTTTATAAGCTTTGTTTAGCCTGTATTTCCTCAGTCGCCTTCTACGACATCCACGGGAGAACTTGGACAGGTAAGTTTATAGCTTTTAACAACTTCACTGTCCCATGAGTCATATGTGAACAAATCGTTTTAATATTCTTCTTTTATTAACAGACAGTGTAGTTGTTTAATTTGATGGAGAGGAAAACTGTCAAGTAACAGAAAACGGACGTAGACATATTTAATGATTCTATTAATAATTTTATAAATAAGTTAATATTGTATTTAAATTCTATAAATTTTATTATTTAATTTAATCATTTGACATTTTAAATTGACTAACTTGACTTTGTTTTATTTTTTAATGTTTATGTAACGTTTTACTAATATTTGACATTTAATTGTAAGTTAATGATAATTAATTATTTGACTGTTTAACATGCGGATGCTTTGGTTCATGTAAACTGTTAATCTGTGTGCAATTTAAATAAATAAACAATAAAAAGGATGCACGTACAACGCTCTTGACGTCACTGCTATTAGGTCTCGCTCGTACGAAAGAGATAGTCAGATGTCTTCACAAGGCTCACATTATTATATTTGGATTGCTAAACGATTCTTCATTTCTTGCCATTATAAAAAAAAATCAGTTGTATTTTTTTTTATATAAAATATTAACCAAACACATACACAGTAAATTAGCCTATGTATTTCAACTACTCTGGAGTAAAGAAAAAACGTCTAATAAGACTTCATCGACGAATACTATTAAGCATGTGATATTTCAGAAACCCGAAAGAACAAGACGGTGAAGTGTTGCCGATGGGATCGTCTGTGGAGATGTTGTCAACGGAAAATCCTGATAATAACGAAGTTGAGGTAAACACTAACCATTCAATAGACGGTGTAATTCAAAGTATATATTTCCACTAAATTTTCCATATACCAAAACGCGTATCGGTTAATACATTTATAAAAAATGAGTGTGGGCGATAAAAAAGTAACTGAACACAAAGAAAAGAAAAATAAAAGTGTCTTTATGTATGTTCACGTTAATCTTCAAAAATACTAAACGGTTGAAGCTCGGAGAAATATATACCGTCTTATTATAAAACGCAGACTAACTTTGTTACTAGGTTTAAACCATTATCCGACCAAATCAAGTTGACATTTTCAGATAAGACAATGGCATATTATTAGGTGTCAACTAGATTTGGTCGGATAGTGGTTTAAACCTAGTAACAAAGTTAGTCTGCGTTTTATAATAAGGCGGATAGTCTTTGTTTCATAGCATCAGCTAGTTCTAAATAAAATGTAACTGTCAAGTGTTAATCTAGTTATATTCTATTTTCTACATCAAATACATAAAAATAGTAAAGTAGTAATTAGGCTTCGTCCAGTCTTTGCATTTTGAATCTCATCACTTAAAAAAGCCGTTGTGCATATTGTTATGAGTGTTTTTTCGTCAATAACCGCTATTTTGTATATACGCTAACAATTCGTTTATTATTATATGCAAACATTACACTTGAATTCGTTATTTTATAAAAAGCGCAGCGGTGCCGCGATCCTACACCTTATATACGTATGCCATTCAAGACGTTGCCCGCACACGACTCGAAAAATAAACGGAACATAACAAATAAAATTGTATTTAAATTCGCAGGAGACAAAAGAGTCTATCTACGAGAAATACGACCCCCTACTGCACGGCAACACGCGCAACAAGAAGGATCAGATACTAAGTACCAAATTCATGCGCAAGTTCATCCATATTGCGCGGCTCATGAAGCCCAAGCTGTCGCAGGACGCGTGCGACGCCATCGCTGACGAGTACGCGAGGCTGCGGAACCAGGACATGATGGACAGCGACGTCGCCAGGGTGAGACTCGAGGGTTTTATTTTGTAGGTCCCTGGGTCTTTAGTGGTGTTATATGCCCTAACAGCCACTTTTTAGCCAAAAAAAAAAAACAAAATATAAAACTGATCTAGGGAAACTCTGTAACCCGGTGGGCGAGCTAAGCTCCCCACTGTAATGATCCGCACTTTTATCGGTAACTACTAGCAACGTAAACATTTCTCGAGCTCTTCCGGTGCTTCGGAAGGACTAGTAAAGGGTTAAGAGTGCAGCCACTGGCAAATGCAAACCAGGACATGATGGACAGTGACGTCGCCAGGATGAGACTCTTGGTTTTATCTTAGAGGACCCTGGGTCGCCAGTGGTGTTTTATATGTTCTAGCCAGTAAAACATTAAACAAAGAATTAGAAAAACTGTGATCCGGTTTGGTGAGTTAAGCTTCCCACTGTGATGTTCCGCACTTTAATGTATCAAGGTTTTTTTTTGCCCATAGCAAATAACCACGTAGGTTCATTGACCTATATTAATTTATGCAACAGACGCAGCCAGTGACTGCGCGAACCCTGGAGACCCTGATCCGGCTGGCGACGGCGCACGCCAAGTGCCGGCTGTCGTTCCAGGTGACGCAGGACGACGCGCTCGCCGCCATCGAGCTCGTGCAGTACGCCTACTTCAAGAAGGTCAGCTGGTTTACACTTACGTCATTACTTTTATGGCGACCTCTACGCCACTACGAGGAACTTAACCACAAACAACAATGAACGAAGCAATACCATAGTTCACAAGAATCTTACGATATGGCGCCTCACTTTCTATGGAGCCCGGAGTTTAGGCCTTTTCTTCAAATATGTTTGTGCTTGTGCATGGTTACTTGGTCACCCATGTTTTTTAATTTTGCCAAAAATATTCGCCTAGCCATTGACCTAGAATTTTTTTTTAGATTGCCAACATAAGAACATTTTTTTTAACTGCAGACGTCAATTAAATAATATTTAGATTTTTCTTTTACCGTCCATTTTCTACAAAATTAATAAAAAAATCCCTGTACAGGTGCTGACCAAAGAGAAGCGTCGCAAGCGGCGTGCCTCCTCCGACGGTGAGGACGCGGAGCCCGAAGACACGCCCGCGCAGCCCCGCGCCAAGCGCTCCCGCCGGACGGTATATTTATTTATTTATTCAAACTCAAAATCATCTATCAAGTTAGAGCGAGAGAGCGGCAGTGCTGAAGCGTTCCGTCGCTTCCTCTTGCTATAGCAAATGACGGTTCTGATCGACAGAAAGGGATAGTAGCATACGAAGCCCCGCGCCAAGAGCTCCCGCCGGACGGTATATTTATTAATTTATTAAAAAGTCAGTCAAAATAATCAATCGAGATAGAGCGAGAATGCGGCGGTGTTGAATCGTTCCGTCCCTTTATAGCAAATGACGTTTCTGAACGACAGAATAGGATAGCAGCATACGAAAGTGCCGTTCCGTGCTGCCAAGAAACGGAAATCAAAAAAGTACCTATTAGTTAGGACTTACCTAACTAATAAGTACTTTTCGATTACCGTTTTCTGCCTTCACGCCAACCGTGTCGCTAAGATTGGTCTTTGGATCTTGGATCACTACCCTGGGCTCTGTTTAGCACGCTGTGGATAAATAAGTAACAGCTTATTGTATAGAGAACAAGAAAAACTACAATAATAGTACATTTACGCTTATATTCGTAAAAAAATACAACCGTTTGCTAAACCTATTCTAGTTAAAATATGTTTTGTCTTCTTCCCTCTTCTCAATATCTGTCATTGAAGGAACGAGACAAAACATTTATTTTAACTAAAATAGGTTTCGCAATAGTTTTATAATTTTGATGAATATTAGGGTTAATAAAATAGATACAAAGGCGGGCTTATCACTAAAGCGATTTCTTTCAGCCAACCCATTTAGTCTAGAAGAATCAAATCAGCAGGGTCAAATTAGTCTAAAGAAAACCAGTGTTAAACTGTTACATGAAATGCCGTTCAACATCAAAAGAAGGCTTTTCAGATTATTCTTCTAGACTAACCCTTAATCAAACCGAGGCAGAATAGCTCCCACATTAAATTGAACCTTATGACATTGACATAAAGTTCAAAACCAATGAAATGATTGTAACACTCATGTCCGGTAAGGCTAATTTGTTGTTTTGTTGTCCAGGGCGGCAGTCAGGGCGAGGACCCGTACCAGTTCTCGTCGGACGAGGAGGCCGAGCCCGTGCTGCGCGCCGCGCGCGCGCTGCAGCCGGAGCCCGAGCGGCCCGCGCGCGTCTCACAGAAGGCCATCGATAGCAACAGGTATGAACATGTTAGGCTTGGCACAAACGGGCCACCGACCACACCCACCGGTGGCAGACACCGACCACTTTCCTGTAGTTTTCATACATTTTGTATGAACTCGCCGCCACCGGTGGTTGCGGTTGGTGGCCCGTTTGCGCCGATTCTTAAGAAGAGTTGTTGTTCTTAGGGCGTTTATTTATGGCTAGTATATCTTAGTGTTGAACTAGCTGGGGACTCGAACTCGCAGGTGGGCGTGGCCAAAAAGCACGCTGTCTCACCTAACATTGTGGCGGGCGAAAGCAGTGAAGTGAAATGCACGACAAATTTTGGTAAACCGACCTCGTAAAAAATACGATAAGTCCTTGGAAAAGGGGTTTTATGCAAAAACTACTACATTAATCAATCACAAAACTTTGAAGCGTTAATACCCACTGAACCGATTTTCATCAAACATGGCTAAGCTAGCTATAAGTGACTGGGGCGCACGCGTGACCGAGACAGGTGACCTGCGAATGATTTCTTCTCTCTTTCGCTCTTAGTTTGTGACAGAGATTGACTGAAAACCGCTGAGTGCGCCTGTGTCTCTCAGCGGACACCCAAAGTACAACTCTTGTTTACGTAAGATTGTAGCAATTTTTAATTATTTATTTATTTCCTCCAGATTAACCCAGTTCAAGTCAGCCCTGCAGCAGTTATTCCGCGAAGAGCGCGCCAACTCCCTACCTCTGAGCCGTATTACCTCCTACGTGAACGAAAAGTACTCACATGAGACGTTCGAAGCGGGTGAGATCACGGCAGCCCTAGAACGAATGACCGCGGACAACCACGTCATGATGGCTGACGATATTGTGTTCTTGATATAGTTGCACTTTACAATCAACATCAATGACTTTCTATCAATTAAATTATAAAAATCCACCGTAAGGAACACAATACAAAGCGCATAATTCAGTGTTAAGTACGCTAACATCACTTCGTGAACGTAAAGGGCTGAGATTACGGCAGCCCTAGAGCCAATAACCGCGGACAACCATGTTATGATGGCTGATGATATTGTGTTCTTGATATAGTTTAACTTTAAAACAGACATTTAAGCCAAGAATCTATCAATTTTTGAAAAATTCACCGTAAGGAACACAACTCAAAGCACATAATTCAATGTTAGTACGCTCCGAAAATCAAATGAACGAAAATCACGAGACGTACAAAGCGAGTGAGATTACGGCAGCCCTAAAGCTATTGTGTTCTTTACATTCTAAGTTTACACTTCACACCGCTGCGGTATTTAGCATTTATTTATGTAAAATGCCACTATGTCAAAAATCCATGTTTTTTGTTGAGTAAAATTGTTCTAAAAGGATTGTATAATCTGATAAAATCCGCCTTGAATAAGTACAAAAATCAGTATGTACTACCACAGTTGTTAAGTTGTAAGATGATTTACAGTGAAACTACTTGTATCTCATTTAATGTTAATTATTTAGTGTAAGCAGTGAATTATTTTTGTAATTACTGAATAATAAAAACAAATCACATACTTAGCCGATTTTTATTTCAATCTCTCAGTCTTTCTGAGCTGACGTCTTTTTAAAGGATATGGGTTGGGCTACATATGGCAGCCCGGAACAGCACGCAACGTTGGTGCTGAAGCGTTCCGTCGCCTTCTCTCGCTCTAGCAAATGACGGTTCTGAGCGACAGAAAAGGAGAGCAGCATGCGAAAGTGCTAACAGATGTAGCCCTATCTTATTTGAGAAATAGACACTGTATAGTGGCACCGGTGACGTTTATCGAGCATTATCATCTATCTCTATCTCGCTTTATGTAATAATATCGAGCGAGATGGCAATAATCGCTACGAGGGCGTGAATCATAAATAGTGAGGTTACTTGACCAACGCCTATTTTGGATAGACTTCCTTATGGGTTGGGACTCATCTGTTAGCACGGAACAGCACTTTCGTATGCTGCTATCCTTTTCTGACGCTCAGAACCGTCATTTGCTAGAGAGAGCAACGGAACGTATCAACATGGCCGTTCCGTCGCCCTCTCTTGCTCTAGCAAATGACGGTTCTAAGCGACGGAAAAGGACAGATGAGATGAGTCCCATCCCTAAGTCCATTCCTTTCAAAATGTTATAAAGTTATCATCTAGTTTCAAAATAAAACAGTAAATTGAACATATAAATACTTTATTTATCGCCTATTACTTCCTTTGCCCTTTCCGCCTTTCATCCCCTTGCCCTTTCCACCCCCCTTCCCTCCACCCTTTCCTTTCCCGCCCCCGCCTTTCCTCTTAGCCGCGAATCCCTTGCCTTTCCCAGGCCTGTTCAGCTTGCCACCAAACACTTTCTTTGGACCCCTTTGTCCCCTTTGGTCTCTATCGTCGGGTCTGTTGAATTTCCTAGGTCTGTCCTGTCTATCTGACCGGTCTCTGTCTTGGCGTTGGGGCTTTCGGTTCGAGTCCTGGTTCCGTTGGAACTTCATTTTGGTTTTCTTGTCTAACCTCATTTTCTTAAAACCTCTGTTGTCGTCATCTGCTTTCCGTTTTCTCGTTTGGGTGAAGAGATCTGGAATAAATAGAAATTATATAATGCCTGGATCACAATGGATATGATTCAATGGCGCAGACAGAAGCAGGCTTTGCTGACTGTACAAAATGCTCCAGGTTAGGCCCAGGCAACCCTGTACATTAAGACATATCTTTTTAACATGTAACACCCTACATATGTCACATTTTGCTACTCGATGAGGTAGGGTTGCATACGGCCCCCTCTTAGTCTATATGAAGATCTATCCAACACGGACAATCTTAACCCAAATCGATGTGAAAATTCGCATTTGAGATAAACTTGTGAACACAAAAATATGGGACACCAGATGGCAGTACAGTGAAGCAGGTCCAACAATACATACGACGGAACAAAATAACCTGTCAATTGATGGTCCATGACAACCACTGACCTCCATATATACAAGTACGCTGGACCCACAGACATGGATATACATAGACGACTTAAATGCATCTACTTCGCGTGTAAGTTCTCAGACAAAGCGTCTAGGTTGGCCGCCGCTACTGACAGTCCGCGCGCGTCTGTAATTGCAGCAGGACGGCAGCGAAAAATAAAAAAAATGCCTCGTTGCGTGATAATAAACTGCAACAGCCCTAAAATTGCAAGCGCCCAAAGTCAAGGACATATTTCCTATCACAGATGAGTTATTTTAAAATTATGTTATGCGTAAATTCATTTTAAAACAATTTTTTAAGTTTTCCAAGATGTGATTCCAAGATTGTACCTAAATAAGTATAGATAAAGGTTAAAAAACTACATTCACATTACATTGCCGCGTTTGTTTTGAGCGTTTGATCCGACGTTGTGTGTTAAGAAGCAATGAATATCGAAACAAGCGATACTGTCGCGCATCGCTACAACGTCGTGGTACCGGCAACTTCTCATTCGTCAGTTAAATTTAGCGACTAGTGTTGTTCGTTCTACAACATATACCAATAATCGATTTTAATCGATATCGGACTGACGAATGATATTAACTATTATTAAAAAGCCAATTTAATAGGTATTGATATAAACAAGCTCATTTCCTAATTTACACTTTAGAAAACGAGGGTAATATTTTCAGAGTTCATGTATGTAATATGGTCGCTCACGTTTATTCTTTGAACATACTATGATATACGTTTAGTATGTTTATAAATTTCTATTGTGTTTGAAAAATACTTTTTTTATAGTTTCCCATGTGATCCAATCATAAAGGAAAAATGGATTGCGGCCACAGGACGGAAAGACTGGTTTCCGACTAAATACAGTATTTGTTCGATACATTTTGCACAAAATAGCAGCTTCATTGAAGGAAAAAAGTTGAGATTCACAATCTGCGTTTAAGCAATTAAACACTGCACCGTATTTTTTTGCGATTTTTGTTTTTCTTTCCATGACGTTCATCGTCACACGTTGGTGAACAAAACCGCGCTCACTGCTCGTTAGTGAGTCGTCCTAACTGAATTTCCCCCATTGAAGTGGTCGTAGCGCGTAAGTATATTTTCGATACCTCTACGCGGAGTGAGACAAGCCTGACATGGCTAAGAACGACCGCAAGGGAAGTTGCTTTAACGTAAAAAAAACTCATTGAAATCGGTCCATCCGTTCGAGTGCTACGATGCCACTCTTTTTCAAACGTGTTTTTTAATAGATATTCGTTCGCGAATTCGACTCGCACTTGGCCGATTATTTAATAATAGTTTTATTTTTAAAATTCAATTAAAATACTGATTCTTTATCAAACAATTTTCCGTTTAGAATCATTTGTTTACCCAATTTCATATCATTCGTCAGTCATAAAATCGATTGTGATTTTTATCACAAATCGATTAACTTGAATGTTAATCGATTAGAGATTTTAGGTTATCTAAAACTACTGTATCTTAAATTTACCACACATGTCTATAATCCCTCGTGCTTTAATAAAATATCAACAAACATTATATTTAGTAAACTGACTTGAATATTTACGTGAACGTGAAGTTATTTTAAAGCACGTTCACACTGAAACTACTCGCAGTACTGATGATTGCGTATGGTAAGCGAGCGCGGAGTGAGCGAGCGAGACCACAGATATAAAATCACGAGAGATATGAGCGAGAAAATCAGGGCGGCGGCGTGTGTCTTTAATAAATCGTTTAAATCGTAGCGAGTGGTTTCTTTAAATCGGTTTGAATTTCCCGTCACTAAATTTGCCTGTGACGTCACAGTAGGCATTAAAAAAGTTGGCACGCTTGGTTTCCATACAAATCTTGATACTCGCGTTATCTATGTATATCTATATCTGTGGCTGGACCTATGATACCCTAAGAAATGACAGCTCTTTATTGTGCCTATTTAAAGCGCCCCCAATGCGTGGGAAGAGAACTAAATCTGACATTACTAATTCGGAAATGACTTTTATCGATGTCATTGTCCCATCTGTATTATTAGTTCCGTTCCCACCCACTGCTACGAATGCCTACGATCAGCGCCAAAATGGCGAAAATCAAATCGCCTCACTATGGCCCGGCTAATCATAGGTCCAGCGTACTTGTATATATGGAGGTCAGTGATGACAACAGTCGATTGGCCCTGACGTCACAGTGTCGTCACCTAGTGTCACACATGTTTGAAATCCGTCATTACCAGCGTCCGGCTCGGCGCCCACTTCGTCCCGGTAGTACTGCGCGTCGTCTTCATCCTGCTCCATGTCGGCGCCCTGGGTCTCCGCCGCCGCCAGCTCCATCATCCTGATGATAAAATAAATCTTCCTAATTAATAAATAAATGAATAGACTACATCTTAAGTACTAAAAAAAAATCTAGGTCTATGGTCTACATCATGAGCCATGGTCATTATTTTTTACTCGACAACAACTAAGGCAGAAGGAGGGTTATTTTATGAGTTTTACCGCTTTGTATGTTCATCTGTTCCATCGAATTTTCAATAATATCTATTAAACCTTAACAAACTGAACGGTCTAGACTACATCATGAGCCATGGCCATTATTTTACCCGACTACGGCTAAGTCAAACGAAGGGTTATGAGGCCGCTTTGTATGTTCATCTGTTCGCTCGTATTTTCAATAATATCTATTATACCTTGACAAACGTCGCCATATAACCAGGCAGGTTTTGAAAATACATGTCAAAGGACATCGAAACAGAGGGAGACCAAAAAAACGTTGGATGGACTGTGTAAGGGAGGATATGAGTAGGAAGGGGGTGACGGACGGGTTGACTGGAGATAGATCAAAGTGAAAGGAACTCACATGCTGGGCCGACCCCACATAAAAAGTGGAACAAGGATAAGGCAGAAGAAGATACCTTGACAAATGTTGAAAAAATCTTGGCTGTTCGCTGGTTATAAGCTAAGTGACGTCACATAAAATTCAATGTGGCGTCTGCTATAGGCCATAAAACAATTAACTAAAAGAAAATACCGGGTTAAGTATCAAGTGGGTAATTAGCATAGTACATTTCAAGCTGGCATGATAACCACTGGCCACAGAGGTCGTCAAAGTGGATATTATTTCAAGAGTATCACACCCACCTCTGGCTTTCTGTCATCTCTTTCTTCTTCTTGATCCCCTCTAAAGCTTTTTGTTTCAGTTCCTCCTTCTGTTGCTGCTTTCGCTTCACGTTCTCTTCTTGTGTCGCTTTACGCTTCTCCTTTTGCCGTCTGGAAATAATTAAAACATGTTTTATTTTTTATTCCCAAAAACCCTAATTTTATTCTTAGTAAGGAACTAAGTATAAAATAAAAAAATTAGGGTTTTAAAAATATGTAGCAGCACAGTGAAGTCGAATGTGAAAACAATCCTACTTTATAGGTGCGAAACGTGGAAGGTCACCAAAGACATCACGCAGCAGATCCAAGTCTTCATAAATCGCTGCCTTCGACAAATATTAGTTATCTTTTGGCCTGATAAGATTTCTAACGAACGCCTGTGGCAGCTCTGTGGCGAAACACCGATTGATCACCAAATAGCGCATCGCAAATGGACATGGATTGGCTACACGCTCAAAAGTGAAATATCCCACTCACATTCCAAGGCAGGCCCTGGAATGGACTCCTCAAGGCAAGAGGAAGCGTGGTCGGAGAAAGCAGACCTGACGACGGTCGGTAACAGCGAAAATGAAAACAATTGGGCTATCCTGGCCTGAAGTGAAGCGCGTTGCTCAAGACAGAACGAGATGGAGAAGTACTGTAGCGGTCCTCTGCCCCACCCAGGGGACATAGGACATTAAGTCAAGTAAGTCAACAGTGACGTCATGTTCAATCGACAGTAGTCAGTGGACCATCAGTTGACAGGTTATTTTGCTCTGTCAAATGTATCCAATAACATCAGCTTATTGGACCTGACTTCACTGCCATCTGGCGTCCCATAATTTTGAAAACCCTCATTCAAAAAGTTCACAGGTAAGTTAGAAGACTTAAAATGATAGCGCCACAGGTTGTTTTAAATCTGTGTTATGGTCGGTGAAATGTTGAAGATAGTTCCGATTTTATCCGCAATATGGCGACGACTTCTCACTTATTTGTTAACCTTTACTATATTTTCGAGGAACTTACTTCTTTTCTTCTCTCTTCTTTTTGATGTATGCCTTCTCTTCCTCTGTTTTTTCTACGAGCTCGTGGAATAGGACTTCTCCGTCCATCAAGCCATCTTCAACCTGAAAACAACCAAGACATTCAGAAACAAGCAAAAGTTTTAACATTCCATGTTATTCTTCTACGCCATTTTTGCTGTTGCCAAAGTTCTGGAACAGTCCTTAGTATTCAGTGGAAACTTAGAAAATAGTTCTAGAACGTTGTCCTAAAAACTTGGGAAAGTCATATATTGTAAATGTATTAAATAACAAACCTTAATTAATTGGAAAGTGATCCTAGGTCCTAGCTCGAACAGTCTGATGGCAGACTTGGAGTCTGCGGCGGCGCCTCTCGAGGACAGCGTCTGCGGGAGGATCACCTGCGAGTTGGGGTCGTCCTCGAACTCACTCTCGGACAGGAGTGCCGCTCTGCAACACCATTTTTAATTGAATACGCCAATTTTAGGTAGCCCAACCACAAAGTGGTCTGACGACCTGACCAAGGTCGCGGGAAGGCGCTGGATGCAAGCCGCTCTAGATTGGTCATTTTAGAAATCTTTGGGAGAGGCCTATGTCACAGGTATGGCACTTCATACAAACGGAGCAGCATATATACTTAGTACGACTACAAACGAAACAATCCGTCCGTGCACACGTCAAATGTGTGAGTTAAACAATCAGGGTCGCCACCACAGAATTTGTTGCTTTGCTTACCTGTTTTCATCACTCGGAAATCTATAAAATTTTCGTTATTTATTGTTTTCCGTGGATAAACAATGATAATGTGCGCAGTTTCTCACCATTATAATTCAATAATCCTAATTGACTCGCGTAATGTCAACGTGCGACTACCAATAACCCTGTTTTACTGCCGCTTACACCTCACAATAACGGGGGAGGGGTTGCGGGGACACCAGATTGCGCGGACGGTGCGAGTTTCCGTTCTGTATGTAATACTATTATTCTTCTTCTTCTTCTTCTTCTTATCGTGTGTGTTAGTGACTAACACTAGTGTCAGAGTTTTTAAACCGCCTTAAAGGCCTCTGACATGGTTTTAGGTAACGACCAATGTCAAAGACAGTGACCGGGACCGACGGCTTAACGTGCCCTCCGAAGCACGGATCATCTTACTTATCGTACAATTAGGTGATCAGCCTACAATGTCATAACCAAACTAGGACAACAACACAAAGTCGTTGCCCCCGCCGGGAATCGAACCCGCGACTATTAATACTATTAATACTATTATTAATTCTGTGCCTATGTCCAGCAGTGGACGTTGTGCGGCTAAAATGAATGAATGAAAACGCCAATTTTGCGTAGGTACTAACATTCATTTCTTTAGCTTAAAAATGGCATCTTACTTACACAGCAAATACTTGTATATTTAATGGGTTTTAATAAACAGGGTATAACAAAATATACTGAAACTATTTTAAGGGTCAATTCAGTCCGTGATACTGGATAACGGAAATATAAAACATTTATTTGTGAAAACTGCACAAACACAATCACACACAAAGAAATACACGAATTATTTTTTAGTATATCAAGAACAAGTTTTTAGCGATGTGATGTGTATGCTGCAGTTGCACAAAAAGGTCGTAGGCTCAGCGACAATATTGCTCAAAGAGCAATGCGCTGATTTTCAGCTAAAACCTTAGGTATAGGTGCAAGTGCGATCAGTTGTGAAGATTGTTAAATTAACATGTTAAAGACTATAATCATATATCATCACATATATCATCTTGTTTGTTGTTGATTGTTGTTATAGCGGCAACAGAAATACATAATTTGTGAAAATTTCTACTGTCTAGCTGTCATGGTTCATGAGGTACAGCCTGGTGACAGACAAATGGACAGTGGAGTTAGTAACAGGATCCCGTTTTTACCCTTTGGGTACGAAACCCTATAACTGCTCGTAATCTCAAAAATGTCAATCTCAAAGCAAAGGAATGTATTTTGGTACTCACTTGTCAAAAAATTCCGATATATCCTTACACCTATTAAGATTGGGTATTTTCCCTTGTACAACCTGAAACAAGATTTTTAATGATGTGAGAATAATATCTTTATAATTATTTGCAACGGGAATTAATTATGAAATAACCGGTCAAGTGCGAGTCGGACTCGCGCACGAAGGGTTACGTACCATTATATATAACTATAAAAATCAAGTTTTTTGTATGGGAGCCCGCCTTAAATATGTATTTTTTATTTTTATTTTATTTTTAAATAAAAATACAACTGATAATTTTGTGAATATTTCAAGTGCCTACCTGTTGCCATTTTTGATATCGAGCCAAAAAGGGAAAAAATCTGCGTTTGTTGTATGGGAGCCCCCCTTAAGTATTTATTTTATTTTGTTTTTAGTATTTGTTGTTATAGCGGCAACAGAAATACATAATTTGTGAAAATTTCAACTGTCTAGCTATCATAGTTCATGAGATACAGCCTGGTGACAGACAGATGGACAGACGGACAGACAGCGAAGTCTTAGCAATAGGGTCCCGTTTTTACCCTTTGGGTACGGAACCCTAAAAAAACGAACAACATAAGCTCCTCCTTTTATGAAGTTGTTTAAATAGCAAAACTTAGTCATACATACCTTTTTCGTTCCTTTGTTGAGTCCTACAGGAGTGGCGCGAATGGCGTAGTGCCGCATGTCGATCAGTTTCGTGGCCGGGTTGTAGTTCATCAATACGCACCGTCTGATATTTTTAAGTTTCACCTGAAACACAGAATTAATAAATGTATTACATACAAAACAGAATCTCCTAGGGTCCCGCGCAATATGCGCCCCGTCCCACGTCCCCGCACCTCTTCTCTCTTTGTGGAGGGCGTTGAGCGGTCGGCTGCGGGCGCCAGGCCGCTCCGACAAGGCTTCTTATCGTGTGTGTTAGTGACTAACACTAGTGTCAGAGTTTTTAAACCGCCTTAAAGGCCTCTGACATGGTTTTGGGTAACGACCAATGTCAAAGCAGTGACCGGGATCGACGGCTTAACGTGCCCTCCGAAGCACGACAAGGCGAGAATGGGAGACGGGGACGCATATTGCGTGGGACCCTAGGAGAGAGGCAGCTGGTACATTTTAATTGATTTATTTTCTCTTAGACCTGGACATGTGCATCCACCACATGCTGACAATTCATTGGGTTTCGAAAAAAATTGTGTAGTAAATAAATATACGTAATTAGGTCCTACTAATAATCCATATGAAGTTGCCTTCGGCTCCAAAACCAATGAATAATCACCGTGTAGAGCTTAAACATAGAAGTTTTTTTTTTAAATTCTTACTGTAGTAATATTGATGGTGGGGAACATGTTCTGGAACATGGTGGCCATGAGCTTCATGTGCATGCCTTCCCCGGAGAAGCTGTTCAGCACGATGAGGGGTGCGTGCTGGAATGCCTTCATCATCACATACTGCTTCTTCAGAGAGGAGATCACGTCGCGGGCCAGGCTGTACTGAAAATGTGGAATTTTATCTATTGAAAAACCTTAAATGATTTCATTTGAGTACAGTTTTTATTTTATTGTCCTAAAGATACCTTTGAGATCATATTTATCTATATCTATACATATAATAAAACAGTAAAAAAAGTGTGTCTGTACATTAAATATATTTCCAAAAAAAATATTGGGGGCGATGGAGACGTAGTAATAGAGTAAGAATTTTAAAAAAAATGTCTGTCTGTTTGTCTGTTTGTACACGCTCATCATCATCATCATCTTCCTCGCCTTATCCCTATTTGGGGTCGGCTCTGTATGTCAAATCCCTCCACAGTTTTCTATCATTAACCATATTTGTATTAACCCCCCTCTCCTCCATGTCCCGCCTTACACATTCCCCCCACGTCTTTTTAGGTCGTCCTCTATCTTTGTGGCCATCTACCTTTAAGCTAACCATTTTATTTGCCAGATGTTCGGCATCTCGCCTCTTGACATGGCCGTACCATGTTAAACGGTGGCTTTTTAACTTTTCTACAATCGGTGCTACCTTCAAACTCCCTTTTATATATTCATTCCTGATCTTATCCATCTTCGTCACCCCACACATCCACCTAAGCATTCGCATCTCTGCTACATGTAATCTATGTTCTTCTCTCTTCTTCGTAGCCCAACATTCGCCTCCATACAACAAAGCAGGTCTTATTACCGTCTTATATATCTTTCCCTTTAATTTCATTGGGAGCCGCTTATCGCATGTTGTTGCAGTAACTTGTTTCCACTTAAGCCATCCGGTATTAATTCTTTTGGTGACATCTCGATCCACGTCTCCGTCGCTCTGTAGGACTGATCCTAGGTACTTAAAATCCGTACAAACTGGCAGCGATGTGTCACAGATCCTAACATTGGTAGCGCTGGAAGTTCCCCCAAAATCGCAGAACATATATTCCGTCTTTGATCGGCTGATTTTCAATCCGGCATCTTCCAGCGCCTTTTGCCATTCATTAAGTTTGATTTGGATCCTTTCCCCTTCCTCTTCCACCAGCACAACGTCGTCAGCGAATAACATGCACCAGGGAGCGGCATCCTGTATGCCAGATGTTAGGGCGCCAATCACCAACACAAACAGGTATGGACTTAGCGCAGAACCCTGGTGTAATCCAACTCTTACCTCAAACCTGTCCGTTATACCTGCTGTGGATCGAACTCGTGTACTCACTCCCTGGTACATATCTTGGATCAACCGGATGTACTCAAGTGGAATCAGTTTTTGTTGGAGGCATTTCCATAACACTTCTCTAGGTATTCTATCATAGGCCTTCTCTAGGTCAATAAAGATCATATGAAGGTTCCTATGGACGGCTCTGTACTTCTCCATTAATTGTCGGGCAGCGAAGATTGCATCTGTTGTTCCTTTCCCGGGCATAAAACCGAACAGGTTCTGGGTTACTTCTGTTTCGGCTCTAATTCTGCCTTCTATAAGCTTCTCCCACAAGTTTAAAGTATGTGACATAAGTTTAATCCCCCTATAATTATTACAATCTTGTATATCCCCTTTATCTTTATATACTGGAATTAAGTAACTATCTCTCCATTCGTTAGGAATTCCTTCCCCATGCAAAATCATATTTAATATTTTAGTTATGAAAATTATCCCCTCATTTCCCAATATTTTCCAAACCTCTATCGGGATATTATCCGGACCTACCGCTTTACCATTTTTCATTCTACTGAGTGCTTTTTTTACCTCCTCTGTATCTATTTCGTGAACCAATCCTATGTTTTCATCTGCATCCCAAGCTAAGTCTTTTCTGTCATTTTCTACATTCATTAGATTTTCAAAGTATTCTTTCCACCTTCTTTTAATATCTTCATCGTTTACTAACACTCTTCCCCCGCTATCTTTAATGCATCTAATATGTGTCACATCTCTACTATTATTGTGTCTTACTTTAGCTATTCTGTAGAGTTCTTTTTGGCCCAATTGACTATCTAGTTTTTTATATAAGTCATCTTGTACTTTTCCCCTAGCTATTGCTACAGCTTTTTTTGCATCTTTCCTAGCTTTATTATAAATTTCTTTTTTATTGTTTCTTAAATTACTGTCTGTAGTTTTTTGCCAATCTTTGAATGCTGCCTTTTTACTTTGTAATGTTGTTTGTACTTCATTGTTCCACCACCATGTTTCTTTTTCTATCTTTTAATAATCTCTACGCTAATCTCCGGAAATACTGGACGGATTCGAATGAAACTTTTTTTGTTATATAGCTATTAAGCCTGGGCAACATATAGGGTATAAATGATTTTTGAAAATGGAACGCCTGATGCAGAACCATAATGGTCCAGCTAAACTATAAGAGATATAAAAATGCCGCCTTAGTAAAAGTTGCTCAGCCTGATGAGCATTTTCCAGAGACATAAAGTCCACGCGAACGAAGTCGCGGGCTTCGGCTAGTAAATAAATAAAAAAAATATTGAAATATCTAATATAATTAATACAGCTTCTAATAAATAATAATTACAGCTTCCAATCAGGCCAAAAGCATTACGATTTGCTTTTGGTCTGATTGGAAGCTGTAATTATTTTGGAATAAAATGAGTTTTTCGAAAAAAAAGAAGAATGATATAAGTATTAAATTAAATTAATACTACAACTGTCCCAGCTGGATCAAGGCCTCTCTTTCCTAACTCTCTTAAGCCTATGTCCAACAGTGGACTTCCTGTGGCGGATATGTGGTGCCATTTTTGAAACAGAGTCACTAATGAAATGGTTTTTTGTATGGTAAAACCATTTGTTTCGGTGACTCTGCATTTCACTTATGATGATCATAACTGTAAATTTGTAACCCTTTAACCGGTCAAGACCCACATGGCATCGTAACGCGGCTTCCATTGTTTTCCTCTTGTGTCTGATATTGGCAAATCTGAACAGGTTAAACATAGACCGTCTTATTATAAAACGCAGACTAACTTTGTTTCTAGGTTTAAACCATTATACGACCAAATCAAGTTGTTATCTAGTAATATGCTGCTGTCTCATCTGGTAATGTCAACTTGATTTGGTCGGTTAATGGTTTAAACCTAGTAACAAAGTTAGTCTGCGTTTTATAATAAGACGAGAAAGTCTGGTTACACTTACATTATGAATGCGGAAGGTGAGCGTCGGTCCTCTGGGCAGCCTGGCAAGTCTCATGTACGAGCCCTGTGCCTCTGTGAACATTATCAAGTGGGATACGTGCAGGTAGCCCGACACAGACAGAAAGTCTTTGATTGTGTTCTTTTTCCTCTCCTAAAAATACAATCACACAATTAATAGTTTTATACTACTACAGATTATTACTTACACACTGCTAACGTAGTTACATGTATTTTTCAGTTTAAACAGCTAAAAAAATGTGTATGTACATTGAATATATTTTGAATTGAATAGTAATACAGTAAGAATTTAAAAAAAATGTCTGTTTGTTTGTACACACTAATCTCTGGAATACTAAATGGATTGAAATGAAACTTTTTTGGTAAATAAGCCTGGGCAACATATAGGGTATAATTAATTTTGGAAAATGGAACACCTGATGTAGAACCGTAATGGTCAAAATATAAAAATGACGCCTTAGCAAAAGTGGTTTAGCCTGATGAGCATTTTTTTCCACACAAACATAGTTGCAGTCATTAGCTAGTATGAAATATTTAAAATGTATTTGCCTCACATTACATAGTTTTAGTAATACACAATAACAGTTCATGTAAAGTAAGAAGTTAAAAGGGATACTTAACAGGGGTGCACTACTTCTTTTGTTGCAAAATTAACATGCACACACTTGCGAAGGAAATAAACATGTAAATTCATATTCATCGTTAGGTACCCACACATTCATACCCACATATTCATCGTTACTTTGCGCAGTAAAACATCCCAACCTTATATACTAAAATTTATAGCATCAGTGGCGACCTAGGCCCGCTTATAGGGGACGTAGAGCAGCCAGGACTATAATATCTGCCACTGTATCGCATAAGACAACAGTACGACTAACCTTCAATTGAGACGCTGTGAATGGCTCCATGATCTTCCTGAAGTCTTTGGCTAAGTCCACCAGATCCTTGCTGCACTGGCCGCGGTGGATCACGAACGAGTGAGGCGCCTTCACCAGGTGCTCCGGCTCTAGGGCATCTTTGGTCACCGGATTCTTTCGGACACTTCTTCCTTTGCGTTTACCCATTTTCAAATCGTGAAATTAACTTGCTTTGTTTTATTACTATATAGTACAAAACTAGACTTTTATACACATCACTTAATATATGTAGGGCTGAAATGCTCCCAAAACAAAAATAAACATGAGAGTTTGAGGTTATTACAGACGAAAACCAGGCATGGCAGTTTATTTGTCCGACATGACGTGACGTAAAATACTAATGTCAAAGCCACCTAAAACTAACCTTATGTCAGTGTCATTCATACAAAGGCTTAAACTCAACTTTTACAAAAGGTGAGTTATGTTTTTTGCGCTTGTATGTTATGATGATCTATTGGCATAACGAACTATTGATCTATCGATTATTTTTGTCAATCGATGAAACAGCATATTGGGTTTTCGGTAAATTTTCACCGATCACCTAGCATTCGATATGGCGTAGAAAACCCTAAAACACCTCTCTCTATTCCGTATGTGGTAAACAAGACCCAAAGAGTAGAGACGGGAATCAAAATAGTAAACGGTTGCTAGCAACAAGCCTCTTGGTAAAAAAATTCGAATTTCGCCTTTTCATTTCACCAGATCTCACTGTCCTGAGAGCTTGGTGACAATAATTATAAGTCATCGACGTAATCACAGGCGTAGTAACTTATTAGTAATCTGTGCTACAGGCCTACACAGCGGCGAAACGCCAAATCCTGCTTTAACTGCTTTTAGCAGTAGTCGGGTAAACACAAAAAGCATCGGGTGATAAAACAAACGCCACAAAACAAATCAAAACAGCTTTATTTCCTGCTGGTTCACTGTGGATTTCCATATTTGCACATGAAACAAAATTAATCGCCCAGTCTCATTGTGGAACCAATCGTTTTGTTCAAATTGTTCTATAAATGGTACACAAATCCAGCGAGACTGACAGATTGCCAACGTTTTATACAAATGCACTATCTCGTCTTTATCCCTGATGGGGCAGACATAGCCTTTTGGGTCTTACGGCTCCAAGCAGAGCACAAGGCCGCAAGACCCAAAAGACACTTAGCGAGATGGTGAGTGAGAAAATAGATCAAAATAGTGAACCCAAATTGTTTAACAATAAATACACGTGTACAGTCAGTCAGGTTATAATTTGAGTGTGACTGTCCTTCGATAACTGTTCGGACTAGTTCCGTCGTCCCACCATGAATAAGATGCCTCGGCGTATGATGCAAATTATTATTTAGATCACTGAATTCAGTTCTCACTTTAGTTCTATTACATATTGAGTGTTCTCACATGACAATGGTCAGTACATATTTTCATTAGACTTAAAAAAAAGTAACAACCCATCCTTTACAAATTGAAGTCTTCCGTATTTCTATCTATACTTCATACTATGAAAGTAGTACTGGGCCGGTTTCAATGCGACCTTTACTATTATTTAAGATCAGAAAATTATACCGGAAATATTTAAATGTATCATACAAATCCTTATCGAAAAAATCATTGTTGGGCGCAGAAATCACGCCAAACTTTGTAAAGAACAAGTTCAGTAGATCCGAAACGAGTAACTACGAAAACCGTAGGCAAAATATCCAGGAACATAAGGTTACTAAGGTGAGAACTCACTTCAATGCTGCTTTTCAATATATTCATGGTAGTGGTCATAATCGATTTTCTATCCTATTTATAGTGCATTAAAGTGCAATACCATTTAATACCCAACTATTCTACTATTTTTGGATTAAATTTTAAAAGGAAAATGTATTTGGTAATTCTTTATCCGGTGACTATCGATATTAACTAGTTGTTGCACCGCACTTGGCGCGAATAGATTTTGTTAAGAGATTGCGTCGAAATTAATTAGCTCATGACATGGCCACATCAAACATTAAAAAAAATAGAATATTGCTACGTCGGTCAGGGCCCATTAATAGAATAACGTATTCTCTAAGGCTTAATTCATACCGAATGAAAGGCGGCGGGCAGCCTACTTAACTGTCAAGCCATAATCACCTTTATTTCTATCTGCGAAATGCATAGAATGGCTTGAAAAAGACTCGGCCGCTTAGCGCCGCTGGCAGTCTCGAGGTTTTTGTTTTGTTCAAGCTATATTGAGCATTGCATTAATAGAAATAAAGGTGAATATGGTTTGACAATGAAAAAGCGCTTCCCGCCGCTTTTTATTCCGGTGTAAGTAAAGTCTAAGTAAATCTGTGAATCAAATTTTGGAGAAGAGCTATCGCCGATCGCCAAATATTTAAAATTCAACTTATTTTTCTTACATACATACAGATAAATAGACTGAAGATGCTAAAATGCCAAGGATCGTGGTCAAGTCTAGCAGAGGCTACCTGTTTTCTTAAAAGACTTCTAAGGGTCAGTTCAGACAGACAGGAAAAATTTGCGAGCTGTTTATTAACTCAATTGAAAATAAGAACGTATTACCATAGCTTAAAGTGTAGAAACGTTTAGACATGACGAAATGCTATACCGAGTCCGCGCGAGCATACTCGCGTTTTGCAGTTTATGCTAATTAATTTAAAGTTTATTTTCGAGTGTCATAAATAAAATCTCCTGCGCTCCTCTGTCTGAACTGCCTCTAATGCTCGCTTCGGCGTACCCGCGCCTTTTCGTCGATCTGACAAGCAATGACGTCACGCCCCGCCACAATCTCTCCGTTGTCTACTCGCACCAATGCACCGAAACCGTATATAGGCATTGGACTTATACATCCAACCAAAATATACAGAATACCTTAATTTAAAAAGGTGCAATAGAAAACATTACATAAAAATAAAAAAGAAAACAATTAGCAACCCTTCGATGAGGAACTACATTCGATTTCATATGAATACTTAAAGGCAAACCACATGATTGGGGCCTTGTCTGAGGGAGTCACAAGTGCCATTTTTGAAACTCGGAGTCACTACACGGATGGTTTTTTTTCTATACAAAAAATCGTTAATTTAGTGACTCCGCGTTTCAAAAATGGCACCGCAGGGGAGACGATAGCAGATAGCGGCTGAAAACGCACACCCTGTACCTCTCAAACAGGCTCCCAGTTATGCGGATTGCGTATACAGGTTGACTTTTTAACCACCAGCAAAAATTTTGGAGCAAGTTCTGTTCATATTGAACAATTAACGAAAATCTAAAAAATTGTTCGGCTTCCCATACAAATCAGCGTTCGGTCAAACGGATTTTGTACAGGACGAATTTTTTTATCAATTTTTATTGACTATTTTATAGAAAGTACTTTACCATAGACTAAACTTGCTCCAAATGGCTGGTGGGTAACAAGTCACCCTGTAAAACCGCAATAAGAACGTTAGAATGACTGTAGTCAGAATTTACGAATATAAAAAGCCCCTAATTACCCCTATTAAATTAGCTACTACCTATGTTTAATCCATTCTTTACTATTATCAGTAAAATACCGTATCATTAATTTAAATAAATCATATTCATACCGTGTCGTGCACACAATGAATGGCTCAAAGTGACGCAATGCGTTTGCTACCTTTGTCCAAAAAGGTATGTTTTGCGTACTTTAAGTTCTACATAGTCTGTTTACTACATCGTATGGGTGTGACATTGAACGAAATTTATTAAGTCACCCAACCAATATATATTCTAAAGACGATGATGAAATATACATATAAGATTTGGGCTACACCTTAAGCACGTACCAGCACTTTTCTATGGTGCTATCCTTCTCTTTACGGAACGCTTTAGCACCGACCGTGCTGAAGCGTTACGTTGCTCTCTCTCGCTCTAGCAAGCGACAGTTCTGAGCGACAGAAAAGGATAGCAGCATAGAAAAGTGCTGATCCGTGCTGACAGATGTATCCCAATCCAAAATCAATGACACATTCTATCTATAGACATTTAAAATCTATACAATTTGTGAATTGCCACCTTGAGATAAGTATTACAATTTTCAACAGTCAAGTTTTAGCTGATTATTGCAAAGACACAGTCAACAGACTAAATAGTTTTTGAGATGAGTTTACTATATTATTATTATGTTATATTTTAACCCTAGAACGATTTAAAATACATAATCTACCTCACGAAGTCTGTTTGTTATAGAAGTACCATTGAGTTTGACAAAAACTATACAATGTAAAAGGGACATTCCCGTAATAAATCGAGCCACGGGCTATACTAGTTTATTATAGTATAATGATAATAAAATAACCGTAAAAAAACCGTATATTTTTTGTTTTACCGATTTTTTAAAAAACTTTATAATAGCTTTATTATACTATAGCAATCGAGTATAGCCCGTGGTTAGATTTATTACGGTATTTAAATAAAATATTGAGAACATCAGATATACATACAAATATATTCAAACGGACTTCGTAAGATAGATTTTATTTTTACAGAAAAATACATCTTACATGTGTTTATTGTACAAACCCCCCACAGGCTCGCGCAACCCCTTAGATGCTGTCTATAATTAAATACGATTTAGAATGCTAGTCGCATACTTGTTGCACGAGCCCGCTGCGTCACGCGAACCAACGCGACACGTGTCAGTCCCGTTTTCTGTCCTTGTCGCACAATCTGGATTAAAGCGGATTTAACACGTAACTTATCGATGCTCAATAAAAATATACTGAAACTAGATACATAGATTAATTCATTTATTTGCTGCTATAACACAGGTAAGTGGAATAAAATCTACTAGACTAATAGACTGAATCTACTCTTCAAGTAGAGTTTTTAGTAGTGTCGCACCACATGCAACGTTAAGATACGCGTCGCAAAATGCGTCGCGTTACGCGTCCAAATGGCGGTTCATAGAATTTCTATACACATCGCTCACACCACGTGCAAGAAGCGCGGGTAGAAATTGTATGAACGACGCAAGTTACGTCTCGCATCCAGCGTGGCGTGTGCTTTGACACTTATATTGAGCAACTTTCCCCAAAGAAATATACCTAGTAGGAAAACTAATCCGCTGATGTGCATTGTTCGGTGTGACGCAGCACTAAGGGAGTACCATTTAAGAGAAAAAATCGTTCTAAAGACTGCATGAAGGCGTGAGGACTCCAACTTGCGGAGTAAAGCTCAAGCGAACAATAAGTCACGTTAGTACTGATGATTTAATTGTTTAGTGCAAAAAAGTCGCTTATCTAACGATCAATTGTTTATGACACAAAATAACTCGATGAGAACTACGGATCAGTTCAGATCAAACAGGGTAATACTCTTTTAAGCAGCTTAATATACACATGTATAGCTATTCCAAATTCGTACTTTACGCAATGGTAATAAAGTGTTTATTTCAGTAACATCAACTAATATTTTTCTCCGTTTGGTCTGAACTGAAGATATGAAATGAGATGTTTCAAGACTAATATAGTAATAAGAATGTTTACTATTTTGGCGACGACTGCGTCTCCACTAGCGACTGAGAAGACACCGGATCTACTCTAAGTAATGATTACTTAAGGTCGCGTAAGGTAACAATGATGACCAAAGTTTGGCGTCAACTAGATCAATCAAATCCATCAATCAGTTGATTGGTGTATGTATAAATAAGGCATCACTTGCCCGTTCTGTTCGCTTAAACAGAGCCTAAAGAAATTGCAACAAAATCTAACTTTTCGGGCGTTCTTTCGAAAATAAATTTCTATTTTTGTATGCAGATTATTGCAGAGGTTATCGATATCTTCTTACATTCACACAAAAAGGTCCTTCACATGAACACTTCCTAAGCGAATGGATGAATAATTGAACATACGAATATCATAGCTGTTGGGACCCTCAATACAAGAGAGAGCGTTTGATGAATCACAAACAATTCCGCTTAGTACATTAACGATTTAACGCGAATTAATATCGAGCAACAAAGTACTAGAGTATCCGTTACAAAAGCTTCAGTTTTTAGGGCAATAAAGTACAAAAAGCGCTACATCCCATCGTACAAAGCGTCACAAAAATACTACAAAGAAATGTGTAGACATAACAGAATGTTAAAATCGGACACAAATCGTTGATAAATTATTAACAAAATATGTTCAATATGCAAAAATAATATTAAGGTGCGGTAGCGCCCCGTGCGGCCTGGCGGCGGCTCTGTGTACAACGGCGCGGGCCGCAGCCGCGGACCGGTCACTGACGCCGGCGCCCTTAGTGCTGATCCATCTGAAACACCATCATTGGTCAATAAAGGACGGCTTTTAGGCGATTAACACACTGCACCGCGCTCCGCTGCGTAGTGCGGGGCCGCCATACAAAAACGACGCGCGTAGACGCGGTGTTAGTGTGTTGTACTATGCGTGTTTTCTACACAAATGGAGGTCAGTGTATTAATCACCTTAAGCAAGACCCATATACATGAATCACGAGCATGTGATGGATTCTTAGTGATTCAAGATTCAAGTGTTAGAATCCTGAGCGACATGAAAGATTCATGGCCCTCGATTTAAATCCGTTTTATTTAAGAGTCGCATAGTTTATTTTACATTTGTTTTAATCGAACACCACACTGTATTTTAAAAACTGCTGGTCAAAGGACTCTATCCTTCCACTTCCCTATCCATTGGAATCAATCAACCACGATGAAAGACTTCGAAGTCACACCAACGTTTTCTGAACCCTGTCCTGCCTACATTTCAAGAAAAAAAAAAGAAGAAAAGCAAAAATAAATTATTGCATTTTAGGCATTTTGCTTCTATTGACGTTTTGTTCTGTATAAGGCATTTTGCTTGATAGACGTTTTGTTCTCTAGGCGATTTATAGCTTATCAATTTGCCTTGTAGGCATTCGTTTTAGGCAATTTGCTTAAAAATTAGACTCTAATCATAAAGCAAAAAATCACCTGTTCTTGTCCATTGGTCTCCTGGGATTTCATGACGTCGGGCAAGTCGGGCGGCGAGGAGTACGGGGTCAGATCGAGGGCTTCAAATTCACCATTTTCCTTCCTGAATGTAAAATAATTGTTTTTTTAATACAAGTGCTTCTCAGCGTGTATCCGGTTGCATCTTCAGCTTGCTGCTTCAGGGGCAGTGGTGCTTTCTCGCTTTATCTTCTCCAAATGTAATTGTATGTCAATGGTCACCTAATGCCAAAGACCATATGAAATCCAGAAAGAAAAAATAGCCGGAAGTGCCGTTTTAGAGGCACCTAAACAAATGGTTTTTTCATACAAAAAATGGCACCACAGAACATTTTCTTTTCAACGATTTTGCTATAGTTCTGCAAAACTCTGTCTGACATTAAACCTCTTTGGAGAGTTAAAAACGTCGTTATTTAAATTCCTATGAGAAAAATTAAATATATATTAGACTAGTTAAATAAAGAGCTGTCTGCTTAGAGCTGCAAGACCCGCAATGCTCTATCAGTGTAAAGTCATCATCAGCCGCACAACGTCCACTGCCGGACACAGGCCTCTCCCAAAGATTTCCAAAATGACCGATCTAGAGCGGCTTGCATCCAGCGCCTTCCAACGACCGTAAAGTATAGTCACAGAATTAATATAAGTATCACATACAGAACGGAATCTCCTAAGGTCCCGCGCAATGTGTCCCAGTCCCCCATCCCCGCACCTCTCCCCCGTTCTCACGTCGTCCAGGCGCCCGCAGCCGCTTGCTCAACACCATCAACGGGGAATGGGGACGCATATTGCGCGGGACCTTAAGAGATTCCGTTCTGTATGTAATACTTATATTAAGTCATCAAGCTATGTCAGATGACTTAAGGCAGCCTGAAAAATCTGACACCAGTGTTGGCGCCTTACACGCACAAAAAATAGTAGGACCTTGTCAGATATATAAACATAAAAAAAAAATTACACGAATAAGTTATACAGTTTACCTCAAAGCAAGGCCAATGGGTGCAGGACACTGGGCCTTGGCAGTGGCCGACGTGAGGCCGTACTCCGCCAAGGTCTTCTCGTCCTCCATGAGCTGACTGTCTTTGTTGAACAGCATCTGGCTTGGTGGGGCTACCTTCAGAATGCCTGTGCACAAAAAGGTTGTGTTGCCTCATAATTTCATCAGTACCTGGGTGACCGAGCTTTGTTCGGTCAGTTACATCTCAAACATAGTACACAAACAAGTAGTCTACGTTTAATTTTGAAACCACATGTCAGATTCCGGTAAAAATTGGTAATTGTAAAGAAATTGCAATTATCTAGGTTTATAACTGGTTTCCCATACTAAAATTATGAACTGGAAAGAAAATATAACGATTTAGAAGTTTCCCATACTAATGGTCACAGATGATATAAAACACTATATTCTATTTCAAGTTTATATTTTTACTTGTCGAAAACCAGTTATAAACCTAGATAATTGCAATATCTTTGAAATTACAAAATTTTGCCCAAATCGGACATGTCGTTTTGAAATAAAACGTAGACTACGTTTGTATGGAATGTTGTATTTTGGTCTAGGGTAAGGGGACTCTTAACCGCTGAGCTAAGCGGATGGCGGCCGGCGCGACAAAATTAGCCACCATATTCTGCGTGGAAAGAAAAACGCATGAATACTCGAAAACACGCGTTTTCCCAAACATAACACTAATCTAGATCGATTGTTTACCCCCAAAAACCTCCATATACCAATTTTCAGTGAAATCGTTAGAGCCATTTTCGACATCACAGAAATTTATAAAAATACAAGAATTGCTTGTTTAAAGGTATAAGATAAGAGGTATAACTGTAACTAGATATATGTAGATATAAAGGCACTAGGGTTATGAAAAGGGATGTATTTGTACCTACTACACTTAAAATGAGCAGATATTATCTTTTTATGGTAAAATAACTTATATAAATTAACAGTTTACTTTACAATTTGAAAAATCCAATTTTTATGTATATGTCATAAAAGGCCACTTTTTACTTTGGCAGTCTTTTTAGCACTTTAACACGTGTTTTTTTTTCTTTTTAAAACACAAAGCTTGTTTTCCTCTTTGCAGAATACACAGTGTGTGTTTTGCCTTTTGCAAAGCACACACATTTGTTTTTCCGCAGTGAACATGTTTAACAGGTCTTTGACAAAAGGTCATTAAAGGCAGAAAAGAACATGATTTGTCACCACCCATTTTTTCTCCCACTGGTGTTGTAAGAGGTGACCGTCTGAAGGTATAGGTAACAGAATGGGCTGCAGCATCCCATACAATCAATCACTGTGATCAAGATTTTATCTGCTTTGGCACCATTGTTTTTTCTACACTTTTTAGATGAGCAATGTTACAACATATAAACCATACAATAGGCATGATGACTGGAAAATATTTTTGGCCCATCAATTTAGATTATTTAAAAATATTGTACACATTTTTTTCTGTGAGAAACAAAAAAATACAATGATACAGTGCATTTAAATTTCCGTTAAGTTACAGCTCAATATGATTTTAACTTAGCGGTTGTTGCAAGCCCCACTCCCGAAATTAGATGCTCGATATCTTTCATTTGAATTTTTACTCTAGTGGAAAACTGAAAAATAAGGGTCCATTATTTTTGGATAATCTAAAAGATGGACAATTATACTTTCCTGACCCTGTCGTCACCCCTATTATATTCTTTATGGCATATTAACAAAATTAAGAAACACAAACATTAAGTATGAAGAGAAACCAGTATGGTTTCACTAGAAGAAATTTTATTACAGCGATTGAATCATTTATCACTGCTCTGATTTGTTATACCAATAGATAAGGAGTTAAACCCCCTCTGGGCAACTCACTAAAGGATAGAAACAATTTGACTGTGTAGATAACAACAAATTCAGACTGATCATAAATAAATCAAGCAAATAATCAATGTATTAAAGGGATTAGTAACAGCACAATGATAACTCATTTGAAATCACCTCAGGAGTACTAAGTATTAAAAAATTATCATTTTCTGTAGCAAAAGCGATGGAAAACAATGGGAAAACACCACGCTTGACAACAAAACCTACGCTAACATCCCGACATTGTATCAAAACTATAAATAGATTTTTATTGTATCAGGCTTCAAACACTTACCTTCAATCATTTTCTTCAGTTCTAATACAGTTGTTGTATCTTTAGCGTCTGTGAAGATGGTTAATTTTTTTCGCCTAATCATTAAAAAGACATCCTGAAAACAAATTGCATTTTTGAGGTTACACACAAGTTGAAAGTCATACGTCAACAAGAACCTATTTTTTGAAATTATTTAATGCGTGTCGTAGATATTATAATCCCAATAACTTACCATATTGGATTTTAAATTAAAATACTATTTATCTATGTATTCACGTAAAAAAGCGCTTCGAGGCGTACGAAACGAAATTAAATATTGAATGACAGCACATCACAGAGTAAAAAATGTTTGCGTTCGAATATGTATACCGCGCACAACACGAGTATCTATTTGTCATTTTGCCGCTATAACAACAAATACTAAAAACAAAATAAAATAAATATTTAAGCTTTTAGCTTATTTGGGGCTCCCATACAACGCGATTTTTTATAGATAATGGTATAAAACCCTTAGTGCGCAAATTTGATTCGCACTTGGCCGGTTTTATATGTATACTGTTTAGACTAGTGGACTTTATCCGTGTTATTATAAAACGCAGACTAGCTGTACCCGCGAGCTTCGCTCCCCGTGGGAATTTCGTGATAAAGAGTACACTATGTCCTTCCCCGAGTCTCAAATTATATCTATACCAAATTTGTTCTATATCGGTTCAGTAGTAGCGTGAAGAGATAACAAACAAATATACAAACTCACTTTCGCATTTATAATATTAGTAGGATATAAATTTAGTGAGAGTCCTCTAATTATATGTAGAAATCTATCAAAAGGTCATTTAATGTATAAAACAATGAATATATCTAAAAGAGAAAATAACAAAGATTAAAATCACTGATGCTATAAGTACTTATTAAATATAGAGATATCATCTTATTTGATGTCTGATTGCCTATTTTAACATATATTTAGGTCTACACACATTTGCCCACAAAAAATGTTAACTTAGACCTTTCAATTCGTATGTTTCCATACAAGTCATACAACGGGTACATATACGACCTGTTGGGTCGGGCGCTAGCTGCCAACTGCCGGCAGGCGAAAGTGTAAACAGCCAGTTCGTGTTCGCTATTCGTGTCCTTTGATTCGCGTCCGAAAAACCGCCCTCAACGCGAACTCGCGAATCGCGAGGCGAATCACGAGGCGAATAACGAACTGACTGTTTACACATGCTAGTTCGTTATTCGCCTCGTCATTCGCCTCGCGATTCGCGCGAATGTGTAAACGCGGCATCATACATACCGGATTTACACTTGCGTGTTCGCTATTCGCCTCGTCATTTGACGAAACATTCCACGAACTATTCGTGTACGAATGCCCACGCGAACTGCTGTTTACACATTCGTGTGTTGATTCATTATGAGATTCGCACACGAATATGGAGGACGTGGACATAATGGCGGCATGCACGCTACATTTACAATTATGTCTTCTACCCGGGTATTTACCTACGCTTAGGTATATACCTGTATGTGGTGGGTAGATTGGGATGTTTATTTAAAACCAGCCGAAGCCCGCGACTTCGTTCGTGTAGACTTAACGACTTCGGAAAATGCTCATCAGTTTGAATAACTTTTGCTAAGATGTCATTTTTAGGGTTCCGTACCCAAAGGGTAAAAAAGGGACTCTATTACGAAGACTTCGCTGTCTGTCCGTCTGTCTGTCATCAGGCTGTATCTCAAGAACCGCGATAGCTAGACAGTTGAAATTTATACAAATTATGTATTTCTGTTGCCGCTATAACAACAAATACTAAAAATAAAATAAAATAAATATTTAAGCTTTTAGCTTATTTGAGGCTCCCATACAACGCGATTTTTTATAGATAATGGTACGGAACCCTTAGTGCGCAAATCCGATTCGCACTTGGCCGGTTTTATATGTATACTGTATAGACTAGTGGACTTTATCCGTGTTATTATAAAACGCAGACTAGCTGTACCCGCGGGCTTCGCTCCCCGTGGGAATTTCGTGATAAAGAGTACACTATGTCCTTCCCCGAGTCACAGAATTAATAATAGTATTACATACAGAACGGAAACTCGCACCGTCCCCCGCAATCTGGTGTCCCCGCAACCCTTCCCCCGTTATTGTGAGGTGTAAGTGGCAGTAAAACAGGGTTATTGGTAGTTGCACGTTGACATTATGCGAGTCACTTAGGATTATTGAATTGTAATGGTGAGAAACTGCGCACATTATCATTGTTTATCGACGGAAAACAATAAATAACGAAAATTTTATAGATTTCCGAGTGGTGAAAACAGGTAAGCAAAGCAACAAAGTCTGTAGTGGCAACCTTGATTGTTTAACTCACACATTTGACGTGTGCACGGACGGATTGTTTCGTTTGTAGTAGTACTAGGTATATATGCTGCTCCGTTTGTATGAAGAGCCATACCTGTGCCCGAGTCTCAAATTATATCTATACCAAATTTGTTCTATATCGGTTCAGTAGTTTAAGCGTGAAGAGTTAACAAACAAATATA
This sequence comes from Acrobasis consociella, assembly GCA_963555685.1. NCBI lineage: Eukaryota > Metazoa > Arthropoda > Insecta > Lepidoptera > Pyralidae > Acrobasis > Acrobasis consociella. Next base: position 2,352,602 of record OY743116.1, read on the forward strand.
CAAACTCACTTTCGCATTTATAATATTAGTAGGATATAAATTTAGTGAGAGTCCTCTATTTATATGTAGAAATGTATCAAAAGGTCATTTAATGTATAAAACAATGAATATATCTAAAAGAGAAAATAACAAAGATTAAAATCACTGATGCTATAAGTACTTATTAAATATAGAGATATCATCTTATTTGATAAATGATTGCCTATTTTTATTTTATTTTACATTCACAAAAAATGTTAACTTAGACCTTTCAATTCGTATGTTTCCATACAAGTCATACAACGGGTACATATACGTCCTGTTGGGTCGGGCGCTAGCTGCCAACTGACGGCAGGCGAAAGTGTAAACAGCAAGTTCGTGTTTGCTATTCGTGTACTTTGATTCGCGTCCGAAAAACCGCCCTCAACGCGAACTCGCCAATCGCGAGGCGAATCACGAGGCGAATAACGAACTCACTGTTTACATATGCTATTTCGTTATTCGCCTCGCGATTCGCGCGAATATGTAAATGCGGCATCACCCAAAAAGATTTAAAAAGTAAAAAAAAAACTAGGTCTGTCTACCCTGTGGTGCGATTTTTCAAACGCGGAGTCACTAAACGAACGATTTTTTGTATGGAAAAACCATTCGTTTAGGTGACTCCGCATTTCAAAAATAGCACTTCTGGGAGGAACGAAGTTATTGATGGCTAGGACGTTAGGATAGGATATCTTTCTAATTTGTGGCTAGGACTCGGTGTGACGGTGTGAGTGGACGACGAGGCGAATAACGAACACGCTTAGGTAAATAGTGAGTTCGGCGTTCGCTATTCGCCTCACGGTTCACCTGGCGATTTGCGTCATCGCATCGTTCTGGCCTTCCCGCCGAGTACTTTACACATTCGTGCGAATCGTGAGGCGAATGATGAGGCGATTAACAAACACGAATGAATGTGTAAATGCGGTATTATTATTATTTAGCTTTTTATGCTAGCCTAGTTGGCAATACTTTTATTGTTTTGATTTGGCTATAGAAGTATCTCAAGTATCCGATCGTAAAATCTTGACATTTGATTTTGACATTTATACTTTGTAAAAAAAAAGTAATGAAAAGCGTCAAAACGAGCTAAATATTTTGATAATTTGATAATATTCTTATTTTCGTATTTGTATCAATTTTACTCATAATATTCACGCGGTTAATGTAGCCTTAGTTTATGAAGGAGTGGAAAATACTTGTGTACAACAAAAATACAATAAGAAAAGGGGCTAACCTCAAAATCTTATTGATATGTCAATATGAATAGTCAAGTTTGTGTTAATTGTTTGAATAAAAAGCCTGTTAATCAGACAACAAACAGGCTGGTCACCGAGAGCTGCGGTCATGTGAAGTGTATGGATTGTCTCTTACGCGAGAAGTCTGGTTGCCAAGCTTGCCTTGGAAGCTCTAATGGTATAAAAGAAGAAGACTCTTCTAAACCAAATAGCATTGATTCTTCTCCTGATGTAACGCATGTTGAAGAAGAAAGCAATAATGGATACCAACTAGAAAATTTTAGTAAGAAAAAGAAACCCAACACATCTCATATTAGTGTAGAAACAGGTTGGTATCACAATGATCTTGTATTCAGTAGATTTTGTTGTTTTTTTTTTGTATAATAAGGATTTTCATACATATAAGTACATAGTTTTTCTATGGCAAATAAGCTGAAAATTTTTTGCTACCAAAGTGATGTTTTACTATTGGTGTTTTTCTTTTCATAATTTTTCCTTAAAACCCACCATTATGTACTGTCTAGCCAATAGGCTCCATCTATAGAAGGCAGAGTATAATAAAATTTACTCTTCCAAAATTCCTATTACTGAACTAAGGAAAAATAATATTTTTGTTTCCACCACCAGCTTTTAATTCTTTCATCGAGCATTAAAATCTTGCAAAAAAAATTGTTTCGAAAGTGGGAGCATACATTGATTCAATGCAAGCCTTTTTACATCAAATGCATTAATGAGTTTTCGATTCCCAACCCTCTTTATAACTTACACAAAATTAAAAACAAACAATATTTTATACCTGAATTTCTATACTTTACACTTATTTCTAACAGATGCAAATGGAAGATGCTATGTGTGTACGGTCTGCAAGAAGAGATTCCATGCTAGAAGCCAAGTGGCGTACCATGCTTACTGCAACGGACAGCTGAAACCTTACCAGTGCCCGGAATGTAGCAAGGTAAACACCTTTAGCACATCATGTCCTATGTATTCAGCAGCATGAATGTCATACAGACACATAGAATTTTTCTTCCCTGTGCCACCCTAATATAATCAGATACAAGCAAAAAAAATGTATTTTGCTTAATGTGCAGTTTTCATAATTTAGGTAAGATCATTGCCTAATTGCCTCTCCCAAAGACTTCCAAAATGACCTCTTCCAGTCTTTGGGAGAGGCCTATGTCCAGCAGTGGACGTTATGCGGCTGAAATGATGATGATGATGATTGCCTAACTGCAGTGGTGTGCAGAGCTACTTTTTATAGGGTAGACCTAAACCTTACCTAAAGTGAGAACAGCTACATTAATGACTTGACTTGCTTTGTCAATGTGTCGCTTGCCAAGTGTTCAAAGGGGACCTAGCAAGCCAGGACCAGATGGGACGACAAACTTAGGACCTATAACAGCAACTGGAGATCAAAAGCAGAAGACTTTTTTGACCAAGATTAGAACATAAATGGCTCTATTAGTACAGAGAGGTTTATGCTCCTGCATTGGAGACTAAAAAGACTTGATGAATATGATTGATAATGGAACATAAATGGCTTATAATAGAATAAAAAATATGTCTACCTCTGTGGCCTATTGAACATCATGCTATGCTGTAAACCGGTCCTGGGTTCGATCAACCTGGGTGTTGGTTGTTTATGTTTATAATTTATTTGTTATAAAATATAGTATCGTTGGGTTAGTATCCCATAACGCAAGTCTTTAGTTTACTTTGAGACTTCACTGAATCTTTGTGATTTGTCAAAAAAAAAATTGTTCTAGACATTTGCAACTCATTCGCACTTCAAGTATCACATGCGGGTGCATCGCAACGAGCGTATATACTCGTGTGACGTGTGCGGCGACAGCTTCTTCCAGATGTCCAAACTGCAGCGTCATAAACTCAAGCATACTAGTGAGTAGTATTTTTTTTTTTTCTGTTTCAAACTAACGTAAAACTTGTGAAACTCGGAGATTATTCCCATGAATTCAACGGGTTAATCACTCAGAGAGTCAGCTACTGGCCGATATGTTTCGACCTCATCGGAGATCTTTATCAGGGCGATTGTGATTAGAGGATGCGCGCAAACGATGTCGTCTCGAGCCACACTCATGACACACGAAACATGTCTGCCAGTAGCTGACGGTCTATGAGAGTAATCCATTAAATTAATGCTTATAATAATGTTGTTTTCCAATTAACATTATTAAATGAAAGAACCCCCAAATCTTCCCCACGGTACGCCTTTGCTATATAGAAGTATGTTTCATGATGCTCTTGCCAGTTCATGTTTTGACAAACTGCATCAGCAATCGGTTTGTCGCGTAATGTGCCCTGCCCTGTCACTTACATGAGCTAAGCTAAAATAAAACTTTTTAGTTAGGTACATATTTATAATGATTTCTTTTTCAGAGGAGAAAAAGTATGTGTGTGGCCAGTGCAACAAGGCGTTCAACAACGTGACGTCACTCCGCAAGCACAACCTCACGCACAGCGAGGAGCGGCCGTTCGCGTGCTCAGCCTGCGGGCACTGCTTTCGGGACAGCTCCAACTACAAAAAGCACCTCGCTAAACACGAGGGTGAGTCGAAGATTAGATATCCTTAGAATCCATACTTCCTTACTAATTTGATCCGGATATAGTTTGATACCCAAGATCTTTCCTTGGATAGTTTGTATCCCAATATTCCCACGGGGAGCGAAGCCCACGGACACAGCTAGTACTTCCATTAACTAGACTTGGTAAATCAACAAAACCATTTCAGTCGACTGATATTATTATTTCTAGATTGGTATATAACTGCATTGCATATGTAGTAATTAATATTGACGTGACAACGTCTTATAAATTGGTTTGCCGGGTAACACTTCAAGAAACTGCGTTACGCTCCGCTCACGTTATGCGCTCACAATGAGAGCGAGTGAGACGCACGCGTCCCTTCCACTCGGGCATGGTTAGCCCGCCTAAGAGCGAGAGAGACAGACATAAAAAGTCGTTGTCACGTAAAACTTTCGCCCGTATACCGACTTTACAGGCAACCAATTTTTTTTTATTAGAACTAACATGTGATGACATAACTAAGCATTTCAACACTATTTACTCACATAGTGTTACATTTTCATATTTTTCTTTGTTTATTTTTGTATTTTATTTAGTAAATATAGTTGTAGAAAAAGTATTATATGCACTATTGTATAAGTACGTCAAAAAATGCTCGGTAGAGTCGCATCGTAACCTGTGCCTCTCTCATTTTTTGACCCTTCTTATACAACTGTTGCATAAAATAGTATTGTAACGCCATTGGGTGTGAACAGCGTCAAAAGCCGGCGGGCGCTCGCCGCGCGCGCCGGGCCGGCGGCCGCACCAGTGCCCGCGCTGCCCGCAGGCCTTCCACTCCAGCAAGGACATGCGCCGCCACGCCGCCGTGCACACGGGTCAGTCGCCTTCACTTTGCCTTTCATTATCTTTGATGGACTCAGTCAAAGATAGTATAAATACTAAATAGAGCCATCTAGTGACAAATAAGACAAATAATTATGTTTATAAGGCGATGGGTAGGCATGTCAGTATGCAGTCATTTGTAACACAACTGGTTGGTCTATTTTACCCCTGACAAAAAAGAAGGCTCTTATAAGTTTGACGCTTATGTCTGTCTGTGAAATCGTAGCTGTCGAACGAATGGATCAATTTCGATGCAGGTTTTTTACGTGAAAGCAAATTGCCCTTGCGGTGGTTCTAGCTATGTGCGATAAAAAATCGGTTTAGCCTTTTAAAAGTTATTAGAGGTTAATGCTAGAACGTTGTAGTTTGCCTGGCAAATAATAGATGGCGTTACGGATATTAATTTCAATATTTAGTTCTTCCATTCATCACTAGATGGCGTTTATTTATGAAACTAATGAGTCGGGATTTTTAATTTGCCTAGTTTAACTTGTATTTGTGCTGTATAAAAAACATTGTGCTTCTTTCTTTTATTCATATTGTTTTAACATAGGCATTTCTGTAACAGATTCAAAACCATTCCGCTGCAAGGTGTGCAACAGACGCTTCCGTCGGAAAGACAACCTCGAGCGGCACATCCGCAACACGCACCCCGACTTCGTGCCCGCCAGCGCCGTGGACTGCGACGAGGGCGCCCTCAAGCAGATCTCCTCCGCCAACGGCGCGCCCAACCCCGACGAACACAGGGAGAAAACCATGCTCGAGATACTCAACCCCCTACCGCCCCTACCCCAAGACGTCATACAAAAACACATCATGGAAGTCAACGAGAACGTCAGCCAAAACAACCAAGAAAGCAAAGAGAAACTCATCGACAAATCGTACATTCTAGAAGCAAATATCGCTCGCCAAAGCGTCATAGTTGGCAAATGTCTGACCGCAGACAGAAAGGTCAATGTCAGTCAAGGCGACGAGTATATTCATAAGATTCGGAAAGCGAATTCTATGGTCAGTCAGAAGAATGTGACTTTGCCTCCGATTGACGAGGAGAAGATAAAACAGCTGACTCGCTTGAATAATTTGGACGTGGGCGCGCCGCCGAAGAACATGGAGCTGTATAAGAAGATTTTGTATGAGAAGCCGGAGATTGATGTGGGGGCGAGCAATGAGGAGGAGAAGGTGCGCAGCTCCAGCCCGGAGTTGCACTGGAGGAGGAAGATGAAGCTAAATATCAACTGGTAAGTGTTTGTTTTTAATAACTTAATTCTTTCAAACAGCGGATTATCTCGTTGAAATGACCGAAGGCGACACATAGCGCGACGAACCGATGGCCGATGGGACAAAAAGGTTCTCGAATGGTGCTTACGTATTGGTAAGCGAAGCGTAGCACACCTACCCACAAGGTGGTCTGCTGTCGCTAGAAGGCGGGATGCAAGCCGCTCTAGATTGGTCATTTTGGAAATCCTTAAGAGAGGCCTATAGTATGAAATGACGATTCTTTCAACTCCCAAGTCTTTTCGAAAAAATACTAGCTAAACAAAGTTTAGCAACACCTCATGCATCTCACTCACAACTCTCAGCATGAGACCTCTCCAACCCGTCTGGCCAGCGTGGAGAATGTAGGCCAAATCCTCTTGCTGCTCTGACAAAATATGGCCCTTGTAGCATAGAGAGGGTCGTGCTCCTGCAGTGGAGACCAAAAAGACCTGATGATGATGATGAATAATTTCAGTCATCATATTAGCTACAGGATGTCCACTGCTGTACATAAGCTTCCGCCAAAGAATTTGACCGGTCGAAGTGGCCTGCAACATAACTTCATTGTAACAAAACAAATACATGCAACATACGAAAGAGAGAAATACAAAGGCTGATCCAATGAAGGGATCTCTTCCAGTGAACCTCTGATAGATTGAGAGGATATTTACTCAATTAATTAAAAACTCAACTGCCTCCGTGGTGTAGTGGTTAGAGCGTTCGGCCCATACCCGGTGGTCGCGGGTTCAATTCCCGGCGGGGGCAACGACTTTGTGTTGTTGTCCTAGTTCGGTTAGGACATTGTAGGCAGATCACCTGATTGTCTGATAAGTAAGATGATCCGTGCTTCGGAGGGCACGTTAAGCCGTCGGTCCCGGTCACTTTCTTTGACATTGCTCGTACCTAAAACTTTTTTTAGGCGGTTTAAGAACTCTGATACTAGTGTTAGTCACTGACACACACGATAAGAAGAAGAAGATCAAGTACGTACAAATTTAACTATAAGATCATACTCACATCGCTACTAATAAATGTTTAATTACATAATGTGGTATAAGGAGTTTCAAACCTCGCTTAGATTAGTACTTCAGGCAGCTAATCTGTAAATTTACTTAATAGGAAGTTTTACTACTGTAATTTAGCACCAAAACATGTACTGCCACTGTACACAAAACAAATTTTAAACCTACCTGTTAGACTTTACCAAATCGGACTTTATGATTCATGTCATAGTGCCCATTTTAATTTAGCACTGTAAAATATTCAAAAAATAATGGCATTCCGTTGGAGCTCTTAGATGAACCATTAAAGTTCATTTTACTATGCCCGAACTTTTTAAGGCAATATTGTTTATGTTTGTTTCAGATATTAAGGAACTGAAGGCTGAGTATGGTGGCTATGTAGTATGTCTGGTATTTGTATCGACTATATTTATATGTACTCTTTGATACTGGGCTTTTGGAGAGAAGTGATTTATTACTGTCACGCCCAGACATCGTGCCGCCAGGTGGCAGCACCTGATCTGGCTGCTCCTATAGACTCACCTCATTGGTTTAGGCTGCGTTTGACAGATGTGGAGCTGGGTTGACCAATCAAAATGCTTGGAATCTACGTCAGTTTTTGTGATAGGTTAGTAATTCAAGGCTCGCTTCGCCCAGTACCGCTTCAACTCAAAGACAACCTAAGCAACGGGGGTATTATGACTTAACGGTTCAGTGTTGCCATCCGGTAATTGCACATTTAAAAACCATAATTAAAAAATTACTATTTATCCGTTTACCTGTCAATGTCCAAGTTTATTTTTATCGGCAGGTGATGTGGTTCTTGAATTCTTATAAGAATTTATATACTCGTGCAATGTCAATTTAAAATATATAAATTCGAATAATTTCGAGATGTCTGCGCGTGATAGTAAGCAGAAGGACTGATTTTTAAATTCACATATTAATAGGACTGTTAGCAATATACATCTATATTTACATATACTATGTGTAAGTATCATCTTTTGGCTATTTTGATACTCCATAAGATTAACCTTGCATGCAATATTTAGCTCTTTCTAATGAATGTATTTTTTACGAGAAAAGATGGCTATTATACTAGCTGCCAGTTAGCATGTGAAAACAGGTCATTAAGTTGTCGGTTGTGCATATGTTTGTGCTATTTATTGATCTGTATTGTACTGTAATGTTGAACAGCTACACTAGGCACATTATGCTCTTAGTTTTGTGCGAGCTAAACGAGGCGATTCCACAAATAACGCGAAAGAGAAACGACGTGGGTCAATGTTCTATTTTAGCATGTTTCTGGCAACTACTATAGTATTTTTCTGAAAATAAATAATTAGATACTCCTTCTACTTTAGAACTATCTATATGTCGTATTGCCAATGATCAAATCCAAGTCTTTTACAGTCTTTGTATTTAACAAGCTTGTCGTTGTCAGTTATAAGATAGTCAAGAACAAAGAGTTATTCAAGGCGTCTCCTATAGGGGACTTATTGGGGTGATGGGGTACTCTTGTCGGTAAGTCAGTCAATAAGTTTTCTAACAATTAGTCTTAAGTGCGTCCAAGACGAATACGTTTAATGTAAGTGTAGAATTTCCTTATTTTATATTTTATGTTAATCGATTTATTGATACTTGCTGTGAGAGATTTAGAAACCTTGTTATGCTTTATCGATTCTCCAAAAAAGTACGGTTATCCGGCTCGAAGGACCAAATTTGAATTAATTTTACGCAGAAAAAGATTGATCTCGTCTTTACGCTTAAAAAGCACGGTGTGATTTTTTAAATGAAATAAGGTTTATATTGAATTAAATATTATTAAATTATGGACAAATCAAAGAGTTTTTATTGTGTACTTATAGTCATAATGAAGTTTCTGAATCTTGTTTGTGTTTAGAATAATGTCTTATTTTATATTTGTTTATTGTAGCCATTGACAAAATTGAGTAGAAATCAAATTAAGTTAAATAATGGCAGGTTTATTTTAAAATATAAGTGTGTATTTGTTTATTGAATTCAGTGATGAAATTGACACGAAAACAAATTTAATAAAAAATGGTAAATTATTTTAAAGTCAATAGATAAAGGTTTAGTTTCATTGGTCGACCGCGCATGTATGTAGAGTTGTTACATTACAGACATCTGCTGCTCTCTCTAGAGCATGCCGTGCATAAAGTGAGCATGTACCTTTTTTATTATTCGACCTAGTTATATTTATTCTTATATGAGGGCCCATATCTCTAGTTGAGAAGAGCACCTGCATGCTGTTTAGCTTTGACCAATGCAACTGAGTCTGAGCATGTTCTAAGTATGTGTGAAAGTTTGCTCAGAGGGTTTTTGAAAATACACTAGATGGCAGCACAGTGAAGTCAGGTCTAATATGCCGCTGTTGTTCGATACATTTGACGGAGCAAAAGATTGTGGTAGTTAGACCTGATGTCACTGTGCTGCCATCTAGTGTCTTTATATCATTGAAAACCCTCATTGTATATTTGAAAACTTTGCCGTCGAGCCTCGGCGTGGCTCGACCTGGGCCAAAAATTGTGTGATACGGAACATGTTGCTCGAAGCTGGGAATAGAGTTACGCTTTTAATTTTTTGTTATTGTATCCGTCCTATTTTATTTTACATCGACGCCGTAGAAAAAGGATTTTTATTATCCACATATTGCAAATTTATACATGTAGAGCAATAGCTTTCGAAGATATGGGATACCAGATGGCAGCACAGTGAAGTCAGGTCCAATAAGCTGCTGTTATTGAATACATTTGACCACTGCTTTATATTCTAAATATTTGCATTTGACGGAGCAAAAGAACCCGTCAACTGATGGGTCTAATGGCAACAGTCGATTGGACCTGACGTCACTGTGCTGCCATCTGGTGTCACACATTTTTGAAAACACCTTATTCTTCATTACTATACTACCCATTATTATAGCAGTGGTATTCAAATTGATTCATACAAAAATCGATAAAAGTGAAAAAGGCAGGGTCCTTTTTTTAAATTTAAATAGCCTTACAGTGTTCGGAACAATGGTAATGGTTTATTCACACTACTGCGCTGGCGCTGTGTATACCGCACCAACGTAACACTATTCCCGGCCGGAATCGTTTCAAGTTAGGTATTTAATAGTAAGTAGTGTACGTATATTGTAAAGACGACTGAAGATCATGATCTCTACTGCACGTTGATCTCACGTATTTTAAGTTGAAGACCTGTACGCTTGGCCCGCACCAAGCGAGGGCGTGTGCGTAATGATTACAATTTACAAAAGCGGCGACGGACAGAAACGCATGGTTGTAATTAGTCCGTCTTGTAGATTATCCAAAAATAATGGACATAAATATTTCAGTTTTACAAAGATACGGAGCATCAAAATTCCGGAGTGGGGGCTTGCACGTCACCGCTAAGTAAAAATCGTACCTAGCCGTGGTGTCATGCAAAATTTAAATGCGCTGTATCTTTGTCATGTATTACAGAGAAAAGAAAAATACATGTACCTACAATATTTTTTAATAATCTAACTGATGGGCCAAAAACATTTTTTTTATTCGTCATGCCTATTGACCCGTACCAATTAATAACAATGACAGAACGTGTTAAAAGGATAGGGAAAAAGCGTGACAACGCGGGAGAAGAGATGTTCCTAGGTAAAGAAACACGTGGACGACCCCTAAACCAAATTCAACCCATATCTGTCGCGTGCTCGCCTCTGTAAGTGATTTCATTGGGTACATCCTCGCGACTCCGCGTTGGGTCATAAGTGTTGGACTCTGTAACGGTACAACACTTTCGCATGCTGCTATCCTTTTCTGTCGCTCAGAACCGTCATTTGCTAGACCGAGAGAAGGTGAAACGCTTTAGCACAACCGGTGCTAAGATGGTCAAACCATAATAACTTTGTCCATATTATACAAACGCAACAATATTGAAACCTTGAGCTTGAGACAATTGAGTCAGACTACCATGACATTTACTCCAAATGACACGACAGCCGTCGGATAGTGACGTCATACTTCAATGTCAAACCAAATTAGACTATCATCATATCATATTGTAGCTCTCAATGTTGCTTGACATTGCAACGCGGGCACGTAACTACGTACGTATGTCGTGTCGCTTTGGGGTAAAGGTCGATTATACGAAAGTAGACAAGTGACGATCTCGTTAATATAAAGCAGGTAGTGAGCCTGCGGGGCGCAGGCGCCTCGCTATATTATTGTTTAGTGTATGCGCTCGCGCGTGTTTGGCATTACAAATCATATTTTACATTATTTTGTTATGGATTGTGTATTTTACTAATATTTTATGTAATAATTGTTTGTAAAATGTATGCGATTTTATACGAATAAATTGAATAAAGCTTACTAATGTATTTGTCTTAATTTTACATCTTTCATGCTGGTCTAGGAGAAAAGATGTGACATGTACCAGCTGCTTCTCTGCCCGCGCAGTTCGTAAACACCGATCGAGGGAATGGGTGAGTATCTAATTGTTTTCAATAAGCGATGCGGCTAGCCATAATTATTTTGATTCCCTACACCTTTTTACGCCTACTGTTCGGGGAACTAACATATTTCGCAATACCATCGGCCGAGTCGCGTGCCGTTCATTTTAAATATATTAAAAACAGTGCACATTTGACGCGTGCGATAACGGGTGCATTCATAAATTTTTTAACATTTTTTTGTAACTTTGGTGATTGGTGAATAAACTATGACTCGCAAAGTGTCGCCTTTTTCATCTCTACGAAACAAACACGAACAGCCTCCCCAAACACGTACCATAACGCTAAGAGTGACCCTAGGTCTTGCAGCCCTAGACTCTGTCTAACCCGTTAACAATAAAGACGTTTCCATATTCAATAAAATTCGCGCCAATTATTCTAAAAGTAAAAAGCCACAAGTGGAAACCAATCGGATATCTTTGTTGTATAATATTTAAATCTATATTTATTGTGCTTCTACAATATTCTTGGGCATTGGCCAATAGTTCTTAACATGTGAGAGTTGATTTGCGTGGGCCGGATTGAGGAACAACTTTTTCTATTATTGACGTATCAATTATCATTTTCAAATTTATCTCATAGGAGATAAATAAAGATTTATTATTATTATGTTGGTACGCTTTTCAGCCACGGGTCCATAGGGACCCGGTCCTTTGAGGCGTTCATGGGGCCAAAGCCAACATGAAGAGGCCTATTATTATTATTATTAGGTGCAAATATTTTCGCGTCATTCGGCGCTTGTTTGTCGTTCTATGTAAACGTTGAAAGATTGCTATAGTTCGTTCGCTGTTATGTTGTATATTGTCGGCGCACAAAATCCTAGCATCTTTGAAAGAGTTAGTACCGCTTTTTTCGGCGCGCCGACAGTATGCCAACCATTTGAACGAATGAACTGTAAACTTGTGATGTTGGTACGTAAAAAATCCTAAATACGCCCCTGTACAAGAAATAAATGACTGAAGATCTAACTACCAGACATTGTTCATTGTCAATGTTACCAGTGTACGTCCGCATGTTTTAAAAATCTTCTTTGCGAGTACCAACATTAACTATCACGCGATGAATATTCATGACAATTTAGTGAATACTGTGGTGGACTTATACAAGGAAGGCAAATGGAAGGAGATAGTGGAGAAGTATCATGACCACCCAGAGAGAAACAAGCTGTTATGGGTGTTTCCGTCAGAGGAAAACTTGCAGTTTGTGCAGCAGTGTGTGTTGGAGCTCCGGTGCAGTGGAATCTTGAGCATTGGATGCGGCAGTGGTCTCTTGGAGTGGATTATCACTAAAGCTACAGGTAGAGTAAGCTATTAATTAAGTGGGCGTAAAGGGCTAACGGGTAACTTGTTAAAAAAATGCAAAATTTTAAGGAGGATGTAGAGTGTAGGTAAGACTACAATCCACCAAATAAACTGACGTCCTCTGCTGGACATAGGCTTTGCCCCTCAGACTATGTAAAGATTTACAAAATGACCGAACTGTAAGGTGGCCTAATAATTAATTTCTTGAAAATCAAATTGGCAAAAGAGATTATTAATTTTATGATTTTTGTGAATATTTTATTGAACTTTAAACATTACTACTAGTCTACTAGGCACTAGTCCGTCGCCAAGGGGGGGCAGGGAGGGGCAGCTGCCCCCCCCTAGAGATTCTAAAAAAGTTGCCAAAATATAATGCAACCAAAGTCCTAAGTCTTTGAGATGATTTGCTTGAAGTTCAAGCCTTGAACAATCATTCCCGTACGTCGAAACTCGAATGAATTCACCAATTCCACAAAATTCCGTACACTTATTCAAATTCAAACTCCTTTTTATTCTATTTTTCTAATAAATGTTATTATAACTTATTTACAAGTTTTTTATTGCATAGTCAAGAGCTCGTGCTCGTGTAGCTTTACACATTGGACTCTGTACTGTCACAGAATATATATGTATATAGTACTAAGATACTGTTGTTATTACAATCGCTGTAGATGTAAGGCTCGTAGTACAAGTAAAAAGCTTCATGTGCTGTCGACTTTACCTACAATTCATACCTACTTTTCTCATTCATAGAGAATGAGAAAGGTATGAATTGTAGTAGGTAAAGTCAACTTGCCCCCCCCTACGCCATCGGCTGGCGACGCCCTTGTCCGTCGCGCGATACAAACTTTATCTGCGTTGATCAAAGGTACCATGCTACGGGGGCCGTTGCGTCACACCCCCGGTGACTTAGTTGGTATTTCTATTTGTACAGGTCTACCGGTGTCTGGAGTGGAAGTAGACGGCACGTGGTGGCACTGTAAATACGCCCCGCCCACATTTATACCCCTCCTGCTCACCAAAGACGAACTAGAAAAGGACATCATCGATATACTACAGAGCGGGAAAGAGACAGCATTATTATTCTGCTACTTCAACAACAGGCCCGCTTTCGAAGAATATATCAAGTACTATAACGGCAACGTGATGATTATAATAGGTCCTGGTGATGGAAAAGGCGTCCACACGGACCCAAAGCCTTTTGGGGACGTCAGCAATGATTGGAGGCTGTACAAATGGCAAGAAGTCAGAAGCAGCAAAGATTTCATTGCTGTATATCAGAGAAATTAACTGTTCTGTGATTTTGACATTCCACAAATAAAACAAAGTGATTGTTTATAGGTAACATTAAATATTATTACTAAAACAGTCTTTTTGATATTTGATACATATATATACAATTCCAATAACAATATTTATAACTAACAAATTAATTTTAATTCTTCATTAATTCTATATTTTTTACATTTATTTTGTTTGTCCGAACTCGGACAGGGGTGTTCATCATAGGGTCCTTCTTTCCTTGGATGAAATTCGGGAAATCATTGCTGCTGTTTTCATGTGGGCCCACTTCTAAGTTTTCCTTCTGGTTCAAGATGGGCACTTCGGTTACCATTCTATTTATTTCATTCACCGGTTCGGCAGCCATATTGTTTGCTGGTATTTCGTTTTCTAAGAAATGAAAATCATTATGCATTAGATATAGAGACTCTAGAGGGAAGTTCATTTCGAAGCGCGGAAGTAGTTTGTTGTCGTCAGAGTTGTCGTCTATCTCGATGACGTCATTCTGCTGGTCATCATCCGAAACTTCTGGGAGAACAACAGCTGACAGGTCTAAGTGGCCGGAGTATTGTTCGCCGATAATATTGTCTATTAAATACTGGTCTAAGATCGGTGGGTTCGTCGCGTTGTTGTTGAGCGGAATGTTGTAGAACGCGTCAGATTTCACTTCGTTCTTTATAACGCTCATATTTTTGTGAATGTCTTCTAAAGGGGGCGACGCCTTGTACTCTCGGCTCATAGCTTGGTTGCTCAGTATGTTCGCGTTACACATCCGCTCAAGACTAGGAGATTGTGTGTTCTGCTTTATCGTAGTTTCTAGTTTGATGTAGCTAGGGTCGTTGCTCTGTATTTTCTGCGGTGGGGGGAGCAACGTTATGGCGTTGACGCTCCTCTGTTGGCTGAAAGTAAATGAGTTGTTTTCGTCCGGCGTGGTGGCCGGGTCGTTCAGCATGGTCTCCTGTGGGTACGCCAGGATGTCGCTCGGGGACTCGCTCAGTTCAGGCTCGGGCTGCAGCTGCATGAACTGCGTCGTGATAAGGTTGTTGAACGTCACAGGATTGCCTAGGCCGAACCTCTCGTTGTCCTCAAGTCTTTTGAAAGCCATTTTCTGCTGCGAATGAAACATGTTCTCTTCATCTGGCCCTTTCAATATGAGATTGCTCTTTACTGATATTTTAGGTTTCTTCCTAGGTACACCGTCTTGTTCGTTGGAGATATTGACCGGTGAGTTACTAGAAGATGGTACAGGCAGGATTTGAGACGGTTTTATGATAGGTCCCGTGACCTTGATCATAGGAAGCGATATTTTGTCTATGGAAGTGAGCATAGTGCTGCTATTACATACAGATATCTGCGGAACGTGAGGCAGTCTGATAGGGAAGTTGCTCATTATGTTATTGCTTAAACTGCTTGCTATGGCTGACTCATTGGCCGGTATAGAGTTTACGCTACTATTTTGTAATAAAGTTTGTTCTACAGAGACAGTGGTATTCAGATACTCATGCAGCGGCTCATAGTTCATAGCTGGAAATGTGTGCCTGTTCATAATAGTATCATTGGACGCCTCTGAGATGACGCAGTCTGAGTTGTTATCATCCTTGCTGAGGTCTGTAACCATTACTTGGGTATTAAAGTCGACCGTCTGACTGTCGCTAGTTGAAGTCGCGCAATAACTTTTAGAGTAGTCCTGTGGTAAACTTTCTGATAGACTGTCACAATCGTATACTTCTATTGGTATTGAGTTCACTCTTTTGGGACTCTGTTCTTTAGTTTGATCTTGAGGTACACTCTCACTTGCGGGTTTTTCAACCGTCTCACTCGGGATGTTCCAGCTGGGTTTGTTAGCTTTATTCTTAGTCATTTCGATTAGAAGTTGTATTCCTTCTTTATCAGTATGCGTAGTAAGATGAAGTACATACTTATCTTTGCTAACGCTTTTGAACTGGCAGTATGGGCAGCGGTGGATATCTCCGGAGATGTTGGGATGCTTGGAGATCATGTGCGAGGTGAAGACGGTTGACTGTATGCAGGAGTAGGGGCAATACTTGCACTGGTACACGGCCTCCTTGGTGTGCAGCATCTTGTGTCGCCGCAGCGCGTTGTGGTCTGCTGTCTTGTAGTTGCACTGGTCGCAGGAAAATGGTTTGTCGCCTGTAACCAATTTGAGAAGTGTTTACTAGACTGTAGATATGGGTAATCTCGACTCCGAGGTGCGTTTCGGCTCACCTAATCTGAATCCTCATTCGGTACCGACTCATCTTATTGATTCCTACTCCCTTACCGACTCCGGCTCCATGATCTGCTAAGTTTCGCTATCGGATCTTGGATCGAAAGAGCGACGCGAGCCGAAGAGCGCCGATGAGCTGGCGAGAGGCGGGACTAAGTATCTACGACGGGGATCAAATAACTCGCGAGAGTCGGTAACATTTGCTCGGAGCTGATTAGGTTATCGGCTCCTGTTGAGTATTCGGCTCATTTGAATCTTCTAGTCCGGAGTTACCCATGTCTACTAGACTGCCAATGGGCTTTTATTTTTTAGCGAACTTGTACTTTTTTATTTAGGAAGAATTTAAAATGCAGTTTGACAGATAAATGAGCATACATGGTCCCCCTTTGAACTTCATTGACGAGTTGTTTGAAGCGATAAAAAATTATGAGTTGAGAATAGGGGTGAAGCAATGTGATCAAAATGAATATATTATGTAAATGAAATCAGAATTTGATTACAAACTATGCAATGACATCGATAACAATGGTAAGGCGATTCTCACATTGCCCCGCACTACGCAAGCGTAGCGCGTGAATGCGTGTTCGAATGTTGCTTGTAAGTATCTATTTGTATAGAAAACACGCACAATCTAACACACTGACACCGCGTCCACGCGCGTCGTTTTTGTATGGCGCGGGGCGAAGCAGCGGGGCGCGGTGCAGTGTGTTAATCGCCTATCAGATAAATGACCAGGCCATATTGCACCAAATTTTCCTTATCGGCATAGCCAACACTCCCTTATGAATGAAATGGAAAGAAGAAGTAATAAAAGAACAACATATGACTTTACCTGTATGCAATCGCATATGGCGTTTAAGTTCATCGTTCCGAGCGGTACAGTAGCTGCAGTGGGGACACTTAACGGGCTTCAGTTTCTCGTGGACGGCGGCCATGTGCGCCTGCATGCGTTTCTCGCTGGTACAAGCCAGCTGGCAGATGGGGCAGAGGACGGGGTTCAACTCCTTTTTGTGGATTACCTTATGCTTCGATAGTTGATTCCAGTTTTTAAAAGATTTAGAGCATATTGAACCTGAAAACCATTCATGAAAAAATTTAGGGATGTAGTTAAAAAGTCTAGGAAAAATTGAGTCCCAAATGTCTATCTCTAATAAAAAGAAAAAATTGTTATGTGGAACAGTTTTGGATTAATATTTACATGGTCAGGTAAGCCTCTCCAGTAAACCTTTCCAGACCCTTTATCATCATCATTATTTCAGCCGCATAACATCCACTGCTGGACATAGGCCTCACCCAAAGATTTCCAAAATAACTGATTAAGACCCTAGCTTTGTAGTAATCTTTCAAGACTAATGGCATTAGAAATGTCATCTGGGTCTCTAGTCTGTGTACTTACATGTATGTGCACGAATCTTCTTATGAGGCTTCATGTGAATATTCATGTGAATGTTCATTAGTCTGTACCTCTTGAATGTCTTGTAGCCACAGATCTCGCACGTCGGTAGCTCCAAGTCCACCTCATGCACCTTCCACAGGTGCATATGCAGCGCCTCCGTCACCAACAGCACCTTGCCACACTCCTGACATATTAGCTTACCATTCTGGTGACATTTGCGGTGGTATGCTAGAGCAGATTCTGTTTTCAAACGGATGTGGCAACCGTTGACTGAACACATTGTTCCCATATCTTCAGGTTTATTCTTTTTAGTAACTGGACTTTTGTTCTCTGGCAGTTGTGATGGAACATCTGAGTTTTCCTTTGAAGGAGAAAGACGTTTGGCACTGTTAGCGGCCACTTGAGGAATAGAAGATATCAAGTCTGGAGTGACATTTGATACTTGTATAACATTACACTGAGCACTAGACATGGCTGTATCTGCTAGTTTCACATACTGAGTGGATACCTCATTGGTATACACGATGTTGATGCTGGCCTCTTGGATGATCTCTTTGGGATCAACCTTCTCAAAGTTTGGTGTACTCATCTTGTGGAGCTCGTCCACAGATATGAATGCCACACCTTTTGGTAGATCACTGTTAGCATTCACAATGTCAGGCACAATTTCTATAACCTGAGGTATCTTTACGTCTGCTATTTCTGCAGCGACGGGGACTTCAGGTGGTGGTTCACTTTTACTGTCATTTTTCTTCAATTTCGCATTTTTTAACGCTATTTGAACAAGACTTTTGACCATTTTTTTGACATCCTTTATTCCCATTTTGTGATGCGATCTTAAATGGGTCCTCAATGTTTCTTCAGCTTCGAACACACTAGTGCAACCTGGACAAGGAATCTGAATGTTGTCCGCCAAGCCGTTGCTTTTAGCTAGCTCTGGGTGCTCAGTGAACAAGTGGAACTTAATGTCATCTTCCGCAAACGCCATGTAAGGACAGGCCTCGCATTGGAAGAACGCAGTGGAGCCCACTGATTTCTCCTCGTAAGACATCACCTTTTCCTTGGGCACTGACTTATCATTGTTGCTTAAACTCATTTTATCCGCGTTCATAACAAAACATGACGAAGTCATTTTGCCGTTCTATTTCCTAATGCTTTATATTTATTGAATTGAATTACATTATTATATTTTGGAAAAATATAAACTTTGTAGTGTAGAAACTACATACAAACCAATGAAATCAGCTGTAAACATGGAAAATTGACAATTGTCATTGTCAATGTCAAAGAATTCAAAGTGACAAAGCTTCCTGTTCAAACTGTCAATGTTATTGTTATAATTAAACTTATTGTCGTGTATTGAGAAAAAAGTAATAACAACAAAAAAAACTTAACTAAACTAAACTATATTGTCGTGTTGTCCGTTCCATTACGGAGACCGGTGGTGCTATTTTTCACACGCGAAGTCACTAAAAGAACGATTTTTTGTAAAGAAAAACCATTCGATAATGTGTCTCCGCGTTTGAAAAATAGCACCTCTGATACGGTGCCATGCACTGACCTCCATATATACAAGTACGCTGGACCTATGATTAGCCGGGCCATAGTGAGGCGATTTGATTTTCGCCATTTTGGCGCTGATCGTAGGCATTCGTAGCAGTGGGTGGGAAGGGAACTAATATGACTTATATGACAGATGGGACAATGACATCGATAAAAGTCATTTCCGAATTAGTTATGTCAGATTTAGTTCTCTTCCCACGCATTGGGGGCGCTTCAAATAGGCACAATAAAGAGCTGTCATTTCTAAGGGTATCATAGGTCCAGCCAAAGAGTATATAATCACTACGTGGTCCAGCGTACTTGTATATATGGAGGTCAGTGGTGCCATGCCATCCGATTTTTACCTACTGGGACGACATTTTGTTTATGTGTGCTGCTGTGCGCTGCGCTGTGCTGTGCAACATGAACGCATGAGCTTCTTCTTCTTCATAGAGCGCTATTGCAATCTTCTTCCTATCGTGTGTGTTAGTGACTAACACTATTGTCAGAGTTTTTAAACCGCCTTAAAGGCCTCTGACATGGCTTTTAGGTAACGACCAATGTCAAAGACAGTGACCGGGACCAACGGCTTAACGTGCCCTCCGAAGCACGGATCGTCTTACTTATCAGACAATTAGGTGATCAGCCTAGAATGTCCTGACCAAACTAGGACAACAACACAAAGTCGTTGCCCCCGCCGGGAATCGAACCCGCGACCTCCGGGTATGAGTCGAACGCTCTGACCATTACACCACGGAGGCAGATCACATCTGCTATTGCAATCATTCACCGACACAGACTTCCCTGATATGTGCATGGGATATTATGTGTAAACACAGACACGGACGGTATGTCTCGTCCGGGCGGGGAACTCTATGATGTGGATAGCGCTTTACTGTCAAACCATAGTCACCTTTATTTCTGTCTAATAATTGCACAAAATAGCTTGAATAATGACCGCTGGCAGTCGCGAGAAGTCGCGAGGCTTTTGTTTTGTTTAATGAAAGTGCGCTTCTCGTCGCCGTGCCGCTTACAAATTATAGAGAATATGCACCGCTTCTCTTCCGATGTGATTTAACTTTAGTGCCTCGCATTTCAAAAATGGCATCACAGTGAGATTGGCTGTCGCAACGCCATTGGTTGAATTTTCTTGTTTTCACACGTCACCTCTGCATGTCACTTGACGTCACGCTAAATGTCAGTGTCAAAAGTTGTCGGGGTTTTGTTGGAGTTGGAGATTTAATTTGCAATTTTACAAAGAAAAAGCCGAAAATGAGTGTAAGAGTCGTGATTTTTACAAATACTAAATGCAGTTTCCTATTGGAAAGAGTAGTGCTTATTAATTTTTTAATTTCAGTTGGAAATAGAATCCATGGTACGCTATGCCTCGCCCATCAACCCGGCGGTATTTCCACACCTGACTCTGCTCTTACTGGGCAGCGGCATCTTCTTCACAGCCTGGTTTTTCGTCTATGAAGTCACAAGCACCAAAATGTCCAGGGATCTGTTCAAGGAATTACTTCTATCGTTGGTCGCTGCGTTGTTCTCCGGCTTTGGCATTCTGTTTCTACTGCTCTGGGTGGGCATCTACGTTTGATATATCTGTTAGCATGTAAGTTAGTTCTACGGCGAGCATTCCTTGCTAATATTCATGATGTATGAATGGGTGTGTATATTTAAGAAATAAAGTTTATTACCAAATTATAACCTATTTGTTCCTTGATAAGATTAATTAGGTGCCTATTTTTAAGTATGTACTAGTTGCTAATTCCTTAATAAGAAAAAACACACGTACAGTACACAGAAATGAAACCATTTATTTCAGTTAAAATGTACTTTAACAGCATAATAATCTCAGTAAATTCAAACAATGAAACTTCATCTGCAGCACACGTAAAAGTCAATTTACAACTAAATTACTTACATAGTGCCACATATTATTTCAAATGAGTAAAAGTAAGGTAACCCTTATTACAAGTACCTACTTACTTAATATTTAAATAATACAAACTTAATTACTTTTTATTTTTTAACTTAATGAGACAACCTGAGAATGTAGCTATTTCCCTCCTTGTCTATCATGTACAGGGTAGGGTAAATACCCTTATTAGGAATGTTTTTGAAATATTTAAAAACATTCAATCAAGTATGGGAATGGCCCAAGGGCACAGAAGTAATATTAAAATAAAGTATTACCAAGTGCCCAAATATCACTGACATCCATATATATTTAACCCACCAGTGCGAAGACTTCTTTATATATTTACATTTAGTCCTTGGTCCTGGTAAAATTCCCGCACCCTGTGCCTAGAAACTGCTGGTACCCAGTATTAGCATGGGTGCCCCACAATTTAGACATTCCTCACTTTCCAGTTACATAAACTTATCTCTTTTAAAGTTTTTCAATAAATGTTATTGTTGTGTACAGTGCAGTACATATGCCTTGGTTTAGGAAAGTACCTACTCAATTGGTAATGGCATGATCTTGAATGCCTATAATCCTTTCCCCTTGGCCATTTCTTGGCGACCCTTTCGACTAATAGCTTGCTACTTAATTCTTTCACCGCGAGATTTTATATCACAGTTGTCGTGCCCCCAGCGCGAGGCGTGGTAAATGTAAAATAAATACCTACAACCAAAAACGGATATGTATAAGAGTACGTAGGTTATGTGCCATGCGAGCATTTTCTTTTTTCGGAAATATCCGACGTTCGCGGAATGGGCCCGACAATGTTTGTCGGATAAATCCGACGCGGGTAAAGGGTATTATCCGTTCTCTTGACTGTTGGCACTCTCCGGGCCGGATTCCTTGGTCGTTCTCTCCTGCTCGCGCCGGTACTGGTCGTCCAGCAGGACTGTCTCGTGCATCCTCTTGGAGGCCAGCGACTCCACGCGATCGTACAGCACCGGAGAAGACATCACGAAGTGCCTGAATGAGACATGAACAGATCACTTCACATCTTTGAAAAAAAGTTGTTTAAATAAGCAGAACAATGTAGTTTTAATTAAAACACGTTTTAACTACAGCAGCCGAGTTCAGCAGTCACTCGATTTAGGTAACGTGTAGCAATTTTTACTAGTACTCACGTACAGAAGTCTTACTCAGCAAATTAATTCAAAGAAATATCTATTCAATGTCGTTAGCGATATGGTTTAATTTAGCTCGCGTCAGAACACGACACCTCTTCGTTTAAATACCTAGAAGTGCATTGCAAGCCAATTTCATTCTTATAACTCTAGACATACGATTCACGTCACTGAATTTGCCACTTCGGAGTGGTCCCGCAGTAATGTAGGTAGGTATATTTTCGATACCTAAACGGGGAGTGACACAGGCTTGCTACTAGCAACCATTTTTTTCTCAGTGTAGGTACATGGTACGCACTTAAAGTCGGCCTCGTCAAGCCGGTACACCTGCGTGATCTCCACGGCCACGACGGACGCCACGCGCTTGCGGTCCTTCATGATCAGCGCCACCTCGCCGAAGTGGGCGCCGTCTTCCAAGTGGCACACCTACACTGACACAAGGAATGAATAGAGCGACTGTTTGTTTTGTTTTTGCGTGTGTTAGTGGCCAGCACTGTCAGATTTTTCAAGCTGCCCAAAGGCATAACTTGACAGCTGCCAAACAATAATGACAGCCAGACCAACGGCTTCATAAACGTGCCTTCCGAAGCGTCTATGTTAGAGCGCGATGCGAACGAAACGGAGCCAAGCATGAATTGACTAATTTAGTACGGATGTGGACTAAACATTTTTTTTGGCTCATTTGTGAATTATCACTTCGTTGCTGAACAAAATAATATGGATTTTTTATTTTTGATAATCTAATTCACGGACTGAATAAAATAATATATTTTTTACCTAATCCACATCCCTCATGTCAGGCAAAATAAAAATTTTGGGCAAAGAAATAAGAATACCTACTCATAAAGGGCTGGCATGTGCACGGGAGAATGTACCTATTTTACGATTTACGCATAGAAGATGGCGTTGCCTATACTTGTAGGCCTGCGCGGCACATTAGGTGGCTAAGTCAAGTCACTATGCCTTCCTCTTCTTTTCATTCCAATGAAGTATGATCCTTTTAGTGGTGATATAATAAGGTGAACATTGCGAACCTCCACGCCTTTGAGTGAGTAAACAGCCACGCAGCCATTCGCTATAAAGTACATGCAGTTGCCGATGTCCAGCGCGCGGACCACCAGGTCATTGGGTAGGAACACTTCAGGGTGCAGCCGGCCGAGGATCTCGCCCACCACCGACGCAGGGACGCCGTTGAAGAGCGACACCTTGTTTACCAGTTTGTGGCACGTTTGTAGTGTTATCTCGTTGCGGAGTTGCTCTAAAAATACAATAGCGTTTATTTATTATATATATTATTTGCAGAGTCTAATGGCCCATATAGCCCTGATGACCACGTGAAGTAGCTACCTTCATGTTCATGCGACGGAGGCTTTTTGCCAGACAAAAAGAGCGCATTGCTCGCTGCTTGCCGCAGCATTGTAATCGTAAGCAAAGTAAGCAAAGGTCATAAGCACAAATCTAAAGGTGACTGATAATTTGTGAAAACGGTAGACTTACGAGCTTGAAATTGTTCCAGATAGCCCTAACACAACTAGTCATGTATTGATGATTCTTCTTTTCGAGTCAATTGGCTCAAATGTCACATATGAATAAAAAGATGCCTAGCTAGGAGTTCAGCCGAGAGTTGTCCTGTCCAAGCCGGTGATCCTGAGACAAATTCAACACGCCCGCCCACCGCACTCACCGGACAAATAGGTCAACGCGTTGTCTTCTCTGAAGTACATCTCATGGAACGTGTATTCATAGAAGGCGATGACTCTCCTCTTCAGTGGCCCGGGGAACTGCTTCTGCCTCATGTACGCCTGGTAGAATCAAAACAAAATAACTCTCTAGACGACCAAAATTGTCAAGGACGTTCGTGATCGGAAGCTTTAAGTTCTTTATTATTTTTGGTCCTATGTTTCTCTTGGCCATATACTTAAAAGGTTGTTTGGTTAGTGTGATTGTTAGTGTAGTGGAATTAGTCTTTTAGATCTCATTGTGAGAACTATGCAATAGGTGGAGGACGAGGCAGATGTCTGATGATGAGTAAGGATTTAGTGTTTTCTCCATTCGAGTGTAGTTCACTTACAGAGCCTCTTACCTCTTCCTCGTATGAGCTTAAAAAATTGCTTTAAAACTGAGGTAGGACTAGATATTCACTAGACAGACAGTCTGGTGCGTTACTGCGTGCAGAAACACAGTGCTTGAGTGGTCACATCGATCAGATCAATTGCACCACCTTTTATGCCTTTTGTTCCCCACCAAGCTTAATACCTATGTACTCGAGGGTTGTAAAGGTAGATAATTTGAGCCAATGTCCTGATAAGAAACAAGACAGCTAAAACTAAACTACTGTCACCACAATATTATGTCAAGTACGAACCTCAACTTCATTCATCAGCTCATAATACTTCATGGTTGAGTCGAGTACCGTGAAATACACCTTTAAGACGAACACTAAAAATAATAAAGAACAACTACTAAGGTATGATAGAGTTGTACCTATTAAGTATACCTAGCTATTTGTTAGTAGCTCGAAATATGTTAATTTTTTTACAGGACGTCAATTTAGATATCAATATCCATAACATCAGGAACCTTCACCTACAGACACAGAATTAATCCTAAGGATATGCTTCCCTGTCCCCGTTCCTTGCCGTCCTCGCACCTCTCCCCCGTTCTCGCCCTATCGAATGTTGAACACATACACATTAACGTGTGAACGGATGTATTGTTTCGTTTGTAGTAGTAGTACGCATAAATGCGATACTCTGCTTCTTTGAAGTGCCATAATACCTGTGCTCTGTGCTACAGCTTAGTTGCGTATAAGCCGTTGGTCCGGTTGTCATCATTGTATGGCAGTCGTCAAACTATCTCAGATGCCTTTAGGCAGCCTGAAAAATCTGACACCAGTGTTGGCTACTTACAGACACGAAAAACAAAACAAAGTTGTGAAGAAATTGGTTAAGTAAGTCAAAATTAATATAATAATATTATGTCACACTTACCTAAATTGTAAATCATGAAAACACTGGTGAACACTATGATCACCGAGATGACGGCGATTTCGTCGGGCCACTCCAGCGCGAACATGGTGTGGTAGCTTGCCCCTGTGCGAACAAAACTGTCACTCATCAACAGATTGCCACAAAATGCCCTGCGTAATACCTAACTACTATTGATATTAAATAAATTCAAATAAGTACCTATAAGTTTGCAACACTCTGCCAGGGTTCATTATCTTCTGTATGAGAGCATATCTATATCTCTTCTTCTTATATTTAAGAGCTGGGCTCTTGTCTACATATCTACATTGGATTTATGTCCCAAAAAAAAAAAATTGGGGCGATGCAGAAATAGTAATAAAGTAACAATAAAAAAAAAGTCTGTTTGTTTTTCTGTTTGTACACGCTAATCTCAGAAATACTGGACGGATTCGAATGAAACTTTTCTTGTTATATACCTAACTGTTAAGCCTGGGTAATATATAATTGATTTTATTCAATGGAATACCTGAAGCTGATGCAGAACCATAATGGTCCAGCTAAACTATATGAAATGTAAAAATGACGCCTTATCAAAAGTTGTTCAACCTGATGAGCATTTTCCAGAGTCATAAAGTCCACGCAATGAAGTCGCGGGCTTCGGCTAGTAAGCGATGAAAAAAAAATAAACGTCTACTCAATACATACATATTTTTGCACCCCTCAACTCCCGACACAGGAACAGGAATAGATTTGTTTTGTTTTTTTTTTTCAGGAGATTTTGTTTGGTCATGACATGACTCGGACGGTGGCTCACTGGCTGTCCTTTAACGACTATATATCCATCATAGATCTAGATTCAGATACTGTGTAAAAAGACCAACATAGTCGAGTGCGACAGCCAACGATAATGGTCGCTCACAAGAGCAAAAAAGAAAGCGATCAAAGTGACATGTGGCAAGTTTTGTTCGAACGAATACGATAATATACACGCTGACTTTTAATTGGTTTTGGAAAAAAAAATGTCGTATAGTAAATAAATTCCTCTATCCATACACGTAATCCAAACTTCTGTATGCCATAAGATAAAAAAGTTGCGTAAATGATTTTCGATCGAGACCACGTAGTAATACGCTGCGTAATGTCGATGACCCCGGCCGGCCGGCGGGCGGTGTATGGCGGCGGTACTACTAATTGACCTCACAATTTTACTTTCGAGTTTTAGTCAACATTTTTTGTTTCTGAATTTTTATTTTGACCAGCTAATTAGGTCTTACTAACGATGCCTATGAAGTGGCCTTCGGCTTCAGAACCAATAAAAAGTCACCGTGTATAGTATGCCTGGCTTATGTGAATATTGGAATTCTCCAAATTGTAAACTGTGTAAATTCATACGTATCTTGCCTTTATCGTGCTGCATTTTCGTTTTTGATAAAATAAAAGGAAATAATCACGATAAATATATTACGCAATTTTTTTTTTGTGTATCTTGTACCTTTACCTATATGTAAGACCTTACCAAAGAAAGCCGACAGACTTATGTAGAGACCGGTCCTGTAGCGAGCTACGAGTGGTATTGAATCGAAATTCACGATTTTATGGGAGGCCATGGAGATATGCAGGAATCGGGCGTAGCCTGTCGGCGCCAGACCGCTCCCTGAAAATGAGACATGGCTATATATTATAACATCCAACAAAATATACTTAAACTTTAGTTTAAATTCAGTCCACGATTTACAGACGTACGTACTGACCGATAAGCTGATCAGTTTCTATTGGGAAAAGTTGTTTAGTAACATGAACTGAATTTAGCCTTCAAATAGTTCAATAAGTATATTTTGTTAGACCTGTTTAGTGGAAAATTCTTTAGAAGGTTTTTTTTTCCTTTTTTTTGGTGTACAATAAAGAGTTAATCTATTTAACAAACTGTAGTTGACGGGAGGTAAATAATTAGTAATTAAGCATAAAAAAAACTATAAAACTTACGATAAATATACACTATAGGAGCCATATACAGATAGCAACAGCAGAGGTGTGTGATGAGGAAGAACATGGTCACCTGCCGGATCACGCCCAGCCAGATGTACGAGCTGAAGAACAACTGAAATGATGTAAGCATTGTAACCATGTTGTAACGATAGATGTCAAAATACCTTAACACTACAATTAATAAATAGATTTTTATTTATCCTCGTGTTTTGCTAACTGTTTGCCCCAAAACAGACTTGTGGATAAAAAATATAGGGCGTAGCCTCTAAGCTAGTATTATTTTTATATTTATTTGGCATGCATTTGGGCCTACCAGAAGGTAAATATTCCAACAACAATGCTGTTTTCGTTCAGCCACCAGCTTCACCCACCAGTGGATCCACGGGGAACGTGTGGTCACGGTAAAGATTTGTCATCACCCCTTATTTCTCCCACGAGTGTCATATGACGCGACCAAGGGAGGTATAAGTAACTGCTAGGAAATGGGAAGTAGCATCTGAGTTTATAACATCTACTGCGATCATTTTTAAACACTAGCGCCAACTATAGAGCTTGCATGGCAATATGTACCTAGTACTATCATACTTGATGCTATAAGCATCTCTTTCAATAGGTGATTCGATTAGCCGCCACTAGGTGTCATATTGTACGCATACTATTTAAACGAATTTGTAGAATTTCCGTCCTCCGTTTCAACGCGCTTTAGTTGCAAGCCTCCATTTAATCAGTAGATACCAAATTTATATCCTTCTCTCAGGCACCTATTCTCAGCGTGGTGATTGTAAGCAAATCCTATCTTTTTTGGAAGAATTTCCTTTAGTTCAGCTATGATATGAATGATTTGGCTAAAGAAAGAAGATGGGTCGAACATCTGACATCAATACAACCCTGAACTCATCGGTAATTTACAGTGGAAATATGAGTAGATCAATGAAAGGCTGAGCCCTTGACAACAAACAAGCTTTAATTATGAAAAGATAGGGATAAATATATTGCAACAAACCTTAGAGAAAGTTCTTAAGTACTGGAATACTGAAAAGATGCGCACGATTTTCAGTATGGCGAGGATGTGCGCGGCGAGGAGGTAGCGGGGCCTGTAAAAGTTGTTGCGCAGCAGGATGTAGGCCAGAGGGATGCTCGTCAGCAGGTCCGGGAAGAACCAGCTGCGGAGGTAGTGGCTGGAAACGAGCGAGCGCAAGTTATTATACGCGAGGCTACGTTCAGTACAGTTGAGGCACCGCTCCTCCCATTCGTCCTGATGATGATCGTCAAAACCGATAGAAACTAGTCGGCCTGAGTAAATATATATTTCCCACTAAAGAGGATAGTAGCAAGGATGTGAGCGATAAGGAGGTAGCAGGCCTGCTACCTCCTCATAGCACAGCTGGATGTACGTGAATGGAATGCTCGTCAGTAAGTCCAAGAAAAACCTGCTGTAGAGGTCGTGGCTGGAAACAAACAAGCGCATGTAACTTTCCTACTCTAGGTTGTGGTTTCCGGCTTATAAAAAGAACACATCCATCTCTTTCTCTGGATGTCGCAAAAGGTGACTAAAGGGCAAAAAAAACATCTCGTGCTACAACTGCATTCCCAAGGAGAGTTGAAGTCGTTCGGTGGCCGGTGAATTACTTTTCGTACGAGTATAACTGGCCGCCTGACGTCAACGCTCCTTTGGAATGCATCCAAAGGAGGGTTTAAGTCAATTGGTCCAATGGTTGACCGCCAGAGAATGCCATATGGCATTAGGTCCGCCACTTGTACTTTTTTTACTGAGAAATAAACGTCAGGCGACTGAGGCGGCTGGTCGCAAAACTATCATCAAATCGTAAAAACCATTCTGGTTATTTCTTCTGGATTTCGCGTGAAATTCGGCATTTTTGGGTGACCATTGACATGCGTATTTGGATAATAAAAAGCCGGAAAGCACATCCTGGGCAGCAGCTAGCAAACTGCTAACAAGGATGCGGCTTGGTGGCAAAATTATTTCTGGGCTTTGAATATTCGTATCATGATGAATGAACAAGAAAGCGAGTCAACGCCAAAGTCTATTAAACCCTTTCACCGCGAGACAGTTGTTTTGGCCCCAGCTCGAGGCATAGTAATCTAAAATAAATACCTACAAACCAACAGGGATGTGAATACTAAGTATCCACATGTTACGTTCATACGAGCAGTGGTTTTTTGTCGGAAACATCGTCGCGAAATGGGCAAGACAATGTTTGTCGGACAAATCCGACGTTCGCGGCTAAAGGGTAAAGGAAACCTTACAGCGCGATGCGTTTCCTGTTCAAGACCATGCTGAACTCATGGCCGATGTAGCCCATGTTGAACCGCAGCAGCACGTCCAGCAAGCAGATCATGTCCAGCGAGCAGATGAAGTAGTCGGTGAAGAGCAGCTCGAACCGCAGCGGCACGGGAGGCACGTTGAGCGCCAGCCGGAAGTGGGACGCGCAGAAGTGCAGCAGCCACACCGGCACCATCAGGCTTTTCCAGAAGAAGCTGGAATGTCGGTTGATAAGGAACTGAGGATTCTATGAGTAAATATTCGAACTTTTTTGAGGCAGGTCAGTAGTTATTTCAAGATGCCAAAGTGCATATTAGAATTTCAGTCTACGAAATAATCGTAAGCCATCGCTGTAGAGTGCCATGAAGCACAAAATAAATATAAGTATTACTTATACATACAGAACAGAAACTCTAGGATCGGACCTATAGAAGATTCCGCCCTGTATGTAATACTTATATTAATCTACATTGCCATTACGAGTAACATGTGATGTGCCACATATGCTGTGCCAGTAACACGCAATAAATTTAAATATTATTGAGTTCCTAATTTTTATTATTTATTGTAGGTTATAAAATTTTCAAGCGTTGCATTTCGTAGACTCGCTTACCAGGTTGTAGCTTATCGTAGACATTAGACTACGAAACGCTACCATTCGCCTGCATCTCGTAGCACTTTGTAGCACGCTTCGCTACGACTTCACTACAAGCTATAGATCTTCTTCTTATCGTGTGTGTTAGTGACTAACACTAGTGTCAGAGTTTTTAAACCGCCTTAAAGGCCTCTGACATGGTTTTAGGTAACGACAATGTCAAAGACAGTGACCGGGACCGACGGCTTAACGTGCCCTCCGAAGCACGGATCATCTTACTTATCGGACAATTAGGTGATCTGCCCACAATGTCCTAACCAAACTAGGACAACAACACAAAGTCGTTGCCCCCGCCAGGAATCGTACCCGCGACCTCCGGGTATGAGCCAAACGCTCTAACCACTACACCACGGAGGCAGTTATAAGCTATAGATAAAACGTGAAGTAGTCTCGTAGAACATTAGCGTAATTGAAGCCATACTGGATAAAGCGGAGGCACAGACGTTGCTTGGACTTACACCATTCATACACCACCATATTACGACGGGCCTTAGGCTACTTGTAAACTTTTTTAAAAGTGTTAGTTTAAATAGTTCAGATGCTGTCGGCGCTCCGACAAAGACAGCGTTGGTTTTTTCAGATACGCGGAATTCACACCATTTTAGCTTTGGCGAATGATGTACAGCATGTTGTAGCCCACGAGACAATTACTCTGTGTCATGTGGGTACGTATTATTACATTACACTCTGCTAATAGGCTCTACTTCGCATTTCTTATTACCTTTAACCTTTGCCTTAGAACATAAGAGATATGACTATTTTAGAACTTATTTATTCCTTTTGATATACTTATCTAATTAAATTTGCACCCATCTACCATCTTCTCTCTACGACCCAAGGGTAAACTGGTAGACAATTCTTAGTATTAAGTTGCACCTTTTGTACTATAATCTTAAGATTTTAAGTGCAATAAATTAAATTAAAAAGAAGGTAAGGTAGGAATTAGATTCAAGTATTTCCTGACCAAAACAAGCTGAGCGGGTGTATGACGTAGGTGAAGCCCTCGAAATGCTGCCGCTGCCGCTCGGCCACCACGGCCGGGTAGCTTCGGAAGTGCTCGTAGATCTCTGGGTGCAGAGGGGACGGCACCAGGAGTTTCAGCAGGCAGCGGCAGGGGTTCGGCAATGTCTTCGGCAGCATGCTGTCCGAGCCTGAACAGTAGATATAACTTCTAGGATTTATTTTAAAACCAAATCAACCATTCTATACAGGCTTTTTAATTGGTTTTGGAAAAAGAAATGATGTATAAGTAAATAAATTCCTCTATCCATATACGTAATCCAAATTTGTGTATGATTTATAATAAAAAAGTTGCGAAAATGATTTTTGATCGAGACCACGTAGTTATGCCCGTCCATGGTACAATAAAATAAGGTATTCTCTTCCCGTGACAGCTGATGACGTAGGTGGAACTCGACTACGTCATCAGTTTGATATGTTGCCACTGTGTGAAATTGAATTACCTGAGCGTAATGCATTTTTGAATTTTATATACCAATTTCGAATTAATAATCCATTATATCAATTTATAAAATATTGAATTGATAAATCACGCGAGAATCGCGAGATACTAAATAGCTAAGTTACTTAATATTTTTTTAAATATTCATGAACTAATTGAGAAAGTCCTTAAATTTACCGAAAAGAACAATCAGTGGCAACACTTTGTGACGTAGTCAAGTTCCATCTTGGGAAGAGAATACCTTATTTTATTGTACCATGTGCCCGTCCAAACTGTCGCGGGCGGGCCATGACCCCGGCCGTTCGGCCGGCGGCGGCGCCTAGCGACGGCACTACTAATTGACCTCACGATTTTACTTTCGAGTTTTAGTTAACATTTTTTGTTTCTGAATTTATTTCGACTAGCTAATTAGGTCTTACTAACGATACTTATGAAGTGGCATCACTATTTTGATTCCCTTTCATCATCCGAGCGTATTTTCCCGGTTGCATCCTCAGCAGTAATACTTCAGAGCCCAGAGAGTTCTACCTAGCCAAGGAGATTTGACGAGGTTACTGATTTTTACACAGAGCGACTGCTGTCTGACCAAACCGCAACCCAAAGAGTAAACCAGAACCAATCCTTGGGTAGTTTGATGATTAAACACTAAATGGCGTTCGAGACCCACAGTTTATACGTGCTTTCCGAAACATGTTATCATCTTTCTTTTCGGATAATCAGGTGATTCAAGCCAATCAATATCCTAACCCGACCGGAAACAATCTTTACAATGCATGCTTCTCAGTATGAATCGAACCCTTGACTCACTCAGCTCTACAACATGTAACATCAACAATAAACAGTTTCTTCGTGGCGTGGTCTTGTACCCCTCTACTCGTTTAATAGATGTAAATACTAATTTACCTATATTTAAGGCACACTTGTGTTTCTTGTGTCCCATTTTTATTGAAGCGTGACAAGAAGACTATGTGTTTCATCAAATTTGTTGCTGGTTTTGCAATGGGGGTTTTACACCCCGATTCGAGAATGTATGAGAGGTTTCTTCATAAGAGATTTTTTGAGTTTCCTTACGATTTTCTGAAAAGTTTTTCCAGAGAGCAAATTATTTTTTCTCTTGCCTTTGACGTATGACACTCAAGGTTTTTTTTTTTAACCTCAAAGAATGATAATAACGTGAAGTTAAAGGGTTAAAAATCGGTTTTTACTGCGTTCTTAAATCTATGGTCTCTAGGATTCAAATTTAAAATTCTTTGGGTCTTTAGCTGATTGACATAAAAGTTTAACATTCTGCATGAATCCTATCATGATCCCACTTTGTACGAAGTACATACAATTCCATGATATCACTGCTCTGCTAGACATAAGCGTAAATAGATCACTGATTTGCAAAATGTAGCGAAGAAATACTCATTCATTAGTTCCACGTTGCTTGTCCCACGTGAAACTTCTGCCACTCACTACTTCCATATAGGTATGGAGCTAGTGACACTTAGTGCTTCTGCTGCACCCACCTAGTTTAAAAAAAATCTATTGCTGTATCCCCTGAATCCCCTGATCCAGGAGTTTTTGATAAATCGTGTGGTGCACTATAATGATGAGTAAAAATATAGCATGTATTCATAATTTTCCCTTACAAGGCAGTTATTCTTTGTTTTACTCAAACGAGTGCATACATACATATTTTCACGCCTGTTTCCCTCATAGGTAGGCGAGACTATCGACATCCACTTGCTACGAAGAGGAGAGGTCTGTCAGAAGACAGACCTCTCGCTTCATCCACACTCGTCACTCTCTTCATGCATGCCCGCTGGTACAGGTACTTCTGACTTTCCTAAACGAGTATATGACCAACCCAATATCGGGATTCGGGACAACGGAAGTCCTGAAATGGCACATACAAATAATAAACTAACATAGAACAAGAAACAAAAAAAAACCTACACTGTACATAGGTACCTCAGCCCGTTATTTTCAAATAAAACATCAATACCAAAGAAAAGCTTTTATTTTACCACGCAACACAACAGCAATTTACCACGTCACAATATACTTAGTGTTATCACCGTCGGCCGTGCCGTTAAACCAGTAGAAGATGGTCCTGAAGTTGGTCGCGGTGCGCAGCCCGTAGTTGTAGTACATGGACGCGATGACGGTAATCAGGTAGGTGATGATCCAGAGCAGCAGAGCGATCACCAGCATCCACACGGTGGTTTTCACGCGCCACTCGTCGGTCACAGGGCGCGACAAACCAGTCTCTTCGTTAATGTCTGCATTCTGCGGTAAATGTTAAATTTATACACTGTTATAGGGAACACAATTCCTGTTATATAGAACACCAAAATATTACGTTAAATTTTAGTTCAAATTCAAAAATTCTTTATTTTACTCTACAATCTTACATTGTATTACATAAAACGGTACATGGTTAGCCAAAGATTGTGAGAGATTGGCATCTGAACTAAGCGAAGCTTATATCTCAAGAGCACCAGACCCTCCACATTTGTAGGAAAGGATAATAAGAAGAATTGAACAAGTTCGTCTTCTTTTAATTTAGGATTTTAATAATCGTGTAGGTACTTCGTTACGTACTTACGGGGTATCCTAAAAATCTATGTCATGGTCAGTAATATAAAAGCTAACAGATGTTTCCTTTTCTTAGTCTTATGATTAGTGTGGAGATAGAGAAGATGCTAAGCAAGACACAACTAAAGTTTTATCTTCTCCTCGCTGTAATACGGGAACAAGTAATTATTAATAAACAAATATCCACTGCCTTATTCTTATGTCACTCTCCGAATTATAGAAGACTTAAGTGCTATGCTCGCAGACCTAGGTTTCCCAACAACAATTTCGTATGTCCATGTCGCGCCCCTACCTGCTTGTGTTGGGAGCTTCACCCTTAAAGTTGTAGACAAGTATATCTACCAGTAATAACTTCATCATCACCATCACCAGGTCTCTTTTTGTCTCCACTCCAGTGATGACTTATGGCTCTGAAACTTGGTCCCTTACTATGGGTCTAATAAGAAAGCTCAAGGTCGTGCAACGCGCTATGGAGGGGGTTATGCTCAGTGTATCTTTATGTGGTCGAATCAGAAATGAGGAAATTTGTAAGAGAAGTAAAGTCAGGGACATAGCCCAGCGGTAGTCTGACGACCTGACCAAGATCTCTGGAAGGCGCTGGATGCAGGCTGTGAGGCCGCTTTAGATCGGTCATTTTGGAAATCCTTGGGAGAGGCTTATGTTTAGCAGTGGACGTTATGCGGCTGAAATTATGATGATGATGACTCTTCGAATTAAGACAAATTTAATTACGACTCTCAAGCTTAAATCAATCATCAAGCCGTTTAGGCTGAGAGCTTACCATAGATATTTCTGCAGGATAAAAGCCTTCCATAATGTCATGCTCTGTCTGCCCCATTAGGAATAAAGACGTGATAGTATGTATGTATGTATAATGTCATGCCAGGGACATTTGTCGTACAAGTTTTGCGATTTTAGTGATGAAAACTTACACAATAGTAAATTTGAGCAGTATCCTTGGACGCTTCGTTTGGTTCTGCCATGACTTTAACTCCTGGACTCCTGGTCGTACCAATTAGAATTGAGGAAAGGAAAAAGTAGGTACCTAAAGATACCTAACACGGTAATTTACTTTTCTAAGCATCAAGGAGCTGCTGGAAGCTACTGTTTGTATAAAGTCATTCAATTTAAATATATTTATGTTAATATAAATCAGTAAATTATTCTACGTAATTTGCGTATCCGCAAATTCTGTCAAGAGAACATGACTTGATGTCATTGTGGTTTTTTCTCTATGCTTCCTGATACTGTTATTGTCAGCGATCGGACTGTGAACAAAAAGGATGTACTTATAGGTAGTGTGTGCTTATATTCCATGGTGCTTATACTTACTAGGTTATTTCGAATTCAAATTATTCAGTTCAAGTCAGGGGTTGAAAGAAAAGAGTGGCCGACATTAATTTTATGTAAATAGTTGATACGTAATACAAGTATTACCTATTATTATTCAATTTATCTCCTATTGTACCTACGTATATTATTTAATAAAAAACAAAGTAAAATATCACAAATAATATATTTCAACTATATTAAATACAGATATTATACCTAAAGCGATTATATTTGGCCCAAAGTAATAGATAGTAAAAGTACTAACACGTGTAACATCAAATATATCGTAGAAAACGAATAACAATGAATATATTATTACATACTTTGACTAAATCTTATCCAGATAATTATAAAAATATTAAAATTCATTAAATTCATAGATGTAGGCGGTCGGTCCTCAGGGCGACATAGAGTATTGGTCTAACACAAAATCATTAACAGCTAATTAAAATTATATTAAAATATACAAAAGTATAACCTATTCATTAAATAGATCTTGAAGATAAAATATAGGATTTAGTAAATAATTAAGAAAGTAGTATAACTTTAAACATTATCATCGCGTCCCTACTAATGTGCAACTACACACACAACGTGTGATGAAAAGGGGGTATCAATCCGCAAGGGAGTAAACGTACTAATCAATGTAAACAACTTTTAATACGGAACCAGCCCTAAAATCACAAAAAAATCTGCAGCTTCATACAAAATACCTACCGGGCCAAAATGTAGATTATCTTTGCTATTTTAGGGATGGTCTCATAGTAAAAGTTGTTCATATTGATTACTACGTTAACTTTTCGGGTTGATACCCTCTTTATGTTACACTGTCTGACAAGCCTAGCAATAGCAACTGGCATGAAGTAACGTCAGTAACTGTGTTGGTGGAAAAGGAGATGTAATTTTTTAGGCCGCCTACTTGAATATAGTTTTGATGGGGTAATTATTTTGCATTTTTATTATGCTTCCGTAGTACACCTTGACTGCTGAAAAATGCACCGAGTGTGTTTTGGTTATCAAAAACTCACACGGTGCGTTTTCGTATCGAAGTACCTAAACTTCCCGATGGTCTAACAATTAGGGAGCCATCATTGCATGTCTGGCGATAATGTTGTAGACTAAGTGCGAGGTGAGCTATAGATTAGTCCTTTGTCAGTTATTGCTATAAAAAAACGATGAACCTATCAACAACGCCATTTAGCAGGGGCTGATAGGCAGATGTACTTAATTCCTAAACTCGAGAGCTATTGTAAAGCTATGGATACTCTTCTAGAGAACTACTGGAGTCACTCAGTTGACTCCATTGATAGTGGCGAGGTCGTCTCTCTGCTCGTAGGTAGAGCGCGGCGTGATCTTCTCCCGCTCTTCGTTGCCGGCCAGGAAGATCGCCAGCTGCTCCTGAAAGATTTGGGGTCTTCTTTAGTTTGGTGGAAAGATTCCTGCCTAGTTGTGGGTAAGGAACTTGAAAGCAACCCGCTAGATGGCAACAAATCAAATGACACCTTTATCTAAATGTAAAAATAAACATTTTCTATAAGATTTATTATGAAATACAAAACGTGACGTCATGCTTTTTAGAAGTCAAATAGTGCTGTTAATATCAGTTTTTCTGCATTTATTTGCGGTTCGGTCGTGTGTTTGTCGTATGCTTATCGGACTCATGGTACCAGAGCATGATCCTTAGAGATTAGTTTGGGTGGGACGTTAAATGTTTTCCATTTCATTTATGAAAATTAACAACGATGGTTGTTGGCGACGCAAATAAAATACGTGGGAAATACTGGATGCTGCGGAATATTTATTTACACAAGGCAATAGAAAAAAAACCTGGCCATGAAAAGAAAAAGACAAAATTCTTTGTGGCCAGTATACCTACTTATTACCATGAAGCTAAAAGGGTTCCCCTGCTAAACTTAATGCTTATTTACTACAAATAAATTACTATTTACAGATAGAATATACAACTGTAGACTCATTTGTGCGTCGCCTGCAATGGTTGAGAAAGTCTGTCTCTAACACTTACGAGATAGGTTTTGGAGGTGGTCTGCAGCTGGTGCAGCAGGGTCCGCAGCTTCCCGCGCCACTCCCTCACCTCCGTCAGTGCCGACTCCACCGGCATTGACTGGAACAAGTACACATTAAAGATATCAAAATAGAAAGATGGTGTCTTAACGAATGATTATCTTTAGAAACGTACAACTACCGCGTTCAAAAATAGTCCTTTGTCGACCCAATGGCTGAGTCAGTAAACATAATAATGACGCTACCGAATATGATTTTTTTCAGGACGATGTAGTACTTCATATAATAACACGACGACAGTCGTCCGACATTATCGTCTTATGCTAATGTCACACCATTACTCGTAATATAATATATAACCTGGTAGGAACATACCCTATACTTTAGTATGGAAATGCCAAAATATTTTTTGTTCTTTTACTGTAATTTTATTTAATTATCTATACTAAGTGATCTAGTATAGCCCATGGTTCGATTTATTACGGGTATATCTCTTCCACGTTGTATAGATGAAATTTTAATAATAGTCTTTATTATCATTTCGAAGCGTAACACTGCAACGTGGACATAGCTACGTACATATGTCGCGCCACTGTTGTAGTAAAAGTTGATAAACTGCTAATATAAATAATCTGCAAATTAACAACTAAATTAAAATCTAAATTATACTCTAAATTAAACTAAACAAATAATAATAATTAAAAAGAAAAACCTTACAAATAGAAAAAGGCTGGCAGCATTGCCACGTTGGATGGCAATGCTTATTCGTTGGGCGAAATTATTGCCAGCCCTTTGGTCACCCGACACCTCGACTAACTTATTGTTAAAAAATTTAAAAAGTTTGTGAGTTGATGGTCCCTACGGACCTAAAGTCTCAACCCAAAACGGCTCAAATATGAAGCCGTTCCCTAAGCATTCATATTTGCGCCGTTTTAGGGTTTCCACAGCGGCTGCAGCTGCGCCAGCCTTAGAGCTTGTACCGTAAAGATGGGTGGCCGCCAGAGTGTCGACACACGTAGCGTCCCACACCAACGGCTTTCCCAACTT
This sequence comes from Acrobasis consociella, assembly GCA_963555685.1. NCBI lineage: Eukaryota > Metazoa > Arthropoda > Insecta > Lepidoptera > Pyralidae > Acrobasis > Acrobasis consociella. Next base: position 2,391,229 of record OY743116.1, read on the forward strand.
CACGGCACAAGCGTCATACCATCCGGTCTCTTGCCATCATCGCGGGCCAAACCATTTGGTTCTAAAATTGCTGGCAAACCAATGGTGACAAGAGCGCGGTATTGGAACGTTTGTCTTTGCTTCTAAACGTAAGCATGTCGCCAAACGAAAGGTGTGGTCATCCAGGAAAGTCCCAATATTCCAGGAAGGCAGAATCTGCAACCACAAGCCAGACTCCCACTCAGCAGTTGCAATGAGACGAGCGCGCTCTACAGAGTTGCTGTCAGAAGATTGTAAGAGATTACTCTGTACAAGTCTTCAAAGCGGCTCGTCCCACTGTCTCTGCGAGGAAAGGTGTTCGGGAAATTTTGAATTTTGGGATGCCTCTGACCAAGGATGGCCTCCGTCGCATAAGATATTTCCAAAGTAGATTTTTTTATTATTTTGTTAAAAAGTATTTGAACACTATGGACGGAAGACAAAAAGGCAGGCAAAGCAACACTGGAAATTTTGCGGATTCCTAGTTCCCCTAACCTGACTGGCAAGGAGGCTTGATTTCAAACAGACTGTTGATTTAAATCGGTATTCAGAATAGTGGATAATGAATTTTTGATTATGCCGTCTAATTTTAAAAGTAGGTCCGAATATTTCCACAGATAGCTGCACAGTAGGTTGTAAGTAAAATTGGGAACAAAAAGGCAGTGTTTTAGTATGGTAAAAGCAAAATGAGAATGTAAATTCGAAAGTCGTTTGACAGCCAATTCGAAATTTTGAATTTTTGAGTCGATAATATTTGGAAAATACTCATCGAAAAATCTGCAGTATTTTGTATGAAACAAAGAAAAAAAAAATATGTTTTCACGATTTCAGAGAAGTTCTATATATTGAAAGTTATTCCAAATAGTAAACACACTCAATGTATAAAAGATGATGATGATGATGATGACCTATCACGCACGCAACTTACGCCAGAATAATGATAACAGGGTACATATTTTTTCACTTGTTTGAAAATAGTCATGAAAAACAAACAGTCATCAAATAAATGATTTAATACTTTGCATTTAACATGTGACTTTGTTTTTCATTAAATATTATCAGAGACGATCGAACTAAGTAACTTTCCCTGGTCACAAACGCAAATCAAGTACTGTAGGTCAACTAAATATAAACATTACTTATGATAAAATGATTTGTTGATACTTGAGGCATGATGCTCACGTGCTCTTCGATGGCTAGTGGCTTAAGTGAAGTTAGTTACCTAATTAATGATTAAAGTTATTTGTAAGTAATACTCTTATAGGTAAGCAAGGTTTATACGATCATAGTGTAATGGATTGTAGACATAAGTATTTTTTATACTTTTGATTGCTTATCTTATACCTTTAAACGAGCAATTCTTGTATAAGTATTTATATATTTATATGTATATAATTTCTGTGATCTCGGAAACGGCTTTAACGATTTCGCTGAAATTTGGTATATGGGGGTTTTCGGAGGTAAACAATCGATCTAGATTAGTCTTATGTTTGGGAAAACGCGTGTTTTCGAGTTTTCATGCGTTTTTCTTTCCACGCAGAATACGGTCGCTAATTTCGTTCTGGCGGGCGCTATCCATCTGGTCCAGCGGTTACGCGGACCGCTTGAAAGAGTGTTACGGGTTCTAATCCCTCTCGGTGACTTACTTTTGTTTTTTTTTAAAGTGCAAGATTTTTTTTTAAATTTTTATTGTTTTTAGATAAGTTTAAAAACAATAGTAAATGTTTGAGATATAACCGAGCAAAGCTCGGTCGCCCAGGTACTGAATTATGAAATGCGTCTATTAAGCTTGTTGGCCTATTTTAAGAAACATTCTACAATATCAAGATCGCAAACTGCTACTGCTTTTTACGCATCCTGCGTCTAAGCCATAATATAATTACTCATGGGCATAGACAGAATGAAAGCAAATAAGCGTTGTATGATAAGGAATGAGACTGCACCAAAATGAATATGTTATAACAGGCGAAAGCGCTCCGCGGGCTCTAAAGCAACACGTAAGCAACCGGAAATGTTTTGATAAGAAGAATTAAGGTTTTGGGTTCAAATGCTAAGACTGACTGAGCAGAGACAGGGCGATGATAGTGAGGTGGGGGTGAGGGAGCGTCACACTGGTTACCTTGAGCAGCGCGTCCGCCGCCGACGAGAGATGGCTGCTCACCACCGACAGGCCCTGGCGCACGTTTCTGAGGAAAACAAAATTTATCATTTATCTTCCAGAAGAAAGTTTGGCAATATGTGAAATGTTTAAAGTGGACAGTCATAGTGCGGTTGTAGTGATATTTATTTGCGGACTGCGGTGGGCGTCTTTGGGCGCCGTCCGCCACTCAATCGGCTATGAAAACCAGTTGACTCGTATAGATTTGTCGCCAGAAGCTCCCGTGAAGCAATCAAAGGACCTATACCAACCATTGATTGTATAGTTAAGGGTTTAGGATTAGGAATAAAGAAGAGATATTACTAGACACTGGCAAAATAAGCTTCAACGAAGTTTGACCGCAATAATCAAGAAAAGAAAAAAAAAAGTTCGGTATGCATCACTCTATATCATGTGAAGTACGTCAGCTCGAAGCACGCGTAAAGGCGTGCGCTCCGTGCGTTAGATCTAGGGTTGCCAACTCTCCCAGTAAAATTTTCGGGATTTAATGGAAAAAAATTGGGATTGACAAAATAAAATCGGGTCCAAAGAACATTATGAATCATAGTTACAAACAAAAGGTAGAAATTCCTACTGGAAATTTAAACAATACATAGACTCAGAATTAGATCATCAATGAAAATTAACTACTTACTAAATATAGATAGTCAAATTTATTTTGGGCAGGTAATTTGAAAACAACAATAGCGAAACTGGCAAGCGTCCCGCTAGTAGTCTAGTCGGGACCCGGGATACAGGAGCCAAAAATCGGGATAGTTGGCAAGCTTAGCTGAATCAAATCACACGTAAGCATATGACACACTGGAGTAAGCACGTAATCGAGCTGCTTATCAGTTATCAGTGATAAACTTGTGATAAACCACACGCACGACAGAGATGGTCATCACGGGTCATCTCCCTGAATCGTATGGTTCATCATGTGACTGAAATGGGTTGAATCCGTGGTGTTTTGTCAAATGCATAATTAAAGTACTACCTATACTGAAAATACTGAAATACTTCCAAGAATGGTTCGGTCGTATGCTTCCAATGGTTTTCAACCAATTTATAAATTTTATTTAGGGGAAATACCCCGGAATCGCTACATCGACTACATCAGACAAGTGGCAGGTTAACACCTAACTGTAGATACTGATGATTTATAGAGGAATACCTACCTGGGCAGGTCTGTGTGGGTGTAGTTGACGAGGTGGACGACTTTGCGCGCAGTCTCCCTGGCCAACAAGACAGTCAACTCCTCAAGAGTGGCGGGCCTGGCTTGGTTTTCGGGTTCTGGCTGACTCAAAGATGCGTACAGTTCTTTGGCTTTCTTCCAGGCAAGTGCAGGATCGGTGGCCACCTAAGAAAAAGCATTATGAAATAGCAGGATTTTACATATTTCCAATTTTTTAGACCTTAATCTCATGCTGAATGTGACGGTTAAACAACCGTTCGGCTTTTCAAAAAAAGGCACACTTTTATTTGAAACACTAAGTATTACTGAAAATAGGTTTTAACCACGCGGTCGCTGGTCTGGGAGCTAAGAAATAGATAAAATATATCAGCTTTTGTGCAGTCATCGATTAGCATTATTACTATATAGGAATAGTCGTGTGGTTTCCGGCAGAGTAGAATAAGACCACTCTAACTCCCGTGGATGTATAAAGCAACTTAGGAAATACAAGCTAAACAAAACATTTAAACATCAATAGAACCTCTCCAACCCGCCTGGCCAGAGTGGAGAGTGTAGGCCAAATACTCTGGCTGCTCTGGCTAAGTATGGCTCTAGTGGTAAAGGGGTTATGCTCCTGCAGTGGAGACTAAAAAGACCCGATGATGATAATGATGATAAAAAGCTAAGCTTTAGGTCCTGTAAGTCTCAGCTCTGTAAGAGATACACGTAAAGCAATAACTGAGTAGGACTCACCAGCTCAAGGACGTAGACGAGCACGTGTATCTGCTAAAGCATTAGGTCTTGCGGGTCTCGGCTCTCTTTAAGAGATAAACGTAAAGCAGTAACTGTGAGTAGGACTCACCAGCTCAGCGACGTAGACGAGCACGTGTATCTGCTCCTTGATGGCCTTGGCCTCGGCGAGCGCCTGCCTTGTGAGGCGGCGCTGCAGCTTGCGCCGCAGCCGCGCGCCGTGCTGCACGGCCGCCGCCGCGCGCGCGCGCCCCGACTCGCCCTCCACGTCGGCCTCCGGTCCCGTCACTATGATCACCACTATGATAAGGTTATAGCCCTGAGTCGTGAGGACTTGGACCGCTTCAGATTGAAGTAACATCGGCAGGCAGCATAGTTGTAAAATTGCCAGCCGCTGCCGCTTCTATCTGAAGCAGCCTTTATTGGGATCACGTCAGGCATCTGCAGGATGCACGCGTCATAGCATCTTATTAGACTAAATAGACACCCTCATATTTATAAAAAAAATTACAGACGTTTACTAAACTTAAAATATGTTTCGTCCCTTTCCCTCTTCTTAATAGTTAACGTTGAAATAACGAGACAAATCATTTTTTAACTAAAATAGGTTTAGCAAAACTTTGTATTTTTTTATGAATGAGGGGGTAAGTATGTGCAACGTCTTCTACATTATTACATTATCTTCGCCTTAAGCTAGCGTCAGCAACAAATGTACCAGATCTCTTATAACCTACTTATGTAGATTTTGAATACAGCGACAACAAATCCTTAAACAGAAGGGATCTTTTTATCCGACTTCCAAAAAGGAGGAGGTCGTCAGTTCGTCGTGATCACATAGAAATAGGTCTCGCATTTTTTTACGTATATTCACCGATTATTCGAAAACGCCTGAACCGATTTCGAACATTCTTTTTTTATTTAAAAGGATATACTAGTCAGGTGGTCCCATAGAATTACTTCGGTTGTGTATAGTTTGAGGGTGAAGCAGGTTTTTATATTTTGGAAAATTATTTCAACGATTTGAAAAGAATAAAAGGAGCATTGTTGTACTGGTCCCTCAAAGGTCTACTTTAAACAAGTGTTCGTGTGTAATCATCATAATATAGAAAGATGCCTAATAAGGAGGTTTGAGAAAACTTAAATCAGATGCTTTTATTAAACATCAAACCAAACATTTTCTATGCGATTTGTATGAAATAAAGACTAAATGACGTCATAGTTTCTTGGAGTCTAAAAGCGCTCTTAACATTTTCTAAAATTACATTAAAATGGATACATATGATCAATGACAAGTGATATTATCGTGACGTTTTATATGCAATACATTTTTTTTTGACCCAGGAAACTTCCTAACTGGCCTACCTAATCAAGTCTACAACATTATCAATATACCTATGCAGTTGTATCTGTGTAACTTAATTAAGGCCAAGAAAACAAGGGTCTAGTCGCTCCCGTCTCCGAATTACTCATTAATCAAATGAAACGGCAGGATATAGATAATTCTAATTAGCGACACTGTTTGTAGAGGCGCGGGCAGAGTCCGGGGTGGGCAGCTGATAACGCGTCTAATTTGTCACCAGACGGTTGATAACGGATGCTGCACTTCGGAGCCAAGAGTGACCTCATCTAAAGTTCCGGCATTCTATTTTTAACGTGCGATAAGTACCTAAACGCAGACTCATAGCGCAGAGGAGCCCGGCGGGAGTGCGTATTACTGCGATTTCGCAGAAAAGAGACACTTGACGTGGTCTGTACTTGGATGGCCCACACAACTGGCATAAAAATTTATCAAGCTCCTCCTTGCTTCGGAAGGCACGTATAAGCCGTTGGTCCCGGCTGTCATCATTGTATGGCAGGCGTCAAGCTATGTCAGATACCCTTAGGCGGCTTGAAAAATCTGAAACCAGTTTTGGCCACTTCACGCTCGAAAAAAATCGAAGACGTCTTTTACAATTTTCTGTCTATAGTTGACCTGACCCTAGATCTTGCTGGAACTGGAAAAGCTTATCTAAAGGTAAATATTATATATCAACTCACAGATAGAAGAATGTACCAAATAAATCAGTCGCGTCAGCCAAAATTACAGTAGGTACCTATTATACAGGTTTGTCTGATGCTTTGATCAACTATATTCATGCAGTAGATATACCATTTTATAAATACTTACCTGTTTTAAATCGATTTCACAATGATTATCGTATTACTATTTTAAATAGTTTTATGAAAAATCTCTAAAATCTTAGTCCCTGAATCTAACATGGTGACTAGAACATAATATTTTACACTATTGATTCAAAATCGTTTAAGTATTAGTTATATTCTTACTTAAGTCCTAGGCAGTGTGAATGTACACTTAAAAACGAAGCATTTGCCGATAACAGCTTGTGCATAATTGTGCCTAACTTTATCATTAATTGAGAAGGTATAGATGTAGCCGCGGAGTTAAAATGTTAATTGTGGTCCTGATAACATTAATTAGACGAGCGTCTGAAGATAAACCTTGCCAGGACCTGCGGTGCCGCTCGCTTTTGATTCCAGACACAGAATAAATAATAGTAGGTATAAGTACTCCAGACTGAGTACCCACCTACTTTGTTGACTAGGTATCTGTCTGTCGGCACTCAAAGGCCTAGTACCTACAATATTAAGTTTAGTGTATCGCTACCAATATATATTTAGTTTTATTCTATGTTGTTTTACAACTTTGATACCAATTTATGAAAGGTTTATCAAATGTCTAAGTTTTGGGTTTACCGGACCATTCTAGGTCTATGATTAGACAAATATATAAAACTGACTTCTTATAGAAACTGTAACTAATATTTTACTATATGTATATGTGTTCCTAGAGAAATTCAAATTCTTTTTTTTTTTTTTGGAAACGCAATATTTTAGTTAGTAATCTTTGAGAAATCTTGTCTGTTGTTATTCTACGATTAGGTATTAAAAAGCGAATATATTACGTATCTTATCAACTCTTTTCGGAAATGTCACTAATTCCATACTGTAATCTTAATTTATGATAAGCAACCTCAACTTAAAAATATCAATGGGCTGATAACAAAATCACTGCCATTTGCCTAGTTCTAATTAAAATCCCAGTAAACGAAATCTCTCGTTATGCAGGCTCCGCATATTTTGTATGACTGACACAAGTCGCCAATAACATCATAATCATAGGGATAGCACATAGGTCTGGAATTTTTTTTACTGCGTAAAATTTAATGAGATGTCATGTGTATATGTAGTAATTGACGGAGCGAGGCTAGCGTCTCAGTTTCGATTTGAGATGGTCATAAAATTATTGCTTTTGTCCCTATGTCAATCGCATACACAGGTCGCATATTATCTCAACCGATCCTCATTGAAAATTTGTAATTAAGTTCGACAAATTAATACATAAAAATAAAATATTATATGTTAGCCATTTTCATTTTTTTAATTGCCATATAACTTTTCAATTTTATTGTCCGAACAACTTCATCCGATAACCTTCGAGAGTGCGATGCAAAGACAGACGCGAGGTCTACAGCTCACAGGGCTAAGGAGAGAGAGAGAGAGAGATAGAGAAAAGCAAATGCTTGCTCACCCTCGTTGGCGTCTAGGTTGTCAGGCGGCAGGTACTTGTCGACGTACTTGTCGGCGGTGCAGAGCGCGCGGTCCAGCGCCGTGGCCGTGGCCGCCGTGACCCGCGAGTCCAGCACCGCGCTGCCGAGCTGCTTCACCGAGTCCGCGCGCCGCAGCACGTACTGCCGCGTCTCGGAGTACATCTGACGAGTGGGGAATTTCATTAAATTTCATAAAGGTTTAGTAAAGGCACAGAAACTCCAAGGTTCTCGCCTTGTAGAGGCGGCTGCAGCTCAACACCATTCACAAGTTGAGAACGGGGAACAGGTACGGGGACGAGCAGGCATATTGCGTGGAACCCTAAGAGTCTTCGTTCTGTATGTAATACTTATAATCATTCTGTGATATAGGAACAGATCGCGAGACTACTACAGAGAGAAATTATAGCGTAAACAGCTGTGCTGTGTTTTCAGGCAAAAATTAAGTTACTGTCACAAGCCAGCCATGGATCCGGGCTAGTCGTTTTCATAATGCCGCTCATCCCACTGAAAACACCCTGAGCTGTTCCGTCTCATCACATGAAGAACAAAATACCATCACCGAAAGCGTTGGTAATTTAATGTCTTACAATTGGAATGTAAGACAGTAGCTATTCAGCGCGGGAATGCAGCCAGTGTTCTTGGCACCATGCCACATGATCAGCATTTAGATTTTTAATTTAGATTGTAATTTAGATATTAATTTAGATTTTTAAATTAGTTTTTATATTTAGTTCAGTAAATATTTATTAACATATTAATTAACATATAAATCTATACATATAATAAAACAGTAAAAAAAGTGTGTCTGTACATTAAATATATTTCCAAAAAAAATATTGGGGGCGATGGAGACGTAGAAATAGAGTAAGAATTTAAAAAAAAATGTCTGTCTGTTTGTCTGTTTGTACACGCTAATCTCCGGAAATACTGGACGGATTCGAATGAAACTTTTTTTGTTATATAGCTATTAAGTCTGGGTAACATATTGGGTATAAAGGATTTTGGAAAATTGAACGCCTGATGCAGAACCATAATGGTCCAGCTAAACTATAAGAGATATAAAAATGCCACCTTAGTAAAAGTTGTTCAGCCTGATGAGCATTTTCCAGAGACATCCACGCGAACGAAGTCGCGGGCTTCGGCTAGTATTAAATAAATATTGGAATGTTCCTATACTAAATAAAAATACGTTTCTGTACCTACGTTAAAAAGAGGCATTTTTGATCGGCTTATATAAACCTTTAGGAGAAGAAAAGGATATATTGAAGTGTTATATCTACCAATATTTGTTCATCTCTAATTAAGTTAAAAAAACTAAAACTTACACTTACCGTCTGCGGTGGCAAATAAATGGAGGGCACGGTTTTCTCGACGATGTCCAGCGACTTGCACAGGAACCTGTCAAGCTGGTGGATGGGTGTCTCCAGCAACATCACGGCGGGCAGCGCCAGCTGCGCGCCCGTCGCCAGCGACTTCTCGGACATGGTGAGGTACCAGCGGAACAGGGGATTCGATTCCTGGTGGGTTCATTTTTTACAAAGGTTTTAATTTCAATCTTCTAAAAGTATGATTTATTAAAAAAATGTTTGCTTTGTCGCCGCGTCTCGGCGTGTGAACAATTAGATTCTACTTTTATAGGGTTCCGTAGTAAACAAAGAACCCTTATAGTTTCGCCATATTTGCTTGTCTATCTGTCTGTCTGCGCTAGAGCGCTAGATAGAGATTGTAAGTAGATACTAGAAAGAAAGCTGTAAGTTGGCATGGATATGTATAATAAAAAAAAACGACGGGTTGCACTCTGGGAGTGCCGGCAGAATGGAAAACTTGAATATTAACGTTGTGCATTTTTGATATTTTGGAATGGTTAGGGAATAATTTTGCACGAATTGCTTTAATTATCAGTATAAAATATTTCAAATCTTTTCTGAACCACAGTCTGTCACAAATGTCACAAGCATGACCAAATTCATTTTCAACAAAATCATTTTCAAATACACAGCAGTATGGCCACTACACAGACGGTCGAGCCATCAGCTGTCACCATCCATGGATGCGCGTAGCACGCTGTACAACAAAAACAAACACGAACATTCGCGCAAGCGCCCTGCGCCGTCTTACGAATTTTCGATCAGGTCACGTGTCCTGACGCGAGTTTAAAATTTTTTACCCATACCAAAAAAAGTGCACAACGCCGCTAAAGAAGTTTTCACTTCAAAAAGTAAGCTCGACTAACCCATTGTGAGGGATATTGTTGAATAGGTCTTTTAAAAATATTGCGAGCTTGTGAAACCATTTTTCGATTTAGGGATCCTTTTCTGAAATATTTAGTTTGCAAGTTTTTGTTAGAGTTAAGTGTCCCTCCTCTACCTACTAAACGGTTGTTTATAGACACGTGAAAAAATTCACGGCAATAGTATATATAAAGAAATTTAAAGAAAAACTATCAGAGCTTAGAAGGGTTTACAAATAAAAAAATATAGGCGACCGACTTTAAAAAGTACTCGGAAAAGTAAATTTTGAAGTGAAAACTTCTTTAGCGGCGTTGTGCACTTTTTTTGGAATGGGTAAAAAATCTAAAACTCGCGTCAGGAAACGTGACCCTGATCGAAAATTCGTAAGACGGCGCAGGGCGCTTGCGCGAATGTTCGTGTGTGTTTATGTTCGACGTGCTAATAAAATGTCATGTTTGTGTACGATAGCCCAATAAATAAATATTGTATTCTACCACATAAATGAGAGTACTTTTATACTGATAATTAAAGCAATTCGTGCAAAATTATTCCCTAACCATTCCAAAATATCAAAAATGCACAACGTTAATATTCAAGTTTTCACTTCTGCCGGCACTCCCAGAGTACAACCCGTCGTTTTTTTATACAATTTTTCTTTAGACATTCTTCGTCCCTTTGATCATTGCCATGCATTGACATTGCGTGTGACCCAATACGCACGGAGTGAGCACTCATTAAGGCCATACCCAAATTTTCCGGGGTCCAGTGGCGCCGCCATTTAAAATAAATCATTTAAAAGGAAACGGAGATATCATTCAAAATTGTGTTTTGGTCAAGCCCTAGATAACCCATAAAACTATTTTATGAACTACTGTTTATAATTTAAAGTGCGAACGTGAAGCTTTTCTACGCACATTAGCTAAAAGTGGCCGTTTTTCGCAAATGTGCGTAGAAAAGCTACACGTTCTCACTTTAAACTACAAAAAGTAGTTTAAAAAATACTTTGAATGGGTATCTAGAACTTGACCAAGACACAATTTTAAATGATATCTCCGTTTCCTTTTAAATGATTTATTTTAAATGGCGGCGCCACTGGACCCTGGAAAATTTGGGTATGGCCTTAATGAGTAACTTGTAAGTAACAAAATTAAAATGTATTTTTAACAAAAATCTTTTTGAATTTTTCTCTATATTGTGTGATTGAAGTGAAAGTCAGAAGATTGACAAAATTTTCAAATTTCGTAAAATTGTTTTATGCTGATGCTCTAAGCAGTATTTGAAGTCCCGAATGATATAAAGATGTGTACATGTATATACCTTGATCCTGTGGTAGATCTTCTCCGTGACGTCGATGCCAGTCTCCACGATGGGGATGGCGGCGACCCGCGACACCGCCTCTAACCGCAGCATCGGCTTTTGTACGGTCGGCACTGCGGAAAACAAAAAAAATATATAATAATAGCTATTTATGGCCATACCCAAAATTTCCAGGGTCCAGTGGCGCTCCCATTTGAAATAAATCATTTGAAAGGAAATGGTGATATCATTTAAAATTTCGTCTTGACCAAACCCTAGATAACCCTTTAAAGTATTTTATGAACTTCTGTTTATAATTTAATGTGCGAACGTGAAGCTTTTCTACGCACATTAGCTAAAAGTGACCGTTTTTCGCAAATGTGCGTAGAAAAGCTTCACGCGGCGTACAAAAGCTTAAGGCGCTCGCCTCGCTTGAAATATCTTGTTTAAAAGTAAATATGGTAATAATTAAAAAATTTACTTCCGACAATTTGTAGAAAGCTTTAAATTATTTTATGAATAACCTTTGAAAGTATTATTGATAATCTGTCTAGTTTTAGAACGAGTTATCGCCCGCTAGAGTGGCCGCTTTTGGCGAAAACCCGTTTTAAAACAAGATGGATTAACGCAATTACTTTCAAAGGTTATTCATAAAATAATTTAAAGGTCTTTCTACAAATTGTCGGAAGTCAATTTTTTAATTATCACTTAAGTACTTTTAAACATTTCAAATGAGGGTGCCAATTCTGCTATCATTTCGCCTTAATAAGTAGTAAAAAAATGGTTAATAATAAAAAAAACTGGAGCTATGGTGTTTTTATTATTTTCTGTTGAACTTTTGGAGGTATTTTCATTGAGCTCTTTAATTTTGGACGAAAAAATTTTTAGATACAGGCTTTAGAAGGATTAGATACAGACAAACACCCGAACGGTGCTCGTGACTCGTGCAACGAATTTCTTCCCAACCGAGTGAACGACCATTATTCGTTATTTTTAAATCATTTTTAGCATTATTTTTACAAAATTCTAGAAGAACAAGTGAAAATGGACTTATTATAAAACTAAGTACCTGGGCGACCGAGCCTTGCTCGGTTACATCTCAAACATTAACTAAACATTAACTAACTGCCTCCGTGGTGCAGTGGTTAGAGCGTTCGGCTCATACCCGGAGGTCGCGGGTTCGATTCCCGGCGGGGGCAACGACTTTGTGTTGTTGTCCTAGTTTGGTCAGGACATTGTAGGCTGTTCACCTGATTGTCTGATAAGTAAGATGATCCGTGCTTCGGAGGGCACGTTAAGCCGTCGGTCCCGGTCACTGTCTTTGATATTGGTCGTTACCTCAAACCATGTCAGAGGCCTTTAAGGCGGTTTAAAAACTCTGACACCAGTGTTAGTCACTAACACACGATGAGAAGAAAGACAATTTTTTTTTTAACTTGTCTAAATACAAGTATATTAAGTCACCGAGTGGGATTCGAACCCGTAACACTCTTTCTAGCGGTCGGTATCCTTAACCGCTGAGCTAAAAACAAGGCGGTCGGCGCGATGAAATTAGCGACCATACTCTACGTGAAAAGAAAATGCATGAAAACTCGGTAAACACGCGTTTTCCCAAACATAAGACTAATCTAGATCGATTGTTTACCCCCGAAAACCCCATATACCAAATTTCAGCGAAATCGTTAGAGCCGTTTTCGAGATCACGGAAATTTATAAATATATACTAGCTTTTCGGGCGCTGCGCGGGCTGCAAGCAGCCCGCGGTTTTTCGTGCGGCTGTTGAGATATCTTTCCAGTTTAGAAAATGGGTAAAAACTGCAGTCAGTAAAGGAAACATCAAAATATGTGTGGGGGCGGCCATCTTGGATCCAAAATCTGATTACAGTTTCGAGTTCCGCGGGGTGCTTTACCCCCATGTACAAAATTTCAGACCCTTACGAAGTCCCAGTGAGACGTTACAAACGAAATAAATTTAATTTTCTAAAATCCAGACACCATCTTGAATTCCAAAAAAAAATACATATTTGGATTTTTGGGCTCAAAGTACATATAGAAATCGATTTTCAGCCAAATCAGAGGCAGTTAACTTTCGGCGGCCATCTTGGATTTCCAAAAATTTAAAAAAAATGCGGTGCTTGTGTTCTGGCTCGGGCTTCGCCCTCGCCCGCAGCTCGCCCTTCGGGCTCGCATCACTCGGCCTCCGGCCTCGTGAAAATTACTTGGGGGGTTAAAAAAAAGGGGGGAGGGGGGGGGGGGGGCTCGGCCTTCGGCCTGCGGCCTCGCAGGGGTGATTTGATTTTGGCCTTTGGCCTCAGGCTGCCAGAAGTTACTTGGAGGGCCGTTTGTATGAAATTAGTATGGGGAAAGATTGTCCATGTATGGCGGCCATCTTGGATTTTGAAAAAAATCAAAAAACAAATGACGCTCGTCAAATTGCTTACAACCCCCTACATTTTGGAAAAAAAATCACGCCCCCAACCCTAACCGTCTTCGCAGGCCGTACCCCTTACACATCAGGTTTCCGCAAATCCTCAAATGTCAGATTTTTCTGGTACTTACTGGAGCACCCTCTATACGACCACACATCAATCCAAACCCCACCAACCCGGCAACAGGGCAAACAACTCTGTCAGTGAGTCAGTCAGTGGTATTGTAGGTTTATATATTATAACTAGTTTTTCGGGCGCTGCGCGGGCTGCAAGCAGCCCGCGGTTCATCGTGGGGCTGTTGAGGTAGGCTAAGATATGTTTCCAGTTCAGAAAATGGGTAAGTTTGTATGGAGGAAAATTGTCCTTGTATGGCGGCCATCTTGGATTTTGAAAAAAGTCAAAAAACAAATGACGCTCGTCAAATTGCTTACAACCCCCTACATTTTGAAAAAAAAATCACGCCCCTCACCCTAACCGTTTTCGCAGGCCGTACCCCTTCCATATCAGGTTTCTGCAAATCCTCAAATGTCAGATTTTTTTGGTACTCACTGGAGCACTCTCTATACGACCACACATCAACCTAAACCCCACCAACCCCGCAACAGGGCAAACAACTATGTCAATCAGTGAGTCAGTCAGTGAGTGGTAAAACAAGAATTGCTCATTTAAAGGTATAAGATAAAAGAAACAAAACTTTGCCCGCCATGGACCTTGGTACATTTTAAACTTAATTCAAGAAATTTGTAAATAATTTGCAATAACTTGCGTCAAGGCTAATATAATTATTGCGTAAAGCAGTGATGCCAGATGGGGGGATTCCCTGCAAATTCGAGGGCTTTTTCTTCCTTCGGGTTCGACAGCGGACTGTATAGTTTCGCTTCACGTCTATACAGTCCGCTGTCAAACTACAAAATATTTGCTGTGATAAGACTGATTGTAAGTTTAATTATAAGACCTCATGTAAAACTCTTATTAGCAAATAAAGATATTTGTATATTTGTATTTGTCGAACTTTCTAAATGATATTTTCAGGCAGTCAAGATTTAACACTAAAGTATTGAAAAAAGAAGAGAATTATAGAATTATTACGACGATACGACACGACTACGAAATAACGAATATGAAATGCAAATATTTATTAACAATCAATCATCTTTCGCAGTAGAAAAATGTCGTATACGACTGAAAACTGCCGGTGACCACTTCGTTACATCAGGCTGCCAGATGTACAAGTCGATGAAATAGTTTTATAATGAGAATTGTTTTACGAAATCTTTAAAATAAAGTCAGGATTTAAATAAAAAAATATTGACTCTATGATATAAGAAAACCATAGGAGTGGTTTTGTGAGATAAGAAAAAGTTATAATTAGCAATTATTGAACAACAAAGTAATGTAAGTGCTATTACTTGTAGGTCTTACATCACTCGCTTATCTCGTGGCTGCCGAGCGGTACATTCTCGTTCACTATACGACGAATTAGTGGCAAATTTCTTAAATAATATATTTTAAGTTCAATTGTGCCACGGCCCGCGGTGGTCAAAGATTTGTTTCTTTTTTAGTTTTTTAATAAGTCTACTTTTTGGAGAGTGACTTATTTAAATAATGATCAAGACTTATTTGAAACCTCTTTGAATTGTATATATCATTATTTAAAAAGTTTTAATAACTTCATAACTTTTGGCTACAAGAAAGTAATATTTTCTACACAATAAAAAAAAACTTATTAAAAATTGGAACAACTTGTACCTCTCAGCCATGAAGGTTTTAAAGACAGTGTCAGTATGTACGTTTTAATTCGCTGTTAATTCATTATAACATACCATGGAGTTAGTACATACCCTTTGCTGGACTCCCCTGGCTCTGACTGACAGCTTGTAAGTACGCCTCAGCTTTCTTAGCAATAGACCCCTTCACCTTCTTATTCATCCCGAAAGCACACGAGCCATTGAACGACTTCTTATATACATCACCGTTGCCCGCCATTTTAGTCGTCACTGTTATTTTAGCGCTATATTCAAACGTCATTCGATTTATTTTCTACGAATTTAAAATTAGAATATTTTATTTTTAATTCGACACGATGGATGTTGACAGTGTTTTCTCACGTCGTCAAATGATCAAGACTCGTGGTTTATTGTAAGGGGTTATCTGGGTGGTTTTAAAACATCAACATATCTGTAATAAGTTAATGAGACAATCATGCTCAAGTACAAATTGAGAATTAGGTCATCGACTTAATTGGAGATGACGTACCTATGTTAACTTGTACAGCGGTGACATACTGATCTCGAATTCTTAGGGTAAGATTTAGAGAATATTGAGGCAAGGGTTTGTTTTACAGATTTTGTGTATGATTATTAGCCAATTAAAAAAAAAACCAACTAGAAAATCGAGTTAAAATCCATGCAGCGCATAAAACCAAAGATCCAAAAGTCCACATACGATCAAATAACTATTAATTTATTAAGTTAACCTAATAGGTTCGAATGTGTGTCTGAATGTTAAAAATTCTCTTCTAATAAATGTCCAAAAACTTTAAAAACGAATTTATCCGGTGACAAAAACCAGGTAGTCGAAGGTGGTAACTCACTCGTAGCAAAGCTACGCCACAGAATAAATACTTGGCTACGCGGCTACGTGGAGTTGCGAATATTTCGATTTCTTTTTTCCTAAACCTAAATAAAGTGTCATATTATTATAACGATATATTTTAAACCAAGCAGTTTTTAAAATACAAGCAGGATGCATCTACGAAGAGCTACGGAGTTGCTACGAAAAGACACCAACGCGCCCCTAGTTTCAAGCTGTATATTTTTATACTCCGCTTGGTTTGGTATTTAAATAAATGTAAACAATCTTGACATGCCTTTTTATTAAAATATACACTTTAAAAATCAGTGACATTGCAAATTACAAATTTTATTATGTAATTTATAATTTATAACATAGTTAATTTGTAATTTGCAAAATTATTGATTTATAAAGTGTATATTTCAATAAAAAGACATGTCAAGATTGTTTACATTTATTTAAATACCTAACCAAATGGAGTATAGACTCCGCACTTACTGAATGGTTTGTTTGTTTTTCATGTGTGTAATTAAGTGGGCAACACTGGTGTCAGGCTACCTTAAGGCATCTGACGTAGCTTGACGACTGCCATACAATGATGATAGCCGAGACCAACAGCTTATACGTGCCTTCTGAAGCACGAATTAATGGTAATTTTTATTTTTATCAGGTTACGTTTTATTACGTTTTAATTAATATACAATTACTTTAACACCTGTGCTACTTTCTCATACTTTAGGACTAGGTCATTTTGTTCCAGTTGAATCGGGCAAAAAGTTTAGCCCATCTGCGCTCCTGTTAGTCAAATCACGAAGCCGTGATATATACCTTATAAAAAGTAAGTTATGTGTTTATAGATATTACTAAATGCGTCTGTTTTGTTTTGGGTTTGGATTTTTCTGCTGATCTTTCGACCAACTATCACTTATGGTAGACAATGCCTAGGGTCTGGTCACGGAGACGGAAGGAGGTCGATGGAACTAAGTAATATAACGACGCAACTCCATCGAGTTTGGGATTATTTCATTTGTCTTAGTAAATACTTTGGCCTCACAATAAAAACTTGTACAAAAAAGTTTTTTTTCTAAAAACTTATTATTTTTGAAGAAGACCTACATAAACATAAGTATGATATGTTTTTTTTTGTAAAATTGACGTGTAAATTATGAATAATAAATTAGCATTTTTTGTATTTTTTCATATTAACTAATATATACTGTTTGGCAAAGGCTTTAATATATCTTTGATACATAGTAGACTCGTAAATAGTATTGAAAGCAAACGCTCACATAAAACTTGTGGAGAGCTATGTTACACTGCTATGTGTATATGTGTAACGATGTGTACACATTAACTTGTACCGGAACTCATGTTATCATTATCGCGCGGGCTCAACTTTAAACCCTTATCTTAAGATGTCTGCTTCGGGAAAAATACTGGATACCTTTGTACTTTGATTTATCTACCTTCATGATCTTCTAAAGAAAAAACTTTGAATGTAGATAGCAGCTTCTTTTCCCGCGCAGGTCGTATAAGCATAAGCCGATCGAAATGGGCGGTATTTTTATGGTTCCGTACCCAAAACGTAAAAACGAGACTCTATTACTAAGACTTCGCTGTCTGTCCGTCTGTCTGTCACCAGGCTGTATCACAAGAATCGCGATAGTTAGATAGTTGACATTTTCACAAATTATGTATTTCTGTTGCTGCTATAACAACACATACTAAAAACAAAATAAAATAAATATTTAAGGGGGCTCCCATACAACAAACGCGATTTTTTATTGATAATGGTACTGAACCCTTAGTGCGCGAATCTGACTTGGCCGGTTTTTTTACGTGGTTCACAAACTGGTAGACTCATGACATTAAATGTCACTACCTCATAGAAGTGAACACAGCTTGCACACAAAATATATTAGCGCGACAACCGTGCGGCAGTTTTTGACAGTTTGTGACCGATTAACACGTGTCACGCGACCGTTTGCGAAAGTCGGCGACCGTCGCGCGACACAGGTCAGCGACAGTCGCCGACAGTCGCCGATCGTCGCGGGTAAACTGTCACTGGTCTGTAAGAGAGCTTAGGTTAACTAGTAGTTCGTCTCGAACTGTGAATTTACGAACCCTGTAACTCGATGATCCCGTGACTGATTTGGCTCATTTTCGAACCATAATATTCTACTGGCTTATACTAATATTTATTAAATTCACATAGCGCGACGAATCGATGGGCAATGGGGCAAAAAGGTTCTCGAATAGCGATCACGTACTGGTAAGCGAAGCGTAGGACACCCACCCACAAGGTGGTCTGACGATCTTATGCGGCTGAAATGATGATGATGATGATATGTATTATTCTATACGTTCCAACCGAGCTCCATCCAACGTCGAACAAACATACATACAAACGCCGATTTTAAGTAGACTCGGAGAACTTCACTCGCTCGTTCAAAAGTGCTGTTTTTGTTTTGATCCGTTCTGAGTACAGCGTAGAGCATTTCTTTACGTATTTACATCAACACGTGTGTTGCCTTTGCTGGGTAGTTTATTATGTACATTTTGTACTAACTTATTATAAAATAATTGAAAATAGCGAGCATACAAGACGATTTATATTTATTGTTGTAGGTAGTCCTGTTATTTTATAACGGCGAGCTTATCTGTGCTCGTTTATCAGCGCCAACCCTTGAACTTCCATTCATCGCAATCAGAATAACTCGTGAAGCTACCAGAGTTTTTAATGTTTTTAATGAAAAAAATATAAGCGATATTGAACAAATATTTTTGTTCAGCTACTTAGTTTAAAAAGCTAATGAAACTCCGCGGCGTCTGTCAACGTTGTTGTGTTGTTTTATTGTTTTTGTTTATGTTTTATTTCATTTATTTATCTTTCTATCGTATTACTTTAACAGTTTTGCCACCATACTAATTATATGAGATAACATGATTATTCTACATGCATTTAACATAAATATTTAAAAAATCTAATTCTAATATTATTCAGTTATAATGTCGTTCCCTTATTGTATGTCATGGCAATTTAATTTTCCCATTAAAATATCACTATGCATGTATGTTGTTGTGTTATGTTTCATTTAATATTTCTATAGATTTTTATACCTAAATACTTAGTTTAAACTAAAAACCACAATCTGCTCACGTGACCACAAGTTTTACGCCTACCTCTTCTCCTTAGCTTACGGTTAGCTACTTATACCTAGTTTTTGTATTTTTCGCCTAAGTTTTTAGTGAACAAATGAATTTCTGTTAACTTGTATAGTAATGCGTTAGTATATTTTTATAATTCTTTGTTAAAAATACAATCTAGAAGTCTGTATAGATTTAGATAAAGAAGGCGGCACACCATGCTCCGTTTGACTATTTTAAGTAATAAAAAAAGCAACTTAGGAATAAAACACATTTAAGATACAATATATAAATACAATAAATTAGTTTAAACACTTACTTATTGTTATTTAGGCCTGTCGAAGTTTCTCGAGACAGATATAGAGGCGGCAGTGGGACACAGATACTGCAGAGCACTGATGTAGGAGACAAGTGATGGCTCGCGGACGCAGCGGGCATAGACACTAAAGAGCGCTACGGACATTATTATAATATGATTATAATAAGTTAGTCGGTGGGTCAGGTCTCAAGCCATAAGAAGGTCAATGTACTCGTTCCCTTCAATTTATTTTTTCTAAGTTTAGCAACTCCTTAGGTCAAAATCTGAAACCTTAAATTTGATCAATTTTATGAAATAAAACTACTAAATCAATTATCATATCCTACTTCCTACTAATATATTATAAACTAGCTGATGCCCGCGACTTCGTTTGCGTGGACTTTAGGACTCCGCCATATGTAAAAAAATATGGTCATCAGGCTGAAAAACTTTTGCTAATGCGTCATTAATGTATATTTCTAACAGTTTAGCTGCACCATTATATTTTTGGTTAAGGTGTTCCAGATCTTCGAGTTTTATACCTCAACAATAAAAGTTCATCATATTTCTTATTATGTTTCTGGACCAAGTGTTCCAGACTTCGATTTTTATACCTCAACAAAAAATGCTCATCAGGCTGAACGACTTTGGCTAAGGCGTCATTTTATATTTCTTATAGTTTAGCTGGACCATTATGGTTCTGCATCAGGTGTTCCAGATCTTAGATTTTTATAACTCAACAAAAAATGCTCAGCGGGCTTAAAAACTTTTGCTAAGGCGTCATTTTCATATTTCTTGTCGTTAAGCTGGACCATTATGGTTCTGCATCAGGTGTTCCAGATCTTAGATTTTTATAACTCAACAAAAAATGCTCAGCGGGCTTAACAACTTTTGCTAAGGCGTCATTTTCATATTTCTTGTCGTTAAGCTGGACCATTAAGTTTTTGCATCAGGTGTTCTAGATCTTCGATTTTTATATCTCAACAAAAAATGTTCATCAGCCTGAACTACTTTTGCTAAGGCGTCATTTATATATTTCTTATAGTTTAACTGGATCTTTAAGGCTCTGCATCAGGTGTTCCATTTTCCAAAATCAATTATAGCCTATATGTTGCTCAGGCTTAACAGCTACATAACAAAAAAAGTTCCATACGAATCCGTCCAGTATTTCCTGAGATTGGCGTGTACTAACAGACAAACAATCGCCCATAGAAAAATTATCTTTAAACTTTAAATGATGATAACTTTTTTATCTGACAACAGATTTCGATGAAACAAAGCCTTTATGTTGCTCAGGGATGAGCTTAATCTTTTAGTGAAAACCGCGTAAAAATCTGTTCAGTAGTTTTAAAGATTAGCGAGTACATACAGACAGACAGACAGACAAAAAAATCAAAAAAATCTTTTTTGTGTTCTGTTACTCTTTTCTTATCGCCCACATCCATTTTTTGTAATTTTTATCAAATGTACAGACACGCGGTTCCTACTGTTTTATTATATGTATTGATATTGATTGATGTGAAAGTGAGTTTGTATATTTGTTTGTTATCACGTCACGCTTTAACCACTGAACCTGTTTAGATGAAATTTGATGTGGATATAGCTTGATACTCAGGGAAGGACATAGGACAGTTTTTACCTTCTAATTCCCACGGGGAGCGAAGCCCACGGGCACAGCTAGTAAATAATAAATTCTTGGTGTTGCATTTATATTCTAACCACATTAAATCAGCCCTGTTTAACTACTTAGTTGTATTTTTTGATTTCTCTATTTCACGAGTATAGGTATGTTAAAAAATATATCGGAAGTGGGTTAGCTAAAAATTGTTTTCTCGTTTACATAGTTTTTGACCTTCCAGTTGTTGGTAGCCTATAAATTTTTTGATATAATAAAGTTATTGCAAATACATTTTGGAAATCCTTAGGGGAGGCCTATATCCAGAAGTGGGCTGATATTATGATGATAATGATAGTAAATAAATAAAAAAAACAAATTACGTGTTTTAAAATATCAATTTGAAGTTGGGAGAAATTATGACCTATTTACTCCGCTGTAAGCGGTTTTCTTTTCTATGAACGCTGCCGCTGAGACAAACGAACGACTGATAAAAATATGTTTACCTCCATTATGTATATCTTCGCTTACCGCAAACTATACTTACTTAATTGACCTAAGAAAAATATTTGAATGAGTTCACATTTTTTAAAATCTTTTCTGAACACCCGTACAAAGCGTGCGTTTCACCATACTTTACGCTTTACGTAGTAAAAAGAATTCTATGTCTATGCTTAACGTAACCTGTTTCTTCCAGCATTGGTTTCAATTTAAAAAGGCATCATACACCATCTAGCAAATTTAGTAAATTTTGAACTTGTAGTATGTTTTTGATTCAATTCAACTTATATGGTTTAATATTTATATGTTAATTAATATGTTAATAAATATTTACTGAACTAAATATTAAAACTAATTTAAAATCTAAATTAATATCTAAATTACAATCTAAATTAAAAATACTAAATTAAAAATCTAAATGTTGATCATGTGGCATGGTGCCAAGAACACTGGCTGCATTCCCGCGCTGAATAGCTACTGCAATCCTCTGCGCGAGATATGAGCCAACCCTCTTGTCACCAGTGGCGTCGACAAGCCGAGGGGTTATTTTTTTAATATTTTTTTTTGTACTTGGACCCCACGGACCAAGAGTTTCGACGCCAAGCGGAACAAAAATATATTCATTAGATAAAGAGGAATATTTTCGCCGTTTGGCGTCTTCTGCTGCTTCAGCCGCGGCTCCAGCCCTTGACACAGTCGCCCCGAGGCGAGAAGGGGCAACCGTATCGACGCATGTCGCGTCCCACACGAGTGACAAGGGTTAAACCATCTGGACGCTTGCCATCATCGCGAGTTATTCCTACAGGTTCTAACACATTAGGGATATCGATGGCGGCAAGCGCCCTTTTAACGATATTGTTAATGGAGCCGTGGCGTAAAAATCTGCTGGCACTGCGTTGGCAGTGTAGCCCGTGGAGTCCGTTCCTGTCGACGACACTGCCACATAAACATAGATGGCGTTTGACAATGGCAGCACCCAATTTAAGTCCAACGATAATTCGAAAACTGCCATTGTCGAAAAGTGTTCCGAGGTTGGCGGAGGGGAGTGCGTGTAACGTCCTGATTCATGTTCAGAGACGGCAAGAAGCCTTGCGCGGTCTAAATCACTGACAGAATTTTGAACCAGATAGTTATAATCTCTCTGGCATAAATCTAATAAAAGGCATCTGAATTTGTCAAATAGCCGAAATCTTAGCATGTTTTTCGAAGTAGGAAGGAGCCTAGCTCAAATATCATGGCGCTAGTGGTCATCTGTGGTGGTCACCAATCCAAGTACAGACCACGCTAGGGTATAATACAAACCACGTTAAGAGTACTATTGCCTCAGTAGAAAGAAAGAAATAAATAGTACTTTCGCCGGGCAGTTAAACTCCTCAAGTCTTTCTTATCGAGCGTGTTAATTGTTAACACTGGTGTCAGACTTTTCGAGCTGATGTAGACTTATTGTCATCTTTCTTCACCGGAAGCAGAAAGAAGTGGTATAAGAAAATTACCGTACATGTGTAGTACTGAGGAATTACTCCATAAAAAATACGTTAGTCATACGATAGTGACTTTCTATTTATATGTCAAACCAAATAAGACTCTATCATCCATCATACGTTAGTGCCCAACTCCAGTGATGCTTAACACTGAAACGCGGATACGCAGTAACGTTCGTCTTGCGTACTGCTTTTGGAGTAACCCCCCAGTGGCATATTCGCGTCTATTGAGAATTGAATACGTGCCTCTTATACGCACAGCACGGCGTGCCTTGGCCGCTTTGTTTCGGTATACTGGCTAAGTACTTAAATAAAAGGCATCTACTATGGCTTAACTATAAAACAGACGATCTTCGTGGCGTAGTAGTCACCATGCTAATCCGCCACCCAGAGGTTCCGGGTTCGATCCCGGTTAGAGCAAGTTGGAAAATGGCCCTTTTCAAATTGTCCTGGGATTTGGATGTTTATTTATATATGTATTTGTTCTAAAATATGCCATCGTTGAGTACCCCATAACACAAGTCTCGAACTTACTTTGGGGCTAGCTCAATCAGTGTAATTTGTCCCTATATATTTATTTATTTATAAATCTTTGACGTTATCTAAAACATTCTCCAGTCGAAGACATTATCCGATAAAAAACTGTTGTTTCTAATAGTTCGATAAAAAGCTCATATAACTATCTAGATACCCTTCATAAAAACATCATCACAAAGTAAAATATTTAAAAAGATACGTATGACTACGAAAATTCGCAATTTTCCCGGTTTTAACTATAGAATTGTCAAATCGTGATCAATATCTTACAAATATGTAAATACATCTATCGGCGTGTTATCGTCATCCGCAATTAATATCCTTATCTAGATGGAGCGGCATCGATATGACATTAGGGTGGTCGTACATTAGATGTTATAAGTTGGAACTTGTCACCATACATTTAGAACGCAATAAAAACAATTCTAGATATGGACCTAGAATTGTTTTAATAGAAAAGCATAGGCTTTTAACATAATTTTAAGATGGTTTTCCTCTAGGTTCTATGTGGATTTCCAGTGCCTTCTTCTGTTCATATCTGGATATACTAAAGGTACATTTAGACGTTGGACGGTTGTTGTTCTTGCCTGTTGCATACCATTTTTTAAAGCAATAAATGATTTGTATGGCTGACTTTTCATTTAGACCAAGCAAGTTATCTATCATGTGCTTCAAAATTCCTCTGTGGCCTAAGTGGTCATTATGCCAGGCTGTTATCTGGAGGTCCCGGGTCCGATCCCCGGTCAGGTTAACATGGAAAATTATCTTTTTCAGATTGGTCTTGGATGTTTATCTATATAGTTATTTGTTATAAAATATAGTATCATTATTATCCCATAACACAAGTCTCGAATTTACTTTGGGGCTCGTTGAATCTGTGTGTGTGTGGGTGAAAATTGTATGCAACAGGCAAAAAACTTGCACGTGTAAGACGGATTCCCAAGAATAGCCCAAAATAACTAAAACGAGTGTTGGCCACTGACAATACCTCAATAGACTTGACTGGCACTGGTTTGGAAATTCCTAGGAACTACTTAGCCGCATTTATCAATTGGATATATGTAGCACTAGTCTTATCGATGTGGGAATATGATAATTACGATTCTATAAGTGAATGCGAATAATCTTATCTAAATGCTGACGCCGATGTCACCAAAATGTATAATGATTCAGTATTCAATATTTGTGTATGTGTTCAGACTTCCTGATTGCAATCAAAGGAACTAAGTACTGTGCAATTGTGCTTTTTTATTATTGAAATATAGTATCTTGATTATTTGAGTTGTGATATTTGTGTGTTTAGTTGGCAATTGAATAAAATTACTAAAAGCATGTGAAATGGAGATTTACGGCCGCCTGGCAGCTGTGGTGCTGCTTCTGATGGCAGCACAGAAGGTTGATGCACAAGCCTGTAAGCCCTAGTACCTATAGTAAACGTGTTAAACGATATAATATGATTTCGTCCGCTATAGATATAACTGCTGTCACCAAAACACACCATTGTAGAATGTAGATTCTATCTATAACTTTCTTGCGAATCTGTTAGCGGCTGACACTACAGTCAGATTTTGATTTTTGTTTATTATACACATCAACGACTATCATAGTACGGTAGCAACCATGATCAATAGTTTAACCAGGAATATCAGCTACAATAGTCAAACTTTTTACCTCTTACTTCATGAGTCAAACAGTGCATTCAAGGGTAGATCTTCGTTACGGCATACGAGAGGTGAATAGAACTTGCATTGTCCTTTTAGCTGGTACCTACTGCCTACGCAATTCTTTGCATGCACTTTGCAATGCGTAACAATAGCGCACATTATTGACCCATCAAACTACTACTTGCCCTCAAACTTCTCACTAGAGATTCCATGCTTGCAATACTTACTTGAAGAAGTATACTTAGCTAATGTAGGGTGGAATTGTAATTGAGCCTCTAGAAATTGACTTCTAAATTCAAAAAACTGTCTTCTTTTTGACCAGTGATTACGAAGATGACGAAGATATATTCTTTGGGATCTTCGATCTTCTGAGATCGTTCAGGAGAAGAATGGAAAGTAAGATGTATATGAGTGTCGTATTACCTATCCCTCATGATAGTAGAATCATTCCCAAAACTTCGTACTTTAAAATTCTAATCGTACCGCGTGATACGTGTAGGGAGATGATAATGCATACTAAAATATACGTACTTAAATAAAAGATAGGTGATGATAATTCATTCAAATGTAATGCGTGAAGTGAACACTTGTTATTTATAATAACTGTATAATTTAATTGTTTGTCAACAGCACGATGTTCGTGGATGGAAGAGATACCAAGGCCGGATAGACCTGAACTGGCGATCCCTGATTCCACAGGCAAGTCAATGCACTAGCTAGACCTATTGACAAACCAACTTGTAACACGACAAGCAAGTGTGATCGATATCAAAGTCGTGTTACAAACCTTGTTTTCGGTAACAAAGGCATTTTATTATAAAACATACCCAGACGGAAGTTTGTCAGAAAATTCTTATCATAAAATAAAGTTTTTAATTATGGGCTAGATACGACTGAAGATTGAATAATTCTGGAAAGATTTTCATTAAGTTTTAATGATGGGAACGATCTGTGTCTTAAAATACTCGCCTTTTGAGCACCATTGACCACTTTAGACGAGACGCCTCTGATGACTAAAGTTGTCTAGGTAAATTGTACTAGTTTTGCTAGGCTTGGCGTCCGTCGGGGGTAAAGTAACGTTAATAAGGGCTGACGTGCTAAAGTTTCACATTAGTCTAATGCGAGGTCGCGTGTAAAATTTACTTTTGTAATAATTCTAGGAGTAACATGGAGTGTACGTCCCGTTTTTCCCGTGAATCCCGAGCGCGAGGACGTGTGCGTGGAAAACTATCCCATGGAAGACGGGACTACGGTGCAGGTCATCTACATGGACGAGGAGATCGAGGGAGAGGTCGTCATCGCGCGCCTCAACTATGAAGGTAATATCTTCTTCTTCTCTTAGCTCGTTCCTGATTGCACTTTGAGCGCCGCTGGCCGGCAAGATACTTTCATTGTCAAACCTTTATTTCTTTCTCCGTTGCCTATAAGCCTATAAGTTGAAATATAGGCCGCACGGCCACAAGAATCCAATTAAGTCGTTCTCAAGGTACTTTTAAGGCCTTTCGTAGATATACTTAGATTAAGGCGAATATGGTTCGAT
This sequence comes from Acrobasis consociella, assembly GCA_963555685.1. NCBI lineage: Eukaryota > Metazoa > Arthropoda > Insecta > Lepidoptera > Pyralidae > Acrobasis > Acrobasis consociella. Next base: position 2,418,229 of record OY743116.1, read on the forward strand.
GGCGCTTAACCATTGCATCTAAACACGCAGTGTGTTTCCTGGCTTTTTCTCCTCCGAAGATGATTTGCATGATGTCCATGGTATGGCAAAAACTAACCAAAGTCAAACTAACGTGCGAAGTGAGGAAAATGACTTTGGCCTACACTCTCCTCGCTGGCCAGACGGGTTGGAGAGGTCTCTTGATGTTTCTCTTGATATTAGCTTGTATTTCCTAAAGTCGTCTTCTACGACATCCACGGAAAAACCTAGAGTTGTCTACTCTGCCGGAAACCACCCGGCTCAGATTTTACTGGTGTGCTATTTTCGTGCTGGCGTCAAATCATTTCCCATTATTGAGTTTTTGACCTCTTTGTACAACAGTTACATGCTGGCTAGTAAGACGAAGTACCTAGCGCGAAACAAAAATAAATTTGATATGTTTAGTCCGCAATTCACGGTGTAATGCACCCATGCACCTTTCTAGGCGAGTTTTCAAAGATGTCAGTGATCTGTTTAGTGACACGACTGCCTTGCAAAAAGGAGTATAATGTTTTCACGGGTCATGTATGTATAAAGGCTGTTTCTTTATTCCGCCATAACTTCGAAATGCCTGAACATATTTGATTGGGGTATAGTTAGAATTCTCACATCATCCTGAGTGACCTGAGTGACTACTTACTTATATCTGATAAGTATTATTAATTTTTCGTGATTACAGGTAACACTGCTCCTCGCATCTCGGTAATATTTGGTACGTACGTGCTGCTCGGCCCGGTCATTCGGAGGTTAGAAGATGGCAACTGGTACCTCATCATCACGGAGAGGTAAGTAATACTTTTTCTTTGAAGAATTTTAATAGAAGTTGGAGCTAAGGCTCCTACATATGCAATACCTACATGTAAGTATATTAGGTTATTTTCAACAAAATTTAATTATTTTAAGGATACATTAATTCAGTCCACGATATTGGACAACTTTTCCCAAGAAACATATCGAAATATGAAAAAAATTGTACGTATTCTTATTCTTATTTGGGAAAAGTTGTTTAGTTTCACAGACTTATAGTTTCAGTATATTTTTCCAGTATATGAAATGCTCCAGGCGCACCCAAGAAAGTTTTATGTCCACCATTTTTATAGCGCGTACCCACGACTACTTATTGGTTTTGCACTTACGCCCGCTGAAACGATATCTATCTCAATATATTCATTTGTCTATTAATTCAAAAGATATAAATAGACAAACATAGTCGCTTTGTGTAATAACTAAACCTTATCAAAACATCTAGGTTAGATAGCGGACCCCGGGCTCTGAAGCGTTACCGCTAAGGATACGGAATACCGGGAATACGTTCGGATAATGATGATTTTAGCAGACATAGTAGGACGAATTTTTATTATGAATTCCAGGCAAGATTACGAGACCCCCGGCATGCAGTACTACATGCTGAACATCATCGCGGAAGGGGAGGATCTCGTGGCCGAAGTGACGCTGGCAATCGTGAACATCGACGACAACGACCCCATCATTCACGTGTTCGATTCCTGTCAATTAGAAGTAAGTGAAATTCACCTTACTTTTTACTTCCCTCGAGGAAAATTTTCCGCAATTATGCCCGAATTTGCCGGTCCAGTTTTGTGTGGGGCCGGCCTCAGTTCTCGCAGTAGCCCAGCTCCTGCAGGAAGCTTAGAACACCTGCCGGTGCCCTGCATGCTTCCGCCATCCATGGTTCCCGAATGTTCTAGGAACCTTTAAGTGAAATGCACGTATAGGTAACTAAATCAATATAAAAATATACGGGCAAATCACACAGATTGAGTTAGCCCTAAATTAAGTTCGAGACTGTGTTATGGGCACTTATGGGATACTAATTGAACGATACTATATTTTAAGATGATACATTGGTGACACTAGCGCCACCATCAGTTAAAAATCATTATTCACTGAAAACACAAATTATCAAAAAATCCGTTCTATAAGATTAAAGTTCTGGATCTGAAGTTAATTTTAAACATAATAAATTATTAAATTATATTTCCCTATAGTTACAATTTGCAAAACTGTTAGAAGTGGCCGTTTTAAGCAATATTGCAATTTGTAACTATAGGGAACTTTAATTTAATAATTTAATATGTTTAAAATTAACTTCAGATCCAGAACTTTAATCTCATAGAACGGATTTTTTGATAATTTGTGAATAATGATTTTAACTGATGATGGCGCTAGTGTCACCAATGTATTATCTTAACAAATACCTCAGTTTAATCAGAATAAGATAATTTTCCATCTTGACCTGACCACTGGCGTCACGATGGACCCGGGACGTCTATCGTGACGCCTGGCCATGACCATTAGGCCACAGAGGTCGTCAACAGAAAATATTTGACGCATTTGGTTCCATGTTCACTCATATCAAGTATCGGTACCTAATATGTAGAAAAGTTTAAGAATAGAGTAACAGAAGTGGTGATTATAGGACTCTATATATTGAAGAGAACTTTAGGTCAGCTGTGGACTGACACAAGTCGTAAACTTTACGGCTCTTGGTCAACCGTCTACTTTACGGCGTAAAGTAGACGGTTGACCAAGAGACCAAGATATCACATGTGCCCGCACCAGAATGACCATACAACGCTAGGCAGTCAAGCTATTTTATGCTTTAATTTTTGCTAAGCATTTTGAACAGAATCTCAAAATTATTTGCAATACTTATAGTCACCTTCTTCAACTTTCTTTTTCTTTTATCTCTTTTTTCCTTTCAATATTAGGAATTAGGCGAGCCTCGCCTAACAGAGTGCGTGTATGAAGTGACAGACGCAGACGGCGCCATTAGCACGCGCTTCATGGAATTCCGGATCGACAGCAACCGGGCCGACGACGAGTCCATCTTCTACATCCGCGGTGACGTCATCCCCACCGACGTCTTCCGCATGAACATGACCATTGGCATAAATACCATCCTCAACTTCGAGACAACTGCTCTCCATGTCTTCAACGTTACTGCTCTGGTAAGATAACTTTTTATTTTATAATCCAGCGAGGGACCACAACTTTAATGATCTTTAGTAAAGTTGAAGTCCGCACATTAAGCTATTCAGCCACCATTGCCTTAACGATAATAAAATACATACTTACATTTACATACTTATATGAGTCTGAAAATTAATGCAATAAATAGTAAGGTTCTTTCGAAGTATTCGCAGTATGAGGGTTCGTTGATGCAAAAGGGATACTCGGCCCACGCGTAGTTGTGCTTTATCAAAAAGGAGGCGATAAAAATCTGCTCCTTCACCAAAACGTATTTCTATATATTAGTATTGATGTATTCCGTTCTCTATGAATCTTCTTTTTTTTCAATCATTATAATATGCTTTAAAAATTATACAATTGACAGGATTCCCTGCCCAACACTCACACAGTGTCTTTACTGGTGCAAGTCATCAACGTGGAGAGCCGGCCGCCGCGCTGGATGGAGATCTTCGCAGTGCAGCAGTTCGACGAGAAGACCAACCAGACGTTCTCGGTCCGGGCCATCGATGGCGACACGGGCATTGACAAGCCCATCTACTACACTCTGAGAGCGGACCCTAACGGTAATTATATGAATGGTATTACTGTTAGTTAGGACCAAAGTAAGGTTTGGATAGTAAATATAGTCTATCAGTATAGAAAATTATAAAAGCGAATAAATATGATAAAACTGACGCTGCTGATAGATTTTTAGTAGTATCTGTTATACTTACTGTTGGGCGTTTGCTTGCTTATTAGGATGCCTGACTGCAAAGTAATTGAGCAATATTTCAAATTCAAAAATATTTTGGCCCTACGTTCTGGTAACTTAAGTACTCGGTACTGATAAGAATATATTATTATAGACACATTTTTCTCAATCGAAACGATCGAGGGCGGCCGTGACGGAGCTCTCTTCCACGTCTCCGAGATCGACAGAGACGCGCTCGAGCGGGAAGTCTTCCAAGTGACCCTCATCGCCTACAAGTTCGACAACGACTTCTTCTCCACCGAGACGAATGTCGTGATCATCGTCAACGACGTCAACGACCAGATACCAGAACCGCTGCAAGATGACTACTACATCGAAATCATGGAGGAGACTCCCCAAACCCTTGCATTTACTGAAGCTATTGGATTTCATGATAGAGATTTGGTTTGTGAAATAACTTTAATTTTTTTATTTGTAAAACTAATAAATGTTACTTTATCCGGACACTTAATTGACATACTTAACTTATTTTTGCTTCAAGTAGTTATTTATCTCAAAAGACGACTAAGAAGACCTTTAGAATCATTAAAAATACTAAGTGTACTTTTGTTTCATGATGGTAATAATTGTATTTAATATTTAGGGTGAAAATGCACAGTACAGAGTCACCCTAGAAGACGTGTACCCCCCTGGAGCTGCGTCTGCGTTCTACATCGCACCTGAAGTTGGCTACCAACGACAGACCTTCATTATGGGCACTTTTAATCACAGCATGCTCGATTACGAAGTCCCAGAGTTTCAGAATATTACTATCAGAGTAAGTTTGAGTCTTTTTTCACTGACAAGATGACCTAAGTAGTATTATTTTTTAGTAAGCAAAGAGTGTCCATCCGTTTAAAGGTAGATCTTCTTGCAGTCCTAGAGACTTTAAGTTGCAGCAAGAATTTCTACCATGTAGTTTACCTAGGATGTTGTGATAAACTGTAACATAGGTGATTTTGGTAATCATTTGGGTCAGTATATTACTGGAGAAGAGGTAGGTAGGCACGTTTTAGGACTGAAGTGAATTACCTATTGAATAAGTCAAGATAGAGCTACATCTTTTAAAGTCAATACAAGCAAGTTATACGTCACATTACAGGTAGTGGCAGTTGATATGAACCGCACAGACTTTGTAGGTGTGGCCACCGTTCACATCAACCTGATCAACTGGAACGATGAGGAGCCGATCTTCGAGGAAGCCATCCAGACGGTCAGCTTCAACGAGACAGAGGGTTCGGGCTTCTTCGTCACTACCATGGTGGCGCACGATAGGGACATTGATGATAGAGTTGAGTAAGTATTTACGGTACAAGTGTGTGAATTAGTTTCAAGTAGATATATTGTGGGATTGGTCGAAATCGAACTTAAAATAAGAAATACTAAGAACCTAGGAGTATAGTAGGCATATATCACAGTATGTTACATCATCATTATCATCAATAAATTTAAGAAGTTGGTTCTTGTCGGTGGAGTAATTTTCATGTCTTCCTATGTTCTATAGTTCCCGTTAATTCTAAATATTTTTTTGACAGGCACACGTTGTTGGGCAACGCCGGCGACTACCTCACTATCGACCAGGACACGGGAGACATTTACGTGTCTGTTGACGACGCTTTCGATTATCATAGACAGAGCGAGTTGTTTGTGCAGGTGAGACTAAGTTAGCACATCGGAATCCGTTAGGAAAGTTCTGTATTGACATCATGTTTAAAGGGTAAACGAGAATTTACCATATAAGTACCTTGATTTAGTAACTGTGAAAATTGTATTTCATATTTAAGTAAATGTCAGACAAACAGTAAGTAGTTTCTTGAGCGCATTGACTGATGGGCTTCGCAACACCATTTCATCAGCGTAGATAAATATTTAAAAATGTGTTTTTTTACTTATTTTTATAATAGATTCGCGCTACTGACACCCTGGGTGAACCTTATCACACCGCGACATCCCAGTTGGTGATTCAACTCAACGACATCAACAACACTCCTCCTACTCTACGACTGGTAAGAAAACATTCTTGACCCGTAAAGACATCAGCGTAACAAACAGAGACACGAAAAAAGGAATTCTACCACAGTGAGATTTCAGTAGTATGCAAAAATTTCTGGTCTTTTCAGCCAGTCTATATTGCTATACTAAGATGATGAAGTTCGTTCAGCTCCCCAGGAAAATAAAGAAGGCACTCTATTGCAATGTGCTGTACAGTTCCAAAGCAACTACAAACTCGTTGAATGATTGCTCCTGTAGGGAAAAGCGATATAATAGCGAACTGTGGTAACTAGAATCGCGCATTTCTTCGAGGAGCAAGATGGATACAACACACTCAAATAGTTTTGTAACATTTTAGGCCAGAGGAAGTCCCAACGTTGAGGAGAACGTCCCTCAGGGCTACGAGATCTACTGGGAAATCCAGGCTACCGACCCGGATACCACAGCCGAGCTGCACTTCGAAATTGACTGGGATACCTCCTACGCCACCAAGCAGGGAAGGGAAACCAATGCTGTTGAGTTCCATGGGTATGTCAATAGGAATACATTTCGTATTTTTTTTTACTTGTCATTGATACGATAAGAAGAAGAAGATATACGAATGCATATGTAACTGATGTTGCTGCTTGGCCGTCAAGTGTATAGGTATTCTTATAACGTTAGTTAGTGTCTATATATCTACTCGCTGAAATTATTCCGTAATTTTGCCTATTGGTATTCATTGCGTAAGTATAATATTGTGGCTTACGAGCTAATCTTTTTTATGACCAGGTGTCTTAACATAACGACTGAATACCCCGACGAGAACCACTTAGGTTCAGCACGGGGCCGCCTGATCGTCAGAGAAATTAGAGACAACGTCACCATCGACTTCGAGGAGTTCGAGGTGCTCTACCTCACCATCAGGGTCAGAGACTCGAATACCGTTATCGGAGAAGATAGTGATGAATGTAAGTCCCGTCTTTAATTTGTTCTCTGCCAATTTATTTTGCCATCAAAGATCATTATACAACCTGTGTCAAATCTTTGATTGCATTTGTTTGTTTGTTTTCCGTTCATGGTGGCCATCACGGGTGTCAGATTTTTAACCTACTTAAGGCATAGCTTAACGATAGCCACACAATGATAACAGATTTATAAGTGCCTTCCGAAGCGCAGAGAAACTCGAGAAATTTGTGGTAACCCATCCAAGTGCGGAAAATGCCTGGTGTCGCTTAACTTGGGAAACCGCTACTAATGCGCACACCCGTCGGGCCACAACTCTGGTAAAGAATAACACCAACTGCTTCATTTCCGATGTAGTTTTTCAGCGATAAGTGCTAATCTAACACTTTATTTTCATTTTCAGCGACCCTGACAATTACTATCATCGACATGAACGACAACTGGCCTATCTGGGTAGAAGGCACTCTGGACCAAGACTTTAGGGTGACGGAAATGGCAGCTGCCGGTACAGTGATCGGCTCTGTGTTGGCTACCGACATAGACGGCCCACTGTACAACCAAGTGCGGTACACAATACGGTGAGTTTTTTAAATACTGAACTTTAAGCTAACCAGGGTTTTATACAGTTTGAAGCTGGTTGCAATGTCAAGCAACATTTAACGTTACAAAATCATCACACTAATAACACTTATATATTATTAAGGCGAAAGTTTGTGTGTGTATGTTTGTTGTTTCTTCACGCGCAAAAGATTGGACTAATTTTGATAAAATTTGGTATTTTATCAAAATTGAAATTTGGCTGACACACTGAATAAACACATAGGCTATTTTTCCCGGGTAACACCGCGGGGCGCATCTAGTGATACTTAAATTCTGATTTGGTTAGGTACTTGGTGAAGCCTCATTCTAAATGTTACTTTTTTATGTCGCACACTTTTTTCAGTCCGACAACTGACGAACACGGAATGGAGACCCCTGAAGGCTTAGTTCAGATTGACTTCTACACCGGCCAGATTACCGTCGCGGAGGGAGCTGCTATAAACGCTGACATACCTCCGCGGTACTACCTCAACTACATCGTGACTGCCAGCGACCGCTGCTATGCTGAGAATGTTACTGAATGTCCCGCTGACCCGACCTACTGGGACACAGATGGAGAGGTAAGATGTAATGTATGAACGGTTAAGTTTCGGCAAAAAAAGAGGGCAATTATTAATAATTTTTAAAAACTATACACCGACATTAGCCCTTGACTACACAACCGATTTTGATTCAATTTCTATGGGACCACCTGACAAGTACATCCTTTCAAACAAGAAATTGAAATGCGCTGTATCTTCGTCATTATTTGCTAATGAGAGAAAATAAAAAACACATATACCATACTTTTTAATAATCCATCAAATAAACCAAAAAAACTATTTTCGTCCACATTCTTATTGACGGTAAGGTGAAGCACAATAAGTACATCACTAAATTAATCAAACAACGCAGAACACATGATCTTCGGCTCCTAATCGGCGTATAATCTTTGGAAAGAAAGAACCGGGTAGTGACTCCGGGTTACAAAGCAGCACAGCTTAGGATTCAACGAGAATGCGTTAAAATATATTACTTAAGAAGCCAAATGACGAAACGGGCACCTAACTAAAGGCTGACGTGTGTGAGCCAAAACAAAACAAATCACAATAAAGCAATCACACTTCTGATCTGTTCCAGATATCCATCAGGATCATCGACACCAACAACCAGATCCCAGTGGCGGAGACGGAGCAGTTCAACGTGACCGTGTACATGTACGAGAACGCCACCGACGGCGACCCCGTGGTGCAGCTGGTGTCCAGCGACTTGGACAGAGACGGTGAGATTATGTAGCTTTCAGACATATGTGTGTCGGTATCGACAGCAATAAGGTCCTTAGTTACTTCGGTCGGAATTTTTGAAGATATAGACCACCTCACGTTTTAACTAAATTAATCTTTAGACCACTTCCTATAACTATTAACTTTAAACTATTAACTATGACGATTTAGGATTTAGAAACAATGAGCGTTTTAGACTAGTTGATTGCTACATAGACTCGATACTAACTCTATCTTATACCTTTAAACGAGCAATTCTTGTATGTATATATATTTATTTATAAATTTCTGTGATCTCGAAAACCGCTCTAACGATTTTGCTGAAAATGGGTATATGGGGGTTTTTGGGGGTAAACAATCGATCTAGATTAGTCTTATGTTTGGGAAAACGCGTGTTTTCGAGTTTTCATTCGTTTTTCTTTCCACGCAGAATATGGTCGCTAATTTCCTCGCGCCGGCCGCCATCCGCTTAGCTCAGTGGTTAAGGATGCTGACCGCTAGAAAGAGTGTTACGGGTTCGAATCCCACTCGGTGACTTACTTTTGTTTTTTTTTTATGTTCAAGATTATATATAATTTTTTATTTTGTACTGTTTTTAGACAAGTTTAAAAAAATGTAGTTAATATTTGAGATGTAACCGACCGAGCAAAGCTCGGTCACCCAGGTACTCTTTTTATTTAGGGAAGCTTCTAAGAATTTTCACAATTTTTATGACAGATATTATGAACTATTCTGATTAAATGTATGGTTTATATAGGTACCTAACTGTTACACATTTAGTTAACTAATCATCAAGAGGTCATAAAGAATAACTCATAATAACGGAAACTTTTCCAGTGATGTACCACACCGTAAGCTACCAAATGAACTACGGCGTGGCGCCAAGACTTCGAGCCTTCTTTGCCGTGGACCTGGACACAGGGCTGGTGTCCGTGGAGTACACCACGGACGAGGTCCTCGACAGAGACGGGGAAGAGCCGCAGCATGAGATCTTCTTGACGCTCATCGATAACTTCCTCACTGATGGAGGTACGGCATTGTCCTTTTTAGGCTGAATCGGTGACCGATTTTATGTAGGAGAAAAATAACAAGTAGGTCAGAAATTCATACAAAAAAAATCGGCCCGACTATCGGTCCTACAAAAAGTATGACGTGGGCGGGCACCCTTAGCATTGTTCTGATACCAAAAGTAGAAGTATAAAAATCCGCTTGTCACTGATACATTACTTTTATATTGCCATTAATGCAAAAAGAAAAAATATTCTTTGAACAAAACCGGCAATGTACTAAGAAAAATTCGTCCTTTGTATTTTACCAATTACTTTGCCAGCTATGTACGTACAAGGAAATAATAACTATATCACTATTTGTGAATTACCTATACGCATTATACTTATATATTTATGTTACAAGATGGAAGAAGGAATCAGGAAACCGTATCAGTGTTGGTGATTTTACTGGACGTGAACGACAACGCCCCTGAGATGCCCGACCCCAGCCGGTTGTCCTGGGAAATCTCCGAGAACCTTGGTCAAGTATGTGCCTCAAAATTGCATCAATATGTTATATAAGTACAATATTATTTTTTATGATACTCGGGTATTACTAACTACTTACGTTTTGTTTTTTGTGTGTGTAAGTGGCCAGCACTGGTGTCAGGCTGTCAAAAGGCATCGTACATAGTTTGGCGACTGCCATACATAGATGCAGCTAGGTTCAACGGCTTATACGTGTTTTCTGAAGCACGGAGAAGTTCGAGAACTTTTTGTGCCACTTGTTACCTATCCAAGTGCAGACCACGTCCGGGTCGCTGTACTTGCGAAAGCGATAGTAATGCGCACTCTCGCCAGGCCACTGAGCTCCTCAGATGTGATGAAACTAATATTTTAATATTGATAAAATTTGGTAAAATTTGGTATGGAGGAAGCTGATGCGCTGGATTTACACATAGGCAACTTTATGTGCGGGTAACACCACAGGGCGCAGTTAGTATTTGTTATTTGTATAATTCAGAAATTTATACGCAATATTTTTCCAGGGTACACCTTTAGACGAACTGATCTTCGCTCCCGACCGCGACGAGCCCTGCACAGACAATTCCCGCGTGGGCTACTCCATAATCAGCATCACCCTGACCAATCGAGACTTGGATGTTCCTCAAAGCATGTTCTACATGGAGACGATTTGTGATGACATCACCTGCGAGTGCCGAGGAAGGCTGTGGACTGATATGGCTCTGAGAGGGTACTGGGGAACGTACGGTGTACACATACTGGTAAGAAAGAAATTATAAGTTTACTTATGATAAATACCTTTAGTAGACCAGCGAGAGTCACTTCATGGTCACTTACCTACTGATTATAATGCACGTGCTTACATGTTTGCACTGTTTTTTCCTTTTCTTTAAGAAAAATACTCTTTTCAGCGCATATTTGATCACTCATAATTATTATCACCATATATAAATGACATCATCAAAAGGGCTCTTGCTACCATAAACGTTCCCTGCACCCTGGAACCCCGGGGTGTATCACGAAATGATGGCAAGAGGCCAGATGGGATGTCGCTGATTCCCTGGGAACGCGGAAGAGCTCTAGTGTGGGACGCAACATGTGTGGACACACTGGCGCCTTCCCATCTCAGGGAGTCAGCCCTGAGGGCCGGGGCGGCTGCTGAAGGTGCTGAGGCTGCCAAGCGGCGCAAATATTCATCTCTCAGTGGAGATTATATATTTGTGCCGTTTGGTGTTGAAACATTTGGACCATGGGGCCCTGGCGCGAGGAGACTTTTTAAGGAAATCTCCCCGCGACTGATAGCCGCTGCAGGTGACAAGAGGGCTGGCTGTTTTTTCGCTCAACGGATCAGCATTGCTATCCAGCGAGGAAACGCAGCCAGCGTTCTTGCAACCATGCCGCATGGACAAGATGAGATTTTTTTATTTTAGCATAATTTAGTATAAGTTTGTTTTATAGCTTAGTTTAATATAGTTTAGTTTTTTTTGTTGTTATTACTTTTTTCTCAATAAACATATTCCACCATATATAAAACATAATTATTATCACCGGCCCGTTGGTCAGACGATATTGTAAGATTGACGCGTAATCGCATATTGCATAGATACGTAGGAAATGAGGGCGGAAAAAAGAGGCCTATGCCCATCAGTGGGCTGAAAATGATAAATAAATAAATAAATATATAGGGACAAATTACACTGATTGAGCTAGCCCCAAAGTAAGTTCGAAACTTGTGTTATGGGATACTAACTCAACGATACTTTATTTTATAACAAATAGATAAATATCCAAGACCCAGGACAATTTGAGAAAGGCCATTTTCCAACTTGCCCTGACCGGGGATCGAACCCGGGACCTCTGAGTGGCGGACTAGCATGGTGACCACTACGCCACGGAGGTCGTCAATGATGATGATGATGATGTATAAGATTCCTTACTTTTGGTATGAGTATGAGTGGTGTTTGGTGGACTTACCAATGGGAATGTTCCAGGCCTTTGATCACGGAGACCCGCAACTGAGCTCCAACGAGACGTACCAGCTGGTGGTGAGGCCGTACAACTTCCATGAGCCCGTGTTCGTGTTCCCCGTTGAAGGTAGCATTATAAGGCTGGCTAGGGTGAGTATTTTCGCAGGACCAAGTTAGGCGATTAACACACTACACCGCGCCCCGTTGCGTAGTGCAGGGCCGCCATACACAATCGCAAAATGCGCGGTTACGCGGTGTCAGTGTGTTTTCCTATGCGTGTTTTCTACACAAATAGAGGTAAATTGCGGCCCTGCACCACGCTGTGGGGTGCGGTGTTGTGTGTTAATCGCTTTAGTCTCTACTTTCATTAAGTACCTACTAAATTTATGATTCATGATACTGGCTGTTGTATCTTCCTATTCAAATTAATAGTTAATAAAATATAAGGATAAAAGGAGATTAAGAACTAAGCGGAAGAAAGGTAGATATGGGAATCACTCTACTGACAAGAGCGTAGCTCTCTTATATGTAAGAAAAGAAATAAACAAACTTAATACTTGGTACTCTTTGGGGAATAGTTTCATTCGAACGCTACCTGAATGGATAGTAGCAGTAGGTAGGCAATCTGCTCAAGGTATCTGTGGAAGCAGAAAGAGGAGTCCTCTGAGCAATGGGGCACTTAGCAGGACACAATAAACATTTTGTTCGCTAAGGCTTTTAAAATTTTAATTTTTGAATCAAATTAAAATTTGCCACGAAATAAATTCTCGGATTTTTGAGCTCTTCAAACTTAAACCTCCTTTCCCATGGCGAGCAAATGACAAGCGTCAGGAAAACTGACGATGACGATACTCTTATCTGAAACAGGAAAGGGCAGTAGTGAACGGAGTGTTGGCCACAGTAGCTGGCGACTTCTTGGAACGCGTGTCGGCGACCGACGAAGACGGACTTGAAGCTGGAGTGGTCACCTTCGCAGTCACCGGGAACAGTGCGTATCATCATTATTTTGTTCGGGTCATTTATTCAAGTGGATCATTTGTTTTTTTGTCTTCCACGCTGGTCTGGGAGAAAAGAAATTGTAACCTAGCTGCTTCTCTTTTCGCGCAGATCGACGGAATAGGTGAAATGAGAATCAAATTAATAGACGATGCTGGTAGCAACCCATGGCTATTTATTTTGACTCCTTTTTACACCTTCTCGTTCATCATAACCCTAAAAAAGTAGTTGGGGGTTGTCGTTGGTCTACGATTATTATAAGCTAACTAATAAATTTATTTTATTGAAAATCTTACAAGAGTGTATCTTGACAGTGGAGGCGTCCCAATACTTCGACGTGCAGAACGAGGGTGACAACGCTGGAACGCTGCGATTGATCCAAGCTTTGGATGATAATGTGCAACAGCCCAGAGAATTCCAGGTAAACTATAATGACCATGCGAATGAGTTTTTTAGAAAGTCAACCTCTGCTCAACTTGAGAAAGTACCGAAGTTCTCCGTGAGAAAATCATGCTGCTAAAATGATGATTTTATTTCCTTGAGTGTATTACTAACACTTTTTAGTGTTAGATTTTTCGAGCTGCCTAAAGTCACCAGAGCTCAATGAATGACATCTACTGACAGTCATAATTACATACTAGTGTGCAGGTTTCCTTACGATGTTTTCCGTCACTCGAAGCAATTTGTGGAAGTTGAATATCCGTACATGTATGCATTAACTCAGAGGTATACGTCGCGCCTAGTGAGGAACAGTTGCCTCACAGACGCTGGCTCAGACTCTTAACTTCTTGGACACCATCGCAAAAATATGTATAACGATGATGAATGATACTTCCAGGTGACCATAACAGCGACAGACGGTGGCACGGAGCCAGGTCCGCTCAGCACGACCACCACTGTCCGACTGATCTTCGTGCCGACGCAGGCCAGCCCGGTCTTCACGACTGAGTCTACCACTGTTGCCTTTATGGGTAGGATTCTTAGGATTCATATTGCGCCTTGAGCTACAATAGGCTAAGTATTCTTTAATTGTAGACCTTTAGGTAACTTAAACAGATAGCAAAGTCAGCGCCTAAATAACGTTTAACAGTGATACGGTCTATTTAGAAGACAAACGACACTCTTGAGTTCTCTATGTGAATATCCTGTTTCCAGTAACTTCTCTTTTCTTCGTCTTTTGTAGGGTACGTCTGAACTGGCACTTCTTTCTTGACATTTATTAATTTTCACCAAATATTTTTTTGTTTACAGAGGGAGAGCAAGGTCTAACGGAGCGGTTTGCGTTGCCTCGAGCTGAAGACCCGAAGAATTATTACTGCGATGGAGACTGCCACGAGATCTACTACAGGATTGTAGGTAAGTAAAGATTGTAGCTAAGGTCCTGGTAAGTATAAGTTATCCTCACAAGTCATGACTGTCTCGTCTGACAGAGAGCTCTTACATACCATCCTCAACTAAGTATCTAAATTATGAAAATGTCTAACAGGATTTTTCTTTTATATTTTTGAAAAACTGCTGATAATATTCTGATTCGTAGATGAGGATAAGGAATATTTATGTAAGAACCTCATTACTGTCGAAGAATGCCCTGGAATCATTATCATCAAAAACATACTTATTAAGCAATAATATTTGACTGTAGAGGGCAATGACGAAGGTCTCTTCGGCCTGGACCCGCTTCAGAACGAGCTGTTCCTGGTGAGCGAGTTGGACCACAACTCCTCCGCCTCGCACCAGCTGGTGGTCGCTGCCAGCAACTCGCTGCTAGCTTCTCCCGTCCTCGCCGGAACCACGATCACTGTCACTATCATCGTGAGTATGCGATGGAATGAACTAACAATTTTGGTCAGAGTACCCAAATTCACCAACAGTCTATCGATTTGTACAATTGATAGAAAGAAGAAAAAGAAAATAACTTTATTTGGTGCATTTACAATAATAGTTACATAATATAACTGACACTAGTTTTTCATGCCGCCAGTCAGCAGGCAGAAATGTTTTTGGTTTATTATCAGACCTTAAAATATATTCCAAGAAAGTTTAAGCTATACTTCATTTATTCTGACTGAAGCTGCAATAATCTGATGAATATACGTGACACACTTCTTGATCATTTTATACTTTCAGGTACGGGAGGCCGACCCTCGGCCGTACTTCCTGAGAAGTCTGTACACCGCCGGAATTTCTTCATCAGATAATATCAACAGGGAGATTCTTCGAGTAGAAGTAAGTTTCCTCCTTCACATAATCATAGTACTTAATGGACTATGTAGGTGTAATCGTACTTATTGTTTTTATGTTGACCTTCAATATTCTTTACACGGTCAAAAGTGAGCTTATCACACTATATGGGATTAGACAGGGGTTAAGTAGCTGTCATAATAGGTCACTTAGACATGACAGAAAAAAATTTTTTGTAGCTTCCTACATATAAAGCCATTAAGGCTGTGTCCTTTATGTAATGTGGATATTCACAGGCGGAACACTCAGAAGGCGATGCAATCACATACTCGATCAACCGCACGTCCATGGTAGTGGACCCGACCCTGGAGGCCGTGCGGGACTCCGCCTTCATCCTGAACCCGACGACAGGAGTGCTGACGCTCAACATGCAGCCCAGCAATTCCATGCACGGGATGTTCGAGTTTGACGTCATTGCCAATGATACAGGTAAGGGCAGGCTAATTAATCTAAAAGCACCTAGGAGAATTAGATATCATCCCATCAAGGCTTTTATTAAACATGGAGTAGCTCACATATTGTTTTCATAATGAAAACGTAACTAAAAGTAATTTTTATATAAGTATAGTTATTACTGGCATCACTTATATTTGCAGCTGGAGCAACAGCGTCTGCTGAAGTGAAGGTCTACCTCATCTCCTCACTGAATCGCGTGTTCTTCACCTTCGAGAACACTCTGCAGCAAGTCGAAGCGCACAATGCATTTGTAAGTCACCGTCATCAAATATTCTGAGAGAAAACGCATGGTACCCAAAACTCTTTTAAGAGGGTACCACTTCCAAACCATCGAAGATTCCCTAGTCTGATAGCGTGCCTAGACCAACCGATGACCGGTGGGGCAAAATGGTTCTCAAATAACGACTGGCAGGTGAACCTGACCAAGGTAGCTGGCAAGCGAAGCGTATGACACCCACCCATAAGCTAGTATTTATTCTGTGCCATAAGGTTTAGTCACATAAACTGACCAAGATCGCTGGAAAGCGCTGGATGCACGCCGTTCAAGATCGGTCATTTTGGAAATCTTTGGGAGACGCATACATATGTCCAGCAGTGGACATCATGTGACTGTAATGATGAATGATGCACTGTATATTAAATTTTATTCTGGATCATGACTGGCACACAATATGTCAGCACCAATGCGATGACCCATTAAACTGACTGAAAGCTTTTCCATATTTTGCGAAGACCAAAAATAGACGAATGTTTACATTTCAGATAGCAGAAACCTTCAGCGCTGGGTTCCTGATGACGTGCAACATCGACCAGATCGTGCCAGCCAGCGGCGACAACGGCTTGGCTCTCGATGACCTCACATCCGTTCACGCGCATTTCATCAGAGATGACGTGCCCGTATCCACCGAGGAGATTGAGCTGTAAGAACCTATAATAATATATCATCTTTATAATCTTTAGATCATAATTGCCGTCTGTGCTGCTGTCACCAACATTACCAGTCTATAATTTTAGTATCTATCCGCTGGTTACACCTATAACAGACAAGGTAACGTAAGAAGTAAGAAGTACCTACTCGGTTTGAACGTGTTATGCGAAGAGAAAGACAACATATAACGCAAAGACACTATATTATAAGTAAATACTTATGAAGGTAAATGGATATAGCGCGGGTAAAGGAAAGAAAAGAAAAATTGATGGAGTCCGTAAAGCATGACATGAGTATAGTTGGGGTTAATGAAGGAATTAACATGATGGAATAAGACACACTGCTGCGCCGACCCTAAATAAAATGGCGGCAAAGGTAAGGCAGATGATGATGGTGAAGTATTGATCCGCTGTTGAACTATGGTAGACCCAATACAAAGGAAAGATTTGCCCATAATCACCACTAGGGACTAGCTGAAATGGGTGTAGGTTTTCAACTCCAAAAGTCGCACAAAGTAGGAAGATAGGTGTTAAGATTTTCAAGACGCAATAATTATAAAGTCTAATTTTGTTTGACATAGGAATAAGACGATACTATCGGACGAGTAACGTGTTAAACCTGTTTCCAGCCTCCGCAGCGACACGCTGCTGCTGCGCGCGATCCGCCAGACGCTGCAGCGCGAGGAGCTGTACCTCCAGGACCTGGTGACGGAGATCAGCCCCGAGCCCACGGACCCCAACCTCACCACGGTGTACGTGCTGGGCGCGCTGTCGGCGCTGCTAGCTTTCATGTGCTTGGTGCTGCTGCTGACGTTCATCGTGAGGACCAGGGCGTGAGTATCAATATCTTCTTTTGACTAGTGCCTACTAGAGGCACAATTCATGAACACGCCTTATCCATACCCTATGTTCATCTTTTAAAGTCTTTGTCGGAGGAGAAGTACCTACGCGGTTTGGCTGGTCAATAAGGTCTATATTACGTACATATTTATACACATACACATACATATTATCGCTTGTTTCCCACAGGAGTAGGCAGACTAAGGACCTCCACTTGCTACGTTCCTGAGTCAGGATTCCTGACAGACCTCTTTCGCTCCATCTACTCTCATCACTCTCATCATTCAGGCCCACCTGTTAGAGTATTCTGACCTTTACTAGTCTACATCTCATAGCATTCAAACTCTTTGCAGGATATTTTTAAACCAGCGCAAAAAAAATCATCTAAATATATAATCCTTATGTATGTTGCAGGTTGAACCGGCGCTTGCAAGCGCTGTCGATGACGAAGTACGGCTCTATAGACAGCGGGTTAAACCGCGTAGGCCTAGCGCCCGGCACCAACAAGCATGCCGTCGAGGGTTCCAATCCCATCTGGAATGAGGCGATTAAAGCACCAGACTTTGACGCTGTCAGGTTCGTACCTTTGTTCTTAACTGGTTCACCTGGTTCCGTGGGCATTTTTGGCAGGCTGTACTTTTAATCCACGAGTATAAAAAAGCAACGACATTCTTCTGTGCTCCCCTTTTAAGGACTTGAGTAGTTGTTTTTCATTCGACCCAGCCCAGGTGTTCGAGGTAGCGGAGCAGTGGCAGAGAGTGAGCTGCAAGCCTTCGTCAGCGTAAAGAGATCCCAGATACCGTTTGTTCTTACTTTCTCATATTATCCTGTTAATGTACTTATCAGGATGTTCTTCTTCTGCGCCAGGTCTAATCGTGACGACCAAGTATTATTTATCTATGAACAAGGGCTTTTGGATAGTAAAACTATGCCAATGATTAATATGGCAGCAAACATTTCCTTCACGCAACTTTTCGGGAGCTGAGCAGTAAGGCCTTGTGTGGTGTTGCGTATTGTGACGATAATGCAGAAAGTGGCAGTGTCGCGTGATTTTCAGAAATTCTCACAGTATCTTATGTCAAAAATGTAGCTATATTCTTTTATACGCTTTTACACATAAAAATAGGGTAGGCTAGATCTAGTATTTTGATCACGATATACCTCGAAAACAATACGGTGGGAAGTAATTATGGGGAAAATTATGTAAGTGCTTATGAGTAGGCCTCACGGTGCATCAGTTTATGAAGTTCAGTTAGTTGTAAGAAATCATTATCTTTGTTCCCAGTGACATATCCGGTGACTCAGACCTTATTGGAGTGGAAGACATGGTACAGTTCAGCCAGGATTACTTCCCGCCAGGGGACACCAGCTCCACTGACGGCGTCTTGCCGCAGGTACGTAAGCATCTCCTGCTTCATATTTTCTAGGTTTTATTCCGGCCAATTGACTCGTATTTTAGACTAAAGGTACGTATGTATTAGGTATAGTAGGTGCCCAAAAATTAACTTATTACTAGAACGGTCGGTATCATCATCTTTGCCTTATTACTATATTCTACCGCCACCCACCTCTCGAACTCGAACAGTTAAAGTCGAGAAATAAACCGTATTTTCAGTACATAATGTTCAAAATAGAATGCAAGCCGCCGGCATCAGAACAATCACAGCGTGAAGCCTTCTGTAATTGAACTTTATCACTTGTATATCATCATCGTCAGGTCATTAAAGTCTCCACTGCAGGAGCACGCACGACCCTCTCTGTAACTACTAGAGCCATATTTGGTCAGAGCGCTAGAGGATTTGGCCTACACTCTCCACGCTGGCCAAACCAGTTGGAGAGGTCGCATGATGTTTATAAGCTTGGTTTAGCGTATTTCCTAAGTCGCCTTTTACGACACAGGGGAAGACTTGGACTGGTCCTATTCTACTCTGCCGGAAACCACACGGCGATCACTTGTATGGTTTATTTTCAAATTTTTGTAAAATATCTAAAATGTTTTGTTACATTGCAGTCTCACGACAGTGTGGCCAACCACAACAACCAGTTCGGCTTCAACGCGAGCCCCTTCAGCCACGAGTTTACACACAACAACTTCCGGAGGTGATCCTGAATACATAAATACTGATGAGTTTACCCTTCAAATGAGAACAGAAGAAGCAAATAGGAAATGTCGTATATTAAATATAAATATATTTTGTAAAATAAATGTATATTCTGTATAATGTTAACCTGTGTATATACTTTCCTAATAATAATAAATAATCGTAGGCAAACCCTGCGTAAATACCATGGTATTCTTTTTTATTGTATATTAGAGATGCGCCGAATAGTGATCATTACCTTGTTTTGCCGCGTAGACATGTCGCGTTTATATCATGTACGCTACGTGTCGCTGCTGTCACTTTGCTTCGAAACATCGCACGATTAAGTTAAGAAATAAAACTTATCATTACAAAAATATTGAATATATCAACTTAATTGTGTTTGCAATGTAAGTGGGCGTAAAAGATCACGTGCTTGGGACTTTTTGACGTGATAACGTCTTTAAAATCGTTTTAGTCGGGTGACATGTTCAGAAACTTGTGTCACACCAAAACCTCACGAGCGCGATCGCAGGTATAACGAGAGATAGACGGGCCGATCTCCCGTCTCATCTCGAGCGCTGCCAGTCATTCCGTGAAACGACGTTATCACGTAAACATCTCGATCGTAAACCTACTTTACAAACAACCAATTTTTTGTTTACAATTTTTTTCATACGTTTTTAATATAACAAAAATCTTGCATATGAAGCTGTCTTTTAATTCTACTTCATGTAGCCAAGAAACAGAATTTTCGTTTTTTAAGTGAAAAAGAAAAAAAACTTGTACCGAATATATTCGGCAGAAAGCCGAATAATTCAGCAGAATACAAATAGTGGAAAAGATGCCGAATACACCGAATACCGCATACCATATGAATATTCGGCACATCTCTAGCAAGTTATGTTTTAAGTCGGAAGATAATGTTTATCCTTGTGCGTGCAAATGTCAGTACCTGGCCGAAATATACAACACACCAGTTGACACCACCGATACCGGCGATACCATTATTGGCAATTCTTACAACAACATTACATAACACCATTATGAAGGCCTGCTTTATGTTAACGGACCACTTACCTTACCAACTTAATTTTACCCGCCTACTAAGCTAACCGGTGTGAATTTGATGATAAGCTGTGTACCTTGCATTTATTTCTTTAAACCAGTGGATGCGATAACGCTGCTAACTATAAAAAAACGTAACCCTCCTTTTGCAATCGGGTAAAATACAGAAAACTTGGCTGTACGTACCAAATTCTTTTTGCTGTCCTTGTAAAATAACTATTATCAATTTAGTCATTGACATTGACACATTGATTGACATTTGTGTATAAGTGACGCATACATAACCCAACAGCGTCGATCAATTATTTTCATTTTAATATTTTTCATGTGTTTTGATTTCAACTATAATAGTAATTCGTAAACTAAGAGTCGAAAATATCAGTCTCAACGGCATATAATGCCGTCAATAGACGTGATGGCCCCCCCGGGGCAGGCGCCGGAGCCCGCGTCCGAGGAGCCTCCACCGCCGCCAGCGCCGGTCATAGGGATCATATATCCCCCGCCAGAAGTCAGGAGTATCCTTTAAAATGATATTACAGTGGTAAAAAATATCCTCTTCCATTTATCCTCCTTCTTATCAAAACAACCTCTCGCCTAATATATTTTTTTTCTTTATAACATGGTTCTTGTAGTTGTAAATTTAATGTATTCAACAACAAATCAATATTACTTGCATAGCGCTACTTCTCCAGCTACTTCTGTGCAGTATGCTGTTACACTGCAATGAAATTTAAGTATGTTATTTTGTACGGCCTAAATTAAAAGAGTCTAGTGCTAAACGCCTAGGTATATAGCAGGCTGAATGTACTGTAATAAAAATTTTGAATCCCATTCTCTTATAAATGATCAGAAGTCTTTTTCCAACTTCCCAACATCAGTTCTAATTAAATGTCTTTTTATTGGATTTCTATTTCTTTAACTGCTAATCCTAGATATCGTCGACAAGACCGCTAGCTTCGTAGCCCGCAATGGGCCCGAGTTTGAGGCCCGCATTAGGCAAAACGAGCTTGGGAACCCCAAATTCAACTTCTTGAACTCCGGAGACCCGTACCATGCATACTATCAGCACAAGGTCAAGGAAATCAGGGAGGGGAAAGGTAAGTCTTTATGTTCCAAATAATATTGTAAGTAATTATTCAAGTGTTGCAATCCAAACCATCTACTAACCCTTTAAATGTCGGACGCCCGGAGCGGGCGTCTGATGTATTGTTTTACTATTGTGTCTGCTATGCCGACATTCGAAGGGCTAATAGGTTTTAAGTCAATTTAGATTTTAATTACAGCAAAAGTTTGTACCTATAGATGTTTTTTCAGCATTCACGCCAAAAAAGCTATGATTTGAATTAAATTCAGCAAAACCTAGATTAACATTAATACATATAAACAAAGGAAGATGTAAATGTTTCTGTGAGAATGACAATAATTTGACTGCAGGGGCAACATCACAGGCATCAGCCAGTAATAATTTTTTAAATTGTCAAAGCATTATTTCAAAATAAGAGCAAATAGTTAAACCAAATATTATATTTAAAACACTACAAAGAAATATATGTAGCATTTATCCCTTAGGCACTGATATTGCACCTGCACCAGTGGCCCCTGCAGTGCAGCGACCCGGGCTTGCGCCCGCCACCGCCGCGCGCCAACAGGAGCTCCTGAAGGCGGCCGTGCCGGCCGAGCCTCCGCCACCACGTGACCCTCCCCCAGACTTCGAGTTCATTGCCGATCCCCCATCCATCTCCGCTCTTGAACTGGACATAGTCAAACTCACAGCTCAGTTCGTAGCCAGGAATGGACGTCAGTTCCTCACTGACTTGATGAAAAAGGAGGAACGCAACCATCAGTTCGATTTCCTTCGCCCCCAGCATTCTTTGTTCCAATATTTCACCCGACTCTTAGAGCAATACACCAAAGTACTGCTGCCGCCCAAAGAACTGGTGACGAAACTGACTTCTGAGGTCAGAAGCGGCGTCCTAGACCAAGCTCGCAGCCGCGCCGCTTGGCACGCGTACCAGGCGCGTCGGAAAGTAGCTGATGAGGCGAGGATTGAGAAAGAGCGTTTGGCGTACGCCTCCATCGATTGGCATGACTTTGTAGTCGTCGAAACAGTGGATTACCCAGCTGGGGAGCCGGGAGATTTCCCACCCCCGACGACCCCTCTAGAGGTCGGGGCTCGCGTGTTGGCTCAGGAACGTGGGGATGACTTGGGTCACGGTCAAGATGATGATGACACTGAAATGCAGCTGGAGTCTGAGTCCGAGTCAGAATCGGATGATGACCTGGATGAGATGGAAGATAGGACTCAACAGCAACAGAGACCAGATGACAATCGGGTGCAGGACATGGAGGAGGACAGCTCATCTTCGGAAGATGAAGGTAATGTTCACAAATTCTATTTTAATTTTATGACTGCCATATCACATACTTCATGTCAACGATGCTAAGCATACCAATGGTGCATCCATAAAAAGATTCCGAGGACTTAGCAAATAGGAGGAGAATATATCAGAAAGCCGACTATGGGCTCTGAGGTAACGCAGGTAAGGACACAAACAGTAACTCATTAAGATGAGAGAGAGAGAGATGGAGCACAAATAAGTACATATAACTTGCTACGAAAGTTCCGAAATACAAGTAATACATGTGTACTTTGTCTCCAATAGCTGATGAGCATTACTAAAATAGAATTATCGAAACTTTTTGCATCTTCTAGATTACAACGAATGTGTAAAGTTCACTGTCGCTCCACAGGCCCGCCGGAGCCGCCGCCGCGGCCGGCCGGCGAGGAGGCGCCGCTGCCGCCGCGGCCTGACCGCGTGGTGGTCAAGAAGTACGACCCCAAGCGCGACCGGCCGCAGCCCGTGGCCGCCAGCGAGGAGTGGCTGGTGTCGCCCATCACGGGCGAGAAGATCCCGGCCAACAAGGTGGCCGACCACGTCCGCATCGGGCTGCTGGACCCGCGCTGGCTGGAGCAGCGCGACCGCGCCGCCGCCGAGCGCACGGACAGAGACGAGGCGCTCGCGCCCGGCGCTGCCATCGAGGCTTCGCTTAAACAGGTGCGGACGTTGTTTTTTTCGGGCATTTTCGGTACTCTTTTGATCTCGAGTTTAATTTTTTGTCTATTCTGGGTAAGGAGACTTTAACTTTGTCTTCCTCTGAGCTCTGTATTGATTTATGATAGTAAAGTCACCAATCCAAATCAGTATTGCAAAATTTAAGCATTTCTTGCAATGTTTTTTTCCTTTACACATTCGTTGTGATCAAGAATGACGACATCCGTGGCGAAGTGGTCACCATCGTTCGATTCCCGGTCAGGGCAAGTTGGAAAATGGCCTTTTTCAAATTGTCCTGGGTCTTGGATGTTTACCTATATATGTATTTGTTATAAAATATAGTATCGTTGAGTTAGTATCCCATAACACAAGTCTCGAACTTACTTTGGGGCTAGCTCAATCAGTGTAATTTGTCCCTATATATTTATTTATTTATTTATTTTTGCTCTATTGGATAGAGGGTCAGTAGAAGCCTCTATTAACCCTCTATCCAAATTAATAATAATAATTTTAAATTAGATTATTCTTGAAAAAAAAACGTTTATAATCAATTGCTAAATTATACCAATGATGCTTGACTAAAGTTTTTGTATATCCTCGCAGTAGTTTTAATTTTACTTAGTAGCAATAAATATAAAAAATAGATTTCGATGGAACTTTATTTTGTAAGTTCGTTCGAACTTAATTTTTTTCTTAAATCCTCTTTATCATGCCTCTCTACCACATTGATAGACAGAGACTTAAAATATATCTTACAACTTATTGTTCGTATTTTAGCTCGCCGAACGCCGTACGGACATTTTCGGCGTGGGCGACGAGGAAACCGCCATCGGCAAGAAGATCGGCGAGGAGGAGCGGCGGCGCGACGACCGCGTGACGTGGGACGGGCACACCTCCAGCGTGGAGGCCGCCACCCGCGCCGCGCGCGCGCACATCACGCTCGAGGACCAGATACAGCAGATACACAAGGTAGGCCCGCAGTAGTGTCACAGAATTAATAATAGTATTACATACAAAACGGAAACTCGCACCGTCCCCCGCAATCTGGCGTCCCCTCAACACCTCTCCCGCTTTTGAGCCTTGTTGGGCCGCACTGTCGCCTGTAAAACAGGGTTGTTACTAGACGCACGTTAACGTTATGCGAGTCACTTAGGATTATTGAATCATAAAATGGTGAGAAACTGCGCATATTATCATTATTTATCCACGGAAAACAATAAAAAACGAACATTTTATAGATTTACTAGTAATAAAAACAGGTAAGTAAAGCAACAAATTCTGTGGTGGTGACCCTGATTGTTTAACTCACAAATTTGACGTGTGCACAGACATATTGTTTCGTTTGTAGTACTACTAGGTATTTTTGTTACTCCGTTTCTATGAAGTGCCATACCTGTGGTAGTGTTGCAAGCAATAGCATTAAATATCGATAGTCTATCGATACTATCGTGACCTTGGAAAATAGAAACAATATCGATAGAACTATCGATAGTTTTACCTTTCATCAATAGTATTGCAATCGATACTATCGATTCTCCTATCGATGTTATGACTGTTTTTCAAAGTCAACTATCGATAATTATGCAACACCAGCCCACAGGCGTTCGCTGCTTTCCAACAGAGTTGTACGTAATTCGTACTATAGAATTTGTATCATTTAGTTAGATTGATAAAGAAGTTTTATTATATTATATTAACAGCATTAAGTACAAGATTATTATTATTAGTTATCCAAATAAAAACATGTAATGAAAAATTTCACTACGAGTGGCTCACACATTGAGTTTCATATTTCTTAAGGCCAGACCAAGATCCCCCATTTCTTAAGACTTCCCCTAGATCCTTTCTAAACGTCAAAACAAACATCTTCTATGGGATTTGTATGAAATTGGCTAATGATGTCATAGTTTCTTGAAGTCAAATAGTGCTCCTAATATCAGTTTTTCTGCAATGATAAACTAGATCAAGTTAAAAATGTGTATGGTCGTGTCAAGTGACATTATTTTGGGACTTTTATTTTCTCAACATAACAAAAATAAATTATTTGGTACTGACCCAAATAATTTATTTTTTGAGCCAGGAAAGTACCCAATTGGCAATAAAAGGCAGAGTTTACACTAGAAGCACATGATCATATTAAAAAATTGCAAATTTAAAATTTATTAATTCAACTAGCTGCGTTCCGCGGTGAGAACCGCGGTCAAAGTAGCAGGATCCTGCATACCAAATTGTATCAAAATTGGTCCAGCTGTTTGCGCGTAAAGAAGTAACAAACATACACACACACTCACAAACTTTCAGTTTCATAATATTTATTAGTGTGATGTGATGTGTATTATATTTTTGAAAGAGTAGTGTTATCACTACTCTTATTTGTATTTTGTTGTAGTGTAATCACAACTCGTGTTGAGGAATGTTAGAAATAAATGTTTACACCATTAATTTAACCCTGCTTGCATATGTACTAGAATAATGATATTGCTCGGGAATACTCCAATGTGAAAAACAAACTAAAACTATAATGTCGAACAGGTCAAAGGTCTGCTGCCCGACGAAGAGAAAGAGAAGATCGGTCCAAAGCCGGTGACGGGCGGGGCGGGCCCGCGCGGGGCGCCGCCCCGTCCGCCGGGCGCGCCACCACGCGCGCTGGCGCCCGCGCCCGCGCCTCCCGTGCTGCTGCAGCCGCTGCCGCCGCTCATGGTGCTGCCGCCGCTGGCGCCGCGCCCGCCGCTCATTGCCACGCCTACCTTTGGTTACGCTGGTGATTTGTCTTTCTTTCTTATAACTTATTTTGTTTTCTTTAGACTAGGGATCTATTTTTAGGGACACCGCAACCATATTTTTTTACATAAGAAAACAACCGTATTTATTATATCTTCACAAAATTAATATGGAACCAAATAGTACGATTGGCATAGATATCGCGTAAACTAAATACAAAAAATACAGTCGAATTGCATATACGTACAGTCTTCTTTCTATCTTCCTTTTTAACCGACTTCCAAAATGGAGTAAGTTATCAATTCGTTAGCGATTATTCGATGACGACTAGATCAATTTAGAAAATTCCTTTTTTTTGTTTGTAAATTCTTGTGGGACCACCCGATAAGTATATCCATACTTGTCAGGTTGGTGGCAAACTTTTTTTTATGAATGTTCACTAATTATTCGAAGACACCTGGACCGATTTACATATACCTTATAACAAGCAATTCTTGCATATTTATTTATCTTATACCTTTAAACGAGCAATTCTTGTATATTTATTTATATGTATATTTCCGTGATTTAGGAAACGGCTCTAACGATTTCGCTGAAATTTGGTATATGAGGGTTATCGGGGGTAAACAACCGATCTAGATTAGTCTTATGTATGGGAAAACGCGTGTTTTCGAGTTTTCATGCGTTTTTCTTTCCACGCAGAATATGGTCGCTAATTTCGTCCTGCCAGCCGTTATCAGTCTGGCCCAGCGGTAAGACGACGAGTACGGTGTTACGGGTTCGAATCCCACTCGGTGATTTACTTTTGTTTTTTTTATGTTCAAGTTTATATATAATTTTTTATTTTGTACTGTTTTTAGACAAGTTTAAAAAAAAATAGTTAATGTTTGAGATGTAACCAAGCAAAGCTCGGTCGCCCAGGTACTTTTTTTTTAAAATAATCATCGGATCCCATAGAAATTTTATCACAATCGGTCGTGTAGTTTTGGGGGTGAAGTCCGTTTTTAGTTTTTAAATTCGTCGAATCCATCGAAAAACAATGGTCGTTGTTAAAAGTCGGTGTGTGCTGTTCGCAGGTGCGGCGCCGCCGGTGCCGCCCGCGCCGGCGCCGCCGGAGGAGGACGAGCCGCCGCCCGCCAAGCGCGTGCGCAGCGAGGACGCGCTCGAGCCAGAGAACACCTGGCTGGCCCGGCACCCCGGAGCGGTGCACTTGCAGGTTAGTCTGACATTTTTTCTAAACGTTTTCAATTAAAAAAGAAAAAAAACTTTCTTGTCAGTCAATTGTTAGTCTAACTTCTTGTGCACATAGAAAAACAAGTGCAAAAACAATAGTTACAAACACAACTTGCGGTAGAAGCTGACAGATAGTAATTTTCTGTCTCGTGTCTAATTACCTACATTCGGATTTAAC
Organism: Acrobasis consociella; assembly: GCA_963555685.1. Lineage (NCBI taxonomy): Eukaryota > Metazoa > Arthropoda > Insecta > Lepidoptera > Pyralidae > Acrobasis > Acrobasis consociella. The sequence goes on from OY743116.1 coordinate 2,446,042, forward strand.
GAAAGAAACTTTATTCCTGAGTGCATCAACTGCACACCTTTTTTAAAATAAAATCCAAGATGGCCGTCATTTTTAACTCTCGATAAAAAGAGGGGTGTTATTAGTTTAATGCTAATGTGTGTCGGTCTGTCTGTCTGACATTGTAACGCTCGAACAGATGGACCGATTTCGATGTGGTTTTTTTACATGAAAGCAAGTTGCCTAATGGTGCATAATTTAAAAGTTATTGGGGGTTAACGCTGTCAGGGTTATCCCTAACAAAAAATTTATGGCGCTACGGATATCAAGTCATAACGGTAGTTCCGCTACTCAACACTAGACGGCGTTTTTTAATTTGCTTATCTGCTAAACTTGTATTAAAATCCAAGATGGCCGTGATTGTATCCAACATGGTGTCTGCCCGTCAGGTGGTGCTGCCGTCGCAGCCCGAGCGCTCGGAGTGGCGGCTGGACGGGCGCGCGCTGGCCTTCAGCGTGCCGCTGGCGACCTCCGTGGCCGACCTCAAGAACATGCTGCAGCGCGCCACCAACATGCCCACCGCCAAACAGAAGCTGCACTACGAGGTGAGGGTTCTTTAATATGTGGCACTAGGTGGCAACACAGTGACGTCAGCTCCAATCCGTCAATAATAACAGCAGCGGAATTATAGGTTGCCTGCACGTTGCCTGAGATTCATTTGTCAGCACAACACATGCTGCTATCCTTTTCTTTCGCTCAGAACCATCATTTGCTAGAGTGAGAAAGGATGGAACGCCATGAAACCGCCCACGCTGATGCGTTTCGTCGCTCTCTTTCGATAGTGAACTACTGGCCATAGATTTCGGACATCCCAGGGAAAAAAAGGGGTGTTTTTTAGTTTGCCGCGTGTATCAGTCAGTGGTATAGTAACTTCAAAACGGATGTACTAAAGACTAATCTGTTTTTAAATTTCAAGATTGCAGTTGTTCAACAGCTGCAATCTTGTAATTAAAGAATATGTTCTGAATTGGCACATTCTTCGGCCTAGAACGGGAAAAGTGACGAATGGGAATAGGAAATTTTTCACCACTGAAGACGATACTAGGTATAAGGAAACCTGTTACCCCAACTTGTTATTGCGTTTATTTGACACTATCTCCTGTCCCCCAGGGCCTGTTCTTCAAGGACACCAACAGCCTGGCGTACTACAACGTGCCGCCGGGCGCGCTTGTGCATCTGCAGGTCAAGGAGCGCGGAGGGCGCAAGAAGTAGACGCACTTACACTGATGGAGGTTATATTTACAAGTTTATTCGCTTTCTCCTCATCCAATACAGCGAGTTTTCACAGTGCGCAACTTTTGACAGTATTTTTAATAGTGTTATGTGTTACATTTCCTAAGAGAAATATGAAAAAAATTGTATGTCCAAAATAATACAGCTCGCGATCTTAATACTTTTAAACGACTGATTATTAGTGTGGGATGTGCAATATTTCTTCCTATTTCGCGATAGCCTTTTTGGGGAATTTAATAAGTATCATGAGACAGATGTTTCTGTAAAAATTGCGCACTGAAAAAATATTCTGTATAAATGTGTTAGTTGTAGAAATAAGAATGTTGTCATCAACTATTGTAACTATTCAATATAATATTGTGATGATATTGTTGTTTTATTAGATTTGCCCATATGGATTTAGTTTATGAGCTTCTTCAATCTAGGATTTTTTTATAAAATTTGATAATTGGATTCGTAGTTATATTTGAGAACAATAAAAGAAGCATATTTTAATAAACATTTAATAAAAACGTGTAAAATGTAAATAACAAAGCTCTATAAGTTATTACTGTAATAAATACAAGGCCACCGTCGGAATGTATTATATTGCACGCGCAAGCACCATAATTGACAATATGATTGACAAAAAATTGTAAATTGTAAAAATATCCTTAAAACCATAGTAACAATGTTCATAGTTCATTTCTAGTATAAACAAATATTGCATTCAAAAATGTAAAAAATGAACTACTAATAGACTGTTAAAAATAAAAATAAAAATTATTGCGTCGTTAATTCAAATTTTAAAAAAATCATACTTAATCCCGTGTTTACTTAAAAATATGAACACTTACAGCTCCCTTATAAACGAAAAATTGTTACAAATATACGAAATAGCACAAAATGCTTATTAATGGAATGCACCATATCACATACAAAATGTCTGAGAATGTAAAAAGTAGTTACAACAAAATTATCATTACGAAGACTAGTGTTGAATAAAAACATGAGAAGTTGTAAAACCTCTTCATAGCTAAGATATCTCCGAAATATTATATAAATGTCAGATCATTGCAGTTAAATGCTAACAGCGAATAGAAAAGTGCAGGTACCTAGTGTTGCGAGCTGTCTATCCCGTGAAATGTAGAATTTTTATATACGTACCATAACTTTTTATTAATAAAATATATTTTTGTAAGTATCAGCTTATATGTCCCACTGCAAGTGGTAACGGCCTTTCCCTTTAGTAAAACGCCATTAAAGCCATTTAAAATAATTTCTGGCTTTAGAGAAATACTAAATACTTCGAAGCTGTCACAATAATGTAAAATTTGCGATTTTTACGAATCCATGAAGGTAAGATGTTGCCATTGAAAATATAACGTCTGAAAAACTAAACAATCTAAAGGGTACATATCAGTACATGATACTGAACAACTTTCCACAAAGATATTTCCTTCAAATAGTTTCAGTATTACTTTGTTAGTCCTGTATAATATAGAACTTGGTCGCTGATTTTCTAAAGAGCATTTGATTCGAAGGAAATCATGGAATTTGATCAAAATATATAAAGAAGATCAGCGATGAAAAACAAATAAACCGAAGAACAAAACGAGCTGCATTTGTTCTGTCAGAACAGCAAGCTAAGCTTAATTGGTACAAGCTAAAGGCGGTCCATCCGAGTGATCGTCAACCAAGTTTGGGCAGGGTCTGCACGAGCTGGCGGTAGCGCGCCAGCATGGGCGGGTAGATCTGGTCGTGGTCCGGGTACGGCGTGGCCGCCGGGGACACCGTGGGCTCCGCGCCTGGTGTGGAAAATGAAGGTGTGCAAAATGTTTACTTATGTATTTTTACAACATAGTAGAATTTTTAGAGGGGAGTAAGTGTGGCCACACACTGGGCTACAACCTTCTAAAAAGCCATTCCGGCTCGCTAAGAAGAAGTAGAATTTTAACCATTTATTGCCCTGTCCCCCTTGTTAGAAAAAACAATTTTATTCCTATGTTTTTTAATACAAGATCTCTCTAAGTTTTTGTCTCTTTTCAAGAGAAAGTTTTATGTTTGTAGCTATTATTTTAATATTTGTATAGTTTCAAATCAAAATTCCGAAAAATTACAAAAACACAAATTTAAAAAACTGCTGACGACGAAGTCTAAAGCTGCAAAAGCTTTAGACTTCGTCGTCAGCAGTTTTTTGCCCCTGGTCATCAGAATAATCAAATCGAAGACTACCCCATCCTCCTTTGGTGTTTAAACTTGAACGGCCCCTAACTACCAGAAATAAGATTACATTACATGGCCTGGTTTTCGTAAGCATAAAATATAAGTAAAGAAAAAAACGATACTGACCTGGTAAGGTGACCCCAGTAGCGGCGCTCCACACGTCGGCGGCGCGGATGGCCGCGCCCAGCAGCGCCGCGTTGCCGTGCTCGTTCTGACCACACACGGAAATATTTTATCTACTTACTCTTACAATTATATATTATAATGAGGAAAGATTTGTATTTTTGTATTTGTGTGTGTGTGTGTGTTTGTAATGAGAATAAACTCAAAAACTACTGTGCCGATTTCAAAAATTCTTTCACCATTACAAAGCTACATTCACCCTGCGTAACATAGGCTATATTTATTGTTAGAAAATATTAGGGATCCTTACTATATTATGAGGGGAGGCCTTTGCCAAGCAGTGGGACATGAACGGCAAAATAATAAAAATAATACAAATATACCTAGTTGTTTCTTACGAATTGAAAATTTCTATTAATTAGTAAATACTACTTGCTTGTGGACTCAAAATGTATACTGTACAAGTAGGTTTTCGTCTCTGACTAACAATGCCGAAGATACAGCGCATTTCGCATGCCGTCACGGTCTTGTACGATTTTCACAGGACAGTGATAGTCCCCACACCGGAAGCGCCATTTTTTAAAGGCAAAGTCGCCCAAACGAATGGTTTTTCCATACAAAAAACCCTACGTTTAGTGACTCTGCGTTTGAAAAATGGCACCACGGATCTTTAAGGAGCTGTGTTTTTGCGTTTTTTTAAATGAAAAATATGGGAAAATGGAACAACATTTTTTTGAGCTTATCCATTAAGGCTTGGCTCTACGTTTTTATTTTTCAAAATCTGTCAAAATTGATTCAAAAGTTGTCCGTTCTTTTCCGCTAGGTTTGTAGTAATGTCTAAACGCAATGCAGATAGAGTTAAAAATATATAGAGGTTACAGTATGAAAACCATGACGTAATGAAAAGTATCTCTAGTATGTTAACTTTTTGTGTAACATGTTATGTTTTTGTAAAGAATTGAAAAAGGTCATGTCACGTAATCTATTAGTTACGTTGTGTTTTTGAAACTGAGACTTATCAAGCCTACTAGTTCAATGAACCAGAGGTATTAGCTTTCAATAAGAAATCTGAGCAATGACTAACATTCTGGAGGGAAGTCTAAAATGTTCGAACTTTACAATGAAAGATCAATATTTATTAGTTTGAGCCAACTATACGTGCAGAAAAAGATCGCAATAGGTTTTTTTCAAATATATCTTTATTATCATAGGATATTTATAATATCTCTTAATAATCGTCATTGTTTTGTTGCACAATTGTTGACGTCAAATGGTTACTTACAGCTAAGTTTACTACCGCTTCCAAAGCGCTAGTGCAGAAGAAGCGGTAACAAACTGTACTGCAGCATTTTCTTCAAGGACGTCAACTCACAAATAAATTAATACTTAAAGTTAATATGGACAGAGAATACATTGTTTGTTATGTCATATCATAATTAAAATTAAATTTTTAGAATGTCAAATTTTTTAAATAATGTCAAGTTGTAGATTTAGTTTGTACAAAATGTACCAAATTATGAACATTTGCGAGTACCTATATAACAAACCTTTAAGAGGGACCCGCGCCAAGCTCAAGCCAGACTTGTCTTTAAGGTAGTCATCGGTCCTATAATAAGCCATCTCACAAAGTACTTTCTTTACATAAGTTTTAAATTTTTTGTCTGGCATATCAAGGACCGATTGTGGCAATTTATTATAAAAAAGTATACAGTTCCCCATGAACGTCTTACTAACTGTTTTGAGCCTATAAAACGGGGCAATTAATTTATTCTTATTACGTAAGCTTTTATCGGTCATATCGCTTACTTTATTGTATAAGGAAATATTTTTCCTTACAAACATTATGTTTTCAAATATATACTGCGATGCCAATGTAAGTATATCAATTTTCTTAAATAATTCTCTAAGTGAGTCTCTTGGTCCTAACCCATAAATAGCACGAATTGCCCGTTTTTGTAAAATAAAAATAGTTTGAATACCGGCTGCACTCCCTTACAATAGTATGCCGTAAGACATAACACTATGAAAATAACTAAAGTACACTAGTCTAGCAATTGCTACATCTGTCAATTGTCTTATTCTCCTAACAGCATAAGCCGCAGAGCTAAGCCTATTAGAAAGTTTAGTTATATGAGCACTCCATTGAAGTTTTGAATCTATTGTAATTCCTAAGAAGGTAGTACTTTCAACAAGATCGAGTTTTTCACCATCTAGCATTATGTCAACGCAGGCCTGTCTCACATTGGGAAGAGAAAATCGAATGCATTGGGTCTTTTTCGCATTTAGCATTGGCTGAAAACCAATCAAAAATGGAATACAAGGTGCTGTTCACTGCGCAAGCGTTTGTGCTATGTCGATCTATTTTAAATATAAGTGAGGTGTCATCAGCAAATAGCACTATGCCAGCCTGTTTATCAATCATATAAGGCAAGTCATTGACATAAACCAAGAAAGGGAAAGGTCCAAGAATTGAACCTTGCGGTACGCCTATTTCAACATTAGATCCGTGCGATTTTATGCCATTTAAATCAACAGTTTGATGCCTTTCTGTTAAATAAGATTCTATTAGTTTAATTGAGTTATCATCAAAACCGTATTGATGAAATTTAAGCAAAAGTGTCGGATGATCTACGTAATCAAATGCTTTGGAGAGATCACAAAATGATCCAATTCCATCATTTTTGTTCTCCCATGCATCGTATATATGTGTAACGAGTGCCACTCCCGCATCGGTGGTCGATTTCCCGCCAGTAAAACCGAATTGTTGGCTATGGAACAGGTTGTAGGTTTTGAAGTGAAGCAGCATTTGATTGAGCATTATCTTTTCGAACACCTTACTCAAAACTGGCAGGATTTTTTTTCCAAAACCAATGAAAAGTCAGCATGTTGTACAAAATAAGTAAAGGGTAAATACGTAACTATATAAAAGGAGCTGCATCATTCAATTCTTTATATTGAAATAAGTAATATTTTTTAAATTGAAAAATAGTTGTGTATATTACCATATTTGTGCGCTATAGTGGTTATAATACACGAGGCGGAATTTTCTTGCGCGAGCCGAAAGCGAGGGCGTGATAGTGTCGAGTGTTTAACCAATATACGCACGTATATCGCACGAAGTTTTTCAACACACGTATATCTAAACAGATTTTTATTTTAACCGATAAAGACCCGCACGATATTAATAAATGTCCACGTTCATTATCTTACTATTGTGTCTGGTATTGGCGGTAAAGGAGCGGTTAAATAAACTCAACCATAAAACTGTGATGCACACGGCTGCTTTCCTACCGTAATACTTATCAAAATTAGCGCGACTGGCCAACCATTACTAGCTGGTGCCACAAGGCAGTGAGCGAGTTCGGAATTTGAAAAAAAAACATAAAAATATTGCTGTTGCATAATATATCTTCACTATTTGCGTTTATAACGCAAGCGTGTTTTATGTGCTACTTTATATATGTCTAAAGCCGATGAAAATCAATGAGATCCACTTTACGAGCAATATGTTGAAAAAATAATTAATATACAACATGGAAGGGACATACCCGTAATAAATCGAACCACAGGCTGTACTAGATCACTATATTATAATGATATTAAAATAACATTCAAAAAACGGCCTACGGCCTCGTAGGTAACCTCTGCCTTCACTTGGTTGCTTGTTTGGAGGGTTAAGCAGAAAGCCCCCCCTGTCTGGTCCCCCACCAAGCAAGTCCTTCCTTACACCTATCACTACAGTGCAGATCAAATAATTAGCAAAGTGTGTGTCGGGCCACGCGCAATGTTGGGTTCCGTAGTTGTAAATGCCAACTTTAAGTTCATGGCACTCATCATCATCATCATTTCAGCCGCATAACGTCCACTGCTGGACATAGGCCTCTCCCAAAGATTTCTAAAACAAACTAAAAACGTCTTAAACGTCTAAGTATCTATTGAATTTGTATGAAATTTTCCTTTTCGACTACATTTAATAAGTTTAACTTTTTAATTTGTTTACCCTTCTTGGCTCTGATAGTTTTCCTTTAAACTACATTATATATGCTATAGCTGTGATTTTTTTCACGTGTCCATATATAACCGTTTAACAAAAAAAATCACTTTAAAGCTAAATATTTCAGACACGGATCCCTAAATTGAAAAATGGTGTTTCCAAGCTCATAATATTTTTGAAAGACCTATTCAACGATACCCCACACAATGTGTTTGTAGTGAAATAAAAATATTGACTTCCTCTTTACTAGTATGGCAGCTAACATAAAAAAAAAATATTTCCATATTTTATTTTCCGACTTTTTTGCCATGATTAATATACATATCCATGCCAAATTACAGCTTTCTAGTACTTATAGTTTCTGAGTAGGACCGCGGACGGACAGACAGACAGATAGACAGACAGACAGATAGACAGACAGACAGACATGGCGAAACTTTAAGGGTTCCTTGTTTACTACGGAACCCTAAAATCCATATCAATCAGTCGGCCAGTCAGTCAGTGGTAAAATATGTACGTGTATATTTCTCGAAATCTAAAAGTAAATAAATCCGAAGAGTATTGTCTATAGATAAGTTTATTTGGCTATTATAAAATTAATTTATTGCCACAAAACTGGTAATTAAATAAAAATAAAATATTATTAATCGATACTGTGTGTACTTGTATAAAAATAAAAACTATTCCGACCATGTCTGTCACGTCATCAATCTATGCCACGCTATGCTTTGACACTTCCTTTGACATTATGACAAGTGACACAGTGTAAGAAAGTTACTCGCACGTTTGTTTACAGACTGTTCGACCCATATATATTCGTGATATTTTTCTACACTGTGACAATAATTTTACGAAATCAAACGTCATTTTTTTTGTGAAGAGCGACGCGTCCTTGCTTCATGAGGCCCATCGGCCATCTGACAATTTGATGTATAACTGTCAAAAATCTGTGCAACAAGAACAGTTTATTTAAATACACTCGCGAAAAAGCGAGACGGCATGTACAATATTTTTCAGGAAGGCAAAAGGGCTTAAATGACTGAAATCTTAAGCCACGCAAAACTGATCAATTATAGAAAAATGGCTCTAAAATTAAAACTAAAGCAACAAAAAAAAAATTGTACCACAATTTTAAAGATTACATAATTACTAATCTGCATAAAAAGTTTCAAAGCTGAAGTCCCTCTCGTTTGTGAGAAATTAGACCATATATGTTTTGGTAGAGGTGTTTTTGATGAGCAAGTTTGTGTTACAAAAATTAACAAATCGTGTATCCACAACCACAATTATGCTAGAAAAGCGTTCTAGTATGCTATTAGCAAGTATCAGTTCTAAATTTCTGATATTCGCTGAGAAATAAGAAATAGATAATGCCAATTTTCACGGTGCGTCCCCTTAATCTAATAATTTTCAGAACATCCCTAAGCAATGAACTTGCAAGATTGAGCTTTCAAGTCACTTGTTAATTTGCTACAGTTGTCGCTCATTTGGCATTGATCTTGCGTATGACTCGACTCACTATTAACACCTAATAAAATGATGTATGGGTGTTATTTGGGCTCTCTAACGAGAGGTGTCATGAATGGTGTAAGGGTGTGTGTGTGTGTGTGTACCTGCACGTAGACGGGCGTGTTGAACACGTCCGCGAAGATCTGCAGCAGCTCGCCGTTGACGGCCGCGCCGCCCGTCGCCACCACACGCGACGACGGTTCTGTACAACACATATACCCCCATATTCATAAAAGTCAATAAACGTTTGCTAAAGTTCTATAAGTTGAATTTTTTTTGTCTCGTTCTTACTATGCCAAATATTGAAAAGAGGGAAAGGACAAAACATGTTTTATCGTAAACAGGTTTAGAAAACAGCTGTTATTTTTTATAAATTTGAGGGATAGTACATTCAAACAAGTAGGCGGATAGAACATTACGCTTAAGGACGAACAATAAATAAGTAATAAGTAGCGCCATTTATTTATTTGTTAGGTAAATTACAAAAATTCGAAGTGTTATCAGATCACCGAATAATTTTCAAACGACTGGACTGATTTTTCAAGCATAAGAACCATAGCAAGAGAACTTGCTTTCATGTAAAAAAATCCATTGAAATTGGTCCATTCGTTTGAGCGCTACAAACAGAGACACAAGCGTCACTTTTTTGTCCCTTCTTTTATGTCGGGGGTTAAAAAATCTGCGTGCTCACCGAGCCGGAAGCCCATGTCCTCGGCGTGTGCGCGGCGCGCGAGCGCCTGTCCCTCGAGCAGCGCGCGCGCCTCGAACTGCGGCGCGAGGCGCTCCAGCGCGCGCGCGCCGCCGTCGCGCAGCCAGCGCCCCGGCGCCGCGCGCGGCACGATCTCCGCCGTGTCGTAGTAGATGCCTGCCCAAACAGAGTCACTCTTTTCATTTATTTAAACTTAATAGCACAAAAAAAAATAACACCGTATGGCGTTTTCCACTCAACCATTCGACCAAGTAAAAAATAATTTGTGTGGTGCGACAGAATGGGTAAACTAAGTAGAAAAGCATAAATTAATACCTATATTAATATATATACAACGAGAAAGAGACATACCCGGCACACTAGATAACTATAGTATAATTAAATTAAATACAAAAAAAAATCGGCACTGCTATACAAAAGTGTGCATCCGCCCGCGCAGTTTGTATGGAAATGCCGTTTTTTTTACTCTCCCGTCCCATTCACGCCTTGTGCGATCGGCGGGCGCCTGGCCGCCTCGACAAGGCGTGAATGGGTAAGAGGTGCAGGGACAGAAGACGTATATTACGCGAGACCTTAAGAAATTTCGTTCCGTATATAATCATTATTTTAAATCTGTGCCACCGACTTCCTCAAAGCCCTTCTCATGTAGCCCATTGTTTGTTTGTTTTTCGTGTGTGTAAGTGGCCAACACTGGTGTAAGGTTTTTTAAGCTGCCTAAAGGCATCTGACATGGCTAGACAACGATGGCCTTACAATGATGACATCCGGGACCAACGGCTTAACATGCCTTCCAAAGCACAGAGGAGCTCAAGAATTTTATGTCATTTGTGGTCACCCATCTAAGTGTGGACCACGCCCGGCGTCGCTTTACTTGCGAAAGCGCTAGCAATGCGCACTCCCGCCGGACCACCCAGCTCCTACAAACATATGTTCTACAAAGCCAATTAACTCACCCATATACCCCATGTTCCCCCTGACGGTCGCCCGCAGCAGATCATTGAAAGCGTCCCAGCTGCCCCCGGCCAGGCGGTCCCGGTGCGCCTGCCGTGTCAGCGAGCCGTTGGCGAAGCACAGCAGCGCCATGTAGGGCGCGGCGGGCGTGGGCCCCGCCAGCACGTGGCCCGCGGGCGGCGCGCCCGCCGCCGGCAGCCCCAGCAGTAGGGTGTCGCTGGTGCCCAGGCTGAGCCCCACCCAGCCCGAGCGGAGACGGAGACCTGACACAATATGACTACTACTAATTTTTGGAAATACCTCAGGTATTTTTATAAATACAAAGTACAAATAATAAATTATATAATACAGCAAATCTGATATGTTTAATTATTAGTTTAAATCTATTTCATATTGACGTATCCTCCAGCCACAGAAAAAAATAAACCATAAAAATATAAATACTTATGTTTAATTTTAGTAAATTCAACATGTATTAGATAAAACAGTATGTATATGGTCTAACAAAATATTGTATACTGAAAATATTTTCAGGGTGAATTAAGTCCGTGATACTCAGAGATATGGGACTAAAGCAATACTGAACAACTTTCCCCAAGAAACATATGTCGAAATATGGAAAGTCATTTTTGGCCTCCCATACAAGTTGACAGATCAGCTGATCCGCGTTTGTATGAAAAGCCAAAAATTATTTTTCATATTTCGACATATGTTCCTTGGGGAAAGTTGTTCAGTATCAGGGACTGAATGAACCCTTAAAATAGTTTCAGTATATTTTGTTAGACCTTATATAGTTGATATGCCTATATAATATAATGTAAGAGTCCATAAAGTCTTTTCACAGTTCATTATTTATTTTTAGGTTGAATTAGTTATGTGAATATTCCCACAGATATTGTAAATTAATTATTCAGTATATATCTTGAGCCAAATAAATAAAAATGATAAGAGTAAGTAGGGAGTCTCGATTATCTTATGTTTTCTTCAATCTTGTAATAAATGTTGTCTGACAACAATCGCAAGACGGCGCTGATAGCTTATCTAAAACGGCGTTTTAATGTGTTGACTCGGCTCAGCCACTCCAGATACAGATAGCTTTGAGTACAGCACAATTGAATATAGCATTTATATTTACATAAATAGATAGCTGAGTAGAATACGATTTGTCAACTTTTCTCTCCCGGTGTCGTAAGGTATACGGCTAGGGAGATAGGTAGGAGAGAATGGTGAACACTTTTGTTTGGCTAAGCGAGCGAAGCATCTCAGTTCCGAGATAGGCCAAAAATGCTTTTGTTCGGCTGTTCTAGGTTCTTGCCTATAGGTTGCATTTCAAATCCGATTATCATGTTTGATGAGAAGGAGAATTTTTGAACTATGGATTTTTCAAAATGGCGGAAATATGGGGGTTGAAAACTTTATAAATATTATATTTTAGTCATTTGATATTTTTTCAGAAATGTTATAAATCTTTTTTGTTACCTTTATTAAGACGAACTTTTTTGTCTGAACAACTTTTTGTCTGTTAACTTTTTTGGACGCTATGCGGCTAAAATGAAGATGATGATGAACTTTTTATCCGATAATTCAACGGGTCGGGGGCGACTCGCGCAGTCAAAACAAAAGTACCTGCGAGTGCCGAGCAGTTGTCTCCGGTGAAGGCGACAACCTTGCAGTCCGGCCGGAAGCCGTAGCGGCCCACGAAGTAGGGGGACACCTCGCCCAGCACCGTGGCCGTGGGCACGGGCGCCCCCAGCTTGCTCTCTAGCGTTTCGTCACCGCACGCCTGTACCAATAAGCGGGCGTTGTGATCTTAGGTTTCTATTAGAATGCACTTTCACTTTCACTGACGCTCAGAAGTGAAGAGCGACGGAACATATCAGCATAGCCGGTTCCGTAGCGTTTCCAGTTCCCTATCTCGCTCTAGCAAATTATGGTTCTGAGCGACAGAAAGGGATAGGAGGATAAAATAGTGCTGTTGCTGTTCTGTGGTACCCTTACCCTTAGACTATCATCGTATTTGTTGTCGGTAGATGGCTTTGAGCTATATTTTATGCGCATTTGGATTAGACATATTGATGGACCCTGAGCTTCTAGCATGGGACCTTTAATAAACCCACATATTCGCGCGACAGACTAGTACCATCCCACTTGTAATTGTTACGTAGAGCGAGATAGTGATAGCGCTCGATAAACAATGTCGCCGGTGCCATGCTAAGGGAGCTGGAACGTATTAGAAACTTACAGATTTAAAAGCTGTAACCAAACTAATTAAAAGGGTTCTTTATTTTAAGTGAAATTACCACAATATAAGATCAAATCGATTCTATGAGGCAATGTAATATAAAAGTTAAAAAAAAATAGTGTTATAGGAACTAATGTTTCCACATTAACTGCAAGCTACATGAAAATAAAATACAAAACAACATAGACAATTAACAACACCAACCGACCTTCAATGCTTTTTCGTTCCACTTCATCTGATGTATATCCAAGAGATTCATTCCAGACCCGTCCGAGAGGTCGATCGGCGCTATCCTGCCCAGGAACAGGGAGCAGGCAAACGAGGACACCAGGGAAATTCTGGAGGTGGCGTGGTACGCGCGGGGCTTGGTGCGGAACATCTTGCGGATCTGGGGGCCGGTGAACCGCTCGTACGCGGTCGAACCCGTGATTTTTGTTAGTTCCTGTAGGAAAGTAATAAAATAAATAAATAAATATATAGGGATTAGGGACAAATCACACTGATTGAGCTAGCCCCAAAGTAAACGTAAACTTGTGTTATGGAATACTAACTAAGCGATAGTAAAGTCTGTTCGCGGAGAGTTGATAAATTCAGGGCTTGTTCACTTATTATTACAAATTACGCCTTGCTAATGAGTCTACCACTCAATGTAATTTATCAAAAAACTTATACAATCATTAACTGTATAGAACAGAAAACAGCGAGCAAACTCCCAAACGGCTCATTTGAAGCGCATTTCAGAACGGAATGCCAATTCACGGCCGCCGCGTCCGCCCGCCCGTTCGGGCTGCAGTTGTCATCAACCGCGAAAGCGGGAGACAAGCGACGGCTGCCATACAATTCGCGATAGTTATGCGACAGTCGCTAGTCTGAGACGAATTATAATATTTATTAACACTTGGCGAATAGACTATTTTAGTACCTGGGCGACCGAGCTTTGCTCGGTTACATCTCAAACATTAACTAATTTTTTTTAAACTTGTCTAAAAACAATGCAAAATAAAAAAAAAATATAAACTTGTACATAAAAAAAAACAAAAGTAAGTCACCGAGTGGGATTCGAACCCGTTACACTCTTTCTAGCGGTCGCTATCCTTAACCACTGAGCTAAATCAAGGCGGTCGCGGCGCGACGAAATTAGCGACCATATTCTGCGTGGAAAGAAAAACGCATGAAAACTCGAAAACACGCGTTTTCCCAAACATAAGACTAATCTAGATCGATTTTTTACCCCCGAAAACCCCCATATACAAATTTTCAGCGAAATCGTTAGAGCCGTTTTCGAGATCACAGAAATTTATAAATAAATATATATACATACAAGAATTGCTCGTTTAAAGGTATAACATATGATACACACTTAACACGTCAGGAGCTGGCAGAAAAGAGCTAGAAACATATTGTGATGAAATTAAATAAATAAAGCTAAGAACCACGGCCGACAAACCTCTGGCCCTCCCACTGCCTCCTCCAAAGCGCGGCAGTCAGCGCTTGTACTGGAGTCCATCCAAACCGGAGAGTCCGTCACGAAAGCGGTGGCCAGTTGAGTGTGCAGAAACTCGTCTGGAGAGAGGTTGCCCAGCTTGGCTTCTGCGTCCTTCGACCACCAAACCGAGCCATGTTGCTGGAAGAAAAATTACCATATAATTATGGACTTCTATAATTCGTGAGTAACCTTTTTTATGTTACATGGCAGCTGATTTTATCTGTACAGTGCAGCATCTATATCATCATCATCATCAAGTATTTGTATCCACTGCAGAAGCACGAGCCCGTCTCGCTCGACCAGAGCTATACCTGGCCCTGGCCAGAGCAGCAAAAGGATTTGGCCTACACCCTCCTAGCTGACCAGACAGGTTGGAGAGGTCTCATTCATTTTTATAAACTTTGTTCAGCTTGTATTTCCTAAGTCGCCTTCTGCGACTTCCACGGGAGGACTTGGCGTGGCCCTAGATAATCGCGACGAATTGATAACCTCTTCCTTTTTGGGCAGTCGGTTAAAAAGTGTCAGTAAGTTATTTTGGCCTCTCTCTCTTAAAATGTTCCTGGGTGCATCATACATCCAACTGCGATGCTTATGAAAGCAAGAGCTGTAAATAAGATTATGATTCTATGGGTCAGTCAGATGCACAGGTTGGAAAACTGCAACCAAATGCTGTTAACAACCAACAAAAAAAGAGGGATGTTATAAGTTGGACGTTTTGTGTATCTGTGCCTAAACGGATGAGCCGATTTTGATACAGTTATTCTTTTGTCTGAAAGCAGACTTGATCGAGATAATTCTTAGCAATGTTTGACGGAAATTAGTAAAGCAGAGTAAAATAAAATCATAATATTTCATATTTTACTTTTAGCATTTCGTGTAATAATTTCTGTGCATAAAATCTATCTTGGTATTATATTTATTATAAAATTCAATATGATAACAATATAAAAGATAAGTTATTTTTTATCATGCTTACATATGTATGATGTGAGGTCATAAAACACGATAATCAGCAGAACAAAATAATCACACTGTGACTATGAGCATATATGAATACTATGAGCAGTTTCGTCAGTTGAGTGGAAGCCCTATCATAAAGATTGAATGTTCATAGAAGAATATTCCCGAGGACTAAATTTGTTACTTGGTTTAACCCTTTATCTACCCAAATCTAGTTGACATTGACATATGAGATAGTGCCACTTCACTCGATGCCAACTTGAACAGATCCTAACAAAGTTAGTCCTAGTTTTATAATGAAACAGATTATGATTACCAACATGGCGTCTTATGCCGTAAGTCCAAAACTAAACTCATTAATATTGTTATTAAAGCCAAGTACAGACTTTCCAGCTCCTAGAAATTTACTTGAGCTGCGCCTGACAGAGCTTCGATAGTAGAGAAGTCGACGCCGGCCACCACGAGGCGGTCCATCACCATGTCCAAGGCCTTCACCCACAGCAGCGGGGGCGCGGTCACCTCTCCGCGGTGCTGGCCGCGCTGCACCCCACCCGCCGTCCTAAAAATAAATACCAAGTTTTGAATTTTAATCTTTAAAAGAACTATTCTTGTTAATGGAACCAATATTGTTTCTTCAACTTTTATTAACTAGATTAGACTAAATTTTTTATAACCTGAAATAAACATATTTTATTTTATTTATTTATTTTTGTCCAGTGCAAAGAAATGTAGTATGAGGCCTATGTCCAGCAGTGGATGTTATGCGGCTGAAATGATGATGATGATGATGATGATAGAAATGTAGTGTTGTTGTTTATGGCAAGGAATACGAGTATGAACCGGTCAAGACTGCATATGATGCAGCTTCCATTGTTTTAATATTGTCTGCTATTGGGATCTCAAATTAAAATAAAAAGTAGCAGCATCATGGCACCAGTGTTGATCGAGCACAATCATCTATCACTTTCTTGTGATAGATCTATGTAAGTAATAAAAACAAGCAGGATGGCACTGGTACATCATGCAATATAAACTTTATTTAGGTTTATCAATGCTGCCATGCTACGGTGGCTGGTCTTAAAATTTATCTAGGCCTTGCATTTGCTAAATAAATTAAAAGTTCATTCACCTGAACTCCGGTAGGTCCACATCAAATTCCACATCGGCTTCATGTAGAACTCCATAGTGCTCTCCGATGACCAAAGCCTTTAGCTGAAATGATCACCCAGTTATAATAAATTCATAACAATAAAAACATTATATGCAAAGCACACAAAAACTTGCTACAAAAAGGTGTCTGCTGTTAGTGTAACAATAGAAAGGAAGTTATTGTCAAGTTCACTGGCAAATGTTTATTGTTGTCAGGCCCACAGCATTAAGTAAAGAGTTCAATATTATGTTACTGATGAATTTATTTAAAAGTTAAGGTTTCTCATATGGGTATTGCTTGTTATTGTCAATCACTTCATAGTCAAAAGAATGCACTGCTTAATGAATATTTATTTAAATACTTAATTAAGAGCCTGCTGTGTAAGTGACTATCAAATTAATTTTGTACTAATGTTAAATAATTGACAATCGGTAAAAATTATTAAAAATCACATACATACCCTCTGTGTACTAAAATCAAATCCTAAAAAAGTTTTTTTTCTCTGTTCTTCTTCGGTCATTTTTTAATTTTTGTTGACAGCTCGGGCCGGGGCAATGACACGGTTGAGAATGCGTTCCCGAATTGCGAACTTGCGCGAGTCGCACGTTCGCGTGACTGAATTCCGTGTATGGAGTTGGGCACGAATGGCACGATATCATAAGTTTTACTTTATTACTCCCAATTAGCAGAATCTTAATCGTCACACTCGGCAGTTAGGCGATATTTGATACAGAAGCCGCATCAAGGTCACGGTTATCTGATTTGTTATGCCGCGTTTACACATTTGCGCGAATCGCGATGCCGCGTTTACACATTCGCGCGAATCGCGAGGCGAATGACGAGGCGAATAACGAACTAGCATGTGTAAACAGTCAGTTCGTTATTCGCCTCGTGATTCGCCTCGCGATTCGCGAGTTCGCGTTGAGGGCGGTTTTTCGGACGCGAATCAAAGGACACGAATAGCGAACACGAACTGGCTGTTTACACTTTCGCCTGCCGGCAGTTGGCAGCTAGCGCCCGACCCAACAGGACGTATATGTACCCGTTGTATGACTTGTATGGAAACATACGAATTGAAAGGTCTAAGTTAACATTTTTTGTGGGCAAATGTGTGTAGACCTAACTATATGTTAAAATAGGCAATCAGACATCAAATAAGATGATATCTCTATATTTAATAAGTACTTATAGCATCAGTGATTTTAATCTTTGTTATTTTCTCTTTTAGATAATTCATTGTTTTATACATTAAATGACCTTTTGATACATTCCTACATATAAATAGAGGACTCTCACTAAATTTATATCCTACTAATATTATAAATGCGAAAGTGAGTTTGTATATTTGTTTGTTAACTCTTCACGCTTAAACTACTGAACCGATATATAACAAATTTGGTATAGATATAATTTGAGACTCGGGGAAGGACATAGTGTACTCTTTATCACGAAATTCCCACGGGGAGCGAACCCCGCGGGTACAGCTAGTCTGCGTTTTATAATAACACGGATAAAGTCCATCAGTCTATACCGTATACATATAAAACCAGCCAAGTGCGAATCGAATTTGCGCACTAAGGGTTCCGTACCATTATCTATAAAAAATCGCGTTGTATGGGAGCCCCAAATAAGCTAAAAGCTTAAATATTTTTTTTATTTTGTTTTTAGTATTTGTTGTTATAGCGGCAACAGAAATACATAATTTGTGAAAATTTCAACTGTCTAGCTATCGCGGTTCTTGAGATACAGCCTGATGACAGACAGACGGACAGACAGCGAAGTCTTCGTAATAGAGTCCCTTTTTTACCCTTTGGGTACGGAACCCTAAAAATGACATCTTAGCAAAAGTTATTCAGACTGATGAGCATTTTCCGAAGTCATAAAGTCTACGCGAACGAAGTCGCGGGCTTCGGCTAGTTTAAAATAAACATCCCAATCTACCCACCACATACAGGTATATACCTAAGCGCAGGTAAATACCCGAGTAGAAGACATAATTGTGCGTGCATGCCGCCATTATGTCCACGTCCTCCATATTCGTGTGCGAATCACCACACGAATGTGTAAACAGCAGTTCGCGTCGGCATTCGTACACGAATAGTTCGTGGAATGTTTCGTCGAATGACGAGGCGAATAGCGAACACGCATGTGTAAATCCGGTACTATATTCGCAGTATGGGTACGTATTCTTATGTTTACGTATAACACGTATTTAAACTCACGTAAGAAAGAACATATACGAGAAAACAACACTATTTGCATAGAATAGATGATTATCATCTTTTTACACGGTTTAACGCTCTTGTACAATATGGTAAAAAAGTACATATGTAGGTAAGTACTTATCTTATACGTATGTACATAATTATGTACCTATCATAAGTAAGAGGCAAAGAAAGTTACGTAAGTACCTCGGTGTATAGTTTGGATATGTTTTGTCATCATGTACATAAAGCCAAAAAATTCAAAATAACTACTAATGCATGTTATCTAATTAATATGTACGTACAAAAGTACATAATATAAAAAGTAACATGAGTCATCCACACCACACACACCTCCTAGTTGATGACTTGACTCTGACGTCATGACACAGCCCACGAGGTGAGGTGAGAGTGCTGAGACCAACGTGTGCTTCTGCTTACATATTAAACCTAGGTACTACGTAATGTCCTAAAAGTACCTTATGAAACAAGGTACTAGGGTTTCGTACCCAAAGGATAAAAACGGGACCCTATTATTAAGCCTCGCTGCTGTCCGTCAGTTTGTCACCAGGCTGTATCTCATGAACCGTGAAAGCTAGACAAGACAGTTGAAATTTTCACAGATTATCTTTATTATTTCTGTGATTATTTCTGTAGCCGATATAATAAAAATGACTAAAACCAGAATAAAATCTTATACCTTTAAACGAGCAATTCTTGTATATTTATTTATTATATTTATAAATTTTTGTGATTTTAAAAACGGCTCTAACGATTTCGCTGAAAATTTGGTATATGGGGGTTTTTGGGGGTAAACAATCGATCTAGATTAGTCTTATGTTTGGGAAAACGCGTGTTTTCGAGTTTTCATTCGTTTTTCTTTCCACGCAGAATATGGTCGCTAATTTCGTCGCGTCGGCCGCCATCCGCTTAGCTTTGCGGTTAAGGATGCGGACCACTAGAAAGAGTGTTACGAGTTCGGATTCCACTCGGTAACTTACTTTTGTTTTTTTTATGTTCAAGTTTATTTTATTTTTGTGTATTGTTTTTAGACAAGTTTAAAAAAATGTAGCTAATGTTTGAGATGTAACCGAGCAAAGCTCGGTCACCCAGGTACTCAATATTTAAGTGGGCTCCTATACAGCAAACGTGATTTTTTATAGATAATGGTACGGACCCTTCGGGCGCGAGGCGAGTCCGACTCGCACTTCGTCGGTTATTTGTTACTCGTAACAATAAACTCCTACACAATTTTAACTAGCAAGTTGACAGTAAAAACAGTAGCTAGCGCACGACCGAAGTAAAATAAGTAAGTTCGTACTCTCCATCATGTACCGTATCCACCAAGGGCACCATCAAGAAGTCAGAGGGGTAGCTACTCCAGGACTCCCTTACCTGCTAAAAACACTTACGAGGTTGTAAGGGTTCCTAGCTAAGTACGTTTAAAAGTATCAAAGCTGCTGGTATTTTGTATTGGAATATACATCAAAGTATCATGTAGATATATAAATAAAACCTTTATTCAATAAAAGCGAGTCTGCGAGTCGGCCTCGTCCAAGAAGGGTTCCGTACCATTATCAATAAAAAGTACGTTTATTATATTTATTTTATTCTGTTTTTTGTACCTATTGGTTGTCATAGCGGCAACAGAAATACATTCTCTGTAAAAATTTAAACTGTCGAATCTAGCTATCACGGTTCATGAGATACAGCCTGGTGACAGACCGACGGACAGCAGAGCCAGTTTCCCGTTTATACCCATTGGATACGGAACTCTAAAAAGTAAAATACCTAATAAATCTTTTCGATCTTCCACTCATTTGGGAATAGCCATCGATTTGAGTCTTTTTTGGATTATGACTCCTCAAGCGTTTCTGCAACAGAGTTAATAGATGTGCTGTCATAATATTGACTTATATGAATTTCAGTATTTGATATTTCAAACATGAAAGAAAAATATTTTCGCTGACAAAACCATCGTTAAAAGCTAGTAAACCTAGTATATAAAGCGTACTTAGGTAGGTACGACTCAGCGTGGGCGATCGCATCCGCTGTTCAAACACCTTGGTCAAGTGACCCCTTAACCGAACTTAAAAAAACCTATTTGAAGTCTACAGGCGTAAATTGCCGTATCATTGCACGCGGTAGCACTGGGAATCGTGAATAGCGACAGTTCAGAACTGAGCTTGAGCATTGCTTCATAAAATAAACTCATGAACTGCACACGTAAGTGCTCGATTAGGTACTATAATTTTACAAAACTAAAAAACCGTCTTAATCCCAAAAATACACAACTGATTTTGATAAAATTTCTATGGGACCAACTCGGTCTATGTGTCTTCGAATAAAAGTGAACATACATAAAAAAGATCGCGACGAATTGTTGACCTCCTCCTTTATGAAAGGCGGTTAAAAATAAGAGGGTTAATGATTTTGACACCGGTGAAACCAGCATGCAGGTTTCCTCACAAATTCTTCGCAAGTAGCGGTCGATGAAAAAAATTGTCACAACTTTTTTCTTTTCCCACCGGTGTCTTAAGAGGCGACTAAGGGATGTTTTTAGCGCATTCCCTGTTGCATCACCTGTGTTGTTTCGGAGCTCGTGGTGCAATTTCCTGCCTTTCTTTTCCAAAGAAACAAATAAATACTGACAAAATTATAAAAATAAATTAAACTTGAAATAAAATAATCTTGTTTGCGTTAATAAAACGTTGGTCAAGTGTCGAGTGACCAAAAGGCTGGCAATTTGGCTGACAGCGTGGCAATGCTGCCAGCCTTTTGGGCACTCTGTCGCAGAGGAATGATCTGCACGTTTTTCATTTGTAACTTTATTTTTATTTATTTAATTAGTTTAATTTAGATTCAAATTTAGTTTCAAATTAAGTTATGTTTTATTTATAGCCTATATACTTCCCAGCAGATTAGCTCGTCGAAGTGGCAGTGGTCGGGATAAATAGCGCGACGAGTCAATGTTCAACGAGGCTAAAAGGTTCTCAAATCGCAAACCGCGTTCTGGCAAGCAAAGCGTAAGACCTACAAGGTACCTACAAGGTAGACTGATGACCTGACCAGGGTCGTTGGAAAGCGCTGCTGAATGCTGGCCGCTCTAGATCGGTCATTTTGGAAATCTTAGGGAGAAGCCTATGTCCAGCAGTGGACGTTATGGGGCAAACATGATGATGATGCAGTTTTATTTCTCTGATATATGTGTTCCTGTATTTGCTTTAATAAATTAATCATTATCAAATAACAAATAAATTTTACAGACAAATCACACATATTGAGCTAGCCCCGAAGTAAGTTCGAGACGTGAGTTATGGGATACTACAACGATACTCTTTGGGAATGCAGTTGTAGCACGAGATGTTAGTGCATTGTTCTTAACTACCTTCTCACACTCACCGCGATGGTGAGGTCCTATTCTAGACCTATAGGAACTTTATAACATCTGCGATAACCAACTAACCCGTCTGCCCAGCTGGTGATTATACGCAAATCCTCCCTTCATTTGGAGAGGCGTTTAGCAGTATCACACTAACACTATAAAGGCGAAAGTTTGTGAGTGTATGTGTGTGTATTTGTTACTTCTTCACGCGAAAACGGCTGGACCAATTTTCATCAATCAAACACCGGGAACACACAGCTGGCTGATAAACAATAAAATTAAATTACTGCCCTTTTGTTGAAGTGTCTTTTCTCCACCCTCATTACTTTGCGGTACAGTGTGGTATAAATATAAACTTTGAAGCGGGGAGCCATCCGGCCGCGTTTTCCGCCCGATTAGCGCCATCCACCGTCGTGCTAGGAAGCGGTGCGAGGTATTCAGGGCGGCCCTTTTCGGCAGCTGGCGCAAGCTTTGGGCAGCCTGGTGCACTGGTTTGTGAAATACGTACGTGTACTTCCATAGGGGAAAATGGTTGTGCTCTTTCCTTTGAATAGAACCTTCTGTATCGGGTCAGATTGCATTGTTAGGTCGATCTAACCACGTCCAATATTTTGTGTCCTTGGTCTGATTTCAGTAGTGTAGCCAGGCCTGTGTCACTCGAATCCCCGTTTCGGTATCGAAAATTTACCTACATTATTACTATGCGCGCGGCGACCACTCCGGAGTGGTAAATTCGGTGACTTGAATCGTATGTCACTGAATTTATTCTAGATAACAAAAATGAATTTTGCAATGCACTTCTATCTAAACGAAAAGGTGCCGAGTTCTGACGCTAACTAAATTAAACCCTATCGCTAACAACATTGAGTAGATATGTCTTTGAATTCCTTTGGTGAGTAAGGCTTCTGTACGTGAGTACGTACTCTGTGGTGTAGCTGAAGACACTCAAGATATATTATATCCGTTGTAAGCAGTGGCGATCTATCTAGTCGTATGTACAATGTAACTACATTGAAGTATACACTTTGTATATCTACTAACGTAAACTATCACGTCTCAATCCCTAATTAAATCAAATTTTTATTCGCAAATAAGAGTTTTACATGAGGTCTTATAATTAATACAATCCGTCTTACCCCTTTTTATATATAGATTATATATAGGGGCAGACAGAGCATTTTGGGTCTTGTGGCCGGTGACTATCGTCCAAAGGCCAATCAAAGGCCACTTTTAGCGTGATGATGGGCAAGAATCGTGCTCTCTTTTATGTTAGTTCACTGAGTACTCGAAGAAGCCTGGCCAAAGGGCATACTTTTTAGTTGGTCCCACACACATACACACACTATATAATTCTATTTAGCGGGGCCACGCGACCTAGACCTTAAACACTAGTGGCAATGCTTAGCCTATTCAATGTACCTCACGAATTTATTAACACAATTCAATGTGCCTCAACCATTTGGACAAATATTAAAAAAAAAAAAATTATCCGTCCAGCGGGGCCCTCGGTTGTATTACGCTAGAAATATCTAAAAATAATGCAGGTCGTTACTTGATCCAATGTACCTCTCGATTCATGTATCAATTCTAAGGAATCTTTGGCAGATCAGGAGATATTTTAAAAAAAATTTTTGTCCGTCCAGCAGGGCCCTTTGTAATTTGAATCCATACATGCAGAGAAATCTAGCCATTGTTATGTATTACCAATGTACCCTTCAATGTACTAATAAATACACCTGCAAGTGTTTATTATAAAAGTATTTCATAATAAGTAGCATAGCCCGTAGATAATAAAAAGGCAATTAGGTAAATCAGCAATATTTATTCAAAAATGATTACCTTTGACAAAATATGAACAGTATTGAGTAAACGTGACATAAGATTTGTATTATACAAAAAAATAAAATCAGTACTTCTTAGTTTGCCTTCATTCTTTGGCCTTCATTACAAGATAATTTTAGCCTAACTCTAATATTTGACTTATTTTGTAAACTGTGGCCTATGGTAGCATTTCGATGATGAAATGATGCGGAAACTTTTAAAATTAGTAATGATATCCAAAAATCAAAACAAACGCTGCAGAAAATCTTCAGAAACAGCCAAAAATTAGCCAAAAAAACTTCATCATTATTCTATTTTCATCTGTTATTTTTCTTTTTTTTCCTCTCAAAAACATAAAATAAAAAGGTTTCGATTTTCACATCCTCATTGCGGGAAATATTTGTTTCGTTTGCTTTACCTTACTAAGCGCAAACCAACTATCTACAGTTTTAATTATTTTGTACTTTAATAAAATCTAGAAAAACCGCAAAATGTGTAGTAATAGTGAAGAACTCAGGGGTACATTGGTAATACATAACAATGGCTTGCTTTTTCTGCATGTATGGATTCAAATCACAAAGGGCCCTGCTGGACGGACAAAAGTTTTTTTGCTGAATATCTCCTGATCTGCCAAAGATTCCTTAGAATTGATACATGAATCGAGAGGTACATTGGATCAAGTAACGACCTGCATTATTTTTAGATATTTCTAGCGTAATACAACTGAGGGCCCCGCTGGACGGATAATTTTTTTTTTTTTTAATTTTTGTCCAAATGGTTGAGGCACATTGAATTGTGTTAATAAATTCGTGAGGTACATTGAATAGGCTAAGCATTGCCACTAGTGTTTAAGGTCTAGGTCGCGTGGCCCCGCTAAATAGAATTACATACACACACTATCACGTCTTTATCCCTAATGGGGCAGACAGAGCATTTTGGGTCTTGCGGTTCTATACAGAGCCCAGGGCCGCAAGACCCAAAAGCCACTTTTAGCGTCATGGTGGGCGAAAAGATGGAAAAGCAATCAATACAGTGATGGGTTGCTAGCCGCATCGCCTGTTAACATGATTCGCATTTTTGCCCATTCCCTCGATCGGCTTTTACGATCTGCGCGGGAAGAGAAGCAGCTGGTACATTCTAAGTTTTTTCATTTCTTCCAGACCCCATGCTGGTCTGGAAGTTAGTTGGTCCCATTGAAGTTTTATCAAAATCGGTTGTGTAGATTGGGGTGAAGTCGGGTTTTGTTTCGAAAATGATTATTAAATACTAAAAAGCGTTTCTCGGCGCTTTTACATTTCAACTACAGGGCTAATTTAACACCATGAGAGCCTAAAGGCTCTACGTAAAAGTAATGTTTATAGAATACATTAGTGTGAAAACTAGGGCTTAATTCAGGCTCTGTAAACGTTTACAACACAATTATAGTGCTAATCATGAACAGTAATTAGTATGTTATAAAGCATTCTCAGGAATTTTATAGTACCAAATTTTGTTACTTGGGATTTAAACCTCCTATACTGCCACACTAATATCCTATGTGGCAAATCGCTCTTACTCTGTGCTACGGCGTAGATATACTACATACAACCTACAACACTGTGCTACGGCGTAGCTATGATACTCTGTTGGCGCTGCTACAACTGTCTGTGCTGTGCTACGTGGCCTACGTCGTTAGCTACGAACCTCCTACAACCTACGACTACAACGCTCTGTGCTACTATGTTGCTATGATCCTGCTATGACGCTAATCCAACTCTGCGCTACAGTGTAGATATAAACCTCTTGCAGCCTAGTAAAACATTTCTACAACTATCTGTGCTACTATGTAGCTACAAACCCCCTACAACTAAGACACTGTGCTAAGGCGTAGTTACGATGCTGCTACGATGTTACTACAACTGTCTATGCTACGACGTTGTTACGGACCCTCTACAACTATGACACTCTGTGCTAAGACGTAGCAATGATCCTGCTACGATGTTACTACAACTGTCTATGCTACGACGTAGTTACAGACCCTCTACAACTATGAAACTCTGTGCTAAGGTGTAGCTATGATCCTGCTACGATGCTACTACAACTGTCCATGCTGCGGCGTAGTTACGGACCCCCTACAACTACGACACTGTGCTAAGGTGTAGCTACGATGCTGCTACGATGCTACTACAACTGTCTATGCTACGACGTAGTTACGGACCCCCTACAACTATGACACTCTGTGCTAAGGCGTAGCTATGATCCTGCTACGATGCTACTACAACTGTCTATGCTACGGCGTAGTAACGGACCCCCTACAACTATGACACTCTGTGCTAAGGCGTAGCTATGGTCCTGTTACGATGCTACTACAACTGTCTATGCTACGGCGTAGTAACGGACCCCCTACAACTATGACACTCTGTGCTAAGGCGTAGCTATGATCCTGCTACGATGCTACTACAACTGTCTATGCTACGACGTAGTTACGGACCCCCTACAACTAAGACACTCTGTTGTAAGACGTAGCAATGATCCTGCTACGATGTTACTACAACTGTCTATGCAACGGCGTAGTTACGGACCCCCTACAACTATGACACTCTGTGCTAAGGCGTAGCTATGATCCTGCTACGATGCTACTACAACTGTGGGCTACAGCGTAGTTACGAAATCTATACAACCTAAATCCATCGCAGATTGATTGCTTTTATCGATTGCAGACTGTTGTTTGACCACCGTTACCGATAATAGTGTCGGCGGTAGAATGCGGTACCTCTTAATTCATGTATGATTTTTACATATTCTTCTGTGAGGCCTGTTTCGTTTGATCACAGATCGATCGCAGACCGTCGATCGTCGTTCGTCGGTCGTGACGGCAGTAGAATGCTGCGCCTCTTAATATTGTAAACAAGAGCTTTTTCGATTGGTGGGCGGCATCGCGCACGCGCCGCCCCTGTGTGCTTGCAGCGGCGGCTTTTCTTTATTTTTTACTTTATCTACTAAATAGAAATCGACTGGAAATGCTAGCAAACAACAATTACGTAGCATGTCTAGAAAAAATTTCGTCGCCATCGTCAATCTGTTTATTTAATGTCGTTTAATTTGGTTTTCATATAAGCTTTACATTATTCGCTTTTCTTCGTTGTTCTACTCAATAATTGAGAAGAGTAATGCTTTAAGCACATCAACGTTGCATTGCCAAAAGCCATTGTAAAATATTAACGGTTCACAGAAAATGCTGTCAAAAGTTTCAGTGTGAAAGCTGAAATCGATTCAGCACGATAGTACGCCGACACGAGGTCTGGGTGTGTGTCGGTGCGCGGCGCGGGGCGGGCGCGTGCGCGCGGCGCGGCGGGCGCGGGCGGCAGACGCGCCGCGATGGTGGGCCGCGACAGCCGCTCGGAGAGCGCGGCGCGCCCCTGGGCGCCGCGGCATGAGTAGCGCGCCAGCTCGGCCCGGCCCGCGCGCCCGCCATGGCGCAGGCCGCGCCCGCGCCCCATCGCACCCACTCCTTCGCGAAGAAGACCTTCCACAAGCCCACGTACTGCCACCACTGCTCGGATCTGCTGTGGGGCCTCATCGGGCAGGGCTACGGCTGCGAAGGTACGCGTCGCGCATGCGCCCCGTGCGCGTCGATACCGGCTCCGCGCGCGTCCGTCGCCGGCACGACCAGCACGTTATGCAACCGGGCCGGCGGCCGGCGCCCGGGCGTGTCCGGCCGCGCGCCGCCCTGATCGATACCGCCTCCACGGGCCGCCACGCCACCGCCTCCGACCCTCGGCCCAAGTTCGATCTAGATCCTCATCACCAGCTCCGCTTCGTGCCATGTCTCGACGTGAACTTGAGTGTCTGAGGACGCCGGCGGTCGAACACCGTTAGAGTATGCTAAGTTTGTAAGAGACGCCACCTGCGGCTTTGGTCGTGCAACCGCTGAGGGGATGGTATCGTGCGTGCTGCAAATCATGGGAGGCTCTAGATCAGCTGCAAGCCGGGTGTGACGATGGCATTCGAGTGAACATTTGAGAGCATATCGATCGATCTGTTTTGTAAGAGGTTTTTGGTGTCGGCGCGGGGCGGGGCGCGGCGCTGCATCCCTGGCGCTCCTTAGCTGTAAACTAGATGTGGCCGTGGCCTCGGTGGCCACGTCTAGCTTGCTGCGTGGTAAGTGCTACGACACATCGAAAGCTCTACGAGGCTCCACCCGTCGCCAGAGGACATCTTGTTTTTGCGCATTTTGTTTTGATCTCTCGACGTCGGCCGACTATCAATCGATGTTTCTTACATGACTTGACTGATGTTGTACCCAACTCAGCTACTTTATAAGCTTTCATGCACTGCGTTTCGTAAGAGCAGGTTAATGAAATGAATTCATTGATTTTGGGCGTTTACATCTTGTATACTTGCGCACTAATGCTAATTCGAAACGATACGCACTCGTTCGAGCTGAGAACATACGCAGAAATAATCTTTTACGGAATCGCTGGAAATCAAACAGACGTAGATATTACATGACTATGATATAGCGTTTATTCCTTAAGCTCGTGTTTAGGTACTTTTTTGGTATGAGATGCTGTTAGAGTGAAAGAAATTAGGCAACACACAACAGCATTTAAATAGCTTTAAAATATTATAACACGAATATCAGGGTATTGTTAAACATTTTGATGCGATCTATCCGACAATAAAGTAATGTAGTCTCGATACATTTGATGTACGATTCTAACACAATGACTCTTTATACCTAATATTCAAATAAGTAGAATTTAAGAAGGATTGTCTTTTCTAACAATTGCATAAAAATAGTGTCATACTCACTCTGATTCTGATGGGCAGAATTTTTATGAAATAATTCATTCATTTCAGGCAACAAAAGAGTTTAAACAAAAGGAGCATCTAGACCCATTAACCTAAAATACATATTAAATCTTATAAAAATCTACGACATACAATGAGGCTGCGTGTTATTTGTATACTATCTGAAGAATTCTACTTAGGCATTAACAGTAAAACAACAAACATACTTCATTAACGTCATACTTGCCTTTTAATATATTTCTTAGCGTATTTGTTTTATATTTTATAAATAAAATCCTTTTTTACATAAAAAAACCATCCTTGAAAAATTTGTTTAAATTCCTGTACAAAACTTAATAACTTAATACAATAGAGTCCCTTTTGATATAGTTTTCACTATTGTAGAGAGCAAATCTAGTTTTCCTCTTATTTCATACTTTAACAATTTCATACCTTAGCATAGGTAGTTTTCATTTAAATGTATCAAGACACATTTTTATAACAATAAATTTAATTATTTCTATAGTGTGTGAATATGATACATAACACTATTTATTTGTTTCCTTATACTATCGCTGTAGGAAAAACGAAATATCGCAAATCTTATAGGGAAAATTGCGATTCCAGCCCATATCGTATAATTATCGTCTATGAATACTTTTGCTGGAATGAATATGCATAATTTTTCAAAACTAAAAAACCTACTTCACCCGCAAATTACTAAACCAATTTTGATAAAATTTCGATGGGAATACCTGACAAGTATGCCCTTTCAAACAAAAAAGAATTTCGAAAATCAATCTAGGCTTTTTCGAATAACCGGTGAACATAAATAAAAATAAAAGATTCCAACAAATTGATAACCTCCTCCTTTTTTGAAGTCAGTTAATCTATTCTCCCATACTGGTCTGGGAGAAAAGAAAAGGTGAATGTACCGCTGCTTCTCTTCTCTCGCAGATCGTAACAGCCGCTCAAGAGAATCTGTGAGAATCTGAATGACTTAAAGGCGATGAGACTAGCAACCCTAACAATTGTGATTGCCTTTTGTCATCCTCGCGTCTAATCCCGCTAAATGTGACCAAATTATTTATTTACCTTTGGAAATTTTCATCACTTTGCTATCGATTTTATGATATCGTTGACGTAAGATCATTTACTTACAGCTAAAGTTTAGTGCCACTTCCTAAGCGCAAGTCCAAAAGAAGTTAAATAGTTCTATACTAACATATAAACGAGTTAAATACGAGTATATGTGCAATGAAATAAAGTGCTATTAATATTCGTAGAGCCCGTAGATCCTCGTAGCAAGGTCTTGACTGCTACGAAAGTAGCCTGTAGCAAATCTACGTCAGCCTACGAGGCGTAACCCAGTGGTGACAACTGACTGACATGTTTGGCCACAAGGGCCGTTAACTGTGAACTTATATTAATCCGCTAGATGTGAAAACAAATATTTTCTATGGGAATTGTATGTAACATGACGTCATACTTTTTTGGAGTCACAAAACGCTCCTAAAATCAGTTTTTCTGCATTTATCATCATCATATAAGCCACAGAAAGTCAATTACATATGTATAATATATAATAAACATATAAATATGTATTTGTAATAAAATGTAGTATCGTTGAGTTAGTATCCCATAACATAAGTCTCGAACTTACTTTGGGGCTAGCTCAATCAGTGTAATTTGTCCCTATATATTTATTTAAAGATTTCCAAAACGACCGATCGGAAGCGGTATTATTATTTTATGCATTGTAGAAAATAGATAAAATCAATGTAAAGTCTCACTATTTATATATTTGACCTAGTAAAACTAAAATCCCTACTAAACAAATAAAAATTTAATTATCCTAGCGCGTTTGCATCCTCAGCTTGGAAACCCGATACACCGCTTTTTGGTTGTCAAAGACTAGAAGAAAGAAGAAATAGCCAGAACAGTTAAAACGGTTTTGCTGTAGTTATTCGATCGGCTGCTTGCCTGACGTAAAACCTCTTTGAGAATACATTTGTGCGAAATGCTTTACACACGGCCGCCACCCGACGTCAGGAGGGCTCCTAGAGAATGCAGTTACAACCGCATTAACGAGATTGTGCTTAGTATTTTAGTCGCCTCTTACGACATCCACAGAAAGAGATGAAGTGGTCCTATTCTATTCCGGAAGCCACACAAACAGCGTTAAAAGTAGTAGTAGACCATACAAGTTTACTTGTTAGGTAAATAAAATTCCCCGATGACACCATCTAGTGATGAGTGGCGGAACTACATATAACTTTTAAAAATCGATTTTCATCAAACATTGCTAAGAACCAGCAAGGGAACCTGCTTCACGTAAAAAGAACTGCATCGAAATTGGTCCATCCGTTCGAGAGCTTACGCAGAGACAGATAGACATAGTGTCAAACTTAATTCTAACACCCTTTTTCTTTGTCGGGGGTTAGTAAATTTACAGACAGACAGACTACAGCGTCGAACTTGTTACACCCCTCTTTTTGTCGGGTTAAAAATAGAAATAAGTAAACCTAAAGGAAAAACTTAGAAATGTATAAAAAGGGTCCATACCTAAGCGCAATCAAGATGTACAATAATTTATTTATTTATTTATTTAATCATAAACAATTTTTACATTGTGTTTGATATTTGTGAAAATTTATATAATAATAAAATAAAA
The DNA here is from genome assembly GCA_963555685.1 of Acrobasis consociella. Lineage (NCBI taxonomy): Eukaryota > Metazoa > Arthropoda > Insecta > Lepidoptera > Pyralidae > Acrobasis > Acrobasis consociella. Next base: position 2,477,479 of record OY743116.1, read on the forward strand.
TACCATCCGTACAATAAGCTCCCAAAACACTTACTTAAAACTCATAATTTTCCCCGAGAAACATATATGGAAAATATTATATTCCATATATGTTTCTCATAAATCGTATGAGAAACATATATATCAAAGTTCTCATATATCATCTCGGGAAAATTATAATCATGGGCTGGATCCACCCTTCAAATACTACTTACTATCATTCATACATACTACATACTTTCATTCAAAAAGCACATTATGTTAGGCCCTTAACTTGCCAAGTGAGCGTCATAAATTCAAAAGCCATACGGTAAATGGTATCTCCGCTCGCAAAGAAAACAGGGACACATGAAGGCGACACAATAAAGTTTTCCGTTTCCACACACCGCGTTATCTGGCGCTCCACTTCGCGGCAGTCGGAACCCCTTTGTGTGCGACATTGTCTCTGTCGCTCCGTGGGCCATTGTGTGCGACATTGTCTCTGTCGCTCCGTCTGCCATTGTGTGCGGCGCGGCAGATAGCGTGTGAATACAGCTGTCTGCATGTGGGCGCAGCACTGCAAGCTTCTTGAATGGCTTTCAGCCGTTATCATGGGCTATTGTTTGTTCGCTGTTTTTATTACGTGTCTATGACATAATAGGTAGAGTAATGGTTCTATGATATATTATAATGCTTAACGTGGCGTAAGATTTTAAGCCTTATAGATGAAGGGCAATCAGATTTTTTCTAAAAGATGAGAAGATGAAAGAAAATCTGATTGCAAAGAATGGAACAAACAATGGTATGTTATATGAAAACTTACAAAGTGCCAAATGTGCTCATTTCAATCATATGGATACAATCACATAATTTATAAAGAAACGTTTTTAATAGTAATGGATATATTTTCATAGCCGCTCTACATCGGTCATCTTGGAAATCTTTGGGAGAGGCCTATGTCCAGCAGTGGACGTTATGCGGCTAAAATGATGATGATGATGATATTTTCATAAGACGTAGTTATAAAACATCGTTGTGTGCGACATTGTCTCTGTCGCTCCGTCAGCCATTTTGTGTGGCGCGGCAGCTATCGTTCTTGCAAGTGACGGTTCTGAGCGATAGAGTAGGATAGCAGCATAGGAAAGTGTTGTTCCGTGCTGACAGATGCAACCCAACCCTGACTGGCTTTCAGCCGTTCTTGTTCCTAGCAGGATCTTTACAAAGCCAGTACGTGTAATTCATACAGACACGTAGTCTCTACCCTGTGCCACCCTAATAGACCGAGCGAGCGATAGTTTCGAGATTGGCCAAAAATGATTTTGACCGGCTGACCGGTTTTATGTCTGTCCGGCTGTTTTCGCCTACAGGTCGCATTTCTTAACCCTATTTTGTGAAAATTTTCTGAGAAGATTCGAGAATTATATAGAATTCGATTCAGTTTTTCTAATTTTTTCAAAGCGGCGAAAATATGGGGCTTTGTCTGAACAACTTTTTTATCCGATAAACTTTAACTTGACTCGCAGAGTCTATAGCTCACAGAGCGAGCCACTAGTATAATATACTACTCTAGATATGCAGCCGTTTTCGTCATTACGGTAAAATAAAGTCTACCTTGTCAAAAATATTTGTTAACGTCACTGCGGAACGCAAGAATATGTGTTGTTTCCTCACTTCCTAACGATAAATAATTTTGCTATAAATACTAATATATCATTGGAACAGTTGGAAGAAACAATACTAACAATGTACTTCCGACCCGGTGGAAACGTAACGTGCTGTGCCAGATAAGGGAGGTACTGCAGTGTATGGTAAAGGAAAACTTTATTGTGTCATCTTCTAATGTATGTTTTCTCCAAAATACATGAGTACATATGTACTTGATTGTAATTCGTTCAAGTGATAATAATTAATGAAAAATATAATTTTGTTGAAACTTACGTGACGTAAACTAATTATTATTTATTTAAGACTCGCGTAATATAGTCAAAATGGCCCACCATGTTTTGATCTATTTAGATGGTCATCCTCAGGGCAAGGGTTAGGAACGGCGACCCGACAGTCAGCTGATTACAACTATATTACGTGAGTACTCTATTTAATATGAAAAATAATTATATTAAGTTAGACGATTTTTCTTACATTATATAATATAAAGTACATAAATGATAGAATCCCCCTATCGAAAATTCATTTTCAGTAAATTTCAACGTCAAACATAAAACGACTCGAATAAGCACTCGTTAAAATATGAAAATAAACAAAAAATACCACAACTCAAAAGGTCGCTACCATAATTACAACACAGCTTTCCGGCACATACGTCACCGAGCTTCCGGAAGCTCGCCCACACGACTGAAACGACGTTAATCGTAGAGCTTTATGAACGAAGCCTGCGACCTTCACGGCAGCGGTAAGCACAGTCGACTTTGCATGTTATATTTGTAAACGACATATGAAAAAAAGGGCGAGAAGCCCACCAATACTGGGTTGATGAGTTTCTTTCGGCGTTTCTTCTCAGCATGGTCGTTCCGCTTGACTTAGTAATAAGTAAGAGTGGATATGCTATAAATAATTGAAAATACGAATAACATAGTCGGTTTTGCGGTGTCACCCTTCTCGTATCTCCCCTTGGAATTAAGTTTTTTGAAAAAAATCCCTTTTTTTCGTACAAGCTTTTATTTTTAGCCCTAAGTCCTTATCAAGACAAATGTAATAAGCCCAAACTCGATGAGGTTATGTCGTTTCATTACAAATTCCCTATGGCCACCTTCCATCCCTATCATTGTATCAGCTCTATACATAATACTGCATTGGCAAGAAATATACGTATGCGTGAAACAGTTTAGCTCAAGATTTTATTACCGACAGACAGACAACGGGACAGGTGAAACTTTAAATCATCATCGTCATTAGGTCTGTTTGTCTCCACTGAAGAAGCACGACCCTCTCTGTACTTCCAGAGCTATATTTGCCTAGAGCAGCAGAGGACTTGGCCTGCACTCTCTTCGCTGACCAGACGGGTTGGAGAGGGCTCATTGATGTTTATAAGCTTGGTTTAGCTTGTATTTCCTAAATCGCCTTCTGCAACATCCCCGGGAGGATTGGAAACTATAAATAAAGTAATAATAATATACAAATTGTAATTATTTTGCAAATTTTGGCCATGGGAGCCGATAGTGGCAGTACCACAGCCCCCTTAGCAAACCGTACAAGGTCGGAACGCTAATTGGAAAGATAAACGTAACGGAAGTACGCGATAAAATGTCATTGATCGTCATTCATGAAAAGATAATCGTTCAAAACTTTCAATGAATGGAAACGCGGCATTTTCATCAATGAACCATTAAGTTAGTAGTAGTAGTTATTTTTATCAATTTTTAGGGTTCCGTACCCGAGGGGTACAAACAAGTCCCTATTACTAAGACTCCGCTTTCCGTACGTCTGTATGTTTGTCAGTCTGTCACTCGGCGGCAGGCTATTCTCATGAACCGTGATAGCTTATGAGTTTACACTTACAGGGTAGTGACAGTTAAAATCTTCACACATGATGTTTTTCTGTTGCTACTATAACAACAAATACTAACTGACTACATACTACTGACTTCATTCAAGATGAAAAATAACACTACACGATCCTCATCAATGAGGGACCACTCCTGTCACGCTGTATCGCGCTGCAAAACAATCATTTGTAAAGCCTGCTACCCATCTACCACCACAACCACATATAACTTCCGTAGGCGTATTGTGGGAGTTCACACTTACAGGGTAGTGACAGTGGGTGACCACCTTTGTTTCGATGTGCCGATACCGTGGCGTGAGTGACGCGTTTATTTCCGTGCCGCGGCTATTTTCCTTTCAGTAAATAATTCACCAAGTCCATTGTGCGCCCCGGTCCCAAGTAACCAACCTTACACTTGAACAAGAGCTTGGCAAATGACAAAAATATATAATTGGTTTCAAATCCAAATATTTCTCTATTTTAGTAGGATATTTGTATTTATTAATGCACACGAAAAATTTATACAGACAATTACTAAAATGAACGTTGTACAAAGAGACCGTCAGCACCGTACTTATCTCAAAAAAAATCTCCTCCAGGAGGCCTATGAGAGGAAATGTTTATTTAAGAGAGGCGTGTTCATATAAGAAATAAAGAAAGAAGAAAATTTTATCATTTCTTCTTTGTTATTGATTTTACAAGAAACGTAGTTAAAAAAATAGATCAAATAGTTGCGATAGTAGTAAAGTTTAGTGCCGCTTACTGGACGGCTTCTTCAGGCTAGGAAGAGTAAAGAAACAGAAAAAAATATTTATGTTGAGTACCTAAATTGGTCTATGAGTGTCATGGCCCCTGAGTTGTATTTATTTCATAGATATGAGGTCGTGATAGTAGGTATTATACCTGAAGTTAAGAGTCATGGTATTATACATATGTAAATGACAGCTTTTCCTTTAAAAATATTGAAAAAAAAGATTTCGTGTTTGTAAGACTTTTGAACAACTTATATTTTGAGTGTTACCATTTGCCTCTGAATAAAAGTCGATTCAAGAAAATATGAGTTGCAAACAAATTAAGTTATTTAGTAGTTCAGCACCTTGTCATGAAAACTCAAGAATTAGGTAACTACAATTAAATTTGTAGTTACCGTTCTAATAGTTATATTTTGCAGGCTCATTATGCTGGTAATTGAAAATGACCGGCACGAACATACCTTATTACTCATATTACAAGAACCTACTTAAAATTCAGTATTCGTTCACTTAAGCCATTGCCCTGAAGTAATGTGTAACCGTAGTGCAACATTATATTAGAAACGGACATATGAAACACGCACAAAACGTTGGTTAATTAAGTAAGAACTTGTTTATGTCCAGACATGGGAATATTCATATAATGAAGTCAGACTGAAGCCTTTTATTGACATTATTATGCTTTCAAACTAACGATCTACAAATGAAAGAAAAATTCTTTAGGAGGTTGCTAAATCAACCAAAAGCTCTGCTGTGATCAAAAGCTTATTAAATCAAAATCAAGACATTTCTACAACAACAAGTAAATAGCTATGACTCAAATCGAAAAACTATCAAAGTTGCTCAACAGAATCCCTAATAAAAGACTACTTATTTAACCAACTTCCAAAAATAGAACGAAAGCGCGAAGAACAACATTTATCAAACCTTCAGATTTCGTGTGCGGCGCCTCTTTCGTTCTAAAAATAGACCTCCTTGCACTTGCAAAAAGCATGTAACAGCGGTGCTGGGGCATCCGGGGCTACGCCCGGCGTATGTAGGCCACCGCTGACGTCACACCCTGGCGACCCAGATCCATTGCCATTGAGAGACGCACGTCAATGGTGCACCCCCCGCGCACCCCGCCCGCCGCTGCAATCGCCCAGCGCGCCGCTGGAAAAGCCCACGGAATTATTATCTGTTTCCACTTTAAAATTGCTAAATACGTAAATTTGATGTTTTATGACCATGTGGCGTTGTTGTTTGTGAAAAAAGCACGTTTGGGAATTAATTTTGTATAAACTTTGTATTTACGGGCAAAAATAGGTCAATATTAGTTAGTAATTACATCGTTGAATTATAAGCTAATTTCACTTTTTATTTATTAGACTAAAAGCATGTTCTGTTTGCGAAAACCAAGATAAGTATGTTTATTTTTGCCAGTGTATTAAGGGACCTAGGCAATCCGTCGGCGTACGGCAGAATCGGTTTTCGGCAGAATCATGATTGGACAGAATCATCTTACGACAGAGGTACAGTTCGTACTGCTTTGACACGCTGCTGGAAACGAAACGTGCTAGCTCAAATATGGAAGCACGACAATCCTTGAGCAGCATGAATCAACCATTAACAGCCAGCAACAAAGCTTTCATTGAACACTTGTATCGCAGCACCACGCTTCAATGTAATAAGTTATTAGCGCTTTCGCAGGTTTTGCAACCCAGGGCGTGGGTCTGCACTTGGATGGGTAACCACAAGTGGCATACAATTTCGTCAAGCTTCTCTGTGCTTCGGAATCACGTTAAGCCATTGACTGTGATCATTAGACGACCATGTCATGGCTTTGAGCTTGAAAATTTTTAAACGATGTCTCAGTTTTTCAAATGGGGACAGAACTTGATCCCGAAAAAATCATGTATCCCTTATCTAATTTTTCTTTATTTAACTGTGTGAACACTGTTCAGAGCACAGTTTGACTAAACAGTAATACTAATAGACCGTTTATCACAATACACCCAGTAAGTATATCATATTTCAAACAAAGTTAAAGCTTGAAGGATCTGACAGTCTGACACTACTGATGGTCAATACAAACAACAGCTGGCAACAAAGCTTCCATTGATAGTTGCACCGCTGCAGCTGCAGCTGCAAAGCGGCGCGCGCGCATGAAGCGCAGTGTGTGGGATTTTATTAGTGAGACAACGCAAGTCGGCAAAAAGTATGTAAACTGATAACAGGTGAAACTTTTTAAGTTGCATGTTTATACTACTTCGTGCCTACAAGTTATTGTGAATTTTATTTGTTTTTAAAAATAAATTGCGATTTTATTTTGTAAATAATTGAAGCAGTAGAGTTATGCGCAAGGAAAAGTCCTATCGATGATCTTGGGATCCCGCTGGGTAAAATATTGATGATCGGCACTTAAGTACATGAGTACTCATTATCTATTTTTTATTTTATTTAACTGTTTAAACACTGTTTACAGTACAGTTTGATTGAACAGAAGGTATAATAGACTTTATGTCACAACATACCAAGTATATCAAATATGTCAGTTAAATTTATTGCAATATTTATTATTCTAATGCTGTTTCGAGACAATTTGAGAGGAAACAGAAAAATAAAATACAGCTGCATCGAGGTAGAAATAAAAATGGTTATTTATTCTAGAACTCATGGCTATATTAAGAAACAGAAAGGACATTCGTTATTTAACAAAGTCTATTCCTACACAATGCATTGTGTCATTCTTCAAAAGCGACTACGAAAGTTTCTTCCCAATGATCCGAGATATTTGCTCAACAATTGAGAACTAAGACAGCACCAGCGGGTTAAGTGGCGGCTTTTGTTCTGAAGCATTGCATTGCGCAGACAATAGAGACAAAGTGTAGCACAAGTGCAGCAAAATCAGCAATGCACGACAAAGAGGGCTTTTGTTTTGTTTTGCTTTGAGCTCAAAATACTTACAGTATAGAAAGATGGTCCGCATTAGCTTCACCAAAGTCTGCGTTCACTTTGTAGCCGCTCTGGAGTTATAATTTTCTTCCTAAAAATTTAAGATTTGCCCATGATTCTCCACGTTAGGTAGGCGTGTTAGTGATTATAGACGCTCTTCTTTTTATCGTGTGTGTTAGTGACTAACACTAGTGTCAGAGTTTTTAAACCGCCTTAAAGGCCTATAACATGGTTTTTTAGGTAACGACCAATATCAAAAAGACAGTGACCGGGACCGACGACTTAACGTGCCCTCCGATGCGGGGATCATCTTACTTATCAGACAATTAGGTGATCAGCCTACAATGTCCTAACCAAACTAGGACAACAACACAAAGTCGTTGCCCCCGCCGGGAATCGAACCCGCGACCTTCGGGTATGAGCCGAACGCTCTAACCACTACGCCCACCCAAAGGTAGCCTGTAAGAGATTGCCTTGACGATAAGGCCGCATATTGTACATCTGAATTCAAATTTAAATGTTATTTTTGTGTGTTTTGGTGCAATAAAGTGTTTTAACTTTTTACTTACACCACGGAGGCAGTTAATAGACGGTAAACAGTCTTTATGAACGACGAATAAACGGAAAACCAACATTAACCCTTTCTTAGACCACGATATCTCTATTTTTACCTAGAGATCTCTAGCCTAACAAATACAGGTGTTACTTTTCTGCGTTCTCTTTAACTGGCAGCTAGAGCGCCAGCGCAGTGTGCTATACCATCAATGATTTACAAACAACTACGAAGGCAGCTTACATTATAAATGCCTGCCTTTGTTGGCTTGAGTGCTGACGTCTCAAATGTAAGGTAGTTTAGCTAGTGCCCCCACCCTACTACTTGTATTCCGTCGAGAGCTTGATTGTTTTTTTAAAAGTTATTTTTGAGTATTTTCAATTTCATTGACCGTATAAGACCAAGGCGCAAGCGAAACGTCTACGTTTTTTCCGACCGCATCAACTTCCGTAAAAGAAGGTATATATTCGTCGGAATCTTTTTGTTTTGTATATTTACCGATTATTTATTTGAAGACGCCTGGATTCTTTATTTGTATAAAAGGGCATACATGTTAGGTAGTCCCATAGAAATGTTATCAAAATAGTATGTGTAGTTTGAAGGTGAAGTCGGTTTCAATTTTTAAAAAATATAAATTTTTCTTAACGGATTTTTCCAAATTTTTGAGCTTGGGCTAAAACGCTTTCTTTTTTCTATCCCAAGTGCTCTGCACATCGCATTTCTCAACAAATTTTCGAGAAATTTTGTTCGATAATTATATGGATTTTTTGATTCAGATTGTGGAAAATTCCAGACTCGCAGTGTTTACACCCCAGTTTCATTTTAACTCAAATTATATTTCTTTCTTTTTCTCAATAAATATTTTATCAAAATTTATTTCAGTATATCCATCTGGGGCCCTGGGGCGGTAAAATTAAAAATTCTAGACAGCCGCAAGCCCATATTTCTAAATGCACTTTATTATGCACATAAGCGAAACCCATTGCGTGTTATAACGTGTCATATTCCCGTCCGAACTAGGACGCAATCCTCGGAACAGCTCTGACGTCACGCGTGACACGGTTCCTGCTGGAGCCGGTGACCTATTACTGGAACAGAGAATGCCTACATCGATCGTTTAGTTTAGAGGGAATGAGGAATCAAACATAACTACTCAATATCTTATACCTTTAAACGAGCAATTCTTGTATGTATTATATATTTATTTATTTATTTATAAATTATATATTTATTTATGTATTATATATTTATTTATAAATTTCTGTGATCTCGAAAACGGCTCTAACGATTTCGCTCATTTGTATATGGGGGTTTTCGGGGGTAAACAATCGATCTAGATTAGTTTTATGTTTGGGAAAACGCGTGTTTTCGAGTTTTCATGTGTTTTTCTTTCCACGCAGAATATGGTCGCTAATTTCGTCGCGCCGCGACCGCCTTGATTTAGCTCAGTGGTTAAGGATAGCGACCGCTAGAAAGAGTGTTACGGGTTCGAATCCCACTCGGTGACTTACTTTTGTTTTTTTTTATGTTTAAGTTTTTTTTATTTTATTTTGCTTTGTTTTTAGACAAGTTTAAAAAAAAATAGTTAATGTTTGAGATGTAACCGAGCAAAGCTCGGTCGCCCAGGTACTAATTTCAAATAAAGGCAGTCCATTGCTGGATAGCAGGATTTAGCCAAGACCTGCGTCCAGTGTTTTCCTAGGAAAGCGCTTGGGTCGTTTGGTCAGGTTGAAGTGAGATAGGCTAATGTACCAGCAAACTAGCGAATTTACGCCAACTGACAGTACAAACACTACTTAATCGCATACAAATGATAAGATTGATTAGTAAAAAAAAAACGACGGGTTGCACTCTGGGAGTGCCGGCAGAAGTGAAAACTTGAATATTAACGTTGTGCATTTTTGATATTTTGGAATAGTTAGCGAATAATTTTGCACGAATTGCTTTAATTATCAGTATAAAATATTTCAAATCTTTTCTGAACCACAGTCTGTCACAAATGTCACAAGCATGACCAAATTCATTTTCAACAAAATCATTTTCAAATACACAGCAGTATGGCTACTACACAGACGGTCGAGCCATCAACTGTCACCATCCATGGATGCGCGTAGCACGCTGTAACATAAACACACACGAACATTCGCGCAACCGCCCTGCGCCGTCTTACGAATTTTCGATCAGGCCACGTGTCCTGACGCGAGTTTAATATTTTTTACCCATTCCAAAAAAAGTGCACAACGCCGCTAAAGAAGTTTTCACTTCAATAAAAGAAAGTCCTGGCACGTCTACGGCTCCTGGTCCAACAATTAAGTAAAAACACTCGATCTACGATAGCCTTACGTTTCATTCACACACGGAAACACGCATACGAACGTTGTATTATGGTTGTTTGTCAATTTTGCCAAAATGTATGAATGTATTAGCATTGAGTCAGTTTTGTACCATTGTTGTCAAAAAAGATTTTAATAAATGTATCAAGCTTCACACCTGTGGCGCAAACAACTGCGCGTGTAGCATCGCGCAGTTGTCTACTATACCATTGCGTGTTATAACGTGTCATATTCCCGTTCGAACTAGAACGCAATCCTCGGAACAGCTCTGACGTCACGCGTGACACGGTTCCTGCTGGAGCCGGTGACCTATTACTGAAGAATATACTCTATAGTGCAGAAACGCATTGATCGTTCCGTGGTAGTTTCCTTCACTGGGACCTTTGCATTAGACTGGAACGATCAAAAATCTTAATACTTTTTCCTTTCTATCTACTAAAGATAACAGAACTAAAAAACAAAACGCAATCCCTACGCGGGCAACACTGAAAAAACTAGTCTTGGGCTTAATCGGACATTTCCGGATTCGCACCTAAATAGTACAGTCCGAATAATGTACTAGTACAGGTTATTAGTGTTATTAGTACCTATTCGTACCGCGCTTCGCAGCAATGTCCCCACGTAAATTCAATATTTTATCTGCTTTTCAATATTTTGCACCACTAAAATTAATCATGTTCTCAGACCTTGTGAGGGAAATTAACGTATATGTATTTTTCGTGTGTATTATATGTAAGTTTCAAAAGGTTGTGTTCCCATTTCGGGGCGAGCTTGTTATTTGTGCTACTTAGCTCGCGATCAGGGGAGCAGCAGCTTATGACGTCACGAGCGACACAGTTCTCGTCCGAGTCCACTGACCTATTACTTAATGGAGTTATGCTATTGCTGTCAGAGGAGCTGGGCCCAGTGCGCATTGCTGGCTTTTACAAGTTAAGCAACCCCGGGCGTGGTCCGCAATTGGATGTATAACTATCACTGGCATTAAAAAATTGCTAGGTATAACTTAATTTTTTTAACCGATTTTTAAAAATGGAGGAAGTTATCAAACAGTCGCGATCTTTTTTATGTATGTTCACGTATTATTCAAAGAGGCCTGAATAGAATTAGAAAATTCTTTTTCTAAAGGGTACATGCGAGGTGGTCCCATATATAAAAACCATCACCATACAAAATTATTATTAAAATTGGTTGTGTGGTTTGGGGGTGAAGTCGGTTTTTAGTTTAAAAAAATATTTTTTGGATGGATCAATATCATTTCAGCTGATAATTTTTTTTATGTTAGTATTTCAAATACCTAACCTTAAGGTATTTTGCAGGTATATTTATGAGACAATATATCGATACTTAAGTTTTAAAAGTTACGATTAGTACCTGCAAAAAATAAGCCGCTTCGGAACTCTGAGATTTCGTAGCACGCGTCGTAGCTTTTGTAGACGTGCTACGAGCTACGAGACCTCGCAAGATGAATTCGTAGACTTTGCTACGAAGTGGCTAAAAATATTCTTTAGTAAATTAGAAATGTACGCGATTATTTGCTCACTTTCTGTAAACCACTGCGTGACGTCATAAGAAGTTATTGCGTAAATTACATAATAAAAATATATGACTAATTTTAAATTAATTAGGTAAAACTATAAACAATTTTGTCTGATGATTATATTATAACAAAAAAAAGGAAATAGGAAAATTCTTTTTGTTTTACAATTTATAAATCGTTTTGTAACCTTTCCGCTGATCCTGTCAAAATCTTTTAGAATCCTAAATCCATAGATAAAGAAAAAAATAGGTCTATATGTACCTAAATCAATAATTTATACTAGTTTCATTTTTCATCGCAAACTTGTTTTATGTATGTTTATCGATAATTTAATTAGAAGGCGTCTGGACCGATTTGGAATCCAATTAAATTTATTTATTTTTCTTAAAATCAATATCGACCCTGCATCATCATAATCCCAGTTTTTTTCCGCCCACTGCTGAGTGAGCATAGTCTTCGTCGACGCCACCCATCTCGGTCCTGTGCTGGTCTTATCCAGGTCATCGACCCTGCATATCCTCAAAGTATAATAACGTTTGTCTAAAACACCCTGCATACAATATATAAACGAAAAAGACCACTTCTTCTAATACTGTACTAAATTGACGAGTTAGTAACATGTTGAAGGGTCGTAGTGGATCATCAACAGAGGCTCTTTGCTCAAGAGGAGAGCTGCAGTAACGAGGAACGAGACGGAGTAGTCGAAAATAACGACAGTACAGAACTTTTTTCACAATAAAAATATATAATGTACTCATTGTTGAGTAAAACAGAGGAGAACATAGAAACTATACGTAAATGCTAAGCGGAAGCAAGGATACGTATCTGATGCTTCTTAGTGGCGGATTTTTCAGAACGCAGATTAGGCTGGAGCCCTGGGCGATAGATATTAATTCAAGAAATTTCTAGTTCCTGATTAAAAGGCAGCCTTCACGGTATGACACTCCAGTCAACATAAGATAGGCCGGCAAAATATAAATAGCCTTGTTCTTCATCACAGCGCGTTCCCTGTCGCATCCTCAGCTGTGGTGCTTCGAAGCCCTGGGTGCGCTTTCGAGCTTTCTTTTCTCCAAATATAATATGCATGTAAAATATCACCTTAAGATACTAGAAGGCCGAGCGAAATCGAGATGAAATAGCCGAAACAATTTAAACGATTTGGCTATAGTTTTTCGACCGTTTTATCACAAAATATGAATAGCTATGGCCCAGCGGGAGGGCGCGATACTAACGCTTTCGCAAGCAAAGCGACCCCGGGCGTAGTCCGCACTTGGATAGGTGACACAAGTGGCATAAAAAATTCTTGAGCTCCTCCGTGCTTGGAAAAGCACGTATACGTCGCTGAGTCCCGGCTGTCATAATTGTATATCAGTCGTCAACCTATGTCAGATGCCTTTAGGCAGCCTAAAAATTCAGTCACTAGTATTGCCACTTACACACACGAAAAACAAACAATAGAGAAGCGCAAAATGTGTAAATCCACCACTGTTGATTCTGTAGTGTCGCTAGTTTGTCGGGCGCATCTCAGCCGACGGCCGGCGCTAATGAGTCCCTTTGTCGATCCAAATAATGTGACGTCATTAGCGCACCGGCAAAAAGGTAAGCCCGCCATTCAAGTAATGCAGTTGCTGTTGAAGGTTTGAAAACAATTTTCAAACTTATTTTATAATTTTTTATTAGCATTACGTTTTTCAACCGACTTCAAAAAAGTTATCAATTTGTCGGAATCTATTGTTTTTTTTTCTCGAAATTGTTGGATCAATTTGGAACATTCTTTTTATGTTTGAATGGGGCATACTTGTTAGGTTAGGTGGTCCCATACAAATTTTATCAAATCAATCGTGTATTTAGAGAGAGAAGTCGGTTTTAAGTTTGAAAAATTATTAAATTATGTATATTTTAGTTTAGTACTACTACAGTGCGTCTAATTTTCTCAAGCTCTCCATACATTTACGATTAATTGCCGAGTGACATCAAGATATTATTTATAATATATTTGGCCGTGTGGTTTCCGGCAGAGTAGGATAGGACCACTCCAAGTCTTCAAGTGGATGTCATGGAAGGCCACTTAGGAAATGAGAGCTAAACAAAGCTTATAAACATCATGAGACCTCTCCAACCCAGGCCAGCGTGGAGAGTTTAGGCCAAATCCTCTAGCTGCTCTGACCAATATGGCTCTAGTAGTACAGAGAGGGTCGTGCTCCTGCAGTGGAGACTGAAAAGACCTGATAATGATGATGATCATCAAGATATTAGTATTCTGCCGAAACCTTGAATCACAGTACACGAGTAACTTACACTCACACCCATGAAAATAACTTTTCCAAGCCGTCCATTACAAAATCTGTTATCGAATACTCCGTACCGTTATTTTTAACGATAGTTTGACGTGCGCTGTTAAGTAGGCCATCCCATACAATATTACGGGATCCAGCACACACACACACACACACACACACACACACACACTATTTCCGTGCGTACAGGAATACGCAGTTATTTTGGATGGGTATAAATAGAGTCATTGAGATAAGTGTTTGACCCACATAAGTCATTGCCAAATTTTGGTTTAATGCCCATTCAAAAAGTGACTTATGAGCTGCGAAGGGGGTCTATACATAATAAATAAATATATATGTAGACTTGTGTTATGGGATACTAACTCAACGATACCATATTTTATAACAAATACATACATGGATAAACATCCAAGACCCAGGACAATTTGAAAAAGGCCATTTGCCAACTTGCCCTGACCGGGGATTGAACCCGGGACCTCTGGGTGGCGGACTAGCATAGTGACCACTACGCCAATTATATTTATATATTGTGTCGTACTGTCTATTACATAAATAAACTTACATATAACTTCCATACAAATTAAACCCTTGGGTAGTATGTTTTGAAAGGTTAACATAAAGAATTACCTACACGAATCGCAAAATGGCAATAATAAGTATTAGGCTGCATTTCCACTGAAGCGGAGCAAAGCGGAGAGGAGCTTGGCGGTGCATGAGTTGACCAATCAAAATGCTCAAAATCTCCGCTCCGCTGTTTCCATTGAAGCGGAGTGGAGATTTCGAGCATTGTGATTGGTCAACAAACGCAGTCTTATAAGCATAGTGTGATCACTTTTTATACTGTCAAGATATGAGGTTGTAAAGAGGCCATGACTTGACAGATCGTAATAATTTTTTTGTTATCATCATCAGCTATCATTAACCTACTGCTGGGCATAGGCCTCTTTTTGTCCACGCTACCCTTTCTATGTCTAGTTACAAAACAAAATAATCTTTTGCATTCTTATGAATGAAACTTGTGAAATAATCAACAATATTATAAAAAAACCTGCAGCACGTAGTGGCCACGTCGCGCGTCGTTACGTCGGTTATTTTTGACACCGAACCGTCAGTAAACAGTTCAGAATATACATACTTACAAACGCTTCCAAGGCTTACATATACTCCCGTACAAACAAAGCTTACGCTTGAAAAAAATATCCTTTTTCGGAAATACGTTTGTAGAAAAAAAACCACTGTTGCTCGTATTGCACTGAAACAAAAATGTGCGCGGTATCATCGTTTATTGCTGTACTATTATTTAAAAAAAAATCATTTAATAACGCAACAATGTAAAACATACATACATACATACTATCACGTCTTTATCCCTAATTGGGTAGTGAGAGCATTTTGTATCTTGCGGCTCTAAGCAGACAAAGCTCAGGGCCGCAAGACTTAAAAGTCACTTTTAGCGAGATGATTATATAATAGTAAGTAGTTTATGCGACTGTGCATAATGAAGGGCATTATAACATGAATGTGGGTTTATGAAACGAGCCGAAGGCGAGTTTCATAATAACATCACATGAGTGTTGTAATGCCTAATTATGTATAGTTGCATACACTACTTTATCTACACACATAATTATCATAGTGCTCTAAGATAGTTTTAACTATTTTAATTCGTTTCAACTTTTCACAAACACTCGTAAACAGTAAAACATCAGCAAACAAATGACAACTCGGAATGGTGGCGTTTAGAAATTCGAATCTGTAATTTTTTTTTAATCATAGATAAACGAATGAACGCCCCTATTCTTGTGTCACTCGAGATCAAATGTCGTGCGATTTATACTAAAAAATATACTGAATTTGGCATTCGTCTTGATAACTGTTTTAATATCTATAGATACTAGAATAGACACCCATTTGAATTTGAGAGCTGTTCCAAATTTAAACTCAACCTACCGATTTCAGGAGGTAATGTTATCATTACGTCTCCGTTAATTCCAACTGGTTGGTAATACTGGTCATTGACTGGCATATGGTTTCTGAACGCATTTTAGGGCACTTATGATATGCGCGTGGATAAAAGAATAAAAAATTACTGATCTACGACTACTTATGTATTCTATGCAGCCGACCCCTGTCCAGTGAATTTGAAAGGCATATGCACGGTTTTATAAGGGTATACAGTGCTCTTATAACACCACGTGAGCAACAATGCCTAAATAAACGATATAAAGTAGACGATCTACATCACAAGCTCAATAAAACATCACAAGCTCACAACGATTCCAAATCACTAAGTAACTAACGTGTTTGTTTTGTTATTCTTAACTGGACGGCCACTTCTTGTCCAACAATTGACTTCGATGATGTCTAATATGGTGTTGCCAGAGAGATAGCATCGTATATAGATAGGTTTACTACTTATGTTTTACAGTGTTGACGAAAACATGTAAATTTATTCGAGTGCCCATATTCGACGAGGTAGAGGAAAAAACTACGTTTCTACAATCATTTAAATTGAAAAATAATGCAATAACTGGTTTCAATTTAACTTGTAATAGAGTAGATACTTATTTATAAACGTCTGACGTGAACGAAAGATTTATGGTATAAATTTGTCCATTCAATAAATTAAAATTTTCGAAATTCCCTGCTTTTTTCCAAACGTCAACACAGAAATTTATTATGGGATTTGATTGAAGTTACTTCCTTTAACTTCATAAGGATTTATTTGAAATACAGGCTAATTGCATCATAATTTTTGGAGTCAAATTGCGCTGTTAATATCAGATTTTCTGCAATGATCAACAAATCACGTTGAAAATAGATATAATAATGACAAGTGATATAATTTTGAGACGTTTTATTTCCATAACAGTACCATTTAATTTATTTTTGACCCAGGAAGTACTATATCGAAGCGTAGGCGTTGCTTACAGAATCAGCATCAATCAAACTCCCTTCTAACCGTATTCCTGTATTTAGCATTGTTTACTCCCAAGCAGGTGTCCTGTCTTACAGTCTCTTTGATGTCCACGTGCGCGTGCGTCGGTAAACGATCGTTAGGGTATAATTGTCTGCACGGAGCTACACCCGGATATTATGAGGAGTCATAGCCCTTTCGGCTATTTTAAGTTGCCGTGAGCGTATTGCAAGACCTTGGTCGGCTACAAGCGTACAGCGCATCGGAAGTATAGATGGGATGAAAATTAACTGTCGTCGGCAATACTTATCTACTACCTACTTCGTTCCGGGATAGTATTATTACTCTGTGGTGATAGTGTTCTTATCATATGATACTTGAATTTTCCGGGATCCAGTGCTGCCATTTGAAATAAACCTTTTCTACGCTATATTTTAGTTTTTCACAAATGCGCGTAGAAAAGCTTCACGTAAACCAGTCTTTCCCAAAGTGGGCGATAACGCCCCCTTGTGGGCGCTGCAGGTCTCAAGGGGGGCGGTAAGAGACCCAGAAAGAAAATGTTTTTTTTTTTGCTAGGAGCTTTATTTAGCTAGGAGGCCTCTTAAACGACTGCAAGAGCTCTCGACTCTCAACAACAACCACATAAATATCATCCTCCACTTTGAGAATAAATATTTACATAATATACATATATAGGTCACAATAATTAATTAATTTAATTTGAAGTTATAGTGGTTTTTAAATAGGTGAAAAAATGGGGGCGCTAAAAAAATATTTATTCTCAAAGTGGGCAGTAGACAAAATAAGTTTGGGAACCACTGACGTAAACAGTAGTTCATTCATAAAATAGTTTGAAGGGTTATCTAGGATTTGATCAAGATAACATTCTAAATTATATCTCCGTTTCCTTTTAAAAAAATTATTTCAAATACCGGCGGCACTGGACCCCGAAACGTTCATGTATCCCCAGCGTGATGTAACAGAAACTGCTTGGAGACGAAATATGAAAATATCATTTGTTATATATGTTACCGTTAATTTGTATAAATCAGTTAGAGTGCAGATTAACGAGGTATTCTGCAGATTATCTGGATGATGGATAGATAGATAGATAGATAAAACGTTTATTTGTGAAAACTGCACAAACACAATCACACACAAAGAAATACACGAATTATTTTTTAGAACATTAAGAACAAGTTTTTAGCGATGTGATGTGTATGCTGCAGTTGCACAAAAAGGTCGTAGGCTCAGCGACAATATTGCTCAAAGAGCAATGCGCTGATTTTCAGCTAAAACCTTAGGTATAGGTGCGAGTGCGATCAGTTGTGAAGATTGTTAAATTAACGTGTTAAAGACAAGAATAAACTACAAGACATATAGATACACAATAAATAAATATACGAAGTACGACATAATACAGTAATTCTAAATGTGGGTAGTGCTGTTGTAGTGAAATTTAAGAAAATAAAGTTTTCCGCTGATATTATTGCACATCAATAATATGAGATGGCTGATATATACCTACTTATTTAACTTATGTACTGAACTCTACAATTATTTAAATCGTAATTCGTATTCGTAATTACGTAGGAAACTAATAAATAATACTAATTATGTTGCTTGATAAGGATCATGTCCTGTTTACCAATCCTTAACACATCGTCAAACAATATCGACGATGTTGATCACGTGAACGGGCCGAAACCTGAGGAGGAAGTCTCTGCAATAGGCACATGTGAAGGTGATTATTTCGGTTTCTCATTTAAAATATGCATGATACATGATTTCGGGGTCCTTATCACAAACTTGGTTTTTAAATACTTGGCCACCCGTTCAATTTCCTATTTCCTAAACGTAGCTTTCTAAGTTATTAAAACTTTATGCATGGGTATCTACTTAACCCGCACTAAAAGCTATTACTCAGTAGCTATAATATTCAAAATAAGTGGTTATTGAACGTAATATTGAGTAATCCAGTAAACAAGATGCAAAGGCAGCGTATACAGAAAGCCCGATGGGGATAGAGGCAGAGCCACCCGCGGCTAAGTCAAATTCGAACGTGGAACAGCGCGCGATTGGCGGGCGCGCGTGACGTCAATCCCGACCTCCCGCCTCGCCCCCCGCTCCCCCCTCCGCCGCCGAAGGCCGCACCGCTCGCTGCTGAAAAATAATCATTTTCGGACGGTACGATTTTTATATATTTGACGAGCCATTTCGCCAGCTAGTTTATACGATAAGGGTCGCGTGTTTGATCCGGAAAGGATAAATATTTGGATGAAATGCAAGTTTCTGTCCCGGCATTGGGTGTGGCGTTAGGGCGCGATGTTTGCGGCACGTGGCAGCTTTTCCGGCGTGGCGCTCTCTGTGCAAAACGCAACTGGGCAACTCTAATTAAATTAAATAAATTTCAATAATGATACTGGGTGGGTCACGTCTGCCGTTTGCGCCGGTTCGAGTATGTCGGGCTTGTATGACCACTAAGTGGCATCCTAGAGATGACAAAAGGGGAAGCCAAGAACACGATGGAGTGAAGACCTTTGCAAATTTAATAAACGTTGTACGCAAATAGCGCTAAGTTGACAGAACTGGAAGGAAATGTAAAAGACCTTTGCCCAGCAGTGGGATATTTTGATTTATCTTGGAAGCTTTTGATTGAATGTTGTATTTGATTATTAAATTTTGTATGAAGGTAATACTTATACTTGTTTACTACCTAACAAACTGAGTCAACAAAGCTTTACAGAAACTTTGACAGTAGTAGGTAGGTACACTTAAGTAGTACATTTGGCATTTTTATGGCACAGAACTAATCAGCTAGAAGCTAAAAAGGTCAGTAATTTTTACACCTTTTCTTTTTCATAAACCATATTAACTTCTCAAAAACAAATTCCTTTTAATATAATTCCATTCAACTTTTATACTTACTCAGATTTAACTTTTAACAGATATGCGTTTTGGTTATAAACTTCTAAAAAAAATATAGCATACACAATTTTTTTTTTTGGTGTAAAATAACTATTTACTCCTGGTGATGTGAGTAAAGATTCCAACAAACCCTATACATTTAAATCTGTTAATTTCTAGAATATGGCGGAATAAAGAAACTTATACCTATACATAAATTCTTGAACCCTGGTAACATGACTTACCTTTTTTGTAGCCTTCGTGTCAAAAAATAAATGTCTATAGCTCGTGATATGATCATAAATATTATACCTAATAGAATCTCAATAGAATGTCTATAAATAAAATAATGCCTTATTTTCAGTCAATCCTACGTAATCAAGTTGATGTGGAGTAAATGTGGGTAGCGCATGACCTCGTCTCTTTGCTGGAAAAAATGTTGTATCGAATTACAAAACGTGGTAGTAACATCTGAAAACGCTAAGTTCTTAAAATCTCTTAACCTTTAAATAACGTCTCGACAATAAAGTACATTTATAAATTCTTCTCTCAATTATTTGGAGCATGATTGAAATTTTAAAATAAGTTCTTGTTATAAGTTCAGAATAAAACCCTAAAATGTTGCCAAATTAAGAATTTAGGTTATCTTCTTGTATATAAGCTGCGGTTTTGACGATGAGTGATTTACATATCTCTGTACTTAAATTATAATACCATAGTAAGCGACCCATCACTGTTACGGTATTTTATTCGAGAAGTCTTTTTTTCTTTTTAAGGAACGAACTAAAATATCAATCCATATAATTATAGATAACATTGGATATAGACAATGCCATTAACAGAGTTCCCACGACCGTAACCCCTGTCTCTGCTAGTGCTAATTAACAATGAATCGGCGGCCAGAAATAACCGGCTATATTTACACCACAACACTACAAACATGCGCGCACGCACTACACGCCGAGCGTTCCCGTAACATCTATGCTATGACCGAAATAGGCTAATTCGAAATAGGTAAAGTCTATTTCAAATTTAACAACCTTATTTGCGGTGACTAATACTGTCTAAATGAGTTTCTTCTCAATTGTTGTCGTTGCAAGAAGTAGTTTTTCTTTAAAATAATTAATAATTTAATTATAAATAAAAATTACACGTGAATTTGCGTAATGTAGGTATACTAAACAAAACAATACATTACTAATTCCAGCATTTTTTTTTTAACAGTGGGTTTTAATGGTTTTTTATTCAAAATTATCTTCTTGTTAAGCACATACAGGATATGACCCTTCCTGTATGTACAGGGCTTAACAAGAAGCTAATATAAATATAGGTACTCTTACTATGAGATTGAAATTGATACCCAGCTATATAGCTAAATTGAGATTCACGCCATAGTCTTTTTTTTTTTAAGAGGTAGATAGTGTTGGTACTTGGAACTGGTAGAGTACGCTCTATCGACTCCACCTACTACTGTGACCATAGATTATACGATGACATCTCTACGGATATCGGCGCCGCCCATGGAATACGTCTCTGCTTTCGTGGCGCCGCCACTCCACTCTTCGAAGTCTTTCAATCAATTTCTTAGGGTATTGCCCTCGACTATTTCAGTCCTATCCTGTTTACTTTGGCCAAACACTGCCGCTTGTGATTTTGCCCATGAAAACGTAATTTATCGAACAAAAATTGAACATTAAGATAATAAGAAGAATATAAATAGGTTTGACCGTTCCAGAACTCCTATATGATCGTTCGGTTCAGATATACTAACTTCCGGTGTATATTTTCTTATTCGATCCTCCTTCATGGATGACTACCCATAAGTGGGAGCATATTTATAACAGTAATCTATCATCTGTTCGTCATTCGTATGGGAAGTCATTTTTTCGTATTTCGCCATGTATTTTTTGAAGAATATAAACGTGGTTGCAAATCTGAAACGTCCATTTTTAATTCCAAAAAGTTTCTTTGCAAAAACTTTTTGAAAAATACAAAAATCTTTTGGCTTTTTTAGTAATTTTCTTATCGTTATACAGATTAAAATTTATAAACAATTAAAATAATAAAACTTATCAAAATTTGTTTTATTTTATTGTAAAATATCACAAAGAAGATTTTAGATTTGCTAAACTTGCTCAAATTCGCACAGCGAAAAATATATTCCCGTGCACACGATACCGTGTGTATACGATTCCTGAAGACTTACAGGTAGATTATGAGGATATTAATGTAGGTAGTATTACAGTATTTATAGTATTATCACAAGAACTTTCAAATCGAAGCGTGGTCTACAAGACATTTGAACACATAAAAAGTACGAAGGCGGTGCCGCGCGGACTGCTCCGCATTGGTGGATTAGTGTAGAATTAATTTATCTTTGATGTAGGTATTAGCGGTTCCGCCGCGAGGTTATTTATATAAACCGTGGTCGTGACGTACTAACTCGGTACTACACCAACGTTTCCTTGATACCCATCCGGCGGTGCCCTTCCGCGATTAAAAAAACGCGTCTTCATACACGCGCGGCAAAAATAGCTCACTTTGTTTTGGTGTTAGAGCGCGCGGACGTGCGAATGCATGCGTAGCTTTGTTTTGTTTTCTTTTTAGGGTTCCGAAGTCCAGGAACCTCTATAGTATCGGTATGATCGTCTGTTCATCGCGGCTTAGCTCATAGACTGCTAGTTACTAGAAAACTGTTATTTTGTAGGGTATATACTTATATAAGTGTATCATATAAGTATATGGAAGTATTTATGTATGGGTTGATATATGTTAGTGACCCCGACAAAGTGGTACAAGAAAATGAAGAATAATAAGGATAGGTTCTGGTCTACCCTTTGGGTTGCGGGGGTCAAACGGTAGTCGCTCTGTGTAAAAACCAGTAACCTCGTCAAATCACGTAGGTTGGGTAGCGGAGCTGAGCTCTGAAGCGTTACCGCTGAGGATGCAACCGGGAATACGTTCGGATGATGAGTGTTGTGGGTGGATAACATTTTTTTTCTAGCTTATAATGTTGAGTGCCGTTGGAGAGGTCTTATAAAAACATTGTGGAGTTGATTAGACAATTTTTAGATTTAGTGATCCGTTCTTGTTTAAGTAAATAATATAATAATAAATATAAATTTAAATTCATTTATTTCAGATGTCAGAGATCCATATATGATACACTTATTAGAAATTCACAAAATATACAATTAAATAGCAATTAAAAAAAAATGTCACACAATACTTGAATTAAAGTTGAAATAATAATTAAATACAAATGTCACAAATCATTACTATCTACTAAATACTTATAAATACCTTCTCTGCGACATAGGTACTGCAACGTGTCTGTCACTGCAGTGCCGGAGGTAGGTACAGTCCAATCTGTCAGCAATCATCTTCAGGATGACATTGGAGCTGCCTCGCACTCTACAAATCATCATCATCATCATAAAGCACAATCATCGTAAAGCATCATAGTCTACATCACTTGATTAAGAAAGAAAGAAAAAATACTTTATTTGGTGCATTTTACCAAATTTAGTTTTATTAAAACACAACATAACTTGTCAAGTCGTTAGAACATTTTATCATAATAAGCCCATGTCCAATGTCATAGTACCTAATTGTTATTTCGTATAACTGAAGACAAATAACACGGTGTAGGTCGTTCATTACTGAAACAGTACTCGCACGCGACCGTATGGTAATGCGCTCACATTACTGTAAATGTTACACTTTTATGTAAACATACAATATTTCATGTACAATTATTCAATTGAAGAGTTTTTAAATGTTATAACAATAAAAGTAATGGTTATTTTGTTTAACTGAAGACAAATAGCAGGGTGGTCGTTCATTACTGGAACAGTAATCGCACGCGACCTCATGGTAATAGATAACATTAGTGTTAATGCCACACCTTTATGTTAATATCCAATAATTTGGTTCTCATTCAGTTTAATATCATTTACATGTCTGGCCCTGCTTGTGTGTCTAATTGTCTATTCAACATAATTTAAACAAAACTTTACATAAAAATATACTTAGCTGGATTCAAAATCTTCTTCTTCTTCTTACTTGCCTTTTCCCTTTTGGGGTCGGGTCTGTATGTCAACTCCCTCCATAACCTTCTATCTTTTGCCATCTCTGTACTGACCCCCCATTCCCCCATATCCGATCTAACGCATTAGCTAGATTCAAAATATAGAGTAAATAATGTAAACGTTATAAAAACGTGTAACTAACGCGAAATGTGGATTAGATGTTCGTTCCAGCGATCTAAACCACCTGCAACCTACGAGAAAGAACTTCGTTCCAATAAATGCTGGATCAGATAATTTGCAGGCTGCTACGGCGTAGGGCCACCGAATGAGTTCTTGTGCTCACGTACTGTAGTCTTACTCAGCAAAGGAATTCAAAACAAATATCTACTCAATGTCGTTAACTAAACCATATCGGTTTAATTTAGCTCACATTAGAACTCGTCACCTTTTCGTTTAGATACCTAGAAGTGCATTGCAAATCAATTTCATTCTTATTACTCTAGACATACGATGCATGTCACTGAATTTACCACTCCGGGGTGGTCTGCGATCCGTAATCGATTTCCCGTCCGATATATTAGATAATCGATACGTCCAAAGCCTCAGGAGCTACTTTCTGTTCAGCAAAGGCAGCTAACATAAGGAAATACGTGAGTCTGATCGAAGAATAGACGAATTACTACTTCGTGTCATTTGGTATTGAGACTTTAGGTCTCTGGGATGTAAAACATATTACAACGCGCCTATCGACACAACGGATGAACTGGAGACCCAAGAGATGGCAGTCTTTTCGCCTAATGGATTAGCTTAGCTATCCAGTGGGGGAAAGCTGCCAGCATTTAGGGCACTTTGCATCAATGTGGCGGCGCTTTTGATAAAATTTTCTAATTACAAGTTGCTTTTAAGTTTTAGATATAACTATATACATACATACTTACTTAGTTTTGTTTTAGTTTTTTGTTGTTAATAATCTTCGTGTTCACTAATAAAATGAATTTAATATGGACATTTCAACACCTAATTTCTATATGTACATGTATTTTATTTTTTTATAAATACTTTGTGAAGCCTGTTAAAACCACTTAGGTACCTGACAAATTGAAGATATATTTTAATTATTTTACGCTTTCGGCCTATAAACTGATGATCATCATCATGAATACATTATTATAATAATTTTAAAGTTTAATGTACGAGTATATCACACGAATTAGAACAAAGTTTATCAAATCAAACCTCATGATTATTTTCAGATACCTACTCCTATCTGTTCAAATCAAAAAAAAAAAGAATCCACATTACAAATTGAAGATACTCTCATCACTCATCATATGTTCTCGGTCTGTAAATGATCCTAATACATCATTATAGTGCTTATTCATTGGCTACATCGTGTCCCGTGTCCCCGCGAGGCATGCGCGCCGCTATCGATCGCACAGATGCCGAGAGCGACGCCGAACTCACTACGTTCCAAGTTCAAAATCTGAGCGCAATTACGAACTCTATGCCCTTGCCGGGCTGATGGCCAGTGCGGCTGGAAATAAAAATAATGAATTGTCTATGGTGTACTTGCCAAAGAGGTATGTTATCTAAGTTTGCCTCAAGATACTTTTTAAAGATATGGTTACTCAACCCTTTAATTAATACAAACCTAATACCTACCTCAGAAGTTGGGTGGCCTAGACCACCTTTGACTAGACCTTTAACAAGTTAAGCAACCCTAGGCGTTGTACGTACTTGGATGGATGACCATAAGTGGGATAAAACTTTTGTGAGTAGGGCCGTGCTTTGGAAGGTACTCAACCGTAAGTCCTAGCAGTTATAAGCACGTAACATTGCACACGAAAAAACAAATAAACAGCATTTGCACACGAGAAAAACAAAAACAATAGCTCTACCAAAAACCTTATCTTCTTCTTTCTTTCCATGCGTTTCGAGCGCATGTGAAAAGGCATACATTTTACTTCGATGTGATAAGAACACTCACAAACAAGCTTGAATATTTTTTCATTCATGGTAAGTAAACTTTACCATATTACCTAAATGAAATGCAATTCATAAAGTAACCTCGTAATTCATTACCTCGCGCGACATCGTTACACTGCCGCTACGCGACATGCGATCCGCTGGGGAGCCCTACAGCGGCGGGTCTCAAACTGGGCTACCTGCAAATCTTGTGTGGAGGGTCAGCGATTGTACGAGTCATTTAAAAAAATTCACCTCTACTTTGTGGTTGACAAAAAATTCGAATAAGGAAAGATTCTCAAACTTTCACGGCCACAACAAAATACTCGTACCGCTAATGAAATACATTTATACTGGACGCCGAACCTCTTTTCTGTAAAACATAATATATAAAAAACATTAAAAAATCATTTTCAAAAGGGTGCCACGGCCTAAAAAGTTTGAGAAACGCTGCCCTAAAGAATCTTGAAACTTGATAAACTCTTACCTTAGGTATATTGATAAAAATTATAAACGTTTGCAAAACCTATTTTAGTCAAAACATGTTTTATCCCATTCCCTCTCTTCAATATTTGACATTTGACAAACGTTTGTAACTTTTTATGTAACGATAGTAATATGTATAAGTGACGAGTACCTGGGCAACCGAGCTTTGCTCGGTTACATCTCAAACAATAACTAATTTTTTTAAAAATTGTCTAAAAACAATAAAAAAAAATATATAAACTTCAACATAAAAAAAAAGTAAGTCACCGAGTGGGATTCGTACCCGTAACACTCTTTCTAGCGGTCCGCGTTGACCGCTGAGCTGAGCCAGACGGATAGCGCTCGGCGGGACGAAATTAGCGACCATATTTTCCGTGGAAAGAAAAACGCATGAAAACTCGAAAACACGCGTTTCCCAAACATAAGACTTATCTAGATCGATTGTTTACCCCCAAAAACCCCCATATACCAAATTTCAGCGAAATCGTTAGAGAGCCGTTTCCCAGATCACAGAAATTTATAAATAAATAAATATACAAGAATTGCTCGTTTAAAGGTATAAGAAAATATGTCGTTCGCCGGACGTGGGAAACTATAAAATATAGACTCAAATCGCTTCCACTCCGAAACTTCGAAGTAACTGTATCTTGGTGAACTTTTACTACTTTTCTAAACGAAAAAATATGGGTCCTTCATTTTTGCATAATCTATTTGACAGACTAAATAAAATAATACCTATATTATTTACCCAGTTCACATCCCTGTAATAGATGTTCGCATACAAGTGGATATATCGACAAATCTACAACTTCAGGCGGTCTCATATTTATTACGTGCATAGGCGTACGATCTTACTAAACAGATGCAGTACGCACATTTTCCTCAAAACTTGCTCTCCACTAAATATTTCCGAGAAGTATAAAACGAAGGAAATACATCGCATAAACAAGGGTCATCAATGAGTCAGATCGACTCATAACATCACGTATCGAGATTTTAGTATTTTCACTGAAATGTTCTTCGTATCTAGTAACTAAAGATACAAAACTAGGTATATAAAATGAGACCAGAAACTAAATATTTTTGTGTGACCTTAAAAGGGTTGTATTGTACCTATAACACAAACTATACAGTAGGTACGTTAGTACGAAGCATCTGATATATTTAAGCGTGATATATCATCTTTCCAAGGGGAGATAACTTACAAATTAGGTAATATAACACAGCTTACAATTTAAAAAAAAACTTTTTTCATGTGACAATATAAAATCTTAGCCGATAATGGCTTATATGTTTACTCATAGGGTATGTATATTTTATGGTATATGGAGGAGACCATTCTAACAGTGTATTTTTTGTTCCAGTGTGCAACTTCATAGTGCACGAGCGATGCGTGGGGCAGGTGGTAACGCCGTGCTGCGGGGTGGCGCCGAGCCTAATCAAGGTATGTTTCTGTAACATGCAGGGTCGGACCCTGAAGGGACCGGGTGACAGGGTTCTGTTTTGTGGTATAGGGTCGGACCCTGAAGGGACCGGGTAACAGGGTTCTGTACGGGGTATGTACTGCAGGAGCCCGCAATTAAAGCTCGGGTGCCAGGGTTCTTAATCTGAGCTAAAAAGTATAATTATTATAACTTACTAGCTGTGCCCGTGGGCTTCGCTCCTCGTGGGAATTTGGGGATAAAAACTATCCTATGTCCTTCCCTGGGTATCAAAGTATCAAATTTCAACTAAATAGGTTCAGTGGTGGAAGCGTGAAGTGGTAACAAACAATCGAATATGCAAACTCATTTATTATATTAGTAAGGATAAGCATTGCATCAGAGTTTTCAGTTGTTCAGACTTTAGGCACCGTTCAGCGTGCAACTTTCAAACTAACCTCAACTCTATCCACCTTCACATAGGGTTTGCATTCCCTCGGCACGTTGACAGACAACTGTTGACTCACGTGCATGAAAAATGTACCGGGTCACGCTCACGCCATAGTAATGCAAATGCCGCAAGCTCGATTGAGTAGCGTAGCAGCTTATTTCATGAATATTCAATCGATTTCGCTAAGAAAGTGAACTGTAAACTTGTTATCAGTCGGAATTTCAACTATTTCCTAGTATTTCCACAAATACGTATCTCTCACGCCGCTCTATGCGAGTAAAGAACAACATCAATAAGTTTTTTGAAAAAATCCATTTTTTGTACAAGCTTTTATTGTAAGGCCAGAGTATGAAACAAGCCCAAACTCGATGGAGTTGCGTCGTTCTGTTACTGAGTTCCATCTTTACCTTCCATTTCCGTGATCAGACCCTAAACATCGTCTACCATAAAGTGCTTGTCAAGACAAATCAAACGAGTCCTACTCAATGAGACTGTTGTTTTGCAACTGAGTTCCGTCGATTATCTCCTGGCTCCATCATCAAATCAGCTCATTAACTTGTACAAGTATGCAAAATTTCAGCTCAATAGGTTGTGGATTTCTGGTTGAAAATTGAGTTTCAAGATTTGACG
Organism: Acrobasis consociella; assembly: GCA_963555685.1. Taxonomy (NCBI): domain Eukaryota; kingdom Metazoa; phylum Arthropoda; class Insecta; order Lepidoptera; family Pyralidae; genus Acrobasis; species Acrobasis consociella. The sequence goes on from OY743116.1 coordinate 2,506,156, forward strand.
TAAACAAACATACATACCAAATAGATTGCAAGTTAATTAAAAGCTTGTAAAATCGCGTCTTACCAAGGCGTATAAAAGAATTTTCTCTTAAACTCTAAATAATATTGACTTGAAAATCTAAAACAGGATCGAGATTGGTGGCGAAGACGAAGAGAGGCTTATGCTCAGCAGTGGGCGGAAGAAGGGCTGACATGATGGTGATGATAATGTATATTGCGAAAGATTTTATTGAAGTCTTTCTAATATGTCTCCATGTTATATTATTTGAGTTTATTTCAAAATTCAAGATATAGGTAAAGGTATCTCGTTGGCCCACTGTACTCGTAGTATAAGTAAGTTAAAACTTTTTTCGTTTTGCCAGAACCCAGTGGCTCACTGCTGGTCAGAGCCCACACACCACAAGCGGAAGTTCTGCACGGTGTGTCGAAAAAGGCTCGATGAGCTACCAGCCTTACACTGCATGAGTAAGTACCCCATTTATTAATTCGATTATCAAGTATTTTTTGAAAAAATCAATAATTTGAAAAAAGTCGTAAATCATTTCGAGGAATAGCCTCTAAGAGAAGGTTTCTTTAATCAGATTTTAAAATAAGGTAGGACTTACTTATTTAGATATTTGCAAAAATCCTAACGGCCTTCATTTTCAAGCAAGGTCAAGCTATTAGAGGAAGTGACGTGAAGTGAGTAAAGTTGGCAATTTCCACTTTCAGTACTGTACTGTTTTGACACTGTTACCTCTACCAACACAACAACTTGATAACAAACAACGTAACGATTGTAATTTAAACAGGAGACATTGACAGCAGACTCATGTTACAGATTTTTTTGGTACAGGCGTAGAAAAAATGGAAACTTCAATTGATGTGTGTCGTCGTCAAGTTTAAAATTACATAAGCAAATCCTGATAACATTTTAGAATTTTTTATTCAAAAAACTTACTTGAAATTGACCATATATTCGATTAAAGGCACCTTTAACACTTATATTCTTTAGTTGACAAGTCGATTAACTCTTTTCCATATCTTTGAATTAAAAAAAAACCGCCTACTATGTATCCTGTGACCACGCAAGATGGTAAACAATGGATAACAACACTACAGGAAAAGCTTTAAAGACTCAAACATTGCATTATTCAATGAATTAAGTGGTCAGTAGTTCCCGTAAACGTTACTTCACCGATTATTCGAAGACGCCTGGACCGATTCGGAAAATTATTTTGTTTGAAAAGGCATATTTGTCAGGTGTTCCTATAGCATTTATTCAAAATCGGTTGTACAGTTTGGGAGTGAATTCTGTTGATGAATTTAATGATTGTAAATTCTAATGCAATTAATTTTATCTTAGACAGCTGTCGTACCTGGTAATCAGATTTTTTAAAGTAGTTGAAGTGTATTGTATATGCTAGTATTTCAAGTATTTTATTCCAGCTACTAAGTATGTTATGTGTGTGATATTACTCGTATAATAATGTAGAATAGAAAGCTAACATAATAGTGTCATCTTTTAACAAGTGTATGTGCTACGAACTAACTACGAGTTTGCTACAAGTGTACTACGAACACGCTACGAGCTTGCTACGTGCTACGAATATACACTCAGATCAGAAGGCTACTTTATAGAGCTATTGTCTTTGTAGCAATGCAAATGTTTGAAACACGCTCGATGATAACAATGAGCATACCCCCTTGAATAACCGCTAGGGTCCGCCAACGGCATGCTCCTCCTTAATAGACTTGTCAAACTACATTTCAGCAGCTATATTATTTAAAGTCCCTTACGAAACGCAAGGAATTGTAACGAAAGGAACGGCTAGATTTTACAACAAACAAGCATCTTTTAAAACTTACAAATTCTTGTAAGACATACTTTTTCCAGACCGAAGGAGGCTAATGCTTATGTAAGTCCCTGAAAGCTGACGACGATGATGATACTTTTTCCTCCTAGATAGTTAGATAAGACGTTTATTGGTTCCTGTACACTTGAAAAAGTTACAAATAAAACCTTATAAAAGTAAACATAGCACATAGGTGCTACTTATTTCTAAAGAAATTTCTTCTTACTTCAGTGTCGGTATCTTTTGCTCAAGAGTTCATGTAACTTTGATCCAAATAGAAATGTAATCCCTCATTTGTTCCGTGTTGCAGTATGCGAATACTTTGTCCACGGAGAATGTGTGGACTTCGCGGCGGCGGACTGCAAGGAGAACGCGACGTACTGCGCGGGCAGCGAGCCCCGGCACGTGCACCACTGGCGCGAGGGCAACCTGCCCGCCAACTCCAAGTGCGCCGCGTGCCGGCGCGCCTGCTGGTCCGCCGAGTGCCTCACCGGCTACCGCTGCGAGTGGTGCGGCAGCACTGTGAGTAACATGTAGTTGGTGTGTATTGCCTCACCGGCATCATTCAGTTATGGTTCAATATCATCATATTAGCCACAGGAAGTATATACGTTATAGATTTCTAAAACGACCGGTTGGAAGCGACTGCATCTACCGTCTTCCTTTTAATATTTAGTTAGCTCGAAACATTCGGACTAGGTACGTCGAAAGCCTTGCCGCATCACTACAACTACAAGGGTAATATCTATGGCAGCTTAATTTTCTACATATTGTGCTTCGTTTTATTTTAGGCTTTCTCAACAAAACTAAAGGAAGTTTTTGTGTATAGTGCCATGCCGGCTGCCGCGCCCTGATCCCGGAAGAATGCAACTTCGGCATGCTGCAGCCGATATTCCTGCCCCCGTCAGCGGTGTCCATCCCGCGCACGGAGGTCCCCATGGAAGCCATCATCGGCGTCCACGTCAGGCCGCCGCCCTCGCAGCGCGACTTCGGCTGCCGTAAGTGTCCCACAGCGTAGGCCAAGTCGAGCCGCATCGCTTTTGGCCGCACATGTGTCCCGCCATTCGCGGCGCTTCTAGTTAGCGGCTTGTAGTCTCGGTCTCGCACACCACTGCTCAGAAACGTCCGGCGGGCGATATGAAGCGATGTTCATCAGCGATATGATTATCATCTCTTTTATGACCTACACTTGGCATAAGTTGTCCAATATCCAAAATTCTATCTTAGTTCGACTTACCATCATTATTTAGGTTCATGTATTTGGCTCTGCTTTGTAATTAGACCCAGTAATTCTAGATTTAAATTAGAACCTATTCTTCAGCATTTCAATACGTCATATGCCGTAGGGCGTCGCGGCGTATCTTCTGCGTCGACGGGTCTCGAGCAGTTCAATCGCTTGAAAACACATTTCACTTTGAACCATGAGTTTTGGAGACAGTAGTTTGTAATTGTGCGAATCGCGCGGCACATGTGGGTGTGTTGTAAAAGCGTGCGGTGGAGTGTGAGCGGTGAGCGGTGTCTTTGGGCAGCGCGGGAGGCTCGCGGCGGCGGCTGGGCGGGCGCGCGGCTGGTGACGCTGGCGCGGCGGCTGCTGCCGGCCGCCTGCAGCCCGCACGGGGGCGCCTCGCCGCCCTACTCCAGAGGTAACACCCACCTACTGCACTATCACTCACTACTGTCATCTCGACCATTGCATGACTCCTATGCTGAATTCAGTAAAATACCTTTGCTAGTTTTCTGTATTTCCAGCGAATTAAATCATGAAAGCTTTGATCACGACGAACGTTCGCCGAAATTCTGCTGAGTTCAGCCGTTGCATAGCTTTTGTATCTATGCTTGATATAAACAACACGACATCGCACAGGCTTTCTATTTATCAGTTCGATCAAAACATCAAATTTTGAGCCACGTATACTCCAAACCTTTGTGGATGCACGGCAGCCGCTTGTCTATATGTCTATGTTACAACTTTTAATAAAAGTATTTAAATATTTACTTGTATTATATATTTCCACGAGTGACTTACACCACTAAGCACACGCCTTCACAAGCCGGCGATCTCTTGAATCTTCTCGATCTCCCTGAGTATAGACTGTCGCAATGAGTGCAGCCCGTACATACTATCCGACACTGTTTGATTCTTTCCTTCTTCATAAGTTTCATGAAACTACAAGACTAGAATAACTATTAACATGCTTGCTTGCTGTAGTGTTCTAAGTTACCTTCAAGAAAAGCCTTCAAAACAAATCGAAATATATGCCTAAGATCCACTGAAATTCTGCGCGAAAAATTTTGATTTAGCTGGACAATTTAATCTTCAAAAAGAATTTATATTGATTGTTTATCGCTAAGTAATAAAATAACAGATATGCCATTGGAATGCAAAATACTTGTGGTTTTATGGAACGATTTGCAAACATTCTTGACATTCGAGTTTGAGTCCCGCGAAACACCCGTAGCCGGCGGGCCTCAAGAATACTCATGATGTAGTATTCCAACGCCACTAAGGTAACATTCGGATACGAACAGTACAGATAATATATATGTATCGCTATACATTCCGCGATATCATGAGCTGTGTGCTAGTACCCGCTTCCTGCGTTTCGGACAAAATGACAAGACTCTGTTTTGGCCGAAAACATACCTATGTGTTATTGTGGAAGATATATTATGGTTATAAATAACTGAAAGATATTAAATTAACTTTAAATGTAATTAAAAACAAATAAATCCTATAGATCCATGTTACGTTACTCTTATGATTACTGAGAATACCATTGTATATCTTCCAAGTTTATGTTTTTACTTAGATCATTTTACACATGTAGTATTTAATCGTATTAAAAATATATAATCTATACCTACCTACTGTTTACCAAAGTACATAAGCTAAAATACTTATGTGTGAGATGATCTAATTAATAGATATTATTATATTTATATGCATTGTATTAGTATAACAATACAAAGATAAATAGAAACTAAACATTAAACATATAACAACAACGATCTAATAATAAAACTAGATAATATAACTATAGCTAATTAAATACATCATTCATCATACACTTCACATCAATAAAAACACTATATAATTATAATTCATAACACTTCTAGTATAAATGCTTGTTGTTGCCCATAGCGGCAATATTTTCTTTAGAATAATGCTAACGATATCAACAAATGGCTGAGTCATGACTTCTATTCTCAGCCACCGGTACTATTAATTCAAAACTAAAGAAAATGTACCAACATGATTAACAGCTAATGCTAGCTAAAATTATGTTTCAGTTATTGAATATCAGGAATACTGGATGAAACACAAACACCAGACAATTTTTTTTTCAGTATTAAACAATTAAATATAATAGAATACTGAAAACACAATGCACAATGACGCAATCATTTTCACCCACATACGTCACCATCACCGATAATCTTACTTTCGTACTTCCAACTGCTGTGGGAGACTATAGTATGGGGGCTCGGGGGGCGTATTTGAGCGATCCGGGATGTTGCAGCTCGAAGCGTCAGCGAAGAGTTCAGCTCGGGCTGCGAGGGCCGCTCGGGCTCCGGCGGCGGCTCCACGGGCGCGCCCGCCGACCAGGACCACCGGCCCGACCACAAGCAGCACAGGGACAAGACCCCTGACGACAGGGACGAAGGTAATCCGACTAATCCTACTAATATAAACGCGAAAGTTTGTATGGATGGATGTTTTTTACTCTTTCACGTAAAAACTACTGAATGGATTTTAATGAAACTTTACAATAATATAGCTTTTACATCAGAATAGCACATAGGCTACAATTTATAAAGACATTGTGTGATAATCCTGCGCAGACGAAGTCGCGGGCACCAGCTAGTTTTATATAAGTAAATGAGAAAGTTTATACGGATATCTGCTTTTCGTCAAACCGACTGAACGGATTGGGATGAAATTTGGCACGTAATTTTTATCCAGAAAAACCTTGCGATTCCCGTGTTTTTGTCAAATGAACTTTAACTAAGCAGATAACCCCGCCGGCTACAATAGTCACTGCATACACTTATCCTTAGCTATTTAGTCTCTCGTAGATTTAACTGACTTTCAAAAAGGAAAAGGTTATGTATTCGTCGCGACTCGCGATCTTTTTTTTTATGTAAGTATGTTCACCGATTATTCGATAACGCCTGGACCGATTTGGAAAATTCTTTTGGAATATTCTTTGTTTTAAAGGGTTTACGTATACCTTGTCAGGTGATTCCATACAATTTTATGAAAATTGGTTGTGTAGTTTGGCGGTAAAGTCGGCTTTGAAACATTTTTTTAATGAAGGATACAAGCAAGTGTTGGCGGTACCTAACTAGTATTTTAAAATTTAAGATGTATGTGAAATATACCCACTTCTTCCCAAATTTTGTCATATGTACAAAAGATTATTGTACTGTTTTCTTTAATTATACAATTTTTAAATAAAAACAAAATATTGATAACAGAAGTGGTGAAAGTGTATGACGGCGAGACGGCGTGGTCCCGGCGTCTGTACCGGCCCGTGGTGGTGGGGCGCAACTGGAACGAGAAGGAGCTGGTGTCGGCGGCCCTGAGGGCGTTCCACGTGGCGCGGGACCCTGAGCAGTTCGAGTTGACGGACGCACTGGCGGGGGACGAGCCGCCGCTGAAGGACCCCACGCCGCTCGCCAGGGTCACCCGCCTGCCCAACAAGAGGCCCGCGCTATTCTTGCGCTTCAAGTTAGTATACTTTTTCCTAACACTAACTTTTACGCGGAAACTTAATCAGAGATAATCTCATTTGCGCTGAAGAAATCAAATAGATGAACACGTCTGTTTTTCCTTTTTAAATCCTTATAAAAACAAACCAACACTACTTTTAATTTTTAGCCCCTAGTAAAGAAAGTGGTAGTGGATAAAGAACCCAATAGGTATAATCAAAGATCTCAAATATCTGATCGAACAGTCAAGGATCGCAGGCTAAAACTAAAAAGGCCATAGGCGACTCCTGCGACGTGCACGAGAAGAGAAGCAACTGGTAACATTCTATGTGTTTTCTTTGCCAACATGGAAGTATGAGGTGATAGACACACAAAAATTATTAATAAATTTAGGTGTTACTTTGTGGAATCAAATTACAAATTTAAATCTTACAAAGTAATCCAAATCCAAGAGCATACATTGAAATAAGCATCGATGTTTAAAATCGATTTAATCATGTTTAGGGAGCCAGAAACGAGCAGTGGCGAAGTCCGGGTGTACCCCGGGCGAGTGGCGGGCGCCGGGGAGACCTACGTCACAGTCCCCTGCGGTGGAGATGACGCCGTGTCGAACCTGATGGCCGCGGCACTCGAGCGCTTCGGGCTTGACCCCTCGCGCGCCATTCACGACTATCGGTGTTCCGAGATCCTGTTGGATCGAGGAGGTAAGTTTGCTACAGTGAGAACTTCTCAATAGCCCTGAATCCTTGGTAATTGGTGGCTCTAGGAAGGCCAACGTCACAACACATGCTGCGGAGAAGTAGCTGTGTCCAACTTAATGGCCGCGGCACTCGAACGCTTCTATCTTGACCCCTCCCGCTAAGAACGATTGTCATTGCTCCAAGATCCTATGTTACATCGAGGTGTTAAGTTTGCTGCAGTAAGAAAATCTCAAAGTCCCAGTGAGTCAAGAAGTTTCATCTGCCGAAGCATCTGGCGTAGTTTGTGTAACATCTGTGAATATCAGTAACCTTTTATTGATATTTTTTGGTATTCTAAAGATAACAACCTTTCCCAATTTTGGGCGGTTCGTATAGCCATGTCTTGCCAAGGTATAGCTGTCCGTCAAAGTGATTATATTCCTCGTAGGACTTGATCAAAAAGACCAAAATTGCTATATTATTCACTTAAGTACGATTGATTAAATGATTCTAAGACAAGGCACTCACCTTTCTATTCACGTCCTGCAGCGGTGTCGGAGCGCGTGCTAGAGGAGGACGAGCGGCCGTGGCGCATCGTGGTGCGGCTCGCGCGGGAGTCGGTGCGGCGCATGGAGCTGGCGCGGTTCTACCTGCAGCCGCGCCGCGACCCGCACGGGCCCACGCTGGCCCTGTTCGTGGCGTCCCTGCCGCCGGGCCTGTCCGAGAGGAACTACGAGAACATTCTAGTAGAGTTCCTCGGAGCCGGTGAGTTTTTTTCTTTTACCACTCATCTGTATATTTCTTGATCCTAGGTCTGAAGCTTTCTTCCACGCTCGCTCTGATCATAGAAAACACCAAATGGAATAAAGAAAGAAGAACGTATAAAACAACAGATTGTGTACCTACCTATTCCTATTGTTTTGCGATGCGACGTCTTTGTATATAAGAATTTGATTGAAAGGCAAACCTATAAAACCTTAATAATCTGATAGCAATATTGAATTCGGATGACCAACAAACACATATTATTGAAACACAAATAGAAAGCTAGCTGAAACATAGATTGAAGATTATCAGAATCAAGTTCAAGGTTATAACACAGAATACTTAATAGTACTAAAGAACAAAAGAATGACTCTTGGAAAGAAAATCAATAATTTCATTTCACCTTATGTTTTTGAATAACTCTTTGTGAGACGGTCTAGCTTCCATACTTAAATTTCAGAGTGTGCCAGAGCTGGTTGAATTTAATATATCTTGGAAATAGTCTGTTCACATTAAAACATTCTGGTATTGTTACAGATAATAAATTCACCTCGATCGGTCCCATATACTACGAGTACGGGTCGATGGTGATCACATACGAGGACGCCAGCAAGGCGGTCCGCGCGCTCTATGCGCTCAGAGAGGCCAAATATGAAGATAAGCATTTATTAGGTAAGATTATACTTCACCTTTACAAAGGTACATTGTCTCAGAGAGTTGCTCACGACAACTTTACGTAAAAACTTTACAATAAAAACACATAAGACTTACTACATAATAAGTTACCTACTCATACAAATCTAAAACAATATCGTCGAGTACATGTAAAACAAGTTAGCTACCAAAAGGTAGTCTTGCCTTGACTTAGTGCCCTATGTCATCTGGGTAGGGCAGAGGGCTACCTAGAGTACCTACCTACTTCTCCATCTTGTTCTGTCGTGAGCAACACGCTTCACTTTAAGCTAAGATAACCCGATTGTGTTTTAGCTGCTACCGACAGTCGCCAGGTCTCCTATATAGGATATTTAAGGACTTTAAGTTCTCAGTGTCTTTGTAGCATATAAAACTGCGTTTTTGATAGAGAAAAGATAATAGGCACCAAAATGAAATATGATGGTTCTAATATTAAACGGTGTTCTGCAGTAATGTTGCTGCCCAGCATCGAGCCGTCGATGGTGCCAGCGGGCGTGAAGCCGCTGCTGGTGTTCGTCAACGTCAAGTCGGGCGGCTGCCAGGGGCTCGAGCTCATCTCCTCCTTTCGCAAGCTCCTCAACCCCTACCAGGTGTTCGACCTAGAGAACGGAGGGCCGTTGCCTGGGTAAGTTTGCTTTGCGGTCTTTTATAACTCAGAATCATGTCACATCCAGGATTTTTATTCTTTTATTCCCTATTTAGCACGGTTTTTGGCATTCTTGGGTGCCCGCCCATTGCCTATATATACATCACAAATTTCAGGCTTCTAACCGTACAGTTATCTATATTTAGTGTGTGTAAGTGGCCAACACACCCAAAGGCATCTGACATAGCTTGATGACAGCAATAAACTGATGACGGCGGGAACCAACGGCTAAATGTGCCTCCGTTAGACATGTTTATGCCATGTGTTTATGGTGACCTATCCAAGTACAGACGTGCCGCGACCCGTTCACCCACCAACTACGCCCGATGTCACAGAAGAGCGTTTACATTACACCCGTACCCCATGGATCTTATGTTCGGCCTCCGCTCACATGCAAATAGAATACAAGCGCGCGGCGTCACAGCGGTGCCGCGAACACTGGCGGCGCATGTGTATACGTTTTAAGAATGCCACCGCGATCGCATTGAAATATCGTGTATTCTGAGTCATAAGATCTTTGTCTCTATAAGACTTTGTACTTATTTATATGATGTTTATGAAATGAATGTCCGACAGGCTTTACGTGTTTCGTCACATTCCTAACTACAAGATCCTGGTGTGCGGCGGCGACGGCACCATCGGCTGGGTGCTGCAGTGCCTCGACAACGTCGGCCAGGACTCGCAGTGCTCCAACCCACCCTGTGCCATTGTGCCGCTCGGCACTGGTGAGTTAACACCTTTATTCTTCTTTTATCAGCATGCTGGCTTCCACTGCTGGACATATATTGCTTCTTCCATGGATTTCCATTCAGATCTTGCTGAGGTGGTTCTGGTCCAGGTTGGCCCTGCCGTCTTTTTATTGTTGACCGACTATCCAGGGCCTGATTTAGAGGTATGGAGGCCTCGGGGAAACAAAGGAGTGAAGGCCCCCTGGCCCCAAAATAATTTCCAAATAAAATGAATAATTTTTTCAGTCGTTTTCAATAAATAATTTATTGTGAAAACAAAGGTTAAACAGCAAAAAAAAACCAAAGAAAAGTCATTTACTAGTGTTTACTAGTCGGAGTTTTAGTTGGGAGTCTTTTGTGGAGGCGACCATCTGGCTGCTGGTCTGCCCACGCTTCGTCTTCTTGTGCAGGGTCGCCGTATAATACTCTTTGGCTTTATTACAAACTAGTATCTTAGACAGGTAATTTCGGAGATTTTTTTTTTACAAATACATTCTACATAATGTACCAAAATAGTATCTTAATAATCGGTAAGCGGCCAGATGGTCTTTCTTTGGTCCCGTGGAAAATGGGAAAGTGTCTTGTGTGGGACGCCACTTGTGTGGACACTTTAGCGCCTTCGCATCTGTCTTCCACTTCCAATCACGGTGGTGCGGCTGCTCTTGCTGCAGAGTTGGGGAAAAAACGCAAATACATGGGTCTGGCAGCCAATCATATTTTCTTACCTTTCGCGGTGGAAACGATGGGTCCTTGGGGCCCGGAGGCAAAATTATTTTTAAGAGACAGTCGAGGCAACGGGAGATCCCAGAGCTGGCAGTTATTTTGCTCAGCGAATAAGTATCGCAATTCAGCGAGGGAACACTGCCAGTATTTTGGGCACGTTGCCTCGATGTGAAGCGTTGGAAGATTTTTTCTATATATAATTGAATGCATGTAATATTGTTATTTGTAAGCGATTTTTATTGAATAAAAATTGTATCTTAATGTGAGTTAAATTAGCCAAAGTCAAGTTGAACTGGGCTGATCATGTCTGCGGAAAGCAACCGGAAAAGTAATCCAAAATAACCACGATATCTAGCGACGTAAAAGAAGCTTAAATACGATGGTTAGACGATCTTGCAGGGTATGGTAACTACGCACTATCTACCTAATCAATATCGTAAAAATGTAATTTAGAGATAAAATTTACATACTTATGCACGGTGATTTTTCTTCACTTCATAAGGATCGTTAGTAAGACCTAATTAGCTAGTAAATTTGGATCACGTATATGAATAAAGGAATTTATTTACTAAGCGACATTTTATCCAAAACCAAAAAGTCTGCGTGTATACAAGATACGCGTGAAAAACAGCCCTTCTTTGGCAGTCGGGTAAAAGGGTGTAATGTTTATGCAGGCAACGACCTGGCGCGCGTTCTGCGCTGGGGCTCGGGCTACACGGGCTGCGAGGACCCGCTGTCGCTGCTGCGGGACGTCATCGACGCGGAGGAGATCCGCCTGGACCGCTGGACGGTCGTCTTCCACCCCGAGGACAAGCAGGACGAGCCCAAGGAGCTTTCCAAGCAGTTGCCCGGTTAGTTGTAGATTAAAAAAAATGTTATAATAAGTTTCCTAGGTCAAAATAAATTATTTGGTGATACCCATTTTCAACGTGATTTAAGATTTATTATTGCGGAAAAACTGATAGTCAGAGTTTTATTTTACTCCAAGAAACTTTGACGACTTTAGTCTTTATTTCATACAAATCCCATAGAAAAGTCCACCCGTGGATGTTGTAGAAGGCAACTTAGGAAATACAAGTTAAGCAAATCTTAAAAAGATCAATGAGACCTCTCCAACCCGTCTAGCCAGCGAGGAGAGTGTAGGCCTAGTCCTCTGGCTGCCCTAGCCAAGTATGACTACGGTAGGTAGTACAGAGAGGGTCGTGCTCCTGCAGTGGAGACAAATAGACCTGAAATTAAACAGTCCAAGCGCGCAGGGTGAAACGGGAAAAACTAATGATTCTGATGATGAGACAAAAAGTACTGATAATGCTGCTAAATCCAAAAGTAAACCGCTCCCGCCGAGCGCTCGGTTCACGTGTCTAGGTACTGTGTGCTCACGTTGCAGCGTCTGTGACCGCAGGATCGCAGAGCGAGGACAACTCGCAGATCCTCGTCATGAACAACTACTTCGGCATCGGCATCGACGCGGACCTCTGCCTCGACTTCCACAACGCGAGAGAAGAGAACCCGAACAAATTCAATAGCAGGTGAGATTTGGTTATTTTATAATTAATTTAGGTACCTTACGTTTACTTTCTTTATTGTTTTAAAGCAAAAATATACTTTTTCCTAAGAGCGTTATCTCCCAATAAGATCACTAATGTAAGTAAGTACTTACCTAATAATAACAGCAACTAAAATACGAAAGCTTCAAAAACTCTAACAAATTTCCCTAGACGACTAGTAAACCTTGAAACTAAAAATTACATCTTCACCTCAACTAATGAAAACGCAACGTTACACACTAAAAATCAAAATCTTAAATCCTTCATCGAGAGGGAGAATTTTGAAGCCTATATACCTTCAAATGGACCGTAGAAGAAAATAAGACGAAAAACATATGAATAGAATAAAATTTATTGCATTACAAATTGCTTTTCATCTGTCATTACATATTCTATCACGTGGTACTATCAACTGCGACACTCTAATCTAAATTCGAGTAGAATACGGAATCGCGAAGCACAAAACATCGATGAATGCTACTGCGATACCACAAGACTGAGGTGCACATTACCGCGAAAGCTCGTCACTGCGAAGTCACTATTCCGATTAACTTGTACTTTGACCACAGAATTAATAGATATAAGTATTACATACAGAACGGAGTCTCCTAAGGTCCCGCGCAATATGCGTCACCTCTCCCCCGTTCTCACCTCGTTGAGCGGGCGGCTGCAGGCGCCTCTTCAAGGCGAGAACACGGGAGAGGTATTTATTCTGTGCCTTGTGATACAACATTTCTCTGCAACTTTCACCAGATTACGTAACAAAGGCGTGTACGTGAAGATGGGTCTCCGCAAGATGGTGGGGCGCAAGATGTGCAAGGACCTGCACAAGGCCGTCAAGCTGGAGGTGGACGGCAAGCCCGTCGAGCTGCCCGCCGTCGAGGGCATCATCATTCTAAATATACTCAGGTAACTCACAGACAGAATATTGCAATCACAGATTTTCATTAAGAAATAAATAAGATCCAACTTTTGACGACCTATGACTAGGTACACAACTTTCAATAATTTCGAATGAAGGTGTGTAATGACCTAAGTTACTAACAAAACCTATGACAACTACTTGAGCACTAAAGAAATGTGGAAAATTGGTAGTAGGAAAAAATATTTACAGAATGCAGAAATGCAAGTTTTCTCATACTGTACAGATGATTTCATACAACTGAAGCATTTACGATCGATTGTTACTAAAAAAGATATATGCATAGTTTAGCTAAAATGTGCCATACATATATATTACAGTAGACTATCAGATCATGATACCTTTTTCCGCGTTCCAGCTGGGGCTCGGGCGCAAATCCTTGGGGTCCGGAGAAAGACGACCAGTTCAACAAGCCCAACCACTGGGACGGCATGCTAGAGGTGGTGGGGGTCACCGGCGTCGTCCACCTCGGCCAGATCCAGTCCGGGCTGCGCGGTGCCATGCGGATAGCACAGGTACCAGACTAGTTCAACAGCAAGCCAGCCAGCCCAATCACTAAACACATATCTTTCCAATTTATCAAAAGGACTTTGAAAGCGGTGTCGTTGTAATTTGCACCGGCGGTCAATATCACTGTGCGAGCGGGAAAGCAATATAATTATGTGCATGCGATAGAGATAGGAAATGCCGTGTCAATCTACGAAATTGTTCGTGCTTAGCGTCCTTACTTTAGTTAGCCAATACTTTATAATTTTTCTAAAGGATGTCTCCTTTAAAAAAAAATTCACGGGCTGGTTTTCCAACAGGTAGTGTTTCTGAGTCTGAGTGGCAAACATTCGAACGAAGATTTATTGTTTAATAAAGTAAATTGGAGTGACGACAGGTCAGAAATTAGTCCGTACTATTGATTTAGTGGAACCATTATTATTCAGTTTAGCCAAAAGTAAAAAATTTACAAATATCGGAGTCGCACTAAGTAAAAATCGAACCTATCCGTGACGTTATGCGAAATTCAAATGCGCTGCATCTTTGCAAATTTTTGTTTCTCAGAAAAAAAAAATACATGTACAGTATTTTTTAATAATCTAACCAATGGGCCAAGAATATGTTTCTATTCGTCATGCCTCTTCACTTGGTTGTTATCTACTTCCAGGGAGGCCACATCAAGATCAACCTGAAGAGCGAGATTCCAGTGCAAGTGGACGGGGAGCCCTGGGTGGCGGCGCCCAGCGAGGTGGTGGTGCTCAAGTCTGCGCTCAAGGTACGGTGTTGCATGTGCTGCTTCCTGCCGGCTCTATCAGACCGCCCCGCGCCAACCGGACCACTGTCAAACGCTGCTTCTAAACTTATTTATAAATCCTTCTTACAACTCACCACCACTATGTAGTGTAGAGGTGCTCGTAACATATTTGTAGAAATCTGTGTCTTGACCAGCTGTCCAGTCACATTTCACACGTAGAAGCTATCTAACTTAGGAACCTTTTTCTTTTTCCTAAAATAAAATTATAAAACTTTTAAAAATAGAATACCTTGATCAAAAGGTTCTAAAATAATGTATTTTATGAGCTAAACACATTTTATTTTATATTATAAAACTTCTTAGAAACCAAACAGTAAGACCAATTTACAGTTAGTATTTACTGTGACCTATAGAACTTCTTATTAGCACAAAATAGATGATGCTGACAAGATCCATAGATATTACAAACAAAACAGAAAATATTTCCAGACGCCTTTTAATCATTCAGTATATTAACGCTTATAGTATTTATAAATAAGTTGGCCAACTAATCAGCGTTTCATTGTTGCACGGTTTGCCGAAGGGGCACAACAGACTCGCAAAGCCCCTTGATCAATCAATACACAGTTATGATACGGAAAAGACTAATCAAAAGTCTAACAAAATTAACTTTTTTCCTATGTCTCTAATACAGTTAAAATCAAAATTGAAATGGGCTTGAGCGACCACATAGTAATTCTATGTTCGTTGTCATGTGTTTTCGTGGTGCATGCCGAAGGTGGAATAAAATGTGGCAGTCTCTTAAAGACTGATACAAACAAACAAACTGATTGTCACATTCTCCAACCAAATCCCAAAGCAAGGATCCGTTATTCATGTTTGCCGTTATCAGAGTAGCGCTACTGTGGTATGGGTTGATTTAGAAACTTGTAATGTTTTTATGAATTCACTTACCAATGGTTTCGCAAAAAGTACATACATATACATGGTTACATAAACCCAATTTTAAATACCATCAGCCCATACCAAACAAGTGAAATCTGATGCGCATTATGTCCCCTAATTGGCAACGATTTGAACCTGTTAAATGTTGTGTATTTGTCCGATTGATCAAGCGGATATTTGTGTAAGTCCTGTCAAAATTCCCGAGTCACGTAACGCCCGAGCACTCAACTCCACGCAGCACCAGTACTCAGTACTCCACTAGCTCTCACGCCGCCCGGCGTTCGGCGAACGAACGAGTGAACCGATTCGCTCGCTCGCCGAACACTGCCGGGTGCGCAGCTCTAAGTAATACGAAATGACCAAGGTTTACTAGCGCGTTGAAAGTCGACACTCCCGCCCCGCGACTGCACGGCTATCACGGCCGGCACATGTAAATAGTAAATGCGACAACACTGTTCGGTTATATGATAGAAGATCAAGCCAGGCTACGGAAGGTCGGAATGCCTGAATGTTATATCGGAAATATCGAAAGCAGCGAGTAGAGTAATATGGCTGATGACGATAACCGAACAATGTGGTTAGTCGTGGGCACCGGGCCGTCGCGGGGCGCGGGCGTCGCGCAGGGGGCGGGGGGCGTGACTCGGGAGTCGTCGGGCCGCTGTGAGCTGTGCGCGTTGTGTAGGCGACCATGCTGAAGAAAATCAAGCGCGGCTCGAGCGCGGGCGGCTCGGCGGCGGCGGGCCCGTGACGCCCCCCGCTCACCCGCCCCCGGCGCGCGCAGGCCACCATGCTGAAGAAGCGCGGCAAGGTGCGGCGGCGCGACACCGAGCCGTGCCTGCCGCCGGCGCCCCCCGCGCCGCCGGCGCCGCCGCCGCAGCCGCCGCAGCCGCCGGACTCCTGAATCTGGCTCAGCGAGCGCCTCATCTAGCGCCCGCGCCCGCCTCGGGCTCAAGGCCGGCACGCGCGACTGCGCTCGCTGACATCACACAGCAAACATAGCAACGTAGTAAACATCATTATAATATAACAACTATATCTTGCATTGTAAATAATTAATAAAAACCACTAAAATATATAAAAAAATTAAATTATAGTATATAGACGTTGTTTTATTTTTAGTCGTATGATTTGAAAATGTGTAAAATAAATATTGAATATGTATTCACGTGTTTTCTTTCAAATGCCTCTCAATCCTACATCTCCTACACGTCTCAGTCATAAGATCTGTATTCCTGAAAACAATAGACCAATCCACAATTTAGAAAAAGGCCGTTTAAATAGCATCAGTTTCTATAGCAATTACTTGAAACGTAATTAGTAAGTTTTATTGCAAAATAGCCGGAGAGCACCTGTACGGGGAATGTCCACTTGGATATGAAATAATATAAAACTTGATATGAAACTGAAATATATTAAAAATAACTTGATACAAATAGATAGACTAAATTATGATTAAATGAGTTGCGTGGCGCTCTTGCTGGCCGTATAATACGAAATAAATTGACAGACTGCGATTTTTACAATGTCGGGTAATATGCTGGCACAGCATAGGTAGATCAAATGACCCGTACAGCACCACTGCAACTAGGTCAGGACAAGCTAAAATGGTAGACATTGCAATATTTTTAAAACAGAAAAACATCAAACATCGGTAGCATTATATACCTATAGCTACAATACTACGAGTATAACTGATTTGGAGTCCGGTCTTCGTCCGTTGTCCGTCCGTCCGTCTGTCTGTCTGCCTGTATGTCCGTCTGTCACCGGCTGTATCTCATGAACCGTGATGACTACATAGTAGTTGAATTTTTCACAGATGATGTATTTCTATTGCCGCTATAACAACAAATAAATACTAAAAACAATGAAATAAACAGTTTCATTTCAAGACTTCATAGCCTGTCTGCGATCTCGGTGCTGGCTCGTGTTGTAAGTATTTTGGGAAACCTTAATGGTAACATTACTCGAGATATTTTATTTACATTAAAATGCAGTATTATTCATAAGAGTTTTATTAAAACTTAGGCTAGTACAAAGCTCTGCACGCCGCTGGCGCTGAACGCGAACTAAATAAATAGTAAGTTTTGCATCTGCATTGCCTTTGAGGCCGACTTAAACTAACAAGCGACGCAAATAATCACAGGTTTCTACATAAGGTCACCGAATTAATATGACAATACAGAACGGAATCTAGTGAGGTCCCGCGCAATATGCGTCCCTGTTCCATGTCTCCGCATCTCTCCCCCGTTCTCGTCTTGACAAGAGGCCAGCCGCCCGCAACCGCCAGCTCAACACCCTCCACAAAGCGAGAACGGGGGAGAGGTGCGGAGACGGCGGAGATTCCGTTCTGTATGTAATACTCATATTAATCTGTGGTAAAGTGTGGAGGCCACACATAGTGTATGGCAATACAGCTTGATAAAAAGAAGAACAGAACCATAGATCAAGTCTGTCAAGTGCCCACTGGTTTTTATCGTCGTTTTAACATGATCGCATAATCATCTACATAAACTTGTATAAAAGTTCCAACTGAACTCAAAAAGCAATGGACACTGTTTTACATCTGTCATGCTTATAAATCAGATAGACAGTTCTTAAAGGCTTTCTTGGCTTCAAAAACAATTTCAATATGGCAACACCTGTTACATTGACTTTAGTAAAGGTCAACAACTAAATTGGTGGACCTGAAACGACGGCGCCACCAGATTTTTAATCTGTGTTATGGGCGCTTCCATGTCAAATTCAGTTCAATTTTTTTCCGCATTATGGCTACGTCCTCTAACATATTTGTTGACCCTTAACAATTTGACTCATAGTCTAGTACAGAGGCGCTACTTTCATTGCTAAAAATAGCACCTTCGTTTGATATAGCTAATAAAAGTTTGGTTTCTGGACTATTGGAGTCAAGCTGAATATTAGAGAAGTCAGGAAGTTACCACTTGATAAATTGAGTACCTATATTTCATCTTATTATTCCAGCTGTACATTCAAAAATAAATACATAAGGATTAGTTCAACTAATTTGAGGTATTATTTAGATATAACCTTAAGTATACCCTAATTAACTCTTACAAAAATATCCCTTTCGACCCAATTATTTATTTATACGAAAAACAATCCAATTTTGGGTATTTTTCAATGAACCTGATTTTGTACTTGTTTAGTAATTACTAATTTTAAATTAGTTAAATATTCAATTGATTTATCGAAAAATATGTTCCGTTTATATGAACGTAGTATTTGATAATTATACTAAAGCACAGTCAAATGAGTAATTAAAGAAAAACCGCAAAAATGCGGTTTTAAAGGTCAAGCAATACACTATAAGAACATTATTAATAAAACAAACATTAATAATAATGTTCTTGAGGGCTATATCTAATTATTAGGCTAAACATGAACAATTAACATCACATTTTTGACAACCGACCAATTATTAAGGTCATTTTTGATTAGATTTCACATTTAATTCAGATACACCAATAGATAGCTGATATTGTATGACGCCAAGTCTAATGAGTGAGAGTTTCTTTTTTTCATTTTCAACAACATTTATCTAATTTCCTACATAGTAAAAGATATAATAAGGCCAGAAATTCTTAAATAAGTCAAGCGTGAGTCTTACCAAATACATATCCCTTTAACATAAAAAATTACAAAACGTATGCCAAATCTATTTTAGTAAAAACCTGTTTTGTCTCGTTCTTTCAATTTCAAATGTTGAAAAGAGAAAAAAGGACAAAACATGTGGTAACCAAAATAAGTTAAGCAAACGTTGTTAATTTTTATAAATATAAGGGATAAAAACTACTTAGCGAACTGTAATATTATGGAAGAGTATTTCAAATTTTATCATTGCGCAATACAACTCTACGAAATTTGTATACATTGGCCAACAGTTGACGCTGCGTAATGCGACAAGTCATTTTACGCAGCGTCAACCGTCGGCCAATTATGTCTTCTATGACGCACTTTCATACAGCAGCTGATTGGCGCAGCAATAGGCGTGAAACAATGTCAATAATTCTACTAACGGAAAAGAAGATGAAGTTTCAAATATTTAAAACCACAGAATTAATATAATTATATTAATTCTATGACCGTGCGGGCTCATGGTGTTCAGACTGCTGCGATGGCGGAGCAGGCGTGGCCAGCGGTGGCGGCTGACCGCGCTCAAGCAGGCGCATTTTTACGGTGGTGTTGTTCAAAGCAACAAGTATGCTAAGACATCCAAGCGTAGATTTACAAGAAGAAGCGTTAATATTATTAGCGTTACACTCAGCAATATTGTTAAATATTTTGTTTTTTATCCTGGTATTTTTATAGTCCGCATGTGACGTATCATACAAAACAGGGTAATTTTTAATTATCTCTATCAATTGTTCAGTTTTATCCACCATTTTGCACTTACGTCCGCGCGGTCAGTTGTGAATTTTTACAACTGACCGCCACCGCGCCCGCGTCGTGCCCGCGGACCTCAACAGAACAACGCGGTGGCGGAGGGGGCGCGGTGGCGGTCAGTTGTAAAAATTCAGTGGTATTAAAAACGCAAGTACAAAAAAAGTACGTATGGCGACCACGCCAGCGTGGCTAATCAGTGCGGCAGAAAAGGTAAGCGTTACGCGATAGAAGGAGACAGAGAGAGATGGAACGTCTAGGTGAATGTAGCTGTAGGTTATTCGCGTTGTGCGATCTGAATTGAACTTAATTTTATTGTAGCGAGAATCGATATTCCTTTAATTGATTTTTTGGAGTAAATCTTCGGTACTTGTACTATTATGTATTCTGTAATTATACTTCCATAGTATTACAGTTCGCTGACTTAAAGGTATAATATTAGCAATCTAAAGTACACAATCGGAAGTATTGCAACAGTCACTCGAGTCAAGTATTTTTGTTTTACAAAGAAAAGAGAATTAATTTTACTTCATTATCTACTAAACAATGATATTTAATTAACTATTGATCTAAAACACTGGTTTAATTTTGATAGAATGGACTGGACAACACTTAACATTAAAACAACATCATTTTATTGTTAATTTATGCGTGAATGCTATGGACAAACATTGAAATAAGGTTTTCAAAAATATATAACACCAGATGGCAGCACCGTGAAGTCAGGTCCAATCATCATCATCATCACTAGGTCCCCTCCCTGTACTCCTGCACTACAGAGCAGCTAGAGGACTTTGGCCTACACTCTCCTCGCTGGCCAGACAGGTTGGAGAGGTCCGTCCACTGACCTCCATATATACAAGTACGCTGGACCTATGATTAGCAGGGCCATAGTGAGGCGATTTGGTTTTCGCCATTTTGGCGTTGATCGTAAGCATTCGTAGCAGTGGGTGGGAACGGAATTAAAAGTTACGTCAGATTTAGTTCTCTTCCCACGCATTGGGGGCGCTTCAAATAGGCACAATAAAGAGCTGTCATTTCTTAGGGTATCATAGGTCCAGCGTACTTGTTTATATGGAGGTCAGTGCGGGTCCGTCAAATGTATCCAATAAGCTGTTGTTATTGGATACATTTGACGGAACAAAAGAACCTGTCAACTGTTGGTCCCATGACAACAGTTAATTGGACCTGATGTCACTATGCTGCCATCTGGTGTACCATATTTTTGAAAACCCTAATTTTCCTACGTATGTAACTTTTACACCTAAACCTCTCACTAATAGGCATAACGACTGGAAAACAATTTTTGAATCATCGGTTAGATTATTAAAAAATATTGTAAAAGTAATTTTTCTTTTTTTCTGATAAACAAAAATTGACAAAGATACAGCGCAAGCGATGGGCCAAAAATATTCTTGGACCATCGGTTAGATTATTAAAAAATATTGCACACGTATATTTTTCTTTTTTAACAAAAATTGACGAAGATAAAGCGCATTAAATAGCGGTGATGTCGCATTCGCCGACTCTGGAACTTAGATGCTCCGTATCTTTGTGAATTTCTACTTTTTAGGTAAAATGAAAAATAAGGGTCCATTATTTTTGGATAATTTAAAAGACGGGCTAATTATTATAATTATTTTCTGACCCTGTCGTCACCCCTATATTCCGACCACATCTAATGCACTGTGCAAGTTAAGTACGCCAATATGTCATATATATGATACAAAATGTTCCTGGTGGTAAGACTCAGTCAAAACACGTCTCTGGTGGTAAGGCCACACAGGCAAATTTGAGTCTTTTTGCGTAAAGCGTCCAAGCTAAATCTACCCTGCATTTAAAAAAGCTTACGATTAGATGTTGACAGTTTCATCAGACCACAGACTATGCAGTCACAAACTCTTACTTGCACTCCCCCCCCTCACCTCCTTGGACAGAAATCAAGGCGGCATATCATAGATTCTTAAGTCCATTTGCTCTAAGGGGCCCTTTGAGAATTCAATATACCGTAAAAGTGTGACGTCACAGATCCGTTAAGGTTGTGGCCATGCTCATCGTGTCTACTATAGTAGATCCGCGCCGACAGTCTTATAGGAAAACGAAAATGTTTGTTGTAATTTTTTGTACGTTATTATTTAGTAAAATTAAAGAAATTGCACCAATGCACTGGGTAACTAGCACTGTGATAGTACTCTATAAGCAAACCCTGAAAGAGGTGCTACCACTTGGTAAAACTTACTGTCTAATGTCTAACAACTTGACATATCCTCGTCGGTAGTAGTTCACACGACTTACTTGACGGCCGAATGTTGATCCGCAATACCTGAAAATCATATGAAATATTTGAATGAGTATAAAACTATTTACTATCCCTTCTCTTAATGACGTAGACAGATCATTTTAGCTCTTGCGGTTCTGGGCTTTGTATGCGAGCCGCAAGACGCAAAATAACTACCATTTTTAACGTGATGTTGGGCGAGAAGATGGAAAAAGAAATCATAGTGATAGGTCAGCCGCATCGCCTAACATTATTCGCATTTTTCGCCAATTGCTAGATCGGTTTCACGATCTGCGCGTGAGAACAAGCAGCTGCTAGAGGTTAGATTCTAAGATTTTTTTCTCCCAGAATAGCATGGAAGATTTTATCAAGAGTGTAGCCACAAGAAAACCTATGGCGGGCGGCCCAATTTTTTTTTAATTGTGCAATTAGCGTGTTGTATTGTGGCGACCGCTACACCACTACGAAGAATTACAACCACAAATAATGAAGCGACAACGACAACCCACAACATAGTTCACAAGAAGCATACGAGATGGCGCTAGCAGTATCCTACATCTCGCTCTCGGAGTTCTGGTTGCAACGACTATTTAAACAACCTCTGACGATAACACAATGCCTGGCGGAAAGATCTTCCCTTTGTGGCGGTCGAGCCCTAGCACCCGCTACATTGTATTCTCTGTTTTACAGCCTAGAATGGAAAGGAAAATCCACATCTTGTGAGAGACTACCACTATGTCACCTGGTTTAGATTGAGTACAAGTAGACACTAGAAATTAGGATTACCCTTTAGGACAACGGGGCTGTAGATTCGGCCGTGTAGCTCTTGACCCCACTGAAGGCGAACGGCGGGAACTTAGCCGGGGTGATGTCAAACTGGGTCCACTGGTCGTGGCGGGTGCAGATGGAGTAGCAGCGCCAGGCCAGCTGGAAGTTGCGGCGGTGCTTCACGTCGCGCAGTTCTAGTTCCTGCAACCAGAAAAACAAGTTTATTTGTTTGAAAAATTAAAATACCCCGACTTCCAAGCGTTCACCCCAATAACATTAGAACGGCGGGATCGATTTTCATCAAACATAGTTGAGAATCACTGCAAGGAAACTTGATTTCATGTAAAAAAAAACGCATTGAAATCGAACCATCCGTTCGAGAGGTACAGACACGTACGCAAACGGAACAGACATTGGCGTCAAACTTATAACACCCCTCCTTTTTCGGGGGTTAGAAATGTATTTAAAGATCAGGTAGAGATAGAAAAATTGAGAGCGTTATTGAACCTATATATTAAATTTTATTTTCTGATAGGGTAGTAGACAATATCGTTATAATTCCAAGGTCTGCCTCTAGTAACATTGTTCATGAGATCACTACAGAGTGCTAACAGACACACAAAGGAATGGCAACACAAACTTTATATATGAATGATTTTGGTTTGTTATCTGCTTTTCCGCCTGTTCTGGAATGGCATCGCAAACATTGTAATTATGTATCTGGCCTTCTAAGAAGTTGAAGTCAATTGTCAGCCTCACCACATGGAATATCTGGTCGTTCTGCTCGGGCTGCTCGCGGCGCCGCGAGCGGAAGCGAGTGTGGCTCGCCTGCGACTGCTTCTTGTCCGTGCTTGACTTCTTAATTACGATCACAACCTGCAACACATACCACTGAATTAATATAGCGCTGCAGGCGCCCGCAGCTGCCCGCTCATCGCCCTCGGCGAGAACGGGGATAAGGTGCGATGACAAGGTTCTGTTCTGTATGTTATACTTATATTACTTTAGACTTCGTTTCATCATCATCATCATCAGGTCTTTCTGTCTCCACTGCAGGAGCACGACACCTCTGCACTACCAGAGTCATACTTGGCCAGAGCAGCCAGAGGACTTGGCCTACACTCTCCACGCTGGCCAGACGGGTTGGAGAGGTCTCACCGATGTTTATAAGCTTTGCTTACCTTGTAAATCATAAGTCGCCTTCTACGACATTCACGGGAGGACTTGGAGTGACCCAATTCTACTCTGTCAGATCACACACGGCAAAACTTCGTTTGAAGCTGGATAATCAGTGTGATTTGTACTTATCTATTTATCTATCATTTCTGATTCACGTTGAGAAATACCAAGCATAGCCCTCTCTATATCTCTTTACACAATTTTGAGACTTATGACTCATAAGTCTCATAAGTTATGAGATATAAGACCCATAGAAAAGAGTATTTTAGAGAGCAATGATATTATTGATTTTTATACAGCATTACAATACTCCTCCATACAGATAAAATTTTAATTTAACGCAAAATTACGTTACCTTATATCCCGAAAGCCATTAAGCCTGGTTTTCACATTGACAAATGATCGAGCGTGTGAACAGGCACTGACAAGTGACAAGTGCTTAGATATCACTTTTCATTGTCACTCGCGCTTGTCACTTGTCTATATGTAAACCAGGCTTTAGTTTTGGGGTAGTAGCACCTTGAACTAAACGCATGAAGCCATATCATCAACGTTATTCATCCGCCTGCTAACAAGATCGGTAAATACAACCACGTGGTAATGTTACCTTATCTCCCATAAGCCGGTAGTGGCCCGACATGATGCCAAGCGAGGCCTTGACTTGGCGGGTCTTGAGCTGCCCTACACAGGCCGCTGGCTCGTCAGGCGTGGTCCACATGAGGACTGTGCCGTCAGAGAAGAATCTGAAAGGACAATACAGCTTGGTTTTGTAAAACAGCTGAGTGACGTCATTCCTACCCATCACCTTATAAACATAATTGTTTATCTTCCTTATCACTAGATGGCGCTGTAAGGTAATAATTAAAACATTAAAGTCTTTTATTAGGGTTCCGTAGCCAAATGGCAAAAACGGAACCCTTATAGATTCGTCATGTCTGTCTGTCTGTCTGTCCGTCCGTATGTCACAGCCACTTTTTTCAGAAACTATAAGACCTATACTGTTGAAACTTGGTAAGTAGATGTATTATGTGAACCACATTAAGGTTTTGACACAAAAATAGAAAAAAAACAGTAAATTTTGGGGGTTCCCCATACTTAGAAATGAAACTAAAAAAAATATTTTTCATCAAACCCATACGTGTGGGGTATCTATGGATAGGTCTTCAAAAATGATATTGAGGTTTCTAATAGCATTTTTTTCTAAACCGAATACTTTGCGCGAGAGACACTTCCAAAGTGGAAAAAAGTGTGTTCCCTTCCCCGTAACTTCTAAAATAAGAGAATGATAAAACTAAATAAAATATATGTTGTTCATTACCATGAAAACTACCAGCGAAAATTGGTTTGAACGAGATCTAGAAAGTAGTTTTTTTTTTAATACGTCATAAATCGTAAACAGCAATTTACCTTTCATTCAATCCACTCAAATATAAAAATTAAAAAAACATACTACAAGACTTTTATATTATGTTATTTGCTACTACGGAACCCTTCATGGGCGAGTCCGACTCGCACTTGGCCGCTTATTACTATTATTTCAATAAAGTAGTTCTCTAAAATTAATTAAATGGGACTTATATGAAATGCAGTAAATATTTTTAAAGCATATTCTACACTTTATTTGTCACTTTTTGCTAGTCATTTGTGCTGCCATCTCTGTGAGCCTAGCCCGGAACTCCAGTTTTGCCTACGTAGAGCCCGTAAGGCCCTCCAATAGTTTCCATGGCGTTGGGTATCTATTACGTTGGTAATTATATTATCTTTGGTGACGTTTATAGCTTTAGTGGAATAACTGACAGGTCAGGCACTCCGCAGTCTGGGTATCACGCTAGGTCGCCCCACAAATGCGGCTTATTCACAAACATAAGTTTAAAATTGTTAAAACATTTTACGCTAGAGATAAAGAGACATGGACCGTCGTATCGCAGACGTGAGGTACATAGGTATTTAGATTCGTTCAGCGCACGCTACGCTTATAAGTCGAAAGTCAATACGGTATTTTAATCACTTTTTATTATTTAACTAGCTGCGGCCGCGGACATCTCTCCTAGTGGGAATTTCGGGATAAAAACTATTCTATATCCTTAAACGATATCCATACTAAATTTAATTTAAATCGGTCAAACCGTTCACGCGTGATGGCGTGACCAAGGAAAATAGGGATTAATTTTTGTATATTATTCAATATGTAATATGATCCGAAACCTAATTTTTTTTTATCTGCCCATAAATAATTAGTTAAAATCTGATGGAAAGGGAAACTATCAAGTAACAATAAAAGGATGCCCGTACGGCGCTCTTGGCGTCACTGTTATTAGGTATCGCGCCGCGTGTACTAAATAGGTAGATGTCCTACCAGCCCATCACGCTCCTACTTTTATTATATTTGGAATGCTAGTTGCTGCGTCATAAATTAACCAATAGAGCATATGCGCGTATTTTTTTTATTTGCTTAGTAATATCCTTATTAACCACAGTAAACAAATATGAAAGAATTTGTAAAATATCTTAATCAGCGACGAACATATGATGCTTTAAAGTTTCAATTAGAAAGAGAAGCCGGATATGGACTGGTGACGTCAAAGTCCATATCATCCATACATTTGCCACAGAAAATAGTGTTTTTGCGAGTGAGATAGACATATTTTTGTAAAATCGTTATATCTCGTTCGTTTTTCAACATACATACATACATAATATCACGCCTGTTTCCCGCAGGGGTAGACAGAGACTATGGACCTCCACTTGCTACGATCCTGACAAACCTCTTTTGCTTCATCTAAACTCATCAATCTCTTCATACATGCCCTTCGGTTACGGGTACTTTTTCCTCTCCTTTTTTTAGAACGTCTGAAATTTGGTTGCAGAAAGTTCGCCGAGGCCGACCTTTTCCTACTCCAATTTTTATTCTGTTTTCACTGTTAGTACTTTACTTTTAAATATTTATTGATATACTGGTTAGATAACACATATTTTTTTCATGCATATTTCCTATTCTCCTGCTGTTTTCAAAAATTGTATTTTTTGTTTTATATAAAATAACCTAAAATCATACACAGTAAAATAGCCTATTGCGCGGCATGTAAAACAAATGGCACGCTGTAAAAAATGTCAATACCTGAGGTAGCGGTAATAGTTGACGAGGTACCAGGGCCGGTAGAACTGGTCCTGAAAGGAGTTCTCTCCGTGGCGCAGGTAGGTGGTCTTGCTGATGTAGCAGCCGTGCAGCAGCAGCCGCGGCCGGGAGATGTACATGTCGCGCCAGCATGTGAACCCGCAGCTGCGCGGGGTGCCGCACTCGATGCCCCAAGTCCTGTGCAGAGCAACATCACATACATTCGATGATTTAATTAACTCTTTTTCCCATACTCCGTCTTTTTTGACCAAGGAAATATAGGTTTGTCAAGAAAAAATATAGAATTGAAAAGAGGTTTGTCTGGATCGTAGCAAGTGGAGGTCCATAGTATAGTCAACTTTACCAGGGTGACAGCTGAAAATCAGCGGTTGTTCAACACGAGCAACATTTCGCTGAGCTGTAGCCCTTTTGTGCTTCTGTGGCACACATGATGCATGTTAGGTTAAGTAAGTATTAAGATATTCAATGATGTATTTTTTTTTTCTTTGTATAATGTGTGTTACAGACAAAACAAAATAAATCTTTTATCTATCTATCTTATCATAGTCTCTGCCTACCCCTGTGGGAAACAGGCGTGATATTATGTATGTATGAAATATAGATCATTACTCATCATAATCAGGTCTTTTTGTCTCCACTGCAGGAGCACTACACTCTCTGTACTACCAGAGCCATATTTGGCCAGAGCAGCCAGAGGACTTTGGTCTACACTCCCCTCGCTGGCCAGACGAGTGGGAGGGGTCTCATTCGAAATAGTCGCAGAATGTTCCAGAAGGGTGTAGCAAGTTTTAAAAAAATGTAGAAAGTTCTAGAAATTCATAGAATATTACAGAAAAATGTAGAATGTTCCAGAATAATGTAGAAATATGTATAAAATGTTCGAGAATAATCCAGAATTCACACTATTTACTAATGATCTATACGCCGTGTGGTATCCGCCAGAGTAGAATAGGGCCACTCCCAGTCCTTCCGTAGATGTCGTAGAAGGCGACTTAGAAAATACAAGCTAAACAAAGCTTATAAACATCAATGAGACCTCTACAATTTGTCTGGCCAGCGTGGAGAGTGTAGGCCAAGTCCTCTGACTGCTCTGGTTGTACAGAGAGGGTCGTGCTCCTGCAGTGAAGACAAAAAGACCTGATGATGATGATTGAATTGAGAAGAGAAAAGCAGACCTGACACACAGCTCCCTGTAGAGGTCCTCCTGGCGCGCCAGCACGTAGAGGCCGCGGCAGCTGGCGGCGGCGCGCTCCAGCGAGCGCGCGTCCAGCTCGCTGCCCACCACCCAGCGCAGCAGCAGCAGCACCAGCTCGCACGGCAGCCACGACAGGTGCCCGCCCTGCACCGACGGCCAAGTCACAGCGACAAGTCAACACAACTCCAAACAATACTGGTCTCCACCAAATATTCGCCTCACCAATTCGCGACTCAAAACCGACATTGTTAAAATGCATCGTTCATAATTTGGATGCCCAAAAAATTATATTACTTAACGGAAGTGGTCCGCTTCCAGGATTTTCCTTGTTGCTTAGATATTTCGACAACCTAGGAAGCAGATGTTCTATGCTGCGCTTGGCAATCGGAGGAACGCCATTCGATAATTCGCCTTTCCCTTTTCTACAAAAAATCTGACACTAGAGAAGCTAGCTATTCAAGCTAGACAGCTTGGAAAATCTAGCCCTAGTAAAAGCATTGTTATCCATCCCATTGCAGACTTCACATTAAAATTTGTGGGAAATATATACATTTAAAAGGACTTGGCAGTTTAGTAGTAGAATAATTTTTGATCGAAAGACAATTTATATGAACTTTTCAAAAACTTTTGATAGTAAATCACAACATTTTCTGCAATACGTTATTAAAATAATATACGTTACGTCACGAGGGATGCACGAAAAAATAACTAGGTATCAAGGATTCAATTATTATAGAATAAATTTTGCGCAAGTAAACGCAACTATAGATTTTTTTTGCATTTTATATCTGGCATACCACAAGGGTCTCATTTGGGACCTCTCCTATTGCTCACCTTGGTAGGCACCTCAGGCTCACACAGCGACCCCTTTCTGGCCAGTATGCGCTGCAGCCGAGCCAGCAAATTCTCACCCTCGATCCACTCTTCATCTTCATCGTCGGTGTGGTTGTTATTGACTGCTAGCACTTCTTCCGGTTCAGATTCCACTGAAATTGAAATAAAGTTTTGAAGCATTTAAGAAACACTTACATTTTAGTGTAAGGTGTTAATTTATCGCGTCGTTAGCAACATGGTAGTCGCCTAATTTTTGTAGTCACACAATCACATAACAGTATGATAAAACACACTCTACACCCACATATACATACACACTTACATATGTATACATACACATACACATATTATTATTATTTTTCGTTTGTTAATTAGTTTCTTGTATCTGTTTTTATTAAAAGTGTTTATTAATGTACATTATGAAAGGATTGGGCGAGGACAAGCATACTTTGCTTAATAGACAGTCTAACAATATACAATGTCCTTTTTTATTAAGTACAAATATTTTAAGGGGTGATTCAGTCCATCATTTCCAACAACTTTTCCCAATAAATGTATATCGAAATACGAAAAGAAAATTTTCATTTTTCATAGTAATGATATCACGTGACTACTTTGATTTGTATGAAAACCTAAAAAATATTTTTCGTATTTCGATATACATTTATTGGGAAAAGTTGTTCATAATGATGGACTGAAGCACCCCTTAAAATATTTGTACTTAATAAAAAAGGACATTGTATTTTTGTACACTTTTTAGTAAAGGAAATAAAATAAACGCATTTCATTTTTCACCTGAGCCCTATCTTGCATGGACACAAATTTACATATCACATAAAAGACCTTGCCAGTCAGGCCTTTTGGTCCCACTCCGACCCTGACAAATGGGTAAACTTATCGCGTATTATCTACCAGTTGGCCATTGGGTCATATCAAGAAATTGGTAGAGGAGATGCACATGTAGAAAGATTTTTAATATAATTTATATTAATAACGAACTAAAAATTCTTACATTCAGGTGTATCCCTGAGCTCTGAACTCTCGTAAAGGCGGCTCTCCACGTCGGGAAGTATCGCCATAGCTCGCTTGTAGTGCTGGATCGCTTCATACACATCTCCCCCTCGCTCTAGCTCGACGGCCCGCATGAATAACAACTTTGCCTGCACAATCGAAATTGGCTTGTCAAGTTATTTTCAAAAAGATCTGATTCGCAGTCCGTTTCGAGGAATAGCCTCTAGGCAGGGACGTGCTGTCCATAGAGACGCAAAGACATTGGCTACCCGGAGCTTCCCTAATATATCCGCATTTTTTATATTATAATAAATTATAAATAGAAATATATTTTCAAATAAACGCGCGCTTCCCCGTCCGTTTCCCATCGCGCCATATGCAGGCCACCGCCACGTACTACCTTACTTAGGTTATACGTATATACGCTCATGTACTCTAGGGGCTACCTACCTAAAAGACAATTGTTCATCGTGTCTCGATTTGCACACATTCACAACGCATGGATAAGGATTTGCGTCTGTAGTATGATCGTCAACGTACTTCACCCACGCACACAAACATGAAGTATTCGCGCACACAACTAATATTTTAGACTTTGGCTGATGAATGCCATTTTTGAAACGCATTAGTAACAATTAAAGCAAATTTTTGTATGGAAAAAAGCATTAGATTAGTGAAACGCTGATTTCAAAAATGGTCCTTATCTTTAAGCTAGTTCTATCTCAATAATCAACGTTTTTTATCTCTTTTCACTTTTGACCAATAAGGAATGATATCGATTTTAGGCCTATTCATTTGTTCAGAGATGCGTACCGAGATGAAATCTAGAATGTTATTGGTTCTCGCTTGTGTTATGCTACCAATTTAAATACACGGAAGATGTTCGAGGATAAAACGGAACACGAAGATTTTTGTGTTAGTCGTATATATTTGATATTTTTTCTTGTCCAATGATAATTATTTGCATTGTCGCATTACAAATCTCTGAACTCTGAACTTTGCAGGAACTTTGTTTTGTTTGCGATAACAGATGAAATTAGGAGAAGTTTCTTATTTTTCTTTTCTATTATTACCTCTTTAAAACAGTTTGCAATGGAAAGGTTTCCATGTGAAAGTGGTGCGCCAGGTGTTTTTTTGCTAAAACTGAGAAGTTACGCGTTTAACCATTTAACTTTTGAGGAAAAAAGTGCAATAATCATAAATGGCCGATGCCAGCCTATTTTGGATTAAGTTCAAACAAGCGGTAAGCTAAAAGGAACATTTATTAATATTAAACATTATGACGCGTATAAGTGGCTCTCAGGATGTAAACACACTAATAGGGTCAGTTTAGTCAGAGAGCTTTATTTTTGTCCCACTGCTGGGCAAAGGCCCCACAATTAGTCTACCCTGCAATAATCGGTGATGCACGTCCCTGCCTCTAGGAGAAGCTTTCTCTAATCAGATTTTAAAATAAGGTCTTACTTATTTAGATATTTGCAAAAAACCCATTGACCTTTATTTTCAAGCAAGGTCAACCTTATTTGAGGAAGTGATGTCACGATGAAGATTTTTTGAGTAAAGTTGGCAATTTCCACTTTCAGTACTGTACTGAAGTGCCATTTTTGAAACGCGATGTCACCTAAATTACTGGTTTTTCCATACAAAAACCGTTCGTTTAGTGACTCCACGTTTCAAAAATGGCACCCCTGTATTATATGTCACTGTCACTGTCATCTACCAACACAACAATTTGACAACAACCAACATACAGACGGTAATTTAAACAGTAGACATTGACAGTTGACAGATGTCATTGTTTTATTAGCGCTAAATTTAAACTTCGATTGCAGTGTGTCGTCACTTCCGGTGTTTTGTTTAAAATTATATAAAAAAATCCTGATAAAACGTAGAATTTTTATAATCAAATTACTTTCTTAAAATTGTCTATATTTTCGATTAAAGGCACTTTTAACACTTTCATATTTCTTAGTTGACAAGCTAATTATTGGATGACAATAAAGTTACAGGCCGGCACGAAACTCTAGCGCTGACCTTTCTTGCGCAGAAATCAAAAATTAATACTGTACGAGCGAAACTTACGTGCCGCTACTTGTAAGTATCAAATACAATACATACATATATACATATATATTATCAAGTCTTAATCCCTAACAAGGCAGACAGAGCATTTGGGGTCTTGCGGTTCTAAGCAGACAGTGCCCAGGTCCACAAGACTCAAAGGCCACTTTTAGCGTGATGATGACCGAAAAGGTGGAAAAAGAAATCAAATAGTTATGGATTGCTAGCCGCATTGCCTATTAAATTGACTTGATTTTTCGCCCAGTCTCTCGATCGGCTTTTACGATCTGTCGGGAAGAGAAGCAGTTGGTACATTCAAAGTTTTTTCTTTTCTGCCAGACCAGCATGGAAGAGTATCAAGTACAGACATATATGCATATTAGATCTTTATCCCTAAAAAGGCAGAAATAGCATTTAGGGTCTTGCAGCTCTAACCAGACAGGGCTACAAGACCCAAAGACGACTTTTGCGTAATGGTGATCAAAATGATGGAAAATTACATGCGTCATATCAACTCTTAGCATTTATATAATATATCTGTCTGTGGCAAGTCACAAACTAGAGACTTTTTGAAGTCCTGCTTGTGGAAATAATGATAAGATTGACCAAACCTTGTTCTTAATCCTGTGAAAATGATAAAGTTATAGTAACAAACATACCACATCTTCCTCTGATTGGGGTTCAACCAGTTGCTCTGTCTTCTGCTCCGCTTTAGTCTCAGGCTGGGGAGTAGGTGTGGACTCCAGCTCCCGTTGCCATTGCTGTCTAAACGCTGACAACTCATCTTCTGCTTCCTTTGGCTAAAATAAAAGAGGATTTTTTTACATCTTTTCATAAATGTATTATGTGCTATACCGCATCGTAATCTACAAATAATAATTTCCAAACAGAATCATTCAAGTAGACTCTGCAAGCTATGAGGTATTAAGTACTATGGAAGCTTAACTCACACCACAACTGCAGCGACTGACAGCCTATTTAAGTGTCAAACAATAGTCAACTTTATTTCTATCTTTGAAAAGCATAGATTAGCTTCTTCTACTTCTCGTGTCATAAATTCAATATAATATCATTTTTTCTGAGTGTTTTGAAATGTATTCTATGAAAGTAGTGTAACGATCCGCATGTGTGCGATCGTTGTTTACATTCTCAAATATATTT
Organism: Acrobasis consociella; assembly: GCA_963555685.1. Lineage (NCBI taxonomy): Eukaryota > Metazoa > Arthropoda > Insecta > Lepidoptera > Pyralidae > Acrobasis > Acrobasis consociella. Next base: position 2,539,613 of record OY743116.1, read on the forward strand.
AAACTTATATATATATATATACGTATTTTTATCCTTTCGTAGTCGGTTAAAATCGTAGTAGCAATCCTCTGCTGGACATAGTAATAAAAACTCTTTAATCTACTTGTTTCTTTATTTTTTGTGACAGTTGAGAGGAAGAAAATAATTTTTTTTAGGATTGACAGAGCGGATGGGGATCTCAGGGATAGTTTTCCTTGGAAAATCTTAAATTTTACTTTTCAAGATATAAGTGAATAGGATTCACTTCAGTGGGGGTCGTTTGTCTGGAGAGCTCATTGAAAGCGTAGCAAAAGGAAGTGAAATGGTATAATATATTTTGATAACAGGGAAATCATAATTATAATACTCTAACCTTCACTTTATTATTTGTTATAGATATATACTAAGAGATAGTAGAACGGGACGTGCTGCGCCAGAGTCAGAGTTACTACTTGATACAACTTGAGTTTGCCACTAAGATGATCATAGCCAATTCACATGTACAAGACACACAGCGGGTTTAAGATAATAAATTATAGTTAGATAGATAATAATTATCTTTTATTTCTTTGGACATATGGATATTTAAAATAGGTAGTTTAGTATTAGTGCGGGAAGTAGTGTCATAAGGTGCAAATTTTGGTATCGGAAGAATTCACTTGGCACAGATGTAATATACGTAAAGTTAAGCTAATTTAGCCCGGTAGCCACCCCCCACCCCCTGGGGGGTAGGCAGGGGGGGCATTCAAAGTTAATCGCCGCCGCGCTTCAGAAAAAAAATCATATCAGCTTCTATTTACTTAACACCTCGAGTATGGTGTCATTTTCTGATAAATCGGGGATGAGGAATTCAATTTTGAGTACAATTTTACATTTAATGTATAGGTTAATAGTAAAAAAAGGAAAATATTGACGAAAATATCAAAATCGAATCGCAGTTTTTTTTATTTTAACAGATTTATTTTGCCAGAAACCCGGAATTTCGTGTTTGAAAAAATATTAACTTAAAGCATATTTATCTAGCTTTAAAAAAATATATACTTTATTATATATAGCTGTCATACATCTATCTGGAAAAAAATCGGACATGGCACGCGGCGGTGCCTAGAAACTTTTACAATCTTCTCATCTCTCATAATTTGTTGCAAGTATTAAGTTGTTTTTTATGAAAAATATATAGAATACATACTTAACTTAATTATTGACTGTCGATTATGGTCTTATATATCAATAATAGTATTTTATATTTATATTTGTAAATTTTTTCATTCAAATTTTCCACCACAGTGGTATAATTCGGTACATTTTAATAGTTTTCTTAGACAGTTGCACCTAATACTGCACCCTGACTTGCACTTATCAGGTCACGACAAGCGGTAGCAGCCACTGGTGCAGTAGTCCACTTTGGTTTCCAATTATTTGATTCCATTTTCTATCCCCAATCCGCCGGACTGGGAGGATTTGGAATCGGCACCATCGCTTGGTCCCAAACGTGCACTGCACAACATGCTAAACACCTCTTATGATGCCGAAAATTCTCTAGCTGTCAGTCTTTTTTAAAGAATATCTCCCTCCTGCACTCGTTTAATGATATGCACTGACTGGATCTAAAACGAAAATCCGGTAAGTAGGTATTGCATTATTATTTTGGTTAAAATAAAATACAGCTATATACCTGACATGCTTACTTATCATACATCGTTACTCACTGGGTAACGATGCAGCGGACGAGCTGACACCGGAGGGACCCCTTCCGATGGCCCCGATTCCCTTCACGCAGGTTCTTTCCTTGATCAAGAGTCGTATTGGCGAAGAACTGGCTCAGTCTTTGCAGGCTAAGGAGGCGCTGCCCCAATGAGACAGACGTTTATCCCGACGTCTGTTAGCACTGCCGAGGAGGATCTACGCCCTATGATTAACATTATTACTGGTCATTGTGCAATAAACAAACACCTTTTCACCCTAGGTTTAAGTAACAGTCCTTGTTGCAGAGCATGCAAGGAGGCTGAAGAAACTGTAAGCAATCTCCTCCCGGAGTGCGATGGTATCGCACACATAAGAAAAAAATTCCTAGAACATCCGGAAACCATGACGCAAAACGGAACCGGCAAATTCAGGCCAAATTGCGAAAAATTGTCCTCGAGGGAAGTAAGAAGTATCATACATTGTTATGACAAATTTTGAATAATTTGGTTAGAGTTTTCTATGTCTCTGTCATTGAACATATTAAATACATTAGTTGCTGATGGAAAAGTATTCCATGCTTCGTCAGCAACATGCACAATTATTCTCGTATGAGCATTCAGCTTCGTGGTTACAGGGGTCGATGTTATTTTTACAACGATCGCTGCTGCTAGGAACAGTCGTATGACTGTTCTTAGCAGCTTTTGAAGCATAAAATACTTTTCCATCAGCAACTAATGTATTTAATATGCTCGCTGACAGACACGTAGAAAACTGTAACCAAATTATTCAAAAATTTATCATAACGATGTATAATAAGTGAGCATAAATTAAATTGTATTTACGTGGTTATAAATGACAGGTATATCAATACCTACTTACCTAATTTTCATTTTAGATCCAGTCAGTTCACATCGTTAAACGAGTGCAGGAGGGAGATTTTCTCTAAAAAAGGCTGACAGCTAGAGAATTTTCGGCAGCATAAGAGCTGTTTAGCATGGTGTGCAGTGCACGTTTGGGGCCAAGCGATGGTGCCGATTCCAAATCCTTCCAGTCCGGGGGGATTGGGGATAGGAAATGGAATCAAATGATTGGAAACCAAAGTGGACTACTGCACCAGTGGCTGCTACCGCTTGTCGTGAACTGATTCGGTGCAAGTGCAAGTCAGGGTGCAGTGTTAGGTGCAACTGTCTAAGAAAACTATTAAAATGTACCGAATTATACCACTGTGGTGGAAAATTTGAATGAAAAAATTTACAAATATAAATATAAAATACTATTATTGATATATAGGACCATAAGCGACAGTCAATAATTAGGATAAGTATGTATTCTATATATTTTTCATAAAAAACAACTTAATACTTGCAACAAATTATGTGAGATGAGACGATTGAAAAAGTTTCTAGGCACCGCCGCGTGCCATGTCCGATTTTTTTTAGATAGATGTATGACAGCTATATATAATAAAGTATATATTTTTTTAAAGCTAGATAAATATGCTTTAAGTTAATATTTTTTCAAACACGAAATTCCGGGTTTCTGGCAAAATAAATCTGTTAAAATAAAAATAAACTGCGATCCGATTTTGATATTTTTTTTACTATTAACCTATACATTAAATGTAAAATTGTACTCAAAATTGAATTCCTCATCCCCGATTTATTAGAAAATGACACCATACTCGAGGTGTTAAGTAAATAGAAGCTGATATGATTTTTTTTCTGAAGCGCGGCGGCGAGTAACTTTGAATGCCCCCCCTGCCTACCCCCCAGGGGGTGCGGGATGGCTACCGGGCTAAATTAGCTTAACTTTACGTATATTACATCTGTGCCAAGTGAATTCTTCCGATACCAAAATTTGCACCTTCCATACATTGGGTGACACTACTTCCTGCACTATATTGTTACAGTAGCAACCTAGAAAGAGAGTGGATTGTCACTTTCATTCTATGAAAGTAGCAACCTAGAGAGTGGATTGTCACTTTCATAGAATAGCTTACAAAAATCAGCCTTTGTTTTGTTCAAGCTGTGCTGTGCATCTTTCAAATAGAAATAAATGAAAACATGTTTTGACAATAAAAGTGCATTGCCAGCCGCTGCCATTCTGGTGTGAATTGGTCCTAAAAAAGTGCAAAATATTACACAAAAAAAAGTACAATCAAATAGACAGTACTTATAAACTAAATCCTCTTCATGTTGATACTTCATGCAAATGTTTGGGCTAACCAGCAGCTTCTGTGTGATGCAGCATCATAGCAGACATTGCTTGACAGTTGACCGTGCTTCATGTAACATAACAGTTATTTAATACAATTTCTGAGGGAACCATTTTGCCTGATAAATCTTTGACATTACTCTTCCATAGTATTATAGTTCTTTGCTTCCAAATCATAGAGGGTCCAAAAAATGCCACTGGCAGTCACACCTGTCCACATAACATTAACCTAGTGTTGCAAGTAAAAGTAGGTATGGTAACTTTTCAGCAGCATACCTCCAAGTCAAGGTTTTTCAAGTCATCAGTGACACTATCAGCGAGGACTGAGGACGAAGAGTCCTCGGGCTCCTCTCCCTCGCAGTCTCCGCTGCCAGTGCCATCAGACCCTGCTGTGGCTGCCTACAACAAAATAGACTTGTCTTAAAAAAACTGTTACTGATGATTTGACAAGGAAATCCCCAATGTGTGATGTGCATTGGTTTCTTTCTTATTAGTGGTAATAGAAACATGAAAGCGACATTAAATTTAGGCAAGTTAGCCATTTGTTTTATTTCAATAAAATAATATTTGTACATATTCTATATTGTCTACATAGTTATAAACTTTGTTTAATGAGAGCATGTCCTCCTCAGGAAAATGCGTAGTGAAAGATCTTATCACCAGAATAGTAGGTAAATGGGTTATGAGAAAAATTATATATTTTTAGAAACATTGGGACAACATCAATATGCATTAAAAATTTAAGGTATTCAAGGGTAATTTGATGAAATCTTTTACCATATTTGAATCACAATTTTTGTTTCTTGTTCAATACGCTTTTAACTTAAGAATTAATGAAGGTTATTATGTGTTATCATGGCAAAATTATAACTCGTAAAACCCGCAAGAAAAGTGCGACAAAAATATTTTTTTGATTATTTTCACGGCAACTGATGAACTGACGGACAGATAACACTGACAATTTGATGCGATATATGACATTGACAATAGACGATTGACGCATGGAAACTATTTGTACAAAAATGCCAAGGCCTGCTTCTGAAAAAAAAAGGTGTGGTGACGTCAACGCTGTTGTTTCTTGACTTGTCATGTCATCATCTGTCACTGTCTGTCAATGTCAAAGATCCAGGCTGTAGGAAATCAAAAATAATTTTTATTTTACAGAAAATGTAATGATTGTAGAATTTGTAATTGTAAGCTAAATCGTATCTCAACACATTCCGTTTAAGTTTTGTTTTGTGACTGATCTACTTTTACCTCTACACCCATAAAAATGGTAAATGTACTTTTTGCACTGCTTTTTCCTACAACCATGGGCTGGGTGTGTTTTGGGATTTCAGCAGTATTTTCCTCGATCATATGCCTTCGCTTGTATTCCAGATGCAATTTATGCTGCTATTCAGCCGTCAAGGCAAGCTGAGGTTACAGAAGTGGTACGTGGCGCACCCGGACAAGTTGAAGAAGAAAATAACGCGTGAATTAATCACCACGGTGCTTGCGCGGAAGCCCAAGATGTGCTCATTCTTGGAGTGGAAGGACGTCAAAGTTGTCTACAAAAGGTAAATCTAGTATTTGTTAATTAAACTTAAATTGCACCGTTCAAAGAATGAGATAAGTACAGTATTGATCCATGTTTGGATTGTTTGGTACTCAATGGATATTGTTCTCTGTGGCCTATTATTTACCAAGCTCGTTCTAAGATTGATTTCCAAAACAGGAAAATGCTTGTCCTCACATCAAGTATATCTCTGTGAGTATGCTCAACACTGTCTTGTTGTTTGTGAGCCTGTTGAGAGGTATTTTTACAGTTAAAAATATGCTTATACATAAAGAGTCACTCAAATTTTTAATCTCTTAATAACTTTTATCATTGGCATAACCATAGCAAAATCTGTACAATTTTTTATACAATTTAGTAAAATAGTTAATATTGTTGTAAAATGGGTGCCCGAGAGAAAGAGGGAAATTTGGTATCTATCATTGTTTGGTATCTATTGATTTATTGTGAGGTATATCTATAGCGCATTGAAACAGAATGGAAATTGCAAAAAATTGTTTAAATAGTGTGCATACAATAAAACATCTAGTGTTAAAAGGGATGCTTATAGCATCAGGTATGATAGTATTAAATACATAAAGCAATGCAAGCCATGGTATCTAAAAGTAGTCATTCTTCTTTAACAGCTAATACTTATCTCTGCACTCTGTAAGTGTTCAAAATGATTGTGTTGTAGGTATGCGTCTCTGTACTTCTGCTGCGCGATGGAACAGGAAGACAATGAGCTGCTGACACTGGAGCTCATTCACCGATACGTGGAATTGCTGGACAAGTACTTTGGCAGTGTATGTATTTAGTTATTGTTGTTGTTTTTGCTTTTGTCCATTGTGTGTTGTATTATTTGTTAAGATAAAAGTTTTATCTGATTCTGGGATGAAAGTAAGATTTGTACATCTGATGCAATTATCATACCAGTTTGTGATTAGCCTTTGACTTTGAATAGCTACAAGATCAGCCAAAGGGTAGAAGAAAAATCTGGGACCATTAAATGATCTTTCTGTAGTTTTACTACCAACTGCTACCCAGACATCTATCGTATTTGGGGCCAGAATTTGTGTTTATAGTCATTTAGTTTGTGGCATGAAGAGATGGAATGGACATACTCTAGATTACAATAATATGTCAACCAGTTAGTTACATTCTTTATTACACCAAAACAAAATGTTACTGAAAAAAAGATAACATAAAACATGTGTCAAAAGGTAGCCTTATTGCTACATGTAAATGTTTACTTGAAAATGTTTGACGACTTAGGTATGTATGTATGCCATTACTCATTGTATACTATATTATGTAAGTGTAATTTTTTTTTATCCTTTTTTTTCTCCTTCGCACCTCAGCTGTTTTTTTTTTCAAACATTTTATTTCTATGATGCTATTTTTAACAGAAAAAGGGTTCCAATAATAAGTATTTTTAACACAAAATCATGGTCTAATGACTAAAAAAAACTCTGGATATGGATTAGACTAGCAGGGGACCGGGAAAGATGGTATCTGATGGGGGAGTCCTTTGCATCTGCAGGATGTGCTAATGTTGAACTGAATGTATTGTCAGAGTCAGCGTCATCGTCATCATTAAGTCTTTAAGTCTCCACTGCAGGAGCACGACCCCCTCTATACTACCGAAGCCTTACTTGGCCAGAGCAGCCAGAGGATTTGGCCTACACTCTCCTCGCTGACCAGACAGGTTGGAGAGGTCTCATTGATGTTTATGAGTAAAACTTGTATTTCCTAACTCCTTCTACGACATCCACGGGAAAACTTGGAGTAGTCCTATTGTACTCTGCCGGAAACCACACGGCAAAGTAATCCTTCTCTGTTTTGATTCCTTTTCCCACCTTTTTGCCCAGCATCATGATAAAAGTGGCACTTGAGTATTGAGAGTCAGCATATCCTACTATTATAAATGCAAAAGTGAGTTTGTATATTTGTTTGTTTGTTTGTCTCTTCACGATTAAACTACTAAACCGATTTGGATGAAATTTGGTATGGATATAGTTTGAGACTCAGGGAAGGACATAGGGTACTCTTTAACCCTAAATTCCGACGGGGAGCGAAGCCCGCGGGCACAGCTAGTAGACTAATAAATAAATATCTTACATCAGGTGTGTGAGCTGGACATAATCTTCAACTTCGAGAAGGCGTACTTCATCCTGGACGAGTTGGTGCTGGGCGGCGAGCTGCAGGAGACCAGTAAGAAGAACGTACTGAAGGCCATCGCTGCGCAGGATCTGCTGCAGGAGGTCAGTAGTCAGGACAATGAACTGGTTTAATCAGTTCTACTCGGAGATCCAATGTAACATACCATGGGCTATTCAGACTAATGATCGTTTGTTTGTAAAACTTTCTTTTTTATATATAAATACAAAACATTATTTGAGTGAAAAAGTACAGTACAAAGGCAGACTTATCCCAGATCACTTCCAGTCATCCTTGAATTTGCTACTTTCCAACAACTCAAATCAGATACTTTTTTCTAAACGTCAGAATACCAGCTAATGACGTCATAGTTTCTTTGAGTCAAATAGCGTTCTTAATATCAGTTTTTCTGCAATACTAAATCTAAAACACTTAGAAAATGGATATGATCAATGAAAAATTACATTATTGTGTGACGTTTCATTTTCTTAAAAGTACCAAATAATTTATTTTTGTCCCAGGAAAATACCCAATTGAAAGAACTATAACACTTATTACGGTATGAATTTTTTGTTATCTTCATATGTGGATCAAAAATTGACACAAAATAATGTACTAGACAACATGTTTATTGTGTTGTGATTTATAAAATCAACATTGAGACAGAAACGCCCTTGGTATGTTATATTGGAATCAAATTATTATTTTTACCTTTTACTTAAATTTTGTGTATATTCAAGGTTTCAAATTACGTCACAAAAAATATTTCTTCTTGTATTAAAAAAATGCAATCTCGTAGTTTATAAAAGGTGCAGGCAGGGATAGGAAAATGGTATGTTGACAGATGGTTTGTCTGAATGAGAAAATGGTAGTTCAGCCCCTAAATGAAGTAAAACTAAGTACTAGTTCGATGCTCGATTATGTGCCAGTTAGTTTGTTATTTCTAGAATAATCATTGAACTCTTAACTGCTTTCCCATTTATGGGAATTTGACAGATTTCCATTGCATTTAATAAATAAGTCTAGTCTTTACATATCTTAATAATTACTTGCCTACTTTGGCATTTGAGTCGTCTTGCAAAGTTTAGAAATTAGGAAGATTATTCAAAAATATTGAGAACCTCTTTAAAATTATGGATATTTATTTTCATTTGGTGCACTTATTGCACCAAGTTCATGGGAATTTTACTCCGAATTCACTGAAAAATATTTTGTCAAAAGGTAAATACTTTAATTAATTTCAAATATGTTTGCAAGCATTCAATATTTAGTATAATTGTCAAACAAGTGGTACCATGTACATACAAAATATTTAGTATAATAATTGCCAAATGGCACACTTCAAGGTAGTAGGTAGTTGCTATTGATATGTGCATGGATGGCATTGAAAAGTTAATTATGTAAATCAAGCGTTAAACATTATATTACACTGTTTATAATTTGTAAGGCGATTTAAATGCCTCGCTATCTTGAGATAAGAGTATTTTAACTGTAAATTGAAGTGGACCAGTATAGGACAGTGGCCTCGGTAGTGCCTTTCGATGTATTAGATACACTGTGTGACGTAGGAGCACTGCCTTTATCTAATTAAGACCAATGACATATCAGCTTCTAAATAACATGCTACGGACACAGTAATCACTCAATCAAATAAATCTGATACTTAATGATTTTAGAAAGTAATTGTGCACATGCAGCTTCTTCTAACAGCTACTTACAAGCTAGTTTTTAAATTTAGATTTATAGGTAGCTTACTATAAACTATCTATTACTTTAGATATCAAGCACCTAATGTTTTCCCACCAATATAACTATAACTTAAAACACCGCTAATCTGAAACAATCATATCTATAAACTGCGTGCGTCAATCTTAGAATTTAAAATTAGTTATTAGATTGAATTTTAAATGATAGTCCCATTAATACAATAACGACTAACACTGCACTTTAACACCTTAATTGTGTTGTCAAAACTGTTTCTGTTTGTGGCTTTGAGTCTTTGAGTGAGGGGGATTATTGGCGAGTACATATGCACATGTGAGTACAGCCGTTAGAATCAGGTATAGGTGTCAATATCGGGTACAGAAGCCATATATAAGCGTCATTATCTGTACAAACTTCAGTATTGGGTAAAAGCGAGTATTGACAGATTAAATTTGAATTTGAAGAATTTGAAACGACTCACTTTGTTAAGCTCATAATATATGTAGGTATAGTTATCTTCGTTTTGTACTCGCCAATAAACGACTTCGACCTTGTTTGAAAAGATGCGGGAAGTAGCGTGGAGCGTCTCGGAATTTTGGAAATCTAAAAAACTTACGTAACACGCTCCTTGCTACGACCTACCATCTCTTAAGAAGGCTCTTAGGTCCGGTATCCACAAAATAGAGAAGAGGGACGTATTACAAAAAGCAATAGTACGTTTGCGTTTCCTTACTGATTATTCTGCTAATGTATTGACTTTTTGTGGTGTCATGATTCTTTGGTGGATACAGGGCTCAAAGCTAATATGTACCGTTTGATGTGATGTGCATGCTCGCGGCGGGCCCGTCAGGACCTCAACGACGGGTTGTTGCACTGAGCTCGCCCGCACAGCCGCACACGCAACGCGCTCTCGTATCTGTTCGAATTTCTCTATTCCGTAGTGTTTTCTGCTTTTGCCTTACCATTCGTAGCCGGTGTATATGCTGCTTTGACTTTGTGTTTGATGCCAATGTTGCATGCCATGACGCTGACGATTTTAACTCACAAGCAAGATATTTCATAAGTGCTAATTGGCTTGTCAAGTAATTATTAAACAAATCTAATTCGCTAATCATTTCGAGGAATAGCCGCTAGATGAAGGTTACTCTAATCAGCTTTTAAAAATAGTCTTACTTATTTAGATATTTTCAATATACCAATGAAGAATTCATTTTTAAGCAAGGTCAAGCTTATTTGAGGAAGTGACGTCGCGATGAAGATTCTTTAAGTAAAGTTGCCAATTTCGACTTTTAACACAACACCAACACAACAACTTGACAACAAGTTATTGCTTTTTAATGCAGGCATAGAAAAAAAGTCCGATGTAAAGTTTAAAATTACATAAAAAATCCTGGGGACACGTAAAAATATTTTATTTACAACACTTTTATCCCCTCGTGTGGCGCGGCCTCTTATTGGCTACCCCTTGTATAGCGCGACGCGATTACGGTTTCGTACGACCGCATTATATACTTTAGTTGACACGCCAATTGTAAACATAATTTTAGGAAGTTTATAATTTAAGTAGCTATGTTTTTTGGTTGCAACATCATATTTCGTTTGTTCATCTTTCAACAAATTTAATCAGATTCAATATAGATACGTTTATTTTCTTTCTTGTTCGAAGTAGCTTTTTAATAGTTGCATGCGTATAATATCTAAAAACAACTATCAGAACATACATTATCGAACACAGAAGCTGAAGCATTAGTGATATTTTATTTTAATCTCAGTACTTTACCAAAAAGTCCAGTTATTATTATTGTACGTTAGAATAGGTGGTAGGAGTCAATTGTTAAGTAGTCGATGTACTTATATATATTTCGTCGCTTTATATTTGTGTAGTTAACATACTATGATTGTACTGAAGTTATTGCTCGACCATAACATAATTTAACAAAAATAGAACACATTTTTGTTTGTTAAATGATTTTTTTTAATGTCAATACTTTATGGAGGAGCAACGGCTTTTTCTGGTGATGGTATGGCTGTTCATGCATTTATTGTAATGGGATGTCGAAATACAGTGATTTTATCTGGAGTTCTGTTTTCTTGCATGTACCTAATCCCATCCTTTGCCGTAGCATGGTTTCGATGCGTTGGGAACTCTTAAATCTATTCGATTAAAATTCAAATGAGACGACGAGACGATTAACGATGTCAGAAACAATATTAATACTTAAATTTTGTAGCAACATATAATTCGTGCTACGATCCTAATTTTGGAGTGGTGTGGTGGTAGCAAACGTTGCTTTAGGTAAAATTAAATTACAAAGTGAAACGTAGTTTTGGGAAATATACTAAGGATGTGCATGACATGCAAATGCACGTTATGCACCGCGATGAACTGCCTCTCTCACAGAACATATGTGCGACAGAGATGGTTGAATTCGATGTATGCCTATCTCTTTCGTTAGCTTCGTGTGTGCCTGTGTCGGGCTTTATCGTGGGATTACATAAGTTATGCAATTCTAATTTACTTATTAATCTACCTAAATCACTGTTAGGTGTTTCATTAAATATTAATCTTTTTTATATAGGGTCTTTTTTAAAAGCTTTAGTATAACTAATAGCATGCTTTATTTTCAAATAACCGTTTACATCTTCTGTTCATAAGCTACGCCATCTCACAATCTTTCATAACTTAAGAATTCATATAATACAAAAATATAACTGCCTGGCAACTTGTATTTTGATAGAAACCATTTATTAAAAGTTTGCTCCAACCAGAAAAAAGGGGAAATGGAGGGAAAAAGAGTATTTGTCCTTAGATGATTAGTTATTGTGTTAGGACGAGACGGTGGATGCGGCGCTACGCGAGGTGGGGCTTCTCTGAGGACGGCGACGGGCCCCCGACAAGAAAAAAAGGACCACTGATGCTGACTCCGACACGCTTGATTGAAAAAAGAGGACTATCATTCCTTAATACTTTATATTGTTCTCGTCCGAAAACAATTTTGATCAGTGTACAACTCGTTCAACCCTAAAAAAGACTTAAATTACGTATTTACAACAAATGAACTGCAGACTTCCATAAAGAATGTAATGTATGTATAGTCGACACATAAGTAGGTACTTGAAACTACTACTCAACCCGTCAATATGCAACCGTTTTTGAGACAAAAGACGGCTTAAAAAGAATTGCTACTTCCATACAAAATATCCAGTCAGCACAACACCTTCCTTTGAGAACATTTTTTTTTTCAAATTGCCTTCATCGCATAAGATGCCTTTTACATCTTAACCAGTTTAGTCGCCCGCTCCAAGTATACGCTGACCATAAATTTTCTCCCAGAATCAAAGTAGGTAATATCTGTCACATAATGCGATCTCGCGTATTTTAAAACCATTGAACGCAATGATGTGTTTTCATCCTAAAAATTAGAGAGTAAATAATAAGATGAGTAGGCGTTTTTTAACAAAACTGCAGTCTTGGAAAAGGTTTGTTCGTTATTAAGCCTCCTTTTGCGCTTCTGTGTAATCGTTGATCTGTTTGTACTATACTTAATCAACAAAATTTTGACCACAGAGCGACCAGTGAATTTAGTCCTAAACTGGTGCGTGAGATCCATGAATAAATGCAATATTTTTTTTTTTCACCAAATATTATGTACACTGTACAGTGCTACTATGCAGTACCTACTACTGTAGTTTAGGTTATAAATATCATGTAGTAAACCTTCCAATGAAGGTCGCATTCAATGATATGGTATTATAATAAAATCACGTTTTATGAACGGATATTTAAAAAAATTACGCACAACACCAAAAGTATCTAAAAAATTATAGTAAGTATATTATAATAAGCACTTATATGTTTAATTATTTGGTTTATATGTGGAGTTTAACCATATCAGCACGCTAGTGAATTAACGCAAATATCGACTTGAAAATGTTATCTATGATATGGACACACTATTATTCTATGATTTAATGAGAGTGATTATGACTGTTTTATAGATATTGTTGTTATCTAAGAAAACGAATTATCTTTAAATGTCGAATTTATATTCCTTATATTTTTTCCTTCATATTAAATGATCCCATCGTAGAAAGATAGGCGAGTGCCAATACGTTGTTTTCCTACATATGTGAATGCTTAGAATGAATAAGATTATTTTCCATGACTTATATTTCATGACTTACACGAGCACCAAACATTATAAATTGTCCAAGATAAATATTTAAGGATCATTATAAATTATGCTACGTATTCCATACCAACGTATTTACTTATGCATTTTACAAATTGTACTTTTACAAATTATTTATTATCTTCCATTGTGCCAAGAAAAAAGTTAAAAACATACAGTACATACATTAAGACAACTTAGTATTTTTCATATTATTATATTAAAACGTCGGTAGAATACATATGTACAGGGTGGCCAACTTGGAGGTATACAACTTTTTTTTGCCGCCATTTTGTTTTGGCGGTAAATGACAGTAGTTGCATGAATATTACTTTGAGTAGATACGGCAAATTTATTATGGAGCGTTTTACGACGGCACAAGGTGTTTTAATTATTAAAACTTTTTACGAAACATTAAAAAGTATGTTTCCCGGTCCATTAATTTCGAGAAACGGTGGCATTGATTGGCCCCCAAGATCGCCTGATTTAACAGCTCCTGACTTTTTTCTGTGGAGCTATCTAAAGGGACGTATCTATGCTAACAGGCCAATGAACCTTCAGCAATTAAAACAAATACTCGAGACACAGTCACTGAGATAACGCAGAAAATGTGATGAAAAACGCGATAAAAAGGGTTCACATCTGTGATGCTGCTAGAGGTGGACATTATTTTCCATGTTTAACTGCCGGCCCTAAATATTATATTTAACAAGGAATACTTGATATATTTTATATTTCATAGAATAAAATTACAAAACTAAAGTGTATACATGTTATTTGGCCACCCTGTATTTCGAAAGCTTACATCAAATCCAACTTTGCATTTGTTAAATTATCGACTGAATACTGGTGTAAGTATTGGCAATAACAGGCGGACTGGTATATTATACGACTAAGGACAAAATGCTACCTACTACAGCTAATTATGGACTGAACCTTTCCTTAAAGTTTATAGTAGGTAGATATATCGGGGATATATCAGTTAGTCTGTGTAAGATAACACCACTTGAGATTGTGTGTATTTTTCGGCAAATTTTCGTATACCTACATACATAAGTCTCTTAGTATACTTTTTTTACTTAATTAATATGTGCAAAATCTTTTAAATGTGCAATACGATAAGATTTAATTATTCTATTAAATAATTTTGACAAATTCTTATATTTGATTATTTGTATTAGATTTTATTCATTCATTTTAATAAATGTTACATGTTATTCATGTTTTAATTTGAACATCCCGCATCATTTGATTATAAATATGATATGAAACTACATACGGATATCTACAATACAATTTAAAGTATATAAACTTTTCTTATTGCTAGATTGCTACAATCCATCGAATATCAAAGTTGCTGAAGTATACTTTTTAATTTTCATTATTTTAATATATTACCTAAATTCTTATCGCCTTTTCAATTATTACTTTTTCATTGGTTGATTTAAATATCTTTTTTTTAAATTGATTAGTGCAGTGTAGTAGTTTCGCGCAGCCGACAAGCGATCGCTTTAACGCGGCCACGAGCGGCTATGGCTCAGTGATGACCCTTGTTGCAGGAGGAGACCCCGCAGGGCTTCTTCGAGGACCACGGCCTCGGTTAGACGCCCGCCCGCGCCGGAGCCCCATCGACGTAATGACATCTCCATTGACACTGTACATGGGCAATACCATATGTGTAAATATTTCTAATAGTAAGGCATCATAAAAGTGAACATGATTCATCAAAAAAAACGTTAAGTGGTTTGTTTGTAAAATGTTTTTCTCCCCTAAAACAGACTGACTTTTTTTTTGTTCACCAAATGTAATTTACTGCGCTTGGAATCATTTCTCCCCTAATTATCTGGTGACCTCTTCACCACCTTTTTGCTTGGGCCCGAATAGAGGCTAAATATTTTTGGCAGTAACAATTTTGTAATTTTACAAATTGTAACTAACTTCGCTGATAGTGCCTGTTATTTTACCCAACTCTCGCGCATCGTAAGCAGCCATGATGTATTGCCGTGACGCCGACGACTAATAGTAATATTTACACATATGGTTAGGTATACTATACGTAGTTCTCTTAGACATTATTTTCATCTGTTTTGATTTCTTTTGGTTTACCTGCAGATTTTCTTTGTCGAGTAACACAATTCTATATACTTACAAAATGTTTTCTGCAATGTCCGAAATTCCAAAACATGTATCTAAAATACGCGCCAAACTAATGTTAGTATTATTGCAAATGTATAAAAAATTATCACGAAGATATACTTCAAAAGTATATGAAACATCATTACTGTTGTATGGTTGGCAGTGAATTTAGTTTTAGTTTACTTATATTAAGCTATGGAGGTTGAGTATGCTTTTATTAATTCATATTTTAAAGCACAATTATTTGGTGATATTTACGAACACTATTATGTTAGTTTTATGGCAGCTATGGCTATGTACTTAATCACTTCTTTTCTAGATACAGATTCATTGTCTTGAATATTTTCGCTTCCAAGTAAGTTTTAAGTCGTAACCCTCGTGCCAAAACAATCTCAATGATATCTTGTTCAGTCAGACTTAAGTAACTTTCAAAAATAAAGTATTTCGAATCTTCCATATCAGACCTCATATCTATTTTATAACTTTTCCTATTATTCATAAAAAAACACGATGTATACTCGTACTGGTATATCGAAGACGTATAAATGTATAACGTATATAATATTTGTATACGTATGATTTTGAGTCTTTCATTACAAAATACATATATCCATAGCTATAGATACCACAAGGCCCACAGTACATATTGATTATAGTTGTAATTCAAGACATCAAAATTGTAAATCTGATTAATTTTTAAATATTCGTAAATTATCTCATGAACTATGTGAATCGCATTTTATGCTATATATCGCAATGGGCCTAAAAGCGATCAAACTAAGTTCCCTAGGTGATATGTACACACTTAGATTTAATATTAATTTTGAAATAAACCATTTTAAAGTAAGTATGAAGTTTTTAATGCTAAAAAATAAAAGTCCTATGTTAAAATCCAAAATACATTTATTAAATCATGGGTATAAAATTTGTATCCATCATGGCCTCTCAACGGCCGTAAATACATCAAAATATAAGACTCATCAGGCAGTCTTGGGAATTCTTAAAGCTAGCACCAAAACAATGTTGGTAAAGCGCGTTTATCTTCATTGTGGCGTGAGATATTACATAAAATAACATTAAATATAAAATTGGGTAGGTATATAAAGTAAGCTTAGTGTTATTGTTGATTGGAATGTTCTGAAGAGTCGGCGCGTTCTGTGACGTGGTGGGGGGTTGCGGCCGCGTTTGAGGGGTGCGGCAGCGGGGAGGGGTGCGCGGGGGGCGCGGCGGGGGCGGGCTCGGAGGGGCTCTTCTCGCTCGTCTGCTGCTGAAGCTCCTCCCGCTGTTGTTCCTGGCTGGTGACCTTGGCGAGGTGCAGCGTGGCCAGCAACGCTGCCACGTAGCGGCGGAAGTCTAGTTCAATTCCTGGAAACAAATGCTTTCTTTATACCCAGAAGACCACTGCCACAACTTGCTTTTATTCGTTAGGTTGCCATTGGTCGCTTCTCGTTTGGCGTTAGTTGATACAAATTAGTTTTCAAAACTAAAAACCGACTTCAACCCCAAAGTACACAACCGATTTTGATAAAAAATTGAAAAAAAAAAATGAGACCATCTCGAAAGTATACCCTTTTAAACAAAAAAAGATTTTTTGAGTCGTTCTCGTTATCGGTCCAGGCGTCTATAAATAATTATAATCGCTTGAATGAGTAACATTTATCGATGTTTTGTGCATCGCGATTCCGTATTCTACTCTCGGTGAAAATAAACATTAAAAAAAATGTTTTTTGTTTTTCGTGTGTGTAAGTGGCCAACACTGGTGTCAGATGTTTCAGGCTGCCTTAAGGCATCTGACAAAACTTTTCCTTTTTGTGAAGTCGGTTAAAAAGATTGGTGTAAACTCTACTCAAAAAAACACATCAATGAAATAGGATTCAAGAAGGATTCTTATAGTCACACGAACAATACGTCTAAAAAGTGTTTAAAAAACTTCTGGTTCAAACGCGCCCAAGCCCCAAGACGTGGATATCCACGTACCTTCAGTCCGGAGCTCGTTGATCTTGTAAGCCAGGTTGGCCCACACACGCCGCGCCGCCACCGCGCTCAACCTGCCCACCGTCTGCATCGTGTGGAGGGTGGGGTCTGCCTCCACTGGGGTGATTTCAGCTGCAAATCAACATTAAATAATTTAATATTTACCGTCTTATTATAAAATACGAACTAACTTTAACCTTGACTGCGGAAAACCGTGCGTTTTTCGGTAAAAAGACTTAAGACGCGACGGCAGGCGCGTCGCGTGGTATTTTGATTTCCCTTCGCCTGTGCGGCGTCTACGGGCGAAAAAGACATACTTTGCGGCAAAGATAATATTACTGACGCAACAAATACCCAACGCCTTAGAAACTGTTGGCGGGCCAGCAAGTAGGCAAAACTGGAGTTGCGAGGTAGCCTCACAGAGATGGCAGCACAGCATTTTTTCGTTAATCGTTACATTATCCAGATGTTTTCTTGTTTAGGGTGGACTTGTTGGCCTGTGCATGGGCCCATAGTTAGCCTTGGCTCAATGCAGAAAGTTTAATGCTAGACAAGTGCCAGCCCCAAAGATTTCCAAAAATAACTTGCAACTTGACTCCGGTCGAGGTCCGAAAGAAAGAAGTGATAGAGGAGCTGCTTGCTTTCTGTTTGTAGGCCTGTTGGACAGCAGCGTGTTAGCCTTAGCCCAGAACAGGAAGTCAAGGGTCAGCCCTAAAGATTTCCAAAAAAAACTTACTGCTAGGCTCAGGCTGGGGTCCCACAGCAGGCAAGTAGTGGTCGAGGAGCTGCATGGCGTAGGTGGCGCCAGTGTCGACGCCGTGCATGGCCTTCTGGCCGTAGGCCGTGGACAGGAGAGCGTTAGCCTTTGCCCAGGAAAGCTCCTTGAGGGAGTGCACGCGCTGCTCGGCTGCGGCGCGGGCGGTATACACCTAGAATGGAGATAGAGATTTTTAGCACTTACAAACGAGCGGCTAGTATGCCCACGACACCTTTCGGCGACCATCGCGCGACTTTGCACAGCCCTTAGAGCTTGGGAAACAGAGGCTAAATGTCGCGAGTCCAAAGACAACGATTTGCAAATGGGTAGGTCTTAAATTGGTCAGACAACCTGACTAAGGTCGCTGGAAAGCGCTGGATGCAAGCCGCCCTAGATCGGTCATTTTGGAAATCTTTGGGTGAGGCCTACGAGTATATCCAGCAGTGGACGTTATGCGGCTGAAATGAAATGAGGTTTTAAATTATAAATGGGAATCATTGGTTGCTAGTTATGTTCCTATACGTCCATGTCCTTGTTCGACTTTTACTATCTACAGAAGCTTACCGGATTGAGCTACGTCAGATGCCTTTAGGCAGCTCTAAAAATCTGACTCCATGATAGCTAATTAACAAACTCGTTAGGAGAGAAAGCAGTTTATAAAAAAGTTCTAATTTAAAATGTTGGAAAGTAGCGAATTAATTATTGTTACTTAGCCCATGAGCTCAGCCTACTAAAATGTATGACTCAAATGACGTCACATAAAGAGAGATTTCAAAAGAGAAATCCAGAATCTCAAGCAAACATGCGTAGCTCGTGTGTTATTCATACACATATTAAAACATTTATTTTTACTTCGCTCACTGAGTGAAGCGGCGACCTTATGTTTTCCTTCTGCAATAACTTGGACTTTGGATCACACGTCGGCTTTAGGTACCGAAACCTCTGTTAGGTAAGTATGTAGGTAAATACTCGCGTATGTAAATAAGGTATAGGTATTGTGTGCTATAAATGCTATACATACATAATTTCTTTTTAGTTTTTTACCTCGACGCAAAAAGAGGATAGTTATAGGTTTGACGCTTATGTCTGTCTGTCTCTCTGTGGCATCGTAGTTCTCTAATGGATAAACCGATTTTGATGCTTTTTACGTGAAAGCAAGTCCTCGGTTCAGGCGTTCAAAAGTTAATGGCTAAAAAGCCAGGGGTTTCTTAATTTGCCTCGTTACTTAAATAAATTTATCACCATTGTCAATTGTATCTAAATGAAAGAGATTCTTCTGCTTATCGTGTGTTGACTTATGTGACAGTGCCTAACACTAGTGTCAGTTTTTAAACCGCCTTAAAGGCCTCTGACATGGTTTTAGGTAACGACCAATGTCAAAGACAGTGACCGGGACCGACGGCTTAACGTGCCCTCCGAAGCACGGATCATTTTACTTATCGGACAATCAGGTGATCAGCCTACAATTTCCTAACCAAACTAGGACAACAACACAAAGTCGTTGCCCCCGCCGAGAGTCGAACCCGCGACCTCCGGGTATGACCCGAACGCTCTATCCACTACACCACGGAGGCAGTTGAAATGAAAGAGATTCAAAATAGTGATGAATTGCAAGCCGCATCGCCAATTGACTTGATTCAAATCCTAAGGTCCCGCGCAATATGCGCCCCCGTTCCCCGCCCTCTCTCCCGTTCTCGCCTTGTGGAGGGTGTTGAGCGGGCGAACACACACATTTTCGTGTGCACGGATGTAAGGTATGATACTCGTGAGTAAATGACTCATAATGACATACCTTGCATTGCATGCATTCATCGTTCATCTAGTTATATAAAATTAACTTTCTGATATAACCATAACGAAAGCATAAATCTACAGACCACTTCCTCATACTCTCAATGACAAGTCCCATGCATGTTACCCTGATAACTTGTAGGTTTTATGTCGATCCGGTTCATCGTTCACTGCTTATCACGGCGGCTACAACACAATCTTATCAGACGCGACATACTACTGTTTGTCCTCCAACACACATTGTTTATAAGTTTCGCAGCTGACCAAGCTCCGCATTCATATGTCTATATGGCTCCAGATTCCGGAAGAATATGATTTTAGCCTGATCCTAAAGAACTTTCCGTAAAATCGTGTGGCGAGAAAAGAAAATGAAAAATCTTTATACAAAGAATGAATTTGTTGCTAATATTTTATTAAATCACACTAATATTTTAAATGGCGAAAGTTTGCAAGTGTGTGTGTATGTTTATTACTTCTTCACGCGCAAACGGCTGGACCAATTTTGATAAAATTTGGTATGCAGGAAGCTGACACCCTGGATTAACACATAGGCTACTATAACCACGGTTAACACTGCGGGCGCAGGTAGGAAATAAATAAATATTCCTTAGGAGAGGCCTCTGTCCAGCTGTGGACGTTATGCGGCTGAAATGATGATGATTATAGTAAAGTATTGTATGCAGTTTGATCGGTGTTTTCGAAATCTTTGGGAGAGGCCTATGTCCAGCAGTGGACGTTATGTTTCGGCTACTGTTATTCGAGTTTGTCTGCCTGTTTGTAAGCTCACGACTAAACGGAATGGATGCCGTTTTTATTAGTTACATTATCGTGTAGAGTATTTCTCCTATAAAAAGTTTTGGGACAAATCGGTGTGTATACCTACAGCCAAAATTAGTTATGAGAAAGACGACATGCATAATAATACTCCTAAATTAGGTACTATTTACCAACAATTCTCCATACATATGTATGGTAGGTGCACGTATGCCGATATATGGTAACAGCCGATATTTGCGTGTAGCAGACCTTCGATGGTTTGCGAAAGCGCACGCTACCGAGGTTTGTTTCATTATGCAAGTTGTAGTAAATTAACAAGAGACGATAAGTCTTCTTTTGGTCTGTGCAAAACACCAGACACAATAGTAAAACAATATATAATGTCGACCGGATTCCGGTCTGCTCACAGATGAGAGGTTACTATTATTTTATTTTTTTATACTAATCTTTAACAAGTGTAGGTACAGATTTTTTTGTTTAAAATTTGGAACCGAGTGTTCTAAGCAATAGTATTCATAAGTATTTATTAAATTTTGCAATAAAAAATAACAAAAAATTAAGAATAGAGATGAGAAACTGGAGTCATGCCAAGACAACAATTTGTATGCAATCTTCTTCAGTCACAAAATAGAAAATACAAAAACTATGAATTTATTTAGTCATCAAATTTCAATACGGTGTCACTAACTAGACACTTGACGCAATAAGTCGACCTACAATAAAGTAGAGTGCATGTGTCCCCCACTTCCTCTGCATTCGCATCTAGCTCGGGTGAACTCGGGTCGTTGCACCGACACGCAGACGGCCTTGTGGTTCTTTATGCACTTATGTGGTTAGGTACCTACTGCTGACTAATCTAGAGCTTCTAGAAGGCTCATAGGTATATATTATTAACCGATTTCCAAAAAGAAGAATGCGATCTTTTTTTTTATATGTTCACCAATTATTCAAAGACGCCAGGACCGATTTGGAAAATTCTTTTTAGGGTTTTTTTTTAGTTTTATTTTTTTAATTCGTCATAAATAATAAACGGCAATTTACCTTTCATTCAATCAACTCTAATATATAAAAATTAAAAAAAAACATAGTACAAGACTGTTATATTATGTTGTTTGCTACTACGGAACCCTTCATGGGCGAGTCCGACTCGCACTTGGCCGCTTATTTTGTTTATAAGGGTGTCATGTACCTAGTAGCATGTTGTGGATATGTATTAAATTGGGTGATCTTATACGTTACTTCGTTCACGTTATTGTTTGGATGTGAAACAAGTAGCTGATATAATCCGATATATATTGACGTGTGATTTATTGATATGATAAAATACGAGTTCATGTGTACTCAAGGACTGAAGTTTCCTCTATTTGTAAAAATATATTTATGTAACGTAACAAAAGAGTTACCTCAAATATATTTTTTTAACAAAAGAATGGTCAAAAGCATAGACATCAATTTAATTACCGTTTAAAATTAAAACAATTAAAGTATGTTAAGTATAATATAACACTTAAACTAGTTCAAATCCGGTTAGCACCAATTAGCACCAACAAACAATAAGTATTTTTTTTCTTGTTCAAAGTTCAGGCTTTGAGCACTAAATAAGTACGCACGTACAGAAGTCTTACTCAGCAAAGAAATTCAAAGGAATATCTTCTCAATTAGGTTGGCAATAATTTAATTTAGCTTGCGTCAGAACTTAGCACCTTTACATTTAGACATTAATCATTAGTCATTGCAAGCCAATTTAATTCTTATTACTCTGGACAAACGATTCATGTCACTGTATTACTCGAAATCATCATCATTTTATCATTTCAGCCCCATAACGTTCACTGCTGGACATAGGCCTCTTCAAAAATTCCAAAATGACATGGAAATAATGTAGGTAAACCTTCGACCAGAGGCAGCGCGCGGCTTCGCCCGCGTTAACTACTCGAGAGAAGTCGCGGGCGTGATGCAATATAGCCTATAGCCTTCCTCGATAAACGACCTATCTAATACCGAAAGAATTTTTCAAATCGGACCAGTGGTTCCTGAGATTAGCGCGTTCAAACAAACAAACAAACAAACAAACAAACAAACAAACAAACTCTTCAGCTTTATATATAAGTATATGGATATCTAAACGGGGTGTGACACAGGCCTGCTTTGAGTCATGCTCCTCTAATCAAATTACAAACTTCGCAATGTGCAAGGTCCACTCCACTCCACAGTCCACAAAACGACCACATGTGACGTATCATTGTGTAATAACATGCTACGTGTAAACTACCACGCAGCCCAGATGATAGAGCATCCTGTTTATAAACGAACGCCTGGTGGAATGTACCAGAACAACTAGACAAACAGAATTGAGATAAAAACACTCATAAAAATAGATATGTGTACTTTACGGTGTGGCCTTTCTTGTGCATTTTAAAAGGCTTACCTTGCTCTTATTTATGATTGTCGTGTGTGTAAGACTGAGTAGCAAATACTGCTGTCAGAGTTTTCAAGCTGTATAAAGGCATTCGACATAGCTGGAGCCGTGTGGTTTCCGGCAGAGTAAAATAGGACCCCTTCAAGTCTTCCTGCGGATGTCGTAGAAGGCGAATTAGGAATTACAAGCAATAAACAAAGCATATAAACCTCTCTAATCCGTCTGGCCAGTGAGGATAGTATAGGCCAAGTCTTCTGGCAGCTCTGGCCAAGTATAGCTCTGGTAGTACAGAGGGTCGCGTTCCTGCAGTAGAGACTAAAAAGGCCTGGTGATGATCGAGGCGAGAAGCTCGAGAAAATTTGATGTAACTTGTTATCTAAGTGTTACCACGCCCTGTGTCACTTAACTTGCAAAAGCGCTAGTAATACCACCCGGCCACCGAACTCCTCACTATCATAAAATAATCATTCAAAAAGATACCATGATATGAATATATTATTCCCAAAACGAATATAAATGTATGAGTTAGCTTAGTTGGGGTTGGCGAAACGTAGGTAGGTACTTTTTTTTGCTGACGTTCCAGTTGGTTATTGTTTGAATTGCAAATCACACAAGTTATTGTGTTCATCATGTAGGTACTCGTAACAAATTAAACAAAATTACCATATTTTTACTGCGCACACCACGCAAAACAATGAAATTTATGATTCAATATGAAGATTGAAAAGACATTATTTTTAATTTGATGTTTTTGATTTGACATGTTTAAGGTATATAAAAACCGCATTAAAGATTCCTTATTGATACAGATACATTATCACGTCTTTATCCCTGATGGGGTAGCCAGAGCCTAGGGCCGTAAGACCAAAAAGCCACACTTAGCATGATGGTGGATGTTGAGATGGAAAAGGAATCAAAACAGTTATGGGATTAATGGGATGCAAGCCGCATCTATACGCATTTTCGTTCTCTCAATCGACCCCTATTTAGAATGTACCAGCTGCTTCTCTTCCAAATATGAAATATTCTAAATTTTCCCTTTTTTCTCAAACCAGCGTGGTAAAACAACTAAGACGATGACGGTATCTAGTACCGATCAGCGATGCCGTTACGTAAGACTCGGAACTATGCAACTACAAGCTAAATTTATACCCCTTTATCCATAAAGAAATACAATCGTTTGTTTAACCTATTTCAGTAAAAAATTGTATTGTCTTTATATGTGAAATAATGAAAAGAGGGAAAGGGTCAAACATGTTAGCAAATAGGTAAAGCAAAGGCTTGAATTTTTTTATAAATAAGAGAAATTCCTAGAACATCAGGGAACCATGGCAGAAGCGTGCAGGGCGCCAGCAGCCGACCTGAGCTTGCAGGAGCTGGTTCGAGAACTGAGGACGGCGCCCGCGCCAGCTGACTCAAGACGGGTCCGTAAATACAGCTAATTTGCGAAAAAGATGTCCTCAACAGAACTAAGTACCTTATTCACATGCGGCGTTATTCTCGACATGACAGCCTGCTTCGTGGTCTCCATGATGACCTTGGGTTCCTCCGTGACGAGCGGCACTCGCCTCTCGAGCTCGTCGATGGCGGCCGCCACCCGCGCGTCGCCGGCCGCCAGCGGCGCCGCCACGTAGGGCGCCGCCGTCGTGGCCGCCAGCGACACGCTCGCTTCCGCCGTCGACAGCGCCCAGTCCAGCAGAGAATGGACACCTGGGGAACAATATTGTTAACTACTGGTCTGGATGGGCTTTTGTGATTGGAAAATTAAAGACATGCAAGTTTTTTTACATAAAAACGAGGTCGCTCCTGGACACTGGGTAGCTAAGGGCATACGAAAAGAACTGACGAACTATCACCACAAATAGATGTTTGGGGAAAACTAGAGGGGAGGCTTTTGCTCAGCAATAAGAAACTGCAGGTTAATAAAAAATTATAATAAATTAACACATTGTTGGACGCACTATGTCTACTTATAAGACTACATCAATATTTTTTCTTGTATGTCTGGCTGAGTAACCAGCAATGTGTTAACAGCTACATTTCATAGTAAAAACAGAGGGTAGATTTTAAATATTTCATAACATAAATATAAATACCAACAATTTCAAAATATATAAAAATATAATCTGCATAAACCATGACTCTTATCAACTTCACAAGCCTAGGTCTGCTGTTCAATAAACCTTTGACCTTTCAATGACTGTTGCACAATTGTCACAAGCTGTTTGATTAGAAGCAGGTACAACTTACCCTTCACTCGGGTGTACAGGGCTCCGAACTGACCGACGGCCGCACCCATCGTGGGGATGGACATGGCTTTCTGCAGAGACTGCAGCTGCGGCATCGTCGGGGCTGGTCCCACTTCTGTTGCCATCTGTAACAACATTTACATATAACATTTTTGCTAAATATTATCAACAGCTGAAAAACCTTACATTAACCTTAACCTTAGCTTTATAGCATTTTAGAAAGAGAGATTGTACTATCCATATTCCATTAAGTTATGGGTAATTTTATAGAACTACCCTCTTAAAAAATCTGTAAAGTATAGTTATGACTCTTAATGAACTGAACATGTGAATTTATTATAAACAAGTGCTGAATAAAACAATTTAATTCCTACACATTACAATGTATGCTATACATCATCACCAGGTCTTTTTATCTCCACTGCAGAAGCACAACCCTCTCTGTACTACCAAAACCATACTTGGCCAGAGCAGCCAGAGGACTTGGCCTACACTGTCCACACTAGCCAGATCAGTTGAAGAGGTCTCATTGATGTTTATAAGCTTTGTTTGGCCTGCTGTAATATGCTATACCTACCAATTAAATTGAGCAATAAAGAAAGTTGTATGATTACAAATTATACAATACTATGTCCATAGTCTTCTTTACATTGCAATTTACTTGTATTAGGTATAGAATAATTATTGAAAATGAATGTAGACCAATTTTCTATGCCACATCACAATTACAATTTACTAACTACCCGTAACTTGCTCCACAACATGTAACCCACATTATTCAAGTTTATTCACCTTGCAGATGCAGGTGCATTACAGAAATTCAACAAAGGAAAATATCAATGAACTAAATTAGAAAGGCACTATCTATGCCTACTGACAGGTCACGCTAAATTAACATGGATAAGCAACTAACAGATGATTAAAAAGAATATTTCAATTTGGAAACTTACCTTATAATATTCTGGATCTATGATAATAGAAGTTTAAAGCTTGAGTTTCAATAAATTCTAGAAAATACTAGTGATATCCTTGGTTGCAGGTAGATATGATATTTCTAGCACGGTTATAATGTACGCTTAGCTCTGACGACTCAACTGGTTGAACTGGCCGGCGTCGCGGGCAACTTGATAATATATTGCAACATGCAAGCGATCTTTGAACGGCTTCTGAGTCAGCGGCAGCTCAATATTTTTTATTTTAGTAAACGAACAGAACCACAGCTCGCTATCACAAACAAAATAATGTCATGTCAACAAGTTATTTTTATTTCTGAACTGACTGACAGTGACACAGACAGAATGACAGTTACAACAATGTTGCAAGCATATGAATTTCATTTTCCAACTAAAAAAATTGGTTGTTTGTTTGTAAAGTAGGTTTACGATCGAGATGTTTACGTGATAACGTCTTATTGGTGAGTATATTAACGTCTCGAGATGAGACGGGAGATCGGTCCGTCTCTCTCTCGTTATAGAGGTTTTGGTGTGTGTGACACAAGTTTCTGAACATGTCATCCGACTAAAACGATTTTAAAGACGTTATCACGTCAAAATTAATTTCGCTAACTGCGTCAGTTAATCTACACTAATATTATAAAGAGGAAAGATTTGTTTGTTTGATTGTATTGAATAGGCTCCGAAACTACTGGATCGATTTTAAAAATTCTTTCACTGTTGGATAGGTATGTTATCCCTGAGTGACATAGGCTATGTATGTACCACGGGCGAAGCCGGGATGGACTGCTAGTGTTATATATTTTTAAATGCTACAGTGCTATTTATTGCCATTGCCACTCGGTCGAGCTAACTGCGCACATCGCTGGAATGCGATGCCGATGCCCCGGCCGCCAGGTACGCAGTTAGCTCAAATGGGTTGTACCTAAAATACCAAAACGTGTCATCATTAAGATTGTTTTACCCAATTTTGAGGTAATACAAGTTATTTGGCAATACTAATTTATGTCACGTTCGGAAACGTGGCGTGGTCTTGAAAAGTTTCTAAAATTCCATGTATGTAGGTACCTAGTAAGTAAGGGTGGATCCTACAAATTGATTTAATTTGATGCATTTTTTATCTTCCACAGGAATTTCTCTCTAATATCAAGCTTTTGGCATACATTCTATAGTATACATTACTAACAACTTTTTACAAGTAGTTGGACCTTGTTATCCGTTATAGATTTTGAGTAATAAAAAAATGTATGTAAATTATCGTGAACGTAATGACGTCTAAAGGAGAGTAATGACATTTATACGTGTTGGTCTTATTTTCTTCATAAGAATTAGTTATACTAAATAAAAGACAAAGTAACATCAGTACTTGGTTTATTACTTAATATTACAATTAAGATTGAGTAATCAGAATAACATTTTTTTTTGTATTAGTCTCATCAGGAGATCACCAAGTTAAATGAAAAATAAACAAATAAAGTTCTAAATTTCAACCTTGACTTATTTTTTTACCCAATCAAGAATAATTCAAACTTACAATATACAGTACAAATATACTTACTAAATAACCTTTGTTTGTACCATTAAATATATTTAATATCTTTTTTACATTTTGTCTGTCTATATGTATGTTTTTTCACCCATCACGCAAAAACTATATTTATGGCAGATTTTTATGATATTTGGGATGTTGGTAGCTAAATGATGAGGTCAACATTTAATATGCAATTTATTAAAGAGAAATATCTGATTCCTAAAAAAATATACGAAATACGTCACACGAACGATGTCGCGGGCGCAGCTAGTATATACAGTATACATGAGTATGAAAAAATCTTGTTTGTTTAATAGTAAATAGTCTACGAATAACAAGAACTTATATTATCACACAATATTTTGTCATTACGTTCACGATAATGTCATTACAAAATATTTAATTTTAACGTAATAAGAATATATTGTGTGTGTAAAGAGTAAAACTACACACAATTATCGTTGACCACCAGGGTCTATCATATGCATAAATCCGAATTTATTTACGGTTGATCCTTTTGAAATTACACGCACTTTGCTGAATGACGCAAAGGTGTGACAAAACACTGCGAACGAAACTTGGTCGACGAAATAGCAATAAGACACGTCTTTCTCCCACTGACTACGGGAGGCAAATGAACGCCGGCCGGTGGGCGGGTGTTCCAAGGGGTTTCGACGCGTCTCGACACGAGCAAACATGAACTGGAGACGTTCAAATGTCGAATTGTCATCGTGAACTGAATGACGGGTTTACAGTGACAAAACTTTGAACTCATTTATTTTCTTAAATATTAATTTTTATATATTATCATGTCAAAAAAATGAATGAGACATTCATCTATTTAAAGTATTATTTTCTCTTTCTTATAGTTTTTTTTTGTTATTATATGTTGCCAAGGAGACCGCTTGGCTTCAAACGTCTGAATGACGTTTTGCGTAGTTTTTTTAATTTATTTTTTTAAATGCAAATAAAACACAAGTAAGACTTTCTTACCTTGATAATATAAACCAATTCAAATAATATGCAATAAAAATTAATTTAGAAAAACGAAAATTTCATATGAAAATCGACGGTAGATTGGTGAGAACCAATTTTGTAGGATCCACCCGTAAAGTTTATACATATGTACCTAATTTTTAACCGACTTCAAAAAAGGTGGAGGTAATCAATTCTATTGTATGTTTTTTTAAATTTATTTTTAGTACTTATGTGACGCGATATCTTCGGCAACCGTGAACCGATTTTGATGATTCTTTTTGTATTCGAAAACCCTTACTCCCAAGGTAGTCCCCCTATGGTACCCAAGTACATACAATTCCATGGTCCCATGTTAATTTGGTGAAGACACGACACGATGAAGAACGTTGGAGATATGGAAAAACTCCTGAAATAAATTGAAGTCAGTTTTTTTTGTTACATATTTTATTACTATTATCCAAATGCTCAAAGGCAAAACAGAAAATAAATTTCGGTGACTTTGAGACCTATGAGATACTAGGGTTGACGTCAGGCAGGCGGCGGCGGCCGCTGTTTCAGCTACATGTTTCTGCTTTAATTTATTCTCCACTTCGCAAGACCTTGCATCATCCTGGGATCCTTTTGGGTGGGCAAATAAATGATTCATTCATTGGTTTCACCATGGATGTGTCAGTGGTCAACACTGGTGTCAGAATCAATCGAGCTAATATTATTTAGTTACATAGCTATTTAGTATATTATGTAAGTAAATAGTATAGTTTTAGTTTCAGTGTTTACTTATAAAATGTTTGTATAATTATTATTTATTATACTATTTTTTTAAACTTGTCTAAAAACAATGCAAAATAAAAAATTATATATAAACTAAAACATAAAATAAAAAAAAGTAAGTCACCGAGTGGGATTCGAACCCGTAACACTTTTTCTAGCGGTCGGTATCCTTAACCACTGAGCTA
Organism: Acrobasis consociella; assembly: GCA_963555685.1. Taxonomy (NCBI): domain Eukaryota; kingdom Metazoa; phylum Arthropoda; class Insecta; order Lepidoptera; family Pyralidae; genus Acrobasis; species Acrobasis consociella. Next base: position 2,569,586 of record OY743116.1, read on the forward strand.
AAATCAAGGCGGTCGGCGCGACGAAATTAGCGATCATAGTCTGCGTGGAAAGAAAACGCATGAAAACTCGAAAACACGCGTTTTCCCAAACATAAAACTAATCTAGATCGATTATTTACCCCCGAAAACCCCCATATACAAATTTTCAGCGAAATCGTTAGAGCCGTTTTCGAGATCACAGAAATTTATAAATATATAGTACCTGGGCGACCGAGCTTTGCTTGGTTACATCTCAAACATTAAGGCTCCTCCTTGCGCTAACGACCTTGAAAACACAAAAAAAATAATTTCTCTTTCTGTAAGTGAGATTATTAGAAACCCTCGTACAACTTTTTAGCTAGTATCCTGAAGTTTCATTAGAACCTCGAAAGTCATTGAAATACTATCCGGTTTAGAAACCTTTACAAAAAGAGTCAAAAATGGCCGTTTTTAGTATTTTTTGCAAAGGAAAATTCAGGGTATTTTATTTCAATGATTTTCGAGGTTCTAATGAAACTTAAGGATACTAGCTAAAAAGTTGTACGAGGGTTTCTGATAATCTCACTTACAGAAAGAGAAATTAATTTTTTTGTGTTTTTAAGGTCGTTAGCGCGGGGAGGACCCTTAACTAATTTTTTTTTAAATTGTCTAAAAACGATGCAAAATAAAAAAATATGTATAAACTTAACCATAAAAAAAAACAAAAGTAAGTCACCGAGTGGGATTCGAACCCGTAACTCTCTTTCTAGCGGTCGGTATCCTTAACCGCTGAGCTAAAAACAAGGCGATCGGCGCGACAAAATTAGCGACCATATTCTGCGTGGCAAGGAAAACGCATGAAAACTCGAAAACACGCGTTTTCCCAAACATAAAACTAATCTAGATCGATTGTTTACCCCCGTAAACCCCAATATAAAAATTTTCAGCGAAATCGTTAGAGCCGTTTTCGAGATCACAGAAATTTATAAATATATATATATACAATGTCCTTTTTTATTAAGTACAAATATTATAAGGGGTGAATCAGACCATCATTTTGAACAACTTTTCCCAATAAATGTATATCGAAATAGGAATTTTTTTTTAGGTTTTCATAGAAATCGAAGTAGTCACGTGATATCATTACTATGGAAAATGAAAATTATTTTTTCGTATTTCGATAAAAATTTACTGGGAAAAGTTGTTCAAAATTATGGACTGAATCACCCCTTAAAATATTTGTACTTAATAAAAAAGGACATTGTATATACAAGAATTGCTCGTTTAAAGGTATAAGAGTACCTGGGCGACCGAGCTTTGCTCGGTTACATCTCAAACATTAACTAATTTTTTTTAAACTTGTCTAAAAACAATGCAAAATAAAAAAAATATATAAACTTAAACATAAAAAAAAAAACAAAAGTAAGTCACCGAGTGGGTCGCTATCCTTGGGGCTTGTCGGCTGCGCACCTCCTCGAGAGCCAGGGTGTACTGATATCCCGACAGATTGATGATACTTCCATGTTTTATTTCAACTGAACGGATAGCGGAGCTCTGGACGGTGAGCCCTGGAAACGTCAGTGTGGGGAGATTGCAACTGAAGCCTTTCAGTTGACATCTCCCTGGCTGGCGGTTAGGACGCAGCCCCCTCCTCCATTCCTACTCCCTGTACCTTTACTCCTGTCGTTTATCCTATTCGCCTTACCCGCTTTCCTTTCTCTCCCTAATCCTATTCCCCTGCGCCGACTTTGTGGTCGGGTTGGTGCAGTCATGGAGGAGACGATCACCCGCGTGTTTTTGCCGTGCGCGGGGACCCGTACGGACGGATGAAAGTGTCCTGGAGGTTGAGCCAAAGGGACTGCGGCAACACACCTCTTTGGCCTGGCTATTCGTCTTACACGGGCGGGCCCTGTCTAGCCAGCAGTGGTTCCAATCGGCTGCAACGTCCGTCCATCTGACGACGTTTGGCGAGCACTCTGAAGGATCGCGGCCTGCAGTCGAAGGTGGTGGCTTGTGTCGCGTGTTTGCGCTGTTCGCGTGACCGTCACTGCCGGGGTTGGTCTCGTAGGTTGCCCTGGAGGAGTGCTATACCCCCGTAGTAGCCCTAGTGTCTCGCAGACACTCCCATTTGCGGGCTCCATGGCGGGTGGGGAGCTAGGGGGGTGAAATTATTGATTTCCAATAAATTATGTCTTTCACAAAGCATAATCGGAAACACGGCGCTTTACGCTTAGATGAGAGAGGAGAGAGGGAGGAGAGACGGGATGCTAGCTTGGCGGCTTCGAGCTGTCTGCTAACATCATGTGCCAAGGCGGGGCCGACCCAGGGCGGGAGTAATAATCTGCCTGGTCCAACTGCTGCGGCTAATCTAAAGGCCCAGGGACAATCGGAAGTTGTTGCGACTGAGCGGCGGGCCGTCCCTGGTCCGGGGCCACCTGGGAAGAGTCTGTTACAGGACCACCAGGAGGGACCTGGTAAAGGAGACGGACCCTGTGAGGAAGCAGTGGCTGAGGATAGTACCGGGACAGAATGGCGAACGCAACGTAGCAAGAAGCTTAGTGGCTCTGCGAAGCGTCGTTTGATGAGGTTGAGGAAAGAAGGAGCTGTCGATGCATCGTCAGCTAAAAGGGACCGGGAGGTAAGCGACGAGGCTGCCGAGGTAGCTGCTGGGGCAAAAAGGGTGAAGCTCAATGCAGGCAACCCATACAATAAGGCTGCAGCAGCCGTCAGGATGGCCATCGTCCCTGAAGGCTTTCCGGCTCAACAGTTTGAGGGCGACGGATGGGCTGTACTTGCGCCTGTTCTGTACCCAAAAATTGAGGAAGCACCCGGATTACCGGAGGTCATCATGAAAGGGGTGGTTGCAGGCGCCATACATATCTCTTGCAGTGGGGATAGCGATGCAAAATGGCTCTGCGACGCTATAAACGGCAAGACTATTGGTGGCATGAAGGTCAAGGTCCTGCAGGCAAAGGACCTACCAAAGCCAGTCAAGATGGCATGGAAGACGAACAATTACGTCATCCTTGATAATGCAAGAGTCCTCAGAGTCTTGCAAAAATATCACCCAGCCCTAAAGGCATCGGATTGGAAGGTGGTGGACACGATGGTTGAGAGGGGACATGTTAGGCGTATCGTGCTCATGGACCGCGCCTCTGCTGACTTCATCAAGTCCAGGGGGTATAGGCTCTACAGCGGGATGAGCATGGACGTCTTCAAGGTAATTGAAGACTCCGTAGTTACGACTGCTGAGGGGGCAAGTACCTCTGGTAAGGGACGGGAAGGATGTCGGCGAGTGGAAAATGAGCGGGATGTGCCCCAGAGGTCTCAGCGGGCGCAACCTTCGAATACGGGGGAAGCGGTCGCGCGGGAGCAGGAAGTGCTGCCGCCTGCTGTTGTGGTACCAGCGGAGGCTGCGCCCGAGGAGAATGAGTTTGTTGCCTCTCAACCACCGATGGACCTACGCAGGAAGGGCCCTCAAGCCCTGATGCGACCACGTGCACCGTCACCACGGCCTAGCCTGGTGATCATAAGGCCAACGGCGAGACCACCGTCAACGTTATCGACGTTGACGGACGCTGCCGAGCAGCTGACGTTGTCACCTGCAACTTCAGAGGGACCGCTGGACCTCGAAGTACTAAACGACCCATCGCCGCGAGACTTCAGCAGCCTGATGGAGATGGATGCGTCCTTAGACGCTGATGGACCGTCGGATGATCGACGCTAATGCTGACGTCAATATGGCGGTATTAAAGTGCGTGCAAATTAATTTACAGCACTGTAAGGCAGCCGTAGCTGTCTTCGCACGACAACTACGGCTGAAAAAGTATGATATAGCTCTTATACAAGAACCGTATCTATATAAGGGCCAAATAAAAGGCTTTGGTAGTTTATCTAGTCGGATTTATTCCTTCTGTACTACTAATGATACGAGGACATGTATTTATATCAGAGAAGGTATAAATGCCATGCCCTTTATTTCTCTGTGTTACACGGACCTGACAGCTGTCAGGATCCAACAAGAGGCAGGTCAGTCTTTAGTTGTGGCTGCAGCTTATCTGCCGTATGAATCGAAGGAACCAGTTTCACCAAAGCTTGACGCACTAGTGCAGTATGCGGAAGAGAAGAAACTGGAACTCATAGTCGGGTGTGATGCTAATGCCCATAATGTTATGTGGGGTAGCACGGACACTAATGATAGAGGGATTAAGCTAGCTGAATACTTGGTGAGTTCCCCTCTATTTCTTTGTAACAAAGGTAATAAACCCACCTTCGTAACCGCTAGAAGGAAAGAGGTAATTGACATTACAATGGCCTGTAAAAAGGCATTTGGTAAAATGCACGAATGGCATGTGTCAGATGAGACTACATTGTCTGATCACAGATATATATGCTTTAGGTACAGTAATGATAACATTGTTAAACCACAAACTGTATCAAAAAGGAACCCAAGGCACACAGATTGGGTATCATATAAAGAATCATTAAAGGCAGAACTAGGGACTCCGGGACCCAAGCTCAATTCTATAGTTGACCTTGAACTGGAGGCTCAACGTATTGTCGATGGTATTAGGAATGCATGGGTGGACAATTGTCCAATGCGAAAGCCAAGGGCGCAAAAAGATCCTTGGTGGACGCCGGCATTGGAAAAAATGCGAAAGGAGACAAGAAGACTCTTTAATGAAGCTAAAGCCAAGAAGGACTTTAGCGACTATCACAAGGCCCTTACCGATTATAGCAAAATGGTAAGAAAGGCAAAGAAGTGTTCCTGGAGGGGTCATTGTGACTCTATCAGTTCACTGCCCGAAGGAATGAGACTAGCAAAAGCAATGTCCGTGACTAAGGCGAATACACTGTCATCCGTTAAAAATGAGAGTGGTGCGCAAACTGAATCCGGTGAGGAGACATTAAGGGTAATGTTTAACACACACTTTCCAGGTTGTGTCGAAACAACTATCGATCAACAGGGTCTCAATAGTATAGAATCTTGGGGGGCGAGAACCTTCAAGAGAGACTGGGATGTGGCGAAGAAGGTGATAGATGACGAGAAATTGAAATGGGCCGTGAGTACACTGCAACCATACAAGGCTCCAGGGCCCGACGGCATCTATCCAATATTCTTGCAGAAAGGAATCTCTGTACTTAGTCCACATCTTTGCAGGCTCTTTAGAGCCTGTATCGCCTTTGGACATATTCCCAAGTCATGGAGACTAGTAAAGGTGACGTTTATTCCAAAGCCTGGAAAAGCGACATATGACGAGCCAAAAGCCTTTAGACCCATAAGTCTTCAATCATTTTTGCTGAAGACATTGGAGAAAATGGTAGACAGATTCATCAAAGATGGTCCACTAAGGAGGCACCCGCTTCACAGAATGCAATGTGCTTACCAGCCTGGCAAGTCAACAGAGACAGCGCGGCATTATGTAGTAAGTCGGGCTGAGAAAGCACTAGAAGATAAGGAACTATGTCTGGGGGCCTTCCTCGATATAGAGGGGGCATTTGACCGGACTACTTTCGAATCTATAAGCAGAGCGGCGACGGAACATGGTATACCGGTAACTCTCTGCAAATGGATAGAAAATATGCTCAAAAGTAGATTAATTACATCTGAGCTTCTAGGAGAGGAGCTATCAGCAGTAACGACAAGAGGCTGCCCCCAGGGCGGGGTGCTATCGCCGACGCTCTAGAGCTTAGTCGTAAACTCTCTAATAGTTTCTCTTAACAAAGGACCGGTCACAGCGGTTGGTTATGCGGATGACATTGCCATTCTTATAAATGGGAAAGTTCCTGATACGGTAAAAGGGATAATGAACAGGACATTGCGGGAGGTACAAGAGTGGTGTGTTAGAAACCACTTAAGTACCAACCCAGGCAAGACAACAGTTATCCCATTTACAAGGCTCCGGAAACTGACAGGATTAAATAATCTCAAAATGAACGGTACGGAGCTTGAATTGTCCAAGGAAGTTAAATATCTAGGAGTTACACTAGATAAGGAACTTACATGGAATTCACATGTTAATAACATAATAACGAAAGCCACTAGAGTGTTTGGCATGTGTCGAAACACCTATGGTAAAACGTGGGGCCTGAAACCGCATATCTTACGTTATGTATATGAAATGATGGTGAGGCCGATTCTGACCTACGGGGCACTCGTCTGGTGGCCCAAGGTAAGACAGGTGACGTGTAGTAATGACCTCAGAAAATTCCAGCGATTGGCATGCTGTGCGATAACTGGGGCGTTCTCCACAACACCCACTGCATCCATGGAGGTTATCATTGGACTGCCACCACTACATTTGTACGTGCAAGGCGAAGCCTGTAAAGCACTCTACAGGCTATCTACGGCTGGCTTGTGGAACAGGCGCGCACCCAGGACAAGGCATACGCGAATGGAGACGACGCATGAGCTCGAAAGGATGTTGGACATGGAAAGTGATAAGATACTTCCTGTGTACAACTTCAAGAAGAACTATAAGATATATGTCCCTACAAGGGAGGAATGGAAGGAGGAGTTTCGACCTTCAGAACGAGAATGCTTGACCTGGTACACGGACGGCTCGAAGACCAACCATGGAACAGGAGCGGGTATCTTTTCAAAAAGCACGCAACTGTATCAGAGCATGGGACAGTATGCTACCGTGTTTCAAGCTGAAGCATATGCGGTAACTGTGTGTGCTAAACTGAATGTAGAAAGAGGTTGTAAAAACCAGCAAATCTATATTTTGACTGACAGCCAGGCAACTCTCGCAGCCCTCAGTTCCAACAGGATTGATTCCGGACTGGTCTTGGATGGTGTGCGTGCTCTAAACCAGCTGGGAAGGCACAACAAGCTGAGGCTGGTCTGGGTGCCGGGTCATGTTGGCATTGAGGGGAATGAGAAGGCCGACGAGCTGGCAAGGGAAGGATCGAGCAACTCACTAATAGGGCCCGAACCCTTCCTAGGACTATCATATGGAATGGTCACAAGTGCCATAAATGCCAATGTCAAAACTAGACACATGGCTGAATGGAATGACATAAGTGGACATATCCACTCTAAGGAGACACTCGGTGAAGACTTTGCCAAGTGGCACAAACGGTTATATCAATATAACAGAAAACAGACAAGAACTCTACTGGGAGCCCTGACTGGACACTTTCAAAACCGCAGTCATCTCTTCAAAATGAGACTTGTTGAGAGCCCTGAATGTCGGGCATGTGAGGAAATAGAGGAGACAATGAGACACATTTTGTGCAGCTGCGACTCAATGGCTAGGAAGCGTATGGACCTCTTTGGATCAGCTTATCCGAAACTAGAGGACTATAGGCACTATGCACCAGGTGATATTCTGAAGCTTATGCAGTCCTTCTTCAGAAATCCCGATGCGCGTGAGTAAGGCAAGGGGGTAAGTACAATATAACCCAAAGGTTCGACGTGCTTCCAATTTATGGACCCCACAGCAAGATAAGATAAGATAAGGGTCGCTATCCTTAGCCACTGAGCTAAATCAAGGCGGTCGCGGCGCGACGAAATTAGCGACCATATTCTGCGTGGAAAGAAAAACGCATGAAAACTCGAAAACACGCGTTTTCACAAACATAAAACTAATCTAGATCGATTGTATACCCCCGAAAACCCCCATATACAAATTTTCTGCGAAATCGTTAGAGCCGTTTTCGAGATCACAGAAATTTATAAATAAATATATATACATACATACAAGAATTGCTCGTTTAAAGGTATAAGATATGGCATATGAACCAGGATGTACCTACTTGAGTGAGACAAAGATAATAGGTAGGTACTTAATTATTTAAGCTCTTACTTACCTAGTACTATATAAATGAGTAAAAACTTCTACATAGGTAGGTACCTACGCCAAGAGTAAGATAGGATTCGGAATTTAGGAACCACGGAATACAAAAGCAGAATAGGCTAGTATTTAGTATTTATTCCGTGGTTGTACCTTTTATACTTTAATCTAAGATTTTAAGTTCTATAAATTAAATAAATAGGTAAGTAGTACTTCCGCATAAATTATAAATACCTACCAAATAAAATTTATTTGGTATCTATAGGTGTTTACAAATACAATAGGTGTAGGTACCTACTATACATAGTATTAATACTTTGCTTGTTCGGGCTCACGCTGGGCTCACGGGCTGTGATCTGAAGGAAGAATTTGGAAACATTTTAACCAAAGAGTAAATTTTAACCCTCTAACAGCTAGCCTACAAATCCTACAATTTCTAAATAACTTACCGGAAGTAATATGCGAAAAGACGGAATTGGATATTCAAATTTGTTTATTATTTTCTTCAGGATCAATCAAATCAAAACTTTATAGAACTTTTACTAATTTAAAACAGTATTTTTATGATAGTATTTATTAACATGTTAAAGATGTTGAGCCATCAACGGACATCTTGTGGCTGAAATGATCACGAATTTATGACGGGCAGAATTTTTTGTTTTGATTTTAAGGTAATTGTTAAACTGTTCTTATGCCGATTAATGTTCTTACTTTTACATTTATTTTACAGACGAACTAATGCTTTATGGTATTGGTACTGGTACTGATATCAAATGGTTTATTGTACCTACTTATCGTATAAGTTAAAAAAGAGTTAACTTTTTAACGAAAATATAAAGGTATAGGTTTATCACATCACAAGTTGACAACCACGTAATAGGTACATAAATTACCTACAAATTTATAAAATTATTTACTACTTACTTCTTTTTGCATATTGAAAGCAAATTAAATAAGCATTCGGAATTTCATCACGCCGCCACATGTTATGTGTCAGTTGGTTGGTCGCCAAGTATCAGGCCAATAGTGAACATCGATCGCATAATTTGTGGAACGAGGCCAACATACTCATAAACAAACATTGGATAGAAGGGGACACCTGATTGGCTGGCGAGCTCAGTATCGCTCCACCTTGTTGAGAGTTTAGACGTCAAGTTTAAATGAAAACTTTGGGCTGACGGAAATAGAATTTTCACAATGTCTTGGACAAATGACGTCGTTTTGGAGTTTTTAGAACTATATCGAAGAGAACAACATCTATGGGACCCAAAACATCCATTACACCGAAATAGAGGTGAAGTCAATAATGCCTGGGTTAGAATACAATCATCACTAAGTATAAATTGCTCGATCATCGACCTTAAAAAGAAAAAGGAATCTTTGATGACGTCGTTTAGAATGCATTTTAATAAAAAGAAGAAATGCCAGGACACTTATCATACGACATGGTTTGCTTATTCACATATGGAAAGTTTTCTCGGCGGGAAATATGAATGTGACAGTACAAATCAAATGGAACAAGAGGTAAGTTTATGATATTAATTTACTTAATAATTATAAAATTAATGTGGGGGAATGCTGCAAGGTTTATTTATGGGCACTTTTGCATTAGGTCTGATTTGGGGCGGACTTTTTGACTAGATTAGAGAAAAATTACCTGTATATTTTAATAATAATATGTATCCATATGAATAAATTACTATGTATATATATTAATATTCTGCGTTGATCAGCATTATGATGCTTAGTATTCGAAAATTGTTTACAAACATCCTTGCTATCATGTATTTGTTCAAATGTTGCTCCAATCGCGCATGTGTCGAAATTGTTGTGTATTGGTTATTGGACTAAATTGGTGAATCAAACGGAAAGGCGAGACGGCGCATTGAAAAAATACGCCAATTTTAGATTGGAAATGAATAACAACGAGGACAAATCAAAGTTCTTACGTTTAATATTTTAATGTTCAAATGCTTTGAAACCGGAAATAAATAGGTACTAAAACTTTGTGTACATATAAATCTAACCTGATAAATTGTTTTTATTTTCAAAGTCTATGTAGGATCTGAGAGTCCAATATTCACCAGATTCTAAAGAGTTACCTATTTTGTTATAGTTTATACTCAGAGTTTAATTTCATTTCTAGATATTTTAAACATAAGCAACTACAAAAAGAAAGAACTTTAAATAAAGTTATACTTAAGTAATTTTATTTCTTTTCAGTTTTTCAACAATGTCCCAGTGTTTTCTAACACCGCACCAATAGCTGCGCCAGACAATACAAGCCAGAACATGGGCATTGTCGACAGAAATTTAAATCGACAGACCAAGCAACTAGCAACCAATTCTAAAAGTAGCAACTCAATGATGTACGTGAAAAAAGTGGAAGATACGTCTGGTGCAAATTTTAGGAGTGGAGAGAAGCGGGATATGGATGAATATGAATTGTACGGGCAGTTATTAGCAAAAAAGTTGAGAAAACTTGACGAGCATCAGCGTGACGTAGCGATGCACGAGATAGATAATATTATGTTTAGAGCTAAAATGCATAACACTAATACGCAGACAAGAAGTTATTCTTCTTCACCATCGCCCGTGCCTAGAAAAGTAAAATCACCAATTTTTATAGTTGCCCAACAAGCTCATCAACAGTACGAAGATGAGAATACTCCTTTCCAGGAACATATGCAGCCACATGCACCATCTTAGTTATAGTACAAGAATAGTAAAGTGAAAGACTACCTTTTTGGTAATAGGTATTCATTGAGCGAGGGATATATCGAGTAATCTCGACCTATTTTGAATAGGGTTTGATCGATTTACCTATATGTTTGAAATTGAAGGACGGCTTTTGCGAGATGATGTGATTATACGTACAGTAAAATTATTTCACGATTTTTTTTCTGATATATAAATACATATTTATATATGGTTTCAAGTTTATCATTTTTAAAGTACCTATTCACTTATCCCCATGAATTGTCCCAAAAATATTACTTAAAGACAACACGTAGTGATTATATTTTACTTTTGCTTACCTTACTTTTTGTAAGGCAACTTTGAGTTTGAGTACTTATTAATTTTATTTCTCTAGAAATTATGTTGGTTTTAAAAATAAATACTTCTGTTTGTTTGGTGTTATTACTACAACTAATAATGTACTTAACTCAAAATCATTGCGCTATATTTTTTTGTAGTTACTTTCTATAGAGTTATGCATTATAAATAAAACGGAAGTATTTAAATAGCATTATTTTCATCTTATTACTAAATAAATATTAAATATTCGTGTATGAATGTAGGTATGTACGGATGCGGATACTCAATTTTATCTTTCACATATTTTTTTATCAAAGCAGATTGAATAAGCCAGGTGATGTCAGTATATAATAAATATGTCACTTGATGTCAATTTTATCGCAGTATACGAATGAGTAATTAAGTCATGTACGATTATCACTATAAGTACTTTGGACTTTTGGTTTATACAAAAATAAAAAATACAAAATCATTTATTTAACGAAAAACTTAATACACTGTATGATTAACAATGATTCCCGCACTAGGCATAAGCCTGTATCGCGGGCAATCAGAAGGATTAACAAAAATATGCACTTATGCATTTAAAGGACGAGCGGCGGGGAAAATTTAAGTTTAAATCTAAAAACAAAGTAAAACAATGAACGTGCATTAAATCTAGCGCATTTGAATAAAGAAAAAAAAATTTACAAAATATGTTTGCTTATAAAATATTCATAAAATATTATATTAAACACAAACAAATATTATACACTACTAGATTGTGTAGTAGACTAATAGATACTCGTATTAATAAATAAATAAGGACGAATCACACATACATTACACAGGTGTTTAGGATCAGGTTTGTCAGATGCCTTGACGGAGCTTGAAATATCTGAGACCGTTGTTGGCCACTTACACATACGAAAAAAAAAAACCAATGGGATATTAACTCAACGTTACTATACTTTATGTATATTTTATTTTAAACTTTACTTAGATATTCATGTGCTTTTATGTTTTCTGTTACTTTGTATTCTCGGAATACATTTCAAATTCCATTAGTTTACTTACTTAAGCTTAAGTATACTACGGGAGATCCAAAGGCAATCTGAAATCATAGAATAGTTATCGTGAAAACAGCAAACATATATGTACCTTTTATTTTATACTTGATTTAAAAGCTATGAAAGTTTCGTACACTAACCACTGATGTTTTGCTGACAGTTAGATCTAAATGATGTAATTAACCAGTGGTGCCGGTGCTATATTTGAAAAGCTGCTCCATAAAATACCTAACACAATATTGACGTTATAACACAAACAATCTTGCCCGTTTTTTTCACGGGGGCTACATAAAAAAAACGGGCAAGATTGTTTGTGTTGTCCGTACCGTCCGAAAAGGAACTTCGTTCCAAAATAGGTCTAACACAGGAAAGCGACGCGACGACGTGGCGACTGGCGACGACGCAAGATTATAGTGCCACAGACAGGCACAGACAGACAGACATTGGGATCGATCTTATAACATTTATTAAAATCATCAATCAGTGATCGTTTAATCTTCCATCAGAGCAGTTGTGTCACAATCACATATGTCGCGCATTAACATAGTGCAGTGAAAGTGCTAACGCATCAAAACAAAATCCACCGTCGTCACGTATCTTTGGCCAGCCGCGATGACCTACATCGGTGAGTCATTGCATTCGATATGATTACGTGCGACGAGTAATTGTTAAGGCGACGTTCACATCTGCCTTGACAATGAATACGCCTTCCAAATCTATTCAGTTAAAAACTGAAACGGAACGTTATCTCTATGACCGTTTCAAACATGAGCAGGAAGAAAGGCTTAAACAGCAGAGCCTTGTAGAAGACCAAAAAAAAAGAAATTGCGGCTCTCCAACAGCAGTTGCAAAGCCTCATTGAGACTAAAGCTGCGCCTTCAGCAGCTCCTAATGCAGAATCGTCTTCGGTGCACGCTGAGTACAACACCGACGAGGAGGAGCTAGCTAAAGAGACTGAGTGGATAAGAACGAAATCAAGAAAGAAAAGAAAATTGAACACGTCACCCACACTCTCACCTCAAGAAAAAGAAATACCTAAAGTAGAAAAGGTAAAGAAAGTTTCCCTCCCACCTCCCATCATAGTGGATGGGGTAAAGAACTACCAAAACTTTTATGACTTTTTGACACAAAATCAGCCTGAAATCACCTTTACAATTAAATTATTGAATGGTGACAGCGTCAAAATAAATGCGTGTAATGAAGACGCATATAGGGCCGTAACGAAGCTGTTATCAGCAAATAACTTTTTATGGCATTCCTATGAAAATAAGCAGGAAAGGCCTATTAGAGTCATGGCAAAAAAGTTGCCTTCAACATGTAAGCCGGAAAGAATCGTAGAAGATCTCAAAGCAAAGGGCTTACAAATAGAAGACGCAGTTAACAAACTGAGCTGGAAAAGCAAAGAACCATTAAATATGTTCATGCTGACCTTCAGCAATAAAGAGGAAATTGCCAAAATATATAAAATAAAATACATACTGGGGTGTTTGGTGGAGATACAACCCCTGAAATCATCGAAACTTGTTCCTCAATGTAAAAGGTGTCAAGCTTATGGGCATACACAAATGTATTGTGCTAAAGAGCCAAGGTGTGTAAAATGCACGGGAAAGCATTTAACTAAAGACTGTAAAAAAGCAGCTACCGAGAAACCAAAGTGCGTACACTGCGGAAAAGATCATCCGGCTAACTACAGAGGGTGTATGATAGCCAAAGAAATGCAGAAATTAAGAAATAAGACTTCTAAGAAACATATAGACAGTCACGATAAGGAAGCTCCAACCAATCCGCAGCGAGCAAATAATAAGCCTGTCTCGACTGTAAGTACTCGTACAAACGTTTCTTATGCTCAGACTGCCGTGAAAAATTCAATGAGCTCCCAACGCAAAGAGCAAGCCACCCCTAGTGAAAATAAGTTAGATGAAATACTTAAACTTATGACTTCATTTGATGAACGTCTAAAAAAAATTGAAAATAGCACCAAGATCGCTATTCCTAAAAATAAACCATGAACAATCTTAAAATTATGGCGTGGAATTGCAATGGGCTACTTAAACACAAAAATGAACTGCAAGTAGTCCTAGATATGGAAGATATTGATGTGTGTCTAGTTTCCGAAACACATTTTACTAAACAATCATATATTACATTTAAAGGCTATAAGGTTTACTATGCACTGCATCCTGCAAATAAAGGAAGAGGCGGCAGTGCTGTGATCATCAAGGAAAATATCCAACACCAAGAATACCTTAAACATGAAATACCACAAGTTCAATGCACTGCAGTTCGACTAAATACCAAAAACTACCTGCTAACAGTGGCAGCAATATACTGTCCACCTCGGCACAAAATAAATAAAGATTTGTATTTACATATTTTACACACGCTTGGCGATAGATTTATACTTACTAGGTGGAGACTTCAATGCGAAAAACACATATTGGGGCTCTCGACTGACTAACACAAAAGGAAGAAGGCTGATGCATGCCATCAAAGAACTACACTGTGATGTTGCATCAACAGGATATCCAACATACTGGCCAACGGACCCGCTAAAAATACCAGATCTTATAGACTTTTTCATTTACAAAAATGTGTCATCTAATTTTATGAGAACAGATCAAAGCTATGATATGAACTCGGACCACTCAGCTATATACCTAGAAATAAGTGAGAAAGTTCTAAGTAAGGAAACAAATTTATCTCTAGTCAATAAACATACTGATTGGCAGAGTTTTCAAATTCAATTGGATAGAAATATCGATCTTAGAGTACCATTAAAGACCCCCGAGGAGCTGAATATAGATCTTGAAAAGTTCGTTACTCTTATACAACGGACTGCATGGAACAACACTCCTAAATTAAAGCAAAAAATTGTCAGAAATGTATATCCAATAGAAATTAGAGAACTCATAACAGAAAAACGAAAGCAAAGGAAATTATGGCACCAAACTAGGTCACCAGAAGACAAGAGAAAATTAAATAACCTCAACAAAAAACTTAAACGAGTAATCCAGAACCATGTTGATGAGTGTACAAGCACGTATCTCCAAAAGCTTACTAGTGACCGTAGCACAGACTATTCACTCTGGAAGGCTACAAAATATTTGAAACGCCCCATCAACCACATCCCTCCCTTAAGAATGGGATTTGGAAGGTGGGCAGTTACTAATGAACAAAAAGCTGCCAAGTTTGCTGATCATCTGGAGGATATTTTTAAACCAAATGAAAGTCAGGAAGTAAATTGTGAGACAGACACTGAGGTAATCAGCGATATCAACGATGACCAAATCAACATTAAGCTTGTGACACCGAAAGAAGTCTTACGCGAAATAAAACAACACATAAATCCAAAAAAATCGCCTGGCTTTGATCTGATATCAGGGGAAATATTACACAACCTTCCCAAAAAAGCTATAGTTAAGCTAACAAATCTGATAAATGCTGCATTGAGACTTAGATATGTACCAGACTTGTGGAAAATAGCTGAAGTTATAATGATAGCAAAACCTGGAAAACCACCAAATGAAACAACGTCGTACAGGCCAATCTCCTTGCTGCCCGTAATGTCAAAACTGTTCGAAAAACTGTTACTTAAAAGGCTATAAAACCTATCATAGAAACGAGAAACCTTATTCCTGAACATCAGTTTGGCTTTAGAGAAAATCACTCTACAATTGATCAAGTACATAGGATTACTAACATCATTGAACAATCTCTAGAAAATAAAAAAGTTTGTTCAACTATCTTTCTAGATGTAGCACAAGCTTTTGACAAGGTATGGCACGAAGGCCTCATTTTGAAACTCAAAAAAATGCTTCCCAAAATCTTTGTAGACATAATTACTTCTTATATAAGTGATAGAGCCTTTAGAGTGCGACAAGATCATGCATACTCTGAAGTTAAGGAAATAAAAGCTGGAGTACCTCAAGGAAGTGTATTAGGTCCGGTCCTGTACCTATTATACACCTGTGACATTCCTGAACTAGAAGAAAACACGATTGCGACCTTCGCTGATGACACGGCTATTATGGCAGTCGGAAACAGTCATGCAGAAGCAGCAGAAAAGGTCCAAGCCGCTGTTAATAAAGTTCATAACTGGACAAAGAAATGGCGAATAAAGCTAAACGAATCGAAGTCTGTCCACGTCAACTTCACGAATAAATGTGATGACTACTGTCCCGTCTACATAAATGGACAGCAGGTGCCATATGAAAACACTGCTAAGTACCTAGGTATGACACTCGACGCGAAGCTTCGCTGGAAAGCTCACGTCAAAAAGAAAAGAGAGGAACTTGATATAAGGTTCCAAAAGATGTACTGGCTGCTTGGAAGGAACTCTGCGTTGTCAGTAAATAACAAAATACTACTTTACAAACAAGTCCTCATGCCAGTATGGACTTATGGTATACAGCTATGGGGCTGTACCAAACAAAGTAATATTGAAATAATTCAACGCTTCCAAAATAACGTACTGAAGGCCATTGTGAATGCGCCCTGGTATATAAGAATCGACGATCTACACCGGGACCTTAACATGCAGACCGTCGATAAAGTTATCAAGAAATACGCCGAAGCACATGAGTATAGACTGCTTCACCATGTGAATGTCGAGGCGATCCAGCTCCTCGACAACACGGACATAGTGCGACGTCTCAAAAGAACAAAACCGTTTGAACTAGTGTAGTTTTAAAAAATACATTGATATTATAGTGCAGTGATGTGCCAGCAGAGACACAAGAACAAAGTGCCTTCCCCTTAATAGAGACAGTAAGAAAAGTGCCAATGGACACATTCTTAGACAATAACGTATAAAACTAGGTCAATGTTAAATTACTTATTAGCCTGAGTTTAGGCTAGATTGTAATATTATTAGCGTACTTAATTATTTTAGTTAATTAGGAACGTTAAGAAAGGGAAAAAAAAAAAAAAATTATTAAAATAAGCACATAGGTACTTTTAGAGTTTTTTTAACCAACATTGATTTTTAAATAAATATTTTTGTTTTTTAATGGACATTGTTTAGATTTTACCATGGATTTTACTTTTAAATATCGCGCGCTCATTTTTTGATTCGACCATTTACAGGTTGACGTTGTTTGCTGGCTAGCGATTTGACAGTGACAGATAAACAGCTGAGACTGAGAAAAATGTCAGTCAAAAGTCAAACAAATTACAAAAGTCATAACAAGGGAGTCAAGTGCTATTCATGTAAATTGATTTATTTTCTGATATTCAGCAGTATTTTGTACACTGTAAACAAACCAAGTAACATAATCTCGTAAACCAGAGTAGTAGGTTCAATTATGGCTACTATGGTAAAGGAGAAACGGCGAGAGGTATGCATTTAAAAATGTTGTTTTGTAAATGTTTCTGTTATTGTTTTTGCGCAGTTAAAGTCGCTAAAAAGTCTTTGTTCGTTTCAGAAAAAGAAAGCTAAAGAGAAACATGTGTCTAAAAATATAGCGGAAGCATCCGAGCCCTCGATTTCTAGTAGGATATCATCTTTAGATAATACTGTTGAGGATAACATTGAAACTGTAGAATCTTTTGTAGAAGATGTTGATATATCCGACATTCAAACTGAGGCAAAGCCCAGTGATCAAGAAGATTCAAATATTACCAAAGATCTTCCTACTGTTTTGAAAGAAACAGTCGCTGAAACTCAAAATTTAGATATTCCTCAAGCCTCTTGTGATTTAGAAAGTAGGGAAATTATTAGTTCTAAGCAAATTAAGACTGAAATTTCAAAGCCATTGAGAGATGAACATCCTGGTGAAACATATGAAGATTTAAATTTGAAGATGGAACGATTAAGTGTACCACAGAGTGTGCCATTAACTATAGATCGAGAAAGATCACTAGAGGCGCCTACTGCTTACATCAAAGAAGCTAGTACATCAACACCAGAAGCGCAACTTTTAATAAATCCTACAGCATCTATTCTAGAACCAAACATATCATCACTAGATACAAAACACATAGAAAGTGTGTCAGTTCCTGACGAAAACGTACTGCCATCTGCACCAGTTTTTGAGCAATTAACAATACCAGAGCCCAAGCACAAGGAATACATAGTTGTCAAAGAGGAGAAACCCAAAGTTCATTGCATGCCTTTAGAGAAGGCCGTCTGGCTGTTTGGTGGGGAGGAAATGGCAGAGGTCAAGGAGATGAGTGAGAGAGAGGAGGCTATTGTGGAAGTAGGACCTCTGAGTGGCCCAGACCATCCCTTAGTGGACTTGTTGTCTACATTGAGGTAATAACTATTGCAATATTCTTAAGTCTTGGATGGATTGTTTTAAAATTATTTTGGAATGTCAATTTTTTCCATTGTATGTGTTAAAAATCTAAAATTGTATTTAAATCTTTTTTCACAAAATAATTTTTTTTTTTTTTTTTTTGTTTTCTTATCTGCGATCAGTCTCTGACTATAAGCAGATGAGTTGTGTGTCAGTGTGGTTTTTATAGAGGTTGCTCCCCAGCGGCAGCAATCTTTTTTTTTAAATTTTATTTTCTGGAACTCAGTCCCTGAATGTCGTGTCTTTTTAGACGTTTTTTGTAACTAATATTGATCAGCTTGGACGCCAGCTCATTAGGGTGGTTTGCGAGTCGCCTCTCATATCGCTCAGACAAGAGTCTTATCTCCTCCTTTATAGTGTTAATTTTTAGTTCCTTATGGACTTCATTGTTAGTTATAAGCCATGGTGTGTTGGCGATGTTTCTAAGTAGGCCATTTTGCAATCTTTGCATGATGGTGATGTTAGAATTACATGCACTTCCCCATAGTTGAAGTCCATAGGTCCATATTGGTTTTAGGATTGTCTTATAAATTAAGAGCTTGTTGTCCAAGGATAACACTGAGTTGCGCGCCATCAACCAGTACACATCTTTGTATCTCAGGTTCAATTCCTCTCTTTTGGTTTTGATGTGTTTATGCCAGGTCAATTTCCGGTCCAGATGCATGCCCAGATACCTCACAGAGTCACTTCGTGGAAGGTAATCTTGTCCCAATTTTACCTGAGGGCAATCCCCTTTTCTTAGTGCAAAGGTGATATGAACAGATTTAGAGGAACTTGCTTTGATTCGCCACTTATGGAGCCAGTTGTCTATTTTGTCAAGGCTTTTCTGTAATTCTGCAGAAGCTAGATTGGGGTCTTTGTTAGTCGATAGAATGGCCGTGTCATCGGCAAATGTTGCAGTGGTAACATTATCAAACTCAGGAAGATCAGCAGTGTACAATGCATATAGCACCGGACCCAGTACAGATCCCTGGGGGACACCTGCTTTTATTTCGTGGAATTCTGATGATTCTCCATCCACCCTGACTTGGAATATTCGGTCAGATAAATAATGCTTCAATAGCATGAAGTAGCTGTGGGGCAGCGCAGTTTTTATTTTGCATAAGAGACCTTTATGCCAGACCTTATCAAATGCCTGCTGAATGTCCAAAAATGCTGATGAGCAGTATTCCTTATTTTCAAGGGATTGTCTTATTTTCTCACAGACTCGATGGACCTGTTCAATCGTTGAGTGGTATTGCCTGAAGCCAAATTGGTGTTTTGGGATGACTTCATTTCCATTTAATATTGGTAAAATTCTGGAGAGAAGAATTTTCTCGAAGACCTTGGACAAGATCGGTAAGAGGCTGATAGGTCTGTATGAGCTAACTTCATGAGGTGGTTTGCCTGGTTTGGGAATCATTTTGATTATAGATACTTTCCATAGTGCCGGGAAGTATTGTGTTCTAAGAATGCCGTTGAAGAGAGTAGTAAGGAAGACTATAGCCTTTTTTGGAAGCTGTTCCAGTACTTCTTTAGTGATGAGATCAAAACCCGGGGATTTATTACTTTTCATGTTTTTTATTACTCTTTGGACCTCTCGGGCAGTGACAGGTTTTGGTGGCAGGGAAAGTTGGAAGTCTTGATTCAAAACATTATCTATTTCTTTCTCTGCATCTGCACTACTACTTTCGTTAGGCTTAAATACTTCAGCTAGGTGTTTAGCAAAGGCGTCAGCTTTATTCCTACCAGTTTTAATCCATCCATGAGCAGTCCTTAGTGGATATTTTATATTCTGAGGCCCGTTTAGTGCTTTTGTGGCTTTCCAAAGCGAATAGTTCGTAGATGCTGTTGCAGTGAGATTTTCTAGCTTATTTTGGACAGTCTTGTTTTGTGTCTCTCTCATAATATCTTTTAGCTCTTTTATAGCTTTGTTTAAGGCAGTCTTATCACTCGGGTGTCTAGTTTGGTGCCAAATACGACGAAGTCTTCTCTTTTCAAGAACTTTGTGTTTTATGTGTAATGGTATATTTTTAGGCGTGTGGTAATTGTCTTTTTGCGGAGTGTTTTCCCAACCGGCCTTCTGTATAAGGTTAGTAAAATGCATGGCTGCACTGTCTATCTCTTCCGGTGTTTTTAGTGACCCACTTAGCTTTAGACGCTCATCTATATAGTCTCTGAAGCTCTCCCAGTCAGTGCGTCTGTTGTAAAGAGACTCTGGTTTGTCGTAGCTTATGAGCGTAGTGCTGATAGTCAGCAGTACAGGGGTATGGTCCGAGCTGCTATCATAACAGGACTCAGCTTTAAGGTAATGTTTTGAGAGTCCTTTAGTTATAAAGAAATCCAGCAAGTCGGGTTTTTTTTTACGATCTGTTGGCCAATAAGTTGGTTCGCCCGTCGAAACCGCTTCGAGGTTATTATTATCCAGACACAATTTTAGCTGTCTTCCCTTGGTTGTCGTTAATCTTGAGCCCCAATAGGTATGTTTAGCATTTCAATCTCCTCCCGCAATAAATCTGCCTCCTAATGTCAAGAAATATTTTGTGAATGTAGGACAATCGATTTTGTGTTTTGGTGGGCAATAGACAGCTGCCAAAGCAAAGTGCCCACATCTGTCCTCAACCATTACAGAAGTCGATTGGATTTTATGCGTTTTATATTCCGGCAATGGTTGGTGTTTTATAGACTTGCGTATTATAATTGCCGTCCCGCCATGTCCAGTTCCATCTGGGTGGTGTGTGATGTAGGTGTTGTAGCCTTTGATGGAAATCTTACTTTGTTTAGTACAGTGTGCTTCTGAAATCAGGACTGCGTCGAGTTTATGGTTAGTGATTAGGAGCTCTAGTTCTGACTTATTTGGAGCCAGTCCATTTATATTCCACGTAGCTATTCTAAGCGACATCATTTCAATTTACTGACGAGCGTCGTCAAGAGCCCCATAAGGGTGCTCATTTGTTGTAGGAGTATGTCAAATTGCTGTGATTGTTTAAAGAGAAGTTCTTCTATTTTGCTGATGCTCGTAGTTTTTGTTGGTGTTTGAGGTGATATCTCATTGTTGTCTTTAAGTACGTCAGAGTAAAGAGATTTTTTTCTAGTTCCGTCATTGTTGTGTTGGACATTTTCGAGGATGCGTGTTGTAAGTTTTGAATTTTCTTCGGGGTAAAATTTTACATAGTCTGCGTTATTTGTGTGTGGCGTTGTATTGGATGTTTTCAAAGGTGCTGGCTTGATTGGTTTTGGTTTACGCCTTGCCAAGATTTCCATGTAGACACTGCATCCTTTGTAGTTTGCGGGGTGTTCTCCGTTGCAAAGTGCACATAAAGCTGGTGTACTGCGGTCTTTTTTAGGACAGTCTGAGGTTTTATGAGCCTGTGCACATTTAACACATCGATATGGCTGCATGCAATAGTTTTTCGAGTGTCCATATTGTTGACATCTCTGGCATTGTGGAATTGTATACCTTTTTTTAGGATCTTCTATTATGACAGATTGGTGGTGGATTTTAGTGATCTGCTTCACTGAGCTGTTGTTCGGGCCTGGATAGATGTTCACGAAAAATGTTGATGTTGGTATTTTCTCAGGACCATACTTTACATTTATGATTTCTCCTTTCACTGTGTTACCAGTTTTTTCGATTTCTTCCTCTATAGCTTTATGAGGAGTAGTGTGATGTAGATTTTTGATTACTATTCTATAGCATCTTTGATCTTTTTGGTTAAATGTGTACCCTATAAGTTTGTTGTCCCTTACTGTTGTTATAATTTTTTTGTAGGTGGATATATCTATACTGTTTATTCTAAGTTGGTTTCTATTTATTATTTTCAATGTAAAGTTATCAGCAGATGATCGTAAGAGTTTTGTTAATTTATTGACGTCTTTAATGCCGTATAAAAGGATCGGTGGCGGTTTACATGGCCGTTTTTCCTGTGGTTGGTTATAGGGTTCTTCTGTAAGGTCTAGTGGCAGTCCACTGAAACTATTCTTGGTGTTAATTCCCTGTGATGGTGGTGACTCTGATGGCCTCAGTCTTTTACTATTACGAGCTACAGGGATAGTTTGCCAGTCAGGAGGTTGAGGGGATGATGCCTCGTCGCTTGGAGGGTCTTCTTCTGTCGGAGTCTTTAGATCCAGCTGAGTGGCTTTGTTAGGTGTTGGTGTATTTTTTTGTTTCGTAAAAAGGCTGGGATGGAAAGCCTGTTGTACATATTTACGTTTTCCAGTAGCATTAACTGGCGCTGCTGCCTGGTTTCCCGCAACAACACAGTCTTCGGTAACAGATTTCACACCAAGAGGCCCGGGTACCTCCTGGCGCCGAGGGTTAGTCGGATCGCATGACAAAACGCATTCCGTATTTTCCATATTTCATAAAAAAGGGGGTGGGAGAAGTAGTAACAAGCGTTTCCCAAGCGCCTGCCCTCGATCTTTCTGAGGATATTTTAGACCCTCATGGTTCTCGTCAACCAGTTTGATGGGTTAAATGTTCGCCGCCCATGGTTCGGCGATGTAGACTGTGATCTTTCTGAAAGATCTGAGCGCTGCCGTTGACCTTACTGAGGTTCATCCGCCACCATCTCTTCTGCACATTCCAGCCTAAACGTACAGCACTATCGACGACCTTGTCTCCAGATATGTGCGAGCAGCTCGCCGTAGGGGTTTGTTAACGGAGTATCCATCTCCGGCCTGTTTGGTCCGCGGGAGGTATTTTATTTCCCCCCTGCCCTGCATATCTGCCGAGCATTCCCCTATCCGCCACCTGGGGACGCGTTCCCTAGGGGTAAGGCTCCCCCGGGAATATATAAAATAATATAAAATATATTTTTCATTTGTAATGGGCTTCTTTTACACAGAAAATGTATTATTTACAAGTTTATTTGCTAAGCAAATTAGAAAAACCACTGACTGTCAAGAATGCCATCTACCAAACTACCAAAACTACGGATAAGAATTATAAAATTTCGTAGGGCCAGCTATTTTTTTGCCAGGAAAAGCTCTGGTTCTAAGCGTTAACCCCAAAAACTTTTAAATGGCTAAACCGATTTTCATCAAATGTAGTCAAGTGTATGTTCATAGGAGGCCGTCAAACGGCAAATACACTTGATGCTGAATTAGAACCTTTTTGTGTGTTACTCTTGGTGTAATAAACCAATGAGAATATTTTTTTGTCTGAAGGAGTTCTCTAATCTGCCTCGAACGGGAAAGGAACCAACTGTTCAAAAGCTTCAATGAGGAAGAGAGATGCCGCACTGCTCTATGGAAAATAGAGAAGAAGACCGTATATGTTTCTGACTTGTGTCCATGCGGTGCGAGCGTATATTTCCGTGGCTCGTACGAGCATGCGGAGTTCCAGATGGAGAAGCTACCAGCGGCGAGGATGCGGCTAACGGCGCTCTTGAGGGACGTGCAAGAGTGCTACTGTCACCATCAACACTCGGCTCTGTTAGCCTTTTATCAGGTGAGTGTAGATCTTTGTTAATAGGCGATGCAGCTAGCTAGGCAATGCATCACTATTTTGATTCCTTTTTCTATCTTTTAACAGACTAAAAGTTGATTTTGGGTATTTGTGGTCCTGGGGTTTGTCTGCATAGAGCAGTGAGACCCAAAATGCGTCTGCTCCTACTTCATTAGGAATAAAGACGTGATAGTGATATGTATAAACAAATATAGACCATGTACCTACTGGCAAGCGAAGCATAGGACACCCAAGGTAAGGTGGTCCGACGATCTGACCAAGATTGCTTGAAAGCGCTGGTTGCAGCCCGCTCTAGCTTGGTTATTTTGGAAAACGTCAGGGAAGGCCTATGTTCACCAGTGGACGTTATGCGGCTGAAATGATTACGATGATGATTGACTGACCAAATAAAAGATATGTATAAAGATCGCAAAGCTTCATTCAGCCTCAGTGGAGTCAGGCACTTTCTCAAGACTTACATTTTAAGGCTAACTTTTGACGCATACAAAAATGGCAAATATCTTTTTGTTTGTTATAGATAGAAGACTTTCTATCCCACGTGACCAGAGCTAACAAGAACGAAATCAGGGAGTCCTTGTCCCTGATACTGCAAGCCCTGAAGCTGAGCGACAGCGCGCCCGCGGTGCTGTCCAGACTGCTGGAGCGCTGGGCGGGCGTGCTGGCGGCGGCGCTGGTTGATGCACGGGAGCTGAGGCATCTGCTGTTCTTGTTGCACCACCTGTTCAGGTAATAATACTGAGATCCCATGCTGCACTAGTGTATTTTTTATGGTGGTTTGCAATGTGTTATAGTGGTTTGAGCTGGCTTGCACCTTCCTCTTCCACCACCTCTTTTGCAGTCTGCAACTATACGTTTAAAACGACCTTGCATTGGATGGAATTGATGGAATGAAATTCGAGATTGCCCAAAAATGCTTCAGTCCGGCTGGCCGTCAGTTTGTCTGTCTGGCTGTTCCTGTCTACATATTGCATTTCTCAACCGATTCTCATGAAATTTTGTGAGAAATTATATAAACTTTTATGGTAGATTCATTTTTTCGATATTTTTTTAAAAAGGCGGAAATATGGGGCTTGAATACTTAAAAAATATGATTAATTATATTTCAGCCATGTCATTTTTTTAATGTCACAAAACTTCTTTTTTTGTCTGAACAAGTTTTTTGTCCGATAAACTTCAACTGATCGGGGTGACTTGTAAGGGTTACAGCTCACAGAGGCACTATTTTACAATGTGTTTGTTTCAGACAAACCCGCTCGGTCCGCTGGGCGTGGCGCGCGGTGCGCGTGTACGTGGGCGACCGAGTGTCGGCCGCGCGCGCCGTGGCGCTGCTGGGGCTGGTGCTGGCGCGGCCGGCGCTCGACGCTGCGCAGGAGTGCACTGAGGGTAGGGTTTAGGCTGCGTTTCCACTAAAGCGGAGCAGAGCGGAGAGGAGCTTAGCAGTGCATGAATTGACCAATCACAATGCTCGACATCTCCGCTCCGCTTCAATGGGAACAGCGGAGCGGAGCTTTGAATAACTTGATTTCTCATAAAAAATACATTAAATAATTTACTTAGTGAGAAAATACAATATTTACACATTGAGTACAATGAGCATAGTTTATACATACGCCGTCATCGGCTGTGCAGTACGATCTCGCCCTCCAACACACGGATTTAGAATGTTTATTATAGACTAGCTAGTGCCCGCGACTTCGTCTGCGCAGGATTATCACACAATACTTTATAAATTGTAGCGTGATATTCTGATGTATAAGCTATATTATTGTAAAGTTTAATTAAAATCCATTCAGTAGTTTTTAAGTGAAAGAGTAACAAACATCCACCCATCCATCCATACTTACAAACTTTCGCGTTTATAATATTAGTAGGATGTGTCAGCGATGCAATTTAAAGTTTAAATTTTTAAGTGGGTGTAGATATTCTTCAAATGTTGATTCATCATCATCCTCCAAAATCTACCGCCTTTCAAAATGTGTTTTTATCTGTGTGATGGACGCCATATTTAGTTCCGATTTGTTCCACAATATGGCGAGGTCCAGTAACTTTGTTCTGTACTACGCTCTATGAGCTCTATCATATCTATCTTGACAAAGAATCTCGTTCGTTGTACGTCAAAACTACCGGTCTTTTAGAAAAAAAAAACATATTAGACCTAACAATGCAAAATACGAAAAAAATAATTTTTGCTTATAAATTGCAACGTCACGTGATAATACTATGTAACTTGTCTTTTTTCGTGTTTATACAAGTTTATTGGAGAACTAGCCGAAGCCCGCGAATTCGTTCGTGTGGACTTTATTTCTCTAGAAAATGTTCGTCAGGTGTTCCATTTAACAAAATCATTTATACCCTACTAGCTGTACCCGCGGGCTTCGCTCCCCGTGGAAATTTCGGTATAAAGAGTACCCTACGTCCTTCCCCGAGTCTCAAACTATATCCATACCAAATTTCATCCAAATTGGTTCAGTAGTTGAAGCGCGAAGAGGTAACAAACAAAAAAATATACAAACTCACTTTCGCATTTATAATATTATTAGCTATACCCGCGGGCTTCGCTCCCCGTGGGAATTTTGGGATAAAGAGTATCCTATGTCCTTCCCCGAGTCTTAAACTATATCCATACTAAATTTCATCTAAACCAGTTCAGTAGTTTAAGCGTGAAGAGGTAACAAACAAACAAATATACAAACTCATTATCGGATTTATAATATTAGTAGGATATAGTAGGATAGGATATGTTGCCCAGGCTTAACAGCTATATAACAAAAAAGTTTCATTCGAATCCGTCCAGTATTTCCGGAGATTAGAAACAGACAAACAGACGGGCATTTTTAGGGTTCCGTAGTAAACAAGGAACCCTTATAGTTTCGCCATGTCTGTCTGTCTGTCTGTCTGTCTGTCTGTCTGTCCATCCGCGGTCCTACTCAGAAACTATAAGTACTAGAAAGCTGTAATTTCGCATGGATATGTATATCAGTCATGGCGAAAAAGTCGTAAAATAAAATATGGAAACATTTTTTTTTAGGGTAGCTGCCGTACAAGTAAAGAGGAAGTCAATATTTTTTTTCTCTACAAACACATTGTGTGGGGTATCGTTAAATAGGTCTTTCAAAATTATTGTGAGCTTGGGAACACCATTTTTCAATTTAGGGATCCGTGTCTGAAATATTTAGGTATAAAGTGAAATTTTTTGTTAAAGTCACGTGTCCCCCCATCTATCTGCTTAACGGTTATATATGGACACGTGAAAAAAATCACAGCTATAGTATATATAATGTAGTTTATAGAAAAACTATCAGAGCTAAGTAGGGTTTACAAATTAACCCTAGAGTGGTTGCGCGGATGACATATGTCATCCACGCTGATTAAACTGGCGGGATTTTTTGTTTTTTATTTGGGGACACTTAGCTGGCGCTGAGTTTAGTAATGCCTATGGTATGCTTTGTGACGTCAGTAACGGCCGTGCCTTTTAGTGGCTTGGATGTGTCAGGAGAAGTTCGAAATTGTGGATGGAGGACACATGTCATCCGCGCGACTGCTTACGTAAGTATTTTATACTGTATGTTTACAACGTTATGATTGTTTTATTGTATATTTAGGGCAACCTTGGTATAAAATGTGATTCAGTATAATGAAATAATCTATTGTTCATACTTTTACGGTATATAATTATTATTATTTACTATTTTAGACCCAACAATGGCAAATCAAGAACGGCACGGTAATGAAGATACTTCTGTGATCAGATGACGAAAATTCTGATCACGTTGAAGTTCAAATCAAAAATTCGGACACAGAAGATGATGTTGGTCATGATTTAGACGGATATGCAAGCCCTGCACATGATGTTTCTGATGATGAAGAGGTCGCTGTGTTTTGTGCGGAAGAAAACGCAATAAAACCATACGTATATCTTGCCCTTTCCAACTTGCCCAGATCATTGCAAGTATATGTGCAATAGTTGTTGCGAAAATTACAGCTAAAACACTTTTTCTTAATTTCTTATAGTAGTATAGTAAAAAGTTGATATCAGTTCCAAAGAATTTATAGGGACTTGGTATTCTGCTCCTAAAAAGTAAAAAAAAATTTTTTTTGGTATTTTTTTATTTCATAATAAAGGTAATTAAACTTTTGTTATATTCAATAAATAAATACAAAATAAATACTGATATTATTATTATAAATCGTTGTAAGAAAATGGATGACGCCTGTCATCCGCGCGACCTCTAATGGTATGATCATACGCGCGACCACTGTAGGGTTAAAAAGTTATATATATAGTTAGTATATAGTTAGTTAATATATAGTTATAGGCGATCAACTTATAAAATGTACTCGAAAAGGAAAATTTCGTACAAATTCAATAGATACTTAGACGTTTTAGTGGCATGAACTCAAAGTTGGCATTTGCAACTACGGAACCCTACACTGTGCGTGGCCCGACACGCACTTGACCAATTATTTTTTTAAAATTCTTACTCTATTACTATGTCGCCACCGCCCCCAATAGTTATTTTGGAAATATTTTTCATGTACAGACACTTTTTTTACTGTTTTATTATATGTATAGATAGACGATCAGTATCGTAGACTTTCCATCTGTACAGAAACCGAAGAAGCATGGGAGGAGGTAGACCGCAGCGGCGGCAGCGGGGCGGTGGGCGACGGCACGTTGAGGGAGCGGGACCTGCTGGCGCTGCTCAGGGCGCTGCCGCTGCGGCAGCTGGTGGCCAACATCCTGCTGTTTACTCATTCTGTGAGTCCTTTTTCATTATTTTGAGTATGTCTTTATTTACACTTAATGGCAGCACTGAAGCTACACTGATACGTTTAATTCCTAGGTTTTATAATCTTCACTGTTTTAAAAACCCGTTTTTGGCTTTATTAAATTTAGTTTCAATTTTTTCCGGAATACTCGTATGGCAAGGAGCTCCAAATTATTTGTTTACTTTTAAGATGACGCAATGCAGATTTTGGTTGCAAGGAAACCGATTTTTCTCAACAATGAATGAAATTTATTGTCAGGTTTCATCATGTCTTTGATTTTAAGTGGTTTATTGCATAACACGATTGATGAGGTGTTCTAACACAAAATAATTAAACAAACAAAAAAAAAACTACCTTTATAAAACTAGAGATTCTAATTTTATTGAGGAGCGATCTAAGGTTCCCAAAGTTCTACATATAGACACTATAATTAACATATTGTTATAATGTCATATTATGAAATATATTTGTAGTTTATAAATTACGCAATAAAAAAAAAACAATTTGGCCGACTTTTTTTTCTATGAGAGATCGCCCCCCTCCCGTACCCGCGTAGTCCGCTTGCGGGGTGCGGGGTGGAATTTCAGATATTGAGATTAACGAGGCGTCACCATAAGTCCGTGTTGGCAGGACATAAGCAAGGCTCGCGAGCAAGACTGGTGCGACGCGGCGGGCGGGCGCGGCGTGCTGCGCGCGTGCTGCGGCGTGCGCGCGCTGCTGGCCGCCTTGCTGCGCGCGCGGCGGCTGCACGCGCACTACGGCAGGCTGCACCGGGTGCTGCGGAGGGTCGCCGAAAGGACGCTGCTCGGATTGGCTGGATTGCATCTGCAGACTGAGTTACTATTTATTATACATTTTTTTACTATTTGTATTTTTTTTAGATACTAGCTGCACGCTGCGGTGTTGTCTGCGGTAAAATTAGCCTATGTGTTAATCCAGGGTGTCAGGTTAATTCATACCAATTTTATTAAAATTGGTCCAGCCGTTTCCGCGTTAAGATGTAACAAACATACATTAACTTAAAACACTCATACATAATACACAAGATAAACACACACTCATTAACTTTCGCCTTCATAATTGGTGGCGCACGGTCAAAGTGACCACTACGCCGGCGGTATGCGATAAGCGAATCGTTTAGGGCTAGTTCGCGATGCGGATTCTAAACTCAAAAACACCGAGCGAACCAAATAAGGTTGGTCAATTGGTCATGAGATCGATGACAGATTTCTGGACCGTGCCCATTACAGCTAAAACAAAAGCATCTAACCTGCGTGTATAGCGACGATGAGGGAAGGGAAGATGGCGTCTGCGTAGACCACTTGCTCAGACGGTTTCTGAGTACGGCGACAGCCCCTGCTTGTTTGGGGATCGGAGAAAGCACACTGCACCACAGTTTAGGATTGTCCACACTTAAAGCACGGCTAATAAGTCTCAGACAAGCGATAATTATTAAGAAATACGATTCAAACTTGACGTAATGGCGGAGCCACGCTGTTTTATAAACTACACTATGCACGCGCGGAATTGGGCTCCACACGGTTGATTAGTTGCAGAAGGTAAAAAAAGATGCGATAGGCGATCTGGGGTGGCAATACAGCGGAGAAGGGACGTTTGCGTTGGTATCCTGGCGCCCTTTCGCGAGAGGAAGTGACTTAGTATTTTAACCGCAATAAACACAGCCAAAAATAAGTCAAATTTGTCTATGTTTACAAAAAAGCGTATATATTAATGTGATTAATGTCCTAGAAACCTCTTCATTCTGTTCGCAAGTATTCTTTCCATCTTCAGTTACGTTTTTTCAATACTTGTCAAAAGCTAGGTGGCCAAGCGTATCGGGTTCCTCTTGATCAATCCGTCTTTTTGGAATCCAGTGACGAGGGATGGACCTCATCAGCTTTTTCACTAAAATAATAAGAGATAAATTTATTCTACTTTGTTTTTTTTTACTTTGACTTCACTACCAATTCACCATTATCATCATCATTTCAGCCGCATAACTTCCGCTGCCTAACATACATTGCATAGGCCTCAAAAATATATAAAAAAACATAAAAATTAAAAAAAATAGTTAAGCTGTTTATAATTAATTAAATTCACCATCATCCGAGCGTATTTTCCCGGTTGTATCCTCAGTAATTATGCATCAAATTCACCATCAGTAAAAATAATTCTATGTCCGTGATACACATACGTTTTTCCAGAGTTTCCTACATACCAGAGATGCGCACGCGCATCCCGCCCGAGCTGGAGGCGTGCTTCGCGGCCGGGCTCGAGCTGTTCGAGTGCCAGGAGCTGCACCGGCTGCCGGCCGCGCTGCTCGCCGAGGACACTGCCAGGGAGTTCTGTTTGGAGCTCATCGTCAACCTGCACGGTTAGTATTATAGAATTGTATCGGGAGCGAGCTGATAAGCTCGACCGCCACAAAAGGAAGATCTTCCCTCCAGGCATAGTGTTGCGGGGAACCGCGGCTCTGACGGTGTATCGTCGGAGGTTGTATATATAGTCAGTTGCGACCAAAACTCTGAAATCGAGATGTAGATACTGCTGGCGCCATCTCGAATGATTCTTGTGAACTATGGTATCGCTTTGTTCATTGTTGTTTGTGATCTTTTAGTTCCTCGTAGTGGCGTAGAGGTCGCCACAGACTAAAGCTATTTACCCGTTTTAAAGCAGTCGCTAAACCTAGAGTAGACCTAGAGACCATACATTTCCGGACTCGCCCTCTGATCTGGGATCGAACTGAACACCAGGAGCTGCACCGACTGCCGGCCGCGCTGCTCGGAGAGGACACTGCTCGGAGAGGACACTGTTTGAAGCTCATTGTCAACCTGCATGGTTAGTATCACAGACTAAATCCTTAGTCGTTCCAGATATAGCCTTTACTTAGAGTATGTTAGCTCTACTGGAGCTGTTTATCACTGCCAGGGAGTTCTGTATGGAGCTCATTGTCAACCTGCATAGTTGGTATCACAGACTAATCCTTTACTCGGTCCAGATATAGCCTTTACTTAGAGTATGTTAGCTCTACTGGAGCTGTTTATACCTTCGTCGATATAAAAAAGACTTATCAAGGAAAAAGGAAGCATAGTCGATCAAACCTGGCGGCGATTGGTGGCAGAGGAAATGAAAACAGTCGGGCTGTTTTGGGTCAAAGTGAAGAGTGTTGCTCAAGACAGACCAAGATGGAGAAGCACGGTAGCAGCTCTCTGCCCCACTCAAGTGAAGACATAGGAAAATAAGTCAATACCTCTGACCTAGCTTGGCCCATATAATTTCACGCGGTCCAAAACAATAATACCAAAAAAAATATAGTGGCACTATGGGAGGGCTCACAGATGTGAAAACTTGGTGTCAGTAACGGTGTTGCAACTTCATGGCTTTTTTTCTTCCAAAAATGCTTTCTGTGCATGCCCAACGTGCCTAATAAAGTTTTCACTTCAAAAAACAGCTGCCCACAGAAGTGAAAATTTGGTGTCGGTAACGGTGTCGCGAGTTCAATTGTTTTTCCCATCTCAAAAAAATGCTTTCCGTGCATGCCCAACGTGCTTAAACAAGTTTTTAGTCCACAAAATCTCCCTCAGATCCGTCTCCGCAGCAGCTGAGCAGTCTGCCAGTGGTCCTACCTCCGCTGTCGTGTGAGAGCCGAGTCCGCGTGGTGTCGCACGTCGCCGCACAGCGCAGAAATGAACACGAGCTGGCCAGGCTCGTGTTAGAGTTCCTCATGCAGGTATGGGTGGCATAAGCTCGCACTTGACAGGCCGTAGCTAAAAATCAGTAAGCCACTCTTTGAGCAGCACGAAGCACTGAGCTATGACCTTTTTGGATTGCTGTAGCACACAGATACGTAAGTTATTCATATATGTTCCGAATACGTTTTAACATTTTTGTTTTGTAATTTTTGTTTTTTTCTGTATGTGTGTGACTATAGCTACCAATAAACGTCTTATTTATCTATCATAAGCCGTGTGGTTTCCGAAAGAGTAGAATAGGGCCACTCCAAATCCTCTTGTGGATGTCGTAGAAGACTACTTAGGAAATACAAGCTAAACAAAGCTTATAAACATTAATGAACCGTCTGGCCAGCGAGGAGAGTGTAGGTCAAATCCTCTAGCTACTCTGACCAAGTATGGCTCTGGTAGTACAGAGAGAGTCATGCTCCTGCATTGGAGACAAAGATGATGCTCCGTGCTTCGGAAGCCACGTATATAAGTCGTTGGTCCTAGCTGTTATCATTGTATGGCAGTCGTGAAGCTACGTCAGAGGCCTTTAGACACCAAAATAATTTAAAAAAATCTGACTTCAGTATTGGTCACTTACACGCATGGAAAACAAAAAACAATGTGTTTTCAGACTGGTCTAAAGAAGAAATCCGTCTCTTGCGCGGGCGGCTGCGAGGCGGCGGCGCGCGCGCGCCTGCCCGCGCTGCTTGACTCACACCCTTATCTCTACACTATTGCCTTACATCTCATCGCCGACATGAACCAAGGTAAGAAAATATAAGTTACATAGTTTTTTTTTGTTTGATTTTCACAAATAATATGATGGAAAACCGAGAAAACGAGATTATAAGAACTTTACCTTTTTGATAAAAATAAAACAATCTAAGTACTAATTTTTTTTAGTTTTATTAAGTACAGAATAAAATTGAAAAAAAAAAACTAAAATTAAGTTAACCTACATAAATTTGAACCTGGAACTCGCTCTAAGCCATCACTTTGTTGAGTTTTGACGAAATTATCGAACGAGGATCTGAAGAAATGAAACTTAGCTAGATCGAGTTTTTAGCCCCAGCTGATAGTTTAGTAGTGGATAATATTCACCACAACGTACCATTCTCGACGGTATGTTGATTAAGCTTACACTACACAACTTGTCTATTTAAATAGGTTTGTTTACAAAGAGAACTTTTTTCTCCTCAACAGTGGAATCCCTCGACCCGTCGTGCGTGAAGTTCATCCAAATCGACAAGTGGAGGCCAAACAACGGGGAACTTCTGGTGGTGCTGGAAGATTGGTCGCAGCGTTGTCCGCTCATGCTGCAACACCTGCTGCTTAATATCAGCTGCACGCCACACACGTGAGTTTGATTGATCGGAGAAAGGAGAATCAGGATCGATAATGAATTTAGTGGAGAATGAAGATTTATGCTCTAAAAAATTCATAGCATGCAATTTTTAGGGTTCCGTAGCCAAATGGCAAAAACGGAACCCTTATAAATTCGTCATGTCTGTCTGTTTGTCTGTCCGTCCGTATGTCACAGCCACTTTTTTCCGAAATTATAAGACCTATACTGTTGAAACTTGGTAAGAACATGTATTATGTGAACCGCATTAAGGTTTTGACACAAAAATAGAAAAAAAAACAAAAAAAAATGGGGGTTCCCTATACTTAGAAATGAAACTCAAAAATTTATTTTTCATCAAACCCATACGTGTGGGGTATCTATGGATAGGTCTTCAAAAATTAAACCGAATACTTTGCGCGGGAGACACTTCCAAAGTGGAAAAAAGTGTGTCCCCTCCCCGTAACTTCTAAAATAAGGGAATCATAAAACTAAGAAAAATATATGATGTACATTACCATAAAAACTACCAGCGAAAATTGGTTTGAGTATATCTAGTAAATAGTTTTTTTTTTAATACGTCATAAATCGTAAACGGTAATTTACCTTTCATTCAATCAACTCAAATATAAAAATTAAAAAAAACATACTACAAGACTTTTATATTATGCTACTACGGAACCCTTCTCGGGCGAGTCCGACTCGCACTTGGCCGCTTATTTTATTCTACGACTAGCTTAGCCTCGCGTTGTTACTCTTGCCTAAAGAAGCCTATGTATTGTCGTGTTAGCTTCCTGCATACCAAATTTACCAGCCGTTTGCGCGTGAAGAAGATACAAACATACACACACTCACTTTCGCCTTTACAATATTCGTATGAAAATTTTTTTAGAGGTTTTAACCAAATTACCATTCCGGGTACAAACTGCCAACATGCCATAATATGGGTTTTATCTCAGTAGATAGTCGGATGTCAAACGAATGTCAGAATGTAAAGTTTATTGAGAAAAGCACTCACACATACATGCCTCGGCGGGAATAGGATTCTCGGAATCGTAATTGTTTCAAGGCCTCGCTCACGCTTGGCCTTGAAAATTGTTCCTCCGGCAATACTCTGCTTTCCGCCCTCTGCAGTAAAGTACTTACTTCACTTATTACTTTTAAAAAAATATTTTTGGTTTCGAATTATATGTTACTCATTTATTTGAATAGTAAAAATAATTGATTAAAAAACCGTATTCTACTAACGTAATACTTGATTGGTCCCTTAATCGTTTAATTTCTTTGATTTCCAGCGGTATATGTCTACAAACTCAACTATTCCTGGGCGCCTGGCTGTGCAACTGGTCGCGCACGCAGCCGGGCGCCGACTGGCACTGGGCCGCACTCAGGCGGCTGAGACTCCACCGCGCCGCCTGGTGCTTGCCTTTGGACGCCCCGGACCCTGACCCTGAGCCTCCTGAGACGGACCTGTTCGCTACAGCGCACTCCTTGCTCGCTACGTCGTGGGGACACTCTATACCGCTGGTAAGTTACGTTTTTGAGCGATTAGCGATCGTGAACAGTGGACCGAAAAATTTACAAGTGACCGTTTAGTTGATACAAGAATTAGTCTCATTGAAAAGAAACTGGCAGGCATTTTTGTTTGTTAGTTTGTAATAACTATATTGTGCAAAAAAAATGTACATAACATTTGAAAGAGCAAATATGGTGGACTTATTCCATATAGGGATTAGGGATTTGTGCTAGTCAAGCTGCGATAAATTGAAAAAATGTTTACTCAATACTCATTTACTCTCGATGTTTTCGTTGACAATGTATCTAGGGCAAGGGAACCGAGGGAAGGAATGTAGGGTTAACCTAGGACCTGATGACGATTAACACCTTTTTTTTTTTTTTTTTATTCTAGCCTGTTAGGGTGTCCCACTGCTGGGCAAAGGCCTCCCCTTCTTTCTTCCACAGATCTCTATCCATAGCTGCCGGTTGCCACTCCTTTTTGAACCTGTTGATGTCATCGCGCCATCTTCTCCGTGGTCTTCCTCTACGTCTGCGCCCTTCTGGCACCCACAAGGTTGCTTTCCGGGCTCATCTATCCGGATGCATGCGGCAAACATGCCCCGCCCAGTCCCACTTAAGTTTGGCCGTCTTGACGCCGACATCAACTACTCCAGTTCTAGATCTCAGATCGCTATTACGTACCCTGTCCACTCTTCGTACTCCTATTATGCTGCGTTCCATCGCTCGCTGGCATACCTTGAGTCTGGACTTTTGACTCTCTGTCAGAGACCAGGTCTGTGCACCATAGGTGAGAATGGGCAGGATACACATGTCAAGGAGTTTGCGCTTGAGACACAGGGGAAGGTTGCCCTTCATTAGCGCCTTCATGGACCAGAAGCCCTTCCAGGCGTTTTCGATGCGGCGATCGATTTCCTTATCCTGCCTGTTACCGAAGCTTGCTACCTGGCCCAAATATATATAGTCCTCGACATATTGTATCTCCTGCCCATCCACCTCGATCCTGTGTTTGACGCTATTAGTCATTAATTTGGTCTTTGATTGGTTCATCTTGAGTCCAGCCTCAAGGCTTGCCGAGCTTAATTCTTGTAGCATTTTTTGCAATTCAGCTGCTGAATGGGAAAAGAGGACAATGTCATCGGCGTAACGGAGGTTTGACAACTTAGTGCCGCCGATGTCAATGCCTACCGTCTGCCATGAATCTGCCAGTTTCTTAAAGATCTCTTCAAGGCAACTATTAAACAACTGTGGTGACAGTGGATCGCCCTGTTTGACCCCTCTCTCCACATTAAAAGCGGGACCTGGTTTTTGAAGTTTCATTGACGCTGTACTGTTGTGATAGATATTTTGTAATAATTGGATGTAAGTATCGTCAATGTTTTGATTTTTAAGAGCGGTGAATATGGAATAATGTTTTAAGCTGTCAAAGGCTTTGCTGTAATCCACAAATCCTACATACAAAGGTTTGCGGTATTCATTAAACTTTTCTATTACCTGATTTAATGTGTAGAGGTGGTCTGTGGTGGAAAAATAAGGGCGAAATCCAGCTTGTTCGGGTGGTTGACTTTTATCCAGCAGTGAGGCTATACGGTTTTGGACTATTAACCCCTTATGCATAAAAATTTACAACCGATTGCTAGACCTCTTTTTAGTTAAATATGTTTTGTATGAGAAGTATGAAACTTATTATGTCAAATATTAAAAAGAGGGAAATTCCTTATCCTGCCTGTTACCGAAGCTTGCTACCTGGCCCAAATATATATAGTCCTCGACATATTGTATCTCCTGCCCATCCACCTCGATCCTGTGTTTGACTCTATTAGTCATTAATTTGGTCTTTGATTGGTTCATCTTGAGTCCAGCCTCAAGCAAGCCTCATCCAAAAAAGGTTTTAACTAAAATAGGTTTAGCGAGCAGTCGTTAGTTATAATGAATACAAGTGTATATAGTTTTTATTTTGTGTTTCGTGTGAGTAAGTGACCAACACTGGTGTCAGATTTTTCAGGCTGCCTAAAGGCATCTCACATAGCTTGAGCACTGCCATACAATATGGCAGCCGGGACCAATGACTTAAACGTGCCTTCCGAAGCACGGAGGAGCTCCAGGATTTTTATGCCACTTGTGGTCACCCATCCAAGTGCGGACTGCCCGGTGTCGCTTTACTTGCGAAAGCGCTAGTGATGCGCACTCCCGCCGGGCCACCGAGCTCCTCACCCTCAAGGCTAAAATAAATATGTATTCTAGATCTGCTCTCACGGCGCGGCCGCCCTGTGCCGGCTGGCGAGCGCGCGGCCCGTGGACGCGGCGCACTGTCTCTCGGCGCTGATGTTGGCTATGGCTGCCTCGCCAGACTCCATCGCTTTGGCTACTAAGTTCGTATACATTCACACTAATATTATAATTATAAAATGTGGTACCTATGCAAGAAGCTGACACCCTGGATTTGTCTGAATACATAGGCTTCTTTTTCCATGGGTAACACCGCGGGGCGTTGCTAGTTATTCGGTCAAGACCCGCATGGCATTAATAAATGCTACGTTCATTTTTTTACTACTGTGTCTGGTATTGGCGGTAAAGGAACGGTTAAGAAAATTGTTCAGTATCATAGACTGAATTCACCCTTAAAACATTTTCAGCATATTTTGTTCGACGTTATAAACTTATGTACATTACTATCACACAAATTTCTAATATATGAAATATTCCTTACTTGTGTTGTTGTCTTGCCCAGGTTCACAGAATTCTTCGACATAATGCTGAATTCTGGGCCGGGCTTGGTGCAGCGGGCGCTGGGGCTGGGCGGGGTGAGCGGCGCGCAGCTGCTGCAGAAGGTGATGCTGGCCCATCTGGGGGATGAGGTCGAGCCGTAAGTCTTCTAGTCGTGTCAAAATGGTAACATAAATAAATATAAATAAAATAAATATATAGGGACAAATTACACTGATTGAGCTAGCCCCAAAGTAAGTTCGAGACTTGTATTATGGGATACTAACTCAACGATACTATATTTTATAACAAATACATATATAGATAAACATCCAAGACCCAGGACAATTTGAAAAAGGCCATTTTCCAACTTGCCCTGACCGGGAATCGAACCCGGGACCTCTGGGTGGCGGACTAGCATGATGACCACTACGCCACGGAGGTCGTCATATCGTAAATGATACTAATATTATAAACGCGAAAGTTTTTGCGACTGCATATGTGTGTGTATGTTTGTTACTTCTAAACGCGCGAACGGCCGGGCCCATTATGATAAAATTTGGTATGCAGTAGGCTTACACCATTTATTAACACATAGGCTACTTCAGGCGCGGGTAACACCGTGGGACGCAGCTAGTACAATAATATAGTGACAAATCACACAGACTGAGCAAGCTCCAAGGTTCTTGTTTTGTTTTTGGTGTGAGAAAGTAACCAACACTGGTGTCAGATTTTTCAGGCTGCCTAAAGGCATCTGACATGTGACAGACAGATGACAGCCTAAATTAACGGTTTATAAGCCCGATAATTTTTTATACCACTTGTGGTCACCCATATAAGTGCGCACCACCCCCGGTGTCGCTTTACTTGCGAAAGCGCTAGCAATGCGCACTCCCGCCGGGCCACCGAGCCCCAAGATAAGTTTGAGACTTGTGTTATGGAATAATAACTCAACGATACTACATTTTATGATAAATACATGCACAGATAAACATCCAATATGTAGTTGTACATCAATACGACAGCTTTCACCACCAACGCTTCAATGTTGCAATTGTTTGTTATATTTCCCAGAGCCGACTACCAACTTAACCGGTCGATGATGCTGTCGACGTGGCTGCACGCGCTGTGGCGGCCGGCGAGCACGCCCGCGTGCGCCGCGCTGGCGGACACGGCGCTGCTGGCGACGCGCGACTTCCACAGGGCTTCGGACTATGCTATGAAGCTGACACAGGTATCGAGATGGTACAACTTAGCCTATGGTGTCCCATCGTTGGGCAAAGGCTTCCCCTAGACTTACATTGTCTCTTTCCATAGCGGTAGCATCCCATTTTTTACCAAATCATGAGAGATCGTGACATTATCGCGTTATAGGGCGACCTCTCTTCGCCAGCCAGGGACCCATTCTGTGGTTATTTTGGCCCATCTATCCGGATGCACACAAAAAAGATACTGTCGCGAACGAGATAAACGCAGAAAGTTCGCGAGCAAGAAATCAATGGAATGTCGTCAGAATGGTGCAAGCGAAACTAGGCCTTAATGTCCTTACAACATGAAATCTAGAGTTGTTGGCCGGTTGCACTTACATACCATCGCCAGAGTTTGTGACAGAGATATACTGAAACCTGTTGCGTGCGCCTCTGACTTGCCGGAGTCGGATGCCCTAAGTCTGTTGAAAATACATCTACTAATTTTTACAGGAAATGTCAAAAGACCAAGCATCGCAGTGGGTGCGACTAGCGAGCACCGCACCTCAATTGGTTGAATGCGTCCTCCGCTCTTTGCTGGTCAACGAGCATCGCCACGCTCTGACGGACCGACTTCTGGACACGCTGCATCTGCAAAGGATCAACAACGTCAGGATCAATGTAGACTCCGCTTTGCAGGTACACCTAACACACCTCGTTTGACTTTAGAGAGCACCGCACCTCAATTGTTTGAATGCATCCTCCGCTCTCTGCTGGTCAACGAGCAACGTCACGCTCTGTCAGACCGACTTCTGGACACGCTGCATCTGCAGAGGATCAACAACGTTAGAATCAATGTAGACTCCGCCTTGCAGGTACAAAACCTTACTTCTCCGTTTGATTTTGTAGCAGGTGTGGGGTGATATGCTCGACCATATGATGCCACAAAGGGAAGATTTTCCCGCCAGGCATGGTGTTGCGCGTAGTATCGTCGGAAGTTGTACTTACATAATATTATAGTTAGTTGCAACCAGAACGCTGAGCTCGAGATGTAGAATACTGCTTGCGCCATCTCGTATGCTTCATGTGAACTATGTTGTCGCTGTAGTTTTCTCGTAGCGGCGTAGAGGTCGCCACAGGTTTTTATTGATATACAATTAAGTATTTATTTTATTATGTACAGATTTCCTAATTTGTGTCAAAACACGCCTTTTTAAGGTACCGTACCCGTACGACTCCGCTGTCCGTACGTCCGTCTGTCAACAGGCTATATCTCATGAACCGTGATAGCTAGACAACTTTTTTTACAGTATTGTAGATGAAGTATAATGACGACCTCCGTGGCGTAGTGGTCACCATGCTAGTCCGCCACCCAGAGGTCCCGGGTTCGATTCCCGGTCAGGGCAAGTTGGAAAAATGCCTTTTTCAAATTGTCCCGGGTCTTGGATGGTGACCTATATATGTATTTCCAAGGGGTCTAAAAGAAATTATACCTGTTTTTAAGTTTAATTAACTATAAGTTTAACGAATTGTAAAACTATAATTCTAATTTTGGCAAATAAATTTTATTTATTATTTATTTGTTATAAAATATAGTATCGTTGAGTCAGTATCCCATAACACAAGTCTCGAACTTACTTTGGGGCTAGCTCAATCAGTGTAATTTGTCCCTATATATTTATTTATTATTTATTTATATGATATTACAAAAGGCCGTTGGTTTCAATGTAAAAGTAAAATCAGACAAACTGTGCAAATAATGACCGCATATAAGTCAATACTGCTTGCAGCAACTGGGCGCCCCAATTCGGTCGGACGAGCTGGTGATCCACCGGTCGAGCAACGCCGCCCTGCTCGCCCCTCACACGCATCCCGCCCACCTCACGCTGTGGAGGCTGTTCATGCACCTATACTTGCAAAGGCCGCCTTGTAGTCTGTGAGTTTATTTTACCTTTTTTTTTACTTGACTACGACGAGCTAAAAGGAGGGTGATGTATTTCACCACTATGTATTGTCGCGAACGAGATAGATGTAGAATATTCGCGAGTAAGAACTCTGCTGGCGAGATAGACTTGGAATGTTCGCGAGTGGAATCATGCAAGCGAAACTAGGCCTTATATTCTTACAGCATAAAGGCTAGAGTTCTTTGAATGGTCG
This sequence comes from Acrobasis consociella, assembly GCA_963555685.1. NCBI lineage: Eukaryota > Metazoa > Arthropoda > Insecta > Lepidoptera > Pyralidae > Acrobasis > Acrobasis consociella. The sequence goes on from OY743116.1 coordinate 2,610,575, forward strand.
TCGGCTTAGTCGCACTCACACATACATACCAGCGTCTCGATGTTTCCCGTCAATCAAAATACATTCGTCAAGTGAGGCGAATATTCGAGAAAAGTGTAGACCTCTGTATCGGCGCATATAAAAAGGCGATCGAGTGCGCGTCCCGCCAGTTCAGTACGAGCTACGAAAGCGATAACTTCGAAGCGAACCGAAGCGAAGGAAACCTACCTCAGTGCGATAAGTGGAAGTACCTGCGACTACTTTGGCGAGATACCTGGACCTCAGCTGCTACGCGACTTGGACTTGGACATCAGGAAAACCATCTTCACGTGTCAACGTTTGGGTTTCGTAGTGAATAAAAACCCTCATACGAACTTTGGCGTTTTACTCCAAATCTCGAACCCAGTTTCGTAACATTTGGTGTCAGAAGTGGGATTTGGAGATGCCAGTTCTACCAAGAGAAGAAGAGGATGCCACCAGGGAGGGCGTCAGGACCAGGGCCCAGCGTGCCATGGAGGCTCAAGGGGGCGTGGCTCAGGTCACGCCTACTGAACCTCAAGCCACGCCCACTGACCCTGACGCCACGCCTACCGCCCATCAGGCTCCGCCCACTGGACAACAAGCCCCGCCTACTGGACCTCAAGTCACGCCCACCAGTCATCAAGCCCCGCCCACTGGACCTCAAGCCACGACCACCAGTAATCAAGCCCCGCCCACTGGACCTGAAGCCACACCCACCAGACATCTAGCTCCAACCACCGGCCCCGCCCACCTTGGCCAGTCCACGCCCACTGACCACGCCCACCAAACAGTGCCACGTTTACAAGAGACGCCAAGCGACTCAAATAGTTTAATGCACCTATTAGAACTAATTCGGCAAGAACAAAAAGCAATGCGGCAAGAACAACAAGCAAGTACACAACGACTTCAACGTATAGAAGAGACACAAGATTTACGATTTGCACGCTTGAGTGAACAACAGCAAATAGTCTTGGGAAATTTCTGCAAACTCAACCAGTCAGTGGAGCAGATCCGTAATGATGTAGACGTTGTCGAAAATCGTATGACTGATCTGGAAAACAAGGTGGAAAATAGAGTAACCGATTTGGAAACTAACCGGTCTCCAAAAGAAAGTATTGCGCCTAGAGACAGTAGGAACGCCAAGTACATCCGGCTGTGAAACTAAGGGGCCAAAAGTAAAAGTGCCATCTTATGACGGTACCACATCTTGGGCCGCATACAAACAACAATTCCAGACCGTCGCTAGTTTAAACGGTTGGACCGATGAACAGAGCAGTAGAGAACAGAGAGTAGGAGCAGGCTTTATGACTTATATTCCCAAAAACAATATAATTTTAGTCCTTCCTTTCTAGAATATGTTAAAAATTATTCCAAAATATTTAAAAAAGTTTGTAGACAAGCCAAGGCAAATCGTATAAGTAGAAAAATAAATAATGCTCCTAACAAAATAAAAGAAACTTGGAATGTTATAAATAAAGAAACGGGTAAAAATAAAGCCAAAGAAAATATCTGTCAAATCAAATCTTGTGGTAAGACTATTACTAAAACTGAAGAAATAGTAAATATTTTTGATGATTTCTTTACTAACATTCCTTTGGAACTTACTTCTAATGTGAATTCTAGCCCCCAGCGTGCTGAAGCCTTGCTTAAGAATAATGTTAGGCCTTGTGATTCTAAATTTAAATTTAAGCATATTGGCCCCAAAGATATAATAGATGCATTTAAACAGTTAAATTTAAAAAAATCTGAAGACCATTGGGGCATGTCAGTTGCTGTAGTAAGCCATATCATAAATATCATAGCTGCTGATTTAGCTTTTATATTTAACGAATGTATTGATGAAGGCATATTTCCTAACCTAATGAAATGTAGTAAACTAATCCCCTTATTTAAAAAAGGAGAAAAAACAGATCCTGGCAACTACAGACCTATATCTATCCTGCCAGTTTTGAGTAAGGTGTTCGAAAAGATAATGCTCAATCAAATGCTTCTTCATTTTAAGACCTACAACCTTTTACATAGCCAACAATTCGGCTTTACTGGCGGGAAATCGACCACCGATGCGGGAGTAGCACTTGTTACTCATATATATGACGCATGGGAGAACAAAAATGATGGAATTGGATCATTTTGTGATCTCTCCAAAGCATTTGATTGCGTAGATCATCCGACACTTTTGCTTAAATTTCGTCAATACGGTTTTGATGATAATTCAATAAAACTTATAGAATCTTATTTAACAGATAGGCATCAGACTGTTGATTTAAATGGCATAAAATCGCACGGATCTAATGTTAAGATAGGCGTACCGCAAGGTTCAATTCTTGGACCTTTCCTTTTCTTGGTTTATGTCAATGACTTGCCTTACATGGTTGAGAAGCAGGCTGGCATAGTGCTGTTTGCTGATGACACCTCGCTTATATTCAAACTTGATCGACATAGCACAAACGCTAGCGCGGTGAACAGCACCTTGTCTTCCATTTCTGATTGGTTTTCTGCCAATAATCTCATGTTAAATGCGAAAAAGACTCAATGCGTTCGATTTTCTCTTCCCAATGTGAGACAGGGCTTCGTTGACATAATGATAGATGGTGAAAAACTCGATCTTGTTGAAAGTACTACCTTCTTAGGAATTACAATAGACTCCAAACTTCAATGGGGTGCTCATATAACTAAACTTTCAAATAGACTTAGTTCTGCGGCTTATGCTGTTAGGAGAATAAGACAATTGACAGATGTAGCAACTGCTAGACTAGTGTACTTTAGTTACTTTCATAGTGTAATGTCTTACGGCATACTCCTGTGGGGGAATGCAGCCGATATTCAGACTATTTTTATTTTACAAAAACGGGCAATTCGTGCTATTTACGGGTTAGGATCTAGAGACTCACTCAGAGAATTATTCAAGGAAATAGATATACTTACCTTAGCATCACAGTATATATTTGAAAACATAATGTATGTAAGGAAAAATATTTCCTCATACAATAAAGTAAGCGATTTTACAGATAGAAACTTACGTAATAAGAATGACTTAGTTGCCCCGTTTTATAGGCTTAAAACAATTAATAAGACGTTTATGGGGAACTGTATACTTTTTTATAATAAATTGCCAAAATCGATCCTTGATATGCCAGACAAAAGATTTAAAACTTATGTAAAAAAAGTACTTTGTGAGAAGGCTTATTATAGGACCGATGACTACCTTAAAGACAAAAAAGTCTGGCTTGGGCTTGACGCGGGTCCCTCTAAAAGTTTGTAATATAGGTACTCGAAAATGTCATAATTTGGTACATTTTGTACAAATTGAATCTACAACTTGACATTACTTTAAAATTTTGACATTCTAAAAATTAAATTTAAATTATGATATGACATAACAAACAAAACAATGTATTCTCTGTCCACATTAACTTTAAGTATTAATTTAATTGTGAGTTGACGTCCTTGGAGAAGAGGTGCAGTGCAGTTTGTTACCGCTTCTTCTGCACTAGCGCTTTGGAAGCGGTAGTAAACTTAGCTGTAAGTAACTATTTGACGTCAACAATAGTGCAACAAAATAATGACGATTATTAAGAGATATTTTAAATATCCTATGATAATAAAGATATATTTGATTTGATTTGATTTGAGCCATACAGCCCTCACTGTTGCTTTGAAAGGCTCAGCACTATCAGTCCTGGAGGCACTGCCTAGCTCTGGAAGCACCTTTAAAGAATTGATGGATGGATTCCTTAGGACCCTTGCACATCAGTTGATTAAGGCTCGTCGAATTCGCAGTTTTCGAAGATGCGTTAAAAACTACGCGTAATTTTGTAGTCGACGAATCTTGCCTGGTGACGGAGTGATGAGGTAGGTAGCATTTTGGTGTTATATTGCAATCGACCGCTGGCGTCATATGACCGAGCTCTAAATACTCCTTGATAAATGATTTATATTGTTGTAAAATATCTGGATGTCTATTTAAATTTTGTTCTAATTTGTAAAATTGGGCTACTGCCATTCTCTTGGACGAACCTAAATTGTCTTGAAAATTTGGTTTCATTGGCAGCCGCACCTCATAGCGCCCATCTTCTCTTCTTTTTGTGGTTTCTTGATAGGAGTCAAGGCATCGTTGATCTTCAACTGACATCTCGGTAGGCTCGGAAATATCCTCTAACTCCCAAAACTTTGATATATCATTGATGTTATGAAGTACGACATTGCATTGAAATGCCTTGATATTACCACTCAATATCCAACCTAATCGAGTTTGTTGGGCAGTCGTTAAGGTTGATGTTTCTCTACATATTCCGTCAAGCAATATGATAGCGTATACGTCTGCACCTAACAAAATGTCTATAGGACGACTTAAGTTGAAATCTGGATCCGCTAGTTTAATTTGATTGAGATAAGGCCAATCTGGCTTGGAAAATGAATTCATGGGTAATTTTTTGATTAACTGATTCATGATTAGGATGTCGGTTATGAAAGCATAGTCAGTAACGACTGAAGAACATTTGATACTAATCATCCCCTTTAGATTGCATTCGTTGTCACCTATACCTGCTACAACGCCCTTGCAGCTTTTACGTGGTAGCCCAAGGAGTTGAGCCGCATGCTCGGTAATAAGCGACGCTTGGGAACCTTGATCTAATAGAGCACGCATAGTGTGATAAGTACCATCCACTCCTTGTACTTGGATGATCGCTGTTGGTAAGAGTACCTCAGTTGCTTCTCCTGGCAGAGACACGTGTGAACTACTTTTGACCAATTTCCCTGAGTTTGCATTCGAGTAGCTGGAACTGCCCGCTCCTTCGTTTATACTCGCCGCCGTGTCCGATGTCGGCCGGCTTGATTGCGCAAATGCTTCGTGCAACAAGCTATTATGCTCCTTATTGCACTCACGGCAACGCTTTTCAGACAAACATTTCCCTTGATGAGTCTTCAAGCAATTCGAACACATATTGAATTTCGAAAGGAATTTACGTTTATCGTATGATGGCATATCGAGAAATTTCTGACAATAATATATACCGTGATCATTTGTTTTACATAGATTACATTTATATTTAGGGGTTTGATTATTTGATGTATTTGATTTTGGAATAATTACTTTAGCACTTGATGAAAATGAATTTTTGATGAAGTTATGTTTCTGATTCCCTTGATTGTTGTTGTTTTGTTGCTTATTCCCTTGATATTTTTGCGCAGGTATGTCTTGTTTCCTACGCGCTGTTTCTAATGTTGTAAATTTTGTCTCCAGAAAGTCCAAAAATTCTTGTAATATCGGTAACTCTCTTGGCTCTTTTACCGACTCGATATAGTCCGTGTATGACTCCATATCTAACTTCTGGGACAAAATGTGCACAACCAGGGGGTCCCATGTGCTTGTGTCAACCCCGAGGTTCTTGATGGCATTGAGGCTCTCTATGGTAGTGTCCAGCATGCGTTTGATGTGAGCTAGAGATTGCTGTTGCATAACCGGTAGATTTAATAATAGATTGATGTGGGACGTGAAAATTAGTTTTTTGTTGTTGTATCGCTGGTTGAGTATATCCCAGCAGACTTTGTAGTTATCAGAGCTCACATTCAAATGCTGGATCAGACGTTCCGCGTCACCTTTAACCCTACTCTTGAGGTACTGCATCTTTTGGGCGGGCGACATTGACGGATTGTTATGGATGCTTTCTGTGAAAAGATCTTTAAAAGACACAAAATCCTTATAATTTCCATGAAAGTGTGGAATTTCGAGGGTTGGAGCTGATTTTTCAATATGTGCCACTGACCACATCTTCCTATTGATTGACGCCTTCATCTCGTTGAAAGACTGCTCGTAGCTGTTGTAAGCCTGGTCATATTCCTTGTTTTGACCATCTAGCTCGCTGTCCAGATCCCAGTGCAGGGCGTCTATGGTGTTCCAGCGGGTCTGGAGCGTGCGCAACAAGTCTTCAAACTCCCATTTCTCCGAAACTGCATTTAGGTTGATTGATGATATGGTTCGATGAAACGCCTTGAAGTTACTGTTTTGTTTTTTCAGCATTTCTTCGTTCTTGCTGGACGTGCCCCTAGAACTTGTTGAAGCTGGAGGTTGCGAAGACGCGGCAGCTGAAGGTTGTTGGGGCATGAAAACCGGGGTTTGTTGGGGCTCCGGTTTTTGAATAGTAAACGTAGGAGGCTTCAATACTGGTGGCTTTTCTGCCTGTGTGCTAAGATAGTTTTGAATGCGTGACCTAATCAACTCATATCTCTCTTTTACTTGAATATATTCACCTGACGTAAAATAAATATTTGAGTCATCACCGAACTCCAATAAACTACTATTATTCTTTTCAAACTCAAGCCAATAATTATCGAGAATATCTAACCTGCGTTGAATATAATCTGGTGTTTTTCTTTCCGCGGAATCTTTTTTAAAGTTGGAGTAGGTATGTTCAATAGCCTTAGAGATTTGCTGCTGGTTGGTTAAGATGTCTTGCATGTTAGGCATTGTGAATAAAGAATAACAAAGGATAGATCTTACTTGATAGATCTGGCGTGACTCGGGCAGAATGTGATCCACCCACGGTACCTGATGATGGGAGGCCTTGGTGCCCCCGGTGCTACTTCGTGATCGGAAACCTTGCTAATCCGATCCTTGGTAACCTTGAAATAATGCACTGCTTCCGATAGGTTGCTGCGCGGAACCACTGACACGTTCACAGTTCACACGCGCACTCGTAACTTGATAACTTGCCACGTGGAAAACCGTGAAAAGGCCCCGCTTTACGGAAAGCTCGAAGGACCATAATAAATTAAAGACCCCTAAATTCAAGACCCCTTTGTCCAATGACTGAAGACCCAAATGACCTAGACATCATAACACCATCTCATTTTTTGGGGAGCGGTCCTACTTTAAACTTCTTTGATACTGAAAAGGACATGAGAACAAGATGGCACTTAACTCAGAAATTATTCAAGGATATTTGGGATAGGTGGCGTAACGAGTACCTCACTCAGTTAGCTGCTAGAAGCAAGTGGAGGAAGCCGCAACGTAATATCAAAGAGAACGACGTGGTCATAATCAGAGATGAGAACCTTCCCCCGGGAAAATGGGCCCTAGGTCGCGTGGTGGAGCTGCATCCGGGAAGCGACGGATACGTTCGAGTGGTCACCCTCAAAACGAAAAACGGGCTAATGCAGCGCCCCATCGTTAAACTGTCTATCTTACCAGTTCACCAAGAGCACAATAATAATCAAGATCAAGCGTCCTCCGATAATCAAGTACAGTCATCTTCACGTGAACAAGAACACGTGCCCAGAACCAGAAGAAAGAAACGCTATTGCTTCTCATCCATCGCAACATCTTTACTATTTTTCTTTATGACAATCATACCTACAATACGAGGAGCGTACAACATAACCCCGTTAAATAACCGCAGTCTTTACTTTGATAGCATCACAGAGATGCATTTAATACGAGATGACTGGCGTCTCGTTGTCTACTATGACACTTTGCCGTATGAACAAGGAACCACGGCCCTAGCAAAATACGTTGGTTATTTAGATAAATTATGCAAAAACATCAAGGAGAAATCACTTTGTGAAGGCATCGTATTACAGATGCAGCACGAGCTCCCTGAGTTACAATACTATAATGACATTTTACTGCATCATGAACCCCACTCCCGTCGACGACACAAGCGCGGTCTGATCAATGGTGTAGGCTATATTGCCAACAGCCTGTTCGGGGTTCTAGATCAGCATTTTGCAGACAAATATGAGCAGGATATCAATCTTATCAAGAGAAATGAACAACATTTGGCTGCACTCTGGAAAAATCAGACTTCAATTGTCGAAGCCGAATTAAACTTCTTAAAACGCATGGAGGGCGCCATGGACAAACATCATAAAATCATTGACGAGAAAATACAGGCAATCGACGATGCAGTTATTCAGATAAAAGAAAGCCTACAGAACATTTCAATAAGCACAGAATTTCTCAGCACGAGTATCATGGCAAACAACTTATTACACAAATTAAAATATATACAACAAATCTTACTAAATACAGTCACTAATATATACAATGGCAAATTTAACGTACACATATTGCCTCCAAATCAATTAAGACAAGAATTAAATATAATAGCTGGACAACTTTCGAAGGATTTGTCACTCCCAATTGATAATTACGTCTTCCCTGAAATTTATAATTTACTGGAAGTCCGTGCCAGAGTCACCGTACGCTACATCATATTCGAAATCAAGATTCCCCTAACTAACAGAGACGAGTTTGAAGTCCTGAAACTTATCTCAATTCCGTATTTAACACGTACAAACGAAACCATCATAACTCCAATTGCGGATTATGTGGCGATGAACCTAAAAAAGGATGCTTTCGTGCCACTGACCGAAAGGGAATTAGATTCCTGCTTACGCAGAAAACCTAAATTACTTTTATGCCGCCTTAGAACACCTATCTATCATCTCAAAGAAGATCGGAACCTTTGCAAGCCGTTATCGAATTCGAACAAGTGCGAAACAATAACAAGATCCTGTTACAACAAGTGGATGGAGATAAATAAAATTAATTCATATTTTTATTCATGCTGCGACCAGTGTCAACTGAAGTTGCTATGCGGCGATCAGGTTACCGGCGTGCAAATTGCCGGCGCAGGATTATTAAATGTAGATCAAGGTTGCATTATCAAGACAGCTGATTTCATGGTCTACTCTCATAAGTCGGACGATAGTAAACTCCACATCAGCTCCAACATACCATCACCAGAGATTTCGCCTATTAATCACTACATTAACATAACATTACCCGACATATCATCACCGAACAATGACTCCAATAACTCTACCAATGACCTGCAACTAATCAATATTCAAAAGCAATTGGAGACGATAAAACAAGAAAGTCCCATAATAGAGAGCGTCTCTCATCATGATATTCATCACTACGTGGCAATCTACGTGTTGTTCACGGCGATAGTAGCAGGCTTGGCGTTGTTCGTGTGGAAGCGATGTCGGCGCGGCGCACCCGCGGCCGCGCCGCCCGTCGCGGCAGCAGCAGCGGAGACGGGAAGAGCCCGTCAGCCGGCCGCCACGGGCAGTGCAAGTGTTCAGTGCAATCAGAGTGATATAGTCAATCAGTGCAGTGTCGAATTAAATGAAATCCCTGAACAGAGTGCGCGCGTATCCAAGCAAAACAAAAGCACTTCACCAGTGTTACGATCAGTTTTTCCTATTCCAAATTTGTAGTTAAAGACATTAGAAACACTTCATTTCAATAAGAATCAATTTCCTTTAACGTAAATCATCTTTCCGATCATCAAGAAATATTTAAGTAAATTTCATCCCCCGCCCGGGAAGATGTACGAGCTATCATCGTACAATGTCAGCATTTTAACTCATTTCATTATTACGTCACTTAGTGTTATATTCAGTTCGCAACTATCCGGCCAACAAGAGCGTCGCGCGTACTCATTTAACATTATACAATACATATTAAGTTTGGTTTTACAATATAGTTTGAACAGATATCAAGTCGTATCATTTAATATCATCATAGTGTCGGCAGAACCCGAACACCACATCTGGTGAAAGCTGCGATGAAACACAAGAACGTCGATTGTCGGCTTCTGTCTGCCTCTGGCCAGCCAATACCTGTCCTAGGAGAGACGACAGTGACAATATACGTGGGAGATTCACCATACACGCATGTTGTCATTGTGGCTGAAATTATGGATGAGTGCATATTGGGCCTAGATTTCATGAAGAAATACAATTGTAAAATCGATGTCGCAAATGGAGTTTTCAAGTGTGGTAATGAGGAAATTTTCATCCTTGGAGGCCCCACCGGAAAAGTGACTTGTTTAAACAAAATCGTCGTACCTGGTCGAACACAAGCACAAATAATGGTGAAACTGCCGTCACCTAAAACACACAAGCCAACTAGATGCGTTCTTATTGAGGATACATCAAACAAGCCAACTCAAAGATTCCTGACAGCAAGAACATTAGTCACTGGAAAGGATACTGCAGTAGTGAGAATAGTCAATCTAGAGGAGCATGAGATCATCTTAAATGAAGGCGATGTTGTTGGAAGATGCGAGGAAGTTGTCTGGATGAAAAAGTGCCAATTAACACCAAACTCAAATGCATTTAAAAACTCCAGTTGTTCTACAGTTTACGACCTTCTAAAAGATTGCAAAAGCAACCTAACTTATTCACAGAGCTTGAAGGCAAAGAAGTTGCTGCTGGATTTTGCTGACATTTTCTCTTCCAAGGAAGGTGATCTAGGAAGAACTTCGTTAGTTCAGCACAGAATTGATACTGGAAGCGAAAGACCTATACGTCAGCGAGCGAGAAGAATTCCATATGCTAAGGAAAAGGAAGTACAAGATCTGCTGGAGGACATGAAAAGAAATAAAATCATCGAACCGTCTGCAAGTCCATGGTGCTCCCCGGTTGTTTTAGTTAAGAAGAAAGACGGCAGCACACGATTTTGTGTCGACTATAGACGACTGAACGACGTCACAAAGAAGGACAGCTATCCATTACCAAGAATTGATGACACATTGGACACCCTTAGCGGAATGCAGTGGTTTTCAACCCTAGACTTGAAATCTGGTTACTGGCAGGTGGAAATTCATTCTAAGGATAAAGAAAAGACAGCATTTTCAACAGGAAAAGGTTTATGGCAGTTCAATGTTATGCCTTTTGGATTATGCAACGCCCCCGCCACTTTTGAAAGACTTATGGAGTGTGTACTAGCAGGATTAGTAGGAGACGCCTGCCTAGTTTATCTGGATGACGTCATCATCATGGGTCGAGACTTTGAAGATCATCTACGGAATCTGGAGCAAGTCTTGAGAAAGATACGGGGTGCCAACTTAAAACTTAATCCAAAGAAATGCAGTTTATTCAGAAACAAAGTGAAATATCTCGGACACGTTATCACCAGCGAGGGCATCCAAACTGATCCTGATAAAGTTGCAGCTGTGAAAAACTGGCCTACCCCCAAAGACAAGACAGAAGTACGAGCATTTATGGGATTATGCTCTTACTACAGGCGATTTGTAAAAGGATTTTCTGAAATCGCTAAACCACTGCATCGTCTGACAGAAGACAAACAGCCTTTTAAATGGGATGATACCTGTGAAAATGCCTTTCTCAAACTAAAAGAATGCCTTTGCAATACTCCAATCTTGGGATACCCGCAAGCTAGTGGCGAATTCATCGTTGACACAGACGCTAGCAACACAGCGATCGGAGGGGTACTATCTCAAAAACAGGGTGAAAATGAAATAGTAATTGGATATTTCAGCAAATCTTTGTCAAGGCCTGAAAGGAATTATTGTGTTACAAGAAGAGAACTCTTGGCCGTTGTGAAGACGCTGCAACACTTCAACAAATATCTCATTGGTAGATAGTTCAAACTACGCACAGACCATGCTGCTTTGAAATGGCTGTTACAATTTAAAAATCCGGAAGGCCAAGTTGCACGTTGGATTGAACAACTCCAAGAATTTGACTTTGTTACTGAGCACCGTAGTGGAAAGGCCCATGGAAATGCTGATGCACTCTCAAGAAGACCATGTGTGGAAGACTGCAAGCATTGCGTTAAACAAGAGACAAAGGAGCTTACGGTTAACATCACAAGAACAATTCCTACAGGGCAATGGGACGATGACAACCTTAGAGAAGCCCAGGAAGATGATGAAGATATAAGGCTCATCATCGCATGGAAAGAACGTAGTGCTGATAAACCTAGATGGGCAGAAGTTGCACCTACGAGCCCCACCACCAAAGCGTATTGGGCTCAATGGGACAGTTTTATCCTGCAGAATGGAATACTTTACCGTAAATGGGAGAAACCAAACGGCAAAGAGTTTCACCTACAGGTTGTTGTTCCAAGAGATAGAGTGAAAGACGTTCTCCGTGAAGTACATGATAGTGTAACAGGTGGACATCTAGGCGTTAAGAGAACATTAACGAAGATTCGGGAACGATTTTACTGGCTGAATTGTCGGGAAGATGTTCAGGAATGGTGCCGCAAATGTACAACTTGTGCAGCCGTGAAAGGTCCGTCAGCAAGAACTCGAGGAAGTCTACAGCTGTACAATGTCGGCGCGCCCTGGGAACGGATTGCAGTAGACATTGCCGGACCATTCCCCGTAACTGAATCAGGAAATAAGTATTTCATGGTTGTCATGGACTATTTTAGCAAGTGGCCGGAAGTATTCGCTATACCTAACCAAGAAGCTTCGACAGTAGCCTCCAAGTTGGTTGAGGAAGTAATCTGCCGGTTTGGTGTACCACTAGAAATCCACTCGGATCAAGGAAGAAACTTCGAGTCGCAACTATTTCAAGAAATCTGCAAACTTCTGGGGATTCATAAAACGAGGACCACTCCATATCACCCTCAGTCTGATGGCATGGTGGAGAGATTTAACCAGACTCTGGAGAGACATCTAGCGAAACTGGTTGACAAACATCAGAAAGACTGGGACAAATACATACCGCTTTTTCTCCTGGCTTATAGGACATCGGAGCATGAAAGCACAAAACTTACCCCAGCTCAGGTGAATTTCGGCAGAGAACTTAGATTACCTGTGGATCTCCTAACGGGGAGGCCACCAGAAGACCCATGTACTGTGCCAGACTACGTCTTCGATCTTCGAGAGCGAATATGGAACATCTATGACTTAGTTCGCGAAAACGGTTTACAAGCAAGTGAAAACATGAAGACTAGATATGACCGAAGAGCGAACTCACGTGGCTTTGAAGAAGGAGTCTTAGTATGGCTTCATAACCCGATTCGCCGGAAAGGAAAATCACCGAAATTACAAACGAGATGGGAAGGCCCATACAAGATCATTACGCGAATAAACGACGTGACCTATCGGATCCAACGTCAACCAAGAGGGGCACTCAAAGTGGTGCACATAGACCGTCTAGCACGTTATCATGGCAGCAATAGTGACGCTCGGGACGCGCGTCTTAAAGAAGGGGGCAGTGTCGCGAACGAGATAGATGTAGAATATTCGCGAGTAAGAACTCTGCTGGCGAGATAGACTTGGAATGTTCGCGAGTGGAATCATGCAAGCGAAACTAGGCCTTATATTCTTACAGCATAAAGGCTAGAGTTCTTTGAATGGTCGTCGGCTTAGTCGCACTCACACATACATACCAGCGTTTTGATGTTTCCCGTCAATCAAATACATTCGTCAAGTGAGGCGAATATTCGAGAAAAGTGTAGACCTCTGTATCGGCGCATATAAAAAGGCGATCGAGTGCGCGTCCCGCCAGTTCAGTACGAGCTACGAAAGCGATAACTTCGAAGCGAACCGAAGCGAAGGAAACCTACCTCAGTGCGATAAGTGGAAGTACCTGCGACTACTTTGGCGAGATACCTGGACCTCAGCTGCTACGCGACTTGGACTTGGACATCAGGAAGACCTTCTTCACGTGTCAACGTTTGGGTTTCGTAGTGAATAAAAACCCTCATACGAACTTTGGCGTTTTACTCCAAATCTCGAACCCAGTTTCGTAACAGTATGTATGTAGTAATGAATGAACTCAAACATTAAAGGTATCAAATGAAAGGGGTTCATTCTTTTTAAACATTTAAAAATATATTCATATTAAGATTAGTTTTGGGGGTGTTTTAAACACTTTGAATTAAAATAAAAGATCTTATTTTTCGTAGCTCAAGCAGTAATAGCATAATGTGGATAGGTGATGTGGCTAGCGACCCATTATTATTTTGATTACACGACAATTACCACATGCTAAACGTGGCCTTAGAATCTTATGGCCCTGGGCTCTGTGTACCTTATCACATTGTTAATGTGATCGCTGTCTCTTGCTCTCGTACGGAATAAAAAAAATCTAGCATCCATATTTTATTAGAATTATCATGTATTTGTAAAACCTATTTTAGTTATATGTTTTGTTTCGTTCTTTCAATGTCAGCAATTAAAAAGAGTAATAAGGACAAAACATATTTTGACTAAAATCGGTTTAGCAAATGGCAATTCATTTTTATGAATGTGAGGATAGGTGTATAGATAATACATATATTGTGTTGAAATTTTTCAGGCATGAAGCAACGCAACCCGTCGGCCCTCTCTTTTTCAGCGGCATAATCAAATCCCGCACCATGTCGACAATCAAGAGAAGACTTCAAGACACCATAACCTACCACCACAACGAGGCTCTGTCTCTCAAATCAATTCAAGATGCAGTAATCAAATCAGACGCCAATGAAGAAAGAGGGATCCCTAAATCGCATACGATAAAATCGACAAACGAGTTTCTAGGCGCGTTATCGATTGCTGATTTTACGGAAGAATCGAGTGAGTCGAGTGATTCGGAGTGCTCGGAGGACGAAGGGGAGGAGGTGATTGTGGCGGATTCTTCGCGAGAGGAGGACAAAGATGGGTACCATATGTACTGCTATCATGTGGCGGCTGAGAAGTGAGTGTTTGATTGATACTGTTCTTTTAAACCGCGACTAAAAGAGGGGTTTATAAGTTTGATGCTAATGCCTGTCGGTCTGTCTGTCTGTGTGTCTGTTTATGGCATTGTAGCTCTCGAACGGATTAATCGATAAAACGTTACAAAATAATGTCACTTATTACAATCATATCCATTTTTAATGTGATTTTAGATTTATTATTGCCGAAAAACTAATGATCGCTATATACGTAGCACCTTGGCATATCTAAAATACAATTACAAAGAAATGTTAAATAACTTTTTTTTCAACTTTCTTTTACATATAAAATTTGTTTGTTTGGTACGGACTTTAATAAATGATTTTTATTAATTTTATTATAGGCCATTATATATAAGGGTAACATGTTTGACACACAGGATGCTCCGCGAGTACGGCCGCTGGCTCGAGGAGGGCGACACCGTGCGCGCGTCCCCGCATCACACCGAGCTAGCGAGGTTCATCCCCGAACTAGTGAGTTCCATCGAGTACCTACCTATTCCGAACCCTTTCACCGCGAATGTCGGATCTATCCGACAAACATCGTGCCCATTGCGCGAGCGTCGGATGTGTCTGACAAAAACTTCTGCTCGTATTGCACATGCATAACTCAAGTATCCATATCCCTTTTGTTAGTATTTTTTTAAACATTGTCGTGCCCATTGCGCGAGCGTCGGATGTGTCTGACAAAAACTTCTGCTCGTATTGCACATGCATAACTCAAGTATCCATATCCCTTTTGTTAGTATTTTTTTAAACATTGTCGTGCCCATTTCGTGAGCGTCGGATATATCCAACAAAAAACCTTTGCTCGTATTGCACATAACTTAAGTATCCACATTCTATTTTGCAGGGTATTTATTTTGGATTAACTATGCCTTGCGCTGGAGGCACGATAACTGATATAAAGTCCCGCGGTGAAAGGGTAAAATAAGACTATAAGTTGTGGTAATAGGGATGTGAACAAGGTCATAAAAGTGTTGTTCTATTTAGTATTTTTTTCATTAACCTGTTTTTATACTCCGTTTGGTTTGGTATTTAAATAAATTTAAACAATCTTGATATGTATTTTATAGAAATATACACTTTATAAATCAATAACTTTGCAAATTAATTATGTTATAAATTACATAATTACTTTGTAATTTGCTAAGGTATTGATTTATGAAGTGTATATTTCAATAAAAAGACACGTCAATATTGTTTTTATTTATCTAAATAACCAAACGGAGTACAGTGGTGTCTTATATTGTTTACAATATGTAATTTGTATGGTAGGCATTGCAGGCAGCATGGCAGCAAGTAGTTGCACAGCGACGTTGCAACATAGACTGTGAACTACCTATGCCCGCACCGGAGCCCCCGCCGGTGCCTGCCCCGCCTACTATATTCGAGACCACAGTCAAAAATATTCTGCTAATCAAGGACAAGTCAACTGAAAGGTATGTATGTCTAACAACGACATCTAACATACACTGTGACCAATCTGCCCGCACCAGAAGTACTGTTTTCGAACGCGGGACTTAGCAAAACACAAAACGTGTAATTTTACAAGTTCCAAGTCAACGTAGTAGTTTAGAGTTTCGAGTATTTTAAAACCGTCGCTTCAGCGAAAAATAACATACTTTTACGCAGAAAATTTTTTCTTTTTCGATAAAGCCAACATAATTTGTTTATTGTCAGAAGACGCAGCGTGACTGTGACGTCTGCGCTCGGAGACGCAGACGTGAGGGACGCGCGCGAGCTGCTCTCGCTCGTCGACAAACATCTGCAGTTGATCGAAAAATATGCGGGGTAAGACTGCATCCGCCATCTTTTTGACTTTGACAGAAAGAAGAGAGGAATGGAGCCATCTCCATTTAACTCCACCGACAAGAGCAAGCTCTTAAATTACAAGAGGAAGACTATAAGAGATAGAGAACACTATCACGTATCAAGAACAGGACTATCAGAGCTTAGGGCTGTTAGACTCAAAGGCCATTAGTATGTTGTTGGCGAGTAGATGGAAAGAGGAAAGTAAACATTTCTTTAATAGTGCTTTGTCAAAATAACTTTGAGCTTTAATGTGACGTTTATAGAGTTGATAATGTGTTGATACGTAATGATCGGATTGGCAAGGGGTCCGGAGGTGTAGCTATATATTTACGTAGTTCCATACCCTATAGGATTTTATCTCAATCTCCCTCCCAATACAGCGCATCTGCTGAATATATTTTTTTAGAACTAAAAGTAAATGGTGTTAAGACGTTGGTAGGTGTAGTGTACTGTCCTCCTGAAATAAATTATTTTACTGAATTTGAAACTGCACTTGATTCAGTTTGTGCCGATTACACGCATCAGTTGATAATGGGTGATATAAATACTTGTCTGTTAAAAGACGATACTCGATCCAAAAAACTTCTTAATATTGTCAAGTCAGTCAATCTTTCAATTCTTCCTTCTGGAACCACTCATCATACTAGTTTCGGTGACACATTAATCGACTTGATCCTCACATCATCGGAAAATCTTATAGCCAGCCATGGTCAATTTCCTGCTCCATGTTTTTCACATCATGATCTTATTTATGCTTCGTACAAGCTGAAAACCCCGAAAGCCAAACCTATCACCTTGAATTTACGCTGTTTTTCACGTATGGACACTGTAGGTCTTCAGAAAGATGCTTCAAATATAGACTGGACGCCAATTTATAGTGCATCGACAGTTGACGATAAAGTCTCTCAATTTAATAAAATAGTTCTGACATTGTATGACGCACACGCTCCTGTACGTAAAATTAAAGTAAGACGTCCTCCTGCTCCGTGGATCACAGATGGTATACGCATGGCAATGAGGAAAAGGGACCGCGCATTCCGTAAATACAAAAAAGATAGATCTCCTGAAAACTGGAGCTACTATAAGGCTGCAAGGAATCGGTGTAATCAGATGTGTAGAAATGCGAAACGCCAATATTTCATTAACAACTTAGAAAATTCTTCACCTTCCAATATATGGAAATTCCTGAATTCAATTGGTATCGGTAAGGATAAGAATTCCGTTGCTAATATCCCTTTTAGCTTAAACGATCTGAACCAGCATTTTACAAATGTAACAACCATTGAGGAAAAGCTTAAACTCAATACCATTGCTTCTATTTCTGCCTTACCTGCGCCGAATACCGATGTTTTTGTCTTCACACCGGTCACTGAGGATTACATTGGAAAGGTAATCAGTTCGATCCATTCAAATGCTGTTGGGTACGATAATATAAGCAGAGCTATGATCATGCATATTTTGAATTATGCTCTTCCTGCAATTACTCACATTGTCAACGCTAACTTGTCCCAACATGCTTTTCCTTCTGCTTGGCGTAATGCTTTTGTGCGTCCTTTGCCGAAAGTTTCCGTCCCTTTATGTTTGAACGATATACGTCCAATTTCCATCTTACCTTTCCTTTCAAAGGTCTTAGAAGCCACTGTCCAAAAACAACTAACGGACTATATGCACAAATTTAACCTCTTTGATCCCTTCCAATCAGGTTTTAGACAAGGACACAGTACCACTACCGCATTAATTAAGATCACTGACGATGTCAGATATGGTATGGAGAAGACTTTGGTTACTGTTATTGTATTAATCGATTTCTCTAATGCTTTTAACATGGTAGACACTGATATACTTCTTGCAATATTATCATATTTTAACCTTTCATCCTCAGTAATTGGGTGGTTTGATTCTTATCTTCGTGGACGCCGACAATGTGTCCGTTCTGAGCAATCAGAGTCGGAGTGGAGGGATGTCATTGCCGGTGTACCGCAGGGTGGTGTGCTATCTCCAATATTATTTTCCATTTTTATAAATACACTTTCCCATATTCTTACATGCTCCTACCATTTTTATGCCGATGACTTGCAGCTTTATGTACAAACAGATATTGCAGATATCAATGATGCCATAAAGATGCTGAATGATAACTTAAATAATATAATGCAATGGTCTGACAGTTTTGGTATTTCAGTTAACCCGAAGAAATGTCAAGCCATTATTGTTGGTAGTAGAAGACAATTACCCCAAATAAATATAGATTCTGTGACACCAATTAAGTATGATGGTAAAATTGTTCCATTCTTAAATTCTGTTAAAGATCTTGGCTTAGTCATTGATGACAAATTGAGTTGGGTTACACATCTCGCGGAAGTCAGTCGAAAGGTTTTTGTCTCGATGCATTACCTTAACAATCTAAAAAACTTTCTCCCTATCTCAACCAAAATTATGCTGGCTCAATCTCTCATTCTCCCTATTATCGACTATGCTGATGTATGCTATTTGGATATAACTGAGGAACAGCTTAGTAAGCTTGAACGCCTCTTGAACAACTGTATCAGATTTATTTTTTGCCTTCGCAAGTACGACCACATATCCCTATATCGTTCGCAGCTTAAATGGCTAACTATCAGACAGCGTAGAAATCTACATATTCTCTGTTATCTACATGGTATTGTTTATAATCCTTCTGCACCCAGTTATATGACATCTAAATTTCAGCCCCTTAGCTCAACTCATGATAGAAATCTACGCTCCTCTAACACAATGCAACTTGACATTCCTTCTCACCGTACTGGTTTCTTTTCTAATTCTTTTGCCGTTACGGCTGTGCGGCTTTGGAATGCCCTACCTGATAGCATTGCGAGATTACATAGTCGTGATACTTTCAAAATGCAGGTGAAGAAATTATATTTGGAATCGGAATAGACTCTCTGCTGTTATATATAGATATATGTATGTATTATATGTATCATTTTATGTATATTATAAGTATGTATTATATTTATAATATATATTATGTTTATGTGTATTTTTATAAGGTATGTTTAGTTTACCATAATAAATCAATAAGTATGTGTATTTAAGGTGTAATATTATATAGGTATTTTATTGAAAATATCACAAGTTAGCTTGCTACACTTGCACCCCTATTCAATTTCTCAACATATCCCAAAGGCAAACTGGTAGATAATGCATTAGCATTAAGTTTGACCCATTGTAATCAATCAAAAGATTGTGTGCAATAAACTTAAATAAATAAATAAATAAATAAATAATGCTTTGGTACAGTGTTACGACACGACTTTCCGTACCTAAATGAAATATGTGTATTTAAAGTAAATTTTAGATTGTAGAATTTTAGCTGCCAGATATTGATAAATCAAGGGGATAGTGTAATAAAGGGCACAATTTTTTTAAATTCATATATTGTTTTTGTTTGGCAGTGAATGGAGAACGGAAGTGTCGCGTATCACCTCGCTAGACGAGCAGCTGCTGACTTTGGTGCGCGGTCTGCGCGTGCCGCGGGAGCTGCCGTCGCAGCGCGTGCGCTGTGCCAACAAATGCGCGCCTCGCACACTCGTACCCAAGGTATGACTACGTCATCATCACCATCATTATCATAATCGTTAGGTCTTTTTAGCACAACCCTCTCTGTACTACTAGAGCCATACTTGGCCAGAGCAGTCAGATGACTTGGCCAACACTCTCCACGCTAGCCAGACGTGTTGGAGAGGTCCTATTGATGTTTATAAGTTTTGTCTAGCTTGTATTTCCTAATGTTCCTAACGTCATCATCATAATTTATAAAATTCTTCTATGTCATAGAATACGCGTTTAGGAAGCCATTTATCAATGTATGAACCAAGGGCCAAGTACGCACATTGCGGCTGC
Organism: Acrobasis consociella; assembly: GCA_963555685.1. Classification (NCBI taxonomy): domain Eukaryota; kingdom Metazoa; phylum Arthropoda; class Insecta; order Lepidoptera; family Pyralidae; genus Acrobasis; species Acrobasis consociella. The sequence continues at coordinate 2,630,742 of OY743116.1, forward strand.
ACAAATGTCACGTGATTGTATTAACTTCTTGAAATATTGTGGACAGGCCCGAGAATGGTGTATTTCGACTGGCGCCGAGAACGGTATTAGAGAAAATCGGTAAGTTAAGTAGCATTTTTTCTTATATAGTTACTAAATGATTCACTGTTTTCTCAATTCATCATATTTGATTTTAGAGATTCTCTGTCACAATGACTGTCATAATAATGTTAATATTAATCGCAGTGGTTCCCGTAATGATAATAATAGCAGTGAATCTCTGTTTTTTAAATAATTGTTATCTGATTATTTGAAGACGCCTGGACCTATTGGGAAAGTTCGTTTTTTAGTTTGAAAGGGCATACTTGTCAGGTGGTCCCATAGAAATTTTATAAAAATCGGTTGTGTAAATTGGACGGAAAAATGGTTTTTAGTTTTTAAAAATTACTATACAGGCAGTATGCGCGTGCGTCAGTGCGTCGTTTGACGAAACCGTCGCTGGCGGTCGTGCGCGCCGCTGTGGCCTTACAGGCGCTTGCCAGGTACGTGGATATTTTTTTTCATACACCAGTGTTAGTAATTTCTGAGCCAGGAATAAATAAAAAGAACTTATGGTGAATAAATAATATACATCATGAAAATATACCTAGGAAAAAAAATATCAAAATATTGTAAGCGGCCAGTATCGCAAATAGTTTTCGATTTTTTTTCTTTTCTACAACAATTTGTAAGCGGCTAGTGTTGCAAATAGTTTTCGAATTTTTCTTTTCTGCGGCTATTTGTAAGCGGCCAGTATTGCAAATAGTTTTCGATTTTTTATTTCTGCAAGTATTTGTGAACGGCCAGTATTGCAAATAGATTTCGAATTCTTCCTCAATTTAAAGCATTATTGTAACTTCGTAGTCATTATAAATGTTATGAATACAAACACATACATACATAATATCACGCCTGTTTCCCACAGGGGTAGGCCTTTACTTGCTACGATCCTGACAAACCTCTTTTGCTTCATCTAAGCTCATAAATAACCTTCAGTTACGGGCACTTTTTACCTCTCCATACGATTATGACATAAGGATATAATTGTAACAGATGTATCGGGAGTGCAGCGACGGCCCGGCGCGCGGTGGAGCGCGCGTGGCGCGGCGTGGCGGGGTGCGGCGGCTGCCTGCCGGCGCACGCCGCGCTGCTGGCGCTGTTCGAACACATCGCCGACGTCAGTACCTGTATATACTAACTAAACTATCCCGTATCTATCCCTAATTAGGCTTACAGACCATTTTGGATCTTGCGGCTCTTAAATTTGCTACACATTATTCTGGCGGAATTAATCGGCTCAGACGGGAGGTCAAATTATAATTATCAGGTCTTTTTACTCTCTACTGCAGGAGCACGACCCTCTCTGTACTACTAGAGTCATACTTGGTCAGAGCAGCCAGAGGATTTGGCCTACACTCTCCTAGCTGGCCACACGGGCTGGAGAGGTCTCATAGATGTTTATAAGCTTTGTTTAGCTTGTATTTCCTAAGTCGCCTTCTACGACATCCATGAGAATACTTGGATAAATAAATACTAAATAAATCTAATATACCTATATGTAGACAAATGTTAGGGAATGTTTGGAACACCCGAATTTTGCCAATTATTAAACTCGAAGGTACTACACGATTAGCACAAACTGAACGAAGCCGAAAAAGTGCAGTAATCGCTTCAGGTCGATTTCGTTATTCGTCAACTAATCTGTGTTACAACACAGATTATTTGACCTAAGCAGGCAAATCTCAAGGCCGAAAGATTTAGAGTTATGGTGGTCGAGAAGACGGAAAACGGAATCAAAATAGTGATCGGTTGCTAGCCGCACCGCCCATTCCTAAGGGACGGCTATGACACTGCGCTCAAAAATTACAAAGTACGAAATTTAACGTGTTTCAAAATAAAAGTTAGATTTGTATGGAAAAGTCTAGAGATCACCTGTTCTTTTTTGTCTTCGTAGCGATGGATATGCCACGACGGCGCTCTATGCGCCGAGCTGCTCTCGCGCTGGAGCGCCGGCGCTGTCGACAGCGGAAACGCGCTGCAACAAGTTCTGTGCGGCACTATAGTAGCGCCGAGACGGCTGCCGGCGCAGGACTGGCCGCCGGTGTACACCGCGCTGCTGAGGGGGCAGCTGCCTTCTCACGCCGCCTTTAGTTACCTCAGCAAGGTAAGGTTGGAAATATGTTGGTATGACAATATTATTAGTAAATCAATTTAAAATCTGCACTCGCGCCTTTGTGTGCCAGTACCACTCTGCCTTACGGCACTGGCAGGATCACCATAAGAAAACAGTATAACTATTTATTGTGATGATGATAATGATGAAAACTTTACAGTACGGTAGAATCTGACAGCTGTTGGAAACCAATGAATACCTCCCTAATAATAGTTGTGTATTATAACAGGTATGGCATTTCATAGAAACGGAGTATCATTTATGCCTTCTACACTACATAGGAAACTATACATCCGTGCACACGTCAATGTGTGTGTGTTCACCTCAACACACTCAACAAGGCGAGGTGCCAGGACCGGGAACGGGAATCCCCCAACTTCAATCTTTATTATATTCTGTTTTTAGTATTTTTTGTTATAGCGGCAACAGATTACAGAATTACATCATCTGTGAAATTTTCAACTGTCTAGCTATCGTGGTTCATAAGCTACAGCCTGATGACAGACAGACGGACGGATGAACGGACAGATGGACGGACAGACAGACAGACAGCGGAGTCTTAGTAATAGGGACCCGTTTTCACCCTTTGGGTACATAACCCTAAAAAGTGTCTGATGACTTGTTGAAAACTTTAATATTAATAGTGTGGTATTATTTCAGTTCGAAGTGTCTCGCTGGGCGGCCACCGCCTCCCCCTCATGTCGCGGGGCCATGCTGTCTGCGCTGTCTACGGCCGCTACAAGATGGGGCGCCACGCCAGACACACAGCACCACGTGTTGTTAGAGGTAGGCACGCTACAAATTCATTTTTAATCGACTTAAAAAAGAGGAGGTTGTCAATTCGACTCGTATGTTTGTTTTTTTTTTTGTAAGTATCGCGATATCTTAGCCTCTTGTGAATCGATGTTAATGATTCTGTATTTATTTGAAAGTACTACAGTGGGCCAACGAGTTGCCTGGACCGGCCCTCTACCTATAACTTTACTCAACATTATATTAACATGAAAATGTATATTTAGAAAGTCTTTATTAAAATCTTTCTGAATGTACATTTTTGTGATAATGTTATCTGAGTTTAAGAGAAAATTCAAAATAGAGGCAGAGGGGCCCAGGGGTCTTGTTGGCCGAGTGTACCAAATTAGCTTGTCAACTAAGAAATATGAAAGTGTTAAAAGTGCCTTTAATCGAAAATATAGACAATTTTAAGAAAGTAATTTGATTATAAAAATTCTACGTTTTATCAGGATTTTTTTATATAATTTTAAACAAAACACCGGAAGTGACGACACACTGCAATCAAAGTTTAAATTTAGCGCTAATAAAACAATGACATCTGTCAACTGTCAATGTCTACTGTTTAAATTACCGTCTGTATGTTGGTTGTTGTCAAATTGTTGTGTTGGTAGATGACAGTGACAGTGACATATAATACAGGGGTGCCATTTTTGAAACGTGGAGTCACTAAACGAACGGTTTTTGTATGGAAAAAACCCGTAATTTAGGTGACATCGCGTTTCAAAAATGGCACTTCAGTACAGTACTGAAAGTGGAAATTGCCAACTTTACTCAAAAAATCTTCATCGTGACATCACTTCCTCAAATAAGCTTGACCTTGCTTGAAAATAAAGGTCAATGGGTTTTTTGCAAATATCTAAATAGGTAAGACCTTATTTTAAAATCTGATTTGAGAAATCTTCTCCTAGAGGCTATTCCTCGAAAAGGATTGCGAATCAGATCTTTTTGAAAATTACTTGACAAGCCAATTGGTCCCATGTTAATTAGGTGAAGATATGGTAAAGAACTTTGGAGATGTTTTTGTTAAAAAAATAATTATTCATTTCCAGCTGTATTTTAGTTCTGATTATTCGATTTGAAGCGGTAGTGGTCTAGTGAATTAAGATGAATCGGTTGAAATCGGTCCATCTGTTAGAGCGCTACGATTCTACAGACGGGTAGATAGACAAACCGACAGACATTAGTGTGAAACTTGTAAAACCCTCATTTTGTCAGGGGTTAAAAAGCAATGCCTTATAATAGTCTCTCTTGCAGCTAATCGGTGTCCACACCTCCGCTCTACTGTCCAGTTCCGAACTGTGCTCGTTCATTGCGCACTGCGCTAAGGAGAGCATCGCGCGCCGCCTGCCGCCGCAGCATTGGACGCATATTCTGAATAGTGTTAGGAAACATGCTCACGACTTGCAAGTGGACGAGGTGAGTTGTTCATTCAAGGATGATGACTGGGAAAAGTCAACGTTTATTTAGTCCGTCAATTAGATTATCTATCCATTAAAACAACTCAAACCAGATACTTTTTTAAACGTCAAACAAACATTTTCTATGGTATTTGTATGAAATAGTGTTTCAATGTCATTTCATGTCGGGGCTGCGCCTAGCGGTGTTACTCGCGGAAAAAGTAGTCTATGTATAAGCCAGGGTCTCAGCTTCCTGCATACCAAATTAGTCCAGCCGTTTGCGCGTATATACACACACACACACACACACACACAAACTAACTTTCGCCAATTTTTCTGCAACAATAACTCTAAAATCACATTGAAAATGTTTATATAGTATGGCAAGTGACATTATTTTGTGACACTGAGCTGTGATACTGATCGATTGGTGTATTTGTGCGACTAGCCAGAGCAAGATAGCATTATAAGAATCGAAGATTTGTCTTATTAAATTTTATTTTATTGTATTTAAAATTAACAGTTGGGGCACCATCTCCGCGAGTTGGGCACCTTATGGTGGGAGGCGCGGACGTCGCAGCTGCCAGCAGACGCGTACGAGCTGTACGCCGCGTACGCGCCGCACGTGAGCGCCGTACTGTCGGAGCTGCAGCGCGCGTTTGTTGCCGCGGCTGTGGCGCTCAGCTACGCGCCGGAGAGAGGTACCTTCACCTTAAGGCACAGTATAGTGCGGACGTCGCAGCTGCCAGCGGACGCGTACCAGCTGTAATACTTGGCCCCGAACTGTTCTTGTGTATCTTGCGATTTTTTAACAATCCTATATCAATTCCTTGACTAATTTGGCTCTTGTTTGATTTTTTATTGAACTACCTACGCCTCGGAGAGACATCTTAAAAATGAAATTAGTATATCATATGACGTAATAAATACATCGGGAGTTAATGTTTCATTTTTGTATTTTGACTAAAACTTGCTCTGAAAATGTTTGCACTGGGTGTAAATGAATGAATGGAAAACTTTTCATTTCACCAAAATATATCTATAGATAATTATCAACAATCTCTTCCAGGCAACCGATGGATGGAGGGAAATGTAGACACGTCAGAAATAACGCTAGTGCAAAGAAAACTAAAAGTTAAATAGGCAGGGATACTTTTTTGATTAAAACTAACGTTTGATACAATCATTGTTTTATTTAGAGAACGGATTACTCACGTATAGAGTCAGCTACTGCCGACATGTTTCTCTACTCTATACGTGAGTAACCCGTCTCTAAATAAAACAAAGGCAGGGATACCTTTATAAAGGTAAAAGACTTCCTCATTTTTTTTTCTACCGCACAGTTTGTATGTACGCGTGGAGCGGCGCGCGTGAGGCGTGGTCGCCATGGTGTCAGCCGGCCACTACCCGCCCGCTGCTAACCAGAGTCGCAAGGGAGGACATGCTTTCAGCGTTCGTGAACACGCTGCTCCAGACCATGGGGGACTGTCCTGGTGAGTACTTTGTATATTAGAGCGTTAACTGCTTGACTGCGCTACGTGTTCAGTCTATCTCTGTCAGAAACTGAAGGTGCGATAGAGACACGGCGTCATGTGACTTTTTCTGCTATCTCTTTCGCACGTAGAGTTTGTGACAGTGATAGACTGAAGACATCGTGTGATCCCGCTTGATGTTTTCCCGGTTGCATACTTAGCTGAGCTACTTCGGAACCCGGGCCTGCTTAACGGATTATGGGCAATGTCATGTTAAATTTAGTAAATCTACTAACTTAGTTTTTAACCTTTACCACAGGTATATGACACTTCATTATAACGGAGTATCATTTATGCCTACTACTACTAAAAACGAAACTATACAATACATCCATGCACACGGCAATTTGTGTGTTTTCGCCCCCCAACACACGCGACAAGGCGAGAACGGGGGAAAGATGCGGTGATGGAGAACGGGGAAGCATATTGCGCGGGACCCTAAGATTTTTCGTTCTGAATATATTCTATAAATTACATACTCCTGTGCTTTGACATTATCAACATTATAGTATAGGTTAACAACTAAATTAGTGTACCAAATGAAATGTACAATATTTTTATAGTCGATTAGTATAATTTTAATCCCTACAATAAAGTAATGGCACTGCGACAAGCAAGATAACGGGGTCTAATGGTAATATATCTGTAACTACTTATATGTTAATCCTCAGGTATAGAAGAGCACCTCTTAGGCGAGGTGTGGGAGTGGGTGTCGACCATCTACCTGTCGCTGTTCGCGCCGGGCGGCCTGCGGGACGACGACACCAGGGACCAGATGTGGGCCCTGCTGCGGGAGCTCAAACAGCTGCCCTTCGACCGCCCGTGGTTCCGGGCGAAACATCTGCATGTTGCTTTACAGGTAAACATAAATAAGAGACAAAATCAATGTGTATTTTCATAGCGTCATATTCATAAAAATTAACAGAAGTTTGCTAAACCAGACCTATTATATTTATTTATTTAAAAACTTTATTGCACTTAAAATAACAAACATTAATCACATATAATTATAAACAGCCCAGAAGGGATCTCCTCCAGTCGACCAGAGAAACAAAGGACAGTATTATTAATAGGAAAAATATGTTTTGTCCCTTTCCCTTATTTCAATATTTGAAAATAAAAGAACAAGACCAAAATTATTTAAACTAAAATAAGTTAAATTTTTATGAATATGAGGGATAGTTGTGGAACGTGGTCTAAGGCTTGGTGATCAAGATGGTAGCTCGCTTCTTCTTCAAATGGACTGTATTGCATGCCTTTTACTTAATTCTGGATACAAATAAAATGCTTATTTTATCACTTATTTTGGTTTCATTATATCAAGATATTGAAACTGATATCTCTTGACAACATAACATTATTTTTCATAGATCGCCCAAAAAGGTCGTAATTACTTATACAGTTGGGCTACGGGTATCATCTTCAGCACGGAACATCACTTTTCTATGCTGCTATCCTTATCTGTCGCTCAGAACCGCCATTCGCTAGACTTTAGCCGATGGCGGCTGTAACGGTAATTTATAACTTCCTCCTTTTTGGAAGTCGGTTAAAACATATTGTTACTTGGCGAAAATACGGCGCGTTGTCCATTAAGCCACACCGAAACTCATCGGGAAGTTTATCTCCTTAAGGATCCCCTTACTTTTAGACTTGTTGACCCTAATTGCAATTTCTTTTTAATTACAATTTTTCACCGTAATCTGACATGTGGTTTCAAAATAAAACATAGACTACGTTTGTATGGAAAGTAAGAGAACTCTTAAGAGTCCCTTACCCTGGACCAAACTACACTTTTCCATATAAACCTATTCTACATTTTATTTCGAAACGACATGCCCGATTTCGGTAAAATTTTGCAATTTCAAAGATATTGCAATTATCTAAGGTTATAATTGGTTTCCGACTGTAAAAATATGAACTTGAAATGGAATATAGTATGTTATATCATTTTTTCATCAGAATGGGAAACTTTTACATCCTTATATTTTCTTTCCAGTTCATAATTTTTGAGTTGGAAACTAATTATTATTCTAGATAATTGCAATTTCTTTAAAATTGCAAATTTTTACTGAAATCTGAGGTTTCAAAATAAAACGTAGACTTCGTTTGTATGGAAAAGTCTAGGGTAAGGGGATTCTTATGTAACAGTAGTACTCATCGGGAACAATCGTTCCAGATCTGCCGCGCGCCAGACGTGGAGATCCGCTCGTGGTGCGCGGCCACCGTCCGCGGGTTTGCCGCGGCGGCCTGCGTGACGCACGACGACGCGGCGCTGGCGCCGCAGCTGGCGGCTTTGCTGTGCCTATTCACCGCGCCGCATACACCTTACACAGAACAGGTATTGCATGACTTATTTTATTTTCATCTTCTATATCTCTTCTTCTTCGACTCTCCGTAAGAAATGCCGTGGATTTCTTTTGCATAAGAAGTTTTGTGTTGACTGAGAATAGTAAAGGTGTCTTCACCGACAAGAGTCACTATAAGCTCTTTAATAAGAAGATGAAACGATTTGTCATGGAACGCAGAAATTCGAATTGAAAACATGCTTTATTCATTACCTGTAGAGGTCTTCAGTTACTATGACATAAAGTTAACTTTTTTCAATCTGGAGATTCCGTTCTGTATGCAATAAATTATCGTATTGATTCTGTGGCTAAGGTTAACTTTAAGATATATTAACTAATTATCTAATTGGAAACATTGATTTTTCCCCTCTTTTCAATAGACTCTGTCGGAAGCGTGCAGTCTGCCGTGGTGGCGGTTACCGGAGGTGGCGCTAGACGAGGCCTTGGAGCGGTTCTTCGTGGAGCATTACGACCTTACACTACCGTACCACGAAACCTTACATTTCAGGTCAGTTTTATTTATGTGACAGGAGAAATGTAGTAGAAAGGTTTGTAAATCAAGAGCACGAGGACAAGTGCAACGGCCAGTCGTCAGGCGACCTAAAGCGGAACACGTGTAGCAAAATGTAAAAAAATATCATCACCGACTTACTATTTATTTTAAAAAAAAACACTATGCAGGGTGCAATTGAAATCATAAGCATTAATCTAACTTATTACCATACTCACGTAAAGGATGTTTTGTATGGTAACAACACTGCGATTAATGCAGTAATGAAAAAGTATCAAAATGTAAGAAAAATTACCAAAGTATCAAAACACTTCGAGTAGTGCGCGACCTACGAGCCGCAAGGTCAGAGACCTCGGTCGGATACAGCTGAACGGCGCGACCGGCCGGCATACAAAAGTAGACTTTTATTTACGTGAATAAGGTTTAAAGTCGAGTGGGGACGGGGACGTTGGGGACGTTCGTGTCACACGAACGCTTGAGGATAGTAGGTATAGGTACGTTTGAAGTAGGAACGAATGTTGGGGTAGTACGACGCGACGAAATTTATACTATTATAATTAACTTATTTTTCGTGAGTTTTATGACGATTTGTTTTTTTATTTATAATAGGCTATTTTTTCATACTTTTTATTTTCTAAATCTTATCGTGTCGATAATTCATCTGGTATTTTTATTTTCTACGAAAAATCATGCTAAATGGGAAAAAATAATATTTGAAAATTATTCATTTAAAATTAGCGCCAAAACGACAGCCGCCATTATGATGACGTCATACTAGCAAATACAAAGAAATATCAAACGTGCGTGACCCCTAGAGATGCAGCCGTAATCTTGTTTGTGACTGTCAATGCTTAAATTTGTAGTTTCTGCTTTTACGAAACCGACATCCATCGTTGTAAATCGTGAAAACAACAAATTCTAATCCAAATAAATAATTTTTTAAGTTTAAAGTCACATAAACAGGAATCGGTAGCTACCTGGAGCGTGTTGTGTTACTGTTAAAATGACGTCATTTAGAAACACAAAATGGTGGTCGGAATTTGAGATCACGTGACATACAGCTAATAAAACTAGGATTTCCATTTTAAAATTTAAAGAAAATCATACGTTTTTATAACAAATAAATATTATATTAGTGTTTCTTGTAGCAAAATCTATTGAAATAACATAATTTCTCCATTTTATATTGATAGATGAAAAATCCCTATTGCAGTAAGGGTATCTATCAAAGAGTCTAACGCATGTTAAGAGGTTTTCTTTAATATGAAAATGACGACTTTTTGAAGTTTTATAAGTCTTAAATTATTTTGTATCATGGATATAGTAGATACTTAGAAGGATGCCAACGAATTTAAATTCCAACCTGTTTATGTATATCGTTTAAAAACATACAAATATTGATGATGATTTTGTTGCACTTACTTGTTGACAAGGATCTCGATCGAGAGTTCGTGGCGTCTCACTCTTATCTTGAATAGTCTACTCTCTCGAATAAACTTGTATCTCGAATACTATCGACGAATTTTCGTTTATAAAAAAATCTAACCTAGCTGCCCGCTGCCAGCGGGGCAAGGCCTAAGTTACCGGCGATAAGGGCCGCAGAGACAGAAACCTCTTTATTTTTTTATTTTTTATTTTACGTACTTTAGACCAAATAACTTATTTTTTTACATCGCAGAGTGTTGTTAAGCGCATGCGAGCTGTCTCCCTTCGACGACGGCAACACCCTGGGCGTGCGCACCCAGCCGGGCGCGCGGGAGAAGCGCGCGCGGGCCGTGTCGGCGTGGCAGCGCGCCGCCAGCGCGCCCAAGCTGGCGGCGCATGCGCCTGCGCACGCTGCCGCTATACTGCAAGTCATCACCGATATAGGTAACTACCTGTGCCCATAGGCTTCGCTCCCTTGCTTTGTTTGCCACTGCGTGGTCGCCGTTCAAAAACTTTTTCGCCCCATTGAACATCGGTTTGTCGCACTGTGTGTCCCGCTTACTGCCACTTCAATGAGCTAGGTGACTTTTGTTCTCCTAAGAATTTCCTCATTCTGATTCGATTATGTAGAAAACAAGAATTGCTGATTATCAATCTTTTATATGATTTACTCACGTAATGTAGTCGGAAAAAGGCCGACAGTTTCGATTGTTTTACACGATTTTTACCAAGACGAGTATTACTGAGAACCGTGTAAAATATTCATATAAATTAATCTTAACTTTTTAAAACTTTAGTTTTAATTTTTTGTGTATTAGCAATTTTAGTTTGAAAACAGCTGTCGTGGATTAATTTTCTACATACAATTTCTTAAATCCGTCTGCTCTATAATGTCTTTAGTAGGTTGATCATGATCACTTAGATTTTTCAATAATTTTCACCAAAGAAGAATGACAGAGATCTGTAGACTGGTGGTACCGTCTTATAACGAAGTGTAGGACAATGAAAATATTACTAATTTATTTGTCTTGAATTATGTAATAAAAAAAGTAATTATAACATATTTCTACAACTTATGAGTAAAAAGTTAAATGAATTTAAAGTTAGTATGGGACAAAGTGTAGAAAGCATAACAAAACGTTGTAAATGGACTTAAATGGAGATAACAAAACGTTTTCACTCCTTTTGACACATCACAGTGAGACCTCATCCATGACGTTGACGTTGAAAGTGGTGTCAGACGCGTGACGTTGACGTACATATGATGTATTTTACGGCTCTGGATACTAGCCTTTTAGAGCCCATCCAGTGTTGGGGGCCCACTGCGTTTTATTATTGCTTGTCAGTTAAGCGTTTTGTTTGCACGATTTCATTGAAAGTAAAAGTTTTAAATTTCTTTATTCTTAAAAGTTGTAGAAAAATATGAATGTATGAAAACTAAAAGACTAAGTATCAGGCGTAAAATACCAAAAAATCAACACCCTACATCTTATATTTTAATGGGTACCACGCCTGCCTATCTTCTTTGCATATAATACTGCCTTCTACTATAAAATATTAGTCTAAACTTTCTACCAGGAATTTCATATTATTTCAGCACCTTACCTGGAAGGATCTCAGTCGGAAGTGGAAGAGCTGCTGGGGCGGGCCGTCGTTATCATGTGCATAGAGCCGGCCGGCACTGCCGTCCTGCCAGTGAGTGATACTTTAGTTTCGATTCGTTTCTCCTTGTAGAAGGCTTGTCCAGTAGCGGAGGTCCTGTAGGCCCTGTAGCTACTATAATCTCAGTCGGAAGTGGAAGAGCTGCTGGGGCGGGCCGTCGTCATCATGTGCATAGAGCCGGCCGGCACTGCCGTCCTGCCCGTGAGTGATACTTTAGTTTTGATTCGTTTCTCCTTGTAGAAGGCTTGTCCAGCAGTGGAGGTCCTGTAGCTGATGTGGTGATGATGCTCTTTTTGTGGTAGGTAGAAAAAATAATCTAGTGATCTACCTAAGTGATTTAGTATAGCCCGTGGTTCGATTTTGTAGACTTAAAGCGACCACCAGCTAGGAAGGCTGAACGATACTCTTTACAGCGAGACCAATGTCGAGGCTATGCCATTGATCTGCCGATTTCAAATAGTTTTTGCAGTGAAAACTTTGGGCATGCACGGAAAGCATTTCTCGACGACAGTGTTTATCCATCTATCACTATCTCGCTCTATGCTATAATATACGTAGTGTTAAAAAAAATACATGATGGGGATGTGCGGCATGGCACAAGTCTGTCGCGTGATATAAACTTTATATGGGTTTATTTATAAACGGTGCTAAGGGCTCTGTTAAAATCTGTACTAATATTTTTGGAAACAGGTATGGGAGAAATGGGTTGCGCAGTGCCCGAGTCGGTTGCGGTCTGCGTGCGTCTCGGCGGCGAGCTCTCTCACCGCATTCGAGGCGTTCGCGGCGCTGGCCAACGCTGCGGTGAGGGCTCTCTTGGCGGCCCCAGGTTAGTACGTAGTAATATCAAAGGATTCTATTTTTCTCTATCTCTATCTTCCTTTCTCTTTTTCAGTGTGTTAACATTGGCTTAGATGTTTCAAGCTGCTTTAATACATTGATTTAAACTAACGAAGACACAGACATTATAAAAGCTGATTACAGAGTCAGCTACTACCACGTATAGAGTTAACTAATTATATTATAAATTGTAACCCGTTAACTAATTTTAATAATATCAAAAGATTCTCTATTTTTCTTTTTCTCTCTCTCTCGGTGTGTTAACATTGGCTCAGATGTTTCAAGCTGCTTTAATATAGCTAACATGAGTAGCTGCTGTCATTGAGCTATAACACCGGACCACTGGCTTCACATTCTAGTGTAGAGCAGGTCGAGAGAAGGCGCACCTACATAAGTTTGCCCATACTCAGAGGTGCTTTACTTACATGCGTTAACGCAACGTATCATACCACAGAGCTTCTCAATATACGCCGCGTATCTTGTCAAAACAAAATAGCGATCGTATTTTGAAATTTGTTGTATGTGGCTGTACGTCCATGATAATTAATGTTGGTTCATTTTCTTCATCATGACACAGAATAAGTACTAGTACTACGTACAGAAGTCTTACTCAGCAAAGGAATTCAAAGCAATATCTACTCAATGTCTTTAGCGATATGGTTTAATTTAGCTCGCGTCAGAACTCAGCACCTTTTCGTTTAGATACCTAGAAATCCATGGCAAGCCAATTTCATTCTTATTACTCTAGACAAACGATTCACGTGATTTAATTTACCACTTCGGAGTGGTCGCCGCGCGCATAGTAATAGTCTAGGTATATTTTCGATACATAAACGGGGAGTGACAAAGGCCTGATCATGGATAGGTCGCATATTCAAGTAATTCGTATTTTGTTTAAGATTGCGGAGGTTGGTCCGAGGTCCGCACTCGCTGGTCAGCCTGCCCGTGGAGTGACGCGAGTCCTCTTGCAGTCCGCGCGCGCCTGCACGCCGCGTACGGCGTAGCGCGTGCGCACGCGCAGCCGTACCACACTTTGCGAGCTGCTTTGTTGGCGCTGCTCGCTGCTGATATCAATTTGTGAGTTCCTGTTGACGATGTGATATTCATACACTTACAGGATTACTGATAAGTCGACCTACATCCGTTGCTAGGTGTCTTATTGCATTAAAAAAAAGTTGATAGTTTTAGAGATATTTGACATTTTAGTTTATTTTATGAAAATCCACTTTTTCACAAAGCGACTTAAGAAATACAAAATAAATAAAGCTCCTAATGATCCAAAGAGACCTGTCCAATCCGTATGTCCGGCGTAAACCAAGACCTCTGGCTACTCTGTTTCTAGTAGTACTTAATTTTTCAGAGTTATTCATTTTTAACAGCATTACAAAGCTCGGATTGTTGATAAATTTCGCTACAAGTGGGATTCAAATCTATGTCCCTCGCATTAACGCCGTGAGTTTTTTCATAACATGTTTTAATTTGAATAGTACAGAGAGGGTACTGTCTTGTAGTGGATACTAAGGGTTAAAACTTTCGCATGCTGCTATCCTTTTCTGTCGCTCTGCCCATGCTAAAGCGTTCCGTCGCTCTCTCGCACTCTAACAAATGACATTTCTGAGGGACAGAAAAGGATAGCAACATAGAAAAGTGCTGTTCCGTGTCCGTGCTGACAAGGGAGTCCTAACCCTAAAATAGACTTGAGAATGTTTTTCAACACTTTGTTTTAATTCCCAGTATCGAAAACGCGGTAATAGTGTCTGCTTGGATCTGCCTGGCGTGTCGCAGTGCGCGGGCGTGCGCCGCGGCGGTGGAGTGCCAGTCGGCGGAGGGTGACGCGGCGCGGGAGTGCGCGGCGGCCGCGGCGGCGCTGCTGGCGCGCTGGGCCGAGCCGCCGCGGCGGGCGCTGCTGAGGCTGGTGGCACTGCAAGCAGCCAGCGATGCGCCTACGCCACAGTCAGTAACACTACTATGACTAACGAGCTGCGCCCCGCGGCGTTACCCGCGTCTAAAGTAGCCTATGTGTTAATTTAGGGTGTCAGCTTCCTGCGTACAAAATTTTATTAATATTAATCCAGCCGTTTCCATTCATCCATACTTACAAACTATCGCGTTTATAACATTAGTTGCTTGCTTGCTTTGCTTTTCGTGTGTGCAAGTGGCCAACACTTGTGTCAGATTATTAAAGCTGCCTAAAGGCATCCGACATAGCTGTACGACTGCCGTTACAATAATGACAGCCGAGACCAACGGCTTATACGTGCCTTCCGAAGCGCGGAGGACCTCGAGAAACTTTCATGCCACTTGTGGTCACCCATCCAAGTAAGGACCACGCCCGGTTTCGCTTTACTTGGGAAAGCGCTAGTTAAGCGCACTTCCGCGGGCCACCAAGCATCTCGTGCCAGCCATGTCATTATCATCATTTCAGCCTCATAACGTCCACTGCTGGACACAGGCCTCTCTCAAGGATTTCCAAAATGACCGGTATAGAGCGGCTTGCATCCAGCGCCAGCGCATCGCCAGACCACCTTGTGGGTGCGCTATGTGTCCCGCCCATTGCAGTTTCAACGAGCTAATCCGCTGGACTATGTCAGTGACCTTAGTTCTCTTACGAATTTCCTCATTTCTAAATCGGTCGCGTAGAGAAACAACAAACGAGGTTAGCCCTTTCCATAGTCGGTACCACTACTATGACTAATATATATTTACGCAAATCTCCCATATGACATTGTCTCTACATTTTCATGGTCTCTTCCTTCTTCGATTCTTACACACAGAGTATTTAACAAAATGAGACCTAGCTACGTGCAAGATGCTTTTAAATTAAGTAAAAAGTACCTGGGCGACCGAGCTTTGCTCGGTTACATCTCAAACATTACCTAAACTTTTTTAAACTTGTCTAAAAACAATGCAAAATAAATAAAAAATATAAACTTAAACATAAAAAAAAACAAAAGTAAGTCACCGAGTGGGATTCGAACCCGTAACACTCTTTCTAGCGGTCGCTATCCTTAACCACTGAGCTAAATCAAGGCGGTCGCGGCGCGACGAAATTAGCGACCATATTCTGCGTGGAAAGAAAAACGCATGAAAACTCGAAAACACGCGTTTTCCCAAACATAAAACTAATCTAGATCGATTGTTTACCCCCGAAAACCCCCATATACAAATTTTCAGCGAAATCGTTAGAGCCGTTTTCGAGATCACAGAAATTTATAAATAAATATATATACATACATACAAGAATTGCTCGTTTAAAGGTATAAGATATTTGCAGGGGTAACTTAGGCCATTATTTTGATCAACTATGTACGTTTTTTTTTATTTGTATGAGAAACCAATTTATTTTCGTATTTCGATGTACATTCATTGAGAAAGTTAAATATGATGGACTGAATCACCCGTTAAAATATTTGTATTTGATTAAAAAACACCTTGAATGTATGTCTTGGAGTCATTTTGGAGCTATATCATATTTTCCTATTCCACAGACACCGAGTCCTCTCCAACCTGGCACTCTGCATACTGAACCCCGGCAGTGAGACTGCGCTTCGCGGGTTCGAATCGGCGTGCGGCGCTGTCAGCCCCGCTGTGATAGGAGACGCGAGCACCTGGGGAAGGAACCCACGACCAGCCATGCTGCCGATGTTAGCGGTGAGGTTTCATCCAGCGCAAGAAAACTACTTCAAAGACGAATTGGATTTGGTCTCTGAACTTTGAGTGCTTATATAATCTCATCTTATTTAGCATGGCACCGGCGACGTTTATCGAGCGCTATCATCTATCAATATCTCGCTCTACGTTACAATAACGAGCGGGATGGCACTAGTCCGTCACACGATATAAACTTTATCTGAATGTATCGACGGTACCATGCTAGGGGGCAGATTTGTTGGTTTATCATGTTTGTAGTGGTGGCAGATTTTTCAAGCTTTTCAAGCTGCATCTGAAATAGCTTGATGATTGCCATACAATGATGATAGCCGGAACCAACAGATTTACGTTCCTTCCGAAGCACGCAGTAGCTCATATTTTTTACGCCACTTGTGTACACCCATCCAAATGGCGCCCAAACCCGGTGTTACTTAACTTGCGAAAGTGTTGTTAATACGTACTACTAACGAGCCGCCAATCTCAGTTCTGTCCAGGGTAATAGATATTGTAATGATTTGGCTCGGGTACCAAATACGATGTAGGTAACTGTTGTGGAAATTAATCCATGACTTATTTCAAACATCTCAAGAGAACTAGTCATAGGGCTAGACTCGACTGAAGATGTAAGCAGTGTAAAATAATCAATAGCGTTCTGTTATTATTTTAAAAATCTATAATTATCTCTTTCGATGTATCTATTCCCATGCTGGTCTGGGAGAAACGAAATAACTTAGAATGTACCAGCTGCTTCTCTTCCCGCGCCGATCGTAAAAGCCGATCGAGGGAATGGGCAAAAATGCGAATCATTTTAACAGGCGATGCGGCTAGCAACCCGTCACTGTATTGATTGCTTTTCCATCTTCTCGCCCACCATGACGCGCTAAAAGTGGCTTTTGAGTCTTGCGGCCCTGGGCTCTGCATAGAACCGCAAGACCCAAAATGCTCTGTCTGCCCCATTAGGGATAAAGACGTGATAGTATGTATGTATGTATGTATGTATGTATCTATATAAATTGTTATTGGTTATTAAGACTGGTATAGTTCAGTGGAGCCTGGCCCATATTGTCCTTTGTTTAATTAGTTAAAATTATATACATAATTATTTGTAATACTTAGCATTTTAATTTGTCTAATGGCTACAGAGGATGCCGTCAGGCGACATAAGAGGTGTAGGTAAGTTTTATTAGTAGTAGTTTAGATAGGTCGTTTGTCGAGGAAGGCTATAGGCTATATTGCATCACGCCCGCGACTTCACTCGTGTGGTTATCGCGGGCGAAGCCGCGCGCTGCCTGTAGTATTTTATATACATAAACGCTCTTCGGGATATCGTGATATTTTTCCAAGCATTGTAAGGCTATTTAAATCAATAAATAAAACAAGTTATAAATAAAACATTGTTTATAATGTAATTAAAAACAAGCTTTTTAAAAACAAGCTTTGTATGCTTGTAAATTTTTTTTTTTTGACAACGAGTTTATTGTAGTTACTAGTTGATAAAATGTCTATTATTTAAACTTGTTTATCTGTTACTGTATGATTGTAAACCCTGCCTTTATATGAAATGAAATTGGTTTACAATTTTACGGTTTGACGTGGAAATATTATAAACTATCGAAATTTAATACGTTATAGTGTAAGTAGTTCTGTATAGTTTACAATTAATCGATTAATGATTTACCGCTGTACACTATCCCATATAATAATTTCTAATAATTTGCGTCCCGAATTTATGGTCGCTTACATCGTTTGTTATACATTAAAAAAGGGTATCTTCTTCTTCTTATATTTAAGAGCTGGGCTCTTGTCGGTGGAGTGCTTTTCATGTCTCTCTTCCTTCCGCTAAGTAAAGGGTAGTGCTATATATCACATGCCATAATCGTTTTAGGCAGTCAGTCTATTTATAGAAGATAATATGGATAGATGCTTTTAAAACACTTTAAATCTTGTACGATGCACAGTTGAATTAAATGTAAACCCATCAAAAACATAAATGTGGAAATAAAAATAGGAAACAAGTTTTTCGAAAAAGGGAACCAAATTTTAATATAATTTAAATTAATTGTAATTAAATGTACGTATGTTAATAAATGTAATTAGTATTTAATGTTATGGCATCACTTAGTATTTAAAATCCTCTTCCATTTTGTGTAACTTTGAAGTCTACTTAATAGGTGGGGTGGAATTTCAAAATGTCGAAATTTGGATTTGATATTATGATGTGGGTGGTCGGCCTCTCTTCTATAAAGTTTGTTTTTATGGTATTAAATAAAGTGTACCCCATGCAAAGTCTTCAAAAATCATGTACATAATAGCATAGAGTACTATACATCTTGGAAGGGATATGCCCATAATAAATCAAACCTCGCGGGCTATACGATCAAACTCAGCAGATCCATCATGGATCTAGTGAGATATTATTTTCTCAGTAGATCCAAGGTTTAAGGTACTCCTCACTATAGTATAATGATAATAAAAACAAAACAAAATAAAAAATATAAAATGCCCGGGCACACTTTCGTATGGCCGATTTTTTTTACTGATTTTTAATTTCATTATAGTGATCTAGTACCTATAGCCCCTGGTTTGATGTTTTACGGGTATGTACCTTCCACTTTGTATAACAGCGTAAATAATAGGTATAAGTAGGTTAAATAAATATATATGCTCAAAAAGCCATGTCATTTTTGTATGAATAAAACAAATTATGTATAATGACTTAGTTTTATTTCGAAGACGTGATTTATTTACATGACTAGTTCAAAACATATATAATGTAAATACAGTCGATATATATTTGTGAGTGGTTAAGCAAAAAGACACCTGAAGGGAAAATAATTGATCTGGGATGTTTACATCCAATCGAATTGTAAATCCCAGATCAATTTTTCCCTGACGTCCGTTTATGAGTAACCAATTCATAATTGAAGGATTGAAACGGCCCTTTCCTATGAGAACTATGACGGGACTTTGAAAAAAATTACTTTCTCATATACTTAGTTCAGCTGACGGAAAGCGGTGGTAGCTATGCTGTTATAAGCCATAAGTTCGATCCTTACTAGGCGCGACTTGTACCTCGAGTTTATACTCATGTACGGTAATTTTCAATTTACCACTTCTAGTGAAGGAAAACTTCTTGGAGATACGCACAAACTAGTTTACTAGTGAGTATTAATGATTGAGCTACGATGCTTTTAAGCAGCTCGAAATGTGCGAACTTTTCGTAATTACGATAGTAATTATATTATCTTTGTCATAAGTTCTTTATCTTGCAATTATTTTTTCGTGTTGAACCAGAACTTCAGTAATGCACATGGGACGCTATCTAAACCATAACTGAATTTATCTATTAGATAAATGTCAGGCGTCAACGTCCAGATAGTATCTCCGATAATTTTCACGTGTTATTTGCCTACTGTTAGCCATTTTCAAGTGGTGGATAGCATGTAAACTAGAGCAATATGACCGATACTTGACTTTTATCTGCCTAAGGAGACCTCTTTACACCGTATAGAACTCCACTGCTGGACTAAAGGCTTCTCCCAACATAGGGCGGATTTTCCCAAAATTACCAAGCTGTGCAGGCGGGTTGGTAATCGCGCAAGATGGTATAAAGACTTAAGGAGGTAGGGGTAATTAAATAATGGGCAGAAGCGCCCTCGCAAAGACTTTACAAGCACGTACTTTACGTACTTTTGTTCCTTTTACATTTTGTACATATAAATAAACTTTGCTTATTAGTTAAGGGTTAACAAGTAATTATAAAAAAACCCAACACCCTTTTTATATTTATACCCAGTGTCACTCTCAGAGTCAAAAACAAATCTACCTCCTTCTAACCTCACCCTCCTAACGCTGTCGAGAAAAAAATGTACATATATAATAACAATAAAAACATTTATTCAGTTATGTTAGTAATGCATAACGAGTCAACACAGTCTAAGTTATATAGTATAAGCTACATAGTAGCTCTCCTCTCTACATAGCAACCCCCTTCCCCCTTTCCCCAGGTAACCAGTTACACTAAAAGTATGATTTCTGGCAGTCTAATTGTCAACACGAGGGACAACCTCAATATAAACAAGAATCATTTGGTCTTAACTGGCGCTAGTCTCTTTCCATGGTAATGTATGACAAGTGCCAACACAGCCGACGCTACGGCAACAGAGCTCATTTTCTCGACACTAAGTCTGCCCCCCCACAGCCAACCTTGGGGCAGCCAGCTGACTGAGTGGATGACGTCCAGAATCGCCTTGCTGGTCACGAAACTCGCTTGCCGGTACCGCGCTGGGGCGCATTTGGTGCGTTCAGGCGACTTCAAAGCTAGGGCGCTTGCGTGCAGCGCTCTGATTGATCTGTAAAAATCATCATCATCATCAGCTCTCTTCATCTCCACTGCAGGAGCACGACCCTCTCTGTACTACCAGAGATACTTGGCTAGAGCAGCCAGAGGACTTGGCCTGCACTCTCCACGCTGGCCAGACGGGTTGAAGAGGATGATTATAATTATTGATGTTTATAAGCTTTGTTTAGCTGTAAAAATATTAGGTTGTATTCTCAGAAGTTTTCCCTTATGTGAAAGTGTCATAAGAGGCAACTAAGGTATAGGTACCTAACGGAGAATGGGCAGCAGGGCCCTTTATGCAACGAAGAAAGATTTTTTAGCAAACGATAGGACAAGTTGAGAAGTTGTAGGTAGATAAAAGGACAGGAGCAAACAGCGTTAAGCAACTCTCGGAAACTATGAACTCCATATCCTTTATCAACAAAATCGTTATCATGTGTGTAACATTGGCCTAACCTTGCCACGATAACAATAAGCTTGTCAATTGTATAATACAGTATTATCACAGATTTTTACCTACCTTTATGATATATTAATTACTGACATATTATTGAAAACAACAATATTGCACCTTTTTGGCTGCAATCAAACTGCAGTCTGTATGTCTAGAGCCTAATAGGCAAGTATATACTGAATGCCATTTATGCAGAAAGCTAGTTAACGCCATATTCCAGTAGGTACAATGAAGAGCTCGGCGGCCCGGCGGGAGTGCGCATTACTAGCGCTTTGGCAAGTAAAGGGGCGTGGTCCGCACCTTGATGGGTGATGGGTGACAAGTGGCCTAAAAAATTCTCGAGCTCCTCCATGCTTGGGAAGGCACGTACAAGCTGTTGATTACGGCTATCATCATTGTAGATAGTAGTCGTCAAGCTATGTCAGATGCATTTAGGCAGCCTGCAAAATCTGATACCAAAATGTACACTTAGTACTTACCTACCTGACAAGGCCAACAAAGGCAGACAGCGACCAGAACAGCTGAGCAGTCCGCGCGGTGTAGTCTCTTTAGAGAGTACTAAAACGCCGGTGTCCATCAACCAATCCACTTTCTCGGTAGACTAGGTCTACAAAAGCTACATTCCAGTAGGCATAAAGAGGCACACATAGTACTACCTACCTAATAAAGCCAACGAAGGCAGACAGCGACCAGAACAGCTTGTGCGCAGTTCGCGCGTTGTAGTCCATCTCTTTAGAGAGCACTAGCATGCCGGTGTCCATCCACCAGATCACTTTCTCTTTATGCTAGTTCTACTAGATCTACATTCCAGTAAGTATAAAGAACCACACTTAGCACTACCTACCTGATAAAGCCAACGAAGGCAGACAGCGACCAGAAAAGCTTGTGCGCAGTCCGCGCGTTGTAGTCCATCTCTTTAGAGAGCACTAGCACGCCGGTGTCCATCAACCAGACCACTTTCTCGGCTTGGAGGTACGCCAGGGTGAAGACTCCGCTGGCCACGCCGAGTGAGCCCCATAAGGGACCATCCTGTGTAAACAAAGAATAGTTAAATTGAGGATTGGTTTTACTAGTCCAGTTGGGTTTGTCCAATGATTGCGAGAGAGACTTTGCTGTACCCAAAGAACAATAATCATAGAACAGGCTCACTTTAACTTGACTCAATGGACCCATTGAACAGCCGAACTTTATCTTGCGTTGAAAATGAAAATGTTTTATTTTTCTTTTTTGCGTAGTGCAATGAAGATTGTATAACGACTCGTATTACTTAGTTCTATTTTGTTCTAGATTGATTCCTTAAGAGAAGTAATTAACATGTATGTATGTTTTTAATCAGGGTGTACCTAACTCAGAGGCGTGCACAAAAAATATTTTTTACATGGTAGACACTATCATAACTACATTATTAGAACGGCTTTATATCGAGCAAAATACATTTCTCGCTTGTATCCGACCTCAGTCAGGGTAGACAAATTTTAACTGTCTGTATGAAATGCACGCGACTGGTGTACCTCAAGGAAGCATAATTACGCCAACGCATTTTTCAAATACAATATTACTCTATATAAATTCTTCTTTACGTAAGTAAATACTAGCCTGTTTCCCGAGTCCGTACGTCGTCAATGCCTTGATCGCCGCCGCGTCGTCAAAGAGGCGCAGGGTGGCGCGCGCGGTGGCGAGGCGCGCGCTCGCCGTCAGCAGGTCGTCGCGCCGCGCCGTCGCGCCCCATAGCTTGAGGACGTAGCTCGTTAGGGACACTACCTGCGGAAGCAAGTTAGTGATTAAAGGTAGACTATTGGGACAAAAATTCCTATCAGTCCAACTGGTAGAACAAACTTGGTAGGGCTACTGGGACTAGCTCGAATCTTCTGTGAGCAAACTTTCAAATATTGATATGGTTAGCAGTTTCCTTAAAATATTTACATGATTATTAATGTCCTCTGGCTGCTTAGGCCAAGTATGTCGTTGGTAGTCCGTAGTACAGAGAGGATCGTGCTCCTGCAGTGGAGACAATGCTCTGATGATGATGATATTTAAAATGATCGCTTTTCCTTAAGTTACGAACATTTACTCGTATTCTCTCTTAATATGACGGACGGATAAAAGACTAGCCTGAGCACCTATAATGTTAATCGATTTTTTAGCCTGGTCCTTGCAGTTAAGACTTTCCGTTTTCAGCCTTCCCTCTGCAGAGTGCAGGATTGGATCTAATATTCCAATGAGTTATCATCATCATTAGCCTAGGTCTTTTTGTCTCCACAGCAGGAGCACGATCCTCTCTGTACTACTAGAGCCATACTTGGCCAGAGCAGCCGTAGGACTTTGGCTCGCTGGCCAGACGGGTTGGAGGTTTCATTGATGTTAATAAGCATTGTTTAGTTTGTATTTCCTTCCAATTTCAATGAGTACTAATCAATATTCATGTAGAATTGTACACAAAAAAATTTTAAGAATGCGTAAAACATATTCAACATTTTCACATTTCTTTTCTTTTGCTAGTTGTGTGTGTAGACTAGATTATCTTTCACCTCATATTTTACTAAAATACTTAGTTCTAATGATTAACAAATAAACAACACACTAATTAGATACGTAATTAATCAGCTAACGTAGATTGTTATCGTACATACCTTATCTCTGTTAGCGTGTCCCTGCAACAAGTCGCAGATCTCGTCCACCGCGCCACTCATCATCATCACTGACATTCGGCGAACTCGCGCGGAAGGAACAACAGTACTGTGCGAATATCAGCTATTTATCGAGGAGATAAGTTTGATATAAATTTGACAGGTAACGCTCAGGCGTTGGGGATTAAATTGTTTGAATAAGTTCTGTGTTATGTAAGACTAGCCGAAACCCGCGACTTCGTGAGTGTAGACTTCATGACTCCGGAAAATGCTTATCAAGCTGAACAACTTTTGCTAAGGCGTCATTTTTAGGGTTCCGTAGCCAAATGGCAAAAACGGAACCCTTATAGATTCGTCATGTCTGTCTGTCTGTCTGTCCGTCCGTATGTCACAGCCACTTTTTTCCGAAACTATAAGACCTATACTGTTGAAACTTAATAAGTAGATGTATTGTGTGAACCGCATTAAGGATTTGACACAAAAATTTAAAAAAAAACAGTAAATTTTGGGGGTTCCCCATACTTAAAACTAAAACTCAAAAATTTATTTTTCATCAAACCCATACGTGTGGGGTATCTATGGATAGGTCTTCAAAAATGATATTGAGGTTTCTAATAGCATTTTTTTCTAAACCGAATACTTTGCGCGAGAGACACTTCCAAAGTGGAAAAAAGTGTGTCCCCCCCCCCGTAACTTCTAATATAAGAGAATGATAAAACTAAAAAAAATATATGATGTTCATTACCATGAAAACTACCAGCGAAAATTGGTTCGAACGAGATCTAGTAAGTAGTTTTTTTTTAATACGTATTATCATCATAAACGGCAATTTACGTTTCATTCAATCAACAAAAATTAAAAAAAACATACTACAAGACTTTTATATAATGTTAATTGCTACTACGGAACCCTTCATGGGCGAGTCCGACTCGCACTTGGCCGCTTATTATTTATTTCTTATACTTTAGCTAGACCATTATGGTTCTTCATCAGGTCATCATTTCCCAAAATCAATTATACCCTGTATGTTGCCCAGATTCGAATCCGTCAATTATATCCGGAGATTAGCGTGTACAAACGGACAGACTTTTTTTTATAAATTCTTACTCTATTACTATGTCTCCATCGCCCCAAATATTGCTTTTTGACAATATATTCAATGAACAGACACATTTTTACTGTTTTATTATATGTATAGATATAGATAAGTTTCGTCGCGACGTCACTGTTGTATTGTGATAGTAGCGTCATTCCGTCACAACATACATACATATATACATATTATAACGCCTGATTCCCACAGGGATAGGCAACGACTATTGGACCTCCATTCGACGATCAGACCTCGGTCGCTTCATATACACTTACTTAGTCTCAGGAGGGAGCCCACACACTTCCCACAAGGCAAGCCCCTGGGTGGACTCCCCAGGGAGGAAGAAGAGTTGGCCGTCCTAAGTAGACTTGGCGGCGTACAGGTGCGGCGGAGAAAAAGACGATCGGGCTCACCTGGGCCGAAGCAAAGAAAACCCATAGAAAAGTGCGTAGCCCAAGACCGATGACTGGGATGCAATGGCGAAGCACTGTTTAATTTGACTGTTATTTTAATTTTATTATACCAGAGTGATCTAGTATAGCCCGTGGTTTGATTTATTACGGGTTAAACCTATCAACGTTGTATGTATGTCGCAGTTGAATTGTATAATCCGTTGTTATCAAAAAAATCTAGCTTTTTGGCAATACAGCTCTGTTTTGTAAAACATCTGAAAATAGTTCAGCTCGATTGTCAATGAGTTACGTAATTACGTTAAGGGTCCCCCGACCCTAGACCAAAATACAACTTTCCATACAAACGTAGTCTACGTTTTATTTCAAAACGACATGTCCGATTTGGGCAAAATTTTGTAATTTCAAAGATATTGCAATTATCTAGGTTTATATTTAGTTTCCGACAGTAAAAATATGAACTTGAAATAGAATATAGTGTTTTATATCATTTTTGACCATTAGTATGGGAAACTTCTAAATCGTTATATTTTTTTCATAATTTTACTATAGGAAACCCAATATAACCCTAGATAATTGCAATTTCTTTACTATTACCAATTTTTACCGGAATCTGACATGTGGTTTCAAAATTAAACGTGTACTACGTTTGTATGGAGAAGTCTAGGGTCGCCGGACTCTTAAACAAAACAGCTAGCGTTGAGTAGCATATAGGGTTACCATTATTGAATTAAACTGTGTTACCAAACAAAATAATAAATGAGGGGACAATAGTTGTTCTTTATTATTTTTATATTACTCGTGGGATGGAAATAAAACCTCAATTCAACTCCTTACTAAATAATTCAGTCTCCAACAACATAAAACACCAATGAAGAATGATAAATCAGCTCGATGCAATTGGATTAGAAATATAGAAATCTAGTAAACCCGACAACTCAATGGCGCAGCGATTTCTTACGGCCAATTGATCGACGTGAATGTTCCATCTTGCCGGAAGGCGGGCGTCGAAATAACAATATGGGATGGGATCCAAGCTAAAGGTCTGCTTTATTCTTTTCAATCTTTTGCACTCCGAAACCACAAACGATGCCCCCGATGTCTCTCGATACAAAAAGCTTAGTCCCGGAACGCGGCGAAGAATTTACTTTATGGGAGGCCATATTTGTTGTTATGACACTGACACTTCACAAGCCACAAGTGGCAGAATTCCGAACTAATCGTTCTACAATCTTACGTTAGCTAGTTTGTTAAACGTAACACATTGGACGATCTAGCTGACCCATTTTCAGCTATATTACAAAACCGAGCTGTAATGCCAAATAGCTAGAGTTTTTGAATAACAGCGGATTATACAATCCAACTGCGACATGTATACAATGTCCTTTTTTATTAAGTACAAATATTTTACTGGGTGATACAGTATATCATTTTGAACAGCTTTTCCCAATAAATGAATAACTTTACTATTAAAAATCATTTTTTTCACGAACGATATCACCTGACTACTTCGATTTGTATGAGAACCTTTTTTTTAGGGTTCAGTAGTAAACAAGGAATCCTTATAGTTTCGCCATGTCTGTCTGTCTGTCTGTCCGCGGTCCTACTCAGAAACTACAAGTACTAGAAAGCTGTAATTTGCCATGGATATGTCGAAAAAGTCGTAAAATAAAATCTGGAAAAATAATTTTTTTTTAGGTTAGCTGCCATACAAGTAAAGAGGTAGTCAATATTTTTTTTCTCGACAAACACATTGTGTGCGTTGTCGTTAAATAGGTCTTTCAAAAACATTGTGAGCTTGTTAACACCATTTTTGGATTTAGGGATCTGTTTCTGAAATATTTGGGTTTAAAGTGAAAATTTTTGTTGGAGGCAAGTGTCCCCCCCCCCTCTATCTGCTAAACGGTTATATATGGCCACGTGAAAAAATTCACAGCTATAGTATATATAATGTAGTTTAAAGGAAAACTATCAGAGCTAAGTAGGGTATACAAATTAAAATGTTATAGGCGATCAACTTATAAAATGTACTCGGAAAAAGAAATTTCATACAAATTCAATAGATAATTAGTTTTTTAACGTTTTTAGTGGCATAAACTCAAAGTTGGCATTCGGAACACTGCGCGTGGCCCGACACGCACTTGGCCAATTATTTGTATTTCGGTATACATACATTTATTGGGAAAAGTTGTTCAAAATGATGGACTGAATCACCTCTTAAAATATTTGTACTTAATGAAAAAAGGACATTGTATAAATGTACTTAAATTACTTTTTCTATGGGGCCAATGTACATTTTCCGTCGGATAAAAGAAATTGTACAAGAAAGACTTGAACCATACTATCATGTATTTGACCCTAACGGGGCAGAGTGAGCATTTTGAATATTACATACATACATACATACTATCACGTCTTTATCCCTAATGGGGCAGACAGAGCATTTTGGTCTTGCGGCTCTATGCAGAGCCCAGAGTCGCAAGACCCAAAAGCCACTTTTAGCGTCATGGTGGGCGAGAAGATGGAAAAGCAATCAATACAGTGATGGGTTGCTAGCCGCATCGCCTGTTAACATGATTTGCATTTTCGCCCATTCCCTCGATCGGCTTTTACGATCTGCGCGGGAAGAGAAACAGCTGGTACATTCTAAGTGTTTTATTTTCTCCCAGACCAGCATGGGAGCATTTTGAATATTGCCTTACAATAAAGAAATAAATTGCAGATAGAGCCCAGGGCCGCAATAATTAAAGGCCACTCATAGCGTGATGATAGGGGAGAAAGAGAGGTGGAAAGAGGAATCAAAAGAACGATGGGTTGCAACCTGCATCGCACATTAAGACGATTCGCATTTTTGCAAAAAACACAAAATTATCATTAAAATAAATTTATATAGATTTGCGTTATAATAAAAATTATTTAAGTATTATTGTTTAAAATATTTTGTATTTCAATTTTACAATTATTTTACAATTACAAAAAACTTAGTCTGGATAATACTATTATCATATGTATGTAGGTATAGTTTGTATGTAAGGTACTGTATTTACAATCTTATTACCATTTAAAAATTAAATGGGAAAAAATATTTACAAAATATAATAAACCCTGTTTTACTTGGAAGAATACCTTGTGCTCTTAGCATACATAGATATAGGATAAAGTAACAAAAGGAAATCTACATTGACTTTGTTCGTATTTAAAAAAATATGCACAATCATTAAAATCTGGTACTGTACATAACATATTTTAAACCATATCTGTATATCTTTGTACTTAATAGTATCAAAGATAATAATTATATTAATACTTTACTAGTAAATAAACAAAAAGTTGAGGCGTTTTCTTAAAAAAAAAGATTAGTTCCGTCACATAAGATAGATAGCGCAGCAATCACTTAAATCGGTCTGTCAATGTCTAATTCATATAAAGTTTTCATAGTGTGTGTGTGAGTATGTCTTTGGAATATTTAATATTTTTAAATTAAAATATACATTCGTTTGTACATATTTCTACCTATTTTAATTAAATAATAGCCAAACGGCATATTCCTTTTTTGACAGAACAATCTCAAAACAATTATGCGCCATCTTTTTTTTTTCACTGGAAAACGCCTCATTGACATAATTTAAAAAATGCTTTTTGTTTAAATGCATGCTTATCCAAACTATTCTCAACCCTTCACAATGTGATGTCTTAATTCGAACATAATCACCATCGTTATACGAATCTCACAAAATTTCTCAGTTCCACAACCATAGTCCAACCAAAAAGGTAATATCTTGCGTAAACGAAATCTGCAGTCCAATGTGAATATTGACTCCTATATTGTAATAAACATTACTTGAGCAGGCGTTTCTTCGCAAAATACATCGCTATGCCGATGATTGAGGATGTGGTAGCGATGGCAGCTACTTTGGTGGCTCCAATCCTGTCGCCCCAGAGCCAGCCCGCCGGGAGGCAGCTGACGGCGTGCGTGATGTCCAGGCACTGTTTCCCGGCTGTCACCAGTTGCAGCAGAAGTCTGACGTCGAGGTTCCTCCTGGCCTCAGCTCCACCGTCTTCAGAACAGTTCTGTAGACAATCCCTGCTCCACCAAAGTTGTCGAATTGCGCGGATTGATCTGGAAAAGTATGATAAAATTCAATACAAATGGACTGTGAATGAATGCTAAATTACAGGCTATGTAGTTTAGCTTTTAATAAAATGGCTCGATATTTTTTTAAAGAAATAATGAGATAAAATAATGACACACTTTTGGAGCAATTATCCAAATTAACACAATGAAAAATTTTACCACAAGTGGGATTCGAACCCACGAAGCTCACGTTAACGCCGTGAGCATACTACAAATTGTGCTATCGTGACATTGTTTATGTTCGTTATGTTTTAAATTTGATAATAATCTGAGCATTTTAATATTGTTAAAAGTCAATAATCATGGAATTTACAATGGTATATAAATAAAATGTATAACACAACAAAATACATTTCCTTTTTTAAATGAAACGACAGAAATTATGAAATGTTTTCCTTTTAGTAAGTATGCACATGACAAATAAAGTACGTTGTCATTTATAAAATAATAGCAATCTAAACAAGATCAACAAGAAAATGTGCAAATGCTAATGATTACTAAGTGTATCATAATTACAAGCAAGTACAATCTGATAAGCTTGCTGTTGCACAACAAGAATGCTGCGTTATTATTATAATTATTAATTAGCATGGTAATTAGGTAAAAATATGATTAATAGTTGTTTTAAAATATTTGCAATAAAGAAGTTTCTGACAACTCCTATCCGATACTTTTTAAACGTCAAAATAAACATTTTTAATGGGATTTGTATGATATAAAGCCCGATGACGTCATAGTTTTTTGCAATAATAAGTCTAAAATCACATTAAAAATGGATATGAATTGATCATATCCATTTTTAACGTGATTTTAGATTTATAGATAGATAGACAAGTGACATTATTTTGTGACGTTTTATTCTATTAACAGAACCAAATAATTTATTTTCGACCTATGAAACTCCTTATTTCTAATTTTATATATTTATTAATATATTTCTTAATAGCTGTATGGTAGATAAAGATTAGATAACATTGGATTTGTTGACTTATCTTGACAGTAAATAAATTATATGCAAAAAATTTAATAAAATAGGTAGTTACTCCTATTTGATTTGTTAGGGTAGGTTCTAGAAATCTTGCTGTAGGGGGCCATAAAATCCAAGAATACCTGCAGTAAACTTGTGTTGGACCCAGCGCTCAGCCATGAGCAAATTACAAAAATAGTACAAGATTCAAAATGTTTTTAATTATATTCTAATTTTAATTATATTTTTGTTTATCCTATTCCTACTATTTCCTACTAATAATATAAATGCGAAAGTGAGTTTGTATATTTGTTTGTTACCTCTTCACGCTTCAACTACTGAACTGATTTGGATGAAATTTGGTATGGATATAGTTATTCCCATGGGAAGCGAAGCCCACGGGCACAGCTAGTCTACACTAATATTATAAAGAGGAAAGATTTGTTTGTTTGTTTGATTGTATTGAATAGGCTCCGAAACTACTGGATCGATTTTAAAAATTCTTTCACTGTTGGATAGGTATGTTATCCCTGAGTGACATAGGCTATGTATGTACCACGGGCGAAGCCGGGATGGACTGCTAGTATTCTATAAATTTAGCATAATTAATTTAATTTCACTAAAATAAAACATTTACACAGAAAAACATCCGCAACAGGCTTCTTAAAAATTAAAATGTTTAGTCAGCAACAAGACCTTTACAGACACTATTACGTCAATAAGGATAATTTACAAATAGGATACTTACTGTAATAATGAAATATAAAGACTGGCAGCCCACAGGCCTGTGCTGACGGTGTCCAGTGTCTCCGCTGTGTCAGGCTTCAACTTGAGGATGCCTACTTCGTACAGCCAGCAAGCCTTTTCTACAGGCAAGAACATCTGGTCCACTGCATTGGCCAAAACGCCAAGAATTGCTGATGTTTTTGATGATTCCTAAAATAAATTATTAGTGTCAATTTTCAATATGAAAGAAAGGAAATATTTTTTTTTTGTAAAATTTAAATTAAAACTAAATAATCACTTAAATCGTCAAAATTTACTGACTGTGACTGTGTGTTTTATTAAAAATGTTCCAAATTTTTAGATTTCGAAATATAAAAAACAAATTATTTTATTTTTAAAGGTAACATTACATAACAAATTATTAAATGCAAATGCATTGTTTGCCAGTTGACCTTTTTAACCCCTAACGAAAAAGAGGAGTGTCATACATTTGATGACGATACTGTGTGTCTGTATATTTGTCTGTAGCATTGTAGAGTCTAAACAAATAGACCAGTTTAGATTCATTTTTAAATAGAAAGCTGACTTGTTTGAGTTGGTTCTTAGCTATGTTTGATACAAATCAGTTTAAAAAGTTAGTTAGTTGTTTTAAAAGTTAAAGAGATAAATGTTTGAAAGTCAGTGTATGGTTATTTTTATATTAAACAGAGTATGTGGTTATTTTATTATATTAACTCACATGTCTACCCAAGCCATAGTTGTACGTGTGTCTCATCATAGGTAAGTCATCAAACAGCCTTAGCATGAGCCTCGCATTAGAGAGCCTGGACCCTGCCGTCTGCCAGGGCTTCTCGTCCTTGATGCAGCCATACAGCTTGAATGCATAGCAAGCTAGTCGCACTACCTGTAATGTTTAACACATATTTACGATTAACTCTTGAAAAAAGATTAAATAAAACATTTGATGGATGTTGCAATTTTGTATGTGAATGAAGTTTAATAGTCCACACATATCTGACAATATTCTACATAGCCGACAATAAAACAATGAGAATAGTCACTGAACGTAACTTGATGTACCAGTCTGTTGGGAATGCCGCGCAAATCTAGCAGTACACTAAACATACCTGATAAAGCAAAAATGTATCGACATAATTTAATAATTAGGTTAATAAAGAAGAAGTAAATATTGAAATATTCAAAATATTCAAATTGCCAACTATGTTATCTGAATTTTCAAAAGCACTTCCTAGTATCAGGTTATTGGCTGCCTTTCTCGCAGACACAAATACCAAGGTCAATTCCGCATACTTTACCTTATCTCTACCATTGTAGCTGTCCAAAAGTTCGCAAATATCTTCTGTTATTGAAGACATATTGCGCGAAAACTTATTTCACCAAACTCTTTCACAAAACAATTTGCACAACTGTTATCTTATCGGCGTGAAGTCCAAACATGCAGTGGCGAAGGAGCAAGAGATTGTGCGTTGCGAATTTACGTTCGATAACTACATTTCTCAAATCTCGTTCCTGTAGACCTTGATTTCGTTTGAAAGGTTTGAAATTCAATCAACTAAATAAAAATAAATCTCTTCGCCCAACAGCTGACCAGCTGATTGATGACGTTTGACTTTGACAGTTGTTATTTGACCGCCAAGACACCTGACATAAATATTTTTTCAATTTATTTTTTCCTGGCATGGGCATTTACATCGACTTGAATACAAAACTTCAAAGTCACAGGTTTGACGGCTGTACAATGCACACACACAACACAAATCACACAATCGTGCACGAAAATAATGTTCCTGTCAAAGTCACATCGTTTAATTTGACGTTTCCAAAACAAGTTATTTTCCCGTCGTGTCGTGGTGTAATGTGCTGGATGTTGGTTTACTTCCGAATAAAATGTAAATAAACAAACAAAATACTTTTCAAAAGAAAGCACACGAATAAAAAATGAAGACGTTTTCTATAGAAGATATTCCGGAGTTTTCCAAAAAGGAGCGTATCATAGTCGTAGGAGTGATTGGAAAATCACCTTATCGTTACCCCAACAAAACAACCCCACTTTTGCCCTCAGTAAAAAGTGATAAGGTAATTTTTGCATAAATATAATTAAATACGATTCTTACGTTTAGTTTCGATCCTTTGAAAGCAAATTAGAGCTTTGTAAGATAAAATACTTTTGTTTTTGCTTTACATTCACTGTGGTGAACACACACACACTCCATAATATGGGGGTTTAGTCTCTGAGTGGGTACTCAGAGACTAAACCCCCATATTATGGTTAAGCCTTGTGATGCTATTTATTTTGGATATGTAGCTAAAAACTTTTTTTGGAATATTATAATTTATTTAGAGCCTGCTAGATCCCATAAACAAAAAAAATTCTTGGATGTATTATATTAAATGTTAATTATTGTTTTGAGGTTTTTTACAATAAATAGGTATTGACATTAAAATAATCAAATACAAAAAAAACTAAATTACGAAATAATTTCACTAGTGAATATATTTTTCCTGAATGTTTTGTTAACAGAATGACATTGAATGTTTCTGGGATGAGCGGCAGGGGGTGCTGTACATGCATGCTGTCACATACCTCGACACCAAGCAACTCACTGAGTTAGCGGCTACTCTAGATGAGAACTCTAACACTACTGTAAAGGTATGACATGTCAATCAAATATATGCTATCATCTATCTATACATATAATAAAACAGTAAAAGAAGTGTGTCTGTACATTAACAATATTTCAAAAAAAAAAATTGCAGGCGATGGAGATATAGTAATATAGTAAAAATTTAAAAAAAATGTCTGTCTGTTTGTCTGTTTGTACACACTAATCTCTGAAAATACTGGATGGATTTGCATGAAACTTTTTTTGTTATAAGCTATTAAGCCTGGGCGACATATAGGATATAAATGATTTTAGATAATAGAATGCCTGATGCAGAACCATAATGGTCCAGCTAAACTATAAGAGATATAAAAATGTCGCATTAGTAAAAGTTGTTCAGCCTGATGAGCATTTTCCAGAGACATAAAGTCCACGCGAACGAAGTCGCGGGCTTCGGCTAGTCATCAATAAATTTAAGAACTAGGTTCTTGTCAGTGGAATATACGCTATACAGATTATTATTATATTCCAAATTAAAAAAAAAGATAAGAAAATAAATATGTTTCAAATACTTAAACCTGACTACAGAAACGTGAAACTTATAAGTGAAAAATACATTTTATTTATTTATTGTTTCTTTGTTGGGTTATAGACGAGCAGCTTAAAGCTTATGTGTCTATTTCAGGCATTGTTAAAATTGTTGATTAGTCACTTCACATATTCACAAAATGTTTAATGGATCACTATAATTGTTTTAGAGTCACTTTATTTGGTCATAGCCAATTGTCCAGTCTATTTTTAAAGCAGTTTATAGATGTGGCAGATACTGCTTTTTCTTCTTTACACACTTATCCACTTTTGGCTGGCAAATCAGGTACTAGTACCTGGGCGACCGAGCTTTGCTCGGTTACATCTCAAACATTAACTAATTTTTTTTAAACTTGTCTAAAAACAATGCAAAATAAAATAAAAAATATAAACTTAACATAAAAAAAAAACAAAAGTAAGTCACCGAGTGGGATTCGAACCCGTAACACTCTTTCTAGCGCTCTCGCTATCCTTAACCACTGAGCTAAATCAAGGCGGTCGCGGCGCGACGAAATTAGCGACCATATTCTGCGTGGAAAGAAAAACGCATGAAAACTCGAAAACACGCGTTTTCCCAAACATAAAACTAATCTAGATCGATTGTTTACCCCCGAAAAGCCCCATATACAAATTTTCAGCGAAATCGTTAGAGCCGTTTTCGAGATCACAGAAATTTATAAATAAATATATATATATACATACATACATACAAGAATTGCTCGTTTAAAGGTATAAGATGTAACAGGTATTTTTGAAATGTGCTAATAAAGCCTGTAGACATATTGAATTTAGTGTGATGTCACTTATCCTTAACCAGCAGACAGCCAAAATGCTTCCCCAACAATACTTCATATCACAAGGTAACATAATATATAATGGATATGGCCAATAGAATTTGAGCCTCATCTGTCAAGAGGTACCTGATATAAGGGGTGCATGAGTTTACAGTGACTGTAGAGGAGGATTCCTTGAAATTATTTTTTACTATTATTTTTAACTTCATTCGCTTTATTTCCCAAACTTTTTACCAATCAAACCATTTCGTAAAGATTTTTTCACATAATGTGAACTACTAGTAGCTAAGAGTCGAGCAAAGCTTTGAACATGTCTTTTAAAATTAATTTTGAAGGATGCTGATGCTGGTCATTGGTTGGTGGCATCAGGCGAGTTGGCCGCAGAGTCGTGCCGGGCCATGGCGCTGCTGTTTCATCTTTGCCACATAGTGGTGCTGTCGTCACCGACTCCCGTGTTCGACTTGGGATACCTGCAGCTTTTTAAGGCTATTGATGCTTATAGGTAAGATCCTTCGTCTTAGCACATTCCAGGTTGAATCGTCAGCACTTCGGAGCCAGGGATGCCTTTTCTGTTTTTTCCTTTCCAAATATAGTATGCATGTCAATGATCACCTAAAGATGCCATATCGCATGCGAAAACAAGAAAATTATTTGATTATAGTTTAGTGACCGGTGTTTACTCGACGATCAACCCTTAAGAATTAATGTAGTTCTAGCATGTTTGAGCTTAGTCCTTTAGTCGCCTCTTACGACATCCATGTAGTTACTCTTTTGTTGTGGTGTACAATGAGCTTTGAGAAACTACTGAGGGAAATTTGATGGTCCAAGTCTTTACAAACATAAACCGCAGAATCTTTACGAATCCTAATATATGCCGATATAATGTAAAACAGTACAGATATGAAAGTTATTTTGCGCACTTGTGTAAGTCAGATGATAATACGATGTTATGGAGTCAATGATCTGTTCTGATGATGGAGCCGGGAGAAATTTAATGGAACTCAGTTGTAAAACGACATAACTTCATTGAGTAGGACTCGTTTGATTTTCTTGACAAGCACTTTATGTTAGACAATGTCTAGGTTGTGATGACGGACAGGGAAGGTGGTCGATAAAACTCAGTAATAAAACGACGCAACTCCATTGAATTTGGCCTTATTTAATTTGTGTTAATGTCGTATGACGACTTCTATGGTCACCATACTAGTACGCCACCCAGAGATCCAGACCCAGAGAGTCTTGGATGTTTATCTATATATGTATTTGTTATAAAACATAGTATCGTTGAGGTATCCCATAACACAAGTCTCAAACTTACTTTGGGGCTAGCTCAATCAGGGTAATTTGTCCCTATATATTAGTTAATAAGTACTTTGGTGTAACAATAAAAGCCAGAACAAAAGATTTATTGTTTCAAAAATCTTATTTATTTATAACAGAACAGAGCTACTACCCCGCACGACCCCGCTGCTGTCGGACGCGGGCCCCGGCACGGCGTGGGAGACGCACGGTCGCTGCTGCTGCCCGCGGCTGCTGTTCCACTTCCGCCGTGCGCCCGCGCCGCTGCGGAGACAGCCCGCGGCGCTCAAGCGGCTGGAGCACGCGGTGGAGGACCAGATCTACTTCATCCTGAGGAAGGCTAGGATCATTACCAATGTGTGGTAAAATGCTCTACTTTATTCTGAGGAAAGCTAGGATCATCACTAACTTGTGAAAAGATGCTCTACTTTAGTCTGAGGGAAGCTAGAATCATCACTAACGTGTAGTAAGATGCTCTACTTTAGTCTGAGGGAAGCTAGAATCATCACTAACGTGTGGTAAGATGCTCTACTTTAGTTTCAGGGAAGCTAGGATCATTACTAACGTGTGGTAAGATGCTCTACTTGAGTCTGAGGAAAGCTAGAATCATCACTGACGTGTGGTACGATGCTCTACTTTATTCTGAGGGAAGCTAGGATCATCACTAACGTGTGGAAAGATGCTCTACTTTAGTCTGAGGGAAGCTAGAATCATCACTAACGTGTAGTAAGATGCTCTACTTTTGTCTGAGGGAATTTAAGCTAGAATCATCACTAACGTGTGGTAAGATGCTCTACTTAAGTCTGAGGAAAGCTAGAATCATTACTAACGTGTGGAAAGATGCTCTACTTTAGTCTGAGGGAAGCTAGAATCAGCACTAACGTGTGGAAAGATGCTCTACTTTAGTCTGAGGGAAGCTAGAATCAGCACTAACGTGTGGTAAGATGCTCTACTTTAGTCTGAGGGAAACTAGAATCAGCACTAACGTGTGGTAAGATGCTCTACTTTAGTCTGAGGGAAGCTAGGATCATCACTAACGTGTGGTAAGATGCTCTACTTTAGTCTGAGGGAAGCTAAGATCATCACTAACATGTGGTAAGATGCTCTACTTTAGTCTGAGGGAAGCTAGGATCATCACTAACGTGTGGTAAGATGCTCTACTTTATTCTGAGGGATTAAGCTAGGATCATCACTAACGTGTGGTAAGATGCTCTACTTTATTCTGAGGGAAGCTAGGATCATCACTAACGTGTGGTAAGATGCTCTACTTTAGTCTGAGGGAAGCTAAGATCATCACTAACGTGTGGTAAGATGCTCTACTTTAGTATGAGGGAAGCTAGGATCATCACTAACGTGTGGTAAGATGCTCTACTTTAGTCTGAGGGAAGCTAAGATCATCACTAACGTGTGGTAAGATACTCTACTTTAGTCTGAGGGAAGCTAGGATCATCACTAACGTGTGGTAAGATGCTCTACTTTATTCTGAGGGAAGCTAGGATCATCACTAACGTGTGGTAAGATGCTCTACTTTATTCTGAGGGAAGCTAGGATCATCACTAACGTGTGGTAAGATGCTCTACTTTAGTCTGAGGGAAGCTAAGATCATCACTAACGTGTGGTAAGATGCTCTACTTTATTCTGAGGGAAGCTAGGATCATCACTAACGTGTGGTAAGATGCTCTACTTTAGTCTGAGGGAAGCTAAGATCATCACTAACGTGTGGTAAGATGCTCTACTTTAGTCTGAGGGAAGCTAGGATCATCACTAACTTGTGGAAAGATGCTCTACTTTATTCTGAGGGAAGCTAGGATCATCACTAACTTGTGGAAAGATGCTTCACTTCAGTCTGAGAGAAGCTAGGATCATCACTGACGTGTGGTACGATGCTCTACTTTATTTTGAGGAAAGCTAGGATCATCACTAACTTGTGGAAAGATGCTCTACTTTATTCTGAGGGAAGCTGGGGTTATCACTAACGTGTGGTAAGATGCTCTACTTTAGTCTCAGGGAAGCTAGGATCATCACTAACGTGTGGTAAGATGCTCTACTTTATTCTGAGGGAAGCTAGGATCATCACTAACGTGTGGTAAGATGCTCTACTTTAGTCTGAGGGAAGCTAGAATCAGCACTAACGTGTGGTAAGATGCTCTACTTTAGTCTGAGGGAAGCTAGAATCAGCACTAACGTGTGGTAAGATGCTCTACTTTAGTCTGAGGGAAGCTAGAATCATCACTAACGTGTAGTAAGATGCTCTACTTTAGTCTGAGGGAAGCTAGAATCAGCACTAACGTGTGGTAAGATGCTCTACTTTAGTTTCAGGGAAGCTAGGATCATCACTAACTTGTGGAAAGATGCTCTACTTTTGTCTGAGGGAAGCTAGGATCATCACTAACGTGTGGAACGATGATCGGCTATTGATTGCATTTTTAGCAGACTTTAGAAAACGATGTTTCCTGTGTAATCGAATTGGAGACACGCCAGGACCAATTTAAAAAACCCTTTTTTTGTTTGAAAGGGCTTACTTGTCAGTGGTCCTATAGAAACTTTATAAAATCGCGGTGAGCCTCACTTTCCCCTTGTATGGCGCGATTACGGGTTCCGTCAGTTATTCCAATAAGAATACATACATACATACATACTATCACGCCTTTATCCCTAATGGGGCGGACAGAGCATTTTGGGTCTTGCGGCTCTATGTACCCAGGGCGGCAAGACCCAAAAGCTACTTTTAGCGTCACAGTGGGCGAGAACATTGAAAAGCAATCAATACAGTGATGGGTTTCTAGCCGCATCGCCTGTTAACATGATTCGCATTTTCGCCCATTCCCTCGATCGGCTTTTACGATCTGCGCGGGAAGAGAAGCAGCTGGTACATTTAAGGTAAGGCTGCTGTCATTTATCTTTTCTCTCAGACCAGCCAAAAATATCCAATCCAATAATAATAACCAACAATAAATAAGAATCCAATAAGGCTGCGCCGCACAAGAGGTTACCTTTTAAAAACGTCTTAAAAACGAATTTAATCGTATTTGCATGAAATTTTCATTTCCTGGGTACATTTTATTAGTTGGTATGTGGATGCTATCCAAATAAAAAAATGCGTGATTAATATACATATCCATGTCAAATTACAGCTATCTAGTACTAAAAGTCTCTGAGTAAAACCGCGGACGGATAGAAAATAAGCGGCCAAGTGCGAGTCGGACTCGCCCATGAAGGGTTCCGTAGTAGTAATTTTTTTTTTAATTTTTATATTTGAGTTGATTGAATGAAAGGTAAATTGCAGTTTATGACACATTAAAAAAAAACTTCTTACTAGATCTTGTTCAAACCAATTTTCGCTGGTAGTTTTTATGGTAATGAACATCATATATTTTTTTTAGTTTTATCATTCTCTTATTTTAGAAGTTACGGGGGGGGGACACACTTTTTTCCACTTTGGAAGTGTCTCTCGCGCAAAGTATTCAGTTTAGAATAAAATGATATTAGAAACCTCAATATCATTTCTGAAGACCTATCCATACATATCCCACACGTATGGGTTTGATGAAAAATATTTTTTTGAGTTTCAGTTGTAAGTATGGGGAACCCCAAAATTTATTGTTTTTTTTTTCTATTTTTGTGTCAAAACCTTAATGCGGTTCACATAATACATCTACTTACTAAGTTTCAACAGTATAGGTCTTATAGTTTCGGAAAAAAGGGGCTGTGACATACGGACGGACAGACAGACAGAGAGACATGACGAATCTATAAGGGTTCCGTTTTTGCCATTTGGCTACGGAACCCTAAAAAGAGATGGCGAAACTATGTGTTCCGTGTTTACTACGAAACCTTAAAATAGTTTATTTTTTATTTTTGCAGTGCCAAATCCCTGTTCGCAATTCCCAAGAACGAAGAGTTCGTGTACATGAGCACTGACGACGACGCCAGCAGCGCGCGCGACGTGAGCTCGCTGGTGCGGGGGCTGGTGGCGCGGTGCGGGGGGGAGGGTGCGCCCGCGCCGCCGCCGCAGAGGCCCAGCTTCAAGCAGTTCCTGCAGGGGCACATCGACCTGGCTCTGGGAGAGGGGTTCGATGACAACGTTGGGAAGTATGCGATGAGCACATCTTTCTTTGAGGTGAGACTCGAAAGTCAGTCAAGAAGTTCCTGTACAGCGCAGGCTTCGGTGGTTACCTAGGCCTACGCCATACACAACGACATGTTTATGTAGAGGTTATTAGATGAATTGTTTATTGCTGTATGTTACATGTTATAGAGATGGGCGGGCGTGACGGGTACTTTCTCGATCGCCGCTAGATAGTATTTCAATAGATGTAAAATGTAAAGGTAAAACAGCTGACACGCGACCTACATAGTATGTGGTCGTGTGCACCCAAATATGCGAGCATTGCTCGAACTGTCTAGAGGTATTTGACTTAATTTGACGACTGCCATACAATGATGGCCGGGACCAACGGCTTATACGTGTTTTCCAAAGCACGGAGGAGCACAAGAATTTTTTGTACAAAACATAGATGAATACTTTGACCCAAAAATTATTAAATATCTTATACCTTTAATTTGCTCCCATGCTGGTCTGGGAGAAACGAAAAAACTTAGAATGTACCAGCTGCTTCTCTTCCCGCGCAGATCGTAAAAGCCGATCGAGGGAATGGGCAAAAATGCGAATCATTTTAACAGGCGATGCGGCTAGCAACCCGTCACTGTATTGATTGCTTTTCCATCTTCACGCCCACCATGACGCTAAAAGTGGCTTTTGAGTCTTGCGGCCCTAGGCTCTGCATAGAGCCGCAAGACCCAAAATGCTCTGTCTGCCCCATTAGGGATAAAGACGTGATAGTATGTATGTATGTATTATACCTTTAAACGAGCAATTCTTGTATATTTATATATTTACTAGCAGTCCATCCCGGCTTCGCCCGTGGTACATACATAGCCTATGTCACTCAGGGATAACATACCTATCCAACAGTGAAAGAATTTTTAAAATCGATCCAGTAGTTTCGGAGCCTATTCAATACAATCAAACAAACAAACAAACAAATCTTTCCTCTTTATAATATTAGTGTAGATAAATTTCTGTGATCTCGGAAACGGCTCTAACGATTTCGCTGAAATTTGGTATACGGGGGTTTTCGGGGGTAAACAATCGATCTAGATTAGTCTTATGATTGGGAAAACGCGTGTTTTCCGAGTTTTCATGCGTTTTTCTTTCCACGCAGAATATGGTCGCTAATTTCGTCGCGCCGGCCGCCATCCATTTTGGCTCAGCGGTTTATGATGCCGTGATGCGGACCACTAGAAAAAGTGTTACGGGTTCGAATCCCACACGGTGGCTTACTTTTGTTTTTTTTTTATGTTCAAATTTATATATAATTTTTTATTTTGTATTGTTATTAGACAAGTTTAAAAAAATGCAGTTATTATTTGAGATGTAACCGAGCAAAGCTCGGTCGCCCAGGTACTATTTAAATAAATAACGTTATTCTAACGTGGTTTTGTTTCGGTTGCAGCTCCCGAGCGCAAGCAGCTGGCGCAAAGCGGCGCAGGCGCTTGCGCCGCTGTACTTGTCAGCCAGCGCGGAGCCGGCCGAGGGCGGCGGCGCGCTGTTCGACGCGCTGGCCACTGACGTCAGGTTCTCGCAGGCGAGGTGCGCCAAGGTATGTGTAACGTAGACATTCTCATCATCATCATCAGGTTGTAGTTACGTGATAATATGCATATACATGCTTATTATAAGTTATAATAACTACCTGTTTACGGCATTAATGGTTACTCTAATTTATACTAAATATATATATATATATAAGATTTAGTTGTATTCAATAGAGTGAGAGTCGTCACTATGTAAGGAGTAGGTTTAAGAAAATGGAATAAATACAATTAACGGCTCTTGTGTTCCCATCACCACTACCAATCACAACGCTACCTACTGGACACCTTTTTTTTTTTTTTAACCGAGGAAAGATCCCTGTTACGGATACCCATCAGCCTGCGGGGGAGGCTGTCGGGTTATGTGGGACTCCACGCCAGAGTGACGTGCCTACCCACTAAAAAACCTCCGGAGTTCCACCTTAACCGCCTTTGCCGGGGACACGGGAAAGGAAATACAACCGCGAACCCCGGCGCGGCTGGCCGCCGAAGCAGCCCCTCCTCGGGGGCGTCTGAGCGCCCCCCCACTCACCAAGTAGGCGCGTCCGGAACTCACGGACGCGCCGTACCTCCTCGGCCCAGTTGAGAGGCGGTAAACTCCCACGCAGTCCACCGCCTGTGGGCCCATGGGAGCCAGATAAACCGGCTCCCAGCGGCGGAGAAGATGTGAGGCTCCGCCGC
This sequence comes from Acrobasis consociella, assembly GCA_963555685.1. NCBI lineage: Eukaryota > Metazoa > Arthropoda > Insecta > Lepidoptera > Pyralidae > Acrobasis > Acrobasis consociella. The sequence continues at coordinate 2,673,483 of OY743116.1, forward strand.
TTACCTCTCGCCGCAAACGCGGTGCGGCACCACTCGGCCGCGGAGGACAGGGAGAGCGGCAACGTAGCACCGACACTCCCTGACCTCCGCGACTGATCATCAACCACAGCCACGGCGGTGTGGCCCCGCCTGAAGCGCCGGGAGAGCAATGAAACATTCCCCTCCCGGCAGCCCCACCCCGGGTGGGGGGAGAACTTCCCACTCCCCCGCCGCCCCATTGGGCGCATCCCAGCAGGCTCAAGGCCGAAGCCGAACCCGCGGGAGCGCCCCTCCCCGGGTGGGGGGAGATTTTCCCACTCCCCCGCCGCCCCAATGTGGGCGCTCACTGCTGGCGCAAACCGCAGGAGCGCCCCCTCGCAGGTTCCTCTTGGCTTCCCCGTGGCTCCACGGCACCACGGGTACTGAGCCCCCCCGGTACGACAAACCGGGAACCCATCGGGGGGGTACCTACTGGACACCTACACTAACCCAACAGCATGGCACATGTCATTTGTTATTGCAAGATCTTGTCTCTTCTGCAGGAGCATGACCCTCTCTGTACTACCAGAGCCATATTTGGCCAGAGCAGCTAGAGGACTTTGGCCTACACTCTCCTCGCTGGCCAGACGGGTTGGAGAGGTCTCATTGATGTTTATAAGCCTTTTTATTTTGTTTTCCTTAGTCGCCTTCTACGAAATCCACGGGAGGACTTGGAGTGGCCCTATTCTACTCTGCCGGAAACCACACGGCAGAACATTCTAATGAATTTCTACCATTTAAATTTATAAATAACTAGTTGTTGCACGCTGCCCCCATGGTCAAGTTTTTGACAACTCCACGAAAATCTCACTTTTTCCCTGGCTAAAATGTGTTGCTATTTGAAAATCTAGACTGGAAGAGATTCCATTATGGGATAAGTCCGCCGTTGTCAATTTATTCTATTGTTTTTGTATGTAATTGTGTTTTTTCGTAGTACAATAAAGTTATTACAAACAAGCAAATCTTACGTGTAAATCCAGGAAATAAGCTATCTACATGCCAAGTTTAATTCCAACCTGTTAGCCGTTTTGGTGTGAAGCCCAACAAACATCTACACAAACTTCGCATTTATCCTATACTTTAAACGAGCACCGCTATACGTATTACGGGACTTACCGCGATTAATATCGTTTTTTGCCAGATATTTTGAAACATTTAGGCGCGTAATGTCAAAAGCGCAAAATGGTAATCGTTTACAAAATGGTAAAAGAGCAAAATGGTAAAGGAGCAAAATGATAAAGGAGCAAAATGACAAAGAAGCAAAATGGTAAAAGCGCACAATGGTAAAAGAGCAAAATGGTAAGAGTGCAGAATGGTAAAGATTTCAGTGCTATAGTATATGAGCTGCCAGGAGTCCCTATCAAGTAATAAAACACAAATTAAACGTGAACAGCTTTTCATTTATTAGATTTTTTTAATTATATAAATAATTAACATTCATATGACCATTCGGAAGTGTTATTTCATTTTTTGTAATTATGAATGTTGATTACTTATATAATTTTAAAAAATAAATAAATATGAAAAGCTGTTCACATTTTATTTGTATTTTATTACTTGATAGGGAGTCACAATTCACCAAAATCATGTTTATATAGTCCTGGCAGCTCATATACTATAGCACTGAAATCTTTACCATTCTGCGCTCTTACCATTTTGCTCTTTTACCATTGTGCGCTTTTACCAGTTTGCTTCTTTGTCATTTTACGATATTACTATTTTGTTCCTTTATCATTTTGCTCTTTTACCATTTTGCGAGCGGTTACCATTTTGCGCAATGGACATTATGCGCCTAAACGATTTTGAAACTCTTCAATCATATATTGTTACGAAACTGGGTTCGAGATTTGGAGTAAAACGCCAAAGTTCGTATGAGGGTTTTTATTCACTACGGAACCCAAAGGTTGACACGTGAAGATGGTCTTCCTGATGTCCAAGTCCAAGTCGCGTAGCAGCTGAGGTCCAGGTATCTCGCCAAAGTAGTCGCAGGTACTTCCACTTGTCGCCCTGAGGTAGGTTTCCTTCGCTTCGGTTCGCTTCGAAGTTATCGCTTTCGTAGCTCGTACTGAACTGGCGGGACGCGCACTCGATCGCCTTTTTATATGCGCCGATACAGAGGTCTACACTTTTCTCGAATATTCTCATTACTTGACGAATGTATTTCGATTGACGGGAAACATCGAGACGCCGGTATGTATGTGTGAGTGCGACTAAGCCGACGACCATTCAAAGAACTCTAGCCTTTATGCTGTAAGAATATAAGGCCTAGTTTCGCTTGCATGATTCCACTCGCGAACATTCCAAGTCTATCTCGCCAGCAGAGTTCTTACTCGCGAATATTCTACATCTATCTCATTCGCGACACTGCCCCCTTCTTAAAGACGCGCGTCCCGAGCGTCACTATTGCTGCCATGATAACGTGCTAGACGGTCTATGTGCACCACTTTGAGTGCCCCTCTTGGTTGACGTTGGATCCGATAAGTCACGTCGTTTATTCGCGTAATGATTTTGTATGGACCTTCCCATCTCGTTTGTAATTTCGGTGATTTTCCTTTCCGGAAATCGAATCGAATCGGGTTATGAAGTCATACTAAGACTCCTTCTTCAAAGCCACGTGAGTTCGCTCTTCGGTCATATCTAGTTTTCATGTTTTCACTTGCTTGTAAACCGTTTTCGCGAACTAAGTCATGGATGTTCCATATTCGCTCTCGAAGATCGAAGACGTAGTCTGGCATAGTGCATGGGTCTTCTGGTGGCCTCCCCGTTAGTAGATCCACAGGTAACCTAAGTTCTCTGCCGAAATTCACCTGAGCTGGGGTCAGTTTTGTGCTTTCGTGCTCTGATGTCCTATAAGCCAGGAGGAAAAGCGGTATGTACTTGTCCCAGTCTTTCTGATGTTTGTCAACCAGTTTTGCTAAATGTCTTTCCAGAGTCTGGTTAAATCTCTCCACCATGCCATCAGACTGAGGGTGATATGGAGTGGTCCTTGTTTTATGCATCCCCAATAGTTTGCAGATTTCTTGAAATAGTTGCGACTCGAAGTTTCTTCCTTGATCTGAGTGGATTTCTAGTGGTACACCAAACCGGCAGATTACTTCCTCAACCAACTTGGAGGCTACTGTTGAAGCTTCTTGGTTAGGTATAGCAAATACTTCTGGCCACTTGCTAAAATAGTCCATGACAACCATGAAGTACTTATTTCCTGATTCAGTTACGGGGAATGGTCCGGCAATGTCTACTGCAATCCGTTCCCAGGGCGCGCCGACATTGTACAGCTGTAGACTTCCTCGAGTTCTTGTTGACGGGCCTTTCACGGCTGCACAAGTTGTACATTTGCGGCACCAATCCTGAACATCTTCCCGACAATTCAGCCAGTAAAACCGTTCCCGAATCTTTGTTAACGTTCTCTTAACGCCTAGATGTCCACCTGTTACACCATCATGTACTTCACGGAGAACGTCTTTCACTCTGTCTCTTGGAACAACAACCTGTAGGTGAAACTCTTTGCCATTTGGTTTCTCCCATTTACGGTAAAGTATTCCATTCTGCAGGATAAAACTGTCCCATTGAGCCCAATAAGCTTTGGTGGTGGGGCTCGTAGGTGCAACTTCTGCCCATCTAGGTTTGTCAGCACTACGTTCTTTCCATGCGATGATGAGCCTTATATCTTCATCGTCTCCCTGGGCTTCTCTAAAGTTGTCATCGTCCCATTGCCCTGTGGGGATTGTCCTTGTGATGTTAACCATAAGCTCCTTTGTCTCTTGTTTAACGCAATGCTTGCAGTCTTCCACAGATGGTCTTCTTGAGAGTGCATCAGCATTTCCATGGGCCTTTCCACTACGGTGCTCAGTAACAAAGTCAAATTCTTGGAGTTGTTTAATCCAACGTGCAACTTGGCCTTCCGGATTTTTAAATTGTAACAGCCATTTCAAAGCAGCATGGTCTGTGCGAAGTTTGAACTGTCTACCAATGAGATATTTGTTGAAGTGTTGCAGCGTCTTTACAACGGCCAAGAGTTCTCTTCTTGTAACACAATAATTCCTTTCAGGCCTTGACAAAGATTTACTGAAATATCCAATTACTATTTCATTTTCACCCTGTTTTTGAGATAGTACCCCTCCGATCGCTGTGTTGCTAGCGTCTGTGTCAACGATGAATTCGCCATTAGCTTGCGGGTATCCCAAGATTGGAGTATTGCAAAGGCAATCTTTTAGTTTGAGAAAGGCATTTTCACAGGTATCATCCCATTTAAAAGGCTGTTTGTCTTCTGTCAGACGATGCAGTGGTTTAGCGATTTCAGAAAATCCCTTTACAAATCGCCTATAGTAAGAGCATAACCCCATAAATGCTCGTACTTCTGTCTTGTCTTTGGGGGTAGGCCAGTTTTTCACAGCTGCAACTTTATCAGGATCAGTTTGGATGCCCTCGCTGGTGATAACGTGTCCGAGATAATTCACTTTGTTTCTGAATAGACTGCATTTCTTTGGATTTAGTTTTAAGTTGGCACCCCGTATCTTTATCAAGACTTGCTCCAGATTCCGTAGATGATCTTCAAAGTCTCGACCCATGATGATGACGTCATCCAGATAAACTAGGCAGGCGTCTCCTATTAATCCTGCTAGTACACACTCCATAAGTCTTTCAAAAGTGGCGGGGGCGTTGCATAATCCAAAAGGCATAACATTGAACTGCCATAAACCTTTTCCTGTTGAGAATGCTGTCTTTTCTTTATCCTTAGAATGAATTTCCACCTGCCAGTAACCAGATTTCAAGTCTAGGGTTGAAAACCACTGCATTCCGCTAAGGGTGTCCAATGTGTCATCAATTCTTGGTAATGGGTAGCTGTCCTTCTTTGTGACGTCGTTCAGTCGTCTATAGTCGACACAAAATCGTGTGCTGCCGTCTTTCTTCTTAACTAAAACAACCGGGGAGCACCATGGACTTGCAGACGGTTCGATGATTTTATTTCTTTTCATGTCCTCCAGCAGATCTTGTACTTCCTTTTCCTTAGCATATGGAATTCTTCTCGCTCGCTGACGTATAGGTCTTTCGTTTCCAGTATCAATTCTGTGCTGAACTAGCGAAGTTCTTCCTAGATCACCTTCCTTGGAAGAGAAAATGTCAGCAAAATCCAGCAGCAACTTCTTTGCCTTCAAGCTCTGTGAATAAGTTAGGTTGCTTTTGCAATCTTTTAGAAGGTCGTAAACTGTAGAACAACTGGAGTTTTTAGATGCATCTGAGTTTGGTGTTAATTGGCACTTTTTCATCCAGACAACTTCCTTGCATCTTCCAACAACATCGCCTTCATTTAAGATGATCTCATGGTCCTCTAGATTGACTATTCTCACTACTGCAGTATCTTTTCCAGTGACTAATGTTCTTGCTGTCAGGAATCTTTGAGTTGGCTTGTTTGATGTATCCTCAATAAGAACGCATCTAGAAGGCTTTTGTGTTTTAGGTGATGGCAGTTTCACCATTATTTGTGCTTGTGTTCGACCAGGTACGACGATTTTGTTTAAACAAGTCACTTTTCCGGTGGGGCCTCCAAGGATGAAAATTTCCTCATTACCACATTTGAAAACTCCATTTGCGACATCGATTTTACAATTGTATTTCTTCATGAAATCTAGGCCCAATATACACTCATCCATAATTTCAGCCACAATGACATCATGCGTGTATGGTGAATCTCCCACGTATATTGTCACTGTCGTCTCTCCTAAGACAGGTATTGGCTGGCCAGAGGCAGACAGAAGCCGACAATCGACGTTCTTGTATTTCATCGCAGCTTTCACCAGATGTGGGTTGATTATTGTTCTGGAGGCTCCGGTGTCTATGGTTAATTTGCAATCTGTCCTATTCACTTGTCCGCATATCGTTAAACTGCTCCTATTGCTTACTTGTGAGATGACAATTGCTGGGGCTTTCTCTGCGCCAGCCAGTACCCGCCCCTTAGTCCTGGCTGTTACTCGTTTCCCTGGTTTCTTGCAGGAAACGAGGACTCCTGCCTTTTCGTAATTTCCTTCAGCTCTTCCCTTAATTTGGTTAATTCCTGCTTTTCTGGACAAGAGAGCCGCAAATGTCCTCTTTCACTACACCTGTAGCAAGTAGGCGCAGAGCTATTGGTCTTCTTTGGCGGGCTCTTGATTGCCTTTACGTCTTCCGTGACTTCTCGCAACTTATGTGTGCGCATGTCCTGCCTTAAAGCTTCGTACTCTAGAGCATGTGCCAAGGCATCTTTTAGTGACGCGTGATGTTGAGTCCCCACTGCAGCCCTTACCTCATCATCTCTAATTCCAGCAATAAATGCTTGTAAAATGTTCGTGTCGACCATTTTGGAGTCAACAGACGAGTAGGCTTTACGCACTAGTTTTTCTATTTCCAATGCCCACTGTTGAAGTCCTTCTCCTGGGCGCTGAACTCTTTCACGCAGCTGGGCTCGAAAAACGTGTTCTAGATGACGTTCCCCATACCTGGCTTCTAACGCCTCCATCAATTCTTTAAAGGTGCTTCCAGAGCTAGGCAGTGCCTCCAGGACTGATAGTGCTGAGCCTTTTAGAGCAACAGTAAGGGCTGTATGGCTCTGTTCATCGGTCCAACCGTTTAAACTAGCGACGGTCTGGAATTGTTGTTTGTATGCGGCCCAAGATGTGGTACCGTCATAAGATGGCACTTTTACTTTTGGCCCCTTAGTTTCACAGCCGGATGTACTTGGCGTTCCTACTGTTTCTAGACGCAATACTTTCTTTTGGAGACCGGCGAAATTAGTTTCCAAATCGGTTACTCTATTTTCCACCTTGTTTTCCAGATCAGTCACACGGTTTTCAACAACGTCTACATCATTAGGAATCTGCTCCACTGATTGGTTGAGTTTGCAGAAATTTCCCAAGACTATTTGTTGTTGCTTACTCAAGCGTGCAAATCGTAAATCTAGTGTCTCTTCTATACGTTGAAGTTGTGCTTGTTGTTCTTGCCGAATTAGTTCTAATACGTGCATTAAACTATTTGAGTCGCTTGGCGTCTCTTGTGAACGTGGCACTGTTTGGTGGGCGTGGTCAGTGGGCGTGGACTGGCCAAGGTGGGCGGGGCCAGTGGGTGGAGCTAGACGTCTGGTGGGTGTGGCTTGAGGTCCAGTGGGCGGGGCTTGACGAATGGTGGGCGTGGCTTGATGACAGGTGGGCGTGGCTTGAGGTCCAATGGGCGTGGCTTGATGACTGGTGGGCGTGGCTTGAGGTCCAGTAGGCGGGGCTTGATGTCCAGTGGGCGGAGCCTGATGGGCGGTGGGCGTGGCCTGATTGGCAGTAGGCGTGGTCTCAGGGTCAGTGGGCGTGGCTTGAGGTTCAGTAGGCGTGGCCTGAGCCACACCCCCTTGAGCCTCCATGGCATGCTGGGCCCTGGTCCTGACGCCCTCCCTGGTGGTATCCTCTTCTTCTCTCGGTAGAACTGGCATCTCCAAATCCACTTCCGACACCAAATGTTACGAAACTGGGTTCGAGATTTGGAGTAAAACGCCAAAGTTCGTATGAGGGTTTTTATTCACTACGGAACCCAAAGGTTGACACGTGAAGATGGTCTTCCTGATGTCCAAGTCCAAGTCGCGTAGCAGCTGAGGTCCAGGTATCTCGCCAAAGTAGTCGCAGGTACTTCCACTTGTCGCACTGAGGTAGGTTTCCTTCGCTTCGGTTCGCTTCGAAGTTATCGCTTTCGTAGCTCGTACTGAACTGACGGGACGCGCACTCGATCGCCTTTTTATATGCGCCGATACAGAGGTCTACACTTTTCTCGAATATTCTCATTACTTGACGAATGTATTTCGATTGACGGGAAACATCGAGACGCCGGTATGTATGTGTGAGTGCGACTAAGCCGACGACCATTCAAAGAACTCTAGCCTTTATGCTGTAAGAATATAAGGCCTAGTTTCGCTTGCATGATTCCACTCGCGAACATTTCAAGTCTATCTCGCCAGCAGAGTTCTTACTCGCGAATATTCTACATCTATCTCATTCGCGACAATATTTAAACGAGCAATTCTTGTAAATATAAGATCTCGGAAACGGCTCCAACGATTTTGATAAATCTTAGAATAGAGAGTGACGAGGCTGAAAAATCGATCTAGCTTGTAGGTGTTTTATAAAACAGTAACGGTGTTTTATAAAATATTAGCACAAATTAGCATAGCACAATAAAAATTTATAATTTTAAATTCCTGCATTCGTTCCCAGGTGCTACCCATAGCGCAAGCATCGTATGCGGAAGGACTCCCTTCGCATTATTCCAGCCAACACCACGCGCATAAGGTAAGTTTACTTTTAAGGCCGCTCCCTGTCGCGTTCTGGTTCAGTAAGGGCAGGTGTGAACTCTATTTACTAGGTAGGAAAGATCAAATTTGTCGCTATCCAGAAACTGCGCGTTGGCGGTTTCAATCCCTCTGTGGTTCCTGCAGGACCTAGTTTTATATACAAGTGCGTAATGGTGGTTATTACACACGAGGAGGAATGTACCAGCCCAGTGTTTAATCAAAATACGCACGCATATCGTACCATGTTTTTTAAGACACTTGCGAGGAAAGGTACTTAATAATAATACCTTAAAAAACTGTTTTTAGGGTTCCGTAGCCAAATGGCAGAAACGGAACCCTTATAGATTCGTCATGTCTGTCTGTCCGTCCGTATGTCACAGCCACTTTTTTCCGAAACTATAAGACCTATACTGTTGAAACTTGGTAAGTAGATGTATTATGTGAACCGCATTAAGGTTTTGACACAAAAATAGAAAAAAACAATAAATTTTGGGGGTTCCCCATACTTAGAACTGAAACTCAAAAATTTATTTTTCATCAAACCCATACGTGTGGGGTATCTATGGATAGGTCTTCAAAAATGATATTAAGGTTTCTAATGTCATTAACCGAATACTTTGAGTGTGCCCCCCCCCCCCCCCCCCCGCAACATCTAAAATAAGGGAATTATAAAACTAAAAAAAATATATGATGTTCATTACCATAAAAACTATCAGCGAAAATTGGTTTGAACGATATCTAGTAAGTGTTTTTTTTAATCCGTCATTAATCATAAACGGCAATTTACCTTTCATTCAATCAACTCAAATATAAAAATTTTAAAAAAAACATACTACAAGACTTTAATATTATGTTATTTGCTACTACGGAACCCTTCATGGGCGAGTCCGACTCGCACTTGGCCGCTTTATTTATTTATTTATCTACGCACATATCATAAGTGCTCTAAAATGCGTTCGAACGTTGAAACCATAGGTAATGACCAGCGTTACCAACCAGTAGAATTTAACGGAGACGTAATGATAACATTACCTCCTGAAATCAGTAGGTAATGAGTTTAAATTTGGAACAGCTCTCAAATTCAAATGGGTGTCTATTCTAGTATCTATAGATATTAAAACAGTTATCAAGACGAATGCCAAATTGAGTATATTTTTTAATATAAATCGCACGACATTTGATCTCGAGTGACACAAGAATAGGGGCGTTCATTCTTTTGTGTATGATTTTAAAAAATTATAGATTCAAATTTCGAAACGCCGCCATTCCAAATTGTCATTTGTTTTTTGATGTTTTACTGTTTACGAGTGTTTGTGAAAAGTTGAAACGAATTATGATCACTATGATAATTATGTGTGTAGATAAAGTAGTGTATACAACTATACATAATTAGGCATTACAACACTCATGTGATCTTATTATGAACCCACATTCGTGTTGTAATGTCCTTCATTATGCACAGTCGCATAAATTACTATTATTTAATTTTAACTCAAACATAAAACTATAATGCACACTGTTGCTTTCCCGCCGTTTTACTTCAGTGCGACGCTGCCTACTGGCTGGCGCGGCAGTGTTGCCACCTTCAATTTCCACAAATCACTAGAAGTACAATTAAATCTCGCTAGATAATGAGATATTTTTTTATAGCCTATATAGTGTCCCATTGTTGGGCAAAGGGAATTCTAGGGATTTTTTTTAAATATTCTAATGAGAATTTAGAATATTAAAAATTTCCTAGAATTCCCTAGATCCTATTCGGTCATAATTTTATTTTAAAAAATATATATTTTCGCAATTTTTCATTATCATTTCAGCCGCACAACGTCTACTGCTGGACATAGGCCTCTCCCAAAGATTTCCAAAATGACCGATCTAGAGCGGCTTACATCCAGCGCCTTCCAATTTTTCATTAGTGGTAATATAAACAAAAAATAAATACACAAAAATCGTAATTGTTTAATTTATTCGTAAAAACTTTTAGCGTGAACATAATAACTACACGTATTTAGCTCTTAGTAGTTAGTAGTAAGAAATTTAAAATTTAGGTAATATTTTAAAAAATTCAAGATTTTATAAAATAGTACTACTCACCAAGAATTAGGAACAATTCTTCGCCAATCTCGTCCGTCTCGCCCATCAAATCTTCCACTCCCGATGATGTAACAATTTTATAACAAAAGTTTTAGAATACGGCACACACCGCGATAGCAACAGTAAAACAGAACGAATAGGAATAAACATTAAATGAAAGTCTAAAAAAAAAGCTGTTTTCCCCGTATCGTAAAAAGGGAAATCCCGTGACTAGACAGGGATATCAAATTACTAATACAGTACGTCAGAATAAGAGCACCAATCACGATTCTCGTGCGACGATCGGTCGTATTGAGTGTCGGTGATGCTAACATTATAATAAAGAGTACCATAAAAAGTTTCCTTTATTTACTCAGGGGAAAATAAATATTTTTTTTAGTGGTATCAATTGCCAAAAGTTTCTAAAAGTCACCAAATCTATGTCTAGTGAGTGAAAATCCCCTAAATCTAGTGATAAATTCCCTAAAGTGGCTACCGCGCGGCAGGCCACATCGAAATTTGAAAAAAAAAAAAAACAATTTGAAACCGAAATAGTAAATAGTGCGGGTAATGATAGAAGAATATAAGTTGACTATTTTCGTTTATAACACTTGCTGTTGCGGCAGGTGGGCGTGGCGCTGGGCGTGCTGGAGACGATGGCGCGCGGGCCGCTGGCGGCGGGCGCGCGCGCGCGGCTGGCGGCGGCGTGCGCGGCCGCGTGGCGCGCGCGCAGCCTGTGCGAGGCCGCCTCGCTCACCGGACACCCCTGCATCCTGCCCGAGCAGTCAGTACCTGCTACTTATCCCAACATTATACACACTCTACGCGCACATACCCGTAATAAATCGATCCACGGACTATACTACGGTCCCGCCTGGCGGTCGGGCTCTTGATGGTTTAGGTAGCCGGCAGCACAGTGACGTCAGGCCCAATCGACGGTTGTCATTGGATCGGTTGACAGATTAATTCATTCTGACAAAAGAATCCAAAAACAGCCGCTTATTGAATCTGACTTAACTGTGCTGCCATCTGGTTTAAAAATCCTCTTTAACTGTTATACATATACATACATACGTCAGGTCTTAATTCCTAACAAGGCAGATAAAGCATTTGTGGTCTTACGACTCTGAGCAGACAGTGCTCTGGTTCATAAGACTCATAGGCCACTTTCAGCGTGATGGTGGGCCGGAAGGTGGAAAAGGGAATTAAATAGTGATGGGTTGCTAGCCGCATCGCCTACCCGTTCACTGCGAACGTCGGATTTCTCCGACAAACATTGTCGTTCCCAATTCGCGAACTCCGTTTTACTGTATAGCACATTAATTTAGTATCTATCCGCATCCATTTTTGGTTATAGATATTTTTTAGATTTACTATGCCTCGCGCTGGGGTCACGAAAACTGATATAGTCTGGCGGTGAAAGGATTACAATGATTTTCATTTTCGCTATCTGCGTCTGTCCATCTGCGTCAGAATAGAAGCAGCTGATATACATTCTGAGGTTTTTTTTCTTCTCCCAGACAGACCAGAAGAGATTAGCCGTAATAATAAGGAAGTTTCCGACAACTCAAATCAGATACTCCTTTATCTAAACGCCAAAACAAACATTTTCTATGGGATTTGTATGAAATAAAGACTTATGACGTAGTATCTTGGAGTCAAATAGCACTCTTAACATCTATGTACGAGCAAGCCGTACAATATAATGCTACATCAGCACAAGTGTGTTCGATGCGCATTTTTACGTAATTTAAAGCAGTAAGCAACTAACCGGCCATCAAGAGCGTCCCGCGTACTCACTTTATATCCCATCCGTATCCATACCTAGTCTTCTTCTTCTTATCGTGTGTGTTAGTGACTAACACTAGTGTCAGAGTTTTTAAATCGCCTTAAAGGCCTCTGACATGGTTTTAGGTAACGACCAATGTCAAAGACAGTGACCGGGACCGACGGCTTAATGTGCCCTCCAAAGCACGGATTATCTTACTTATCAGACAATCAGGTGATCAGCCTACAATGTCCTAACCATACTAGGACAACAACACAAAGTCGTTGCCCCCGCCGGAAATCAAACCCGCGACCTCCGGGTATGAGCCGAAAGTTCTAACCACTACACCACGGAGGCAGTTAAATTAATCCATACCTAGTTAAATCAAGTACCTGTACCAAAATATACTTCCGTTTCTGTTATCAGTGACTTTCATTCATCTTATCAATCTACACCGGGAACACCCAGAACAATCTATAATCACGTTGAAAATCGATATGATCAATGACAAGTGACATTATTTTGTGACATTTTATTCGATTAACATTACTAAATAATTTAATTTTGACCCAGGAAACTTTCTAATTGAGATATCATTAAATTTCCAGCGACAACACTAAGGAGCACTCGTCGGGCGTGCGCTACGTCAGCGCCTGCAACTGCGGGCGCAGCAAGTGCTCCCGCGAGGACCCGTACTCGGTGCGGCGCGCCAACCACACCTTCTACAGCCAGGCGGCCGACGAGTGCGGGACCTGCAACACTCTGCAGGTCATCGAGTTTCCCGTGTTCCAGCCCTCTACACCCACCTATAGGTGAGTCAGACATCGTCTTATTGAATCTGTCCGCCACTCCAATGCGTACGCACACAAGCAAAGTTTTAACCTTTAAAATGACATTAAATAATTGTTCACCTTATAAAACCAAAATTATTCAAATTGCAATATTCCATAAAAAAAATGTGGTACTCGTAGTGTAATAAAATTTCAAACTAAATAATAATGACATAAGAATTTAAATATTCCAGGGCTGCGTCTCTTAAAGGCGCGTCATCGCAAGAAGCGGTGACGGTCCCCGGCCGGACGTCGGAGTCCGCGTCGCCGGACGGCGCGGAGCCGGACGGCGGCGGCGAGCCGGACGCGGCGGGCGGCTGGTCCGAGCCGGATGCGCTGTCGCCCGGGGAGGCCCGCGACGACGACGACGACAAGTCGCCTGACGACAAGTACGTCGTGCCTGTAAGGGGCGACGCGGCGTCTGGTGAGTACTGGCAGGGTCGCCATATGTGTTGGTTATGGCAGGGCCGTAAATGATGTTTGTAAATGTTAAAACAAACAGCTTCTACTGGATTTTTAATGAAATAGCTGTCAGGCCCTAGTTTCTCTGAGTCAAATGTTATTCTAAGAACAGTCTGCCTTAAAGCGTATTCACGCCGCCTCCGTTGCGGTGCCGCGCGCTTAGTTTTTGTTTGCATTTTAGAAGACAAAGAGAGTAGTGAGACTAGAGGTACAAAATATACTGAAACTATTTTAAGGGTTAATTCAGTCCATGCTATTGAATAACTTTACCCAAGGAACATATATCGAATAATAATAACTTTTCCTCTGCCTTCAGTATAAAATGACCGATCCGAGTTCTAACGGCAGTCAAAAGTATTTTTTTATATTTCGATACATCCTCGATCGATTTCCTTAGGGAAAGTTTTTCAGTATCATGGAGTGAGTGTACCCTTAAAATAGTTTCGATATATTTTGTTAGATCCTATGTATGACTTAACATCTGTAACATAATATTGAAACAACATAAAAACAGACAAACCTATACCTTCCAGAAAAAGTGATAACCCGCCAGCCGTCGACGACCGAGTACCTGCCGGGCATGCTGCACTGCGGCAGCCCCAGCGGTCTTCTGCCCGCCTTCCCCAGCTGGTCGCTGGTGTGCTTGGGGGCCTCGTCGCTGTACTCGCACAGCCTGGGGCTCCCCGAGCATTTGCAGCCCGGCTTCCTACCGCACACTAACTACCTGCTGCCCTGGGATTGCGCTGTCCGGTGAGTCTTATAGTGTCAGATGTACTGGAGCTGGTCGCTGGTGTGCTTGGGGGCCTCGTCGCTGTACCCGGACAGCCTGGGGCTCCCTGAGCATCTGCAGCCCGGCTTCCTACCGCACACTAACTATCTGCTGCCCTGGGACTGCGCTGTCCGGTGAGTCCTTTTTTAGGGTTCCATAATCAAAGGGTAAAAACGGGACCCTATTACTAAGACTCCGCTGTCCGTCTGTCTTTATGTCCGTGCTTAATTTGTCTGTCATTGGGCAGAATAAAATAAAACCTCATCAAATATGATTGCCTTTAAAAGAACATGCAGCTACATACATAAAAAGATTTCAGTTGCATTGGAAGCTAAGAAAATCAACGTCTGTCCAATGACTGTTAGCGTCCAATGACTAATGACCCTATAAAAAGTTTGACGAGACATATAGATCTATGTTCGACCCGCTGATCTATTGTGAGAATTGCACAATTGTTAGTATATACAAGCTTTTACCCATTTGCTTACGTCAGTCTGGGTGAATAACTTTAAATATCTCGAAATGCGTATCTGTCGAGTTGCGTTTCTGACAAGTTGCGAATCTATCGCTGTATCTAAAGTTGCGTTTCTGACGAAGAGCGACGAATCTTTATCGCGGTTTGTTTTCGTGTTGCAGCATGGAGCAGGCGAGCGCGTGGCGCGCGGCGCCGCTGCGCGCGCGCAAGCCGGCCGCGCAGCACCACCTCACCGTCAAGATCTTCATCGGCTTCGAGTACGAGTGCCCCAGGGGACACAGGTGGGGGGCGCCCGGTAGCTCATGGGGTCATTTCAACGTTAAGAATCAACTAAAAAACAACATATGTAGGTGTTCTAGTTGAAGCGGCAGTACTGGCAAACGAAACGAAGGACACTCACCCACAAGGTGGTTTGGCGACCTGACCAAAGTCGCTAGAAAGCGTTAGATGCAGGCCGCTTTAGATCGATCATTCCGGAAATCCTTCGGAGAGGCCTGTGTGCAGCTGTGGACATTCAGACACAGACAGAACGGAATCTCCTAGGGTCCCGCGCAGCATCCCCGTTCCTCGTCCTCGCACCTCTACCCCGTTCTCGCCTTATACATTGGGAGTCCTTAGGAGATTTTATTCTCTGTGTAATATTTACCAGCTTTTCGGGCACGCGGTTTTTCGTGCAGCTGTGGAGGCTTACTAAGGTATGTTTGGCTCGGGCTAAGGCCTCGCTCCGTAGCTCGACACCTGCAGCCTAGCGTGGCGACTGCGCAGTGCACTGACTAGTCCCCATTCTTGTGCAGGATCCTCATTCTCGTGATCAGATACCTTCTTTCCCCGCCTTCGGTGTAAGACATGTCTACAAATTGCTATTAACTATCCGGTCCCAGGTTCATGATGTCGTCCCCCGACACGATGGTGAACGGCGGCGGCGGCGGCGCCGTGGGCGGCGGGCCGGGCGCGCGGCTGGCGGCCAGCGACATGCCCGTGTACGGCGCCTGCGTGTGCCGCAGCGGCAGCCCGCTGCTGGCGCAGCTCATGCGGCTGCACGTCGTCACGCCCAAGGCGCCCGTGCACGTCACGCTGGACCCCAAGGTAGGGCCGCAGCTGACGTCACAAGGGCCCGCCACCGATATCATCTACACCGAATGGGTGGTCAAACTGAGAATCCGCCTAATGACAACTAGTTTAATCAAACACTTTTTTCTTAACTACAAAACAAACATTTCCTATTGCCAGTTTTTTTGCAATGATAAATCTAAAACACGTCACACAAGTGACAAAAAGTGGAAATGTCAACGTTGTCTCGAATAAAATAAAATAACATTATAAATGCGCAAGTTTGTAAATGTGTGTGTGTTTGTCACTTCTTCATGAGCACACGACTGGATCAATTTTGATAAAATTTAATATGCAGGAAACTGTCACCCTGGATTATCACATAGGCTAATTTACCGCGGGTAACAACGCGGGGCGTAGCTAGTATATTTATGTAACGCTATTTACTCCAAGATACGGACGTCATTAGTCTGTTTTTCATAAAAATCCCAAAAAATGATCGTTTTGACATTGAGAAAAAGGTATCTGATTTAAATTGTTAGAAAACAGCAAATTACAATCCACATTTCACATTTACAGGTGCAGCCGGTGCCGGGCGGGCCGATGTTCGTGCCGCAGCCGGCGGGCAGCGCGCCCGTGAAGCTGTCGGCGTCCGCGTACTGGGTGCTGCGGCTGCCGCACATGTACGCGGACGAGCGCGGCGCGCTGCCCCGCCCGCGCCCCACCGCGCTGCACGCCGGCGGCTGCCTCATCGCGCCCGTGTTCGGCCTGCAGGACTAGGCTGGGAGTGTGAGATACGATTGGATGCTGAATACTGGTATGCCTACCCATCGCCTTATATAATTATTTCTCGCTCTTGTCACTAGATGGCGGTTTATGGTAATAATTAAAACATTAAAATCTTTTATTACTATTATTTAAATCATGTAGTACTCAAATTAATTAAACGTGACTTATGTAAAGTGCAATAAATATTTTAGATGGCAGCACACACGACTACCTAAAAAGTGACATAGGTTTTAAAAATATTTATTGAATTTCGTATAAGTCATATTTAATTAATTGGTACTACTTTATTTCTTCTTTTTATATTTAAGAGCTGGGCTCTTGTCGGTGGAGTGCTTTCCTTGTCTCTCTTTCTTCCGCTAAGTTCTTCACCTCCTTATCCTGTCGTCTGTGCAAAACTCCAGACACAATAGTAAAGCAATGCATGTCGACCGGATTCCGGTCTGTGAACAGATGACAGGATAAATGTTTTCACTAATACTGTTACTTTATCTAAGTAACAGTAATAAAAGATTTTGGTGTTTTAATTAATACCCATAGGACAGTAAAAAAATCAATGTCCCAACCTTCTTGCCTTTACAAAAGAGAAATAACCTTCAACATGAACAAAAAATATTTAATTAAAAAAAAAAAGAAAGATTGTCTTATTTAAAAAAATCTTAATGTCGGTACGGTACGGTAATGATTTTTATTCATAATGATGTCATTGTTTTTTTAGCTCTGAAAAAGCGAGACAAACGGCTTTTCGGCTACTGGCGGCAACTGGCGAATGAAGAGGACCGAGATGGGCCTATATGGAAGCAGAAATCACCGCCCCTGATTTAAAAAAATATAATAATGTACGTTATTTTGTTTGTTATAACATACGTGTAAAAACCCTTAACAATACCCTTGTCGGTACCATTGAAATGCACACATGTTTTTTTAAAATCCCCGACAAAAAAGATGGTAGGGTGCTATGTTTAACGCAAATATCTGTCGTCTGTGTCATCGTAGCTCTCAAACGGATATACCGATTTCAAAGCGGTTTCTTAACGTTAAAGCAAGTTTACTTGCGGTTGTACTTAGCTATGTTCGATGAAAATCGGTTTAGCCGTTTTTGAGTGTAAACACTAGCAAGTCGGAGTTTAGTAATTTGTCTAGCAAATAACAGATAGCACTACGGATATCAATTCAAAGATGGAACTACATATTCCAAA
The DNA here is from genome assembly GCA_963555685.1 of Acrobasis consociella. Taxonomy (NCBI): domain Eukaryota; kingdom Metazoa; phylum Arthropoda; class Insecta; order Lepidoptera; family Pyralidae; genus Acrobasis; species Acrobasis consociella. The sequence continues at coordinate 2,691,215 of OY743116.1, forward strand.
TAATATCATATTGAACCATAAAGGAGGATATGAGAAGGGAGGTTAACTGGGAATAGAACAAAGAGTAGAAGGAACTCACATGCTGCGCCGACCCCATATAACTACTATTCATCACTAGATGGCGTCTTGACAGTCGGGGATTTTTAATTTGCCCGGCAAACAAACTTGATTGGCAGAGATGATAGTGGTTTGCTATTGTCTTCTCCATCGCTCAGGAATCCTACTAGACTATATGAAATGTGAACTCTAATGTATTAATTCATTACATTCATTTACTTACCCATAAAAATAAACAATTGTTTTCTGAAATTATTTTCGTAAAAACATGTTTGGACCCTTTCCCTCTTTTTAATATTTGTCACTGAAAGAACGAGACAACATATTTTAACTGGAATAGGTTGAGCAAACCTTTGCATTTTTTATGAATAAATGTAGAGGGTAAATCTTTATTGTCCATAATGGTACAAAAGGTTGACAATGCTAATGCAGTCTCTACCAGTCAGCCTTTAGGAAAAACAATGTATTATATATATGAATAACCGCATATCTTGGTTTGGCTCATGTTCACTTTAAACCGTTTCCTATAAGTAAAGGATACTGTCAAGAGTTATGTTATAATAAACCGGGAAATTCTTAGCAGTTTTTGCTGATTAAGCAAAAATGACTTATATTTAAAAGCAATAGATTTCATTATAGGATGCATGCTTTAACAGCTCTCGGCTGCTAAGTTTTGATCTGTTTCCAATGGTTGTTTGGTTTTCATGTGTGTAAGTAGCCAACACTGGTGTCAGATATTATACGTGCTTATACGTGCCTTCTGAAGCACGGAGGAGTCCAAAATGTTTTTGTAAGAACTCGACAGTTACCTACGATATATAATGACACGAAAGTGTCTTCTATTTTAATGTCAAAACAAATTAAAGTCTATTCGCCGAAAGTTGATAAATATTATAATTTGTCTCTGACTAGAGACTGTCGCTTAATTATCGCAAACTGTATGGCGGCCGTCGCTTGTCTCTCGCCGTTTGCGCGGTACGAGGCACGCAGTTGATGTCAACCGCGGCCCGAACAGGCGAGCGAACACGGTAGCCATATATTACCATTCCGTTCTGGTCCATTGGGTGTTGTTTTCTGTTACATACAGTTAATCTATACATAAAATAAAACAGTAAAAAGAGAATTAAATTAAAATATTTCCAAAAAAATATTGAAGGCGATGGAGACGTAGAGTAAGAATTTAAAAAAAAATGTCTGTCTGTTTGTCTGTATGTACACGCTAATCTCTGGAAATACTAGACGGATTCGAATGAAACTTTTTTTGTTATATAGCTATTAAGCCTGGGCAACATATAGGGTATAAATGATTTTGGAAAATGGAACTCCTGATGCAGAACCATAATGGTCCAGCTAAACTATAAGAGATATAAAAATGACGCCTTAGTAAAAGTTGTTCAGCCTGATGAGCATTTTCCAGAGACATAAAGTCCACGCGAACGAAGTCGCGGGCTTCGGCTAGTAATAAATAAAAGTGTATAAGTTTTAAGTAACTAGCGGGCCGCAATTTGTAATGAGTTAACGTCTCATCTGTTCACAGACCGAAATTGTTTTACTATTGTGTCTGGTGTTTTGCACAGACAACAGGTTATGAAGCCCTGAATTTATTAACTGAGGTAGTTTTTGGCGGGAAGTCAATGGGTCCAGTTGGAGTTTGCTTTAAATTGTTTTGCAAATTGATTCTAGTGGACTTTATAATATGAAATTGGTGTAGTTTGGTGTTATAAATGCTCATTCTCATGGACAATATGTGAAATGTTTAAAGTGGACAGTTATAGTGCGGTTGAAGTGATATTTATTTGCGGACTGCGGTAGGCGTCTTTGGGCGCCGTCCGCCACTCAATCGGCTATGAAAACCAGTGGACTCGTATAGATTTGTCGCCAGAAGCTCCCGTGAAGCAATCAAAGGAGGTTTAGGATTAGGAAATAAAGAAGAGATAAATAAAGATTGGCTCTAAAGGACCAGTATCCAGAGCCGTAAATTAATTTAAAAAAAATGAATTTATTTACTCCGCAAATACATTGAGTTGAGTATCATCATATTATAATCGCTCAATGTTGCTTGATACTGCAACGCGGACATCATCATCATTTCAGCCGCATAACGTCCACTGCTGGACATAGGCCTCTGAAGTAAAGGATAAATGTAACCATGTTGTAACCTACTTTGACGTTTGTTTTATGGACACACGAGTTGTTGCGATTAATAATAAAAGTTCCGTTTCAAGATTTATGAGAGAGAAAGATAGTTTGTGGCATTGTAACCTTTTTATCAGACATTTAAGCAGCATTTTTATGTGATACACGCTGATATATTTTATTTAATTCAATAAAATTGATTATATAAAACGTTTTTCATTTTTAAAAACACCTCGTATAGTTTCTCTCTTTAACCGACTTCCAAAAAGGAGGAGGTTTTATGTTTGGTTCCAAATCCGTAAAAAAATGATTTGAAGACGCATGGACCGATTCGAGAAATTCTTTTTTTGTAAATGGGCGTATTTGTCAGGTGGTCCCACAGAAATTTTACAAAATCGGTTTCGTAATTTGGGTTTGACTGTTTTTAGTTTTGAAAAATTATTCATACAATAAAGAGACCGTATCAATTTTTGCAAGTACGCAAAACAACTTGTTTGATTTCATTTTCAATTGACGCATGCGCCCTCTGTCGACACGTGGTGTCAACAGTTTCCGCTGGAAAAGTCCTTTTTAACTGTTTTCCACATTAAGATCGAATTTCATTATAATTTATTCACAATATATAGTAATAAATCATGACATTAATTATCATTTAAAAAATTGAATTTATTTCTCAAAATTGCAATAAAAAGACTTGAATAAATTTCAAAAGAAGTAGTTGAAGTGAGTGGGGTTTGCGTTGGAAGGGGTATTTGTAGAGGGGATAGGGAGGGGTTGGTGGCTTCGTGCGTCGTGGCGCGCGGTTCAGCCGGCAGTCGTCTGTGCGCCGCCGCCGCGCGAACATCTTAAGAGGAAACTCTGCTTGTTCAGCCCCACAGGCTACGTACATCGAGTCGGAAAACTTTTTCAGCGGCACTTATGCCGCTTTTGCATCAGGTAAGTATTTTTTTTACTTCTATTTTTAAACTGTTATTTCTGATTGTATATTTTTCCTATATATTAAAATTTCTTAGAACGTTTTTGCTAAAAGATCTTTTGGAAAATTTGCTCTACTAAAGTGTAAAGAGCCACGAGATCCAACTGCCATCTTTGAAGAGAGCTTGCAGGAAAGCTGGAATCATGAACACGAGACAATCTACGCAGAAACTGCCTGTACCATTTTTCCTTATTCTCTGGACAACTTTTTTCAATAGCAGTTTTTTTTCTTTTTAAAATGTGATTTCTCACACAGGACAACCTCCGCAGAGGCGGTGGCTCTGCCGAGAACCGCCGCTCGCTGGCTGACTTCCTCGGCTTCGACGCGCCGAACATCGGGGAACCTGCGTCCGCGCCAGTTAACCACCGCACCAACGTGAGTACTTTTTCGTTTGAGGGTAGACTGAACTTTTTGAAATAACTGCTGCGTATTTTTTTTACGCGAGTATTTTATGCGTTTGAGGGTATGATGCAAACTTTTAGAAAACTCGAATTAGTAGGCTGTAATTTTATAGGTCAAATAGTTCTTTTTGTTAGAGGGTTGTAAATGCACTTTTTATGTTACTGTTACATTGAGGTGAGGCTGCATTATTTCTGGCTAAAGGCAGTTAACCCGATTTTCGTTAGGCCGGACTACCTCCTTTCAATATTTTTTTATTTTGAATAGGTTGCGTACTTTTGCGAATTGCAGGCATTTAATTTGATATAGTAATGCATTCATTAAACTTCAATAGCGTACTTTACAGCCTTTACCCTTAATTTTTGAGGCTACATTAGATTTTTACAAAAAATGCCTTTGAGAGAAAGAAAAAAAGCAAGCCTTTTTTGCCTAGTTTCAATATTGAGGGTAGACTGAACTCTTTCGGTAGGCTACGTTCTATTCGGAAAACTAGTTCCGATCTGTAATGGTTTTTAAATTAACCTTATGACCCAGTAAAGCAGTTTATATATTTAAGAGATCTAATGTATTGTTAGGAAGAATAGTTTTGAAAATATACTGCCTTTTCTAAACTGTTCTAGAGGGTTCTCCTGAAATTTTTAATAACTTCCGTTATTTTAAGGGTATTGTACATTACTTTTTAATACAATAACTACGCAGCATCTTCAAAATGATTCGTTTCCTAGTTTCTACGCAGAGGGTAGTCATTTTTAGTAAGAACTTTTTTTTTTCTCCACAAACTGTTTAATTCAAATATTTTTGTGGTACATTTACGGATATTTTTCAGTTCAGGAAGTAACATACACATCGAAAGTTTTGTTTTATCCTACATTTTCACGCTGTAGAGCTTCCTCCGTAAACGTTTCTCTTGTAAATCATTTCCGAAACCGGAACTTTGTCGTAAATCCTACTTATTCAAGCAGAAATTTAAATGAGCCGTGATTTTCTAGACTATCCGATAAATCCTTAAATTCTTTGCTAACACTTTGTGGTACCTACCACGTTGGGCGTCAATTTGTAGGGTTCCAAATTCAATGTTCAGTGAACTTATATCCTAATAATTTGAAAAACTATGCAGCTGATCTCTTTTTTTAATCCCTAGCAAAGAAGAGTTATAAGCATAGACCTAGAATTTTTTATAAGTATAACGTTGTGTCGGACCATCCGGTCGAGAGCTGCGATGCATCGCAGCTCTCGACCGGATGGTCCGATTTAGATGCCGTTTTTTACGTAAAAGAAAGTTGTTCTTAACTCAGTTTGTTGAAAATCATTAGAACTGTTATTTGGGTTTAGTTTTCGGGGTATTTTTATTATTTACCTAGCATTTGCTAAGTAAATAGCTTCAGATATCATTTTCACTAATCAGTTGGAATACGTTCGCCACTCATTAGATGGTGTCGTCGGGTGTTTTTTTTTTATTTGCCTGGCAAATAATTGAGTAACTTATCCCAGACCAGCATAGTTGCTTCTATCGTGTAGATCGGAATTGATAACATGGGAATAGGCGAAACTCGCCAGGAATGATGTCCAGCTATTTTTAATCCCTGCTCCATCTGTTATTTTACTATCGCACAGCCCTACAGGTCGTGTGGCTTGATCCGTTAACCCCATTAAGGATAAAGATGCGATGAGTATGATGCAGTAAATTTAATTTTTTACGGGCCAATACATTTTCGAAATACTCTTTCACTACCACGTTGGGCGCCAGAATGTGGTACTTGTGAAAAAATATTCAAATGTGCGTTTTATAGTGTATCCATAATATCGCGACGACGTCCGGGTGACATCGCCTAGTGCGAGCCGCCTGCCAACATCGCGCTATTAATGGGAGCCCGCTGCCAAATACTCGATGCACTTACTGCGTTTGCATTAGCCCTTCTGCTATAATCTATATGGAAATCTGCCTTTTTTATTTCGCTTGAGCACAATTGCCGGAGTTCATTGTCTCGCCATTAACGCTATCTTTTTTTGTAGTCTGGTCAATGTGCTTGCTGGAGCTGAGATATATTTCTGGAAAACGTGAAAAATGGATGTTTTTACTGATTTGAAGGTTTAATTTCCGACAAAATTTTCAAATCTATTTCATGATAGTTTTTCTTAGCAAAATTTTAATGGTTGTAAAGTCAAACCAATGTTAATGTGTAGGGAATTCTATTCGTAAATTTTATTATTGCGATTCTTAAAATAAATTGCATTTGTTAACAATGACATCAAAGTTCAATGAATCACTTTAAACTACTGCATTGTAAAGAAAGCTATTGTACTTAATAATTTCGGACAAAATATACGAGCAATAAATAACCGTAGCATACTTGCCAAGAGGCTCTAAAATCGCAGATCTGTACATCCGAACAATGTGGATATAAGGTTGCAATCGCGCTCTTGGCAGCGGCGGTCGGCGGGCCGCGTATTGGCATGCACTGGCAATTTAATATTATTTGTGTAGGCTGGCACGGGCGGTAATCGGCGACCCGCGACCCGGAAAATGTCTTTGGAACAGACACTGCTTTCATGCCCCCTGACTGTTGGCGAGATAAGATGCGATCGCTCCGGGTTGTTAGTTTTTATGAAATTTTGTTTCGACATGTTGGCTTAGAAATTTTTAGTTTGGACTTAAGTTTTTGTAAGTCTGCTATGAAAAGGTGATTTCAGGCTAATTTTCAGCAACTTGGCAAAACCATCTTTATTGAATCGTGTCGATCGAACGCTTTTCCGGTTCAGATATTCGAAATGAACATTTCAATAAAAAAATAGTTACCCAGAAAACAAGCAGCCACTATTTATATATTCTAAATCTTTGCAAGCAGCAGATTTTTACCGGGATTTATTTTTTTAAATATTTTGTCTGCGTTGGCTCTTCACTCGTGCTCAGTCTGCTTAGAGCAGTGAGGCCCAAATTGCTGTGTCAACTCATTAGACATAGACGTAAGTGTATAAAATAGGTCAGCCTGCCTGCGAGATACGTAACAATTGCCTTGTTCTAGGATGGTGTGGCCTCACTGGGCAGCGAGAAAGACTGGCGCTGGGAGGAGCCGCGCAGCCCTGAAGCGGCCCACACGCCTCGCGCGCTGGTGCCGCCGAACTGCTTCCCGCCGAGGCATCCGCGGGCTTATGCCAGCTTTAGGTAAGTTTGGTTTAATTATTAAAAAGGAAGATTTCTTCAGGATCGACAACGTGTGGCACTCCGGGTGTTGCTTCGTCCTTTGGCTTCGATACTTACTTTCAGAGCTGCTGTATACCTATTTGCCTACTACGTTGTGTAAAAAACTTTTCTATCCACTATCCACATGGAATGATAGTCACAGGAAGCCCTCTGCTGGCCCCAGCAGATTTCAGAAATAGAAGATTGGGTAACCTGCGGCATCTAGCGTTCTCATGCAATTTTACTCGGGTCGCCTGATCAGTGACCACCCACTTGGTGGGTATGCTACCTAATGCTGCGCTAAATGTAGAAACACGTAAATTTTTCTCTTAAATTCGATGGAGCCGGTTCAGTATTTGCAGTGCTTTCAATCTTGACTGCAAGTGAGATAATTTTCAAAATTAGACCTAGACCTAGTAATTTTAGTCAACCGCATTTAATTCCGTCCACCAAAAACTAAGAAACTACGCTAAAATGTTTGGTACATTTTCTGCATAATGCACAAACGGTGTATTTTTGTGATGCTAATTGAAATAAATGGTTACTACTTGCTACTTATTTTTTCAACATTTTGCATTGGGTGCGGTGCGACAAATTAAATATATTTCAGCGTAAATTTTAGCTTAGTTTGCTCCGAAAAAGCGTCTCAAAAGATTACCTACTAGATTACTAAGATACTCTTGTATGATAAAAACTGCATCGCTTAGATCTTGAACTTATTTCAAATCCAGAATTTCTTTTTAGCTATTGATGACTTCATAACCAATGTACCACACGTATTACCTATTTAACTTACCTCTCCATTTTCGTTGCAGTGAGAGTGCGCGCCCTGGGAGCGGTTGGTCTGAGGACTCCGGAGGGCAGGGCATCACGGACCTCGTCGCCTCTTTAGTAAGTTTCTTTACATATTTCAGGGTAAAGCCTGGTTTACATATTGACAAGTGCGGGTGACAAGTGATATCTACGGCCTTGTCACTCGCATTTGTCACTTTTTAATGTGTAAACCAGGATTAACGCAGTTAACTCATTTCCAAATTGAGAACAATGTTATTGCAGTTTTTTTTAAACGATAAATTAGTTCTGTAGATATCTTAAACTTTGGTTGATTCTCGTAATGCAAAAGTACTTTTTTATGGATTGGTGTAATGAAAATCATAATGGAAAAATCGAGCTAATAAGCAGTGGCAAAATTATTTAGGCGACTTTTGCTCAACATATTGGGATCATCATTTCAGGCGCATAACGCGTCCACTGCTGGACATAGGCCTTTCCCAAGGATTTCCAAAATGACCGATCTAGTGACTTTCATCCAGTGCCTTCCAGCGACCTTAGTTAGGTCGTCAGATCACCTTGTGGGTGGGTGTCCTACGCTTCGCTTGCCAGTATGTGGTCGCCATTCGGGAACCTTTGTCTCATCGGCCACCGGTTCGTCGCGCCATGTCCCGCCCACTGCCATTACGAGCTAATCCGCTGGGCTATGTCAGTGACTTCCAACATATTGTGATGTATCATGGAGAATTTAATATAGGTCTCCATCACGGATGGGATCGATACCATGTGCTGTTGGAGCACTTCGGCACGGTGTACAGTAAGAGCGTGTTTCAGAAGGCCCTGGCGATGCCGGCAGCGGCGAGCGCGCGCGCGCTGCAGACCTCCATACAGGTGCGCCTCAGCTACGAGGGGCTCGAGAAACTGGTGAGTTAGTCACCAACAGGGCTTTTTCTTACTCCGATATTACAGCTGTCTAAATATTGCCCGAAGATAACCGGGACTGATGGCGTTTGCCCGGTAGTTATCCAAGCTTTTGCGTGCGTAGCAAGGAAATACACCAGTGAATTGTATTTCATAAAACAGCCAAGGGCTTAAGCATGGAGTATGTTAGTATAACAGTTAAATATTTCGTGAAGATTTTTATTTATATTGCGCTTTGGTTGCTCACACAATTAGGAAAGTTGGTTTTGTAAAAAAACATTACCTAAAGCTTGTTTAATTTTATACATTACAATGTTACAAAATGGTAAATAAAAAGCCAACTTACTAGGCTAACTTGGAACTGTCGCAGGTGGAGCCGCAGTGGCCGCCCGAGCAGGCCAACTCGAACACGCGCGACGAGCGAGCGCTCACTCGACGGGCTTCGTTTTGTAAGTACATATCACTTTATTTTTTTCTTTAGAGAAGTTACTTTATTCTTGTCTGAAATCGGTTGACTTACTGGACTAAAATGTATTTATTATTTTGATGACCATTCTGTAGTACAAGCATTTCGTGATTAAAAGCCTCTACAGTATTTTTGACATGTCTAACTTTATAATTCGCTATTTTCACAACTCAAATCGAATACCTTTGTTTAAACGTCAAAACCTTTTCAATAAGATTTGTATGAAATAGACTAATGACATAATAGTTTCTTCGAGTCAAATGGCGCTTATAATATCAGTTCTGCAATCTATACATATAATAAAACAGTAAAAAAAGTGTCTGTACATTAAATATATTTCCAAAAAAAATATTGGGGGCGATGGAGACGTAGTAATAGAGTAAGAATTTAAAAAAAAATGTCTGTCTGTTTGTCTGTTTGTCTGTTTGTACACGCTAATCTCCGGAAATACTGGACGGATTCGAATGAAACTTTTTTTTTATATAGCTATAAAGCCTGGGCAACATATAGGGTATAAATGATTTTGGAAAATGGAACGCCTGATGCAGAACCATAATGGTCCAGCTAAACTATAAGAGATATAAAAATGCCGCCTTAGTAAAAGTTGTTCAGCCTAATGAGCATTTTCCAGAGACATAAAATCCACGCGAACGAAGTCGCGGGCTTCAGCTAGTATTAAATATGAAATCATTTTTAGGGTTCCGTACCCAAAGGGTAAAAACGGGGCCCTATTACTAAGACTTCGCTGTCTGACCGTCTGTCTGTCACCAGGCTGTATCTCAAGAACCGCGATAGCTAGAAAAAAATCACAAATTATATATTTATGTTGCCGCTATAACAAATACTAAAAACAAAATATTTAAGGGGGCTCGATACAACACGCTATTTTTATGGCCTTTACTCGATATTAATAATGGCAACAGGCAGGCACTTGAAATATTCACAAAATATTGTTATATTAACATTTTAATAAAAAAAAGAATTAATAAATAATAAAAACATATTTAAGGGATTATATAGCTAATGGTACGAATGATTCCGACTCGCACTTGGCCGGTGTTTGACTTTTATTTTCTTAAAGGTACCAAATTCATTTTTGACCAATAAAAGTACCCACTTGGTTTTATTTTTGTCGTCAGGCGGAGTGAGTCCCCAGTGGCGGGACCCGCTGTGGCGCGAGAGCGCGGGCAGCGCTATCGGCGTGGGCGGCGGCCCCGCCGGCGACGGCGACGGCACGGCGGCGCGCTGGTCCGGCACGCTGCCGGCGCGCTGCACCGACCCCAGCGCCAGCTTCTCGCCCAAGGTGTTTCTGGGGGGCCTGCCGTGGGACATCACCGAGCAGACGCTCATGCAGGCGCTCAAGCAGTTCCACCCGGTTCGGTAAGTATAAAGACAGTTGGTTCCTTTTAGTGAAGTCTTAAATCGTCAGCTACGGGACGCTGTGTGCGGCACTACCGACGCGGCTGGCGGGTTTCAGACGGTGATGCAGTTTTAAATAGTTACGCGAGATTTAACTTGTGCCTAAAGAATTAGAGGTCTGTCATAGGACATTTTTGTTCTTGTTTATCCGAGGAGTCCACAAAAATTGTACATCTGTCTGGCGGTTTCCTTTTTGACTTTGTTAACGTTCCGATTTCGTCTCTACTACGTTGCCGGGTTTTTTATCATCCGCAGTCTGCAACCTCCCACTATTTATATTCGCCCTGCGATATTTGTCGTAACGCAGGTTGTAACAACTCATGCGATACGCGACTAGTTAATAAATCTCTTTCTAAACGTTAAAACAAACAAAATAGATGAAAGTGTTATGACTTGTAATAATCATCTACCCTTTACACATTGACGCGTGGCGAGTGATATGTGCGCTCGCCACTCGTCAGCACGTAAAGCAGAGTGCGCCGTTGCAGCGTGGAGTGGCCGGGGCAGGCGGAGGGCGCGGCGGCGCGCGGCTTCGCGTACGTGACGCTGGACGGCGAGCGCCGCGTGCGCGCGCTGCTGGCCGCCTCGCGCCGCGGGCAGAGCAACTGGTTCTACCGCATCGCCTCGCGCAAGATGCGCACCAAGGAGGTACGCTAGCGTCCACTGACGGATCACTTTTTTTTATTCTAGCCTATTGGGGTGTCCCCACTGCTGGGCAAAGGCCTCCCCTTCCACAGAACCCTGTCTTAAATTCGAAAAATTCTTTGTTGACAAAACATAAATCTATATTTTAGTTTTTTTTTTGTATTGGTGCAATAGTTTTTCAGTCATTCATTCACTTGTCAGGTGGTCCTATAGAAATTTTATCAGAATCAATTGTGAAGTCCAGTGGTGAAATTGGATTTTAGTTTTGAAAAATGTAATGGAAATGAAAATGAAAGATCTTAAGGATCAGTATACAAGGATATTTTAAAACGTGTAAGAATGTCTGATCTGGGAATTATTTTAAAATCTGACTTCTAAAACTTATCGTTCAAACCATTTTTTGTTTCGCTGATGGAAGTTGTGGAAATTCCACTCTTACACTTTGTTCCGAGAAAATTTTACAACGGGAGGGCTACGCCACGATACCAGTTGACCAGCTAGTCATTCATAAACGTAGCAGCGTAGTATTCTCGTCCACTTTTAACCTGCAGTCATTTTAAAATTAACTATCCTTATAAACATCGGTGATACCTCTCCACCCGTGTGTCCAGTAGAGTGAAGGCCTAATCCTCTAGCTGCTGTGGCCAAGTGAAGCTCATAATGTACGTGCTGACGCAGTGGAAACTAAAAATTGTCTTCAATAAACTATCTTTATTTCGTAATAATGTAACTAGTTTTATTTCAGGTAGAAGTGATCCCGTGGGCGGTGTCCGACTCCAACTGGGTGTGCGGCGGCTCCGCGCGGCTCGAGCCGATGCGGACGGTGTTCGTGGGCGCGCTGCACGGCATGCTCAGCGCCTCGGCGCTCGCGCACATCATGAACGAGCTGTTCGGGGGCGTGGTCTACGCTGGTGAGTCTTTTGCTATACCAAGGATATACGTAAACTTACACTTGGTTTCTCGGAGTTTCTCAAAATTGTCACTTTATTGTGGTGAATTTGTTCATTTGCTCGCGCGGTCTATAAGGTTTCTCGAGTAATTCTCGCTCGAGTTAAGTCTCCTTCACGCGCTTTGTGTTTTTAAGACTTCCTTAAATTAATAATTAAATATTTCTTATACAATAAACGTGAACTTTAGTTTTCTCTCAGGATCCGTAGTTTATCTAAATTATCAGTTCCTTTATCTCATTGAATTTTCTCGTTTTCTCGCGCGTCCTATAAGGTCTCTTGAGTAATTCTCGCTTGAGTCTGATGTCGCTTTCATTACAACTTGACGTCTCTTTTTTATGTAACTCCAGAGTTTCTCGCTTGATTACTCGCTTTTTATATTAAATTAGATTGGTGTCATGTTTGTTCGTGTAAGTGGCCAACTGGTCAGGGTTTCTCAAACTGCCTAAAGGCATCTTACATGGCTTTACTACTGCCTAATGACAGCCGAGACCAAGGCTTAACGTACCTCCGAAGCACGGAATAAGCTAGAAAAAATTATATACCATTTGTGATCTGTAGGTACGGGCCATGCCCAGTGTCACGTGCCCTGTAGTCATAAGATTTCTCATTTAGTTTCTCGCCGTTTCTTCTTCTCATCAATACGAACTGATCTGATATTCCAGGTATCGACACTGACAAGAACAAGTACCCGATCGGCTCGGGTCGCGTGACGTTCAACAACGTGCGGTCGTACGTGCGCGCCATCTCCGCGGGCTACGTAGAGATCGTCACTGACAAGTTTTCCAAGAAGGTACGCATTTTAACATGTAACGTAAACTATTCATTTATCTAAACTTTGTCGTGTGGTTTCCGGCAGAGTAGAAGGGCCAAGTCCTCCCGAGGATGTCATAGAAGGCGACCAGGGAATACAAGCTAAACAAAGCTTTAAAACATCAATGAGACCTCCAACCCAGCTAGACCTCTCCAAGCCAGTGTGGAGTGTGGGCCAAGTCCTCTAGCTGCTCTGGTCAAATAAGGCTCTGATAGCACAGAGGGTCGTGCTCCTGCAGTGGAGACAAAAAGACCTGATGATGACTTATCTAAACACACATTTCTTCCGTCATTTCAGTCGCGGAACATCGGCACAATGTTTTGACACTAATACAAACTTGAGGTTTGATTGGACGACAAATGTAAATATCTTGTGACACGTGTTTGGTAAATAGATTTATCTCAAATTAACGTTTTGTAGGGATATTAATCTTGTGACCAATATTTAAATCTAAGGCGCAGGTCACACTGAAAAAACGTACGTCGCGGACGGGGCGCAGGCATGTGTTCCGCGACGGCAAGCGACGGTTTCATACAAAATGTATAAAAACGTCGCGAAGCAGAACACACAGAAAAGACGCGCGCCCCGTCCTTTCTGTGTGTTCACTCCGCGACGTTTATATACATTTTGTATGAAACCGTCGCTTGCCGTCGCGGGAAAGACAAATGTCTGCGCCCCGTCCGCGTCCTACGTCTTTTCTGTATCCAGCGCTCAAAGGCTTGGTTTTTTACATCGATCAGTTGACATATAATTTTATTTTCAGGTGCAAGTTGACCCGTATCTGGAGGACTCCATGTGCTCTGAGTGCAACCTCCAACAAGGACCCTACTTCTGTCGCGAGCCAATGTGCTTCAGGTAAGAATTTTCTATTGGTTTGTAACAGCAAAAGTTTTAAAATTTTTATGAATATGAATTTTTGTCTTTGTCGTTTCATCGGCAAGTTTTTATCACCACTATAGAAAGTGACAAACCAATAGCCTATATCAAGTAGTGTAGCCGTGTGGTTTCCGGCAGAGTAGAATAGGACCACTCCAAGTCTTCCCGTGGATGTCGTAAAAGACGACTTAGGAGAAACAAGCTAAACAAAGCTTATACACATCAATGAGACCTCTTCAACCCGTCTAGCCAGCGAGGAGTGTAGGCCAAGTCCTCTTGCTGCTCTGGCCAAGTATACACTGGCTCAAGTAGTACAGAGAGGGTCATGCTCCTGCAGTGGAGACTAAAAAGACATGATGATGATGTCAAGTAGTAATTATCATTTCAAATAAGAGTGGGACATATCACGATATCTTTCGTACTCGTCGAGAGCGCTGTGCAGTTTCCCTTTCCATCCGATTTTAACTTTATTTTTGAGCAGATAAAAAACCTGTTTTCGGTTTCGGATTGTTATTTATTATATAAAATATAAATAATTGATTGATTTCGGTTTCGGATTGTTATTTATTATAAAAATAATTGATTAAAATGAATAATAATTTTATTTAAATGCCGAATTTCCAATAATTCTTTGAAGTGCTCTATACTTCATGGCTACCCGTAACCCGCTACATTTTCAGATACCATCTTATGAAAAGTATAGCACTCCCGCCATTGCAGGTACTTCTGCCGCTCGTGCTGGATGTGGCAGCACTCGGTGGAGCCGCACAAGCCGCTCATGCGCAACTCCAAGGGCCCGCCGGTGTTCCCCGCGCCCTCCCTGCAGGCCAGGTCTGAGCAGGGCCTGTTCAACGGGAGCTTCGCGCCGAGCGAGGGTAAGTTGTTTTTTTACTCTGCACTGCAGGAGTAGAACCCTGTGTACCAGAGCCGTACTTAGCAAGGGCAGCCAGAGGATTTGGCCTACACTCCACACTGGCTAGACAGATTAGAGTGGACTAATTTGCCTTCTACGATATATCATTTCAGCCGTATTAAGTCCACTGCTGGATATAGGCCTCTCCCAAATATTTCCAAAATTACCGATGTAGAGCGGCTTGCATCCAGCGCCTTCCAGCGACCTTGGTCCGGTTCTACATTTACGGGAAGATTTGTAGTGGTCCTATCCTACTGTGCCAGTCATCGAACGACAAACAGTATCTTTATTCATTAATTGTATACATTTTCAAAAGATTTTTACGTTGACTTTAATAAAAGTCATCTGACATAGCTTGACGATACTATATGTTATGACTTTTCATTTTCCAAATTGGTCCAGGCGTCTTTCAGTAATCGGGAAACATACATTTAAAAAGATAATTTTTTATGCCACTTGATCAGAGCGCGGACCACGCCGGGTGTCGCTTGACTTGCGAAAGCGCTGCTAGTAATACGCACTCCCGCCAGGCCAAAGAGCTCCTCAAATTTCAAGATAAAGATCGCCACCAAACTCGTCTGCCTAAACAGTTTTATGCCACCTTTGCTTCAACATAATCTAATTTTCCGTTAAGGCCATACCCAAATTTTCCGGGGTCCAGTGGCGCCGCCATTTAAAATAAATCATTTAAAAGGAAACGGAGATATCATTCAAAATTGTGTCTTGGTCAAGCCCTAGATAACCCTTAAAACTATTTTATGAACTACTGTTTATAATTTAAAGTGCGAACGTGAAGCTTTTCTACGCACATTAGCTAAAAGTGGCCGTTTTTCGCAAATGTGCATAGAAAAGCTTCACGTTCTCACTTTAAACTACAAAAAGTAGTTTATATACTTTGAATGGGTATCTAGAACTTGACCAGGACACAATTTTAAATGATATCTCCGTTTCCTTTTAAATGATTTATTTTTAAATGGCGGCGCCACTGGACCCCGGAAAATTTGGGTATGGCCTTAAAGCGTTACATCCTTTCCCCGTTCTGTTTAGCTCAAATTAGATTTACTTAGCAGGGACCCCATCGCCGGCCACGAGCGGTACGAGCGGTACAAGCGGAACGAGCGGCCTGAGCGAGTTCGACGCCAGCGCCGCCGGCGAGGAACCCTCGGACACTTGGCTGAACTAGCGCGCGGGCCACCGCTGTGGCGTGTTGTCGAGCTGCTATTAAGTTGGGCGCTCTGCCAGCATTTGCTTACCTAGACTAAGGTTGATTTTTAGGCTGATTTTTATAACGGTTATCTAAATTTGACGCGCGTTTTGACTGAAGTTTCCGTAGCGTAAATTTAAAGTTCGTTTCGTAGAGTAACGCGAGTTTTTAATATTTGTCTTAAATTTTTAGTTCCTCGTACATCCATTTCCATCTGTAATTTTTTTAATAAATTTTTCAAATTTCTCTGAAATCCTTGGTAGCATAAATCCACACCGTTTCAGCTAATTAGATTCTCGCTTTCTTATATCAAATCTTAGCGTTATAAATCTCAGCCTTACCACTACTTTGCCGTACTAAATGTTAATGTTAGTAGGTTCGGAGTCAGTGATGATTCAATTTTCTTTGTTGATTTTGGAAGACTTCTTTTGTTGTTAATCATTGTTTTTGCTTTTATATTCAATGCAGATACGTACGCAAATATCGTCACGCTTTTAAAACCTATCGGCCTTTGACAAATTTTAATAAAATAAAAATGTTTTATTAAAATTTTAATGTTCAGTTCACCGTCTTAATATTTTGGCTGGATGAATGTGAGAATTTCTTTATTTATATGCATAGTGTGATGCTTAGTTCGCGTACTAAATGTAATTAAATTCTGTGAAACTACGTTCCTTACTCGCCGTATTGCATTGTTATTTCACGTTAAATTTCTGAACGTGTTGTCAGTTTCCAGTGGAGCCATTTTTGGAATGCGGAGTTGTAAATCTAACGAGTTTTTAATGGAAAAACAGTGTTTAGGTGAGACCGCGTTTCAAAAATAGCACTTCAGGAATATCGACAGAAACGTATGAAAGAAATTACCTACAGGTGGCGAATTGGGCGCGTATCTTTCAGAATTCAATCCATCCTGCATTGAAATGCACTACTTTTGTAGTTGATTTTTATATCCATATACAACGAAGTATATTTTGTTTTAATCAAATATGTAATACGCCTTCCGCGTAGGAATGTTCCTTAGATCAATTTTAACGTGCCTACATAGGAATAGGTGATTTTAAAGCGATTTTAAGGTGCCTGTTGTATTTTAGCCCCGTAGGAACTATCATTTTAAAATTTTAATGGGCTTTTAACTTGTATACTCGGATTTTAGACTAAGATTGATTTTAATAAGCTTGTCCGGTTTAACAACTGTAGAACAATGTTACTGAAAAATAAATGACATAAAAGATATAATGCATTTTATTTACAATCCATTACTTACTATCCCTTGTTGAACTAATTATTCCAAACAAGTCATTGTACTTGTATTAATATTTTTAAGCTTTATACAGGAATCGACATAAGCAAAGATTTTGAAAACATCTGCCCCAGGCAAAAGAAATATAGCCAGCTTTAGGCTGGTTTTTATTCACGCGTACGCACGCGTGGTTGGCACGCGCGGCCCGATTCGCCATACAAAGTGTACGCGGTTGAGACTATGTAACGATCCAAGACGCTCAATACCCGTTGCCCGCGACGCGGGTCAACCGCGCGTGCGAACGCGTGACTGTAAAACCAGCCTTATTCCTACCTTATTTTGGATTCGTCGCTTTTCGTCAGAAACTCAACTGGTCAAAAGAGTGTGCGTTACTCTACCTAGAAAGTAGCTCCTAGAGAGATATGAGTGGAATATATAATTAGTACCCAATATGCTGTAAATGTGCCCGGCATAAATAATTTGTGGGGGTTGTCGTTTTCGAAAAAAATGGAAAAAACGGTTCCTGCTAGGGTAACGTTGTTCCAGCAGGAAAATTCTAAACTACTGATCGAAAAGAGAAACAATGTGCATGGTCAGATAGCTTATATTTGTGGAAGTATGTGCGGCGAATATGGAATATGTGACGGTTCAGGTTTTTAAGATATCGAGTTTCCTGCTGGAGTAACGTTTAGCGAAATCGTTGTGCTCTAAAACTGTTACATGTGCGCATGTAGAATAATTTCACATGAGTAGCTCTTGATTTGTGCCAGTAGCACACATAATTATATTTAAGAAAATATTTATAATTTTCGAGTAATCGCGCTTTTTTTGAAATACAAAAAAAAATTCGCAGCGCCGTTAAGAGAAAACGTATAAGCTCACTAAAAACTGTATTCGGTCCATCTCGACTCCTATTAAATCCATAAAAAAATTGGGAAGTGTAGGTACATCAGTTATCAAATAATATTACAAAAATCAAAATTATCCTATCATAATACAAGAAAACGGATCAACGCAAGACGTGCGGGTATGAACTAAAAATTAGTACCTATAGTCGAATAACGCATTGCGAATTTTCAGCTACAAATGTTTCGTATGTAAAAAGTTATAAACAAAAAACAAAACCTGGAAACAAGGGCCGATAACCCGACCAAATTTGAATGACTACAAAAAAGCGGCGGTTTCATACATATCGATGACCTTCTTTATTGGACGTCTTATACTTAAAACGTTGTCATACAGTCGCGTTCAAAGGTATTTTGGCATTTCTTTTTTTTCACCCGAGCGTTTTTTGTTGGCAATTTTATAACCTTATTCCTAAGAATAAAAACTATGTAAAATCAGTATCCTCGTCAAAATGCCATAGATTATACAGCGGACCCCGGTCTCGGAAGCGTTACGGCTAAGGATGCAACAGGGAATACGCTCGGATGTTGATGAATCTTAATATTATCATAATTATAATAATAATTAATGGTAATTTAAATATTTCATCAATCGAAAAATGGTATTCACAAACTCACATTATTTTTAAAAGACCTATTCAACGATATGTCACAAAATGTGTTTGTCGAGAAAAAAAAATTACTCCCTCTTTACTTGTATGGCAGCTACACCGCGGACGGACAGACAGACAGACATGGCGAAACTATAAGGTCCTTGTTTACTACGGACTTTAATCAATTTATATTCAGTTACATAAAAAATACAAAATGTTTTACGTTGTAAATAAATATAGTTACGCAGAAAACTTGGCTGTATGTGTGAGACTCAAATGGCCCTTTGCTTTTTCTTTTTGGAAAACTAAACAGCTGGTGTAAACAAACAATGATATGACTTGATTTAGTTGTTTATTTTATGAAATTTAAGTGGTTTTGTGGATTTTGTGGATACATTTTGTCGATTCAAATCGTTATTTTTTTACGCTTAACGATATAGAAATGATTTCAGTTCATTATAAATTTCGGTAAGTATTCCAAACTTAGAGGATGAATGAAATTCAGTACATTTTACTTTCCCTGTTTTTAACAGATTAAAAATGACTATTGTTATGTTCGCTTTTGTGCCATAGAATGTGACTTTTTTGAGCATGTGGTACGAAAATAATATTTATATATAATTACTATGCATATAATTTACACACTTGTAAATAATAACTACATTAAAACATAAATACTTACCACTTGGCACCTCACCGTAAATCGTCGAGCGTAAACTATGCTTGCAAGTATCTACCTACGGGCGCCCAGCTGGCCGCCCGCTGCTGAATGAACCGCTGGCAAGCAAACTCGCGTGCGCCCGGCCGGCCGCCTACTGCTGAATGAAGTGAACCGCTGGCAAGCAAACTCGAGTACGCCCGGCCGGACGCGCTGAATGAACGTTCATGACATGTCATGTCCGAACATGACATGACACGACAACTCGCCCGATGACGATTCAATGCATCGATACCGCTAACGCCCCGGCACCGGGCGGCAAAAGGTATTACTTAAATAAATAAACGCTAAGTGCATCTACTTTTGCGTGATTTACATCTCTATTTGTGGATTTTAACTACTTTTAGGATTCCGTACCCAAAGGATAAAACCTGGACCCTATTACTAAGACTCCAGTGTCCATTTGTCCGTCTGTCTGTCCGTCTGTCTTTCTGTGACCAGGCTGAATCTCATGAACCGTGATAGCTAAACAGTTAAAAAGCCTTTTTTTTCGCCAGAAATGAAATCTGGGTCATACATTAGCGAACCAAAAGTAGTCAATGTAAAAAAAATCCCAAAAATGGGGCTAGCAATTCATCACTATTTTGATTACATTTTCCACCTATACCCACCCACCAGTATGCTAAACGTGGTCCTGTCTACCCCGTAAGGGATAAAGACGTGATAATATGTATATATGCAAGTATGTATGATAGATGAAAGATTCTAATAAAAATAACCCCTGTAAAAAAATAGCAATTATTACCAAACGGATCGTACAGGTTTTTTTTAACATATTGTATAGTATACATACAAGTTTATTTATTGTTGACTTGTCTGTTTTCTACTTGAGTGTACTTCGGCTCAACACGTTTCGACCGGTTCGTGACTAAGTTAAGAAGGTCATCGATATGTATGAAACCGCCGCTTTTTTGTAGTCATTCGAATTTGGTCGGGTTATCGGCCCTTGTTTCCAGGTTTTGTTTTTTGTTTATAACTTTTTACATACGAACCATTTCTAGCTGAAAATTCGCAATGCGTTATTCGACTATAGGTACTAATTTTTAGTTCATACCCGCACGTCTTGCGTTGATCCGTTTTCTTGTATGTTGACCGTCAAAATTATGATAGGATAATTTTGATTTTTGTAATATTATTTGATAACTGATGTACCTACACTTCCCAATTTTTTTATGGATTTAATAGGAGTCGAGATGGACCGAATACAGTTTTTAGTGAGCTTATACGTTTTCTCTTAACGGCGCTGCGAATTTTTTTTTGTATTTCAAAAAAAGCGCGATTACTCGAAAATTATAAATATTTTCTTAAATATAATTATGTGTGCTACTGGCACAAATCAAGAGCTACTCATGTGAAATTATTCTACATGCGCACATGTAACAGTTTTAGAGCACAACGATTTCGCTAAACGTTACTCCAGCAGGAAACTGGATATCTTAAAAACCTGAACCGTCACATATTCCATATTCGCCGCACATACTTCCACAAATATAAGCTATCTGACCATGCACATTGTTTCTTCTTTCGATCAGTAGTTTAGAATTTTCCTGCTGGAACAACGTTACCCTAGCAGAAACCGTTTTTTCCATTTTTTTCGAAAACGACAACCCCCACAAATTATTTATGCCGGGCACATTTACAGCATATTGGGTACTAATTATATATTCCACTCATATCTCTCTAGGAGCTACTTTCTAGGTAGAGTAACGCACACGTCAAAAGATACTCATTTCGCCAGAAAACGCATGTTGACAAACTCAATTCGACAGATTTGAAACTCGTCAAAAACGTAACTCGATAGATGCGCGTCTCAACAGCCATTCATCTCGACTCGACAGTAAGGCTGCGTTTCTCACAATGCTCGAAATCTCCGCTCCGCTTCAATTCAAACAGCGGAGCGGAGATTTCGAGCATTGTGTTTGGTTAATTTCTCTCCTCAACTCTGCTCCGCTTCAGTGGAAACCCAGCCTAAATTAATAAATAGAATTTAAAACCTTGTAGTAATTCTGCTTACGCAACTAGTAAAATGAAGTAATTTACTATTTCTTATTTAATACGCATCTGTCGAGTTGCGTATCTGTGGATTTGCTTTTCTGACAAGTTGCGAGTCTATCACGAGAGATGACGAGATGCTTATCTGACCAGTTGCGTTTCTGACGAAAAGCGACGAATCCCTTATTTCCAAGAAAATCTTCGTATTTGTCCAGCAACTGCCCTCACGTCATAATTTCCTATTAATTACATGGTATAATAAAACAACGTATTCTCTTCCCGAGACAGAACTTGACTACGTCACGAAAGTGTTACCACTGATTGTTCTTTTCAGTAAATTTAAGGACTTTCTCAATTAGTTCATGAATATTAAATAAAATATTAAGTAACTTAGCTATTTAGTATCTCGCGATTCTCGCGTCATTCATCAATTCAATAATTTATAAATTGATATAATGGATTATTATTCGAAATTGATATATAAAATTCAAAAATGCATTACGCTTGGGTAATTCAATTTCACACAGTGGCAACACATCAAACTGATGACGTAGTCAAGTTCCACCTACGTCATCAGCTGTCACGGGAAGAGAATACCTTATTTTATTATACCATGATTAATTTCACGTAGGCCGAGGCCGTTAATAACCGAAATTTCAAAATCTTTTTAGTAGCCATATCTAGCACATTGTGTTAAAAAAGAGTACATTTACAACTTGTTTACGTCATAGGTAAGTTGTAAGTAAAATTTCTTTAAATTTTACTTGGGATTGCTGGGGAGATGCTCTATAGCAACCCAAAATTCAGTAGGCTGTACCTGATAATTTTTCAAGTATGTATTAACTCTGTACACAAAAAACAAAAAAAAAATGTGTCTGTACATTAATGGCCGCGCTACACTGGATTGGCATGGGATGGCATCGGAAGCCGACACGTCATTCCAAAACAAGCTTTGTGAGTAGTAATATAAGATGCATAACTGCTTGAACGCGGCGACCCCACGCTTGCGAGCGCGCGACGGCTCGAGCTAGCGGGTCCGATATTTACCTCCGATTTCAGTTCATTCAAATGAATATTGCTCGAGAGTTTTTTTTGCGAACCAGTTTGATCCGAATGGATGTGCCATCGAATCGATATTGAGATTGAGATATTGCTGCGGAAATGCGGTGCATCAACGAACGACTATCCGAATATTTTTTCTTCCGAACACAACTCAATTGAAGGGACTCTGCTAGGAAACAGAGACTTGACGAACGTTTGTCCAATAAAATTTACTGCCTACTAACAAAATTTTCATACAAGGACACTGAACATATTTCTCTAAGGAACAGTATAGCAAAATAGCAAAAAAATAGCGTTATACATTAAAGCCAATCTAGTTTCTACAGAAATCTAAAGTTTTTTACACTATTCGTGTTCCTTGGCGAAAGTTATTCAGTTTACATGAGCATTATTCTCTAATCTACATATCCATACACATATGTACTATCACTCCTCAACTAAACCTAGGCCACTAGGATGACAAGATACACGATTATTTGAATAGGTATGTTTATTAGTATATAATAATAATACGAGCCATCACGTGTCCCACTGCTGGGCAAAGGCCTCCCTCCATCTTTTCCATTCAATTCTGCTCTGAGCTGTTTCTTTCCAATCATCTTTAAATTTATCCAATTCGTCACGCCATCGCATTTTTGGTCTGCCGGGTCTTCTGATATTAGTAGGAGTCCAACAAGTGGTGACCTTTGCCCAGAAATCATTTGGCCTGCGGTGTATGTGGCCAGCCCAGTCCCATTTCAATTTTGCGGCCTTCAGAGCTACGTCAGCGATTCCTGTTCGAGAGCGTAGTTCGGTGTTACGGATTTTGTCCATTAGTTTGACACCTAGGATGCTACGCTCCATCGCTCTTTGGCAAACCTTGAGTTCGGACTTTAGTAATTTGGTCAAAGACCACGTTTGTGCGCCATATGTCAATATAGGAAGGATGCAGATGTCCATCAGTTTTCTTTTTAAGGAAAGAGGAAGGTTTCCCTTAAATGTTGGACCCAAAGACCAATATCCTTTCCAGGCGTTTTCGGTTCTTCTAACAACTTCCTCTTTTTGCCGGTCCTGGAAGGATACCAATTGGCCTAGGTAGATGTATTCAGTAACATACTGCACCACTTCGCTATTTATTCTAACAGGGCGTTTAGAGCTGTTGGTCATAGCTTTGGTCTTCGACATATTCATCTTCAGTCCAATCTCAAGGCTTGCATCGCTTAGATCTTGTAGCATAGACTGTAACTCCGAGGCCGAATGTGAAAATAAAATAATATCGTCGGCAAAACGCAGATTCGTCAATCTTGTTTCGCCGACGATAATACCCTTTTGGACCCAGGATGGTGCAAGTTTTCTGAAGACTTCCTCTAGTGCACATGTAAACAATTTTGGCGATAATGGGTCACCCTGTTTGACTCCCTTTTCTATATTAAAAGTGGGGCCTGTATTTGAGACGAGTTTTATGGCAGCGGTACTGTTGCTGTAAATTCTTTTAATTATATTTATGTATCGCGGATCGATGTTTTGATTTTGGAGGGCAATAAATATTGATTTGTGATGAATGCTATCAAACGCCTTCGTATAGTCTACGAAGGCGAAATAAACGGGGATGTTGTATTCTATATGTTTCTCTATGAGTTGATTTATTGCTTGAAGGTGGTCGGTTGTGGAAAGTCCTGATCTAAAGCCTGCTTGTTCTGGGGGTTGCTCCTTATCAAGTTGTTCTGAAATACGATTTTCTATTACTTTAATGAAAAGCTTGTATAAGTGGGATGTTAAACTTATAGGACGGTAGTTATTTATGTCTGACTTATCACCTTTTTTATGCAACAAGATAATATCAGAGTGGCAAAAGTTTTTGGGGAAGATGCCAGTAATAATGATGCTGTTAAACAAATTTGCTATTTTATCTAGTAGGGCTGGCTCTCCGTTTATTAGTATATAAGTACAATAAACATATGTACATATTTACAATCTCGGCTAGCGAGGTTTTTTTATACATTACTTAAATACGAAATTTCCTTCCTTTTATGGTAGTGATAGCCTGTACTACGTAAATGTAGGGCTAGCATACAATTATTGATTATGAACTGCATTACAATGCTCGGATTATTATATAGATTAAAACAAGTGATGAAAAATGTACTATGTGATGAGTAAATTCGTCAGAATTATTAGTCACAGTAGCACAATTGGTAGTTTACGGCGTTAACGTGAGGGTCGTGGGATCGAATCCCACTTGTGGTGAAATTTTTCATCACACATTTTAATTTGGCTAGGACCTATATTACACACACTTGTGGCCGTGCAAACGCGCAAAATTATGATAGCAAAGACTATTATATTTCGTATGGCTTCATTCTTCAGATATATTTACCATGTAGTACTTTCAACCTACAAGATAACCTACGCCTTTAAGAGACAATCGATATTCTATTCGATTTTTTCAACTTAATCGATTCACCACTCGTACATCACTGGTTTCGTTCCAACCGTCATTCTTTTTTCGTGCGAGATAGCCTACACACGCATACTCCGTACGTCGGTACCCGCTTTTACGAAGTCTGAAAAAGTTTTTCGTTTCTAATTTACAATAATGCCGAAACGTAATTACGAAAATAATTTGGATTATTACCGACGAAAAGTGAAAAAGCTTGAAGATCAACAGCGTCGTAAACGAAGACGGATTTTCATCGAATCGTCATCGGACTCCGGTAAGTTTGTGATTTTTTTCTTCTCGTAAACTTTATATTTTGCTACATAACGCATTCATTTACCGTGTGGCTTACTTAACAATATATAGCATGTAATGCGTGATTTTAATTAAACAAAGAAAATCTTTTTGGTAATAAGTACCCTCAAAACAAAAAATAAAAATTTTCTGGCGGTTGACAACTCGTTAACACGAAAGCCATATATTTTTATTGCTATACGATATCATATTAATTATGCTCGTACTCTTATGTTTATCCCTATGTATACAGTACGATTGCATGAATTCTCACTTCATCACGTATACTGACCTAGATGTTAACCGTGAGTTAACACGTTGGTAAAAAGTGTATACGTAGACCTCATACCTAGATGTTAACCGTGAGTTAACACAAAGGTCAATAACGGTCACGAGATGATATCAAGTCGAACACCTGGATGTTAACCGGGAGTTAACACGATGGTCAAAAATATCGACTTAGACCTCATACCTAGATGTTAACCGTGAGTTAACACAAAGGTCAATAACGGTCACGAGATGATATCAAGTCGAATACCTGAAGGCTAACCGCGAGTTAACACGACGGTCAAACATATAGACTTAGACCTCGTACCTTACGCTTAACCAGGCGTACAAATGAAGGTCATAATTCCATCCCAATTGTTTTTTTTTTTTTTTTTTTTTTTTTTTCTCTTTCAGATGAAAACACATCCCGTAATTCCTCTCCTATACCAGAAGCCATCCCTTTGGAAACTGAGGCCATTACCGACAATATCGAAGATGTAGTTGCATCGGCGTTGGAGGAAACGTCAACCCCAAAGGCCAACGATGACATTAGTCCAGATATTGACCCGGAACTACTCTTGGCACTTGGAGAGGAGGCTGAAAGTGAAGCTAAATTTGGAGAACCCATACATCGCACTCTAGCGCAGCGTTGGGAACCCATCCTTAGGAAAGGCCTCGCAAAAGAAATAAAAGAAAAATTAATGAAAGAGTACCTACCACCTGAAAATTGTACTCTTCTACAGGCCCCAAAATTGAATCGCGAAGTCGCAGCAGCTATTACAGAGTCCAGCAGACAACGCGACAAAAAGATGGAAACCACGCAACAACAGCTAGGTATAGGCATATCGGTGATGAATAAAGCTTTAACTTTGATGCTCACGGGCGATGATAAGATAAAAGTTATTAAAATTTTGAGTGATGGATGCCGCATCTTAACGGACCTACACCATCACAACACACAGGCGCGCAAATGCTTAATAAATCATTCACTCGCGAAGCCATTCCTTAATGTGGTACAAGACAGCGAAAGAGATGAAACGTTGTATGGTATAAAGCTTGGGGAAAAAATCAAGGCTTCAAAGACCATTGAGAAACAAGGGCTCTCTATCAAGAAATTTGTCAAGACAGATAAAAATAAGACAAATACGGACCAGCCGTCAACGGCAGTATCACGTCCTTATCAAACCAGACAGTCTACATCGTACCAGGGAAACTGGTCCGGGTCTTCGCGCTACCAGCAAAACAGGGGGGGGCACAGAAGACCAAACCGGACGACTGCCCCTGTAGCTCGCCGGACGTCAGCTCAACAGTCGTCGAGTGCACCCGGTTCGAGCAAAGCGAAAACATCTGCAGCGCGTCAGTAGACCAGGTACAACACGCTGGTAGAATTTAAAATTTTTATGACTGCTGGCTTAATATTACGTCTAATACGGTAATATTAAAATGGATTAAATTTGGATTGTCTATACCTTTTAAATCGCAGGTCACACAAACATATGTTCCCCAATTAAAATACACACCATTGGAAAAGGCAGAGATGACGGTGGCCATAGAAAAATTAATAAGATTAGGCGCAGTACGCCCTTGTAAGCCTAGTAGGAATCAGTTTATATCTAATACATTTTTAGCTCCGAAACCGAATGGTGATAAACGCTTTATTTTAAACTTGAAAAATTTAAATACATTCGTAACTAAAACTCATTTTAAAATGGAGGATTATAGAACTGCATCTAAACTTACACCGAGTAACGGATTTATGGCCACCATTGACCTAAAAGAAGTCTATCTTTTAATTCCAATTAATGAATCCGATCGAAAATATTTAAGATTTCAACATGAAGATGACAATTTTCACATAGTCTTATACGAGTTTAATGCTCTACCATACGGTTTATCGATAGCCCCTAGAGTCTTTACTAAAATTATGACAGAAGTCGTTTCTCATCTTCGGTCTCAAGGATTTAAGAATGTCTTTTATCTTGACGATATTCTTTGCATAGGAGACGATTATGAGGAATGCCATAATAATGTCGTGAAAACTTTACAACTTTTACAATGTCTAGGTTTTATAATTAACTATGAAAAGAGCTCCTTAGAACCCAAACAATCTTGCAAGTTTCTCGGGTTCATGTTTAATACAGTCCATCAAACTCTTTCTTTACCATCAGAAAAACGCTACAAAATTAAAGATCTTGTGGAAAAATTTTCAAAAGCCCCAGTGTGCACTATTAGAGAATTTGCTCATCTAATTGGGACTTTAGTAGCTGCATGTCCTGCGGTAAAGTACGGTTGGTTGTATACCAAACGTTTAGAAAGGCAAAAGTTTTTAGCCCTACGAAAATACCCTAATTACGAAGCAAGGTTCACTTTTGATCCTAATGTTTTAGAAGATTTAGATTGGTGGAAACTTCAGGTCCTGACATCCAGCAATTCTCTTAGAATAGCAAATTTTGAGATGGAAATATACACAGACGCATCCCGCACGGGGTGGGGAGCTGTATGTAATGATAATCGAGCAAATGGGGCTTGGAAAAAGGAAGAGCTTAGATCACACATAAATTATTTAGAGTTGTTAGCAGTTTTTCTGGGTCTCAAATACTTTGCAAGTAAAAAATCGAATTGTTCCATCTTACTACGCGTCGATAATACGACTGCGATTAGTTACGTCAATCGCATGGGGGGAATTCAGTTTCCTCATTTGAATAATCTGGCCAGACAAATT
This sequence comes from Acrobasis consociella, assembly GCA_963555685.1. Lineage (NCBI taxonomy): Eukaryota > Metazoa > Arthropoda > Insecta > Lepidoptera > Pyralidae > Acrobasis > Acrobasis consociella. The sequence continues at coordinate 2,719,149 of OY743116.1, forward strand.
TGGCAATGGTCCGAAGAAAGAAATATTTGGTTGTTTGCTTTATATATTAATACAAAAGAAAACTTTCAAGCAGACGAAGAATCTCGTAAACTCAATCCTGACACTGAGTGTGAATTATCTAATTTCGCTTTCGAAAAAATATTTTCTTTTTTAGGATACCCTAAAATAGACCTTTTCGCTTCTAGGGCCAATGCTAAATGCCAGAATTATATATCATGGAAAAGAGATCCAGATGCTTTATATATAGACGCTTTTACAGTAAACTGGAAAAATTATTATTTTTACGCTTTTCCACCTTTCTCGCTCATTTTAAAATGTCTGCAAAAGATAGTAGAAGAAAAGGCTACAGGAATACTAGTTTTCCCTTTTTGGCCATCTCAAGCTTGGTACCCACAATTAATGAGATTGGCCGTGTCGGATATAGTTTGGTTGGCCCCATATGAACATCGTATAAAATCATGTTACAGAAATCAGCTTACCCTGGGGGCCACGATTGTCTCAGGCAAGCGTTCATGTCGCGAGGTGTTCCAGAGTCAGCACTCGATTTGATGTTAGCATCGTTATCCAAAAATACGATGCAACAATATAATGTTTCATTTAAACTTTGGTGGCAGTATTGTTACGAGAACACTCTGAATGTATTTGATTGTTCTGTGCCTTCAATTTTAAGATTCCTGAGCATTCTATATCATAAGGGAGCTTCATATGGATCTCTGAATAGTCACAGATCTGCACTGTCACTTTTACTGGGTAATAATATCGGATCTGATGACCGAATTAAACGTCTATTAAAAGGAGCATTTAAATTAAAACCCACTTTTCCTAAATATTCTAACACGTGGAATCCACAAATAGTTCTCAATGATGTTAGTAATTGGTACCCTAACAGAAAACTCTGTCGGGCAAAAATTACGAAAAAATTGGTGATTTTACTCGCATTATCCACGGCACAACGGGTACAAACTCTGTCATGTATAAAGCTCAAAAATATTAAAACAAGTCCAACAGGAATCAACATAACAATCAAAGATATTTTGAAAACATCTGCCCCAGGCAAAGAACAGCCAACTTTATTCCTACCTTACTTTCAAGAAAATCTTCGTATTTGTCCAGCAACTGCCCTCGAGGATTATCTTTTTGTGACTCAAAGAGACAGACCTGCTAATTTGACGCATCTCTTAATAACTGTGAAGCGCCCTTTCAAGAGCGCGACAGCACAGTCAATAAGCAGATGGATAAAGCAGACACTATCAGAAAGCGGTGTGGATGTTGCAACGTTCAGTGCACACAGTACACGACACGCGGCTACATCCACAGCCGCCGCTCGTGGAGTCCATCTAGACACCATTCGGAAGGCCGCTGGTTGGACAAATACGTCGAGAGTGTTTGCTCAATTTTATCAACGTCCTATCTTAGACGATAATAATTTTGCTCAATCTATATTACATAATGTATAGCATTATGTAAAGTAAACAAATTTTTTTTTGTTATCTACTTGTATTATTGTCATGAATCAAGACATTATAATTACATGGATAAATTAAAATCGATTATTGGTTTGTCCTGGTTTTATTTATTAAAAATCCAAAACTTTCTCTTAACATCTACATGGTAAATATATCTGAAGAATGAAGCCATACGAAATATAATATGTGATCAAACGAACTTCACAAGTGAAGTTCGATCAATATTATATGAGTAGCTTCATTCGAAGATATATGGACCCTCCCAACCCAACCCCGGAAACAAAGTTTTGCATTTCTTACTCTCTAAAGAATGACGGTTGGAACGAAACCAGTGATGTACGAGTGGTGAATCGATTAAGTTGAAAAAATCGAATAGAATATCGATTGTCTCTTAAAGGCGTAGGTTATCTTGTAGGTTGAAAGTACTACATGGTAAATATATCTTCGAATGAAGCTACTCATATAATATTGATCGAACTTCACTTGTGAAGTTCGTTTGATCACATATTATGTGGCTTTCCAAAGCACGGAGTATTTGTGAAAAAAAATCACTAACTTTTCCGTGCTTCGTGTCGGCCCTAAGGGCCTGTGTTGACGACTAGCACGGTTTCTATTAGGCGCCAGACCAATGCCAGTTATGTACAGATTACGGTACGGTTACATATTCACACGCTCACTTGTCACTTGTCACATGCGCTTGTCACTTGTAACGTATGAATGTGACAAATGACAAGTGCTAAGTACGATCACATTTGTTACTGCCAGTTCACACCCACTAAGCACATTAAATTTATCACTTGCACTTGTCACTTTTCACTCACACTTGTCACTTCTTAAATGTAAATCGGCACTGACACCTGTGCGTGCTCGTTTAATCAGTCTGTTATTTATGATAACGAGCACAGCTACAAGTGGCGCTGGATCAGTCGAAGCTCATGCTCATATCCGAGGTGTTGGTGACGTCACGCGAGCGGCGGCGGGGCGTAGGCGGGGAGGAAGGCACCGACACTTCGGGGAACGGAAACTGCGGGATCTCTTCGTCGTTGAACACTGGGGAATAAAACCGTGCTATGTAAAGTTTCTTCGGTTATGTTTAAGCTAGCTTAGTCCGTGTTTTAAAGAAACTCCTGACTTCCGATCGATCTGATGCCTGAAAGGCACACAGAGACGTCAATCTGATAAGGCCATCTTTTTATTTCTTCGTACAATTATCGAGAGAACTTACACCAGCTAGCATAGCATCCAGCTTCTCCAAGACAGTATCCCGCAGGGTATGAGCGACCACATCATCGGCATGAGATCTGGCAGCATCGGATCCTTCCCAGCAGTGCCTAACACAGCGTTATGGCAACAAGAATGATACTACCAGCATATATAGCATCCACCTTCTCCAAGACGATGTCCAGGTATGAGGGACTACATCGTCCGGGTCTCCCGCCAGGGCCGCATGCGCTGATCTGGCAGCTTCGGATCCTTCCCAGCAGCGGCTACCACAGCACAATGGCAACTAGAGACACTCACCAGCTTATATAGCATCCACATTCTCCAAGACGGTGTCCAGAATTGTATGAGTGACCACATCGTTTGGGTCACTCGCCAGAGCCGCATGCGCAGATCTGGCAGCTTTTAATCCTTTCTAACATGCCTAATAAAGCACTATGGCAACTAGAAAGTGACCACCAGCTAATGTAGCATTCTGCTTTTTCAAGATAATGTCCAGCAGAGTATGAGCGACCACATAGCCCGGGTCTCCCGCCAGGGCCGCATGAGCAGATCTGACAGCATCGGATCCTTTCCAGAAGCGCCTAACAGAACGCCTTGGCAACTACAGTGACACTCACCAGCTAATGTAGCATCTAGCTTCTCCAAGATGGTGTCCAGTAGTGTGTGAGCGACCACATCATCCGGATCTCTCGCCAGGGCCGCATGAGCAGATCTGGCAGCATCGGCTTCCCTGCCCAGCAGCGCCTGGCAAAGCGCCATGGCGGCCAGGGTGTGGGCCCTGGCGGGGCGCAGCGCCAGCGCCCGCGTGTGCCAGGGCAGAGCCTCCTGCGGCCGGCCCAGGGCTCGTGCCGAGTGTCCTAAGGCGTCTAGTGTAGGTGCCCAGCGCGCCTCCAACTGACAAAGAAAACACCACGTTTATCTTTTAGTTTATTAGCCAGGCAAATTAAACAAAAACTTCACTTTTAAGCTGTCATAACTTTCGAACGGCTGAATCGATTTTAAATTAAAGATTTCCTTAATCTATACATATAATTGGTTTTCATTTGATATCCTACTCAGGCATATTTGAATATATTGTCGCGTAGGATGATAAGTGATAATGACAATGTCAAATTGTCAACGTCACAAATTCAAACTACGAGAATTCATCTAAAGGGAAATTTCGTCACTCACGTCAGCACACGATTGGCCTAGCGGTCTTGGTGTTGGACTGTGAATCCATAGACCCTAGGTTCAAATCACAGTCACGAATAGTGTTTTTGAAGTTTTGTAAGAAGTTTCTAGATAACTCTAGATTAAATTGGAATGAAAATACGGGCCAGAAATAAAAAAAGACAAAAGAAAATTTATGACTTAAGTTTAGAACTTTGATGCGATATTGTTCGCATCCGAGGTGTATATAAGCAGAACAAGGCGCGGCCTACGCCAGTTTTAGTTTGAAAGTAAAATCCGAAGAAGGAAGAAGGAAGAAGAAAAAGGAAGAAAAGTAAAAGTGGAAGTAGTGAGTAAAAAGTAAAGTGAAATAGTGAGTGAAGTGAAGTGTTCAGTGCAGTAAATACGCGCGAGAGACGTTTCCGCGCGTGACAGTGCAGTGACGTTTACGCGTGTGACAGTGCAGTGACATTACCGCGCGTGACAGTGCAGTGACGTTTCCACGCGCGAGACAGTGCAGTGACGTTTCTGTGTGTGTGACAGTACAGTGACATTCCCGCGTACGTACCTGTGACAACTGTGAGTACCCTAGAGTTGTAAATAAAGGCACTATTCCATAGGATTGGTGTTTTCTTTCCTATCCCCAACCCACTCTCGTGACAATTGGTGTCAGAAGTGGGATAGGAAAGATGTCGATCGTGCCTAGAAATGAGAGAGGGGTAACCACGCGAGCGGGAGCTGCAGCGGCAGAGGAACAATCGCTCGAGGAGTCCAACTCTGGCGGAGCCGCGACAACATCAGCGGCCGTCCCACCAGCCGCTCCATTGGAAATGAACGCGTTCCTGCAGCAGATTACTGTCATGATGCAAGAACAAGCACGCCGTCAGGAGGAGCAAGCACGCCGCCAGGAGGAGCAAATACGGGCGCTGCAGGAGGAGCAAGCACGCCGCCAGGAGGAGCAAGCACGCCGCCAGGAGGAGCAAGCACGCCGCCAGGAGGAGCAAGCACACCGCCAGGAGGAGCAAGCACGCCGCCAGGAGGAGCAAGCACGCCGCCAGGAGGAGCAAGCACGCCGCCAGGAGGAGCAAATACGGGCGCTGCAGGAGGAGCAAGCACGCCGCCAGGAGGAGCAAGCACGCCGCCAGGAGGAGCAAATACGGGCGCTGCAGGAGGAGCAAGCACGCCGCCAGGAGGAGCAAATACGGGCGCTGCAGGAAGAGCAAGCACGCCGTCAGGAGGAGCAACTTCAGTCCTTTTCCAAAGATGTTTTGGCCGCGGTTCGGGCCAACACAGCCCGGATGGATGACTTCGAGAAGGAAGTTGCAGAAGTAAAGGAGGAAGTTACAGAAGTAAAAGAGGAAGTTGCTGAAGTAAAAGGGACGCTTCAACAGCTTGGTAAGGAAGTTAAACTTCTCAAAGAGTCTGGCCCTGTCACTAGCTCTGTGGTCGCTCCTTTTACCAAAAATTTAAAGGTGCCACCCTACGACGGCAAATCCTCTTGGGCTGCTTTTAAATTGCAGTTGGAGACAGTTAAAAAAGCCAGCCATTGGGATGAGCAGGAGGCGCAGTCTGCATTGACCCTGGCACTTCGAGATGTCGCCCTGTCCGTATTGGAAGCACTCGGTGCTGGGAAGAAAGAGGTCACCTACGACGAACTCATAGGCACTCTGGAAGCCAGATACGGTGACAGCCACCTGGAGCATGTATACAGGGCGCAACTCAAAGATCGTTGTCAGCGGGCTAGCGAGACCTTACAACAGTGGTCCGTGGAAGTAGAAAGACTGGTCCGCAAGGCATATCATTCATCACCATCTGTCGTGGAGGAGATGCTCTTGCAGGTTTTTATTGATGGGATACGGGATCCCGAAGTCAGGGCGGCTGTACGACTGGATCACCACACCACCTTGAAAGAAGCAGTGGCTCACGCTTTGGAAGTAGAAGCGGTTCGTCATGACTCACGAGCTTTAAGGCTTCGAGAGGTTGTAGTCACAGAAAACAGTAGACGACGACCCTACAACCCGATGTGCTATGAGTGTGGAGAGCGGGGTCATATTCGAAGCACTTGCCCGAAGCGTGAACGTACAACTTTCCGACGTCAAGTGGATGCAGCGGTTTCGACGTCGGAGCAGTCACAGGAAAAACTAAAGAAGGCCAGGGCTGTGGGGTGGGCGCTGGCCGGTAGTAGTAAAGCCCCAGAAATTCTTGTGAAGCAGACTAACGACGGAAATACTCTAGTGATAGACGGTTTAGTCAATGGGAAACCTTGCCAGTTGACATTAGACACTGGAGCTTCACGGACAGTCATTAGCAACCACAGACTTAAGGACATTGGAGGTCGGTATATTCAAGCGAATAAAAATATCACGTTAACTACTGCTACCGGCCAACGAATCCCATCTGAAGGAGAAAAAATTGTAGCCATTAAGATCGGGGCAACACTTTATTGGCAAAGAGTGGTTGTCGCAGGCATCTCCGACGATTGCATTATTGGTTTGGACTTTCTACAAAATCATCAGTGCAATATTGACTTGAAAAATGGTGTTCTAAAACATGGCAATGATGAAATTCCGATGAAAGGAGGAAATTTTGGTAAGGTGTGATGTTTGAGAGACACTGTCCTTAGTCCTAGATCCCAAACGACGGTCCCTGTTATGCTACCGCCTAATAATGGAAGCGGACCGCGGAGATGTGCAATTATAGAGGGAGGAATCTCAGACGCATCATGGATTCCGGCTAGAACCTTAGTTGGAAGTGGCCAAGTTGCGTTGGTACCTGTTCTGAATCCTCATGACGTGGAGCAAACACTGCGAAAGGGAACGATTGTCGGAAACTGTGATGAAGTAGCCTGGTTGAGGAAGTGTGAAAAGGGGCAAAAGCGGAAAATTACGAATCAGGAAGAAAATGTCACAAGGCTTCTGGAGGGTTGCAAGGGTAATCTTACTAAATTGCAATTAATAAAAGCAAGGAACTTCTTGTTGAAATATAGCAATTTATTCTCTAAAAATGATGGAGATATTGGCAGAACCGATTTGGTAAAACATAAAATTGATACCGGGGATACAACACCTATTCGGCAGAGACCAAGGCCTGTTCCTTTTGCCCGTGAGCAGGAAGTTGAGGACATGATCCAAGAGATGAAGAAGAACGGCGTGATAGAACCTTCATCAAGCCCATGGTGCTCTCCGATTGTGTTAGTAAAGAAGAAGGATGGATCGACTAGGTTCTGTGTAGACTATCGGCGATTGAACGATGTAACTAAAAAGGACAGTTACCCACTTCCAAGAATCAATGACACTTTGGATTCACTTTGTGGCATGACTTGGTTCTCTACTCTTGATTTAAAAAGTGGGTATTGGCAAGTAGATTTGGATCCTAAGGATAAAGAGAAGACTGCGTTTTCAACCGGCAAGGGTTTATGGCAGTTCAAAACTATGCCATTTGGACTATGTAACGCGCCAGCAACATTTGAAAGGTTGATGGAACATGTGCTGGCAGGTATGCTAGGAGAAGCCTGTTTAGTCTATTTAGATGACATCATTATAATGGGGAGAGATTTTGATGATCATCTCAAGAAGCTTGAAAGTGTGTTTTCAAGACTACAGAGTGCAAATTTGAAGCTAAGTCCAAAGAAATGTTCATTTTTCCAACGTCAGGTCAACTACTTGGGACACGTTATTTCGGAACAGGGTATTGCAACTGACCCATCTAAAATAAGTGCAGTAAAAGATTGGCCAACGCCAACAGATAAGACACAGGTGCGAGCATTCTTGGGTCTATGCTCTTACTATAGAAGATTCGTAAAAGGGTTTTCCGATATCGCTAAGCCTTTACATCGGTTGACTGGAGAGAAACGAGCATTTTCTTGGGATGAAGATTGTGAGCAAGCTTTTCAGGACCTTAAAATGCGTCTATGTGAAACCCCTATCCTCGGATATCCTGACATGGAAGGCAAGTTTATTGTGGACGCTGACGCAAGTAACACCGGAATTGGAGGTGTTCTATCTCAACAGAGAGGAGATCAGGAAGTAGTAATCGCCTACTTCAGCAAATCTCTTTCAAGGCCAGAGAGAAATTACTGCGTAACTCGCAGAGAATTGTTGGCTGTGGTCAAGACATTGCAACATTTTAAGAAATATTTGCTTGGTCGCAAATTTCTGATAAGGACTGATCACGCTGCATTAAAATGGTTATTGGAATTCAAAAATCCTGAAGGGCAGGTAGCCAGGTGGATTGAGCTACTCCAAGAGTTTGAGTTTGAAATTGAACATCGAGGTGGGAAGAGTCATGGCAATGCGGATGCTCTGTCTCGAAGACCTTGCCTGGAGGACTGCAAGCATTGCAATCGGCAGGAAGAGAAGGAAAAAGTAAACATCCGGTTAATCCGTACTGATTCCATAGATGAAAATTGGACTGACGACGCTATGAAAAAGGCTCAGGAAGATGATAAAGATTTTCAACCACTATTGAACTGGCTAAGAAGTGGAACTAAACCAAAATGGTCAGAAGTGGCCAAATACAGTACGGCTACAAAGTCTTTGGGCGCAATGGGACAGCCTGGTGTTACATGATGGATTACTCTACCGAAAATGGGAAAGTACTCAAGGTAAAGATTGCCATCTACAATTGGTCGTCCCCAGAGAGAAGATAAGGGAGATTTTAAAAACTTTTCATGATGGTACTTCCGGCGGACACCTGGGGATAAGAAGAACCCTCACAAAAATTAAAGAACGTTTCTACTGGTTACACTGCCGAGATGATGTAGAAGACTGGTGCCGTAAATGTCAGAGTTGTGCGGCAGTTAAGGGACCACAGACTAGAAGCAGAGGAGCCATGAGGTTGTATAATGTCGGAGCTCCTTGGGAACGAGTAGCTCTTGACATAGCCGGACCGTTTCCAATTACGAATGCTGGCAACCGGTACATTTTGGTAGTTATGGACTACTTCACGAAATGGCCTGAAGCATTTGCACTACCTAATCAGGAGGCTACCACCGTAGCGACAAAGCTTGTGAACGAAGTATTCTGTAGATTTGGTGTGCCATTGGAGATGCACAGTGATCAGGGTCGAAACTTTGAATCACAAGTATTCCGAGAAGTCTGTGAAATCATGGGAATCCATAAGACTCGGACGACGCCGTATCACCCGCAGTCTGATGGAATGGTTGAGAGGTTTAACCAAACATTGGAACGGCATCTGGCAAAAGTGGTAGAAAGTCATCAGAAAAACTGGGACGAGTATATTGCACTATTCCTCTTATCTTATAGGACTGCGGTGCATGAGACCACTACAGTTACTCCAGCATATGCCAATTTTGGAAGAGAATTGAAATTGCCAGCTGATTTGTTATCAAGTTGTCCACCAGATACCCCAAAAGGAATAACCGACTACGCTAATGACCTTCGGATTAAGATGGTTGACGTCTATGAGCAGATTAGAGAGGCTGGGCTTAAAGCTAGTGAACGGATGAAGACTCGTTACGATCGAAGAGCTAATGGCCTCAGCTTCGAGGAAGGAACACTGGTTTGGCTTCATAATCCGGTGAGGAGAAAAGAGAAATCTCCAAAGCTACAACCAAGTTGGGAAGGACCTTACAAAATTATCACCAGAATTAACGACGTGACCTACCGAATTCAGCGTAATCCTCGCAGTCCTCTCAAAATAGTTCATGTGGATCGATTGGCACGTTATCATGGAAGCAATAATGATCGGGACGATCATGTCTCGAGAGGGGGCAGTGTCGCGTAGGATGATAAGTGATAATGACAATGTCAAATTGTCAACGTCACAAATTCAAACTACGAGAATTCATCTAAAGGGAAATTTCGTCACTCACGTCAGCACACGATTGGCCTAGCGGTCTTGGTGTTGAACTGTGAATCCATAGACCCCAGGTTCAAATCACAGTCACGAATAGTGTTTTTGAAGTTTTGTAAGAAGTTTCTAGATAACTCTAGATTAAATTGGAATGAAAATACGGGCCAGAAATAAAAAAAGACAAAAGAAAATTTATGACTTAAGTTTAGAACTTTGATGCGATATTGTTCGCATCCGAGGGGTATATAAGCAGAACAAGGCGCGGCCTACGCCAGTTTTAGTTTGAAAGTAAAATCCGAAGAAGGAAGAAGGAAGAAGAAAAAGGAAGAAAAGTAAAAGTGGAAGTAGTGAGTAAAAAGTAAAGTGAAATAGTGAGTGAAGTGAAGTGTTCAGTGCAGTAAATACGCGCGAGAGACGTTTCCGCGCGTGACAGTGCAGTGACGTTTACGCGTGTGACAGTGCAGTGACATTACCGCGCGTGACAGTGCAGTGACGTTTCCACGCGCGAGACAGTGCAGTGACGTTTCTGTGTGTGTGACAGTACAGTGACATTCCCGCGTACGTACCTGTGACAACTGTGAGTACCCTAGAGTTGTAAATAAAGGCACTATTCCATAGGATTGGTGTTTCCTTTCCTATCCCCAACCCACTCTCGTGACAATATTGAGTTGCTAAGCCTCACTTTCACGCAGCGTAACTTTTAAATTGCTGAACGTTTTCCATCAAACAGTGTTATGGACGCAAGACCTAAGTCTACTCATGATTCCCATTTAGGTACAAGCTAGCTATTCTTGCAAAAGGCCTCGTAATGTGACCACTTTATTTACACCCAATTATGTAGTCAACTAAAATATATAAAAGTGTTAAAGGTGCCTTTGATCGAAAATATAGACAATTTTAAGAAACTAATTAGAATAAAAAAAAATGTACGTGTTATCAGGATTTTTTTATTTAATTTTAAACATTACACCGGAAGTGACGACACACATCAATCGAAATTTACATTTTTCCTATGCCTGCAGTAAAAAAACAATGACATCTGTCAACTGTCAATGTCTACTGTTTAAATTACCGTCGTTATGTTGGTTGTTGTAAGTTTTTGTGTTGGTAGATGACAATAACAGTGATATATAATGTAATACAGTGGTGCTATTTTTGAAACGTGGAGTCACTAAACGAACGGTTTTTGTATGGAAAAACCAGTTTAGGTAACACCACAAACAAGTACTGAAAGTGGAAATTGGTTAAAAAATTATTTAAAAAAATCTTCATTGTGACATCATTTCCTCAAATAAGCTTGACCTTGCTTGAAAATGAAGGTCAATGGGATTTTTGCAAATATCTAAATAAGTAAGACCTTATTATAAAATCTGATTAGAGAAAGTTTCTCCTGCCCTCTTCTTCCTTCCAGATCTTTTTAAAAATTACTTGACTACCCAATTGGGTAGATGACTGAGTGAAAAATAAATTATTCGGTACAGTTCACAAAATAAAACGTCACAAAATAGTGTCACTTTTCATTGATTTCTAAAATCATTTTCAACATTCTTTTAGATTTATTAATGCACACAAGGCACTATTCGTATATAGAAATCCCATAGAAAAAGTTTGTTGGAAAAAACTGTCTGATTTGACTAGTCATCATCTAGCGGATTGTATTTTGTTCCTTAGTGTACTGACCTCGTCCAGGTCCCGGTCTGCGCGGGCGATGTCCAGCGCCTTAAGAAACAGCGCGCGCGCGGCGCGGTGGTCGCCGGCCGCGAAGGCCGCGGCGCCCGCCTCGTGCGCCACGTGCGGCTCGTGCGCCAGCGACAGCACGCGCTCCCAGCGCCCGCGGTTCTCGCCCTCCGGGTCCGGGCCCTGGGGTTCTGCGCACTGGAGTGCAATATTTGGGAATATTACAAAAATGCATTTTGCTATTTCGAAAAGTTTTTCCCTCGTATTTATAAGAAATAAAAAACGTTGTAAATCGTCGCAGGTTGACTGGAAGAGATCCCTACATGAAACAAGTCCGCTTTGGTTATTTGTTCTTTCGTAAGCTGTCTTTGTATTTTTATTGTCTTGCAGTGAAGACAAAAAGACGTTATTATATTTAGTAAACGGGTACTTACGTATAGAGTCAGCTACTGCCTGTGTCACGAGCCGGTGCGGTGTACGGGCCTGTAGTTACATTCGCCCTGATGAAGACCTCCAGATGAGATCGAAACATGTCGGCAGTAGCTGCCTCTATACGTGAGTTACCCGTTTACTAAATATAATAAGATGTATCTCACGTTAATCTTTATCAATAAAACAAAAAGACGTGATGATGATCATCAGCCGACCCCCTAGACATAGCGTAACTCACATCGACCCCGTGATGCAGCGCGGCCGCCCTGGCCAGGAACTTGGCGCACATGTTGGGGTTGTTCAGCAGCGAGCACTCCACGCCCACGTATAAAGGCGGCAAGTGGCAACCGCTCATCAGCTGACTGGCCTAGAAAACAAAACGCCAATACGGTATTTTAATCAATAATCTAGCGGCGCCCCGTGGTGTTACCCGCGATTTATTAGATAAACAATGTGGAAGAGACATACCCGTAACAAAGCGAACCACACTTCGTCAAACCCGCGACTTCGTTCGCGTGGACTTTATAACTCCGGAAAATGTTCATCGGGCTGAACAACTTTTGCTATCTTGCAACTTAGTTGGAACATTATGGTTCTACATCAGATGAATTCAGGTGTTCCATTTTCCAAATCCAATTATACCCTATATGTTGCCCAGACTTAACAGCTACATAACAAAATATGTTTAATTTTAATCCGTCCAGTATTTCTAGAGATTAGTGTCACCAAGAAGACAAACAGACAGGCCTTTTTTAAATTTTTGCTCTTTTACTATGTCTTCATTGTTCCAAATAATTGTACAGACACATTTTTTTAACTGTTTTACACGATTATTTTTCCAAAACCAATGAAAAGTCAGCGCGTATGTCGGTGACCCGCCCCTATACGGTAAGGTGTATATAGTTACGTTACCTTGAAGTATGCCGCCATGGCCTGGTCGTGCTCGCTGTCCCGCGCGAAGCTGTGTCCGTACGCGAGCCACACGCAGCCCGCGCCCGGTTCCAGGCTCTTCGCCTTGCTCAGGTAGCGCCGCGCGAACTCGCTCTTGCCTGAGATAAGATAAGATAATTTTTTATTTGCTACAAATAGGGTGCACAATACAGACGTTAGGTATAATATACAAAAATAGTAGCTTAAACCTATTTAGCCATATTTAATAGCATGCAAAAATCAGTATTCAGAATTTTAACATTATGTTCATTTAGTCATGCATCGAATTCGCAGTAACGCCAGCATGATGAAGTCTCTTACGTATATACAATGTGGAGGTGACATACCCGCAATAAATCGGACCACGGGCTATACTAGATCACTATAGTTTGATGAAAATAAAACAAAGTGAAAAATTTTAAACAATCGACGATCCCATACAAATTGATTTTACATGTTGGGTTACATTATAAGCGATGGATTCCTAATTTAAAAAAAAAATATATAGCCTATGACACTCGGAGACAGTGAAATAATTTTTAACATCGGTCCTGTACTTTCGGAGCCTATTCGATGCAAACAAACAATCAAATCTTTAAAAAATTAAATTAGATAGTTTAGATTAAATAAAACTTATAATAATAATAATATAGCCTTTATTCAGACAGTTTTTTACATTTCAAATAAAACATAATAAAAAAAATCTACCTGGAAAGATAGCTAACCTATGCAGGAACTAAAATAATTCAGCACTTATTTTGAGATGCAGGCCTACAGATTGAGCACTGCTATAGCGAAGGAGAACAGCTCCGCGCTCTTCTTGAGCTCCACCAAGCAAGCGGCTCTGTCAACGATGCAGGCCCTCGGGTCGAGTATTGCTATAGACTCATTTTACGCTTACCTATAAGATAGTAGTAGCATCCAACAGTGAACCACGACGTCCACTCCTGCGAATAAGCATCTACTAGTGTATGCGCGAAGGAGAACTGCTCCGCGCTCTTTTTGAGCTCCACCAAGCAAGCGGCTCTGACTGCGATGCAGGCCCACGGGTTTCATTCTACACTTACCTATGAGATAGTAGTAACATCCAACAGCGAACCACGACGTCCACTCCTGCGGATAAGCATCTACTAGTGTATGCGCGAAGGAGAACTGCTCCGCGCTCTTTTTGAGCTCCACCAAGCAAGCGGCCCTGACAGCGATTCAGGCGCACGGGTATCATTTTACACTTACCTATGAGATAGTAGTAACATCCAACAGCGAACCACGACGTCCATTCTTGAGGATAAGCATCCACTAGTGTATGCGCGAAGGAGAACAGCTCGGCGCTCTTCTTGAGCTCGACCAAGCAAGCGGCCCGGACGGCGATGCAGGCCCAGGGGTCGTCGAGCGCCGCTAGCGCCTCCTTCCACATGGCGCCGCCGCACAGCCGCCGCGCGCGGCACGACGCGGCCTCGGCCGTGCGGGAGCGAACGGCTTCTACTTCTTGAGTCATCTAGATCATAATAAAAAAAATGTGATCGAGCTTTTAAAATAGTTACTAATTATTACAATTTTAGTAATAGTTTTGTTTGTATTGTGTTTACTAATTAAGAAATATTTTACTGAATAAAGCAAGAAAATTGGTTAATTAATAATGAAGTAGTCATTAACATTTTAAATGTAATATCTCTTTCGTACGCGCGAGACTTATTAGCAGTGTCGTCAAGAGTGCTGTGTGTGCATCCCTTTTCTGTAACTTGACAGTTTCCCTTTTTATCAGATAAAAAAGTCATTTTTTTTCAAATTTTGATCCAAATCCATTTTCATTGTATTTAAATTAATTGAGTAAAATACCGTATTCATAAAACATTTCCCTAAAACTATCCACGATTGACAATATATTTAGATGTTTTTTAACTGATATTGAAAAAGAAAAATGTTGCCACTCACAGAACAATCTATCGGTGGTGGTATCGCAGCCGGCGACGGCGGGACGTAGCGCTGCAATCGCTCGTGGTAGGCGCGCCGCACCAGAATGCCTTCCGCCATACTTAACTGCTGGCTGATGGGCAGCGATTCTATCAGTTCCATTTCTGAAAGCAGGATTGACATTCTAACTATCAATATAATGTATTGTTTAAATATAATTTTAACAACTAATCATAATATAAACTAGCTGACCCGGCGAACTTAGTTCCGCCCGTTCCCATTCCCGCTCCTGCTGTCGGTCCCGTTCTCGTTCCTGTTTCTGCTCTCCATCAATTTTTCCTGTTTCCGCTCCCTACCTCTTCCAACGTTCCCATTCCTGTTCCCCTTCAGTTAAAGATAATCCTAACGCGCCTTTGTTTTGTTTTGATTGAGTCAAATGTTTGACAGCTGGGGACAGAGTGGTTTGTATGAGTAAAGAAAACTGTTTATTTTTTATTTTTTCCATAAGTTTTCTCTATAAGAACCTACCTCAGATTGACAGCACAGGGCCGAGATGGGTAGCGTTGATGAGGAGAGGCCTATGTTTAGCATTGGGCGGAAAAAGAGACGGGATAATAATTATATGATAGTCAGATGTGAATTAAACTGCACCTTGTCTAGGAGTAAGAGCATGCTGTTCCAGCAGCAAGTCTAAAGCTTCGTAGCACGCACAATCAGCTCTGAGTGCAGAAGCCAACGCCTCTGCTGCCGCTTCCCGCCTTTCCAATGAAGACAGTGCCTTTGCTTGCCACACTAGCACCCCGGCAAGTGCTCTCTGAAAAGAACCCAATAAAATGACAATAATTATAATTTTTGTGCATTTTTATTTCCTCCTTCCTTGTTGGTTTGGTAAAAAGGAAGAATGTATTCACTGTTTCTCTACCTTCGCTGATTGTAAAAGCAGATAAAAAAAAAAGATATATACGGACAAATCACACAGATTAAGTTAAGACCCAAAGTAAGTTTGAGATTTGTGTTATGGGATACAGACTCAACGATACAATATTTTATGACAAATATCTCAACTTGACAATCTGTAACTTACATTATGGGTCTGGTCTGTGTTGCGGGGCTCCAACAATGCAGGGTCACACTCATCCAGCATGTTCAATGCAGTTGCAGGCTCCTTGGCAGTGAGGAATGCTCGCATAACCACTCCCAGGCATAACAAGTGCCTCCTGAAATTTATAAAAATAAGCTTGGAGTCAGCATCCAAGATGATTACTGTCAAAAATGTATGTGCAATCATATTCTATTGTATACATTAAAATGAAAGTAGTTTAGTACTTATGTAGGCCTCTTGATGTGACTGCGTGTGCAGCTCTATGGAGCTCTCCTCGCGCCAACATGGCACTGGCCAGGAGCCAGATATCATCGCCACTGGCTTGGCCCATGCCGCTGCCGGCTGCGGCCGCGGCATCAGCCCAGAAAAAGGCACTGGTCCATTGGCCCTAAATAAGTAGACATGTTTTTACAAATTTGGGAATCGTATCATTAAACACATACTGATTTACCAGATAACTTACCAATTCTGAGTATTGTTTCACAAGAGAACGCATGAAATCTATGTTCAGGCATTCGATATTCACTGCAGATTCTGCCTTTGCCATGGCGCAAGTTTAGGATTTGTGGTTCAATAAATACAGAAATAAGCTGCAATCTCTCAGTGGACACGTTAAATTGTAATTATTACGGAAATTATTAATAATTATCATTTAAATTCCATTCCCGCCGCATAGAATCGTATTTCTCTTGTTCTTTTTTTCAAATTATGTCAGTCAGCTCTCTTTTGATGCTTTTTTGACAGTTGAAGTTGACTGCTTTTTATTTTTCATCAGCATAGATAGCCTTATATACAGCCTTGATCTTTCACACTACATAATATTTTTATATATTTTGCTATTTCTTTTTGATTGGTAGAGGGTGTAAACCTATTTATGAAAAAAACAAAAATCAGTAATTTCTTAGGGTATGTACATAGTCTAATGTGTAATTATTACTTACTATTTTTTACATTTGACACCGTTCCGTTTCACTAACATTTTGAGCATTTTGGCAGATTTTGACCATGCGTGCTGGCTGTCAACTGACAGTTTGAATTTTGATGACGGAAAGGAAAAGGTTATAAACAGAAAAATAGGAAATAAGTTAAATAAGAATTATTTATTGTTAATTATAAAGAAATATCGTATCTGTGTTTGAAGTACTGTTGTTTAGTGTAATATTTAATCATTAGATTTCTTTCTGTGAAGTCTAAAAACTCGGAAGAAGCAACGTGTCCTAGGTTAGGCCGTTAGCGAATCATGTTAATACAATACTTTAAATAACATGACTGAAAGGAAAATGTGCAAATTCTACAATTTGAACGTGCCTGATCGTCGATCTGGGGAGGGTGGGCAGGGTGGCCCGGTGCAGAACCATGGCAATAACGAAGAGGACGAGCGGCATGCGGACGAGTACTCGCCGCCGCCAGTGCCCCCGCACGAGCACAAGCTGGAGTACAGCTACTGGATGTGGTTCTCGCGGCGGCCGCCGTCCCGCGAGCTGTCCGCCTCCACCACCGGCTACGGCCAGGTCTGGACTGCTGTCATATATATTGGCTACATACATATACTAGGAGACAATGATAAATAGTCGCATTAAGTTGCGAATTCTAGATATCCAAATAATATTGAGTGAAAAATATTGGTTTAGGTAGTTTAAGTTTTTGATAATGGTTGCTTAGTGAAACCATTACAATGAGTAATACAGATGTTGAGAAATGTAAACAAGGCCTTTTGTAGAAAACTTATATACTTAGATGTAAATGAATAACGAACACTTAGGTAGGTACCACACTGAAGCATCAATATCCAAAGCTATGTAGTGTTTAGGATTCAATTTAGGATTCATTATAAATTCAGTGTTTAGGATTCATGATTACAACATGGATAAGTAGAACAAGATGAAAATTATAAATATACTATGACAAAATAAATCACACTGATTTAGCTAGCCCCAAACTAAGTTGAAACTTGTATTATGAGATACTAACTTAACAATTAGAGATAAACACCCAAGACCCATGAAAATTCGAAAAAGACCATTATCTAAGTTGTACTGGCTGGAAATAAATCCTAGAACCCACTGAGATTGTCTTTATGAATACTAAAAAAAAACAACATGAGGAATAGAATACTTCTAAATGATGGCTGGGTACACTGTAGACCTTATTTACACATTTGTTGTCATTTTAACCTGAGTGCAATTCACAACACTTTAGTTACTAAAAGGTCATGTGACTGAGACACTTGACAACTAAAGTTGTGTAAGTTTTACTATTTTTTCTGGTCTTAGTGTCATTGTAAGTAATGTAAACAAGTAATTAGTGCGGGAAGTAGTGTCACCCAATGTATGGAAGGTGCAAATTTTGGTATCGGAAGAATTCACTTGGCACAGATGTAATATACGTAAAGTTAAGCTAATTTAGCCCGGTAGCCATCCCCCACCCCCTGGGGGGTAGGTAGGGGGGGCATTCGAAGTTACTCGCCGCCGCGCTTCAAAAAAAAAATCATATCAGCTTCTATTTACCTAACACCTCAAGTGTGGTGTCATTTTCTGATAAATCAGGCATGAGGAATTCAATTTTGAGTACAATTTCACATTTAATGTAAAGATTAATAGTAAAAAAGGAAAAATATTGACGAAAATATTAAAATCGGATCGCATTTTTTTTTATTTTAACTAATTTATTTTACCGGAATACCTGTATTTTGTGCAACAAAAAATACTATGTTAAATAATACTTATCTAGCTTTAAAAAAATATATACTTTGATATATATAGCTGTCAAACATCTATCTGAAAAAAAATCGAACATGGCACGCGGCGGTACCTAGGAACTAATCCAACCGTCTGGTCTCACATAATTTTTTGCAAGTATTAAGTTGTTTTTTAATTCAAAATATATAGAATACATACTTTACTTAATAATTGACTGTTGCTTAAGGTCTAAGGTATCTCATACCTCATGGTCATAAGGTAATAGTCGTATTTTTATATTTATATTAGTTAATTTTTTCATAACATTTTCCACCACATTGTCATAATTCGGTACATTTTAATAGTTTTCTTAGACAGTTACACCTAACACTGCACCGGGACTTGCACTTGCACTGAATCAGTTCACAACAAGCGGTAGCAGCCACTGGTGCAGTAGTCCACTTCGGTTTCCAATTATTTAGTTCAATTTCCTATCCCTAATCCGCTGGACGGGAACGATTTTGAATCAGCCCCATACGTGCAACCAATGGTTAACAGCTCGGAAGAAGATTTTGTTTTATTTTTTTTAATAGCCTATTTAGTGTCCCATTGTCGGGCAATGGCCTCCTTTTCATGCTTCCGCGATTCACGATCCAAGGCAGCTTGCTGCCATCCACTCATGTAGCTTTCAATATCGTCCCTCCATCTTTTCCTCGGCTTTCCCCTACGCCGGCGTCCTTCTGGAACCTATAACGTCGCCTTTCTTGCCCATCTTTCCGGTCTTATATGACAAAAACATGTCCGGGCCACTCCCACTTCAGTTATGCCGTTTTGACACCCACATCGACAATTTCGGTCCTGGAGCGCAGTTCAGTGTCTCGTAGAAGATGCTGCGAAAAAATCGCTGGCTGTCGGTTTTTTTTTAGAGAACAGCTCCCTCCTGCATTCGTTTAGCGATGTGCACTGACTGGACCTTAAATGAAAATCAGGTAAATAGGTATTGCAGTATTATTTTGGTCAAAATAAAATACAGCTATATATACCTGTCATTTATAACCACGTAGATACAATTTTATTTTGTGGTCATTTATCAATTAAATCATACATCGTTATGACAATATTTTAAATAATTTGGTTAGAGTTTTCTAAGTCTCTGTTAGCGAGCATATTAATTCACTAGTTGCTGATGGTACAGTATTCCATGCTTCGACAGCAACATGCACCATTATTCTTGTATCAGCATTCAGCTTCTTTGTCGTTACAGGGGTCGATGTTATTTTTTCAACGATTGCTGCAGTTACAAACAGCGTGTGACTGTTCTTAGCAGCGCTTATAAAGCATGGAATCCTTTTATATCAGCAACTAGTGAATTAAATATGCTCACTGACAGAGACGTCGAAAACTCTAACCAAATTATTAAAAAAATTGTCATAACGATACTCTAACCAAATTATTTAAAATTTGCAACGATGTATGATGTATGATAAATGAGCATAAAATAAAATTGTATCAACGTGGGTTATATTATAAATGACATATATATATAGCTGTATTTTATTTTGACTAAAATAACACTGCAATACCTATTTACCTGATTTTCATTTCAGGTCCAGTCACTCAGTGCACATCGCTAAACGAGTACAGGAGGGAGCTGTTCTATAAAAAAAGACCGACAGCCAGAGAATTTTCGGCAGCATCTTCTAAGAGCTGTTTACCATGGGGTGCACTTATGGGGCAAATTAAAAATAGTTCCAGTCCGGCGGATTAGGGATAGGAAATTGAACTAAATAATTGGAAACCAAAGTGGACTACTGCACCAGTGGCTGAGACCGCTTGTCGTGAACAACTGATTCGGTGCAAGTGCAAGTCACGGTGCAGTGTTAGGTGCAACTGTATAAGAAAACTATTAAAATGTACCGTATTATGACAATGTGGTAGAAAATGTTATGAAAAAATGAACTAATATAAATATTAAAATACGACTATTGATACATTAGACCATAAGCGACAGTCTATAATTAAGTAAAGTATGTATTCTATATATTTTGAATTAAAAAACAACTTAATACTTGCAAAAAATTATGTGAGACCAGACGGTTGGATTAGTTCCTAGGTACCGCCGCGTGCCATGTTCGATTTTTTTTCAGATAGATGTTTGACAGCTATATATATCAAAGTATATATTTTTTTAAAGCTAGATAAGTATTATTTAACATAGTATTTTTTGTTGCACAAAATACAGGTATTCCGGTAAAATAAATCAGTTAAAATAAAAAAAAATGCGATCCGATTTTAATATTTTTGTCAATATTTTCCCTTTTTTACTATTAATCTTTACATTAAATGTGAAATTGTACTCAAAATTGAATTCCTCATGCCTGATTTATCAGAAAATGATACCACACTTGAGGTGTTAGGTAAATAGAAGCTGATATGATTTTTTTACTGAAGCGCGGCGGCGAGTAACTTCGAATGCCCCCCCTACCTACCCCCCAGGGGGTGGGGGATGGCTACCGGGCTAAATTAGCTTAAATTTAAGTATATTACATCTGTGCCAAGTGAATTCTTCCGATACCAAAATTTGCACCTTATGACACTACTTCCCGCACTATAATGGCGTACAAAAGGTTTAGAAGGGACCCCTTCACTTTCTCGCAATTAACTTTTTTCAACGATTTTCATTCCCCATAAAACTATTCGCAAATCTTTTAATACAATATTGAACAAATCCTAAAATCTGTTTACATCGAAATTTTATTTACTTGATTATTCGTTATTTACAAACTCAGTCCATCGTTATTTCTGTTCATATTTTATGTATTTTATCGAAATAAGACTAAGACACTTCTTTCTATTTTCCTAGGTTAGGGCAATCCTCTAGGTTAGGTTATGTCAGAACTGCGACCAACACACGCACGAGCCGAGCGAGCAAAGCGAGCGTGCAGCGTTAGCGGCCGGCGAGTGCTAAGACACTTCTATCCATTTTCCTAGGTTAGGGCAATCCTATAGGTTAGGTTATGTTAGAACTGCGACCAACACACGCACGAGCCGAAAGAGCGAAGCGAGTTATTATGTGTACCGTTACATATTGAAACATGTTTTTATGAACAGTTTTATCGATAACTTAATATTTTATATGAAATGTTAGTTCGATATACCGTTTTTCTATAAAAGAAAACCATTTTAAAATATATATTTTTTTAAATGTTGTTATTATAATATGAAACTGCGATGATAAACTATTCGTTTTATTAAGAAAAAAATGTATTAAAAATCGTGGAATAGTTTTCTGGGAAATGAAATTCGATGTCAAAAAAATGAATTCTAATAGACACCCGGTTTAGATACCTTGTAAAGTGATTTTATTGAAGCATCATTCATCATCATCATGCCAGCTCTCATCGACCAACTGCTGGGCATAAGCCACCTTTTGTCTGCGCCAATGAATTCTATCCCTTACCTTACCTATCCAGTTTTTACCACAGTGGATTTTAGGTTTAAAAATTAAAACGTTTTGTGTTCATCTTTTGTATTGCAGTAATTATCATTATGACTGTCCCTCCATTCTCTTTCAGCTTTCAGTATGCATTTTGAGCTATTTACATACATACATACTTTCATGCCTGAACTATGTACACTCATGCTATTTTACAAGCTTTTTTTTATTTTCAATGTAGTTTCAATTTGTAATGTATCTTTTGTTTAGGTGAAATCTTGCAACTCAATCTTCAACCAGTTATTTTCAACCGATTGAGCTGAAGTTGTATAAGTCAGTCCACAATACAATCTTATGGAGTCAATTAGCAGTTCTGATGTTAGAGTAGGGAGAGATATTCAACAGAACTAATAAAACAACATAATCAAGAAACAGAATAAGTTATAAAACAACATAATCTCATTAGGTAGAACTTGTTTGATTTGTCTTGACAAGCTCTTCGTGGTGGACAATGTCTAGGGTCTGTTCTCGAGATGGAATGTGATTTAAGGAACTCAGTAATAAAACAATGGAATCATGATACTCCATAGAGTTTGTGCTTATTTTATTTACATTAACAAACACTTGCCTCACATTATAAGCATGTACAAAATTTTAATTAAAGAAAAAACTTTCTCTTTGTACCTTTTAAAAGATTAATACTAAACTATTTAAAATAAAGTTTAATAGTACTACTGCTTGTCCAGTAGGTATAAAGTCATCATATCAGCCACATGAAGTCCACTGCTAGAGTAGGCCTCCCAGTGTCCAGTTACACTATCATATTATATCTATATTCTTTAAATACAGCCAAAAGTTATAAAATTCAGAGACCAAGTTTGTGTATATGTCACAGATATCTGGTTAAGTCAGCCATTTAACTGGACGCCTAGCCAGTTCTGTAAAAGCCGGCATCTAATTCAATGGGTGAAGGACGAAGCCAAGTCATTGAACACAACATCTAACAAGATGGCTAAATGTAGTTAGTATTAAGTTGAATTAATAAATTTAATATTTTGATATGTGGTTAGGGTTTAAAAAATGAGTTTTGATATTGATGTTAGTTATATTGATGTTATTTGAAATTTAGGAATGCATAATTTTAAAAACTAAAAACCAACTTCACCCCCAAACAACCGATTTTGATAAAATTTGTATGTGAACTAAAACCCTTTAAAAAATCCAAATCAGAGGCGTATTCGAATAATTGGTGAACATATTTAAAAATAATTGGCCAAGTGCGTGTCGGGCCACGCGCAGTGTAGGGTTCCGTAGTTGTAAATGCCAACTTTGAGTTCATGCCACTAAAACGTCTAAGTATCTATTGAATTTGTATGAAATTTAGCTCTATAAAACTGGCAGTGCGAAATGGGCAGAAATTGAAAAAAATGTTTTTAACATTTGTTGCTACTTTGTTGCTAATTAGTTGCTATAATATTGTTTTTGTTGCTCTCGCCGATTTCGAATAATCGCCGTTAATGCTAGCTATAATATAAGTTAGCATGAACTATTGTCAAAAATTTAAAACAGAATAAACGGAATACATACAAATTAGTTGCTAATTAGTTGCTGTAAAACCGTACTAATTTCGATTTGAAAAAAAAAATCATATATTTTTTTTATTTTTTATTTGATATGCCAGCTTGAATAACGATTCTTCCAAAGAAAAAATATGAATTAAATTTGTTGCTCGTCGCTGCATTACTAATTGTCACCTGGAAAGTCAGCAACTAAATAGACACCCGAAGATCGGGTGTCCAGTTAACCGGTAACTAACAAATCGACCCTGCTAGCTTGAATGACGATTTTTCCAATGAAAAAATATGATTTTAATTAGTTGCTCATCGCTGCATCACTAATTGTCACCTGGAGAGTCAGCAACTAAATAGACACCCGAATATCGGGTGTCCAGTTAACCGGTAACTAACAAATTGGCCATGCTAGCTTGAATGACGATTTTTCCAAAGAAAAAATATGAATTAAATTTGTTGCTCGTCGCTGCATCACTAATTGTCACCTGGAGAGTCAGCAACTAAATAGACACCCGAAGATCGGGTCTCCCGTTAACCGGTAACAAACAAATCGGTCATGCTAGCTTGAATGACGATTTTTCTCAAGAAGATGTATAAATTAAATTAGTTGCTCGTCGTAGCATCACTGATTGTCACCTAGAGAGTCAACAACTAAAAAGACACCCGAAGATCGGGTGTCCAGGTAACCGGTAACTAACAAATCGGCCATGCTAGCTTGAAAGTCGATTTTTCCAAAGAAAAAATATGATTTCAATTAGTTGCTCGTCCGAGCATCACTAATTGTCACCTGGAGAGTCAGCAACTAAATAGACACCCGAAGATCGGGTGTCCAGTTAACCGGTAACTAACAAATCGGCCATGCTAGCTTGAAAGTCGATTTTTCCAAAGAAAAAATATGAATTAAATTAGTTGCTCGTCGCAGCATCACTTATTGTCACCTGCAGAGTCAGCAACTAAAAAGACACCCAAAGATCGGGTGTCCTGTTAACCGGTAACAAACAAATCGGTCATGCTAGCTTGAATAACGATTTTTCCAAAAATTAAATTAGTTGCTCGTCGCTGCATCACTACTTGTCACCTGGAGAGTCAGCAACTAAATAGACACCTGAAGATCGGGTGTCCCGTTAACAGGTAACAAACAAATCGGTCATGCAAGCTTGAATGTCGATTTTTCCAAAGCAGGAATATAAATTAAATTCGTTGCTCGTCGTAGCATCACTTATTGTCACCCGGAGAGTCAGCAACTAAATAGACACCCGAAGATCGGGTGTCCAGTTAACCGGTAACTAACAAATCGGCCATGCTAGCTTAAAAGACACCCGATCTTCGGGTGTCTATTTAGTTGATGACTCTCCAGGTGACAATAAGTGATACTCGGACGAGCAACAAATTGAATTCATATTTTTTCTTTGGAAAAATCGACATTCAAGCTAGCATGACCGATTTGTTTGTTACCGGTTAACAGGACACCCGATCTTTGGGTGTCTATTTAGTTGCTGACTCTTTAGGTGACAATAAGTGATGCTGCGACGAGCAACAAATTTAATTCATATTTTTTCTTTGGAAAAATCGATTTTCAAGCTAGCATGGCCGATTTGTTAGTTACCGGTTAACTGGACACCCGATCTTCGGGTGTCTATTTAGTTGCTGACTCTCCAGGTGACAATTAGTGATGATGCGACGAGCAACAAATTGAATTCATATTTTTTCTTTGGGAAAATCGTTATTCAAGCTACCATGGCCGATTTGTTAGTTACCGGTTAACGGGACACCCGATCTTTGGGTGTCTTTTTAGTTGCTGACTCTGCAGGTGACAATAAGTGATGCTTGGATGAGCAACAAATTTAATTCATATTTTTTCTTTGGAAAAATCGTCATTCAAGCTAGCATGGCCGATTTGTTAGTTACCAGTTAACTGGACACCCGATCTTCGGGTGTCTATTTAGTTGCTGACTCTCCAGGTGACAATTAGTGATGCTCGGACGAGCAACTAATTGAAATCATATTTTTTCTTTGAAGAAATCGCCATTCAAGCTAGCATGACATGACCGATTTGTTTGTTACCGGTTAACAGGACACCCGATCTTCGGGTGTCTATTTAGTTGATGACTCTTCGGGTGACAATAAGTGATGCTACGACGAGCAACTAATTGAAATCATATTTTTTCTTTGGAAAAATCGACTTTCAAGCTAGCATGGCCGATTTGTTAGTTACCGGTTAACTGGACACCCGATCTTCGGGTGTCTATTTAGTTGCTGACTCTCCAGGTGACAATTAGTGATGCAGCGACGAGCAACTAATTTAATTCATATTTTTTCTTCTGAAAAATCGTCATTCAAGCTAGCAGGGTCGATTTGTTAGTTACCGGTTAACTGGACACCCGATCTTCGGGTGTCTATTTAGTTGCTGACTCTCCAGGTGACAATTAGTAATGCAGCGACGAGCAACAAATTTAATTCATATTTTTTCTTTGGAGGAATCGTAATTCAAGCTGGCATATCAAATAAAAAATAAAAAAAATATTTATGATTTTTTTTTTCAAATCGAAATTAGTACGGTTTTACAGCAACTAATTAGCAACTAATTTGTATGTATTCCGTTTATTCTGTTTTAAATTTTTGACAATAGTTCATGCTAACTTATATTAAAGCTAGCATTAACGGCAATTTTTCGAAATCGGCGAGAGCAACAAAAACAATATTATAGCAACTAATTAGCAACAAAGTAGCAACAAATGTTGAAAACATTTTTTTCAATTTCTGCCCATTTCGCACTGCCAGTTTTATAGAGCTATGAAATTTTCACCCCCAAACAACCGATTTTGATAAAATTTGTATGTGAACTAAAACCCTTTAAAAAATCCAAATCAGAGGCGTCTTCGAATAATTGGTGAAAATATTTAAAAATAATTGGCCAAGTGCGTGTCGGGCCACGCGCAGTGTAGGGTTCCGTAGTTGTAAATGCCAACTTTGAGTTCATGCCACTAAAACGTCTAAGTATCTATTGAATTTGTATGAAATTTTCCTTTTCGAGTACATTTTATAAGTTGATCGCCTATAACTTTTTAATTTGTTAACCCTACTAAGCTCTGATAGTTTTCCTATAAACTACATTATATGAACTATATCTGTGATTTTTTTCACGTGTCCATATATAACCATTTAGCAGATAGATGGGGGGGACACGTGACTTTAACAAAAAAAATCACTTTAAACCTAAATATTTCAGACACAGATCCCTAAATCGAAAAAGAGTGTTCCCAAGGTCCTAACCCTAAAAAGACAGCAACTAATTGTTATTCTCTTTTTTGGAATAACATTTACTGTTGTTTGCGTTGTTGACGCCATATTTATTTTGGTCCACTATTACAAAGTGGAAGAAATCTGAACTAAATTTGAAACACTTGGCTGAGTCCTGCCTGGTCAGTCATATTCAAAGGGCTGACTTTCAATACGCCAAGTTGTTAGGCATCCAACTGCAAGCAGGCCTTCAAGGAACAGCCTAGGCATCCAGTATACTGGCTAATTTAACCATTTGATTGTGACTTATATTGAAAACAGGAATCGTTACAAGACTATATCCCTTAGTCTTAGTTAGTTAGTAAGGTTTTCTTTATAAAAACATACATAATATCACGACTGTTTCCCACAGGGGTAGGCAGAGACTATGGGCCTCCACTTGCTATGATCCTGATCAACTGTTTTCGCTTCATCTATACTCATCAATGTCTTCATACATACCCTTCGGTTACGGGTACTTTTTACCTCTCCTTTTTTAGAACGTTTGGCCGACCCTTTACCAAAGTTAGCTTTAATTTTTTATTAACTTGAATTTCAGGCGTTACGTCTGGTGGGTCGGGTGGCAAGCGTGGAGCAATGGTGGGGGCTGTACACGCACCTGGCGCGGCCGGCGGACCTGCCGCCGCTGTCCGACCTACACTTGTTCAAACTCGGCATCAAACCGATGTGGGAAGACCCCGCAAACGTCAACGGCGGCAAATGGGTGAGTATTCTACTGTTGCTTTTACCTATTTTTAAGTACTCTTATTCATTACTAGCCGAAGCCTGCGACTTCGTTCGCGTGGACTTTATGACTCCGGACAATGCTCATAACGCGCAGGACACACTGAAAAGACGTACGTCGTTATACATTTTGTATGAAACCGTCGCTTGCCGTCGCGGAAAAAACAAACGTCTGCGCCCCGTCCGCGACGTACGTCTTTTCAGCTTTCTGTGTCCAGCGCTTCAGGTTTCAAAACTTTTTCTAAGGCGTCATTTTTATATTTCTTATAGTTTAGCTGGACCATTATGGTTCTGCAGCATCTGTTCCATTTTCCAAAATCAATCATATGTTGCCCAGGCTTAACAGCTACATAACAAAAAAGTTTCATTTGAATCCTTCTAGTATATTTCCGGAGAGTACTAGATTAGCGTGTACAAACATACAGACATTTTTTAAAACATTTTTACTCTATTACTATTTACTGTGTCTCCATCGCCCTAAATATTTTTTTGGAAATATATTCATTGTAGATTCAGTTATAGATCTTGCTGCCAAAATGATCTTTGTTACCAAAATTTTCAAGGTAGATTTTTCAAGCTGTCTAAGGGCATCTGACATAGCTGGATGAGTGGCCCCTAGTGACAGCTAAAACCAGCAGCCTAACTTGCGTTAATCATGGAGAAGGAAATGATGATGATTTTGATGATGATTTTGCACATCTATGTTTGGGTCAATTGCAATAGGATTGCACCATCCTACCAAATTTCATCTGATTTGGTCTAGTAGATGTGACAGATGGACGGACAGACAGACGCACGAGTGATCCTTTAAGGGTTCCTTTTCTTTTTTTGTACGGAGCCCTAAAAATAAGCGATGGATATGCATTGCCTATTCAAATCATAAAATTGCTATGCTAATTTATGTACATGTGCAAAAAGACGTCTGCATGCCCTAGTTTCACTGTTACAGATTTTCCAATCAACAAAACACGTTTTCTTTGATGTAGGTTAGTTGCATGCATAAATAATATCATGCTGTTTGCTTTATCTTGCATCTAGGTAAATATTGAATAAAAAGTTTAAAATACAGGGTCTAATGTGAACAGGAAGAACTATATACTGGACTTTCTTTAAACCATTTTTTATCCAAATACGGTAACCGTCACCCTCACAAGAGCAAAAGAGACAACAATCAATTTGAAAATGAGAAAAGTTTTCATACAAAACGTATAATCCATTAGCGGCCTGGCTTTTTAAACTGTAAACCGTGTTAATTTGTAAGTTATATAACCATGAAAAGATGGTATCGTACTCCTTCCTTAAACGTCAAAGAGATCAGTCAAAAATAATTGTATCCGGTTCAAAGGTACCCATTATGCTTGCCGCATTACCTCTTTGAATTGCTACGGACAGCCTTTGGACCATCCGGAGCGGTGGTCGTATTACCGAGAGTTTAATTGCCGTCCAATCTCACCAAAAAAGTGCTTCGCGTCTGAACACCAAGGTCCAGCTATGTCTACGGCAACTGGAACAAATTCGTACTGGTTAGATAAAACCGAATATTTGGTATTTTTATGTCCAGCCAGGCCTTTGACACTCCCCGTTTAGTTATCGAAAATATACCTACATTATTACTATGCGCGCGGCGACCACTCCGAATTGGCAAATTCAGTGACGTGAATCCTAAGTCTAGAGTTAGAATAATGAAATTGGCTTGCAATGCACTTCGAGGTATCTAAACGAAGAGGTGTCGAGTTCTGACGCGAGATAAATTAAGCCATATCGCTCACGACGTTGAGTAGATATTTCTTTAAATTCCTTCGCTGAGTTAGACTTCTGTACGTTAGTATAAGTCACAGACATAGATATAGATAGACGACTTAAATGCACCTACTTCGCGTGTAAGTTCTCAGACAAAGCGTCGAGGTTGGCCGCCGCTACTGACAGTCCGCGCGCGTCTGTGATTGCAGCCGGACGGCAGCGAAAAATAAAAAAATGCCTCGAAGCGTGATAATAAACTGCAACAGCCCAAAAATTGCAAGCGCCCAAAGTCAAGGACATATTTCCTATCACAGCTAAGTTATTTAAAAAGAAAAATATGCGTAAATTCATTTTAAAACAATTTTTTAAGCATTCCGAGCGGTGATTACAAGATTATACCTAAATAAGTATAGATTAAGGTTTAAAAACTACATTCACATTACATTGCCGCGTTTGCTTTGAGCGTTTGATCCGACGTTGTGTGTTAAGAAGCAATGTATATCGAAACAAGCGATACTGTCGCGCATCGCTACGACGTCGTGGTACCGGCAATTTCTCATTCGTCAGTAAAATTTAGCGACTAGTGTAGTTCGTTCTACAACATATACCAATAATCGATTTTAATCGATATCGGACTGACGAATGATATAAACTATTATTAAAGAGCCAATTTAATAGATTATAAACAAGCTAATTTCCTAATTTACACTTTAGAAAACGAGGGTAATATTTTCAGAGTTCATGTATATAATATGGTCGCTCTTTGAACTACTGGTACTGGTCACACGTTGGTGAACAAACAAACACGTTGGTCAACGCGCGTGCGTCACTGCTCATTGCTCGTTAGTGAGTCGTCCATACTGCATTTCCCCCATTGAAGCGGTATATTTTCGATACCTCTACGCGGAGTGAGACAAGCCTGACATGGCTAAGAACGACCGCAAGGGAAGTTGCTTCAACATTTAAAAAACGCATTGAAATCGGTAAAAACGTGTTTTTTTATAGATAATGTACGGAACCCTTCGTTCGCGAATTAGACTCGCACTTGGCCGGTTATTTAAGAATAATAATAGTTTTATTTTTAAAGTTCAATTAAAATATTTACATTATTTGTAATTTTTAGTTTTAATTTAAATTTTAATAAGTTGGTATAGTTTGAATTTCAGTTAAATTGAAATAAATTATTTAAGTACAAATATTTATTCTTTATTATCAAACAATTTTCAGTTTAGAATCAATTGTTTATCCAATTTCATATCATTCGTCAATCAGAAAATCGATTGTGATTTTTATCACAAATCGATTAACTTAAATGTTAATCGATCGTATGGTTAGCGAGCGCGGAGTGAGCGAGCGAGACCACAGATATAAAATCGATGAGTATGAGCGAGACGATCATGGCGGCGGCGTGCGTCTTCAATAAATCGTTTAAATCGTAGTGAGCGGTTTCTTTGAATCGGTTTGAATTTCCCATCACTAAAATTGCGTCTGACGTCACAGTAGGCATTAAAAAAGTTGGCACGCTTGGTTTCCATACAAATCTTGATACGTGCGTTATCTATTACATCTATATCTGTGGTATAAGTATTTATTCTGTGGTCCAGCTGCCATTTGTGCCGCCGTTACCGCCGTACCGGGTGATCGCATAGTGTTAGTGAAGGACGCCGCATACGTGTTTGATTAATAATATAATTGATGTTCCTTCCAGGTGGTACGACTGCGCAAGGCGCAGACGGGGCGTGCGTGGGAAGACCTGTGCATGGCGATGCTCGGCGAGCAGTTCATGGTGGGCGCGGAGCTGTGCGGCGTCGTGCTCTCTGTGCGCTTCCAGGTATACTCACAAATATATATCAATATATGTCAATGTCAATGTCTAGACCTAGATATTGCTAGACGCAGGCAATTGGGTATTACACCCGTTGAAGTGTCTAAATTAGATCCCACGATGCTGATAAACCACTTTAAAATACACATACACAAACTTTTTATTCAATTGACAACGTAAATTGTATACTGTATACATTGCGGCAAACGTTGGAGCAGTGGTCATGCATGATGTTAGATATGTATGTAAAGAAATGCGCCAATGTATTCATTTTGTCGTTGTAACATGGCGGCTACTATTTTGTGTTTAGAAACAGATTATAAAGACTGAAAACTTTGAATTGAATTTAAACAATAATTTTTTTTTATTTTATAAACTCAAACTAACATTTTTCGACTGTTTTTGGCCTAAGCTATCTCATAAATAGGTATATTTTTAGACTTTTCTCTTTTTTTTACTAAAACACCGTATCGGCATAGGCGTCCAGCGTGGACAGGTGAAAAATGTAATTTGATTGCTTCACCCAGGAGGATCACCTAGCGGTGTGGCACCGGACGGCGTCGGACACGGCGGCGGCGGCGCGCGTGCGCGACGCGCTGCGCCGCATCCTGCAGCTGCCGCTGTCGGTGCCCATCGAGTACAAGGCGCACGGCGACTGCCTGCGCGCCTCCGCCTCGCGCCACAACGACGACGACGCGCCCCCCTCCCCGCGCTCGTAGCACCACGCCCCCCCGCCCCCCTAGCTCTCACTCCACGCCGAGCCCCCCGACGAGGAGGCTCCTCTCCGATAGCCCGGCTACACTCCACGATTCCTCGAGCAATAAGTATTATTTCTGAAACGCTCTTGTAGGTTGTCTATATGTTTATTCGGAGACCGCTGACGTTTGAAATGTAAATTAAACTTACAATCGAAGTTGCACGAGATGTTCTGTGAATTGTTTTAACCTGCCTCACTTAAGTAATGTTAGCATAGACTTGCCGTGATCTTCCATGTTCTCTGTTGCAAACTAGTCAAGCCGTTCGCAATAGAAAGGTGGCTCCAGATTTACCTAATCCAGTACATGAGAATTTTAAAAAATCAACAGAAAATTTGAATGATCTGTTATTACCACACATGAATGTGTTAGCCTGAGTAAATCTGACAGTACCCTACATACTTCATATATGTCAATAGGCTATCGTTACTTGAATTAGTCCCCGAGATCGAGTGAGACCGACACACTGGGCTCCGTTCTCACAAGACGTCGCCGGTTGGAGCGATGTACATATAGTGAAATTCAGAAAAAGCGTTTTTTTTAAACGCGAGATGTTTTTGTGAGAACGCGCGCCGCCGATCGCTCTGTTCCCTGTACAGTGAAATAAAATTACTGAAAATAAAGATCAGACTTTGTATACTTTATATGTCTTTTTTTCCATTGATCAACTGTCCTAACGTATAATATAAGATTTAAGGTATGTTTACTAAGTAATCTTTGACATCAGTTGCTTCTACTTGAGAGCCATTTACTTAGAGTTGGGCTACATACATCTTTCAGCTCAAAACAGCCTGGTATCCTTTTCTGTCTCTCATAACCGTCATTTGCTAGAGTGAGAGGGAGAGCGACGGAACGCTCCAACACGTCAAAACCACACACAAAATTAAAAATTGTTATGTATATTGTATACCTATCCAGATAGTTGAGCCAGCGAAGTAAGGATTTAAAAATTGCAGGCGGCAAAAAGAGATCTACTACTCAGATGCCTTTAGGCAGCTCGATAAATCTGATACCAACGTTAGCTACTATTATTAACATACTTGATATTATATTTTTAATTATAATTATTTGTAATTACCTATTTTCTGTGATCTATGTATTTATTCTGTATCAAAATAAATATGATTCTAAATTATTTCTTATCAAGTAAAGATTCTTTCGAATCTCGTCATATTTTGGTTTCAAAAACACGTCATATTTCGGTTTCATCATCAACGTACCTATTTAGTTACACTTATCAAATATTGTGCTACAATCATATCAGGGATAAAGTTGGTAGAGCCATAGCATAGCATTATTTTTATATCTTTAGGGTATGGAGCAGAATATGGACATTGGCAACATAATTAATCCGCCCCTACATCTACCCCTAATGGTGATACACCTTCCCTCAACAGTTTCTTTAGTTAAAATTTAAATAAAAATACATGTTTGTCTAGAAAATATATTTTATTACTAGGTACATCAAATTTCAACAGACAGCTACGTTGTTAAAGAAAGTAAATAAAATAAAGTTACGCTCGTTAGCTAAACGGGGACGCCGAACGAATCACGCTTAACCTACGCTACGAACTGACTACTCATGTACACTATGCATTAGGGTGCCTCCACATATATCCCTTCCATTGCTATTATTAAAAAAAATTACTGACACTTGCTGTGATTAGGCCTTGCGTTATTTAAACAGTACCAGTATGGTTACTAAAGGAATTACCTCTATAATTCTTGGCCTAATATTTTAACGATATTAAACTTTGTTCTTCGAAATATGAGACCAAATTGCAAATGCACAGTGGTTGCGAATTCCAAAGTTACAGGTTCTTTAAAAAAAGAGTTTATATTAAATTTTCTTACATTGTAAAGGTGGACTAAATAATTTGTGCCCTAAATTAAAGCCTGCGGGCTTCAAACACTGACCTCCTCATTCATAAAAAAAATTAAAACGCTCGCCGAACCTATTTTTGTTAGAATATGTTTTGTCCCTTTCACTCCTTTCAATATTGTACGGACAAGACCAAACATTTTTAACTAGAGTGGGTTTAGCAAGGTTTGGATTTTTTTTGAATAAGGGGATGAGAGTTTCAATTAATTATAGGAAGACAAGAAATACTAACAATACTTTTTTCACTGCAGGAGCATGACCCTATATGTACTAGGTTTTAAATAGCGAATATTCCTTAGCGCATGCCAAAAACGAAAGAGTGGAAATATATTTGGTTTTTGCAATTGCATGCGTGTGAAGACACCCTAATACTGCAGTTGTGAACTCTGTGGCGCAATGGCAGTATTTATTTAGGCCGGCAATCAGTAAATACTGAAGTACAAATTGTACAGTCAATTCATTAAAAAATATAAATGCGTCGTAAAAAATAATTGATAGTAATTTTATTTCGTCGTTTATAGTAGTTGCCAGGAAGATAGTCAAAAATGGACAATGAACCTAGTTAGGAAGCGTTGTACAGGTATGGCACGTAATAGAAGCGGAGTATCATTTATGCCTACTACTACAAACGAAACTATACATCTATGTGGCAATGTGTGTGTTCGCCCCATCATACTCGACAAGACGAGAATGGAAGAGGTGCCGGGACGGGAATCGGGGACGCATATTGCGCAGGAACCTAGGAGTTTCCGTATGTATGTAAAACTTATATTAATTCTGTGGTAGTGTGCGACTTGTGCGAGGTAGC
Organism: Acrobasis consociella; assembly: GCA_963555685.1. Taxonomy (NCBI): domain Eukaryota; kingdom Metazoa; phylum Arthropoda; class Insecta; order Lepidoptera; family Pyralidae; genus Acrobasis; species Acrobasis consociella. The sequence continues at coordinate 2,753,575 of OY743116.1, forward strand.
ACTGCAAAGGGAATATTAATACCTCGGTAGGTGGAGCTATGGCAAATGGAGAGAATGGTACTAGAAATAAATGGATGTCCAACCAAAACTCGTGAGATTGTATGTTTAGAACAAATCTAGCTAGTTGTCCTGTTCTGTAGGAGTAAACCATTGTTCCAAGTGAGAATGAATAATTTTTCAATATTAAAAACCGACTCATAACACCAAACTACACAACCGAATTTGATAAAATTTCTATTGGACCACCAGATTTTGCCTCCTACAAATTTTCGGTTAAATCATATAAAGTTAAATTACTTTGGCTTGTGCACATCCATCGTGATCCAACAGCGCCACCAAGCCGTTAAAATTAAGGACATCTTCCCATAGTGCGCGACCAAGCTTAGGCAATTATAGCACAGGTCAATGACCGTTATTAACTATCTTACTGGCATCTGACAAGCATTGTTGCCGAGAGCTCACAACTATCTGATATTTAGACATAAATCCTATGCTAACTTAACTATCTATTTACATTTGGCAACTTCTTAGTCTATGTGTGGTGATATGCACACGACGAAGGAAAATCAACTGAACCATGATTCCCTTTGATATTTGCATATAAGTCTATAAATCACATATGTTTTCAATGATATATAACTGATATTGAGCCTGGCCGCAAAAAATCTTAGGTCGTTACTTTACAAAAAGCCTTATAAGTAACAAATGTGGAGGTTTATGTTTGTCAAAGATCGATTTGGTATGCCAGGCCAACTTTTATTTATTCATGTGACAGGGCGGAATTCGCGGCAAGTAAGCAGTCTTCTAACACAAGATTTCCGTCTTTGAAAACCTCATAATGATAAAGAATCAGAATAAAAACCCCTAAAGCTTCGCACATTACACCGCGGCGCCGATACCACTCCGACTCGACTCACAATAAAGCATTGAAATATGATCTTAGACCATGATATAAAGATTACATTTAAATGCTATTAACGAGTTTTGAGTGCTGTCAGTCGACGTCTTTTTAGTATAATGTGCAAAGAACTTTGACCACTAATAAATTCAATGTGCTTGCGGCCAGGCAGTCAAATCTATTCAACTCACAGCATTGCAGTAACAATAACATGTAAACAAAGTAACTTCTAGTAGTCATAACTTTGGGTGTTAAACATCAATTTACATCTATGTCTGAAGGAAATATTATGCCTTTGTCGTAGATTATATCTACCTCTGAGAGTAACAGTGTACTCATGCTATATTATCCATTTAGTTTACTTATTTTGAGTTGTTTTTCCTGAATACAAATGAGGGTTTTCAAAAATATATGCCACCAGGTGGCAGTACAGTGACGTCAGGTCCAATCGACTGTTGTCATTGGACCATCTTTTTGGAGTTTTTGGCGGGAAGTCAAGGGGTCCAGTTGGAGTTTGCTTTAAATTGTTTTGCAAATTGACTCTAGTGGACTTTATAATATGAAATTGGTGTAGTTTGGTGTTATAGCATTTATAACACCAAACTACACCTATACCAACCTTTGATTGTATAGTTAAGGGTTTAGGATTAGGAATAAATAAGAGATATTATATTACTAGACACTGGCAAAATAAGCTTCAACGAAGTTTGACCGCCATAATCAAGAAAAGAAAAAAAAGAAGACCATCTTTTTTTTTCTTTTCTTGATTATGGCGATCAAACTGTGTAATATCTCTTCTTTATTCCTAATCCTAAACCCTTAACTATACAATCAAAGGTTGGTATAGGTCCTTTGATTGCTTCACGGGAGCTTCTGGCGACAAATCTATACGAGTCCACTGGTTTTCATAGCCGATTGAGTGGCGGACCGCGCCCAAAGACGCCCACCGCAGTCTGCAAATAAATATCACTACAACCGCACTATGGCTGTCCACTTTAAACATTTCACATATTGTCCATTAGAATGAGCATTTATAACATCAAACTACACCAATTTCATATTAAAAAGTCCACTAGAATCAATTTGCAAAACAATTTAAAGCAAACTCCAACTGGACCCCTTGACTTCCCAAAAACCCGACAGGTTCTTTTGTGCAGTCAAATGTATCCACTTGGAACTGACTTCACTGCACTGCCATCTGGTGTCCCTTATTTTTTTTAAACTCCTTACGTCAAATTCAGTATACTGATTACATTCCTAAAGAAAGACATGTCGAAATAAAAAAAGTATCCGCCGCTCAATGCTTAGCTTATGGCTCCATTGTTTTTAAAACGTTATGATTTTGCTAACTTCAAAGTTGGAGATGACACTATATCTAATAAGATACAGTGAGATGGAAATTTAATTTATTGACAATGATTGGTGTTGGTCGTTGAGATGTCACTCAATGATCGACAGATATGCGAGGACCCATCTCACTTGTAAGTCAAGTTTTTTCTTATTCGTCACGGAAATGTAACCAGTATCCTTGACTGAACTTGGTGTAAAAAAACGGCGGCGTATTACGCTGTAGTGTGACAAGACTTGGCCACAGGAAATTCTTAAATTTCAATTTTATATAGATTGCCGGTTTTATACTGTTACAATTCTGATGAGTATTATTACAAAACAGGCAATGTACATGATACCAATATCTGAAATATAGATCACACTGCAGCCGGCCTAAGATCTTAAAAGATGTACTTTCGAGTTAAAATTTACGCTTAACGTACGCGACTATACTAACAGACTGACAAAGCGCTAACTTATCGTGTTACTTAACTATTAACACTACTTCATTGCTTTCATTTCATTAGCGCTAATTTACAACTAAAAGGAAGCCAATTAATAAATAAATCATAAAATAAAGCAGTCTTGCTAATGGCCTTGGCATAAACATCAAAAATTTAGTTAGAAATAAAAAAATTAATAACCAAACTTGGAATATGCCTTTAAAAAATTGAAAATGGCTGGATAATTGTCCCAGAAAATAGACGCACAGTGTGAGATGCTACACGTCGTTATATCCTTCAATTTCTCTCATTTTGTTTTGAGATAGAAGTTAATACTTCATTTCGAAAGGCGGTCCTTCACCGCAAGCATTTGTATATACTTCTTACTTCCGTCGAGGACAAAGAGCAAAAAAGCATTTGTATATAATTAAACACTTAATGGATCAATGTGTTTTCGAGCCGATACAGAAGCGAATGCTCTTCCTGAAATGAAACGAGAGATCAAAAAATTGAAACATTAAGGGATTTAAAGGCCCTTATTTTTTTTTTCATAAAATTTTTATATATATCCTCTAAACCGAAACTCCTATTTGCACCCCCAGAAATTTGTTTTCTGGTGACTATCTCTTGCATTGTGGAGGACAGAGTGCCCTCCACAAATCAATGTACGAATGTTTGCAGTGAATAACCCGCTTTAAACCTCAATGCTTGTGGGCAAGTATTTTGTAACGGATCATTTTAAATAAAAATAAAAAAAAAATATTTCATACCACCCTCCTCAAAATAAATGACTATAAATTCTATATTCTACAATAATAATTTTCTCGCTAAACCTAACGCAAGCCATAAGCAAAATCATTGCAAATGTGACTGCCAAGTCAACATAATACTATGATACATAATAAAGAAGGCAACAAAATAGCAACATTTTGCAACATTGTCCAACATTTTTAGTCTACAAAATTAAACTACACAGTAAAGATTTAAAAAATCCAGCGTAAAGATTTAGTTTGATATTGAATTGATTAATACTTATAAATTTTTGAGAATCGTCAAGATGCGGGATGCATTTTTTCAGACACGCCTTATTCATACTTGTTGACAAGAACTCTTTTTAATAAAGCAATTGCGTTAAAAAAAAGTTAGTTGCCTAAAACCTTACAAATACGATATCAGCCACATTTACGTACTGGCATGATACATAAAAAATTCAAAATCGACTTTTTTTTCTATACAAAAATAATGTACTAAATGAATATGAAAAAATACATTCCTTATAAATACTTTGATACAGCAATTCCTCAACGATTAGACCCTTAATTATGCGTCGACACAATTTTATAGTTTTTGAACCTTTATTCTATTGACTCTATATAGCTACTGATTATATTCATTGAAATGCTTGATTTTACCATTCTTTTAGAGACAACAAATTGATGGACTCAAAACTATAATATTGTGGCGACATAGCCAAATAGGCACATTCTGTTTGGTGTTATTTAAAAAATTTTCAGCATTTTTTCCAGAGCCAAGATGTCAGTCAGTGAGCCAGTGAAGACTCTTGGCTCAACAACATAATATAGGCTGCATTAATTTCCGAGAGCCAACTTCTGATATATTTGTTGTGTTTTACACATTTATTTGATATTTGTATAACTCCAAGCGATCAACATCTAGTGAAGTTCTTAAGGCCATACCCAAATTTTCCGGGGTCCAGTGGCGCCGCCATTTGAAATAAATCATTTAAAAGGAAACGGAGATATCATTCAAAATTGTGTCTTGGTCAAGCCCTAGCTAAAAGTGGCCGTTTTTCGCAAATGTGCGTAGAAAAGCTTCACGTTATCACTTAAAACTACAAAAAGTAGTTTAAAAAATACTTTGAATGGGTATCTAGAACATGACCAAGACACAATTTTAAATGATATCTCCGTTTCCTTTTAAATGATTTATTTTAAATGGCGGCGCCACTGGACCCCGTAAAAATTTGGGTATGGCCTTAGTTGACAGTGACATATGGTATGAGTTCGTCTTGTTTTTGACGAACTCATACCATATGTCACTGTCAACTTCATTTGGATGAATAATGGTATAAATAAACCAAGTTCCAAAGTAAAAAGAAACTACAAATCGCGCAAGTTCATCTTGTTTTGGCCGGATTACGGCTTAAATAAAGTACTTAGTTAATCCACGTTTTAAAACAAGATTCGGTACACAGGGCGTAAGGCTGTTTCTCAGACATACTTATAATGGTCAAGATGAACAACTTTCCCTAAAGAGCAGAGGTCGAAATAATATTATTATCAGTGAATAAAGATTATTCAATTTTGTTGTAAATTTAAAAAAAAAATTGGGCTCCCCAAACAAAACTGTTACTCAGCTGATCGTGTTAGTATGGGAAGTCCATTTTTTTTTCATATATCAACCTATGTTCCTCGGGGAAAGTTGTTTAGTATCTACGAACAGTAAAGGTACGTTGGAGAATATGGCAAGGTTTACAGATTTACACCCTGTATGCAAAATTTAAAAAAACGCCAAACCAATGTGCCTGTGCTACTATATTTTCACCCATTACGTACAAGCGACTAGTCATAGTCACTATACATAAACGTTACATGCTCGATCAGATTGATCATGCTCGATTCAGTTTATATTTTATTAATAATATTGTTCGAAGTTGTTTTCAGGCAAGGAAATCTATGAATGAGTCCTAGTTTGTACTAATACAGAAAAGTGCTGAGGTGAAAAAATTATGACTGAGCAAATTGAGTATAAGGCGCTCTGCAGAATTAGGTGTTTTAATTTACTTTGTAATGATAATACCTAATTATGAATCTAAGAAATAGGACAAATATATATCGCTGTTACGTCAGACCTTCAGCACTTAAAAAAATAAAGACAAGTGTTGCCCTCTGACAAAAAATAAAAAAATACCTATAATCATAAAAAAAATACCTAAATGGGAAATTTTAAAAATATGTTTTTAAATTAATGATTTTATTAAATAAAAATAAGTCGCATTTTAAATAAAGAGATAGCACTTTTCTTAAAGCGCAATCAACTTTTTAAAGGTATTAAATAGCATAACTCTTTTATGATGGGTCGGTTACTACCTGCAGATGCGTAGCGCCTTATGAACTCAGACAAATCTAAATTTAAACCTGTATGACCTAGCCTATGAGTAGGACGGATAGTATACATGAAGGGAACTAATATTGTTGTTTAGTTAACATACGAACAAACATTCATTTCAAAACAAAATACATCATACTTACATTTCTCCTTAAAATAAAAATATAACTAAATTTAGTCAGGTTACCCTGAAAAATGTACCTTCTAAGATGTACTATCGTACATCAAAAATTTCCTGTCAATCTATGAATTACTTAATACAAATGTAAAGACTTCGTTCTATATTTCACGTCAAAACACTATTATACGTCCTTATTATATACTTTCGTTCTTTTAAATCCTGTTTCACATTGACAAGTCAGATTATTTCGATTTTTCTCCGTGATTGTACTTTGCCTAAACAATCAAAGATGCGCTTTGATACCTATGACACCAGAGGGCAGCACAGTGACGTCAGATGATTAGGTCCAATCGACTGTTGTCATTGGACCATCAGTTGACGGGTTCTTTTACTCTGTCAAATGTATCCAATACCAGCAGCTTATTTTGGACCTGACGTCACTGTGCTGCCATCTGCGTAGACGAGACATTCACCATTTATAAATGTACTTTTCGAAATGTTTTACCCTCAAAAGTGATTTTTCCTCACTTTTACCTCAATAATATGGTTATTTCTTAAAATACCATTCCGATCTCATGTTTTTTTCAAATCCATCGCTCTTAGAGGCTTTACTGGCTAAGTTTCTGACTGATATATGACGCCGAACTTCATTTGCATCAAAAATCTAATTCTAATACTTTATTCATATATCATAAATTTTGTCGTACAGGCACACAGAAGCAGAAAGACAGTTCTTTAGCGAATATTCTGCGAATGGCGCTGCGTACACAAGCGGCCAAATTGTTCTTAAGTTATTTTATGCATTTTGTACATATCAATAAAGGTGAATATGGCTTGACAGTGCGGAACCAGTGCTGTCCCGGGCTGTCAGATGAAGCCCAACCCAAACACTGCTTCTGCATGGTACCAATAATTCTTGATGCAAACGGCCCGGCCTAAACTCTATCTCCACTATTACTTACTACTCATACCCTTTACTCTCTTACCTACGCCCACCCTCGCGTCAAAACTGTATAAGCGGCAGGTGGTCCTGGATGGTCGGTCAGCAGACGTGGTTGTCTGCGAGCTCGTTGATGAGCAGCGGGGTGGTGTCGGGGGTGAGACGGGGCGCGGGAGGCGGGGGAAGTGCGGCGTGAGGCGCGGGGGGACGCTGCGCGCTTACTCGCTCGAGCACGCACGAGGCGGACAGACGTGCTTCGGCGTCGTGGTCCCAGCACTCTTCCATCGTGTCGCAGAGCACAGAGAGACCCTGTTAGAATATATTAAATTTTATTAAAACTAACGTAAGACGGAGACATTATTAATATTACAATGACCATGTAGGTAGGTACCAGGTAGTCACCATGCCAGTCCGCCCCACACAGAGGTTCTGGGTTCGATCCCCGGTCAGGGCAAGTTGAAGAATGGCCTTTTTCAAATTGTCCTGGGTCTCGGATGTTTATTCTATATATGCATTTGTTATAAACTTATAAACGATGAGTTAGTATTAAAATCTGACTCCAAGTTACTATGACGTCATTAGCCGGTATTTCATACAAATCACTTTTATAAAAAAGGTATCTGATTTGAGTTGTTGGAAAGTAGCGAATCACATGTGAGAAATCTGACACCAGTGTTGCCACATGAACACGCAAAAAAGAAACAAACAAACAGGCTTATTATTTACCGGGTGGTGTCGCCACGTCTGGGGGATGTTGGGCCGCAGTTTCCTCTGGACCACCGCCTCCTGCATCTCTTCCAAGCTGGGATGCGAACCCACTTCCTCTTCGAGCGGCAGCCGGTATTGTGGCGACGCTTCCGTACCCACGTCGGCACACCTGAGTTAAAAACAGGATTGAAATAGTCTCAAGTCGCTTTTTCGTACTGTCTTTTTTAGGGTTCCATACCCAAAGAGTAAAAACGGGACCCTATTACTAAGTCCTCACGCTTAGCAGACGCACTCCGCTGTCCTTCCGTCTGCCTGTCACTAGGCTCATGAACCGTTATAGCTGGACAGCTAAAATTTTCAGATAATGTATTTCTGTTGCCGCTATAACTAAAAACCGAATAGAATATTTAAGTGGGGCTCCCATACATACAAAAAACGTGACTTTTTATAGATAATGAATGGTACAGAAACTTTTGTGCTAGAGTCTGACTCGCACTTGGCCGGTATTTTTTTGGAGCTTGTTTTCAGCAGCGGTTGTGCCGAATCCCGAACAATTTGCAGCTTTTTTCTTATAAATATTAATGTACAATTTATTCGAAATCCAAAAGCACACGTGTTTTGATTGTGTTGCTAAAAATGACAAAGGTCTAGTAATAAAAAGTCTGCTTCACAATTCTTACCTAGACGCAATCTCCCAGAGCACCAGCGCGCACGCATACATGTCTATCCTCAAAAACGCGTCCTTCGTGAAGTTGATAGCACCGTCGAGGACCTCAGGCGCCATGTATCGCCTCGTGCCGACTTGCCCATGCGCATCGCCGCATCCCCGCCCCGCCACGAACACCAAAGCAAGGCCGAAGTCTGCGATGCAAGCCGTCATGTCTGCCTTGAGGAGTACGTTCTTGGATTTGAAGTCCCGGTGCGCGACGGCCGGCTTGCCGCCCCCCTCCTCGTGCAGATGCGCGAGCCCGCGCGCCACGCACGCCGCTACGCGCCACGCCTCGGCCCAGGTTAAGGTGTTTGCTTTCAGGTAGTCGCAGAGGGAGCCCTAAAATACGTACATGTAATTATTAAAACGAAGTATATTGTGGTAATTTTTAACTGACTTAAAAAAAGGTTATCAATAGAATTTTTTTTTATGTATACATACAAACTATCACGTCTTTATCCCTAATGGAGCACAGAGCATTTTGGGTCTTGCGGTTCTATGCAGAGCCCAGGGCCGCAAGATCCAAAAGCCACTTTTAGCGTCATAGTGGGCGAGAAGATGGAAAAGCAATCAATACAGTGATGGGTTGCTAGCCGCATCGCCTGTTAACATGGCTTGCATTTTTGCCCATTCCCTCGATCGGCTTTTACGATCTGCGTAGGAAGAGAAGCAGCTGGTACATTCTAAGTTTTTTTATTTCTCCCAGACCAGCATATTTATGTATGTTCTCCGAATTCCCCGATTACTCGAAGATGCCTGGACCAATTTGGATTTTTTTTAAATGGCATACTTGCTAGTTTTTTCTCTATTAATTTTATCAAAATCGGCTGTGTTGTTTGGCGTTGAAATTGGTTTTTAGTTTTTTGAAAAAATATGTTGTTATTTTAAATAACGTGTATTGAAATTGGATTAATACTTCTTTTTCTTATCGAGTGTGTTAGTAGCAAACACTATGTTGTAAGACTTATCCGAGCTGCCAACTCAGGTGTCAGATTTTTCAGGCTGCCTATAGGCATCTGATAATTCTGAAATAGCTTAATGACTGTCATACAATGATGACAGCCGGGACTAATGGCTTAAACATGCCTTCCGAAGGACGGAAGAGCTCAAGATTTTTTAATGCCAATTTTGGTCACCTAAGTGCGGACCACGCCCGGTGGCGCCCGCCGGGCCACTAGCTCTTCAGACTAAAAAGTAAATAACCACTAGCTTACGGCTAATGGGATGGAAAACAATAATCGTGATGGAGTCCACCAATAAGACACTCTCACTATTTAGAGACAAGACATTAAGTAAGAAAATGCATCTACGACTATACTGAATTTCCTTCACCACATCTACTATGGTTGTCTCGAAAGTTTGTAGTTTTTGCATCAAAAATAAGTTAAATAAATAATATTCTACAGTAAGAGACTAATGATTGTGAACCGAACCATGAATAATGGTAAGTCATTTAATAAATTCTCTAATAGATAAATGTATCAGCTTGCATATTGTGACAGAAATTATAAAATTTATGAATCATAGGAAGATACATCTGTTTTAAAATTATTTGTCCTATATAACAGGTATGTAGAAAGAATTTTGGATACTAAAAACTAAATATTGTGAAATATGTGCACAAAATATACATGTTTATAAAGTAGCAAAAGTGCTTCTAATAGCTAAAAAAGGTTTTGAATTACATATTTAGCCATTTACATAATTAGTATAAATTTAATGTGTTTCATGACTCATCAATCACAATGCCATTCCACAAAAACAATTGCAAAACACAATGGTAACATAATACCAATAATACTGTTAACTGTCACATAATTAATATCAATCGTTGTGAATAGATTTTTATGGCACACTCTGTAATAAAATATTTATTACCTTTTCATGATAGGATGTTATGAGCCAGTATTCGGCTTGGAGGTTGTCGCCTTTCTTGTCGACGCCGATGTAGTGCAGTATGTCTGGGTGGTCCATCCGCGACAGCCGGTAGATCTCCTGCTCCGCCACCCAGGACTGCTTGTCTTGCAACGGGAATACTTTCACGGCTACGTCAGCCTGTCCCAATTTGGCCCTCCACACAGCGCCGAATCTACCTCTAGCTCGTACTTCACAAAGGGTTACTTGACCGACTAAGCCGAGACCTTCATTTTCCATGCCCCCACCAGCTGATGGCGGCCGCGACAGCGACGGCTCCCCACTAGCAAGTTCCGCAAAAGAACTGCCTTTGCGTCGCCTATACAAGAAGTAACACGCGACTAGGATAGCGAAAAGCATAAACAGTGGGGTCAATGTGTATATAATCACTGCTTTTGTATCATCATCCCCAGTTGGTAATGGAGAGGCAGGAATCCTCTCTGGGGGTGCTTCAGTGAGAGCCATGACAGCTTCGAGGCCTGGGAAAGTCACGTTTTGATTGCACATGTCTCCTTCACAGCAGCAGTGAAGTAGAGGAAGTTTGACATTGTGCAGGCGACAGTTAGAGACTCGGTCTGTGCATGACACAGTATCTAGGAAGCACCCTTTGACCTTAGGTACCCCTGTATTAGTCACATTATCGAACTGCCAGAGAACGAAGCAGTGGTTACTTTTGTCCGTCTCGGTCGGACGACATTCCTCTCTCTCGGGCGGAGCTGGCACACAGTTAGTGCTGTTGTTAGGGTCGCAGATTTTGGAGCCATTGTAAAATTCGCAATACTGTGTTGTTACTCCTCCTTCTTTAGGTCGCGGTGGAAGGTTTTCTTCTGTAGGGGGAATGGCCAATGCTGAACCTAGAAGAAATGTTTTCGTCATTTCATAAATGAAATATTTTATTACTGTTCAATTATGTTGTAAATTTATACATTGTTAATATTTCTATTCATTAACCCTTTCACCGCGAGACTTTATATCAGTTGTCGAGACTTTATATCAGTTGTCGTGCCCCCAGCGCGAGACATGGTAAATCTTACATACCTATTTACAACCAAAAACGATATGGATACGTAAGTTATGTGCCATACGAGCATTTTTTGTTTGTCACAAATATGTGACCTTCGCGGAATGGGCCTGACAATGTTTGTCACATATATGCGACGCTCGCGGTTAAAGGGTTAATTGTCTTTTTTAAACACAGGATGATTTTGGGTGAATAGAAAAGGGCCAGTAATAGGGTACAGCCTTATTACAAAGGGCTTTTGTAGGAATTAAATTCTTTTTATCCTATACTGTCCCACCACTGGCAAAGATATCCCCCATCTCCTACCAATTCTAAATATCTTGATTGTGTGCCACTTCTAAGCATTTCTTCTCAAGCTTTAACCTGTTGTCTGTGCAAACCCCAGACCCAATAGTAAAACAATGCATGTCGACTGGATTCCAGTCAGTGAACAGATGAGACGTTAAGAATGTTTCACACCAATACTTTCTGGGCCTTTCTTCCTGTGACCCCAACTTCTTTTTTGTTGCTAAAGTGCAGTATCTACTTATTTATTACTTGGTTTGAGTGCTTTATCTTTTCATTTTTGATTTTTTACCTATCTTCAGCAAAGAAAATATAATCAATACAAAAAATATTAAGGTCATACATAGCAAATGCTCTAAACAAGCAACCGGTGCCGTGCAATACAATAATAAACCAGACCCTAGTGCTACTCAATCAAATAATCTATTTTGTACTCACCAACAAACAATAAAATTATATGGACACCCATTTTCTGGGGCATCATCAGTGCCATAGCGCAGGCGGGATTAGGTCTCCCGACCCTTTGCGACAATCCAATGTTATTTTTAAACTCGATCCCGACATGAAATGTCTATTCTATTTAAGAAATTCCAACACAAGTACATGTCAGACAAACAACGCACATACGATTGAGAATATTAATTTCGAATCACATCACAACAACTGTTTGTATCCGCAGCAATGTTAATGCCGAAACGTTCAAATCTCGTTAATGATTTTAATTGCACTGATTTAATTTGTTTTTCTCAAAATAAATCTGAAACAAGCAATGCACTTGCTTTTTTGTCTTGAACCAAGCTTTCAATTTTTTTGACGTTTCTTTCTAGTGATGTCAATGTCACATATCCAATGGAGCATAATCTATAATCGAATATATATTATTTCATGAAAAGGCTAAAACCAGGGAAGCTAGGCTATTGTAGGTAGACATTTAAAAAATATATATTTGACACACTTGACGTTGACATTGACATTATTTGGCAGATAGTAAACAAACAACAGTGCACAGCAGAAGTTTACTGGAGAAAGATTTTAAAGTTTTATTATGGAAATAAATAATAATGTGGACACGAAAAAAGCTTGACTAGCTATAATATGTCATTCTTCTATCTATCTCCAGTAAAAGGTGATTTGCCGGTCCATTTGTTAGAAGAAATCACTACAAATCGGCTGCAGTATTTGCAGGAGTTATTACAAGGGGAGTACATTGGATATAACCAGTTTATTGTTGAAGGAAGCATCTACGACAATGTTGGACACTTTATGTTGTGTGTCGCCGCTATCCTTAACGAGAATGTAGGTCTGTCACAGTTTTTAATAAGAGCTGAAGTAGAGCTATTCAAGCGACGTGTAGGTTCCCTTGCAGCGTATGATTTGCGATGTTTCGCCAAGAAGTTAATACGAAACATCAAAAAGCACGACAAGACCCCTTCTTTTCTAGACCCGCTGCAAGTTTTAAGCCAGCATTTGATGCTCAAGGAGATGGCGCAGCACATTTGCGCCTCGTCGCATCAAAATGAATGCTCACAGCATTATATTAAATTAAATTTCAGACACTGTCTACCTTTTATAGCCAAAAGACAAGTGGAAATAAAGCAGGGCATTGCATCATTACCCTGTGGTAAATGGAAACAGTATTTAATATTATTATTCACAATGAATTTGAAATATAGACTTTGTAACACAGTCTTAACACCTCTTAGAAGTGACCCTCGAATTAATGAATTGCTATTTAAAATAAGAAAAGAGACTATTGCCTTACAGCATGTTGGCAATGAAATGAAAAGTTTAAGAAGTGCAGATGTGGATGCTGCTTCAGCTTTCTTTCCTCCTTGTATGTTGAACTTACATAAATACTTACGTAACAAACACAGGCTGTCTCACTCGCAACGGTTCTACTACAGTCTGTTTTTGAAAGACATCGGCTTGGATGTAGATGAAGCCATTCAGTTCTGGAGAGCTGAATACCGACAAAGTCCCAATGGGCAACATAGTTGTTGCCACAATTGGGAAAAAGACGAGAAAAAATACCTTTATGGTATAAGACATATGTATGGTTTGGAAGGGGCAAGGAAGAGTTATACCTCTCTAAATTGCAGCCGTATTCAAAATATGGATGTTTCGTGTTCTGAAGGTGGATGCCCCTTTAAATCATTTGACGTAGACAATATGATGAGGATACTAAACCTGGGACCAGAAGAAACACTGATGTCACAAATTAATGAACTAAAAGCTAAGAACATGTACACCTCAGCTTGTATGTTATTTCTGCAAAAGAAATGTGATGTTGCCTGTGATAACAATTTGAGCTTTAATTTTTCACCAGTGAAGTTTTATCAAAAGTCAAAAGAAAAGTAATGTACGTAAAATATTATTTATATATGGATTAAATGAAATATTGAAGATTGAGCATACCTTTTATTTAAACTGATCGTAATCATTCTTTATGTCAAATTCTAGTTACAGAAAAATTTTCTTACGGTGAAGAACTGATGGCTGATGGGGCAGTAAGTTTCTTGAATGGAGGCCACATTCTGGCAAGTGCATAGCACATACCTACTGATAGAAAGGCTGCAGGACTGCTGGAAGCAGGCTGCATACGATAGATCATTTTTAAAATCCTTGGATAGGAGAGGGATATAATAATGATGATGATGAGGTTCTTAATGTCGTTGTAATCAAAGCCTGATTATTAAATTAATAAAGTTATAATATGTTACTTGTTTTAGTATGCAACTTGGTTAACTTAGGCCTAACGCAGACGACAGACTATCCGTGACGCACTTTTTAAATGCTCACAAAATAGAACCTATGGAAACATACGCAGTAACGCACACGACGCGCGCCGGACTTTTTGCGCGTTGTGTGCGTTACTGCATTCCATGGGTTCTATTTTTACAGACTAAAAAGTGCGGCACGGATTAGTCTGTCGTCTGCGTTGGGCCTTAAAGGTATAGAACATACATTTTAATAACTTTGTAGTGAGATAACGTGTAGTATTCTTTTCTTTGTTGGACGCGTGATTTCTAATCCGAAAAGCAGCGCGTGACCTCTCGCCGTAACATTCTAGAATAAATTTAGATTTTACCATTCTACAGATATGATTAATAATGAAGATTAAAGTTCTTTGTATAAAAAAAAAAAGTTGCACTCCGGGAGTGCCGACAGAAGTGAAAACACGAACAATAATTTGCGTGTGTATAGTTTGAATCGTCAAAATATTTTATTGTACAGGAAATACTTTTAAATGAAGTGTTTTATCCATTTAAAAATTATTTTACAACTTTTATTTAATGCGCTAATGCAAATGAAATAAAAAAAAATTATTTTTTATTTTTTTAAACCAATCTTTTATTTAGTAGGTACTTGTTAACTAAAAAAATTAGAAATAATTTTGTTTTGATAAGAAATAGGTGCTTATATAGGTACATTAAATCCCATTTTTAGGGTTCCGTAGTAAACAAGGAACCCTTATAGTTTCGCCATGTCTGTCTGTCCGTCCGCGGTCCTACTATAGCAAATTAAATGTGATTGGTTTTGCTATTAATATATTTGTATGAATATTTACATTTAAATGAATTAGGTATTATTTATAAAATATATTATTCCGAATGATATGCTAGCCACACGTTTTGACTTAAATGTAGAGTATGTGAAGTTAGGCCTGGTAAAGTAAGGGCGCATAGATCAACAATCTTGGCTCTACATGAGATCTGACCACTTTTTTACAGGGTAGACTCGTCATTAAGGTAGACATTTTTACATGAAAATGTTTTTGGTAGGATTTCATTTATTTTTGTAAGTTGGTTAATGGACATTTTTGAGTTTAAAAATATTAGTCATTACTGCATGATTATGTAGTTAGTGCAAATGTAGTGCAAGTCTCATAAAAAAATCCACCTCCTATTCCGAGGGGATAGGATAGGTCAGGTTTGGTTTTTTAATTTTTTTTGCTGTCTTTGTAGTAATATTAGCTTACGTATCGAATTTCAGCGTTCCAGGACTTCAGGTTGATGATCAGTGAGTGAGTCAGTGTCGAAATCGGGGATTTTTAGACAATAATAAAATCTAAAGTATAATAGCTACGATATTGATCATTGATATTGATCAAACTTTGTATGTTTAATGGTTGTACTAGTGTCATTATATTTTGATTAACTATTTAGCATCATCCAAACCAAAGTTAAGAGAGTTCAAAAAAACGACGAAACGTTTCGATAAAAGGTAGGTAGTATCCTTGCGCTCCGCTTGGCTCGTCTTGGCGGGGGCACTCCCGTGCCCCCAGATTAGTTTATTAGTTAAATCATTTTCAAATGAGTGATGCAATTTTTTACTGGTTATGGCGAGGTTTTTTCCTAACTCTAGGGGTATGAGGTTATCCGCGAGATTTCTCTTATCGCTACTATTTCTTCTTCTCCAAACGTCCTTTTTTCTTCGTTTAGAAGTTTCTTTATTAATCATGTTGTTCCTACAAATATAGGACATATAAACAATTCTCCTCAGAGGTCCATTGTAGAGGGATAAGGGCTTTAGTACAACAGGGTTCGCGCTGGTACTCTAAGGCGCAACATTAGCGTTATGAAATGTTTATATTCAAACCTGACCACTTGCTCACCTTTGGCATTGGGTCATCCATCTAATCAAACTGAATTCACATTCATAACAAGGAACGCACTTTTTTCCTAAATCTGATATGTTTGCATATGATTATCATCTAGAAACAAAGTACTCATCAGGGCAAATCATACGAGCCCAAACTTGATAGGTTTATGTCGTTTTATTACGGAGTTCCTATGCCCACCTTCCAGCTGCATCTTCACACCCTGGATACTATCTAGGCACAAAGTACTCGTCCAGTACTCGACTGATCGATCAACGCACATCTGAAATAGCTGGGTCTAGAAACATGAAATTTTGCACTAAAGTTTCATAAAAAACGTAAGTGAGAAGGCGATTTTTGGAAATTCATCCCCTAAGGGGTGGAAATGAGGGTTCATACAACTTGGTCAAATTTGAAGTTAGAAATGTAAAAAATAACATGAGCTCACGGTTTAAAACACAAGTTTACAGGATCACTATATTTAAAATAGGGGGGATGAAAGTTTGTATGAAACTAAAATCTAAACGGCTGGACTGCGCAAAAATGTACAATTTGTATGGAATTGACAAAAATTTTACCACGTGGACAAGGCTGTGGGCTGGTCTGCTTATTTTAGCTAGTCCCATATAAAAAGTTTGCTTGACGTGAGAAAAAAGTAACTTGTTGGACTCTAGCGGATTAAGAAAATCTACACATGAAGTCGATGCAAAGAAGATTCATAACATATTTGGTACTAGCCGAAGCCTGCGACTTTGTTCGCGTGGACTTCATGACTCCGGAAAATGTTCATCTGGTTGAACAACTTTTGCTAAGGCGTCAAGTATAAGGTACTGCCGGGTGACAAGGCCCACTTTTTTACAAATTGAAATAAAACCTTTATTTTACCACCCTAAAGGAATAAAATGTTTACAATAAAAGCTAAGATTATTTCAAAATCCAAATAAATGTAGTTTTTAAAGCTATGACGACTACATGTTCGTTTTTTTAAAAATTTTAAAAACCTCTATTTTGGGCTTTACTGAACATGGTCTGGTTAATAAGGCCCTTTACGTTTTCAAGCCGTTTGGCGCAAAAGTAAGTATTAAAGACATCAAAAAAGTATAAATAATGAAGAATGTTATATTCATGAACTTGATAACAGCAATCAGTTACTAAAATTATCAACATTTTTTTAGAAAAATACTCTTTTACACTGTGTAAGAAAACAGCCCAGATATTTGATTTTTAGGTGTTAAGTGTATAAATGTTAGTATTTTACTTAAAAATAATGTTATTCCTGCTAGAATTAAGTAATTATAGTCAAAGATTTTTCATTTATAATTTTCATAAATTGGGCCTTATCACACATATATGGTTAAGAAGGCCCCTATTGTGTGTAACAAGGCCCTGCAAATTCGTGTATTCTTTAATATTAATTAAGTTAGTCAGGATCGTAGCTCGAGGAGTTTCATAGTCTCTGCCTACCCCTGTTGGAAACAGGCGTGATATTATGTGTGTATGTATTATTAAGGGTAGTCTGTTTTCCTATTACTTTTGAAATAACGCGTGATTTTAAATCATTTCTTAAAGTTCGTCTGGGAATGTAGTATTTTTTAGCTGCAGCGCGTTGAGTTAGACAATTTGTTTGAACTGCTTCAATAGCAGATTCTAAATTTCCTTCACACCAACTCCCCCGCTTCTTCTTCGGGGAAGACATTTAATGATCTAAGAACAAATAAATAAATAACATAAATGTATTTATAAGTTATGTGTATCTATAAGTAAGCACTGTACATCAATAAAAACATTTTTTTTTAATTTATCACTCATATTATAACAATATTAAGGGGCCTTGTTAGACTGCAGTAGGGTTGGAAGGCCCAGTCGAGTTTTGTAAGGCCCCAAGCAACAATTTAGTTGGGCCTTCCTAAACGCGTGGGCCTCGCAACACACATTGATCATTTTAGAAATAAATACATATATAATAGCACATGGCTATGTTAATATCAAAAGAATAATGATCAAATAAACGCACTTTACAAAAATTTACTTACAAATCGTAGTATAAACAAGTGAAAACTAACGTTTTGTGAGAGCAATAATTAGCTAAATGAGTGACCGTGACCAAAGTCAGCGAACAACTGGCCGTCACTGGCGAAATGGTGGCCACGCGCTGCCGGCTGCTGCTTTCTTGCGTTCCTATTGGTCTGTTTCACACGTACCATGAAGTTGGCGCGAGTCAAATGTATTTTAAATGGTTTTCTGCGCTTGGGCCTTGCAAAACTGTGGGCCTTGTCACCCGGCAGTACCTTAGATATAGCAGCTTCTACGAACGCCCGTCCCAGCGCAAATCTACAGATTGTAATTTTTACTCAAAAAGAGTTTGTAATCATTCGACCAAAGACTTTTAATCGATATCTATTTCCATGACATAAACAGACGTCAATAATTTGTCAAGCCGTAATGTAAACATATGCTTTTATATTATTTTATGCAAAATAGTCCTGATTTTTTCCTATAGGAATATTAATTGTAATCTCTAAAGTTAGATATGTTTTAAAAGAAAACAAAATACATAATCTGAACAAGTTTTAGGTGAAGAAATTAATGATGAGCAATGTCTGATAATCTAATGAGTCAAACTTATTATATTACTTGCTTAACATGTTTCTTAGGAGTATTGTTTTTTGTCGCAAATAATCCATACTGCAGCACGATACCATCTTTTCAAGGTATGAAAACTAATGAATGAATACAGTTTACAATAATATAAATCCAATTTTCGTGTAAATATATAAGCCAGGTTTATAAAACGCTTTCGGAAGACAAGCGAAATAGCAAAATCTCTCCGATCAATCCCGGAGAAGTCCGATCGCGCCGCTCGACACAAGCGAATCTCAATCTTACTACATCGACATAACATTTATTTGACAGGATGTCATTAGAGGTGTCGCAACAGGTTCGACCCGAGTTTAATGGTTTTACCCCATCCCAAAAAATGCTTTCCGCCCAGTACATTTTTCCGTGCATGCCCAACGCGCCTAAAGAAGTTATTACTTCAAAAAATCATGTGATTTTAGAGAGAATAGAGTTTAGACCTTTAGGACTCCTTCTAATTTGTAGGTTAGACTAAAGTCCCACCGTATTTCACGAGAGGGTTAAAAACTTGTTAAACATCACGTGATGAATGGATGACCCCTTAGGATACTTAGGTACAAATCAAAGATATGCGGTAAGTCCCGTAATACTAATAACAGTAATTGTGACCGTGAAACTCTAAAATCATATACGAATCAAAGAGCTTGGAAATCTTGGAATATATTACTTCTTTATCTATGAAACGAATTGACCTAATCAAAATTCTTGTAAGTTCTATTAAAATGTGCATTGTGTTAAACACAAGCCTTGAACTTCAATCTAGAAGCCACTAGCAGCTGTAAAAGCGATATAATATTGATCAGCGGCAAGCGACCTGCTTGCAGCTTGTAATTTACGTGCATTTATTATTTAGCGCACCTCGCGGACGCGCCATATAATTACGTGAAAAAACGAATTACTAAGTATCTTATACCTCTAACAAGTCTTAACTCTTTGGTACATATTTAAGAAAAAATGGCGATGTGTTAACATCTCTCTAACTTCATTGTTACCATCATGTTACCGTACTGCCTTTACTTCAAAGAGACTCGACATTAGCGTTGCAAGCAATAGTATAAAGTATTTAAAGTATTGATAGTCTATCGAAACTATCGTGACCTTGGAAAACAGTAACAATATAGATAGGACTGTCGATAGTTTCGATACTATCGATAGTATCGTTCATTTTTAATTAATACTATCGATAGTATCGATGGTGTCGACAGTAAAGGTACTATTTGTATAAAGAACTAACGATAGTATCGTTTAAAATCGATACCATTGTTTAAAATCGATACTATTGTAATATTGATAGTAATTTTAGGCATCGATAGTTTTTCATGCAAATAGTATATACACTATCGATAGTACCTAAATCCAATACTATCGATACTATCGATAGTGTAACCTTTCATCATCGATTGTATCGATTGTCAATAGTTTGCAATACTATTGCAAACTATTGACAATCGATTGTCCTATCGATATTGTGACTGTTCAACTATTGATAGTAATGCAACGCTACTCAACATACGTAGGTGCGCCGCACACAGCAGTGTCAGAAGGACTGTTTTTACCCGAATACAGCAAAGCTACAAAACAGAAGTAAGTATAATGATTTGAACTGTCTGTGTATAGATTAGGAGGTCACGACAAATTTGGTAACGATAAGGGATATGGCTGACTCTGGTTTTATAGAATAAAGAGCACCTCTCTGATGCTAAATACGTTGGTCTGCCTGCGTGGAGTGGTTGCGTTACTTAGATATGGCGCCTAAAAAGTTGGTTATCGTGACCAAAAAAAATGATAAGGTAAATGGCTGACTCTGGTTTCACAGGATGAAGAGCATCTCTCTGATGCCAAGTATGTCGGTTTGTCTGCGTGAAGTGGTTGCGTTACTTAGATATGTCGCTTGAAAAGTTGGTTATCGTGAACTAAAGAAAAAAATAATAACGTAAATAGCTGACTCTAATGTCACAGAACAAAGAGTACCTCTCTGATACAAAATTTGTCGGTCTGCCAGCGTGAAATGGTTGTGTGGTGGAAATTAGATATGATGCCTGAAAAATTGGTTATCGTGATGAAAAAATAATGATAAGGTAAATGGCTGACTCTGGTTTCACAGGGTGAAGAGCACTTCCTTGATGCTAAATATGTCAGTCTGACTGTGTGAAGTGGTTGCGTTACTTAGATACAGTAGCGTGCATTTCATACAAACACATGAATTTGTCTACCCTGTGTCACCCTAATATTTAAAGCCGTAGTTCACAAATATACTAATTACAAAATTTTCGATTTTTACTTTTTTAGTGCCAGATAAATTAACTCTTTCTACCAATAACTTTGTGTCACAATTGTACTTATAAGATTCAACAATAGTACTAATGGATTTTATTTTTATAAATTCAATCTACAAGTATTGTAACTGATTTCAACAAAATGTCAAAGTCTGGCGTATCATACACATTTAGAACATTTGCACAAGTGTTAAAGTTATGCAAGTGCATTATTTGTTACCGATTATTTGAAGGTGCCTTAACCGATTTGGAAAATTCTTTTTTTAAAGGGCATTCGTTTCAGATGGTCCCATAGAAATTTTATAGAAATCGTTTGTGTAGTTTGGGGGTGAAGTGTTTTTTAGTTTTGAAAAATTATTTGCCTGTTAACATAATGAGGTTTAGTGCACACATGGACTAAAGTTTATTTTACTATTTTTGAAATTAGACAACTATAATACCACAATTTTTGGATATAATGCAGTCAAAGGACTAGACTCTTGAATAGACGTGCAATTATGTAATTTTTTTTGTGCTGTTCAGGACTAAACTTTAGAAAACTTTCAAAATTAAATGCTCTTCACCAACAAATTTTGTATCAGAGGTACTCTTTGTTCTGTGACACCAGAGCCAGCTATTTATGTTATTTCTTTTTTCTTTTGTTTACGATAACTAACTTTTTAGGCGCCCTATCTAAGTAACGCAACCACTTCACGCAGGCAGATCGACATATTTAGCATCAGAGCGGTGCTCTGCATCCTGTAAAACCAGAGTCAGCCATTTGCATTACCATTTCACGCAGGCAGACTGACATATTTAGCATCAGGGAGGTGCTCTTCATCCTGTGGAACTAGAATCAGCCATTTACCTTATAATTTTCTTTTTTTGTCAAGCTAACTAACTTTTCAGGCGCCATATCTAAGTAACGCAACCACTTCACGCAGGCAGATCGACATATTTAGCATCAGCATATCGACCAATTTCGGATGGCTAAACCACTAGAACCAAAATACCTACTTTTATGTTTATATTTATTATTCGTAAGTGGTTGTGTTTATTTGGATTCTGTATTTACAGACGTCATAAACAAATGAATAGCAATGTGTGTAAAAAAAATCAAGACCGTATTCCAAACCGTTTGTGAGATCTAGCAAAAGGCCAAACATTTCCCCAGCGGAATTTTGAATAACTTCGGAGGCCTATGACATACAAAGTCCATTTGTACATAAACATTTGTCTCTTATGATACATTAATTGCTTAGCTAATTGAATTCTGAATCCCTGACAAAATTCCGCCAAAGAAACGTTTCCCTGGCGGAATATGTTTTTGGCGAATTTCTCAAAACTAACTGAATACACAAATTTCATTTATCGATAAACATTTGAAGGCAGCTTTAAACTAAATATCAACATTCAATATTCGACACTTTTCCGCTGGGGACATACACACGGTGTATGATTTGGTATGACACTGAAATAGGACGACAACTGACGTCACTATCGGATGGCTGTCGTGTCATTTAATAGAGTAATGGTGCAGTCACTATTTTAGGTTTAGATTCAAAGCATTTATTTCTCACTAGCTGGTGACCGCGACTTCGTCTGCGCAGTATCAGTTTATGCTATAAGTATTATTGTAAAGTTTCATTAAAATCCATTTGTTAAAGAGTAACAAACATCCATCTATCCATTCATACTTACAAACTTTCACGTTTATAATATTAGTAGGAAGTATAGGATAGTATGATTAGTCTTCTTCTTCTTCTTATCGTGTGTGTTAGTGACTAACATTGGTGTCAGAGTTTTTAAACCGCCTTAAAGGCCTCTGACATGGTTTTAGGTAACGACCAATGTCAAAGACAATGACCGGGACCGACAGCTTAACGTGCCCTCCGAAGCACGGATCATCTTACTTATCAGACAATCAGGTGATCAGCCTACAATGTCCTACCTAACCAAACTAGGACAACAACACAAAGTCGTTGCCCCCGCCGGGAATCGAACCCGCGACCTCCGTGTATGAGCCGAACGCTCTAACCACTACACCACGGAGGCAGTATGATTAGTAGGAAGTAGGATAAGACCACACATTGTTCACTTGAATGAGAACTTACAATTTTATTTTGCAACAATTTCTAAAAGCAATAAAGCAGCAAAATAAATTAATTTATAAAATTAATTTTATGACACAATAAGGTAGTTTTAGCGGTTCCTAATAACAACAGACAGACATCTAATGCAAAGCCCTATGCTATATTTGTTTGTAAGTTGTATTATAGGTATAATAAAATAAAGAAAGTTACAATACGACATTTATTGAATTGTTTATTGATTTATTCTTAACCGAATTAAAAAACAGGAGGTTATCGCCTAGACCGATTTGGAAAATACTCTTTTTAAAAGAGTTCAAAAGGGCAATTTTCTGTTGAATAGGGTAGGTATACTTGTAAGGTGGTTCCATATAAATATCAAAATCGGTGCTTAGTATTTGAGGGTGAAGTAAGTTTTAAGTTTTGAAATATTATTCTGTAACCCTTTAATTTAGGGTTCGGGCTAGTAAGACCTTTAATTTAGGGTTCGGGCTAGTAAGACAGGGCCCTGCAGAACAGAGCCCCATAGAACAGGGCCCCACACAATAGGGCCCGTTTAGTTCAAACTACGACTACGTCTCTCTTTCATGCGGCTTTCACTTCTCGAATCGTGAAAAATCGCAGAAACAGGAATCACTTCCGTATAGAGATATATATTTAGTAGGAAACTACCTGAATATATCTCAAGAACTGTGCCAAATATTTAAATATAGGAGCTTTGACCTTGTCTGAAGACTAATAATAGCTGGTCTGCATTCTAAAACACTCCTAAGATTAAAAGCTTTGGAGACTAATCTATTACGCACGTGTGTAGATACCAAGAACGATTCATAGATATACTTTTTCTTCATAGCGTATTCCGTGTGTATGTCCCCCGCGGAAAAGTATCGAAAAATAATTGTTAAGTATCTTTAGTTTACAGCTGCCTTCAAATGTTTATCATACATACATACATACTATCACGTCTTTATCCATAATGGGGCAGACAGAGCATTTTGGGTCTTGCGGTTCTATGCAGAGCCCAGGGCCGCAAGACCCAAAAGCCACTTTTAGCGTCATGGTGGGCGAGAAGATGAAAAAGCAATCAATACAGTGATGGGTTGCTAGCCGCATCGCCTGTTAACATGATTTGCATTTTTGCCCATTCCCTCGATCGGTTTTTGCGATCTGCGTGGGAAGAAAAGCAGCTGGTACATTCTAAGTTTTTTTTATTCCTCCCAGAGCAGCATGCAAATGTTTATCGATAAAGAACTAATTGAATCCAGAATTCAATTAGTAGAGCAATTAATGTATCATAAGAGGCAAATGTTTATGTACAAATGGACTTTTTATGTCATATGCCTCCGAAGTTATTCAAAATTCCGCTAGGGAAATGTTTGGCCTTTTGCTAGATCTCCCAAACGGTTTGGAATATATTCCTGATTCTTTTTTACACATATTGCTATTAATTTGTTTATAACATCTGTAAAAACAGAATCCAAAAAAACACAACCACTTACGAATAATAAATATAAACATAAAAGTAGGTATTTTGGTTCTAGTGGCTTAACTAAGGGACATAGGGAACAAGTTTGAGTGTCGATTTATGTATTAAAACTGCCTCCAACATCTGGGAAAGTACGTTTGTAATAGAGTTAGTATTAAATAATTGGGCAAGTGCGTGTCGGGCCACGCGCAGTGTAGGGTTCCGTAGTTGCGAATGCCAACTTTGAGTTCTTGCCACTAAAAACGTGTAAAAACTAATATCTATTGAATTTGTATGAAAATGTCTTTTTTCAAGTACATTTTATAAGTTGATCGCCTATAACTTTTTAATTTGTATACTCTACTTGGCTCTGATAGTTTTCCTTCAAACTAAATTATATATGCTATAATTGTGATTTTTTTCACGTGGCCATATATAACCGTTTAGCAGATAGAGGGGGGGGGACACTTGACTCGAACAAAAATTTGAACTTTAAACCCAAATATTTCAGAAACGGATCCCTAAATCGAAAATTGGTGTTCACAAGCTAACAATATTTTTGAAAGATCTATTCAACGATACCCCACTCAATGTGTTTGTCGAGAAAAAAATATTGACTACGTCTTTACTTGTATGGCAGCTACACTGAAAAATATTTGTTTTCCATAATTTATTTTACGACTTTTCCGCCATAATTAATATACATATCCATGCCAAATTACAGCTTTCTAGTACTTATAGTTTCTCTGTAGGACCGTGGACAGACAGACAGACATGGCGAAACTATAAGGGTTCCTTGTTTACTACGGAACCCTAAAAAGATACAACAAAAAATAATGTCTAACTGACATTTTGATTTTGAATCAGTCTGTTGGACGAGTTTAATATTATGTGACAAGTTTTAACTAATTCCAATATTTATAATTCAACTTGAAATGGAAAACAAAATCAGTGACGGATTTACTAAATGGGGCAGTCAGAATTTTATCCTCCGTCGATGCAATTGCGCCCGACTCCTCGGAGACCCTTGCCGCTCTCCGAGACAAGCATTCACCTTCCAGCAATTCTATTTTCCTGACCCTCCCATCTCCCGACACTACCCATTCTCCTCTCACGACTTCGCCTGAAGGTTCATAGGGCAATTATGTCTTTCAGAAGCGGTTCGGCTGGTGGTCTCGACAGTCTGTCACCAGCACCACAGCATTCAAAATATCTAGTGGGACTTGGGAGGCGATTGTGGGAACGCCGGTTGTGAGATTTTAAAAGATATAACGTGCCCAGGGAACTTGATGCTATCCGGGGAAGTCGTTGAAAGTATCACAGACATCCTGTATGGCGCAAACCTATGCGCATTGAAAAAAAAACATGGCGGTATTAGGCCCATAGCCGTTGGGCCGCCTTATAGACGTCTTACGTCTAAAATATGTTGTAGGCCACCTACTAGATTATTTTCAACCCCTATTAAGTTTTGGGTTCCGTCTATTCCGTAAGATCCTTTTTAGATATTCAGGAGGGAGAAGTATTGCTAAAGCTGGATATAAAGAACGCCGTTAACTCTGTGGACAGAGGCGCCCTGCTGACGGAAGTAAGAGACAAAATTCCATTTGTATACAAGTATCTTTGGCAATGTTATAGTAAAAAATCAAAATTAATGTTTATGGACAATCTTCTATTATCCTGCGTAGGGTGTCAGCAAGGCGACCCGCTCCGACCGGCAGTATTTAGTCTTGCCATTCATCCCATCATAAAGCGTTTTAATTCTAAATTAAATATTTGGTACTTGGGACGCCTGTTTATCTTCGGGAGACTCTAAAACTGATCTGATCTGCCTAAATCTAAATATCAATTTTTTTTAACTTTTAACAACATATTACCTACCTACATCAGATGTTTGTACAATTGCTCGTGATATTAAAATTATAGATAGGCAAAAGTTCACTCTACCTCCTTGGCTTACCTATTTGTGTAGAATTATTTACTCATTTCATTGATCAAAAATTGTTAATTTTCAGAAAGCTTCGGACCGTCTTCTGGATATGCAATCTTATTTCGCAGATATCATAATTCGACACTGCCTGTTCGTACCAAAATTCACTCATAAGTCTTTTTTGAAAATGTTTGGTAATTAACATCATGGGATTTGGGACCAAGCCTCTTTACCTATCATCAGGTATGGGGACTTAGGTATCCGCAAAATCTCTAGTGTGGATCTCCCAGCGTTTTTGTCTTCGATTCATAGCATTGAAAGTCTTTATAAGAAAATTTATGTAAACTCTCCTGGGTAAGCTTTCTTCCAAATTCCAAATTTCCTGATTACCCAACTTTTGTGCAGAATTGCACAAGATCATTCAATAGAAACGTCAAGTAATTCTGTAGAGCATGCCCACCTTTTGGCTGTAGCGCAATGGGAATCTGGACTTTGGTTACATGCCTTACCATCCGCCAACCTGGATACCCCGATGCTTTCCGCGTGGTAACTGCGCCGCGAGTAGGCGCTACATATGTAGTCCCACATCCCTGCCCCTGCGGGGATACCGTCGACGGCCTTGGACTCCACGGACTTGCTTGCACCAGGAGTGCCGGTCGCTTAGGGCGTCATGCATCCCTTAATAATATTATCCTCCGTTCTCTCGCCGCCATCAATATCCCGCGGCCCTAGAACCAATTGGTCTGGCTAGGGATGATGGCAAGAGGCCGGACGGGATGACCTTGGTGCCTTGGAGATTGGGACGGCCCTTGGATGCTACTTGTGTAGATACCCTGGCACCGTCCCATCTTCAGGTCACCAATTCGAAGGCGCAAGATTTAGAGATTGGAGAAAACTACATATTACACTTGAGCCTTTTGGGGTAGAAACTTATGGTCCGTGGGGTCCTTCAGCCCATATTTATTTAAATTAATTTGTAAACGTCTATTCGAGGTATCCCGTGACCAAAGGGCTGGTAACTATCTGGCTCAGCGAATCAGATTTCCATACAAGGCCACGTTGCCGAAGGGTAATATTTTAGTGGGACTACATAATTTGTAATTTATTTTTTCTTTTTAGTTCTTATTTCATTTAAATTTAAATTTTAATAAGTTGAGCTCTCAATTATTTAAAAATCGCCAAATAAATCAAATTTATTTACTTTTTTACTAATTTACATCGGCAAGAACTATGAATTGGCGAGCTATTTCAGTTTTGTGGTCTCGGCACTCGGACCATGAAATTAGGACAATTCATTCTAACTACATTTACATTCACTAAACGCTAAATTGAGACGTCAAGGACAGTTGATTCGAGTCCGCGAATTCGCGAATTCAGTGCGAGAACCATCAGTACCGGAAACATGTGCTTGTATCTCATGGGAGTGTAAAAGTTGGTCTGATAAGAACGTAGTATTACGTAGTGTACACTTTTCGCCGGTGGCGGGCGCACGCCATGGCCGATTTTCCGGTAAAATTCGCGGGTTCCGACTATGACATAAATAAGTTTTTACGCGATCACCCCGGCGGAGTGAATACCTTGAAGAGTTATAAAGGAAAGGATGTCGTAGCGGCCATGGCGAAGTTCGGACATAGTTCTAGTGCTTACCACATGTTGAGTGACTTCAAAGTGAGTGGGGTGGATGTGAACTTAACTGGTGAAGTGAGTGAGAACGGCAGAATTATCACTACGGAGGAGGCTGGAAGGGACTTGGAGGAAATCGCGTTTCTCGAGGAGCTGGAGGTACTAATTCAAAATATACGTCTAATACAAGATGTACGTTTAAAAAACTAAAATCCGACTACGGGAGCCATTTACGGCTAACAATGACAAATTCAAAAAATCTTCCGGTATCCTACTTGATAAGAAATAAAAAAAAATACTTGCACTTTTTTGTATGTTACATTTGTTATATACATTTATTGCACACAATTGTAGCCTATGTTACCCGGACAATAACGAAGAATCGATTGACATTTCATCGGTTCGGATGGTACGGTGGAACTGACATAAACACCCACATACATACGTACATAGACTGCTAAAACCCTTCCGTTTGGTTTTGCCGTAGTCGGGTAAAACTTTCAGTCCATTGTTCAGAAGAATTTTTGCCAAAAAAAAAATAAAAAAAAATATTGTGGTAATTGAATATGGAAGGTAATTTTTTATACATTTATTTATATATATTTTTTATACTTGGAGAAAATTATTCAGGATCAGGAGTGAAATCAGCCTTGAAGTAGTTTTATTATATTTTGTTAGAACCTAAGTAGGTAGTTACACAGTTTTTAGAGTTTTGGGGTAGACATTAGCCTTGGGTCGCAGGTTTAAAAGGACATTTATTCCAAACTTTGATCTAAGATTCCAACAAAACCAAAGACTTATTTGTAGCGCAATCGTTTTTTTTAGACCTTGAGACGTTCATGACAAGACAGATTTGATCGCCTTTTAAGATGGTCTGTATATATCGCTTTTCCCGCAGATGCAGTGCAATACAAAAATTAAACAGCCGTAACTCGTGTTCAGTGAAAATCTTTACAAATCATACTACGTAAGCCTGCGTTATCTTATACCTTATTCGAAAAATACAAGACTGTCTGTAAAAGGATGGATAAATGTTATGCGTTGTCAACAAACAAACACATAAACGTTGACCCGATTGACTGTGTAGATAATTGATATCAGGGATGTTATGGATATGAAATTAGGGATTTGGATAGGGATATAAATATAATTTAGTTTTTCTGGCGAAGTATGTTACGGATATATTTTTGTAATTTTTTAACGAAGCATATTTGCTAATAATTCAAAAGTTTATTATGGAAATAAACTATTTATTTTCGTTATATTACATATTAAAACAAACTTGACTAATTCAAATTAGATTTATTATTCAATGTGTACTTTATACAACTAATTCTTTCATATCGTCATCCCAATTTGGTAACGGAGAGACAGGAATCTTCTCTGGGGATTCAGTGAGAGCCATGTCAGCTTCGAGGCCTGGGAAGGTCAGATTTTGATTGCACATGTCGCCTTCACAGCAGCAGTGAAGTAGAGGAAGGTTGGCATTGTGCAGGCGACAGTTAGAGACTCGGTCTGTGCACGACACAGTATCTAGGAAGCACCCTTTGACCTTGACTACCCCTGTATTAGTCACATTATCGAACTGCCAGAGAACAAAGCAGTGGCTACTCTTGTCCGCCTCAGTTGGAGGACATTCCTCTCTCTCGGGCGGAGCTGGCACACAGTTAGTGCTGTTGTTAGGATTGCAGATTCTGGAGGCATTGTAAAATTCGCAATATTTTGTTGTTACTCCTTTGGGACGCGGTTGAAGATTTTCTTCTGAAGAGGGAACGGCCAATGCTGTACCTAGAAGAAATAATTTTATGATTTTCATATTTACCGTCATCATCATCATCATCATCATCATATCAGCCACAGGAAGACCACTTTGAAGAACACTAAATGTAATTATATACCTAGTACAAAACATGTTTTGCTTATAAAACATTCTCTGAGTCATCTGTTTGGCCTCCGACTGATAAACAGTTGACCAACCTTGATCTAAGCTATAATAGTTATGTTGATAAGTTTGATCAGCAGACACACTTAAAATTTATATTTCTGTGTCTGAACAACGTGGAATGGACATATACCCGTAATAAATCGAACCACGGGCTAAACTAGATCACTATAGCATAATGGACTTAAAATAACATAAAAAAAAAACAAAAAAGAATTTCGGTTTTTCCATACTAAAGTGTGCAGCTGCCCGGGCAATTTGTAGTCGATTTTTTTTTGTTTTTGATTTTGATTTTAATTTTATTATGCTAAAGTGATCTAGTATAGCCCGTAAGGTTTGATTTATTACGGGTATCCCTTCCACGTTGTATATACCTACTGTAACAAATTTATATAGGCTTCATAAATTATGTTTATTTTTATTCATTGAGTTTTAGGGTAAGATAGGGATATTCTAAAAGTAAAAAAACGGAACCCGTATAAGATTACTCGCCGATTTGCTCTGAAAGTACTTGACCGATTGAGTTAAAGTTAGGTTTAGGAAACAATTTTAATTGTAAATAAGAAAAATATAAAAAAAAAGTTCTGCATCAAACTTGGTAAAAAAAATTTAAGTTAGAAATGTGAAAGTGTACTGTAAAGAACTATGAGTAGTAAACACTATTAAAAAAACTCTCTAAAGGAGTGGAAAGTTTACCTATATGAAACTCAGCTAAAGAGCGAAAACGTGAGGATTGTAAAAAATTTGACCACATGGGCTTCAGGTAGTCAATAAGACCTTAGTGTTACTGAAATCAATAGTCTATTTGTACTTACCAACAAATAATAAAATTATATATTTCCCCATTTTCTGGGAGATCGTCAGTGCCATGTCGCAGGCGGGGTAGGTCACAGACGTTCAGACACAAATGTGCTTTGTATAGTCATGTCGTCGTTGAACCGTAGCGATAAAGTCTAGTTTTTTTTAAAATTCGAATGATATCATTATAAAACACCAAACAGCCATATCACTTTAAATGGAATGATATATATGAAAACTGTTATTTATTAAGCGTGGCATTATTTATATTAGATAATTATTTTCGTTGCAAAAAATAAGTTTATTGATTATTTATAATTTTGTTAGCACAATTAAAAAAACTGTTTAAAAGTGCCACCGAATTTGTGATATTATGTATTTCTAATCTGAAATCTGTATATATAGGTATGTATAAATATTACATAAGGCAACGCTTAGTATTTTTTTTCTTTACATATGTCATACAACGCACACACATGTACTATTCAGGAAAATAAAGTTTCTATCACCATCAGTCTGGATCAGACAGACATAGAGCTGAAATCGCATAGAGCTGAATTAGAACATTCGTACCAATTTGCAGCTAGCTCTATGCGAATTAATGTAAGATTATCCACCCCACCCTTAATTTGATCTATACATATAATAAAACAGTAAAAAAAGTGTGTCTGTACATTAAATATATTTCCAAAAAAAATATTGGGGGCGACGGAGACGTAGTAATAGAGTAAGAATTTAAAAAAAATGTCTGTCTGTTTGTCTGTAGGTCTGTATGTCTGTTTGTCTGTTTGTCTGTTTGTCTGTTTGTCTGTTTGTCTGTTTGTCTGTTTGTCTATTTGTACACGCTAATCTCCGGAAATACTGGACGGATTCGAATGAAACTTTTTTTGTTATATAGCTATTAAGCCTGGGCAACATATAGGGTATAAATGATTTTGGAAAATGGAACGCCTGATGCAGAACCATAATGGTCCAGCTAAAGTATAAGAGATATAAAAATGTCGCCTTAGCAAAAGTTGTTCAGCCTGATGAGCATTTTCCAGAGACATAAAGTCCACGCGAACGAAGTCGCGGGCTTCGGCTAGTTTGAAATAAATATATAGGCTTACTTATTGTGTAGGTCTGTGACATTTGTAACCATATCATTCCATTTCAACATTTCAATACAATGGTAATTGGATAAAATGCTCATCTAGTAAATCCATTTAATTTCGCCGTGAGCCCGTGAGGCGTTATCGAAAAATATGGTTTGCAGTCACGACTACATTAGTGGCCTATTAGGGTAATAGGCTATGGAAATTAGTTCGGGGGGCTTTTCGCAATAGGGACGTGGGCTGGGTCAGATATGCTTCTATTTAGTCTTTAAGTTAAATGTATCCGAAAAGATAGAATGCTAAAAGTAGCTTTTGAGTCTGCGCCTGGTCTCTGACGTAGAGCCGCAAAAAACAAAATGCTCTGTCTGCCCTATTAAGGATAAAGACGTGATAGTATATACATATGTATGTATATTGTTGGATACTTTTCGGTTTATCAAATCCATAAAAAATACAAAGTTACAGATGCAACGCATCTAAGTTTCACAATGCAAAAAGGAGTGTAGACAGTGTAGACTTTTATGAGGAGGGGCAAAATCTGAATACTTTTGCCGCTGGGGTACAAAGTACAAATACAGGTTATAAGTTTGCCGTCTCTCAAACCATACCCTATCTTGACTTGAGCTATAGGAAAAAAATAAAAAAAGAACCTAAATATTATGATTGACGTCCTCTGTAGCTCAGGACCGTGGTAAATGGCATTTATTGTGAGTGGTCTATTCCCAGCAGTGGGAGGATCAAGGTTGTGGATGATGATGATGATGGCGCCCTCTGAAATTGCCACCCTGGGGCAGATACGGTTTACCAGCCCTAGATCCAAGGGGTGCCAAGAAGCTTCATTTATCGTGCTTAAAATGAAGAGTACCTGGGCCACCGAGCTTTGCTCAGTTACATCTCAAACATTAACTAATTTTTTTAAACTTGTCTAAAAACAATGCAAAATAAAAATAAAATATATAAACTTAAACATAAAAAATAACAAAAGTAAGTCACCGAGTGGGATTCGAACCCGTAACACTCTTTCTAGCGGTCGCTATCCTTAACTACTGAGCTAAATCAAAGCGGTCGCGGCGCGACGAAATTAGCGACGATATTCTGCGTGGAAAGAAAAACGCATGAAAACTCGAAAACTCGCGTTTTCCCAAACATAAAACTAATCTAGATCGATAGTTTACCCCCGAAAACCCCCATGTACAAATTTTCAGCGAAATCGTTAGAGCCGTTTTCGAGATCACAGAAATTTATAAATAAATATACATATATACATACAAGAATTGCTCGTTTAAAGGTATAAGATATGCTAACTCAACCCAATATATTGGCCCCAATATATATAAGCCATATAATTGGAGTACAACCCAGATCAAAATGTACAATATTTATAACATTGTTACTTTGAAACATGTATTGGTTGTAATCTGTTTGTGTTTCTAAGATATAAATAAATAAATATTAATAGGGATCACCTGAAAGTCATGCTGTTCCTAAACTGTAGCATAAAGCTGAGCTGGCCGCCGTTTCGGCATTCATCATCATCATCATCACATCAGCCCCAAGAAGTCCACTGCTGGACATAGGGCTCCCCCAAGGATTTCCAAAACGACCGATCGGAAGCGGCCTGCATCCAGCGCCTTCCTGAAACATTGCGCAGGTCGTCTGATTTACGCTGCGCTTGCCGGTACGTGGCCACCATTTGAGAACCTTTCTGCCCCATCGGCCATCGGTTTTTCGCGCTATGTTTTCGGCATCTACTACATTATCGCAAGTACCCAACATTCACACAAAACGTCACAGACTTTTTGGCATTTTATTAATACATTTTAATTCAGTAAGCAGGTAATATTCAGTGATTGTTTATTTCGAGAAAAGATTTTTAAACGGCATTGTGTGCTTCCATGCATGACATGTTTAAATAACCGGCCAGGTAAGAGTCGGGCTCGCGCACGAAAGGTTCCGTACCATTACCTATAAAAAAATCACGTTTGTTGTATGGGACTACACTTCAATATTTATTTTATTATGTCTTTAGTATTGTAACATTGTTATAGCGGCAACGAAAATACATCATCTGTTAAATTTTAAACTGTCTAGCCGTCACGGTTTATGATAGGTACAGCCTGGTGACAGACAGAGGGAAAGACGGACGGACAGACAGACGGAAGTACGGACAGCAGAGTCTTAGTAGTACCTTAGTAGTACCTTTGGGTATGGAACCCTAAAAACTATGCATAGAATGTTTAACTCAAAAATGAACACAACAAGTAACCATGCTACTTTGCCATGTAAGACTTTAAAACATGTTTAACAATGTAGCGTAGGTGATGACAAAAGTAGATACTTATAGGCCATAACCTACCTTTAGTTATTTTTATCTGTTTGTAAGAATATTACTGACATATTACTATGTACTTACACATTTCTTACTATGTATTTACACATTTCCAGATCTATGATGTACACAGTGTAAGAGTGGAGAACTTTAAGTTAGACTACTTAGTAACTTAATATTTAGAAATTGTATGGGTATGGTATGTTTGATGAAATTATTTAAACTTCTTTATTTGCAAATACTTTCAAAAAGTTACTACACTTTTACTACTAAACTAAAGTTTTGAAAAATTATTCAACCATGGCACCGACGCGAGCATTGTTCTTAGGTGACAAACATACTATCACGTCTTTATTCATGGGGCAGACAGCATGTTGTATCTTGCGACTCTAACCAAAGAAAAGAGAAGCAGCTGGTACATCCTAAATTTTTTAATTTCTCCCAGACTAGCAAAGAGGCTCTTAGGTAGTATACCAATATGTAACACTTTGGAAATCTTTAGGAGAGGCCTATGTCCAGCAGTGGACGTTATGCGGCTGAAATGATGATGATGACATAACACTTTGTAGTTTCCGTAGGCATTGCCGGCAATCTGAAATTAGGAAGCAAGCGATACTATGCCAAGTTGGCATGAAAACAGATAGCCTGGCTAATGTCTAGCTAGGTCTACTGTATGCGTCTGGTGACGTCAGCAAACACGCACTTCGTCCGTATCCTATAAATATCTAGTTTTCTATTTTCAGTTATTCTTTTTAAGGTTCCGTGCCCAAAGGGTAAAAACGGGACCCTATTACTAAGACTTCGCTGTCTGTCCGTCCGTGTGTCCGTCTGTCTGTCACCAGGCTGTATCTCAAGAACCGCGATAGTTAGACAGTTGAAATTTTTAAAAAAATATGAATTTCTGTTGCCGCTATAACAACAAATACTAAAAACAAAATAATATAAATGTTTAAGGGGGGCTCGCGATTCGCGAACCGAGATCGCGAACAAACGTGATTTTTTATAGATAATGGTAGGGAACCCTTAGTGCGCGAATCCGATTCGCACTTGGCCGGTTATTAAGTACAGTTGCAGTTTTTCGACTTGCTTTCGTCGACATGAGTTTAGGTAAACTTCGCAAATTCGTTATATTGTTTGCTCTATACTACCACCTGTGCTACCACGTAGAAAGTCACATGCAAAGTGTCTTTCAAAAATTATAAGTGGAGACCTTAGGCCCTGGGGTGTAGAAGCCCTTCAACTGTTAAAGATTGAAGACCAAACGTTAGATATCGACGTCTCTGGGGACTATGCCTGTTGACGGTGGCGATTAGGAACGATTATTTTTAATTGATGTTTTTATTTTTAGAATTCCTCTATACCTAGTCACTTACACTATACACTACACACATCAATGAATGTAATGGCATATATTGCACACAATAACACGAATAACATCCAAATTCTTTTTTACTATAAACTTTATTTTTATATACATAAATAATATAAATAGGGACATTATTAATTGCACATCAATTAAATAATTAATCACCCATCAATTTAATCTCATCATTTATATACTTTTTCACATCAAATAAATTATTTTACTACAAATAAACTAAATGTTTTACAAAACTACTCCTGCAGATTATTTGAAAATATATAATTATTATCAGCACAACATTATTTTTTTCTTCTAATCCGAGACAAATTTATTCCTTTAGGTACAAAAATACGACAATCTCATCGAAATAGGTCTGCAACCTATCGTACCTACTCACGATTTTTTCCACTCGAATTTCATTTGTTCAAAAACGGTATGACGAAGTTTTAAACACCGGATAGCTTCTATTACATATTTTGTGTTTATAGAAAGTTAATTTACATATGTTTCGTTTTGTTGGGTTTCCTGTGACCAAAACTTGAGCGAGCGAGCGAAGCGAGCGGACGACTCAAGATTAGGGCGAAAGTAACATAGACACAAAAACAATTTTGCCGTGGAGTGTAGGTTAGGTTTGTTAGGTTACCTGTGACCAAAACATGAGCGAGCGAGCGACTAAGCTTAGGGCTAAAGTAACATAGACACAAAAACCATTTTGCCGTGGACTGCCGTGGAGTGTAGGTTAGGTTTCCTGTGACCAAAACTTGAGCGAGCGAGCGAAGCGAGCGAACGACTCAAGCTTAGGGCGAAAGTAACACAGATACAAAAACAATTTTGCCGTGGAGTGCCGTGATAAATAGCGGTATGCCACAAATAAAAATTGCAGTTTGTTTAGTAAAATTTTAGTTGTGTATTTTGCTGTGCAATCAGTAATTTTGATATGAATTCGGATTATTTTTGACTAAAGAAAATATTTTATTTGATTTGCGTTGAAATACTACCCATATAAAATAAACTATACTAAATTTACTTACTTTATAAAAGTAAATATGACTATTTATAAAAAAACTTAACTAGATATAAATACTACCAATAACATCAAATTATATAAATATTCTTTATTAATATTCATATTATATGTATGTACAACCCAGATAGATTTTCATTATATTTGCACATTCATACTACTTTAAGCTGGGTTTCCCATAATAACAGACTAGTCTAGTCTGGGAAATCCAAATCAATATGAATAACCATGCTTGCCGAGCTACCAAACCCATCATCCTGGAAGCAACCTTTCTACGAAATACAGACTAACGGCTAGTTCGTATGTGGGTGTTGCCGGATGAGAGATACATTTTATTTGAATCGTCGTTACAACAATAACTGTACCAAAGATAATATAATTACGTACGTAACAGTTACCCAAAATTATTGGAGAGCCGTAAGTAGGCAAAACTGGGCATTGCGGGTAGGCACACAGAGATGGCAGCACACACGACTAGCAAAAAAGTAACATAGACAGTGTTGAATATGTTTTAAATAGTAGATTGTGCTACAAGGCGTGAAGGTAATACTTTTAACGCGATTCTACATTAGAATCCTAAGTGAAGCGAGGGATTCAAGTATTTCGCCCAAAGTTAAAATATTATCGTACCCGAGTAGCACACTCTACTTTTCATCTCCATCTACGAGAAAAACTAGCAAATACAAAACAGAATATAAACAAAAGTAGAACACCTACATATCCATTTCAGAGTTCACATACTAACCTCTTCATTCAAAAAATACTAAGAAATAATGTTTTGGAGGGCACCAACCTCTGATAACATTTTCACTCATAACTTTGTTTGCCTGGTCCTTCATATCTTTTTATGTAAACTTGATATTTACAAAAGTATTCAAATTTACAACTATTACAAAAGAATACAAATATAATAACCTACAACTTCTGTAATTACTTTGAATCAAATACAAAAATTCGCTTTTTGGAACGAAGTTCCTTATCGCGCGTTGCGAAAGGAGGCTAGACGGAAAAAATTAAGACCAAAAGTTGTAACGACACTTTTTGCTATAGTTGTAAGCCGTGCAGCGTGCGCGTGTTTCTCTGTCTGTCTCTCTCTCTCTCTCTCTCCTAATTTATCGAAAGGAACTTCGTTCCATCCGGGTGGCGTATATCCAAAATCTGTGATGGTTCAACACCGCCCGGTGTTGACAGTTCACAGATATTGTGCATAACTGCGCGCTGAAATCTCATACAAAATCTGTTTCGGATCAACACTGCCACTTATTTTAGCCAAATTGCAAGAAAGTTGGTTTTGTTATTCATTCCATTACATATTCTTCCACCTACACGCATTCAGTATAGAAATAACCAAAGGTTTGTAGACTGATATATAAGTAATGTTCTTAATAAGTATTTAAGTAGATACGTCGTGAGTAAAAATATTGTCAAGTTGTAGTGGAGTTTATATGTATACATATTAATAGGTACTTACCAAAATATTACTATACAAACAACTCCGTAAGATATCAGTTCTGTAAGCTATTTAATTGTCTGCATTTTAATTTTCGGAAAAGAGTCATTACGTGACATAGTTTTGTTGAATCTTCCAAGCAATCGTAAATGCAAAATATGTGCGCATTCAACGCGATTTAGGTATTACGAGCAGAGCCGCAACATACTTTGTAGGTGAAAATCAAAAAACTAGGAATAAATGACCTGTGCTGAATTTCGCACGCGTTAGAATGAGAAAGACGTATTGCGCAATACTAATGCTTTTTCATCTTTGTGCTGCGAGTGCGGGGTGACAAATTGCTTGCATAGTGAACTGTGACCTTGACGCCTGCTATTGTTTACAAATTGAAACTCGTAATAGTCAATTAATTATCTTCTATCTTATATCTTCCTCTCAAGTTTTTTTAATTATAATTATTACTTTTTAACCGACTTCAAAAAAGGAGAGGGTTATCAATTCAATTGTATGTTTTTTTCTTGTATGTATGTGACGCGATATCTTCGTCAACCGAGGACCGATTTTGATGATTCTTTTTTTATTTGAAAGCCCTTATTCCCAAATTGGTCCCATATTAATTTGGTGAAGACATGATGAAGAACTTTGGAGATATGGCAGAAACTCCTGAATTAAATTGAAGTTGTTTTTTTTTGTTAAAAATTTAATTATTTCGAAGCGAAGATCATTAAAATGTTTACCTACATTCACCTATGTTGCGACAATATGTATTCCAAATTTAAAAAATTTCGACGCCTGTCCACTTTATTTGTTGTTTTAAAACAAAATTTTACATTTTTTTGCACGACTGCCAGCATTATTTTTAATTTTACGTAGATAGAGTTTTCAAATTGTGTTTTAATCCCTAGAGATTTTATTTTTCAACTTTTAATCCCGAGAGAATCAGCAGTAACTTTAGCTCCAAATATTTTGGGATGAAAACATCGTTTTTCGAGTAGATGAGATGAAAAATATTTATTGCATTTCATTTAAGTCATTTAATTAATTAGAGTACAATTTAATGAAATAATAGAAATAAAAGATTTTAATGTTTATATTATTATTAGGTACCAGCGGCATCTAATTACAAGGAAGAGAAATAATAATACGTAATGTTTACTATAAGGAGAAATGACTGTATTTTACTTTCGCTTAGTAAAGATTTTTATAAATACCTCTACATTACCCATACTCAAAATATATCAATTGACCCCGGCTGCTCCCCTTGATTATTAATTGGCGACTTATGTAGACCTAGAAATTCTTTTTCATTGACGGCATTCTTGCCAGCATCATGTCAGCACAGCAATTTAGCAAATCAGATAATGGCTG
Organism: Acrobasis consociella; assembly: GCA_963555685.1. NCBI lineage: Eukaryota > Metazoa > Arthropoda > Insecta > Lepidoptera > Pyralidae > Acrobasis > Acrobasis consociella. Next base: position 2,793,037 of record OY743116.1, read on the forward strand.
GCATTGTCCTTGATATGTAATTAGAGTGTTTTGCTTCTGAATTTCGTTAGGGACATTTATGGTCTATTGGCTCGTGACTCGTTACGGCAATAGAGGTGACGACAGGTCTGAAAAGTATGATTGTAATTACTCCGTCTTTTAGATTATCCAAAAATAATGGACCCGCCTGCGTCTTGGGCCCTACCCTACGAGTGCAGTGATTTAGGTCCATTTTTATATTATTTTATTCTATTTATATTTAGTTTAGCTGTAGTTATATTTAGTTTTATTTATGGACCCGTATTTTTCAGTTTACCAAAACAGTAAACATTTACAAAGATACGGAGCGTTAAAGTTCTGGAGTGGGGCTTGCGACGTCACACTTAAGTAAAAATCGTGCTTAAGTGTGACGGCACGCGAAATTTCAATGCGCTGTATCTTTGTCACTTTTGGTTTCTAAAAAAAATGAAAAAATACGTGTATAATATTTTTTAATAATCTAACCGATGGACCAAACATATTTTTCCATTTGTCGTGTTGTGCCTATTATGGCAATGGGCCAATCTTCGCAGACGTCGTATTAACGTAGACGCTACGTCACTGGTTAGGCGCCGCCGAAGAGCTTGTTGCATAACAAGACTAGCAATAGATTACGATATGATACCAAAGATTATAATTACTTACGTAAATGATACGTTTTTCTTATGATGACAGCTAAAGAAAAAAGTTCTAGGTCTATGGCTAGGAGTATCGTTTTTGCGAAACGACATAAATGCTGTTATGGGGAATAGACTATAGACTTTCCTGAAATCATAAATTATCTATAGGTATTCTTAAATATATGTGTTCGCCACTATTTAAAAAAAAAACAGATAACAGTACATACCTACGTAGATTTTTTTAACAAAATAAACAACCGAATTTATCTCGTCACACTAATATTATAAAGGCGAAAGTTTCTGAGTGTGTGTATGTTTGTTACTGCTTTACGCGCAAACGGTTGGATCGATTTTGCTAAAATTTGGTATGCAGGAAGCTGACACCCAGGATTGACACATAAGCTACTAACGCATTAAAAAATGCAACTAACTATAACATAATAATGACAACACAATTTGAGTTTGAGAATAATATTTCATTTTTTTTTTTCGTATCATAAATGATAGTTAATTCCTCGTAAAATTTTATCTATGTTCACTAAGGTAAATTGGATAAATTACAAGGATAAATCCTTATCGCCGTTGTCATGCTAAAGGGGCAGATAGATCCCATAAAATTATCTAATTTATATTGACAAAACAACCGAAAGATATAGTATCAGCACCGAATCAACGTGCTGAGATAAAGGTAATGCTGATCGGTCCCGCATAGTTACGAAACCTTATATTAACCAACCCAGATTGCGATGGTTCCGTGAGCTCTCGCTGACTACTCACGATAATTTATCAAAGTCCACTGCTGGACACAGGTTATTTTTATCTAACATCTATCGTCCCGGGCTCTCTGATCTGGGCAAAGGTCTTTCCCAATTCCTTCCATGTCTCTATCGAGAGATAGATGGCGCGATGACCTCGAAGTGAGGGTCAGCGAAGGAAAGGGACAGAGATTAGAGACCCATGGATATTGGCTCATACAATACAATACAATATCCTTTATTGAACATAATAAAATACAGTATATAATTATCTTAAAACTAGGAAATGCGCAAAAGGCGGCCTTATCGCTAAGCAATTTCTTCCAGGCAACCTATATAGAAAAAAAACAGTGGTGGGAAATTAGGTAGTGCGGGGGTCAATATAATAAACGTACTTATATACAATAATTATAATAAACATACATATACATATTACTTAAATACATACAACTTACACAGAACAAAAAAATACAACGTGGCAAGGGGATAAAAACCCGTAATACATCAAGTAACAGGCTATATTAGATCACTATAGTAAAGTGAAATTGGAAAAACAGTTAAAATAAAAAATAAAAATCGGCATTTCCATACGAAAGTGTGCAGCGGCCCTGGCAAATTGTATGGGTATGCCAAAATTTCTTTTCTGTTTTTGACTTCCGGAACTTTATTTTTTTGTTATATTGTTATCACTAACTATACTATACAGCGTGGAAGGGACATACCCGTAAAACACCACAGGCTATATTATAAATATAATAAAATAAAAAGAACAAATAAAATTTCGACATTCCCATACAAAGGACGGCTGCACACTTTTGTATGGAAAAGCGGTTTTTTTTATAGGTTTTGACTGTTATTGTAATTTTAATATACTATAGTGGTCTATAGCCCTTGATTAGATTTATTAGAGGTCTGTCCCTTCCACTTCCGTATTTTCCTACCATGCTAGTCTGGGAAAAAAGAAAAAAAAGTGAATGTTCCAGTTGCTTTGCTTCCCACATAGATCGTAAGAGCCGATCGGGGAATGGCAAAAATGCGACTCATGTTATTAGGCGATGCGGCTAGCAACCCATCACTAATTTTGATTCTTTCCACCACCTTATTACCATGTCACGCTAAAAGTGGCCCTTGAGTCTTGCGGCCCTAGGCTATATCTGCTTAGAGCCGCAAGACCCAAAATGCCCTGTCTGCCCCGTTAGGGATAAAGACGTATGTATGTACTAGCTGGTGCCCGCGACTTCGTCTGCGCAGGATCACACAATATCTTTATAAATTGTAGCCTATGTGTTATTCTGATGTACATAAGTGTAAAGTTTAATTAAAATCCATTCAGTAGTTTTTCGTGAAAGAGTAACAAACATCCATCCATATACTTACAAACTTTCGCGTTTATAATATTAGTAGGATATATTTTCCTGTTTGCAGGCTCGCCTGGACTGGTCCAAGCCCCTGCTCTGTCAGCTGGAAGCCATCGCCCCCCACTACGACCAGTGGGTCAACAGCCCCGTGTTCCGGAAGTGTAGACTCTTCCAAAGCTCCCTCCTCGAGGGCATGACCTTCACGCCCTGGTACCTCGTGCCCATGTTTTGGATACCCATCATTTTGTACCTTGGCACTTCGCAGTTTGGACGCTATGTTGCTTGTGGAGGTAAATATTTTTAACCGTAGGGACACAGAATTATTATAAGCTACTGAACTAACTGCCCCAGTGGTCCAGTGGTCAAGGCGTTCACCTTGTGATCCGGAGGTCGTAGGTTCGAATCTTAGTTGGAAGCATACTTTGTAAAATTTTGTTTTCAGTTTAGTTAGGATATTGCATGCTTATATCACTTGATTATCCGATAAGAAAGATAGTTCCGTGTTTCGGAAGGAACTTATAAAGTGTGGGTGCCGAACGCCATGTAGCGTTTGCTCAAATCTAGCCAAGGATTGGTTCTAGTTTGCCGTTTGGGTTGCGGAAGTCAGACGGCGGCAGTCACTCTGTAACCTCGTCAATCTCCTAGGTTAGGTAGTGTACTCCGGGCTCTACTGGCCAAGTATGGAAGTGTCTCTCGCGCAAACTATTTTTGTTATACAGTTTAGAAAAAAATGATAATAGAAATCTCAATATCATTTTTGAAGACCTATCCATAGATACCCCACACGTATGGGGTTGATGAAAAATAAATTTTTGAGTTTTAATTCTAAGTATGGGGACCCCCAAACTGTTTTTTTTTTCCTATTTTTGTGTAAAAATCTTAATGCGGTTCACAAAATACATCTACTTACCAAGTTTCAACAGTATAAAAGTGGCTGTGACATACGGACGGACAGACATGACGAATCAATAAGGGTCCCGTTTTTGCCATTAGGCTACAGAACCCTAAAAAGGGCGTTTTCCAACTTGCCCTGACCGGGGATCGAACCCAGAACCTCTGGGTGGCGAACTAGCATTGTGGGTGACCACTACGCCACAGAGGTCGATTACTTTGATTAATAGAAATAAAAAATATAGAAAGAGAATAGTTAGATTTTTTTCATACAAAACGGCAATTTCATAGGTTAATAGGCATGACGAATAGAAAAGTATTTTTGGTCCATCGGTTAGATTATATTAAAAAATATTGTACACACTACGAATAATAAGAGAATCATTATTCGTAGTGTACACGTATTTTTTTATTTTCTCTGAGAAACCAAAAATTTCAAAGATACAGCGCATTGAAATTTCGCGTGACATGTGACGTCACACTTAAGCACGATTTTTACTTAAGTGTTGCGTCGCAAGCCCAGCTCTGGCACTTTAACGCTCCGTATCTTTGTAAATTTTTACTTTTTTGGTAAACTGAAAAATACGGGTCCATTATTTTTGGATAATCTAAAAGACGGACTAATTACAATCATACTTTTCGGACCCTGTCGTCACCCCTAGATGCATTTGTATGTTTGTCTGTGGCATGATGGCATTTGTAGCTGCGAGCTGCCAAACAAATGAATCTAACTTGATTAAGTTGGCGCGTGGAATGCAACTGGAATGATTTGAGCATGAACATTGAATTATTTCATGGACTTCACGAATTCTTCTCGGTAGGAGTTCGGTGGTCTATCATTGCTAGATCCCGGGGCGTGGTTCGCTAGATTATTTCTATGACGTTGAAATACTTTTAACATGACAACGATGTCATCATACAACATCAATATAGGTATAAGCTAGTAGAAACTTTTTGGTGATGTATAAATGTATAAATCATAAAATCGTTTCTCTAAATAAATAAAAAGTAGCACAAAAATTTTCGTGCTACTCCGTGCTTCGGGGATGGTCCCGGCTGTCATCAAGCTATGTCAGATGCCTTTAGGCAGCTTGAAGAATTGACACACTGTTGGCAACATGATGATATGGGTTTTAACCTCCGACAAAAAAGAGGGGTGTTAATGTTTTGCCGCCAATGTCTGCCTGACTGTTTGGCTGGGGCAACGTAGCTCTCGAACGGATGAAATGTACCGATCTACATGCGTAGCGCCAGCTATTATTTGCCAGGAAAATAAAAAAAACTCCGACTTTCCAGCGTTAACCTGCAAGAACATTAAACGGCTAAACCGATTTTCATCAAATATAGCTAAAAAACCGCCGTAAGGGAATTTGCTTTTACGTAATAAAAGTATTGATCTGTCCGTTCGAGCGATGCCACAGCAGACGGACAGACCGACAGACTTAATGCCAAACTTGGTGAAAACGATAAAAATGGTGAAAAACAATATGAAATGATGAGACATCATGACTTGCAGATTGCAAGTCATAATTTAAATATACCTACTAACCTTGGACCAGAAACGTATACGTAGGTTAATGGTGACTTTAAAAATACAATGCGTATTCTTCAACATTATCTAATCTGTGACTTCGTCGTCTAAGAAAGTCATAAAGATAATTTGATCTCTACACTGATGTAGATGTCAGTAAATGTAAAAACTCATTATTTATGTAGGTTAATTTGAAAAGAGATATTTATTTAAGGAAATAAGAAGGATTTAAAAAAATACATATTTACAAATATGTATACATACAGAAATATAAATGCTCTGTCTGCCCCATTAGGGATAAAGACGTGATAGTATGTATGTATGTATGTATACATACAGAAAAAAGTTAACTACTAATTTAGTCTAAAAAATCTTGCCCATGTGGCATAGTGCCAAGAACGCTGGCCGCATTTCCGCGTTGGATCGCAATACTGATTCGTTGTGCGAAAAAACAGCCAGCCCTCTTGTCACCAGCGGCGCAGATCAGTCTTGGAGAGATCTCTTTAAGGAGACCCCTAGCACCGGGGCCCCAAGGTCCGAAAGTTTCCACGCCAAACGGCACAAAAATATAGTCATCATTTAAAGAACTAGTACCTGGGTGACCGAGCTTTGCTCGGTCGGTTACATCTCAAATATTAACTACATTTTTTTAAACTTGTCTAAAAACAATGCAAAATAAAAAATTATACACAAACTTAAACATGAAAAAAAAACAAAAGTAAGTCACCGAGTGGGATTCGAACCCGTAACACTCTTTCTAGCGGTCGGTATTCTTAACCACTGAGCTAAAAAAAGGCGGTCGGCGCGACGAAATTAGCGACCATATTCTGCGTGGAAAGAAAAACGCATGAAAACTCGGAAAACATGCGTTTTCCCAAACATAACACTAATCTAGATCGATTGTTTACCCCCGAAAACCCCCATATACCAAATTTCAGCGAAATCGTTAGAGCCGTTTCCGAGATCACAGAAATCTATATCTATACATATAATAAAACAGTAAAAAAAGTGTGTCTGTACATTAAATATATTTCCAAAAAAAATATTGGGGGCGATGGAGGCGTAGTAATAGAGTAAGAATCAAAAAGAAATGTCTGTCTGTTTGTCTGTTTGTACACGCTAATCTCCGGAAATACTGGACGGATTCGAATGCAACTTTTTTTGTTATATAGCTATTAAGCCTGGGCAACATATAGGGTATAAATAATTTTGGAAAATGGAACGCTTGATGCAGAACCATAATGGTCTAGCTAAGTTGTTCAGCCTGATAAGCATTTTCCAGAGACATAAAGTCCACGCGAATGAAGTCGCGGGCTTCGGCTAGTATATAAATAAATATACAAGAATTGCTCGTTTAAAGGTATAAGATATTTGCGCCTCTTGGCGATCGCAGCGTTTTCAGCAGCCGAACCGGCTCTCGAGACTGATCCCCTGAGATGGGAGGGTGCCAGTGTGTCAACGCATGTGGCACCCCACACTAACGCCCTGCCGCGTTCCCAGGGGATTAGCGACATTCCATCAGGCCTCTTGCCATCATCACGTACTATACCCCGAGGTTCGAGGGTACAAGGTACGTGAATGGTGACCAGAGCCCTTCGGATAATGTCATTAAGAGAGCCGTGGCGCGAAATTCTACCAGCGCTGAGTTGGCAGTGGAGACCGTGAAGCCTAAACTGATCTACGTCGCTGCCACATGGGCAACGATGAGGAGTACAAACGGGTGTTCCCAGCCGGAGCCCGACAGCTATTCTGAAACTATTGTTATCTAAAAATGTACCTATATTGTACGATGGGATCGCATGGAGCCAATGACTGGACTCTTTTGAAGAAACTGCTTGGAGCCGAGCGCTGATGAAAAACTCATACTTAATCGTAAAGGTAGAACCTTATTAAACTTCTTTTTTCCTGTGTATGTTTTTGGATCAAACAGAAACTTATTGATATAAATAATAAAATAACCGGCAAAGTGCGTGTCGGGCCACGCGCAGTGTAGGGTTCGTTAATTGCCAATGTTGACTATGAGTTCACGCCACTAAAAACGTCTAAAAACATTTTTTTTATTTAATTTGTATGAAATTTTACTTTCCCAGGACAAACTTCTGAAGCACGTGAAATACGTGTCCATATTCAATCTCTAACAAAAATTTGCAGTATAAAACCAAATAGTTTGAAACGGATCTCTAAATGAATAACCGGCCAAGTATACACTGTGATAGGTATCGAATTTTTTCACTAAAATCGAACATACATTTACACCTCGAAAATAAGTGGAATTTAATTACCGTTTCGAAATTTGTTTTGATTTGTAGTGAATAGTTTTTTTAATCTTTATTTTAGTTTTTAAGAAAATATATTTTTTTTCGTCAAAATAAGTTGTTCAAATGTTTAGGTAGTTACTGCGTCACAATTGACAGTATGCATTGAATATTTAATATTTTTATGATGCATACTGGTAGGGAGTGACAGCTGAACATGACTTGTTAGTTCCCAGAAATGATTATCGCTACATTAGTGTCCGCCTGACCAAGTAAGGAAAATCCATAAAATGAACGCAAACCTGTGAACGTATGTATGATAATATTGTGGGATAAGATAGAAAAAGTAAAGAGTTAAGATATGGAAGTTTGCCGTCAGTCCTTATACCAAAATGGTTTACGAAGTCATTCTGTAGCGAAGTTGGCAGGAAATGTTTATTTACACATATTTTTTGTCTTTTTAGTATTTTTTAAACTACAAATATTATACTTCTTTCAAACTTCACCTCCTCTACCTTCAGCTCATACTATCCCTAACCACGAGTATACATCCCTTTTTTTTGTTTTTCGTGTGTGTAAGTGGCAAACACCGTGGTCTGATTTTTCAGGCTGCCTGAACCCATCTGAAATAGCTTGACGAATGCCATATAATGATGGCAGTCGGGACTAGGGTTGCCAGGTCGCCGAACCTAAAAGCCGGACAGACCAGCCAGTTTGGCCGGACATTTAGATAGAAAAGCCGGACACCCTACAGTATTGAGCATTTTGTCTCAGCATTAGGTACAACAAAAAAAATGTATGTAAAACCAAGCTTTTTTGATTATTATCATAAATCTTGCCGCCACTCAAAGCAACGTACGGTACGTGCGCTATCAATCGAGGAATGAACAATAACGACAGAGCGCAGGGCGGCGGGCGACAGGCGGCGGCGGGGCGCCCCTCTTGAGTGCCTGCGTGAGCGACCGACGCGACATTCGACTCTCGTCGTCTGCGCTCGGCCGCGCTCGGCGCTTGGTCGTTCATGAAATGCAAAAAGCCTGACAAAAACCGGACAGGCCGGACACGCAACCAAAAAGCCTGACTGTGTCCGGCTTTATCCGGACGCCTGGCAACGCTAGTCGGGACCAACGGCACGGAGGAGCTCGAGAAAATTGTATGCCACTTGTGGTCACCCATCAAAGTGCGGACCACACCCCGTGTTGTTTTATTTGTGAAACCACCGCTAACATTGTACTTTTTTATCCGATACCGTCAAATCTTTGTCAATGGCACTCACTACAGATCCTGAAGTGTAGTTTCTGTTACTGCGTATACAAAGAACTAGATTATAATTCCTCGATTCTTTGATTCTGCCATGTGATTTCCGGCAGAGAAGAATAGAGCCACTCCAAGTCCTCCCGTGGATGTCGTAGAAGGCGACTTAGGAAATACAAGCTAAATAAAGCTTATAAACATCAATGAGAACTCTCCAACCGGGCTATTTAGCAAGAAGAGTGTAGGCCAAGTCCTCTGGCTGCTTTGGCAGTACAGAGAGGGTCGTGCTCCTGCAGTGGAGACAAAAAGACTTGATGATGATTCTTTGATTCCAGATTCATGCACCAAAGATACTCTCACATTCCCTGCATACCTATTCCATATAGCGTGCGGCGTAGCCATCTGGACAGCCCTGGAGTACTCGCTGCACAGATGGGTGTTCCACTTGAAGCCGGGGAAGTCTGTCACCATGATCCAAATACACTTCTTGATTCATGGGATGCATCATAAGGTATGCTTGAAAATGTTACTAATAATGGAAACATCGCATTTAGCGTTGAAAGGTTAGAATAGATTAGACAATTTTACGTCTTTCTGTAGCCGTAGACCGATCCAGAGCAGCCTGCATCCAGCGTTTTCTAGCGACCCTGGTCAGGTCGTGCTCTACGCTTCGCTTGCCAGTACGCGGTCGCCATTCCGTTTTACCCCGTCGGCCATCGGTTCATCGCGCTATGTGCCCCGCCCACTGCCACTTCGACGAGCTAATCCGCTGGACTCTATCAAAGACTTGTTCTCCTACGAATTTCCTAATTTCTGATTCGCTCACGTAGGGAAACACCAAGCGTAGTCCTCTCCATAGCGCGTTGAGCGACTTAGAGCCTTTTTATGAGACCCATATGTATATTTATCCATACGGACCTCGTTTCAGAGCCTGGTCATTTATTTTCTATTCATGAGGGAAACTTCCAACATTTAGGAACTTCCAACGTTTATAAGGAAGGTAGCTAGCGTTAAAACAGATGTTTTTCTACCAGGTGCCATTCGACGGTCTGCGGCAGGTGTTTCCTCCAGTAGCGGCTCTCGTGTTGACCTACATCATCTACCTGCCTCTGCAGATGATAATCACATACCCTGTCATCAAGCTGACAGGCGGTCTCATGGGTCAGTCTCATCATCATTTGGTCTTTTTGCCTCCACTTCAGGAGCACGACCCTCTCTGTACTATCAGAGCCATACTTGACCAGAGCTGCTAAAGGACTTTGGCCTACACCCTCTTCGCTGGCCAGACGGGTTGGAAAGGTGTAATTGATGTTAATAAGCTACGTTTAGCTTGTATTTCCTATGACGCTTTCTACGACATCCACGGGAGGACTTGGAGCGGCCCTATTCTACTCTGCCGGATACCACACAATAAATAAACCAGTATCGGTATCAGTGGCGGATTTACCAATGGGCTGAGTAGGCTAAAGCCTAGGGCGGCATATATTGAGGGCGGCAAACTTTAGGCCCCCCCCCCAACTTTTTTCGTGCATTGCAATCGAGATTGTAGAAGAGCGCTTTTGTAATTATATTTCAGTGAACGCAGCTTAGGGGCGGCAGAATATGAACAGCCTTCTGGTGGCAAATGTGTAAATCCGCCACTGATCGGTATGGAATACTTATTTAACGATACTATATTTATTTATACTACTATATTATAAAAAATACGTATATTGATAAACATCCAAGACCAACAACAATTTGAAAAAAGACCATTTTCCAACTTGGCCTGGCTGGGGAACGAACCCAGAACCTCCGGAGTGGCGGACTGGTGTGTTAACCACTACGTCGCGGAGTATTGTTACGAATTTGTTGGCCTTTAGTTAATATAATCTTTAACGAACCTTGGTTCTGTGTACCATAGTGATATGATATCTGTAGGTATATTTCCAAAGTGATTGCCGCTATCTTCCCGACAGTAGGTAAGCTGTTCATTCTCAATAGAATCTAAAAGCCCTACGAGACCTAGAATCTAGGTCTGTGTTTTAATCTGTTGCGTAGACTAAATTCTAAGCATACGTACACACCGAGAGCGGAGGGACAGACAGGAAGCCAGCCTGTCCATGGATTGCTACTCGCGATTGGCGCCTCGATCCAATTTGGCAAAAACAGAGATAAAGGTCATGGACAGTATCTTATTGACCTTCACGAATTCCAGCTTCAATAACAATCACTTATAGTAATTGTTCGGACTACACAACATAACACGTTATAGATGTGATCTTGATTATAGTCATACGTAAGTTCTAGTATTTATTCTGTGGTCAAGGTTAGCACATGCGTGTTTGACTGTTACTCCATAAAATGACACGACATCCGTTCAAAAGTGTCGTCCTATTTATGTCAAACCAAAATAAACTATATTATATTTTTCAACTCATTAGCTCGGAAAGTACTATTTACTACACTGATTTTACTTATGTAATGTTTCATTACGCACACATTCGAAATCGTGCGGTAAATATTACTTACCGCACGAGTGCAGTAATAGTAGTTTATGATACAAGTGTGGTAAATTGTTTATTACAGTCGAGGCAGGTTGACAAACAAGCGGGCGAAGCCCGCGCGTTTGTCTGTATAGCCAAGACTTGCGATGAACAATACCACATGTGTATCATGCGCCTGGGAAAAGAAAAACTAAGCTCGCTATTAGATTTAAAATTGTTTTATGAAGTATTTTTCGTCATTTATGTGTTGAAAAACGTAGTATGGCCACAAGCCGCAGGCTGGGACTTGTGATGAACAATGCACACTGTTGGTGGATTGATTTCTTTGTCTCTCGTATTACTACAGATTCGCGTATGCGCGAAATGCGCCTAAAAAAAGAAAAACTAAGCGCGCCATATTTTCATTAGCGAGATTTAAAATTGTTTTATTATTGAAGTTCTTTTTTCCTCACTAATGTGTTGAAAAACGTAGTATGGCACACGCCGCACACGTGTGGTTTTGTCCATCACAAGACACGGCTCCATAGAGAAAAGCGCGGGCTTCGCCCGCTAGTTTGTCAACCCGCCTCGACTGTATTGAACACTTTACCACACTTGTATCTTAAACAACTATTCCATATCTCGACATATGTTTCTTGGAGAAAGTTGTTCAATATCATGCGACTGAATTTACACTTAAAATAGTTTAAGTATATTATATTTTGTTAGACCTTATATAAATTCGTACATGAATAAGGCTCCTTAATATCAGCACCTTACTTATGTATGTAGAATTTGGTTAACTTATACCTATGTTTGTTTCTAACCAGGCTACCTGACCTACGATATGATCCACTACTACGTGCACCACGGCTCTCCGAAAGATGGCTCGTACTTATACGCGATGAAGCGATATCACTCGAACCATCATTTCGTCAATCACGATAAAGGTAAGAGAATATTATCTATCTATACATATAATAAAACAGTAAAAAAAGTGTGTCTGTACATTAAATATATTTGCAAAAAAAATATTGGGGGCGATGGAGACGTAGTAACAGAGTAAGAATTTAAAAAAAAATGTCTGTCTGTTTGTCTGTTTGTCTGTATGTCTGTTTGTCTGTATGTCTGTTTGTCTGTTTGTACACGCTAATTTCCGGAAATACTGGACGGATTCGAATGAAACTTTTTTTGTTATATAGCTGTTAAGCCTGGGTAACATATAGGGTATAAATGATTTTGGAAAATGGAACGCCTGATGCAGAACCATAATGGTCCAGCTAAACTATAAGAGATATAAAAATGCCGCCTTAGTAAAAGTTGTTCAGCCTGATGAGCATTTTCCAGAGACATAAAGTCCACGCGAACGAAGTCGCGGGCTTCGGCTAGTATATGTATATTTTTATAAAACGTGAAAGGACATACCCGTAATAAATCGAACCACGGGCTATTATGTATTCTGTGCCACGGGCTAATCTAGGTCATAATAGTATAATGAAATAATAATAAAAATAAGTCGGCATTCGGCATAATCTATACAAAAGTGAGCAGCCGCCCGGGCAATTTGTATGGGAGTGTTATTACGGGTATGTCCCTTCCACGCTATATATGTACCTAAATGTAACCCTGTGCTAAGTTTAAAGTTCCTGATATTTGTATTTTTGAAAGAGGTAATCTTTCCTTATACAACGTGGAACGGATATACCCGTAACAAATCAAACAACGGGCTATATTAGATCACTAAAAACAATTAAAATAATAGTCAAAAACATATCTATACTATACATATAATAAAACAGTAAAAAAATGTGTCTGTACATTAAATATATTTCCAAAAAAAAATATTGGGGGCGATGGAGACGTAGTCATAGAGTAAGAATTTAAAAAAAAATGTCTGTCTGTTTGTACACGCTAATCTCCGGAAATACTGGACGGATTCGAATGAAACTTTTTTTGTTATATAGCTATTAAGCCTGGGCAACATATAGGGTATAAATGATTTTGGGAAATGGAACGCCTGATGCAGAACCATAATGGTCCAGCTAATAAGAGATATAAAAATGCCGCCTTAGTAAAAGTTGTTCAGCCTGATGAGCATTTTCCAGAGACATAAAGTCCACGCGAACGAAGTCGCGGGCTGCGGCTAGTATTTTAATAATCCTCCTACCCTAAATAAAAATATTTTTCTAGTAATGAGGCGGCATTTTTACTCTATTATCAATTGTACTTTTAAATAATGATAACTTTCTGTTTTCAGCGTTCGGTATCAGCAGCAAGATGTGGGATTACGTGTTCAAAACGTTTGTCCAAGTCAGACAGTTAGGGTTCAGTTTACATTGGTAGTAGGTATGTGTTATTGAATGACGGCTAACGTGAGTACTAGTAGGTACTTATTATGTGCGAATTTGTGGAGTGGACTCTAGTATAGGTATAGATTGTTTATAAATGAAATATTCTGGAAATAAACGAGTAGTAGGCACTGAAATAGGAGTAGTAAGCACTGAAATAGTCTTACTTCCATGATTTCAAAACGTTACAAAGAAACTACTTACCTATAAAAACGTAAAAATGTTTGCATGAGTTAGCCATATTTGATATTTAATATTGGATTGTTGAATACAGCGGAATAGGTGATTTTATTATGAAGTGATTTTTAAAACGTGAAGAATTTAAGTATTTTCAAGAGACGATATATGTAGTTGGAAGGTGAATAATATAAATTAATAAGTTACTAAGTTTACACCAGATTTCGTTTTTCCTAGCCTTATTTCCACTGGTTTAAATAACTGAACGGGAAATAAATTACAATATTCCTGCATTATTGTATAGTGCAAAAGCAGGTGACGGGGACATTTTGCCATATTTTTTTTCACATTTCATATTTTTGCTATTGAAAACAAAAGATATGGCTTATTTGTAATAAAACAATATTTTACAAAGATTTATTAGCAAAAAAAGAGTGTGTACTTATTTATACGCGTTAGAAGTTATACTTCTTTGGCGTGAACATAGATACAGTACAGCCAGATCGTGGGCTAACTTCATACTGTTGCTTTTTTCTGTCGGTGTGCGCGCGCATCGTAAAAATTCACACTCATAATTTTTCCCAATCGCGCCCATGGTACAATAAAATAAGGTATTCTCTTCCCGTGACAGCTGATGACGTAGGTGAAACTTGACTACGTCATCAGTTTGATATGTTGCCACTGTGTGAAATTGAATTACCCGAGCGTAATGCATTTTTGAACTTTATATACCAATTTCGAATTAATAATCCATTATATCAATTTATAAAATATTGAATTGATAAATCACGCGAGAATCGCGAGATACTAAATAGCTAAGTTACTTAATATTTTTTTAAATATTCATGAACTAATTGAGAAAGTCCTTAATTTTACCGAAAAGAACAATCAGTGGCAACACTTTGTGACGTAGTCAAGTTCCATCTCGGGAAGAGAATACCTTATTTTATTGTACCATGATCGCGCCAAAAGAAGTATAACTTCAAAAAGTTATCTTAGCTAATAGGCGTACGCTAAAGTTATGAAACGGAATGCCTGTTATAACATTCCTGAGAAATTACAGTATAAAGCATGAAATGGTTTCTTGATTTCTTCAGACCACTTCATCATGCTCATGTGGCTGGTTGTAGCTGTCTAAAGTTTACTTATTGTTACCAAGAGGTGGGCTGAATGTTTGTTACCTACTTATGTAGTTGTATAAAAATAATGAAAGTAGAAACTATTGTTTGTTAATTTCGTTATCCCTAAATAATCACCGTTATGTGTTTTTTTTATGTAATTATTAAAATAGCACTTTTGAGCTGTGTTAGGTATACCTACGAGTAAAATGTGAAATCATCGTTTTAAAAGACAATATCATTTATCATGTCATATTTAATAATAATTTTTTATTTTATAAGATTTTTAGTCTATAATATTACCGCTTTACCGCAATGATTGTAATTTGATATAATAATAAAAATACTTCAATCAGGATTTCAAAATATAGATTACAAAGACATATTGTAATAGAGGTTTTATGTAAACAATAACAACATATTTTAGATCAATAACATCTTATACGAAACGATCAAATCACATCTTGCTTTTCGAAATTTTTTTCGTTTTTCGATAATTGTTTTTAAGGATAGTAGTATAGACTGAACTTACTTCAAAAATGTTGTTAGTGTTTAAAAAGTAACCGCGTATAACGACATTAACGACTTACTATCAACCTTTATGTAGTATTAGAGACGGGTATATATACATTTATGTAGTATTAATAACGGGTATATAATATAAGTATCATAGTTGTATTATGGTGTATTGAAGGGATGTACTTTTTTTATTCAGCCCCGGATCTAGAAGGGTAGGGCGTACAGGCTGGGGCCCTTGCCGCGGGCGGTAAGATCAGAGGGGCGGCAAAGTCGGATATTTGCTCCCCTCCCCCTTCAGCGCACCCCCGCTACCGTACACAATGAAAGTAGCGGCAGGTTATTTTTGCTCCGCCTAAAAATTCTAGATCCGGTAATGCTCTTACGCTCAGATTAAATTATGTCATGACGTAAGTGTATTATTGCTTTTAAAAATAGTATATGGAAATGCAATATGGTGCCATTAGAGAGAGAAGTATACCATGCGCTCTGTCTATATAGAAAAAAGCAGATGGAGAAAACGTTATAACTGAACTGAATGATTTTTAGTACGTTGCTGACGCAATAAAAAGAATAGGTTTATTTATAGGTCTTCTTTGTCAAATTTGCAAATATATTTTTTTATAACAGCAAATTGTTAAAAGAAGGAAATTCTGTATACTAACTTACAACTTATTGTAATCAGTTAACATTTAGGAGTGAAAAACGTTTTCTTTTTTTGCATGAAAGAGTGTGCGCTATACTTCCCTCTTAATCCCAATCCCAACTAATAATTTAAGTGCGAAAATGAATTTGTATATTTGTTTGTTACATCTTTACGCTTAAGCACTGAGCCTATTTAGATGAAATTTGGTGTGGATATAGTTTAAGAATCAGGGAAGGACATAGGATAGTTTTTATCCCAAAATTCCAATGGGGAGCGAAGCCCGCGGGAACAGCTAGTTATGTATAATTATTTGGGTAAATGTGCCATATACTACTTACATAAATAAATATTAAAATGTGATTCTGAAAAAAATATGATCAAAATCTTAATTTAATTATTTTATATTAAACAAACTAGTCTTAATTTTTGTTATTTTATGTTGTTATATAATTGTATATATTTGTCAGTAAATATTGTTTATATTTGTTACTATTGCATGCCTCAAAGGGCAAACTGTTGAACATTACCATATTATGTACCATCTTCGAAACACAGTTTCGCAATAAATAATTTTGAGTTGAGTTAGATACAATTTTTATTTAGCAAAGTAACTAACTATTATTAAACTTAAATAATTATGTGGATGATTCTTAGTTACAATAGAAATATGACTAGATTAGATAAGTATTACAAATTATATTTAGTAATAATTCAAAAAAAATTGACACATTGTTTTCACAAGCTTTTATTTAACTTGCAATGTATGTTTGTTCGGGTGGAATCTTACAACTCAATTTTAAGGCACTTGCTCTCAACCGATTGAGCTGAAATTTGGTATGCACGTTCAGTTCGGATGACAATGCATGATTAACAGTGTGACGTCATTCTAAATCCAACATGGCGGCATACCCAAAATGGCGGACTAATCATTTTTAATGCATTCCTACAATATAGGTATCAAATTAAAGGGCTTGCTGAGAGTAACTTGAAAAATATTGTATCATAATTTTCAACAATCAAACCAAATTATATCTCCAATTAGACAAGAGCATCAAAATGTAATCATGTCCCCAAATATTAATCTCAATCTCATAATGAAAGAAACTGTCAAACTGAAACCATTCCCGTTCATACATCAGTTATGGCTCTTATTGACTGCACACAGCCTTCGGAGGAACAGGTATTAGATGTGTCGAATGATATTAATAAAATTGCCAGAAAAACCACAGATTCTAGGTTTCATAGAGGAGGATGGTAGAATAGTGCAAATGCCTATTCCTACTGGTAACTACTTGCGGTTGATGCGACAACAGTGGCAACACAGATTTTTTTCTGATATAAATAAGACTGGTGGGCTTCCTAAGGAGTTAGATTTGTTGGGGCGAAGGTAATGTTACGGTACAATGTAGATGTATCAAAGGGTCTTGTGAATGGTGCAATCGGACATATAACAGAAATATTATGGCCTTGCTTCCGGAGAGCACAAATGTATGATACTGACATACCTTCCGTCCGTATAGACTTCGGTAAAGACGACGTTCATCTCATTCAACCTAAGACTATGCAATTTCCAGCAAAATATACTTAGTCACGGCACTGCAGAAAGGAGAATGTTACCAATTATATTATGTTGGGCTTGTGCGGTACACAAAATGCAGGGTAGTACCGTCGACCATGCCGTTGTATACTTGGGCTCGAAGCTCTTTGCCGCTCGTCAGGCATATGTGGCCTTAAGTAGGGTGAAATCATTAGAACGGCTCCTCATTGAAGAGCTGGACTGTTCAAAACTAACTGGCTAACGACCTTGCAATAATGATGCGTTGAATGAGATGAACAGACTTAGGAACTAATCAGGTGAAAACTAAAAAGTATAAAATAAAATCTTTTTAAAACCAAGCTTTTATTTAAATGCGCTAAAAAGAAAAAAATAAACTTTTAGACTAAAACTTTTACTGTTAACTTATAAAATGCTGCCTAGTAAAATTTTAAAACTAAGAAAGTAAAAACGAGTACTTAAAGCTCGCGACAAGCTTTTATAACATATAAATTGTGTCAAATGTGTTAAATTTGAAATGACGTTATATGTTAACAGTAAAAGTTTTAGTGTAAAAGTTTCTTTTTTTCTTTTTAGCGCATTTAAATAAAAGCTTGTTTTTTAAAAAGATTTTTTTACCTTAATTTTATTGTTTATCAAATTAGTAGAACTTCTTTTTACTAAATCTTTTTACAAAAAAATTATACAGAGCACAGAAGGACTGTAGCGGGGGTAGTGCAAAATTTAAGTGCACTATACGGTCATCATTATTTGTTAGTAATAGAAAAAAAATGTGTGTATTTACATTATTTTTTAATAATCTACCAGATAACCAAAAATGTTTTTGAGTCCATGTGCCTATTAAACATTCGTAGAACGTACAAGTTAATTGTAAACATAGGTATAGTGTAAAAAATGTTAAGTAAGTACATTATGTACAAATAAAATGAGTTCTATTTTTTATAACGATTTATTTTGTTTTATTGCCTAAAAATCCTTGCTTGCATGATCGTAAGTATATTGCACATTTGATGACATTTCATAACGAACAAGTAGTCGGTATCGTATGTCAATATTATCGACATATCGCATATTTGATCATTGATGTTTAACATACTAAAAGTACAAATAAATAAAGTAGATATCTACGATGACTCACTGTGAGTAAAAGATAACGTAATATTTCCAAGTTAACTTGTCAAGTAATCAGATAGTAGGGCTTGTGTAAACAATAGTACAAGCAGGCCCCAATCACAGAATACAAATAGTACCGCCCGAGTAACTTGGGAAACCAGAGAACACGCCCTAAGCGGCAAGGTCAGAGGGGCGGCAAAGTCGAATTTTTCAATACTTATATCGCCGCTACTATGTCTACCCATCGCCTTTATATTTTCTCTTCCCTCGTCACGAGATGGCGCTTTAGGTATTGATAAACATTATAAATTTTTATTACTATTATTTAAATAAAGTAGTACTGTAATTAATTGAATATGACTTATATACATACATACATACTATCACGTCTTTATCCCTAATGGGGCAGACAGAGCATTTTGGGTCTATGACTTATATGAAATGTAATAAATATTTTAAAGCATGTTCAACACTTTCTTTGTCACTTTTTTGCCAGTCGTGTGTGCTGCCATCTCTGTGAGAGCAACTGGTACTTTACTAATTTCGCTTGCCTACTTACAGGCCCTCCTATAGTTTTTATGGCGTTGGAGAAACTTATCTATTTATTTAATAACTTCAATATACATCTATTACGTTTGTAAATTATCTTTGCCGCTGTATCTACACGCTGACTTTTCATTGGTTTTGGAAAAAAAAATGTCGTATAGTAAATAAATTCCTCTATCCATATACGTAATCCAAATTTCTGTATGTCATAAGATAAAAAAGTTGCGTAAATGATTTTCGATCGAGACCACGTAGTTATGCCGGCCAAAATGTCGATGACCTCCGGCCGGCCGGCGGGGGTGTATGGCGGCGGTACTACTAATTGATCTCACAAATTTACTTTCGAGTTTTAGTCAAAATTTTTTGTTTCAGAATTTTTATTTTGACTAGCTAATTAGGTCTTACTAACGATGCCTATGAAGTGGCCTTCGGCTCCAAAACCAATAAAAAATCACCGTGTATACAAAATGGTGGCGGCGGGCAGTAAGGTAATCAAAAAAGGTCGGCAAATAAAATATTCTTATTCGCACTCTCCCCCCCTCCCATCACAACAGAAATAGCTGGACATGAGGGATGGCATATTCACAGTTTGCCCCACCTCCAAAAAGGTCTAGGTGCAGTACAGGAGGGTTACTCCAAAAGCGGTATGCAAGTCGGACGTTACTGCGTATCTGCCTTTCAATATCAAGCAAAATTAAGCACTTACGTATGACCATAAAGTCTAATTCGGTTTGACATAGAAATAGCACGTCACTATTGTACGACTAACGTCCTATTTTATACCTCCTTGGCTACAAGTGCAATACATGATTACGGGCCTAATTGTAACGCAATTTCTGAATTGTGAAACAAAGCCCTGAACCTGTCATAACTCGTATTGCATATTATTAAATCTCAATTTCCCATGTCAATTGCTTCACTGAAATACCGGATTGTTGTGTTCTTTCGTACGTGCCCCGATTAGATGTAAACTTTTGCGATATTTAAAAAAACAATTTAATTTTAGTTCCAATTTCAAACTGCCGTGAACCACAGTTTTTTTGTTTTAATTATTTAGATTGACGGCGATAGTATCTGGTTGTTAATTTTCGGCCATTAGTTTGATTAAAACATGCGCGAAGATTTTTTATTGCATGACGCGATTTATTTTGAGTAAAGTGCCAATTATGCGATTGAACAATTCGGATTGTGGAAAACATACTGTTTTAGTGATTTTATTGTTACTATGTTTTGTGACGGTCATAGTTAGTGGGTGCTTCAGTAGTGGACTAGAGTTCTTGACAGAGGAACTGCTTCCTTCAATATGTCCGCTTCTTGCGGCCACAACCTCCACAATAAAAGATATATTCCACCCACTTTCTCTCGGTAAGTTATTTTAAATATTGAAAGATAACAGAACAGAATGGAAGAAACTCTACCGACAAGAGCACCGCTCTTTAATTATGATGATGATGATGAAAAGATATCAAAATTCAAAATTCAAATATTGCACGCCTCATAAGCGAAGCGTTGAGGTGGGTACTACTGTCACTTCGCGCAAAACATCTGATTTTTCAAACTTAAAATGTCTTTATGTATCATACATTGCACTTGTAAGATAATATATACACACATATTAAGAAAAAAACACTATTTTTAACACTCATGATATTTTTGATGTCATTTTTGTTATTTAAACTAGTTAAAAAACAGTTTAAAAAAGTTCTGTCGTGGACGTCCGTGTGTCTGTATGTGCGGAGGCTTTTCTTGTTAACAACGATAACGACCGAAATACTTTACTAATCGAGTCTTTTTTTTTCTCTTACGCTTGAGTATGCTCAGGAATAGAACCCTTTCATTTTTCAGGGTCTGATTCGATGTGATTTAATTGTTATTAAATAAACAAAAAAAAAATATCGACTGTTCTTCATAGTTTTAGTATATCTATATATATCTTTATTTTTCTATAAGCGTAAGAATTAAAAAAAAAATTATGGACCCTTTGAGGCTGTGCTCTTTTGGATTTTCCAAACTTATTTTCAATTATTACAAACAAACTTAAGGTTTGTCAACGAGCTATGGAGCGCAGCATCTTAGATTTGCGACTTATAGACAAAGTACGAAACACCGAGCTGCGCTCAAGAACGCAAATTGCAGATGTAGGCGCAAAAACGGCGAAGTTAAAATGGAACTGGGCGGGGCATGTCTGCCGAATGTGCCCCGAAAGATGGGCCAGATTGTCTACATTCTGGCTTCCAGATGGACGCAGGGGTAGGGGTAGACCGAGGACCAGATGGCGGGATGACCTAGATAAATTCATTAGCGACTGGCCGAAGATCGCTGAAGATAGAGACGTGTGGAAAGATAAGGGGGAGGCCTTTGCCCAGCAGTGGGACACAAAACCTACAGGCTAGTAAAAAAAAAAAAAAATTTAATTATACCTTTACAGGCACTTTTACATGTCAATAAATATAATTTACGTTACTTCTGTATCTATAGTATCTCTATAGATAGGGCCCAAAAGGACGAGAGAGTTCTGTAGAAGTTTCATCATGCGACATCCTTTCCTTTTTAACCGACTTTACAAAAAGGAATAGGTTATCAGTTTAGTTGTATTTTTTTATTGTTTGTTACCATTGTCTGTGGATGAGAAGAACTAGAAAACTGTTGCCACTGGAGGCCTTTGCCCAACACTGGAAGACTAATAAACTCGGATCTCCGTCATTTCAATTAACAGTTGTTAATATAAGTTATTAATATTTAATAATAGCTCTGTAAATTTTCGGCAAATCCTTTTATAACGAAGTAAAAACAAAAATTTCTTTTTTTTTATTTAATTTTTAAATCGATTCATTAGTTTGGTTCTAATTAAAAAAAATGGAAATAATAATGTCATCCAAGTAAACAATGTTGCGTATTTTTAGTGTTGTTTACGTAAAAAGATAAATGATCAACGATTATATTGGAAAAAAGCAATTTAAAAATGTAAATTCAATAGGTATGTATAAAAAAAACACCACTAAGCTTTATGCTAACGTTTGGTGCTTCTATGGGAATTCACAGTCTTTTTATTTTGTAACTAACTTCCGATTGACATTTTGGCTTTTAATTAAATTTACTACCACCTTGTTCCTACACCAGACGACGAACCACTATCATCGGACCTGGTTTCCGAGTGTGTCCGATGCGGCTGCGAGCTCTCCCGACAGTCAACGAAGCGCGGCAAGCAGCTCGTTCAGAATGGAGTCACTTTGGAGTCTTGCACCCCTGCCATGCTACACTTCTATAGCGGGGAGCTTGCGCCTGACATGAGGAAGGCTTCGGAGACCTCCCAAGAGATCTTGGCAGCCACAAAGCTTATGCAGATGAAGGTTTGCTCCAGGTAATCTTTTTATTAGGCACCTACTAAGGATGTTTTGGCAATGGGTTAACGTTCATAGAATAGGGTTGGATTTTGAATGACTCTTGCCCCGCCCGGGCAATATGAAAGAGGGCGACGAATAATTCTAGTTCTAGTGGAACGTTGCGCGTAAATTTGAGATCAAAACCTTTTTGGGCTGAAAAATTAAGTAAGTACTTCATACATTTGATAGCTATAAGTTATTGTAAAGTTTATAAATTAATTTTACCATCTATTTATAATAAAACTGTAAACCTTACGCGGTCAAAATAATTTCTATAAACCTAGCAAAATGTTAAGATCAAATTCGTTAACTAGTAATAGCTTGCAACGAATAAAATGGACTCAACCTCATCTTTCAGCTCAAACGTCACCCCAAACACATTCATTTCATTCCTTGAGCACCAAGTCATCCGCATCCGCGAGGGTTCGTCCTGCAAGCCCCTACACATCAGCTGTAGCAGCACCAAGTACAGGAGCATCGACGGCAGCTGCAACAATCTCCGGAGACCCGGATGGGGCAGGCGGGGAGCGCCGTTCACCAGGATAGCCTCGCCCCGGTATGCTGATGGTGCGTTGTGAAGGTTCGGTCTAAGTTCGGGTCAACAGCTCTTGGCTTGATCGATTTGAAAAGTCGTAGGGAGGAGCTTTTAGAACCGTGATTCATGATTCTAGAGTTTAGGTTTTAAAGGAAATCTGAATTTGATGAAAATTAATTAGGTTACACACGTTACACATTACATCTTGAGATTACGTACTCGTCAGGAGTTCATTTAAAAATTAAGAGACGCTAATATATCAATAAAGACCATTTTACCTAATTGATGGAAACTGTTTATATATTTCTCAATTTTTTCTTGAAGTAATAAGAGCGACAAACCAAAGAACACCCATCCATGTTAAGAATTGTGATTTTGTCCTTTATTGAACAGGTATATACGCAATGCCAGTAGCCAGAAGCGGTCGCGGCCTGCCCAACCCTCGCTCACTATCCACGCGCCTGTTCTCTGATCAACCCATCCCGAGTCGGTCGCACAACTATATGAACATGCAGTGGGGGCAGTTTATCACCCATGACATGATGATGCGCGTTATGGAAGTCACACGTAAGGATTCTTTATTTTTTCATCACAAACTGCAAGTTATCATCCAAAGACCAGAATAGAAAATCACAAAGAGAGGTTAAACTTTAGATTGCGGCAAAATCTAAATTTGTTTAAATCTTTGGGGAGAAATTAATGGGTTTTATTTTGACAATTAGGTACTCTTTGCTTAAGGTTAAACACACAGAAAAAGCGTAGCAGAAATTTAGGCTATATAGTTTATAGTTAGAAACGGTGATAAGAAGATAGGTGACATTGCATTGGGATCATAGGGATCCTTTCTTATTTCATTCTTTAATTTAATCAAAGTACCATGACTCGTCAGACCACCTTGTGGGTGGATGTCTTAACCAAGGTCGCTGGAAGGCGTTGGAGGCAAGCCGCTCTAGATCGGTCATTTTGGATATCTTTGGGAGAGGCCTATGTCCAGCAGTGGAAGTTATGCGGCTGAAATGATGATGATGACCATGCATGACTCGAAATTTTCAAAACAAAACTAACATTTTTTAGCTGACGGTGGCATCCAGTGCTGTCTAGGCGATGGCGTGGACATGCTCCCGTCAGAATGGCAAAACGACAAATGCATCCCCATCGCGGTTCCCGACGACGACCAATTCTACCGCTACCACGGCATCAAGTGCCTGAACTTCGTGAGGAGCGTTACCACGCCGAGAGACGACTGCAGTTTGGGGTACGCCGAGCAGGTGAAGACATTGGTATAACTCTAGCCGACGCAATGTTCAAAGTCTCAAGAGGCGCAGTAAGTCGAAATGAACACAGCGTAGTATTTTGTAAAGATATAATACTAGACATATGATTTTAAAGTTACGCGGTCACAATTACTGTTATTAGTATTACGAGACTTACTGCGATTAACGATGACGGATGGATGATGATTAATGATAAAATGACGGCAGAAGGGTCGTCGAAATATATGGCAAAAAACGTAATACTAATAACGTAATACAAGACTGGGCAGAATCTCAGATTTGCCAAATGTCGAGAGCGTTCAGAAAGCGCGATCTAACTGTAAGCACTTGCTACAAAGCTTTCTTCTGTTCAACTAATTGACCTGTAAACAAACTTAAGGTTTGAAATAAACTGTAGGTACCTACGAGTATCTACAAGTCGCAGACTGTATCCCCAGGATGGTAGCGCATCTGACCAACAGACCAAATACATTCAGCGACGTTAAATCTGTGATATTTTACCGATTTCCAAAAAGAAGGAGGTTATCAATTCGTCGCGTTTTTTTGTGTGTATTTATTGTTTACCGATTATCCGAAGATGCCTTGACGAATTTTGACAATTCTTTTGTTTGAAAGGGCGTACTTGTCAGTTGGTCCCATATAAATTTTATCAAATTCTGTTTTGTAGCACGGGGAGGAAGTTGGTTTTAAAAAAATATTTTTAAAATTTTCAGATGAACACCGTTACCAGTTTCATAGACGGCTCCCCAATCTATGGTTCTGAGAAAAAGTTGGCGTCGCGCCTTCGAAGCAAGGCTGGAGGTAAACTTCGACAGGAGACAAGGGAAAACTGCGTCAGAGGGTTTCTGCCCACGGTGAAAGATAAATCTGCTGCTTGCGACTTGAGGAATTCTTCGGAGCCTTGTTATTTTGCAGGTAATAGTAAAATTCGTAAAAAAAAATAGGTCATGAAAACTTCCAGAGAATCAACTAGACAAAAAATAACCGGCTAAGAATGAATTGAAGTCGCTTGGAGAGGGTTACGTACAGTGATAAATGTGATAATTCTAATCACATTTGAAATCCTCGCAGTAAGATGTGAGAACTATTTTCCGTAAGTGAACTTATTATATTGAGTTACTCAATTTTCAATTGATAGAATTCTTATAGAAATTCTTGTAATCTACAAGCGATGAACTTAATTTTGTATTTTTTTTTAAATTTTAGGCTTATTCGTTTTGAAGATAAGGAGAGAATGGTCAATTTTCGTCTTCTCTCATGAACAAATTGAAAACTATTCATTTTACAAAAATAACCAAAATATATTTGAGATCCATAAAACATAATATAATATAGACATAAGACCACTATAAATACTTACTAATGCAATTTTAGGAGACGGCCGAATCAACCAAACTCCAACTTTAGCCCTACTGCACACCTTGCTTCTCAGGGAGCACAACAGAGTGGCCGACATTCTGGGATCGATGAACCCGCTGTGGTCTGACGAGAAGATCTACCAGGAGACCAGGAAGATTGTAGTGGCTGAGATACAGCACATCACGTACCAAGAATGGCTGCCTCTCAATTTTGGTAAAAATTGGGACGTATTAGAAAAATTATGGGCCCTTGGGCAAAGTAAAAATGGTACCCTTTATAACAATAGGGGTAACGACAGGGTCCGAAAAGTGTGATAGTATTTAGTCCGTCTTCTAGATTATCCTAAAATAATGGACCCGTATTTTTCAGTTTACCAAAAAAGTAAAAATTAACAAAGATACGGAGCGTCAAAGTTCCAGAGTGGGGGCTTGCGACGTCACACTTAAGTAAAAATTGTGCTTAAGTGTGACGTCACGTGAAATTTCAATGCGCTGTATCTTTGTCATTTTTGGTTTGTCAAAGAAAAGAAAAAACACGTGTACATATTTTTTTATAATCTATCCGATGGACCAAAAATATTTTTCCATTCGTCATGCCTATTACTTTGCTAATGTAGGTCTATCTATTTAATTTTAAGGTTATGTGGCAACAACAATAATTTATTATCAAGACGTTTCAATTATTTTAAATAGTTTGCAAACTCCTGCGCAACAGGCGAGAAGTGAGAGCCGGTTCAGTAGTATCCTTTATAGTGTGTTACGAGGCGCCTAACTTTACGTACAAATATGAAATATACCTCTTATAAATAATAATACATAATATAAATAAATAGATCTGTATAAATAATCCAAAAAAAAAATACCTCAGGGGAAAACTACTTTCGCTACTACCGCATAACGCCGTCGACGCTGTACAGCCACGACTACAGCGAGGAGGTCAACCCTGGCGTCATCAACGGGTTCGCAGCGGCTGCCTTCAGGAGTCTTCACTCCGTCATCCCGGATACCATCATGACATGCCCGTGGACTTATCAAGCTGCGTACGTTTACAAGTAAGTACATTATTCTTTGTCTATTACTTGGCTTGGGCAACATATAGGGTATAATTGATTTTGGAAAATGGTATACCTGATGCAGACAGAACCATAAAAAATATAAAAATGACGCCTCAGCAAAAGTTGTTCAGCCTGATAAGCATTTTCCGGAGTCATAAAGCGAACGAAGTTGCGGGCTTCGGCTAGTTGATAATAAATCCTTACTTAGTAATAAATTCATATAAAAAGTGCTAATTTAATATTTGTTTACACATATTTAAGACTAAGCGACCACTACTTCAACCCTGGCCTTCTGGAGTACACGGCAGAATCTTTCGACGACGTGGTGCGTGGCATCATAGCGCAGCCGGCGTCCGATGCTGATCCGTTCTGTACCGCTGAGATCACCAATCTCTTGTTCAAGTCGTATAATAACTGGGGGTTGGATCTCATAGCTATGGACATTCAGAGAGGCAGGGATCATGGCATCGCTTCTTATAATGACTACAGGTATATTGTTCTTCTTAGTCTTTAGCGTTTGATGCTTATTCTCAGGTCATCATAGCTCATTCTTTGGTTTTACTGGATCTCTTTAACCTTTTTTCTGTTTAGAACATTTTTATATGAAGATCGAGTCATTTAGTGTTTCATTAAAGTTATTAGGACCTCAGCATATTCGCCTCAAAGAATGAATAAGTTTAAATAATCTGAGTGGAATATGCGTTTGATTTGTTTTGTACTGAATAACTTGTGTTAGTAAACACAATCTAAGTCTACACTATTTAAAAAAAAACTGTTTTTTTTTAGGGAAATTTGTGGACTGGCTAGAGCGCGAAGTTTCCAAGACTTTGCAGGAGAAATGACCCAGGATGTGAGTTAAAAAATACCATTTCTTATAACTTCACAAACTAACCAAATACGGGTTCCCTATTTTGTTTCGAAAAATGGTGTTGCGATTTTTACTGCATGTAACATGATGTATAGCTAAATTACTGGTACGATATTTTACTCGGTCGATACTTTACTGTTCCTTGTAACGTTTGTGCGATACTCCCTCATCGTCAGGTCTTTTTTTCATTCCTGCAGGAGCACGACCCTTTGTACTACCAGAGCCATACCTGGCCAGAGCAGCCAAAGAACTTGGCCTACACTCTCCACGCTGGCCAGACGTGTTAGAGGTCTCATTGATGTTTAATTGTTTATAAGCTTTATTTAGCTTGTATTTCCTAAGTCGCCTTCTAGGACATCTACGGGAAGACTTGGAGTGGCCCTATTCTACTCTGCCGGAAACCACACGGCGATACTCCCTCCCTAAACTGTCAATTTTACCCTGTGGTTTATCTCATCTAAATGCTTTCAGCGTATCAATGCCTTGGCTCAAATGTACGAGAGCGTAGACGACGTGGACCTCTTTGTGGGTGGCGTCATGGAGCGGAGTGTCCACGGCTCCGTGCTCGGACATACGTTCCAGTGCATCGTGGCCGAACAGTTCTACAGGACGAGGGTGGGAGACAGGTTCTTTTACGACAACGCGGAGATGCCACATTCGTTCACGTCAGGTGTGTTATACTTTTTAAAATATGTTGAGTAACTTCCTACTTCATTTATATTTTATCGAGGTGATCCGTGTGACAGAGATGGACACCCGCATGGCATTTACGGGTGTCCACCCGTGCACGCCAAATTATGCAAATTTAAATTAAGTACTTACATATTGTATCTAACGCCTAGTAAATTAACCTCTTTTAGATCCAATGCAATCTAAGGATTGGAACTAAAAGGCGAAAAGAAGGCAGCGTTTGGACTAGCACGAGTAGAGCGTCAAAAAATATCATAGAGACAGTTTTTAATTAAATAAAACCGTATTGTTTACAGAACAACTGCAACAGATAAAGAAAGCCACAATGGCGCGTCTGATCTGCGAGAACACGGACCGCGTGTACTACGTACAGCGACGCGCGTTCGAACCTGAGAGCCAGTACAATCCCAAGTACAATTGCGAAGATTACACCAATATCCCCTACGTAGACTTAACGGCTTGGAAGCAGCCTACACTTTTTGACTGATCTTAGGTACGGTTTCAGTCCTCGACCGACATGGTTACTTTTATCCTACAATAGGGTAGTATTACTGGGGTCAAACATTATTCTGTAATGAAAAGACAATAAAATTTCACAACGTCACTTGGAAATTATGTCACCTGACATTGATCAATATGTTAATATCCATTTTGAAAGTAATTTTACAAGCTTTTCAGATTTATTAATGCAGAAAAACTGAAACCAAGAGCGCACCAAAAAACTATGACGTCACGTTGTGGTATTTTATACAAATCCAATAGAAAATGATTGTTCAACGTTAAGAAAAAAAATCTGATCTGAATATTCTGTATCTGACTTAACTATGGGATTCATTGAACTCTATCCGGTTAAAATATTTTTTACTTGGGGCGCAAAAATAATTGTTTTCCAGGAGCAAACGATTAGAAATATGCCACTGTCATAGGTTAACATTTATATCTGGTAGTTTTTGTATAGTGTTCGTGGCTTCGGAGTAGATATGGATACGTAAAATAAAATAAAAAATGTTTTTAACAAAATAAGAAATAAATTGTTTAAAAAATTCTATGGATGTTACACTGATAAAACGTTTCTAATTCATTAAAAAAATGAGAATTAGGGGTATCAATCAAAATAAAATTATATTCTATATCTACCTGTGTCCTAGAGAATCAAGGGTTTTTCACCCCGGTGTTTTGGGAGATTTGCGTGGGGATTAATATGTAAATTATTATTGTATAGTTGAATTAATAAAAGTTTGTATTTAAATCGAATATTTTATTATTTATTTAAAACCTAATTGATTATTAACATTTAAATATGTCATATGAATCACATTTGAAGTGGTACTTAAAATAAATACTTAAGAGTCCCCTTACCCTAGACCAAAATACAACTTTCCATACAAACGTAGTCTAGGTTTTATTTCGTAACGACATGTCCGATTTCGGCAAAATTTTGTAATTTCAAAGATATTGCTATTACCTAGGGTAATAACTGGTTTCCGACGATGAAAATAGTGTTTTATATCATTTTTTACCATCAGTATGGGAAACTTGTAAATCGTTATATTTTCTTTCCAGTACATAATTTTACTGTAGGAAACCAGTTATTACCCTAGATAGTTACAATTTCTTTACAATTACCAATTTTTACCGGAACCTGACATATGGTTTCAAAATTAAACTTAGACTACACGTTTGTATGGAGAAGTCTAGGGTAAGGGGACTCTTAATCCCTACATTGGATGTTATCACAATAGATTGTCATATTTATTAAAATTCGTAAGCTAGAGTTATGCGAATAAAAAGTAGATACTTTATCGTATAGTTAATGAAAATAATGTTAAGGGTCCATCCTAGGCTAGAATCTAAGTTTAGCTCTCGCCTTCTCGCACACAAATTTACACTATAGTGGAAACGAGACAGGGAGCTGAGCGGGGTCGCAGGCGGCGCGGCGGCTCAAACGCAGATGGCTTACGCGTTGGTGTTTATTTAGCTATTTCATAAAAGTTACGAGGGATTATTTATTACGTTTTTAGTATAAATCGGAGGTGATTCGGAGGCAACTTCGCAATTTTTTTTTTATTCAGGAAATTTTAAGCATTGTTTTTTAATAAAATATATTTACTAGATTTTGTCTTGAACGTTGCTGTATTTTAATTTCAAAGTGGATATTGCGTTAATATGGAAAAAAACTAAGGATCTTTCTAAGAAATTAGGCCTACTGCGGACCCTTAATGTATAGTATATTTACATAACATCATATACATAAATACATTTGATAACAATCACATATCTTTTGGAAACAATAATACTTAATAAATGCATAGTTAACGGATTTGTGTTTTGTGACTTAAATACATTAAGTATAACGTTATATTATAAAACGCAGTCTAACTTTGTTACTAGGTTTTACCATTATCCACCAAATCAAGTTGACATCTAGTACTATGCCATTGTCTCATCAAAAAATGTGAACTTGATTTGGTTGGATAATAGTTTAAACGTAGTAACGTGTATGATTTTCCTATTTCAGATTAGTTATTTTCGTACGAGATAACAAAATAGGACAGGTACGAGTACTTTTGTCGCCAATACCTCGTCTTGCATTCGTATTTTTGATATTATAAATTTCAAGAGAAGTTTAAGGGATGTCTTTTTAACCTAGAGCCATATTTTTGATGCAAGTTCTAGAACTAATTTCTATAACACGCCCCGCCAAATGTATTTTGTATTTGAGTACGATTTTTTTAAATATTTTTTTATAGAAAGTAGTTAAGTACGTACTGAACGTGTTTTAAAAATTGGCTGGTGAGTAAAAAGTCACAAACAATAGTAACTATATTAATATGGAAAATACAAAAGTTATAAATATACGCGAAATATACTTACCTTAATAACAGGCATAAAAGTATGTACAAAGTCTTATGTGTTTCGGAAATATTTGCTTAACTTTTAAGTTATTGTCTTACCTAATAAAATCGGAAGATAAAATCGAATAAAAATTATTACATAGTTGATATAAAAAATTACAACTCGTGATTCTAAATCAACAGATTCCTATTATTTCCACGACCCACATTGTAGTCAGATTAATCTGTACTGCATTCCAAGTCCCAGAAGTGTGTACGTAGAGACCAAATCCGGTTTTCCGGGATTTCGTGAACCTTTTTAGAAGCGGTATCTCTAGTGTTTTGTCACTGTCATGATTCTAAATCAACAAATTCCTATGATTACCCCGTTCTTTGCCCCATAGAGTAAACAGTTTATTCTGTACTGCGTTCCAAGTCACAGACGTGTGTACTAACTGGCTAAATCCGGTTTTCCGGGATTTCATGAACCTTTTCTAGAAGCGGTATTTCTGGTATTTTTTTACTATCATGATTCTAAATCAACAAATTCCTATGATTACCCCGTTCTTTGCCCCACAGAGTAAACAGTTTATTATGTACTGCGTTCCAAGTCACAGACGTGTGTACTAACTGGCTAAATCCGGTTTTCCGGGATTTCATGAACCTTTTCTAGAAGCGGTATTTCTGGTATTTTTTAACTATCATGATTCTAAATCAACAGATTCCTTTCATTTCCCCGCTCTTTGCCCCACAGAGTAGACAGTTTATTCTGTACTGCGTTCCAAGTCACAGACGTGTGTACTAACTGACCAAATCCAGTGTTCCGAGATTTTACGAAGCGCTCCAGGAGAGGTGGCTTGTATAGTCTTTGGGCCTCTTGTCTCTGGTCTTCGGTTACTTTTTTGTCATCCAGGTGGTTTAGAGATGGGAACTGAGATATGACGAAAAGCCTGTAAGCGAGAAAAAAATATGTTTAACACAGTACACTACACTGGACTTTTTTTTGGCAGGGTAAATCTGGACATGCAGCCCCCTGTTTTTCATATCTGATTGATTACCTACTAATATTAGAAGAAATAAAAAGAAATAAATATACTACTAAGATTTAAAGGCGCTAATGGCATTAAAGGCACTAAAATTGTGCATAAGTAAATATCTTCGAACTTCGATAAGTTTACTAGTTAAACAAATCCCGCGAGTCTGGACAAGCACATGTACACAAATGTATGCACCAAAAATTTACTATATCCATCAGAAAAAAGTCAGAACCGTAAAAAAACACACATCGACATAAATTTATTACAAGTTCATTTGCTAGGCAAATTAAAATCTCCCGATTGTCAAGAACACGATGATCAAGAAGTGATGAGTAGCATAACTTCCGAAGTCGTATCGGTAGTTCCGCTACTCATCACTAGATGGATATCCATATTCCATAGCGCCATCTATTATTTGCTAGAAAAAGCCTTGACTTTTCAAGCGTCAATCCTCAATAACTTTTAAACGGCTTAACATTTTTATCGATTCTCATTTATGAAACATAGCTAAGAACCAACGCAAGGGAACTTACTTTTACGTAAAAAACGTAAAACCGAATTGTAATCGGTCTATCCGTTCGAGCACTACCATGACACAGACAGACAGACATTAGCGTCACACTTATAATTATAACACCCGGAGATTAAAAAGGATATTTTTGTCAATACAAACCTATACTGCAGGTATTCGTAAAAAGTCCCTCCGTTTAGAAAGCTGGGCGCAGCAGGGTTGCCCATCAGACACAGGTAGTTTAGATTTGGGCAGGACTCCTTCAGTTTGCCTACCCAAGGGTACAAGGACGCAATCTTGCAGTGATTAAGCCTGTAAAATTAATATTTGCAGATGAATATACACGCTGAATTTTCATTAGTTTTGGAAAAAAATGTCGTCTTCTTCTATCGTGTGTGTTAGTGACTACAATAACACTAGTGTCAGAGTTTTTAAACCGCCTTAAAGGCTTCTGACATGGTCTTAGGTAACGACCAATGACAAAGACAGTGACCGGGACCGACGGCTTAACGTGCCCTCCGAAGTACGGATCATCTTACTTATCAGACAATCAGGTGATCAGCCTGAAATGTCCTAACCAAACTAGGACAACAACACAAAGTCGTTGCCCCCGCCGGGAATCGAACCCCTTACCTCCGGGTATGAGCCGAATGCTCTAACCACTACACCACGGAGGCAGTTAATGTCGTAAAAAATGTCGTATAGTAAATAAATACCTCTATCCATATACGTAGGTAATCCAAATTTGTGTATGACATAATAAGATAAAAATATTATGGTTTCTCAAAATCCCATAACCCTATAATAGTAGCGCCATCTGTAGCAAATAAGTGTAAAACCTTTAAAAACGTAGTTACGCCCGTCCAAAACTGTCTCGTGAACTCGCGTGACCCCATGAATTCCGGGCGGCCGGCCGGCGGCGCCTGGTGGCGGTACTACTAATTAATTATTGATCTCACGATTTTACTTTTGAGTTTTAGTCATGATTTTTTGGTTCAGAATTTTTATTTTGACTAGCTAATTAGGTCTTGCTAACGATCCTTATGAAGTGGCCCTCTGCTCCAAAACCAATGAAAAATCACCGTGTATATTTGTTTTCAAAATAACTTTCTTATTTCATGAGATGAGGACGGATGGACAGCGGAGTCTGAGTAATATGGTCCCGTTTTTACTGTTTGGGTACAGAACCCTAAAAAATTGCAAATGACTTACCATAATAATTGTAGTTTAGGCAGTGGTGGAAGAATACAGTTCTCTGTGATTGGATTGTCATCAGCGATGAGGGATGTGAGGTGCTTGAAGTACACGAGAGCATCCAAGTTCCTGTAATTAATGACGATAGGTCAGTGTTAATTACAAAGTAGCCAAATTAAGATAATTAAATAAATTGGAGGATGATTTTATACTTAAATATATAGGGACAAATTACACTGATTGAGCTAGCCCCAAAGTAAGTTCGACACTTGTGTTATGGGATACTAACTAAACGATAATATATTTTATAACAAATAAATATATAGATAAACATTCAAGACCCAGGACAATTTGAAAAAGGCCATTTTCCATCTTGCCCTGACCGGGAATCGAACCCGGGACCTCTGGGTGGCGGACTAGCATGGTGACTACTACGCCACGGAGGTCGACTTAGTTTATATAAAATAAAATTTTATTTTACTAAACGACATCACAGAAAAGGAACTTATCACTTCGTCGAGATCTTTTATTTTATTTTTTATGTATGTTCACCGATTATTCAAAGACGCCTGGACCGATTTGAAACGTTCTGTTTTAGGGTTCCGTCCATAGCTTGACGACTGCCTTATAATGGCGACAGCCGTACCAACGTGCGTAACGTGCTTTTAAGAACCTTCCGAAGCACAGAGTTCGAGAATTTTTTATACCACTTGCAGTCATCCATCTAAGTGCGGACTACGCACGGGGTTGCTTAACTTGCGAAAGCTCTAGTAATAAGTACTCTAACCAAGCTACCGAGCTCCTGTATTTATAAACAAAAGACAGATATGTAACTTAGTGGAACAAATACTTACGTAATTTTGTTATGACTTAGATCCAAGTATCTAACATAGTCTGAGAATCTCTCTACTATAGTTCTTGGTACTTCATACAGATTCTCGTAGGCTAAATTCAGTTTTGTTGAGTCTTCTTCAGTTTCTACACTCCCGTCATCTGCAGACCTGTTTAAAAGGTATGACAGGATTTATTATAATTACTTTTAATAACGGGGCAGACAGAGCATTTTGGGTCTTGCAGCTCTAAGTAAATAGAGCCTAGTGCTGCAAAATTCAAATGCCACTTTTAGCTTGATGTGGGCAAAAAGGTAGAAAGACGTTATATGTGTGATAAATATAAAAATAAAGCTAAAGCAAAATCATACAATTTTTTGTTGTTTAGGAACACTTAAAATTCCGAACCTATTTTTATAAATATCATAATTTATTATCAATGATTAAAAAAACTATTAATTATTTGTAGAAAATGGAAAAAACTTTTCCGACCATTATCAATCAATTATTGTAAATGGACAAAACTTTTCCAATTTTTCTTTGAAACCAGTAATTAAAAAGCTATTACTTTTTTAAATCACACAATTACAATGATCAAAAGATAAGCAGCAATTAAATAGTAAATTATACTAGTATTTTCCCTTTTTTTACTAGCTGATTAGGTCATATTTAGGCAGAGGCCTCCCAAACTTTACTCTGTACTTTTTACAGTCAACATACTGGCTTTAGCCCTTTGGCAAACCTGCAGTTTGAGCTTTCATTTTTTTGGCAGTGACTAAGTTTAAAGACTGTAATAGTCACTGCATCAATTAGTAATTTCCCACATTAAATTTTATTATACTTACAATATCTTCTTTCATTGTAAGAGGAAGAAGATTGTTGTAAGTTGTTGTGGCAAGTGTGCCAGGTGGACCCATAGAAACTTTTTCAAAATCGGTTGTGTAAAGGTTGGTGTGGAAGTCAGTTTTTAGTTTTAAAAATTTACACAATACCACAGGTATGGCACTTCATACAAACGGAGCAGCATATATACCTAGTATTACTACAAGCGAAACAATCCGTCCGTGCACACGTCAAATGTGTGAGTTAAACAATCAGGGTAACCACCACAGAATTTGTTGCTTTGCTTACCTGTTTTTATCACTCGGAAATCTATAAAATTTTCGTTATTTATTGTTTTCCGTGGATAAACAATGATAATGTGCGCAGTTTCTCACCATTATAATTTAATAATCCTAAGTGACTTGCGTAATGTCAACGTGCGACTACCAATAACCCTGTTTTATTGCCACTTACACCTCACAATAACGGGGGGAAGGGTTGCGGGGACACCAGATTGCGGGGGACGGTGCGAGTTTCCGTTCTGTATGTAATACTATTATTAATTCTGTGACAATACGCCTAATAATTTAAAATATGTAAACAAACATTCTGAAACTTACATGATCATGTCAGGCGATATAAAATTCTCAGGAAGCTCTGTGACGGAGTCTACCAGCACATTTTCTGTGACATCCACTGTGAGGACACTCTCGTTAGCCGCACCTGATGTGCTTGGAAATCTATGGAAACAATAAAATTTATTAAAAAAGTAACTTGAGATCTATGAGTCCATTGTTTGTTTGTAATCAATATCATCATCAGGTCTTTGTGTCCACTGCAGGAGCACGACTCTCTCTGTACTACCAGCCAGCCATACCAGAGAGCCATACCTGGCCAGAGCAGCCAGAGGACTTGGCCTACACTCTCCACGCTGGCCAGATGGGTTAGAGAGGTCTCATTGATGGTTATAAGCTTTCTTTGGCTTTAATCAATATGTACATCATTAATACTCAATACAGATAATTAAGAGTCCCCTTACCCTAGACTTCTCCATACAAACGTAGTCAACATTTAATTTTGAAACCAAATGTCAGATTCTGGTAAAAATTTGTAATTGTAAGGAAATTGCAATTATTTAGGGTAATAACTGGTTTCCGACAGTAAAATTATGAGCTGGAAAGAAAATGTAATGATTTAGAAGTTTCCCATACTGATGGTCAAAAATGATATAAAACACTATATTCTATTTCAAGTTCATATTTTACTTTCAGAAACCAGTTATTACCCTAGATAATTGCAATATCTTTGAAATTACAAAATTTTGCCGAAATCGGGCATGTCGTTTTGAAATAAAACATAGACTATGTTTGTATGGAAAGTTGTATTTTGGTCTAGGGTAAGGGGACTCTTAAGTTGAAATATCCGTTTGCAATATCCAAATAACAGAATACAAAGTCTATATATGTCATTTTAATTTAGCCTTATATGCACAGCTTATATATTATGCTAGATGCAAATGTTTTTGTTGTTCCCATTACGCTGTCAAAGGACATGCAACTTGATAAGAGAAAAATGTGACACCAGTGTAGGTCACTAACACACTCGTAAGGTAGATTAAATAATCTGCAAATGTGTAAATCTAGATTAAACAGCGCACCTTGAATTAATCAGCTTAATAAATTAAAGACAAAACAATAACGAATATAATAGTAATTAGCTTTTTTGTGCATCTCAATAACCATTATTTTGCAGAACCAAAATAAAACCACACACAAAACCTAGCTGTTTAAAACTTTGAACTTTAAACTCACGCCCATGACTAAAGAAAATAACTTACATAAATCGTTTATACGAGGCTAACGAGATCACCACAGCAAAGATTTACTACTAACACCACAACATCACAGATTGATCCGCTCCCAAGGCTATAGTTTCATGGTGTAGGTAAAAGTGAAATTACATTCACTTAATTTTAATTTCTAATTGCACGTATGACCCATTTATTTACGACGAGGTGAGATTAAATACAAAACAGACAGCAATTTTATTAAACTTTCTTTGTTTTGTTTTTCATTTGCTTCACAGAGTACATTTTTGCTCGCTCTTCATCAGCTGTTATGTCACTGTCATTAATTTGTCAACTTTTTCTAAACTTTTTTGGAGACAATTTGGCACAAGCACAAGGCACACTGCGTTTATTAGCAAATCCTAAAAATTTGTCTGCCAGCATGAAGGTGGCATAGTAACATTGCTGCCGTACCACAATTCAAACCTATCTTTGAAACAAAATCCAATTTTAATAGGATTAACAACACCTTCATACAGGAGAAGTACCAGAACAGGTCGCCCAGGAACTGTTACTTAAAGTAACAGTACCTGGGTGACTGAGCTTAGCTCGGTGTCGGTTACATTTACATCTCAAACATTAACTACATTTTTTAAAACTTGTCTAAAAACAGTAAAAAAAAAAAATATAAACTTGAACATAAAAAAAACAAAAGTAAGTCATCGAGTGGGATTCGAACCCGTAACACTCTTTCTAGCGGTCAGCATCCTTAACCGATGAGCTAAGCGGCTGGCGGCCGGCGCGACGAAATTAGCGACCATATTCTGCGTGGAAAGAAAAACGAATGAAAACTCGAAAACACGCGTTTTCCCAAACATAAGACTAATCTAGATCGATTGTTTACCCCCATATACCAATTTTTAGCAAAATCGTTAGAGCCATTTTTGAGATCACAGATATTTATAAATAAATATACAAG
Source organism: Acrobasis consociella (assembly GCA_963555685.1). Taxonomy (NCBI): domain Eukaryota; kingdom Metazoa; phylum Arthropoda; class Insecta; order Lepidoptera; family Pyralidae; genus Acrobasis; species Acrobasis consociella. Next base: position 2,831,359 of record OY743116.1, read on the forward strand.
AATTGTTCGTTAAAAGGAATAAGATTACAGTAACATAATTATCTTTGAGGTTTCATGCTAAGATGAAGTAGGTAAGTAACTAAGTAGGTACCTGCCTGTAGACTATATATATAGTTTAGGTAGGTACTCGTAAATACTCGTAATCCATGAACCATGAATGCATAAAAGTTTTACAACAACACAGACTAATGTACTGTAGTAGGTACCCATCCTAAAAGTCCTTTCTCCTGTCCTACCTGCCTGAATTTACCTAGTACCTTTCAGCTTATGGTAACTTTTATTTCTCTCTCGAGCTCTTCTTGTAGGTATCCTTCACAAACCTTTACCCCGCCAGATTGTCTCTAAATGTACTCTTAGTATCTAGCATCTTCTAAATTAAAGATGAAATAGGGAAAGCAGCTTATTACCGCAAAAACACAAAGTAAATAGCTATAGCTGTCTTCACTACAATAGAAAAATAAATTAGTCATCATTTTAATTAACTTACTCCATTGACGATTTTGCGTTATTCTTTGTATTTTCTCACATCACAGAAATATAATTTAACTATATAAAAGCAAAATATTAAATTTATAAAAGCAAAATAGATAGGTAACAATAACAACGCTACGTGCCTCTATAATGTATTTCGATGTCTATTTATCGATCGAGGCTGCTGCAATACTGACTGAGATAAGAAATACGTTTAGACGGGGTCCAATAATGAACTTGATATGATATCGTATCAGAGTAGATACTTGTATGTACTTACATAAACCTATCAGTGTAGCGGCTACATGCGCTGCCTGGTTCACCTAAATTGCAATTTCACTCGTCATAGGGACCAAGCTAGTTTTCAACTAGTACCTACGCATCTAGACGTTAGTTAGAATGTAGGGATGATAGTATGGATGGACGAATTTGAAATCTTGCATAGTTACCTATTATTTCTAGGTCTGTGCCTATAGCCCTTGCATCGCATTTTTAGGGTTCCGTAGCCAAATGGCAAAAACGGAACCCTTATAGATTCGTCATGTCTGTCTGTCTGTCCGTCCGTATGTCACAGCCACTTTTTTCCGAAACTATAAGACCTATACTATTAAAACTTGGTAAGTAGATGTATTATGTGAACCGCATTAAGGTTTTGACACAAAAATAGAAAAAAAACAGTAAATTTTGGGGGTTCCCCGTACTTAGAACTGAAACTCAAAAATTTATTTTTCATCAAACCCATACGTGTGGGGTATCTATGGATAGGTCTTCAAAAATGATATTGAGGTTTCTAGTAGCATTTTTTTCTAAACCGAATACTTTGCGCAAGAGACAGATAGAGAATGATAAAACTAAATAAAATATATGTTGTTCATTACCATGAAAACTACCAGCGAAAATTGGTTGGAACGAGATCTAGTAAGTAGTTTTTTTTTAATACGTCATAAATCGTAAACGGCAATTTACCTTTCATTCAATCAACTTAAATATAAAAATTAAAAAAACATACTACATGACTTTTATATTATGTTATTTGCTACTACGTAACCCTTCATGGGCGAGTCCGACTCGCACTTGGCCGCTTTTTTTTAATTGGTTTTGAACTTTATGTCTAAATCAACATAAGGTCCAAATTTAATGTGGTAATTACTTTACCGTTGCCCTATTAAGGGTTAGGTGTTCTATACCTGTGGACCCTGTGGTTGATTGGATACTAATAATATATTACCTACACACTTAGGTACAGACTACAGTATCTAGTAGGGATGTAGTCTGTAAGGAAAAATTAGTTTCTGTACTGTTAAAGCCAGAGTACCTGGGCGACCGAGCTTTGCTCGGTTACATCTCAAACATCAACTATATTTTTTTAAACTTGTCTAAAAACGATACAAAATAAAAAAAAAATATATAAACTTGAACATAAAAAAAAACAAAAGTAAGTCACCGAGTGGGATTCGCACCCGTAACACTCTCTAGCCTCTGTGCCAAACGGATAGCGGCCGGCGCGACGTAATTAGCGACCATATTCTGCGTGGAAAGAAAACGCATGAAAACTCGAAAACACGCATTTTCCCTATCATAAGACTAATTTAGATCGATTGTTTACCCCCGAAAACTCCCATATACCAATTTTCAGCGAAATCGTTAGAGCCGTTTTCGACATCACAGAAATATATAAATAAATGTACAAGAATTGCTCGTTTATAAGTATAAGATAAACTAGATCCCATTGTTGGGCAAAGGCGTCCCTCATAAGTTAAATTATTAATACCTACTAAACGCTGTGTGGGGAAACCACAGGCAGAGTAGTATAGGATAGGATAGGACCAATCCAAGTCTCCCCGTGGATGTCGTATCGTAAATGACTTAGGAAATACAAGTACAAAGCATTGGGATTTCTCCAACACGTCAGGCCATGGCCAGCGTGGAGAGTGTAGGCCAAATCATCTGGCTGCTCTGACCAAGTATGGCTCTAGTAGTACAGAAAGGGACGCGCTCCTGCAGTGAGACTAAAAAGACCTGATGATAATAATGTTGATTAATAATTTAATACTAAAACCTTTGCTTTAGCCCTTCAAATGTCGGCATAGCAGACACAACACAACACAACACAATAGTAAAACAATACATCAGACGCCCGCTCCGGGCGTCCGACATTTAAACTAAAACTGTTTATGCGCATGCACATTACAGTAAAAAAAACATTGACATTGACAGCTGAGGGTTGACGGTCGGTACGTCACGTCAGTCGTCCGTCACGTCATTCACGTCACTGTTGACGCGTCACATTGTTTACATCCGAAACAATTAAAAATTCTAAAAAAATCTAGCTGATTCTAGCTAGATTTTAAATTTTAATATCTTTCAAAGGCTGTAAAATGGACGTAAGTTATTTTTAATATTTTAATATTGTTTTGTCTCGTGAAATGTTTCAATTTCCTCATCATAACCTTGTTTTTAGGAGAGTAACATTCCCATAGACATTAACATTGGAAAACTGCAAGATTGGTTGGTAAGCAGACGACACGTAAACAAGGAATGGCAGAAAAACATCATAGCAGTCAGGGAAAAGATAAACAATGCCATCCAGGACATGCCTGCGCATGATGACATCGCCTCTTTGCTATCAGGTGGGATGCCATAAGTTTCTTGTTTAACTTGTTATTCTTCCTTATTTATAGTATCTGCGCAGTTCATATAAGTTGGGATAGTGTAGGCTATCTGTCTACTTTATTAAATATCTCAAATTTCATTGTTGATGGCTTATAAATTGGTGTATAAGCCATGTTAAAGGCATGATAGTATAACCGGTTTTGGACCTCTGTATTGAAATTGTCTGTGTCATTATTATTGGGCAAATTATAATAGCAATAATATTAAAACTAAAAGTTGTTGTCATTATTTAAACAATAATGCTGCAGTTTTTTGCTATCCAATTTTAATACAATTCTAAAAAAATCCTCTATTTTCTTATCAACTTCCAGGCAGCTACATCAACTATTTCCACTGTCAGAAGATCATTGAAATCCTCAAAGAGACAGAAGCAGATACTAGGAACCTCTTTGGAAGGTACGGGTCTCAGCGCATGAAGGACTGGCAGGATGTAGTGAAGAATTATGAAAAAGAAAACTTGTACTTGGCTGAGGCAGCTCAGATGTTGGTCAGGAATATCAGTTATGAGATCCCTGGGCTGAAGAAGCAGATTGCTAAGGAGGAGCAAATGCAGACGGTAATTTAATTTAAATTTTATTGGTTTATAAATACTTGATAATTTACAAATAAAATGTTTATAAAAATGAACCTAGTCCATAGGTTCTATTTATTTTTAAAGAAATTTCTATTATTTAATTATTTAAGCATTTGTACAGGATTGGAAAGTTAAAACCAGGGACAGACAGTTATGGAGGGAAAGAGGGGAGGCCTTTGCCCAGCAGTGAGACATGAACGGCTGAATAATAAAAAAATAATAATTGTTAGTTTATAAATTTTTGACATAGTTACTTTGAGAGAAAGAATAATACTTTGTAGTATTTTGTGAAGATTTAAGCAGCTTGCTGTGATTGTAGCTTTTTGGGAAGATATTTGGAAAATTTTGTTAAGTGTGGCTAATGGTAGGAAATACTTTATATCCGTATCTAACTTGCAACATATTTTTAAGGTCTGAAACCTTTGTCTTTTGGAAAGGTACTAGTGCTCTACATTATAAATTGGCTGATTGATGAAACATGTAGATTAAAACATAAATATAGAGGAATCACTGATAATCAATGTTTGGTATTATATATGGCAAAAAATTATGTAGAAATGTGTATCTATCCTTAGGAATGTGAGAAAAAGCACACAGACTACCTGAAGAATGAAGCTTCCAGCAAGTCGGAGTTTCTGACTCTGTGCAAGCAGCTGGGTATCCAGGGTAATAAGATCAAGAGGGAGTTGGTGGATAGGTTGCAGGAGTTACCTGAAATATATGACAAGGTAAGGTTTCATTTAAACATATTAATCCTTTCACAGCGTGACTTTATATCAGTTGTTGTGTCCTCAGCCAGAGGCAGAGTAAATCTCAATTAAATACCTAAATTCAAAAAGTGATGTGGATACTTAATTCATGTTGTGTCAATACAAACATTTTTTGTCAGAAATAGTCGACGCCTGCTAGTCGGGTTTTTAAATTTAGGTGCCAAATAATAGAGATGCCCTAATGCGTATCAATTCCACTTAATCGGTTGGAATATCTAGTTCTGCCATTCATCACGAATAAGTGTTGCCACACCAATTGAACACACACCTCACCTCAGATTAAAATTTCATGTATAATAAAGTTAATAAAAAATAAAGAAATAATTTTTTTTCCTACAGATTGGCAAAAACCTCAAGCCGCTTCTACCAGCAATAGAACTATACACAGCATTCTCAAAGTACATCCTTGGCGACCGAGCCACGGAGGTGTTGCCACTACTGCAGTACGTCATCGAGCATGGTAACAGCACAGTGTACGAGTGGAGCTACGGAGAGCCCCCGTTGAGTGTGGAGCCTGATCCGATACACATCGAGTTTGACGATGAGGAACAGGGTGCTGGGGATCAAGTAAGACTTTTATATATTCTAGTATCAATAATGATGTCCAACAACTCAATTCAGATACTTTTTTCTAAACGTCAAAACAAACGTTTTGTATGGGGAGGCACTAGATGCAAGCTACTCGAGATAAGTCCTTTTGGAAATCTTTGGGAGAAGCCTATGTCCAGCAGTTGCGGCTGAAATGAATGAATGAATGAAAAAGATTTTACACATTATAGTTTCTTGGTGTGCGTTACTCTACCTAGAAAGTAGCTCCTAGAGAGATATGAGTGGAATATATAATTAGTACCCAATATGCTGTAAATGTGCCCGGCATAAATAATTTGTGGGGGTTGTCGTTTTGGAAAAAAATGGAAAAAAACGGTTCCTGCTAGGGTAACGTTGTTCCAGCAGAAAAATTCTAAACTACTGATCGAAAGGAGAAACAATGTGCATGGTCAGATAGCTTATATTTGTGGAAGTATGTGCGGCGAATATGGAATATGTGACGGTTCAGGTTTTTAAGATATCGATTTTCCTGCTGGAGTAACGTTTAGCGAAATCGTTGTGCTCTAAAACTGTTACATGTGCGCATGTAGAATAATTTCACATGAGTAGCTCTTGATTTGTGCTAATGGCACACATAATTATATTTAAGAAAATATTTATAATTTTCGAGTAATCGCGCTTTTTTTGAAATACAAAAAAAAATTCGCAGCGCCGTTAAGAGAAAACGTATAAGCTCACTAAAAACTGTATTCGGTCCATCTCGACTCCTATTAAATCCATAAAAAAATTGGGAAGTGTAGGTACATCAGTTATCAAATAATATTACAAAAATCAAAATTATCCTATCATAATTTTGACGGTCAACATACAAGAAAACGGATCAACGCAAGACGTGCGGGTATGAACTAAAAATTAGTACCTATAGTCGAATAACGCATTGCGAATTTTCAGCTAGAAATGTTTCGTATGTAAAAAGATATAAACAAAAAACAAAACCTGGAAACAAGGGCCGATAACCCGACCAAATTCGAATGACTACAAAAAAGCGGCGGTTTCATACATATCGATAACCTTTTTAACTTAGTCACGAACCGGTCGAAACGTGTTGAGCAGAAGTACACTCAAGTAGAAAACAGACAAGTCAACAATAAATAAACTTGTATGTATACCATACAATATGTAAAAAAAAACCTGTACGATCCGTTAGGTAATAATTGCTATTTTTTTACAGGGGTTATTTTTATTAGAATCTTTCATCTATCATTCATACTTACATATATACATATTATCACGTCTTTATCCCTTACGGGGTAGACAGGACCACGTTTAGCATACTGGTGGGCGTATAGGTGGAAAATGTAATCAAAATAGTGATGAATTGCTAGCCCCATTTTTTTGGATTTTTTTTACATTGACTACTTTTGGTTCTCTAATATATGACCCAGATTTCATTTCTGGCGAAAAAAAAAACAAAACAACGCCAAGAGGTTGCATTGGCTTTTTAACTGTTTAGCTATCACGGTTCATGAGATACAGCCTGATCACAGAAAGACAGACGGACAGACAGACGGACAAACGGACACTGGAGTCTTAGTAATAGGGTCCCGTTTTTATCCTTTGGGTACGGAATCCTAAAAGTAGTTAAAATCCACAAATAGAGATGTAAATCACGCAAAAGAAGATGCACTTCGCGTTTATTTATTTAAGTAATATCTTTTGCCGCCCGGTGCCGGGGGCGGTATCGATGCATTAAATCGTCATCGGGCGAGTTGTCATGTCATGTCATGTTCGGACATGACATGTCATGAACGTTCATTCAGCGCGTCCGGCCGGGCGCACTCGAGTTTGCTTGCCAGCGGTTCACTTCATTCAGCAGTAGGCGGCCGGCCGGGCGCATGCGAGTTTGCTTGCCAGCGGTTCATTCAGCAGCGGGCGGCCAGCTGGGCGCCCGTAGGTAGATACTTGCAAGCATAGTTTATGGCTCTAGTAGTACAGAGAGGGTCGTGCTCCTGCAGTGGAGACAAAAAGACCTGATGATATATATATATATATATATATATATATAGTTTACGCTCGACGATTTACGGTGAGGTGCCAAGTGGTAAGTATTTATATATTAATGTAGTTTTTATTTACAAGTGTGTAAATTATATGCATAGTAATTATATATAAATATTATTTTCGTACCACTTGCTCAAAAAAGTCACATTCTATGACACAAAAAGCGAACATAACAAAAGTCATTTTTAATCTGTTAAAAACAGGCAAAGTAAAATGTACTGAATTTCATTCATCTTCTAGAGGGAGAATGTGATTGTGTGTGTTAGAAATACTTACCGAAATTTATACTGAATTGAAATAATTTCTATATCGTTAAGCGTAAAAAAATAACGATTTTGAATCGACAACATGTATCCACAAAACCCACAAAACCACTTAAATTTCATAAAATAAACAACTAAATCAAGTCATATCATTGTTTGTTTACACCAGCTGTTTAGTTTTCCAAAAAGAAAAAGCAAAGGGCCATTTGAGTCTCACTCATACAGCCAAGTTTTCTGCGTAACTATATTTATTTACAACGTAAAACAATTTGTATTTTTTATGACTGAATATAAATTGATTAAAGTCCGTAGTAAACAAGGACCTTATAGTTTCGCCATATCTATCTGTCTGTCCGTCCGCGGTGTAGCTGCCATACAAGTAAAGAGGGAGTAAATTTTTTTTCTCGACAAATACATTTTGTGACATATCGTTGAATAGGTCTTTTAAAAATAATGTGAGTTTGTGAATACCATTTTTCGATTAATGAAATATTTAAATTACCATTAATTATTATTATAATTATAATAATATTTATATAAAATATCTTAATATTATTATAATTATAATAATATTAAGATTCATCGTCATCCGAGCGTATTCCCTGTTGCATTCTTAGCCGTACGTAAAGCTTCCGAGACCGGGGTCCGCTGCCTAATCTATGTCATTTTGACGAGGGTACTAGTTTTTATTCTTAGGAATAAGGTTAAAAAATTGCCAACAAAAAACGCTCGGGTGAAAAAAAAGAAATGCCAAAATACCTTTGAACGCGACTGTATGACAACGTTTTAGGTATAAGACGTCCAATAAAGAAGGTCATCGATATGTATGAAACCGCCGCTTTTTTGTAGTCATTCGAATTTGGTCGGGTTATCGGCCCTTGTTTCCAGGTTTTGTTTTTTGTTCATAACTTTTTACATACGAAACATTTCTAGCTGAAAATTCGCAATGCGTTATTCGACTGTAGGTACTAATTTTTAGTTCATACCCGCACGTCTTGCGTTGATCCGTTTTCTTGTATGTTGACCGTCAAAATTATGATAGGATAATTTTGATTTTTGTAATATTATTTGATAACTGATGTACCTACACTTCCCAATTTTTTTATGGATTTAATAGGAGTCGAGATGGACCGAATACAGTTTTTAGTGAGCTTATACGTTTTCTCTTAACGGCGCTGCGAATTTTTTTTTGTATTTCAAAAAAAGCGCGATTACTCGAAAATTATAAATATTTTCTTAAATATAATTATGTGTGCCATTAGCACAAATCAAGAGCTACTCATGTGAAATTATTCTACATGCGCACATGTAACAGTTTTAGAGCACAACGATTTCGCTAAACGTTACTCCAGCAGGAAACTCGATATCTTAAAAACCTGAACCGTCACATATTCCATATTCGCCGCACATACATTCACAAATATAAGCTATCTGACCATGCACATTGTTTCTCCTTTCGATCAGTAGTTTAGAATTTTCCTGCTGGAACAACTTTACCCTAGCAGGAACCGTTTTTTCCATTTTTTTTCCAAAACGACAACCCCCACAAATTATTTTTGCCGGGCACATTTACAGCATATTGGGTACTAATTATATATTCCACTCATATCTCCCTAGGAGCTACTTTCTAGGTAGAGTAACGCACACAGTTTCTTGCAGTCAAATAGCGCTCTTAATATCAGTTTTCTGCAAATAAATAATCTAAAATTACAATTAAAATGGATACGATCAATGACAAGTGACATTGTTTTATGACGTTTTATTCTATTAACAATATAATATATCAAACATGCATACTACTAATACTAACTTACGGGTGCCAGCCAAACCGGGGCATGTACGAAAAAAGCACAACAACAACTAACCACATGTCAAAGGGCCATGGAAAGGTTATAGGGAGTATGCTAGGGTTTACAAAAAGAGACAGGAAAAGAGCTGAGGACATAAGACGCATAACAAAGGTTGAAGATGCACCAACAAAAACTAGAAAACTTAAATGGAGATGGACAGGCCACATGCTCAGAGAGAATAAAAATAAATGGACCAAGGATTTAACGGAATGGACACCTAGGTTCCAAACAAAAAGGAAAAAGGGAAGACAAAAGAAGCGGTGGTCTGATGACATAAAAAAGATTGGGGGCCCATTATGGCAGAGAACGGCAAGATCTGGGGAGGCTTGGAAGAAGCTGGAGGAGGCCTTTGTGTCCCAAAACACGCCAACCACAGTTGGCAAATAGAGGCTAATAAATAAATAAATAAAATTCTATTAACAATACCAAATAATTTATTTGTGTAGATTGGTTTGTGCACACCTCTGCTATTCATCCAGCTATGTAGCTTTCTTTTGAATGTGTTAGTGAAGTTCATTGGTGTCAGATGTTTGGCTTGCCATGAATACCTGACCTTATATCCTATTTCCACTAAAGTTTAGGGTCAGTTCGACATAACACTATTTTTCGCATTTTAATCTGTAGGTCATCATCATCATATCAGCCACATGAAGTCCACTGCTGGACATAGGCGTCCCCTATGATTTTCCAAAACGATCGATCGGAAGTGGCCTGCATCCAGCGCCTTCCTGCAACCTTGCACAGGTTGTCTGACCAATAAGCAAGTGTCCTACGCTGCGCTTGCCGGTACGTGGCCGCCATTCGAGAACCTTTCTGCCCCATCTGCCATCGGTTCTTCGCGCTATGTGTTAAATGTCAGTGACCTTCTATAAATTTCCTAATTTCTGACTCGATCGCGTAGAGAAACACCGAACATAGTCCACTCCATAGCCCGTTATGAGACCTTAAGCCTTCTTATAAGACCCATAGTAAGGGAACAAGTTTCAGAGCCATAAATCTTTCTTTAAATGTAGGTAGTTCTTTTGTTTTCCATCATTCCATAAACAGGCAGGTTGACTGGAACATAAATCTACATGGAATAACTCCACTTTTTAAAATTTCGTATACTATACATTTATGTTTTTAGTACAGTAATGATGTACAACAAACAAGTATTTTTTGTTTCTCAGATAGATTTTGGCGAGTCAAACGAGATAGACTTCGGTTCAATCGACACCGGTGCGATAGACTTCGGCGACGGTGACGGCGCCGCTGAGATAGACTGGGGGAACATCGGCGAGGCGCCCGTCGACAATGTGGTAAAAATACTTCGCTTAGAACTGAAAGATACCTAACCTATTCGTTCAAAAAATCATAAAATAATATTTTCTTAATCAGTTATTAGTGAGTTTGTTTACCTATTTGAGAAGTGAAGACTTTTTTATGCAATGGATAGATAAAACAAGAGCTACTTAAGAGTTCCCTTACCCTAGACCAAACTACATAAGGATACGTCTGGGGTAAGGCGATTCTTAAGTTAGTGGCGTTATACCTACTTTATTAAGTAGGTATTCCTCATTCAGACGTGATCACTATCAGACCAAATCAAGAAGACATTATCCTATCTGAAAATATCCACTTGATTTGGTTGGATAATGGTTTAAACCTAGTAACAAAGTTAGTCTGCATTTTATAATAAGACGGATTAAGTTTTACTTTTATCATTAATTCCAACAGGACTTGTCCGCAAATATAGCGGACATATCTTTGGAAGAATCTGGCATCGTAGTGGAGGAGCAGGGGGTGTTAGGGGGGGTGGCGCGGGGGAAGGACGCTCTCACTCTGCTGGACAACCCCGCCACCAGGAACCAGGTCATCGACCAGCTGCTAGAGGTATGTCAGTTATTATCATAGGTTCTAGCGATTGTTTAATACAACGTGGGAGGGACATCCGTAATAAATCGAACTACAGTCTGTACTAGATCACTATAATATAATAAACAACACTACATAGTATACAAGAGGCATACGAGATGGCGCCAGTAGTATCCTACATCTCGATCTCAGAGTTCTGGTTGCAACTACCTATAAGTACAACTTTTGACAATACAACTTCCGAGCCGCGGTTCTCCGCGTAACGCCATGCCTGGCGGGAAGATCTTCCCTTTGTCGAGCATATCATCTCGCTCCCGCTCTCATTAAAATTATCTCACACTAGAGGCAGCGCGCGGCTTCGCCCGCGTTAACCACGCGAGTGAAGTCGCGGGCGTGATGTAATATAAGCCTATAGCCTTCCTCGATAAACGACCTATCTAATACCGAAAGAATTTTTCAAATCGGACCAGTGGTTTCTGAGATTAGCGCGTTCAAACAAACAAACAAACAAACAAACAAACAAACAAACAAACTCTTCAGCTTTATATATTAGTATGAATATGGATTAGATTAGCAACGAGAGCCTTGAAGGAAAAAAAGTAAGAAAAGTATATGATCAGATGATTATCATCACTAGTCCAGGCGAGATTGTCAAATATGCGTTTTAACATGGGATTTTCGCGTAGCGCAAAGGCTTCCTTTAGGCCCAAAAGATGTAATATTAAACATTAATTTTGTTTTCAGCTGGAGTCGTTCCTCAAAATGCGTCTATACGAGACCAATACATCCGAGACACAGAGTTTCTCCCTCATCCAACAGCTGCCCACAGAGAGCACGGCTGCTCTGACGGCCATGTTGGACTCCGTACAAGTCGCCTCTAGTCGGATGACGGCGCCGGAGGTCAACCATTTGCACAACGTGAAGCATTCGCCCAGGTAATATCCGGTTCTCGTTCCGTTCCGCGTTCAGGTAGTTCCAGTTCCGCTTCCCTTACACAAATGTGGCAAGACAGTCTAGGCTCTAGAGAAACCTCTCTCACCTCTCAATCTCTTTCTCTCTTTTGAATACTTGACATTGAAAGAACGGGACAAAACATATTTGAACTAAAATAGGTTTAGCAAACCTTTGTAATTTTTTATGAATAATGGGGTAAGGAGACACAGCGCTGCTCTAATATCTAGCAGTTGACTACAGGCCATTTGGACTCCGTGCAAGTCGCCTCCAACCGACTGACGGCGCCGCATGCAACGTAAAGCATTCGCCCAGAAGTTTTTAAACGCGGAGTCACCTAAACAAATGCTATGTCATACAAAAAGCCGCTCGTTTAGTGACTTCACGTTTGAAAAATGGCACCGCAGGTAATATCCGGTTCTCGTCCCTTATTGACCCGTTTCATGTTATAAAAAGCGTTTAGACTCGCGGTCAGGTTTCAGTTCCGGTTCCAGTTCCGCGAATGGAAACTATAGCTGGAATTGAATAGGGAACCGGAACGAGTAATGGAACGAACACGAACCTTCTCATTCCATTACTCGTCCAGGTTCCCGATTCAGTTTCAGTTCTAGTTTCCGCACGCAGACCCATTTCGTTTGAAATTCTCATTCCCTAAATTGTTTCTCAGATACGTAGACGTGCTGACTGGCCAGCTGAAGCAGAAGTTGGCGCTCTGCGACAAACTCTCCAAGCTCGCGAGCCGCGCGGCCGAGCAGAGCAGCGCGGCGAACGTTCGCGCGACGCAGCTGCGGCCCGCGCTCGTTCGGCTCGTCGACAGGACGAGGGAGCTACAGGCACAGGTACTACAAAAGGAAGGTTATGATTTTACGTCGCTATGTGTGGATGTTATCTGTTACCTCGTATCTTCAAGGACCCTTGATATGTAAGGTATCGTAAAGTGGTTGTTGTCCGATGGTTTCTAGGCTATGTGACGTTACATCACATAATTAATATAAGTATTACATACAGTACGGAATCTCCCAAGGTCCCAAGGTCCCTGAGGTTCGTCGAGGCAGCCAGGCGCCCGAAGCCTACCTCTCAACAACAGGGAGGTGCGTGGGCGGGGACGGGAATCGGGAACGCATATTGCGCGGGACTGTTTTCATATTAGTTCTGTGGTCACACTAAATTCTATACGGCCATAAAGTAATTTAAAAAAAAACTTAAGTCATACACATCATCAAACCCGTGACGTCCATGAGCCTTATTTAATAACTTAAGTACTAACGGCCTAAGATATCTTACACTGTGGCCATCAGCATTATTTTTGTGTTTTTTTATTGTTAAAAACCGATTTTTAATAATAGTGATCAGTGCCACATAAGATTTGAGAGTAGTCACGTGACATCAATATAAGTTTATGAGCGAAAGTTGTTTGCTATCATGTAACATGTACTAAACTTGCACTACTAAAAAGGAATTTATACATTATAGATTAGGGTGAATTACACTACTAATGACAGAAATTATAAACGTCCAGTACGAAAAATGTCCAGTACAAACAAAAAAAAACAAAAAAAAAGTCCGACACGATATATGACCAATACGAAAAAGACCAAAACGAAAAATTACAAATACGAAAAATATCCGATACGAATAATGTCCAATACGAAAAATGTTCAATACGAAAAATGCCCAATACGAAAAATTACCAAAACGAAAATTGACCGGTCTTCAATGTACCATTTTGGTAGATATTCCAAATATCATTTACATAATCGTGTATATGCACGGCTTGGCGTGATTAGGTACTTATGTTGCATCTTATTGATTGACACAGTTTAGACACGTATGGCGATGAATTCTTTGTTTCGTGAGTACCTATACAGGTCTAGGTTCATCTGTTCCCTTGATCGACTTTTGAAATTAATGCGAAAGGAGAAACAGCTATCGTATTCTACGTTGTATTGCATTAAAAATTATGAAAATAATAAATACCTAATATAGGGATAAATTACTCTGATTGAGCTAGCCCCAAAGTAAATTCGAGACTTGTGTTATGGGATAGGATGGGTATAATTACTCAACGATACTATATTTTATAACAAATACAAATATAGATAAACATCCAAGACCCAGGACGATTTAGAAAAGGTTATTTTCCAACTAGCCTTGATCGGGGATCGAACCCTAGTCCTCTGAGTGGCGGACTAGCGTGGTGACCACTACGCCATGGAGGTCGTCATACGTGATTGTATGTATTTATGTATAAAAAAGAGCTACTATGCTACTATGTATCAGCGTAGGAATGACGAAACTTTTGCTTGAGCTATCTTTATGTATCTGACGTCAACAGCTATTACGAAATCAAAAGAAAAAACAAGAGATACAAATATCCAAAGATAAATAAATGATTGATTTTGACTTTTTATTTCATTTTCAGATCGAAGCTGACATATCCAAGAAATACAAAGGAAGACCTGTAAATATCATTGGTGGGGTTAAGTTTTTGTAAATACGTAGGTATTTTGTAAGTACATAACAAATATATATTTTGTTGACACGATGAATATAATTATAATGACATTTATATTTAAAATTGTTTTATTGTTTCTAGATCATTTTACCAAGATTTTTCATTCATTTTAACTGACTTAAAAAAAGAGGAGGTTATCAATATGTTGGAATCTTTTTTTTTTTTTATGTATGTTCAGCGATTACTCATATACGCCTAGACCAATTTGGGAAATTTAATTTATGTTTGAATGGGCATACTTGTATAATATAATATAAAATATAATATTCTCGTAGAAATTTTATAAAAATCGCGTTGTCAGGTTGGTCCTGAAGTCGATCTTTAGTTTAAAAAAAAATTATAGCGCAAACATTTCTTTTATATTTGCCGCCAAGTCGAGTTACCAATGGCATAGTCGTAGCACAGTCGTCTCGAATTCATTCGAGCATTTTTATCACCCGTTAACTTATAGAAGAAGGTAGAAGCCTAAATATTTTGCAGTGACCTAGAGAACGTACTACATCTAGTTAAAATCCCGAAGACCTACAACATTTTTTAGGTAGGTACACCTATTTATTCTACGTCCTGCTGCTGTAGCAGAATGCCCGAGAAATGGGTAGTGTTGTAAAAAACTCGAGTCTAAGAGTCTACATTTGCAAACTCGACTTAATTTTGCATGCGTGCTAGACTAAGACATTCACAAGTCAGAGTCAGTCAAGTCGAGCACGAGTCGTTGGAGCCCAGACTCGGAGTCGAATAAAAACTCAAGTTTAAGGGTCCCCCGACCCTAGACCAAAATACAACTTTCCATACAAACGTAGTCTACGTTTTATTTCAAAACGACATGTCCGATTTGAGCAAAATTTTGTAATTTCAAAGATATTGCAATTATCTAGGTTTATATTTAGTTTTCGACAGTAAAAATATGAACTTGAAATAGAATATAGTGTTTTATATCATTTTTGACCATTAGTATGGGAAACTTCTAAATCGTTATATTTTCTTTCCAGTTCATAATTTTACTATAGGAATCCAGTTATAACCCTAGATAATTGCAATTTCTTTACAATTACCAATTTTTACCGGAATCTGACATGTGGTTTCAAAATTAAACGTGTACTACGTTTGTATGGAGAAGTCTAGGGTCGCCGGACTCTTAATAAGAACTTCGAGTCGCAGAACCAACTCGAGTTCGAATACAAAACTAGAAGCAACTTCAACTCAACTAACTGTCACTACAAATTATACAAAGCATTACAACCATTCAAAACTTTATTTAAGTAATATTATTGATAGGTATTACTACAAATAACAATATTTGTTATTAACTTTAATTAAACAATTAAATTTAATACTTCACTTGGAGAATGCCATATGGCATTAGGTCCGCCACTTGCACGTTTTTACTGTGCAATAAAGTTTAAATAAATAAAATAAAGAAATATTTTAAATTTATTTCCGAATATTTACTATCAAGTAGCTAGGTACTATTAGGTCTATTGGGATAACATAATACAAGGTTAACATTACTTAGCACCCACTAAACAGGTGTAAACACACAACCAAAACAAATATAAATATGCTACCTCGTTAGAGGACAACAAATATGTACTTTGCCTTTTAGAACTATACTTACCTGTTGCAATTGCATCACTAGAGCTATTGAGTGCTGTTGAAGCGTTTGCGCATTTGGTTTGATTCATTATGAAAAAGGAAGGTTACGTTTGTTTTTCGTGTAAGTGGCCAACACTGGAGTTGGATTTTTGAAGCTGCCTAGGCAAAGTCTAAAAGTCAAAGTCAAAAATCATTTATTTTTCTTTGGGTATTTATGTCATTTGATAATTGTCATTCTATTTTTAAACACTTTCGGTATCGTAAATGTTGACGTCAGATCATTTACAGCTTAGTTTACTGCCGCTTCCTAAGCGCAAGTATAGAAGAAGCGGTAACAAGCTGTACTGCAGCATTTTCTCCAAAAACATCAACTAACAATTATACTGATATTAAAATTAATTATGTGAACTCATGAATACATTGTTATGGCATTTGGCATAGCTTGATGACTGCCATACAAATGTGTCAGCCGGGAGCGTGCCTTACGAAGGACGGAGGAGCTCGAGATTTTTTTATGCCACTTGTTGTCTTGGTCACCCACCCAAGTGCAGGCTAAGCCCGGGGCCATACCCAAATTTTCCGGGGTCCAGTGGCGCCGCCATTTAAATAAATCATTTAAAAGGAAACGGAGATATCATTTAAAATTGTGTCTTGGTCAAGTTCTAGATACCCATTCAAAGTATTTTTTAAACTACTTTTTGTAGTTTAAAGTGAGAACGTGAAGCTTTTCTACGCACATTTGCGAAAAACGGCCACTTTTCGCTAATGTGCGTAGAAAAGCTTCACGTTCGCACTTTAAATTATAAACAGTAGTTCATAAAATAGTTTTAAGGGTTATCTAGGGCTTGACCAAGACACAATTTTGAATGATATCTCCGTTTCCTTTTAAATGATTTATTTCAAATGGCGGCGCCACTGGACCCCGGAAAATTTGGGTATGGCCTTAACTAGCTCCAGCAAGTTTAACCCTTTCATCGCGAGATTTTATATCAGCTGTCGTGCCCCCAGCGCGAGACATGGTTAATCTAAAATACCTATATAAAACCAAAAACGTATATGGATACGTAAGTTATGTGCCGTACGAGCATTTTTTTTTTGTCGCAAATGTCCGACCTTCGCGTAATGGGCCCTAAAATGTTTGTCGCATATATGCGACGCTCGCTACGTACTCCTCGGGCCAACGAGACAGGTGAAAAAGAAGAAGGATGCGACCCAAATCTTGCATACATTACCTCGCGAGATTTTAGGTCGTCTTATGTAACAAAAGGTAGGTACTTAAAGACACCTACGTCTGAGAATCATTAATTCAGTCAACGTTTGTAATCAAATTACACAGATGTTGATTGGTTTGTCACAGTAATTATAGGGCAGTATATAAACTAATATTCAGTGAAACGTCTGCAGCTCGTAAAGAAAGGTATCAAGAGTAAGTTATTTTTTTATCTATTTATAGCAAGCTTATGAGCGTTTTGTAATAAGAAAGAAAGAAAGGAAAGCTTTATCCAGTTGTCTGTGCAAAACACCAGACACAATAGTAAAACAATGCATGTCGACCGGATTCCGGTCTGCTCACAGATGACAGGTTATTCGGCAATCAAAACCATTACAGCTTACATATAGATAAATACAATAAAGCGTACGACTGCGAATTGCCAAAAGAGCGACCAGCTCAGCTATGTGCTGTTGGTGGTTTTTCTTAGAGAAGTTTTAAGTAAAATTTTAATCCCAGAAGAAATTCTTAAATTCTGCTTTGAAGGAAATCGCGTTGTCGCATATTTCGCCGTATAAGTTAAGTACCTAATTTAACACTGGTCTTTATCTCTAACGACATTCAGGGCTTCAAGTAATGCCCAAATCAAATCAAATCAAAGTTTATTTGCTAACTACACTTAACTTGAATGAAGATGGATGTGATGTGAAAATTTAAGAAGGGAATGATACTCCGGCTATGTTTTTAGTAGTGTAAAGTTACCAGAAAATAAAAATTGTTCCATATAGGCATTTCACTTTATATTGTAATGGTTAATATTTTGTATAAAACAAAAGCATGAACTAAATGAAGATTATGACGCTAAAACAAAAAAAAAATACTAAAAATAAATCTTTTTGTGATAAGAAAAAAAATGGGATAAATAATGAAGCGGCAATTAGCATGTGAAATATAACTGTGAAAAAAAGTGGAAGTGTGGTGGGGACATATCATAAACTCTTTCGTATGCGCGAGACCTAATAGGCAGTGTATGACGTCAAGATCGAGATTTTCTTTTCCATTAGATTTTTAAAGGTCAATATCTAAAAATAATTGGGTAGATCACTGGGTCAAAAATAAATTAATTTGGTATTCGGTACAGTTCATAAAATATATCATCCCATAATAGTGTCACCTTTCATTGATCATATCAATTTCCAACATGATTTTAGATTTATCAATGCAGAAAAACTGATCTTAAGAGCGCTATATGACTTTAAAAAAGCCTGACGTCGCACTTTCGTAATTCATAAAAATTCCATACACAATGTTTGTTTTGACGTTTATAAGAAAGTATCGAATCTGATTGGACTTGTCATCTAGCGGATGCTTATAAGAATTACAGAACAGATAAAAACGTTACCTATTGATATGAATACAAAAAAAAAAAGATTTTAATACGGTATTGCCATGTACAAAAATGCTTAGATTATTTCAGATGTCTGTCCGTCGCTTAATACTATTCCTTGCGTGCGGCTTCTGCCTGCTACAGCTGTCGTCGGGCAAGAAATATAGCCCCAAGGCGTGCGCCAAAACCCTAAGGACTGCTGCTGACGAACTCCTGCGTCCGAAGAGCCTCCGGTCCGGCAACAACCAAAAAGAGGCCGAGAAGTGCAAAACCATATACATACCTAAAACCTACAGTTATTATTGGTACCCTTATTATTGGTACTACCCGTATTATTATTATTATTGGGGCTAATAAATGTGGAGATGTAAATAAATCAGTGTAGGTACTTACAATAGAATTTTGTTTTACCTTATCGCGCTTGTTACTTTACTATTATTATGATAGTGTACTGCTGGTCACGACAAGATCATGAAGTGTCCGGTTAAATCCAAACTCCCTTTACCTTACCCTTCGCCTACTAGTAAGAGAAGTTTTCCGGAGACCAGTGCTGCCCCATTTGAAATAACTCATTTTAAATGATGAATGATATAATTTAAAATTTTGAACCCTAGATAACCTTTCAAGCGATTTTATGAACTACTGTTTATAGTTTAAAGTGAGAACGTGAAGCTTTTCTACGCACATTAGTCGTAGAAAAGCTTATGTTCTCACTATAGTAGATACAAAAGTTTAAAAGGTTATCTTATAAAACAATTTGATAGGTAGGTATATTTGATCATTTTTCAAATCCAAATCCAAAGGGGGGGGGGGGGGGCGCACACTGGAACCCGGAAAATTCAGGTAGCCCCGCAAGCAAGCAAGCAATAAAAACATTTGTTTAGTGCAATCGTTCATATGTTTGCTAAACTGTGTTAGCGCGCATACAAAGGTGGCAGCAGCTCTTGAAAAGGCTCGGCCTTTGTGGCGCGCTGACACTATGCACACCTTTTTAGCGAACATTAATCCTGCCACGGACCATGTACAGAGCCTAAGACTTGTGTACCACCTACCTTCTTTTAAGTACTTACATGAATGCAAATAAATAATTTGATTTAATTTGGACGAATTATTGACCGAGCTAGCGAAGCGCCTCAGCTTCGAGATTAGCCAAAAATTCTTTTGTCCGTCTGTCTGTTCTCGCCCACAGGTCGCATTTCTTAACCGATTCTCATTAAATTTTGTAAGCAGGTTCAGCAACTAAATAGTTTTTTTTTGTCGAGCCAGTATATCGAAATTTTTCAAAATGGCGGAAATATGGGGGTTTAGAATTTTAAAACTGTCATATATCCGCCATTTCAAAATATTTTCAAATGTCATTAGAATTTTTTGTTGCCATTATAAAAACGCATTTTTTTATTTGATCTACCTTTTTAGGGTTCCGTACCCAAAGGGTAAAAACGGGACCCTACTAAGGCTGTATCTCAAGAACCGCAATAGCTAGACAGTTGAAAGTTTCACAAATTATGTATTTCTTTTGCCACTATAATAACAAATACTAAAAACTAAATAAAATTAATATTTAAGGGGGGCCTCACATACAACAAACCCGATTTTTTATAGATAATGGTACGGAACCCTTAGTGCGCGAATTCGATTCGCACTTGGCCAGTTATTTATTTTACGTTATACTTGAACGGGTTTAGGGTGACTCGCGAAGTCTAGCTAACTGAGCCGTCACGGATATACAATACAAATTTTCTTACAAAATATACTGAAACTATTTAAGGGTGAATTCAGTCCGGGTTACTGAACAACTTCCTTAAAAATGTCTCCCGTGGGAATCAAACCCGCGACTTCAGAGTTACAAGGCCAATGTCTTGACCACTATTTTTAAGAAAAGAAGAAAATTGACAAACATTTGTTGCGTACATTCAATACCATATAGCTCACAAAAAAAAAACAATAATTAGATGTCGCAACAAAAATTTTAAAACTCGTAGAACTCGCTATGGTTATTCTTTCATAAGTTAAGGCTCGCGAGGTCTACTGTTCATACAGAACTACTAGTTTAATAAGTAGTAGACAAAGGACACCTAACTAAGTAATACGTACTAACCTGCAATAGGGTCGACGTCAGACGTCATTGTCAAAATCTGCGTACCCCACATAGATCTAGTAAAAAAAATTCTATGTCTATGGTACCCCATATACGTATTGGACCCTACATTTTGGTATAACAACTAGTGAATCGATTTTGAAAAAAATTTTAAGGGACCAAACCGGAAGTAAGTATCCTTTCAAATTAAAAAAAAAACAAAACAACAAATAAAAAAAGTTCCAAGATTAAAAAAAGGTCAAATAACAAGAGTTTCGAGACAGGCATTACAAACGGTTAAAAATACCTATAATGTTTTTTAAATATCCTGACATTGGTCCCATAGGAAAAGTATCCTTTAAAATACAAGAAGTTTACTCGTATGTTTGTTACATTTACTAACAAGGTACCTATATTAATTGATTTTCATCCAGTTTTTATTAGTATTTTCCGGAAAAGGCTACTGTTCAAAAACGGAAGGATAGGTATGTAGTAAAAACAAAAATCAGAACATTATTTTGTGGTACTATTTATTTACTTAACCCCAATACCAGTAATAAGGATACCAGTACCAGTAAGTCGGATACCACCAGTACGTTACAAGAGGCACAACGGCAGCCCCCCCTTCGCCTTTCTCACCATCTGGGGGATCGCCCAATACGTATTTTATACAGTTAAATGCTTCTGTATCCTGCTTTCTCTCTTCTTCCGTCTTGTTTGCTCCCTCTCTGAGTATTTTATTGCATTGCTGTTTAGTCGGGGCACCTTTGCAGGTACAAAACAGCAAGACGAGAGTGCATAATAACAGAGTTACAAAATTTATGAGTGCTGTTGCCATCTGTAAAAACAAACACAACAATAAGAGACGACAACCCTTAGATGATTCAACCAGATATAGTTTTAAAAACTAAACGACTACAGAAGATTCTTGCTGTAAAGTATGTTTATCCATCAGTAAATGAATGCAAGCACAGTAGGGGGAAAAGCTAGTAATGTAAGTATATATTTTTACATTGTGCTAATTGGGAGGTATTGTTGGAAGGGTCTTGGCCCTTCCAACAATACTTAATTTTTAAGTTTTTTATTGTGTTAACTTTATGTACAAATACAATTGTAGGTAGTAATGGCGGACTTAAAGTATAAGGCCTTTGCCAAGGTAATTGTCAAGGTATCATGGATATCTTCGAAGATACGAGGTGTTCCCTCGTGAAACATACATAAATTACATACATACCGGGAAAACACATAACCCTCGATTTGGCGTGGTACTAAAAATACTGGACCCATATTTTTCAGTTTATCAAAAAAGTTAAAATTCACAAAGATACGCAACAGCATCTTACTCCAGAGTACGGGCTTGTGACCAGTGAGGAGCACTATGTAAACATCCTAATAAGCCGTGATGTCATGCGAAATTTAAATGAGCTGTATCTTCATTCATATTTTTTTCTCGAAAAAAAAAATACATGTACAATATTTTTTATGTAACCAATAAGCCAAAATTATTAGACCCTAGTAGACAACGTCTACTATAAAGTACTCGTCAAGACAAAGCGAGTCCTAGGTACTCAATGATGTTATGTTGTTTTATAACTGAGATCTATCGAATATCTCCCAGCTTCATCATCAGAACAACTTATTGACTCTGTAATATTGTATTGTCATCTGACCTTGGTACACAAGTATGCAAAAAAGGCTATTTCACTATGTATGTTTTTGGTTAATCTTAATAAATAAAACAAAGTCGTGTCGTTACACTATAAGTCAAGAACGGGGCTGGACCGATTGAAATGAAATTTGGCATGGATATCGTTTAAGACTCGGGATTATATTGGGGACATAGGATAGTTTTTATTCCGAAATTACTACGGGAAGCGGAGCTTGCGGGCACAGCTAGTGTTAGCTTATATAAAAAAATAACCGGCCAAGTGCGAATCGGATTCGCGCACTAAGGGTTCCGTACCATTATCTATAAAAAATCGCCTTTGTTGTATGGGAGCCCGCCTTAAATATTTATTTTATTTTGTTTTTAGTATTTGTTGTTATAGCGGCAACAGAAATACATAATTTGTGAAAATTTCAACAGTCTAACTATCGCGGTTCTTGAGATACAGCCTGGTGTCAGACAGACGGACAGACAGCGAAGTCTTAGTAATAGGGTCCCGTTTTTACCCTTTGGGTACGGAACCCTAAAAATAGCACTATATTTTTTTTTAAACAGCAAGTACACTTAATTAAGACGATTGTATAGCTGTTTTTCATACAAAAGCGTAACGTTTCCCCGTATCTGTATCCAAAATGTGACCTTGAAAACTAAGTTTTACTAGGACGCTGCCTGCCCATTCCCGAAAATATGAGCAGGTATATAGTGTCATTAACAAACTTACCTTTTTTATGTAAGTAGAGTCTTAATAACGTTACTAATTAATGCAAATCGTTTTGCCCTATATAATATTATTTAGTAATCTAAAGCTCCAGATAGTGCAACCTAATTTCTTGCCAGTCTTCTTATCGTGTGTGTTAGTGACTAACACTAGTGTCAGAGTTTTTAAACCGCCTTAAAGGCCTCTGACATGGTTTTTATGTAACGATCAATGTCAAAGACAGTGACCGGGACCGACGGCTTAACGTGCCCTCCGAAGCACGGATCATCTTACTTATCAGACATTCAGGTGATCAGCCTGCAATGTCCTAACCAAACTAGGACAACAACACAAAGTCGTTGCCCCCGCTGGGAATCGAACTCGCGACCTCCGGGTATGAGCCAAACGCTCTAACCACTACACCACGAAGGCAGTTTTACGGAGGTAGTTGTCTTGCCAGTAAGCTAAAGATAATTCTAAATGAAACATTAGCCATACAATAAAAGCCATATCAATCATACTTCAATATATGCAACAGGCAAAAAGCTTGGACAGTAATTTGATTATAAAAATTCTACGTGTTATCAGGATTTTTTTATGTAATGTTAAACATTACACCGGAAGTGACGACACATAGCAATCAAAGTTTACATTTTTCCTATGCCTGCACTAAAAAAACAATGACATCTGTCAACTGTCAATGTCTCCTGTTCAAATTACCGTCGTGACAGTGACGATAAAATACGGTGGTGCCATTTTTGAAACGCGAAGTAACTGAACGAACTGTTTTTTGTATGGAAAAACCATTTGTTTAGGTCACATCACGTTTCAGAAATGGCACTCCAGTACAGTACTGAAAGTGAAAATTGCCAACTTTCCTCAAAATAACTTCATCGTGACGTCACTTCCTCAAAAAGCTTGACCTTGCTTGCAAATGAAGGTCATGTGGATTTTCGCAAATATCTAACTATGTAAGACCTTATTTTAAAATCTGATTAGAGAAAGCTTTGCCTAGAGGCTATTCCTCGAAACGGATTGCAAATTAGATTATTTTTTAATTACTTGAAATTGGGCTCTAAACGTCTTTATGTCAACTCTTCTTAATAGTTATTGGGACATCCAACCTCCAGCTTAGGGTTACCATTGACCACATTATGTACAGGGGTTCATAATATGGTCAGAAGGTAATAACGGTTCAGATGATAGGAATAAGTAACTCCACCTTCTTGGTCGGTGTATATGTAAATAAGGTAACTATTTCGCTGTAGCTAACTTTTATAAAAAAGTACATACATAAATAAAATATAAGGTCTAAAAATATATACTGGAACTATTTTAAGAGTGAATTCAGTTCATGATACTGACCAACTTTCCCTAAGGAACGTCTCGAAATATGAAAAGCAATTTGTGGCCTCCCATACTAGTTGACCTATCAGCAGATCCGAGTTTGTATGGAAAGCCAAAAATTATTTTTCATGTTTCGACTGTTCCTTGGGTAAAGTTGTTTACTACCATGGACTGAGTCCCATGCTGGTGTGGGAGAAATAAAAAAACTTAGAATGTACCCGCTGCTTCTCTTCCCACGCAGATCGTAAAAGCCGATCGAGGGAATGCGCAAAAATGCAAATCATGCTAACAGGCGATGCGGCTAGCAACCCATCACTGTATTGATTGCTTTTCATCTTCTCGCCCACTATGACGCTAAAAGTGGCTTTTGGGTCTTGCGGCCCTGGGCTCTGCATAGAACCGCAAGACCCAAAATGCTCTGTCTGCCCCATTAGGGATAAAGACGTGATAGTATGTATGTATGTATGTATGGACTGAATTCATTCTTAAAATAGTTTCATTATAATTTGTTAGACCTTATATAGATAGCATGAAATATAAATAAGCTTAAAATATTATACTTTAAATTACCCCATTAAACAAACTTACTTTATAATGATGTCTACGAGTAATTTAAACCACGAGCAAAGATGCGCGGGTAGACGGACGAGGACTCAATTCTTTGTAAACCGATAATTGGGAACTAATGTCAAATCAAAACAGTAAATTTGATTGCCTGCGTTCGCATTAAGTAGGTAATGGATTAGATATGGAAATAAAAGTAAACGATGTGTCTAATCCAATGGGAACGCTTGTCAAAGTACTAATTAGGAATTTGTTCCCAATTATCTTCTCCCTTTTTTAACCGACTTCCCGAAAAGGAGGGTGGTTATCAGTTCGTCGCGATTTTTTTTATGGACCTGAACCGATTTGTTCTTTTTTTTCTTTTTGTTTGAAAGGTAATACTTGCAAGGTGGTTCCATAGAAATTTTATCAAAATCGGTTGTGTAGTTTTAGGCTGAAGTTAGTAATTTAATAATACAAAAATATTCATATTGAAAACAAATTAGTGACCACCCGATTGCTCAACATGTGAAAGTAAGAAATGTAGAGTAACAC
The DNA here is from genome assembly GCA_963555685.1 of Acrobasis consociella. Lineage (NCBI taxonomy): Eukaryota > Metazoa > Arthropoda > Insecta > Lepidoptera > Pyralidae > Acrobasis > Acrobasis consociella. The sequence goes on from OY743116.1 coordinate 2,856,965, forward strand.
AAACAGTACAATGAGCTCCTGGGAGTACTTAGTTCAGCGGTGGAACTAAATTTTGATACGTATCGAGCAAATTGTCACACAATACACGTTTGTACACACTTGTACACGTTTCTCAGTGTGAAACGAAGCAACCGTAGATCAACGCATTTTACTGTCTGACATCATTGCACACTGAGAAACGTAGGTAATTTGAGGGGGGATACGTAGCAGTAGTGACATAGGGTGATAAGAGAAAAAAGTTAACAAAAATACATACATAGGTACAACATACAATACATATCTACTTACACAATACTATAACGTTTATCGTCAAACGGAAAAGTCACTTTTATGATTAAGAAGGTGGAAAAAGGAATACAAATAGTGATAGGTTGGTAGTAATTTTTGCCCTTTCGCTTGGTCAGCTTCAGTATCTGCGCGGGAAGGGAAGCAGCTGCGGTATATTCTGTTTTTGCTTTGCTCCCAGAACAGCTTGTAAGAAACAAAAACACTGATGTATTCACTCAATTTAATTTATTTACTTAGCCCCAATACCAATAATAATAAGGGTAGTACCATAAATACGGGTGAGGGTAGTGCCAATATATATAAACATCCTTATTTTCCTCACTCATTGACTGAGATTCGGACTCGGAGGATACGAGTATCTCTTTTTCATCACATTTCTTTGATTCAGAGTCGTCGGATACCTCTTTATCACATTTCTTTTTCTTTTCTTTCTTTTTTCCATTCTTTCCATTCTTTCCATTCTTTCCGTTCTTTCCATTCTTTCCATTCTTTTTTTCTTGTTTTTTCTTTGCAGGAGGATCGCCGAAAACGTATTTGATGCAATTATATGTATTTTTATCCTTTTTCTTGTCTGCTGTACTTCGCATTGCCATTTTTTTAAGTAATTTTTCGCATTCGGCTCGTCTCGACTTAGTTGTGCAGGTCATGCAGAATATCAAGATGAGGGCGCATGTCAACAGCGTTATGGAGGAAAGTCCCATCTGTATAAAAATAATAAATATTATTAAAAAAAAAACAACTTAGTCTTGTTTTTGCAATGTCAAATAAGAAAAAAAAGAGTGGTAGAGATAAAACATATTTAAACTAAAGTAGGTTTAACAAACTTAGATTTAATAAGATTAGAAAGTATTTTACAGTAAAAGATAACATTTGCTACGATTAAAATAAAAATTTAAGGAAGGAAATATATTTTGGGAATATGATAAAAATTCTTACTGTATAGGACAAAGTGATAAGTTTCACTTCTTCAGATCAAATCAAATCAGAGTCGCAGAATGGAAGACAGAAAAATAAAAAGATAATTGGAAAGAAATTCCTAATTAAAATTGATTAGATACATCGATAAGTAGATACGTACTTGTATCGTGTACCAGTAACCGTCTGATACCTATTTTCATTTCCGATAACAAATTTGATACCTTTCGATTTTAAGGATATACATACACACATGCCGTGTATGGTTTTGGCAGAGTAGAATAGGTCCACTCCAGATCCTGCCGTGGATACTTAGGAAATACAAGCTAAACAAAGCTTATAAACATCAATGAAACCTCTCCAACCCGTCTTGCCAGCGAGGAGAGTGCAGGCCAAAGTCCTCTAGCTGCTCTGGGCAAGTATGGCTCTAGTAGTACAGAGAGGGTCCTGCTTCTGCAGTGGAGACAAAAAGACCTGATGATGATGATGATGATGATGACATACACACATATACTATCACTTACTTACTCCCATGCTGGTCTGGGAGAAATAAAAAAACTTAGAATGTACCAGCTGCTTCTCTTCCAACGCAGATCGTAAAAGCCGATCGAGGGAATGGGCAAAAATGCAAATCATGTTAACAGGCGATGCGGCTAGCAACCCATCACTTTTTTGATTGCTTTTCCATCTTCTCGCCCACCATGACGCTAAAAGTGGCTTTTGGGTCTTGCGGCTCTGGGCTCTGCATAGAACCGCAAGACCCAAAATGCTCTGTCTGCCCCATTAGAGACGTGATAGTATGTATGTATGTATTACTTACTTAGGGCATTTGGGTCTTGCGTCCATATGCAGACAGGGTTCAGGGCCGCAAGACTCAAAAGCCACTTTTAGCGTGATGATGGGCGAGGTGGAAGGTATCAAAATAGTGATGGATTGCTTTCTTTCTCCCAGACCAGGATGGAAGGATATAGGATCACTTCATCAAAACGTTTTGTACAAACGTAAAACCTCGCGTCTTCTCTTTCAGGGATTGATCTAGAATAGACGAAAACCCCGGAACCTGTGGTGTTACTTTGTTTCGTCTACTCTATATCCATACCTGATAAAAGAAGACGCCTTGTGTGATTAAAAAAAATGATATTCTGCCCCACACAGATTATATTAGACGAATTTAATACGGTGTAGTCACGGGTGTAGTAGGTATTAGTAAGTATTCAAATAGGTAGTAAACAAAAAGGTATCAAATTGCTTACATTGCATTTCCTATTAAGAAATATGTAACATGAAATTCTTTAAAAGTATCAAATTAACATATTTTATAGGCGGCATCCCTTTGTAACTGGAGCCAGCAAGCAGCGTCCCTTTGTAATGGGAGCTTATTTACTCTTTATATAGTTAATTGATAAACATATGTAAACACTTAGTATTTTAGGAGGGTAACCGTTGAAATAATAAAGAGATAATTGGATAGTCGTATTATTCCATCACTGGTTGGCTTCGATCATCTCGTTGGTTTAACTTACATACCTATTTGTTACCTCTATATAAAATATATTATCGTTGAATTAGTAACCTATCCCCTATTAAAAGTCTCGAACTTACTCTTGGGCTGGCTGGCACAATATGTGTGATTTCTCATTATCAATTAGTTCGAACATTATATTCTTGGGTATTAAAGACAACTCAGACAACCAGGCTTTTTGATATCATCACATTCTACAACCCAGGGTTCCAGTGTACACAGCAAATAAGAGCATTAAAAATCAGTTTTATTTTTAATTCATTTTATTTATCCCCAATACCAGTAGAAATGAAATGGGTGGTACCAATAATAAAAATATGGGTAGAACCACCTCCGAGCACTACGAGTTTGTTCGGTGTTTAGTAAAAAATGTGCGATACAATTGATGGCTTTTATCTCGTCTTCCTTTCGGAAGCTGGCTGCAGGAATCCTGAGGAGTTCAGCGCATGAATTGAGACTTAGGTCTTGAGATTCTTGGCCATCACAGGGCAAAACGAACAAGTGTAGAGCGCATGCTGACAACAATATCACTGGTAGAAGAGACATCTGAAAAATCAAAAATATTTTTAATTCTACGGTAAGTACATGCGACATACATCGAAAATAATTGCATATGCACGTATTTTTTTATTTGCTATAATAAGGCGGTGTGCCTCATAACGCTATACATTCGTTTCTCATAGGCCGTGTAGTTTAATAATTTCCTTGTTTATTTTACGAGTAATTCTTGTATATTTATAAATTTCTGTGATCTCGAAAACGGCTCTAACGATTTCGCTGAAAATTTGTATATGGGGGTTTTCGGGGGTAAACAATCGATCTAGATTAGTTTTATGTTTGGGAAAACGCGTGATTTCGAGTTTTCATGCGTTTTTCTTTCCACGCAGAATATGGTCAATAATTTCGTCGCGCCGACCGCCTTGTTTTTAGCTCAGCGGTTAAGGATACCGACCGCTAGAAAGAGTGTTACGGGTTCGAATCCCACTCGGTGACTTACTTTTGTTTTTTTTTTTAAGTTTATGTATAATTTTTTATTTTGCATCGTTTTTAGACAAGTTTAAAAAAATTTAGTTAATGTTTGAGATGTAACCGAGCAAAGCTCGGTCGCCCAGGTACTATAAAATAAATAATGAAATTAACGAAAACTAAACTAATAACTTAAACTACTTATAAATAGAAAAGCCCTGGCAAATCGCTGCCCCGTGCCCCATATTTGCTTAATAAAATCCTTATTAACCACAGTAAACAAATACGAAAGAATTGATAAAATATCTTAGTCAGCGACGAACTTGTGATACAAAGTTTCGATTAGAAGAGAAATCCGACATGGACTGGTGACGTCACGTCCATGTCATCTATACATTTGGGGGTCCTGTTGTTTGACCAAAAGTCATTTGGCAAAATGACACTTGACAAACAACGTTTGGCAAAGAAATGGTTTCGCCAAATGATCATTTTACAACTAATCATTTTACAAATGAGTCAATTTACCAAATGATCATCACTTAAATTTACATTTTACAAAAAGATATTTCACAAATGAACATTTAGCAACTGAGTTTTCAGACAAAACTACTATTGGTCTAAAAACATGTGATAAAATGTATTATTTTACAAGTGTTTCGTTTAGTAATAAATCTAGTAATAAATATGGTTTAGGTCAAGACACGAGCGAGCGACTCAAGCTTAGGGCGAAAGTAACAAAGACACAAAAACTTCTTTGCCGTGGAGTATAGGTTAGGTTCGTTAGGTTTCCTGTGACCAAGACACGAGCGAGCGACTGAAGCTCAGGGCGAAAGTAACACAGACACAAAAACCACTTTGCCGTGGAGTGGAGTGTAGGTTAGGTTTGTTAGGTTTACTGTGACCGAGACACGAGCGAGCGAGCGACTCAAGCTTAGGGCGAAAGTAACACAGACACAAAAACCACTTTGCCGTGGAGGGTAGGGCTAGGCATCATTTGGACATATGATTATTATGGAAAAAAATATTATGAGATATTAAATTTATGAGACAAAATAGAGAACCACTAAATCGTGATGTTTGAAAAATGAAGTACTTTTTATGAAATAACATTTTATTACATGACATTTGGACAAATACTTAATTTGCGAAACATATTAGGTATTTGGTGAAATGATAAAAAGTCACTTGACATTTTATTATTTAACACATTTAACAAGTGTAGAGTTTGCTACGAGTAACTGATCATTTGCTAAGTGAGTTTTTGTAAGATGATACTTTTGTCAAATGTATCGTTTGCCAAATGAACATTTGGTGAAACGTTGTTTGTCAAATGATCATTTGTCAATCAAATTTTGGTCAAACATTAGTAATCCATACATTTGCTATTGAAAATAGCGTTTTAGCGAGAGAGATAGAAATATTTTGGTAAAATCGTTATATCTTGTTAATTTTTCAACCAATGCTCATTCTGTTTTCACTGTTAGTACTTTACTTTTGTAAATTTATGAAAAAAACTGGTTAGATTATACACATTTTTATCACGCATAGTAATAAAAATTATATAGGAACTGATTTATCAATCCTTTTTCAAATATCTATTCTAATCGATGAAAAAAAAGAAGTGTAATGTAATACACGAATTATAATACATTGAGAATAAGCATAATTATCAAACAGGCGATAAAATTGAAATAGCCATTGATGAATTTAGGAAAAAACACTTACCTATACTATACCTAAGAACCTTATGAGGTTGAGAAGTCTCGAAGAACTAAATTCTTAAACCTCAAAAGAAAGATTATGTAGGTATCATCGTAGTTTTAATTAAAAAGTTATCTCTACCGTGTCTACTACTAAAATGAACCTATTTCTCCAATCACAATTTTAATGATAAAATCACACGGTTCCAATTGCGATTTTTCGCAACTATCTTCTTCAGTTTTCAACTCTAGACAATCCAAAAGTTCAGTGTCTCTTGTGACACTGAATTTTTGGATTGTCTAGAGTGAATAGATACTTGTAAATCATTTAATACTTACATTGTTTATTATTGTTTTTCGTGAGTGTAAGTGGCCAACATGGTGTCAGATTTTTCAGGCAGCCTGAAGGCATCTGACATAGCTTGACGACTGCCATACAATGATGACAGCCGGTACCAACGGCTTATACGTACCTCCCAAAGGACGGAAAGAAAGAAAGAAAGAGAGAAAATCTTTATTCGGCAGATAAGATCTTATGTACTAGACTAGACTAGACTTATATCTAATAAGAGTGCCGAAAAGGTGGCCAGCTCGGCTCAGTTCCTAATACTCCTACATTTACTTTTATGTAATTTTATAGAAATGAATATTACTTTTGTGTTTTTGCTAACATTGTATTTGTTTACAATTACGGAGCAAGATAGTCTATTATTATATATAAGATACATGATCCCTATTTGTAGGTTTTCATGCTCAAGAAGTATATCTAAAGCGGGTTGTAATTTAAGAACGACCTTTTACTCCCTGATGGATCCCTTGAAGCAGGCGGAACGTGGCCCGTCAAACTTTATGTTGTACAGTGATTTTGGAAGCTAATCAATGTTACACTCGTAGGTAGACATTTAAAATGGGTGTGAGAAACATCATCATCATCATCATCGGGTCTTTTTTTTAATGTTTTTTTTTATTTCAACATGGCTTAAATCTCCACTTTAGTTGCTTTTGTCTCCACTGCAGAAGAAAGACCCTGTCTGTACTACCAGAGCCACACTTGGCCTGTCCAGCGAAAGGACTTGGCCTACACTCTTCTTGCTGGCCAGATGGGTTGGGGAGGTCTCATTGATGTTTATAAGCTTTGTTTAGCTTGTAATTCCTAAGTCGCCTTCTACGACATCCACGGGAAGACTTGGAGTAATCCTATTCTACTTTACCTTAAACTACACGGCCTATGAGAAACGAATGTAACAATTATTTATGCATATTTCACGATATACCTATACGACTATATATACTAACTTTAATGACTATAAGTTTAATTCTTTCTTTTTGTCTTTTTCAGTTACTTTCTGTTGTAGATACTAACCTCCCCAAAAGATTACTTTCTCAGCATCCCGTTGGTTGACTGGTAGAAAAGGCCCCTGGCCTTTACATGTATATGTATTGTTATGAAGTTGAATAAAAATTATAATAATACATATGTATTTACTTAGTTGTACATAATTTGTTGTCTAAAAAAGTCACTGACTGACTGAGAATGGCTTTAGCATTAAGTGCTTACCTGTTTTCTTTCTATTCAATTTCAGTTGTGACTCTTTCACTAATACTGCTGTCAGCATGCGGTCTATACTGCTAATGTTGTGCGATACCAAGCCCTGGGGAAGGCCCATGAGCCCCACGAGGTGTCCCAAGGCTTTCCGTAGAGCCCCTCGGAGCCTGCGCAGGAGCATCGTCCCTTAATACTATCCGTACGAGTATTACTGGTATTGGTGGGAATGAATAAATGAATTTAATTAAGAATTAGAATTGTTTATTGACGATCTACGTGGCGTAGTGGTCACCATATCAGTCCGCTACATAGAGGTTCCGGGTTCGATCCCCGGTCAGGGCAAGTTGGAAAATCGCCTTTTTCAAATTATCCTGGGTCTTGGATTTTTATCTATATAATATATAGTTGAGTAGTGTCCCATTACACTAGTTTCAAATTTATTTTGAAGCTAGTTTAATCTGTGTGATTTGTCCCTATATATTACGTCCGTAATTCCATATTAGAGTACGTTCTTTCAAAGTTGTATAATTACTTTAACACAAAATATTGTGTGTCATCATTATTTAAACTTCTACACAAAAAGATTCCCATTACCGCATTTGAAATTCAGATATTGACTAAATATTGTCATATTTTGACGTTTGTTAAATTACCCCATATATTACGTCTAATGGTCAAGCATTTGCCCTGTGACACGGAGGTCGTAGGTTCAAATCCCACATCATGGACTGAACTTGCTCCAAAAATGGAGTTTAAGAAGTAACCGTGTATATTTTGTTATCAATTATCAAAGTGTCTATAATTATTTTCCTTCACTTTCCACTAAACACATAAGATTACGCGAACTTCCCGGTTCCATTGTACGCAGCTGACCCTTCTTTCCCTGTGTCGTGAGACACGCGATATTCAATTATTTAATGACGATCCTCCGTTGTCTTACGACGCATTCTTGCGTGAAATAGGCACATATGCAAAATTAATACTTAGATATTATGTTTGTATATTTTTTAGCGGGCCATCTGTTGAATACACAGATTTTGATACGGCCCGAATTGATATTAGGCAGTCTGACATATGTTTATATGTGACTGCTTAAATTAGTGAAATAAACCTTCGTACAAACTCGATCAACCAATTGCTTGGGAAACTAATAAAAAATTTGGTAAAATTTCTTATTTCTGACAGGATAAGAGTTTGACCCTGAATTACCAAACGCTCCATAGACTTTTCTTTGCGGGTGACATAGTACAATACAGGAACACTATACTGAACTAGGAGGAAAAATATAGAAGGTGGGATGAAAAAAGGCCTACACTTATTTCTTATCCTCGAGTTTGGATCAGACGATGCGCCAGATTATTGCAGTAAAGTTTCACATAAAGTAGGACAGTTGTAATCATTGGTTAAAATTTTAGTAAAGTAACTGGCTGTTTCTCACAATGACCAATGTCAGATAAAGATTAAATCACGAAAGTGCGAAAACAATTAAAATTATTAGCACATAGTGTCGTGTCGTGTCATAACGTGGGAACTGGGAACGTGGTTGATTACCGAATATTATACAAGTTCGAGTTTTATTTATTTAGGTAGGTATGTAAAACGGGTTACAATCATTTACACAGATTATATATATACATACAATATTGAAAGACTAGCCCGCAGTCCAAAACAAAGAGCACGATTAAAAATTTAACTCTTTAAGATGCGACAAAACCCAGACACAATAGTAAGACAATGGAAGCCGGGTTGAATTCGTATACACAGCGGAAAAGGTATACATAATAATCAAATTACAATAAATTTTAAAATTAAATTGTAATATACATACATATACATATATGTAGAATGCTTTTAATTTCTTCTAAATCATTACTATCATCGTTTCAGTTTGATTTGCTAAGCGGTATTAAAAATAAATCAGAGCAAATAGAAATGGCTGGCTAATTTGCCTCCTTACTTAAGCTTAAAGGGCGATCATATAAGAACACTTTTATATGAGAACACACACTATATACACGTTCCCTAATGGGACTGTTAGAGCATTTAGGGTCTTGCGGTTCTAAACAGACAGAGTCTAGGGACATAAAACCTATAGGCCAAAGGCCATTTTTAGCGTGATGGTGTGAAAGAAGATGCAAAGCAAGCAATATAGTGATAGGTTGCTAGCATTATTTTTGCATATATTGCATAGCATCTCCCATGCTGGTCTGGGAGAAATAAAAAAACTTAGAATGTACCAGCTGCTTCTCTTCCCACGCAGATCGTAAAAGCCGATCGAGGGAATGGGCGAAAATGCAAATCATGTACAGGCGATGCGGCTAGCAACCCATCACTGTATTCTCGCCCACCATGACGCTAAAAGTGGCTTTTGGGTCTTGCGGCCCTGGGCTCTGCATAGAACCGCAAGGCCCAAAATGCTCTGTCTGCCCCATTAGGGATAAAGACGTGATAGTATGTATGTATGTAGTATGTTGCTAGCATTGCCTATTAACATGATTCGCATTTTCGCCCATTCCCTTGGTCTACTCTCGCGATCTGGGCGGAAAGAGAAGCAGCTGGCAATCTAACATTCTTCTTTTCTCCCAGTCCAGACCAGCTTTGAAGAAATTTGTATGAGAACGACGATCTTTGAGATTCTAGCATATGTCCTATAGGAAAAGTGGCGGAAATTTACAGGCGGAGTCCTCTACAGTCGTCGTACCCGGATCGGTCCTCTAACGACTTCCTTCTCCATGAATTCGTGTTATGCGTCTTCTTTTTCTAGTACGCCTCTTCATTACTGGATGTTGGCTCGTTGGCCATCAGCTTCCCCAAACTCCTCTGTATCCATCGCTAATTTCTCAATATTTATTTGCCAATCGATCATCGTTTTCCTCGCCTTCTCCCTATTTGGGGTCGGCTCTGTATGTCAACTCCCTCCACAGTTTTCTATCATTTAAAATATTTGTACTATTATTTATTTATTTACCAACTGATGTACACGGAAAATGTATACCGAGAATACATAAAAGTTGTATATAGGCTAGGCACTACTTATCTCAAAAGAGTAGGCCTGTGAGATTTTATTTATTTATTTAAACTTTATTGTACAAAATACAATTTGTATGGCACAATAGGCGGACTCAATGCTAAAAGTTAATACTGCACCTATATCGAAATATAACTATAACTTATTATTATTTAAACAAACATAAATTATAACATTTCTAATTAAATTAAAATTTAGGCATTAAAGTAAAATTTTTAGTTATAATCTAAATTAAAAAGTAAAACTACATTAAACTAAATTATAAACCTCATTAAAAATCACAGATTAATATATCATGTAAAAATATATTATCTATGTCAAAAATCGGCATGACGATATTAAACCAGATCCAGGTTATCGAGATAAGGTAGACCACATGAGGGCACTCTTTTTTCGTAATCACCTGCCGTTACGAGATCTTAATTATTGCATAACATGGCATCGTTAAATAACATCCAAATGGGTAATGCACGAGTGGCTATCCGCTTAATTCGTCCATTGTATCGCAAACAATGGATATTCTCAGCGCTCGATGCATGCGAAAGAAATAGGTTCTTATTTTGAGCTTGTCCCAGTCTCCCAGTGTCCCAGTAGACTTACCTAGTTTGTCCTACCAGTAGGTCAAGATAAGCGCTTTAATATAAAACGCAGAGTAACTTAAGAACATTCAGCCCCATTTGTCTCATTTTTAATACACATTGATTGTTTTACTATATATTGTATCCGAAGTGAAATCCCTTACTTGCTTGACTTAGAATGTACCAGCTGCTTCTCTTCCCGCGCGGATCGTAAAAGCCGATGGAGGGAATGGGCAAAAATGCGAATCATGTTAACAGGCGATGCGGCTAGCAACCCATCACTGTATTGATTGCTTTTCCATCTTCTCGCCCACCATGACGCTAAAAGTGGCTTTTGGGTCTTGCGGCCCTGGGTTCTGCATAGAGCCGCAAGACCCAAAATGCTCTGTCTGCCCCATTAGGGATAAAGACGTGATAGTATGTATGTATGTATGTATGTATGTGAAATCCCTGGCGGTCAAGCGGGTAAACATTATTCACTTATGTAAGTATACGGGAGAGACCAAAAGGCACTAATCTTGTCCAAGTCCATCCCTTTCGCATGCATCTAATGCGCTAGAAATCGCGAGTCACCCGAAACCCGTTAAAGTTAACCAGATATAAAAGTTGTTCAAACAAAAAAGTTGCAAGGGTAACAAATTTTATTTAAGACTTTTCTGAAAATTTTTAAAAATGGCTGATATATGATTTTGATTCTCATATTTCTGCCGTTTTAAAAAAAATCGTTAACTTGGCTCAAAGATCAGTTGAGAAATGCGACCTGTAGGCGAGAAAATTCGGAATTTGGACAGGAAAGAATTTAGGCCGATGCTGAAACGGACACCTTCGTTCGCTTCGGTTACTCGGTCAATAGGAATCACTAACATGTAGATTACCTTTAAAATGTGAAGTTCCTGCGGAATTGTAAACAAATGAATGTTGCATATCACAAAGCGATTTTGAATTTATAAATCTGTACATTTTAAGTAAAAACCAGTCTATTGTTTGAAATACAACATGTTTGATCAGTTTCGCTGTTATCAGAATCGAACCTTTCTACCCGACTGGCTCACAATGGCTACCCAATTCCCCATCATAGCATAAGGAGAGATTGAGATATCGGCCCACGTGAGATGATCAAAAACATTATTTGTGGAAAAGGTCAGCCAAACTTTGAGTTATAAAGTGATACAAATATCCAAAGATAAATAAATGATTTTGACTTTGACTTTGTTCATTGTGTTGACTTTCTGTAAAAAGTTGAAAATGATTTCTGCGATCATTTGGCAAAATTTATATACTAGGTAAACATTGGAATAAATGATATTAGTTACTTACACTTTATAAACAAATTGTGGCGATGAAAGACAACATTTAATAATGTGACAGAAATATGATCTGAGGTAATTTATTTATTTAACTTGTATGTCAGATTTTAGTTGCTTTTATAATTTAATTATTTGTTGAAATTGTTGTATTTTTAAATTGTGTGTTATTTTTTTTAATAAATAACAATTAATACCTAATGTATACAATTTTTGGAAAAACTCCCGGGTCCTGAATTTCTGCTGATATGGATACGTCAGCTCTACGCATATCAATTATGAGACTAATATCAAAACTTGACTGCAGCTTTATCATTAAATATTAAATAAAAACTAAATATAAAACTTGACTTACGATATTATGTAGAAAAAAGGACTACAGATTTTTTTTTTTTTTCAGATATCCCCGATAGCCACTTCTTGCTTATGACGTTCTTCAAATTTTGGCTGGCACACTCCTGTGTGTCTAAATCATAACAAAACAATAGAATACAATGTATCGAAAGATAACAATTATTTGTAGTAGCTATTCGAGTGCTGTCCTAATGAAGTCAGAAATCCTTTGAATTGTCGGTACAGTAGGACGCATATCGAACCAAATTTGTCGCAAACCGGACTCTACTTCAATTTATTACTTACTAATATTTTTTAATCGACTTAAAAAAATGGAGGTTATCATTCGTCGCGATATTTTTTTGTAGTATGTTCACCGATTATTCGAAGACGCCTGGACCGATTTGGAAAATTCTTTTTTTGTTTGAAACGGTATACTTACCCAAAGAAATTTTATCAAAATCGGTAGTGTAGTTTGGGGGTTAAGTCGGTTTTTAGTTTTATATTCATATTGATATATTACATCCTCTGTGGTCCAGTGTTAAAGGCGTTCGCCTTGTGATCCGAAGGTTGTGGGTTCGACACTGGGAAGCATACATACATACATACTATCACGTCTTTATCCCTAATGGGGCAGACAGATCATTTTGGGTCTTGCGGTTCTATGCAGAGCCCAGGGCCGCAAGACCCAAAAGCCACTTTTAGCGTCATGGTGGGCGAGAAGATGGAAAAGCAATCAATACAGTGATGGGTTGCTAGCCGCATCGCTTGTTAACATGATTTGCATTTTTGCCCATTCCCTCGATCGGCTTTTACGATCTGCGTGGGAAGAGAAGCAACTGGTACATTCTAAGTTTTTTTTTTATTTCTCCCAGACCAGCATGGTAGTTGCAACTGGGAAGCATACTTTGTGAAAAGTTATTTTCAGTCTGGTTAGGATATTGCAGGCTTGAATCTTCTGATTATTTGATGATTCCTTCCCGAACGCCATCTAGCGTTTGCTTCTTAAGCCTATCCAAGAATTGGTTCTGGTCTACCCTTTGGGTTAAGGAGATCAGAGCAGTCGCTCTGTGTAAAAACTAGTAACCTCGTCAAATCACCTAGGTTAGGTAGCGGACCCCGGGCTCTGAAGCGTTACCGCTGAGGATGCAACCGGGAATACGCTCGGATGATGATGAATATTGATATAATTTTTTATTGACAATTCTTCTCTTCTACTTCTTCAAAATAGGTTAACTATACATTTAGAGCATTTAACTTTTCGGTTTTATGGTCCAAATCTACGACAGTGGAATTAGATATTGAGTAAAACAAAATTGAATCAAATGTTTTATATTTACGAACATTTATAAGAGAGACTTATTCAAAATATTTATGTACATGACTTCATGTAACTTATATTTACAATTTTATCATATTACTAAGTTTTTGTTCATTAAATAATTTTACTCAATTTGAGTTTATTTCTTCTATTGGGGTGTTTTTTTAAACACTTAGCAATCTTATTCACATTTATATGCACTGATAACAAAAATGTTATGTGGTATAATATGTAGTACTAAATTCGTTAAAACAACTTTTAGTAATATATATGTCGCAGTTGGATTGTATAATCCGCTGTTATTCAAAAACTCTAGCTGTTTGGCATTACAGCTCGGTTTTGTAATACAGCTGAAAATTGTTCAGCTAGATCGTCCAATGTGTAACGTTTAGCAAACTAGCTAACGTGAGATTGTAAATCGATTAGTTCGGAATTCTGCCACTTGTGACTTGTGAAGTGTCAGCGCCGCGTTCCGGTACTAAGCTGTTTTTATCGAGAGACATCGGGGGCATCGTTTGTGATTTCGGACTGCAAAAGATTGAAAAGAATAAAGCAGACCTTTAGTTTGGTTCCTATATTGTTATTTCGACGCCCGCCTTCCGGCGAGATTGAAAATTCACGTGGATGATTTGGCCTTAAGATCGCTCCGCCATTGACGGGTTTATACAAAATTTCAATATCTAATTGCATCGAGCTGATTATCATTTTTAATTCGTGTTTTATGATGTTGGAGACTTAATTATTTAGTAAGGAGTTGAATCGAGGTTTTATTTCCATCCTATGAATAATATAAAAATAATAAAGAACAACTATTGTCCCCTCATATATTATTTTGTTTGGTAACCCAGTTTTATTTAATAATGGTAACCCTATGTCATGTCAACGCTAACTGTTTTGTCAAACGTAATTACGTAACTCATTGACAATCTAGCTGAACTATTTTCAGCTGTTTTACAAAACCGAGCTGTAATGCCAAACAGCTAGAGTTTTTGAATAACAACGGATTATACAATTCAACTGCGACATATACACTATTAGGATTGTGACATCATCCATTAGCATTATTTTAGCTGCAAGAAACTACACTGTTTGTTTTTCTTACTAATTACAATTTAAATATCAAGAGGTTCTGCAGTAACCTCAATGGCGACGACGTATATAACGTCCTATTTAAAAAAATAGGCGTATTTCTTTTTTTAATCTTTATTATCATTGGATATTTTTAGAAGATTTGATTTGATTAGATCTCTTCATAATCGACACTTACAGCTAAGTTTACTACCGCTTCCTAAGCACTAGTGCAGAAGAAGTGGTAACATACTGCATTATTAGCATTTTATCTAAGGACGTCAAAAACAGCATTTTCAGTACTAAATTTCAACTAGGAATATTTAAAATTCAAGAGGTTTTGTATAAACCTCAACATTTTTAACGCCATTCTTTTAGAAATACGCCTATTTCTTAAAAACTTGTTGATATCATTACTAAATGTCAAAGAAGACTATTTGAAAATCAATAGATTTTGTAGCAGTCTCAATGGCGACGATGTACATAAAGCCCGTCTCTTAGGACAGGCGTATTTCTTCAGACACATGGCAATCTTCCTATCACATTCGCACAGCTTGGCTGCACAGCCATTGATGAACTGGTTCTGCGAGTGGTAGTTCTCCCGGGCGCAGAGCGGCTGGCCCTTGTAGCATTTCCAGTAGTAGGGCTGGAAGTAGACCGTGAAGAATGGGCAGAAGAGATTTTCGTAGCAATCGTCGTGCATCTTGCAGCATCTGTGATTGGAGAACAAAAGACCAATTTATTAATATAATATTTGTAATAAAATTCATAAATACATCGTTAATAAATTATGACATTTTTATATCTTCTTAAACGTAATTCCTTGGTCAAGAGTACATTAAGGCTGGCATTCTGTTAAGATAAAAGCCATTAAAAATAAAATAAAACTAACATCAATTGCAAATGAGATCTTGCAATAAAATATATTAAACAAAGCATATATAACAAGTACCGTATACCTCTACATACAATACTAATTAATAAAATACAGCCATATACAAAAATTACTAAGTATTAAATTATATAAAAAATTGAGGACAAATCGCTGCCGTCACCGGGCCAAGTAGTAGGAAGGGGAAGAATGTTGTGTTGAAGTTATGGTTTTCGTTCTAGAATAGAACTGTGCCACAGTTCTATTCTAGAACACAGTTCATTCTAGATGCGTGATACTTTCCTATGGATAACATAAGAGGCTTCTGAAAAAAAAAATATAAAAAAAAATTGGGCAATTGTTGCAGAAGATATAAAGGGTGGACCGATGTTGACAAAAGGCAGGTGTACTTCAGCATTCTTTAGTAACGATTAAACGATAGATCAAGCACTTTGTAGAAGAAAACGCCTACAGGAAATACCATTTGAGGCTCAAAAGCAGCATAGTAAAGAATGCAACCGAGAACGCGATAAGATAAGAAGGAAAGTACCGGTCAATGCCGTCAGTGGGTCTTCCTGATCCCAGGAACCCACAATAACAGCCGTAGCCCTTGTAGATGAGGGGTTCACAGCCCGTCGCGCAGTAGATCATGTTGTAGAGGTGGAAGACGCCCCGCTTGCCACGGTTCTCTCCTCCGTTGTATGGCTGGAGGTTTGCATGGCTGTGGAGACAACGGCAGTGTTGAACATTTAGGTGGACAGTATAAGGAACCCTTCCGACGTACCAATTTTATACAAATTCAGGATGGTAATGTGAAATTATTTCTTTATTTTGGTGGACTGTATGATGAATGTTTCCGACGTTGGAATCATATAAGTCTTGCATTTAACGAAAGGTTAGTGCATTTATAGAAATTCAGGATGCTAATGTGAAATTATTCCTTTGTGTTACATTTTTTCTTTTTGGTGTACAATAAATAGTGATCTTTCTATTATCTATCTAACGTGAATGTTTCAACACTGTATAATAACAAAACTTAACCGTTCCTTTACCGCCAATACCAGACACAATAGTAAAACAATGAACGTGGACATTAATAATGTCATGCGGTTCTTGACCGGTTTAAATGTCAATTTATGTGCTATTGTAACTGCTATGCTATATTTTTTCTTTATTTTCCCTTGAGTTAGGTATTAGGTACGTACGTATTCTTTGGTTAGGTACCTACTTAAAAGCAAACAATATTGTGCACTGATCATGTAGAATTTTTATGATCAATATCATCATCTGATCAATATCAACAACTCGTAAACGTCACGTAAAATTTACACGTTTTGAACCTCTCCCTTTTAATGTCACATTACATATGACCTCCCTTCTCCTATAACTGTGACGTGATATTCCCTAATAATTAAATTATCTCTACTACTAGGTGCCTCGACACTTACCGAACCCCATTTAAATAATCCTCCTCTGGCACAGAATATCTGAACGGGTCTCTAGCGAACCCCACCAACAGCTGACTCTGGCTCGGGTCCCCTTCCCTGTAACCCTCCACGGATCCCAACGAGTTCCCATCTTCCTCGCTGGACGTGACTTGGTTGTAGCTGTGGTCTGGAAGGTCGTATGGCCGCGGTCGGTATCTTATCTGGGCGTAGTTCGTACTGTTGTAGATTTCATCGTAGGAAAGTCTTTTCGGAACTAGAAATAAAAATAAAGATTTGAATGTTTTTGCTCGTAAAACCGAATAGTGGTGTTCTGCATTTATTAAGATTGGATAGAGTAATAGTTGATGAGATGCCGTGTGGTTTCCAGCAGAGTAGAATATGGCCACACAAAGTCCTACCGTGTATGTCGTAGATTGCGACTTAGGAAATTCAAGTAAAGCTTATAAACATCAATGAGTCCTCTCCAACCCGTCTGGCAAGCGAGAAGAGTGTAGGCTAAATCCTCCGGCTCTGGCTAAGTATGGCTCTGGTAGTACAGAGATGGTCGAGAGCCTACACTCTCCACGCTGGCCAGTTACTGACTTAACTTAAAATATTGGCTTATTGACATTAAGTGATGGGTATAGGACAAATTCTAAGGCCGATGTGGCAGAAAAGAAAGATATCGTTCACTTATCGGGTACTCAGGGTAGTCAAAAGACCAAGGTATGTTATTTATCAGCGATCTTTTATCATAACATCCTTTTTATGTACAACATTTTACAAACAAACACGAACACAGGCAACAATATCGACTATTTTCACGCCCTACATCCCTCCGGACAATACTAATAGAATCGACACTACACAAAAGAGATGATATACTGATACCATTATTGTGTGTTTGCTACACGAACAGATACCATTACAATGCTAAATGTAATAGGTTCTACTAAAATATATAGGTATTTAGTGTTAAAACATCATAAATTACTCTACTTATCGTGGAAAACCAGTGCAAAATGTAGGTAATTATTTTTCTACATTTAAGAGTCCTTTTTAGGGTTCCGTACCCAAATGGCAAAAACGGAACCCTTATAGATTCGTCATGTCTGTCTGTCTGTCTGTCTGTCCGTCCGTATGTCACAGCCACTTTTTTCCGAAACTATAAGCCCTATACTGTTGAAACTTGGCAAGTAGATGTATTGTGTGAACCGCATTAAGGTTTTGACACAAAAATAGAAAAAAAACAGTAAATTTTGGGGTTCCCCATACTTAGAACTAAAACTCATTAGCCTAGCAAATAAACTTGTGTATAGACCTATTTTTACGAACGTGGAAGTTATTCTTATACCTCATTTTTTAGGGTTCCGTACCCAAAGGGTAAAAACGGGGCCCTATTACTAAGACTTCGCTGTCTGTCCGTCCGTCTGTCTGTCTGTCAGTCTGTCCGTCTGTCTGTCACCAGGCTTTATCTCAAGAACCGCGATAGCTAGACAGTTGAAATTTTCACAAATAATGTATTTCTATATATGATTTTAGAGTTTCACGGTCACAATTACTGTTATTAGTATTACGGGACAGTCGGCCAGCGACCATGATGGCAGAAGGGCCGTCGAAATATCTGGCAAAAAACGATATTAATCGCGGTAAGTCCCGTAATACTAATAACAGTAATGTATTTCTGTTGCCGCTATAACAAAAAATACTAAAAACTTAATAAAATGAATATTTCCCATGCAACAAATGCGATTTTTTATACATAATGGTACGGAACCCTTAGTGCGCGAATCCAATTCGCACTTGGCCGTTATTTCTGGATTCTTTTGAAGCAACCCGACCCGTTGCACCCGCTTCAATGCCCATTCCTTTAATTCAAAACTGCATGTTTCAATTGCCCGCTTTAAATCAGAGCTGTTTGTGCTTGCCTATCATCCGTATCTTATCGCTTGATGAAAGCTCTGGAAGCATTCATTCATTAGCGATTACACATTATGTATTAATTTACAATTTTTTATAAATTTGAATTCAAATAAACCTTTATTATCATAGGATATTTATAATATCTCATAATAATAGTCATTGTTTATATACTGGGAGCTGGTAGCCCAATAATTAGATGATACGACGAGCTTTACGATACAGAAATTTTTTGGAGCCCAGTGCTTCCCCGTTTGAAATAAATTATTTAAAAGAAAACAGAGGTATCATTCAGACTTTTGTCTAGACCAAGTCCTAGATAACCCTTCAAACTATTTATGAACTACTGTTAAGAGTCCCCTTACCCTAAACTTCTCCATACAAACGTAGTCTACGTTAAATTTCGAAACCACATGTCAGATTCCGATAAAAATTGTTAATTGTAAAAAAATTGCAATTATCTAGGGTAATAATTGGTTTCCTACAGTAAAATTATTACCTGGAAAAAAAATATAACGATTTAGAAGTTTCCCATACTGATGGTTAAAAATGATATAAAACACTATTACTATTTCAAGTTCATATTTTTACTGTAGGAAACCAGTTATTACCCTAAATAATTGCAATATCTTTGAAATTACAAAATTTTGCCCAAATGGGACATGTCGTTTTGAAATAAAACGTACACTACGTTTGTATGGAAAGTTGTATTTTAGTCTATCTTAAGAATTTAAAGTAAAAACGTGAAGCTTTTTTTCGCTCATTTGCGAAAATTTGGCATATTAAATGGGAGCAGAACTAGATCCCTATAAATTTAAGTATACCCTTATTATGAATGACAGTCGAAAGCTACAACAAACAAGAATAGGAGCCATAGAAAGAGGCTTTTTCCGAGCATATGGACGTAAACGGCTCGTTTATAATCACACTAATATTATAAAGGCAAAAGTTTATGTGAGTGTCGTGTGTGTTTGTTACTTCTGCACTCGGAAACAGCTGGACCAATTTTGATAAAATTTCGTATACAGTAAGCTGACACCCTGGATTAACACATAGACTATAAAATGGATCACCTGACGCAGAACCATAATGGTCCAACTAAACTATAAGAAATATAAAAATTACGCCTTAGCAAAAATATTGTTCAGACTAATGATCAATTTTTGTTGAGGAAGAGCTGGTGCACCTGATGCAGAAACAAGTTAAATTTATTTGCATAAATATGTATTTTACAAAAAAACGACGATCTTCTGATGAGGAAATCTATTCACAATATGAAATAGGTAATAAAAAATAGTGACTTAATATACAGGCTGCAATTGAAATCATTATCAATAATTTAACTTATTAACATACTCACATAAAGGATATTTTGTACGGTAACAACACTACAATTAATGCAGTAATTAAAAAGTATCAAAAAGCAAGAAAAATAACCAAAGTATCAAAACACTTCGAGTCGTGCGCGCTCACTGATACCTACAAGACGCAAGGTCAGCGACCAGCTGCAATACAGCTAAACGGCGGGCGCGGCCGGCATACAAAGGTAGACTTTAAATTACGTGAATAAGATTGAAAGTCGAGTGGAGACGGGTCGTGTCACACGAACGCTTGAGGATAGTAGGTACGTTGAAGTAGGAACGAATGTTAGCGTACCACGACGCGACGAAATTGATACTATTACAATTAATTTATTTTTCATGAATTTAATGACTGTTAGTTTTTTTATTTATAATTGCAGTAATGGTATTTATCAAAGAGTCTAACGCATGTTTAGAGATTTTCTGTAATATGAAAATGATAACTTTTGATTGAAGTTTTATTAGTCTTAAATTACTTTGTATCATGATTATAGTATATACCTAAATTATTGCCAACGAATTCAATTACACCCTGTATAACACTGCTACAAGTAATAATAACTAAATAAAATACAATTTAATAAAAATAAGTTATATTAAAGTATATTAAAAAAAATTGGCCAAATCGCTGTCGTCACAGGGAAAAGTACCCAAGAGGCTGGCGGCATTTCCGCGTTGGATAGCAATACTAATAATATAATTACTGGCCGGAGTCATAAAGGCCACGCGAACGAAATTGCAAGATGTTCAAATACAAGATAACAAGTATGTTGATTACTTTAAACGAATAACATGAAATATATTTCACCTTTTCGCCCACGATCACGCCAAAATTATTGTTTCTGAGCCTCTTGCGACCTTGGGCTCCTCTGCTTAGAGCCGCAATAACAAAAGTGCTCTGTCTGCCCCGTTAGGGATAAAGATTAAAGATGTGATACTATGTAAGTATATACCCTTTTTAACTATATCTTCTTCTTCTGCTTCCTCGCCTTTTCCCTATTTGGGGTCGGCTCTGTATGTCAACTCCCTCCATAACCTTCTATCCTTTGCCATCTCTGTGCTGACCCCGTTCCTCCATATCCGATCTTACGCATTCTTCCCACGTTTTTCTCGGCCTTCCTCTTCCTCTATACCCGTCTACTTTCAAGTCGATCAATTTTTTTGCCAGGTGTTCGGCATTCCGTCATTTACGTGGCCATACCTTTTTAAATATATATTAATTAATTTTTTTTTTACATTTACAATGATCTTGGGCCACGGTAGTGTTTACGCCAAATCAAGCCAAAAAGGTAGGTTTTACAGGGAACAGCAACCTTGTGTTAGTCAGAGGGCTACATTTGTTATGATACTAATTGATTTACCAATACTTGATTATAAAACCATGTTTGTAACATGATTTATTTAAGGAAATACGAAGGATAACATGTTTGTAACTACACACGTAGTAATTAATTAATTTCAATTTATTTGTAGTTATTACTTACACGAAAAACAATAGTAAAAAACAATTTAGATTAAGGATTGCAAAGGAAATTTGATGCAAATCTTTTAGGTATTTAACCAAAAAAATATGCTGCTGAATATATGCAAATTATTATTTGTGATTATAAAATCAAAGGCTACATCTCAATTAGGAACAAAAAATATTTGAAACTGCTTGCATATATGTTACGAAAAAGTCAGTGCCATTCACTAGGTAGATAAACAGAAAGATAATTAACTTTATTTGCCTGAGGTACACACATATAGAGTTTAGTCTCGAATGGATAAGTATTATACACAAATAAACACAAAAATAGTTACAAATGTTTCACATTGGTGTATCGCATCGCAGTGACATAGGTATATAAGGGGTTAGGTTAGGATATTATGGTTATATTTAATAAAATCATTGTAGTTTATTTAATAATAAGTACTTCCCCATTTTCTTGTAATAGATTTTTCTCCTGCCGAAACCTATTCAAAGGTACACCTTTCATAGTACATCCATGAAAAGGTTTTGGCGGGAGCGCCACATACTCGTAACATCAACTTCTATAAAGGGTCTCTACGTGTTTGATCTGTATCATCACGTAAAGGACCGGGGGGAGATGTACCAATGGTATCTATACGACGTGGAAGGTGCATACCCATAAAGGTAAATCGAACCACGGGCTTTACTAGTCCACTGTAATACAATGATAATAAAATAACAAAAATAAAACGACATTCCCATAAAAATTGCCCGGGCAGCTGCGCATTTTCGTATGGAAATACCTTTTTTTTAAATTCTTGACTCTTATTTTAATTTCTTTAAACTATATAGTCTTTATTACGGTTAGGTATGATCCTTCCACCTTATATACTGAAACTATTTTAAGGGTGAATTCAGTTCATGATACTGAACAACTTTTCCCAATTAACACGTATCGAAATATGAAAACAAATTTTTGGCCGTCCATACCAGTTGACCGATCAGAGTTAGTATGAAAAGACAAGCAACATTAATTTTCATATTCTACATAAGTTTCTAGGGGAAAGTTGTTCACTATTACGGACTGAATTCACCCATAAAATAGTTTCAGTATATTTTGTTAGACCTTAAATAAATAAGTAAATATACGGACGACAAATTACACTGATCGAGCTAGCCCCAAAGTAAGTTCGAGACTTGTGTTATGGGATACTAACTCAACGATACTATATTTTATAACAAATACATATACAAAGTCCTTTTTTATTAAGTACAAATATTTTAAGGGGTGATTCAGACCGTCATTTTGAACAACTTTTCCCAATAAATGTATATCGAAATACGAAAAAAATTTTTTAGGTTTTCATAGAAACCGAAGTAGTCACGTCATCATTACTATGGAAAATGAAAATTATTTTTTCGTATTTCGATATACATTTATTGGGAAAAGTTGTTAGAAATGATGGACTGAATCACCCCTAAAATTATTTGTACTTAATTAAAAAGGACATTGTATAGATACACATCCAAGACCCAGGACAGTTTGAAAAAGGCCATTTTCCAAGCGGACTAGCATGTTGACCACTACGCCACGGAGGTCGTCATATAAAACTTTATATAAAATGTTTAAAATAAATTATTAAATATTTTTGGACAGCATCAGACAATGATAGTGAACAACTTCCCTGGATAAATTAAGTGAAATAGACAGCAAGAAAAATAAACTCACTGTCTCGATTTCGTTACGCTTTCTGTTGGCATATAATTATTCGTGCTCTATGTCAAATTAAATATTCATCGCGTAAGGTTATATAACCGTTATTTGACAGTCAGATAACATCTTAAATCATAAAGTATAAATAATTTGGTGTATGACTAGGTATATAAGTAGTTAGATTGTGAAAAAGGAGGGCTTAGCCATTCTTCCCTTTTCACAAAGTATGCTTCCCAGTGGGATTCGAACCCACGACCTCCAGACCCCAAGACAAACGCGTTGACCACTGGACCACTTAGGCAGTCAACGCACATACGTTTATTTACAAAACAAGAACTCCATCTCGTGATGAATAGTGGAACTACCGATACGATTTGATATTCGTAACGCCATCTATATTTTGCTTGGGTAAATCCTGACTTTTACGTATTTAAAAGTTATTACGGGATAATCAAAATTGAAATGGGACCGGGCTGGCCACATACACCGCAGGCCAAATGATTTCTGGGCAAAGGTCACCACTTGTGGGACTCCTACTAATACCAGAAGACCCGGCAGACCAAGAATGCGATGGCGTGACGAATTGGATAAATTTAAGGATTGGAAAGAAACAGCTCAGAGCAGAATTGAATGGAAAAGATGGAGGGAGGCCTTTGCCCAGCAGTGGGACACGTGATGTCTCGTATTATTATGTTGGTACACTTTTCAGCAACGGGTCCATAGGGACCCGGTCCTTTGAGGCGTTCATGGGGCCAAAGCCAACATGAAGAGGCCTTATAGTATCTTTTTTTTATTATTATTACGGGATAATCTAATAACTATTAAACGGCTGAACCGGTTTTCATCAAACATAGCTAAGAACTACCGCAAGGGAAATTGCTTTTACGTAAAAAAACGCATCGCAATCGGTCCCTTTGTTCGAGAGCTATGATGCCATAGACAGACAGACCGTAAGAACACCCCTCTTTTTTGTTGGGGGTTAGAAAATTGATTACTTTCTTTCATTGAAGCCTTATATAAAGCATATCTTAATAAAATTGATTATAAACAAGTCAATCAGATGAAAAAAACAAAGGTGGAGTTGAGTTATATTTAACCAGCGTGAAATCATGATGTACCTGTTTAATTACAGAAAGGTACATATAAATTGATTATTTTAAGGTTATAAATAAACCTTTTTATTAGAAAAACACGAAAGTTATTAATGTAAGTATCTTTATAATATAATAAAATGATCTGACTTAGGTAGTCCTAAAAAGCATTGTCCTACCTAAACCAGTTGACAATCTAGTAAAATGACACTATCTCATCTATTGGAAAAGGCCAAAAACATAAATACGTAAACAAAGGATATTTAGTACTAAAATGATAATTGCTATCATCCTACCGCGGGAGTTAATAAGCGTGGGAATTACATACTACGTTCACTATGATTAGTCAGGGCTCGTAACCTGACTAAAAGTATTTTTTTTCACCTTAGACCCATTTTATTAAGGCCTCGTTTAGTGTTTTAGTGGACGTAGAGGTGAAAGAAGAGAATCAGCATAGTGCTAGGTTGCTGACAACGATCTTTTAGGTATAGTGATTAAAGGCCAGTCCGCCACCCCGGTGGTTCTGGGTTTGAACCCCAGTCAAGGAAAATTGGAAAAGGCCTTTTTCAAATTGTTCTGGGTCTTGGGTGTTTATCACACTAATATTATAAAAGCGAAAGTTAGTGAGTGTGTATGTATGTTTGTTACTCCTTCACGCGCAAACGACTCTACCAATTTTAATAAAATTTGGTATGCAGGAGTCCACTTTCTGGATTAACACATAGGCTACTTAGGCGTGAATGACATCGCAGGGCGCAACTAGTCTTTAATAGTTTCCAATATATGCATTTATAATAAAATATATTACCTATTGTAAATACGTATCATAGAAAAACAAATTAAAACTTAATTTGGGGTTTACATACAGAAAAGAATCTCCTATTAAATAATAATCTCCTATATAATAAAAATCCTCCTATTAAAAGAAGAGAGTACCTAATAACAATATATACAATTAATTAACTAAATAAAACTACAACTGACCAAAATAAAATAAAATGCTAAAAATAAGAATTTTGGGTTAGTACAATTAGTGTGATTTGTCCTTTTTGTGTTTTTGACACACTGTAAATGATTGATTGATATTCAACTCTTTTACTCTGAAATGTCAAACTCATTACACATCACATTTAGCAGTTGAATAATGGCTCCTTTCGCAAACCAATACATACACTATTACCACCTTGACATTAGAGATCTTTTCGCCAAGGTTGCCTGCCAAAAATGCGTGACCCACTGAGATGAACGACTTAATATGCTTATGCTTAATGATCGGTTGCGCAATCGGACCTATTGTGTATTATTGCTGACGGTAACTATATGTGGAAAGAGCTTTATTATATTCTCAATCGCAAGATGCTACTCCCATGCTGGTCTGGAAGAAATAAAAAAAAAACTTAGAGTGTACCAGCTGCTTCTCTTCCCACGCAGATCGTAAAAGCCGATCGAGGGAATGAGCAAAAATGCAAATCATGTTAACAGGCGATGCGGCTAGACCCATCACTGTATTGATTGCTTTTCCATCTTCTCGCCCACCATGACGCTTAAAGTGGCTTTTGGGTCTTGCGGTTCTATGCAGAGCCCAGGGCCGCAAGACCCAAAAGCCACTTTGCCCGTCAAGAGCCAAAATGCTCTGTCTGCCCCATTAGGGATAAAGACGTAATAGTATGTATGTATGTATGTAATCGCAAGATGACCTCTATGGCCTAGAGGTCATGCCAGGTTCGATCACCGGTTCGGTTAAGATGGAAAATGATCTTTTTTAGACTGATCTGGGTTTTGGATGTTTAAAAAAATATGGTATCGTTGAGTTTAGTACCTCATAATATAAGTCTCGAACTTACTTTGGGGCTAGCTCAATCAGTGTGATTTGTCCATATGTGTTTATACTTCTTCTTGTCTTATCGTGTGTGTTAGAGACTAACACTAGTGTCAGAGTTTTTAAACCGCCTTAAAGGCCTCTGACATGGTTTTAGGTAACGACCAATGTCAAAGACAGTGACCGGGACCAACGGCTTAATGTGCCCTCCGAAGCACGGATCATCTTACTTATCAGACAATTAGGTGATCAGCTTATAATGTCCTAACCAAACTAGGACAACAACACAAAGTCGTTGTCCCCGCCGGGAATTGAACTCGCGACCTCCGGGTATGAGCCGAACGCTCTAACCACTACACCACGGAGGCAGTTGTATTTATTTATTTTTATTAATCGCAGTTTTTCAACGATCCAAGTAGAATAGAAGAACTTTGGAGCAAGTTATAAATGTTTGTTTGTATGTATGTACATCCGATGATGACTCTCTATTAGATTTAAGAACTTCATGAAAGGTAGTCACTAGACGAGACCGAAAAAGGATTTTAAACATGAACTACTTACACGGTAAATGCCGATACTTACGAAATATATTGTACCATTTATATGAACAAATAACAACTTTCACTTGACCCAGGTTTTATATTTTTTTGCTGTAGGTACCTTTTTAATTATGTTTAAATGTGTAAGTAGCCAACATTTTTCAACCTGCTTAAAGGTATTGATAGATAGGTTAAATACTTTTTTTTCCTAGCCTTTTTTTGTTATGTCCCACTGCTGGGCAAAAACTTCCCCCTTGTTCCTCCAGTCATCTCTGTCTGCTGCAAGCTCTTCCCATCAAAAACCTGTCCAGATTATTTCGCCATCTGGTTCTGGGTCTACCTCTGCCCCGGCAGCCCTCTGGTAACTAAAATGATGTCAATTTTGCGCACCTTTCCGGTCACATTCGACTGACATGTAACGCCCAGCTCCATTTTAGATTAAATACCTATTTATCATTAATCAGCTTATCCTTATTTATTGTCTCTATGGTAAAAGGATCGACCGCAGAAAACACGCAAATGCGAAGCCAGATTCGTGCTCTAATAAAAAAAAAAATGACCACAACTACGGTAAATTGCGTAAGTGAAAGTTAGATGTCCATTGAGCATCAAGATACCCGTGGATTTGGCCGGTTGGCCGACCAAGAAAGTGGCTTATGGTATTGTATCTACCCAAGTGTAATCTGATGTTATAAGAAAGATACATTGTATATTCTTCCATACTGGTCGTTCTTGCAGTGCAGATCGAAAAAGACAATCAAGGGAATGTTCCATGCATTTTCCATCGTCTTGCTTACGATAACGCTAAAAGTAGCCTTGGGGCCTTGCAGCCTTGGGATCTTTTTAAAGTCGCAGGACCCAAAATGCTCTGTCTGCCCCATTAGTTATAAAATCGTGATAGTATAATAACGATATTTGGTCTCAGCGAGTAGTAAGACTGGGATAAGGTGAGGAAGAAGAACAAATAAAGGTACTTATGCTTTGGCGAGTCTTCAGATAAGGAAACAATCCTGCTATTAGGTATTAAAAATGTGAAAATTGTCTTGGTCAATGGATTGATAGATCCTTTTAAAAATGATCTGAAATAATCATCCCATACCAACCACCTTTTCTGCTGCGTTCAAAAGGTTGTTCTTTAATTATAAATTTTAAGTGCAATAAATTAAATAAATAAATACATAGGATACTTTTATACCAATGTGATTCCCATGAAATTGCTAATACATCAAGGCGAAGTGATAAGTGGAGTAGGGGCAAAGTGCTCATGGAATGTAGTAAATTTTGACGACGTCTGTGGCCTAAGTGGTCATCATGCCCCGCTGTCACACCGAAAGTCCCGGCTTCGATTTCCGGTTAGGTCAAAATGGAAAAGGATCTTTTTTTTAATTAAAACGGTCCTTCTATCTTTTTATATTTATGTATTTGTTATAAAATAAAGTATCGTTGAGTTAGTATCCCATAATACAAGTCTTGAACTTACCTTAGGGCTAGCTCAATCTATGTGATTTGTCCGCATACATTTATTTTTTTAATTAAATAATTGGCATGTGAAGCTTTGGACCTTCAAGAGCTAGATGGCTCTATAACATCAGAATCGTGGGTAAACATTGATTTCGCAAGGCGCAAAACCGAGTTAGATGACATGCACTAAATGGCTTATTCCCAGATGTCGGATGTTCAATGATGATGATGATGATGGTTGATGTCAGTTTGTTGTTTTGGTAGGAACTTCTTAATATTATAAAAGGTATTACGCTTGTATTTAATTACAATCTTCTTTTCGGCTCGAACAATTAATTTTTTTCCCTCCAGAAAGATGCCACTTTTACAGCGTAGTCCGAGGCCTTATAAAGGTCACATTTAGTGTAGCTGGTGGGGCACGATGGGCAAGAAAGGAGGTGAGACATAGTCTGGTCACTATGGCCACACTAACACTGTGCTGCTGATTTTTCAACGTAACGCCATCGGGCCAAGTCATGCCTGCATCGGCCTATCTCAGTTCGAAGGCGGTTTAGGCTCTTCCATGTGGACCATGGGAGTTCATAACCCAGGGGCAGTTCCTATGAAGGTGGTATAAAATTAGAGGGAGGCGGGTATCGGTTGCGCCACATTACATAATTGGCATTACAATTACAATTATTTGAGTAGATATCGCGCTATAGAGGCTACGCTCGGTGTTTTTATTTCATTTCCAGCGGATTAGTTCATTAAAGTGGCAATGGGCGGGACACATAGCGCGATGAACCGATGGCCGATTTGGCAAAAAGGTTGTCGAATGGCGACCATGTATTAGCAGGCGCATCGTAGGACACTCACCCACAAGGTCAGACGACCTGACCAAGGTCGCTGGAAAGCACGGGAATGAGGCCATTCTACTCGTAGATAGATCATTTTGGAAATCCTTGAAAGAGGCCTTTGTCCAGCAGTGGACGTTATATGCGGCTGAAGGTATCTCAATAGGTATCTGAGAAAGTGAAATCTGTATATGAGTCAGCATATTATTACAAGTAATTCTTACTCGGCATAAAACTTTGTTGACTTTTCACTATCGATGGTTATGATTTTAGTGAGTAAGCATTGCATATTTATACTGACACGTGTAGACTTTGTTCATGCTTGATTATAACCTTAACCTATTTTCAAAGAAATTACTTTGTACATTCGTAGATTCGTTTTGATTTAACCGTATTATGATTTTGTATTCATATATTAAGGCATTTTGTGAAGAAAAAAAATGTAATCCTTTCATCTACGTATCGAGGTGAACCACCATTTACTATACCTACAGATTACATGGACGTTGTCCGATGTATCCAGAAGTGATTGTCACATTCTTACCGCTATAAACCATCTATAAACATAATTTCCTCGTTACCACAAAGGTAATAAGCCATTGAATATTACCATCACGGGCTTGACGATCTAACCTGGTACCTGCTATTCCAAAATGGGTATTTTATGTTAATTTTTAACCTTGATACACTGTCTTTGTTTGTATATCGTGTATGCAAAAGTGTTTCTCAATTTATTCCTTCCGTATCATCACTATCGTCTATATCCGCTACGAGATTAACAGAGTCAAAGTTAATAGGAGTGGTTACACTAAGCGAGATGATGAGGCAAGAGGTGCAAAGCAGGAATCAGGAATAAGGCGTTGTTGCTAGCATATCGCCTTTAGTAAACGGATCGCTAGGTTTATTTTTGCGTCTTGCGCTTTGAGGATGGTCATTCTTTTGACTGACTGTTCTGCGGGAGAAGCATTAAATGTCCTTCCATGTTGCTTCCACGCAGGTCTAGGAGAGCTGCTTCTCTGCCTGCGCCGATTGTAAAAGCCGAAAAAACCAATTGAAACTAAAAAGTCTTATAGAAAGAACTGTGTCGAAAATAGTCGAAATAATTAACTGTTCTGAATAACGCTCAGAAAAAAGAATCTCTTTCTTTAGGGCCTACAGTTCGACTTGCACTTGTTATTCGTTCCACGTAGTAAGCAGACACAAAATGATATAATAATCGGTTAAATCGCACCGTTACGAACAATTGCATCGGAAACCCATTGAGTAATCGAGTTAATGTGGCTACGATTATCGCGGGCGACGCGGCGACGTTCTAAACCAAGACGCAAAGTTCGAAGGGATATTTGGACCTATTATGGAGTTTAGAACATCTGCTTAACTATATGAATTCTCCGGGGACCAGTGCTGCCCAAATTTTAATTAAATCATTTAAAAAGAGACAGGGATATCATTTAAAATTCTGTCTTGATCTTTTTCTTCTTCTTATCGTGTGTGTTAGTGACTAACACTAGTGTCAGAGTTTTTAAACCGCCTTAAAGACCTCTGACATGGTTTTAGGTAACGACCAATGTCAAAGACTGACCGGGACCGACGGCTTAACGTGCCCTCCGAAGCAAGGATCATCTTACTTATCAGACAATCAGGTGATCAGCCTAAAATATCCTAACCAAACTAGGAGAACAACACAAAGTCGTTGCCCCCGCCGGGAATCGAACCCGCGACCTCCGGGTATGAGCCGAATGTCTCGATCACGCCCTAGATAACCCTTTAAACTATTTTATGGACTACTGTCCTTCTATTCTATCCTTCATTTAAGTAAAGTATGTTCTAGTCTAGGAAATAGTTGAATTAATTTATAACTACAAGTAACACTTTTGACGATGATACAATTATTTACATAAACCTTTCACAACAAATCAAACCGGGTTGAATGACGCCGTTTAATTTTAATAGAGCATAAAATATATCGAAATAATTGAATCGTCTCTATGAAGGCTAATTATATTTGATTATAACTTACTTACGCTTAATTACTCCCATGCTGGTCCGGGAGAAATAAAAAAAACTTAGAATGTACCAGCTGCTTCTCTTCCCACGCAGATCGTAAAAGCCGATCGAGGGAATGGGCAAAAATGCAAATCATGTTAATAGGCGATGCGGCTAGCAACCCATCACTGTATTGATTGCTTTTCCATCTTCTCGCCCACCATGACACTAAAAGTGGCTTTTGGGACTTGCGGCCCTGGGCTCTGCATAGAACCGCAAGACCCAAAATACTCTGTCTGCTCCATTAGGGATAAAGACGTGATAGTATGTATAACTTACTTAGGATAGTCGGATACGCCGACTTCTTTCGGCGGATTTACACAACCATCTTCAGGTCGAATGGGATTAACAACATAACGGTTCGCTCCCCTCAAAGACTAGAGCCGTATGAACTCTGTGCCCTAGCGGTCGTCATGCTAGGTCCCGGGTTCGATCTCCGGTCGGGTCAAGATGGAAAAAGATCTTTATCAGATTGAATTTGGATGTTTATCTATACATGTATTATTTACACCATATAGTGCCGGTCAGGTCAAAATGGAAAAGGATCTTTTTTTTAATTAAAACGGTCCTTCTATCTTTTTTATGTATTTGTTTTAAAATATAGTATCGTTGAGTTAGTATCCCTTATCACAAGTGTCGAATTAACTCAATCCTTTTACAGTATCATCTACTACGTACTTACTAACACAAGAAATAGATTTATTTGAATAAGAAATATCTGAAGATCATATGAAACAAACTAGACATACTTCTTAACAATTGTTATAAGGTTTATTTTTTATTTTCGTAAATATGATCATGTTTCCAAATACCGTTCCGAGCTTTAATGGCTTCCCATCCGCCAACGCAGGAATGTGCTAAATAATCCCTTTGCCCCTGAATATAAGAAGTCAAGTTTTTTAAACTTCTATCTTTCACTTACGAAAGAATCCTTCGTTTTTCTAATAGTTTGACTATTTATACATTCCTTCGCACTTTACTGATTTTCTTCCCAACTCTTACGCTATTACGGCAGTACGACTCTGGAACGCGCTTCCCGAGTCCATTCGGACCGCTTCTAGTCGCGCTAGCTTTAAAACACGGGTGTTTAAACACTTCTTAACCGATCCATAACAGTAGATTAAAAAATTGCTGCATTTATTTAATTATTTATTTATGTATGTGTACTTATATGTAATGTATATGTATATATTTACATATGTATGTTTATGATACAGATACATTTTCACGTCTATATACCTTACGGGGTAGACGGTAGGGCAGGGCAGTAAGACCCAAAGGCCACTCAAGCATGATGGTGGGCGTTAAGATAGAAAAATAAATTAAAATAGTAATGGGTTGCAAGCCGCATCGCCTATTAACATGATTCAAATCTCGCCCATTCCCTCAATCGGGTTTTACGATCTGCGCGGGAAGAGAAGCAGCTGGTACATTGTAAGTTTTTTCCTTTCTCCCAAACCAGCATGGAAGAGTATGTATATGGGAAATATATATTATTGTTTATTTTGTTCGTTTGTATGTATAGTTTATTTATTTATTTTCAATGTACTATTTATCTGTATAAACCAAAGGTTAACAATGCTTTTAGCAGTAAGTTAGCCTATTGATCTATACTATTTGTATTTGATGAACAATGAAGATGAAATAAAGAAAATATGAAGATGAAATAATAAACTAAAGATAGAATAATTTACATATTTACAAATAAAAAGGTACCTACTTCGTATTGCGTAACGAATCAGTATTGCGATCCAACGCGGAAATGCGGCCAGCGTTCTTGGCACTATGCCACATGGTCAAGATTTTTTAGACTAAATTAGTAGTTAACTTTTTTCTGTATGTATATTTGTAAATAAGTATTTTTTTTATCCTTCTTATTTCCTTAAATAAATTTTCTATCTCCTACTTCATTAATTTAATATTCTCAGAACTAAATTACCACCACACTATCAAAATGGAGATACTGACCTGCCACACTTTTCTATAAAACACACTAACAGTAAGGTAGGTATTTTTATGTGTTTCTGCATGAATTCCCAAACCAAGTCAATCAAGCTAAATCATTTGTTTATTTTTCAAAACTGCAACAAATAAATATAAAATCCGAAGATTTCCAATGTCATTTTTGCACGAGGAAGTGAATGTCCTTATAAATATATAAATGCTCACTTGTGATTACAATAAATACATCTTATGAATATTGACATATTTTATGTTAATTATACGTACATAAGTATATTACAAGGTATTTATTATACCCATAAAATACGTACTCAATTTGTTGCTGATTACACATTGCACTTGTAATTGCATATAATTGTTAACAACTATGTTACATAATATAACTATGAATATATTATCTAATAGACACATATTGTGAAATAATTTTGCTGGAAAATGGAATGCTATGTTGAATGAAATGGAATGGAAGTCACAATAAATAAAATTAGTTTCTATAATAAATAGTTAGAAGCCAAACAAAATTGATATCATTGTAGTATTCTAAGATATTAAAAAGATTTTTATATCGGATATATATTTTCGTTTAGTGCATATTTTTTTTATAAGAAATTTCGGTTCCTTTCATCAGCTGATTTCGTATTCGTGTGGGTTTAACTTTTATTCGTACATACATACATACATGCATATTTTCACGCCTGTTTCCCTTGGGGGTAGGCAGAGACTATGGATTTCCACTTACTACGATCCTTGCAAACCTCTTTTGCTTCGTATTTCGTAATAAAATGTAAGGAGAGTACTCCAACATCTTGATGACAAAAAAACCATTTCAAATTGCGCCCCAATGAATCTCTGCAGCTCACATCTTGTACTTGCTTAACCTTAACTCCATTTTAATACTATAAAAGCATTGTGAAGTAATTCGATGCCTATCTTTACATTGCTATTGCTGTACTTGCAACACTTATAAAGGCTGGTTCATTCACTTTTGTCTTATTTCCTTAATTAACCATGTATTGCGAGATGACTATCATAACGTGTTATTTGAAGGCTAAACTTTTAATTTTTTTACCAAACCTTTCATGTTTGTAAAACTTTTCAGTTGCGAAATAACAAAAAATGTAAATACTTACCTATCAAGATCCACAGATTAAACTAGCCTTAAGGCAAGATGTGCCAATAATAAGGGCTTATACAATGTCCTTTTTTTTTTAAGGGGTGATTCAGTCTATCATTTCGAACAACTTTTTCCAATAAATATATTTCGAAATACGAAACCTTCGATTTCTATGAAAACCTAAATTTTTTTTCGTATTTCAACCCCCCCATTCATATTTTACCCCTTAAAATATTTGTACTTATTAAAAAAGCACATTGTATAGTATAGTTATAAAAGGTACTTTTATATTATGTACAACTATTTTAAAAGATAGTACCTGGGTGACCGAGCTTTGCTCGGTCGGTTACATCTCAAACATTAACAATTTTTTTTAAACTTGTCTAAAAACAATGCAAAATAATAAAAAAATATAATCTTAAACATAAAAAAAAAACAAAAGTAAGTCACCGAGTGGGATTCGAACCCGTAACACTCTTTCTAGCGGTCGCTATCCTTAACCGCTGAGCTAAATCAAGGCGGTCGCGGCGCGACGAAATTAGCGACCATATTCTGCGTGGAAAGAAAAACGCACGAAAACTCGAAAACACGCGTTTTCCCAAACATAAAACTAATCTGGATCGATTGTTTACCCCCGAAAACACCCATATACAAATTTTCAGCGAAATTGTTAGAGCCGTTTTCGAGATCACAGAAATTTATAAATAAATATATATATATATATCTACATACATACATACATACAAGAATTGCTCGTTTAAAGGTATAAGATTTCGATTTGGTACATTATTTTCAACAACTATTTTGTAGAATTTATGTTATTTTAATATAATAATTTTGACTAAAAGTAACTACTTTAGTCACAGATCCAGGATTTTGGTTTGGAAGGAGCTTGAACCCTATGACGACCTCCGTGGCGTAATAGCCAACACGCAAGATTATATATATATATATATATTTATTTATATTTATAAATTTCTGTGATCTCGAAAACGGCTCTAACGATTTCGCTGAAAATTTGTATATGGGGGATGTCGGGGGTAAACAATCGATCTAGATTAGTTTTATGTTTGGGAAAACGCGTGTTTTCGAGTTTTCATGCGTTTTTCTTTCCACGCAGAATATGGTCGCTAATTTCGTCGCGCCGACCGCCTTGTTTTTAGCTCAGTGGTTAAGGATACCGACCGCTAGAAAGAGTGTTACGGGTTCGAATCCCACCTCGGTTTATATATAATTTTTTATTTTGTACTGTTTTTAGACAAGTTTAAAAAAATTAGTTAATGTTTGAGATGTAACCGACCGAGCAAAGCTCGGTCACCCAGGTACTATAATATTTAATGACGGTATGTTTTATCGAGATAAAGTAAACACATATAAAGCATATTTTAAGGGCTCATTCAATCATAGTTTTTAAACCGCCTGGGCCCCAATTTTTTATGTAGTGACTCGTGGACCCCTATGTTCTTTACTAACCTACTTATTATCTTTCTTAGTTGAATGACTTCATAAAACATAGAGGAGAAAGAATATTTACGAGATGACAATTTTGTTCACGGGTTTGACAATTAATAAATTGGGGCCTTTGTTCTACGGAATCATGGCTGCTTCAGCTGGACTATTGTAAATGTCAGAAATATCATGTTAAACACTAGTATTGACATTTGGGGTTGAGACTTTAGGTCCATGGGGACTATCAACGCACAAACTTTAAAAAAATTTCAACCAAAAGTTAGTCGAGGTGTCGGGTGACCAAAGGGCTGGCAATTGTTTCGCTCAACGAATAAGCATTGCCATCCAACGTGGCAATGCTGCCAGCCTTTTGGGCACTCTACCGCAGGGCAATGATCTGCAAGACGTTTTCTATTTGTAAGGTTTTTCTTTTTTTATTATTATTTTTTGCTTAGTTTAATTAAAAGTTTAATTAAGATTTTAATTTCGATTTTAATTTAGATTTAATTTATTTAATTTGTTAAAAACTACAACTGGGCCAAGATAATTAAAATTTGCTATAAGTAAATATGTATTGACTATTGACTAGAGTTCAGAAACTTTTGGAGTTCAAGTGTAATGCAGATTATTTTTTCCTCGATAATGTCTGCCTAATTTAGACCTCGGAAGTTATCTTTCTCAGCAGTGGGACTGTATTTTTAGCTTATATGTAGGTAAATGGCACATCAAATATGTAGCTTTTTATTGTTGTTGTTTTTCGTCAACACTGGTGTCAGATTTTTCAAACTGCCTAAAGGCATCTGACATAGCTTAACGACTGCCATATGATGATAACAGCGGGACCAACAGCTTATACGTGCCTTCCGAAGCACGGAGGGGTCAAGAAATTTTTATGCCACTTGTGGTCACTCATCCAAGTGCGGACCACGCTCGATGTCGCTTTACTTGTAAAAGCGCTAGTAATGCGCATTCCTGGCGGGCCACTGAGCTCCTCTAAGTTTTTACTGAAAAATTATCTTACTTTTTCATTATGTGGAACCATTTTAACTACTATTAATATAGGCGATGCGGCTAGCAACCCATCACTGTATTGATTGCTTTTCCATCTTCTCGCCCACCATGACGCTAAAAGTGGCTTTTGGGTCTTGCGGCCCTGGGCTCTGCATAGAACCGCAAGACCCAAAATGCTCTGTCTGCCCCATTAGGGATAAAGACGTGATAGTATGTATGTATGTATTTTAACTACTTTCAAAACTTTCTAAATAATAAATAAGTTAAAATACGGTACTGTACCTGAAACACTGAACACGGATGGCACAAAAAACACTATCAAGCCCGCATACGCAATTTCCTTAAAACTCAAAAATTTACTATTTCTGATAACCACTGTTCTGTCACTTACAACATAGTTATCACAAGTTTTACTTATTTCTATACACTTCATCGTATTTACACTCGTTACACTCGTTTCACTCAAAATTATTTATTTTTTTGTCATGCACGTAAATCTTCATTTTCGAGGAAATTAAAAATAATTAAACGTAATCTAGCCTTGTTTGTCAATAAACTACTGTTGCCTAACTATATAATTTATCTGACATGTTTAAACAGATAAAAAGTAGTAAAACTTTTAAATATGGCGCTCAAAAAAGCGCGCGAAGACGCGCGCTGAGCATGCGCGGTGTCAATACAATGATCAGCTGTATTTTTTCTACGCTCGCATCTCTGTACCATCCATTCTTTATTTTATCTCTGACATTTTACCTTAAAATTAACTTTATTACAGTAAATCTAGAGCTGATTTTACACTTTACATTGTCTCACAATAGTGAATGTACTTTGAATTTTGTTAAAAACATCATAGAGTTGATTTTGCCTTGTAGATTTTTAACTATCACTGGTATATTACGAATAAAGTTTGAACGTGCCACTAGTTGATTCAATTCAAAAATCGTGAGCGATTTTCTGCTCTGTATGCATCAATTATGAGGAAATACGCAGATTCGGGATTGTTACGGATTTCGCAACTCAATTATTGGTTTGATGCATCCTACTGACCAATATGCGTGAATGCTAAATTACATTAATTTACCGATTAAAACTAATAAAATAAAATATTTATTTAAGTAATTAACCAGCCTCACCTTGGAAAAATAGACTGTAACTAAAATATAATTATGTTATGGTGTGACAAATTAATAAAAGAGGGTTCAAATGGGAACATATAAGTGACAATTGATTGTATAATAAATACATAAAAGTTAATGGCAAAAGTAGTGCCTATTATGTATTTAAGTAGTACCTTTTGAATTAGGTACTTCTCTTATGTGAGAATTCTTAAATTGTAACTATGAACTAATAGTGTCAAACTTATAAAACCCTTTTTGTCGGGGGTTAAAAAAAATATCAACAGTAAATTGGAAAGTCAGTTTTTTTTGACTCGCCAATTGTTATTTGAAAAGGCATTCGGTCTACGGTCGGAATAGTCTGATGTAAGAAAAGTATAATATTTGTATAAAAAGATCTCCGCACGCATAATCGATGCCTCAGGGGATCCAAGGGCTGGTGCGCATTTTGGCCAAAGGCTTAGCTTGGCCATTCAACGCGGAAATGCCGCCAGCCTCTTAGGCACCCTACCCTGCGAGCGCAGCGATTTAGGCTCAATTTTATATATAATTTGATGGTTTTTTTAGTTATTAAGTTTAATCTCAATATAATATATGTATTTGTATTATTTATGTTATTAATGAATAAATTCTATATTTATTATATTTCCTCACGTTATTCCACAGCAACTTCAGCTAATGCGCAGGGCTATGTCATAACATACCTAATATAAGAATGGATACTTAAAGCTTTAGTTAATCTTAACCGATCATTAAAATAACGATAGATTAAATCTCCATTTTTATTAACGAACCAACGTTTTCTGATAAAATGCCAATATTTTATTTTTCTGACGTGAACTAGACAACCAGTTATAAAAATGTAGTTATATTGAATTAATCAAGTGAAAAGGGCCAAAGACCTTATGTTAATTCGTCTATTTATAAAAATGCGTCAAATCTCTAGAACACGTTGGGATTCTTCCAAACCAGAATAACTGGAATGAACGCTTTTGGACAGTTGTAAATTTTTAAGCATTTGATGATTTGCCATAGGTGGGATTTGAACCTATACCTACCTTATATTTACCTACCTCGTCGAATTGGTTACTTGGTCAAATATTGTAATAATTACATAGGTACAAATTATACCTATACTCCATTTGGTTAGGTATTTATATAAATGTAAACAATCTTGACATGTCTTTTTATTGAAATATACACTTTATAAATCAATAATTCTGCTAATTAGAAAGTAATTATGTTGTAAATTACATAATTACTGTGTAATTTGCAAAGGTATTGAGTTATAAAGTGAATATTTCAATAAAAAGACATGTCAAGATTGTATCCATTTATTTAAATACCTAACCAAATTGAGTATAGCAATGCTAGGCTGTATAGTTAAATAACTTTACCAATACTATTCAAGTCATAAATTAATTTAAAAATAATTAAATATTGGTTTTTCAAAGCTAAAATAAAACTAGAGGCATACTTAAGATTACCAAAAGTGGCCGTTTTTCGCAAATATGTTAAAAAAAGCTTCTCAGTCTGTAGGGTTATCTAGTCTCATGAGACTTTTGATGATTTTAATAAAAAATTTAAATGACATCTCCGTCTCTTTTAAATAATTCATCACTGGACCCCAAAAATCCACAAAAAAGGACTTAAGGCGAAAAGGTAGCAGAAGTGGCGTTCATTTGAATTAAATTGTTTAAAAGTAAATTTGGTGATAATAAAATTTGACATCCAATAATTTGTAGAAATCTCTTTAAATTATTTTATAATTAACTTTAAAAACTGTCATCAAACTTTTTTATTACGTTTATACAGACGCAACTTTTTTGTCTGAACACCTTTTTTTTCGGTAAACTAATCTTAAGATATAGGTACCTAGCCTACATTTTTCACATTAAAAATCAAATTGTACTTCAAAGAAGTTAACTATTCCCAAATTCTGGAAACTCTCCCAAAAATTTGTATGATGCATGAGGCTTGTAATTTATGTGCAAGCAAATTTTAGTACCCAAGTTAAGGCGATATGGTAGCAGAAGTGGCGCCCTTTTAAAGGACTTTCTAGAGATTGTTGGAAGTTAAATTTTTAATTATCGCCATATTTAATTTAAACAATTTATTTTCCTTTCTGCTACCATTTCGCCTAAATGCCTAGTTTATTATAAGTGAAAACAAAAATGAATGACTAAGAAATCCTTAATAGATACAAAAGAGATTCTTTTCTCGTAATAAAATGAACAATGTGTGGTGTTACGAAACATATAGCTGCACTAATGAACAATTTGTGTATGTTATGCATAAATAAGTAATTTATTTTCATACACGCTGTTGTTACGTTGTCTGTAAATGTACGGTAAAATGTTTAAGTGAGCTTTGGCTGTGTCGCTGAATATAGACTTTTAACCATCAGCAAATAACCTTTAAAGGCTGAACTGATATTTATCAAACGCAGCTAAGAACCATCGCAAAAATACTACTTACTTGCTCTCACGTAAAAAAAGCTGCATCGAAATCGGTCCATCCATTTGAGAGCTACGATGCCACAGACAGATACACAGGCTTGTCAAACTTACAACACCCCTCTTTTTGCATCGGAGGTTAAATGAATGTAGACAAAAAAAAAACGCACTCCCATAAAAATCAGCGTTACTGAACAGATTTTCTATGGAAGGTAATTTTTTATCGATTAGGTATTCAATTATTTTTTTTGAAAGAGGTTAATATCATTGAACTTGATCCAAAAAAATTGAATGTTTACACAGAATATTTTTTCTTATTTCGCCAAGAAAAAGTTGCGCAAGCTTCAATTGGCCGAGCAAAATATTCGCGGTAATAAATTTAAGAGCACCATCAATTAATTAAACCTACTTTAATGGAGGCTGGAAATCTAATAACGATTACCGATTTTATTAGTCGCCTAAACACTTAATGGGTATGCCGATAAGATGACTGCTAGAAATTAGAATTTTTGTTACGTACAGCAGAAAGGAAGTTATTTGTTTGGTACGTACGTACTTATTTTACTATACCAACAGGTTTTTAATAGTCCTTATAGAACTATTACACCGCATTGACCAAGCCAGCTCATTGACCAGTCAGGTAGTGGTCTAGTTTCTACATTAATATTAATTTGATTATATTTATTATTATAGACTAACAGCTTAACGTCGTTTTCACACAGTGCTGAGAGTCCATAAAGTCTTTTCACAGTTCATTAATTTATAAACGACACTTATTTGTCTTTATCCACTTGTAGTCTGTCTTCAAATGCATTTCTGGAAGGCACAGTGACCACTTCTTTAAGTAATCTATACTAATCTATAATGGTTAGTATCTATTCTGTTACAGAGAATGATTCTTTTTGTTTATTTTGATTTAAAGTTTTGAAAATACAACAAAACGCCAAAAATACTTCAGTGTACTGAAAACCAATTTAAGACATTCTTTATTGCACTGCTTTCGGTGCATAACGTAGTTCTACATTTTATTGCAACACTTTGGTTGTTTTATAAATAAAATCTTTTATTTCAGATCTTGTAGACAGCCAAATACCTACAGATTTACACGAAATAAACAATATGCATTGGAAAATAGTTTTTCAGTATATTTTGATAATTATGATTGCTGGACACATAGTGTTCTGTGGCAAAATTGGAAAAAAACTAAAAGCAGAAAACAAAAAAGCGTTAAGAACTGTAAATGAAAAGCCAAGAACAAAAGTGAAAGAAACGAAAAAGGCCGAATCATTACATAGTGCCCGTGTTCGAGATGGAACTGATAGAAATATATTAAATATTTTAAATAAAGAAGCTACTGATAGAAAGGCAAAGACTGTAAAGCGAAAGCCCAGAACAGTTAAGGAAGAGCCAAAGGTGGTTAAGGAAAAGCCAAAGGTGGTTAAGGAAAAGCCAAAGGTGGTTAAGGAAAAGCCAAAGGTAGTAAAGGAACAGCCAAAGGTAGTTAAGGTAAAGCCAAAGGTAGTAAGCGCTATGCCAAAGACAGTAACCGTCAAGACCAAAACCGAAGCAAATAAGACAGAAACATTGATTGGTGTTACAATACATCCTACATCGGGAAATATACTGCAGGATATGATGAAAGAGTCAAATTTGAGACAGAATGCTCAAGATGACAGCACTTCCTCAGAATCACAAGAAAAGAATAAAAAGAAACGCCAGAATACGAATGGCAATTCAACCCCAGCTATATTTACCATCAATAACACGAACTACTCCCTCGTATTTTTTTCTCCACTAATACCTCAGGTACTTCCAATGGCTCCAATGCCACTGCCATTGGAATGGATGTATGGTTAACATTACGTATAGGTATGTTATAGACCAAGTGATAATTAGGGCATTATAATAAATGCCCGCGCAGTTTGAAAATGTTCAAAATGAGAGGGCAGTGTGACAAAACCTAAAGAAATAATTAAATCGTCCGGGCATTATTATACCGCTTATGATCTAAGGGGCAGAATGACTCGCAGAATTATGTAGACCACCACCCACATCGTGTTATATAGGTTATGGTGCGGCGGGGGTAGAAAGTATACGTTGCCCGACAGGCCACCCCCCGGCCGCCAACAGTGTTCTTGCAGAGCCATGTAGATCACCCAGGTTTTCTTGCGGCCGAGAGACTATTGAGCCAACTATACGCAGTTGTTGATAACATAACTCTACAGGAACCCCGTTGGTGACTAATTGCACCCGCCGCACTATAACTACATGACCTGCACATGATTTAAAATTGGTCGTTTTCGTTACATGTACGATAGACCTCAGATAAATCAACTGTTTTAATAGATTGACCGAAAATCACTTCACAATAATAATCATAATGTCTAGTGATAAATACGGAAGTTCAAATGAAAATTTAACTATATTATTAATGTATATAATACAATTTTAATTTAATATTACTTTGCCTA
Source organism: Acrobasis consociella (assembly GCA_963555685.1). NCBI lineage: Eukaryota > Metazoa > Arthropoda > Insecta > Lepidoptera > Pyralidae > Acrobasis > Acrobasis consociella. The sequence goes on from OY743116.1 coordinate 2,899,647, forward strand.
AAGTAGATTGTCATTATTCACAATGCCCGGGCATTATGAAAAATGCCCCAATTTATCACTTGGTCCATATAAATACTCGTGATTAATTTTATCTTAGTAACTATTATAGTTTAAATTTGTAATCTGACAAATCTTTAATCTAGTATTAAGTTTAACAATAAGAAATAACTTAGTTGATAATGTAATAAAATTTTATCACAAATAAAAATGTTTTGTAACATTACGAAGTCATAAATTTTTGTGAAACCAAAACGAAACTGTTGTTTTACAACTTACAAATGTATTTCTTTCTACATTTTTACTAACATGTGCCCAATTATGACTAAAATATTTTATGTTTTGTGGAATATAATGTAAATAATTTTTAGATAAAGTAATATTAAGGCGTTTGTATAAATTAAATTTCTGTAGAGCATTGCGATTTTGCTGTCTATTATGTTTAAAAAGAGTATTTTGTTTTTTCAAATTATTAGTTGCCAGTGTTATGAAAGAAATTGGGGTCCTATTTTTGCACCATTCGAACCTCAATATATGGACATAACAAATGAATGTATAGAAACTTCAACTCATGCTTGTTTAGTACTACCGTCTAAGGATATCTGTAAGAAGAAGTTGACTAAGCCGTTGTTCCCGTGGGAGCCTATACCTTGGTGGTATTTCTACTGCAGAAGGCTGGTCACTCTAAGACCGTCAACTTTGAAGACCACTCCTATGACAGTTCGTCCATTTATCAGGAAGACATACAATGAGTATTTGCAGTTAAGAAAGAATCTGCAGAAAAAAGGGTTGTTGGAGACACAAAAGCGTCGTAATGGTAAATAATGTTTCGTATTAAATTTTGTTGTAAAGTATAGACTTTTTATTATTTCCGTCGGAAGAATAGCCTACTTGGACCTCTTTTATAAAATACTTAAGGGGATATCTGAATTTTCGTGGGTTCCAGTGCTGTCCCCATTTGAAATAAATCGAACATTTTAAACCAGGCCTCCGTCATTCGCAAAAATTAGCTGAGTTAAAGGCATAAAGTTAGTTTTTTCTTGTTTAATCTAAGTGCCTTTGTTTAAATAAAGCGTAGATATTTTTCATTTTGTAGGTAAGTGTTACGTAGTAGTTTTATAGAATCTGTGGTAAAACCAATGCCAAATTGCCCAGCGTGGTGATCATGAGCTATTAGCTTTTTATTAGAAGAGGCCTTTACCGTGTAACGGAAAGGCGGTATCAACCCGAAAGTGAGTGGACGTACTAATTAATGTGAACAACTTTTACTACGGGGCCATACATGATATCGCAAAAAAAATCTGTAGCTCAATACAAAATTACATACCTGCTGTGCCAAAATGTATGCAGTTATTTTTTGCGATATCAGGGTTGGTCTCACTGTAAAAGTTGTTCACTTTTATTAGTACTTGTACTCCCTTCCGGGTAGATACCGCCTTTCCGTTACATTTTGTATATGCTATTAGTAAAGTTGCTCGTAGGTAAAAACAACATACAAACATACATATTTTCACGCCTGTTTCCCATGGGTATAATCAGAGACTATGGATTTCCACTTACTACGATCCTTGCAAATCTCTTTTACTTCGTCAACTTTTTTTTTGTAGGTAAATATTTTTCCTAATCCATCAAGAGCCTGGAATAATACCAACAGAAAAGTTTTTCATTTCAAAGCATTTAAATGGTAACATTTGCAGAGCACTGCGCGCCTGCATGCCTCTGAACTAATGCATTTCTCATTAATATAATGGCTGCATTATACCAAGAACAAAACAGCACCCTTCTTTTGACCCACTCGGGTATGAATTATTTACGGGTGGCGCAAAAAAAGAGATTTTTGACATAAGAACTCGATGTTGTTAGTGAAATTCAGAAAAATTTTGTGTGTGAGTCTTCACTCGATTTTGAATCGTCAAAATATATTTCTCTTATTTTTACCTATTATATTATGATCAGGTATATCTTCACGGAGAAATGCTCTACATATTACTGAAAGTCACATAAAAAAGCTGGGTACGTTACCGCCGGGTAAACAATTACCGGGCCTTTTTATTTGTAAATATAAGTGTGTAGTGTATTGTAGTGAGAAGTATTTTATCTTTATTTTTGTTTTTAAGAAAATGTAATATGTATATAATTTTTTTCAGCTAAATAAAATAGTTCATAAAAATCGATTTTATGTACAGCCCGACTAAGAACCTTGCTAGCTCTTTCTTGCAAATTTTGGATTGCAAGTCAAACATTTAAAAAAATCTATATATATTTATTTCGGTATAGCAGTAATATAGCAAAGAAGATTACATTCTTATATTTCTTCGAATCTGTTAGTAGCAAATACTGCCATCTACATATTTATTTATATCAAAATGTACTTAGTACAAAACCTCTTTAAGAAACATTAAATATAACATTCTATCTTCTAGACGAAGTTATAATATGTTCCATAAGACAATCTTAATTTATAATCTGGCGCTGAATCTAAATGGAGGTAGTGAAAACTGAAACTTTAATAAAGTTCAAAAAACTCCGTAACTCTTGACTGGACATTTGCCCGAAGTGGGTCTTTCTAGTCCACCTTGCTACCTTAACTGCAGATATTTTACTTTGTTAGTTATAGTTACTTATCTCCACCGTCAAGAGAAAACTAATCTTATACCTTTAAACGAGCAATTCTTGTATATTTATTTATATATTTATAAAATTCTGTGATCTCGAAAACGGCTCTAACGATTTCGCTGAAAATTGGTATATGGGGGTTTTCGGGGGTAAACAATCGATCTAAATTAGTCTTATGTTTGGGAAAAAGCGTGTTTTTCTTTCCACGCAGAATATGATCACTAATTTCGTCGCGCCGGCTGCCATCCATTTTGGCTCAGCGGTTTATGATGCTGACCGCTAGAAAGAGTGTTACGGGTTCGAATCCCACTCGGTGACTTACTTTTGTTTTTTTTTATGTTCAAATTTATATATAATTTTTTATTTTGTATTGTTTTTAGACAAGTTTAAAAAAATGTAGTTATTGTTTGAGATGTAACCTAGCAAAGTTCGGTCGCCCAGGTACTGGTCACTGTAAACGAAAAGTTAATGAAATAGGTTGTATTTTATTTGTGATATCTATATCTATAAATACACGTTGGTTGTACGGAAGCCCCACAAAAAATTTATTTTGATCTGTTTTTTACTATTTGTTGATAGTCTAGCTGTCAGGGTTCAAGAGATAAAGCCTGGTGACAGAAAGACAGACGTAAAGACAGACAGTGGAGTAAGTAATAGGGTCTTGTTTTTAGTATGAAAACCTAAAAACGATGAAAAGTACTAACCGTAGGTACTATTTTAATAATTTTTGACAAAGCTGCCTCTATCCTTCTATGCTGATTTGGGAGAAAAGAAAATAACCGGCCAAGTGCGAGTCAGACTCGCGCACGAAGGGTTCTGTACCATTATCTTTAAAAAATCAAGTTTGTTTTATGGGAGCACCACTAAATGTAAATTTTATTGTGTTAAGTATTTGTTGTTGTGGCGGCAATAGAAATACATTATCTGTGAAAATTCCATCTGTCAAGCTATCATGATTACAGATACAGCCAGGTGACATACAGACGGACGGTACCACGGAAGACTAGCGGCATGATGTAAGGATACATCATTGCCATATGCTGAGTGGTGCCATTTTGGTGTAAACATAGTTTTAATTATTATGGATAATGTAACTCCTGTTTTGCACCACATAAAGTATTTTTCTTTCTTTCTAAGTCTTACTAATTAGGGTTCCGTTTTTGCCCTTAACGGAACCCTAAAAAGGAATCTACCAGCTGCTTCGTTTCTCGCGCAGATCGTAGACGCTGATCAATGAAATGGGTAAAAATTCAAATCATCCAGCACTGTTTTCTTTGTCCACCTACTTGCCCACAATCCCGCTAAAAATGGCATAGTGCTGATAGACACAAAATGCTCTGTCTATCTAAAGAGGTTTTACAAAAATGTTTTACCTCCAATTTTCATTGAAATCGTTGGAGCTGTTTCCAACATCCATACTTGTGTTGGATGAACTTTCTGCATCTTTTTGTTTGGCACCGGTTATAATTTGACGCTGTCTACTGCAACTAGCTACAGCTAGCTACATGCTTCAGTTTTGACTGACGAGCTTCAGAAAAACGCATTTTGTCTAGTAAGAACTAGTTTTAACTAATATTCCATTTTGAGCATTACTTTATTCTAGTTTTAACAAAGGCATTTAGTAAAAACTAGTTTTAACTAGAAAAAAAACGAGTTTTATTTAAGAAGGGGATTTAATTGTAACATATAGGGGTTTTTAACTCTAACCAAATTATATTGAAACAATTTTAAGGGTGAAAAGTTTATCAGAATCAAGGGCTTGTTTTCACCTTAAAATTATTTTTTTGTATATTTTGTAAGACCTTATATACAAGAATGGATCGTTTGAAGTAATATGTGATAGATTTGCTGAAAACGCCTACGTTTACAATTGAGCTGTTAGTAGAAATAAAACTTTGCTAATGTACTTCTTCTTCTTTTCGTGTCGTTGGCTCAAACAATCAAATTTTTTCCCTCCAGAAAGATGCCACTTTTACACCGCTGTCCGAGGCCTCATAAAGGTCGCGTTTAGTGCAGCTGGTGGGGCACGATGGGCAAGAAAGAAGGTGTGACATAGTCTGGTTGCCATGCCCACACTGACACGCTAATGTACTTATGTGCCATATTACCGTGTGGTTTCCGGCAGAGTAGAATAGGGCACTCCAAATCCTCCCGTGGATGTCGTAGAAGGCGACTTAAGAAAAACAGGCTTATAAACATCGATGAGACCTATCCAACCCGTCTGGCCAGAGCGTGGAGAGTGTAGGCCAAGTCCTCTAGCTGCTTTGGCCAAGTATGGTTCTGGTAGTACAGAGGGTCATGCTCCTGCAGTGGAGACAAAAAGACCTAATGATGATGATGTTCATCAGTCCATTCTTAGTTCTTATCTTTTTTCCAGAGAAGCATCGAAGGATAATTTTATGAAAGTGTTACATAATTCAAGGTCATTTCTTTCTCGATAATGTTTGGTAATGAAAAACCATTATGTTTTTCATTAGCACTGTAATTTTATGAGCTTAAATTATAATTGAAATATACCAAGTACTGGAACGGTGTTAATATGTAATATAACTGTTTATAAACTACTTTATTGTGTGGAAATCTTTGATCATGAAGACGGTTTTGGTAAGTTGGTAACACATTTTAAAATCAATATCATCTTTTATATTTAAAAGGAGAGGTAGAAGGTACCTACCAGTAACCGTAACATCTATATAAGATCTAATAAAAATAAGATATAATAAATAAACAACTTTCCCCAAGGAACATATGTATATCGAAATATGAAAAGTAATGTATGGCTTTCCATACAAGTTGACCGTTCAGCTGATCTCAGTTAGTATGGAAAGCTAAAAATTTAATTTTATATTTTGACATATTTACCTTGGGGAAACTTGTTCACAATCACGGTCTGAAGTCACTCTTAATATAGTTTCAGTGTATTTTGTTAGACCTTATATTCGTATATGAATTTTCTTCCATTTGACTCTCTCGTCCGCCAGCTGTTTTACTTCTCTGTACGTCACGACGTTCACCTTCTTCTTTATCTGTTTCATGTAGCTACGCCTTGGTCTTCCTGGTTCTCCTTTCTCTTCTATCTTCCCTTCAATTGTATTTTTTATGAAATAGTCGTGTCGTATCAGTTGAACTACTCTTTCCTCGTCTATTCCTTTTTATTCAACCATTAGAACAAAAATATTAGGACTTGCTTCTAAACCTGTGCTTTCATTAATACTTCCAGGCTTTGCCTGAGCACAAATGATGAAGTTAGTACATAATAAAATTTCAAAATAAATAATCAACTTTTTTGTAATTTTTCAAAACCTTCAAACTACACAACCGATTTTGGGACCACCTGACAAGTATACCTTTCAAACGAAAATACTATTTTATTGTTATTTAAAATTAAACCGGTAACTCACGTCGGTACATAGGTACAATAGGATTCTAACGTTTCCATATATACTAATTAGTTATTTCTTTATTTTTGTTTGTTTGCTGTACTTACCCCTAAAAGAATGGTTGGCTGGTAGAAAAGGCCTTAGGCTTTAAGTCCGCCATTTAAATGTATTGTAATAAACTTAGATAAATAAATAATTAGGAGACCATCATCAGGAGGGTCAACTGGAATGTCCTGTGTCCTTATTCACCTTAGTAATAAGGTTGAAATCTGGTTGGCCTCAGCTGTGTACATGAATCTCTCTCTCAAATCTCAGCATATTCCCAGTTGCATCCTCAGCTGTCGTGATACGAAGCCCGGAGTCCGCTTTCCGACTTTTTCATTTTCACTTCGCACGGTCTTGAGCATCCTTGGTTGTAAGACTTGTAAGACAATTGGCACGCATATCATCCTTGACGACGCCGTGCAGCATTTCTTAGGTCTACCACGATTGCCGGGGCCCGGCGGAGGCAGCATGGCCAAAGGCCATACATTTGTTTCCCACCTTTCCGCAAGACGTGACCGTATCCGCGTAGGAGTACGTGAATAACGATGCATATTTATATATTTAACTAGCTGTGCTCGTGGGCTTCGCTTCCCGTGGGAATTTCGGGATAAAAACTTTACTATGTTATTCATTGGGTATCAAACTCTCTCATCTGAGCGTTTTTTCCCAGTTGCAATCTATCAAACTATATCCTTATAAAGTTTTATCTTAATGGGTACAGTGGTTGAAGCCTGAAATGGTAACAAAAATATAAATAAACAAATATACGAACTCACTTTCGCATTATATGATTTTAGAGTTTCACGGTCACAATTACTGTTATTAGTATTACGGGACTTACCGCGATTAATATCGTTTTTGACAGATATTTCGACGGCCCTTCTGCCATCATGGTCAGCCAGTCAGTCGGCCAGCGACCATGATGGCAGAAGGGCCGTCGAAATATCTGGCAAAAAACGATATTAATCGCGGTAAATCCCATCCAATCACTTTTGAATTTATAATATTAGTAGGATAGTAGGAAGGATTAAGTTTAATTAAACAACTAAGTATAACTTTTTCAGTTCGTCTCGATCGTGGTGGCATGTCTCACCTCAATCCAGTCTAAGATCGTGCCAGTGCGACCTCCAAATGCAAGACGGATGGCAGCCAAACCAGTACAAATGCTGCCTGACAACTTTAGGTGATGTATAAATTGTACTCCTGGGTCGTCTGGGAGAAAAGAAAAACCTTAGGATGTACCTGCCAGGTCAATTAAAAAAAAAACACTTTTAATAGTTTCATCTGAAAACGCCATCTAGTGATGGGCTAAGGAACTATAAAGTAGAATTAATATCCATAGCGCCATCTAATATTTGACAGGTAAACTACAAAACGTTTTCAAGCGATAAATTTTCAACGGCCAAACCGATTTTCGTCAAACATAGCTAAGAACCACCGCAAGGGAAGATATGAATGACTAAATAATGTACTGGTGAAAAAATACCACGCGAGCTGGATTTAAACCGGCGACCTGGTTTAACAACCATTTTCATCTAATTGAGGTATCGTGTGTTACGACCTTTCACGTCGAATGCTGCTTGTAGTTTTTCACCATTCCTTGTCTTTAGTTTGAGTAAATAGTAGATAGCAGTGGCGTTGGGTGAGAATTTGGGCTAGTGCAGCTATAAAACTATGAAACGAATTATATACCTATATTATTAGGATATAAAGGTTAACAAATGTAAGCCGATGAATGTACGGCTTATAATTCGCATATTATTATTTTTATTAATTTAGTGTGAGTACATAAGTGTCTCCGTAATCGAGCGTGTTTGTACAAATTTTATCACTGTGTGTGTATATAAATAACTATAAATTTTCGTATTTTGAGTATGTCATGCAAACCAGTCATGCTGCTAGTTTGCGGCTTATGAAGATAGTACCTAAATGGACATTCTAATGCGCGGTGTGCCGATATACGTAGGTTTTGTTGTTAGTAAATGCTTATATATTAGAAACTTGTAAGGGAACCCGATAGAAATCGGCTTGTAAGGAGGCCCCGCCACTGGTAGATAGATAGATAAAACGTTTATTTGTGAAAAATGCACAAACACGTTCACACACAAGGAAGCACACTAATGATTTTTTAGTATATTAAGTACAAGTTTTAAGCGATGTGATGTGTAGGCTGCAGTAGCACAAAAAGGTCGTATACTCAGCGACAATATCGCTTAAAGAGCAATGCGCAGATTTTGATACATTTATACTCAGTACTATTGCTCTTTGAGCAATAGTACTGAGTATAAATGGTGTTTTTTTTATTCAGGCCAGATCAACACTCCGGCCTAAGTATACCTAATGAGAAGTTTTGCGAGGAACAGGCCCTGAAGCCCGCCGACCGGTACCTGATCCTGCCCTGGTGGTACCAGTACTGCGTCACCTTGTTAGACAAGAGGATGGACCAAGACAGGCATGGGAAGTACTTCCTGTCGATGTATAGACGCATTCTTGACCAGGTCAGGGAATACAAGAAGCAGAATAAGATGACATAGGTTGTTTCTGGAGTAAACTCCTGTGACTGGTATCTTTGGTTTTATTTTTTATCCTTATTTTACTTTTTCACTGTTTTATTATATGTATCGATATTTTATTCCTGTATTTAGGAAATTCGCAATGAAAATCCGGCATTCGGACAAAGGTTTTCGTTGTCGCATTAGAGTATTTCGCGGGCTGCCTCCGCAATTTGATGGGATTGCCAATTTGCCGAGAGCCCGCATATGTACAGGTACCTACTTACACAGACACGCTCATGTGTTACAAACAAACAGTAGGTATAATCGCAAACAATATTTATTAACATCGATAGTTTTTTTTTATGAAATCCCGTTACCGAAGGGCATGTATGAAGATTGAGTTTAGATGAAGCAAAAGAGGTTTGGCAGGATCGTAGCAAGTGGAGGTCTATAGTCTCTGCCTACCGCTGTGGGAAACAGGCGTGATATTATATATGTATGTATGCATAGTTTCTTTTCATTGTCTAATCTTTTTGATCGAGCAAGCAATGCGGGCGTTATTCTTCGAGTTAAAATACTTTCCTCTAAATGGGAAATACGTTGCAATAAATAAATATAGGGTGACTTTTTAACCGCCATACAAATTTCTGGTGCAAGATCAATAGTCCATGTTATTGATCTTATTTTATTAAAAAAGTGTCCTCCCTTACAAAATCCGTAGGCTGAGCGCAGATTTGTATGGCAAGTTGAAATTAATTTTCGTTTTTAGTTAATTGTTTTTATGGAAAGTAGTTTTTATTATAACTAAACTTTACGTAACCTACTTGAGTCGAAAAACTCAATAAAATGCAAACGTACACAATAAATTAGTTAAACACAAATAATAAACAAGTTTGTTGCGCCCCTACCTGTTTGTGTTGGGAGCTCCACCCTCAAAGTTGTAGACCAGTATATCTACCTGGGTCAATTGATCCAGGCAGGAAGTTCCAGCTTCGAGGAAGAGGTCTTTCGACGAATCCGACTCGGCTGGGCAGCGTTCGGGAAGCTACGCAATGTCTTCTCGTCCAAAATACCTCTGTGCCTCAAGACTAAGGTCTACAACCAATGTGTGTTACCAGTGATGATTTATGGCTCTGAAACGTGGTCCCTTACTATGGGTCTCATAAGAAAGCTCAAGGTCGCTCAACGCGCTATGGAGAGGGCTATGCTCGGTGTTTCCCTACGTGATCGAATCAGAAATGAGGAAATTCGTAGGAGAACAAAAGTCACTGACATAGCCCAGCGGATTAGCTCGTTGAAGTGGCAGTGGGCGGGACACATAGCGCGACGAACCGATGGCCGATGGGGCAAAAAGGTTCTTGAATGGCGACCGCGTACTGGCAAGCGAAGCGTAGGGCTCCCACCTAAAAGGTAGTCAGATGACCTGACCAGGGTCGCTGGAAAGCGCTGGATGCAGGCCGCTCTTGATCGGTCATTTTGGAAATCTTTGGGAGAGGCCTATGTCCAGCAGTGGACGTTGTGCGGCTGAAATGATGAATAAACAAGTTTATACAGAACAATAAGTTTTGAGAAAATATAATATACTACGGACCTTTGGAGATTCCGTTCTGTTCGTAATACATATTAATTCTGAACTATTACCAGGCTTTTGGGTCTTGCGGCCCTGGGCTCTGTATAGAACCGCAAGACCCAAAATGCTCTGTCTGCCCCATTAGGGATAAAGACGTGATAGTATGTATGTATGTATTACCAGTGTAATAAATAATCAACCTACTCACCAAATAAGGTTGATAGTAGCATATTTGTAATCTGTGTTGATAGCCTCATTTATCATACAAGCTCTATCACAGTAAACAAATTTACAGTATCTATATCTATCTTTATCCCTGATGGGGTAGAGCATTTTGGGTTTTGATTCGTTCTTCCCTATTCAAGTAAAATATGTTTTGTCTCGTTTCTTCAATGTCAAATATTGAAAAGAGAGAGAATGACGAAACATGTTGTAACTAAAATAGGTTTAGCAAACGGTTTTTAATTTTTATGAATATGAGGGTTAAATTGTAAGCTGACCCTGGTCCCAGTAAACCCTTTAGTTATTATTTAGTGGTGAACTCGTCCCATGTCTAAGAAAATGTGGTCCGAGTTAACCCCTAATTAGATTGAAAATGGATAACTGGCCCCTAGGCCGAGTTTCATATGGGACGAGTCGCCACCTAACCCGGAGTTTCTACCTAATAAATATTGGTTAGGACATTGTAGGCTGATCACCTGATTGTCTGATAAGTAAGATGATCCGTGCTTCGGAGGGCACGTTAAGCCGTCGGTCCCAGTCGTTGTCTTTGACATTGGTCGTTACCTAAAACCATGTCAGAGGCCTTTAAGGCGGTTTAAAAACTCTGACACTAGGTTAGTCACTAACACACACGACAAGAAGAAGACCTAATAAATATAAATAACAATTACACAATATTATCTATATTTATTTGTGACTTTTGAACTCAAGTGTACTTAATGCGTGGATTACAAAATGTAAAATGTTCATGTAATTTTATTAGGGATAGGGCGACGAGGGATTTGCTTTTTATCCATTAAAAGATGTTGCTGTTGGAAAAATAAAGATCCAGTAATTTAAGAGTCCCCGTACCTTGAACTTCTCCATACAAACGTAGTCTACGTTTAATTTCGAAACCTCATGTCAGATTCCGATAAAAATTGGTAATTGTAAAAAAATTGCCATTATCTAGGATAATAATTGGTTTCCTACATTAAAATTATGAACTGGAAAAAAAATATAACGATTTAGAAGTTTCCCATACTAATGGTCAAAAATGATATAAAACACTATAACTATTTCAAGTTCATATTTTTACAGTAGAAAACCAGTTATTACACTAGATTATTGCAATATCTTTGAAATGACAAAATTTTGCCCAAATCGAACATGTCGTTTTGAAATAAAACGTAGACTACGTTTGTATGGAATGTTGTCTAGGGTAAGGGGACTTTTAAGCAAAAACTTAAAGGGCAGTCTCGGATAAATTCCGAGACTGCCCTTTAAGTTTTTGCTTACAGAACAAGCTGGATTTTTCACTGACTCCTAAAAAAGGAGGAGTTTTCCAAATTCTCGCGATGTTCACAGATTATTGGAAGACACCTAGACCGATTTGGAAAATTGTTTGAAAGGGTAAACTTCTGAGGTTATTATTTTTTAAATCGTTCTCTTGAAGTCGGTTTTAAGTTTTGAAAAATTATTGTGTACCTACATCTTTTTTTTTTCTACCTATAATAAGTACCAACAATTAAATAAATCGATTAAATTATAACCTGTTGTCAGTGCAAAACACTAGACACAATAGTACAACAATGCATATACACCGGATTCCGATGTGCTCACAGATGAGAGGATAAGAAACTAGATAAGTATTTACTTAAAACCAAAATAGAATTGACAAATCACTAAACTGTAACCCTTGGACTATTTACTATGATGAAGTGGTAAAAAGGCAATCAATATGGTGACAGGTTGGTTACTTAACGGTGGAATAGGCGTTAACCATATTTACGCGGCAATCGGTACATTCTTCATCTTTTATTTTTTCTTGATTCATACCTAAATGTACATATGATTTTTTGTGATAATTTAGGGAAACAAGAGAACGTTTACAAAACAACCTCAATGGATTTCCTCATTCACGTGGTGCAGCCGATAAGGAACGTACCGAGTGCCGTTAGTACCTAGCTTAAGGAAATAAGTGCCATGAAAATTGTCAAAATCGTGAGTGAAGTATATTTTTGCCAAATAAATCTTTTTTAAACAATGTCAATGCAGAATCGAGGAGCTCGGTGGCAAGGCGGGAATTGGCATAAAGGTTTGGCAAGTAAAGCAATACCGGGCGTGGTCTACACTTGAATAGGTGACCACAAGTGGCATAAAAAAATCTTGAGCTCCTCCGTGCTTTAGAAGGCACGTTTAAGCACTTGGTCCCGGCTGTCATTATTGTATGGCAGTCGTCAAGCTATGTCAGATACCTTAAGGACCAACGCAGACGACAGACTATCCGTGATGCACTTTTTAGTCTGTGAAAATAGAATGGAATCATATGCAGTAACGCACACGACGCGCAAAAAGTCCGGCGCGCGTCGTGTGCGTTACTGCATATGATTCCATGGGTTCTAGTATCACAGACTAAAGTACAGCACGGAAGAGTCTGTCGTCTGCGTTGGGCCTAAGGCAACCTAAAAAACCTGACACCAGTGTTGGCCACTTACAGACACGAAAAGCAACAACAAACAACTACGCAGAATGAAAGAGGACATAATATTTTTTGGAAGTATTTACAAAAGGTGTACCATTTGGCTGTTTGCGTTTTTGGTTGTACAAAAATCACTGGTGTTCTGGTTTCCTGACGAGTTTTTCTTTCACCGAGACAAGTGGTGATAGTGTAATATGGCCATACTTGTGTACAAACTCAGAGGTATAGGTTGCGTCTAGGGAGAATCCAACTAGTATATCATAGCCTTCAGGATCTGGAAGTTAATTGTATTTATAATATTCATACAACGTGGAAGGGTGAAATATCTGTAATAAATGAAACCACGGGCTACACCTGATTACTTTGGTATAATGAACTTAAAATAATCATCATCATCATCATCTTCTGGTCTTTTAAGTCTCCACTGCAGGAGCACGACCCTTTCTACTAGAACTGTACATGGCCAGAGTATAGGTACAGAAGGTTTTGCCTTCACTCGCCTCGCTGGCCAGACGTGTTGGAGAGGTCTCATTAATGTTTTCTAAGCTTTGTTCAGCTTGTATTTCCTTTGTCGCCTTCTACGACATCCACGGGAAGACTTTGAGTGGTCCTATTCTACTCTGCCGGAAATCACACGGCGAACTTTTTGACTATATATAGCGTTATAGCCCATGGAACGACTTATTATGGGTATGGCCCTTCCACGTTGAATATCCGATGACCATGATGATCTTTTCCTTTAAGTTTGTTCTGCTGTCGGTGGCGAGGAACGCGTCTCCCAGGCGACACAAATCCTCATCAGGCGAGAGCATCGAAAACCTGCTCTTCTACCAAGACTGCAAGCACAAGACTACCACCGAACCAACAACCTCAATGAACCCCACCAAACTCCGAGGGTTGGGAGACGAGGCGTCGTGCCCTTACCCTAAAATGTGCTGTTCCATGAGCTGCAACAATGAACCATGCGTGTCTGAACAACTGAACCACTTTGGCAGAAATTTACACTCGAACAACATCGAGCCAATATCCAACATGCCAGGATCAGCGTTCCACCAACAGTTTGCAAATCCAGCAATTCAACGCGCGTGGAAGAAAAAGTTGAGACCCCCTCCAGGAATGAAATTGAAGAGTGGAAGAAGAGATTTTGGGTTAACTAAAGATAGGGTAAAGAGTCTAATATCGAATGATGAGGATATTAGAAAGATCTTGAAGGATCTGGTGAGGGTGGCGATGCAGAAGGTGGACCTGCAAGAGATGATCAACACCAGAAGGAATGAGATTGGAGCGTTGGAGCCAGTGGATGCTAACCCTGATGCAGTAACTACAATTAAACCGGACAGCGAGGGAGAATATGAAGAAGACTAGTGAACACGCAGGTTTTGTATTATTTTGTGTATAGAAACAAAGTTAAACCTTTTTAAATATATTTCTTTTAGTGACTGTCTTTAATTTTCCTCCCTTAAATTTTAACCAACTGGACCAGCTGCGGTAGCATGAGACCGTCGATAAACTTAGATAAAGTTTCCCGCTTATTATTTTTACTAGATTGATTTTATTACGGCGAGCGAGATACAATAGATGTTAGGGCTCGATAAACAAAATGTTCACTAACATATACATACACATACCAAATTTTGTCAAAATATGGTCCCAACGTTTGCGCGTGAAGAAGTAAAAAACATACACACATACACACTTACAAACTTTCGCCTTTATATTATACTTGCTGAAGCCCGCGACTCCATTCGCGTCGACTTTATGTCTTTGGAAAATGCTCATCAGGCTGAACAACTTTTGCTAAGGCGACATTTTTATATCTATTATAGTTTAGCTGGACCATTATAGTTCTGCATCAGGTGTTACATTTTCCGAAATCATTTATACTTTATATGTTGCCCAAGCTTAACAGCTATATAACAAGAAAAGTTTTATTCGAATCCGTCCAATATTTCCGGAGATTAACGTGTACAAACAGACAGACATTTTTATTTAAATTTTTACTCTATTACTATATCTCAATCGCCCCGAATATATTTTTTGGAAATATATTTAATCTACAGACACCCTTTTTTACTGTTTTATTATATGTATAGATTAGCGTGTTAAGCATTTTATAGATTAATATCTTTGCAAATAATTAAGTATGTTATAAATTACATAATTGCTTTTTAATTTGCAAATGGTGTATATTTCAATAAAAAAGACATGTCATGATTCTTTACCTTTATTTAAATACTTAACCAAACGGAGTTTAGTATAATTTCTTTAAAAGTTTAAATTTCTGAATGTATCTTTCTAGTCGGTCAACGTAAACATAATAATTGCATGTCCCAAGTAAAAAATTCAATATTCTACCATTTTGGTACATTTTACAACTTCCGCCGGACAATTACCATGTATTACCATCGTATCCCTTGGGATTATAAATATTAAGAGACATGTAAATTTTGCGGACACTGCAAAATACAGATTTTATTCCAGTATGATTCAAATATATATTTTAAGGATTCGTTTCCTCCTAAGAGACGTGAGTTTTGTGTACGTTGGATGATATTATATTACGAAAATAACAGATTTGCATACATATAAAATTTATCTACTATCACTTCTTTACCTTTACGAAGTTGTGTCACTCCCCGTTTAGATATCGAAAATATACCTACATTATATTACCATACGCGCGGTGACCACTCCGGAGTGGTAAATTCAGTCTCATGATGACTATGTTTAGAGTTTTAAGAATGAAATTGGCTTGCAATGCACATCTAGGTATCTAAACGAAAAGGTGCCGACTTCTGACGCGAGCTAAATTAAACCATATCGCTAACGACATTGAATAGATATTTATTTCGATTCCTTTACTGAATAAGACTTTTTTACGTGTGTACTGTACTTGTACTTATTCTATGCCTTTACAGAGAAAACTAGGGCTACGAGACGAAATTAATTGAAGTATTACATACAGAATTGCCGTGTGGTTTCCGGCAGAGTAGAATAGGGCCACTCCAAGACCTCCCGTGGATGATGTAGAAGGCGACTTATGGAATACAAGCTAAACAAAGCTTATAAACATCAATTAGACCTCTCCTCTCCGTGGAGAGTGTAGGCCAAAACCTTTAAGCTCTGGCCAAGTTTGGCTCGGGTAGTACAGAGAGGGTCGTGCTGTTGCAGTGGAGACAAAAAGACCTGATGATGATAATGTTGATTACATACAGAACAGAATCTCCCGAAGTGCCCGCGCACTATGCGTCTCCGTTCCTCGTCCTCGCATAAAGGAGGGCCTTGAGCTGCAGGGGGGCCCTGCAGGTCAAGGCCCTCCACAGACAGGAGCAGTCGCCTCAGTAATGCGAGAACGGGGAGAGGTGCGAGGACGGGGACTCATATTGTTCGGGCGAGACCCTAGCAGTCTTAAAACGCCGACTAACTTTGTTACTAGGTTTAAACCATTATTCGACCAAATCAAGTTGACATTTTCAGATGACACAAGGCATATTACTAGATGTCAACTTGATTTGGTCGGATAATGGTTTAAACCTAGTAACAAAGTTAGTCGGAGTTTTTATAATAAGACGGTAGGAGTTTCTGTTCTGTATGTAATACTTTTATTATTTTCTGTGGCTTCGGCTAGCAAGTTGGGCTTAAAAGCTGGGAAACGGGAATCAAAAATTTTTTTTTTGTTTAGAAGGAATCCCAGGTTTTGTGCACTTTCCCTTGATCGATCCCTTTTTTTGGGATTAACCGGGGTTTGACACATAACTTCAGAAATATTTCCTTTACAAATTGACTTGGAAAAACGCTGAAATATTTATTTTAAAATAAAATAGTTTTCAAGAACGTAGTCCGTAGTCAAACAATTCGTATAGAAAGATACCTAAACATTTAACATTTTGAAAATACAATACCAACCCTTTATTGCACAAAATAAAATACAGCACATAACTATCTTAAAAACTAGGAAATGCGCAAAAGGCGGCCTTATCGCTAAGCAATTTCTTCCAGGCAACCTATATAGAAAAAAAATGTGATGGGAATTAGGCAGGTATAATAATCATTTCTGCCGCATAACGTCCACTGCTGGACATAGGCCTCTCCAAAGGATTTACAAAACGACCATTCTAGAGCGGCTTGTCAGGTCAGGTCGTCCGACCACCTTGTGGGTGTCGTTTGTCAGTACGTGGTCGCCATTCGAGAACCCTTTTCCCCCATCGGCCATAGATTTGTCGCGTTAACATTTTCATACTGGTATGTATATGTCGCAGTTGGATTGAATAATCCGCTGTTATTCAAAAACTCTAGCTGTTTGGCATTACAGCTCGGTTTTGTAATATAGCTGAAAATCATTCAGCTAGATCGTCCAATGTGTTACGTTTAACAAACTGGCTTACGTAAGATTGTAGAACGATTAGTTCGGAATTCTGCCACTAGTGGCTTGTGAAGTGTCAGTGTCATAACAACAAATATGGCCTCCCATAAATTAAATTCTTCGCCGCGTTCCGGAACTAAGCTGTTTTTATCGAGAGACATCGGGGGCATCGTTTGTGATTTCGGAGTGCAAAAGATTGAAAAGAATAAAGCAGGCCTTTCGCTTGGATCCCATATTGTTATTTCGATGCCCGCCTTCCGGCAAAATGGAAAATTCACATGGATCAATTGGCCGTAAGAAATCGCTGCGCCATTGAGTTGTCGGGCTTACAAAACTTCTATATTTCTAATCCAATTGCATCGAGCTGATTATCATTCTTCATTGGTGTTTTATGATGTTGGAGACTGAATTACTTAGTTAGGAGTTGAATTGAGGTTTTATTTCAATCCCACGAGTAACACTATTGTCTCCTCATATATTATTTCGTTTGGTAACACAGTTTTATTTAATAATGGTAACCCTGTATGCTATCTCAACGCTAGCTGTTTTGTTAAACGTAATTACGTAGCTCATTGACAATCGAGCTGAAATATTTTCAGCTGTTTTACAAAACCGAGCTGTATTGCCAAACAGCTAGAGTTTTTGAATAACAACGGATTATACAATTCAACTGCGACATATATATGATTGTGTTTATATGTGAGAGATAAGATAATAAATAATTTTTTTTAAAGAAAATAATAAAAGGAAGAATCTGAATTTTGAATACCTACTTAAATAAATTAAAAATTTTGCTTAAAAAAACAAAGATGAAGGCAATTTGTTGCACAGAAAACCAAAACATTAAAATATGGTGATTCCGGAGCGGAAATGAGATCTGCATTATTTAACAACTGCTGAATTTTAAACAAATGCGCGTTTTCAATATTTTCATATTTTTGTCTAATAAGAACAATAATCGTAGCAAGTGCCTCTTTTTCCGCCTTTAAGTTAATTAAGAGAGCTGATAAGTGAAACTCTCAAGGACTCGAAGCAAGAATTTTTAACTTCGAACATGAGCCAATTCAATAAGAGGTTAAAAAAACACGGAATTGATTTTTGAAATAGAATTTGAGGCGAACTTAATATAGGCATAGTATTCTATTTTATGCTTTAGGTTAAAATTAAGTGCTCAAACAAATTTGCTAACACTTCCTAACAGATATATTCAGAAAGAGCTTTTTGTTATCTTCTTCTTATCGTGTTAGTGACTAACACAAGTGTCAGAGTTTTTAAACCGCCTTAAAGGCCTCTGACATGGTTTTAGGTAACGACCAATGTCAAAGACACTGGCCGGGACCGACGCGCGACGGCTTAACGTGCCCTCCGAAGCACGCCTTTCGTTATACCATGCTACGATAAAGACTACTTCGACAAAGGATGTTCAGCCACACCCAACTGGGACGCACCGTGAAAATGGGCATTTTCTATTTCTTATTTCTCAGCGAATATCAGAAATTTAGAACTGATACTTGCTAATAGCATACTAGAACGCTTTTCTAGCATAATTGTGGTTGTGGATACATGATTAGTTAATTTTTGTAACACAAACTTGCTCGTCAAAAACACCTCTACCAAAACATATACGGTCTAATTTCTCACAAACGAGAGGGACTTCAGCTTTGAAACTTTTTATGCAGATCAGTAATTATGTAATCTTCAAAATTGTGGTTCAAATTTTTTATTGTTGCTTTAGTTTTAATTTTAGAGCTATTTTTCTATAATTGATCAGTTTTGCGTGGCTTTAGATTTCAGTCATATAAGCCCTTTTACCTTCCTGAAAATTATTGTAATTGCCGTCTCGCTTTTTCGCGAGTGTATTTAAATAAACTGTTCTTGTTGCACAGATTTTTGACAGTTATACATCAAATTGTCAGATGGCCGATGGGCCTCGCGGAGCAAGGACGCGTCGCTCTTCACAAAAAAAATGACATTTAATTTCGTAAAATTATTGTCACAGTGTAAAATAATATCACGAATATATATGGGTCGAACAGTCTGTAAACAAACGTGCGAGTAACTTTCTTACACTGTGACACTTGTCATAATATCAAACGAAGTGTCAAAGTATAGCGTGGCATAGATTGATTACCTGACAGACATGGTCGGCATAGATTTTTTTTCATACAAGTACCGTACATACAATATAGATTAATAATATTTTAGTTTTATTTAATTACCAGTTTTGTGGCAATAAATTAATTTGAAAATAGCCAAAAAAACTTATCTATAGATACTCTTCGGATTTATTTACTTTTAGATTTCGAGAAATATACACGTACATACTGTACCACTGACTGACTGGCTGACTGATTGATATGGTTGTTTGACTTGCGCCGTGCTGATAGCCATAAGGAGTGAAGCTCACTTGCTTGGTGGGGGACCAGAGAGGGGGGGGGGGGGGGGGCTTTCTGCTTATCCCTCTAAACAAGCAACCAAGTGAAGCTTGAGGCCTAAGGCAGAGGTCACCTACAAGGCCGTAGACCGAGCCACTCCCACCACGTGCTTTGTCGTTATTTTTCGTTTCCAAAATGGCCGCCCACACATTTTTCTTGTTTTCTTAAGTAACTGGAGCTTTTATCCATTTTATGAACTGGAAAAATATCTTAGCCTACCTCAACAGCTGCATGAAAAACCGCGGGCTGCTTGCAGCTTACGTAACGCCTAAAGAGCTAGTACATTTGTTAAAATTGATATAAAATATCGATGAATAAGTATAAAATATCGTTAGTCTATATACTATATTTGTGGCCTTAAAAAACCATAACAATATCGATAGGACTATTGATAATATTGATTACTGATAGTTTACAATAATATCGATGACAAGTAAAACTATCGACAGTTTTTAGGGTTCCGTTTTAAACAAGGAACCCTTATAGTTTCATCATGTCTGTCTGTTTGTCTGTCATCCGACGTTTTATTCAGAGACTATCAGTACTAAAAAAGCTATAATTTGGCATGGGTATATTAATCATGCCAAAAAACAGTAAAGTAAAATAGGGAAAATCTTATACCTTTATACGAGCAATTCTTGTATATGTATTTATTTATAAATTTCTATGATCTCGAAAACGGCTCTAACTATTTCGCTGAAAATTGTTTATATATAATTTTTAATTTCGTAATGTTTTTAGACAAGTTTTAAAAAATATAGTTAATGTTTGAGATGAAACCGACCGAGCAAAGCTCGGTCACCCAGGTACTATAATATTATGTAGCCCCCATGAAAGTTTTTTTTTCGACTAACCCATCGTGTAGGGTATCGTTAAATAGGTCTTTCAAAATATTTTGAGCTTGTTAACACCATTTTTAGGGTTCCGTAGCCAAATGGCAAAAACGGAACCCTTATAGATTCGTCATGTCTGTCTGTCTGTCCGTCCGTATGTCACAGCCACTTTTTTCAGAAACTATAAGACCTATACTATTAAAACTTGGTAAGTAGATGTATTATATGAACCGCATTAAGGTTTTGACACAAAAATAGAAAAAAAACAATAAATTTTGGGGGTTCCCCATACTTAGAACTGAAACTCAAAAATTTATTTTTCATCAAACCCATACGTGTGGGGTATCTATGGATAGGTCTTCAAAAATGATATTGAGGTTTCTAATATCATTTTTTTCTAAACCGAATACTTTGCGCGGGAGACACTTCCAAAGTGGAAAAAAGTGTGTCCCCCCCCCTGTAACTTCTAAAATAAGGGAGTTATAAAACTAAAAAAAAATACATGATGTTCATTACCATAAAAACTACCAGCGAAAATTGGTTTGAACGATATCTAGTGAGTAGTTTTTTTTTAATACGTCATAAATCATAAACGGCAAATCCTTTCATTCAATCAACTCAAATATAAAAATTTTAAAAAAACATACTACAAGACTTTTATATTATGTTATTTGCTACTACGGAACCCTTCATGGGCGAGTCCGACTCGCACTTGGCCGCTTATTTATTTAAGAATCCGTTTCTAGAATATTTGTATTTAATAAAAGTTAAAATATCAAACCTAATAAGGGTTAACGAATTTAAAAAAATCATAAAATAAAACTATCAAACCTAATAAGGGTTAACGAATTTAAAAAAATCATAAAACAAAAATAAAATAAGTTTTTAGACGTTTTTGGTGGCGTAGACTTGGCTTGGCCGGACGATTTTACCATTTGGGTACGGAACCCTAAAAAGATAAAAGATCTAGTTTAACTTTAAAAAATTGTGTAAAAATAAAGGACTGAATCACCCTTTCTTGGCACTTGTTTAAAATTTTGCCCATCGTTTACAGTAGCACAACTGTACTATAGACAAATCTGAATACATAAGATTGTTCTCCTAGCATTTACACTACATAGACACTCCGCAAATTCGACGTCAGTTTAAAATAAATGTAGTACCCACAGTAGTGCCAATATACAACGTAAAGGGATATACCCGTAATAAATCGAACCACGGGCTACACTAGACCACTAACTATAATCAAATAAAAATCACAACCAAAAACTTAAAAACATTGGCATTTCCATACATATTATTCCATAAGTGTGCAGCCGCCTGGAAAATTTGTATGAGAATGTCAAATTCGGTTCTTTTTTACTGTTATTTTATAATTATAATAAAGTGATCTAGTATAGCCTGTGGTTCGATTTATTACGTCCATGCTGTATATTATCTAATAATTTTTTCAACACACTTGCTCGTAAAGTGGCTTTAATTTCATCGGTTTTAGATATATAAAGTAGGTCATAAAACACGCTTGCGTTATAAACATATTAAAAATTACTAAAAACGGCCACTTTTGACACTTTTTGTAAAGGTTTCTAAAGCTGATAGTATTTCAATGACTTTTGTGGTTCTAATGAAACTTAAGGATACTAGCTTAAAAGTTGTGCGAGGATTTCTGATAATCTCACTTACAGAAAGATAAATTATTTTTTCTGTATTTTCAAGGTCGCTAGCGCTGGTAGCAGCCTTAAAATAAAAATCAGTTAAGATATAAGTGTATTAAAAAACGTCGTGCGATATACGTGTGTATATTAGTTAAAACACTTTCAGCTCTATTACGCCCTCGCTTTCGGCTCGGGCTGGAAAATCATCACACACAAAACTTATATCATAACGTACAACTATTTTGAAAATATTACTTACTTTAATATAAATAATTGAATAATGCAGCTCTTTTTATATAGTTACTTATTTACCCCTTAGTAATTTAGTACATACATGCTGACTTTTCATTGGTTTTGGAAAAAATCTATTGTAAATAAATTCCTCTATCCATATACTTAATTCAAATTTGTGTATGAGATAAGATAAAAAAATGAAGACCACGTAACTACGTGGTCTTCATTTTTTCGCCCGATCAAAAACTACCGCATGACCTCGATGATCTCCGGCCGGCCGGACGGAGGCGGTGCCTGGTGGTACTACTAATTGATCTCACGATTTTACTTTGTTTTTGAATATTTATTTCGACTAGCTAATTAGTTTTACTAACGACTCTTATAAAGTGGCCCTTAGCTTCAAAAACAATGAAAAATCACTGTGTATATTTTAAAATTTAAATAAATTATTTTTGTTTTTTCTAAGCATTAAGTCCTTGTACGGACCTGATCTTATTCAATTCTTTACAAAAACATAATATGTTACAAAAATGTAAACATATTAGATTTATTTCATTACGTCATGTCTTCCATACTGTAACCTCTATATATTGTTAACTCTATCTGCATTGCGTTTCGACATTACTACAAACCTAGCGGAAAAGAACGGACAACTTTTGAATCAATTTTGACAGATTTTGAAAAATAAAAGCGTAGAGCCAAGCCTTTGAAATAAATCATTTAAAAGGAAACGGAGATATCATTTAAAATTGTGTCTTGGTCAAGTTCTAGATACCCATTCAAACTATTTTTTAAACTACTTTTTGTAGTTTAAAGTGAGAACGTGAAGCTTTTCTACTCACATTTGCGAAAAACGGCCACTTTTAGCTAATGTGCGTAGAAAAGCTTTACGTTCGCACTTTAAATTATAAACAGTAGTTCATAAAATAGTTTTAAAGGTTATCTAGGGCTTGACCAAGACACAATTTTGAATGATATCTCCGTTTCCTTTTAAATGATTTATTTCAAATGGCAGCGCCACTGGACCCCGGAAAATTTGGGTATGGCCTTAAGGTGAATGCAAAGGGCTCTTCATTAAACTTTTTCCGCTAGATGGCGTTGATTTTAAAATTTTAAGTTTTTTTTTAAATTCTTGCGTAATGGATTACTAATAGGCAAACATTTTTGATCGGCGAGCCTGTAACATACTCTTTTATTTATTTTTTGGCATACTATTATTCTTCAGTCAATGTATTCAGAAAAATGCTCCAAAATAAAATCTGTCATTTTGTCTCGTATCTCTACACTCACTCACACTACGACAGGAGCTTAAAAAAGCATGAAGATGGCGTAAAGCATTGTTATAGACTATGGTTATAGATTTGAGTATCGCCACTAGATGGCACTATTAAAAAAAAACTGGATAGCGCATATTTTCAGTTATTATTTCAAACAGCCGAAAATCATTTTAAACACAAAAAAATGATCTCAGATTGCATATTTGTCAACCACAGCTTTGACTCTGATAGCTAATCAAGCCTTGTGTCGGGGCACTCGTTTAGAGTTTAGACCATTTGGTGGAAGGAAAAACCACCGCGCAACAAACGTCGTCATTGTACATGCATTGTATTTTTTAATAAAACCAAATCGTACACATTGTTGAATTTTCTTTTTATTGAAGTTTAATATTTATTACTGAAAAAAAAAACAATTCATACAGATAGAATGATACAAAATGATAGTGATTTCTGCCGACATAAATTGTTAAATGTTGTAGTCATTATTCTGTGCCGTAGACTAAAAACAATTTTATAGTTTATTGCATGTTTGAACTTGAAATGATGGATGATGGAGACGGCAAACCTCGGTTAGAGTTTATGTAATAGAAGTGAAACAAAAAAAGAAACACTTCTGCATTTTCCTGACACGTATATTCCCATGGACCTGAAATAAATTTTAAATATAAATCTATACAAAAATATATACGGACAAATCACACAGACTTTTAAATCAATCAAACCCAAAACAAGTTCGAGACTTGTGTTTCAAACGTGGCGGCAAGTTGCAACTTAGGAAAACATTTTGAAACAGATTCTAATATGAAATGTTGAATCACGTATATTATCGTACAAATAACAATATTACAAAATATCACGAGTCGTTCGACCACGCAGACAAGAAGTCCTGGCAAAAACGTCATCCGTGACATTCGTACTTTTCTTGCACCGCCGTGAATGAAGGCATTTTTGCTCGCCGCTTTATGTAATTTTAACTAAACAGCCGGTTTTATACTGCGGCGACCACTGAAATGTGTATACTTACATGTAGCGTGACACCACTACTATCAGACACCCAGGCGACGTAAACGAATCTCAACTAGATACAACTTGCCTATAATAAATTATATTAAACTAGCTGAAGCCCGCGACTTCGTCCGCGTGGACTTTATGTTTCTGGAAAATGCTCATTAGGCTAAACAACTTTTACTAAGGCGGCATTTTTATATCTCTTATAGTTTAGCTGGACCATTATGGTTCTGCATCAGGCGTTCCATTTTCCAAAATCATTTATACCCTATATGTTGCCCAGGCTTAATAGCTATATAACAAAAAAAGTTTCATTCGAATCTGTCCAGTATTTCCGGAGATTAGCGTGTACAAACAGACAAACAGACATACAGACAAACAGACAGACATTTTTTTTAAAATTCTTACTCTATTACTACGTCTCCATCGCCCCCAATATTTTTTTTGGAAATATATTTAATGTACAGACACACTTTTTTTACTGTTTTATTATATGTATATATATAGATATATAGATATTCAAATGATTTCAATTTATGTCAAATCGGTATATCGTTTCAAACCTGCAATCAAAAAAACCGGTCAAGTGCGAATCGGATTCGCGCACTATACTAACACTAATGCGGGTTCCGTACCATTATCAATAAAAAATCGCATTTGTTGTATGGGAGCGTCCCATATTTATTTTATTTTGTTTTGTTTTTAGTATTTGTTGTTATTATAAAATTTCAACTATCTAGCTATCGCGGTTCTTGCGATACAGCCTGGTGACAGACAGACGGACAGACGGCGAAGTCTTAGTAATAGGGACCCGTTTTTGTCCTTTGGGTACGGAACCCTAAAAAAAGAGTGTGTGTACTCGATGGCGTGTACTTATGTACAATCTACACGCGTTAGATATAAGTAATACTTCTTTGGCGTGAACATAAATACAGAGAAGATAGGTACGATCGCAGATTTTTATATAATACTAGCCGAAGCCCGCGACTTCGTTCGCGTGGACTTTATGTCTCTGGAAAATGCTCATCAGGCTGAACAACTTTTACTAAGGCGGCATTTTTATATCTCTATAGTTTAGCTGGACCATTATGGTTCTGCATCAGGCGTTCCATTTCCCAAAATCATTTATACCTTATATGTTGCCCAGGCTTAATACCTATATAACAAAAAAGTTTCGTTCGAATCCGTCCAGTATTTCCGGAGATTAGCGTGTACAAACAGACAAACAGACAAACAGACAAACAGACAAACAGACAAACAGACAAACAGACAAACAGACAAACAGACAAACAGACAAACAGACAAACAGACAAACAGACAAACAGACAAACAGACAAACAGACAAACAGACAAACAGACAAACAGACAAACAGACAAACAGACAAACAGACAAACAGACAAACAGACAAACAGACAAACAGACAAACAGACAAACAGACAAACAGACAAACAGACAAACAGACAAACAGACAAACAGACAAACAGACAAACAGACAAACAGACAAACAGACAAACAGACAAACAGACAAACAGACAAACAGACAAACAGACAAACAGACAAACAGACAAACAGACAAACAGACAAACAGACAAACAGACAAACAGACAAACAGACAAACAGACAAACAGACAAACAGACAAACAGACAAACAGACAAACAGACAAACAGACAAACAGACAAACAGACAAACAGACAAACAGACAAACAGACAAACAGACAAACAGACAAACAGACAAACAGACAAACAGACAAACAGAAAAACAGACAAACAGACAAACAGACAAACAGACAAACAGACAAACAGACAAACAGACAAACAGACAAACAGACAAACAGACAAACAGACAAACAGACAAACAGACAAACAGACAAACAGACAAACAGACAAACAGACAAACAGACAAACAGACAAACAGACAAACAGACAAACAGACAAACAGACAAACAGACAAACAGACAAACAGACAAACAGACAAACAGACAAACAGACAAACAGACAAACAGACAAACAGACAAACAGACAAACAGACAAACAGACAAACAGACAAACAGACAAACAGACAAACAGACAAACAGACAAACAGACAAACAGACAAACAGACAAACAGACAAACAGACAAACAGACAAACAGACAAACAGACAAACAGACAAACAGACAAACAGACAAACAGACAAACAGACAAACAGACAAACAGACAAACAGACAAACAGACAAACAGACAAACAGACAAACAGACAAACAGACAAACAGACAAACAGACAAACAGACAAACAGACAAACAGACAAACAGACAAACAGACAAACAGACAAACAGACAAACAGACAAACAGACAAACAGACAAACAGACAAACAGACAAACAGACAAACAGACAAACAGACAAACAGACAAACAGACAAACAGACAAACAGACAAACAGACAAACAGACAAACAGACAAACAGACAAACAGACAAACAGACAAACAGACAAACAGACAAACAGACATACAGACAAACAGACAAACAGACAAACAGACAAACAGACAAACAGACAAACAGACAAACAGACAAACAGAAACAGACAAACAGAAACAGACAAACAGAAACAGACAAACAGACAAACAGACAAACAGACAAACAGACAAACAGACAAACAGACAAACAGACATACAGACATACAGACAAACAGACAAACAGACAAACAGACAAACAGACAAACAGACAAACAGACAAACAGACAAACAGACAAACAGACAAACAGACAAACAGACAAACAGACAAACAGACAAACAGACAAACAGACAAACAGACAAACAGACAAACAGACAAACAGACAAACAGACAAACAGACAAACAGACAAACAGACAAACAGACAAACAGACAAACAGACAAACAGAAAAACAGACAAACAGACAAACAGACAAACAGACAAACAGACAAACAGACAAACAGACAAACAGACAAACAGACAAACAGACAAACAGACGAACAGACGAACAGACGAACAGACGAACAGACAAACAGACAAACAGACAAACAGACAAACAGACAAACAGACAAACAGACAAACAGACAAACAGACATACAGACATACAGACAAACAGACAAACAGACAAACAGACAGACATTTTTTTTAAAATTCTTACTCTATTACAACGTCTCCATCGCCCCCAATATTTTTTTTGGAAATATATTTAATGTACAGACACACTTTTTTTTACTGTTTTATTATATGTATAGATATGTATAGATATCCAATGGAATATTTGATATTTAATATAAATATGGGAGACCTTTGCCCAGCAGTGGGACAGTACAGGTTAAGTAAAAAAAATATATATATATAAATATCCCATAAAATAATTTAAACAACGAATTTAAGAACTATGTCCAGGTCCAGGTTTT
This sequence comes from Acrobasis consociella, assembly GCA_963555685.1. Classification (NCBI taxonomy): domain Eukaryota; kingdom Metazoa; phylum Arthropoda; class Insecta; order Lepidoptera; family Pyralidae; genus Acrobasis; species Acrobasis consociella. Next base: position 2,927,626 of record OY743116.1, read on the forward strand.
GCTAATTTGATTGTTCATGTAGTAGATTCAGAGATATGGGACTAAAGCAAGTAGATTAGATAAGTCACGTTCAGAAGTTCGTAGGTTTATTGTCAAATTCTAAATAAAAAGTAAAGAATAATTTTTCGGTATTTTATTATTATTTTCAAAACATAAATTATAAATACTTATTTTTTGTTTATTAATAGGTACATGTTTACCTACTAAGTATATACCTATAATTATTTCTTTTAATTAATATATGTTTTGTAAAAAATATTTGTTTCAGTTTCAGAACGAACTCATATCGTAGAAATTAGAAATATTGTGGAGACTTGGAGAGAAATGCATTCGGTTTCAAAAGCAAACAACGTTGCCGTCTCGTGCCGCTATGTACCTACTACATTTTGCGCGTTGCCCGCTGCTAGCGGGACGGCAACGTTCATTCTGTTTGAGCTAAGTCTTCTGACTTATTACTAGGTACATTTAGATATTTTTATTACAGCGCCATCTAGATGATGTCCAAGTATGTCGTTGCAAGCATTGAGCTGTCAAATTAGACAAATGCAGTAGTTTGTAATAAATCTGCTAGATGTCACCGCAAAATGAATTCTGTTTATTACGCACACATTGTTAGAAATGTTAATTTTTGTCTTGTTTTAAATATCGTTTTTCTTGTAAAGTACTGTAAATTATTATGACAGATTTTAAAGGCGAGCACTACAACTTCATGAAAATTGGAAAATCGATTGTAATATGAGAAACACTATCCACATTAAGAGAATTGCTGTAAAACAAAATGTATGGACGGCCAAGGTTCGCAATCACCTTAAAACATCAACTTTATTAGTTGGTTGAGTGGGAGGGAAGAGTTATAAGGCGCTGTCAAAACTCGGACACGTCATTACGGTGTTTTCATTCGCATCTCCTGGGAAATAGTTTGAGTGGACACCATTACGCGACACCTGTCCAAATTTAGTGCTTTTGACAAGAAACATTAAGATAGATAGATAGATAGATAAACACTTTATTTGTCTCACTGAGGCACACACATATAAATGCACATACAAACAAATCAACACAAAAACAATAACAATCAGTCGTAGAAATAAGGTGAACCGCAGTGACACAAAAAGGCAATAACTCAGCGTTGAACTGCTCAGGGAGCAAACACTGATTTTCAGTCATTACCGTCAAGTGAGAAAACGTGAGCCTGTCGGAAGAGCGATAAATAAAGATTAGTTATAGGATTAATCTGTTTTGGATATATTATTATTTACCGGATTATCAGATTGACTTCGTAAAACACTTAAAAAAAAAAAAATAATAAAGAAAAGAATTAAAATTTAAAAACAAGGTGCCGACGTGTTGTGATGAAAAAGTATGAAAAAGAAGCATGAATTTGAGCACATAAATAATAGAAATAAGAAAGTGAGAGAGAAAGAAAGAAAGAAAGTGATGATTACAATTACCCTCGATTCATGTAGTCCGCCATCTAAGCAACCAAACTCTGTTTTTCCAGTAATAGAAGTTTAATTTTTCTTTTAAAATTTAACTTTGAAGTGAGCATTCTAATTGGGGTCGGAATGTCATTCCAGCATTTGGTCGCCTGATGACGGAAACTACCCGCAAATGCTGCCGTTCTATGTTTGTGCATCGCTAACGGGGGTCTACAAGCGCGAGGGACATTCCTAGCATTTAAAAATTAACCGTTCCTTTACCGCCAATACCAGACACAATAGTAAGACAATGAACGTGGACATTTATAAATGTCGTCCGGGTCTTGACCGGTAAATAAAAACAGAGATTCATCATCTCTCTCTAACTGCCTCCGTGGTGTAGTGGTTAGAGCGTTCGGCTCATACCCGGAGGTCGCGAGTTCGATTCCCGGCGGGGGCAACGACTTTGCGTTGTTGTCCTAGTTTAGTTAGGACATTGCAGGCTGATCACCTGATTGTCTGATAAGTAAGATGATCCGTGCTTCGGAGGGCACGTTAAGCCGTTGGTCCCGGTCACTGTCTTTGACATTGGTCGTTACCTAAAACCATGTCAGAGGCCTTTAAGGCGGTTTAAAAATTCTGACACTAGTGTTAGTCACTAACATACACGATAAGAAGAAGATCATCTCTCTCTCGGCTTTGGTATTACAGAGAAGGTCATGCTCCTGCAGTGGAGACAAAAAGACCTGATGATGATGATGATGATGATACATTCATCATCAGGTCTTTGTCTCCACTGCAGGAGCACGCCCCTCTGTACTACCAGGGCCTTACTTAGCCAGAGCAGCCAGAGAATTTGGCCCACACTCTCCACGCTGGCCAGACGGAATGGAGAGGTCTCATCGATGTTTGTATAAGTCGCCTTCTACGACATCCACGGGAGGACTTGGAGTGGCTATATTCTACTCTGCCGGAAACCATACGGTGATACATATATACATTATCATCTTTTTATCCCTAAAGGAATAGACAGGGTCTGGGGCCATAAGACCATAGCATACCATTTGCCATGTTTAGCGTGAAGGTGGAAAAACGGAAACAAAATAGTGATGGGTTGCTAGTCGCGTCCTAATATGTTCTAGATCTCCCCCATTTCCTCAATTTGATTTAAGATCGGAAAGATGGAAAGCAGCTGGGAAGACAAAAGGTTATCTATTTAACCGACTTTCAAAGGAGAGATTATCAATTCAAATGTTTATCTATTAGCCTTATTATAAAACGCAGACTAACTTTGTGACTATGTTTAAACCATTATCCGACCAAATCAAGTTGACATTTTGATGACACTAGATGTCAATTTGATTTGGTCAGATAATAGTTTAAACCAAGTAACAAAGTTAGTCTGCGTTTTATAATTAAGACGGTATATGTTTTCATGTATGTTTCCCGACTACGCAATGGCGCCTGGAGCAATTTAGAAAATTTTATTATTTGTTTGACAATTTGTTATTGTTTTATAATTTGTTTGAAAGTGCATACTTATGAAGTGGTCCCATAGAAATTTTATTAAAATCGGTTGAGTAGTGAGGCGTTGAAGTCGGGTTTTAGTTTTGAAAAATTATGTCATATCAAATTATTTCACCGAATAAACTGCTAAAACTACTTGAGTGAAGGCTTAAACTACTCTAGTGAAGGAATCCTCACTTAACTCCACCAACAAAAGCAAGTTCTCAAAGACAAAAAGGACAAACAAACTACATAAATAACAATATTTCTTGAAAATTTTACGCAACTCTTGTTTTATTTCATTTTGTCTGTGAAAGATTTGACATCATGTCTATTTTTTTATTTATTTCACACTTAGACAGCTAACAACTTAAGTTATAATAAAAAATAAATTGGCATTCCTAAAGTCTCGACTTTGGGTAGCACTTTTTAATTTTTTCTTTCATGTAATTTTTTTTTTATTCTCCATATAATTTTTGGTACGAAGTTCCTTTTCGCGCGTTGCGAAAGGAGGCTAGACGGAAAAAAATTAAGACCAAAAGTTGTAACGACACTTTTTGCTATAGTTGTAAGCCGTGCGGCGTGCGCGTGTTTCTCTGTCTGTCTCTCTCTCTCCTAATTAATCGAAAGGAACTTCGTTTCATCCGGGTGTCCCTTGACACCTCTTAAGTTTTTATCTCTATTTCTAAATACTAAAAGAGTACTAACATTAAAAGTAAAATGAGGAAAAATGCTCAGATTGGTTTACCGATTGAGGTATTTGTTGTTTAAAGAACAACAGTGCTTCAATACGAAGCCGACTGTGTACTAAAGACGCGTCTCTAAGTGGTGGCTAAGTCTCGGCAAAGAAGGAACAGTTTTGACGTAGTTCAATATTTTCAGTTCAATTATAGACGGGTAAAAGATTCTATGTTTGGTGACAGCAAATTTATTAAGTTTAAGATATTTATGCTTATAAAGAAATTTACATTGTTCACTTATACATGAAAACACACACACTATTAGTATATTGAAAAGCTGTTATGCGTATCTTATTAGTAATCTGTGGTTATGCGTAAAACGCCCGAAAGTAGGCAAGAAAAGTTAAATAAACTTAATGCAAAGTATCACATACAAACACAAAACACTATTACAATTTTAAGACGCGTGAGTGTCTCGCGAGCCGGTGCGATGTACGGCCTGTAGTCACATTCGCCCTGATGAAGACCTCCGGGATGTCGGCAGTAGCTGACTTGTAACCCGTTCACTGAGTATAATAATGACTGTATCTTACGTTAGTTTTAACACAATGCAGGTCACTTACGGCTGTGGACGTAATTCAATTGTTATTTCTATTTCGTCTCATTATAAAACGCAGACTAACTTTGTTACTAGGTTTAAACCATTATCCAACCAAATCAAGTTGACATCTGCGTTTATAATAAGACTGATTGTGTCTGGCCGAGTGTCCTTATTATTAAGTTAATCAAAAAATGTAGTAATATCATAACTATTCCATCTCTTCTATCTATTATAAAAAAAGATTTAACTACAAAACATGTGTTTACAAGAGGTGCTCTTGTACATATGTTTTGCCACAAACAAAGCTCTCGTGGCATATCACTTACCACCACGTTACAAGTGTAATTAAAAAGCTTTGGAGTGCTTCCTCAATAAACGAAGTACAATCAACTGATTGCAGTTAATAACTTGATACGTCAAGTTTCTATTCCCCTTAGCACTATATGTTGACCCCTTTAATGCCCCGTGTAGCTAGGCTCCGGCGATTTACGGCTATGGATACGTACGACCCCTAACATAGAAACTATCTTTATTTCTTCGTTTCTTTATTCCCAAATCAAAGGTTGGTATGTCCTTTAATTGCTTTCAGGGAGCTTTTGGCGACAAATCTATACGAATCTATTGATTTTCGGCGTAATGGGCGTTCATCATGGTCCACAAATAAATATTACTACAGCCGCACTATGACTGTCCACTTCACATATTGTTCTTGAGCATGAGCATTTATAACACCACACAACATCAATTGCGTAATATAAAATCCACTGGAATCAATTTGCAAAATTATTTGAAGAAAACCCCAACTAAACCGCTAGGCTTCCCGCCAAAAACTCAGCGTTTAACGAGAGCGCTAACATCTATCACTGTCTCACCCTACATCATAATTAAGAGCGGGATGGCATTATTCCGTTCCACGATATACACTTTATCGGGGTTTATTAACGGTGCCATGCATATATACTACGATTAGGGCTGCTCGAACATAGTTGTCGTAGAGTAAAGGATTTTTGAAAATTACTGAAATTTGTAAAAAAACCAAGAATGTTCTTCTCTTCCCGCTTGGATTGTTAAATCCAACCGAAGGGTGAAAATCTATTTCAATTTGCTTTTTTTGCATCTTCCGCATGCCATCTCGGTAAACGTGGCCTTTGGGTCTTACGGCTCTATGGCCAATTGGCCATGTCTAATCTGTTAGGGACAAAGACTGAAAATGTATATGTATAATATATAAGTTTTAAAGCAAAATTTATAAATTAAACACTATTAAAATATAGTAGGTACTAAGTTTATTTAAAAAATTGTTTAGTTCTTCTATGCCAGCTGCTTCTCTTTCCGACCAGATTGTCGAAGCCGATTCGGGTATGTCTAGTATTTTATTGTATTAAAACCTATTAGGTAAAAGCTTTCCAATCGTCAACAATATTAAACCCAAAAATAAACATACTAAATAAGTAGTTCTGAAATTCGTACCAAACTTACTGGGACCAATGAAAATACTTCGTCAAGTTTGGTTGTGAGCGGGACGGACTGAGGGTGCGATAGGGTTGTCCCTGTCGCACGCTGTTGAGGTTCAAATCTGTGTTGCGAGTGGCCGGTGAGCGTTGGGCGGGCAGATAGAGTTAGGAATCGTGTAGATAGGAATAAAATGATATTTTTTGGACAATTAACTTATACCAACTTCTGATTCCTTGTTTACTGACTTAAGTTTTGTCGACGATGAGTAAACTATATATTTAATACTATATAAACTGTATATTGACATGAATACTATCTACCAAAAAGTTTCCGACAAATTTTAAAAAGTAATAATATTTTATGAGTTTTTCTAACATAATAAACAACCTATTTAATCATTAAATTTTAAGGCTCTGATTCTTCTCATTACTTATTTCGAGTAATTTAATAATCGATCTTGAAATCAATAAAATTACATGTCACAGAATTTGCAATAATCTATACATCCTCTGGCTGCTACGGTCAATTGGTCAAGTATAGAGAGAGATGTACTCCTGCAGTGGAGACTAAAAAGACCTAAAGATGAGATGATGAAGATGATATATCGCCGGTCTCACATGCTACTGTCTAAAGTCGCTTATTTCATTTACCTATAAATGCTAGTTTTGTAACGAACGATCAGGATTGGTATTAAGAAAACAGGCAATATTGTAAAACCAGCAGTTGAATATCAGACAGTGTGCGCTCAGGCTTACATTAAAATTTTCTATTCAACCCAAAACTCTAAATTACTCTAACCAAACGATTTACGTCACAAAACCCACGCATTGCCGCGTCTGGTCGCGGCTTAGGTCTACTTGAACCGTTTAAAAGGCGATGCCTGGTGCAAACTGGCGCACTCCATCGGTACCACCGGGCCATGAGCTCATACTGAACTCGCACGGTCACAAGTTCGAATCGCGAATTCGCAAATCTCGGAGTGTCACTGGAAAACTACAGTAAGTATTTTTTGAATATTTGTTACAACTCTCAGCGACTTTTTCGGAGTTTTGTACGAGATTTAAGATGTCGAAAACTTGTTTTTCGAAATTTTGAATTTATAGACAGAAAAAATTAAGAAAGTCTGCACTATTCGGAGTGATATTCAACGACTGTTATGTTTATAAAATCAGTACAAAAATGACATATTTTTATTTAGCGGAAAAATTAAATCTTATATTTTATGAATCCATTTATAATTACAAAGAGATTTTTAAGATATTCGTATAGGTACCTAACCCACATGATTTATGTTAAAAAACACGACGCTCAGTCAAAAGGAACCACGAAGAAGAAGATGTGAAAATCGTATTTTTTACAATCATTTGTAACAATTAATTAGTATTTCTATAAATCGAATATTTTTCAATTTTTTTTTTAAATATTTTTCACTTGATCGGTCATTTTGGAAATCTTTTTGTGAGACCGTTATCCTGCAGTGGAAAGTTATGCGGCTGAAATGATGATGATGATTTTTTACAAGACTTATCGAATATATTTTAGAACTTTTTAGATAGTTAGATATTCCAAACAGTATTTTTATTTTGAAGAAAGAAAATACAAGGAAAATATTGTCTAATGTAAACAATTTTTTTTGCTTATTTATTTGAATCAATAGATCTATTAAAAGTTCAAACAAATAATATTTAATATGGTCTATTTTAATAAATTATATTATTTAACTTCCATGCTTTGAATTAAAAACGATTTATCTACCTGTTTATATTGAAATTGAATTGTACCTTTAAAGATTTAATTTTTAGCCTGTATGACCATTATTTCAGTCTGTGGCTAAGTGGTTTCACACACGGGGTGTTTTAAGAAGGAAAATTGTTTGACAATTACCTTTTGGTAACTGAAACTACTCAACAAGCCAAAAGGTTGGCTATTAGATAATTCGAATTAGAGGCTTTCAGAAGTAAGTCCGTCTATTACGTTATAGTTAAAAATCTTTCTAGAATAAAGGTTAAATTTCTTAGTTTTAAATTAAATATTCAAAATACAATTCAACATATCGTCACCAATTTACATATTTCAAATTTTTTCACTTTATACTTACTGTAATAACCGACCAAGCGCGAGTCGGACTCGCGCACGAAGAATTCCGTACCATTATCTACAAAAAATCAAGTTTGTTGTATGGGACTTAAGTATTTATTTTATTTTGCTTTTAGTGTTTGTTGTTACAGCGCGAACAGAAACACATCATCTGTGAATATTCAACTGTCTAACTTTTTAACGGTTCATGAAATACAATCTGGTGACAGAAAGATAGACAGACGGATGTACCGACGGTGGATTCTTAGCACTAGAATCCCGTTTTTACCCTTTGGGTACGGAACTGTAAAAATCCCCAGAAAATAGGTTAAATGGATTCCAACATAAGCCTGCCATAATTGATGCAAAAAAACCGAAAAATTCAGTGCAACTTATTTCTACGTACTATTTCTACTTATTCTTCTCAAGAAAAAATTGGTTCAAAAACTATAAACATATCCGAGAATAATTATATATTGAAGTCCCCTGCATATTTCGTACTTACCTGTCTACCTGTACCAATAAACTCTGAAACCACTGGGCTGATTCCATTCGATTTTCACTAACAAATAGAGGATTTCCCGGAAACGTTTACATGTATAACATACCCGTGTAAAGTCGCTAGTTGCATAATATTAGTAGTAATAAAAGTATATAAAATCGGGGTGATCACGTAGAATGCCAAATCCTACTTAAAACTAAAAGTTAAACCCTGTTTGAAGTTATTTTAACCTAAAAGAATAGACTGCTTTGACCTAGACATATGGTGAGTTCTAATTAACAATTCGCGAGTACAGGGTCTTGATTTGAAAAGTTTCTGTTACTTTCTTCACAAGGTCTATTGTGAGGTGTAAAGGTAAAGGTCTTCGTAAAATTGAATCGAAAAGCCTAGGTCGACCACAAATTAAGTCAGATCATGGCAAATCGTGTTATTTTTAACTCGCGACGAAAAATAATCATGTTAAATGTTTGACGTGTCTGTAGCATGGAAGCGTCTACTTTATGATTCTGTTCTTAGCTATGTTTGATGGAAATTTAGCGATTTAAAAGTTATGGGCGTGTTAGCCTGAAAGTTGTTTTAATTTCAATTTGCCTGGCCAGCAAAAAGGACCGCTTCAATTCTTCCCGTGGATGTCGTAGAAGGCGGCTTACGGATTAAAAGCTAAATAAAGCATTTAAATATCATGAGACCTTTCCAACCCGTCTGGCCAGCGTGGGGAGTGTTGGCCAAACCCTCTGGCTGCTCTGTCCAAGTATGGCTCTAGTAGTACGTAGAGGGTCGTGCTCCTGCAGTGGAGACAGAAAGAGACAGTAAGACCTGATGATGATGATTTTTTACTTGAAAGCTAATTACCTAGTAACCTTACAGTCTTAGCTATGTTTGATGGAAATCAGTTAGCGGTTCAAAAGTTATTGGGGTTAATGATTGAAAGTTGCGTTTTTTAATTTGCCTGGCGAATAAACTTGTTTTAGAAGAGGCCTTTAGTCCAGCAGTGAACTGATTATTATCCGTAAATAAGAAAAAGAAATGACTAATAAAGTATTTTGACCTTTTTGCACTTCCTATATAAAACTAAACCGAAATAAAGAAATTATCAACCAAATTACTATAAAGTGGGAGCACTTTGAGTTCCATAAGACAAAATCAAAGCGGTGAAGTTTGCGTCACCCGTGATAAATGAGATTTCGAAATGTTATTACCAGTAATTAATGAAATTTTAGGTTTCCCGTCGATACTGTTGAGGCAGAGGAAATTTACAAACCAAAAGCACGATATTGATTATCAATGGAACATTTTTGACGAAACAATTAATGCTTAGTTTTTTCTTTAATAAAAATGATTTCAGATGACCTAAAAATAAAAAAAATAAAAAATCCTAATCGTGGAAACTTTTGTAATATGTACTAAAATTTCGCTCCAAATACCATTTTTCAAAAAAAAAAACCACAAACTTGTTTATAACACGAGTTTACTTGTGTGTAAAAATGTCTGTTTACACAGATGTCAGTCATTGAGCTACATCAGAATCTTTTAAGTAGCTCAAAAATCTGACAGCAGAGGAAGCTATTAATACCATTCATACCTACACAAAATAAAAGAGAGATCAGACCGAAACTTACATTAGGAATTGTAATATACAAAACGTGGAAGGGACATGCCCGCAATAAATCAAACCTCTATAGTAGATCACTACAGCATAATGATAATAAACAAACTGTTAAAAATCAAAAAATAGAACACATTCCCATATGAATTGCCCTGGCGAATGCATGCGTTTGTATATTAGAGATGCCGTTTTTTATTAAATTTTGACTATTGTTTAATATCATTATACTAATGTGATCTATTATACCTATATGTATATATGTAAATATGTATGTATTAATATAACATATTATCTCGATATGTTAAGTAACATCTACAACAGCTGTCGAAGCAAGTACTTAAGTGTTCTAAGACTTTTATGAATTGTCGAACATCAAAAGGAAAATAAAAGACTAATAAAGTTGTTCACTTCACGTTTTAAAACCCCCTTTTATTTTACTGCAAACTGTTACTCCTCGAAAATGAAAAGGCTTTGACCAATTTCAAAATTAAGTTCTATATTTATCAAAACAAAGGTTTTAATAGCTTGTTGCTTTGAAGATCGTAACTTCAGTCCATCATTTTTAGCGACTTCTGACAATAAATGTATAAAGAAATACTAAAAATGAAATAGGTTCCTATACAAATCGCATTAGTCACTTGATATCGTTAATATTCTGTGTGGTTTCGGGCAGAGTAGTATAGGACCACTCTAAGTCCTCCCGTGGATGTCGTAGAAGGCGAGTTAGAAAATACAAGCTAAACAAAGCTTATAAACATCAATGAGACCTCTCCAATCCGTCTGGCCAGCGAGGAGAGTGTAGGCCAAGGTCCTCTGGCTGCTCAGGCCAAGTGTGGCTCTGGTGATACAAAGAGGGTCATGCTCCTGCAGTGAAGATAAAAAGACCTGATAATAATCGTTACAACGGAAAAGAAAAAAAATAAATAAAGAAAAACGTATTTTAATATACATTTATTGGGAAAAGATTTGATATTACGAGTAAGAAATTCCGCCAAGATTGTAATGGTGGCGTCCATCTTAATGTTCAAATGAGCTAATCTGCAATTTGTCCCCTACTACTTTAGTTTTCACAGCAGGACATCAATCCTGCCTTTATACGCTCATTACAAGAATCCACCTTTATTAATTCTCCTGAGGTTTCCTTCCGGGTTAGGACAGTTTTAAAGACTGTTTTATAACTGTGAGAGACTTAAGTAAAGTAGTTATTAGTTACTTGTAAAACAGAAAATATTTTTCTCGTCTGTAATTTAAAACGACCACTACTTACTTTCCTGGGTAGTTATTTAGTACTGTTAAGAAAATAAAATATCACAAAATAATGTAACTTGTCATAATCCATATCCATTGTTAATGTGATTTTAGATTTATTATTGCAGAAAAACTGATACTAGGAGCGCCATATGACTCTAAGAAACTATAACGTTATAAATCTAGTGATGTACGATACTCAAGTCCTTGAGTTGTAATTTTAAAAACTCGATTCGGTTTTGCAGGGCTCTACGAGCCCAATAGGCTTAGAGTTCCGACTTTTAAATTTTCCGATAACCGAAAATAAACTACTGAAGTCGAAACAAAAAGTCTGCGAGCTACTGGCAGACACGTTACGACGCGCGTGTGCCTGAATTGCAAGCCTCTCTCCCCGCTTCCCCGCAAGGGGAAAATTTAACGAGTGGCGATCTTCAGGCATGCTTGGTACTGGCAAGCGAGTTACGGACAGAAGCTAAATACACATGCCAGTAGCTTGTTCTTACCCGTAACTGGCATGATTTTGTGCGAGTAACACGCATGTGTGTGTGTATTTCCTGCTTAGTGTGTAAGGCGCAGGAGGCTCGTAAAAGTACACAATTTTCGAGGCACCGTTTTTCCGCCGTTATCCCCCGTATCTCATAAGACGTTCATCGAATTCGAGTCAAAAAGTAGATTTCGTTGCTTCAAAAAAACTTACTCGATCGTGATTTCCCATTTTTTATAAGACTGTTCTAACATCAAATTAATCGCTTTTCCAAAGATGAGAAAATATTGCTAAATGATTCCGAACATTTCCCGCCACGCATTTATATAACGAGTTATGGTTGTTTCTTCAGAGTGCCTTTTTTTACTGTCACACGGTCTTTATTCCTAACTTAACCAATGTACGGTTCTAAAACCGATTGCAGGAGTTACTTTGGTTATACCCCTATACAAAATCATAATTAAATAAGATACATAATGTACAGTAATTTTTTAAATAATATTTGAATGCCAAAATCGGGAGCAAATTTGCTGTTCTCCGCGTGTCACACTTACGCGCGCGCTTTTGCCTTCTCGTATAACTTTTTTGTTTATCACCCCATAAGTAAATTTTGTATTTCTATCTATTTATGATTAAACAATGCATAGTTGTACAAAAAATGGTAATTGTATCTCTTAAATAAAAAAAGTTATGAAGCATTTAGTATCTGTCACACGATTTTGCTAGTTTTCGAAAAACGATACAAAACAGCTCATAACTTCAGAACGAGTTGAATCATAGGTACAAATTTTAGTTGCGCAGATAAACAGTAGCGACCCGTCATTGGTGGGGAACTCATGCGCTGCTCACCGGTTGTCTGCAAATAAATACAGATGTGTATTTCTTTAAGTTTTTTCAAATTCTCTAACCCAAGTGACCTTTGTGGTCACTTTTCTAAGAATAATAGTAATTATTCCGCATTTAACGATTCACTCCTGCAATGTAATATGCCTTCGAGTTTATTTTAGAGTATTTTGTTTTTAAATTCATACGTAATTATCTCCGTAATTTTCAAAAATGTTAAATTTTCGTAACTTTCGTGGTGCGGACTTCGTGGCGATTTCGCCACGAAAGTTATAAAGCATGCCACGAAAGTTACGTATCTTTATTAATTCTCACTAAATTACCAATGATATTAATTTCTTTACATATATTATATCATACCTTACTATGTTCGTAACAAGAAAATACTAAAAAAACATGTTTATTTCGTTTTTTTTATACGACAAACTTTTTTGTGATATTCCTTATAGCGGTTTCTAATATACGAGTAATCTAATACAATAAAAAATCTATTAAAATGTTCTCAAACAATGTTTGCTTGTGTCGGTATGTTATGGTATATGTAAGTGTTGCTATGGGTTGGTATTAGTTCGGTCAATGAGTGCTCAAAAGGGGCATGTGGATGGAAAAGTCGAAAGCAGAAATTTTGACTCAGCAACTTTGTTAGGACTAGCTTGGACACCTTTCTCCTGAACTATGGGGATAGAAACGCAATGAAAGGCATGCATTAGACGTGGGCTTAGCGTGAGCTTTTCGTCCGAATACGCCCAGAGTGTAGAACACATTTAAAAAAAATCGAAAATTTTTGTACCTCATATCTAGGTAGAAATTGGAGATAGATAAAAAAATGAAAGCCATATTTGTAGAGAATTTCATCAGCTTTCATAATGTAGTCCAACAAAATTTCGTACAACGCACCGTTTTCGAGATGTAAGCAAAAACCAAAAAACGGGACCTTCTTTGTGCCCTCCCCTCGCGGGCTCACCTCGGAGGGGTAAGGACTTTTAGTATGTTTATGTCCTAACTAGTCCTAACAAAGATGCCGAGTAAAAATTTCTGCTTTCGACTTTTCCATCCACAATTATCCGTTGACTGTAATATATGTATTTCAGTGTTGGAAGGTATTGATATTTCTTGGTAAGTGTTAGTATGTGTAAGTAACGATGAGCCGACCGAAGAATATTCTCGCGAGTAGAAGTATAATTAGTTTCTTGTGTTTGGTTTTATATATTTGGTTTGTTAGTTTGTCTGTGAATTTGATTGTGAGTTTCTGAATTAGTATGATAGTAAGAATGTGAGTTTATGTGTGAGTTTCCATAGGAGTTTGTTTTTGGATTTGTTTAGCTTTAATAAAGTATTCGTTTGTATGTTACTTTATATGAGAGTTTGAATTTGGTTCTGTATTTTAGTTTATGACAAGTTTGTATACAGGTTTATATCCACGTTTGTGACTTTGTATTCATATTTGTAAGAGTGTAATTTTTTTAAAGAATTACCATAACTTAACGAATTTAATGGTTTAACGTATTTAAATTAAAAATGCCGCCGTAAAAAATTACATCTGGAGAAAAAGCGATTAGCCGAAATAAGAAGAAGAGAAAAAAATAAAAAAAGATACACAATATTGTAAAAGCAAAGCCGAGAGAAATTTACTATAGAAGCAAAAAAAAGAAATAATATCTGTCTGTGAATTATATTAATTGCAATTGACCAACATAATAAAAATGACATCTAAAAATTAGTCTTAGAAAGCCTAAAACGTCCTATAAGTTAATAATTTTTATGTCAAACCATTTTTTAATTATTTTGTTTCGCACATATTCTTTAGCCATTCATCTGCCTCACCTTATCCCATTATCTGGGGTCGGCGCAGTATGTCTTCTCCTTCCACAGTCCTCTGTTTCCCGTCATACTAACATCTACTCCTGCTACAACCATATCTTGCCTTACGCACTCCATCCACCTCTTTTTTGGTCTTCCCCTTCCCCTATTTCCATTTACCTTCATATTTAAAGTTATTTTTGTTGCGTGTTGATCCTGTCTTCTCATGACATGCCCAAACCATGACAACCGATTGCTTCGTACTTTCTCGTTTATTGGTGCTATCTTTAAACTTCCCCTTACATAAACATTTCTAACCCTATCCCTTCTTGTCACCCCACACATCCATCGCAACATTCTCATTTCGACTGAATGTAGCCTCTTCTCGTCCTGTACTTTTGTGGCCCAACATTCAGAGCCGTACAACATCACCGGTCTTATAACTGATTTATAGATCTTACCCTTCAGTTTCAATGGCATTTTTGGGTCACAAATGGTACCATTGACTTCTCTCCATTTCTGCCAACTTGCATTGATTCGGCGCTTTACTTCCCTGTCAACATCTCCGTCCTGCTGGAGTAACGAACCCAGATACTTAAAATCAGAACAAGCTGGTACCATATCACTATCGATGGTAAGGGTCACTTCCCTAGAAACACCGCCGAAATCACAGAACAGATATTCTGTTTTGGTTCTGCTGATTTTCAAGCCTACAGTTTCTAGGGTGTGTCTCCACATATTCAGTTTATCTTGCAACATCGTACCCTCCTTCTTTAGCCATTAATAGAAAAAATAAATAATGTTCGAATTTGTGATTAAAAAATGTTGTTTTGAAAACTGCTTTGTTTCATTTTACACTACCTATCAATTAATGCAGTTTTAATTCATAAAAAAATAGAAAAGTGATGCTAATGCAACATTTAAACATTGAACGCTGGTGCAATGCATATGCTTGTCTTGATTGATTGTTATTAAATGCAAAAATATATTTAGTTGTAGCGAAAACTAAAGTTTTCGCTACAACTGAGTTGTATTTTTTACTGGCGTAACTTTCGTGGTATCAATAGTAACTTTCGTGGGCAGTTTTTTTTCCCAATTTTATATCTTTATCATTAATTAGTCAATTTGAAAGTTTCAAACAGTATATTATTTGCTTTTAAACCATCTAATAGCGTAGTATTTTTTTTCAAAAGATTATTGGTAATTTCAATTTCGCCACAAAGGTTACGCGGAGAACGAAATTTGAAGAAATGCCCTTATGATAATACGAGCTATATCTCGGGACTATGTTCGGAAGAACGCTGGATGCAAAATAAATAACTTAAGAAAAGTGGATTAAATAAATAAACTAGCGATGTGCTTAAATATTTTTGAGGCAAATAGGCACTAATCTTACCTAAATTACGAGAACAGCTGCATATCAAGCAATTTTTACCGAAATATTTATATTTCTGCTAAAATTAGATTAAACTAAAAGCTATAAGTACTATAAATTAAAACTATAATTAACAAACAGTTTTTAAGTCGCCATCGTTAACAGACAGAGTCCCAAGAGTCTGGCGGCATTTCCGTGTTTTATGGCAAGGCTAAGCCTTTGGCCGAAATGCGCACCAGCCCTTAGGTCCTCAGAGACGTCAATCAAATGAATGGAGACCTCTCGAAACAGTTGGCGGGCTTTCACACCCTAGAGCCCTGTGAGCTGAACATAGGGTAGACAAATTCTATATGTCTGTATGAAGTCCTCGCTACTGATTAATAGAGAGACAGGATAGGATAAAACTTCATATCTTACCAAATCGTCTTTTATTTATATATTTTTTTAATAAATTCATTTATAATAGTAAGATCCCGTTTACACCTATTAGAATCTTTACAAAATATTCCGAATTGCGATTACCTTTCTATTTTAGATCAATAAAAAAGCCAGAAATATGAAGTACAATACTTGCTTCTTATAATAACCAATTGACATAAAAATGAACTAAATACATATTACGTGATTCGGGGTCGTAAAGTATGACGTAAGCCACCTGAGTCTGCATTGTTACGAGTATTTAAGGTGCCTGATATGTATGTTTAACAAGATGTAGTTATATTTATTTGTAAGTGTAGATATTTCTCTGTTAGTGGATTCATTCAAATGTACCTACAGAGTTCGTTCGGGTCAAGAAAGTTGTTCAGAATGATGTGACTCATTTGCAACAAACAGACAAAAAATATGTGTACCATTTTTATAAAAGAACCTTTGTATAATTGATAATAATTGTAAATTTTATAAAATAGACATTGGAAGTACATCTAAGTAATTTATGGAAAGATTATTTTTATCTACAACATGGTAAATAATTTTTAACAAGTGTTTTTTGATTAAAACTGACGTGAGACATAGACATTATTAGAATGTACTAATTCTAATAATGTTTTAATAAGTACATTAGAAGTGTAGTTAATACCATGCCTATTTTACTGGTTTATTTGAAAACCAGCGTCTTGGCCTCAGAAAGCTTTGACATTCGACAACAAAAAACTTCTTGGGCGTTTCGAACTGCGGTGCAAAAGATCTCATTTTATAAGAGTTCTTGAGCGATTCGCACCGCGGTACAAAACGTTCAACACATCGACATAATGCTGAGAATAACCATTTTGGTAGCATTAAATATCTATTTCGTTTTTTTTCCTTTTATATTCAATGTCATTTGTATAAATATTCTTTACATTTTTAAGTCCCAAATAAAGATTATCGATTTCTATAAAAATTGTCCTTCAAATAGTTTCAGTACCTATGCATACTGAATTTATCTATGTAATAGTATACCCAGGGTATCAATTAAAACGCCTATGACAAGGGATAAAGGTACATTACGTAGTTCATACATTACCGTTCATAACTTTAGGTATAAACGGACAGTCAACTTTATTATAGTAGTTTATTGTAGTTAGTCAACTAACTTCGTAAATGTGTTTCTACAGTGTTGCAATCAAAGCGAATCCAATTTGTTGTGGGTTTATTTAAGGCTAAAATTATTTTTACTATTAGGTGTAACAATTCATTCAAAATTAAAATAAACATTTTGAGAGTTGTTAGATAAGTTAGAATTTGAGGCCATTGTACTTTCTAACTGTGTATCTTAATTTTGACGCTAAAATATTTTTGTGAGTATATTATGACGTTACAACGTACTTTCATTTGAAACTTTTTCTATAAGTATCAAAATCGATTTGAACTGGAATCAGATAAATGTTTTATTAAATACGTAGGGCAATTGTTTTTGAATTATGAGCAAACTTATGAGCATAATTAATTAATTAAAACCCAAGGGAGTCACCTGTAATTTATAAACAAATTCAAACTCTGATACATGGTCAGACCAGCGGTCGTTTGAAATAATTATTTCGTCGTAAACAAAGGTGAAAAATTAAAACCCACTAAGTAGTTTCTAACAAGTCATATCAGATACTTTATTTCTTAATGTCGAAACAAACATTTTCTATGAGAATTGTATAAAATATCAATTTGTACTATTGTGTTTCATTTGTATTTTAGTTGTAGCTTTTGATGTGCAATAAAGAATTAACAATACAATAAGTATGAAAAATAGCAAACCGACACCTCATAGTTTCTAGAGTCAAATAATGCACTCTCTTAACAGTTTTTCTGTATTAATAAATCTATGCTTTATCTAATCTAAAATCATGTTGGATATGATCAAAGACAAGAGAAATCATTTTTTGATTTTTTATTCTCCTTACAGTACCAACTTATTTTTGACCCTGGATACTACCCCATTAGCACTGCTTTGTATGGATGTGAAACGTGAACGATGACCAAAAAGGATAGTGATAGATTAGAAGCTAGAAGTTGGACAGATAAAAATACAAATGAAAAGGTATTAGATAATGTAAGAGAGGGAAAAGACAAATACTACAAATTATAGAAAATAGAAGAGGGAAAACCTTCGGTCATCTACTACTTCACGATGCATTCTTTAAAAAAATAACGGAAGGACAAAATATAAAAAAAGAGGAATAGGAAAACTCAGAAGGAAAATTATCCATCAAATAAAAGAAAAATTAAACGTGAAAACATATAAGGAGGTTAAGAATTTAGCAAAAGAAACAGAGACGTGGAAAATACCCTACCGACAAGAGCCCAGCTCTTAAATAAAAGAAGAAGAAGACTAACCCTATTACATATGGACAACATTTCTACTTTTATTTTACGCAGGAAAAAAATGAATGAACGACGGCGACTATAAACACCATAAAATCGATATGTTTGCAATAACGTGTTGAATGCCATACACTCGTATGGTGAGCAAGCAAAGACAATTTGGCTGAGTGCCGGTCCTATGCTTGTGAATGTGTTATGAATTCAATGGTAATGTGCCCATTCATTACTTACCATAGATTCTAATGGAGAATTTGTACCAGAATTGTAGCGGAAAAGTTCCAGACACTTAGGCTTTAGAATCTAATAAAAAAGGGTAAAATATGAATGGACATATTTAGGGTACACTTTTACAATCTTTTAACCGCCAAAATTTGAGAATAAGAGTTGTTATCGTTCTAATGACTAAAGATATTTCATTTGCAATTCGATTGATTGAAGTGAGATGTTGTAATAACTTGCACAGAGTGGTAATTTAATGTGATATTTATCATCAACTAGATTTTTTATTGTTGTATTTATGTCTAGGTTATCTGCTGTTCAATATTAAGTGTCAGATTTAAAAAAACAAACAAACATAAACTTTAAACATAAACACTGAAAATTGCAATTTAGGCACATTTGGCAACCCTTAAACAGATTTCGCATGTTCTACAAATACTTTTTACAAGACTACGGCGAAGCTACAAGAAGGGTTTAGTACGAAAATTAGCTATTTCGTAAAAGGAACTAAACGCTGCCATTTAGTTTCTTTTGTTACATCATTGTGGTGCTGAGCGCTAGGCGATAAACTCAGCCCTTTAGGCCCTTAAGCGAGATTGCGGTATCGTGGAAAACGAAGAGGTAAAATAAACTGTAGTTCGTGTTTGACGGAATATTCTTTGTGAGAGAAGACCTATTAGATTATTAAATTAACTTAAACTGACATACGCGCCTGTCATTTCTTATAACTTCTATGAGCTGTACGTTGAGTCCCGTACGCCTTGTCGAAAATCACTTTGCCGGATCACCAGTGGTCGAATGAATTCTTGATCTTTTTTCAGTCTCTAGACCGCGGCAAGTGTTAGTAAAAATGGCGGGAAGATCTTGACTCTTTTCATAAACAATGGGCCTCAAGAGGCGAGAGTTGGATTGGTAGGAGTGAAGGCCCAGTGGATCAGCATAGGTAAAAAAATAGTAGATAGCATATAATGTAAAAGTAAGTAAAATTAAAAAGTCTTGCGTTTTGTTTTGAGATAAAACTCTTTAGCAACTATTAAAATGCCCTAATAAATTTACAATACACGTAAAAACATATGTATACAAAGTATATGAAAATAGCGGGAAAATCTTGACTCTTTTCATAAAGAACGGGCCTCAAGAGCCCTCGACCGCGAGAGCTGGAAGATAGGATGGGAAGATTTTGCCCTGTGGTGGATCAGCATAGGCTGAAAATAGTAGATAGTTTATAAAGCTGTAAAATAAAAAGTGTTGCGTTTTGTTTTGAGACAAAATTTCTTCTGCAAATATTATGATGCCATAACAAATTTACAACACACGTAAAAACATAACATAAAAAGACAATACTTTACGGCCTCGTACTTAACGTAAGAGGTGGGCTATAGAAAATTCAGTTTAGTTTTTATATTGTTTTTGTTATAAAAAGACATCGTCGTCATTAGGTTCTGACTTCATAAGTAGGTACTTACTTCTATCATGAAGTACTTTCATGATGAAATTTGAAGATCAGTTGCCAAAGTTTATTTCCCTCCTGAGCTAAACTTTTCTCTTCATCTTAATTCTCTCTTTACTAAACACCGTTGTGAGCTCCACTGTGAAAAGATACTTGAGTTTTTTGGAGTCCAGTGTTGGCCCTATTTAAAATAAATTGTTTGAAAGGAAACGGATATATCATTTAAAATGTTGTCTTGACCAAGTCCCTCTCAAACTATTTAATGAACTACTGTTTATAGTTTAAAGTGTGAACATGAAGCTTTCGTTCGCACATTAGCCAAAAGTGGGCCATTTATTGCAAATTTGCGAAGTCCTATTCTACTCTGCCGGACGGAACCCACACGGCAGATATAATGAATCAACATTGTATTATATTATTAGTACTTATTTATTATTTAAAGGACAAAAATAGTATGAAAAAGCCCTTCTGGCAAATTGGCGACCAATACTGTGAAAATGAGTTTCTTTCGACGTTTCTTCTCATCATTTCTTTGGGCGCTCTGCTCAGCAGTGGATTGCAAAGCGCTGGTATCATACAAGAAATGTAAATTATACTAATTAACGTGTTAAAGTGCCTGTAAAGGTGTAATTACTAAATAAACATTTGAATCTTTTAAACCAAAGATATAGAGCTAAGATAAAACAAGGTAACAAAACATACTTATTTTGTTTTGTTTGTTTGTAATAACTTTATTTACCAAAAAAACAAAATAAATTCCTTTGAAAGAGCAAATATACAAAGGCGGACTTATCCTATGTAGGGATCTCTTTCTGATTCCTCTTCCTCTTGTTTTATTAATATATTAAACAAAACTGTCGAAGAATTATATCAGAAATGTGTAAAATAATGTACAATATCATATTAAACAGTTCATGTTTAGCCCGGAAACATGAAGCTCGTTAATACTTCATGAAGTATCATAATCACATTTTAAGTTCTCAAATATGCTCCAACAATCCCCGAAGTCACAAGTGATTTAGGCCAAGATGAGACACTTTAACATAGAAAGGTTAGCTTTTAATTAAGTTCGCTTTATCCCTTCAATAATGAAATAAATCAAAATTAACTTTTCATCAAAAATATACTTAAGTACCTACTTATAGCTTTAAAAAACTTTGCTAATTAAATTTAAGGCTGCTAGTGACCTTGAAAATACAGATTTTTTTTTAGATCGTTAGATCTTTATTTAACAAATAAACAATACTACATTCAAAATAAACAGGCTATAAAAAAAATATTTCTTCCAACGCACCACATTGAGGCAATGTACCCAAAATACTGGCTATCCGCTTTAGAAACCTTTACAAAAAGTGACAAAAGTGGCCGTTTTTAGTAATTTTTACAAAGGAAACTACAGCTTATTGTATTTCAATGACTTTCGAGGTTCTAATGTAACTTAAGAATACTAGCTAATAAGTTGTGCGAAGATTTCTGATAATCTCACTTACAGAAAGAGAAATTAATTTTTCTGTATTTTCAAAGTCTTTTTGTATGAGATATACTTAACACTCTAATTTTGAATGAAATCTTTTAATATGTTAATGTTAAGATGGTACTTATCCCTTAGCCAGGCCTGGCGATTATTTTATCTTTATATACAGATAATGGTAGATTGGATGACAATAAAAAAACTAATTTCTTTATTTTTTTTATTCCTACAATTTCCTTTAAAAAAACCCTCTGGTCTGGATATGACCACTGCCCATTTAAATATACATGATGTGGATTAGATCTGACCACTGCCCAGTTAGGTCACAACATGTAAGTATTGAAAAAATAAAGGTGAATCTACATATAAGCCTAATATTAAAAAGAGGAAAGATTTGTGTGTTTCTTTGTATAAAAATATTAATAAATATTAATGTCTCTGTGATGTAGTGGTTAAAAGACTCTGACACCAGGGTATCGGTTATTCTTCGATCCAAGAACCTATCTATCTACCATACAAACTATTTGATATGTAAATATGGTTTTGCCTTTATTTATATGGATAAACGCTTGTAGGACAGTGGTTACATAATAATCACAATAAGTTTTTCCAGATAGGCAGAGGTCACATGTTGACCACAAACTTTCGGCGTAAATATTTAAAAAAAAAACAAATATCATATAAAACTGAAACATATTACATATAATTCAACCTATCTGCTATTATAAAAACACAAATAATATCACTTACTGGGATTTTTTCCGCCATAATACTAAAAAACACTTTCAATTTGCACAAAAATTCGCTGTTCGACCAATATTTTGACTTTGACAAGCGAAATGTCAAGTTTTTTTTTCTAGAGGCGTATTTTTTTTTCGTTCAGAAATCAACTGTATCATAGACAATAGACGGATGACATTTTGCGGTTTCTAGCTTGCATCTGCTCGTCAGAAAAAAAAATATTTCTGAGGTGGTTCGCTATGTGATCACTACCTGGCTAAGGGTTATATTAAGATAGAATCTTTGCCATAGACTCGTAAAATTTTAAGAAGTTATAGACAAATTAAAACTAAATAAAGTTAATAATTATTTTTGCTTTCCATCCCAGGTAATTTTAATCCAGTAAGTGGTATTAACTACATAGCTTCCGCTCTGCGTCAGCGCTAATCTTGTGATATTCTGTTCAGTTTTGATGATGTGTGTCTCCACGTTAAGGGTGAAAAAGGTCACCATCTTTAAAAGGAGTTCCTATTGAATTCAATTGGCTTGTAATTTGGTACTCAATTTGGAGGAGGGTGTATAATATTGCTTCTAATATAATTTTTATCAATCTTGCAGGAGATTGAACGGCAAACGAGTTTTGAATAAGTCACGTTTTTCTAGATTTTTCATATTATCTTGTCGCTATTCAATGAAAACATATGGATATGAAATCAAAATCAACTCCAAAGAAAATATAGAATTTAATTTTGTGTGTAACTTTAAGAACTTGTGAAAATTACTTATCCGAAAATCCTTTCTTACCTAATAAATTAAATTACATAAATTAGAATAAAATTAAATTACCTTCTTACCTGATAACTAGCTGTGTCCGTGGGGTTCGCTCCCCGTGGGAATTTCGGGATAAAAACTATCCTATGTTCTTTCCTGGGTATCAAACTATATCCATATCAAATTTCATCTGAATATGTTTAGTGGTTGAAGCGTGAATATGTAACGAACAAACAAATATACAAACTCACTTTCGCATTTATATTAGTAGGATAGGATAAAATTTTTGGTATCAAAAGAGCGCAACGTTCCCTTGGCTGTAAATTTTACTCGAAGACGCCTGAACCAATTTGAAAAATATTGTGTTTTTTAAAGGGCATACTTGCGACTAGCATAAAGTGCGAGGTGGTCCCATAGAAATTTTATTAAAATCATTTGTGAACTTCGGCAAAATTATATAACCTTTTTAAATTATATTATATACCTTTATTTCTTTAATGCACAAAATATATAAATACAGGACATAATTATCTTAAAAAGTAGGGATTGTGCAAAAGGTGGCCTTGTCGCTACATTACACAACAATTATGAGTGATATTAATTAAAATTGCAAAATTTAACACAGTTTTTTACTACACATAGGTTTCTATTTGGTTACGTTATTTGGAGATTTTTTTTCAAGCAATTTTTATTGGATTCATTATATCTTGCATGAGGAACAAAAACTGTAAACAGTAGATAATATGGTATTAATAATTTATGGTGAACATTATCAATTCGCTTTCAAAAAACATTTTTTTAGTTTTTCACCACAAAAACTATTGTTTTTCACCAATCCAGTGCTCACTACGGTTTACCTGCATAATGCGATAATTTCAAACCTCCTTTATCAAATTAAAAATAATAATATTTGAATTTAGAATTTGTATCTTCTCTCCAGCCATTAATTTATGGTGAAACGGGTCGACGCTGAAAGACGCAACTAATGGGATTATGTCTATAAAATATGTCAACTTACCGCAAGGAAGTGTACTCTTCATTTATGTGCTTATATAGTATTATTACAAGATTTCGAATTTTAAAAAGAAAAGGTATAATTTTGTCTTACCTCCAGTATTGTTTCGGATGTTTCTCTGACGTGACCGTGTCCGGAATACTAACGATTAGGGACGCTTGTCGGACGGATTTGCCATCCGGACTATATAAAAGTGCCTAAATGCTGACCAATGAGAAAGTTTATTTTTTAGAAATAATAAAAGGTACCTTTAAGTATTTATAAGAAAAAGTTATGATTTTATTTTGTTTTTATATTTTTAAATTTTTAAAAAATGTTTTGTCAAAGTTTTGTGAGTGCCTTTGTATATACATTTTATGATATAAAGTATCTATATTGTATAAATGAATATAAATAATAATAAAATTATTTACAAAATTAAAAAGCGAATTTATTTCATTTTTTTTAATTTCGTAAGAGCTCGATGGCCTAGTGGTATTAACAGATATTTGAAGATAAATGAAAATTGTTGTTAAAATTTCTTTGTAAAAAACTTAATAGTTTGTTATTTCTGCTGCGTATGAATTTGCTGTATATTTTTGTTTGGTTAAGATAGGTTATGTTCCACTGATTTAATCGAATGTTGTTTTTAAAAGAAATACGGCGAAAACCAGCCACTGTTGGTTGATTTGCGTTGAAAAGCTTTACGGTCTCACTTTAAACAGTAAACAGTAATTCATAAAATAGTTTAAAGGGTTATTTAGGGCTTGGTCAAGACAAATTTTAAATGATACCCCTGTTTCTTCCCAAATGATTTATTTCAAACCAGCTGCGCCCGCTTTGTTACCCGCGGAAAAAGTAGTCTATGTTTATACAGGGCGTCAGCTACCTGCATATAAAATTTTATCAAAATTGGTCGAGCAGTTTGCGCGTGAAGAAGTAACAAACATACACACTCACAAACTTTCGTCTTTATAATATTAGTGTGACGGGGGCAACACTTCGGAAAATTCATATATCCCCTCATATTTCCGGGCGGTGATAACACAGCCTTGCAAGAGAATCTGCCGGTCTCATTATCCCTTTCAATTTGAAGGACGAAGGTACCTTATTAGCGTAAGGTTTGCTTCAATTAAACATGTTACACACTGAATATGCGTAACGTGTTTCGTTTTTTAAATTATAATTGAAATGATTGAAAGAACACACAGACCTAATTTCTCACAAGCTAAAAAAAGTTTATAAACATCAATGAGACCTCTACCGTCTGGCCGGCGTGGATATGTAGGCCAAGTCCTGCTGCTCGGCCAAGTATGGCTCTGGTAGTTCAGAGAGGGTCGTGCTCCTGCAGTGGAGACAAAAAGACCTGATGATGATGATGACCTAATTTTTCATGGATAAAGGGTTGATATTAAAATGTTGTGCCTAAAATCAGAGCAAGGCAACTGGCTTGCTCTGACACCATTGCACCATGACTGGCTGACACCGAAAACAAACCAATTTGTTTGTTTGTTTTTCGTGTAAGTGGCTAACAATGGTGTCAGATTTTTCAGACTACCGAAAGGCCTTGTGTATATATTTATGGGTGTATAAATATATAATAATATAATATATGAACATAGCTTAACAACTTATTTACATTGATGCCAGCCAGGAACAACGGCTTAGCGTACCTTTCGAAGCTTGGAATAGCTCGAAAAAATTCATGCCACTTGTGGCATACCTTTCCTGAAGTCTTAAGACGATACCACAAAATTCATGTACCTCATTTGTGGGCGGAGCTAGACGTATCGTGTCGATTGCGCGAGGGGGCGCTTTCCTTGATATTATTTTTACACGCACTCCCGAGAACATGTTCATGAACTCGGGAGCTTAGAACGTATGGAGATAGCAGATAGATATGTTTACAATAGTATTTTTAATTCAGTAGATACAAATATGTTAAAAGAGATGATTCGGTCCATCATTTTGAACAACTTATAGCAGTACATGTATATTGAAATACGAAAAAAAATAACGTTCTCAAACAAGTCGAAGTACTCACGTCATCTAGTTACTATGGTCTTTATGTATGGTATTTTTTTCATACAATAAAGTTAACAACTTTTTTGTTACTTTCGCCAAGAAATCAAAAGACAAAATATATAAATATAACTAGTTACAAATTGACCGGTCGGCTGATCAGAAAATATTGTTTTTTATATATTTCGATACTATAATAAGGTCTTTGTGGAAAGTTGCACATTAAAATATAGGTATGGAATATGTAAAAGAAAAATATTCAGTATATTTCGTAAAATAGTTTCAATGTATTTTTAAATATATATAGGTGTAATAATAAAATTTAAAACAATTTTTCATAGATTTATTGCTAAACATATACTATAAAAATAGCATAATAACAATAATAATTGATATCTTTTGATTATACGATGAGACTGATGTATTAAACATAAAAATAAGAAACATCCTAAGTAATATAATAATCTTGATAAAGTTTGAACTGGACAATCAACTGCTAATAAGATTACATTATGTTCAAAGAATCAGAAAAATATTTATTGCCCAATACAGCAGTATTTATTTTTCACACACATAAAGAGCACTTGTCTAAATCGCCTCCCTATCATAGTTGCAGCACCAGACAGAGCGGAGTAATTTCTCTCAAGAGTCTCTTTCACCAGCAACCATCCAGTATAACATCAATTATGGCATTGCCATTTTTATCTATTTTACCCTCTTCAATCGCAGCAGCTTTTTCTCTTTCTCCAGCTTTTTTCATTTCGTCCTAAGCTGTGGTTCCCCAGTTTTCACATATTTTGTCATGTGCACGGTTGTAAATGCGCTCAGACATAATTGGTATATCTAAGGAGGCAGGCACTAATTTGTTTGAGTTGGGGGTGACCACAACCTGCTACCATAGCTCCTGCTACTCCATCTTTATTAACATCCTCCAATGTGTTCTTTATTGTAAATTGTTCGTTGCACATGGAGCATGATAAAAAGAAATTTGATGTTATTCCCGTACATTTTTCTGATACAATGTTGATGGTATTTAACCCACAATCACAAAGCGACTGGTGGCTATTTTCTTTAATTCTTTAAAGAAGTACTTGATGTTCACTATACGATGTCCAGAAATATTTTCATTAAATTCATCCTGAAACAAATACCATATTGTAATTTTTATTTCATGCTATTAGGTATACATATGCAAAACTATACACGCTGACTTTTCATTCGTTTTGGAAAAAAAATGTCGTATAGTAAATAATTTTCTGCGGCGTTGGTTTTCTCGTATCAAGTAAATGGAAAAACAATATTATTGAATTTATAGGTTATTCGGAAAGAGTTGCAGTCTTAAAATTTCAGATATCTGATCAACATACATTAACCGTCGTACAGGCTTACGCCCCTACAAAAACCTATAGCAATGACGAAGTAGAAAGTTTTTATGAGCTGCTAAGCAGGGCCTGCGATGAACACCAGAGCACATGGAATATTATCCTTGGTGACTTCAACGCAAAAATTGGAGTTGGAAATGAATTAGATAATAAGCAAACTCTAGGACCGTATGGGCTTGGAGTACGAAACGACCGAGGCACACGTCTCATTCAATTTGCTTTTGAACGAGAACTAAGTATAAGCAATAGTTTCTTTCCAAAAAAACAGCAAAGGCGCTGGACATGGGTAGGGCCCAATATGAATGTTAAAAATGAAATAGACTATATTCTGTCGTCGCATAAATATATAATAAAAAATGTTTCCGTAATCAATATTATTAAATTTAGTACAAATCATAGACCTGTCCGTGCAACTGTCAAATTTAACCGCAGAATACATCGTTTTCACCTGTTTAAAAGTCAAATAAAAAGAATTCATAAAGACACTATGATTAACAAATTCAAGGAATTTCAGTTAGAGTTAAGAAATAGCTTCAGTTTACTTAATGATGACATATGTGACCATTCTACAGACTCCCAGTATAACAATATATTAAAATCTATTAAACAAGCTTCTCAGAAAATAAACCAAGTAAAAGAGAAAAACCAAAAATTTACAAAAGAAACCATAGATCTCATAGAACAAAGAGAAAATACTAAAAACACTGACAAAAGGCAGTACACGCTTCTTGACAAGCAGGTAAAGCGGAGTATCCGTCGGGATATAAGAACTTTCAACACCGAACGAGTCAAGCAGGCACTGATTAGATCCACTTCACTTAGAACTGCAAAAGAGGGAATTAGCAAGCAAAAAAGTTGGATTACAAATCTAAAGGACAATCAAGGACAAAAACAGACAGACCAAAACAAAATTATTCAAATTTGTACAGATTTCTACAGTTCACTTTATGCAGACCCAGCCCGACCTAGCAACAATGACAAATATACATGTCACGAATCCATACCTCTTTTTACGATAGGGGAGGTACATACCGCATTAAAAGCAATGAAGTATGATAAAAGCCCTGGAGAAGATGGCATCACTACTGAAGCTCTAAAGATCGGAATGCCAGTGTTACTCTCTTATCTCACCGAATTATTCAATTCAATACTATTATCTGGAAAACTACCTCAAAACTTCTGCCATTCCAACATCATACTACTATTTAAGAAAGGTGATAAAGCTGATATAAATAACTACCGGCCCATTAGTTTGACGTCGCATATTTACAAATTATTCATAAAAGTAATCCAAAATCGTATTGCCTCATTGCTGGACAGAAGCCAACCACCTGAGCAAGCTGGATTTCGTCCTAACTTTTCAACTACAGACCACCTCCATACGTTAAATCAGGTGATTGAAAAATACAATGAATACAGTAAACCTCTCTATATAGCATTTGTGGACTATACTAAAGCATTTGACAGACTGAAACATTCTTATATATTTACATCTCTAGAGAATCAGGAAATCAATAGTACATATATCAATTTGCTCCAAAATGTATACCATAACAGCACAGCATCAATAAAACTTCAAAAACCTGGAACTTCATTTGACGTGGAACGAGGGGTCAAACAGGGCGACCCGCTGTCTCCCCAACTATTTACGAGCTGTTTGCAAGAAATCTTTAAAAAGTTTGCAGTCGCATGGGAGGATATGGGCATTGACATAGCTGGTACGCGGTTATCAAATCTGCGGTACGCTGATGACATTGTCCTCTTTGCTCAGTCACCACACGAGCTGCAAAAAATGCTGTAAGACTTGAGCTCGGCAAGCCTTGAGGCTGGACTGGAGATGAACCAGTCAAAGACCAAACTGATGACGAATAGCCACAGACACAAGATCAAGGTGGATGGGCAGGAGCTACAATATATCGAGGAATACATTTACTTGGGCCAGATAGCAACCTTTAACAACAGGCAAGACAAAGAAATTGATCGTCGCATCGAGAATGCCTGGAAGAGCTTCTGGTCCATGAAGGCGCTAATGAAGGGCAACCTTCCTTTGTGTCTGAAGCGCAAACTCCTCGACATGTGTATTTTGCCCATCCTTACCTATGGTGCTCAAACCTGGTCACTGACTGAGGCACAAAAGTCTAGACTCAAGGTCTGCCAGCGGGCAATGGAACGCAGCATTTTAGGAGTGCGGCGAATAGATAGGGTGCGGAATACGGACCTGCGTACACAAACTAGGATTGTAGATGTAGGAGTTAAAACGGCAAAACTAAAGTGGGACTGGGCTGGGCATGTGTGCCGTATGCAGCCGGACAGATGGACCCGAAAAGTCACCTTATGGGTACCAGAAGGACGCAGACGCAGGGGTAGACCACGATTGAGATGGCGGGACGACATAGACTCTTTCATGTGGGGATGGCAGCATAATGCTCAGAATAGGGACGTGTGGAAAGAACAGGGGGAGGCCTTTGCCCAGCAGTGGGACACTAGAACAGGCTAAAAAAAAAAAATAATAATAAATAAATTCCTCTATCCATATACGTAATCCAAATTTCTGTATGTCATAAGAATAAAAATTTGCGTAAATGATTTTCGATCGAGACCACGTAGTACCTACGCCGGCCTAATGTCGATGACCCCGGCCCGCCGGCGGGCGGTGTATGGCGGCGGTACTACTAATTGATCTCATAATTTTACTTTCGAGATTTAGACAACATTTTTTGTTTCTGAATTTTTATTTGGACTAGCTAATTAAGTCTTACTAACGATGCCTATGAAGTGGCCTTCGGCTTCAAAACCAATGAAAAGGCACCGTGTATAGATAAAGGTAATTTCAGACCGCAATACTGAAAGAACTTCGATGTCACAGACAAACAGACATCGGCATCAAACTTATAACACCCCTCTTACTGTCTGTCTGTCCGTCCGTCCGTCTATCTGCGACCAGGCGAAATGCCCGTTTACGAGATTACAAAATAACTTAAAATATTGTCATATTTGAAAGTATGTATTCTATTAAGTTCTATTTAAAATACACACCTTTCCATTCCACCTGTTGTGATCCTGACGAAATATTTTGATTGTCCAGATACATAATTTGTAAATCCGACTCCATATCAATTACACCTCCTTGTTCTTCTTGCGGCGCCGTCGACGATACCGACGCGGACAAAGTATCATCAAACTCTGATATATGAGGATTTTTTTTTGGCCTGAAAACAGTAGTACTTTTATATTGGCGGATTTACTTCGAAGTTATTCGGTAGGTGCATATTATCCAAAATGTTAGTTGGGTAGAATAAGTTGTAACTTGTAACAGTAGATTAAGACAAAAAGGTAGATACGTATGAAAATAACATAAGTAGGTAATTATGGTTTGAAAGTAGGACAGTACGGTGCCATCTCAGTATGATACAACTTTTACCTTATACCACAGGTATGGCACTTCATACAAACGGAGCAGCATATATACCTAGTACTACTACAAACGAAACAACGTCCGTGCACACGTCAAATGTGTGAGTTAAACAATCAGGGTCGCCACCACAGAATTTGTTGCTTTGCTTACCTGTTTTCATCACTCGGAAATCTATAAAATTTTCGTTATTTATTGTTTTCCGTGGATAAACAATAATAATGTACGCAGTTTCTCACCATTATAATTCAATAATCCTAAGTGACTCGCGTATTGTCAACGTGCGACTACCAATAACCCTGTTTTACTGGCGCTTACACCTCACAATAACGGGGGAAGGGTTGCGGGGACACCAGATTGCGGGGGACGGTGCGAGTTTCCGTTCTGTATGTAATACTATTATTAATTCTGTGCTTATACCTAGTAGGTACCTATATTTTGACTAGTCAGTAAGATTGGTAGGCACTTATTGACATACCTACTCCCTTTCTTACAAACTTTACATATTTTATCAATATAAGCCACTTATTTAGAAACATTGAGGTAGGTAAGTACTTACCATCTATTAAATTTTTATCTCATCAGGCTTGCTTTTTCCTTGAGAAATCAGGAATGTTTCCGTTTTCTATTTTTGGTTTTACCTATTATTATTATTTATTATTATACTTATGTACACAATCACAATGTAAAACAGTAAGTGAAAATAGGGTTCTATTTTCACAGACCATAAAGTGCGGCTCGGATTAGTCTGTCGTCTGCGTTGGGCCTAAAACTTAATTTTTACAAATAAAAGATCGATCATTCGAAACGTTGGGATGCGCGGACGACTGGCACAGGTCTTACGTCCAAGGAATCCTTACGCAGACTGAGCAAGAGATAGCGCTCGGCGAGTTGACCCGCGTGGGGCCGAGAGAGATATACGGTGGGTGTGTTCAATTGGGGTTCCAATCCACATGAACGAATAGGTCGTAACCGCCAAAACCTTTATTAATAATTTACAGCAAAATTAAATGATCAATCAAAATTTCATCTTATTATTAAAAATGTCTGAAAATCTTACTTATAGTTCAAACGGTTTATTTTAAGTCGTCCTATTCGAGCGATAATATTGACAAGTTTGCTAAGTAAGACCATATTTCGAAAAATATTTCTATCGAGATTTTTCTTTTCAATCATGTTTTCATCTTATCAATAAACTAAGAAAAGAGTAAAAAATCATATCCTTAAATTTCAA
Source organism: Acrobasis consociella (assembly GCA_963555685.1). Classification (NCBI taxonomy): domain Eukaryota; kingdom Metazoa; phylum Arthropoda; class Insecta; order Lepidoptera; family Pyralidae; genus Acrobasis; species Acrobasis consociella. Next base: position 2,959,691 of record OY743116.1, read on the forward strand.
ATTTATATTTCAAATACTTTGCGAGATAAATTAGACTCAACACAACCTTTTTTGCGGAGGTATCGTCTTAAGGGTGACCACATACAAGTGCGGACTTTGCTAGTGGGTCGAACTGCATGTAACACTTTTGTATAACTAAAATTATATAAAAGCGTAGGTACATATAATGAAGAAAATATTTTTTAAATGCACTATCAACCCAGAATAGAAAACCTAGCAAAGAATAATTAGGAGAACCGACCCCACCCAAAGTAGGAGAAGGAAAAGACAAAGAAGAAGATACACTTTTGTATAATTTACAAAATAGTTCGTATGCATATTTATACATGTGGCTCTATAACATTTTCTAGAGTATACCTTATTACCATTGTCAGTGAAAAATAATTTCTGAATATAAATGCTGAAGGTATCGGCGCAAACAAAGTGATTCGAACAAGCCACGCGTGGCAAGTCGCAAATTCCCGGTATGATTTCCATAGGATTTCTCATAATAAAATGTACCAAACGCACCACCAGGAAACCGCAGTTGCATATGACCGCAAATCTAATTGTCACTGCAACAAACGTCCGCTCTAACCAGACCTCCGATAGTATGACGACCGCCCCCTGAAAGCTGCCTCGTGGAGGAACAAAAGGGGGGTGAGGGGGTCAAGGTAGCTGGTCGTGATAAGGTGTCGGACGTCCGGCAGTGTGTAACTAAGTTGTTTTCCCCGTGGACCGTTCTGATTACGTTTCTGAGTTAATAGTGTTGGAGTCCGTTCGGGTTTGGTTGGTCAAATTGTCAATATTCCGTGTGAATTCGTTACTATTTCTGACTTCAATGCTCTTTTTCCCCTTTTTTGTAAATTTTAGCGTGCTTTGAGTTGCATTCTTGTTTTTAGGGTTCCGTACTAAACGGGACCATATTACTAAGACTCCGCTGTCTGTCTGTCCGTCTGTCTTTCACAAGGCTGTATCTTAAGAAGCGTGATAGCTAGACAGTTGAAACTTATTACTTACCTAAAACCATGTCAGAGGCCTTTAAGGCGGTTTAAAAACTCTGACACTAGTGTTAGTCACTAACACACACGATAAGAAGAAGAAAGAAGTTGAAACTTTTACAGATGATGTATTTTTGTTGCCGCTATAACAAAAAATACTTAAAACAGAACAAAATAAATATTTAAGGGGTGCTACCATACAAAAAACGAAGCCCAAGGTCTGCTTGCAGTTGAGTTCATATATTAAAAATTAAAAAATACTTTGTTATTACTATTTTGAAACTGTCGCGTTGCATCATTACTACGGTTATACATAAAAATGATATGTTTCGCGCTAATCCCGTATGCGTAGGTATATTCATAATTTAGTAAAATATATTGTGTCTGTATTTTAGAATGTTAAGAACACTCTATCAAATCAAATCAAATCATTTTATTTTAGGCAACATAATATTATTTACAATATTAAAGGCCCATAGAATAAATACCTTACAGACTAGCATAGACATAATTATATAATATATACCTTAGCCTAAAATATATATAATATAATAAAAATTAACTATTTATTGTTTTTGTGACGCATTGCACTGTTTGCTGGTGTCAGGTAACTGTCCGCGATATTTCCGGAACACGACACCCTTCGGCCAGAAATCTTCCTTGGTGAAGGTCGCCAGCTGAGCAGTTGGAACTCGCACCACGTATGAATTAAAATTCACGTTGTGACGCGATTCCAACTTTACTACCCTCAGGGTGAAATGAGTCTTTACTCTCATGTATTCCACCAACTCCTCGATCTTAGTGGAGTAATGTAGGCGGGACACATAGAGCAAGGTCGTAGGCACGGCAGCACGCAGGAGCATATTTGGGCCGCTGAGCGCAGTACCGCACTTGATAATAGGTATAATTATTGCACACAAATAAATTTAAGATAGCAAATAAGGTTTCTATTCTCTGCTTCGCACGGTTTTTGGTAGTTTTGCTTTTGAGACCATGGCAGTGGCAAGTGCTGATCTCTGAACCATTTCACAGGTTTGACGCCGTCTGTCTTAGACTCCTAATAAAATAAATAAATAAAACAGCTTTTATTGATTCCTTACAATATTATTATGTCAAATAACGCAGGTCTCGTCATCAAATCACACTTTTCAATTTTGAGATGCTGTTGCTTCAAAATACGTAGTATTTTTTTTATTAAATTAAATTTACCTAATTATAATTTAAAGACTCTTATGGTTAAGATAAGAGGCAATTTAAATAAATTTATTGTTTAATTTAAATTGATGATTTATTTTAATATTACATAATAACTTTATCCATTTTATTATTTACAGACTGCTAAGCTTTTCTTACTACAATACCACGTCTGACACGTGGTATTGTAGTAAGTCCTATAGACACCTAGATGATATCAAACCATTCTTTATTCCATCACATTTTATTGTTATAAAATATGGTGTCCTTGAGTAAGTATCCTAAAACACAAGTTTCGAAATTACTTTGAGGCTAGCACAATCAGTGTAATTTGTTCCTATTTATTTATCATTAATCTTTCAGCATTTCTTGGGTCTACCGCTTTTGCTGCGACGTAGCAGAACTATCAAAATGTTATCAATATTTAAAACAAATACACAAGAAACACATTTATGGCAAGAAAATGATTACTTAGTATTGAAATTGTGATTTCTACCTATACATTGTGAAAGTGACATACCTGTAATAAATCTAACCACAGGCTATACTAGATCACTATAATGTAATGAAATTAAAATAACAGTCTAAAACTAAAAAAATATTTGGCATTTCTATACAAAAATGTGCAGCCAGGCAATTAGTATGGGAAAGTCGATTTTTTTCTGTGTTTTTTGAATTTTATTTTATTATCATTATAAAATTACAGCGACCCTAGCCTGTGGTTCAATTTATTACGGAAAGATCCCTTCCATGTTGTATATACTGCCGTGAATTTATACTTAGCGGTCAATTTCCCGCTTAAAAATATTTTCATAGGATATACCCCAGGACCCTTCCCAATTTCTGAATTAATGAAAAGAAATAACTTCATTATCTTACTTACGAATGAAAATTGTTGTAAAAGAACTCTCCTTAAAAGTTTATACAATTTTAATAATTTAACATTTTGTAATTCTTTGAAATTCGAAGCCCTTATTATAAACCCTTGATAGACATTTTTTATAGTTTTCAAAGTAACGTTTAAAATAAGTTCGCGTCTGTTATTTTTTAACTTTGGAAACTTTAAATAGTGGTGGAAAACTTTAAAAAATCATATTTTTCGTCGCGCGAAGTTTTCTATTTAGGCACGATAGGTAACTTTATATTCAACTAAATATTTTAAACACGGCTTTAATCACCTAGTGTAGTCAGAAACGGCTCGACTAGTTTCGATTTTTTTAGATGGTCGTCCTCATAACTTTATATTCATTTCAATTGAAGAGCTATTATAATGCAAAAAGTTTATTTGCCAGGCATATTAAAAAAGTGGCCAAGTGCGAGTCGGACTTGCCCATGAAGGGTTCCATAGTAGCATATAACATAATATAAAAGTCTTGTACTATGTTTTTTTAATTTTTATATTTGAGTTGTTTGAATGAAAGGTTAATTGCCGTTTACGATTTATGACGTATTAAAAAAAACTACTTACTAGATCTCGTTCAAACCAATTTTCGCTGGTAGTTTTCATGGTAATGAACAACATATATTTTATTTAGTTTTATCATTCTCTTATTTTAGAAGTTACGGGGACACACACACACTTTTTTCCACTTTGGAAGTGTCTCTCGCGCAAAGTATTCCGTTTAGAAAAAAATGCTATTAGAAACCTCAATATCATTTTTGAAGACCTATCCATAGATACCCCACACGTATGGGTTTGATGAAAAATAAATTTTTGAGTTTCAGTTCTAAGTATGGGGAACCCCTAAAATTTACTATTTTTTTCTATTTTTGTGTCAAAACCTTAATGCGGTTCACTTAATACTTACATCTACTTACCAAGTTTCAACAGTATAGGTCTTATAGTTTCGGAAAAAAGTGGCTGTGACATACGGACGGACAGACAGACAGACAGACATGACGAATCTATAAGGGTTCCGTTTTTGCCATTTGGCTACGGAACCCTAAAAAGCGATTTTCGCGAATATCCGTAGCGACATCTATTTTGCCAGACAATCTCAGTCGGCAGTCCTTAAATAGGCTATTTAGGACTGCCCAGAGTAGATTTCTACCCGGGGCAGCTTCTCGGCGGGTGGAATTTCTAATGTTGAGAATGGAAATTCATTTAACGAGCTCATAGGTCCTAAAGCTCACCTTTAACGTGATGTAGACGTAATTGTCACCAGGTCTATTACTCATACACGCCCACTCACCCAAGGGAGGTCGTTACCAGCTATTAAAACATTTACAACAATATTCAATTTGCGTAGATTTTTAATTTTTAGCTCTGGCTTTCATGAATTTATAGCGACATTAAAATTTTCTTTTTTTGTATTTGGTATTATCAATGTTATATTACAATGTTATGATTGCTACTTGCCTGGTTTGTGGTATTGTCTTCAGTTTTATAGTTTATCTTAGTTACTGGCTTCCACTATAGTTAAATTTGATTTAACCATACTATTTATCATCATCATCATCATCATCATCAGGTCTTTTTGTCTCCAGTGCAGGAACACGATCCTCTCTTTACTACAAGAGCCATACTTGGCCAGAGCAGCCAGAGAACTTTGGCCTACACTCTCCTTGCTGGCCAGAGTTGGAGAGGTCTCAATGATGTTTATAAGCTTTGCTCAGATTGTATTTTATAAGTCGCTGTTTACGAAATCCACGGGAGGACTTGGAGTGGCCCTATTCTACTCTGCTAGAAACCTTACGGCAAATTACTGCATATGCACGGACAGCTTATGTAAAAAATCAATCTTAGTTGAATTCTCTGTTTTCTTTGTTAATTATTTATTCCTTCAGAGAGTTGACGTCAAGCGGATAGTTGTAGAATAATAGGCAGATCGTTTAAACTTTATCCGGTATCCTTTGGTGACCATTGACATGCATATTGTATTTCAAGAAAAAAAAGCGAAAAGGGGACCCCAGGCTCCGAAGCAGCACAGCCACAGAATAAGCACTAGTCACGTACCAGAAGTCTTACTCAGCAAAGGAATTTAAAGAAATATCTACTCAATAGCGTTAGCAAAATGGTTTAAATTTGCTCGCGTCAGAATTCGGCACCTTTTTGATTAGATACCTAGAAGTGCATTGCAAGCCAATTTCATTCTTATTACTCTGGACAAACAATTTATGTCACTGATTTAACACTCCGGAGAGGTTACCGCGCGCATAATAATAATGTAGGTATATTTTCGATAACTAAATGGGGAGTGACAGAAGCCTGGTACAGCTGAGAAAGCAAGCGCCAACGCGCTGAGATGGAAAAGCAGATCTATCTTTGTTATAATAGACCATATATTTTGAAACTAAGATCCCCGAAATTCTGTGCCACTTCATAAAACATGCAATGAGCAAACGTTTGAACTAACAACTCGGTTGTTCAATATTAGTTTAACCAATTGACATAATTGTTTCACGGCGTAAGTTATTCATGTGTCAAGTTCCTGACGTGATTACATAGGCGTAATTTAATTGTGTTCGTAAATCGGAACGAAACTACGTGGCGTATGCTAAATTATCGGAAGGCTGCGCGATTAACTAAACATTTTTTTAATATAAAGATAGAAACGTCATGTGATCAAACATGGAATCAAGAGTCCTGTGCTGACATTTAAAATAAATCATTTGAAAGGAAAAGGATATATGATTTAAAATTATGTTTTTGACCAAGACCTAGATAATCCTTCAAACTGTTTTATGAACTACTTTTTATAGTTTAAAGTCATTACGTGAAGCTTTTCTACACACGTTTGCGGCTACTTTTGGCTAATATGAGTAGAAAATCTTCACGTACTCAGTTTAAACTATAAATAGTAGTTCATAAAATAGTTTGAAGGGTTATCTAGGGCTTAGTCATCATCATCAGGTATTTTTGTCTCCACTGCAGGAGCACGATCAAGACACAATTTTAAATGATATCTCTATTTCCATTCAAATGAGGGCAGTACTGGTCCTCTGAAAATTTAGGTAGCCTCTTGATAGCTAACACTGGTTCACTTGTATTCCAAATCTTTGCACTAGTGTCAGATATTTCGAAAGGCATCTGACATAGCTCTTTACAGACTGTGAACCATTGTCAAAATCACCGTACCTAAGTCCATAATTAGAGTTGCCCTTACCCACCTACCTACCGCTTAGTTCCCACGTAACCTCAGGGTTTTTCTTTTCAGGGTATTTCATGGTAAAGCGGTAACAATTCATTTCGTGAATAAACCGAAATTTTCAACGTGGAAAAAACTTATGAGCCTTTATTATAAGCTCTCTTTGTGACCACGAAACTCTAAAAATGTTGCTTTAATTGTAAAGTAAAAGGAAAATGCGTTGAAGCGACAATATGAATGGCTATAGTATTTCGGTTTGACCGAAGCCAAAAAGTTCAAAGCATATTGTTCATTTTTGCTCATTGTTTTTATAATTTCTGCGTGTTTTTAAAATGCGTAGGTTGTCTATTATCCTTAAAAAGGCTGAATCAAGAAACTGTCATTCGACATAGTTACGTTAAAAATATGTAATACGACTGACGTAATAGATATCCACTGCCTTAGAAACTATTGGTGGGCTAGGCAAAACTGGTATTTGCTAAAGATACACTAAGAAATGCTTTAAAATATTATAGTATTTCATATTTAATTAATTAGAGTACTACTTTACTTTGAATGGCCAGACTAAACTTTGGCCACATATCATATTTATCATCATCATTATTTCAGCCGCATAACGCCCACTGCTGCATTTAGGCCTCTTCCAAAGATTTTCAAAATGACACACCTAGAGCAGTCTACATTCAGCGCTTTGTAGCGATATTACTCAGGCCGTCTGACCACCTTGGGTGGGTGTTCTACGACGAGAGCTGTAGTAGCCGAATCTCTGCCGAAGATTCTTTGCAACCCCTGCTCCGTCAATAACATCATTACGATGACCACCAGGAATAGCGGAACTGCCGGGGGACTGACTTTACCATTTAGAAGTAATTGGCCTTAAAACCCCAGAAATGACACAGTTCTATTAATGATCTAAGGATCACATTTTTTAAGGGAGATTTCCGTTTTGAAGTTTCGTTTGAAAAATCCAGCGTTTGTATATATGTGTGTTCAACGATAACCCTAGTAGTTTTGATTAACAACAACGAGAACAGTTTTTTTTTGAGTTTGAGCATGAGCCAATTGTTCAAGGGGTGCTCCAGGTACGGAGTTTGCGAATTCACAAAAAATACAAAATACACGGAAACCTACCTAACCTAGATTTTATTGTTACAGATACAAAATGGCTCAGACCTGGTTAGTAGTCGCTATCGTCGCAATACTAGTCGTGTCCCATGGCGTTACTGCAAAACGTAAGTACCTAACTATTCTAGCTGATTACTTTACAGTGCATTGTCAATGATTTCTTTGTCGTGTCATTGTCTGTAGGAACACCTAATTTATTTATCGTATTTCGATATACATTAAGTAGAAAAATTTATTTAAAATGAAGTTTCGAATCATCTTGTAAAATATTTTCTGTGTTGTAAAAACTTTATTGAACTTAATATTAACATTTTAGTTAGGTACACATAATTTCAAACACAGAACAAATAGTGAATATTTGTACTTTATCAAAAAGCATTTAGTATAATTTTTAGAAGTACCAACGCGAACTGTACCGTAAGGTAATTAATTTTTGTTTTAACTTGAAAGAATGTACTCTTTTCCTGGCTTTTGATTACTTGTAGTCGTAGCTCATAAATTCTTAACGATTATCAAAAGTTGGGTGATAAGCGGTAGACTTTAAACAGTTTCTTATTATTAATTAAAACTTTTTCTTTATCCCGGGGTCGGCTGATTGTTAAGAACAACAAACGTTAATAAATCAAGGGGTAGTATGGTGGCAGTAAAATTTCCTTCAGGTTAAAGACTTTGCGTTTCTTTGTAGTCATCAATTAGTTATTAAAGTTAGGAAAGTTTCTAAGAATTAAGAACAATTATTATCTATGTACCTTTACAATCAAAAGTCTAACGATCAAAGGTTCTTATTTTAACACATTGCAGGACACTCGGCCAGACTCAATAGAAATAACAATTGAATTACGTCCACAGCCGTAAGTGTCCTGCAATGAGTTAAACGGTATCATCATTGTCATCAAACCAGCGGCAGGAAGTGCACTGCTGGACATAGGCCTCCCCCAAGGTTTCCCAAAACGACCGATTGGAAGCGGCCTGCATCCAGCGTTTTCCTGCAATCGAGTAAAGGTCGTCCGACCACCTATTTGGTGCATTCCTACGTTGCGCGTAGCCGGAAATGATAGCGGCACTAATTGTTTTATTAATCTGTGTTATTATATGAGTGATCCTAAATTTTTTACCAATTTTTTTCGCAATATGGCACCACCTATTAACTTATTTGTTAACCTTAACCTATGTATAAAAAGTGGTCACAAAATATACATAGAAAATTACATTAGATTGTAATACCTACATATCTTTTGACTTATTGTAACTCGGTCAATATACCATTAGCAACACAGTGTAGTTAATAAGTTCTTTATTTTTTGTAGAAATTTGGTCAAATGAGTTTACATTTGACCCACCCTCTCCCGCAGGCGAAATATGAATGTATTTACTGTTACTTCTTGTTTGGCCGGTGTCCACGGAAGACCAGCGTTGGGGTGTTGTAAAATGCCTCGGCACATGCTGAGTGGACGTCGGATTAGCGTCATATTTAGATTAGTGTATGAATTTGTAAAATTGTAACTGTATACATATTTCGCTAATAAACCATATTCTATTCTATTCTATTTTGTTTTTGGAGGGGCACCACTTTTTGATCCATCATCTTTCTCGCCTTCTCCCTATTTGGGGTCGGCTCTGTATGTCAGCAGCTCCCTACACAATTTTCTATCATTTAAGTACTATATTAGTACTAACCCCCCTCTCCTCCATGTCCCGCTTTACACATTCCCTCCACGTCTTTCTAGGTCGTCCTATATCTTTGTTGCCATCCGCTTGCTAACCATTTTGATATTCTATTGGCGCCACTTTTTAATATTGTTTCTATATTTTCCGTCGTTTATAGTTGACCGTCAGTAAAGACAAATAGCGTCACCTCGCAAAGGTTTCAACACTACCAAGTAAGTCCCACACTAGTCATTACAAAATATCTAAAGTCTCAAGAACAACTTCCAATTGTTCAGTTGTTTGCCAAAGAACCCGACGTGCTGAACTCTATTAGAACAATGATACAACAACTTAAAATCAACACCAATGTTGATTCTGAGGAATATTCTCGAAGCAATGTTATTCTTCGCTGTTGACTGTTGTACTTTAAGTGTTACTGAAGTGCCTAACTTGTATGGAGGCTTGTGTTGAACAAATAATTTAGTCTAAGTTGAGGGTAGCGAAGTTGGTAACTATTAACGAGACTTGATTGTTCTTAGTTTGAAAGGTGAAAATTATTAAGTAGTTTGTGTGAGATATACTACGTGCGTAGAGATGGATAGAATTTTTCAAAACTAAAAACCGACTTCACCCTTCAATTACACAACCAATTTTAATAACACTGATAGGAAACCACTTGACTATTATGCCCTTTTAAACAAAAAAATATTTTTCCAAATCGGTCCAGGCGTCTTCAGTAATTTGTTAATTGTTCCAGGGTTATTTTGTTTGTTTGTTTGTTTGTTTATAAAGCTTTATTGTACACAAGAAAGAACACAGATACAAATCAGAAAAGTAAACATACAACGTCCTATTTAGAGAGTAAAAAGTTATAAATTTGTCCACAATTTTTAACAACGCAACACAAACAGCACAATGTAATTTAACAAGATTTCTTTGACTCTGTGTTAGGTGGCAGAAAATTATCTCCTCGCAGTTGTTTTAAAAAAAATAAACCCTTTATAAAAATGAAAATATTTTTCAGTTATTAAAACTGTTTACTTCAGGCTCTGATTTTCAATCAACTCCATCCCTGCTTATCCCGGATTACAAACCGAGCAGTCATATTGAACATAATATTTTTTGTCAACTTGCTGTATACACAAATTATGAGTAGTATGTGCCGAAAAATATATCTTCCATTATATTACTGACATTTGCAGTTCTTAAAGAGGAGGAAAAGAGGTCTTTCAGGATCGTAGCAAGTGGAGGTCCATAGCCTCTACCTATCGCTGTGGGAAACAGGCGTGATAACACGTATGTGGTGCAGGTGCTTCTTTAGGTATCGACCGAGCGTGCGACATTGGGCATAAAATTATTTTTTGTCCGTCTGCTCGTCTGCCTGCCTGTCTATTCTCGCCTACAGGTCGCATTTTCATCCAAGTCTCGTAAAAATTTGTGAGCAGGTTCGATAATTATGTAAAGTGTTTTGTTTCAGTTTTACTAAAATTTTCCTTATACGGTGTAAATTTAAATTAAGCCCAATCAAAAAATGTTCAAAATGTCATACAAAACTTTTTGTTACCCTTATTAAAACGCATTTTTTGTCTGAACAACTTTTTTGGTCCATAAACTGCAACGGGTTGGGGGTGACACACGAGGTCTACAGCTCACTAGCTTTAAGTAGGTTAACAAACAACAAATAGGTACATACCTCGCTATCCGCAATTTTCTAGTTACAGAGTAACTAATGGAATTACAGAATACGTACAGCCACGTATAAACTCGCCGGTACAATGTCACCTCGCCCAGGAAAATCTTAATTTTTCCCAGTTACAAATTGGTACAGTTTATCATATCTCTTTATGAATATCTTGTATGCAACTGGAATAATTTTATGTCTTTGTTCTTATTTCTTCTTGTTTTGTAAATTTTCCATTCCATTCCCATGCTGGTCTGGGAGAAATAAAAAAACTTAGAATGTACCAGCTGCTTCTCTTCCCACGCAGATCGTAAAAGCCGATCGAGGGAATGGGCAAAAATGCAAATCATGTTAACAGGCGATGCGGCTAGCAACCCATCACTGTATTGATTGCCTTTCCATCTTCTCGCCCACCATGACGCTAAAAGTGGCTTTTTAGTCTTGCGGCCCTGGGCTCTGCATAGAACCGCAAGACCCAAAATGCTCTGTCTGCCCCTTTAGGGATAAAGACGTGATAGTATGTATGTATGTTGTAAATGTAGCTTAGGTACCTACTTGAAGAGGTGACTCAGTTTGTTAATACTAACCATTTTTTCCCATGGAACTAATCATCATCATCATCATTGTAGTCGCGTAATGTCCTATTGCACTGCTGGACGTAGGCCTCTCCCAAAGATTTCCAAAATGACCGACCAAGAGCAGCCTGCATCAATGAAACCTATTATGGGATCTAAAAAAATTGGTCTTTCTTTTTGTATATGTATATTTTTTGTATATTTTTTTGTATATGTATAACTTTTCTGTTTGATAAAGGTGTCATTCAGAAAAATTCAGACGACCTTATACTTAGGAATGACGATTTTTTTCGGGATATAAACATTCAACAAAGGATGTTACACCACAATAATAGTCCAGATATTGCCTATTCATTTGACTGTACGATAATACTGTTCTACTAAATTTCAAAGTTCAAAACATCGATGATATTATATATATTCATAAAGTATAAAAATATATGTTATCCCGAAAACGGAATACAAAATTAGATAATTTCGTTAAGTTTTGAAGTTTTGCTCCAAATAAATCTGTAATTTACTAATTATTTATTAAATGTGATGCACATATGTACACGTACAATATGATAAAATCAGTACTTAATCAAAATGAATTCAAATTTCAATAATCGCAAGATTTGCTATTTTTTCTTTTTTTCCTTGACGGCCAGTACTGCAAGTCAGTATAGAGTACGGTACAAAGAGGCCCGTTACTCTGTTTTGTTTAGGCAGGTATTTTCATACCCTAATCCCGACTAAGTGACATACAACGCACTCGGTGATCATTTCGGTTTTAATACACCCGTGATGGTATCTAATGAGTCCCCAGTTATGACCCATCTTTGAGGTTACGGCGTAATGTGCAAACAAACATTCATTTACCCACTTTCCTGTAATTAAAAAGTTAATGGTATTTCATATGACCCATGTTAGTCATGGAATGTTAAAAGATGTTGGGAGAGTAAGGATTTTTATGAATACTTGCATAACACCTATCTCGTTCAGGTGTACATGTATGATGGACACACATAAACTTATAGGGCTAATTTAGTCCATGGGTGAACCACTTTAACCTTTGTCTTAGACCCCGTATATAATACTATCAGACACGTTCGAAATCTGAAAAAATATGGACAGGAGGAGTTAGTCGCGAATGGTCTTAAATGCAAGTAGCCTATGTAGCAACTCGTCTAAAACGCTGATTGTCTAAGAGTGCCTTCCAGTGGGGATCAGAAAATATCTTATATTCTTATGTGCGGCGTTTTTATTTTATACAAAAAGGTGCACGTAGATACCTTCTACGTAATTTTAAAGAATTTATACTAACAAGTCCCAATAACGATCTTGCAAACCTCTTTCGCTTCGTCAACACTCATTACTCTTTTCATGCATGTTCTCAAGTTATGGGTAGTCCTTACACCTTTCTTCGAAGCATCTGCAATTTGGTCGCAGAACGTTTGTCGCGGTCGATCCGGTCCGGTTCCATCCATATCCGCACGATAAATATTTTTAGATAGTCATCTGTCATCCATCCTCTCAGCATGTCCAATCAATCGTCACTATCATACGAATAACGTATAATGTTAAGGAATAACCCCCAGGCATAAAAATATGTATAAGTATTAGTATCTGACGCGACCAAACACTAGCCAGCTTCGAATCTCTAGTAAAATCTTTTTTTCTATCCTTATGAAAAGTATGTTAATTACATACTCTTTTTACAAACAATCTTTTTTTTTTCGACAAATTAAAAAGCCATCGCCTGACCTGGTACGGCCACGTTATGAGAAGGGATGCCGAACACTTGGCAAAAAAATGATCGACTTGAGAGTAGGCGGGTATAGAGGAAGGGGAAGGCTAAGAAACACGTGGGAAGAATGCGTAAGATCGGATATGGGGGAACGGGGGGTCAGTGCAGAGATAGCTAAGGATAGAAGGTTATGGAGGGAGTTGACATACAGAGCCGACCCCAAATAGGGAAAAGGCGAGGCAAATACTAGCCAGCTTCGAATCCCTAGTAAAATATTTTTTTTCTATCCTTATTTCATTCATTCGTTCATTTATTTCTATTTAACAAATTTTCATTGTGTAGGAATTACTTAAAACTAACATCATATAATATTATTTAACAAACTATTTATATATGTCAATTTAATAGTAGTAGTAGTGACAATATGTAATGGTTCGCTAATTGTGTTTGACAAATAAATGTATTTAAATAAAATTACAATTATTTTAGAGCTTCACTTGCAATATTCGTTAATGGAGTAGAAGGCTTTTTTCAATAGGAATATTTTTAGTTTTTTCTTAAAAGGCTTAAGGCCATTAGTATTTTTAATTTCTTTAGGTAATACGCTATTTTCCACCAAGTCAAATCAGATCCTTTTTTCTAAACGTCAAAACAAACAGTTTCTATGGGATTTTGTATGAAATACAGGCAGATGACGTCATAGTTTTATTGAGTCAAATAGCGCTCTTATTGTCAGTTTTTCTGCAATAATAAATTTAAATCACGTTATTATGGATATGTTCAAAGATTAGCGACAATATTTTGCGACGTTTTATTTTGTTATAGGTACAAAATAATTTATTATTGGCTTAGGAAAATACCGAATTGGTTGTAAGCCCTATATGCTTGGTATTGAGCACTGTGTTTCATTATTTTAACTTGGCAATGGTATCATGCTTGAGATCTATTCTCCGAGTTTCTTCGCGTGACGTTCTTATGAAAAGTATGTTAATTACATTGACCACCCTGCACTACCTACCTAATTTCCCATCACTTCTTTCTACATAGCGAGGTTGCCTGGAAGATTTATTTAGCAATAAGGCCGCCTTTTGCGCATTTCCTATAAGATAGATAGATCAACTATGCACATACATACTCGTACAGAATATTACGCCTGTTTCCCACAGGAGTAGGCAGAGACTATGGACCTCCACTTGCTACGATCCTGACAAACCTCTTTTGCTTCATCTAAAAGATGAAGATAACTATTTCCTGTAATTTATTTATTATGTGCAATAAAGGGTATTGGTATTTACTAATACAATATATTAGTATATACCAATAACTTCGAAAATTTATTAATCAGTTTTTCACAATTCACACCACGAAGCAATCAAAACCCAATACGACAAACAAAAACCGAGCCAACCCCAAACAGTCTAGCCGAGTGCAGGCGAAAATACCAGCCCTTATAAATAATTTAGAAGGAGTAAAAAAGGGTTCTCTAATGAAGGTAAACAATATCATTAATTATACAGGGAAATTATGTTCTTAACGAATCTGTCATCGGGGGTTAGGGTTCTAAACACAATTAAACTGAGTACTTATTTTTCGTAAGTTGATATGCGAATCTGATCTCTGGAGACGATTTAACGGAGGCCAATGAAAGGGTTATTAGGTGTGGCGAAATTCTGAACCAATACAGTGTATTATTTCATTTGAGAGTAAAAATCATATTTACTTTCAACTTGATTTGAAATGAATATAATCAATTTTTTTTTGGTAACAATTAATACATTTATTAATGCATAAAAAGTGAAATTAGAGCGCTATTTAATTTTTGTTTGCGCTTTTGTATTTCATACAAATCTTGTAGAAAATGTTTGTTTTGACGTTTATAAAAAAGTGTCTGATTTGACTTGTCGTCATCTAGCGCATTGTAGGCAACAGCAAAAAACATGCTGTGTGTACATGTGCTTTTAAGTTCTACATTATTAGTTGTATTATTATTTGATATTTAATAACTGTTTTTGGTCAATCTCGCAACTCAAAACTAGTGCCATAACAAATTTAAAATGCGGAACAAAGTGACAGTCTGACCACAGCTTGGTCTTGTCATTTCATTTGTTTTTAAACTGTGGTCTCCAACTCGAGCTTTGAAGTGGAAAAGTTGCACTCTTTGATATTTATCGAGCAAGTTCGGAATAAACTCAACTTCTGTGAAAAATAAGTTCATATTGGTTAGTTTCAATCAGTTTCGTAATGGACTATTTTACTGGTTTTTGTTTTGGTAAATATTTTATATAAAACAAAAAAAACAAGATTTATTTTCGAAAACGGCAAGAAAATTGGTTAATTAATGAAGAGTAATTAGCATTCTGTTAATGAGCATTGTGATTTAGCTTATAACTTACTTTTTTTCAAGCAGAGTAAAAAGCATTTTGTGTTTGGTTTCGTACGTTACTGACATGAATAATTGAATTATTAAATACCGTATTTGTAAAAGTAGGTAAGTGGTTCTTCCATGCTGGTCTGGGAGAAAAGAAAAAACACTTAGAATGTACCATCTGCTTCTCTTCCCGCGCAGATCGTAAAAGTCGATCGTGGGAATGGGCGAGATTGCGAAAACCTGTTAATTGTGTTCCTAGATAATAAGGATGATTGCATAAATATAAAAACTGTATTGGTTTTCCAAATAAAATAAGATAACATAAATCTAAATAATGATAATAGGCGATGCGGCTAGCAACTCATCACTATTTTGATTTCTTTTCCATCTTAACGCCCACCATTACGCTAAGTATAGCCTTTGGGTCTTACGGCTCTGGGCTTCTTTGTTTCCAAAATGTTTAAAAAAAGAGGCGGTTTAGCCTAAAAGCCCACAAAACCTGCAGGTCAATGTTCTGCTAACCTTTTGACGAATGAGGTAATTTAATAACACTGATCAATCCTGTGGAAATCGTAAATATATAATTGACGCTGACACATATACGTTACTTTACCCCTTACGGGGTAGACAGAGTCTAGGTCGTAAGAACCAAAGGCCACGCTTAGTGTGATGGTGGGTGTACAATTTGTATTTGATGATGATCATCATCATCATTATCATCATCCGGTCTTTTTAGTCTCCACTGCAGTAGCAAGACCCTCTTTGTACTACTAGAGCAGCCAGAGGACTTGACCATCAATCTCCTCGCTGGCCAGACGGGTTGGAGAAGTCTCACTGATGTTTATAAGTTTTGTTTAACTTGTATTTCCTTAGTCGCCTTCTTCGACATCCAGGGAGGACTCGGGGTGGTCTTATTCTACTCTGCCGGAACCCACACGGCGATTTGATGAACAATGAAGATTAAATAAAATAACAGACATATAACCATTGTAAGAAAAAAAGATTCTTAAATGCATTAAAAGACGTATACCTAGTTTAATTGTCGTAACGAGCCAGAGGAGGAAAATGAACTAATGTTACTGAGTGCAAATATTAGAACGTTTGAGTGTCAGAATTATTAGTCTTTGAAAGTTAGTAACATCGAGTGAACGCGGTATATATAGCCGTCCAAAGTGTTCAAGTGAAAAGAATGAACTAAAGTTCTGAGGTGGCACGCACATCGTCAATATTTATTGTACAAGATGAAGATAGAACACGGTTCTCTACTTGTCACTCTTAACCACTTGCTACGATAATATTAGGTAGAATCCGCTAGATGACAGCAAGCCAAATCAAACACTTTTTTCTAAACCTGGTGCGTTGCACATCAAATTCTGTTGTGTTAGGCACAGGTCTTCTTATAGTAGGTACTAACATTAGTCAGTAAGTTCTTTTTTTGCATATCTTATACCTTTAAACGAGCAATTCTTGTATATTTATTTATATGTATATTTCTGTAATCTCGGAAAAGGCTCTAACGATTTCGCTGAAAATTTGTATATAGGAGTTTTCGGGGGTAAACAATCGATCTAGATTAGTCTTATGTTTTGGAAAACGCATGTTTTTGAGTTTTCATGCGTTTTTCTTTCCACGGAGAATATGGTCGCTTATTTCGTTCCATCGGGCGCTATCCGTCTTGCTCAGCGGTTAAAGACTCGGACTGCTAGAAAGAAAGTTACGGGTTCGAAGTTCGAATCCCACTCGGTGACTTATTTTATTGTTTTTAGATGAGTTTAAAAAAATGTAGTTAATGTTTGAGATGTAACCGAGCAAAGCTCGGTCGCCCAGGTACTTTATTGCTAAAAATCTTGTGTTATCTGATTTTAATAAACTAGTAGTTCGCTAAACTTAGGCCTCGCGATTATTATTCACTTTTCAGTTCCCTAAGTAACAGCTAGATGGCGCTATCCAAAGTTAGAACGCGCAATGGTTTTATCGCGGACCTTTTAAAACTATTAAACCGATTTCGATGCCCAACAAACCTGAAAATTCCTTTGATATTTCCTAAATGCCTACCAAATTTCATCAAAATTGGACCATGGGTTCGGCAGTTATCGCGGTACAAACAAACATACATATATACATACAATGTGTTTTCACCCTAACTCGATTTAGAGACCTTGCTCGCTTCGCTCGCTCGGTCAATGAAATTAAACGTGAAACCATACAAAAGCGTGACGTTATGCTTTTTTGAATTGAAATACCGCTCTTTTCTGCATCAACAAATCTAAAATCATTTTAAAAATGGATATGATCAAAGAAAAGTTACACTATTTCGTGTCGTTTTATTTTATGAACAGTACCAAATAATTTATTTTTGATCCAGCCATCTACCCTTGAGGTTAGCTCAATGTGTGTATCAGATTTTTCAGGCTGTCCTAAGGCATCTAATATAACTTGATTTTTTTTAAATTTAATTTTGTCTGTTTATTTATTTTTTGGATAAATTTAAAGATGATTGGAAAGAAACAGCTCAGAGCAGAATTGAATGGAAAAGATGGAGGGAGGCCTTTGCCCAGCAGTGGGACACGTGATGGCTCGTATTATTATTATTATTTATTTTTTGTTATTTAGGTATTTATTTTAACACAGCTTAAGTTCGTGGTAAAAAGTGCGGTAATTCTTCGACCCTATTTTCAGAATCGATGTTCGTTTTTGTAGGTCGGCTTTAGTTTGTTCAACGCTCATTCGTTTGCGTATGTAACCATGTAGGTACATTGGCTTTGCAAACGTCATTCCGACTTGTTAGGGTGTGTTCGGTACACCCAATAAGCAAGTTTGGAGAGGTTTGTGTGCAGTATTACACCAGCTTAAAGGTATAGCAGTATTAGCTGAAAATTTTAACACGCAACATCTATACAGCTTAAGGTAAGTAAAAGAATTTTCCAAATCGGTTCAGGAAGAAATCGCTACGAATTGATAATCTCCTCCTTTTTGAAAGTTGGTTAAAAATAACCGGCCAAGTGAGTGTAGGGCCACGCGCCGTGTAGGGTTCCGTAGTTGCAAATACAATCTTTGAGTTCACCCCACAAAAAAAACGTTTAAAACTAATTTCATAAGTTGGTCGCTACAATTTTTTTACTTTTAAATCCTACTTAGCTCTGACAGTTTTTCTATAAACTACGTTATTTAAACTATTGCTGTAATTTTTTTCACGCGTCCATATATAACAGTTCCTGTATGGGAGATACCCTTAAATTTTTTCTTCGACGTGATTGTATACCTATTCCTTGATACCCATACCAAATTAAAGCTTTCTGGTTCTTATAGACTTTGAGTAAAACCGCGGACAGACAGACTGTCAATTTTGTCGTTTACTACACAACCCTAAAAATAGGGACGCAATCCTTTGAACACATGACTTAGAACAAATCTTTTTTGTTGGGTCTTACGTCTGTTTCCGAACACGAAGGATTTAACTCCTGTTCGAAACTTTAGACCACACAAAAAAGGTTCATTCTAAGTCCCATTTACACATGTAATCATTTATTCAAAGCGTGATAGTTTAAAAGCCGGTAATGTAACCTTTTCTGTTTTTAAAATGGCCGATTGGAAGACTCAGGAACATTTGAAAAAGGCCATTTTCCATCTTGCTCTGCTAGGGAATAAATCCAGAACATACGCAGTCGCAGATTGAGTGTTAAGAAGTACATATTTGCATAAATTATATCTGTTTCACGCCGCTCTGCCTCCCACCCGTATTGTGCGATAGAGAGAGTTGCAAGTCCTAGAGGCGATTGCCTATTTTTTCCTTCTGAAATATTGTTACAGGCGATAATCTAGCGTCTCCACCCCTGTTTAGTTTAACTTAAATAAATCAAAACGTTTGAGGTACTTTTTTATTAAAAATATGCATATTGAGATGCTAATAACTTTTGTCGTAAGCAATATTTCTTTAAAATAAAGACGAACGGCCCTGTATATCTCATATATCAACAAAATATGAAAATATATCAAAATTGGGCTATGTTTTATAGCTACAAAATCCTCTTAACTATTACAGCATAGCGGTCAGTTAATGTCAAAAAAAAATCTTAAATAAAACTTTTACTAGGTATGTTATTATAAAGCACGGATCCTATTATACGATGTTTAGGTATATCATTATCCGCCACAATAAAGTTGACACATGAAATAGTGTTTATTCATGAAATACAGACTCGGTAACCTAATTTCAGTATACGGATATTGAAATCAGGTTACGTTTCAGGCCTTTTGGCTATTCCATTTCCATTTTTGGAATAGTGATTTGGTTGCATCATAATCTGCTATCCACGACTCCGGCAAACGTGGCCGACACAATACTCTATCGGATTAGAGCTAGTTACCGCTGTACTAACGAACTCGCACGGCGCGCCTTCCAACTATTTGTGAGTATGTGAGGCTTAAGTTATGGACTTATTAATGCTATGACCAAGGTAATACAACAGGGAATTAATCTTTACTTTGATACCAAACAGTACTGTAAATTTTCACCCACGTAACTACACGTAGTGAAATAAATTCTCCGCCACGGAGATTCAGAGATCATAAAACTAAAAACTGACTTTACCTCCAAACTACACGACCAATTTTGATAAAATTTCTATAGGACCACAAAACAAGTATGTTCTTTCAAACAAAAAATAAATATTCGATCCGGTCCAGGCGTCTTCGAATAATCGGTGAACATACATAAAAAAAGATCGCAAAGAATTGATAACCTCCTCCTTTTTGGAAGTCGGTTAATAAAAGATTCTTCGAATCACATTAGAGTTTGCCGCGGGGCTTGCGGTCTAGAATAGACCCATGCACTCCATCTCTTCCTGTGGATGTCATTATAGGGTAAGGGACCATCTATAAATTTCGGCATACGAATTTCATGACTTTTTGACTCCCCCCTTCTCCTTGTTACAGTTGGTTACTTTTGTGACGTCACATACACTGATTTTTAAAAAAAAAAAACAAGCGATTGCTGCTACTAAATGTTAGAGCGATAAAGCTGGATGGAGCTTAATTATAAATAAGGATTTTGTGTTAAGACGTAACCAACCTTATGACCTCTCGCACCCGTTGTCACACAATGTAACACATCATTGACGTCCTTCCTGCCCCTTAATGTGTCACGTAATTAATGGATGGTCCCTAACTAAGAGACTAAGCACCAACTGTTGCCGTCGAGCAGCAACTGATTGTAAAACTTTTTACACAAATGCATTCGCAAAGAACCCTCTTTGGAAATGCATTTGTGCAATGCAAATCGACAGGTTATAAAAGCCAAATCCTGAGGCCAAATTGTTTAAACTGTTTCTTTAATATTTCTCCTCGATTTCGCATAGTATTTAGCATTCTAAGTGACCATCACCGCTATGCCGCTTAATTCTTGAAGATTGTCAGTCAGCTCTTTAAATTTGATTTGTCTATGGCAAGCCTGAACAGTTGTTCCACTGTTTTGATACCAGTCCATTGTCGGAAGTTCCTTAGTCATGACTTTTGCGACGTCCCACCTTGCGCTTTCCGGAAATTTTACCCATCATTATGGTCTGGAGTAGATGATATTGTGGGTTTTCAACACGTGACCAAGATATGTGATTTTTCTTATTTTAATGGTTGGAACGAGCTCTACTTTTTTCGTTCCAGAACTTCAACATTAGTAATAGCTACCACCGATGATGTGGCTTATCTAATTAAGGGTTATCTCGACTCCGCTGTTCGCTTGTTCTTCATTCCCCACACAATCTATTAAACACGCAGTCACAATTCAAACTGTACGTCCCTTGCATAACGTGTTTGTGATCCCTCTTATGCGATCGTGTTAACGTTTGGGGGAAAGAGAAAATTAAGAAAACAATTACGTCGTCGAAATTCAAACTGTACTTATTAATAACATACAAACTAAAACTAAAAAAAAATTGGTTGCCTGTAAAGTCGGTATACGGGCGAAAGTTTTACGTGACAACGACTTTTTATGTCTGTCTCTCTCGCTCTTAGGCGGGCTAACCATGCCCGAGTGGAAGGGACGCGTGCCTCTCACTCGCTCTCATTGTGAGCGCATAACGTGAGCGGAGCGTAACGCAGTTTCTTGAAGTGTCACCCGGCAAACCAATTTATAAGACGTTGTCACGTCAAAATAGAAATAATATAGTCCCACTAAAATATCGGCATATATAACCTCGGCAACGTGGCCAAGAGGTTGGCAGCTTTGCCACGTTGCATAGCAATGCTGATTCTTTGAGCCAGATAAAGACAAGTTGATTTAACGTGACTTATTAGGCGTTTTTTAATAAATCTACAACTACAAATAGTAATCTTGGTCTACTAAGCATCTTCTTCATCCTTCATTCTCAGTTTGGATAAGTATAAGATATATTTTTGATCACGGAGTATTGTATTGACTTCTATGTCAATTTTATTTTATAAATAGATATCATACAATTATGTCTGGCTTGAAAATCAAAGTAAAATAATTAAAAAACTTTTTGTTAGCCATGTTTGTGTAACATTATAATAAAGGAATTTTTACAGTATACTTATATGTTCATTAAATTCAGTAAAAAATACCACTTCATTATACATACGGGACGCGTATTTTCTTTGTGGTGAATTTCATTCTATGTGAGGAGAATGTTTTGCCAAGTTTTAAAAATATTTTTACAATTTGAACCAGTAATTATCTTCGTTTTAGGAGATTGTAGGTATTGGGCGTAAAATACCAAATAATATACCCAAAAAATACTGTATTTTTACCTTACGTAACAGGAGGGACAGAGTAATATCCCGTTTAGCAAGAGGTCTAACTTTATTGTTTCACAATTAACAATTATTTTCAATTGGCGCTTAAAAATTTAAAATGAGAACGTGAAGCTTTTCTTCGCACGTTTGCCGAAAACGGCCATTTTTGGGCAAATGTGCAAAGAAAAGTTTTACGTTCTGACTTAAAAGTTAACAGTAGTAGTATCTAAGGCTTTGTGAGAACAAAGTATAAATAATATCTCCATTTTCTCGATTTTTTTTTAACTAAAACAAATAAATTTAAATACAATTAATAAAAGTATTACAATAAAATTATTGTGAATAGGTACATGCCATATAACACTATAATTTTCATTCCTGATATAAACATAGACGCTAGGCCTATAGATAAAAAGAAAGAATCACATAATATGAACCGTTCCTAGCCTGCCGCTCCTAAGAATAGATTTCCTGGTTACTGGCTTCCATTATTTCTTTCATGGATTTCTATGACGCGAAAACAGCTGATACATTCAATATATCTTCTTTGTAATTGAAAAGAGTTTGAATACATATAAATTTGTGTTGCGGCAATAGTCAGTTAGTACGAAAGTCAAAAGTTCATTCATACACAATACTGGTTTCTAATCAATTATGTGTATTATTAAAAAAAGGCCAAAGTCCTCTGGCTGCACTGGCCAATTATGGCTCCGGTTTACAGAGAGGGTCTTGCTCCTGCAGTGGAGACAAAAGACCTGATCATGATGATTTTTATTATTCATATTACTAAGTAACATAATCCGAAACCGAAAACAACACAAACTTTTTTAATTTGCCCAAAAAAAAGTATAAGTCAATAATATTTAAAAAGAAATTAAACGGAAAGAGAAACTGTCAGTAGAAGAAAAAGGATGTATGTACAGCACTCTTGACGTCACTGCTATTTAATAGCAGTGACGTCAAGAGTTCTCACGCGTACGAAAGAGAAAATAAGAGACTCACCCCGCTGCTACTCTTAAATTTTAATGTTTGTTGCTGCTTCATTAATTATACAATTTTCTTACTGTTTCCAAAAAAAAAAATGTTTTCTATGGTATTTTTTGTTATCTATCTATACATATAATAAAATTGTTAAAAAAAGGGTCTGTACAATATATATATTTCCTAAATAAAATTCAGGCGATGCAGAAATAGTAATAGAGTAAAATTTATTTTTTGTAATTTCTGTCTGTTTGTCAGTTTGTACAGGCTTATATCCGGAAATGCTGGACGGATTCGAATGAAACTTTTTTTTTGTTATATAGCTGTTAAGCCTGGGCAACATATCTATATATATAAAAGAAAGTCGTGTTTGTTACAACACTTATAACTCGAGAACGGCTGGACCGATTGCCATGGTTGTTGATTTGTTGGATTTGTTTCCGTCCCGAATAGCAGAATACATCTTAAAAACAATGAAAACTCGATATGTGTAATGAATACTTAATCATTTCAATAGATGCTGATTTGTTTATTACATGTCAAACATTTGTTGTCCAATCCTGTCAAATAGTGTAACAACTTTTTTTTTTTGGAGCTTATGGCCTGGTTGCTGAGACCTTTAAGTCACAACTTTATTTTTTTCTGAAGACATCATGTGTGCGTTCAGAAATTTATTTTTTGTAAAATGTCTACAAAGTTCAGGTACATACCTAAGATTTATTCTACAGTAAAAACATAAAATCATCGGAAAGGAACGGAATTTAGGGAATAAAAAATCAGTTGGTAAAGGTTATAAGATTAAGGAAAAAAATCTACAGGTTAACAAAAGTGTAAATGTCTTTTTATAGGTTGTCTATGATTTTTCTTGATAAGCTATTCATACGTAGTGGTTATATACTCTTTGAGCTATTGTCTACGTCTCGAAAGTTTAGGCACTGTTATTATATTTGGTGGTTTTATGCGAGTGCACATTTTAATAACAATGCCGCGTCCTAGAAGATCTAATCTTTCCCAGTGAAGCCGTAATGCAATTATGCAACGGAATATCGCGAGTCAATTATCTGATGGAGAACGAGAAATTGCACGAGAACAGCGCCGCGTTAGTATGGAGCAAAGAAAAGCCTAAATTAGTTCAGCTAAAAAGTAACACGACATTCATTGACTGTTAGGCGGTACGAAGTTCGCCGGGTCAGCTAGTAGGGTATAAAATTTTAGAAAATAGAACACCTGATGCAGATCTATAATGGTCCAGCTAAACTATAAAAATGACGCCTAAAAAGTTGTTCAGCCTGATGAGCATTTTCCGGAGACATTAAGTCCATGGGAACAAAGTCGCGGGCTTCGGCTAGTATCGAATATGATTTAAAAACATACACAGGAGAATAGCCTCTACCGAACAGAAAACTGATGTGCAAACACACTGAACGAGTGGTAATGTCTACGCTGCATTCGGTGTCAATCAAAGTGTCAACGTAGTACGCGCGAGCAGCGCTATTGTGGTTCAGTGTATCAAACTAGGCAGACTTCACAATTTTTAGGGTTCCGTACCTCAAAAAAAAGGAACCCTTGCAAAACACCAGCAACAATAGTAAAATAATTCAGTCGATCGGATTCCGGTGTGTGAACAGATGAAACGTTTTAGGAGTCTCTCGGTATGTCTGTCTGTCAAGACCTTTTATGTAGGGAACGCGTGGAGGTATCGAGTTGAAATTAATACCTGAATTTACTTAAAACAAACATACTCAAGTCTACAGTCCCATGAAGCTATGAAAAAAATATATAAATAACTGCCTCTGTGGTGTAGTGGTTAGAGCGTTCGGCTCATGCCTGGAGGTCGCGGGTTCGATTCCCGGCGGGGGCAACGACATTGTGTTGTTGTCTTAGTTTGGTTAGGACATTGCAGGTTGATCACCTGATTGTCTGATAAGTAAGATGATCCGTGCTTCGGAGGGCACGTTAAGCCGTCGGTCCCGGTCACTGTCTTTGACATTGGTCGTTACCTAAAAACCATGTCAGAGGCCTTTAAGGCGGTTTAAAAACTTTGACACTAGTGTTAGTCACTAACACACACGATAAGAAGAAGTATGTACATCTGTATTTAAATAAAAAAACAGGCTTACCCAAAAAATAACTCAATTATAAGCTTTTAAAATCTGATGGAAAGGGAAACTGCCAAGTAACAGAAAAATGATGCACCTACTCGCTCTTGACGTCACTGCTATTGGATCTCGCACGTACGAAAGAGATAGTAAGATATCCCCACCACGCTCCCACTCTTTTTAATATTTGAAATGCTAATTTTACGCATGTGGACGCATAAACCGTGTGTGGGTTTTTTTAATTTGCCTGGTAAATAAACTTATATCATTCACAATTTCCTTCAGTTACAGTCCATAACTCTCTACGATTTATAGAAAAGTTTATGTTAAACCTTTAACCGCGAGCGTTGCATATATGTGACAAACATTGTCGAGCCCATTCCGTGAAGGTCGCATATTTCCAACCCCACTCCACCAAAATCGATAAAACGTCGATATGCAATTCCCTCTGGCCAAAAATCATTTTTCAGAAACATATCTAGGTCTTGCTTGGGAACGAAAACTTTGTAGGCATCATAATCCTTCATCACTTTCATAGTCATTTTAACTAGCGTAACGGCAATGTTTGCCTTTTTCTGTACATAATTAGTAATATCACCGACTACGGCACTTCCTCTGTTAGCCGCAAAACGATTACGCTTTCTATTTTGCACCACCTTCCACTTCCCCTCCTCCGACCTTGACTCACTATCCTGCACACGTTCTGATAATGTTAATGTTTTTGTCTCATGAAGTTCGGACACGTTCGGGCTAGCAGTGTGTCGCGGCGGCTCGGACTCGGACGGTAGGCATACGTGAGTCATCATAGCGGTGCTGGTGTCGCGCATCGCTACCGGTTTGTCAGCTGATCCGGCGACGTCATCATCCTTTGATACATTTAATATTTGCGATGGTGCTTGTGTTTCTATACTACCGTCTATTATTGAGCGGTAACTGCCGGCGTTTTTTGACGAAAGATTATGATTAATAGATAGGTCTTGCTCGATATGAACTGGAGGCAACCCCATGGGGCCACTATCATATTCAAAACTATCGGCTAAACACGCCCCCCGCTTAGTGTTAACTTTACTTTGAAAATTGTTAACAATGGACGCTTTTTTAAGATTCTCAATCTCTAGTTTTAGTTCCTCCAGTTGCCTTTTGGTAGCATACTCCTCCGTCACATAATCTATGTCATAGCGCATCTTCAAGTTGTCTTTCAATAACCGAGTTACATCAATATGATCAAAGGTAACTGGGGGCAGCTTGTGCAGCTCTCTGGCGACAAATACGGGTATTTCTTCCGGGCGTAATTCCTTGAGGATACATATTATGTCGTCGATATCCCGTAGGGACTTTCCTTGTCTCTTCCTTATCTTTTTCCTTTTTGACGTTGATACCGACTCAAATAAAAGATCCTTAGCGATCTTTATATCACTTTCGGAAAATCCGGTAGCACATAGGCGACCAAGACTATCCTCGTCCATCACTTCAATTTTATTGGATATGAAAGCTAGCACTTCATTTATCACAATGTTACAAGACGAACATTTTAACAATTTAGACATTGTTCGCGAACAACGACTATCACACTGTGACTCACGACCGTTAGATTGCGCGTGCGGCGCGAGACTGTGTTACGTTAATAACATGTACTGTGTTAATAAGTTGCATGTGTCTGCTGCAACAAGACAAATAGGTCAAAGCTCAGTAGTAGGTCATTTTACTAACATACAGAGAGGTTGGACTGCCTCCGTTGTCCAGTGGTCAAGGCATTCGCCTTGCGACCCGGAGGTCATGGGTTCGAACCCCACTGGGAGCATACTTTGTGAAAAGTTGTTTTCAGTCTGGATATGATAGTTCAGGCTTAAATCACCTGATAATCCGAAAAGAAAGATGGTTCTGTGTTTCGAAAGGCTCGTTTAAACTGTGGGTCCCGAACGCCATCTAGAGTTTTATCATCAAACTACCCGAGGATAGGTTCTGGTTTACCCTCTGGGTTGCAAAGGTCAGACGGCAGTCTCTCTGTGTAAAAACAATAAACCTCGTCAAATCTCCTTGGTTTTGTAGCGGACCCCGGGCTCTGAAGCATTACTGCTGAGGATGCAAACGTGAAAATACGCTTGGATGATGATGACATATAGGGAGGTCAAGCATTTTGCCGATAATAAGCAATAACTATCCGTTTCTATATGTTAATTCGTTCAGTCAAGGTTTCTATCACAAAGAAAATGTTTCACTACAAAGATTAATCAAATTGCATATGATATCATCGACAAAATTCGTACCCCACATTATTTATTATGCCTTATTGATCTATTCTTCAAACACACGTGGGAGTCCTCGATGGTCATGGAACCCTTCGCCACGGCCTACTTTAAGCGACCACATCAGCCATGATACAGCATTTTATTCGTTGACTTCATCAATGACTGAGGAAGTATGACGGCATGCGATTAAACGTGAATGAATAGTCAGTTTGTATGTTTTACGATCGATCATAATATTGAATGCTTCGTTTACACTACGGATATGAAATGAATAGAATTTTTTGTCCCGAATATGTACAAGATATATATATAATATTGCCGTGTGGTTTCGGCAAGTAGAATAGGACCACTCCACGTCCTCCCGTGGGTAGATAGCGACTCAGGAAATACTAGCTAAACATTAATGAGGCCTGTCCAACCCGTCTGGCTAGCACGGAGAATGTAGGACAAAGTCATTTGGCTGCTCTGGCCAAGTATTACATAGAGGGTCGTGCTCCTGCAGTGGAGACAAAGAGACCTGGTGATGAGTATAATATAACTTTTTTATTTACTATAATAAAAAACCCCCGCCTTTAAAGATTTTACCCCTAATAACTTTTAAATGGCTAAACCGATTTTCATCAAACATAGCTAAGAACCACCGCAAGGAAAGTTTTTAAAAAGTGTCGCGAACCGGTGTTGTGTGCGGGCCTTAAGTCACATTCGTCCTAATAAAGACCTCCGGATGAGGTCGAAACATGACGGCAGTAACTGACTCTGTACGTAGGTAACCCGTTAATTCAGTTTAATAATGAAAGATTTTACGTTTTTTTATATTTTTTTATTTTTATTTATTTTACGTAAAAAATAATCCAACGGAGCCCTTTTGCTGAGACTTCGCTGGTCTTTTTGCCTCTTCGTCTGTCATAGGGCTTTTTCTCTTGAACCGTAATAGCTAGACACATTAAATTTTAACCGATTATACTGTAGCTGCTTTAACAATTATTACTACAAATAAGGTAATGTTGAAAATTAAAGGGTAAATCATACAAGAAAAGAGTCATTTTCAGTCAGTGTTTTTAACTCGATCTTTATAATGGCATTAACTAGATACTTGAAATATTAACCGATTATTTATTACCGCTATAAAAAAAATTACGAAGGTACGGAACATTTCATGTAGATACGAGTCCTACTCACACTTGACAGTTTTTTGTTGCGACTAACGTTTCCAATAAGAATTACATCTTTAGCGGTCGTGGTTATACAACATAAAAGGAATTATGGAGCATTGTTTCAGTTAAATGCCTAAAAAAAGTCTGCATACTTCAAATGTTTATTTTTTTGATATATTTTGTAATTTTTATTAGTTTCTTCTCTTTATTCTCATTTCCTATGAATATTATGAATGTGTTTGTAGAAATAAGTGAGTTAGGTAACAGTGTGTAACAAATCCTGGCAAAAGTTCTAAGGCAGTGTCATAGAAATATCGTAGAAATGGAAAAACATTGAAGTGATTTAATACAAATACATATATTATATTGAGATTAAACTAAATAACTAAAAACTAAATATAACTAAGTATTGATAAAAACTAAACTAAATATAAATACAATAAAAAAAACATCAACTTATATAAAAAATTGAGCCTAAATCGCTGCGCTCGCAGGGTAGAGTGCCCAAGAGACTGACGGCATTTACGCGTGATTTTAGATTTATTATTAAAGAACAACTGAAATTAAAAGCGAAACTTGGCTCCAAGAAACTATGACGTCATAAGTTATATAAATCCCAAGATGTTTGTTTTGACGTTTAGAAAAAAGTAGATATTAAGATTTGAGTTTTTCTAACGTAGCGGATTGATGTCAGTATTGAAATCAGAGTGTAACAAAATATACTGAAATAATTTTGGGATGAATTTGAACGTAGCGAAATTGGTTCATACTTTCAAGCGCTACAATCCCAGAGACAGACATATATTATTTTTCGTTACTTTTTAATGGTTTATTATTACAAACGACCTCTTCAAAAATACGAGTTTTTTTTGAAAAATAATGTACTCTACCGCAGGGCAATGATCTGGAAGACGTTTTCTATTTGTAACGTTTTTCTTTTTTATTATTATTATTTGTTTAGATTAATTTAGAGTTTAATTTTGATTTTAATTTAGTTTTTAATTTAGTTATTACTTTTTTGTCGGGAGTCAAAGATAACAAGAAATTGTTATTTTAGACTTCTAAAAATAACAATTCAAACGTTAAATACCTATTTACGGGTATTTTGTTTGTGACACAAGAAATACCCTACCTCAGTATAATTAATTCCGCCTTTGAAGTAAATGTTCCAGTTTTGACCCCTTAATAAGATTGATTTCTTAACAAAGGTATTTTCAAGCGTCAACTTGAGCTCTTCAACAAGTAGGTAATATTGAATAAGGTGAGATTGCGCCTATTTCTAAATATTACAACATCTACATCTTATGTTTATCTTTACCCGAGCTTACTTTGGGGCTAGCTCAATCTGAGTAATTTATACTTACGTATATTTTATTTATTTATCTTATTTTTTTTTTACTTATTTAACTTTATTAAAAAAATTGTAACAGGCGGACTTAAGGCCCAGGGCCTTTTCTACCAGTCAACCTACATGTGATGCCGAAAAAGCTAATTTTCAAGACACATTCTAATTAAATCTATTAAACTAAGTATAATTTTATTTATATATCTATATGTATTTATAAACATACATGTAAATAATACACAAATTTGGCATAAAACATAAAACCTACATAAACTACATAAATATTTATAATATACTCTATGACAGTTGGTGAAGATAATGAGCGCGCACAGCACTCTTAAACGCTTGGCGACTAGGGGCTTTCAGGATATCAACGGGAAGGGCGTTCCATAGCATCACGGCTTGTTTGGTGAATGAATGATCGAAGAACCCACTCCGGCTGCGAGGCACATCAAGAAGAAGATTGTTGTTGAAGATTGTTATATATGCCAAGATTTAATTTTAAAACGAAACAGTTAGGCACAGCTACACTATTATGCCTTTATACCTTATGGTAGAAAGGTCTCTCATACAAAAACAGATTTTTTATAGATTATGGCACCCTCGTACGCGAGTCCGTCTCGCACATGGCAGGGTTTATTCTACATACATACATACATACTATCACGTCTTTATCCCTAGTGGGGCAGACAGAGCATTTTGGGTCTTGCGGTTCTATGCAGAGCCCAGGGCCGCAAGACCCAAAAGCCACTTTTAGCGTCTTAAGGTTTATTCTAATAATCAAAAATGTTCATTGCTTTCCAATAAAACATTTATTTTATTTTTATGTAATTTTTTGACTAACTCTACTTTTGTCACTTACTCACACTAATGCAAAGCTGAGCTTATACCTCGAGAACTGTATTTCATCTACGTTGTAGCAACGCTGCGGTGATGCAGCGCCTGTAGCTGGCAATGCGTTAAAATTATTGCGTTGCAACGACGGAAAGCTCGTGTGCACCCGCTCGAACTCATGTCTTATATAGAGACCTTTTTTTGTCATTATTTTTGATATCAAACAATGACAACATACACAATGGGGTAGATGACTGGATCAAAAATAAATTATTCGATACAGTTCATAAAAAAATGCCACAAAATAGTTTCACTTTTCATTTATCGTATACATTATAACATGATTTTAGAGTTATTTATGCAGAAAAACTGATATTAAGAGCGCTATTGGACTTCAAAAAAGCATGACGTCACACTTGTACTTCATAAAATCCCTTAAAAATGTTGACTTGTTGTCATCTAGCGGATTACATAAATAGATAAATAAAATCTAGCATCTTAATAACGAACACATTTAATTGTGTCACCAAATACGTAACCGCAGATTGATGAACTAATTTTGATTATACAGTTTTCTTATAAGTAAGAGGCATGTACTATGTTATTCTTGGATAATAAATAATAATAATAATAATAAATATATAGGGACAAATTACACTGATTGAGCTAGCCCAAAAGTAAGTTCGAGACTTGTGTTAAGGGATACTAACTCAACGATACTATATTTAATAACAAATACATATATAGATAAACATCCAAGACCCAAGACAATTTGAAAAAGGCCATTTTCCAACTTGCCCTGACCGGGAATCGAACCCGGGACCTCTGGGTGGCGGACTAGCATGGTGACCACTACGCCACGGAGGTCATCGGATGTTTATCTATATATGTATTTGTTATAAAATATGGTATCGTTGAGTTAATATTCCATAACACAAGTCTAGAATTTCCTTTGGGGCTAGCTCAATCCGTGTGATTTGTCCCTTTATATTTATTTATATACATCCACAAAAATGCTTTATTAAACTTCTCATTCTTGTTTCAGGAGGCTGCTCTGCGTTCGGTCACTCGTGCTTCGGAGGACACGGAAAGAGATCGGACTCAGCCATGGACGTAAGGCTATAACTTTATTCCTCATTAGTAACACCCTCTTGAGTAACATTTTGTCTCAACAGCACTCCGTATTTGTTAAGAGGGGATAGCACGCACTCGTCTAAACAAAAAGGGAAAAGCGTTTTTCCAACCCTTAATGTCATCTGATCTCAATGATTTTTGAGTATGTTATTTACAACGTGGAAGGGAACCGTTAAAAATGAACCACGGGCTATACTAGATCGCTATAGTATAATAAAATTAAAATAAAAGTCAAAAATTTTTAAAATTTTTTGGCATTTCCGTACTAAAGTATCGAAGTATCGCCCTGGCAAATTGTATGGGAATGTAAAAACAAAAAATATACATTGATAGTGTTTTTTTTTTGTTTTTACATTATTTTATTTAATTTTTTCAAATCGCCATAAGTAAAAAAAAAAATTTGCAAATTTAAAAACAAGGAAAACCTATGCGTCTTATTTCTAGTAGTCTTCTTCTTCTTATCGTGTGTGTTAGTGACTAACACTAGTGTCAGAGTTTTTAAACCGCCTTAAAGGCCTCTGACATGGTTTTAGGTAACGACCAATGTCAAAGACAGTGACCGGGACCAACGGCTTAACGTGCCCTCCGAAGCCCGGATCATCTTACTTATCAGACAATCAGGTGATCAGCCTGCAATGTCCTAACCAAACTAGGACAACAACACAAAGTCGTTGCCCCCGCTGGGAATCGAACCCGCGACCTCCGGGTATGAGCCAAACGCTCCAACCATTACACCACGGAGGCAGTATTTCTTGTAGTGTTAACAATATACAAAAAAAACTGAGATCAGATAACATTTGGGAGCAGAAAAACGTTTTCTTCATCTGCTTTTTTGTTTATATGGAAGGAGTGCTTGCTGTACTTCCCTCTTAAGTAACACCGTATCTCAACGGCATTTCGTAGAGCGGTGGCGACATTGCAATTAACTCGGGAAGTATGCAATGTTCTATATATTATATATTACTATATATTATAATATATAATAATATATTACCCCTGGCCGTGTTCGGCTTCGGTTCTGGTGTCTTTGTTTTATGCATAAATGTTTTATGAATTTATTCAATGCGTCGCTCATGTGCCCTGATGTGGCTGACATACCCTATTTTCGAGGTGAATGTACGTGCACAGCCCGGGCACGTCAGGGTACGGCCGACATAGTTGTAGTGTATTGAGAGAGAGAGTGCCATCTAGTTATCAAAAAAAAAACTACAGTTTGCAATAGGGAAGTAGTCTTGGTCAAAAATAAATTATTCGGCACAGTTAATAAAATAACACGTCACAAAATAGTGTCACTTTACATTAATCACATCTATTTTTAACAAAATTTCGATTTATTAGTGAAGATAATTTAATTTTTTATGCTATTTTCTCATTCCCACAGACAAATGCTGAAATGATAGCAAGGAATCAACTGGGCCAGGAAGAGACGGCTCCTCACCCAGTGTACCCTCACTCAGGGTTCAGCGGAGTGCTTCCTCCAGGAGATGACATCATTCCTGTCAGAGATGGAGGTGAGATGACCATTTCATAAATATTATTTTGCGTCTATTCCACGTTGTAATTTGTTGTTATAGCGGCAACATAAATACATCATCTGTAAAAATTTAAACTGTCTAGCTATAACGGTTCCTAAGATTCAGTTTGGGGCCGACAGACGGACGTACAGACAGCGGAGTTTTATTAATAAGGTCCTATTTTTACCCTTTGCTTGCGGAACCCTAAATAGATGCCACGTTCTATAAAGATAGAAGTAGGATATGACCAAACCAGATCCAGCTGGGATTCTGACAGTGGCAAAAAAAAAGACACAAAGATCGTGTCTCCATTAGAAAAACTTACGTTGGCTAGCTGTGTCACGTAGTTTATGTCACGCAATGTCATAAAAAGACCTTACCTCAGCAGTGGTTTCGACGGAGGGCCGTGGCTGGGCTCCTTAAAATTAATGAGGTGAAATTGCCGAATGCACATGTAGCTATTTTTTTAACAAGAAAAATAGTGTGAAAATTGGCAGGTACATATTTATTTCTTTATTGTTTGTTTTGATTTCCATGTTGTAAGTGCCAACATTGGTGTCATAACATTCAAATTAAAGAAAATATTGTAATTACCGGCCAAGTGAGAGTTTAATGATTAATCCTCTCCAGGTGTGTAGAAAGACAATAAAGTCAATGGTACAAGATAAAGTTTAAATCGAGGAATAACTTACTTCACCATATTTTTCACCAGAAATGTACCTAACCAGTACCATGAACTGAACTTGCAGCTATAGAAAAGCCATTTTTTTTAGTACCTAGATGTTAATTGCATCCATGTCTAAGTTAGGCTAGCTCTATATCTAAAAGCGTTATAACCTTGCATTACCAATAGTAATGCTCTCCAGGCCTATGTCCAACAGAGGACGTTTTGCGGCTGAAATGATGACGATGATGATTAATGTTCTCCAGGTGTGTACAAAGATAATGAAGTCAATGGTACAAGATAAAGTTTAAACCGAGGAATAACTTACATTTCACCATATTCTGCATCGGAAATGTACCCAGTACCGTGAACAGAACTTGCTGCTGATGTAAAGCGATTCTCGTAGTGCCTAGGTGTTAATTGCATCCGTGTCTAAGCTAGACTAGCTCTATATCTAGAAGCGTCAAAACCTTGCTTTACCAATAGATATTAATGCCCCCAGGTGTGTACAATGACAATTAAGTCTATACAATGTCATTTTTTAATAAGTACAAATATTTTAAGAGGTGATTAAGTCCATCATTCCTAACAACTATTCCCAATAAATGTATATCGAAATACGAAAAAAAGTTTTTAATTTTCCATAGTAATGATATCACGTGACTACTTCGATTCCTATGAGAACCTAAAAATTATTTTTCGTATTTCGATATACATTCATTAGGAAAATTTGTTCAAAATGATGGACTGAACGACCCCTTAAAATATTTGTACTTAATTAAAAAGGACATTGTAGAAGGCAAAGTTTAAACCGAGGAACAACGTACTTTACCATATTCCTAACCAAAAATATAACCAGTATTATAAACTAAACTTGCCGCTGTAGAAAAGCCATTCATTTAGTACCTAGGCGTTTATTGCATCCGTGTCTAAGCTAGGCTAGCTCTATATCTAGAAGCATCATACATAAACTTGAATTGCCAATAGATATAAATGTCCCCAGACCTATGTCCAGCAGTGGACGCTATGCGGCTGAAATGATGATGATAATGATTAATGCTCTCCAGGTGTGTGCAAAGACAATGAAGTCAATGGTACACGATGAAGTTTAAACAGAGGAATAACTTATATTTTACCATATTATACAGATACAGATACATTTTCACGTCTATATCCCAAACCCAAACCTAGAAGCGTCATAACCTTGCATTACCAATAGATATTAATGTCCCCAGGTGTGTACGAGGACAACGCAGCTCGGGACGTGATGAAGTTTAAATTGAGGAACATCGTGCAGCACTGGGTAAGAATTATTTATGACGTCACGAATAACCTCGCCGGCGAGATAGACAAACGGTATAAATAGATGTGGGATTAAAAGTAATTAAGTAATAGTAGATATAATAAAGTATAGCGATAGTTTAGTTTTAATAACCCACCAATTGTTTTTATCTTTTTCATGAATTCATTCATTTTTGATAAAGCTATACGTAGATAGACCTTTAGTGATAGTTTTTACTTTAAACATAATAAGGGGTAGGTAATGGCAGACTCACTTGTTTAGTTGTTTAATAAGGAGAACTCATAGAACAAAGTGTCCCGTCCACTGCCACTTCAACGGGCTAATCCGATGGACTATGTCAGTGACTTTTATTCTCCTTCTTCTTCCTCGTTGAAGTGGTCGTGGGTGGAACACTTAGCCGGATGGCCAATATTGCAAACAGGTTTTCGAATGGCAACCTTGTACTGGCAAGCAAAACATAGGACACCCACCCACAAGGTGGTCACACGACTTGGCCAAGGTTGCTGGAGAGCGCTGGATGCAGGCCGCTATTGATCGGTCATTTTGGAAATCTTTGGGAGAGGTCTATGTCCAGCAGTGGACGTTATGCGGCTAAAATGTTGATGTAGATGATAGATAAAGTCTCCCTTTTGAAAAAAAAAACAATAAACACAACACAAAATTAATCCCACGTCTGAAGTAAAAACAAAAAACAAGTATGCTTTTTCGACCCTTAGGTACATTGCAGTTCTATGACTTAAAAAAATTCCAAAAATACCGCTCCTATTTGAATTTGATAAATTTATTTTACTCTACACCATATGACACTAACATTCAAACGACTATAGTATAAGGAAAGGGTCACTGGTCGTTCAATTCTCCGTGGATATTGGAATGAAATTGTTATCGTTATGTCAAAAGATCCTGAATAAATTTGTATATGTAGGTATATAATAGCTAGTATGTTTATTATTTCGCTTATTGTTAGTTGAAATTTAATAATATTGTTTAATTTTTTATTTGAGTTTAAGAATTTTGTTGAGTATTGTCAAATATTATATAATTACTAACGTAACATATATCCATTGCCTAAACTTTTTTTTGCATGCTTTTATATTTTACTATATAACAGATTTCTAGCACTTTAGTACGTCTCTAAGTAGAACCAAAAATAAACCCTAAAAAGAGCCGACTTGTTTGCGGCAACGTGCCCAGAAAGTTGCCCGCATTAACTAGTTGTATGACAATGCGTATAAATAATTAATTTACTTTTGTTCACAGATGGACAACTACAGGCGATCACAACAAAACGACGACGCATACCTTCTGGAAAATGTATAAATATATTCACATATTAACCCGTTACAATTATATAAAAATCTGTCAATACATAAGTAAGGAGCTTGCTTTTCATATAAAAGGGACGAGTGTGAATGGATATCAATGTAACCCCTTTATACAGCTTAAAGGTTGCAAAAGATAAAAATTTAATGGAAAGAATCATTCTAGTCATGAGAAATAATTCTAGTCGATAAGAAAAAAGGATTTTAAGCTATTTTCTTGTTAAAAAATAAGTTTTAGGATTGTAAATTAATTTTATAGCAAATTCAGTGCATGTTGCTAGCCCAATGAAAATTAGCGCTGTGGAAAACCGTCATCAACCATATAGCTGAGCTGGTCGCCTTATCGGCAATTCGTTGTTGTTGATTTTATTGTAGGTATATGTAAGTTGTAATGGTTTTGATTGCCGAATAAAGCTTTTCTTTCTTTCATTAGTTAGCTCGGAAAAGTTAATCAGTTTTGTATTGATGAAATAATTAGAGTTTATCAACATATAGAATGTATTTTTTAGTTTTGCCTATTCCTACTAGATTTTGCATAGTTTTCGGGTTGACATTCTAGGGTGACCAACATGCTTATTATATTTGGAAAAGAAAAAGTGGGTAAGCTAACCCTGGGCTCAAAAGCATAGCTGAGAATGCCACCGGGACCGTGCTATGAGGAAGAAGATTAGCATGTAATTATAATCACAGACTGAAATTCTGAAATTCAAAAAGAACTAAAGTCTCTGACATAGCTCAGCGGATTGAAGTGACCGTAGGTGGCGATAGCGCAACGAACCAATGGCTGACAGGGCAAAAAGTTTTCGAATGGCGACCACTGGCAAACGAAGCGTTGGACATCCACCCTCAAGGTGGCCTGACGACCCGACCAAGGGCGCTTTATGCAAGCCGCTCGAGATTGGTCATTTTGGAAATTCTCGGGCTCTCCCAAGGATTTGCAAAGGCGTATGTCCAGCAGTAGACGTTATGCGGCAGAAAAAAAAAGATGTTTGCGAATGATGAAAAATGTAATCAAGCAGGCAAAGAAGTGCAAGTGACATGGGCTGAGTGTGCCTCAAAATACCCACAAAATGTTACATATTTTATATGAATAAATGTTATTTTTGTAAAAATTACACTTAATTTTAGCTCATTAAAATTTGCTTTTTGTATTATTGTTTACCATCGCTACCTCTTATTGTTAAATATATTTTCAAAATTTATTTTTATTTAATTTGTATTTTAATATTTACCACTTTATTTTATATTACTTTAAAGATGGAAATGTACAAAAAATATATGAAAAACAGGCTTCAAAAAGTTAAATATTTACTGTTAAATCGTCTACATAGTAACATATAAAAATATGAACATTTCTTGTCAATTAATGGTGTCACATTTTGAATATCTGTTATGTAGATATGTCTTAAAGTTATTTTAAGAAGTTACTATATTTTCAGAAGGCTGGCTTCTAACATTGTATAAAACTATACCTACGCTTTTGTAAAATATGCTTTTATAAATGATATAATATATCTCTATCTTATTATTTAAAGAGCGTATCGGTACCTGAATTGATTTGGTTTAAATTTGAACTAGTTGTGTTTATACTAAACGTAAGTTTACCATCAAGCAAATAAATTATAAAAAATGTAGTAGAAAATGACTGTTTATGTGAATAATTTGAGTATTAATAAATGGTTAGATACGATATATTACTGAGTTGACTTTTATTTTAATTATAATTACCAAACAAATTTTTTTTATATAAAATTTCTACCATTGGCCACTCGACAAGTGTACCTTTTTAAACAAAAAAGACCAAATCAGCTTAGGAGTGTTTGAATATTTGGTGAACATACATGAAAAGGATCTCGACGAATTGATAACTTTCTCCTTCTTTGAAGTCGGTTAAAATATACCATTATATGTCTGTAATGGTTTTTTTTAACCGACCTAGGTACAATAAATTTATTTGCCAGACAAATATTAAGGAAATGTCACAAATAAAATACAATATGTCATATAAACACTGTCAAAACTATTTCGTAAGTACTTACAAGTATCAGTCATATAAACCGCCCTTCATCGTTTCCCGTGCAAAGGTGCCCAAAATGCTGGCAGCATTGCCGCGCTGGATCGCAATGGCTATCCTTTGCACGAGAAACGAACCCGAGCGGGAGTCACCAGTCTTCTCTACAATTACCAGACAAATAAGGAAATCCCGAGTTTCAAACGTTAACCTTACGGTTAAGTAGTAGCATAAGTGGCGCCCTGATTTGAAATAAATTGTTTAAAACTGAATATGGTGACAATCAAAAATTTGATTTGTATCAATGTCTAAAAAGACCTATAAACTATTTTATGAATAACCTTTATACAGGACAAGTCGTCCCTTCTTTCCGTTCTATACAAGGCCAGACCGCAGGCGGTTGACACTAAATCGAGTATAGATCGGAAACCACTTTTTTACTAATGCCTTCCAATCTATACAAGGCTTGTACGCAAACACTTGCATACGCAAATGCTTGCATACTGGCACTGTATATACGAATGCAAGTACAAGTACACTTGCATTCGTAAATACAGTGCCAGTACGCAAACGGACTAATCGTGTATAGATCGGAGTAAGCGCGCTAAACTTTAGATTCCGAATTATACGCGAGCAGTTGCATACTCGCAAGTTTCATTTATTGTCCTCTCTTTCTATTGCACGATGATTTATGTTAGTGCCTCTATTCTTCCACACCCATACCCATACCCTCAGATAAGACTAATAATAACTGTACACCATCAGTAGTGTACAAGATAAACTCTTTTGCTTCACGTTACGATCACGTTGTATTCACGTTACGAGTTATACAATAGCAGTACGCAAAATTCGTGTATACTTTAAATCAAGATTTGAAAATTACATTGCAAATCTTCTTCTTCTCGTGTGTGTTAGTGACTAACACTAGTGTCAGAGTTTTTAAACCGCCTTAAAGGCCTCTGACATGGTTTTAGGTAACGACCAATGTCAAAGACACTGACCGGGACCGACGGCTTAACGTGCCCTCCGAAGCACGGATCATCTTACTTATCGGACAATCAGGTGATCAGCCTACAATGTCCTAACCAAACTAGGACAACAACACAAAGTCGTTGCCCCCGCCGGGAATCGAGCCCGCGACCTCCGGGTATGAGCCGAACGCT
The DNA here is from genome assembly GCA_963555685.1 of Acrobasis consociella. Taxonomy (NCBI): domain Eukaryota; kingdom Metazoa; phylum Arthropoda; class Insecta; order Lepidoptera; family Pyralidae; genus Acrobasis; species Acrobasis consociella. The sequence goes on from OY743116.1 coordinate 2,999,601, forward strand.
CTAACCAACATTGCAAATTATACTTGATTAGTTTACTATAGCTGCGTTCTGGCTTGGTTTAGAACGGAAAGACGCCAGGTCGTCCAGCTTTGAAACTGTAAAGTATCTACTATACGAATCAGATTTCATCAATTTGAGTCCATAACCGACAAACCAATCAATAGTTTGAGAACTTTGCCAGTCTTCGCTTAGTTTTGCTGCAGTTTCAATTGTTCCCGGAAATGATATCAGCTGTTTCTAGCTGAACCTGGAATCTATGTTATATTAATTCTTGTTGGTGCCCGCGACTTTGCGACAAATTCAGAAATCAGATTTTAACAAAATAAAGCATAATTGCTTTGAACTGAGCAACATAACATAACTTTTTAGGTCTATTTTTTTTTTTTAAATGTCTGTCTGTTTATCTGTATGTATGTACACGCTTTCCTCGAAACTAGTGTACTTACTAATATTTAGAAGGCAAATTTAAAAACAACCCTACGACATCATCTAGTAATAAGTGGCGGAACTACATAATATCTATCCGATGTTACGTAGAATTGATATCTGTAGCGCCATCTTTTATTTGCTAGGTAAATTACAAAACCCAACTTTGAAGCGTGAACACCGATTTTTTTCGAACATGGCTAAGAACCACTGCAAGGGAAGTTACCGCATTGAAATCGGTGCATCCGTTCGAGCGCTACGATGTCACAGACTACAGACAGACAGACACTAGCGTCCAACTTATAACACTCCTGTTTTTGGTCGAGAGTTAAAAAAATAGAAAAAATAATGATAACAGCGTATAAATATCCGATCCATAAAAAATCCAATAACATTCGGCATGTCCGTGTCTGCACCTACATTATGTTGCTAACATGTTTGAGAGAAGAGAGGCCTATATCCAGCAGTGGACGTTATGCGGCTGAAATGATGACGATGATGACACGTTGCTATGTATTAATGTAGCTTAAAACCGATGACTTTTCGTTATTGTAACTTGGCAAGAGAAGAATTGTAAATCTGTCTAGTGATATCGGAATATATTTATTTAGGTGAAGCCTAGACTTTATTTTGTACATGCATGAAAAGCTAACAAATATCTGTCAGTATGTGATCTACATTTTAAAAATTTTCTTGGCTCATTAGGAGATCAGTAAAACATTATTTTATGCGTGTAGTTTGTTTTCTGTGATTAGCAAATAATTACGAAGATGTAGCGCATTTAAATTTCGCATGACGTCTCGATCAAGTACCATTTTCACTATACGGTGACGTAAATCGCCCCCACTCCGAAACTTCTTTACGAATCTTTGTGAATTTTTGACTACTTTGCTTAACAAAAATAATAGATCCATTACTTTTTGGTAGTCTAACAAACTAAAAAATTCTAATACTACGAAGGCGAAATTTTGTGAGTGTGTTTGTGTCTATGTTTGTTACTTCTGTACGCGCAAACAGCTGGACAAATTATGATAAAATTTGCTATGCAGGAAGCTGACACCCTTTTTTTAACACATAGGCTACTTTAGGCGCGGGAAACGCCGCAGGGCGCAGCTGGTAAAATGCCTTTGCGACAAGAACAGTAGATCCCAAGTCTTCCTTACATAACAATAGATGTTCCTTATTCATAACGAACCAACGACTCTCCAAGTTTTGATTGGTCTAATTTATTGACAAGCTATTGTTTGTGGGTATCATACACAAAACTTTTCTTTGCATTTGTGTTGCCTTTCAAAGAAGTATTTGAGTCTGAAGTTTAGAGTGCCCTGGAAGATGGGTCGGCCGTTTGTGTCGGACGCTACTTGCGTTGACACACTGACGCTGTCTCATCTTTTAGCCACAGAGTGTTACAGCAGGCTAAGCAGCGGCATCAGGTCTCCACTACACGAGCACGAAGTTCGTGCTCCTGTAGTGGAGACCTGTAGTGGAGTAATGACATATCTTGTCTTAATTTATTTATTTATTGTGTTATAAACGAGCAGCTTAAAGCTAATGTGTATATTTCAGGCACTGTTGAATTTTTTATTAGTCACTTTACATGTTCACAATATGATTAGTTGTCCACTATAATTGTTTTAGGTTCACATTAATTGTGCGAAGTCAACTGTCCAGTCTATTTTTAAAGCAGTTCTTAGATGTGGCAGACTGCCGTGTGGTTTCCGGCAGAGTAGAATAGGACCATTTTAAGTTCTCCCGTGGATGTCGTAGAAGGCGACTTACGAAATACAAGCTAAACAAAAAACCTGAAAACGTCAATGATACCCCTCCAACACGTCTGGCCAGCGTGGAGAGTGTAGGCCAAGACCTCTAGCTTCTTTGACCAAGTATAGCTCTGATAGTTCAGAGAGGGTTGTGCTCCTGCAGTCCACTGCAGTCTTTCTGCGGTCAGATGATGATGATGATATTAGATGTGTCAGACACTACTTCCTCAAGGATCACTATTTATATGCATACAAATTTAAGCTATAATATCACAAAGCATACTAGTTTAGTGCACAATCGTTTTTAAGCATAACGTCCTTTCGCATAATGGAGTATGCATACCTAATAATTTTAAGCATAATGTACCTAAGCATAATCATTATTTAGCCCTAACATTTTAAAGCATAAAGTCAAAGTCAAAGTCAAAAAAATTTATTCAATGTAGGATAAATTTATCTCTTATTGAAGGTCATTTTTTTTAAATATTTTTTTTAGTGCAGAAGCTAAGAACTACTAGCGTTTCGGAACGACCACTGCTGGGAAGATTACGCCGAAAGAAACCCAGTTCAGTGTTGGTCCCTACCCAGCCTGATGGGCTATGTTACAATTACAATACAGATTTACACTTAAGCTATACATTTAAATTATACAATTACAATTTGCAGACAACTATTTCCAAGAATTTTTCTCAGATGATGATAAGTAGTCATTTACATGATAATACGCATTTTGTAATAAATTATATTTAACGGCTGTCTTAAACTTAGATAATGGTAATGCTACTATATCATCTGGAATTTTATTATAGAGGCGCAAGCCGAGACCCACAAAAGATTTTTTTGTTTTCTCTTACCGCAAAGCTGTGATGGCTAATTTATTTTTATTTCTCGTGTTAATACTATGAATATCACAATTTCTCTTAAATGAGTGTATATTCTGACGCACGTACATAATGTTCGCATAGATGAATTGCGAAGGGAGGGTCAAAATATTGATGTCTTTAAATAGTTCCCTCAAAGACTCTCTAGCACCTAATTTATATACAAATCTGATAGCGCGTTTTTGTAAAACAAATATGGTATTTATATCTGCAGCGTTACCCCATAGCAATATTCCATAGGACATAACACTGTGGAAGTACCCAAAATATACCAAACGCGCTGTATCAACGTCAGTCATTTGCCTAATTCTTCTAACCGCATAGGCCGCAGAGCTAAGTTTTCCAGCTAATTTTAGTGTCATCAGCAAAAAGTACAGCCTTACAATCTTTTACATAATATGGTAAATCATTAATATAGATCAGGAACAACAAAGGACCCAAGATAGAACCCTGGGGCACACCCATCACTACGGTTGATCCTTCAGATTTTACTTGATTTACACTAACTTTTTGAATTCGGCTACTCAAATAAGATTCAATCAATTCAAGAGCCTTCCCTTTTATTCCGTAGTGCTCAAGTTTGGATAGAAGGGTTTTATGGTCTACACAATCAAAGGCTTTGGAGAGGTCACAAAAGACACCAATTGCATTCCGACAACACTCCCAAGCATCATAGATGTTTTGTAATAGTGCAACACCTGCATCCGTTGTTGATCGACCCTTAGTAAATCCATACTGATCACCATAGAACAGACTATTTTTGTTGAAAAAATCTAATAATTGGTTAAAAATTATCTTTTCGAATATTTTGCTCAGTGCTGGCAGAATAGAAATGGGACGGTAATTTGTTGGATCATTTCTGTCACCAGTCTTAAATAGAGGGATAACTTTACTTAACTTCATCATGTCAGGGAAAGATCCCGCGTCTACACATTTATTAAATATGGAAGCTAAGTAAGGCGCAATTACATCTATAATATTACTTATAACGGATACAGAAATGTCCCACAAATCAGCAGTTTTTTTATTATTCAAGCTTTTAAAAGTATCAATGATATTTTTAGGTGTGACGTATTTGAATATTAGCCTATCTTTACATTTAGGTACGCAATTGGTTAATAGCTTTTTTGATTTCCTAGATGAGGACATTAGTGGGGCAGTTGTATTTAGGGGAATGTTTGTGAAAAAGTTCTCAAAGTATTGTGCGACATATTCACTAGTGTCTAGAACCTTATTGTTAATGTTTAACTCAATTTTATTTACTCGTTGCTTGTTTTTCCCGGTTTCAGTGTTAATAATATTCCAGGTTGTCTTTATTTTATCTTTAGAATCTAGAATAGCTTTCCTGGTGTATAATGATTTCGCGCATAAACATACTTTTTTAAAAAGCTTTGAGTAAGTTCTATCGTAATTAATGAAATTAGGTGTTTGGTAATAAAAAAAATAAAAGGATGTAAGTAGGATGTAAGTTGTTTTTGTGTATGTATTAGTTTCGCCCTAAGCTAGAGTCGTTCGCTCGCTTCGCTCGCTCGCTCGTGTTTTGGTCACAGGAAACCTAACTAACCTAACCTATACTCTGTGGCCAAGATTTTTTTGTGTCTGTGTTATTTTCGCCCTAAGCTTAAGTCGCTCGCTAACGTTTTACTCATTTTATTCGTAGAAATACATTTCTTTAATATTATACTTATAGTTACTTATTATTATGCCAATTAACAATATGCCGTAACAAATTAGTCTAAAATATAATTATGCCCAACTACCAGTATGGCAAAAAACAACTTATGCCTAAAAACTATTATGACAAAATATTTTATGACAAACCCAGTATGCCAAAGCATATTAGGACAAAAAAATATGCAAAAAAAAGGGTCCCCTTCCTCAAGCAGTCTATTCTAATTCTGAACCGCTCGGTTGCTCAAAAAGTGATATGCACCGCATATATAATATGTATATAAAATCTTATGAAAATAAAAACCTAATCGAGACCAGACTATTCGGTTAGGAAATACGATGCTACAGAGAAAAACACGGACATAGATATTCAATTTAATGCACACAACACATTGATGAAAATAAAAAACAACCGAAATCAGACTATTCGGCTAGGAAACACGATGCTACAGAGAAAGACAAAACGCACACCAAAACATTGTATCTTCATACGAACAAGAGCTCAAAAAATCTACTAACGTTACAAAAATATATAAAATGCGTATAAAAACTTCTGTACACATGCCATCAGCAAACATTCCCGCTGTACTGAGCCGATTGTTTCTGTAAATTAAGGCACGTTATTATAAAAGCCAGCTTAGCTTTAAACGTGGGTTAAACTTTGATTCAGAGGCTGGATGTTCCCTATGGTCTCACTGATTTGCCCCTTAAAAATATGGTACTTCTTGCATTGAGATCGAGATATACAATAAACGTATTTGATAGTGCGCATAATAAGCTGACCTGAATTGGGGAAGTGGCGAAGAGGATGATGGGCATTTCATGGTTTTGTTCTTTGCCATATAATGTCGCATCCATTTTTGATATTTGTCTTGTCTTATTAAATGATGTACCTTTTATCATTCATAAAATAGTGGCTTACACAGCTATATCACACAATTGTTCCAAGTCTGGCCTATGGTTGCCAAGGTTGATGTACGCTTATACTACCAAAGTTGCCGAAGTCATTGCAGAAGAAAACGCCGGAAGGCGGACCTCGGGCTTTGAAGTAGGACAAAGATGTTACAGGGATTTCATGCATCTTTATAAACAACTAGCTGCACCCCGCGGTTTTACCTGCGCCTAAAAAAGCCTTTGTATTAATCCAGGATATCGGCTTCCTGCATACCAAATTTTAACAAAGTTGGTTGAGCCGCGCGTTGCGCGTGATTAAGTAACAAACATACATACTTGCACTTACAAACTTTCGCCTTTTTAATATTAATGTGATGTGATGAATAGATTTAGCGGTAATGACAGACTGTAATTTGTAAGTAAGTAGTAATCTGAACGAATATAGAAATATCTTTTATTTCAAGACCGTGCCTCTAATATGAGCACGGAGAGACATTTGGCTTCAAGTCACAGGAAGTAATTCTCCATTTCGTTCTGTCTTGAGCAACGCGCTTCGCTTTGGGCCAAGACAGCTCAATAGGCATACTGTGTATGTTTTTGGTTAATATTTTATATAAAATACCAATTAAAAGAAATATTTTTTTGAAAACCGGAAGAAAATTGGTTAGTTAATGAAGTAGTAACTAAAACGTGCCTACGCTGCGGCGGCAGCTGCCGTCGGCGACACTGCCGCCAACGCTAGTGTCGTCATCGATAAAACTACCCCAGCTGCACCACTGAGTCAACGACAACCGAAGCGGAGGAAGCAGCAGAAACCCGAGGGAGACAGGAATCGAGTTTCGTCGGTTCCCAGGATCGTTCCTTCCGTGTCTAACAAAGGACAGGCAGATGAAGAGGGCTTCGTTAAAGTGGAGCGAAGAAAAAAGAGGCCTTCTAATCGGAATCAGTGCGGAACTGCACTGACAGGACCAAACCACCTGCTGCGTCCCGCCATCCCAACGACGCAGCTGTACGTATCCCGGCTCTTCCACTCCACAAAGGCAGAGGAAGTGATGGAGTACGTCCGCGTGAAGACCAACATCACGCTGAGGGTCGTGAAGCTGGAGTCGCGCCACAGTGTGAACTTCACGTCCTTCGTGGTGCGAGTCCCGACGGAGAAGCTAGCGACCTTCATGGAAGCTGACTTCTGGCCGAAGGGTGTTGTGTATCGTCGCTTTCGCGGAACGCTACCCGACACTCCGATGACGCGCAACACGTCGCAGCCTCAACGAGTGCCATAGTTTAAGTTATATATATACGAGTATATATTTTAGGTTAAGGTATATATTGATATGGGCCTAGATGTTTATTTTTGTAAAATCTTTTGTTGCCTGAAATAAAAACAATAAATAAATAAATAAATAAATAAAAATAAAATTTCAAATATAAGAGTGGGAGCGTAGTAGGGACATCTCACTATCTCTTTCGTACGCGCGAGACCTAATAGCGTGACGTCAAGAGTGCTGTACGTGCATCTTTTTTCTGTTACTTGACAGTTTCCCCTTGCATTAAATTTTAAAGGCTTATAGGTATCTTATTTTTGGGCAGATAAAAAAAAACGTATACTGTTTTCGGCTTCGGATTATGTTACTTATTGTTATGAATAATAAAAATGATTGAGGAAATAAATAAATATGTAGGGACAAATTACGCTGGTTGAGCTAGCCCAAAAGTAAGTTCGAGACTTGTGTTATGGGATACTAACTCAACAATACTATATTTTTATAACAAATACATATATAGATAAACTGATGTATTGCCTTTACCTCCCTCGCTACCGATCGCCGCCAGGTTTGTTTTGGTCGACCACGGCTCCAAGTCCGCAGTGCCAAAGAAAACAAACCTGTGTCGCCTGTCGCAGCCCTGTTGAAATGCGGATTACTCGAATGGAACCGTTAAATTGTTTTAAAGATCTGTTGTTACCCGTAAATGAGTGTGTTATATTTCTGGATCCATTCATAATGATATGCTGAGGTTATTTCGACCAAGACTGTCTTGGAAGCTCAGATGTTTACAAAAGCTACATTAATTGGTAAGATTAACTATATTTATTCGGTTTCTTTGTATTGTTTATCTGTGGACTTATAAGGTGTTCTATTCTAGGCAATACTAAGCTTAAACAATCACTGTAAGCTCCTGTGATAAAACCTTTAGAGAGTGTTACAGAAATATAAAGGAGAAGGCATTCTTAGTACTGAACGAAGACAAAACTTTATGCAATGGGCTGATTTAGTTTTTATGAAAAGTGAAACAACTTTTCGCTTTTTATAATGATAAAGAAAGGTCTTGTACTCACTGTTAAAGTTGTACAAATAATGAACTGGTCATATCTAATAATATTGACCTATATAAGATACTATTCTTTATTATATTAGAAAAAACAAAACTATCATAAATATGACGATTAAACTAAATTTAACAACTAAACTCAAAACTAAATTATAGAGTATGATAGCTATTTTACGCAAACAATAACAAGATATATTATTGTTTGCGTAAAATAGTATGGAGACTTACTTATTTCATAACATGCTTGACAAAATTGTAAATGTCAAAAATAAAAATAAAATCCTTGGTTTTCGCCTAGCAAGCTCTTAATAAATAATAAAGGAAAATATGAAGAAGTTTTAATAGAAAAGTACCAGGAATTGATAGTTTCTGTTTTTTTTATTGAACAAGCAAACAACTTCATCTCATTTAAACCCCTTTGAATTCTTTGCATTTCTCTTTTAACGAAGTGAAAATAAACTTTTGAAAAGAACAAAACGCAGTTTTAATTATAGAGGGCATTGCTACAACAAAATACAGACAGGACAGAAAGATGATTCATGCAGGTGCATTCATACAAAAATGGTCGTCCTGAAATGTGAACTTTTATAACGAACGACAGCCAACCCATCACGTTGGCTCATATTCAAACCTACTAGTTTAACAAAATTCCGTTCGAAACTACCTCTAGAGGTATCGTCGTCCCATACTGATACCAGATTGACCCAGTATCAACGTGGAAGGGACATACCTGTAATAAATCGAACCATGTACCTGTATTATATCACTATAATTGTATAATGAAACTAAAATAACAGGCAAAAATTTTAAGAAATCTCAGCCTTTCCCTTCTAAAGTATAAAACCGACCGGGCTATTATATGGGAATGTATATTTTTGTTTGTTTTTGACTATTATTTTGATTTTATTAATATTATATACCATAGTGATCTATAAGTATAGTCCATGGTTCGATTTATTATGGGTATATCTCTTTCCGTATATTGAGCCGTCTCTAAAAATCTAAGTCTGCATGTGATTGTTTTCTAGTGAACTATCTCCGCATTATTATAAAACTCAGACTAACATTGTAACTAGGTTTAAACCAATATCCGACCAAATCAAGCTGACATCTAGTAATATGTCATTGTCTCATCTGAAAATGTCAACTTGATTTGGTCGGATAATGGTTTAAACCTAGTTACAATGTTAGTCTGAGTTTTATAATAATACGGAGATAGTTCACTAGAAAACAATCACATGCAGACTTAGTGCAAGCGGTGAACGTGACCGCTCCTCCGTAGTTTATTTATTTTGTAGCAATACGTGACCAACACTGAAGAAGAAATATTTCCAGTGTATTTATTAAGCTATAGGGACGTTTAAATTTTTCCCTGACACTTGCAATTCTATTTAATTAGTAAAGATCTTTATAAGGTGACATGAAATGTCACTTACGTGCACTTTCAGAATTGTCTCATAGAGGTTAATAAAAAACGATGTTTTTGTATCTATATAACATCGAGAAAATACGTTGAAATTACTACCTTTAATTCAAGAAAAAGTTACTTAAATAAATCCTCAAACGATTTGTCTATGACCTAATTATAGGAATTTTTGTAAAATCACGGTTGTGCTCAAGTAAAAAGAAGAAAATAAATTTAAAACTTTGAACCTCACACATTTCTGTGGGTCTGATTTTTATTATGATACTTTTTTTTAATTTTCATATATTGTTTAATTTGTGTTAATTCATTTGTACTTAATTTTAGAATTCGTTAAATAATTTTCACCGTAGTTTAAACAACAAATAAATAGCTATGTACAATAAACTAAAAGTTTATAGTTTTAGTTTATAGTGTATTTTTAATACATCTTTAAAAGCACCTATAGCATTTAGATTAAAATTTTCTGTTTTCCTACAGGTTGATTGGTAGAGAATGCATTAGCATTAAGTTCACCTTTTGTACCATTGTGGTCAATAAAGATTTTAATAAATAAATAAAACGACGGGTTGCACTCTGGGAGTGCCGGCAGAAGTGAAAACTTAAATATTAACGTTGTGCATTTTTGATATTTTGGAATGGTTAGGGAATAATTTTGCACGAATTGCTTTAATTATCAGTATAAAATATTTCAAATCTTTTCTGAACCACAGTCTGTCACAAATGTCACAAGCATGACCAAATTCATTTTCAACAAAATCATTTTCAAATACACAGCAGTATGGCCACTACACAGACGGTCGAGCCATCAGCTGTCACCATCCATGGATGCGCGTAGCACGCTGTAACATAAACACACATGAACATTCGCGCAAGCGCCCTGCGCCGTCTTACGAATTTTCGATCAGGCCACGTGTCCTGACGCGAGTTTAATATTTTTTACCCATTCCAAAAAAAGTGCACAACGCCGCTAAAGAAGTTTTCACTTCAATAAAATGTACAACAAACAAGTAAATAATTAAATTGTGTCAATTCCTTTTACAGCGTTTTACTTCCCGCTGTTGAGACTGCAGGCCTTTTGTTGCTCATAAAAGAAATCAAATCAGCCATTTGTTTCTTCTGTAACACGTGTAAAACCCTTAAAAAGAAGTTGTAGTATAGTCCCATATCTCTGAGTATATAAGTATAGATAGATACCGAAGACCCAGGACAATTTCAAAAAGGCCACATTATTTTTCAAATTTAGAGTCAGTAAAAACCCGACTGAGTACTAAAGACTGATATTGATAATTTAACTATTTTTAGGTCCTAAGTCCATTATACCATAATTATATTTGATGGCAATATGGAATATGAAGTATCCATTTAGCGTATTACCCATTCGAATATCTATAAAACTTTTCTCTGTTCCTTCTTTTATCTTAGGGCTCTAACAGACCAGCGACAGTATTCTTGCCATTACCCATGTAAATAAAATATTTGTCAATTTGCAATTATAGGCAAAGTGTGATGTTATGCATGTTTGTTTGTTTCTCGTGTGTGTCAACACTAGTGTCAGATTTTTCAGGCTGCGTTAAGGCATCTGACAACGACTGCCATACAATGATGACAGGCAGGACCAACAGCTCATACGTGTCTTCCGTACGAAGCACGGAGGTACTTTTATGTATAAAGGTTCCATAAAGTTGGCATGGTGCTACCGATTGCTTGAAATGATTGGAAAGTCAACTAAGGGCGATAGTAAGCATCGAGCTACAAAATTCCCTGTGTCATGTGACGGACGCTGACAATCGCGCGACAGCTGGCAACAGTCGGCGACCGTTACCGACGATCAGTCGTGGGCACACAGTCGCTTCTGATAAAGCCTTTAGCGTATTATATCTATTATTATATAAAATATATTGTATAATTGTCGGTTGTATGTTTTAGTTTTTACTTTGTAAGTAAAGAAAATAACAGATTCGTAACACCCTGCCATGGTTTATGTACCTAATAACTAAATAAATAAAATAAATATTACAAATTACACTGATAGAGCTAGCCCCAAAGTAAGTTCGAGACTTGTGTTATGGGATACTAACTCAACGATACTATATTTTATAACAAATAAATATATAAATAAACATCCAAGACCCAGGACAATTTGAAAAAGGCCATTTTCCAACTTGCCCTGACCGGGAATCGAACCCGGGACCTCTGGGTAGCGGACTGGCATGGTGACCACTACGCCACGGAGGTCGTCTGAAGACTAAGAGTACGTACGTTAGTCTCATTGCATGTAAGCGAAAAATAAAGAAACAAAATATCAAAGTGTACCTACTTACTAAGATATTTTTGTAATCCGACACAAATACATTTAGTCCGCTGGTTTATTTACCCACGACAAAGCCCTTCAGGCGATTATGCGTCCAACATATTTTATGAGTTCCATTCGCCCATTTTTCCCAACCACGCGCATTTGTAGTTTATTACTGTATTTTTAAACAATAATAAATAAAATACATATATTGGATCCAAAGCCAGACTAAATTATTTAATAGGGTAGTGTCCTGATCTGATCATCGTGTGGTTCCCGGCAGAGTAGAATACTACCACTCCAAATCTTCCCGTGGATGTCGTAGAAGGCGACTTAGGAAATACAAGCTAAACAAAGCTTATAAACATCATGAGACCTCCTCATGAGAATCTCCAACCCGTCTGGCCAGCGTGAAGAGAGTAGGCCAAGTCCTCTGGCTCTAGTAGTACAGAGAGGGTCGTGCTTCTGCAATGTAGACTAAGAAGACCTGATGATGATAATGTCCTGGGGTTGAAAATAAATAGTTTAGCTTTATGGACACAGCCATACTTGAAAAGACGATAATGTTTGATTGATGTTAATTATGTTATGGATTCTCTGCTCCACTGCAGGAGCACGACCCTCTCTGTACTACTAGAACCATACTTAGCCAGAGTAGCCAGAGGACTTTGACCAACACACACCTTGCTAGCCAGACGGGTTGGAGAGATCTCACTGATGTTTATAAGCTTTGTTCAGCTTATATTTTTTAGACTTTGAGTGGCCCTATTCTACTCTTGCGTAAACCACACGGTTTGGTTTTTCATACAAATTTTATAGATACATTTAACTTTAAAAAAAGTATTCGCGTAATTCGTATTCTAGTGAATTGTGGATATCAAAAGATCAATCGCTAGATTCCATCAAGTCAAAAACTTGATCCACACTTCACTAGGATACGAACTACGCAAATAGGTAAGTAAGAACATACTTATTCTTAGTGAAGTCATAAATATGTTAAAGCCGACATATCAGGCCTATAGAAGACAGGGGATCACCGTGTCTGGTACCGACTTTTCAGAAGTGAGGGTGTTACTTATGTTGTAGATAAAGAAAGTTCAAATGAGTTGATGGGCTGGTCTTAAAAGTTTTGTAGTTGATATGTTAGACGTCTAATAGGATATAGTCAGCTCCCGTATTAATTCTATATACTAAGCAATGCTGAAATTGAAGCTTGTATTTAGAGCCTCATATTCCGACTTTTTGAATTACACAGTAAAAAAATCTAAAACCTTACCTTTGTAGCTATAAATTCATATAAGGTTTCATAAACATAGAGAAACAGAGAGGATTTTGTTTTTGAAAAAAAGTCTGTTTAAAATTTTGTACAAGCTTCAAAGGTCCATTAAGTCACTTCTCTTTATAAGAATACTAAATTACCCCAATCTTCCCATTTTTATAGTGACTACATGGAAAAAGTTTTTTTTTTTCAATGAATACACATTTTTTTTACCTGTACTGCACATAGTTTTACCTGTTTACTTATAATTCATTATTTCCCATCTTTGGAGAAAAAAAAACGAGCACCCTTACCTCCGAAACAGCGCACCAAACGAGCTAAGATGAAAGGAGGAAGGTAAGTGCTGTCTTTAACTTTTGATGAAGCAACGCTGGAGTAAAAATATAAAGTTATTATCTCACTAACGATAATGCGTCTCTGGTATAACAAAGCAGTTTAACCAAAAACCCACATCTCGAGGAGACTAAAGAACATTCGAGTTTATTAGCGTCATTTTGAGACATCTGCATGAAAACGACGAGAAATGAGCGACACTGTAAAATGCTAAAACTTTGCTGGTACATAGAAGATTGACCGTACAGAACTATAGAAAGTAAACGAACGTTATTTTGTGATATTCATAAAAAATGTATATTTTAAGCAAAACCTAATTGTATAAGTATCGATATTTTTGGAACGAAGTTCCTTATCGCGCGTTGCTAAAGGAGGCTAGACGGAAAAAGTTAAGACCAAAAGTTGTAACGACATTTTTTGCTATAGTTGCTAGCCGTGCGGCGTGCGAGTGTTTCTCTGTCTCCCTCTCTCTCGAACTTCGTTCCATCCGGGTGTCCCCTGACACATCTCAATTTTTTTTTCTTTTAAATCGATTACTATTTGAAATTTAGATATATAACCACAAAGAAAAACGATACTATTACAAATAGGCGGCCAAGTGCGTGTCGAGCAAGAGAAAAAAAACGAAAAATGGTGTTCACAAGCTCAAACTATTTTTGAAACATCTACATTATAACGATGTATGTAAGCGAGCACACCTTAGTCGATTATAGACTAAAAATGCTAATAATATATGTTTATATTTTATTTATTTTCCTCTACTGTCCTTTATAAAATAAAGAAAAGAAATTTTGAATTTCGAATATAAATTGTACATTCTGCGTAGTGTCCATTCTATACTTTCTTATTCTTTGGCAGAAACCCTTATTATTTTTAGGTAAGCATCTCAGAGCACACGAAGAACAGTTAATTAGGCATAGATTTTGGGATTCAATTTTGAATATTATTTTGGGAAAATAGAAAATCGTGGAATATTTATTTTAGGAAATTAACATATCTGTTTGCTTTACGAGGGTAAGGTAATGAATTAAAATCTCTATTTGCAAGGGTTGTACAATAACTTCCCGGTAAGCATGCAAAAATTTACATCTTAATTAACAAGTTTTAGTTAGAATTACATAATTAAATATTTAATTTAATGCAGTATGCAGAAATGCAATATGGAGAAAGGTAAAATCGCATTACCTTTATCTTTAAAATTAAAAAACATATTCGGCTTTAAAAATATCAACATCATCGTCATCATCATCAGGTCTCTTTTGTCTCCACTGCAGGAGCACGACCCTTTCTGTACTACTAGAGGCATACTTAGCCAGAGCAACCAGAGGATTTGGCCTACACTCTCCTCGCTGGCCAGACGGGTTGGAGAGGTCTTTATTGATGTTTATAAGTTTTGTTTAGGTTGTATTTCCTAAGTCGCCTTCTACGACATCCACGGGAAGATTTGGAGTGGTCCTATTCTACTCTTTCGGAAACCACACGGCGAAAATTACTAATATAAGACCATTTAAGTAAATAAGTTTTTGTAAAATTTATATACTTAGATAGGCACAAATCACACAGATTGAGATAGCCCCAAAGTAAGTTTTAAAGTGTAATGAGAAACCCAGTATACAAAGTGTAACAGAAAGGGGCAAAACATCTGCAGCTCCATACAAAATTAAATACCTACCGGGCCAAAATGTATGCAGCTGCAATTTTTTTTGCGATTTCAGGGATGGTCCTGTAGAAGTTTTTTAAGGCTCAAGTTAATAAAATGTAGGAACATTCAATGTGAAGTAAATATACATATATATGTACAATCAAAGGTTGGTATAGGTCCTTTGATTGCTTTAAGGGAGCTTCTGGCGACAAATCTATACGAGTCCACTGGTTTTCATAGCCGATTGAGTGGCGGACGGCGCCTACAGACGCCCACCGCAGTCCGCAAATTAATATCTCTACAGGCGCACTACGACTGTTCACTTTAAACATTTTACATATTGTCCATGAGAATGAACATTTATAACACCAAACTACACCAATTTCATATTATAAAGTCCACTAGAATCAATTTGCAAAACAATTTAAAGCAAACTCCAACTGAACCCCTTGACTTCCCGCCAAAAAACCCCCCTGTAGAAGTTATTTACATTGATTAGCACTTTTACTTCCTTCCGGGTCATAGATTTAGAAGGTATAAGATGGATATAGAGTATTGTAAAATGTGACCAGAAACGAAACATTTCTGTGTAACTTTTTATGGGTTGTATTTGTAACTACTACACTAACTATCGGTACAGCAGTACGATACCATCTTTCCAGTGTAAGATAACTTAAAATTGACACAGTTTACAATTTGGAAAATCCAGTTTTCGTGTAACGATGTTCGAGCCAGGGTGACAATGGGTGACATGTTTTGTATGAAAACTTGTCTCATTGTCAAATTGATCGCTATCTCTTTTGATGACACTTATCATATTATCTGTCACACTCGGCTAGTGTGGTCTTTTTACGCAGTAAAAAATTTCTAGTTCTATGTTCCGGGTTGATACCCTCTTTCCGTTACACTTTGCATATCCTATCCTACTAATATTATAAATGCGGAAATAAGTTTATTGTATATTTGTAGTTTGTTACCGCTTCACGGTTCAACCACTGAACCTATTTAAATGAAATTTGATATGGATATAGTTTGATACCCAGGGAAGGACATAGGATAGTTTTTATCCCGAAATTCCCACGGGGAGCGAAGCCCGCGGGGACAGTAGGTATATAAGGTCTAATAAAATATACTGAAACTATTTTAAGGGTGAATTCAGTCCACGATACTGAACAACTTTCCCTAAGGAACATAAATCAAAATATGAAATGTAATTTTTGAAGTGAAAACTTCTTTAGCGGCGTTGTCCACTTTTTTTGGAATGGGTAAAAAATGTTAAACTCGCGTCAGGACACGTGACCTGATCAAAAATTCGTAAGACGGATGGAGAGTAGACAGCTGGCGCGGCGTAGGAGAGGGAGTATCCCCCTCTCTTTCTACGGCGCGGCGAAAATATATGCCTGCGCCTGCTGTTTCGTTTAGGCGGCGCAGGGCGCTTGCGCGAATGTTCGTGTGTGTTTATGTTACAGCGTGCTACGCGCATCCATGGATGGTGACAGCTGATGGCTCGACCGTCTATGTAGTGGCCATACTGCTGTGTTTTCACTTCTGCCGGCACTCATAGAGTGCAACCCGTCGTTTTTTGGGCTCTCGTACAATTCGTCCGAGCTGATCAGAGATTATATGAAAGGCCAAAAAACATTTTTCATAATTGGACAAATGTTCCTTGGTGAAAGTTGTTCATTATCATAGTCTGAATTCACCCTTAAAATAGTTTCAGTATATTTAGTTAGACCTTATATAAACAAGCACATATTCCCTTCGTTTTGAATATTAATACTTACAAAAGGTACTTAAAAAGGGAAGGACATAGGATAGTTTTTAACCCGAAATTCCCACGGGGAGCGAAGCCCACGGGAACAGCTAGTAGGTATAATATACCTATATTATATATATTTTTTTAAACGAAGGGAATGTGCTTGTTTACATCTTTCTTTCTTTCTTATCGTGTGTGTTAGTGACTAACACTAGTATCAGAGTTTTTTAAACCGCCTAAAAGGCCTCTGACATGGTTTTTAGGTAACGACCAATGTCACAGACAGTGACCGGGACCGACGGCTTAACGTGCCCTCCGAAGCACGCATCATCTTACTTATTAGACAGTCAGGTGATCAGCCTGCAATGTCCTAATCTAACTAGGACAACAACACAAACTCGTTGCCCCCGCCGGGAATCGACCCGCGACCTCCGGGTATGGGCCGAACGCTCTAACCATTACACCACGGAGGCAGTTTATATTATAAACAAGCACATATTCCCTTCGTTTTAAAACCATACGACGAGATCGTCTCCATTACCCAAGGGCAGTTACGGTCTCATTTTCCGGTACTTACGGCAGCGTTTACACGGTTCAATAGGGAAATGACAAACTTAGGGCCGTCGCATACTCAGTGGGACTGATTTTCTTTGCGTAATTTTTGGTCAAAATTATTTAAAACAGATATTTTAGTTTTGATACACTAGTCAAACGTACTGGCTAAATGTTGGCAACTTAACAAGTACTATTAGATACTTTCACAAAAATTCATTTAATACACCAGAATTGAAAACAAATTCTGGATACTGCACTAAAAAAACTCCAATGTATTCACTATTCAAAGTTTACAGCATTTAAAATTAATAATTTTACAATTACTGTGAAGGTCTAGTATTTTATTATTGTGTATCGTTTACGTTAGATTCTCGTGGTGGTTTATTTATAATATCTGCATTCAAATTGTATCGGCACGACAAATGTATCTAATAAAACTATTAACATAGAGCAAATATGAAACTACTTGTTAGGTGTAATATAGTTTTGAAAGCACAGTAAAAAAATACCTAGTTATATGTGTATAATATGTATGTATATAGGAATAAAAAAGCACATATTCCCTTCGTTTTAAAACCAAACGACGAACGGTTCAATAGGGAAATGACAAACTTAGGGCCGTCGCATACCCAGCGGGACTGATTTTCTTTGCGTAATTTTTGGTCAAAATTATTTAAAACAGATACTTTAGTTTTGATTGTTTGTTTTTTGTTTTTCGTGTGTGTAAGTGGCCAATACTGATGTCAGATTTTTCAAGCTGCCATGCAATGATGACAGCCGGGACCAACGGCTTATACCTGCCTTCCGCGGGGGAGCTCAAGAAGTTTTATGCCACTTGTAGTCACCTATCTAAGTGCGGACCACGAGCGGTGTCGCTTTACATGCGAAAGCGCTAAATGCGTACTCCCGCCGGGCCACCAAGCTCCTCAAGTTAGTTTTGATAGACTAGTCAAACGTACTGACCTAATGTTGGCACTATCACAAAAAAAAATTATACTCTAGAATTTAGAACAAATTCTGGATATTGCAGTAAAAAAATCCAATGTTCACCAAAATTCACTATTCATAGTTTACAGCATTTAATAGTAATAATTTGGCAATTACTGCGAAGGTCTAGTATTTTGCTGATCGTTTACGTTTGATTCTCGTGGAGTTATTTAAAATTTCCGCGTTTAAATTGTATCGGCATGACAAAATATGTATCTAATAAAACTAATAACATAGAGCAAATATAAACTAAGTACTTGTAAGAGGTAATACAGTTTTAATAGACAAGCACAGAGAAAAAAGTTGCTAGCTTAAGTAGTTTAGTGTGCGGTGGACAGAGAACACGTCACGTTAGGACTCTTTTAGACGGGCGACAGTACTTGTGCCCGCGACACCTGTCGGCGCCGGTCGGCGATTGTCGGCGATCTGAGTCGCGGGGTGGTCACAGGCACACTGTACCTCGTCTGTAAGAGCGCTTAGTGGTGGTCGCAAGCCAACACATCAACAATCCCTGCGTCATCAAATCATCCATGGCAACATAAACTTGCTGCATACCAGTCAATGATACATAGATTAATGACAGTTCCTCTTAGTAAAAGTAATTATATTAAAGAACTGAATATTATATACCAAATAACTAAGTCAAACGGTTACAATACACAAATAATAGACAACATTATACATAGAAAAAGACAGAATGTGACTAAAAAACTTTTATACGTAGTACCAAACAATTTAACCTCTAATTATACAGCAAGTTTAACATATTAAGGTAAAATTACAGATAAAGTGTCTAAAATATTCGTAAAACGTTAACGTTAAAAACAAAAAAATCGCTAAGATCTCTTTGTAATGTAAAAGATAAAATTGAGTCAGACAAAAAATCCGGTATATACAAACTAACAAGGGTGAATTTTTATCATTCGACGTTTGACCGCCGAACGATCAACAACTTGTTTGGTGCCTGAGGATGCCTTATGAAGAGGCGAAACACGTGTCGCGTATACGACGTCCGATGTTGCTGCAGCCACAGCGGATGCAACAGCATGGGAGGGGTCATGCATTGACTGTTGGTGGCGGGTGCACACGGGCTGCTGGTGGCAGGTATGCTGGGACTAACAGTAGTGGGTGGGCGCCGGCCGGCAATAGTTTGCATGAACTAACTGGTGGCGGAATCACACAAAATAATTCAAATCACATAGTAGATAGATTGTTGACTGTTATTTTAATTTTATTATACTATAGTCCGTGTTTCGATTTATTACTCTTAAATCGTTTACTCATTGTATAACCGATAGGTTATTGACTACTTAGATGAGTAATTAACGGATTTTATTATATTGTTAGTCATTAAATACCTAAATATGTATAATATATTTAGGTATTTAATGACTAACAATATGATAAAATCCGCTAGAAGGCAATACGTACCAATGAATATGAATTTCTTTTAACGTTTCTTTTCAGTAGTGGTCGTTGCGTAGCACTAGTATCGGTAGATTTATTTAAAAAATTAATTAAAATTGTATTATGCACTACACGTAATGTAAATTACACTTATTGACGTGTATTATAAGTCTAATTCAAAGAGGCAAAAAAGAAAATACTGAAAAAACTTTTGAATAAATGAATATGATGATTCAAAGTATTGATTTTCATGTCATTAATCTAACAGAGGTTTGTGATTCATACTCTTTTCTTTGCCGTGAATATTTTTAATGGGCGATGATAGCTATTCACATAAAAATAGTTTTTGAATGGAGAAAATATTTTTATGCTAATGCAGATAATAAATAATCAAAGTGCTGTAGGTACTTAGTTTAACATTAACATGTTTATAGTATGCGGCTCAGGATAAATGTAAAAGGATAAAGGAGTTTATTTAGAATATTATCCAAATTTTCTGTATAAACTGAAGAAGTGGACAAACTAAAAAGTCGCGTTCTAAGATATTACGAATAATGAAAAAATATACAGATTTTAGAAATAAAAACTTTTATTTAACCTTCAAATTTCATTCTTTGTAAAATTTTGTTCGAGAGAGTCCTCTCTATTCCATAGCATATTGATGGTGAATGTATCTCATGTTAGTTTTCACAAAATAATATATAAATAGTATCACGATGCCCCACATAAGGAAGGATGCTAGCTAAGGAATTTCTTACTTATAATAAGGGATACTAAATGGGCCGGCAACATCAATACCGATCGAAGGAAATATTGTAATCGCAAAACAAGCCGAAAGGGTAACAGCGTTAGGAAGTTTGAAGAATTTTCTGTAATATTTGCATAATCCCATCCATCAATATTAAAACTCCGCCAATAACTTGATAATTCTATGAGGATTATGAATTAAAGGTTGTTAAAAGAAAATTATCTTTATTTAGAAAGAAAATTATCTTTTTCTCAACTTTGCGCTGTCTCAGGCACCATTGGGTGACTTTTTTTTTGTTAATTCTTTATTGTATACATAAGAAGCCAAAATTGAAATATAGATGAAACACAATAGTACAAATGCGGACTTATGCCTGTCAGAGATCTATTTCATTCATATGACACTCACTCTTTAGACACTGTCATCTTTGAAGAAACAAGGTGGAATGCACTCTCTAGGTTTCGGAGCAGCACAAGATGTACAGAAGGGAAAATAATTGAGTAAAATTTTATTTATATTTTTAGTAGGTACTTTCCCTGTTGCGTCTAAACCCTTTTTAACAACGGTTTTATTACCTACTCATAAGTAAGTATGTATGTAATACCATGCCACTCTTGGGGAATCTTTTTACTAGGCTGCATCTAGCGGAGTCTGGTTTAGACCCCGCTACCTAATTTCGAAGTATAGATTTCCGCAGTTTGCGAGATCAAAAGTATGCGATTACGATGTACAACAGTTCGATAGTTCACTGTCACGAGAATAGTTTTAACATATCTTTGAATAAAATAAAATAAAACTTGAGAGGTATCAAGGGACACCCGGATGGAACGAAGTTCCTTTCGATTAATTAGGAGAGAGAGAGACAGACAGAGAAACACGCGCACGCCGCACTGCTTACAACTATAGCAAAAAGACAGTATCGTTACAGCTTTTGGTCTTAATTTTTTTCGTCTAGCCTCCTTTCGCAACGCGCGATTAGGAACTTCGTTCCAATACCATTGCATGGTAAATCATTATTTGTATATCAAAGATACTTAATCTACATCAATTAAATATAACTTTAAAAAAATAATTCATGAATCTATCATGAGAAATGATTTGTAAACATTTAAAGAGAACCGTGGGCGTCCCATTATAGACTGTCTTTTCACACATAACGCATTGTCCGGCTAAAGTGAAAAATGAAGACACACGGCCAATGCCCACAATGTCCATTAAGCACAAAACCCGTCCCTTTGAGAAGAAAATCGTTTAATCAAAACTGGTAAAAGAATGCCGAAAACTTTGAACATGATCTAAAAATAACAAATAAATTTTTTCGAATTGTTTACGTAGATATCGATATACCTACTCGAACTAAAAAGATATCGATATATATTTACGTTCTCCAACTAAAAATTCTACATTTTTTTTACTTAACATCCATTTTGATTTTTGGCCAAATACTGCATTCGTCAGAATAACGTATAGGCTGTTATTTTTTTTTAATCTAAGAGCCTGAACGGAAATATTAACTCACAAACAGATTAGCTTGAAAAACTATGGCTTCCGAAATAACTTTTATTTTTTATTAGTTTTTTTTGTTTCTTTAAGAAAGAGTAGGATCGGTTTTCTACAATTTAGGGTAATCATTTATAGATATACATAATCATACATAAATGTTCAGTACTTGGGCGACCGAGCTTTGCTCGGTTACATCTCATCTGTATAAAAACAATGCAAAATAAAAAATTATATATAAACTTAAACATAAAATAAAAATAAAAGTAAGTCACCAAGTGGGATTCGAACCCGTAACACTTTTTCTAGCGGTCTGTATCCTTAACCACTGAGCTAAAATCAAGGCGGTCGGCGCGCGAAATTAGCGACCATATTCTGTGTGGAAAGAAAAACGCATAAAAACTCGAAAACACGCGTTTTCCCAAACATAAAACTAATCTAGGTCGATTATTTACCCCCGAAAACCCCCATATACAAATTTCAGCGAAATCGTTAGAGCCGTTTTTGAGATCACAGAATATAAATATATATACATACAAGAATTGCTCGTTTAAAGGTATAAGATAAATACATGATGTTTGAGTATATTCCCTTGTTCATATTTAAAGTTGTTATTTATTTATAGAACAACTTAGACGTGTTATCAAAAATAGAGAATCCAGAGCATTGAAAACATTATTTTTGAAGTGGTAAACAAACAAACAATGAAATAAAATAGGGAAGTAGGTAAAACTAGGGATATTTGTTGACAAACAACTGTACGTTCTATTTTCAGCTAAATAATTCTTACACAAGAATGGTATCTAGAAGGCGCTGGAAGCAAGCCGCTCTAGATCGGTCATTTTGGAAATCCCTGGAAGAGGCCTATGGACCAGCCATGTAACTATGGACGTTATGCGGCTGAAATGATGAATGGTGTCTGTCAGTTAATTGAATTGAAGATTTGTTTTTGAACTATCTTGGTTTGGTCGTTTTTTCTTTCCTTATTATGATGTAAGATTTGGTCCAAAAACAAACATAGTTTCCATAACACTTCAGTTTTTATGCAAGTTGTTGTAAGAAATAAGGTTATCAAATTTTTCTAAGCACACGCTTAGTCTTAGTCATATCTAGGTATCATTATCATAAGGTTTTATGTCTCTACTGCAGGAGCCTGACCCTCCAGAGCCATACAATATCATCATCATCATCATCATCATCATCTATGTCCACTGCTGGACATATGCCTCTACCAAAGATTATAAAGACAAGCAATTATTATTAAAAAATCGTACGTAATATCATGACATATCAAAACAACCATGCCATAGTACAGGACACTGCAATCAAAGAGATTCGAATCGTTTCACTTCATGAATAAAATCCCCAACAAAATGTTAAATCATTTCACTTGAATAGCTCGTTCCTCGCTGCAATGCAAACACACGTAACGATGCTTCGAGTATATCCGTGTCATTTAAATTGCAGAACGTCGACACTCTGCTACTGATTCGGGATCAACACGGAATTATGGATGGAAATAGACTGGATGTGTACCTGTCTGGATGTGGATATGTGCATCATTTTTCAGGCCATTCTCAGGTCTTCTTGTCTCTACTGCAGGATCACGACCCTCTCTGTACTACCAGAGCCTATTTGGCTAGAGCAGCCAGAGGAACTGACCTACGAGTGAGAGGGTAAGAGAGGTCTCATTGATGTTTTTAAGCTTTGTTTAGCTTGTATTTCTTAAGTCGCCTTCTACGACGTCCACGGGAGGACTTCGAGTGGCCCTATTCTACTTTGCCGGAAACCACACGGCAATAAAAAACACAGGTAATAACGCCGTCATGTCTAATATTATATACCTTTGCAATACAAACACAGGTAACGGCGCCGTAATATCTTTAAATTGTTTCACTTAGCCACTTTTAAAGCAAAGGTACATCGTAGGCCGCATCCGACCAATTCCCATCAGCTTAAGTTCTGTGTTGATCCAGAATCTGTGGCAGAGTGTCGACGATGTTCTGCAATATGACACGGATATTCTTGTAGCATCGTTACGTGAGTTCCTATTATAAACTAGTCGAAGCGCTGCATTTAGCGTGTACAAACAAACACACAGACAGATATTTTAAAAAATCTTACTCTATAAGGTACTATTTCTTCATCGCCCAAATTTTTTTTGGAAATATTTTCAATGTACAGACACATATTTTTTACTGTTTTATTATATGTATAGAATATCAATATAGGACATGCCAGATGTTTTTACGTAAAATATTTAAGCTAACCAGGATCATCAGACCAGCGTCTGATGATGGAGCCGAAAAGAACGAAGCAATGCAAACTTGCTCCCTGGAAGGTTGGTAGAGGGCCGCATCCAGTGAGCTGACATCTCTTGGCCACTCGCGCAAATTGAATTTTTCATCGTCCGATTACCCGATATATCTCTAAACGGTTCCGGTGTGCGACACTGTTGCTATTTACTATCGATTTATTGAGAAGCGAAATCTGATTGGCCTCAGTTACACATTCTGTTGGTCTCATCTACTAAGGTGTCTTTAATAAAAAGGCAATTGATTGTTATCCCAAAGGAAAGCGTAAAGTCTGCCGTCCCAAACAAACCTGGAGAGGTACAGTACATGTAGACTTAAGGTTTTAACTTTAAGTTCACCTATTGTTCTGTACCATTTATATTTGAATATTTGTGTCCGTGGGCTTCGTTCCCCGTGGGAATTACGAGATAAAAAAATTCTAGGTAGGTACTTAACTTCCTTGGGTATCCAATTATATCCACATTAAATTTCATCTAAATAGGTTTAGTGGTTGAAGTGTGAAGTGGTAACAAATAAACCAGTATACAAACTTACTTTCGCATTTATAATATTAGTAAGGAAGTAAGGATAGCAAGGATTAATAATAAAGATTAAATAAAATACAGTGTTATGATGAAACGAAAATTAATGATACTACGTACATTTTTTCCATGGTCGGATTATAGGCTCACTTCAAGTATACACAATTTGAAGTGTGCCTATAACCCGACCATAAACAAATTCTCAGTCGGTGATAAGGACAAAACATGGATCTCTTTTCTTTTTCTTCTTTTAGAAATCGCAATAACTATCTCGCTTTATCAAAGCGTGTCAGGCCCTTGGTCCCCTCGCGCCATCATCGGCTCACGTGACATTGACTTATAGCAACATTGCCTATAAGCATACGAGACAGTGTACTGCCACTATTGCATACAATACACCATACTTAAATGTTGGAACGAAGTACCTTACCTACCGCACGTTGCGAAAGGGGGCTAGACGGAAAAAATTTAAGACCAAAAGTTGTAACGACGCTATTTGCTATAGTTGTAAGCCGTGCGGCGTGTGCGTGTTTCTCTGTCTGTCTCTCTCTCTCTATCTCGAACTTCGTTCCATCCGGGTGTCCCTTGACACCTCTCAAGTTTTTTTTTTAAGTTGTAAAATAAAGATTCTAGCTTTGAACATAAATATACAAATGGCAGAACTAAAAAATTACGTTTACATCCACAGACAAAGCAGCCAATTAAATAAAAGCTAAATTTCAACATCAAATTCACTCTTTCCTATTCAAGTCAGTAGACAGTTTCACTTTGAAAATGTAGTTTCAAAAGTAGACGGTTTCACTTTGAAAATGTAGTTTCAAAATAGCAAAAGTTTGAAGTGATGCTTATGTGAATGCAACAGGCAGGTACATTACAGGCTAGCGGTCAAGCATCCTCTAAATAGGTCCCACGGTGTTTGGTGCTCAATTATGATGTGGTTTAAGTTGCAGAATACAAGCGTGCTTGATTTCGGTTCGTTTTTTTGGATGAAATTCTCGTCGCCTGGGTTTTCTGAGTTGGATGCCAGTTGTTGGTACTTCTTTATCGATGCTGTGTATTAGCACAGAATATAACACATTACATAAATATCCTATCCTACTAATCCTACTTATCCTACTAATCCTACTAATAAGGTACTGCCGGGTGACAAGGCCCACAGTTTTGCAAGGCCCAAGCGCAGAAAACCATTTAAAATACATTTGACTCGCGCCAACTTCATGGTACGTGTGAAACAGACCAATAGGAACGCAAGAATGCAGCAGCCGGCAGCGCGTGGCCACCATTTCGCCAGTGATGGCCAGTTGTTCAATGACTTTGGTCACGGCCCCTCATTTAGCTAATTATTGCTCTCACAAAACGTTAGTTTTCACTTGTTTATACTATGATTTGTAAGTAAATTTTTGTAAAGTGCGTTTATTTGATCATTATTCTTTTGATATTACCATAGCCATGTGCTATTATATATGTATTTATTTCTAAAATGATCAATGTGTGTTGCGAGGCCCACGCGTTTAGGAAGGCCCAACAAAATGGTTGCTTGGGGCCTTACAAAACTCGACTGGGCCTTCCAACCCTACTGCAGTCTAACAAGGCCCCTTAATGTTGTTATAATATGAGTGATAAATTAAAAAAAAATGCTTACTTATAGATACACACAACTTATAGATAGAAATGTTTTTTATTTATTTGTTCTTAGATCATTAAATGTTTTCCCCGAAGAAGAAGCGGGGGAGTTGGTGTGAAGGAAATTTAAAATCTGCTATTGAAGCAGTTCAAACAAATTGTCTAACTCAACGCGCTGCAGCTAAAAAATACTACATTCCCAGATGAACTTTAAGAAATGATTTAAAATCATGCGTTATTTCAAAAGTAATAGGAAAACAGACTAGCCTTAATAATACATACACACATAATATCACGCCTGTTTCCTACAGGGGTAGGCAGAGACTATGGAACTCCTCGTGCTACGATCCTGACTAACTTAATTAATATTAAAGAATAAACTAATTTGCAGGGCCTTGTTACACACAATAGGGGCCTTGTTACACACAATAGGGGCCTTCTTAACCATATATGTGTGATAAGGCCCAATTTATGAAAATTATAAATCAAAAATCTTTGACTATAATTACTTAATTCTAGCAGGAATAACATTATTTTTAAGTAAAATACTAACATTTATACACTTAACACCTAAAAATCAAATATCTGGGCTGTTTTCTTACACAGTGTAAAAGAGTATTTTTCTAAAAAAATGTTGATAATTTTAGTAACTGATTGCTGTTATCAAGTTCATGAATATAACATTCTTCATTATTTATACTTTTTTGATGTCTTTAATACTTACTTTTGCGCCAAACGGCTTGAAAACGCCAAGGGCCTTATTAACCAGACCATGTTCAGTAAAGCCCAAAATAGAGGTTTTTAAAATTGTTTAAAAAACGAACATATAGTCATCATAGCTTTAAAAACTACATTTATTTGGATTTTGAAATAATCTTAGCTTTTATTGTAAACCTTTTATTCCTTTAGGGTGGTAAAATAAAGGTTTTATTTCAATTTGTAAAAAAGTGGGCCTTGTCACCCGGCAGTACCTTATATCATAAATGCGAAAGTAAGTTTGTATATTTGTTACCACTTCACGCTTAAACTACTGAACCGATTTGGATAAAATTTGGTATGGATATAGTTTGAGCCTCGGGGAAGGACATAGAGTAATTTTTATCCCGAAATTCCCATGGGGAGCGAAGCCCGCGGGTACAGCTAGTATAATATAAAATTGAAATAGTATTAGTAGAAGCACACTATCTAAATCTATATCCTTCCATGCAGGATAGATTTAGGTGTTACTTTGCGTAAGTCAAAGTTACATGATAAATGCTAATATATTTGAGAAGTTCGGTGGCTCGGCGGATTTTATTATTGCTAGAATGCATGAAAGTATGAGAAAGGGTGATAGAGAAAAGAATGAGAGAGGAGAGTGAGATAAGTGAAAATCAATTTGGGTTTATGTCTGGCCATGGAACTATGGACGCAATATTTTCCATTCGCTAACTTTGCGAAAAATACCTACCGCCTTGCTAACAACAACTTGCATATGGTGTTCATAGACCTCGAAAAGGCTTATGATAGGGTCCCGAGAGAAGTGCTATGGTGGGCATTGAGAAAGAAGGGAGTGCCTGAAAAATACCTGCGTCTTATACAAGCCATGTACAGTAGAGCCAGTACATCTGTCCGGTCCGAAGCTGGGGTCACCAGCGAGTTCAATGTGGCTGTAGGCTTGCATCAGGGATCGGCGTTAAGCCCTTATCTGTTCCTTCTGGTGATGGACGCCTTGACGTCGGATATTCAAGAAGAGACACCCTGGTGCATGCTGTTCGCCGATGACATCGTCCTCGTAGGTGAAGATGGACTTGAGGTACAGAGTAGACTGGTAAAATGGCAGCAGAGACTGGAGAGCTTCGGTTTTAAAATAAGCAGGACTAAAACCCAGCAATTTTATGCTGATTTTGGAGGTCCCTCCGGTTTCGAGTCAATTGCCTTAGATGGTGCATCCCTACCAGTCTGCTCCGACTTCCGATACCTCGGGTCTCTTCTTCAAAGCGACGGCAATATAGACCGAGACATCAATGGGCGCATAAACGCAGGATGGATGAAGTGGCGACAGGTAACCGGAGTAATTTGTGACTCTCACATGCCCTTAGGCACAAAGGCAAGATCTATAAGAGCATAATAAGACCTGTCATTATGTATGGTGCTGAGTGCTGGGCAACCAAGGTGATGGATGAAAGACGATTGCATGTAGCGGAGATGAGAATGTTGAGGTGGATGAGTGGTGTGACTAAAATGGATAAGATAAGAAATGAGTACGAAAGAGGAAGTGTGAAAGTAGCCCCAATTACAGAGAAGTTGCGAAGTAGTAGGTTAGGATGGTATGGGCATGTATTGAGGAGAGAAGAAAGTCATGTTACTAAAAAGAGTGTTGAATATAAAAGTTAATGGGAAAATAAATAGAGGGAGGCCAAAGAAAAGGTGGTTGGAATGTGTGAGGGAGGATATGGGAAAACGGAATATAACATCGGAGCTGGCTCAGGATAGGGGAAAATGGAAGAAACTTACATGTTGTCCCGACCCCACATAATGTGGGATAAGGAGAGGAAGATGATGATGATAATATTATTATTGCTAGAAGGTCGTTTCACAGCGACGAGGATCGTTCCGCAAAGAATACGCTCCGGGTAGAGGCCGTGCAATGCCACCCGCTCGTATGCTTGAGCGGGCACTACCTATTTACGGCATTTACCCTCAACTCCAGACTCCTGCGGTGCTGTCAAGTCGACCAGACCTCGTCAGCCGTGACGCCGAGATCCTCACTACTGCTGGCACCGCCACCACACACACCTGCCCCCACTACTGCTGCCAGTGCTGAAAAATCTACGCTAGCCAGGATAGTGGTGTTATTTAAATTAAGAACTTAATCGTATCGTGCACTCGTTCCCACGTTATTTACCAACTTCGGTACTTGTTACGAACGAATAAACAATTGTAAGAAAGTTAACTACTTTCATTTGTTCTATCATTACGAACGCACTAAACGTTTCAGTGGCGAGGACGAGGATCGTTCTGCAAGGAATACGCTCCGGGTAGAGGCCGTACAATGCCACCCGCTCAAGCATACTGAACTCTCGTTTGACAGCACTACGGGCGTCATCATCATCATTTCAGCCGCATATCGTCCACTGCTGGACACAGGCCTTTTTTAAACATTTCCAAAAAGACCGATCAAGAGTGGTCTGCAACCAGCACTTTCCAGCGACCTTCGTCAGCTCGCCTGACCAACTTGTGGGTGGGTGTCCTACGCTTCGCTTGCCATTACGCGGTTGCCGTCTGTGAACCTTTTTGCCCCATCAGCCATCCATTCGTCCTGCCTACTGCCACTTCAACGAGCTAATCCGCTGGGCTATGTCAGTGACTTTTGTTCTACTACGAATTTCCTCATTTCTGATTCGATCACGAAGAGAAACACCAAGCATAGCCCTCTCATTAGAGCCTTCTTATGAGACCCATACCTGGACCAAGTTTCAGAGTCATAAGCTGTGTCGCCCGCTTTACGGTCGAATCGTACGGATCTCCCGCATAGCTGTGAAGTGAAATCAGCCTTTATAGTTTTGTCAAAATCGCCAAAAATGCCAACTTTACATTTATATTTGGACCACATCCCTTCCGCTAGTTAGCGCAATTAAACTACCTCCAACCAGAGGCAACAATGCTTTTAGTGAAAACTGACCTTCTCGCGAAAACTCTTTGTATAGGTTTTATGACCGGCTCTAGTGCAGGGTGAAACGTTGTAAACGGCACTGCAGTAACTATTACTTTGCCAGGTAAAAGTTTTGGGACTGAAAGCTCTCCGGGGCTTTATATCTATAACGCGTATAAAGATATTTTATGAAGAACAGAATGAGAGGTAAATGAACAGAGTTTTGTTGGCTTTTAGTGGTGAATATGTATATTTCTCTAACCACAACGTGGAAGAGACATGCCAGTAATAAATGCAACCACGGGTTATACTAAATCACTGTAGTATAATGATAATAAAATAACAGAAAAAAACAAAAAAAGTTCGACAATCCCATACAAATTCGAATGTCAAATTTTGGGCGGGCGGAACCTTCGTATGGTAAAACCGATTTAAAAAAAAAACGACGGGTTGCACTCTGGGAGTGCCGGCAGAAGTGAAAACTTGAATATTAACGTTGTGCATTTTTGATATTTTGGAATGGTTAGGGAATAATTTTGCACGAATTGCTTTAATTATCAGTATAAAATATTTCAAATCTTTTCTGAACCACAGTCTGTCACAAATGTCACAAGCATGACCAAATTCATTTTCAACAAAATCATTTTCTAATACACAGCAGTATGGCCACTACACAGACGGTCGAGCCATCAGCTGTCACCATCCATGGATGCGCGTAGCACGCTGTAACATAAACACACACGAACATTCGCGCAAGCGCCCTGCGCCGTCTTACGAATTTTCGATCAGGTCACGTGTCCTGACGCGAGTTTAACATTTTTTTTCCAAAAAAAGTGCAAACCGCCGCTAAAGAAGTTTTCACTTCAAAAATTGTTTATGAATGTTATTTCAATTTCCTTATACTATAGTGCTCTAGTATAAGCCCGTGGTTCGATTTATTACGGATATGTCCCTTCCACGTTGTAGGTAATACTTATCTAAGTTCTATAGTTTTGATTCGAACGAAAATAAGATAATTTCTATTACATCAAAATTCGTATCATACTCGATATGAAGTAGAGTACTTACTTATATAATAAGAGATAAGTACTTTATAGCTCTTTGTTTACGAGCTCGTTACTTAGGTGAACAAAGTGATTCTTCTCAGGATTTCATGTCAGCAGTGCCGATATGAAACCCTGAAAATTATGCTTTCGAAACCATACACCAAAAGTTAAAAAAAAAAACTAAAACCGGAGTCATCTTACACGTAGGTTTCTCAATGCAAACACTAAAAAAATAGTTGCTAGTAGCAAAAAATAGAGAAAATTGTGTCGTAGTAGTAAGTAGTTAAAATGTATTTTAATTTAGGGCCGCGCAACACTGGATTGGCATGCCATGGCATCAGAAGCGACGCGTCATTTCAAAACAAGCTTGTCAAGTTATTTAAGATGCATAACCGCTTGAACGCGGAGAGCCGGCCGGGGCGGGCGGGGGCTTGCCGCGGCCTTCCGCGCACTCCCTCGGAAAAGACACCCTCGGGCGGTTATGCATCTTATATAACTTGGCATAAAGCTTGTTTCAAAATGACGCATCGCTTCCGATGCCATGCCATGCCAATCCAGTGTAGCGCTGCCTTTATAGTTGTAATTTGGAACTTGCAACTACATGGTTCCGCTAATAAGAACAAGATTTTGGTATCTATTAACCAAATCGCAAGTAGCAAAACTGGTTCAGATATTTCTTTTTCTCAGTGCATTCTGTAGCTAAGCGTGGCCTTTGGTTCTTGTGACCCTCGGCTCTCTACATGTAAGAGATGAATAGATGAAAGTAGATGTATTGTTATCTCATCCTGATATTGTTTTTAGTACTTTAAGTATATTTTTAAGCTATTGCATAGCTTCTATCGCGGGCCTTGAGCGCGGGGACCGAATCCAGAAATTCCGTAACGAAAAAACCTCACGCTCCCCACTCCGCCTACCATGTAGGTTGCCGCTTCGTCTCCGTCGTCCGTTTGCGACGTTGCCGTCCTTCCTTGTTTGCAATAGCTTTACCGCGGCAGTCCCCGAGTGCCACACGTCTTTTTTTCTCTTTTCTTTCTTATTTAATAAAACGGTTAGTTTATAAGAGCTTAAATTTGTTGCTTATCGGCGCAGCCTCGCGAGGACTAAAATTATGTATAAGTACTTTGTTAGTAATGCGCATCACGCTTCGTCAACATTTTCACAGTTAGTAATCCGCAACATGCTTCGTCAAATTTATTAATCTAACGAGACCACCCCTTATCGTCCCTAGCCCAAATGTTCCCATGATTCTGGCGGCATTACCGCTCTGTATGACAAGGAAAATTATTTGAGCCAGATAAGATAAGGAGAGTCTATCATTTGTCCGTTCAGATATTCTGTCATTTATAAATGTCCTCGCCTCAGTTCCCCAAACAACAAAGTACTTTGTTAAATATTGTTTTAGATGTAGGTACCTAACTTGTTTATTAATATACCTGAATGAATTGAAATAAACACATGGTAATGAATCTGTCTTATATTTAACAGGTTCACATTCAACAATGAACAAATAATTTATTTTATAATACAATACATTGTTCACATAAAACAAAAAATCAGCATAAGCATTTTATTTCCCATAACCGTATACATGGTGATTGACTAGATTTTATTCAGTTTACAGACTAAGCGACTATCGGGCAACTCCTGCGCAACTCTTTAGTAGAATATAAGAACAAATAATAAGTATTCTTAGTTATAATATAATGTAAGTAATTATTTCATTGTAATAGAACATTTTATATTGGATGAATTTTTCTTTCTCGAAAGATTGTTACATTCCAATTGTTTAAGAAAAATGATTATTTAGGTAAGTGTTCCAATAATTAAATTGAAGACGGTAAGAATTGAACAAATTTACAAATAAGTAATGGAAATCTATAATCTAACAATGATATTTATCTTTTTACTAAATCTATAAAGACCATTAATATTTAAAACAATACCTATGTAGAATAATGTAGGTATTTATTTACTAGAAAATGTCTGAAAATTAATGTAAAAAGTTCCATTACAATTTCATATGAAATGGCACAGCATTTACCCTATATTCTATCTATATATTACAAGCTATTGCCAATTGCAACCCAGCCTTACAATTGACTAGTATACAGTATATCTATGTATTTAGAGTATTAAATTAAAACAATAACAAACATTAAATTCTTGTACAAATCAACATTTATAAAATTAAGCGGAAAATAACGTCAGTCCATTCTGGTTTTTATACTGTAATGTTCATTTCTTTTCAGATGCTTCTCTCTGAAAAGAAAAAAAAAACATTTTAACTAAGTATACAATTGATGATGCCGCTCTTGATCGGTCATTTTGGAAATCTTTGGGTGAGGCCTATGTCCAGCAGTGGACGTTATGCAGCTGAAATGATGATGATGAAGTATACAATTTAAACTGACGTAAGATTAAAATACACGTTATTAATACTACTGCTAGACCACGAAAGTGTTTTTTAATAAATATAAGTAAGTAAAGTAAGTTAAAAACACTTTATTGCACCAAAACACACGAAAATAACATTTAAATATAAATATAGTTAACATACATGAAGCTTTTCTTCGCACACTAGCCAAAGTGGTCGTTTTGCGCAAATATGCGTAAAAAAGCTTCACGTACTCACTTTAAACTCTAAACAATAGTTCATAAAATCGTTTGAAAGGTAATCTGGGGCTTGATCAAGACAATATATCAAAAATATATCTCCGTTTCTTTTTAGATCATTCATTTCATTATCAGGTCTTTCTGCCTCCACTGCAGGAGCACGACCCTCTCTGTACTACCAGAGCCATACTTGGCCAGAGCAGCCACAGGTTGGCCTACACTCTCCACGCTGGCCAAACGGGTTGGAGAGGATAAGATTTATTTAGCTTGTATTGCCTAAGTCGCCTTCTACGACATCCACGGGTAGATTTGGAGTGGCCCTATTCTACTCTGCCGGAAACCACACGGCTTCCTTTTAGATAATTTATTTCAAATGGCAGGGGCAGCTGGACCCCGAAAAATTCAGGTAGCTACTAGCTTAATACTTAAGTTCTTACCATAATTTGCCACAGCTTAATCTTGGAAAGCAGCTCGTCATCTAACATAGGTTTGGCTTCAACTGTCCTCCTTGGCGAGTTTTCTGCTGGCACATCCTCACTTGCACTGAAATGTTTGCATACATATTGTTACTTTACTGCAATATATTTAAAAAGTAACAAGTTTGTTTGCTAGGTTAATTAAAATTCCCCGACTTTCAAAAACGTCATCTTATGATGAAAAGCGGAACTATAAATTCCAATTGATAATAGATGAAAAGTTTACGCTCCTTAAATTGGTACCCTATTCAAATCACTACATGTGTCTTATTTAGGCGTGCAGATTTTTTATGAATATAAGGTCTATTGTTTGTTTGTTTGTTTGTTTGTTTGTTAAATCTTTATTGTACATAAACACAAGACACAAAAATACAAGTTAGAAGTAAAAAACAGTACAAAGTTTACGGAAATATATATTTGATATCCATAGCGCCATCTGTTATTTACTAGGTAAATTAAAAAACCCGACTTTCAAGCGGTAACCTTCAATAAATTTTAAACAGCTGAATCGATTTTTATCAAACACAGCTAAGAACCACCGCAAGGGAACTTGCTTTCACGTAAAAAACCGCATCGAAATTGTTTCGTCCGTTCGAGAGCTCTGAAGATACAGACAGACACACATTAGCGTCAAACTTTTAACACCTCTATATTTTGTCGAGGGTAAAAAAGAAGAACGCCTTTTTCCAACATGCTAAAAGGTCTGTTTATATATACATAGTTACATAAGTACCTATTGCAAGTAATTTTTCTTTAGGTTAAACTGAAAACTTTCCAGGAATAAATTTGCTGATTTTTTTTATGATGTGCCGCGTCAATTTTTTTATATTTATCTTGATTTTATAATTATATTGACGGCTTATTATTGCTTGGTACATGTAAAAAACTCTAGGTCAATTAATGGTTTTCTTACCGGTGTAATTTTATTTATTTGCCGAAGTTCGTTTTTCTTTTTGGCGACTGCTGATATCTTAGATCGTAGAATTGTATGCACTTTTCGTGTCTTAGATAGATATGTACCTACCTACTCCATCTTTTGGTAAAAGTCCTCCTACAAGAAAACTAACTCGCGGAACTTTCGTGAAAAGTCAGCTCCATCTATCGAAATTACCCTAAGACACAACAATAAGTGGCGCCATCTCTGGGCATTTTCATCAAACAAGGAAACCTGTTTGCGAAAACTGAAACCAACCTCCTTCTAGAGCTAGCGCCATCTATTCGAATTTTCAAAAAACAAATGCTTACGTCAGTTTGTCGGTGGCGGGCGAGTCGTCTGGTACTTCAACTTGGTAGATGGCGTCAGTTTCGTCATTCCTGGATATTTGCCGTGCAGAGTTCTGAAAATAAGATAACGTAATTGAGCAGGTGTAAAATTAATAAATATGTAAAGATACCTACCCAACCTATATCACACAGGTTGAGTTTCCCCAAAGTAAGTTTTATGATTAAAATACCTATTATGTTATTATAATGTAATAAATACAGATTAGATACATACTAAAATGAGTACATAAATCAAAAATTAACCAAACTATCTATATACATACAGGGTTTCTTTTTAAATACCAGCAACATTTTTGAAGTAAGTTTAGTCTGTCTGTGAATCTACATTCCATATTTTTTTATCGATGAACTGAAAAATAGGCTTCCTTTACAAATCACCGCTCAACCAAATAGATTTTTAGAGGAAGAATTTTTTCGTCGATTATATATATCTTTTTACAGAAAATAGTAAGTATATAGCATAAGTATCATGAACTGAACTTACTTTAAATATGTTGCTGATGTTTAAATCCTACCCTGTACTAGATAAAAAGATGAAGCTTAGATAAATTCTTTAAAAAAGTTTAGTTACTAAACGCACATAGAATGCCAAAAATATTTCGTGTCACCTCCACGATTAATCCTAAAAGCAAAACTATAATTATCAAGTATTTATTCTATGATGATACGAGTGTTAACCATGGAATCCAACACTCCAATATTATGTCGTCTAGATAAACTAAAAAGGCTCTTACAAAATAACTCACAAGTTCATTATTCGAGGAAACCATGCGACGCAGCATCCTGGTGAGGTACCAGTCCGGAGCGCTCACTGGGGGCCGGCCGGACCTCTTGCCGTGGGCTGAAACAGAATCCATTGTAAAATAACCGGCCAAGTGCGAGTCGGACTCGCGAAGGGTTGACTGACAGACCTGACTTACGAAGTTATTTGGTACTCTAATATATTTTGCTATGTTTTCAGTAACTCGTTGATTGTTTCAACTAAGTACTTAATTATAAAATGTAACGAAAAGGTGATCATCCTAGTGAGTTAGTGATCGCCGTGGGTCACTACTGTTTCAAAATAATTTATATTCTAGCACTACTACATATATTTAGCATCGTTGAGTTAGTATCCCATAACACAAGTCTGGAATCTGGAACTTACATTGGGGATAGCTCAATCTGTAATATATACGATGAATTTTCATTGGTTTTGGAAAAAAAATCGTATAGTAAATTAATTCTTCTATCCATATACCGATATACGTAATCCAAATTTGTGCATGACATAAGATAAAAAAGTTACGAAAATGATTTTCGATCGAGACCACGTAGTTACGCCCGGCCAAAACAGCCGCGTGAGTTCGATGAACTTAGCCGGCCGGCCGGCGTATATCCAAAATCTGTGATGGTTCAACACCGCCCGTAGTTGACAGTTCACAGATATTGTGCATAACTGCGCGCTGAAATCCCATACAAAATCTGTTTCGGATCAACACTGCCACTTATTTTAGCCGACTTGCAAAAAATTTGGTTTTGTTATTCATTCCATTACATATTCTTCCACCTACACGCATTCACTATAGAAAAAACCAAAGGTTTGTAGACTGATATGTAAGTAATGTTCTTAATAAG
This sequence comes from Acrobasis consociella, assembly GCA_963555685.1. NCBI lineage: Eukaryota > Metazoa > Arthropoda > Insecta > Lepidoptera > Pyralidae > Acrobasis > Acrobasis consociella. Next base: position 3,036,616 of record OY743116.1, read on the forward strand.
TATTTAAGTAGATGCATCGTTACTCAAAATATTGTCAAGTTGTAGTGGAGTTTATATGTATACATATTAATAGGTACAAAAATATTACTATACAAACAACTCCGAAAGATATCAGTTATGTAAGCTATTTAATTGTGTCCATTTTAATTTTCGGAAAAGAGTCATTGCGTGACATAGTTTTGTTGAATCTTCCAAGCAATCGTAAATGCAAAATATGTGCGCATTCAACGCGATTTAGGTATTACGAGCTGAGCCGCAACATACTTAGTAGGTGAAACTCAAAAAACTAGGAATAAATGACCTGAGCTGAATTTTGCTCGCGTTAGAATGAGATAGACGTATTGCGCAATACTAATGCTTTTTCATCTATGTGCGGTGTGACAAATTGCTTGCATAGTGAACTGTGACCTTGACGCGTGCTATTATTTACAAATTAAAACTCGTAATAGTTAATTAATTATCTTATGTCTTCTATAGCGGCGAACCACAATACCCCCTTGAGATGACGTTTCTACATTTTACATTAGTAGTAGATATCTTTTTCACACCTAATTACCTTTACAATATACTTTTTATTAAGTACAAATAATTTAAGAGTTTAAGTACAAATATTTAATCCTTTCAGTCCATCATTTCGAAAAACTTTTCCCAATAAATGCATTTCAAAATACGAAATACTTAATTGCATTTTCGTAGTAACGATATCACGTGACTATTGGGAAAAATTGTTCAATGACTGAATCACTCCTTAAAATATTTGTACGTAATAAAAAAGGAACATTGTAATAAACGATAAGGAATAGATACTAGAGTTTGGCTGAAGTTAAACCGTAACAGATATTGTACGCTTCAAATAAATAAACGCTTATACAATGAGTCTAGAACATGTTGCGGCTCAACTCGTACTGCGTTGGCTCGTAACAGATTCTGGATATACGCGGCCGGCCGGCGGCGGTAATACTAGTTGATCTCACGATTTTACTTTCGAGTATTTTCAAAATATTTTGAATTTTTATTTTGTCAAGCTAATTAGGTCTTACTAACGATCCTTATGAAGTGGCCTTCGGCTTCAAACCCAATAAAAAATCACCCTGTATAACGACCTCCGTGGCGTAGTTGTCACCATGCTAGTCCGCCACCCAATGCCCCGGGTTCGAACCCCGGTAAGGGCAAGTTGGAAAATGGCTTTTTCAAATTGTCTTGGGTCTTTGATGTTTATCTATATGTGTATTTGTTATAAAATATACTATCGTTGAGTTAGTATCCCATAAAACAAGTCTCGAACTTACTTTGGGGCTAGCTCAATCGGTGTGATTCATATATATATACACTGGTAATAATGTCAAAGAAAAAAATCAATTAAACTAAATTAATTGAATCTTAATTACTCTCGTTCTTAGTTGAAAAGCTCCTCAGTTTACTTAAAGTTCAAGTCAGCGATAAATTACTTACACTATTATTTCTGAGAACATGACACGCGATCGGCATCTTGTAACTTGTTTCTAATGTTTCTATACACTAGTTCGTAGCTTTGTGTAACTTTTGTACTAAGTCACTCGCCATCATTCATATTCATTTGATAGTAAATTTAATGCGTGGTTTAGCAAAGGGTTTCTTTTAATATTTAAGAGATAGTTAGTATTTCTTACAAAGGGGAAAAGAAGAATGATTCAGCGGCTTCTCTTCTATACTAAAAGTGGGGTTAGGTAAAAATCTGAACTATGTGAATACGCCTGTGCACTCAGCGACTCTACTCTAATTAGCTTTTTCCATCTTCATGCAAGAGGTTCTAACCAAAGGCTCTATCTACCCCGTCATGGATGAAGATATGATAGTGTTTAGTACTAGGACACATGACGGCTCGAAAAAAGTGAAAAGGTAACATATTTTAGCTATTTATAGCATTTTTAATTTGATAAATGTGAAAGTATTTTATTTTTCGTTTGTTTCTTAGGTCAAAATGATCTTGCGTCAATTTATCCCGATATTTAATTCGCAGGTGTAGAAAGAAGTTGGCTAGAATTATACTTTATATATGTGTTTTAGAAAACGTTTAAGTTTAATTATGATTTTTAATCTACTGGTGTTGTTTATTGTTTTTTCTATCCAGGCATTTATAAAAATTGTATATTTCAGTTATACTTATATAAAGAACACTGTTGCACAAAAATATGTGCACTCCTTTAAGCATACTTTCGAGTGCAGAATATGCGTGTATGTAAAAATTATACTTTATCAGAAATAAGTTATACTAATCAATATTATGATCTAAAGACCATACTGTTCAAAGATCTATCATGTTTTTTTTTTTTGGACAAATTACACAGATTGAGCTAGCCCCAAAGTAAGTTCGAGACTTGTGTTATGGGATACTAACTCAACGATACTATATTTTATAACAAATACATATATAGATAAACATCCAAGACCCAGGACAATTTCAAAAAGGCCATTTTCCAACTTGCCCTGACCGGGAATCGGACCCGGGAGCTCTGGGTGGCGGACTAGCATGTAGACCATACTTTACGAAGATCTATCATGTCAACACTTATAACTCAAAAGATAAGCATATCTGCCAAATGTATGTATACTGTATAGGTAGTATCACTTCTTAATTTTAATTAAAACAGTAACGTTGACTGAAATTGTCAGCTGAGACGTTGATTTATTACAAAACAGGATTTGCTGGTTAATTGAGCATTATTAGTTTGTCTTTAGAGCCTACACGGAGTAAAACAAGATACTTACGTGAATTTTCATAGAATTTAGATTGACTTTGTATAATTTACACAAATCAGGGTGACTTTTTTACTATCTAAGTATTTGGAGCAAGATCAGTTCATAATAGAAGGGCGTGTAGAGTGGCAAGAAAATATATGATTGAAACCATGGTATAATAATATACTGCGCCAGGTATGGCATTCCGACATATAGTGGTCACGTGGGTGACACGAGCCTTCGTCACCGCCCCAGTGTTACCGGTGCTGTAAAATCAAACACCCCAACTTTCATTATTCACGTATATCTGAATCGGATTAAACCATGTCCATTTTTACAAATAACCTATTTATGAAAAAATAAGTTAGACTTGTTAATGAATAACAAGTATAACCTAATTTTTTATGCATTAAAATATTTATTGTCATGAATAATGGCAGGTAAACGTTCCCTAAATCTTAACTTAGTCACATTAAAGTGGCAACTCTGTGGTGACGTAGGCTCGTGTCACTGCCGGAATAGCAGACCTGTTTTTTTGGATCATAATTGAAACCGACTAAGTGAGAGTAAAAAAGTGGCAACTGTAACAGAAAAGTAGGAAGCAAAAGACTTTCCTACATTTCGTTCAAATTTTACGTCTAACTCTTTTATTATTCCAGCTACGCGACTTTGGAATGCCATACCCGAAGACGTCAAAAGTATATCAGATCCAGAAAAAAGTCCACACGCACCTTTTTGTTAGTTTGCTGCAATAGTAATTATCTTAATTGTTTTATATTATGTGTTTATGTATGTATATTAATGTATGAGGATGTACATATTAATATTATATATGTAAGATCTATATGTATGTTTATAATAGAGGTATAGTGTATCTTTAAGCGGATATCACTAGTAAATTTATTTCTGTTTTCCTAAAGCTGACTGATAGATAATGCATTAGCATTAAGTCCACCTTTTGTAGCATTAGAGTCAATAAAGATTTAATAAATAAATAAGATTAGGATAATGGAAAATTCATAAAATAGATAATAGAAATAGAAATAGATTAGGAAGAAAGCCATGTTATTTTGAAGGTTACTGGGTACAGAAGCAGAGGAAGGCTACTGAAAAAGTAAGTAAAAATAAGGCTAACGTTTAAAAAACGAATAATCGACTATGGGCGCTATTTAAAGCACATGTTCATAGTTTTAAAATGTGTAATTTAGACCTTTCATTTGATAGCACTCGATTATTAAACAAAAAAAAATCTTTTTGACTCGTACTTTTTTGTGTGTAACATTCGTTATCATATATTTTTTTTATCCATTGCATGCGTCACTTATGCAGCATAATGTGGGTACGAATGCACCCGCAGAGGCTTCATCAGAAGTGAATATTTCTAGCCAGGGCGTTTCTAACGTGCATCATACATCGACTGAAGGAGATTCGATCACTTATGACAGATTTGGTTGTCTTTTGGATCAGAAACTTGAAAGTATGAAAGTATCAATTACGCGTGACCTGACAAAACTAATACAAAAAGAGGTCTCCGCTGCCGTAGAATCACTCAAGCAGGAGTTTACCAAAACGACCGACTTTCTTGAGGAGGAGCAAAAGGATTTAAGGAGTGAAATTCAGTTAGCAGACAAAAAAATAAAAAAGTTAGATGTTGAGAACCAAAAATTAAAAGATAACACGGCAGAGCTTGAGAGTCGACTAGAGAAGATGGAAAAGATTTCAAGAAGTCGAAATGTAGAAATTCACTGTGTTCCGCAGCAGAAAAATGAAAGTTTAATTCATCTCACAAAAAAACTGTGTGACTTAATTGGATTTTGTGCTCCTGAATCGGATATAGCCTCAGTTCGAAGAGTGGCCAAACTGAACCCGGCATCTAATCGCCCAAGATCTATCCTTCTTACCCTTACATCCGAACGCCAACGAGACAACTTTATCTCTGCTTTCAAGCGTTATAATAAAAAAAATCCTGAGAACGGATTAAACTCTAATGACTTGAATATTCCTGGCGAGAAGCAGTTAATTTACGTCTCTGAACACCTATCTTCTCAATGCAAAGAGTTACATGCGTCAGCAAGACAGGCGGCGAAAGAGAAAAAGTATAAGTTTGTTTGGGTGAAGTATGGTAGAATTTACGTTAGAAAAGATGAAAGTAGCGGGGCGGTTTATATAAAAGATACTAGCTGCCTAAGTAAAATTGTTTAACTTTTAAATATTGTTTATAATAGTAGTTTTGTACTTATTTCACTTTTTTTTATGGATTTATACTATCAAAATGTCAATAGGATAAGATCCAAAACTAAACAGATACATTTAAATATTTTGAATAGTAATTTTGATATAATATGTCTCACTGAAACTAATTTGAATGCAGGGTTTTTTGATAATGAAATTGTTGATAGCAGGTACTCTGTATATCGCAGAGACCGTTCGTCAACGGACTCAAAAAAAAACTGATGGTGGTGGGATTCTTATCGCAGTAAAAAAATATTTTAATGTCGTTAGGTTGAAGTCGTGGGAGAGCTCATTTGAGGACATCTGGCTATGTGTATCGCCTAACAAATCAAGTAATTTTAAACTATATCTTTGTCTGTGTTACTTACCACCTGACATGTCTCTTGTGCACTTGAAATTGTTTTATGAACATTTACAAAAGAATATATCATTGATTGACAACAAGGATATTGCGTTTATTTTGGGTGATTTTAACACACCTGCCTTACAGTGGTCAAGTTCCTCACCAAATAGCCAAATAATGATACCAAGCCCGATATCTGACAATAATAAAGCCAGATTGTTATTGGACACAATGTCTTTTGGGTATCTGAATCAATTTAATTATGTTTTAAATAGCAACCATCGTCTATTAGACCTTGTATTTTGTAATAAAAATTGCGTAGAATTAACTGAAACAGAACCTATCTCACGTATAGACTCTCGTTACCATCCTCCTCTTTCTATAAAAATAAAAGATATTTTTGATGATTCCAGAAATCAAACGAAACCTATCAATCAAAAAAGACCTAACTTTAACAAATGTAACTACGAAGCTATAAAGTCTGAGCTGGCAAAGGTAAATTGGACTAATCTTTTAGGGTCGCAAAAAGATGTAAACGTCGCAACTGATATTTTCTATAATAATCTAAACGATATTATTATGAAACATACTCCTTTGGTCCGAGAACGTACAGATAACTTCCCTATTTGGTTTACTCCCGCATTAAAACGTTGCATAAAAGAGAAGCTTAAATACCATAAGAGGTATAAGAAGTATGGTAACCCTAGGGATTACGATACTTTCTCGCTCCTGCGTGCTAGGTCCAAAGTATTACTTAAAGATAATTACGACTCATTTGTTAGTTCTACTGAGAAATGTATTAATGAAAATGTTAAATCTTTTTGGAGCTTCATTAATAATAAAAAAGGAGGAAAATGTCTACCGCGTGTCATGAGTTTGGGTGGGAGGACCGTAACGGGTGGCCAAGATATTTGTAACCTCTTTGCCGAATATTTTGGTTCAGTGTATGAGGACTATCCTAAAACTAATGACATTGATAGTGGTGAGGTGAGTTGTGACCATCTTTCTTGCATTGTTGTAAGCCAATACGATATAATTAAAAAAATAAACAAACTGGACCCAAATAAAGGTGCAGGTCCAGATGGCTTACCTCCTAGGTTCATTAAAAACTGTGCAAAGGAATTGGTGGTTCCTTTGCAAATTCTTTTCAACCTGTCTCTGGAAACAGGCATCTTCCCTGAGATATGGAAAATAGCGCATGTGGTTCCTGTGCATAAGTCTGGAGATTCAAATTGCTGCGAGAACTACAGACCCATCAGCATTCTTTCCTGCATAGCCAAGATTTTGGAATCTATTGTATACGATCATATTTACAGTCTAGTTAAACCTTTTCTGTCTGAAAATCAACACGGTTTTGTAGCAGCTAAATCCACTGTGTCAAATCTTCTTGAATATAAAAATTATATTTGCTCTGTATTTGCTCGAAGTGGACAGGTTGATTCTATCTACACGGATTTTAAAAAGGCATTTGATAAACTCGACCAGAACAAAATTTCTTCAAAATTAAAAGCATTTGGCGTGCATGGAAGTTTGCTGCGTTGGACTCAATCTTATCTATTAAAGCGTAGTCAGTTGGTAGCACTTAAGGGATATAAATCTTTACCAATCACTGTAAGCTCTGGCATTCCGCAGGGATCACATTTGGGGCCATTATTCTTCGTCATATTTATAAACGACTTGGCAGAAAAACTGTCATGTCAATGTCTGCTTTATGCAGATGATCTCAAAGTGTTTAATCGGATTGAAACTGTCGATGACTGTATGGCACTTCAAAATGATCTAAATTTAATTTCTGATTGGTGTAGGTTCAATAATATGTCCCTTAACATTGATAAATGTTTTTGCATCACATTCACCAATAAGCGCAACCGAATTAATTTTCAGTATAAGATTGGCGATCACATACTAGAACGTAAATCCGTAGTTAAAGACCTTGGGATTATATTTGATGAGAAGCTAACGTTCCGTGATCACTACCAATGTATAGTAAATAAGGCAAATCAGCTGCTTGGCTTCGTTTATAGATCAACTATAGATTTTAAAAAAGCAACAAGCTTTATCTGTTTATACAATAGTCTCGTAAGAACTACATTGGAGTATGGGTCTGTGGTGTGGTCTCCATACTATAAAGTGCACTCCGAAAATATTGAAAGTGTGCAGAAAAGAGCACTGAGGCTTCTTTGTTATAGAACTGGACATGGGAGATCCATGCCGTCGTATGAAGAAAGGCTTGATAGATTCTGTATTGCTAGGCTTGATACACGAAGAAAGCAACAAGATTTATTAATTTTACATAAAATTGTACATTCAACTATAGATTCTCCTCGTTTGCTGTTTTCTCTTAATTTCAGTGTCAGAATTAATTTGCGTCACCCTGTACCCTTTTGTTTAAATGTTTATATTAATCACACCTCTTTTTATAATCCAGTTGTAAGAATGTGTAGGTTGTATAATGAAATCATGGAGTCAGATGGCATAAATAGTTTAGACCTTTTTGAGTCTAAACTCAGTAGATTTAAAAAACAAGTAAAAAGTGTCCTCCAATGAGTTCTATCGGTCAAGGTTTCAATCAAAGTACAAATATACTTATTTGTACTTTGATTGAAATACACTTATTACTGATCTGGTCGGTAATGCCGGCTAGTCCCAGCTTAATTTGATTAATAACAAGTAAGTTAACAATATTAGTGTAAATAGTAATAATTTAGATCTTTGTTTTATGTCTAATATTTAGTAGTGCTTAACCTGTAAACATGTAATGCATTCACGTTTTTGGTTAATGATCTAGATTAGTTCCTATATATTTTGTAAAATTTTATGAAATTGTATGTGATTGTTAACTGTTGTGTTTGCTGAATAAATAAAAAAAAAAAAAAAAATATATAAAGCGCCTATGTCAACTGAACAATAATGACAAACGATTGACATCTCAACACACATAGGTATCCACATACATACATACTAACATATATAGACTGTTAAAATCTTTTCTCTTCTTCTTGGCTTCGCAATAGTCATAGGAAAAGAGCACATGATGCCCCGACCCGACCCCACGTAGTGTAAGACAAGTTGAAGAAGATAATTTGCAATTAGTCCAGATTGTTTTTATCAAGGCAAAGAGTTTATAGACTACAAACCCAACAGTGAAATTATGAGTAAATAAATATATAGGGACAAATTACACTGATTGAGCTAGCCCCAAAGCAAGTTTGAAATTTGTATTATGGGATACTAACTCAACGATACTATACTTTATAACAAATACATATAAAAATAAACATCCAAGACACAGAATAATTAGAAAAAGGTTATTTTTCAATTTGCCCTGACCGGGGTTCGAACCTGAAACTTCTGGGCGGACTAGCATGGTACCACTACGCCACGGACGTTGTCACATGAGTATTATGACACACACATACTTGAATATACTATCATTGAAATTATTATAGGTGATAAAAGGATTCACGCCATAAATGGGGCATGCCTGTAATAATAATTATCCTATGATATGAACCGCAATGAAAATATGTTTTATGATAATGCAATATCAATCGTGTTATTATTAAAACAGAAATGTTTTAGGGCAAAAATTAGACATATGTTTATTTAAAAACATTATTTAAATAGGTACAAAAATATGTATTGGCCTAAATTGACTGCTTTATGAGAGCTGAAGTAAAGAATTCATTCAGACTTAGTAATTCCAAATTATTAAAAAATCATAGAAATCATATAAAGCGCATCGAAGTTTTCTAGAAGCTTAGTGTGCAGGTTTCCTCACTATGTTTTTCTTCACCGGAAGCAAGTGGTGATAGTTGAAAATTTGTATTTCTTTACTTGGCTTCACAAACATTTTAGCAGGCGGATTTAAGGCCCAGGACTTTTTCTACCAGTCAACCTACAGTGATGCCGAAAAAAGCTAATATTGGACGACATGGCACATTCAAATTTATTCTTCAAGAAGAAGATTGAAGAACGAGGAACTATGAGATGGGGTATCACCCTAAAAAGTGAACTGTTTTTTATGATCATCATCATCATCATTTCAGGCACATAACATCCACTGCTGGAGACAGGCCTCTCCCAAAAATTTCCGAAATGACCGATCCAGAGCTTGCATCCAGCACCTTCCAGCGACCTTGGTCAGGTCGTCAGACCACCTTGTGGGTGGCTCCTACGCTTCGTTTGCCAGTACGTGGTCGCAATTTGAGAACCTTTTTACCCCATCGGCCATCGGGTATATTTATTTTTATGATACACCTGAGTTGAATAAATGCTCGTACGTTAACTACAAACTCTAAAGATTCAAGTTTCACAGGCAAACTGCTAAAATGTAAACCGTTAGACAAACACCGCTTCAAGTGATGAGAAAGTATCCATACCCTCAGTATCATTAAAAGTACTTTAGTATCATTAAGTTATCATTGCAATAAGTAAGGCATTATTGCTGATCTAGTAACGTAATAAAGCGGGCCATAAGCCGGGATTAAAATGACGCCAATATTAACGATAGTCGGCGCCAATAACGGAAAGGTATGGGAAGACCGAATCGGCTATTTTTATACTTGACTATATACGTCGCTTCAACTTTACTTTACATAAAATATTACAAGTTGGCTTGCCACACTTGCACCCCTGTTTCAATTTCTCAACATGTCCCAAAAGCAAACTGGTAGATAATGCATTAGCATTAAGTTTGACCCATTGTAATCAATCCATCATAAGATTGTGTGCAACAAACTTAAATAAATAAATAAAACTTATCAAATATAAGACGAGCAACAGTAAAGATACGATGCCCCCATTTGAAATAAATTATTTAGCCAAAGTTCGCAAATGTGTAGAAAAGCTTCACGTTCTCACTTTAAACTGTAAACAGTAGTTCATAAAATACTGCTGCTAAAACTGTAGACAGTAGGGCATAAAATACTGCTGCTAAAACGGTAAACAGTAGGGTATAAAATACTGCTGCTAAAACTGTAAACAGTAGGGCATAAAATACTGCTGCTAAAACTGTAGACAGTAGGTCATAAAATACTGCTGCCAAAACTGTAAACAGTAGGGCATTAAATACTGCTGCTAAAACTGTAAACAGTAGGGCATAAAATACTGCTGCTAAAACTGTAAACAGTAGGGCATAAAATACTGCTGCTAAAACTGTAGACAGTAGGGCATAATTTGACTGCCTCCGTAGTCCAGTGGTCAAGACATTCGTCTTGTGATCCGGAGGCCATGGGTTCGAATTATACTGAGAAGCATAGGTACTTTATGAAAAGTTGTTTACATGTCTGATTAGGATATTGCAGGTTTGAAGCACCTGATTATCCGAAATGAAAGATGATTCTGTGTTTTGGAAGGCACGTATAAACTGTGGTTCCCAAACGCCATCTCTCGTTCAATCATCAAACTACCCAAAGATTGGCTATGGTTTACCCTTTGTGTTGCGGAGGTCAGACGGCAGTCGCTCTGTGTAAAAACCAGTAGCTTCGTCAAATCACCTAGGTTAGGTAGCGGACCTCGGACTCGGACGCGTTACTGCTAAGGATGCAACTGGGAAAATATGCTCGGATAACGGTGATGATGCGTAGTTCATAAAAAAAGGTTTGTAAGGTTATCTAAACTAAATTTTAAATAATATGTCCGTTTCCTTTCAAATAGTTTAATTTAAATGAGGGCAAAACTCAAGTATCCCCTTGATATGAGGTGGTCTAAACCAAAACTTGTCTAATTCCTATGTCGGTAAGTGCAAGTAGGTATTTATTTATTTTATTTATTTAACTTTATTACATGAAATGTAAACGGCGGATTTAAGAGGCCGTAGGCCTTTTCTACCAGTCAACCTACAGGTGGTGTTGACATGCGAAGTTTCGGAAATATGTGCAAAACCTTTAATATTAAAACTCAAAACACTTACTTACAAATTATAACACAATACAAACCTACGTACATACCTATGATAACACACGAACATATACTTAAATATATTGTTAATAAATTCTACATATACTACAATATGTACATAACTACACATACTACACATACAAACATTTACATATATACATACATATATATATTATAGATATAAATATTAAATAAATATTTTCTATCCGTCTGACAGTTTGTGCAGATAATGATCACGCACGGCTTTATTGAACGCGAGGCGACTGCAAGATTTGCGAATATCTACTGGGTGGGCATTCCAGAGCTGTACGGCTGTAGCAGTGAAAGAATGACGGAAAAACCCACTCCGATAATTTGGTATTTCAAGGAGAAGGATATTGGACGAGCGAAGCTCTCTGTTGTGGGTGATACCCAGAAAAGTAAATCTAGATTTCAGATATAACGGAGTTTTTGGGTCAAAGAGAATCGAGAAAAGCGTACACAGAATGTGTACACAGAGTATGTATATAGTTTGTGGGAAAATCCGCTACATATTTCATGCCGCAGCATTCAAATTCAAATATTTGTTGAGTGCAATATGAATGGTAAGATGGAACACTCAAAAATATAGTCTTATTTGCGGAAATGCTACAGGTATCTCACACAGAAAGTGCTCCATAGAGTTTATGAATAGCTTTAATGCATATTCGTTTATGTTACTATGTTTTATTGTGATTTGTAACTACAACTACAAGTGCTTCGACCTATGATCATCTGGAGCGTAGGCCCATAATAAACGTGACAACCTGACCATTTGGACAGCTTTGGACAAAAATGACAAATTGTCGCGATAAGTGTCGTTTAATAAAAATGACAATTAAGTCTAAATTTGTTGTGTATTGTAGTGAGTAGTTTTTAAATCTTTATTTTAGTTTTTAAGAAAATTTGATGTGTATATATCATTTTTTTTTCGTCTTCGATTTTTTCTAGTCCAAATATGACTGTTGAAATACTGACAAAATTGTAAGTCATAAACTTGTTTCATAAAAATGACAATTGTCAGATTATACCTGTCGAGTCTCTAAGCAAAAATTATCTGACTTATTTGTCATAGTAATCGACAAATTACTATGACAAATAAGTCAGATAATTGTCGTAAATAACGTTCTGTGTGACTTTATATTTAATGGCTTTAAAATATTATATGCCTTGATCGTCGAGCGTAAGACACTTATAATGTGCTTGCCAACTATTACATACATACAAACAAACATATTACCGCGCCTGTTTCCCACAGAAATAGGCAGAGATTATGGACCTCCACTTGCTACGCTCCTGACAGATCTCTTTCGCTTCATCTATCGTTATAATTCTCTTTGCATGCCCGCCGGGCGCGGGTACTTCTACCTCTCTTTTTTAGGGTTCAGTACCCAAATGGTACCCACGGGACCCAAAATGAAGACAAAAATAGGTTAATTTACAAAATATGACGAAATTACTTTCCTTTACTTTATTATGTTAAATTTTTTTAATTTAGATTTAATTAATTTAAGTCTTTTAATTTCATTTAATTTAATAGTAAATAATGGTAGTAATAAAGCTTTTCATCTCGATTGTAAAAAATAAAACATTAATGTAAGTAAATTGTCAATTAATAATTATGGTCAAAATAATAATAATTCATTTTATTAAAACTAAAAATAAAAAATAAGCTTACTACTTACATTACAACTATTCCATAAACTCTTCTAGACTATAAAACATTTTTTTAAAGGTAGTTTTTAGGTATCTCAAAAAAACTGTACATTTTTATTGTATTGTAACCACTTCCACAGATCATTAATATAACGCAAATAAATCAATAAAACGCCCTGTATATCTACTTATAAACTAAATTTATATACCTAAATATAACGTCAAAGATAAAATATAATCCAGCTTTCTAAAATAGCTAGAAATCCTTGGAAAACTTTATAAGTACACACATTTCCCTATCTTTGTTTTACAAAAGAATGCGCAATATTTTGACACTTATCGAAGTAACAAAGTCATTCCCTGAATCGATTCGGATGTAGTGCGTTCGATGAAAAACATAAGGCACCGAGATGAAAATGTACTGTTGTGATAGATAACTATTGTTTATTTGTTTGTTTATAAAGCTTTATTGTACATAAGAAAGAACAAATCAGATATAAATCAGAAAGTAAACATACAGCGGCGGACTTATCCCGTATAGGGACTATTTATTACATTTATGAAGTCAATTGCCAACTTATAATAAATATATGTAAACGGACATTTTGGAAATCTTTGGACCAGCAGTGGGCGTTGTGCGGCTGAAATGATGATGATGATGATGAAACAGACAAATCACACAGACTGAGCTAACCTAGCCTCAAAGTAAGTTCGAGACTTGTGATATGGGATAATAACTCAACGATGCTATATTTTATAACAAATATATGTTTAGATAAACATCCAAGACCCAGGTCAACCTAAAAAAAAAAACATTTTCCACCTTGACCTGACCGGGGATCGAACCCCGGACTTCCAAAGTGACAATCTGCCATGATGACCACTAGGCCACAGAAGTCAAAATACCATTTGAAATAAATTATTTGAAAGAAAACGAAGATGTATACAATTTTATAGATATAGATATTTAAAATGTTGTCTTGATCAAGCCCTAAATAACCTTTAAATTATTTTATGAACTACTATTGTTTATAGTTTAATTAAGTGAGAACGTGAAGATTTTCTTTTTACATTAGCCAAAAGTGGTAGTTTACGCAAATATGCGTAGAAAAGCTTTACGTTTTTCTTTATTACATACATACATACTATCACGTCTTTATCCCTAATGGGGCAGACAGAGCATTTTGGGTCTTGCGGTTCTATGCAGAGCCCAGGGCCGCAAGAGCCAAAAGCCACTTTTAGTGTCATGGTGGGCGAGAAGATGGAAAAGCAATCAATTCAGTAATGGGTTGCTAGCCGCATCGCCTGTTAACATGATTTGCATTTTTGCCCATTCCCTCGATCGGCTTTTACGATCTGTGAAGATCGTGGGAAAAGAAGCAGCTGGTACATTCTAAGTTTTTTTTTATTTGTCCCAGACCAGCATGGGAGATTTTACTTTATTAAACTGTAAACAAAAGTAGTTCATAAAATAGTTTGTCAACAGTTTATAATATGGTTTGAAGAGTTATCTAGGGCTTGATGAAGATAACATTTTAAATAATATCTCCGTTTTCTTGCAAATAATTTATTTCAAATAAGGACAGCACTCACCCTGAAAATTCAGGTAGCCACTTAACGTCGTTTATCAATCAAGTATAAAATTAAAAAAATCAAAGACTCACCTCCCCAACACGAATGTCCGTAACTTAAACACGATCCTGAAATGTAAATTGAATTGAATTAGTAACATATTGATAAGTCATTTGAATTTAGTTTGATAGTTTTAGATCATACACATCCAAACTCCAGTATTATTCAGAACTCGATACGTCCTATCAAATTATAACAAGTAGGAACTGTGGATAAACCGCCCTTCATTGGGATTAAATAAATATCAAAACTATTGGTATATTAAACCATACGTCACAAGAAAAACAAGGCTGGATTTAACCAAACTTTTATTCTAAAAATAACGCTTACACTTAGACATGGTATAATAAAACAGGTATTCTCTTCCTGAGATGGAACTTGACTACGTCACAAAGTGTTGCCACTGATTAAATTTAAGGACTTTCTCAATTAGTTCATGAATATTAAATAAAATATTAAGTAACTTAGCTATTTAGTATCTTGCGATTCTCGCGTGATTCATCAATTCAATATTTTATAAATTCATATTATGGATTATTAATTCGAAATTGGTATATAAAGTTCAAAAATACATTGCGCTCGGGTAATTCAATTTCACACAGTGGCAACATATTAAACTGATGACGTAGTCAAGTTCCACCTACGTCATCAGCTGTCACGGGAAGAGAATACCTTATTTTATTATACCATGCTCTCAGACACTAATGTCAAACTTGTATGGAGTTTTGATATTACTAGAAAGTAGGAGTTATTCTTGGAATAAAAGTTTGATCGAATCCAGTTTAATGATTTAGGCACTTGAATGTACTTACCTACATAGTTAATTTTGAGTAACTTAAAAAGCTGAAAATGTCATAAGATTAGGTCATAATATTAGGTAGTAGATTTTTCAATATCATAAAGTCCAACGCTTCAAAAATTTAGACGTACATTTGGTATGAGTTTGGTTAATTAAATATATTTCTCGTCAAAAAAAATGTATTTATGCATATAAATATACGTATATATAGTGAGAATATGAGCTGATTCAGTGAGATATTCATGCTTATAACTTCGCAAAATCATGCAGTGCTACTCAGTAAAAATTATAAATAGATGTCATTATATCAGAATTTAGCTGATTATTGAATAAGTGGGATGAGCGAAGCGCCTTTGTTTCAGCTTTGGCAAAAAAAGTCGTATTGAACATACGATTTATTCAGTTTTCGGATTGTTCTCACATTTTTCAGCCGATTCTCGTGAAATTTTGTAAGCAGGTTCGATATAAATTATATAGTTACTCACTAAAAAAAAAGATTCAATTTTTAAGAAATTCTACGAAATGGTGAAAATATTTGGATTGAAATCTTAAAAAATCATGTTACAGTCATAAAACTTCTTTGTTTGAAGGCGAAACTTTTTTGTCCGAATAACTTTTTTATCCGATTTCAAGTGGTTGTTCTTTTATAGGCATTTTAAAAGTAAGTTTCTATCTTTTTGTCTATCTATATATACTTATTCACATTTATAAACCGCGTCTAACAAAATATTCTGAAATTATTTTATGGGTATACCATGCTAGGGTAGGTATCACTTTCTTCAAATATCTTTTGGCTTCCAGCAGAAACTCGAACTAGCTGATCGATCAACTTATATGGAAGGCCAAAATTGTTATACATTGTTAGATATTTTATATTTGTTTTTTATTTTCTATATTCAGTATTATAGACTGAATTCCTCCTTCCATTAGATTCAAAAATAAATTTTAAAAATATTTTGGTGGACCCCGTATAGAATTGTTTTGTTTAACCTATCAGGTACTGTATCAGTGTATCAGTTTATTGAACAGGAGTTATGGCGTGTGATTCCATTAGTGTATAGTGTATACTAGCGAGCTAGTACTCTAGCTAATGCCACGTCAGCTTTACGTCTGCGATGCCTTAACTCAATTACGATCGAGTATGGTTCATAGCTTTGACGACGTAATAAATATATAATAACTATACTTCCTTAACTATATTCCTTTTCCACCTTCTCGCATACCGTCAAGCGGCATTTGAGTCTTGCGACCCTGGGTTTTGTCTACTTAGAGCCCATAATGTGATGTGATTTGTGTAATCACATGCTGGTCTGGGAGAAATAAAAAAAACTTTGAATGTACCAGCTGCTTCTCTTTCCACGCAGATCGAGGGAATGGGCAAAAAAGCAAATCATGTTAACAGGCGATGCGGCAACCCATCACTGTATTGATTGGCTTTTCCATCTTCTCGCCCACCATGACGCTAAAAGTGGCTTTTGGGTCTTGTGGCCCTGGGCTCTGAATAGAACCGCAAGACCCAAAATGCTCTGTCTGCCCCATTAGGGATAAAGACGTGATAGTATGTATGTATGTATGTATTTGTGTAATATGACCCAAAATGCTCTGCCTGCTAGATGAAAAGGCAAATCAGAAATTTTATCGAAACGTCAAAACAAATATTTTTTAAGGAATTTGTATGAAATACAAAAATGTGACATGCTCTTTTTAAGTCGAATAGCGCTCTTCAATTTTTATATATCAATTTTTTGTATTCATAAATATGAAATCATGTTGACAATGGATATAATCAACGACGACTATGTATCGTCAAACGTTGAGGAGAAGAGTGACAACGATAATCAACTTGTCTTACCTTCTGAAGCATGAAGGAACATAAAGACCGCTCTAAAATGCGCAAAAAACGATCCAACCAGAAGTGCTATTTTTGAAACGCGGAGTCACCTAAACGAATGGTTTTTCCATACAAACAATCGTTCGTTTAGTGACTCCGCGTTTGAAAAATAGCACCTCAGGTTCGCCCCGTACACATTAGCACTTACTGGGGTGCTGCGATAAAGTATCCCTTCCGCTGAGACATAAACGTGTACAAAGTCTTTTAAGGGTTAGGATTTATTTGGCAACACGGAACAGAGATCAGAGCACTGAGAGCCACGGAACGCTTCAGCACCGGCCGTGCTGAAACATTTCGTCGCTCTCTTTCTCGCAAATATTAATTTAGAACGACAAAAAAGGATAGTTGCGTAGAAAAGTGCTATTCCGTGCTGACAAATAAGAGCCAACCCTTTCAATATTGTTTGTTTTTCGAGTGTGTAAGGGGCTATATACTGATGTGAGATTTTTAAAGCTGCCTAAAATAGAGACATCAGATATAGCTTGAAGTTTGACATACAATGATGACAGCTTTACGACTTATCGTGCCTTTCAAAGCACGAAGGAGCTCGAAATTTTTTGTGCCAGTTGTAGTAACCCATCCAAGTGCGGACAAGGACCGGGGTTGCTTAACAATGCGTACTCCTACTGGGCTACCAAACCCAAATACAATGTTTAAATATTATAGCGGACGATAATGTACCACGTCGGACATCGCCAACCTCTTCGGAGCTAAGCCGCCCGCAGCGCGCTCGCCGGCCTCCTTCAAGACTTGTTCTATGATGGTTTGTGGTTTGTCGTTGGATGTCAATCGGTACGCGAGCTCGCACTGCGGACGGTCTTGGACTCAAGGGTCGTTTTATTTAAATTAAGTTTAAGTAAACGTATGTGTAATTGTGCTGCGCGATTAGTTTTGGTGATAATAAACGCATCTCCGCTAAAATTGGCGCCCAACGTGGGGCGAAAGAACGTCAACCATTTGCAAGAACATTGTGCTGATCTGCCGATTGTTGGTTTTACGTGACAGTCTTGGACTCTGAACTGTTTTTCCACGTTACCGAATGTTGTTTAGTGTTTAAATAGTGTATTTTTGTCATCTTTCCGTGTCTCGTGACGGCATTTAGTAATTTCGGCCGTTTGTTCACGAATACGCGTGTGTTTGAGTCTTGCGACAGAAAGTTTCTGTTTGGTTTTGCAAGCGCAAAAAATCCCTTTTTTCCCACTGTTCCTCGCTTTAACGTGACGGTTTTAGAGGTCTAAAATTCGTTTGTTCCACGTTCGCGTTTGGTTTCTGTTGGTGTTGGGATAGGAAAGTCATCTTCTTTTGTTTTCGTATGCTGGATTCTGGACTGAATTTTCATTCCCACTCTTTTGTTTAACGAGTGTTGTCAATCAATCTGGCTACAGAACTACTTAGAACGAATTGTTCCATAAATGTGTAGTACCTATTGTGAACTCTGGACATTTTACGGTGTTTATGAACTAAATCAGTGAACTTTGCGAGTTTGTGCGCTTTTGGTGTGTATAGCGTACCTACCCAGACTGCACGTCATTAAAGTTTTCGTAAGTGCGCGCTTCGGTAGACATTCGTGGCCTGCGTGTTTAGACTGTTTCGCAGGGCCACTTGCGTGTGTTAGTACAAGAAAGCAAAATCTATTGCCATGGTGCTTACGAGATCGCGCGCCGCCAGCCCGGCTGCTGCCGAGGCTAATCAGCCTGAGGCATCGGCTATGGCCGCGCCGGCACAACAACTGCCGGTGGCGCCTGCTTCACTCGCGCCTGCTCAACTTGCACCTGCTCCGGTTCTCCTTACAAACGAGCAGCTGGCATCACTCATTAGAAGGGTAAATGAAGAGCCTAGTGTAAGTACCAGCCTCCAAGGCAATTTTTCTAAATGCACGGCCCGCTTCGATGGCGACAAAGCAAGCAATGTTGAGGCATTTATTGATGCAATCGAAGTCTACAAAGAATGCGTGGCCATAAGCGACGAAAATGCACTGCGTGGATTACCTATGTTGCTAACCAAATTAGCAGCCACATGGTGGCAGGGTGTAAAACACCACACGCTTACGTGGTCAGCCGCTATCGATGCTTTGAAACAAACGTTTGGTCCGCGCCTACCCCCGCATAAGATATACAGGAAAATATTTGAACGAGAGCAACGCAGCAATGAGGCCACTGACCTTTTTGTGTGCCATATAAGGGCATTGTTTGCACAGCTGCCGCTTCATTCCCTGTCGATGACCGTCCAGTTGGATATGACGTACGGGTTGCTGCATCGGCGGATGAGAGAGAAGGTGCCACGGACGGATTTTGGTACGTTCGAAGAGCTGATTGTTATGGCACGACGGGTTGAAGATATTTTCGACGAGGGCCGTCAGCAGACGTCGTCGAACGTTAAGGCGTCCGTATCAGATTCAATTACAACTCCATCAATTGCCACTCCCACAACGTCTCGAGCGACCGTTTCTGGTGGCAATCTTAAGCGCCTTTTCTGCTACTATTGCAAACAACCTGGGCATCAGAAAAGTGCCTGCCCGAAATTAGAGAAGAAGAAGGATCAAGATGGGGAACTGCGTGAACCCAATATCACGTGTTTCGGGTGCGGGGCACCTGGCGTAATCAGATCGAATTGTGTGGCATGCAAGGAAAAGTCGAATACCGAAACTACAGCTGCGACGTCGTTTCACACCATCTCCAGTGTAACCATAGACTCTCAGGTGCGGCCAGTGATGGATATTGAAATTTATGGGGAGAAGGGCCGAGTCCTAATTGATACTGGTGCAAAACAATGTGTTGGAAGCGTTTCGCTTAGGGCTCTTCTGGTCAAAAATAATCATGTTTTTGAAAGTTCCCTTATGGAATTAAAGTACGCGGACGGTCGCGTTGTTATTCAAGAAGTTGAACGAGCCAATGTAACGGTAGGGGTTCGCGATGTCTTTGTTAATGTTACTTTTATTATGTTGCCCCAGGCAACTGAAAGCCTTCTCGGTATGAACTTCATTCAGGACGCTGGTGTGGTGCTAGACTTCTCTAGTGGATCGTGGTACATAACGCGTAATAGGGTCCCTCAGCCTCTTAAGTTTGAAGCTAGAACGTCTGTGCCATTGGTTTATGCATCTGTCGGTCTTCAGGAAGAAGTTATTTACCAGGATCACGTCGTATCGACGCACGGCATTAAGCCAGATTCTATGAAGGTTGACACCGTTTTAAAGATGATACTACCCAGGAATTTGAAGGAACTAAAGACTTTTCTTCAAATATGCGCTTATAACTGTAAATTTATTCCAAAGTTTTCCGAGGTGGCCCGTCCGTTAACGGATTTGACAAAAAGAAATCGGCGTTGGCAATGGGGGGAGACGGAACAGAAGTCGTTCGAGGAGCTCAGGCTACGACTTTCCACTATTCCAGTACTCCGTCAACCTAATTTTGCAGAGCCATTCGTATTAAGAACTGAGGCAAGTGTGTGCGCCTTGGGTTGCATGCAGGGTGACAAACCCAGGCATGCTAGCAGATTATTGACTTCGGCTGAAAGGTCCCATACAAGTTCAGGCAAAGTTAATGTTATGTCTGATAATTTTAGTGTCGCAGTGCATAGTAGAAAATTTACCCCTAAGCGAGAGGGTCCCTATCGTGTTTCCAAGGTGGTAAGTCCCACTTCGTTTGTAATAGTTGACAGTAATGGAACGGTTAAAGAGAAGTACCATGCCAGTGCACTGTCACCTTATGTAGGATCGACACCGGTCATTGTGCATCAGCGACGTCGTGGCCGACCGGCCAAGCCACGGTCGGGACGACCTCGTGACTTGGAGGGGGAGGGTATAGCGGACGATAATGTACCACGTCGGACATCGCCAACCTCTTCGGAGCTAAGCCGCCCGCAGCGCGCTCGCCGGCCTCCTTCAAGACTTGTTCTATGATGGTTTGTGGTTTGTCGTTGGATGTCAATCGGTACGCGAGCTCGCACTGCGGACGGTCTTGGACTCAAGGGTCGTTTTATTTAAATTAAGTTTAAGTAAACGTATGTGTAATTGTGCTGCGCGATTAGTTTTGGTGATAATAAACGCATCTCCGCTAAAATATTTATATTTTTTTAATGTTTTATTCACGGTTTATATTCAAATAGCCATGGACGAATAAATTATTTTCTCTATAAATCAGTAATTAACCAGAGGGCTGGCCTTTATCTGGCTCAAAAGATGGCAATGCTGCCAGCCTTTTAGGCACGATACCACGGGGCAGCGATTTGCCAGGGTTTTTTTATTTAGAAGTAATTTAAGATATTTGTTTAGTTTTATTTAATTTTCTTGTTTGTTTTATTAATTTACACGAATAAAAGAGAAATTAATTATTATTGTGTATTAGAAACTTGCAAAAAAGCTTACGCACTCACAGAAGTTAAATAGTATTGAGAAAGTCACCGTGAATGTGACTGTATTTTCCTCCCCTAATAACAGAAAAATGTTCATAAGTTCATAATAAAGCGTAATGGAAACAAATGAATGAGCTATGTCGTTGCGTGTAGATTAGTTAAAAAGAAAATCATTGCCGAAAATATACTTACTTAAAAGTGAAAATGTGTTATTATTGTGGTATGTGGTAATTATTTTGTGGAAAAATACGACAGTAGCTGTGTTTTTGAGAGACAATTATTTTGTTAAGTTCAGTAACCTTAGGTGTCTCGTAAACAGAATTGCGTCATCCCTCAAATTTGTAATCATTTTTTAGGGTTCCGTAGTAAACAAGGAACCCTTATAGTTTCGCCATGTCTGTCTGTCTGCCTGTCTGTCTGTCCGTTCGCGGTCCTACTCAGAAACTATAAGTGCTAGAAAGCTGTAATTTGGCATGGATATGTATATTAATCATGGCAAAAAGGCCGTAAATAAAATACGGATTTTTTTTACGGCAGCTGCCATACAAGTAAAGAGGAAGTCAATATTTTTTTTCTCTACAAACATATTGTGTGGTGTATCGTTGAATAGGTTATTGTAAGCTTGGGAACACCATTTTTCGATTTAGGAATCCGTGTCTGAAATATTTAGGTTTCAAGTAAATGTTTTTGTTAAAGTCACGTGTCCCCCCATCTATCTGCTAAACGGTTATATATGGACACGTGAAAAAAATCACAGCTATAGTATATATAATGTAGTTTAAAGGAAAACTATCAGAGCTATAAAGGGTTAACAAATTAAAAAGTTATAGGTGATCAACTTATAAAATGTACTCGAAAAGGAAAATTTCATACGAATTCAATACTTCGCAGTTTTAGACTGCAAGGTGGCATTTACAACTACGGAACCCTTTACTGCGCGTGGCCCGACACGCACTTGGCCAATTATTTTAACTACTTAGCTTAGAAGTAGTTATATGGTGATGGTGACCCCTATAACAATTGACCCCTATATAAATGTGTCAATTTAGAATAATTCGGATTAATGATACGCATTAGAAAAAAAGGAAATGTCAAATAATCTAAGTTAATTTTTAATAGAAGTGAATCTAAAAATATAAGTACTTACGTACATTTTCAATTTTAATACTGTGTCAGATCAAGTTTTGATAGTTATACTCATAGACCTAGGTTTATTTTTACTATATCTAACTTTACAATATCTAATTTTTACTAAATATAACAGATGACCCAGTCCTTACAAATTAACTGAATTTTATACAAATACATGTATTTAATAAATCTTTGGGTGAGGCCTATGTCCAGCAGTGGACGTTTTGCGGCTGAAATGATAATGATGATAATGACACGTGTTTAATCAATGATAGTTTTTTATCATTATGTTATTTATTTATATTTACATATTTCACTCAAATAATTTGAACTCTGTATCTGCGAACATGTCGTTTGTTAAACAACGAAATATAAATCAAGATAAAGTAACACAGTGGCAAGATTTCCCTAAGGATCGATAGAAAAGGCTTTGACGCATACACTGTCAATACTAGTGCTTTATCCTTTATCACGATGAATCCTGCCTGTCATATTTAAGAGACATTATTATTAATACGAGATAAATTAATATTTCTATAAACTTTACCACAAAAAATATAGAATTTTCTGAAAAATTAATTGATTAATTAGGACATTGCTAAAACTAGATCCGTTTTATTATAAAACACAGACTAACTTTGTAACTAGGTTTAAACCATTATCCGATCAAATCAAGTTGACATTTTTAAATGAGACAATGTCAACTTTATTTGATCGGATAATGGTTTAAAACTAGTAACAAAGTTAGTCTGCATTTTATAATAAAACGGGATCTGTTTTCGAAACTCAAAAACTCAAATTCCTACACTATTTTTACAATATTTTTACAGATGACCCGATGATTAAATAAGGTTTAACCCCTTGACCATTTCACACAAATGTCAAAAAATTAATGACAGCGTCAGCACTTTTGCAAAAATGGCGACGCAATTTTCGCATTCACTAAAAAGGATATTTCTGCGCAATCAAAGCATATTTTTGGTTTCCGTAAACGACAATGTAGTAATAGATATATTTGCTATATTACATGTAACAAAATAAACTCAAGACCGAACGAATATATTTAGTACTACTTGTTCAAAGTTTGTAAACAATAATGTAATGAACTGGAGTTTTGGGATATATTTCATAAAACTTATTATTTACTCACAATTATCGTAAATAAAACAATCACTATAATGATAAAAACCAGTACTTACATCACAGAAAAACAGGAAAAAGTCCAAATAAAAGGCACTTACTTCACGAACTCCCGCCGAAGCGCGACTTTTGTCACTTGTCAAAAATAATCAACGAGAACAGATTACATATTTGAAAAATGTTGCCCTAACAATTATAGAAAAATTGTCTATGAATGCATTCAACTAAACTTCTTCATACAAAAGTAGTCTCTATCAATGAGAAAAAAAAGTTTAAAGTGGACCGAAGAGGCGCGGTCGCAGGAGACCGCCTGGTTTTTGAGCGATGACGTTTCGCGGAAATCGCGCGGTCACGTGAGACCGGCTGAGCTGAGAAAAACCTAGCATTTTTTACCAAATTAATTACTTAACTGAACTTTTCCGGTTCAACATTCAAAAACAGAATAATTTAAAAATATGTGCAAGTATAAAATTACAAAAAGTAATATTTTCCGGTTGAACATTAAAAAAAAGAAAAAAATTGAAAATATGTGCAATTATAAAATTCTTAGTAGTGCGAAACGAGGATAAATTGAGTCAATCAGATGCTTCGTGCGATAAAGCTTACCGTAAAATACAATTTACATACTAATATTACCCTGAAATCAGCCTTGACAATGCACTCTGTAGAGTTATTGCATTCTTAGAAGTGACTACTCCATTAAGGCTCGTATTCCGCAGAAAGCGTTGCAATTAGCTAATCCATCGTTAAAGGCATGCATAGTAACAACTTGCATGACTATGTCGCGTTAGGTGATAATTGTTCCAAGCTGAAAAATGTGCAGAGTAGAGAAATAACTTAGAGGCGGCATTGTTAAAAAAAATTAAACGGATTATTACTAATCAAGCTATTATTGAGCACGGCATTGCATGTAGGTATTGTCTGATTGGTGACACATTTAGCTTTTGTAATGGGTAAATTAAATCAAAACGTAAATAAAAAAAATACAGTGGTAGACCTCCACTTTAAAGTTTGTTTATAAAATGGTGCTAGCAAAAATATTCACAAAATAATATTAGTTTTTCTAACAAAAGGTTACCCTACTTTTTATAGTGCGATTAATATAGATTTAGACTGTATTGATACTTAATTAGTAAGTAAACAATAAAGTTTCTAGAAGTAAAATAAAATATTTATCATTATAATTTCTTCGACAGCTTCAGCCCTAACAAAGCGGCGTTTTATCAAACACTACACAAACTTTTTTTAATATTTTTAAATTAGTTAACAAAGATAATGTTGTGCTTCAAAACCTGGTTAGTAATAATCCAAACAATCTGAAATTTCGGTGCACGTATGTACAGCCAGAAGCGCATGCTTTCTGTCATTCCGTTATGTCATGCGACATACCTCCGCGCTGACTCCGCCACCCGTTGACCTTTTCAATTATGTTAGAAGTCTTGCTGCCCCTACTGTTAAGTCTCTGCTCTGTGGATGAAATAGAGGATACATTAGTGTCAAAGAGGGTTCATCAATAAGTTAAATAGAAATCATGATAATGCTTGTCCATCTCTCCAATTGTCTAACTTGACAATATCACGTTACAGTTATTTTTATACCTAGTAATTTTTCTTGATGGTTCTTAGTCGCCGAAAGGTTCTTTTCGTTGGTTCAGAATAGAAAAAAATTAGAACCAAGTAAGTTCTTTTTTAATTCTTTTGGGTAAAAAAAAACGTTTGTTAAGATAAAGCTGCGCATTGTTTATGAGGCCACAATTATAAGGCTTCAACGGAAGGTTATCGCTGGGGTTAACTAACGAAAACAGAAATTCTAGGAGAAATAAGCCACGTTTCTTTTTAGGAAAAAAAGAAAAGGTTATTCTGACGTCTTATGTAAATTATATGAGATCCAATAATTACATTGATATAAATGGACGATGCAGGTATTGAAAAAGAATATGATCAATGCCCTATCTATACAAACATATTGAATGTTTTCGATTAGCATTGTCCGTCTGGTCGGAAACTGCCAGTCTGAAATGATGTTCAGACCGACTTCACGCGGCTTAATGGCTTTTAAAACGGTGCGTTATTGACGCGGGGAATTACTTCTGTATTGAACTGTAGTTTGTTTATACGCTTTTTTATTAGAATATTAGAGTATCCACAAATATGAATGACATAACAGACTTAGATGGCAAACAGCATGAAAATAAACGTTTTTTATTTTTATTATTTTTACCGATCATACTTTGCATATGCTAGATGGTGATGGTCGACAATTGTCGTTGTATGGCGGCCATTTTGAATTTTGAAAAAAATTAAAAAACAAATGACGCTCGTCAAATTGCTTACAATCCCCTACATTTTGAAAAAATAATCACGCCCCTAACCCCAACTGTTTTCGCAGGCCGTACCCCTTCCACATCAGGTTTCCACAGATCCACAAATGCCAGACTTTTCTTGTACTGACTGGAGCACCCTCTATACGACCACACATCAACCTAAACCCCTCCCACCCGGCAACAGGAAAAACAACTATGACAGTGAGTGGTAATGTAGGTTTATATATTTTTTAGAGTATTATAAGAATTAGTTATTACTCACGTATAGAGTCAGCTACTGGCCGACATCGGTTCATCGGGCTCAAAAAAGCTTTATTAGAGTATTATTAACGAACAAATAAAATAAATATGAAATACAAATACACTATCTTTTATTACTCTATGTGATGTCGTGCGTCGACCTACCTCAACATGTTACCGTCATAGTAATAATTCTAGTTAGCAAAGCATTTTACTAGGAAGTTCATGACCTTAGTGCAAAATTGTTAAAATATTTCCACGCATTGGTAAATAGGTATAATGAATTGCAAAAGATTAATTTAATTACTTTAATTTATTTTAATTATCAAACTCGTGGGCATCAAGCTAAAGGTGAATGATATTGAAATGAGCTGAACTTCAAATGTTGTTTATTACTTAAGAGTCCCCTTACCCTAGACCAAATTACACTTTTCCATACAAACGTATAGTCTACGTTTTATTTTGACATGCCCGATTTCGGCAAAATTTTGTAATTTTAAAGGTATTGCAATTATTTAGTGTTATAGTTGGTTTCCGACGGTAAAAATATGAACTTGAAATAGAATATAGTTATATCATTTTTTACCGTTAGTATGGAAAACTCCTACATCATACAGGGCGTAACTTCCACCATATCAGTCGAATCAATGGTGCGGGTTGGACCCCGGGGCTACATAGGCCACGAACATGTGTCCAAAAAAGAAATTATTATAAAAAAATATTTTTTTATATATTTTGATACAATGTGAGCGCGTTTTATTACTTTACAAAAAATCTACAAATGGGTTTTGTTCGTTGGGTACTTTTTACTGCAAGTTCAATCCGAGATTCTTATATAATTAAAACTTAAATTTACAATGTTATTAACTCACCATAATATGATATAAATTAAAAGAGTAACGACAAAGTAAACAGCTCGGCTACCTACTTATGTATATATTATAGCGTTTAAAAAACAGATGGGATGGTGACTTCCTCGGCGATAAAAAGCATCACTTCATTAGAACAAAGTGTTTTTTGAATTTGAGTAAGATCCCACGCAAGTGGACCACATCTAAAAAATAAGGAAAGATCTTTTGATATAAATTTTGTTTATCTTTTGTAATTGAAAACGGCTTTTCTTTACAGTCATTTAATTTCGGGCAATTGAATTACATTAAAGTAATTTGGACGCATGTTTAATTGTTTATTTTGTTATTCAAACATCCGTGTATATTTTGGTTTGTTTAGACAAAAAGTATCTTCTGTAAAAAATTGGAGCTTCTGTGAACCACAAGTAAAGATTTTTTTGCAGTAAACATATAATCTTTTCGCCGTGTGGTATCAGGCAGAGTAGAATAGGACCACTCAAAGAGTTCCCGTGGATGTCGTAGAAGGCGACATAGGAAATACAAGCTAAACAAAGCTTATAACCATTATGAGACCTCTCCAAACCGCTAGCGTGGAGAGTGTAGGTCAAATGCTCTAACTGCTCTGACCAAATATTGCTCTAGCAGTACAGAGATGGTCGAGCTCCTGCAGTGGAAACTAAAAAGACGTGATGATTAGGATGATGATACGATCTCTTCCGCTCTGGTCTTGGAGAAAAGAAAAAAACTTAGAATGTACCAGCTACTTATTTTTTCGCGCAGATTGTAAAAGACAATAAAGGGAATGTAAATAACACTTTACTAGACTTCTTCTTTCCTGCTAGCACAGCTGCTAGGTACTCACTTTGAGTACTTTGATGGACAGGCAAAAGCTTATCTAGAGCATGTTTAGTTATAGATATTATTTATTTATTAAAATCTTTATTGATTACAATGGTACAAAAGGTGAACTTAAAGCTAATGCATTCTCTACCAGTCAAACTGTAGAAAAACAGAAAAAATATATCTAATTGCGATGGGACCTAATGTATATAAAATACACTATATACTTTAACATATAATATTATTATTACTATAAAAAAAACGCTCTAGATCGGTTATTTTGTTAATCCTTGGGAGAGGCCTATGTCAATCAGTGGACGTTAATTGTTATGCGGCTGAAATGATGATGATTACTATAAGTGACTACGTAAGATACTAAAAGAACCATACATTGCTCAATATGAAAAATGCTAATTTATAATAAGTATTTACTTATTTTTACGAAATCAAATAATTATTATTATAACCCATCGTCTGCCAACAAGTCTAGCCATAAACCGTGTGTTTGCCCACGATATTAACTCCCATTTTAATGGTCATATAAATGGCTGGCCAATATCTGATATGCTATCGAGTCATATAGTTGATTGGGACTAAAATATTTTGTTAAAACCACCAAACGTTTAAAACATGCATTTTAGGATAAAAAAAAGCTGTATGTGTGTTGAATGCAATTAACATTAGCTTTTTCGGCATCACCTGTAGGTTGACTGATTGAAAAGGCTTTGGACCTTAACTCCGCCTGTAACGTTATTTGGAATAAACTTAAATGAATAAATAAATGTATAACTAAATCGAGGCTTATGTTGACTGAATCTGTGACTAAATCTGGGCTACGTAAAAATAACTTGAAAAAAGATTTTTAATTTTTTCTTTTTTTATATATTTTGATTACCTACTTACATGAAAAACTTAGAGTTTACCCTAAACTTTTTAAGACATGACTAGTTGCTTTATAACAAAAGCTAAATCACAGGTATGGCACTTGCTAGAAGAGGAGTATCATTTATGCATGCTACAACTACAAACGAAACTATACATCCGTGCACTCGTCAATGCGTGTGTGTTCGCCACCCACTCGACAAGGCGAGAACGGAGGAGAGACGCGGGGACGGGGAACAGGGACGAGGAATTTCCGTTCTGTATGTAATACTTACTTATGAACATTTTATTGCACAAAATAAATATTTCCATTAATATTAATTCTGTGGTTAAACTACGTTTGTATAGAAATGTCTAGATTAACATGATTCTTAATCGATCGCTTTAATAACTTTAAAGAAATATAAAAAAACCACCAGATTTTCAGTCTTTTTGAACTTTTGTGTAAGTAAGCTACACGGTTATTTAATAATTAGCTTTCATTTAATAAAAACAAGGAAAATTTACAAAGTTTTAGAGAAAAATGATGCATATTTTATAGATAAACATAAAATTTAAAAAAAAGTAGAGATCGAGTTTTTCATAATATCTATAATACAATACAATAATATCTACAACCAAAATTTTAAAATCGTTAAATCATTTTAAGTTTATGGGGCGGAAGGAAACAGTTATCGCTTCTTGAATAAAAAATTACCGGTACACAATAAGACTTAAAGTTCAGCGTCTCTTCACATAGAAACAATTTCTCAGATTCCTGACAAAGCAATCTAAATTTCTGAATAATACAACAACCAATTAAATCGAACAGAAGACAATAGTCTTTTAGACTTAACCGCGATCGCTGTCGGACCATTTTATTACAAAAGTAAAGTATTTACAGAAACCACTTGAGTTTAAAATTGTTCTTCAATATTAAACTGGAAGTTATGAGCTAAAAATAACCATTTATCAATATAAGGTCACAGCCTGTAAAAATCATACGAAACTGGGACGTAATGCGAAATTTAAGTAAGCTGCATCTGTCTTCGTCAACATTTGTCAACAATTTTTTATAATAATCTAACAGATGAGCAAAAAATATTTTATCAGTCCAAATGCGTATTCCGGGCGAAGTCATATAGTTAAGAGAGAGCTAACAAATGGTTTTATTATAAGATTTTTAACTCCTGAAAGGGAATTACAATTATATTGAACTAGAACAAGACTAAGAAATAATCCGCATGCCGTTCCGTTATTTTCTGTTGCAATGCCCTAACAGGGCTCATGTTGTACCTACTAACCTAAGAAGTGACTGTGTAGTGTAATCTAACATATGTATAATGTGAAAAGCAATAAATAAATTGAAATTGAAATTGAAATAGAGCTAGCTGCGCCCCGTGGTTACCCTCGCCTAAAGTAGCCTATGTGTTAATCCAAGGTGTCAGCCTCTTGCCTATCAAATTTTATTATAATTGGCTTAGCCATTTGCACGTGAAGATGTAAGAAACACAGACACTCACAAACTTTCGCCTTTATAATATTAATATGATTAGGTATATATTTTCCATAAACGCTTGCACGCTTTATAAAATTTCCATAAATGCCCATAAAAGATTATAAATATACCACAGTTGCCTATATTTTGAATTTTCTCTTAAACTTAAAATTATATTAAAATGAAAATGTACATTCAGAAAGATTTTAATGAAGTCTTTTAAAATATACATTTTCAAGTTAATATTATTTTAAGTTTAAGAGAAAATTCAAGAAAAAATTAGAGCGTCAACCGTCAAAGTATCTCGTTAGCCAACTGTATAGGTAGAAAAGTTTGATTCCTTTATATTACTACAAATAAAACAATAAATATGATAATTAAACTAAAATCTAAATATGTTTTCTTCCGCCAAATATATTTCATTGTGTTTTGAAATAATCAGGCTCCAAGTATTTCAAAACACAATGAGAGACAATAATAGATGCAAAACAATGTAATTATTTTAATTGAAAGAAACAAATTCAGGAACAAATTGAGGATTATTCAATGAGATCTTTATAAAATAATCATAAGGGCCAACGCAGACAGACTAAACCGCGCCGCACTTTTTAGTCTGTAAAAATAGAACCCATGGAATCAATGCAGTGTGCGTTACTGTGTATGATTTCATAGGTTCTATTTTCACAGACTATCACAGACTAAAAAGTGCGTCACGGAAAGTCTGTACGGACAGACTATCCGTGACGCACTTTTTAGCCTGTCAAAATAGAACCCATGCAATCATATGCAGTAACGCACACTTTTTGCGCGACACGTTGGGCCTAACATTAAACGTTTTCCGAAATAAATTCACTAACTCACTTCCAGAAGATTCCGAATTACCGAACTCTATTTCGCGAAGTATGTCAAAACAACAGAATGACATTCACTATGTTATGAACTAAATTATTGAATTCGATTGGTCAAAGTGTCCAAACATCCAGAAGTTCCGCAACTACAGAATTGGCAAATCAAATGTACGTTTAGAACGTGACCAAAATTGTAAGAAATAGGTATCTACTAGTATTATTATGAGATAGATATAGTAATTTACTTATTTATGAACGTATACACAGCCTTATTTGTTTATTTTCACATTATTATTATTGGATCCGCACCACGCATCTCTATAGTCACAGCTGAAAATCAGTGTATTGCTCCCGGGCAATATTACCACTGAGCTGTGGCCTATTTGTATTGCTGTAGCACACACATTGAAAATTGTGCAGGTAGGTACAAGTTTATTTCCTTTTGGAACGTAGTTCCTTATCGCACGTTGCGAAAGGAGGCTAGACGGAAAAAATTAAGACCAAAAGTTGTAACGACACTTTTTGCTATAGTTGTAATATGTTGTGGCGTGCGCGTTTTTCTCTGTCTGTCTCTCTCTCTCTCCTAATTAATCGAGAGGAACTTCGTTTCATCCGGGTGTCCCTTGACACCTCTCAAGTTTTTTGTGTCTAATTTGCGTATATTTTTTGTTTGTTTGTGTTATAGCTAAATAAATGAGTCTATCTATCTATTTAAGGTTGAAACTCATTTGGCAGTACGGAACAGCACTTTTCTATGCTGCTATCCTTTTCTGTTGCTCAGAACCGTCGTTTGCTAGAGCGAGACAGAGCGACGGAACGCTTCAGCACCGGCTACGCTGAAACGTTCCGTCCCTGTCTCTCGCCATAGCAAATTCTTTAGGCTCGTTGGGCATACACGAAAAGCATTTTTGAGATGAGAAAACCATTGAATTCGCGTAATTGGTTCCGGAACTGAAACGTTGTTTTTAGAACAAAGTACTTTCTCGCAGGTTACAGGAAGGTTCCTTAGTTACGATTCGCGTTAATCACACGTACCGCACGCGACTCATCCCCTTGTTTAAGCATGTACGTCTAGACACGGCAGGCTGGCAAATGTAACCTCGATCGAATGTTTGGTTATGGTTAGTTCGATACTACATGTGATACCTGGCGAGATAGATGATAAGGTGAGCACCCAGGTAACCGCGGCACCACGAGCCCCGCCTCTCTAACTGCTTGGTGTTTTTAGAACGAAGTTCTTTCTCTCGCAGGTTACAGGAAGGTTCCTAATTCACGATTTGCGTCAATTATACGTAGCGCACGCGACTCGTCCCTTGTTTAAGTATGTATGTCTATACGGAAGGCTGACAAATGTAATCTGGATGTACGGCGAGTTTGACGCTACATGTGATACCTGTAGCGCTCTCAGCGAGACAGATGACGAGCAGCATGGCCAGCACCCAGGCAGCTGCTGCCCCGCGAGCGCCTCTCCTACTGCAGCTTGTTTTATCCATTGTTGTTTATCTGAAAAGAACGACAAAATTAATTTTTGGACTAGATCCAAACAATATAATTTTTCAATGAAGTTTATTTTACTGAAATAAGTAGGATAAAATAATTTACATATTCACAAATATACAGAAAAATTAACAACTAATTTAGTCTTAACACTCGTGCTTATGTAGCAGAGTGCCAAGAACGCTGGCCATATGTCCGCGTTGGACCGCAATACTGATTCGTTTTGCGAAAACGCAGCCAGCCCTCTTGTCACCGGCGGTGCCGATCAGCCTTGGAGAGATCTCTTTAAGGAGATCCACCGGGGCCCCAAGGTCCGAAAGTCTCCATCCATCATTAAATGAACAATATTTGCGCCTCTTAGCGATTTCGCCGTTTTCAGCAGGCGAACCGGCTCTCGAAACTGATCCCTTGAGATGAGGGTGCCAGTGTGTCAACGCAAGTGGCATCCCACACTAACGCCCTGCCGCATTCTTAGGGAATTAGCGATATTCCACTAGGCCTCTTGCCATCATCACGTACTATACCCCGAGGTACAAGGTACGTGAATGGTGACCAGAGACCTTCGGATAATGTCAATAATAGAGCCGTGGCGCGAAATTCTACCAGCGCTGAGTTGGCAGTAGAGAACGTGAAGTCTGCTTTTTAAGAGTCCGGCGACCCTAGACTTCTCCATACAAACGTAGTACACGTTTAATTTTGAAACCACATGTCAGATTCCGGTAAAAATTGGTAATTGTAAAGAAATTGCAATTATCTAGGGTTATAACTGGTTTCCTATGGTAAAATAATGAAAAATATAACGATTTAGAAGTTTCCCATACTAATGGTCAAAAATGATATAAAACACTATATTCTATTTCAAGTTCATATTTTTACCGTCGGAAACTAATTATAAAACTAGATAATTGCAATATCTTTGAAATTACAAAATTTTGCCCAAATCGGACATGTCGTTTTGAAATAAAACGTAGACTACGTTTGTATGGAAAGTTGTATTTTGGTCTAGGGTCGGGGGACCCTTAATTGGATTATCAACGCAGTTCTGCTTAGATAAAAAGGAGTTTGGAAAGCTGACAGCCAACATCCAGTAATGAAAAGGCACTACAAGAAAAAAGAATTAGAATCATAACTAGGTAAGGTAAGAACACTGAAAGATGTATTACTCCAAACCAACCAATCGCTAATAAATTTGTTGTCTATGAACAAAACCTACTGATAAATAATTAATGAGATACACCCCCTTCAATTTATACGGTGTTTATGAAATTGAGTGAGTAAATAAATATTGCAAATTTAAAAATAACAGCAAGAAATAGAAAAGCTATGATTATACAGTACTACTATTGAATTTAAAAGTAAATAGGCTGGAAATCACAGTTTAATTTTCGTCCTAATATTTAGATTTACGTGGGATAATTGGGTATAATTATAAGCTGTATAATTATAAGCTTTCATCATTAATTTAGATTTAAATCATTCAATCTGCGCCTATTATACCTATATTAAATTAACAGTTTCAGAAAATAGTTTTAATAGTTTAAAATGTAGAATAGAATTCACTCCGAATCCTCCCGTGGATGTCGTAGAAGGTGACTTAGAAAATACAAGCTAAACAAAGCTTATAAACATCAATGAGACCTCTCCAACCCGTCTGGACAGCGAGGAGAGTGTAGGCTAAATCCTCTGGCTGCTCTGGCCAAGTATGGCTTTGGTAGTATTGAGAGGGTCGTGCTCCTGCAGAGGAGACAAAAAGACCTGATGATGATGATGTTGACATTTTATACACAATACATTTAAAAATGAGTTCATTCATCTTCGGATCGACTCGATAGTACCGTAAATATATATTTATCATCAAAACCTTTTGCTTAATTTCAGTTTATACAAATTTTATTAGTAAAATTTATCCTATTTGTCAATCGAAACTTTTTTTTTCCAAATCGGTGAAAAAATAACCAATTCAAGTAACGTACGAGTATGTGACGTAAATCTCAGATAGATTAAAAGAAGGAGAAAAGGTCAGGCGTCCGGATCCGGTGAGGTACTAATTATGCTGTATTTCCAAAATCACCTTCACCTGCCGCGTAACAGAAATTTGCTAGCGGTGCCCCAGTTGAAAAGATAGGTCAGCTGACGTTACAGATTGCTATTCAAAAAGAAACAAGATATGTAACTATAGAAGATTTTGACTGCTTCCGTGGTGTAGTGGTTAGAGCGTTCGGCTCATACCCGGAGGTCGCAGGTTCCCGGCGGGGGCGTAACAACGCCCGTACTAACTTCGTAACTAGGACAACAGTCCTAGTTTGGTTAGGACATTGTAGTCTGACCACCTGATTGTCTGAGAAGTAAGATGACCCGTGCTTAGGAGGGCACGTTAAGCCGTCGGTCCCGGTCATTATCTTTGACATTGGTCGTTACCTAAAACCATGTCAGAGGCCTTTAAGGCGGTTTAAAAACTCTGACACTAGTGTTAGTCACTAACACACACGATAAGAAGACTATAGAAGAAGCTCGGTGGCCCGGCGTGAGTGCGTATTACTTGTTTCTCAGGGAAGGATGGATAACTTGAATTTGCCTATAATTACAATGCTGGGCAGGCGGGTTGGTGATGGCAGTATATGGTATGAATTATTTTATTCTGCGTCAGTAAAGTAAAGCGACATCGGGCGTGGTCCGCACTTGGATCGGTGACTACAAGTTTTGTTTAGTGACACATGCATGCGTGTCAATTTTACTAGATACCTTTTCGTAAGGTTTTGGAATTTATTGTTGGAATGTCCAGCTGAGGCTATTTTGGACACAGAATTTTCTCCGGAGGCTGAATTTCGAATTATTAAGGAAAAGCTTGAGGAACTTAGCGATGCCGTGGACAAATATGTGAAGTTGAAGGATAGGTACTCACTTAACAGGAGCCGCGTTTTAGGAGGTCATCTGTATCATCGGTTGATAAGAATCCAATCTGATGATCCGGCTGTGTTGTCCCAGAAGCCAAAATCCTCAAGGAATTATAATATTTTATATATATTTTATCAGAGGTTGCCCATCTTGCCGGGTATTTAGAAGTGCTGTTACCAGCCAGGGCACCCCGTGATAAATGGCTTAAGTTGCATAAAAATTTTAGAGCTACTCCGAGCTTCCAATGACACGTATAAGCCGTTGTTTTCGGCAGTCATCGATGTATGGCAGTCGTGGAGCTATATTAGCCACCTTTAGTCGGCCTGAAAAATCTGACACCTCCCACTTACTCACACGAAAAACAACAACAAGCCCACGGGTACAGCTAGTAATTTATACGGTTTAGACTTTTTATATAGTTGAAAGGGCCGACCAAGTTTCGTTTGATTTAGATGATCATTATAATGGCGAGTAGTAGGAGCGGACCGACGTTGTCGCTGCCCGCTTTGTACTCTACTCTAGACTAAATATATTAGGTTTAATTTTTAAAAAGAAAACTTGAGCTGTTTTCTGACTGACTCACAAACTAGCCATAAGTGAAATGAAAAGGAATTTTCTATTAACAAGGTAAGTTGCATCGCCTACATGCATGAATGCAGTGCATTCGTTGCTAAAGTCGGATAGCTTGTGGGATCCTATAATTAGTTCTGTTGGAATAACTTCTTAGATAGAACCTCTTCGGTTGAAACTTTAGTAATTGGAATTATTTTAGTCTTATTATAATTAAATTCGACTCTATCTGCATAGCATGAGAAAATTAATATTTTTAGACGAAAAGTTCATATTGATGTAAACAAATTATAGTTTGTTGGAACGAAGTTCCTTATCGCGCGTTGCGAAAGGGTAGCCCCCTTTCGACGGAAAAAATTAAGACCAAAAGTTGTAACGACACTTTTTGCTATAGTTGTAAGCCTTGAAGCGTGTGTGTGTTTCTCTGTCTGTCTCCTAATTAATCAAAAGGAACTTCGTTCCATCCTGGTGTCCGTTGACACCTCTCAAGTTTTTTTTTATTTCATGTTGAAGGAAAATGTTAGAGAGACCTCTGCTTAGCAATGGCACAGTAAAGGTTAAATAAAAATAACAAATTATTTAAATTTTTGATTCAGTTTTTAGGTTCATCACCAGTAGTTTTTAGGTTTATTAAAATAAAAATTCTGACACAATACATACTCGTATCAAATTATTATAAATATCACACTGTAGCAATAGAAATGAATAATAGATAGGTATCGTGTTTTTTTGTTTAGATCTTGGATAAACAATCTTTTAAATAATGTTACTCAAATAGGTTCATATTACAGAAGTGAAATAAAAGCTTATAAAAAGAAAACTAAAATTATATATTTTATCACGTTAAACTCTGTTTATCTTTGTTTTAACTATCCCAGCACGGATCCTTCATTGCAGACAGTACAACAGGATTTAGATTTAAGATATTTATATTGTGAAAATGAATATCGCTTTAATAGAGTTATTGCAAAAGTGTTATAAAATGTCAATCAATTTTAATACCAAAACAATACGAGTACGTATTGTTTTGGTATTAAAATTGATAATAATTCACATCATGCATGTTCATACACATCGTGCATTTAGTATGTTTGAGAATAGGTCCCAAAGTATATTTCATACGTTACAGGGAGCAAAGCCAATGGGCACAACTAGTAGTATATAAAATAAAGCGTAAATAAACTAACAAGTACTTAATGACAGTTTGTTCTTATTTTTAAATCAAAGTCAAAGTTTTTAAAAAAATCTTTGGATATTTGTATCATTATATATAACTAGAGGCAGCGCGCGGCTTAACCACACGAGTGAAGTCGCAGGCGTAATGCAATATTGCCTATAGCCTTCCTCGATAAACGACCTATCTAATACCGAAATAATTTTTCAAATCGGTCCAGTGGTTCTTGAGATTAGCGCGTTCAAACAAACAAACAAACTCTTCAGCTTTATATATAAGTATGGATTATCAATTTTCTTTTGGGTTTCATAATAGTTCTTGACGTCAGATCATTTACTTACATTATAGCTTCCTAAGCGCAAGTACATAACAGAAATAGCGGCAACAAACTGTAAATAAATAAATAAATATATAGGGACAAACTACACTGATTGAGCTAGCCCCAAAGCAAGTTCCGAGACTTGTGTTATGGGATACTAACTCAACGATACTATATCAACAAATACATATATAGATAAACATCCAAGACCCAGGACAATTAGAAAAAGGCCATTTTCTAAGTCGCCCTGACCGGGGATCGAACCCGGGACCTCTGGGTGGCGTACTAGCTTGGTGACCAGTACGCCACGGAGGTCGTCAGGAGTCGGCAATTGCAGAATGCAGCATTTTTTCCCATAACGTTAACTTACAATTTACTGAATACTAAAATTAGATATGTGGACTTTTATGGTTCTGACAGTTAGTTAATTTATTTTTGTCAAATTCTTACAACCGTAGCCGTCATAAAAATAGCGGCCCCTACGCAGGTATAAAATAAGAATTGCCATTCATAGCCGAGGTTGTCTCGGGATGGGACATGCAAATGCATTGTTCAGACCAACGCTGCGCGGAGTGTGGTACCCGTCATGAGAGATGGCGATTATTAGACGCTAGATGATATCCGTATCAAAAATTATAATATTTTTAGAATGCGGAGACTTCCTCGGTTTTTTAGTGCGTAAGAAATGTTTGTTCAGGCTAGAACAGATGGATCTTTTTGAAATACCTACTTTAACCTTTCTTTTTTTTTGTTACATGACAAATTTATTAAACTTTTAATTTAATTAATAAAATTATTGTAAAACTCAAAAAAAATATCAACATTTAACGATTACTATATTAATATTTATAATGTTTACCATTACATGTTAGCGATTAATAAATGAATAAATAAATGAATGAATGAGCTTCTTTTTCTTCTTGTCACTATCTCGAAAAAATGGCATCATTGCTGAGGAGAGTGAGCTCGAGTCATAACAACATCCTAAAAATCGGACTGTAAGGGCCCTTTCAGACGAACGACAACAATATCCCGTATCTCAGTGAAAGCATGCCTGCGACACCTGTCAGCGACGGTCGGCGATGTTTGCTGACTGTCGCCGACAGTCGCGCGACACATGTTAACCTGTCACTCCTCTCAAAGTTTAAAAAAATTGCAACTGTCGTGTGCGGCACATATCTGCGTCATCGGTCGCTGGCCGTCGCTGGGAGGTTTTACCCTTATTCATACCAAAGATAATATAATTACAAACGTAACAGATATAAATAGAAGTTATATTTATGGGTTAGTTACGGAACCCTTCAAAGCACGTGGCCCGACATACACTTTACTGGTTTTATTAAAAATGCCAAAATGACGATGCTCTTAAACTATAGTCCACGCTGACGAAGTCACGGGCAACAGCTAATATTTAATAATTTAGAGTATGTAACTACTTTAAGTAAAAGTAATAGAAGATTTTAATGTTATAATGAATACCTGTAGCACCATCTAGAGAAATAATTATGTCTATAAAGCGACGTATAGGCATATCCTATAGCTAATATATAGATCTACAGCCCAGCTTCCGCTTGTAGCTTTCATCCTATCAGAATCCATTGTACCGATTATTATCTTTTATTCATTTTTCTTTAGATACGTCCATGACTAGACAGCTACAGATATCGCTAACATCTATTTAAATCTAGGCAATCTAAACATTTCTAGCCCTTGGTACATTCACTTCTAGACTGGACATGTTAAAGCAGATCACGACTTTTCAGGATTCCTAACGCCATAGTGGAATTATCAGGGCAGAAAAATATTTCTCAAATCTATTAGAAAATGCCACTGAAACTGCCTCCGTGGTGTAGTGGTTAGAGCGTTTGGCTCATACCCGGAGGTCGCGGGTTCGATTCCCAGCGTTTGACATTGTGTTGTTGTCCTAGTTTGGTTAGGATATTGCAGGCTGATCACCTGATTGTCTGATAAGAAAGATGATCCGTGCTTGGGAGGGCACGTTAATCCGTCGGTCCCGGTCACTGTCTTTGACATTGGTCGTTACCTAAAACCATGTCAGAGGCCTTTAAGGCGGTTTAAAAACTCTGACACTAGTGTTAGTCACTAACAAACATGATAAGAAGAAGAAGATCTATAAGAAAGATATCCGCTAAGTCCACTGCTGGACATAGGCCTCCCCAAAGGATTTCCAAAACGACAGATCGGAAGCGACATGCATCTAGCGCCTTCCTGCTACCACGATAATGATAATAAGTAAGATATGATACACAACATTTTCTTTTTACATATTATTTAACAATATCCTTTTTGTGAAATGTACTATATCTCATTACGTTGCTATAAAAAACGCACTAAAATGCCTTGTAGACTTTGTCAAAATCTTTGTCAGTTATGTCGGTAGTTAAGATTAGGTTAAACCATATCCGAGGAGCTCGAGAATTTTTTATGCTACTTGTGGTTACCCATCCAAGTATGAGCCACGCGCGGTGTCGCTTTACTTGCGAAAGGCTAATTTACAATCAACAGTAATTTACTGCCCGTTGACCTTAATCTCGTTAGACAAGATTCGGACATTGTTTGAAACAACTATCCTCCGTGGACTATGAGATAATCACAATGTCGTTTACAGTTGACTTGAGACATACTTGATGGAGCGTCTTAGCTAATTGACCGAGTGACGCTTCTGTTTCTAGATTGGCCAAAACTACTTTTGTCCATCTGTCAGTTTGTTGACGCCTACAGGTCGCATTTCTCAACCGATTCTTCTGAAATTTTGAAGTAAGCTAGTTCGTTATATAGATTTTTTTGTCGATTGAGTATTTTTTCACAAGGGTGGATATTAGGGGTTGGAAAACATAAAAACAAAAGATTTTTGTTACTTTAAGATGCAACTTTTTTGCCCGAACATCATTTTCACACAATAAACATAAAATAGGGGCTATGCAAAAACAGACTCCCAGGGTCTGCAGCTTAGAGAGCATAGGAACCTATGAACAATTACTATGTCTACTACGGGAAGTGAAAGATAATCACGATAAGGGAGCGTGTTAAAATTTATAGCAATAATACAATTTTAAATTGAAAACGACGAAGCCTCGAGTATTATGTGTTTCACCGCTATATGATGTTGGCGTCGAAGAAAATTGACACAAAGTTGGCGCCATTTATTTTTCGCCGATGGCAACATCGCGCGTCTGCCCCCACCGGCGCGCCTTCCCACCTCGCAAGCTGTGTCAGTCGATCGAGCCATTACTATTTCGATCGTTGCTCCGGCGACACCTTTTATAAATATCATCTTAGCGGAGTGTCGTTATTTGTCAATTAAATTCAATTAAATATAAAAACATCAGTTATTGATTCGTAAAGAGAATATAATTAGAGTTTGTATTGTAATCATTTTAACTTGTTTTCTTTGCTATATAAATTAAATAATTGTGATTGAACTAATCTGTGTTAACTTTCAATATGTATATAGGTATGTATGCATTTGTGTATACACGTTAATCTGTCATCTTCCATGATTACAGCGATACCTTGACAAATGAGGTATCGTTAGAAACATCTCGGCTATCAAATGACATATCAGCTATAACTCCCTGCTGCGTGCAATAACTTAATAAACCCGTAATCGGCTGTTTGTAACTTAAATGTTGATTTATATACATTAGTGTATATACTTTTAATTTTCATTACTAAATAGGTACACAAAATTTGGTTCGTAAATAATGTTGGTATGAACTTTTTTAAAAGTAGAACTAAGACTAGACAGCTGCCAACGCACAAATAAAGTGACTCTAAAACAATTATAGTGGATAGTTAAACATTGCGTGAATATGTGAAGTGAGTAATAAGAAATTTAACAGTGCCTGAAATAGACACATCTTTAAGCTGCCCGTCTATAACCCTATAATTAAATAAATAAAAGTTAATTAAAAATTGTAAACGACAGGCCGAAAGCCACTTTAATAAGATGGTCTGGTTTAGGTATAGTACACCCATAAATTCATCGTAAAAATGATATTAAAGACGCGACACGATATTCTTGAACTTTAATAAAACTTGTCGTATTTTTTATAATGCCGAGAGGGACACGTATGTTTGACAACGGTTGGATTTGTTTCGGAAAACGAGTATTTTGGGGGCATGGGCCCCGCTAAGACGAGTCACCGAAAGCGCGCCCACTACCCACATTTTCTTCGAAGCGAATTTTAATATTAAAACAAAATATGATTCGACTAGCTTATGACCGCGACTTCGTCTGCGCGGAATTATCACACAATATCTTTGTAAATTATATCCTATGTGTCATTCTGAATAAGCTATATTATTGTAAAGTTTCTTTATAATTAATTTAGTAGTTTTTACGAGAAAGAATTAACATTCATCCATCCATACTTACAAACTTTCGCGTTTATAATATTGTAGGATTATTCTCGATTATTCGATTATGATATTAAATCGCGAGGTAAGGTACCTTTATAAATAATCTAATACATTTCTGCATTAATTCGCTTTTTCGCCCATTCTCTCCCTCGGCTTTTACGATCTGCGCGAGAAAAGAAACAGCTGGTACATTCTTAGTTCTTTTCTCCCAGACCAGCATGAAAGGAGGCAGGAGGAAGTAGTATTAAATTGTAGTTACGTGTTGCCGAAATATCCATAGTTTTACAATCGATAGTGTCTATCGGCAAATGCCAAAGTATCGATACGGCCTATCGATAGTAAGTATTAATAGTATCTATAGCTGTTTTAAAGCAATACTATTGATAACAACAATTCTATTGATAGTATTGATAGTATCGATCGATGACGACGAACAAACTATCGATAGTACTTAAGAGTCCCCTTACCCTAGACTTCTCCGTACAAACGTAGTCTACGTTTAATTTTGGAACCACATGTCAGATTCCGGTAAAAATTGGTAATTGTAAAGAAATTGCAATTATCTAGGGTTATAACTGGTTTCCTATGGTAAAATTATGAACTGGAAAGAAAATATAACGATTTAGAAGTTTCCCATACTAATGGTCAAAAATGATATAAAACACTATATTCTATTTCAAGTTCATATTTTTACTGTCGGAAACTAGTTGTAAACCGCGATAATTGCAATATCTTTGAAATTACAAAATTTTGCCTAAATCGGACATGTCGTTTTGAAATAAAACGTAGACTACGTTTGTATGGAAAGTTGTATTTTGGTCTAGGGTCGGGGGACCCTTAAACTATCAATACTATCGATAGTTTATTCGTCAAAGGATCGATACTATCGATGGTGTCGGTAATATCGATTGCCTCCGCGTCCCGTCTAACATAAATTAGTGAGCGTGGTGTAAATAAATAAAAATCTGAGAGTCCCGTGGATTGACACAGTTTTTTTCTGAGACTTTATTTGCCGACACAAATTATTAAAAAAATTTAGCGCAGATAAATCACTAAGCACAAAATGGGTTCTTGTTACTATTCAGATACTAGGATTAAACTATTTTTAAGGGGTATAGGCCAATGTTAACTTTAAACCATACCTTTGAATTGAAGTTTTTTCTTTTTATATTTTTAAACGAACTTTAAATTTTTGAATATTAATTATTATCCATTATTATCTACTGTCATTATATTGATAAACTTTTAAAACAAACTTGCAAAAAAACCTAAGATGTTCTCCAAAATAAACTATCGATAGTATCGGCACTATCCAAAGTCGATTGATAGTATTTGTTTTATTTAAAAAACCGATAGTTTATCGATAAGGCTAAAGATAGTGGATTATCGAGCGACAACACTATTGAATTGTACTTAAGAATTAAATACTACAAAAGATGTATCTTTATCCTGTTATCATCTTTGATATATTACTTACTCACTTAAGCTTAATGGATTACCTCGTAATAATACAGTCTTTTATTAATGTAAGAAGTCAAAGTTATAAGGATAGTATCCGGGGTCAAAAATAAATTATTTATAGAGAATAAAACCCCACAAAATAATGTTATTTGTCATTGATCATATCTATCCATTTGCAAAATTTAAGCGGGCTTCCGTACAACAAACGTGATTTTTGTGCCGTTTTTTGCTTGATATATTTACAGAGTATTTTATTAAGAAGAAACAATTATGTTAAAAAAATAAATATTTAAGGGGGCTCCCATACAACAAACATGTTTTTAAGCTATTGCATAGCTTCTATCGCGGGCCTTGAGCGCGGGGACCGAATCCAGAAATTCCGTAACGAAAAAACCTCACGCTCTCCCCACTCCGCTTACTATGTAGGTTGCCGCTTCGTCTCCGTCGTCCGTTTTCGACGTTGCCGTCCTTCCTTGTTTGCAATAGCTTTACCGCGGCAGTCCCCGAGTGCTTCCCGAGTGTACCTTTCCTGCGCGAGCCCGACTCGCACTTGGCCTGTTATTATTTTTATTAGACAAGTATTAATCTGTGAAATACTTTATCTTATACCTATAAACGAGCAATTCTTGTATGTATGTATATATATTTATTTATAAATTTCTGTGATCTCGAAAACGGCTCTAACGATTTTGCAGAAAATTTGTATATGGGGGTTTTTGGGGGTAAACAATCGATCTAGATTAGTTTTATGTTTGGGAAAACGCGTGTTTTCGAGTTTTCATGCGTTTTTCTTTCCACGCAGAATATGGCCGCTAATTTCGTCGCGCCGCGAGCGCCTTGATTTAGCTCAGTGGTTAAGGATAGCGACCGCTAGAAAGAGTGTTACGGGTTCGAATCCCACTCGGTGACTTACTTTTGTTTTTTTTATGTATAAGTTTATATATTTTTTTTTTTTGCATTGTTTTTAGACAAGTTTAAAAAAAAATTGTTAATGTTTGAGATGTAACCGAGCAAAGCTCGGTCGCCCAGGTACTTTACTAAAAA
Source organism: Acrobasis consociella (assembly GCA_963555685.1). NCBI lineage: Eukaryota > Metazoa > Arthropoda > Insecta > Lepidoptera > Pyralidae > Acrobasis > Acrobasis consociella. The sequence continues at coordinate 3,081,231 of OY743116.1, forward strand.
GTCAAATTATAAGCGATTAAATTTATTAATTTCTTTACACCTTATTTGTAAATTACGAAAAAAAATACGTTATGTTTCAAAAGCTGATGCAAAGAATACAACCTACACTTACACGTATTTGAATTTCATTGTACAATAATATTTTCTCTGTGAATGACAGCAGTTGTAAGTGAACGAGTGATATTAATACGGAAATAGTATCTTCAATATATCGTAACGTAATTAAAGATATGGGTTACGGATACAGTATACAAAAGGGCTAGACAGAGCCAAGGGCTTTTTAGAGGAACTCGGTGACTCAGAGGTATTTATGCCTTAATAGTGCACCTACAAGGTGGTCAGATGACTTGACCAGGGTCGCTGGAGAGCGCTGGATGAAGCCGGCTGTTGATTTCGTCATTTTGGAAATCTTTGGGAGAGGCCTATGTCCAGCAGTGGACGTTATGCGGCGGAAATGATGATTATGATGATGAATAGTGCTTTCGTAAGTTAAGCACAACGGACATAGTTCGCACTTGGATGGGTGACTACATACAGTGTAATAATAATGTAACTAATTGTGACCGTGAAACTCTAAAATCATATAAGTACATACAGTGTGTTCGGATATGGACTAGCGATAATTTAAGGACATGCTGTTGTCAACTATACGCACAACTTTTACTAAAAGAGAAATACAAAACAGTGAAAAAAAAAATTTTTTTTTATCAAACTTTATTGTTCCAAAGTACAAATATACTTTTAACAAATGGCGGACTTAATGCTAAAAGCATTTTCTCCCAGTCAACCATAGGGATAAACAGAGAAAACTTATGCGGCACAAAAAAGCCATACAATATACCTACATTATAAAATATTAATATAAAATTACATTATATAAGTACCTATTATAAATACATATCAGAATGTATGTATATTTACTTATACAATACATACATATACAATACATATACATATGCATACTCATTTACTTATACTATCTAACATATAAAATAGCTATGAAGGGAAGAGTTAATGACTTTAAGAAGAAAGGAAGTTTAAAAAATTAAAATTAAAAAGTATATTCTCTGCTCCGTACATTTTTATGCGATAGGTGTGTTATTACTATAAAGCAACTTTGTCAGATGCCGTGTTGGCTACTTTTACATACACGAAAAACAATCAACAAAGGGCTTTGAAACCAAATGCCACTTTTAGCGTTATTTATTTATTTTTTAGTCTTTTAACTTTTTTACAATATACATGTAAATGGCGGACTTAAGGCCAGGGGCCTTTTTTTAAAAGTTAAGCAACAGGTGATGCTGATAAAGATGGTGGGTGTGGAATTGCAAAAATACTGAAACAAAATAGATAGTAGTCGCATCGCTTTTTGACATTATTGGGATTGACGATCCTCGGTAGCTTTTTACAGGCTTTTTCGATCGTGAAAAGAGAACAGCTGACATCTAACTATGTTTCGGAGACCAGGGTAAAAGTTATTAAAGGATGGATATAAATTGCTTACTTGTAACCAACAAAGGAGGAATAATTTAACGTAAAGGAAGGCTTCGACATTATCAAAATTCTCTTAGATTTTCCTTGATATCTCAATACATGTTATGAAATTCTTGAAATATTTATATATATATATATATAACTATAGACCTTATTTTTGTCTTTTTACATGCGCTGAGCTGCCTATTTTGATTACACTTAGTAAATATAGTCGTAGAAAAAGCATTGTATTGAACAAAATATGCTCGATGGCGTCTCGCATTTTTTGATCCTTCTTATACAACTGTTGCATAAAATAATATTCATCAAATAGTTTACAATATACTATGCTCAGCAGTGGGCGGAAAAAGGGCTGGGATGATGATAATGACGATAGTAGGTAGGTATGTAATTATTTTTATTGATGGTTTTTTTACTGCAGTCTAATTCAAGCATGTTCGTTCCGTCTATAATCAGACTCGGAGTAGAGTTCCGAACTTACACGTTAAAATATGGGTATTTTATTTTCCAAAATTCCCGTTTGCTCAGAAAATAATACACAATAATCAAACAATGTATTTTGGTTGGGAGCCGGTGTATTCACACTGAGTTACACAAAACAATTTAAAAAGGATTACAAACGCAATTTGTATTTTTCGAAAAGGTATTATTTTTCCATCAAAATTTTATATAATAGGTACCAAGGAATGCCAGTCTCCCGTCTCAGATTTTAACGTCATAAAACGTTTTGAGATCACAATCCGAAAAACCAAGTCAGTTTGGAAATGCCACGGAAAGATATTTCTCAACATTCTTTCATCTCACAAGGTGATAATGTTGCTGTGGAATTGTAAAGTATTTTTTTTAATATACTCGTAAATTTGTGCAAAAATATTTCAAACGAACGACTGTTAAAAAGGTGACACTTAACACAAATTGGTTTGACATTTCTCAAACTGGTCACTGAATCGAAAAGTTGTCTCTGAAAACCTTCTATGTTTTTAAAGGACACATCCAATCCAACCATACCCCTTTCTATGGGGTAAAGGCCACCAAATCATCCCCTCTTTATGTTTACAGGCTGACTGGTAAATCACGTTACATATTGAAAACAATCAGTATTTAATTCTCGTTCCAAAAATATAAAAAAAGAGTTTAAGCACCTCTGTTGACCAAATTATCCAATAAAAACAAGAAGTGTGGAACACTTGTTAATTTTCGTTCGCAATCTTTTTTTTAAAGCTTAAGTAATTCTTTGAAGGTATTCGCCTAATCTTGTAGCCGCCTCGCGTTTAAAAAAGCTGTGCGCTTGTGTAAGCACAAACTGTCAGACGGACAGAATGTATATATACCTATATATGTATATGCAGACATATCACATGTATTTATGTGTACTTTTGTTTATCTAGTAACTTTGTTTATATACTTTTATTGTTTGTATTCTCATTTAGTCTGTATTTGTATCTAGTATATTATTACTCTGTAATCTGTATGGATATCGGTAAATAACATAGATACCTACATAATTATTAAATACGTAAATTTGCATTGTGTTATAATTATGTGCAAAATGTGGTCTCAGTTTAAATATTAGAGTTTTCCAGTCACAGGTTGACTGGTATAAAGGTATAAAGTTAGTAAACGTAGCTGTTACCAATAAATAAATAAAAAACAATAATTAAAACTGTCTGTTTGTATGTAAGCTTTTTTCTCTTCAACCACTGAACTAAATAATTTAGATGAAATTTGGTAGGGATATAGTTTTAGAAACAGAGAAGGTAACAGTTTTTATCCCGAAATTTCCATGGGGATCGGTGCCTGCGGTCACAGCTAAGTATAAATATGGATGTAAAACAAATATGCTTTCTTTTGTAAATATATGTTTTGTGTATGTTTTGTATAATTGTCTTTTAGAGTTAAATTAACGTATTGGCTCGTCGAGTGGTTTCCGGCAGAGTAGAATAGGACCACTCCAAGCCCGTGGATGTCGTAAAAGGCGACTTAGGGAATACAAGCTACACAAAGCTTTATACATTAAGAGACCTCTCCAACCCGTCTGGCCAGCTTTGAGAGTGTAGGCCAAGTCCTTGGGCTGCTCTGGCCAAGTATGGCTCTAGTAGCACAGAGAGTGTCGTGCTTCTGCAGTGGGGAATAAAAAGACCTAAACATGATGATGAGAGGCGATGTGGCTAGCAAACTACTTGATTAACTAACTTAATTTTTTCGTGGCCTTTGGGTCTTACGGCCCTGGGCTCTGTCTATCCCGTCAGGGATAAAGACGTGATAATGTATCTGTATTGTAGGTATGAATGCAATATGCTTATACCCCTAAGGCACCATCTGAAGAGATAGAGTGAAACATCATTGCAAGATATATTATTCACTAATAAGGATGGTTTTCTTGTTTGCCCAATTTGAGAGCAATTTGCTTTTCTATTTTTTGGGGTTCCGTACCTAAACAAAAACGGGACCCTATTACTAAGACTTCGCTGTCGGTCCGTACAAAAACTGCTTGCACCGAAAGACTTTTACGATTTTTTTTACAATTATTAAATAACAATATGTAATGAGGTACAAGAGGCGGCCTTATCGCCGAAGCAATCTTTATCTAGCAACCAGAAAGAGAAGGAGTGCGAAATACATAATAAGTATATAAAATAAATGTATAATATATAATGTATAATATTTATTTAATTAATATGAATATAATATTTATTTATTTAAGAGTCCGGCGACCCTAGACTTCTCCATACAAACGTAGTACACGTTTAATTTTGAACCCACATGTCAGATTCCGGTAAAAATTGGTAATTGTAAAGAAATTGCAATTATCTAGGGTTCTATCTGGATTCCAATAGTAAAATTATGAACTGGAAAGAAAATATAACGATTTAGAAGTTTCCCATACTAATGGTCAAAAATGATATAAAACACTATATTCTATTTCAAGTTCATATTTTTAATGTCGGAAACTAAATATAAACCTAGATAATTGCAATATCTTTGAAATTACAAAATTTTGCCCAAATCGGACATGTCGTTTTGAAATAAAACGTAGACTACGTTTGTATGGAAAGTTGTATTTTGGTCTAGGGTCGGGGGACCCTTAATGAAGCAAATGTCTCTTATAAAAAAAGTTGTTGAACGGGCATTTTAGTTAGGGTTTCGTTTCTTTATTTTTTAACCGACTTCCAAAAAGGAGGAGGTTATTAATTTGGCGGATTTTGTTTTATGTATGTTCACCGATATTCGAAGAGGCCTGACCGATTTGGAAAATTCTTTTTGTAGAGGATATAATTGTCTGTTCCCATATAGAAACTTTACTAAAGTCGGTTTTGTAGCTTGGGGGTGAAGTTGGTTTTTAGTTTCAAATAGTTTTGAAAATTATGAAGTACTAGCTGTATCCGCGGGCTTCGCTCCCCGTAGTAATTTTGGGATAAAGAGTACCCTATGTCCTTCCCTGAGTCTCAAACTATATCTATACCAAATTTCATCCAAATTGGTTCTGGCGTGAGAGGTAACAAGACTTGATAGTACCGATACAAATTTTCAGACAAGGTGATGTAGGGAGCATTTTATTTAATGTTGGGTAAACTCAGTTAGGCTACCTATTAGTTATAAGTTCCTATGTATTTTGAATCCATCTAGGACGCACACATCGTTTTACGCCCTAAGGAGTAAAAAACACGCTCGCTAATTAAATTTAATTAATGATGTAATTTTTAAATATTTTGTGTAAGGGTTAAATAAATATTTTTGATAAATTTTGTAAATGGAAACAGGAAAGATGAACAAGAGAATTATTGAGGCTGTATTTTATGTTTTTAACCCTCTATCCCAAGGGTGTTCTCTTGACCAATCAAAAATACACATTTGTTTGTTTGTAGAAAATTAGGAACTGTGACCCTTAAGGCACATTTACACAGTGCAAGTATCTTGCCTATTGTATACAAAATAGGGAAAGTGGCAAGGGACATACCCGTAATAAATCGAACCACAGGCTATCCTAGATCACTATCATCATCAGGTCTTTTTGTCTCCATTGCAGGAGCACGACCCTCTCTGTACTATCAGAACTATACTTGGTCAGAGTAGTCAGAGGACTTGGCCTACAATCTCCTCGCTGGCCAGACGGGTTGGAGAGGCTAGATCACTACATTATAATGATAATAAAATAACAGTCAAAAAACAAAAAAAGACCTTCCCATTCAAATTGCCCAGGCGGCTACACACTTTTATGTGAAAATGACATTTTTTTTAGGTTTTTGGCTATTATTTTAATTTTATTATACTCCTAGCTGTGCCCGTGGGCTTGGCTTCCCGTGGGAATTTCGGGATAAAAACTATCCTATGTCCTTCCCTGGATATCAAACTATATCCATATCAAATTTCATTTAAATAGGTTCAGTGGTTCAAGCGTGAAGTGGTAACAAACAAATATACAAACTCACTTTAGCATTTATAATATTAGTAGGAAGTAGGATAGTGGTCTCTATAGTGGTATGTCCCTTCCACGTTGTATAATTAAACTGAAGCAATAGATAACTTGCATGGTCTAAACGTAACGTCAGCTCTACATATTTATTGCTTCAATAAAATGGCATGTAACCGGCAAGATACTTTCATCGTCTAAATGGGCCTTTATTTTAGCTTGATACAAACTTGCTTTGAGGTTTCTTCTATGTTAGTTAGGTATAAAGATGTTTTTTTCAATTAAGTCTGTACCGACGTTTCTTCGGTATTTATTTGATACCAGCTGATTCTCGCAACTTCATTTGCGTAAAATACGTTGTTCGACAAATAAATAATATCTTTAATAACGATTATATTTTTCACTGTCTTCAAAATTATTGAAATAAAGCACGGATGTAGCACAAACTGAGATTAATCAATTGAAAAATCCTACTAACATTATAAATGCGAAAGTGAGTTTGTATATTTGTTAATTTGTTTGTTAACACTTCAGGCTTCAACCACTGAATCTCTTTAGGTGAAATTTGATATGGATATAGTTTGATACCCGGGGAAGGACATAGGATAGTTTTTTCCCAAAATTCCCACGGGGAGCGAAACCCACGGGCACAGCTAGTTTTTATATCTTATTTTAAATGATTCGAGTTTGCGAATTGCTAATTAATTTATTAATCAGTGGTTCATTATTATCGATACACTTTTTAATAAGCTGAACCAATGAGATAAGTGCCACAAACAGAAATTAGTTTTAATTTTATGTTTATATATCTTATTGACATTTTTAAAAAGGTCTTATTTAATCTGTGTTTATATTTAAAAGGGATATGATATTTTGTAATATTAACATAACATTAACGTTAAAATATATTTATATATTTATACAAAGAAAATCAATTTCGTTTAATCCATAAAATTTAATTTTACCCACTTTAATTTTTAATAATAATTTTTTCACAAAAAATTAACTATTTTTTTACAGCTTTTCAGAACACTAGAAGACGATATTTTTTTCTGTGAATTTTTAATTTGAGTAAATAATCACTTAAAATTCCCCAATTTTTTTGGTGTACAAATGTACCGACACTAAAAAATGACAAATATGTGTAAATATGTATAAGTACTCACATACAATGCGTCCGTCTGTCCAGCACCACAGCTAACAGGTGTCTACGCAAAGCTTACAACCGCCGAGCTTTATATACGCCGTCCGTCACCCTTTATAGTAAGGGCTGGTTCACATAGCGCTGGCGTAGGTTGAAATATGGAGGGATTTTAGTACAGGAAGGAACGGGTTAATGTTTAAGGAATTAATTGGTTTAAGGTGGATTATTGTGTGTGACGAAATATGAATATTATGCTTTTATTATACAAGCGAAAGTTTGTGAGTGTGTGTGTGGAGTAAGATGACACTCTGGATTAACACATAGGCTACTTTTTCCGCGGGTAACTCCGCGGGGTGCTAGTAAATTAATGATTATATACTTAGGAAAAGAAGGAAAAATATTTCTTAGACTTAGACTCATTAAGATTTAGTCAGCTGCAGGAGCACGACACTCTCTGTACAGAGCCATATTTGGTCAGTGCAGCCAGAGGGTTTGGCCTACACTCTCCTCGCTGGCCAGACAGGTTGAAGAGGTCTCATTGATGTAGTTCTGTTTAGTTTGTTTGTTGTTTTTAATATATAGTAAATATTAATTTGATGTTTGTCAGGATCGTAGCAAGTGGAGGTCCATAGTCTCTGCCTACCCCTGCGGGAAACAGGCGTGATATTATGTATCAATTTAAGGTTTTAGTAGGTGTGAAAAACTACCTATTGATTGTAAATGTAGTTATATTTTTGTTTATTACTTATAGTAAGTTAGAAATAAATGTTTTTATATTAAAGGACGCATGCCAATGGGTAAAAAAAATCTCTAATACCTACCAGGTACTGCCAAGCGAAGCGAAGCATAGCCCACCCACCTAAAAGGTGGTCAGACTACCTAACTGAAGTTGCTGGAACGCTTGATGCAGGTCGCTTTAAATCGGTCATCATGAATTCCTGGAAAAGGCTTGCCCAACAGTGAACATCGTGCGGCTGAAATTATGATGTATATTTAAAAACAAAACGGGTATTTCTTACCCGACATACTTGTTTCCTTTTTTAATTAAAAGTATTTTATGTACATGTTTACCTAACCCTTGAAGGGTTTTCTATTATTTTATGAACAACCTTTAAAAGTAATTTACAATAAATGTACTTACACACATACATACCATTACGTCTTTATCCCTAATGGGGCAGTCTACTGGAAAAACAAGATACAAAATGCTGCGTCTGTTAAGCCGTGACAGTATGTTTGTATGTATTATATTTATTGTAAATTTGACATCATCTTTATTATCATCAGGTCTTTTTGTCTCCACTGCAGGAGCACGATCCTCTCTGTACTACCAGAGCCACACTTGGCCAGAGCAGCCAGAGGACTTGGAGTACAATCTCCACGCTGGCCAGACGGGTTGTAGAAGTCTCATCGATGTTTATAAGCTTGTTCAGCTTGTATTTCCTGAGGCGCCTTCACCGACATCTACGGGAAGACTTGGAGTGGCCCTATTCTTTCTTCTCTGCCGGAAATCACACGGCAACGATTTCAATTTGTAAGCCCTTCTTAGTTCTGATAGTTTTCTTTTAAACTTCGTCGTAGGTACTATAACTTCACGTGTCCATAAATAACTGTTTAGCAAATAGAGGGGGTAGAACTAGCGATGTGCCGTTCCCGGGAACGTTCACACGTTCCCTAGATTTCCAAAATCGTTCCCGGGAACGTTCCCAATAATTTTGAAATGTCAGGGAAAGTTATAATTTTATTTATCAGATATTTTTTTTATTAATGCAAATGTATTAAACTTATGTAAATGCATTATTAATATGGTTATAATATAAATATTTTATTTTAAATCCATAACATTTCCAAAAAATTCCAAATTTCTAGGGAACGTTCCCTTGTTGCCGGGAACGTTCCCTTGATGCCGGGAACGAGACCCGTTTCCATAGGATATACATCTAATTTATCGAGAAAAAAAAACATTTTTATTGTTTTATGGTCATTAATATGTTATACAATTATTTAAATCTAAAAATAGTGTTCACAAGCTCAAAATATTTTTAAAAGACCTATTTAACAGTAACCCAACAGTCATTAAAGAAAAGAAAAAAAGAATCCCACTTTACTTGTATGGGAGCTATCCAAAAAATTTTTTTTTTGTGTTTTTATTTTACCACTTTTTGGCGTGATAAATATGCATGCATGCCCACGCCAAATTACAGATTAAGATACAGATAAGAAACTATAAGCGTTCCTTGTTCATTACGGAACCTTAAAAACATATATACTTTCGGATGATAACCTCCTTTTCTGAAGTCAGTTAAAAGTAATTATGTCACATACTAACTGTGACTAAACTCTCCAAGAATGTGACGCACATTAGTTGCGCTGCACAGCACACCCACACCCTCTAAGAACTTCCTGGGATTGTTCTTTTGTACGTACAGCCGTAATGCACGGGACATTTCTCATCTTTACACCTCACGAGCAAGGGTTGTTACAAATGTCATGGGATATAAGGAGTTAATTTATTTGCGTGAGAAATGATTTGACAACCTTACGCAAAACATGATGAAATTTAGGCTTATTTTCATTGGTCGTTCTGGTACGAATCGGGAGTGCAGGAGATTTCTGAAACGTATGCCGTAGGCAAAGATAATAATATAATTACTAACGTAACAGATACCTAACGCCATATAAACTATTGCCGTATGGTTTCCGACAGAGTAGAATAGGGCCACTCCAAGACCTCCCGTGGATGTCGTAGAAGGCGACTTAGGGATTACAAGTTAAACAAAGCTTATAAACATCAATGAGACCTCTCCAACCCGTCTGGCCAGCGTGGAGAGTGTAGGCCAAGACCTCTGGCAGCTCTGGCCAAGTTTGGCTCGGGTAGTACAGAGAGGGTCGTGCTCCTGCAGTGGAGACAAAAAGACCTGATGAGGATGATATAAACTATTGGATAAATTACTTCATCGAGTAGCAATTTCTATCGACCACTGTATCGATTTATGGCTTACATTGGTCGCTAGCCCGCGTACGGGGTGTCCCCACATGCTGTATTATCGACCAATGAAAATGAACCATTACAACTAAGCCGCTACATTCAAATACCTGCAAATAAATGATTGTCATTGCAGAGATCCTTATTTTCTTTTTTTTATTTCAGAATGGCGTTACAAGTAAATAAATATATTTTCCTTGTTTCTACTCAGCTTATTCATCTTGTACTTTAATTTTTTCTGTGTTATTTTTATGTATGTAAGATGTATATGTATATTTATTATAATTATCGTATTATATGTATATATTTATTACAAGTATGTTTATTACATTTACCAATTCGCACTACCTAATTTCCCATCACATATTTCTATATAGCGAGGTTGCCTGGAAGACATTTCATAGCGATAAGGCCGCCTTATGCGCAATTATGTCCTGTATTTATTTTGTACAATAAAAGGTATTGTATTGTCTAGGCATCAGTATTGAATAATAATACTTGAACGTACAAGTACATTAGTACATAGATTACTGGGGTATAACACCCATTTTTGAAAAGTTGAACGTTTGAAAAGTGTTTTAATTAGGTCCCGTGATGTTAAACGACTTAAAATTACATATAATATTTATTTAAACGATAAGTGACATAAAAATGCATTTAAATTTTACATTTCCAATTTTCCCGCTTAAATTGCCGAAAACTTTTGAATAGTGGACGCCAAAATGCTCTATGGTCATCACACTTTCTAGTTACTGCCTACTATTTTGTGTTTATAAACATTAGTTTATTTTGTAGCCTTTGTTATTATACAAAAGCTAAATTTATTTTGGTATTTTATTAGCTTAAACTAACATTTTCAGACCTTATGAATATATTTTTAGATTTTTTCTCATATGGACTCTCTATACTATATAACACCCACACATACATCATGTCTATGTGACGTCACATGCACTCTCCTGCTTTTAGACTGAGCACTCAGTGGAACCCAGTTCTCTGTCAGTTGAGGACTACAGGCCTCTTTGTTCATGTCTAAACTATAATTCAGTTTATCTAACTGCTAGAAGTAGAACTATATTTTTGAAATGATTACTTACATTTATACTTTTAAAATAACAGTACCTGGGCGACCGAGCTTTGCTCGGTTACATCTCAAACATTAACAAATTTTTTTTAAACTTGTCTAAAAACAATGCAAAATAAAAAATATATATAAACTTAAACATAAAAAAAAACAAAAGTAAGTCACCGAGTGGGATTCGAACCCGTAACACTCTTTCTAGCGGTCGCTATCCTTAACCACTGAGCTAAATCAAGGCGGTCGCGGCGCGACGAAATTAGCGACCATATTCTGCGTGGAAAGAAAAACGCATGAAAACTTGAAAACACGCGTTTTCCCAAACATAAAACTAATATAGAACGATTATTTACCCCCGAAAACCCCCATATACAAATTTTCAGCGAAATCGTTAGAGCCGTTTTCGAGATCACAGAAATTTATAAATAAATATATATATATACATACATACATACAAGAATTGCTCGTTTAAAGGTATAAGATAGGCCTCCTGAAAACCTAAGTTCAGGAGTGTACTTTGTGTGACTAAAATAAATGCATGACACCTATAACTATTGGAATAAAAAAGCCTTAAATATCCATTGATAGATAAAGTCGCCGGTGTGACGGCATTAAATTTGTCCGCATAAGTATATGATGCAAGTAAAAGTTCCTACTTTTACTTGTGTTGGTGGCGTCAGCGTCAAATAACTTTGATTATAAGACAGTGAAGCCTATAATTTTTCAAAACTCAAAACCGACTTCATCCTAAAACTACACAAACAAAATTTCTATAGGACCAAACTTTGATTATAATACCGTATTGTCTATAATTTTTCAAAACTCAAAACCGACTTCACCCGTAAACTACAAAACAGATTTTGTTAAAATTTGTATAAAACCACCCCGCAAGTATATCAAATCGGTTTCGAATCGGCGAACATACTTATAAAGAAGATCGGTACGAATTGATAACCCCCTTTTTTTAAGTCGGTTAAATAGGCCAAACCCGCAAAGTGAAAGACGTGATTCCGTAAATAGTAATCTCCCGAAGTACAAAGCCAGAAGTAGATACCAATCAAGTACTTGTGTCCCTGTTAGTGTTTCATTCTTGTTCGGCAGTGCGCGAAATTACGCACCAGTATAAATAAATGACAACTGGCAATTTACTACTCATTGTGAAATCTGTACCCACTTTAAATAAGTAGGTTAATACAAGGAAATTAATTAGCAGGTTCATTTGCCAGACAAATTATAAGACTTTTAAGTGTTTAATTAGAAGTTTATTTGCTAGCTAAATTAAAAAAAAAATACGACTTTCAAGCATTGGAGGTGATAGCTTTTGTACGGCTAAACCGATTTTCGTCAAACATATCTAAGAACCAAGGAAACTTGCTTTTACAAAAAAAATGCATGATAATTGGTTCATCCCTTTTAGAGCTACGATGCCATAGACAGATAGATATGGTCGTGTAACTAATAACACCACTCTTTTAGTCGGGGGTTAAAAAAATGTAGACTGAACTTTATGAGCGCCATCGACCACTTTAGTTGCAAAATGGTCGTTTGACTGAGACGACATTGATAACTAAAGTGGTCGGAATTGTACTTTTTTTACTAGGCTTGGCGTCGGGGGTAAAATAAAGGTTAACAATACCACTGGCGTGCAAGAGGTAAACACTATTGCCTAAAGAAACTTAAACTATTTATAGATCGAATTTAAAATGTAGCCTCGAATAAAACATGTATATTTTAAATTTAAAAAACTCATATTAAAATCTAATGGATATTACTGCACTTGGTGTTTTCGAGCATACTTTTCTAAGAGTAAATAAATATAAATGACCAATGAAGAGAATCTCTTCCTAGTTATTCTGGGAAAAAAGGATTAACTTAGATTGTGCCAGCGGCTTCTCTTCCCGCGCAGATTTTAGAAGCCGATCAAGGGACTGGGCGAAAATGCGATTCATATTAATAGGCTATGCGGCTAGCAAACTTACTATTTTTATTCCTTTTTAGGGTTCCGTAGCCAAATGGCAAAAACGGGACCCTTATAGATTCGTCATGTCTGTCTGTCTGTCCGTCCGTATGTCACAGCCACTTTTTTCCGAAACTATAAGACCTATACTGTTGAAACTTGGTAAGAAGATGTATTATATGAACCGCATTAAGGTTTTGACACAAAAATAAAAGAAAAACAAAAAAATTTGGGGGTTCCCCATACTTAGAACTGAAACTCAAAAATTTATTTTTCATCAAACCCCTACGTGTAGGGTATCTGTGGATAGGTCTTCAAAAATGATATTCAGGTTTCTAATATCATTTTTTTCTAAACCGAATACTTTGCGCGGGAGACACTTCCAAAGTGGAAAAAAGTGTGTGTCCCGTAACTTCTAAAATAAGGGAATTATAAAACTAAAAAAAATATATTATGTTCATTACCATAAAAACTACCAGCGAAAATTGGTTTGAACGATATCTAGTAAGTAGTTTTTTTTAATACGTCATAAATCATAAACGGTAATTTAACTTTCATTCAATCAACTCAAATATAAAAATTAAAAAAAAATCATACTGCAAGCCTTTTATATTATGTTATTTGCTACTACGGAACCCTTCATGGCGAGTCCGACTCGCACTTGGCCGCTTTTTCACCTTCTAGCCCACCAAATCCCTCATTCTTGCGGCCAGGCTCTTTCTGCTTAGGCTCGGCGCAAACGGGCCACCACAATACGCGGCCACTGACCACTTTCCTATTACCTACCTTAATTTAGTTGCCGCCTCCACCGTCACCGTGTGCGGCAAGTCCTTACAAAATGTATGTAACTACAGGAAAGTATCGGTGGCCGCGTTTTATGGTGCCCCGTTTGCGCCTAGCCTAGAGCCGCAAGACCCAAACCGTCTTATTACAAAGCGCAGGCTAAATTTGTTACTAGGTTTAAACCATTATCCGACCAAATCAGGTTGACATTTTCAGATGAGACAGTGGCATATTGCTAGATGTCAACTTGATTTGGTCGGATAATGTTTTAAACCTAGTAATAAAGATAGTCTGCGTTTTATAATAAGACGGAAAATGTTCTGTCAGCCCCATTAGGGATAAAGACGAGTATTATTAAGTCTAATGAAGAAAAATAAAACTACCTCAAAAACTTCCCTTAAATAATTTTTCTAAGATACCTAACCATATTCATTATAATTTCACGAGTCCCGCCTACATGCTAAATAAAATATTTTTATCATTAGTTTACGAGAATCTTAACTACCACTAAAACCAATGATTAAATCTCAAATATGTCGGTACTCCATCGTTCGGTTAAACGAAATATTCAGCTATTGTCGGGTTTATATGTCATTCTACGAGAGCAGGCGTAATTTGGATGTACGCTTGTGTTCTATTATTTATCCGGCGACGCCAGATAGAGGGTTATGCTTTTTGAATGTATATTATATTGAAAGATGAGGTTAGATTCGAAAGACACAGGGTACTTACATCGGAAATTAAAAGAAATTAATTTAAGACAACAATTATATAATAAATTATACAATATGTTAAAAAAACCCGATTCTTTAAGGTAATGTTAGGTAGCTAATGTAGGTTCTGTTTATCGGTTTCTCCCATCCCTGAAATCGCAAAAAATATCTGCGGCTCCATACATAATTAAATAATTACAGTTTTAAAATGTATCAAGCAAGCTGCAAAAAGTTTTCGCGATTTCAGGGATGGGGGAAACTGATAAATAGAACCTACACAAACTACCCAACATTATCGGATAGGGTTTTTTAAAATACTATATATAAAATTTAGAATGATTAATGCTAAAAGTTAATAAATATTCGCATATTTCCGGTTGCAACTCAGGCATCTGTAGAAACGAAAATCTGAAGAAATGGGTATCTAAAAAGGGAATCCCATCACTTTATCGCAATTAACTTCAACGATTTTCATGTCCCATAAAACTATTCGCAAATCTTTTAATACAATATTTGACAAATCCTAAAATCTCTTGACATCGAAATTTCATTTACTCGATTATTCGTTATCTATAAACTCAGTCTTTCGTTATTTATTTTCTTATTTTATGTTTTTTATGGAAATAACGTAACATCAAAGTTTTGTTACCCATAATTTTGTTTTCACGTAAGTTTCAGTTTGCAAAATAGTTGAAACATTTGAAACGAGTGCTAGGAAATTTCTATACATTTTCCTAGGTTAGGGCAAACCTATAGGTTAGGTTATGTTAGTACTGCGACCAAGGCACGCACGAGCCGAGCGAGCGAAGCGAGCGTGCCGCGCCAGCGGCCGGCGAGTGCTAAAAAACTTCTATACATTTTCCTAGGTTAAGGCAAACCTATAGGTTAGGTTATGTTAGAACTGCGACCACCACCTTGGTCCTTTTATTGGTGGGAACCTTTTATTGGCTTTCCGATATCTATTCAAATTGTGTTAATAATTGTATTTAAATTTTTTTGTTATAATATGAAACTGCGATGATAAACTATTCGTTTTATTAAGAGAAAAATGTATTAAAAATCGTGGAATAGTTTTCTGGGAAATGAAATTCGATGTCAAAAAAATCTGTATTCTAATAGACACTCTCTAAAAAGATATGATCAACATTGCTAGGCAGGGATATAACTGCTGTTGGAACTAATCCAATACGTAAATAATATATTTTGTTACAACGTCATCATCATCATCCGAGCGTATTTTCCCGGTTGCATCTAGCCGTAATGCTTCAGAGCCCGGGGTCCGCTACCTAACCAAGAAGATTTGACGAGGTTAGTGGTTTTCACACAGAGCAACTTTCGTCTGACCTCCGTAACCTAAAGAGTAAACCAGAACCAATCCTTGGATAGTTTGATGATCAAATGCTAGCTTCGCTATTTTGTTGCAACGTATGTTTTGTAACACATTTCTTTATGTACTGAAATAAAGGTAAACCATCTTGAAATGTTTCTTAATATTGAAATATCCACTTGAAAATTAATACCTTTGCAAATTACATATTATACAATTAGGTACATAACATAATTAACTTGTAATTTGTAATGATATTAATTTGTAAAGTGCTTATACTATCGGGTTTCTGTTTCTTTTTAGGGGAACCCAAAGGGTAAAAACGAGACCTTACTAACACTCCGCTGTCCGTCTGACTGTACATCTGTCTGTCACCAGGCTGTATCTCATGAACTGTGGTAACTAGACAGTAAAAAATTTCACAGATGATGTATTTCTGTTACTGCCATAACAACAAATACTTAAAACAGAATAAAATAAATATTTAAGTGGGGCCCCATACAACAAACGAGATTTTTTGCCGTTTTTAGCCTAATATTAATAAGAGCAACAGGTAAGCGCTTTAAATATTTACAGAAAATTTAATTATATATTCACTTTAAAAAGTCTCGCGCACGTGTCCGGTAATTAATAATTAATTATTGTATGTTTCTTAGCAAATATAAAATTAAAGATTCTCGGAAAAGTCATTAATCCTACATCTAGGGCCTTTTTATGACGCTGCTGCCTAGATTTTAATCAAAAATTAATCAAGGAATGCTAGCTAGTATTTTTCACTGTAAAATAAAAATGCGACTACACGAATTCAATATGATGGCAGAAAAACATGGTCTGTAAAGGCGTATGTGTATTTTAATCAGGAATGAAAGGATGTGGGGATTAAAAACATGTTTCCTTTTACTAACAGAACTTGGATGCTATAAATAATTTTAATTTAAGTTACATGCTTATTTTTTTAGGGCTTCGTACCCAAAGGGTAACCATTATTCAAAACTTCACCAGTTTCAGCTTCAAACTCCACAGCTGATTTTAATAAATTTCTATGGGACTATCTCGCAAGCATACCCTTTCAAAGAAAAAATAATTTTCCAAATCAGCCCAGGCGTCTTCAAATAATCGGTGAACAAGCATAAAAAAATTAAAAATCGTGACGGATTGATAACATCCTGCTTTTTGGAAGTATAATAAAAAAAAGAATATACACTACCCGCGTAATGTAAATTATATTAATTACATACATACATACTATCACGTCTTTATCCCTAATGGGGCAGACAGAGCATTTTGGGTCTTGCGGTTCTATGCAGAGCCCAGGGCCGCAAGACCCAAAAGCCACTTTTAGCGTCATGGTGGGCGAGAAGATGGAAAAGCAATCAATACAGTGATGGGTTGCTAGCCGCATCGCCTGTTAACATGATTTGCATTTTTGCCCATTCCCTCAATCGGCTTTTACGATCTGCGTGGGAAGAGAAGCAGCTGGTACATTCTAAGTTTTTTTATTTCTCCCAGACCAGCATGGGGCTTATATTAATTGACGCGTAAAAGTGCCTGTAAAGGTCTAGTTACTGAAGCTAAAAAATTCTATCGGGCAGACTAGAACAGAGCCACTCCAAGTCTTCCCGTAGATGCCGTAGGAGGCGACTTAGAAATTACAAGCTAAACACAGCTTATTAACATCAATGAGACCTCTCCAACCAGTTTGGCCAGCGTGGATAGTGTGGGACAAATCCTTTGCTTGCTGCTCTGGCCAGGAATGGCTCTAGCTGTACAGAAACTAAAGACCTGATGATGATGATGAAGTATAGATAAAAATAATAAATAAATATATAGGGACAAATCACACATTGAGCCAGCTCCAAAGTAAGTTCGAGACTTGTGTTATGGGATACTAACTCAACGATATTATATTTTATAACAAATAAATATATAGATAAACAACCAAGACCTAGGACAATTTGAAAAAGGCCATTTTCCAACTTGCCCTGACCGGGAATCGAACCCGGGATCTCTGGGTGGTGGACTAGCATGGTAACCACTACGCCACACAGGTCGTCAAAATATATAGAGTTTTTTTTCAATCTATATCTGATATATGAAAATTTTCTCATTGAATAATTTTAATGAACGTCACATTATAATTTAAAACTAATCCCGTATGGGGGTGGACATCGTAAACGTGTGTGTGCTCTAAATGTCACCTCATTAACCCTGCAGTGTTTAACCTGGCAGTTTACAGTCTCGACATCCTGCGAACGAGCTCCGAAATTGATGAAGCTCGTACGAAAAGCTGCTAATTAGTGAAGGTTGACAACTAAGATTGTTCCCTGAATTAGGGAATTACACCTTATATTCAATGTACGGGACATACGCTTAATAAATTGAATCACGGGCTAGATCACTATAGTATAATGGAATTAAAATAACAGTCAAAAATAACAAAAAAAAAACATTTCTATACGAAAATGTGCAGCCGCCCGGACAATTTGTATGGGAAACCTAGGCAATTTACACGCGATTGTAGAATTGTTTTTTTGTTTTTGACTGTTATTTTAATATCAATATACTATAGTGATCTAGTATTAGCTAGTGGTTTGATTTATTGCGGGTATGTCCCTTCCACATTGTATCCATCTGGTTAAATTTGCCAGCTAAGTACGCCTAGGCCGTTCCTTGAAGGCCGGCATCCACTGCATAGGCCGATAGTTCAATCACTCAACGTTTAACAACTTGGCGTATTGAAAGTCAGCCCTCTGAAGTCTCACCAAGACCTCAGCCAAGTGATTCAAATTTAGTTCAGATTTTTTCCACTGTGGCGCTTGTAGTCACCAAAACCAATATGGCGTCAACAGCGCAAACAGCTGTGACTTAGAATGTTATTTTTCGTTCACACATCTCATCAAAACTCATGTTTAGGATTCTGTAGTAAACAAGGAGCCTTTATAGTTTCGTCATGTCTGTCTGTCTCTCTGTTTGTATGTCCATCCGCGGTTTTACTCAGAGACTATAAGTACTAGAAAGCTGTAATTAGGCATGAGTATGTTAGTATTTGTATATTAGTCATGCCAAAAAGTGGTGAAATTAATTTTTTAGACGTTTTTAGTGGCATGAACTCAAAGTTGGCCTAAACGCACTTGGCCAATTATTTTTAAATATTTCTCTTTACTAGTTACTTGGTAGTAGTTATTAGTAAAAATTAGTTGTCAGTAATTTGTGAACCCAAACCACATTTCACAAATTCGTCAGTATTTTATGAATATACTTCTACGTACAGCCATCGTATGAAACGTTGTGTTGAATGACTTGGCTAGTCCTTCAGCGGCTTTTACAGACCGGGCTAGGCGTCTAGTGAAATGGCTGATTTAACCAGATAACTACGACATACACAACGTGTAAGGTAAAGGACAAGAGCCTAGCTCTTAAATATAAGAAGAAGAAGAAGGTAAAGGACATATCCATCCATACTATAATGTTGTAAAAGCAAAAGTGTTCTGCCTGTCCGTCTGTCAGTTAATTCACGCTTCAATCACTGAACGAATTTAGATGAAATTTATAAGGGATATACTTTGAGACCAAGGGAGAGACAGAGTATAGTTTTCGCCCTGAAATTCCTACGTAGAGCGGAGCCCATGGGCACAGCTAGTGCGTAATAAATCGAACCACAGGCTACACTATAGATCTCTTATAATTAAATTAGATTACAGACAATAAACTTATAAAAATCGACACTTCCATACAAAATTTTTGCTAGGTCGTCATTTTTATATTTCAGTTTAGCTAGGAAATTCTGATTCTGAAACAGGTGTTTCACTTTACAGAATCAATTATACTCTTTATGTTGCCTAGGCTTAACTGCTGTGTAGCATAAAAGTTTTATTCGAATACGTCCAGTATTTATTTTCTATGTCTTCATCGCCTTAATATTTTTTCGGAAATATTATATGCAATGTACGCAAACATTTTTTACTGTTTTATTATATATTATATTATTTTTCTTCCTATTCTTACAGCATATACTTTTCGATTATTAATAAATTAATTAAAGTTCATACTGAATAATGGTCTGTATCACTAAAAGCCTATCACATATCCATCTATGGGTTTATTAGAAAAACACATACAATAAAATTTTACCAACCTTTCATATTTCGTAGCTCCATCTACGACGAAGTAACAGAAACGGTTCGTAGCGTTTCTCTACGATAAGGTGCTACGCCGTAGCGCTGCTACGCAGAGCGCCATCTAACATAGAACATGTATATTATTAACAAAGTCATGACATATAGTACCTATAGGTAGGTTATATAAGGCATAATTTACACCGGAACGGCAGAGGGCAGCACACTTTCATTGTTATACCATATTCACCTTTATTTCTATTTACCGCAATGCACAGTGTAGCGTGAACAAAACTGACTTGTGAGTACTCACGACTGCGGCGGCCGAGTTTTTCAAGCTATTCTATGCATTTTGTGGATAGAAATAAAGGTGACTATGGTTTGGCAATAACGTAGGCTGTCTCCGATTCGGTGTGAGTTAAAATTTTATACCTTTTAGGTATGTGTGTAGTTAGTCAGGTATCTATATAGAAGTAACTTGTCAAATCCAATCATGCAAAAGCAACTGAACGGGTTTCTGTGTATGTAACACTGCGGTATGTTGTTTTTGCCTAACAACGGATGGATAGTTGTTATAAAAAAGTTAAAAACTAGATTGGTTCGAAACGTACCTACTGTTATGTTATACGTGGCATTTTAATTATTGGTTCCTTGAACTATTTGTTATATTATATAGGGTCTCAGTACAAAGATAAACAACAATTTGAAAAAAGTTCAGCATTATTCATAGATAAAAGACATTATGAACACTCTCTAACTTCACGGTGAACACCCAGTTATTTGAAGAAAAAATAATAATTTACTCAGCAAGGATCTTGATCTCAGGTAATTTTTGACGGAAAGTCTTTTTAACCAATTTCTAAAACGGAGGAGGTTATCAATTCATCGCGATCTTTTTTTAGGTACGTTCACCGATTATTCGAAGTTATCGAATAAAGCTATTTGGAAAATACCTTTTTTGTTTGCAAGGGCTTACTTGTCTGGTGGTCTCATAGAAATTTATCAAAGTCATTATGGAGTTTGAGGATGAAGTCGGTTTTTAGTTATGATAAGAGCACCTGGCAGAATTGCACAAGATCATTTAATAGAAACGTCGAGCAATTCTGTAGAGCGTGCCCGCCTTCTGGCTGTAGCGCAATGGGAATCTGGACTTTGGTTACATGCCTTACCATCCGCAAACCTGGGTACCTTTCTGCATAATGATGCGTTCCGCGTGGCAACTGCGCTGCGGGTAGGCGCTACATGTGTAGTCCCACATCCCTGCCCCTGCGGGGATACCGTCGATGGCCTTGGACTTCACGGACTTTCCTGCACCAGGAGTGCCGGCCGTTTAGGGCGCCATGCAGCCCTTAATAATATTATCCTCCGTTCTCTCGCCACCATCAATATCCCGGCGGCCCTAGAACCCAATGGTCTGGCCAGGGATGATGGCAAGAGGCCGGACGGAATGACCTTGGTGCCTTGGAGATTGGGACGGCCCTTGGTCTGGGACGCTACTTGTGTGGACACCCTCGCACCGTCCCATCTTCAGGTCACCAAGTCAAAGGCCGGCGCAGCAGCTGCCGCAGCAGAGAACCTTAAAAGGCGCAAATATGTAGACATCGGAGAAAACTACATATTTGAGCCTTTTGGGGTAGAGACTTTTGGTCCGTGGGGTCCTTCCGCCCATAGTTTATTTCATATTATTTCTAAACGTTTATTCGAGGTATCCCATGACCAAAGGGCTGGTAACTATCTGGCTCAAAGAATCAGCATTGCCATACAACGTGGCAATGCTGCCAGCCTTTTGGCCACGTTGCCGAGGGGTAATATTTTAGTGGGACTACATAATTTGTAATTTTTAGTTTTAATTTAAATTTTAATAAGTTTGTATAGTTTTAATTTAAGTTAAATTTAATTTTTTTCCAATAAAAGGCCCAACCTTTGATAAATTATATATTCTCAACCTCCTGGTATCATCCCTCTACCGAGTCATTTGATCTACGTCACTACTTATTATGATCCCAACCTTCTGGTATCATCCCTCTACCGAGTCATTTGATCTACGTCACTACGACGTCCACGTCAGTTTTAGCCAGCAGGTTATGACGTGGGTCAACAAGCTAAACGACATAACTAGACCCAGAAATGTTACATTAACCTATTATTTTTTCTTTTTCTATCACACTTACTTCACATATTTACTAAATTATTTCTCATCAAGTATGTAGGTTTGTGAGTCAGGAACTCAGGGACCACTTACAGCCTTCTTTTTCTTTCTTATGTAATGTATGTATGTAATCTAATAATATATATCTTTTAGTAAAAATAAATATGTCCATTAGTGAAATGTGTTTTCATTTCAAATAACCACAGTTTAATTCCAAGATTTTGTTTATTTGGCATATAAAACTTAGATATAAGAAAAAGCTAAGTCTCCTGGCACAAGCATAATTTTGCTTAAATGGAGTTTCCAGCAATTTATATAAAATTTTAAACTAGTTACCCAATAAACAATTTTTATTTTTTTATTATTATTTTCGGCTTAGACCTAGTTTTTTTATGTTTAATAATAGCTAACACTTGTGTCCGATTTTTAGAACTGATTAAAGGCATCTCTGTGACTGTTATTTAGTGACAACAGTCATTATATTAAATACTAGTAAACACAGGTTTTCTTACGATATTTTTCTTAAACTTGTACGAAAAATTTATTTAAGAATAAATACATTGGCCTAAAAATGTAAGCTTGGCTGGAGGAACGTCGCATCGCGAAAACTGATGCATTTGTGATGAGATTTCTCAGGGTTAGCGGGAATATGCCAACGAGGACATAAAGCTTTTCGGATGCATCTTGGTGAAGTTATATAATAGTTTTTAGATACAAGGATTTTTCCTATTCGATGGCAGTTTGTCTAGTGATGAAACCATCTACGAGTATATGCAACGAGATAACATATTTATGTGTGTAACTTTAACAATTTTTAATAAATATTAGAACGACTAAAATATTATTTATTTATTACTAGTTATACCTTTCTAACTAACTTATCTATAGGCTTAGCAGTCTTCGAGGCATAAGCTCAGCTTTGTACTAGTAACCAAAAGTAGAGCCAGTCAAAAAATTACATAAAAATAAAATCAATGTTTTACTCGAAAGAAATAAACCTATATATTATGTTAATTTATTTCATTATTTATTATTAATGTAAGTTTATTTTGCAAATGATTAAAACACAACAACACTGGAACTGTTCACTGGATGTAGGCAAAAAGTGCGTGGTAGGGAAATAAAGCGCGAGGGTCGTGCACCGTCTCAGGCCAAGTTTCAATAACCATTTTAAAGGAAGGCAGAGATTTTAAAGCAAGAGTTACAAGAATAAATAAAAAAACACGTGACAAAATACAAACACTATAAAACAGAGGAACTTTTTGAACAGTAATGAAATATCAATTTTGCCGCAGGGAGAAGGAGGGAGTTGAAGATGATCTTTTTGTAACGCAAGATAACATTGTGATTCCCTTCCAAGACATATTTCCAAATAAATCCTAGGTTATTAATTTTGCTCATTTATCTAGACAGTCGGGTATAAATACCTCTAGATAACCTTGGCACTAAGCTAGATTTATTACCTGGACAAGTGGCCCGCTAAGGGCCTCGGTAGTCACGCTAGGAATTTATTCCCAGTGGAGTTTACATCTAATAGTAGATTGTGTTACAAGGGGTACAGGTAATACTTTTAACGCGAGGGCGCTACTTTGAATCCAGAGCGAAACGAAGGATTATGCAATGGAATCACAAGCGAAGCGAGTGATTCTGCATTCGAATCCTAAGTGAATCGAGGGTTTCATGTATATCCCCCGAAGCAAAAATATTATCGTACCCGAGTAGCACACTCTTTTTTAATCCATATACAAAACAGAATAAAAACAAAAGTAGAACACCGACATATATCTTATTGGTGTTCAGATACTTATATTTATTTGGTGTCGTTTTCATTCAAGAAATATTAAGAAATATTTTTTTGAAGGACACCAACTTTTGATAAAATGCGTGGTCCTCCATACATTAGTAAACTTGATATTGACTATCGACCTTATCTTACGAAAAAGTATTAAAATTTACACAAATAATTACGATTGGGTTGAAAACATCGTTTTCGAGTAGATGAGATGAAAGAGTCTATTTAGGGTTCCGTACCCAAATGATAAAAACGGGATCCTATTACTAAGACTTCGCTGTCTGTCCGTCCGTAAGTCTGCCTGTCACTGTATCTCATGCACAGTGATAGCTAGACAGTTAAAATTTTCACAGATGATGTATCTCTGTACCACTTCTTCTTATTGAGTCGAAAACTGGACCACTTAAACAAAAAATCCTCAAAAACAGAATAAAATAAATTCTCGTTTTTCTCCATAAGGCACGGAACTCTAGAAAACAAAGCTTTTTAATCGAACGATGCAATAACAATATCACAGCGAAATTTGTGTAAAGCACATCAAATCATTCACGTGAATTTGGCAGAAGAATGGAACTACGTACGAACGCAAATCCATTCCAGCTTTTCATACACGCACCATTGAAACTTCCATTCGCCTCGTACAGAGATGCATGTATCTACAAACGTTAACAGATGTGTTTGTGCTCTTTTGTGTTGGACACGCTCGTTCGAAAGGTATAACGAACAGCTTTGTTATTCAAGAATTGAGTACAGTGCTTCTTCAAGAAAGAAGTTTTATTTTCTATATTACTTAGTGGTTTTGTGAGCTGTAGACCTCCAGAGTGATCCCAACTCTTTGAAGTTTATCGGACGAAAAGTTGTTCGGACAAAAACGTTGCGTCTTAATAGGGGTAATTGGTTATGAATCACGCCGTGTAATTTATAGAAAAGTAGAATAGGGCCAGTCCAGGACAGGTCTTCCCGTAGATGTTTTAGAAGGCGACTTAGGAAATACAAGCTAAACAAAGCTTATAAATATCATGTGACCTCTCCAATAGAGTCTCCAACCTGTCAGGCTAGCGTGGAGGGTGTAGGCCAAATCCTCTGGCTGCTCTGGCCAAGTATGGCTCTGGATGTACGTACAGAGAGGGTCATGCTCCTGCAGTGGAGACAAGAAGTACCTGATGATGATCATGATGATGGTGATGATGATGATGTATGTTTAAGCTCCGTCTTTTAGTAGCCTCTTAGTCGACTCAACGTCCACAGAAAGAGATGGAGTACGCTCTTTTAGTAAATCTTCTTTTATCCAGCCTTTCTACATGAAGCTGCACGGTTAATGACGACCTCCGTGGCGTAATGGTTAACACCGCCAACCGGAGGTCCTGGGTTCGATCCCCAGCCAGGGCAAGTCGGAAAATGGCCTTTTTCAATTTTTCCTGGGTCTTGGATGTTTATCTATATATGTATTTGTTATAAAATATAGTATCGTTGAGTTAGTATCCTATAACACAAGTCTCGAACTTACTTTAGGGCTAGCTCAATCAGTGTAATTTGTCCCTATATATTTATTTATAATGATGCAACCATCAAAAAAAGAAATGAATTAAATCTAAGTCTATCACACTAATATTATAAAGGCAAAAGTTTGTGAGTGTGTTTTTGTATGTTTGTTACTTCTTCACGCCCAACCAGCTGGACAAATGTTGATACAATTTGGTATGCAGGTAGCTGAAACCCTGGATTAACACATAGGCTATTTTAAGCGCGGGTAACGCCGCGGGGCGCTGCTATATGTATGTATATAAGTTCTCTCTTAATATTTTAGCCATTTAATTATCTGCTCTTGAATTTTTGTGAACGTAAAATGAACTAAACTGGCGACGAGCCAAACCATTCGTGGCAGACTGAGCCAACTGCCTGACGTGAGCTTTTAAAATCATTTGTATTGGTTTGAAACAGGATTTATGTTTTTGTTTCTGTCCAGTACCTGACAAGGAGGATAAGATTACGGGCAATGTTTTAAAATTATCCAGGTTTTTTGTATGTCAAAGATTTCTCATAATTTTTTAGCCATTTAATTGTCGGCTCTTGAATTTTTGTGAACGTAAAATGAACTTAACTGGCGGCGAGCCAAACCACGCGCGGCAGATTGTGCCAACTGCCTGACGTGAACTTAAAATCATTTGTATTGGTTTGAAACAGGATTTATGTAACCTGACTTGTTTCTGACCAGTGCTAATGCTGTTAAGGCAACAAACAATATTTTAAAATGATCTAGGGACTTTTGTATGTCAAAGTTACTCTCTCCTAATTTCTTAGCCATAAAATTTTTGGCTCCTGAATTTTTGTGAACGTAAAATGAACAAAACTGGCGGCGAGCCAAACCACGCGCGGCAGGTTGTGCCAACTGCCTGACGTGAACTTAAAATCATTTGTATTGGTTTGAACCAGGATTTATGTAACCTGACTTGTCAATGCGGGTAAGATTACAGACAATGTTGTCAAATTATCTAGGGTTTTATGTATGTTAAAGTTCCCTCCTTATATTTTTGCCATTAAATTGTCGGCTCTTGAATTTTTGTAAACGTAAAATGAACTGAACTGGCGATGGCGGCGAGCCAAACAACGCGCGGCAGGTTGTGCCAACTACCTGACGTGAGCGTAAAATCATTTGTATTGGTTTGAACCAGGATTTATGTAACCTGACTTGTTCCTGATCGTAGGTACCTAACAATGCGGGATAGATTACAGAGACAATATTTAAAAATAATCTATGGTTTTTTGTATGTCAAATTTCTCTCACAATTTATAAGCCATTTATTTTTTGGCTCTCGAATTTTTGTGACCGTAAAATGAACTAAACTGGCGGCGAGCCAAACCACGCGCGGCAGATTGTGCCAACTGTCTGACGGGAACTTTTAAAATCATATGCTTCCTGGCTAGTTCCTGATCAGTACCTAACAATGCGGGTAAGATTACAGACAATGTTGTAAAATTATCTAGGATTCTTTATGTATGTCATAATTTACAGGGTTTTAAGTGCTTATAATCATTTTCTTGCTATGCTTTGAACATGGATTTATGTAACCTGACCTGTTTCTGACCAGTGCTTAACAATGTTGTTAAGACAACAAACAATATTTTAAAATGATCTAGGGACTTTTGTATGTCAAAGTTACTCTCTCCTAATTTATTTGCCATTGAATGAGGCGTTTTCCAGTGAAAAAAAAATGAGGTTAGAAACATTGTCAAAAGATGGCGCTTAAGAGTTTGAAATCGTTACGTCAAAAATGAAAGAGGCCGTTTGGTTCAATACTTGTAGTAAATTTGTAATTAATTAACCAATCTTGTATTTTGCTATTATTTAAGTAAAAAAAAATACATATTTACAAACAAGAATATATTTTTAACTTAATTTAATAAAATAAAAATATTAAAATTCCAAAACGTAGTGATTATATTCTCTTTGATGCCAAAGACAAACTCTCACTATGAACATTTTATATGAATTAGACATTGACAGATCTATTTATGTGATTGCTGGCGGCATCTATGTCACGTGAAGAAACTAATTTTTTTTTTAAAGAAAACGCCTCATTGTCGGCTCTCGAATTTTTGTGAACATAAAATGAACTAAACTGGCGGCGAGCCAAACCACGCGCGGGCAGGTTGTGCCAACTGCCTGACGTGAACTTAAAATCATTTGTATTGGTTTGAACGAGGATTTATGTAACCTGACTTGTCAGTGCAGGTAAGATTACAGACAATGTTGTCAAATTATCTAGGGTTTTATGTATGTTAAAGTTCCCTCCTTATATTGTTGGCATTAAATTGTCGGCTCTTGAATTTTTGTGAACATAAAATAAACTGGAGGCGAGCCAAACCACGCGCGGCAGATTGTGCCAACTACCTGACGTGAGCGTAAAATCAATTGTATTGGTTTGAAACAGGATTTATGTAACCTGACTTGTCAATGCGGGTAAGATTACAGACAATGTTGTCAAATTATCTAGGTTTTTGTATGTTAAAGTTCTCTCCTTATATTTTTGCCATTAAATTGTCGGCTCTTGAATTTTTGTGAACGTAAAATGAACTGAACTGGCGGCGAGCCACCCCGCGCGCGGCAGGTTGTGCCAACTACCTGGCGTGAGCGTAAAATCATTTGTATTGGTTTGAAAAAGGATTTATGTAACCTGACTTGTCAATGCAGGTAAGATTACAGACAATGTTGTCAAATTATCTAGGGGTTTATGTATGTTAAAGTTCCCTCCATATATTGTTGGCATTAAATTGTCGGCTCTTGAATTTTTTGTAAACGTAAAATGAACTGAACTGGCGGCGAGCCAAACCACGCGCGGCAGGTTGTGCCAACTGTCTGACGTGAACTTTTAAAATCATATGCTTCCTAGCTAGTTCCTGATCAGTA
Organism: Acrobasis consociella; assembly: GCA_963555685.1. Taxonomy (NCBI): domain Eukaryota; kingdom Metazoa; phylum Arthropoda; class Insecta; order Lepidoptera; family Pyralidae; genus Acrobasis; species Acrobasis consociella. The sequence continues at coordinate 3,109,588 of OY743116.1, forward strand.
CCTAACAATGTGGATAAGATTACAGACAATGTTGTAAAATTATCTGGGATTTTTTGTATGTCATAATTTACAGGGTTTTAGGTGAATTATCAAACACTGTAATTAGAGCCAAATTAAACATCATTTTTATTGACTAATATTTATTTAACATATTGTAATCATTTGTAAAAATTACATTAAACTAAAAGCTATTCTAAAAATTAAAACTATTTCTAAAAATAAAAACATCAATTTATATAAAAAAAATATCGTTCCCAGGTCGCCACCGTTTTAACATCTTTTAAATTTACTAAAGATATATTTTCGACATCAAAAACAGATTGAATCCTCTCCTAATTTTTGAACAATTAAAACGTAGACTTGATGATTTTTATGATCATAAAATGAACTTAATTGGCCGTGAGCCAAACCACATGCGGCAGTTAGTTAGGTAAAATAAAAAAAAATCGAATAAACCAAAACAATTGAAAGTAATATAGATAAAACTCAACACAATCATAAACAGGACTATCCAACCAATTTAAAAAGAGCCTTTTAAGTTGTTTCAGTGCAATTAGTGCTGCTTACTGTTGCGCCTCGCTTAACCATTTTAATGAACCACCTTAGCTTTTAGCCTCGTTGGCTGTGTTGGACACAAGCGTCACAAATTATATTAAGATTAAATTGATAAAAACGTCGAAGTAGTTTTTTATAGTAAGTATTATTCTTGATAGGTTTTAGTTATATAAGTGTCCTTGCGACATGACTTTTAAATATTAATTAAATGTGAGTTGACGTCCTTGGAGATAATACTGCAGTGCAATTTGTAACCGCTTCTTCTGCACTACCGCTTCTTCTGCACTAGCGCTAAAGAAGCGGCAATAAACTTAACTGTAAGTAATCATTTGATGTCGACAATTGAGCAACAAAACAAAGCGACGATTATTAAGAGATATTAAAAATACGATAATAAATGCTGCCCATGCTGGTCTGGGAGAAATAAAAAAACTTAGAATGTACCAGCTGCTTCTCTTCCCACGCAGATCGTAAAAGCCGATCGAGGGAATGGGCAAAAATGCAAATTATGTTAACAGGCGCTACGGCTAGCAACCCATCACTGTATTGATTGCTTTTCCATCTTCTCGCCCACCATGACGCTAAAAGTGGCTTTTGGGTCTTACGGCCCTGGGCTCTGCATAGAACCGCAAGACCCAAAATGCTCTGTCTGCCCCATTAGGGATAAAGACGTGATAGAATGTATGTATGAATGTACGATAATAAAGATATATTTGACTGAATTTGACATGGTACTTCATTTTCCAGTCAACGTCGAAAATCATTTTATCTTAGGATATTTGTATCACTTGATAATTGTCAATTTTTCTTTAGATTTCTTATTAGGTAATTGTTGACGTGAGATACTCACCGCTGAGTTTATTGCCGCTTCCTAAGCGCAAATACAGAAGAAGCGGCAACAAACTGTACTGGAGCATTTCCTCCAGAATGTCAACTTACAATTATACTGATATTAAAATTAGATACGTGGACTGAAAAAATATTATTATATCATAATTAATAATAACAAGTCAATGTGCAAAAGTACTTAAACATGTACAGAATTTTCTTAAATTATGACATTTGTGAATGTACACATACACAACTTTAAGAGGGACCCGTGCCAAGCTCAAGCCAGACGTTTTTGTCTCTAAGGTAATCATCAGTTCCGTAATAAGCCTTTTCACAAAGTACTATCTTTATATAAGCTTTGGATTACTTACTGTTTCCAGCTTTTAATACGAAATAGCTAAATCATTCATATTACGTAAGTTTCCACCAGATTCATTCCACCTCACAATAATTCAAAGCATTTGAAGGTCTATGAATCATCCTACAATACTTGATCTTGGCATCGGACCCTCGAAGTTAGCAACTTATCAACTTATCTTGTTTGATCGGAGCCGAGCCAAGTTTCAAATGGCTGATCACCTCACGTTTTCGCCTCTACTGCACGCTTTGTGTTTGAATTCTGAGAATAGTAAAATGTTGGCCAAAGGTATTCTTTTTAAAAGAAATATCTAAGAGGATTTTCATTATGCTAATACTAGTTTTACTACAAAATATATTTTTTCCGATCGGTCGTTTTGGAAATCCTTGGGGGACGCCTATGTCCAGCAGTGGACTTCCTGTGGCTGATATAATGATCATGATATTTCTTGTAGTACAAACATTACTAACCTTTTTTGATGAATATTTATATAAAATATTTTTGTCGGGGAGTTGAAAATTCAATATTTTTAACCCTCCGACAAAAATATTGTTTGAGAAAAATATGGTTATAAGTTTGAGACTAATGTCTGTCTGTGTGTGTGTCTATTGCATTGTAGCTCTCAAAGGCATGGACCAATTTCTATGCAGTTTTTTTTTTTATGTGAAAGCAAGTTCCTTGCGGTTGTTCTTAGCCATTTTAGATCGAAATCTTTTCAGCGATTCAAAGTTCTGGGGGTCAACGCTTGAAAATCAGTGTTACTTAAATTTGCCTAACAAATAAACTTGTGTATATTTTGCATCATATTCATTTACTAGCTGTGCCCGTGGGTTTCGCTCCCCGTGGGAATTTCGGGATAAAAGCTATCCTATGTCCTACCCTGGGTATAAAACTATATCCATATCAAATTTCATCCTAACAGATTCATATGAGAATGAGAATGTTGCGATGGATGTGTGGGGTGACAAGAAGGGATAGGGTTAGAAATGTTTATGTAAGGGGAAGTTTAAAGATAGCACCAATAAACGAGAAAGTACGAAGCAATCGGTTGTCATGGTTTGGGCATGTCATGAGAAGAGAGGATCAACACGCAACAAAAAGAACTTTAAATATGAAGGTAAGTGGAAATAGGGGAAGGGGAAGACCAAAAAAGAGGTGGATGGAGTGCGTAAGGCAAGATATGGATGTAGCAGGAGTAGATGTTAGTATGACGGGAAACAGAGGACTGTGGAAGGAGAAGACATACTGCGCCGACCCCAGATAATGGGATAAGGTGAGGCAGATGATGATGAGATTCAGTGGTTGAAGCGTAAAGTGATAATAAACAAACAAACAATCAAATACAAAAACTCACTTTCGCATTTATAATATTAGTAGGATTATTTTATTATTCCTTACATGAGTATTGTTCCTTTTTTAGATAAGAAACTTGTATTTATTATTTTCATAAGTTCATAGTTAAGAAGGTAGAACTGGCAAACATATCGCGAGTGGTATGACCCCCTTCAATCAACCCTTTTACTAGTAAAAAATATACCTGAAGCGTAGTCAGAGAATAAGAAATAGCTAAACCAGTTTTGCTACTTGCGGTTTGGTGAGTAGATACCAAATTTTTGTTCTTATTAGCAGAACCATGTATACTATATAGTTGCATGACCCAAAGTACAACTATTAATTTAATCAAAAACTACAACTCACTAAAACTACATCAAAAACCACATTTTAACTACTAGTAGCCCTGAGTTCAGCAGTCACTTCTTCTTCTTATCGTGGGTGTTAGTGACTAACACTAGTGTCAGAGTTTTTAAACTGACTTAAAGGCCTCTAACATGGTTTTAGGTAACGACCAATGTCAACGACAGTGACCGGGACCGACGGCTTAACGTACCATCCGAAGCACGGATCATCTTACTTATAAGACAATCAGCAACGCAATGTACTAACCAAACTAGGACAACAACACAAAGTCGTTGCCCCCGCCGGGAATCGAACCCGTGACCTCCGGGTATGAGCCTAACACTCTAACCATTACACCACGGAGGCAGTTCTCAACTTTGGTAACATATAGCAAACATTTTGCTGCTAGCAACTATTCTCTTTTCTCAGTGCAGACACAGCATAAAGTAGAAGGACTTCAAGTAGTGAATAAGTGGCGAGTTCGAAAGTAATTTGCCGTGTTTCGTGTTTGAATAACCCTACGTTATCTACAAACATATATTTTATACATAAATCATACAAACTAAAAGTTTTGGACATAACTAGTAACAATGCCTCGCGCTTCATAATCCTACTTTGTTATGTTGTGGTCTTACTTATAATTAAAAAGAGTACAGAATAATCCACCAGATGACAACAATCAGATCAAGTGTCAAATCAGACGATTTTTTTGGAAATGTCAAAACAAACATTTTATGGACTTGTAAGAAATATAAAAGAGTGACGTCATGCTTTAATCGAGTCAAATAGCGATCTTAAAATCAGTTTTTCTGCATTAATCAATCTAAAATCATGTTGAAAATGGATATGATTAATGAAAAATGACGTATTTTAACTGGAATTGTATTAGTTTTAAGTTTAACTAGTTGATAAGACACAATTGTATTTTTATGCAGCAAAATATTTTTATTTTATTTATTTTATTTTATCAAACTTTATTGTTCCAAAGTACAAATATACTTTTAACAAATGGCGGACTTAATGCTAAGAGCATTTTCTCCCATTCAACCATAGGGATAAACAGAGAAAATTGTGCGACACAAAAAAGCATTACAATATACCTACATTATAAAATATTAATATTTATTACAAAATTACATTATTTTTCTTTCTTTCTTACAAAATTGTGTGACGTTTTATTTTATTATCTGTACCGAATAATTTATTTTTGATCCAGTCATCTACCCAATTGTTCGTGGTAAAGGGCGGTACTAAAACTTAGCTATAGTTTGACGTCCACAGCTGTCGACATTCAACAGTAAAATCTTTAGCAAAGTGATTTAGCAAAGTTTATGAGCAATTGGCCGTGTGGTTTTCGGCCGAATAGAATAGGACCACTCCAAATCTTCCCGTGGATGTCGTGAAAGGCGACTTAGGAAACACAAGCTAAACAAAGCTTATAAACATCATGAGACCTCTCCAACCCGTCTGGCCAGCGAGGAGAGAGTGTAGGCCAAGTCCTTTAGCTGCTCTGGCCAATTATGGCTCTGGTAGTACAGAGAGGGTCGTGGCCTGATGATGATGAGGAATTGGAATCTAAAAGAAATTAAGCACAAACCTAGTTACGTCTTTTATAGGAGTTCAACTGTATTTTTTGCTTTTTAAAAAGTTATTATATTTACGTTGTTGTCAGTCAAGATGAAACCATTTAGTACACAGCCTGAAATCAACATAAATCAATTATCAGCCGATATATAGGATGTAGGTTCTTACTAAACTATTTAATAAGATGATGCTGAATGGAGAGACAGTTATTTAATACCGATATTTAAGGTTAATAGTTAGGGAGGCGAATAGGGGAATTTTCTGCAATACTCGAGCGTGGCAGTTTAAGATATGAGAGATACCTTAGACCTAATAGAACAACCTTGTAAAGTATTTAGCTCTATATGTAGTGACGCGCGCCTAGGATCGACGATCAGATTAGTAAAAAAAAATCGATAGTTTGAAATACTCGAGCGCATCAGATTAAGATATTGGGGGTTGATTTTAGTGTTTAAAGTCTAAATTTAACTAATCTGACAATAAGTCCTTGACGCAGCCGAGTTATAGGGTCGCGAACTTGTAAAAAAAAAACGTTAATCCGGCATTCTCGAGCGCGATTTTTTTATTATTTATTTTGAAGAATATAATCTAAAACTTACTAAAAAATACAAAATCTGCCGGTTTCCGCATGACCGGAAGTGTGGAGGAGCTATTTCGTCCTCCTAAGAACGCGTTGCGGCATATAAGTCGCGAACGATACATTTTACAAAAAAAAAGTTTAAAAAAACATTTACGTTGGTTGTATCTATCGCTTTATTGTCATTCTTAAATTCCCCGTTTTATCAAGGAGAAAGAAAGGAAAAAAAAGAAACCAAAAAACCTTTTTCGGTCAGATTAAGAGAACCCACCAACTTTTTTGTCAGATTAAAAAAATATGCTTTCAGGATACCGAGATTAACCTCCCCTATGAAAATCTGACGCGCTCGAGTATTTCAAAAAAACTTTTTTTTTTGCATTTTCAAAAATTTATCGTAACTTATCGTCACGCCGAAATCGTCAGTTTTTTTAAAGGGAGCTTCCTTGGGACCTACTTAACAACCCCTTTCGAAAATCTGACGCGCTCGAGTAAATTTTTTTTTCTGCATTTTTGACTACTTTATACGCCTACCCCCACCACGCAAACCGGCAGATTAGTGTACCGTTGTTATCAGAGGCACTTGGGGCATACGTAGTATGAATATCTGATGCGCTCGAGAATGCCCAAGTAACTGTTTTTTTTTTACATTTTTGAAAAACCGTACACGCCAAACCCACCGCTAAAATGGTTTTTACCATACGAGCTTTTCTTTTCGAAATTATTTTATCTTTCGATTTTGATAGGTCTCGACGGCGCCGTTGAATTACGCTATTTAGTTACCTCGCCTCCCTAACTATAAAGGGGACATTCAAGATTGTAATAACTACAGGGGAATTAAGCTCTCATCACATACATTAAAATTATGGGAAAACATTATAGAAAACAGAATCAGAGAGGAAACAGAAATAACAGGGAATCAGTTTGGGTTCATGCCTGGCAAAGGTACTACAGATGCCATCTTCGCCGCTCGTCAACTAATTGAAAAGTATATAAAGCTAGGCACAGGAATCTGCATATGCTTTTTATTGATCTGGAGAAGGCCTATGATCGGATACCGAGAGAAGTGCTGTGGGTTTGTCTGAGACAGAAGCTGGTCCCGCTTAAGTACATTCGATTAATTCAGGACATCTATGATGGAGCGAGAACACAAGTCCGGTCTCCAGCAGGAACTACTGTAAAGTTTGAGGTACAAGTGGGTTTACATCAAGGTTCTGCGTTAAGTCCCTACTTATTCTTGCTGGTGATGGATGCCCTAACAGCTAGCATTCAAGAGAACGCGCCTTGGTGTATGCTTTTCGTGGATGACGTCGTTCTAATAGAAGAAGAAGGGGAAAATCAGAAAAAACTTGACGAATGGCAGAAAACGCTGGAAGATGCTGGTTTGAAAATCAGCCGAACGAAGACCAAATACATGTTCTGCGATTTTGGGGGAACTTCCAGCGTTGCGGCCCTGAACATCTCGGATTTACCGCTGCCAGTTTGTACTGACTTCAAGTACCTGGGATCACTCTTCCAGAGCGACGGAGACGTGGATCGGGACGTGACGAAGAGAATTAATACCGAATGGCTTAAGTGGAGACAGGTTACAGGCGTGACGTGTGACAAGGGATTCCCTTTTAAATTTAAAGGGAAAATTTATAAGACCATTGTTAGACCTGCCTTGTTATATGGAGCAGAGTGTTGGGCAACGAAAAAGAAAGATGAACATAAGATGCATGTGGCTGAGATGCGTATGTTGAGATGGATGTCTGGGGTTACTAAAATGGACAAGATCCGGAATGAGCATATTAGAGGGAGTCTTAAAGTGGCGCTTATAGTCGACAAATTAAAAAGCCATCGCCTGACCTGGTATGGCCACGTAATGAGAAGGGATGCCGAACACCTGGCAAAAAAAATGGTCGACTTGAAAGTAGACGGGTATAGAGGAAGACGAAGGCCGAGAAAGACGTGGGAAAAATGCGTGAGATCGGATATGGGGGAACGGGGGGTCAGTACAGAGATGGCAAAGGATAGAAGGTTATGGAGGGAGTTGACATACAGAGCCGACCCCAAATAGGGAAAAGGCGAGTACGTATAATTATATCATATTTTATCTTTACAGAGTTTAGTACATTACTATTATTATAATTATTACTATATTACTTCAGTACATCTAATATGATAAAATTATACGTAGATTTTTTTTCAACAAAAAAAAACTTACTTTAATATAAAAATTATTTTTATTACCTTTAGAAACCACATAACTCAAACTAGCATAAATAAAGCGTTATTCTTGTGATGTCTAAATAGTTTGTGATTTTACTATCAAAGAATGAAACAGTTGCGAGCTAAATAAATTGTTTCCGTGGCTTGTGAGGTTAGGAAATTACATACGGAAATAAGAATATTTGCCTCTGAACAATGGGATGAATATAGGTTAAAGGATTTTGTCTCTGAGTGCTCACAATGAAACCTCATCATCAGTCATGAAATTTCCGTGGCATAGTGGTCACCATGCTAGTCCGCCACCCAGAGGTTCCGGGTTCGATCCCCGGTCAGGGCAATTTGGAAAATGGCCTTTTTCAAACTGTCCTAGGTCTTGGATGTTTATCTATATAATGTAATTGTTATAAAATATAGTATTGTGGAGAGAGGATACTTTAAGGCTAGCTCAATCAGTGTAATTAGTCCCTATATATTTTTTCGTACCACTTGCTCAAAAAAGTCACATTCTATAGCACAAAACGCGAACATAACAATAGTCATTTTTAATCTGTTAAAAACAGGGAAAGAAAATTGTACTGAATTTCATTCATCCTCTAGGGGGAGAATGTGGTTTAAGTTTGGAATACTTACCGAAATTTATACTAAACTGAAATCATTTCTATATTGTTAAGCGTAAAAAAATAACGATTTTGAATTGACAACATGTATCCGCAAAATACACAAAATCACTTAAATTTCATAAAATAAACAACTAAATCAAGTCATGTCATTGTTTTTTACACCAGTAAATTTACGGCTCTGGACACTTTATTTATTCCTAATCCTAACCCTTACTTTTCAGTCAAAGGTTGGTATAGGTCATTTGATTACTTCAAGGGAGCTTCTGGCGACAAATCTACAACAGTGTTTGGTTTTCATAGCCACCGCAATCCACAAATAAATATCACTACAGCCGCACTATGACTGTCCACTTTAAACATTTCACATAAGGATTGTCCGAAAATGAGCATTTATAACACCAAACTACACCAATTTCATATTATAAAGTCTTTATTTTTTCGCAAATGTTACGAAAAGTAGAGTATTTTCCTCGGTGATAAAGCTGTCTTAGTCTTGGGTAAACTTAAATCCGTGGCTACACTCAGGGCTCGTCTTAAATCCCTCGCTTCGCTCGTGATTTAAGTATTTAACAACCTCGCTTCGCTCGGGAGTAAACCTCGACTCCTTCGTTGCGCTCGCGATGTCGTCGCCCGCGACAGAAGACACTGCCTTATCCCCTTGGTCAATAAATAATCTACTAATTTATCTATATAAGGTTTAACAAAAGGTCTTTCGATAGGGATCATATGTAAAAATATTTAAAAAAAAATTTGACTTTCCATACTCGGATCAGCTGATCAGTGAACCTATTCCTTACGTGTTATTATGTATCAACATTGTATTATATGACAAGTATTTTTAAAAATACATAATTATAATATGAAAAAGCCCTTCTGACGACCAATACTATGAAAATGAGTTTCTTTCGGCGTTTCTTCTCATCTTGTTGCGAAGCGCTGGTATCTGCAGCTTTTCTTTAAAATAATTTGAAGTTATAATACATATTACTCGTAACGTATATATATTTATTGGCATGTAAAAGTGCCTGGTAAAGGTCTAGTTGCTGAAAAAACATTTAATTTTTAGACAAACCTATGTTTTTTGCCGTGGGGTTTCCGGCAGAGTAGAAAAGGCCCACTCACGGATGTTGTAAAAGACGGCTTAAGAAATACAAGTTACCAAAGCTTATAAACATCAATGAGATCTCTCCAAGCCAGCGTGGAGAGTGTAGGCCAAGTCTTCTGGCTACTCTGGCAAAGTATGGCTCTGGTAGTACTAGAGGGTCATGCTCCTGCAGAGAGGACAAAAAGACCGTATGATGATGATGATGATATATATGTTCTTCAGAAATTCACTACTTATTCTTTGTCGCCATTTTTGCAGCAGAAATTATGTAGGTAACAAATTTTATGCCTCACAACTCGTTTCTGAAGAACTGTCATTTTTATATCAAACTAGGTGCACCCCGCGGTGTTACCTGCGGTTTATCAGATATATTTTAAAAAAGTAACCAGTATGTTAATCCAGGGTGTCAGCTTTCTGCATACCAAATTATATCAAAATTGGTCCAGCCGTTTGCGCGTGAGGAAGTAAGATACACACACACACTCACAAACTTTCGCCTTTTAGTGTCATAGTTATTTCTTGATGTCAGTAGACCGCAAACAGGAATTTAAAAACTCATAACGTTTTACGAGAGCAATAAAGCAGTGGCGGAAACGATAATCGCAGATATGAGTGTGACGATAGCGGACGACGTGAGTAGAGAGAGGAGTGCAGAATTGAATACCCCTGCCGCATAACTACACGATATGTACCCTTTTTGACCGACTTCAAAAAAGGAGGGTTCTCAATTCGTCGGCATCTTTTATTTCTTAAATTACTCGAAGACGCCTGAACCATATATTATTACTAGCTGTGCCCGTGGGCTTCGCTCCCCGTAGGAATTTCGGGACAAAAACTATCCTATGTCCTTTTACTGGGTATCAAAATATATCCATATCAAATTTCATCTAAATAGGTTCAGTGGTTGAAGCGTGAAGTGGTAACAAACAATCAAACAAACAAATACTGGACTACGTCCGAAAGAAGTCCAACTTCACCTTGAGGGTTGAACTGCTGCAGTCTCGCCACAAAGCGAATTTTAATTCATATGTGGTGAGAGTGCCGACGCATCATCTGCCAACCTTCATGAAGGAGGACTTCTGGCCGCAGGGTGTGGTATTTCGGAGGTTCCGAGGTCGGCTGCCCGACGACACTGTGCGTCACACGTCGCCGATGTGAATTAGGATATAAATTATATATATTATGTATGTTAGTTATAAGGTATTTATAATATGGGTCTCTGGCATTGTACAAAATTTGTAAGTACAATGCTATTGCCTGAAATAAAGGAATTTATTATTATTAAATATACAAACCCACTTTTGCATTTATAATATTAGTAGGATATACTTTCCAGGTGGTTCCAATTTTATTAAAATCGGTAGAGTCGGTTTTTTTAGTTTTGAAAAATTATTTTATTTGACTTCTTCTTTCGTGTTTAGTTTACTTACTAAAAGGCGGCTGAATGCGCCTGCAGCCAATAAAGTTCATTATTTCACACACCTACGCCTCACTCTTTTGAGACGCGCCTGAAGCCAAAAAAATATCAATATTTCACACTCCCATGGGAGTATTACTTTGTTGATAGTAATAAGTATCAATCCAATGGATAAGCCGGATATAAGTACCAAATTGCATTCCCATCTGTACATATTTCCGTTCAAAAAATGTTTATTTAATGAAGTTTATAGTCATTGGCAAATCTGTCGATGGAACAGGAGCTGTAGCGTACCTAGAGGATTAAGCCAACGCTTTGAGGATTCGAGTTAGAATTTTCCATTTAAAATCTGTTAGGATACGAGTAGACATAGAATCCAAAGTGCATCAACATTTTAATCATTAGGTCTTTTTGTCTCCACTGCAGGAGCACGACCCTCTGTGTACCAGAGCCATACTTGGCCAGAGCAGCCAGAGGACTTGGCCTACACTCTCCTCGCTGGCGTGGAGAGATCTCATTGGTGTTTATTAGCTTTGTCAACTTGTTTGGAGAGGTCTGAACAAAGCTCATAAACAAAATCCACTAAATGACTACAAGGGTTTCTAAAACATACGAAAGCGTGACGTCATGCTTTTTTGAAGTTAAAATTATCAGTTTTTCCGCAATAATAAACCCACAATCATATTGAAAATGGATGTAATCATTGACATTATTTTGTTAAGATTTATTTTATGAACAGTTTATTTATTTAAACAAATGGATTATAAAGTATTAAAATACAGTTAAAATATTTGTCAGTCAAAAAGTCCGCCCCGAATCAAAGGTGCCCATGACACTAGCAGCATTCCCCCGCTGTATTGCAAGGGATATCTTATGAACTGTATCGAAGAATTTATTTTTGACACAGTCATCTACACATAAAGGAAGTTTTCAACAACTCCCAAATCAGATACTTATTTCTAAACGTCAAAAAAAAAAAATATTTTATGGGATTTGTAGTTTTGTATGAAATAGAGACTAATGACATCTTAGTTTCTTGGAGTCAAATAGCGCTTTTCCGCAATCGGTACAAATTTAAAATCACATTGAAAATGGATATTATGACATGTGATAAGTGACATTATTTTGTGACGTTTTTAGGGTTCCGTAGTAAACATGGAACCCTTATAGTTTCGCCATGTCTGTCTGTCTGTCTGTCTGTCAGTCCGCGGTCCTACTCAGAAGCTGTACGTACTAGAAAGCTGTAATTTGGCATGGATATGTATATTAATCATGGCAAAAAAGTCGTAAAATAAAATATGGAAACAAAATTTTTTTTTAGTGTAGCTGCCATACAAGTAAAGAGGAAGTCAATATTTTTTTCTATACAAACACATTGTGTTAGGTATCGTTGAATAGGCCTTTCAAAAATATTGTGAGCTTGGGAACACCATTTTTCGATTTAGGAATCCGTGTCTGAAATATTTAGGTTCAAATTGAATTTTTTTGTTAAAGTCACGTGTCCCCCCCATCTATCTACTAAAGGGTTATATATGGACACGTGAAAAAAATCACAGATATAGTTTATATAATGTAGTTTATAGGAAAACTATCAGAGCTAAGTAGGGTTAACAAATTAAAAAGTTATAGGCGATCAACTTATAAAATGTGTTCGAAAAGGAAAATTTCATACAAATTCAATAGATACTTAGACGTTTTAGTGGCATGAACTCAAAGTTGGCATTTACAACTACGGAATACTACACTGCGCGTAGCAACACCAAATAATTTATTTTCATCCCAGGAAACTTCCTAATCGTAGTTTCCATCCGAGTTATATTTTAAATCGAATCGGGAACATCGGGAACAAGCAAGCCCGCTATCGCAGTTATATTTTATTTTGTAGCTCCAATAGGAAGCGGTCGTTCCCAGGAAACTGCTAGGAATAATTTTCCGGTTTACGTCCAATTTATTCATACTTGGCAGGGTCCCGCAATTCAAATCTCTTTGGATTTTTGGTATATCTTCGGACATCGCAAGGATTTATTAGCTTACGTATTTTTCAGTAAAATATTATAAAAACTTGTTTTTAGTAGGTATTTTTAACAGTCTTAAAACTGAGATGTTCACAGATTATTCAAAGACGCCCAGACCAATTTGTTTTTTATTTTTTTGCTTTGGAGATTAGGACCACCTTGGAAATAAACCAATTGGATTTCGGATTGGACCCATATTTATTTTATCAAAATTAGTTGTGTAGTCAAGGGGTTAAGTCGGTTTTTAGTTTAAAAAAATTAAAAATAATACATTGGTGTACTTTCAAAACATAAACATATTAGTTGGGCTTTAAAATGTCTACATATACGAAATTTCGAATTCAAAAGAAGCGGTTCAGGCCAATTTTCTGAGATGACGAATTTATGTTAAAATCCGAAAAAAGTTTGTGCATATTTTAAAATAAAAACCGTTTCATTTTCTTCAGTGGAACATCGTTCAGTTCCATTTACCGAGCCTGCCGTACGTAAAACGTGTGCATATGTGATAGTAAGTTGGTTGTTTCTAATTGTTTTCGGGGTAATGTGAATTTATTCGTGTTTGGGCAGGGCCCCGCAACTGCGGGCCGCAAATATTGACGCGGCAAATGAAGCTAGAGCAAAGCTATTCTGTATGTAAACGAGGCATTTTACCGGTTATTTTTAGGGTCGATTGCTTTCTGTTTTTGTTTGTTAATGTGTATTTGTTCACTTCGATTGCACGTTGATGAATATAAAGTGATAGTTTTAGGTATTTTAATACGGTTTTTTTTACGAAGTCCTGACAAGTCAAGATTTATTAGGTAGCATTTTTGCGAAAAGTTGTTTTTCCGAAAAAATGCTAAGAAAAGCTTCACGTTCTCACTCTAAACTGTGACAGTAGTTCATAAAATAGTTTGAAGGGTTATCAAGAGCCGTATGTATAATAAAATGTATAACTGAAGTATAAATCTGTATGGTAATTGTAACATAGCCCATCGGGCTGACATCGGGACCACTACTGAACTGGGTTGCTGTCGGCGTAATCTTCTCAGCAGTGGTGATGGAGGCTTCGCTCCCCGTGGGAATTTCAGGATAAAGAGTACCCTATGTCCTTCCCCAAGTCTCAAACTATATATAACCAAATTTCATCCAAATCGGTTTAGTAGTTTAAGCGTGAAGAGGTAACAAACAAACAAATACAACAAACTTCTATTCTAACTCTTCGTTTTTGCCAAACTGCGTGACCGAATTGTAAATAAAATCAAAGAAACGTCAAAACTTAGCATTTACAGAGCTCGAAGGGCGTTCGAGCAATTCCGTTGAGTTATTCCTGAATTTTCCAGACATTTTGTTTACTTTATGGGCTATTAAGTGTGTTTTACAGTAGCGTTTTGGTTAATACTTCTAAGTGCTAAACTTAAGAGTTGTCTGCCTATATTTAAGAGCCAAGCTCTTGTCGGTGTCATTGTATGGAAAGAGACACGCAATGACGATTTTTTGGCAGAGATTTTTTGTTTTTTAGGGTTTTGTACCCAGAAGTGTAAAAATGGAACCCTACTACTAAGAATACGCTGTTCGTCTTATCATAGTAGCTGTGTTATCATAAACCGTGATAGTACTACATACAAAAGATCAATATCGGTACAAAATAAGTTAATTTAATAAAATACAGTTGACTACCGAATATGTTACCAAAATTAGTGTTATATTACATTTTCGAAAACTTTTAGTACTTAAGTAATTAAAGTGAAGAGTTGTCAGCTCGTTCAAGAACTTGCTAAGTTAGTTTCCTAAGCTTGCTTACGTATATGGTACACTTACTAAACTTAGCTGAACTAATAGAGCCAAACTAACTTGGTTCGCTATTTGCTTAGAGTTTACAAAATGAAGAAAATTCCATCCAATCAATCATTCTCGAGAAAATACAGCACAAAGTTCTTTAAAACCTTAAAATACTGACGTAAAAAGTTGGTCATATTATGACCAATTTTCAACGGAATTTATGGGAGCTTAGATCGCAGGCTGGAAGAGATTTAAAAAATTAACTTTCTTTTACATTTTTCTTATACTTTCTTATATCTTTACTACGTATTTTATATAGATTTTTTTTAAACTTATGATTATACAGACATACAATGTACAAATTAAGGCCTTTCAACGCCATCTACTGATAATTAGTGGCGGAACTACGTTTTATATTGATATCGTAGCGCCATCTATTATATGTCAGGTAAATCACAAAACGCCAAAGTCGAAGCGTTATCGTCCAATAACTTTAAAACCACTTTGTTATGTTTGAAGAAAATTTTCTTCAAACATAACTAAGGGCCACCGCAAGAGAAGTTGCTTTCACGTAAAAAAAAACTGAATCGAAATAGGTTCATCCCTTCGAGCGTTATGATGCCACAGAAAGGCACTAGCTTCAAACTTGTTACTCCCAATTTTTTTATCGGGAGTTAAAAACAGTGTCAGAAACCTTATCGATGTTGCAAAAACAATTTTCCACCTCCGCCAAGCAATTAATAACATATTTTCAACCCGACAGCCGCAGCTGGCGTCCATTTTGCTAGTTTTCTACTAAGTTCCGAGGCGATGATGCGGAAAGATAAAAGTGCCTGTGGAAGCGATTTGTCGACAATTTACTTCTAAAACTGACCCATTTTCAGACTTACAACTTCATTTGTTTCTTTTTATGGAAGATATATCTTTGTGCTGAAACCAGAGATTTGCGGAGAGCTGGATAGGTTTTCTATGTAATATAATGGTTTTCTGTGAGCACAGCAATCTTGTCTACATTATCTACATTTGATAATTGTTTTAAGTGGTCAATTTTGTCTGACTGAAGTGAAAAGTCGACAGACATGAGAGAGTATTATTAAAGGCTTTTTATTTTATTTTTCCTTTTTGGTTGTTTATGATGTAAATAAAAATTAATATTGAATAGTATTTTTTAATTTCATGCAATATATTTTTTCTTGGACTAGAACACCCGCTTGCCGTACCATTTTATTTTTGCAATACCCAACAGGGTTCATGTTGTACTTAAGAACAGTGGTAATATTAGTAAGACTAAGAACTGATGTATGATATGAATGCAATAAATGAATTGAATTGAATTGTCTCACAATTAAGAATTGTACAATGTACATGATGGCGGATTTAACACTGAAAGCGGCAAGTACCTAACCTTTAATAGTTTTGATTCCTTTTTAGGGTTCCGAACCTACCCAAAGGGCAAAAACGATTATTATTACTAAGATTCGTTTTTAATCTTTTAACATAATGTGCAATTTTTTCAATAGATAATGGTAGGGAACCCTTCGTGCTTAAGTCCATCTGGCACTGATCCGGTTATTTATTTTCTTACGCCCACAATTGCGTTAAAAACCTTTGGATCTTACGGCCTTAGGCTCTGTCTACACCGTATATTACTTATCCAAGAGAAAGAATGAACGTTTCTCGTCACATTATTACATAACAGTAAGGTTCAGTTCAAACAGAGTGGAAAAATGCCCGAGCAATTTATTAATTCGATTAAAAATAAAACCGTATTACCATAGCGTAAAGTGTAAAAACGTTCAAAGTTGAAAAATGCTCATATTTTACAGTTTATGCTAATAGTTTAAAGTTTATTTTTGAGTGTCATAAAAAACCCTCTCTGCTGCGCTCATTTTAGTCTGACTGAACTGTCCCTTGACATGAGTTGCTAGTAAGAAAACGAAGCAACTAGTTCACAACAAAACTTCATAACATCTTCTCTGGACACACGTCCCGTATTTATCTTCGCTACGTGACGTGCTGACGTCATGCTTCCAATGCTTGGGTTGTAACATGTCCTACGAAGAGAATTGGGTCGTGGGTACTTTCTGTGGTTATTTTTAGAGAATCCTTTTTTGTTAGCTATAGGAACGACATTTTATTGTGAGTATATTCTTTAAGTTCAAGCAGGACTTGATACTATCAGAGAATTCACAGAAGTACTAAAGTACAAAACTGATGCTTGCTTACTTCCTCCAGCTAGATGAAATTTTGAGAGTCTCCAGAAAATCATTATAAAATGGGTAGTAATGAAAAAAAGATACAGTAATTATAGAAAAACACAACAAATGCTTACTCTATTAGAATCGACGAAGGTAAAATTCATTGCAATATCTATCAGACAAAAAATGTAAGCTAGTAAAAAGTATTATCAAATCCCACATCGGTATCGCATCACATAAACTAAGTCAGTTACGTACTTTTGTAATATAAGTTCGTGAAATTACTTTTCACAAACGTAAATTTTAACTACATACCTACATAAATTCTTCTAAAAACTAAACTTCTCATTTGGAGAGAGCACGGCAAGGCAAACTCAAAGCAAACGAGACGAAAATCAATGTTGCCTCGAGGTATCCAATTAGAGACTGACTTACTCGTAGATGCATTCCTCTTGTACACACACTGAGTGCATTTCTGTTAGAAAATGTACAGTTCATGTATGTATGTTAATATAAGAACCTACTTGGATTCAGTCAACAACTAAACGTTTCATTCAGAGCGAGCACTGCGAAGCAATCTCAAAGTAAATGACACAAATCAATGCAGCTACGAGTATCCAATTAGAGACCAACTTACTCGTAGATGCATTCCTCTTTTACACACACTGAGTGCTTTTCTATTAGAAAATGTACAATCCATATATGTTTATGGTTTTATATAAGAACCTATTTGGATTCTGCCAACAACTAAACATCGCAGTTAGAGCGAGCACTGCAAGTAAAATTCAAAGAGAATGAGACGAAGATGAATGCAGCCCTGAAATATCCAATTAAATACCGACTTACTCGTAGATGCACTCGGCTTTTAAACACACTGAGTACTTTTCTATTAGAACATTTTCACTCCATTTATGTTTATGGTTTAATATATGAACCTATTTGAATTCTTTCAACAACTAAACGTTTAATTTGGAGCGAGCACTTCAAGGAAAACTCAAAAGAAATGACACAAAAAGATCAATGCAGCCTCGAGATATTCAATTAGAGACCGACTTACTCGTAGATGCATTCCTCTTTTACACACACTGAGTACTATTCTGTTAGAAAATTTACACTCCATGTGCCATGTATGTATGTTAATATATAAACCTTTTTGAATTCTGCTAACAACTAAGTCTCTCTTTTGAGCGAGCACTGTAAGGCAAACTCAAAGGAAACGAGACAATAAAATCAATGCTGCGTCGAGGTATCCAATTAGAGACTGACTTACTCGTAGATGCACTCCGCTTTTATACACACTGAGTACTTTTCTATTAGAACATGTTCACTCCATTTATGTTTATGGTTTAATATATGAACCTATTTGAATTCTTTCAACAACTAAACGTCTGATTTGGAGCGAGCACTACAAGGAAAACTCAAAAAAAATGACACAAAGATCAATGCAGCCTCGAGATATCCAGTTAGAGACCAACTTACTCGTAGATGCACTCCGCTTTTATATACACTGAGTGCTTTCCTATTACAAAATGAATACCCTATGTATATTGTATATATATATGTTATGGTTTAATAAAAGAACCTACTTGAATTCTGCCAACAACTAAACGTCTAAGCTCATTTGGAGCGAGCTCTGCGAGGAAAACTCAAAAGGAACGAGACGAAGATCAATGCAGTCTCTAGATATCCAATTAGAGACCGACTTACTCGTAGATGCACTCCGCTTCTATACAGACTGAGTGCTTTTCTATTAAAAAATGTACACTCCATGTATATTTATGGTTTTATATAAGAACTTACTTGAATTCTGCCAACAACTAAGCGTCTCTACTTGAATTCTGCCAATAACTGAGCGTCTCATTTAAAGTTAGTACTGCGAGGCAAACTCAAAGGAAATTACACAATAATGCAGTCTCGAAATATACAATTAGGAACAAACTTATTCATAGATGGTTAAAGTTTGATGTACAAAAAAAAACTATGTTTTGTTTTTTGTTGATAAAAAGATGAATATTTTGAATTTACATTTACATATCTTTTTATCCTAAGGGAGATGCGATCCTCGCGGTAATAAAATTGCGGAAAAGATGTCCCTGAGGGAAGTAAGACGAAGAAGTAAATTCCTCATTTAGGGTCAGCGCTGCGAAACTGTAATCTTGTATGTAACAACACGAAGATCAGTGCAGCCTCGAGATATTCAATTCCGATTCGTAGATGCACTCAGCGTTGATACACTATACACTAAGCGCTATTAAATACTTACACTATCTGACGTCTTTATCCCAAGGTAGACAAAAATACCATCGTCAAAGAACCAAATGCCAATTTTAGCATGATGCTAGGCTAGAAGGTTGAAAAGGGGAATCAAAATAATCATGGGCTGTTGCATTTTCTATTAAAATATACGTATAAAAGGGTAATTGAATATGTGTGGGTAAGGCTACTATAAAGTGCTAACTAAACTATAAAGGTCCATTTACATACTGCAGGTTCTTGTATACAATTAAATTGAAGCAATATCTAAATGATTTGCATGGTCTGAACAAGACGTCAACCATAGTAACCAGCCAAGTGCGCGTCGGACTCGCACATTAAGGGTTCCGTACCATTATCTATAAAAAACCTCTTTTGGTGTATGCAAAATATTGCACTTCTGTTTTGGCACTTTAGTAAAAACTAGTTGCAAACGAAATCCTTTACAGCGAACCCTTTCCAGGCGTAATGAAAACAAGTAAGGTAATAACCGAAATTGTCGGCCAAGGGATCGTAGAGGGCCATTTAGATGTTTAAGTGGCCATTAACCTGTTTAAGATGTCAAAGTGCTTCCTCAGGACTTAAAATGGTAATTTTGGGCGACCGCTACGGTTGTATTTTTTGGCTTTACTCAAAATTTTATAAACGATTATTTTTTATTAAGTTTATTAAGCATCTTGGGGACTCTGCCTGTTGACGGTGGCGATCTGGGAACGATTTTTTATATAAATTGATGTTTTTATTTTTAGTAATAGTTTTAATTTATAGAATAGCTTTTAGTTTAACATAATTTCATTATTATTAGATATTATTATGTCCTGTAAAAAAATATATATTTGTGTTGAATTCTAGTTTTGACTAGTCAAAAATATTTTTAGATGTTAATAAATTTATATCTTAATACGAAATTTGTATAAGAACCAATTTTCGCGCGTATACCTCTTAAAATATTTGATATGTTTTTATCTGGCTCCAAAGATAAGCATTGCCATCACGTGGCAGCCTTCTGAGCACGTTAACACAGGGCAGCGATTTACCAGTGCTTTTCTATTTATAAGTACCTAATTTAAGTTATTGATTTAGTTGTAGGTAGGTTGCTTGTTTATTTTATTATTTTTTTGTTGAACATTTGAATAAAAAAATTTGTTTATCTAAGTTTGCTTAACTGGGTGTTTTTTATTATATTTTTTTTTAACTGCCTCCGTGATGTAGTGGTTAGAGCGTTCGGCTCATACCCGGAGGTCGCGGGTTCGATTCCCGGCGGGGGCAACGACTTTGTGTTGTTGTCCTAGTTTGGTTAGGACATTATAGGCTGATCACCTGATTGTCTGATAAGTAAGATGATCCGTGCTTCGGAGGGCACGTTAAGCCGTCGGTCCCGGTCCTGTCTTTGACACTGGTCGTTACTTAAAACCATGTCAGAGGCCCTTAAGGCGGTTTAAAAACTCTGACACTAGTGTTAGTCACTAACACACACGATAAGAAGAAGGTGTTTTTTATATTACCAGCTGCGCCCCGCGGGGTTACCCGCGCCTAAAGTAGCCATGTGTTAATCTAGGGTGTCAGCTTCCTGCATATCAAATTTTATCAAAATTAGTCCGTATGCGCGTGAAGAAGTAAAAACGCACACACACGCACACACACACACAAACTTTCGCCTTTATAATAAGTGTGATAGTGTGACTAGCTAAACCCGCCATGCGCCAATGCCACAACAACCCTCCCGGACGTTCTCAGGAGATCCAAACAAAGTTTCGTCGGGAAAACAAAAACACGGACAAACATTTTTTCCAGCATAATTATGTGTCCCTCCTTTCCACTATATTTCTTTTCTTCTGACACATTTTATTTATTACATAGAATACAACATAGAAGGGACATACTCGTAATAAATCGAATGACGGGCTTATACTAGACCACTTTTGTATAATGAAATTAAAATATCAGTTACAAACTTATAAAAAAACGTCATTTTCATACAAAAGTGTGCAGCACGGGCAAATTGAATGGAAAAGTCGTTTTTTAATTTTTTTATATTACTATATATTACTATAGTGATCTAGGTGTAGCCCATGGTTTTGTTTATTACGGGTGTGTCCCTTCCACATTGTATAAGTACCTTTTATTATTTACTTATTTATGTTAACGCAGAAAGACGATAGTGAAAGATGGTACCTAGTAGTAAAAACTTTGCTAAATAATAAGACTTAGGTAAAAATGAAAGTAATACGCAAGTAGCAACGCAAAACCTAGCATATGCTGAGTTAGAGACCATTTTGGGGAATAAATCATATTTTTATTTTATTTGTACTTATAATCTCATTTATTGTGATTATTGTTTTTTCTGTCCTTCGAATAAATTTGGGTGTCTATTAGAATACAGATTTTTAGACATCGAATTTCATTTTCCAGAAAACTATTCCACGATTTTTAATACATTTTTTTCTTAATAAAACGAATAGTTTATCATCGCAGTTTCATATTATAACAACAAAATTAAAAATAAATATATGTCAAAAATGGATAGAAGTTTCCTAGCACTCGGCGGCCGCTGCCGCTGCACGCTCGCTTCGGTCGCTCGGCTCGTGCGTGTGTTGGTCGCAGTTCTAATATAACCTAACCTTAAGGTTTGCCCTTACCTAGGAAAATGTATAGAAGTTTTTAGTCGCAGTTCTAACATAACGTAACCTATAGGTTTGCCCTGACCTAGGAAAATGGATAGAAGTTTCCTAGCACTCGTTTCAAATGTTATGTATCATAATATAATGTGTCGGATAATAAAACTTTGATGTTACGTTATTTCCATAAAATATATAAAATATGAAAAAAAAATAACGATAGACTGAGTTTGTAAATAACAAATAATCGAGTAAATGAAATTTCGATGTCAACAGATTTTAGGATTTGTTAAATATTGTATTAAAAGATTTGCGAATAGTGTTGGGAATGAAAATCGTTGAAGTTAATTGCGATAAAGTGATGAGTTCCCGTTTTATCTATTAGATAGAGAGATAAAACATCACCTTAAATATAAACCTAAAATAAATAACTTAATATTCATTTTCAGCTTTATTGTATAACTTCACGTTCCGAAGCAATTTCTGACACTGAAGAGTTTTCAGGAGTCGTAAACACAATGGCACGCGCCATTTGTAATCTTCACAGGAATCCAATTAAATAGAAGAAACCGGTAGCTGTGTAAGAAACCGTCGGTCATGGTGTGCGATTAGTGTAATGCTTGCTAGTCACTGTAAGCCTTCTACGATTCATGGTTACGATTAATTTTTGCCTGCCAGCTATGTGTTTTCTTGAACAGCACAACTTTTTTGACGTGACAACGTCTTATAAATTGGTTTGCCGGGTGACACTTCAAGAAACTGCGTTACGCTCCGCTCACGTTATGCGCTCACAATGAGAGCGAGTGAGAGGCACGCGTCCCTTCCACTCGGGCATGGTTAGCCCGCCTAAGAGCGAGAGAGACAGACATAAAAAGTCGTTGTCACGTAAAACTTTCGCCCGTATACCGACTTTACAGGCAACCAATTTTTTTTAGGGACATATCACACATATTGAGTTATATAGCCACGTAGCTAGCCTAAACGTCTGGTCTTCTTGTCGAATATCTATATTGTAGATACAAAGTTATAGTCAAAGGAACATTAACATAACGATATAATATTATCTGGATGCTCTAGATCGGTCATTTTGGAAATCTTTGGGAGAGGGCTATAATATGATCTCTTCCTGTAATTCTTTTAATTAATACAAGTCAATTTTATTATGTTTGTTATTTTTTGTGTTTGTAAATGGCCAATACGGCTACGTCAGATTTTTCAAGGTTTTAACCGACTTACAAAAAGGAGGAGGTTATCAATTCCTCGCGATCTTTTTTTATGTATTTTCATCAATTATTTGAAGACGCCTGGACCGATGTCGGAAAGTATTTTTTATTTTATTTTTAAAGGCCTATTTGTCAGGCGGTCCCATAAAATTTTTATCAAATCGGTTCTATAGAAAAAATAGTTTTATAAAATTATTTTTTATAACCTTATAAAAATAAAACAATTTTTTTTAATCCATAACTGTAAAAGAACAGAATTGTTTTCAATTGGACGCCGGCACTTGAGACTTGTTTCGCGAATTTTCAAGAATTGACTTCTGAATTATTCATTAGACACTTTCATTAACGGCCTCGGCTCTGAACATAATAACAGAATTAAATTATCCTTGTCTCACTTTTCTATTTCGGAGCAATATTATTTTTGAAACAAAGTAAACATTTTGCAGTAAGCCGGAATTATGTTTATTATATATTCATAACTGCAACGTCGCAAAACTCAGGACGCTTTTCCGGCTTTATCTTCTCCAATGATTATATCTTCTCTGCAGCCTATAATTATTCCATTTGTTTAGGTACCTACAAAGATCTTTTCATGTCTTTTTATTTAAAAAAAACTTTGTTAAAAAGTACTACCTTTTCAAATTACAAATTAATTAATTTATAAATTTTACTTAGAGTCGTCAGAAAAGTATTATTCTAATTAGGCCGGTTTTTAGATTATTCAAAAATAACGGACCCTTATTTTTCTGTTTATCAAAAAAGAAGTAATCACAAAGATACGATGCTAATCAGTTCCAGAGTGGGGGCTTGTGACGTCATCGCTATGTAAAAATCGTATACTTAGCCGTGACGTTATGAAAAATTTGAATGCGCTGTATCTTCGTCTTTTTCTGTTTCTCAGAGAAAATAAAAATACGTTGACAATTTTTTTCAATAATCTAACCGCTAGGCTTAATTTATTTTTCCAGTCGTCATGCCCAATTCGCTTTTCCAGATCTATCTTTTCCAAAGATTATATGCAAGTCATATAAAGGTTACCTAACCCTTCGAATGTCGGCATAGCAGACACAATAGTAAAACAATACATCAGACGCCCGCTCCGGGCGTCCGACAGTTAAAGGGCTATGGAAGCCAAAGACCATGCCAAATGAAGAAGAGACTTTAAAACGGTTTGATTCACGTTCCGTTTTCAAAATTGTTTAATCTCTTGTGCTTAAAAGTTACTTTTTAATCCCACGAGATTAACAAGGGATTTTAGGGACATCTTTTTTCGAATAGATAAAATGTAAAATAATTTTCATAAATCAAATTCCATACATTATGTATTATGTGTCTGACACGGTACGCGACACTTTGATGATGCTAACGAGATATCAGATACACCTGCTGCTGTTTTTAACTTTCAGGAGACCGGCACCGTCCGTAATTAAAAAAATTGCAAGTTAAATTCGCGTGAAGAAGGTTCCGTACGTTAACCAGTTTTTTTCCTGTATTTTTGCGTTTTAAAAGCAACACTAAAGAAATGACTGTAGAAGAAGCGAAAGAGATTTGTCAGGATCGTAGCAAGTGGAGATCCATAGTCTCTTGATAAGGGGTATAAGAAGCGAAAGAGGGTAGCAAGTGGAAGAACATAGTCTCTGGCTGACCCTGTGGGAACTAGGAATCATATTATGTATGTATGTATGTAAAAATATCAAGTGATACAAACATGCAAAGATAAATAAACTATTCTGACTTCTTACTCTAAAACTGACTTTCCGCCAAAATCTCCCTTTTTTTGGCGGAAATGCAGTTTTGCAAATAGATTCTAATGGACTTTATAATATAAAATTGACATAATAGTGACGAAAATATCCGAAATATTTAAAGTCACAGTGTAGATGTAGTGGTACCTAACTATTTGTTTGCGGACAGCGGTAATAAGCGTGAGGCGCCGTCCGCCACTCAATCGGCTATAAAAACCAGTGAACTCGTATAGATTTGTCGCAAAAATAATTGAAGCAATCAAAGGACTTACACTAATTGAAACTATTTAGATTGGTAATAAAGAAACCAAAAAGGATTCATTTTGGAGCCGTAAAATAAATTAATTTTTCTAAACTAAAAACGGACTTCACCCCAAATTACACATCCAATTTTGAAGAAAAAAAAAGAATTTTCCTAACCTGTCCAGGCGTCTTGGAATAATTGGTGAACATACATTTAGAAAAAAGATTGCGATGAATTGATGACCTCCTTTTTGTAAGTCGGGTAAAACAATAAAAAGGCGATCCTTCATTGAGGATTCATTGTGGACGTGCCGAGATCGTAAACATTTTTTGCCGTTACGAACAATATCGAGCAGATAATTTATTGTATTTCAAACGACCGTATACAAATTTAAACGTTCGCATGAACATTAAAAAACTTGAGAGGTGTCAAGGGACACCCGGATGGATTAGTGAAAGAGATAGAGAGACAGACAGAAAAACACGCGCACGCCGCATGGCTTACAACTATAGCAAAAAGTGTCGTATTTATTTGTTTGTATTTACAACTTTTGGTCTTAATTTTTTCCGTAGTAAGCCCCCTTTCGCAACGCGCGATCCGGAACTTCGTTCCAAAAAGCATTTCCATACCGTCTTATTATCAAACGCAGTCTAACTTTGTTACTAGGTTTAAACCATTATCAGACCAAATCAAGTTGACATCTAGTAATATGTCCACTGTCTCATCTGAAAATAGCAACTTGATTTGGTCGGATAATGGTTTAAACCTAGTAACAAAGTTAGTCTGCGTTTTATAATAAAATGGTTAGAGTTTGTTCACCAGAATGAAGGCTGTTCAATAGACTAGTAGTTGATTTGTATGGTACTTCTTCGAAAAGTTGTTTGTATTACCAGGGTGAATCTTAACCTAACTAACCCTAAGATCATAGTTCATTTATATAATTATTTGTTTATCAATACTTTTTACCCGACTAGGGCAAAGCCAAATACAGGGTCATGTGTTTTGCTGCTATTTTATGGATATTCATCTGTTCCTTTATAAATGTGGCATCGGCAAAAACATCTTGTCTGTCTTCTGGTCTTAGACTATGTGACGTCATATGTAATTCAATATGGCGCCCTCTTTAAAAATAATATAGAAAATAGAAAATCACATTGATCTAGATTTTTTTTCTACTTTAATCTTGGCATTAAATGTCAAAAATACATACATTTAGATATTATTCTCTGCTGAGCAGCATTAGTATGTAGTATGATAGACATACATTTTAGCAATAATTTTCCCGTGGTAGGGTATAATTTATATAATATAGAACGCCATATGGCGTTAAGTCCGACATTTGTACACTTATTTTTTGTGCAATAAAGATTAAATAAATAAAATAATTTTAAAGAGTATATATTATTTGATTTAAAAAATCTTTATTTTTTTACTAGGGTCATACTAAAGCAATCAAGTTGCTGTTCGCAACCCCCAGTTATGTCGTTCATTCCGTTACTGACTGTGCTAGGTGTTAGACGAAACACTTAATAATAATAATAAAAAATCAATAAAAAATCATTTATTGCCAAAAAAAAGGACATACAGAGCAAACTTAATTAAAAACCTTATTCTACCTTTCTGTACTACTCACTTATCCTAATTTAGGGCAAAGGAGTACCTCAGCTTGTGTTACCTCGAACCGAGGCTCGAGGTAACGCTGTTTTACAGGCACCCCTTATCTCCCTGAGATCTTGTGCGGAGGGCTATGTTGTAATATGGGGCTAAAGATTATATCTACGTTACAAACAACTTATTAATATAAATTTGTTTCTAAAATCAAGTGCCAACAATTTTTTTTTTAAGCTATGGTATGAACAGTCTTTAAATAGGCAATACATTTGGTATGTATGTGTGTGTATGTGTATGTATGTATGTGTGTGTGTGTATGTGTGTGTATATCATTGAAAGGGTAATTTTATATTGATGTTTAAAAGAAATCTTTTAATCTTAACTCCTTCCAGAAAGCACGTTTCAAATTCTCTGCAGCAAGTTGTCTTTTTAGCAAAGCAGTTTTATATTTAACCTTGAAACATTGAACACTGATTTTGTTTCTAAGTGGAGGGGGCAAGTCATTCCAAATTTTTGCTGCATTGAATTTAAAACATGTCTTGTATCTGGTGGATTTGTGAGAAGGGATCCTTAACAAATTTTGTGTAGTAGATCTTAAACTTAAGTTATTTAAATTGGTAACCCAGTTTAGTTTTTCAAACAGGTACTCTGGTTTCTTGTTCCAAATTATTCTTTGAACAAAACATGCATATAAAAGTTCCCGTCGAGCTGCCATATTCAAAATACCTTTTTTATTTAAGTATGGAGTAATGTGTTCTCTTCTAGGTACATTATAACAATATCTTATGCATGAATTCTGAACCCTCTGAATAGAATTTTCAATATTTTTATTTAATCTGGGTCCGTAGGCAGAACTACAATAGTTAAACGGAGAAAGCACCAGCAGGTCAATCAACAACAGACGGATTTCTTCTTTTAAAAATGGTTTTATTTTGTAAAGAACTTTCAATTTGAAATATGCATTTTTAATTTTACCATTTATGTGTTCAGTGTACTTCTGTTCTTCGTCTAGAACTAAACCTAAATTACGCGCAGATTTAGCTCGCTCCAATATGACATTGTTATCACTGATTTTCTCTTCACAATCTACAACGCGTTTAATTTGATGTTTGGTACCTAGAATTAACATTTGAGATTTATTCGGATTCAGGACTAATGAATTGCTTTTTGACCATTCATAGAGACTATGGAGATCCCTATTAATTTTTTCAATTGCTTCCTTGGTATTTTTTCCATCAAATGAGTAATATATCTGTGTGTCGTCTGCATATAAATGGTAATTGCATGTCTTTAAACAATTGGGTAAGTCTGCTGTGAATATGCTAAAAAGAATTGGACTTAATAGGGATCCCTGAGGCACACCCCGCGAAAGCGTCTTTATTGAAGATGATCTTTTACTACCGTCGCTGTAATCTGTCGTTACCATTTGTTCTCTGTTGATTAAAAAAGTTTTAAACCAAGCAAGTGTATTATTTGAAAAACCATAATATTTTAATTTGGATAGAAGAAGTTCCGGATGAAGACAATCAAAGGCTCTGGAGTAATCTAAAAGAATTAATATAGTACTCAAACGAAGATCAGAAGCATTAGTTATATCGTCTGTAACATGCAAGAGAGCAGTTTATGTCCCATGACCTTTTCGGAATCCCGATTGATATTTTGGTATTATATTGTTGAGCTCTACATGCTGAATTAGCTGATCTAGTACAATCTTTTCTATAACTTTTGACAATATTGGCAAAATCGATATTGGTCTCAAATCTTTTAATTCTTCCACATGATTATTTTTAGGTATGGGCCGAACCACTGCTCTTTTCCAACTAGCGGGAAAGTTATTTGTTTTTATAGATTTATTTACAATAGTTATTATTATTATGGGAAGAGTTACATCTAGTGTTAATTTAATCATATCTATGTTTAGTTTGTCATGGCCGGTAGCTTTCGTTTTGATATTACTTAAGATTTTATGAACTTCCATGTCACTTCCGAGTAAGGCCCAACGCAGACGACAGACTCATCCGTGCCGCACTTTTTAGTCTGTGAAAATAGAACCCATGCAATCATATGCAGTAACGCACACGACGCGCAAAAAGTCCGGCGCGCATCGTGTGCGTTACTGCGTATGATTCCATAGGTTTTATTTTCACAGACCACCACAGACTATAAAGTGCGTCACGGATAGTCTGCCGTCTGCGTTGGACCTAAAAGTGAAAATAATATATTTAACCCATACCGAAAAGTTATAATAACATATTTTAATTATCATCAGCATCATAAGGTCTTTTTGTCCACCACTGCAGGAACACGACCCTCTCTGTACTACTACTACTAGAGCCATACTTGGCCAGAGCAGCCATAGGACTTGGCCTACACTGTCCACGCTGGCCAGACGGGTTGGAGAGGTCTCATTGATGTTTATAAGCTTTTAATTTAATTATATCTTGTGATTATTGAGTTACTTTACTCCTTTTAGAAGTGTTAGTGACAGTTCCAATTCAGAAACGTTCTCTTTCGTATTTTACTAGTACAAAGGCCACCAAATTGAACTGTCTGTCGCTAGTGTAACAACTGAATTGGTTTTCTACAACATTCAATTTAGAGCGTTGAATTATTAACCTATTTACACTTAAGTATAATAATATATTGAAAAAGATTTTGTTACTGGCACTAATAGGATGATAAATAAAACTAAACTAAAGTATGAAATAAACCTATATTAAATTATGCTAAATTAAAAAAAAATACTTTTACAATTCAGCACTTCCATAAAAAAGTGCTGGGAAATTTGTATGGGAATGTTATTCTTATTTTACTGTTATTATAATTTCATTCATTAGTCATTTTCTATAGGTTTTGGAGCCGAAGGCTCATAAGGATCATTAGTAAGACCTAATTAACAAGACAAAATAAAAATTCAGAAACAAAAAATGTTTACTAAAACTCAAAAGTGAAATCGTGAGATCAGTTAGTAGTACAGCCGCCAGACACCGCCGCCCGGTCATCCGGAGTTCATCGAGGTCACGTGGCAGTTTTGGACAGGCCGTAACTACGTGGTCTCGATTCAAAATAATTTTCGCAATTTTTTTATCTTATGTCATACACAAATTTGGATTACGTATATATATAGAGGAATTTATTTACTATACGATATTTTTTCCAAAATCAATAAAAAGTCTGCGTGTATAGCCCGTGGTTTGATTTATTACGATAGGTATGGCACTTTTTACTAACTTAATTTTGTTTTAACTATTTCCTCTTTAATAAGAGGTCATCAGCGACACAGCTCGTTACATTTTCTTTTATTCCGTACTCAGACTTTCTCGGCAGTCCGTGCTGAAGTGTGAAGCGTTCAGTCTGCCTGGAAGTGGAGTAATAGCCTATTATGACCACTTGGGTGCGCAAAGCTTGGGCTTTATTTACAACGCGTTCAAAGTGAGTTTCACTCAATGAAAGTTTTATGGAGAATTTTATTTGACATTACAAATTGATATAAGGTTCATGTTTATATATTTACGGTTAACAGGGAAGATAGAGCCTAAGATGATAAGGTAAGATAAGTAATGTACAGGCACTTAAAATGATGACTGGAATATTCTCAAAATAATGACTGGTTGCTTATTGATATTATATATAATTGTTTATTTATTATTATGACTACTAGTTATTATGCAAGGACACCAATAAGTATTACATACAGAACGGAAACTCAGGGTAACGCGCAATATGCCTCCCTGTTCCCCGTCTTCGCATCTCTCTCACGTTCTCCTTTGTGGGTAACTTACACACACACAACTATAAAACCTTGTAGAGGCTGCTGCAAATACGCCTAAGTAGGTTCTTGTCCATTTTTTGTTAGTTTTTACGTTTTAGACGAGAGAAAGAAGCTGGCTACTTACACTTTGCGTTTTTTTCTTTTACGAAGCATAAAAATTGTCAAATTTTATCAAGCTTTACGCAAAATCATGTCTTTATCCCTGATGGGGTAGACAGAGCTTTGAATCTTGCGGCTCTAAGCAGACAGGGCCAAGAGCCGCAAAACTCGTAGTTAGTCCACTTAAAGCGTGAGGTTGGGCGAGAAGGTGGAAAAAGGAAACAAAATAGTGATAGTTCGCTAGTCGCATCGCCTATTAAAATGATTAGAATTTTCACGAAATATATCCTACTTCCTACTAATATTATAAATGCAATAGTGAGTTTTTATTTTTGTTTGTTTGTTTGTTACCACTTCACGCTTCAACCAGCATTGAACTTGATAAAAAATTTGATATGGATATAGTTTGATACCCAGGGGAAGACATAGGATAGTTTTTATCCCGAAATGCCCACGGGAAGCGAAGCCCACGGGCACAGCTAGTATACTTATATATGTATACGCATACATGCATATATACTCATATTAACTTTGGTATCAAATTTGGTACTGGCGAAAAACGAACATAAAAGATAAAAAAGATATTGGAAGTACACCGTACGGAATTTCAAACTACACCCAAGTTTCTGTTCGAAAAATTGATTCGCAAAATTCAAACGAAAAGTTCTGGATTAAAAAAAATGCTTAACTTTCCTGATTGAATTGCCAACGGTGCTCGCCAATGGGCCGGGTTTTAGGAGTTAGGAAAATATTGTGTTTTAAGAATACCCGGGTACGAATGAGTAATGGAGTCTGAAGGATCAGATTAATCAATTTTACAAGGTAGCTTTAAGTAGCTGATGGTGAAAGCTGAGTAATGTTTTTCCGAGGGAAAGTAGGTCCAACCAACGCGTATATACAATGTCCTTTTTAATTAAGTACAAATATTTTAAAGGGTGGTTCAGTCCATCATTTTGAACAACTTTTCCCAATGAATGTATATTGAAATATGAAAAAAAATAGGTTTTCATACAAATCGAAATAGTCACGTGATATCATTACTATCGAAAATGAATTTTGTTTTTGTATTTCGGTATACATTTATTGGGAATAGTTACTCGAAATGATGGACTGAACCACCCCTTAAAATATTTGTACTTAATTAAAAAGGACATTGTATTTATGACCTCGGGCCTTAAGTACGCCTGTTACAATTAGTAATAAAGTTTATTTAAAAAAATAAGAGAAAACAAAGAGAACATATTTTGAGTAGGATTTAGCATACGGAAAGTATCACAAAATGTCACTTTACCTACATTGAAAAGTGGCATTTAGAATCCCTTTTTCGTAATTTAATCAAACGAGTCCAAAAAGGATTAAAATTAGAATTTAAAATCGTCCAGTGTCACTCCGAAGCTTTGAAAAACGGTAAATGAATATTCATTGAAAAGTCTAATACAAAATGTTGGAAGCTTTAACCTTTAATTTTTGTTACCTAAAAGATATTTTTGTAGGTTTTCACCCCCGATAAAAAAGAGGTATTATAAGTTTGACGCAATGTCTACCTACGTTCGTACCTACGTACCAATGTCTGCCTATCAGTCTGTCTTTCTGCCTGTCTGTGTGTCCGGCTGTATCATCGTAGCTCTCGAACGGAAGGACTGATTTCGATGCGGTTTTTCTTATGTGAAAGCAAGTCCCCTTGCGGTGTTTCGTAGCTATGGTTGATGAAAATAGGTTCAGCCCTTTAAAAGTTATTGAGGTTAACGTTTGAAAGTCGGGGTTTTTTAATTTACCTGGCAAATAATAGATGGCGCTTCGGATAAGGTCAGTAAGGACTTATGCAACAAACGACGAAGAAAGAGGGTAGACCGATATGGTTACCCTTGACAGCCGAACATCCATCGCAGTTCCTCAGTCAGCCAGCGACCATGACGGCAGGAGGATCGTCGATAAATCTGGCAAAAAATATATATTAACCACGGTAAATCCCTTAATACTATTAACAGATACATAGGTAACATAGTTAGAAATAGACAAACACACACTGATTGATGATTATTGTTATAACTTGTTATTATCCCTGACATCAGTACAGTAATCACAATATCAATTTGGACAAATTACGGGCAAAGTCACAAGAAATGGGGGTCGTTTGGCAATCCCGGAATAGGGACGCTGGCAATAAAACAAATGTCTAATGTCTCTTGATTCCAAACAATAAACTACCATTCGGTTGTAATGGGCATGATTCATGATATTTTTAATTTAATTATTTTTTTTTATTCTGATAAAGAACTTACATTCCTTCTTCCTACTATCCTACTATCATATCCTGTCCTATCCTATCCTAGGGGTTACCTATTATAAATGCGAAAGTGAGTTTGTATGTTTGTTTAATACCTATTCACCCTTCAAGTACTGAACCGATTTGGATGAAATTTGGTATGGATATAGTTTGAGACTCGGGGAAGGACATAGGGTACTTACTATTTATCCCGAAATTCCCATGGGGAGTCATAGTCATACAGTAGCCCTCGTTTTATAATTAGACAGGACAAGTTTATTGACAGGCAAATTAAAAAAAGCGACTTTCAATAGTTTGACTTGGCCGGTTATTTATATCTTACCTGTATTACCTTCACTGTATATTTTCAAGATGTTGTTTCGTATAAATACAAATGAACTCAATAATGGATAATCAGATTATCCTTGATTGAAAGTTTATTAGTTGCTCGGGTAACGGGGCTAACTACATTAGGGAATTAATTCGGAAATCCTATTAGTGAATGTGAGCGGGTTGATCTGAACCCATGGGTTTTGTAACGGGTTGATTGGGGTTGGTATTGATTGACCTTCCCAGTTATTAAGGAAGGGCCACGTTTTATATAGTGAAATCTAAGATTGCAAATTTCTTAAGAAATAAGCAAAAAAACATTTTATAGTTTTTTTTATTTATTACACATTATTGTTCCAATATATAAATATAATTGTAACGAATGGCGGACTTAATGTAATGACCATAATATGGAAACAATAATTTCCGGTATTAAATAGATTCCAGTCATATTAGGTAGTCACGTACAGACAAACGATTTACTATATGTACTTAAGGACTTAGTAAATAATTTATTAATCGGGTATAATAAGTTTATTTAAAAAATAAAAATTGAATAATTTACTTTTTTACAAATAAAAAAAAGTTAAAAAATCGTGCCCATGTGGCATAGTGCTAAGAATGCTGGCCGCGTTTCCTCGTTGGATTGCAATACTCTTGTGTTGTGAGAAATAGCAGGCAGCCCTCTTGTCACCAGCGGCTGAGATCAGTTTTGGAAGATATCTTTAATAAAATCTCTAGCACCGGGGCCCCAAGCCTCCGAAAGCTTGCACGGCAAACGGCACATATAAATATAGTCACCATTTAATGAACTATATTTGCGTTCTCAGATGTTTCAGGTATTTTTAAATAAATAAATAAATGATCGAACGACCTTAGCAAGTGTGCAGGAAAATCTTCTTATCGAGTCGAAATGGTTTCAGTGTAGCTTCAATTTCAAATTGTCTTTGACCAGTATGTGGCCACGGTGATCCCTCTGTCATTAGCCTCGTTTAGGTCCTCCATGGTACATGTCGCAGGGCAGCCCGGACACGACAGAAGGTGCTCCATTGATTGGATGGCGCCGCAATCGCAAAGATCGTTATTAGCGTGACGCCACCTAACTCGGGTTTTCTCTACACCTCCCAACACCAGCACGGAGTCTATTCAGAGACTTCCAGACTGACCAGGGGAGGTCTTTACCCGGTGGAAGTTTTTCTGCAGGTGGAAGGTATGAGTCATAGGGTGGATATTTTTCTAACCACCGGTCAACTCTTGCATTAGAAGCTTCCACGGCTGGTATGCTGGGCTGCCTAAGAAAGCTGTTGCGGCTCTTAAGACGTGCTGGTGGCGGAGTCTGTCCGTAAAGAAGGTGCCTTCTGTCGTTTAGCTGTTTAGAAGCTTTTGGTTTTGTGGCGCTGAAAAGTGCCTTTTTTGTTGTTTAGGCTCTTGGAAGAGCCGTTTGTTGGTTTTAACCATTTCGTGGCGAAAGGATCAGCCAATCTGCGTTACCGACTGGCTGTCCACGCAGATTGCCCAGGGTGCGCCGGACGTACAAGGGGGCTCAGTACGTCACTCGGGGAGGCTCCTTTCATGCAGGAAAATGAATGCAGGCCAATACTAAACGGTCGGTTTTGAAATGTTCGGTAGCCTATTTTCAATCCCACCAAAAACATACCTGTTAAAAAGGGGGCCAAGTTCCTATCGGCTAATTGTTCGCCTAAAAAAAAGACTGAAATCCAGTCCAATGCCAAGTTTAGATGTATATTAACCTGTCATCTGTGAGCAGACCGGAATCCGGTCGACGTGCATTGTTTTACTATTGTGTCTGGTATTTTGCACAGACGACAGGTTAATAATAAATTTGAAATCGCTTGGCCGATTTCTTAAATTTTTGTTAATCTACATATAACACACGACCTGTGTGCCAAATTTCATAACGATAGGATAATTGGAAGTGGCGTAAAGGTTTTGATTGCCGGTCAGTGAGTCAGTCAGTGCCAAAATTAGCTATTTTCACAGGGTCATATTTCAGGATCTACTGAGGTTATATCTATGAAATTTGGCATACTACTTGAGTACTAGTATTACGTAGGTACAATTTTATCTCTGTACTTACAATATGCACTGAGCTACAGGGGGGTCAAAAGGGACACATTTCAAAATTTTTTCTAAGCGTCAAAATAAACATTTGCTATGGGATTTTAAGTATTATGCTTTTTTGGAGTCAAAAAGCGACATTAAAATCAGCTTTTCTGCATTCTTAAAATCAGCTTTTCTGCGTTAGTAAACCTCAAATCTTTGATTTTTGACACTCACTGTTTTTTGACGTTTTATTTATTGAACTGTATCTAATAATTTGTTTTTGACCTAGTCATCATCTACAATTGTATAATAGTAATTGTATGTCAAACAAGGCAACTTTTACAAAGAAAATTAAAGCAAAGTAGGTACTAGCAATCAACTGTTCCAGTATTCAGTGCAAATTGAAAATGTAACATTCAAATATAGTTTTTCTCGCTGAAAATTTGTTCGGCTTCCAACTTCCAAGACTGTGTGAATTTGCAATTTTTGTGAACGTGCATTTTTGTTACGTTGCAACGTCTGTGTGTATACTAATGTATCTATACGTTTTAAACAGAGTCCTGTGAACTAAAATACCTTATCCTTACAATGGTTTCAGATTGAAGTATATTTAGCTACATGTATTGTAAGCACTGAATTCAATTTCCTGTGTATCTACTATTGACTCAGCTCAACGTCTTTCGTCCGCGCAGTCCGCACGTAGTCGTCACGTTCTTATCGACCACACAGACCGACAACAGCGCTCCATTTCCGAACGAGAAATCTACATTTACTGTGTATGTACCTAAATATTTCTTTTACGGAGCTAACTTCATTAAAGAGAGTCCGCTAAATGACAACAAATCAAATCAGACACTTTTTTCTGAACATCAATAGAAACAAACATGTTTCATGGGATATGAAATACAAAAGTATGACTTACTGTTATTAGTATTACGGGACTTACCGCGATTAATATCGTTTTTTGCCAGATATTTCGACGGCCCTTCTGCCATCATGGTCACTGGCCGACTGAGGAACTGCGATGAATGTTCGGCTGTCAAGGGTAACCACATCGGTTTACCCTCTTTCTTCGTCGTTTGTTGCATAAGTCCTTACACACAACACTGACGGTGTCCGTCGCACACTCTTTTTACAAAGCTCAATCACTGGATTCCATGTGCCCGACAACTTGAAGCCATCTTCTCGATTAAAATTGGGATGCTTCTTAATTTCAATCGCCTCTCTAACTAAGCGTGGTATGTAATGGCGTTCAGTCGCAAGTATTTTGGGTTGATGTAGCTCCATCCAGTGACTCCAGCTTGTGAAAGATGCTCCGCGATGGCTTTTTGACTGCCGTTATGTGCTCTTTGACCCGTTGAGATATAGACCTCTTGGTCTGTCCAACATACGAGCGTCCACAACTACAGTCAATCTTGTAAACACCCGATTTTTCTTAGGGCGAGCTGTCCTTAAGTGATCGCATAAAGCTTGCGATTTTCCTCCCCGGAGTAAATAACAGTAATGGTGACCGCGAAACTCTAAAATCATAAAAAGTATGACTTCATGCTTTTTGAGTCAAATAGCGCTCAGATATTCTGCATTAAGTTTAGTATTAATCTAAAATCATGTTGAAAATGGATATGATCAATCAAAAATGACATTATTTTATGACATTTAATGTTATGAACTGTATGAAATAATTTATTTTTGACCCAGTCGTCTACCCAATCGTTATCAACTCCATCTAAAAAAAATATGTACTCACCTTAATATTTATCTATATCTGCATTACTTTGTACTTCCTTAATACTTATATAAAAATATCGATCAACTAACTTTACTTTTTGACCAATAAAACCTACAGTTTCTTATGAGTTGATGGCTTTGATGAAAGAACGAAAAGAGTGGCAATCAAAATGCAATCAAATCACAATAATACGAAATTGTAAATAAACTCTAGACAAAATAATATTAAAAACAATGATACTCACCAGATTTTCTTCATAACTTAGACATACTTTTTAAAGATATTATTGGAATAGCAAAGATATGGATGTAGGAGGAGTAGATGTTAGTATGACGGGAAACAGAGGACTGTGGAAGGAGAAGACATACTGCGCCGACCCCAGATAATGGGATAAGGTGAGGCAGATGATAATGACTTACCAGATTTTCTTCAAATAAGTATTTTAAACTATCGTTTTTAGGGTTCCGTAGTAAACAAGGAACCCTTATAGTTTCGCCATGTCTGTCTGTCTGTCTGTCTGTCTGTCCACGGTCCTACAGAGAAACTATAAGTACTAGAAAGCTGTAATATGGCATGGATATGTATATTAATTATGGCGAAAAAATCGTAAAATAAAATATGGAAAAAAAAATTTTTCATTGTAGCTGCCATACAAGTAAAGACGTAGTCAATATTTTTTTTCTCGACAAACACATGTAGTGGGGTATCGTTGAATAGATGTTTCAAAAATATTGTTAGCTTGTGAACACCATTTTTCGATTTAGGGATCCGTTTCTGAAATATTTGGGTTTAAAGTTCAAATTTTTGTTCGAGTCAAGTGTCCCCCCCCTCTATCTGCTAAACGGTTATATATGGCCACGTGAAAAAAATTACAATTATAGCATATATAATGTACTTTGAAGGAAAACTATCAGAGCCAAGTAGGGTATACAAATTAAAAAGTTATAGGCGACCAACATAAAATGTACTTGAAAAAAGTCATTTTCATACAAATTCAATAGATATTAGTTTTTAGACGTTTTTAGTGGCAAGAACTCAAAGTTGGCATTCGCAACTACGGAACCCTACACTGCGCGTGGCCCGACACGCACTTGCCCAATTATTAATATTTTACAAATGGTACAGTTTCATCATCATCATCATCATCAGGCCCCTTTAGTCTCCACTAAAGGAGCACGACCCTCTCTGCTACTAAGGCCACACTTGACCAGAGCAGGCAGAGGATTTGGCCT
The DNA here is from genome assembly GCA_963555685.1 of Acrobasis consociella. Lineage (NCBI taxonomy): Eukaryota > Metazoa > Arthropoda > Insecta > Lepidoptera > Pyralidae > Acrobasis > Acrobasis consociella. The sequence goes on from OY743116.1 coordinate 3,147,680, forward strand.
ACACTCTCCACGCTGGCCACACGTGTTGGAGAGGTCCTACTAATGTTTATAAGCTTTGTTTAGCTAGTATTTCCTAAGTCGCCTTCTACGACATCCACGGGAGGACTTGGAATGGTTCTATTCTACTCTGCCGGAAACCACACGGCAAAGCAAAAAAATAAACTGTACCAGTTTATTTTTTTGCGAAATCTACATCCTAATCCTAGTAGGGTAGGAATATCCTACTAATATTATAAATGCGAAAGGGAGCTGGGAGTTATTTACACGCTTCAACCACTAAACTTATTTAGATGAAATTTGATATGGATATAGTTTGATACCCAGGGAAAGACATAGTATAGTTTTTATCCCGAAATTCCCATGGGGAGCGAAGCCCACGGGCACAGCTAGTAACCTATAAAAAGATTTAGATAATTACCAAAGTAATACGCCCAAGGTGGGGGTCGGCCGCATTCTTCAATGGCGACGGGACATGAGTAAAAAACTTGGAGACCTATTGTCAACTGAATCTAAAATCAACATGAAAGGCCACCCTACACTCAGTGGAATTGAAAAACTCGGTTTTCCATGTACCGCAACGTTTTTAATACTTCGTCCCTTTCACCGGCTTTGCAGACTTTATTTGCTTTTTTTCAATCTCCGATAAAGTGCAGTTGGAATTATGAATATCTGTTTTTTGAAATATCATTTTCATTTTAACCGCTTTCCAAAAAGGATTTTATCAACAGTCGCGATTTTTTTATGTATGTGCAACGATGATTAAACGACGCCTGGGCCGATTTGAAAAATTCTCTTTTTTGTTTGAAAGAGTATACTTGTCTGGTGACCCTATAGAAATTTTATTAAAATCAGTTCTGTAGTTTGGGAGTGAAGTCAGTTTTTAGTTTTAAAAAATGATTGTTAGATGATATTATGATAGACCGTCCATTACACGACCAAAAAACACACGCAGTTTCTATAATGTGTATGAGACGAGGATTTTGAAAGGTACTTGAAAGAGAAAGCAAACGTAATGAGGAGACTTTAGTTCCAGATTAATATATCTATAGATGAGTACAAGTGATAAATTTAAAAACTAGCTGATTATGAATATGAGTATTCTCTTTAATATTAGTAATGCCTTAATTTTATGTAATTGAAAACCAGCGCCACTTTACGGCTAAGCGTGGCCTTTGGGTCTTACGGCCCTGGGCTCTGTCTAACCCGCCAGGGATAAAAACGTGATAATGTGTCTGTAGTGAAACGAATATAAATGTAGTATCTAATCCATAATCAACCTACAACGAAAATTGAAAACTTAGCTCAAAACAACATGATAATATTAGAGTTCTAATTTGCTTAATTGCTAAAGGAGAAAAACAGCTAAAACTAGTGGCTTTGCGAACTGCAGAACTCGCGAGTCACCCTACCCGTTGAACTTATCCGATAAGAAAGTTGGTCATATAAAAATGTTGCGTTAAGGGTAATCAAAATTAGGTATTATATTTTTTTAAGTTTTCAACCCCCATCGTGGACCCTTCCACGATGGGGGTTGAAATTATGTCCCTACATACCCTTAATAAATCGAACCAGAGGCTACTAGATCACTATATTATAATGATAACTAACAGATAAAAAATATCGACATTCCCATACAAATTGCCCGGGCGGCTGCACACTTTTGTATGGAAATGACATTTTTTTTTGTTAGTTTCCTATTTATTAATTTCATTATTCAATAGTGATCTAATATAGCCCGTGGTTCGATTTATAACAAGTTTGTCTCTTCCACGTTGTATATATTATAAAAAAATATATATATTTTCGAACCTTCTCACAAATTTTGTTTAGGTATTTTCAAACAAATCCCATAAAAAAGTATTACATTTGACTTGTATGAAATTAGCGGAGTCTGCTGTACAGTGACAAAACCCTTTGAGAGAACCTGTGTCATTGCCGGCGTCTATTTTTAGTCTTAATTAGCCTACTTTCTCAACTTGCATGTGGAACTTCCCCACTGAGTTAAACTTTGAATGGCTAGGGAGTATTATTTGAAATTTGCATAAGGGCTTTGTAGGTGTATATTTTTTTATTTATTAATTTTTTTACAAAAAAATCCGTCAGTGGGTTTCGACGCCTTTTTGACTAGTCAACCTAGTTACTGGTGGTGCTGATAAAGGCAAAAGAATCCATTCTTAACATGACTTTAATTACTATGTGATTTGAATTATTTTGTGTGATTCCGCCACCAGTTAGTTCATGCAAACTATTGCCGGCCGGCGCCCACCCACTACTGTTAGTCCCAGCATACCTGCCACCAGCAGCCCGTGTGCACCCGCCACCAACAGTCAATGCATGACCCCTCCCATGCTGCTGCATCCGCTGTGGCTGCAGCAACATCGGACGTCGTATACGCGACACGTGTTTCGCCTCTTCACAAGGCATCTTCAGGCACCAAACAAGTTGTTGATCGTTCGGCGGTCAGACGTCGAATGATAAAAATTCACCGTATTGCCATCCTTTTATACTATTAGAGAAGAGGGAGGTGGTGGGGGAGCGGAGTTACCGGAACTTTCTATTGTAAAAATATTTAATAAAGGGGAATTATTTACCTCTAGTTGTTTATTTATTAATTGAATATTTGATTTTTTATATTTATTAATTTCTAATTGCTCCCAAATACTCAATTTTAACCCTTTTTCTTCGGTGTGCACACGGGCTGCTGGTGGCAGGTATGCTGGGACTAACAGTAGTGGGTGGGCGCCGGCCGGCAATAGTTTGCATGAACTAACTGGTGGCGGAATCACACAATATAATTCAAATCACATAGTATGTAACTTTGACTTCCGCAAAGTAACACCTGAATCTATTAACTATGACTTTAATTGATTACCCTCTTCAAAAATATACACCTATATACCGTAATATACCTAAAAATATACAGCTACCTAAGGTATAATACTTTAAAGACAAAATAAATGCATACAAATTACACACATACTGTAGAGATATACAGATCTTTGGAAACACAACATAAATCCTTAGTTCCTACATACATACATATATATACCTACTGCTTAACAGTAATTTTAGAGTAAAAATTACCTTATTTTATTTTGAAAAATGTTGCTGTTATTTTTTTAAATGCGTTTAAAAAAACAGCAACACTTTTAAAAATTAAATTAAACGCATCGTTCTCGGGATATATACAGAATGAACTCCACGGAGACACAGAAATGTTCATCCCGTGGGAATCAAACTGGGAACGAATATCCGGTGGACCGTAAAACTATGTTGACAATTTTGTTGGACGAGACGTTATTTAGGAGTCCCGTCGGGCACAGGTTAGAGCTCTTACAGACTAGAGACAGTATGCCCACGACACAGGTCAACCGTCGCCGAAAATCGCCGACTGTCGCAAACGGTCGCGTGACACATGTCAATCTATCACAAACTGCCAAAAACTGCCGCGCGACCTCTTACTCTCTAACATCATGCGCGCGACCGTGTAAGACCTGAGAGCCGACAGGAATATGCGATACTAGAGTGCTTATTGTGTATAGGCAAGCAAGTTTTACAAAGTTGCAGTGAGATCTGAATGACCTATGGAACGGAATGTTGGCTTCTTAGTAAACAACAAACTTGCAAGATGCTACTGTTAGAAATGCGAATGTTGATGTCAGCTGCGGTCATACTTCGTACTACTGTCGTCAATATGGACATAGAATGCCAACACAGAACCAGTGACGACCCAAAACAGATCTCTTTGGAGAAGAAAGATTAGGAGAACCGACCCGACCATAACTGGAAATAAGATAAGTTGCTGGTCTGTAAGAGCCCTAAGGATTTTGAAGTATTCTTCGCTTTTATTCTTGTAAGTGCCATTCAAGCATTTCAAAAAAATACACCATCGACAAACTTAAACCGTCTTATTATAAAACGCAGACTTACTTCGTTACTAAGTTTAAATGGTTTAAATATCCGACAAAATCAAGTTGACATTTTCAGATGAGAGAATGGCATTTACAAGACGTCGACTTGATTTCGTCGGATGATGGTTTAAACCTAGTAACAAAGTTAGTCTGCTTTTTATTATAAGACGAAAAAATTCGATCTCTAGATCTCTTTTCATTGATAAGTACATACGGGCGGATTATTCCTCCTTTATTCGTTTAATTTTTTGACATGGTTACGCTCTTTAATTTTTACTCAGTTTACTTTATAAAAACTTCATAAAAATATTATTTCTGTTAAAAGTATATATAGGATACAACCGTTTCACACTTAAGTTGGCATGTAGGGGTAGGATGTAATTTTTCGGTTGCACTATATAACTGTGTTTGCGATATAATTTACCTTACCGCTTCCATGAGCTGATGGATGTAACGTGAGCTTTCTTTTCTTACTAAGTTTATTTTATACTTAATTCCTTATTAACAACTCTCAGACTCAGGTGCCGGTCGCTGTATTTCGAAACCGTTTCGAGCACCCAAGTTATTTGGGCAATAACCGTCTATGCAGAATTAACTAACCGCCGAATAGTAAGCATTCTAGTTTAGACGCTCAGGGTACAATACAATGCAGAAATAACAGCAAATTCATTTCAATTTGATGAGATAGGTACTATTGGATGAGGTTGAAAACCTTGACGCTTTTATCTGTTTATTTGTTTTTGTTTATTTTTATTACATATTGATAACATTTTGTTACAGGTCATTATAATAAAACTTATAATTATTCAGCACATCAGTACTCATAAAATTAGGTGTAAAAACACATGTCATACATATTTAATATTTTACAATAGATGTTATCAATTTAAATACATCTCATTGGCAAAATTTGTCAAATGAGCAGGGGGCTCGTTCTAGCAGCTATTTTTTAACTTTACTTTTAAAGATTTTAATATTATCTGCTGCTAAATTCTACATTACAGCTATCTAAATTTTACATTACAGGAATAAAAACACTATTCAAATTATAATAAAAAAAAACGACTTCTTCCCCAAACTACTCAATCAATTTGGATAAAACTTCTATGAGACCACTTGACAAGCATGCCCCTTCAAGCAAATGACTGCCTCCGTGGTGTAGTGGTTAGAGCGTTTGGCTCATACCCGGAGGTCGCGGGTTCGATTCCCAGCGGGGGCAACGACTTTGTGTTGTTGTCCTAGTTTGGTTAGGACATTGCAGGCTGATCACCTGATTGTCTGATAAGTAAGATGATCCGTGCTTCGGAGGGCACGTTAAGCCGTTGGTCCCGGTCATTGTCTTTGACACTGGTCGTTACCTAAAACCATGTCAGAGGCCTTTAAGGCGGTTTAAAAACTAAACACTAGTGTTAGTCACTAACACACACGGTAAGAAGAAGAAGCAAATGAATTTTCCAAATCGGTCCAGGCGGTTTGGATAATCGGTGAACATACATACACAAAAGATTGTGATGATTTGATAACTTCTACCTTTTTTAGAAGTTGCAAACTTACGCCTTTGTAATTTTACTGTGACTAATTTCAGCTGTACACCTAGGTGCTTCTCTTTCAGCACTCGTAAACACCTTTAGGGAATGGGTAAAAAATCTGATAGCAGCTAGCAACCCATCACTGTTTTGGTTTCCTCGTTTACGTTTTTACTTTTATTCAAAACCAGCATGGAAGGAAAAATTTATATATTATATCTACACTAGCTATACCCGCGGGCTTCGCTCCCCGTAGGAATTTCGGAATAAGGAGTACCCTATGTACTTCCCCAAATCTCAAATTATATCCATACTAAATTTCATCCAAATCGGTTCAGTATTTTAAGCGTAAAGAGGTAACAAACAAACAAACATACAAACAAACCAATATACAAACTCACTTTCGCATTTATAATATTAGTAGGATAGGAAGTAGGATAGGATAATCGTAGGTTTGTAAAAAATAATAGTTTTGTGTATAGGGAGGTACTAAAAGTTTATCTTGCAAGACAGAAACAAATAAAGAAATTGTAGCGAGAATATTACTTTTGTTCATAACTACTTCGCTGTCTACTCCGACTTTGGGAGATATGAACAAACACAGTAAAAACTGGCTCTTCCTACTGGAGCTCTTCATGTAAGTTTCTTATTCCCGACTTATTTTAACTATCATTAGTTAATGTACATTACTAATTCTCTGATTTATTTACCTTAGTAATATAATGTACCCATTTTAGGCACTCAAGGTCTAATATATAAGATAGTTTTAAGTATTATGAGTACATAACTGTATGTTGCCGAAATAAGTACATCAATTTTCCATCCCCTAGACACCTTATCGTAACATAAAGAATATCTAAAAAAATATATGAAATAGAAGATTAGTGACTCTATGTATATACCATAAAAGTACAAAAAAAAAATAGCGGAGAAAATCGTTGCCCTAAGCCATGGTGTAACTTCCCCAGAAGTCTAGCAGCATTTTTATTACATACTGTGATTTCCAAGCTATACTCTTCCAAAGCACAAAGGGTTACATAATTTTAGCGTCATAAAACACCAACTTGTTAAAATGTTTATTTTTCGCCTTTTCCCATAATTTATGTGGGAAAAGGGAAATGTTGTCCAAATATTGTTACAATGAAGCCATTTTACGTCAAGCAGTTAAGGTGAGTTATAACACTATCGCACGAGTGGCTCGACCCGAGATAATTAGGCATTATGTACTTTTATACCTCCGCCTTAATGCCGCTCTTTCAAGGAGACAAGGGACGGGAAAAGAAATATCGATAAGATGTCGACAGCTAAATTATTTTTGCGACAATTATTTACCTTGATAAATATTTTGCGGACTTTAGGATTTTGTACAAATAATTAAACAACGAAACCCTTATAGGATCACTCGTGCGTGTCTGTCTGTCCGTCCGTCTGTCACAGGCAATTTTCTCCAAATCTACAGGATCAAATCAGGTGAAATGTGGTAGAATGGTGTTATCCTATGAAAATTAGATGTGCAAAGTAATTTTTTGAAGTAAAAACTTCTTTAGCGGCGTTGTGCACTTTTTTTGGAATGGGTCAAAAATCTTAAACTCGCGTCAGGACCACGTGTCTTGATCGAAAATTCGTAAGACGGCGCAGGGCGCTTGCGCGAATTTTCGTGTGTGTTTATTTACGTTACGTTCGTGTGTGTAATGTGTCATGCTTGTGACATTTGTGACAGACTGTGGTTCAGAAAAGATTTGAAATATTTTATACTGATAATTAAAGCAATTCGTGCAAAATTATTCCCTAACCATTCCAAAATATCAAAAATGCACAACGTTAATATTCAAGTTTTCACTTCTGCCGGCACTCCCAGAGTGCATGTTTTTTTTATTTTTTAATAAGGGTCATTGTCGTGGGCGAATTTGGGAAATTAAAAAAATTGCAGAAGTGGTAAACTCGACATAATACGTTCAGTTACGGAAAATAGTTCACTAAAACACCACTAGATAGCGCTAGTAGTAATTAACTCGCGTCTTACTATAAGGAATTTAAATATGATTGACTTTGGCATTGTACAAAACAAAACCCTCTCTAGGCGAGGTCAACTCGCACTTGGCCGCTTATTAAAAGATATACACTAAAAAGTTATGGTCTTTAGTCAAAATTTTATTCTTGGTAACGTAAAAAAGTACTCAGCACATTTATAGTTTAATTATATCTTTTAAAATATTTTTTTAATTTGACCCCCTTAACGTATTTTAATTGTTTTTCATCTACCTACGTTTTATTTTCTGAAAACTTACAGGGTTTTTATTTGTTAACTTATTTTTTTTAACGAGAGCCTTTCTTCCCAAATTGGGACTGTTGTACAACTCAAGCATTTTTACAACCCAAGAAATACATTTAAAAAAAAACTATCGATACTTGGCCATCGGTAATAGTTAAGAGTTTGGAACTCGATAAAGGTCCAATTAGTGGTGGGAACTGTTTGCAGCCTGCGCTCAGTGTATATCGACAAAACACAGACAGTGCAAAAAAAAAGCTCGCTTTCAATGTACTGAAAACGTTCTTTAATCGACATCTAATTTTTATTTATCTTCCTTTTTAAAATTACACTCTTATCTCCTATAGTTTCACTAGTACTAGATAGCTGTCGTTTTGCATGGGTAATGTGTAAGTAGGTATATTAAATTTATTACGTACTTACGACGTAATTTTTTTTTTCTGATCTTCTTATCGTTTGTGTTAGTGACTAACACTAGTGTCAGAGTTTTTAAACCGCCTCAAAGGCCTCTGAACTGGTTTTAGATAACGATCAATGTCAAAGACAGTGACCGGGACCGACGGCTTAACGGGCCCTCCGAAGCACGGATCATCTTACTTATTAGACAATCAGGTGATCAGCCTGCAATGTCCTGACCAAACTAGGACAACAACACAAAGTCGTTACCCCCGCCGGGAATCGAACCCGCGACCTCCGGGTATGAGCCGAACGCTCTCACCATTACACAGTTTTTTTCTGATTGTTCCCATATACATAAAGAGGGGTTAGGACATAATTATTTCTTTTGCTGGGGCGTATTATTTAAGTCCTTAGAAAACATTGAGGGTTTGAAATACAACTTTTCGATTCAGTGTCACGCTTGCGAAATATTAATTTAATTTAAGATTTAAAGCCGCCTAACTGATTACTTCTCTTTACCAATTGTTCCATATACGCAGTAATTTTATCTATTAATCCTGATGTCAAGTGTGTGTAGTCTAAGGAAATAGCGTAAATTACACATACTGTGTATTGAAACGGTGAAAATGATACTGCTAGAGATCAACTAGTCTTTAAGATTTATTTTTATACACTCATTGTTCCGTGTCAAGTATATCTCTTTGCTCTTGTGCCAAGTGTGTGTCGTATATTGGGTTATAAATCTAAGGACGACTATTAAGCTGTAGCGAATGGCGTAAATTGCACTAATACGAACGTTAACTGGAATACTGTGTGCTGAGTTTGGTTAGCTGCTTAACGATGTGGCAGTGTGTATTCTATTGATACAATGTGTCTTCTCTCAACACTTGAGTTCAAATCTGATATAAAGAATAAGAGTTGTTCGTACCTACAACGGTCATGAACTTCAGGCCGGGTTTTTCCAATCTGTATGGGGATGAGGTGCGGTTTAATCCGCAAAAAGCCCCGCAGGCTATCTAAAGTGACTGCAGAACGGGAAGCGTGGAATAAACGCAGAATGATGCGGAACGCAGACGTTTTGTGAAATGTAAATTAAAGGTCTTGGGTGTTATTATACAATGATATTAGTGTGTGGTTTCAAAAAGACAAAATAATCCTTAAAAACCATGTTTAGACAGTAAAATAAATGTAATCTACAATTCAAATTGACCAGGGTTTATACGAAAAAATTACTTACATTACCGGCGACCGTTGGCGACCGTAGGCAACCGTCGGCGATGGTCGCCGACCGCCTTAGGCTAGCCGTGTTTTTGCCCTTGTCAATTTATTATTTACCGAGCGCGAGAGCTCTCCTATCCTATATGTCCTTTCCCTAGGTCTCAAACTATATTACATCTAAATCAGTTCAGTGGTTGAAGCGTGAAGAGGTAAAAGACAGATAGACAGAGTTACTTTCGCGTTTAAACATTAGCAAGGAAGTATATTATAATTTTAATAAAATGCCCCCTTTTGGAACGAAGTTCCTTATCGCGCGTTGCGAAAGGGGGCTAGACGGAAAAAAATTAAGACCAAAAGTTGTAACGACACTTTTTGCTATAGTTGTAAGCCGTGCGGCGTGCACGTGTTTCTCTGTCTGTCTCTCTCTCTCGAACTTCGTTCCATCCGGGTGTCCCTTGACACCTCTCAAGTTTTTTTTTTATCTCGGGAACAGGATATGAACTATTATCTAGCCACTGTACATGGCTACGATATATTAAAACGAACCATTACCATTACTCTCTTTTACTACATAATCTTGGACCGGGTACGATTTATATTCTAACGCTGGTTATTTATTGACGTACCGCATAAAAGGGATGTCTTACGTCTTAATTCAGGCGTGATTGCTGGAAAGCTAGTGTAACTTAGCAAAGACGAGGTTAACTACTTTTTACGGGGAGGCATTCATTACCTAAATAATTACGGGAACGGCTCCATCTATACATAAAAAAAACACTAAAAAAATTTTAGTAGTATTTATTGAATCTTATTATTTTATTGTTTGTTTCAAATAAGTATATGTATAGTTTAATGTTTGCTTTCTTAACTATTTATCTACTTTTTTTTCCATTTCCAGCGAACACTAACAAACTAACACTTAAATTACATTATATTCTCAGGAAAAAAAGAAAAAAAAACAAGTACTTTCTTACTTAGATATAAAGGTACATAGATATTAAAATACATATTTAGACAAAAGTAGATAAAAAAGTGTGTACTGTACATTAAATATATTTCCAAAAAAATATTGGGGGCGAGGGATACATTGTAATAGGTAAGAGTTTAAAAAAAAACCTGTTTGTCTGTGTTTGTTTGTACACGCTAATCTCCGGAAATACTGGACAAATTCGAATGAAACTTTTTTGTTATATAGCTGTTAAGGCTGGGCAAGATAAAGGGTATAATTGATTTTGGAAAATAGAACACATGCAGAACTATAATAGTTCAGCTAAACTATAAGAAATATAAAAATGACGCCTTAGCAAAAAGTGGTTCAGCCTGATGAGCATTCTCCAGAGATTTCTCGCTAGTATCCGACATTATATGAGGGTGGCACAGGGTAGACAAATTCTGTGTGTCTGTATGCAATGCACGCTACTGTAACTTAAGGCCCATTTAGACAGTGCAAGTTTCTTGCCCGTTGCATGCCATTTTATTGCAGCAATAGACAACTTGCATGGTCTAAACGAAATGTCGGCCATACAAATCATTTATTGCTTCAATAAAATTGTATGCAACACGCAAGAAACTTGCACCGTCTAAATGTGCCTTTAGCCGTGTGGTTTCCGGCAGACTAGAATATGACCACTCTTGGGGCGGCTGCATAATATCAGAACATGGCATAAAATACATTTCTCGCTAGTCTTCTTCTGCCTTACCTTTTCCCATTTTATTTGGGGTCGGCGCAGTATGTCTTTTCCCTCCATATTCCCCTATTCTCCGTCATTCCTTCTTCCACCCCAACTATACTCATATCATGCTTAATGCGCTCCATCCATCTTTTCTTTGGTCTTCCTCTTCCTTTACGTCCATTTACCTTCATATTTAGTGTCTTTTGCGTTACATGTTCTCTTTCTCTTGGCATAACGTGTCCAAACCAAGCCAATATACATATAAAATACATTTCTCGCTAGTATCCGCCATTATATGAGGGTGGCACAGGGTAGACAAATTCTGTGTGTCTGTATGAAATGCACGCTACTGTAACTTAGCCGTGTGGTTTTCGGTAGACTAGAATAAGATGACTATAGAGTATTGTAAAATGTGACCAGAAACGAAATATTTCTGTGTAACTTTTTATGGGTTGTATTTGTACCCACTACACTAACTATGGGTAAAGCAGTACGATACCATCTTTTTAGTATAAGATAACTTATGAATTAACACAGTTTACAATTTGGAAAATCAAATTTTCGTGTAACGATGTTCCAGCCAGGGTGACAATGGGTGACATGTTTTGTATGAAAACTTGTCTCATTGTCAAATTGATGCTATCTCTTTTGCTCTTATGAAAATGACACTTATCATATTATCTGTCGCACTCGGCTGGTGTGGTCTTTTTACGCTGTAAAAATATTCTACTTCTATGCTAGATTATGACCACTCTTAGGGCGGCTGCAAAATATCAGAATTTTTCTGGCGAAAACTTCGGACGCCTGCCGGAAAGCACTGTGTCTATAAATTTTGTTCTATACCCCGTATACTGTAAGAATTTGTTGCCTGACTTCCGAATCTGATAGCGAAGGATGCAATCCATCGAACGCCAGAATTTTTTTTTGACCAGAAAAGAGAAGGGATGGAAATTTTAAAAAAGCGGCCAAGTGCGAGTCGGACTCGCCCATGAAGAGTTCCGTAGTAGTATTTTTTTTAATTTTTATATTTGAGTTGATTGATTGAAAGGTAAATTGCAGTTTATGACATATTAAAAAAAAACTTCTTACTAGATCTTGTTCAAACCAATTTTCGCTGGTAGTTTTCATGGTAATGAACATCATATATTTTTTTTAGTTTTATCATTTTCTTATTTTAAAAGTTACGGGGGGGGGGACACACTTTTTTCCACTTTGGAAGTGTCTCTCGCGCAAAGTATTCGGTTAAGAATAAAATGATATTAGAAACCTCAATATCATTTCTGAAGACCTATCCATAGATACCCCACACGTATGGGTTTGATGAAAAATATTTTTTTGAGTTTCAGTTCAAAGTATGTGGAACCCCCAAAATTCATTGTTTTTTTTTATATTTTTGTGTCAAAACCTTAATGCGGTTCACATAATAAATCTATTTACCAAGTTTCAACAGTATAAGTCTTATAGTTTCGGAAAAAAATGCCTGTGACATACGGACGGACAGACAGACAGACAGACAGACATGACGAATCTATAAGGGTTCCGTTTTTGCCATTTGGCTACGGAACCCTAAAAACGCTTGAATATTTTATGCTGTTAGGAGTAAAATTCCTTTTTTGCTATTCAAAAATATCTCATTTTTCTGTTTGGTCTATTCAATGTAAATAATATTCATTTTGAATCACGTAAAATGTCACGACACCATTTCTTTTGCCTAAAACTGTCTGACTCTAAACAGTCAACTGTCATATGGCATATTTTTTTTAAATACATCAGACGGTTCAGGCCGTTAACAGCGGTAAAATATTCAAGCGTTTGTACAATTTTAGTCCCTTCCCGATTCCAACCGCATATTATTGGTAATTTTCTGTTAGAAAAATTATGACTATCAGAAACTGCAATCCGAAAAGCCTGAGATCGTCTTCCCGTGAATCGTAAAAGGCGACTTAGGAAATGCAAGTTAAACAAATCTTATCATAATTTATTTTAAACTAACGTAAGATGAATTCATATTAAATATTATAGCGAAAGAGGCTAATGAAACCCATTGGATCTGGTTCGAATTTCGATCCATCACCGTCTATAGGCCCGGAGTGGCGACGGGATAGTGGATCATTTATTTAATTATTGCAGAGTATTTATACTAAAACATTGTACAGTGTTATATTGAATCTACACGTCTATTTAGTACGTGATGTGCTAAATTGACAAAATAGATTACATACATACATACATACAATCACGACTTTATCTCTAAGCAGATAGGACCTAGGGCTAGACTCGAAGGCCACTTTTAGCTTGATGTGGGCAAGAAGGTGAATAAAGGAATCAATATAATGATGGGTTGCTAGCCGCCGCCTCTTAACATGATTCGAATTTTTGCCCATTCCCTCGATCGGCTCTTACGATCTGTGCGGTTTTTTTTCCAGACCAGCTTAGATGAAAATAAATGATTTACTTATTTATTAAATTTATATCCTAGTTGACGTAACGTACTATAAGAATGCTGTAATAAATAACATTGTACTGAGCGGTCAGCGACATCGTTGGATCGCCGTTCCTGATACTCGCCCTAAAGATGATCGTCTAAATCGATCAAAATCTGGTCTGACTTTTCATTTTATATTACGGGAGTCAACCGCCTACACTTATACCGTCTTATTATAAAACGCAGACTAACTTTGTTGCTAGGTTTGAACCATTATCCGAACAAATTAAGTAGACGTTTAGACATGAGACAGCGGCATATTACTAGATGCCAACTTGATTTGGTCAGATTAATGGTTTAAACCTAGTAACAAAGTTAGTCTGCGTTTTATAATAAGACTGATAAACATCAATGAGACCTCTCTAACCCATCTGGCCAGCGTGGAGAGTGTCAAATACTTTGGCTACTCTGGCGAAGTATGGCTCAGAGAGTATCGTGCTCCAGTGTAGACAAAAAGACCTGATGTATGAAATGTAGACAATCGTGTTGTATAATAGAAACGTACCCAATCGCTGTCTGAAGAATAAAATAATATTGGGAACCTCTATAGAACCCAAAACAATCAACAAATATAAATCAAACGGCTTGACATAATTGAAGTAAACTGTACAATTATAGTTCATTTGTTGAAATGGTGTGCACGCCGTCAGCACGCCACAAAGTCCGCGCTTTTGAAAAAGCCGATGCGCCGTTGACGGCATTCCAGCCAATTGAACGAATAGACTATACTGAATTCTAAAAGTGCCATGAATCGCGACCACTTCAAATTCCAATGTTTATTTAAGGAGAGATGAAAACTGACATATTTTTCTGTCTTTATGGCAAATAAACCTCGTTTTATGTACGTAAAAGAAAATCTTATTATACTTTCGTACGTTGATGCACCTAAAACTTTACTATCGTATTTGCTCGTGGTCTCACAATGAAATTATTTTCATTTTAGTACGCCTGTGTACCGCTGAAAGAGTAGAGTTAAATTAGTTTTAGTTTTTGACCGCCGTGAAATATGAATAACTAAGTTTGTGTTATTTTATATACCTACTTATGCTTCTAGATCTGAAATATATTAAAATTTGTATATACAATTTATATAACGTGACGTTTTATTCCTAATGAAGCAGACATTTTGGGTCTTAGCAGACAAAACCTGGGGCCACAAGATCCAAAGGCAACCTTCACTGAACAGAAAAATATGGTGGAAGTGCTACTTGATAAAATTATTATCGGACCCGTTGTCGCCTCACACAAATAACCACTAATAAAATGCAATAAATTATGTTTTAGTCGTGTATAATTTATATCAATATTGACCTTGAAGACTTATTTTGCTAAGGTTCAAAAAGTACTCACGATGTTTTGCAATCTAGTTTAACTTTGCGAAAAAATTCTAGTACTTACAAAAAATGGCGTTATTTTCAAAAGAAGCAATAATTAACTTAAGTACTATTAACATAAGGTTCTAATTTGCGTCAAAATAAACAATTAGGATTGAGTGCAGTTGTGCTTAATTGTGACACGCTTGCCACGCCATCTTCGCACTTCTACCTTTTTTTCTCTTCCATGATAATTGCTGGCCACACTTTTTGCAACTTACCTTAATCGGCTTCTACGTTCTACGAGGTAAGAGAAGCAGCTATGGTACATCCCAAGTTTTCATTTTCTCCAAGACCAGCATAGAAGAAGGATTCTATCTATATAGTTCCAAATCGTTGTTATAACCAATACGTCATTTACATAATGCTCCAGACATTCAGGCTCCATTAGTCAGAAGTATGACAGTCGTTAGTGGTTGCTAGCATCAAATCAAATGCCTATTTCTATGCTCCTCACGCTGTAACACTCATCGTACAGAAGATTACACGCAGATACTAAGTCAAAATCAAATAAGAACTTTTTACCCGTTTGCACTAAACTTTAGTTAGGCTTGTCCTAGTTAAGGTACACCTAAGCCTAAGAACAGCTTAGCTAAACCTTTTATTTGCACTAACAGATTTGTCTTTACTATGTCGTAGCTTAGGCATTGCCTAGTTAAGAGAATGAAATGAATGATTGAATGAGGGAATTAGACGTCATGGACCAAACCGCGCCGACAGGCAAAGTCGACTGTCAAGCAGGCAGGCTGACTTATATAGTTGAATTATTATTAAATGTTTTGGTACCTACATAAGTTAAATAAAATTGATATTGGTTTAATTTGAATTTTTACATGGGTGCAATCGATAGTTCCAATAACATAAGGGAAACTGGCTATTGCATAAAAGGCACTTTGCTTTTTAGGATGTGTCTTGTGTTCCAGGCATTTTTATAGGTATGTTGGTTTCTCAGCTTTACGATAATGTATCCTCTGCCATGGCGTCATGCGATCTGTCTGACTTTTGAAAAAAAAACTGTTTGACCCAAAGAAAAAATTACAACATTATGACAAATTATGATGACAATAACCACAATATTTTAACTATTTTTGACAGATAAATGATCCACAGATTACAAAAACTTACACTTAGGCGGGTCTTAATCGGGCTCATAAAGTTAGGAGTCTCCTAAGTGGACTTAGGAATGACTTAGGGTTAGTTAAATCATTTTTTTTGCTAGGAGCAGCCTAAACGACAGGCAGGAACTTAGGCGATTCTTATGTTTAGTGCAAACGGGCAGTCTTTTTTCTATATGTACTTTTTGAATAATAAATTTATTTGTGTTTTTCCAAAGGCTGTGTTTTATGCCATTAATGTAGGGGAATAAAGATTTAATAAATAAATAAATGCATTGACCAACTGTTTGGTAAAGGTTTTATATATTGATTATGGTGGAATATTTAGAATATACATACATACATACTATCACGTCTTTGTCCCTAATGGGGCAGACAGAGCATTTTGGGTCTTGCGGCTCTATGCAGAGCCTAGGGCCGCAAGACTCAAAAGCCACTTTTAGCGTCATGGTGGGCGAGAAGATGGAAAAGCAATCAATACAGTGACGGGTTGCTAGCCGCATCGCCTGTTAAAATGATTCGCATTTTTGCCCATTCCCTCGATCGGCTTTTACGATCTGCGCGGGAAGAGAAGCAGCTGGTACATTCTAAGTTTTTTCGTTTCTCCCAGACCAGCATGGGAGTATTTAGAATATCTCTTAATAATAGTCACTTTGGTTTAATTTTACACTGTTGGCGTCATATCATTAATTACAGCTAAGCTTATAGCCGCTTTTTAAACGCTAGTGCAGAAGAAGCGACAACTGCATACTGCACTGCAGCATTTTCTCCAAAGACGGAAAATTGACATTAAATTGATTAATTATTAAATTAGGTATCTAGACTGAATTGCTTTAGAATATAATAGCTCTGTAAATACAACTTTACTTTCCAAAAATAGATGTTATAAGCGATACATCATTTACAATAATGCTCCAGACACTCAGGCTCCATTAGTCAGAAGTATGACAGTCGTTAGGAGTTGCTAGCGTCAAATCAAATGCCTATTTCTCTGCTCGTCACTCTGTAAGTGCTGAAACACTCATCGCAGAAAAGATTAGACAAAGAGACTAAGTTAATTCAGATAAACCTGACGTCTGTGGACAGTCTGGAATCCGTTCGACATTCATCGTTTTACTATTGGTTCGTCTGGTCTTTTGCACTGACAACAGGTCACCCTGTACTATTTCTAAGAACCATCTGAAAAAAACTATTCCATATGACGATAGTAAAAAGGAATCTGATTTTTGCAGACTGTCACTGCAAAAAGCTAATTAGCCAGACTTAAGTAATCGCTGATTTAAGTACCCATTTTATTTTACTTCTTAATAAAAGTAAGTAAGTAATAATCTGACTTAAATAAAGCAGTACTCGGCACTTTATTACTTTATTTTATTGCATTTTTTCTTTGGAACTTTTTACCTTCTCGCAAGTACCCCTTGGTTGGGTCTAAACTTAAACCACGATTAACATTACATACCATAAACTTAGAATTATATGTTATCCGCATATATAAATTTTTCTATTTAGTAGTTTTTTTAGTTAGCTAGAACTAGATAAAATCTATATTACACGCTTTCGAATATAACCGAACGATGCCGAATAAGCATTACTTAGTAAAATGGTCCTCAATTTGACTAGTTTGTCATAACGGTCATCATTATACAACAGTCGTTAAGGTATGCCAAATGCCTTTAAGCAGTTCGAAAAATTTGAGAACAGTTTTGTCACACAATAAAACGAAAGAAACTGAAATATTTCGCGACTGTCTTGAGCTTAGTCTCTGCTCTGTTTCTACTCTGCCGTTATACTACGTACGTGTTGTAACTGAAGAATCTAGAATCAATAACGGGCAGAGGCGGCGCGTGGCTGTCTTTCTAGTCAGAAGAGTTCTGTAGGGCACTCATTTATATTTCTTATACCATTTCCGGAAAGTCACTTTTTCCCAGTTAGGTATGAGAAATGTCAGTTCATTGGAATAGGTTTTGGTTACTTAGGACTCGTAGTCTGTTTTCTGAACGAGCTTGAGAACTCGTATGTAAAGTGTGACTAAATTATATATGCCATGTTGGTGAGCACAGACATTTAAAGGGAAGCAGACTAAATATTATTGTAAAATACAAATTATTTATTTATTTATTTTATTAAACTTTATTGATCCAAAGTAAAAATATACTTTTAACAAATGGCGGCGTTTTGTCCCAGTCAACCTTAGGGAAAAACAGAGAAAATGATTAAGAATGCCGCATGGCATAAATTTACACTTGAGCTACATAAGTTTTGTTGTTTTCTTTAACAATATTTTTTGGTAATATAGTAAAGTACTATACCTACTTATGAATGTGAAACAGTACTTAGTATACAAACACCCACAATAACTGTTTACAAATATATTATTATACTCCCATGCTGGTCTGGGAGAAATAAAAAAACTTAGAATATACCAGCTGCTTCTCTTCCCACGCAGATCGTAAAAGCCGATCGAGGGAATGGGCAAAAATGCAAATCATGTTAACAGGCGATGTGGCTAGCAACCCATCACTGTATTGATTGTTTTTCCATCTTCTCGCCCACCATGACGCTAAAAGTGGCTTTTGGGTCTTGCGGCCCTGGGCTCTGCATAGAACCGCAAGACCCAAAATGCTCTGTCTGCTCCATTAGGGATAAAGACGTGATAGTATGTATGTATGTATGTAAATATATTATTTAGGCAGTTCAAAAATAGGTTACGAATCAAAAATTGTCACGCGTTCTAAGTACCTATGTTATGTTTGGTCTGCTTGCCTTTGTACTTATGTCTGTGTTACTGTGAGAAAAAACATAGAATTTACCAGTTGTTTCTCCTGCTGCTCAAATTTTAGAATTAACGTCTAGCTAGACGTGACCAGTGAAATATGTTACACTTGGCTCTAAGGACGGTTTTCTGAAATCACTTGTCACATTACGAATGTTTTGCGCGAGCTTTATTTTTTTTTAAATCTTTAATTTAACTTAAATTTGGAAGATTTGCAACGAGTGGTCTTTCCCACTTGTAGTTTTAACATTTTTAGCGTAAAATGTCAAAGACACCTTTCATGAAGAATCCGTTCCGATACAAGCTGCTTTTTATGGTGTTTTTTTTTTTACGTCATTAGACGTATTTTTGAAGTTTTTCGCATAAAATAATATTGTTTCGCTGATAAGACGGTTTCAAAAATACGGCCACATGTAGTGTTACGTGATGTTATGTATACCTACGTATGTTTAAAAAACAACAATTCATAAACGCGCAAATAATTTCTTCTGTACTCGTCTAAATAATACTGTATTATTATGCTATAAATAATATATTATATATTAAATAATGTACACAAATCGACGTAAAAGTTATTTTTCGTCAACATAACGAGGCTTTTCGCTAAGGCTTACTACACACTGCCATCAATCAGAATAATAAAACTTGGTCACGCTATGCACCTACCAAAACATACTCAATTTGAAAAACAAAAAGGTTTTGCTTTTTTAGGAGAAATTGGAATATTTAGGGTGCCAGTGCTGGTCCTATTTAAAATAAAAAATTTGAAACGAAAAACGTGAAGCTTTCCTTGGCACATTTGTTTTTCGCAAATGTGCGAAGGAAAGCTTCACGTTCTCACTTGAAGTAACTGTAAACAGTAGTTCATAAAATAGTTTGAAGGATTTATCTCCATTTCCTTTAAAATAATTTATTTCAAATGGCGACAGCACGTGATCCCGAAATATTTATGTAAGTATCCCCTGACTTTCGATCAGAAATGTGCGAGGGTAAGTGGTTCGAAAATAATTACATATTGACTCACGAGTCACGGCACCAACGTTACTTTATTTTCATTACCTCACTCTCTCATTGGTGGAGTGCCCGGGCTCCACTCAAGATAAGTTACGCTGTGCCGTATTATAACAACCAATTACATTTTGTTATTGACACATCGAAAGAGATAGAGAGAGTATTGATAACATTAGCTTTGTACAAAGTTGTACACTAGCTGCGCCCCGCGGTGTTACCCGCGGAAAAGTAGTCTCTGTGTTAATCCAGGGTGTCAGCTTCTTTTATTTTATACCCAAATTTATCAAAATTGACCCAGCCGTTTACGCGTGAAGAAATAACAAATATACGCACTCACAAACTTTCACCTAAATAATATTAGTGTGATATCATCATCATCAAATCAGCCACAGGAAGTCCACTGCTGGACATAGGCCTCCCCCAAGGATTTCCAAAACGACCGATCGGAAGCGGCCTGCATCCAGCGCCTTCCTGCAACATTGCGCAGGTCGTCTGACCATCTAGCAGGTGGGTGTCCTACGCTGCGCTTGTCGGTACGTGGCCGCCATTCGAGAACCTTTCTGCCTCATCGGCCATCGGTTCTTTGCGCTATGTGTCCTGCCCACTGCCACTTTAATGAGCTAATCCGCTTGTGTGATATGTTTGAATACAACTAAATGAGAAATGGGTTATTTGTACGTGCATTTATTTTCAACACCTTACAATTATTTATCAAAATAACTGCAGAATATAAATGCGAAATTACTTGTACTTAGTAATTAACCTCACATAGTACTAATCCTGATTCTGCTAGGCATTATGACTGTTCAGCCCAATATACACGGTATAAGTTTCTTGCCGGTTGCATAATTAGAATTTAATTGAAACAATGTATATTTGTATGGTTGATGTTTTTTTTTTTACACAATGAAAGTCTTCTGTTGCTGGATGACAGGATCACAAAACTTTTATTCTAATTAGTCCGTCTTTTAGATTATTTAAAAATAAAGGACCCATACTTTTCAGTTTATCAAAAAGTAACAAAGAAATGGAG
Organism: Acrobasis consociella; assembly: GCA_963555685.1. Taxonomy (NCBI): domain Eukaryota; kingdom Metazoa; phylum Arthropoda; class Insecta; order Lepidoptera; family Pyralidae; genus Acrobasis; species Acrobasis consociella. The sequence continues at coordinate 3,168,466 of OY743116.1, forward strand.
CGTCTAAGTCAAAAATCATTTATTTATCTTTGGATATTTGTATCATTTGCAATAGGCAAGAATCTTGCACCGTGTAAATAGGCCTTAATCTTTGTGATTACCAAAAATTGCGACTCCAAAATACATATTTGTTCAAATACGTAGTTTTCTTATAGGACGTGTGCTGCTCTCTCTTTCTCTTTTGTAGTATCATCAGCATTATATAATATGTATGTATACGTCTATCGACGAATCCGTCTCGGCTGAGGAGCGTTCGGGAAGTTACGCGGTGTCCTCTCGTCCAAAGTACCTCAGTGCCTGAAGATGAAAGTGTTTCATTAATATGTGCAGTTATGACGTATGTCTCTGAAACGTGGTCCTTTACTATGGGTAGAAAAGAAATCCCAAGGTCGCCCAACGAGCTATGGAAAGGGAGATGAAGAGATTCTTAGAAGAACAAAGGTCACTGATATAGCCCAGCGGATTAGCTCATTGAAGTGGCAGTAAACGGGCACATGGCACGAAGAACCGAGGGCCGTTGGAGCAGAATGGTTCTCGATTGGCGGCCAGGTACCGGTACGTGGCCACCAAGCGCAGCGTAGGGTATCACCCAACAAACGTAATCGGTCGACCTTATCAAGGTTGCAAAAAACTGGTTACAGACTGCTTCCAATCGGTTGTATTAGTAAAACTCGCGGAGGCCTATGTCCAGCAGTGGACTTCGTGCGGCTGATATGATAATGATGATCATTATGACTAAGCTTGCGTTATGAAGTTATAAGCGTGACTTGATGAGCACGAAAATGTTATTTCCAACTTTGAATAAGAATAGTGTAAAATTCAGCATAAACATCTCGTATGCCAATGCGTAGATCTACGCAAAAATGCATTGTTTAACTATTGTGTCTGATATTCCGGCATACAAGGGGTTAATGGTTTATTACGGTCATGACAAAATGTATTTATTTATTCACATTTATAATGATTTAATGAGACTTCCCACATACTACGAAACAGCGGCAAATAATACTGTACACGTTTAACGTTTTCGTGCTACAAATAATTATATTAATGGAACGATCACGCAATTTAACGGAAATATTTATTAAATATTGATGAGTTCGTGTAAAATGTATAATAATCACAAAGATTAAGGCCTATTTACAAAATTGCATTAGCTTATTATGTTCCAATACTTAGCAAAAGTATATCGAGGTAAAAAAAATCGGCACTTCCATACAAAACTGCAGTTGCCCTGCCAATTTGTACGGGTAGGTAGTTTTTTTTTTTGGGTTTTTAACCTTTATTATACTAAAATGATCTAGTATAGCTCGTGGTTTAATTTATTACGGGTATGTCCCTTCCACGTTATAAACGGAGATAGGACCCATATTATGCAAAGCTACTCGTACTAATACCTTCTCTTTACAAAGAATTCTATACGGTCATTCAAGATTTTGTAAAGTCAATTTGCAAAGTAAATTTTTTAGTAATATTTCGAAGTCAATATTTACACAGAATTATTATTTATCTTGACTGTCAATAACTTCGAGGCTTCCAATCAAATTTTCCATCACGAACATAATTGACAAAATACCAACACGGCGTGTAAACAGTGTATAGGTAATCAACCAAATAGGTACTGCTTTCGAGTACCGAATAGTCAATTTGCTTGACAAATCGAAAGTGATGCCAGCGATCCAGGGGTTGGAACCAAGCGATCAATCTCCAGGTTTTGCAATTGCAGCCAGCACTCCGCGAGTTTAGTTCGACGCGCGGCATTTCACGTTTCTCCTCGATACCAGACGCCCGCCGCTTGACGCTCCGCAGGTGGGTTTTATCCTTTAAACGTAGTGTTCCATTTTTAAATTACTATTTTTCTTTTTTAAATCAGTTTCTGGTGTGTGCCCGTTTTGAAAAGTGACTTGCGAGTTTTGAGTGCGTTCGGATCTCGAACGGCGAAGTTTATAACTTTGCGAAGTTTCTCGCTTCGTAAAAGAATAGATTTTGGAGATTAAAAGTTTAGGAAGACGAACGGATTGGCGGAGTTTTGTAAACGAAAAAGATAAAAGGAAAGCCTTTGGAATAATGATATCGTGTCTTTTGAGTTTAAATCGGTTTCAATCAAGATATATTTTTTTTTGGTGTACCTATATTTAGGTTACCTAGAGCGAAGAAATTACGTAGATAGGTATATATACAATATTTTTGTGTATCCGTGAAGTACTATTTATATCCTTTATTGTACGCCAATAGCATATTTTTTTCCGAAATTGGAAATGCCAATCACAAATATATGAAGCGCTGAAAATGTTTACATTCCATTTTGCAATTTAATTAAAATTCATCGATATCGCTTAAACATTTCAGATTTTAATTTACCAAAAAATAACATATATTTAATTAAAAAATTTTTTTGTTGCGTGACTATAAACAGCTATTTCCAACTTATGTTACCATGTTACCATAAAATCAACATTTGTATGAAACCATTGGGGATGTAGGCCGTTTGTTCAGTTCACGGCGTTTAAAACATGGCTTTTTGTATGTAAATGTGTTACATAATGAACGGGGCAGGGTAGGGCAAGATTTTTCCTCTGCGTCTAAAAGCTGTACTTTTGAGATTTTATTACTGAAGTTAGTTAATTTGCTTGAATAAGTTTCTAACCCACTTCCAAAAATAAAGAGGCTTATTCGACGCGATATTTTTTTATGTTCACCGATAATACAAAGCGTCTGAATCTGTACACGTTTAACGTTTTCGTGCTACAAATAATTATATTATATTAATCGATTAAAAATTCTTTATTCGTTTTTAAGGGTATATTGTGAGGTGTTCAAAGGGTATAGGTGTGAGGAGGACCGATTTCATCAAAATCTATTGTGTTTTCACGGGGTAATGACGATTTTTTAGTTAAAAAAAATTATAAGTGTTTTGTTTGATTTTAGTTTCTCAGTACCTAATTTAAATTAAAACTATAGATAGGCTTATAAATTTAAATTTAAACTTAGTAATAACTAAAACTAACGCTAAAGAAAACTACAAACTGTCCCATTTAAATATCGTCCCTCGACAGTGGGTCAAAAGACTGGCAGCATTGTATTTAATTTAGTTAGTCATTGTATTGAAATATATGTAGGTACATTGTATTTGAACAATGTTATGTATTTAAAACAGTACTTATTATCATTAAATATTACTTTGAATATAAAATGAAACTAAGTTTAGTAATAATATAAAATTCAACAAAATACCTACCCGCAAAGTCTATTGTTACTAATAAATAAATATATACGGACAAATAACACTGATTGAGTTACCCCAAAGTTAGGTTCGAGATTTGTGTTATAGGATACTAACTCAACGATACTATATTTTATTACAAATACATTTATACAATTTAACAAAGGCCATTTTCCAACTTGCCCTGACCGGGGATCAATGACGATGATGTTACTGATTTTAAACTTCAGTTTAAATAGTAGAAGATATATGTATATCTTAAAGCAAAATAAAGACATCAACGAGTGACATCATATTAAAAGAGATTAAAGTTAATTAAGAGAATATATGATTTTTTCGGAGTTCAGTGCTGTCCTTATTTGAAATAAATAATTTGAAAGGAAACGGAGATATAGTACTAGTTCATAAAATAGTTTAAAGGGTTATCTAGGGATACTGAATACAAAATTTTAAAAGATATTTCCTTTTCTTTTCAAATAATTAATGAATCTCTTAATAAAAAGCTTTAAAACCCCTCTTTACATTACTTTTGCTATATATACTTTAAATATATAAGGGCCCCGATAATTAATGTACCCCCTTTATACCAAGCTTTAAATACCCTTGAAATCATGAAATAAATTTAAAATAGTGCTGGATTTTAAAGATTACTTTGATTGTATATATTCGTAGCATTGAAAAAAGTAATTTATTTCAGAAAATATTATTTCAGAAAGTTTAAAGTCTAAAGTGCTTATGTGTTAATAACACCAGCATAACTGAAATAGTGAAAATAATAAAAATCAAAAATAAAAAGTTTGTTTTAAGGATGTGTTACTTTGAACTGAATTAAATTAAGATTTCTTTTTTTTTATAAAAAAACGAATAACTTATATATTTATTTTGTTTCTAGGTTAATTGAGCAGCCCAATCGTCCAGCAATCAAGTAAGTAATAGTATTTAAAAAACTGAAGTTTCGGAGATTAGTCTGGTTATTCATAAAGACAAACAGACGAAAATGTTTAAAAACCATTTTGTGTTCTGCTATTCTTTTGTAGTCGGCAGCTCCACCTTATTTTAACCTACCTCAAAAAAGAAGGAGGTTATCAATTCGAATTCGAAAATTTGTATATATGTTTTTTGTACCTATAAGCTATCCGATTACTCGAAGATGCCCTTACCTATTACATTTTTTTTATTTGAAAGTTTATACTTGTAAGATAGTCCTATAGAAATGTAATCAAAATCGGCTGTGTAGTTTGGTATTAAAGTAAGCTTTTAATTTTGAAAAATGACATTTTTGAATTTCAAAAATTCTGAAAAAGAAGTTGGAATGAATGTTGTTTGCAAATACTAAATAGAAATTTCTCTTTTTTTTGTTCCGCTATACATTACAGAGGAATAGATCGACGCTTTAATTAAATTTGGCGCAAATGAAAGCTATGGTGAGCTTTCCTGTATATAGCCGTTTTGTTTCATGATAAATAATGAAGCCTGCTTGATTACATTAATTAAACACTAGCATTTGGCCCCTGGTTATATTAGCTTCTATGATATTACAAAGTCATCCTACCTATTTGATATTGTTATTAAAATTTAAATTTTAGGTATTTTTTTAAAGTTTTAAAAGAAGGTTCTGCTTTGCGTCTAGCTATCATTGGTGGAGGCCTTTTATTGGTGAGTGTAAGCAAACACAGGTGACAGATTATTCGAGCTGCCTAAAGACATCTGACATAGCTAGATGGTGGAGGCAGTCCAGCAGAGGACTATGTTTGCCTGATATTATGATGATGATCACGTAAGGTTAATGACGATAAGGTTTAGCTTGTACATAGATTTTGTGCAAACATAGAGTTTACAACTACATTTATTCATAGCCTTTATACTTTTTCAATAATAGTTCGTATAACTTAAAAGGTATATAAAATTGCAAATGAATTTTAGATTGTCTTCTTTTTTTTGACATAATATTTCTCTCGACCAACCGTTACTCGTCGAAGTGTAATTTTTTGAAAGAAGCAGTAAAGAACGGTTTTGTATTAAACAGTTATTCGGTCAAGGTTATTTCAGTTTATTGTTGTGAGCTCATTTCAAACAAATGAGCCATCGTTGCCCTTCATTGCGTCACAGAATTATTATAAGTGTTAAATACATATGTTTTCTTTAACCGAAAAGCTGAGATTGCTTATTTATTTTTATTTCTCGTGTTAATACTATGAATATCACAATTTTTACGTACATAATGTTGGCATAGATGAATTGCGAGAAGAGGGTCAAAATATTTATGTCTTTAAATAGTTCCCTTAAAGACTCTGTAGCACCTAATTTATACCTATACAAATCTGATAGCGCGTTTTTGTAAAACAAATATGGTATTTATATCTGCAGCGTTACCCCATAGCAATATTCTATAGGACATAACACTGTGGAAGTAACCAAAATATACTAAACGCGCTGTATCAACGTCAGTCATTTGCCTCATTCTTCTAACCGCGTAGGCCGCAGAGCAAAGTTTTTCAGCATATTTTTGAATATGGGCTCCGCATTGCGATCCTGAATCAAGCGTTATTCCCAGAAACGTTGTGATATCTACCATATCTACTGCCTCCTTATTAATAAATAATCATGTTTTAGGAACTTTTGTAACATTCGGTAAGCAGAACTTGACACATTTAGTTTTTTTTTGCATTTAGTACTAAACTATTTGCTTTAAATCAATCCAACACTAGTGACAATGTATTATCTTATCAGAGGTGTCCGTTTTCCTATCTACGCTGAAAACAAGGGAAGTATCATCAGCAAAAAATATAGACTGACAATCTTTTACATAATATGGTAAATCATTGATATAGATCAGGAATAACAAAGGATCCAAGAACCCTGAGGCACACCCATCACCTCGGTTGATCCTTCAGATTTAACTTGATTTACACTAACTTTTTGAATTCGGCTACTCAAATACGATTTAATGAATTTAAGAGCTTTCCCTTTTATTCCATAGTGCTCAAGTTTGGATAAAAGGGTTTTGTGGTCTATACAATCAAATTATTAAAAACCTTTAAGAGAGGCCTGCGCCAAGCTCAAGCCTGACTTTTTTGTCTTTAATAAGCCTTTTCACAAAGTGCTTTCTTTACACAAGTTTAGAATTTTTTGTCTGGCCGATTTGCAATTTATTATAAAAAAGTACAAACACTGTATACCCCATAAATGTCTTATTAACTATTTTGAGCTTATAAAACGGGGCAACTAAGTAATTCTTATGGTGTAAGTTCCTATCGGTCAAATCGCTTACTTTGTACGACGAAGTCACTAGGTCCTAACCCGTAAATAGCATGGATTGCCCGTCTTTGCAAAATGAAAATAGTCTGTATATCGGCTGCATTCCCCCACAGGTGTATGTCGTAAGACATTACACTAGAAAAATAACTAAAGTACACTAGTTGCTACTCTGTCAATTGTTTTATTCTCCTAACAGCATAAGTATCGTTGAGTTATCCTATAACACAAGTCTCGAATTTGCTTTGACTAGCTCAATCTGTGTGATTTGTCCGTATATAAGTAATAATAAAATAAAACTGAATTTTGTTCTGATAGCTTGTACGTTTCTCTAGCTGTTTCTGTGTTAGCTGATTGTCCGAATAACATGTAGAGTTGCTTGACAGAATTTAATTTGATACGGTATGGTAATAGTTATAAATGAGTTTGACCGCGAAACTCGTGGTCACAGTGACTGAATTATTAGTATTACGGGACTTACCGCGATTAATATCGTTTTTAGGCAGATGTTTCGACGACCCTTTTGCTTCATGTTCGCTGGCAGACGATATTAATCGCAATAAGGCCCGTAATACTAATAATAGTTATATGATTTTTATGAATAAATCCAAGTCCTTCAGTGGATGTCGTAGAAGGCGACTTAGAAATACAAGCTAAACAAAGCTAATAAACATCTATGAGAGCTCTCCAACCCGTCAGGCCAGCGAAGAGAATATAGGATTAGTCCTCTGGCTGCTCTGACCAAGTATGGCTCTAGTAGTACAGAGAGGGTCGTGCTCCTGCAGTGGAGACAAAAAGACCTGATGATGATGATGATGTTATGAATAGGTATACTTACTCCATAAAGTTAAGTGCTGCCACGTAATATGAGCACTTACCCGGCAATTTTAATTTACGATGAAAGGAAAAAAATCTTCTACGAATGAAAACGCGACACAACCATTTGCTGACTAATTTATTTCCAATTATATCTGGCCGACTGGCATTAAGGAATCGCTGGAAGTTGTTCAATCCTGAAGTCAAATTAGTTTCTGATTGGAGAACTCTTTTGTATTGAATCCAATGTCAAATTAGTTATTCAAATGAAATCTGTTGTTACCGTCCTCTGTAGCAACTCTCCTTTTATTTATTTTTTGTAATAGACAGCGAAGTACCTATCGTTTTAATAACTTTTTTTTCATTTCTCGTTGCTTTGTTTCTTTTATCTTATTTTAATGGTCTTTTTGAGGGCGTTTGCTTCCTGCGGCCTTCGGTTTTGTCTGCTTAAAGCCGCAAGACAAAATGCTCTGGTTTTTTTTGCTTTATATAGGGATATAGACGTGTAATTAGTAAGTGGTATTTGTATTGCTGTTTTAATGATTTCATATAATTTGAGGTAGTCAGATATAAATGTTTGCCAATCAGCAAAATCATTAAATGATATTTCGTAATTTCGATTTTTAAATAATAGTAGGCAGTTGTCTGTGACTTTTTTCCTGCAACGTTTTGCCAATTATACAAAGGAATTATAAGCATCAAATAATAAGATGTTATACTTAATTTTTGGATATCAGAATCAAAATTTAAAAGCATTTACGTATTATTTCTAGATTATTTTTATTTTCTACTATTGTTTTTCTGCAACATTTACATCTGCTGCATCGTGCCGTGTAGTATCCGGAAGAGGAGAAGAGTTCCCGTGGATATCGTAGAAGGCGACTTACGAAATACGCTAAACAAAGCTTATAAACATCATGAGACCTCTCCAACCCGTCTGTCCAGCGTAGAGAATGTAGGCCAAATCCTCTAGCTGCTCTGGCCAAGTATGTCTCTGGTAGTAGGGAGAGGGTCGAGCTTCGAGCTCCTGCAGTGAAGACAAAAAGATCTGTTGATGATACTGCACCCTGAATGCCTAAAAAACCTATAAAAGTATCCATATTATGTAATTAAATTGCATAAATCATTAATCTAATTACACTAAGTACGTAATTAAAATTGCAGAGTACTTTGGTTGCAAATTTTAATCTAACTTAGGTTGAAAGTTCGGCCACGTTATTAGCGATATGGCTCGGGAAATGAGAGGAGCATGCCAGCACAGGCCGATTCGGAGAGGATCTAAATCGAATCGAGTGCAGTAGTTTGTGCATAGAGATACCACAGCTACACTTACCTACTTTGGTTTTAATGATTTGAAAATGTCTTTTTCAAATTTTCCTTGATCTTGGATGTTTAGTTTATCTTGATATAAAATATAAAATCGTTGAATTAGTTTCCCATAACTCAAGTCTCGTACTTACTTAGGGTTAGCTCAATCAGTTTAATTTGTCTCTTTCCGTCTTATTATAAAACGCAGACTATATTTGTTACTAGGTTTAAACCATTATCCGACCAAATCTAGTTGACATTTTCAGATGAGACAATGATGTATTACGTGATGTCAACTTGATTTGGTCGGATAATGGTTTAAACCTAGTAACAAAGATAGTCTGCGTTTTATAATAAGACGGTTTATGTTTATTTATTTATTTGAAGCACAGAAAATATTGTATTTTAGGACTTATAAACAGACAACAAGGAAACAGTGAATATGGGAAAGGATTTTCTCATCTCTCGCGCGTTCGAACGGATGGAAAAATTTTGATGCGGTTTTTTTCGTGATAGTAACTTCCCTTACCGGTGGTTCTTGCATGTTTAATGAAAATCGTTTTAGTCGTTTAAAAGTTATTGGGTAGTTCGGGTTTTTGTAATTTACCTGACAAATAATAGATGGCGCTTGATATAAATATATTAGGTAGTTTCGCCACTCATATCGTGTGTCGGGGGGTTTTTTCCATGGAATTGCATGTACTTCAAAGTCTACGTAATTTTTATAGTGACTTATATTTTCTTTTGTCAAACGAAAGTTTTTTCAAAAGGAAACGTGCGTTTTTTGTTTCGTGTCTTTCGTCCATCAAAACACAACAATTTTCAGATATTTATCAGCCCTCAAAAACCTAAAACCAAGCCCTCGTTGCCTAATCGATACTGTTTATAGACACGCTAGGAAATCGCATGAGTAAGATTAATTGGACGGAAAGGAAACCCAATGAAGTATTAAATAGTAGGAGAGAAAAGAAGACTGCTAGGCTCAATAAAATAGGATAGGAAAATGTAATAAGACATGACTGATTATTTTAAAAGCTATTATTATTATGTTGGTACGCTTTTCAGCCACGGGCCCACGGGGACCCGGTCCTTTGAGGCGTTCATGGGGCCAAAGCCAACATGAAGAGGCCTTTTAGTACCTTTTTATCTAATTGTGAGATGGCTGCATCTACGGAGGTCTATCCCTTAATGTACCATTATTATTTATTATATTTATTTATTTATTTATTTATTTATAAATCACATACAGATTAACAGTTATTCACCAAAGCATCTGCACTGTAGTCAACAAATAGGTACAATATTAATAGTCAATATGATAAAATAACATAAAATAAAGAACATGCACATTAATCGACATTCATTAAAAAATTCAAATAAACATGCTATGTTATTTTTTTATTTAATAAAATTTATTATAAAAATGTAACAGGCGGACTTAAATCCCAAGACCTTTTCTACCAGGCAACCTACAGGTGGTGCTGATAAAAGCAAATGTAAAAGCAACTGAATGAAAAATCGGAGGTCATTTCGTATCAAGCCCTAAAGACTAAGCCTGAAGACCCAGAAGTCTCACCCATAATCCACCCTCTTGTCGGTGGATTATGCTTCAGATTTCTCGGCTCACAAAGCTGAAAAAGAAGAAATTCAATTGGTGTCAGAGTTATTTCTAATCGTTTTTATTTCTTAATTTAATTGAATTGTTATATATATATGGATATATATTTGAAACAGGCATTAAACTGGCTACCTCTAATGATGTCAAAAGGGCGAAATAATTATTTTTAACCGATTTCTAAAAAAGGCGTAGGTTATCAATTCGTCGCTATCTTTTCTTTTATTTAAGTTCACCGATTTAGAAATTATGTTTGTAAGGCTTTATATGATACATGTGAAATCGTCCCATACAAAATCGATTCTATAGTTTGAGGATGAAGACGGTTTTATTAAGAGGGGACGTTGTCTTTTATGGGATACCACCTGTGTGAACACCTATGCGGCGTCTTATCTCAACAATTCGGTTAGGTCACCCGGAGCAGCAGCCAGGTTGGCAGCCACACAAAAAATACAAAAATATTCGGTCCTTTTAACAAATTATGATTTCGTACCTGTAGCTGTTGAAACTGCTGGTCCGTGGTGTTCAGAAACAAAAAGCTTTATAAGTGAGATAGGACGCCGCTTAGCAGATAAAGGTTTCGACCCTCGCTCTGGATGGTATCTGGTTCAAAGAATTGCCATCACAATACAAAGAGGACGCAGCTAGTGTGGCAGCGAGGCGGAATTTTTGATTCTATTTAGTTTATACATAATTTAGTTTTAATTTAAATATATTTATTATAGTTTAGTCTTACGTTTATTTATAGTTTAATATAGTTTAATTTAGTATATATTTATTTGTAAAATTGACTGTATATATATTGTTTAATTAACATGATTAAAAGCTAATCAGACGGTTTTTAGTTATGAAAAATTATGAAATCCTCAATGCGTGTTAGGGATCAGCTTGTCTTAAGAAAGAATCATCAAAAACCAGATTTCTTTATTAGGCAAACAAAATGCAAAAAATGATACAATCTGCGTGTCAGTCAGTCGGAATTGTAATAGCGTACGGGGCACCTCACGGATCGCCCCGCACCTCATCCAGAATTGGCTAAGAGAGCCTTTTGAATTAAATGCATTTTGTTTTCAATAGTGTAATCCGCTATTTTCCAACAAGTCAAATCAGATACTTTTTACTAAATGTCAAAACAAACAGTTTCTATGGGATTTTGTATGAAATACAGGCAGATGACGTCATAGTTTTTTGGAGTCAAATTGCGCTCTTATTATAAGTTTTTCTGCATTAATAAATTTAAAAACACGCTAAAATGGTTATGTTCAAAGACAAATGACATTATTTTGCAACGTTTTATTTTGTTATCAGTACAAAATAATTTTTTTTGGCTTAGGAAAATACCCAATTCAATCCGTTGTTTCCTTTGGTTTCGGGATTTCCATAAATCAACATGAAAAACGGTTTTTCAACACAAAGGCTGAAACATTTTACGATTTTTCACTAAAATTGAAATTGTTATAGATCTTGATCATTTTAGACTTCTTGTCAAAACGTAGAATATACCAGCCGCATTGTATATACAATGTCCTTTTTTATTAAGTACAAATATTTTAAGGGGTGATTCAGACCTTCATTTTGAACAACTTTTCCTAATAAATGTATATCGAAATACGAATTTTTTTTTTAGGTTTTCATAGTAGTCGAAGTAGTCACGTGATATCATTACTATGGAAAATGAAAATATTTTTTCGTATTTCGATAAACATTTATTGGGAAAAGTTGTTCGAAATTTTGGACTGAATCACCCCTTAATATATTTGTACTTAAAAAAAAAGGATATTGTATACAATGAAAAATCAAAGTTTAATAAATTCATTCGTAATTAGACCTTTACAGATACGTTTACACATTTAAAATCAAAAATCAAAAAAATGATTATTTCAGTAAGTAGCATAGTTACAATAGATAGTAGTTGGAACCTACTTTTAAGTAAAAAAATACTTGTGCCAGTAGGCTCCGCTCCTCCATTACGCTAACATATTGTACCTACCAGGTAAAAAATAAATTTATTTAATTTAACAATTTAAACAAAAAAAAGGAAATATTAGTTAAGTGTGCGTGTGTGTGTGTGTGTGTGTGTGTGTGTGTGTGTGTGTGTGTGTGCGTGTGTGTGTGTGGGTGTGAGGGCATGTGCGCGTGTGTATGTTTTTACATTAATAAGTATAATTTACATTACGTAGCGTATATTAGGTATTATTTTTTTAACAAAAGCTACCGATATCAGCGCTTCGTAACGACTACTGTTGAGAAGAAACGCTGAAAGAAATTCATACTCCTAGTTACAGTGTTGGTCGCCTACTCGTCACAAGGGCTTTGTTATAAAGCTGTTTGTCGCCCATCAAACAAATATAGGCCCGTAAAATCATAAACAGTGACAGGTGGCTTACATCGCCTATTTAGAAAATCGCCAATCGAGGCGACGCGGCTAGCAACCCATCACTAATGATACATTTTTCCATCTTAACGCCTACCATCACGATAAGCGTGGCCTTTGGGTGTTACGGCCCTGACGTCTATATATCCCATCAAGGAAAAAACGTGATTATTATTTATGTATCTATTTAGAAATTTTTCTAGTGTAGTTTCCTTGATCAACTTTTACATGGGAAAAAGTGCGAGTAAGACTCGCACGTTGCACTCAAGACAATAAAAAAAAATGCCTACCAGTCGTAGACGTACCTACGCGTCTGATGTCAAACGCATATTCTATAAAACACGTATGTGTCTGTAAAACACGTGTGTATGTATTGAAATTTGAATTTATATCTACTACATCATCATCATCATCATTATTTCAGCCGTATCACGTCTACTGCTGGACTAAATGCCTGCGATATATTAAAACTCCCATGCTGGTTTGGGAGAAATAAAAAAAAACTTAGAATGTACCAGCTGCTTCTATTCCCACGCAGATCGTAAAAGCCGATCGAGGGAATGGGCAAAAATGCAAATCATGTTAACAGGCGATGCGGCTAGCAACCCATCACTGTATTGATTGCTTTTCCATCTTCTCGCCCACCATGACGCTTAAAGTGGCTTTTGGGTCTTGCGGCCCTGGGCTCTGCATAGAACCGCAAGACCCAAAATGCTCTGTCTGCCCCATTAGGGATAGAGACGTGATAACATGTATGTATGTATGTATTTATTGAAATAGTTGCCAGAGTAACATAATTTAAGCGAGTAGGACTCGCACTTGGTCTTGGGCTCTTTTGTTGTATAGGATTAAATATTTACTTCATTTTAATTTTAGTATTTGTTGTTAAAGCGGCAACAGAAATACATCATGTGTAAAAAAAATCAATTATATACCTATCACGGTTCATGACATACAGCCTGGGGACAGATAGACAGACGAATGGACAGTAGAGTATGGAACCCTAAAAACATGTTTTTAATACTACCTTACAAACATAGAAGCACACCCTTGAGGTAGCAAACTACGCAATTACAGACGTAATATTACTTAATAACTAGTTTAATAGTTCACTACTCTGTATCGGTATTATCCAATTAAGAACGTATTCTAAGTATTGGTAAAGTTTCAAGAAACAATTTTCATTCAATTAAAGTTCTTATTTCCTTTGAAATTGATACTTATAGCTTCAACACTTACAAGGTTCATTCTTCATTTTAATTTAATTGAAAGCACTGGTGTTTTTATTTTATTACTGGTATTCTATACAGGCATACCTCCTCCTCCTCCGTGGTCCAATGGTCAAAGCGTTTGCCTTGTGATCCAGGCGTCATGGGTTCGAATCGCCACTGGGAAGCATACTTTGTGAAAAGTTGTTTCCAGGCTGGTTAGGATAGTGCAGGCCTGAATCACCTGATTATCCGTAAAGAAATATGATTACGTGTTTTGAAAGGCCCGTATAAACTGTGGGTCCCAAACGCTATCTAGCGTTTGATCATCAAATTACCCAAGGATTGGTTCTCAGACGGCAGTTGCTCCGTGTAAAAACCAGTAACCTCGTCAAATCTCCTTGGTTAGGTAGCGGACCCCGGGCTCTGAAGCATTACTGTTGAGGATGCAACCAGGAAAATACGCTCGGATAATGATGACTCTGTACCTATTTACAGGCATAGGAACTCGGTTACGTTTTCGCTCATGAAATCACCACAGTTGCGCGACGAACCGTTGCCCAACAGACCTATACCCGACATATCATTTGATCGGACTACTATTGCTCGACATCGATTGTGTTCAAATAAACCCATGAAGTTTGGGCTGATGGTGAAGTGACAGTAATAGATTAGGAGGTCACGACAAATTTGGTAACGATAAGGGATATGGCTGACTCTGGTTTTATAGAATAAAGAGCACCTCTCTGATGCTAAATATGTTGGTCAGCCTGCGTGAAGTGGTTGCGTTACTTAGATATGGCGCCTGAAAAGTTGGTTATCGTGACCAAAAAAAAATGATAAGGAATATGGCTGACTCTGGTTTCACAGGATTAAGAGCATCTCTCTGGTGCCAAATATGTCGGTCTGCCTGCGTGAAGTGGTTGCGTTACTTAGATATGGCGCCTGAAAAGTTGGTCACGTGACCAAAAAAAAATGATAAGGTAAATGGCTGACTCTTGTTTCACAGGATGAAGAGCACCTCTCTGATGCTAAATATGTTGGTCTGCCTGCGTGAAGTGGTTGCTTTACCAAGATATCGCGCCTGAAAAGTTGGTTATCGTGACCAAAAAAAAATGATAAGAGATATGGCTGACTCTGGTTTCACAGGATTAAGAGCATCTCTCTGGTGCCAAATATGTCGGTCTGCCTGCGTGAAGTGGTTGCGTTACTTAGATATGGCGCCTGAAAAGTTGGTCACGTGACCAAAAAAAAATGATAAGGTAAATGGCTGATTCTGGTTTCACATAATGAAGAGCACCTCTCTGATGCTAAATATGTCGATCTGCCTGCGTGAAGTGGTTGCGTTACTTAGATAGGGCGCCTGAAAAGTTAGTTACCTGGACAAAAAAAAAATAATAATAACTTAAATAGCTGACTCTAGTGTCACAGAACAAACATACAAAATTTTTCGGTCTGCCAACATATTTAGCATCAGAGAGGTGATCTTCATCCTATGAAACCAGAATCAGCCATTTACCTTATAATTTTCTTTTTTTGTCCAGGTAACTAACTTTTCAGGCGCCCTATCTAAGTAACGCAACTACTTAACGCAGGCAGACCGACATATTTAGCATCAGAGAGGTGCTCTTCATCCTGTGAAACAAGAGTCAGCCATTTACCATATCATTTTTTTTTTGGTCACGATAACCAACTTTTCAGGCGCCATATCTAAGTAACGCAACCACTTCACGCAGGCAGACCGACATATTTGGCATCAGAGAGATGCTCTTAATCCTGTCAAACCAGAGTCAGCCATATCCCTTATCATTTTTTTTGGTCACGATAACCAACTTTTCAGACGCCATATCTAAGTAACGCAACCACTCCACGCAGGCAGACCAACATATTTAGCATTAGAGAGGTGCTCTTTATTCTATAAAACCAGAGTCAGCCATATCCCTTATCGTTACCAAATTTGTCGTGACCTCCCGTTCTATAATAAGTTTAAAACAAAACCTCGATTGGGGAAAAACTGTAACTGAAAAGTATGTTTATTCAGCAATGCGGGCACAGCGGGAAGTAAAGCTAATAACTTTTTAATTTTAAAAATTTCATTTCATTCCCAGCAACATTCCATCTTATTTTTTAAGGGTTCCGTACCCAAAAGGTAAAAACGGGACCCTATATTGCTAAGACTTCGCTGTCTGTCCGTCTGTCTGACACCAGGCTGTATCTCAAGAACCGCTATAGCTAGACCGTTGAAATTTAAGCAAATTATGTATTTCTGTTGCCGCAATAACAACAAATACTAAAAACAAAATAAACTAAATATTTAAGGGGGTGCTCCCATACAACAAATGCGATTGTTTATAGATAATGGTACGGAACCCTTAGTGCGCGAATAAAATTCGCACCTGCGGGCCTAGCATGGTTAGGGCGGCAATCGCAGATAATGATTTTAACCTACATTTTTCCCGCATCGCGTGCGATAGTTACCGTTGCGAGCATGGTCACGTTCGAGTGGTTTAAATTTTGCTATCGACCTGTCACTTTATCGTAGGCTGCCGACGTTATCTACAGCCTCGATAAGTTTATCTTCTGTTCGAGCATGGTTACAAGATGGCAGTCGTGTTTTGTGGATAAATTAGCAACTTTGACAGTTTGATGGTGTAAATCTATCGGCGATTTCGAAGACCCAGCTAAGTAGTATATAAAATTTGTAAGTCAACCATTGTTGCCGAATTAGGTGATTTGCTCCCATTGAGACTACCTTCGAGTTACTTTTGCTCAAAGTAAGTACTTATTGCCTAGTTACCTACCTACTGAATTTAATTCGCTTCATGAATTATCAGTGTTGTATTGTTCGATATGTAGATGTCCAGAGGCTACGTGAGACATTTACTGTCCTTTTGGGAAAAAAAGTATTCAGTATTAGTTTGGTATTTCACAAACTTGAAAAGTTTTTGAAGTAGGTAATTTGAAGACAAACGTCCACAAATTACACTGATAAGTCCTAACGCAAACGTCAAAAACCATAGAGTAACTGATGAAAATGTCAAAAATTGAACGAATGTAACAAATGATTTTCGGCAACACTATTTACCAATTCAGTGTTGTCATATAAAAATTTAAAGGAAAGTTGTGTTTTTGTTTTAAATGGCAATGCCATTTTATCCTGTGGATAAGAGCGTGGTAAAATTTATCGGACGTAGAAAATATACAGCGCTGTCAAATCATGCTCGCGAGTTAGATAGACACAACTATGACTTAAAATTTAAGTCTACCGCGTCGCCTCGCTGCCGCTCTTACCATGCTAGCCCCGCTGGCCCGTTATTTTTCATTACTCTGAGGCGTATATAGGGCGTCATATTGAGTTAACCGTTATGTCGATGATGCAAAACACTTAATCCTCATTTTGCTTCGCCGTAGCCGAGTAAAAAGATGCCACAAGCAAAACTAAAGGATAAAGGATTTTAAAAATAAAAGGAGTAGGTATACTTTTAATAAAAATTATATCA
The DNA here is from genome assembly GCA_963555685.1 of Acrobasis consociella. Classification (NCBI taxonomy): domain Eukaryota; kingdom Metazoa; phylum Arthropoda; class Insecta; order Lepidoptera; family Pyralidae; genus Acrobasis; species Acrobasis consociella. Next base: position 3,185,765 of record OY743116.1, read on the forward strand.
TAGACGTAAAAATCTGGCAGTTTGATGAAGTAAAATAAAGGCAATGAATCTTTTGAGGATCGTATTTTTTTGAGCTAAAAAGAATGACGCTCAGCCATTACTAATGCGGATAAGCTCACTGTGCTGTGTTTACGAGAAAAGAAATAACTAACAAACAAAAGCGGGATTTATCTTCAAGTGAAGCACACTTGTTTTGATTTTTATTTGGCACGAGAGGAACAAATTCATGAAATAAAAATATGACAATAACTTCATATTTTAGAAATAACTGTACGCCTTGTCTCACGTCGAAAACGTTTAGAAATATTTTTTTAGTGTTCTGTACCCAAAGGTTAGAAACGGGGCCCTATTACTAAGAATCCATTATCCCTATATCTGTCTGTCACCAGGCTGTATCTCATAAACCGTGACAGTTGAAATTTTGAGGTATTCCGCAAAGCGCTCCAATTTTGAGGCGCACCAAATGAGGCGCTCCATTTTTATTCCTCGAAGCGCACCGTTTTGGAGCGCTTCCGATAGCAATTAAAAATATTAAAATTTTATTCCTCGAAGCGCACCCACGTTTAAAAATAGGGGAGAGCATGAAGCAAACGTAATAAATTATATCGATGATTTTAAAAACTCATTTGTGCATCGTGTGTTTGACATGTCAAAAGTACGAAATTGACAGAAAAATATTTTTTTGCTTTCTGCACTATAATGTGTATTCAAAGAGCAATGTTATTGTGTATTTAAAAAATTACGTGGCCAAGTATGGCTCTGATAGTAATAGAGAGGGTCGTGCTCCTGCAGTGGAGTATTTTGGTTCAGCAACTTCAATGATGACGATGCACAAATTACGAGTTTTTTTAAAATCATCGATATAATTTTTTACGTTTGCTTCATGCTCTTCCCTATTTTTAAACGTGGGTGCGCTTCGAGGAATAAAATTTTAATATTTTAAATTGCTATCGGAAGCCCATTCCCTCGATCGTAAAAGCCGATCGAGGGAATGGGCAAAAATGCAAATCATGTTAACAGGCGATGCGGCTAGCAACCCATCACTGTATTGATTGCTTTTCCATCTTCTCGCCCACCATGACGCTAAAAGTGGCTTTTGGGTCTTGCGGCCCTGGGCTCTGCATAGAGCCGCAAGACCTAAAATGCTCTGTCTGCCCCATTAGGGATAAAGACGTGATAATATGTATGTATGTATTTAATTGGGGTTGCCTTACAAAAAACTTATTTATTTTTCGATAATGGTACGGAACCATTCGTTCGCGAGTCCGACTCGCGTTTGGCCGGTTTTTTATTTTCGTACGAATACGTAGGCAGGTTGCTTCTAGTCAGTCATTTTGGAAAACCTTGGGGGAGGCCATTAGTGCGGGAAGTAGTTTCACCCAATGTATGGAAGGTGCAAATTTTGGTATCGGAAGAATTCACTTAGCACAGATGTAATATACGTAAAGTTAAGCTAATTTAGCCCGGTAGCCATCCCCCACCCCCTGGGGATTAGGTAGGGGGGGCATTCGAAGGTACTCGCCGCCGCGCTTCAGAAAAAAAATCATATATATAAGCTTCTATTTACCTAACACCTCAAGTGTGGTATCATTTATGATAAATCAGGCATGAGGAATTCAATTTTGAGTACAATTTTATATTTAATGTAAAGATTATTAGTAAAAAAGGGAAAATATTGACGAAAATATTAAAATCGGATCGCATTTTTTTTTTATTTTAACTGATTTATTTTACCAGAATACCTGTATTTTGTGCAACAAAAAATATTATCTTAAAGAATATTTATCTAGCTTTTAAAAAATATATACTTTGTTATATATAGCTGTCATACATCTATCTGAAAAAAAATCGAACATGACACGCGGCGGTGCCTAGGAACTAATCCAACCGTCTCGTCTCACATAATTTGTTGCTAGTATTAAGTTGTTTTTTAATTCAAAATATATAGAATACATACTTTACTTAATTATAGACTGTCGCCTATGGTCTAATGTATCAATAGTAGTATTTTTATATTTATATTAGTTCATTTTTTCATAACACTTTCCACCACATTGTCAAAATTCGGTACATTTTAATAATTTTCTTAGACAGTTACACCTAACACTGCACCGTGACTTGCACTTGCAACGAATCCGTTCACAACTAGCGGTAGCAGCCACTGGTGCAGTAGTCCACTTCGATTTCCAATTATTTAGTTCAATTTCCTATCCCCAATCCGCCGGACTGGAACGATTTTTAATCAGCCCCATACGTGCACCCCATGGTAAACAGCTCGAAGAAGATTTTTTTTAATAGCCTATATAGTGTCCCATTGTCGGGCAAAGGCCTCCCCTTCATGCTTCCGCGATTCACGATCCAAGGCAGCTTGCTGCCATCCACTCATGTAGCTTTCAATATCGTCCCTCCATCTTTTCCTCGGCCTTTTCCTACGCCGGCGTCCTTCTGGAACCTATAACGTCGCCTTTCTTGACCGTCTTTCCGGTCTTATACGACAAACATGTCCGGGCCACTCCCACTTCGGTTTTGCCGTTTTGACACCCACATCGACAATTTCGGTCCTGGAGCGCAGTTCAGTGTCTCGTAGAAGATGCTGCCAAAAAATCTCTGGCTGTCTGTATTTTTTTAGAGAACAACTCTCTTCTGCACTCGTTTAGCGATGTGCACTGACTGGACCTAAAATGAAAATCAGGTAAATAGGTATTGCAGTATTATTTTGGTCAAAATAAAATACAGCTATATATAATATACCTGTCATTTATAACATCGTAGATACAATTTTATTTTGTGCTCATTTATCAATTTAATGATACATCGTTATGACAATAATTTAAATAATTTGGATAGAGTTTTCTACGTCTCTGTTAGCGAGTATATTAATTTACTAGTTGCTGATGGTAAAGTATTCCATGCTTCGTCAGCAACATACACCATTATTCTCGTATCAGCATTCAGCTTCTTTGTCGTTACATGGGTCGATGTTATTTTTTCAACGATCGCTGCAGCTAAGAACAGCGTGTGACTTCTTAGCAGCGCTTATTAAGCATGGAATATTTTTTCATCAGCAACTAGTGAATTTAATATGCTCACTGACAGAGACGTCGAAAACTCTAACCAAATTATTTATAAAAATGACATAACGATACTCTACCCAAATTATTTAAAAATTTACGATGTATGATGTATGATAAATGAGCACAAAATAAAATTGTATCTACGTGGGTTATATTATAAATGACATGTATATATAGCTGTATTTTATTTTGACCAAAATAATACTGCATTACATATTTACCTGATTTTCATTTCAGGTCCAGTCAGTGCACATCGCTAAACGAGTGCAGGAGGGAGCTGTTCTCTAAAAAAAGACCGACAGCCAGAGAATTTTCGGCAGCATCTTCTAAGAACTGTTTACCATGGGGTGCACGTATGGGGCAGATTCAAAATCGTTCCAGTCCGGCGGATTAGGGATAGGAAATTGAACTAAACAATTGGAAGCCGAAGTGGACTACTGCACCAGTGGCTGCTACCGCTTGTCGTGAACAACTGATTCGGTGCAAGTGCAAGTCACGGTGCAGTGTTAGGTGCAACTGTATAAAAAAACTATTAAAATGTACCGAATTATGACAATGAGGTGGAAAATGTTATGAAAAAATGAACTAATATAAATATAAAAATACTCCTATTGATACATTAGACCATAAGCGACAGTCTATAATTAAGTAAAGAATGTATTCTATACATTTTAAATTAAAAAACACTTAATACTTGCAACAAATTATGTGATACGAGACGGTCGGATTAGTTCCTAGGCACCGCCGCGTGCCATGATCGATTTTTTTTCAGATAGATGTATGACAGCTATATATAACAAAGTATATATTTTTTAAAAGCTAGATAAATATTCTTTAAGATAATATTTTTTGTTGCACAAAATACAGGTATTCTGGTAAAATAAATCAGTTAAAATAAAAAAAAATGCGATCCGATTTTAATATTTTCGTCAATATTTTCCCTTTTTTACTAATAATCTTTACATTAAAAATAAAATTGTACTCAAAATTGAATTCCTCATGCCTGATTTATCATAAAATGATACCACACTTGAGGTGTTAGGTAAATAGAAGCTGATATGATTTTTTTTCTGAAGTGCGGCGGCGAGTAACTTCGAATGCCCCCCCTACCTACCCCCCAGGGGGTGGGGGATGGCTACCGGGCTAAATTAGCTTAACTTTACGTATATTACATCTGTGCCAAGTGAATTCTTCCGATACCAAAATTTGCACCTTATGACACTACTTCCTGCACTATATGTCCAGATGTGGACTTCCTGTAACTGATATGACTATGACTGTATAGCGTCGCAAATCCAAAATATATAGGTAGATTTGACTCTCACTCGAGGCGCCATGTATTTCGCACTTTGCCAAAAAAAACTTGTTTATACAAATTTTATTTAAAGTGATCGAAAAAAATCCGAATCCGGTGAAATTAATTTTCAGTGAAACGTTCATTTTGCAAGCGTAATTGCGTTTTAAATTACCTTGTTTGCGCAGATTGCCTGTAATAACCCGGCTAATTACATTATGCTTATTATAACTGCTATTTTGTTAAAACACGTTTAATTACATACCTTAAATATTAAAAATGTAAAAGTTAATAATATCCGTAAATGCATTTTACTAAGTTACTAGCGGAAGCCCGCTACTTCGTTCGCGTAGACTTTGTGAAAATGCTCATCAGGCAGAACAACTTTTGCTAAGGCGTCATTTTTATATTTCTTATAGTTAAGCTGGACCATTAGTTCTGCATCAAGTGATCCATTTTCCAAAATCAATTATACCCTGTATGTTGTCTAGGCTTAACAAGCATAACTATATAACAAAAAAGTTTTCAAGTATTTTTTTTTTAAAATTGGTTTGTAGGTCTTAGAGTAATCGGGGAACATACATGAAAAAACATTCCTATACACATTCGAATTGACATCCTCTATTTTTGATATCGATTAAAAACTAACCTTTGATTTTCAATTATATGCTTAATTAATTTTGAAACATTAAGAGACTGGAATTAAATTAAAGAGGTTTTTTAAATATTGTACGTTTTAGATAAAATATTGGCATGCAAAATATTTTTTTAAAACTAAAACCCGACTTTGTGCCCAAACTACCCGATTTTGATAAAATTTCCATGGGACTACTCGACAAGTATACCCCTTCAAACAACAAAGAATTTTCGAAATCGGCCCTTTTTGAAAGTCGCTTAAAAAGAATACTAAGAGGCTTATTTTTCCAAAAAAAATACTATAAAGCCTCAACTTCTTTAAATTCCTTTAAAGCTAGGGTCAAAAACTTTTACGAAGACTCCTGACCTGGATTGAGTTGTATGTATGTATTGTGTACTTATTTATTATTTATTTATATTATATTTATATATTTATGTATATGTTTTATTTATTTATTTATGTTTGTACACATATACAAGGTTTTCGTTTGTATTTTAGCTTGTAAGTATTGTACAGTGTCCCATCCTAATTTAATAGCATTCTCTCCTCTAGCGTTGGGTTGACTGGAAGAGATCCCTTAAAGGGATAAGTCCGCCTTTGCATTGTTATCTACTGTATTTTTGTAGTGTCCTTTTTGTACAATAAAGAATTTACAAACAACAAACAAACAAATACTAATTCATGCGCAACACGCGCTCAAAGCTAAAAATAAACGAATCCTGCAAAAAAATTCATTGCGAAATATCTCAATTCAATCGTAAATGCTCAATTGTTCGTTTCCCCACGAGTTACTGCGATATGGTTGCTATTGTTTCCGGCTCCGGCTCAGTTGAACCCGTGTCGAAGTAACAAAAGCCTGGAAAATAAGGCACATATCCCACGTATGAATCTTTATTGTTTCCTTTCGGATCATTTTTGCAATTAGTTTTTTCAAGTTAACTTTGCGAGTGTATTTTTGGTAAAGCGACGTATGATTTGGCCGGTTTTTTAGTCTCTACTGCAGGAGCACTCCCTCTCTGTACTTTAGAGATATACTTGGAAAGAGCAGCCAGAGGATTTGGCCTATACTCTCCATGCTGGCCAGACGGATTGAAGCGAGTTCATAGATGTTTAAAAGCTTCGTTTACCTTGTAATTCCTAAGACGCCTTCTATGACATCCACAAGAAGACTTGTAGTGGTCCTATTCTACTCTGCCGGATACCAAACGGCAAAAGTTCTAAATCGAAAATCCGTTCAATAGTTTTTGAACAGACTTTTTTGGGGCACACAATGTTTGACTTATCAAGTTCTATTCTAGCTAAATCAATTGTAAATAACCTGAGATAATGACATTATGAAAAGCGTTACTTTCTCTCTTTTGCTTTGGAGAAGAACTTTTTGATTTTTAACTTTATGACGACTCGTTGAGTCTGAAATTAGTATAACCAGCAGTCCTAGTTATGTGTAAACAACGTGTATTGAAAAAGAGGTATTAACCCGAAAAGGAGTAAACGTACAAATCGATGTAAACAACTTTTACTATGGGACCATTACTGGAACCTAACTAACATACTAAATTGCCTTTTCGTTACATGTAATATAATTTATGAAAAACAAGTCTACCAAGAAAGAAAGTGTGATAAAGATATGCCAATAAATATTTAAAAAAATTAAAACTGAAATTTTGATAAAAATATGTTGAACTACTATCATCTACAGTTTATTGCCATGATTTGTGTAATAAAATAGTTGTTAAAAAGTGGTATTTTCCTTTTATGCTGGTCTAAATAAAAGAAAAGACTTAAAATGTACCCGCTGTTTCTGATTCCGCGCAGATCTTAGAAGCTTATAGGAATGGGCGAAAATATGAATCACATTATTAGGCTATGTGGTCAGCAACCCATCACTATTTTGTTCCTTTTTCCACCTCGCCCACCATCAAGCTAAAAGTAGGTAGTCTTTGTTTCTTGAATGCTCTCTCTGCCCATAAGAGATAAAGATGTGATATTATGTATAAACGTATTATATATAGCTTCAATTTCTACAAATTAATTCGTGTAAAACATAATTAGGTTACATTTTCTATGCTAAAATAATTTAATTACTGTTTAAAAGTGTTAAATTTCAACTTAAAAGTTTAATCAAGAGTTCACTTGGCATTAAGTAAACCAATTTGTAGTTGATACAAAAAAGCTACGAAAATAATACTATTACAGTGTTGTTCTGAGCAAAGTTTAAAACTTTTAAAGCACATGAAATCTTTTCAACACAAAATATTGAACATTTTAATTTAAACTTTCGTAAGCTAACGAAAGCGAGTCTGATTTAGTTTTCTTGTGAAAACTTTCCAAGGCAATCAAGTATTTAAAATTAAAATTTTAATATCAATTTTGTCGATTTGTCTTTACTAAACGTCAGTCAGTTTTTTTTTTATAGCTTATTATTCGACTTCAAGAGAAGGGAAATGTTGAGACTTCGTCGCCATCTTTTTTTTTATGTTCACTGATTATTTAAAGACAGTGGACCGGTTTGGAAAATACTTTTTTATTTAAAAGGATAATAAATTATAATATACTTGCGAGGTAGTCTCATGGAAATTTTATCAAAATTGGTTGTGTAGTTTTGAGCTGAACTCGGTTTTTAGTTTTTTAAAAATATTCCAATTTTCATAAATCTTATACCTTTAAACGAGCAATTCTTGTATATTTATATATTTATACATTTCTGTGATCTCGAAAACGGCTCTAACGATTTCGCAGAAAATTGGTATATGGGGGTTTTTGGGGGTGAACAATCGTAGTCTTATGTTTGGGAAAACGCGTGTTTTCGAGTTTTCATGAGTTTTTCTTTCCACGCAGAATATGGTCGCTAATTTCGCCGCGCCGGCCGCTATCCGTTTTGGCTCAGCAGTTTAGGATGCGGACCATTAGAAAGTGTGTTACGGGTTCGAATCCCACTCGGTGACTTACTTTTGTTTTTTTTATGTTCAAGTTTATATGTGATTTTCTATTTTGTGTTGTTTTTAGACAAGTTTAAAAAAATTTAGTTAATGTTTGAGATGTGACCGAGCAAAGCTCGGTCGCCCAGGTACTGATATCTATAAAAAACGTATATAACGAACTTTACATACAAAAAAGTATAGTAATTTTTTTTATTTCTGTCTCTATTAAAAGGTTGAACATTTATATCTAATATCAAGTGATACATTTTAAAAGTATGTACATTGTAAGCCGTATATGGCTACATCAGTTTTATCAACGTTTATCTTGTTGAACGTTTTAGTTTTTGTTTGCTTTTATTCATGATCTAAAAGTATAAAAATGTTTTGTGTAAAGTAAAAGTTACCAGCGCTTTTCAAAACAAAACATATAGCTTGATATAGTATACTTTAGATTAGTTCCGTATATTTCGTGGAGCGTTATCCCCGACCCTAATAAATAACTCCATGGAAATGTGACCCATGAATTCTTATAACAAAATATCTAAACGTGCCTATGATTCCAAACGTGATACGCTGTTCAAATATTTGTGTATGCTTTGGTTTATTATTATCACATTGATTATTAGGGTTCCATGCCAAGAATGAATAAGTTTCTGAAAAAAAAAATCATTTTTGGGCAAGTTTTTATTGTGAGGCCATAGAACTTACTAAGACAAATGAAATAAGCCTAAACTCGATGGAGTTGTGTCGTTTTATTACTGAGTTCCATCGACCACCTTCCATTTTCGTGATCAGACCCTACGCATCGTCTACCATAAAGCGCTCGTCAAGACAAATCAAACGAGTAATACGCAATGAGGTTATGTAGTTTTATAACTGAGTTTCGTCAAATATTTTCCGGCTGCATCATTAGAACAGCTCATAATATTGCATTGTCATCTGAATTACACAAGTGTACAAAAATTTAGCTGAATCGGTTAAGGATAACTAGTTGAAAGTTGAGATGCAAGATTTGACCTAAACAAACATTCATATATACATACATACATACATACATACATACATACATACATATACATTGCAAGTTCATGAAAAGCCTTCGCCTTTCTGTTACCGTTTTAGCAACATTATTTAAAACAGAATAAAATAAATATTTGAGCCCCCTGAATACAACAAACGTGATTTTTCAGATATATACGGAACCCTTCCTGCGCGTGTCATGGCCTTCTTACGATCCTAGGCTTTGCCTGTTGTCGTCCAATGTTTTTAAGAAATTATTCGCGAAACTAAAAACTTCATTTTCCAAGAAAAAACGAGAGGTTTTGTCTTTACTCTGACAAATTACTCTCCCACGGGCTTTGAGAATGAAAAAGTGAAGAAAGGGAAAACCTAAAAGATTAACTTTTCAATAGTGAAATGCGAAATGGGAATAAAATTTTATATTCAGATTTCTCTAAACTTTCTTTTTGCTAAACACGTATTTTTTTAGACTTTACACCGTACACAACCGATTTTGATGCAAATTTTATAAGGACCCCTCGATAAATATAACTTTTTAAACAAAAAAGATTTTTTCAAATTGGTTTAGGCGTCTTCGAGTAATCGAGTAACATATAAAATATTTGTATTGATAACCTGCTTTTTTAAAAGTTAGTTTTAAACCGATATTAAATAAGCGGCCAAGTGCAAGTCGGACTCGCTTCACGAAGGGTTCCGTAGTAGTATTTTTTTTAAAATTTTTCTGTTTGAGTTGATTGAATGAAAGGTAAATTGCAGTTTATGACATATTAAAAAAGAACTTCTTACTAGATCTTGTTCAAACCAATTTTCGCTGGTAGTTTTCATGGTAATGAACATCATATATTTTTTTTAGTTTTATCATTCTTTTATTTTAGAAGTTACGGGGGGGGGGAGACACTTTTTTCCACTTTGGAAGTGTCTCTCGCGCAAAGTATTCGGTTTAGAATAAAATGATATTAGAAACCTCAATATCATTTCTGAAGACCTATCCATAGATACCCCACACGTATGGGTTTGATGATTCTATTTTTGTGTCAAAACCTTAATGCGGTTCACATAATACATCTTCTTACCAAGTTTCAACAATATGGGTCTTATAGTTTCGGAAAAAAGTGGCTGTGACATACGGACGGACAGACAGACAGACATGACGAATCTATAAGGGTTCCGTTTTTGCCATTTGGCTACGGAACCCTATCAAGGTATTGCTGAGAGTAGGTTTTCGTTTTATCATACCACATTTAAGGCGTGTGACAGACTTGTTACTTTAAAAAAATATATAATATACATCCTAAATTTGAAATAAATACTTACGTGCAATACTAGCTCTTTAAATAATAAAATACTTTTTTCAGGCTTTATTAGCCCTAACTTCAACGATAACAATATTTTACTAAACTTCGGTACAGTTTACAGCACATCAATCTACTCAAATTTACCTTAAATCGTCACTTTTACTGCTTCGTTAAGGTTGACTAGACTATCTTACAAATCTACAGCCCAATTTCATGTTAATTTAAGAAGAATCTTTTTTTATATCCGCCGTAAGTGCTTGGAAAAATTCACTGGTGCAAGAAACCTGTCTGAAATTCTTTACGGCTGCTATAACAATTTAGGATAATTCAGGAATTTTGCAGACGTGAAAAGAATGTGGGAGAAATGTTTTATATTCCGCAGAGAGTGAGCTGACTCGGTAGAAACGTTGTATTGTTATATTATTGATTTATATATGTCGCAGTTGGATTGAATAATCCGCTGTTATTCAAAAACTCTAGCTGTTTGGCATTACAGCTCGGTTTTGTAATATAGCTGAAAATCATTCAGCTAGATCGTCCAATGTGTTACGTTTAACAAACTGGCTTACGTAAGATTGTAGACCGATTAGTTCGGAATTCTGCCACTAGTGGCTTGTGAAGTGTCAGTGTCATAACAACAAATATGGCCTCCCATAAAGTAAATTCTTCGCTGCGTTCCGGGACTAAGCTGTTTTTATCGAGAGACATCGGGGGCATCGTTTGTGATTTCGGAGTGCAAAAGATTGAAAAGAATAAAGCAGACCTTTAGCTTGGATCCCATATTGTTATTTCGACGCCCGCCTTCTGGCAAGATGGAAAATTCACATGGATCAATTGGCCGTAAGAAATCGCTGCGCCATTGAGTTGTCGGGCTTACAAAAATTCTATATTTCTAATCCAATTGCATCGAGCTGATTATCATTCTTCATTGGTGTTTTATGATGTTGGAGACTGAATTACTTAGTTAGGAGTTGAATTGAGGTTTTTTTTCAATCCAACGAGTAACACTATTGTCTCCTCATATATTATTTCGTTTGGTAACACAGTTTTATTTAATAATGGTAACCCTGTATGCTATCTCAACGCTAGCTGTTTTGTTAAACGTAATTACGTAGCTCATTGACAATCGATCTAAAATATTTTCAGTTGTTTTACAAAACCGAGCTGTATTGCCAAACAGCTAGAGTTTTTGAATAACAACGGATTATACAATTCAACTGCGACATATAGAACGTGAAATTTCCTTTGTTATTTTGTATTTCGAAAATTTCAAATTAAAAAAAAAGACGTGTGGCACTCGGGGACTGCCGCGGTAAAGCTATTGCAAACAAGGAAGGAAGGCAACGTCGCAAACGGACGACGGAGACAAAGCGGCAACCTACATGGTACGCGGAGTGGAGGGAGAGCGTGAGGTTTTTTCGTTACGGAATTTCTGGATTCGGTCCCCGCGCTCAAGGCCCGCGAGAGAAGCTATGCAATAGCTTAAATATATATTAGTACAATATTCAGTGATCTTATTATTGAGACATGTTGACTGTTGCGTCTCGTTCTCATTATGTCAAATATTGGAATGAGAGATAAGGTCAACACATATTTTAAATCAAATAGGTTTAGCAACGTACTTTTTTATGAGTAAGGAAGTTATAGTAAAAATATAGGTACTCACTAGGAACCATGAAGTTCGACGGTAAAATTACTCACATACATGGAATTGTATGTACTTCGTCTCACATGTATGCAAATATGTAATTTGATTATGTCAAATCAGACACCTTTTCTAAACGATAAAACAAAAAAATTCTATGGGATTTGTATAAAATACGAAAGCGTCACGTCATGCTTTTTTGAAGTCAAATAGCACTTAATATCAGTTTTTCTGCATCAAGAGTGAGTCTCTTAAAAGTAAGACATGTTGTTTATAACTGCCTCCGTATGGTCCAGTGATCAAGGCACTTGCCTTATGACCTGGAAGGTCGTGGGTTCGAAGCACACTTTGGCCTTATGACCTGGAAGGTCGTGAGTTCGAAGCATACTTTGTAATAAAAAGTTGTTTCCAGTCTGGTTAGAATATCACAGGCTTGAATTACTATAAATTGTGGGTCCCGATATCCATCTACCATTTTCTCAAACCTATCCAAGGTTTGGCTATGGTCTATTTTGGGTTGCGGAGGTCAGACGGCAATCGCTCTGTGTATAAATAAATAACGTGGTCAAATCACCTAGGTTAGATAGCGGACACCGGGCTCTAAAGCGTTACCACTGAGAACCTACAGTTTATACGTGCCTTCCGAAACACGGAATTATCTTTCTTTTCAGACAATCATGTGATTCAAACCTGCAATATCCTAACCAAAATAAATAATAAATAAATATATAGGGACAAATTACACTAATTGAGTTAGCCCCAAAGTAAGTTCGAGACTTGTGTTATGGGATACTAACTCAACGATACTATATTTTATAACAAATACATATATAGATAAACACCCAAGACCCAGGACAATTTGAAAAAGGCCATTTTCCAACTTGCCCTGACCAGGAATCGAACCCGGGACCTCTGGGTGGCGGACTAGCATGGTGACCACTACGCCACGGAGGTCGTCAAACAGAATGAAAACAACTGTTCACTAAGTATGCTTTCCAGTGGGATTCGAATCCATGACCTCCGGATCACAAGGCGGCCGCCTTGACCACTGGACCACGGAGGCTGTCAAAATTTATTTATTTTAGGGACTTATCATTTGTTATTCTTACTTATATGAAGGAAACATTATTAGACTTGGAGGGCGACATAGAAAATCTTACTAAGAACTTGTATAAACTAATAATTAATGCTAAATTCTGCAATAACAGGTTGTTGTGCTATTAATTAATTCTTCGCCTTTTAAGACAACACAACATTCCCAGAAATGAGAGGAACAATATCTCATACATATTTCTAGCTCTGGTATTATATTTTCTTTATTTGTTTGATATTTGGCTCTGTTTACTTAAATATTCTTTTGTTTATTGGTTTTTTCGGGTGTCTTAGTGGCCATTATCAGACTTTTCAGACGGCCTAAAGGCATCTGACATAGCTTGCCGACTGCTATACAATGATGACAGCTGAGACCATCAGCTTATTCGTGTCTCCCGGAGCACAAAGGAACTCGAGAAAATTTTCATGCCACTTATTGTGGTCACCCATCCAAGTGCGGACCACGCCCGCTGAACCACTGAGCTCCTGTATCTCCTTAAGGGATAAAGATGTGAAAGTGGATTTATACAATGATCCATAGAGTAAGTCTCAAATGGTCTTAAACGCAAATAGTCTATGTAGCAATTCGTCTAAAACGCTCATATCTAAATCGCATGTCGTCATAATAGGAAGACTATAAGTGGTCTAAAGATTAATCTCGTCCAAAAATCGTCTTGTCTAATAGATATATCTATAGAAAAGAGAGTCTACATTTCTATTTAATTCTTTTGTATCGCAATAAAAGACTATTCATTACGCATGAACTCATCAGCTCATCACATATTTAATTATCTTCGAAACAATAACAAAGCTTTCACAAGACGTGTAAATTCTTCATGCAACGTTTTCCCTATTGCAAATCGAACGTCGAAGTAATTTTGTATGTAAATATTTGATTCGCGTCGGAGCTCCTACACTCACTTCACACTCGATACATGTACAAAATACGCTGTAAAAGCGAATTCGCGTTCGCGTACAGCATGATATTGTTCACACGCGACCGATAAAGTGTTTATTTTGTAGGGTTCGTTCTATGAGAGTCAATAGTTTTAGGTTTTCGTATCAAAGGGTGCCAACGGGACCCTATTACTGAGACGCTGTCTGTCTGTATGTACGTTTTAACAAAGAAAGAACAGTAAAATGTCCATTTGTACACCGTGTTTTTTTTGGTTAAATAGCAGCAACCTTGTTTGGTCTAACTTTGCTTTATTTAAAAAAATACTAAATTTGTAATAAATTGAAAATAAAAAGAACATAAATACTTATTTTGGAGCTTATGTTGTTGTTTTGATTTGAATATCAAATATTGAAGCTTCGTCACGAATCTATGTCCCTATTATTTTCCCCCAGTATATTTTTACGACACCAAACGGTGTCATAAATATAAATCCACAATTTTATGAACACACAAATCATGGAAATGGATTTCAGAAAATAAACGATAGACCTTATGCTATTTTTATTACTTTTATAGTATTTGCCATTTAATTTTCGTCGTTATTACACCCACACACTGTCACGTCTTTATTTTCGACGAGATAGACTGAACCTAGGGCCGACACAAAATAATTTTGCCACTTTTTTTATTTTTCCCTTTTTTATTAGGTAATATTTCACAAGAGTCGATAGAATAAACGTTAATGTCACTATAGAGAAAAACCAGAGATTAACCTTGTTTACTAAATCATTGTAAACACTACAACATCTATTCTTGTTTGAGTTGTACAGTCTCGTATTTGTTTTTACGTTCAATATTATACATTATTGTATCTCCTTTTGGAGTACAATATTACTATTGTTATATTACATAGAATACACGCTATTTATTTTAGGTTCATTTGAGTATTATATATTTAGTGGGGTTCCAAACAATCTTTTTCTTTTGGAAAAACATAATAAACGTTAATGTAGATATTTAAGTGCGTGTTTAATTCAAACGTGTTTAAATTAAACATTTAATTTAGCATAATTAATGGGATATAATCAGATTCATTAAAATTCAAAACCAATCCGTTACGCGCCTTGGCACGAAGCTCCGTACATAAATACCTATTTGAATTCCGTTCTTCAGAGTTGCAAATTTTATATGACCCCTTTGTGGTATTTAATACGCAAACGAACGTAAGAATTGCAACCTTCATTTGCATGTAGGTAACTTAAAATTAGCGCTGTTTTTATTTTTGCGAGTTTACAAAACTTTACATCTTATACCTTTAAACGAGCAATTCTTGTATGTATATATATATGTATATATATTTATTTATAAATTTCTGTGATGTCGAAAACGGCTCTAACAATTTCGCTGAAAATTTGTATATGGGGGTTTTCGGGGGTAAACTATCGATTTAGATTAGTTTTATGTTTGGGAAAAAGCGTGTTTTCGAGTTTTCATGCGTTTTCTTTCCACGCAGAATATGGTCGCTAATTTCGGCGCGCCGGCCGCCATCGGCTTAGCTCAGTGGTTAAGGATGCTGACCGCTAGAAAGAGTGTTACGGGTTCGAATCCCACTCGGTGACTTACTTTTGTTTTTTTTTATGTTCAAGTTTTATATATAATTTTTTATTTTGTACTGTTTTTAGACAAGTTTAGAAAAAAATAATTAATGTTTGAGATGTAACCGAACGAGCAAAGCTCGGTCACCCAGGTACTGATAATATAGGTAGGCACTTACTTGAAAATACCTTGTCTTTTCTTCCACTGAGTACTTATATCATGACGATCTTCGACAGATCGACATCATCACCAAATATGTGACACGCTAATAACAGTGTGCTGCAAGAATTATTATTTTTGATTCGAGTTTACTCGAAAACAAAGAAACTGAGGAAGAGACAGAATTCAACATTAGAACCTGCAGATTCGCACTTTTGTGTCGTCTATATTTTTATTTGGTCTAAGGGTCTGAGATCTTTAGTATGTTTTTGTAAAAAATATGTGCAAAACTGGAACGTATATCTAGTGGTACATAATCGGATTCTCCGAAATTCAAAACGACTTCCCTGAATACAGCGTCATACTATATACCATAGTATCTTGATGGATTTGTATTTCGTTCTTTAGAAGTGTAAATTTTATATGACCCCCTTTGTATGACCCCATTTCTATGGTCCCCTTTGAGCTATTTAATACGCAAACGAACGAAATCGAAGGATTGCGAGCTTCATTTGCATTCAGGTAACTCGATTCTCGCCGGATTTTGAATACATTAGGGTCGTTATTGTTTATCTGAGTTTATGTAACATGCTAAAACAAAGGATTGTTCTTCAGGCATCGTTTATCATTCATTGTTTTGATTATTTTCTTAAATATATTAAAATATTTATATACTTAAAATTATTTACATTATTTAAAAAAAATACTTAAAATATTGAATTATCGGAAGTGATATGTTTTTTTTATTCTGATAATAAAAAAACTACTTTTTAAATCTTTTAAAACCTTTATATGAACGAAATGAGTGCTTCCTTAAATGTTTCTCATGTTTTAAGTCTTTTTTTGTAAGCGAGTATTTATATACAGGTACTCTATTTTATAAATTACTAGCTGAGCCCGTGGAACAAAAACTACCCTATGTCCTTCCCTGGGTATTAAACTATATCCATATCAAATTTCATCTAAATAGGTTCAGTGGTAAAAGCGTAAAGTGGTAGCAAGCAAATATACAAACTCACTTTCGCATATTTTAGTAGGAAGTAGGATTAAGTTAAGTTGGTTTTTAATTAAGATATTATTATGTAAAAAATATGAGTGAAGTTTGGTTAAAAATCCGTTTTCGACAAAAGTAACCAACCGACGGCAACCTACAAGTAGGTTAGGCGAAAACGGATTTTATAATTAGAACCAAGACAATATTTTTAAATCTGTTACCAAAACATTCCATTTTTTTTAAATTAATTTATTTTAAATGATAGCAGCACAGTTTTTGACTGAGCGTCTAAGTTACAAGATTGGCCAAAAATGGTTTTGTCTGTCTCTCAGTCTGAGCAGGTTTAATAATTATATAGATTTGTTGTCAAATCAGATTTTCGAATTTTTTATAAATCGGTATTATGGCGCTAAAAACTTTTAAAAAAAATCCTATAAGTTCCTTAGATGTTTGTAATGTCAGCGATATAACGCGGTTAAAAGGGGTGATTGTGACAGGCTTTTGAATCGTAGGGGAGGCAACGTCGCTGTCACTTTATAACAAGTAAATTGTTCGACAGTTTATTTATTTATTTATTTATTTATAAAAACTTTATTGATCCACAATATACAATTGTTTACAATTGGCGGACTTAACGCTAAAAGCGTTCTCTCCCAGTCAACCATAAGGATAAGCAGAGATATGGTAGCGGCGCAAAAATTACTTAAATAAAACAACACATAGATACCTTGTAAATATACCTACATAGGTACATATACCTACACTTATAACATACATACACATATACATACATATTCATATACATACATAAACATTCATACATTCTATTATACATATACAAACAACGAATGATGATGATGAAACAGAAAATTCTTTATTTTAAAAGAAGAGAGTGTACTTTTCTTTTGAAAGAAAATTTAGTGGAAATGTCCTTAATGTCAACGGGTAAAGCATTCCAGAGCCGTGAAGCTTGTACGGTAAAAGAGTTTTTTATAAAGCTAGTGCGATGTAGAGGAATAGAGAGAAGACGAGTATCGTCAGAACGAAGATGCCGATCGTGAGTGTCAGAAAGAAATTGAAATTTACATTTAAGGTATTGAGGAGAATTTGGATTCGAAAGAATTGAAAAGAGAGTGCAAAGAATTCGCATTTGTCTGCGTTCACGGATAGGAAGCCATTTAAGCTCAGAACGGAAAGATGATATATGATCATATTTGCGAAGGCAGAAAATAAAACGAATACAATTATTAACGAGACGATCAAGCTTATTGAGAAAATTTATATTGAGATCTGGGTAACACACATCAGCGTAATCAATAATGGGTAGAATCAATGTTTGAATTAACAAAATCTTCGTTTTAACTGGCAAGAAGTTTCTTAGACGGTTAAGCTGTTGAAGAGCAACAGTAACCGAACGACTGATTTCGGCTACCTGAGTGACCCAACTAAGTGTGGAATCAATATAGAACCCAAGATCTTTTACAGATTTACTGTAGGGGATTATACAGTTATTAAATGTCACAGGTGCGACAGTGTCAAAATCGATTTGAGGGATCTGCCTCGAACTACCTACAATAATTGCTTGGCACTTAGAAGGGTTAACCTGAATTCCAAATTCATTAGACCAGGATAAAATAGCTGACAAGGCCGAGTTTACACTCGCAACACACGAGTCTAAGTCGTTGACTGACGCTTGAGCATAAATTTGCAGATCGTCCGCATAAAAATGGTAAGAACAGCCAATGGAAGGAGAAAGAAGATTTATAAAAAGAGAGAAAAGTAAAGGTGACAAGATACCTCCTTGAGGTACACCATTAGACAGATTATTCGAGTCCGAAATTACTCGGTCAATACGAACTGCTTGCTTTCGATTACGGAGATACTGAGAAAACCAATCCAAAACTGAAGACGAGAATTGAAGATGTTCGAGAATAGCAAGGAGAATGTCGTGGTCCACCATATTAAAAGCATTAGAAAAGTCAATAAGAACTAAGACGGTGACCAACGTATTCTCCATGCCCAACCGAATATCCTCGGTGACTTTAAGGAGAGCAGTAGTAGTGCTGTGGGCAGGACGAAAACCAGATTGAAAAGGAGTAAGAAGGGAGTTGGAAAAGATATAGGAAGATACTTGGGCGTGAACTACGGCTTCAAGTATTTTGGAAAGAAAAGGGAGTATAGAAATAGGCCTAAAATTATTTAAAACAGAAGGATTCGTGACTTTAGGGAGAGGGATGACAAAGGCTTTTTTCCAAAGGGAAGGGAAGGTTCCAGTAGCTAATGAGAAATTAATAATATGAGTCAGAATTGGGAGAATTATTGTTAATATATTTGTTATCATTTCTCGACTCACATCATCACAACCAACCGCTTTGGATTTAATAGCTAGAATAATATCACGAATATCGTCTTCAGTTGTCGGAGAAAAAGTGAAAGGATCATTTGAAGGTTTGGCCATGGAAGATATTCTAGAAATAGTCGCTAATTTAACAGCAGGATCGAGAGTACTAGTAGCGGAAAAATGATTGTTGAAATCATTAGGAGAAAAGGGAGAGGAATAAGAATTACTAGGATTTTTACCAAGATTAAGAGAGCGTAGAAACTTCCACATATTAGCTGAAGAAGAACCAGACAAATTATCACAGAAGTACTTGCGCTTGGCAGCTCTTACCATCTTATTGCATTGATTTCGCGCTTTCTTGTATGCATCCCAGTTATCGTCACACCTGTCACGTTTGTAAAAGCGAAAGGCTCGATCTCTTCTAGACATGGCCATCCTAACGCCCCTTGTGATCCATGGAGATGGTGGACGCTTCAGTCTTACTGCTTTGATGGGAGCATGAACATCATACAAGGAAATCACGGCTGAATTTAACTTTGTTACTTTATCTTCCAGCGTTGTTGCCTCAAATATAGAAGAGAAATCCAACCTAGCTGCATCACTTAGTAGTTTTTCGTGATTTATGGCGGTCATATTGCGCATCCAAACTGTTGTAGGCGTAGCCTTAGGTGTTTTTAACCTATACGACATATAAATAAGATCATGCCTGGAAAAAGCAGGAGCTGAAAATTGACCGTGCTTAATTACAAGATTAGGAGATGAAGTAACAATCAAATCAAGCCATGTGTCATCAGAATCTGGATTAAAGTGAGTAGGCTCTAAAGGCAAAACAGAGAGGTTGACTGACTTGAGTATATTAAGAAGTTTCTGAGAACGCGAATTGTCGCTACAGACAAGGTCGGTATTGAAATCACCCATGATTACGTGATGCGTGTAATCCGAACAAAGCGAATCAAAAACTGGCTCAATTTGAGCAAAATAATCAACACCGGGAGGACTATATACGACTCCTAGAAGGACTTTAGTTCCGTTGACAGAAACCTCCAGAAATATAAATTCAGCAGCACTTGAATATTCAGGAGGAGAAGTCATTAAGATTTTATATGAGATGTGACTTCGGAGATAAACCGCGACACCTCCGCAGCGCGCACCAGTCCGATCATTGCGGATCAAAATATAACCAGGCAGAGAATATAGCGCTGAAGGCAGACACGGCTTAAGAAAACTCTCCGAAACTAATATTGCATCAAAAGTATTAGTAGAAAAGGTATCCAGTAAGTCAGCGTGGTGAGCTGGTATACTTTGAGCATTCAAGTGGCATACATTGAAGTTAAAAGACGTTCCAGACATAGAATTCACAAGATGAGATTTCAGCGTTTCACTGTCATGAAAAGAATCATTACTTGAATTAAAAGAAGCACAAGAATGAAATGAATCATCATCAGACATCATGCATACAAATATATATAAATATATAAGACTATAAATATAACTTAAATATAAAAATTAATAAAGTTAAATATTGATTTTGATGTCCTGCCGGTTGCCGGAAAAGAAAAAACTAAAATAAAATAAAACGGACATTTAACAGTCTGGTAAAAAGACGGGTGGCCAGAGCTGAAACTAAACGTTACAATCAGAGTTACAATGATATGACTGACAGTCGTGACAGTGACATTCAAGTTAAAGGAACAATGTGGGTTGCATTTGTTTGACTCATTCATTTGTTAACAAAATTCATATCTACCTATTTCTGAAATAATAATATTTTTAATGGCCCACCTTCGTCTCACATTAATTAAAGCAAAGCAAGATAATGAACAGCGTAACACAAGTTGGAAATATAGTACATATCGTAGGTAAAATACTTCATAAACGTCTCAAATCTTCCCTTTGACCTTCCTTCTGGATCTGCCAGTCTGTTCAGATACCCCGGATGAAGTGCCAGCTGTTGCCGCTACGCCTGATGCCACTGGGGCAGCCGAGGGCCCCTCAACTTCAGCTTGGAGCAGGCTACTGAGATCATCCTCAGTAAAGAGACGCCGCAACGATCCAGTATGCAGCTTCACGATGACCACACCATTCGAGGTCCAACACCTATTCATGCCAAACTTCTGACGAGCCTGGACAAACAAGGCTTGCCGCTGTCGAGTAAGGAACTCAGCTACACTATAAGGAGTTCCCTTAAAAGCAGTCTTCTTCCTCCAGACTGCAGCCTTGTCAGAGATGTTGGAGAAACGAATCAAAATAGGCCTACATTTGTTCTCAGTGACCTTCCCAATTCGATGGCACACAGTGAAATCTTCAGGTTTGATGTCACACAGCCCCAGCTTATCGCAAAACAGCTTTGAGACAAACTGACCCAGTCCACTGCCCACATCCTCGGACACACCACTGAGAAGTAGATTTTTCCTCCGATGCCTTGTCTCCATATGGTCTATAGAAGAAGAAAGTGCCACTATCTGCTGGAAGAGGACGCTTACCATCCCATAGATTTGGCTTTTAAATTCCTCATACTGTTCTGCAAGACCAGGCGTTGCACGACTACTTGAAGCTTCAGATTTGGACGCCTTCAGCTGAGACTCGAACTCCCCCATCTTCTTGGACATCAGAGACATCAACGAGCGTTGGCCCTCAAGCACATCCTCAAAATTTGCCATTTCAGTGAATTATAAACAGAATGATAGACTATAGGTTATAGTGAGAGTGATGTATGGCAGGCAGGACAAGTGTAAATATTCCCAGTTATATCATTAATCTAGTGCAGATAATAACTGTGTGGTGCAAACACTTCTAGTACTTAAGAATCAAATTGTTTTCAACACTGTAAGTACTGAAATTACTTAAAAATTAAAATATTAACTCAGGAACTATGTGTTATCTTTTTCACATCTACCGCCGAAAAAAACAGTTAAATTGCTGAAACAAATTATAACAATTATGAATTCATTTATACATGTGCTGTGGTCCTGATCTCCATGGTAACTAGTCACACACTCGGACTATGTGAACTGTGCCTATACATAAGGGCCTAAGCTAAGTTACGCGGGCGCACGCGGCGGTTCAGTCTATCTCTGTCACAAACGCTACGTGTGACAGAGACAGGTGACCCGCGACGGATTCTACTGTCTCTTTCGCATTTAGAGTTTGTGACAGAGATAGACCGAACCCGCCGCGTGCGCGCGGGTAACTTTAGCGAAGGCCCGAATACAATGTGTAAATCTGTAACTTTGCCATATTGTCAGACGTACCGATTTACTGAACAACTTTCCCAAGGAGCAAAGGTCGAAATTCGAATAATCCTCTCCTATCCTACTTCTTACTAATATTATAAATGAAAAGTGAGTTTATTTGTTTGTTTGTCTTCGCGTCTTCACGCACCACTGAACCTATTGAGATGAAAATTTATGTGAATAGTTTGATACCCAGGGGGAAAGACATAGGATAGTTTTCATCCCAAAATTCCCACGGGGAGCAAAGCCCACGGGCACAGCTAGTAAAAAATTAATTTGTTACAAAATTGCTAATCAGCTGATCGAGAATGGGAAGTCTATCTTTTTTCATATGTCGACCTTATTTACAAAGATGTTCAGTATAATCGGTGTAGGTACGTCTGAGTATATGGCAAGGTTACAGATTTACAGCCTGTATATCATCATTCCGCATGGATTTCCGAAACGACCGATTTCCAATAGCTGGTTATTCACACCCTATTTAGACAATTTAGTCAGCATTTTCACGCAATGCCAGAAACACTCCCAGGATCATTACGAGTGTTGTATCTTCCGTTTTATTCTCTCGTAAAAAGAAATAGAGGGATAAGATTAAAGCTGCGGTTGCAGTACCTACTACATCACTTTATGAGATGTTAGGAATAATCTGTTGAGATCGGATTTGTGACAAAAGATTACTGAGAAAATAAGTAAGGATGGTGAGACCTCTCCAAATCGTCAGCGAGGAGAGTGTAGGCCAAGTCCTTTAGCTGCTCTGGCCAAGTATGGCTCTGGTAGAACAGAAAGGGTCGTGCTCCTGCAGTGGAGACAAAAAGACCTGATGATGATGATGAAGTAAGGATGACACCTCTGGGACAGAATAAATATAAGTATTACATTCATAACGGAATCTCCCAATATGCGTCTCCGTCCCCCGTCCCTTCACCTCCCCCCCATTCTCGCCTTTTGAGGCAGCCAGGCGCCCGCAGTCGGCCACTCAAACCCTCCACAAGGCGAGAACATGTGTCTACACCCAGCGGGATCACCTGTCTGGCAGACTGATGACTGATGCAGATAATTAGATCTGGATATGTTCTACTAAATTATGCTGAAAATAGAATTTGTTCCGTAGTAAAAACGGAAACATTAACTTTTCTAACTTACCTCCAGCCAGCGGGATATTTACCAAAGTTTAAATAATTTTAAGACAATATGTGCATATAGGTAATTTAAGTAAAATTATACTTGTTAATAGTTTATATTTTATTTATTTAGTGTAAAAGTTACAAAAATAATTTCCTTATGAGAAAAAGTCCGCTGGCTGGAGGATTCTTTGCAGCTTGATTGTGGCTGAATTAAAGACGTTAAAAGAATGGTTTTTGTTTTAGTGAACATAACAATGACGGATCTAAAAGTTGATACCAATTTAAAGTTCATCGGACATAACTTTGGTAATTATATCACGCTGGCTGGAGGTAAGTTAGAAAAGTTAATATTTCCGTTTTTAATACGGAACAAATTCTATTTTGAGCATAATTTAGTAGAACATATTCAGATCTGATTATCTGCATCAGTCATCAGTCTGCCAGACCGGTGATTCCGCTGGGTGTAGACACAAGGCGAGAACGGGGGACGGGAATGCATATTGCGAGGGATCTTAGGAGATTCCGTTCTGTATGTAGTACTCATTAATTCTGTACCTGTGGACTCTGAAACTGTCGTACTCCTAACTTTTACTGATTGATTAGCAATGATATTTTTTTCTATCATGCGATAGACTTCCACGTCTTGTCAAAAAGCGCCAGATCAGCACACGCACCTTGTTCAATAATAAAAAATAATGTTAAAACATTACTGAAAATATCGTTTGCCATTATTTCAACAGATATTAGCAGCCAGCTTAATGAAGAAATTAATTATCTTTACATTAATCAAACAAAAGCTTCGGCATTATGGACAAGCCAAATTAACCTGAATCATTTATTTGATGAATCGGGGCCGGCTCGTGTGCTTTTCTTACTTCGCTGATTTTTGAATTTATTTGTTCATATATTATACCTTTAAACGAGTAATTCTTGATTATTTATTTATTTATATATTTATAAATTTCTGTGATCTCGAAAACGGCTTTAACGATTTTGCTGAAAATTGGTATATGGGGATTTTAAAAATTTACCAAATGTAAGTGTAAATTAAAAATTACACTTACATTTGGTCCCCGTCTCGGTTTTAGTCCACTGCGTGTTTAGACCAAATAATCAGCGGGACTAAAAGTCTGGAGCATTATAAAGCTGAGATTCGAAAAGACAATGGAAGTTTCGTTATATTTTTGCATCTATGATTCAATAAAATTAAGATAATTAATATAACATTACTTATACTCTGTCCCGTGGCGTGAAAGACAGTTCAGAAATTTTTACCACGTTAGTTAAAAACAAATCCAAATTACAGCCTTAGAGAATAAAGCAGACATTACGCACAACCTCTTGGCCAGATAATTTACAAAAGGGATTTCATAAATAACCTTGCTACTGCTTACTCCAAATGAGATACTCTCACATAAAGGGAGGTAAACGACTAAAATTATGGCGAGATTCCGAACACCTGTCGGGTAAGGCTGTTTAGTGCGTAGAGTGATACGTAACTTAAATCAAATCTTACAAGAATACTTATGTTATAAGCTGTCGAAAATAGCTTAAATAACCGGCCAAGTGCGAATCGGATTCGCGCACTAAGGGTTCCGTACCATTTTCTATAAAAAAAATCGCGTTTGTTGTATGGGAGCCCCCTTTAAATATTTATTTTATTTTGTTTTTAGTATTTGTTGTTATAGCGGCAACAGAAATACATAATTTGTGTAAATTTCAACTGTCTAGCTGTCGCGGTTCTTGAGATACAGCCTGGTGACAGACAGGCGGACAGACGGACAGACAGCTAAGTCTTAGTAATAGGGTCCCGTTTTTACCCTTTGGGTACGGAACCCTAAAAATTAACGGCCTGGCCTTCTAGAGGAGGTACGGAAAAGATAATTAGACCACCTCATATTTGGACGAAATATATTTTATAAGTAGTAACTTTCTACATAGACTATTTGCATTCATGACCATTTGATATTAACTCATACAGACTGCCATAATATAGTTGTTCATCTCACTTCATCATCAACATCATCAGGTCTTTTTTAGTCCCACTGCAAGAGCACGAAATTCGAAATTCAAATGTTATCAGTAATTAGCCTTTACAGGCACTTTTGCACGTCGTTAAGTATAATATTAGGATTCTTTTTAGTTAAAGAAAAGCTACCTATACCAAACGCCGAAATTAACTTATTTCCACAGTACACGACCCTCTCTATACTACCAGAGCCATACATTTTCACAGTACACGACCCTTTCTGTACTACCAAAGCTAAACTTGACCAGAGTAACCAGACGGCTTGGCCTACACTCTCCACGCTCGCCGGGCAGGAGAGGTCTCATTGCTGTTAATAAGCTTTCTTTAGCTTATATTTCTTATCATTTCCTGCCATCTCACTTATGAACCTCGAACATCAAATCTATATCAAATACGAGCTCTTTGAAAATTTAAAACGAACCGCGATATAAAAATAAATATCTAGGTCAATAGTTTAAAATACAGCCTAGCGGCTCTTGGGCAGTTTGCGGCTTATCAAACAATGCTAGCCAGCTATTATTAGCTTGTTCAAATACCAACCAGCAGCCCCAATGCCAATTAACACAATCCCTGCATGAATAGGTAATTTATGCGGTTGGCTGGTATTCCGAGAACCTTTTCCGAAATAAATTCTCCAATCTATCATTCATGTATTTTGATGGACTGGGTTGTATACTAAGTTCATTTGAGTACCTTCTTATTGCACGGCTCATAAGCGGAGAGAATGAGGTAGAGCATTACTCTCAACATTGAAATGTCAAGCATTTTTTTGTTCTTTTCTCTGCATGCCCCGTCTCTATATATTTTCCGTTTATTTTTTAATGTGTCGTTCTGGCACACATTCGGATTACGGAAGATTTCTGAAACGCATGCCATAGGGCACGCATGCGGATAACTGTTTTCACTAGTTGATGTAGCTCGAATTCGGGTTGCGAGAGATTTCCGACGCATGCGGGAAGCCGTTTTTACTAGTGGATATGTAATGTACAGTCGATATACAGCATGTGGGGCATAACCGCATTCGGTGTAACAAACACTGTATCAACTTACAGCTTTTTATTGGTCGTTAACCCACGTGCGGGGGGCCTGAGCATGCTATGTATCGACCGAGTTACCAACCAATGAAAATGAGCCATAAATAACCTAAATATATTTAATACTGGTGTGGTGTATCTCTCTTAGTTAAAATATTTAAAGGCTCATAAAAATCGAATGATATCAATTCAACAACAAACATACATATTATCACGCCTGTTTCCCATGCGGGTAGGCAGAGAATATGGATCTCCACTTGCAACGATCTTTGCAAACCTTTTATACCTAATACCGGCTAAACAATTCTGGCCAACTAAATTTCTATATAAATGCTTATGAATTCTACCCAAATCGTACAGACCTAACATTACGTACCTAGCCTACAATGGGCTACGATTTTATGATTATTAGCTACGACCTAATTCAACTTAGGAATGGTCATCATCTTCATTCATCATTTCAGCCGCATATCGTCGACTGTTGGACACAGGCCTCTCCCAAGAATTTCCAAAATGACAGATCTAGAGCGTCTTGCATCAGACCACCTTGTAGGTGGGTGGCTTCGCTTGCCAGTACGTGGTCGCCATTCGAGAACCTTTTTTGCCCCATCGGCCATCAGTTCGTCGCGCTATGTGTCCCGTCCATTGCCATTTCAACCAGCTAATCCGCTGGACTATGTCAGTGACTTTCGTTCTCCAACGAATTTCCTAATTTCTGTCGATCACGTAGAGAAACATGGTAGGTCTTAAGTTATTAATGGAACCTAATGTCTCTAGTTTAACGTCGTCTATACCGGGTGATCTCATTCCTGCTCTCCAAGATTGAATAGCTCTTTCCTAAACTTCGAGAACACAAACACTTTAGTTATTAAGACCAACGACTTCTACTTTAGTACTAGACGAGACAGTGTTATGATTATAGTTTTATAAGCTTGTTATGTTGTCTTTATAGTATAAGTTTTAATCACTATCGCTTCAGAAGAGAAACACTGTTGCCTCGTTGTATACATTATACATAATTGTATACGTTCTGCTGACACTTTGCATGGCTATTAGCATTTACGTATTTGTGATATTTGACATTATAATCGAGATTTGAAATGTAAATAAGTACTTAATTTAATAACTGTTTTGACAACAAGGTATGCAAAATTTTACACTCGTTTACTTTCGTTTTAAGGCTAGTATTGTTTTGCGAGATAATAATATACTCCATGAAAATCGAAAACATACGTATATGCCATAGCGTCTTTGGCTTTTGCGGTAGACAAAGCCAGAGGTCGCAAAATACAAAAGCCATGCTTAGCTAGATCTAACGACGCATGCGACCGACGCAAACAGTCGTTTGACAGATTTCAATCTGTCACAAACTGTCATAACTACTAAGATTGAAGACGAGAATCAGAAATAGTGCTAATTACTAGGTCATCGCCTTTCGAACGAGTCTTACGTAGATATTACCTCTATATACTTCTGGAATATATAATGGACTACAAGCAGCTGAAACATTGTTTTTTTAATGATAATTCTTTGATTGATAAATATAGTGTAACGTAAATACACGTTATGTTGTATTAAATAAATATTTATCTATATAAAACTTAAAATGTAATAATAATTAACTAACTTAAATAACCTAAATAATATGTATAAAGAATATTTACAACTTAAACTAATTAAATAAAAACCTTAAAACTAAAAACAATAAAATCTTAAACTCAATGGAATTATTCTATTGACTTACGAGTATATTCCTGACTGTACCGGGCCAACTGGTTCTATTGTTTGCGTCGCCGAGCCTGCGCCGGCGACATTGAATGACCGCTGGCCGGCGCGGCCATCTCAGTCTGCGCAAAAGTCACTTAGCGGCGGTCTTTGTGGATAGTTCTAGCAGTGACAGTGATTTGCGATATAGTAAGATTAGATTGAGTAAATCTGCCTGCCTGGTCGGTGATAGACCTTTACCAATATATATATAATCCAAATTGGAATTTTAACCCCGGATTGGGTAAGTGTTGAACTTCATTTCTAATACTTTTAGGAAACGCTGATTATTGTAGTTAATAATGTACATGTCATCAACTTCTACATTATTTGCAGCACACAAATCATGTGTTTTTATTATGCTATGATGATTTTGCATCCCATAGTGGATAGTTATGAATCAATGCTATTTTTATAGTCATTCACCACCATTTTGTTTTGCCTGGAATAATGTACACCGCTTTCCATAACCCGCTCTGATTGCCACACTGCACTGCACCTTCTACATGACAATTTCCCAAGCGCTTAACGCAAGACATCATCATCATCATCACCATCTGACATCATCCTCATCAGTGTCGCTTATCGGAGCTATATTTAGGACTTCGCTTGACCGGTACCATTGTTCTAGGGTCCAAGATTTGGGTTTAGAACCTGCACTACTACGCGGTCCAGCCCCCCGGCCTTACATCACCCGCTCCACGGACGACCTTCCACGCAGCCGACCAGCTGAGCTGCTATCGTCTCACCGCGCCCGGGAAGTACCGCTGCCAAAGCAAATTTGACGGGCCCTACCACGCCCACGACCTTCATTCGTCCTTTTCGTTTCATTTTTAAATAAATTTGTTAGTGGACTCCGCTGGTTTCATTTTAAAACCCGAGAACGCTACAATAGATTAAAATAACCGACCAAGTGCGAATCGGATTCGCGCACTAAGGGTTCGGTACCAATATCTATAAAAAATCGCGTTTGTTGTATGGGAGCCCCCCTTAAATATTTATTTTTAGTATTTGTTATTATAGTGGCAACAGAAATACATAATTTGTTAAAATTTCAACTGTCTAGCTATCGCGGTTCTTGAGATACAGCCTGTTGACAGACAGACGGACAGACCGACGGACAGACAGCGAAGTCTTAGTAATAGGGTCCGGTTTTTACCCTTTGGGTACGGAACCCTAAAAACAACATGATTCTTAACGAAAAGTTATTTTTGTTGTCAAGTCTAGCATTCTAAAGATCGTTGGATGTTTTGCAATCTTATAGTCTAGACGTACAAAAAATTTATGATATTAATATTGCTCCAGTACGCACCAAATACCCGGAGATTTATACATTATTTTTACTCCATTTATTATATAAACGGTATTGCTCGATGGCAGTGGTATCATGGGATTTGAGGATCAACTTTATTTGAAATATGGCGACTGGAGTTATTTTCAGTAGAGATTTTTATCGATATTAATCTTAACATTGATTGACTGGATATAGCGTTTGGATAAATAGTGACGCCATGCATATTATACAAGGTTTTAAACTTTTCCCCAAGGGATACAGAATTGCAAAGAATATATTGGGTTAAACTACATCTGCCGGAAACCACATGGCAACACCGAAAACGCAAGGCATACATACATACTATCACGTCTTTATCCCTAATGGGGCAGACAGAGCATTTTGGGTCTTGCGGTTCTATGCAGAGCCCAGGGCCGCAAGACCCAAAAGCCACTTTTAGTGTCATGGTAGGCGAGAAGATGGAAAAGCAATCAATACAGTGATGGGTTGCTAGCCGCATCGCCTGTTAACATGATTTGCATTTTTGCCCATTCCCTCGATCGGCTTTTACGATCTGCGTGGGAAGAGAAGCAACTGGTACATTCACATTCACAAGTTTTTTTTTTTCTCCCAGACCAGCATGGAACGCAAGGCAACTACTAGTTATTTTAATTTTAATCACCAAGTAAATATTTTTAGTCAACCATAGTATATTTTTTTATTGAAATGAATATCGGAACTGCAATAGTTTTATTTCTACATCACCACACGTAATCCCGGTCGAGTGAGGGTCCAATGGACCGGTCGGAAAACTGTTATTTCAGCCATTGCGTCCTGCATCGCAATCCGGGTCCATTCAGTGACTCCATTTGTATTGGATGGATTTGTTTTCCGTTTTATTTTCTTTCCGAGGTATATTGGTATGATGGAAGTATAATTGTAACAGCTGGTGGACGAGAGAGAGCTTGGTGACATGCAGATGGACAGATAGACAGCGGAGTTTTTGTAGATAATGGGGTCCCGTTTTTTACTTTGGGTACGAAACCCTAAACAACTCAGGCTTCACAGCATTATAGCTGAGTTAAACAAGTACGCATATTTATGTAGAGGTAAATCTTCTATTTTGGTTAAGTATACGAAAATAACAAACATTAAAAAGCAATCATGATGGTGCTTACAAAGCATAGCTGTAAAGGTGAACTTGTCGCAAGCAATCTATTCCAGTAAACCTCAGATATTAAGGTTACGTGACGAAAACCTTAACGACTAATGTCACCCTTGGGTTAAGGTTAAGTGTAGTATTAACTTATATTTCTGAAAAACGAAAACAAATCAATTGTCAATATAAATACTAGAGCAGCTAATCAAGTTTGGTATAATGGGTATTTTTTCGTAAATATTTCGCAAAATAGAGGTATTTGTTGTAGAATACATTGAACTGGAAAATATTAATTATAATCATTTGAAAACTCAGTTAAAGGCTTACTAACTATCCAGCATATGATTTATTTTGAGGATTCTTTCGCATTATGCTCATATTTCATTCATATTTCTTAAATATTTACTTCTCACTCTACCCCAGTGGTTCCCAAACTTATTTTGTCTACTGCCCACTTTGAGAATAAATATTTTTTTAGCGCCCCCATTTTTTCACCTATTTAAAAACCAGCCAACTGATACAGGAATGCACAATTCGGGTTATTTAACAAAAACTTGTTTAAACATGATAGATATCTACGAGTACTAATAACTATTAAAATGCGAAAGTGTGTCTGTTGCCTTTTTGTTTTTTTGTGTCTACTTTTATAACGAAACGGAGCGACCGATTGACATGATTTTCATTTTTTCTATATTCAATAAAATAGGACAGATATATGAACTACGCGGAGAGAAATATAGAACCGAGTTTGAGCAATCTTTTAATTCATATTAGTTGATGTTCACAAGTTGTTGTTGAGAGTCGAGAGCTCTTGCAGTCGTTGTTTAAGAGGCCTCCTAGCTAAATAAAGCTCCTAGCAAAAAAAAAAAAAACATTTTCTTTCTGGGTCTCTTACCGCCCCCCTTGAGACCTGCAGCGCCCACAATCAGCAGCCAGAGGACTTTGGCATACCCTCTCCTCTGGCTAGACGGGTTGGAAAGGTCTCATTGATGTTTATAAGCTTTGTTTAATTCGTATTTCCTAAGTAGCTTTCTAAGACATCCACTGGAGGACTTGGAGTGGCCCTATTCTACTCAGCCGGAAAAAACACGGCTAGATAAGATATCTTATATATCGTAAACACTGAAATAACGATGATATATGTAGCGTAACACTAAAATAACAAGAGTTGTAAATAACGTAGCCTCACCTATATGAAACACAACAACTCTCCCTGATAAGGGTTTCCTTAAGTCCATGATAAATACCAAAACATGTCACAGGGCCGACACGGGTTCTCGTTATGTCAAAACGAAGATAAATACCTACTTTTACAAAATTTAGGGGTGGTACCTTTGAAAGTCAAGGGTTTTTTCAATTTGCCCGGCTTATAAAGTTATGGTATAAAAATGTAGAATTAATATCTAAGTAGGTGTATTCTTTAAGAATCTATCTATATACGGTAGGAACTTTCGTTTTATAGTTTTTCGTTTCATAGTTTTTCGTTTCGTAGTATACATACCTTTCCTTCGCTCGGTTCCGCCTCTGCATCGCAACGGATTTTAATGCGGTTTTCATTAAAAGATAGAGTGATTTAAGAGAAACCTTTACATGTATCAAACCATATCGCCAAACAAAATGTGCTTTAAAATATATACTTTTATATATTTTAAAGCACATTTGGTTTGGAAAAAATATTTCAATGACATTCAATTCAACTAGAAGAACTATAACATTTAGAAGTACATTTTTACGTCTTTTAATGACGGACGGCAAGGTCCCGTTTTTAATCTTTGGATGCGAAACCCTATAAACTTACAATTAAAAAACGTCTTTCCCTAAATAGGCTATTTTACAAACATGAAAAAAAATTTGATCAAAAAATACTACTGAAAAGATATTTTATTAAAACCGTAAGAAAATTTTATTGATTAGGTATTATTAATTTTAAAACATTTTAAAAGAATTTTTTTATTGTTACAGATTAAACAATGTCTCTCTCAGAGTTCCGGCGGAAGAAGCTTCTCTACGTGTTCAACGTTTTTTTCGGTAAATTAATTTGTCTTTGTCCTGTACGCCTTTGTTGTCTTTGTGGACTTGTTAAAAATGTCCTCCGTTTTTCAGACGTCAATCAGAGCGGAACGATAGAAAGGAAAGACTTTGAACTCGCGATAGAGGTAAGGAACACTATATTTCTCTTTGGATCTTTTGAATTGAAAGTTTAGGTTTGAAAAAGAGTACGATTTATAGTATTAATTTTGTACATCGTATAGCAACAACATCAAATGAAATCGTTGAAGTTACATTATAATTACTGATGATGCATTAGCTATATATTTATTTCATTTTGCTAATTAACTTGAGAAAGCCAAAAAACTTTTATAAGATTAATACAGTACCTATGATGAATTTAAGATACTAGCTGTCAGTATTTGCATTTCATAGGGGGATATTACATTGTCAAATATCTCTGATCATTTAAATGATCATATATTTCATCCAATATAATATCAAGGAGAAAATGAATCATATGTCTATATTACATTATCCAATATCATTGACTATGAGTCAATGATATGATCTATGATCCAAGATAAATGATAGTGCCCCATACAGACACATAAAATTATTCTGTGACGTGTGCGTTGCACTATTGCAATCAGAACGTTCTATTTTTCTCCTACAAAAAATCGGTCACCGATCTCCGGATGTGAGCGGGCAGCCTTACTAATCTTTTTCGTCTGCCTTATTTATCCATATCTAACTATTTATGTTGGGTTGGCACAGTATATTAGGTACTTACAAACTTATTCAATGAAAACTAAAAAGATTATTCTTAAGTTGTTTTTTGGCGAATTTTTTTTTGTCTATGCTAGAATATAATTTATTCTGTACAGAAAATCTGCAGTCTGCGAGGATGGAAGCCTGGTGACGCCAAGCACACGGAAACTCATGAAATTATGATCAAGATCTGGGACGGACTGAGGAAGAGAGCCGACTCCAACAAAGATGGACAGGTACGGACTCTTACAGAGGAGCGACAGTAGGGCCTATTATATTATAAATATGTGATTATAATCACATCTTTATAATCATAATGGACAGATATACAATATGGTTAAAGGACCCGAGAGATGAGAAGAATATCTACTTCTTCTATTATCTTTCACGTTTTGACGACCTCCGTGGCGTAGTGGTCACCATGCTAGTCCGCCACCCAGAGGTCCCGGGTTCGATTCCGGGTCAGGGTTATAAAATATAGTATCGTTGAGTTAGTATCCCATAACACAAGTCTCGAACTTACTTTGGGGCTAGCTCAATCAGTGTAATTTGTCCCTATATATTTATTTATTTATTTATTTATCTATACAACCTGTCTCTGCAAGAGTAGATTTGAAAAACCAAGAGATTACGTCTAGGCAACAAAAGTAAACAAGTTTATTAACTAAGTAAATTAAAAAACACCGATTGTCAACGATAGTTCCTTTCTGATTCTTTTGTTTGCTAGAGAAAGCCCTGACTCTCAAGCGTTAACCACAGACCAAATAAAATCTGAGGCGTTAATATTAATAACATTTTGCCGGCTCAACCGAATTTCATCAAGCATAGCTAAGAACCACCGCAAGGAAACTTGCTTTCAGGCAAAAAAAAACGCATCGAAACGGGTCCATCCTTTTGAGCTCTATGTTGCCACAGACAGACAGACTAACTTATAGACCGACAGACGTTAGTGTCAAACTTATACCACCCCTCTTTTTCTCTAGTGTTAAAAAAATGAAAGAAAGCAGATAATAAAAGCAAAAAAATGGGTACATTTAATGTAACATTTTGATAACTTGATAAACACTCAAGCGCTTACGTTCTGACGTGTACAAGACCCTTTGCCGCAGGGAATTTTATTGTACGGTTTCATTAATTTTATTTTTCTGTACAATTCTTTTTATTCAAAATTCTATTGTTGCGCGTAACATTACCTTTTTAATCAACGGTGTGTAAAACTGTATTACTGTGCTACAAAATATGGAAGGTACAGATAGACATAGCACAGAGAAAGCCGATATAGGGTAGAAAGGTTTCTAAATGGCGGCCTCATATCGACAAGCGCAATGTATACGACACCCACCTAATGGTCAGACGATCTGAGCAAGGTTGCAGGAAAACGCTATATGCAGCCAGTTTTCAATTCCTTGGCAATATAAAGTCATAAAACTCATTATTCATCTGGCCTACTTAGACCTTGATATCATAATAATAGTTTTTATATCTCACTGTTCTTCTGACAGAATCCTTTCAATCAGAAAACATACAGCTAATGTGAGTTTAGTCCCATAAGTTTAATAGCTTCAAAAATCGGTTGATATTAAATTCATTAAAAATACAATAAAAAAACAACCTTGATTACTAATATTAGGGGTAATTCAAATCTTATTCTGTAGAAAAAGACGTGTAACGAATAAGATATTTATATCTTTTTATTTAAAATCCCAAACAAAATGACGCAGACAGAAGGAAGCTATTGCTCAACTGCTGGATTCATGAACACTGACAACCATGTTAATGATGATGAAACAGGTAGCGATAGATGGATTAATTCGTAGCCAGGCGCCATTTCAGTACTGACTGTAATTTATGATCATATGTCCCGCTGTGAAAAGGCATGGAATTTCCAAACACCCTGTGCCTGCTTAATTACGCGTGCTTTTTGTTACAATAAATTGGCGTTGTGACCTTTCGCTTTTTTGTCGAGTAACTGCCTTATTGTTACGCTTTAGGTGACGTACGTAATTTGATTAAGGTCCCTGTTCGTACAATAATAGTCGTTTATAAGAAACTGGCTGTGTCCGTGGGCTTCGCTCCCTGTGGAAAATATAATGTGGATAAAAACTATGGGTATCAAACTATATCCATATAAAATTTTATCTAAACAGGTTCAGTGGTTGAGGCGTAAAGTGGTAACAAACAAATATACAAACTAACTTTTACATTTATAATATTAGTAATGATAAGGATTGTCGTCTAAATAGCAGAGCAGAATATTACCAGCTATGAAAATAGTTTATTTTTTGTTAAAACATACTTGAGACACAGATATAATAGTATACTATACTAGCTGTGCCCGTGGGCTTCGCTCCCCGTGGAAATTTATGGATAAAAACTATCCTATGTCCTTCCATGGGTATCAAACTATATCCATATAAAATTTTATCTAAATAGGTTCAGTGGTTGAAGCGTGAAGTGGTAACAAACAAATAAACAAATATACAAACTCACTTTTGCATTTATTGACCGAGCGAGCGAAGCGTCTCAGTTTCGAGATTAGCCAAAAATTATTTTGTCCGTCTGTCTGTCTGTCTGTCTGTCTGTCTGTTCTCGCCTACAGGTCGCATTTCTTAACCAATTCTCATGAAATTTTGTAAGCAGGTTCAGCAACTTAATAGAATTTTTTTGTCGAGCCAGTTTTTCGAAATTTTTCAAAATGGCGGAAATATGGGGGTTTAAAATTTTAAAACTGTCATATATCCGCCATTTCAAAATATTTTCAAAAATGTCAATAGACTTTTTTGTTGCCATTATGAGAACAATTTTTTTTATTTGAACAACTTTTTTGTCTGAACAACTTTTTTATACGTTATACTTAAACGGGTTTAGGGTGACTCGTGGAGTCTAGCTGACTAAGCCGTAACGGATATACAATACAAATCTTCTTACAAAATATACTGAAACTATTAAAGGGTGAATTCAGTCCGGGTTACTGAACAACTTTCTTAAAAATACATATCTCCCCTGGGGTCCACGAAGTAATTTCTCTGAATAACTATTATGGTTATTATTTTGAGTTTCATAAGTAGTTCTATAAATTTTATCATATAACCGACTTTAAAATAAAAGGGTTTTGCTTATTTTACGATTAGTTTTTTTTTCAGTTTTTGCTTATTTTGGTTGATTGTTGGCTTGTTTATTAAATTTAGCAATTTTTTTGAGCGAACTTTCGTTTAATCGCTATCGCTGCTTGGCTGTGCTTCTGTAGTAGAATTAGTAATTATAGCACGAACTTACAAGAGATCAACAGCAACCAAAGCCCGCGAAGTAGCTTTACGAAGAGAGTAAGAAACCAATAAGCAGCGGCATAGAGCCATGGCAATACAAATAAACATTTAAACAAAAACCCATTAATAGTTTTCTGGTTTTTTCAACAACGAGCTGACTTTGTCATTTGAAAAATGATGGGTCATTTTTCGGTGAAAGACTACTGGTACAGAACTGAATTTCAGCATCACGGTAGACCTCATATCCATGTGATGTATGGAAGGAAGGTGCTCCTGACATTTCAGAGCTAGATCGAAAGTCATTTGAAGAAAGGGCTGTGATTGGCAACTATTTTGGAAATTTGGTCACAACCATGAATCCGCGTATCGGTAAACCTGCTCCGATTATTTATCCAAATCAGGTACATTATTCTGAAATAAAAATCACGAGGTCTAAGTTCGTGGCGAACTACTAGTTATATTAGTAATGATAATGTTAGTAATGATAATGATTGTCGTCTAAATAGCAGAGCAGAATATTACCAGCTATTAAAATAGTTATTTTTTTTGTTAAAAATATACTTGAAACACAGACATAGTAATATAGTTACTAGCTGTGCCAGTGGGCTTCGCTCCCCGTGAGAATTTCGGAATAAGAACTATCCTATCTCCTTCCCTGGGTATCAAACTATATCCATATCAAATTACATCTAAATAGGTTTCGCATTAATAATATTAGTAGGATCGGATACGGGTTACTCACAAATAAAGTAGGCTACTGGCTAATATTTCGACCTCATCCGGAGGTCTTCCTCAAGGCGAATGTGATTAGAGACGCGCGCACGGCATTGTCCCATGAAACATGTCGGCCTGTAGCTTTGTATAAATTTTTACATGAGTAAGCATATTAATAATAATCTGAATAGTTTCTAGAGTCCTTATGTTTTCGAGTGGCAGTAGTGACAGTCAAATCGACTGGAACAAATCTTAACAAATAAAGTTGTTGTGACATAATATTTTTAAGACCATATTTGTACGGAATTAAAAAAAAACCTTTGTAAATACTGAGTTTCTTAAGCACTTTATAGTAACGATAACGAAATCTCCGATTTTTTAAAATTGTTTTTTGATAACATATTTACTTACTTGATTATAATCGTTCGTTCGATCCCAGAATCATACTCCGACACAATATTTTAGTTATATTTATCATTTACTGCTGCTGACCAATATTGCTACAAAAGAGCCAAATAACAAACCAATACCAATGAGACCAATCATGTGGATTTATTTCACAACAAATAACTGCGGTTTTGATTTTTGATAAATCCGAATAACTATAGAAGTTCTTTTTATTTATTTATTTATGAAATCATTAAAGACCACAATGGTTTAAAAGGTGAACTCTTGTGGAATTATAGAAAATGCATTTGCCATTATTCATGGGTAATAACAAAAATAAATTAAGCTTTACTAGAAGATATATGTACATTAAATAAATTGAACTTGGTGATTTAGGTCGATTTTTTTATATAACTAGCTGACCCGGCAGACTTCGTACTGCCAAATATAGCCTGTCAAAATGTACGTTTGTATGGGAAAAAGAAAAGGGCTGTTTTTAGGGTTTTTCCGGCAATTATTCGAATTTTTCTCGCCGTAAAAACCATCTTTGAATTTCAACGAACATTTAAAAAAAAGAATTGGCCAAATTGGTCCAGGCGTTGTTGAGTTATGCGCTTACCAACATATTTTGCGATTCATTTTTATATTATAGATTTGATGTAAATTATATCTAGTTTAGATTCTCCAGATCGGTCATTTTGGAAATCTTTGGGAGAGGCCTATGTCCAGCAGTGGACGTTATGCGGCTGAAATGATGATAATGATGATATCTACTTTAGTTTTTTATTTTGTTAATAGTTATATTTAGTTCAATCATACTATAGTTTATTTATGTTATTTAAGTTTATGAAAAATAAAATCAGTCAGCTATTATTTAAAAAATCATTAAATATATTTCTGAAGACTAGACTTTAGAAAAGTGGAAGGAATACGGATTCTTCCTGATACAATGAAAGCTTGTGTGCTGACCTAATTGCTGTGAACAAGATTATGGAACACGACGGTACGGAACAAATCTTGTTAGAGTTTCCAACGCTGAAATTGAAGATAACAACACTAATAAAATGAAATGAATCAAAACTTGCGTCCTAATGAAATAATAAGATAGTCTTTATATAAAATAGAAACCATTTCTTTACTTAAAAACTATTGTCTTCTTCTATCATTTAAGAACTAACGTTATTGACAAACGTTGAAGTTGAAGTGTTAACAAAAATAAATAAAAATAAACTTGCATTGGAAACAATTCTGTGACTTCGTAATGAAATGAAACTTACAAAATGTAAAGAAACTATTTCTTCATTTTATAAAAATCGACTTTCTTAACTTTTACTCAGAGGTAAACATAAAATACATTTCTAAAGCTTCTTTACCCATGAAGGAAGAAAATATATTTTTCCTAATCGAATGAAAGCTCGTGTGCAATGTTGTGTACAACTTTGCAAAAATACGACGTTACTGAACAAATCTTGTTTTCAACGTTAAAACGGAAAAGTAAAACAAAACAATAAACAATTGTGTTGCATCCTAATGGAACGAAGATGAAAAATGTAAACAAACACTACCTATCTTTGTTTCAAAATAATTCATATGTTTTATTTATTTCTGTAATGAATGAACTAAATATATCAAATCAAATTAAACAAGACAGTCTAGGAAACAAATATATTAAATGAAATGATATTTTAATATATTTACATGTTACATAATGTCTTAATTAATATTTCACACAGTCTTTACAAATGAAGGAAGAATACAGATTCATGAAAGCTCTTGTGTTAACTTAATTATTGTATACAAGATTACAAAAACGATATTACTGAACAAATCCATTTAGTTTCCAAAATAGAAATTAAAAGCTAACAATACAAATAAAATTAACAAGACAATCTTGGAAACAATAATTTTGCTTCCTAATGAATAAAGATAAGTCCGCCAATAACAAACAATTTTAATTGTGGATCAATAAAGTTTTAATAAAATAATAAGAAAATGTAAACGTGATTTAATAAAAGCTCTTGTACGCTGACCTAATTGGCGTTGTGTACAAAATTACAAGAACGATGATACTGAACGAACTTTGTTAAATATTTCCAGCGATAAAATGGAAGAGAAAATAAATGCAAGTAAGAATATAAAGTTATTAAATAAGAAATTAATTCTTTATTTAATAATAATTGCTTCGTCTTCTTTTAACCCAGTTTTGCCGTTACTAAAGGTTTCGGACTTCTTCTCAGCTCGTTCAATTATTTGGATTTTTCTGGATCTCTTGGTTACGTTAATATAAAAGTAGGTACCCGCTAGAAATAGGACTATGCGCGTCCATATCTATTGTTTCATTCCATTGACATAAATTATAATTGGCATAAATTATATAGACCAGCTATCTCAAACATTGGCCCTTGTTCTATTTTTCAATATATGCCGGCGGGAATTTTATCATACGTATTTTATTTTCAAATGATGAAATCTGGTTGCGATAAAAAGTTATTTTTTTACTCTTTGTCGTGTTTCTAAAATTTTTCTTACTGTATTTTAACATTTACCAAGGCTTTTTTGATTATTTTGACAGTGTTTTCTTTTTCAACTGCGGGGTGTATATTAGGCGCGTAAATGATAGTATATGACTATTGTGAGGTGAACAGTGATAGCTTATGATGAACAGAACAAAACTGTGATACGTGGCGTCTACTCTATTACATAGTAACTCGTTGTTTTCATCCAATCGATTACCATAATAAAGATAATAGATTTCTAATAGAGAATGTAAAGAAGAAAGTTCTATGGAAGAGATGTAAGACCTAAACAAAGGTAATGCCGGAACCTTTAAATTGAGATAAGGTCAAGAAAGTTTGCCTTGTGGTATCCGGCAGAGTAGAATGAGACCACTCCAAGTCTTCCTCTGGATGTCGTAGAAGGCGACTTAATATATACAAGCTAAATAAAGCTTATAAACATCGATGAGACCTCTCCAACCCATCTGGCCAGCGAGGAGGGTGTTGGCCAAACCCTCTATCTGCTCTGACCAAGCTCTAGTAGCATAGTGAGGGTCGTGTTCCTGCAGAGGAGACTTAAAACCTGAAGATGAAGGTCGAGAAAAAGAGTATAAAATTAAC
Source organism: Acrobasis consociella (assembly GCA_963555685.1). NCBI lineage: Eukaryota > Metazoa > Arthropoda > Insecta > Lepidoptera > Pyralidae > Acrobasis > Acrobasis consociella. Next base: position 3,226,590 of record OY743116.1, read on the forward strand.
AGTAAACTTTTGCCCCCAGGTATCCGTCGAAGAGTGGAACTCCATGTGGAACGACTACGCTCTAAATCCGTCTGCCGCCCTAAAATGGCAGCAGCTGTACTGCCACTTCATGTTCCAACTGGAAGACGCCAGCGCTGACGGCTCCATAGACTCGGACGAGTTCACCACCGTGTGTTCCTCCTACGGCATCGACACTCAGGAGTGCAAGGTGGCCTTTACCAAGATGGCTAAGGTAAGTTGCAGTTTCATGCCCATGTGTGGACTGGGTTTAGAGTTGCTTAACATGCGGTCACTCTTGTTTTTTAACAAATGTTCTGCCATACGATGACCATGTAGAATGTAGTTTCTTTTTCTTCATGAGACAACGAGCGAAGTATGCCAACCGTTTACTTTTGTATGTAAGCATTTCAGCAACGTAAATCGGACGGGTTGGCCGTCTTGTTCATGTATCAGCATGAATGTCTTCAGTGTTGAGCAAAAGCTTCATATTTAACAGGCTGTCCTTGCTGAATTTCTTACTTTGGAGATCATTGTTTTCTTGGTGGTGGTGCGCTAACTTACTTACTCTGGTCATGGCTTTGAGCTCCCGGACATAGGTATTACTCCGGAAATCTGTTAAAAAGGACCAGTTGCCCAAACGGACAACTCTAAAACTTATCCTAGCAATAAATAAGATAGCACTTAGGTATGTTATTCAGTGCCCATCGCTGGTCGATCTAACCACCGGTCGCTCCTGTGACCTGCCGCTCAAATGATCAATCGCTCCACTGATCTGTCAATTATTCTTAATTGTATTTTTTTAACTTACAAATATAAAAGGCGAACTTAAAGACATAGGCTTTAACCAGTCAACCCACTTGTTGTGCTGAGGAGATGCTAATGATTTTATCGATTTGAAATATAATAGTTCAATTAGATCATAGTTGGCGATTTTTTAAGCAAAACAAAACAGAATATTCTTACTATATTTTAAAATATTTGGATGGAATTTCACATTGTTTGTTCTATTTTGTATCAGCTTAAAGTTTGAACTAAAGTACAACCATAGTTTATCTAGTTTGCATAACTAAAACACGTTTATAAATAAACGTCCGCACACATCGTCGCAAGAACAGTCTAAAATGTCGCTTAATGCGATGTAATACTGCCAAAGTTTCACATCTTCCCAGATATATTTTTAAAACATTTGATGTTTCACGTTGTATCTACTTATTATTCTATTCTGTTTCAGCTAAAAGTATAAACTCAAGTAAAGCCATACTTTAGCTAGTTTGCATAACTAAAACACGTTTATAAATCAGCATCCGCACACATCGTCGCCATAACAGTGAAACGTCGTATTAAGATGAAATACTGGCCAAGTTTCACATCTTCCCAGATATATTTTTAAAACATTTGATGTTTCACGTTGTGTCTACTCATTGTTCCATTTTGAATCAGCTTAAAGTTTAAACTTAACAACCATACTTTATCTAGTTTGCATAACTAAAACACGTTTATAAATCAGCATCCGCACACATCGTCGCCATAACAGTGAAACGTCGCATTAAGATGAAATACTGGCCAAGTTTCGCTTCTTCCCAGATATATTTTTAAAACATTTGATGTTTCACGTTGTGTCTACTCATTGTTCCATTTTGAATCAGCTTAAAGTTTAAACCTAGCAACCATACTTTATCTAGTTTGCATAACTAAAACCACGTTTATAAACCAGAATCCGCACACATCGTCGCCTAACAGTCTGAAACGTCGCATTAAGTTGAAATACTGGCAAAGTTTCACATCTTCCCGGAGTATCAAAAGTTAGACATTCCGACATTAAGTTCAGCTTTTACTTTTCATTTTCCTTTGAATTGAATGTCACGATAAAACTTAGGACAAGACAGCAGTAGCCATTTATAGTATAAAAAAAATTAAGTGTCGTTTAATAACTAAAAATTGAATATGTAAGTATATTGCAAAAGAAGACAGTCACAATAATATGGTCCGAGTCCGGCAGGGGTAGGAACAAGGCTACCCAGGTCGTCATCCTGCGAAAACCTTGTACTATAGGTACGTGGAACGTGAAGACATTGCTGGATCCCGGCAAATAATATGTTGATATTGCAATATTGTCATATATAAAATCTTGTCTACTTGGATCAAAAATATCAAGACTAAATAATATCTAGTGAGCTAATTCTTCAGTTTAAGTTACAAAATGCAGTATCAAATTTTGATTTCATTACTAGAAATGTAGACACTTACCGCTCATTTAAATTTGCAAAAATATTAGGTCGAAATAAAAGTGATAGCGCCAATAATAGTCTAATCTTCAAAAACATCGTACTTGAAAATTTTGAAGAAATAACACAATCAATCTATTACTACATGTTTTCACAGTAAAACTGATGCTGATCACTCAATAACCTACAACTCTTTCAACAGGGTAAGAGCAGCGTCTCCTGGGAAGAATTCCAAGAACTATGGAAGGAGTACTTCTCCACTGAAGATCCAAACGCCGCTGGCAATTTTATATTCGGCAGAACTAGCTTCTAAGCGGGTACTAACAAGATGTTGAAAGCACTTTCGAAGACCACAGAACGTGGGAGAAAGATGGCCACTGCGGCCATTCGTCTCGTCATTCCAATTAGATTTACGCCATCTTGGATTCGAGGTCTAAAGACCCTGATATAAAAGCCAAGACAAATTTAGAGAGAGTATACACAAGTAAATAGGATGTGACCAATTTAGATTCAAAATTGAATATAAGTCACATCTTGAAACCAAACGTGATCCAACAGTGCATTTAAGATGTGATAATTAACAATTGAATACTTCAAAACTTCACTCAATAGTCTGTTCCCGAACAAGTTTGCCTAAATTTATCTGTAGTTCAGCGTTGGATTGAATCTCTATTCTGTGAGTCAGGAACCAACTGGAGTCTGAGTCAAGGAACTATAATAGTATCATCTTAGATATTATGATGTACAATGCAATTGCTGTCCAAACAATTGCTGAATTACCGGACACTGAAGTCCAATCCATCCAATCCATCGTCCATACAACGTTGCTTGCGTGGTATTTACTAAGAGAACTTGGTAAATTTGGCCGATCTAGCTTTGAGATTCAAAATTGAATATTCCTCGCATTTTGAAAGCAAAAGTGATCCAACAGTACGTTAAAGTTCTGGACCGAACTCCTTGGCATGCTTTTCTCACAAATGAGGTTCTTCCGAATAAATTATCACGTCGTTATTTCTAACAGGCCATACAACCGGGACCCGTAGACCCAAAGGCTTATATTTAACGTGATGGTAGGCATAATAAAAAAGTGATAAATTAATGGTTCTTCAGAAGGGCGTGAAAATGGGCATCCCTGGCGTTACAAGCATTCGAAATCTACGGTATCTTATCACATAGCATCAGGCAGGCATCACGAATTCGCTTACTTAGTACATGGGTTGTACAAATGACTTGTGTATACTCTCTGTCATATTCTCAAGCTTGAGGCCAATACATTTTGTGTGTCTGTGTTCAGAATAGTGTATCAACTTCTCTCATATAACATAAAGTTTTATCTTTACTTCATTTAAAAGCTCAAACGTTTACTAGTATTTCGAGTCCTTAGGATTTTATCTTATGACAACGAACTCACTTTTGCCATTGAATAGCATATCTCGTAGTCATATCTAACATAATTCTACTCATATTCTTACTCGTCACGATGTTACCCGAATTATATGGAAATTTATATATGTGCAAATGTATCTATTTGTGTTGTTATGATATTGTTTATTCGTTGTTGTTGATGTGAAAAGAGAAAGTTTTATTATTATCAATGGTACTAATAAGGAATATTTTATTCAGTATACTTTTTGGGTCAAATTCATACTTTCCATACAAATGTGCGATCAACTGATCATAAATTAGTATGGTACTTACTTTTTTGGCCTATTTCCGTCATAAGTATAACTTGACTCACAGACTGAAATCTGTAAAAAATCTCAATTTTGTGTTTTGGACATTGTAACACATTTTTCTTTATATGACTTATAATATGTAATTAATCGTTTTTACTAATATTATTGATGTTAAATTATATTACAATTCTAGTCATTTTGTAAGTCTTCATATTCTACGTGTATGTTTTGTCCAGAAAATTGTATTACGTTGCTACTTTGAAGTTTAATAAAATAGCTATATTAAATAGAAACTATTAAATGTATGTAAATAATATAAAAGTGGTTTCATTATACTTCCTGTAAACCAAAAAAACCTGCATCGCGTCCAAATAAGAAAATTCTGGATTAAATATAGAAAAAAAATAGATTTAGTAGATTGTGCTACAAGGGATAAAAGTAATAGTTTTAACGTGAGGGCGCTACTTTAAATACAGAGCAAAACAAAGGAAGCCATAGCTGAATCATGAGCGTAGCGAGTTTTAAAACTAAACTCTTCTTTTTTTGCTAGACTGCCAACATTATTTTTGATTCTATAGATTACATCCGTGTTCAGTTTTCAAATTGTGTTTTAATCCCTAGAGATTTTCTTTTTCACTTTTCAATCCGGGATCCGGGAATCAAATCAGGGATGAAAACATAGTTTTTCGAGTAGATGAGATGAAAAAATATTTTTATTCCATTTATGTGTTAATACCACAAAAATACAAAGAGTGTGGTCTAGAGGTCTTTGTTTATCAGTATTTTTTTGACGACCTCTGTGGCCTCATCATGCAAAGCTGTAACATCGGAGGTCCCGGGTTTGAAGCCCGGTTAGGTCAAAATGGAGAATTATCTTTTCTTTCAAAGAGGTTTGTCACGATCGTAGCAAGTGGAGGTCCATAGTATTTGCCTACCCCTGCGGGAAACAGGCGTGATATTATGTATGTATGTATCTTTTCAGTGTGAACTGAGTCTTGGATATTTATCTATATTCCTGTTTAATTGTTAAAAAATTGGTTTGTTGAGTTAGTATCCTATAACACAAGTCTTGAACTTATTTTGGAGCTAACTCAATCTGTATGATTTGCCTATAGGTATATATATATTTATTTTTAGTATATGAATTATTGAGCGGTGATTCACATATTGGAATTCAAGTCTATTTGCCAACGTTATTAGGATGCTATTGGCAATATCTCGGAGCCCGCTCGCATGTAAGTTGGTACTACTGCTATAAATAATTTATGACTTTGTATGGTTTTTGCGTGGATGGGAAGAGCTTGCAGCAGACAAAGATAGGTGGAAAGACAAGGGGGAGGCCTTTGCCCAGCAGTGGGACACAATAAAAGGCTAGTAAAAAAAAAAGTATGACTAACAACGCAACCCAGTGATACATGAGTTTATGTACCACTGTATCATGGTGCAATAAAGTTAATTTGTATTTGTATTTCTATTTATGTACCTAACACCCATTGTACCTGTAATTAACAAAATAAATGATTATAAATTGCGGAGTATAAGTAATAGGGTCCCGTTCCGTTCCCAAAGGGTAAAGGGCACGGAACCCTAAAAAGCTGTCTGAAATCGTACTTTACCTAAGTCAAATAACCAACGAGTTACACAGTATAACTTATATCTACTTTGATCAGCTCGTAAACAACACGAAAATGCACTGTAAATCGAATCGATATCCTGTCAAAACCAACATTATTACTGGGGAGTTATTATGTAAATTGTATGTTGGCGGACAAACGAGCTATGTAAATTATATGTTACCAGAAAACCCGATAGTTGGATAACAGGCTTATATGTGTATTTGTATTTAAAGCAAATAATGGTAGTTTTGTTCACAGGTAGAGTTTTGAAGGGAAAATATGTTATTATGTAGGTAGTTTGTATCTAAGCATAATTTTAGGAGAATGGCTGCGGCTTTGTTTGTTTGTTTATTCGTGTATGTAAGTGGCCAACACTGATGTCAGATTTTTCAGGCTACCTAAAGGCATCTGACATAGCCGTATGCCATACAATGATGACAGCCGTGACCTGGGCTTATACGTACCTTCCGAAGCACGGAGGAGCTCGAGAAATTTTAAGCCACTTGTGGTCACCCATATAAAGAGGTTAAGAACTTAGCGGAAGGAAGAGAGACATGGAAAGCACTCCACCGACAAGAGCCCAGCTCTTAAATATAAGAAGAAGAAGAAGTGGTCACCCATCCAAGTGCAGACCACGCAATAGCAATGCGCACTCTCGCCGAGTCACCGAGCTCCTATGGCTGCGGCTAACTTAACAACATCTGATATGTTGTGAACTAATGTCCTCGAGCGCTGTACGCTACTTTAATACAACCCCCAATAAAAACCCGTTTGGCTGTGCGCTGTCCAGCAACATTTTTGAAGCAAGTTCAGGCCATGATAAACCACTTTTCATAAATACGATTACCGAAAAACGTAAACAAAAATCTGGCTTCCCACACAAATGGATTTGTAAGGGACTACGATTTTTTTTATCGATTTTCAATATATTTTTTTACACAAAATAGTTAATTTATAAGGGTTATAGACGAGCAGCTTAAAGCTGACGTGTCTATTTCAGGCGCTGTTGAATTTTTTATTAGTATTTCACATATCCACACAATGTTTAATTGTCCAGTATAATTGTTTTAGAGTCACTTCTTTTGTGCATAGCCAACTGTCCAGTCTATTTTTAGCAAATATAAAGCAGTTAATAGATGTGGCAGACACCACTTCTTCAGGTAGTCAATTCCAATTGTGAACAAATCGGTTGCTAAAAAGTGATGCGCAGTGTTGGTTGGTTGTTGGTTGGTTTAGTATCCAAAAATGTTGCTGGTTTTTAGGGTTCCGTGCCCAAAGGGTATAAACGGGACCCTATTACTAAGACTTCGTTGTCTGTCCATCTGTCTGTCATCAGGCTGTATCTTAAGAGCCTTGATAACTAGACAGTTGAAATTTTCACAAATTATGTATTTCTGTTGCCGCTTTAACAACAAATACTAAAAACTAAATAAAATAAATATTTAAGGGGGGCTAATATTTAAGATAATGGTACGGAATCCTTAGTGCGCGAATCCGATTCGCACTTGGCCGGTTATTAAAAAGTAATCCTGCAAACTCGGCTGCTCTATCTACCCTATATATATGGACACAGCTCGTATAAAGCTCGCCAGGCTGTTCCATACCAGGCTTTTGAATGCTTGCTAGCACAGATTTTATGAAAGGGGCGGAGGATTTTATACCGAAGTATCGCTTCACTCCACTTTAATACAAAATGTAACTTTTACAAAATATTATTGAACCAGCTAGCGAATTTTCCGAGCGAACTCGAAAGATCTGGCTTGTTTAGGTATGTTTCAAGAAAACGTGATAATTTTTGAATTTATTGATTTTTGTTTATTTTATACAAAAAATATTTTATTTCAAATTTATATTTTATTTGATTTAAAATATATTTTGGTTGGCGCTTATTTTCGCAAAAGGCTGAGCTTGGTCATTCAACGCAGAAATGCCGCCAGCCTCTACGGACTCTACCTTGCGAGCGCAGCGATTTAGGCTCAATTTTTTATATAGCTTGAAATTATTTATTGCATTTATATTTAGTTTGGGGCTAAATAACACATAATCTTTAAAGTTTAAACAGCCAGTATGTTACATTCTGCAGGAAGGTGTAATATCTGGTAAGTACTAATTTTAAGGGTCCCCCGACCCTAGACCAAAATACAACTTTCCATACAAACGTAGTCTACGTTTTATTTCAAAACGACATGTCCGATTTGGGCAAAATTTTGTAATTTCAAAGATATTGCAATTATCTAGGTTTATATTAAGTTTCCGACAGTAAAAATATGAACTTGAAATAGAATATAGTGTTTTATATCATTTTTGACCATTAGTATGGGAAACTTCTAAATCGTTATATTTTCTTTCCAGTTCATAATTTTACTATAGGAAACCCAATATAACCCTAGATAATTGCAATTTCTTTACAATTACCAATTTTTACCGGAATCTGACATGTGGTTTCAAAATTAAACGTGTACTACGTTTGTATGGAGAAGTCTAGGGTCGCCGGACTCTTAACGCATGACTGAGTTTCCTCGCAAACTTCCTTATTTGCGAAGTCACGCCTGACTGTTGAAGCTCAAGGGAATAAGAATTATTTTGCGGAAAGTGAAAGAACATTCAGTAACGCTTTTCTGTGTAGCTTAGTATGAGCCATGGCCAAATAAGCGTGGTTTTTATATGTTATTTTTTGTATTTTTCTCATTTTATTCTTTAGATGGTAAATAAAAAAGGAAAAGAGTAAATCTTACCTAGTCGTTTTACTTAAAATATAGTGTGTTAGCTTCTATTTTAGTACTTAGTTACATTAGTAGGATTTTTTTGAAGTAATATTTCTGAAATTACTAGTACCTAGTTTGTTGCTTTGAAAATAACTGAAACTTATCGTTCAATTAACAAATAAATAAAAATATACCTAATATTTTACTACCTATATAATAAACTCACAGTAAAAGCTTTTGACTTAGAAAATATAAATCTAGCTGCATAAATTCTCCATCTAATTTATTTTATTTCATTTTGGGAACGTCATGAGTGTCATGCACTTATTACTCAAAATTATGTTATAGAACTTGGAAGGAACACATTCGTAACAAATCAAACCACTGGAGCACTATAGTATAATGATAATAAAATAACAGTCAATAAACAAAAAAAGACATTCCCATATAAATTGCCCGGGCGGTTTCACACTTTAGTATGGACAAAGATAATATAATTACTAACGTAAGTATGGATATGCCGATTCTTTTTTAAATTTTTGTCTATAGTGACTAGTTATATCCCGTGGTTCGATTTATTACGGGTATGTCCTTTCTAAGTTGTATAATACGCATTGAGTGCATTATATGTGTACATTACATAACTAAGGTAAATAAATCAAAGTGTGCGAATCAAAAGAATTGTGAATTTGTAAGTATAGTTTCCAATCATCATAAGCTACTGTGGACACTACAGACACATTAATAACATTGAGGCTAATTATAACCTAAAACCTCAGGCATCTAAAAATTAAACAGTAATATATAAGAAAATATTTTTCTACACGTACCAAACAAAAAAATCCCCAATTTTGCTAATATTATTGTATCATTTGTCGCGTGTGTCGGAAAATAGCGTCCCGTCATCCTGTAATGATATCATTTGTCTTACCTGAAGGCTTCGGCAAGGTAGCCTTCCATTTGTCTTACAAAAAAGAAAAATAAGTAAGAAAGAAAGTAAACATAAAATAACCAAATAAGTATTTCTTTCATTCGGCCTTGGGAGAAAAGAAAAAACGATTTTCTTCCCATGCAGACCGTTAAAGCTGATCGAGGGAATCAGCGAAAATGCGAATCATGTTAATAGAAAATGAGGAGGATACTTTATCCTTCTTCACACCCATCGTCATGCTAAAAGCGGCTATTATATTTTATTGATATTTCAAAAATTTCAGTGTGGATTTGCGAAACTCGGTCAATGTGAATTTTATTAGTGCAATTTGTACCTCCTGAGTTTTTGTTGAAAGTAGACTATATATAATGGTAATTTTTAGCTACTATAACTTGCGTACGGTAAAGAAAAACATCTTTAAGATACCTGCACACTTTATTATACTAAAAAAAATTCTATGTCTATGATATTTATTATGTTTAAAATGGACAAGGAAGTAATACACTTATTGTCCCTGTCTAAAATTGTCATTGTGTGCATTTATTTTTATAAACGACACCAACAAGAGCTTTGCTCTAAAAAAGAAGACCTACCAAAGTTTATTTACATACTACAATGCACGACATCAAAAACATATTCACCCTCAAAAGATTACATACAAACTGAACTCCATATTCCGAAATATCAAACCCAAATTAGCGACCATACATATACGGAGCTCTTCTACTTCCGGCATCATATTATATTAGCATGACACGCAAGAAAACCCGCCTTATCACCGCCATTCCGTGAATGGATTCGCGTTTTGCCTTCTTTATTTTCCGAGACCCCGTAATCCATTTAATTTTGATGAATAGTAGATTGATGGACTTCGGTTTAGGTTCATTTTTACTTGTAATGAGATTTACTGAAACGAACGAGCGAAGTAAGCTGGGGCTGTGGGTATGCGCAGTCCTCGAGTGAATAACGCAAGCCGCGTGTGCGCAAGTCCACAAAATAATACGTTGGTCATACGATAGTGACGTTCTATTTCTATGTTAAACCAAATTAGACTTTGTCATCATTCGTTAGTGCTCAATGTTGCCTGACACATGCGGATATGCAGTAACGTCCGTCTTGGGCACCGCTTTTGAAGTAACCCCACAAGCCACAGCGACAACGCGACATGAGCGTTGCGTATACGCGCGCACGACGAGTTCATGTCGCGTTCGGGCGTAACGTAACGTTAACCTGCAACAAAAACATGACATCAATGTATTCTATTCCGTTTGCCGTGTGGTTTCCGAGAGTAAAATTCGGCCACTCTTAAGTCCTCCGGTGGATGTCTTAGAATGCAACTTAGGAAATATTGCTAAACAAAGCTTATAAATACTAATGGGACCTCTCCAACCCGTCGGGCCAGCGTGAAGAATGTAGGCCAAAGTCCTCTGGCTACTCTAGTTAAGTATGGCTCTGGCAGTACAGAGAAGGTCGTGCAGGTCGTGCTCCTGCAATGGAGACAAAAAAGCCTGATGATGATGACGTTGACGAATGTTATATTCTATTAGCTTTTTCTAGTCTACGCTCGAATGAGGCGTGAGCTCAGCGTACGCGTAGCGTTCACTCTGTACACACACACCCCCTACACCCTCACACTCGCACACGACTTAACACACACGCCCGACGCTGGTAAAACGCGACGCTTACGCCGCGTTGCCACGGCGGCGCGCACGCGACCTTTGCGTCTTTCACATGCTATAGAACGCACACGCTCAATGTGGGTTCAGCCTAAGTTTTAAGTCATTACATAATAAAAGCACTGCTTACTGAAAACTTAAAACTGAAAAATAAAAATAATTCATAACTTTTTGAAGTGAAAACTTCTTTAGCGGCGTTGTGCACTTTTTTTGAATGGGTAAAAAATGTTAAACTCGCATCAGGACACGTGACCTGATCGAAAATTTGTAAGACGGCGTAGGGCGCTTGCGCGAATGTTCGTGTGTGTTTATGTTACAGCGTGCTACGCGCATCCATGGATGGTGACAGCTGATGGCTCGACCGTCTGTGTAGTGGCCATACTGCTGTGTATTTGAAAATGATTTTGTTGAAAATGAATTTTGTCATGCTTGTGACATTCGTGACAGACTGTGGTTCAGAAAAGATTTGAAATATTTTATACTGATAATTAAAGCAATTCGTGCAAAATTATTCCCTAACCATTCCAAAATATCAAAAATGAACAACGTTAATATTCAAGTTTTCACTTCTGCCGGCACTCCCAGAGTGCAACCCGTCGTTTTTTTTTATATATTTGTAGGTACACATAGGCCCATCGCAGACGACAGACTAATCCGTGACGCATTTTTTAGTCTGTGATAGTGAGCACACGAGCACACGAGCACACGACGCGCGCAGGACTTTTTGCGCGTCGTATGCGTTACTGCATATAATTGCATGGGTTCTATTTTCCCAGACTATAGAAGTAATTAATCAACCAGCTTAGGTTATTTATCAGTTTCAATGAATAGTAAAATTTTAAGAACTATTACACCGTTTTCAACAGACAATCCTCTGGTATTCATATTTTAATATAAAGTATAAATTTAATGGGCAGTAAATTATTCAAAAGCGCAATTCTACCGATTCATAAAGTAAATTAAACTGTGGTTTTGTTTGAAATTAATGAAGCTTAAATAGTTGAACAGTTTCAATGATAATAATTTTGTTTGTTCATTTCAGTAAAAAGGTATATATACACTAATGTGAGACATTATAATACTTAGGAGTAAATTAAATAATTCGACATCAATCTACCATAATCTTGCCATAATCATCATCATCATAATTTCAGCCACATAACGTCCACTGCTGGACATATGCCTCTCCCAAAGATTTCCAAAATGACCGATCTAGAGCGACTTGCATCCATCGCCTTCCAGCGAACTTGTGCAGGTCGTCAGACCACCTTGTGGGTGTCCTACGCTTCGCTTGCCAGTATGTGGTACGTAAATCTTACCAACCTATTATTAATAATCTTTTCTTTATTTCTTTTTAAGTGTGTATTATAACGCCGAGTGGTTTCAGGCAGAGTAGAATAGGGCCACTCCAAGTTCTCCCGTGGATGTCGTAGAAGGCGACTTAGGAAATACAATCTAAACAAAGCTTACAAACATCAATGAGACCTCTCCAACCAGTCTGGCCAGCGAGGAGAGTGTAGGCCAAGTCCTGTGTCTGCTTTGGTAATGCAGAGTGGGTCGTGCTCCTGCAGTGGAGACAAAAATACCTGATACTGATGATGTACCTATATAGCGACCACCAAGATACTGATCCAAGAAGATAATGAAACCTATTGGATCTGGTTGATCCATCACCGTCTATGGGCCAGGAGTGGCAACGGTTAATTGATAATTTATTTAATTATTACAAAATATATAAACTAAAATATTCTGATTCTCAATTAGGACCTAACTCGGGACAGTTTGAGTTGAAACATGAGATGCAAAAATAAATTTCTTAAACTTCCATTCTCTCGAAAATTCCCCCATAATATTTAAACTCAATATTATACATTCAAAGCCAATCTCAAAGCGCGCCGAACCAGAAACCATCTCGCCATAATTCGTCATAATTCTATTCAATCGTTCGCATTCAGCATTCCAACTCAGGAGCTTATTCTGCATACCGTTTTGATTTAATCTTATATTTTTTTACATCTATTTATATATTCAACTCTTTGCCAAAAAGAGTTATAAATAGATGTAAAAAAAAACAAATCGAATAGTGAGACAAATGTATGTGTATGGAGATGTAAAATAAATGTAACTTTATGAAAGGCGGCCTTATTCCGCAACAATCTCTCCTAACTTTATTATTTTATTATGGTATGTAGGTTATCGTTCAATATCTTCATTGTGACGAATGTCACAGCTCTGAATGAGTGTCAAATCAGACCATCTTGACTACTGGCTTACCTTTTAGGCACTGGCACCAGTGTAAGTTGAACCGTGTGATTTTCGGCAGAGAATAGGACCACTCTAAGTATTTCGGTGGATATTGTAGAAGGCGACTTAGGATATACAAGCTTAACAAAGATGAGAAAACATATTTAGACTCTCCAACCCGTCTGGCCAGCGTCCGGAGAGTGTAGGCCAAATCCTCGGTATACTCTGGCCAAGTATGGCTCTAGCAGTACAGAGAAGATCGCGCTCCTGCAGTGAAGCCTTCAAAAGACCTGATAAAGAAGATGGAAGTACGTGTATGTAAGCTGATGATGATGAAGTATAAAAAAAGTATAAATTATTACATTAATGTTTATAATTTAGATATTCGTAATAGAAAGAATTCAACAAAAATCATATATCTTCAATCTTATAAAGTAGATAGGTAGATAGATAGATATAGACTTTATTTGTGCCATCAAAGACACACAACACAATACAATACAATAATTAAAACAACGAAATTAACACAAACACACTAGTCAGGCTGTGATTATGTGTCGCAGTGATACAAATAGGCAGAAGCTCAGCGCGTATCTCACTACAAGAGCGAGACACTGATTTTCAGCTGCCGCCGGTGGGTAAATAATTACGTTCGTAAGATAAAAATTAAATCTGTTCCAGATTTACATGTGAATATAGCTGTATCTAATATTCATTTTAATTTCCATTTAGATTAGATTTGTCTTGCGTTCAAATTGCTCTGAAATCAGAATTTGTTCACGGAATAAGCCTCCCGGATGATTTATACCCCCATTACTTATTCGGCGTGCAACCGTACGTCATTTGTCAACCCTACCTGCCTTTTTATCCGGATTTGCGTATACAATACAAACGGAACCGGGCCGGGCTTGTTGACTTTTGATTTTGATAAAACCGTTATAGATTACTTCAGCCCTTTTGAGTTTAGTTAGAGAAATTTATAAAACTTAGGCTTATAGCCCAACAGGGATTGAAATATTAGGTTTTGATACTGACACTAGGTTCTCAAATGGCGGCCACGTACCGGCAAGCGCAGCATAGGACAGCCACCTGCTAGATGGTCAGATGACCTATGCAAGATTGCGGGAAGGCGCTGGATGCAGGCCGCTTCTAATCGGTTGTTTTGGAAATCCTTGGGGGAGGCTTATGTCCAGCAGTGGACTTCCTGTGGCTGATATGATGATGTTAACTGACACACAACGAAGGCCCTCGATTGAGAGAGTTGGAGTGCTGCAAGGAAGCGTTTGCCCTGCAGTGGGACCGTATATAAAGTCTAAAAAATATGCTTAGACAATTTCAAGGGTATTCACCCTTGAAATTGTCTAAGCATTTTTTTCATATAATTCAGAGAACAATTTTCCTCAAGGGACATAGATATGTCGAAATATGAAAAAATATTTTTGGCTTTTCTTATAAACCGGGATCAGCTGATTGGTCAACTTGTATGCATGAGAGGCCAAATAATACTTTTTTTATATATCGATACATCCGTGATTCTTAGGAAAAAATGTTCAATATCATGGACTAAATTCACCTTTAAAATAGTTTCAGTGTATTTTGTTAGACCTTCTAAATATGGTCCCACTGCCGGGTAAAGGCTGAAAATAGAAACAAATAGAAGGGTGAGAATATAAAATGTAAAATTATGTTTTTTATGAATTCAGTAATGTGCAGTATCATATCACTACTTTATCTAATTTATTTAAATGGAATTGAAACTTCTAAATAAAAGCGTTTTGCTTTAATATGTTGTTACTTATTGTGTTCTTAAAGTATTACACTTATATGTATGTTTACCTAAGTAAATGTAACAATATAAAATCTTTTTATTATAATAATATAAAAATAATACACAGATTTTTTAACCTGCCAAATCATCTGATATTAACTTGACGACTGCCATATAATGGTGAACAAACATATGTAACCGAATTTAAAGGCAAGCCATTGGCATTACTGCCACGGTGAGAAATATGCGACAAGCATGCTCTCCACGAGACGGCGATATATCCGCCAGCGATTCGCAACGGATCGCCGCGATAGGTGGACGTGGCGTCGCGAGATGCCGGCGTATCGTCGCAAGATGCCTGCGTATCGTCGCGAGATGCCTGCGTATCGTAGCGAGAGGCAGTCATACGCGCGGGGCAGTTGATAAGGAAGCCGGCGCGATGCGACGGGCTTGCGTAGCATATCGCAGCGATTCCGCGGCGAGACAACCGACTTTTTGCTCATCGAATGTTACTCGTCGTATCACCGTTGGTCCATAGAGTCAGTATAGCACAACGTAAATGTCGAGAGATACTGCGATGAATCCGCCCGTGGAGGCAACGCCTAGATTCAGCTGTTGCGAACACGCTCGGGCGCTCTTCACATTACACCGAACAGCAGGCTTCCATCTCCCAGATGCGTTCACTTACAAAATAGAAACAGTCGAGAAGTAAAACTGAGAGTTAGTTTGTAACTCTTTATTAAATTTCAATATTTAATAATCTAAATATATGTATCATCATAATCATAAATTGTATGGGGAACTCCGTGTCTGGGAGATAGAATTTTAGTCTCATTTATTATAAACTTGTAGATCCACTCGCTCTTCGTAAGACAGATTCTACAGATGTGCCTTTTTCCATAAAAAATGTATTTTTTCCTGCAGTAAGTACGAATTGTTTCGGGCTTAGTTGAATATAATTTGTCACAAATAATAATGGAGCTATACAGGTTACAGAAAAGGGCACCAGCATGCCCTGTGCACCGACTACGACATCAATGACTTACCATATACTGAATATACTACTAGAATACGGTAAGTATATGCGCAAATTCTCAAAAGTCAAAGTCAAAAATCATTTATTTATCTTTGGATATTTGTACCACTTGACAATTCTCAATTTTTCTTTCGATTTCATAATAGGCAGTTGTGGACGTTAGATCATTTACTTACAGCTAAGTTTACCTCCTTTTATTCCGAGAGGCTTATAGAAGTGAACTAAATATAGTCTGGTAAATCAAGAATGTTACTTTTATGAGCGTATATAAAAATCGACTTCTGTACTTACAATTTTTTGGTTGATATAGTGCATTCGAGCTCGCGTAACGTTTACAGTTGGTCAGGAACAATGTTCCGGTTGTTAAAAGTTTGTATACAATTCCCAAACCCCTAGCCGCTCGAAATGAAAGGAATTACTCGGAAAATAATAACAAAGAGGTGTTTAATGTTCTCTTCCAAAAAAAGGAGTTATCAATTCGTCGCGATTTTTTTTAGGGTTCCGTACCCAAAGGGTAAAAACGGGACCCTAACCACCGCAGGTTGTATCTCAAGGACCGCGATAGTTAGACAGTTGAAATTTTCACAAATTATGTATTTCTGTTGCCGCTATAACAGGGGGGCTCCCATACTACAAACTCGATTTTATTGCCCTTTTCTGCTCGATATCAATAATGGCAACAGGTAGGCACTTGAAATATTCACAAAATACTCAGTTGCAATTTTATTTTAATAATAAATAAATAAAAAATGAAATAAATATTTAAGTGTAAGTATGTTCACCGATTTTTCGAAGACGCCTGGACCGATTTGGAAAATTTCTTTTTATTTGAAAGGGAGCATACTTGTCAGGTAATTTCATAGAAATTTTATCAAAATCGGTTATGTAGTTTCTGTTTTTAGTTTTGGAAAATTATGGAAATTGAATTTTACCTTATAAAACATTAATTGATTTATAAATCGGGACTTTTTTAATGTTTATTCTTCACAGATTGACAAGAAGGTGAAGTGAATGAAAAAATTACAGGCAATAAAAAGACATAGAAGGACAAGGAAGAAAAAATTACAAAGTAACCAAAAGGTGTCATAATATTTTTTTGATCCAGTCCAATATTACATGAACCGTTTGGGAGCGCTTAGGTGATAGGTACAGAAAAATATATCGGTTTGAATATTTATCTAGTCGATAAAGATATGCTGTTATACAAATCGGGAGGCACAGTTTAGGCACAATTTAAATAAATAAATATACAGGGACAAATCACACAAATTGATTAGCACTAAAGTTCGAGACTTTTGTTATAGGATACTAACTCGAAGATACTAATATTATTATAACAAATACGGATATATAGGTCGATAAATATCCAAGACCAATCAGAAAAATATAATTTTTCATTATGACCTGACCGGGTATCGAACCTAGGACCCGAGTAGCGAACAGCCAGCCATATAAGCCATGACGCCACGGAGGTCGTCAATCAAAATAACATATTATTGGCCGTTTACTGGGTTTCTAGGAGATCCTTCCAGGAAGATCATTACCGGCCCTACCACGTTAAAATATATTATTCAAAAACAAGACAAGCACAATTTTTGGGATACGTGGCACTTCTTCTTCTTATCGTGAGTGTTAGTGACTAACACTAGTGTCAGAGTTTTTAAACCGCCTTAAAGGCCTATGAAATGGTTTTAGGTAACGACCAATGTCAAAGACAGTGCCCGGGACCGACGGCTTAACGTGCCCTCCGAAGCACGGACAGTCAGGTAATCAGCCTACAATGTCCTAACCAAACTAGGACAACAACACAAAGTCGTTGCCCCCGCCGGGAATCGAACCCGCGACCTCCGGGTATGAGCCGAATGCTCTAACCACTACACCACGGAGGCAGTTGTGTAGTGGTTAGTACGTGGCACTAAAAGGTAAGGAAGGTTGACACAAACAAAAGTCAGCAAGGCCACATTTTCACTCAGCAGACATTTAGGTAATCCTGATAAAGGGCAGCTGGCTGTGACTAACGACGACATCAGTTTTACCATCACGTCGCACGGCGAATAAACAATGCTCCATATAAATTGATATTTTTGCTTAGACACGAGAATAATTTAAGTATAATATATGACGAAAAATATAACGAATGATCGCTGAGCAAACATAGTCCCAGATTGGACGCTCAATGGCTAACGGTGACGGTCTGATACATCCTTTAGAAAAAATATAATAATATTTATAATTATATTTTAATTATTTCATTTTGTTCTAATCTTCGTGAATATAGATGCCTAATATCTAAAATAAGTAATATTTAATTTAATTTTAATTTTTTAGACCCTTGTTTAATTAATATCAGAGCGCAATGCTCAACAAACAACAAATACTCGCAAATAACTCTATTAGTATTGAATATACAATACAATACAATACAATACCCTTTATTGCACATAATAAAATACAGTATATAATTATCTTAAAGACTAGGAAATGCGCAAAAGGCAGCCTTATCGCTAAGCAATTTCTTCCAGGCAACCTATATAGAAAAAAAAACAGTGATGGGAAATTAGGTAGTGCGGGGAATATATATAGAAAATTTGGAAATATTTCAATAGTAGGTAGTTTATGAGTGGTATTTATATACGAGTGTTATGTGCTGTTAATATAAATTAAGATTTAACCTATTTATTATAGACTTATAGAGTATGAATTGTGCTTAAAACCTTGCACACTTTATAACATTTGACTAATTTTATTGACCTCTGTTTTATGTATCTATTATTCTGTATCGTTATGTTTTGGTACCATAAACATTTAAGCAAATTGTATAATAGATGTTTTAATTTTTTTGCTAGAGTGAAACAATAAACTATAGGTAGGTAGGTATAACAAAACAAGCTACGAAAAATGATTTTATATAAAATCAAACTGATTTCGCAAACAATACAGAGGATACAGTTTATGAAAGTCATAAACATTGTAGTTTCATATAACGTTTCATTTGAATCGAACGAGAACAAAATAAAAATAAATGTAGAAGAGTGACTTACTAAACAGAAGCAATACTTTTGTCTTCAGACTAGTAAGAGTAATACAATGTTTAACATCATTGTGCTACTTAATGCGTATCTTTTTCCCAGTCAATCTTTTTCAATGTAGCATAACATCCCATGTTATAGTAGTAATGCAGTATGCACTTATTCATAGCTTTGTGCTTTCTTGCGGTCATTTTCATGTATAGATGTAAAACCTATAAGAAAAGTTACTTACTTATTTGTTACTTTCATGAGCATTTTAATTTATGTTATGACTATTAGGTATATAGTTACATTAAAAAATTATATTATTTTA
Organism: Acrobasis consociella; assembly: GCA_963555685.1. Classification (NCBI taxonomy): domain Eukaryota; kingdom Metazoa; phylum Arthropoda; class Insecta; order Lepidoptera; family Pyralidae; genus Acrobasis; species Acrobasis consociella. Next base: position 3,245,809 of record OY743116.1, read on the forward strand.
CTTGCCTATTTGTTATACTTACAATAAATGACTTCCAATGATTAATTTCTTGTAAGTACAACAACAAGGCGGTTAGAAATTACTTTCAATACAAGTTAATATGGTAAAGCTATAGTTTAAAGAAAGTTGATATTTTTGTCGGATTTGGCTGATTACTTACACGATTAAGATTGTTATGTGAGTCATCAGCCAAATCCTACTTCATTAGTGTCTATGTTTATAGCGACTACGTAGCGTCGCTTCTGCTCTTACTTTAGTTAATATTACAAGCGTAATAATACTCCTGGGTAGTATTTACTGCGCGGCGTACATTATTATATCGATTTGCTAGCGTAGCTTACAGGTATTTGAACTCGGTATTTTCCATCTTTATTGTATTTGAATGTAATATTGCCCTAGAAAAAATTGTGCATGCATGTCAAGTTTGGTTTGTGAACTAGTGAGATGACTTTACAATGTGTTCTCATGTCCTCATACAGCTCTCAAGACGTAAGTTCAGCTTTGCATTTGCGTGCTTCGGAGGGCACGCTAAGTCGTCGGTCCCGGACACTGTCTTTGACATTCGTCATTACCTAAAACCATGTCAGAGGCCTTTAAGGCGGTTTAAAAACTCTGACACTAGTGTTAGTCACTAACATACACGATAAGAAGAAGAAGAAGCTTTGCATTTGTGTGAGTGCCCACAGATAGTGTAGATGAAACACTGGCCTGACGCATGGCACGTCCCGCGCATAATTTAAACCGGTTTTTATTGTTTTTGAAACTCAACCTGAGACACGGTATGACCCTCCCGCGTTATCTCCCTCGCGCACTTCCCGCCTTCACCTTCACGTTTGGTACTGCTAGCAACTTGATTTTTCAGTGTTGTTTTTTTTTTTCAAAACAATGTCTAATAAGAAAAATATCTAATACGAAAAATATTGTTAAATATTTTACATAATATCGTGTATTTTTAAATGATCAAAATGATTCACCTCATTCTAATAAAACCTCAGAATAAAACATTGTTTTTTTATGTGAGATTTTGACTGGCTACTTTTAGCGCTCATTCACACTAATGCAAAGCATAGCTTACGCCTTGAGGATGGCACCTGATTTTAAACCAACTTCTAAAAAGTATATATACATACATTTTCACGTCTATATCCCTGACGGGGTAGATAGAGCCCAGGGCCGTTAGGCCCAAAGGCCACGCTTAGCGTTGTGGTGGACGTTAAGATGGAAAAGGAATCAAAATAGTGATGGGTTGCTATCCGCATCGCCTATTATCATGATTCAAATCTTCTAAAAAGGATTCCACGGTTTTTTTTTGTATTTTGCGCAATATCTACGCCAATAGTGAATCGATTTTATTAAGACTTTTTTAATTGCAAACCTTTACTATTTCTTGTTCTCATATTAATTTGGTGAAGATATGATGAACAACTTTGTAGATATGGAAGAAACTCCTCAACATCCTATAGCATTTCGAATGAAGTCTTTTTTTCTTTGTAAAAAAGTTGCGTAGCATCAAGGTTCTGGGTTCAAATTGTCTTATTTTAGGTATCTGGATGATGGCAAAGCCGCTGTGTTTTATCAGAAACACGATAACGTCTAATCCCCTTTGCATGTTTAACAAGTTTAGAGCCGGCAACTCTGGAGACCATCTGTAGTTTCTACTTTAGCGGTCTAGACACCAGATCTAGAGGTAGATCCAATATCTATTGTTATAGACAGCGTTGGAATCCATTGCTTAATGCTTACATTGAATTACTTGCATGCTTTTAAAAACAATATCTTTTTACAAGCTTTTATTTTACTTGAAATGTCTTAATGTACGTTTGTTTGGGTCAAATCTTGCTATTCAATGATAAACCAATTAAAAGCGATTGAGCTGAAATAATTTCATAGTTTTGTTATTCGCATGACATTACAATATTTTTTTTTACAATATTATTATGAAAAAAAGTTGATGATCTCATGATTGCAGGTTGGTTTTGATAAGTTCTTACGCCTAACAAAAAGAAAAAACAAAATCTTATTACCTTATAGACCTCTAAAGAATACTTGGCTGATGTCTGAGAAGTTTGATGCAAATATATGTTATATTGTGCATTTTGTGAGAATCCTTGTTTAAAAGGGCATACTTATTGATTTTATATTATTAATTATTGGATGTTCTCATAGAAATTTTATCAAATGATTTTGTTAAGTGGATTGAAGTCAGTTAAAAGTTTTGAAAAATTATATCCGATAGATAAATTTACATGGGTTTATATATGGGTGACTCGCGAGGTCTACAGCTCACCAAACCACCAGTAATATATTACCAAGCACACTACTATGGCTGTTCCACATATGTATACATACGTTTTGCGCTAGTAATTAAGCAAACTGATTAAACTTGCCTAACCGCGAGCTTAAATTTCTGATATTGGAGTAATCGTTGTTCAGAAACTAAGTAGAATGTGTTATAATCCTACTATCCTACCATATATCTATAATTCTATAATCCTACTAATATTATAAATGCGAAAGTGAGTTTGTATATTTGTTTGTTTGTTACCACTTCACGCCTCAACCACTGGACTGGACCTATTTAGATGAAATTTGATATGGCTATAGTTTGATACCCAAGGAAGGACATAGGATTGTTTTTATCCAGAAATTCTGTAGGAGAGCGAGGCGCACGGGCACAGCTAGTACATAATATATAAGAATACACATTGTACCTACATACCTATTACTGTACAGTAGGTACAATATGCAAATTTTATATAATATATGTTATAAATTTTGGAATACCAAAAATAAGAGTGACTTACAAAGAAGAAAAGAAATGAATGTGACTTGCGATGTGAATTATATTATAAAATTGACAGTTTATTCGCTCACCTACCGCAAATAAACTTACAATTTTAAAAGTCGCATTTTTAGCAATTTTGTTAGAAATATTATACTTGCAGACACTTCATAATATTATTACCCGTGAAGCATGAAATTCAAATTCTCCGTCTGGCTTTTATCTACTTTATTTAACCAAACTGAAATTTTGTAAGGTGCTATTGCATAGGGTTTATTACATAATACCTATATTTTCTATGTAGCATACAATACCAAATGTTGAAAAAATACTGGTAATTTTTACGGCTGTCAAAAACTAAATTTAAAAATTGTTTTAAAAGGCTGCAGAAGATATATCAGATGTCTATCGGCAGCTTGATAATATGCTATTTTCCAACAAGTCAAATCAGATACTTTTTTATACGTCAAAACAAACAGTTTCTATGGGATTTTGTATGAAATACAGTCAGATGACGTCACAGTTTTTTGGAGTCAAATAGCGCTCTTATTATCAGTTTTTCTGCAATAATAAATTTAAAATCACGTTAAAATAGATATGTTTAAAGACAAATGACATTATTTTGGGACATTTTATTTTATTATCAGTACAAAATAATTTATTTTTGACTTAGGAAAATACCCAATTCTGACGTCAGCGTAGGCCAACACTTACTCGAAAAACAAACAAACAAATTGAATAATTTTAACAGATTGGATTCCTACCAAAATATCATTTTTGTAATTATTATATGTAGGCCTAAAAGGGAAAAGTAATAATATTCCTCATTAAAATTAAATGAAACAAAATGGCGTTGCTGCCTGTTTTTCCTTATTTGCTGCAAATTTAATTTAATCATCTTAGAAAATGCTTCCCATTTAAGAGGATGCCTTTTTCCTTGCAGGAAGAAACGTCGATTTTTTTTATTTACAAACGAACGGCACTATGCCCGCGACTCAGCAGTGGTCGAACACGATAGGCAACTGTCGCCAACTGGATCGCAGGCAAACGACAAAGAGTTGCTCATATATTAGGGCACCAACAGACGAACGACAATATCCAGCATCGCCAACGGTCGCGCTAGATAGTTGTCTGCGACGCTTTCGCGCGACCATTTACGACTAGGGTTGCCAGGTCGTCAAACCTAAAAGCCGGACAGACTAGCCAGTTTGGCCGGACATTTGGGTAGAAAAGCCGGACACCCTACATTATTGAGGATTTTGTTTCAGAAGTAGGTAAAACAAAAAAAAAATTGATGTAAAACCAAGCTTTTTTGATTATTATCATAAATCTTGCCGCCACGCAACGCAACGGACGGCACGTGCGCTATCAATCGAGGAATCGTCGTAAATTACGACGGTGGCGCGACAGTCGCCAACGATCGCGAGCATACTGTTGTTAGTGTGTAAGAGCCCTTATAGCCCTGAGAAATTAATTGGATAGATCCTCCGTTCAGTGCGATTTCAGTGTGAATGCGTTGGGAAATTGCAAACAGGAATTACTTGGTTCTAACAACCTGTCTGAATATGGTAGGGAGGCCTTTGAAAACGTAATTATGCACTCTAAAGTCAGTTAGGTATGTTATGCAACGGAATTGGGTTTATTTTACAAGTATCAAAGTTTGATATATCTGGAAAAATACAATATTTAGAGTGAAATTTCTTTAGTATTGGAGAAAAGAAGAAATAGAAAATAGGAGAGGTATGTGATGATTAGTCAAATAATACTACACGACTCCTTATTTGAAAAAATACTGGAAGAAAATATAAAAGGTAGGAGAGATCCAGGAAGACAGCTATATATATGTCAACAGAAAAACAGCAGGGGTCTTGTATCAAGCGCTCAAGAGTAAGGTGGAATAAATAAGCTCTATGTTCTTACGTTAGGAAAAGAAGTAAAAATTATTACAGCAAATTCAATTATTTTCTTAAAAATCACGTGTTGAAATTGTAATAGGATCCTGGAAGGTAAACGTATATTTTTAAACCTCAAAAACACACCTCAGTTGAAATTTTACAATATTGTTTTACATATTTACAACTCTGCATTGCACAGACACAGAAATAAATAAAACAAAATCCTTCTGATTTAAAGCTACAAAAAATCCGGTTGTCCCTTGACACCCGGACGAAGTTCATTTAGAGAGAGAGAGAGAGACAGACAGAGAAACACGCGCACGCCGCACGACTTACAATTATAGCAAAAAGTGTCGTTACAACTTTTGGTCTTAATTTTTTCTGTCTAGCCTCCTTTCGCAACGCGCGATAAGGAACTTCATTCCAAAAATTTTAAGTCAGTGTTTCCTTAAAACAAGCCAAGCTTGCACAAAGTGTTTCCACTTAAAATTAAGTGTAACTGTAAGGACAGACATAGCAGTAATTAACTGGAGACTTAGAAATTCTGCTGATAAGAGTTTAATTAAAAAGTTTAAGCGGACGGTTATCGTTAAATACAATATTATGTGCTACCCAGGAAAGAGCACTGAGCTTACAGCTTTACATTTTTTTTTATTTTGTTTTTACAACAAAAATAATTGTAAAATCTCTCCCTATTAATTTGGCCCTTTCTGGTCTTCTTCTTATCGTGTGTGTTAGTGACTAACACTAGTGTCAGAGTTTTTAAACCGCCTAAAAGGCCTCTGACATGGTTTTAGGTAACAACCAATGTCAAAGACAGTGACCGGGACCGACGCCTTAACGTGCCCTCCGAAGCACGGATCATCTTATTTATCAGACAATCAGGTGTTCAGCCTACAATATCCTAACCAAACTAGGACAACAACACAAAGTCGTTGCCCCGCCGGGAATCGAACCCGCGACCTCCGGGTATAAGCTTAACGCTCTATCCACTACACCACGGAGGCAGTTACCAATCAGGCAGTTAGCAGGTACCACTACACCCTTTCTGGTTAGGTACATATATATAAACTAGCTTTTCGGGCGCTGCGCGGGCTGCAAGCAGCCCGCGGTCTTTCGTGCAGCTGTTGAGGTAGGCTAAAATATGTTTCTAGTTCAGAAAATGGGTAAGGTTGTATGGAGGGAAATTGTCCATGTATGGAGGCCATTTTGGGTTTTGGAGAAAATAAAAAATAAATTATGCTCGTCAAATTGCTCACAATTCTCTACATTTTGAAAAAAAAAAACCACGCCCCTAACCGCTACCGTTTTTGCAGGCCGTACTCCTTCCACATCAGGTTTCCGCAGATCTTCAAAAGTCAGATTTTTCTGATACTCACTGGAGCACCCTCTATTCGACCATACATCAACCTAAACCGCTCCCACCCTGCAACAGGGCAAACAATTATGTTAGTCAGTCAGTGGTATTGTATTTAGGTACATATATATAAACTAGTGTTCGTGTTTGCTGCCACATCTGTGTGCCAACCCACAACTCGAGTATTGCCTACTTACAGGCCCTCCAAGAGTTTTTATGGCGTTGAGTATCTGTTACGTTAGTAATTATATTATCTTGGCTGTAGTTTTACGAACAACCGCTTGCCCAATGTCAGCCCTCTTCAGGAATGCAGTTGTCGCACTGGATACTTATGCTTAGTCTCATAATCGCCCCTTACGACTTACACCGGAGGTCCCGGGTTTGAACCTCGGTCAGGTCAAGATGAAAAATTATCTTTTTCAGATTGACGTAGGTCTTATGTTTATATATACATGCTGACTTTTCATTGGTTTTAGAAAAAAAAATGTCGTCTAGTAAATAAATTCCTCTACCCATATACGTAATCCAAATTTCTGTATGTCATTAGATAAAAAGTTTCGTAAATGATTTTCGATCGAGACGTAGTTATGCCGGCCAAAACAGCTGCGTGGATGCCGATGACCTCCGCCGGCCGGCGAGCGATGTATGGCGACACGGTACTACTAATTACAATTTTGCTTTCGAGTTTTAGTCAAAATTTTTTGTTTCTGAATTTTTATTTCGACTAGCTAATTAGGGCTTACTAAAGATGCCTATGAAGTGGCTTTGTACGTATTTGATACACGGTGCAAAGGCCCAGGTGGATACTTTCCAAGCCATAATAAGAAAGAGGGTGGCCTCCCTGATGCGTAGGGTGTACTGTAAGTAAGAACAATGTTACTAACACTTTCTGGATTAATTTGTCCGAAATAAACAGTTTATTATATTATATTATTCCCTTTATTTATTTATAAACATATATTAGGTTTTTTTATAACATATCTATAAAAAGTAAAATACATAAAAAAATTACAAAATATAAACATATTATAAAATACCTAACATAGTAACCCGCTGGCAGCGGAGCAAGGCCAAAGCTACCGGCGGTTAGGGCCGCAGAGAGAGAAACCTCCTGACAATGCGTGCCGTGTCCAGTTATATGTTATATTATTATTTTGTATCTCCTTTGAGAATCACGGGTCTTTTCACCCCGGTCCTTTGAGAGGCTCGCGTAGGGATACAGATCCAACACGTAGAGGCTCTTTGGAGAAGTTGTTGTTGAGGCGTTCATGGGGCCAAAGCCAACATGAAGAGCCCTTTTAGTACCTTTTTATCTAAAATGTGAGGTGGCTGCATTTACGGAGGTCTATCCCTTAATGTACCATTGAGATGCACTAACGGACAGTCCGCCATAGCTGCCTAACTATTGCCAGGGAGGGATTGACTTGGTTTGGGCTATGTGGATGGGATGTTAGTGGGCCGGATAACTGGGTTATGGAGTGAGATACGGACATCTACCTAAAAATCTCCCACAATAATTTTAACCTGGTAAATGGTGATGTTATATTATTATTATTATATTTGTTATACAATATAGTATCTTTGAGTTAAAAGTTACTTTGGGGCTAGCTCAATTTGTGTGATGTCCGTATATAGATATACAATGTCCTTTTTTATTAAGTACAAATATTTTAAGGGGTGATTCAGTCCATAATTTTGAACAACTTTTCCCAGTATATTTTTATCGAAATACGAAAAAATAATTTTCATTTTCCATAGTAATGATATCACGTGACTACTTCGATTAAAATAAAAACCTAAAAATTTTTTTCCTATTTTGATATACATTTATTGGGAAAAGTTGATCAAAATGATGGTCTGATTCACCCCTTAAAATATTTGTACTTAATAAAAAAGGACATTGTATATTTACAGTAAAAGTTACAGTGGTCCCATTTTAGATGAAAACCACACGACATCCTTTGTACAACATAGTAACGTATGATACAATAGCATCTCACCAACTGTTACAAATGATTATTTTATATTTTATTTAATAGCAAATTATAAATAACCGGCCAAGTGCGAGTCGGACTCGCGCACGAAGTGTTCCGTACCATTTTCTATTAAAATCAGTTTTTTGCATAGGAAAATAAATTTTATTTAATTAATTTTTTTTTTATTTTTTTATATTTATTTTAATTTTTTTTATTAATTATTAAAATAAAAATACCACTGAGTATTTTGTGAATATTTCAAGTGCCTACCTGTTGCCATTATTGATATCGAGCAAAAAAGGGCAACAAAATCGCGTTTGTTGTATGGGAGCCCCCCTTAAATATTTATTTTATTTTGTTTTTAGTATTTCTTGTTATAGCGGCAATAGAAATACATAATTTGTGAAATTTTCAACTGTCTAGCTATCGCGGTTCTTGAGATACAGCCTGGTTACAGACAGACGGACAGACGGACAGACAACGAAGTCTTAGTAATAGGGTCCCGTTTTTTTTATTTTATTTTATTTTATTGACGTGACAACGTCTTATAAATTGGTTTGCCGGGTGACACTTCAAGAAACTGCGTTACGCTCCGCTCACGTTATGCGCTCACAATGAGAGCGAGGGAGAGGCACGCGTCCCTTCCACTCGGGCATGGTTAGCCCGCCTAAGAGCGAGAGAGACAGACATAAAAAGTCGTTGTCACGTAAAACTTTCGCCCGTATACCGACTTTACAGGCAACCAATTTTTTATTTATAAATCACATACAGATTGACAGTTATTCACCAAAGCATCTGCACTGTAGTCAAGAAATAGGTACAATATTAATAGTCAATATGATAAAATAACATAAAATAAAGAACATGCACATCAATCAATATTCATTAAAAAATTGAAATAAACAATGTCAATGAGTACTATACTACCCTTTGGGTACGGAACCCTAAAAAAAGAAGTCCAACTAGATAGCCTGACTAACCAATTATATAAGTACATAACATGTCTATTATTGTACAAAACAAGTTAAGAAACAAGAGTAGTAAAAAAAGGAAATTTATTTTGCTTACATAATTATTTCGCAATATCTCTGGATATTTTCTTAACATAAAGCCCATTCAGTATGCCTTGGTCCAGTGCCCGGGAGCTATTTCCAATATTCTATTAGCTCTACGGTCGTTGCTTTAAAAGCTCAGTAAAATATTAATGGCTTCATGTTATAAGCCAGCTTATATGAAAGAAGTCTTAAATAGAAACAGGGTATTAATCAGCTTTTCCAGGGATATTTCGAAGGATCCCTCAGAATGGTATACGTTTTTTTCAGGGTTGAAATGTTTAACGTTTGTATGTTTAAGGTATTAGACTTCAAAGGGAAATACTAAACTACTTTTATTAGGTACTTCATCATATGTGAAACGGCGATCCTTCTTCTCATGGAATGTATTAAAGTGTAAGGTCGTGGTCTTGGATGTTTATCTTTATATGTATTTGTTATAAAATATAGTATCGTTGAGTTAGTATCCCATAACACAAGTCTCGAACTTACTTTGGGGCTAGCTCAATCAGTGTAATTTGTCCCTATATATTTATTTATTTATTTATTATTATTTATTAAGGAAAGTGGGGAAAGTTGTTTAGTATCACGGACTGAATTCACCCCTAAAATAGTTTCTGTGTATTTGTTAGACCTTATATAACATTGGTCGCCAAAAAGCCTAACAAAGTCTTCGAAGACTTTAGGAGGGCCCTCACCCAATAAAGTAGCAGCGTGGAAGCCACAACTCTCTCATGACAACTGCATTTGCAAGTCAATTGGCTGCACCTGACTAATGAAAACTGGACTGACTGGTTAGTATTCAAGTCTGGATTAGTGCTACCTATCGCAAGACAATAGGGATTTCTGTAACAATGAGATTCTTTAACTAGATTGAGATGGAAATAAAATATAAGATAATTTTTCAAAACTAAAAACCGACTTTAATACCGAACTACGCGATCAATTTTGATAAAGCATCTACAGGACCATCTGACAAGTATGCACTTTTAAACTAAAAAGAATTTTCTAAATTGGTCCAAGTGTCTTTGAGTCATCGGGGAACATACATAAAATGTGGAATACGGGCTCGGGCTATAGTCTATACACTAGATCACTATAGTGTAATGAAATTAAAATAACAATTTGGCATTTCCATACTAAAGTGTGGGCAATTCGTATGGGAATGTCGATTTTTCCATATACTTGTACGTCCCTTCCATGTTGCATATGATATTCGAATGGATAACCTCTTTTTTAAAGTTGGTTAAAAATAGGTACATTTTCTGAGCTTTCCACTTCTGTTTAAAGGTCACAGCACACTTATCAACTCGGAAAGGGATCGACACCGTATCGCCTTTCGCCGCGCGGTCAACCAGGCGTCAACCTGACGTAGGCACGTAACCAAACAGGCTCAGCTTCGGTACGTCGACTCGCGGTCAACTCGACTACGGCTGGGCGACGCCGCGCTTACCGCTCGCCGGCCGCTCTGGTCTGGCTGGCACTAGACCGAAACGGATCATTTTAAACGTAAAGTGAAGCGCACAGTTATGTCTCGGTTCAAAATACGCGAGTTGGCAATCATAGCCATCAATTTTTGTTTATCTACAAATAAATAAAACGCGGGTGTGAGGAAACGGAGAGACGTCAACTCGCATACGGAGTGGCGTAAGCGCGCGGACGACGAGCCGCAAGCGCGGGGACCGCTAGTTGACCGACCAGCAAAGCGGTTCGTGGGCTGGTCCCGAGGCGAGGCGTTTACGTTACGAATCCGAATAGTGTGCTTTGAAGTAGGAAGTTTCATACAAAGAATACTGAGCTGCTCGAGTTGATACGTTTACGTTCCGTTTACGAGTTGATAAGTGTGCTGTGACCTTTATCCACAATTTAACATCCTCCCTTATTTGTTAAAGTACTTATTTATTTAAAGTAGCAAAATTATACATATTCGGAAGGCAAGTTGGTCCTTTTCATCTTTACTTATACTCATTCTGTAACGCTAAAATCACATAGTTTTGATTGAACTTGGACACCATTTGGTAACTTGCGAGTAAGTACCAAAGACAAACGAACGAAACGAACCTTCATTGAAACTGCTAGTAAAGCAAATAGGAACTTTCTCGTGTTTTATAAAAGTTTTCAGGCTACGTTTATAGCAGTCTTAAAAAACTTCTTTCAGGTAAAATAAATGCCAGAATTCAGTGACTACTGGGTGTTAAATTAAGGGCGACACATACTATGAAGGGTGACTAAGTAGGTGTCTAAGTTATTAAATCTGTAAAGGCGTTGTATGGGACCGATGCTGGAACCTCGAAAAGTTTTCATACAACTTGTTCGCAAGCATTACATGTTATAATGTTTTTACATTGCATTGTTTTCTATTATGAGCATTTTTTAATGAAAAGACATAATAAAAATTTAAATGCCTTCGATAGGTCAGTAATCATGATTACGGCTGGTGACGTTGTCATTTCAATATCCCAGGCATAGACATAGAATTTCTTTACTGATCCCGCAGGCATCTGTCCATCTCATCTTCAATCCATGGCCTAATAAACCTTTCCCTTTTTCCTGCAATAGATTTTTCTTCTGCCGAATCCTATTCAAGGGTACACCTTTCATAGGTCAAGGAATGAGTTTTGGCGGGAGCGCCACATAACAACTTCTCAAAATGGCCTCTTCGTGTTGGATCTGTATCCCCACGCAAGCCTCTCAAATGACCGGGATAAAAGATCTGTGATTCTCAAAGGAAAACAATTTTAATATTATGACAAAAGCTTTCCAGCAAGTAGGCGACCAATATTGTGAAATTAGTTCTTTTCGGAGTTTCTTCTCAGCAGTAGCTTATTTTCATCATCATCATCATCAGCTTTCAAAAAGCCACTGCTGAGCATAAGCCTCCGAACTGGATAGCAGCGGCCACGGACAGAACGGGATGGCGCAGACAAAGGGAGGCTTAGCTTATTTTAGTAATTTAAATTTTAATACACGGTATACGTAATGTAAATTATACTTATTGACATATATAAGAGCTGGTATATATAAAAGTCTAAATACTAAAGAAACATTAGAATTTTGAAGAAAATAGTTTTTTTTAAAGATCGCGAGCATTGGTCCTATAATTGTTACTGAATTCCACGCCAGTATTCATTTACACCCAGTTTTCAGTAAGGGAGAAAAAAGCCAACGTAGAATGTAAGTATCATTGCAGGTCGTAAATTACGATCGAGAGAATATTCTTTTATGTATCTATTTCCTCGTGACTTATTTATGAATAGTTTCTTCTATCAATCATAATGGTCCGATAATTTAATGACGTCTGAGGCAGGAAGTAAGTACATCATGGAAAGATATTCGGTATAATTTTAGAATTATGATATTCATTTTAGAACAGTTGGTAAGACAAATCATAAAACTTGGTCGGAAACCCACAACGTCAGCAGACAACACAAAGCCGCGTACGGAACCATAATTTTGCAGTGAATGTGATACCGCGCACGCCGCGCGAATATTTACGAACGCTGAGTAGGGTTTGTTCGTTATACTGCGGATCCGTTCACATTGTATGTGTAGCTATCATCTCATACATTTTAGCAAGCAATCAATATCTACATAGGTAACAATATTTATACCTACATTTAAACCTGAATCTTTCGGGATAAATAGCACTGGTATTTGAAATAAATAATTTGAAAGGAAACGGAGATAGAATTTTAAATTTTGTCTTTACCAAGCCCTAAATAACCCTTCAAACTATTTTATAAACTGATGTTTATAGTTTAAAGTGGAAAAGTAAAGCTTTTCTTCGCACATTTGCCAAAAGTTGCAGTTTTTAACAATTGTGTGTAGAAAAGCTTTGCGTTCTCACTACTGTAAATAATAGTTTGAAAGGTTATCTAGGGTTTGATCAATTTGTCAATTTTTTTAAGTTTTTTAAGATGTATCTCCGTTTCCTTTCAAATGGGTGCTACACCGGACCCCAAAAAATTCAGGGCCTCTTAACTATCTCTGTAAGCGACTTTGCGATTAAGCCATCTGTGCCACTAATTAATCAATCAAACAGTGATTCAGAATTAATACTAGTATTACATACAGAACGGAAACTCGCACATTCTCCCGGAATCTGGCGTCCCCGCAACCCCTCCCCCGTTATTGAGACTTGTAAGAGCCTGTAAAACAGGGTTCTTTCTAGTCGTACGTTGACGTTACACGAGTTACTTAGGATTATTGAATCATAATGGTGAGAAACTGCGCATATTATCATTGTTTATGCACGGAAAACAAAAATGAACGAAAATTTTATAGATTTCCGAGTGATAAAAACAGGTAAGCAAAGCAACAAATTCTGTGGTGGCGACCCTAATTGTTTAACTCACACATTTGACGAATGCACGGATGTATTGTTTCGTTTGTAGTAGTACTAGGTAAATATGCTGCTCCGTTTCTATGAAGTGCCATACCTGTGACAGTGATCTTAGCGATTAGGCACAGGTATGGCACTTCATAATTGAACAATCAAATCGTTTTTTTTTGTTGGCTTTTTCAGCCATTTCGATTGTTTTTAAAGAATATATTTGGTTACCTTTAATTATGGTGCTACTTTTTTGTTCAGCTTTTTATCTGATAAACTTCAATGGATGGGTTGGGGGTGACTCGCAAGATCTACAGCTCACAGAGCCAATAGTTACCTCTTTCCACCTTCATGCCCACCATTGTGCTAAATGTAACATGACTTGGGTATAACAATCTAGGTCTTGATTAGATCGTTATAACCCGGACGTGACGTTACGTTACCGGGTGTTAATTACACCCATAAGAACGACAATAAGAACACGTCTCACACGAATTATGTATTTGCTTTGTTCCGTCGAAAGTTGAGCGAGGGAACGGGCGAAAATCTAAATTGTTATTAGAAGAGCAACGCATCACGCTTGTTAAAAATAAAAATTGATAGTGTACCACTATTGTAAGAGCAACGTGAAGCTTCGTTACATTTTTATTTATTTGTTCGATCCCCTGTCAGGGCAAGTTGGTAAATGACCTTTTTCAAATTGTCCTGGGTCTTGGATGTTTATCTATAATTTATATATTTGTTATAAAATATAGTATCGTTGAGTTAGTATCCCATAACACAAGTCTCGAACTTACTTTGGGGCTAGCTCAATCAGTGTAATTTGTCCCTATAGGTATATTTATATATCGTATTATCAGATAACCCGAACGTGACGTTCCGGATGCTACGTTGCCGGTTGTTATTGCATTACACCAATAAGATCTAACACGTCTCACACGAATTGCGTCTTTGCTTTGTTCCGTCCATCTTGGAGAAAGGAAAAAGTTCAATGTACGAGCAGATCGTCAAAAAGCTAAGCGAGAAAATGGGCGAGAATCTAAATTGTAAGTAGACGAGCAACGCATCACCATTTTGATTACCTCTTTCCACCTTCAAGCACACTAAAGTGCTCAAAAAAACGTGGCTTTTGCGTTTACCGATCGAGTTCTTAATTAGCTTGTTAGGGAAAATACTTGGTATTGTATCAGTATTGTAAGCTACGTGATTCTAAGTTATACCGCGTTATCAGATAACCCGGACGTGACGTTCCGGATGCTACGTTGCCGGATGTTATGGCATTAGGTACAACCACAGACAAATAAAGGGAAGCAGACTAAACATTACTGTATACAAAGACTATTTTTCTTTTTCTTTAACATAGTTAGTAATATTTGGAACAAAAATAGAAAATTACTATACTAATGAACTCGAAAGAGTACTTAGTACACAGACACCAGCAATAACTGTTTATAAATTCGTTATTTAGACTAAAATCTACAACCAATGTGTGTTACCAGTGATGATAAGGCTCTGAAACGTGGTTTCAGAAGAAGGCTCAAGATTGTGCAACGCGCTATAGAGAGGACCATGTTCGGTGTTTCACTACGTAATCGAATCAAGAATGAGGAAATTCGTAGGAGAACTAAAGTCACTGACATAACCCAACGGATTAGTTCCTTGAAGTGGCACATAGTGCGGCAAACCGACGGCCGATGAGGCAAAAGTTTCTCGAATGGCGACCACGTACTGGCAAGCGAGGCATGGGACACCCACCCAGAAGGTAGTCTGAAGACCTGACCAAGGTCGCTGGAAGGCGCTGGATGCGGGGCCCTTTAGATCGGTCATTCTGGAAATTGAGATTTCCAGAATGTGATGAATGAGCCTATATACAGCAGTGGACTTAATTTAGCTGAAATTATGATGTTGATAAGGCAATTAAAAAGTAAGCTACGAGTGAACAATTGCCACGCGTTCTATGTATAATTTTGTTTGGTCGGCTTCCCTTTTTATGTCTGTGGGTACAACAAATTAGATCTAACATGTCTAACCTCGTATCGAGTTTTTATACCTAACCAGGCAGACAGAGTCTTGAATCACACAACATAAAAACTTAAGACTTTTTACCGAGCATAGCGTTTTAGATACATTCATTGCTTTTACAATGATTTGCTCGGGAAGAAAAGTAGTTGGTATTATATTCAAGACAAAACCAAAAAGTCAGTCAATCTCAATGACTCCTAGATAAAATTACCTATCTTTATTATGTCAATTTATTGTAAGTTTCAGATAGCGAATCTATTTTTTTGCTTACGTCCTTATCCTTATCTTTACTTCCTTACTTATATACATATAAATTAATGTCTATTACCTCTTAACGCTTAAATCAGTGAACCGTTTTAAATGAAATTTGCTATGGGTATAGTTTAAAACCCGGGTCATGACAGTTTTATTCCAAAAAATATTAAATAAGGGAAACTGGGAGGGAAATACTTAATTACAAAGTACTTTTACGCAGACAAAGTCACGGTTAAAACCTAGTCCTACTATCCTACTAATATTACAATACGAAAGTGAGTTTGTATATTCTTTTGTTTGTTTCTTACCACTTCACGCTTCAACCACTGAACCTATTTACATGAAATTAGATATGGATATAGTTGGATACCCAGAGGACATAGGATAGTTTTTAACCCAATTTCTATGGGGAGCGAAGCCCACGGGTACAGCTAGTTTACTGTAAGTTTGTTTGTAAATAGGCGTTTTCCAAGCTATTTACTAGGGCCTCTAGCGGAAGATATGAAATTTTAAGGCGATCCTCTACTTGGATGTCATGTCACGCACCGCGCCTTCCACCGCAAACAGTGATACCTCGCAAATGGTTTGTTTGCATACATTTGCTAGATTTGCTGTAAATTGATCCTCTCTAGAAATGTTTGTATCCGCAAATAGAACTAGATGTATTTGTAAATAAACTTTCTTTCTATCTATCTAGATCATCATCATTCATTATTTCAGCCGCATAACGTCCACTGCTGGACATAGGCCTCTTCCAAAGATTTCAAAATGACCGATCTAGAGCGGCTTGCATCGAGCGCCTTTCAGCGACTTTGGTTAGGTCATCAGACCACCTTGTGGGTGGGTGTCCTACGCTTCGCTTGCCTATACGTGGTCGCCATTCGAGAATCTTTTTGCCCCATCGGCCATCGGTTCGTCGCGCTATGAGTTCCGCCCACTGCCATTTCAACGAGCTAATCCGCTGGGCTATGACAGTGACTTTAGTTCTCCTACGAATTTCCTCATTTCTGATTCGATCACGTAGAGAAACACCGAGCATAGCTATTTCCATAGCGCGTTGCACGACCTTGAGCCTTCTTATGAGACCCATAGTAAAGGACCGTGTTTCAGAGCCATAAATCATCACTGGTAACACACATTGGTTGTAAACTTTAGTCTTAAGACACTGAGGTATACTTGACGAGAAGACACTGCGTAGCTTCCCGAACGCTGCCCAGCCGAGTCGGATTCGTCTAAAGATAAATCTAGATCATACTATAACACTAATAATATAAAGGCGAAAGTTTGTGAGTGTGTATGTGTATGTTTGTTACTTATTCACGCGCAAACGGCTGGAATTAACTTTATGAAATTTGGTATTCAGGAAGCAGAAGGGTGTCAACCCTGGATTAGCACATAGGCTACTTTAACCACGGGTAACACCGCAAGGCGCAGCTGGTTATTATGTTGTGGCGACCTCTACGAGGAACTAAATATCACAAACAACAATGAACCAAGCGATACCATAAGTTCACAAGAATCATACGAGATGGCGCCAGCAGAATCTACATCTCGATCTCAGAGTTCTGATTGCAACTGACTGTACACGGTGATTTTTCATTGGTTTTGAAGCCGAAGGCCACTTCATAGGCATCGTTAGTAAGACCTAATAAGCTAGTCAAAATAAAAATTCAGAAACAAAAAATGTTGTCTAAAACTCGAAAGTAAAATTGTGAGATCAATTAGTAGTACCGCCGCCATACACCGCCCGCTGGCCGGCCGGGTTCATCGACATTACGCAGCGTATAACTACGTGGTCTCGATCGAAAATCATTCACGCAACTTTTTTATCTTATGACATACAGAAATTTGGATTACGTATATGGATAGAAGAATTTATTTACTATACGACATTTTTTTTTCCAAAACCAATGAAAAGTCAGCGTGTATATAAAACCTCTGACGATACACCGTTGGAGCCGCGGTTCCCCAGGCGCAACACCATGCCTGACCTACAATGTTTTTATTTTAAACTTTATATTATGGTATATAGTCAATCTATTCAATTCAAAATTATCTTTGGCTTCCAGCAACAGCGATTTGGTTTGAAAAAAGAAAATAAAAATATTGGAGACATCTTTCAGAATTTACCTCTTAATCCAACTGTTGGAAACTTGAACGATGTATGAGCTGTCTGTACAAATAACAGCTGTCTTAACGTCAAGTCATTTATCTCCTGCGCGAATTAGAACCTATTTGTTAACTTTCTTGGAGGAATACCCATTTTTCTCTGTGTAGCTTACAGTTTGTGCATGAAGTTAAAGGGTAGTTTTGTGACGAGGGAATTCACTACTTAAATCAGATACTTTTTCTCAACGTCCAATCAAAAATTTTCTATGGGATTGTATAAAAGACAAGCTGTGCCTGTTGCCTTTGCTCCCCGTAGAAATCAATCTATCAGTATCAAACTATAACCATATAACATTTCATCTAAATAGGTTCAGTGGTTGAAGCGTGAAGTGTTAATAAACAAATAAACAAACAAACAAACAGATGTTCAAACTCACTTTCGCATTTATATTATCAGCAGGAAGTAGGATATACTAAACACGTCATAGTTTCTAGGAGTCAAAAAGCACTCTTAATATAAGTTTTTCGTTATACATCTAAAATCATATTCAGAATTAATATGATCAATGACAAGTGAAAATAATTTGTCTTTCACCCAGGACATATTTCCCTCAGAAGGTGAATTTGGGAGTTCCAGCACATGTTCCAACTAATAATTGTGCGGCCGAGGGATTTGCGAAGTGGCTTCTCGGGGACGAAGTGAATTTTCCGCCTGACTGGGCTCAAATTGACGATTGGTACTGTGTACTCCTCAGGGTAATGGTGATTGCGAATATAGTTAAGGGGCTACCTACATTTTTCAGGGTCCAGTGCTGCCGTTGTTTGAAATAAAGGATTTAAAAGAAAACAGAGATATCATTTAAAAAAAATTCTTGAACTAGTCCTAGTTTTTTAAAGTGAGAACGTGAAGTTTTTCTCTTGACAAATGTGCGAAGAAAAGCTTCACTTAAGACTATACACAGTAGTTAATATAATAGTTAAAGGGTTATCTAGGGCTTGGTCAAGGCAAAAATTAAAATGACAACTCCATTTCCTTTCAAATCATTTATTTCTAATGGGAGCAGCACGGGACTCCGAAAAATTCAGGTTAACGTATGAACAGATATCCGTCTTCTTCTTATCGAGTTTGTTAGTGACTAACACTAGTGTCAGAGTTTTTAAACCGCCTAAATCTAAAGATATCCGCCGGGCACGCAAAAATTCAAAATTCGAAGCAAACCTTTGTTAACCTTTTTTTTAAGAATTTTAAGGATAAGTTTGTACCACCACAACAGACCCCAACCTCATTGTAATCAAGGGCAAAGAGTGTTGGGTACCTACATCAACGGTTAAAATGGAATTTGATGTACCCCATAGCTCATACAGTTTTCAACGATTAAAGTTCTGTCACGTAATGTCGACGAATTTTTACAGAAATGGGTATGTCTGAGCAAGAAATTTAGTAAGTAGATATTATTTAATGGAATTTTAAAACAAACTCCATCGTCGTATACAATGGAGTCAAACTTCATCAATAGATGAACTAAGTAACAGGCGATGTGGGACCTAATCCTATTATCCGATGCGATCGGATTGAGATGTCAAATAGGTGGTAAGGATGAAATACCAGTGAGAAATAAGAGCTACAAGCTACGGATAGAAATAGTATATAAAAAGATATGTAGTACATAAGTGGCGCTCACATTTTAAATAAATTCTTTTAACATAATTCGTTGTGGTATAATTAACATTTTGTGAAATGTTGGCATGTAGATCTTTAAATCACTTTTTCTACTCCTGTACGGTTATCAGTCGTTTAAATACTTACTAACACTAATATAAGAACGTTGATAAATGTATGATGTCATAAAACTTCAGGAAAGTCTTTATAACTGCATATTTGTCGTTATTTCGATCGTATCGTAACCTACGCCACTCACATTTTTGACCCTTTACAAACAACTGTTGCATAAAATACTATTATTTATGAATAACCTTTTAAAGGATCATTAGTAGTCCGTCTAGCTTTAAAACTGGTTTTCACCAAAAGTAGCCAGTATGTTATTACAATCTACCATTGTTATTTTATCAACATTTAAAGGTCTACCTAATGTATAAATTTTGCAATAAGGCATGTCTCCTCCCCTCCCGGGAGTAATTTTTTTCTTTAGCCTTTATTAATTTACTTCTAGGCAAAGGTATCCCCATTCTTGCCAATACGTCCTAACGTCAATCTTATTAATTTTTCTTGTATTTTCAGCTGCATCATATTATATTTTAAACTTATATGATATACTAACTCAATGATATGACTAAGTAGAAAATTGAGTCTTGAGGACCAATAAATACCATAATGCCTCTTTATCCATCTTTATTAATATAGCTTGATACCCCTGGATGGTCGACCTTAGGATTACAGTCAGTCATTGTTGTGAAGGCTATTTACGGATGGGAGGCCATTATGGAGAATTTACCCCTTTGTTTCGAATAACGAGGATTGCGCTGTGCCCTTGTTGGGCTTGTTCCGATTTTCTAGATAATCCAACGGTGAAGCCGGAATCATTTGGAAAAGAAATCTAAATTTTCGACTTTTTGGACTTTTTACAGTTAGAACTACAAATATGCTGAACGGGAATGATTTTTTTTTATTCGAATAGACATTTCAGTAGGACTATTTGCATTTTTATTCCAATTAAAGTCCTACCAGAGTATTATTTTTAGCTAAACAATAACGTACAAAAATAGCTGATTGTAACCTCTTTAAGTCTGTATAAAAAAGTAACATTATCCATACATTTTCCTTACCCTTTAAGCAAAGTATCCAGGTAGCCATGTTCTAAGCCATGTATCTTTGGTCAAAATCATCCGCTGTTAGCTCTGAATTTTTTTTTCATTGGGAAATAGTTATATAGAAAATACCTATTTTGCTTACAAAATAATCGCACTTAAACGTTTTACCTGCACAACATAAGGCAAATAAGACGTGGATTCACGAAGCCATTTTGAAACGAAATGCAGCAATAAGATACAAAGACAAAGAGATCTTATCTGGAATGACGCAAGTTCAACGAATATTTATGGGAGCTTACGATACATCGGGCTTTTCAGATAGGCTTTATTTGTAAGGCAGCCGCACGAGCTGGGAATATTGAAGAATGGTATGTATGTAAATGTTTATTATTGTTTAGCAGTAATAAATGGTACAAACTTGACTGTCTCCGTGGTCTAATGGTCAAAGCGTTGCCTTGTGATCCGGAGGTCATGGGTTCGAATCCCACTGGAAACCTAATTATCCGAAAATTTTTGATAATTCCGTGTTTCGGAAGGCACGTATAAACTGTGGGTCCCGAACGTCATCTAGCGTTTGATCATCAAACTACCCAAGGATTCTGGTCAACCGTTTGGGTTGCGGAGGTCAGACGGCAGTCGCTCTGTGTAAAAACCAGTAACCTCGTCAAATCTTCTTGGTATGGTTGCGGACCCCGCGCTCTGAAGCATTACTAGTGAGGATGCAACCGGAAAAATGCGCTCGGATAATGATGATAATGAATAAATGGTACAAAAGACGGCATTCTCTACCAGTTATAACATTATAACCTTCGGAATAAATGGAAATAGTAGTAGGCGCAAAAGTACGTATAAGTACTAGCATTTATTCAATATAACTTCTTCTTATCCTTTCACACATTACTTCTAAAATATTTTCAGTGCCTATATAACAACGTCCCATTTACTCCTATCATAAACTGTGTTGTGACCACCATGTTCTAATAGCCGCTAGAAAGCTAATCTTGGAGAAATCTCCCGAGGGATGCGACACGGCATCGCGAGGGTAGGGTACAAAGTGGCATAGGAAATTGAGACCATCGATTTTCAGTAACCTTTTTAAGAAATCTTTGAAGTAAAAGTTCGTTTAAAGCCACTCGCTTTTGTTGCTGTGGAACTTGCGAAAGCCGATCCAGGGAATTTGTAACGACGTATAAGCTGACACTACACCTGCAGTGAAAATAGAAAGACCCGATGACAATGATGATGTAGGCTAGAAATGGCTAGAAAATCTCAGTAGGACCATGCCAGAAGGCGAACAGGCTATAATTTCACCTCTATTTAATTTACCCGTTAATTAATTGAGTGAGCGAAGCGTCTCAGTTTCGAGAATGGCCAAAAATTTTGAGACCAAAAAGGCTTATGTTCGGCTATCTATCTGTCCGATTGTTGTCTCGCCCACAGATTCTCGTGAAATTTTGTGAGAAGGTTCAAAAATTATATTTAAAAAAAGAGACACAGTTTTTCGAAATTTTTAAAAATATTTGAAATATGAGGGTTTTTAAAAAAAAATCATATTTCAGCCACTTCGAAAAAATTTTATGTTACCCTTATTAAGACGCAACTTTTTTGTCTAACCAACTTTTTATCCCATAAACTTCAACGAGTCAGGGTGACTAACGAGGTCTACAGCTCACAGAGTCACTATTTAATATAAGTTCTAGGCTCAAAAGCAGCACTACCTACCAGTCACTGGAGTTTCGCTAAGGCAAAAGAGAATTTTGTAAAATTCACAACTCCATTCTCTACTATACATTTGTCGCGTTATCTAAAATTCCTTTGAGTTTCCTTTGCTGGTTTTTCCTCTGCGAACTCGCTTTGTTGGCTCAGTTTTAAGGATCATTTACACGGGACAAGTTCTTGCCAGTTGCACAATTAAATTGAAGCAATTAATGTTTCGATTAGACTATGCAGTCTAATCGAAACGTTAGCCGAACAGATCATTTAAGGCTTAAAAATCATGACAAAAAAATCTTGCACCGTCTAAATGGACCTTTAGAAACAGTGAATATACATGTAAAGGTATACAAAACGATTGTATAATAGGTATTTAATAAATGCACATTACCTACAGGATATTATATTTTAAAACCCACAAAATTCTTATAAAATGTCTGTGTTTGTCAAACAAACCACAATTACACTAATTTTTAAATTCAATTAATTACTAATTTCCGATTCCAATTCTAAAGACTTTAATAAAATATTTACGGGACCAAGCCCTTTAAAAAAAGATTTTTTCGAATCGGTTCAGGCGTCCTCGAATAATAGGACAGAAACATTCTTTTAATAAAAACTGATTCCTCCTTTTTAACTGCCTCCGTTGTGTAGTGGTTAGAGCGTTTGGCTCATACCCGGAGGTCGCGGGTTCGATTCCCGGCGTGGGCAACGACTTTGTGTTGTTGTCCTGGTTTGGTTAGGACATTGCAGGCTGATCACCTGATTGTCTGATAATTAAAATGATTCCTGCTTCGGCACGTTAAGCCGCCGGTCCCGGTCACTGTCTTTGACTTTGGTCGTTACATAAACCATGTCAGAGGCCTTTAAGGCGGTTTAAAAACTCTGACACTAGTGTAAGTCACTAACACACACGATAAGAAGAAGAAGACCTCCTTTTTAAAAGTCGGGTAAAAAGCATCTGACTTAGCCTGAACCAACGACTATCATACAATGATTACAGCCTGAACCTATGGACCACATGCATTCCGAAGTATGGATGAGTTAGTCCAACTAATGACCGCGCCTGGTATTGCTTAACTTGAAAGCTGTGAACTAGTTGTAATATTAATTTTGAAATCTTAATCATTTTCATACATAAATTCTACAGAACACGTTTCCCGAAGAAACTGCAGTACTATTTGTGGTCACCCATCGAAATGAAGACCGCGCCTGGTATTGCTTAACTTGAAAGCTGTGAACTAGTTGTAATATCAATTTTAAAATCATAATCATTTTCATTGATAAATTCTACAGAACACATTTTCCGCAGAAACTGCAGTTTCCTTTGACTATTTTCCTCCGCGCTCGCTTTGTCGCCTTCAGAAGCTAAGATCGCAAAACGATTGTGTGCTGAACCCCAATATCGTAACAAAGGGCTTTGTTAAGTTTTGTTTGTATGAATAAATTATACGGAAATTGAGATTTTAGTTTTAGTTTAGCAGATTACTAGATAGCTAGGCGGTTACTTTATGAATATTTTCTCCAGTAACGTAGCACTGTTTTGTATGTATTATTTTATGTCTATTCTATATATCTTTTTTTTAAATATTTAT
Source organism: Acrobasis consociella (assembly GCA_963555685.1). Classification (NCBI taxonomy): domain Eukaryota; kingdom Metazoa; phylum Arthropoda; class Insecta; order Lepidoptera; family Pyralidae; genus Acrobasis; species Acrobasis consociella. The sequence goes on from OY743116.1 coordinate 3,269,664, forward strand.
AAGGCTCCGGAATAGTTTTTTTTTAATATTCTACTTAAGCTTATATTATTAGATATATATAAGATAATCTGCTAGTACGTCGATTATTGATTTCTCATTTAGAATACATTTCTTTTATATAAATTTATCATGTAGCGTGGAATATTGTTATGTTCAACTTTATTTTTAACCTTTACAGTATCTATATGTGAGGACCTGTAATTGGCTTCTTTATATCTAAATCTGTTAACTATTTTTTGGGAAAATGGGGGAAAATCCTAATCAAGTTATTTAGCGACATGGCTAGCAACTTATAGATAGACAGATAGATGATAAACAATTTATTTGTCTCACTGAGGCACAAACATATGTACACACATCAATACAATACATTAACAAAGAGTCGTAGAAAGAATGTGAACCACAGTCACACAAAGAGGCAATAACTAATGACAATAAATAACTCAAAGTTGAAATTTTTAGGGAGCAAACACTGATTTTCAGTCAGTCAAGCGAGAGAACGTAAGAATGTTTGAAGAGCGAAAGATATTATATAGTTACAATATTAAACTGTTTTGGTACCAGATTATCAGATGGACTTATAAAAAAAATAAAGAAAGAAGAAAAATAAGAACAAAGTGCTGACTGAGTTATCAATTCGATTTTTTATTTTTTTGATGATTATTCGAAGAAGTATGGACCGATTTGTAAAAATTCCATTTTTTTTGCTTGAAAGCATATACTTGCGAAGTGGTCCTATAGTAATTTTTAAGCTATTGCATAGCTTCTTTCGCGGGCCTTGAGCGCGGGGATCGAATCCAGAAATTCCGTAACGAAAAAACCTCACGCTCCCCACTCCGCCTACCATGTAGGTTGCCGCTTCGTCTCCGTCGTCCGTTTGCGACGTTGCCGTCCTTCCTTGTTTGCAATAGCTTTACCGCGGCAGTCCCCGAGTGCCACACGTCTTTTTTATCAAAATGATTGTGTAGTTTGGAAGTGAAGTCGGTATTAAGTTTTAATTATGACTCTTTATTTCCACCTTCACGCTATCTGGCTTCCGGGTCTTACGACCGTAGGCTCTGTCTACCTCTTTAGGGACAGAGACGTGATAGTTTAATTACATCATCATCATCATCATCAGGTCTTTCTGTCTCCACTGCAGGAGCACGACCCTCACTGTACTACCAGAGCCATATTTAACCAAAGCAGAGGACTTGAATAACACTCTCTACGCTGGCCAAACGGGTTGGAGAGGTCTCATTGATGTTTATAAGCTTTGTTTAGCTTGTATTTCCTAAGTCGCCTTCTACGACATCTACGGGAGGACTTGGAGTGGTCCTATTCTACTCTGCCGGATACCAGACGGCGATAATCTTAGTACATATGTATAATCATTTCCACACTTAAACACAACACATTTTCCATCTAAACTAGAATTCCCTTTGACTATTTTCCTCCGCGCTTTGTGGGTCGCCTTCAGAAACTGCGATCACAAAACGATTGTGTGCTGAACCCCAATATCGTCACAAAGGCTTTGTTAAGTTTTATTTGTATGAATAAATTATACGGAATTCTAGGTTTAAGTATGAACCGGCACAGATGCAAACATTGCTATTGACGGTCTTTATTCAAGTCTATATTTTAGGGTCAGTTCAGACAGAAAGAAAAAACCAGAGCAGTTTATTAACTAAATTGGAAATTCAAAGATTCATATGTTTATTCAGTAATGAGACTTTACAGGTAGCGGCACGAAACTCTAGCGCTGACCGTAATTGCCCGGAAGTCAAAAATAAGTACTTTACACATAAACTTTACACGAGCAGTATCCCCTCTACATTTCACTCAGCGCTAAACTTACGTGCCGCTACTTTGTACAGGCACTTTTACACGTCAATAAGAAAAAATAAGACCATATTAAGATAGCCTAAAGTGTAAAAACGTGACAAAATTAAAAAGACCGAGTTCGTTTACGTCTTGCACTATAATGCCAACAGTTTGAAGTTTACTTTCAAAAGTTATAAAAAAATGCTCACTGGAGCGCTCCTCTCTATCTGAACTGACCCTTAATGTGTACATCTTTTGCCTCGCTTTTCTGCAATCTGTAGTAAGAATTTCGTAAAATGCAACAGAAGTGTTTAACAGCAGGAAGCCAGGTACTATTTATTTGATATGACCAGTTGACTCATAGGCCTGAAGTTTTTTTTCTAATTCTATGAATTGACCAATGAGCGAGGTGACTTATTTTCAACGTGAAATTTCATATCTTTATTCTTTTAGGGTACAATGCTCGGGCCAAAGGCCAATTTTAGGGTGATGATCTAAACAGTTTAGCCACATTTCAGATTTTGGCCGTTCTCTCGATTAGCTTTTACGATCTGTGCGGGAAGAGAAACAGCTGGCACTTTCTAAGTTAATTCTTTACTCCAGACAGCATGGAGGAAGGACTAGTTTTTGACTCTTACTAAATCTTAAAGATTATTATAATAATAAAATTGCAGCAAACATTTGACAACCTACTTTCCATTTTATTAATACTCCACAGCTTGTATTGAAACTGAACAGCACCTACTGTGTGAATTATTAACGAGTAGATTAGCATTTCATGAATAGGAACACTGGTCGCAGAGGAGAGACAATACAGAGCATAGGCTATATTCTTTGTTATGTAATCTAAAAACATTTGAGAAACATGTTAATGAGTTGGCGTTTAAGGCCTTTCACTCTTTTTTTTTAGTATCTGTAGCACCTCGAAGCGTTTTCAATGTGGCACTTAACTTCACTCTCATGCCAGTAGTTGCCAGCTACTGAAGGAGACAACTGGCCCAGGTAGATATACTCATCGACGTAGTGTATTTCTGAAATGATGAGAAGAAAGAAATACTCTTTCTTTCCCGTCTACCTCAACCCTTTGTTTTGCTATATTGGTCATGACTTAGGTCTTTGGGACTTAGATTTTTAATAACCCAACTTTGTAACAACGTTCTTTTTCGTAATGTTTATGAAGTAATAACCTTCGCTAACCTTCAGTTTTTGACATCATTTTAAGACTTTTTTCATTATTTATTTTATTATTTCCACGACATGTTTTGAGAAACAATGGTACTGGAATATTACCATGAAAAGACCATGATTATTATAATGACATGTAAAAACTTTTCCACAGAGCAGATTGTCGCGAGAAGTTAGTGAGTAACGCCACACGATTCCGAATACTCCAGAGAGTCGATTTGAGCCCTCATCCTTAACGCACAAATCACTATTTTTTCGAAAAGATTCCTTTTATAACCTTTGCGCCTACTATTACGCTAGACATGGCCTTCGGGTCTTAAGATCCTAGGCTCTGTCTATTCGATACAGATGAACGCATGATAATGTTCATTCTGATATTTATATATAGATAGGTATATAATGTAATTGTATATTATACAACGTGAAAGGGACATACCTGTAATAAAACGAACCCAGAGTTATATTTGATCACTATAGTATATTAAAATGTACATAACAGACAAAATATTTTTAAAAATCGTTTTTTTTTTTACTTTTCCATACAAATTTCCAGAGTTGCTGCACATATTTGTATGGTAATGCTTTTTATTTTTATTTTTTGACTGTTATTTTATTATGGTAATAATACTATTGTGATCTAGTGTAGCCTGTGGTTCGATTTATTACGGGTACAAGTAGCGGCACGAAACTCTAGCGCTGACCGAAAATGCGCAGAAGTCAAAAATGTGTACTGTACTCGTGCGCAGTATCCTCTCTACATTTCACTCAGCACTAAACTTACGTGCCGCTACTTGTATGTTCCTTCCATGTTTTATAATATATTTTACAATGTAAGCATACTGTATTGCTTTTTGTGCCGCATATTTTTCTCTGTGGTTGAGAGAAAATGTTCTTACCATTAAGTCCAAAATTTGTGAAAAATACCTTGGAATAGTAAAGTTTGATAAAATATTTTAAATTATGTATATTTTGTCTCTGTTAACTGTTTAATAAACTAGTGGTTCGCCGCGAACTTAGACCTCGCGATTATTATTCCAAAATAGAATCCCACCAAAAACATTTTCATGTAAAAATGTTGCCAAGACGAGTGTACATAGCTTACCCTGTGAAAAAGTTATCAGATCTCGTATAAAGCCAAGCTCTAAAGACTACACGCTCTTAACCTACAAGCTCTACACTACACCTTAATCAAAATCTATGAAAAAGTGGTCAGATCTCATGTAGAGCCAAAATTCTTGATCTATGCATCCTTACTTCACCAGGCCTAACTTCACATACTCTACATTTTAGTCAAAACGTGATGCTTGGCCGTTTTGCTACCGTTACGAAGATTTCATAGGCATTCGTTTATCGTGTGTGAAATAAAACTGCTAAGCCACGAGTCTACAAACTTCCACCTCCTATTCCAAGGGGATAGGTTAAGTTAGGTTTGATTGTTTAATTTTTTTGTTGTCTTTGTAGTAATATTAGCTTACACACCGAATTTCAGCGTTCTAGGACTTCAGGAAGTACCTTAAGAATTTTGATGATCAGTGAGTGAGTCAGTGAGTGAATCAGTGACGAAATCGGGGGTTTTCAGACATTAATAAAATCTTAATCCAAACCAAAGTTATGAGAGTTCAAAAAAACGAAAGGTAGTGCTCTGGCGCTCCGCTTGGCTCGGCTTGGCTGGGGGAACTCCCGTGGCCCCAGATTAAAATAAATTTTAATATCCAGTGAAACTGTGTTTTTTTTTCAGATTTTCCAACCTTCTTTCTTCTTCTATTCTGAGCTGCTAAGTTCATTTTTTAATTTTTTTTCCTCAGAATTAAATCAAAGCCTGGATCAAATACAACATCCGTAAGACGTTTGGAACTTGAAACAGCAACGTTTATACGATTATACACCCGGTCGCCAACTCTTTAACGTCAATATCTACGACTACTTTATTCAAAGTCCTTGCGATTTGTGCACAGTTACTGCCCAGGCAAGTGTCAATGAAAATTGCGTACGTGAGCATGAAACTTGGCCAGTCGTCCGCGATCGGGTCATGGGTGGAATGAGATCCGTGTTCTGGTAAAGATTTTTCCTCTCAAACCTTCACAGCGTGCTCACAAATTGAGTGAGCGTTCAGGGAATGCTCATTAGCATTACAGTTCGTTTCACTAAAATCCGTCTATTAAAAAAAGGGCGTGCCTCCGCTGCCGGCGCTGGTTGCCGAATTGGCTGCCGGCGCTGGTATAACACGATCTGTGTGTGTATGTTACTTTCGCCCTTAGCTTGAGTCGCTCGCTCGCTCGTGTTTTGGTCACAGGAAAACTAACGAACCTAACCTACACTTCACGGCAAATTTTAAGTGCTGTTGCCGGAAGCCGGTGTTTTAAATCTCGGCTGCCGGCAGTATAACCGCCGGTTCCCAATAGTGATATTTTTAGGAGCCGGCGCCGGCAGCGGAGGTACTCTCTAAAAAAAGTTATCGGCATTTAAATGAACTCAAGGCACGAGTTTACCTACAAATATATAGCAATCTTAAATAAGTTACATAGGAAATTTAAAATCCTAAGTCGATTCATTATCATTATACGACAGCATTATACCTATAAACATATATAAATATAAGCAAAAATCAGTTTGATAACATCTTGGTATGCCCCAAATAACATGCCTATTAATTCTTTAAGAATCCGCTAGATGGTGCTGTTTCATTTAATCCATTTCTACAACGCGCATAAGCTAATAATGTCGTATAAAAATAATTTCTTCGAGCTTACTTTCCTCAAAGAATTGCTTATTAACCAAAAATATTTTATTCGATTAAATATAGTAATACTATATCGTGACATGACAAGTTTACCCCAATCTGATCAACGGTTCGGAAGTTATAGACCAATAATTATTTTCACCAAAATGCGTTTATCTCAGAAACGGCTGAACCGATTTTGATGCCAAACGAACTTAAAAATTCTATGAATAGTTGCTACACTCATTCTTAATTTCATCAAAATCAGTTCAACGGTTCGAGAGTTATCGCGGAACATATATACATACATACAAACATACATACAAACATACATACAAACAATGTTTTTTTCGCCCCAACTTGAATTGTAGACCTTGCTCGCTTCGCTTGCTCGGTCAATTACACAAAGTTTGCCAAAACTTGATCTCTACATTATTTTTCCTCTACAAGCCACGACACCGCAATTACGCCTTGAGTGCTAGATAAGCGTTTATTGAGGCTTTGGATTGAGGCAATCTAAATAATTGTTCCAATGGAAATTACAAATAACGTGTAAAAAATAACGGTTATTAGAACTTGATAATTGTCGGAAAACTTAAAAATTGACATCCACTTTACTTGTTTATGAGCTAACATAAAATACTTTTTTTTTCAAAATTTTGTTTTACCACTTTTTTGCCATGATTAATTACAGCTTTTTAGTACTTATAGTCTCTGATTAAACGCGAACGTAGAGACAGACAGATAAACAGACATGGCGAAACTTTATGGATTCCTGTTTTACAACGGAAGCCTAAAAATTTGTAATATTTGCTATTGAGCTCGTTGAAATGCGCTATACTAGAACTTTCGCAAGTAAAGCGACACCGCCTGTAAAGGCACGTATAAGTAATAAAAATCGGACACCAGTATAGTTATTGGCCATTTACACACACGAAAAATAATAAACAAAATTATACAATGTCCTTTTTTATTAAGTACAAATATTTTAAGGGGTAAATCAGACCATCATTTTAAACAACTTTTTCCAATAAATGTATGTCGAAATAGGAAAAAAAAAATTTAGGTTTTCATAGAAATCGAAGTAGTCACGTGATATCATTACTATGGAAAATGAAAATTATTTTTTCGTATTTCGATAAAAATTTACTGGGAAAAGTTGTTCAAAATTATGGACTGAATCACCCCTTAAAATATTTGTACTTAATAAAAAAGGACATTGTATATAACACATAAAGAAGTGACTGAGCCCGAAAAATGTAATAAACTTTTTAATAGATTTTAGTTATAATTATTCAAAGAAAATTTCAATAATACGTCATGAAAAATTCGGGACTGTTATATTTTTAAAAAGTTTTTAAAGGCATTAAAGATGTAGTACAAAAGCACTAAAACTAAGAAAATAACTTAGTGTCGTGACGCTTGGTTGGAACAAAGTTACAAACTTTAAAGCTCCTAAAAACCCCCAAAAAATTCCAGCCCCCGAAAAAGTTTGTGACGGAAAAATCTCACACTTTTTTCCGCCAAGTCTGTACCGTCCAAAAAGGAACTTCGTCACAATAAGAAAACGTGAAAAACCACGTGAGCGAGACTTGAACTCGCAACCTGTCTTTACACGACGTTCCATGCCTGGATATCACAATAAATATGTATACCAATATCACAATATATATATATACCTTTTGATCCGTAAAGTATATATCCACCCAATCTCCACGTGATAGCTATAATCCAAACGCAAGTGAAAATCCGAGAAACCTCACATTACATTTAATACCTACGACATTTAGACGAAGGGCTAGCTGCCGAAATGTTAAAGAATTTATTGCTGAGAAAAACGCATGATAATTCGAAAACACGCGTTTTCCCAAACATAAGACTAATCTAGATCGATTGTTTATCGTTTCTGAGATCACAGAAATATACATATAAATAAATAAATATACAAGAATTGCTCGTTTAAAGTTATAAGATTTAGACACAGTGTAATTCGAGAATTGGGTAGAACACCGGGTCAAAATAATTAATAAAATAAAGTGCTATTTCACTCCAAAGAAGCATGACCTCATAGTTGTGTTTTCATACAAATCCCGTTTTTATATCCCTATAGAAAACGTTTATTTAGACGTATAAAAAAAAAAAGATTTGGGGAAAATTTTGGGGGAGGTGTGTATGTGTGTGGGAGCCTGTGACTGATACGATGATTATAATGATAGAGAAAAATGTCTGATTTTGCTTATGTCATCTAGCTGATTCCACTTCGCTCTTCGACTATTTGTGAAATATATTTTAACGTGCAACACATAATAACATAAACATCCTTTGAAGTGAGAGGCAGCGTAATCTGATCCATATCTTGTCGGGCCGGTTTATGTGTCGGTAAAAGGGAGGGGTTTATCCCATCTTTGGCTAGACCGCAGACGAGCTAGATGATATACGCAGAATTGAATTTAATTAAATAATGTTTATTTTAGATACTAGGCATCCATATTCACAGAGATTAAGGCTAAATAATATAATTAAAATTAAAATGGAACTGTATTTTTTTTTGGAACGAAATGTCTATTTTGACGGTACGGACTTTCCCGTCACCACTTTTTTTAGGGGCTGGAATATTGAGGAGGTTTTTAGGGGCTTCAATCAAGAGGTTAACGCTTGAAAGTCAGGGCTTTCCCTAGCAAAAAATAGTACTCTGCTCTGTTTTTAATTTTGTTACAAAACCCTAATTATGATGACTACGAGTATATTGCATGGTTTTCACTACACAAAAGAAACACGATGTCCATCATGGGGGTTAATGATTAATCAAGCTGGTCCCACAGTCAGACCCACTTCACTGTGTGGTCCCAAGTTATGTGCTGTCTCATTCGTTTTAATGTGAGAGAGAGGGATGTGACACTTAATACGGGAAAAACTAATTTTAGTTTGTAACGCGCCATGATAAATAAGTGAAAGTGTGTGTTGGAAAATATATTTATCATACTTAGTTATAAATTTGCTAAAAGTCACCAGCTGTAAAATTTAAATTTTTAACAGTATTCGTTTTTACAAGCTTTTATTTAGTTTCACCTGTCCCGTGACTGTCTGTCTGACGTAATCAAATCTTGCAAGTTGACCCACTTTTCGGTTCCCGATTGAGCTGAAATTTTGCATGCGTACGTATATCGTGACAATACAATATGACATGGAGTTGATCTGATGATGGAGCCGGAGGATGGCCATAGGAACTTTGTAATGAATTGACGCAATTCCATCAAGTTTGAGTTTTGTTGACTCGTCTTAAGGAAATAAAAGCTTGATTAAAAAATATATATTTTTAAATAGTTACTTTATCATTATGATCTCAAAACTTTTTGCTGTGGTAAACTCTGCGTTGCCTGCACCAATGACATTCCCTAACAAGTATTGTTTCTTAGGGTATCTCGCTTCTTTTTGTAGGTGATCGCCGTTACAAAGTGAAGTATTATATGTACCTAGTCAAAAAAGTCCGAAGTTCCAAAAAGATTTTCAATTTATCCCTTCTTTATAAACTTAACAAAATTGTATTTCTTAAGCGCTGGCTGGAAGAGAATGGATTAGTATTAAGTCAGCCTTTTGTACAATTGTGGCTTAGCACGAACCTTTATTCTGTCTTCGACCACGAAAGATTTAACTTTTATTCGTAACGTTAGACGAATCAAAATAAACGTTCGTGCTAAGCCCCTTTTATATAATAAATTAATAATGTACTTTAAAATAAAGCCCTGTAAGTAGTAATTTACGCCATAAATTTACAAGCCGTCCAACAATAGAGCTCATCCGGAGTGATAATGCCGTTGTCCTACATTCTGACGCGCACAGATTTTTACTCGTATAACTATACCAGTACCTGGGCGACCGAGCTTTACTCGGTTACATCTCAAACATTAACTAAATTTTTTAAAACATGTCCAAAAACAATGCAAAATAAAAAATTATAAATAAACTTAAACATAAAAAAAAAAAACAAAAGTAAGTCACCGAGTGGGATTCGAACCTGTAACACTCTTTCTAGCGGTCGGTATCCTTAAATCGAGCTAAAACCAAGGCGGTCGGCGCGACGAAATTAGCGACCATATTCTGCGTGGAAAGAAAAACGCATGAAAACTCGAAAACCTGTCTAGTAATCTAGATCGATTGTTTACCCCCGAAAACCCCCATATACAAATTTTCTGCGAAATCGTAAGAGCCGTTTTCGAGATCACAGAAATTTATAAATATATATATTTGTCAAGAATTGCTCATTTAAAGGTATAAGAAAGCTTGTATGACAGTAATTAGGGCTGTGCTGTGGACATATAGTTTGATAATGACAGAGGAGCTTATGACTTTACGATCAACTATCCTCGTATTTTAAGAAAGAGTCTATTCTATACCTATATTCCATATCTAATTTCTGTAAAAGTGACATTATTCTGGAGGGACTGTCTCCGTGGTGTAGTGGTTAGAGCGTTCGGCTCATACCCGGAGGTCGCGGGTTCGATCCCGGCGGGGACAACGACTTTGTGTTGTCCTAGTTTGGTTAGGACATTGTAGGCTGATCACCTGATTGTCTGATAAGTAAGATAATCCGTGCTTCGGAGGGCACGTTAAGCCATCGGTCCCAGTCACTGTCCTTTAAGGTGGTTTAAAAACTCTGACACTAGTGTTCGTCACTAACACACGCGAAAAGAATACGATTCTGGAGGGGAAAAATTTAATTGAGAGAGCCAACGACACGAAAAGAAGAAGATTTCATATGTATTCTATATATTCCAGAAACCTTTAAAATAGATAATATATAAGATATATTACTGCATATAACAAAGTAGAAAACGTAAAAAATATTTTTCTTAATTAAAATCAATTCCTCCATCAGAGTCTAAATAATCAAGAAAATAATTACAAAAAAGTGTATAACTTTTTTAGTTTGTTGTAAATGTCCTTTTACGAGCGACGTATTGGAAATCTTATATAAGATATAAGAGTAAATAAAGCGCGGAAAAACATCTCATTTTCTTTTCATCTACTTTATGAACTATAATCTAAGGTGAATGCGTGTACTAATGTACTAATCACCCCACAGTTATCCTTCGTAGTAATTTCCGTCATCAATTTACAAGCCACCCAACAATAGCCTCCTCCGGAGTGATAACGCCTTTGTCCTCCATTCTGACGATCACTGAGTCACCTGTGTATGACAGTCATTAGGGTTGTAAGTGAACTTTAGCTTGATTAAAAGGTGGAAGCTTGAAAATGTATGACCATATACTGTCGAACTGATACATTCTGATATTGACAAAGAGGTAGGTATGACGATGCCTCTCTGAGGTTTATAAGGAAATTCAAAACAGAACAAATTAATATTCCTTAGTTTATAAGAAAAAAAAATCGAAAATTCATAAAGTTCTTGCGACATGTACTCGTATGGTAATCTGTATTGAAAAAAAATAGATGGATGTATTATTGTATATCTGTGCCTAACTACGACATTGGTCTTCTTTTAGATTTAGTAGATTGTCACTACACAACCGACTTTGATAAAATTTATATGGGATCACTTGACAAGTATTCAAACAAAAAAATATTGTTCCTAATTGATCCAGGCATCTTTTAAGTAATCAGGTAAGATACATAAAAAAACTATTTAAAATCGATTAAAGAAGAAGCGTAGTTAAAATTAAACGCAGATGTTCTGGAAGCAAGCCTTTGGAAACGACTAAATCCATTTCACCACAGCGTGTTTCATAAAACATTGAAGTCTAGGCCTTGTTCTGACGGAATGATATCGGATTCAATACTGGCCCAGCTGTCGCTAAAGAATGGCGCCAAGTTCAGATTTGCAAACGATAGGCTCCGGCGAACAACATGTAGAAAGCACAGAATTGTCATTTAGTGCTAGAAGGAAATCAAACTTGTCATTTGATCATAAAGGAAATCAAATTCAGGCTGGATGCAAAATTTACATGTTAAGAGAAGGAAGGAAAGCCATATATGTGTATATACCAGGCAGATTCTGAAAATCCGTAATGCAGATGTGAGGTAGATGTGAGGTGCGGGGTCGCACTGTATGTAAGTATCTCAATTTGTATAGAAAATACGCATAGGACAACACACTGACACTGCGCCCTCACGCTTCGTTTTTGCATGACGGTACCGCACTACAGATGTCACCCAAAGAAACGTTGAAGAGAATTTGTAAAGGAGGATATCAGTAGGAAGCGAGTGACGGACATATAGTCTGGAGATAGAACAAGACAAAAAAAAGTGCCATGCAATGCCGACTCCACATAATAGTGGGATAAGGATAAGGCAAAAGAAAAAGCTAAAAGGAAAATAAATCTCAGTATAAAACTGGTATCATCATCAGGTCTTTTTATCTTTACTGCAGGAGCACGACCCTCCCTGCACTATCAGAGCCATACTTGGCCAGAGCAGCCAGACGACTTGGCCCACACTCTCCACGCTAGTCAGACAGGCCGGAGAGGCCTCATTTATGTTTATAAGCTTTGCCTAGCTTGTACTTCCTAAGTCGCCTTCTACTTCTTCTATAAAACTAGTACTTTACACGGGACTGTGAACTTGCGACCACCATTTTTCGGCAACACCTCAACCGACTTATTTAGTTTATGTCGTATGACTTAGAAAACAAAGTTGCTTGGCTGCTCATAATAGAGAAGGTTACTCTTTCGCACTTATGTTATTTTATATCCGAGATACACAATTAGGATAGGGTGGTTTGAAAATCGATTTAAACAAACTTCGAACAAGTTTGGGGTTTCAGTGATAGACGAGTGTTGTCCTGTGATACTAGTTAAAACTTAAATACTGTTTTGAATAGATATGTTGACACGGGTTAAGCCAAGAGTAGATAAACGTATCTTGATACCATTTTCAACGTCAGAATCTCCATTTTAGTTATTTCAAACTGCTGGATACACATATATTATCACATTTTTATCTCTAATGAGGCAGACAGAGCATTTTGGCTCTAAGCAGTCAGAGCCCAGGTCCGCAAGACTCAAAGGCCACTTTCAGCGTGCTGACGGGCGAGAAGGTGGAAAAAGGAATCAAAATATTGACCTGATTCGCATTTTAGCTTCTTCCCTCGATTAGCTAATACGATTGCGCGGAAAGAAAAGCAGGTGGTAAATTCTTCGTCTTTTCTGATTTTCCAGACATTTATTAGTTTGAAAAATCAGCTTGAACGCCCGAACTTATGTTTTGAATTTTCCTGGAGTCAATATATATGTAATACTATTATTAATTCTGTGCCGGAGTCCGATGAAAAGCGGCCACACCTTTAGCAAATGTGCTAAGAAAAGCTTCGCATCCTTACTTACACTGTAAACAGTAGTTTATAAAATAGCTTGAAGGGTTATCTGGGGAATGAGACCAACATTTTAAATGATATCTCTGTTGCCTTTCAAATAAATTAATTCAAATGGGGATTCCGCACTGGACTCCGGAAAATTCGAGCTAGTCCAAGTGGAACCAAGTTTTGTTCTACCAGTTGGACTGATGAGAAGTTTAGTTTCCAATAGACCTACCAGTAAGAATACTGGGAATTTAAGTCCCAGTTAGGAATAGATCCTCTTTCAAACTTCTTTTTTTTGTCGTGTGTGTAACTGGCCATCACTTTTATTATTACACATACTTCTTAGCCTTTTTTATTTTTTTCTAAAACTCTTATTATTACGAGCCAGTAACAACTATAAAAATACCCCGGAGCACACCCATTGGACCCAAGTAATGCGAGCAGTACGTACGTAACCGCAAAATTTATGGGACCCTATAGCTTTTCAGCATTCATTTGGTCTGCCGCTCAGGTCTTTATTAGTTTTCTAGAAAAATAAATTGGAACATTCGTCTCAGCGGCGAAATAAGGCAAAATACTGCGAAACTCGACCCAGTTAGTTCTGAATAAGTACCTAAGTATGCGCTTTTAAAAAAACTTTTTTGATAACAAGTAATTTTCATCTTTGTAAAAAATATATTTATTTGATAAAAAATATATTTTTTAAAACAAGATTTTTAGACTCTTCTTCTTCTTCTCGTGTCGAAGGCTCAAATTAAATCAGATTTTTTCCCTCCAGAAGGTTGTCACTTTTACAACGTTGTCTTTTTAGACTCTCCTCAAGACGAGTCCAAACTCAATGGAATTACGTCGTTTCATTACAGAGTTCCTATGGCCGTCCTCCGGCTCCATCATCAGATCAGCTCCATGTCATTATAATATACACACGATAATTTCGGCTTTATTGAAAACCGGAAAGTGGGTCAAATTTAACTCGCAAGATTTGGTAATAGACAGATCGACGGGTAAGGTGAAACTAATTAAAAGCTTGTAAAAATAAGTAATTTTAAATGAAAATGTAAGAAATTAGCAGATTTATAATAGGTTAAAATAAGCTGCCTGTTGTGCCTATGCTATAATTGTATACTTTTGTTTGAATACTTGCCAAGTGGTCCCTTACAAATTTTATTTTAATTTGGACTGATGTCGGTTTTTAGTTTGAAAAATTATGTAAAGCTGCAGAAGCTAAAGTTATCTCCTATCGATTCAGTTCAGTAGGGAAGCTAAATTTACAAGTCGCCGCGGACGTAATCGGAAGGTATCGAGTGGAGATCTGAAACGGACAAGGAAGCTACTTTACGGTTGTTTAATCAAAAAGTCTCTTTTTTTACCATGGTTAATACAGAGTTACTTATTAAACATTAATAACCTTTTTGGTGCAAGTTCAGTCCATTTTACTAAACTCCTTTCTATAAAAATCGGCTACCCTTACAAATTAGCGCTCAGCCAAATGGATTTTGTATGGGAAGACGATTTTTTTTTCGTTTATCGATTTTTAATATTCTTTTTACAGATAATATTTCAGTATCATTGATTGAATTTGCTCCAAAAAGGTTATCGGTGTTTAAAAAGTAACCCTGTATACATAACTGGTCACGTCATCCCTCATGATGTAGACCGCATAAAGGTGTATATATAAGGCCCCATTGTACGCCCTGAATATGCAAAAGTCACGTTTCAGATTGTGAGCGAGTGACGGGTTACTTGTTGCATCCCCTGGTGACATGATTAATATTTCGGCGTTTCTCCTTAGTAGTGGTTACTCTGACACGCTACTATATTCGGAAGACACGTTAAACAGGCAGTTCTCTGAAACGCTACTATATTTGAAAGGCTCGGAGAGCACGTTAAACCGTTGGTCACGACTGTCATTGTATGGTAATGACGAACGGTTCCTGAAGCTGTTATGAAAGACTTGACCATCCTCTTAATTCCGAAATTACTTAATACATCAACCATGGAGTTATTGGAAAGGTAGCAGCTTTTGTACATACAATGAAACAGAAAAGAAGATTGCCACACATGCATTTACTCGTTATTATGACAAGATTTTTTTCTTTTTTTTCCGTGTGTGTAAGTGGCCAAGACTTGTGTCAGATTTTGGTGGAGACTACTGACTGGTGACAAGATTAATCAACCGAAAGAACTATATGTCGTTAAGCTATGTCAAGTGTGTCTAAGTGAAAAATCTTATACCTGTTGGCCACTAGCACACGAAAAATAAACAAGATTTTAGATTACGAAACATCGGAGGTTATCGTAAAAGTCGTATAGAAGTGCAATAAGCAAGTTTTTGCCGGCAATACCGCGGCGATAAAACTTGATGGGTTCTGCTGCGGGCAATGAGACTTTAAAGCCAATTTTCCTGGAAATTATAGCAATATCCGTTTAATATTACCAACAAAATATTTTTTGTAAACAATACGGTGAGATTTGTTATTCTTTGATTGACTGAATTCAAAACCATTTCGAGATAGGTAGGTAAACAATACAGAAAGTACATACTTACGTTCAAAATCACAATTAAATATTTGTTCGTATTTTGACGCCTGTCTTTAATTGTTTTTCTATTTGATTCAAGTATACTACTTGCGAGCAGGCCCAATTGATTATCAATATGGGTTGTGAAGTTTGGTGGAGAAGTTCTTAGTTTAAAAACAATATTGTTTACATACTTCATCATCATCATATCAGCCACAGGAAGTCCACTGCTGGACATAGGCCTCCTCCAAGGATTTCCAAAACGACCGATTGGAAGCGTATACATACATACTTATTACAAGTCAATAGAAAAAAGTCTTTCCTAATTTATTGCCACATAATGTAGTAAAACTTATAATTTTGTAACAACTTTTCATTATAAACCGACATAATCAACGATCCAGGGTCTCGTCTCAAAATATTGCAATAATATGAACTTTAAAACTGACTCTTATTAACTAAGAGAAAAAGATTTAGGAAAGTATGTAAGTATGATAATTCGCGTATTATAATATTTTAAATTGCAAAAAAACCAGCCAAGTGCGAATCGGATTCGCGCACTAAGGGTTCCGTACCAGTGTCTATAAAAAATCGTATTTGTTGTATGGGAGCCCCCCTTAAATATTCATTTTATTTTATTTTTAGTATTTGTTGTTATAATGGTAACAGAAATACATAATTTGTGAAAATTTCAACTGTCTAGCTATCGCGGTTCTTGAGATACAGCTTGGTAACAGACAGACGGACAGACGGACGGACAGACGGACGGACAGACAGCGAAGTCTTAGTAATAGGGTCCCGTTTTTACCCTACGGGTACGGAACCCTAAAAGCTAAGCTATTTTAGTCGTTCAGAAATGCAATAAGTGAGTTTTTCTGGCAAAACCGCAGGCGATAAAACTTGATAGCATATGTTCCGAGCTAAAGAGATTTCGAATCCAATAACATAGAAAAATATAGCTAAATATATATTTGCGATGAAAATATGCTAAAAATATATTTGCGATGAGGTGTTTTATTAGCAATTGATGAAGAAAAATTAAACCAAACATAGTTTTAAAATAGACAGTTCTGTTTAACTTTGCATTAACTTAATTCAACACTTCTTTCTTAAGGTTATTACATTTTTCGGGTAATAAAAAAGTTATATGTACTTATATTAAACATATTTAATGATATAAACAAAACAAGTTAATAATAATATTTTAAAAACTACTGTTCAGGTAGTCTAATTGCTTTTATCTCTCTGTCATAATTTTACTATTTATAAATATACCAATTGACACTCAAAAAGGATTGTTTGCAAAGCAATACATTAAACCATTGCTTGAAACACATTTTAATTGCAGGCATCAAAATTAATTTCGCTCAGAGAATAATCCGAACGTGAAAATATTAAATTTAACTTTAAAAGAGTAACAATTTTGTCGTACTCATATAAAAGCTTCGTTAGCAACCTGTTTAATTCACTCTGACGAATTATACACGTCTGCATAAATATATCATTTGCTGCAGTTGAAATAATTACTAGTATGTAGGTTGTCTATGTTATAAAGTCAGTTGTCTTGTGATTAAACTTCAGTCATAAAATAGCAAGCCGTCTTTCATTTTGTTTTCCTATATTTATCAGTGGTGACGAGGTTTTTAGAAGATGTTTCCCACGCAATGTTGCCTAATTTTGACCATACGCAGCAGGATTGGTCAACTTTTATTTCAAAATTGAAGCAAAGTTTTCTTGCTTTCGGTATCACTGAAGAAACGGACAAAGCTGGTATCAAAAGACGCGCCATCTTATTGAGCGCTCTCAGTGACGGCACTTTTCATTTGGCCAGCAATCTTGCTCTACCAGATGAGTTAGAGGAAAAAGAGTTTGCTGGAATTGTTCAGATTTTGTCCGATCATTTCACGCCGAAGCGTTGTGGTTTCGCGGAACGGTACCAGTTTTACGCAGCTTCGCAACGGCAAGATGAGTCACATACACAATGGACATATATTTTTTGTTTATTATTTTTAGACAAGTTAAAAAATTTAGTAAATGTTTGAGAAATAACCGAGCAACTCGAAACCTCGGTCGCCCAGGTACTAATTTCTTATATCAGTTATACCTATTGTATAATAATTATATTTATTCTCCGCTTCTATTAATCTCTTGCTCTCCGACCTCTATAAATGTCATGTTGGAACATACCTTCATTAGCTGGGACAGGTGGAGTTCCCACAAGCCTAGAAAAGTAATTTTAAATTGGTCTGAAATAAAAGACAAAAATCATTGGTCATTACTTACCACATACAGTAAGACCCCGCTGAGTCATCAGCCAATTATATTTTTCAAAGCTAAAAACCGACTTCATCCCTTAACTACACTACCGATTTTGATAAAATAAAGGTGGTCCCTGATAAATATACCCTTTCAAACAAAGAAAGAATTTTCAGCCCAGGCGTCTTGAACTAATCAGTGAACATACATAAAAAATCGATAACCTTCCTCCTATAGGTGAGGACAGGCAGGATGCACACATCGAGGGGATTTCTTTTGAGTGTGAGTGAACGTCGAGAAATCGACCGTCGCATCAACAATGCCTGGAAGAACTACTGGTCGGTGGTACGGTTGATTTCTCGTTCTTGCCTGTCTATGAAAGATACTACTTGGCCTAGATAAATATACTCCTTAACGTATTCCAGTACCTGTCCATCCACCACGAGAATAATAATAATAATTCATACATACATACTATCACGTCTTTATCCCTAATGGGGCAGACAGAGCATTTTGGGTCTTGCGGCTCTATGCAGAGCCCAGGGCCGCAAGACCCAAAAGCCACTTTTAGCGTCATGGTGGGCGAGAAAATGGAACAGCAATCAATACAGTGATGGGTTGCTAGCTGCATCGCCTGTTAACATGATTTGCATTTTTGCCCATTCCTTCGATCGTCTTTTACGATCTGCGTGAGAAGAGAAGCAGCTGGTACATTCTAAGTTTTTTTATTTCCCCCAGACCAGCATGGGAGTTAATAATATTATATAAAAAAAGTATAACTACCCTCTGGATAAAGCTCATTAACTACCCTTGGCTCGATGTGAAAAAGGGGATGTATTAAGGTATACTCTCTCTACATGCTTGTTACGAGCTTGGATTAAGGAATGTAGGAGATGAGTAAATCCCGAAATCATAGGTCGTTAGGAATCCGTCAATAGTTCTTTGCAAATATTTACTTAACAAAATATAAAATTTTGTATCTTTTATGGTAGTATTTCAGATAATTGTCATAAAACCTTTTATTTACATTTTTCTCCTACTCTCGTTTGTGTTGTGTTTTGGAAAATTATATTCAATAAATAAATTTCAATATAATTGCAATTTGGAGGTAGTTGAGCGCATCCGCGTATGAAATATACGGAAAAAAGACATGATTTTAAAATGTATACACGTTTGGTTTTACACTGTCGCTAGTAGCAGTTTGTTTGTATGCATAGGGGTGATGAGTGGTCTCAGCACTCCTTTTTTCTCTTTAAGTTGTGTGGCAGCTTGGGTGACCAATGACCAGGTCTTCTTGGCAGAACCGCTAAGGAACAAACTGGATGAGCTAAGATGACATTAACACACTTCTTAAAAAGCTATTAACTTAATAGCTAACACTACTGCATTTAAGGCATCTGACGTAGCTCAATGTTTGTTTTTTGTGTGTGTAAGTGACCGACACTGGTGTCTGATTTTTAAGCTGCCGTAAGGTATCTGACATAGCTTGACGATAGCCATATAATGATGACAGCCGAAGTTACCCAGTTAAGTGCGGACCACGCCACAGGTGTCGCTTTACTTGCTAGTCATTAAGTGAACTATTCTGTGCAGGTTTCCTCACAATGTTTTCCTTTACCGGAAGAACAGAAAAATATCTCCTTATTCCTGGTATCGTTGATGGCAACATATGAAAGCACGGGTCAGTAATCGATCACCCTTTTTAGGGCACGTTCGGTGCGAACACTCTCATAAATTCAGTACTCGACCGGAGCCAGCTGGCGACTGACAAATTAAAATGGTCAGTGTGACCTGCTGATACAAATGATCACACTTTTTAATAAATTACCTTTCTGCCGTTCTTTTGACTCGTCTAAAACAAAAAGGGGTGTTGTAAGTTTGACGCTAACATCTGTCGATCTGTCTGTCTGTCTGGTCATTAATCAATCACCCTTTTTAGGGCACGTACGGTGCGAACACTCTCATAAATTCAGTACTCGACCGGAGCCAGCTGGCGACTGACAAATTAAATTGGTCAGTGTGACCTGCTGATACAAATGGTCACACTTTTTCATAAATTACTTTCATTCCTTTTTTTGTCTCGTCTCAAAAAAGAGGCGTTATAAGTGTGACGCTAACATCTTTCAGTCTGTCCGTCTGTCTATCTGGTCAGTAATCGATCACCCTTTTTAGGGCACGTACGGTGCGAACACTCTCATAAATTTAGTACTCGACCTGAGCCAGCTGGCGACTGACAAATTAAAATGGTCAGTGTGACCTGCTGATACAAATGGTCACACTTTTTAGGGTTCCGCAGTAAACAAGGAACCCTTATAGTTTCGCCATGTCTGTCTGTCTGTCCGTCCGCGGTCCTACTCAGAAACTATAAGTACTAGAAAGCTGTAATTTGGCTGTAATATGTATATCAATCATGGCAAAAAAGTCGTAATATAAAATATGGTAATATTTTTTTTTTAGGGTAGCTGCCATACAACTAATGAGGATGTCAATATTTTTTTTCTTTACAAACACATTGTGTAGGGTACAGTTGAATAGGTCTTTCAAAAATATTGTGAGATTGGAAACACCATTTTTCGATTTACGGATCCGTGTCTGAAATATTTAGGTTTAAAGAGATTTTTTTTGTTAAAGTCACGTGTCCCCCCCATCTATCTGCTAAACGGTTATATATGGTCACGTGAAAAAAATTACAGCTATAGTATATATAATGTACTTCAAAGGAAAACTATCAGAGGTAAGTAGGGTTAACAAATTAAAAAGTTATAGGCGTTCAACTTATAAAATCTACTCGAAAAGGAAAATTTCTTACAAATTCAATAGATACTTAGACGTTAGACGTTTTTAGTGGCATGAACTCAAAGTTGGCATTTACAACTACGGAACCCTACACTGCGCGTGGCCCGACACGCACTTGGCCAATTATTTATTTATAAATTACCTTTGTTCCGTTCTTTTATCTCGTCTAAAACAAAAAAGGGTGTAAAAAGTTTGACACGTTTGTCGGTCTGTCTGTGGCATCGTTGCGCTGGAACGGAGGGACCAATTTTGGATGCGGTTTTTTTAAACGTAAAAGTAAGTTCCCTTGCTGTGGTTCTTAGCTATGTTTGATGAAAATCAATTCAGCCGTTTAAAAGTTATATTAACGCTTGAAAGTCATGGCTTTCCCTAGAAAAAAATATCACCTCGGTTATCAAGTCGCGTATCGGTAGTTCCGCTTCTCATCACTAGGGCGTTCTTGCTAATTAGGGTTTTTTTTTATTTGCATAGCAAATAAACATGTTTTAACAAGACGTCTCAATGGTCCACACCATCATGATCAGGTCCTTCTGTCTCCACTGCAGGAGCACGACCCTCTCTGTACTACCAGAGCGCCATACTTGGCCAGAGCAGCCAGAGGATTAATCAATGGTCCACACTTTGGACAAAAGTCTTTATTACCGCTTTAACATCAATAATATGCACCTAACTAGAAACATGTTTATGAACCGTCACAACTTTTTTATGTGAAGTGTAGCTTTATTTTCAAAGTAATTTTTAATACTTTTGCTCTTATATAGGTATATTATATGTTATTTAAGTTGTCAAAAAATCTAGCACTATAATTAAGTGAAGATAATATTTTTACAGAATTATTAGCCACATGTACACAGTACACGCATACGTAATGTACCTAAAAACATCATCAATATCATCGTCATATCATCCACAGGAAGTCCACTGCTAGTCATAGGCCTCCCCTAAGGATTTCCAAAACGAACGATCGGAAGTGGACACAAATAAACACAATAACAACAAAAACAATAAAAAAAAATACAAAATAACCTAACCAGAAGACATACTTTTTTCATTATTTTTTTTACGAAAACCCTTGAAAGCAGAAACATGTAACAAAATGTTTTCCGTACTGCAGAGCCTTTCGCAAATCAACAGCCATGCTGTTTTTGTGGAAACATTTCCATGAACCGTTCACAATATTCTAACCCTTTCAGTCTACAAAATAAGGGTTATTTTCTCCTAAAATGCCAGCGAAAGTTTGGCAAAAGGGTGACGAAGTTATTTGCGGTTTGCAAGTGTTTTTCATGGCCATTTAGCGCAAATATACAAGAAAATTGTAGCAGTGAGACAGTTGTTTTAGTTCTTGGTAAATTTTGTGGGTAATAAGAGTTTATAAGACAAGCTGTGAGCTTGGAATTAATTTGACTTGATAATTACAATAGGGGTGACGACAGGGTCCGAAAAGTATGATTGTAATTAGTCCGTCCTTTAGATTATCCAAAAATAATGGACCCGTATTTTTCAGTTTACCAAAAAAGTAAAAATTCACAAAGATACGTGTCAAAGTTCCGGAGTGCGGGCTTGCGACGTCACACTTAAGTAAAAATCGTACCCAGCCGTGACGTCACGCGAAATTTATTTTATATGCGCTGTATCTTTGTCATTTTTGGTTTCTCAGAGAAAAGAAAAAATATGTGTACAATGCTTTTTAATAATCTAACCGATGGACCAAACATATTTTTCCATTCGTCATGCCTATTGCTGATAGACTGAAATGGGATTGGGCTGGTCGGGTCACGTCTGCCGCATACAAACGAAAAGATGAGCCAAAATTCTTACTGGATATACTGGATTAAAAGGATTGGAGAAAAAAGACCCAGGATAGAAAAATATAAAAGGAAAATGAGGAGGTACAAAAAACACTTTTTTTTTGCAAAACTTTTTTTTTATTTCATAATTTGTCCCCCAAATATGAACAATATTTAAAAAAAAATACTTTGCATTGTTTGGATCATAGGATTACACCATCCTACCAAATTTCACTGATTTGGCAAAGTAGTAAGTACTTAGTTAGTTCCGTTTTTTCATTTTTTGTACTGAACCCTAACAAACACTGCGCGCCATTGCAAAGATAATGTGAGAGTAAAATCAGTCAGTTTCTTCTTTTTTCTTTTATATATATGTATGTGTCTACATAAATGTACATATACAATGTGGAAGGGACATACCTAACTATAATAAAACGAACCACTGGCTATTTATTCTAGATTACTATACTATATTGAAATTAAAATAACGGCCAAACATTTTTATTTTTATTTTATTTTATTTTATTTTAGTGGCACACAAACAGATTACAGACGACATAGAGCAGGAGAAATTTGTAAGCATTAGGAGAACAAAAATAGTCAGCAATCTACTACAGTGTACACAGCATGGCCAAATAAATACATGAGAGCAAGTAAGATATAACAATATTTTTTACAATACATATAGCTAGTGTAGGTAAGTCATCATAACGGATAGGTTGGTAATTGTGATAAAGTTTACATATCTAATGAAGCAATAAGTGATCTTTTAAATTGTGACAAACTTGGATTGAAGATATCAGCGTTAGATTTTCTCATTTTTAAAAGAATTTGGCCATCCATACGAAAGTGTGCAGCCGCCCGCCAGGGCAATTAGTATGGGAATGTCGATTTTTTTACTGTTATTTTATTATCATTATACTATAGTAATCTAGTTCAGCTTATGGTTCGATTTATTACGGGTATATCCCTTCCACGTTGTATGTCATCATCAGGTCTTTTTGTCTCCACTGCAGGAGCATGACCTTTTCTGTACTACCCGAGCCAAACTTGGCCAGAGCTGCCAGAGGTCTTGGCCTACACTCTCCACGCTGGCCAGATGGGTTGGAGAGGTCTCATTGATGTTTATAAGCTTTGTTTAGCTTGTATTCCCTAAGTCGCCTTCTACGACATCCACGGGAGGTCTTGGAGTGGCTCTATTCTACTCTGCCGGAAAACACACGGCAAACACACGTTGTATGTAATAATTATAAATAAAATAAAATCAAAAAGCCTATTTATTCCAGTGACCAAACACAATCTTAGCAAAAACACAGATTTTTTTTTTATTTCAAGTACAGAAACAACAAATATTAAATTAATGATAAAAATACATTTTTAAAAGAATACATTTTTTTTTAAATGTGAAACAAGAATTAATATTAATAATAATTAATTTTGTTTAAATGTTAAACATAAACAATAATCATCTAAATATAATTTTATTTTATTAATGCAATTAATATTAGGTAATCTAAAGGTAATAACACGTTGTATGTACAATGTCCTTTTTTATTAAGTACAAATATTTTAAGGGGTGAATCAGACCATCATTTTGAACAACTTTTCCCAATAAATGTATATCAAAATAGGAAAAAAAAATTTAGGTTTTCATAGAAATCGAAGTAGTCACGTGATATCATTACTATGGAAAATGAAAATTTTTTTTTCGTATTTCGATAAAAATTTACTGGGAAAAGTTGTTCAAAATTATGGACTGAATCACCCCTTAAAATATTTGTACTTAATAAAAAAGGACATTGTATAAACCCTTAATAAATTACACTACTTTTTTAAAGCAGCTGTGTAAAAAAGTAAATTTTGCCCATGCAAATGTAGGTAAATCTATTTAGTACGCGAAGGCCGACGAAAGCGAAAAATCGTTCCCAATCTCGAATCCAATCCAAGTTCTGGAAACTTTGCAAACTCCCTAACTTTGTATCAAGTTATATTATTTTAAAATGCGCCATATTGCATTTTATCATAATTATTTTTTTGGCTGGCAATTTTTCTGAACCATGTTGTACGAGTATAAGAAAGAAGAATGTAGAACTATAGTATATAAATATATAACAAAATTTTTACTTAGAAAAGATTTCTGCTTAAAATTACGTTTAGCCAGTGAATTAAAGCACAGCAGGGAGAAATAAGTATTTGTATAAATTCAAGCTCAACTTAGTAAAATTTAAAACAAAACTAAATAAGAACTAATTCAAAAAAAATAATAATAATCACTAAATAAAGTTTACAATTTGTATATAATTATGTTACGGCTAAAACCCGAAATGCGGTAATCCTAGGTTTAGCCGGCTAGATCTAGGTGCAGCCGGTCTCAGATGGTTACACTTAGGTGTATCCTGCTTATCTTCGGCTAGAACTAGGTTTAGCCTCTATCGTTTCGGCTAGAACTAGGTGCAGCCAGGAGGGTAGAATTAATAAGGTATCCAAGTAATGCAAAAAATAAAGGCAGGCCTTTATTTTCATCAAATCCAAATTCAAATATATCTGTACTAGTTGTACCCGCGGGCTTCGCTCCCCGTGGGAATTTCGGGATAAAGAGTACCTTATGTTCTTCCCCGAGTCTCAAACTATATTCGTATAATATTAGTATGAAGTATGATAGTATGATTAGTAGGATAGGATTATCATAAATTATTTTAAACCTTTCTTTTTATTTGGTATGAGATAATCGTCATTTTGTTTTGTTTTGTGTAGACATGACAATGGACTTTTTTTCAAAGCTAGATCTTCCTAACTCTTAATTGTGGCTTTATGTACCATAAAGAACTTACATACATACATAAACAAGATTGAAGCAGTATTATCTAATATCTATCTCTAAATATTTATTTTTACAAATAGCGGGATTATTCCAGTTTTTATCTTTGAAGTAACAAAAAATATAATAAAACATTATCCCGCTGAATGATGGACATTTTTACACAATGATATGGGTCGTAAAAATATCGGTTTATTCCAAATCTCGGGCTTTGCGAGAGCCCCATAATTTCGTTTACAAGGTAAACATTCAAGTGCAAAGGGTTGCTCCATTATTCTAGAAAAATATAGACCAGTATTTTTACAGGAATAAATCATTTTGCTGCCGAACTTGACACAAATATTACTAGGCATAAATACAACGGTTTAAAGCCAAAATTTTAAAACGAATATTTTTGAATAAAAATGTATCCATAATATCTACATACATTCAAAGGGTTGCAAATAGTAATTAATGGATTGATAACCACATCACCTGTTAACATGATTCAAATCTCGCCCATTCTCTCGATCAGCATTTACAATATGAGTGTAACTATTTCCCTTTCTCTTAGACCAGCATGAAAGATAAATAAAACGTCTTCAATTAAATACTGAAATTAATAATTATTTTTAACCCTCAGCATTTGCATTTGCAACTACGAAACCACTGCGCGTAGCCCAACATGCGACAGGCCGATCTAATTAAAAATACAAAAATGATGGTGCTTTTAAACTAAAGTCCACGCTGACGAAGTCGCGGGCAACAGCTAGTACCTGCGTAGTACATACGTTCAAAGGGCTCTTACCATACCGTCAGTCGGCACTGTGTACATTCTGTGAATAGCGTAGTTAATTACAAAATTATTTACACGTACTTAAAAAAACTATTCAGCCTGTAAGATTGGTAACATTACACTGTATTTTATAACTATTTGTTGTTCCGTTATAAATAAAAAAATACAATGTTGATAAACTTAAACACAATAGATAACTATAACTATAAGCTTTACATAAGAACTGCTTTTGGCCGCAATCCACTTGTAGTATACCAGGAAGGAGAAGGAGCAGCCTCACACCCGCCATATAATTTATTACTGTTCAAATCACGCACTTTGGACGTTAATAGAGTGAATGAAACAAAGGTTATGTGCGCTGCTCCATGCAGATTAGCTTAGATCACGAAGATGTTACTAAACAAAGAGCTGTTTGTGTAATACATGCATTTTTGGGGTCCAGTGCTGTCTTTATATTATTAATATAAATTTATTGAAAGGAAACAGAGATATTATTTAAAATTTTGTCTTGATCAAGCTCTAGATAACGATTCAAACTATTTTCCGTCTTATTATAAAACGCAGACTATCTTTGTTACCAGGTTTAAACCAATATCCGACCAAATTCCGTACACATTTTCAGATTATACTAGATGACAACTTGATTTGGTCGGATAATGGTTTAAACCTAGTAACAAAGTTAGTCTGCGTTTTATAATAAGACTGTTTATGTTTATAGTTTAAAGTATGAACGTGAAGATCTTCTTTGCACGTTAGCCGACTTATTGACATATGGAGCCTGGGATGCTCCTGGGCGGAGCGTCCCAGACAGAGAAATATGTACGCAAGAAAATAAATGATAAATTTAGATTGTTATTTATTATATAGTAGATTAGGTACACAAGATAGAAAGAAAACAGAAGGTGCACGAGCGGCGCAAAGAATAAGAAGGAAAGTTGACAGAAATGATAGAAGTGCAACTTAGAATATACAAAATCTGAGCAACAACGTAAAATTACATAAAATAAGAAATTTACTAAAGAAAATATATTTATGCAACCATGACAGCAGAAAAACCACACTTGAAAGATGGTCTTTGTCAGTTGGCTAATATAGAAAATGTATGCGCGCGCAACTGACAAAAACCATCGCTTAGTAGTAGAAAATAAGGAGTTTTGATAGTAAAGAGTATGTACCTATACTAGATCAATAAATAAGTGGGAGAAGCCCACATCACTCCCCCCCGGAGACCGTAACTACGGGCGAAGAAAATTAGGAAACCGAACAGAACGTCCGGAACGAGTCTTTCTAACTGGCTCTTACAGCGGCCCATCCAAAGGATTTGGGACAGGGTTAGCTACAAGATCGCGATCGGGAAGAGGTTTAACTTGAGGAATAGGAGTTGAAACAGGGGAAGGAAATGAGTCAACTAGCATATAGGCCGGCTTCAAGCGGTCTTTTGATACTGTGACACCTTTACCCTTTACAAGAATCTTAAAAGTTTTATCGCCTCGTTCGAGCACTTCATAAGGAGCAGTATATGGCGGCTGCAAGGCACCGCGTAATGCGTCGGTCCTTAGAAATACATGACTCGAAGAGGATAAATCCTTGTGAATAAAAATTTTGTCTTTAGTATGTCTCGCCGCTGGAGTGGGTCGTAGCTTAGCTACAAACAGACGCAGACGAGATGTAAAATCTGTTAAATCCAGAGTATCTGGAACAGATGCATGGAAAAATTCGCCTGGAAGACGTAAAGGTTCTCCGTACACTAACTCAGCTGATGAAGCTTGCAGACTATCTTTAAAAGAAGACCTGATACCTAGAAGTATCAAGGACAAGTTATCCACCCAGTTGCAGTCGGCGTGGCACATTATAGCTGCCTTCAGCTGTCGATGGAACCGTTCCACCATGCCATTACAAGCTGGATGATACGCGGTTGTTCTGCGATGCTTGAAACCAATCATTTTTGCCAGATACTGAAAGAGTACGGACTCAAATTGTCGACCGCGATCAGTGACAATATCAGTGGGACATCCAAATCGAGAAATCCACAACAATAATGCCTTACCGACGGTTTCAGCCGTTATATCAACCATTGGTGTAACTTCAGGCCAACGCGTAAAGCGGTCTATAACTGTAAGACAGTACTTGTAACCCTGTGAAGGTGGAAGAGGACCAATTATGTCCACATGAATAAAAGAAAATCTAGCACGCGGCAGGTTAAATGTGCCTAAAGGAGCAGATACATGTCGATTAACCTTTGCTCGTTGACATGCAAGACATTGGCGTGACCATTCTCGACAGTCTTTGCGCATCCCTGGCCAGACAAAGCGTTCTGCTACCAGTTTAGTAGTTGCGTCTGCACCTGGATGGCTGAGATTATGAAGGCTGTTGAAAATTTGTCTACGCAGAAGTTTGGGTACGAATGGTCTTGGCGATGGAGTACTTAAATCGCAATATACCTCCGTACTACTGTTCGGAACTTGAACCTTCTGAAGGCGGAGTGAAAATTCACCGTCAACATATTTATGTAATTCTTGATCGGAGGCTTGATGTTGAGCAAGTATGTCCAAGTCAATCGCCATCTGCAGTTCATCGACACGAGACAATGTATCGGCAACAACATTGTCTTTACCCGAAATGTGTCTAATATCGGTCGTGAACTGTGAGATGAAGTCAAGATGACGAAATTGACGAGGGCTGCAGTTAGCTTTTCGTTCTCGGAAAGCAAAACTGAGAGGCTTGTGATCTGTGTAGACCACGAAGTGTCTCGCTTCCAACATATGGCGAAAGTATTTGATGCTTTCGTATATCGCCAACAACTCACGATCATAAGGAGAGTATTTTTGCTGTGACGGGCTCAGTTTTCGCGAGAAAAACGCAAGAGGTTGCCAGGCACCGTCATGGAGTTGCTGTAAAACTGCACCCATAGCCAGATCGGATGCATCTGTTACCAGAGCAAGTTTGGCGTCACAGTCTGGGTGTGCGAGTAATGCAGCATTTGCAAGTATTTCCTTGCACTTTTCAAAAGCAGCAAGAGTGTCACCTGACAAGTTAACGGGATGGGATGGCTTAACAGAACCAGACAGAAGAGCATTTAAAGGGGCTTGGACAACAGCGGCGCTGGGTAAAAATCGCCGGTAGAAATTTACCATGCCCAAGAAACGCCTGAGTTGTCTGATTGTCGTAGGTGGAGGGAAATCATTTATGGCTTGTACCTTAGATTCTAACGGCCTAGTGCCAGACTCTGAGATGCGATAGCCTAGAAACGCTACTTCGCTTACTCCAAAATCGCACTTGGAAACATTGACAAGGACGCCATAATCCTTCATCCTGGAGAAAAGTTGCTGCAAGTGGTTCTCATGCTCCTCCTCACTACGTGAAAAAACCAAAAAGTCGTCCAAATACGCGTAGACGAAATCAAGACCCCTGACCAGCTCATCAACAAATCGTTGAAAGGTTTGGCCAGCATTTCTCAAGCCAAATGTCATTACCGGAAATTCGAACAATCCGAATGGCGTTGTGATCGCCGTTTTAGGAATATCGTCAGCAAAAACAGGGATCTGATTGTACGCCTTAACTAAATCGATTGTTGAAAAGACTGCAACCAGCAATGGAATGGGCGAAGTCATGGATATGCCTAATAGGATAACGGTCTGGGATAGTCCGTGCATTAAGCATCCTATAATCGCCACAGGGCCGCCAGCCGTTATCCTTCTTAGGAACCAGGTGTAATGGCGAAGCCCAAGGGCTCTGATATGGACGAGCTGTTCCATTGCTGATCATGAGTTCGAATTCCGCTTTAGCGATTTTAAGTTTATCAGGAGCGAGTCTTCGAGGAGTACATGATACGGGTGGACCAGGAGTAGTCCTGATGTGGTGTACGGTCTCATGTTTTGGTATAGAAGGCTTGCCAGAAGGGCGTGTAATCTCGGGAAATTTATCTAAAAGTTTATGAAACCGAGTGTCGCCTGTTGCAATTTTTACAGAATAAATATTTACATTAGCAGTGCAAGCGTTAGAAGATAAAGTTGTAGTATTATCAATGAGACGCTTACTACGTACATCCACTATTAAATTATAAAAACAAAGAAAATCTACACCTATGATAGGTTTAGTAACATTGGCTACAACGAAACGCCAAGGAAAATTACGCCTAAGTCCTAGATTTAAATTTAAATTAATAAAACCAAACGTGTCTATACTAGTTCCATTGGCTGCACATAACTGATAGTCTGTCTTAGCTCGACTTTCATGAAGCAATGACCGAGGGTAAACGCACAAATCACTTCCAGTGTCTATCAGGAACTTTACGTTCGAACCGCGATCAGTGACGAAAAGGCGACTAGGTGCAGCTGGGCAATCGTCAGTCGCCATTAGCGACTGCCCATGGAGTTTCCCGCCTTGTCATAGTCGCATGGTTTGACACAGGTAGAAGCTTTCGGTCCGTACTTGTTGTGGTACCAGCAAATAGGGAACTTGCGGTAGCTGGAAGCCGATCTAGTTCTATTGCGGTTGCGAAAGTACGAACGACGTCGCGAAGATCTTGAATGACGGCCAGAATCGTTGACCGCGCGAGCTTGATCGTCGATTTTCATCGAGAGTCGTTCGACCATCTTCTTTAGCTCAGCAATTTCCTTTGAAGAACTGTAATCGTCCCTCAAACATGCGGAAGACGAAGCTACGTTACATGGTGATGTAATTTCCTGAATTCTATCTGCCAGGTCTGCTAGTTGATCGAGAGTATGTGTAGGCTGTGATGCTAAGACTGTCTGGATATTGCTGGGTAGACGATTGCTCCAAATTATCCGGATGAAGTCTACTGGAACAGCTGGCCCGGCTAAATCCTGGAGATGTCTCAAAAATTCGGAAGGTTTCCTATCTCCGAGCTGTTCATGAGTGAGCAATTGCTTTACTTTTTTCTCGTGGGAAGCAGAAAGGCGTCTTATCAACTCACTTTTGATTTTCTCATAACGGTTTTTAGCCGGCGGGCTAACAATAATATCTTTCACAGCTTTGGCATGAACGATATCCAAATTCGATATAACGTTGTTGAATTTAACGTTGTCCTCAGTGATGTTATAATTTTCAAACTGGCCCTCTAATAAACAAAACCAAATCTCGGGATCTTCAGGTGAAAAAGCAGGTACCTTTAATGTGTATTTCCGGGTGTGTGATGCGCCATCCACAGAAACTTGCTTCTTCTTGCACGCCCGCGGCCGTGGTTGTCTAGTTTTTGACGGCCCACCATCTCCCGACAGGGCAGTTTTCGTTGAAAAATCAGAAGAATCGCTGCCGCTCATTGTGCAAAAGATATCGGGGTCACCAAAAATATGGAGCCTGGGATGCTCCTGGGCGGAGCGTCCCAGACAGAGAAATATGTACGCAAGAAAATAAATGATAAATTTAGATTGTTATTTATTATATAGTAGATTAGGTACACAAGATAGAAAGAAAACAGAAGGTGCACGAGCGGCGCAAAGAATAAGAAGGAAAGTTGACAGAAATGATAGAAGTGCAACTTAGAATATACAAAATCTGAGCAACAACGTAAAATTACATAAAATAAGAAATTTACTAAAGAAAATATATTTATGCAACCATGACAGCAGAAAAACCACACTTGAAAGATGGTCTTTGTCAGTTGGCTAATATAGAAAATGTATGCGCGCGCAACTGACAAAAACCATCGCTTAGTAGTAGAAAATAAGGAGTTTTGATAGTAAAGAGTATGTACCTATACTAGATCAATAAATAAGGGAGAAGCCCACAGACATTTAAAAGTGCATGTAAAGGTCTTATTACTAAATAAACATTTAAGTTTTGAGTTCCTGGGCTCTGTCTATCCCGTCAGATAATATATCTGTAATGTATGTATCTGTAAGAATAAATCAACCAACACGGCAAAATGTAAAAACTACTTTTCATCGATAAGTATCCATAACAAGCGAATAGTTTCTCATATTCAAAGCTTTATCCGTTTCAAAATTAATATCAGTTCACGGTCCTTTAATTCTGTACCCTTAATTAATAGGTACCTACTTTTTCACTTTTTTATCCCCGAATTAGTGCCGAATGATCTGAGTGCCAGAGAAAGTGTTAGTTTTATATTTTTTATTTTCAAAACGGCTCATAAATATTTATAGGACTTTTTCGCCCTAAGGAGGATCGAATTTAGATCCGCTCTTCCAATTGTGGTTTCTCCCATTTTTGTTTTTGTTATTTTAGTTGCTTCCCGGAGTTATTGGAGAGCCGAGAGGCCGGAGGAGGTTACGGGAGGCCTTTGACAAACAATAGGATTTAGTGGGCTCTAAATAAATAAATAAAACTGTTTCCCCATAACGACCACAATTTAAAGAAAAGTGTATTATCATCGGCATCTCCTTACGATGTGAGCTATAGCGAGCATAGGTCCATATAGTCTCTGCTTACCCGCGTGCATTATGTATGTTTGTTTGTATGTATGTATGAACAGGTGTGCCGACCTATTTGACGTTGTACTGTACAAATCACCCGTAAAGGCACACCTTCTCTCGCCTATATAAGATACGCTTTGTGCGGAAAACAGAAAATGTTTATCATATTTTGCTCTAATCTTTTCAACGCCTTAGGGTGTACCAAGTGTATTGATTGATATTGTAAAATGCGTTACTTAGTAAATTAAAATCTTTTCATCTCATCTTCCTGAAAAACAATGTTTTCATCCCTAAAAATTTGGAGTACTGATTCTCTCGTAAAGAAAATTGAAAAAGAAAATCTTAAGGGAAAAACACAATTTGAAAACTGAACACGAATGTAATATATGTAGAGTCAAAAATAATGTTGGCAGTAGCACGAACTCAAACTTGCTGTGTACTGCACGTCGCCCGATACGCACTTGGCCAATTATTTATAGATAACTAGCTGTAACCGCGGGCTTCGATCCCCGTGGGAATTTCGGGATAAAGAGTATCCTACGTCCTTCCCCGAGTCTCAAACTATATCCATTAAAAATTTGATCCAAATCGGTTCAGAGAACCCTAATATTAAAGAGATCCTTATTAAATAGTATAAAGTAGGATAGGATGGTACAAAACACTTACCGGCAAGTCGCACTTAGCCGGTTATTTAACTTTATATCGATGTTGCCCCTTCTATAAACGGTATCACTGAATTAACTCCGACCTTGGCCCTTCTGCCCGCATTCTGCCAAAACAAATCGAAAAGCATAGTACCTACCCGTATCAGCCGATCGTATTTCTATGAAAAAGTTTTTCCCAGGTATTTTGAAACTTCTAACCCTCTTTTTCGTTTGTGTCTTTTAGTGGCCAACACTTTGTAAGACTTTTATCTCCTGTGTGAGCTGTTCAATATCTCTGATTAACCTACCCATGGTATAATAAAACAAGGTATTCTCTGCTAAGCTGATGACGTAGGTGGAACTTCTACGTCTACTACTACGTCATCAGTTTGATGTGTTGTGAAATTGAATTACCCGAGCGTTATGCATTTTTGAACTTTGTATACCAATTCCGAATTAATAATCCATTATATCAATTTAAAAAATATTGAATTGATGAATCACGCGAGAATCGCGAGATACTAAATAGCTAAGTTACTTAATATTTTATTTAATATTCATGAACTGATTGAAAAAGTCCTTAAATTTTCTGAAAAGAACAACTAGTGGCAACACTATCCTGACGTAGTCAAGTTCCATTTCGGGAAGAGAATACCTTGTTTAATTATACCATGAACCTACCCTTTAAATATTTTTCGCCTCTCTGAAATACTATTACTTACATGATTTTTTTTATTTTACATATTGTTCGAAGCTGATAGTAAAACTTGGAAGAAGAACATTCGATTAATATATAAATATATTCGGACAAATCACACAGATTGAGCCAGCCCAAAAGTAAGTTCGAGACTTGTGTTATCGGACACTAACTCAATACGATACTATATTTTATAACAAACACTTATATAGATAAACATCCAAGACCCAAGTCAATCCGAAAAAGATCATTTACCATTTTTACTAAAAGGAAGCAAATTACTTATTCGAAGCCATAATTTCTCTCAGCGGTTTGAAATTTAATCTATTTCCGTATCGAACAATAATCTTAATACCTTAATACCTCCCTGGCCTATATCTTGCTCAATTCTAAAATTTCCCTAGGCAATAAGCCAGGAATATAAGATGTGCTTATTATTTTAAAAGCTTCGGTTTTTTTTCATCAAACCATTCCTTTGACAATCTCCGTGGCGTAATGGTCAACACGCTAGTCCGCCAATCCGGAGGTTCATGGTTCGATCCCCAGTTAGGGCAAATTGGAAAATGGCCTTTTTCAATTGTTCTGGGTCTTGGGTGTTCACCTATTTAATTTACTATAAAATACAGTATCGTTGAGTTAGTATCCTCTAATACAAGTTTTTGCCGTGTGGTATCTTGCAGAGTAGAATAGGACCACTCCAAGTCTTCCCGTGGATGTCGTAGAAGGCGACTTAGGAATTACAAGCTGAACCAAACTTACAAACATTATTGAGGCCTCTCCAACCGTCTGGCCAGCGGCGAGAGTGTAGGCCAAGTCCTCTGGCTGCTCTGGCCAAGTTTAGTTCTGGTAGTACAGAGAGGGTCATGCTCCTACAGTGGAGACTACATAAGACCTGATGATGATGATAGTGTGTTCACTATCATCATCATCAGGCTTAAACTTACTTTGGGGCTAGCTCAATCAGTGTGATTTGTTCCTATTTTTTTATTTACTAGCTGCGCTCCGCGGTTATACCCACGGTTAAAGTACCCAATGTGTTAATCCAGGGTGTCAGCTTTCTGCATAATAAAACTTTATCAATATCGGTCCAGCCGTTTGAGCGTGAAGAACTAACAAACGTACACACACACACTCAGAAACTTTATAATACTAGTGTGATTCCTGGGTTAACATTGGGTACGTTGAATGATGATTGGACATGAAGCTGGGAACGGTCTGCTAGTAGTTACTTATTTAACCTCGAACTGTAAACTCGCGAACCCCATATCACGGCAACCCCTTGACCAATTTGGCTCATGTTCGAACTTAAAAAATTATGTCACGCATATTTGTTTACCTTTCAAGAAGCTCCAATCAAAACTACTAGGGTTATCGTCGAACAAACATACATACTTACTTACTTACGAGTACATACATACAATCGCCGAATTGTTCAAGTAGACATCTAAACTAACCGATATAGCTTCATGGAAATTAGCGAATTTCAGTCACTTCGAAAAAATGGCTCAGTCCTAAAAGCAGTCAAAAATGAAGCGTTGGCCTCAAATGAATAAATGAATAATTTATTAGATATTATTTCCTGTTTTCTGTGGACGTCCCTAAAATCTTTCGACCCAGACCGTTGCAGGCGGCCGGTTACATAACCTCATCTTTATTCAATGCTCCTTTGTTTTAAAATATCTTAAAGCCAGTTTTTAAAATAGCCAGATGACATGAACAAGCTTTCGGTCCGTCGTTTAGAAAATCTAAGTTCAAAATTCTGGTGATTATATACAGATGCCTACGGATACAGATACATTTTCTCGTCTTTATCCCAAACTGGGCAAACAGAGTCCAGGGCCTTAAGACCCAAAGGCCACGCTTAGCGTGATGGTGGACGTTCAGATAAAAAGGAATCAAAATAGTTGCTAGCCACATCGCCTATTTACATGATGCAAATCCTTCCCATTCTCTTGATCGGCTTTTACGATCTGTGAACAAGAGAATCAGTAGTATTTTCCAAGTTTTTCCTTTCTCCAAGACCAGCATGGAAGATGGGAATTCATATCTGATTAAAATATGCTTCGCGCGATCATATGAGAATGACAAGGAAGGAAGGCGCTGGATGCAAGCCGCTCTAGATCAGTCATTTCGGAAATCTTTGGGAGAAGCCTATGTCCAGCAGTGGACGTTATGCGGCTGAAATGAATGAATGAATGAATGAAAATGAGAATGACAGGTAATTCGAGTTGCAGGCACAGCAACTACAACTATACACAACACTATACATCCGTGCACACGGCAAAGTATGTGTGTTTATTTATATTTATAAAAACTTTATTGTTCCACAATATAAAATTGTATACAATTGGCGAACTTAACGCTAAAAGCGTTCTCTCCCAGTCAACCATAAGGATAAACAGAGATTTGGTAGCGGCGCAAAATTACTTAAATTAAGACAACACACAGATACCTAATAATATACCTATATACATAGGTACATATACCTGCACCTATAACATAATACACATATAGATACATATACATACATAAACATACATAAACATTAATGATGATGATGAAACTGAAAGGGGATTCATTATTTTAGGAGAAGAGAGTGTACTTCACCCCAAAGCACTTGACAAGGCGAAGTCTAAAACTGGGAAGTCAAATTTAACTTGCAAGATTTGATTACAGACAGACGGACGGTCACACGGACAGGTGAAACTAAATAAAGGCTTGTAAAAAGCTACAACCATTAAAAAAATAGATGAACTCCCACAGCTAAATTGTTGTACTATTCTATATACCTTTGTGCGAAAACTTTTACTAGACATTTTAAAAAACACATAAAGTAGTAGCAAAAACGTGCATGCACTTATATAAAAAAGTGTTATAATGTAAACTACAGTTTATTTTTAAAATGAGCTGTCTCTTTCAACAAACGTAAAACAATGTTGACAGAATTGTTAACTAGGTACTTCACAGAACTAAAGTAGCACTAACAGTTTCTAAAATAAAGAGGTTAGCGTACGAGTAGCTTGTACCTAGTATCACTGTTGAATAAGCCATCATCAGATGACGAATTAATTTAATGTCCTATTGCCACTATTGGTCTGTTAGTAAGTTTAATATAAAGAGTTTCAGCTTTAGAGGTTTTAGTAAAAATAATTATGATTTTAGAGTTTCACGGTCACAATTACTGTTATTAGTATTACGGGACTTACCGCGATTAATATCGTTATCTGGCAAAAAACGATATTAATCGCAGTAAGTCCCGTTATACTAATAACAGACAAATAATTATAACTAGTAGAGTAATATATAATTTTTAAAAATTAAAAACCGACTTCGTCTCTACTACACAAACGATTTTGATAAAATTTCTATTAATAATATAATAATTTTCCAAATTAGTCCAGGCGTCTTCGAAAAATCAGTAAACATACATAAAAAAAAAAACAAAACAAATCTGACGAATTGATAACCCCGCCTTTTTTGAAGTCGATTAAAAAGACAAAAAAAGGGCAAAAATGCGAATCATGTTAACAGGCGATGCGGCTAGCAACCCATCACTGTATTGATTGCTTTTCCATCTTCTCGCCCACCATGACGCTAAAAGTGGCTTTTGGGTCTTGCGGCCCTGGGCTCTGCATAGAGCCGCAAGACCCAAAATGCTCTGTCTGCCCCATTAGGGATAAAGACGTGATAATACGTACGTACGTATTAAAAAGACAAACCAACTACATAACACAAGATTAATGTAAATACGGATACCATATTATACTACACACACATCTAATACTATATTATGCCTTATGAAGTCCCGCAATCTACAACAAATTCATTTCAAAAGAAATTCGTTTGGTCACATATATCCATAGCTGTATTCTTTTATATCCTTAAACAGTAATAAATTGTAGTAATAATAAAAAAAAACTAAGCACTGCAGTTTTGCAAACTCTTTATTTCATATATTACGTATTTATTTATATACTTTTTATTTAAATCTAAATTAATCAATCAATTGAAAGTGAGTCATAAAAAATGTATTTGTGTGTATTGAACAAATAGATTCTGATATTTATGTATAGTAGGTATATAATATAATTTTATATTATTTAGTGATATTTTAGAATGTACATATGTATATTGTATTGCTTTTTTGTGCCGCATAATTTTCTCTGTATATCCCTATGGTTGACTGGGAGAAAATGCTTTTAGCATTAAGTCCGCCATTTGTTAAAAGTATATTTGTACTTCAGAACAATAAAGTTTGATTTAAAAAAAGTACTTCGCGAAAGAGAGAATATTACTTTACGTAAACTGAAGTACACACTTCCTATTGTACAAAAGCGAAAGACAAATTATGGTGGTTTATCTTTACAGTAACATTTACGAGTTCCTCAAATGACTACTCACCTCCATACATTGTAATATTTTATGACCACCAGTCAAAATGTATTATGTAAGAGGATGTTTAACGATGCTATGTTTATTCTTTTCTAACTTAAGTCGTATCTTTGTTGTATCTTGTAAACAAGAGCTATCAAATTTTATACGAGTAACTGGCAACTTGGTATATTCCATTAGTGAAAAATTATTTCTTTATTTGACAACCTCTCTGGTCATTATGCCAGGCTGTCACACCGGAGTCCCCGGGTTCGAACCCCGAAAGGTACAAAGACGTGATAGTATAAGTCGTAACAGTAAATACGCGTAGTCTACGATAAAGTCTACTATAAATAAACGGAAGCGCTACGAGTCTACGACCGTCTACGCCGTAGAATGTCGTAGACGGTCTCCTACAAAATTTCTGAATGAGAAATGTATATTAATTTTCTTGATGACCACAGCGGTGTATAGTAACGACATAAGTTTAATCTAGTGATATATCCCTATATATTTATACTAGCTGTAGGGTAGGGTCTTTATCCCGAAATTCCCGCGGGCTTCGCTCTCCGTGGGAATTTCGGGATAAAGACCCTATGTCGTTCCCCGAGTCTCAAACTATATCCATACCAAATTTCATCCAAATCGGTTCAGTAGTTTAAGCGTGAAGAGGTAACAAATAAACAAACAAATATACAAACTCACTTTCGCATTTATATTAGTAGGATTTTTCGACTACACCTAACTACTTAACTCATCATTATCATCAGGTATTTTTGTCTCCACTGCAGGAGCACGAACTTCTCTGTACTACTAGAGCCATACTTGGCCGGAGCAGCCAGAGGACTTGGCCTACACTCTCCTCGCTGGCCAGGTGGTTTGGAGAGGTCTCATTGGTGTTTATAAGCTTTGTTTAGCTTGTATTTCCTAAGTCGACTTCTACGACATCCACGGGAAGACTAGAAGTGGTCCTATTCTACTCTGCCGGAAACCACACGGTGAATTAAGGCTTAAACAAACATAGTCATTATCATTTCAGCTTCATAACGTCCATTGTTGGACATAGGCCTCTCCCAAAGATTTCCAAAATGACCGATCTAGAGCGGCTTAAAACAAACATCAATACATCATCAATACATATAATAAAATCGTAACCGATCGCTGTCTGTACATGGAAGATAAATGAGTAAAAATATTTTTAGGGGCTTTTACCAACGCAGTAGAACACAAAATAATGATTTTTAGAATTTTCAATCAATACATATAATAAAATCGTAACCGATCGCTGTCTGTACATGGAAGATAAATGAGTAAAAATATTTTTAGGGGCTT
Organism: Acrobasis consociella; assembly: GCA_963555685.1. Taxonomy (NCBI): domain Eukaryota; kingdom Metazoa; phylum Arthropoda; class Insecta; order Lepidoptera; family Pyralidae; genus Acrobasis; species Acrobasis consociella. Next base: position 3,309,077 of record OY743116.1, read on the forward strand.
TTACCAACGCAGTAGAACACAAAATAATGATTTTTAGAATTTTTGTCTGTTTGTCTGTTTGTCGGTTTGTCTGTTTGTCTGTGCGTTTGTGCACGCTAATCTGAAAAACGGCTGAACCGATTCAGTTGCGGTTTTCACTAATATATTGTGATAAGCTTCACTTAAAATTTAGTGTTTGTTTTATTAAAATCCGTTCATAAATAAAAAAGTTATATCAATTTCAAAGAATCACGTCAAACATTTATGTTCTTAAAACTGCGTTTGTGCTCGCTTATCTCAAAAACGGCTGAACAGCTTAGGTTGCAACTTTCATCAATGTATTTTGATAAGTTTTAATTAAAATTTAGTGTTTGTTTCATTGAAATCCGTTGATAAATAAAAAAGTTATATCAATTTAAAGAATCACGTCAAACATTTTTGTTCGAATAATTGCTATGAAATACACAGTTACATTGGCTAAAACTTTTGTCAATTTTATATATTGGTTTATATAAAATAATCAAGTTAATAACCAGCCAAGTGAGAGTCGGACTCGCTCACAAAGGGTTCCGTCCTATTATCTATAAAAGACCACGTTTGTTTTATAGGAGCCTCAATTAAATATTTATTTCACTCGGTTTTTAGTTGTTATAACGGCAAGAGAAATATGTACATCATCTGTAAAAATTTCAACTGTCTAGCTATGTAAACGGTTCATGAGATACAGCCTGGTGACAGACAGACAGACGGATGGAAGGACGAACAGCGGAGTCTTAGTAACAGGGTCCCGTTTTTAGCCTTTGGGTACGGAATACGGAACCCTAAAATTTACAATTTTGATGTTTTCGGAGTGTTCTTAATAATTCGTTCTTTTTTGGTCACCGATAGATGGCGCTGTTCAAAATACACAGAGCCTAGGGCCGCAAGACCCAACGCCGCCAAACGGCCATTCATACCATGATTGTGGGCGAGAAGATGGAAAAATGAATATAAATAGGAAGTACTTAATAGGCTAGGTTAGAAGAAGGGGGTGTCCTTTGAATAAAGCATAGGTTGCCGCGAGCGAGTCACAGACCGCCATAGCGGTCACCGCGCCGGGGCTGGCCCATAGTTGCTGAGAGGTGACACCGCGGAGTTTTTAGTGGAAAACGCCACATAACCTTACCGGTCTCCCGTTACTGCTAAGGTGTCCAAAGGAATTTTTCCCGCGTAAAAAAGGCGCAGGAGGCATTCCTGTGGCATGAAACTGCTGCCTCCATAACGTAGGCCAGTCGGGCGATGAGAACGGGATTCCGTTGCTCCATAAATATGGTCCTCCAGGTTGAAAGTAGCATTTGTGTCAACACGCGTCTTTACCCTAGCGGATAAAACTGAAGGCCGATGTACCACCGCGCAGGCCACTCAGACTCCTCTCGATAACTGAGAGGGTATGCACCTCGAGCGAGCTTAGCCCAAGCCGCTGATAAGCGGCCGCCGTGCCAGGTCTTTGGAGCGAGATTTAGCACACTGACCTGGCAAAAGTGGTAACGCCGTTGTCACCGTGAGTTTTTTAGTGGGTGAGGGCCATAACCGTCCGATTTCCTGTGGCCGAAAATCACCTTTTCCTCACGTAAGAAAAAAGGTTAACGAAAAAAGGTAAGGTTAAGTTTAGGTTTGGGATTGCAGTAAAAAAGTGTGGAACACCCATGCCAAGACTACTCAGGATTGTGACCTCTTTTCCTGAGGAATGAAAGATCATGGTCATTTTCCAGTTCATTTGAACTCAAAGTAAGCACTTCAAGTGGAGGTTCTTAGTGAACACTAAACAGACATTGATCTCAGAGAACACTAACTTCCTGCCATCCTTGAAGCTCTACTGGGAAAATGTGCCGAGGCACTCGCCTGCAAATACCTGGAGATATCTAAAGTTTGGCAGATGCCTCAACTTGAAAGCCCTCATCAATAGAATGGTGACGATAGTGAAGATGGCCCGAGGAAAGCTCTATCCAGTACTTTCCTCTCGCTTCCGGCTACGGACGCGGCTCATGATTAAGTCGATCTAAAGAAAATCTATGCTTAAGGTTACTTGAGGAACGCCTAGAACGCTAGAAACTTATTTCTCGACTTTCATCTCCCGCCTAGCGAAAGACGTGTTTGACATGGCTTACCATTGCACCGCCACATCGAGAGGGCGAGGGAGAGGGGTGATACGTATAGATGGCGGCAGCAGTCCGCTGCATAGAGCTACAATAGATCAGTGCTGTGGGAACTTTCACCAAAAGACAGAAGATGAATGAAGTACATATTAGCAAAGTCACTACCTATTGCATAAATATTCAGTTTTTGTCTTTTGAGAGACCCACGGCGTAGCAGTAACATTCGGTAACAGTGTAAGTTTACATGTAGTTTACAATATGAAAGTTCCGATCGACTTAGACTGTGACTAGAGATAATATGTGATCGTAGTAAACAAGGAACCCATAGTTTCGCGATTTCTGTCTGTTTCTGTTCGTGGTTTTACTTACAGACAATTAGTACCAAAAAGCTGTAATTTCACAACGGTCATGAACTTAAAGTAAAACTGGGCAGGGCAACTGGCCCGACGGAGCCTATGCGATGGGTTGATGAAATAAACTAAGTCGCGGGTTACACCTGCATGTGAGCAGCACAGGACCGAGATGTGTCGACGAAGACAGGTCTATCCTCAGCAGTGGACGGAAGAAGGGCTGAGATGATGATGAGCTCTTTAGTTTTAATTCTAAGTCGGCATTCACAACTACGGAACCCTTCTCAGCGCGTGACCTGATATGTAACCGGTTTTATTGAAAATATAAAAATAACGATTCTTATAAACGAAAGTCCACGCTGACGAAGTCGCGGGCTACAGCTAGTAGTAAATAAAATGCTCCCAAAGTATAAAAACCCCAAGAGGTATAAGAAAACAGCTAATCCTTATTCAAAAACAAAGTTTTGAAGTAATATTGTTCTTTTAGCAGATCCCAAGTTGGAACAAGCCTTAGTCATCGACTAAAGGTGCTGATACACGAGTCATTTTTAACAGTCTTCCAAAGAGGAGGAGGTATCAAATTGGTCTAAATCTTTTTTTATGAAAAAGAGGAGGTTGTCAATTCGTCGAAATCTTTTTTTTTTATGATTGTAAACCGATTATTCAATGACGCCTGGACCGATTTCGAAAATTATTTTTTATTTGAAAGGGTATACTTTTTAGATGGTCCCATAGAAATTTTATCAAAATCTGTTGTGTAGGAAGGGGGTCAAAGCGTTTTTTAGTTTTGAATACAGGCAAATTAAGTGGCCAATAGATTTATTGCTGTAATTTGAAATATTTGTTTTTGTTTTATAAATAAAGTAAGTATAAAATAAATCGAAAGAGCGTACACATGCAAAGGCGGACTTATCCCTATTTTATTCTTTACCTGCGAAAATAAAGAGATTTTTTTAAGTTTTTTTAAAACACTTTTAGTGTATCGGGTTTTGACTGTTTACTACTAGAGAATATTCTGTCCTAAATCCTACTTCCTACTAATATTTTAACGCGAAACTGAGTTTGTATATTTGTTTGTTTGTTTGCTTCACGCTTAAACTATTGAACCGATTTGGATGAAATTTGGTATGGATGTAGTTTTTGACTCGGGGAAGGACATAGGGTACTCTTTATACCGAAATTCCCACAGGGAGCGAAGCCCGCGGGTACAGCTAGTCATTAATATAGTGAAAAGTGCACTCGGTACAGTTGATAGTACCTATACCAATTTAAAGACGAGAAAAAGGAAGCGCAGGGAATCCATCTTATTTCTGCAATACCCAACAGCTTATACTGCCTCCGTGGTGTAGTGGTTAGAGCGTTCGGCTCATACCCGGAGGTCGCGGGTTCGATTCCCGGCGGGGGCAACGACTTCGAGTTGTTGTCCTAGTTTGGTTAGGACATTGTAGGCTGATCACCTAATTGTCTGATAAGTAAGATGATCCGTGCTTCGGAGGGCACGTTAAGCCGTCGGTCCCGGTTACTGTCTTTGACATTGGTCGTTACCTAAAACTATGTCAGAGGCCTTTAAGGCGGTTTAAAAACTCTGACACTAGTGTTAGTCACTAACACACACGATAAGAAGAAGAAGAATACCCAACAGGATTCATATTGTACCTAATTAAAAACAGTGGGTTTAGTACTAAGACTCATATTATACATCAGTTCTTATGATGTATAATATAAGTGCAATAAATAAGGATTGAAGCTTTTCTGAAGTATATGATAATTATACACCTATCAATAAGTATATAACTATCATATACTTTAATTATCATATATATTTTTTTACGAACTTATTAAGTTATCAGTAATATATGTATAGTATATTATATATGTATGTATATTATACCTATTTTTATTTAAGTAAGTATAAATTATATATATTTTATGTATTATAGTATTAAAGTTTGTAATAAATAGTGTTATGTTTTATATGTTCAAATATAAGACTATTTTTCCTACTTGGTCAGTTTCACCATCGTCTTTATCTTTCTGTCATTCCTCTCCATCCACTGGTTGTCTGGAAGAGATCGCTTTTAGCGATAAGACCGACCATTGTACTCATTTAATTTAAAATTATTTCTTTGTTATTCTTTTGGTGTATAATAAAGAGTTATCTATGTATCTATCTATTTTTTCGTTATTCAATTTGTGTACATTTATTTGCTGACGTTTCAATCGTATTGCACAGATCGGGGTCTCAGCATGACTGATGCAGAGAAGGTTCGTCATGCCTCCTCCCGCTGATATCTGTGATATCTTCATACTTACCATCATCATCATCATCAGGTCTTTCTGTCTCCACTGTAGGAACACGACCCTCTATGTTGTACCAGAGCCATACTTGGCTAGAGCAACCGTTCTTTAAGTACCGTTTTGCTGGACTGTAAGATCATCAAGGAAAACCTGTCAATACTAATATCGTGCGAAAACGCAAACAAATTCTTAAAATACTGCATAAACATAGTCAAAATTGTAAACAATAAGAACAAATAGCAAGAAAAATATGATGGACTAGTATTTGTTAACAATATTAAGTACCACATATGACGCATAATAGCAAGGAAAACATTATAATATAAGTATAAGAAATAAACATTTTAAAAAGACTAAAGAGTAAACAAAAAATTTAGAATAACATAAAAATGAACGTAAATTTCGGCAAAACATAGCTTGAGTAAAAATATAAAAAGAAAATGAAATATATACAAGAAATTAAAATTAACTTATAAACTATTATAAAACTAAAGTGTATTAATGAAGACCCAGAGGACACAGGCTCCGATACACGTTGGAGGTAGTAGAATAAAAAATAAAAACTAAAAGAAGTACCGTTTTGTCATATTGTAGTATGTTAACATAGATGTAAGAGTGATATATTTTATGAACGTGTTGAATAAATGAGGAGTATCAAAGTAACACTCGTTTCATTAAGTCGCCTCATCTCTACAATATTTTAGACAATTTCATGTAAGCGCTCCCTAAGAAATCGATCTGGCTGCGTCGCTATTGTCCGAGTATCGCTGAACTTTGCCTTAAATTTAATTAAACCCTTACAGCACTCTGAATTAAGAGCTTTTTGAGCCGGTTTAAAGTGTAAAAGGAAGGCGAAAAATTTGTGCACAATTTTAAATAGATCTTTACCATTCAATATTTAGTATTGTGCGTAATTTAGTAGGAATGTAGACTGGGTAAAAGATATTCTATTTAAAATATTTTTTTTTTTAATATGTATTACCATTATATACAATTATAATTAAATAAAATCAAAATACTTTAATTAATTAAATCTAAATTAAAAATTAAAATCAAATAAATTAAAATATAAGAAACTAAATATGAAAAATTTCCTCAAATGCATCTGATCGAGGCAAAGTACCCAGGACACTGGCAGCGTTGCCTCGCTGAATAGCAAGGCTAAATCTTTGGGCAAGAAAGCTGCCAGCTCTGAAGTCTCCTGTAGCCTCGACCAGACATTTCAACTAGATTATCCTAAAATAAAGAACTGTATTTTTTGTTTAGCAAAGTAGTAAAGATTTACAAAGATACAGCGCTTCGAAGTTCCGAAGTGGATTTACGTCACCTTTGATTAAAAATCGTAGCTGATCGTGACGTCACGTCAAATTTAAATGCACTACACATACCATACTTTTTAATAATCTATCTAATGAGTCAAAAATTGTTTTTATCCACGTCCCAATAGTCTTTCACTAACTTTATTTAGTTAAATAACAAATAAATTTTATTTTAGTACGTTTGCTAAGAATAAGACAGAAAAGTTAATTCAATTAAAAACTAAGTTAATTTTTCTTCGACTTTATTTTTCAATTCCGTATATTCTTATAATTTATCATTTATTTTTAAAGAGCAAAAGGATACCAATGTACCTCAAAAGACGCATGTTTGAGCAGTGTATTCTGCCCGTGATGACAATATGACGCCGAGACCTGAACACTAACGAAGAAGCTTGTGAACAAACTCCAGGTAGAACAGAGAGCAATGGAGCGAGCGATGTTGGGAATATCGCTCGTAGATCGAATCCGAAATAACATCATACGGAAACGCACTGGAGTCACTGATATCGCAGTAATAGTGACGAGGTCGAAATGGAGATGGGCTGGACATATGAGTAGAAGAGAAAATGGACGTTGGGCGCGTAAAATTGCCGAATGGAGACCTCGGCCTGGCCGGAGAAATGTTGGGAGACCACCTATGCGCTGGGCCGATGACATCTATAAAATATTGGGCAAGACCTGGATGCGAACTGCATAAGACAGGGTCAAGTGGAAACACCATGAAGAGGCCTATACCCAACAATGGGTGAATAAAGGCTGAAGAAGAAGAAGAAAGAAGATCATTTATTTGTTAATAATTAACAAAATTATTCATTGTAACTGTTCATTTAAAATATTCACGTTGTTTTAGCACAGAAAAACAATTCTACTCGTATTAATTCCCCTCAAATCAATACCACTAAACTAACGAGACACTTAGAACTCGATTGAACAACACCTACTTGAACACTCATAACTCGCCACATCCTGAGCACTTGCGGTAGAACCTTCTCGAAGCTGTAGACAATAGGTCGTTTTGTTTGGAGTTTCGACAAGTATGCTTTTTGTATTTAGATGTAACAAGTGAGTGTAGTCTAAGGTTTAGGTATTCTGATTGATTTTCCATTTTAATTTTCATATCATCATGATTGGATATGTTTTTGTACTATTTAGAAGTTGTCTTGCTGTGAAAATAAAAATTGTGAAAAAATGAAGAAACAACTTTTATTAGAAAAAATCTCAAGTGCTAGTTCAACTCGCTTGAAGAGGGTCCCGTACTTCTCATAAGGAATATCTTTCGCTTATTTCTTATTAACTTCAAAACTATGCATTATAAAATTTACAACAAGCATTGCACTTCCATCTTTGGGTTAATCATTAACTTAGGTGTACTAAATTTTAACTCAAACAACTAAATAGTTTCGGAGATAATTGACTATGACATACAGACAGACTGGCACGTGAGTGACCCTTTATTGGTTCAATTTTATGCTATTTCGAGGTACGGAATCCAAAAAATATTTTACGCATTATTGAAATTTACTTTCAAAATAAATAATATTAATAAATTTTTGACGAAACATGCTGCGTATATATTTCTGTTCACATCTTTGATAAAGCATGTTGCGGATATATCATCGTATTTTAGTGTAAACTTTGGTAAATATTGAAATAAAAAAAATCTAAAAAAAATGGACAAAAAAATTCTATGTAAAAATTAATAAATATTAATGGTGATCCCTTGACGGAAAGGCATATAGTACATTAAATAACATCTTTGTACCCAAGGGTATTCCTTAATTTTAATAAACGGTAAGAGTACATAGGCTAAGAGACCAGCAACAAAAACTTCCTGACAATTTAAGCCCCGGAGTTTCGTGTCAATAAGTGATACTTTTAATCCCTTTGAGTCCGAACGTCTGGAGAGTATTAGGTAGGAGGAATTACTCCGTATCCCAGAGGACTTTGTGTGACGTCGTTGGATAAACTCGCATTTTTCCTTCAATCGACTTAATATGACTTCAGTTTTTATTTTTATTTCAAAGCGTCGTTCATTCATGTACAGCTAACGTTGAACTATTATAAAATAAAAATAAAATCAGTTGAATGCGAGTCGGACTCCTACATGAAGGGTTTCGTACCTCCTTAATAATATGGAAACCTTAATGTATTTCGGTACTTTAAGTAGGTAAGTATCTAGTTAATGAAATTATGAAGAGCGAGTTAAAAATTCTCGAAAAAACACGTTTCTTATATGACGATATGATGACGACCTCTTTAATTTTTAACTTTATCTTATTTTTGGTACCTATTTGATGTTATAACGGCCACAGTGATACACAATCGCTTTACATAAATTTTCAAGTGTCTAGCTATTGCGGTACAAGAAATAGAGCTCTATATATGACAGACGGACAGACAGAAAGCGCAGTCTCACCCTTGAGGGTATGGAACCTTAGTTAAGGCTACTTATATATTTGTTGGTTTCACCAAATTCAATGTCTTCTTCCATGTTATCAATGCTTGTATAAAAGAAAAAAACCCGATTATAAATAGAAATTAGCTCCGGAACTACACAGGAGATGCTGCCAAGAGCTGTATAATTTATCTCGACTGAGTTGCAAAAAGAGCGCAAAATATTTCCTTTGCCTCATTAATACGAGGTCTCAGTTGGCAACACTGCACGGAATTTGGTCGTAATGTTTACTTTCGCATGACTTTGTGCAAGCTTCAACCCTATAAGGGTTTCATTTTCGACTGCGTGGAAGAGGAGCTCGGTGGTCCAGCGGGGGTGCCCATTACAAGCGCTTTCGCAAGTAAAGTGACACCGGGCGTCATCCGCACTTGGATGGAGATGACCACAAGTGGCACAAAAGTTTCTCGAGCTACTCCGTTGCTTCGAAAGGCACGTATGATTGACTGCCATTATTGTATAGAAATTGTTAACTATATCAAATGCCTTTAGAGAGCTCGTAAAATCTGACACCAAAGTTGTGGCCTTACATGAAAAAAAAACACGTTTATTCCCAGTAGTTCCTTTTGACAGTTTCTTTATAGGGACGAATGATACTTTTTCTTTCCATTAGTTCCTTCAAAATGATTAACCCTTCAAACGTCGTCATAGCAGACACAATAGTAAAACAATTCATCAGACGCCCGCTCCGGGCATCCGACATTTAAAGGGAGGAACCAATGAAAAGAAAAAGTCTCATTAGTTCCTTTAAAGGAACTGTCAAAAGGAACTACTGGGAATAAACGGTCCGACATTACTCCGTTTATTCCCAGTAGTTCCTTTAGAGGGACTCATAAGACTTTTTCTTCCCATTAGTTCCTTCGAAATGATTAAAGGAACTAATTGAAAGAAAAAGTCTTATTAATCCCTTTAAAGGAACTGTCAAAAGGAACTACTGAGAATGAACGAAAAAACAAAGTTTTTACTTACAAAATTACGTTGGAGAAATGAACGTTCACGAATAGAGGTTGGAGGAGAAAAATTCCATTTTCACATATCCTAAGACGGGACGTTAGGATATTTAGGAAAATGAACATTTCCATAGTATAGTTTTATCTTGTAACAACATGTCGGTGGTATGTTGTTACACAGACTCTTGTTTATGTATAATTATTTCTGTATTTTCATGTGTTTTTGTTTAATTTTCATAGCTTGTGTTTGTTAAGTTTTTCGATTCAAATAAAGATTATATTCTATTTTATTTTATTCAAAACAAACGATCGGCGTCTTCTTTTAAAAATATTAGACATACAGCACATTGTACAATGTAAATTTGAAGAAAAAAACCGGGCGTGGGCTCCAAGCAGAAAAATTCCTCAAATGAGAGGGTTTAAACCAAGTACTAACGTTAGCCCACATTTTGTAATAAAACGGAATGGCATTTGCCTCAAGAAGCACGAGTACTTATCTTACATGCAAATTCCCACATGATATTTTTATGCTAAAGACTAGCATTTACATGAATATCGATCTAACATGAATTAAACATTTTCATAAGCCAGGTAGAAATTTATGTAATACTCAGTCGACCGCGACGTCGTATGTTATGTTGTCGCTAAAATTATGTTTGAGCCCCGATTGGAACAACTTTTTTACCTGTCTATTTTTGTGTCTGACTGACTGTGTGGCTTCATCGTAACTCCCAAACTGATCGATTCTGATTATTCTACAGATATACTATATGATATTGAGGTCTTAGGTATCATATAAGGCTTCTAACGATATATTTTTATGTTACAACCACATAAATTCTAACAATTCAAATGAGCAGTACATAAATTGTTCCTACTGCAGTCCTAGTCCCAGTCATCCTGATATTATGTTTTTATTAGTATTTATGCTATTATATATATTCTATTTTATATATATTATATGTTATGTATAGATATATATTAAATCTATGTTTAATAGCTAATTCTTGTACTGTATATGTATTTTTGAGTATTCATACTTATTTAGATAAATATATTTAGTATACTTTTCCACGATCTTTATCACGCCAGCCACACACATTTTCCGCTTGGTCCAATGGTTGACCGGGAGAGAATGCCATATGGCATTAGGTCCGCCACTTGTACGTTTTTTTACTGTGCAATAAAGTTCAAATAAATAAATAAATTCAGTAGTTGTAACGTGTAAGGCTTTTGCCGTGTGTTTACTAAATCGCCTTCTACGACTTCCACGGGATGACTTGGATTGGCCCAATTCTACTCTGCCGGTAACCACGGCATCTTTTAATCTTAAGAATGTACAGTTTGAACAGTTTCCTTTAATTTAATTGTCGCTTGGTATATTCCTATTAAGTAAATAAAGTAGTTACAGCTAAGCTTTCTAGAATAAGGGACTTATATTTTTTTAACATATTTCTCTTTCGTGCTGACATCTTAAAAGCTTTCTACATTAAAAATTCTCTCACAATTTATATCCTGCGAATTCCTATTGGAAACTGGAAGATCTTGATTAGAGAAAATGTCTTTCCAAAAGGTAAATGTTTGGGCGATTTTTCCTGAGGTACCTACGTTCAACAAATTGCTTTTTAAATTGGTTAAGAACGTTACCTGAATTAAGACTCGGATTGGAAGTCTTGCGCCATAAATTTCACCTCTGCCGTGAGTAAGCTTTTTCCACAGATTTTTACACGTATCTACTTAAATAATAATTTTTCAAAGCTAAAAACCGACTTACAGTATACCCTTTCAAACAAAACAAGAAAATTTTAAGTCGGTCTAGGCGACTTCGAACAATCGGTGAACAACTTAAAAAAAAAATCGGGACGAATTGATAACCTTCTCCTTTTTAGCAGTCGGTTAAAATAACGTAATAAAAAGTAAGGAAGAAAATGAAACATACTTTAAAAAAACTCTCGTAATTTGTTTTAAAAATAATGCTCGAGGAAACTCCCTTCCAGGCGGATGCCACGTTCCTTTTTTTTTGGGATAATAACCTGTTTAGTAACTGTAAACTAAAAAAACCGCCCAAGTGCGAGTCGGACTCACACGCAAAAGGCTCCGTACCATAAAAAATCACGTTTCTTGTATGGTATATACTAAAAACAGAATAAAAGAAATATTAAAGTTTTTATTCTGTTTTCAGTAGGTATGTGTTGTTAAAGCGGCAACAGAAACACATCTTTGTAAAAAAAATTAAACTAGATACAGCCTGGTGACAGACGGACAGACGGACAATGGGGTCTTAATTAAAGAGCGACGTTTATACCCTTTGGATACGAAAGCCAAAAAGCTGAGTCCGCCTATAATTTTATAAAGCTAAACTTTAAACACTTCGGCTGCTGAAAAACAAACCGAAATACTTATATATGTACCTATGTATAGGTATACCATCATCATCATCATCATATCAGCCACAGGAAGTCCACTGCTGGACATAGGCCTCCCCCAAGGATTTCCAAAACGACCGATCGGAAGCGGTCTACTTCCAGTGCCTTCCAGGTATACATACAATGTCCTTTTTTATTAAGTACAAATATTTTAAGTGTCGATTCAGTCCATCATTTTGAACAACTTTTCCCAATAAATGTATATCGAAATACAAAAAAAAATTTTTAGGTTCTCATACAAATTGAAGTAGTCACGTGATATGGTTACTATGGAAAATGAAATAGAATATTTCGATATACATTTATTGGGAAAAGTTATTCGAAATGATGGACTGAATCACCTCTTAAAATATTTGTACTTAATAAAAAGGGACATTGTATAGTCAATAAAACTACATACAGCAGGCACAGAATACTTAATTGATACAGGATGATTATAAAGCTAGGTAGAAGAAAAAATAAAGTAATTTTAAGCGAAATATAAAAATTAAATTTTGGTACAACATTTTGAAATTTTTATTTTTATTTATTCATTTATATAAAGATATCTGAAATAACACAAATAAACTATACTATGATTACACTAAATAGGTATGTAAAAACGAAATTTAACTATTAATAAAAAAACTAGATATAAGTAAATCAAAGTAGGGTGCCCAAGAGGCTAGAGGCATTTTCGTATATAAGTTCCTTAATACCTTGTTTCATAATATACTATATTTAATTTAATTGGAAACTATATTTTGATGAAAGATCTAGGGAAAAGGTATTTGGTACAGAGTCTTGCAATGCCAACCTTTCCGGGCTCCATGGTTCTTAGACAGTAAATTAAATAGATTTCTTATTAAACTTGCCCTTAGACTTCGCTCCGGACATATGCCTCTAGCAAAGTTTGCATTTTTAATGAAAAGAGTGGATTCCCCAAATTGTAGTGTGTGTGGCACCCTTGAAGATGTGCAACACTTGCTATTGGAATGTGTACGAAATGAAAGGGAAAGACAGTCACTGTTGAGCAGTCGGAATTTGAATAAATTTGATATTGGTGTTATCTCTTGTTTATTATCAGAGCCATCCTCGGATGGAGCGATAGCGGTATATAAATGAGCATCGGCTGCGCAACAGTAACTCCCTTTAATGTAGACAAATAAGATAGTTTAGGTTACGATAAGGCTGTCATGTTTTAAAAAAAACCAAAGCCTTATAAAAAAATAAAGATTAAAAAAAATAATAATAATAAAAACCAAAGATATTAAGTGACATTCGTACACCTACTAACATGTTAGGCTTTTGGTGTGTACACGAATGTGTCAGTCTCAATTAAGTCGCTGTTACGTGTAAGTCGTACGATAGGTATGTATGTCAGTCATACGATAGCGACGTCCTATTTCTGTACATACGAGTACTATCACGTCTTTATCCCTAATGGGGCAGACAGAGCATTTTGGGTCTTGCGGTTCTATGCAGAGCCCAGGGCCGCAAGACCCAAAAGCTACTTTTAGCGTCATGGTGGGCGAGAAGATGGAAAAGCAATCAATACAGTGATGGGTTGCTAGCCGCATCGCCTGTTAACATGATTTGCATTTTTGCCCATTCCCTCGATCGGCTTTTACGATCTGCGTGGGATGAGAAGCAGCTGGTACATTCTAAGTTTTTTTTTTATTTCTCCCAGACCAGCATGGGAGATTCTATTTCTGTGTCAAACCAAATTAGACTTTATCATCATACATTAACGCTTAATGTTGCTTAATACTGAAACCCGGAAACGCGGTGACTTCGTCTTGCTTCAGAGTAACCCCCTGGCTTTGTAACCAAACGCCTGTCTCGTAACGAACAATCTGACTATCATCTTCGCAATGTTCGTGAACAAACACGGGCTGAAGACTTTACCTTATGTTATGAACTATTTATACCTACCTACACATGCGAGAAATAGTTGTGATGCGCTGTATCGTTGAAATTCGAGAACTTTCCGTACATGTAATGAGAGCATAAATTTAAGCACGTCATTAGCCTGGCGGGAAACCGGGAAACTTTATCTAAACTGTGCCCTATCTATCCTATCTCCATAGTTCCTCCTAATATGTAAAAGCAGTGGGGATAATCGCAGAGGAGAGAAAGGAGACCAGAAATACACCGACCAGTCTTGACAAGAAGTTTGAGAGGACGCGAGATATGTCATAACAAATTATGCAGATATGTTTGTCATTCTCATCATCATCATCAGGTCTTTTTGTCTCCACTGCAGGAGCACGACCCTCTCTCTAATACCAAAGACATACTTGGTCAGAGCAGCCGCACGACTTTGGCCTACACCCTCCTTGCTGGCCAGACGGGTTGGAGAGGTCTCATTGATGTTTATAAGCTTTGTTTAGCTTGTATTTCCTAACTCGCCTTTAAACGACATCTACGGGAGGACTTGGACTGGCCCTATTCTACTTTGCCGGAAACTAAACCAGTCTCTAGATATGTTTATGCCTTTGTGAAATACCTACTCGAATACATTTAAATATCCCCAACATGGTACGAATTGCAAAGAATTTTCAAAATAGATCATGCTGAGGATTCCTTGCGAGTTCCTCGATCTTCTTTCCAATCCAAGTGACCCTAATCACAATAAATAACGTTTGTCTGAATAATGGCGACCATTTGCTGAACTGTCTTGAAACAAAATGTTGCGAATTTCACGCTTCCCTGAGTATTCGTAAATCCGATTTAATTATTTTTTTAAATAAGTTCATACTACTTTTTTCTTAGTTTTTTTTTTTTTTTTTATTTGAACAGTGTCATTTTTTTTTTTAGACCTTATATAAAATTTATTTATTAACATATTAATTAACATATAAATATACAATTAAAATTAATATCTAAATTACAATCTAAATTAAAAAAACTAAATTAAAAATCTAAATCTTGATCATGTGGCATGGTGCCAAGAACACTGGCTGCATTCCCGCGCTGAATAGCTACTGCAATCCTCTGCGCGAGATATGAGCCAGCCCTCTTGTCACCAGCGGCGTCGACAAGCCGAGGGGTTATTTTTTTAATAAATTTTTTAGTACTTGGACCCCACGGACCAAGAGTTTCGACGCCAAGCGGAACAAAAATATATTCATTAGATAAAGAGGAATATTTTCGCCGCTTGGCGTCTTCTGCTGCTTCAGCCGCGGCTCCAGCCCTTGACACCGTCGCCCCGAGGCGAGAAGGGGCAACCGTATCGACGCATGTCGCGTCCCACACGAGTGCCCTCCCCCGCTCCCAAGGGACAAGGGTTAAACCATCTGGCCGCTTGCCATCATCGCGAGTTATTCCTACAGGTTCTAACACATTAGGGATATCGATGGTGGCAAGCGCCCTTTTAACTATATTGTTAATGGAGCCGTGGCGTGAAAATCTGCCGGCACTGCGTTGGCAATGTAGCCCGTGTAGTCCGTTCCTGTCGACGACACTGCCACATAAACATAGATGGCGTTCGACAATGGCAGCACCCAATCTAAGTCCAACGATAATTCGAAAACTGCCATTGTCGAAAAGTGTTCCGAGGTTGGCGGAGGGGAGTGCGTGTAACCAGTGTCCTGATTCATGTTCAGAGACGGCAAGAAGCCTTGCGCGGTCTAAATCACTGATAGAATTTTGAACCAAATAGTTATAATCTCTCTGTACCAGAGGGACATCCCAGAGTTTTTGTCGGTTTGGTGCCTCTGGGATGTTTTCATTGGGACAGAGAGTCTTCCAGGCATCGATTGCATCCGTTGCACAGTGTATATCAGCTGAAGACATTTTAAGAATTTTCGCACACAAATGTGATACGCTGTGAACGGACGAAAGGAAAGCCGGAAGAGCTATACTAGAAATTTTTCTGATACCGATGCCACCAGATCGAATAGGTAAAGAGGCTTGAATCCAGGCGCGGTGATCGAGGTTTAAATATAGAATTTTTTCTAAAGCGTTTTTGAGGGTAGCATCTAAGTTTTCCAAAAGGTCTAAGTGATTCCAGATTGGGCATGCTCTTAATATATATGTAAATTTTGGAACAAAAAGGCAATATTTAAGAATGGTAAATGCGACATGGGAATTCAGAAGGCCCAATCTACTTATATTTTTCGAAAGTGTTTCACATTTATTTTCTAGGATTGGTCTAATGCTTTCCTCGAGTAGTGGAGCACCTAGAAGGCAAAGTGAACTATTTTCTAAAACTTTGATATCTGGAGCAATGTTTTTAAATTTTTTAATGATTAAATTTCTGTCATTTTCTTAGTTTGATTTATGGATTTTATAGGTGCCTACATAAAACTTACTTTAACTGCTAGCTGTCGGTTAGAGCCTCGTACCAGACTGACAGAAATACTACACTGCACTCCGTCAAGTTGTTGACGTTGGAAAGAAGTCTTGCCCAAAAGATGGGCTCACTCAATGCGTTCCTGTAGATAAAAAGAGACGCAGAAGAAAACTTAGAAATTCTAAAATGAGATCGTACACGCTGTCTACTTTTTAACAAAGAATGAAAGAAAGAATGAACTCCCGGAATTAAAACTGAGTAAATATAATTTTCCAAAACTAAAAACCGACTTAACCCCCATTCTACACAACCCATTGTGATAAAAATTCTATGGGACCACCTCGAAACATAACCTTTCAAACAAACAAAAAAAAAAGAATTATCCAAATCGGCCCATGCGTTCTCGTATAATCGGTGAACATACATAAAAAAGAATTGCGACGAATTTATAACCTCCTCCTTTTTTGAGAGTTAGTTAAAAAAGTAAGGAGCTTTTAAATGATTAAAGGACTTCGTTTAAAAAATTCTCCTGGCCTATAAGTCGAAAAAACATTGCGGATCAAAGAACATTCGTGTCCATCACCATCATCATCATTTCAGCCGCATAACATCCACTGCTGGACATAGGCCTCTCCCAAGAATTTCCAAAATGACCGATGTAGAGCGGCCTGCATCCAGCGCCCCCCAGCGACCTTGGTCGTCGTCTTCGTGTCCATGTTTAATGTAATGTAAACATCTTTAAATAATGTCAACGAATTTGCCGTATTGTCCTGAAAAAAATTATTCCAGTCTCATGTTTTGTTGTGTACTGCTTTAAAATTTCCAGCAGGCGTTTTTATAGACAAGCACTTTGCTATTATAATAACGAAGTTAAAACTTTTCAAAATTCTACATCCACTTGTATTTGTATAGGTCGTAGTTAATTATTTTCTTTCTTCTTTTTCAGCCTTTATTCGCCCATTCTTTAGTAAGTTTAGTCCTCACAAAGGTCGGCGGCAGACGCGCGGCAATTTGTGACAGTTTGTGAAAGATTGAAATGTGTCACGCGACCATTTGCGATAGTCGGCGACCTGTGTCGAAGGCATACTGTTGCTAATCTGTAAGAGCCCTTAGTACAAACATATTCATCATCATCATCATCATCAGGTCTCTCTTATCACTCTCTGCATACATAACCGCCGGTTACGGGTACTTTCTGACCTCTCCTTTCTTGAACGTCTGCAATCTGGTCGCGGTATCCGAGCTCTTAGTCATTATCATCATCCGAACGTATTTTCCCGATTGCATCCTCAGCAGTAATGCTTCAGAGCCCGAGGTCCGCTACCTAACCAAGGAGATTGACGAGGTTACTGGTTTTTACACAGAGCGACTGCCGTCTGACCACCGCAACCCAAAGAGTAAACCAGAAACAATCCATGGGTGGTTTGGTGATCAAACGCTAGATGGCGTTAGGGACCCACAGTTTATACGTGCCTTCCCAAAACAAGGAGTCATCTTTCTTTTCGGATAATCTGGTTATTCAAGTTAGCATTATTTTAACCAGACTGGAAACAACTTTTCACAAAGTATGCCTTCCCAGTTGGATTCGAACCCACGACCTACGCATCACAAGGCAAACGACTTGACCACTGGACCACGGAGGTAGTGGATCCAATCCGATCCTTTAGTATCCGTTGTAAATCAAATGTAGATAAACATCTCCTGTCTAATATAATAACTCTGTAGAATAACAAGTTTTCTAGTGTATAGGTATATTTTTTCTAGAAAATTCCTACAAAGTAGCTAGACTTATTGTGAGACGTTGATTTGAGTTAAAAAAAGAAAGTCTGTAGGAATGAACTAAGTTGCTAGATTTATTGTAAGACATTGATTTCAGTTAAAAAAGGAAGTCTGTAGGAATGAACTAAGGAGCTAGATTTATTCTAAGACATTGATTTAAGTTGAAAAAGGAAGTCTGTAGGAATCCAGAAGCAATCATTTCCACTTGGATTCCAGCCAGAAAGGTGAACTGAATGAGCCAAATCTGAATCCCAAATTAATGTATTCAATACAGCCTGCGTGAACGGTTTATTCCAATACAGGGGCAGAGCAATATTTATTATACAGAATGTTTATTTTTTCTTCCCAGTGCTCGCTTAAATTTTTACAGCAAATTCAATCCATAGTACTACTTAATTACACCATAAAAAAAAACGAAAATAAATTTAAAAAAACGGATCGGATGAGGAAGGGACATACCCGTAATAAATTGAACCACGAGCTATAATAGATCACTATAGTAACTATAATAATTGATATAATAATCTGAAAACCAAAAATAAATTGACATTCCCATACAAACTGCCCGGGCGGCTACACCTTTTTTTATGGAAATGTCGATTCTCTGTTTTACAAAACGGAGCTGTAATGCCAAACATCTAGTGGTTTCGTCAAACAGCAGATTATGCAATCCAACTGCGACATATATACATACAGTTCAAAAAATTTCAACACATTTTAACCCATTTTACTTTTCCGTTGACTTTTTTCTACTACGCGTATCTTCCAATCTAAAACTTCTCTTTGTAAACGTTAAAGGTACGTTCTCTAAACGTAAAAACCACTATACCAACTACATAAAAAGAACCACTATATATCTGTATGTCAAATACAAACCATATTCCACAAAATAATGAAGATGACTGCGCGTAATATTAAATAAGCTTCCTTTTCAATGACTTTATATATTTTCGAGATTCTTCAATCGATAACATAGGATATAAACATTTCATCTATAGTTTGTATAAATGACAATGAAGGGAGTGGACTTTAACCTCAATATCCTCCCAAAAATAATAGGTAAGCATTAGCAACCTCCACTTTTCTGGTTTCCTTCTAGGCTGCTAGGTTTTTTAATCCGATAAAGAAGAATGTTATCAAATCGTCGCGATCTCCTTTTTATGTACGTTCACCGATTTTTCGAAGACGAAGAAGATGAAAACATCTTTTTTGTTTGAAATACCTGCGAGGTGGTCCCATAGAAATTTTATCAACATCGGTTGTGTAGTTTGGGGATGAAGTCGGTTTTTAGTTTTAAAAAATTTAAGCAGCTTATTTAATTTTAGTGTAACTGATGGTAAATCTACACATTTGTTCATCAATGTACCCGAAATGTAAACCCGCTTTAACGAGTTAAATTAATTAGAGTGCAGGCAAAGCAAGACGTCGTGACTAGCTTAATTCGAAACGAGTTGCAAACTCGGGCTTGTAGTTCCACATCGCGTATGTACGCCGAGACACTTAAATTCACTCGCTTAAACTTCGTACTATGATGTAAAGCTAAATAAAAGGTACCGTTGAGAGGTTTTACAAATTTTAATTCAATTTTGTTTCACTTAAACAAACTAGACTTCTACAGGAAACAGAAATCACAACCCAGAATCTGTTACCGCCAGGGAAACCAGACACAAAATTATACAAATGACACTGAATTTGGTACTAAGTAGGTACCAAAAAAAAAAACAAAGTAATCTAATTGGTTATTATGACGCAATATTTGGTACTGGTAAGTAAACAGTAATCCTATATTAAATTTGAGAAAGAAAACAGAAAACGCACAACAGTGTATAAGCCAAAGTTGAGATATCTAGACAGCTACTAAGTTCATGTGACGGAGCATACTCGTGTTACACTACATAGTCATTGTATAGTCGGTGTTATATTGAATTGTTTAAACTGTAAATACAGCCGAAGGCGGGTTTTGAGATTAGGCTACTTTTAGGTTGCGGTTATGGACGACGACATGTCCAGATCTTGTCCGCAACATGTCGAAGACTAGCTTATTTGTTAGCCTTTCTAAAAAACCGAATAAATTTACATGTAAAATTCATAATTTCAGCAAACTCTCTATTTCTCCATACAATCAAAAAAGCTCCAATCCAACATTTTTACTAAATTTTAATGCATTTCGATCCCACGTCTAGAGCGAAAGCCGGGCTTACCTTCCAATTTCAGATCTGAATTCTACGCTTCGAGCGGAGGCATGAGCTGAAATTTATATTTAAACTAATGAGCACTGGGGTTGAAGAGAGTTACTAAGTAGGTAACTAAAAGTGTCAACAAGAGTAATGGTTGGGCCTTTCTGATTTAACATTATGTCTTCTGCAGCTGTAACCTTTTTAGAAATTGTTATGTTTACATAATATCGCACCTGTTTCCTACAGGAGTAGACAGAGACTATGGACCTCCACTTGCCATGATCCTGACAAACCTCTTTTGCTTCACCTACACTCACTAATCTCTTTGTACACACCCTTATGTTATGTTTGAAATACAATAAAGAATAAGTCGTTCTACTCTTTGATAAACAAAATATGCCAGGCAAAATAAAAAAGAACGACTTTCAAGCTTCCGATTTGCTCTATTTAACCCCAGACGCAAAAAGAGAAGTTTTTTTAAGTTTGACGCCAATGCGGTGGTTCTTAGCTATGATTGGTGAAAATCGGTTCAGCCGTTCCAAAGTTATTGGGACCAATAACTTCTGAATGCCACAGACATACAACGTGTAAAGGAAAGGGGGTATCAATCCGAAAGGGAGTAAACAACTTTTACTATCGCACCATCCCTGATATCGCAAAAAAAACTGCAGCTCCATACATTTTAGCACGGTAAGTATTTAATTTTGTATGGGGCTGGATTTTTTCCCTTACTTCCTTATTCCCTTCCGGATTGATACCCCCTTTCGGTTACACGTTGTCACCCCCAAATCCCCCAATAACTTTTGTAGACATCTGCGTCTAACTTAAAACACCCTCCTTTGCCGTAGGGGGTTAAAAAAGGTAAATCGGAAGCTTGTATCTCATTTTAAACGGCCTCTCAAGTTGTAAAGGGCGAATTTAGCCCGACTTCCATTAAATTTATGGTGGTGTTTAGCAAAATGAATGACGCCGATCCCACCTTAACCCCGAGTTCGCAAATGGCTGTCAATTATGTGGGATTGCTTGTATTAATTATTTGCTATCTTACTTCCGCGTCAATAACGATAGCTATTTTCTCTAAAGTCGTAGTGATTCATTTATTGCACAATAATTTAAAGATTGTGGCCTTTGGGCCCAACGGCCCTGGGCTCTGTCTACCCCTTCAGGGATATAGACGTGAAAATGTATCTGTATCTGTATAATTTAAAGATTATAATAAGCGACGACCGTTGGGGCAAAAGATACTTGATTAGCGACCACGCACTGGTAAACAAAGCGTAAGACACCCATTACAAGGTGGTTGGACGACCTGGCCAAGGTCGCTGGAAAGCCCTGGATACAGAAAAACCTTGGAATAGAGAACAACAGCTTACCGTTCCATCTTATTTTTACAATACCTAACAGGGTTCATATTGTACCTGATTATAAACTTTGATGATTAGTAAGACTAAGAATAGATGCAAAAAATGAGTGCAATAAACGAATTGAATTGAAGTGAATCAAAAATCAAAGATTATTTATTTGCATTATACATAGGTATGTAGGTACATAGTCTAAACCTGGCAGTGGGCGGGACACATAGCGCGACGAACCGATGGCCGATGGGGCAAAAAGGTTCTCAATTGACGACGACGTACGGGCAAGCGAAGCGTAGGACACCCACCCACAAGGCGGTCTGACAACCTAACCAAGGTCGCTGGAAGGCGCTGGATGCAAGCCGCTCTAGATCGGTCATTTAGGAAATCTTTGGGAGAGGCCTTATGCGGCTGAAATGATGATGTCTAAATCTGCAGACAGGTATGCAAACGTTGCTACTTAATTATAGGTAGATCGCTATTATATTCAATTTTGGCAAAAATACCGACAGCCACGTGTAAGTAAAAAGAATGAGTTGAAAAAACAAAACCCAACAATCCCATGTAAGGGTGTTCAAATCCTTAATGCATTATTCAGGTCAGGACGCTCATCCTACTCATAAAAGGTAAGTCAAGACATTCCGGGAAACAGTGCGGTGTACAGTTATTCTCAACTAAAGGTTAGTTTACACTAGTGTAGTACGTAAGGAAATTATACAAGGTAGAAGGGACATACCCGTAATAAATCGAACCATGGGCGATACTAGATTGAAAAAAAATTTATTTAACGACAGGATTAATCTAAAGATACAAAAAAATATCCTAAATAAAAATAAATATATCTATTAATAAAACTACACCTATACCAGATTACAATTAAAATAGCAGATTGTAATTGATTAATGTTTGTTATTTTAAGTGTAATAAAGTTCTAAAAAAAAGAGACAATAAAAAAACAATATAAATTTCGACATTCCTATTCAAATTGCCTGGGCGGCTGCACACTTTAGTATGGGACTGCCAAAATTGTTATTGTTCTTTTACTGTTATTTTAATTCTATAACTATCTAGTATAGCCCGTGGTTCGATTTATTACGGGTATGACCCTTCCACGTTCTTCTCAACAAAGGGTAAGTTTACACTAGTATAGTGCGTGAGAAAATTATATTCAGTAATAACTGTAGAACTTGACTCAAACTTGAGTTGACTTGAATAATCTAAACTGCTAAGTTATATCGGGTAACATTAAAGTTAAAAAACTTAAAAGTCTGTCCTTACTAATGATAACATTAGTAAAGAAAGACTTTTAAATTTAGGTAAAATGACTAAATCTATTGCAGCAGTAAAACCCTGGTGCTTTGTTTAGCAAAGTGTCGGAAATATTTTTTATAATTATTCAATAAGCATTTTTTTTTATTAACATTCTTATTTGATTTTGTCAAAAGTAAAAGCTGTGACTCAGATTATTTAATAATAAATGATTTTTTAATTAGTCATTTTTTATTTTAGTAACTCTTCTATATTTACTACCACCACAACAACTAACATCGCGTAAAGAGAGCATAATTGAAGTAAACTAAATCCGCACACTCTATTTCTATTTCAGAACCTTTGAAGATGTGACCCCTTTTAGGGCTACCGTAGTCACGGTACTTTCTGTTATTGATACTGTGATAATGAGTTTCTTTGGGCGTTTCTTGCGGCGAAATAAATTAAATTGGAGTAGGTATACCTGACACTTCACGTAATTAAATTTATACTTTTATTGACGTGTAAGAGTACCTGTAAATATCTAATTACAGAATAAACATTCGATTTTAAATTTGAACTTTTAATTGCTTTTCTTTTTTAGCGGCCCGCCTCAGCTTTGCGTGGATATGTATTATAAGTACCTATATAAAAACCATCTTCATCTTTAATTACTGTATTATTGACGAAATCCGCAATAAAAAGTACTAAGCGGGAAGCTGCTTTGTTGTCTTTACTAATGTCAATTTGGTATTGACATTTGCGGCTGTCTTTATTAAAAAGAAAATTACAATTTATCTAAAAAATAAGGACTTCCACTCCGACCTACTAAACTGATCAACTGCTTGTGCGGAATGGAACTCGATGCAGGGGTTTCCAATTTAATTTAAATTCAAATTAATCTAACCATCTCGTTGAATAAGAATTAAATTAAAATCTACGTTCAACTAAATTCTAATTTGATCCGCAGGTCGTAGGTTTTGAACCCACTATGTACTAGGAAGCAAACTTTGTGAAAAGTTCTTTTCAGTCTGGTCTATGATTTTATTGATAAAATAAACTTCTCAGTTAGTGGGATAAAAAAGAACCTCTTCGTCTTAATAGTTGCCGACATTATAAAAGTTGCAGGTTTGTTGAGGGTAAAAATACAACCTAAGAACACTAGTTACGAAGGAAAAGTGCATCGTAGCGGAAAATTCAATCTGACCCAAGAAACAGGTTTGTCTGAAGTCTTACATAGAACTGTCGTTAAATGTGGCTTTGTTCTATCTTCAATGAAATGTTAAAATGTATTTTTGTACAAAAGAGCGCATTAGGTACATTGATAAATAATAATACTTGGCAGATAATAATTTAGAGGTTAGTTGTGAAGATAAAAACTTAAAAAATAAAGCTATGTGATCCAAATGGAACACTTTGTAATGTTTGATTTATCTACATCCATGCTATAAAACCTTTATAAAAGTTTCTGAAACAGTTACCTTATTGCCATTATTAAAAACAACCAGTGTCATAATACATAATCATAATATCCGACACAGAATCATTATAATTATGTATTACATATTATATAGAACCGAAACTCCTAGGGTCCCGCGCAATATGCGTCTCCGTTGTCTATCTCCCTGCACCTCTGCCCCGTTCTCGCCTTGTAAGAGTGTTGAATTGAGCTGCCTCAAGGGAGAATCTATGTAATACTTATATCGATCATAAGTTCCATAGTAAAAAAGGAACCCTGATAGTTTCGTCTCTCTGTCGGCATATGTTCCTGTCGGTCCATCCACGGTTCTTCTCAAAGACTATATGTACCTACTACTACACATGCATGATTAATGTCATGCATGTCGAAAAAGCGGTAAAAGAAAAACTTGGAAACAGAAATTCTAGTGCATCTCTCTTCACTCCCATGTAAAGTGGGAGTCAATTTTTTCTCTTCACTCACTCATCTTGTGGGTTATCATATCATTAAATAGGGCTTTCAAAAATATTTGGGCTTGTGAACACCATTTTCCGATTTAGGGATCCGTTTCTGAAATACCTATTTGGCGACGCAGAAATAGTACTCGAGTAAGAATGAAAAAAAATTGTCTGTCTGTTTGTCTGTTTATATAAATTCAAAGATTCAAATAAAACTTTTTTGTTATATAGCTGTTAAGCCTGGGCAACATATAAGGGTATAATTGATTTAAGAAAATAGAACACCTGATGTAGAATCATAATTGTCCAGCTAAACTATAAGAAAAAAAGCTGTTCAGCCTGATGAGCATTATCCGGAGACAAGTCACGCGAACGAAGTAGCGTGCTTCGGCTAGTTGTACATAAAAAGCCACAATTGAAATATAGATGAAACAAATAATTGTCTCAATAAAAATACAGTACCTGGGCGACCGAGCTTTGATCGGTTACATCTTAAACATTCACTACATTTTTTTTTAAACTTGTCTAAAAACAATACAAAATAAAAAATTATACAAAAATTTGAACATAAAAAAAACAAAAGTGAGTCACCGAGTGGGATTCGAACCCGTAACACTCTTTCTAGCGGTCCGCATCTTAAACCGCTGAGCCAAGCGGATAGCGGCCGGCGCAACAAAATTAGCGTGGAAAGAAAAACGCCCGAAAACTCGAGAACACGCGTTTTCCCAAACATAAGACTAATCTAGATCGATTGTTTACCCCCGAAAACGCCCGTATACCAATTTTCAGCGAAATCGTTAGAGAGCCGTTTTCGAGATCACAGAAATTTATATACCTACATATAAATAAATATACAAGAATTGCTCATTTAAAGGTATAAGATATGATAGTATTTTACCTACTATTTCCCAAACCCTTTCGCCTGTATTAAAAAAATTGTTTTCAAACATTGCTTTCACGCTCATTTTCCGCGCGGATTTTTCT
The DNA here is from genome assembly GCA_963555685.1 of Acrobasis consociella. Taxonomy (NCBI): domain Eukaryota; kingdom Metazoa; phylum Arthropoda; class Insecta; order Lepidoptera; family Pyralidae; genus Acrobasis; species Acrobasis consociella. The sequence goes on from OY743116.1 coordinate 3,334,722, forward strand.
CTGCGTGAAATTTTACAGCCGACATTTTAATCATATTTCTCCCGTCTAAAGATGCTTAAAAGTGACATTTTGAGGTGGCACGTTTCTAATAAAACTTGCATTTAACACGTGTGCCGGACATAAAACGTCACCTTATTTCAGGACACGTGGCTTTATAAAACTGGTCATCAACCAGTCCAAATATAGAAAAAGATGTTCATTTTGATATAAATTTTAAGATTCTGCACTTATGTATAAATACCTAAATAGTACCATTATAAAACATACCATGAAAGAAAAGGTATAATTCTAATTTACATACAATTTCCATACAAAAGTTGCTGCCGGGCAATTTGTATAGGAATGTCGTTTTTTTTTCGTTTTTGTCTGTTATTCTATTGTCATTATAATAAAGTGATCTAGTATAACGTGTGGTTGGATTTATTACGGGTATATCCCTTCCACGTTGTATATTGATTAAGTATTCAATTTTGTATAAAAAATCTTTTTGTACTGTTACTGTATGGGACCCAATATGGTTTGCATTAAAGTTACAGTCAACCCAAAAACATTATCATCATATAGCCAACCATCGCAAACCCAAAGATGGAATAATATTAGTAAACATGTTCCCTTTCTAGTTTACTCAATTATTAATAAGAGAAACGCACCCTTTCGCCAATATGTTCGCCTTCTACTGAATGACATGAGATTTTTTCAACATACTAACTGCCTCCGTGGTGGAGTGGTTAGAGCGTTCGGCTCTTACGCGGAGGTCGCAGGTTCGATTTCCGGCGGGGACAACGACTTTGTGTTGTTGTCCTAGTTTGGTTAGGACATTGTAGGCTGATCACCTGATTGTCTGATAAGTAAGATGATCCGTGCTTCGGAGGGCACGTTAAGCCGTCGGTCCCGGTCACTGTCTTTGACATTGGTCGTTACTTAAAACCATGTCAGAGGCCTTTAAGGCGGTTTAAAAACTCTGACACTAGTGTTAGTCACTAACACACACGATAAGAAGAACACACTAGTTCGTAAAGTGCTTTCGATCACGTGTGGTAAATTGACTTACACAAGATTCTATAATTTCAAAATACCGAATATTATTTTTGAAACATAAAATATCTTTGCACTCGTAAAAAATCTTTGTTTTACATAAAATGATCAGTTTTATTAAGTGAAATACTTGTAAATCGGTCCTGTTTAATTTATTTTTTTAATAATTGTTTGGCTTCCACGTACCACGCGCGGGCTGTATATTTCGACGTATGTTCCTTTGGGAAAGTTGTTCAGTATGATCGGTATAGGTACATCTGAGAATATGGCAAGCTTTCAGATTTACATCCTGTATACTGGACAAGATTTTTAATGGTAAAGATTTGACAAAGTATACAATTAATGACGAATAGCATAGTCTGCTGACTGCTAACATTTAAAATAATTGACATTTAAATGAAAACAACATTCGGACTTTATTAAATATCATAATAACTTAAATAACCTTAACAAAAACTTAATATGACCGTTTATAAATCACAACTAAACTGAATATAAATACTTAATTAAATGATACAATTTAAATTAACATAGGTATTAATTTTAATCTTGCGTAAATAACTAAAATAGGTGTCGACTCATTAATAAAATAAAAATTTGTTCAAAAATTAAACTTTGAAACATCAATAAAAAGAAATTACTTACATTTTCATACATAATAATTTTATGGTGGCGATCTGGGAACGATTTTTTATTTATATTGATGTTTTCATTTTAAGTAATAGTTTTAATTTATAGAATAGCTTTTAGTTTAATGTAATTTTCTTTGCTCATCTTTGATTGATCAAATTTACAACATGATATTCTTACTAATTTTATAAATGCGAAAGAAAGTTTGTGAATTAAAGTCGTGGAGATAATTTTAACATTGAATTTGTTACATACTACGAAATAATCCGCATGCCGCCGTTACGTTATTTTCTGTTGGAATGCTCTAACAGGGTTCATGTTGTACCTACTTACTTAATAAGTGACTTTGTAGTACAATCTAATACATGTATAATGTGAAAAGCAATAAATATATTGAAATCTTTCGAGGTGCATGCGACTGACGTGTCTCCCCCAGTTCCACTTCAATATTATCTTAGAAATTATTTAGGTAGGTAAAGTAAACAACTGTTAATTAGAAAGTTTTTATATTTATTTATTTATTTATTTATTAGCACACTCAACAGATTACAAACACAATAAGAAAACAAAATTAAGTATACAGATATTAGAGCCGTTCTAGTCTGCAATCCTAAAATAAGTATGCCTAAAAGCTATACTAATAACAAAGTCAGAAGCTAGGGAACACTGAATACAATAATAAAAAACAAAAAAAAAAGTGATAGATAATTGCAAAAAAAATAAAAAAATAAATACAGGTCAAGACAAAACAGAAATTAAGATTTATAAATGCATGTTATTGATATTGACACATTTTTAGGTGTATTAGTATTTGCCGCCGAAACTTATAAAGTGAAAAGTGAAAGATATCAATGTCTCTGTTAGATACTAGGACTTCATTGTATTGGCGACACATTCTGACCACAGGATTATATTAGAGAAGTTTCTTCACAAATCTTATGAGGCGCGAAAACTAAGGGTTGAAAGGGGTTTTCCTTACAAAAGGTCGCAATGACGTCACACAAGATCATATTATAGTGGGTTCCGGAGCTCCGGACGTGACACGCTGAAGAGCAGAATAATTTATATTTCACGCTTCGTAGTTTGTTTATTGCTATCTAACTAGGGATATTCCTCGAAACGCAACCATATTGAGGCGCACTTTAACTATTCCTCGGAGTGAACCTACTTTAACGTAAGTGCGCTTCGAGGAATAAGATTTTAATATTTTTAATCGCAACCCTGGTCTGACGACCTGACCAAGGTCGCTGGAAGGCGCTGGATGCAAGCCGCTCTAGATCGGTAATTTTGGAAATCTTTGGGAGAGGCTTATGTCCAGACGTTAGGCAGCTGAAATGATGATGATGATGATAGTGAGCGCAACTAAAAGGTGCACTTCGAGGAATACCTCAAAAATATTAAAATTTTATTCCTCGCAGAGCACCCACGTTTAAAAAGGTGCGCTCCCAAGAATAGTTATAAGGTGCGATTTAATAGGTGCGCCTCAAAATGGTTGCGCTTCGAGGAATATTCCCTAACAAGTAGTTATACCTGAGATGAAATATTATGTATGTTTCGTTTTGTTTTTTCTTATCCATCTTAAATGATAAGCTTATGCTGTCCCATTTTAGGGCAAAAACTTCCACATTTTTCTATCAGTAACGGTAGTTTACCAGTTTTTGCCATAACCTGACCTTAGGGATAGTCTAATCTATTTAATCTATTAGATAATTTAAGCGTGGGCCTTTCTTCCCCAGCCTGGAGACCTATGTACCGTAGTTATTTTTACCCACCTATCTGGGTGCCTACTACAGACATAACTGAAACTCAGTTCCACTTTGGCTATTCTCCTGATCACCCCAATTCTTTCCGAATAACACAGTGAAAATTTTAAATAAAGCGCAAAAAAATATAAGTAAATAGAATGTTTCCCTCATCATCATCATCATTTCAGCCGCATAACGTCCACTGCTGGACATAGGCCTCTCCCAAAGATTTCCAAAATGACCGATCAAGAGCGGCCAATGTTTCCCTATTTCCCGCTAAATGCTTGACCTCCCTGTTCGACACAACTTTTCCCTTTTCTTTTACTTCATCCATAAACGACCTTCTTGGTCTGCCTTTTCCTCTCTCCCCTCTCACTTCCCCTTCCAATTCCTTTCAAAGAAGAAAAATGTAACATCAATAAAATTACTTAAATTAAAAGTATATGTCAAAGGGGTCATCAGAGTTCAACGTTATGTTTTGCCAGCTGTATCAATTTGTGACGTCAGCAAAAAATATAAGCGCTTGCGCATCATTCACTATCACTTCTTTCTCAACAGTCAGTACTTACGGAATTAGTAATTTTAACGTAATAGTATGAGCATCGGTGGTTCAGTGGTAGAATGCTCGCCTGCCACGCGGGCGGCCCGGGTTCGATTCCCGGCCGATGCAGAAATACTTTTTGTAATATCTAATTACTAATAAAGACATGTTTAGGTAGGTACAACGTATTGATGAAGTGTATTTTGCGTATATTTTTATTTATTTTCCCCCATAAATTAGTGTCAATTTATGAAGTCTTCGTTTTTTTTGATGGAACTCTTTCGGAAAACTGACTTCCTACAAAAAGAATATATTTTTTACCGTAAAAAGTTTTGAAACACGATCCAATTTATAATCCAAATAAATGACAAGTTTATTTTCTCTAACAATTATTACTTTTGATATTACAGTACAGTAAGTAAAATATTTTTTTCTACTTCTGTACTGTTATCTGTCTTTTAAATGGTTCTGAACCAACTACTTTCGTGTTCTGAACATTATTATAAGGACATTGATAATATGATTGCAGAAAAAAGTCTATACTCTATGCCTCATAATAGCACAAGTGTCGTTATTTCACTAAAACGATACACCTAGCCATCGACCAATAACATTTTTTTCTATAGATTTACCATACTGCCAACGAAAAAAATGTTTTTTTAACATAGTCACTAAAAAGACGTCAATTAAAAAAAAAGTTTACCATAGATACCATATAGATCAGTACTTGTATATTCTAAATCTGATTTACCAAACATATGTACGTCAAACATTTTCATATTTTCTTTGTTTGTTTTTGTTTGTATTTTATTTAGTAAATATAGTCGTAGAAAAAGTATTGTATGCAACGTTGTATAAGTACGTCAAAAAATGCTCGATGGCGTCTCCTTACGATGCTCGCCAAGGCTCGCATCGTAACCTGCGCCACTCGCATTTTTTGACCGTTATTATACAACTGTTGCATAAAATACTATAATGTATCCTTTTTTATAAGCTAAACTTAATAGTCTGCTTAGAATGTTGATAAGTGATTTAATCAGTGACAATAAATTGAGTATGACTATATCTACCCATCAAAAATGAAACTTATGGTAATTTTCAAGCTTCTTCTTCTTCTTATCGTGTGCGTTAGTGACTAACACTAGTGTCAGAGTTTTTAAACCGCCTTAGGCCTCTGTCATGGTTTTAGGTAACGACCAATGTCAAAGACAGTGACCGGGACCGACGGCTTAACGTGCCCTCCGAAGCACGGATCATCTTACTTATCAGACAATCAGGTGATCAGCCTACAATGTCCTAACCAAACTAGGAGAACAACACAAAGTCGTTGCCCCCGCCGGGAATCGAACTTGCGACCTCCGAGTATGAGCCGAACGCTCTAACCACTACACCACGGAGGCAGTTTACAAGCGTGATAATCAGACATCTTCAATGTACTTATTATAAATACACATTGACACAATAAAGTACGAGCTTTATTGTATCAATTGTGAGAATTGGGTGTTTTTACTTAAGGCCATACCCAAATTTTCCGGGGTCCAGTGACGCCGCCATTTAAAATAAATCATTTAAAAGGAAACGGAAATATCATTTAAAATTGTGTCTTGGTCAAGCCCTAGATAACCCTTAAAACTATTTTATGAACTACTGTTTATAGTTTAAAGTGAGAACGTGAAGCTTTTCTACGCACATTAGCCAAAAGTGGCCGTTTTTCGCAAATGTGCGTCGAAAAGCTTCACGTTCTCACTTTAAACTACAAAAAGTAGTTTAAAAAATACTTTGAATCTAGAACTTGACCAAGACACAATTTTAAATGATATCTCCGTTTCCTTTTAAATGATTTATTTTAAATGGCGGCGCCACTGGACCCCGGAAAATTTGGGTATGGCCTTAAGGGCATTCATCCAAAAATAGGAAGAAATGGCGACAGTAATTGTTCAAGTGACAGCAAAACACAATTTGGAAAATAGCCAAGCTCATTATCACGTCGAGCCGTCGCTGTCTCGGACCGACAAAATTAATTTAACTTCGTTTGTAAAGAAAAGCAGGCTCAGATGAACTGGTCAAGTGCGTGTCGGGCCACGCGCAGTGTAGGGTTTCGTAGTTGCAAATGCTTTTTTTTCATCATGATCATCATCAGGTCTTTTTGTCTCCATTGCAGGAGCACGACCCTCTCTGTACTACCAGAGCCATACTTGGCCAGAACAGCCAGAGGACTTGGCCTACACTCTCCACGCTGGCCAGACGGGTTGGAGTGGAGAGGTCTCATTGATGTATAAGCTTTGTTTCGCTCGTATTCCCTAAGTCGCCTTCTACTTTGAGTTCACGCCACTAAACTAAATAATAATAATAATAATAAAAAATTTATTTCAGACTTTTTATCCATATTATGTTAGTACCACTTAAACTTATTCTAGGGTTAGTAATTTAGGAAATTTTAAATTATTAATAACAGTATAAACAATATTAGCCTCCGATGGAACTCCTGTGCTACAGATATTGGTAGCTAACAACAGGAGCGTGAAGCTGCACCCAGCGACTCAACAGAGGAGAGTCCCACCGGTCGGCCAACTAAAAATGTCTAAAAACTAATTTTCTATTGAATTTGTATAACATTTAACTTTTCCGAGTACATTTTATAACTTGGTTGCCTATAAATTTTTAATTTGTAATATATACTACAGCTGTGATAATATATACAGGATAGAAGGTTATGGAGGGAGTTGACATACAGAGCCGACCCCAAATAGGGAAAAGGCGAGGAAGAAGAAGAAGAAGATATACTACAGCTGTGAATATTTTCACGTGTTTACATATAATGATATAACCGTTTAGCAGACAGAGGGGGGACACTGGACTCTAAACGAAATTTGCATAAAATCAAATATTTTAGAAACTGACCCCTAAATCGAAGATCTTTAGGTCTTTGAAACGCTATACTGTATCTGTCTAGATGATTTATAATGTTTAGTAGTGACATCAACTTTCTCTAATTGTTTCACGCTGGTCTGTCTGAACGCACGTCAGAAATAATATAGTTATGTACTTAAGCCATTGTCACAAAATCCACTAGATGACAACAAGTATATATACTTTTTTAAATGACAAAACAGGGTAAGTAATATAAGATAGAACAACAAAATATATATTATTTTGAATAAATACCAACGAAATATATAATTTTGGTTGGTATAATTATCAATTAAGATAAAAATCGTAAATCATACTTTTCAAACCTATAAAATCGTTTAAATAATAATTATTCCATCTAACAAACCTTTCGTATACATTTAAAGTCGTATAAAGTTCTCGAAATCTATTGGTCGTTACGTATAATAAACTTTCTCTAGATATATTATTAAACATAATAATTATTACGTATATGAATCGATTAATAGAAGATTCTTAATATATAATTATCATTAGATATAACAAACTTTTGATATAGCGCCTGGCAGTATGTTGCGGATAATTTTATTACAATAAGCTAATGCAGGTGGGCTGAAAATAATACATTAATATGTCGCAAACATAATGTACGTATTAACATTGATAGACGATTTCGTTCCTCAAATTTTCGTTTGTTATACGCACTTATTTTTTATATATGGCTAATATATAAAAAATGGGTGTCTATTAGAATACAGATTTTTTTGACATCGAATTTCATTTCCCAGAAAACTATTCCACGATTTTTAATACATTTTTTTTCTTAATAAAACGAATAGTTTATCATCGCAGTTTCATATTATAATAACAACATTTTTAAAAATATATATTTTAAAATGGTTTTCTTTTATAGAAAAACGGTATATCGAACTAACATTTCATATAAAATATTAAGTTATCGATAAAACTGTTCATAAAAACATGTTTCAATATGTAACGGTACACGTAATAACTCGCTTCGCTCGCTCGGCTCGTGCGTGTGTTGGTCGCAGTTCTAACATAACCTAACCTATAGGATTGCCCTAACATAGGAAAATGGATAGTGGTGTCTTAGCACTCGCCGGCCGCTGCCACGGCACGCTCACTTTGCTCGCTGGGCTCGTGCATGTGTTGGTCGCAGTTCTAGCATAACCTAACCTATAGGATTGCCCTAACCTAGGAAAATGGATAGAAGTGTCTTAGCACTCGCCGGCCGCTGCCGCGGCACGCTCGCTTCGCTCGCTCGGCTCGTGCGTGTGTTGGTCGCAGTTCTAACATAACCTAACCTATAGGATTGCCCTAACCTAGGAAAATGGATAGAAGTGTCTTAGCACTCGCCGGCCGCTGCCGCGGCACGGGTTATACGTTCAAAATGCGCGCATTTTGTACGTGTAACCAAATTTTTTTTCTGTCTGCCTGTCTATACTTTTTAGATAGTATGGTTTTTAAGTCATATATCTTCTAAACAATATGATTTTGAATGATATCTCTTTTCAACAATACAGTTTTTGAATGATATACTTTTTGGCCTGTATACCGCACAAGTTGTATAACAGGTGATTTTTAGTGTACATAAACGTTATAATAATGATTTTATGCTTTTTATAATAAAAAATTAATGAATATTATAGCTATTAAAAATATATACCAAAATGATTATGTCAAATTGACATTATATCTTATGAACATTATTAAAATGTAAATATATAAAATGTAATTATATCAAGCAATACGCACCCCCTTTAAACGAGCAATTCTTGTATATATATTTATAAATTTCTGTGATATCGAAAACGGCTCTAACGATTTCGCTGAAAATTTGTATATGAGGGTTTTCGGGGGTAAATAATCGATCTAGATTAGTTTTATGTTTGGGAAAACGCGTGTTTTCGAGTTTTCATGCGTTTTTCTTTCCACGCAGAATATGGTCGCTAATTTCGTCGCGCCGCGACCACCTTGATTTAGCTCAGTGGTTAAGAATAGCGACCGCTAGAAAGAGTGTTACGGGTTCGAATCCCACTCGGTAACTTACTTTTGTTTTTTTTTTTGTTTAAGTTTATTTTTTTTTTATTTTGCATTGTTTTTAGACAAGTTTAAAAAAATTAGTTAATGTTTGAGATGTAACCGAGCAAAGCTCGGTCGCCCAGGTACTTACACTGATTGAGCTAGCCCCTAAGTAAGTTCGAGACTTGTCTTATGGGATACTAACTCAACGATACTATATTTTATAACAAATACATATATAGATAAACATCCAAGACCCAGGACAATTTGAAAAAGACCATTTTCCAACTTGCCCTGACCAGGAATCGAACCCGGGACCTCTGGGTGGCGGACTAGCATGATGACCACTACGCCACGGAGGTCGTCACGAAGCGTGACGTCGTCATGCTGTTTTGAGGTCAAATAGCGCCCTTAATATCAGTTTTTCTGCAATAATAAATCTAAAATCATTTTGAAAATGGATATGATCAATGAAAAGTGACAATGTTTTGAGACGTTTTATTTTATGCACCGAATAATTTATTTTTGGCCCAGTCATCTACCCAATCAATATGTAAGTACGTATGTACTGCGAACAGAACGGAAACTCCCAGCGTCCCGCAACATGGCGTCCCCGCACCTCTCCCCCGCTCTCGAGTGCGTTTGATTGCTATAATTTTATTATCATATTATTTTAATAACAATTTTATTATTATAATTATTATTTTAAATTCTAACTAGTTTGAACACAAAGTCATATTGAAATGAGCCAGCACGGATGTATAGTTTCGTTTGTAACAGTAGGTACAAATGTTAATCCACTTTAGCGTTGCATAACTATCGATAGTTAACCTCGAAAAATAGTCACAAGATCGATAGGACTATCGATAGAATCGTCAGTATCGATTCTATCAATACTATCGATAGTATCGATACTATTGAATTTAGATACTATGGATAGTATCGATACTGTAACTACTATTTGTTTGAAAAACTATCGATTGCTAAATTTTTATCGATATTACAATAATTAATATCGATATTACGTAATACTATCGATAGTTCTATAAACAAATAGTACCAACTTTACTATGGATCATCATCACCATCATTTCAGCTGCATAACGTCCACTGCTGGACATAGGCATCACCCAAAGATTTCCAAAACGACCGATCAAGACCGGCCTGCATCCCATCACCTTGTAGGTGGGTGCCCTACGCTTCGCTTCCATACTACGGATATGGTACCTTACTGTTTTCCGAGGTCACAATAGTATCGATAGACTATCGTTATTTAACACTATTGCTTGCAACATTACTCCCCTTGTATGAAGCGCCACACATGTGCCATTGTTTATGTAACTGTACATTACAATGAGGGAAATTTTACATATGTAGGCAGTCATTTCAACATTCTATAGCTACGATACATAATGTTCTGCAAGACAAAATAGTACCAAACCATATGTAGTTCTTTTACATATTTTTAAGGCAGGGGCGTATGCAATACGGAGCGAGTGGTTTTCAGAGCAAAATGTCAATATCGGAATTTCGTCTTTAAACAGATCAATATATTTTATTTAAAACACGTTTCACTATAAACAAACACAATCAAATATTCTAAATATAACTATTAATACAACTATACTAAATCTAAATACTTAATTAAAAATAGAAATAAATAGTATAATAATTGGGCAAGTGCGTGTCGGGCCACGCGCAGAGTAGGGTTCCGTAGTTGCGAATGCCAACTTTGAGTTCTTGCCACTAAAAACGTCTAAAAACTAATATGTATTGAATTTGTATGAAAATGTCTTTTTTCAATTACATTTTATAAGTTGATCACCTATAACTTCTTAATTTGTATACCCTACTTGGCTCTGATAAATTTCCTTCAAACTACATTATATATGCTATAATTGTGATTTTTTTTCACGTGGTCATATATAACTGTTTAGCAGTTAGAGGGGCACACTTGACTCGAACAAAAATTTGAACTTTAAACCCTTTAAATCGAAAAATGGTTTTCACAAGCTAACAATATTTTTGAAAGATCTATTCAACGATACCCCACTCAATGCGTTTGTCGAGAAAAAAAATATTGACTACGTCTTTACTTGTATGGCAGCTAAACTGAAAAATTTTTTTTTTCCATATTTTATTTTACGACTTTTTCGCCATAATTAATATACATATCCATGGCAAATTACAGCTTTCTAGTACTTATAGTTTCTCTGTAGGACCGTGGACAGACAGACAGACAGACAGACAGACATGGCGAAACTATAAGGGTTCCTTGTTTACTACGAAACCCTAAAAAATGGACCACAAATCACTGCGCTCGTCTTTAAACTATAATGTCCGTTAAATAAAAATGTCCACACGGAAGAAAGACCAGGGGGCAAATTGTCCGCAAATAAAAATGCCTATAGAGCAAGTCGAATCGTCATTATCGAAAACTAGCTGCGCCCCGCGGAAAAGGTAGTCTATGTGTTCAGCTTACTGCATACCAAATTTTATCAAAATTAGTCCAGCCGTTTGCGCGTCAAGAAGTAACAAACATACACCCACACACTCACAAACGGTTGTTTTTATAATATTAGAGTGATTATCATATGATCACATGATGCTGGTCTGGGAGAAATAAAAAAACTTAGAATGTACCAGCTGCTTCTCTTGCCACGCAGATCGTAAAAGCCGATCGAGGGAATGCGCAAAAATGCTAATCATGTAAATAGGCGATGCGGCTAGCAACCCATCACTGTATTGATTGCTTTTCCATCTTCTCGCCCACCATGACGCTAAAAGTGGCTTTTGGGTCTTGCGGCCCTGGGCTCGGCATAGAACCGCAAGACCCAAAATGCTCTGTCTGCCCCATTAGGGATAAAGACGTGATAGTATGTATGTATGTATCATAATGATCTGTAAAAGAACTACTATGGTTTGGTACTATTTTGTCTGGTTTGATTATGATGTTTTTATTTAACCGACTTCCAAAAAGAAGGAGGTTATGAATCCGATCACGATCTTTAATGTTTTTATGGTCACCGTTTATTCGAAGATGCCTGGAATGATTTGGAAAATTCTTTGAAAGAATTCTTTTTGGTTGAAAGGGTTTACTTGCGAGGTGGTCCGCGGAAATTTTATCAAAATCGGTTTTGGCGTTGCAGTCGGTTTCATATCAAATTTCATCTAAATAGGTTCAGCGGAAGGGTGAAGTGGTAACAAAGAAACTAACAAATATACAAACTCACTTTCGTATTTATAGGTAATATAAGTAAGGATTTATAATCAGCAACAAAAATATTAAAATTGAGAATCTGCCCGTTATGAGCGTCGATTTCGATAAAAATAGAAAAAACAAAATCTCAATAAAAATCTCAAAACTGCAATAGCTTGTCAGTAAAAATGCGCTTCCAGCCAGTGGCGTGGCGTGGGGGGTAATATCTATGACAATCATAAATATCATAATGATACATACAAGGCGGCAAACATAAATAAACACGCCTTTTGCTACTGCTGCCAGCCGCTGCGGTTCTAAAATACTGTGTGTGAATATCAGTGATTGTCTCTAAGCGCCGATTCACACAAGCACAGAAAAGGACGTCATCTTTTTAGGGATTTTATAACTGTCATCTCAGAGACTCCTCTGCGGTCGCGATCCATCACCGTATGAATATAGTTATATAAAAATATTCAAACTATTAAAAATATATATTGCATCGGCCGGGAATCGAACCCGGGCCGCCCGCGTGGCAGGCGAGCATTCTACCACTGAACCACCGATGCTTGTATTAATAATTTGAAAAATACAAAGTTATTTAATGAAATAAACAAAACGTGATCAAATGCGTGATGTAATGATGTTACAGACAGAACCAAGGCTAGTGATGTGATAAAATTATCGATACTTTTTTGAACATAAAAATAACCGTGATCCGTTATTTTGGTTAAATACATACATTCATCCTATCACGTCTTTATCCCTAACGGGGCAGACAGAGCATTTTGAGTCTTGCGGCTCCAAGCAGATAGAGCCCAGGGCTAAAGCTATTATTTTAATCAAAAAATCTACTTACTTAGATTTTTTATAAAATTTCTATAAAACCGATATGTTGATATATTCTCTAAAATCCCTTTTAATAAATAGGTAAATAAATTTATTAATGACGTAATACTTAGGTAACATACTAACACCCAAATTGAGAACATTCTTCTTTTTTAAATCGGTTCATAATTACGGAAATTAAAAAGGTCATATCAACAATTATGACATTAATTCCACGTAACATACAATTTCCAATGTCTTATCATACAAATTAATGAAATACTTTCGAAGTAACTATTTCCAAAATACGTGATTGTATGTTTAATTATTGTTGCAATCACCTATTGACATACTGACATATGTTTAGCAATGTTAACATATAAATAGAAGGTACATAATACAGTAATTATATTTTTTGTCATTTATTGGTCATTAATCATTAGCTAAAATGGCAAGGATCCGGAATTTTGTGTTTTCATTGTTCCTGATTACTTTCCAGGTATGTGGTTTTCTTATATTTTATGATACATAATAAACTCAATTATTAAAGCACAAAAAAAAGAATCCTACTTCCTACCTCCTTCCTACTAATATTATAAATGCGAGAGTGAGATTGTATATTTGTTTGTTTGTTACCGTCACCACTGATCCTATTTAGATGAACTTTGATATTGATATAGTTTGATATCCAGGGGAGGACATACGATAGTTTTTATCCCGAAATGCCCACGGGGAGCAAAGCCCACGGACACAGCTAGTAGAATATAAATTCATAGAATATAGGACAAATATTATCTAGAAACAATAGATAAGCAAAAACTGTAGTTAATAAAAAGTTTGTAGATGAGTAAACAAAACGGAATTTCCTTATTTGTACTATATAATTTTAGTAAAGCGGTTTATCAAAAATACGGAGTTGTTCACACTGACGACAAAATTGTCACCCCTTCAAACCTCTTTCCCTTCAAAATTAAGGTTGTAAATTCTAGACAAAAAGGAAGAAAAATATTACAAGCATCCACCATCTTAAATTGAAGGTGTATAGTTTAAGTTGATTTTCTACTTTAAATATTTTTTATTTAACTGTCTACTCCGTGTATGGGTATGAGGGTCCAACTCTTAAATACCATGGTTAAAAAGTTATCAAGTCTATAAACAAAATACTAACCTATCTTTTCTCCCCAGGTTTACCATGGAAACAGTCAATTCATTCCTCAAACTTCAAATTCCGTGACTACTTCCATCTCTGCCCAGCCATCAGGGCAGTTCATTTTGCCAGCAGTCATCGAGCCTGTTGTCCGATCGTCCAACGCGCCCTCCCCCCCTTGCTTTCCTTCACCCCCTTCTTACAACAATGACTTCTACCAGCCGCCGCCTCAGCAAGTCATCATTTTAGATGACGGTAACAACAATAATAATGGTATAGACGATTTACTTTACTTGCTTATCTTCGCGTCACGAAGAGGGGGAAGAGGGGGTCTGTTCGGCGGCGGTAATGGGGGGAACTGCGGATGTGGAGGATGCGGAGGGGGTAATTGCGGATGCGGGGGATACGGCAATGGGTGCGATAACGGCTGCGGATGCGGCCAAATACAACTGGTGATTTCGCAAGTCAGCGAAGAATAGTTTTTTTATTTTATTAATGCACGATGTTAACATTATCTACCAAATAATGCACACATACAATAATTATTTTAAGATAGGACTTATGAAATTCAATCACATATGTACTTTATTTTGGTTAAAAATGTATAAGTACTCGTATATGAATAAGTATCATGATAGCACTCATTCAGATATATGTTTAATGTGTATGTACTTACTTACTTTTGCCATGTTTGATTATTACTTACCTGTTATTTGTTTTTTCTTGTTAAATAAAGGTTTATGTTTTCGTAATATGTATTTATAATCCATCAAATAACTGTACACGATGAAAATCATTGAGTAGATTTTTTATTGTAGTTTATATTCAACTAGAAGTCCTCCCCGGCTTTGCGCGGGGTTCTGTAAGTATATGAACCTTCCTCTTGTATCACCTTTGCGTAGTTTAGAAGATCTAAGAATACATATATACATTCAGAGGGATAGACACCGGGATGCGACTTTATAAAACCACTTTAAAATCCTCCTCATCATCTCATCAACATCAGGTCTTTTAAGTCTCCACTACAGAAGCACGACCCTCTCTGTATTACTAGAGCCATGCTTAACCAGAGTATAGCAACAGAGAGTTAGGCCTGCACTCTCCACGTAACGCTGGCCAGACGGGTTGGAGAGGTCTCATTGATGTTTTCTAGCAAAATGACAGGGCGAATCTATATCATCATTATCATCATCCTTACCTCACCCCTCTTCGGTCTACTGCTATGAAAAAGTATATTAAATTAAATTAAATAAATTCTATGTCATATAAAAAATAACATAAAAGTGATGCTGCGAACTATTTCAAAATATTAACTATACCAATAGGTGGGCAGGACGTAGTAGGTATGATGTCTATCTCCTACTTAGCCGAGGTAAAAAGGTCCTAAATAGGTGGGTACGTGTGTACTTGCTAAAAATAAAATGGGAGCACTGTTTACCTCGGTGGTTTCATTATAAAAGTTCATTTCGAAGGCTGCGTGATTTGTTTTGTTTCCTTTGAACCCAATCTGTCTAATTTGTTTGTGGCCATCGGTGTGGTGTTGGATGTGGATTAAAAATAAAATTTAAGTCTAGTAAGTCGAGTAAGCATGTTGCAAAACCACCCCAGGAACAACACAGCAAAAACAACTGTATTTTGTATGATAGGACAGTGTACGTCAAGTCCTCTGGCTGCTCTGGCCAAGTATGGCTCTGGTTGTACAGAGAGGGTCATGCTCCTGCATTGGAGACAAAAAGACCTGATGATGTTGACGATGATGATGAGACGACGATATTGTAAAATTGACGGAAGAGTAGTGGAGGAAACTGGCATCTTTACACTATGAATAACGTTTTACTCACGTGGTTTAGTCGGCAATCCCGACAAGATTTCGATCGATTTAGACGAACATCATCAGGTCAAATGTTCAGAGTCATCATACGACCTCTGTAGCCAAGTAGTCATCATGCCACGCTGTCACACAGGTGGTCCCGGGTTCGATCACTTCGATTCCCGGTCTGGTCAAGATGAAAAATGATTTCTTTTAGATTGACCTGGGTTTTGAATGTTGACCTATATATGTATTAGCTACTATAAATGCGTGGTCTTAGAGGTATACATACAACCATATACAAAAAATATACCTACTACGGCTGATTGAGAACCTCCTCCTTTTTTTAAAGTAGTATAAAATCGTTAGATAGTGTACTAACAGAGTGAACCGACAATAGGGCGTTAGGTGTGAACCACATCAGGTCACGTCGCCCCATAGTGCAGGAAGTAGGGCAAATAACGGTCACTGATCCGATGGAAGTATGAGTAATATTTAGCAACATAGTGCTCTTACAGACCAGCGACACTATGCCCGCGACACCTGCCGGCTGCCATCGGTGACCTTCGCCGACCGACCTGGAGTGCTATTTTTCGTGTAGTTTTCCAACTCACCGCTCGCGTAAAGTACAAATTGATCGTATTTTTGAAACCGTCATGTCAGCGAAAAACAATATTGTTTTACGCAGAAAACATCGATAATTTGTCTATGCTTTTCAAAAAATTTGAACATGAATAAAAAAGCAACGTGAAATGGAACGGATTTCCCATGATTGGTTTCGATGACATATCTACGCTACAAATGTCTAAATTACGAGCGGTCAAGACCACTCGTTGCAAATCCTTCGCAAACTACCGATTCAAAAATGCGCCCGTTTGGAAACGCTCGCTCAAACCCTTCGTAAAAACTGCCATGTACTCGTAAATGTAGCCGTCGGTGATTATCGGTGACGTCGCGCGATGCAGGTCGCCGAACTTTACGAGCATATTGTCGCTAGTCTGTAAGAGCCTTTAGTCATAAAACTTTGTATACGGGACATTTATGTCTTATGTTAAAAAAATACCGGCAGCTTCCATGATAGTTACCGAATATTGATTAGGTACAATGCCCTTGCATACTAAATTTGATTAGCTGTAAGCGCGTTTTTATAGAAAGTCAATAAGGTATTCTTTGGGTATGTATGTATGTTCATATCAGAATCAAGAACAGCAGTTGCTGTTAATATTTACACACAAAAGAATCCTGCAGGTACTTACTTAGCCTAAAAATTTGTAACAAACAACATTATGCACAGATATCTGGGCTGCGTCTAATTGTTTGGCGTAATGGTTTTGTTTTGCTCAGCTGTTTAGGAAACAAGGTCAGCTGAGGCCATTTGGTACTAAAAGTCAGATGTAGGCGACTTTGGGGCACAAATAAATGGCTTAGTAGTAGCTACTTGTTTTGTCTGGACAGGAAAATATACTTACAATACAATACCTTTTATTGCACAAATAAATACAGCACATAATTATATTCAAAACTAAGAAATGCGCAAAAGGCTATCGCTAAGCAATTCTTCCAGGTAGCCCTATATAAAAAAAAGTGATGGGAAATTAGGTAGTGCGGGGTCAATATAATAAACATACATAAAATCTTACTTAAATACATACAACTTGTTTTGTGTAAACAAAAAAATAAATAAATTAACAGTACAAAATGAATAAACTAAGTGGAAACAAGAAAGGATATTTATTTACCTTTCATAAGGATAGAAAATAAGATTTTACTTAGAATTTGAAGCTGGTACTTAGTAAGTATTACAGCCTACCTAAAAGTCTAAAAATATTTGCACCGATAACGATTACATAACCTCTTGCAAAGAGGTTATATTATCGTTAACATAACCTCTTGCAAAGAGGTTATATTATCGTTGTATTAAGGTACTCCGTGCTAAACGCCCATTTAAAAGAAAAAAAATAAAAGTAATTTAACATTAAGCAAACATACTTTTATTACACGAATCACTCCCATTTTTCAGAACACACATTTTTATCACTTTTACACAAATTTAAAAACAAAATCACTGTCTAGGTAGACACTCACAGTAACAAGTACGGCCCCATCGAGACACTTTGTAGCAATATTCGTGACCCCTCGCTTCTGCTTCACACGCTTCATCGCAGCTCACTGCAAACCCCGAACTGGTCTCCACACTCCTTGCCACAGCCATGTCGAATTGTATCATCATGATTGTAAACAGCAGGAACGCGAACAAAACATTTTTGGTACGCATCGTGACTGGCCTGACACAAAACTGGCTTGCGAATGCGTCATGCAGCGACGAGATTCTATAATATATTCCAACCAAGCCGAGCCACTGCCCTAACTGGTCGGCGAACTAACAGGAAAGATGTTTTATAAAAAAACCCAGACACATGTTTGTATTTTTTGCAGCATTCTTTTCCTTGTCGTGCAGCTGTGAGGTCTCTTTTTTTACCTATACACACTAAAAACGCACTTGTGTGGATGTTGAACACGTTTTTAGGGTTTTGTACCCAAAGAGTATAAACAGGACCCTATTAGTAAGATTCCGCCATCCGTCTGTCCGTCCATCTCTCCGTTTGTATGTCACCAAGCTGTATCTCATGAATCGTGATCGCTAGACAGTTCAAATTTTAAACGTACAAATGATGTATTTCTGTAGCCGCTGTAACAACAAATACAAAAACAGGATAAAATTAATATTTACGTAGGGCTCTCATACAGCAAACGTGATTTTTTATAGATAATGGTACGGAACACTCTTGCGCGACTCCAATTCGCATTTGGCCGGTTTGGGGCCGAACCGGTTTCTTTGGCGTTCTGAGTTTGAAACTAGAAAGTCAAAGACAAATATTTTTATTCAATGTAGGATAAATTTATCTCATAATGAAGGTAATTTTTTTAAATATTATTTTAGTGCAAAAGCTAAAAAGTACTAGCATATCGGAACGTCCATTGCTGGGAAGATTACGCCGATAGAATCCCAGTTCTGTATCGGAATCGGAATGACATTGGGTCGCACACGTTATAATAGAAGCACTTGTACTATTATGTATTCTGTGATAGAGGTGCCACGCCTCGATCACCTAGTTGGATTAGAACCACTCCATTTCCACCGAAGAGTTGACAAAGATGGCGGCCGGTTTATAACTTTTGCAACTATCTATATTATTTATGTTTATTATTTATGTATCTTTTACATATATATATATATATTTATAAGTATATATATAAGTATTTTATATATGTGAATACTTCTTATTATTTGATTTTTTTGTTTTAGTTATGTACACTCCGTCTAACGTTTCACTATGTTCTCTCCATCCATCGGTTGTCTGGAAGAAATCGCTTTTAGCGATTCTCCCATGCTGGTCTGGGAGAAATAAAAAAACTTAGAATGTACCAGCTGCTTCCTTGTCTTCCCACGCAGATCGTAAAAGCCGATCGAGGGAATGGGCAAAAATGCAAATCATGTTAACAGGCGATGCGGCTAGCAACCCATCACTGTATTGATTGCTTTTCCATCTTCTCGCCCACCATGACGCTAAAAGTGGCTTTTGGGTCTTGCGGCCCTGGGCTCTGCATAGAACCGCAAGACCCAAAATGCTCTGTCTACCCCATTAGGGATAAAGACGTGATAGTATGTATGTATGTATGTATTCAGTCCTAAGAAAATTGTTGTAAGGTAAGCGGCCCGGAGTAAAATAAAACCATAGACAATTTTTTTTAAAGAGAGGGCGTTAAAGCCACCTACAAATAACGGAGTTTTGTGGTACCTAACAATTGGTTATTTTCCTGGATAGAAATTAAATTAATTTTTACTGATAAGAAAATAAAATGTCGCAAAATAATGTCACATGTCTTTGAACATATCTATTTTAACGTGATTTTAGTTACTATCGCAGAAAAACTGATAAGCAAGAGCGCTATTTGACTCCAAAAAACTGTGACGTCTACTGCCTGTAGTTCATACACATCCCATAGAAAATGTTTCTTTTGACTTTTAGAAAAAAATATCCGATTTGACTTGTTGGAAAATGGCGGATTGTGGTCTAAAGACTGGAAATTCAAAGAACCACATATCATCCCCAAAAGCAAGGACCTGCACATACTACGTTGATCTGAAATTCGGGACGCATCTCCATAATGCACTTGTTGCAAACGTGCGACGTGGCGACAACGGCGTGAGCGTGACGTTCTTGCTTTACATTCTGAATTTTCTATATTAGGCTGCTCACAAACGAAAACAGTGGTGGGTTATACTCGATATGCTGTATATCGACTTTACATTTCGATTACTTTACACTCAATCGACTAGTGAAATGGCTCCCTGCGCATCAGCTCTCGCACCCCGAGTTCGAGCTACATCAACTAGTACGGTTACCTGCATACTTGTCCTATGGCCTGCGTTTTTAGGGTTCCGTAGCCAAATGGCAAAAACGGAACCCTTATAGATTCGTCATGTCTGTCTGTCTGTCTGTCTGTCCGTCCGTATGTCACAGCCACGTCCGTGTGCACAGATGTATTATGTGAACCGCATTAAGGTTTTGACACAAAAATAGAAAAAAAACAATAAATTTTGGGGGTTCCCCATACTTAGAACTAAAACTCAAAAAAATATTTTTCATCAAACCCATACGTGTGGGGTATCTATGGATAGGTCTTCAAAAATGATATTGAGGTTTCTAATATAATTTTCTTCTGAACCGAATACTTTGCGCGAGAGACACTTTCAAAGTGGAAAAAAGTGTGTCCCCCTCCCCCCCGTAACTTCTAAAATAAGAGAATGATAAAACTAAAAAAAAATTAAGATGTTCATTGCCATGAAAACTACCAGCGAAAATTGGTTTGAACGAGATCTAGTAAGTAGTTTTTTTTAATACGTCATAAACTATAAACGGCAATTTACCTTTCATTCAATCTTTCAAACTTAAATATAAAAATTAAAAAAAACATACTTCAAGGCTTTTATATTATGTTATTTGCTACTACGGAACCCTTCATGGGCGAGTCCGACTCGCACTTGGCCGCTTTATTTAAATCTCCCGCATCCCGAATGCGTGCCAGAACGACCAAAAAGCCTTAAGGGGAAATGGTAGAAGTGGATTCCTCATTTGAAAAAAAATGTTTAAAAGTAAATACCTGTGCTATGAGTATGCACGGTGATTTTTCATCGGTTTTGGAGCCAAAGGCCACTTCATAGGGATCGTTAATAAGAGGTCTTACTAACGATCCCTAAATTAAATAGGTATTTAGCTAGTCAAAATATAAATTCAGAAACAAAAAACGTGGACTTATACTCGAAAGTAATAGATCAATCAGTAGTACTGCCGCTAGGCGCCGCCCGCGCCGGTCGGAGTTCTTGAGGTCACGCGGCAGTCTTGGGCGTAGCTACGTGATCTCGATCGAAAATTAAATTCGCAACTTTTTTATCATAAGTCGTACACAAGTTTGGATTACGTATGTATATAGAAGATTTTTTTACCAAAACTAATGAAAAGTCAGCCTGTATGTAATGTAGACGCCCTAACTCCTGCTCTGTGGTCACGTATTCGCTGGCAGTAGCACACGTCTGCAGTCGGCCAGTAGATGCAGTCCTGGGCTCATACTTAGTTTCTATTGAATCGTTCTATTGAAGATTTCTACATTTCTAATTTTCCTCAGGCTTTGATGTTAAGAAAGTATTTATTACCCCTTACCCTATACTCTTAATAACGAGAGAAATAGAGTCAAATCTCGCTGAGAAGTAAACTATTAAATTCTATGTTTTTACTTTACAGACCGAATGATGTCAGCAGTTACTTCTTTTGCACTTACGATTAGCTGTAATTTTCTTTAAATTATTCTACAGCTCTGGATACTAGTCCTTTAGAGACCATTTTAATTTTTTACTTCTTTATTCCTATCCCTAACCCTAACTATACAATCATCCTTTGATTGCTTCAAAAGAGCTTCTGGCGACAAATATATACGACTCGTATTATGAGTTTTAATCAAAAAATATATCCGTGGCAAACGGCGCCTAAAGACGCCCACCACATACAGCAAACAAATACCAATATAGCCGCACTATGACTGTATCTGAACTCATGGTCAGTATGTAAAATGTTTGAAGTGAAATATTTGACGTATTGTTTATAAGAATGAGATTTTATAACGCCAAACTACACCAATTTCATTTAATAAAGTCCACTAGAATCACGACTTATGCAAACTCTAACTCATCTCCTACTTCCGCCAAAATCTTCAACTTCACTGTAAATAAATGATCTGACGTCAACAACTATTATAAAATCGAAAAGAAATTGACTATTATCAAGTTATTTGCTTAGAAAGACTTCTTCAAATTGATCCATCAATACTAAGAAGTTTTTCTAAACGATGGTTTAGTTTGCAGGTAGCTCGTATACCTACTACGAGTATGCGATGTTTTTAAAAGTGTAATACCTACAAACCAGAATGATATTTTTTCATAGAAAATTGATCTTTAGGCAGATTGTTGAATCTTAACACCCCATCCATCCTTCA
This sequence comes from Acrobasis consociella, assembly GCA_963555685.1. Taxonomy (NCBI): domain Eukaryota; kingdom Metazoa; phylum Arthropoda; class Insecta; order Lepidoptera; family Pyralidae; genus Acrobasis; species Acrobasis consociella. The sequence continues at coordinate 3,357,141 of OY743116.1, forward strand.
GAACAGAACCCATTCAAAACATGTCAATACACGCCATTATATTGATTGCTTCAATTCGTCACAAATGTCTCTAAGTTTGATGGATAGCAAGCCAGATAACCCAATATGTGGTATCGGACCCGTTCACCCTGGTTTTCGAGAGTTCGTTTTTGAAAGTTTGTTGAAAGTTCGCTTTGGGACAAAAGTTTAAGTCTAAAGCAAATCCTTAGAAAGGGCCGAAATAAGTAGTTTGTTAGATGTTGGGTTAGATGTAGGTAAGTATAAGCTTATAGTATACTTATGTTTATGTTTTCGTACTGTAATAGGTATGTTAGGTAGGTACATGTACATATCTACCTACCAGGAGCGAAGATACCATATTACTCGATACCTTTATGGGGCCTGGGAGCTCCTGGGCGAAGCGTCCCAGATAGGGAAACCGGAAATGTGTACGGAAGAAAATAAATGATTAAGATTACTTTTTATTATACATATAGGTAAGGTACACAAGATAGGAAAACAGAAGGTGCACGAGCAGCACAAATAATTATTTGTCAGGAAATAAAGAAGTGCAATTTAGAATATATAAAACCTGAGCACCACACCTTTTACCCTCTTCTCTTCTCTTCTCTTCTTGTGGGATCGGCACAGCATGAGAATTCCGTCTTCCTTTGAGACTTTGTTCTATCTCCAGTCAACCATCTTTACTCATTCCATCCAACGTTTCTTTGGTCTACCTGTTTCGATTTTCTTTGACGTATTTTCCGAAACGTCATACCAGCCTTACCTATTACCTATTATCAGATTCTAATATACTTTATTTTTTATTGTGAACAAGTTATATTTGCGGCGGCGGGCGGTGAAGCAGGTTTGTATATTGTTTTAGAAGGTTTTACGAGTAGGAACCTAAATTTGTATATTACTAATGAAGACGTCTGATGGCCCCCTGTACCAACCCTAAACCCACACGCCGTCCGTCACTGATATTTGTTTCGGTATAATTTGGGGTCCCGAACGTCGAAGTTCAAGACGCTAGCAGCCACCTTGAAAAACCTGAACCTAAAACTACAGCAAATCGGGTGCGATTTAAAATGAGCAGATGAGGTGAATGGGGCCGTGCGTGACCATTATATCAGACTCAAATAAAGATGGAACGTCTCAATTTGTCAGTCATCGGCTTTCACTAGCGTGCGAGCTTACGATCTTTTCTTAATAAAGATAATAAAATAAAAATCTTTATAAAGCCATAATAAAATAAAGTCCTTACAGTTAATGTTATATTTATATGTTACGGCTAAAACCCGAAATGCGGCAACGCCTAGGTTCAGCCGGCTAGACCTAGGTGCAGCCGGTCTTAGATGGCTACACTTAGGTGTATCCTACTCATCTTCAGCTAGAACTAGGTTTAGCCTTTATCATTCCGGCTAAAACTAGGTGCAGCCGATCGCAGGTGGTTAAACTTAAGTGTTTCCTATTATCAGTAACAGTGAGGCATTTTGTTTGGTAGGTAATCTTGTGTTGCATTTCCCGATCAATTTGAATTACGTATCGTGCCCGCAGACAAAACATCTCTTGAAGGCAAATTATGATCTGCGTCAAAAAATTTAACCCCTGAGAAAAAAGGGGTGCTATAAAATTGACACTATGTCTGTCTGTCTGTCTGTTTGTGACATCGTAGCTCTTGCACATATGGACCGGTTTCAATGCGGTTTCTTCACGTGAATACAAGTTCTGTTGCGGTGGTTCTTAGCTATGTTTGTTGAAAATCGGTTCAGCCATTTAAAAGTTATTGGGAGTTAAAGTTGAAAGTCTTATTAATTTACCTGGCAAATAATAGATGGCGCTATGGATATCAATTCCATTTAACATCGGTTGGAATGTATAGTTCCGCCACTCATCACTAGATGGTGTCGTCGGGGATTTTTTATTTATTTCCTGGCTAATAAACTTGTTAATCTGTAAGATTATTCAATTCAATTATTTACTGAAATTAAACTGTAAACCGTTTTTTTATTCAACTTGAACTTTTTCTATTTTATTTGTTTCGAATGAATTTTTTTTTTCCTTTTTCATTTCAATTTATGTCATTGCGCATATAACTTCTAGTTGTCTTACTTCTGAAGGGAAGATGTATGATTACTTGAATTTTATCTCTTACATGTTGTTTTTTGTAATTATTGTATTGATTACTTAAGATATGGTGTATCAACAGAACAATATAAACGTCAACTTAAACATTTTGGGCTATTATTTTATCACCGGTAGAACCTAAAATATAAACAACCTATTCTTACACCTAAGTTTAACCACCTGCGATCGCCTGCACCTAGTTCTAGCCGGAATGAGAAAGGCTAAACCTAGTTCTAGCCGAAGATAAGTAGGATACACCTAAGATTAGCCATCTAAAACCGGCTGCACCTAGGTCTAGCCGGCTAAACCTAGGCGTAGCCGCACTTCGGGTTTTAGCCATAACATATATATATATAGAGATCATCCCCCTTATCCGGCAACAGCCCACATACGAACTAGACTTGAGTCTGTATTTCGCAGGTAGTTTGCTTCCGGGATGATGGGTTCGGTAGCTGTCAGTACAGTACATATAAAATTGTGTTAGTAATTATGGCAAGCATGGTTTTTTATTGGTTTGGGTTTCCCAATCTAGAGTAGTCTGTTATCATGGGAATCCCAGCTTAGAGTAGTATAAATATGCAAATATAATAAAAATCTATATGATCTTTCACTGGCAGCAGTGGTGGTAGTTGCAAATTACCGCACATGAATAGGGTCAAACACAGCGGTACAGAATTTCCTAGGATCACGCGCACTATCCCCCTTCCCCGTCTCCACCTACCCGTTCTGGCCTCGTGTGATGTTGAGTTGAGGTGGAGGCGCCTGCAGCTGCCTTCTGTGATAGCGGTACAAGTCGACAGTTGTCGATAGTTGCCGATTATAATGCAGACCGTTATTTAAGCAACTCAGACTGTTGACTGTTCCATGTATGTATATTTATGAGTTATGTGTTTTCGTTAGAACAAACATGGAACTTTTTGTAACAAAAAGGGATTACTGTAATTTTAATACTAGGTATCCCAGAAATCTTGTGGCACCTACTCATACCACCACATTATACGGTAGGAATGCTTATTGCATGGGAGTCAACATTTATAATAGGCTAGATAGCAAAATGAAATTATTACCTCTAAAGGAGTTCAAAATCAAATTAAGAAAGTGGCTGGAGGAGCAGTCTTTCTACTCCGTTGATGAATATTTTAATTATTTTAAGTATCGGTCGCAGCTCACATATTTTTGATCACTTTTATCATAAGTTTTTTAACAATATGAAATTGACATGCATGTGTAGATACGAATATGGAGTTACTTTTATTTTATTATTGTTATATTGACATAATTAAGTGACATTCTTCTACTTATTAGCCATAATTATTTAGCCAAATTTTTATTTGTACTTAAACAGATTTTGCATGCCAGGTTCTGGTGAAAAGTGCTTGTCTCTATATATAGTTTAATAACCCTTGTTACCACTTTTCTAGCAAATAAACTTAGATTTGATTTATCGGCGACTGTCGCTGACTATAGGCGATCGTCAGCAGTTTTCGACAATTTGTGACAGATTGACATAGGCGACGACGATCGCCGATAATCGGTGACGGTCGCCGACATGTGTCGTGGGCATACTGTCGCTCGACTGTAGGCCACGAAACTGCTTGACTACTAGTATACCCATATTACCAACGTAAATACTAACCTTTATTACTACGGACGGAGTATGCTTTTCAAGGATTAATGCTCTTTTTTAAAACATCGAAAGTCATCCATCATCAATGGAATTGCAGTTGCGATGAGGCCGCCTTTTGACTGTTTTGTAACTTTTATGCAATAAAGATTTTAACTAACTAACTTCTTTCAAGTATTCAGCTATACTCTTACCTACTTTCGACCCGTGACAAGACGACGGACGGACAGACAACGGAGTCTCACTTTTAGGGTCCCGATGGCACCCTGTGTACAGGACCCTAAAAAGGAATTTGCTGAACAAATAGACAGCACTTTTATCCGACAAAGTCCTTTCTTTAGGGTTCCGTACCAAAAGGGTAAAAACAGGACTTTATTCTTCTTCACTGTCTGTTCGTCCGTCTGTCTGTCACCAGGCTGTAACTCAAGAACCGCGATAGCTAGACAGTTGAAATTTTCACAAATTATGTATTTCTGTTGCCGCTATAACAACAAATACTAAAAACAAAATAAAATAAATATTTAAGGGGGGCTCCCATACAACAAACGCGATTTTTTATAGATAACGGTACGGAACCCTTAGTGCGCAAATCCGATTCGCACTTGGCCGGTTATGATTAAATTTCTTTAGTTATGAAAACTTTTCCGACAGAAACTAATAGCTCTCAGATGACAATGAGTTCACTACATGTCTCTAGCGAGCGCTATCGGGTGAAGGTAGATCGTTAATCTGAAGAGCTCCGGGCTCTGGAACACTCCGGGACACTTCGGGACGCCTGGGACTAGTGGCTCATTAGGACAGCTATAAACTACCAGGACGTAGCAAAATGATACTTTCTCATGTACGAAAATGTTCCAAATCCTGCCTACACATTGTATATATTTTACAAAATCGAGGAAAAATCTAAAAATAATATAAAAAATACTGCAATTGCAATTTTTTCAGTACTTTAATTGCAACGTAATTATAAGAGCAATATTTTATTTTAACAGGCAACAATACATCCGTTCCGAAACTTAGTTCGAAGTACTTCGAAGTTTCGGTTAACTGTCAGTCCAATGAAATTTAATAAATAACATACGAGTTAATTGACAACAAAATAATGTTTAAAAAACCATGATTTCGTTTTTATGCAATAAAATAAACTTCATTACAAAAAAAAATAGTGCATTTTATTTATCTGTTTTTTTGTTGTATGCTCCCGGTATTTGCTAATTTGCTTGTCAAAATGTAACATACTTAAAATACTTTTTTTAATAATGTATTGTAATGTAATGTAAATTACACATGTACAATGCCCAGGTCGGGGTCTCATGCATTCGTGAAACGTCTCCTTTTATACAGAAAATGTTTTATTCTTAGCAAATTTTTTAAAGTATTTTTCGTTTGAAAAGTCAATGGAATTTTAACACAAATAATGAACGAATTTAAAAATGCCAACTCCTAAAATTCGTTCTAATGAGACTCGTCAGCTCTTTATTCCCCTTTTTGGCACTAATTTTACGTCTAACTCTTTTTCTCTTCATGCTTGAATGAAATGCTTTACCCGATTACATCAGATTTTTTTTTACCAAATTTGTTTTTTTTTTTTAAAGTTCACGACTCCCTTTCTTCGTAAAGTTATTATTATTCAGTTCTTCTGTTCTTAGCTATTTATAAGTTAGTATATCTATAAGTATATTGTATAGGTTTATATATATGTGTATTGTAAAAGTAGATATTAATTCCAAAATTTATATTAAATAGCTATATAATGTCAGAAAGAATTATGTATTGCTTTTTGTGCCTCATTTGTTAAAACTTGTTTTTATTGCAAATCTATACATATAATAAAACAGTAAAAAAAGTGGGTCTGTACATTAAATATATTTCCAAAAAAAATATTGGGGGCGATGGAGACATAGTAATAGAGTAAGAATTTTAAAAAAAATGTCTGTCTGTTTGTCTGTTTGTACACGCTAATCTCCGGAAATACTGGACGGATTCTAATGAAACTTTTTTTGTTATATAGCTATTAAGCCTGGGCAACATATAGGGTATAAACGATATTGGAAAATAGAACGCCTGATGCAGAACTATAATGGTCCAGCTAAACTATAAGAGATATAAAAATGCCGCCTTAGTAAAAGTTGTTCAGCCTGATGAGCATTTTCCAAAGACATAAAGTCCACGCGAACGAAGTCACGGGCTTCAGCTAGTATTATAATAAACAATGCGGTAGAATAGGAAATAGATTTTTTCATTATATCACATTAGTTGTAAAAACCGTAGGTACTTTAAATTAGTTATAGAATAGAATACAAGATAAACAAACGGACTAAACTAACGCAACTGCATTGAACTAGCGAGCGTCGTTCTTACACGGTTGAGTTCTTGAAAAGGCTAGCGTTGTCATAAGTTGCAATTTATTGGCATAATAATAATTCTGCAAACCATTTGATTAATCAAACATTAAGTTTATTTATGTATCTACTGCATGAAGAGAACCTAGTCAGCATATTGCTAATTGCTTAATAGCCGACCTAGTAAATCTAATTGCATTTTGTTTTTGTTTAATTATGTCATGTCGAGTTTTTCAATGTTTATGTTATTATTGTTATAAAACTTATTTTTTAGAGTCGATCTACTAACTTAAGGTTTGTAACATGGGAAAAGTATCAAGCGGAATCCTATTTATATTTTTTATCTTCTGTTTGTTTTTTTTCAATATTAAGGAAGGATCTTCTTCTTTAGAATGACACCTTAATTCAAAGACAATGATTTCAACAGCAATTGGAACCGATAAATCTAAATCTATTTCTGTCGTAAGCTCCTCTGATATAATCACACAATTTCTGTATCAAAACTTCAGGAGATTACATGTACTTACCGTTTCACTTACTTCAATTGTTTTATATAATCCCTTCTCCAAGCAAAACGAAAGGAAATTGGAAATTTTGATTGGGCTCCAATAATATTGTTGCCATTCTGTCACTGTTGATCGTAGCTTTCTCAAAACAAAGCTTTGGTTCCATTTTGGTTTCTTAAAAATGTTTTCTATAAAACGTTTTCTCGTTTGTAATCTTTTTATAAGGAAAGTGATTTCTGCGGGTCTTTCCAATTTATTTTTCTTTTCTGAATCATTTCGACAGGGGTATTTCGATTAACTAGATTTGAAAGAAGTTACCATTAATTAAATGGTACATTTGCTTGTTTGTTATAATAATAATCTTTATTGTACCAACAAATACATATAAAGACAACATACGAAAGAGCAAATACACAAGGGCGGACTTATCCCATGTACATTTCTTTGTTTGCTAAAACTTTTTATGTTCTTCTTTAAACATATAAACCTTCCCCAAATATTTTCTCTCTTTTTACCTCAGTTTTAGACTACGCAACTAAAACCAGATCTCATTCAATGTCAAGTTACATTATAAACATTGCTTGTTTGACAATCAAAATTATTATTAAATCATAGGCAATATATTATGTATGTATATAATAATTTCACTGTCAAGAAATTAGATCAGTGAAGTTTCACTTATCTCGACCAACATCTGAATTAGTTTAATATTTTGATTTTAATTTAGTATGCCTTGTCATTTATTAATATTTCAAATAAAGACCATTCGTATGAAAAAAAATATTTTCAATGTAAATGACCAGTTTTTCATTGCATCCATTACTTTACATACAGATTTTGCTTTATTCGACAATCGATCGACTGATAAAAAAATAATGGTTGCTAGTAGCAAAAAATTTTGCTACACGTTTCAAAAATCGAGTGACTACTAAACTCAAGGCTACTAATAGTTAAAATCTGTCTTATTATAAAACGCAGACTATCTTTGTCACTAGGTTTAAACCATTATCCGACCAAATCAAGTTGACATCTAGTATAATACGTCATTGTCTCATGTGAAAATGTCAACTTGATTTGGTCGGATAATGGTTTAAACCTAGTAACAAAGATAGTCTGCGTTTTATAATAATACGGTATGAGTTTTAATGAATAGTTGTAGTTTGGGACTTACAAATACATGGTTCTGCTAATTAGAACAAAAGTTTGGTATCTACTAACTACGCAAGTAGCAAAACTGGTTCAGCTATTTATTTTCCTCAGTGCAAACAAACCCATCTGTCCAAAGTGGCACATATGTAACCTGCCTTTATTGGGAAAGGTGAGGCACGTTTGGTAATGTAAAGAAAAAGTTACAATATTTTTTCTTTTTCCTCACGTCTTTGAACAACTTTTCTCCTACAAATATACGACTTATCTGATATTCACACAATAACACAGAACTAAGTATAATCTTCTAAGGTCTCGCGCAATGCGCAATATGCATCTCCGTTCCCCGTTCCCGCCTTTTCGAGGGTGTTGCGCGGGCGAACACACACACATTGCCGTATGCATGAATGTACAGTTTCGTTTGTAGTAGTAGGCATCATGATACTCTGCTTCTATGAAGTACCTGTGGCAATACCATGAGAATCCCCTTAGGTACCCTAGACTTTTCCATACCAACGTAGTCTACGTTTTATTATGAAACCACATGTCATCTGACACGTGTCAACATGTCAGTAAAAATTTGAGATTTTAAAGAAATTGCAGTTATCTAGAGTTATAATTGGTTCCCGTCAGTAATTTCGGAAATGGAAAGAAAATATAAGGATGTAGAAGTTTCCCATACCGATATTCAAAAATGATATAAACACTTCTATTTCAAAATATCAAGTTCATATTTTGACTGTAAAAACCAGTTATATGCCTAGATATTTACAATATCTTAGACTTTAGGTCCGTGGGGACCATCAACTCACAAACTTTTTAAATTTTTTAACAAAAAATTAGTCGAGGTGTCGGGTGACCTAAGGGCTGGCAATTATTTCGCCCAACGAATAAGCATTGCCATCCAACGTGGCAATGCTGCCAGCCTTTTGGGCACTTTACCGCAGGGCAATGATCTGGAAGACGTTTTCTATTTGTAAGGTTTTTCTTTTTTATTATTATTATTTGTTTAGTTTAATTTAGAGTATAATTTAGTTTTTAATTTAATTGTTAATTGAGGAAGATTAAACTGTTATTTAAAAAAAAAATATCTTATAAACTTATAAATTACAAAATTTTGCCGAAATCGAGCATGTCTTTTTGAAATAAAACGTATACTACGTTTGTATGGAAAAGAGTAGTTTGGTCTAGAGTAAGACTCTAAAGTGCTTCAATTCCAAACTTCCTGATTCAAATTTCCAAAATTTGCCAAGTATAATAAGCTAAATATATACACAGAAGGCATGCCGTCGGGATCAAGCAAGTTAGCGGGTTTGTCCTGAATAATAAACGACGTTTAAACTAGGTACCTTTAAACCTGTGTTTAAATTGTGCTCAGCGACATTCTCGCCAACTCGTAATTAGGGTTGCCTCACGGGAATTTCCGATTCTGAAAATACCGGAAAATTATAGGCACTTACTCCTTTACTTTCTGCTTGTGTCAGTTCATGCTCTCATAAAATTAAGCTCTCATTACTGACTTTGCAATAAAGTTTCGATTTTAGTCTATCAAATACAGTTTATTTCGTCCTAAAACAACCAGTCTCCATACAAATACTCAAATGCTGGTCTGGGAGAATACAAAAAACTTAGATTGTGCCAGATCGTAAAAGCCGATCGAGGGAATACGCGAAAATGCGAATCATGTTAACAGGCGTTGCGGCTAGCAACTCATCATTATACTGATTAGGTATTTTTCCATCTTCTTACCCACCATCACGCTCAAAGTGGCTTTTGAGTCTTGCGGCCCTGGCTCTGCCTGCTTAGAGCCGCAAGATACAAAGTGCTGTCTGCCCCAGTTATGGGATAAAGACGTGATACTATGTAAAGTATGTATGTATGTACAACCAGAGTTAGACTGATCGACTGGCGCCCATGCAAGACCTCTTTCAGTGCTCACTTCCGCGGTCTATTAAATCATTACAGGGTTGAAGGGAAGGTCAAACATAAAATTTTGTGTTGTCAGCGAATGAATTTTTACAAAAATATAACTTCCAGACCTTATAAACTTGGATAGAAGTATGAAGTTTTCAAAAGTACATAAATTTCGTGTCGCAATTTTTCCGGAAGTCCACCGGTACGGCGAGGAAGTGTTCATCAAATTCACGTCAAAAACTGTTCAATATCAATGACTGAGCTGAACCGAGATCTTCAGACATTAAATATTTCATTTTTAGAAAAATACCCGGTTAAACTTGTCCTTTCTAACCTGGTTTTGGTTCTGTGTAGTGTCAGCCCTACTCACAATCGTTCACGCCGCATAATTTATAGTTGGTGACTTGTTCTCGTTCCTAACTACCAACTATTTAATTTTGTTATGCTTCAACTTGCTAATAAGCATGCATGTCGCTTCCCAAAGAAAGTTTGAAGGGTTAAAGTAAAAATATAACAAATATAACTGGAGATTAACAAATAAATCATAAAGGAGTCGAGAACCATAAAGGAAGCCACTTTTACAAAGACGAAAAACAAAAACAACGAAACAGGAATCGTAGAAACGATTTTCCCAGGTCTCTATCTATCTGTCAAGATAAAGGACATGAAATCCAGACCTTTTTTAAACCTTACAAATGTTTTGGCTGGAAGCCAGAATTGGAAATGAATTGGATGAGATTTGATTTTATCAAACAATAAGGAACGGGTCAAAAAAAAAATATTTGGTACTGAATAATAGAATAAAACGTCACAAAAAAATGTGACTTGACGTTGATCATATAAATTTTCAACTGACTGATAATCCTAAGCTGTAAATCTGTAATCTGATAAACTGATAATCGAGCGCTATTTGACTCTTAGAAACGAGTTAGTCTCGAATGGCCTTAAATGCAAATAGTCTATATGGAAACTCGTCTAAAACGCAACTCGGAACTCGTTTGAATAGCAACTCGTCTAAGTTGCAAGTAGTCTCAAATGTTATTTCGACTAAATCGCGGCTAGTCCTATGTTATTATGTCTACTGCTGAAAGTGGTCAAAATATCAATTTGTACGAGAAACTATAATGTCATTAGTCTTAATTTCTAACGAATCCCATAGAAAATGTTTGTTTTGAAATAACTAGTATCTGATAGCAGTTGTTGGAAACGTCTTTATTGTGATGTTTGCCAGTAGATAAATTGTTGTAATACAACACACATTTGTAACAATAAAATCATATAAGAGAAATTGTGATATTCATAGTATTAACACTAGAAATAAAAATAAATTAGCCATCACAGCTTTTATTTATTTATTTATTTAAACTTTATTGCACAGTAAAAAAACGTACAAGTGGCGGACCTAATGCCATATGGCATTCTCTCCCGGTCAACCATTGGACCAAGCGGAAAATATGTGTGGCTGGCGTGATAAAGATCGTGGAAAAGTATACTAAATATATTTATCTACATAAGTATGTATACTCAAAAATACATATACATTACAAGAATAAACTATTAAACATAGGTATAATATATATCTATACATAACATACAATATATATAAAAAAGAATATATATAATAGCATAAATACTAATAAAACATAATATCAGGATGACTGGGACTAGGACTGCAGTAGGAACAATTTATGTACTGCTCGTTTGAAAGCCAAACGACTGGGGGCTCTTCTTATACTCTCCGGAAGGGCATTCCATAGCTCGATAGCCTGGACTTGGAAAGACTTACCCATGAATGATGTGCGATGCGGAGCTTTGCGGTTAGAGAAAACAAAAAAATCTTTTGTGGGTCTCGGCTTGCGCCTCTATAATAAAATTCCAGATGATAAAGTAGCATTACCATTATCTAAGTTTAAGACAGCCGTTAAAAATCATTTATTACAAAATGCGTATTATCATGTAAATGACTACTTATCATCATCTGCGAAAAATTCTTGGAAATAGTTGTCTGCAAATTGTAATTGTATAATTTAAATGTATAGCTTAAGTGTAAATCTGTATTGTAATTGTAACATAGCCCATCAGGCTGGGTAGGGACTAATACTGAACTGGGTTTCTTTCGGCGTAATCTTCCCAGCAGTGGTCGTTCCGAAACGCTAGTAGTTTTTAGCTTTTGCACTAAAATAATATTTAAAAAAAATGACCTTCAATAAGAGATAAATTTATCCTACATTGAATAAAAATTTTTGACTTTGACTTTGACTTGACATATCTTACTAAAGTAAATGTAAAGTTTCCATTTCACAGAACTCAATATAAATCAACAGCCTAGTGGTAAAATAAATTGATCTTTCGTTCATCGTTTATGAAGTGAATTGTCGAAAGCACACTCGTTAAAAATAAACGAGTGGACGCGTTCGGAATGTCAAATATCCGGCTTCAATCAAACACTCTGTTGGTGTTCTCGATCGAGATTACTAGAAGAGACAGAGTAGAGTAACGTCACTATAAAAACTGCCTCCGTAGTGTCGCGGTTAGTAGTCGCGGTCGTGTGTTCGATTCCCGGCGGGGGCAACGACTTCGTGTTGTTCTCCTAGTTTGGTTAGGACATTGTAGGCTGATCACCTGATTGTCTGATAAGTAAGATTATCCGTGCTTCGGAGGGCACGTTAAGCCGTCGGTCCCGGTCACTGTCTTTGACATTGGTCGTTACCTAAAACCATGTCAGAGGGCTTTAAGGCGGTTTAAAAACTCTGACACTAGTGTTAGTCACTAACACACACGATAAGAAGACTATAAGAATTACTATAGGAAAGGAACAACTTGAATGAAACAAAAACAGTAATTCTGATTCTTTATTATTATCATCATCATCATCATCATCTGGAATTTTTTGTCTCCACTGCAGGAGCACGACCCTCTCTGTACTACCAGAGCAATACTTGGCCAGAGCAGCGAGAAGACTTGGCCTACACTCCTCTTGCTGGCCAGTCGGGTTGGAGAAGTCTTATTGATGTTTCATAAGCTTTGTTAAGCTTGCATTTCTGAAGTCGCCTTCTACGACATCCACAGGAGGACTTGGAGTGGCCCTATAAATGTAAAATTGATAGATTCTAAATATTAATTTTAAAATTGGTCTTCAATCAAGCATCAGTGAACCGATTATGATGCGGTTTTTCTATCTGAAAGCTGTTGTGATGGAGGTGGTTCTTGGCTACAGTATATGAAGACCTCGCGACAATCCCAGTCTGACGGTGCCTTGGTGTTGATAACCTTTGTCGAATTTAAAATATCACATTCTACATACATACCTATCGAGTTCGATTACGTTGGTCAGCATTTTTCAGGGCACGGACACTTCCAGTATTTGTCCAACCGATTTATCTCTACGGGAACGTGTAAGTCCCGATATTGGTGTTCCGCTGAACGAGAGTATGGTTTCGTTGATGACCTTAGGTATATGTCACAATTTAGAGCTAACAAAGTGCCAAAAACCAAAAGGATGATTTTGAAATTGCCATTAAACTAATTTTAAAGTTTTAAGTTGGTGTCACGGCTAAAGTATACAAAAATTAGTAGTTACGTACTAGGCTGATTAAAGGTTTAGGCGATTGGCCGCTAATTGTTATTCACTCGTATATAACATATTTATTAAGAGTCCCCTTACTCTAGACCAAAATACAACTTTCCATACAAACGTAGTCTACGTTTTATTTCGAATCGGCATGCCCGATTTCGGCAAAATTTTTCAATTTCAAAAATATTGCATTTATCTAGGGTAATAACTGGTTTTCGACAGTAAAATTATGAACTTGAAACAGAATATAGCGTGTTATATCATTTTTGACCATCAGTATGGGAAACTTCTAAATCCTTATATTTTCTTTCCAGTTCATAATTTTACCGTAGAAAACCAGTTATTACCCTAGATAATTGCAATTTCTTTACAATTACCAATTTTTACCGAAATCTGACATGTGGTTTCAAAATTAAACGTAGACTGACTAAGTTTGTGTGGAGAAGTCTAGGGTAAGGCTTAAAGCATCTAGTTTTGCGGTGCACCATCTGAGCACGATAAGTTAGCTCAAACCATTTATAAATCCAAACTCAGCTCTGAGACTTTACACACGTCTGAGAGCTAGCTTGATAACGGTGTAGATTATTTTATTGGGTTATTTATTATATTATGGCGGAAACAACTCAAAATAATATTATAAATAGGCCAGAAGCACAGAACAAAAAACTTGAACGGCTCTCAACCATTTCGCAAGCTCCTCCGAGCTTTATATTATGTACTAGCCGAAGCCAGCGACTTCGTTCGCGTGGACTTTATGTCTCCGGAAAATTCTCATCAGACTGAAAAACTTTTTCTAAGGCGTCATTTTTATATATTTCTTATAGTTTAGCTGCACCATTATGGTTCTGCAGCAATCAGGTGTGCCATTTTGCAAAATCAAGTATACTCTATAAGTTGCTAAGGTATAAAACAAAAGACAGGTTAACAGCTAACAGCTCCGTCCAGTATTTCGGTTTGTTTGTTTGTACAAACAGACAGACGTACAGACAAACTATTACAATTTCTGCATCGCACAAATATTTTTTTTTGGAAATATATTCAATGTACTTACAGTAAATTTTTTTTTAACTATTTTATTATTGTATTGTAGTGAGTAGTTTTTTAATCATTATTTAGTTTTTAAGAAAATTTAATGTGTATATATAATTATTTTTCGTCCTAATAAAAGTTTTGTCGACTTTTATTATATATATAGAGATAAATATAGATTACTTATACTTACCCATTTTATCAAACTGAAAACGTCTAGTTTTACACACTATAAGCTCAAACCCTCAGCTCAAAACCATTCATAAGTCCACATTCAGCTCCGAGACGTTACACGTCTGAGAGCTAGATTGATAATGATAGAGATTGGGAGTTGCTGTGGTGGAATCTTGGATAAAGGAGACATTGTGATAAATTTATATACTTTTTGGATAATTTATTCTTTCTGGACATACTCGTATACATACACGGTGATTTTTTATTGGTTCTGAAGCCGAAGGCCACTTCATAGGCATCGTTAGTAAGACCTAATTAGCAAGTCAAAATAAAAATTTCTGAAACAAAAAATGTGGACTAAAACTCGAAAGCAAAATTGTGAAATCAATTAGTAGTACCGCCGCCTGACACCGCCCGCCGGCCGGCTGAGGTCATCGACATCCACGCAGCTGTTTTGGCCGGCATAACTACGTGGTCTCGATCGAAAATCATTTAGGAGACTTCTTAGGTCTATCCATTTGTCTGTCCGTCTGTCTGTAACAAGGCTGTATCTCATGAACGGTGATAGCTAGACAGTTGAAATTTTCACAGATGATTTATTTCTGTCGCCGCCCGTTAAAACAACAAAGAAGTACTAAAACAATAGAATACATTTTTAAGTAGGGTGGGACATACAACAAACGCAATTTTTTAACGCACGCGAATCCCATTCGTACTTGGCCGGTTATTACATTTAAGTGTTTATTTATTTCTTAGTAAAACGCTTATTCTGTATCTTAATAAATTCTGTAAACGAGGACAATTTAAATTTGAACAGTCTCAACTTATTTCTTATATAAGTACAGTCTTTGGTTGATAGTTTATTTGATTGTAAGCAAATGCTGTGTTTGCTGTTAATTGGTGTTTACATATAGAATTGTATACCTATGCGATTGATTTATATATCCAATAGTGTTATAATATGTAATTACTTATATATAATACCTATGTAAGCGTACCTTTTAAATAAAATAAAAAATACGTTGGTAGGTATGTAATTAACTTGCCTACACTCAGTGCCGGTTTTAACACTACCAGCGACTTGGGCGAGCTTTTTGCGGCGCCTCCTAAACTGCAATACAAACCCATTTGAAAAAAGGCAAAATTGAGACACTGTCATATGACAGTTGACAGCTTTTCTGTTATTTAACTGTCATTATTCTTAAAATAGTGGTCCCATCATGAAGTTTGAGGGTCCCATTTTATCACAATGACAGTCAAGTTGTCAACATTATGTTTTCTTCGCTAAATTGAAGATTACGAGTAAGAAGGCCTATATCAATGAGCAAAGGGATAATATTCATTACAACCCTGGCGCCCCTTAATATCCGGCGCCCTGGGCGGTCGCCCGACCGCGCTCTACCCTAAAACCGCTACTGCCTACACTACAACATAATATACCACTAAAACGCGGAGCTCTAAAAACAATATTTCGAAACAGTCGAAAACGCCGCTTGTTTTTTGCAACCTAAGTAAGTTTAGATTTGTACGCATACTGCGCAACTCAAATAGGGATTATCACAAAAAACAGGGCTACTATCAGAAGTGTTATTTTTGACACGCGGAGTCACTAAGCAAATGTTTCTTTCTATACAAAAATTTGTTTGTTTAGTGACTCAGGGTTTCAAAAATGGCACTATAGATACAGATAAGAAACCTTGCCGCTCCCAAGGGCCGTGTTCGGGAACGTAATGGCTACCTTCAAAGATTGTCCGTATTTATGGGTTTCCGCACCAGTTGTATAGGGTTAGATACGGTTATTTGCACCTTGAGAGGCTAAGGTTTTGTGAGTTTACACTGTTACACTCATAAAGGTTTTGTCATGGTCAAGGGCGGAGAAGGAAGGAGTGTTTAGTACACAAAAATACCATCTGGGTTAGAACGTACCGTTTTTGCTTATAATATTAATTATGGCAACAGGTAGACGATTGAAATTTTTACAGAATATGTAGTTGTTATAAATATTTACAATATTTAAAAAATAAAATAAATATTTGAGGGGGCTCCCATACAACAAAGTGATTTTTTTATAGATGATGGTACGGAACCCTTCGTACGCGAGTCCGACTTGCACTTGGCCAGTTAATTTTCTTTTTTACGAGGAGCGTGCAAGAGACAGTACTTACCTACTGTATCTTATACCTTTAAACGAGCAATTCTTGTATATATATTTATATATTTCTGTGATCTCGAAAACGGCTCTAACGATTTCGCTGAAAATTTGTATAAGGGGGTTTTCGGGGGTAAACAATCGATCTAGATTAGTCTTATGTTTGGGAAAATGTGTATTTTCGATGTTTGAGATGTAACCGAGCGAAGCTCGGTCGCCCAGGTACTGTACTTACTATACTCCATTTGGTTACGTATTTAAATAAATGTAAACAATCTTGATATGTCTTTTTATTGAAATATACACTTTATAAATCAATACTTTTGCAAATTATAAAGTAATTACCTATGTAATTTAATTTATAACATAATTACTTTGTAATTAGCAAAATTATTGATTTATAAAGTGTATATTTCAATAAAAAGACATGTCAAGATTGTTTACATTTATTTAAATACTAAACCAAATGGAGTATACAATAGTAGAGTTTCTTAATGGTGAAACGAAAGCCTTTCTTAGGTATCTTTATAATAAAATCTAGACTAATAAAGATATACCTGGCAAACCCTTGTCGCACGAATACATTGATACAGCGCCATCTTTTGTATTTTTCTTGCACTACGTCGTAACAAAAAGCAAGTGACAAATATTAAAATGTGCTGTTTATCAGCAGACAATCTCTCTGTTTAGTTTACGCTTCATCCGCTTGATGGCGTTGTGCGCCGAAATGCATAAAGAATGGCTGCACGTATTATAGATGGCGCTACATGTCTTTTTGCACAAATAGTAAAAATGTTATTTTAAATTAAAATGAAGATACTTACTTTTATTCCTTTACTGCTCATCTGGGAAAAAATAAAATACTTAGAATAAACCAGCTGCTTCTCTTTCCGCGCAGATAGTAGAAGTCGATCGAGGAAATCAGCGTGCGGCTAGCAACTCATCACTATTTAACCGTTGTCAAAAAAGGAGGAGGTTCTATGTCTGACTGCATTTTTTCACCCTTGCCCTTCATCACGCTAAAAGTGGCCTTGGAGACTTGCTTTCTTGGGTTCTGTCTGTAAAGACAATATAGTATCACAGAGTAATAATATACTACGTACAAATAGTATGTATGTTAGTAAGTATACATAAAATAATTCATATGTATTTATGTAGGTATTAAACATGTAAACCTTCCCGAAGATATGCTTGATACAATTTCAATGAGAAACAACCTAGGAAGTACACCATTTCAAACAAAAAAATTATTTTCTAAATCGGTCCAGTCAAAGCATCTTCGATTTGATAACCTCCTTTTTTGGTAGTCGGTTAAAAACCGCAGTATATGTCTGTCACCAGGCTGTATCTCATGAATCGTGATAGCTAGACATTTGAAACTTTATCAACACTAAAAACGAATATTTAAGTGGGGCTCCCATACAACAAACGTGATTTTGTGGAACCCTTCGTGCAAGTCCAACTTGCACTTGGCTGATTATGTAATTCACACTTTTACCTACAAAAGCTCTTCTTTTCCAGATTTATCGACAGAAAGGTGTGGGTGTCCAAATACACATGGACTGAACTTGCTCCAATAATTTATATATAAGCTGGTGGTTAAAAACACTTTTATATTATATTTTAAAAACTCATTGTTTAAACGAAGAAAGACGTTAATTTTTATTTTGTGATCAATGATAAACACTTCAAGCGATAGCGATTATAAAAAAATCATCATAAAAGTACATAGCTTGTTTAGATATAGCATTTCTTTATTCCTGTGATCTTTTCTTCTTTCTCACCCCACCCCTCGGTCGTGGTCGTGAGGTCTCGGTCTCGGTGCATAATCTACTTTTATTTTTGCTCTTTGTTTGTAAGCCTCTGCTCGCTGGGGTCCGGAATATCCGTTCCGTTTCACGCAGTTAGTATGCCGTACTTTAGGAGGCTCAAAGGAGCCCTCTACTCTTTGTCTATGGTAAAAATGCTCGTCCAATGCTCTTCCTAGAGAGCTTTTGAAGTTATTGCTATCCTTGTCATGCCTCCTATAGCTAGAACGAAATGGCGATACCACTTGTCAAGCGCGGCGCTGCTAAGGTGCTGCTCCATTTCGGGATTATGGTTTACGTACTTTCTAAATGTCAAAATAACTCTTTCGATGCCAAATAAATTAATGTTGTTTTTGTTTGTGATTTAATTAAAAATTAGCTAATGCATCGAAATTGAGTTACGCGCGCGTAAAATATTACGACTTCGGGCCGCGAAAAGTCGTAAACCGTGATACGCAAGTATTTTTTTTGTGGGTCTAAATAACTTCTAATGTCAAATAGTTTTCTCGTATATTTCGCGTTCTTGTGGTTAAATGCAAGTTTTTAGTTTGTTTCTAAAGTTGTTCTATAGTGCTATTTGTTATGTGTTCAGTAAATTCCTTTAATTTTGTGTTTATAGTGAAGTAATGCGTATGTTGTGAAAGTGTTGAGGTTAGTTTTTTGTTCGCGCTATTATGGGGTAGCTACCCCTGAAATTGTCTGCGGTTCGGTGAGTAATAGCGAGTAAGTTTGATATCGAAGGACTTTCCATAGTTATTTCATAACATTTCTGAATTTTAATCAACAAAAACACATTTGTTTGTTTTGGTAATGCAATTTGTCAAGACCCATAACAGACGGATATCTTGTGAAATGCATGCAAAAATAGACAGTTTCGTGCTGTAGGATCGTCCATTTTACTAAATTGAAGAGGTCTCGTTCTATAAATACCTCAAAACTTAAAGATTACTTTATCCTAAACTACAACAAATGATAACCATTCACTAACAACAAACCCCTTGTTAAAGTTGTTTGTGGCAAGATTGATGAATGAATTTGTGAAAGACAAGTAGCTATTATGTCTTATCAATTGTATCACAACATTCTACAGTTTGGGTTCGAATCCCATGGTACTAACTTATTAAAATTGATAGAAGATTTAAAAAATCAAGAAGATTCAATACTCTCATATGCCGATCCAAACTTTGGGTTCGATTCCCGAGTGCAAGTCTTATGTTTAAGCACAGGTATGCCGCATAGAAGCAGAGTATCATTTATGCGTACGACTACTACAAACAATACATACATCCATGCACATGTCAATGTGTGAGTTTCGCCACCTAACAAACTTGAAAATGCAAGAATGAGGGATGGCTGTGGCAACTGGGAAACATATTGTAACGTTACTATACTTAGGTATATAAATTCTGTTGTTTTAGTCTGCAGGTTTTTTTTACCAGAATACTCTCAAATGCCTCTCCAGACTTTGGGTTCGATTCCCAAGTGTAAGTCTATGTTTTATCTGTAGTTTTGTTTACTAGCATACTACTACAGATACATCAGTACTGTATATTTAGGTTTGAGCAGATCGAAGTTATATGTCATCATTCACGACATCTGGTATTTTCAATTAAATGAAGAAGAAGAATGCAAGGAGATTACTTGATAAAGTTGCCGATCTAGTAATGAAGAAGTTTCTTAAAACTATGTAAGTATGTATGTATGTAAGTCACACGCAAGACGGGACCGGCAAATTCGGACCTAATCGTGGAAAATTGGTCCTCGAGGGAAGTATGTGACTGTATGAACAATTTGATAACTTATCTGATATTTATGATCCACTATCTTCTAATATTGGGTTCGACCCCCAGCAATAGACTGTTTCAAGCGAAAAATTATTCTGTATCGACACAGGTAAAATTCTTCGCATAAAAATCATTCGTTAAAATTGTTGGGTTCAATTCCCAACAAAGACAATGCAGTATCAATTTGTGACTTTAAAAAGTATTCCTGTATTCTAATAAATATCTCAATTATGTATGTAAGTAAGTATAAGGATGTTATCACAGTTATATTGGGTTCAATTCCCAGTAATTGATGTATTTTCCCGCTCACCACACATATTCCCACTCATTTTGATTAGTTACTTGTTTGATTGAAATTGGCTTTTATGTGTTCAACAATAATTTAAGTTTATGAAAATAAAACGTAGTGCCTGAGACAAAGATAAAACAAATACGAAAATCCATCTAAATGATAAGGGAGGTATATTTAAGAAGGGGATAACAATAAAAAAAAAAGCCTTTTCCCTAGAATGACAGTAAAACAGAAGTCATAAAAAGAGGTGTTTAGTAATGAAGGGCATTCAATTAAAATTTAAAAAATGCCCTGGTCCCCCCTTAAAAAGATGTTTAAGAATAGGGCATAAAAATTTAAATAAAAAAATGCCTTGTTCTTTTCTTGACAGTAAAACAAGAGTCACATAGTAAAAAGAGGTGTTCAGTAATGGAGGGGGCATAACAATTGAATTAAAAAAATGCCCTGTTCCCCATTATGACAGTAAAACAGAAGTCTCATAACTAGTAAGAAGATGTTTATGAATAAGGCATAACAATTTAAATAAAAAAATGCCTTGTTCCCTTCTCAACTGTAAAACAAGAGTCATATAGTAAAAAGAGGTGTTTAGCTATAGAAGGGCATAACAAATGAATAAAAAAAATGCCCTGTTCCCCACAATAACAATAAAACAGAAGTCTCAAAAGTAGTTAAAAGAGGTTTATGAATAGGGCATAAAAAATTAAATAACATAAATGCCTTGTTCCCTACTGACAGTAAAACAGAAGTCACATAGTAAAAACAGGTGTTTAGTAATGGAGGGGGCATAACATTGAATATAAAAATGCCCTGTTCCCCACAATGACAGTAAAACAGAAGTTTCAAAACTAGTAAAAAGGTGTTTATGAATATGGCATAAACAATTAAATAACATAAATGCCTTGTTCCCTACTGATAAGTAAAACAAAAATCACAGTACGAAGAGGTGTTTAGTAATGGAGGGGGCATAACAATTGAATAAAAAAAATGCCTTGTTCCCCATTATAACAGTACTAAAACAGAAATTATAGTAAAATAAAATGAGGTATTGAAAAATGGAGGCATACCAATTAAAATAAAAAACGCCTTATCATGTCAGTTAAATAAAAGTCAATAAAAATAGGTGTTAAAGAATGGGGGGGCATAACAATTGAATATAAAAAGTGCCTTGTTCCCCATTATGACAGCAGTAAAATAGAAGTCACAAACTTAGTAAAATAAAATGAGGTATTGAGGAATAGAGGGCATAACAATTAAAATAAAATAAAATGCCTTGTTCCACACATTTTGTAAAAATAGGTGACTAAGAATGGGGCGGGCATAAAAATTGAAATTAAAAAAAAAAATGCCTTGTTCCCCTTTATGACAGAAAAACAGAAATCACATAGTGAAAAGATTTTTTGCGTGTTTGCATAATAAATAAATAAATATACATAGGGACAAATGACACTGGTTAAACTAGCCCCAAAGTAAGTTCGAGACTTGTGTTATGGGATACGAACATGCAAGTCATGTATGCACTATGCAGTCCTTTTGTGTGACTTAGTTTTTAAACGGTACTTTGTGACTTGTCAGCGTTGTTCAAAGTTTTTGGACTGTTCATGGCTTGTGTGAGACTTAATTAAATAACTGTTGGCTCTTGACTGATAATCTATGTTATATGGTGTGACCATTATTTGTACAAAACAAGGTCCAGGCTCACCTCTTAGAAGGAAATTAAATTTTTTATGACATATTGCAGACCACTGCAAAATAAATTTGAATGACAAAGATAGACAATGAAGATGATTTCACAAGCAAAGTTTGTGACAATTACTGCAGTCTGTATCAATAACTGATAAATAAACAGTCATTCACACCAAAAAAATATGACTATTCGGTTATTTCTGCTAGTTTTTTTTTTATAATGATTTCTCCTATTGTCCAGCCATTTTCATCAAAGAGGTATTTTTCATATTCTGAATGAGTGTGTAGAAACATAATTCACTTTCCATTGTTAGTGTTGGGTTCGACTCCCATAGCTTTAAATCGATTTTGATATACTCATAGAGATTCTTTATTTATTAAACTGACATTAGTATATATTGAGATACATTTAGAAGATGGGTTCGACTCCCACAAAGTTTTAGATTTGTGAAAAGTTTTATACTATAGTTAGCGTCTTGATTATATTGCCATCAATGGGTTCCACCACCATTTAAGTTCTGATATTAGATACTTAGTATGTTATGAAATGAAAAAAAAATATTGGGTTCGATCCCCAATAACTTAATTGTTATTTGAGCATGCAAGGGTGTGATCAACAATACAAGGATATATTTTGTCAACTTATGAAAATTATATTTAAGGATGGTGAGGATGGAGATAATAAGGATGATATTTAAGTTGGTTTTGTCTTATGGGTTCGAACCCCATTTTGACCTGGTTTTGAGTTATTTGACAAAGATTATTCTACGTTTTAGTTTAAGAATACCTAGTGTAGTTAATAATAAGTAATATATAGTCCTATGAGCTGTATGTCTGAAAGCATTGGATGCAAAATACAGATTAGAGAGAAGTCTATCTCCAAACCAATAGTTATCTGGGGGCTTATTGGTTGTAGGTAACTATTTAACGAAAAAAGCTGATGAGTGAAGAAGCATGTGTTTAAGCAATACTGTTGCGAATGTTATCATTTGTAATAATAATACACTTATTAGCTAAAGCATGAAACGTCTATTTTTTATTTACTGAGATATCAGTCAGGTCACATTTGGAAGTCCTTCAAAATATAGTTACTTTGAATTCAATATAAACTATGGTGCCATATCTTACTTTTATATTTAAAAAAATTGATCGAGATTTCGTATAAAAATTATATTGTTTTTTTTTTATTTGTATAACATTGTATACTTTGATTTAAAATAAAGATAAAGAAAAAGAAAATAAATAAAGAAAAAAAAAACAAAAGACGCCAAATAAAGAGCTGCGGGATGTTCTGTCTAATTATTTACCTTGTTCCCTTTCCTTATTCCTTCCCAGATTTATATAATTTTTATTGCATGTATTCTTACTATGAAAAAATATTAATAAAAATAGTAAGAAAACATGCATGTATTGTAGTTAAGTAGTTATTTTTTTATTTTTTCATGTTTTCTTATGGTAACAATGTTTTAACGAAATACTTTTAAGGAAACATGCCCATATTTTTAAAAATAAAGTTTTGGGTGGTGGGTTTGTGTTTTATTTATTTCACCCAAGGTATTTTGGTATAATTTGTGGTTTTACTCTCAGTGCCAGCGCAGTTCATACCGGGGCGGACGGGCGCGGGTCTACTTTTACTCAACGGGTTCACATTCTACATGAAGAACCACCAGGCTCGAGGCAAGAAGCAGTGGTATTGCTCATCCAGGGATGTCCACGGGTGCCGCGCTGACGTCATCACCTACAGGGGCTCCGACGGACGGGACTACATCTCCATTTTTAGAGGGCGCCACATACATCTCCCACCGAAACTCAGAAAGTGCCACGATGGCAGATATATACGTGAAAAAGACCTTTTCAACAAACTAACGTACAGCCCTACTACGTTACAGTGACGATAATTTTTTATTGTATAGTTTATACACGTGTATAGTATAGCAATGTATAGTAAGTTTCTATTTTTGTTCTGAAATCATGTGATGTACTTATTTTTTTTTATATAATGTCTCTTCTAACGCATGTTTCTACTGTAGGGACCTGCTAGTTCGTAGACGTATGGATTTTGTGAAAAGTTTTAGAGAATACAGTATTCTGGTAACACTGTTTCTTTAATTTTTATTTGTTTACATTTCGTTATATCAACATAAATAGCCTATTTTCGGCAGCTATCGAGACAACAAAATGAATGAATAGTCTACTCAGTTATACTTCTTTTCATGGCATTTTGTTAACAAAAGTTGATCTTAGCCGGTGACATTGGAAGTTTTCTTTATGTATATATGATCCAGTGACGTCAAAAGGCTGTTTAAATTCTCAATATAATTTTTATAGAAAATGTATTCATACCTTTTTGTTTCTTTTTAATTATATTTATCTTCAGTCTTTCTTTACAGCATTCACTAGGGACGATATGCGGTAAAACTATATCCGACTTTTATAAAATCAATGACAAAATGTTAAAAACCTACTAAAGTTTGTGCCTACGTGGTTTAAATCATTTAGTACCTATCTACCCAAAACAAATGTGCATCAGCAAATCACTTTATCGTCCATAAATGTCCATATGTTATGGATACTGGTTTAACACTTTCAGCGCCAAGTGTATCAAGCGTCAAGTGTGTTTTAATACACATTGATTGTTTAACTATTGTGTCTGGAATACCGGCGAGCGGCCAAACTCAAAAAAAGCCTCATCATCATCAGGTATTTTTGTCTCCACAGCAGGAGCACGACCCTCAAAAAACCCTGCATGTTATAAAAGTATGAGTTACTAACTTGGCCAGTAACTCTGGAAAGACGTTGCAAAAGAAGGTGACAAACACAAATGTGGAGGTTAACTGCCTACCAATTTTGCATGGCTGTATAAATAAAGATAGGTTTTAAACAAGGTTATGCTTTCAGGTATATACTACCTCCCATCGCACCGTACCGGCAGCATGGTGCTAATATTCAAAGACAACAAGTACTGGATCAACAATAGGTACCAGAACACCATAAACTGGACGTGCAGGGATCGCAAGCGCCTCGGCTGCACCAGCTGTGTGCAGACCACGGTGGAAGGGCGCTACATCAAGCACAAGGGCTTCCATAACCATGAGGATAACTACACCAAGTATAATTTCAATGATTAAAGTGTATGCTCATCATAAAGCAACATCTGTCAGCACGGATGACGGAATAGCACCGGCCATGCTGAAGCGTTCCGTCGCTCTCGCTCGCTCTAGCAAATTACGGTTCTGAGCGACAGAAGAGGATAGCAGCATGCGAAAGATCCGAGTCGTGCTGACAGAATTTACTACTATTAATTGCATAAAAACGTCTGTTCTCTTTGAATTTGTAGTAATACGCAATATATGAATGGTTTAGAAGGGCAAATTTTTATGAATTTGAGGGTACTTTTTTTTACTAGGGCCAGAATTAGGGACCGCAGCTCAATTCGTGCACAATGTCGTTGAGTACAGTACAGTACAGTACAGCCTATCCTATATTAAGACTAGAATTTATCGAGCTTCGGCATTATTTACGCATAATTTTCTCTTGTTTACTAAGGTTGACTGGGACAAAATGCTCATTACATTATTAAGTCCGCCATTTGTTAAAAGTATATTTGCACTTTGGAACAATGAACTTTGATAAAATAAGAAAAATTATGAACTTATCTAAATATAATTTAATTAAGTGTTATTTTCAGTGGAAATGTAAACTTTAATTGAATTTATAATGCTTCTGGCAGATTCTATTCTTATTTTTAGGAAATTTTGTAAATGGTAATGCGTATGTATGTATACCTATAACTTGTGTACACAGGAATGTACTTAAAAATATAATTAAACTAACGCATAAAGTCCCGTTTACTTCTATGCTACTCTGGGAGAAAAAAAAACTTATAATGTACTAGCTGTTTCTCTTCCCGTGCAGAACTTAAAAGCCGATCAAGGGAATGGGCAATATTTGAACCATGTTAAATAGGTGATGCGGCTAGCAACCCATCACTATTTTGATTCCTTTTTTCATCTTAACGCCCATCATCACGTTAAGCGAGGCCTTCGGGGCCTACGGCCCTGGGCTCTATCTATCCTGTTAGGGTTAAAGACGTAAAAATGTTTCTATATAAAGTCCCATTTCTAAAAAAAGTTGATAGATACATGTTCACCTAAGTATGTATTTATTTTCTTTTTTTGTTCACAACCTAAGCTGGTTTGTCTAAAAAGGCTTGGTAGATGCGACAAGAAAATTTTACATTCCCTTTTAGAAAGCTGGCCCATCCATATTTGTGTTATGCTTAGCGAATAGATACCAACCATGGATCCTGGCAGGTTTTATTGTTTATTAGAAAAGTTTTAGTTTAACAATTTAGTCTTTTGTATTTATTAGGGATTAAAAAACTGTGCTGTGCGTATTAACTTCTTTCAGAAAAATCAATGTTTTATTTTTGAGTTTTAAGAAATTTTTAACATGAAATTTATTTTAATATTGAAAAGAGCTGTGAATGTACTAAAAATGGGCTATTTATTAGGTACCTATGTATATTTTCATATTTTTGTTGTCATGGCGGCTTTAGAATATATTCATAGTAACGCCACCTAGTGGCAATGTATTGTAACACTTAAGTTTAGTTTGATGTAATGTTAACCTAATTTGCCGATAGATGGCAGTAGCAGATACGTTGGACAAGTTTAGATAAAATGAGAACTCGTGTAAAAGACAAGGTCACGCCGCACTGACTTGAATTTATTTCTTAGTAGTAGTTGTTCGCAGAAAAATCTGATAGACTGTGTATATTATCAGCAATAAGTTTTGTGCAAAAGTCACAAAAAATCATTCCTAGTGTTGCCAATATATTATTATGAAGAAGTGTACTTACGGAACTCAAGTACTTATTATATCTAAGTCTTTTATACAACACGGATTAACTTTTTTACGTACGAAGTTTAAACTATTATCCACCCAAATCAAGTTGACATGTGCAGATGAGATAGTCTCATTTGAATAGATGTCATCTTGTTTAGGGTGTATAATAATGGTTCAAACCTAGTAAGTAGGTTCGAATTAGAACGTGTTTAAATAAAAAGTAAAGGTTAACAACGAATTTAGTGAATCTAAAATGATGGCGCCACCAAACTTTTTTAATCCATTCTAACTAGGTACGTTGTTTGTTTTCAAAGCGGTGTATCATGTTAGATAACTTAATTTTAAAAAAAATGAGTAATTCAGTAATTCGTCCCATGTACCTACGGCCCATTTAGGACGAAACGCAGAAAATCAAAATAAATTAAAACTTCATTCTGCAATTCCCCATGCGACCCATGTTTAAAAATGTAACAATTCTAACGAAATTTACATTTATCTTAATTCTTGTCTCACTGACTGTACCAAGCGTTAATAATAATAAGGTTTAAATTTCCATACAAAAAAAGAATGGGACGAATTGCAGAATGAAATTTTGATTAATTTTGATTTTCAGCGTTTCGTCCCAAATGGGCCGTAGGTACATGGGACGAATTACTGAATTACTCAAAAAAATCGCGATATGGCGAATTGGTGACGTCTACTAGCTTAGTTGTCAACTTTTAAGCGCTGTACACATTGAAAAGACGTAAGACGCGGACGGGGCGCAGACATATGTCTCTTCCTCGACAGCAAGCGACGGTTTCATACAAAATGTATACGCCCCGTCAGCTTCTTACGTCTTCTCTGTGTGTCCAGCGCATAAGTACCTACATCTACTTACATATTTTAGCGTTATATTTATTCGGTTCTACTGTTACTATATTTAGTTTTACTCTATGTCTGTACTAGTCAATGTTTCCTAGCATTTGTCATATTATTACTTAAAAAAGTGCCAAACAAAAAATATCGTAATTTATCAAATACTTAAAATAGAAAATGTAGTAAATCCGTAGCTTTTATAAAAATCTATTGTAGTCCTTACGTTGACTTATTTCTTGGAGAATATAATAATAATATAAACTTCTTACTGAGATTTATTTGTATTTTTTTATATTTGACGACCTCTGTGGCGTAGTGGTAACCATGCTATTCCGCCGTCCAGAAGTTTCATGTTCGATCCCTGGTCAGGGCAAGTTAGAAAATAGCCTTTTTCAAATTGTGCTGGTTCTTGGATGTTTATTTATATGTATGTATTTCGTATATAATATAGTATCGTTGAGTTAGTATCCCATAACAAAACAAATGGAAAGCACTCCACCGACAAGAGCCCAGCTCTTAAATATAAGAAGAACAAAACATACTTTTAGTCTTGGACTTACTTTATGGCTTACTCAAAAATGTGTTATTTGTCCCTATATATTTATTTATTAGTTAAA
Source organism: Acrobasis consociella (assembly GCA_963555685.1). Lineage (NCBI taxonomy): Eukaryota > Metazoa > Arthropoda > Insecta > Lepidoptera > Pyralidae > Acrobasis > Acrobasis consociella. The sequence continues at coordinate 3,385,598 of OY743116.1, forward strand.
CCTAAAATATTTAAAAAAAAATCTACTAAGTTAAGATTTACAATTTGTATTTTTTTACTGTTTGATTTTTCTGTGGTTAATTAGTACGTAATCACAGAAACAAATTATTAGGTAAGTATCTAATCATAAGTAAGTACTTTTGGAACAAATTCCATATAACGGACCCAAAAGTACATTTGGTTGTGCAAAAGTTGTCCTCATCAATGGATATCTGTCTCATGACTCATCTAAATAGATCTAGGATGGCATTTATATATCATTGAAGTATCGTGCGCTTATTAACCTGTTGTCTGTGCAAAACACCAGAAATAGAAAAACAAAGCATGTCGACCGGATTCCGGTCTCCTTTAGCTCGTAAAAGTCTTAAGGCTGCTTCTTTAAACATCTTCATGATATTGACCGGATAAAAACGACAGCCTTCGTGAGATTTTATGGCATATAGTTTAGACCGGATCTGCTTTCGGGTTAGCTTCATTCTCGTGGAGAATGCTCATCGATTCTACGTTGTTACTATCCGGTAACTTGTCCCCGACACCGTTTGAAGGAAGCCTTACATAGGAAATTGATATCAGTGACCGCAAAACTATAATTGGGTACTTTCCTAAGTCAAAAATAAATTATTTTGTACTAATAAAAAAATAAAGCGTCGCAAAATAATGTCACTTGTCTTTGAACATATCCATTTTAACGTTATTTTAAATTTATTATTGTAGAAAAACTGATAAAAAGAGCGCTATTTGACTCCAAAAATCTATGACGTCATCTGCCTGTATTTCATACAAAATCCCATAGAAACTGTTTGTTTTGACGTTTAGAAAAAAGTTGCTGATTTGACTTGTTGGAAAATAGCGTATTGTGGTTGCATTGTAAAACGCTGTCTTGCCTAATAATATTTAGACTGTAATCATAATCATTATGTATGCTATCTTATAATACGCTTATACGATTTAAAATTTTATGTGATTCGAATTACTCTGTGTGATTCCGTCACCAGTTTGTTCATGCTAATTATTGCCGGCCGGCGCCCAATCTCTACTGTTAGTTAGTCCCAGTTCTAATAGTTTGCAAGAACTACTTGGTGGCAGAATCGCATAAAGTAATTTGACTCACATATTATGTAACTTTGACTTCCGCAAAGTAACACCAGTATCTATTGACTATATACGATTTAAACCATATTTTATTTAATACCTTTGTAATACGGTATCTGGGGTCAGATGTTCACCATTGCTAGTTTACCAACATGATCAGTGGACTACAAAATTGTGAGGCAGGTCGTTCGTTCGAAACAAACCACATATTACTAATAAGTTATGCTCTAGCCATCGACAAACTTATAATAATTTATGACAATCACATTGGGTACTTGAATGATTTCAACAATATGATATTTATTAAGTGGTTTGGGTACATATTCCACAGCATATTTTTAATCACCAATCAAATTTTTAAGTTCTAGTTCAACTTTCGAACCTCTTTAACATAATTTCTCCACTATGTATTATGAAACGTGAAGATATTTATTTTGGCTTAGTTGGATTGGAAAATAAATAAAATAGACATTACGATACAACCGAACTTCCTTTTGATTCTTACAGTGAAGTTCATACACAACGACAAAGGCCAAGAAATGCTAATGATCAACGACTACACGTACCATCAACACCGTCAAACAGCCCAAGGTCCAAGGTTCCGGTGCACCCAGATGAACTCCAGAAAATGCAATGCTTACGTCATTCTAAAAGAGTCTGGAGAAATCCACAAACTTTGTGAGAACCATAACCATCCACAGCCGAAATTCCATATACATAAGAGCGGATATTATGTCAGATTGTGATTTATTTTTATTATCAGGTGAATTGAGATCAAACTTTCTATTTTTATTTTTTCTATTTATATCTAAGTGCTCTTTACATAGAAAGCTAAATGTCTAAATCTGACATTAAATTCTGAATTTGTCGATTACATTATTTTTGTTTTATTATTTTATAAATTTATAGAGTCTAGTAGTTAAATAAAAAATTAATACTTTGATTTTCATAAAATTGATAAACTGTCATTATCCGTTTGATCCTTACAGTGATGTTCATACGAAACGAAAGTAACAAGAAACTGCTGATGGTGAACAACTTTACGTTCACAGAACACATTCCGACGACCAATGGTCTTCGATACAGATGCACCCAGGCAGGCTCCAAGAGATGCAAATCTTATCTAATAATAAACCCCTCTGGAAATATCCATAAAATTTGTGAGGACCATTGTCATCCGCCTCCGATTTACCATAAACATAGGCACGGGTATTACGTTAGATTGTGATTTAAAGTTACTGTCGTTAGTATGTATAAAAAATCCGAAAATCTTTTGGACTTTATCAAATATCTTAAAAATATGGCCGGAGACAGAGAATTGAGACGCAAAGTTCATTATCGAGACAGGCGGGAATGTGTAAACCTAAGAAATAAACATGTTTAATAAATCGAACTTACTATTAATTAAGATTAGTCCTTCTTAGTCCTTAGGCTTATGACGCGATTTCGTTTTCGATTTCCGCATCCATCCATGAGACAAGAAACTGTTTCAACCGTACCATGCTTTAATGATAAAGTGTAACTTTCGAATGAATTTGCAGTGAAGTTTATACGCAATGAAAAGAACAAGCCCTTATTAATGGTAAACAACTTTACGTACCGCGAACACCGCCCGACGATCAATGGCATTCGATATCGGTGCAGTGAAGAAAGCTCGAAGAAATGCAACGCCCACGTTATATTGCACGAATCTGGACGAATCTATAAACTGTGCGATAACCACAATCATCCACAGCCGAAATACCTCGTATTGAAAAGTGGACTTTATGTTAAATTGTGATCTTAATCTTGAAAGGCCTTATATAATTATCTAGTATAGCATTTATTACAGCTTAATGCGATATCCGTGATAGCAGATTTCCAAAATTTTATCGAGTGAAGTGTTCGACTCGTCGTTGATGTACACACGAAATGATAAATATAAGCGATTCAATTCTGTGGATGTTGGTACGTAAATCGAATTTTTAATTTCGACATGTCTTCACTTTTACACAGCGTTATTAACAACATGGGAATAAAGTAAGATTTCTTCTGGTCTTATTCTCTTTTAGTGCGTAATGTCCTTTCTGTGCTTACACCTAACTGATTTACAGTGCAGGTTAGATCCTCAAAGAAACAAAACCTTATATTTTAATCATCTACTACCAAATATGTAGTAGGTTTATTTTGATTTACCTTGTCAATCTTTTTATTACTTTGCAACCATCATTTTTCGATCTATTAACAGTTAAATTCATAAGAAAAGCTTGTAGTAAATTAATAACTATAACCGTCAATACCCTACTGCAACTCTAAATCTCAAAAAGTAAGCATTTGTCATATTGGACAAGTCTGGAGGAATCAAGAGGCTTGAAGAAAGATGAACAAAAATAGTAAAATGTCCGAAATATCAAATATCGTGGCAGGCATACATTTTACTATGCTTTCATTTTTAGTTTTACCTGTCCCGTGGTTAGTTTATCTGTTCTTCTTCTTCTATCTTGGAGAAAATGCTGCAATGCAATTTGTTACCGCTTCTTCTGCACTAGCGCTTAGAAAACGGTAGTACGAGGGCCACTCCGAAAAGATCGGGAATAGAAAAAAGTACAAAGATAATATAATAATGTTTACTTTTATTGTTTTTCGAAGTATTCTCCGTGACAGTCAATGCACTTTTGCATTCGATCAAACCAATTATTGAAACAGTAATTCCAGTCTGAAGTGGATACAGTCAAAACAGCAGATTTTTAAGCTTCGACCGCCTCTTCTGGGCCGTGAAACCGTTGACCACGTAGCATATCTTTAATTCTTGGTTGGGACTGTAAAATAATCATTGGGGCTCAGGTCAGGGCTAGACGAAGGATGGTCCATCAACTCCACGTTTTCCAGATTTAAAAACGCGCTTATTTTGCGTGCGGTATGTAAGCTCGCATTATTGTGGTGAAGGATTATCCGACGATTCGGATTAATTTTACGAAGTTCTCTTATGACTTCCGGCAAACAAACTGTTGTGTACCAATCATCAGTAACCGTCCTTCGTTCTTGTGAAGGAATCGTAGCCACATGACCAGTTTTCGATACAAACGAAGCGACCATTGTTTTCGACACGCTGCGTGACCGATTGGCTTGACCTCACCCTCGAAGACCCAAACTGCCTATTGACGTATACTTTCGGGCTCATATAAATAAATCCACAATTCATCCCCAAAGACGTTATTGTAAACTGCATTTGAGCTCCCTCTATTGAACCGTTGCAGAGCAGACCGACACCAATTAACACGAGCCGACTTTTGTTCCTCGGTCAAACGGTGGGGCACCCAGCGTGAAACTAACTTCTTGACACCCAGTTCATCATGTAAAATGGTCTGAATGGCTGTCATACCAATGCTGAGAGAAACCCGAATCTGCTCGTATGTCACATGTCTATCTTCTTTTATTAATTGGCGTACAGCATCGATGTTATCTTGTGTTACCGCTGTTTTTGGCCGACCAGTAGAAGGGACTGTGGTAAGAGAGGAACGTCTACGACGATACTCAGAATACCAACGATATATAGTCGTTTTACTAGGTGCTTCAAGTTCATAAATAGAAACAAGCTCGGCGAGACATTGTTCTTAAGATAAACCTCGACGAAAGTTATGAAAAATTATTGCACGAAAATGTTCCCGCGTAAGCTCCATTTTTCTCACCGACTTGTCAAATTCAAATGGTCAATACTCTTTTCTTTTTTACTTTATTTAAAATTAAAAAATGGAATTGTGTTCGAAATAATACCATATTTCAAACACCAAAAAGGTTTTACTCTAATTTATTCCTACGTATTATATTCCCGATCTAAAATAAATTCTAATAAAGATATATTTGAATTTGTCTGTCAGTACTGAAATCTGGCATGTTCAATTTGACCCACTTTGCGGTTTTCGATTGAGCTGAAATTTTGCACGTATACGTATATCGCTTTCCATGTCTCTCTTCCTTCCGCTAAGTTCTTAACCTCTTTATATGTTTTCACTCCACCGACAAGAGCCCAGCTCTTAAATATAAGAAGAAGACGTATATCGCGTGAAAATGCATTATTATCGTGACAAGAATGACGAACTCTAGCAAAAAATTGATGGCGCTACGGATATCAAGTCGTATCGGTAGTTCCGCTACGCATCACTAGAGGCGTCCTTGACAGAAGAGTTTTTTTTAAAATTTGCCTATTAAATAAACTTGTAAGTTTATTTGTTCAAATCGGTGCGACAAAACGAGAATATGATTTATTATATGAAAAATATTTGCTATGTGCTGAAAATCCACCAGTTACCATAAAGGTTTGTTTAAATGAGACAGAAGATATCTTTCTTACGTTTATATTAGAGAATTTATTTGTGGCGCTACATAATATTATAAATTATAAAACTTAGTTCACTTCTGTTGTTTCTCAAGTTAAAAAAATCTGACACTAGAAACCATTACATAGATTGACATAGAATTTACTAAAATAATACAAAGGTAGCTAACCTAAGGCATGCCTACCCATCACCATATAAACATAAATATTTCTCTTCCTTGTACTTCCACTAGATGGCACTTTAGGGTAGTAATTTAAACATTAAAATCTTTTATTCCTATTATTGAAATAAAGGAGTTACTCTAATTAATTAAATATGACTTATATGAAATGCAATAAATATTTTTAAAGCATATTCAACACTTCCTTTGCCACTTTTTTACTAGTCGTTATGCTGCCATCTCTGTGTGCCTACCCGCAACTCCAGTATTGCCTACTTACGAACCCTCCAATAGTTTCTATGCCGTTGGGTATCTGTTACGTTTGCAATTATATTATCTTTGCCATCGTCTATTGAACTAAAATAATTATCATTTTCTGTTTTTAGTTTAGTGTTCGGCAAAGTGTTGTAACATAATATATTTTCTAAAGTATAAGGTCCATGCAGATATTTGGCAAAGCTACAGGCTACGTAGCATCGGCGACTAAGGATTAAGAATTATCTGATCATCCTAGGTCACAGCGACGTATTTTACTAAATAAAATATCAATAACTTTAACTGCAGACTATCTTTGTTAGTTGTTTAAACCATTATCTGTCCAAATCAAGTTGAGACAACAGCATTACTAGATGTCAACTTGAATTGGTCGAATAATGGTTTAAACTTAGTAACAAAGTTAGTGTGCGTTTTATAATAAGACGGATTAAGTTTTTTATTTAATACATAAGAACATATATAACTATATTGTCTAGTCGTCGATGCTAAAGTGCTACGTGAACTAGGTCTGTTCATTTTGATATTAAAATTGTACGGTTTTTTATTACAGTGCAATTTATCACGACATCCCACAATAAGACATTGCTGTTGATGAATTCTTACACCTTCCGGCATCACATCCAGCTGAACAAGGGGACTCGGTACCGGTGCTGCAAGGAGAGGAAGTGCAGTTCCTACATCGTTTTGGATGATAACAACCAAATCATAAGGATGAAAGAAAAGCATGATCATCCACCTATCGAGTATTATATAAAGGGCGGTATTTATCATAAATTGTAATCTTGTGGGTAGTTATGCGAATATTCGAATGCTTATTGTTTGTATCTTGATTTACTATTTGGTATTAAGGCGAAATAGTAGCAGAAGTGGCGCCCTCATTTAAAATAAATTGTTTAAAAGTAAATATGGTGATAATTACAAATTTTACTGCTAACAATTCGTAAAAAGACTTAAATTATTTTATGAATAACCTTTGAAAGTAATTGCATTATTCCATCTAGTTTTAAAACGAGATTCGTCAAAGGCGGACCCTTTTGGCGAAAACTCGTTTTAAAACTAGACGAATTGTCAATAAAACTTTCAAAGGTTATTCATAAAATAATTTTAAAGTCTTTTTACGAATTGTTGACAGTCAATTTTTTTTTATTATCACCATATTTACTTTTAAACAATTTATTTAGAATGAGGGCATTACTTCTGCTGCCATTTCGCCTTGACAGATTTTAGACTTAGGGTTAATTCAGACAGAGAGGAGTGCAGCGGAGTGTCTAAACTGACCCTTACGCGGATACAATTAGGTACTATTGTTTACATCGGGACTTCTTGAAATAATTGTACTTGAAATAAAAAAGATAGAATAATTTACATATTAACAAATCAAAAAACTGAAATACTTGCAACGGGACTAACTGCCATTGATGTTAGTTTGACCAAGATATTTCAACCCTACTACTGTCATGGTGGCTGGTAGACATTAGGGTCGTAGAAATATCTTGGTCATCGTCATCATCAGGTCTTTTTATCTCCACTGCAGGAGCACGACCCTTTCTCTGTACTACCAGAGCCAACATGAAATAAATGAATTATAAATTACTTGGCCAGTGCAGCCAAAGAACTTGGCCTTTTTAGCTGGCCAGACGGGTTGGAGAGGTATCATTGATGTTTATAAGCTTTGTTTAGCTTGTAACAAGCTAAATAACTTGGTCAAATAAAATCAATCGTGGTAAGTCCAGTAAATAGATTTATTCTTATTTATCGTAACATTTTAAGGTAATTATTATTATTATCTAAGTATTTCGATTGTAATATTCACATACTAACATCGACGTAATTCTTAGCGTAGGTAAATGCATGTGTGCTGCTTTAATCTATACTCTTGTATATAGCTAACTTACTCGTGATAAACTCACAATAAAAAATTACAAAATGATTAATGTTTTATTTTCCCTAAGGTAAAGATAATATAATTACTAACGTAACAGATACCCAACGCCATAGAAACTACTGGACCCGTAAGAGGCAATACTGGAGTTGCGGGTAGGCACACAGAGATGGCAGCACACACGACTAGAAAAAAGTGACAAAGGAAATGGTTAATATGTTTTTAAAATAATTATTGCATTTCATATAAGTCATATTTCATTAATTAGAGTAACTCCTTTATTTCAATAATAGGAATAAAAGATTTTAATGTTTTAATTACTACCCTAAAGTGCCATCTAGTGGAAGTACAAGGAAGAGAAATATTTATGTTTATATGGTGTTTGGTAGGCATGTCTTAGGTTAGCTACCTTTGTATTATTTTAGTAAATTCCACATTCTATATCGTCTTGCTTGTGGTATAATTTAAAAGGCCAGTCATCTTTGTTAGTTTTTGAATTAATGACGCAAACACGTAATCTTAGACACTTTTGGAAGAACATTGAAAAATGCCAAAAGAAAAAGTTTTTACAAAAAGCCTGCGTAACCGAGATACTTACTTTTTTTATTAGATTATTTTATATGGTATTGTATGTTATATCGGAAGCAAAATATGTTATTTAGCTGCTCATTGTTCAATTGGTGGATTTTCCTCACTCAGAGCATTTTTTTTAAAAGCCTATTTTTTCATTAACTTTTTTTCTTATTGCACTTTTCATCCTCGTTCCATAAAGGGAACATGACCTTGTTACATTCACTACAATGTTCGTCAAATCCTTATCCAACAAGATTATTTCGAAATCGCTTGACATACAATGTCCTTTTTTAATAAGTACAAATATTTTAAGAGGTGATTCAGTCCTTCATTCCTAACAACTATTCCCAATAAATGTATATCGAAATACGAAAAAAAGTTTTTAATTTTCCATAGTAATGATATCACGTGACTACTTCGATTCCTATGAGAACCAGAACCTAAAAATTATTTATAGATATACATTCATTAGGAAAATTTGTTCAAAATGATGGACTGAACCACCCCTTAAAATATTTGTACTTAATTAAAAAGGACATTGTAAATGCAAGATTTTATTTTTATTTTCCACCGACAAGAGCCCAGCTCTTAAATATAAGAAGAAGATATGCAAGATTAAAATAATACAACGATCGGTAAAACTGGGGTGTTACTCTAAAAGCAGTACGCAAGACGTTACTGCGCAACGTTTCAGTGTCAAGCAAAACAACATTGGGCATTAATGTGTGATGATAGTCTAATTAGTTTGACATAGAAATGGAACGTATCTGACAACTATCGTATTGTTTTATGAAGTAACCCTCCTGACCATGTGACATAGATTCGTCGCAGTTAATTGCAAATAAACAAAACTTTCCGGTTTATGATAAACTAACCCTTTAAACTATTATTAACCCAAATTATGTTGACAATGACAAAAGAGGTGACATATTGCGAGCTAGGTCTTATTTGGCAGATAATAGTTTAAACCAAGTTTTAAAGTTATTCAGATATACTTTTTTCTAAACTAAACGAACAAACATTTTCTATCGGATTTGTATGAAATACAGATAGATGATGTCTTCATAGTTTCTTGGAGTCAAATAGCGCTCTATCTTTAAACCACTTTTCGGCCGGAAAGAATTATTTAATTCAATTGTGTCTGTAATTTATGTGGTTTGGGGATAAATATCGATCTGCGATAATAAATCTAAACTTACATTAAAAATGACAATATTTTAGTAAACAATTACGGCTCAAAATTAACAATCACTATGCTAGGAACATTAACTGAATAAATACAGACAAAGCACACAGATGGAGTAAGCTCTAGTAACTTCGAGACTTATATTATAGGATACTAACTCAACGATACTATATTTTGTAACAAATACATGTTTGTATACGTCGTAGTTTGATTGTATAATCCGTTGTTTAACAATACTTCTAGTTGCTTAGTACTACAGCTCGATTTTCAGCTGTTTTATAAAACCGAGCTGTAATGCCAAACAGCTAAATTTTTTGTTAAAAAGCGGATTATACAATACAACTGCGACGTAAAGATAAATATCCAAGATCCAGGTTAATCTGAAAAAGATCATTTAACATTAGCATCTTGACCTGACCCGAGTATCGTACGCGGGTCCAGTGTGAAAAAGAGGTCGCTAATTAAAAACAATCCCATCATCGGCTTAAAATCGATGTATTTTACAGTGAGCTTCATACAGACCGACAGCAGTCGCGTAATGGCCATCTACAATAACTACTCATATCGAAAACACTGCAAGTTGAAGTCAGGGATGCGTCTCCAATGCTCAAAGAGCTCAAGTGGATGCCGTGCCTATTTGATAATAGATGATAACCAGCGCATTATCAATGGCAATGAGACTCATACGCATGACCCGGTGCAATATGGGCAAACTAAGAGCGGGGTGTATTTTAAAATTGGTTGATTTGGCATATAAATTGACTCGTGTAGCCTGAAATGAGTCATTAACTGTAAAGTTTGTGAATATGATATTTTAAAATATAAGAGGCATGCGAGCATTTCTGTACTTTAGTACAGTTACGTATTCTTTGCTCACATACTTAACTAATCAGCTATTTTTCTTAGAACTTTTGCGCTCGTGTGTGCACAAAAGCGTTGACAGTGACACCCGTTTAATCTGATCTTATATTTTTAAGAAAACCTTAAAATATGTATAAAACTTTTTGTTGTCAAACAGTGAGCTTCATAACCACCGATCAGAACAGGACCGTCGTTCTTTTCAAGCAGTACTCGTTCAGCAAACATAAGGAGAACAAGGCAGGGCAGCGATTTCGATGCACGCAGAACTACCTGGCTTGCAACGCATATCTCACGCTAGACGTGAATAATCGCCTCGTGAAATACAATGATAGTCATAATCACGAGCCTGTCAGATATCATCGCCTTAACAACGGAAAGTATGTTAAAATATAGGCAATATATGTTGATTCTAAAATAATGGTTTGTCTGGTAACGGCTCACACAATTTCAATACGCATGTTTAGTAAAACAAGGAAAACTAGGCAAGACAGCTGTATCGATGCGTCATCTCACTGTAGACGTACAATGATAATCATAATATACATACGAGCCTGTTAGATATCGTCGCTTTAAGAACTGAAAGTATGTTAAAATATAGGCATATTTTTATTTTGATATACGTTTGTAACAGGCCACATAACATCACTTAGTTGGCAACAGGTAATGTATTTGTGAGAAAAGTCGTGCGACGTCTCGCCCATTCTAGACATGTTTCTTGTTTACTTACATTCCCTTTAACCGCCTCTTGCGCCAATTTTATTTCTATTATGTTCTGCAATCTAAAATCAACTTTGTTGCCATTACGGTTAGAAACGTATCACAAAAACTGCTATAATGTCAGGCCTTATCGGTGGATCAGACCCGTAGGATTTTTTTTAAATTCCTCTTTTTTGGTTTCCGACAGCGATGTTCATTACGACTGAATCCGGTCGTACCATAGTTCTCTACAACACCTATTCGTATAGGAAACATCGGGAGATTAAAACTGGAATGCGTTTCCAATGCACCCAGAGTCATAAAGGATGCCACGCCTTCATTAATTTGGATATCAACAATTTGGTAGTAAACTGCAATGAAGAACACAACCATGGCCCTCCAACATATCGCCGACTTAGAAATGGGAACTATATTAAAATATAAAAAGGAAAAATATTCATTCCGTAATGTGCCTGTTTAAAAGCAAATAATTTTAAAAACGAGGTTATTGAAATATCTATCTATGTTAAAAATAGCGAATGATCACAAAGTTTGAAATGAATAACCCTGCACTGTTTATAATGCAGAGCAGAAGCCACATAATTTTGACAGTATAGTTTATATGTCATCTTTATTAGAGAACATAAAGATTTGTGAGTGTAAAAAAATATAAAAATTGATATATTTTTGATAGTGACATCAACGAAATACATAAACATGAGCCAGTCAGATATCTTTTAAAAAAAATCTTGGCCTTAAAGATAGAAAATATATCAGATTTATAATTTCTTTGTTAAAGATCATTATATGTGTCTGTGCGTTTTCCATTTTTGTTTTTAGGCTACTTCAACTTCAAACTAGGTAACTTCAAACAGTGCTTAAGCTGCCCCATAAATAGGGTGCAAACAGACGCCTAGCATACAAATCCCAGAATAATCCGCGTCAAAATCTAAACTGTTTGACACAGAAAATTACCTTGCCATTCAGTTTCCAAAATTTCATTAGGATTGGGTAAATTTTGAACAAGAACACGGTTGAGAACGAAATCTCGGATTTTTGTCGAAGCTGCAGTTACCCTTATCGCAATGTTCTGTTTTTGTTTATAAGTTTATGGATACAATAAAGTATTTTTCGTTGTTTCAAAATTAATTACCTTTTAACTTCCTTCTACTCACGGATTCGAATTCTCAGCGATATAACTATTATCACCTTTAACTACATCTGCGACGACGGAGACATAAACAACAAAAAGTCTGGTATCCTTCTGAGTATTGGTTGGTAGGTATATTTTTTTTATTACGCGCAAGAAATAATATTTATTCTCCTCATCTCCATGCTCACCTGAGTAAGAATTTGGTCGATTCGGTCGGTTCTAAGAACTTCCTCTCTTATCCATATCCTTATTGCACCTTGATGCAAGAACATCTATATTCTTGTCCCTATCAGCTGGTTTCTCCAAATAGGAGAGTGGTTTAACGAGGTTTGCCATGGCGATGCTTGAATAACCGAAGACTACACATGTATCGGCTCAGGTTTGCAAGCGTGGTTTCGCATTTTCGAGGTGGATCATTCTTACGCTCTTATCTGTGAAGGGAGTCTGACCACACATCTGTATTATGGGCGTTGCTTGTGAATTTATTTAAATTCATCACTTATTTTAAATGAATGCTACTATTTATGTTAGGTGCGGATACTTTGGCGACAAACGCTGCTGAAATATCAAGCCCATTACTTAATTAAGCACTGTTGCTTGCTTTTCATAAGTGCCAGTAGCCAGCACAAGTGTCAAATTTATGAAGCGGCTTAATGGCATTTGACATAGCTAGACAACCACACACACCACAAGTGACCACAAGTTCCTCTGTGCTTCGGAAGGCACGTATAAGCCGATGGAGCCGGCTGTCATCATTGTATGGCAGTCGTCAAGCTATTAGGTACTGTAAGTCGCACAAACGTGGCCTAGCATTAGTTTGGTTCAAATGATCTTTCATATACTCTTATGGCTCTGATGGACTTATGGCTCTGAAACGTGGTCCCTTACTATGGGTCTCATAAGAAAGCTCAAGGTCGCTCAACGCGCTATGGAGAGGGCTATGCTCGGTGTTTCCCTACGTGATCGAATCAGAAATGAGGAAATCCGTAGGAGAACAAAAGTCACTGACATAGCCAAGCGGATTAGCTCGTTGAAGTGGCAGTGGGCGGGACACATAGCGCGACGAACCGATGGCCGATGGGGCAAAAAGGTTCTTGTATGGCGACCGCGTACTGGCAAGCGAAGCGTAGGGCACCCACCTACAAGGTGGTCAGATGACCTGACCAGGGTCGCTGGAAAGCGCTGGATGCAGGCCGCTCTTGATCGGTCATTTTGGAAATCTTTGGGAGAGGCCTATGTCCAGCAGTGGACGTTATGCGGCTGAAATGATGATGATGATGATGATGATCTTTCACATATCATAAATTTTAACTTGATTTGGACGTTTTAAATCAGGTCTTTTTGTCGCTACTGCAGGAGAACGAACCTCTGAACTACCGGAGCCGTACTTAGCCAAAGCAGCTGTTTTCAAATTTAAACCGTGTGTACTAACATATGTCTCCATTTCATAATAAGACTGTAAGTTTCAACTAAATTGATTCTTCCGTTACTTCTTGTTTCGGCGCAGTAAGCTTCATCACGACCAACGAAGGTAGAATCATCGCCCTGTACAACGGGTACTCGTACAGGAAACACGTCACGGGCAAGTCAGGGCTGCGGCTCCGATGTACCAAGAATAATGGCGGATGTCTCGCGTCCATTACCTTGAACAACAGCTATCAGGTGGTGAGATCTAATGAGAAGCACACACATGACCCTGTGGAATATCGGCTTCTTAGTAATGGGAAGTATATTAAAATTTACTAACAATGTTAATTAGTAAGATTATAGGTCATATCAGGTACCAACCTAAATCAACTTCTTAGTTGATTCAATGAACAAATCGAGTAACGAAGCGGCTATTTTAACTTATCATCGTATTTATTAAGGCTTGGCAAAAATGGGTCCTACAAAACCGACCGCTTTCCTACTGCTTCAGTGGCCGCCACCACCGTCTCCGTGTGCGGGAATCCTTACAAAATGTATGAAAACTACAGGTCGGTGGCTTGCTGGCCGCGTTTTGTGGTAGCCCGTTTTCGCCGAACCTAAGACTCAATTATTGATAAAGACATACCCAGAATAAATGTGTGAATTTATGTACATTTTTTATTTGTCTCTGCACTGAGACCAGGGCGACCGGGCCTATTACCACTCCCCGTTTAGGTATCAAAAATATACCTACATTATTACTATACGCGTGGCGACCACTCCGAAGTGGTAAATTCAAGACATAAATCGTATGTCTAGAGTAATAAAAATTAAATTGGCTTTCAATGCACTTCTAGGTATCTAAACGAAAAGGTGCCGAGTTCTAACGCGAGCAAAATTAAACTATATCGCTTACGACATTAAGTAGATATTTCTTTGAATTCCTTGACTGAGTAAGACTTCCGTGAGTACTAATACTTATTCTGTGCTGAGACAAAGAATAGACATTAGTAGTATAAGACCGCTTAAGGTCAGCAGGTTTTTGATTATTAGTGTTCAATGTTATGTATCATGTTAATAAATTTGTCTTTTTCGACACAGCCTCCTTCATAGTAACCAGTGGGGGTCGCTCCCTCGTCCTGTACAACAACTATTCATACCGCAAACACTGCAGACTGAAGTCCGGCGTGCGCTTGCAGTGCACCAAGAGTGTCTCTACGAGATGCAACGCGTATCTTATACTGAATGAAGTGGGACGGGTCGTCAAATGCAATGAGTTACATACACATGCACCGACTGAATATAGACGAACTCAAATTGGAACGTATGTTAGGATGACGTAAAAACATAAGTTTATTCCTTACTATGGAGTGCATGGATTATTGTTATGGATCGCGTTTGAGACTACAGAGCTGGCTGGAAACTACGAACACATCGGCATTATTTATTAGTAAGAAAGAAAGGGACTTCCCTATCTGCTAACTATTTATATGTTAACTACAAGTACCGGCACGTAAGTTTAGCACTAAGTGAAATTTAGAAGGAATACTGCGCATGGGTACCTACAGTACTAATTTATGACTTCTGCGCAATTTCGGTCAGCGCTAGAGTTTCGTGCCGCTGCGTGTATATTAAGAAGTAAATAAAAGAACTGTATTTCATAGGACTGATATAATAATAAGAAGGAATATTACAAAGAAAAGTTTTATGTGCCGTAAATGTGTGTGTTTCCTTGCAGGAAATCAATTTGAATTTATTTGAAGTTACTCCCCCGGTATTGCCCATAAGGATTGCGTTTTGTTTTGTTTAATTAGGCGTTTTGTTATCTTTAATAGTTCTATGTATGTTCTTGTCGGTAGAGTATTTGCCACAATTATCCTTCCTCAACCGTCTCGCCTCTTTTTTTTTCTGTCTCGCGTTGCCAGTTGCTGCCTTAGCTGCGTTGTTTCACGGATCGAGTCGGATTTTCTGCCTTTCTTGTCCCTATCTCAGGGTCTTCATTGATCATCATGGATGAAACATCAATGATCAAAAGTATTAAGATGGCGTCAAGACTATTTTAAATACAAAAATTATTTTTAATGTTTTGCAGTATTATAAATTGAAATGTAAATAGTATATAATATATTTATTGTTAAGACTATTTGATTCCAATTTTCATGGAAAATTTAAGAATTAACAACCTATTCTAATTCATTTTCTCTATTGAAAGGCAATAATGACCCCAATTTTTACATTATTTCTGTATTTATTGACGAATATAGGTACGTCTTTTTGGTTCAGAGTTTCGATAAACAAAGTGCGCAAAATACAAAATAAATATTTTCTACCTCAATTGAAAAGTTTGATTTTTGTGTGGGTAATTAAGAAAACTTTATAACGTCATAACATATTTAGTTTCACACAGCTGTACATAAAAATAATTATAAGGTTAGGGATATAGTAACATTACTTATAGTAATACCTGTAAAAAAATGTTATGAGATATTCAGTTACGTAATAAATCATACTTAGCAACTTTTAATAAAGTCGGACATTCACTTTTTTTTTTGTAAATTGCCAAGTAAAAAAAAATAGTAAGTACAGAGTTAAAGTATATGCATTATAGCCTTTTGAAGAATGTATAGATAATTGGTCCCAACGCCTGTGTTAAGGCCTAAATTAAAATTTTGACAGATCTGACCCAAATGCTGAAAACTTGACCATTTTTGATATTATTGTGCATGAAGTAAAACTTTTGAAAAACGTACGTACGTTGCTAGCCTAATTAGACCTGTTTAAACACATCGACACTTTTAATAAGGTAGATTGCTGTTGCAAGTCCTTGCAATCAATAATAGAAATTATATTAACCAATGGTTTTGTACCTATTATGGTATATATATACCTATTGAGTTTGCAATAATTTTAAGAGAGTACCTCCGCTGCCGGCGCCTGCTCCTAAAGATATCACTATTGGGAACCGGCGGTAAGTATACTGCCGGCAACCGAGATTTAAAACACCGGCTGCCGGCGCCAGCACTCAAAATTTGCCGTGGAGTTAGGTTTGTTAGGTTTCCTGTGACCGAAACACGAGCGAACGAATCCAGCTTAGGGCGAAATGAACACAGACAGATGCAAGGCTGAAAAATGTCGCAAATATACTTTAAAATAGTCGCTACGTTGTGAATCTTTGTTGTTGTTTTACGTGTTATACCAGCGCCGGCAGCCAATTCGGCAACCAGCGCCGGCAGCGGAGGCACTCCCTTATTTTAAAGTTTCAGTAATACGAATGGCAATCTAATGAAATTTATCTGGCGGATGTATTGTAGTATTATCATATTTTAGACGACATTATTAACAAAGTAATAGAAACTATACTCAATAGCATGGAGCAGTCTAGTTTGGTCAGTAATTTTAATACAATAAATCTAACAACTATTGTCGGAAGTCACACTCCATATTTTGTAAATAATAGCTTTCTATATTATTAGTAGATATAATTTGTTTTTATAGATATTCATTAGCATTTGTAATGCTAGCAAAAACAAAAATTCATCACTTTTTGCAAAAAAGAAATTCAAGGGGTGATTCATAGATACGGAATTACTAATCTGAATGACGTGAGTTCGCATCCTAGTCGTGTCAAATGTTAGTTGATGCGTGGTGAAATTTTTGACAATCCACAGGAAACCTTAAATTTTCCCGAAATCAAAAGTATCCTATGTGTTAATTGAGGTAATAAGCTATCTACATGCCAAGTTCAGCCGTTTTGGCGTGATAGCAAAACAAACATCCATACAATCTTTCGTATTTCTAATATTATATCAGTGTTATGTTTAATGTTACTTAATTCAAAATGTATGTACTCAACTTATTATTTGGATCTTTATATTTTATTTAAATGTTTGTAACCTTTAAATAAAATTGTGCTATTTGACAAAAATATATTTGCTAGATACTATATATAATATTACTACTACTATAGTTTAAAACAGTACATATGAAAAAGGACGATATGTTCTAGTTTGTATTCGTAGTTTGAAAAATTTGTATGCCCTGAGTACAACACAACATTATTGTTAAATCATTAAGCGGTCTGTTTCCATTTCAGAACGTTCAGCTTTTTACGTCATCAATGAAAGGGGTAGTCGTTTATTGATGCTGAACAATTTTGTCTATTGCAAGCAAAGCCAAAGTAATTCCCGCGTTAGATGGCAGTGCTCGATGGGAACTAGTAATCACTGTTATGCTAACGTGATCATGGAAGGCAATAGCATTACAAGAGCTAAAGAAGATCATACACACCAACCAAGAACATACTATAGAAATGAGGATTGTCTCCATTATTTTCATTACCGAACGGGACGATATCCAAGCCAACAAAAGAAAATGTATCGCGTTGACCCGCATATTTTGGATATCCGTAAAAAAGAATATAGTTGCCCTGACGGTCCTTTGCAATCTACGCCGCAACAGAAAAAGATCGATTACCGACCTGTGATAGCCGGGCCACAAATCTTGGATGTCCGCAGCACTGCCGAGGCTTTTCCGCAAACATCTGAATTTAAGATGAAAAAGAAGCGAGGACGTCCTCCCAAAAGTATAAACAACAATGAAGTATTAAATAAGATACAGACTTCAGACATCCATTCCCAGCCGCTTCTACAGAATAATATGGTTAGGATTAATAAAATTTCAAAGCGTGGGCGTCCACGTATTAGACGAAGTAGTGATTTCGATATCCGTAACGCTAAACAAATTTTATCACAATCATCTAAGCGCGGACGCCCACCGGGTAAGATTCGAAAAAATATCACCTTAAACTCGGATCTACAAACAGATATCTGCCACGAAGCCAAGCGTTTATTGCTATTCAAAAAGGTTTCAAAGCGGGGTCGCCCTCCTGCGAAAATAAAAACATATCAGAGAAGTAATTATATGACGACTGAGAAGCAAATTCAGAATATTTATAGCCAAAAAGGACCTTTTGTGCGTTTAACTGCACTTCAAATGCATAAGTTTTCCAAATATGTTTACTCATCAAAAAAGCCAAACAGCGATGCCACGTCACAATCTAACGGTAATGAATCGCAGATTTTGAGTGATCCTAGTCCTAGCGCTACAGTAAAAGTTGAAGATTCAAATCATTTATCTGAGTGTGCTGAACATGAAAGTCTCGAATCTTCACAGCCGGCTGAAGCAAGTGAAGAGGTGAAGTTTATTGATTAAAAAATATACTTAAGACGGTAGGTAAGTAAATTGCAATCGTGCTGTCCAGTCAGCAGCCCTGTCCTTAAAATGCTATTATTGTCGTTATTTTATTAAATTGTATAAAAAAATTATTGTCTTCTCCCATTGATTGTATGAAACAAGGTGCTACAAGCTTTTTCCTAATTTCTATTTCTTGCAATAACGTAACGGATATTATAGTTTTTATATTGTTAAACAAAATTGGTTAAACTTTATGTTAGAATTAAAATAATATCATTTAATTTGACGTGTTATTTCAATTTCACCTCGAATTTGGTTTTTTATTCTTAAATAGAAGGTTGTTTCATTGTGTGTTGTGGGTTGTTCTTTTAGGTGTACATTTATATTCCAGCTAACTATATCACAACATCGTATGGGAAAACATTACTAATGCTGAATGATTTTTCATTCTGTCGTCATCATAAGCTCAAGGATGGTCAAAGATGGCAGTGCGTCAAGCGAGGTTGCAATTCCTACATAATAGTTACAGATCCAGGAATCATAACTAAGTGTGTTGAGAACCATAATCATGAACCCAGAAAGTACTACGTCGATAGAGACGGGTTCTATGTTAAATTATAAAAGATTAACAGATTATTGAAATAAAGTTGTCTGCGTCCTAAAGTATTGCAGATTTTTGCTGTTCCGACCGCACCTCAATTAGGTCTTAATTTTGTTGTTTCCTGTTTTATAACGTGGTCGAAAAAGATGCTGGATTTTTTTTTCGCATCGTTACATCGCGTGTACGAGCTAAAGCGCTGGACACAGAAAAGACGTAAGAAGCGGACGGGGCGCAGACATATGTCTCTTCCGCGACGGCGCGCGGCGCCCCGTCCTTGCTGTGTGTTCTGCGACGCGACATTTCTATACATTTTGTATGAAACGTCGCTTGTCATCGCGGAAGAGACACATGTCTGCGTCCCGTCCGCTTCTTACGTCTTTTCAGTGTGTCCTGCGCCTAAGGTTCCTCGCGTGACATATCCCAAATTGTTTACTTTTGCAGCAATTTTTGTGATGACTCCTGATGGCAAACGTTTAGCACTTCTCAATGACTTCACGTACAGCAAGTACTATGAAAACAAACGGGGGATTAGGTATAAATGCTCCAAGGCCAGTTCAAGACTTTGTAAGGCAGCTGTTATCCTCGATAATTATGGCAGAGTTTTAAAAGGAAACATGTGTCATAATCATTCTGCTTCAGAATGCAAGTTAACGAAAGGAAAGTTAGAAAGTATGGCGTATATATTAAGTTAATATAAATAAATATATTATTCATCTGTCACAAATAAGAAGGAATGTATCAAACTAGTACTTTTAATGTGTTTACGTAGTGATGTGATAGAACAGATCTCAGAAATGTTTTTAAATCTTTAAATTGACTTTGTTTACGTTTTATTTTGCGTGTTAAACATTTGTAATTATTGTGGCACGTGATTTTTTGTAAATATATATAAGTGATATGAAATAATAAGATTAACTGTGGAGTCAAGTAGTTTATTGATGTCTTGTTTATATTGTTTATAAGACTAACATATATACTTTCCTTCGCAGCTTCGCTTTGACAAAAAACGTCTGTAATACTTTTCGCGGCTTAAATTTAATTTTTAAAAGCATCAAGTTAAGATTCCTCTCAAATGTTTCCATATAATTTCAGTGTCGTTCATCAATTTATTAGGTGGGAAGCAGTTGATGATTTGCAACAACTTTTCGTACAATAAACACTATTCTAACAAAAGTGGAACGAGATGGCGTTGCTCCAAATATCTTTCCAAATGTTGTAAAGCGATAGTATTTCAGAAAAACGATGGAACCTATACTATACACGCTGAAGAACACAAACATGAGCCTGATCAGTTTTATTGTGGGAATGAGGGATACTATATGAAAATAACTAAATAATAGTAAGCATTAGAACAGATTTATGCATAAATTGTAAGTTGCCTTTTTCCTGTAGTTTAGTTAATATTAATTATACTTTATCCAATGAGATAGCAAAAGGGGTGTATTGAACTATTATAAAGTAAAATATTTATAAATATGTGCATACAAGGACTATTTATTTAAGTTTTAATTTAATTTTGTTAAATTAAAAATTAAATTTACATGTATAACTGTAAAAGTACAGTAACTATGTTGAGTGTCTATTTATTTAAGAGTTTTATAACTTTAGTTAAAGCGCAATACCTAATTATTTTTGAAAGATTCATAATAAACTACTTTATTACTATGTATTTATTAAATTATCGAAATACAGGAAAGGATGAAAATTTGTCGACAACTGGGCCACCCATATCTTGCCTAAGCTATGCGTCATATTTATTGTAAAATTGTTATTTTTCAGTCAAATCGCTAATAAATAATATTTGAGGTATATTTTTTAATTTAAATATATAATTTATCTTTATGGAATGTGATATAACCAGCAAATAGAGCTGAGGTTTTTTCAACATTTTGTCTTTTATTTATAGTATTATCAATAAATTATAAGTGTTCATACAGACAAATGGCAATTTATCGATGGCAGCCGTCAGCCTGTCGACGGCTGACGGCTGCCATGGTGGTGGCGGCCGCCGTCAACCTTCGTTGTCTGTACGAGCCCTAAGAAGTGTTCAATATTACAATTTTATGTCAAGCATTCAGCTGCGTTTGTTCAGTACAGTCCAGGCTGACAAAAAACTAATGTGAAAATTAGATAGTCCGTTAATGTGAAAAGCATCCACTAGCGATAGTCGCCAGAAAAGCAACTCAAAGTAAGCCTTAGCTTCCAGCACAAGAGCACTCTAGCGCTCTAGGTCCTGCACTTTCTTTTGCTAGTAAAATGCCTCCTCTAGTTATTTATATTCAGGGTTTTAAAGGTACGTGGTGCGCTAAGGTAGAACCCAATTTGCCACAAATGTATTTGACTGTTGTCGGAAGCGAGAGATACTAAGGATACATAGACATGTGCTCTAAGAACTTGAATCATGTTAGGATTCTAACAAGCTGTGACTATCATATGTTTTACTATCGTGTCCGAACGGCCCTACGTCGTGTACCATCGAGGACTATGAGGCTAACGACAAAGGGATCTCCTTGGCCACATACTGGTCAGATGTCATTTGAAATAGAAACTATATTGGAACTATTTCGACCCGACAAGAAGAATATGTTTTTGAATATCTACCGAGTATCATTTAAGTTAATTTCGGTTGCTTTCACCAATGATATAGTGTTAGAATTGGTAGTATTTTCTCATATTTCTTTCAGTACATTTCATCGAAACAGTGAATGGGAAGAATCTAGCTGTGTTGAACGGGTTCACTTACTGTAAACATTACACGCTGGACATGGGCAAGAAGACGCGGTTTCAGTGCAGCCTCCATACTTCCAAAAATTGTACGGCATTCATCGTCCTTAATACTGAAGGTGTACTTGTTAAAAAAAATGACTTGCACACACATTTACCTTCGAAATATCATAAAAGCGCAGATGGGAAATATTTCAGAATATAATAAAGTTGGGTTATACTATAATAGATTTTTTCTTTATAAAATTGAGACAAGCCGTTTAGCTTTCGATAGTCGGTTCCATGTTATCTCCTACTTTATTATATATATAGTAAGAGCTTTCAATTTGTCTTTGACTTTTTATGTTTTATTATAGGCAAAGATAAGTACTTATACCTTTAAAATGTAAGTATAGTCAAACCTTGCATGAAGTTAAGTTCAATGTTTTAATCTAATCCGCCAGCAATAATAATAAAGAACTAGTATGTGTATCCAAAACAGCATTAGCTTATTAGTACTATATCTCTTTGTAGCACGTTTAGTCATTCAAAAATATTCGCTGAGCCTTCAGGTTGCAGTAACCGTTTTGTATAATTTAAATTGATTGATTGATCATTTTCAGTGAAAATGATCAGAACAGAAACTGGGAAAACCCTAGCGATGTTGAACAACTACACCTACTTCAGACACTACGGCTTGAAGTGTGGCATACGATGGCAATGCACCAGGCATTTCTCGAAAAACTGTGGTGCCTATATGGTGTTAACTGAGGATGGACAGATAGTAAAGTTAAAAGACACACATACCCACGAGCCTCTGAGATATGTTCGGAATACTGATGGGTTGTATACGAGGATATAAAGTGTGTATTTTAAACATTTTATGGAGCACTAGCTGTCGGAATTTCGGGATAAAAACTATCCTATGTCCTTCCCCGAGTCGCAAACTATATCCATACCAAATTTTATCCAAATCGGTTCAGTAGATTTAAGCGTGAAGAGGTACCAAACAAATATACAAAGTCACTTTCGCATTTATAATATTAGTAGGATAGGATAAGCTGGCGTCCGCGACTTCGTCTGCGCAGGATTATCACACAATATCTTTATAAATTGTAGCCTATGTGTTATTTTGATGTATATGCTATTTATTTTTTGTTTTTTTTTTATTTATTTAACTTTATTACAAATGTAATAGGCGGACTTAAAGACATAGGCTTTATCTACCAGTCAACCCACTGATGGTGCCGAGAATAAGAAGTCCTTAGAAGGAGGTGCAAAATACGTAATTTTGAAAGATTTACTAATATTTTATAATATAAATAAAAACATATATTTAATAAATAAAATAATATATATCAATAAACTTACATTCAAAATATACATAAATAGATATAATAACCAATACATATACTACATACATATTATTTGTATTCTATCTGACAGTTCTTGAAGATAATGTGCACGCACTGCACTTTTAAACGCTACACGAGTGCGAGCCTTCTGGATCTTGATTGGAAGGGCGTTTCATATTCTATATTATTGTAAAGTTTCAGTAAAATCCATTCAGTAGTTTTTACGTGAAAGAGTAACAAACATCCATCTATACTTACAATCTTTCGCGTTTATAATATTAGTAGGATTAACGAGACTCTCGAAATTTCGGAAAACACACGAGTGGTATATAAGGATATTTATTATAAAGTGTGTGTTGTATAAATTTTATAGAGCAACAACGAGCCTCTGAGATACGTTTGGAATACTTATGGGTTGTATATGTGTAAGGGTATAAAGTGTATGTTGTATGTATGATATAGGATATATTCAATAAATGGATTCTAGTCGCCACGTCAGTGTAATCCTCCAAAGATGTTTTGTTTCTCATATTTTCATTTTGAACAGAAACCTCCTTCTTAACGTGGAGCGGTTTCGACCTCTCCTCATCTAATTTTTACCTTATTCACTATCGCACATGAAACATTCCAGCAAAATTCATCAAAACCGTGAAAGGCTCTTTGCTTGTGATGTTCAAAAACTTCACGTACTTCAAGGATACGGATCAGAAGGCGGGCAGTCGTTGGAAATGCTCCCGGCATTCCTCCAAGAAATGCAAGGCTTACCTGCTATTGGACCATCAAGGGATGATAACCAAAACATTTGGGGAACATATGCATGAACCTATCTACTATCGGCAAATCACAAATGGCACTTACATTAGTGTTAAATCGACAATTGATGGAAATATCAATAACTATGGCTTCTAAAGCATTATGAGTGTAAAAAAGAAAATATTAAACTTTGTGCTATAAATCTTGTTTTTCTTGTTTACAAAAACATTGTCAGCGGTAATCAATTGGCTTTGAAGGTCAGACATATTGTTGGCGCAGGGTTTTCACATGCCACGTGTGTGGATTGGTATCCTTTCTGTATATTGGTTGTTTGTAAAACGTATAGCCATAGTATGCATGCATCCAATAAAATGCATGCTGACAATTGAAATACATCCAGCCTTGCATGACAGACCACAACTTTAAATGAGGTATTTTTGGACCAAATACTTACTTCAAGTTTGAATGTTGGTGTTGATCACCTCTATTTATCTTCGATCAATTTATAATAATTCATTTAAACATCCGGGTTTGTGTCACTAATACCATATACATTTCCAGTACTTCAAGTCAAAGGTCGGAACGGGAAAGATCTGCTGATCCTGAACGGGTATACCTACTACAAGCACAAGCTCCTGAGGGATGGCTACCGCTGGAGCTGCACCCAAATGGGATCCAGGTCGTGCCGAGGATTTCTACATGTGACGAAGAAAATGATAGTGGCTAGAGCCCTCACAGAACACACGCACCCGCCTTCAAGGTACTTCTTGGAGACTCTGAGGAAAACTTTCGCGGTGAGTGAACTTTTGTATTCTAGAACATTAATTTTATCATCATATCTTGCTTATAGGAGTTACAATATAGATAAAATCATTGACAGAAGTCCTCATTCGAAGCTGGGATAGTAGCCTTTTTATATATCATGAATGTAGTCGTGGAAAGCATATTAGCAGCGTTAAAACATGTTTCATCATCATCATCATCAGGTCTTTTTATCTCCACTGGAGTACGATCCTCTCTGTAAAGCCAAGAATTGTCCTACACTTTCCTCTGACCGCTGACCGCTCGCTCAGCTGGGTTCGCTGACCAGATGGGTTAGTGAGGTCTCATTGATGTTTATAATTGTATGTATTGATGGTTATATTTCCTAAGTCGCTTTCTACGACATCCACGGGAGGTCACGGAGTGGTCCTACTCTGCCGGAAACCACACGGCAACATATTTATCTTTGACTTAACTTGTTTTCTTTTTGTTAAAGGTTGATGCAAATACTCTTGGATCCAATCAAGCCCTCAACCCTTTTGCAATGAAAATATCTAACGTCCATGGTGGCGTAAACTACTCGTAAAATAAGCAAATATAGTTACATAAAATGCCTTACAAATCAGACGATAAGGGTAGCTAATTGGTTAAGCAAATTAATGACATATAATAGTAAAATGAAAAGTCTCTTCAGTCATAAATCATAATAAAATAAACTTCCAAGACTCAGGTGGCTTAAGCCAGCGAATTCTTTTTTTACTGTGCCAGTTTGCTTTACATAGCAATAATGAGCGAGATGGCGATATATCGCACGTCGCGTCGCACGTTGAAAACTTTGATGGCATTAAGCGCTGGACACATAGAAAAGACGTAAGACGCGGACGAGGCGCAGACGTATGTCCGTCCGCGTCTTAAGGGTCCCCCGACCCTAGACCAAAATACAACTTTCCATACAAACGTAGTCTACGTTTTATTTCAAAACGACATGTCCAATTTGGGCAAAATTTTGTAATTTTAAAGATATTGCAATTATCTAGGTTTATATTTAGTTTCCGACAGTAAAAATATGAACTTGAAATAGAATATAGTGTTTTATATCATTTTTGACCATTAGTATGGGAAACTTCTAAATCGTTATATTTTCTTTCCAGTTCATAATTTTACTATAGGAAACCCAATATAACCCTAGATAATTGTAATTTCTTTACAATTACCAATTTTTACCGGAATCTGACATGTGGTTTCAAAATTATACGTGTACTATGTTTGTATGTAGAAGTCTAGGGTCGCCGGACTCTTAAGTCTTTTCAGTGTGTCCTGCGCCTTAGGAAGTCAAAATATTTAATAGTAAAAATACTAGGTACTGTTACCAACAGTGCCTAGTATTTTTGCTGCTAGGGTTCATGTTTCATCTTTTCCCTTATTGTAAAGTAGCTAAATGCGCTCTTTGTCGTTCATATACTTATTTAGCTGGAAATATATATTACTTATATGGATAGACATTTAAGATAAAACGTCGTAATTGTAAACTTTGGTAAATGTACATAGTATCGTTATTTTATGTAATCTATGAGACGCATCATTATAAATAATAATACAGCGATATTGCCATATTAACTAATGGACGCATTGACGACGTAAACTTATTATATAAGCATAATAACGGGGCTTCCCACAAACCTTTTATTTATTTGTTGAGCTATAGAAGTTACGTCCTCGTGGCTGCAGGCAGATTGGAGTGCAACAATGTTACTTTGTAATGGTGAAATTAGTTTTTTTCATTATTAAATGTGAATTGTAGGCTCAACGAATAGATAAAAGATACGTGCTTGTTCTGTTACTATATCTAAATCATACAGCAAAATGTGAAAAATAATCATTAGCAGTTTTGTTCTGCGAGTTTTGCTTTACAATGAAAATCGTGTGATAAGTTAAGATTACAACTTAATTATAATGTATGTTTACAAATGTAGCTAAAACTTAAATGGATTGATACTTTTGTAAATGAACAACTTTGTTTTTCTTTCTATCGGAATCTTTTTCCCTAGCGAAGTTGTCCAGTTACAAGTAAGTTCTTCAAAATAAAATTTAATTAGTTTTATAATAGAACTTATTTAAGTATAATAAAAATAAATCGTAAACTTCCTTTAGTATAGCTTTATGTCCTTGTTAATAAATAATAATTGAATCGCTTCATTAAAGGTCACTAATCAATGCAATATATTACTCATGTTATACTAACTCACCCTTCAATACCTATTCCCTTTCCATCATAGATCTGTTTTCAAAAATATATTGTTGGATAAAATATTTATGTAACAGTTATTTTTGACTATTTGGGTAACTCCATAAGCGGTACGAAAGACGAACGTTACTGCGTATCCGCGTTTCAGTGTCAAGCAACATTGAGCACTAACTTATTATGATAAAGTCTAATTTGGTTTGACATAGAAATAGGACGTCACTATCGTACGACTACCGTATATATTATGGAGTTACCCTCTAGTTTCGTGTGTTTTTTTAGTTAGCTTTATTTCTAGTTTAAGGTCGCACTTTTGCTTTAAACTCATGTAGAATATTTTTCACAGTGGAATTTTACCTTCGTCCCAGTGGCCGGATCAACCTGCGACTCAACAACTTTACTTTCTACAAGCATCTTAAAGCAAGAACCAACGCTTTTCGCTGGAGCTGCACAGCATACGGATCCAAGTGGAAATGCAAGGCTCACCTCATTATTACTGACAATCTCGAGGTCCTCAAAGCCAATGTAAACCATAGCCATCCTCCTTCTAAAAAGAAAGTTGATTACAATAAAATGAAACATGTCGAGCCCAAAGATATTAATAATATTAATAAAGACGATTTTATGAATAATAAAGAAAATGGCCTAGGTATGATTAGTGACGCGTATCATTCTCCTCTACATGACTATTTGGTAGCGCATAGTGTCTTCACTAATTACTAGGTGAAGCGTTTATTTTAAAAGGGCGTATCTTACCTTTTACAAGTTTTTCGTTAAATACAAAGCGTATTTTTTCATCTTGTCGCCTGAACAAGCGTACCATTCTCTAAGAAAATGATTTGTTAAAGCTAATTTGCGTCCCTTTCATTATCACTGATTTCATATTTTACCATTTTTTATGTTAAATGTTAAGAATGTGCTTTTACTTATGCCCAATTGTGGTTATTGCAGCTATTATACAGCTTTGTAAATTTATCTTGCCATATTTTGATAATTTTAAGGAGTGAAATCTTCGTAGGTATGCATTTAATAATTTAGTCATCAAAAGTATTAATATGTCGTGATATTTTTGTAATGTGGCATCACAATAGATACGTAGAACATATCCTAGCAATTAAGAAATTTAAATACACTTAAATAAATCTGAGAACTCTGAACAAAAACTTGACCATTGACTTCATTGAGATGAAATTTGAACAAGTGGATAATGCTGACTGATAAAGCAGCATAAATTTCATATGAGTACTTTTTTGTTACTTTTTATTGATGTATGTTTAATTAATAGTGCTCCTACACTGTAGTAACATTTTCTAAGTCTAGCATTTTTAACATGAAAACATTTTTAACATGAAAACATTTTTTAACATTGTCCTCAAATGTTTGCTAACAAAATGTTTACTTTACTTGCGTTAGTAAACATTTCATAACGGCAGTGTGGGAACACCATTAGGATGCCATGATTATTGAGAAACTGATCTGTGAAGATCTGTTGTAGAAATTGGGTCATATCATAATAAAGATTAGATTAAAAGTGCCTTTGTAAAATGTGTCTTTTAGATTTAGTTTTATAAGCGATGAAGGAAACTTATGACTGTTTGCTTGAAACAATCCCTTAAAATACTTGTTAATATATATGTACGATCACTTAACAATGGGGATGTGAACTGGGTAAAAAATGTTTTATTCTATTAAGTCCGTCAACTAGATTATCCAAAAATTATATACTCGTATTTTTTCATTTAGCGAAGTAGTAAAAATTCGCAAAGATACCGACAGTGCTTCGAAGTTTCGTAGTGGGGGTGATTTAGAAATCGTAGCTGATCGTACTGTCTCGCGAAATTTTAATGCGCTTGAACAAAAAATACATATACCATACTTTTTAATAATCTATCTAAAGAGCCAAAAAATTTTTATTTTCTAAATTTTAATTGTGGTTACCTATTAATAATTTTTTTCATTGTACAAGTATTAACCTAATTTACCTACTTGAAAACATGTCTTACAGATTAATGTATGTACATATGTCTTGGCAGTTTTTAGGAACTTACTATTGTTCTAGATATTAATCATATAAAAAAAACCTGTTACCGAAGGGATTGTTTATAGAAAATGACAGTCATTTACGTAGTTTTACCACTTGTGTGATATTATACAGCATTTGTAATTGTATTGTAACGTACCCAGTATTATGTATTGTGATTTGACTATTGGGACTAGTAATAAGGTATTTTAAGACTGCATGCTTTTTTGTGATAATTTGGATATCTCATGTATTGGATCTCATTTTTAACAAATATGTGTATTCATATTTGAACTGACTATTTTGACTAACAACAATATTCCTGCATGATAATGTACTCAAGTGATTTGACTATTTTTACCATTTTTTGAATAAATGTAATAAAATAAATGGATGGTGTTTTGTACATTCTGATTCTTAAAAAAATATTAATAAATCGGATGGATTTGGTTGAAAAATGCAGGTTCTTGCAAAAAGTGTCTTAGTTATAGTATCTTCCCTAATCAAGATAACCTTATAAAAATAAGATACTAAGTAAGATAAAAGATTAATTGACATATGAAAAATAAATTAAAACTATACCTACGTTCATTAACTTTAATGCATATCTCAACACAATGGAAAGTGCCTAAAAAGTTGAAAGATCATACAACGAAAGATCATCAGCAGATTCCCAGCGCTGCAAAATTTCGGTACAAGCGGGTGTGTAGTGCCTGCCCTTTTATATGTTTTATAGTTGTGTCATTCTCAGAATTAAGACGAATCTATCTAACAACACATCTCAAGCTTCAAGCCGTGTAGGCTGCAGAGCGTCCCGTAGACATATATAAACTTACATACATAACTCGAGTCATCATCATTTCAGCCTCATAACGTCCTCATAACTCGAGTAAAATAAAGCATTTTTAAGTTTTTACATTTTAAAACTCAAAGGATTTTAATAGCGTCATAATGAGCATGTCGGTTGTAAAGGAAAATAAAATAGTGATAAAGTATACCTGAGAAGTGTACAAAGAATTATCAATAGATTTATCGTAATAATGCAATTTTTGAGTATAATCCATTCTGTACAAATATTTTTGTTTTAGATACCAAAAAATTACTTGTAAGAGGCAATCGGAACCATTTTTTGCACCACATTACGAAAAATGGGGCACAAATGTGGAAATGTACACGTACTAAAACTTGTGGCGCCAGATTAAAAATTAATGGAGAACAAATTGTACGTGAAGATCCGCACACTTGTACACCTATAAGTGCCAAACCAAACGACGTGTC
Source organism: Acrobasis consociella (assembly GCA_963555685.1). Taxonomy (NCBI): domain Eukaryota; kingdom Metazoa; phylum Arthropoda; class Insecta; order Lepidoptera; family Pyralidae; genus Acrobasis; species Acrobasis consociella. Next base: position 3,416,106 of record OY743116.1, read on the forward strand.
TACTAATTTTAAAGAACATTGTTTGAACAACGTCAAAAATAGCCAAACATCTATTAACAAAATATATAAAGACGCAGTTAAAAAATATGTGGATGCGGGATGTAACCTTAAGGACATTCCCACTTTTAAAAGTGTCAAAAGCACTTTGTACAGAGCGAAAAACAAAAATTTTGACGTCGTCGCGAAGACTACGGATATAGTTTTCGTCGCTCCTTGAGGATCCTTTTAGTTATTTTCCCTATTCTTTAGAGTTTAAAACAGTGATATACAAATAATTGTATTGTGATTTTAAAACTTTGTTTAGAGATTGTAATTGTGCAACGTCTATTAGTCATATTAGTTACCTATCATTATACGTTTAATAATATGACAGAATAAGTTGAGAGTGAAAACGTATTTTATTTAGTATCCATACTATATTAATTATTAGAATATTAATAAAAATATAAGCAATAATGTAGCTAACTGTACCAAAAACACTAACGAGCCGTGGACCCGCCTGGGAATAGTTGTATGAGTGGCAGATATTTTAAATCAAAGTATTTGTGGAGCACTGGAAATTACGCATTGAAAGAGTCGCGTCTATCAGTCTTCATTGTACTTCGTTGATTGATTTCTTTATATTTACACATTGCAGATTTCCAAGAACCACAGCCCTTACTCAGTAATCATGGAAGTCTGATAGAATTGGTTAACGGGAAACAGTTATTACTCGTGCGAGGTTACCCGTTCTATAAAAAAACAAAACTTCGGTTTGGAGACCGGTGGTGTTGTACGAGGAATACGTGTATGTCCTACGTCCATGTATCACCTACTTATGAAATTATGCTTGAAAAGTATGAGCATTCGCATACCCCAACTACGTTCTTCCAAATGCGAAGCGGAAAATATATCAGAAATTAAAACTTATTTCAATAAGCACTAATTTCTGATATATATCTTTCGAGAAATATAAATGAAATGAATGAAGCACTCATACCAAGATTTCATGGCGTAATCTTGATATAGGTTATCTTGTATGAAATATCATAACTTTAAAAAGATAGATTTGTTAATTCTACAGAACAATAAAAAAAACTGATGCAAAAATAAATTGTTTCAGAGTGCTGTTAATTCGTTAAGTCCATATGACAATATTATTATAATAATATAAATAGTTAAATACAATACATCTATCAATTCATTATCAATATTTAATGAACCAACGCTCCTTTAAATTTTTGTCAGTTTCTTGTTTTTAAACTGACCTGTGCATGTCAAAGGAACATTGCTATCTTTCTGGCCAATATTAAAACCACGTAGAATATATGTGAAGCATCCATTTATACTCTTTTTTGTACTTTACTTAATGAACATGTAAAAATGATTCATTGAGTGAATTAAAAAAGAGATCTATAAGCTAATGCATACAATCTTGATTCATTATTGACTAAGGTAATTAATCTATACCAATTTTACTAAGGTACTTTACGTGTTATTTTTCATCAGGGTTGATTGAAATGTTGAATGGAAGGCGCCTGTTTCTCTACCGAGGCTACACCTACTACAAAAGAGGTCCCGTTAAGAAGGGTCAAGCTTGGCGATGGGCTTGCAGCAAATCCACAATTTGTGCGTCCTATTTACATTTAGATAGTGATCACAATGTAGTAGGGTTCTCTAGGACTGATCATAAGCATCCTCCATCTAAATATTTGATGACAAGCCAAGGCAAATACACTAGAATCTAAATGTGACTGATATCATTCCAAATATTCGCTATTTTATTCAATCATATTTACTAATTTTATGGATAGTCAATAATTCGATGTTTACTTCTTCTTATTATATTCAAGTGTCTTATAATACTATTTAAATGGAGTATATAAAATTTTATGTCTTTAAATATATGAAACTAAGTAAATGAAATTAATTTCATTCCCTGAAGTTCTGTAAGATCCTCAAATACACAGTATACAATTCTTCAGACAGTCTTCCGCCTCTGGAGTTTTTTAGATACCTTATTGGCGGAATAAGAAAAAATATAAGCTACATTTATTGGTATGTTAGTAATTAGAACATGCTGATATATACTTAAATATCCTTATGTTTTGATAAAATATTCATTATATTACACCTATACATACAACGTGGAAGAGACATACGCGTAATTAATCGAACCATGGGCTATACTACATCACTTCTTCTTCTTCTCGTGTGTGTTAGTGACTAACACTAGTGTCAGAATTTTTAAAACGCCTTAAAGGCCTCTGACATGGTTTTAGGTAACGACCAATGTCAAAAACAGTGACCGGGACCGACGGCTTAACGTGCCCTCCGAAACACGGATCATTTTACTTATCGGACAATCAGGTGATAAGCCTACAATGTCTTCACCAAACTAGGACAACAACACAAAGTCGTTGCCCCCGCTGGGAATCGAACCCGCGACCTCCGGGTATGAGCCGAACGCTCTAACCACTACACCACGGAGGCAGTTAACTAGATCACTAAAGCATTATGAAATTAAAATAACAGTCAACAAAAAATTAATTGTCATTTCCATACGTAAGTGTACAGCCTATCCGCCCGAACAGTGGAAATGTAGATTTTTTTTTGTTGTTTGACTGTTATTTAGTTATTATTATACTAAAGTCTATAGTAGATCTAGTATAGCCCATGGTTCGTTTTATTACGGGTATATGTATTTATTCAATCATGTCTTTTAGCAGGTATAATAGAAATGTGGAATGGAAAACGCATGTTTCTTTATCAAGGTCATACCTACTACAATCGGGGGCCAATAAAAAGAGGACTTGCTTGGAGATGGGTGTGCAGCAAATCCAAAACTTGTGCAGCTTACTTGCATGTAGATAACAATCTTTGTATTGTGGATTGTTCTAGAAGCAACCACTCTCATCCTCCATCAGGCTATTATAAAACTAGCGATGGAAAGTATACCAAAATATGACTTGGAGTTCCGACAGATATTTCGTCCATTGTGCCTGGTTTTGTTTGGTTCGCATTTTTTTTCCTATTTCAAGTTCTTTATTTCTTATTTTCAAAAAATTATATTATGTTATTGTAACGCCTTAACTTATAATATAAGAAGAGTATATGATTATATGTATAAAACTAGATTTGAACTCATATATTTATTATTTTATTTGTCTATCTATTTATTAAAGTCTCTAAAATTAACATAAATTAAAATATTCTAGAGCCTACTTGTTAGTTACTGTTATCAATCTATAATTGTTGTCAATCTTGAAATTATACTTTGCCTTTGTATTATGTCGATTTACTTTCAGGGCATTTAATCGAATTTGTAAATGGGAAACATTTACTTCTATTTCAAAAGTATACATTCTACAAACGGGGGGAGGTGAAAAAGTACTCTGCGAGACGATGGGATTGCGTCAAGAACAATTGTAGCGCATATTTACATTTAGATCAGTATATGAATGTGCTTTCTACGTCCAAAATCATTCATCACCATGACCCACCCAAGCTGAGGAAAACACGCGATGGGAAATATTTCAAATTTTGACTGTAGTAAATAAACCGTGAGTTGTTAAGGCCATACCCAAATTTTCCGGGGTCCAGTGGCGCCGCCATTTAAAATAAATCATTTAAAAGGAAACGGAGATATCATTTAAAATTGTGTCTTGGTCAAGTTCTAGATACTCATTCAAAGTATTTTTTTAACTACTTTTTATAGTTTAAAGTGAGAACGTGAAGCTTTTCGACGCACATTTGCGAAAAACGGCCACTTTTGGCTAATGTGCGTAGAAAAGCTTCACGTTCTCACTTTAAACTATAAACAGTAGTTCATAAAATAGTTTTAAGGGTTATCTAGGGCTTGATCAAGACACAATTTTAAATTATATCTCCGTTTCCTTTCAAATGATTTATTTCAAATGGCGGCGCCACTGGACCCCTGAAAATTTGGGTATGGCCTTAATAGAACATAGTATATACATGCCGCGGTTATTCGAAAATGATTAAGAAGTATGATTCTCTTATGACTATCCCCACGCAAAACGGGACCGGCAATTTCGGGCCTAATTGCGGAAAAATTTGTCCTCGACGGAAGTAAGAAACTCTCTTATGACTAAAAAGAATCATGCTTCTTAATCATTTCCGGAGATATGGCGTTAATAAATATCTGGAAAGATTATGAAGTTAAGGAATAGAAGATTTGGGAAGGAAAGGATGAAAAGAAGAGACGGAGAAGATATAAAAGACTAAAGGTTACTTTTCTATGAAGAGTTGTGACATTTTTAAGTCTTAAATGTTGAACCCACTAATGTGCCTAAAGTATCAAGTTAGGAACCTCATCCAAACTTATGTCCGTGTCGTAGTCTTATATTGTTTCTATGTTACTTACGATTTGTAGTTTGAATTTCAAAAATTAAAATGAAATGTTATTCTGATGATATTTTATTTTTAATCTAATAAAATAATATAAATATCATTCACATACCTGCTAATATTGCACCTGCACACTAATTATTTCGGGCTACCTATTTTAGCAACGCCATCTGTTGGACACATAAACTAACACAGTGACATTTCAGTGAACATATTCATGACATCACGAGGGAAGGAACGACTAGTATACCATAACTTCACGTACTATAAGCAAAGCAGGACAAGAAGTGGATTCCGGTGGGGCTGCACTAAGAATCGATGGCATAAATGTAAAGCCTACTTGCATTTAGCGGATGATATGACGATTGTAAGAAGTAATATGGACCATACGCATACTCCGTTTGGTACACCTGCTCGCAAGCGGCAAGATGAAGGTACCTACGTAGAATAAATGTAAGTACTTACTTATTGGGTACTGTATCCTGATAGAATCAGGAATACCTTTATCCAGCGCTATCGGCTATGGCCATTTTGCTTTACGTATTAAGTAAGCAAGACAGTCGAATCCTTAGAAATAATTTATAATTATGTGTGTTATATATTAATTGTATATTTTAATAGCAATACCGTAACTGACCGATCGGCTGAAAAATTCATATGTACAGTTGTTATAGTTCTCATTTGTTTGACTTAGAATATCAGGATAATATGACTTTAAATACATATAGATGCAATTTAAATTTAAATCAATAACTGTAGCAATACAATAGAATTGCAAGTTGTGTGATACAATTAATAAGTCAAAGCTTAGCTTTATATATTGTGTATGTACTTATAATAATTTACGCAAGTGTTAGTATTCATCATTTGAAAAGCTATGACCAATTTTAAAATTTGTTCTAGTTTTTTAATAATAATTTTACCGGCCTTCGACGTGTGTTGATTTTAACAATAATAATGCAGAGATTTCTGATTCGAGTTGTAATTATTAAAAAAATTGTTAATTACACTTCCGTAGTAAAATTTCAGAAGTATTAAAAGGATTATTCCTTTCAATTAATAATAATTTAAACGCATAAAATGAAATTTACACATTTTATTTTGTAAATACTTTTTAGCCCAACTCTAGGACCTAAAAAGCTAATTAAACATTATTTTTATGGTATTAACAGCTGTAAATTACTTACCTGTGAGAAAGATATTCGTTTATGTATATTTATATGTACCTTATATACTCGTAAAAGAGTTTGCTTAGGCTTAACTGATGCACAAGATCTCGTTTTAAATAATCATTAATGTAGTTACTTAATTAAGAACGCAGTAAGAATACAATCTAGTCATAATCAAAGAAGTCACATAATTAGGTTATGTAGATAATTTTGTTATTTTTGCACGATATCGTTGTAATAAAAAAAATACCCTTGTTACGTATATTTGAGGTTAAAGTGAGATTGACCAGACTCTGTTATAAGAAATACACTATTATTAACAGATAGATTCACTAGGTATACTGTATTTATGTGTATACAGATTCAGATACATTTTCACGTTTATATCCCTGACGGGGTAAACAGAGCCTAGGGCCGTTAGGCCCAAAGGCCACGCTTAGCGTGGTGGTGGGCGTTAAGATGGAAAAGGAATCAAAATAGTGATGGGTTGCTAGCCGCATCGCCTATTACCATGATTCAAATCTCGGACAATTTATGTGTATGTATATTAATAGTGCAACATAATAAACACTGCTAAAGCTTTTATTAACACTTGTTTGGCAACACTTCAATGTCACATGCAATTGTGAATGAAACGGTTTTTCTGGACCTATTGATTCAACCTGAGAGATAGTTAATAGTACTTGTCAATCTGATCAAACAATGAAGTGTTAGTGTCACTGTTCCAATAGCTAATTTAATCTTAGTCTAATATTGTATAACTTTTAGAGAAGCATATTTTATTTCACGAAAGAAAACTGGTTTTTTCTAGTCATTTTAAGAAAATTTGAACGATCTCAAATTATTTTATTTTAAATTATATAGTTAAAGTAATATTATTTATAAATTTAATACTCTGTTGTGAGTTATTTAGTAGGTTCGTAGTAAATATTTAATTGTAAAACATGTTTTGTCTTACAATACAATTCAACTCGAACCTTTACCTTAAGTATACTTTAAGATATTATGTTGTAGTGATTTTTTTATTGATTTATCTGGGAAATACAAATAAAAATATAATTAAAAAAACTTTTTGCCTTGATTCCATAATGCTCTTGCATCTTTGACCTGACCGTAGATAACTAATTCACATATTTATCGTTTCACTAGAGGCAGCGCGCGGCTTCGCCCGCGTTAACCACGCGAGAGAAGTCGCGGGTGTGATGCGATATAGCCTATAGCCTTCCTCAATAAACGACCTATTTAAAAAACAAACAAACTCTTCAGCTTTATATATAAGTATGGATTTGTCCTAATTGAAATAGTTACATAAGGCAAAGACAGGGCAGAAGTCTTTTAAAATAAATGTTTAAATCGTAAGTGTGATGAACTGACGATATTTAACATTTTGCAAATCGTTAAGCATTACATAGTTAGACCTTTATATTCTTTGGATATTTATCTATATATTTATTTGTAATAAAAATAGTATCGTTAGTCTCGAACTTACATATTGATGATCAAGGAAATTTTCCTTTTTTTGTTAATAGTATTTGGTACTTACCTAGTTTTTTTAAAATTATTACTGCTGATAGCAACACTTCCCCACATTTTCAGGACTTTTCGCCAATATTCTTTTTTTCGACTCTGATTCTGATACTGATACTACACCTTTAACGGACACTTTACCTTCTAAAAGTTGTAAAGGCTATGATAAAATATCAAGAAAGCAGTATTGGAAAAGAAATGTTCTGAAAGCTTTAAAACAAGCTGGAAAGGAATATATATCAAGTTCTGGAAAGAAGGTGGACGCTAGAAAAGTTATAGATGTACCGTGTAAGTGTTTTAACAAGTGTAACTCAAGGTTCTCTTTTGAACAAAGAGAAAATCTGCTATAAAAATATTTATCCTTGGAATCCGAATACGCTAAATGGTGTTTCATAAGTAGGTGTATAGAACGAGTTCCTGTGAAGCGAAGATACGGTACGGCAAAGAGTGCACGAAACTGCACTGTGCTATACAACCTTTCTAACGGTGAACAGACCTTTCGAGTATGTCGGCAATTCTTTCTGAATACTTTAGAGATATCACAAGCGAAGATATAAGAACAGTGTTTAAAAAGTTAACACCATCTGGGTTTATGTTACCTGGGTAACAAAAAACATATAATTTCAATAAATGTATTCTTGTTAGTTACACTATTTATAACTCAAGAACGGCTCGACCGATTTATATGAAAATTGATACAGCTAGTTATTTAATATTATTTATTACCTTGGAGAGACATATATATTGAGCCGTTCGGTGTTGAAACTTTGGGTCCGTGGTCATGCTGCCAGCCGTCTGGGAACTCTTCCGCAGGGGATATTTTGTATTTATAGAATATGTTCAAAAAATATTAACTAAAATAAACTTAAATACTAAAAATAAATTACTTATTATCCCTTTAAATGTCGGACGCCCGGAGTGGGCGTCTAATGTATTGTTTTACTATTGTGTCTGCTATGTCGACATTTGAAGGTAAATAAATAAGTTTATTTTAGTCAATATTTTTTGTAAATATTCTTAAGTTATTTATAATATGTTTATGCAATAAAGTACGCATTAAACTAAATATTATTTAATTAACGTAATCGAAACTTTTCAAATAATTAATAATTCTTGTGATTTATTAAACATATAATACCATTGGATTATTTGCAGTCCTCTACGTACAGTTTGTTTTGCAAATGCTCTTTAAAATCATTAAAACAATCGTTTCGCCTTCATTTAACAACACCTTTATACACAAAAACTCTATTTTCTCTGCAAATCCCATTCATATAAAAATTCCATATAACGGAATAGAACAGTGGATATCTGGTCTTGATCTACAGCTCGAAAAGACAAGTTAATCGAGGTTGTCAATGATGAACCTAAAGTTTCTGACAAGGCTTTAGTTTTTTTCATTAGATAGGTTAAGTTCGTACCACAGAGTAATAATATGCTTGTTCCGACTCTAGAGCCCATGAGCTTTTGGTATTGCAGAATCACTTTCTTTGGCGCTTCAGTTTGTGTGTCTTGGCTCACATTTTGATGCCATATCGTTTTGTTTCTGGCGTGCCTTCTCCAAGATGTACACTTCCCATTGTCAGTAGCTATTATTGACGGTGGAGTTCAGGTAACGATGTACATATACGTACAACTAATCCGGCTACCTGTACTGCCAGCCCTGTAACAGGACATTCAAAACCAAACTCGGTCTAGCTAGTCATTTCAGGGTTCACGATAAAAGCAATGCTACGAAACAATGATTTTGACCAAGGTCGCAGTTGTCAAAAACGACAAGGAGGCTTTTAAATAAGTTTTCTTCGACTTCATACGCTGAGTTTTCTTTTTTATGGCATCCAAATACTATACTAGGTTACTACATTGAATCTACAAATTCATTGTACAATCTACAACTTCCAGGGTCAACCTGTACTCCAAGCCTTAACCCGAGCGCCATGGTAAAATTCATAGGCACAAGAAGAGGTGGTGTCTCAGTGTTGTACGATGGACATCGATACCACCGCAAGAAGACATACAAAAATGGTCATTCCTTTTGGAGATGTGTAGCAAAAGACTGTACAGGAAATATTACTTTAAATCCTAAGTGTCAAACAGTCACGCGTAAGGAGCACGATGCAACTTGCTCATACACTATTGAATATAAAAAGATATTAAGTAATTTAAAGTTACACAGTTGATAGTATTTTTTTAATAACTGATGTCATTTTAACCAGTTGTTTCATTATACAGTCTTCTTCTTTGCCTTTTGCCATTTATTTAAATGGGATATATATTTTATCTGTTCTCAAAAATTACTGTTTTATTTGAAAGAGAAAGAAATTATTAAAGTTCTTTGGTGAATTAATAAAGGGTTATTTTAGTTTTACATTGGTTTATGATCAAATATTGCTTTATTTTCTGTAGTCAATATTGTTATGAATACAGGTCTTATGACGCATGGCATATCGTTTGTATGTATATTTTGTATCATTTCAATATGCTGCTACATTACTCTAGCCAAAGTAACAAAGTTACTTGTGTATGAAGGCCACACATTTTCCAAGTCCAGAAAAATTCGTGATCACGGGAGTAGGTACTCTTTTTCTTGCTGCTTTAGCAAATCCTGCCGATATTTCGTCCATGTATCAGATGACGTCATCCTCAAAGCCGTAGTATACCACAACCAGCACCAATGGTATATACTGAAACGAATGCAGGGTACGTCTAAATGTAAACGTGGGTTACTTTTGCGATTGTGATGATGCAAATAATTATAAATTTCAAAATGTTAAAATCATTAACATTATCATATCAGCCACAGGAATTCCACCGTTGGACATATGCCTTTGACAGATTCCTCAAATATGCTTCTGTTACGTTGTATATTTTCACAGTGATTTATTATAATTAAACATCACATTAATTTGAAATAAATTACTTTTATTACAAATGTACGTTGTTATTCTAACAGCTCAAGGTAATAAAGATATCATCGTACAAATATCAGTATCCAAGTCACTTTGTTACTACGAATATGTACCACTTTTTAATTAACACAATGTCGTGTTCATTTTGATACGTATAAGTTATCATTGTGATTATTTTATGCTTGCTTACTACTTTCAGAACTAGCGGAGTTCATTACTCTGGCTAGAGGCTCAAGACTGCTTGTCTACAAAGGCTATACGTTTTTCAAAAGTGGCTTCATACGTCAGCGTGGATCTCGGTACTCTTGTTCGTGTAAGAGTGTGCGATGCCCAGCGTACGTCCACGTTTCCATTGATGGTTTTATTTTAGAGCCGTGGACGGACATAACCATGAACCCCAAACTTATGTTAGAACTAAACAAGGCACATACATCAAAGTATAATTTAAAAATTTAATGACAACATCAAGCAAACACGTCGATGTTAAAAAAGAAATAATTTGTAAAATATTTCGTCTTTACATCAAAAATAAATATTATATGATAGTGACTACAAACAAAACTATTGAATCCAATTTAAATGTGACTCTTAGATTGAGTAGTGTTAAAGTCAAGAATATTTTAATTATATAGACAGATAGAGATAGATACATTAGTACAATAACTCATTCTGTTACGCACTTTAGTATATCCTCTTCCGTATGGTGTCCTTTTAAAATGATACTTTCAGAGCGAGCAGAATTCATTACTATGCCTAGAGGAACAAGACTCCTCGTCTACCAAGGCTACACTTACTTTAAAAGTGGTTTGATCCGTAAAGGTGGCTCCCGGTTCAGCTGTTCGTGCAAAGGCGGCCGACGTTGCTTGGCGTTCGTCCACGTATCAGCTGACGAGTTCATCCTATCTGCCGTTGGAGAGCACAACCATGAACCCTTGAAATATCTTCAAACTATGTCAGGAACATATGTAAGACTACAATAGCCATTAGAGTATATGTGGATAAACGTATTTGACAATTTAGTTCTTTATTTTTTTAAATATATGAATTGTTTGTTTGTATATCATTAGCATCTTCATCATCACTGGTAGTCACGTCATGGTGTGGTCATGAGGAGCTCGGTGGCCTGGCGGGAGTGCGCATTGCTAGCGCTTTCGCAAGTAAAGCAACGACGGGCATGGTTCGCACTTAGATGGGTGACCATAAGTGGCATAAAAATTCCTCAAGCTCCTCCGTGCTTCGGAAGGCACGTATAAGCCGTTGGTCCCGGCTGTCATCATTGTATGGCATTCGTCAAGCTATGTCAGATGCCTTTAGGCAGCCTGAAAAATCTAACACCAGTGTTGGTCACTGGTTGGTCACACACACGAAAAACGTTACGTCTAATATAAATATGATTAGGAATTACAAATAAAAGTCGCTTAAATCCTCTCTCAGGCGAATCCGATTCCGATCATCATTATCTAAATTGGAAACGATATTTTATTGATCATAGTAATTATTTTTTAATTTTCAGTGCAAGGCGAATATATTACTCTAGCAAGAGCTTTTGGATTGTTAGAATCGACTGATCAAAAGAATGTCGAGTAAGAGATTTTAACTGACATAGTTTTCTTTTTCAGTTCATGCCGTTCATATTTTTGGTTGCAATTTATTTTATTGTAAGCAACATTTTATAGTAAGGCTTTTCTGTCATACAGTCATTATATTGTTTTCAGTGAAAGCTAAATATATAACTCTAGCAAGAGGTACGAAACTGCTGCTGTACCGCCGACAAACGTACTTCAAAAGTGGTAGTATAAGACAAAATGGCGCTAGATACAGTTGTTCTAGTAATCTAAGTCGCGGCTGCCCGGCATATCTGCACGTGTCTGCTGATGGGTTTATCATCAAAGCTGTTGGAGAACACAGTCATGCACCGCCTACTTATGCTAAGACTCCTTCAGGGTACATTAAAGTATGAACAGATATATAATGTAATAAGAATAAAATAGTAATGAAGAATATAAATTTGTAGATTTATGTACATCTTTTTGAGGTGGTTTCATTTTCGATACCAATGAATTTAAGAAAAAAAAAATTACAAGGCAATCCGATATGTCCCTTAGTTGAGCTTTATATATTTTTACTTGCAGCCGTATTCTTAATACAAAATATGCCCACTTAAATCAGTATGGTATAAATCGTAATTAATACGGCGGTTTGGATATCTGCTTATCCTCAATTTAAATTGTTTAGGTAAAATGCCACTATGAACTATTAACTCCAGCTGAAAAAACAAAAGCGATTTATAGAAAAATAAAAACCTAGCCCTGAAAAATACGAAGAATAAAAAAAAGCAAGGTATTACTATATTAGAATACAATAGAGCACAGAGATCGGAAACCGAAAAAAAATTTGAACCGTTTTGATCATATTTCCTAAACCGGAATGGATTTCGGTTAAGATCGGTTAAGTGTCGGGCCACGCGCAGTCTAGGGTTCCGTAGTTACGAATGCCGACTTTGAGCTCGTGCCAACAAAAACGTCTAAAAACGAAATTCGTATAAAATTTCCTTTTCCGAGTACATTTTATAAGTTGGTCGCCTATAACTTTTTAATTTGTAAGCCCTACTTAGCTCTGATAGTTTTCTTTGGTTAGCTTTGATTTTTTAACGTGTCAATATATTACCATTTAGGAGATAGGGGGGGGTGGATACTTGACTCTACAAAATTTTGCCCTAGCTAAAAAGCTAAAAATTTCAGAAACGGCTCTCTAAATCAAAACATATAATATATCCCACAAAAAAGGTAAGTAGAGAAAAAAAAATTACTCTTAATTTATGTCAACGGGAACTAATCAAAAAAATTTATTTTTAATTGTTTAGAGAAAATTCTATTTTACGAATTATAAACTGTTTTTAACTTTGGGGTTCGATGCAATAAGTTATTCGTTAATTTTATATATATCTTTAAGTTTATTAAACATCTCAATTAACTTCGTTGAGTTTATTTCCAATTAAAAATATTATGTCTGTTATGTCTCATATTTATTTCAGATGCAGGATATTACGTAAATACGTTCAAAGGAGCAAGACTTTACATCCTCCACGGATACACGTATAGCAAACGAGGGAATATAGGCTTTGGAGGAGTACGCCTAGGATGCTCTAACACTGCTTCCAAAAAATGTAAAGCTTACATACATCTCTCTAATGAGAATGATATCCTAAAATCCTATACAATTCATAATCATCCCCCACCACAATTTCATGTGACTGAATCTGGATACTACGTTAAGAAGTTTCCAGAATTTAACTACTTGCAGGGTAAATAGCATTTTCTTTACCTTAGATTTTTTCCAAGTTTTATGACATGGTTATGTCTAGCTCTGGGAATTATGGAAATCCCAATGACTTACCCATCAATGGACTTGTTAATGATTTGCCTAAAAGCTTACCCAGATTTGTGTTAAAAAAAAATTGTTGCCTATTTTTAAATGAAAAGATTAGTCTTGCTTGCCATATTTATAGAAAATTTGCAGATGATAAAATATAAACTGATTAATAATAGTGTTAAAGTTGTGAATATTTATAAGTACCTGCAAAAGATGTCACTTAATATATTAAGTTTTGTATAAAGTAAAGGAAGCTAAGATCTGATACCAATAGTGCCTTCATTGTTAATACGTTATGTTTTAAGTTTATACTAGAATATCATTATAATTCAGAGGTAGTCACAGGTAGAACAGTAATCTTTAATTACGAAATTTATTCTCCAAAAGTGCCATTATGCCAAGTTTTTATAAATTAGTCAATATACAAAAATTTTACTGTGATCAGGGTTTAATAATACTTACATATATTTTATTAAAAAATATGAATAACAATTGTATTTTAATTTATCTGTCTCACTTTGAAATCGGTTATATTACACGACTCCATGGTAATTCTTTATTGCTCATCATCATCACTTCCACTTCTTCATCTTCACGCTTATCCTGTTGCGGTTTTGTAGAATATTTTTCTCCCTTCGCTAATGATTTATTGTTTCACTAGGAATAGCTCGTTTCGTGATAAATCGAAGAGGCGCTCGGCTACTTCTACTCAATGATTACACCTACAGCAAGAATGGAAGTATCCGGAAAGGAGGCACTAGGTACGCCTGCTCGCAAATAGCTAGAAACTGTAAGGCATACGTACACATGTCATTTGACAATCTGATATTGAAAGTGGATAGCCGTCATAACCATCCGCCATTGCCGTATTCCATTTCAAAGGAAGGATATTATCTTAAACATTACTAATGGCGAAGAAAAGATAATTGCTATGGATGTAAAAATGTCTGACGTTGGAGAATCATCAGACATTTTTACGACACCAAAGCAAATGAGAGAAGAATGGTGCCTTTCCTATAAGAGAGATCAACTGGGTGATTTAGTGGATGATGGTCGAGCAATAAAAAGGACTGTGATTTGTTTATTATTTAGTTCCTAGTTAGGGTAAGGTGCAGTGATGTGATTAAAAAATGGTAGTCGCCGTAATTATCGGGTATTCTGGTATCTGTGCGTGATAATCTTATACCTCTTCATGATTTTCGAATTAGTATCATAAAGAGTTTATAATAGTTATTTAATGTTTTGTTTACGTTTTCTTGGAATGCTCTTTTATTTTGTTATAGTGTTATGGTTGAAAATGAAATAAATTTTATATTAATTTTTAATTAATCGTATTAGATACTGAATCAATTAGATCTTCCCTCAATCATCGTGTTCTGTTTCGCCTTCTATTATCTTAATTTTCATTTTAATAATGTTTTTAAAGACTGCGAACGAGAGTCATGAATGTATTTTGACCTGTTGACTGCGTCGCCTAACTACTCTAACTATTATGGCATGCAGATATTTTATCAAATTTCTTTGCTGTAAAGGCATTTATATTATAGGCCACTTCGTAAGAACAATGAAAGGCGCAGTAATATATCTACTGGACGGGTACACCTACAGCAAGACCACTCCGATCAGAAACGGTGGAGCTCGGTACTCCTGCTCCAGCAAGCTGTCAGAAAGCTGCAAAGCGTACCTGCACTTGTCTGCATATAACTTGATAATCAAACGTGAGACGATGCACAGTCATCTACCTCCACAGTTCCTTATTTCGAAGGATGGTATTTTCTACAAGACCTAGACTTCTAAAACGCTTTTGATAGAGTTTGATATACTGACATTGGTACAGACAGATTGTGCAGAAATAACTTAATCTACCATCACGCTTAATGTTGCCTTAGGGCTCAGAATTAATATGAGTATTACATACAGATATGCGTTCCCGTACCCTGTCCTAGCACCTCTCTCCCGTTCTTGCCTTATGGAAGTTGAGCACTGACCTCCATACATACAAGTACGCTGGATACCCTAAGAAATGACAGCTCTTTATTGTGCCTATTTGAAGCGCCCCCAATGCGTGGGAAGAGAAGTAAATCTGACGTAACTTTTAGTTCCGTTCCCACCCACTGCTACGAGTGCCTACGATCAGCGCCAAAATGGCGAATATCAAATCGCCTCACTATGGCCCGGCTAATCATAGGTCCAGCGTACTTGTATATATGGAGGTCAGTGAAGTTGAGCAGTCGGCTGCGGGCGCCTGGCCGCCTCGACAAGGCGAGAACCGTAGGGACGGGAAACGAGGATGCATAATGCGCGGGACTTTAGGAGATTCCGTTTTGTACGTGATACTTATATTTATTCTGTGCTTGGGTCTTCTGCCATGGGCCCCCTCTACCCCTTCATAGTTAAGGATGTGATAATACATAAATACATTATGGATAAAGATGTGATAATATATAATGATATAAAATGACCCAATGCAATTTGTGTCAAGGATTTTGAATAAAACCCTTTACCTCTACCTATTAATTTTATTTAACGCAACAATACTCTTTATAATAATATTGTTTACAGAATTTTACGTGAAGACGCACACCGGCACTGTGTTGTTATTAATAAACAACTACATTTACAGTAGGAACGGGAAGCTCAGGGGCAAAGGCACCAGATATGCCTGCGGCAGCAGACTGTCGAGGAAGTGCCCAGCGTTTGTCCACGTCAGTGGCACACACCAGATTCTTAAGTCAAATACTGCGCACACACATGATCCGCCTCAATATGATTTTCACGGGGGATGTATCATTTATAGCAGAGTGAGAATATGATATAGAGTGATTGTTATGATTAGTATGATTACTTAAATTTTTGATTTTGGCGTAAATATAAATATAGCCGGTGACTTTTTATGAACCAGCCTTTGGAACAAGTTCAGATCATACATACTGTTATATTCTATTATGTATTATTATATAATGTTCTTACGTTTAATTGTTTTGGGCACTTCCATTCTTTAATAAGCTTTATAATAAATATATTTCTTAATATATATGTATTTCTTAATGTTACTAAATTAAGTTAGTTACTCCTTGTTTTATAACAAGACGGCAAAGCTTTGATATCCAAACTTTATTTTAAGAACGCGTTACCCTAATGATATCATATTATTATATTTTTAGCCTATTTCTGTTCTTTTTTTCTCATTGACAGTTTTGTACAAAATTACAGAATAATACTTAAGTAACAGAACTATAAATACTTGTTTTTACTTTGACCATATTAAAATATAAAGCAAATTATATCGTATCTCTTTTTTTTCTATGCTGGTCTGGGAGAAAAGAAAAGGCTTAGCTGCTTCTCTTCCCGCGCAGAACGTAAATTCTATTTCATCACTTTTTTAATCCTTTTTCCTCTTCTCGCGTACCATTTAAGTGGCTTTTGGGTTTTGATCTTGCGGCCTTGGGCATGCTAAGAGCATTAATACCCAAAATACTCTGTCTGGCCCAATAGGGAATCCAAAATAAACACAACTTGTCTGGTTTAAAATACTTTGAGTTTTGTACAATAAACATTCTTACATGTCTATAGAGAGGGTCGTGCTCCTGCAGTGGAGACTATAAAGACCTGATGATGATGATGACATGTCTATAAGTAACGTTTCATCGAGATAATTATTTACTCCCATGCTGGTGTGGGAGAAATAAAAAAAACTAAGAATGTACCAGCTGCTTCTCTTCCCACGCAGATCGTAAAAGCCGATCAAGGGAATGGGCAAAAATGCAAATCATGTTAACAGGCGATGCGGCTAGCAACCCATCACTGTATTGATTGCTTTTCCATCTTCTCGCCCACCATGACGCTAAAAGTGGCTTTTGGGTCTTACGGCCCTGGGCTCTGCATAGAACCACAAGACCCAAAATGCTCTGCCTGCCCCATTAGGAATAAAGACGTGATAGTATGTATGTATGTATGTAATTATTTACCTAAAGATTTAAAAAATTACAGATGCACAATTCATATCGCTAATCAGTGGAAGTGTCTTACTCATGTTAAATCAGTATACTTTTCACAAAATAAACGGAATCAAATACTCGGGAGGGTACCGTTGGCAGTGCTCGGCTCGGAAATCTTCCAAATGTAAGGCTTTCGTGGTTTTAGATGAAAATGATGAGGTCATCATCAAAACTTTATTAAATCATGAACACGAGCCGCCGGTGTACAAAGCAGTGGAAAGCGGCCATTATATAAAGATTTAGTCTGTTTAGTTAGAGTTATACTTTTTTGTGATTTTTGACTAATTATAGTTTACAAGTTACATATCATTATCTATTGTGTTATCAAAATAAATATATGTTAAAGTTTGTTGTGTTTGATTGATAGTTTTACTTACATTATTTCATGTAATCTCAATGAGGCTGTTTTTATCACAGTCGACTTTAAAAAGCATACTGTTGTTCTTGAGCCTACTTTTTGCTGCGTAATTTTTTTTTGGCCAATTATATCCATTAAACTTTGTACAATTTAGCATTTACACAATCCAACCATTTGGACGTTCAGTCACGTGAACAGTTTTGTCCCTGAAGGCCCTGATCATCGCGAACCTTTGCATTGTTTTTGATTATTACTGGATTTTAGATCATATACTAAGGACAATATTTCGGTATACAAATTTCACAAACTAGCTGTGCCCGCGGATTGATGTCGAAAACCTTTTACTTTAAACTTTATACGGTAGCTCATAAAATAGTTTGAAGGGTTATCTAGAGCCACATGAGACAATTTTTTAAATAATATCTCCTTTTCTTTCACATTATTTATTCCAAATAGGGGCAGCACAGGACCCCCAAAATTCATGTATCAGATTAGAATAATTTTATTACGCGCTCTTTCTTCATATGATGTCTGTGAGAGACTTAAGTTTTTCGGCGATAAGTTCATCTATTGTACCCTTACTTTATCTTATACCTTTAAACGAACAATTCTTGTATATTTATTTATATGTATATTTCTGTTATCTCGAAAACTATTTTGCTGAAAATTGGTAAACAATCGATCTAGAGTAGTCTTATGTTTGGGAAAACGCGTATTTCGATGTTTGAGATGTAACCGAGCAAAGCTCGGTCGCCCAGGTACTATTGTCTTTAAATGTAGTAAGTTAGTAACTGTAAATGTCATACGGTGGTGATTTTTTTTTGTTGTATAGAATACAAACAGGCATTGTCAAATAATGAACTATCCACGCGGGTTACGGAGCTAGTACAGAGCAAAAGATTTGTTTTTACTTTGATTTAGCCATTAGTTTCGTTCTAAAGTGAGATAAGTATTCCCTCCTCCTCCTGAGGAGGAGATAGGAAGATAAAATCAAGAAAGCAGCAGTTATGGAAAAGAAAAACAAGGAACAGAATACTATGTAGACAGCTGGGAGAGGACTTTGTTAAGGGGCAAGTTGACGACCAACAGCAACCACAACAGAAAAGCAGATTACGTCAGCAAGAGAGGCTGCAGTAAGTAAGAAAGTAAGGTTATTATTTAGTATTTATTAGTTATTTTTAGTATTGTATTAGATATTATAATTTTGTAAAAGTTATTTATGGCATTTTCTACTTTTTATTTTTTTAGGAATGCCCATAATGGAAAGAGACTTAGATTTCGCAATAGTTGAAAGAAATGGAAGGAAATATTTACGAAGTGGTCAATACAAGTATTATAAGTTGAAATCTTACGTTAATTGTTCTACAATATGGAGATGTTCTACGTATAAAAAAACAAGATGCCGAGGAACAATTACAGTTCTGGTAAGATATTTATAGATAAAAAATTGTTTGATATATCCAATTATCAATTTCATAACCTGCCTATTTAAAGGAATTGTAAAAGAATGTCTAAGTTTCAAAAAAGGCAGACAAATTGCAAAGTTAATATTTTATAACCCTTAATTTTATCCTGATTAATAATTGACATTATCAAAGTTTTTACAATATTTCATTCAGTGGCTTTTTATTTTCAGGGCATTAATGTACTGAAAAGACAACCCCATATTTGTGACTCTGCCACTTTAGATACACGTATGATATGGCATCAATCAACAAAAAACATGATAAAGTATGCATAAAACGAATATGGTAATGAATGTGCAACAAACACAGAAGATAAAATAATAATAATAATACTCTCGAAGAAATAGAACATCGAAGATATATGTAGCCAATTTGATAACAAAAATATATACACAGTAGTGGTAGAACTATAGGCTTAAATAACTTCAATATGAGTTTCTACAGACAGAAAGAGGTCAATAGGAGAACCTATTTAAGATGCAAAGATAAGTATCTGTCTTCAATAAGTATAGAGAACAACGGACGAAGATAGAAATATGTGGAAACACAAAGTGGAGGCTTTTTTGCAACTATAAGACCTTAATAGGTTAACTAAAAAAAAGATATCAAACAAAGGAGAGGTAACGCGAAGGTCACTAGATCTTTGAACTTTTTTGCCGTTTGAGCTAAAACAGAGAGGGTTGAGAGTGAGAAAAGAAATGATTACAATAGACAAGAATTTCAAGTTAAGCTGGGAATTAAATGCTTAAAGAAAACTGTGCTTTCGCACACTATGATATCATCATTATCATCATCAGGTCTTTCTGTGTCCACTGCAGGAGCATAACCCTTTCTGTACAACCAGAGCCATACTTGGCCAAAGCAAGCAGAGGACTTGGCCTACACTCTCCACGCTGGCCAGACGGGATGGAGAGGTCTCATATTTAAAAGCTTTATTTAGCTTGTAATCCTTAAGTCGACCTTCTACGACATCCACGGGAAGACTTAGAGTGGTTCTATTCTACTCTGCTGGATAGCACACGGCCAACACACGACACTATGATATAATGAGTACAAATTTGGAATAAGTATTTTAGTATCTCATGATGCATCAAAAAATATAGAAACATTAAAAAAGTATCACTTATTTGTATTGTTTCTTTTTTGGATTTTTCACTTCGTGTTAAACGTTAGTTTATTGAATTTGACTGTCTAATCCAAGGACTGGTAAAGGTAATACATCTATTATTTTCCGAGGCTTCAATTTACTTAGTGTGACTATGCCAGCCTTATGGACTTCGATTGAGTATTGTCTAACTTCTGTGCTCGCAGAAAAAAGTAGATGGCTTTTGCCATGTGCGATAGTGGCAAAAAAATAGTTTTATCTTTAAAATGTTTATTACAGCCACGTTTATAACTGTGGCCGGCGGCAGTAGACTGCTTCTGTTTGGAGACCAAACATTCCGCAGAGCTGATCTGCTGAAGGATGGCAGCAGCCGATGGAGATGTTCCGCTCTGAAACGCGGCTGTAAGGCTCAAGTCGTAGTAGCTGATGGTATGATCGTGAAAACACAGTACGAGCATAACAATCACCAAAATCCGAAGTTTCACATTGGGCGGGATGGTATTTATTATAAAATTTGAATAGGTAGCCAATTTTTTTCGAGTAATAGAATTGAGAAATTCATATTCTGTTTGAATGATAATATTTTTCATAGGTACGTGGTTTTACTAAAACATAATGAAGTAAATAATTTCAATTAACGATAATATACTTTTTTGACGAAGTATGTAGCTGATAAATAATAAGTACTGTGACTTAGATTCCTGCACTCAATGATTATGAAAATAAATTATTCTGTACTAATAAGAGAATACATTTTAATTAATGTAGGGAACACATTAAAATTTAAATTAAAAATAAGTTATTACTAAAATAATAACTGAAACTAACACAAAGGGCAATTCCACTGCATAGAGGTGTAAGACAGGGAGACGTTATATCTCCGAAACTGTTCACCGTTGCACTGGAAGATGCCTTCAAGCTTCTGGAATGGGAAGGATTTGGCATCAACATCAATGGCGAGTATATCACTCACCTTCGATTTGCCGACGATATCGTTGTCATGGCAGAATCGATGGAAGACCTAAGTACTATGCTCGGAGACCTAAATCGAGTTTCCCAACAAGTGGGCCTTAAAATGAACATGGACAAAACGAAAGTAATGTCGAATGTCCATGTTGCGCCCCTACCTGTTTGTGTTGGGAGCTCCACCCTCGAAGTTGTAGACCAGTATATCTACCTGGGTCAATTGATCCAGGCAGGAAGTTCCAGCTTCGAGGAAGAGGTCTTTCGACGAATCCGACTCGGCTGGGCAGCGTTCGGGAAGCTACGCAATGTCTTCTCGTCCAAAATACCTCTGTGCCTCAAGACTAAGGTCTACAACCAATGTGTGTTACCAGTGATGACTTATGGCTCTGAAACGTGGTCCCTTACTATGGGTCTCATAAGAAAGCTCAAGGTCGCTCAACGCGCTATGGAGAGGGCTATGCTCGGTGTTTCCCTACGTGATCGAATCAGAAATGAGGAAATCCGTAGGAGAAAACAAGTCACTGACATAGCCGAGCGGATTAGCTCGTTGAAGTGGCAGTGGGCGGGACACATAGCGCGACGAACCGATGGCCGATGGGGCAAAAAGGTTCTTGAATGGCGACCGCGTACTGGCAAGCGAAGCGTAGGGCACCCACCTACAAGGTGGTCAGATGACCTGACCAGGGTCGCTGGAAAGCGCTGGATGCAGGCCGCTCTTGATCGGTCATTTTGGAAATCTTTGGGAGAGGCCTATGTCCAGCAGTGGACGTTATGCGGCTGAAATGATGAACACAAAGTTGCAGTCCCACTAAAATAATGATTTAATTTTTATGTGTTATTAATATAGGTACCAAGAAAGATTCAATAGATACACTATTACGTCTTTATTCCTTTAACTAGTAGATAATGCATTGGCATTAAGTCCACCCTTTCAACCATTATGGTCAGTAAAGATTTAATAAAAAAAATAAAACAAACTCATTTAAATAATATCAAAATTAGTAATTAGTATTCTGCAAAATATATGAATTCAGAGTTTCACGGTCACAAAGACTGTTGTATTAGTATTAATCACGGTAAGTCCCGTAATACTAATAAAGTAACAGCCAAATGGTAAATTTCAATGATTTATGGAAATTTTACTTTACTTGTTATTATTTATATAAATATGTTTTTTCAACTAATGTTTTTTTTTTGGGTATTTCAGTTAAATTTGTAAATTTACATAGTGGCAGAAAATTGCTTTTGGTTGACGGCTATCCTTTCCACAAGAGTGAAGCTACGAAAGGAGGTTTCAGATGGAGGTGCTCTTCCAGACAGAAGGGGTGTACTGCGCAGGTGACCGTCTCTGACTGTGGCCAGTCTATCATCAGGGCTAATTTAAACCACAATGACCATAGTGTGATACAGGTGAAACTCGCTAAAGACGGGACGTATTATAAATGTAGATTGTGAAGATTTAAATGTTTCGATTTACTAGTCCTAAAGTTTTTGAAGACAATTCTTATATTATGACCTTATTGATATTTCTGTGTGTACCTATCTGTTAGTTTTTTTAATGAAATTAATTCTATTTTTATGTCTTTTTTCCATTTCGTCTAAAATTTTACAAAAAAAAATTGAATAACTGGCGCATTTTATTTTTTTTACTTTTGACAACGCACGGCTCGCTATTTATTTATAAATACTAATACCTACTTTAATGTACTCTCACTGAGTTGGGTATGGCAGAGAAAGCATAGAAGTAGAATAAATGAAGGTGAATTGCGAGTGCTGAGTAGTAAATATGGTTTTACCTTGAAAGATCGAATAAGGAATGATGTCATAAGGGAGCGGTGGGGAGTAAAAGAGGACGTTGTGACAAAAATAGATAGGGACAGATGGTTTTGGCATGAAGAAAGGATGGACGAAAAGAAATTAACATAAAATATTTATAGAACATATATGAATGAAAATATAAAATAATAGTTTGCTTTGTAAAGCTTAAACCTATTAAATGATTTGTGTTCATTGTAATACCACTTGGTAGTGACATACCCGTAATAAATCGAACCACGGAATAAACGAGATCACTATAGTATAATGATAATAAAAGGAGAGTCAAAAACAAACAAAAAAATCGACATTCCAATACAAATTGCCCGGGTGGCTGCACACTTTCGTATGGAACGTTATTCCGTTACGATTGACTGTTATTAAAATTTTATTTTGCGATCTAGTATATCCCGTGATTCGATTTATTAAAAGTATGTCCCTTCCACGTTGTATATATGAAGTAAAAGTATAAGTGAAATTTACACAATGTAAGGCCATAGACAATCATGAAATTTGTATGTTGTTACTCGTAATATCTTTGTTGATTTGTGTATTGAAATAAAAGATACCTTCGTCTTTATTTAGTTTTATTTCTTATAGAGCCTTCAAAAAGGTAAGCCGTGGAAATTTCTTGCCTCTGTGCATACAATTTAATTGAAGCAATAATGATTTGTTCGCTTTGTTTAGCCTGCAAATCTATTCATCATCATCATTATCAGGTCTTTTAGTCTCCACTGCAGAAGCACGACCCTCTCTGTACTACCACAGCCATACTTGGCCAGAGCAGTCAGAGGACTTAGCTTACAGTCTCCTCGCTGGCCAGACCGGTTGGAGAGGTCTCATTGATGTTTATAAGCTTTGCTTTGCTTGTATTTCCTAAGTCGCCTTCTACGACATCCACGGGAGGACTTGGAGTGGCCCTATTCTACTCTGCCGGAAACCACACGGCGTTGCAAATCTATGGCTACAATTTAATTGTATGCAACAGGCAATAAAGTTGCAGTATGTAACTGGGCCTATAATCTAGTTAATCCATTATATCTTTAGCAGTGCAGCTTTTGTTGGGCTATTTAAACATTGGTTGGATTTAAAAATAACGTTACTTGTTGTGAACAAGCGGGAGGCTCGTGTGATCTTTCTATTGAAAGTATGATTTATTTTCTTGTAGTTTTCCTTCGTATTAACTTAGATCTTGTTTATGAACTTGACACTGTTCCTGACATATTTAAAAAAAATAGAGACTATAACATTCTCCTCTCAGTCTTCAGTGATTATAAACAAATTTATGAGTTGGTATTTCGTTGGTTAAAATTATATTTGTAAAATTTCTTCAATGCACTGGTTACAGATAACGAGCCTCAATTTCTAAACACTGCAAGAGGCTACAAATATATCATCTACAAAGGGTACAAGCTGCGACGAACGAAAGTAACTATAACCAAGGGTGGCGCTACATCGTACTGGACTTGTATTAACGCTTCCGAACACGCTTGCAAATCAAAAGCGATAACTGTTGATAGAAATAGAAAAACCATATTTGTTAAAAAACCTTCCAATCATACTCACCCAAATACAGATCCGCTGACAAGAGAAATAGACAGCTTTAAAGAAAGACTGAGAGAATCGACAACTTTAGGAATATCTGTATCTGAGATATTGGAAAAATGTTTGAGGGGATGTCCTAAAGCAATCCTTCCAGTATTACCGACGACGAAAGCTTTGAAGAAAATAATTATGCGGCAAAAGGCGAGACTTATGCAACAAGAAAAAATCATAAAATACTAGACTGAGAATATGAAACTGTATTTGTACTGAAGAATAAAACCTTTAAAAATACGACTTTAAAACAATTTTGTTTTTTACTTCCTATGGATTACAAGTTTGTTCTGTTTTTCTTTCTTTTTGTTTAAAAGGGCATACTTGTCAGGTGGTCCCATAGAAATTTTATCAAAATTGGTTGTTTAGTTTGTGGTGAATTCGATTTTTAGATTGGGAAATTTTTCACCCTAGATAAAAAAATTCAATTCTGCAAGATTATATATGAGAGAGAACTTTAGATCTGGATTTATAACATTGTTTTTCGAAAAGAAATATTTGTAAAATTGTACAATGCGCTGGTTACAGATATGGAGCCACAATTTGTAAACTCAACGAAAGGTTACAAACATATTATCTACGAAGGCTACAGACTGCGACGGACGAGACTAACCATAACCAAGGGTGGCACTAAATCGTATTGGGCCTGCAATGAAGCTCCGGAATATGCATGCAAATCAACGGCGATAACTGTTGAGAATAATGGAACAACTACATTTGTTAAAAAACCTACAAAACACTGTCACGAACTAGATCCTTTAAAACAAGAAGTAGAAAGATTTAAAGAAAAACTGACAGCCTCGACAACTCTGGAAGATTCCGTGTCTGAGATATTGGAGGAGTGCTTAAGAAAATATCCAGAAGAAATGCTCCCAGCACTGCCGTCGCTGATAACTATGAAGAGGATAATTATGCGGCAAAAGGCGAAACTAATTCAAGAATTGGAAAATGATGTAGAATTTGACTGACTTTTGTATTTCTTTAGATAGATGAATGAAACCAGAAACGGCTGCGATTACTATAGTCTAATAATATTGATGATTTATTGGTCGAATAAGCAAGCTTTTATTTAATTGACGTATTTCCGTCTCCCTTTTTGCTGCAGCGATATATGTTTTTTTAATCACTTTTAGGTTTCTTTTTTACGTGTACTAATATTAAACTATAGTTTATTTTACTTTAAACTGTAATATATGTTAAATTGACAAAGAGTACTTGGTCGTTTATATATTTTCATCCATCTTTCCTATTCTACAAATAAGAATAGATATAGGGTAGGCATATACCTAGACTGTTTTGTACCTTGTGACTTAAATGTGCCTGAGCCCTCCAGTCCTTCCAATAAAAGCCCTAGGACCAAGCCTATTAGCTGTTTTATGAATTAAAACTTTTAGAGGATTTCGCTATGAAAGTAACTTTATAATTAGGAGTTCGTCGAAAAATTATTTTAAAAAAATGCTCATTGTGTACTTGTAACAAAATATGTGGAGCAGCAATTGTTTAACTTCGGTATAGTCCACTTTTGAACTCTATATATCACCAATATGTGACCGCTATAGAAGACGTTGCTCAGAGGATTCTGCAGTTATTACCTATATCTTTCTTAGTCGCCTCTGAAGACTCTCGTTGAAGAGGAAAGAGTTTTTTTAACAAGGTGTAAGTATTTTTACACTGCCGTCAACACACGACTTAAACTAATATCTCCAATCGTTGGTATGTTATTGAAATAACATTAATAAGATCAATGTTGCAGATATAGTGCCCGAATTTGTTACTACTTCGAGCGGAAATAAAAAAATATTCCACGAAGGTTACATGTTGCAACGAAACAGAGTGAGAGAGCTGTCGAACGAGTGTGGCACCAAATCTTACTGGGTCTGTGGACAAACTCGCGAATCCTTTTGCAAATCCACAGCCATAACTCGAGAGAGTAACGGAAAAACTGTATTTGTAAAGTTACCTACCGTACACAGTCATCCGCCTGACCCATTCAAGAAAGATAAGGATATATTCAAAGAAAAATTAAAAAACTCAACAACTATAGAAATGTCCGTATCTGAGATATTAGAGAAGTGTTTGAAAGAATGTCCAGAAGTAGTTCTCCCAACTTTGCCGTCGATAGAAGCCATGAGACAAATAATAGTACGACAAAAGAAGAAGCTCAGAGAAGCTCACAATGAAAGTGATTGTCATTTCGAAGTTATGATGAAAAAGAAATAACATTTTCCAGCTGCAACTGGATTTTTCTTTCTTTTTGAACATCATAAGTGATACATATAGGTAATTGTACATTTTGAAATAACAATGTTTTTTTTTTGTTTGCTGTTTTTACCAAAAGATAGCTTTCTCAGCATCACTTGTTAAAGGGGAGAAAAGGCCTAGCTTTAAGTCCGCCATTTACATGCATTTTATTAAAGTTAAATAAATAAATAATTCAGTGATTTGTGTATCACATAGATAGAGAGTATTCATTTATTTCGTTTTTGTAATTATTTATTACGTTTTATTTTAGTTTATTAAATAATCAATATTAGGTGAAAGGTTTCTATTTGTAGAAATTTTAAACACCTTCCTAAATTGATAAATAAATTGGTCAGTATGATCTCGTAAAATTAAAATGTGATAATGATAACAGTGTTTTTGTTTATTTCAAAAAACCATAAAGTAACCTACTACGAAAAAGTCATACCCTCTTAGAGGAGCTCGGTCGAGAGCGAGTACACATTGCTAGCGCTTTTACAAGTTAAACAAACCCGCGTGTGGTCCTCATTTGGATGGGTTATCAGTCACCACAAGTGACACAAAAGATTTTTCAAGCTCCTCCGAGCATCGGAAGGTTCTTTAAGCCGTTGGCTATGTCAGATGCCTTAAGGCAGCTTAAAAAATCTTACATCAGTGTGTCCACTTACACACACGAGAAACTTAAACCAAACAGTCATACTCCTTATACTATTTGTCATATACCGGCAAGTGCAGCGTTGATTGGCACTAATACGTTCAATAAACATCATTTTAAAGGAGACAAAGATAAATTTAAAGGGGATTTAAGAGACTTGAACAAATCTAAGAATTAACTAATCTGAGATATTGAGAAAGTGTTTAAAATAAAATTTGGACGTGATCATTCCAATTCTGCCGTTGATGGAATACAAATATAATGGAATAATATGCGAGAGCTACTAACACCACAGACAGACAGACCGACAGACACTATCGTCAAACTTATAACACCCCTCTTTTTTGTCGGAGGTTAAACAGCTCAAGCCAACATCTTGTAAGGAAATCAAACATTTTATAGAATTTACTCCATTTATTTATAAAAAATACAAATAAGTAAGCTGGTTATCTTTAAAAATAATAGATTTTGTTTAATTTTTACTTCATATAGTTTTTTCGAATGTTGTTTTTATTCTTTTTAATCAGTTAAAATGTGATCTTCTTCTTATCGTGTGTGTTAGTTTCTAACACTAGTGTCAGAGTTTTTAAACCGCCTTAAAGGCCTCTGACATGGTTTTAGGTAACGACCAATGTCAAAGACAGTGACCGGGACCGACGGCTTAACGTGCCCTAAGAAGCACGGATCCTCTTACTTATCAGACAATCAGGTGATCAACAACACAAAGTCGTTGCCCCCGCCGGGAATCAAACCCGCGACCTCCGGGTATGAGCCGAACGCTCTAACTACTACACCACGGAGGCTGTTTAAAATGTAATGAAATTTTTTAAATAACAAAAGATTTACATTGAAAATGAGAACCCCATTAACTCTTCTTGTACATTGGTATCTCCATTTAATATTCACTCCACCTTTGACTTTATTACTTCGTTTTTTCTTTTTGGTGTATTAATTTTAAAAAAAGACTTATGTTTTTTTCTTTTTGGTGTATGAATTAAAAAGTCTTATCCAAGCAAAGTGGTCCCTATCAGTCAAGGGTGGAGAGGTTATTAACGTAATCGAAAACAACTTAATTTTTTTCAGAAGCTGAAATTATTGGATCTTCAAAACGCAACAGAAAACTGTGCAACGGTGGTTATAGTTTTCATCTACATAAGAAAGTTGGCAAAAAGACATATTGGAAATGTAGTAAACGTCCTAAGTGCAAATCATGTGCGAAGACTGAAGAACGAGACGGCGTAACAGTATATTACAAACTACCTTCCAATCATAACCATCCACCAGAACCGTTACAAAAAGAAATACATATATTTAAAGAAAAACTAAAAGACGCAACTACATTAGACATGTCCACGAGTGAGATATTAGAAAAATTCCTACAATCATATTCACATATGAATTTCGCGGGATTTCCAACCATGAATGCCATGAGAAAAATTATACAAAGGCAAAAAATAAGGCTTTCCTTAGGAACCTGCTAACATATCTAATAAGTAAAATTGCGTTTGAATACATTAAATAAGTACATTTAATTGAAATTAAATTCTTAGTCTTTTAGTTTGTAAACATTAATTTAATAAAACATTCTTGTTGATTTTTTTTTTTTTTTTTACGTTAATATTTAAAAATCACACAAAGATTTCCAATCTATCCACTTATGGCAATGGACAGTTGATACTTACGGGTAATGTGATCTGCAAAGTGTTCATAACAATAGTGCCACAAAATTGACGGTAGGCTTCAAAACTAAATCTTTGCAATACCACCAGTGCCACTCGTTTCTTCTCACTATTTTTATTATTTACAGTTCCTGAATTCATTACGTCCACAAAAGGAAACAAAAAGTTGTGTTACGGCGGTCACACTTTTTATGTGAACAGAACTGTTGGTACAAAAACCTATTGGAAATGTACTAAACCCCGAGAATTGTGTTGCAAAGGAGCTGCGATTACAGAAGAACGAAATGGAGTAACAGTGTATACAAGACTGCCAACTGAACATAACCATCCACCTGATCCGTACAGAAAAGAAATAGATATGTTTAAAGAAAAATTGAAAGATACAACCTCATTAGACATGTCCACAAGTGAGATATTAGAAAAATGTTTGCGGGAATGTTCAGATATGAATATTGAAAACTTGCCGTCCATGGTTGCTATGAGACAAGTAATACAGAGGCAAAAGATAAAACTTTACAAGTCAACTTCGTATTTGTGAGTAAAAAATATTCCTGGACAAATTATGATAATTACTTTTAACAAAATTAAAATAAACCTGTTCGAAAGATTTTTTCTTTTTTTATGCGCAGGTATGAAATTCTTTCTTACTGTGGGGGAAATAACTTGTACGTTCTGTGTAAAAAAAATTACATTACCTCATATCGATATAAAGTTTGATACGGAATTGACAACTTGTAGAAATTATAGCGTGACCAAAGTGCTATTATATAACGTATGATAAGCATGAATAAAACGATGAACTAGGCTGGAAGATACTGACCGTCACTCAATTTGACGTATACCTACTAAGTGATTAGATACAGGATGACAGATAGATAGAGAAAAAAATATGCCGTTATAAACTTCTTTTCCTGAGGGAAGATCTCTCACCGCATATCTTGTTTATTGCGATACATATTTGAAATGTAAAAAACCCTAAAAATTGTAAATTATGTGCTATGACTGAAGAAAGAGATGGGGTAGCAAAGTATTGTAATAACTTTCTTCAAATCATAAAATTTCACCAGACACCTTAAAAAATTGATATTTATATAAAACTTAAAAACTCAACATTAGATATGTCCCCAAATGAGATATTAGGAGAATGTCTGCATGTGTGTTCAGTATGACTTTGCAGCATTTCCCATGCCTTAAGAAAAAATGACACAAAGGCAAAACATTCGAGTTTTTGAATAATCGGCTTGTAGGCATTCCCACGTTGTTGTAATCAGCAGTTTTAACAAGATCAACCTCAATTGCGCCTGTAAATGAGCGGTCATCTAAATCTTCATGGATCTCCAGTGCAACTAGTTTCATCTTTTTTAAACTGTCTTCGTTTGCAGAACCGGATTTCATAACTACCTCAAAAGGTAGGAGGAAGCTGTGTTACGGCGGTTATACTTTTGTTGTGAATAGGACTGTCGGCACGAAAACCTATTGGAAATGTACTAAACAACGAGAATTGGTTTGCAAAGCAGCTGCAATCACTGTAGAACAAAATGGAAGAGCAGTGTATACAAAACTTCCATCTGAACATAACCATCCACCAGATCCATTCAGAAAAGAAATAGCTATATTTAAAGAAAAACTGAGAAATGCAACCACACTAGACAAAACCACATCTGAGATATTGGAAAAATGTTTGCAAGATTATCAATCAGATATGAACTTTGTCAATTTGCCGTCTTTGGTCACTATGAAACAAGTAATAAAGCGGCAAAAAAGAAAACTTTGTAATAGTCTTATTTGTAAGTAGAAAGTATTCGTGGAAATATTATTATAATACCAGTAGGTGAATACCATGCAGAAGTGGCGAACTCATTTAAAATAAATGGTTTAATATTATACTTATTTCGTAAACAACCGTTGAAAGTACAATTAACCGTCGTTTAGTACTTTCAATACAATAATTGAATGGTCTGTCTTATACTTTACATTTACCATAATTTTAAT
Organism: Acrobasis consociella; assembly: GCA_963555685.1. Lineage (NCBI taxonomy): Eukaryota > Metazoa > Arthropoda > Insecta > Lepidoptera > Pyralidae > Acrobasis > Acrobasis consociella. The sequence continues at coordinate 3,447,304 of OY743116.1, forward strand.
TATTACCATATTTACAATTGAACAATTTATTTCAAACTAGCCGAAGCCCGCGACTTCGTTCGCGCAGACTTTATGTCTCTGAAAAATAATCATCAGGCTGAACAACTATTGCTAAGGCGTCATTTTTATATTTCTTATAGTTTAGCTGGACCATTATGGATATGCATCAGGTATTCCATTCTAAAATCAATTATACCCTATATGTTGCCCAGGCTTAAGAGCTATTTAACAAATAAAGTTTCATTTGAATCAGTTCAGCATTTCCGGTGATTAGCGTGTACAAACAGGCAGACATTTTTTAATTATTTCTCTATTGCTATGTCTCCATCGCCCCATTTTTTTTTTTTGGAAATATTTTTAATGTACAGACATATCTTTTTTACTGTTTTATTATATGTATAGATTTGAAGTCTGATATTAAACTGTCAAAGTTGTTTCTTTGTTTGTATATGTTTATTACTTGTATATATTATAAATTATTGTATTTATAGTGATAGTGCACTATAAATACAATAATTTATAATAATACATAGAGAAAATATAATACAATATCCATCCCATACGGAGTGGATAAAGCTAAGGGCAGTAAGAACCAATCGTTGGATTCCTAAGAAAATATCCACCGATTCCGCGCATCCGGAACATCCTTTAAACGAATTTAAAGAATTGGCTTTGAGATTGTTGCCAGACTCGTATATCGTAACTAATCTTACCGAAATAAAATAATAAATAAATAAGGTTCAAATAAACATATTAAATGGACTGAAAAATGATGTGAAAGACAAGGTTTATGAAATTTATGTAAGTATTTTTTTTTTTACAATATTAATGTTATTAAGGACTGCTAGCATAAAGATACCAGACAACCAGTAATTTAGATACGTCTCTTTCTATCAATCATGTTGATAGATTACATTTCAATTATTTTATTACAGCTAAACCTGAATTCACCACAACGACGAGAGGTCATAAAAAACTGTGTTACAATAGTTATACTTTTAATACAAATAGGACAACTAATTCAAAAACATATTGGAAATGCAGTCGAAGACGAGACTTCTGCAGATCAGCTGCGATAACTATAGAGCAAGGTGGAGAGTTAAAGTTTTACAAACTTCCTACAGAGCACAATCATCCGCCAGATCCGCCGTTCTCAAAACAAAATGATATTTTCAAAGAAAAACTGAGGGCTGCTACAACATTGGACATGACCACCAGTGAAATATTAGAAAAATGTTTGCGGGAATGTTCACATATGAACATTGACAACTTGCCGAAGATGATTGCAATGAGACAAGTGATACATCGGCAGAAGATTAAACTCTATAAATCAATGTCTTTATCGTAAAAGATATAATTAAAAATAAGCCTTCAATATTTATTACAATTTTAATTTAATTAATGAAATAATAGAAGTACATACTATAACAATACATACTATATATACATACATACTATAACGCTTACCAATTTTTATGAATAAATATTTAATGTATTACACACGTCTTACGGGATAAAAAAAAACGAAATACCTAGTTAGTTAGTACCACTATGCTTTATAGTTGTGCGATCTACATTAAAGAACTAAATGAATATGACCTGTAAAGTGAACGAAGGCATCTATTCTATTAAAAAAAAAACATGAATTTCTATTAGGACTTAAAAAGTAAAAAATACACTTGTATACGAGTAAGTTGTCTTTCACTTTTCAGTCATGTAAAAATTTAATTTAATTTTTATAGCTAATAAACCTGACTTTATTACAACTGCAAGAGGCAGCAAGAAACTGTGCTACAATGCAAACAAGAAAAGTAGTTCTTAAACATTTGAATTGCAGTCGACAACATGATATGTGCAAATCAGTTACGACTATAGAGCAAAATGAAGAGCTGGAGTTTTACATAACTTCCTACAGAGGACAATTATCCGCCAGAACCGCCGTTCTCTAAACAAAATGAAATTTCATAAAATATTTAAAAAATCTACAAAATTGGACATGACCACAAGTGATATATCAGAAAAATGTTTGCGGAAATGTTTACATTTTATGAACATTGACAACTTGCCGACAATGTCTGCAATGAGACAAGTGATTCATCGACAAAAGATAAAACTCGCTAAATCTATTTCTTTATCGTAAAAGATGAAACTGTAATAAATATTGAAGTCTTATATACATATGATATAAGTCTACAATATTTATTACAGATTGAAATCAATATAAAACTAAACCAACAACTTAATTTCAGTTAAAAAGTAACAATTTTATGAATATTTTAATTTTCATAAAAATTGTTACTTTTAATTGAAATTTTAATTTTCATTTGTATTAAGTTCCGACGAATCATAAAGTGATATTTATTGTTTGATTGTGTAAATGTACTAGTATAGTTCGAATCTGTTACAGTGCGTTGCGTACCCCACATCTCGGAAACCCCTTGACTTATTTGACTCTTATTCGAACTTAAAAATTCTACTTACTACATCTACGCCGCGCTTATCAACTTTTACAAATAATTATTTAAAGGGTTATTCACGTGTATAGTCAGCTCGGTTCATCGCGAAATCGAACGTCGCCGCGTCCAGTGACCTACATTTGCTCTGATCATGGTCTACTAATCAGGCTGAAATCTGGTTGGCCCAAGTTGACTGTATTAGCCCATTAAATATTTAGAATATTCTCATCTCACATCAGTTTAATCCAAAATTAACTTTTATGAAGCTTCGATCAAAGATACTCGAGTATCGAACAAACGTTTCGACGCTTTTACACAATACAAAGGCCTGATTGTCGAAGTAGAACCTAATCTTGCCATAAATAATAAATCAAATAAATTAATAGATTTAAATAAATAAAAAATACCTAAGTAATCTACATTAGAAAACTAAATGTTAAAAACTTGTAGAGTTTATGAATGCATCTATTTGGATGGCTTATACATACATACAATCATGTCTTTATCCCTAGTGGGGCGGGGCAGACAGAGCACTTTGTGTCTTGCGGCTCGAAGCTTTAGTCTGCTTCGAGCCGCAAGGCACAAAGTGCCCAGGGCCGCAAGACTCCGAGGCCACTTTTAGCGTGATAGTGGGTGAGGTAAAAAAAAGAATCGAAATAGGGATGAGTTGCTAGCGGCATCTTCTATTAACATGATTCGCATTGTCGCCCAGTCGCCAGCATGGAAGATAATCATAGACAGCTTGTAAATCATAATTTTAATAAAAACATTATACAACTATACACTCGCAGGGCAGTTTGTGGCGAGCTGTTGGTAAGTAACGACACCTCGGACCCGACCCGAGTACTCTAGATAGTCGGTCAGAACCTTCGTCCCCGACGCGTCTTCGTCGGTCCGAGTGAAGACCCAAAAGGGCTCGCAGGACTCTCAGCTCTGCATTACCTTGATTGTTCGTAGAGAAGTCGTTAGAGCTGTTGCTCCAGGGGTGGAAGTGTGAAAGGGCACAACGCCGCGAGTAACTTCGAAGAAAGCGAAGCACACCTCTCGACCCCCCTGAGTCACCTGTATCGGTGTTGCTCCTTTACCGGCAACTATTGTCGGCGCGTTTGAGGGGCCTATCTAGTAGGCGGCAAGCCACCATCGGCCTACAATAGTCAGTAATCATGATTACGGCAGGTGATTTTGTTTCTATTGCAATATTCTAGCATTAGTCCATCCATAACCCTTATTTCCAACTTCATTCCATAACCTATAAACCTTCCTCTTTTTCTTTTAACAGATTTTTCTTCTGTCGAAACATATTCAAGGGTACACCAGGAATGGGTTTCAGCGGAAGCGCCACATAACAGCAACTTCTCCAAAAGGCGTCGTGTTTGATCTACATCCTTACGCAAGCCTCTCAAGGGCCGGGGTGAAAAGACCCATGATTTCAAAGGAGATTTATGTCTTCTTTGAGAATCACGGGTCTTTCACATAAATCTACTAGTTTTTAGAAAATTAAAAACGGAAAACGAGTACGTATGTCTCTTCCTTTGCACTCATGTTGATAAAACTTATTTTAATGATTACAGCTAAACCTGAATTCATCACAACTAAAAGAGGTCACAAAAAACTGTGTTACAATGGTTATACTTTTTATTCAAACAATAAAAGTAATTCTAAAACATATTGGATATGCAGTCGAAAACGAATCATGTGCAAGTCAGCTACGATAACTATAGAGCAAGATGGAGAGTTAAAGTTTTACAAACTTCCTACAGAGCACAATCATCCGCCAGATCCGCCGTTCTCCAAACAAAATGATATTTTCAAAGAAAAACTGAGGGCTGCTACAACATTGGACATGACCACCAGTGAAATATTAGAAAATTGTTTGCGGGAATGTTCACATATGAACATTGACAACTTGCCGAAGATGATTGCAATGAGACAAGTGATACATCGGCAAAAGATTAAACTCTATAAATCAATGTCTTTATCGTAAAAGATATAATTAAAATTAGCCTTCACAATTTATTACAATTTTAATTTAATTAATTAAATAATAGAAGTACATACTATATATACATACTATAACGCTTACCAATTTTTATGAATAAATATTTAATGTATTACACACGTCTTACAGGATTAAAAAAACGAAATACCTAGTTAGTTAGTATCTATGCTATATAGTTGTGCGATCTACATTAAAGAAGTAAATTATTATGACCTGTAGAGTGAACGAAGGCTTCTATTCTATTAAAAAAAAAATCATATGAATTTCTATTAGGACTTAAAAAGTAAAAAATACACTTGTATACGAGTAAGTTGTCTTTCACTTTTCAGTCATGTAAAAAATAATTTTAATTTTTAAAGCTAATAAACCTGACTTTATTACAACTAAAGGCAGCAAGAACCTGTTCTACAATGCAAACACGAAAAGTAAGTCTAAAATATTGGAAATGCAGTGGACAACGTGATATGTGCAAATCAGTTATGACTATAGAGCAAAATGGAGAGCTCAAGTTTTACAAACTTCCTACAGAGGACAATTATCCGCCAGAACCGCCGTTCTCTAAACAAAATGAAATTTTCATAAAATATTAAAAAACCTAAAATATTGGACATGACCACAAGTGATATATTAGAAAAATGTTTGCGGAAATGTTTACATTTTATGAAAATTGACAACTTGCCGACAATGGCTGCAATGAGACAAGTGATTCATTGACAAAAGATAAAACTCGCTTAATCTATTTCTTTATCGTAAAAGATATCATATATGAATCTTCAATATTTATTACAGTTTGAAATCTTTATAAAACTAAACCAACCAATTAATTTTAGTTAAAAAAGAAACCATTTTATGAATATTTTCATTAAAAAATATGTTAAAAATGTCATAAAAATTGTTTTCAACACATTATCTCGGAAAGTGCTATTTACCTCGCTGAATTTACTATGTAATACCATTCATTACGCACACATTTGAAATCATGCGGTAAATATTACTTACCGCACAAGTGCGGTTAAGTGTTTTTTTTTTAATGTTTTAGGAATAAGATTCTATAAATCCAAAATATCGAATATTATTTTTGAATTATAAAATCTCTGCAAGCAGCCAGCCTAGACTCATACCGAAACCTTGTTTTACTCAAATTATGCTATTTTATATCCTAGTAGGAGAGTTAAATTCTTGTAACAACACTAAAATGAATTTATAAATCTGCCGTTTGAAAACAAAAAAACATTTTTTTAAATAATCTTTTGGCTGTTTGTGGATTGATTTCTGTGTCTCTCGTGTCACTACAGAATCGCGCATGCGCGAAATGCACCTAGAAAAAAATAAACTAAGCACGCCATATTTCAAATTTTCTTTAGCGAGATTTAAAATTGTTTTATTACATATAGAAGTTCTTTTTTCCTCACTAATATTTTAAAAACGTGGTATGGCACACGTGTGGTATTGTCCATTACAAGTTTTGGCCCCATAGAAAAACGCGCGCTAGTTTGTCGACCAGCCTCGACTGTTGTAATAAACCATTTACCACACTTGTATCATAAACTACTATTCTTTAATTTTCATATGTATTAAATTCCGACGAAACATAAAGTCATTTTAATTGTTTAATTTTTTAAATAAACAAGTATAGTTCGCCCGAAACTGTAAACTTGCGTACCCCATATCTCGGGTACCCCTCGACTTATTTGTCTCTTATTCGAACTTAAAAATTCTACTTACTACATCTTCGCCGCGCTTATCAACTTTTACAAATAATTATTTAAAGTGTTATTCACGTGTATAGTGTATAGTCAGCTCGGTTCATCGCGAAATCGAACGTCGCCGCGTCCAGTGACCTACATTTGCCCTGATCATGGTCTACTAATGAAGCGGAAATCTGGTTGGCCCAAGTTGACTGTATACGTGATTAGCCCATTCAATATCATCTCACATCAGTTTAATCCAAAATTAACTTTTATGAAGCTTCGATCAAAAATACTCGAGTATCGAACAAACGTTTCCACGCTTTTACACAATACAAAGGCCTGATTGTTGAAGTAGAACGTAATCTTGCCATAAATAATAAATCAAATTAATTAATAGATTTAAATAAATAAAAAATACCTAAGTGATCTACATTAAAAAACTAAATGTTAAAAACTTGTAGAGTTTATGAATGCATCTATTTGGATGGCTTATACATACATACTTTGTCCCTAATGTCTTTATCCCTAGTGGGGCGGGGCAGACAGAGCATTTTGTGTCTTGCGGCTCGAAGCAGACTAAAGCCCAGGGCCGCCAGACTCCGAGGCCACTTTTAGCGTGATAGTGGGTGAGGTAAAAAAAGAATCGAAATAGGGATGAGTTGCTAGCGGCATCTTCTATTAACATGATTCGCATTGTCGCCCAGTCGCCAGCATGGAAGATAATCATAGATAGCTTGTAAATAATAATTTTAATAAAATCATTATACAACTATACACTCGCAGGGCAGTTTGTGGCGTGCTGTTGGTAAGTAACGACACCTCGGACCCGACCCGAGTACTCTAGATAGTCGGTCAGAACCTTCGTCCCCGACGCGTTTTCGTCGGTCCGAGTGAAGACCCAAGTGGGCTCGCAGAACTCTCAGCTCTGCATTGCCTTAATTGATCGTAGAGAAGTCGTTAGAGCTGTTGCTCCAGGGGTGAAAGTGTGAAAGGGCACAACGCCGCGAGTAACTTCGAAGAAAGCGAAGCACACCTCTCGACCCCCCTGAGTCGCCTGTATCGGTGTTGCTCCTTTACCGGCAACTATTGTCGGCGCGTTTGAGGGGCCTATCTAGTAGGCGGCAAGCCACCATCGGCCTACAATAGTCAGTAATCATGATTTTGGCAGGTGACGTTGTTTGTATTGCAATATCCTAGCATTAGTCCATCCATAAATAACCCTTATTACCAACTTCATTCCATAACCTATAAACCTTCCTTTTTTTCTTTTAAAAGATTTTTCTTCTGCCGAAACCTATTCAAGGGTACACCAGGAATGGGTTTCAGCGGGAGCGCCACATAACAGCAACTTCTCCAAAGGGCGTCGTGTTGGATCTACATCCTTACGCAAGCCTCAAGCACGGTAAAGGCTGTATTGTATCTTCATACAAACGGTCGGAACGCAAGTTATACCTACGCGCCTCGAAGGTCGGTATACACTTGTTCCGTGACTCGGTATACAAACAGTCGGGATTGCGCCGCAGTGGCGAACGGTGTTTTGTTGTAAGCAGCGTGCTATTTGTGAACACTTATTAAGAAGGTATATTATTCTTTTTCTTGTGGGATAATAATATGGCAAAACACAGACAATATTGTGCTGTTTTTGGTTGTTTGAACTCGTCAGTAAAGTAGTTTTTATATGAGTACCTACAAGTAGTAGCTTTACACATTGGATTCTGTACTGTCACAGAATATATATGTATATAGTACTAAGATACTGTTGTTATTACAATCGCTGTAGATGTAAGGCTCATAGTACAAGTGAAAAGCTTCATGTGCTGTCGACTTTACCTACAATTCATACCTACTTTTCTCATTCATAGAGAATGAGAAAGGTATGAATTGTAGTAGGTAAAGTCAACTTGCCCCCCCCCCCCCTTCGCCATCGGCTGGCGACGCCCTTGAGTACCTGCTAGGTAGTACGTCGTTTATTAATTTTTAAATAGGTAAGTATTTCAGTTTCTCCACTGAGTAAATTACCTGGATTAAAAAATAAATAAGTGATAAGGTTGAATTGAAGACAGACTTAACCCACGACCACGAGTGAGCTTTTTTACCTACGCTCGCGATAAAAAAAACTAGTAGGTAAGTAGGTAGTGGTTTCCTAGGCTACATGTCTACTTACTAATGTGGGAACTTAGCTACTTACATATACTTATTATTGAAATATACAATTTATGTTTATTAAATATGCTAATAATCAAAAAAATAACACGCTTCCTTTTTCATTCACCTTACAATCACAAAACTAGTCACTTAAGTAGGTAAATGAAATTAAAATACGGGGCAGCCCTAGCGCACGCGTGGCGTAGGTATGTTTTTCAAGGACAGCGCCGAGTTGTTCTACTGTATGATATCTTTACCGTGCCTCAAGGACCGGGGTAAAAAGACCCATGATTTCAAAGGAGATTTATGTCTTCGTTGAGAATCACGGGTCTTTTACATAAATCTACTAGTTTTTAGAAAATAAAAAACAGAAAATGAGTGGTCTCTATGGTCTCTTCCTTTACACTCATGTTGATAAAACTTATTTTAATGATTACAGCTAAACCTGAATTCATCACAACTAAAAGAGGCCACAAAAAACTGTGCTACAATGGTTATACTTTTTATTCAAACAGGAAAAGTAATTTAAAAACATATTGGATATGCAGTCGAAAACAAGGCATGTGCAAGTCAAATACGATAACTATAGAGCAAGATGGAGAGCTGAAGTTTTACAAACTTCCTACAGAGCACAATCATCCGCCAGAACCGCCGTTCTCCAAACAAAATGATATTTTCAAAGAAAAACTGAAAGTTGCTACAACATTAGACATAGTCCGTCGTCCCAACCTCGATTTTCGTACCGATCGTACTTTCTTGGGAGACTATAATATTAATGTGCGCACTTATTAGGGGTCCCTAAATATCGGCGTCTGCCGAGCGAGACAGGAAGCTTTTGGGAGTTATGTCACCTTGAATGGTGCTGCCGTAGCCGAAAAATTACCGATCTTACTTTTGAAAAATTCTTTCTTAGAATCCTTCCTTGTATCATTATGAACAGCTTATACTAAATTCCAGACAATTTACAGGAAGCACTTGCAGAATCAGACGGTTTTTATAGGTGGGATTTTCACCCAAAAAATACCTATCTTACTTTTTGACGAAACTACATTCAGGTCATAGGGCAGCTCTCACACGATGATAAAATCCAAGTCTGCCTCAGATTTTAGGAAGCGTTTGCAAAACCAGACGTTTTGAATGCGTCACTGATCGACGACTCGTACGTATAAAACGTAACAATAATTACGTTGGTACTTACTTTATGTTCTAATGCCTTCTATTTACGAGTGTAACTAACCAGACTCTTCCAGCAGAAAAGTAGTAGGTACCTGCCTACTTCACTTAATTACTTTTTTTTATATGAAATCAACACCAAATTTTTAAACACGAAACCAAAATTAGGTTAATTTAATTTCAAAAAACACCTACCTATACATGCTTTCACCGTAATTAACTAACGAACGTTCACTGCTGGACAAAAGCCTTCTCCAAGAAAAGCATTGTGGTTAATATCCCCTCTAAATGAACTTACCCGCTCTACGTGACGGTGAGTAAATACCCCTTCTAGCCATTTGATGCCAAACGCTATAATATGCTTGAAATGCAAGTAGATGTCAAACATTAAAGTATATGAAAACAGCATACTTATCATACATTAAACGTAGACTTCTTTGACTTATTATCATTTTGTTGCTGGGAGGTGTGCGAAGTCATATTTATATGTTAAAATAAGTAAAAAGGCATTAAATACGATAACAACATACCTACTCGTATCAGTACCTTCATACATACTAAGGAGAAGCATTTTCGACTGCCCATTCAAGAGCTAAAACTGCTGATTTCAGGGCTGGTCGTAGAACAAAAGTTATTTGTAGTGTCAATTTCTCAAATCCCCCATCAACTTGTTAAAATATTTCCCACAAAATAGTATGCCGGGTATTTATCCGAATCTACGCGTTGTATGGGGACATACGAATTGACTGGTCTAAGTTCACATTTTTTGCTAACAACTTTTGTAGACCTGATTATATGTTAAAATAAGCAAATATACATCTAATGGGATGTCAATATATTCATATTCATATTCATATTCATTTATTCACATAAAATTTGTAACAATACATGAGCAAGCTCATACAAATAGGAAGAGTAGATTTTTTTTTGCCGCTCTTTAAATAGCCAAATCTGCTGAATTCGCGGTTGGCCTCCCATCAACTTATTATAACATTTCCCACAAAATGGTATACCGATTATTTATCCGAATCTACCCGTTATATCGGAAAATACAAATTGATAGGTCTGAGTTTTCATTTTTTGCTGGCAAATATTTGTAGACCTAATTATATATTAAATATATGTTTTTCAGGGTTCAAGAAACCTCCATACAAAATTTCATTCAAATCGGTCCGACGGCCGTGAAAGCGTAACAAACGAACCACATTAGTATTTATAATATTAGTAGGGATTTTAGATAAAGACAGGCTTTTGGTAGGTTAAAATCCAACCAGTAGGTCGATGATAATAATAATGAACTACATATTATAATACTCATCATTGTTGGTAGTACGGGTCATCGATCACTAACTCATTTTAAAACTACTGATATCTAAAAAGCTTCCTCAAATCTGAGGCAGACTTGGCTTTTATGATTATGTGAGAGCTGCCCCAACAACCGAATGTGGTTTCATCAAAAAGTAAAATAGGTATTTTTGGGAACCTATAAAAACCGTTTGATTCTGCAAGTGCTTCCTGTAAATTCTCGAATTTAGTATATGATGTGAATAATAATACAAAGAAGAAATAAAAAAAAATTAAAAAGTGAAATACGTCATTTTTGGTTATTTATACCCATCGTGCTTTCTTGAGAGATTATCCCAGGTTAACATACTAGTCTACATGAGGTTGGAGCTCCCAACAGAAACAGGTAAAGGTGTAACGTGGATATTCGACATGACCTGCGTCTTGTCAATATTCATTTTTGGGCCGACCTGTTTGGAAACTCTATGTAGATCTTCAAGCATCGTACTCAAGTCCTCTATCAATTCTGCCAAAACAACGATATCGTAGGCAAATCGAAGGTGAGTCACATTCTTGCCATCGATGTTAATGCCCAGTCTTTTCCCATTCCAGGAGCTTGTAGGCATCTTCCAGAACAGCGGTAAACAGTTTTGGAGATATGACTTCTCCTTGTCTCACGCCTCTTTGCATCTTTCGTACCAAGTTCTGAACCCGGACTCACATAGTGGCTTTGCTGTACAAGCACTTCAACACCTCGATATACCTATAGTTAATATGGCTTCGCCGGAGAGACTGGAACACAGCCATTGTTTCGATCAAATCGAAGGCTTTTTCATAGTCCACGAACCCCAAACATAACGGCCAGTTATACTGCTTGCTTCGTCTTCTCTATAAACTGCCGCAGCGTGTGGATGTAGTCCATGATACTGTAGCATTAGAATCTTATATCGGCTTATTCGGGAGGTTAGAAGGCATCAAATCTGTTAGCGAGACAGTTCGTGAAGACTCTCGAAAACAACTTATAGACATGACTCAAAAGCGTAATGCGTCTATTAGTTCTTCAATAAGTGTTGCCACCCATTTTGAACTACCACACCTCTGTTCTACATGTCACTTCCTCGAGTAGGGCGGAATTAAAGAGTCTTTAAAGGACTTTCAGTACCGGCGTTCCAACCGCTTTCAAAAGCTCTACTGTGATTCCGTCCTTACCCAGGGCCTTGTTATTTTTGAGCTGTTTGAGTGCTAGCTTAATCTCGTACTGACTGATGTCCGGGATATCTTCGGTATGGTGCCGGGTTAGCTTGGCATTTGGATCAATAGCCGTATTTACGCTAGGTTTTGCAACGAATGTATGTAAATGCCCATAAAACCTATCTATCCCTATCCTTTATCGACACCACTTTACCGCCCTCTGTATTCAGCTTTGTCAATTGGCTCTGACCTTTAGACATGGTCCTGACGAATATTTTGGAACCTTTGTTTTGTTCTATCGTTTCCTTAATATACTTGGTAGCTAGGAAGCGTTTTAGAAATCAGACGTTTTAAAATGAGTCAGTGATCGACGACCCGTACTACAAAAAATGATAAGTATTAAAATATGTAGTTTATTATCATTATCATCGACCTACTGGTTAAATTTTTACCTATCTTTAAAATAAAAGCCTGCTCTATCTAAAATCCCTACTAATATTATAAATACTATTATGGTTTGTTTGTTACGCTTTCACGGCCGTCGGACCGATATGAATGAAATTTTGTATGGAGATTTCTTGAACCCTGAAAAACACATATTTAATATATAATTAGGTCTACAAACATTTGCCAGAAAAAAATGAAAACTCAGACCTATCAATTTGTATTTTCCGATACAACGTGTAAGTTCGCATAAATAACCGGCATACTATTTTGTGGGAAATGTTATAACAAGTTAATGGGAGGCCAACCAACGAATCAACAGATTTGATGAGTGGTCAAAAAAATCTACTCTTCCTATTTGTATGAGCGTGTATATTGACATCCCATTAGATGTATATTTGCTTATATTAACATATAATCAGGTCTATAAAAATTGCCACCAAAAATGTGAATTTTGTGGTAAATATTTTAACAAGTTGATGGGGGATTGCATAAATTGTCAATACAAATAACTTTTGTTCTAAGCTGTATAATGACTGCAAATCTCAACAGCCGAGCACACCAGAATTAAATCATGGAAAGACGTAACCGGTAACAATCTCCGAACCTAAAATATTCCTGGACCTTCTATTCCACATGAGCACGATACCACTTTCCCGCCTGCACCAAACTATGCACTAAACCATGTATTATAATAATACATAGTTTGGTGATTTTTATATAAATAAACATCAATATAGAGTGAAATTTAGAGCTCCGCGTATATGCGGGGCTGGCACAGGGATGAAAATTTAATCCCTCCCATATAAGCGGGTTTTTTTTTTATTTGGTAATTTTAATGATTATTTTATTATATCTGACAAAATAGCAAACGAAATAATAATAAAAAATGATGCCCATACTCGTGGCACCATGAATTCAACCGGCAGCGAAGTTGTTAATACCTTTTTAATTATTTTAACATATAAATATGACTTCGCAAGAAGCCTACTTTTAATGTATGATAAGCACAGCATACTTATACTTTATTTCATATACTTTAATGTTTGACATCTACTTGCATTTTAAGCATATTATAGCGTTTGGCACATCACATGGTCACATGGAGCGGGTAAGTTCATTTAGAGGGGATATTAACCACAATGCTTTTCTTGGAGAAGGCTTTTGTCCAGCAGTGAACGTTCGTTAGTTAATTACGGTAAAAGCATGTATAGGTAGGTGTTTTTTGAAATTAAATTAACCTAATTTTGGTTTCGTGTTTAAAAATTTGGTGTTAATTTCATATAAAAAAAACCGGCCAAGTGCGAGTCGGACTCGCGCACCGAGGGTTCCGTACAAACGAGAATTTGGTATGAATTTCAATTTAATACCTCTACGCGTTTATGAGGAAATGGGTAGTAAGTTTAAAATTATTAAAAAAAAATATATTATGTGATGTAACTAAAAATTTATGGTTTTCGTAATTTTTCCTTTATCTATGCTATAAGACGTTGCTTCATACCAAATTTCAAGATTCTGAGTTCACGGGAAGCACCCTGTAGGTTTTGATTCCCTTGCAAGTGTCGAAAATTTGCGGCATAAACGGCTGTATCTTTTGATTGCGTTGGCTTAGAAGTTTGATTTTTTCACAGCTTCAAGGGACAGTAAACCTGAGTAATTGATATAAATTTCAGCTTCATACCTCCACGCGTTCCTGAGAAAAAGGGTCTTGACAGACGGACGGACGGACGGACAGACGGACAACAAAGTGATCCTATAAGGGTTCCGTTTTTTCCTTTTGAGGTACGGAACCCTAAAAAGTAATTAAGTGAAGTAGGCAGGTACCTACTACTTTTCTGCTGGAAGAGTCTGTTTAGTTACACTCGTAAATAGAAGGCATTAGAACATAAAGTAAGTACCAACGTAATTATTGTTACGTTTTATACGTACAAGTCGTCGATCAGTGACGCATTCAAAACGTCTGGTTTTGCAAACGCTTCCTAAAATCTGAGGCAGACTTGGATTTTATCATCGTGTGAGAACTGCCCTATGACCTGAATGTAGTTTCGTCAAAAAGTAAGATAGGTATTTTTTGGGTGAAAATCCCACCTATAAAAACCGTCTGATTCTGCAAGTGCTTCCTGTAAATTGTCTGGAATTTAGTATAAGCTGTTCATAATGATACAAGGAAGGATTCTAAGAAAGAATTTTTCAAAAGTAAGATCGGTAATTTTTCGGCTACGGCAGCACCATTCAAGGTGACATAACTCCCAAAAGCTTCCTGTCTCGCTCGGCAGACGCCGATATTTAGGGACCCCTAATAAGTGCGCACATTAATATTATAGTCTCCCAAGAAAGTACGATCGGTACGAAAATCGAGGTTGGGACGACGGACTAACATGTCCACAAGTGAAATATTAGAAAAATGTTTGCAGGAATGCTCAGATATCATGAGCCTTGACAACTTGCCGTCTATGGTTGCAATGAGACAAATGATTCATCGACAAAAGATAAAACTCTATAAATCCATATCGTACTTGTAAAAAATTACATAATTTAATTATTTGTTACAATTTAAAATTAATATATAAAAGTTTATGTATGTTAATTTTACAAATTCATTCATTTTGAATTCTAATTTCCGCTGTACTGAAGAAACACAGCGATTGTTTTTTTTTTTGTGAATAAATTAAATTTTATTTAAGTTAAATAAGTAAATAAATATCTCAAAGCAAAATTCTATCACTTTTACAAATATCTGAATTCTTTACATTCATGACGTCATACGAATTTTTTTTTAGTTTGAGTTGAAAACATACGCGTACCTAACCTACTTACAATAAACAACGAATAAGTGACGTACGCGTAATAAATAAAACCACGGGCTATACTCGATCACTATAGTATGATATTATAATTTCTCAAAATTAAAACCCTTACTTCGCCCCCAAACTACACAACCGATTTCGATAAAATTTCTAAGGGGCTCACAAGTATAAGACAGACAGAAAAAGAATTTTCCATTTCGGTCCAGGCGTGTTCAAATAATCGGTGAACATATAGTTAGGGAGGCGAGGTATCTAAATGGCGTAATTCAACGGCGCCGTCGAGACCTATCAAAATCGAAAGATAAAATAATTTCGAAAAGAAAAGCTCGTATGGTAAAAACCATTTTAGCGGTGGGTTTGGCGTGTACGGTTATTCAAAATTGTTAAAAAAAACAGTTACTTGGGCATTTTCGAGCGCGTCAGATATTCATACTACGTATGCCCCAAGTGCCTCTGATAACAACGGTATACTAATCTGCCGGTTTGCGTGGTGGGGGTAGGCATATAAAGTAGTCAAAAATGCAAAAAAAAAAAAATGCTCGAGCGCGTCAGATTTTTGGAAGGGGTGTTAAGTAGGTCCCAAGGAAGCTCCCTTTGAAAAAACTGACGATTTCGGCGTGACGACAAGTTACGATGAATTTTTGAAAATGAAAAAAAATAAAGATTTTTTGAAATACTCGAGCGCGTCAGATTTTCATAGGGGAGGTTTATCTCGGTATCCTGAAAGCATATTTTTTTAATCTGACAAAAAAGTTGGTGGGTTCTCTTAATCTGACCGAAAAAGGTTTTTTGGTTTCTTTTTTTCCTTTCTTTCTCCTTGATAAAACGGGGAATTTAAGAATGACAATAAAGCGATAGATACAACCAACGTAAATGTTTATTTAAACTTTTTTTTTGTAAAATGTATCGTTCGCGACTTATATGCCGCAACGCGTTCTTAGGAAGACAAAATGGCTCCTCCACACTTCCGGTCATGCGGAAACCGGCAGATTTTGTATTTTTAGTAACTTTTAGATTATATTCTTCAAAATAAAAAATAAAAAAATCGCGCTCGAGAATGCCGGATTAACGTTTTTTTTTTTTACAAGTTCGCGACCCTATAACTCGGCGGCGTCAAGGACTTATCGTCAGATTAGTTAAATTTAGTCTTTAAACACTAAAATCAACCCCCAATATCTTAATCTGACGCGCTCGAGTATTTCAGACTATCGATTTTTTTTTACTAATCTGATCGTCTATCCTAGGCGCGCGTCACTACATATAGAGCTAAATACTTTACAAGGTTGTTCTATTAGGTCTAAGGTATCTCTCATATCTTAAACTGCCACGCTCGAGTATTGCTGAAAATTCCCCTATTCGCCTCCCTAACTAATACATTAAAAAAATCGCGACAAATTGATAACCTCCTTTTTTGGACGTCGGTTAAAAATAAGTCTCCTTGCTCTTGTCGATGGGTAAATGAAGAGGCTGTTCTCTAAAATTTAAAATTCAAGAAAATGACAGTCAAAAAACCAAAAAATAATCGACTTTTTCGTACGAAACGCCCAGTGTGACTGCAAACTTTTATATGGAAATGCCGACGAATATACTATAACGATCTAGTATAGCCCGACGCATATGTCACTTACACGTTGTGTATATTTTAATGATGTATATGATGTGCCAAAAGCACTGAATTAATATAGGTATTACATACAGAACGGAATCTCCTAAGGTCGTAGAGAAGAGAGGTGCGGGCGAGATTGCGGACGCATATTGCGCAGGACCCTAGCAGTTTCCGTTCTGTATGTAATAGTTATATGAATTTGTGCCACAAGTATGATTTAGTCATCATATCTTATTTGTCGTCATCATCAGGTCTATTAGTCTCTACTGCAGGACCACGACCCTCTATGTACCAGAGCCATACTTGACCAGTGCTGCCAGAAGAATTGAACTACACTCTCCTCGCTGGTCAGACGGGTTCGAGAGGTCTCATTGATGTTTATAAGCTTTGTTCAGCTCGTATTTCCAAGTCGTCTTCTACGAAAGACTTGGGAGTGGCCCTATTCTACTCTGCCGGAATCCATACGCATACCTTAATATCCTGTAACTTCTCTAACACATTACTGGGATTTTCGTCTAATGTTGAATTTTATAATTCTTGTGAATAAACAGTTTCAATTAATTGCAGTTATTCCTGAATTCGTAACAAGCCGTCGAGATGGCAAAAAGCTATACTGTAATGGTTATACGTTTTTGAGGAATAGGGTGAATGGCAAAAAAACATATTGGGTTTGTAGTCAAATAGGGTGCAGGTTAACGGCAATAACCATACAGAAACGGAGTAGAACTTCCTTTTACAAAACTCCCACCGAACATAATCATCCTCCGGACCCGATGAGAAAACAAGTAGATATGTTCAAAGCACAATTAAGAGAATCGGCAACTCTAGATATGTCTGTAAGTGAGACATTACACTGAAAAAAATAATGGCTAAGCATTTAACAAAGTTGCTTGTTTGAAAAAAATATAATTAAATCATTCAAGAAAATATCAAAACCAACAATTGACGATTTTTCTTCACAATAAAGTTAACATGTTTGAACGTCTATTAATTCGAATATGTTAAATTAAACAATTTTACTTGATTGATGTTAGGTCTAACAACGACTTATTTAGATCAATCTAGTAGCTTTATCATTATTACTCATTAGAATTAGTTCAGCTCAATAAGTTTTGTTTCATTTAAATCATAAACGTATTTATTGCAATTATTGTAAAATTATTGATTGTATAAGTTTCTTTTTTAAATTCAAAATCAAAACTTTGTATGAACAAATACGCGCTTTTTTAATTGAAAAATGCAAGTAGACATTTAAAACAACATATCTTTGTCAACGCTCCTTGGGCGCACCGTTCAAGTCCGAACGAGTTCAGTTTCTTGGGAAGATTTGCACGCGCGCTGCTCTGTCCGTGTAAAAATTGTGGATTGTTAATTATTATTAGTTATTTGTTCAGTGAAAGAGTGTACCACTGTGGTGGTGGTGAACCTATTGATCAATGGAAGACTCTGAGGTCTTGGATTTACTAAAAGCCTGGGGGCTTCCAGAACTGGGCCCTGTTTTCGCTAGTAAGTTACTACTTTTATGCCTTATTCTTTTTCACACGTAAATTGGTTCGTTTTGTGTATTACTATCAATGATCCATCATGCTAATGTTACAGAAAACAAAATTAACTTACAAGCCCTGTCGGCCCTAACACCTGAAGATATTAGGGAAATCATTCTGGAATTGGGGCCTAGAGCTGTCCAAGTAACCACAATCCAAACTTCATAGTCGCTGGTCGTTCTTACTTGTGTTGGAGACATACACAGATAAACTTTCAGCTTTTATAAAATAACGAAGATCTGGCCGTCGTGGGCTCTTGAGCTATTTGTTTCCTAATATAAGATGTTTATGATTTCAGAAACGAACGAAGAAAACCGGAATCTCGCGGATATACTAAGTTTACCAGAACGTATAAGCCCCAACGTAGTAAAGCTGCTAAGTAATTCTACGACTCCGAGCTCTAGTCCTCCATCTACAAAACGGAAGAAGACAGGTCAGAAGGGAACAGAAAAGTCTTGAAGAAAAAGAAGAATATAGTCTTGTTTTCCTTTTTATAAAAACGTAGGGCACATCGTTCGGTGCAGTTGACTATGATAATAACCTATAAGAGAAGTTTATTTTAAAAGAGACTGCTAGGATATAAGAATTTAAATAAAAACCCGTTTAATTATTAATTTGATGTGTTTTATTATTTATTTATTAAGTACCTTTACAGTGTATCTTAGGAGTATCACATCAGAGCCACAGGTATGATCAGCCAGTGAAACTGGATAAGTTTTGTACTACTTTAAATTGGAAAACATCTGATTTTAAGTCTTGCAAAATAAAGTAGGTATATATTATAGTTTTACTGACTAGTCATGTTCTGATGCTCTAATGTGGTATTTCTGGTACACGGTATCTTTTGTACAATAAATACTTGCACTCTGCAAATAAGTACCATATGTACTTGAATAATAACTTAGTTGATTCTAATCAGAGCACTTGGTTACACTGTCAGATAAAATATTTATCTTTAATATTATAGTATGATAAATATAGAAAGCCATACATTATGAACGCAGCAATATATACTTCTTTAATCAAAACAATAATATATTTAAAATCAATTATGTTTATATATGTTTAATTAGGTATTCTTATAAAAACAATCTTTTTTTAAGATTTGATTCTAAACAGAACTCAATAAGATCAATCAAGGTACTTGTTTTGATTATTAATTTTCATTATTGAAGTTAATATATGACAATGTTACAGTCAACATCAAATTAAGTTGAGACTATCAAGGTCTTATTCAAATGCACAAAGGGCCGGTGTTAAAATTAATAATCATATTTGATTAAACTGACCATAACTTGTTTAAATATGATATGCCTGCTTGTTTCGTTTTTAATCAAGAAAACTTGATTATTTGGATCACAATACTTTATGCGCTCGTATATAAACAAGTTACTTGATAGCAGTTAACATATTCTTGATGTATATAACCAATCTTTTTTTTCAGTGTAGAGAAATGTTTAAAAGATTGTCCAGAAGTGATCATTCCATATCTACCGTCAATGCAATCTCTGCGATTAATCATATATCGAGAAAAACTGAAACTTACATCGAGTGAGAATTAACACGAATCCATTTTAGGAAAAATAATATTAATTGTGATTCGTTTGGACATATAAAATGTGATAAAGTCCGTATGCAAATGAATAGGTGAAAAACTGCCACAGAAGGAGCTCCTTTGATTCTTCTAATTTTTAATTCTTAATATTGGTTCACATAAACTTTTGGCATAATTATAGTATGGCATTATATATATTTTTTCATTAACCTAATGTTTTTTGACATATCAAATCAAATCAAATATATCTTTATTATCATAGGACATTTAAAATATCTCTTAATAATCGTCATTATTTTGTTGCACAATTGTTGACGTCAAATAGTTACTTACAGCTAAGTTTACTACCGCTTCCAAAGCGCTAGTGCAGAAGAAGCGGTAACAAACTGCACTGCACCTCTTCTCCAAGGACGTCAACTCACAATTAAATTAATACTTAAAGTATAATATTGAGTTTCCTTAACTTATTATATTCACAGAATAAAAGTAACATAGTTTAAGGTGCGAACATAATATTGAACGAAATTATGATGAATAGTTTGACAAAATTATGTTAAAAATATTGTCTTTAGTAAAATACTGAGAGTTAAAATTTGTGAATTATATCATATAGAAGAAGATTAATTTGTCTATTGAGCACTTTTTAAGATTTTGTACCAAAGCTATTTAAGTCAATAGTATTTTTTTATTTTGATTTTTTTTTCTCTGTGTAGAGGTCTTTCCGCATTTGCTGAGATAAAAGAGTTTTTTTGCACCTATGAGTATTTATTTCTAGTAATTAAAATGTACTTCTACACACAATCTAAAAACCATACGGTATAAATAAAAAATAAATTGAAAAATATGATGTATTTGTGTTGAGAACATAAAATAAACTTAGTGATTTTAAAAATAATGAATAATGTACTGTAATGTTGAAATCTGCAGCAGCGTAATATATGATTACGCTGTTGCAAACTTCTTCATCTTAACCCGCTCCCGTTTGCATCCTCAGCTTAGCTGCTGTTTCAAAGCCCGGGTTGCTCTTGCTCGCTTTTTCTTCTCCAAATATGATTATGCGTTACAATGTTCACCAAAGGATTCAAAGACCTTACGAAGTGGATAAGAAATAGCCGAAATAGTTTGAATGATTTAGCCATTGTTTCCTTCTTTGGGATTGGATTTGTGTAAAAAGGTTTACGCCGCCCGATTTTACCCCTCCTTGGAAATTCAGTTGTAGCGCGAGATGTTTGTGCTTAGTCCTTTATTCGCCTATTACTACGTTTACAGAAAGAGATGGAGTGGTGCTATTCTGGGCCAAAAGCCACACGGCACGCTGTCTTAAACTTACGTATATGATCTGTATCTGAAAAGCTGGGATACACTAATAGTTTTTCTTGTCCTTGGTCTTATGTGAAATATAAAATTTTCTGACATTCATCTTTTATATCTTTCAGCTTTGACACATACGTCTGTGAAACAGAAGCTTAGGGATATGATTCTAAGTCAAGAGGGCGATTTTACCACCGAAAAACACGACTTTGATAGTGCCATTGCCAATGATCTCGCAAATAAAATTGTAGTTAAAACTGAAGTTGATGATTCAATTGATATTGACGAAGAATCATGTAATGAATATTTGGTCAAAAGAGAACTTACCCCACACCACATCGCCACCACAAATTCAACAGATAACTCTTATTCTGAGTCTGATGAAGATCAAGATCTCAATCGATATTGCAGAAATAAAAGTAAAAAATTGAGAAATCGCGGTAAAATGTATGTTAATTCCAAAGGAGATGTAAAACCCGCGAAAACTATAAGAAGTCCATGTCATTGCCATTTCAAATGCTATGATGTATTTTCTGAACAACAACGTATGGAGATATTTTCAAATTATTGGCAATTAGGCGATCGAAAAAAAAGAGGACAATTCATCATAAAGCATATGGAAATGAAAAAGCCATTACATCGTGGAACAAACCCTGCTGCCTCCAGAAAGAAACTAACATATCAATATTACTTACCGATCAATGAAAAAGAAAAGAAAAGAGTTTGTCGTATCATGTTCCTTAACACTTTAGCGGAATCAAAAAATTCAGTTAGCTTAAAATTAAAAGATAAATACAAGCTAAATTTCGTTTAGAAGACCGTTTAAATATAACGCAGCTGTTTCGTCGAATAAGTAATTATTTATTTAATTTGTTTTATAAATAGTATTTAAAGTAGACCGAACCTATTATGTCCAATATCTACTTGAGATCACTGCGCCACCATAATAATAATCGTAGCAGTTGTATAATCATAATCATTTTATTGAAGAAAGAAAAGAGCTACTAACTACGAACGTTTCGGGTTTATCAGTGGTGAAAAGAAACGTAGGATAACTTCACAAGAATTACTCGAATTGTGGTAGTGTTAAAAGGTTATTTTTGCCTTCCAGTGCATGCAACGTACAAAGTGAAATACAAAAGTATAGAGGTAGTGCCGATGATTTAAATGAAGCTTTGGAAGCAGTTCGCAATAATGAGATGACGGCCTATAAGGCTTCTAAAGTGTACAAAGTGCCGTACCAAACATTAGGAGACAAATTGAAAAATTTACATCCGAATCCTGCCGGGCACGCTAAATTCCTTAATAGCAAGAAAAGAAAGTGGTGCAATGGACCCACCACATGGCCGATATGGGTTTTCTCGTCACAAAGCAACAGCTGATGGATTCTGTGGCAAAATTAGTCAAAGAAATGGATCGGCACAATCCATTTAAGGATGGAATTCCGGGAAGACATTGGTACATATGATTTTAAAAAAGGAACCCAAACGTTTGTTTTAGTCAAGCGTAGTGATGTGCCGTTACTGGTAACTTACTCCAGACGAGTATTTTCCCAGTAACGTTACCAGTAACATTCTAAAAATCGGTAATTTAGGGTAACATAGGAGAAATTTTTTTTGGTCTCAAATTTTATTTGTGTATATCAATGCTTCGATAAGACTTCTACTAGTTCCAATTTAAATGCAACCAAAAATTTAATGTTTAATAGTATTTTCCCAATATTCCTTGTAACTTACCGAGTAAGTTTCCAGAAACTTACTGAGTAATATTCCCATACAGTAACTTACCGGGAATTTTATCATTGTTACTATTAAGTTATTCGAGAAACTTACTGAGTAACTTCCCATAAAGTAACTTTCTGGGTATTTTATCATTGTTACTATAAAGTTACTTAGTAAATTTCTTGAAGAGCTTCTGTCTGGGAATGTAAATAGTAAATAGTAAGTTTACGAGTAAAAAAAACATTTTTGTAATGAAATTTACTAAATTTGGCGCCACGAGTGCCAGCACTAAAAGTGAAAGAGAAAGCTAAAGCTTTCAAAAACAAATACTGCTTTTCAAAATTCAAGAATCAATGTTTATTCAGTAATTACACCTGTAAAGGCACTTTTACACGTCAATAAGTTTAGTTTACATTACGTGTAAAGAAAAGCTTCCGATAAAAGCGCTTTGTAACAACCACTGCTCAGAAGAAACGCTAATAAAAATTCATTTATATACTATTGGTCGCCTACTCGCCAGAAGAATGATCATTAAAAAAGTCACACAAAACGCAAAGTGTGCGCTGTGCGCAGCTGCAAGATATGATACACTATCACGTCTCTATTCCTAATGGGGCAGACAGAGCATTTTGGGTCCTGCGGCTTTAAGCAGACTGATCCCGTGGCCGTAAGATTTAAAAGCCACCTTTAGCGTAGTGGTGAGTGAAAAGATAAAAAAATAACCTGCCAAGTGCGTGTCGGGTGTAACACGCACCGACAACCGTAACGCAACCGAATTTTGGATTCATGCCTCGCCATTTAACATCTAAAATTGTCTAAAAATCTAATGTTCTATCGCTGGTCTACAATTCTTAATTTGCAAACCCTACTTAGACTATTTTTTACACTATTTTTTTTCTATATAGGTTGCCTGGAAGAAATTGCTTAGCGAGAAGGCCGCCTTTTGCGCATTTCCTAGTTTTTAAGATAATTATGTGCTGTATTTTATTTTGTACAATAAAGGGTATTGTAAACCCTACTTAGCTCTGATAGATTTCTTTTTATTTTCGTTGTACATACTACCACAGAATTAACATCTAGACATCCTACTGCCGCAATTTTTTTCACGTATGCAACCACCACGTACAATAGAGGGGGGCGGGGTGTATAGGATATTTGACTGTAATAAAAATTACAGACAAAAAATGACACTTTACATGTAATGTATGGCAAACTAATCTAGAAAAAGCTATTTTACCACTTTGTCAGTGATTAATATACATACTCATGCCAAATTACAACTTTTTAATACTAACAGTCTCTGAGTAAAACCGCGGACAGAAATGGCTAAATAAGGGTTTCTTGTTTACTATGGACCCCCAACAAGAAATCAAAACAATGATGGGTTCCTATGCTACCCGCATCACCTATTAATATGGTTCGTATTTTCACCAATTCCCTTGATCGGCTTTTATGATCTGCGCGGGAAGAGAAACAGCTTAGAAGAGTGCACGTGCGCGTTTTAAACAGTATTACATAGAGAAATAAACAAAACTATACTTAATGACCAATATTACCAGCATTTGGGAATATTACCGGTAACAATGGAATCTTACTGGGAATATTCCCAAATAGTAAAATACTGGTAACGGTAATTTGGTAGCGGCACATCACTAGTCAAGCGTTAACTGCAGCACGAGTTGGTGTTACAGAAAAAAACATACGAGACTGGTTTGGCAAAGTGTATAAGTACTTAGAAGAATGTTCAACTGTGTCGAGTCAGTTTTTCTCTTGTGGCCTAAAGGTAAAGCTGTTTTGGCAAGAAAATTTTTACTCGATCAGGGAACGATGAAAAAGAATTTGTAACACTTTCCCTTGAAGCTTCAGCTAATGGGAAACTAATACCAATCGTTGCCGTCTTGCCCTATAAGCAAATTCCAATTAATATACTTAAAAAATATCCTGAAACGTGGGTAATTGGAAAGTCGGACAGTGGGTGTATGACGTGCCAGACATTTTATGAGTACGTTGCTAATGCATTTAACGGCTTTTTATTAAAAGAGAATATTCAAAAACCGGTGCTGCTTTTTCTCGATGGACATGTTTCACACCGCTCGTTGCAATTGACGACGTTCTGTGAAGAATATAGCATTATTCTAATACCACTCTTACCCAATTCAACACACGCTCTCCAGCCCATGGACATTGCGGTGTTTCACGCTTTGAAGAATTCGTGGCAAAATAGTGTCAAAGACTGAAGGATGATTCATAATGCGAAAGAGATTAAAAGAGAAGATTTTGGTCCCATTTTAGAAGAGTGCATTCACAAAACTCTTTCATCTGAAATTATTATTGACGGATTTTAACATACGGGCTTATTCCCATGTGATCAAAACGCTGTAAACTACGAAAAAGTTAGAAAATCAAGCAAGTCTAGTGATGTAGGATGTAAAAATGATTATTTTTTTGATGGGAGCGCCTGAGTTTGATGAACGTCGTTTTGTGAATATTGATATATGTACTTAAAATATGAGTTCAGAAAATTCCCCGGTATTACACATATTACTTTTAATTTCAAGAAGATGATAATGGTAGATTTGGGTACCAAAACGAATCGTTTTAATTGGCTGTGGTCAAATAAAGATTATATAATTAAAAGAACAATAAAGTACAAACGAGAAGATGTTATCATGAAAGTATAGGGGTTAATTCTTCAGGACAGACATAAAGCTAAAGTTTTCTAATATTATATCTGTCGATTTATATTTCATATTTTGTCCTTCTCAGATGGTGGCCCATCTGATTATTATTATTTAAACTCATCAAATTCTAAAAGATTTCAATATTTTGATGTTGTTATTTTGTTTATAAAAGAAGTATATTTCAGTTTTTTCAGATAAACAGGATAGTAATAACTAGGAAAAAATTATAAGATATTATAAATGTTAAATTTTGATTTGAGGCATAATTCAATAAGAATAACAATAGGTACATCTATCATGAGTAGTAATGATTTTGTAAATATAAGGCAGATCAAGTTAGTGATAGCAGTAGT
The DNA here is from genome assembly GCA_963555685.1 of Acrobasis consociella. Lineage (NCBI taxonomy): Eukaryota > Metazoa > Arthropoda > Insecta > Lepidoptera > Pyralidae > Acrobasis > Acrobasis consociella. The sequence goes on from OY743116.1 coordinate 3,473,265, forward strand.
TCCTATTTATTAAACAATTATCATTTATAGATTAATAAGATATTACCAGTAATAATAATTAATAACTTTATAAGGGTGCTCATGAAATCCTTGCAACTCATTTTAAAAACATATATTTTATTGTTTACATAGATACATATTTTCACGCCTGTTTCCCATGGGCGTAGGCAGAGACTATGCATTTCTTTATTTGTTTAATGTATTTCGAATAATTAGGTATATCGTTAAATATTTGCACTAGTCTTATATCTTAGTATTTTGAGGTAGGGCATTGAAAAGTAAAATTGACTTAACCTAACTATTATTGGACTGCATCATTTAAGTGAATTAGGCTACTCACGTTCTATACGTTTCATTAACTAATTTTAAAATATCTGAGTCTTACGCTAGTTTTAATAAAAAAAAAATTGGGCTGCTTTTAAATCACAATCTGAATTGTATAAAAAAATAATTATTAAAATATTCTTTTAGTAAAATTAATAAGTTTGGGAGGTAAGAATGAAAGGACTCTGTTGATGGTGAATGGTTACACCTTCCACAAGAACAAAGTTGTTTCAAAGCTCGGCGACATCCGGTGGTACTGCTCATCCCGAAACAAACTGGGTTGCTACATGTACCATATCGCAGACTACACAAACAGTGCCATCAAAAAGAGCGTTGGTCAGCATAATCATTACCCACCGCAATTTCATACAGTCCAAGGCGTATATTACAAAATTCAAGACAGATGAGCCAGATAAAATATGGTATACCCTTGGACTAGTGTATAATTATTAGAAAATAAATATTGTTAAAAAATCAGATTTTTTCCATTTTTAATTTATACATATTTAATTAGACATAATTTTCTTTACCGATTCTCTAGATAATAATAGTAAACTTTAATTTCGTAGTGATGTATAAGTAGTGAAATAGACTATATTCGTCATTCAATTTTCAGGTCCAAAGGAGCGCGTTGTTGGTGGAATTTTTAAATCTACTTCCGGCATTAATTATCTAATGTTCAAAGATTACGTTTTCAAAGAAGACGCAATTAAAACAAAATCAAAAGGAATTAATAAAAAGGTTCGATTCTTATGCTCTCAAATGGCCAGTGCCAAGTGCCCTGCGTTTGTCGAGTTGGACGATTCGAACCAAGTTGTGGAAAGGAACACAGAACATAATCACAAACCGACCCCGTCGACCGCGCTGAAAACTCTTAAACAAGTCATGGAAAAAAATATCCGAAACTTAAAAAAGAGTCCTCAAAAGATGATCTTGAAGAAATGAAAGTAATGTCTATACTCAATTATACTTTTGTTATTTTTACTTTGTCTAGTTAAGAGCGGCAAATGTGTTGACAAAAGTTAGTAACCTTCTTGTTTATCTTAGCTACGTTAAAAAGTAGGATATTCTAGTTACCAATGTACTGGTTTTAGGCAATAAGTACATTTCTAGAAATATAAATAGGTATGAAGTAATTTGGAAAGTGACGTGTTAGTCAAATGTTAATCTTTATCAAAAATACTCCTTCATTTAATAGAAAAACATGAAGTGTCGTGTTAGCCAAATGTTACCCTTATCAAAAATACTTTTTCTAAAAATTCATCATCAAATAAAAAAGTATAAATATTTAAAATTTCGTGTGGTTATAGATATTTAAATGTAAAAATACGCCGGTTGTGTAATTTTGTATAAAAAAATCTTGTGGATAAATACTTCATTACGAGTATCATTAGATTCATTAGGTATGTTCAAAAATGCTAGTAAATGTGCATTGCTTGATTTGTTATTATTAGGTAACTATAAAATTTACCTTTTTGTTATAACCTTACGTTTATTCTTATTCTATATACTACGTATGTTATGTATGTGTTATACCGAAACGTCTCAAGATTTAGATAATTAAGAGGTGCTTTTTGTGGATCGAAAATGAATTAAATTACATCTGATGTCGTATGTCCAGATGGAGCATGGGAAGCTTCTTAAATGTCTGACAGAAGAAGCTCCAGCCTTAATTCGGCCAAAAAACCGGCTGAAGCTAATGGTTTTATAAAATTGTGTAAAAAACCCCGTACAAATGCTTCATTAATAAAAGTTACAGATAATAATATGATCTTAAGGAATTTATATTTTTTAAGACAATAGATTTCTTTGACTTCGGTTTTTGTTCAGCAAACTGACATTTAATCAAACACTGGCCATAAGTAGGTAGAACACTCAAAAGTTTGTGCTTATGCCTAATAATAAATATAATAAATGCTTGTAAAACAATGTTTTTTCTATCTTGTTCTATTTATTCATTATCATCATTATCAGGTTTTTTAAACCTCTACTGCTACCCTCTCTGCATTACTAGAGCCATACTATTTGATCAGAGCAGCCAGAAGATTTGGCCTAAACTCTCCACACTTGCCAGAAGGATTGGAAAGGTCTTATGATATTAATATATTATAAGCTTTATTTAGCTTGTAATGCCTAAGGCGCCTTCTACGACATCCACGTTAAGGCTTTGAAGTTCCTATTCTACTCTGTCGGAAACCACAAGGACATTTTGTTTATTGTTCATTCTTAATTTATCTCTCTACATGTTAAGTCTGTATCTACATCCCTAGAGGACAGTTATCCGCAATTAGGGCCAAATTTTCCGGTCCCGTGTTGCGTGGGGAGCTGCCGCTGGCCTCAGTTCTCGAACCAGCCCAGCTCCTGCTGTCCTGCAGGCAGCCCAGAACGCCTTATGGCGCCCTGCACGCTTCTGCCATGGTTCCCGGGTGTTCTAAGAACCTGAGTTTGTACCTATTAGAAGTAAGTATATCATTTGATTTTCATCTAAATTGAGATATGGCTATGGCCAGGCTTTGGCTCTTAATCATACTATCCATTCACTTATGTAACATTATTGTTATTTCTTACAAATACCTTACTTATCGTATTCCAGTACTACTAGTATTTAGAAATAATTACCTAAAACAAGCACCCTAGCATTATTTCTGTCTGTTTCCTCTCTTAGGCCCGCCATTTTGCTAAGTTTGGCCTTGGGTTTAGCGACTTGGCTCTTTCTTCCCAATAAAAAGGTAGTAAGTAGTAGAAACTTACATGCATATGATGCATAGTATGTGTGTATATGTATATATATGTATGTACATACTTAAGTATGTAAACATCCACAATTGTTTCCTACTATATCCCATATTAAACCATATTATATTCCAATTAGATTGGAACAGCCTAAATCTGCCACAGAGGCTCTTAAAAATGAAAAAAAAAGATAACGATATCAAATAAATAGTTATGCTACACAAGAACAGCGCTGAAGACAAGAAGTATATGCTCAATATGGAAATTAAATAGCCATCGCTCATCGGCTACCAAAATTACATTTTGATTACTGATCTGTAAGCTATATGGAATACTAATTAGATATACCTACATTAATACCCTCTATTGCAAAAAAACGAAATATCTTTAAAATTGGAAAATGTGCTAAAGGCATTTATAACTTGGTTGGGTTTAAATGTTTCAAAAATTACGTTGGAGAAAATTTTATAAAAAGTCTTCCTCGTTGCCTATTTCATTTTCAATTGGAAACCTAACAATTCTAAACTTCCAGGGATCATGATAGAACTGACCAAAGGCTGCAAACTGTTAATGTACAGAGGGTACACTTACAGCCACCACTGTGAACTCAAAAGTCTCGGTAGCCGCTACAAGTGTTCTTCCAGAATAACACACTCCTGCAAAGCGTATGCCGTCACTGACGAAACTTTGAGGGTCATAGACGGTCAGCTGGAACATACGCACCAGCCCCCATGCTATACGGTCAAAGATGGCAAGTACAGACTGGACGTAAGAAGAACTAGGATGAATAACATGCGACCGTCTTATTATCTATCCCAATAACAGGAATTCTTTTTTGTAAATATCTATCAAGAAGTCTTTACCCAGAACGTAAGTATGTTTTACTATAATTTTGTTAACGTTATGCCTATATATAAGATGTTGTATTTTTATATTACAAATGTATTTTATGAAACTTATTTTGTTTTCATTAGCTACGCCAAGCTGTTAATTTATATTTTACCTATTCATTTAAATATTTTTCAATTTGGTTGAATTTATGTCAACGTTCAATACTGTAACAACAATATTTGTTGTATTATATAATAATGTGCAATAGTTCTGGAATCAGAGACAGACAGACTAGCTTCTTTTACTTAGTACTATTCTGACAGACCTCTAACACTATGTTTACACTCTTTATACACACATGATCTAATCAACGTGAACATGAAATCCATTTTATGCTAGTTCTTCTTCCAGCCCAAGTAATCACGATGGTTTCCGGCAAGACATACATCCACCACGAAGGGTACACATTCTTCTACCGTTACCAAGTGAGGCACGGTCACAAATGGGTGTGTACCAACTTCCCGAGGTGCAAAGCCTTCGTTTGCGTCGACGATAAACTCATAATACTTGATAGCTTTATCAGTCATAATCATCAAAAGAAAGAACTACATTTGTGCTCAGATGGAAAATATATTAAGAAATAAAGTTTTATTCGTCGGCGATCAAATTTTGATTGTTGATCACTAGCCGCTAGAAATATACATACATGTAAAGCTTCTGGGAAAAACCGCACTAAAATCAACCCAGTAGTTTTAGAGATTATCGTGTACAGACATTTAGTAGCTTGAGCTACTAATTACTCTTAAGTTATTTTAGAAAGAGTAGAATTCTGTACTACCTACTGTTCACTGTAGTAGGTAAGAAAGGACAGACCTGTTACGTGACATAAAGAAGAAATTTTGTGGCAGCTTTCATATCTCTAATTCGGTTCAGAACACATTTTTTTACAAAATGTCACTTATAATTTATAAAACATAATTTTGTTTGCTGTACTTTAAACACTAAATCCAAAGACCACAATATATTTGAGTAATTTATTACAATTTGGTTTCTAGTGCAAGATTTTTATGTAACTATAAATACTGTTTTGGTTAAAGAAATGTCTTTTATTGTAATTAAATAACAGGTAAATTTTGGCCTTAAAACATGCTTGAAACGATAAATGTCATAAAAATGGTGCGGAATAACGATGAAAAAATTGCAGTCAATAAATTCCGCAAGAAGAAAATTTTAAATACCGTTTTGACACATGATTCATCAGAACGTTATAATATGATAGAACGTAAATATTTTTATTATTTAACCTTTTTCAGTGGATTTCGTAACTCTCACCAATGGGAAGACCTTAGCATTACACCAAGGGTACACCTTTTACAGACAGTATGCAGGTAAGCATTCTACCAGATGGACCTGCACTGCCTATCCTAAGTGTAAATCCTTCTTGGCACTGGACAATATCACTATGGCAATATCTAGGTGCTGCGTAGATCACACTACGCATCCAAAGAAACACTTACATCTTACTGCAAATGGATATATCAAATTGAGACATGAATGAAGACACGACTAGATGATATTATTTTTTTAAATGAAAACTGTATTGAGCCAAGACTTTCAAAGGTAATTTTATGTTAAAACACTCTCTAATTGACGACATTTATGAAAAGACAAATATAAACCACAGATAATAGATATAATGTTAATAAATAGAATGTGGAGCATTTTTAGTGCAATTTTCTACCACTTTGCATATCTGCCGTTGTTAGAGAACGCTGAGTGTTTCTACCTATCCTGCAAATTTGTAGTACATTTGGTCAATTGGTTATTACGCCATCGGCGTACCGACAAAGTGGCATCGACTGTAGCATCGGCTTTTAAAAAGGCGCGGCCATTGTGGCGCACACCAATTCTACAAATGAATAGTATATATTGAGCTGATCTATAAAGGACATGTTGGATGTCTTCATAAGAAAAGTAGTGTAAATATTTCATTTATAATAAATTAATATCTGTTATAGTTGGTTTTTATTTTAACAATAAAAAAAACGTAAATTGACTTTATTTATACCTATTTAAATATCATAATTAATAATAACAACATTAGGTTAAAATTTGTACTAGACATTTCGTTTAACCAAAGTTAAATACCTTATAATTAGGCATTAATTAAACTGCGCAATGAAAAAGGTGTACTCATATTTAACATTGAAGAAACATTATTGTCGACAGATTTCGAGTTTATATCATCTCAACGTGGAGGTCGTATCCTTCTTAGAAAAGGTTACCGATACCGTTGCAAAAGAGTCAACAAAGACCGTACAACACTATGGAAATGCGTTAGATATGAATGTAATGCTGTTGTTAAAACGAACTACACTACCACGACCATTATTACAGAATCCCAGCACAACCATCCCTCAGACGTAGCTGAAACTGAAATCAAGAAGTGTTTAGAAAGGATGGAGCAAAAGGTGATGGTAGAATTAGATACGCCTATCACAAGAATATACAATGAAGTTATGAATGAAATTCATGAAACCGGATTGGACAAATTGACAAAAGTGAGCAAATTTGAAAATATTAAGAACAGGCTGTACAGAAAACGATTAAAAGCTTTGGAACAAACTGCCGCATTTGGTTTGCCGGTTCCAATGGAACCTCAACTTCCACTACCACAGGAACTTGACGCATGAGATGCTTATATTATTTATGTGGCTCTTGTCTAGGAACATTTATAGGAAACGATTCGTCTTATCTGCAAAATCTGCCCATCGAGCGGGTGTTGTTAAACTTTGTACATCTCTGTTTATACCTAATAAGAACGTATTAATTTGGCTGTCATGTGGCCTTTTTATTAATTATTGATGAACTCCTTGGCGTATTGGTAATTACTAGTCCACTTGGAGGTTTTGAGTTCGAACCCCATCGAAAAATGGCCTTTTTCAAATTGTATATACATTTCAAGTATTGTTGAATTAGTATCCTATAACATAAGTTTGAAACTTACTTTGGGTTAGCTCACTCAATGTTATTGATCCTTACCTATTTATTTATTTACATTATGTATATTGTCAAATCTACATTCCTATATTGAAAAGAAGAAAGCAAGAAAAATAATTTATTTCATATACCACAAACACGTTTTAACAATTATAATAGCATAGTACCTGGGTTACATCTCAAACATTAACTACATTTTTTTTTTAAATTGTCTAAAAACAGTACAAAATAAAAAAAAATATATAAACTTGAACATAAAAAAAACAAAAGTAAGTCACCGAGTGGGATTCGAACCCGTAACACTCTTTCTAGCGGTCAGCATCCTTAACCGCTGAGCTAAGCGGATGGCGGCCGGCGTGACGAAATTAGCGACCATATTCTGCGTAGAAAGAAAAACGAATGAAAACTCGAAAACGCGCGTTTTCCCAAACATAAGACTAATCTAGATCGATTGTTTACCCCCAAAAACCAACCCCCATATACCAATTTTCTGCGAAATCGTTAGAGCCGTTTTCGAGATCACAGAAATTTGTAAATATATAAATAAATAAATATACAAGAATTGCTCGTTTAAAGGTATAAGATTTATATAAATACTATATTGTTCTGGTCAATTTTTTAAAAATCTTAGTTATCCATGTTGTTATTAATCTAAAGAATCAAAATTTCTGCTATTTAAAATATTTCGATCAATAAACGATTGTAACAACGACATCAATTTTATTTTCCATATCCATTCATATAAGTATTTTAGAAGGTGCATTATTCTGGAGACTGACTCTTTACGGCACTAATCAAGCCGTATTTTTTTTATTAAAATAATTTGGGTCGAAGACTATCTTAAATAATTTCGCGCTAAGTCTTACGCCATACTTATTTTTATTAATCAATTTTTATCTTGCAGGCAAGTTGTTAGAGAAAGGAAACATATCTCAGCTTCTGTATAACGGGCACACCTACGACAAGCAGTTGTATCAGAGAGGTCATGGCAAGCTGATCCGCTGGCATTGCAGCAGTTATAAATGTAAGGCTTCGGTGTACACTGATGACAAATACGTTGTCCAAATGAAAAGTCATAGCCACGATCACGATGTTGAAAAAGATGTTAAAACGAGTAATAGTCTTGTTGGAGCTAAGATACACCGAGCACCAATCAAAAATGTTTCTGCAATTAGTGCATCCACAAAGCCGGCGTCCAAAAAAGACTTAAAGAAGAAAGATCCCAAAAGAAAAGGACGCAAAAGGCAGTCACCAATAGAGCAGCCACCCCAGGAAGATCAGGCTGTTGAAGAAGAGGTAGAACAAGAGCAATCTGAAAATCAAGAGGTTTCTTCAAAGGAGATAGAAGAACCAATACATGATTATCAACTTAAGGAGGTACAAATTAAAATTGAACCCATAGATAGTGCTAGACAGCGCAACCGAGATCCGCTGAGTCTTTCTGTACTTGATTTTGATGATGAATAGATAATGTTTAGAGAAACAAAAACAGCGTTTACACATTTCGCTGCCGGTGCAATGGTTTTCGGCGCTGTGGCGCTGCGCCGCGAGCTTGGATTCTGTTAGCTTATGATGTTTATATCCTGCCGCGGCGCGGTGGCAGTGTGTAAAAGCTCTACCGTTTAGTTGCATTTTCTTTGTAATTAATAAAATGTCTTCTTTTTCATTATCGTTTAATAATATGCCTACAGATATACTTACTTGAACTGCAATTTTTTTTGCGTCCGCCTCAAATCTTTATAATAAGCTAAATTCATTGAAATAAATGAGAAATGTGGACTTCTGAATCATTACATTCAATAATATTTTAAAATATTTTTTCTATGAAGAAGCTGATAAGTATTTTTTTTTTATTGTTTTGTTTAATCATGGCACATCATACATATTAGTAATAAGTGGGAAACAATATTGTTTCGTCGTACAACTATTATGTGTCTCCGTTGAAAGCATCTTTATTTTTAGATTTTTCTTTTAGTTTTAGAGATAATACGATTTTAGAGATAAGAAGTCCCAGAAAGTTGGTATATTTGTAAAAATAGTTGATTGGCTCTTTTCTTGTCACCAACTTTTTTTTCATTTACTCAAAGAGTTTAATTATAATTACTAAAAAATATTTCTGACCTCTCTTTTTAAAGCATGACAAACAGGCGTGATTATGTATTAAGTTACTAGAGTGACGAGAGTTACAAATATCATTTTTTTTATCATAAAATTAAATAGCAACGCATTCAAAATGTTTGATAAACAATGCTTAAAATCAAAAATCTACCTCACAACACTTTTATTTTTTCTAATACATTTTCAATCGTTAAGTATTGTCTTTAAGAACTCATTTCAATGATGATGTAGCTACTATTATGTATTTTTACCCAAGTCGTTAAGCACTAATTAAATATTTGATTTGTTTTTTGTTATTAAATAAGTTAGATCTTAATGTAAGCAGAATGCACTCATACACACGTAGGTAAAAAAATATTTTACACTAAGACACACAGATTTATTAAACATTGAAAAAAACATGATAAGTATGAGTTAGATCATACTCATAGATAATGAAGCATTTCTGGTTTTTGGACTGGGTATAAAACCTATATTCTTATTACAATTCTTTAATCAGTAAGTATGTACCTCTGTTCTTCTAACCAATGATAAAAACTCGAAATGTTATAAAGATTTTATGGGGGGCTGCTGCTTGAGTAAATCTTAATATTTTAATTACTTTAGTATTTTTAACTCGGTGTTTTAACTCGCATTTAATGATTAAGTTTTTGTTTTATTACTTACATGAAATAAAGAAATCTATGCTTTACCTATGTTTTATTTATATAAACTTCACCAAAAAGGAATTGAGAACTGTATATTATAATACTAAATTACACGTACAGACCAAAACAAAAATTGAAATCGAGGGCAAACAAATTGTTACAGCTTACAACTAATGAAAATAATAAAAAAAATCATTTTTTGTGCAAGCTTTTATGGCCAAAGTGCTTATTAAGACAAATAAATTAAGCCCAAACTCGATGGAGTTGCGTCCTTTTATTGCTGAGTTCCATCGACCACCTTCCGTCTCCGTGATCAGACCCTAGTCATCATCTAACAAAAAGTACTCGTCAAGACAAATCAAACGAGTCCTACATAATGAGGTTATGTTGTTATATCCCTGGCTCCATCATCAGAACTTTCATAATATTGTATTGTCATCCGACTAACAAGAAAATTGAGTTGCAGGATTAGACCTAAATAAACATTTATAAATACATACAAGATACATTAAAAGTTAAATAAAAGCTTGTAAAGGCCTTTGCCCAGCAGTGGAACACAAAACCTACAGGTTAGTAATAAAAAAAAGCTTGTAAAAGAATTAACTGACACAAGCGACGTTTTAAAAAAACTCCACGACGTTGCCTTAATACACTACACACCACAAGGTAAGTTTTCTAAGTTGTAAGTCTACAGTAGAATAGGTATTCAGTAAGCCACTTACCAAGTGTAAGATAAGACACCCGTCTTACACTTGGTAAGTGGCTTACTGAACTGTTCTTGAACAACTCTTTATCAAAGATTCCTGCAAGTAAACCAATTTATCATAGGTTATTTATTAACATATCTGCAAACCACAAAGAGTCATTGACGTTTGTAACAAATTTATTTGCCAAGCAAATTAAAAAAAAACCCGATTTTCGTAAGTACTACCGCAAAAAAAAAATGATGAATAAAAAATGACACACTGAAAAGCATAAAATCACATTATATTATATTGTTTTTCATATTTAAAAACCTACTTCACCCCCCAAACTACTCAATCGATTTTGATACAGTTTCTATTGGACCACTTGACAATTGGGACGAAATGTTATTTTTTTGGCCTTTCTCACAATAGAATTTTCTATATCGGGTCCGGGCGTCTTTGAATAAATCGGTAAACATACATAAAATAACCAGCCAAGTGCGAATCTGATTCGCGCACTAAGGGTTCCGTACCGTTATCTATAAAAAATCGCGATTTTTGTATGGGCAACAGAAATATGTAATTTGTCAAAATTTCAACTGTTAGCTATCGTTTTTCTTGAGATAAAGCCTGGTGACAGACAGACGGACACACGGACGGACAGTCAGCGAAGTCTTAGTAATAGGGTCCCGTTTTTACCCTTTGGGTACGGAACCCTAAAAAAGATCGCGATGAAGTGATGACCTCCTTTTTGGAAGTCGGTTATTATGCTTATGTAATATTATTTATGTATAAGACTTAACTAATGAAAATAATTAAATTAAAAGTTAATTTAATAAATAGTTCTAGTCAAAAAAAAACTTACACGGATTCCGGCCAAAATACGCTATTTTCCAACAATTCAAATCACATACTTTTTTCTAAACGTCAAAACCACGAAAGTAGAGACGTACACACATACATTTCCATGGTCAAAACAAACAGTTTCTTTGAGATTTTGTATGAAATACAGGCAGACGACGTCATAGTTTTTTGGAGTCAAATAGCGCTCTTATTATGAGTTTTTCTGCAATAATAAATTTAAAATCACGTTAAATAGATATGTTTTAAGACAAGTGACATTATTTTGCGACGTTTTATTTTAGTATCAGTACAAAATAATTTATATTTTGCTTAGGAAAATACCCAATGTTATTATGTCCCTTGACTGTAATTCCTTATGTGTTTATATATTATTTATTTACAGGAAAACTGATAACTATATCATCGTCCGGCAAGTCGCAGTTGCTTTTTAAGCAGCACACGTACTTCAAACACTACATCACCAAGTGTGGGATTCGTTGGAGCTGCACCAGGTTCCCAAAATGCAAAGCAGTCATTTTTACTGATGAGAACCATTTTGTAAACAAAACTGTAAGTGAACATAATCACCCTTCGACCATTTTGCATAAAACTTTCGATGGGAAGTATGTCAAGATTTAAGTGAAGTATATATAATTGAATAACTGTTTAATGATGCTTTACCTGTACATATTCCAACGACAAGAGCGTTAAGATTCCACTTACCCTCATCAGTCTAAACATTTCCATACACAAAGAAATTTGTAACTGGTTTTTACAGACGAAGTATGAATTAATATGATAAAAGAAAATATGTATAAGTTAAGTTTATAACTTTTGACTGTGAGTATGGAAAACTTCTACACCCTTTTATTTTCTTTCAAGTTCACATTTTGACAGTAAAAAAACCAGTCACATGTAACCCAAAATGCTCTGTCTGCCCCATTAGGGATAAAGACGTGATAGTATGTATGTATGTAAAAACCAGTCACCTGTAAAGATCTCGTAGTAATTTCTTTGGAATTACAAATTTTGCCGAAAGGCTAGGTTTGTCTGGGGTAAGGGACACTTAACCTCTTAAAAACATAAAAGTACATTATTATGGACTGGATGTCAAAAGAAAGTCGTCCTGATAACCTTTCTTGCCTCGTCTTAGTCTTAGTTGAAAAGTAAGATGTGATTTATTTACTTCACGGTTGTATTATCATCATTCATCTTTCACATAAAGAAAGGAGAGGAACAGTTGGAACGAAATGGTAAACGATTTATTTTCGTCCAAAACTTTTGATTTGATAAAGTAAAAATGTACTAGTACTTATTGGCCTAGCAATGGTTATGTTTCAGTTTCAATTATTTTGTTTAACAGCTAAGAATATAATCAGTATAAGAATAAACTTAAGCATATGAAATAAAAACTTAATAAATATGTAGTTATTAATATTTTGACAAGTAAATCTATATTTTCTATTGAATAAATTAATATCTAGTATATTGTATTTTTATGATAGAAAAAATAATTTGTGCCTTATGAAATAGTACGTACAAACTCAAAATGTTTTAAGTATCTAGTAAAAATTCTCAGCGCAAACATACCGTACCATCGGATATTTTAAAAAATGAAACGAATTCTTCCCATTCGTCCCCAGTGGGGGCCAGTTAAAACTAAAAATTGGAGGCAAATGGAATATACCCCACCTACAGCCCATCATCTTTGGAAGCGTTGTACGTACATAGTCAAAATGTTTAAGATCTACTAAAAACTCTTAGCGCAAACGTACCATACAATCCGATATTTAAAAAAATGAACTGTTTTCTTCCCATTCGTGGGGACAATCAAAACAGACAAAACTAAAAATTGACCCATTTGTACCCACCCAATGGAAACGTCCCCACTGAGGACTAATGGGATGTACCCCACCTACAGGCCTATCATCTTGGTAAGCTTTGCCCATTTCGACTCTCCTTTCCCGTATGGGATGAAGACGTATAATGTATTTGTATAACCAATTTCAGCTGAAATCGTTACCATGGTGAACGGGAAATCACGTATTCTTTACCTAGGGTACCTTTACTACAAGAAGACTGCAGGCAGTGGCCCACGCTACTATTGTGTGTCGTACCCTCGGTGTAAAGCATTCATCAAGGTGGATCCGGATTTGAGAGTCACATATACTTGTATGCACAGTCATGGAAGAAGAATTATCTGTCAGACAGAAAACGGACGCTATCTCTCGACAACAACGAAGCAAAGAAAGTGCTAGTTTTCTTCTGTTGCAATATAATATCGCTACATTCCAAGTTGTTTTGTTCTGTTACGTTTCCAAGAAGAAGAATTTGGCAGTAAATACTACTTGTGTTTAAGACCATTCGAGACTAACTCATAAAATCGATACTACATTTCCAACACTTGCACGCTGGTCTAGGAGATAATAAAAACTTGAAAAGTACCAGCTGCTTTTCTCATGAAATTAATGGGCGATGCGGCTGGCAACCTTGATTCCCTTTTTACATCTTAATGTCCATCATCACGCTAAACGTAGCTTTGGGGCCTTACGGTCCTAGGCTCTATCCTATAGCTTTAGGGGTAAAGTATCTGTATTTCAAGAAAGAATATCTAATGTTGCGTTTATTAAAATTTCTGCTAAATGGGTAATCATGGTGAATGGTAAATCACGTATACTCTACCGGGGATTCCTTTACTATAAAAAGACTGCAGGCATCGGGCCACGTTGTTACTGTGTTTCCTATCCTCAATAAAGCTTAATCTGGATCCTGACATGATCGTCACAGCATGTTCTAGTCCCCACAGACTTGCAAAGAGTCATCTATCAGCCAGTAAATTGACGATATGTCTCTTCAAAACAAAGGAACTTCTAAATGGAATTGTTCATTGTGTTTATCTTTAATGTAGAGCAACTGTTAGATGTTACACATTTGAATTTACTGAAAACAAAAAGAATGTGAGCAAGAAATATCGTCACATTTTTAATTCTTTAAAACAAAAAAAAACTTAATGATTCTTAAAAGAAGGCGAAACGGAACTCGTTATTTCCATCGAGAAGCTTGTATAGTAATTGAAATTATTTTTATACGTATTTTACGTAACAAAATTACCACTTCACGCTTAAACTACTGAACTGATTTAGATGAAATTAGGTATGGATATAGTTTGAGACTCGAGGAAGGACATAGGGACTTTATCCTGAAATTCCCACAGGTAGCGAAGCCCGCGGGTACAGCTAGTCTTATATAAGTCTTGAAATAAAACTTTGACGATTGTTATTTCACTAAGGTCTTTATAAAGTATACTTACTTAAATCATTTCAATGTGAAGTTAACTTTGCAGTCGTAGATGTAGTAGAAGAATCTATCAAAAAAAAAACATGGATCTGATGCATGGCTTAGTATTTAACTCATATTAATTATATGGGATGACATTTTTGCCTCTACAGTCATGGAAAAAAAGAGATCTAGATTATTTTAGGTAGGACTTTTATACTGGCATATATTCTGACATCCACACTGCTCCATAAAAATCAAAGAAGAATCTAGGGCAAGCATGGCATGTTTATGCTCTGGAGTCAACATTACTATCTTGATATTCCATAAAAGTAAATTTTATTGAAATTTCAGCTGAAATAATAACAATGATGAACGGAAAACACCGTGTACTTTACCAAGGTTACCTCTACTACAAGAAAAATCCCGGTGGCGGTAAACGCTTCGATTGCGTGGCGTATCCGCAATGTAAGGCACGTATTCAAATGGACCCTCAAAATTTGATGGTCATAGCGGCGTTTGATTTTCACAATCATGAGAAAAAGTCGCTTTTTCTTACCAGTGATGGACGCTACGCTGCCATACGGGGCTCTAATTAATTGTAGTTGTTGATAATTCCTTGGGGAATGTTGTGGCTAAAGGGTGAAAATATATTTTTTACTGCCCAGTAAGAAAATGTCATGTGCTCGTGATATTATTTGTCTTTGTTTCGTCACCTCCGACCGCGGGAAGATAAACTGGTTTTATTCTCAGCTTAATTGTCTTAGAAAGTTATAGTTTTGTAATTATACATGTTTATTTACTTCGTCTACATACTGATTCAATTTATTTAATAAAGTCTTTACTCAAAAGTTATTTGTGTCATCCCATCGTTATCGATTATCAGTCTTATACCACTCGCCTCTCGATATGTCTCAACCTGTTGTAAGTAAGTGTTATGTGTGTTTCATTTAAGTACTTGATATAAAATTTGTAAATCTGTGAAAGTATTTTTATTTTATTTTAGCCGAGTTAGTGACGATGCTAAATGGGAAAAATCGGCTACTATATCAAGGTTACCTATATTACAAGAAGAATAGTTCAGAAAAACGGTACGATTGTGTAGCCTACCCTCGGTGCAGGGCTCACATCGAGGTGGACCCGTACCAGCTCACCGTCTTCTCATATTCTGGTTTCCACAGCCACAAGCAAAAAACTGTTATCAAGACGAGAAACGGTCTCTGCGTCTCGACTTCATAGTTTTTGGAATGAAATTCCTATTCGGACGGCAAGAACTTGGCGAATGGGGAGCAGGGCAAAATGTGTAAGATTTTCCGTCACTTTTTTCCGGATATTTGGGTATTTTTAGAGGCTTTAATTTTTGTTACTTCGTTCGAACCGGGTATTCCACGACACTCAGTTCTTTTTAAATATTTTTTATTCAATATTCAGCATATATTTTTAATATGAAGATTTTTACTACAACTTTCATGATACTGAATTTACATTCCAACAAGAAATATGGAAAAATATCGATCTTTATTTTCTTAACGGTTTAATCAGCTGATCGCGAGTGGTGTGGTATTTTCTTCTCTTTATTAATGCAATCATGTAACAAAGATTGCATTATCTTTCAAATTTGCGCACTAAAAACGTATCTTTCTTTTGATAATAAGTTGTTTAAAAATTAAGGTGGAAAGTATTGTAGTAGACCTAGAAATTGTAGTTAAGCGGTTCCTTCAAAATAAGGCGTTATAAGTATAGTATTACTGGCAGTAAGGATCCGAATACAATGCAAAATGACTCGATTACAAAAATTGCCGACTCAGCACGTCACTACTATCAAGGATAAGTGCAACCCAGGGATGTTTTAACAATCTAAGATAAATAAAAGGATGTGACACGAATTGTATTTATTTTGACTTTTATTCGATTGTTTTTAATAAAATTAATTAAAGCCTGTATGGCTCTTTTACATAAACATCTCCTGTCACATGATCTCTTCCAGTAGGGCTACTGGAAGAGATCGCTTTTGATGATAAGATATAAGAAGATAAGAGGTGCCTTTGTACAACTTTTATGAATTTTCTATACACATTTTCCGCGTACATAAATAGATAAATAAATAAAAGCGTGAATTAAAGTCAGAAAGTAGATTTCAATGTGATTAAATCTGTGTGATTATTTTTCAGCCGAATTGATGACGACCATCCGCGGTACTCCTTGCCTGTTCTACCGCGGTCACTACTACACCAGGTCGCCTGGCAGCAAGACTACCTGGCGATGTATCTCCACCAGCAGATGCTCAGTGTCTTTGACGGTGGGGCCCGACTTCACAGTGGTGAAGCAGCCTAGGGTTCATAACCATATCCGCCCCACTTACTATAAGACTAAGCAGGGGGCAATTGCGCGGGTGAAGGAAATGTATTGTTGAATTGGCGATTTGTGTGGTCGAAAAACCAAACTTTTTATTTAAAACAAATGAAAAATGGTGTCGATACATGCATGGCAGTTTACCGTTTAACCTACCAAATGATAGTGTGACACAGTGAAAGCCATAGAGCTACTACTAAACTTAAACATTATGTTTCTATTATGTACTAACTTTAAGACTAAGCAGGGGGCAATTGCGCGGGTGAAAGATATGTATTGTTGAATTGGTGATTGGTGGTGGTCGAAAGACCGAACTTTTTATTTAAAACAAATGACATAAGGTGACGCTATATACATGGCAGTTTACCGATTATGGATACCTACCAAATGATAGTGTGACACAGTGAAAGCCATAGAGCTACTACTCGACTTGACCATCATATCTCTATTCCGTACTTACTATAAGACTAACCAGGGGGTAAATGCGCGAGTGAAGGAAATGTATTGTTGAATACTAAGCCCAATTTTTTTATTCAAAACAAATGACATATGGTGTCGATACATACATGGTAATTTACCGATTAAGGATACCTACCAATTGATAGTGTTAATAAGTGTTAGTGATACAGTGCAAGTCATAGAGCTACTACTTGACTTGACCATCATGTCTCTATTATGTACTTACTAAAAGACTAAGCACGGGGCAATTGCGCGGGTGAAGAAAATGTAGGTATTGTTGGACTGGTGATTGGTGGTGGTTGAAAGACCAAACTATCTATTTAAAACAAATGACATATGGTGACGATACATACATGGCAGTTTACCGATTAAGGATACCTACCAATTGATAGTGTTAATAAGTGTTAGTGATACAGTGAAAGTCATAGAGCTACTACTCTTATCAATTATCATGTATCCATTATGTAGTTGAAGGAAATGGCTTGTTGAATTGGTGGTTTGTGGTGGTCGAAACGGTAGACTTGTGGCTTGAAAGTTAACTTATTATTTAAAACAAATGACCAGCAAACATTTTTGGTCGAAATTATATCATAAAATTACCTGTTCTAGGTCGCAATTTTCTTGGTCACCTAAACAAGATACCTCGACGATTTGAGGTATCTACATTGAATTCACCTAATTGGGGAAAAATAATATATGATAATATTAATTTTAATAGTCAAAGATTTCTGATGATAACATTTTCTTTTAAAAACAAGTATAATACCTCCGGTATTTCTATATTTTATTAATAAATCAAATTTCAAAACCAATATTTCAATGTAAATTTTAGTTAATATATGTATCATTCGGAAGTATTACCTGAGAAACTACATTCTATATTTTTTCACCAAATAAATAACGTCAGTTCGACTAGGTGGTTAGATTTGCTTACAAATCGACCTTTAGGTTTTGTAAGTATAATATTAAATAAAAGTTTATTTGACGTGATTTCTGTGACTTATTATTATTAGTCTAAAATAGTTATGTATGTCTACATATTACTTTAAAGTTGCTTACTCGACCAATAGGTAATATTATTTCCTTTTGAAATAAATTAAATGTCTTAGAGTCCGACTCGCACTTGGCCGGTTATTTTTTATATTTGAAAACACTCTCATGTTTTTATGCTTTGTGGACAAGATAAAATTATCGACCGTTAAATTATAATATTTCCCGTATCAAAATGAAGGGTATGGGGTCTTGAAAAAGGTCTTTAATCAACTTTCAGCCTACGAGATGATCACTATGATTAACGGGAAACAGCTGCTCATGTACAGGGGGTATACTTTTTGCAAAGAGTCGAAGAAGTATAAAAATCGTTATCGTTGCTCGAAAGGCTGCAAGAGCTTCGTAGTGTTGTCTGAAGATGGGAGGCTGCTCAGAGCTGAACATGAACATGACCATCCACCAAACAATTACCATATCACCGCAAATGGAACATATGTAAAAATATAATCACTATCATTCTACATGACCTTATGGAAAAACGTGGCAACTACACCGAATAGACTATATGCATGAAAAAATATGTTATCTAACCAGTTTATCCATAAATATTCATAAGTAAAAAAACTAACAGTGAAAACATAATAAAAATTGGTTGAAAAACGAACGAGATATAGCGATTTTACAAAAATATGTCTATCGCAAAAACGCTATTTCCTATGGCAAATGTATAGACGATGTGGACTTTGACGTCACAGTCCATATCGGACTTCTCTTTCTAATTGAAACTTTAGAGTATTACATATTCGTCGCTGATTAAGATACTATACATATAAATTCTTTCATATTTGTTTATTGTGGTTAATAAGAATTTTATGAAGCAAATAAAAAAAATACGTGCATATTCTCTATTGTGTAGTTGGTAGTTGCTGTGTTTTTTTGCGTTTCGATGAAAGCCATAACGCTGGAAAACATAAAGAGGAAATAAAGTTCTTTATAATATTAAACAGTATTGCGTAGTTTTTAAGCTCACTCTCTAAACTCAATCTCGCGACATTGGGTACGTCCGGGTATTTTTAACACTTCTTACATAGAGGTATATATTTAATAATTATTATTTAATTTTTATTACAGTGAGGTTTATAAAAACTATCAATGACAAGCTGCTGTTAATGTTCAACGGCCATTTCTACGTCAGAGCGCCATATTCCAAACAAAGATGGCGGTGCATCAATACGAACTTTTGCTATGCCTCCATTTTGTTCGACGAAGAAGGTTCGATTATCGTCAAAGAAGCGCTAGAACATAAACATCCTCCAAAAAAATGTGTAAGAACAAATAATGGCAAATACAGGATAGTTCGTTCAAGAAATGATGAATATTATAATCAAATACTATGAAGATTAATCTTACTGAAAGAAATTTAATTGTTTGTAATCCAATATTGAGCGGATGTTGTAAAATTTACAAAGTTGTAATTATTTGTATTGATTTTTCGTAAAATTAAAAAAATATATTTACTTTTACACATATATAACTTGTTTTATTGATTTATATTAAGAAATATAATAATAACCTTTTTTAGGGTACCGTACAAATATGAAGAAAATGCTTGAATGAATGCTCCGCTTACGAGGCGTGCAAAAACGTATCCCTTATAGGATCACTCGTGCGTCTGTCTGTCCTTTCGTCTGTCACAGCCAATTTGCTTCAAATCTACTGGACTAAATTAGGTGAAATTAACTTAATATTCTCTTGCGGAAAATAGTTATTTATAATGAATAGTCATTAAAACACCACTATATAAGGCTAATTAACTCTCGTCTTACTGTGACGATTTCAAAATGATTGACTTTGGCACTGTACGGAACCCTATCCACGCGCGTTTAAACCACACTTGGCCGGTTTATTTATTGGTAATATATCTTTATATGTTTTTTAAATAGTTAACACCAGCCTCTTGTGAGCTGCTGAATACATAATAACCAACCTAGTTTGAATAGGTCCGAAAAAATACCCCTACTGAACTTCACTGAAAATGTCATCATTTACTTATTAGGATAAAAATATATCGACTACTCTGAAAGACCACGGCCGTCAAAAGAGCGTAATCAAAGAGCACAGGTATTGGTTCAACATTATTTGGAATATATACCACCTACAGAAAAGAAAAGTAAGAACCTTGTGTTGTCTGCTCGAAAAATAAGACTCGAGAAAGAAACAAGATATTATTGTCCATTATGTCCAAAAACTCGGGCCTTGTGTGTGGTTGATTGTTTTAAAGCGTATCACAGCTAAATTTATGTATTTCTAGAGCAGAAAATAACATAATTATGTCGTCATTTGTTTGCTTAATCGGAACAATTAATCGTAACTTTGTAATGTCATATCTTTTTTCCATTAAAATTCTATCCTTTGATTTTATCATGTTTTTTCTTTGCTAATGCCAAACTCTAAAATACTGATCTTAATGTAGTGCCAAGCAATATTTTATGGGGAGCCTAGACAAAATCTACGAGAATACTCGTAGTCGGCACCATGTTGCAGTACCGCACTACGAGTATTCTCGTAACTGGCACGGAAAGGAAATACATTTGCTATTATTACCGGCTAAATAAATAGTATCTAGTAATTATCCATTTTAGTATTCCAATAATGTAAAAGTATGATTTCAGTGCGTGAAATAGTATTGCCGTCTGGGAAGAGCCTTCTATTACTCAATGGTTACACCTTCTCCAAGTTTACCAAAGTGCTGAGCTACGATTGGTACTGTACTAATAAAGTATTCTGTCGCGCGAAGATCAGAGTCGATGAGAAACTTAAGCTGCTGACTCGAATCCCTAATCATTGTCATGAACCTGTAAAGGCACACTTTGTCTTTTAGACATGCTATTAATTATGATTATGCTATTGTTATTAATAATTAAGATTTGAAGGCTGTTTTGGCCATCGCATTTCTGTATTAGAAATTACTCTGTAATTTAGGATCATGATATGCTAAGACTGATAAGTTTGTCTGATTTCAAGACACCACACCAAGTGTCACTAATAAAAAAAAAACATTTTAAGATATTGAGGAAAGAAAAGTGAGTAATCGTATATGAGAATGCGAATTATTATGAACACAGAAACATGTCAACATGAAATATTATGAACACAATAACATTTCAACATAAAATATTATGAACACTGTTACATGTTAATGTGAAACATCAATGTAATGTGTTGCTGAAGGCACGGTAAGCCGTTGTTCTCGGCTATGATTGTTAGACAGCAGTCGTCAAGCATCATCTGATATATCAGATGTCTTTAACCAACGTTGATCTGTGACACATACAAATAAAACGTTTCTTTTCGAACAAACCAGAGAACGTAAATGTTACAAACTACACTGCCTCCGACAGCTACTGTGAATTTTAATGGAGATTGTAACTTCACATTATTACTAGTCTTTAGTGATAGTTTTAGATAGTTGTATGGATATAGATCCAAATATATAAATAAAATTTTTAATGTTAGTTTTGGTTACACGCGGGACGATGTAATGAATTGGAAAGGAATGAAAATTTTGGAAACGCTGCTGCTAGGTATAACATTGCTCTTTACCATAAATATATACCTAATTTTTCTGTTCAGTCAATTCTATGTAATAATATTCATTTTAAACAACGTAAAATGGACTCGACACATGTTGTCGCCATTTTGTTTGCCTGGACCGTCTGGCAATTTAAGAAAAATAATGTCATATTACAGACAATAATGTAAATATTCTTTTACATTAAATTGACTGAACAACAGAAAAAACATTTTTTATGGTAAAGAGGAATATTATTCCTAACAGCAGAAAAATATTGAAGCATTGTCAAAATTTTCATCCCTTCCCTCAATAGTTATAGTATAATTACTAAACTCGAAATGATGAAGGATGATCTCTTGAAGAGACTAACTAGTCAACGATTGAATCCTATAACATTGTAAGAGTATTTGTATAGTCAGTTTTGATGTCTATTTTAAATAGGTTAGTTTACTAGTCTCTGAAAGACTGACGCTATCACGCTACGTCATATTTCATGCTAAGACTATTTTGTTCTTATTTTACTAAATTACTTATTGTGATACATTGGTCGATGTTTGTAATGATTTTGTGAATTAAATACTATGGTGTAACCGTTATAAGTGTAAATAAAAATAAGCTTAATTAATCTCAACTTCTAATGTAATGTAGTTATTCTTGAATGGAATATCTTTTATATGTTTTGATTTGGTCATGTCTAAGACGTTTCAATAATTATTACCTTCGAAAAAAAAGAGGAAGCCATATTCAATAATAGAATAATTATGATTAAACTTCATACCTAAATTAATGTACGTATGTCTATGTAGCTATTAATTATGCGTCTGATCAGTTTTTAATAAATGGTTTTAATGCAATAACCATTTTATTAATTTTGTATCTAAGTGTGGGATTTTTTAAAATTAAAACTTGTAAGACACAGTCATTATTAAAATGAGTTAACGGGCTACTCACGTACAAAGTCAGCTATTGGCCGACATGTTTCGCGAACCGGTGTCTTGAACGGGCGGCCTACCGTCACATTCGCCCTGATGTAGACCTCCGGATGAGGTCCAAACATGTCGCTGACTCTCTACGTAAGTAACCCGTTAACTCATTCTTATAATTTTGGGAAGTTAATAGTCAATATCAGAAATGTGGTAAAAGGTAAAATGTCATCTACATATATTTACTAATTTACTTACCTTTAAAAACAATAATCTTAATTTCAAGTTTAACCGTATTTTCAGTCCATGAAATGCATATGGTCGGCGGCAGAAAATATCTAATGTTCAACGGGTATACCTTCACGACAGATAAAAAGACGAGAAAGTCGATTAAAATATGGAGATGCACGTTTACAATGAACTGCTCCGCAAGAATTCACGTGGATGAAGATTTAAACTTGGTCAGTCCTATACCGTTTCATAAGCATCCACCACCGGTATACCGACTCAATAGTGAGGGCCTTTATGTCAGAGAACGGACTTATCCTTCTATGGCAAAGAACGCACTAAAAAATTACAGCGAAGTGCAAAATACTAATATTTTGAGTTATTCTAAACCAGACGAACTCCCAGGGTTCCGAATAAGCGCGGCAAACTGGAATGCGCTGCGTTGAGGAGTTATTCCAATCAACTGATATGATTTAGTACAATATTTTTTATTGCACACAATAAACAAATACAGGACGGTGAATTTCTTTATATTGGAAAACTAATCTAGAAACTTATTGAGTGATAGTTATGCCATTAGAAAACATTACCATCAGGCTTTACTTAAATCAATTCAACTATTTATATATAGATGTTATGGGCAAAGTGATTAATTAGACAGTCAAATAAATGTCCGCTTAGTGTGAAATATGCCTGAAATAAGGGGGCACTGTGGTAAAACTTTTAAATAGAATAAATTGTCCGGGTATTATCGTAATGCTTATTACCTATGGGGCAGAATAAATTTAACAGTCCGAGATGCGGACTGTTAGCGCGTACGTCACGCGTTTGTTCTATGTATTACCAGATACTCCGTTAGCCTTATAACAATAATTATAATGCCTGGGCAATGAGATAAATAAAGAAACTCTAATTATAATTTATTACTTCACCCAAAGTAGCTTGTCATTATTCATAATGTCTGGCTATAATGAAAATTGCAATTTATCACTTTGCCCATAACATAGATACTTCTAAAGATCTTTGAAGTGTTAAAATAAATAATGGTAAAATAATTTCATTTTATACGTTGTTTACAATTTTTCTATTTACCATAAGTATTTAAAAAAATAACATAAAAATATATTTTTTTCTTTTATATTCCTGATTTTAGTTCAAGAAATATTAGTGAAAGGCGGAAGAACATATTTGATGCTAAATAATTATACATTTGCGAAAGACAAGCGATCTTCCTCCAACATCTGGAGGTGTACCAACAGTGCTTTGTGCTATGCCAAGATACGAATAGACAATACGTTGAATCTGCTTAGTGTTGTTCCCAATCACACCCACGCTGCCCCTAAATACTATGTGGATAAAGATGGAACTTATGTAAAATTTTAAAATATGAAGTTTTAAATTTTCGTAAAAAAATTATTTATTAGTATTTTTCTATAATCTTCGTTTTTAGCCAAAGTTTCATAAATAGTTTTTATTATTTTGTACATTGTTTCTTTTTTACCTTTTGATCTTAAAGGGTTTAAAATAAATAAAAGGTGTAAAAGGAGTTGTTAAATTTATTATTTTTTGTAACTTAATATTATGTTGATTAAATACCAATAAAAAAAAAATTAGTAAATTTTAATGTATGCCTATGCTTCGTCAAAAATAAATGTGCAATTTACATTTATTCTGATACTTTGGCAGTAAGTTATATAATTACATATAAGTACATTCATTCTGTCGATGTCAATACTTTTAGTTCTATTCTTTTATTTACTTTGTATTTTGTCATTATCATCTATATACTTTTAATTCTATTCTTATTTTTTATCTGTCAAATGTTTGCTTTCTTTTAGTAAAAGAAGTACAATTGGTCGACGGAAGAAAGTATCTGATGCTACATAATTACACATTTTCCAAAATCAAAGGTACCGTCTCAAACATATGGAGATGTACAAATACTGCTACCTGTTACAAGAAGATACAAGTGGATCAGTATCTTAACCTACTTAGTCCTGTACCAATCCATGCCCATGCCGCACCTAATTATTATGTGAACGAAAAAGGATTTTACATAAAAATATAAAGACCCTGTTACAAGAAGATACAAGTGGATCAGTATCTTAACCTGCTTAGTCCTGTACCAATCCATGCCCATGCCGCACCTAATTATTATGTGAACGAAAAAGGATTTTACATAAAAATATAAAGAACCTGTTACAAGAAGATACAAGTGGATCAGTATCTTAACCTGCTTAGTCCTGTACCAATCCATGCCCATGCCGCACCTAATTATTATGTGAACGAAAAAGGATTTTACATAAAAATATAAAGACCCTGTTACAATAAGATACAAGTAGATCAGTGTCTTAACCTGCTTAGTCCTGTACCAATCTATGCCCATGCCGCACCCAATTATTATGTGAACGAAAAAAGGATTTTACATAAAAATATAAAGGACCTGTTACAAGAAGATACATATCTTTACATACCTGTTACAATATCTTACCAATTCATGGCCACGCCGCTCATTATAAATATTTTGCGAATTAGAAGGTATTGTACATGACATGTGCTCTTGCAGTGGAGACTAAATAAGACCTGATGATGATGATGTACATGAATACCGGTATCAGTACCGGTTTTGAATTAATGAAGCTACGCAGCTCATTAAGTGAGTTTTCTCGACTCTTGGTACCAATGACCCAATGAGTGGTGTAGTACAAAATTTAAGTAACTTTATCACTAACTGTAACCTTCACAATTATTTACTACTTACTGTATATTTAATACGTTTATTTTTAAAATAAAATTATTTTTAACTACTTCAGCAAATACTTGCCGTAGCTTGTCCGATAAACCCCTTTTATTTTAGTTTTGAATTATAACTTGAAGGAAAATTATTATAAAGATAATAATCTTATAAATTTCTTTTAAGTAAAAGAAATAACTTTAAAAAGCGGGAGAAGATATCTGATGCTTCGCAACTACACATTTGCAAAGTACACAAAATCTTTGTCTAACGTCTGGAAATGCACTAACGGCGGTCTGTGTCCAGCGAAGATTAAAGTTGACGATCGTCGGCGACTGCTCAGTGATGTACCAGATCATAATCACGCGGCTCCTAAATATTTTGTTGATAGCAACGGAATGTACTTAAAAATATAAGTAAAATCCGTTGGAAATGTACCATTGATAAATATTTCTTAAGTTTACTTCTTGTTCCACTGAATGAGATTTTTTTTATTGGTAAGTCCTTTCAATTGTGAAATTTCTATAAAATAAAATATATTTTTGAATAATTAATACAGACTAACTTTAGACCTCTTTGTATAATTTTCAACAAATTTCCCCCCTTTAGTTCATACAATTTCATATTTTCGAGCTGCTGGCTCTAAAAATATTGCTACCTAATAAAAAATATATTGTTAGTTACAGAAATAAAATTAACGAACGGCAAAAAGTTCATGATGCTAAACGGATACACTTTCTCCAAGAACGCGAAGTCGAATACGAAGATATGGAGGTGTACCAACAACACTATTTGTAACGCAAAAATTACAGTGGACGATAACCTTGAGCTTGTAAGCGAAGTTCCGCAGCATTTTCACGACCCGCCCAAATATCGCAAGATATTTGATGGAACTTACTGTAAAGTGTAAACCAATGTAACGCAAAAATTGCAATGGACGACATCCTAGAGCTAGTCAGCTAAGTTCCGCTGCATTTCACGACCTGCTCAAATACCGCAAGATTATTGACGGAACTTACCTTAAAGTGTAAACCAATGTAACGCAAAAATTGCAATGGACGACATCCTAGAGCTAGTCAGCTAAGTTCCGCAGCATTTGAAGAACCCACCCAAATACCGCAAGATATTTGATGGAACTTACTGTAAAGTGTAAACCAATGTAACGCAAAAATTGCAATGGACGACATCCTAGAGCTAGTCAGCTAAGTTCCGCTGCATTTCACGACCTGCTCAAATACCGCAAGATTATTGACGGAACTTACCTTAAAGTGTAAACCAATGTAACGCAAAAATTGCAATGGACGACATCCTAGAGCTAGTCAGCTAAGTTCCGCTGCATTTCACGACCTGCTCAAATACCGCAAGATTATTGACGGAACTTACCTTAAAGTGTAAACCAATGTAACGCAAAAATTGCAATGGACGACATCCTAGAGCTAGTCAGCTAAGTTCCGCAGCATTTGCAGAACCCACCCAAATACCGCAAGATATTTGATGGAACTTACTGTAAAGTGTGAACCAATGTAACTGAAAAATTACAGTGGACGACAACCTTATACTAGTTAGCGAAAATTTGCAGCATTTTCACGACCCGCCGAAATTCCGCAAAATTGTTAACAGAACTTACCGTAAAGTATTACAATTTATACTTACAACTTTCAAAAAATCTCAAACGTTTCATATTTTAAATATATAAAACGGACACTGGTCTATTAATCAGTGTACTACAGGTCCTTAATAAGTAAGAGCAAGTGTTTGTTATTTTTTTATGGTTTGTCAAATAATATACAAAAACTAATTAGCGAATCATTTCTAGGAATAGCCTCTAGGAGAAGGTTTTTGTATTCAGATTTTGAAATAAAGTCTTACTTATTTAGATATTTGCAAAAATCTCAATGACTTTCATTTTCAAGCAATGTCAACTTATTTGAGGAAGTGAAGTCACGATGAATTCAAGATTCTTTATCTCTTTATGTACAGTTTACAATTCCCACAATCAGTACTGTACTGTATTGATTTTCACCGTCTCTGCTGACAACTAGACAACAACGACCGTGACGATGGTAATTTAAACAGGAGACATTGACAGTTGACAGATGTTATTGATTTTTGGTGCAGGCATAGAAAATTTAAACTCTGATTGCTCTTCCGGTGTACTGTTTAAAATAACATAAAATCCTGATAACACGCAAAACTTTTTCATTAAAATTACTTTCTTAAAATTATAATTCACCCACAACACTTTTATATTCTTTAGTTGAAAGCAAATTCAGTTAGGAGTGTCCCAATTCACCACGCAGTTATGGTTTTATGGAAATCGAAGGGTTTCGCACTGGTACCTGAAAATTTAGATAATTTATTTAAAAATAAATAAATTTAAGAAACATACTTTGATCGAAACCGTTGCAGCAGTACGCAACATCCCCGTATGGTGTATACTGCTTTACAGTTTTGATGATCAAATATAATTAAAAATCTGCTCGATTAAGTTACCTTTTGAAACGAAAAATTAAACTACATCAAAATAGCTTCATCAGTTATGATGTTAATTGTTGCCTCAGGGGTTCAAGAGAAGTAGCTATAGGTACGTGATGTTGCTGGCTTCTATAGACTATAACTTGATCAGGAAGTGCCTGTTTGCCTTCTTAGGTACACCTAATATTAAAGGAGAATTTATAAGCTTTTATGTCTACTGTGATATAGTGATTGCCACAGATTTGCAATTGTTAAACGGATAACATCACGAAAAATTTCGTTTTTATAGGAGATTCATAATTATAATATGACATGCAGTAAACATTTGCATTTTCTTAAATTGTTTGTCATTTAAGTAAAAAAAAAATTACAACATTTTTAGACTCTCTTTCAGTTGATTTCAAGCAAATCACCATGGTTGAAGGCAAGCAGATGTATTGGCACAATGGGTATACCTTTTCCTACACGACCAGCGCTAAATCGAAGGAAAAGTGGCAATGTAACCGGTGCACAGGATGTAAAGCATACATTTGGGTGTCCGGTGATGGGAAACTTCTCAAATCGGTCAATGATCACACACATACTAGTCAACCGGCGTTGTATAAAGTCCTACCTGATGGTAGGTATGCTAGAATCACTAATTAGTATGGAGAGCTCGATGACTAGCGAGGGTAGCGAAGGTAATGTTAACGTTTAGAACACTTAAAGTGACCGCAATAGTTCGGCAATAGTTGGCGACAATAACGCCAACCAGAGCACAGAATAAGTAGTAGTACTCACGTAAAGAAGTCTTACTTAGCAAAGAAATTCAAAGAAATATCTACTCAATGTGGTTAGCGATATGGTTTAATTTAGCTCGCGTCAGAACTCAGCACCTGTTCGTTTAGATATCTAGAAATCCATTGCAAGCCAATTTCAGTCTTATTACTCTGGACAAACGATTTACGTCACTGAATTTCCCTCTTCAGAGTGGCCGCCGCGCGCATAGTACTAATGTAGGTATATTTTCGATACATAAACGGGAAGTGACACAGGCCTGACCAGGGTCGCGAGCTATCGCACTGTTTGTCACTCGTCCTCCTGAGCCCTTAAGCATGTGAGACAGTCCCAGGCAGGAATATTACATTAATTAACGACCACCACGGGCTTAAAAACATCTCGTGCTTCAGCCCCATGTTAAGTAGTTGATCCCGGCTATCATTGCATTCCTTAAAAGCTACACAGCAACTTATCAAGAATAGTTAGGTCTAGATAGGTAAGTTTGATTTATCGAGACAAGCTAACACAAGTTGAGGTCTTCCATTTACTTTTCGTTTAACTCTTACTTGGGTAATATTTGTAACATTTATTAAATTAAGTTATCTTGGCTATCTATGCATTATAAATATGTAAATTTGGTAATAAAGTATATTTTTGTTTATTTTATAAGAGTATATTTTAATATTACGACTGGTGGAAGTGTCTACTGACGCATTTATTTGTTTTTTTTAATTGTAAATACAAGTTCCTAATTATTTATGTTGAAAATAGCCTGTGATATCTAGATGCATATTGTTCGTTGTTTATAGTTTCTTGTTCTTCTTGATAAAAATTTGAAAATAAATGATACTCCTTCGTGAATTAATAACTGATGACATAATGATTTGGTCATCAAAATAGTCTAAATCAAAGATTTTAAAAAAATCATGCTCTACTATTAATTTGTATTTTATCCCCAGGAGAGCTAAAATTGATTACCATGCACAACGGCAAAAAGTTCCTCATGTACAAAAGGTACACCTTCTGTGTTTGGTCAAAAAACAAAAATGCAGTCCGTTACCGGTGCACCGTGGGCGGTAGATGCAAGGCTTTCATAGTAATATCCAATGAAGGAGAACTCCTTCACACTGGTCCGGAACACTCACATGAACCTCCGCGATACCACGTCACTAGTGAAGGAAGATATGTCAAAATATAGGAAAATAAAACATTCAATTCCCTAGTCCAATTTTAAGGTACGCACTAATCACAATTATGCTGAACTGCTGTAATTTCTTATATGTTTACCGTAAATCTGACAAAAAGTTCTAACATCCAGTGAGATTTTTCCAAAAACTGACAATTCGTTACAAAGTCAGTCGCCAAATTACTATAAATCATATTGCTGTAAGAATTTTTTTAAATGACTACTTATCTGAAAATATAACAAAACTTTAGATTTAGGCTTCTTAGACTTTGTATAAAGGTAGTGAAAATACGAGATTTTAGATTTAGATATAAAGTAAGAAGTATCAAATAAAATAATAGATTGGTATGGCTCAATCAATATTATTTCTAGTTGCATAATGTAAACACTGCACGTACAGAAGTGAAAATCTCTATAACACTTACTAGACCTCTTTTACACGCAGTTAATTTGTTAACGTTTACTTCAGACTGGAGCAATGAGGAATGGACACCATATAAACTACTCAATCAGAAAGACGAAACTTCCAATAATAAACAATTGAAGAGATCCAAAACAAGAATAGGTGATCGTTTGCGATGGGATCGTGTCAAAAACAAAAAGAAACGAAAAAAGAATATGTAACGGCTCTTTTAACAGAAACCACTGCTAAGCGAAGAAGTATAGGATCTAGACGTCAGAATTCCCGTTCATATACTTTGAGGACAATTGATAAAAATCGCATGTTTAAAGTTTGTAAAGGAATGTTTCTGTCTACTTTAGGCTTACATGAAAAGATGGTAACTAATTGGGTGATGACATAGACCAAGTTTCCATAAAAGAAGTGGACTGAAAAGAATAAAGAGTATTTTATAGATTTAAAAAGTATTGAAATACTAGCTTGGAATGCTACTTTTTATTCACCTGAACCAGCATTCATAAACATTTAAAAAAAGTTACGTTAGTAGACGTTAATCATTACCGCTGAGTGTCCCGCAAGATTTTAATACGTACGGTCCCTTAATTACACTATGAGTACAATTGTTAGAAAGAGCATGTTAAAAATATGCAAAAGTATATTTCTGTTAACATTTGCTTAAATATATGCATGGTAATTGGGCAAAACAATGTTAAAGAATACAAATGTAAAGAAACGTTGATTACTTGTATGTCCTCTCTTATATCTAAAAATGCTACCCTATATTTGATCCCCAGATTGCCTCAAACTGATAACCATGCACAACGGTAAGAAATTCCTGATGTACCAGGGATATACCTTCTGCTATTGGTCTAAGTCCAAGAAAGCTATGCGGTACAGATGCACCATGGGTTGTAAGGCCTTTCTAGCGGTATCTGATGAAGGAGAGATTGTACAAGTGGGACCTAATCACACGCATAGTCCTCCGCGGTACCATGTCACCAATGATGGGAAATATGTCAAAATATAACTTAAAACACAGATATAGAAGTTTTTTACCCCTTGAAAAGGCCACCGTAGCCGAGTGCGACAAATAGTGCTATAACTGTCACCCTTACGGAAGGAGCAAAAGAGATAGCGATCAAAGTGACAAGTATTGGTATACGAGGTGTCAGGCCTTGTGGCCCCGGGCACGAACATCTTCACGCGAAAATTAGATTTTTCAAAATGTAAACTATGTTAATTTAGAAATTATATAGTCTTGGAATGTTGGTATCATGCTCTTATATCTTGCTGCATTACCGATTGTTCGTGTAGCCCTTTAAATGTCGGACGCTTAATAAGCAAAAATTAAGATCCCTTAAAAGACATTTAATTTCTGGTCACATAATAACATTACCCTATGTTGTGAATGTCGAAATATCCAAAATTTCTTGATCTTGATATATAAATTCAGCTGTGCATTTGTGTGAAGCACACAGATAGTGTAGGTGAGACATCAGCTTGAGTCACAGGTCGGCCCGCAGCGGTTTATACTGGTTTTTGAAACTCGGCCTAAGTCGCGACACGGCCCTCGCGCTTTATATCTCTGCCGCGCACATTCCGTCTTCACCTTTACCTTTGGTACCGCTAACAGCTTAAAATTCCAGTGTTGTCGTGTTCGATTTACTAATCAAAAAGGTTCATTTCTGTTTAATAAAACATTGATTTTATTTTTATAAAATGTTTTGGCTAAATCTACTTTTGGCGCTCACCTACACAAATGCAAAGCTGAGCTTATTCCTAGAGGACTGTACAAATTTCTATGTGACCTTATGACGAATTGCAGAGGCGTGGGGGAGACAAATGCGATAATAATATTATAGTGTGAGAATTAGATTCGATTAAATTTAAAAATGTGGCTCCAGATTAATCATTGATTTTCGTGTTCTTTCACTAGTGCCAGACTTTTCAAGCTGCCTAATGAACTGATTTAGCTTGACGACTTGCCACTGCCTCGCACGCCAATTCGAGACATCAACTAGTGAAAACAGTTACCCGAATGCGTGCCAAAACGACCAATAAAAATAAATGAGCCTTTAGACAAGGCGGAAGAGTACTTCTCTCACAGAGTCAAAAGTATTTGTTGTGTTATTTGACGTTTAGTAGTACAACGGGTTCTCTCCAATGTTAATAAGTGTATTTGTATATGGTAATTTTTTTATTTTATTTTTATATAAGGACAAATTCCACAGATTGAGCTAGCCCCAAAGTAAGTTCGAGACTTGTGACATAAATAGATAAACATCCAAGACCCAGGACAATTTGAAAAAGGCCATTTTCCAACTTGCCCTGACCGGGGATCGAACTCGAGACCTTTGGGTGGCGGACTAGCATGATGACCGGATACTAACGTAACGTAAAATTATAATACTTCCAAAAACCTACTTTTGCTTAGTCATGGATCAACTGAGTTTTAATAATTATACCATATGCAGGTGTCCTTATTATCAATACATTTTGTATTGTCCTTCTTCTTCATTGTATTGGCTCAAATGACACTATATTTTGGCTCTCCAGTGAGTTTCTACTTCTATCCAAATTTTGTAGTAACTATTTAATAAAAGTTTGAAGTATTTTATTTAATGACTACTAATATTTTGTATTCAGATGGACTAAAACTAATAACAATGATCAGTGGGAAGTCATTCTACTTGTACAACGGATACACCTACTGTTTGAAGTCGCGGAATAAGAATGACCTTCGGTATCGGTGTTCTTCGAGATGCAGAGCATACATTGTGGTATCAGACGGTGGCGTTCCTCGCATTGGATATGAACATACGCACAAACCACCGCAATTACATATGACGTGTGAAGGAAAATACATCAGAATATAACATGGTTAGTAATAATTGAAGTTTAAGATAAACAAAATGGTGAACTAAGAAGAGAAAAAACCAGAAAGCCGATCTTTGATTCCGAGACAAAGCAGATGAGATAAGAGAGGAAGAGAGTGTTCTTTTAAACACTGGCACATCTTTTTGAACTCCCGACAAAAAGAGGGGTGTTGTTATAAGTTTTACGCTAATGTCTGTCTGTCTGTGGCATTGTAGCCCTCAAACGGATGAACCAATTTCGATGAGGGTATATTACGGTCGGAGGGTAAAATCGTTTCGGCCGTTTAAAAGTTATTAGGGGTTAACGCTACAAAGTAGAGGTTTTTGTAGTTTGTTCAGCAACTAAAAGATGGCGCTACGGATTTTATTACTATTATTTAGTTCCTCTGCTCATTACTGGATGGCGTTTACATAGGAAACTATTTAAAGTCGGGTTATTTTTTATTACCTCGAGTGTTTTTGTTCTTGTACAAATATCGCGAACGTAGTAAGTTGATATGATTTGTTACTGGTTAACTTAAAACATAAATGATTTTTATTTATAGTTTATTTTGTAATTATTGAATGTTGCTTTAAGCATCCAAACCTAACAATATATATATATATATATATTTAATAGTTATATACATAATACGCTAACAGCTTGATGGAACTTCAAGCTGTTAGCGGTACCAAAGGTGAAGGTGAAGGCGGAAAGTACGCCGCAGAGAAATAAAGCGCGAGCCTAGGGCCGTGCCGCGACTTACGCCGAGTGTTGTTGTGTTTGAATTATAAATGATATATTGACATCACTTTGACATCTCTGACGATTTTCATAAATTAATATTTAGTTTTAAAATATATATTTTTTTTATATTTTTTTTTAATATAGGAAGGATATTTATTTAAAACAATCTAATTATTGCTCAGCTGCAGCCGCTGCGGAAACCCTAAAACGGCGCAAATATGAATGCTTAGGGAATGGCTTCATATTTGAGCCGTTTGGGGTTGAGACTTAAGGTCCGTGGGGACCATCAACTCACAAACTGTTTAAATTTTTTAACAAAAAGTTAGTCGAGGTGTCGGGTGACCAAAGGGCTGGCAATTATTTCGCCCAACGAATAAGCATTGCCATCCAACGTGGCAATGCTGTAAGCCTTTTGGGCACTCTACCGCAGGTCAATGATCTGGAAGACGTTTTCTATTTGTAAGGTTTTTCTTTATTATTATTATTATTTGTTTAGTTTAATTTAGAGTATAATTTAGATTTTAATTTAGTTTTTAATTTAGTTTCTTGTTATAATGATATATTAAAATAAAAACCATAATATCGTGTTTGATTTAATAATAAAAATGGTTCATTTCTCTCTAATAAAACAATACAGAGAGGGTCGAGCTCCTGCAGTGGAGACTAAAAAGGCCAGATAATGAACGTAAAATTAGAATACTTCCAAAAAACCCACTTTTGCTTAGTCATCAATCAACTGAGTTTCAAAAATGATACCATATGCAGGTCTCCTTATTCTTTAATTCATTTTGTAGTCTTCTTCTTTATTGTGTTGGCTCAAATGACACTATATTGTGTCCCTCCAGTGAGTTGTTACTTCTCTCCAAAGCCGAGTATAGTAGTGTAGAAATGTTGTACTAACTTTATAATAAAAGTTTGAAGTATTATGTTTAATCACTACTAATATTTTATATTCAGATGGACTAAAACTAATAACAATGATCAGTGGGAAGTCATTCTACTTGTACAACGGATACACCTACTGTTTGAAGTCGCTGAATAAGAATCACCTTCGGTATCGGTGTTCATCGGGATGCAAAGCATACATTGTGATATCCGATGATGGCGTTCCTCGCATTGGATATGAACATACGCACAAACCACCGCAATTACATATGACATGTGAAGGGAAATACGTCAGAATATAACAAAATGGTGAACTAAGAAGAGAAAAAACCGGAAAGCCGATCTTTGTTTCCGAGACAAAGCAGATGAGACAAAAGTAGAGGTTTTTTAGTTTGTGTAGCATATATTAGACGACGTTACGGATTTTATTTCTACTATTTAGTTCCTCTGCTCATCACTAGATGGCGTTTACATATGACACTATTGAAAGACGGGTTAATTTTTAATTTGCCTATCAAAAAAACTTGTTACCTCGAGTGTTCTTGTACAAATATCGCGAACGTAGTAAGCACCCAAAAGCGCTGAATTAGTTTCATTTTTATTACATGTAAAATACACATTATTTTTAAAAGAATGCTAATACAGTCACTTGGTAATATAATTTTTATTATATATGAAAATATTGACTCGGTAACACGCTTAGTTTAGTAAATAGATTTTAGTTTAAATTAGACGTGACTTTGCGATATTTTTAATCACTTTAATATTATAATTTTATGTTTTTACTGCGATCATCCTCCGATCCCTTTGAAATATGATGTTATATCTATATTAAAAATACTAGGTAATTTGTAGTTTATTTCTGAGTGTAAAAATCTAATCTTACATGGCAATTTACCCTTTTCCCCTTTTTAAATGTTGCTTGTAGCATCCATACCGCTCATAACATTGAGAAACAAAATATAACAAAGACTAACTTTTAGCAGAAAGCACGGCTTCTACAGGCAACGAACTGATGTTTAGGCACTGGCACAGGTATGGCACTTCATACAAACGGAGCAGCATATATACCTAATACTACTACAAACGAAACAATCCGTCCGTGCACACGTCAAATGTGTGAGTTAAACAATCAGGGTCGCCACCACAGAATATGTTTCTTTGCTTACCTGTTTTTATCACTCGGAAATCTATAAAATTTTCGTCATTTATTGTTTCCGTGGATAAACAATGATAATGTGCGCAGTTTCTCACCATTATAATTCAATAATCCTAAGTGACTCGCGTAATGTCAACGTGCAACTACCAATAACCCTGTTTTACTGCCACTTACACCTCACAACAACGGGGAAGGGTTGCGGGGTCGCCAGATTGCGGGGGACGGTGCGAGTTTCCGTTCTGTATGTAATACTATTATTAATTCTGTGGCACTGGCCCGAATAAAATTTTATCGGATTTATTATCTTCAGTGCTACCTATACATATAATAAAACAGTAAAAAAAATGTACGTTGAATATATTTGGGGCGATGGAGACATCGTAATAGAGTAAGAATGACGCGTTAGCAAAAGTTATTCTGCCTGATAACCATTTTCATATAGTCTACGCGAACGAAGTCGCAAGCTTCGGCTAGTTTTAAATAACCTAGAGAGGTGTTTTTTCCAGAAAATGAAGAATATACTGAACGTAAACGTAAAGTACTTACTTTTAAAGAAAAAATGACAATCATATCAAGACTCCGCAATGGCGATAATAATAGTACATTAAGTAAAAAGTATAATATCCCACATTCTACCATATCGACAATTTGGAAGAATAGGGATAAAATACAAGAGTGGTTCGAAACGAAATCTCAAAATTTTAAGAAAAATCGACCTTGTACGCATGAAGATGTAGCTGCTGCTCTTCTAAAATGGTACAAGGAAAAGAAAAGCCTAAATGTGTCTATAAACGGTCGCCACTTACTGAATAAAGACAATTATTTTGCAAAAGTTTTTGGAAAAAGCCATGTCCATATGACCAAGGGCTGGATTACTAGATTTCGCCAACGCTACGATATTGCTGTACCGGGAGACCGCAAGCTAAAAACCTACCGCTATTAAAGTAAAATTATTAAAAGCTAAAAAAGATATGATCACGAGTATGCCAATATGTGATATCTAGTGCTTTTCTCTCTTTAACTGATGATAAGTTCAAATATAAT
Organism: Acrobasis consociella; assembly: GCA_963555685.1. Classification (NCBI taxonomy): domain Eukaryota; kingdom Metazoa; phylum Arthropoda; class Insecta; order Lepidoptera; family Pyralidae; genus Acrobasis; species Acrobasis consociella. The sequence continues at coordinate 3,510,494 of OY743116.1, forward strand.
AAAAAAATATATCCATTGCTTTTTTTTAATTCTCTTCTTACCTACGAACCAACTTCAGGATTTCTTCTGAGCTTACTTCTTGATTCATTCACTAAAATGTACGGTCCCCAGCTCCAGAAGTCAAACCGGTACAAATGTACAACGGAAAGGCGTTTTATCTGTACGACGGGTACCTCTACTCCTTCTGGATGAAGGCCCAGCATCACTTTCGATACCGTTGCTGCGGGCGCCCTCGCTGTAAGACCTACATTGTGGTAGCCAACGATGGCCGCAGATTCCTCAAAATGGGCCCGGAGTTCCACAATCATCCGCCTCCGAAACTTCATCAGACTGATTCTGGGAAGTATATAAAAATATAGCACTATTGTGCTCGTGGGTTGGTATTCGTTTTTCCTGTTCTTTTTTATATCATCATTGTGGTGAGCGAATTAGTCAACAGGTCAGACATTGCGTTACCGTGTCTGGCTGCTTCCAGGGTGCCCCAAGCCTTGACTTGCCCAGGAAGCTTGACAAGACTTAAGTTAAATCGCAGGTTGCACCTGGGAATCAGCACAGGATCTAGAAGGAGGCCATTAAAAAAAGGTCTATTTGTTGAAGCTCACCTCCTTAGATCATATTCTTAGCAGTGCGCGAAAAGACTGAGGATGTTGTTTTGATAAAAGAATCAAAACATTTAGCGAGGTTGCTTTTAACGTTTCTCACTTTTCGTTATATTGCCTAACTTAAGAGGAAAACATGTACTTAAAGTTAATTGCCACTTCTAAATAATTTAGCTATATACTTCCTAATTCTTATTTCTTTCGTTTCATCGTTATAATTATGTATTGATTCTTGATTAAAAGTATCTCACACAGACTGAATAGTTCCTTAAACGTCTATTACATCATCATATTCATCATAAATAAATTTAAGAATTAATTTCTTTTCGGTGGACTATTTTCCATATCTCCTTATTTTTGGCTAAATACTCCCTATCATCCTCGCCTACAATGTCTTAACCAAATCAGGACAACAACATAAAGTCGTTGCCCCCGCCGGGAATCGAACCCGCGACCACCGGGTATGAGCCGAACGCTCTAACCACTACACCACGGGGGCAGAAGTTGGTTTTTGCCATAACTACATTTTCCTTTTCACATATCTCAAGGAGGACCAACAGTTCTCTCCGTAATAACGATGGATGACGGTAAGAAAGTCTACCTACACGAGGGCTACATGTTCTACCTGTGGGGGAAGCCAAAGAACCAACTTCGCTATCATTGCTACTCCAACTGCAATGCCTTCATCATCACCTCCAATGGAGGAATAATTCTCGATAAAGGACTTGACCATAGACATCAACCCCCAAAGCTGTATATCAGAACTGATGGAACGTATGGTAAAATATAAGACTAGTTACTAAATATGTAATGCAGTGTGTAGTTTCAATGTTTTTCAAGATGTGTTCAAGAGACAGTGCGTTTTGATAATTTTCTTCGATCATAATGACAAGATTGATACAGTGGGAATTTAATTTAATATGAGTTAAGTTATATGGTTTTCTAATTAATTTTTGATTGACTTTACTGAAGGAATAAAAAGTTTGAAACTATTGGTGCATTATCATTTGACTCACAACAATCACAAATAGAACACAAGCCGTTTGAAAAACAAGACTTATTTTAAGTTAATAACATCCCCAAATTTCTCATAAATTACTAACATATCCTATCTGACTTTACGAGTGCTCTTCTCAACGGCCGCCAGTCACCTGACAGCGGGGGCTGACATTCGAATGGGAGATTTTTTTTGAATTTGTCGGCTGATATCGGTTTTTATTGTGCATCAAGGTACTATTTTTTAATTCGCTTAACAGTAGGTACTTTCTTTGAATACAGCTAAGAAGTTCAGAATCACCCACTGTCTTTATTACATTCAACAGACCTCAAAATAATCACAATGCATAACGGGAAGAACTTCTACCTCTACAAAGGCTACACATACTGCTTCTGGATGTCGGCCAAGAACTACGTGCGGTACCGCTGCTGCTCCAGGTGTAAAGCCTTCATTGTGATCTCCAACGATGGCAAAGTGCTGCAAGAAAATTCAGAACACAAGCACAAGCCTCCTCAATTCCATATTACCGCTGATGGAAAGTATGTTAAAATATAATTTCATCTACACAGTTGTATTGTGTATACATATAATAAAACATTTTAAAAAATGTGTCTGTACATTAAATATATTTCCAACACAAATCACCGCAGAATCATAGTAGTACAGCTAAACTATAAGAAATATAAAAATGATGCCTTAACAAAAGTTGTTCAGCCTGATGAGCATTTTCTAGCGTCATAAAGTCTACGAGAACAAACTCGCGGGGTTCGGAATGAACGCCTAATTTTAAAAATGTCACAATGACAATTGCTGGTTCTCTGCTTCTGGAAATCAGTAAAGCCTTATTTTGATCCCCAAAGATTGAATTGTAAAATTAAAGTTGTGTAGTAAGTGCATCCAGCGCCTTCCTGCTACCTTGCAAAGGTCGTCTGACCATCTAGCAGGTGGGTGTCCTACGCTACAGTTGCTGGTACGTGCCGCCATTCGAGAAGAAAAAACGTACTACTTTAATACTTACTAAAGGAACTATCACTTCTTTATCCCTCTTGAGGCAGACTAAGCATTCTGCGTCTTGCGGCTATAAGCAGACAGCGTCCTGGGCTGCAAGGTCCAGCCTTTTTTTTGCTTGACAGGTTGCTAGCTGCATCGCCTGTTAACATTATTCAAATTTTCACCTACCCGAGTTGTATGCAACGATAATTGTCATTACTACTACTGATATATGACAGTTCGGATGTCACCAAAAAAACGAACTGCCTCCGTGGTGTAGTGTTTAGAGCGTCAGGCTCATACCTGGAGGTCGCGGGTTCGATTCCCGGCGGGGGCAACGACTTTGTGTTGTTGTCCTAGTTTAGTTAGGACATTGTAGGCTGATCACCTGATTGTCTGATAAACAAGATTATCCGTGCTTCGGAGGGCACGTTAAGCCGTCGGTCCCGGTCACTGTCTTTGACATTGGTCGTTACCTAAAACCATGTCAGAGGCCTTTAAGGCGGTTTAAAAACTCTGACACTAGTGTTAGTCACTATCACACACGATAAGAAGAAGACCAAAAAAATCCGACTGCAATTCGAATACACTGATTGTTTCATCCATTTTCCCAGATTTAAAACCAATGGCGATGATGACTGGAAAGAAAATGTACTCTTACAAGGGCCACACCTACACATTCTGGTTTAAATTCGAAAACGTTGAACACTGGATATGCACCTCGTGCAAAGCCTACATTGTAGTCTCCAACCAGGGCAAGGTCATCAAAACTGTACATGATCACAATCACGATTCTCCGAAATTCATTTCTACTCCAGACGGGAAGCATATTAAAATATCATAAACATTAAAAATCTCATAGGTACGAATTGCAATACAAAAATATTAAATCCTAGTTTTAAATTATCAAGTGCCTTAGCTTTTTAAACCAGATATTATGGCAATCCTGTTATTTAGGCACTCTTCTCTATGGAATTGAATGCTGCATATGTCTAAAATCAATCTGTTATTAATGAAATTTTAAAAAAGAAATCATAAGTTATTTTGTTTTATGAATTAGTCTTACGAAAGTGGTGGAGGGAGTTTTTTTTAGTTATTTTTGTTTATTTTACTGATCATGATCATTGTTGCGTTAGGTTTTTTTTATGCGTCCGTTTTGTCAGTTTTCCCGCATGATTTAGTTAACATTTAATTTTCTTAGTTTATAGTTCCTGTTTGTAGTTCCTTTTTTTATTAGTTTTTATTAGTGCTTGCTTTTTACAGTAAAACAAAATATTTTGTTAATTTTCTCTTTTGTTATGTTTATATATTTTAATTTGTTAACTTTGAGATCGATACTTTACATGTTGTCAACTTTTGCATTGATAGTTTAAATAAATGTGCATGAACCTGATTTTTCTTTTCATTACCATGCCGCTTATTTATTAGACAAGGAACATTCCAACAGCAGCGGCAACATTCTAAAAGAGATCTCAAAAATCTTATAATATTAGTGGCTACGTCAAAGTTGTTGAAGGTCTAACAAAAAATGTTTTTTCGCAATTATACGTATCTATGCTACAGCCTTCCATGCTGTTCTGGAAGAAAATAACCGGCCAAGTGTGAGTTGGACTCGCGCACTAAGGGTTCATTATCTATAAAAATCAAGTTTTTTGTATAGGAGCCCCCCTTAAATATTAACTTTATTTTGTTTTTAGTATTTGTTGTTATAGCGGCAACAGAAATATACAATTTGTGAAAATTTCAACTGTCTAGCTATCGCGGCTCTTGAGATGGCCTGGTGACAGACAGACGGACAGACGGACAGACAGCGAAGTCTTAGTAATAGGGTCCCGTTTTTACCCTTTGGGTACGGTACCCTAAAAATTACCAGCTGCTTCACTCCCCACGCAGATCGTTAAAGCTGATCGAGGTAGGCGATCCGGCTACAGCAATCCACCAATACCTATTTCGATTCGTTTTTCCACCTTCTAACCCACAGTCACGCGGTTACTAGGCAGAGCTTTACTAGGTTAATGCAAAACCTTAAATGCGCTGTCTGCCTTAATAGGAATAGAGACAAGATAGTATACATCTATAGTATAAGTAAATATATGAATAAACATTATAAGGACAAATCACACAGATTAAGTTAGCGCCAAATTAAGTTAGAAACTTGTGTTATGGGATACTATCTCAACAACACTATATTTTATAACAAATACTTATATAGATTAATGAAGAAATAAATAGGGGCTCGCTTTTTTCTGATATAAATTTCATAGAAAATGGTCGAAATGAGGTGTCCCACTTTCCAGTTATAATTTTTTTTAAAGTTATTTCAATATGAACTATTTTAAAAGACGTGGTGCTTGTTACAAAATTGAGTTATGGAAGTGAAAGCTTCTTTACCGGCGTTGTGCACTTTTTTGGAATGGGTAAAAAATCTAAAACTCGCGTCAGGACACGTGACCCTGATCGAAAGTTCGTAAGACGGCGCAGGGCGCTTGCGCGAATGTTCGTGTGTGTTTATGTTACAGCGTGCTAATAAAATGTCATGTTCGTGTACGATAGCCCAATAAATAAATATTGTATTCTACCACATAAATGAAGAGTACTTTTATACTGATAATTAAAGCAATTCGTGCAAAATTATTCCCTAACCATTCCAAAATATCAAAAATGCACAACGTTAATATTCAAGTTTTCACTTCTGCCGGCACTCCCAGAGTGCAACCCGTCGTTTTTTTTATTGAAACAAAACATTATTAAATATAATGCACTCTTTTATAATAATTACACCTTGTTTATGATTGAATAACTTTTCACCAAAAAACTATTGGCCTTTGATTAGACTAAATATGGCCAGTGTCGCAAAACGGATGCTCTGCATTTTCAAAGCAATTTTACATTGTTTCTTCTTTCGCAAACCTTTTTTATAAAGAGTGTTTTTTCCACAGTAACAGAAATAGAACTTACAAATGGAAAGAAGTACCTCATGTACCAGGGCCACACCTACTGCCACAAGTCGAAGACTGCTGAAGCGATTGTGATGCGGTGCACCCGCATCCGCAAATGCGAAGCTATTATAAATTTGACCCACGACGGGACATTTCTATCAGTTATTGGCGAACATCTACATGAACCGCCTAAGTACTTTGCAATGAAAAGCGGCAAATATGTTAAAGTCGCTGGTCATCGAACAAGGCTGCAGAACATGCGAGGAGAAGAAGCTGAAATGCTGACTCCGGGCTCTGAGGAAACGCAAAAGAGCATACGAACTCTTTGGTACCTTCCGCCGAATCAGTGATTATTTTCGTATTTCACGAGATTCGAGCCAGCCCTTTAGTACATTAGACGACTTAAACTCGGCTAATGACAGTGAAGTAATGGCCACTCTGGTCCACAAGCCTATAAAAAGTGATTCCGACTCGCTAGAAGAAGTGAAAGGTCTAAAAGACAGACTTCATTAATTATTAGACAATTGTGTAAAACTTATTATAAGCAAATAAAGAATTGAATTGACAATAATTTTTTGATATACAATTACTTATTTATTCAACTCCAAACATAATATTTTAGTACATTACGATAGATATAAGTGCGTTTTGGTAGTTATAACTCTCGAAGCGGAATTGGCCAGCCCGAGCCGAAAGCGAGGGCGTAATATAGCCGAGTGTGTTTAACTAATAGACGCACTTACACCGACGATTTTCAACGATTTTCAACAGACTTGCGAGGAAAAATATCTAATAAACTGATTTTTTGATTTAAATAAACTCAACCATAAAGCTGTGATGCACACAGTTGCTTGCCGGCCATTTTATTTTTTTAAATAAGCGAAATTTGAAAAAAAAATACAAATAGCAAATAGTGCGTCATAAATAATCACTATTTGCGTCTATAACGCACGCGTGTTTTAAGAACTGTTATATCTAAAACCGGTAGAATTAGATCCACTTTACGAGCAAGTGTGTTGAAAAATAATAAACTTTCGTCACATACAGAAATTTAACTAAAATTAAATGAAACATAATGGGCTTCATTTACCTATCTTTAAAGAAAAAAGGTAAAACAGTAAAAATTGTTCACAGTAAGAGAAATAGAGATGCCTAATGGGAGGAAGTACATGATGTACAACAGATATGTGTACTGCTTAAGATCTAGATCAAACTTCGTGACAGTGTGGCGGTGCACGCGCACCCAGGACTGCAAGGCGTGTTTGAAATTGACCAATGAGGGAAGCTTCTTGAGCGCCAGAGAAGACCACAACCATGGGCGTCCGCAATACCGGGTGACGGAAGATGGCAAATACGTTAAGTTTATCCAATCTAAATAGTGCACATTAAAGTAAATTCTAGAAGATCATCGGGTATTATTTGCAACACAAAAGTGAAATAATGAAAAAAATATGAATAGAAAAAATTATGCGGTCTGGCAAATATGGAGATTGTATGTACCTGCTTTAAGGTAGACTTTTACCACTATTATATTTTCTTTGATAAGAGGTCTGTTAGGATTGTAGCTAGTGGAGGTCCATAGTCTCTGCCTTCTTAATGTGGGCAACAAGCGTGATAGTATGTATGGTAAAATGATTGAAAAATAACAGTTTTATTAAAAACTTACAGTGGACGAGATCGAAATGGTGAACGGAAGGAAATATCTAATGTACGACGGGTATACCTTCTGCTTCAAGGCGAAATCTAAGAAAGGAACGACGTGGCGATGTACGCGCACTCAAGACTGCAGGGCAACCATTAAGCTTAACAATGCTAGAGAATTCGTGAATGAAACCGGTCTACATTGTCATGATCCACCAATGTTCCACATAGACAAAGATGGGAGATATATGAGGGTACTGCGGGACTCGAAAGGCGACTCAGGCCAGTGTTCGGGTTACCATACTTAAAAGGATTTCAAGCCACTCATTTTTTTGTTGACACAACCCGAATGCATGCTCGATTTTATTAGTTGATAGCTCTCTCTCTCTCTCTCTCATCTCATTGTATTCTCAGTTTCATGCTCACTGTAATGCTGCGAAGCCCGGGCTCCGCTTTCCGGCTTTTTCATTTTTACTTCGCACGCTCTTGAGCATCCTTGGTTGTAAGACGATTGGCACGCATATCATCCCTGATGATTATTTGATGATCCTTTATTATATATGGATCCTTTATTAGTCGATATCTCTTCCAAAGTAAAGCTTTCGGGGGTAGAAATGTCAACTTGTGAATCCTCGATCTATACGAGTGTATGCAGCGTGTGTTCGTGAACGTGATGCTGATATAACTTTGCCTAGTGCGGGTTGTATGTTGTATGGCATCTCCTACCCTGCAAGGCGCAGAGTCAAAGCCACGCGACGTGTCATGTTTTTGACTATAGCATATTCATCTCTATTTTTTCATTATTAAGGTTCATATTTGTATTATGGAAATATTGAAGCGCGCGTTTGCTCGCGCGTTCGCCCGTCGTCGCGTATCGGTAGTAGCACGGCTTGTACTTTAATAATGGTAAAATAGAAATTAATTTTCTATAGCTAAAACTAGCGTTGCCAGGCGTCCGGATAAAGCCGGACACAGTCAGGCTTTTTGGTTGCGTGTCCGGCCAAATTAGAGCGTGTCCGGCTTTTGTGAGGCTTTTTACATTTCATTAACGACCAAGCGCCGAGCGCGGCCGAGCGCAGGCGACGAGAGTCGAATGTCGCGTCGGTTGCTCACGCAGGCCGAGGGGCGTCCCGCCGCCGCCTGTCGCCCGCCCCCCTGCGCTCGGTCGTTATTGTTCATTCCTCGATTGATAGCGCACGTGCCGTACATTGCGTTGCGTGGCGGCAAGATTTATGATAATAATCAAAAAAGCTTGGTTTTACATACATTTTTTTTTTGTTGTACCTAATGCTGAGACAAAATCCTCAATAATGTAGGGTGTCCGGCTTTTCTACCCAAATGTCCGGCCAAACTGGCTGGTCTGTCCGGCTTTTAGGTTTGGCGACCTGGCAACCCTAGCTGAAACCATGACGCGTCGCGTCGCTTCGACTCTGTGCCAGTGTGAGTTGAGCCTAAGCCTATCAACCAATGCAACTGAATCGTAGGACTTAAATAGTAGTCATTGTGCAAGCAATTTCTTTTAGATGTGATCATCTAATTTTATTTATGATTTTAAATGTACAGCATAGTTGTATTTCTTATTTTTTTACCATAGTCTAGCTAATCGACAGAAGTAGTGTGTGTTAATTGTGTTTTTTTTTTGATTTGAAAACATCTAATAAACTACATACTGAACAAACGCAATTTTTTTAATTACCAAAAAAAACGAAGCATATTTCATATAATTTTGTTGTGTGAAACATAAATGGCAAATGTTTGCCATCAAAACGAAAAGAAGTTAAAAAAAAGTGACATACTTAAAAGTAAGTATGAAATCTTTAAATTTTCCTTCGATCCATAATTATGTGATTAGTTAGCTAGGTCTCTATGAAAAGGTGAGATCGTGTTTCGAAACCACAATGCAAACCTTAAAAATACTAATACACACATCTTCCCACAAAATTCTCATAAAATAACCCAATTATTTAAATATCGACGGCAAAAAAATCAATTATTTGTACATAACTAAAAAAGAATATGCGTACTTTGTGTTATTAAATAATGCAAATATATTAACAACTCATACCGATAACTTTCAGTACAAGAAATTACCATGGAAAACGGCAAAAGGTACTTCATCTACAACAACTATATGTACTGCTTCGGCTCTCTGCTCAAAATGGGCGTCAGACTCCGGTGTACCAATACGAGGACTTGCACTGCTTACCTCAAAGTCACGAAAGACATGAAGGACCCTTTGAGTTTCGGCAACCACACGCACCCGCCACCCCAGTTGTACCGTACTAGTCAAGGAAAGTACGTAAGGATGTAATCCTAGATATAAGTAACTCGAGCTGAAGATAGATAAAGAAAGACGCAACGCTGCAAGAGTGACAGCCAAGATTTTAACATATTGTAGTTTAGTGTTCTGAACTACAATAATTTTGACATATTGTAATTTAGTGTGCTAAACTACATTAATTTTAACATATTGTAGTTTAGTTTTCTAAACTACAATCATTTTAACATATTGTGGTTTAATGTTCTGAATTACAATAATTTTAACATATTGTAGTTTAGTGTTCTAAACTACAATGCGTTAAAATCTTGGCATGATGATATCAATACAATGATGCCAAAAAGGAAAACTGAAGGTAAATGGAATTCAATATAAGATTAAAATTTGCATGCAAAATAAATATTTTGGATTTAAATAAGCTGTAGTTTTTGTATTTTACGAATACATTATATATGAGAAATGTGGGGACTGCAACATGGAACATTGGACGCAATCACAGAATAAGTACTAGAACTCACGTACAAAAGTCTTACTCAGCAACGGAATTCAAATAAATATCTACTCAATGTCGTTAGCGATATGGTTTAATTTTGCTCGCGTCAGAACTCGGCACCTTTTCGTTTAGACACCTCGAAGTGCATTGCAAACCAATTTTATTTATATTTCTCTAGTCATACGATTTATATCACTGAATGTACCACTCCGGAGTAATCGCCGCGCGCATAGTAATAACGTAGGTATGTTTTCGATACCTAAACGGGTAGTGACACAGGCCTGACGCAATGACATTCCATGATATGTCTAAATGTGATACTCGAAAAAAACATTTGCTTCTGGTTTCTCACAAGAAGGGTTTTACTAAGTAATAACCTGTAAAGTACGAGTGTTTTGGTAGTTGGAGCTAGAATTATAAAATTATAATTAAATATATAACGTCTTATTAGCAGTACCTCAAGATTAGTATTGAGTACTATATTTTAATATCAATTTAACTTACCTGACGTTTCAGTATTCTTTGCTCAGTCACAGAGAGGAGGGCAGCTCCTCATTTACCAAGGTTACTCCTACAGCCTCACGAAAATCAAGAACGACGTCGTCCAATGGAGGTGCTCCATGGGGCAGTCTGGTACTCCGAAGAGGTGCACGGCTAAACTCTTCACGAACTCCAATTATAAGGTCCTTGATGTCAACGGAAAACATATGCACAAGAAACCGAGCTTCGTCAAAAGAAACGATATGCTGGTTAGAACGTATTGAATTTGCCTCATGGAATGATTTACTTAATAATCTGTTGAGATAGTAACTGACTTAACTTATGGTTCTAAGGCTCTAATTTGGAAATAAGGGTTTTAAGAATACCTAACGGTGTTGGAATGGATGTACTTCGAGCCAAGTTAGTCTGATAGTTTTCATCTCTCTTGCAACTAACAACATTGGATAGCAATATTAGCAGTCCTCAAGTTAAGATTGAGTGGTTGATATAACCCAAAAAAGGCATCGATATAATAGTGTTAAATAGGAATATTTTTATGGCTATGTGTACATAAGGACTTAAGTTTTGAATGTTTTATACAATTGTATTTAATTTATTTTTGAAATGCGAATTTTTAGCTGCATTGCTCATTATGTTTTTTTTTCGTTAATTTTGACATATTTATTTTAGAATAAGATAAAAGTATTTAACTTGAACATAACGCTAAATAAGCTTAAATTTAAAATATATTTTAGATTTTAAAAGAATGCCTTTAGGAGTGCCTTGATAAAAAATATTTACATACATACATACTATCACGTCTTTATCTCTAATGGGGCAGACAGAGCATTTTGGGTCTTGCGGTTCTATGTTCTATGTTCTATTCGTTCTCTTTTGGGCCGCAAGACCCAAAAGCCACTTTTAGCGTCATGGTGGGCGAGAAGATGGAAAAGCAATCAAAACAGTGATGGGTTGCTAGCCGCATCGCCTGTTAACATGATTTGCATTTTTGCCCATTCCCTCGATCGGCTTTTACGATCTGCGTGGGAAGAGAAGCAGCTGGTACATTCTAAATTTTTTTTAATTTCTCCCAGACCAGCATGGGAGATATTTACGATGACAAAAATATTTACGATGTATAAATTGTAAAAGTTTAAACTTAAATATCAGCGTTTTATAAATAAATCGAATTCAAGTGAGAATACCCACCTAGTTAATTATTTTGTAAATAAAATGTCTTCTTATTTGGTGAATGTATATGAAAGCAATAAACAAATTCCTACTGTATGTTAAATTTCTTTAAGATCTATATTTGTACATATGGAACTGATATATTGATAAGTTATAAAAAAAAACTTCATATATATTTTTCTTAATTCTTATTTCTTCATTTTTTGACCTTCCAAAGAGATATCTCCGATCCCCGTGTCTCTAATGGCTAATCTACGATCTATGAATTAATACTATGTGTCTTTAATTTTTGTGCTACGTATTTTTTCTTTAAATGTAATCTTATTGGAATTGACATTTAACATGCAACTTTTTCCGCAGCCAACCCAAATTTTATGGAAGGTACTTTCCTGAGGACGAAAAGAGGGGGAAAACACCCTCTGTTAGTGCTGTCCGGGTACACATACAGCTACCAAAAGCAGAATGCCGACGGCAGAATCTCCTGGTACTGCTCCCGAAGGTTGAAGGGCTGCAGAGCAGCGGCCATCAGCTTTGGAACTAAAGCATACGCTTACAAAGAGCACGACCATCTTCCACCGAAACTTCCAGAACAATTTGATACGACACCTGAAAGCGATTTCTCACTTTCTGCCTATTTGGGCTCAAAGTTAGCCTAGTGTAGTATAGAAACTAATGTATATTTGTGATAGTTTATATACTTTTAGTAGCATTTTCAGGCAGCTTTAAAATAATAAAATTGCGCAAAAGTGTGTTTCATCAAATTATTTTTTATTATTTATTTATTTTAGGGAAATTTATGCTATGACTTTGATTTAACCAATCAGAATGTTATAAAAATCAAAATGTATGTTAAAATGAAGGCCTGGTATCAATGTACCATACATTATTATGTACGATACGCCGGACGCCTAATAGTGATTTATGTAATAACTATATGTAACAATTTTTGTGATTAATAGGTATTTGATCAAAATGATTTTGTAGATTTTAAGGATATTTTATTAAGTTGTCCATTCGTTATAAATTATGATTATTTTTCTCTATAGCAAAGGACTATGTACTCGTAAACAATAAGTAGAGTTTTGGGTGATAAAATGAAACAAAATTTAGGTTTGTCTTATTATTATACAAATAAGATATAATTTTCATAACCAAGTACAATTACTTTCAACGTATAGTAAATATACAAATATTAAAATGTTTACGTTACATTACAAAGCCTTTCATCGTGATAGAGCATCGTATAAAATTATTAATTTAGAACATTGTACAATATAACGTATATAATTATATACCTTTAAATACAAAAAGTATTGTTTATGTACCTAGTTGAGACATTAGCAATGACAATAGATATAAAATGATATTCAAGGAATTAATCAAAAACACAGATAAATAGAGTTGAGAATTTTATCGGCTAAGGCTAAAATTTTCATCTGGAAAATGGTTATGGAACAATCAACCACCTATGGCTAGAAAACAAGATTCTCAAATATTGCATTTATCGAATCGGTTTTTATTAAATATATTTTTATGCATAAGTATTAAAAATATATATTTATATACCCTAAATCATTAACATAGTGTAATACTCCAGTAACTAAGCAATAAACTAGACTGATAAAACAGCGAATACAATACAAAAAGTATATATTTTAGTGTCAAAATATAACTACATAAAGTTTTGTAATGAAGTAAATAAAAATACAATACACTTCGATTTTTTTTAAATAATGATGCCTTTTAATATAATTTTTAATATCAATTTAGAATTTAGTTAATCTTAGATGACTAAAGCGCTTTCTGCATTATTATCATGGCTTTCCTTAGGTTATTAATGCTTTATAATAATTAATTATTGCAGACTTTTAAGAGTAATTTTACATGACAGCTAAAACTCATCTGAAATCATCTCTTTGTCACTATATTAGGTCGTTTAAAATTAACTCTATTTTAATTGTAATAAGGCTGTTTAACTATCAATGCTTACGTAATTTTGAATGAAAAGTGACTATAATTATGACTCTTTCACTACACAATAGCTACTTGTTATGTAGCAATACTTTACTGTAATTTTAAAATCCTATTAGTTTGTAAATAGGTAGATACTTGTGGTCCTAATTAATATCTAGTATAAAAATACATCGTGGATGGGACATAATAAATCAAGGGACCGTAATAATCAATCTACGAGCTATACTAGATCACTATTAGCATCATAAAAATAAAATATAAGTAAAAAAAAAATGACATTCGCATACAAATTGCCCGGGCGGCTGCTCACTTTAGTATGGAACTGCCAAATTTATTTGGTTTTTCTACTGTTATCCATTATACTGAACAGTTTTAGTTTAGCAGAGTAGTTTTAGTAGCCCGTGGTTCGATTTATTACGGATATTTCCCTTCCACGTCGTATATCTTTAGCTTTCCAAAATAAATGTAAGAAGATCATTATAAGAAATATACTCGTAATGTGAAAAAAGAAAATTGTAGGTATGTTAGTTTAAATTTTTGCCAGTCCAACACGCCACATTGGATAGTAAGTCAGTCCTCTATGGGTATTACCCGAGGTGGTCGTAACATTTAAAGTTCATTTTATATTTATCGTGAATTTTGATAAAATGTAAAAAAGTAACAAGATGCAATGGATATCAAATTGTTGTCCACCGAAACGAAATTATAAGCTCGTAGAAGTGATGCTAGAATGAACGTTTTTCATTTCAAAACTTCACTAATACATTATATAATTTAGTATTTTAAGCCACCAAGTATTTTTGACGGAAAGGATTATTTACCTAGTTGTGACTTCAGAATAGAAAAAAATTGAAATTAGAACTGATTATAAGCACTGTGAATATTATGTTTAAGTAGCAATTTTTATTATTTAATAGTAATTAAATTAGTATTGATATATTATGTTCCTTTATTCGGGGCCATTTCTGTAGGCCCGTTTATTTACTGTCTAATGTATCCAATAAAACTAATGAAAACATCTGCATTTATTTAAAAACCACTATATTTCCTTACTATTTTGTCGAATATTCGTATTTAGTTTAAAAGTAGCCTTTAGTTACAAACAATTTATTGAAATCCTTACCTATATAGTATCTTATAAAGGCTGGTCCTATATTGGGGTAATGAAGTAATTAAATTGAAATTATTATTATACAATATGTAGAAATACCCCGTCCGATCCGTGAAGGTTATGTTGGGTAACTTATGTGGCTTCTCGAAGGAACAGCACTTTTCTATGCACTCTAGCTAATGGTTCTGAGCGGAAAAGCATAGTAGCATACAAAAGTGCTTGCTGTTCCTTGATAGATGTAGTCCGATCACAAGACGGTGTTTCACTTTCTTTGAATTTGCTACATTTTGGGGAATATCATGTAAATTCCTGATGATTAAGAAATCGATATCTTTTTAATTTCTTATTACTATTTTCGATTTATAATTTGGTTTGCTTGTACTTTTCGTTTAGGTGCTTATATGCCCTTTTCCGATAGAACAGGGTTTTGTTCACATATTGTAAAAGTATATCTGTATTTTTTTTACTACAAGAAAAGTAAGGTGCATCACTGTGTAATTCTGTAGCGTTTATTTTTTTGTTATTAATTGCTTACTTAGCGGCAAGCTTAAAACGGCGCGTAGGTAGGTGCTAATAACAGAAAAACAACGTTTAAAGCTTACCTCTTGTAAGTTTTCATTTTATTTACTTCGAGCCATCGCTTTTCAACTTATTCTGTTTTGACCGGTCTTGCGTTCCCTTACATGCAAGTTACCTAGGCAACTGTCTATTTTCAGTACGGAAGCGAATAATAGTCAGCAAAACTACGGAAAGCTGGAACTTAAAATTTGAAGAATTTCCTCATTCAAGACCAAACAAATCCGCTGTGTGGGGTTACTTCTTGCGGACTAAATGCGGCACTTATGGCCAATGCAAAATATGCAAAACTGTCTTGCGATATAGACACTCTACGTCTAATTTGAATACACACTTGAAATTGACACATGGTCTACATTTAGAAACAAGACCGAAGAGTAAAAAACAGCATTTGAAATCAAATGTAGACGATAATGAAAAAGATAAAAAACATCGTTTGGCATTAGATGACAGCGACTTCTACTGGGAATGATATAAACTATTATTTAAAATTACCAAAATGCGTGAAAACAATGTGAAGAGCAACGATGATGTAATAAATTGTTTATACCTAAGTATTCAAATTTTTTTTTGAGGCCTTTTTTTACTGTTATGAATAGTTTACCTACACGGCATAAGTGAGATGACGCCATATGGACACCAATTACTTAATATGTTATCATAATCATCATTTCAGCCGCATAACATTCACTGCTGGACATAGGCCTCTCCCAAGGATTTACAAAATGACCGATATAAAGCCGCTTGCATCCAGCGCTTTTCATTGACCTTGATCAGGTCGTCTGTTCACCTTGAGGGTGGGTGTCCTACGCTTCGCTTGCCAGTGCGTGGTCGCCATTCGAAAACAATCTGTAATAATGATCTATTTTGCTGGGCTATGTTAGCGACTTCTATTCTTCTGTGAGTTTCCTCTTTTCTGATTCGATCACGTAGATACACACCGAGCATAGCCCTCTCCATAACTCCATTTTAATCTAAATATGTAGGATAAATTTTGTACTAACGCAATGTTTGCTTTATTTATGTCTTCTATTGTTGATAATGACCAACATTATCAACACAGTTCAATAATCTTGATATTCTCAATTAAAAAAAATACCATAACACACCATGTTTCGAAAAAAGTATGGTTCGTATCAAGCCATCTGGTTAAATTAGCCAGTCAACTGGACGCCTAGGCCGTTCCTTAAAGGCCGGCATCCAGTTATATGCCTAGGCCGACCGTTCATTGGTCTCAATCACTCAACGTTTAACAATTTGGCGTATTGAAAGTCAGCCGTTTTAATATGACTGACCAAGACTCAGCCAAGTGATTTAAATTTAGTTCAGATATTTTCCACTGCGGCGTAGTAGCGCACCAAAACAAAATAGCGTCAACTATGCAAATAGATGTTTCTGTGAATGTTATTTTTTATTCACACATAAAACAAAACTCATTTTTCTAATATTTTTTTATTACTAGTTACTTAGTGTAAGTATTACCAGTGACGTGCACAAATATTTTTAACAGGGTAGGCAAGTCTTACCTAAATTACGAGAACGGCTGCATATCCAGCAAAATATATTTGTCGCTAGTATCCGATATTATATTAGGGTGCCACAGGGTAGACAAATTCTACGTGTCTGTATGGAATGCACGCTACTGGTAAAAGTAGTCGTCAGTAATATGTAAACTTCAAATTCCAGTTACTGACTGTTAAACTTCCATATATCACATATTCATGAATAATCCAATAAATTTAACTAAATAACTTGGCTAGTCTAGACTGAATACTTACTACTTTCAGTCATCGTATCATACGTTGCGTTCAATGACTTGGCTAGTCTTGCTTCAGCCATTTTATTGGATGCCTGCTTTTATAGAATATGCTAGACGTTCAGTTAACTACATTAGTTGAGAATTTTGATACAAAAATGAGTAACATGTTTTTTATTTAATTTGTCAATTCTTAATTATGATAACTTTAAACGTTTCTTTTCAGAAATAGAAATAAATAATGAACAAGATGAGAAGATTTTTGTATTTCAGAAATATGATGGGAAATCATGGAATAGATCTTCAGTTTGGCAATTCTTTTTGCGAACGGCATGTGGTACATACGCACAGTGCACAAAATGCGATGCCATCCTCAGAAGTAAACAAACTACATCTTGCTTACATAATCACTTGAAAATACATAAAATAAATTTACTCAATGGGAAAAACAAGAATGACGACTCCAAATTTTAATCCAAAATTCACAATGTAATAAAATTATCAATTATAATTTACCAGAAACAAAAATTGAAATTGGCCAAGTGCGTGTCGGGCCACGCGCAGTGTATTGTTCTGTAGTTGCGAATGCCGACTTTTTGTTCATGCCACTAAAAACGTCTAAAAACTTTCGAATTTGTATGAAATCCTTTTCAGAATACATTTTATAGTTCGGTCGTTCGGTCGTCTATAACTTTATATAAACCCTACTTAGCTCTGATAGTTTTCCTTTAAACTTTCGTTTTATATACCTACTATTGCTGTGATATTTTAACCAACCGTTTAGCGGATAGAGGGGGGACAATTGACTTTAACAGAAATTTGCACTAATAAACCAAATATTTTAGAAACGGATCCGTAAATTGTGTTTACAAGTTTACAATATTTAAAAAAAAAAACCTTTTTAACGATACCCCCCATCATGGCTTAGTCGAGGGAAAAAAATACTCCCACTTTAATTGTATCGAATACGAGAGATAACCAATAAAATAATTTATTTAAAGATTTTATTTTCCTCTTTGTCGGCATTATTATACACACCCATTTCAAAATACAGCTTTCTAGTACTTAAACTAACCGCGGACGGACAGACAGACAAGGCGAAAGTATAAGAGGTCTATCCTTTACTACGAAACCCAAAAAAACTACTGACTGCACTCCAAAAAGTAGATTTTATGTAAAAAGTAGATGTTGCATATATTAAATCAGTTAACAACCATGAAAAACTTCAAATCTTTGAACGCAAACACGTTTGTAAAAAGTTAAAATTTCGTGCGTATAAAAGATTAAAACAATGTCGTCAAAGTTTTTGTGATAACTATTAATTAAAATAAAACACTTTCCGTGTAAATTTTATCTTTTATTTAATATTAATACTTGTCTGCAAACTTTATATAACCTTTGTAGATGTTTTAACAAAAAATATTATAGTACGTTAAGCGTTTACCATTTGTTACTTGTGTACTTTACATTAGCAATTTTTCTTACCAGGATTTCTGTCACCAGGCATGCTGGTACCGTCCGGGAAAGGCAAGCATCCATTGCTCATATACAGAGACCACACTTACACGTTCAAAGTGATATCCAACAGTGGAGTACTGTGGCATTGCTCCAGAAGAACCCGCACCGGATGCAAAGCGTTTGTCAAAACTCTCCCGGACCGAATGTACGTGGTGCTAGCTGCGTTCGACCAACATTGCCATGAGGCAAGGCTTGCTGTCCAAAAAAAGGAGAAGCCGAAAAAGGGCAAAAAACCCACAACTACAGATTAATATGTCAATTTACCGATACCCTTCAACATACTTGATACATTTTATGGTCAATTGCCAGAGCAATGGAAAAAGAAGCTAGTATTTCAATAACCTGCACAATGTTCGACTCTTCTTTCTATTTTATCAAGAATGTTGATATTTTTTATTAAAACTAACGTGAGACGTTGACATTATTAAAATGAATTAACGGTTACTCACGCATAGATTCAGCTACTGCCGACATGTTTCAATGTGATGATGAGACATCAGGGCGAATGTGACTAAATGAGGAAGACCTCCGGATGAGGTCGAAATGTGTCGGCAGTAGCTGACTCTATGGGTACGTGAGCAACCCGTTAACTCATTTTAATAATGGTGATATTTTTAAATTCTCATTCTACTAGACACAAACGTGTCAGTTTTCTCTCCTTGCTTTTAGCATATTTCTTTTTTGTCTCCGGTATGCTGCAGCAATCTTAGCATCAAAGATCTTCCATTTTGGTCTGTATGTCTTCCTTTCGTCAAGTTATTTAATCCACCTTAGAGTCCCCTTACCCTAGAATTCTCCATACAAACGTAGTCTACGTTTAATTTTGAAACCACATGTCAGATTCCGGTAAAAATTGGTAATTGTAAAGAAATTGCAATTATCTAGGGTTGCAATAACTGGTTTCCTACAGTAAATTATGAACTATAAAGAAAATATAACGATTTAGAAGTTTCCCATACTGATGGTCAAAAATGATATAAAACACTATATTCTATTTCAAGTTCATATTTTCACTGTCAGAAACCAGTTATTAATCTAGATAATTGCAAAATCTTTGATATTACAAAATTTTGCCGAAATCGGACATGTCGTTTTGAAATAAAACGTAGACTACGTTTGTATGGAAAGTTGTATTTTGGTCTAGGGTAAGGACTCTTAAACTTCAAAATCTTGATCAGAAAATCTTTCACCGCTTCCTGGCTCACTTGTACAAGTTAAGGTAGCTAAATAGCATAGATGGATTTAACTCTATTATATACACTCTTTACTGATTCTATTATATAAATTCATTCATATAGCAATAACAAGGAAATGTGATAAAAAATGACGCGTCATTGTCTCAGGCTATCGAATTTCTTATTCTTTTATTTTTGGTCTATGATCATATTCTCTTATCCAATTCCTCTAGGTAAATGCGTTAGTTTAATTTCTTGATTGAGAGAGATTTGTTTAATATTTTTGGACTTATATTTAATTTGTTTAATTTTATTCTCATAGTCCTTATGCGTAGATTATTGTATGTGAAGAATATATTCGGGATTTGCTTTAAACACTCTACAACTGATCTCTGATGCTAGACTTCACATAGCGTAGCATTTATATAGGAATTATATTTTTTCATTAATTTCTGTTAGTATTTTTAATATTATATTTTCGTAGTTTTAAATTTTATTTACATCATGACATACATATTGTAATTAAAATATGAATATAGTACTAACAAAATAAAAAAATGCAAATTAAATGTTTATTCATTGATGTTTACCGTCATAGCAATTTAAATCATTATCAAAGTTTTATTTTTAAATAAATACATACATACATATATCTCATAGACCTCCACTTGCTACGATCCTGAAAGACCTCTTTCACTTCATCTACATTCATCACTCTCTTCATGCATGTCAGCCGGTTACGGATGCTCCTGACCTCTCCTTTAAAGAACGTCAGCAATCGGGTGGTATGTTCGTCGAGGGTCCCCTATTTGTTTTCGAAATTTGTTGATCCGATTTTTATAGTATCGAACACTGTGTGCCGATAACTCAGTGATGCGATGTTTTCCTCTATCGATGCTTTATAGGCGCGATGTAACGTTCATGCGAAAAATTATGTTCCGATACACCTTACAGCGATAGCTCATTGCTTCGGTAATTTATTAGTTCGATAGCATCGTAGCCCGAAACGCCTACTGATGTGTTTGTCAAATAGGATATTGGAAAATGGAACACCTGATGCAAAACCATAATGGTCAGCTAAACTATAAGGAATATAAAAGTGACGCCTTAGCAAAAGTTGTTCAGCCTCATGAGCGTTTTCCGGAGTCATAAAGTCCACGCGAACAAAGTCATAGGCTTCGGCTGGTTTATAATAAGTTTCTTGGAAGTTGATGATTAAAAAAGCGGCCAAGTGCGAGTCGGACTCGCCATATTATTATATCTGTGGACTCGCCCAAGGGTTCCGCAAGTAGCATAATATAAGCCTGGGCAACATATAGGATATAATTAATATTGGAAAATGGAACACCTTACTGCTACTTCCTTAGAGCCGTAATTTAAAAAAATATATAAAAAATGACCTGTTTTTTTTTTGTAAAAACCAAATGTATGTTATGTAGATTTATGTATTGAAATACCATTGTAAAAGCAAAGGTATCTTTTTAGGGTTCCGTAGCCAAATGGCAAAAAAACGGAACCCTTATAGATTCGTCATGTCTGTCTGTCGGTCTGTCTGTCTGTCCGTCCGTATGTCACATGCATTTTTTTCCGAAACTATAAGAACTATACTGTTGAAACTTGGTAAGTAGATGTATTCTGTGAACCGCATTAGGATTTTCACACAAAAATAGAAAAAGAACCATAATTTTTGGGGGTTCCAGATACGTAGAACTAAAACTCAAAAAAATATTTTTCATCAAACCCATACGTGTGGGGTATTTATAGATAGGTCTTCAAAAATGATATTGAGGTTCCTAATATCATTTTTTTCTAAACTAAATAGTTTGCGCGAGAGACACTTCCAAAGTGGAAAAATGTCCCCTCCCCCGTGACTTCTTAAATAAGAAAGTGATAAAACTAAAAAAAATATATATTGTTCATTACCATGCAAACTACTAGCAAAAATTGGTTTGAACGAGATCTAGTAAGAAGTTTTTTTTAATACGCCATAAATCGTAAACCGCAAATTACCTTTCATTCAATCAACTTAAATAGAAAAATAAAATAAAACATACTACAAAACTTATATTATGTTACTTGCGGAACCCTTGGGCGAGTCCGACTCGCACTTGGCCGCTTTTTTAATAATAAACTTCCAAGAAACTTATTTTAAACCAGCCGAAGCCTATGACTTCGTTCGCGTGGACTTTATGACTCCGGAAAATGCTCATCAGGCTGAACAACTTTTCCTAAGGCGTCACTTTTAAATTCCTTATAGTTTAGCTGACCATTATGGTTCTGCATCAGGTGTTCCATTTTCCAATATCCTATTTGACAGACACATCAGTAGGCGTTTCGGGCTACGATGCTATCGAACTAATAAATTACCTAAGCAATGAGCTATCGCTGTAAGGTGTATCGGAACATAATTTTTCGCATGAACGTTACATCGCGCCTATAAAGCATCGATAGAGTAAAACATCGCATCACTGAGTTATCGGCACACAGTGTTCGATACTATGAAAATCGGATCAACAAATTTCGAAAACAAATAGGGGACCCGTTCGTCGAGGACGACCCTGACCCACTCATCCACTCACATTGGCTTTGTAGAAGTATTTAAGTAAATCTCCTTTTATCCATCCTTTCTATATGCCTGAACCATCTCAACATTCCTTTCTCAAATTTCTTATTACATTATTTTTTTGTCCACATCACTCATTTATCATTTCTGATCCGATCTTTAAATAAACACCACACATACTCCTCAGCGCTCTCATTTCATCATCATCATCATCAGGTCTTTTTGTCTCCACTGCAGGAGCACGACCCTCTCTGTATTAGTGGAGCCATACTTAGCCAGAGCAGCCAGAGGACTTGGCCTCTCTTCACTGGCTTTGTTTAGCTTGTATTTGCTCTCGTTTTAACTGCATTTATTCTACTTTCGTGCCTTTTCTGCCACACCCAACTCTAACTTCCATACATCGATACGGCGATATCAGCACTTCTTATGAACGTGAATCTTGTGCAAATAAGAAACGTAGTGTCCCATTCACTTGATTTCTGTATTCATTCTTTTTTCTATATCGTTTCTCTCGTGCTTTCCATCTCCATCTCTTGTAAACTTACATCCCAAATAAACAAATTGTAGTTTAAAATTATCTCAAACTTATTTTAAACACAAAAGCTACGCGTTTTGGAATGATCACTGCTGAAAAGATACGCCAACTTAAACTCAGATTAATTAAAAATATTACTGAATTAAGAATGCCATAAATTAAAAATCATCATCAAATAAAAGTAAACCATTTTTATTACTATATCATAAATTAATAAGGATGGAACAGGATATTTTAAAATCATAGATTAAAGTTATAAAGAATTGCGTATTTTTTTAATGTTACGCTCTGGTTTTCGGCGTTATACTGCCAGATCAATTTACCAAAAAAACTGAGATCATCTTATTTTGTCTTCAGGAGTTTTAATACCATCAGGGAAAGGGAAGCATCCGCTGCTTATGTACAAAAAACAGACTTACACCTTCAAAGTGCCTTCCAACAGCGGGGTGCTCTGGCACTGCTCCCGGAGAAACCGGACCGGCTGCAAGGCCTTCGTGAAGACTGACCCGGACCTGTGGCACATCGTGATGATGGCCAACAACGTGCACTGCCATGAGGCTAAGGCTGTGCCGAAGAGGAAGAAGCACCAGGAATAATAATATCTTTTTCTGCAGTCACATCGCACGACGTACTGCAGGAGTCTTTAAATGAGGTCGTTAACGCTTATTTGTTTTTCTCACTTTTTTTTATTTTTGCCCGTAAATGGGTAAACATGCGACGAAATCAGGAACGTCAGAACGGGCTTTTCACAAATATCCATACTTTTGGTATGAATTTTCGGGGTCCAGTACTACCCCCCATTTTAAAGAAATTATTTGAAAGAAAACGGAAAAATAATTTAAAATTTTGTCTTCATCAAGCCCTAGATAACCCTTCAAACTTTTTTATGAACTACTGTTTATAGTTTAAAGTGAGAACGTAAAGCTTTTTTATCGCACATTAGCCGAAAGTGGCTGTTTTTCGCAAATGTGCTAAAAAAGCTTTATTTAAAGTATTATGCTTAGTTTTTTTAAGGTGATGTTTGTTAAAAATTTTTTGGACAAGATTTTTGTGTACTAACGTTTTTCTAATATTTTGGATATATTGACTCTCCATCGCAATATTTGGCTCAAAATAACTAAAAAGTTAAAGAAACTAGAATTTAATTTAGGATTATGTGATATTATTTTGTTTTATATATGTAGGTATAGAGCTGGTATATTTTTTCTGATATAAAATAATGTTTATTGCCTTTTAGTCAACTTTAGGCTAAGAAGTATTTATTAGTAAATACACACTCAGATGTTTGTTAAAAAAGGTTTAAGAGTACCTAACTACCAAGCAATAACTGTTATTACTTTTGTATGAAACCTCTATTTTATTACGTTTTGTTTATGGATTAAGTGTTCGGAAAACAAAATTAACAGTACTTTAATTGCAAGTTGGTATTTTCTACCTAAAGTTACTATACAAGGTTATTTATTATTACACAAATGTGTCTTAGTGAGACTTTATACTGATAGTACGTTAGGTGGTTAGGAAAGTTTTAAAATAAAAATATTAAGAATAAAAATGTTATTAAAACTTTTCGAAATACTCTCCATCAGTCTCTATACAGGGGATCATCGGTCTAAACCAATATTTAAAACACTAGTGATAGTCTTTAGAGAGGTCCTCAAACGCTGCTGCAAAAGCATTCCGAGCGTCCTTTAGGCTGTCGTACTGATTGCCATGGAGTCCAAGTTTCACTTTTGAAAATAGAAGCTGCCCGGAGCTAGATCAGTGCCATAAGAAGGGTGGGTTTATTCTTGAATCAACCCACCACCAAAATGTTCTTTAAAAATGTTTGTGTGAGGCTTTCGCTTTATGCGGCGATGCATTTTCATGATGCAAATAGAGCCATCTCAAATCTGTTTTAGGACGTTTTTGATTTAACACATCAAATACGGTTAGCATGAATACATTTGAGAGTACTATTTGGCATTAACAGTTTTTTGAGTGTCCAAGGAAATCGTCACTAAATGGCAACTGGCAAAAAAATAATGTTGCTTCGATTTTCTTGCCTGCATCCACGTTTAACTTTCTACCATCTAAAAAAAGTTACACAGATCAATGCAAGGTTGCCAAAAGCAGATAACAACCTATTATGGCTCTCACTTTATCATATAAAATCATTGCACGAAAATGCTCAAGTTCGAATGCGATTGTTACGAGAAAAAGCGCGCGTAATGCAAAAAATATATCGACATTTCGTTTTTGACTAAATGGCTTTCTGAATCCAAAATATAAATGGTTAAATGATGTTCCGTAAAATGTTGTGTATCTTAAAACTTTCCTAGTCATAGTGTTTTTAGAAATATAGCTAGATAAAATATTTAAATAAACCTAATTAATATTTCTAATACATGTTTTATTCTAACGTCATCATAACTACATACGAGTATAAAGGCATTATTGCTTCCAATATGCGCTGGTTACACCAGGCTTTTCCAGGGATAGTAAGTAAAGCAAGCAAATTAGGTAAGAAGGTATTGATATAGTAGTCTAAGGGCGGATTTCATGGTTGAAGTAAAACGCGATCAATTGAAGCTAAACTCGTTTACGCACGTAAACTGGTTCTTTTGGATTTCACCGACAAAAACTAATCGCGTTTAAGGCTAAACGCGTTTAACAATCTGAACGTCCGATATTGGCCGTTTAACGCTTCTAAACGAGTTCAATCAAACAAATGTCAAGTCAATGCCGACGGGCCGGGCGCTCGGGAGATTCGACAACTTTGATTGACAATATTGACATAGTACATACTTTTTAATTTACGTTCCGTTCCTTCGCGATTCTTTACCGGTTTTAAATCAATGAGTTTTGCTTATCCTTTATTCTTATTTTCTGCGTGAAATGAAAACTATCAAATGATTTTTACTGTAATCTGTGCTTTTTTGTCTATGAGTTTAGGTGAACTTCGTTTTCGTAAACGCGATCAAATATTTACTTCAAATTGACGGTGAAATTCATTTGAAGTTGATCAAGATCAAATCAAGTCAAAAAAAGTCAAAAGTCAAAAAATTTTATTCAATGTAGGATAAATTTATCTCTTATTGAAGGTCATTTTTTTTAAATATTATTTTAGTGCATAAGCTAAAAACTACTAGCGTTTCGGAACGACCACTGCTGGGAAGATTACGCCGAAAGAAACCCAGTTCAGTATTGGTCCCTACCCAGCCTGATGGGCTATGTTACAATTACAATACAGATTTACACTTAAGCTATACATTTAAATTATACAATTACAATTTGCAGACAACTATTTCCAAGAATTTTTCTCAGATGATGATAAGTAGTCATTTACATGATAATACGCATTTTGTAATAAATGATTTTTAACGGCTGTCTTAAACTTAGTTAATGGTAATGCTACTATATCATCTGGAATTTTATTATACATAACATCATACACAAACATTTGAACTCAGTTATTTTAAACTCAGTTTTGCTAAACTCGTTTATCAATGAAAACGATGAAATCGGCCCTAAGTATCACATATATCAGCCCGGAATATATAAGAAAAGTTGGTACTGTTTTGACCTACCTTTCACCCCTTGTTGCAGTAAAATCCATGTTATCAAACTCGCCAGTTAAAATTAATTCTTTGATCGTAAATGCAGTGAAAATTTAAATTTTGCAAAATGTTAGGCATTAGATAGACCTTTGATTAATTTTATGAGAAATGGTTGATTGAATTAAGTAAGCCCATTCGCCAAAAGTGGCCAGCCACAAACACGTATTAAAGCTAGACCGACTTCTAATTATACTTTCAAAGATTTTTCATTAATTAGGTAATTCAAAGGACTGTTTAATGCCTTACAATTTACAAAATGTTAATTATCACCACAATATGATAAAAAAAAATTTATTTCAAATGAGGGCGCCACTTCCCTACGCCCTGTGTATGCTTATGTCATGTAATATAATACGAACAATATGAAAGAACTTAATGTCTCACATAACTATCCCAGTTTTGTGATTACTACTACGAAGATGTAGAGAGAGATCTCTCTCTCTTTTTATAAAAGAGCTAATTAAGCTCTTGTCTATGGAGCAACCAATGCCTTCCATCTCTCTCTGTCTAAAGTCAACTCCTTAATATCCTTGTATGTTGAAACATTAATCTGATTCTTTAGTTGTTTTATAAAACTATCTCTAGGTCTTCCTTTGCCTCTTCTTCCCTCGATTTTCCCCTCCAATATTACTTTTAAATATTCATCATTAGGTGTCCTAACATTTTCCCTCTCCTAGTATTAATAGTTTGTAGTCGTTTTCGTTTCTCTCCAACAAGTGCCAGCATCAGTAGAGAGAGATACTAGTTGTAAATCATCATCATCACCATCCGGAGCCTTCAAACTCCCACTGCTAGTAAGTAGTGATTTATATAATATTTTGTACTTCTTTCTGACTTGTCGTTACACTAGTAATCTTCAATTGCTTTTCATTTTAATTAAATTTTCTTAATTTATTTATAGAACTATTCGACAGAAGAGTTCGTCCGAGGTTACTGCTAAATGGATACTCTTACAAAATGCACCGAATTTTAAAGAGTGGCATCGCCGTCTGGAGGTGCTCCATGTGGCCAAAAGGCTGCAGGGCCTATGTAAAAGCCTTCCCAGAAAAACCTATTCTCGAAGTAATTGAGGCCACGGACCATACTGAACATCCAAAACCTACGATAATCAGTGATAAAGCAGGGAAAAATTTTGTTTTCTAATTAAAATAATCGAATACCTAACTACTACTAAAATTGCAATTTATCGAAACAAAATAGTTCTTTTTTTATTAATTTCATTTTTATCTTCAGTTTATTAGGGTTCTATAGGTAATGAGTGAGTGAAAATTTTAAATAAAATATTTTATCCAATTTGGTATTGTATATTTTTTATTGGTATCTAATTTAATGTTATTTTTAATCAGCCCTTACGTTCCTACCTTCGATGGTCCAAAATAGTTGATTCCAATGTTCGCTATTCCGAATCTATGCTTTCCTAGCTGTACAAATCATGATATAGTCTTTATGTTTATGAGAAAGTTAAATTTAGGAAAACAAATTAAAACCATTTCTACTTTAAAAGACGATCAACTTTAATAGAAAGTATGGTTTCATCAATTACTAATTGCAGAGATCAAGTACTTACCATCAGGGAAGAAGTATCCAATTATGGTCTTTGAAAACTACGTCTACAAGAGGATAAAAGTGAACCGGTCAGGGAAGGTGTTCTGGAGGTGTACGATGTGCCACAAAGGTTGCTTGACGTACTGTATTGTAGGAGACACCGAGGTGGAAGTCAGGCACCAACATAACCACGACCCTCCCAAATGCAGGACGAAGTCCGGGAGATGGAAGATCGGTAAAAAGAAACACGATGACTACCTTCGATAGTCCAAAATAGTTGATTCCAATGTTCGCTATTCCGAATCTATACTTTCCTATCTGTACAAATCATGATATAGTCTTTATGTTTATGAGAAAGTTTAAGTTAGGAAAACAAATTGAAACCATTTCCACTTTAAAAGACGATCAACTTTAATAGAAAGTATGGTATCATCAATTACTAATTGCAGAGATCAAGTACTTACCATCAGGGAAGAAGTATCCAATTATGGTCTTTGAAAACTACGTCTACAAGAGGATAAAAGTGAACCGGTCAGGGAAGGTGTTCTGGAGGTGTACGATGTGCCACAAAGGTTGCTTGACGTACTGTATTGTAGGAGACACCGAGGTGGAAGTCAGGCACCAACATAACCACGACCCTCCCAAATGCAGGACGAAGTCCGGGAGATGGAAGATCGGTAAAAAGAAACACGATGATGATAAAGAAAAAGAAAGCAAAAATAAGAAGTGAAGTAAAGATGCAGTAAAAGTATTGGTATATGATATTTCAAACAATGCAGATGATTGCGATTGTATGAATATAGAGGGAAAGATTTATGTTACCTAGATGTATGGTTAACCTACATCCTACATACTAGTGACAACATCCGCTCAGGCGATGCCTCGGCCTCGACCTCGGCGCGATAACCTGTCTCTAAAGCGCTGCTGAGCGGTAACAATTACCAACCGCAAATAGTTCGGTATGGGTATTAACTTTTACAGTGAGTACAAATAAAATTGGCAATTGATCCGATTTTTTAAACTAGTTTCTTAAAATATATTAGTAAGGGGTTATATGGACATGCATTGTTAATTGAATATCACGTTTTCAATATAAGAAAAGAAAAATGTTTTGAAAATATTTTATTTAGTTGCATCAAATGATTCATGTTTCAGAATATAAATAATAAAATTGGTGGGTTTTGTATGATTTCAGACTATATATACAGTACAAACAATAAAAGAATTATCTTGATAAAGCTAGGCTATCAAATTCTAGTTTTCAAACGACATTGCAGCGCGCATCGTAAAGATAAACATTAATAGCGTTTAAACAACTTATTTGTTTTACTTAATATTGACGAAAAATTTAGAAAACAATATATCTTTTAACTTTAGTTTACATTAGTGTAAATAAAAAATATATAAACCCTTCTAAAAATAATTGAATTCTCCGACCACCTTGTTACATTACTTTTCACAAATGTTCATATCATATCACTTAAATACAATTACGCAGAAAGATTTTAAATTGTGAACAATGTGAGTGTGTGTCAATTGTGAACAAATTGAATTTTGCACTATTCAAAATATCAAAGAAAACTTTTTTAAATTAACTTGCAAAGTACATATCGAATCACTCTGACTGGGGCACGGGTTCGCGCCTTGAGCGTTTTATTAACTCACACGATAAAGGTCGTTTCACGGTGATATTTTTTCTGAACCAAACGAAGCTAGAGTTTGAACTACATACACAAACATACGAAAGGTAGGTTGAATGTTGTAAATAAAAACCTCTATTATTAAAATAGTCATATTTGACTTCGTATTTGATCAGTACTTGCAAAGTACCGTACGTATTTTTGTGAATGTTGTAAGTAAACAAACGCCCTGTTGTTTTAGTTCATTCAAACGGTAGGTAGGTATGTACTAATCTGATCAAAAATATCAACCAAGTGCAAATGAAATTTGAACTTGGGTTCCGTATGAAGTCTTTTTATCCTGTTCAATGAATATGGCGTAATTACAATAAAGAAAATTGTCTTATCTTAATGGTTAATACTTAGATAAAAGGTAAATTAAAAACAATATATGATATAAAATGTTTACTATCATATTATGTAGGTACAAAGCCTATACACAACAAACATACGACACTATATACTAAGCATTATTAACTAGGGAACTTACCACTTATTGTTTGAATATTTCTAAAGAATTATTAATTATCATTCATAGCAAAAAACTGCGTCTTTTACTATGAATGATATTCTTTAAAACAATTTTTAAAACATAGTGCGACTGTGCACTGTTCGCATTTATATGCGGTTCTTTTTTTTTTGCCGTACTGTATACGGCACCACACGCATACGGTGTGTCTTGTTTCCGATTTTACAATGAAGTGATTCCCAGATAAAATTGGGCGCTCCTTTGTTCTCCGGTGCTGAATTTTTTTTATGCGTATGGTCCGAATCTGCGTACGGGGCGACGGAGGGCGAGATGCGAGCGCAGATGTTAATGCTATGGGTGGTGATGGGTCTGACTCTGAAGACATCGAAGAGGATGCTGAAATCATGTTTTAATATTCAAACACGTCCTAAAAAAATACTTCTGTATGTATAGAGGAAGGTTTATATATGAAGATAAATATCATGACTTACATGCCGATGTTGAAGCTATGGGAAGCAAAGGGACTAGGGGAGGAGTTATAATGGTTCTATAAAAGGGAACATTGTTACTTTAGGGGTGTGAGATTAGAGTAACGTAATATGATTATTTTTCAGTCTCTGTTCGGTGTTTTTGTTGAAAAAATTAGTAGTGTTGTGGCATAAACAAGGCAGAAAGGTGTTAAAACAACTTTTTAAGTAATATCACTCTTGGAAATATTCTAAAGAGCATGATCAAGAACGTCATATAAACCATTTGAGGGCGTTTCCAAGTTTCTTCTGTTCATGTGCCCTCAAATAGTTAAGATATGACGTTGGGTATCTGTTACGTTAGTAATTATATTATCTTTGGTAAAAAATGAAAGATTGTCTTGGTATATCCTATCTCTTTTTTTTTTTCTAGAAATACACCTCGTACCATTCGGAAGAAAGTATCCACTTGTGATGATCAACGGACATACTTACAAACGGTATACAAAAACGAATACTGGGAAAGTTCTCTGGCGATGTTCCAGCGTCCTCAAAGGCTGCAAGGCGAGAATAGTCACCAAATCTGAAAATCCCCTCGAAGGTATACAACTGAAAAATGTGTGGCATACCCACCCGCCGCCGGCATACCACCAGATGGTCGACGGCACTTGGATACGGGGGTCAATGTTAAATGAAGAAAAATTTACCACTACGAAACCGAGAAACGAAGATCACTTATACTGTAATATGATTGAAAATCTGCCTTCTTAAATCAGTTACGAGCACGCTGCCAATTTAAAGAATGCAAGTTCTTTTATGAATTTGTTGACTTTGTTTCGGCATTTCTTCTCAGCAGTGATGTTTATAAAGCCCATCAAACTATTTTATGAACAACTGTTACATTCTATTATAAAACCCGGACTATCTTTGTTACTAGGTTTAAACCATTATCCGACCAAATCAAGTTGACATCTAGTAATACGTCATTGTCTCATTTGAAAATGTTAACTTGATTTGGTCGGATAATTGTTTAAATCTAGTAACAAAGATAGTCTGCGTTTTATAATAAGACGGATATAGTTTAAAGTAAGAACTTGAAGCTTTTCTACGCACATTTGCGAATAAGGCCACTTTTAAGGTAGAAGTCGCTCCTAGTGAAGATCCAACTAGCCTCATAGACTACAGACAAAGCCTGTGCCTAACCCTCTCGGTTTGTTTGTAAATTTCTGACTCGTAAACATAATTTTCAAACGAAGAAATAGTATAAGGTGCTTTCCTTAAAAATAAATTTAAATACACTTTACACGTCATGAAAACTATACTTGTTGACGTCTAAAAGTGTTTGTAAAGGTCTAATTACTGAATCAACATTCTCCTTTTAAATCAGTAGCATTACTCTGTAAAACTGGTTTAAGAAATGCAAATTTGGTGTATGAATATTGCGATAAGACTTTTCATGATCCATCACAAATGCATCACTGAAAATCGCAATGAGATTGTATTATAGTGTAAATATGTACAAATCCATAATATTTAAGTAATTTTCGTCTAGATTTTAGTATGAGTACTCGAAAGTGAGATTGTAGCATCAGTTGTTTTATAGTCTTTATATTTTATTTCTTCCTTTTTCTTATTATTTTATTTATTGCCTTAAAACAATATAATACCGTTTTCTGTTATCGGACGTCAAGTCAAGGAGGCTTCACGCGACTAAAGTCTTTTCCAGGCAATTAGTATTGTTGAGTATTGTGATTTGTTCCCGTCCATGAATACTACCACAGCCACAACACCAGCCCTGGTCAGGCCAGGTGCGCTCAGCACTTAGGTATCTAAACGGCCACTCTAACGTGACCTACTCATATAGACATAAAGTTGAAATTGTGAATTTTTTTACGCCAAACACAAGTTAGAGATGAAGGGATATGGACCTTCGCTTATCCTAGAGCTAACGTATATTTTGGCTTATTCGGGGCACGCGCATTGTGCAAACTAAATGGAACTATTTAGTATGCTGAAACTGGGTTTAATTTAGTAGATTAGCTCATCTTCTAAAATTACTGAAACTATTTTAAGGCCGAATTCAGTCCACGGACTACTTTCCCCGCGGAATTTAAATCAGTTTTTTTTTTCTTATTTAGGTTCCATTGCAAATTCCGATTAACTGAACGTTTCTACTTGTACGTCACTGCTTGGGGAAGTTGTTCAGTATGCTTGGTCGAATTTATCCTAATTCGTACAATAGTTTAAGTAATGTAAGCTTATTTATTACTGTGAAAACAAGCACATGTTTCCCATAAAATATCAATATCTATACATATAATAAAACAGTAAAAAAAGTGTGTCTGTACATGAAATATATTTCCAAAAAAAATATTGTGGGCGATGGAGACGTAGTAATAGAGTAAGAATTTAAAAAAAAATGTCTGTCTGTTTGTCTGTTTGTCTGTATGTCTGTTTGTCTGTTTGTACACGCTAATCTCCGGAAATACTGGACGGATTCGAATGAAACTTTTTTTGTTATATAGCTATTAAGCCTGGGCAACATATAGGGTATAAATGATTTTGGAAAATGGAACGCCTGATGCAGAACCATAATGGTCCAGCTAAACTATAAGAGATATAAAAATGCCGCCTAAGTAAAAGTTGTTCAGCCTGATGAGCATTTTCCAGAGACATAAAGTCCACGCGAACGAAGTCGCGGGCTTCGGCTAGTATATAATAAAACAGTAATGTAAAATTAAAAAAACTGTCAGCTAATGTTTAAAAAAAAATCAGTCTTTTCTATCTTTAGAACATGTTTTAGTCTTGTTGAGAATTTGAGTAGTGTGAAACACATACTATAGGTTGTGTCCTTTGTAGTCAAGTATTGTGGCGTTAACACTCAAAGAGGTGTAAAACCACTTTTAAAGTAGTATTTTTGGAAATATTCTAAAGAGCAAGATCAACAACGTCAAATTATTTGAGGGTAGTCAAAAACTTGAAGCTATGGAGACATAGTATAGAAAAAGAATAAAAAAAGGCTTTCTGTTTGTTTGTCTGTTTACCTCTTTGTCTGTTTAACACGCTTATCTCCGGAAATACTGGACGGATTCAAATGAATCCTTTTTTGATAAATAGCTGTTAAGTCTGGCCAACATATAAGGTATAAATGATTTTGGAAAATGGAACACCTGATAAAGAACCATAATGGTCCAGCTAAACTATAAGAGATATAAAAATGACGCCTTAACATTGTTCAGCCTGATAAACATTCATTGTTAGGTTCAAAGAATTTATTTCGAAAGAATTCAAAAGAATACAAAGATATTGACTTACAGAGAAACATGTAAAATAAAATGTAAAATAATTTTTTGACGAGCGTAGTTGGTAGAGCAAGTATTTTACATATAAACAGATACAAGTTAATTGTAGTAAAAATAGAAGATCTGGGACACCTGATGTAGATACGCCGGAGTCATAAAGTCCACGCGAACAAAGTTGTGGGTATCAATCAGCTAGTTATACTCCATTTGGTTAGGTATTTAAATAAATGTAAACAATCTTGACATGTCTTTTTATTGAAATATACACTTTATAAATCAATAATTTTGCTAATTAGAAATAAATTATGTTATAAATTATAAGTTACATAATTACTTTGAATTTGCAAAGGTATTGATTTATAAAGTGTAAATTTCAATAAAAAGACATGTCAAGATTGTTTACATTTATTTATATACTTAACCAAATGGAGTATAGTATGTACTAAAATAACAGGTATGCATCATTCGACGTGTTTAATTTCGATAAATATATACCTGTTGTCTTATTATACCACGTGGAAGGGACTTACCCGTAATAAATCGAACCACGAGCTATACTAGATCACTGTAGTATAGGATATTAGAATTAAAGTCAAAAAAATATATTGATGTAGTAGAAGGCGACTTAGGAAAAACAAGCTAAACAAAGCTTATAAGCATTAGTGAGACCTGTCCAACCTGTCTGGCCAGCGAGGAGAGTGTAGGCCAAGACATCTAGCTGCTCTAGCCAAGTATGGCTCTAGTAGTACAGAGAGGGTCGTGCTCCTGCACTGGAGACAAAAAGACCTGATAATGATGACGATGAAGTTTCTTCCACGTTGTATATATTATTTCGCACTCCTCTTTTTGGTTGCCTGTAAGAGATTGCTTCGGCGAAGAGGCTGCCTCTCGTACCTCATTATATGTTGTCCTTGTTTTATATAAGTATCATGAAATTGTAGTCTTTTGGTGCATACAGTTTTTGTATTGTATTGTATAAAGGCATTTTATATTTCATTATCTGAGTTTAAATTAGCTCTTGCCCTACTTTAGAGATACATAAATTGAGTGCTGACGTAGTAACGTTTTAATAAGGTGTCTTTTCTTTACACTTATCTCTTTTTCTTGGTACAGAAATTCACATCATACCTCTCGGAAGAAATTATCCACTTGTGATGATAAACAGACATACTTACAAACGATACATAAAAACCCATGCTGGGAAAGTTCTCTGGCGATGTTCCAGCGTCCGAAAGGGCTGCAAGGCGAGAATAGTCACCAAATCTGAAAATCCCCTCGAAGGTATGCAACTGAAGAATTTGTGTCATAACCACCCGCCGCCGGCATACCACCAGATGGGCGACGGCACTTGGATACGGGGGTCAATGTCGAATGAAGAAAAACCTATCATTATACAACCGAGAAACGAAGATCACTTATACTGTAATATGATTGAAAATCTGCCTTCCTAAATCAGTTATATAACGAGCACCCTGCCAATTTAAAGAGTGCTAGTTTTTTATGAATTTGTTGACTTTGTTTTGGCGTTTCTTCTTAGCAGTGATCTTTATAAAGCCCTAGACTAGATAACCCTTTAAACTATTTTATAAACATCTGTTATAGTTACACGCTACTAATTTAGAGTTTGCAAGTTTTTGATGAATAGGCTATGTTACACATAACTAAGATTATGTTATGTGTATGTTTTCGGTTAATATATTATATTAAAAAATACTACTGAAAAGCAATATTTTTTTGAAGACAGCAAGAAAATTGGTTTATTAATGAATGTGAAATTATTGTAGATTTTTCAGTGTATCGTTAGAATATTATCCGACTAACTTGTGTTCTCCTTCTGTAAATATATAGTGCTAAGTGTAAATAAACTGTAAATAGAGTTCAGCTTCTTTCTTATTCCAATTCACTTCACTGCTGAATTAACATTTCAAGTATAGGAGTGGGAGCGTGGCGGGGGCATCTCACTATCTCCTTTTTCGCGCGAGACCTAATAGCAGTGACGTCAAAAGCGCTGTACGTGCATCTTTTTTTTGTTACTTGACAGTTTCCCTTTATTATATTATTAGATTTTAACGGCTTATAACTGACAAATTTTTGGGCAGATTAAAAAATGTTTTCAGTTTCGGATAACTACTTAATTGATATAAAAATAAAAACAATTTATAAAAATTCCGTATTCGACAAATAAAATCAGCGCTCTGTATATGTATGTTTGTATGTCTGTATAGTTTTCTATAGCACGATCTGCAGCCTAAAAGGCTCGATGGATTGAAGCTTGAGAGGTGTCATTAGATTCGTCTTAGAAGTGAAACTTGCATGAAGATATGATGTATTTGACAGATTTCTTTAACAGCAGAAAAAAGTAGCTTCAATAGATAAGATAAAACCTTTTTTGTAAGGTTTGTTCCATTTCAGACATGCGTTTACTCCCTGGAAGAAAATACCCCCTTCTTTTGGTCAACGGCTACACTTTCAAGAGATACAATAGAACCTTCTCCACCGCTGGACATTATTACTGGAGGTGTTCTAGCATCACAAGAGGCTGCAAAGCTAAGCTAATTAGTGCCGATGAAAACCCTTTACAGAAGCCTTGTGTTATTAAATATCTTATTCATAACCATCCACCTCGAATATATTAATAGTTAAATAGCATTTAGTGTAGCTGCTCTGCGTGATTTCTTATGAGTTATAGATCCGAAATGTAAGGAGCAAGACACTAATTTGCTAATCAGATAATAAAATACCAACTTTTTAATAATCTATCTAATGAGCCAAAAAAATATTAGTTCACACCCCCATTCGACAGGATGGATTTGGCGAGATTGTATCACATATCTAATGATCTCGTTAACTAAACAGGTGTATTTTTAGTACTTGATAATATTTATACATATATAGAGGTAGGTAGTAAGTATCGCGAAACATTTTTTTTACGAAATATGTGGTTTGAATCATCGTGCCAAGCTTTCCAAGCCATTGTGTCAACTTAATGATACAGGCACGATGCTTACAGGGACGAACATGCTAACAAACTATATTTTCTGGATTTGAAAGGCATGAAGGTCTTTTTTCCTAAAAAAGGTCTTTTAATAGCACGCCTTTTTTAAGCCCTAGAGGTTTCTCTAAGGCTAAAAAAATAGTCGCAGGACAGGCCTAAAATACGTGGGGGTGATGACATCAGATATTTTGAGAAGAATTGGTCGCAGGTCGCACAAAATCGAAATGAGTGGAAGGATATGGGGGAGACATTTGCCCAGCAGTGGACGTTATGCGGCTGAAATGATGATGATGATGAGCCAATAAAGTTTAATAAAAAAAGAGGTTTCTCTATCTTGTCCTCATTCATGTAGTTAAAGATTACAATTTACGCCTCATTATTGTAAAAACACGTATATGTCGTCATTAATTGATTTTCGAAGACGACTTTATTTTATTTTACTTTTGATAGTTATTATATTACGTAGAATAGTGATATGATCACAAAGTATTCAAAATGATCTCAATAAAGTAAGTACACTAAGTGAATTATCTTTTTTATTCCTTCACTATCCAGAGGTCAATAATTTTATATCAACAGGAAATACAAAAGGCGTTTTACTTTGCAGTCTTTTTCAGAACGTCAGTCAGAGGGACAAGACAGCTGGTGGTAGAGGGCTACTCCTTCATCTGCCGCAGCTACTGCCAGCACCACATCAAGAAGACCTGGAAGTGTGCCACGCACGCAGACTGCACGGCCAAAGTACACACAGTTCAGGACGAGATTGTCACTTTAAATAACGTACATAATCATCCCAACACTCCTGTGAAATATGTGTATATGAGGGTATAAATGTTTTGCTATTTGAATAGTCTAGTCAATTTTTTATAGATAATAAATTATTATTTTTCATATTTTGCGTGGTTTTTTATTCTCTTTTAACTTTTGAAATTTTCTTGTTAATATTTTTATCATTTATACAATGTGTGACGAAAAGGGGTATTATCCCGAAATGGAGTAAACGTACTGATCAATGTAAACAACTTTTACGAAGTGACCATCCCTGAAATCGCAAGAAAATAACTGTTGCTCCATACATTTTGGCACGGTAGGTATTTAATATTGAATGGAGCTGCAATTTTATTTTTGCGATATATTTTAGCGATATTGTTTACTTTAATAGAACGTTTACTCCCTTTCGGGTTGATTGGATTCCCTTATTCTTTACATTTTGTCTAATTCAATCGTTACTTTTCATCTTTTCTACTTCGATACATTTTAATGCAATGAAAAGACGTTTTAATAGGTCTGAATATTATTTTTTTACTATATGCAAAGTGTATTTGTGTGATACCCATAATACCGCTAAATAAATAGCGGACCGGACACATATCACCTCAAATTCGGGACACATATCACCTCAAGTTAGGCTTTAAACGAATTTTATTTTATTTGTAATGTAATTGATTTGTTATATGTATTCATTATATCTGATTCTCCAGAGATATATTTCACGTCATCCCAAAGAGGAGGT
This sequence comes from Acrobasis consociella, assembly GCA_963555685.1. NCBI lineage: Eukaryota > Metazoa > Arthropoda > Insecta > Lepidoptera > Pyralidae > Acrobasis > Acrobasis consociella. Next base: position 3,548,876 of record OY743116.1, read on the forward strand.
GTTAAAATGCACCTTGGTGGACACACGTACAACAAAAGGTCGGGAGAGGAGTCGCTGACGGCCACGTGGTATTGCACTAGGTACTACAATGTCCCGTCCTGTAAGATGAAAGTGAAGACTGTAGGAAAAGAAGTTGTTGGGTGGCGCGGAGAGCACAATCATTGAATTTCATAGTCAAAAAATTAATTTTTTTTTTTTTTTTAATTTTAATAGATAAGTATTAGTCCGGTCAAATTAGACCAATAAATAAGAAGGTAAAGTACATAAACTGGCGTGGAAACGTGTGCATATTATGACGATTATAACTTTTAGATCTTTTTGAACGAAACGGTGGCTCGTGGGAGTATTCGTAAATTTTTTATAGATTATTTTATGATTTACAATTTTTGTCTGAAGTATTTTTATGTTAAAACTTACCGTTTTGCTGAAAATCGGGAAAAAAAAATCCATACACGGGAATGATGGGAAACTTAAAAATTTCGTTTATTTTGAACAATTTTACTGATTTTCGGCTTGTAAATGTATGTATCTTCGAATATCTAGATTGACCGGACCATATATAATCTAGAATGCTACGAGATCATCAATTTGTTCAAAAATGATGGCCTAAGTCTTGCTCTTGTGTTTAATAAACATGTTCGTAATTACTAAAAGCAGGCAAGCGCAAGGTGAAGACAGAAACTCAATGTCCTTTGTGCCTTTTACTCTGGAATTTTAGGTATTTTGCTTCATTTTTCACGCAAGTATAAATGTTATACACGTGTGTCGTTGAGGTTTAGTTAATAAATAGAAGGATTTTTGTCGTCAGGATTCTAGATTGCATATGTTTGATTATTTTTTGTGTTTTTATACTGATTAACAAATTGACAATACATTAATAAGTTCAAAATGGCTGTATTGTATTTCAGATATAAAAATTTGTCAAGATGTTTAATCCCCCCTGTTATAATATTTTTGTTACTGTTAAAACGTTTATGTAAAGTATAGGGCTACAAACTAAGTTAAGTGAACTGAAATGATGGCGCTACAGAATGTTTTTAAAATATATTTATTCCAGTTTTACTCTGCAATAAATTGAAATCCATTAGCATCAACCTTTAATTTTCATAATATTGATTGAAACTCAATCTTAATCCATATTGTTTATCCTCCAGAAGTATATTTCACTACATCCCAGCGCGGCGGTCTTATCTTGCACATTGGGAGGTACACGTTCAACAAACGCCATGGTAACGGCGCAAGCGCAACTGCCACTTGGTGCTGTTCTGCCTATTATACCGTGCCATCCTGTAAGGTCAAGGTGAAAACCGTGGGGAAAGAAATTGTGTTATGTCACGGAGAACATAACCATTGATTTCTGTTTCGAAACTCCCAATAACTCCTATCGTCCGATTTTATTTATTGTGTTTCACCTCTAGAAAATTAAAATAGTAAATTTTTTCCGGTTTCGCCAACGGGTGGAAAAATGTTTCTTTTTTGTCTACTACTAGTGGCGAAACCTTCTACAAGTAACGGCACGTAAGTTTAGCGCTGAGTGAAATATAGAGGGGATACTGCGCATGGGTACAGTACTAATTTTTGACTTTTGCGCAATTATGATCAGCGTTAGTTTTATGCCGCTACCTGTGAAATTTCTGTACTTTCTTTCTTTTTACCAGACTACGGCGAAGCTAAGAGGCAGTATTTTTTTTTTAAGGTCACAGCACACTTATCAACTCGTAAACGGAACGTAAACGTATCAACTCGAGCAGCTCAGTATTCTTTGTATGAAAGTTCCTACTGCAACGCACACTATTCGGATTCGTAACGTAACCGCCTCGCCTCGGGACCAGCTCACGAACCGCTTTGCTGGGCGGTCAACTAGCGGTCTCCGCGCTTGCGGCTCGTCGTCCGCGCGCTTACGCCTCTCCGTATGCGAGCTGACGTCTCTCTGTTTCCTCACACCCGCGTTTTATTTATTTGTAGATAAACAAAAATTGATGGCTATGATTGCCAACTCGTGTATTGTGAACCGAGACATAACCGTGCGCTACACTTTACGTTTAAAATTATCTAGTGCCAGCCAGACCAAAGCGGCCGGCGAGCGGTAAGCGCGGCGTCGCCCAGCCGTAGTCGAGTCGACGTACCGAAGCTGAGCCTGTTTGGTTACGTGCCTACGTCAGGTTGACGCCTGGTTGACCGCGCGGCGAAAGGCGATACGGTGTCGATCCCTTTCCGAGTTGATAAGTGTGCTGTGACCTTATTGTCCGGGTGGCATAGGCTACAGTTTGCATGCAAAAAATGTACATACAAAAAAGTGAGAGTCAAAAAGTCAATTGATTCGTCATTATTGTCTGGGTGACATAGGCTACTATTTGTATGCAAAAAATTTGCATACATAAAAGTGCGAGTCAAAAAATTGTTTCCATTCATATTTTAATGTTTTTTTTTTTCAATCATTCAACAATTCAATTTTCTATATTTCATTCAATTGGCATGTCAAATGAAAGGTCTTGACTAGCACATTTTAAAAATATGAACATTGTTAGCCGTATATGGCTCCCGTAGTTGGGTATTAGTTTTCATTGAAAAGTACTTACATCTTGTTATCTAGTTCTATGTCAATTATTATTTCGGTATTTATTGATCCTATATCAACTTGTAAAAAAAATTGTGTACTTATTTTAACATTAGCGATTTTTATGTTTTCTCGTGTATCGCGAGAATAAAGTTACGTAGAACAGGTTAATTTTGATTAAAATAATATATTATTTGTAATGTTTTAATTGAAATACTAATTTACGAAATACAGCTTTCCTCTAAAACATTTGTATATTTTTTCTTGCATATTTTCATTTTTCGAAACCCTATTTATTGTCTTTAAAATTTATCAGAAATTTTGATTCAACCAGCTTTTCTTTGCATGGTTAGTGGTTTTGTCAGGATGGTTAATTAAAAAGTAAGTCTTTACTTTTTATACTATTTAGATTTTATTTTTTAAAATAACTATCGTGTATTTAGAAAATTATTCAAGCCTTTCAGATATAGACTTTCATTTTCTTAATTGTAAGCGTAAAATGATTCTGATGCTTATATTTGATGTAAATCCTACTATCCTTCCTATCCTATCCTACTAATATTATAAATACGAAAGTGAGTTTGTATGTTTGTTTGTTACCACTTCACGCTTAAACCACTGAATCTATTTAGATGAAATTTGACATGGATACAGTTTGATACCTAGGGAAGGACATAGGATAGTTTTTATCCCAAAATTCACACGGGGAGCGAAGCCCACAGGTACATAGCTAGTTCCTAATAAACAAATATTACCAGGTCAGATATACACTACAACCAAAGGAGGCAAGGTTCTGCTGCTCAGTGGGTACCGGTACCACAGGGAGTACGGAGATGAACAGCGGAGCTACTGGCGCTGCACCAAAAGAGGGTCCCACGCTTGCAAGTGCAAGGTTCGAATCATTGACGGACGAATTCTAGTTATGGGTATCCATACACATTTGTCTTCTATGTAAGCTCTTTTGAGGTAATACAATTGACTGAAATTATGAAAGAAGCAAATATTGTACTGATTAATATTCTTTAGGTCGTTTGGTTTTTCATGGTGTAGGTATTATACCACTGTCATCTGCTTTTGAGTGCGTTATGCATCGGTACATCGACACAAAATTGGATACGCCTTTGTCTATAACGTGGTTTACAAGACCACAGGTAACTTTTTTATGTCAATCATATCATAGATAAGTTTTATTTTATTAATTTAGTAGATATGTGCGGAGCATTAAATTTGGGACCAAAATAATTAATTTTATTTTTGAAAATAATTTACGAAGATACGAAATTTGTATGCGGGTTATTTGAATAAAGCCTATGTTACAATTTCTTGTTTTAGTCCAGATATTCCGTCCTTTACTGCAACGCAACTGTATCAAAATGTGATGTGTCGTTTTTTACTACCAATTTTATCTGAGTATATGAAATAATCCCACGGCAAATCTTAAATCTCGTAACGGGTGTCTTGGCGTTCATAATGATCCCGAGATATTTTGTTTTAGAATCCATGCCACATCTAAATAAGAGAAAAACTAGTGGGCAGATCGCGCACACATCTAGCATGTCAAGAGGCTCTGATACCGATAAGGAAGGAATGCCGTTTAAAACCAAGAGCACTTTTAAAGTGCCCATCATGCCTTTAAAAAGAAAGGCAAAAAGACACAGTACAAAAAGACAGAATAAGATACTCGTAGCCCTTTTTAATGCACGGAAATCATTAGGGGGTAAACCTCCAGCTTTATCTCCTGAACAAAAGCAGCAGCTAGTAGAAAAAATTAAAGCAATGCCTGAAATATCAATCAAAGAAGTTCCGTCACTAGCTGATAAGGTAGCTGAGGAAAGTAAAATCGAACATCCTTTTTCATTGATTACGAAAACCTTTGGTATGGATTGGTTTAAAGATTTTAGATATTTTGATATTTAAAGCTATGCAGCCAAGAAATCCATTGAAAAGCAGAAATTTAAAAAAGGATGATCAAGAATTATTTTCACATCATTTCTTTGTAAAATATCACTGGTATGTTATTATTCTTATTTTCTTTGAATTCACTAATCTGGACCTTTGTGAAGCTTTTGTGGATATATAGATTCAACTCGTAGAAGTCCTTTGGAGAAGTTGATGTTATATGGAACTCCCGCCCCATTCTTAGATATAGTAAGTGTGCGATGTCCGCAATTGTCTTTGACATAAATATTCATCAATATGTAATAGTACTTAATATAAAGGTGTTGCTGAATGTCGCGTAATGGATTATATGTGTCGCTTGCGAAATAAAGATGTTAGGTATGTGTAGAAATTTCACTGTCATCTTGCTTTCTTTTTTCTCTCGTATTTATTTTTAGATATAATTTCCCTCATATTGTCTTGGTGACAAAACCAAAAGTCGTGTATAGTCATAACTAGTAAGTTTAAAGTACCTATCAAATGCTTTTCTTCGTTCTCGAGTCTGTCTATTCAAAAACGATAGTTTTGGCAGTACGATCACTGAAAACATAAATGTCTGGCATAGATAGGTAGGATTACTAGATATTCTTGCATTTAATCTTAATCCTTAAATGGACTATTAAATACCTGTGTTTACATGTTACGACACTACTGAGAACTTATTTTCAGAACCTTCTTACCATGAGACGGATAACGGAATAATTCTAAAATTAGGTGGCTACACATACTACGGAGATAGAAATAAGGCATACAGAAGAATATGGCGATGTGTCAAGGAGAACACATCTTGCCCCGTGATGATTTTAAGCATTAATCATAAGATTGTCAAGGTCGTCAACAAACATAACCATCCAAGGGATGAAAATTATTTTGCACGTGTCATGTATAAATAGTACTATTAGATAACTGTAATAATATTTAATACATCACACTTGTTTATCTTTTCTTTTAGTTGGGCAGCGTTAATAGACATAAAGTAATCTAGAATTCAATTTTAGTAGTTTTAAACTGTAGCTTAAAATACATTAAACGGTAATCTAATTTGAGTATATTTTTAGGCACGGAATCACAAACTTATGACAATGGATCCGACGATGACGTCATTGAAGTTGTACGAGATGAAGCACCTATAGAAATATTGTCTGATGGAGAAGAAATGGAAGTTAAAAACAAGTCACAACAACCAGCTAAAACTCATGAAGAATTAAATTTTTCATCCATGCCCTACATCACAGACGTACGCACTGAGGATAAGGAAGAAGAAAGCTTAAAAGATCCATTAGCCAATAATATTCAAGAGAAAACAAATTTGGCCCTTGACAATTTTGTTGATGTACCGACAGTTAATGCAATTGTTAGTTCTTCAACAGAAGATGCTGAGAGCGCTGAAAATACAAATAATGTCCGAGATAAAGAAATCGATCCTTTGAATATTCATGAAAATGTGGCACCTATTGAAATGAATATTAGTGATACAGATATGAACAAAAAACTTACATCCGAATCCAATGATACTTTAGATACAATTGTCAATCAAAAAAGTGATAATAATGTCAACGTTCCTGAACCAACTAGTAGTGAGAATATTGTTAACAAAGAGTAACAAAGGAGTAATTTATATTTTGTTGATCTATATAAAATGATTGACAAAATTTATAGAATTTTAAATACTTAATATAAGAGAAAGCATTTATTTAATTCAATACTAGCAAATATGTGTGAAAGTGCACTTTGGTTATTTTTCCAGTTGACATAAAATCATTAAAAGTATTATAATATTTAAATTGCTTGTTTTATTTGTAGGTTAAATTGAGTCACGTAAAATGTTTCTTATTTTTTATCCTGAATATTAGTTTTTTTGTTTTTTTTTTATTCTGGATAGACGATAGAGATGGCATTTTTAAAATTTATAACGATAACGGCATTTAATTTGTATTAAGGTTTAGTAAGGTTTAGTTAATAATTAGTTTTCAAAATTTATATAGTACTTTAATTACTATTAAAGAAAGCGTTAATTTGGTTATTTTTTCAGGTGATATGATATGATTTCATGAATTATAATATTGATAGTAACTCTTTATATATAGGTATGTAAGTCAATTGAGTAAATTTACATTCTGCTTGACGATGTTCGATATAATGTGTTTTTTTTTTTCTAGACGATGCAGAAGGAAGAGATTATTTAATTACTAGAACTCAGCGGGGAGCTATTATTCTAATTTATGATAGATTTTCTTTTCGACAAGACTATACTCACGGAGATAGGGTATCGTGGAGATGTGTAAGACGACACCATGGTTGCAAAGCGACTGTTGTTACAATTGGAGAAACTCTTATAGTATCTTCGAAACTACACAATCATGATGTAATGAAATCGAAATAGGGATTTGTGGATCGAAAGAGAAAGTTGTTCCGTTAGTTAATTAAAAAAATTAAATAGTGAATAAATGTTAAAGAAATATTTTTAAAAAGAACTGATTATATACGAGTGATAGCGAATATAAAGTTATTATATTTTATAATGTAATAAAATAATTAACAGCATTCGGCCGTTAACATATCAGGATCACGGACGGGACTGAATAAAACGTGTAATATCTGCTGTATGGTATGGTTATATAATAAATTTGTTATTTTTCATTAATAAATATACACAAATTCTTCAAACAATGCTTTTAATTTTGCTTCCACGAGAGATATTCCGTGGTACACTGTGGAACAAAGATGTCACATAGGGCCACTTCTTTTTTTAAATATTTCACAGTTACTAAACTGAAAAAAATAGTTTCAGGACCTAAGCGAGCTGCTTTCGTGGAGCATAACGGGAGGAATGTCCTCTTGATTGGCCCTTATAGGTTCATGAGGCACTACATCAGCAGGCGGGGACGGACACGGTGGAGATGCTGCAAAGCGTTTGCCAAATGCAGAGCAATCGCGATTACCGACGGAAACCGCATAGTCAAGCTAAACGATGCTCATAATCATGGATCCTAATTCTATTAGGTATTAACTATTAGCCGTTGCAGCGCACCGTTGCGTTGAGGTTTAAAAGAGGTGGCATTTATCCCAATTAAGCACCATTAGAGAGTTTTGAACCTGCTGCTTCTTCTAGTTTGAGACTCCTTTTGCGTATCATGAATTTTGTTAGATATTTATGATATATTCAAATGATCATTTTAATTTAATTACATTCGTTATTCTTCAGTTCATTTACAGTTTTAATAATAACCAATTCACTACCTTTAAGGTTTTTATATACTAACATTTTTAGATATTCAATCTACGACCTTTTTACACGCTTTACATATATTAGCTCCGTTTGTATGTTTGTATATGTAACGGAATCTTCGAACGCGATTTTTTTGTTAATAGTGAGTTCTTACCTCAATAAGTTCTTGTGCCTCCTTTAGCAGTCGACAAACCATGGAGCTCCGTTAGTTTTTGACGGCCTTAGCGTATTATTTTGCTCTTTAAAGCGTCGACGGGGTTCTTTCCCTAGCGCAGTCAAATACTTGAATATTTCAGGTCTACGGTTCTGGTGTGTTATTTACTTACGTTGTACGCACATGTGTGTGTTTATCGTACCTATTATACAACTTGAGGGCTGTTGAGTGTTGTTGACAATTTCTGAGTCAGGATGAGTCCAATAAAGGACTCGTGTGACTTAAATGGCATTAGTTTTTGGACTGCCTCCTCTAAACTAACCAGTTGGGATCAGTGACCGATTTATAGGGTTTCAGATTTTGAAATAACTAAAAATATTATCAGATTCTGTAGAATAAAATTGAAGGTTGTATATGTTAATAAAGTTATTTAGGACGAAATCCCTAATCATTAGTTAAATTTGGTTACCACGTGGTCATAGTCAGAATAGAATGTTAATAATTTAGTGTTATGTATTATATTTTTTCGAGTCTTTATTTTTTATGTTTGATAGAAATAAAATATGACTAATATACGTATATATGTCTTACTTGAAGTCTGTATGTCAACAGTGTTAAAAAGGCATAAATTAGAAACTATTTCTTTCTTCCAATTCAAAAAATTATACAGTTTATTATAAATATTTTTTTTTGTATAAGAGTAGGTATCTATAGTTAAGTCTATATTATGTATGTGTCGAAATTGTAGAATCAAGTGTAAATTAATTGTATAGTTACCAACATAAAAACATTTTTTCTGATGAACTTCACCTAAATTTTGGTCGTGGGGCATTGCATTTATTAATCTTATTCAAAATAAAAAAGTGATATCGTAAGTTAGTTAAATGGTGTCATTAATGTGGTAACAAATAAAAATACAAGTGTACGTAATTATTTTAAGAATGTTTTTCAATTAAACCTGTAAATTAAGACGTTCGGTAATTAACCCAAAGCACTTTTTATTATTATTGCTGACGTTTCGCCCGGGATCAAAAAATTGAATTTATGAAAATACTATACGAAAAATAACGAAATATACTGAAACTATTTTAAGTTTTAGTTTAAACTATTTTATTTTGAACAACCTTTTCCAAGGAACATGTATCGAAATACGAAAATTTTTGTCCTAACGATGAACGAAGATGACCAATCAGCTGATCCGAGTTTGTATGGAAAGCCAAACATTATTTTTAATTTTTCGACATATAGGGAAAAGGCAAGGGAGAAGAAGATGTTCCTTGGGAAAAGTTGTTGAGTATCGTGGACTGAATTCATCCTTTAAATAGTTTAAATATATTTTGTTCGACCTTATATATAACTTTCTTTACCTTAAGAACTTATGTACTGAAAAGTTTTTTATTGCAGTCTGTATACATTATTTAACAAACGATGACGTAGTAGCGTGCATGCCTATTAGTTGATTGCTAGTCAAGTTGTTAGTACAATGACGACCTTCGTTGCGTAGTGGTCACCATGCTAGTCCGTCACCCAGAGGCCCCGAGTTCGACCCCGGTCAGGGCAAGTTGGAAATGGCCTTTTTGAAATTGTTCTGGGTCTTGGATGTATCTATATATGTGTTTGCTATAAAATATAGTATCGTTGAGTTAGTATCCCATAACACAAGTCTCTCTTATTTTTTAGCTAGCTCAATCAGTGTAATTTGTCCCCATATTATATTTACCTAAATGGGAAGTTCGTCAAAATGGTTTCTTACTATAATTTTCTATTTATTTAGGTATTGTTGTTAACTGTAAAATTATAAATATAAGTACGAGGACATCGCAGGGCTTGGAACTGGCGACTCGCGGCCCGCTTTTTTGACAGTTGCATTTAAAGTTTTGATTATGTGTTTACTATTTTAGTACATTCGTGAATTTTATTTTTACAAATGAGTTTTCGTAGTCAATTATTGAAAAACGCTGATAACAATAATATAGTTAAAGAAACTGATGTAGATAATAGTGGTGGTGTCGTCAAATTTTAATCAATCAATACTAGGAGAAAAATTCTAAAGAAAATCAAAATATTGAGCGACTGAATGCTAACATTTCATATACCAATTTTGCTTGAAAGTGCCAATATTTGTACAGTTAACCCTAACAGTACTTAACCATTTAATGCCAGCAGAACCAAGTAACATCGACCACCAGCACTCTTCAGATCTTGGTATGGTTTGCGAACAAGAGGAAGATATCTCAGAGATAAATGACCCAGAAGTGTTCCATTTCATAAATATAAGAGATCATAATATTTTACCCGCTGTAAATAGTGTGACTGTTAATATTGTTACTCAAAACAAAACTCAAGGAAATGAAGAAGAAATAGTACCAACGAAAAAGAGAGCAAGAGGGGCTGCTTTAACAGAAACCCAAAGAAAAAGACATCCCTTGCTGCCGTCTTGCAATTGTAGGAGAAATTGTGTAGATAAGATACCTGAAGATTTAAGAAAAACTATTTGGGACCAGTATTGGAGTTTAGATAGACAAAGGCGGCGCGATTTTTTATCGAGGAATGTGGGAAGGAACAGAACTGCTTTAAAAACAACTCCAGAATCTTCCCGCCGTCAGCACACTTTAAAATGGAAAATGAACGACCATCAAGTGTGCAAAGTATTTTTTTTGCATACTTTAGGATACTCAAATGACGAGGCAGTACTGTCAGTATTGAATGGAAACTTTGTAGCAAAAAATTTGAATCCGTCCGTGAGTGCTGCACCAGATTTAAGAGGACGTCGTAAGCCATCAAACGCCTTTTCTGAAGATTACAATGAAAGATTAAAAAAATACATTTTGAGCTATAATCCAGTCAAATCCCATTGTAACCTGAAGCGCGCCCCCAATACGTTTTACCTTCCTGAAAATATTAATTTTTCCAAAATGTACAAAGGTTTTAAGCAAGACTGTCTTAGAAACAATTTGAAAGTTTGCAGTTTGACCCACTTCTACAATATCATCAAATTACTCAACATATCGAAAGCTGAACCCAAACGTACAAGACATCTGCACCAAGTGCAAAACTCATGAAGGTTAGCGATCTCGTTAATCATTGTTTTCTATGTACCTCCCTAAGTATAAGCACAGAATTGATATTTGATAAGTATATTACATACAGAACGGAATCTCACAAGGCGATTAGGATATTCCGTTCTGTATGTAATACTTGTATTAATTCTATGGTATAAAGTTAGGTACTATTAAAGTTTAACATATTTAAAATTATTTTTTGTCATTTTATGTTTTAATTATAACAACTTTGAAATGATTAAATACACACATACTATATAGGACAAGTCTAGCGTTGTGTAATTTCTGTAATGTCAATACACCTTATATAAATATAATGTATTGCCATAATATAGATATTTATTTACTTTAATTACATGGATCCGGCAAAAAGTTTTTAGAAATAATTTAGTATATTTTTACCACTTACTTTCTAGATGGGTAGATTTAGTACACACACACTAAATAAAAAAGCTTTTTGTGATAATTATTTCAATAATACAATATATAATAATACCTAACTAAGTATTTTATGTTTTGACTTTTTTCCCATTTTTCCCATTTCACATATTATATAGGACAAATTTAGCGTCGTCTATAATTTCTGTAACGTAATAACTGTATATAATATAGTGTATTGCCATAATATAGATATATATATTTACTATATTGCATAGTTCCGGCAAAATGATTTAGCAATAAGTTAGTATTTTGTATATCTTGCCACTTATGGCTGCATTTAAAACACGCGCAAAAAAAAATTGTGAGCTATTTATTGAATAATTCCGATTATTTTAATGTCCCAATGTTGGGCAAAGGCCTCCCCTCTATTTTTCACTTATCTTTCTACTGGCAACATTTCGCAGTTCTTTTGAAACTCAGATAGATCGTCTGTCCAGTCGTCTTGAACGGCCTCTAATTAACCCCCGACAAAAAATAGGGGTGTTATATGTTTGACGCTAATCTGTCTGTCTGTGGCATCGTGGCGCTGTTCCGCCATTTACAAGTTATTGGGGGTTCACACATGGAAGTCAGGGTTTTCTGGATGGCGCTATGTATATTAAGTCGTATCGCTAGTTCTACTCATCACTAGATGGCGTTCTTGACAGACGGAGGTTTTTAATTTGCTTAACAAATAAACTTGTTCTCTGCCAGACAGAGCAGGTATCCATTTATAGTTTTTTTGCCCAATTATCCGCACCCATTACAGTAAAAAAAACTTTATTAATGATTGTCTTAAAATTTCAACTCGCAAATATTACAATATTGGTTTTTCACAGCAAAATTGAAATTATCGAATATAGGTCTCAATAAAAGCGTACAGCGCCATCTTTTGGCAAGTCCATGAACCTTCCTTAGAACTGAGATATCAATTTTATACCATTCAAGAGATACACGTGTAATTTCATGTTTGTACCCTGGTGATCGTCACTTAATATTTATTTCCTTTCCAGTAAAAATCATCCACGGCGACGGATACCCAAAGCTGATGTTCCATGGATTTCTGCACCGGCCTCACAATGCTTACCGGAACCGACGGCTGCAGCTGTGGTACTGCACTTACCGGAAGAGTAGAGGTTGCAGGGCGTGGCTGCGGACCCTGGATGGAAAGCTGGTGGAAGCCTGCCACCAGGTCATCCATTCTTGCCACAATCGCAAGAGAGACATGTTTTAGAATGATTGATACAGTTCCATTAATAGATGATTAAGGCCGAAATCTATCAAACTTTTATTCCAGGAATAACTCCTACTCTCAGATAGTATTGTCAAAATTTCATACAAGTTTGACTGATCTGAGAGTAAGCGTTATTCTCAGAATAAATGTTTGATTCAATCCAGCCATAATAGGATAAAGACCATTCCAACATTAATTTATAAGAGATAGTCACAAATCAAAAGATTTATAAAAACCAGTAGGTAACCTTGTCAAATCTCCTTGGTTTGGAAGCAAATTTATAAGAGATACCCGCAAATCAAAAAAAAATGATAAAACCAATAACCTCGTCAAATCTCCTTGATAAGGTAGCGGCTATGAAGCATTACTGCTGAGGATGCAACCGGGAAAATACGCTCGGATGATGATGAGATGACTCACAAATTTTGATGTTACTTAGTCAATAACTACGGACATATTGTTAGATCTCGATTTATTTAAGAATCGTTATTATTATCATTTGAGCATTAGGGACATTTGATACCTCAAACAAAATGTAATAATTAAAAACACTACTGCCCACATACTACAAATATCCACAAAAGCGCATACAATTCTGTTTAGGTATTTCAAAGTTACAGCGGAATAATGAAACTCACATACCAACATGAACCCTAAAAATGTTACATTCCTTTTTAGGGCAGTCATGCATTAATCGTCTTATTCAATGCAGAGAAAAATACACGCTTATAATGTGCCAAAGCAAAACGAATGTATCTCTGGAGCTTTGTAAGGCCCTATTAAGAATAATTACTTGAGTAGTTTATTTCTCGAATTGTAGGTACCTACTTATAGATATACTTTACTTTATAATGTTCCTGTTACCATAAAGTCTAGTCAAAATTATAGATCGAAATAATTAATATAGAGTAGCAATCGTGATGTAAAAAATTAAAAATAAGTACATTAAAATACATATATGTACCTAAATAATGGTTTGTATTTGTGATTGTAGTATAAGTAATTAATAAACTGAAATAAACTTAGCAATAACTGTTATTAATATAATGTACGTAGAATTTAAAACTGCAAATAAGCTAGTCATTAAGAGTAAGGTTGACTAACTTTTGATTAAAATATTGCGTGTACCTATAACAACGTCGTTTAATTTTATAATTATTACGTTCAACAGCTTTTTAAAAGTTCTATAACGTACCATTTTTTATAAATTACGGAATTTAATAAAGGAATAGTAATATGCAATAAAGGTTTGAAATTTTGAAGTATTTTACGCGGAAGGGCTCTAGAGTTAGGCAACATGTGTTGACACACTACCACGCCATCCCATCTCAGGGAATCAACCTTAAAGGCCAGGGCGGCTGCTGAAGGCGCTGAGGCTGCCAGCGGCGCAAATATTCATCTCTCATTGGAGATTATATGTTTGTGCCGTTTGGGATAAAACACCTAACGTCTTGAAACATGTTTGGTGAAATTTTTAAGAAAATCTTACTGACATGAGCGCTGGCTGCTTTTTTGCTGAACGGATTATTGATATCTAACGAGGGAACGCAGCCAGCGTTCTTGCTACTATGCCACATGGGCAAGATGTCATTTATTTAATTTAGTACTTATTTTATGTATAGTTAAGTCTTATTTATCTTTTTTCTCAATAAATTAATTTGTTTAGTACTATGAAGTATTTTGTATAAATATAAAAAATATGTATAAATTTATCAAAATATTTATTATCATTACACAATAAGTAAGTATATATTTATTAGTCAAAAATTTGACTAAATCGTTTAGTCATATTAAAGCTATTCGACTAAAAGGCTTGTGAGAAGGCACATGCAGTTTCTCTTATACAAGGCACTTAACAATATAAGGAATGGTTTAGCTTACAATACTTAAAAGCTTAACATCTGTCAAGACAAATAACACATATTTTGAGAATTTTAAAGGTACAAAATTAATTTCGATTCACGAAAAAAATGTGAAGCTGGTTCAAACGCAAAATAACTTTCATAATTAGAAATATGTCAAAAATACAAATTGATGTACGCATTTGAGATTCTTAGAGTTGTTAAGAATCTGTAATTTAGGTAATTTAAAATAGCAAGGAGCATATTGACTATTAAACAAAAGAAGTAGTAACAAAGTGAGCAGAATCAAGTTAGTCTCTGTACAGAGTTAAAAAGTTTAAGAACTTAAAAAGATAAATACAAAATTGTACGTCAATATACTTCTTGATAATATGAAAATCCATCGCTATGAATGATTATGGTTTAGAAACGATCTGACGATAGAGTTGTCCTTCGCAGTAGTAATGTTGGCTTTGCAGCCGAATTGTATTCGTTTGCAACACGTCCACCGAGTTTTCATCTTATACTGCTCATGTTTGATGAATTTGTGATCGCCTACGTGAACAACTAGGTGACCTCGATTGGAGTAGCCGAAGCGAACTGAAAGAGAAAAAGGACGTTAAGTACAAAATACGAAACAAAAAAATAATTATATCTGATCACATAAAAAGAAAGCAAAGCTGAAAGTAGGTTAGTATCAACTCCCGTGTCTGTTATTTATGTTAATAAAAGTACCTATTAAAACATTTTATCTTGTTTTACTTACTTCACACAGGTTATTTTAATAAATCATATTTTTTACTGTAAGGGGTTAAGGACTGTCACTCGTTTCACTTACTTCACACAGGATCATAATTTTCACTGTAAGGAGGTAAGGGTCAGAAATTGTTACCAGACTTCTAACACCATGATTTGTTGCAGTTGGCTTGATCGGCACCGGCATCGACTCGTTTGCCTCGTACTGCCTCAGCAAGCAAGGCAAGATGGGCATCAACGTCGGCGGCTACCGGTTCAGGTTCAACGGCTGTGCTAGAAACGGTAAAATCCGGTGGAGGTGCTCCCGGGGACCTTGGTGCAAGGCCGCCCTTCACACGTACAGAGGGAGGATAGTTTATATACAAAGTACTCATAATTGTGGTCCTAAACCTCCAACGAATTAAATTTACAACAGGGCTAAAAGTCCTGAGGCTGTATTTTTAAAACCTGCATAGTTCAAGGAAACGCTTATTTAGGCTCAATGAATGGATTAGATACATCTCATAGTGTTTGGTTTAGCACGACCTCGTATCGGTTGTCGTTGGTACTACGTAGATGGTAAGTAAAGATATTATGCAGGCTTTGAATATAAACGCCTTATCACAAAAATGGTATTAGTAGTTGATGTTATGCCGCTCAACTATATGTGTTGTTAAACCTAAATTATACTCATAATCATATTTAGGTATTGTATCTATCTAATAAAAAGGTAAATGTACAAATTGTGAAGCGAAATAAGATTTGATATATTTAAAGATATGTATACTTATTTAGTTTTATACTTACAAAAACCACACTATATGTACAATAAATTATGAATAAATTGAATCATAGTTTTTGTAATAATAGTACAAACCAAAATAATCCGTGTCAAAATTAGAAATAAGTGTACTTTAATGTAATACAATAAATTTAATTTGGCGCCAAATAAAACCTCAATGTACCATTTTTTACAAGATGTAATAGTAATAGTTACCGTCCGTATGGCATTCATAATTATTTAATTAGCAATAAATATCATATCAATGTATTTTAAGATCAACACTTGAATGCCAGTAAATTGAAACTGCAACATTAATGTATTAAGCAAATGTTTATTTTTATGGCGCGGCCTCTTACACTTTTCTATTTCTATTTTTTTTTTTGCTTACATCTTTCCTTATGGTCAGATTCTTGTTTTCCATCCTGTTTTGTAATAAATGAATTGAAATCATAATTTATATTTCTACGAGGATCTATTCCTTACGTTAACTTAAAGTCTGTTCGCCGACAGTTGATTATTATTATAATTTTGTCGCTTAATTATCGGAAACTGTATGGCGGCCGTCGCTTGTCTTTCGCTTTTGCTGTTTGCGTGGTATGAGTTACGCAGTTGATTTCAACCGCGGCCCGTAAGGGTAGCGGTCGCGGCAGCCATATATTGCCATTCCTTTCTGGAATGCGGTTCGAATGAGTAATTGCGTATTGTTTCTGTTTTATGCAGTTGATAATTGTTCAAAATGTTAATTATTAAAAAGTTTTTTAATAATTAGCTCGCAGCAATTTGTAATGAGTAAGAAGCTCTGAATGTATCAACTCTCCGCAAACAGACTTTAGTATTTAATAAATTGATATTTGACTGGACTTTTTATTAGACTAGCGCACCGACTTAGGATCAAATACAGGGTCTGTTTACTCATAAGCAATGTTTAAATTTCACAGGTTCTAGGTCTTAGTTTATTTAATGGGATGTTTAGTCGTTAAATGTAAATTTTGTAAATATTTATTGTTTGTTCGTAAGTAGGTGCTTGCTCTGTTTAAAGATGGCAGTTACAGAGCATGAGTATGTTGATATTCAAATTAACATTGTGTAATTTATATTTTATACCTAAGTCCTACATACGTTTGATAAGTGCAGATTTTCTATACTTAATTAGTATTAAATTGATTTTTTGTTTTAAATCATATTACATTTCTGCGATCCAAAGTAAATTTTGCCTGCCTGGACTCTTATGTTACCATAGTACATCAATATTTTCCATCACAGAAATATAAATACCGTAGATTGAACCGACTATACATATAAATTATTTTATACATACAAATATTTTATTGCCAGACAGTCCCACAGAAATTTTATCAAAATCGGTTGTTTAGTTGGTTTTGTATCGAAAATAATTGGAAAAAATATGCTTTCTGTAACTGTAGTAGGAACTGAAATCGGTTTTTTGTTTTTTAAAATGTCATTAAATAATCAAAAAACAGTATTCACTTCATCTAATATTTAAGTTTTTAATTGAATACCATTTTTTGAAAAAGGAATGTCATATTTTGCAAAATATTCATCACATATTTTTAATGGCAATAGGGATATCAAATACTTTTGACCATTTTCATAGTAATGTAGAAAAAAGTAAACTTTGTAAGCTGTAATAGTCAGGTTTAATCAAAAGTGTGACAACTTTACTGTCGTACGAATCTAATTACATTTTACAAAGTTAAGTAATAATATTGTACTAAAATAAACCGATCTACCTCCAAAAATGGATTATAAACGGTTGTGTATTGGAGTTAGAAATATATCATAGACGTAACGAAATGCCAAATTGTGTGTAGGAATAGCGACTATATCTTTTGATGTGTAATTTGATGTTTATAAAAAATAAAACTAGTCATAATTGTTGTTGTTTTTGTTTTATTTTCTCTTCCAATATTCACGTCAGTAAGAAATCGTTACATATCTTTTGTTCTTCTCTAAATGAACGAAAGTAATCTTAAATTAAATAATATAATAATGAAGATAGAATTAACAAATAGGTTAAGACATAAATGAAGAAATTTACGTAAATAACAGTTAATATTATAAGGACATTTTGCAGTTTGACATGTACAATATGCGAAATAGGATTGGAACAAATTCCATAATATAGTTACAATATTAAATCAGGTTTTTTATAACCTAGTTGAGAAAAACGTATATCACTGCACAATTTATTCAAGATATGCACACGTTTAAAGTACTATTCGATATCAGTTTAAACTTTTAATTCGTGTTCCAAGGTAGAAGGAAATAAAACAAGTTTTATTGCCCTTAGTGAGGCATATTTATTTTTATTTACATTTACATCTTAAAATACAAGAATAGGGTGCTCTCTAGTACCTAACTAGTTTTATGAGAAATTAAAAAACCTCTTAGTACAATATAAAATATGTGAAGATTAAGTTTTTACATTTGTAAGTATTTTTATACTGATTTACAAAGATTTTTATACCTTTCAATTTAATCAATTGTCACCGTAACAGCTAAAAACGATATTTTTACTAAGTAATTTTTTTAAACAAAGATTTTCCAATAATAAAGTGTGATATAAAAGAGTGTCAAATAAATTACTTATACACAATGGTAAATGGAGTGGGTTGTACACATTGATTTATTAATAATCAAATAAAGTAGATACCAACAATTTCTGTAGCTACACAAAAATTAAGGATTTTTTAAATAGAAAGGTATTTTCTACACACTTTTGCAACTTTAAAAGTATCAAGTAGTATTTAAAAATAAAGTTTATTTCTTGTTCAATATTTACAATTAAAATTATCTATGTACTGCGAAGTAACGTGCAGAATAAACTACATTATAAGAAACTTTATATTCACTATGTTACATGAAAATTAATACAATGGTGCATTTCCTAAACCCAGAAAGCGTGTTCTTAAGGCATGTTAAAATAAAATCTAATCATAATAACATATTAGCAAAGTAAGTTATACAAACTAAAGATACCTAACTGAATTTTTAATGAAAGGATAAAAAGTATGCCCCTAGCGCCAAAAATTATACTTACTAAAAATTAAGTGTCTACTTAATTTCTAGTAAGTATATTTTTGTAGTAATTATACAACTTCGGCGCTAAGAGCATTGGTATAGCCGATCGTGTATACGCAATTTCGGCGGTTAATCCAATAAAATTTACGCCACCAGGTAGCAAGATTTCCGAGAAATTAATTTACTTCGTACCTAACTGAATTTTAATGAAAGGATAAAAAGTATACCCCTAGCGTCACCCATTTAATTTCTAGTAAGTATAATTTTGTAGGAATTATACAACTTCAGTGCTAGGGGCATTGGTATCGCCGGTCGTGTATATGCAACTGCGGCGGTTAATACATTAAAATTTTCGACACCACGTAGCGAGATTTCCAACGAATTAATTTATTTTTAATGAGAGGAACAAACGTTCGTGTATGTCCTAGTTTAATAGATGATAAATACATCAAGGCAGTCAAATATATTACTTCATGATATTACACAAGGTTTTCACCTATTCATCTCTCTGAAAAAGCTATTTCAAGTGAGTAAAACGCATTTATAGCAAGTAACAGTGGCGGATTTACACATTTGCCGCCAGTAGGTAATCATATTTTGCCACCCCTATATATAACCTAACCTAACACACACCCAGTATCGGCTCTAGACTTTATTGAATACCACATCCAAAAATGGCAAGTATCATTTCGCCTCCCTTATTATAGTATATGAACCCAGAGGGAAGCCTTGATTTTGCCACCCCCTTATATGTATACCTTTAACAGAATAGTAGCTAGGCTAGGGTGCTTGGAAAGGTAAGGGTGGAAAATATTCAATTTTCCCACCCCCTAAATTCTGCCGCCCTAAGCTCCATTATTGGTAAATCTGCCACTGGCACGTAATTTCATTTAATATATATCATGTAATATTTTCAACGTTTTACTCACTTAAACAATCACTGTTTGTATGTGTTACTTCTAGCGCAAACGGCTGGACCAATTTTAATAAAATTTGAGAAAAGATAACACCCTTTAAGGGTCCCCCGACCCTAGACCAAAATACAACTTTCCATACAAACGTAGTCTACGTTTTATTTCAAAACGTCATGTCCGATTTTGGCAAAATTTTGTAATTTCAAAGATATTGCAATTATCTAGGTTTATAACTAGTTTCCGACGTAAAAATATGAACTTGAAATAGAATATAGTGCTTTATATCATTTTTGACCATTAGTATGGGAAACTTCTAAATCGTTATATTTTCTTTCCAGTTCATAATTTTACCATAGGAAACCAGTTATAACCCTAGATAATTGCAATTTCTTTACAATTACCAATTTTTACCGGAATCTGACATGTGGTTTTAAAATTAAACATAGACTACGTTTGTATGGAGAAGTCTAGGGTCGGGGGACTCTTAAACCCTTAAACCATTAACACATAGGCTACTTTTTCTGGGGGTAACATCTCGGGGCGCAGCTAGTCGAATCATAAAATGGGACATACCTTAACTATTTACAAAGAGCTGGTGATGATCTGGTCGCCGGAGATGACGCCGTGCTCGATCCGCAGGTGGTTGAGGATCATGTTGATGTTCTTGTCCAGGTCGTCCATGCGCAGGCACTGGAACTGGCATATCTTGCACGTGTACAGATCCTCGTCGTTCACCTCGAATACCTTCCAGATCCAAGAGTGGTCCATGTCTATACAACGAGAAATAAATAAATTATAAATAAATAAAAATCTTTATTTGCCAACACAAACATAAGTAGGTACTTATATGTCTAAAAACATAATTACATATTGTGGGCACTCACAAGCCAGTCCCATGGGAGACCTCTCCTCGAACTAGATGTTAATCTGTATGTCGATGGGTTGGTCACCAATAGGAAAGCTGACAGTGAATTGAAATATTAGGAAGGTGTTGTACTAATGTATGTGCTATTCGGCTACTAAACATACATTGCTTGTGTTACTTCTTGCCCAACTAGAAGGTTCTGTTTTTGGGCAGAAGCTTATTTATTATTATTAGGGTAAATATACTAGCGGTGACGACAGAGTAAGAATTAGATGTAGGACACCCACCCACAAGGTGGTCTGACGACCTGACCAAGGTCATTGGAAGGCGCTGGATGCAAGCCGTAGATCGGTCATTTTGGAAATCTTTGGGAGAGGTCTGTGTCCAGCAGTGGACGTTATGCTAAAATGATGATGATGATGATGATGATGATGATGAGGACAGAGTCAAAAAAGTATTATTCCAATTAGTCCGTCTTTTGGATTATCCAAAAATAATGGACCCTTATTTTTCGGTTTACCAAAAAAGTAAAAATTCACTAAAATGCGGATTCTAAAATCCGTAGTAGGGGCTTGCGACGTCACCGCTAAGTAAAAATCATAGGTAGCCGTGACGTTTAAAAAAAAGTATCTCATTCTCATCTCTCATTCTCATATCTCATCTCATCTCGAAGAAGCCAAGTGAGCACACAGAAATGTGGCTTTCCAAAATCTTATTAGGTATGTACACAATCATGTCTTTATCCTTTGCGGGGTAGACAGGGACTAGGCAAATGAGACCCAAATGGGCGTGTAGGTACAAAAAGGAACTGATATAATGATGAACTGCAACTTGCAACTCGTCACTATTTATCACCGATTTCCAAAAAGGAGGAGGTTATCAATTCCTCGAAGACGCCTGGATCGAATTAGAAAATTCTGTGGTTTAGAGGTGGTTTATTATTTATGAAAATGTATGATTAGATCAGTTTTAATTACCTATCTACCCTGATTTTTTGATCACTGATATAATGCGCTTGGCGTAAGCAAAGTACTAGTGCCGCACATTCGAAACAAAAATTATGAACATGAAATAATACACACTCAATTCACTTGTGTGTAACAAGCAGCGCCATCTAGTAAGCTGAAACCGCACGATATCTAACCTCATTTTATATTTTTTGGCAAACAGCGCCATCTAGTAACTCACAAAGAAACTATAAAGTTCCGCGGCAAACCAGTGTAGGCCACTTACACACACGAAAAACAAACAGCTTGTAATCTCCCTAAATGCTAAATCGAAGCTATTGAAGGGCCTGTAAGTAGGCAAAACTGGAGTTGCGGGGTCTCACAGAGATGGCAGCACACACGACTATCATCTCATTGATGTTTATAAGCTTTGTTTAGCTCGTATTCCTAAGTCGCCTTCTACGACATCCACGGGACTTGGAGTGGTCCTATTCTACTCTGAAACGGAAACCACACGGCACGCTGAAGTGTTCATACTGACCTCCAGTCTTGTTGTGCCTCATCTTGAGATGGCGGTTCATGTTGCCGGTGGCGTTGCCCCCGTGGCAGATGGTGCGGTCGCAGAGCTTGCACTGAGCCAGCGTGTTCGACAGCCGGGTGAAGTACATCCACACCCAGCTGCGTTGCTTCTGTGTCGTCTCTGAGGAGTTTCGCAACAGAATTAGGATTCGGCTACATTATCAGATATATTATGGAAACAAAACGGCACTTTTCTATCATCATCATATCAGCCACAGGAAGTCCACTGCTGATGGACGTAGGCCTTCCTAAAAAATTGTTGGTTAATACGTCACCAGTACACTTGTACAGGCTAATAAAAAAAATTACAAAGGAACAAGACTCACCAGTTATAACGCCATCTGGTGTGATGTACGCCTCACTGATACTGCTCTTGTCCAACAAGCCGTGTTCCTTGATCAGGCTCGATTCTAATTCAAGATTCATTTCTGCATCCTCTTTTCTGCCATGCTCCATTTCCACCTGCAATATAAGTGAAAACATTGCACTATCCATATTGACTGTTCCAATCTTATTTAAAGTAAAAAAAAAAAATTAATGTAGGATACATTTATCTTTTATTGGGTCTTTTTTAGGGTTCCGTACCCAAAGGGGAAAAACGGGACCCTATTACTAAGACTTCGCTATCTGTCCGTCTGTCCGTCTGTCTGTCACCAGGCTGTATCTCAAGAACTGCGATAGCTAGAAAGTTGAAATTTTCACAAAAGATGTATTTCTGTTGCCACTATAACAACAAATGCTAAAAACAAAACAAAATAAATATTTAATGGGGGGCTCCCATACAACAAACTTGATTTTTACAGATAATGGTACGGAACCCTTCATGCGCGAGTCCGACTCGCACTTGGCCGGTTTTTTAAATATTATTTTAGTGCAACAGCAAAAGCTAAAACTACAAGCGCTTCGGAACGACCGCTGCTAGGAAGATTACGCCGAAAGAAACCCAGTTCAGAATCATGTGAATATAAGAGAATTCTTAGGCAAAGGGGCAATAGGTAGCACAGGTATGGCACTTCGTAGAAGCGGAGCATCATTTATGGCTACCACTACTACAAACGAAACTACACGTCAATTACCCGTGCACACGTCTGTGTGTGTGTTCGCCCCTCAAGTCTCTTGACAAGGCGAGTACGGGGGAGAGGTGCGGGGACGGAGAACGGGGACGCATATTGCGCGGGACACCTATTTTAAGTCTCCCAATGCCATTGTTATCTTAACATATCCCTGGTTGCATAGCTGTGCTTTTACAGAGCCCAAACATCAAGATGTTAAGAAAATTAAAACAATTTTTTACAAAAACAATTTTGTAATGACCGGCTTCCGCTGGATATGTTCATGACAAGCGACATTATTTTGTAAAGTTTTATTTTGTTAAAACAGTACCGAATAATTGATTTTGGACCCAGGAAAGAACCCAATTTTACATCTCAGTACTGAATAAGTTACTTTTGATCAGGAATGCACCCAATTTTATCTTAAAACGATGTCAATCAAAAACAACAAGCCGTGGTTTCCGGCAGAGTAGAATAGGGCTACTCCAAGTCCTCCCGTGGATGTCATAGAAGGCGACGTAGGAAATACTAGCTAAACAAAGCTATAAACATCAATGAGACCTCTCCAACCCATCTGGCCAGCGTGGAGAGTGTAGGCCAAGTCCTCTGGCTGCTCTGATAGTACAGAGAGGGTTGTGCTCCTTTAGTGAAGACAAAAAGGCCTGATGATGATGATGATAAATAAAAAGCAAGTCATACCCGGAATGTCCTAGGGTGCTTGGTGCGCATATGCCGGTTCAGGTTGTTGGTGTTGCAGCCTTTGATGGACAGAATAGCGTGGCAGAATGTACAGCGGTACATGAAGCTGCTAACTTTCTCGAAGTACTTCCATACCCAGCTGCGTTTTCTGTTCTCCACTGGAAAGAATTAAAAAAAATAATTTCAATTAACTTTTACCACCTATATCTATGTATATGTAGCAATTGGATTGTATAATTCGCTGTTTGACAAAAACTCGTAAAACGGGTCCAAAGTTTGTATGGAGGAACTACTGATTATTTGAAACTTTGCAAGAGGCAAGAGTACTTCTGAAAATCCTGTTAGTCCATTTTCGACTTCAACACGGACGAAGTCGCGGGTTAAATCTAGTTCAAAACAGCTTCTTTTATATGTGTGTGGGGACTGAAGGTAGAAATATCAACTGATTTCTATCCTTATTTAAGAGGGGGACATGAATTTTCCGGGTTCCAGTGCTGTCACCATTTAAAATAAATTATTTGAAAGAAAACGGAGATATCATTTAAAATTTTTGGCTCATTACATTACGCTCTAGACAACCCTTCAAACTAGTTTATAAACTACTGTGTACGGTTTAAAATGAGAATTGAAGCTTTTCTTTGCACATTTGCCAAAAGTGGTAATTTTTCACATAACATAAAATTTGACACCAATGTTGGCCACATACACACACGAAAAACAAAAACAAACAAACCAGAATCATGTCAATTACTTCATTACAAAGTACTCAGGGACGTGCTGTCCATAGAGACGCAAAGACATTGGCTACCCGGAGCTTCCCTAATATATCCGCATTTTTTATATTATAATAAATTATAAATAGAAATATATTTTCAAATAAACGCGCGCTTCCCCGTCCGTTTCCCATCGCGCCATATGCAGGCCACCGCCACGTACTACCTTACTTAGGTTATACGTATATACGCTCATGTACTCTAGGGGCTACCTAAAAGACAATTGTTCATCGTGTCTCGATTTGCACACATTCACAACGCATGGATAAGGATTTGCGTCTGTAGTATGATCGTCAACGTACTTCACCCACGCACACAAACATGAAGTATTCGCGCACACAACTAATATTTTAGACTTTGGCTGATGAATGCCATTTTTGAAACGCATTAGTAACAATTAAAGCAAATTTTTGTATGGAAAAAAGCATTAGGTTAGTGAAACGCTGATTTCAAAAATGGTCCTTATCTTTAAGCTAGTTCTATCTCAATAATCAACGTTTTTTATCTCTTTTCACTTTTGACCAATAAGGAATGATATCGATTTTAGGCCTATTCATTTGTTCAGAGATGCGTACCGAGATGAAATCTAGAATGTTATTGGTTCTCGCTTGTGTTATGCTACCAATTTAAATACACGGAAGATGTTCGAGGATAAAACGGAACACGAAGATTTTTGTGTTAGTCGTATATATTTGATATTTTTTCTTGTCCAATGATAATTATTTGCATTGTCGCATTACAAATCTCTGAACTCTGAACTTAGTTTTGTTTGCGATAACAGATGAAATTAGGAGAAGTTTCTTATTTTTCTTTTCTATTATTACCTCTTTAAAACAGTTTGCAATGGAAAGGTTTCCATGTGAAAGTGGTGCGCCAGGTGTTTTTTTGCTAAAACTGAGAAGTTACGCGTTTAACCATTTAACTTTTGAGGAAAAAAGTGCAATAATCATAAATGGCCGATGCCAGCCTATTTTGGATTAAGTTCAAACAAGCGGTAAGCTAAAAGGAACATTTATTAATATTAAACATTATGACGCGTATAAGTGGCTCTCAGGATGTAAACACACTAATAGGGTCAGTTTAGTCAGAGAGCTTTATTTTAGTCCCACTGCTGGGCAATGGCCCCACAATTAGTCTACCCTGCAATAATCGGTGATGCACGTCCCTGAAGTACTTATATGTAAGTAAAATGAATTATCATCAATAAGTTGTACTAGAGCTATATGACGACCTCGTGGCGTGGTCACCATGCTAGTCCGCCACCTAGAGGGTCCGGGTTCGATCCCTTGTCAGGGCGAGTTGGAAAATGGCCTTTTCAAATTGTTCTGGGTCTCAAATGTTTATGTATACATACATATATGTATTAGTTATAAAATATAGGTAGTATCGTCGAGTTAGTATCCCAGTACCTGGGTGACCCAGCTTTGCTCGGTTACATCTCAAACAATAACTACCTTTTTTCACTTGTCTAAAAACAATACAAAATAAAAAATTATACATAAATTTGAACATAAAAAAAAAACAAAAGTAAGTCACCGAGTGGGATTCAAACCCGTAACACTCTTTCTAGCGGTCCGCATCATAAACAGCTGAGCCAAAATGGATGGCGGCCAGAGCGACGAATTTAGCGATCATATTCTGCGTGGAAAGAAAAACGCATGAAAACTCGAAAACACGCGTTTTCCCAAACATAAGACTAATCTAGATCGATTGTTTACCCCCGAAATCCCCCATATACCAATTTTCAGCGAAATCGTTAGAGCCGTTTTCGAGATCACAGAAATTTATAAATATATAAATAAATATACAAGAATTGCTCGTTTAAAGGTATAAGATAAAACAAGTCTCAAACTTACTTAGGGGCTAGCTCAATCTGTGTAATTTTAATTTCATCATCATCATCATCATTTCAGCCGCATAACGTCCACTGCTGGACATAGCCCTCTCCCAAAGATTTCCAATCAATACAGTGTAATTTGTCCCTATATATTTATTTAATACTTACAGCAAATAGTTTTTATATGCTTCTTCTTCTTCGCCACCACAACTTGATTGCTGACATCAGTGACAATGTCTGTTTCGCTACCAATGGTGAGTGGCTTCGGCATCTCCTCCTCTGTTGTGGCTTCACAAACTTCCCCGATGATCACATCACGTGTCTGAGAATCTGCTTCGTTGTCATTCTTCACTACATTGAAATGGAGAAACTCGATGCGAAAGCCGACAGAGTTGTCCGGATTATCCTTGTGAAGATCGAAGACTTCTTTGTGGTTCAGTTTGATGTGCTCGAGCAGTTCTAGAGACTTCTCGTTTGCGGTGATCACGAGTTCGCAGATGTTACAACGGTATTCGGTTTCTGAGTTCTTCAGGAAATAAATTAGCACCCATTCTGGTAGTTCTGAGGAGTTAAGAGGGTTTTAGAGATAATGTTGTAATATATCCTAAATCTAACTGCTATACTATATACTCACTCTACAATACGAAACAAAGTTTACTTATAAGTTTTACAATAACTATCTAATAACTTACTTTTTGTAATCCCAAGGAAAAATAAAAAACAAAATAATTTATTTTTAATAATTTTATTGTAAAATGTTTATAAAAAAAACAAGAAATATTGCAAATATTAATAAATAATACTTCCAGCACTTAATTCAATAGCAATATTTTTAAGCCTGAGCGCAGTAAAAGAAACTTTCTTCTGAAAAAGGCTCTAAAAATCTTGAATTAAATTCTAGAAATCAAATAGTGAATATCAAATTCCCTGTGATTGTATGATTGAAAAATTAAAGTAAAATCTAATTAAAAACAGCCTTTTAGTAAGAAATCGTACTTTATTAACATTCATAATACTGATACAGTGAGATATACGGTGACAAATATATATAATGCCAAGACGGCTTTGACATCAAACATGGACCATTTCCTATTGGCAAGGAAGTCTAGTCGGTAAACATTGGCTTTTTGTGGTTGTGGAAGTCTCTTACTACTTCCACGCCGCTGGCTTGCATGTTTATTGTTGATATACAACCTGTTTTCTGGCGGAAAGAGCAACACCACTGCTCAGACCCGCACTGCAGTCGACTCTTAAAAACATATGTGTATCCTTTGAACAGAATCTGATGACCCTTCTTTGTAGGCACGCACTGAACCACGTCGTCCCCTGGAACAGCAGAATACAGCACTTCACTGACACAAACAAACAAATAAAGTAGAAAAATATACAATCTCAAAGTCACTTGTCGCTATCCCAAACAATTTATGCGACCGTGGCTAAAGCGATTATTTAGCTTGGAGTTGAATGGGATATTTATCGCAGTACATAGGCTACAAAATATTATTTCTAATAAGCTTTTTATAATTTTTGTTCAAGAACAAACGTGGGAAAATAAATAAATGCTAATAATGACGCAACGCGCAACGTCAACTGTCAAAAACCAACGATTGACATTTTTGTTTTTTTTATTCAAAGTAAGTTTTAAGCGTCGAAGGATATAGAGATTATAGAATCAAAAATTTTTGTTTCTCTTTACGATGTTTTAAAAATAACATTCTAAATATGTATGTAGTACCTCTAAAGAAAACGATGCAAAAGTAGTACTTACTTCAGTCGGTAAGGCCAGCCAAGTGATGGTATCGCCTCATCGCCAAACTTGTCTACTTACTATCTTTACTGTATCTATGAATTCACATTATTAGACGAGTAATAATAATTATTCGTTAGTTGCAATAATAAAGGTAGTTAATTAGTAGTAATATTTAGCAGGTCTATTATTAGTATACTACAATCAAATAGCGCCATCTGTGATTTACCATTAAAACTCGAGGGCGCTATCTTCGTAATTTGGCAACCTATAGATGGCGCTAGGAGTACAAAAAAAGAAGAAAGCTTGTAAGGATGTAGGTATGTTCCCCTCTTTCACGCCGAAACAGCTGAATTAAATTTGGCAAGTAGATAGCTCGTTACCTGGATTTACTCGTGTGATACTTTTTAACCCAGGTAAATGTGTGGTTTGCGTGTGATTATTAAAATCTTTACCAGCGGGCATCGCCGCGGGCACCAGCTAGTTGTTTATGCCTATAAATAGATTTCATACACCTCTTTTTTTTCAATTCATGTGACTCTTAATCCATTTCTTCATGGCACTGAGATATTGCAGAGAGGTTTTCAGTAGAATAGTTTTACCATAGAATGCACTGATAGGCATGATTACCTCAAGGAGTACACAAGTCATCACACTGCATACACAGCTTACTTTTACTATTGCTGAGTTGTTCGTGAAGTCACAGAATAAATACTAGTAGTTACTTAGTTAAGCCCAGAATTTAAATCAAAAGACACGCTGTTTTTATTAATACTAGTGCAACATAGTTTTTCTTGATGACCAAAAGATGGCGCTAGCAGTACCAATAACGTTACTAGATCTCTCTTCGTCGACGCAACCATCTCAGTCTTGTGCTGCTCTCATTCAGTTACGACCCGGAGTTAAGAGGATTTGAGGCATGGAGCTACATCACCGCTTCTTTCACCAGTCTTAGGCCATCATTCTGTTAATACCTAGTTAGTATCCCATAACACAAGTCTCGAACTTACTTTGGGCACATAATTTATAATAGTATTACAGCTTTGGGGCTACCTAAATCAGTAAAATTTGTCCCTATATATTTTTCGGTTTTATTGACTTTAAAAATAATATTAGCCATACAATGTTTTTATGGCTAATGTTATTTTTAAACTAATTTATTAGTCATTTTGGAAATCTTTAGGTGAGGCCTATGTCTAGCAGTGGACGTTGTGCGGCTGAAATGATGATGATACAATTATTGGAGGAACAAGGAACTTTTGGCTTCGCCCTGGCCCTGGCAAGCGTGTTTTAGTTGGTCGGATAATGAAGATGCTTTAAAATCGCTTCAGAGAAGTGAAGATGCAGAGAGCTCAGTAGCAGTGACGAAAATGAACATAATGCGAAAGTAAACGTTTCAAGACAAGAGGCCCAGGTTGCTTTTTGGAGTTGCTACGAGGAATTAATAAAAATACTAGGCACTAATACTCGGCATCAATACTCGGCAGTTAAACCGAGTTACTTGGCCAAGTACGAGTACTGAAAAAGGTGCCGAGTATGCAGAGTACCGAGTAATAACCGAGTACTCGGCCCATCCACCACAATCACATCCACAATGTGGAAGGGACGTACCAGTTATAAATATCCCTATAGCATAATAAAATTAAAGTACAGTCAAAAAACAAGAAAAAGAAATTGACGTTCCCATACAAATTGCCCGGGCGGCTGCATACTTTAGTATGGAAATGCCAAATTTTTATTTGGTCGTTTACTGTTATTTTAATTCCATTATTATAGCCCGTGGTTCAATTTATTACGGGTACGTCCCCTTCTACGTTGTAACTGTACTTAATCTATGTGATTTGTCCCTATATATTTATTTAGAGTTATAACGTGGCTAGTGGCTAATATTTTTTTCATTTATACAGAATTAATCTGAATTTACAAGACTTAGATTGCGTCGATACGTTTTGTACATACCCCCTATTGGTATCTTTGGAATAAATAGATTTTGTCTTATCGTGGACTTTGAACATTAAATCGCTTATCACTCGTACTTGGAGAGAAATGACGTACAATATGTACATTATACATATGAAGATAAGCGCTACGTATTAATATTTAGGTTAGTACTAATTTTAACTAAAAAACTTTACCTAAGCCTAAGCTTCGCGGGTAGAGAAGCAACTGGGTCATTCTTCGTCTTATTATAAAAACAGTATTAACTTAGTAACTAGGTTTAAACCTTTATCCACCCAATTTAAGTTGACATTGACAGATGAGTTAGTTTCACTTTACTAGATGTCAACTTGATTAGGGCGGATAATGGTTTAAATCTAGTAACAAAGTTAGTCCTGTTTTATAATAAGACGGTCTAAGTTTAGTCTATTCTTACAAACCAGCATAAAAAGTAACTTTCTAGGTTTTACTGCATGCCCCATTAGCGGAGCGTTTGAAGTAGGTAGTGCTCTACTCTCAATGTCACGGTTGAGATTTTTTTTAATTATTGATACCTTAACTGGTGTAACTACACTTAATGTTTAAAACAAAGTGCTCAAGACATAGCTCAAGTATATAATATGTTATTAGGGTTTATAAAAACTTATTCCTTTTGAATTATAAACTAATATTTCCTATACTATTGTATAAAACAAAACATATAGGTACCTAAATACAGCATTTTATAAAAAATGGTTTTTTTTTTTTAATTTAATACCAACGTAACTAAATCTCCTACCTTCGTCTAATGTCCTCCTAATTACTATATATTTTTAATAGATATAGCATTTCATAACTGCTGTAATTTTTTTTGTATCATACTTAAATTTTAGAACCACGTTGCTCTAAACGGTGTATTAATAAGCTCGAGCTCTTACGTAAAACGTAAGGCTATGAGTGGTTTCTGTAAAGATGTACACTCTCACTCTTCTCAACTCACTTTCGCATTTATAATATTATTAGTAGGATAGGATAGGATAGGATAGGATTTTAAAGTTGCAAGTGTAAAGTCCTCTCGCTGCTTTGGCGCACTATGGCTCTGGTAGTACAGAGAGTGTCTGTCGTGCTTCTGGAGTGGAGTCAAGAAGACCTGATGATGATGATGATGATGATGATGATGATGATGATGATGATGATGATGATGATGATGATGATGATGAATAATGTAAACACGTTCGGGAACTTGTTTACCTATGTACATCTTTAAATGTGATAATTATTTTTTATTGCCTGGTAACATTGCACGTGCAAAATATTTAAATTGAAAATTAATATTAAGTACCTATAAATATGAAGTATTTGGGAACGTGTACGGCAAATAATAATAAAAAAACATTAAATAGGTACCTACTTATATTTTTAATAATATATATTTTTTTAAATAGGTATTTCTATCTACTATATTAATTTAAAAGATGATCTTTTTGCTTGTTGGTGGAGTATACATTATCTTCCATTTGTCTCTAAAACATAATTGAAGGAAAAAGAGGACCAGGAAGACCCAGATATAGCTACATTAAGCAAATAAAGGAGAACGTCGTGTCGTACAGCGAAGTAAATAATATTAGAGTCCGGTCAACCTAGATTTTCGAAGATACATTAACTTACAACAAGCTAAAAAAAATTATTTATAATGTAACTATAAATAAAAAAATTAAGTTCCCTATCATTCCCGTGTATGAAAAAGGTTAAAGGTATACCTATACGTACGAAAAACAAAAGATTGTTTTTTGTACCTATACATATAAGCGACGGTTTCATACAAAACGTATAGAATAGACACGTCGCGTCGCAGAATACACAGAAACAAGGAATATAGTACTCTCTTACGAGAGCACAGAAAGGACGGGGCGCCCGTAGAGACATGTGTCTGCGCCCCGTCCGCGTTTTACGTCTTTTGTATGTGTCCAAGGCTTTAGGCCGCTACATACGGACCGTCTCTTTGCAGACACGACTGTTGTTGGTTTTCGTGTGTGTATGCGACCAACAGTTGTGTCAGATTCTTCAAGCTGCCTACTTTCTGTGGTCAAAGTAAGTCGTGCACGATAAAGTTCAAGATCTTTATAGGTATAGATTGATAATGCGCATGATCCCTAAAGTTACTATCATCACACAATGTCCTTTTAGATTTTTCTGTTCTTTCGTTTCGTAAGTTTTGCTACAGCAGGATTTCGGTCCAAAAAGCCCTCAAGCCACGCTACGCCAGCTATGCCTTTCGCTTCGTTAAACGTACCGGTAGAAATGTTATGTTTTTTACAATAATCAAAAGCAAGCTTACAAATCTTACGTCCTGTCAAAGGACCAGACAATTTTAAGATAGAATCGACCAAACGTTCTTCTTGTTCTTTCGTCAGAATAGTCTTTCTACCAATTTTTTTCATTATAGCCAATCCACTTTTGGCGTATTCGTATATGGTAGTGCGTGGTATATTATAGACCTCAGCAGCTTTACAAGGGGGCATTCCCTTCTGAACGGCATTCATAGCGGACTTTAAGTCGTCTTCAGTCCACATTCGACGAGGAACTGTACTTGTATTAACGAGTTTCTTATGTTTAGAACGAGAACGTTGGACTGTAAAGACTATGAAGTTATCTGTAAGAATAGACATATCTTTTTTAAATTTTTCTATCATTGTTTATAATTATAACATCCCGATCGAGTTACGAGTATATAGAGGTATGTTAGTTGCTCACTATCATGGACTGAATTCACCCTTAAAATAGTTTCAGTATATTATGTTAGACCTTATGTATAATACAAATTAAAAACCTACAATACCATTGACTGACTCACTGTTCACATACACATCCGTATAATAAACAAAAACTGCAAAATAAAATAAAATGCCTTTATTATTTTTAAAACCTGTAACAATAACTTAAGCAAAATATTTGTAAAGTAGACGTACATATTTTAAAAGTAGACTTCTAATAAAATTCATACCTACGTAGATGATTTGATCTGAACCATTACATGTTCAGTAATTGGTAACGGTGAGCTTGAAAGTGGAAAAAAAGAATTAAGTAGAAATGATGGGTTTCTGGCTGCATCGCTGTTCAGAAGATCAAAACAATACAAATAATTCCAAACCCTAGACCTTATTTATTTTATTAAAACTGTATTGATCGCAATTAAAATTGTTTACAATTGGCGGACTTAACGCTGACTGACTGGGAGAGAACGCTCTTATCTCTCCCAGTCAACCATAGGGATAGATAAATTGTTGCGGCGCAAAAAATGTAAAAGACCTTGATGCAACTTGACTTGCCTTATCCTGGTTTCAACTTACACGTAGTGGTTTTTTATTAACATAGATATGCGTATGATACTTTTTTGTGATAGATTTTATTATCACACGATATTCTCAAGTTCTCTTTTTCTTTGATTCGTAAGTTTTGCTACAGCGGGATTTCTGTCCAAAAAGCCCTCAAGCCACCCTTCGCGGGCTATGCCTCTTACTTCGTTAAATTTACTGGTAGAAATTTTATTTCTTTTACAATAATCAAAAGCCAGCTTACAAATCATACGTCTCGTCAGAGGACCAGACAATTTTAAAATATAATTAACCAAACCTACTTCTTCTTCTTTTGTGAGGATAGATTTTGCACCTAGTTTTTTCTTATTCGGCAATCCACTCTTGACGTAGTCAATTAGGGTAGTACGTGGTATATTATAGACTTTAGCAGCTTTAAGTTGAGTCCATCCGTTCTGAACGGCATTCAACGCAGACTTTAAATTGTCTTCAGTCCACTTTCCACGAGGAACTGTCCTCGTATAGTTTTTCTTATGTTTGTGTGTTAAGTGTGATAAGACTATGAAGTTATCTGTAAAAATAGATATACCCTAACATTATTGCTTACAACATCACAGTAAAGTTATCCATATACCTCTAATATATATAGACCTACAATACTACTGACTCACTCACTAATTACACACATTAGACAACTGTATAAAATACGTACATCTACAAAATAAAAAAAATGATTTTAATAGTTTTAAAAACCTTTAACAATAAATTGATCAACATATTTGTGATATTTTAAAAATACTGTGTTGCTTCCAATAAAAATTTGTATCTACGTTGGTGACTCGATCATGTAATGGTTCTGTTCTGTTCACGGTTTCTAATTCGTGACATGAACCTCTAAGTTATTCTTTTTTACATTTTATCATCACACGATATCCTCCTCATGTCCTCTTTTTTTCCGTTTTGTAAGTTTCGCTACAGAAGGATTTCTATCCAAAAAGCCCTCAAGCCACGCTACGCCTGCTATACCTTTCGCTTCATTAAACTTACTGGTAGAAATGTTATGTTTTTTACAATAATCAAAAGCAAGCTTACAAATCTTACGTCCTGTCAAAGGGCCAGACAATTTTAAGATAGAATCGACCAAACGTTCTTCTTGTTCTTTCGTCAGAATAGTCTTTGGGCCCATTTTTTTAATTTTCTGCTATCCACTTTTGTAGTACTTGTTGAGAGTAGACCGAGATATATTATAGGTCTTTGTAGTCTTATTTAGAGTCATTCCATTCTTGATAGCATTCATAGCAGACTTTAAGTCCTCTTTGGTCCAAACTCGACGAAATGTACCAGTATTATATTTTTTCTTATGTTCAGCAAGTTAGAGTGTAAGTATAAAGTCATCTATAAATTAAAAAACAAATCAAACAAACAAAAATACTCTAAACAATTCTTCAACCATAGCATATTAATAATAATTTAATCATTTTTTGGTTCAGTAAAATCCCTTTTAGATAAACAAAAATAATTATATATTTATAAAGGAACTAATAATTAAAGAAAAATGTAAGTGTGGCATGTCAACCATTGCCAAAATTGAAAGTATAAAATAAACAAAAAAAATTTACTACTTTGTTTTAAAAACCCATAACAATAAATTGAAAAATAGTCAAGTATTTGTGGAAATGCAATGAACTTTACTTCTTAGTTGAACGTAACATCATACGACGATCTCTTCAAATTCTATTTCTTTTTTACGTCTGTTTTTTAGCCGTCTTGCTATATCAGGATTTCTGTGTAAAAACCCTTCCAACCAAGCGGCACCAGCTAACCTCGTTCTTTCATTAAACATTCTAACAGATATACTATGAGTTATACAAAATTCAAAAGCATGTTTGCAAATGTCACGTCCTGTTAATGGATCTGGCAATTCAGAAATTGAAGCTACGAAATCTTTTTCTTGTGCTCTTGAAAGAACATATTTTGCTCCAGGTTTCCTTCTTGGTAATCCACTTTTCTTGTAATTGTGTAAAGTCGAACTGGGAATGTTGTATATGATCTCTGCCTTTTTTGTACTCATGCCATTCTTAACGGCATGCATTGCAGCGGCCATGTCTGCTTCTGACCAAGCATTGTACTTTCTGCGCTTGTTTTTCGATTGGCGAGTATGTTTCTTCTTTTTAGATTTTACAGCAAACACGATTAAATCTTCTACATCT
Organism: Acrobasis consociella; assembly: GCA_963555685.1. NCBI lineage: Eukaryota > Metazoa > Arthropoda > Insecta > Lepidoptera > Pyralidae > Acrobasis > Acrobasis consociella. The sequence continues at coordinate 3,584,726 of OY743116.1, forward strand.
GAAACATTTTGAACGTTTTTGAATAGTAAGTACGTAAATTACTTTTCTAACTTGCCTATCTCCTTCTTATTCGTACACTCTTGACAGAGTGGTCGTGTGGTCGTGTGATAATGAATTGGGTTGTTCGTCCATGGGTGCTGTTCTTGCGACCCCACACATCTCTGTCTGCGGCTTTTTTGGAGCATGGCGTTGCTGGGCACTGTGTTACAGCTTTGAAAAGATCCAACCACCCCGTTGAATATCGACCACGTGAGCGCTTACCTTCAAGTTCGACCCTGAATCACCAAATGTTCCATAGTTTTCTTTGCGGATGACATGGCCGAAGAATTGAAGGACTCGTAACTGCAGAATCGACGACAGCCTCTTCTTAATTCGTAATTCCGTCAATATGAAGATGTTAATGCGGTGGGCTCTTAGCTATACTGACAATGGAGAAAATGCTGCAGTACAGTTTGTTACCGTTTCTTCTGTACTTGCGCTTTGGAAGCGGCAGTAAACTTAGCTATAAGTAATTGATCTGACGTCAACATTTACCTTATAAGAAATCGAAAGGAAAAAAAAGTGACAATTATCAAGTGATACAAATATGCAAAGATAAATAAATGAATTTGACTTGACTTGACTTGACATATAAATGTACTCCTGGCACTAAATAAATACATTTAAATACCCACTAACTTTCAATTTCTGCAAATGCATTAATGCAATGAGCTTGAATCGACTAACAAAAACAGTCGTCTACTGAAAATACATCTTTATTGAATAAATATATTAAAATAACATAATTATATATATAAAGGAGGCACTTTAAAGGCTGGACGGGACCTCTTTTCTTTATTAGATATACTTAGTTAATTTGTCTATTTTGGTTGTGAAAGCATAGCACAGCCGCGCGTACTTTAGTATAGGCTCAGCCAAAAGATTGTCTTCAACTAGGGCTTAACTTTTCTTGCCCTTTTGTTTTTCAAGAATCAAACTGTATACATGACTAAAAACATTTTGTGTAATATCTATACCTCTCTCTTTCAGTCTATTTACAGTTTCATTAAAAATACGACTGGATATAATATCATCATCAAAGTTTCCTGTCTTCGTTTTATGTTTACTTTGACTTGGTTTATTTTCTGGTGTCGCATTAGTTACTTTTGTTGTCAACTTGGACTCATTCTTTGGACATGATACAGGTTTTCTTGTCGTCAAGCATTTTGAACAAAAAGTATGGTTTACAACGCTAACAATTTCATTTTCACAGTTAGTGAATACTTTGCCAGGACATATAAGATCGGTACATGTCCAAACTATAGAACCATTCTTAAATGCTTTTCTTTTGTGCTCGTATCCATCATATAAAAGAAGTTGTTCGCCCGATGGTGATGTTACAAATGAAATGCCATGAGGTTTTTCTTCGCCGCCCTGGTTCGTGGTGTTTGTTGGTTTGTGCCAGAAAACTGAAACTGAAAAATAAAAAACTTATAAAATAGGTATTTAACATAACCTAATATAAGTGCAGGGCTACTGTTATTTTACGTTAATTGCATAGTTAAAAAAAAAGTAATTACTATCAATAATAAAGTTCTTAGTAGTCCTACTGTATATCAACAATGTCAATATGCACTATGATGAAACCACAGGCACACAATTTTTTATATTGTTGCCATAGGTAATATTAATCGTTTTTACCACAATAAACAAATAGGTGTAAGCATATCAATTTACTAAGTAGGTATATCTTCAAAATCTCTTATTGCATTTGATAGAACAATAATGTTAGTAAGACCTACATAATCGATTTTTTGCAGTGTGGTAAATAGTAGTTCGCCCCAACCTCATATCTCAGTAACCACTTGAAAGATTTCGAATTTGAAAGCGAAGCGTAGGACACCCACCCACAAGGTGGTCTGACGACCTAACCAAGGTCGCTGTAAGGCGCTGGATGCAAGCCGCTCTAGATCGGTCATTTTGGAAATCTTTGGGAGAGGCCTATGTCCAGCAGTGGTCGTTATGCGGCTGAAATGATGATGATAATGACATGAAAGATTTGGCCCACGTTCGAACTTAAAAATTCTATTGGTCATCGCTACCTACCCGATTACCAAATTTCATGAAGCTCCAGTCAAAAATACTCAGGTTATCATCGAACAAACAATAGGCCTGTGTCGTAAATTTCAAAAATGGCTTATTTCGTTAGTTTAGTACCTGTATTACCCCAAAAAAATAATATTTCATGATAAAAATTATATTTAAAACACATATTTTAAGTTAGAAAAAAATATTTTAAATCTGACGTAAAAACACAACAATGTGTCATGGCGTCGTGAATGACGTCACATAGTTGCAAACAATCGTGTTCACTTACGGCGAAAGTTTGTTGTGTTTAAATAAAAATGGAAACTTCGTATTTTAAAAACTGTATAGTGCCCCAGTGTATAAATACAAGTCTAAAAACTCCGACTAAATTATTCATACGTGTTCCGGTCGAGAAAAAAATGCGAAGAAAGTGGTTAAAACTGGCAAGGAGGAATGATGCTCTTTGTTTATCAACAACATCGAGAATGTATTTTTGTGAAGATCATTTCGATGTAAGTATTATTGAAAAAAGAAGTGACTACATATTCAACTCGTGAATCTTAAGAAAAACCAAAGTTTTTTTTGTTTAAAAATAACAATGCAACATTTGTTTTGAGGTTAGAATGTCTCATATTTTCCCTGGTGAAAATGAATTTTTCTCTGAAAAATTTCTGGAATTCGCTGAAAATTTTCCGCATTTCTCCGGAAACCATTGATATATTCTGACATCGTCTGAAAAAGTCTGTAAGTCTCTGAAATTTTTATGTTCCAAAAATTTAATGATAATAAGCAGTATTTTAGTATTGTTTATACTTACATAGAAGTTTTAACATTACGATATTCCGATGAACAAAAGTCAGTGTTCGACGCGAAAAATCGCCCTATCATAACAGCGTCAATTTTCGGTAAATTATTGCTGTTCGCTTTGATAAATGCAGGTTCCATGGCAGTTTATGCTGGGTCCCCTATTTGTTTTCGAAATTTGTTGATTCGATTTTCATTGTATCGAACACTGTGTGCCGATGTTTCAGTGGTGCGATGTTTTACTCTATCGATGCTTTATTGGCGCGATGTAACGTTCATGCGAAAAATTTTGTTCCGTGTAATTTATTCGTTCGATAGCTTCGTAGGCCGTAACGGATGTGTCTGTCATTTTAAACTTGTTCATTTATTCTTACATATGTTAATAAGTGTCTTGGAAGTTCATAATAAAAAAAAACTATACCTTTGTTTTTACAACTGTATTTTAATACATCTGACTTTATTTTTGTTTCCTATTCCTAGAGTAAATTCAGTCCATGGCACTGAACAACTTTTCCAACTAAAGTATTTTTTGACTTCCCATAGAAAGTTTGATATATTTTTTTCATGTTTCGATATATATTATTTAGGGCAAAGTCGTTCAGTATCGTGGATTGAATCTACATTTTAGTAGTTTCATTATCGTTTTTCTTACAGCGGTAATGCAAAAAATATATAAAAATTACCTGATTTTGTTTTTGTTAAAATCAAAAGACAGTTTTATGTAGATGTATTAAAATACAGTTGTAAAAACAAAGGTATATATTTTTTTATTATGAACTTCCAAGACTTTTATTAACATATGTAAGAATAAATGAACAAGTTTAAAATGACAGACACATCCGTTTCGGCCTACGAAGCTATCGAACGACGAACGAATAAATTACCGAAGCAATGAGCTATCGCTGTAAGGTGTATCGGAACAAAAATTTTCGCATGAACGTTACATCGCGCCAATAAAGCATCGATAGAGTAAAACATCGCACCACTAAAACATCGGCACACAGTGTTCGATACTATGAAAATCGAATCAACAAATTTCGAAAACAAATAGGGGACCCGTTTATGCTAGTATTATCCGATATGGGTGGAAATAACACTCTCAACTTGTCGAAAAATGACAATAATAGAAAAAAAACGAAGTAACTTGTGCTGTTGTATGAAAATCATAACCAAACGTCAACAACAACAATGGCGCATAGCACCATGTGACGTAATACGTTCTGATTGGCGTTCACGGCGGAGGCGGTCAGGGAGGTATTTTTTTTATTTTAATTTGCAAAAATAACAATAATCTTATTTTTTTATGAGGAATTATTTCGGTTTTCCTTGTTTAAATATTACAATTTACGCCTAGAAACATTCATCCATTGGTTTCATTGTTAGTTGACACAAGCCTATTGTAAGTAGACTCGGAGAATTCGCTCGCTCGTTCGAAAATGTATACAACGTGGAAGGGACATACCCCTAATAAATCGACCCACGGGTTATACTAGAGCACTATAGTATAATGGAATTAAAATAACAGAACGTTTTGGCATTTCCATACTAAAGTGTGCATAGCGTTGCCAGGTGTCCGGATAAAGCCGGACACAGTCAGGCTTTTTGGTTGCGTGTCCGGCCAAATTAGAGCGTGTCCGGCCTGTCCGGGTTTTGTTAGGCTTTTTACATTTCATGAACGACCAAGCGTCGAGCGCGGCCAAGCGCAGGCGACGAGAGTCGAATGTCGCGCGCGGTCGGTCGCTCATGCAGGCCGGGGGCGCCCCGCCGCCGCCTGTCGCCCGCCCTGCGCTCTGTCGTTATTGTTCATTCCTCGATTGATAGCGCACGTGCCGTAAGTAAGGCAAGATTTATGATAATAATCAAAAAAGCTTGGTTTTACATACATTTTTTTTGTTGTACCTAATGCTAAGACAAAATCCTCAATAATGTAGTGTGTCCGGCTTTTCTACCCAAATGTCCGGCCAAACTGGCTGGTCTGTCCGGCTTTTAGGTTTGGCGACCTGGCAACCCTAAGTGTGCAGCTGCCCGGGCTATTCGTCTGGGAATGCCGATTTTATTTTTAGTTTTTGGATGTTATTTTAATTTCATTGTACTATAGTGATCTAATGTAGCCCGTTGTTTGATTTTTTACGGGTATATTCCTTCCACGTTGTATATAGGTACAAACCCGGCCCAATAACCAAGTAAAAAGGTACCTACGTATATGATTTTAGACTTCCGTGGTCATTAATTTGACATCTGGTCCAAACTAAATCCCATAATGAGTTAATAATTGCTGAATACCTATCTACAAGCTAATAATAATGAATGTTCTGAGATAATAAGATAATAAATTTATCAACTTTACTTGAAAAATTATAATACAATGAATATACCTAAAAGAGCAAAGTACAAGGTGACAAGTTTATAGCGTAGTTTTACGTTAGCGATACGTATATTTCTTATCTATATTCGTACGCAGATTGTGATATTGTTTGTTTACGTAATATTCCTGTGGTTAGTTTAAAACCGGAGTGGGCAAAGTTCTTCATACTTACAGGGCTGAGTTTAGTTTGTATGCTATGCTTATTACCTGGATTGTAATGTCACAAAGGATAAGTACTTTCTATCCCGAAAAAATCTAAGTTTCCGTGAGATTGGCTTGCAATGCACCTAAATGAAATAAAATTAAAGAGTTTAGATTAGATTAGATTTAGAAATTCAGTAACATGAATCGTATGTCCAGAGTAATAAGAATGAAATTGGCTTGCAATGCACTTCTAGGTATCTAAACGAAAAGGTGCCGAGACGCGAGCTAAATTAAACCATATCGCTAACTACATTGAGTAGATATTTCTTGAATTCCTTCGCTGAGTAAGACTTCTGCACGTGTGTACTAGTGCTTATTCCGTGGTAACGACTAGAAATGACGTCATGAAGTCGAACTTTGCTCGGCTACAAATGCTACAACTAAATAAATGTTAATAATATTCTGCGCAAGGAAATAATAGGATTGTTTGTGAAGTTCAATCTTTATTCAGTAAGTGTGATTTCCGCAGTTTGATATTTGTGGTAGCTAGGTACCAGTCGCGGGGCGTCCTTAGAAGCCGATTCCCATCGAGTTCCCTTAGGGGTTTCTAATATTTACGAATTTATTACTAACAGCAATTATTATAACCTGCCATGTATCGACGCGTCACGTACGAAAATGTCCTTTTACTATTTTCAGAAGCCGCAAACTAGCAGCATGACTGGATTACACACACACACACATGTTCAAAATACGAAAGTTTTCGCTAGTTAATCAAATACACTAGAATCATAAATTTTGGATAAACTCGCTCAGAGACATTTTAATCACACTAAATTAATAAAAATAATAATATGCCGAACATTGGACGGCTTATTGAACTTTATATAATTTAATTAGGTAGGTATTTTAAATTTTTTCATAGTTTTATACCTGTACTAGCCCAGTTTATTACCCAACGCCACTGCCTAGTTATAGGAACTTAGGAATTCTCTATGATTAGTTTTAATTTTAACCCTTTCACTGCGAGACTATATCAAGGGGTTACTCCAAAGGCGGTACACTATTCGGACGTTACTGCTATCCGCGTTTCAGTTTCAAGCAACCTCGAGCACTAACGTATAATGATAAAGTCTAATGTGGTTTGACATGGAAATAGGACGTCATTTTCGTACGATTAACGTTTTATTTTATAAAGTAGCTCCTAGTTGTCGTGCCCTCAACGCGAGGCATAGTAAATCTCAAATAAATACCTTCAACCAAATAGGGATGTGGATCCTTATATTATGTGCAATACGAGCAGTGGTTTTTCTCGGAAAGATCTGACGCTCGCGAAATCGGCATGACTCACGACAGTGTTTTCGGATAAATCTGACGTTCGCGGTGAAGGGTTAAAATCTTCTTTACAGCTTTGTACACTGACCACAGCTGGACTAAAGATCTTTCTTAATGAAGGAAGGATAACTTGAATTTGCCCATAATTACTATGCTAGGCAGGCAGATTGGTGCACGCAGTATATACCTAGTATAAATAAATAAATATATAGGGACAAATTACACAGATTGAGCAAGCCCTAAAGTAAGTTCGAGACTTGTGTTATAGGATACTAACTCAACGATACTATATTTTATAACAAATACATATATAGATAAACATCCAAGACCCAGGACAAATTCAAAAAGGCCATTTTCCAACTTGCCCTGACCGGGGATCGAACCCGGGACCTCTGGATGGTGGACTATCATGGTGACCACTACGCCACGGAGGTACGTATGAATTATTTTATTTTGCGTGAGGAAAGTAAGCGTAGGACACCCACCCACAAGGTGGTCTGTCGACCTGACCAAGGTCGCTGGAAAGCGCTGGATGCAGGCCGCTTTCGATCAGTCATTTTGAAAAACCATGGGAGAGGCCATGTCCAGCAGTGAACATTATGCGGCTGAAATGATGATGTTGACGTGAGTAAACTGTTTACAATATTCATAGAAATAGGAAGGAATCTTCATAGGTATATTATTTTTATTTGTTAAAATAAAATCCGTCTAAGTTTGAACCAATAACCACCCAAATCAATTTGACATTGACAGATGAGTTAGTTTCACTCATTTCACTTTACTAAATGTCAACTTGATTTGGGCGGATAATGGTTTAAAAATTGAATATGTTCATCTTCCCCATTCGTTTTGACTGTGCCTTAGCCGTTGTACGAGAAGTTGCCTTGAGGAAGTTGCTCTTTAGCTATGTAAGTTTTATTAATTCTGTGCTTAGGCGATGTTGCCTGCCTTTTAGCGAACGAAGGATTCTTGGCACAAAGGTTGGACGCTGCTGCCTGCAGCAATAATAATTATCCATACTTAGGTCTGTATCTATAGTAATCTCTTTCGACATCTGCGTGAGAGGAAGAAAGGTGACAAATCGTATTCTACGCTGAGGAAGTGTACTATTTCCTTGCCTTTTGCGTTTCCCTTGTTTTTCCATAGTAGGTGTAAGAACATAATAGGTAGGTACCTACCTACCTACTCTTTGCTACGCTGCCTGAACGTACAATCAGTGGGCCAACGACATACCTAGGCCGACCCTCGACATATAACTTGCATTTTTTCTCTCAATCTCAAAATGATATTAAAATGAAAATTTATTATCATAAAGACTTATGGATTTTTTTCTGAACAAACATTTTCATGTTAATATTATTTTGACTTTAAGAGAAAATTAAGACATAGGTAGAGGTCTGGCCCAGGTATCTCGTTTGCCCACTGTACATATGGTATGGAACCTTCTTCTCATGAGGTCCCACTTAGATTCCACTTGCACCCTGAATATAGATTGAGTTGTTTTGTAGATAATTCGATTGAATATATAGGTTCAATCTCTTTTGTAATTTTGTTACATTCAAATAAAATACCGGTCTCTTGATAATTTTAATTACATTTGCCAAACATATTCTTGTGAAAACTGACGAAGCAATTTCTTTGTCTCGTGAGACACAGCCTTATTCCGCAGGAGGAACAACAGAACATTGTTTTGAACTTATGGCAGGTACGACATCTGCCCTGCTTCTCCGTCATTATTGGTAAATGTGTCGATTGGTTAGTCCTCTCCACCAACGTAGGGAATGGAGGTTCAATGTCTACTTCAAATTCTCTATTCTCAGACTTTTCCATTTGTCTATTGAACGTTATCAGAGCTGCTTCGCGGAATACTGCAAAAAGAGGTAAGTAAAATCATCTGAATCCTTCCTACTATCCTATCCTACTTCCTACTAATATTATAAATGCGAAAGTGAGTTTGTATATTTGTTTGTTTGTTAGGTATCTCTTCAAGCTTCAACTACTGAACTGATTTGGATGAAATTTGGTACGAATATTTATCCCGAAATACCCACGGGGAGCGAAGCCCGCGGGCACAGCTAGTTACATATAAAAGGGATGTGGACTGGGTCAAAAATATACTATTATATTTAGTTCGTCAACTAGATTATCCAAAAAAAAAACATATTTTTTAAGATACAGAGCTTCGAAGTTTCGGAGTGGAGGTGTTTACGTCACCGTTAAATGCGCTGTACTGTCGTCATTATTGGCTTAAGAGAGAAAAGAAAAAATACGTATACCATACTCTTGAACACTATGCTGGTCTGGGAGAAAAGAAAACACTTAGAATGTACCAGCTGCCTCTCTTCCTACGCAGATCGTAAAATCCGATCGAGGGAATGGGCGAAAATGCGAATCATGTTTACAGGCGATGCGGCTAATAACCCATTACTGCATTGATTGCTTTTCCATCTTCTCGCCCACCATAACGCTAAAAGTGGCTTTTGGGTCTTGCGGCCCTGGGCTCTGCATAGTGCCGCAAGCCCATTGCTTTGTATGCCCCATTAGGGACAAAGACGTGATAGTATGAATATCATGGGCTACAAAAAAATGTTTGTCCACATCCCTATAAGAGAGCCTGCTTGGGTCGGCTGAATGGCCGACTACCTGTTGGTCGCCCCAGGTACAGGAACGCTTACAAGATTGCAAGAAATGGCGCCATCTAGTGTCGGAGGCCAAGATCCACATTGGGTCGATGCGCCAAGTAAGGAGATACAATACCTAGACGATTTTTTTACAGATAATGATACAGAAACCACCGTGCAGGAGTCTGACTCGCACTTTGCCAGTTATTTAAAGAATGTACGGTGTCATATTTTTCAAGCTGTTTAATAAAATGGCATGTTATCGAGCTTGCTGTCATGAATCACCTATTAGGTACCTGCCCTACCTAAAACAGCGTTACCTGCCTGCGCTTAGAAGCTTAACATGAGACAAACCATTAAAGATAAGTGGTGCGATTTTTCAAACGCGTAGTCACTAAACAAACGATTTTATGTATGGAAAAACCATTGGAAAATCAAACCGTACACAGCGGTTAACCGCGCGCTCCACTGAGCCATCAAACTTCTGTTTAAAAATAACCGGCCAAGTGCGAATCGGATTCGCGCACTAAGGGTTCCGTTCCATTATCTATAAAAAAATCGCGTTTGTTGTACTTCATTTTTTATAACATTTGTTGTTTTAGCGGCAACAGAATAATTTGTGAATTTCAGCTGTCTACCTATCGCAGTTCTCGAGATACGGCTTGGTGACAGACAGACAGCAAAGTCTACGGAACCCTAAAAATGTATAAAATGGGCTTTGCCCTTATGACGTCATAGTTAAAAGGTGGAATAACACAAATATTTATCTACTTTCTTATTTGTAATCGATTCTTCGATTTACATTTTATCAGTTAACTTTATCAATGCTTTTATCAAAGATAAACCAAATGGTTGTTGTAACATTTCAGATTTTTTATTATGCATTGTGACGTCAGTTGATACTTTGCGTCATAGGTAGGCATGGTAGGTAGGTAGGTATTACAGCCTACTCCTAACAGAACGTTTAATTTTAACTTCTGTTTCAAAGACCAGTAGGTGCTGTTATCAGTCGATGACTGTGAACAACTCTTTGTCATGGAACAGCAGTAAAAAGATAGATAATAATAGATTAATAACAAGACAAATTACACAACAGTAGTTAATCTAAGTATTTTCTTTAATCATTTAGCTAATCGTACAATACAAAACATTGATTTCTTTTTCGGATGGTACGGTACGGATTTTGCGGATTTAGCTAAACAAAAAACAAACTTAAAATAAAATCGTCAAGAACATTTTTAGGGGCTGGAATTTTTGGAGAGATTTTTAGGGGCTGGAATTTTAGATGATTTTCAGGGGCTGGAATTTTAGATGAATATTAGCCACTCTAGATCGGTCATTTTGGAAATCTTTGGGAGAGGCCTATGTCCAGCAGTGGACGTTGTGCGGCTGAAACGATTAGGGGCTGGAATTTTTGAGGATTTTTTAGAGGCTTAAATTTTTGTAATTATATACTGAATTTAATCTTTGGAAAGAATCCATGCATCTAGTAAGACCACGCACGAGTGAATGAGACACAAAACAATTCAAACCATTTATTCGATCTTGCTGATCAATCGGCCGTCTCGACTGCTATATTGATTCCTCGTAATGACACTTATGAAATGACTCATTTAGTGTCCCATCAATTGGAACCCAAAACAAAAAAGGCTTGACCCTGACGTGTTGATAGTAATGCACTACCTCAATGCTTCGCTTATGAGGCGTGCGAAATAAGCAAGGCATCTGTTTTTCTTTCATAACGTAATTAGTACGTGTCAGGGCGACCAAGCTTTGCTCGATGAAAAACACGGAAAAAACAGCTAGATAGATTTTTCTGCCCCGAAACCCTGTTAAATACTGAGCTTCATCAAAATCGCTGTAGCTGTTTCCGAAATCCTTATTAAAAAATTTAAGGATCAATTTTCATATAATAAGATAGGCTTACTTTGTAGGTCTGGTAAGTTCAGTCAGTAATGCTACACATTTATCGACATGTTACCTTTTGGCTGTATCAGTTTATTGTAGTTTTTTTTTAAACCTTAGAAATACTTAAACATCACCGATTGTACCTACATATGCCATTGGTCCTGACATGTATGGAGCCCAGAGACAGAAGCTGTTTACCTTTTTTTTTAACGAAGTTCCTCTTTGGACCGACGGACTACGGACTTAGCGGATGGGGTTAGACGAAAAAAAGCGTAAGATTTTTCTGTCACGGACTTATTAAAAGGCTGGAATTATTTTGCATGGGCTTCATTTTGGTAACTTCGTTCGAATTGATAATACCAATACATTCAGTTTTTGAAAGAATTTTATATGGAAGTTCTTAATAAAATACAAAGAATTGAAGCACGCGTTCATTATATTTCGTATTTGGTTTACATAACTTTAAGGCACAGTATTCTAACAATATCTAATGGAACTTTTATAATCACCTAATTATACAGTTATAATAAATATTTTATCACCGTTACTTTTAAAGAGTCAAGGATATTTGTGTATAAGATGGAACCGCACACAAAAACGGTTTAGAAAAATAAATTATCATATTTTTTTGCATATAGGTACTTATATTTAGAAACTTAAGTTTGGATTGGATAGAAAGCGTATAAATAATTTGAAAAGATTGCTACTTGGTAGTAAGCTTTTCATTTTAACAACTAGATATGTGTCTATACAGAGATATCTAGGTACTTAAACAAAGGAAATATAAACTTTACTAAAATGACGTGTCTAGTACTGATAAGATTTAGAAGTCATTACTAGACGAATAATAAGTTTTATAAAGGGCTTAACACACTAGCGTTGCGCTTTACGACGAATTGCTTGAAAGAGCTTGACAAAAAGTAGCAATACGACACATAAATTTACTTAAAGCTCTTTAGAGCTCTAGGAGCAGAAATACGTATGTAACTAAAGTATACAAGGAGCAATGCAACGCAATGATTTAAGACATTTCTTGGTATAAAGTAGTAAATAATTAAATGCGAAAAATAGCAATAAGTATACATATACGTTTAAAATCTCCCGTGGTATTATATTTTTAAACCTTTTAATTTTTAAACACAAAATAAATAAATACTTAGGTCTGTTATATAAACAAAAAATAATTTTCTAACAAAACATTGACTGTCATTTATGATTTTCAACAAATTATATTTAGAAACTTGTATAAATTGAAATGCATTTGTTCATAGTTTACACGCAATAAAGGTTAATAAAGATTTCGCATATTCTTGAAAGAGCTTGACAAAAAGTAGCAATACGACACATAAATTTACTTAAAGCTCTTTAGAGCTCTAGGAGCAGAAATACGTATGTAACTAAAGTATACAAGGAGCAATGCAACGCAATGATTTAAGACATTTCTTGGTATAAAGTAGTAAATAATTAAATGCGAAAAATAGCAATAAGTATACATATACGTTTAAAATCTCCCGTGGTATTATATTTTTAAACCTTTTAATTTTTAAACACAAAATAAATAAATACTTAGGTCTGTTATATAAACAAAAAATAATTTTCTAACAAAACATTGACTGTCATTTATGATTTTCAACAAATTATATTTAGAAACTTGTATAAATTGAAATGCATTTGTTCATAGTTTACACGCAATAAAGGTTAATAAAGATTTCGCATATTCTTTTACAATTAACATTTTTGAAACTAAGTCATAAAGTCAACAGGAATGGATTGGACAACAAATAATAAAAAATATAACTTTACTCTCATTTCAAAACATAGGTTATGTTATTATTACAAAATGCTACACCTCCAAGTCGGTACTAGAAGAATATTAAATTTATATTTACAGGCTAAATGTTAACTTGAAAATAAATGAATGTTGTAAATACATACAATATGTATCTTATGCGTGGCGAAAATGTTTCATTACACATATTTTTAGGTACCTAAGTTGTAAGATTTTACAATCATAATCTTTTTAGTTAAATTTAATAAAAGTTGAAAACATTCATAACAATGTGGTAATAGAAGAGCTGAAATCAATAGTTCACTTTTATAGTCAAATTGGCTATTGCCTTGGCTGTGTAGTAAAATAATATAAAGTAAAATATCAGAAATCCAACATTGTCATAAAATAAAATTAACATGTGTAACAGCGTCAACAAATATAAAAGGTTACATAGCATTAGTAACAAAGATATTTAAATTTTTTTCTTTGAAAAAGTGAAATTTTAAGATAATTAACATTATATACCTTTTGTATTATTTACATGTTTGGCTTAAATCTATTAAGACTAAAAATATACACAGTCCGAGAACCGCTCAACTTACCAAGCAAGCATTAAAATCTCAAATAAAGTAGGAGGCAGTTAATTCTGTTCACAACAAATTTAAGGGCAGTGAAACACAAAGAGTTTTCAATACTTTTAATAGTTAGATTGTCACATTACGGTGTAGTCTTCTCGGGTATCGGTGGAAGACTATACGATTTCCCATCCGGAGTCATCCAGCAGGTCGGTGGATCGTGATTGTGTCTGCCGATGCTTTCTGTAACTTTCCCAGCGTTGTTTATTCTTAATTTCGCCGGACAACATCTGCTGAAGAAGTACCAACAGTACCATAGTTGACTACCGTATGCTTTTTTGTACATGAATCTAAATGTGTGGTTTTGGTAAATAAACAGCTTCGAATTCCCTCTTGTGTTAATAAAGATACCTGAAATAAATAATTTGCTTAGAATAGTCATAAGTGTCATATAATATGCATACTTATTACATAGGTACAAAAGACTAAGAGTATGAGGAAGGAAAATAAAACAAACACTGAATCATACAATTTATTAGCATATAACTTTGTTATGGTTTTATCAGCATAGTCCTGAAACAGAGATCAAAGGTCATGGCTATGTTCTGTTTATGCTTGCTATAAAGTTTACAGAGTAAAGTTTTATTAAATAGAACAAATGAAACACTAACTAAAATGTATATACATATATGTGTACCTACTAAATAGTAACTGCATCAATCAAGCATACCCAGTTTAATTTCTAGCTGAAATTGAATATATTGACTTTTATTGTCTTAATAATCATAAGCTTAAGATTAATTTAAGAACCTAGCCCAGTCAAAAGCAATCCACTACAACAAAATAATTAAGTAATCGACATAAGCTTCTACTTAATTAGAAAATCTAAATTGATCCTTCGTAAGTAATATTATAGGGAAAACTGTGTCTAGGACAGCATTGTACAAATGTCTTCTATTAATTCTATGTACTTTTTTCAATTTCCTAAGCACTTATGTAGGTACTTATTAAGTACAAAACTAAAAGAATATATTAATTGATCACAATAACAATGTAAAAATGAGCTATTATCATCGCAAGTGAGCTTATTCAAAATATAACCTTGATTTAGTATGTATTTCTTGAGTTAACCAAATCAAAACATCACATAATATCACTATCATATTTTTATACAAACTGACAAAAATTATATGCGCAACACAGTTTAATGTATTAATATACACGCTCAATTATGTAACTAGCACAATACACAACAGGTTTGCAATTTTCTTGATACAGAAAACACGAATATTTTTTCCAAGTGTTAGTCGCAACTTTGGTACAAAGTTTACTACGAAAACTTTTTATAATGCAGCGCCAACTATACTAGTGCACAAGATCCTAGTTGTACTCATGTTCAAACAAATATTTTCATTATTATACAAAACTTCCGAAATACACAATTATTTTGAGATAAAAAGTCTGCATTCGCCTTTTACGAACAACACTCTTGTTATAATTCATCAATCAATGTGACAGTGACATTGACGTTAGTTTTTTCTGTCATGTGTTCAACTTCATGTTCTTGGTTTTGTAATACCAGTAGGTACTTATCTGTATAGAAAGCGTGAAATGGAACGTAGCTGCACACGGGGCGGCCTCAAACCAATTGGATGCGTTCACTGGATGCATTGCTATTGGTAGGAATGAATGAGAGAGCACGATTTACGCAAACATGAATGTAGACCTAAAATAGCGTGCGTGCGTACTGCGTAGTATGCGTGCGTACCTACGTAGATAGATATCTATCTGTTTTGTAGTGAGTAAGATGCTGTGAGTGATGTTACTGTGGTGATGTGTAGTGTAGTTCAATGCCCTATCTGCCTAATTACCTACTATGTTGTGCTTGTAAATATTTTTATTGTATTAAAAGAGAAAATATACTTAATTATTGTGATTTTAGTAGTGATAATTTATCGATAAACTCAGAAGCTTGGCAAATAATCACAAAAAAGTTACTTACAAATTGAGGTTCTATTTTCAAAAACTATGAAATTGCAATTACGGCAGCAAGTGGTATTTTTTTATTGAAAAGCTTGATATGAGCTACGAGGGGGGGTCAAAAAGTTCGCGGAATGGAGGGGATAGCGGGGGGTGGGGGACCTGCCGCAGGTAGTAACTAATGAGCAACTCTTTGTGAGTATATATGCCAAGTTTGAACCTGATTGTGTCAATAACCTTTGACCTGTCGTCGATCAAACAAGTGAATCCGGAAGAAAAACTTGAACATGGAAAAAATCGAGTTTCGTGCCGTCATAAAGTTCCTCACTAAGCAAGGAAAACCACCTCAGAAAATTTTGGAAGAAATGTTATCAGTATACGGGGACTCTTGCCCTGGGAAAACCATGGTGTACAAGTGGAATAGCCTTTTCAAGCAAGGCAGAGAGTCTCTTGAAGACGACCCTCGCTCAGGACGGCCGATTGAGGCCACCACCTCAAACATCGTTGAAAAAGTGGAGAATCTTATACTGGAGGATACTCGTTTGAAGAAGAAACAACTTGCAGAAATGGTTGGAGTATCACCTACAACCATTTTAAATATTCTACACGACAATCTTGGGATGTCAAAAGTCAGCGCAAGATGGGTGCCAAGAATGCTCACACCACCACAGAAACAGCTGCGCGTCGAGTATTCAAAGGAGTTTTTAGACCTCTGTAGCGCCGACAAGGAAGGAATTTTTGCAAGACTTGTTACTGCAGATGAAACTTGGGTTCATCATTATGAGCCTGAGTCGAAGCAAGAGTCTATGCAGTGGCATAAAAAGGGTCAGCCCCCCCCTAAGAAATACAGGGTGTCACAATCGGCTGGAAAAATCATGGCAACTGTTTTTTGGGATACAGAGGGTATTTTATTAATAGATTATAAAGATAAGGGTGTTTCTATAACGGGAGAATACTACGCTAATCTACTAAGACAATTAAAAGAAGCAATCAAGGAGAAAAGGCGGGGAAAGTTGACAAAGGGTGTGCTGCTTTTGCATGACAACGCACCGGTACACAAGAGCCGCGTTGCGATGGCTGCCCTTCATCACTGTGGCTTCGAAATGTTAAACCATCCTCCCTATAGTCCAGACTTAGCCCCCTGTGATTATTTTTTATTTCCCAAATTAAAAAAAGAGCTTCGGGGGAAGAAATTTTCCGATGATGAAGAAGTCAAGTCGGCGATTTCGGCCTATTTTGAGGACAAAGACAAATCATTTTTTTTCGACGGTATTAATAAGTTAATAGAGAGATCTGAAAAATGTATTCGACTTAAGGGGGAATATATTGAAAAAGAAAAATAGTACAGTATTTTATTTCACCCCCCTTCCCCTCCGTTCCGCGAACTTTTTGACCCCCCCTCGTATGTATGATAAGTATCAGTTAGATAAGTGTATCTGTTTCGTAGAATTCGTAGAAACCAAACATGCATAAGTGACCCCATGTGTTCTAATTTGGTGTGTTATTAGTTTTTATAGACCTAAATACTATCTTTAACTTCCTATATGAAAAATAAAATTAATGTGTATACATAGAAGTGTCATTTTATTTATTTATTTTCCTACAGAAAAATTAAACTTATGTAAGTACTTACAACATAATGCATTTATTATCTTTACTTATTTTTTTAGTTATAAGTATTAGCCTTTCAATGGACTCCATCTACATATATCAATCATTAACGAAATATTAATATTTCAGTGGCCAGCTTCATTCCGACAAGAAAAGGCAGTTTACTTCTGGTCCACGATGGATTTGCTTTCCGGTTAAAAAACAAATTAGCATATGGGAAGAAGCAATGGTACTGCACATCAAGAATAAAGACTGGCTGCCATGTGGACGTGACCACTATGGTCCATCAACTAGGAACAGTGATCAAGAGAGTGCGGAATAAACACAACCATCCTGCTCCGGGCTTCTACCGTAGGAATGATGGGTCCTTCAAAGTAGTTTAAAATTTTTACTACTTTACTTATAGACTGATTTTGTAACTTTCTACCTCATTTTTGGTACCTTTTTGCAAATATATTTTGTTATATTTACTGTAAGTACATTTAATTAGGTTTTAGAGTTAATTTTAAAAAATGACTGAATAATCTGAGACTGCTTTTGGCTTTATGTTTTTTTAATTTTTTTACAATGATATACTTACTCAAAAGTTTGTAAAGTTTACAAAAACTAGTTTGAACCTATTCTGATTATTCACAAAACATTTTGAAAGGCTGAATGTTAGACTGAGCAAAATACTCATTATGTATTTTTATTACATGTAGGTATATTACTCCTACCTCATTTAAGTAAGTCAGTAATTTATTATTTAATATCTCATTGACAATTGTTAGTACTTATGTAAGTACTTAAAAGAAAAATAGAAATATGAATATAAGTCTCTATGTTTTAAATATGCTCAAATTGGAAAATTGCTAAGTATTCTCTACCTGATACAAAATTAAAGACCAAAAAGGAATCTTGTGCCTGTAAAACAATGTAGATCTTCAATCTATTATTTAAAAAATGCAAAAAAGGAGATGACCTTTATGTATATAATAAGTAGGTAGGTACATAAGAGGCATGTTACTGGGAACTAACGAATTATGGTGAAATTTAAGAATTAATAAGCATGTTATGTAGGTAAAATGTTTTTTAAATAATGTAAGTACTAGGTATACAAGGTACCTTTAAACTTAGAACAGATTTTGTAAGCTGTATATGCTGCCATAATTTTAAACAACTTTTTTTCTTGTTTTGCTGAAAGTACCTGTATCGCAAGTCGAAAAAAGTTGTTTGAAAAGGGGAAAAGTTGTTCAAAATTATGGTCAAACTGCATCACCCCTTAAAAAAATCGTACTAAATTAAAGCTCTATGTATACACTAAAAATCAAAATTATTAGCTAGGTAGGTAAATATAAGGTACATTATTTACTTTTGTAAGATGTCATTCAAGTCACAATCTTCATACCAATCTCATTTGTAATTTTTAATAAACGAATATTAAGGCGGCGTTTTAGTCCCAAACAAATGTAATCAATATATATTTTAAATTTAGTAGAAATATTAAAGGGATAGTTCACAAATTAACAAATCAGTGTCTGCGAAGGGAATGGGAAGTAACTTGGTTACTTCCCATGCAAAATGAGAGAATGTCGTATATACTTATAACAGTGGCCGCGCAAGACCTCAACTTAATGTGGGCACGGTAAATTTCGCGAGGCCCTCAATTCAGTGTTGGGAATTAGTTTAACTAAAAAAAAGCAGGCTTGCCCAGCCCATAATGGTATTAAATCAAGAACAAACATACGTTCTTTCCTCTGTACTCTGAGGTTCGTTTATTCATGCCACTAACACATCAGTATACTTAATATAAGAAAAACCTTGTGGTGTGTACTTTTGAATTTTCCCTACTTTTTCAAATATATTTTCGGTTGTGTGTGAGGCGCGAGGCCCTTTGCACCGCGAGGCCGTGGGCGGTGGCCCACACCGCCCACGCCTTACGCCGCCTCTGACTTATAAGTACCTAAGTGGGTACTTAACTTTACTTACTAAGTGGGTATTCAAATACGACAAAAAATATTACAGTACACACCTATTCCTACAAAGTTACTTCCCATGCAAAATGAGCAGACGCTGATTTGTTTATTATAAATTACCCCATTAATATTTCTACTAAGTAAATTTAAAAAATATATGAATTGTAATTTTATAATATAAACAAGAAAGAATATACCTTTGTGCTTGTATAAATTTATAGTTACATACAATATCCAGTCTTATCTCTATGTACCAGTATAAAGTATCATAAATGTTTTTGTACCTGTGCATTTTATAAAACTTAATAATAACTGTCAGACCAACAAACAGACAATATGTTTTTTTTTATAAACTCATGTTTAATTGCATCTAATAATTTGGTTGTAACCATGAAGACTCCTTTACTTTTGAATGCTTATTATCAATAATAATACCGTATTCGTGGCAATGTAAAAGAAAGATTTTGCCTGTATAAAAACACCCGCCCTCAATATAGAAACCCGGCGACGGCACCGGCGGCGTACAGAAGAAAGTAAGTACCTACTACATTACATTTCAGTGGCGTTAAATGAGAATTTGCGCTAGTACAGCTATAAAACTATGAAATAAATTAAATACTTACCATAGTTTCTATAAAGGTTAATAAGCCGTTCAATGTCCGGCTTATAATTGACATATTTTTTATCTCTGAGCGTGTTTATACAAATTTATTATTGTATTTGAACAATCAAGGAACATTTTCGAATTTTGAATATGTGTGTGCAATCCAGTCATGATGCTAGTTGATGATGATGCGCCGATATACCTAGGTTATAATTGTTGTTAGTAATAAATGCGTATATATTAGGCAACTCGATGGGAATATGCTTCTATGGAGGCCCTGCCACTGTTACATTTGCATTTTCTGTAATTTTGACGTAGGTTTAAATTTTCGTACGACCTTTAAAATATTATACCTTTAAACGAGCAATTTGTATATTTATTTATATGTAGGTATATAAATTTATTTCTCTAATCTCGGAAACGGCACTAACGATTTCGCTGAAATTTAGTATATGGGGGTTTTCGGGGGTAAGCAATCGATCTAGATTAGTCTTATATTTGGGAAAAGGCGTGTTTTTAAGTTTTCATGCGTTTTTCTTTCCACGCAGAATATGGCCGCTAATTTTGTCCTGCCGGCCAATGTCCGTCTGGTCCAGCGGGTTAAGATGCGGGCGGCAAGAAACGAGTCACGGGTTCGAATCCCGCTCGGTGACTTACTTTTGTTTTTTTTTTTATATGTTCAAGTTTATATATATATATTTTTATTTAAATGTAGTTACTGTTTGAGATATAACTGAACAAGGCTGGGTCGCCCAGGTACTAGTATCTAAATTTACTTAAAATCAAATCAAATCAGATAGTGTTTTAAAGGTCGTGCAAAATAAAAAGACGTCACCGTATTAGTGTGTAATCAAATAGGTTCATAATATTACTTGTCTTGAATAAGGAAAAATAAAAAAATGCAAGGCGAAAAATTTATGAAATTTATTTATGTAAGTATAACAGTTAACCTAATTTTGAAAACCATAAAACAAAAATTTATGTAAGTATTGGTATAAGATGTGGCTTAATTTTCAATATAAATCAAGCTGTCGAAAATTCTGTTGCCTGCTGGTATGATCAACTTGATTTAAAAGTACATAAATACATACTATCACGTCTTTATCCCTAATGGGGCAGACAGAGCATTTTGGGTCTTGCGGCTCTATGCAGAGCCCAGGGCCGCAAGACTCAAAAGCCACTTTTAGCACATAAATGAAGCCAATTAATATTATTGAACAATAATATAGTCATATATTTTAAAAATAGATTATATATAAAAGATAACACACTAAAAATAAAATTGACAACAAACATTGTAAATAATTTTCAACAATGTAAACAATTAATAAAATATTAAAAATTAGGAGACATTATATCCGTTGAACATCAATAATAACCTTGTGTCGACCGGGCTATGCATATGTATGCCACTCGCCATAATGACAATATTTTCGTTAGTAGTCACGATATGTGCACGGCAGTTCTTAACTCTGGAACAGTACCACCTCCATCCATGCTTGAGAGGGCAAGGGAATCGCGAGTAAGTATAATTTTTATACAGGAGAAGAGGACGACCTCGTTTCGATACTATTTCTACAGCTACTGAAACAACACAAGACGTAAGACCTCATGCACAGAGAAATAATAATTTGTACGGACAAAAACAGACGAATTAGGTAAGTATTTAATAATAACTTATATATAACACTCCTTGGAACCTTGGATTGTGCCATTAGGCAGTTTCTGTGAGGTGAGGACACCAAATACTTATCTGTACAGATACAATAGAGTTATACTTAGATAATACAATGAACAAGATAACCTCCCTCTCATATTATTAATCATACATGCATATCATTAAATCATTCTTCTAGTTCTTATTTAATAACTAAGCATATAAGTACTTTTTGTCTGTTAGAAATACATGTGCCGGCTTATTCTATTATGAATTGCTGTAAAAAATCATTAAGTGTTATAAAGTAAAATGAAGATCGAAACTAAATTCTTTTTATTTTTAAATTAAATAAATCCTACATCGTCGATAATAAAGTATTTACAAGATAGTCCAACAATATTCTTAATTTTTTTTATTTTGTATTATCTTCATCCCCGACGTGACTATCATTGCACACGTCATCATCATTGTCAATATCAGCATCTTCATTAGAATGAACCTTTGCGGCATCGTCTTCAACCAGAGACTCCCGCAAAGCCCCAAGCATATTTTCGGGCTTCATATAGTACTTTGGAGGAGGATGCATATGCAATTCCACGGCCTTGATGATCATGTTGTCGTGGCCGGTGGTGATTCTGGCACTGCAATTCTTGTTGCTAGAGCACACCCACCTGGTGGTTTTGTTAGGTTCTTTACTGGACTGCTTCCGGAAAGTATATCGTTGGTAAAGGAGCATCTCTCTTCCTTTGCGAGATATAATATTGATAGGTTTATCTGTAAAAATAAAAATTTAAAATTATATAGTAATTTTTCTTAATGAATGATATCATAGAACATAAGATTGCGACAGCTTTTTCTCCTAATGCGAATCTCCGAAATCTCCGAATTCGATCAAAGGAACGAGCGCCATGGTCAACATTGGCCCAATTTACATGACATCTCATAAATATAC
Source organism: Acrobasis consociella (assembly GCA_963555685.1). Classification (NCBI taxonomy): domain Eukaryota; kingdom Metazoa; phylum Arthropoda; class Insecta; order Lepidoptera; family Pyralidae; genus Acrobasis; species Acrobasis consociella. Next base: position 3,607,075 of record OY743116.1, read on the forward strand.
CTAATGAAAGTTCTAAAAATCTGATTGATGACTTTACCAAATTAAGAAAATATTAATCTGTATTTAATGTAATGTTTTTTTTTAAATATTATTTATTAAAATTTTGTCGTGAAACAAATGATACTCACCAACGTTAGCGGCTCCAACAGTAACAATATTACCGAGTGATGATTTTCGAGGTCTGGGATGATTTTTTCCAAAAGAGAAGGGTTTATGATTATGTTCGAGATTAACCTCTATGATTTCATCATTATGATTAAGGTACAAGTACGCTCCACAGTTTTTGTTAACAGAGCAGGCCCATTTAAAACCATTCTTCGATTGGTAAACTTTTCTGTATCTATGTCCCTTGTATTTGATAAGTTGCCGTCCTCTCACGGACTTGATGAATTTTGCCACATCACTAGTTTCGTCATCCTCATCGTCATCAGAACCAAGTAATACCAAATATTCAGCGACAGTTCTTTCATCGCCAGAGTGGTCTATAACAAGTATTTAAAATTTTCATATAATTTACAATTTGAAAAAACTTCAATCTAAAAAATATATACTTACATGACATGCTCCCATGCTGGTCTGGGAGAAATAAAAAAACTTAGAATGTACCAGCTGCTTCTCTTCCCACGCAGATCGTAAAAGCCGACCGAGGGAATGGGCAAAAATGCAAATCATGTTAACAGGCGATGCGGCTAGCAACCCATTACTGTATTGATTGCTTTTCCATCTTCTCGCTCACCATGACGCTAAAAGTGGCTTTTGGGTCTTGCGGCCCTGGGCTCTACACAGAACCGCAAGACCCAAAATGCTCTGTCTGCCCCATTAGGGATAAAGACGTGATAGTATGTATGTATGTATGTTACATGACATACACTTGACGTACAGCGTTACCGATGCAACGAACTTAAAAGATTATTAATATTAAGACTATTCGTAGGTAACTATAATAAATAAAAATTATAGGTTTGCTTTATTATTTCATAGAGAAATACATTTAATTTACGAAACAGTTTATTTAATGTCTTACTAAAATAACGAGTAGAAGCGAAAATTATTTTATACTTAACATTAACAATAAAATGAAAGTTTTATATTCATCACATAATTAAGTTTTTAACCCATACCAATTTTAATATTAAACACATCAACTTATTATTAACACAGATCTGTAGGTCTTAAACATAGGTAGGTACATAATTTATACTTGATGTCGTCGACTACCTATAAGCAAAACATTGTTTAGTACATACTAGTCATTACAAACAATTCAAAAATAAGTTATGTCTAATTGCCAATTTTAAAAATCAAGGGTTGTGGTTGAGAGGCGTAATATAATTTACAATTTATTGCAAGGGCAGATGCAAAACTTCGATAAAAATTCTTTGATATTCCTTAAAATTGCAGCGTATTGACTACAAATTTCAGAAAACTCTAAATAAAATTGATGTAACAAGTAAAGCAGTTTATTTATTTGAGCGACCTCCAAAAAAGTTAACTAATAAATATTTATCCTAATTTGATTGGTGTTTATTTTCTCGTTAAGTTTCTGTGAATCTCAAAAAAAAAGTTGATACAAAATCTCACTCTGCAATAAATGCTTGAATATATTATTCCTAAGACATAACAAGTGGTTCTCTAAGAGCTCCTATGACGTTGTCGGGCTTAAGATAGTATTTAGGAGGAGGATGGTCATGCTCCTCGAAAGCTGAGGTGATGAAGTTATCGGCATCAGTGAAGACGACGCCTCGGCAGTTCTTCATCGTGGAGCAGACCCATCTGGCCTTGTTGCCTTTGTTGTATTGTTTCCGGTATGTGTATTGACGAAAGAGCAACATCTCTTTTCCTTTGCGTGACGTTATGACGACTGCCGTGTCTGTAAAATGATATGCATATGAAGAAATATATTCCTTGACGAAGGAGCATTTTATGGTAATACTGTAATACCTGGCGTTTACTATGAATACTATGTTTAAAAAAGAAAAGCATAAACATAAACTCTCTTTAAACTAATTAGACATTTATGCACGAAATTAATGCTTCCTGATAAAAGCAAAATATACAAACAAAAGAATTAATCTGAAGAAACGAGTAGTGAAAAATTGTAAAACCTACCATTCTGATCAACATCAACGTTGTCGATTCTCGATTGACGAGGATGATTGTGTTCTTGATTGGCCATAATGATCTCATCATTATCATTGAGATAAACGAAAGCCGAGCATCCCTTATTTACGGAGCAGATCCATCTGACACCATGTTTAGATTTATAAGTCTTCCGGTATCGGTGGCCGTTGAACTGCAAAATGGTCTTCCCTTTTCTCGATTCGACAAACATCGCCACGCCATCACCATATACTTCTTCTTCTTCTTCTTCGCTATCTTCGTGCAGAATTACTAAAAGTTCTTTAGTTTCCCTTTCTTCAGCTCTATCATCATCATCTGTCAACAATGTAGCATATTAGTTCTAAAAATAGTATCTGTATGTACTTAAAGTAACGTTATTAGCGAATTTTGTTGCTTAAGAATATAGGAATAGGCATATCTATTTATGAGAATAACAACACAAGTAAAATTAAAAACTTTATTGAAAATGTTCAACACAAAAACTAGTTTTTGATTAAGATTAAACAAAAACTAAAAATTAAAAACAAAAACAAAATAAAAACAGATGTTGGATAGTTCAATTTTAAAACAAACATAAACAAATAATTTTTGAATTAAGTTAAAATTTCAAACTAAGGCATTGATTTTTTAAATAATAAAAACTTAAAACAATGAGATCAATAAGCAAATGGAATAAGTAGGATCATCTCTACATTATTCGGTCTTGGAAAGTACGACATAGGATCGGCTCATGATTGTGATCATTACGAATTAACATCACTTCAAAACGTTCATTTAAATGGACAAAAACTGCACATTTCGTCTGATTAGGTTCATTACAGCGCCATTTTGTACTATTTTTTAGTGTCAGTTCTTTTTTGAACGTATAACCATTGACTATAAGCATAGTTTTCCCATCAGACAGCGAAATAACTGTAACTAAATAACAAAAAAATATGAAAAAATCAAAATGATGATTATGTAAAATATATCGTATCTACTCTACAAAAAAATAAATCTACAGTCTTTACAAGCGTTTTAGCTTATATGTAGTGTAGGAGTATCTATGAACAAAAATGATTATTTTTACTACATGATACATATGTACCTTAACTCAATTCATTGTTGTAATAAATAGAAAATTTAATTTAATTCTTAAAATCTTAACAGGTAAAAGTCACTCTGTAGAGTAACAAAATATGGTATGAATGTATCAAGTCACGGCACAGCGGATGATTCGGTAGAATGTAGTAATCATTGGAATTTCAATAGGCTTAACTTAAAACAGGTTTTGTGGCTATCAAACAACTTTCTTTTAAAAATTTGTACAGAGATGCATTAAATTATCTCTACATGCATGCGTATTATCACACTCTTTATACTTACGAGTAACACAATTCAGATTTTTTGGACAATTTCTTTAGCTTCTTTGGTGTAATTATTATTTTTTTACATTCTATCAGACCAATGATCAGTAATACTGTTTGCTACTTTTTTTTATTGAAAATAAATAGAAAATAGGGGTATTTTATTTGCATTTTATAAATTGTTACATGTATAAAAATAGAACTATGAATTAGGTAGGTAATAAGTTTCAATTGTAAAATGAAAATTATATTTCATGATTAAATTTCCTCTTTGAGCAAACTGCAAAAACTGAACGATCGATGTCTTTTATTGAAACATTCCAAACACAGATGTGGTTTATCAGGGCACTGTGGGCAGTAAGTGGCAACTTTTTTGCACAAGTTTTTGGCCTTTTTAGAGCCATGTATGATCGCATTAGCTTTGTAGCAACCACGGCATGCACGCCTCACGTTTGAAGACTTCACAAATGATCCATCTTTTCTTGTGAGAATGTGCGTTAAAAACTGCTTTTCTGAAATCACATAATGCTTATTTCAAACAAATTAAGTATGAATAAAAGTTTAATTTGTGCACAAAATCTTGGACTTTATTTAATTACTATCGTCTTCAAAAAAATCTTGGCTGATTTTGTTTACAATGGGTAAAATGCAGCAATGTTTGCTTTACAAGGTATTTGGCATTAGAGGAATATATACATTTTTCAAGATAATAACAGTTAGATTTTTTACAAGTAGTAAAAATGTTTAAACAAAATATGGTGGCAATTTGTTCCGGACAAATTTGTCCTCCACCGGAAATCAATGACAGGAAAAGGTAGACTATGTAGATAAGTATAGTAATTAAAATATGGCAAGGTATAAAAAATACTACACGTAACGTATTTTTTTTAAATAACACATTATATTCTGTTGTAATAAAATACAGAAAAAAACATATTTTGAATATCACTCGTTTTAAAACTATTTAAAATATAAGAAATAAGTCAAAGAAACAGACGTATAAATGTAGACTAGCTAGGTTAATACTTAAGAAATGGAACTCACACACATGATATAATAGTACCGAATCATTAAAAATAAAATAAATAATTGGCCAAGTGCGTGTCGGGCCACGCGCAGTGTAGGGTTCCGTAGTCGCAAATGCCAACTTTGAGTTCATGCCACTAAAACGTTGAATTTGTACGAAATTTTCCTTTTCGAGTACATTTTATAAGTTGATTGCCTATAACTTTTTAATTTGTTAACCCTACTTAGCTCTAATAGTTTTTCTATAAACTACATTATATATACTATAGCTGTGATTTTTTTCACGTGTCCATATATAACCGTTTAGCAGATAGATGGGGGGACACGTGACTTTAACAAAAAATTTCACTTTAAACCTAAATATTTCAGACACGGCTCCCTAAATCGAAATATGGTGTTCCCAAGCTCACAATATTTTTAAAAGACCTATTTAACGATACCCCACACAATGTGTTTGTAGAGAAAAAAAATATTGACTTCCTCTTTACTAGTATGGCAGCTACCCCAAAAAAAAAAATTGATTCCATATTTTATTTTACGACTTTTTCGCCATGACTGATATAGATATTCATGCCAAATTACAGCTATCTAGTACTTATAGTTTCTGAGTAGGACCGCGGACGGACAGACAGACAGACAGACATGGCGAAACTATAAGGGTTCCTTTTTTACTACGGAACCCTAAAAATGGCAAAATGTTGGCTCCGGAGCCTTATAATTTGCGGCAATGGCACAAGATTTATATATACTGCTTTACTCTGTAATAATGTCCTGTATTGGTCATAAAATACTGTGGCGGCTTATGATTATGTGCGTCATCAAAAGAAATAATCTCACCCCCCTCTCCACTCAGCCTAATTTTAGCAGAACATTTCAATTTCAGTTTTTCGCTGCAGTACCAGTACCTGACATCTCGATTGATTTGAGCAAATGTATAGTTCCTAAATCTAATAAGGGAACGCTTGCCAGTCGACGAAGGAATCACGGTGTAAAACAATCCTGCAAGGAAGAATTATTTTGAATTTTTTTTGTTAGGTACCTATCTGTTTTTGTGTGTATTTATTTACAAACACTCGTCTACTTTAACACTTCAAGTTTTATTAATTTAACTTTATTAAATAATTTTACGCAAAAAAATACTATTGTAACACCATAATTAAAATTTTGTAGAGGGTCGTAAAATATCTCATTAATGATAGAGAACATAAGATTGCGTTACTTTTATTATAGGTACTTAACTTACTTATATCTTATTTTTGGATTTATAAATAATACTTAGTTACAAAAGGGTAGGTGGTACTAAATAAATCCTTATACTTACTAATAACGTAAGACTAAAAATATTTTCATATTAATTTTCATGATAACAATACTAAAAATCTTTAAGAAAATAATGCTTAATAGGATGCATAATTATTCTTAAATCTGCCTTAACTGCTAAATTACCCTGTATAATTTGGTCTTATTTACATTTTCAATCTCTTGTAATTAAAACATTATTACTATTAATATCACACACAAATATTTTATAATGCAGATTAAGAGGGAAGTACATATAGCACACACTCGTCCATACAAAAAGAGTAAATGTTTTTTTATTAAAACTATCAGGGTTTATAAATTTAAGTTATAGGCGACTAACTATTAAAAAGGGGGTTAAATATAATGATCACCATAAAATGCTTTGATACCCTTAGTTCTTTTACCAAAAATATATACTTAACACTAGAAAAATAAAGTCTAAAATTACAATAGTACTAGCTATTTTAGTCACGACTGCACTTTAAATTGTATTCGAACACCAAATGTAGTAAATGATCACCAAATCTTAGCGAGCAAATTAATGCGCTATTTCTGCCTAAATAAACCTCCATGATTGCCATAAAATGTAGGCTTATTACCAAATAAAATATTATCATGCCATAATCAGTTAAGTCTCCGGCTTGCAATCCCCTCCCACCGCACCGCAAACGCCGCGGCCCCGCCCGGACACGATCCCCAATTTAGTCACGTGCGAGCACTTGCGTCATTGGATGTGTTTCGTTTTCTGACTGTTGGTATCTATCTTCTTTCTAATGGCGAATGAAAACTTAGCGGGACCTAGTTCTTGTGCTCCGCTGTTGAGTTCTTCATCGGACTCAGATGAAGACGAAGATAAAATCACTGAGCTTACGAAAAAACGTCGAAGGCAAAATAAAGTTTGGGTTTTTGAAAGAAAATTTATAACTGTGCGGAGCGCAGAGGAATTTATCAAAAATGAGAAGACCTGGTCAATACAAAAAACTCATACGACTGAAGAAGGAGTAAAACGTTACTATCGTTGTAACAAAGTGAAGCTTCGGGCGGAAATTCAGTGTTCTGCTGCGATTTATCTTTTATTCGACGCATCATGTGATGATATATTATTATTTCGTACTGAAACATGTCACGACTAGAGATGTGCCGAGCGGCAAATTCCCCGTTGCCGGCAATATTCCCAATCTTGCCATTGCCGGTAAATTTCCATTTTGCCGGGAACATTGGCAATATTGCCGATCCACTTAAATTGCTTTGTTATATCAAAATTCTGATTATTTTGTAAATAAACTTGAAATTTATTAAGAAATAACCGCCTAGGTGTAGGTCGGACTCGCGCACGCAGGGTTCCGTACCATTATCTATAAAAAATCACATTTGTTGTATGAGAGCCCCCCTTAAATATTTATTTTATTTTAATTTAACTATGCATTTTTATAGTGCATATACAACTAAATATTCTGCGAATATTTCATGCCTCTAACTCTTGCTGTTATTAATATTGAGCTAAAAACGTTAAAAAATCACGTTTTTTGTGTGGGAGCCTCCCATAAATATTTATTTTATTCTGTTTTTAGTATTTGTTGTTATAGCGGCGAAAGAAATACATCATTTGTAAACATGTCAGCTGTCTAGCTATCACGCTTAATGAGATACAGCCTGGTTACAGACAGACGGACAGACAGGCGCATGGAAAGACAGACCGACGGACAGCAGAGTCTTAGTATTAGGATCCCGGCAAAACGGGACCGGCAAATTCGGGCCTAGTTGCGGAAATTTGTCCTCGAGGGAAGTAAGGATCCCGGTTTTACCCTTTGGATATAGAACCCTAAAGAACTCGCCGTATCCGCATCCGCAAATGTATACGCAACATTTGCATTCCTTTATACATCTGCATCCGCAAAAGCTTCGCATAGATTGATGCGGATGCGAATGCGGATGCGTATTAAGAGAATAAAAGCCGCTGGATTTTATTGAAAATCTACTTAATAAGTGGATAGTCAACTATTAGTTTGCCCGAATTGTGAACCCGCGAACCTCATATCTCAGTAATCCCTTGACAGATTCGGCTCATGTTTTATAACTTAACAATTAATCGAGTTATAGTTGAACAAACATAAATACAAACGCCGGATTGTTCAAGTAGATTCGGAGAACTTGGCTCGCTTCACTTGCTTGTTTAATTAAAACTGTAAACTCGCGAACCCCATATTTCGGCAACCCCTTGACTGATTTGCTGCTTATGTCCGAACGAAAAAAAACTTATTTTGACACGCGCCTACCAAATTTCCTGAAGATCCGATAAAAGATGCTCAAGTTATCGTCAAATAAACATACATAAATACATACAAACGTTAGATTGTTCAAGTAGACCCTTTGCTAGGTTTGCTCGCAAGAAAAACACTTCCTTTTTGGTTGATCTCTAAAAATTGTGTAAAACATCTAGAATAATACTGTGTTTTTATTTTTTTATCTTTAAAACTGTCTGACTAAAAAACGGCCTATTACTACGTGACGCTTTGATGACGTCATTAAACAACTTGCGTTCGTTTCGTACCGGCTGGCCGTTTAGTGCGTATTTCTGCGTTTGGACGAATATTTCACACACATTAGATATAAAATGGCTAATCTGCTCACAAGAAAGTCATGTGTTGTGATTACCTGTACTAGTACTCCGGTAAAAACACCAAAAAAGCTGTTTTTTCAAGTTTGGAGATTAAAAAATGTGAAATAAAAAATGGTTTAACACTGCGAAGAGAGCTGATCCTGTAGCGGCTAAAAGTTATGTACTATACTGTTGTGAAGACCAAGATAGAACGAGCGAGTGAAGTGAGTGAAGCGAGCGAAGATGTTCTCCGAGTCTGTATAAATAATCTGGCGTTTGTACGAGTTATCGAACAAACATACATGAATAAAATACATGTATGTTTATTTTAAATTTAGTAGGTGTAATCGAAAATAAAATTTAGTAGGCACAAGTATTAAATAGAATATTTTAGTTCGAACATGAACTAAATCAGTCAAGGGGTTGCCAAGATATGGGATTTGCTAGTTCACAGTTTAGGTCAAACTACTAAAATAATATACATCGGGGCAAACTACTAGAATTATACACATTTTCAAACATATTAAAACTGGTATTTCGCCTAGAACTGTGAACTCTCTAACCCCATGTTCGTATTTCTATTAGCCAAGTCTACACGCCTAATATTTTTTTTTTAATTTCCAGTTTAAGAAACTTAAATCACCGTTATTCATGTAGGTACTAATTGAAATATGTAAAAAAAACTTCGTATTCGCATCCGCATTCGCGGATGTGAACCTTTAATAATTCGCATCCGCGGATGTCGCAGAATTGTTGCGGATACAACAACACTGGTCTGCACTTGGATGGGTCACCACAAGTAGCATAAAATTTCTTGAGCCCCTCCGTGCTTCGGAAGGCACGTTAAGCCGTTGGCGACTGCCAACATTGTAGGGCAAGTCAAGTTCATACTAAGTATATGAACTTGTCTGCAAATATAAGTTTGCAAGTTTTTTATGTAACGGAACCCTCAATGGGCGACCGACTCACACTTGGCCGGTTTATTTTTCAGATTACCTACTTAAAATAGTAATTATTTCTTGCCTAAGACAAGTAATATTGACAAATCTGTATGTACCGGCAATTTACAGGGAATTTTGCCGGCAATATTGCCAGTAAATTGCCGGGAACATTGGCAGTTTATATGTAGGATCTATATTTTTTTAAGATGTCTCATATAATACGCTTAGATACATTTATTTAATGAGTTTTTTAAATCAATATATCTAATATTCTCAATATTTAGGCAATATTCCCCAAAATTGCCACTTCGGGCAATCTTGCCGGCAGCGTTGCCGGCAATATTCCCAATGTTGCCAATGTTGCCGGCAACGGCACATCTCTAGTCACGACCATGAAAATTCTGACTGTCAGTCGACTAGTGGGATAAAAGAGGCAACGAAAAAAGAAATAGAAAAACTATTCGAACTGCATTTGAAACCTAAGTCTATTATGAAGAACTTAAGTAAAATTAATGGACTAGTTTTGCCGACTAAGTTACAGTTAAACAATTACCTTAAAATCATACGTAAGAAAAAATACGGGCCATCGGATATAAGCTTGGGACAGCTTGAATTATGGTTAAAAAAAAACTCTGAAATACCTGATGACGATCACGAAGTTTTTGTTTTGGCCTATGAAATTTCTGAAGACGATTTAGATCAGAATTTCCGGTTCATGTTAACGACGAAATATTTAATTAGTCTATCACGTCAATGTTCTGTTCTTCACGCGGATGCCACATATAAGCTCATTTGGCAAGGGTTCCCAGTACTTGTGATTGGAACTACAGACAGAGATAAACATTTTCACCCATTTGGATTAGCTGTGACAACAGCAGAACGAACGGAAGATTTCATATTTTTATTTTCTGCATTAAAAAAAGCAGTTTTCTCAAATTTCTCATATACTTTAACTTGTAAAGTTTTGGTCTGTGATGCAGCGAAGGCTATACAAACTGCCTTTGCGTGCACGTTTGGAACCGATACAGTCATAAGAATGTGCTGGGCGCATGCGAAAAAGAAGATGCTAACAAGAGTAGAGAAAAGTGTGCAAAAGAAATACCAAAAAGAGATCTTACAAGATATTGATGCTTTACAGTGTGCCTCAACTCAGGAAATATTTGATCGAGACAGCGAAAAATTTTTGGACAAGTGGAAAGCTGAAAATGATTTTGTTACATACTTTAAAAACAAATGGCTCATACTAAATCGTTTCTGGTATTTGGGCGCATCTCCGGGGACTCCTGCTACAAACAATGCTCTGGAATCTTTCAATAAAACAATTAAAGATGGTGGCACGCTTCGTGAGCGTCATCCTTTGGCGCGATTCTTAGTAATTGCTTCTGATATAGTCAAGGACTGGTCTAATGAATACATGACTAATACTGAGAGACGGTTCGCTCAACTGCCGACAGTATCTTTAAAGATGTGGACAGAAAGTTACCAATGGGCAAAACTGTCGAAGCAGGTGCCATTAAAGAATAGTACTGAGCTAGTTTGCTCATACAGAATTCCAGCTGGGTCGGATTTAGATTGCAAAAATTATGAAAAGCCGTGGGAGACCTTTAACGAATACAAAGAGCAACATTTTAGAGAGTGGGAAGTAATAATGCCCCGAGAAAAGGAAAATTGGTTACACGGCACATGCAATTGCCCAAAGTTTCTCAAAGATTACATTTGCAAGCATCTCGTTGGATTGGCGATTCGGCTTAAGCACGTCCAACCACCTTCGGAGGCAAGAACTATTCCGATTGGCACGAAGCGCAAAAGAGGACGACCAGCCAAAGACGAAAAGCCAAGTATTAATTGTGCAGTAAATTATTAAAGAAGCCTAATTCTTCTTAAGATTTTTTAAATGTTTGTTATTAGTTCAATTTTAAGATCTTTAAACTGTTTATTATTCAATTTAAGAGGACTAACTTTTTTATGACTGTTTAAATAATTTCAAAAAATGATTATTGAAATTGTAAGTTTTATTTTTAATCTTAGGTATAGCATTTGGTTGAATAAACGAAACGCTCAAGATATTTCTTTTTTGGTAGTGGTTAATAAATTTGGAGGCAAAAAGGTTAGGAGTTTATTTACTATGTTTGGCAAAATATTTTTTCTGCCGAGGATAATTTACTTTAATGGGATAACGAGATGTTATTTTTTTGCATGTCATTTTAAATTAAAATGTGGTTAATATTTTGGTGTTCATTAATTATTTTTGGGTTAACAATGATCTTTTTGGAGTCAATTTGCTTAATAGGATAGCAAGATGTAAAAACTTAGGTTATAATTTTACATTAAAATGCGGGTTTAATTTTGGTAATCATTTACTATTTTTGTATGTTATATGTTACTATATCTGGTGGCAAGTTAAACATAAGCCATTAAAAAGTACTCGAAGAATTGAAATTTCATACAAATTCATGTCATGTAGAAATTAGTTTTTAGACGATTTTAGTCCTTTGAACAACGGAACTCTACTCTGTGCGCGACCCGACACGCACTTGGACTTTCTGCGTGGACTGAGTGCGTGTATTACTTCTTTCTTAATATAATTCTTTTCAAGTTCATTCATACACTAGCGATTTCTATTAATCTAACATATTTTTACATTTAATACTTGAGCAATTATTAAAATAGGCAGGTATTTACGGGATACTTTATGTATATATATTCGTACTTTGTAGATATGGAGTCATAATAATAACTCACAACATATATTTAGCATGCTTAAATGGTTTTATTCCTTTAAACTAGTTAAACATATTTATTACACAACACGAAGAGCTGCACAATTTAGAGTCAATTTGATGAAACGAATTGGTAGGTATCCAAATCAATTTTGTTCCCTCATTCCTCAGCTTCAAGATAGAGCCCATCGTCTCTCCTTTCATAGACCGGAGGGCTATGCGTGTGTTCGTGCGATATGCACACCAGTTCGTAATCATCGTTGACGTGTAGACACACGTTGCAGCTCCACTTCACCCTACCGGAGCAGTACCAGCGCTCTCCGCCCGGTACTGGGACAGGGTTGGTGAAAGAATACCCATTTAGCATCAGAAGAGACGCTCCGTCTACAGTTGTCACGATTCTCACTGCAATGTACCGTTAATGTTGTATGTTTAGTTAATAAAAGTTTCTTATTATATTGGCTGTAGAAGTCCGTATTCAGAAGTCCTAATACCAGACATATGAACAGGCATAGACTTTGCCTGTAGGATACTAAAGAATTTCGTACTGACTAGATGTAATATTAGCATAAAAAGTACTACGACGTTTGTTTGTTGATTTTGGTAAGGAGACATGGTATCGACAACTAACAAAGGACATAATTTAAACTAGAAAAACAGGTCATCACTGACTAAATACTAATAAATATGTAGAAAGCATACAAAATTAAACAACGAATCAAACGATGGATTCATGAAAAAATTGTATACTGATTTTATTAAGTAGTATTTATATACCTGAAGATGGCATTCTAATGGGAATACACAAACCTAAATCCGCATCTGTACAATTACCAGCAGATGGCGGTGTGTGCGAATGTTGATATTTGATGTAGAGGTACGTGTTGTTATGGTCGGTGTAGATCCTGGCTTTGCAGAACAGGTGTCGGTTCGAGGAGCAATACCAGCAGATCTTATCAGAAGTAGTGTGATGCCGCCAGTAAGTGTATTGCTCGTACAATAATAAGGTATGGCCTCTTGAAGACCTAATTAATGTTGGAACGCCTGTAGAGTATCAGATATTTAGAAGCTTCATCAACAAAGTCAAGAAAACATGATAATTCCCTGAGTTAACTATATCATATCAGATTTATACGTCTGGTAAATATGAGAGTGAGTGTCCAAGCCAAACCTATTAAAATGTTTGCACGCCGCGACGGTGTCATTTGGACCTCAGGACCAAAATCATGGAAAACATGTCAAACAATTTTAACTTTAAACTTTGCTCTAAAATGTATGTTCCAAGGTAAACCATATTTGTTAAAGATATACCAAATACATTATCACTATCAGATTTTTGTTAGTTTATTTGTAATAACTTTATTGCACCAAAAAACAAAATAAATTACAAAAAATCGAAAGAGCAAATATACAAAGGCGGACTTATCCCATGTAGGATTTTTGATGAAGGTACGGATTTTTTGTACTCATAAAGATTATTTATTACCTAAGAGAATTATTCATCAAAAAAAAAATAATATTTTAAAATATTTTTGAAAACACTAGGGAAATAATGAAATACCTATTACTTTAAATTTACTTATATTATTTATTTTCTGATCACACAATACGTATATACCATTTCTTTAATAATTAAACAACTCGTGTGTAAAATGCACACTTTTGAGGTAATAAAATCACTGACATAATGATCATAGGATATAACAATCCAAGTCTAGATTTACTTTAAACATATAGGCATATCTCTGTCTGTACTTATACCTACTTGTAAAATATAGGATTAAAATTTTGACATTATCCGTCTTATTATAAAACGCAGACTAACTTTGTTACTAGGTTTAAACCATTATCCGACCAAATCAAGTTGACATTTTCAGATGAGACACAAGACGGATTATGTCTAATATCTTAACGCGCACCACCACGCTAAGCGCGGTCATTGGGCCTAACGGCCCTGAGCTCTGTCTACCCCGTCAGGGATAAAGACGTGAAAATGTATCTGTATCTGTATAATATTCCTGTGCATGTAATGCATTTGCGGAACTCATCCTAGATTTTACAAAATAATATAGAAAATCCTTACGCGCTAGTACTCGTAAGTTGTTTTAAGCTTAAATATCTAATAATTTGATTCTGTTTTATGCATAAAACACGTCAAAATATATTTTTATACCTTAATATTAGAAAATAGATTTTTCATGATTAAAAACAAACAATTTAGCATCAATCTGTGGCCGTAACTAAAATAATGAATAATGACACATTTATTAATAACTTTCTAAACTCTAATAATAATTATATTAAAAAAACAAAAGCTGTTTATAAAAAAAGAAAAATTAAAGAAGGGAAAGATTGATAAACCTTTGTTAAGGCGATTACAGTGCAGAAGTTAACTCAAAACGAAAACTAATTTCAAATAAAAATCTCTTGATATACTTGTAGGACGTTTCACTGTGTTAAAGTACAATTACACTTCCATATGTCATTTGATAAAAAAGTGTACAATAAACTAATAGCTATTAAAATGAAATATTTATATTAAATTTCCGTTGTCGTAAAATACACATGTTTAGGTTTTCCATCTGTACTGGTTCGCTCGTGGGTGTGTTCGATCTTGTATTTCCTGGAAGCCAGAACATTCAGGTTATCATCAGTGACCAACTTGGCCTCACAATCCTGGGATTTGCTCTCAGTGCACTTCCACACAATGCCCCTGTTGGATTTGGCGCTTCTAGCGTATTTGTAGCTCTTGTACAGTAGAACGTATCTTCCTCTCTTATGTTTTAGAAGGACTGGACCTAAAAAAGTAAAAAAAAAAAAAAATTCATTTTGTATGTTAGTGACTTTTATAAGAGCAATATTTTATTGATAAGTATAAAATAAATAAAAATAAAATACTAATGTAGTACTTAATCGAATTTATTCACTGAAATATAAGGATTCATGATAAATAAGTTATTTTTATCAAAACCACAAAGGTATGATTATGACACATTTAATTATTTACATAGTTCATATAAAAATTTGATAAGTAATATGATTTTAAATTCTGTAAAACAGAAAAAATATAAAAAGTATATAATTATTTTATATATACTATCACAGTGAACCAAACATTTGTGTGAACACTGTATTTTTTAAATACCAATGTATTTTATTTGAACGTAACAAAGAATTACTCATATTAATTATATCTTATACCTATATATGAGATCGAAAAATTTATTCCTACAAAACTAATGTGTCGGAGTTAATTTCATAACATAATTGCTGTGCTGATAGTAAAGTAACTTCAGTACCTACACGATATTAAAATTGGGCGTCTACTTTACAAATGACAGGACAAAACTGTACATTATCATACTTGGGATGGTGCGTATGTTCGCCTGCTATACTCAACACTACGTAATTATTATCAGTAACGATGTTTACTCTACATCGCCTAGAATTTCTAGAAGAACAATACCATTTAATGCTAGTGTCTTTTTTCGTGAAATAACTTCTGTTGTAAGTGTGATTCCGAAATAGAAGTTTCGGCTCGCCGCGAATAGATTTTAATATTAAACCTGCAAGATACAAAAATTAATTTACCTATAAAAATGAAAATTTAAACTCGGACATGTGGAATCTAACAAGATATATTTAGCCCCAAAGTAAGTTCGAGACTTGTGTTATGGGATACTAACTCAACGATACTGTTTTATAACAAATACATAAATATAGATATAAATTTAAGCCAATAAGATATAGACAGATGAAGCGAAAGAAGTCTGACAGGATCGTAGCAAGTAGAGTCTGCCTACCCATGTGGGAAACAAGCGTGATAATTTGTATGTATGAATTATGATATTATAACACCGTTATGTATACAATATCGAGGAGTAAGGAACTTAAACTACTGACACTAGGTATTTCAAGGGCAGATCCAGTTTATTATTTTTACGTGGAATATTTTTTTAAAGTGTAATGACATTCCATACACAAACGGCATCGTCATTAATTGTTAATTAATATATATTGTTAATAGTTGATTAATTACTAAATCGACTTGTTTAGAAAGTATGATACATTATATATAGATATCGTTCAGATGCGTTGAAAAAAAAGGCTTAATAAGTTAAGTAAATATTTATTTTATAACATGCACACAAGCATTACTTTATTGGACTATCTACTTGTTAACAGTAGATTTCGATTAAGACAAGTTCATGTGGTTTATTTAAAATGATGTTCACAACAAAAAACCACTTTAATTTTTTTTAAACTATAGTGTACTTTTCTTTTTGACATTGGTGATAGTAAAATAGCTGCTGTTAATAAAAAAAAACCATTGCAAAATTTAAAAAAAACAATACGTCTGTACTGTCTACGTCAAATTAGTGGCAACACTTTTCTACTTGTTGTATGAAGACAGGTTTAAATTTTATAGCAATGTATGTAGTTTTCTTTTTTAACGTAATAATAGTGTTTATAATAAAACATGATGTTTGTTAAATAGTAACGAAATAACACAAAGTTGTCACTAATCCATATTAAAAACATAAAATTATCATAATTATATTTTAAAAATATTGTGCTTATTTACTGCATCTCAAAGAATATTTTAATGAGCCAACGTATTCCATAATGTCGTTAATATTCATTGATAAATGCGTTAAATAAACAGCTGCGTACAGTGAACTGCTGAACTTATAAGAACCAATTGCAGTGTCATTAACTGACTATTTTACAAAATCTTCAGCTAATTCTTCACCTATAATATGATCTTGTAAAACATGATATTCATGGTTTTCATCAGCAAGAATCAATTCTTCATCTTCCTCTTCTAGAATTAGTTTGTTAAGTTGTTTCTCCGTTACCCTTACATATTCTCCTTTCTCGTTTACGTAGAATATGGGAGGAGGATGGCTGTGTTCCTTGTTAATAACTTCCAACTCTCCGTTATTGGTTAAGGCCACTTGAGCGGTACATTTTTTAGAACAGCGCGAGGAGCAAGCCCAACTTATGCGATTTTTGCTTTTGCAATTTTGTGCGTAGGTGTACTGTTCGAAGACAAGCAGCTTGTAACCCTTTTTCGATGTAATGAAGTGTATTTCTGTAACAATTAGAAATTAACGTATGAAATTAGTAACGGATGTTCATTTCCTATATATGTGTTCATTTCCTTACTATAATAATAACTAGTAATATAATAACATACATTGCAATAATGTTTGTATAAGTATTTATATTTGATACACAATTTACTAAGAGAAATAGTCCATGAAATAATTACGATATAAAAAACAATAGGTACTGTTTGGCAAAAAATATTATCTTCAAAATGTCAAAATGTCTTATGTGACAACATAATGGAGATATTTATTGCTATTGTACTTTTAACTTTTAAGTCCGGCTGTAACTATTTCAGTTCAGCAGATGTACAAGTCTTTTTTTATTAAAATGAGTTAACGGGTTATTCAAGTATAGAGTCAGCTACTGGCCGACATGTTTCGACCTCATCCTTAAGTCTTCATCAGGGCGAGAATGTGACTAAAGGCCCGTACACCGCACCGGCTCGCGACTCGCGACACACTGATGAAAGTATTCAGACCGTCAACTCATTTTAATAATGTCTGTGTTTTTTAAGTAAATAAAGACAACAAAAACAAAATAAATAATTCGAGTACAATCTTTAATCTCTGGATCAGAATATAAAAATGTGGAAATTGAAATCAATGTGGGATGTCGCAGCGATTTAGATTTTAGGGGTACTCCAAAAGAAGGCAAATCTTTTCCGTTCAAATCCGTTGTTCGTCTGTTTGTCAGTTAGTGAGATGTATATCATAAATAGCATTAACTATGTCTAATACAAACATATCGTACGCATGAAAATTAGATTTTTCGGAATCAATTCTTGCACGGGTTCAATTCCAACTTTTGCAAGTTTTGTTTGATGACTGACTATTTAGCCTGGACCAATAATAGCATAAAAAAAATTGTCATATTATATTAAAAAAAACACTCTTTAGTAAATAACTAGTTCAATTATTTTGTCAAAGATTTTGATTTCTTTTTTCTTCCCCGTTTCTTAGGCACACGGTGATGGTGTAGTATGCCCCGAGGAGTGTTAGTTACGATTGGGGGTCCATGATTGTGGGTGCCTTTAATCATTACTATACTCTCAAAGGAATCAGTGTGAAGAACTGACGTACACGAGCTCGTAGAGTACATAACGCAGTACCAGATTTGAACGCCGCTTTTGGACGGTCTACATTGCCTCCTGTAGACGTAGCGCTCGAACATGAGGATCTTTGCACCCCGCGTTGTATGTAAAAACATGGCTGGGAAAAAGCATAGTCAACATATCTATTTGAACTGTAACTTCTTTGGTGCAATTTTTGATCGGGCTTTTACTTACCTTATTTTTTTTTATTCAGTGCTTTTTTCTTGGTACGTACTTATTTTAGCAGAATTATTTAGAAATTCTATAATTTTCTAATGTAATCGCTAATATTATGGAACTTTATAAAATTGTGACTACTCTTCTAACAATGATCATCTCATTAATTAAGATCTACAAAGCAATGTTTCACTTGGAGCTAAGTTGAATCGACAAACTCCTACTATGCCCCTTAAGCTACTATGAGATGCAGTCTACTATTCAGCTCGTTTTCATTTGAAATAAAACGAATATAGTTAATCAAATCTTTATTTGTAAGATCATTAAAAAACATTGGTTTCTAGTCTAGTTAACAGCGGTTTAGATTAGACATAAATAAACATCTGCTAACCATTTACCTACATATTATATCGATTGTCGACAATATCATTATGTGATGTAATGTGAAATTGTAAAGAAAAGAAAAAAAATTTTTTTAAGTAATAGACATATTTCTATGTGGTGTTATGTAAATAAAATAACTCAAACGAAATAAAAAAATGTCAATAACATATAAAAAATAATAATAAGTAAAAAAAATCTCATGTTGCCCACGTCTAGTTTACACTTTGGCTGTAGTTACAGGGATTTAAGAATTTAATTATTTAAAATGTGTTTTAGTATCCGGCCGTAGTATTGTTATTGTATGTAATTTTTTTATTTTGTTATTTTTATAGTATGTAGATCACCAGATTTTTGTAATTTACTGGGCAATCATTATTCATATTGGCATTGTGTACCACAAAAACAAAACAAAATGAAAAATGCGTGGAAAATTACGATCTTAAATTAATCGTCTATTTGTCACACTATTTCGATATAACCACTAATATGTTTAAATGCAACAATATATATAATATATATATTAGGGATGCAACGATACGGCTATTACGATACCAATACAAATGACGAATACATCGTAATGGCCAAATACGATAACGAATTACGATACGAATGCATTACGATATTTGTTTAATACCATTTTGATGAATTTATTGGAAGCTTTGTTGTATGTTATTATTGTAAGACTAAGTAAAAGTATAAAAAAAGCATTTTTAATTAATATATTTATTAATTTTATCAATTTTCATCATTAACTTATATTTTAATTTGTTACTATTTGTTACATTTACTATATTTAATTTTAATTGTAGTCGTTATTTATAACTGGCAAATTCTTATTCAGAAAACACAACATATTTAAGTTTTTTCCCTTATGTCGGTTTCTCTCATCACTGTGTATCAGTCCTGCCCACAGATTAGACAGATTATATCCTAACGGAGTCCTGCCTGCCTGCTTAAAACTGTCAATGCCAAAAGTGACGGATGCGAAGCGTTCACAAATTGAAGCGTTATGCGTTTCGTTTCACCCGAAACAGTAAAAATTTAAAAATTTTAAGGTAAATGTATCGTAAAAATATCGTATCGTAATATTTACGATAACGAATGATCGTAAAGGTTTACGATAATCGCCGATATACGATTATCGTATCGGTATCGTTGCATCCCTAATATATATATATATATATTTGCAAATTTTTGCAGTTTAATATATAATATTTTTACTTTGTTTTTGATACTAAATTGTTCTAAATGTAAGTTTTGTAATTTGCAAATAATGTAAAAGTACCTACCTATTTACCACAAAAATAAAAATAAAACCAAGGAAATGTTCAAAAATAATAAAATAATTAACAAAAATTTGTAAAACTTTAAAAATAAACTTACCAAAAAGCCTCGCTCAATGATGTGTAAACAATGTCCAGTCAAACTTACCTGCAAAAAGAAACAATTCAAAATAATAGTGTGGTCATTAACAAAAAAAATTAAATAAAATTGATCATACAGAATGCTACATGGAAAGGTTTCCGGCCTAGAGTAGAACCAGCCCTCTCTTCCTGTTAATATTGTTGAAGAAATCAAAATAACCAGCAGAGTGCGAGTCGGACTCGTGCACAAAGGGTTCTTTACCATTATCGATAAAAAATCACATTTGCTGTAAGTAGCAGTCCCAATAAAAATTTTTTTTTTGGCATTTATTGTTATAGCGGCAACAGAAATATATCATCTATGAAAATTTCAACTGTCTAGCTATCACGGTTCATGAGATACAGCCTGGTGACAGACAGACAGAAGTCTAAATAGTAGGGTCCTGTTTTTACCCGTTGGGTATGGAACTCTACAAAATAATAACAAATAGTCAAACAAGAGAGCGTAGTTCTCAAGTCTAATTGAAGTATAAAACATTTGTATGTTTATCTTTTCCTTGATAACTCAAGTAGTTATGATTGGAGCTTCATAAAATTTGGTAGATGTTTAGCAAATAATATTTTTAAACTTAAACATGGCCAAATTGGTAAAGGGGTTGCTGAGATAGGGGTTTGTGAGTTCACAGTAATTAAGAGTGAACAACCAGTTACCATGGAATTCTCAAGGTCAAAAATTGCCTAATGAACTGAAACTTTATGTCAATGCAATAAGGTTTAGTTTCGTCTGCTTTGACTGGACCCATGGGGCCGGTTGAAGAATGTGAGGTTAACAGTTGGACGGTTGGCATGGCTGGCAGCTGGTTGGAAACACAACCACTATTTTTTCACAAGGGCAATCCTGAATACATAAAAGTGGCATTCCGAAGAATACAATTTGAGCCAATGACACAATAAGAATCCTTTTTTTTATAAGAATAAGCTAGTATGTGGCTCCCGGCTACAAAGCAGCACATCTAAGGATGTACATAATTGGTAGTACATTAGATAACTAGGTGAAGAAAATAAAAAATAAGATTAAAAGTAATTTTATTTTAGTAATTCGCCTAGTTTGAGTTAGTATTTTTTTTATTTTTTTGCCATTACAACTCATTGTTATTTATATTTCATTGTTTATTAAATTTTTGTTCTTAACCAAAATACAAATGAATATAAGTACAAGATGGAGGGATAGCTGTAAGATGGAAGAAAGCATCCTAGCATCTTCCAATTAAACTGGCTGTCATTAGTGAGATGAGTTTTTTGAATTTTTAATTAAGTTGAAACTAAAAATATATTGTTTAATATATATTGTTGTAATAATAATATAGGCATCAATAAGTTGAAACTTAATACACAGCCATAATGTATAACTATACACTGAAGCACGAATTTGGCGCCAATCTCTAAATGTTACTTTTGCTATAAAAAGTGACCAGAAAAATAGTGACATAAAGCCTAATGATGAAGGCACAGCTATAATGTACTTAGGTAAAAGCTTTCATCTTAGAATGACAAAAATGCACTGCTTAATGTTTATTTTACAACCAATATATAAATGTAAAAGTAATTTGTACAGATAAACATATCCCATTGACTCAATCATAGTGCGTCGTTCTTATGTGCATTATATTCACTTAATTGGGATTTTATATTCATAAATAAACAGAGTGAGTTACTTACCTGGTATGTTTTTATTATTAGTGCACGAACATTTGACAATTGACCCTGACAACACAAACACCAACTTTTAAGCCACTTTGATATCACATTATTGAAAAAAAAACAATTAACGGAATTGATATAGCTTATTACTATATAGTTATGCGTATAAACAAGAGAAATTTGACCCGAAATTGCAAAAATTCACTTAAATTCACATAACTTGAAACACATTATTGAAAGCCATATCGCGCAACTTGGTAAGTGCATTGATGAAATTTATTACATAGAGATTACTATGTTACAAATTTTACAAGTAAATATTCAAAATATAGCTCAAACAAATAAAATAAACAAGTGTTTTTGAGGTTAT
Organism: Acrobasis consociella; assembly: GCA_963555685.1. Lineage (NCBI taxonomy): Eukaryota > Metazoa > Arthropoda > Insecta > Lepidoptera > Pyralidae > Acrobasis > Acrobasis consociella. The sequence continues at coordinate 3,629,331 of OY743116.1, forward strand.
CTTATAGCGTCGTCGTATCTTTACAGAACTGTCACTTTCCTCTCAAACTTTTTTTTTAATAAGATTTTTACGGCTCTGGATACTAGTCATTTAGAGCCCATCTTTATTTTTTCACTTCTTCATTCCTTATTTTAAAAGCCTAACTATAAGAAGGTTGGAGTTGGAGCAGGTCCTATTATTTGATTGCTTCAAGGGCCAAGGCAGCTTCTGGCATCAAAACTAGGTAGGTATACAAGTCCACTGGTTTTCATAGCCGATTGAGTTTAGATTTTTTTTTTATTTAAAACTTAGTAGCGTTTGTTAGAATAGAATAGAATAATCTCTATTGAGCGATAAATTATACACTTACAAACAAAAACACTTTCGTATATGTATAGGCATATCTTTTCATTCAGCGACCGTCTCGAGACAGTCAGCGACAGTCGGCTAATGGAAAGATATACCCCTACTCGCTAATGTGTCAAACTTTAGATGATGACATCGTTAGTTCCTAATTAAATTCACTTTGCGGTGGCTGGTAAATATACTTACTTAGGCTCGGCGCAAACGGGCCACCACAAAACGCGGCCACCGACCACTTTCAAACAAATTTAGTGGCCGCCGCCGGCGTCACCGTATGCGGCGTGTCCATACAAAATGTATGAAAACCACAGAAAAATGGTAGGTGGCCGCGTTTTTTGGTGGCCCGTTTGCGCTGAGCCTTCCTTATCTGGAAAAAATAATCTCAAATCTCAATGTAAATCAATAAAAAAATCTGAACAAATTACTAGGGAATCAATAGGTTCCCTAGTAATTTATTCAAACATTTATAAACACATAAACGTTTATTTTAATGTGTTTAATTTTTTTGAAGTGAAAACTTCTTTAGCGGCGTTGTGTACTTTTTTTGGAATGGGTAAAAAATCTTAAACTCGCGTCAGGACACGTGGCCTGATCGAAAATTCGTAAGACGGCGCAGGGCGCTTGCGCGAATGTTCGTATGTGTTTATGTTACAGCGTGCTACGCGCATCCATGGATGGTGACAGGCATGGCTCGACCGTCTGTGTAGTGGCCATACGGCTGTGTATTTGAAAATGATTTTGTTGAAAATGAATTTGGTCATGCTTGTTACATTTGTGACAGACTGTGGTTCAGAAAAGATTTGAAATATTTTATACTGATAATTAAAGCAATTCCAAAATATCAAAAATGTACAACGTTAATATTCAAGTTTTCACTTCTGCCGGCACTCCCAGAGGGCAACCCGTCGTTTTTTGAAGTGAAAACTTCTTTAGCGGCGTTGTGCACTTTTTTTGGAATGGGTAAAAAATTTTAAACTCGCGTCAGGACACGTAACCTGATCGAAAATTCGTAAGACGGCGCAGGGCGCTTGCGCGAATGTTCGTGTGTGTTTATGTTACAGCGTGCTAATAAAATGTCATGTTTGTGTACGATAGCCCAATAAATAAATATTGTATTCTACCACATAAATGAGAGTACTTTTATCTTAAACCTTTAAACGAGCAATTCTTGTATATATATATATATATATATTTCTGTGATCTCGAAAACGGCTCTAACGATTTCGCTGAAAATTTGTATATGGAGGTTTTCGGGGGTAAAAAATCGATCTAGATTAGTTTTATGTTTGGGAAAACGCGTGTTTTCGAGTTTTCATGCGTTTTTCTTTCCACGCAGAATATGGTCGCTAATTTCTCTGCGCCGATCGCCATGTTTTTAGCTCAGCGGTTAAGGATACCGACCGCTAGAAAGAGTGTTACGAGTTCGAATCCCACTCAGTAACTTACTTTTATTTTTTTTGTGTTTAAGTTTATATATAATTTTTTATTTTGCATTGTTTTTAGACAAGTTTAAAAAAATTAGTTAATGTTTGAGATGTAATGTAACCGAGCAAAGCTCGGTCGCCCAGGTACTACTGATAATTAAAGCAATTCGTGCAAAATTATTCCCTAACCCTAACCATTCCAAAATATAAAAAATGCACAACGTTAATATTCAAGTTTTCACTTCTGCCGGCACTCCCAGAGTGCAACCCGTCGTTTTTTTTTATAATGGAACTAGTGAGCTTTTTAGTTGCATTTGTCCCATTATGTTCAATGGAACTAGTGGGACAAATGAGTTGCACTTGTTCCATGGAACAAAAACGCAATGGTACTAGTGGGAATCATCTTACGTGACTGCACGCGGCACGCATGGCACGTTACGTCACGTCCACGTCACATACTTTGTCGATATGAGAATCTAATTTCACTTGTTATAATATTGCATGCTATTGTTTTGACGTGACAACGTCTTATAAATTGGTTTGCCGGGTGACACTTCAAGAAACTGCGTTACGCTCCGCTCACGTTATGCGCTCACAATGAGAGCGAGTGAGAGGCACGCGTCCCTTCCACTCGGGCATGGTTAGCCCGCCTAAGAGCGAGAGAGACAGACATAAAAAGTCGTTGTCACGTAAAACTTTCGCCCGTATACCGACTTTACAGGCAACCAATTTTTTTATCACAGGTTTTACTTCAACAAGACTTCAACATACATACTTACTCTGATTAGCGTTATTGATATGATATGAATGACACTAACTTGCAAGACTGCAGACAGCAGGCAGAGCCTTTTTTAACCGACCTCAAAAAAGAAGGAGGTTATCAATTCGTCTGTATGTTTTTTTGTACGTATGAGACTCGATATCTTTGTCAACCGTGGACCAATTTTGATGATTCTTTTTTTATTTGGAAGCTCTTACTCCCAACTTGGTCCCATATTAATTTGGTGCAGTGATAAAGAACTTCGGAGATATGGAAGAAAGTCCTGAAATAAATTGAAGTCTGTTGTTTTTTTTTTTGTTAAAAATTTTATTATTTTATTTATTTCCACTAGACTACATCGGTTTGGCTTTCATTTTACTTTTTTTAACAAAAAGCAATTTTGCCGATCATGAAGTATTGAAACAACTCGGGTATTCTTTCGCTTCATAAATAAATAAATATATTAATGACATGAACACTTAACTAATTTTCGGCAGTCGGCTAAAAACTTTAAAAGTTATGTGAAGAAGAACTGTCAAATAATTGTAAAAACTTAAAACGGAACGCAACGCAGCAGTCATAAACTTGTTGTAAACACCAACATTTAGATGATATAATTAATTGGACAATATTATAAGAACATTATAATTAAAAACTGCAAAATCTAAATGTTTGGTTCATTCGAACTCGCGTCGAAAAATATTATAGTGAATAATTTAGTGGAAATGTGTGAAAATGGTTTTTGTTGTGACAGGAGTATAACCTAAAAGTGATATGATTTAATTTCTATTTTTTATTTGTGAGTGGCTTTTATATTAGTTTTGTGCATCACTGTGATCTCAAATGTGTTTTTGTAAGTGCCAGTTCCAATTTGATCCTGAATTTTAAGGCGGTCGGTGCATGGTAAGTGGTTTTGTGTTTACCTACTGTATGAATTTAAATTGGTACATATTTTGCCCTGTTTTCTAGGTTTTTTAAGTAAATGAAGATTCACTTCGTTTTTATACGTTTCACTCTGCTTATGTGTATGTTTTTGTCTTATTTTTGTCTTAGGGAAGTCCTTAAAATTACATTTAAAGTTTGACAGCTGTATCAAAACAAAACTGTTCTTATGTGTTTACCGCCTTTTCCAATGTTGGCCTAGACTTTCCTGTAATATTTTGTCTATTTTCATTTATTAAAAAGAACAAATAATAATTATAAAATACATTTGCTTATAAATAAAATATTTCTTCCAACGCCCCACATTGAGCCAACATACCCAATATGCTGGCAGCATTCCCTCGTTGGATTATTTTATATATTATTGTCGCTGTAATATTTTGATGATACACTTACTAAATTCAATAATATCCACTAAATTCTATATAATATTTAAATGTATGTAAATGTATAAGTAGAAATTTTTATAAAACCGAGTCATCTTGAGCTGCAGAAGAAATTAAATGGGACATGAAAATGTACTCTGATTTAGATAATATTAAATACTTCACTTAAATGTATTAACCTCTTTATGCTGTTGCACAGGTCTATGCAAGAATGCATTGTTTAACTCTTGTGTCTGATATTCATACTAGGGATGAACCACAAATTTAGGGCACATTAAAAATCATAGACGATGCGAGCAAAAGCTGGGCGTAAGATATAATATGACATTGTTATTTAATTTTTGTAGTCTATATACTTGCACATTTTTTACGTAGTCCAAGTGTTAGTGAAAAATCCAGTGCTTTTTTATTATTGTACTTAGATCAGAAAATATTACCAGTTTGGTTTTGGAGAAGTTCTATATTTATGATCTAAAGTTATATTATTTCCTGTGTGTGTTTAGTTAGATGGCAAGCGGCACTCAATAGTTGTGTATTAATAAATTGAGGTCCGCCAATACCATACACAATAGTAAAACAATGGAAGCCGCATCATATGATGCCATGCGGGTCTTGAAAGGTTAAAGATCGGAAGGCATTAAAACAAAGTAAAATTAAAAGCAAGTTATTTACTGTGTCAAGAGAAAAAAGTGCTAAAAGAAAGTATTGTTGAAAATATAGTTACAAGAAGAGACGTATGACAAGAAGTTTGTGTTGTAATTGCAAAATGTCAATATGCAGAACCTAAAGTTGATTTTTGTATCAAATTTATTGCCTTGTAAGTATTAGAAATAGTAAAAAATAACTAGTTTTTAGAAATGAATATTATTTTTATTTCCTTTTATCTTTAGATTCATTCCTGAAAAAGAGACCTGCTAATTGGCATTAGAAATTGTATTTTGAACACTCTGTCTTTGTTCACATTAAGAGAACTTCAGAATTTCACAACTAAGCTTGTCTTTCAGAAATCCCGCACTTTGTAAGGTACAGGGGTGGGATTATATTGCTTCATAAGGACTTCACATACAACAAGTCATCCAGGTTGAACTGGTATTGTTCTCGGAGAACCGCAGCTGGCTGCAAGGCTAAGGTGAAACTGACGCAGGACGCGCGCTATGTGAAGTGCGTAGTCAATTTCCATAACCATGAGACTGAAGAATACTTAATGTCACGTGACGGTACATTTATAAAAGGGCCAGGCATGAACGCTATTTCTATAAAAGGCGAGCCTCGCTGGCCAGCCCATAATTAATTTATTTACCAGGCTACAAAGGTATATGACCAGGGTACAAAGTTTACCACTTACTTAGGAGGTGCTTGTGATATCTGCTTGTTATTAGCAGTTAGATTTTACGGAAGACGTAAAAACAAAATAATAAACTTCAAAGAGCAAATAACTAACAAGATATGTTTTCTATATTTTATGTTAATATTGTTTTTATGTTGCTGAAGTAATTTTATATTTAAGTAAGTATAACTCTTTGTTTTATGTTGGATCCTATCATTAATGTTTAGGTATGTATAATTATTTATACATATATGTTTATGGATACATGTCACCATCACCTAAACATAGCATACGTTTTCTTGAACATCAATAACTTATATAAATATACATATTAACATAACACAAGTCTCGAACTTGCTTCGGGGCTAGAACAATCTGTGTGATTTGTCCATAACATATATTTATTGTTTTTCGTAATAATTAGAAATGTTTTAATAACTATTATGTAAAAATGTTATTCAAAAAAATAATATAAAAATATATCTAAGTTAGATATACTATTTTAAAACGTATATAAGTACGTCTAATATAGGTAGATCATATTTACTAAACAAATATAGTAAAGGCCTTCTTAAGTAGGTGCATAAAATTATTATATGGTATGATTGAGCTTTTTAAAATAAATAAAAATGTGAATAAAATTGAATACTATAAACTAAAAAGAGGTTTTAATTTCTTTTGACTACGAAAGTTTATTCTAAAGAAGTAAGTAAATTATTAGTTCGATGCTTCCAACTTTATTTGTAAGTGCATTGACTAAAATATTTTAAGAGTTTTTTTTTAAATTACAGACGAATGTAGCTTTATTCCGACGGCCAAAGGGAAGCATTTACTGGTTCTGAACGGCTACACGTACTCGCAGATGAAACTTAGCAACAACTACTACTGTTCAAAAAAGCAGTCGGGCAGCTGTAAGGCTCGGGTGAAAATAGATGACGAGGGTAGGATAATAAATGCTGACTACAACCATACGCATCCTCCGTCAGCGTATGTTCATACTATCGGGCGAATACTGTAATAGAAACTTGAACTAGTTTTGGCGGTAAATGAAGAATGAGATAAAGACAAACAAAAGTGATGTCCGTAGACTCAGCGGGTCCCTATGACTGATTGAATTAAGATCTATTCAGAATCAAAATAGATCAATCAAGCATATGGTCCGCTGGGTCTACGGACATGCAAAAGTGTGATCAGGCGTACATTATCTGATTTTTATATGTACATTGCCTGTTTTATGACAATCGATCAGAATTTTATCATTACAAAACCGGCAATGGTTATAAAATCAGCATCTGAATTTCTGTACACATGTGTAGCCATCGTCAGTGCCATGAAGCGAGACTGAAAATCAAATTAAAAAGAAAGAAATGAGGTACGAATTTATTAGCTACGCGATGTATAAATGTCATAGTACCTATATGGAATTATAAATCCACGATTTTCTGTGCAATGGATATAAAATCACTAAACAAACCTAGTTGCAGTTCGCTGCATTTCATACAGACATATTTTATACAGTCTGAATATTAAACGCAGACTAACTTGTTACTAGGTTTAAACCATTATTCGACCAAATCAAGTTGACATTTTCAGATGAGACGGTGGCATATTACTAGATGTCAACTTGATTTGGCCGAATAGTGGTTTAATAATAATAAATAAATATACAGGGACTAATCACACGAATAAACCTAGGTTTAAACCTAGTTACATAATAAGACGGTTTGAATTTGACTACCCTGTGTCACTCTAATATACCAATTATATCGGATACTAGCGAAAAATGAATTATGCTTGATATGCAGCCGTTCTCGTGATAAGGTACCTTTTTTTTTTTTTTTTTTTTTTTTTTTTTTTTTTTTTTTTTTTTTTTTTTTAACGGAGGAAAGATCCCTGTTACGGATACCCATCAGCCTGCGGGGGAGGCTGTCGGGTTATGTGCCACTAAAAAACCTCCGGAGTTCCACCTTAACCGCCTTTGCCGGGGACACGGGAAAGGAAATACAACCGCGAACCCCGGCGCGGCTGGCCGCCGAAGCAGCCCCTCCTCGGGGGCGTCTGAGCGCCCCCCCACTCACCAAGTAGGCGCGTCCGGAACTCACGGACGCGCCGTACCGCCTCGGCCCAGTTGAGAGGCGGCGAACTCCCACGCAGTTCACCGCCTGTGGGCCAATGGGAGCCAGATAAACCGGCTCCCAGCGGCGGAGAAGATGTGAGGCTCCGCCGCTTACCTCTCGCCGCAAACGCGGTGCGGCACCACTCGGCCGCGGAGGACAGGGAGAGCGGCAACGTAGCACCGACACTCCCTGACCTCCGCGACCGATCATCAACCACAGCCACGGCGGTGTGGCCCCGCCTGAAGCGCCGGGAGAGCAATGAAACATTCCTCTCCCGGCAGCCCCACCCCGGGTGGGGGGAGAACTTCCCACTCCCCCGCCGCCCCATTGGGCGCATCCCAGCAGGCTCAAGGCCGAAGCCGAGCCCGCGGGAGCGCCCCTCCCCGGGTGGGGGGAGATCTTCCCACTCCCCCGCCGCCCCAATGTGGGCGCTCACTGCTGGCGCAAACCGCAGGAGCGCCCCCTCGCGGGTTCCTCTTGGCTTCCCCGTGGCTCCACGGTACCACGGGTACTGAGCCCCCCCGGTACGACAAACCGGGAACCCATCGGGGGGGTCGTGATAAGGTACCTAAGCCTACCCAGTAAAAATATTAGTCCACGTTCTTGCCTAGTTGTTGTATTGGCAATGACTGTAATCGGAAACATAATTCTAAAATTATTAGCATTTTCTGCTGATGAGTTCAAACGACGATTTTGAACAAACATTTTTTTTAAACTAGTCCAGGTGATATTTTAGATAGTAAGTAGGTACGAGTGTTATGTTAATCAATAAATTGTTCACATAAAATATTTTATTTTTTATTTCAAAACGAGCTAATATGGCAACCAAAAAATATTTTTCATATTTCGATATATTTTCCTTGCGGAAAATTGGTCGGTATCATGGACTGGATTCACCCTTAAAATAGTTTTAGTATATTTTTTTAGACGTTATAATATGATTTATGTAAGTCAATGCCATCTTCAGTGTATTTGTTTTGGCTTTTAATAAAACCTACGTCTACGTCAGATCGCTTTTTCAAGAAAAAAACACTCTTTTAAGAAAATATTGTCTTTTAGCCCAAGGATACCAGTTTGTGCTCAACTTGAAAGGGCAGCAGTTGCTAATGCTGGATGGTTTCACATACAGCAAACACAGTCAGACTAACAACTACTATTGTTCCAAGAAGAACACTGGGTGCAAGGCCCGTCTCAAGATGGATGACTACGGGAGTATCAAACAGGGCTTTACGGAACACACACACGAAAGCCCGAATTATATTATTACTTCTACTGGGCAATATTTAAGGGTGTGAGTGTCTGATTTCTCATGGATATGGCCATATTGACCATGCCTGCCCCATGGGAAACAGGCGTAAAAATATTTGTACAATGTATGTCATCATTGCCTTACCTTATCCCATTATCTGGGGTCGCCGCAGTATGTCTTATCCTTCCACAGTCCTCTGTTCCCCTTGTCGTACTAAAATTTACTTCTATTACCCCATATCTTGCTTTACGCATTCCATCTACTTCTTTTTTGGTCTTCTCCTTTCCCTATTTCTATTTACCTATTTAAAGTTCTTTTTGTTACGTGTTGATCCTCTGTTCTCATTACATGCCCAAACCATGACATGTATATGACAATGTATGTATGGTCTGTATATTTTAAGAATCTGACACGGACTTAGTTACCCATCCCACGGGAGTTATCGCTGTGTGAAAGATTAAGATATGGGCTTTATTACACCGTTAGTTTTGCTATTTTTAAGCTATTGCATAGCTTCTATCGCGGGCCTTGAGCGCGGGGACCGAATCCAGAAATTCCGTAACGAAAATACCTCACGCTACCCACTCCGCCTACCATGTAGGTTGCCGCTTCGTCTCCGTCGTCCGTTTGCGACGTTGCCGTCCTTCCTTGTAAAAATTCACCGACCGAACGGAACCACCTTAATGCAATAGCTTTACCGCGGCAGTCCCCGAGTGCCACACGTCTTTTTTTTTACTGTCACTTGCGTGTCCGCAGAGAAACACAAACCGTGATCACACACCAAACAGCTAAGTATGTACCCAAAACACCTAGAAACATGTTACAAACGAAGAATAAATTATTATCTTAAAAAAAAGTTTTTCTTTGATTTCGTAGAAGATAAGTAGATAATTTAATAATATCTCGTTGAACATACGTTGAAAACGCTATTACAAAACTATTGTAAGGCTTTTAAATCAGAAATTGAATAATCGCCTTTTTATTTATTAATTTAATTCAAAGACGGTAACACAAAACGGTTTTGGTCTTAACCTTAATCATTACAATATAGGATTCAGACATACATAACAGATCGGAGGTTTTTTTTTTACGATCGCAGGTTTCATGAGTTTGGTTCGTTGTGTTGTTTGGTGCAATCGTTAGACATTCCGTCTTATTATAAAACGAGGACTAAGTTTATGATTTGGTTTAAACCAATATTCACCCATATGAAGTTGATAGTGACGTAAGAGAAGATAAAATAAGGCCCTGAATGAAGTGGCCAGTTGGTGCACAGGTGGCGACCGGATTGACTGCATTATAGCGGGAAAATATCTATATCAATTTAATGGGGAATTTCTGTTTAACCGTGCATCCACTGGGTTGAACAGAAATTGACCGTGGACCCACTGAAGGGTGAAGCTGGTGGGTAAACGGGTCGCGGCCCATTGCGGGAGGTCATCTTGTTTTGGGCGGATAATGGTTTAAACCAAGTAATAAAGTTAGTCCGTCTTTATAATAAAACTGATTAAGATTTTGGGTTTCTTTCTTATAGATAATGAAAATTCCTCTTTCAGCATTCAGCTACGGTTTCATACCGACAAACAAAGGTGGTCAGTTACTGATGCTCAACGGCTTTACGTATCGGAAATGCAATAAAAGCAGAAACTATTATTGTTCCAACCTGTCCAGTAAGGGATGCAAGGCCCGTGTCAAGATGGCCGCTGATGGAAGGATCGTATGCGCCGATGGAGTCCACACCCATGATCCTCCGAGGTACATAAGGACATCTGATGGAAAATATGTGAAATTATAGACAAACTTAACTTAAAAACAGATTAAAAATAATTTATCTAAGGTCCCTTAAGTTACTTTATTTAATGGAACGGCTGATATTTTTTAACGGATTTACAAAAAAGAAGTAGGTTATTAATTCGTCGGTATCTTTTTTTATGTATGTTCACTAATTATTTGAATATGCCTAGACCGATTTGGAAAAGGGCGTACTTGCCAGGTATTTGATTTTTTCAAAATCGGTTGTGTAGTTTAGGGTAAAGTCGGTTTTCAGTTTTGAAAAATTATCACATGTCAGCAGTCGATACTTTCAACGTTTCAAGTGTAAACACTCTTAAAAGCTCTCAATTGCAATATTTCGCTGATTGTATGCACCTGATGCATTTGCATACACCCGACTAATATGTATTTGAAAATACCAATAACTGTATTGTATTTGGTGTATTTTTGTGAAAATTTTACTTCTTTTGCCGATTTCTATTCTAAATGTACGAGATGTCAAACAGCAGCTTCAGACACTTCTTGATTTCGGTTTTAATAGTTTAAAGACTGAAATAAAAACTCTTGACAGCGCTTATTGCGCCGATACAAAAAAAAGTTATACATTTAACATGTACCGACCGCTAGCCGTTTCGCCGGCCGAACCAGTGCTGAGTCATAGGTATAAAGTTCATTTTTCCTTGTTTAGTCCAAGTTATAAATAAACTTGGAATAAACGAGGAAAAAAGAAATTATTGGATAACAAACATTTTTACAATATTATAGTGGCTGGAGCCTCCTTTTAAGCAAGAAGATGCTTGTAACAGGAGCCTCCGCTCTTCTTAGCGCTAAATAAAGTGTACCTATTTTTCGTTTTGTAGAGAAGTGAGGGATCTGTTACATTTTTATATAGTAACTTACTCTCCTGCATCCTTTTCCCTTGTGGTATTCAAACCCGCAGCCCTTGAGTCTAAAATACTCATTACTTTACAGATCATCGTCATCATTCCCTTGGCCAGAAGTGGAAGTCTTTTTATGCACGTACCGAACGTATATCACCACTTTTTGGCCCGGGGATACGTAAACTAATTTAAATGACAAGTCACTTGTTTAGTCAGCATAATATTTGTAACTACTTATGTAAGTACAAGTAGTACAGAATGTCATTTATAAAATTAATGTTATTGTTGTTGTTCTGATTTTCTTTTGATGTTTATAGTTTGCAGCTCCGTGACTACAGCATGATTACTTTCTAATAATACTGATTATGATTAGCTAGACCTTTTTCTTGTATTTTTGAAAGCTTTATTGAATTAAATTTGTAGTTATTATAAAACTTTTCCATGTCATTATATTTTTTTTTATAAATTGCCAGTATTTTATTTTTTTCTACATTATATACTTGATTGCTAGCCTTGCATTCATTTGAATCCATAAAATAAGTGTGTTAGGAAGAATAAAATAAGGAAAGATTTAACAATTAAAAGTTACTTAGTAAGTACGTTAGTTAAAATATCGAATTATCAGAGGGTACTTTTAGAAATCTATCGAGAAAAATGAATTAGAAAGATTTATTAAGTAACTTGTCTTTTTGTCTAAGTAATTAAAAGATCTTGTTTTCAGGTTTAACGTACCAAACCATACCCACAGCTAAAGGAAATTCATTGATAATGCTCAACAAATTCACATATTGGAAAGACAATAGAAGTAGAAATTACTACTGCTCCAAAAGGGCTGCAGGGTGTCGAGCTCGCCTGAAATTGGACATCAACGGTGAAATAGTGCAAGCGGAAGTCTCTCATATGCATGACCCGCCGAATTATATGAGAACTGCTACAGGGCAGTATATTAAAATATGATTAAATTGTAATGAGCTGGAACTCAACGGGAAATAAAAACGAAACGATGACAATCAGTTTGTTTCAATTTGTTGGTGCGACATTTTAAACATCTCTCGCAAATCACCAACATTTGAAATGATCTCTTAAAAATACAATAAATGAAATCTACTAATATTAAAAAAAACTCTTTTTTACTAATATTAAAAAAAACTATTAGTTTAAGTAATTAGTCAGCAGATAAGTAAGAAAAAATATAAAAAAATCGTATCATATAAACTTTCACGAGCATATTATTACCAGTTTATACCTACGCCACCAGGCAACAGTTTACTGATGTAAGTATACCTAAAAGCTATACGTTTTCGAGGAATCACAAAACGACAACTTTTAACGTTAAATTGGCAGCCAACGAAGGAATTTTGCTTGCAGACGCTGTGCATTTTCACGACTCCGAAATATTTTATTTACCTCTTGTATGCCGGAATATCAGTCACAATACTCGATATTTCAATAACTAAATTGATGATTCTTGATATAATTAAACATTGAATTTCAGATTACCAATTCATACCGACGAAAAAAGGAAATCAGCTGATTATGTTGAATCGGTATACGTTCTCCAACCCCAACCCAAAAAGCACCAGCTTCTATTGCTCGAAAAGAAGTGCTGGCTGCAAGGCCAGGGTGAAGTTAGGACGTGATGGAAAAATAGTGTATGTTCAAACGGATCACGAGCACGATCCTCCTAATTATGTTAAGACTCAAAGTGGGAAATATATTAAATTGTCGTAAAGAAATCCTCCAACTCTAATATTGTTAGTATTAAGCGTTGAAATTTAAGAATAAATCAATTATAGTACTTATACAAAGACATTTCTTTGCATCACCAACGCTACTAATTGCCAAATGAAGAATTGTGGAAACTTGACAAATTGATAATCAGATAAGTTGCGAGACACATGAACTTTATCTGTAGAAATGCATGCATTATTTGCAGATTACCAGTACCACATAATTCCGACGAAAAAAGGGAATTCTCTGATAATGTTACACAGATATACGTATGCCAAAGGTCCTTACAACAATTACTACTGCTCAAAGAAGAACTCAGGATGTAAAGCCCGGGTGAAGTTAGGCTCTGATGGTAGAATAGTGAACGCGAATACCGATCACATCCACGAGCCTCCAAACTATATTCTGACGCAAACTGGGAAATATATTAAGCTATAAATCAAAAATATATATTTCATGTAAGCTAGATGTACAGTGTACAGTATTGGTTTTTGTGGTCATTTATAAAAAAATATGAAACAAAAAAACAAACTATGGCCGTCTTATTATAAATCACGAACTACTTTATACTTAGTTTAAACCATTATCTAAAAAAATTGACTACACTATCTCTTCCTCTTAAGGAGGAGAATTCTCTGAAGGACTTAGCGAGCTCCATAGTTTTAACTTCGCAAGCCATAGACTAGCTAAAAAACCTGCCATTAAATGGATGGATGTGTGCAGTAATGCTATACGACTACGAAATGATGATGACTACCTTTGGTCTCTTTCATCAATATAAATTTGACCTAGTAAAGTTAGTTCCCGTTTTATAATAGGACTGTAGAAGTTTAGCTTTGAACCTGGATCCAAACACGTCCTGACACGACCTGAATACGTAAAAATTAATGCATATATGTATAGTATACAATGTAATCGTATAAGAGTTTTAAAAATTGTAGGAATACTAAGTAGTAAAATAAATATACCAACTTATAATGTATAACTACTAGTATCTTTACAAATATATAAATTAATTAGATCTTGCTAGTACGGAGCTCTTCGAGGTAACTCCGGAACACCTAAGATTGAATTTATGTACACAAATCATTCCAACGAAAGTAATGGTAAAATTTTACTTTTAGTTCTACTTTAAATTTGTAAAATACAATCAATCTTTTGTAATAAGTTTTATTTTCAGATTACCAGTATCAGTTGATCCCGACAAAGAAAGGCAATCCTTTGATGATGTTGAACAAGTTTACCTTCTCGAAAGACCCTAAGAGCACCAACTTCTATTGTTCGAAGAGAAGCATGGGCTGCAAAGCTAGGGTGAAGTTAGGACGTGACGGCAGCATAGTGCATGCTTTTACAGACCACGTCCACGACCCACCAAATTACGTTTTAACTCAGAGTGGACAGTATATCAAACTGTGATCAAAATTACTCTTAAAACAAAACGCTTAATTCAACACAACAAAACGCAATCCCCACGCGGGCAACACCGAGAAAGCTTTAAATAAATTTAAGTTGATTTCCTTTGGTCACAAATATTTGAGGTACATATCATTAACGCCTCCGAAACTCTTTCTTTGTAATCTTCCTTCTAATTATATCAATCCTATGGATTACATTTCTTTTATTTACTTCCCAATATAAATAACAGATAAATAGTCAGCAGATAGGGAAGTCCCTTTTTTCTAAAACAATCAGCTTTTTGAATTCCAGCTCAAATCAGTTATACAAACAGTCTTGGGTATATAATCAATTTATATATAAATTAAATATATCTTTTATAAATGATCTTATTTAGAATTTTTTTTTTACTGTTTAGATGTTCCAATTCCAATTACGATTTTAAAGTCCATCCTTTCTTCCAATCAGCCATACTTCATTTGAATAAGTCTTTACAGTTTTTGTAATAATTTACATTTAGTTTGGTTTGGAATCATATTATTTCTTTTAAAAAGCATATTGTAGTTTGTTGTGAACTTGTTCTTTAACTTTTTAAAAAATACCTCTACTTAATAGTCGTCTAGTGCATCAGCTGTGATCGTTCATGCAATAAATTAATTTCAGAGCACCTTAACTACCACTGGATTCCCACCGGTCGAGGCAACTCCTTGATACTGTTAAATGGATTTACCTACTCAAAGGACAATAAAAGTTCTAATTATTACTGTTCCAAGAGGATTTCAGGGTGCAGAGCTCGATTCAAAATGGCGGCTGACGGAAGAATAGTGCATGGTTCTTATGAACACTTACATGAACCTCCTAATTATGTAAAGACTCCTAATGGTCACTATATCAAAGTGTAAAAATCAAATGTGATTTGTAAGATATAACTACTTTAAGGAACAGTATTGAAGACACTGTTTGGCTACTTTATCTTTCAAATGGTGATGTGAATAAAAGTCACAGAATTGGTGACGTGCCGTCATTTTCACTTACTGCTAAAAACCCAAGATACATAAGACTCTGGAGACTAACTGCATGGAGAATGAAATGAAGTACTTTATGTTCAAGAATAGTTTGATTGACGCTAAACTCAGAAACAAGCAGAGGAAAGCATTCAGGATTCTGATTCAGTCTCTGCCTAAACTTGTCACAACCGAAAGGTCCCCATTTTATGCAAGCATTGCTAGGTCTTCTTTATATATCAATGTTTGTCGATATTTATTGTTCATGACCTCATAAGTTTGTGATGATTTGGAATAATACTTTTTTTAATTATCGACTTTTATTTGGTCATTAGTGAAGCTCCGGCGGTCTGGAAGAAAAAAACCTTAGAATGTATTAGCTCTCTTTTCCGATTTCCCGCAAAATCCCATTGAGGGAATTAGAGACAATCAGTGAGAGCAAATCATCATATTTTAATTCCCTTTTTACACCATTACCATAGAATTGATATTCGTAAGTATTACATAATGAACAGAACGAAAACTACTAGTGTCCCGCGCAATACGCGTCCTCGCCTTGTTGAGTGTGTGTATGTGACTGTATGTGACACATACACATTGACGGGTGCACGGATGTATAGTTTCGTTTGTAGTAGTAGGCATATGATACTCCGCTTCTATGAAGTGCCAAACCTGTGCCTTTACGCTAATAATACTGGTATTAGGACCTCAGGCTCTGTTTACCTTGTTACACGCGACAACTTCGATTAATATTAATAAAGTATGAAAGTGTACCTATCAGTAAAAGTGAGTTTCTGTGTTTAAATGTGTATCTGGCTTCATGATACATTTTATTTTACTTATTAATTAATCATTTTCACCAATTTTTTTTCAGAGTACACTCTAATACCAACTCCAAGAGGGAATCATGTGCTGCTGTACGACGGAAACACATATAATAAGGACAAAAAAAGTATGAACTTTTACTGTGCAAGGAAAAGTGCCACCAAATGTAAAGCTAAAGTGAAACTGTCAAAAGATGGAATCATTTTGTACGCTTCTCGTGACCACAATCATGACCCGCCCGTGTTTAAAAAGAAAACCCTACTAATGGCATATATGAAGTTGAATGAAGATAGCATATCTTAATATTGTTAAAATTGACGTGGAATAAATTAATTTTATGAATGTTTTATGTGTTGGAACACACGTAGCGCAACTTGTGTAACGTTACGCGCCTACGTCGTAGTAACTTATTAGTAATCAGTGCCTTTGTGGCGATTAATACAATTTCTAGACTAAGAGCGGGCCATATGCAGCCCTATCTCATTGAGTAGCAATAGTGACATATCTAGGGTGTTGCATATTAAAAAGATATGTCTTAATGTACAGGGTTGCCTAAGCATAACAAAATGCTCCAGCATTTTGTACAGTCAGCAAAGTGATCATTTTTTTGGATGTTACTACCAACCGTTACACGCAACTCGCGCGGGTAAAAATACACTAGATTACCCCAAGTCAAATCAGGCACATTTTTCTAAACGACAAAACAATATTTTTTTGGGAATTTTATGAAATAGCCAATCGTTACGTCATTCTATTTTGAAGTCAAATAACACACATAAATAATCAATTTATCAGTTTTCCTGCATTAATAATAAATTTAAATTCTTATTGAAAATAGATACGGTCAATGTAAAGTGACACTATTTTGTGACATTTTATTTTATTTAACCGTCGCGCATCTTGCGCTGCGTGTGATTTGACGCGCCGACTAATTTTAGTTGATTTAGACAATCATCAGTGGTGCCATTTTTCAAACGCGGTGTCACCAGAAAAACTATTAGTTTAGGTGACTTCGAGTTTTAAAAACGCCACATTAAGGTCGAGCGTTAGGAACGGCGACTTAACGGTTTATATTTTTAATAGTTGACAAATAAGTGGATCAACGTCCATTTGTACATAAACATTGGTCTCTCATGATACATTAATTGCTCAGCTAATTGAATTCTGGATCCCTGACAAAATTCCGCCAGAGAAACGTTTCTCAGGCGGAATATGTTTTTGGCGAATTTTTCAAAAATTACTAAATACACAAATTTCATTTATCGATAAACATTTGAAGGCAGCTTTAAACTAAAGATCTAATATAGTCAACCTTTAATATTCGACACTTTTCCGCTGGGACATACACACATCTAGTTGGGCCTTCTTGATTCTACTTCAGTTCAACTAGCTGATAAGTTATTTTACTTAAGTATTTAGTTATTTTGATATTATTTCCTTCGTACCATGGTTCTTACTTGTACATTATGCCAAATGCCAGTTAGCTGTAAAGATTCAAAGATTGAAATGTTTATTCAGTAGACTGTTACAGGCATTTTTACACCTCAATAAGTATAATTTACATATGTAAATAGTTTCTTATACCTAATAGTTTTCATTATTATAAACCTGTTGGTCTCATTATGTTTGTTCCATTTACATGCAGTCTGGCACTTGGATTAAGTTAATGTAATTTTAAATAGGACGTTATTATTATAACTAAGTATTAAAAATATTTTTTTTAAAAGATTACTTTCTTTATTTAGTTTACCTCTTCTTGTAATTCAAAAGCTTGTTTTTGTCAATGGAAATGCCTCCATTCCTATCATCTCTCTGATGTCCTTCGAAGCCTACCTTAATTTTTTGGGGTCCGGTGCTAACGTTCGCAAATGTGCTTTAAAAAAAGCTTTACGTTCACACTTTAAACTGTAAATAGCTTGAAGGGTTATCTAGGTCTTTATCAAGACAAAATTTTAAATTATATACATACATTCATACATACATATTTTCTCGCCTGTTTCCAATGGGGGTAGGTAGAGGCTATGGATTTCCACTTACTACGATCCTTGCAAACCTCTTTTGCTTCGTCAACACTCATAACTCTTTTCATGCATGCTCTCTGGTTGTGGGTACTCCTTACATCACCTTCAGAACATCTACTTCGGTCCGGTTATATTACATGTTATTTAAATTATGTTTTCTTTCATATATTTTATTTAAAAAGGGGGCAGCACTGTACCCCTAAAAAATGTTTCGGGGTCCAGTCCTTTCAAATAATTAACTTGAAATGAAGGCAGCACAATTTTAAATTCAAATTGATTTGATATTGACGGACAAATATAACAACATCTTTACTTTCAGAAATGTTAGATAACTTGGAATACAAGTTTATACCGACACCGAAAGGCAAAAAATTGTTAATGATGCACGGCTATACGTACTCCCAGAAGAACTTGTCGAACAACTACTATTGCTCAAAAAAAGATGCCGGGTGTAAGGCTAAAGTCGCTATTGGAAATTACGGGAATGTAGCTTGGGCTTTCACTGAACATAACCACGACCCGCCGAGATACGTTTGCGCTGGAGGACAATATATAAAAGTATAAAGTGTAGGCATGCCTGCCTACCATATAAACATAATTATTTCTCTGCCTTGGCACTAGATGGCGCTTTATGGTAATAGTTCAAACATTAAATCTTTTATTCCTATTATTTAAATAAACTAGTACTCTAATTAATTAAATATGACTTATATGAAATGCAATAAATATGTTTAATGCATATTCAACACTTCCTTTGTCACTTTCTGTTAGATGTGTGTGCTGCCATCTCTATGTGCCTATCCGCAACTCCAGTATTGCCTACTTCGGGCCCTCTAATAGTTTCTACGGGTTGGGTATCTGTTACGTTAGTAATTATATTATCTTTGGTGTAAATAAGAAATTAAGAATTAGACTTAAGACACATAGAAAAGACGTAGGACGCGGACGGGGCGCAGACTTCCGCGACGGCAAGCGACGGTTTTATACAAAGTGTATAGAAACGTCGCGGGCAGAACACACAGAAAGGACGGGGCAAGGACGGGGCGCGCGTCTTTTCTGTGTGTTCTGCTTTGCGACGTTTCTATACATTTTGTATGAAAACGTCGCTTGTCGTCGCGGAACAGAATATCTGCGCCCCGTCCGCGACGTACGTCTTTTCACTGTGTCCTGCGCCTTAGTTAGAGCTAAGAGATGAGGGTACTTTGTAAGATGAAATTTAATTATAAAGAAATGGTATTTGGTGTGTAAGTATATACTTTTAATCATGATGCTTATTTCACCAAGTTATAAGTGTATTAAAGTTGCATTAAGTAAAAGGAGACAATAAAGGTAGGTAGTAACTTTTTGCTTGTCACAGGGAGAATATTCTTTAATTGACTTTTTTACAAGCTTTTATTTAGTTTCACCTGCCCTGTTTGTCTGTCGTTCTGTCTGTAATCAAATCTTGCAAGTTAAAGACTCACTTCCCGGTTTCCAATTGAGCTGAAGTAATATTATCATGACATGGAGCTGATCTGATGTTGAAGCCGGAGGGTGGCCATAGAAACTCTGTGATGAAACGTCGCAATTTCATTGAGTTTGAGCTCGTTTAATTCGTCTTGATGAGGGTTATTGGATAAAAGCTTGTTTTCAAAGAATATTTTTTATAATTACTTATTTACTTTTTATCGATAGATGAAGGAATAAATTACGTTGTAAGCAATTTTTTTTTAAATTTTATTAGCCTATATGGTCCCACTGTTTGATAAAAGCAAATAATTTTACTTCAATAATAAATTGAGTATGCGCCTGTACTTTATTGTTTTATTCCGAAGTCCTAAATGTGCCACAAAAGTTTATTGTGATTCACCTTGAATATTTACCCGACTGTGTCAGGAGGGTAATGTTTGTATGTAGGTATGTATATATTTCTATGGGACGCACTGCAACCTAAACGGCTTCATAGATTAAAGCTTGAGAGATGTCATTAGATTCGTCCTAATTCTGAGAGCGACGCTGGGTATATAAAAAAGGCAGTCGGTCTTTTTTTCATAATTTCTTGTTTTAAATGTTACAGAACTCGGTTACAAAATAATACCCACACCTCGAGGTGGAAGTTTACTGATGATTGACGGGTATACCTACTCGCGAATGAATAATACTAATCACTATTACTGTTCCCAGAAAAATAAGGGATGTAAAGGTCATATTAAGTTAAATGAACATGGTTACGTTGTAAAAGCTAATCAAGTCCATGATCACGACCGTCCTAAATATCTTAAGATGAAAAACGGAATGTATGTAAAAATAAATTAGGAATTTAGGATACCTATTAGAAAGGAGAATAGAAATGAACTCTCCAAGTTTGATGGTTTTACAAACCACCAAATATTAAGAAGTATTCGGTTGTCTCATATGTATTATTGCAAGCTAGTACCTACTTATAACACTAAAAAATATATAAGTCGAGTTAGATTTATAATAAAGTAGCTGTGCCCGTGGGCTTCGCTCCCCTTGGGAATTTCGGGATTAAAACTATCCTATGTCCTTCCCTGGGTATCAAACTATATCCATATTCAATGTCATCTAAATAGGTTCAATGGTTGAAGCGCAAAGCGGTAACAAACAAACAAATATACAAACTCACTTTCGCATTTATAATAATAAATAAATAAATAAGGATAAGGATTATATTGTTAACTAGTTATAAAACAAACATTTTATGTATATGGACATTATGATACTTATTTCAATTATGAAAAATGAAAATTCATTCAATGTGACGACAGATTAAATTTTTTCAAACCTTTCTAGTGTTTTATTTCCTTGTATTGAAATTGTTAAATTTATGATTGTAAACAGATTGATACCTACACATTGTCTAGCATATTTAACATTAAAAATTAGGAAAAACATTGAGTGCAAATTACAGTAACTATCTTTTTTTATATTAGCAGGTAAAAAGTGGCCGAAGATGTATACTACAGAAATATGTAAAAATACATATAAATGTAACCTATGCAGCGTGGTTTTAAGATTACCTGGAAAATCGCACGGTAACTTGAAACGCCATTTCAACCGCAGACATCCAGATATATTAGTTCAAGAACATGAGGAAAGAGAATTCACTCCCATAATACCCGGCCAAAGTTAGTATACGTTTACTTATTGTATAAAATGTAATCAAATTAAAAACTTTTTACCTGACTACGGCGAAGGCAAAATGCTAGAGAGTTATGTGTATCGCCGCGTTGTATTGTATGTATGTATTTTTATTTAATCGTTATTGTCTATCAAATACAAATTGTACAGAACGATGACCTTTTACCATCAGGAGGCTCGCTTGCTCGTTTGCCGACTTATAAAATAAAAAAATAAAAAACAATAGGCGAATTTAACGCTTAATTTATGTATGTATGTATACAATGTAGAAGGGTCATACCCATATTAAATTGAAACTCGGGTATTACCAGATCACTATAGCATAAGTAAAATAACAGTCAAAGAACAAAAAAAAAATACTCTCGATAATACTATCTATTTTTTTTTTTGGTTTTTGATTGTTATTTTATTTTAATTCTAGTTTAGTGATCTTAGAATAGCCTGGGTTCGATTTATTACAATGTCCCTTCCACGTTGTATGAAAACGAAAAATGGATAGATAGGTGAATGAAGAAATCAAAGAAGATGAAGTGTTATTTTTTTCAACTTTTCAAAATTTCCAGGAAAGGCCAGGTCGTGGGTGTGGAAGTATTTTGCTGCACATAAAAATCGACGTAAATGCACAATATGTGGTGCAGTTCTAAGAACAGTTGGTAAAATGACTTCTAACTTAAGGCGACACTTCCGAAGCAAACATATAGATATATATAAAAAAGAAGAGAATAGAACTCTTCCTATTTTAAAAATATATACTGAGAAGCCGGAAAAAAACAGTCAGTTTTTAATAGAATATTTTAATACTGATGAAAGTAATGAAGATAGCGACAATGAGAAATGTGTCAATGAAGTAGAAAGCCACGAAGACCTTGCTGATAAACATTTGCTAAAAATTGCCGAAGACGTAAAAACTGACACTGTAAGCGGTGAAGAATCACCTAATAATACAACTGTTTTCAATCTTGAAACTGGAATCGAAATTTCAAGTGAACCGACAAATCTGAAAGATTTCATGGTAGAAGATAAAGAAAATTCTGAGGAAAAAGTTAAAGAACTGTGTCAAACAGCTGTTAAAAAGACACGTGAGTGTTATAGAATTTTATACCTTAATACTTAAAGGTTTCTTTTAATCGTTATGTAGGTATATAATTTCTCAGGAACCTATTTAATGTCAATTCTCTTTCTATATATTTCTATTTTAAGCCTGTATTCAGGCTTGTGTCACTCCCCGTTTAGGTATCGTAAACGTAAACGAAAAAAACCTAAATACTAACATTATTACTACGCGCGTGGCGATCACTGCGGAGTGGGAAATTCAGTAACATGAATCGTATGTCCAGAGTAATAAGAATGAAATTGGCTTGCAATGCACTTCGAGGTATCTCAACGAACAGGTACTGAGTTCTGAAGCGAGCTAAATCAAACCATATCGCTAACCACATTGAGTAGACATTTCTTTGAATTCCTTTGCTGAGTAAGACTTCTGTAAAAGAACTTATTCTGTGCTATAGTGTCCCACCACTGCAGGGCAAAGGTCTTCCCTACTACCTTCCAATCGCGAACGAGGGCTCTTGAGGCCTAATCAATCTTTATTGATCTTTATGAAAATTATCAATCAGTCTTCAATTCCTAAAGATTAAAAAGTCAATTCTTTAAATTTTTATGAAAATAATTAGAATCTTCACGCTATCTCTTTTTGTGCTTGCCTGGCTTTCTTTTACCATTAGGTAAAGTCCACAGTTTAGTTGTATTAGCTTAGCCCATAGTTCATCGGGCATGCGGCAGATATGTCCTGCCAGCCCAGTTCCATTTATGGGTGGAAGCAGTTCAACGTCCACAATCTGTGGTTTGGAGCGAAGCATTGTATTTCTAATGCGGTCGGAAAGTCTAACTTCCAAAATTCTACGGTCCATGGCTGGTTGACATACCCCAAGTTGGTATTTATGTTTATAATGTCATTTTTCATTCATCAAGGTTTTTATAATTTATTATGGTTGGATTTAAACCCTGTTGATTTTTAAGGGAGTTCATGTTTTTAGTCTTTTTTAAAAAAGGTGCATGTAAATCGGGTAATTTCTCGTTATTTTATTCTTAAACATTACAATACTGCCAAACAAAGTTCAGAATTTAAAAACAAAACAGCTGCCACATTACTATTTAAGTACACGTACATACTGGTGATCACAAATTTCATGAATTTTTATTCTGGAAAGATATTAGTGGATTAGTATAAATACGACTTACGGATTTTATGTAATAAATGAATGAGGTACAATATTGAAAGACAGATATGTAGGAAGGGACAAAATAAAGAAGAGATAAACGTGATTTTCTTATCTTCTTAAAATTTACAGGAAAATCCAGGTCGTGGGTGTGGAAGTATTTTGATGAAGATAACAATCAACGTATATGCCAAATATGCGGTACAATTCTGAGAATAGCTGGTAAAATGAGTTCTAACTTAAGGCGACACTTCCTAAGAAAACATATCGATATATATAATAAAGAAGAGAATAGAACTATTCCTATACTAAAAATGAGTACTGACGAGCCGGAAAAAAGCAGCGAGTTATTAAATGAATGTTATAATACTGATGAAAATGATGAAGATAGTGACAATGAGAAATATGTCAATGAAATACAGGCCACTAAAAAAGAAGATCGAATAGGGAACATTTCAGTAGAAAGCCAAGAAGATCTTACAGATAAAGATTTGCAAAAAATGGTCGAAGAAACAAAACCTGACACTGTAAGCTGTGAAGAATCACCTAAAGCATTTATTCAAACAACTGATGTCAATCTTGAAACTGAAATCGAAATTTCAAGTGAACCGACAGAAATGAAAGATACTTCTCTTACGGAGTTCGTGATAGAAGATAAAGAAAATGCTGAAAAAGTTAAGGAACTGTGTCAAACAGCTGTTCAAAAGTCACGTGAGTGTTATATTATCTTATACCTAAATAGTTTCTTTTCATCTTTATGTAGGTATATAATTGTTCACGAACCTATTTAACAATTTTCTACCTGTAGTGTCCCACTGTAGGGCAAATGCTTCCCCCCCTACCTTCCAATCGCGATCGAGGGCTCTTAAGGCCCAATCAATCTTTATCAATCGTCATGAAAAGAATCAATCAATCTTCAATTTATAATGATAAAAACACATGTTTTTTTAAATCTTAATGAAAAGAATCAAGATCTTCCCGCCATCTCTTTTTGGGCTTCCCCAGCTTTCCTTTACCATTTAGTGTTATCCACAATCTAGTCGTCTTAACCCACAGTCCATCGGGCGTGCGGCAAATATGTCCTGCCCATTTAAGGATGGAAACTTTTTGTCCCACGTCCACAATCTGTGTTTTGCAGCGCAGAACTATATTTTTGATGCGGCCGGAAAGTCTGACTCCCAAAGTACTGCGCTCCATGCATGACTCATTGACAAACCCAAAGATTTTTATTGAGGATTTTTTCTGACTCCCAAAATACTGCGCTCCATGACTCATTGACAAACCCAAAGATTTTTATTGAGGATTTTAAAGGGAGTTCATGTTTTTAGATTTATTTTAAAAAACTGCACGGAAATCTAAAATAAAAGTTCAGAATTTAAAGCGGTATATCTGTAAGAAACACACAACACGTTAATATTTCAGTACATGACTGGTGATCATAAAACAGTAGTTGATCATGAGTTTTTATTCTGGAAATAAAATTAATATAAATATAAGATAAAATTCAGTACGTAATAGCTTTGAATATTACGTACTGAATTTTATCAATTAACCTAGAGTATTAAAACGAAACTCTAAAATGCGCACCCTTTTCAAAGGCGAAAGTAGCAATAATACTTTTGCTAGCTCTTCTTCGTTTACTCAAGATAGTCACGAACTCACGATCGATGGATCTTCGTCTATCCTGGACATCATATATTTTATGTTTCTGTGCTTGCTGTCACTATGATTATTAAGAATATTCCTTTAGCCATTCCCAAAGCTTCTTTTTTTTTACTTTCATCTAGTTGCTGGTTGCTTTTTATCTTTTTGTTGTCTAGCAAGGTTTTAATGATTGAAATTATAATTTTTTGTTGTTTCAGAAACAACGTTCGACAAAACGTACTTCGAGTTGGTCAAACACAACCAATCTAAATGCAAACTTTGTTCAGAAGTAGTGCCACATAAAACAAAAAATGTACTGTTTCAACATCTTACTGAAAAACATCCCGAGGAGATAGTATCATTTCAACAAGTTAAATACTAAACAACAAAACAACTGAACAAAAACACACGTTGAATGGCAATGTTAGAGAGTTTTACAAAAACAGACACGAGGCTCCATTTAAACTTATGATTTTTTTGTTTTTTGTAAGTGCAGTGTTACTTTCTCCAGGTCGCATTGCATGTTTTTTAAATGCAGACTCGCGAGGTCTACAGCTCATTAAGCTTTTTTGTGCTTTAAATGTAAATATGTGAATATGTAATGTATATGCTTAAATATGTTATAATAAAACAATGAAATGTGAACTTTGTATTTTTTGAAGTCATAAATTCTGTCTCTCTTTTTCTCATTTATTCGTGTATTAACTGTATTAACTTCTTTATCATAAGAGATGAATACAATAGATAAGTATTTAATAGTGACAATGTTCTTATTCTCACTCATAACTACTTTCATAAAATATTCAATGTAAAGTTATATCTACCGATATAATTACTTTAACTAACACACTATTACAGCTTTTAGCCGCTAGATGGCTCCAAAAAGAGTTTGCTGCCACCTAACGGCTACATTATGACTGTCATCATCATCATCATGTCTTTTTAATCTCCTCTGCAGGAGCACGATCCTCTCTGTACTACTGGAGCTCCCTAATCCCAACTCAAACCTTGGCTACATATTGTTGTTCAGATTTCAGAAATTATCAACTAATCCCAACTCGTAGCGGCAAGTTTTTACTCATGTTGGACAACTATACATACTCTCAAATGAGGAGCACCAATAATTATTATTGTTCGAAGAAAGACTCAGGCTGCAGAGCTAAAGTAAAGTTGGATGAAGATGGAAATATAAAAGATCATTTGAATGTACACATACATGATCCACCGAAGTATGTGGTCACACCAAGTGGGCACTATGTTAAGGTAAACCCGTAATTAGCAAAGTAGTGACTACTGGAAGTCAACAACTGAATTTTAACGCAAAGGGGACAACGGGAAGTAATTTTATTTGATTCCCATTGTCTTTAACTGGGATCGCGTATGGGGACAACAGGTGAAAGTGTACTTACGACAAATGCCACGATTAAAAGATAAAATCTTCATGGGCAGAGTCACATTCACACTGGTATTTACATAGTTTATCCTATTTAATTGGGGTCTATGACATATGAAATTTTAGTTTGTTACGATGTCTATCGGAATATAATTGTAATCGGCGCTGAAATTCCACCTTGTTTTTATTTCTGTGCTAGGTCAACATAGACGCATAGTTATTTTACTTCTTTTTTTTTATTTAGAGGTTTTATCCCTGATTTAACATTATAAATATATTATTAAATGATTATGACTACCGGTTACTTTGAGTGGTTACAACAAGCAAATACATATTGATTTTGGGAATATGTTAGGAAAAATATTCGCAGAAAGTTACTTTTTACAATCAAAATCATAATAAAAACCACAGTATGTTCCCTCTTGAGAGAATAGTAGGTAGCGTAAGAATGATAATATTTTAAAACTGAACTTTTTTATTTCAGATGTGACCTTATTCAATAAATTAATCATACATTAAATGTTGTATTATTAAATATAATGATGAATCTAAAAGTTGTGTAAGTAATTCAAATTGTTATAATATCACAGTTAAATCTTTCGAAAATGTTCAAGGCAATAAAAATATCTGTATGCCACAACGATGATTTAAGAAAAGGTGAAATTCTGAAAAAAGATGTATTTATCTTCTTTCAAACGATTACGGCTAAGTCACTAACTTTTTTTCGTAATTTATTTTGAAGTTGTTTCAATTATTGTAGATTTGAGATACGCATTCGTGCCTTCCAAGAATATTGGCCACTATTTGCTCCTAGTCAACGGCTTCACATTCACCAAGAATATGGGTGACTCATGGATATGCTCCAAAAAAAATGCCCAATGCAGAGCAAGGCTCAAGCTAGACGAGTATGGGGTAATAACTAGTTTAAATAATTCTCATACACATCCTCCTCCCAATAAATATCTGAAGTTGTCTAATGGGGAGTACGTAAGAAAACATTTTACTTGATCGCCTAAAATGGATGCCTGGCACATGTTATATGTATAATTAAATTAATTAAAGTATATAGGATTAGGATCTTTGATTTCTAATGAATATTGAAAATTATATAAATTGTCTATTTCACCAACACTACGAAATAATATATGATTTGAAGTATGTGCGGAAGTCTGCTAATTGTTATAAAATTTTATTTATTAATTAAAGTATGTTAAACTGCGTAGTTTGTGTTTTACTTTTAACCTATAAAAATCTTGACGAGGCAGGCTGTGTAATTTTTTGGTTAATGACAATTGTTAATGTTTATGATTTGCTCAAATTACGAGTAAAACTGAACAGCATGTTGTTAGTAGCATAGCATTATGAAAAAAAGGCACTTTTTGTAGTTGTTTTTATCAAATTCAAATTCAGTTCAAGAATTATCACGTATTTATGCTCTTTTCTTTGTGTTGCTCTATATTATAAAATATTTTTTCCTTGGTCATCAGTGCAACTGTTGCCACTGATATCCTAAGGCCGCTTCTTCTGTACTTGCGTTTAGGAATCTTCAATAAAGTTAGCTGCAAGTAAATGATGTGACATCAACAACTGCCTATTATGAAAAAAATTGACAATTATCAAGTGTCTTGCAAATATTGAAATATAAATAAATGATTTTTGACTTTTGCCTTCCACTTCCATTTGTCTCTGTCTTTAGCGATCCTGCCATTCAATGATATGACAATCGAGGCTATCCCGACATCTGGTTCTTGGTCTTCCTCTACTCCGACAGCCATCCGTCGGTTAGAACGTAGGTTCTACCTTCTTTCCGGCGTTCTATAGTAATTCTTATCCTAAAATGTATTTAACAGGTTTGCAGTATGAATTTGTACCGTCTCATATGGGCGGGCACCAACTTCTTCTTTTCAACGGCTATACATTCTCCAAGGCCAAGAAAACGCTTTCCACGTGGGTGTGCTCAAAGAAGAATGTAAGATGTAAAGCGAAGTTAAAGCTGGGCGAAAACGGAAGCATAATTAGTCACAATAATGTGCATACACATGCTGCTACTAGTAAATTTGTCAGGTTGCCTAGTGGTGAATACTTGCGTTATGTTAAAAAACATGTGGGGTGTTAAAAGCCTTGCAGCCTAAAACTATCCAATGCTTGACTAAAGGTCTCTGCTATTTAAAGGAGGAAATCCTCCCTTTAGTGCCCATAATCATCACGCTGGGCAGGCGAAATTTGACAGGTTGCCGAGTGGTGAATACTAGCTTTATATTTAAACACATGTGGGGTGTTAAATACCTTGTAGTCTTACACAATCCAATGCTTGACTAAAGTCTCGGCCATTAAAGGGAGGAAATCCTCTCTTTAGTGCCCATAATCATCACGCTGGGCAGGTGAAATTCGTTAGGTTGCCTAGTGGTGAATACTTGCGTTATGTTAAAAAACATGTGGGGTGTTAATAACCTTGCAGTCTAAAACTATCCAATGCTTGACTAAATTAAATGTCTCTGCTATTAAAAGGAGGAAATCCTCCCTTTAGTGCCCATAATCATCACGCTGGGCAGGCGAAATTCGTTAGGTTGCCTAGTGGTGAATACTTGCGTTATGTTAAAAAACATGTGGGGTGTTAAAAGCCTTGCAGCCTAAAACTATCCAATGCTTGACTAAAGGTCTCTGCTATTTAAAGGAGGAAATCCTCCCTTTAGTGCCCATAATCATCACGCTGGGCAGGCGAAATTTGACAGGTTGCTGAGTGGTGAATACTAGCTTTATATTTAAACACATGTGGGGTGTTAAATACCTTGTAGTCTTACACAATCCAATGCTTGACTAAAGTCTCGGCCATTAAAGGAGGAAATCCTCTCTTTAGTGCCCATAATCATCACGCTGGGCAGGCGAAATTCGTTAAGTTGCCTAGTGATGAATACTTGCGTTATGTTAAAAAACATATGGGGTGTTAAAAACCTTGCAGTCTAAAACTATCCAATGCTTGACTAAATGTCTCTGCTATTAAAAGGAGGAAATCCTCCCTTTAGTGCCCATAATCATCACGCTGGGCAGGCGAAATTTAACGGGTTGCCGAGTGGTGAATACTTGCGTTATGTTAAAAAACATGTAGCGTGTTAAAAACCTTGCAGTCTATATTAATCCAATGCTTGAATAAAGGTCTCGGCTATAAGGGAGGAAATCCTCGTTTTAATGCTCCTAATCACCACGCTGGGCAGGCGAGTTGATGATCGCAGAAGATGGTACGATGCCAATTTATTGCACAGAAGTCGCTGATGTCCATTCTCTGTTACCTGTAGACCCTGTATTACCTCATTTAGTCGCCTCTTACGACGCCCGTGGGAATGAAATGGGGTGGTGACAAATTGTATTCTACTCTGCCGGCACCACAAGGCATAGATATATTTCATTGTAGGGTAAATTAAAATTAAATGTGAAATCTTATACCTTTAAACGAGCAATTCTTGTATATTTATTTATATATATATTTATTTATAAATTTCTGTGATCTCGAAAACGGCTCTAACGATTTTGCTGAAAATTGGTATATGGGGGTTTTTGGGGGTAAACAATCGATCTAGATTAGTCTTATGTTTGAGAAAACGCGTGTTTTCGAGTTTTCATTCGTTTTTCTTTCCACGCAGAATATGGTCGCTAATTTCCTCGCGCGGGCCGCCATGCGCTTAGCTCAGTGGTTAAGGATGCTGACCGCTAGAAAGAGTGTTACGGGTTCGAATCCCACTCGGTAACTTACTTTTGTTTTTTTTAATGTTCAAGTTAATGTATAATTTCTTATTTTGTACTGTTTTTAGACAAGTTTAAAAAAATGTAGTTAATGTTTGAGATGTAACCGACCGAGCGAAGCTCGGTCACCCAGGTACTGACAATTAATATACAGAGTGTTATTGCCGTTAAAGGTATTATATTTGAGGGAGTGACTTAGTTTAAAATTCAGAATACTGCGTTTTCGTTCCTATTGGTATAAACAATTGTGTAAGTCTAAGATTACATTTTAACTTATATTAAAACATTTTGACAGTTGTTTTTTTTCTATATATACCCATATTATTACAGGCATGGGCGTAGCCAGCCATGGACTCAGGGTGGGGCAGCGGTCTAAAATAATATGTAACTAGCCATCTATACCCGCGAACATACCCGGTAATTTTGTTCATTAAGAAAGGATACACCCTATACTTAAAGAATACTTACTTTAAGAATTATCCAAAATACTTTCTTATTGCTTACATACCTACACGACGAAATCTTCCATGCAGAAATGTGTCTCTAACTTCAGCCGTTTGGGCTCAGCCGTCAGTCAATTTAGAGGTTTGTATCTATCTATAGATAGTACTTTCAGGTCGAGAAAGTAAACAATTACACATACCTAGGTATTACAGGTTGTGTTTTTATTTAGGTATTAATTAACTTATAATATTACTTTAAAAGAAGGCGGTGTGGTTTCAGGCAGAACCTCCTTAGCATTTCGTCTGCCAATTTATTTTTTTGTGTCGATTGTTGAGTGTAAACTTTCTTACGGATATTAAGTATTGTAGTTAGTACCTAGATAATTATTTTTTTAGGTATGGTTAGATACCTTACAGGTCAGAGCCAGGCTGGGGTAAGCGCCCCCTCCTGCCCCACTGTGGCTACGCCCTTGATTACAGCCACGATTTAGGTACATCATATATTGTACATCAGGTTTTTTATAGATATAAGACCTTCACCAGTTTCTACGTTTTATCTCTGCCTACAGGTTTTTCCTATGACATTTTGGAGTCGCAAAGAGGGAAGACTTTGGTGCTCCTGAATGGGTATACCTTCTACAGCACCAGTCGTTTCCGATGGGTTTGCTCGTCTCACCCTGTCTGCAAGTGTAAACTGAGGATGGATGAGAAGGGAGTTGTGACGGAGATGGTTGAGCATCATAATCATAAGCCCAAGCAAATAATGAGAACTTCAGAAGGCAAATACGTCCGGTATTGAATGTCCGTTTTGTTTGATCGTTATTCACGTCAAATCGTCGTAATGTAAAAAAAATAGCTTAAAATAATTAATTTTCTTGCCAAAATACCTACAAACTTAATTTAAAGAAAGAATGCTACATTACTTTGATGTGTACACTTTTGTTTCAAAGAAATATACATTTCGTAACTGGAATACAAACAATACAAAAGCGTCTTATTTAATTCTTTTTTGTTTAAAACTTTTTTGTTACTTTGATTCTTATACGTTTTCATGTTTGTCTAGAGTTGACATACACAACAGTCATGTCGCAACGTGGGAAGCCGTTGATATTGTTTAACAACTACACCTATGCTCAGATTAGCAAGTCCTCCTGGGTGTGCTCCGCTCAGCACCCAAGGTGTAAGGCGAAGCTTTGCGTCAACGCGGAAGGATATATTCTTGCAGTTCGCAATCAACATGACCATAAACCGACGAGTAAAAAATATAGTATTTCTTACTAGAGCATAAATAATGAATAGATCTACTGTCAGCAAGACCTTTTGGGTGCGCTCCGGACTGCACCCGCGGTGTGAAGCGAAGCTGTGTGTCAACGCGGAAGGATACATCCTAGTAATACGAAATCAACATGACCATACAACGACTAGCAAGAAATATAGTACTTCTTACTAGAGGATAAATAATGAATAGATGTACTATCAGCAAGACTTTCTGGGTGTGCTCCATAATACGACCACCAACATGATCATAAAATGACGAGTGAGAAGTAAAGTACGTTTCTTTTTTGTAATTTTGTTGTACGAGTGTGTAAAACCTGTGACCTGTGGATAAATTAAAAACAATATTTAGCAATCGTTTGGGCGCTCAGCCTCCCCTTAACAGTCATAAGTACCTATGTGTCATAAACTCATATATGTCCGATGTAAACCGAAGATTTAAAAATCGATATAACCTAATCATTGTTGTTACATAGATTTTCATTTTTTTATTCTGGGTAATGCATTAATTTAAATAATTAAATCATGAAACAGATTAAATTCCTTAGTTTCTTTGAGATATACCCATGCATTTTGATATTTTAAAGATTCTAATTTTATACTTACTTAAATAGTTGTATAGTTAACTGTAGGCAAATATCCAAAAGTAGAGTTTGACGACCTATGTGGCATAGTGGTCACCATCATGCTAGTCCGCCACCCAGGGGAACGGGTTCGATTCCCGGTCAGGGCAAGTTGGAAATGGCCTTTGTCGAATTTTCCTGGCTCTCGGATGTTTATCTATATACGTATTTGTTATAAAACATAGTAACGTTGAGCTTAATATTATCCGATATATGGTAGTATCCCATAACACAAGTCTCGAACTTACTTTGGAGCTAGCACAATCAGTACAACTTGTCTTTATATATATATTTAATGTTATTTATGAAATGTGCAGAAAAAATACATGTTTAACCTTTTAACCGCGAGCGTCACATATATGTGACAAACATTGTCGGGCCCATTCCGCGAAGGTCGCATATTTGTGACAAAAAAAATGCTTGTATGGCACATAACTTACGTATCCATATCCGTTTTTGGTTGTAGATAGGTATGTTAGATTTACCATGTCTCGCGCTGGGGGCACGACAACTGATATAAAGTCTCGCGGTGAAAGGGTTAATAAATACAATTAACATTCCAGTACCCTACGAAGTGATCAAGTCTCAAAGAGGTAAGGACCAGATTTTACTGAACGGCTATACGTACAGCCAGAAAATGAAGGAGAAACATTACTGGAGTTGCTCAAGGAAGGAGTGCAAAGCGAGGCTTAGGCTGAACACCGCGGGACAGATCATCTGGATGCACGGGGAACACGACCATTTAGCGAGGTCCTTTTTTAGAAGCGCTTCAGGGATTTGCCGGTTTTAAAAATATTACTTTTCAAAAGCTATTGGGGTTGAAACCTTCATGCCGCATTTACACATTCGCGCGAATCGCGAGGCGAATAACGAACACGCATATGTAAACAGTGCAAGTACACGAATGTTTCGTCGAATGACGAGACGAATGGCGAACACGAATACACGAATGTGTAAATGCGGTATAAACAGTAGTTCGTGACGGCACTCGTATACGAATGTTTCGTCGATTGACGAGGTAAATAGCGAACACGCGAGTGTAAATGCGGTATTAAAGTCGGGGCATTTTATAATTCGACTGGTTAATAAACTTGCTTAATTTTGTTCGACGCCATCCAGCTATCTTAGTCAAAGCTTGGGTGATTAATTTATAAGGAATTATTTTAAGATTATTGTATTGACGGCTGTTATTATTGTTTATTTAGTGTAAATATGTACTTTATTAAATTACGGGTTTTCGCCAAGTACGGTTCCTACATCGATGGTTTTTACCATTTTTTCACAGATGAACTTAGTATATAATTGAATATGGTGTTCAATGTTTATAGAAATAGTTGTAAGTTGTTGTTAATGTGATACATTAGTATTATTTATTTATTTGCTTTGTTAATATAGTTGTTAACCCGTAATCGGTAATTGTAGACACGTTTTAGTGACACCTCTTAAAAATCAATCGGTCTTTATTAGGTACCTTTTATGTAAGTATAATGTATATAAGTACATGTACAAGTATTATTAGTAAGTATAACAAGGAGAGGAAAAGCTAGGCCAAGAGGCATGTTCATGGATAAAGTAAAAGAAAGAAGATCAGGAGGCATTGGAAAATACTCCACCGACAAGAACATAGTTCTATACATTGATGATTATTATTTCTTATGTACCACCGAAAATGATATGTCAAATTTTATGGTCAAATATATGTTGGTACCATTTTTTTATACTCTTGTGTTATTATTTTTTGATATTGATATAGATATACATAGATTATATATTAAAAAACTTACTATGTAACAGTTGTTCCAATACGGAACAACTGTTACACAGTAAGTTTTTAAATCTAATCTAAATATTTACAACAAAGGTAAAGCAAGTTGGTACGTAACATAAACTTGTGCGTACCATGCAATAAAAAGTAAATAATGTTAATTATGCTACTTAATAATTTAGACGGAGGTAGTATAAGATCGTTTTTGATAAGTGGTAACAGCAGGTAATGATTATAATGTTTGTGCTTATTAAAGGTTAATAATAATAATTTGGCATTTGCTAGGTAATTACTATCCAATAGTGTTGTCGCAAAAAAACAAGAGAATGATTTTAATAGACGGATACACGTTCAGCGTCAAATGTGGTAGCCATTGGGCGTGCTCGACTAGAAACCCTTCGTGTAAAGCCACCTTGAAGATGGACCGGTCTGGAACGATTTCGGAGCTATTTAACGTTCATTGTCATCCACCGAAGATGTACTTCCAGATGAGCAATGGAAAGTATATTCATGCTTAGATTTTGTTTTTTACTAGCCGAAACCCGCGACTTCGTTTGCGTGGAAAGTCCACGCTCTATGACTCTAAGACTCTAAGAATTATCATCAGGCTGAACAACTTTTGCTTATGAGTCATTTTTATATTTCCATTTTCCGAAATCAATTGTACCCTGTATGTTTCATACTGTTACTTTTTTATTATATGTTTAGATATAAATAAGTAAGAAATGCATAGAGCATAACATGTTGTTAAAAAAATCTAACATATTTATTTCATCATCAAAACGCTTATTCTTAAGTATATAATATGGATGGAGCACCTTTTATGTATTAGATTTCAATAAATGAGTTAGGTGCTTTTTAGAACTTTAAAGCGGGTACTTTTAAAGTTCTAAAGATATTTACATACATACCAGTAAAGTGTTTTAGTTGACTAATGGAGAATGTGTCTTAAACTCACTCAACTCTGCATTGAAATAAATTATTTATTGTATTGTAATTTAATTTATTACGTAACTTAATTTGTATTGTATTGTATAATAATTTTTTTTAACCTGAAATAATGTGCTGTTCAATAATAGTAAATATTTTTTAAGTGGCAGTCTATTTTGTTTATACTACTAATATTGCTATAAAAGTATACCTACTTAATAAATTTGATAAATAAATCTAAGCATTCCGTGCATAATTTACTACCTTTTTTCCTATTTCTATATAAAATAACTGCGAAAATGTTTGCAGAGTTTATAACCGAGTTTTAACCAGAGTTAGCTAGAGGTAAACTCGACTCATCAGGGTCGTGTAAAGGCAGAATATTTGGTAGACATTAAACTATAAGAGATTTTTTTTATTAAAACTAATGTGAGACACAGGCATTATTAAAATGAGTAAACGGGTTACTCACGTATAAAAACAGCTACTGCCGACATGTTTCTGCAGTAGCTGACTCTATACGTGAGTAACCCGATAACTCATTATAATAACGTTTCAGAGTTATATTTTGTAGAGATTAAATGCTATCGTAATACGGTTTGATACTAAACACACTAGACGCATAATAAGTAACGTTAATCTACCAAAATGGTCTTTACTATAGCGCTGGACACATAGAAAAGCAGAACACACAGAAAAGACGCGCGCCCCGTCCTTGCCCCGTCCTTTCAGTGTGTTCTGCCCGCGACGTTTCTATATACATTTGGTATGAAACCGTCGCTTGCAGTCGCGGAAAAGACGGATGTCTGCGTCCCGTCCGCGACGTACATCTTTTCAGTGTGTCCTGCGCCTAAGATTTACATCAACAATTGGCCAAGTGGACCGATGGTTCTCTAATTCGCTCATGTATATCCCTTCCTTTCTATATTTCAGTAGTGGGACACAACAGGCTAAAATATAAGTAGGTCATGCTAGTTTTAATGCTTGCTGAGTCCAAGTAAGTGTAAAATTGCTGTAACGTATTTATAGTTATAGTAATATCTATGTATTTATTCTAGTAGTATACCATATCTATGTACTAGTATATATTGTATGTATTATCAGTTCTTTGTTTGGTTATATGTGAAAAAAAATGTATTTATTTTAGTAAGTAGTGTACAGTAGTTTATGTTATGTAGAAATAATTAATATTTATCTGAAATTTACCGAACCACTTTCCCTTTTACTCATCTCATTATTTTACACCCACCTAAATTTCTCTTACAATCCAAAGGTTGGCTGTTAGATAATGCTTTTAGCATTAAGTCCGCCTATTGTGCCATACAAATTGTATTTTGTACAATAAACTTTAAATAAATATAGGTTGTGTTTATTTATTTCAATTTGAAAATGCATAACAGACTTTAACAAAAAATATACTTTAACAAAAATTACAAATAAAATAGAGATTCCAACGCGTCACCGCGAGGCAGGGTGCCCAGTAAGCTAGCAGCATTGCCTCTCTGCACTGCAATAGATATTCTTTGGGCGAAATAACAGCCAGCTCTTGGATCACCGGTAACCTCTTGGAGACGCGCTTAAATCTCAGTCACAGTATTATTTTTTTCAGATATATCATACATGTACATCCAAGGCGGCAAGGTCCTCATGATGTCAAACAAATACACATTCGCGCAAAGGGATAAGAAGCACTGGTACTGCTCCAAACGACGCAAGGGCTGCACGGCCAAGATATACCTGGACGAGGATAACCAAGTGTCTCTCTACGATAACAATCACAATCATGAACCTCCAATATACAAACAGTTTGGCGATCAGTACATCAAAATCTCCGGCTAAGTCCCCTTTAACCGCGAACATCGGATTTATCCGAGTAACATTGTCGGGCCAAATTCGTGAACGTCGGATATTTCGACAAAGAAAATTCTCGTTTGGCATATTACTTACGTATCCAAATCCGTTTTTGGTTGTAAGTATTGATTTTAGATTTACCATGCCTTTGTTTAGATGAAGCAAAAGAGGTTTGTCAGGATCGTAGCAAGTGGAGGTCCATAGTCTCTGCCTACCCCTGCGGGAAACAGGCGTGATCTTATGTATGTATATATGTACCTCGCGCTGGGGGCACGACAAATGATATAAAGTCTCGCGGTGAAAGTTAAATGTTTATTTGTGATATGATAAGCATGGTCACTATTGATCACTTATCAGCCTAAGCTGTTGAATAAGTTTAAACAAAAAAAAAATATATATTTTTTAAAAAAATAACTGATTCTTTTTTGATTTTCTAAAAACGTCATTACGTTCAATGTAGATTTGGTCTCATGGACTTCTATCTATTATCTGAGGGATATCAATGGTACTATAATACCTAAATATGTGCTTGGTATGTATTTATAACAAATAGTATTTTAAATCCAAAAAATTTACATTAATTTTTAAATTATGTCCTGTCACAAGTATAGCGACATTAGGCGTAGTCCGCACTTGGATGAGTGACACAAGAGGCATGAAAATTTCTCGAGTTCCTCCGTGCTTCGGAAGGCACGTATAAACCGTTGGTCCCGGCTGTCATCTTGTACGACAGCAGTCAAGCTATGTCAGAAGCCTTCAGGCAGCTTAAAAAATGTGACTCCAGTGTTGGCCATTTACACACACAAAAAACAAACAAACCATTACTACCAAGCTCTTTATAACGCAAACTTCGATTGTCATTTCTCGACTTCTGTCTTTCTGTTAGCCTTTTGTGAGCCCGATCTACAGGACAGATCAGGTTGTATGAGCCCACAGCAAACGGGGTGCATTCGACAGTTGAGCTATATTCGCCCCATCTCATCATTTATTTGTTTTTTGTGGTTGATCAACATACGTTGCAGATTTCTCAAGCTGCCTTTAGCTTTAGCCATAATATTTAAACTTTGCGACTTTGTAAAACAACCAGCACGCCTCTTTGCTTTGTTAAATTGTTTGAAATATTTATTTTTATTCAGGTCCTATATTCGTGGATTTAGGAAGATGGAAGCATCCCATACTAATCTACAAAGGGTACACCTTCTCCCAGATGAACTCCAAAAGACATTGGTACTGCTCCAGGAAACGAATCGGTTGCAAGGCCAGGGTGCGGATGACCAGCGATGAAGAGGTCATCTTCAGTTACCTGTTGCACACACATCCTCCCCCGGATTTGACTTCTATATTAAATTAGAAGTTTAGGTTTTGACAGGTTATTCGAAATGTAAATCAGTGAATAACACAAGTGTCATACTACAACCGTCTTTAGTATAATTTTTAAATACTCGAAAGTCTAGTCCAATCACGTATTTGTATAATGATTAATGTATTAAACAAGTTTATTTATCTTCTTAATCTTGATGTAAATCTACCTAAGTAATTGATAAAATGTAAGGAGCCGCTGTAAAATTAAAATTGTACCTCTTTTTAAAATTGTATCTTGTTTCTGTTGCAAGAATTAATGTCAAGTCATCTTTATCATCAACCGTGTCCCGTTGTGGGTTTCTAACATTTGCTCAAACCTATCCATGGATTGGTTCTGGTCTACCCTTTGGGTTGCAGTGGTCAGATGGCAGTCGCTCTGTAAAAACTACCTTGTCAAATCACCTTGGTAAGGAAGCGGACTCCTCGGCGGCGACTCTAAAGCGTTACCGCTGAGGATGCAACCGGGAATATGCTGCATTATTCGCAGCTTCAACCTTCAACTGCGGTAAATCATTTTCTCTTAATTAACAAATCACGTCATGAAAAGCACTCTCCTTATTTCTTTAGAATAGTTTCGTTTCTATAAATTGCAGTTCTCCAGTACCTACCATCGAGCAAAGGAAATATCATCATGTACCAGAATTACACGTTCTCCTTTGAGAAC
Organism: Acrobasis consociella; assembly: GCA_963555685.1. Classification (NCBI taxonomy): domain Eukaryota; kingdom Metazoa; phylum Arthropoda; class Insecta; order Lepidoptera; family Pyralidae; genus Acrobasis; species Acrobasis consociella. The sequence goes on from OY743116.1 coordinate 3,668,556, forward strand.
AGACACAAAACAACACTAAGATGCTCGAGGTACCTAAGAGGCAACTGTCCAGTTCGCTTGAACGTGGATGTTACTGGAAAAGTTTTACTATGTCGAAATCAACACAACCATCCACCACCGTCACTGTACAAAACTGCTGCGGGCAAGTATATAAAGGTTTAAAAACAAAAGGGGATATTAAATAAACTCTCTTATTACAGTTAAATAGAAACATACTACCGCTAAAAAAGAATTTTAATAAACGTTAAAACAATCGTAGGATAGTTTCATTCAATTGCAATAGGTATCTATACCTTTCTGATTTATTTTTCTTCAATTGCGTGTCATGTTCGACTTTTCACAAAAGCCGTATATTTTTATTTCACCAAAAAAGTGTTCTAGTCAGCCTTGGACTTAATTATACCACTACTACTATTTATTAATTTAAAATCCTTTTAATTTCAGATGATAAACTCCAATTTCTACCAATGCTCGGCAGAGGAAGGTCCATTATTCTGTTCAATAACTACACGTTTTGCTATGAAAATCGCCACAAGACCACGTTGAAGTGTTCCAAACGATCCGTTTATGGGAACTGCACTGTTCGACTGAGGGCCAACGCTGATGGAAAGGTGATCAAGATCTGGAACGAACACAACCACCCACCCCCAAAACTTCAAAGGGATATCAACGGATTATACTATAGAGTTTAGTGGAAAATGCAAATGTAAATAATGTGGAAGCGCTTTGCCAAATATAGGCAAAAAAGTGTACTGCGTGTTTTTGAATGTAATGTTTAACATACCTAATTACTATAAACGATATGTATTACTGTAAACACGATATCTTTAAATCTCTGTCTTTAGAATGTTGTATTATTAAATTAAAATATTTGTGTGTAATTCAGAAAGGCATTATTTCAATTCCAAACATGATTCGATTTACATTTAAGGTATTTTCAAAGGTTCAAGTTTGAAGCTAATTTCTTACGTAAAATCTGGACTTTTAGGGTTCCTTAGTAAACAAGAAACCTTAAGTCAACTCAAAAAATATGGGTTTTTTGTGTTGACTTGTATGACAGTTCTCATAGGAAAATCGTTTGTATCGACGAGCCAGTCGTCGAAATATCCTGTGTATCTTAAGTTGTTGCTGGCGATACTCTATGGTGATATACAACGTGGAAGGGACATACCCGTAATAAATCGAACCACGGTACGGGCTATACTAAATGAAATTAAAATAACAGCCAAAAACTTTAAAAAAAATAGCCTTTCCATAGTGTGAGCCGCGTGGGCAATTTCTATGGGATTGTCGAATTTTTTTGACTGTTTTTTTTCTTCTTATCATTATACCTAATACAGTGATCTAGTATAGGCTGTGGTTCGATTTATTACGGATATGTCCCTTCCACGTTGTATTAAAAGTAGATGTTAAATTAATTACTGTAATTAAATTGCTCAGGAAATCCAATAACCGAATTTTTTTTTTCAGATTTTCTTCATTTGGTACTGACGAAGCTAGGAAATTCGGTGTACATCTACAAGGATCACACATTTTCTACCAAGGGCCGTTCGAAGAGGTGCCTGTATTGCTCAAGATACTTCCGTGGGGGGTGTCCAGCTAAACTGAACTTGAGCTCCGACGGGAAGATCATCTTTGCTTATTTGAAACATAACCACGCGCCGCCCAAGTTTACCATCACGCCTGAAGGGACTATTGAGCGGGATTTTGCGGAGCCCGGAGTCCGGAGCCAAACGCCGAAACCTGATCCTATGCCAATGCCTATGGCTGTGATTCATGGAAACAACAGTTACTTTACGAGATCATTAGGAGAACGCGGCGGCAAATCAACCAAGGGCTCGGAGGGCAAATCAACCAAGGGCTCGGAGGGCAAATCAACCAAGGGCTCGGAGGGCGAAGCCCCAGCTAAATCGAAATAAGATTTTTTTTAGTAAATATTCTTAGAAAAGTTGAGTTTCAGGGAGTTTTTAGATAAAAATAATGTTTCCAGTGATTTAGTTCCACTTTCATATTCTTTTTAGTATTTTTGTGTGTTTTAGCTACATAAATTAATATTGTAAGGTTTTGCATAATATTTTTAATATTTTGTTTTATGTGGAAATAATAATTATAGTCGCATCACAACATGTCAGTGTAACACGGCATTTTACCAAATTATTTTTAATTCATATTAGTAAGTAACATAATCCGAAACCGAAAAAAAAATTTTATCTGCTCAAGTATAAGTAAGTTACAAGCTTTTAAAATCTGATGGAAAGGGAAACTGTCAAGTAACAAAAATGGGATGCATGTACGTACAGCACTCTTGCTTGAGTCTCTTGATGTTCTCGCGCGTACGAAAGAGATAGGGAGACGTCTCCACCATTTTCCCACTCTTAAATTTGAAATGTTAATTACTACTTTAATAATTAACCAATATATTTGATGTTTCCAAAAAAAGATTTCTATTCAGTAGTATTCTGAGTTTTATAAAAAAATGTTAACTAAAAACATTTACAGTAAAATAGCCTATTAGATAACAGTTACTAACATATTTTTCGTGCGACTAACTGGGTGTGGTTTTTTTCATTTTTGTTTTATTTTGTGACTTAGAGTATGTGATCATAATAAAATATTTGTTTTTATTAGGGCTTTTGGTGTTTATTATGTAATTGATTTTTGAAGGTTTTCAGTAGTTGCTACCCAATTCGGGTAGGTAGGTATGTGTCTTGGGTGAAGAAATGTCTTGATTGTTATATCTTTTGGTTTATACCTGTCGAAATAACTACGTAACATATATAGGTATTTCATGTAAAATACCAATACAATTTTGTATATATAACAAACAATACTAGTTATTGCTCATATTCATCATTGTCAGCTTTCAGGGGCTTGCTAAAACATGCTAAAATATGGCAAAAGTTTATGCTATAAAAAAATATTACATAGCCCGTTTGCAAACCTGGAGCGTGACGATTGACGACGACCTACTATATAAAGTCAAACAAAATATACTGAAACTATTTTAAGGGTGAATTCAGTTCATGATACTGAACAATTCCCCAAGGAACATATATCGAATTATGAAAAGTAATTGTCATCCCATACAAGTTTGACCGATCAGCTAATCCGAGTTTGTATGAAAAGCCAAAAATTATTTTTCATATTTCGACATATGTTCCTTGGGGAAGGTTGTTCAGTATCATGGACTGAATTCACCCTTAAAATAGTTTCAGTATATTTTGTTTGACCATATATAGGTATACTTATTAAGCCTGTACCTACTTGGTGTTACTCGCTACTGGGACTTCCTAGTCTACAAGATACTTAAGAATCCTCTTACCTAGACTTTTGGGGCTAGCAACCCATCACTGTATTGATTGCTTTTCCATCTTCTCGCCCACCATGACGCTAAAAGTGGCTTTTGGGTCTTGCGGCCCTGGGTTCTGCATAGAGCCGCAAGACCCAAAATGCTCTGTCTGCCCCATTAGGGATAAAGACGAGATAGTATGTATGTATCTAGACTTTTCCATACAAACGTAGTCTATGTTTTATTTTGAAACCACATGGCAAGTTTACAGTAGAAATGATTAATTATAAAGAAATTGCAATTATCTAGTGTAATAATTGGTTTCTGATCATAAAATTATGAACTGGAAAGAAAATATAAGAATATAGGAGTTTCCCATACTGATGGTCAAAAATGATATATCACACTATATTCTATTTCAAGTTCATATTTTGACTGTGAAAACGAGTTGTATGCCTAGATATGTGTTACATCTTTGAAATTACAAAATTTTGCTGAAGTCGGGCATGTCGTTTCGAAATAAAACGTAGACTATGTTTGTATGGAGAAGTGAAGTTTAGTCTAGGGTAAGGGGACTCTTAAGTACTATTTTATGGTAATTTAATGATTATGATCGATTTTAGTTAAAATGTGTGTAGTTAGTGATACACGAATAAAGATGTAAAGTTTCAGGGGCTTTTTATTGTCCAAATCCTTATTTTCCTGCAGAAAGCACGAGTTCGATTTAGGTACTATTATTCGGTTCCATACATAAAATGAAAAACCGTCCGTCTGTCACAGCCAATTTGCTCCGAATCTCTACTTCAATTTGGGAACTATTGTTGTATGTATGTATTTCAAATTTTACTAGGTAATTTATTTAGGTAAATTAACCATTTCCCTGCCGGAACAAGGCTACCCAGGTCGTCATCCTGCGAACGTGAAAACATATAAAGAGGTTAAGAACTTAGCGAAAGGAAGAGAGACATGGAAAGCACTCCACCGACAAGAGCCCAGCTCTTAAATATAAGAAGAAGAAGAAGAACCATTTCCCCCCCTGCCTGATCTCCGAAACTAGTGAGCCTAAAATTTTGGAAAAGGATACATAATATAGTTCATTACTTGTTGTAGAGTACTGAAAAACCTACAAAAATTCTATCAATTGAAAATAAAGTGGTAAACTCAATATAATCTAATACCGTATTTATCTTTCCAAGCTCTACTTGACCTTCTGCCTTATTCTTTGCCATAATTCTTTAATTTACATAATTCTATAATAAATATTTATATTCACGATAAATTAATTTGATTAATTTATTTTCACAGATAACATGCTCACGTATCTACCAATAGAGAACAATAGACACATAATTTTATATAAAGGTTATAGTTTCTCATTTCAAAACAAAGGGAAGAAATACCTCAGGTGTTCCAAACGGGTCGTCGGGAAGTGCAACGCGCGCTTGAAGGTGAATGCTGATGGTGTGGTTATAATGGAAGATATCAACCACAACCACCCCCCACCAACGTTTAGGCGGATGCCTGATGGAAAATACTATAAATTGTAATACAAAAAATAAATATTTAGTCATCCAGAAAGTGTAAAAAGGTGTTGCCATACATCACCATTATCGTCATCATTCTCCTCGCCGTTTACCTATTTGAGATCGGCTCTGTATGTCAACTGTTTCCACTTCTTTCTGTCATTCACCATATTTGCATTAGCCCCTCGTCCCTTAATGTCTGTCCTTACACATTCTTTCCACGTCTTCCTCGGTCTTCCTATCCCTCTGCAGTCCTCCACCTCCAAATGGACCATCCTCTTAGCCAGATGTTCGGCATCCCTTCTCATGGCGAGACTATACCATGTGAGTCGATGGCTTTTTAACATCAGTTACACATCATCATTTGGTTGGTTGTGTACATTATATATCTAAATAATATTTGCATGATTTAAACTAAAAGAGCTATGGCAGCTTCCCATACATCATTTTAGTTAATAACCAAAGTAAGCGTCTATGAATGAAATATACCTTGTTTAATAGAACACATTTTGCTGATTCTAAAGGTAAAAATTACGTAATTATAGGAGGCCAGGTTTTTGAGTTATTATGTTTAGAAGTTTTATAGGTTATGTAATTATTGACCATTTATTTAGTACATTTCTGCATCAAATATTCATTTATTAATAAATAAAACTGAAAGAGCTCGATGGCATAATGCTTTTTATGTCCACTAGTAAACATTATCAATAATTACGCAAGTTAAGCAACGCAAGGTGTCCCATTTTAAATGTCGAAAGTAGTTTTTAATGCTGTACGTTATTTAAATCCGTATAAAAATAAATATTAACAAGCAAAAATAGTATTATTTATATTATTAAACAATTTAAATCTCTTGATCTATAAAAAACATTTATGATTTTATGATTTTTATCTTATCTCATATCATATCTTAAAAATAATTATTTTGTCTGGCAACCTTGTGGCTTTCTGTCAAACCAAGGAAATGGCCATTACAGAAAACCGATTAACATAATAGCTATTTTCAATTTTATACATTTTTACCTGTCTTTATCTAAATTCGACTAAAATATAGAAAATCACATAAAAATATTTTATGAATTTTGGTTGCAATGAGTTTTTAAGACGCTTTTAGTTCACTTAACTAAAAATCTGCCATAGCTCTTTAAACAAAATTGTTGATTGTTTGTTTTATAGAAAGTAGTTTAAAAGAATTTCGTTTGAAAGAAAAATTTTCTTATTATCATTATCTTTTCATAGATTTTATTAATACGCAGAAAATTCAATTAGAATGATATAGATCATTGATTTTTGTTACGAATAAAATGAATTGTTTAGATTTTAATTTTTTACTTACCTTGTGAGACTAAATTGGTACAAGTAGCGGCAAGTAAGTTTAGCGCTGAGTAAAGTGTAGAGGGGATACTGCGAATCGGTACTATATGTATAAATTTTTGACTCCTGCGCAAGCAAGGTCCGCGCTAGAGTTTCGTGCCGCTACCTGAAAGCTAGTAGCTTTATATGAAACATTTTTTGCGAAACGAATTTCTATGAAATTCCTGTTACCGAAACTAGGGACACAGATAAAAAATATATATATTTTGATTTCAGGCCTACTTAAACTTTTGGATGAGGGTAATGATCCAACCTATTCCGTCAATTATCTTGTTTATGAAGGTGTTAAATATAAAAAGCGTTATACTGATGCAAATGGAGTTGCAACGTGGCGTTGCGCCCTGGATGACACGTGCAGAGGAAGATTCCAGACTAAAGATTCAACTGTCTTCAACCAATCAACACACACTTGTGCAGACATCAGTAATATAGATCAAATAATCAAAGAGAAAATATTTGAGTGCAAAAGAAGAGTACAACTAGAGAGGCGTTCTGTTACTTCTATCTATAGGGATATTGTGACGGAATATAATAGTAGTGGTTTTAACAAAGTAAAAGAAATGCCAGCCTTTTCTAGTGTAAAATCATCCTTATACAGGAGTAGAGAAAAAGTTAAACAATAATTATCCATAATAATTCAATTCTTGTGATTCTGAAAACAACTTGACTGAATATTATTTTAAATATATGTACATAACTTACTACTATTATGTAAAGATAATACAGCTCTATCGCTTTGGGAAGTTAAATATTCTAAATAAAGAGATTCTATAACGTTATATATACTTGGTAGACTAAAATTACCGAAACTTATAATTAAACTAAATATATTACGTGGAAGACCACATTCTGAAATTGTTAAAAAAATAATTTAGAATAAATTTGTAAGAATGAAATATTATTAATAAATGGTTATTTTTACAAGTCTTCTTTATTTAGTTTCACCTGTCCCGTTGTCTGTCTGTAATCAAATCTTGCAAGACCGATTTCCCGGTTTCCGATTGAGATGAAATATTGACTTGGAGCTGATCTGAATATATATATAAATGAATATATGAATGATAGGAACTCTGTAATAAAACGACGCAACACCCATCGAGATTTTTTGATGAGATTTTTTTGAGGAGCACTTTAAACTTTTAAACTTTATATAAAAATAAACTTGTTACCTAATTTATATTAATTTTCATTTAAGTATTTATTTATTATTTAACTTCATACTCAACTTTAGAATTATTATCATTTTGATTCATTAAACTAACTGGAAATAAAAATAATAGGATAACACTGTGCCTATTTACTTTGTTTTTAAAGAAATAACTATACATTTTAGGTGTTCAGTTTGTAGCCTGTGTAGTTCCATCAAAGTTTAGTATTAATTCTCTTAATATAGTTTTTTTTCTAAATATAATTACTTCAAAAAGGGGTGCTACGATTCTACTGACTGTGACTCAAACGGAATGCGGAGTGGCAGTGTGACTCATTGGGAAAAATGTCAGTTGCAATGTGTGTCACTGTTACTCATTGTCAATTTTTTTCCCAATGTGTAGCAGTGTTACTAATCTTGGTGTGACTCAACGGGAACAAACCACAAAAATAAAGATGACATAGATTACATAACATCTTCCAAGATAGGAGAAAGTAAGAAACGAATTCTAGCTAAAGATGGAACAATCTCTTCTTTCTACAAAGATGTAGTGGAAGAATATAATGAAACTGGTTTGAATGCAATTAAATAAATGCCACCGTTGGTTAGTGTGAATGAAATCTACTGTAAGAGACGCTAAAAAGTGATGACGTTAATTTCGACGAAACCTTGGGGAAATAAGGTTTAAATAGTAGAGAACCTTAATATAGTTGACGGGATATTTAAATTGAGGTCACCTTTTACAGTCATATCATAAGAATAATAAATACAAGTTTTATATATGTTACACGCATATTTTATATGTTATTTAATTTAATTAAGGATAGCGGTAGTCAAATAAGGTTCATTTGAAAAGAAATATAATTCAATTGGAAGGTGACGTCCTTGGGGAAAATACTGCAGTGCAGTTTGTTGCCGCTTCTTCTACACTAGCGCTTAGGAAGTGACAGTAAAGTAAGCATTTGACGTCTACAATTGAGGAACAAAAAGTGACGATTATTAAGATATATTTATAAATATCCTATGATAATAAAGATGTACCTATTTGAATTTGTAATGATATTGTAAGCAAGGCTGTTAAATTCATTTATTTATTACGTTCTAACACCGACAATTAAAACCACTGGTTTTGTTTTAACTCAATATAATATTGTCATATCGAATGTATATAATTGTTTAAATAAAAACATTGTATAGATAAATAGAAAAGAAAATAAATGAGGTGTAACAAATACTTGTATCAGTGATATTAGTTGTTAGTATTATAACGGAATAAGTCAATTCATTTATATTTCTATTGTCTTTTTCTTGTTTTGCTTTAATCCAAGAAATCAAAAGCCAACCAAATAAACTATTAATAAAAAAATGGATTGGTTATTTTTGTAGGATTAAGTATAACCGTAGATATATTGCGTTTCTATCTGGGTTACGTTATTTTATTATAATAAAATTAATTATTTCAGATCCTGAATTCATTTTATGTGTCATTTCGCCTGAGACCAAAAGTGAAACATTTGACATAATTTCCTCACGAAGAGGATGTGATCTTCTGGTGCATGAGGGATACAGTTACATCAAACGTTCGACGGACCAATATGGGCAAATACGCTGGCGTTGCACTAAGAAAAAAATATGTAGTGCTGGGCTCAAAACTCTAGAGAACAAGATAATAAAACGCTCCCAACATAAATGTGAACCCAGCGAGATTAATAACGAAATCAAGAAGAGAATACAAGCGTGCATGCTCAGAGTAAAAAATGAACCGTACGAAAAACTTCGCATCATTTACGAGGATGAAGTGCAGAAATATAACGAATACGGATTCAATATAATCAAACCAATGCCAGCATTCAAAAGTGTGAAGTCAATGCTGTTCAGGCAAAGAGTAAAAGCGCTGAAGGATGCCGAGGTACATCCAAGTACCAGTTTAGATAGTACCAACAGGTACTACAAGTTGATTTTGAAAGACCACGGTGTTAATACAAATCTTAGCGATTAACGAGAAAACACCATAACATTTTTGTTTTTATTTAGTTTAGTTAGCTGTATGTAGCGTTATTTCTTTCTAGTGCGCAATATTATGTCCTCCTATTGACCGATCGATTTGATTTTCTGACCTAGCATCGTACGGTATGGGAGGTAATATTTTTATTTAACCTGTCACAGTCTGCTCGCGGTTATTTCTATATATGTTTGGTGGCTGATTTTGCCGCCTTGGACTGTCAACTAAGATACTATCTACATCACTGACACAACAAGACAGAATTTGTTGTTGAAATGCGCACTGGAAAAAGACGTTCCTTCAGGTATAGATAGAGGTTACAAATATTGTGTTTATTTAGATATTCGTTGATTAATAAATCGTTTCAGTTAGTGGAGTTTTAAAATTATATTGAAAAGTAAAATTGTATTACATTACTTACAGCAGGCATCTTCTTTAATAGCATTTATGTTCTTGGTTATTAATGAGTTAAGTTTGAGCTTTTTACTATAAAAATAAATGGTTCTATATTTGTAAATAGTTTTTAAATTTATAACATGTCGTATTTCTACAGGTTTATGTAAGGTTTAAAAAATAAACTCTAGAATCAATAACTTTTAAATAAGTAAAATTATATATTTACCAGTTTGAGAAATATGATTTCCATGTCTTATAGAATTTCAGCTACAATTACCGTCATTATTATCATTTTTTAAATTGTAACATTAAGTTTTAATTTTCATTTGGAATAAATTTGTTATAAAAAATATTTATATACATTTATCTAAATATTAACGTCAAAAAAACGTGTTAAAAGTTGCAATGTCATATGTACTCGTAACAGTCGCCTTAACAAAGGCATATTCTTATTTCAGACGAGTTTGACTACGAAGGAGCACCGTTCAAAGTCATCCCCTCAAACAAGGGGAAGGAACTGCTCGTGTACAACGGGTACAGATACCAAAAAATAACCGTTGCCAGAAAAGGCACAGTGCGCTGGCGGTGCGCAAAACGAAGTGTCTGCAGCGCGTCTTTAGTTACCATGGGAAAAATTATAATCAAGGAAAAGCCACATAAATGCGAACAGAGTACCATTGACAATGAAATTAAATTGCTAGTATCAGAATGTATCAAACGGGTTCAAAATGAACCGACTTCATTCCGCACGATATACCAGGATGCTGTAACGAAATATAACAACCAAGGATTTAATACAATCAAAGAGTTTCCGAAACTAACTAGCTTGCAAGACTCATTCTATAGGCATAGGAAACTCGCGCTGCAGAAAGCAGGATTATACTTTGATGCTGAACTATCTACATCACCAACGTAGACTTATGATTAATGCAGTTATTGTCCTATGTCCCCTAGGTAGGACAGAGAGCCGCTACATTACTTCTCCATCTCGTTCTGTCTCGAGCAACGCGCTTCTATGATATAATTAATTGTCGTCGTTTTTGTTCCATTAATTCATAAAAACGTGTACACAGTATGAAGTTTATGAATTAGCAAAGAATCTTTTCGTATAATTTATATATTTTTCTATTGTTGATGCATCTCAATTGCATCAATTTTTTTGCTTCTAAGTATATCGAATGTTGTAGAACTGATATGGAAGTCCTTAGTGTAACGTCAACTAGTTAATGAAAACGTTTATAATATGTAGAATAAACGTACGGGTTTAAGAGTCCCCCGACCCTAGACTTATCCATACAAACGTAGTCTACGTTTAATTTTGAAACCACATGTCAGATTCCGGTAAAAATTGGTAATTGTAAAGAAATTGCAATTATCTACTGTTATAACTGGTTTCCTATTGTAAAATTATGAACTGGAAAGAAAATATAACGATTTAGAAGTTTCCCATACTAATGGTCAAAAATGATATAAAACAGTATATTCTATTTCAAATCTGGGGGCACGGCAGTGCCCCCACCAAGTCGAGCAAAAAAGCGTCACGGCCGTACCATCCTTTTCTCGAATCAATTCAGACCATTTTCGACCCCCTGTAACTTCGTTGTGGATAAAACTAGAAGACTGAAATTTTCAGTAACCATGCAAGAATTGTAAAGACACGGTATATTTCAAATTTCATTCAATTTGAACCAGTATTTTAAGAATTATAACGGGTCAAATTTCTTAATTTTGTCACTCACTGACTCACCGATCATCAAAATTCTAAGGCACTTCTAGCAGACCTAGAAGCTTCAAATTTGGAATATAAGTAGTGTTTGGTGTATGAATCAAGGAAAAACTAGAAAATCTAGAAAAGACCGCAAAGAAAATTAAGCCCATACAGCCAAGTCTTCAGTTAAATTTTTCAATATTGGCTTTATTCGTAACGATGTTTTACGGCAGTTATTATTATTGCGTGCGAAGCCGCGGGTTTAAGCTAGTCCCATATAAATATAGGCGCATGGTAGTGCCCCTGCCAAATCGAGCAAAAAATGGATACTCCCGTCATGAAAACACGTGTAAATTAAAAATTAAAGCCTCAAAGCCTCCCAGAAAAACGCATAGAGACAGGGAGTGGGCTCTTAGAAAAACTGTAGCTGAAGCTCAAGAAGTAGTACCGAAAAAGAGAAAACGGAAGGCTACCTACAAAAATAAGAAAAATTCATAAGTCAGAGAGAGGGCTTTAAGAAAATTCGTTGCTGGTAGATATACATATATACAATAAGTAGAAGGTACCGAAAAGGAAAAAAGTAGAACTGTCTACAAAATACAAAAAGAAATGAGATCCCATCAAAAACAATACTTGTCAAAAAAACCAAGTCTCGCAACTCAGTTGTTCTGCGGTAAAAAGTTGTGAGATCCATGTAATACCAAGTCGGTTATTAATTTATTCAGTCTCTACTTAAGAGACTTTCTGTCTTAATACGTCCAGTCTCTAAGACCACGATCGTGGTTCATAACAATTGAAAATCAATTGTGTCTAGAATCTCCGTACTGGAAGCATTAAGTTGTTACGTAATAATTAACAGCATCTTATAGTGACGCATATCAATATTAAAATTCTTTAATGTTTTATATAAATATATTGAGACTTGGCCATCGCCTGAAAACACGTGTAAATTCAATCGCCTGAAAACACATGTAAATTCAATTATTTAGTGCGATGGCCAAGTCTCGATATATTTATATAAAACATTAAAGAATTTTAATATTGATATGCGTCACTATAAGATGCTGTTAATTATTACGTAACAACTTAATGCTTCGAGTACGGAGATTCCAGACACAATTGATTTTCAATTGTTATGGACCACGATCGTGGTCTTAGAGACTGGACGTATTAAGACAGAAAGTCGCTTAAGTAGAGACTGAATAAATTAATAACCGACTTGGTATTACATGGATCTCACAACTTTTTACCGCAGAACAACTGAGTTGCGAGACTTGGTTTTTTTGACAAGTATTGTTTTTGATGGGATTCATATTTTTACTGTCGGAAACTAGTTATAAACCTAGATAATTGCAATATCTTTGAAATTACACAATTTTGCCCAAATCAGACATGTCGTTTTGAAATAAAACGTAGACTACGTTTGTATGGAAAGTTGTATTTTGGTCTAGGGTCGGGGGACCCTTAAGTCATAAAAAATATTAATGTCATTATACAGGACAAAGTAAATACATTCTCAGATTGAAATTATTTAAATTAAGAAGTTATTGTAGTATTTTATATTTTGTATTTAAGTATATTTATTTTATTTGTAAATATAACAGTATATGAAATTATGTAACTATAAAAAATTTTATTCATTTATTAACGTTATACGACAGACAAGTGAGTTATCCTATGAAGGTCCCGTTTTGAGTATTTTAGGGTACAGAACCCTAAATTTGAAATAAATATATATTAATAACAATATCTCGAATGATCATACAAGTGCCTAAGAATATTTACACAGTAATTTAGTTCCGAATTTCGTGTTTTATATACATTTTATACAACAAATCATATGCTTGTTCATCAATATAACGTTTTCTATTCGTTGCAGAAGTAATAGACTACGAAGATGCTCCATTTAAACTCATCAGATCCAATAAAGGCAAAGAACTTCTTATTAACAATGGTTATAGATACACAAAAGCGTATGTTTATAGAAATAACCAAATACGTTGGCGATGCACGAAAAGAAAAATTTGTCATGCTACTATAGCTACGAAAGGAAAGATCATAGTTAAGGAAGAGCCTCACAATTGCGAACAAAATACAATAGATAATGAAATTAAAATAATCGTAGCCGGATGTTTAAAAAGAGTAATAAGTGAGCCTACTCCCTTCCGCATCATATATAAAGATGCCGTGGCTGAGTATTGTAGACGTGGATTCAATACAATCAGAAATTTTCCTAGTTTTGGCAGCTTAAAAGACACTTTATACAGGCACAGAAAGCGAGCAATACAGAAAGCAGGATTATATTTTGATGCTGCAAATTCTGCATCTTCCAATGAAACAGCAGGCTCGTCATCGGCAATCCATGCTGCAGCGATCTATACTGCGTGTCCTAAATCTGAAGTAGATACAATAAACTCTGCATCAGCTATCTATACAGCAGGTCTGAAATCAGAAATAGATACAGCAGGTTCTTCATCAACAATTGATACTCCACGGTCGACATCAGAAACCTATGCTACAGTTTCCACATCAGCAATATATTCTGCAAACTCTACATCAGCAACTTTTACTGCAGGTTCTAGATCAGGAATAATTGATACTGCAGATGTGGCATCAACAATTTTCACTGCAGACCTAAAATCTGAAATTGATGCTGTTGTAACTACATCTTCCAAGAACACTACGGGCTCTACGAGTACTTAAAAGTCGTAATAATTGTACCTTACTATAAAGATAATTACACGTATGGCTTGTGAACTTGTATATTTTTGTGTAGTATTTATATTTAGACAACAACAAAATTATAATTTAGAAAAAAATGTTTTAAAGTATCTATATATAAAAAAAAACTTAGAGCGAAAAGCATAAAATAAGAGAGTTGATACTGTAGGTTATATTTAATTTAACATGTATTATAGTCACAACTGAGTCATGCATATGTTTTTTGTGATTTGTCTTTATGATTAATAACAATTAAAAATTCACTTCAGTAAACGAGTTAGAAATAACACCTTGTTTAAATGCGGGAATTATACCATAATATGCAAAATCATATAAGCCAATTTATTTGTGTTTATTATCTGTATAATTTTTATTGCAGACGAAAATGATTTCGACGGTGCACCATTTATAATTATAAGGTCAAAGAGAGGAAACAATCTTCTTATTTACAATGGCTATACATTCACAAAATCAGTTGTTTCTAGTATTGGCCGAATAACCTGGCGGTGTACAAACAGAAAAATTTGCAGTGGTACTATAGTCACTAAAGGAAAAACCATTTATAGAGAACAACCACACAGATGCGAAAAGAATACAATGGAAAGTGAAACGAGGATAATAGTAAATAAATGTATAAGAAGAGCACAAAATGAATCCACTCCTATACGCATTATATACGCCGATGCTATAGAGGAATATAGCAGCTATGGTTATGACAAGATTAAAAAATTTCCTAAGATTGTAAGTTTACTTTATAGATACAGGAAAAAAGCGCAACTATAATTTGTTAATTTGCAAGATTTGAATTACATTACTTTACAACAATACATACTAGTTAGTTTTTATTTAATATTTTATTCCTTCAGCTAGAATTTTGACATATCTATAAAGATATTTTTTTTTCATATAAAAATAATCATTAATGTATATTTTAATAAGTCGTACGTATCAATATACTTTAACAACTTTGGTCTTTTAATATGTACATCAAGAAAATTTTGATAACACATCAGTTGTATAATGTTTGTTAAGGTAAGACACTAAATATTGTTTAAATATAGTCGATTGTGCTACAAGGGCTAAAGGTAATAGTTTTAACGCGAAGGGGCTACTTTGAATCCAGAGAAACGAAGGATTCTACGGTGGAATCCTGAGTGAAGCGAGGGATTCATGTATATCGCCCGAAGTAAAAATGTTACCGTACCCGAGTAGCACCCTCTACTTTTCTTTATCTCCATTTATGAGAAAAACTAGGAAATACAAAACAGAATATACCTAAAGAAAAGTAGAATACCTACATATCAATCAGAGTTCAACTGATAGATACTAACCATTATTTGGTGTTGTTTTCATTCTAGAAATACTAAGATATATAATTTTTTTGAAGGGCACCAACTTCTGTTAAAGTTTTCACTGATAACTTAGTTTGCGTGGTCCTTTATATCTTCTTATTTTTATAAGTAAACTTGATAGTCACTATCGGCTTAAACTTATGATATTATATTCAACTTAACACAAATAATTACGTGTATATCAATACAATATAACCTAAGACTTATGTAATTACTTCGAATTAAAGAAAAAAATGCGCTTTTTTAAATTAAACTTTTTTCTTTTTTCGAAGCCAAGAACATAAAAATGTTTACCTACATACATCCATGTTGACGACGCTATGTATACCAAATTTAAAAAATTGCGACGCCTGTTCGCTTTGTTAATTCTGTTAAAACTATTTTTGTTTTGTTGGGCTGCTAACTTTATTTTTGATTCTACATAGATTAAATCCGTGTTAACTTTTTAAATTGTGTTTTAATCCCTAGAGATTTTTCTTTATACTTTTCGATTTCGAGTTCTAAATGTTTTGGGATAAAAAACATCGTTTTTCGAGTAGATGAGATGAATAAGTATTTCATTTATATGTACTAAAGATACAATTATTTTATTTAAAATTGTGCAATAGGTATGATCGATGCACAAGATTTTTCCCGTACACAAATATTGGAGATCTTTTTGCAATAAATATATATTTCAATTTCGATTTTGATTCAGGTTTAATAAAAGAAGAAGACGTCAACGACGGTAAAGCTTTAAGCATTATTTCTACAACTCGTGGCAGAGACCTACTTCTATACAATGGTTTCAGATATACAAAATTGCGAGTCAAAAAAAATGGTGATGACGTTTGGCGGTGTGTCAATAGAAAAGTCGGCTGCTGTGCATTGGTTGTTACTCACGGAAGTAAAGTCGTCAAAGAAAACGTACATGTTAGATATCATCCAGATGAAGCAGATAATGAAATTAAGAAAAAAATATCAGAGTGTCTTTGTCGAGTTCAACATGAATCTACTCCGTTTCGTCAGATATACGAAGATGCGGTCAATGAGTATAACAGGTTAGGTTTTAATGCGGTAAAACCTATGCCGAGTTTCAATTCTATAAAATCTACATTTTATAATCATAAAAGATATGCAATCAAGAAGAGCGCTGAGTATTTTAAAGAGGATAATAAAGAGGAAAGTAATGACTAAACTTTACTGTAAAACTGAATTTAACGCAATAAATGTTATTATTTTAATAATTAGTATAGCAAAGAAAAGAAAAGAAAATAAATACGTATTTGAAAAAAAAATATTTATATTCATAGAAAAAATAAGAATTCTTAATTCAAGAATACTGATTTTCTTGGTATATTTGCTATACTTAAGTAATTTTTATATTTCTTTCAACCAGTAAACCATATTCTTGGTTGAATGCAATTTGCTCTCTATTAAGTATTTTTGTCTTATTTTAAGAAGGTCTTTTTTTCTGTATACTTTACGAAACTTGTAACTTGTCATCTTAAAAATGGTTGTGATGCAGTTTCGCCACCTACCGCAAATGGTCATTGCTGAAAAATTTGTCATTTTCTCAGAATGTCACTTTTGCAATTCGTCACTATTTTATTTTTATTTTCATTGGACTTTTAGGAGCTTGACGGGCAGCAAAACTTAAGATTCATATTCGTCATACCACACAGGTTTTCTATCCCATTTCTAAAGGAATGCAAAAGTGGCAGAAAAGCTGGCAATTACCAGTTGCGAAAATGACAAATTGTACAAAATGTACAAAGAACGAACGTATCTTAGTACATTACCCGATTGTGCACAGAATATTTTTTCCTTGTACATTGCTGGAATGTAACTAAGTAAAGTAATGTACGAGTAACACACGGAAAATTCTGATTCCGGTGTTAGTAAAAGAAATAAATCAATATGCATAAATATTGTTCGTTTAGATTAGTCACTCAGAAAAAAAAATATTGATATATTTAGTTCATTTTTTACAGTGTAAGCATGCCATTGTTATTAAGATTTGCAGGTACATTCTAAGTTATATTTTATATTGACTTCAGACATAAAAAAGGAAGAAAACGCGGGAGATGGTGAACCATTCAGTATTATTTTTACGAGTCGAGGTCGTGATCTTCTTCTTTACAAAGGTTATAGATTTACAAAAACGCGAGTTAAAAAAAATAGCGACATCGTTTGGCGTTGCATCAACAGAAATGATACTTGCTACGCAGCCGTTACTACTAGGGGCAAGTCCGTAATAAGAGAAAATATGCACAGATGCCAAGCGAATGTAGCAGAGAACGAAATTAAGAAGAAAATAACAGAATGTCTGCAAAGAATACAAAACGAGTCTACTCCCTTTCGTCAGATATATGCAGATGCAGTGAATGAATACAACAAGATGGGATTTGATACAATTAAACCAATGCCAAGTTTTAGTTCTGTAAAGACCAGATTTTACAATTATAAAAATGCCGCTATAAAGAAAACCATTGAGTATTTTGAAGGGAAGACGGAAGATGACTCTAAAAAGGAGCAGTCGGAGCCATCGAGCAGTAAAGATTAATGTAACTGTGTAGTTACTCATTGTAATGTATATTGTCCTCAGCACCCAATGATTAAGTGAAGATTTTATATCGTTGCCACGTTCTGTATTTATCGGGTTTTATTAAAAAACAGAATCTTGTTTTAAATCAATCAATATGTATTAATTTCAAACATGATCCTGTTTTTAATACAGTCTTTGAGAACAAGTGCATCCATTTATTATGAATACAGGCCGACCAGTTTTAATTTAAACGATATCATCAGGACGAAGGTGCTTATAGCCAAATAATGATGAGAAGTACTGGAAAAACACCAGTAGAGCAGTTTATCACTGCTTTTTCAACATGTCTTATCCAATTATTTAGTTGGAGTACTCTAGTACCGCATTTTAATGCTCATAAACCCTTTAATATAACAATTTTATATGTAAATTATGATCTGTAATTAGTTATAAAAAGTGTATTTACTGTATTATCTGTAGTTACTCATAAATCTTGTTGCGCATTTCCTAGTTTTTAAGATAATTATGTCCTGTATTTATTTATTTTGTACAATAAAGTGTATTGTATTGTATCTTTAGGATATGTTCCATTGCCATGTATGTATATTAGTACAATTCCATTTTAACATTTTTGTAAATAAAAACAAAAGTTTTGAGCACTGAATGAATTTTAATCAATCCCTTTAACAAACAGCATATTAATATAAAATATTAAGAAAATTAATTGTTTAAAACATTCTATATATACTAAAAGAATATACTGAAACTATTTTAAGTGTAAAATCAGTCCGTGATAGTGAACTTTCCCCAAGGAACATATGTCAAAATATAAAAAATAATTTTTGGCTTTACATACAAACTCGGATCAGCTTATCGGTTAACTTTTACGGAAGGCCTCAAATTACTTTTCATATTTCGATACGTGTTCCTTGGGGAAAGTTGTTCGGTATCACGGACTGAATTCGCCCTTAGAATAGTTTCAGTATATTTTGTTAGAACTTATATATGCGATGACATTTTGTTTGCAAAGAGAACATTATTTTTATTTAGAATATTAACTAGTTGATTAGTAGAAGCAGCATGCCCTTTATAGGAATATGGTCATTAGAATATAGGCTTAAGGTTTTGCCAATAAATAATAAAAAGTACAGCAAATAGAGGCAAAATGCCAGCCGCCTTATTTATTAGAAAGATAATAATCCAGCGGACCTTATGGTAATGCTCAGTAAGTATAATTATTTTGATTAAGATATTGGTTTAAATCGCACTGACTAAATGCTAGGTCTAATATTTAGTGTTAGACACTTCTTAACTTTGGAATTTATACAACGTGGAAGGGACATACCCGTAATAAATCAAACCCCGGCATTTACATACTAAACTGTGTAGCCGCCCGGGTAATTTGTATGGGAATGCCGAATTTTTTTTTTGGTTCATTGACGGTTATTTTAATTTTATTATGCTAGAGTGATTTAATATAGCCCGTGGTTCGATTTATTAATTATTATAGGTATGTCCCTTTTACTTTGTATACAATCCAATATCTCTCGGTATATTATTATTTTTGAATCATATTACAACCCTACTTTTTTCGAGTACCAATATACTTAAACTCACGACTACAGATAGTGCAAAGCATGTTTTTTATATGAAAAAAAAAATCTTTATTGAAATATTACTTTAAAATAAGTATTTTTTTAGTTAATTTATCTTTTTAATTAAGTATCTTATTTATTCGAACAGATTATTTTAACTTATGCATTAAAAGACGTTTGGAGAAGAAGAGATTAGCAGAACAAAGAAGACGAGAGAGAATCAGGAACAACCCCGTGTTACACGCTGAATATCTAGCAAAAGAAAGAGAAAGAATGAGGATCAGGAGACAACTGTACAGTGCTTATTTGCATTAGATATATTATATATTAGTTGGAAATAAAAAAAAACACGTTGTAGGCATATGAAACTAGGTAAAGGTCCTAAAAAACTGAAAAGAAATTTTAGTGGCAGGAGCGTCAAGCATGGTAGACGAAGGGAGGACATAAACATATAGCACTTCGTCATTAACACATTGCCTACCACGCACCGATGAATAAGTATATAGTTACAAATCGGCACCGAAAGTGTTAAGTGTTTTCTATTAAAAATAAAATAAAATTACATTTCCTTTTATCAGTCACGGAATATTTATATTTTCAAATTTTATACATGTTAAAATATGTATGTTTTTATATATGTAACAAATTTCGTCACGATCGTGTTAATAAAACAAGACTTATTTAATTATTTCGACGACTTTTCATGAATAAATAATAACAAAAATATATTTGAGATCCTTATAACGGGCCCTTTTATTTGATATATGACACAGTAACGTTTGCAAAACTTTTATAAAAAATTCACCAAATAAGGAAATTTAAAAAAATACTTTGCACATCTACTTTGGGTCATAAGATTACAACATCCTTTTAAATTTCACCTGATTTGGTACAGTAGATTCGGAGCAAATTGGCTGTGACAGACAGACGCACGAATAATCCAATAAAATTTTCGTTTTTTTTTAATTTTTTGTACGGAACCCTAAAATTATAGATGAATTGTCTTTCGCCGATATTGCCTTGTAACGTGTCGTCCCAATGTCGGTGACGACAAACGATAGTGTGAAAGCGTTCCATAAAAAATGGATTTTTAGTCCATTACACCATCAACTTTACGCAGATGCCGCCTCTCTTGGCTAACCGAGTAATTAAACGTGTGCTTTATTATGAATTTTCAAATAGAAGTGAACGAGGTTACTTTTTAGAATAATAGCCTGCGCAGACGAGGGATTTTTGTCCGCGGCGGAGAAAAAAGTAAGCTCCGCGAATAAAAAGTCCACCGCGGATGTACGGCGAACTCAACGCGCACATATCGCCGTACATAAGACCGTCACTCAATACAGCGCACAACGCTGACTAAAGTCCGCCATGTGCGTTGCTTCGCTTAGTCACACAAGTTCTATTTTATTCGGGGACTCCCCCGTACTTTTATCCGGTCCGCTCTCTGCATGTCCTCGGTTATTCGGGGGATTTTTTGTACGCGGTACTTTTAATCCCTCGTTTGCGTTACTCGATACAGTTGTAAGCGATCTATTTTAGCGGACAAAAAAGTCCGCGGACAAAAATCCCTCGTCTGCGCAAGCTTTACATATTTTCCCGCTTTATTTACTTACTGATTTTGATTTTTAGTTTTAAAAGAAAAGTGAAGCATTATACGATTGAAAATAATATAATATTATCTTATAGGTAAGTCTCATCCATATCTTATAGCAGACCATCCATAAATTTTGTCACGGAGTCGATGAGTGTGACATTGTCTGACAAGGGGTGGGAGGGGTCATAAGGTTCGTGATGTCACAATACAAAATCTATCTAAGCAATAGAACACAAAATATTTAGGGTCATACCAGCGTTGCGACCTTGAAAACACAAAAAAATTAATTTCCCTTTCTGTAAGTGAGATTATCAGAAACCCTCGTACAACTTTTTAGCTAGTATCCTTAAGTTTCATTAGAACCTCGAAAGTCATTGAAATACAATACGCTGTAGTTTCCTTTGCAAAAAATACTATAAACGGCCACTTTTGACTCTTTTTGTAAAGGTTTCTAAAGCGGATAGTATTATAATGACTTTCGAGGTTCTAATGAAATTAAGGATACTAGCTAAAAAGTTGTACGAGGGTTTCTGATAATCTCACTTACAGAAAGAGAAATTAATTTTTTTGTGTTTTCAAGGTCGCTAGCGCGGGTAGGAGCCTTAACTATTAATAAGTTAATATTTTGTGTTTTATTTCCAGCTTTATCTATTTAGTAGCTTCGCTCGCTTGTTTTTTTAATTAAATAATAAATCGGTATCTGTAACATCACACTAGGGGGTGGTGGTCTCAAAATTGTGACCAACTGTGAGGAGGGGGAGTCAAAAGGTCATGAAATTCATGTAATTTATGGGTGGTCCCCATCATAAATCATTTGATTCATTATTGACTCATATTATTATCAACCAGTGCCAAGGGCTTCTCGAGTACATTACCTAACCGAAATACCACGAAGAAGGGATGGAAAACTCAAACGTAAACGGTGTGTCATCTGCTACGCGAAGAACAAAGCACAGGGGACTCCCCTGAAGACCAAGCAAGTCAACACCGAGTGTCTGGGATGCGGAAAAAGTTACTGCTTGAATTGCTACAACGAAAGTCACCATTATATTTAGTTTTCTTGCAGAGACCGGAATCATCTGTGCTATTGCTATCAAAAATATGGATATGACTAAAATTTATAACATTATTCATTTTAAGACGTAGATTGTGTGGATTACTAATGTTTGATCAAAAATTGATTGACAAATGATCATTTGACAAACAACGTTTCACCAAATGTTCATTTGGCAAACGATACATTTGACAAAAGTATCATCTTACAAAAACTCACTTAGCAAATGATCCATTAGCAAACACTACACTTGTTAAATGTGTTAAATAATAAAATGTCAATTGACTTTTTATCATTATACCAAATACCTAATATGTTTCGCAAATTAAGTATTTGTCCAAATGTCATTTAACAAAATGTTATTTCATAAAAAGTACTTCATTTTTCAAACATCACGATTTAGTGGTTTTCTATTTTGTCTGTAAATTTAATATCTCATTATATTTTTTTCCATAATAATCATATGTCCGAATGATGCCTAGCCCTACCCTCCACGGCAAAGTGGTTTTTGTGTCTGTATTACTTTCGCCCTAAACTTGAGTCGCTCGCTCGCTTCGCTCGCTCGCTCGTGTCTTGGTCACAGGAAATCTAACGAACCTAACCTACACTCCACTCCACGGCAAAGTGGTTTTTGTGTCTGTGTTACTTTCGCCCTAAGCTTGAGTCGCTCGCTCGTGCTTGAGCTGCTCGCTCGTGCTCGAGTCGCTCGCTCGGTTCGCTCGCTCGCTAGTGTCTTGACCCAAACCATATTTATTAATAGATTTATGTATAAACGAAACACTTGTAAAATAATACATTTTATCAAATGTTTTCAGACCAATAGTAGTTTTGTCTGATAATTCAGTAGCAAAATGTTCACTTGTGAATTTATTTTTTGTAAAATGTAAATTTAAGTGATGATCATTCGGTAAAGTGACTCGTTTGTAAAATGATTAGTTGTAAAATGATCATTTGGCGAAACTATTTCTTTGCCAAACGTTGTTTGTCAAGTGTCATTTTGCCAAATGACTTTTGGTCAAACAACAGGACCCCAGATTGTGTATATTACAAACAGTAGAATAATCTTTATTCGAAATCTTAGTAATGTATTTACATCAATTACTGAGGTACCAATTCTTGAGAAATCCTGGGAAATTTAGTCTTATTTAACTGGGAAATTTAGTCATATTTACTCTTTTGATAGCAATAGCACCCGTGATTCCGATCTCTGGACTTATAAGTCACAGAATAAAGAAATTTTTAATTTCAATTTCTTTTAAATTAACAGAAAAGATAGCAGAAAGGATAATGAAGCCATCTTGCGCTTGCAGACTGAAATGTTACGAATGAGTGTCTTAAGATGTTTATTATTTCTGAAACTGAAACTGTTAGGCAGACACCGCGATCCTGAACAGCTTACAGAAAGATCATTTACTTTGAATCATACATTCTTAGTAGACAAAACAAATCTGAAAAAGTGTGTCAAAAGTTTTATTTTTTAAATACTCTAGCTTTAGCAGAGACTGTTGTAAAAATTCAAAATCTTAAAGAGAATTCGTCCCAAAGGTCAGACGAGGGAAACATAGTTGTTTCCCTCGCCTAACAAGATAGCAGAATCTATTATTTATTTATTTGAACTTGAACTTAATTGTACAAAAAAGTGTCATATGGTTACGTAGTGCAACGCCATTAGGCGTTTAGTGACTTAACGTCTAATAGTGTGTGTGCCAGTCAACCATTGGATATTAACCAAGGAACCAAGAACATGTGGACACGTGGCTATACTGACATATTTTTAAAAGTGAATATACGACCAAGGTTTCAAACATTAACCCTAATGTTTAAGATACAATGATTGAGGTACACTTATGGAATTTGATGTAAGTCACGCCATTATAGACCGATTAAAAAAAATCTTCCAGAAGTTCCCTTAAGAAAAAGTTGTTAAAAAAATACAAACTTGAGATTAACATATATAATTTTTTATAAATTGAACAGGAATTTAAACTATGACTTTGTTTTGATTTTTAAATACATTTTATATCATTGTTTTTGAATTCGGAATATCAACCGGGCTACTGTAAATAAAGGTATACAACAATATTTTATAAAATAAAGAATAAAACGGTAAGTTTTATTCTTTATTTTATAAAATATTTTATAATCTATAAATATTAAAAAAGATTTCGGATTTTAAGTAACGACTATTTTTCATTTTGACTGCAACAGTATTTGTTAGATTGGTACAGATCTCTTTTAATTTAACATACAGTCGTACAATTGGAATGGTTTTTTTTTTCAGAGAATAAAGCAACAATAAGAAAAACATCGAAGAAGAAAAAGATGAAAGTAAAAAAAGAATTAGTTGATCCAAGGTTGGAATCCATCAGAGCTGCAAAGAGACGGAGAAGGATGAATAAACTGGAGAAAATTAAGCAAAATCCTGAGTTATACGAACAATGGAGGGCTAAAGAAGAAGAAAAATATAAAAAGAGATTGGAACAGAGAAAAGCTAGCACTTCTAATGTGCAAAACGTAGAAAGCCAAGAAGATGACGCAGAAACTGAACCTCAGGAAGCTAATGTGCAAAACATAGAAAGCCAAGAAGATGACGCAGAAACTGAACCTCAGAAAGCTAATGTGCAAAACATAGAAAGCCAAGAAGATGACGCAGAAACTGAACCTCAGGAAGCTAATTTGCAAAACGGAGAAAGCCAAGAAGATAACGCAGAAACTGAATCTCAGCAAGCTGCAGCAGGTTTTGATGTATCTATGGAATCATAGAACTATATGTAAGGTTTAACCAAATAAGTAAGATGAATTGAACTTCGAATTTGGCAGAATATGGTTTTTTTTGTTTTATCTATCTTTTTTCTTTTTTCTCATATGAACAGCGCATTTTTTAGAATCAAGTTTTTGTTATTGCTGAATAAGTGCCAATTAATTTATACTTTTTGCGTTGTTAGATTTTAGGTAGATGTTAAGTTATAGTTTTTGTTTACATTTTAGTCTCTTCATTTTCTTTTTTGTTTTTTTTTAGGTTTTAGTTAGATATTAGTATCTTAATAGATTACTAATTTTAAGAAACGCGGTCTGTTTGTAGATCGATTTGCGTATCACAAGACTTCGTTAGGTTTTTAGTTAATAAAATCTACAAAGATTAGTTATAATAAGCATCCAGCTATTAAAGCTTGGTACGGCTGGTTAAAATAGGTACTTACCTACTTAGTTCCTGTAGTTTTCAAAGTAATAAACGTGCGTTCAGAAAAAATGCATTTTTATTGATGCAAATACTATAAGTTAATAGTACTACTTATTTCGTACAAAAGTATACTTACCTACCCTTCTTTCTTCGCCCACTGCTGAGCACAGGCCTCTCTTCGTCAACGTCACCCATCTCGGTTCTGTGCTGCTCTCATCCAGGTATACCCCGCGACTTTGATTATTTCGTCAACTCATCGCATAGGCAGACGCCCGACACCTCTCTCATTCGTTCTGGGCCACCATTCGGTCAGTGCCCTGCCCAGTTCCACTTTAAGTTCATTACCGTGGTACCAACATCGCATGCTTTAGTATGTTGTCGGATGACGGTATTGTTAACCCGATCCTGTAACCTCATACCAAGCATGGCACGCTCCATGACTCTCTACGTGACTTTCAATTTGCGCACAGCCTTCTTCATAAGCGTCATAGTGGGCAGGATACACTGGTTGTATAGGCGGGTCTTCAGGCATTTTGGAGTATCGGTCGGTTTTAGTAGTCTAGTCTATTGAATGTCGCCCATCGCATCCAAGCAGTATTCGCCTATCGATCTCCTTGTACTTGTTCTTCTCTTTTTTCTTGCAGTTGTTTTTTTTCCTCTTCTTCTTGCTTGCCTACTTCTTTAATGATAGATATGTCAAAGGTTAATTTATTCGTCGACTTTCTCCAAGCTCTCGCTTCTAACTAAAACAGTTGGATTGAAGAGTTCGGGGATATTTGTCATTTTTGCATTACTAATTTGTCACGATGTATCTGCTATTATGTTGTCAGACGACTAGAGCAAAATTGTTGGAAAACGCTGATGCTGATATGCTGGCTGCTTCCCAACGGTCGTTATAAAAAAAATTGAGGCGGTTTTCTGAAATTTGAAAACAATAGTAAACATTTCTAATTTATTAGTTTTATTACAGATTACCAGTTTATACCTTCAGGGTTTAAAAACCAACTACTCATGTTTGGAGGCTACACTTTTGCGCAAAACCACACTAAACGTCTCTGGTACTGCTCGCAGAAGAGGAACGGCTGTAAAGCCAAAGTCAACATGTCCGAAAGCGGACTTATCCTATACGCAGATCAATTCCATAATCACGTTCGTCCGGAATACCATGTTACGAGTTCTGGACAGTATGTGTTGATGCGAAGTAGGTCTGCGAAAAACTAAAAAGTTACCAAAAGTTATGATTAAGATATTTGAGATTTAGTATTTCTTAAAAAAAAGTTGTTGTTAGTTAAGTCATCATCATCATCATTTCAGCCGCATAACGTCCACGGCTGGACATAGGCCTCTCCCAAAGATTTCCAAAGTTAGTTAAGTAACAAGTACAAATTAATGTCGTAGTTAAAATAATAGTAAATAAGTTGTATAAGTGATTTTTAGAATCAACAACTATGAGATCGCCGTAGTAACAAAACATAAAAATAAAGTTTTTTTTACAAAACATGTAACAGCGTTGTTTCATGCAAGAAATTCTATGTTTTTTATCTGAGTACATATAACATTTTCAAAAGGTAATTTCTTCAGTATGAAATATTTAAAACGTTAGTTTTTCACATAACACAGACGCTGGAACACAGAAGTCTCACAAAGACTTACTAGGACATCTTCCACGATTTGTCTCCACTGCAGGAGCACGAACCTTTTTGTACTACCAGAGCCATACTTGGCTAGAGCAGCCAGAGGACTTGGCCTATAGCTATGTCAACGTTGTTTTTGCTTTCTTGGTATTGAAATCAGACTTTAAAACATTCAATAATGAATGTTCGAAAGTCTTTTAAATAACCATCACACTTTCGTTCATCGAACGTGTTTCCCATCATCAATGGTGTGTCGGATATTAAAGTATTTTTATTTATTACCTAATTAGTCTGTCATTAACAGACAGCTAGCCGTTGTGTTGCCGTATACGTTCTATATATCTACTATATTTTTATATACTAATATAATATAACAGTATGTCTATACTAATTTAGACTAATGAAACAAGCCTAAATTATCAACAAAATCACAACATTCCAGGTGTTTATCGCATAATAACTACATCGACAGACAAATCGCTGATCATGTATAAGAACTTTACGTACTCCTTCAAAGGGAAGACCAAGATCTACGCCTACTGCTCCAAGTACGCCACAATGAAGTGCGAAGCTAAACTGAGATTCAACGAAGCTGGTTATATTGTACGAGAATTCACTTTGCACAATCATCCGCCCCCTATTTACAAAGTCAATGCAACAGGAAAGTACTATAAAGTTAGCAATTAACTAGCTAGTAACATGGCTGTGTTACGGCAGAGAGTATGCGTATGTTACCACCTCTTTAACCTCGTTTGTGTTTTACTATTTGTGTAAGTGTTCAATAAATTCCTAAAAGAATTACTTTTTATATAAATACTTTGTTATCACACTAACTTTAAAAAGGCGAAATTAATAATTGTAATTGTGTGTTTGTGTGTGTGTTTGTTACTATTTCACACGCAAACGGCTGAACCAATTTTGGTAAGGTTTGCAATAAGCTGACACCCTGGATTAACACAGGCCACTTAAGGCGCGGGTAACAACGGTTGCTATAGGTACAACGCAGGAGTTAGTAACAGTATGTGAATTGGGATTCAAAGCAAAGGTGAAACATAGGAGAGCGGTTGGAAACATAAGAAGCGCAAAGAAGTAACAGTATCTTTGAAGATAGAAAGTGACCCCAAATGGAATCAGCAACTCTGAAAAACTTAAAAAAGACTGTTGATAGCAGCCTGAAAAACAAACTGTATCTGACACCAACCAAAACAAAAGACATAAGAAAGAATCAGTTTTGCACATTTGCAGAAATGCATATAGACTAAGAGGAGCTGTATGCAACCCTACCTCATCGAGTAGCAAAATGTGACATTTGTAGGGTGTTGCATATTAAAAAGATATGTCTTAATGTACGGGGTTGCCTGGGTATAACCTGGAGCATTTTGTACAGTCAGCAAAAAAGTGATTATAATTGTACCTAATTACAGATTGCCTATTCATCCCTGGGCCTCCTGGGAAAAATAAGCTACTAATGATTGACGGGTTCACCTTCTCCCAGACGAACAAACGGCACTACTACTGTTCAAAGAAGAAGTTAGGCTGCAAGGCCAGGGTCAGACTGACCGACGACGGCTACATCGAGTACGTGAACAATCAGCACACGCATGAGAAACCACTCTATCACGTCACCGAAAGCGGGGAATATATCTTGATGAGGAAGGAAAAATAATTTGGCAGTGGCGGATTTACACTTTAGCCTCCAGTAGGTTAATTATATTTTGCCGCCTCTACCCATCCTTTTTCGGATCCTTCATGTGCAGCTTTTTCTGTGGCGAAGAAGTGGAAATAGGTACGTATCAGTCCGCCGCCCTGATTACTTAAAATAATACCTGGAAGCCCTTCCAGGGGTGGGAAATATTCGATATTGCCGCCCCCCTAAAATGTGCCGCGCTGAGCTCCAGTCTACACAGCCTGCTGGTAAATCCGCCACTGTAGCTTGGGATAGGTATAGTCATCTTTACGTTCTGAAATACTTACATTCTGAATAAATGTTCCTAAAAATTACAACGAAAAAAGTTTTTTTAATTACGATGTAGTGTTAGAGAAAGTGGTTTAATGATACTATTTGAATTCAGTTTTAAATAACTTACTGGAGCCTCTCTTGATGACGTCCCCTGCTTTCCTGTTGTGACTGGTGTTGTTGGTCGTAACTTGCCTCGTGGGCCTCGTGGTAAAGGCCTCCCCCTGCTGTCTCTATAGTATTCTGTTTCTTGTTCCTTTTATCGCCATAACCTGCTTTCTTGAATTTAGTTTTTCACCTCCTCTGCCACCCTCCTCCTTTATCCATAACGAGGATACCACTCTGTGACGTCTTTCAGATTAAAATAACTTTTACGCGTAAAAAAAGACCAGTATTATAAAAATTCCAAGTAAATTATTTTCCCGTATACTATTGCTGGTTTTATTTATTAATTCGATCAACAACCGGAATTACATTTAAATATTAATAAATGAGATTTTCAGTAATAAATACAGTGTCGGATTCGATTGTATACTTATAATTTAATTCCCAATACCTAGCCGTATATTTACAAAATACAAAAATGCGTATTATCATGTAAATGACTACTTATCATCATCTGAGAAAAATTCTTGGAAATAGTTGTCTGCAAATTGTAATTGTATAATTTAAATGTATAGCTTAAGTGTAAATCTGTATTTTAATTGTAACATAGCCCATCAGGCTGGGTAGGGACCAATACTGAACTGGGTTTCTTTCGGCGTAATCTTCCCAGCAGTGGTCGTTCCGAAACGCTAGTAGTTTTTAGCTTCTGCATTAAAAAAAATATTTAAAAAAAATGACCTTCAATAAGAGATAAATTTATCCTACATTGAATAAAAATTTTTGACTTTTGACTTTTGACTTTGACTTTGACTTTACAACAGAGATATACCCGTAATAAATCGAACCACGGGCTATACTAGATCACTATATAGTAAAATGAGACTAAAATAACAGCCAAGGAACCAATAAAAAAAATTGACGTTCTCGTACAAATTGCCCGGGCTGCACACTTTGGCATGAAAATGCCTTTTTTGTTTTTTGACTGTTGCTTCAAATTTCGTTATACTATAGTGATCTAGTTTGCCCGTGCTTCGATTTATTACAGGTATGTCCCTTCCACGTTGTATATAGATTCAAAGCCTGTTAATTTTTATCATACCTATACATTTTTGCATTTAAAAAATACTTTACAGAGTGCTTTTTCATCCCTGCGCCATCTGGTATGAAAAACAAGTTACTAATGCTGGACGGGTACACCTTCTCACAGATCCATAAACTGCACTATTACTGTTCTCGGAAAAAGACTGGGTGCAAAGCTAAAGTGAAGTTGGGTGAAGATGGATGTATTGAATACGCATTTAATGAGCACACCCATGAAAAACCATGCTACCATGTCACTAAATCAGGGGAATATGTCTTGATTAAGAAATAAAGTTCTTTTGTTTTTATTTTGTGGCTTTGGTACAATACGTGGCGCATTTTATATCAACCCAAAGTAAGCTCTATGTAGTAGCAATAAAGCCCGATTCGCCCTGTGATCTTTACCTGACGGACGACGTTTTCGGATGTTAAACGTAATTCATTTACGACGCTTAGTTTTAGACTAAAGCATTAATTAAAACATATAATCTAAAATAAACTAATATATATTTTTTTTGCGAAAAAATATGTTTTACATTTATACTAAGTTTTTTTTAAATTTATATACCAACAGGCCTACCAAATATTCCCAATGTTATCATTCTAAAAGACTTCTCGTTTCATTTACACTTATCATTCTCTTCGTGTATGCTTCACCTGTACTGTACCCCTGGATCTCTCTTTTCTTAAGAATATTTGTAATCCGGTTGCCTTTCTTTGTCGTTGACTCTCGCCCGTTCTTCCTCTAAAACGTATTTTGCAGATTGCTTCTTCATCCCAGCACCAGCCGGGATGAAACACAAGTTGCTGATGTTTGGCGGGTACACCTTCTCCCAGAATCGCAAAACACTGTATTACTGCTCAAGGAAGAAGAGCGGATGCTCTGCGAAAGTCAAGCTAAGTGAAGATGGCAGTATTGAGTATGCAAGCAACGAGCATAGTCATGAGAAACCTTGCTATCATATCACTAAAACTGGGGAGTACGTGTTGATCAAAAAGTGATGTTCAGGATGAAGCTGGATCAAACCTGCGTGGAGCTGTGCCGATTTTTGATCCATTACGTCATAATTGATATATTGGAAGAGACGTGTATCAAAATGTGTATTTATACAAATTCCTTTAAGGTATGATTCAGTCCATCATTTTGAACATCTTCCCAATTAACGTAGGTATTCAGACACATGAAAAAAACTGGTTGTCATACCAATAGAAGTTAGTCACGTAATATCGTTACTATGGAAAAGAAAAATGTTTTTTCGTATTTCGAAATCACTACATTTATTGGAACTGAATCACGCCTTGAAATATTTGTGCTTAATTATAAAAAAAGTCTGCCTTTCTTTTTTGAAATTCGGTAAATAAAGGACATTGTATAGTAAAATGGCAGCGTATATCGGTAATAGGCAATTCTGCCAAAAACTGCCCAGCATTAGTCGTGTGGTCGCATCAAGCATAGGCTAGCATAGGAAAAACTGTTCTGGGCACGTCTTTGCTGTGTAGGGTTAGCACGTTTTTTCTTGCTGTCAAAAAAGCAGGCTACTTTGGATATGCGTACTTAAGGGTACAGCGGTGCGTCACACAGCTATTTTTTATAGTAAAAACTCAAAGTGATTCGGATGATTCACTTTAAGAGTCCCCCGACCCTAGACTTCTCCATACAAACGTAGTCTATGTTTAATTTTGAAACCACATGTCAGATTCCGGTAAAAATTGGTAATTGTAAAGAAATTGCACTTATCTAGGGTTATAACTGGTTTCCTATACTAAAATTATGAACTGGAAAGAAAATATAACGATTTAGAGAAGTTTCCCATACTAATGGTCAAAAATGATATAAAACACTATATTCTATTTCAAGTTCATATTTTTACGGTAGGAAACTAGTTATAAACCTAGATAATTGCAATATCTTTGAAATTACAAAATTTTGCCCAAATCGGACATGTCGTTTTGAAATAAAACGTAGACTACGTTTGTATGTAAAGTTGTATTTTGGTCTAGGGTCGGGGGACCCTTAATATATATTCTGTGTTTCCGTTGATTCATTAATTAAAATAAAATGAATAATTAAAAACACATATTTTTTATAATGTTCCCAACTAAAAAAGCCGTTTGTTCCCGATGAGTAACACACCGATGAGAACCACTGCTACCCAAGGCAACTTATTAGTAATCTGTGCGAAGAGGTAAAAACTTTTCAATGAGTATTACTCAATGCAATTAACATTATTCTCATAAGTGTGCTTTTTTTCGATTTTTCTATGTAGGTACCTAGTTTTAATTCTGAACTCATCTGTTTTCAGTTTACGAAACTACTCCCCGAAAACAACAAAAGAAACGTGGAACAAAATCTATAGTGCCTTTTTCCGAGCAGAAGATGGTGTTTTTGAAATACCGAGATAGTTTTGTTGAAGAAATACCGCCTATCAAAGATAAAGTGTATTCTGTTATCGCTCGGGAATTGGGTCACCGAATGAGTAGGAAGGCGCTGAAGGTGTGCGTTGGCCGATATTATACGAAGATTTTTAATACTACCCTACCACAAACTAGTAAGTACATATAATATTCTTTTTAAACAAGCCAGTGCGTTTTCGTGATTTAAAGTAAAATAAATAGATATATGCAACGTGGAAAGGACATACGTACGTAATACATATATCGAACCACGGGCTATACTAGATCACTATAGTATAATGATTGCCGTGTGGTTTCCGGCAGAGTAGAATAGGGCCACTCCAAGTTCTCCCGTGGATGTCGTAGAAGGTGACTTAGGTAATACAAGCTAAATAAAGCTTACAATCATCAATGAGACCTCTCGAACCCTGGCCAGCGTGGAGAGTGTAGGCCTAAGTCGCCTGGCTGCTCTGGTCAAGTATAGCTGTGGTAGTACAGAGAGGGTTGTGCTCCTGCAGTGGAGACAAAAAGACATGATGATGATGATGATAGTTTAATAATAACAGTCAAAAACCAATAAAAAAAATTGACTTTCCATGCAATAAACATTATTCTCACAAGTTTCAAAATCTTTTAGATTTTTCTATGTAGGTACCTAGCCTTAATTTTTGATCCCTTTTTGCTTTCAGCTTATAAAACTACTCCCCGAAAACAACAAAAGAGACGTGGGAAAAAACCTCTAGTGCCTTTATCTGAGCAGAAGATGGTGTTTTTGAAATACCGAGATAGATTTGTTGAAGGTATACCGCCTATCAACGATGGAGTGTATTCAGATATTGCCCAGGATTTGGGTTACCGAATGAGTAGGAAGGCGTTGAAATTGTGCATTGGCCGATATTATACCGAGTTTTTTAATACTACTCTACCACGAACTATTAAGTACATATAAGTTTCGTCTTTTTAAATATATATTCTGTCTTTCCGTTTATTCATTAATGACAAGAAAAGAATGATTAAAATACTTACAAATGTTCCATTTGTATTTTTTTTATAGACTATGAAGTAAAGAACAAGTAATCCAACTGCGCGTTTTTTTACAATTCTACAAAACAAATAAACAAACTAACTTTCGCAGTTATAATATTAGTTGGGATTAGGATAGGATCAGTAGTATCATTCATAGGGCAGCGATTTGCTTGGGCTTTTTATTTTTTGGTAATTTAACTTATTAGTTTAGTTTTGCTTAGTTTTCTTGTTTATTTTATTAATTTATCTGTATCATTTACATTGTTATTTCTGTGAAATTATAATATACATTTATTTTTGCCTTTTTCTGTATCTAAAACATATTCTTTACTTTTTTATTTATAGTTTACAAAACTGGTCGCCGAAAACAACAAAAGAAACGTGGCAAAATACCTTTAGTTCCTTTATCCGAGCAGAAGATGATGTTTTAGAAATACCGAGATAGATTTGTTAATGGTATACCGCCTTGCAGAGATGGAGTGTATTCAGATATCGCCCGGGAATTGGGTCACCGAATGAGTAGGAAGGCGTTGTATTTGTGCATCCGCCGTAATTATTCAGAGATTTTTAATGTTACCCTACCACTAGCTATTAAGTACATATAAGATTCTTTTATAACGGGCCAGTGCGTTTTTGTAATAAAGAAAAATAAATCAATACATAAAATAAAAGAGTAAAAAAATGTGTCTGTACATTGAATTTATTTCCAAAAAAATAATTGGGGTGATGGACACATAGTAATAAAGTAAGAATTTAAAAAAATGACCGTCTGTTTGTACACGCTTATTTTCGGAAATACTGAACAGATTAAAATAAAACTTTTTTGTTACATAGCTGTTAAGCCTGGGCAACATATAGGGTATGATTGATTTTGTAAAATGGAACACCTGATGCAGAACTATTATGGTCCAGCTAAACTATAAGAAATAAAAAATACGCCTTAACAAAAGTTATTCACCTTGATGAGCATTTTCCGGAGTCATAAAGCCCACGCGAAAGAAGTCGCGGGCTTCGGCTAGTAGATAAATAGAGATAAGCTCATAAATTCTTTATTTTTATATCACGAATTCTAAAATTCTTATTTTAAGTTTTCTCCAACCATTTTTTTCAGTTAAAATGCATTGTACAAAACGAATAGTAAAATAGTATTGCACCATGATGAATATTTCAGAATAAATTTAAAATCAATAATTTTGTTTATAGCTTTCTGGAAAAAGCGCAGTAAATGCGGAAGAAAATCGTCGGTTCCGTTACCGGAACAGAAAAGGGTGATACGGAAATACAAACACAGATTTGTTGATCGAATACCTCCTATAAGTGATGAAGTATATGCACAAATCTCAAAGGAACTTGGATACCTAATGACTTCACCGGCAATTAGATTATCCATCACACGCTATTACAAAGAGTTTTTTCTATAATCTACCTACTACAAAGTCTGCTGAGTAAGGATGGAAGTATTGAGCAAGCAACGAGCAGTCACGAGAAACCTCGCTTTCATATGTCTAAAACTGTAAAGTAGATGATTATAAAAAATTACCTGTATCAGGCCTGTGCCACTTCCCGTTTACGAATCGAAAATATACCTACATTATTACTAAGCACGCGGCGACCACTCCGGAGTGGGAAATTCAGTGACACGAATCTTTTGTCCTGAGTAATAAATACGATACATACTATCACGTCTTTATTCCTAATGAGACAGACAGAACATTTTGAGTCTTGCAGCTCTAAGCAGATAGAGCCCAGGGCTGCAAGACTCAACGGCCACATTTAGCTTGATGTGGGCAAGAAGGTGGATGAAGGAATTAAAATAGTGATGGGTTGCTAGCCGCATCGCCTATTAACATGATTCGATTCTCTGCCCATTCCCTCGATCGGCTCTTACGATCTGCCCGAGAAGAGAAGCAGCTGGTACATTGTGAGTTTCTTCTTTTCTCTGAGACCAGCATGGAAGATTAATAAGAATGAAATTAGCTTGCAATGGACTTCTAGGTATCTAAACGAATAGGTGCTGAGTTCTGACGCGAGCTAAATTAAACCATATCGTTAACCACATTGAGTAGATATTTCTTTGCTGAGTAAGACTTCTGTGCGTGAGTACTTGTGCTTATTCTGTGCGGTATGCTTAGGGCGAGGATGTACCAAACCTAAGTGGAGCTGTGCAGATTTTTAAACAGTCCATAAGATTGTTTTTGATTGAAAGAGACAGCATCAGTATGTCTAATCATTGATATTGCAGTTATGAATATTCAGATTGTAATAATATTGAATTCGATAGGTGTTTAGTAAGATGGTATTGCATGTTAGTTTTAAGTCCGATAAGAATTTCCCAGCTTAATTATTACAGACGATCTCTCAATTCATAAAAAATATCAAACGCTTGCTAAAATTCTTAGTTAAAATATGTTTTGTCTCTAAAAGACCATTCAACATTTTTAAGCGAGATAATAAAAATACATTTTTACTAAAATAGGTTAAGCATTGGTTCGTTTTTTATGAATCGTTCCTTTTTAATGGTTTGCATGTTTTTACTCGTGAAATTACATCTTCAGCCACTTTAAATATGTCACTTGTGCTATACTGACTGTGCATACATCGGTGCGTCGCAATGACTGGTCGTATTTTGCTATGAATTGGTTGTGTTTGCTATAAATATTGGTCTTGACTGAGAAACCTATATAATATTAATTCAAAGTAATTCCGAGGATAGTTTATATATTGTCTTTCCGTTGATTCATTAATTACAATAAATAAATGATTAAAAAACATAAGTTGTTTTTATATGGTTCCCAACTGACATGACATTAGAAAAGAACAAGTTAACTAAGTCCTGGAATAGATGGCGCTGCGCTTTTTTGCAATTGGGTATTTTCCTAAGCCAAAAATAAATTATTTTGTACCGATAACAAAATAAAACGTCGCAAAATAATGTCACTTGTCTTTGAACATATTCATTTTAGCGTGATTTTAAATTTATTATTGCAGAAAACCTGATACTAAGAGCGCTACATTTGACTTCAAAAAACTATGACTTCATCAGCCTGTATTTCATACAAAATCCTATAGAAACTGTTTGTTTTGACGTTTAGAAAAAAGTATCTGATTTGACTTGTTGGAAAATAGCGTATTCTACTAGCACATCTCAACTCACAATTTATGAGTTTTTTTATATATTATAAGTAGATAACTACTCTTATAGGGGGTTACTCCAAAAACAGTACGCAAGTCGGGCGTTACTGCATATCCGCGTTTCAGTGTCTAGCAAAATTGAGCACTAACGTATCATGATAAAGGCTAATTCGGTTTGACATAGAAATAGGACTTCAGTATCGTACGACTAAGGTGTTATTTTATGGGTAACCCTTCTGACAGTGACGGCCTATTTCTATGCCAAAGCGAATTAGAGTAAGTCTTAGTACATCATCATACTTTAGTGCTCAATATTGCTTAACACTGAAAAGCGGATACGTAGTGGCTTGCTTACAGCTTTTGGAGTAATCCCCTGGTCGCCTAAAACAACCAAAGAAACGTAGAAGATGACCTATTGTAAAACAACCAAAGAAACTTAGGAGACGACCTATCTGTTTTTCAGACGTGCAGAAGTTGGTGTTTTGAAATGTCCCTATATATTTATTTATTGGTCTATAACTTATATGAAACCTAAAGTGCTTGTTACCGTTACTACTTATAATACGTAAACGATTTTTGGGCTGCCTCTTTTCTTTACATATTGTGGTTTTGTTTGAAAACAACACACCAACATTTTATAGGCCCAACGCAGACGACAGACTAATCCTATGGAGAGAACCTTTGGAAACATGAACGCAGTAATACACACTACGCGCGCCGAACTTTTTGCGCGTTGTCTGCGTTACTGCATGTGATTCCATGGGTTCTATTTTCACAGACTAAAAAGTGCGTCACGGTTAGTCTGTCGTCTGCGTTGGGCCATATAGTGACCACAATTTACAAAAAAATGTAAAAAAATTAATTTAGTAGTAAAACGTTGATATCCTCGAATCAATGACAAAAAAACGACGGGTTGCACTCTGGGAGTGCCGGCAGAAGTGAAAACTTGAATATTAACGTTGTGCATTTTTGATATTTTAGAAAGGTTAGGGAATAATTTTGCACGAATTGCTTTAATTATCAGTATAAAAGTACTCTCTCTATGTGGTAGAATACAATATTTATTTTTTGGGCTATCGTACACAAACATGACATTTTATTAGCACGCTGTAACATAAACACACACGAACATTCGCGCAAGCGCCCTGCGCCGTCTTACGAATTTTCGATCAGGGTCACGTGTCCTGACGCGAGTTTTAGATTTTTTACCCATTCCAAAAAAAGTGCACAACGCCGCTAAATAAGTTTTCACTTCAAAAAAATCACATACCTACTTATGTTTTAACTGTTTACAGACAACGGAAAAAAATGCAAAGAGACGGTGGTCCATACTAGAAAGACATGCAGTAACCCGGGAAAAAAGTCTTTGGCGCTTTCATTATCAGAACAGAAAAGGGTGATAGAGAAATACCAGTATAGATTTGTACATCTGATTCCTCCTGTCAGTGATAAAGTATATGCAACCATCTCACAGGAGTTGGATTGCCGAATGAATGCGAGAGAAGTTCGAATGGCCATTCTATGCCATTATGAAGATTTTTTTAGTATCCCAGGAAGAAGATAATAGGGTACTTGTCCGATTGTTGTTCTGCCTATTTTTAAATAATGACACAGAATACATAATAGTACTTTGTACAGAAGATTCACTCCGAAAAATCAATTAATGGAATAGCGACTCTCGCTGCGACACAATTAAGTTCAATTCAGATCGCACAATGCTAATAACCTAATTATATTCACCTAGACGTTCCATCTCTTTCCGTCTCTTTTTATCGCACCTTATCTCACCTTTTCTGGCGCACTGATTAGCCACGCTGGCGTGGCCGCCGTAAGTACTTTTTTTATACTTGCTTTTGTAATACCTACCGCGGAGTGAGACAGGCCTGATAATGATAAGAGACTTTTGTGGTCACAGTAACTATTGTCAACGTTACAGGATTTGCCGATTTTGTTCAAAATAATTTTTTATTTAAATAGTCTTTTTTGTAGTGTCTTTAGTTAAGTTCGTATAGGTAATACCTATAGGTGTATTGTTATGAATAAAATATAGTGGTCTAGTATAGCCCGTGTTGCGATTTATTACTGGTATGTTCCTTCCACGTTGTCCACACCAACATCGCAGGGTCACATTAACATAAATATATTTAAATATCTCAAACTACACCATACATGTATATAAATTGATTGCGGAGAACTTGATAAATATATAAATAACTAAAATAGACAGTCGCCATCTTTGGTACTTCAGAACTAAAACTTGTACCCGGCTTTCGAAATTAAAAGAAGCTGTTTCTTCAACTGATTTTGACGAATTCAACCACGAGTTAGGTCTAAATCAGACCCCGTCGCAGCTAGACTATAAATATTTAAACAAATAAATTGTGTAGTAAATAACACGTTTACTTTTTATTTAAACCGCGATCACTCGCGCGTGGTGCTGTCATCACCCCAGAGATTTTCAAACATAAATACGAATAGGAATTCCAATTTTTTGGTTAAAACTAACGTGAGATGCAGTCATTATTAATTTCAAAACACGGGTAACTCACGTATAGAGTCAGC
Source organism: Acrobasis consociella (assembly GCA_963555685.1). NCBI lineage: Eukaryota > Metazoa > Arthropoda > Insecta > Lepidoptera > Pyralidae > Acrobasis > Acrobasis consociella. Next base: position 3,707,909 of record OY743116.1, read on the forward strand.
TACTGCCGACATGTTTCGACCTCATCCGGAGGTCTTCATCAGGGCGAACGTGACGAGAGGCCCGTACACCGCACCGGCTCGCGACACACTGATGTTATTTCCAATGTTTACAAAAGTGCGGTTCTGAGTAGTAATCATTCAATATCAGAACAAGCAAGGTTGAGAGCTTTACTAGAAGAGGTTATGTCAGAGAATGATGACGATGTTACAGTTGAGAGTGACGCCAGCATCGATGGTGATTATATTCAAGAATCTGATCATTTTTCTATGTCGGAACAGGACGCGTCATCGGCAGCTCGCATCTCGCATCGAAAGCTCATATTTAACAAAGATCCACTGAATTATCGTTGCCCAAGACACTCAAAAGAATGCTAAATGCTCCTGGATCAAGTTCTGAAAGGGTTTCACCAACGAAAAAGCAGCGATGCGTAGTGTGTCCCCGTTCTAAGGACATCTAAACATTAAGTCACTGCAATTTTTGTAAGAAATCTATGTGCCAAAAACACATGAAGTTTTTTTTCACTTCCTGCAGTGAAAACTAAGTTTTTTTTAAATATTGCTACAAAAACAATAAAAAAAATAAAAATTCAAACCTAACCTAACCTAACCTATCCCCTTGGAATAGGAGGTGGAAGTTTGTAGACGTGTGGCTTAGCCGTTTTATTTCACACACTATGAACGAATGCCTAGAAATCTTCGTTACGGTAGCAAAACGGCCAAGCATCACGTTTTGACTAAAATGTAGAGTATGTGAAGTTAGGCCGGGTAAAGTAAGGGCGCATAGATCAAGAATCTTGGCTCTACATGAGATCTGACCACTTTTTCATAGATTTTGATTAAGGTGTAGTGTAGAGCTTGTAGTCTTTAGAGCTTGGCTTTATACGAGATCTGATAACTTTTTCACAGGGTAAGCTATGTAGACTCGTCTTGGTAACATTTTTACATGAAAATGTTTTTGGTGGGATTCTATTTTGGAATAATAATCACGAGGTCTAAGTTCGCGGCGAACTACTAGTATAAGTAAATTTCTAGAATTATGTTTTTTATTTAAATACGTTATATAATACACATTAGTAACATGCTTTCCAAAATGCAATCACATCAACCATTTTTTTAAAATTTAAGTGTAGTTTTAGGGGTGGCCACAGCACCCCGCGAGTGGGCGCGCGAGCACTCGCGGATTTTTTTAACGTAAAATCCAGCTAAATGATTTTTAGCTGTTTTACAAAACCAAGCTGTTATGCCAAAAAGCTAGTTTTTGACAGATAGAGGTTTATACAATCCAACTGCGACATACACATATCGTGGTAAACGGACTTCGAAATAACCAAGCTGCGAAGTAGCTTGAATTACTTAGGTGTTGTTAAACGTTTGATATTTTCTGAAATTAAAGTAATTATTATGTAAGTAAATGTTGGTTTTTTTTATTATTTTTATATGTAACTTATGAATCAAAATACAATGTATTTTTAATTCAGTACAAACATCTTAAGGGATGATTCAGTCCATCATATTGAACAACTTTTCCCAATAAATGATGATGTATATCGAAATATGAAAAAAAAATATAAGACGCTTGTGACCTGCCCGATTCAGTTTATTTTCATCAATAAGTATTTAATTTAGATATATTTAAATTAAATTAAAATATAAATGGATATTTAACTGTGTGTATGTTTAATATGAAACAAAAATTACCACTGAAAAGAATTTTTTTTGAGAACAGCAAGAAAATTGGTTTATTATTGAAGTAGTAATTAACATTTCAAATATAAGAGTGGGAGCGTGGCGGGGACATCTCACTGTCTCTTTCAAACGCGCGTGATATAATATCAGTGAAGTCAAGAGCTATGTACTTACTTACGTGCATCCTTTTTCTGTTACGTTTGACAGTTTCCAATTCCATCTTTAAAGTTTCTATTTCAAAAGGTCATACCCTACAAAAATCTTTGGTTTTCGGTTTCTATTACTTATTGAAATGAATAAAAATAGTAGATTAAAATACCGTATTGCCTAGATTGCTTTTTTTGCAGAAGATATTATTGAGTTGATACCCAGCAACCGTGGGAAAGGAAACATCCTAGTCTATCAGGGATACACTTACGCCACAATGACCAACAACAGGAGATGGTACTGTTCTAAAAAAGCTAAAGGCTGTAAGGCTCGACTCTTCACGAGCGACTTCAAGACGGCGGAGGTAATAGAGGAACATAATCATGAACCACCTACTCTGCTGAGACTGCCCGATGGGTCACTTCATCGACCTCAAATTCGCGAATTTTAAAGGTTTTAATAAAACATTTTACAATTACAAATTAAAATTTGCACCATGGCGATAATTTTATATTTCATTTTTATTACAATCTTAGATCTAGATTTTTTTCTTTATGTCACTATTCAACAATACCTCACGATGAGTTAATCGAGTAAAAAATTGACTCCCATTTTACATCTATGGGAGCTACCAAAAAAATAAAATAAGTATAAACAAAACAGAGTGCTATACAAATTGTATTTTGTACAATAAAAGTTTAAAAAATACATAAAACAGTTATGTCCGGAAAAATGCTTAACCCTGACATGTTGCGAGCAATGCGCCCCAACGCTCTACTTGTAAGGCGTGCAACAAATTTAGGTTCGAGTATTTTTTTCTAATGGAATTATAACAGATTGACTGGCTCTCATAGCATATAGGAGATTTTTAATTGTCTGATGGTCACCAGGTGACCCCAACGAGTTAATATTTATATAGGGACTAAAACGTACACCGCAGCTTTAATATTTCAATATTTGCTCCCTGGGGAATGTTGTTCAATATCATGGGCTGAATCCACCCTTAAATAGTTTCATATACAATGTGGAAGGCACATAACCGTAATAAATCGAACTACGGGCATCATACTCCATCACTATAGTTTAATGAAATTAAAATAACAGAAAAAAAAACAAAAATCGGCGATTCCATTCTAAAGTATGCAGCCGCCTAGGCATTTTGTATGAGAACCTGAACGTCAATTTTTTTTGGGTTTTAACTGATATTTTATTATCATTATACTATAGTCCCTTTCACGTTGTATATATAAATAATATAACTTGCTTGCTTACTAATATAACTTGATGGATGCCCTTCCATCTAGAAAAGACATCCATCTACTCTATAGCATCTTTGTTTGTTCGACTAAATAGAGATAATTTTAAACCAAACGCTTTTCAGATAACACCATCCAACTGATACCCAGTAATCGCGGAAAAGGCCATGTCCTCGTCCACCAGGGGTTCACCTTCTCCAGAAACAACAGGTGCAACCGATGGTATTGCTCGAAGAAAGCCCACGGCTGCAAAGCCCGGCTCCTCCCGTCACTAGATCTTAAGACAGCAGAATGTCTCATAGAACACAACCATGTACCGCCAGCCTTTTATAGATTAGCTGATGGAACCATTACTTACCATACTTTATCCAACGTTGGGGATAAAGAGTAAGATGTCATGCAATAAAGTTTAACGGTGGTGGCCAATCGGTTTTGCACTGGCTGTAATATTTGCAATATTGGTAGGTCTAGGTCGGGTCATAAGTTCTGACACAAATACTTTGTTAAATAAATTGTACGGCTTTGTATATAAGTTTATTTACTATTAAAAGTAGATCAAAATGTAAAAATTATTCGACATGCTCTCCCTGATTATGAATACAGGCTCGCAACAACCTCCGTGGCCAGTCATCGATCGCAGTACGCAGAATATCCATGACTATATCTGCTGCTGCGTTAATCAGAAAAGCTTTAAGAGACTCCAAATTAGTGATGTGCCGTTCCCGGGAACGTTCCCACATTCCCCAGATGTCCAAAATACTTCCCGGGAACGTTCCCAATAATTGGAAATGCCTGGGAAAGTTCTAATTTTATTTATCAGAAAAAATTTTTATCAATGCAAATTTATAAAACTTATGTAAAAGCATTTCTTAATATGGTTATAATTCAAATATTTCCAATTATCCATAACATTTCCAAAAAATGTGGGAACGTTCCCTGGGAACGTTCCCAAATTTCTAGGGAACGTTCCCTTGTTGCCGGGAACGTTTCCTTGATGCTGGGAATAATGAGACCCGTTTCCATAGGATATACATCTTATTAATCGAGAAAAAAAAACATTTTTTTTGTTTTATGGTCATTAATATGTTATACAATTATTTAAAAATATGAAATTGGCCCTTTGAACGTGGCGAATTTCTTGGTAATAGGTTAAAAATTATAGGTTAAAAATGAATTATTTTGATATTTGATATGCTGATGAATATACATATTAAGAATACTTAACTACCTATAGCAGAAAATATTCATATGAAAAAATTAAATTGAGACGGGATTGTTCCCCAGAAATTGGGAATGTTCCCGGGAACATTCCCGTAAACGGGAATGAGGAACGTTCCCCGGAAACGGGAATTTGGGAACGGCACATCACTACTCCAAATTCTGGCGAGGTTTAGCGCAGACTTTCTACTCCAAATATTGCCATATTTTACAATTCAACGGATTCAAGTTTGGGCTAGAGGAGGGCAATTTTTCATGCCTGATAAAATCGATTCCATGCGCAGTCAGGCAATTTGCGTTCTTGCTGCTCTATGACCCGGCGCAGAATCTTGTTGAAAAACCCAGTGTCTGTTTTAGAACATTGTGTTAGTAAGAGGTTTTACAATGATTGAAACTTTTCTCACAGAAAGAACCTCACTTAGGTAGGCCTAAATATAAAATAACCGGTCAAGTGCGAATCGGATTCGCGCACTAAGGGTTCCGTGCCATTATCTATAAAAAATCCCGTTTGTTGTATGGGAACCCCCTATAAATATTTATTTTATTTTGTTTTTAGTATTTGTTGTTATAGCGGCAACAGAAATACATCATTTGTAAAAATTTTAACTGTCTAGCTATCGCGGTTCTTCAGATACAGCCTGGTGACAGACTGGCAGACAGCGAAGTCTTAGTAATAGGGTCCCGTTTTTACCCTTTGGGTACGGAACTCTAAAAACCAATCCAAACCATAAATGATGCAGGGTCGCGCCCACGCTGGACTTTAGGGATACGCCTGCTCGCTTATTCATAGTTGTAGGCATAAACTTTATTATTTTGTTACTTACTTTTCAATGTCAAAATTTTTTTCGTCTGAAAAAGGATTTCGCGGAGAGATATCGCTAGCCTTATTTTTAGGCGCTCATTCGAAAAATGTCCTGTTTTCTTGTGATGAGCACGTAGTCCCAGGTCGTTTAACACTCTTTTAACCATGGTTTTGCTTAACCCCATCTGAAGAGCTAGCAGTTTTTGCTTGTGAACGGGATATTTCGTTGGGTTCGCGCCCTCAATGCCTTGATGACCGCCGTCGCGTCGGTGTCCTGACCATACGAGAACGGCCGCAAGCATTGCGATTTTTGAATCTTGAATTTTTAAATTTTCGAGAAGTTTAAAAACATCAGTTAGCGCGCTACCGCAGTGATGCAACGCAATAACCGCGATTCTGTCTCTTTTTGTGTCTACTCCATGTTTGAAAATAGAGTAAAATAATATTTTGTTTTTATTTTTAGAAGATTTTCCAATTTCAAAATCAATCAAAACATTTCTGGCCAGTATTCGAAATTTGGAAATATTAAGGTTGTGACAAAACTCATGACCCTACTGCGTCACATACATAGATGTTTTTGAAATTTCTAATACTTATCTTGCCATTTTGATCAAAACTTACAATAAGTAGTGAAGTGTGAATTATTGTATAAATCAATTAAAATACGAAATGATCTTAATTTAATAATAAACTTTTTTTCTCACTTTAAGTTCTTGAACAGTTGAATATATTTTTTTTTATCATAATTTTATTTTACCACTCGGTCGGTATTATTAATACATACATACATATTACATAGGCCAGAGACTATGGATTTCCACTTACTTCGATCCTTGCAAACCTCTTTTTTAGGCATTATTAATGTACACACTTATGTTAAATTACTACTTTATATAACATATCGTCTCTCAGACAAACAGACATGGCGAAACTATAAAAAAGTATGTTCTTTACTATAAAATAATTATTAAAAAATTGTACATGAGATGAAAGAGACCTTTGCCTAACAATGTGGCAAAGCAGGTTAATGAAAAAAAAAAGGTTTTATTTTTGCAGAAGATACCATTGAGTTAGTACCCAGCAAGCGAGGGAAGGGCCATATCCTGGTGTACCAGGGATATACTTACGCCAGGATGAGCAACAACAACAGATGTTATTGCTCCAAAAAGGCCGCTGGCTGCAAGGCCCGCCTTCTAACGTCCAACGACTTTAAGACAGCTGATCTTTTGGTAGAACACAACCATTATCCACCTACATTAGAGGTATACAGGTTGCCTGATGGATCTCTTTGTAGGGTATAATATAACAGTAGAAATAAGACAAAATATTGGAAGAATAAGAGCATTGTACAAACAGAAAGAACTCCTTTGTCAAAAATTTAAGCGGAAACGGTAGAAGAGATGAAAAGTTGTGGAGCTATCTAAAGAATTTTTCGAAGTTTATAAACTTGAGGAAAACTCTTTATAAGGATAGGAAGAAAGCATCACAGACAGACGTATAAGTAGCTAGAATTTGTCGGAGCTTTAGATTTTTTGAGAGAAATAAGGAGGTGCTGTGTGAAGAAACATTTCAACTTTAAATGAAAAGTTACCAAAAAAGAAAGATATTATTGCAACTTTCCGCTACCAAAAATGGGTCAAAAAGTCGAGTGAATACAAATACATTGGTGTGGATCGAACACAGATAAGAATACAAGTAATCACTAATTATTATACTCAGTTTCTTATCTTTATTTTTTTTGCATTTATTTCAAGCTTTTTTATTTTCATGGATAATTATGAAATAAAACGTTGATTGACTTTGATTTTTATATCATACTTATTATTGTTTATTAATTTAAATTACTCATAGATTAACAGTTTACATCAACTAAAGCGTTCGCAACATTTTGTGACAAATATAGTTACATAAATGATTAAAACAGAAACTAATTTATCATTGTTTAACTTACAATCAGGTACGTCATATTTAGCAAAATGTAACACAAATATAAATTCATCAACGTCACTCTCAACGACCCACTGCTGGGCATAAGCCTCCTTTTGTCTGTGTTGGGCGTCCGGCAGCTAGGTGGGTCGATGATATCAAGCGGATTGGTGGAAAAAACTGGATAGCTAGGGCTAGGGATAGGATTCAGTGGCGCAGACAAATATAAATTATAAAATAGAAATTACTGGCGGAGCCTTTTTAATTAAAACTAACGTGAGACACAGACATTATTAGAATAAGTAACGGGTTACCCAAGTATAGAGTCAGGCCGACATTTTTCGACCTCATACGGAGGTCTTAATCAGGGCGAATATGATGGAAGGCAATCGGTTTTGCACCGGCTGTAATATTAGCAATAAAGGTCTAGGTCGGGTCATAAGTTCTGACACAAATACTTTGTTAAATAAATTGTACGTCTTTTTATGTTAGTTTTTAAAACAAAGTAAATTAAAAGGAGATCACAATTTTGTTAAAATTATTCGAAATGCCCTTCATGTCCTCACTTCAATGTCAATTTGTTTTTTATCTGAAAGAAGAATCGCGAAATTTTTTTCCTCACGTAACGCCTTAACAAAGCCCGAGATATCTAGCCTGGCCCAAAAGCCACCCCCGCCGCACCATAACCTACACTACTTGACCTGGGTGGTCTACATGATTCTGCAATAACGAGTCTGCTGATAGGCGGATATTCTGCCACATAGGAGATAAGCATTATAAAAACCCAACGCAGTGATTCTGTTTTCTTTTTGTGTCCCATGTTTGAAAATGGAGTAAAATAATAATATTGTTTATTTTTTATTTTTAGAGGACGAAAAAGTTTCAAAGTCAAGATCAATCAAAACATTTCTGGCCAGTATTCAAAATTTGAAAATAGTAAGGTTGTGACAAAACTTATGACCCGACTGCGTACATATTGAATTTTCTAATGCCTACCTACCAATTTGATGGTCCATTTTGATTAAAACTTATAAGTAGTAGTGAAGTGTGAATTATTGTACAAAAAACAAAATGATCTCAATTTAATAATAAACTTTTTTCTTACTTTAAGTTGGTCAATAGATTTTTTTCATAATTTTATTTTACCTCCTTGTCGGCGTAATTTATATAAAAATTTTAGCTGAGATAGAAGAGACCTTTGCCTAACAATGTGGCAAAGCAGGTTAATGAAAAAAAAAGGTTTTATTTTTGCAGAAGATACCATTGAGTTAGTACCCAGCAAGCGAGGGAAGGGCCATATCCTGGTGTACCAGGGGTATACTTATGCCAGGATGAGCAACAACAACAGATGGTATTGCTCCAAAAAGGCCGCTGGTTGCAAGGCCCGCCTTTTAACGTCCAACGACTTCAAGACAGCAGATCTCTTGGTGGAACACAACCATGATCCTCCAATATTAATCAGGCTGCCTGATGGATCTCTTTGTAGGGTATAATATAAAAAAATAATATATTCAAGATTTTGCGGTCGTATGCAAAATCTAGAATATATTATACAGTGCTCGTGGGATTAAGTATTCTATTTGCTGAAATAAATAAAAAGACAATTGTTCCGTCTTAATCGTTCCGTACATAGTTCTACGTATGAAATGAAATCTTATTCAAATCTTTTAAGTGGTTACTATAATAAATGAAAAATATTAGTATCATTTTCCAGATTATCGAATATCATTTCGAATTTAAATAAATTTAATAGGATACAATAGTTTATTTCCAATATTTTATGTTATGTTAATATTTTTTTAATTTAATAATAAAGTAAGTACATTTATTTGGGAAAAGCAAGTAGTTTTTTAAGTTCGTATTTTTTAACTTTCCTGCAAACCTGATAATGTTAAATCGAATCTAAATACAGTGAACTTAATTCTTCTTTTTAGGCAATGTATTCGCTAGAATGGATGCGTCTACCGGAGAAAAACAATCATTTACCATCATACCTTCTCAACGGGGCGGTCAGCTTCTGTTATTCGACGGTTACAGATATACATCTAGACGGACTAACAAACAAGGGCACGAAGTATGGCACTGTGCGAGAAAACAAGTATGCTACGCTACCATAGTTATGAATGACATATATATTATAAAAATGGACAAACATAATTGCAACTCTGACGTCACTAGGAATAAGTCAAAATATTGGAGGAATAAGTGCATTGTAAGGGCCCAAACAGAAAAAATTCCTTTGTCAAAAATTTATGCGGAAACTGTAGAAGAGATGAAGGGTTGTGGAGCATATCTAGAGAATTTTCCGAAGTTTATAAACTTCAGGAAAACTCTTTATAAGTATAGGAAGAAAGCATCACAGACAGACGTATAAATAGTAAGAATTTGTCGGAGCTTTACATATTTTGAGAGAAATAAGGAGGTGCTGTGTGAAGAAACAATTCAACTTTGAATGAAAAGTTACCAAAGAAGAAAGATATTGCAACTTTACGCTTCCAGAAATGGGTCAAAATGTGGAGTGAGTAAATACAAATACTTGAGAGTGGACCGAACACGGATCAGGATAAAAATAATTACTAAATGATATACTCTGTTTCTTATCTTTATATTTTTGAACTTATTTCAAGCTTTATTATTTTGATGCATATTTAAAAAATAAACATTGATTGACTTTGATTTTTATATCATACTTATTGTTTATACATACATACATACTATCACGTCTTTATCCCTAATGGGGCAGACAGAGCATTTTGGGTCTTGCGGTTCTATGCAGAGCCCAGGGCCGCAAGACCCAAAAGCCACTTTTAGCGTCATGGTGGGCGAGAAGATGGAAAAGCAATCAATACAGTGATGGGTTGCTAGCCGCATCGCCTGTTAACATGATTTGCATTTTTTGCCCATTCCCTCGATCGGCTTTTACGATCTGCGTGGGAAGAGAAGCAGCTGGTACATTCTAAGTTTTTTTTATTTCTCCCAGACCAGCATGGGAGGACTTCATCCGGAGGTCTTTATCAGGGCGAATGTGACTAAAGGCTGACTTCAGGGGCACCTTTCGGTCGGCCTTCAGTCATATTCCCCCTTATGAAGACCTCCTGATGAGGTTGAAACATGTCGGACAGTAGCGGACTCTATACGTGAAAAAAACTAATTAACTCATTCTAATAATGAAGCCTTTTTACCAATTCATAGCCGTTTAACAAAGAAAAAAATTTTTCTCCTTCCAGGTCCAAACGAAGTCCTCTTTCTGCCGACAGCAAAAGGCGCACCTCTGATAATGTACAAAAACTATACATTTTCATACAGAAACGGCAAGAGTCAGCTACGATGCTCCAGCAGGGTCAGCAAGAATTGCCAGGTGTGTCTCCGCCTCGCCAAGGATGGAAAGACGGTGGTGTACGGTTATGATGAGCACAACCACCCCCCGCCATTGATACATCAGTCGGTTAATGGGTTGTTTGTGAAAATTGCTAGTGAATGTTATAAGTAACAACGACTATTATGCATTCCTGGCCGAATCTTCTTTATAGAATGCATAATTCCTAGACTTAGACCTACGAGTATCAGCCGTTTCCTAATGGCACTAAAGTTTCTGTGGCCTGGTGAGAGAAACAGTTAGTAGCGCTTTAGTAAGTGTGGTTCGCACTTGGATGTTTCTTTTTTGTCTTTTTTTATTATATTTTGAAACTATTAAAAGATAGTTCACGCAGATACCTAACTTTCATTTCAAAAAATTCCTTCTCTTGTCAAAACATCTTTTGCTTTCCTTAAACAACAACTAGATATTCTTTCAGACGAAGTCTATTTTCTGCCAACCCAACGCGGCGTGCCAGTGATCATGTACAAACAGTATACCTTCTCCTACCGCAATGGAAGACGCCAGCTCATCTGCTCGAGCCAGCTCAGCAAACGCTGCAGAGCTGTGTTAAAAGTAGCCAGGGACGGGAAAACCGTGATAGGTGGGAATGCGGAACATACTCATCCTCCACCAACTTACCATCTGACGAGTAACGGATTCTATATTAAACTCAAGTAAAGTTTGTTTCATCGCAAGTCTCAATTACACCTCTACAATGGAAGCCGATCTGCTAGAGCCGGCTCAGCAAATGCTGCAAAACTGTGCTAAAACTGTTAAAAGTAGCCAGGGACGGCAAGATCGTGATAGGTGGGTATATGGAACATACTCATCCTTAACTGACTTATCATCTGACGAGTAACGGATTATATATTAAACTCAAGTGAAATATTTTGTAAGGTTTGGTTCATCGCAAGTACACCTCTGATATGGAAGACGCCAGCTAATCTGCTTGAGCCAGCTCAGCAAACGTTTTAGAGCTATGTTAAAAGTAGCCAGGGATGGTAAGACCGTGATAGGTGGGAACGCGGAACATACTCCATACTAATCCTCCACCGACTTACTATCTGATAAGTAACGGATTCTATATTAAACTCCAGTATAATATTTTATAAAATTTGTTTTATCGCAAGTCGCATGTACACCTCTACAAAAGAAAGCTGTGTTAAAACTGTTAAAAGTAACAGAGGACGGTAAGACCGTGATAGCTAAAACAAATGGAACATACTCCAACTGACGAGTAACGGATTCTATATTAAACTCAAGTGAAATATTTTATAAATTTTGTTCCATCGCAAGTTCACCTCTGCAATGGAAGCCGCTAGCTGATCTGCTGGAGCCGTCTCAGCAAACGCTGCAAAGCTGTGTTAAAACTGTTCAAAGTAGCAAGGGTCTGGAAGAACGTGATAGGTGGAAATGCGGATCAAATACTCACCCCCCTGCTTGGAAATCGCGAGTGTGGCTTCTCCGCACAAACTATGACGCACCTGCTTTTTTGCCCCAGGTGCTCTACTACCTGCACCCTAGACGACTTTTATGTGGCTTCTGACGACGCCGTCAGAGTAGCTTAATATTGGGCTGACAGCTGAGGCTGATAGAATATAAATATAAATAAAACAAGTTAACCATCGACACGCAAAGAAGAGGAAGTAAAAAAAATACTTACCCCAAAGTATTTATAAAAAATATGCACGACTTAAACTAGTTTTACACTACTGATTTAAGATGTGTATTTCATCCGTCATATTGCAACCCTTTAATTGAATTTCTTAACTTAGTGGCTGGTGTAGGAGGGCAGTTTTCTGATGAATATGACCAGCCAGTTTATTATGTACAAGACTCGAGTCCTCCGAGTCCTCTTACGTAGGACTCGGAGTCGTTTACGGGGCTCGACTCAATTAACGGAAGGCTCGACGACTGCGAGCTTAAGTGAGACTTGGAGCGTGAAATTAGAGCTCGAGTCTCTTTCTGAACTTGAGCCTTTTTCTGCGCTCGAGTCTCGTTATGTTTTTCGAGTCCATTTAAAAGAAATAATTTTTAATTTAAAAAAGTGATCTGTCAATAAGGAGTAAACTATGATATTACAATAGAATTTAAAAGAATGTTTGCGTGCACACCTTGAATAACCAAAATTTTATCTGAAATTACGCCTCGAGTCTTGTAAGCTTTCAAGAACTGCTCGAGTTCATTTTAGGACTCGAGCTCTTTTAAAGGCTCGAGTCGTTGCTCAGAGAACTCGCGCTCGCCTCAGCTCGGAACTCCAAACCTATTGAGCTCATAGAGCCCTGCAAAACCAACTCGAGTCTTCAAAATTAGAACTCAAGGACTCGAGTCTTGTACATCACTAAGCCAGTTATTTTATATTTCAGAATACAAAATAACAAACATCGTCTAGACATTATTTTATTATAATTAGCTAAGCAGTTGGTGATGATGATTTGTTCTTGTTAAACAATTATGCTTGCTAGCAATACCTTAGAGTATAAGAACTTATATCTCACAATTCAGTATTATTTACACCTTATTATATATTTTAGTGAATCGTCCTTAGAATGCCTTTGTATGTTTAAGTTAGATAGGTAATTAATTAATTATTAATTTGAGATAACCCGCTAACACTGTTATTGTAGGATTTGTAGAAAATACGTATATAGATGGTTAAAATGTATAAAAATATTGATTAAATATTATTGACGCCAATAAATTAACAAAAATTGTAGAACACAGTAATGTTGTTTTATTTTCAAAATGTACTTACGTTTTTAAAAACTTCTATGTCTATGGTTTAATCCATATACATTTGAAAGTACAGTCTAGGTATAAGTTTGTGGTGACCTTGGATGATTAAATTAGAGTCAAGGGAATGCAATATGTATAAACAATCTATGAGGAAGAGATTAGGAGTAAAATATTTAGTGTAAAAGAAAGTGGACGAAATGAAATTACAATTTAAAAGATGGTAGACAACGAGTTTACAGTGCGTCTTATGTCTTAATGTGTGACCCATTTTTAACTCCAGACCAAAAAAGAGGGATATTATAAGTTTGACGCATGTCTGTTTGTCGGCCTGTCTGTCTGGCTGCATGTCTGGGGCATCGTAGTTCCCGAACGGATGGACCGATTTCAATGCGGTTTTTTCACGTGAAAGCAATTCCCTTGCGACAGTTCTTAGCTATGTTTGATGAAAATCGGTTAAGCCGTTTCAAAAATGTTAAGGGTTAATGCTTGAAAGCCGGAATTTTTAATTTACCTGGCAAATAAACTTCTCGATTGATTTCGATGATTGCCATAAAGACATCATAATCATCATCATCATCATCAGGTCTTTTTGTCTCCATTGCAGGAGCACGACCCTCTATGTACTGCTAGTGTCATACTTGGCCAGAGCAGCCAGAGGACTTGGCCTACACTCTCCACGCTGGCCAGACGGGTTGGAGAGGTCTCATTAAGCTTATTTCCTAAGTCGCCTTCTACGACATCCACGGGAGGACGTGGAGTGGCCCTATTCTACTCTGCCGGAAACCACACGGCCAGTCATCAAGACATAAGATAATATATCTTGATGTCATTCAGAATGTTATGGGTTAAAGCAGTCGTTAAGACGTATCAGGGCATGCACGACCATCTTTGTTTTTTATCCGTACAAGAGAAAACTCCTAAGGACCCACGGAACTGGGGAACGGAGACGCATATTGCACGGGACCCTTTCAGTTTCCGTTATTTCGTCGTCGTTTCCGGCATGACGAATGGAAAAATACTTTTGGTCCATCGGTTAGATTAATAAAAAATATTGTACACGTATTTTTTCTTTTCTCTGAGAAACCAAAAATGACAAAGATACAGCGCATTAAAATTTCGCGTGACGTCACACTTAAGCACGATTTTTACATAAGTGTGACGTCGCAAGCCCCCTCTTCGGAACTTTGACGGTCCGTATCTTTGTGAATGTTTACTTTGGTAAACTGAAAAATACGGGTCCATTATTTTTGGATAATCTAAAAAGACGGACTAATTACAATCGTACTTTTCGGACCCTGTCGTCACCCCTATTCTATGTGGCTAATGAAAATACTTTAACATTAAGTTTTAATTTTAATAAAAAATCTTTTAATTACAGGCCTTAATGATGAAAATCAGGTACGTCTACACAATCTGAGTTCAGCACTGAGCAGGGTCATCTCTAAAGAAATCAGCTTAAGGAAAGCGTCCACTATATACAACATACCCAAAAGTACTTTATACGATAAGCTACAAAACTGGAAGATAAAAAATATAGCTCAAAGTAATTGTCAGTTTTTGATAAAAAAGCGAAATCGGAACAAGAAAGTTTGATTTATTTTTATTGTCATGAGGCACTTACATTTTGAAACGCTTATCTTGACTACATAGTAAGGCCCAACGCAGACGACAGACAATCCGTAACGCACTTTTTAGTATGTGAAAATAGAACCTATGGAATATCGTACGCAGTAACACACATGGTATAATAAAACAGGTATTCTCTTTCCGAGATGGAACTTGACTACGTCACAAAGTGTTGCCACTGATTGTTATTTTCAGTAAATTTAAGGACTTTCTCAATTAGTTCATGAATATTAAATAAAATATTATGTAAATTAGCTATTAAGAATCTCGCGATTCTCACGTCATTCATCAATTCAATATTTTATAAATTGATAAAATGGATTATCAATTTGAAATTGGTATATAAAGTTCAAAAATGCATTACGCTCGGGTAATTCAATTTCACACAGAGGCAACATATAACACTGATGACGTAGTCAAGTTCCACCTACGTCATCAGCTGTCACGGGAAGGAATACCTTATTTTATTATACCATGGTAACACACACAACGCGCGCCAGACTTTTTGCGCGTCTTGTGGATTACTGCAAGTGATTCAATGGGCAGTCGTCTGCGTTGGGCCTAAGTATAAAAATTGTGTGGTGTCTATAGTGTTTGTTATCTGGACAGCAAGAGATCGCAGATTCTCTAATTGCAACGTGGAAGTAATAAATCGACCCACTGGCTATACTAGATCACTATAATATGATGACAATAAAATAAGTCAAAAAAACAAAACAAAAACTTCTACATTCCCATACACATTGCCTGGGCAGCTGCACACTTTTGTATGGCAAAGCCAATTATTTTATATATAAAATAGATATAATAAAATAACAGGCAAAAACAAAAAAAAACGACATTCCCATACAAATTGCCTGGGCGCCTGCACACTTTCCTATGGAAAAGTCGTTTTTTTTTAGTTTTTGACTGTTTTTTTTAATTTCATACTTAACTTACGGAACCCTTAATGCGCGAATCCGATTCGCACTTGGCCGATTATTTAGGTTCATTCTCACTAGCTAGTATCATATCCAATGGTCCTACTGCATCTGTTAAAGTCGCAGTAGTTCCATTAATTTATTGATGGTACTAGTGCAACGAGAACAAAAATGCGAATTTCAGTAGTTCCATTATCAAATATTTCCCAAGGAACGGGAGGGTGTATAGAGCTCCGAATGATTTATAGAATTACCCTTGACCGATATAATTGTACATAGAAATCACTATACTATAGTTTTCTGCAATGCGTTCTATCGATAAAATACTAATTCGCACAGAGGAGCTTTCTGCGAATCGCGTTATCTGCGGATAAATGTATCTGTAAAACAATTTTATTTTAAAAATTCTTTCGGCGAACCGAGCCGTCGTTGAGAAAAGGTAGCGGCGTAAAATTTTCTCTTTGTACCGATGAACGGTGATCCGTGACTTCTATGTACAATTAGATCGGACAAGGTAATTCTATAAATCATTCATAGCTCGGGTGTATTAGGTACTCGCCTACACTATGTTTTTTATAAATTTATTATACAAAGTCCTTTTTTATTAAGTACAAATATTTTAAGGGGTGATTCAGACCATCATTTTGAACAACTTTTCCCAATAAATGTATATTGAAATACAAAAAATTTTTTTTAGGTTTTCATAGAAACCGAAGTAGTCACGTGATATCATTACTATGGAAAATGAAAATTATTTTTTCGTATTTCAATAAACATTTATTGGGAAAAGTTGTTCGAAATGATGGACTGAATCACCCCTTAAAATATTTGTACTTAATTAAAAAGGACATTGTATGTACAGACACGCGAGTTTTACTATTTTATAATATACTGTAATGTATTGATTTATATAGTCTCCTTCTTTTTTGTAAATAGTTTAATCTATTTAAATTAAGATATTTGTTAAATACTCTCGCCCAAAATTTGCTTTTATCAGCACCACCTGTAGGTTGACTGGTAGAAAAGGCCTTGGGCCTTAAGTCCGCCTGTTACATTTTTGTAATAAAGTTAAATAAATAAATAAAATATTCTAGTTGCGAATTTACGATACATAATTTAATCTTACACAAATCTTAAAATAATCGGATGACAAAGGCTTTTATTCAAACTTACTGACTGACTTACATTCAAAGTTACCCAAAACTCATGGTAAATTGGGGTAATTCTGATATTCCCTCTGTAAATTTATTGTTTTAGAAAATTAAATCAACTCAAAAGGACACTATTTGGTAAATAAAATAAATATTTAATAAATTAAGATCAGATATTAATATTACAAATACTGTCAAAAATATTCAAAGTTACCCAAATTGACTGTATTAGGAATCATTTTTCTGTTTTATATATTTTATAGAAGTTTTAGTCTAAATTTTTAGGTTTTAAAACTTTCAATGTCCAAAACTTAAAAACTTATTGTTTTGATAGAATGTCTATGGGACTACTTATTAAGTATGCGCTTTCAAACAAAAAAAGTATTTTCCAAATGGGTCCAGAAGACTTTGAATAATCGGTTTTAACATACATCGAATAAATAACCTTTTTGGAAGTCAATTAAAAAGATACAAATATCACTTACTACTTCAGAACACTGGTTACATTTATATGTTAAGCCCGTCGTTCGCAATTGATATTGATACTCTCACTCACATGTTATCTGTTCGCAAAACAATGTTTTAGAAATCTTAGTTTCGTATTTTTAGTACTTTAATAGCTCTATATTTTTAATCTTCACTTGTTCATATAAATTTATAGTTATTAAAAAAATTGGAATGTTTGTTTGGTATTGTAAAAAATTACGAATTGTCAATAAAGTTTTGTTATAAGTGTTATTTATAACTCTTGTATTTGTCTTCTCATCTTTACTTATAAAACATTGTTAGATCTGCTGTAGTCGGCTAAGGGGACATCCATAAATTACGTCACACGAATTTCATGACTTTTGACTCCTCCTCTTTGTCACATTTGGTGACAATTGCGAGCCAGATCCCCACCCCTTTGTGGATAGACAAAGATACTGATTTTTTATTTAATTAAAAAAAACAAGACAGGGTCTACTAATATTTAACTGATAAAGCTTGAAATATTTTAAAGTTGATTTAGTTATTATTAGTTAAACTTTAATGGGAGAGGCCTCTACTTCAGCAGTGAACTGTGAGGCTGATGAAGTAAAGCGCTTCAGTTTTATTTTAGTAATTGTAGTATCGGAACATATATTTTTAAAAACATTTTACAAGGCTCTGGATACTAAATGAAGATGGGCTTCAAGGGCAGATCCCATCTTCATTTTTTTAATCCTTATGTTTTCCCAACAAAAATTTTTGATCTTTGATTGCTTCAAGGCAGCTTCTGTCGACAAATCTACACGAGTCCAAACCTAATTGAGTGGCAAGACGCTCGAATCACCAAAATAAATAAATTGACAAATAATTTATAACAACAAACTACACCAATTCCATATTATAAAGCCCATTAATTCAAAGCAAACTGCAACTGAGCACCTTGACTTCCCGCCAAAAACTCCATCGGAACTTATGCTATGTATCATACGTTAATGTCACGTCAACTTGACACAATAATATGTCAATGTCAAGGGGTTCCTACCACCTACCATTGTTATTAGTATACTGATTGGCCGCACATCACATGTGGCATAATATTAAAGTTTTTGGTGAATCTATAATATAAAAATGAATCGCAAAATGTGTTGGTAAGCGCATAACTCAACAACGCCTGGACCAATTTGGCCAATTCTTTTTTTTAAATGTTCGTTGAAATTCAAAGATGGTTTTTACGGCGAGAAAAATTCGAATAATTGCCGGAAAAACCCTAAAAACAGCCCTTTTCTTTTTCCCATACAATTATAAAATAGCTGACAAGCATTTAGTTATGAAATATTTATGTCTGTCAATTTTAAAGAGTCATTTTATTAAGAGAAATTACTTGTTTGTGAATTTAAATAAGTTGCTTACTGTGACTGATCCAAACACAAGTAAAACGTAAATATTTTTAATAAAATATATTCCCGTGCATTGAACACAAACATATCAGATCTACGGATGTAGACAAGCTTTATTTGGGATAACTTGAACGTACAAGTAACACCTCAGTGGTGTAATGGTTCACACGTTAATCCGTCACTCTGGAGTTTCTGGGTTAGATCCTCAGCGAGGGTAAGTTAAAAAAAAGATTTGCCTAATATTACTAGGTGTTCGACTATATATGTTTTTTTTACCATACGATATAGTATTGTTGAGTTAGACCCCATTACACAAGTTTAATTTTTTTACAAACGTACATTTTGACAGGCTATATTTGGCAGTACGAAGTCTGCCGGGTCAGCTAGTCTTTTAATAAAAATAAAACCATTACATGGCGCAGCCGGTAGGACGTGTGATATGTATACGTTCCAATACTGCAGTAATTTTTCATACTTATACTGTTTGGTTTCAGGTCTACCATATAAAGTTTTGCATTTAACCAAAGACAGAACTATAATAATGTTTCAAGACTACACATTTTCTTTTCATACACGAGGCAAAGGCATATTGCAGTGTTCTTCGAAGATTAGTATGAATTGCGCAGCCAAACTCAAGTTAGACAAGGAAGGCAATATAACAATGGTGAGCGGATACCATAATCATCCACCACCAAAGTATCATAGGTCGTGGGATGGTTATTATATTAAAGTTTAAAATGAGTAAAGTATCCACATCGGTTGGAAGGTCTTTTTTTTATAATTTCTTCAATATTTTAGAAATAAATGCTGTTACCTAAAATTATGGATGTTTATCTAACGTGTAGGATCTTTCTTATCTAACCATTTAATTAGAAATCTTTTTTCATCAGAAATTAAATTATCAGTCAAAAATTAAAAAAAACACTGGGAATTTCCATAATAAAATGTGAATGTCGAATTTTGATTTTTGTTATAAAAAGCATCTAGTTATGAAATATTTATGACTGTCAATTTAAAAGAGTCATTTTATTAAGAGAAATTACTTGTTTGTGAATTTAAATAAGTTGCTTACTGTGACTAATCCAAACACAAGCAAAACGTAAATATTTTTAATAAAATATATTCCCGTGCATTGAACACAAACATATCAGATCAACGGATTTATTTGGGATAAATTGTACGTACAAGTAACACCCCAGTGGTGTAATGGTTCACACGTTAATTCGTCAATCTGGAGGTTCTGGGTTAGATCCTCAACGAGGGTAAGTTAAAAAAAAAGATTTTCCTAATTCTACTAGGTCTTGGACTATATATGTTTTTTTTTACCATAAGATATAGTATTGTTGAATTAGACCTCATTACACAAGTTATTTTTTTTCCTTATTAAATCTGCGTAATTTGTCCCTACATATATATTTCATTATATTTAATATATAACACAATAATTAATCATACAAAGTTATTTATATTGTGACTTTGTTTAAAATATTATTATAATTTTACTTACTTTGTCCAACAGACTCCTACGAAGTAATTAAAGTAAACGGAAAAACAGTTATTATGTACCAAGGTCATACTTTTTCCAAACATGGCCTATCTTTCCGCAACCAGTATTGTTCAAGGAAAGCCTCGACACATTGCCCGGCGAAACTCAAGTTGGACAAAGTTGGAAATCTCCTAGTGGCTGTAACGGATCATAATCATCCCCCTCCAAGATTTGTTAAGACAAGTGATGGAAACTACTGTAAAATTAAACCATAGTATTAACAATGCATTTTATTTTAACTTTACGTTTTTACAAATATGCATAAAAATGTATCGTCGATACCTAATATGTAATCAAAAAAATCATGGAAAATACTCCACCGACAAGAACCTAGTTCTTAAATTTATTGATGATGACCTAATATGTGTATTTCTTTTATTTGTAGCAAAGTTCAGGATTGGTATGAATAATTAGACTAGAAATGTATGTATATCTACCTATACGATGACCCTTTTTAGGGTTCCGTAGCCAAATGGCAAAAACGGAACCCTTATGGATTCGTCATGTCTGTCTGTCCACCCGTATGTCACAGCCACTTTTTTCCGAAACTATAAGACCTATACTGTTGAAACTTGGAAAGTAGATGTATTATGTGAACCGCATTAAGGTTTTGACACAAAACTAGACCCCCCCCCGTAACTTCTAAAATAAGAGAATGATAAAACTAAAAAAAATATATAATGTTCATTACCATAAAAACTACCAGCGAAAATTGTTTTGAACGAGATCTAGTAAGTATTTTTTTTTATACTTCATAAATCATAAACGGCAATTTACCTTTTATTCAACCAACTCAAATATCAAAATTAAAAAAAAACATACTACAACACTTTTATATTATGTTATTGTATAGTATGTAACTCGCACTTGGCCGCTTTTTATTATGTACAAATAGTTAAAGGGGTGATAAAAAAGGCAAAACAAATTAGATTTTTATACATACATTTTGAAACAGTCACGCACGTTATCGTTACTATAGAAGATAAAATACGTATGTATTTCAAATTATTTGTTGGGAAAAGTTCTTCAAAATGATAGTCTAAATTTACCTTTTAAAAATTTGTACTTAATACAAAAGGACATTGTATATTAAATCTCTATTATAATCATAATGTTACTAGATTTTATCGTTGTCATGTGAATACATTTTTGTATTCATTAACAGAAACTTGCGAAGTTGTTCAAGTAAATGGAAGGACAGTTGTTATGTACCAAGGTCATACATTCGCGAAACTAGGGTCATCGCTTTATAACCGTTACTGCTCGAAAAAATCCTCTACATCTTGCCCGGCTAAACTTAAGTTAGACAATGCGAGCAATTTTCGCGTAGCTGTCACAGATCATAATCATCCTCCGCCAAAGTTGGTAAACCTCGGTGATGGCAATTACTGTAGATTATAGGTACTTATTTTACATTTTCTATTTAGTATCATGGTAAATGAAGCAATCGTAAATCGTTCTGGAAATTCTTGGGGGAGGCCTATGTCCAGCAGTGGACTTCCTGTGGCTGGTATGATGAAATTAAGCAAGCTTTTAGAGTTACCAAAGGGTAAAAACGGGACCCTATTACTAAGACTCCGCTGTCCGTCCGTCCATCTGTATGTCTGTTTGCCACCAGGCTGTATCTCATAACTGTGATAGCTAGACAGCTGGAATTTTCACAGGTGATGTATTTCTGTTGTCGCTATAACTACAAAAACTAAAAACAGAATAAAATAAATATTTCAGTGGGGCTCCCGTACAACAAACGTGATTTTCTTATAGATAATGGTACGGAATCCTTCTTGCGAGAGTCCGACTTGTATTTGGCCGGTTATTTTCATTAAAGCACGCTAAAAGACTATTATTAACCAATCGAGTGTATTTTTTTTTACAAAATTATATGAACTTATAAAAATCCGTGGAAAAACTGTTCTTTTATATAAAGGCCACAGTTTTTCCAGGCAAGGGTCATCATTTCGCAACCAGTACTGTTCCAGAAAACAATCGTTAAATTGCCCGGCTAGACTGAAATTGGACAAAGCCGGAAACATAGTCAAAGCTGTAACGGACCACAATCATCCTCCGCCTAAGTTTGCTATGCTAGCCGATGGAAGAGAAGCTTCCATTCAAAATCCATTCCATAAAATCTCCATTCAATTATACGTTAGTCGTCCGATATTAATGTCCTATTTCTATGTCAAACCAAATTAAACTTTATCATCATATGTTAAAGCTTAATGTTGTTTGACACTGAAATGCGGATTCGCAGTGACGTCCGTATTGCGTACCGCTTTTGGAGTAATCCTCCAGGACTGGACCAGACTTTAATATGACAAGACAAGACTGATTAGACTCCCATGCTGGTCTGGGAGAAAAAAAAACTTAGAATGTACCAGCTGCTTCTCTTCCCACGCAGATTGAAAAAGCCGATCGAGGGAATGGGCAAAAATGCAAATCATGTTAACAGGCGATGCGGCTAGCAACCCCTCACTGTATTGATTGCTTTTTCATCTTCTCGCCCACCATGACGCTAAAAGTGGCTTTTAGGTCTTGCGGCCCTGGGTTCTGCATAGAACCGCAAGACCCAAAATGCTCTGTCTGCCCCATTAGGGACAAAGACGTGATAGTATGTATGTATGTAAGACTGATTAGAAAAGAAAAAAAAAGTCCACAAGTAAGATAGCGTATAACGAATATAATTTAAAAGTTAGGTTTTATAAAATGCAAGCTAGAAAGAATAAGCTTCAGATGTGTAAATGCAATATTTAGGAAATAAAGTATACCAGCTAGAACGATGATTAAGCAATAATAATGCGAAAATGTAATATTCCTATAATGAGTGAATAATTTTCAACTCTGTGAATAAACACGTAACTGCAATATCGCGAGTAAGACTATGTCTCGTACGTAACTGGAACCTAAATATTTAAATTATAAGGCCTATTTAAATAAAAAGGCTAGAAAAATTCTATGAATATAATATATGGTAGAAAAAGCCTCGGGCCTAAGTCCGCTTGTTACATTTTTGTAATAAAGTTTAATAAATAAATAAATAATAGGTTTTGCACTTTTTTATATAGGTAAGTGTTAATTATATATTTCATAAAAAATATAAATTTAAATCTAATCTATTAGAGGTGTCTCTTAGTTCTGGAGTCCTTGCACAATATGTCAAATATTATTTTTGCGCTATGTATGATATGCTATACTATTAATATTAAAATATTTTTCCACAGTGACGGAATCCTACGAAACAATCAATGTAAATGGAAGAACACTTCTTCTATATCAAGGCAACACTTTTTGCAAACAAGGAAAATCATATTTTAACCAGTACTGCTCCAAAAAATCCTCGACACATTGCACGGCTAAACTCAAGTTGGACAAAGCTGGAAATATCGTTGCAGCTTTGACTGATCATAATCATCCTCCGCCTAAATTTGTAAGCCTTGGTAATGGACAATACTGTAGATTATAGTGACAGTGATATCTAAAGACCTCATATAAGTATATATGGACATTTTATAGAATTAAGAAGAAGGACAAGCATACAACTTATAGTTAAAAGCAATTATTACTGAACAAACGATAAAGTACCTAACAATAATGCAATCTATAGTATGTCGTTTTATAAATCTACCATTATTTGTCAAATAAGTTTTCTCAAAAGTTCGACGTGAAGAATAAAGCTTGACTCACATAATTTGTCTGATTCCATACGAATACTCTTACGTTACTGTTTGAAAAGATAAAATTAATTTAAAGTTGATATTCAAAAACAGACAATGTAAATCAGGGTCCGAATTTTAGTCAAGGTCAGTGAATCTAGCGTCAGTGCTCTCGGAAACCCTGCAAGATATTGTTACATATCGTTAAATATGACTTAAAAAAAATCGAATAAAACTTGTAATCTATACGTACTACCTTTTTTCCCACAGAGTCCTACGAAGTAGTCAAAGTAAACGGTAAATCAGTTATCCTGTACCAAGGCAACACTTTTTGCAGACAAGGCCCTTCGTTTCGCAACCAGTATTGCTCCAAGAAAAACTCAATCAATTGCCCGGCTAAGCTGAAGTTGGATAAAGCTGGAAATATCCTTAAAGCTGTGACAGAACATAATCATGCTCCGCCTAAGATTGTTAAGCTTTCTGATGGAAGTTATTGTAGAGTTAAGTAAAAATAAAATGCCTTGATATTGATACTCGAGTTATCTTAAATACAAGCATAGACGTAAAATTTTTAAAACTAATATGTAAATTATTGAGGCACTAAATAGGTACATATTTGAGATATTATCATTACAATTAATTTCAATAATTTCTATTGATTCATTTTGTTGCACAGAATCCTACGAGCTGATTAAAATAAATGGCAAAGCAGTTCTTCTGTACAAAGGCTATACTTTTTCCAAACAAGGGTCATCTTTCTGCAATCAGTACTGTTCTAGAAAACACTCTTCACTTTGCCCGGCTAAACTGAAGTTGGATAAAGCGGGCAATATCCTTAAGGCTCTGACAGATCACAATCATCCCCCGCCTAGGTTTGTTAAGCTATCTGATGGTAATTACTTTAGGGTGTAGTAAAATAGAGGTATTTTTACTAGATTTTATCTGTGCCTTAAGGCGAAATGGTAGCAGAAGTCGCGGTGAAATATGGTAAAAATTAAATATTTGACTTCCTACAATCTGTTGAAAGACCTTTAAATTATTTAATGAATAATCTTTGAAAGTTTTATTGATATTTCATCTAGTTTTAAAACGATTTTTAGCCAAAAGTTTCCACTTTTAGCGAAAACTCGTTTTAAAACTAGATGGACTAACGAAATTACTTTCAAAGGATATTCATAAAATAATTTGAAGGTCTTTCTACAAATTGTTGGCGGTAAAATTTTTAATTATCACCATGTTTACTTTTAAACAATTTATTTCAAATGAAGGCGCCACTTGTGCTGCCGTTTCGCCTTAAGCGGGGTTCATTTCGTGTTTTCTGGGACAAAATGGTGCGCTGTTCTGTAAACATATATTTATTTAAGTACACTTGTGAATATGTTCTATAAAAAATAATATGTGAATAATTATAATTCGATTAAATAAAGATAATAGCTTAATTTTTTTTTTATTGCGAGTGAGACATGTGGGGATGAGAAGTTGGACCACCAGTTCAAAGGGTTACTTTAGAGTACTTAATACTGTTTCACTTTTAACTAGTATATCAGTTGCTCTCTAGCAACGAAAGGTGAAGGTGACTCAACCATTTTTTATAGGGAAACTGCGTATCAAGCAAAATACATTCTTTGCTAAAATTTGATATTATATGTCTTAGGGTAGCACAGGGTAGACAAACTCTCTGCGTCTGTATGATATGCACGCTACTGTCTCACTGTTGGGCAAAGGTCCCCCATTTTCTTTCAGGTCTTTCTACCTAAATGAGGAGTTTGGACAGTAGCCCGGTGCGTTACTGCGGAAACTCTCCATTTATGGAAAGACTAATAATATCCAGCCTCAAGCTAAACAAAGCTTATGAACATTAATGAGACCGCTCTAACGTCTGGCCAGCGAAGATAGTGTAGGCCAAGTCCTTTAGCTGCTCTGGCGAAGTATGGCTCTGGTAGTACAGAGAGGGTCGTGCTCCTGCAGTAAAGACAAAAAGACCTTTTGATGATGATGATCCAGTCTCAAGTTTTAAATTTATAGTTCCTGTATACTTGTTGTCATTATCATTGCCAACCATAGGCCTCCACATCTCACTGTTGGGTATAGGCCTGTATTAGTGGGAAACATGATTTTTTCGGGGTTCATTTGCTATAAATTATTTAAAAGGAAGTGAAGATATATCATTTAAAATGTTGTCATGTTAAATTTTTATGCATCCATCTCGATCTTGCGCTATGCAAAACCACTGTTGACAAGCGATATCGTCAACCCATCTTCATGATCATCATCATCAAGTCTTTTTGTCTCCAGTGCAGGAGCACGACCCTCTCTGTACTACCAGATCCATACTTGGCAAGTGCAGTCAGAGGACTTGGCCTACACTCTCCTCGCTGTCCAGACGGATTGGAGAGGTCTCATTGATGTTTATAAGCTTTGTTTAGCTTGTAACTCCTAAGTCGCCTTCTACGACATCCACGGGAGGACTTGGAGTGGTCCTATTCTACTCTGCCGGAAACTACAGGACCTTCTTGCCTTCTACAATATATATGTAATTACTCCTATTAAAAGTATTTGTTTTTGTATCACAAATTGTATTTGTTATACAATTTTTTCAGATGATCATGCCCATATCAAATTGAATGGTCGGCAGGTGTTCTACTACAAAGGCCATACCTTTGCAAAGAGAGGGTCATCTTTAAGTTCTTTATATTGTTCAAAAAAAGGCAAGACGCATTGCCCGGCTAAAGTGAAGTTCGACAAATTCGGAAAAGTTTCACTTTTTAATGAACATAATCATCCACCACCCATATTTGTTAGGAGTGCAGATGGGCATTATTTTAGGGTTTGAGACCTCAAATACATATCACCTTTTTGTCCCTAATGGGGCAGACAGAGCATCTTGAGACATTAGTCGACCAAATTTGATGTCGAGCAATAGTAGTGCCATCAAAAGTTATGTCAGTCAAATATTTATTGGTCGAACGGAATCGAGGTCGAGTAATTGACCGAACGAGCGTCTCAGTTTCGAGATTAGCCAAAAATTATTTTGTCCGTCTGTCTGTCTGTGTGTCTGTCTGTTCTCGCCTACAGGTCGCATTTCTTAACCGATTCTCATGAAATTTTGTAAGCAGGTTCAGCAACTTTATAGAAATTTTTTGTCGAGCCAGTTTTTCGAAATTTTTCAAACTGACATTTCAGAGCTAGATAGAAAGTCATTTGAAGAAAGGGCTGTGATTGCCAACTATTTTGGAAATTGGGTCATAACCATGAATCCTCATATCGGTAAACCTGCACCGATAATTCATCCAAGTCAGGTACATTATTCTGAAATAATAATCGCGAGGTCTAAGTTCGTGGCGAACTACTAGTAATAGTACCGATCAAATGTTATGTCGGTCATTGGTCTGCCGGACAGTATATGGGGATCTATTGAAACCAAAATATGTAGAAATGGAGATAGGATCAACATCGGTGTAGAGCTAGGCATAATAATTAGACTTTCCAATTTTTTTAAAAATCTTAACTCAATTAAAAATATTTTTTAGTGAGAATATTTATGTTAAAATTGCCTTCTTTGATTAGGACCATATTGATCAAGTTGATCGCTCATGTCAGATTACAAGAGTAACTGAGAAGTTTTACTTTTTCTCATGAACGCCTCGATATTACCAAAACTTTGTTTGTTTTATCAGCTATAAATTTATCCCATAATGTTTCTCATTTTATTTTTCACTTTTAACCTACAGATTTATACGGGTTTATCTCATTGAACGGCAAAACTGTTTTTTACTACGATGGACATACGTATTCGAAAAAGGGAAGTTCCACTTTACTGCAGTATTGTTCAAAAAAATCCATGCTGCAATGTGTAGCACGATTAAAGTTGGATAAAGAAGGCAATATCGTTCATGCATACACGGAACATAACCACCCTCCTCCCGTACTGCAGAAAGTTTGCGATGGATCGTATGTTAGTATTAAATTATAAATTGACAGTCAGAAAATGTTCGTTGTTACACGACCAACCGAAATTCAAAGCAAATTTCAGCCTTAAAAGAAGCACATCTGAAGATCCTACCAGGAAAGCACTGTCATAATAATGTCTCTCTACTATAGCTACGAGAAAGTACCTTGCTGCTCTTAATACTCTTATACAGCATTCTGCGCCAATTGTGCCCTTTGTTTTTGTATTGATAGATGAAATGAAATAACGTTTTCGTGCGATGTGCGGCAGGGTCCAAAATAAATATTTTGCCTATATCTTTTAAAATAAAACATTTGTGATCTCATATTTGTTTTTGGTCTTAAATCCCCTTTTCCTTTACATTAGCTGTCGCTAATGTAAGTTTTGCCCACTACACAAAACCTGCTACTTCAAACAACCTAAGTCGTATAGATCAAAAACCTAGACGGGTTGCTCATAAGTCCTAAGGCCCAAGTTTTCGGCAAATAAAAGTAAAATAATAAAAGTTTTTGCGACTGTAATGCAGACTCATCAAACGACACCTGCTAAATCTAGTCAAGATCAAGAAATTGGACGGGGATAGCTGCTAAGACCCAAGGAGTTCATAATAGCTCGTTGTACCCAAATCTTCCTAATGTAATGCAGACTCTTTAAATCAAAGTCTTATAGATCAAGAACCTAGACATATAGCTCCTAAAACCCAAGCTCTCGCTAATGTTACTTGGACTCGGCAACTGCTCTTTCAAATAATCCAAGTCTTTAACCTAGACGAATATCCTGAGACCCAAGCTTTCGCCAAATAAAAAAAAACTAAATAATTAAAGGTATATTTGCCTTTTTAAAAGTCCAATTATTTCTACCTACCTAACGCGTATTGTTAACTCAAATAATCAGGTAAGTAAATACTATGTATGTAATTGATTTGCAGTTTCCATTTTGAGACATGTTCTGTTTTTCATCACAGATTACAAGATTATTACAATAGGTCAAAGGTCGGTTCTGTACTACCAAGGACACACCTTTTCGAAAACCTCCCCTGACAGGATGCAGAAGTATTGCTCCAGGAAGATTTCCATGCGGTGTCCAGCGACGTTGAAAATAGACCGATATGGAAGACTTGTTAGTGCTAACATTAATCATAATCATCCACCACCCAGGCTTTTGATACAGCCTAATGGAGAGTATTGTAGGTTGTAAAGTCTGCATTTGTGTGTTGGTTATACATAGACCTTTTATACTCCAAAAGCGGCACAAGTACGTACTAGCACAGAATAAATATAAGTATTACATACAGAACGGAATCTTCTAAGTTCCCGCGCAATATGCGGCCCCGTTCCCCGTCTAGTCCCCTGTTTTCTGTTGTAGAATGATGAGCGGGCGGCTGCAGCGCCTGCAGTCGCCTTTACGAGGCGATTTTTTTTAAATATTGCATTGTTCCGTCCGTTTTATTGTCACTGAAACATTAAAATCCTACATTTTGTTCTCTGTGTTCTTGTGTGTAATTCATATTATACGAGAATAATAAAATTGTACAGTTAAAATAGTTCATAAATATTATAACTATATTTATTGACAATTGCAACTCTGGTTAAAAATAAATTGAGAATATGATTATTTTTGATATATTTAAGGAAATTTTATTTTTAAAATAAATACTTAATGCTTATTTTACCAACAGTAAAAGTAAAACATACTTACCTACATTGTATACACGTGAAAAGTGTTAAATAAACGCCAAAAACTCTAAGTTAACAAATCGGGTTTCAGACTTTTTCTATCTTCACTTCACAGATTCGTATGAAATCATCACGCTGAATAGAAGATCAGTTCTGCTCTACAAAGGCTATACGTTCTCCAAGACCACGTCTGATGGACTTCACTACTGTTCCAGAAAGATCTCGATGCGTTGCCCTGCTAAAGTGAAGCTAGGTAGGTCGGGGAACATCAGTGCTGCCAACACCGACCATAATCACCAGCCGCCTATGTTGCATAAGCTGTCTTCGGGGGAATATTGCAAAACGTAATATATTCTGTTGCTGTAATGCCATTTTTCAAACGCGGAGTCACTAGGTTTTTTTGTATGGCCAAAGGTGGCCCTTTCTTTAGGTGAGTCCGCGATTCAAAAATGGCGCTTCTGGATAAAGGTCATCGAAGTATAACCGTTATTGTTTTCCAGAGGGATTACTTCAAAAAGTAAATTACCTATGTATTCTTTGTAAATTCAGTATTATTCGTATTTCTCATGTCTTGGTTGTGTATTCAACTGTTTAGTATAATATGTTTGTTCTGTTTAAGTTATATTTAGTACTTTGTCCTAACAAAAAATATTTTTACTGACACTTATATGACATACTTACATATAAGTTTTGAATATGACTTTGCTTTATTTAATAATTCCTTTTAGTACATAAATAATATAAAGGCACTGAATAAATTTATTTCTTCGTATCTTCTCTTGTTCCTCTTTATTAGTTTGTAGCTCTAGTACTACTATAATTATATTTAGCATTTTCAAAGGCTTCGGGACTGGGCTATAAATACTATTTTCGATTATAAATGTTGTAGTTTAAAAAGCGCGTTCGTAGCCCACATTATAGAGCTCTATCGTTTTGATGTTTCTAACTTCAGTCTTTATCTATCCAAGAAAACATTTTGACTGACGTTGCCAAGGCAAATCCTATCTTAATCCATCTAGCCGTTTGGTCAATACGAGGTAATAAAAGATTATTACAAATATACATATATACATAGATAAGCGCGAAAAACATTTACACTTCTCGGCAGGCGGGTAATATACTTTTATGTTAGCTAAACACGTGCTTTTTTTTAATTTCGGACACAACAATCAATCAAATTTAATGTTTACTTTTGACAGCTCTAGTCAAAATGTGTAAAAATATCGACGTAGAAGTAGAAGACATAAAACAATCGTTGGCCGCTTTGCAGCAGCAGCAGCAATCAAAGGACCTATACCAACCTTTGATTGTGTAGTTAAGGGTTTAGGATAGGAATAAAGAAGAGATATTACTAGACACTGGCAAAATAAGCTTCAACGAAGTTTGACCGCCATAATCAAGAAAAGAAAAAAAAACATATGGATACCATTAAAATCATGACAGTGTTAGACAACTTATCGAAGGAATACAAAACCGCCATGGCATCTAAGGAAGAATTAGGGGAGCAGTCTAAAAATGTAGAACAAAACGATGTCACAAAACATACACTTCCAGTGAATGACATAGATGTTTTGAAAAAAATGGACAAAGAATTAAGCAACGATAAATACTTCTCAGCCATGGTACATACATACATACATACTATCACGTCTTTATCCCTAATGTATGCAGACAGAGCATTTTGGGTCTTGCGGCTCTATGCAGAGCCTAGGGCCGCAAGACTCAAAAGACACTTTTAGCGTCATGGTGGGCGAGAAGATGGAAAAGCAATCAATACAGTGACGGGTTTTACGATCTGCGCGGGAAGAGAAGCAGCTGGTACATTCTAAGTTTTTTCTTTTCTCCCAGACCAGCATGGGAGCCAAGCCATGGTACGTACTCGTATAATCCAGGTACTTAATAAAATAAATGCTTGATTGAACATGATTTTTTTGCTCTTTTTTGCTCGAAATTGATAACAGCAAGAGGTAGAAAAGAAATTTCCAGAGAATTTTTTTTACTTTAAAAATAAGTAAAAATAAAAATAAAAGCTCACAAACAGACATGATTTTTTTGGCGTTTTTATAGATAATTATATATAATGGTACGGAATTCTATAGATAATGGTACGGAACCCTTCATGCGCGAGTCCAACTCGCACATGGTCTGTTTTTTTATACCTGGCCTGTTTTTTGTACCATTGTCTATAAAAATGGCAAAATAATATTTTCTTTTATATGAGAGCCCCGAGCGGAAAAATCACGTTTGTTGTATGGGAAAAAAACTAAAAACAGCATAAAATAAAGAAGAAAGGCCCTTTATTCTTTATTTTATGCTGTTTTTAGTATTTGTTGTCATACCGACAACAAAAATACATCATCTATGAAAATGTCAACTCTCTAGCTATCACGGTACATGAGAACAGACAGACAGCGGCGCCTTAGTAATAGGGTCCCGTTTTTACCCTTTGGGTATGGAACCCTAAAAATGAATGAAGGATCAACATATTCTTATTTTTTTAGGTTAAACATTTTAGTAGTTTCGTAGGAGCAAACGGTCAGGGAAGGGGAGAAGTTCTTGGGAAAAAAATGGCAGAACATATAATGACGCGAGAATTGATGACAAAAATGTCTTGGACTGGAACTGCTGGATGTAAAAAGAAGTTAGCGTTCCAAAGTCTTGAAAACCTCGTGAAGCTGTTATATGAAATAATGATTAAAGCGGACTCAAGATGGTCGTATGACAAAAACGAGAAACTTTTTAGCGCAGCTTTGCTAAAACATGCTAAAAAAACGAGCACTGACGGAAAGGGAAAAGCTAGTGAATAAAAATAAAAAGGACAAGAATGCATTGGAAATAGCCAATGAACCTACTTCAGTTGAATCAGAACACATTACCTCTGTGTTAGAAATCGAAATAGCATCACCAGAATTCCCGATGGTACAAGGTGGTAGCATAATCATAAATCTAAATGAAACTGAAAAAGAAAAAAACTCCAATGATCATTTCGGAGACATTAATGAAAATGGCAGGAACTGATTCTTTAGTAAAAATGCAATATTGCACTCATGCAAAAAAGACGTTCTTTTAGCATGAGTGCAATAATGTACAAGATACTATTTTTATTTTTAGAAGTAAGTATCATTGTACTATCCGGTTACTGTATGTGTGTAATGTTTGTAAGTTCTTTGTTGAGTTGTTTTAGTTCCATCATCAACAAACTAAAACGAGCGGCACTTCTGGATAAAGGTCGTCAGAGTAACCCCTTTATTGTTTTCCAGAGGGATAACTTCAAAACCTAAATTACATATGTATACTTTGTAAATTCAGTATTATTCGAATTTTACATGTCTTGGTGGTGTATTGAATTGTTTCACCACTGACTTACCTGACACTAGTATAATATATTTGTTCTGTTTAAGTTATATTTAGTGCTTTGTCCTAAGAATAAAAATATTTTTACTGACACTTAAATGACATACTTATTACATGTAAGTTGTGTCTTTCTTTTACTTTATTTAATAATTCCTTTTAGTACATAAATAATATAGAGGCACTGAATAAATTTATTACTTCGTATCTTCTCTTGGTCCTCTTTATTAGTTTTTAGCTCAAGTAGTGCCTAAGAAATACATTTTTGGAGATATATCAACCATCCTGTACTATTTTTTTTATCTTTGGCTTGACTTCGACTTTGGTTTTGCACTCTGTTATCATAAAAATTTCTATTTCTCAGTCTCTTATGTATAAATCTTGTAAATGTACTTTTATGTTTTATATATTAAGGTACATATAAATTAAATTTTATTTCAATTTCAGATTCTGTCTCTTTTATAAATTTAAATGGCCATAAGGTGTATTACTACCAACGCTACACATTTATTAGGCAAGGATCCTCAACGTGCACCTTGTATTGCTCGAGAAAGAACAGTGTCAGGTGTAAGGCCAAAGTGAAGTTCGAGTCCGGAAAAGTCTTTTTAGCGGGTGAACACAACCATCCTCCTCCGAAGTTGGTTCAAAGCTCTAGTGGGAAATATTTCCGAGCTTGAAAAAACTTGATTTTATTACTTGTTTAACCTGTCAACGTCCGGAATCGCAGACACAATAGATTTCTATTGTTAACGGGTTCACATGTGAACCGTCGGACGTTAACAGGTTAAGTATAACTTTATTGCACATATAAAATGCGTAAAAATGGCCAAATTTTACCGTTTGGTACTTATATCATTAGTAAAAACACTGAGTTTGAAATATATTTCTTGACCCAATGCCAAGTAATTTGTTTAAAAATACTGACCCTTTTGATCAATCCCTACAAAGTCATGAATATTTGAATGAAATATCTTAGGATAAAATTGAATTGAATTATCATAAAACAATAAATATTAATATCGTAATAGGTTATCAAAAATCATTTACTTCTATGTTCAAGTAAACTCATCAATCTGAATGGAAAGCCGGTGTATTACCACAGAATAAATATAAGTATTACATACAGAAATATGCGTCCCCGTTCCCCGTCCTCGCACCTCTCCCCCGTTCTCGCCTTGTCAAGGCGGCTAGGCGCCCGCAGCCCCACGAGGCGAAAACGGGGGAGAGGTGCAGAGACGGGGGAAGAGGACACATATTTTATTTATTAATTCTAATATAATATTAACTTTTATTAATTCTATGGTATATCACATTCGCTAAGTTTGGACCTCTCACACCCTTCCAGTACTGCTCGCATAAAAATAAATTGTTATGATTGTAAGGTTAAAGTGAGGGTCAATGAATTTGACAATGTTATAGCAGAATTTTGTATAGTTTATTATAAAATACAATATTGAGATATGTCATATTTTGTTAATGAACATTAAATTGAAGTAAGGGTTAATAAATTTGACAAGTAGAATTTAATAAGTGTATCAGTCATCAAAGATGGCTTATTATAATTAAAAAAAATTTAAACTTGATTTGTAAATTAAAAGGCATTTAAAAATATAAATTGTAATTTTAATCTCAAATAAAGCTAGTTTTTGTGAAGGACGTTTATAATTTTTACTAACGTCTTCGAGAGACTATAAATGGAACTTTAAATAGTTAAGCTTTTGTTTGAAATTTAATTGTTTGGGTTAAAAAGCCAATGTTCATATGTTAACTAACATACAAGAAATAATTTACATACGAACTAGTAGGGTTAGTTTATCTACTAACCATAGATTCGGTATTGAGTATTGGTTTGAAATTATCGCGCTTAGAACAGATCATTAATGTTTATATAGACGGGGCTCAGCACAAGTCTCTCTGCGACCACGAAGGATGTAACTCGTATTCCAAACGTTAGACGCAGGGACAGAAAGCGCTTTCCCTAACGTGGGTTTTTAGCGGCTAATTGATAGGTTTGAACATTTTTATTGGATCAAAACCCCCAATTGCTGGGTAACTCTTTCGATCGACTAACCGTATCATATGGAAAGCCTTTAAGTAAGTTAAGGGTTTCCCTATAAATAAGTTGTTAAAACATGCAAGTTACGTTACCCTTACAAAAACCATTTCTCATAGGGTAACCCTATCTCATAGGCCTTTAAGAAGCGCTTTCCCTGGCGGTCACGGGGCGGGATAGGTGTAAACGCTTAGCCTCTCATAAGGATAGGGTTACCCTATAGGGGATACGGTAAGCCTTTCGCTGGATAAGCTTTTTACAGGCTAACATAAACGTGAGGGTAAGCCTATCGTAAGGATTACTACTTAAAGGGGTTTTAAAAATTAGCTGCTAATCCGGTCCCCGGTTAGACGAAACAAAAAAAAGGTTCATGCTAAGCCCCGTTTATATATACATTATTATTGAGTACACATACAAACAAGTCTTTGTCCTGGTATTTAATAACTTATATGAAAATATGTGTACATTTTCAGATACATACAAGCACATCAAGTTGAATGGAAAATCCGTTATATATTATAAAGGAAACACCTTCGCCAAACGCGGGCCAACCATATGCAACCAGTACTGTTCCAAGAAAGACATGATAAATTGTAAAGCGAAGCTGAAGCTGGACAAGGCTGGCAATCTCGTGGAAGCCATTTTGAACCACAACCACCCACCGCCGAAAATGGTCAAATCAGGGGATGGGACTTATCATAGAATTTAATCATCATATCAGCCAAGGTCGCTGGAAGGCGCTGCATGCAAGCCGCTCTAGATCGGTCATTTTGGAAATCTTTGGGAGAGACCTATATCCAGCAGTGAACGTTATCCTCTCATCTGGCAGCAGACCAGAATCCGGTCGACATGCATTGTTTTACTATTGTGTCTGGTATTTTGCGCAGACGTCAGGTTATGCGGCTGAAATGATGATCAGCCACAGGATCACACCTGGATGAGAGCAGCACAGGACCGAGATGGGTGGCGTCGACGAAGAGAGCCTGTGCTCAGCAATAGGCGGAAGAAGGGCTGGGATGATGATGATGATCAGCCACAAGAAGGCTACTGCTGGACAAAGGCCTCACCTAGGATTTTCACAACAACCGATCGGAAGCGCATTCAGCGCCTTTCTGCAACCTTGCTCTGGTCGTCTGACCACATAGCAGGTGGGTGTCCTATGCTGCGCTTGCCGGTACGTGGTCGCCATTTAAGAATCTTTTTGCCTCGTCAGTCATCTGTTCTTCGCGCTATATGCCACTTCAATGAGCTAATCCGCCTGGCTATGTCAGTGACCTCCGTTCTTCTACGAAACTTCTTATTTCTGATTCGATCGCGTAGAGAAACGATAAACGCTTAGTCCTCTCTATAGCCCGTTGAGCGACCTTGAGTCTCTTCTTATGAGACCCGTAGCAAGGGACCATGTTTCAGAGCCATATATGATGACTTATGGCTGTGAGTTACCAGTGATGACTGGTAAAACACATTGATAAACACTTTTAGATGCTACACCGAGTAATTTCCCGAACGCTGCTCCAGTTTTTTTTTCCAACCTCAAAGTGCGGACGTTGTGTTAGCAGGACCAGTTTCCGCCGTGGGTGATAGATAATATGTTATGGTACCTGTAGCATGCCTATATCTAATTTATCGCTGTATTATTAATTAAATCTGCACTTCTCAAAATCATTTACGTATACAATATGGAAGGGAATGAATCGAACCACGGGCTATACTAGATCGTCATCATCCGAGCGTAATTTCCCGGTTGCATCCTCAGCAGTAATGCTTCAGAGTCCTGGGCCCGCTAACTAACCAAGGAGATTTGACAAGTTTACTGGTTTTTACACTGAGCGACTGCCGTCTAACCTCAGCTCAAAGGGTAAACTAAAACCAATCCTTGAGGGTGGTTTGATGATCAAACGCTAGATGGCTTACGGGACCTACAGTTTATAGGTGCCTTCCGAAACTCGGAATCATCTATCTTTTCGGATAATCAGGTGATTCCAGCCTGCAATATCCTAACCAGACTAGAAACAACTTTTCACAAAGTATGCTTCCCAGTGGGATTCGAACCCACGACCTCCGGATCACAAGGCGATCGCCTTGACTGCTGGATCACGGAAGAAGTCGTGGGCTAAACTAGATCGCTATAATATAATGATAATCCAATAACAGTCAAAACTTTCAAAAAAACGGCATTCCCATACAAATTGCCCAGGAGGCTGTAAACCTTTGTAAGTAAATGAAGACTTTTTTTTTAAAATTTTGACCCTTTTTATTTTTGCTTTAGTGATCTGGTATAGCCTGTGGTTCGATTTTTTACGGGTATGTCCATTCCACTTTGTATAGAGCTATTGAAGTAAGGAGCACTGTTTATTTTCTGTCTATGGCATTAAAAATTCTGCACTTCTTAAATTGGTAACATGCTCATTAGGTATATTGACTGATATAGGAGGGCAGACTTTTTATAAACAAAATTGTTAGGATTTAATTAATCATTTGCTCTAATTTAATTTTTAGGTTTAATGTAAAGTTTAATTTGTTTGTTGTTTCTGCTACTAATTTTACTAAATACATTATTTGTATACTTAAGTGGCTTTTTACTTCATTGCGCTTCGCCCTTTCAAACAATCAGTACTGAAATGTTTTGTTATTAGTTTCAATTAAATCAAATCAATATTACTATTTGTTTAAATGTTACTACCAATCTAGATTTTTCTTTACATATAATTAGATATTACATACATACACATTTATAGATACAAAAACTAAATTCTTTGAACTTTATCTTAATTAAGATTTCTTACAACCCTACATACTTAGTAGGCATTTTCCTGATATGTTACAATATAATAACAACGATATATATATGTGTATGTTATATGAGCTTTTTTTAGAAATAAGATGATATTTTCATATTAGGTTAGTGTGTTATACTTTACCGTTTGATGCGGAGTATTGCGGAGCGACAACGACTTTATACAATGTCCTTTTTAATTAAGTACAAATATTTAAACGGGTGGCTCAGTCCATCATTTTTAACAAATTTTCCTAATGAATGTATATAGAAATACGAAAAAAAATTTTTAGGTTCTTATACAAATCGAAGTAGTCACGTGATATCATTACTATGGAAAATGAAAATTCTTTTTTCGTATTTCGATATACATTTATTGGGAATAGTTGTTAGGAATGATGGACTGAATCACCTCTTAAAATATTTGTACTTAATTAAAAAGGACATTGTATAGAAAGGTTAAGGCCGCGTTCAGGTGGGCGTGCACGTGTCATCCGAAAGCGCCCTTAAGATTTCTAATCCCAAATATATTTTTGAAATACTGAGAAAAAATTATAGAGAGAACAAAAATATATTATTATGTTTCAAAAAAATCCAAAAAGTTAAAAAATATTTAAAATGCAGCAAGTACTGCCTATTGTCAAAACAAAGCTCTGCGACGTAACTTAACGCGCCGAAAAAGAGTATTTTACTTTTATTCTTAACTTAAGTATATCTGAAAGAAATGACATTAAATAATTAATTTCATTATTAAATAGTCGTTTCATTAAAAACAATTAAAAGTCGCTAGTAATATATCGAACTTTAGATCGAGTTGGCGATGTTTTCTGTGTCCTGTTCCTTGCCATGTCTGACAGGAAAATTCCATTTTGATGTTTTATTCAAAATTTTCTATATATTTTAGTGTTACGCCAAATCACAGTAAGCGGCAGACGTGTCATGTATTACCAGAACCACACCTTTGCCAGGCGAGGCATGTCGGCTTCCAACCTGTACTGTTCCAAGAGGGATAGGAACCACTGCATGGCTAAACTGAAATTGGATGAAGCGGGCAACATCGCATTTGCCTTCCTCGAGCACAACCACCCACCACCACTCCTAAGACATATAAAGGACCAAGTCTTTCAACAATGTCGTTTATAGCCCTAGAAATCAGGAAAATATCTAATATATAAGATTGAATGTTAAAAAGAAGACAATTTCAAAAAGATGTTAGAGTTTCAGTAAAGCGAAAAAAATCTAAAAGGTTATTGGCATGTTAATTCAATAAAAGTATTTAGAAATTTCTTTCTTCGGCAAGCGGGCTAAGCCTAAATGATATTACCTACTTTTATGGAGCAAAGTATGCCAAATAAAGATTATTTTACATCCTAAGGTACCTTTTTTTAACAGAAATCAGACATGCATTCTTTATGTGCATTTTCCAATCTTTTATTGAAAATGTTTTGTTTTTTATTTCTGAACTTGATTATACAATAAAAAATATATGTCTATGATACAATAAGTGGCGTTTTGCGCACCGCTATGTGAGCGGAAAAAAGCGATTTCCTTAAAAATTGATAAAATTTGTGTAATAGAATAATGACATAAGAAGAATGTCTCAGAATATATCCTAGTCTCGCTAAACAACCTATAATTTTATAATTTTGATCTCTCTTTTTTATACCGTAAATGAATTAAGTAATGTTACATAATTTTACTTAATTATTGCAATTTATGTATTAAATTTGACAAAAAAATTGAGTTTTTTCTTATGTCTGAAATTACCATAGATTTAAAAATTCTATGTCTGTGAAAATTACCTTATCGAACAGCCAATGAAAATGTTAAAAATAACTGTTTTTGATGCTTAATGGCTTTTACTGCGAAAACATTGCCAAGAGGTTTCTTTCGGTGCAACATTATTAAGAAAGAAACTACGTGAGCAAATCCTCTTATCCTCGCAAATATTAGAAAAACAATATCAAAAGATAAATATATTGATATCTAATTACATCGATATGCTTTCTCGATTATCCTTAATCATTTGTGTCTCTATATTTTTGGTGTATACTGTAATTATTATCATCAGGTCTTTTTGTCTCCACAGCAGGCAGGACCCTCTCTGTACTACCAGAGTCATACTTGGCCAGAGCAGCTAGAGGACTTGGCCTACATTCTCATCGCTGGCCAGACGAGTTGGAGAGGTCTCATTTATGTATAAAAACTTTGTTTAGCATATATTCCCTAAGTCGCCTTCTACGACATCTATAGGAGGACTTGGAGTGCCCCTATTCTACTCTGCCGAAGACCAAACCACACGGTAGATTATAAAATATCTTTTTTTTGGGAATGCTGCACACAATGGTAAACGGTAGACGCGTAGTGTACCACCAAATGTTCACCTTCGCTAAGCGAGGGAGGTCGGCTTTGACCCTGTACTGTTCGAAGAAAGACAAGAAACAGTGCAATGCTAAGTTGAATCTGGACGCTGTTGGCAACCTTCTGTTTGCTTTCAATGAGCATAACTATCCCCCACCTAGTCTTAATCATGTGAAGGACGATGATTTTAGACACTTCTAATGTTATGAAGACTTTTTCTATAGCGATCAACTGTAATGCACAATTTTACTAAGTGTTAAATTATTTTTACAAGCTTTTGTTTTAGTTTAACTTATTTCTTTGTTGCCTGTCATCAAATCTTGTAAGTTAAAGACTCTTTTTGGACGTCATTAGGTCTTGCACGTACGAAAGAGCACAGTGACATGTCCCAACCACGCTCCCACTCTTATATTTAAAATGCGAATTGCTGCTT
Source organism: Acrobasis consociella (assembly GCA_963555685.1). Classification (NCBI taxonomy): domain Eukaryota; kingdom Metazoa; phylum Arthropoda; class Insecta; order Lepidoptera; family Pyralidae; genus Acrobasis; species Acrobasis consociella. The sequence continues at coordinate 3,748,395 of OY743116.1, forward strand.
CACTATTAACTATACTTGCTGTTTTGAAGAAAAAAAAACTTTTCAGTACATAGTATTTTTTGCTTTGGCCGTGCGCTTCGCTTTCATGGGAATTTCGGGAAAAAATTACCCTATATCCTTTCTTGGGTATCTAACTATATCCATATCAAACTTCATCTAAATAGGTTCAGTGGTTGAAGCGTGAAGTGATAACAAACTAACAAATATAGTAAATCACTCTCGCATTCATAATATTAGTAGGATTAACAAAATATATACTCAGTAAAATAGCCTATTCTCTACTTCTATTTCACAGATACATCATCATCATCATCTTCCTCGCTTTCTTCTTATTTGGAATCGACTCTATATGCCCTCCTCCTTAGTTTTCTATCATTTACTATATTTGTACCAACTCCCCGTCTTCTCCATTCCTGCTTTACACATGCCCCCACGTCTTTCTAGGTCGTCCTCTATCTTTGTGGCCTACCTTTAAGCCAACCATTTTATTTATTACACACGCTATTCCACAGATACAGTCAAACGAATAAACCTCAACGGCAAGCCAGTATTATATTACAGAGGCTTCACGTTCTCTCGTCGAGGCTCCTCAGCCAGCAACCAGTACTGCTCCAGGCGACAGACCACGATGTGTGCAGCCAAGTTGAAGTTGGATGACGAAGGAAACGTCATCTACGCCAACGTTGAGCATAACCACCCGCCCGTCAGAATGTTCAGATCTGAGGATGGAAATTATCATAAACTGCTAGGTACACTCTGCTCGCGCAGATCGAGAGAATAGGCTAGAATCTAAAATTATTGACTCACCTGGCTGCCAGATACTACCCTTTCTGCGCTTCCTCTTCACCTTTACGCATTCACTGTTCTTTTAACATCATCATTGTTATTTCAGCCGCATAACGTCCAAGAATTTCCAAAATGACCTAGAGCGGCCTGCATCCAACGCTTTCCAGCAACTTTGGTCTGGTTGTCTGACCTCCTTGAGGGTGTGTGTCCTACGTTTCGCTTGCCAGTGCGTGGTCGCCCTTCGAAAACCTTTTTGCCTCATCACATAACATAACGAGCAAATTACGCCAAAATAGTGTTTTTAGACAAAGTTGTGATTTGAAATTCAGGTTGTTAGGCTAATGAGTAGGTATCATAGTCGTAAGTACCTATGTGTTCTACTGCTGTAGTATTATTAATATTTTAATGTCACTTATATTATAAAATAACTGTTATATTAATCATGTAAATGTAGATACAAGTGTACAACTACATAAACCGTAAGTAAATTTTAGTTTCTTATGCTACTTTTGAGATCTGAAATATAGAAATTCGATTTTGTGCCTGTGTTTTCTTCTTATTATTTATTTACATGTTAAGGTCATTTTATACACAACTACTCGTAATCAATTAAAGAGCTAATGAAGTCCACGTTAACGAAGTCACGGGCAGCAGCTAGTAATAGTATCTAAATTAATTAGAAGGATGTGGTGTACTCTCTAGACGTGTTGACTCTAGACTATACCAATACCTGCAGAACTGCTCAATATTAAGGCCTCGTAGGTTTGAGTATCCTCGAGCTATCTTTGAGCACAGTCAGACCGCTCTTCATTTCGATTGCGAAATGCAATCGAAATGAAGAGCGGTCTGACTGTGCTGAACTACATCTAAACTGAAGTTGGCAGTTGAAATGCTGTTGAAATGTTCAGTCTTCCAATAAATTAGTGGGCCTAAAGCTAAACGAGGATGTGCTGTGACAACCAACAGGATTACTATGTCACTAGACAGAATATCTACTATTCCTATCTCTTGTGACCGTTAATTAGCCAGATTTACTACATTGTTAAAGTTCAGCACATCCTCGCTTTGCCTCAATTGAATCTCGGCCTAAAAGAGGAAATAGACAAAATGTGATGTGCAAAGATGTAAACATAAATAAAAGGCAATTACATAATATTAACTCATTGTCTCCAGATTTAACATCGTCAGAAAATGAGCTATTATTAAAGGTTGAGTACGACGCTCCGATCAGTACAGATAATGATTCAGACTACGAAGACATCGATTCGGATAGTGACGGAAATGACAGAACAAAACAAAAGCAATCTAGAGTATGTAAGACATGGATTTTACATGAAACATTTGAAAATGAACAGACAGCCTTAGAGTTCATAAAAAGCCAAAAGGTCTGGTCTTTTCATTACACACATAGATTAAAAGATGTAGTGAAGAAATATTATAGATGCAACCTTGTTCAAAAAAAGGGTCCTCAATGCTCAGCTCAAATGTATTTACTCTTAGATCAGTATTCGCAAGCTGTTTCCTTATATCGTACAGAATCTGATCACGATCACGATCAATTAAAGGTTACAAAATATAGACTGAGTGATAGAGTGATTCAAGAAATAAACCAACTTCTTGATTTCCGTCTCAAACCAAAATCAATCTATAATGCTTTGACGAAGATCGAAGGCATAACTCTACCAACGATGTCACAGTTGAGATATTATGTGAAGGAAAGACGTAAGTCTTGTACGATTTCCACGCAACCAACGACAGTCAGTCTAGAAGAATTAGATACTTGGTTATCACAACATTCGTCTATTCCTGACGACGACCACGAAGTGTATGTGATTGGACACGAAATTATCAGTTTGACTGACTCGCCACGATTTAGGTTTGTGTTATCAACAAAAAATTTGCTTCGTCAGGCGAGTAATGTTAAGATTTTCCACCTTGATACTATTCACAAGATTATGTGGCAGGGCTTTCCAATCTTTATCATTGGAAGTACAGACAAAAAACAACAATTCCATGCTTACGCCTTAGGAGTTTTGACTCACCAAGAAAGAGAAGACTTTAAGTTATTGTTTAATGCCATAAAATATAGCATTTTTGCTTTGTCCATAATTTGTTTTCAACCAGAAGTATTAGTGTGTAATGAAGAAAAAGCCATAGAGGATGCATTTACCGATGTATATGGGGAAGATGTAACTATTCGAATGTGTTGGGCAGCCGCCAAAAAGCAAATTCAGGCATACGTAGAAGCGGGTGCCAATAAGAGTGTTCAGAAAGAGTTGTTAAAGGATATAGAAACTCTCCATCAAGCAACTAATTCCGAAATCTTTGATTTAGCTGTAAATACATTTTTAAAGAAATGGGAGAGTCAAACAGTTTTTATTGAGCATTTCAAAGAGGAATTCGTGAAAAAAAATCGTAATTGGTATTTAGGTGTCCATATTGGCTCGCCAGCTACGAATACTGCATTGGCTTTATATGTTCGGACAGTAAAAGACAAGTATACTATTAGGGAACGTTTACCACTAACAGTTTTCTTAAATGCTGCATCAAAACTTGTTAGTGAATGGTCGTTACATAGCAACCGTGAACCAAATGAAGAAAACGTGTATGCAGCAACTCCAATTATAAGAGTAAATCACTGGACTGAAGCATACCGATGGTCTCAACTTCCTAATGAAGCAGTGCTCACGCATAGTGATGAAAAATTCAATTATTACGAAGCACCAGTGCGTGATGAAGATAACATACCTTATCTATCTAAATTGAAGATAGCAATGCCTCAAAATAAAGATTGGACGAATGGTAGATGTATCTGTCCCAATTTCTACAAGGATTATATTTGTGAACATTTATTAGGGTTAGCTATTCGTGGTAAACTTACAACTCCTCCCCGAGAAGCAATGATTTCACTATTAGGGAGTAAAAAGCGAGGACGGCCCCCAAAGTCAAGAAAAGCACTTATTGTTCCGTAAATTCCATCCGTGTTAAAAAAGTGTCATTTGTATAAAAAATACGAAGTATTTTGTATAAAATTTCAATATAATGTATTTATTATTATCAGCTAAGATTAAAAGGTTTTATGGCGTGTAATTACTTGTTTTAATATAATAAAACTAGAATTCGCTCATACTTGTTCTTCTTTCTTTAACAGCTCTGGTAAAATATTCTATCTTTTAGAACGGAAACGAGAGAGACAAAGAAGCTTTTGCCTAATAAAATAAATTAAAGAAACAGTTTTTTGCCACTTCATAAAGTTAAATCTCGTATCAAAATAAAACTGTATTTTGATACGAGATTTAACTCCTAAATCATCATTAAGAGCCATCATACGGTCGACGCCCATCGTGATCCAGTTCTTTTCAGTTAATACTTAAATACATAAGTATATATATTTTTAGGGTTCCGCAGCCAAATGGCAAAAACGGAACCTTTATGGATTCGTCATGTCTGTCTGTCTGTCTGTCTGTCCGTCCGTATGTCACAGCCACTTTTTTCCGAAACTATAAGACCTATACTGTTGAAACTTGGTAAGTAGATGTATTATGTAAACTGCATTAAGGTTTTGACACAAAAATAAAATAAAAACAATAAATTTTGGGGGTTCCCCATACTTAGAACTGAAACTCAAAAATTTATTTGTATCAAACCCATACGTGTGAAGTATCTATGGATAGGTCTTTAAAAATGATATTGAGGTTTCTAATATCATTTTTTTATGAATCGAATACTTTGCGCGAGAGACACTTCCAAAGTGGAAAAAGTGTGTGTGTGTGTGGCACACACACACTTTTTTCCACTATCAAATAAAATAAAACTAAAAAAAATATATGATGTTCATTACCATGAAAACTACCAGCGAAAATTGGTTTGAACGAGATCTAGTAAGTAGTTTTTTTTTAAAATACGTCATAAATCATAAACTGCAATTTACCTTGCATTCAATCAACTGAAATATAAAAAAAAACATACTACAAGACTTTTATATTATGTTATTTGCTACTACAGAACCCTTAATGGGCGAGTCCGACTCGCACTTGGCCGTTTATTTATGAACTGGTCAAGACCCGCATGGGATCATATAATGCGGCTTCCATTGTTTTTTGTTGTGTCTAGTATTAGCGGATCTCAAAAGAACAAGAAAGCTAGAAATAGAAAAAGTAACTAACTAGTTGTTTTATATTTCAGACCTCGTATATGATGATTAAGGTAAACAGAAAATCAGTTCTTATGTACCAAGGGTATACGTTCTCGAGGCGAGGAGCTTCCGTTTCCAACCAATACTGCTCCAAGAAGAACACCCTGCGTTGCACGGCCAGGCTTAAACTGGATAAGGATGGAAACATAGTCACCGCGTGGACAGAACATAATCATCCTCCACCAATTTTCGTCAAAACTCCTGAGGGAAATTACATAAAGATGTGAACAGATAATATAGATATGGAGTCAAAATAAAGAAAAGTATAAAATAAAGAGGTTAAGAACTTAGCGGAAGGAAGAGAGACATGGAAAGCACTCCACCGACAAGAGCCCAGCTCTTAAATATAAGAAGAAGTGAACAGATAGCGGTAGACTGTAAGAGTAAATATAAGGTCTAATAAAACTCTGACACTAGTATTAGTCACTAACACACACGATAAGAAGAAGAAGAATATAAGGTCTAACATGCAGTAGGTTTCAAATTCGTTAACTGAGTAAAAACATTTTTCCATTAACCATTTCGTTAGTGTTGTCTTAAAAACTGTACCTTTTAGAGATTATACCATTTATTCGAGATGGTTGCGCTCAAGTATGAAACGGCCGCTTTTTCGTAGCCTCCGTTATTTAGTCGGTTTATAGGAGAATTGATGATATTTTCTTGTTTTTTTAATAACTTCTATTCCATGCGAGATTTGAAGCCGAAACTTTCAGGCATGTTTTGTTACAAAATGAACACACATGTTCACTATAGTTTATCTATTTGTGTTCAGAGAGAGCTGCGTATTCGATTGCCAAAGTCACACCACTACGAATTCGATGAAATTCCTTTATATCTTCATATCGCGTAATGTTTGTTTATCCGAATTTGTACACGTTAGAAGGTATGATTTACACGTATATGTAACTGCTTTTTATTTGTTAGTAAATGTACTAGTTTACGAGTAAACCGGAATATTCAGATTTTTTTAAATAATAAATTACTTCGATATTTGTAGATAAATCGAAATACTTATATTCAAACAATTTTGAACATAGTAAGGCCTATAAACAGTATTTTTTTCAAATTTCTGCTACTAACTGTTTTCGAGATATGGAAAATTGCAAAACGTTACCCCAGCAAAATCTTGAATATCTCAAAAAGTATAAGATGAACACATCCTGCTATCGGTATACATTTACAACTCATTAAGAGCTTTCTTTTCATATACTTGATTCTAGGCTAAACGCCTTTTTTAAAAAACATCTTGCTGGGGTAACGTTACTCCAGCAAAATCAGTTTTTCTCGAATAACTTCGAAAATACAACATGAACACATTTTGCTGTATTTGAACAAAATGAGGCTTACTATGAACCAACTATCTGTAATACTCTTATTTCTCTACGGCGCAACATTTTGCTGGGGTTACGCATTCTTGTATAATATGTTACCGGAAAATATTAAATCTCTAAAAGGTACAGTTTTTAAGACAACACTAACGAAATGGTTAATGGAAAAATGTTTTTACTCAGTTAACGAATTTAAAACCTACTGTATGTCAAAAAGAAAAATTTGATTCCATTTTAAAATAATTTTATGTTAACAATGTTTGCATACCTGCCTGCATATTTATACAATGTAGTTACTAACATTTACTAACATCACTGATATCTATTGTAAAATGCAAATAAATGATTTTTGATTCTTGAACAAAATCATCATCATCATTTCAGCCGCATAACGTCCACTGCTGGACATAGGCCTCTCCCAAAGATTTCCAAAATGACCGATCAAGAGCAGTCTGCATCCAATCCAGCGCTTTCCAGCGACCCTGGTCAGGTCATCTGACCACCTTGTAGGTGGCCCTATGCTTCGCTTGCCAGTACGCGGTCGCCATTCAAGAACCTTTTTGCCCCATCGGCCATCGTTCGTCTAACAAAATATACTGAAACTTTTTTAGGGGTGAATTCCGTGGTAGTTAAAAACTTTCCCCAAGAGACTTATGTCGAAATATGAAAAATAATGCTCCCATGCTGGTCTGGAAGAAAAGAAAAAACTTAGAATGTACCAGCTGCTTCTCTTCCCGCGCAGATCGTAAGAGGCGATCGAGGGAATGGGCGAAAATGTGAATCATGTTAACAGGCGTCGGCTAGCAACCCGTAACTGTATTGATTGCTTTTCTATCTTCTCGCCCACCATGACGCTAAAAGTGGCTTTTGGGTCTTGCGGCCCTGGGCTCTGCATAGAGCCGCAAGATCCAAAATGCTCTGTCTGCCCCATTAGGGATAAAGACGTGATAGTATGTATGTATGTATGAAAAATAATTTTTGGCTATCCGTGCAAACTCGGAATAGCTGATCGGTAAACATATCGGAGGCCAAAAATTACTTATCATATTTTGGTATGCTTTCCTTGGGGAAAGTTTTTAGTATCATAGACTGGAATCACCCTTCAAATAGTTTCAGGATACTTTATTAGACTTTATATACTAGGTGTCAAAAAGTAGTTACACCTCCGGAACGAGTGTCAAAGTAAATAAATATCTCGCAATTGTCGCTTTTGCTTAATTAATTTGCATTTACAATAAAAAATAATTGATCAAATGTGTGATACATCATTTACAAAGGTATGCCTTAATTATCAACTTCATTCCCAGCAATCTAGATGTAGGATAGGGTATCCTACATCTAGATTGCTGGGAATGAAGTTGATAATTAAGGCATCTCCAGACATTAAGAGCGATTCCTATTCGATCAGTTACAATTTTTTGAAGACTGCCAACGCGACAGAAAGGCCACGTATTTGATGAAGCCGACAGTCTCCAAACCATTTAGATGAACAAACTGTACTGTTGCTGTGAAACGGCAAAACCGTCTGTTGGCTTTTGTTTATAAACAACAGGTACTTACATGAGGTGGTACCTATTTCTTAAAGTGGACCAAAATAATCTTCTTTCTTCTTTCTTTCTTTCCTGCCGATCTAATAGAGAAAAGAAAGACATAACATACAGGGTCACGTCTTTCCGTAAGTGATAATGATAAAGCCATAAGTGCGAAGAAAGTATTTTTTGGAACGAGTCATAAATTCATAATATTAATTTTCCGTGACGACGACTGTGGCCTAGTGCCATCATGTCACGCTGTCACACCGGAGGTCCCGGATTCAATCCCCGATCAGGTAAAGAAAGATTTTTTTTTCAGATTGACCTGGTTTTTGAAATTACACAAATATTATAAAGGCGAAAGTTTGTTAATGTGTGTACGTTTGTTACTTCTTCACGCGCAAACGGCTGGACCAATTTTGATACAATTTGTTATGCAGGAACCTGACACCTTGGATTAACACATAGACTACCTTAGGCGCGGGTAACACCGTGGGGCGCAGCTAGCTTTATCTATATATGTATTTGTTATAAAATATAGTTTCGTTGAGTTAGTATCCCATAACACAAGTCTCGAAGTTACCTTGGAGCTAGCCAGCGGCGCAGCGTAAAAAAAAAGACAAGTGAAGCCGGAGCAAAAAACGAGTATGAGTAAAATATATACATGCATTTATCTACATACCTTATTCTTCTTATCGTGTGTGTTAGTTACTAACACTAGTGTCAGAGTTTTTAAACCGCCTTAAAGGCCTCTGACATGGTTTTAGGTAACGACCAATGTCAAAGACAGTGACCGGGACCGACGGCTTAACGTGCCCTCCAAAGCACGGATCATCTTACATATCAGACAATCAGGTGATCAGCCTGCAATGTCCTAACCAAACTAGGACAACAACACAAAGTCGTTGCCCCCGCTGGGAATCGAACCCGCGACCTCCGGGTATGAGCCAAACGCTCCAACCATTACACCACGGAGGCAGTTTGCATACCTTATAACTAGGTTTTAGTGTACCTTAATCCCGGCGGTGTATTAGATCATTTTGAATGTCCCAGATGAACAATGTTCAAAGTGCGACTCCATAATGCTGTCGTACTTACTCAAATATAGCAATGTTTCTTTATAAATGCCACGATTGTCGAGTTTACATTTTCGTTATGCCCGCGTAAAGATATAATTCCTGTTTTTCGAGAAGAACAACCGCATCTATTAAACTTTTCATCAAGTTTCGATTACGCTCCACTTTACGGTTATGGGCTTCGAAATTATTGCCGAAAAATGTCTTGATTCTACTATTACCATGGTCATATAATAATAAACAACTGCGTAAAGGTTTCTCACTTTGTACATGTTTTCTAGCTGAGTTCGTTATATATATTTTTGATGTCTGGAAATCCAGCACGATTCCAAGCGCTGCTTGTATGGGAAAACATCAGACAGGGAAGTTTTTTATTTTCAAATGATAATATAGAAAAACAAGTTGACTTACTGAGTAACAAAACACAACACTCAATTTGCGCTAAAGCAGTTATTTTCACTTATTTGATTCGAGAAGACATAAAAACACTACACAAAAACACACACAACACTTGGCAAATCAAAGTACCCTGATTTCGACTCTTTTAAATCTATTTATCACAAGATATTACAATAATTAGAAATGATCATTTGCATACGTGCATTCAGAGAGCGCGCAATTCATATTAATTTGATTGGCCACCCCACCCCCAATCAAATTCCATCAGTCCACGTGGATTAGCGACTTGTCAATTATTTAGGGCAAAATAGGACTTTAATGATATGCAGATAAAGTTTACTAAATTTTTAAATTTTTATAAGCTGACGTTCTTCGGCTTATATTCGCTCTATTGCGACAGTGTTTCTTATGCCGCGTTTACACATTCGCGCGAATCGCGAGGCGAATGACGAGGCGAATAACGAACTAGCATGTGTAAACAGTCAGTTCGTTATTCGCCTCGTGATTCGCCTCGCGATTCGCGAGTTCGCGTTGAGGGCGGTTTTTCGGACGCGAATCAAAGGACACGAATAGCGAACACGAACTGGCTGTTCACACTTTCGCCTGCCGGCAGTTGGCGGCATAGAGTACTATAATATAACTGAAATAGAGAGCCATCTCACGTAATTTGTCTGCCAACACTTTAAGCTGCAAACGTAGTGTCATCTATTAATCTTATTCCAAAACCAAATAAATAACAAATATAAAATATTTAAACTTCTCAATGAAGTGGGATTTGAACCTATGATTCCTGAGTGAGATCTTAGGTGAATCATTTCCAATGCGTTAACCGCTTCGCCATTCAGGCTTGGTACCGTGTGCGCGAAATTTTGCTTATCGTTTAACATAAAACTTATAGGAAAACGAAAAAAAGATTTTAATTTTTTTAGCCTTTGAGGGGATTTGAACCCAAGGACTCATGGGTAGTTCCAAACGCTTAAACCATTACACCATTAAGACTTAGTACTGAGCATGCGAAATTATTGGTTACACTATACTTTAACACCGTGAAATTAGGACAGAAAGCATGTAGTGCGCCATCTCTACAAATTCTAAAAAACTAAAAACTTAAAGTAGTTTTGGTATTTAATCCGGAATAAGATTAATAGATGACGTCGTTCAAAACGAAAAATTCGCAATGTATGGGACTTTCACCCCCCTGGTTGGCGGCTAGCGCCCGACCCAACAGGACGTATATGTACCCGTTGTATGACTTGTATGGAAACATACGAATTGAAAGGTCTAAGTTAACATTTTTTGTAGGCAAATGTGAGTAGACCTAATTATATGATAAAATAGGCAATCAGACATCAAATAAGATGATATCTCTATATCTAATAAGTACTTATAGCATCAGTGATTTTAATCTTTGTTATTTTCTCTTTTAGATAATTCATTGTTTTATACATTAAATGTGGTCATTTTGGAAATCTTTGGGAGAGGCCTATGTCCAGCAGTGGACGCTGTGCGGCTGATGATGATGATACATTAAATGACCTTTTGATACATTTCTACATATAAATAGAGGACTCTCACTAAATTTATATCCTACTAATATTATAAATGCGAAAGTGAGTTTGTATATTTGTTTGTTAACTCTTCACGCTTAAACTACTGAACCGATATATAACAAATTTGGTATAGATATAATTTGAGACTCGGGGAAGGACATAGTGTACTCTTTATCACGAAATTCCCACGGGGAGCGAACCCCGCGGGTACAGCTAGTCTGCGTTTTATAATAACACGGATAAAGTCCACTAGTCTATACCGTATACATATAAAACCGGCCAAGTGCGAATCGAATTTGCGCACTAAGGGTTCCGTACCATTATCTATAAAAAATCGCGTTGTATGGGAGCCCCAACTAAGCTAAAAGCTTAAATATTTTTTTTATTTTGTTTTTAGTATTTGTTGTTATAGCGGCAACAGAAATACATAATTTGTGAAAATTTCAACTGTCTAGCTATCGCGGTTCTTGAGATACAGCCTGATGACAGACAGACGGACAGACAGCGAAGTCTTCGTAATAGAGTCCCTTTTTTACCCTTTGGGTACGGAACCCTAAAAATGACATCTTAGCAAAAGTTATTCAGACTGATGAGCATTTTCCGAAGTCATAAAGTCTACGCGAACGAAGTCGCGGGCTTCGGCTAGTTTTAAATAAACATCCCAATCTACCCACCACATACAGGTATATACCTAAGCGCAGGTAAATACCCGAGTAGAAGACATAATTGTAAATGTAGCGTGCATGCCGCCATTATGTCCACGTCCTCCATATTCGTGTGCGAATCAAGACACGAATGTGTAAACAGCAGTTCGCGTCGGCATTCGTACACGAATAGTTCGTGGAATGTTTCGTCGAATGACGAGGCGAATAGCGAACACGCATGTGTAAATCCGGTATTATGTGTGAATGTTGTCGCTGTGTGCGTGTATTGCATACTATCGAAATATTGGATTCCCGAAAGGACGAGCGGGTTATCGCAGATTTTATAAGTAGGTACGTGAACGTATAATACAATTATGAATGTGTGCGTGATTGCGTTTGTTTATGTGGATGTGAGCCGTGGGTAATGCCGCTTGATCCGGGCTTACGCTAGTGGAAAAATAGATATTTATGAATGCGCGGAGCACGGGGGTAAGCCATAATTGTTCATAATAAAAAAATGTATATATTAGGATCAGCTAGGCCAAGCCGTAAGGAATCGAGTTATATGAAATCTTCGCTACTGGGGCAATCTACCTCAATCTGTGTGATTTGTCAGTATGCAACGTAGAAAGGACGTACCCCTAATAAGTCGGACCACGGGCTATTACTGGATCACTATAGTATAATGTAATAAAAAATGTAATCAAACATCAAAATATTTTTTAACAGTTCTACACTAAAGTGTGCAGCCACCCGCGCAATTTGTATGGGAACGTCCATTTTTTTAAATGTTATTTTATATTATAATTAGTCTTTAGTGATCTAGTATATTAGTTTACCGTGTGGATTCCGGCAGAGTAGAATAGGGCCACTCCAAGACCTCCCGTGGATGTCGTAGAAGGCGACTTAAGGAATACAAGCTAAAAAAAGCTTAAAAACATCAATGAGACCTCTCCAACCCGTCTGGCCAGCGTGGAGAGTGTAGGCCAAGACCTCTGGCAGCTCTGGCCAAGTTTGGCTCGGGTAGTACAGACCTGACGATGATGATGATCTAGTATAGCCTGTGTGTGTATATTTTTTTTATTCCAAACAATTACCTGCTATGCTTTCCAGGTCTGATGCCATACGAAGTCGTGCCTTCAGGGAAAGGGAAGAAGAACCTCATTATCGTAGATGGCCACACTTTCTCCGTGCAGGGCGGGAACCCTTCCACCTACTACTGCTCAAGGAAATCCAAGACCGGCTGCAGAGCGCGGGTGAGCTTGAACCGCCTATGTCAGATTGCGTCCGTGGATCTGCTCCATAATCACGAGCCCCCTTTCATACAGAGGTTGCCCGATGGGGGCGTTATTAAAATAAACAGACTGTAGGTATGAATAAGGCAGGAATTACTATACAGATATAGTCCAGCGGATTAGCTCTTTGAAATGGTAATAGGCGGAATATACAACGTGGAAGGGACATACCCGTTATAAATCGAACCATGAACTATGCTAGATGACTGTAGTTTAATGAAATTAAAATAACAGTCTAAAGTAAAAATAAAAAATTCGGCATTTCCTTACGAAAGTGTGCAGCCGCCCGAGCAATTTGTATGGGGATGTCGTTTTTAGGGTTCCGTACCCAAAGGGTAAAAACGGGACCCTATTACTAAGACTTCGCTGTCTGTCCGTCTGTCTGTCACCAGGCTGTATCTCAAGAACCACGATAGCTAGACAGTTGAAATTTTCACAAAAATAATGTATTTTTGTTGCCGCTATAACAACAAATACTAAAAACAAAATAAAATAAATATTTAAGGGGGGCTCCCAAACAAAAACTTGATTTTTATAGATATTGGTACGGAACCCTTCGTACGCGAGTCCGACTCGCACTTGGCCGGTTATTTTAGGTTTTTGACTGTTATTTCATTTCATATCATTATACTTTACTGATCTAGTATAGCCCGTGATTCGATTTATTACGGGTATGTCCCTTACACGAATAGTGCGACGAACCTCTCGCCAAAAGTTATTAGAATGATGGCTCCGTATAATGGCACGCAAAGCGTAAATACGTTTTTGACATAAATGTGGTTTTTAAAAATGACATTAATTAAGAACTCATTGTTTTGGTCATGGATCGAATTTATTTATCAATTATATTATATTTTTCTTATTTTGTCTTTCTTTTCTTTTAACGTCCTTTCGCTTATTATAGAAATCTTATTCATTAAAAATAAATATCTGGAAAACAAATAAATAAATAAATATAAGGCTGATGATTATCACGTTACATATTGAAAGGGGGTACACTCAGTACTTGATTTTCGTTTCAAATATATATAAAAAAATTGATTTGTTCACAGCCCTATTATGTCCTTAAGTACACGTGATTTACCAGTCAGCCTGTGTAGGGACGAATCACTTTGAGAGTAACAAATATAATAATATGTGTATTTTTTTTAATTATTTCAATCTTAAACATGTTCGCTGATGCTAAAACACAAGTTTCCTAGCTATAGTGAGCCCTGTTGTTTTTTTTAATAATGTAGGTAATTGGATATTTTCCAGGGCCAAAAATAAATTATTTTAGACTGATGATAAAATAAAACGTCGCAAAATATTGTCTTTGAACATATCCATTTCAACGTTATTTTAAATTTATTAGCGCAGAAAAACTGATAATAAGAGCGCGAAGAAGAGCAAAGATTTGACCCAAAAAAATCGATGACGTCATTTGCCTGTATTTCATACAAAAACCCATAGAAACTGACTGATCAAACTTTGACGTTTAGAAAAAAGTTTCTGATTTGATTTGTTGGAAAATGGCGTATTTATTGTCTTATAGATCTCCAAATCGAATACATCAGTTCGAGCCGCGGCGGCAAGCTGATGCTGGTGGCCGGCTACACCTTTGCCAGGGTCCACAAGGCGGCCCGCTCCTGGCACTGCTCCAGCAAACTCTCCAAGCAGTGCAGAGCCAACTTGAAGGTTGTGGAGGGGACGGTCATTTCCTACCACTTGCAGCATAATCACCCACCGCCTTATTAAATAAACAATCTTTTCGTAGCTTCGTTTTTTTTTTACTTTTTCACCTCAAATAAGTACTGCAGTAAAAGATTTTTGAGTTATAATAACATGAAACTTAATTTCTAGTCTGATCAGGCCGGATTCAAACCATGAGCTCTTCGGTTCTTAGTAACTAGTCAGTTTGAACCGCAACGCTGATTTATGTGCTAGTTAATGCTTTTACTATTTTATCAGTATCTCTCTTCAATGTTACTTTTTCACATTTTTTTAAATTTTGGTTTGATAGGTATATATTTATAATATTTTTAAAATTTTTCTTTTTGTTTTTTTTTTTTCAAATTAAGTAGGTAATTGCCTTATAGATCTCCAAATCGAATACATCAGTTCGAGCCGCGGCGGCAAACTGATGCTGGTGGCCGGCTACACCTTCGCCAGGGTCAACAAGGCAGCCCGCTCCTGGCACTGCTCCAGCAAACTCTCCAAGCAGTGCAGAGCCAACTTGAAGGTTGTGGAGGGGACGGTCATTTCCTACCACTTGCAGCATAATCACCCACCGCCTTATTAAATAAACAATCTTTTCGTAGCTTCGTTTTTTTTTTACTTTTTCACCTCAAATAAGTACTGCAGTAAAAGATTTTTGAGTTATAATAACATGAAACTTAATTTCTAGTCTGATCAGGCCGGATTCAAACCATGAGCTCTTCGGTTCTTAGTAACTAGTCAGTTTGAACCGCAACGCTGATTTATGTGCTAGTTAATGCTTTTACTATTTTATCAGTATCTCTCTTCAATGTTACTTTTTCACATTTTTTTAAATTTTGGTTTGATAGGTATATATTTATAATATTTTTAAAATTTTTCTTTTTGTTTTTTTTTTTCAAATTAAGTAGGTAATTGCCTTATAGATCTCCAAATCGAATACATCAGTTCGAGCCGCGGCGGCAAACTGATGCTGGTGGCCGGCTACACCTTCGCCAGGGTCAACAAGGCAGCCCGCTCCTGGCACTGCTCCAGCAAACTCTCCAAGCAGTGCAGAGCCAACTTGAAGGTTGCGGAGGGGATAGTCATTTCCTACCATTTGCAGCATAATTACCCACCGCCTTATTAAATAAATAATCTTTTCGTAGCTTCGTTTTTTTTTTACTTTTTCACCTCAAATAAGTACTGCAATAAAAGATTTTTGAGTTATAATAACATGAAACTTAATTTCTAGTCTGATCGGGCCGGATTCAAACCATGAGCTCTTCGGTTCTTAGTAACTAGTCAGCTTGAACGCTGATTTATGTGTGCTAGTTAATAGCTTTTACTATTTTATCAGTATCTCTCTTCAATGTTACTTTTTCACATTTTTTAAATTTTAGTTTGTTATAGGTATATTTTTTAATTTTTCTTAATTTTTTCTTTTTTATATATATTTATTTTATTTTCAAATGAAGTAGGTAATTGCCTTATAGATCTCCAAATCGAATACATCAGTTCGAGCCGCGGCGGCAAGCTGATGCTGGTGGCCGGCTACACCTTCGCCAGGGTCCACAAGGCGGCCCGCTCCTGGCACTGCTCCAGCAAACTCTCCAAGCAGTGCAGAGCCAACTTGGAGGTTGCGGAGGGGACGGTCATTTCCTACCATTTGCAGCATAATCACCCACCGCCCTATTAAATAAATAATCTATTCGTAGTTTCTTTATTTTTTACTTTTAGTACTGTAGAAAACGATTTTTGAGAACTTAATTTCTAGTCTGATCGGGCCGGATTCAAACCATGAGCTCTTCGGTTCTTGGTACCTGGTCAGCTTGAATTATGCTGTAAATAACGCTGATTTTTGTGTGCTAGTTAATGGTTTTACTATATCTCTCTTTCGTATTGTATCTACACGCGTTTTCTGATCTCACTCTTACTTACCTATCCAACCCACATTTAATACCTTCTGAAGAACCAATCATTTCTAACGTTACTTCCATCGTTTTTGGTAATCACATTAATCTGAACGACCTTAGTGGCCTAGTGCTCATAATGCCACGCTGTCAAACTAGAGTTCCCGGGTTCGACCCCCGGTCAGGTCAAGTTGAAAAATGATCGTTTTCAGATTGACCTGTCTTGGATGTTTATCTATATATATATTTGTTTTAATATAGTATCGTTGAGTTAGTATAGCCCAATCTGTGTGATATGCCAGAAAAAAAATAAAATGAATAAAATTGTAAACCTATCAATTAGTAAGATACTGCAGTAAATGCATCAGACTTAGATCATACGGATACTGAAGTAGTAATAGCATGAAAAGGACAAACAAGCGGTATTATAATTAGTCTATTCATTCAATTGGAATGCCGTCGGCACTCGGCGTACTTCAAAGGCGGCTCGGCTTTCACAAAGAGGTGACCTTTTTGGTGCGCTGACGGCATCAGGCTTGTGTCACTCCTCGTTTAGGTTTAGGTATCAAAAATATACCTACATTATATTACTATGCGCGCGGCGACCACTACGAAGTTGCAATTTCATTGTAACATTTCATAACGCTAATGTTGCGCCTTAGAGTACCAGCGCGAACCCTGTTGTACTAAAGCCCTTATCCCTCTACAATGAAACTCTGAGGAGATAAATTGTTTCTATGTCCTATATTCGTAGGAACAACATGATTAATAAAGAAACTACTAAACATGCACTTCTAAGTATCTAAGCGAAGAGGTTTCGAGTTCTGACGCGAGCTAAATTAAACCATATCGCTGACGACATTGAGTAGATGTTTCTTTAAATTCCATGCACATCAATCCAGCAAAAAATGGTTATTCTCTTTCTCTTTTAAGATATCCACGTGGAGTACATCAGGTCGTCACGCGGGGGACAGCTCATGGTCGTCAACAACTACACTTTTGCCAGGAACAACAGGATGTCGCGCATCTGGCAATGTTCGAGCAAGCTGTCTAAAATGTGCACGGCTAGGGTAAAGGTTGCTGACGGGGTGATAATAACATATGACCTTGAACATAATCATCCGCCCCCTCTGTTATGAAGTACTAGCAGGAACGGATTTATGGGCTCTAGGCTCAGCCTGTTGTGCGGGCCTTCCCGTCTATACGATTTGGCGAGAAATATATCATATCACACTATAATATTATAAAGGTAGCGAAAGTTTGTGAGTTTATGTGTATGTTTGTTCCATCTTCACGCGCAAACGGCTGGACCAATTTTGATAAAATTTAGTATGCAGGAAGCTGACACCCTGGATTAGCACATAGGCCGCGGGTAACACCGCGGGGCGCAGCTAGTATCATATAAAAAAAACACAAACAAATATATAGTCGCATCGAGCACTTTTTTTTTGGAAGTCAGTTGTACTGATATATGATTAATTATTAACTTTTCCTTATATTACGCTGTACTGTAATGTGATACCTAATCGATTAGATTAAAAGTATGTCTTTGGTTGACTTGTCTTCACTGCCAATACCGTATACTTAAAACTGTAAATTGATATACCCTATTCCTATACATTTTTCTTTTTTAATTTCTTATTTTTTTATGTCCACGTTGCATGCATGTTTGCCAACTAAGTAGTATAATGGTAAAAGTTAAAATGGTAAACTAATTAGTAAAAATGGCGTGATCCCACTAGTAATGCGGGCTCCTAGGCTGCAGCATATTAGCCTGTGCCTAAATCCGGCACCGTACTGTAACAATGTTGCAATAAGCACCATCCTTCATGTTTTTGCTCACCTCCTTAAGGGTCCCCCGACCCTAGACCAAAATACAACTTTCCATACAAACGTAGTCTACGTTTTATTTCAAAACGACATGTCATGTCCGATTTGGGCAAAATTTTGTAATTTCAAAGATATTGCAATTATCTAGGTTTATATTTAGTTTCCGACAGTAAAAATATGTACTTGAAATAGAATATAGTGTTTTATATCATTTTTGACCATTAGTATGGGAAACTTCTAAATCGTTATATTTTCTTTCCAGTTCATAATTTTACTATAGGAAACCCAATATAACCCTAGATAATTGCAATTTCTTTACAATTACCAATTTTTACCGGAATCTGACATGTGGTTTCAAAATTAAACGTGTACTACGTTTGTATGGAGAAGTCTAGGGTCGCCGGACTCTTAACTTCCAGACATTCCTTTCTCATCATTTTTGACTCATTCCATTTTCACTCTGATACGAATAACATATTTCAGCACTTGTAATTTCTTATAACAGTTATATTGTATAATAAATATATTTATTCTCTGCTGCTATTAATGTCTTGCTCTCCGACCTCTATAAATTTCATGTACACGCTTTTACTAGCTGGGACAGGTGAGTTCCTGCATTGGCGCCCAACGTGGTGCTAGATAGTAGTATTTTTTATTAAAAGATATCGTCACCATCAACCCAGCCCTTCTTTCTTGTTTAGGCCTTTTGACATTGGAACTTTCTTTTCGTTTGCTCCAGTGTAGGCTCCGATTTCACGAAAAAGGGCGAAAGTTATTTCAATTCAATTATTTCCGAATTTTAGATTTTGGCGCTTGATATTTTGGAAACGAAGAATGATATCAAAAATTGGAGAAAAATTCCTCTTATCAATTTTTTTTAATGTATGTTTTTTATGTAAGTATGTATCTTTGTTTATTCTTCTCTTTTTTGTTTAAAAGGGCATGCTTTCGTTAGGATGTCCCATAGAATTCTCTCAAAATCGGTTGTTTAGTTTAAGGGTGAATTCGGTTTATAGTTTTGAAAAATTATTTTTCATAGAGTATATTAAAAAAGCGGCCAAGTGCGAGTCGGACTCGCCCATTC
This sequence comes from Acrobasis consociella, assembly GCA_963555685.1. Lineage (NCBI taxonomy): Eukaryota > Metazoa > Arthropoda > Insecta > Lepidoptera > Pyralidae > Acrobasis > Acrobasis consociella. Next base: position 3,767,701 of record OY743116.1, read on the forward strand.
AGGGTTCCTTAGCAGCAAGTAACATAATATAAAAGTCTTATAGTATGTTTTTTTATTTTTATATTTGAGTTGATTAAATAAAAATTAAATTGCGGTTTACGATTTATGACCTATTAAAAAAACTGCTTGCTAGATCTCGTTCAAATCAATTTTCGCTGGTAGTTTGCATGGTTATGAACATCATATATTTTTTTTAGTTTGATCATTCTCTTATTTTAGAAGTTAAAGGGGGGGGGGGGGGGGGGGGACACATTTTTCCACTTTGGAAGTGCCCCTCGCGCTAACTATTTAGTTTAGAAAAAAATAGAAACTTCAATATCATTTTTTAAGACCTATCCATATGATACCCCACACGTATGGGTTGGATGAAAAATAAATTTTTGAGTTTCAGTTCTAAGTATGGGGACCCCCAAAATTTATGTTTTTTTTTCTATTTTTGTATGAAAATCTTAATGCGGTTCACAGAATACTTCTACTTACCAAGTTTCAACAGTATAGTTCTTATAGTTTCAGAAAAAAGTGGCTGTGACATACGGACGGACAGACAGACAGACATGACAAATCTATAAGGGTCCCGTTTTTACCATTTGGCTACGGAACCCTAAAAACGTGTTTTTCTCCTAGCTAGCTATTTGAACAGAATGAGCTTTTTAGCACAAAAAATACACATACATACTAACACAACATATATTTATTTATCTTGAATTATAAATTTTATCTTCTCAGATCCCACAGCAAACAAAACACATCATCTCGAAAAAAGTTCAAATAGGAGGATATGTGTAGGTTGTTATCAAAAACTTCGTACCTTCTTGCCAAGTCGTCAGGCTGACAAGAAAGTGAAGAAAGTTCTCACAAAATGCATGGATTGCAAAAAGTATTATTGTTTGACCTGTTTTAATGAAAAACACCCTTAAGTTCCATAATATACTTACCTCTAATGAGACCTCGCGGGTCGCCCCGATTTTGAAGTTTATCGGATAAAAAAGTTGTTCAGACAAAAAGTTGCGTCCTTAACAAAGCGTAAGGGTAACAAAAGTTTTGTGACATTTTTGAAAAAATTCAAACTGGCTGAAATATGATATTTTTAAGGGGAGAACAGCGGGACAGACAAACTGACGGACAGCCGTACATAAGCATTTTTGGCCAATTTCGAAAGTGGGACTTGGTTGAACCGTATTAGGGGAAAGCTGAAATCTTAACTTTTCAATGTCAATAATAGACAATAATAATAATTTTAAAAAGTTCCTTTTTTCCTTTTATAAGGCAAAGCCGCATAAACTAGGTTTACTTCTTACTTTTTAAAAATAAATAGGATTAAATAATGACTTGTCTATATTTTTCTTTTCCCACCACTAAAATATGTGAAAAACTTTTCTTTAGCCAGTGCTTCGATTTATTCGGGTATTTCTCTTCCACATTGTATACATTACTAGCCGTTTCTTCAAGATGTGCTTTAATTCACTGGATAAACGTACGTTTCCGCAAGAATTTTCTAGCTATAGTTTTTAATACTATAATTCTTTTGTTCACAGATTTACATTTCGCGATAATCGAGACACCGACGCGCAAGAGGCCCGTTCTAGTTTTAAAGAAGCACTCGTTTAACCAGACCACCAACGACATTCGGTACTGGAATTGCAGTAAGAAGAGCTCCAGGCAATGCCCAGCGAAGGTCAGACTCGATGCTAGTGGAAATATAGTCTTCCATTCACTCAAGCACAATCATAGACCACCTAAGAACTTGATAGAGAAATTTGATGGAGTCAATTGTCAAGGTAGGTATCTACTACATTTTTTTAATTCAGTCTTGTTTTATTATTACACTAGCTGATGCCTGCGACTACGCGTGGACTAAAATGCTCATCAGGCTGAACATCTTTTGCTAAAGCATCAATTTTATATTTCTTATAGTTTAGCTGGACCATTAGGGTTCTGCATCAGGTTCCATTTTCCAAAATCATTATACCCTATATGTTGCTCAGACTCAATATCTATAAAATAAAAATCCGTCAAGTATTCCCAGAGATACAAACGACAGTATTTTTTTTATTTCTTATTCTCTTTCTATGTCTCCCTCTCTCCAAATATTTGCATTTTCTAACTGATTTATTATATGTATAGATTTATAACTTACAGTACCTGGGCGACCGAGCTTTGCTCGGTTATATCTCAAACATTAACTTTTTTTTTTTTAAATTTGTCTAAAAACAATACAAAATAAAAAATTATATATAAACTTAAACATAAAATAAAAAAAAAGTAAGTCACCGAGTGGGATTCGAACCCGTAACTCTTTTTCTAGCGGTCGATATCCTTAACCACTGAGCTAAAATCAAGGTGGTCGGCGCGCCGAAATTAGCGACCATATTCTGCGTGGAAATAAAAACGCATGAAAACTCGAAAACACGCGTTTTCCCAAACATAAAACTAATCTAGATCGATTATTTACCCCCGAAAACCCTCATATACAAATTTTCAGCGAAATCGTTAGAGCCGTTTTCGAGATCACAGAAATTTATAAATAAATATATATACATACAAGAATTGCTCGTTTAAAGGTATAAGATTTGATTAAACTTACTTTGGGGCTAGCTTAGCTGTATTATCGTTTATCATATATCATCATTTCAGCCTCATAACGTCCACTGCAGGACGCAGGCCTCTCCCAAAGATTTCCTAGAAGACCGATCAAGAGCGGCCAGCATCCAGCGCTTTCCAACGACCTTGGTCAGATCGTCTGACCATTTTGTGGGTGGGTGCCAGTCCGCTTGCCAGTTCGTGGTCGCCATTCGAGAACCTTTTTTCCCCATCGGCCTTCGGTTCGTCGCGCTAATCCGCTGGGCTATGTCGCTGACTTTTGTTGTCCTACGAATGACCTCATTTCTTATTCGATATAAGAGAGATTCTGATCTGACCATAGTCCTCTCTATAGCGCGTTGAGCGACCTTGAGCCTTCGTATAAGACCCATAGTAAGGAACCACATTTTAGAGCCATAAGCCAGCTTAATCGATTCTCATGTATTTATTAATACTTGTATTTCTTGCAGATCTGAAATTCGAGATGGTCCAATCTCCGAACAACAAAAAGCCTGTGATAATGTTAGGAGGATACACATTCATTCGAACTACTTGCGACAACCGTTACTGGAACTGCAACAAGAAGAAATCTCTGCAATGCCCCGCCAGACTTAGGCTTGATGACAAGGGAGACATTGTTTTTCATTCCCTACACCATAACCACGTTCTTCCAAAGAGTTTTACCCCTAATATAAAAATGGAATTCTAAATACTTCTTTTGTTTTGTGTAAGTGGCCAGTGTCAGATTTTTTCAGCGGCTAAAGGCTTCTCCACAGAAGCCTTTAGCCGCTGAAAAAATCTGACTGAAATCTCTTATTCCATAAAATAAAACATTAGTCGTACGATAGAGACGTGATATTTCTATGTCAAACCGAATTAGACTTTATCATCATACATTAGTGCTCAATGTTGCATGATACAAAAACGCGGATACGCAGTAACGTCCGTATTGCGTACTGCTTTTGAAGTAACCCCCTGACATAGCTTGTCGACACGGCTGCCAAATGATGACAGCCGGGAGTGCCGGGACCAACGACTTTACGTGCCTTCTAAAGCACGCAGGAGTTCAAGAACTCTTTATGCCACTTGTGGCCATCCTATTCAAGGGCGTGCGCAAATTCCTCGGGCCACCGAGCTTCTCAATTTACACTTCGTAGTATATATTTAGGACTAAACGTGGAAGTTTATTTTTATTCAAGAATTTAATTTACATGCATGAATTGAACAAAAAATAGCTCAGTATTTTAACTACTTCGCAAAAAACAATGTACAATATAAATATCTTATACAGTTAATGAATTTTATTTATTTTTCATCCCATTTACTCACGATGTTTTCATCAGAAAACATTTAGAGCTAAAGTTACTGCTGGTTCTCTAGGGATTAAAAAGTAAAAAGGAAAATCTTACGGGATTAAAACACAATTTGAAAACTGAACACGGATGTTATCTATGTAAAATCAGCCACAAACAAAAGAATTTAGTTTCAATACAATTAATAAATGGCACAGATTTTGTATTTTTTAAAATTTGTATTATGTACATATCATCTTCAACATGGATGAATGTAGGTAGAAATGTTCTTTGCTTCGAAAAAGCAAAAAGGAATAATTAAAAAGCGCAATTTTTATCTTTGATTCAAAGCGATTACAGAAGTTTTAGGTTATATTGTGTTAGTAAATTTCCTTTTTCGTAAATTTAAGCCGATAGTAAACATCACGTTTATAGTTATTATAAAAATATGTAGGACCACGCAAACAAAGTTATGAGTTTATGAGTGAACAAACATTATTTTAGAAGTTGGTTCAGAAATAATATTTCTTAGTATTTATTGAATGAAAACGACACTAAATAAAGGTTAGTACTTGTCGGAGCTTTGATTAGGTATTTTAGGTGTTCTACTTTCTTCATATTCTGTTTTGTACCTTTTTGCTAGTTTCGCTCGCGTACGGTAATATTTTTATCACGGGCGATATACATGAATCCCTCGCTTCACTCAGGATTCCACCGTAGAATCACTCACAATGCTCGTGATTCAAATATTCAATTGTGGAATCCTTCGTTTTGCTCTGGATTCAAAGTAGCGCCCTCGACTTAAAAGTATTACCTTTACGCCTTGTAGCACAATCTACTATTACCTCTTTTTCACCTCGGTTCGGTATCATTAACAGTTCAATTAAATAACGTTTTACATTTTTACAGACCTTAAATTCGAGATGATCGAGACTCCTAAGAGCAAGCCGCTGCTAATGCTCCAGGGATATACGTTCACTAGAACTACCAGCGACGTGCGATACTGGAATTGCAGCAAAAAGGCATCGCAACATTGCCAAGCTAAGTTGAGATTTAACGACCGGGGAAAGATTGTTTTTTACTTCTTGGAACATAATCATGAACCGCCTAGCTATTTTAAGACTCACGATGGAAAATATGTTAAGATTTAGGTTGCTTAGGTTAGCTATCCTGGTATTGTAAGTAGGCATGAAATAAACGAGTTAGGTAAGTACATTTTTGTATGAGTTTTTAATATTATTTTACCTTTCAGCTTCATGAACAAATATTAAACTTGAATTTTTCGAGTGAAGCTTTTTTCTTCGCACATTTGCGAAAAACGGCTACTTTTGGCGAATGAGTGACGAAAAAAAAACTTAAAATCTTTATGTTGAATTCCTATGGTCCCAATTCGACTTGACATCGACTTATATGGATACCAAATCTTCTGTTACCGACGGAATCCAGTGCAGTATTACCTATCCCCTACTTCTTTTGCTCAGCTGAAGCACGATGGACTGTAGAGGCCGTGCACAATTAAACTCTTCTACCTTTTCTTCGGACAAATCACACAGATTGAGCTAGCCAAAAAGATCGAGACATGTGCTATGGGATACTAACTCAACGATACTCATTTTTATAACAAATATATCTACACTATCTACACTAATATTATAAAGAGGAAAGATTTGTTTGTTTGATTGTATTGAATAGGCTCCGAAACTACTGGATCGATTTTAAAAATTCTTTCACTGTTGGATAGGTATGTTATCCCTGAGTGACATAGGCTATGTATGTACCACGGGCGAAGCCGGGATGGACTGCTAGTGTATAAATAAACATCCAAGACCTAGGTCAATGTGCAAAAGATGATCCATGTTGACCTGACTGGAGATCGAACTCGGGAATTCCGGAGTGGCACCCTGGCATGACCACTAGGCCACGAAGGTCGGCGAAGGTCCTTAGTTGGCTTCTTTAGTTTAGGAGGCTCACAGTAACACTGGTAGTGCTTTTTCTCTATCTCTTGGTTTCAAGGAAGATCAACGTCATGATGTATTTGGTGCCATTTTGGTTTAAAACATGTTTCAGTTTTTAAGTCAAGTAAGTAACCAATGTAAATTTGCATTAAATAAAGTATTATTTTTCTTTCTTCTTTATTTCTAACTTACCCCCAACAAAAGTGACTTACAATTAGCTTATACGAGTCGAGATTATATACCTATTTGCGGTGGCCCAGCAGGACTTCGCATTACTAGCGCTTTCGCAAGTAAAGCGATACCGGGCGTAGTCCGCACCGATGGGTGACCACAAGTGGCATAAAAAAAATCTCGAGCAGGAGCTTATACGAAGCACGGATGACCGTGCTTCGTTTAAGCCGTTGTTCTTGGCTGTCATTTTTGTATGGCAGTCGTTAAGCTATGTTAGACGTCTTTAGGCAGCTTGAAAAATTTGCCACTAATGATGGCCACTTACATACATGTAAAACGAACAGTATGTATACATACTTATGTACATAAATATATTTAGTATACTTTTCCACGACCTTTATCACGCCAGCCACACATAAGGTCCGCCACTTGTACGTTTTTTTACTGTGCAATAAAGTTTAAATAACTAAATAAAAGTAAAAAAAATATGTTTCTTAAATCTAGGTAAAGGGTCAGTTGTCGTAGGGTTTTGCAGCCCTACGTTAATTTAACCATTTCCGTTACAGATTTAACTTACAACATTACCAAGCTACCTTCAGGGAAAACCATAATGGTGTTCGGAAACCACACTTTTGCAAACAGCTGGGCCAACCGTTGTTGGTACTGCTCCAAAAGAAGGTCTTTAAACTGCCCAGCTCGAGTATTTATAGACAAGTTTAACAATATTACTAAGTATAACATTGACCATAACCATTATTGATTTGAAGATTCTGTGTTACACGCTTTTTATTTACATTGACAGACGTTATTGCGTTCAAGCAACACTGAGCGTTCATGTATGATGATAAAATCTAATTTGGTTTGACACAGAAATAGGACGTCACCATCCGGCGACTGTCGTATTATTTTATGTAGTCCCCTGTCCGTTCCGACTGGTGCATGTAACTTTGATACTTTGATTTTCGCAAAGTAAGGGTTGGGCTACACTTCTCAGCACGGAATAGCACTTTCCTGTGCTGATATCTTTTTCTGCCGCTCCTGAAAAGTGCTGGAGTGCTATTTTTCATTGAGGGACTCGGTGAAACACAAAACGTGTAGTTTTCCAACTCACCGCTCGCGTAAAATACAAATTGATCGTATTTTTGAAACCGTCGTGTTAGTGAAAAACAATATTGTTTTACGCAGAAAACATTGATAATTTGTCTATGCTTTTCTAAAAATTCGAACATGAATAAAAAAGCAACGTGAAATGGAACGGATTTCCCATGATTGGTTTCGATGACATATCTACGCTACAAATGTCAAAATTACGAGTGGTCAAGCAAGACCACTATGCAAATTCTTCGCAAACTACCGATTCAAAAATGCGCCCGTTTAGAAACGCTCGCGCAAACCCTTCGTAATGTGACAAGTGATTTCAAAAATACGTCTCCTGAGGTGCTATTTTTCAAACGCGGAGTCACCTAAACGAATGGGTTTTTCATACAAAAAATCGTTCGTTTAGTGACTCCTCATTTAAGAAAAGGCACCCCTGTTCCGCGCGTGCAGACAGATGTAGCTCAACCCTAATACCTGAGTTTATCTGTGCCCCCGACTTTAACTCTTCTATGTTAGTCTGACGTCTTATTTTAGTGATAGATTTCTTGCAATGGTAGGTATCTGATACTTTGTTAAGCTACACTTAGTTATTAGGTACGAAAATATAATTATTATCTAGATTTTATTAGATACTGTAAATATAATAAAATGTTATGGTTTCATTTCTAATATGGTATGTTTTTTAATTGGTGTACTTTCAATGTAGGTATAAGTACCTTCATAGATCACTATAGTAAGTATATAATGAAAATAAAATAGCAATCAAAAAGTAAAAAAAATATAAACAAAAGTTTGCAGGCAAAGTGTGTCGATTTTTTTTTGTTTTTTTTTTTACTGTTATTTTATTATCTTTATAATATAATGACCTAGTATAGTTTGTGGTTCGATTTGTTACGGGTGTGTCCCTTCCAAGTTGTGTAAGTACATTAATATAGGATAGGTGCTTGTTGAATCATTGGTTTTCATGATTTTCTACCATTTTCCCACAGGTCTCACTTACCGCATGGTAACATCGTCTCGGGGTTGCCAGCTTATAATGATAAACAACTACACATTCTACAAAGTGAACAAGATCTCCAGAAACTGGCTGTGCTCCAACAAGAACTCCAGCCATTGCGGCGCGAAAATTAGAATGGACGCAGGACATAGGATAGTGTTTCAGAACCTGGTCCACACACATCCGCCCCCCAAGTATTTCATTACGAAAGATGGCAGCTATATGAAAATATGAAATTATCCAGAGTGCGAAGAGTGTCAAACAGATCAAGTACATACATGTAAGTGAAATATTTATTTGTGAGTGTGATGTGTTATAAAAGTAAATAAAAATGGTAAAATAATAACTTATATTTTATTTACGTCTAGCAGTAGAACGATCCGATATTCTATCAGAAAAAATACCTTCATGCTACAAACACCCCCATTGTTTATGATAGTATAGATATCTAGAATAGAGGGCCACTCCAAGTCCCCCCGTAAATGTCGTAAAAGGCGGTTTAAGAAATACAAGTTAAACAAAGCTTATCATATCAATATCAATGAGACCTCTCCAACCCGTCTGGCCAGCGTGGAGAGTGTAGACAAAGTCATCTGGCTGCTCTGGCCAAGTATGGCTCGGGTAGTACAGACAGGGTCATGCTTCTGTAGTGGAGACAAAAATGCCTGATGATGACGAGGAAGTGATATGTATGCACTTGTCACTTGTCAGTGCGTGTGCAATTGTGCATGTCCCCCTTCAATTCTGGATTCCAGACAAAATTTCGCCAGAGAAACGTTTCCCTGGCGGAAAATGTTTTTGACGAATTTCTCAAAAATTACTGAATACACAAATTTCATTTATCGATAAACATTTGAAGGCAGCTATAAACTAAAGATCTAGTATACTCAACAATTATTATTCGATACTTTTCCGCGGGGGACATACACCCTGTCAGTGCCTGTTCACACGCTCACTTGTCTCACGCACTTGTCACGTATTATTTATAGTACGTAGGTAGACAATTAGACATCTAACATAGCTTGTCGAATACCTAAGTACCATACAATGATGATAGCTGCGAGCCCGGGACCAACGACTTTACGTGTTACTTGTGGTTGTGGTCATCCATCGAAGAGCGAACCACGCCCGGTATCTAACTTACTAAAACTCTAGTACTAGTACCTACTAGAGTTTTAGTAAGTTAGATACCGGGCGTGGTTCGCTCTTCGATGGGTGATACGTAATCCCGCCAGGCCATTGTGCTTCGCAGATAAATGTTCATTAGTAGTTGTAGGTCAAAGTATCAAAGTCCACTAAGGACCTGAATGATGGCGCCAGCAGTCTCGCCTCGAGGTGAGCCTGACTAAAGCCGCAGAAGACGCCAAGCGGCGAAAATATTCGTCTATAATTAATGAGAACAGTTTTGTTCCGCTTTTCGTCGAAACTCTTGGTACATCGGGTCCAAGAACTTAAAAAAATATTATCATTTTTCAAAACTAAAAACAGACTTCACCCCCTCACTACAACATCAATTTCAAAAAAACTTACAAGTATGCCCTTTCAAATAAACATAGAATTTTCAATCGGTTTAGTTTAGGCGTCTTCTAATATAATCGGTGAACATACATAAAAAAATATACATCCTCCTGTCGATGGCGCTGGTGACATCTGGCTCAGTGGATTGCGGTAGCTGGTGCGGTAACTGGCTGCATTTCCGCGCTGAATAGTCAGCGCGGAAATGCAGCCAGTATTATACGCACCATGCAACATGAACAACATTTTTAATTTAGCACTATTGAGATTTTAATTAATATTTAATTATTTTAATTTAGGTACATACATAGGTTATTTAGATTTTAGTTGAATAAATGTGTCCTGTAGATATTTATTTATTTTGTGCAATAAAGATCCAATATTTACATTATATTTAGTTTTTAATTCAATTCTACTTTCTTATTGTTTATATAAATATTCCTTAAGGTGAAAAGAAAATAGAAATTATAAAGCAAAACGCACAGTACTTTATTCTGCAGCAGCGAAACAAAACGCAATCTGACACAGCAAAATGACAGTGACATTTAGTGTCAAATTCAGTGGCAACGATGTTAATGATAAACAAAACATTATTTCGCTTATTTCATGCCATGTTTTCATTAAACAATTAAACAAACTTATGAATTAGTAAAATCTTAATGTTACTAAAGTGATCAGTGAGTGTTTGACGTGTTGACTTCTATGTATATAACCTACAATGTGCTGTGTAAAAGTTCATGAATTTTGGTTAAGTAAAAGTTGGTTCTGTTCATTTTAAACACTAATTTGCACGCAACAAGGAAAGGTACGAGGCATTTCTTCATTTCTTATCATCCATTAGGTAAGTCATTGTTATAATTGCAAAAATGCTGCAGTGAAATCGGTTTTCCAATTCCTAACTTAAGTAGGTCATTCACTGAGTGATAATACCATAATATACTTAGATATTCATAGTCAGATCTAGTTTTTGTTATTTTTTATGATATAATAAATTGTTAGTATTAATGATATCTTTGAATTATTTAATTTCATTAGAAATAAAAAGCAACATTAATTTTTATTTTGTCAATTTTGTTTTGACGATATGACATAAGGGAACTTAGAACTTAGTGTTTCAGTTCTTCACTGTAATTTGTTATAGGTATATATATTTATTTATAAATGTCTAATCTGTACATGTGTTAGTTTTGTTAATTTTAATACATCAAATTTTATATAACACTGAATTACTATGTCAGTCTCAAGTATGTGAACAGATTGTATGCACACTGAAAAAGAAATTCAGTGTATAAATTATTTATTATATAAGCTAGCATCAGGCTAGAGCGGCATACAATAAATAACAGGAACTCAAGTTTTGTACAGCTAATAGCTATGATAAAAATAAAAAAATTGTGTTGACACGTAAAGTATAATTTAAATCGAAGAAAACATATTCTTTTTATTATTATTGTAGTTTTGTAGATGCGTTAAACGTAATTGCCCATGCATCATGCATTCACACGTGCAAGATGTTATTTTAATATCTCAAGTAGGTAATAATCCTAAAAATGCTATATGTATGGTGCAAATCATGGCCATTGGAATTCAATGGGGCAGTGCGGCTAGTGTCCTGGGCAGCTTGCACTAGAGTGTTGCACCAATGAAGTATTTTTTTAACTTTTTCACTATTTGATTTTTATTATTATAAGTGTCATCAGTATAAATGACTTTTTGTAAAATAAAATAGAATAAGTAAATTACACATTTTCTTATCATAATTTTAGTTTAAAAATATAGGTTTGTCAGTACACTACACAGTTCATCAGTGAACCATGCAGGTCAATCAACAAAGAAAAATCTGTGTTTGTTTGTGTGTATTTTAACTTTCTCTTTAATCTGTATATTTGATACTTTAATGTAAGTACCTTGAAGTTTACACAAGTGAGTATTATGTCAATTGATCAATAACTTAGTTCAAAATAACTTCCATCATAACATTACAGTGTTTAAAGCATTTAATAATATATGAAATTTGTACTATATAGAGAGGTAAAATAAATTATTCTGAAAATACTTTAAACCTTGTTTTATTTCTGTTTCATTTATTTTATCACATTAATTATATTGGTGTCAACTATGTAATAAAATAATTATCATACATTGTTTTTACAGGCATAGAGTTGTTTTCCAAAAACCGTGTTGCTCCAATGAAAAAAGAATTCAACGAAAAAATCGAGAAAACTCTTATTCGCAAGAAGGGTAATAGTATTTATTTCATTGATACTGAGAGATATGAAGAATTCATCTCACAGGTGAAAGACATCAAGCAACGATACAACAAAACATATGAAGACTATAAAATGTTGGCTAATTACGATGTAACTGAAATTAATGGAACAGAACGATTAATCAAGCCTCAAGATGAAGCGAACCCAACTATAAAATTTTATGTCCGTATTGATGAATTGTTTGGAGTTTTACACACTATACATTTGCTTTTTAATCATGCTGATAAAGATGTAATGGATGCTGAATTAAAAACTAAATATTGTAATGTTTCCAAAGAAGTTATTAAGATTTATTTGACTTGTTGCCATGTTTGCAATAGAGATGGTAGATAGATGCTATATGTAGGTAGATAGATTGTATTAAATTTTTGATAAAAATGTAAAGATACAATAACAAAGCATGTGGTATGTTGTACATGTCTGAGACCTGAGTCTTGTCCTTGTAAACTGACGGTTGTGGCTATTATGCCATAACCATCAGTTATTAAAAACTGAGTATTATTATTATACACTCAATTTTTAATAAGACTATATTACTTTTTTGAACAAGATTCAGTTAATTCAAAATACATACAAATATTTTGCTAATTTATTTGTGATATAGTCAAAGTCAAAAATTTTTATTCAATGTAGGATAAATTTATCTCTTATTGAAGGTCATTTTTAGGGTTCCGTAGTAAACAAGGAACCCTTATAGTTTCGCCATGTCTGTGTGTCTGTCTGTCTGTCCACGGTCCTACTCAGAAACTATAAGTACTAGAAAGCTGTAATTTGGCATGGATATGTATATCAATCATGGCGAAAAAGTCGTAAAATAAAATATGGAATCAATTTTTTTTTTAGGGTAGCTGCCATACATGTGAAGAGAAAGTCAATATTTTTTTTCTCTACAAACACATTGTGTGGGGTATTGTTGTGTGTGTCAAAAATATTGTGAGCTTGGGAACACCATTTTACGATTTAGGGATCCGTGTCTGAAATATTTAGGTTTAAAGTAAATTTTTTTGTTAAACTCACGTGTCCCCCCCATCTATCTGCTAAACGGTTATATATGGACACGTGAAAAAAATCACAGCTATAGTATACATAATTTAGTTCATAGGAAAACTATCAGAGCTAAGAAGGGTTAACAAATTAAAAAGTTATAGGCGATCAACTTATAAAATGTACTCGAAAAGGAAAATTTCATACAAATTCAATAGATACTTAGACTTTTTAGTGGTATGAAGTCAAAGTTGGCATTTACAACTATGGAACCCTACACTGCGCGTGGCCCGACACGCACTTGGCAAATTATTTAAAATATTATTTTAGTGCAAAAGCTAAAAACGTAACGAACGTTAAGAGTACCTAATTGCTCTATTACATAGTTATTCTGATTTTAATAAGTTATACATTGTCATGTTAAGATAGTAATGAATCAGGCAGGCAGGTGTCTTAAGTATGCAGTTATTTGACACGTTGCTCTTGACTTTGGTGTTGCCTTACGTGCCTAAAAAAGCAAATGTATCTTGTGGGTCGTGCTAGTGATAAAGCACAATGTACAGTTTTATAAATACTAGGTTTCAGATCACTGAGTTACTTCAGTTATTTTTTTAGTTGAAAGTAGAATAAACTTTTTCCTGTTGTTAAGGGGGGGATACACGAATTTTCCGGGGTCCAGTGCTGCCCCCAATTGAAATAAATTATTTGAAAAGAAACGGACATATCATTTAAAATTTTGTCTTGACCAAGCCCTAGGTAACATTTAACCGTAAACAGTAGTTCATAAAATTGTTATTAGTTTATAGGCTTGGTCAAGACAATTTGAAATAATATCTCCGTTTTCTTTCATATGATTTATTTCTAATGGAGCACCACTGGACTCCGGAAAATTCAGGTAGCACCTTAAGAGTCCCCTTACCCTAGACTTCTCCATACAAACGTAGTCTACGTTTAATTTTGAAACCACATGTCAGATTCCGGTAAAAATTGGTAATTGTAAAGAAATTGCAATTATCAAGGATTATAACTGGTTTCCTATAGTAAAATTATGAACTGGAAAGAAAATATAACGATTTAGAAGTTTCCCATACTAATGGTCAAAAATGATATAAAACACTATATTCTATTTCAAGTTCATATTTTTATGTCGGAAACTAGTTATAAACCTAGATAATTGCAATATCTTTGAAATTACAAAATTTTGCCCGAATCGGACATGTCGTTTTGAAATAAAACGTAGATTACGTTTGTATGGAAAGTTGTATTTTGGTCTAGGGTCGGGGGACCCTTAAGTAGGTTACGACTTTTTTTCGTGTGTGCTTTGGACGAATATTTTATGTTTATTTCAATTGATGAAAACAACCTCAATAGTTAATACATTTGAATTATATTTATAGCAAAAAAGATGAATTTTGTTTAAATAGACTGGTTGTTTATTTTGAAATTGTTTATTTGTTTTGTATGTACCTATAGGTCCAAATAACCTATAAAATGTGTAGGGCAGAAAGCAACGGGAGACCAGTTTCTATTTGCCCATGAGAATACGGTATTTTACTCGATTATTTTTATCATTCATATCAAAAAGTAACATAATCCGAAACAGAATTTTTTTTATCAGCTCTAGCATAAGCTTTTAAAATCTGATGGAAGGGGAAACTGTCAAGTAACAAAAAAAGGATGCACGTACAGCGCTCTTGACGTCACGCTATTAGGTCTCGCGCGTACGAAAAAGATAGTTGTCCCCACCACGCTCCCACTCTTATATTTGAAATGTAAATACGAGTAACTACTTCATTAATTAACTAATTTTCTTGCTGTTTTCAAAAATATATTTCTTCTCAGTGGTCTTTTTTGTTTTATATAAAATATTAACCAAAATATACATAGTAAAAAAGCCTATTTTCCACAGCGCACAAGAAAGGGATTCAGAAAGAATTTATTCGAAAGGGATTCTGTACCGTCTGCCCCAAAAAGAAAAATAGAAAAACTAAGAAAGAATGCGTTTTATGTCAACGACCACTTTGCACTGAACATGTGAAGTTCTTGTGCTTTTCTTGTTTTGAGGAACATATTCCTTGAGTACGATTTTTTGCAACAAAGATACTGTGGCCAAATTTTAAGGAAGGATAAACGGTATAAAATATATTTTTATCAGACGTAAAAAGTAGAGGTATGTTTTATTAATACGTACGTATTCTTTACTCGCGAAAGTTAATTATTACGATCGTGCGAAAAGTTCCGTTGCAAGTGAAAAAAAAGGAGCTTATTTATCTGTATATAAAAATTAATCCCTATTTCCCTTGGTCACGCGATCACGCGTGAACGGTTGGACCGATTGAAATGAAATTAAGTATGGGTATCGTTCAAGACCCGGGGAAGGACATAAAATAGTTTCTATCCCGAAATTCCCACGGGGAGTGAAGCCCACGGGCCAGCTAGTAAAAAATAAAAATCCCGATGTAAGAATAGTTAGCTAGTCAAAAATTGCAATACCCGATAGCCATGTATTAGTTAGGTGATTTAATACTCTATTTTCCAACAAGTCAAATCAGATACTTTTTTCCAAACGTCAAAACAAACAGTTTCTTTGGGATTTTGTATGAAATACAGGCAGATGACGTCATAGTTTTTTGGAGTCAAGTAGCGCTCTTATTATCAGTTTTTCTGCAATAATAAATTTAAAATCACGTTCAAATAGATATTTTCAAAGACAAGTAACATTAAATTGCAACGTTTTATTTTGTTATCAGTACTAAATAATTTATTTTTGGCTTAGGAAAATAGACAATTATTATAAAATAGTTTTACCGTGGGCCTTGTTAAATTACAGCAGTGGTAAAAAAATCAAAGAATTTACTAGCTACTCTTAGCTTTCATCTAATTTGCGGTCAGCATTTTGCTGCCATGCTGACTAATCTTATTTTCTTACATACTATGTGATTTGAATTACTTTGTGTGATTCCGCCACCAGTTAGTTCATGCAAATTATTGCCGGCCAACAGTCCGTGTGCACACATCACCAACAGCCGATACATGATCCCTCCCATGCTGTTGGCATGTATGCTGCTCCATGTTGCTGTTCCCATGCTCCCATGTTGGTGGAAGGTATGCTGGGACTAACAGTAGTAGTGGGTGGGCGCCGGCCGGCAATAGTTTGCATGAACTAACTCGTGGCGGAATCACACAAAGTAATTCAAATCACATAATATGTAACTTTGACAAAGTAACAACTGAATCTATTTATTATTTTCTTACACCATTATTTTCTTCCAGTAACATTCATGATCTCCCGAGACGGGGAGAGCCTGATGAAGCTGGGTGACTTCACCTTCATTAGGGATGCTCCTGGCGACCGCTGCTACTGGTCGTGTTACACCCATAATGACGCCTGTCCAGCGAGAGTCTACACCGAACAGAACAAAGTCACATACGCGAAGAATATGCATAACCATCCGCCTACGGAGTTTTTTGTATGACAGCGTAGGGGACTAGGGTTAATTTAAAAAAAGTCTAGGAATTAAATGCCATGTGCCTTTTGATGCTTAGGTACTTGGTCATGTACAGTCCAGATTTATGCCTCTAGATCTTCTTTTTTTACTATTTAAGAAATGAAATAATTATACATATATTTTTCCTATCATGATTCAGTTTGTTTTCTACATTCTGAGTCGGTAATATTTAGGGTAAAGTTGGCTTTAACCATAAAAACGATCTAAGTTGAGTTCACTAAATTCGCCACTAAAACTTTTCAGTCCAGGTCGTTTTTATGGCTAATAAGCAAATAATCTTACGCTTCGATATAGGTGCTAATTTGTGATAAAGACTAACGATGTGATCTCTTTGTAGTTCTTGCCTCTTCTTTATTTAGTTTTAGTACAAACGTGGCATATCTGATATGTTTCAGTATTAGCGCACTTGTGTTCCATAGCTCTCTATTTTAAGAAATATATTCAATTTTTATACAATCGTCTTTCATTATAAAAACAATAATGATAGTTTATAGCATGTGAATTTTGTTTGCATGCTTTGTTAGTCCGTAAAATATTGTAGAATTCTAAAACAGTTTGTTTTTTTTTACAGGTAAAAAGGCGTTTTTTATCCAATCGCTCAGGGGCAAGCCTCTGATCGTTTATAGGAACTTCACGTATTGCCGCCATTCTGTTCGCAATGGAATCGTGCGATGGACGTGTTCCACCCATTCCTACAAATGCTGCAAGGCAGTTGTGAAGACGGCTGGCTCCACGATAATAGAAGTGAAGGGCTACCATAACCACGACGCCTCAGAACTTTTGATAAATCGCGGAAAGAACTATACGTTTTTCGATAATTCACTATCCTCACAAATTATAGTAAAGTCGTGTGATGAAGATAGTCCCGAAGATTTGACATTCTGAAGCATGACACTTTTTGCAATATAACGGCAGTCACAAATCAGACAACTATTGCATCATAACTCTGGTTACGTCGAGGTAAAGTTAGAAGCACACCAAACTTATTTTTTTAACCCTTTCACCGCGAGACTTTATGTCAGTTGTCGTGCCCCCAGCGCGAGACATGGTAAATCTAACATAACTATCTACAACCAAAAACAGATATGGTTACGTAAGTTATGGCCATACGAGCATTTTTTTTTGTCGCAAATATGCGACCTTCGCGGAATGGGCCCGACAATGTTTGTCACATATAAGCGACGCTCGCGGTTAAAGGGTTAATCATATTTCGCGAACTATAGACAATAGAAAATCTACAGAAGATACTATAAATGAGCTTGGTGTGCTTATGTTATATTATAACCATAACATAAACTTAAAACCTTATTTATCATTGAAATGTACAAATATCGCGAACTTAAATTTTGGTCTCGTAAATCCGTTCGGGCTAAACAAAAATGTATATATTTACATTTTTAAGTGCAAATATTGTACTAAGATATGTTCTCTCTAGCCTGCACTAGCAGTCGTATCCCGTAGATATTTTTACCTAGTATCGTTATTTTTAGCTGTAGAGTTCGAGAGCCTAATGAATAGACTGCCACTTTGGTAAAATTGCAAAATCCTGGTGATTTAGGTCACTCCAGAGCTTCTATTCCGCTTCTACTCTACCACTCTTTGTTCTATATCACTAGAATGTTCTGGTAGTGGGAATATAAACTGAAGCCCAATTTTACACTAAAATTTCTCAAAACTAAAAACCGACTTCAACACCAAATTACAAAATTGATTTTGATATTTATTTTGTAGAACCTAGCAAGTATCCTATAATGAGCTTTCTAACAAAAAAAGGATTTACCAGCTTGGTTCAGGCGTCTCCGAGTAATCGGGGAACATACATAACAAAACATATAAACATTTGAATTGATAACGTTCTCCTTTATTGAAGTCGGTTAAAGATACTCGCATTGTTTATATTTTTGATATTTTAATTCATAACTTGGAACATTTACGTTTCTAGGTTCTTATTTAAAATATCTGCAAACACAATTTTTATAATTTTATGATGTACTCATAAGCTAGACCTAGATTTTTAAATTAAGTCCTTAGTAGTAGGATGCTTTTGGACATTTAATTTTGGTTGTGATAGTATTCTACTGATAATTTCAAAGACTGGATTTATACTCATATCATATTTTTTTACTTTTAATTTAGTTTGGGATTGTTATGATATAATGGTAACATTACTGTGTATATGGGATCTCTTTAGTTATAATATAAAACCACAAAGTCATATTGTTTTACTGGACTGGTTATAGGTAAATTGTAAGTTTTCGTTATTTTAAGTAAAGTGATTTTAGCTTACTCTTGCCGAAGTAGTTACTGAGTGTTAGTAAAACTACACTTATTTTTTTTTATTATGATATGTGATTATATATTTTTATTATTTATCTTATACCTTTAAAAGAGCAATTCTTGTATATTTATTTATTTTTATATGTATATAAATTTATTTCTGTGATCTCGGAAACGGCTCTAACAATTTCGCTGAATATTTGGTATATGGGGGTTTTTGGGGGTAAACAATCGATCTAGATTTATTTGGGAAAACGCGTGTTTTCAAGTTTTTCTTTTCACGCAGAATGTGGTCGCTAATTTCGTCCTGTTTTTAGACAAGTTAATGTAGATTATCACCTAAACACCACCATATTACAATAAATAGTAATAACCGAGTAAAGCTCGGGTACTGATGATTAATTACATCACATTTACCTCCTAAAGCTGGATTAATATCATCGTATGCTAATTTTATTTATCAAATGCGTTATATTTTTTAACTGGCTGACTTGCTCCCTTAGCTGAGCAAGTCTTCCGACCACGTCATCTTAGGTCTAGATAACATTGACGACCTCCGTGGCGTAGTGGTCACCATGCTAGTCCGCCACCCAGAGGTCCCGGGTTCGATTCCCGGTCAGGGCTTTGTTGGAAAATGGCCTTTTTCAAATTGTCCTGGGTCTTGGATGTTTATCTATATATGTATTTGTTATAAAATATAATATCGTTGAGTTAGTATCCCATAACACAAGTCTCGAACTTACTTTGGGGCTAACTCGATCAGTGTAATTTGTCCCTGTATATTTATTTATTTAACACTTTTTCTTTTATCCACTTTAGGTGAACAATGAAATATTATTGACAAAAAAGCATTTTTTAACGCATTTTTATTTAATTCTTGTGTTAGGAATCTATTTTACATACCAATAATTTATATTTTATACTGTATGGTATAATAAGTATATATATAAACGCGTTATAATATGCGTTAGTGAGACGATGAAGTATTAATGCAATAATGTATATAATGCCATGACTTCTCCTTTTTAGACTAGAATATAAGTGCTGTGAACTTAAAATTATAATTTGACGGTAGCTGATGTCTTTTTAAATAAAAGTGAATTAATTCACTTCAAGTTTTTTTTGTTATTATCAATACCTATATTTTTTACCGCTAATATTTTAGCATTAAAAACATTCTAGCTTGCAAAAACACCAATGAAATATAAGAATAATACACTTGGAGTCTTCAATTCTTTCAGACATAAGTACGCATGCTATCTTTTGAGATCCGCCGGTACCAGACACAATAGTAAAACAATGGAAGCCGCATCATATGATGCCATACGGGTCTTAACTGCCTACTTCATTAAATCCATACTTTTAATTTTATAAATGTAATTTTGTCTGTGTCTCTTGCCTTTTCATGCTTTAACCACTAAACCAATTTAGAAGAAATTTGGTATGGATATAATTTAAGACCCGGGGAAGGACATGGGATAGTTTTCATCGCAAAAACATCCATTAAGGGAATGAAAAGGAGAGTTTGTATAGGGAATCCTTTTTTCCCATACAAATGAATACTAAATTAACGCAGTCGAAGTCACGGAAGCTAATATAAAAATAATTTTAAAAGTTACAAAGTCCATAAGATTTATTGAGATCAACATCTGTGTTACGTACTATGTTCAGATATTTTGAATAATCCAGTTGTAATTATTTTTTCAGAGAATCCAGATATTTACATAACGTACCTTGAGACTGGAGATGACAAAAACATCTATCCCGCAGTAAACATTCAGGTTGAAGATTGCAAAAACATTTGCCCGGTCTGCAAAGACACTGCCAATGGAATGCACTACGGGGTTTATACCTGTGAGTCCTGTAAACACTTCTTCAAAAGATCCATAAGCCTTCATAGGGTCTACGCATGCTTGAAAGACCAAAACTGTTCTTTGAGTCCCACGACCAGGTCGAAATGCCAATATTGTCGGCTTGCTCAGTGTTTAAAAGCAGGGATGTTGCCAAGTTTAGTAAGGCTGACTAAAGAACGAGGTGGAAGGTCGAAGATGTATTTGAAAAATGACACTATTTAAATAAATGAATGTTTTGTTTGGTATAAGTATCTAATTAATGAAAGATTGTCGTGGCACAGCGATCTAAGTATGTTGCATAATAATATGTTTGAATCTAAAATATCAATGCACGTACAAGTAACTGATGCTATAATAAAAAAATCTAGTCTGAAGATAAAATCAAATAAGGCAAAAATAATAATTTTGAATTTATTAATTGTGCGACAAGTCGCGTTATTATAAAATATTTATTGTAGATAGAACTTATACACACACCATGTATTCAAATTAGGTAGAAGTGATTTGAAGTTGTATCCAAATGTCATAGTAAATATAAGGTCCTTTATTTATTATCTCATTAGCTAGTTAAGTCAATGATACTGAACAACTTTCCTCTGTGCCTAAATGTATAACGAAATACGAAAAATAAAGATTTTTACTTTCATTCACGTGAGACCTGCGATTTTTATGGTATACTTATACAAATACTTTTTTCGTATTTTGATGATGACTGACGGCGTAGGTACATTATTGTATATCTAACTCTCTTTTTCGATATTTGACTGAATTGTAAAACGTAATTTTACTACCTAATAATAAATTAAAAACATATTATATAACTATAAGTAGAAATACATGACATAAGTATTAAATGGAACCAATTTGACTCGTCGAGATGATTTTAAGCTTTAATTGTTTGAATTTAATTTTAAAGTAAACTTAATTAGTCTGAAAATTGAGACTTGTGATGTGCCAGTGCTCTTTTGCACTTTTTGATAGAAAAAACGGTGAAGAGATTAAATAATTATTAGATGAGTACATACGTACATACATACATACATACATAATATCACGCCTGTTTCCCGCAGGGGTAGGCAGAGACTATATTAGATGAGTAGATATGGGATCAAACTTGATGACGCCCAAATTTTAACCATTTTAAGACTACCTTCGTGGCAACTCAATAGGTGGCGAATTAGAACTGTATATTAAAGTGAAAAGTAAAAAAGAAAGATAATTTATGAGGCCTAATGAGTGCGTGTCGGGTCACGCCAGTGTAGAGTTCTGTAGTTGCGAATGCTGACTTTGAGTCCATGCGTCACAGTTGAACGATTAAAAAAACCAATTTTCTGTTGAATTTGTAAGACATTTTAATTTGCCAAGTAAATTTTACAGGTCAGATACTAACATTTAAAAAAAGTTCAAATACTCTTCAGTAATCTATTGCGTTGTATTTTTTTTTATAATTGTGAAACGGCTTTTTTTTTAGTCTCACCATCCAATGGTTTCATTTTGGTGATGGTTAAGTTTTTTAAATATGACCTATATTTACACTACCGTGATTTTTTCAAGCAAAAATAAAAAAAAACCTTGTAAACTATACAATAGTTCGTCATTTTGAATTTCTGTATCTATAATGAATATATCAGACTTATAATAATAATTATATATACACAAGTGCAATAAAATCGTTTTAAAACATGTCTTTCTTGTCTTTTATTATATATTATAAAGTATGGTAATAGGTATACATAAGGAAGTAGAAATATTTATATTTGAACCAAAATAAATACGAAAACAAAAGAATCCCGAATATATAATTAACCGTTCATGTTACATACATTCTGCCGCGAAAAAATCTTTATTTTAGATCACTTTAGTAAAATGAAATTCAAAAAAGGGTAAAAAAAAAACAAAAATATCGACATTACCATACAAATTGCCCGGGCGGCTTGCACACTTTCGGAAGTTGGAAGTTCCGTTTTTTTGTTTTTTGATTATTATTTCATTTCATTATACTAAAGTGGTCTAGTATAGCCCATGGTTTGATTTATTACGGGTATGTCAATTCCACGTCGTATATTTTTTATTATCATGTAAATAAGCAGTGGTCACGAATTTTTTTCTTTCGTAAAGTTTCAACACAAGTCTTGCAATGTCTAATTGCTCTTTTGATCGCAGCTTGGTGTCCGATCTGCGGTGACGTCGTCAGCGGTTTCCACTACGGTATCAAAACCTGCGAGTCGTGCAAGGGTTTCTTCAAACGCACGCTTCAGGCGAATATGTACGAAAAGTACACGTGTAGGCGAGGCACCGGTGATTGCAGAATAAACGTCCGCACAAGGACTGCCTGCCGGCTATGTAGGTACCATAAATGCTTGGCTGCCGGTATGTTGCCAGCCTTAGTGCAATATAGAAGATCTCAATTGCAAGATATGGAGACTAAAGTTGAATGGTGCAATATAGAGAAAAATTAACACTATTTTTACGATATTACTTAAAATTATATAGGATTTTTATAAATAAATTATAGATTTATTACTGGGATTTTGTATATGAAATATATTTTAGGGAGGTGGCAGTTATTTGAGTACTTAATTAAAGGATTTTATATGTAATTTACTGTAATTGTTTTATTTTATACAGACAATTGATAAAAAAGACATGATTTATGAAAATAATGTTCATATTTACAAAGATTGTTTTTTTTGTTTATGTTTATTTTTTATATACCTAAATAAACTTTTTGATGTACAATCTACAATATTCCTGTAATGTTTTTTTTAAGAATACAATAATAAATATAATTATGTTTGCAATGTCAGTATCTTTGGTCTACCGGCTGTACAGTCTGCTAAATAAATATTATGATTATAACACATAGTTTTATTATTCTAAATTAAAAAATATAATTTTGTTTCAGGCTCTCTTATCCCACGATACTGTTGGTCTCGTCAAGGAAACGCAATAATAATGCTTGGAGAATATCGTTTTAAAAAACGGTCTAAGCATATTAATCAGAAGCAGGAGACCCACTGGGTATGCAACAAATGTGACAAAGGGTGCAAGGCCAAACTGACTACCTTAAACGATGTTATCATAAAAATACATAATGTTCACGACCACGAGGGCATGAGGAAGAATAGACCAAACTTATAGCGTTCGATAGTGATGTTTTTATTGTTAAAATATTTATTATTATCATCATCAGGTCTTTTTGTCTCCACTGCAGGAGCACGACCCTCTCTGTACTACCCGAGCTGCCAGAGGTCTTGGCCTACACTCTCCACGCTGGCCAGACGGGTTGGAGAGGTCTCATTAATGTTTATAAGCTTTGTTTAGCTTGTATGTTATTATTATAATCTGTGCCTTTTGATGATGACGAATCTAAGTATAGCTACACAGTACACCTGTTAAATAAAGCTTATAATATATTCATGAGATCTAGTTGATTTATTATTTCACATATGTATATTGTATTGTTATTATATAAATATTAATAAAATGACATTAACCCCTTGTATGCCGGGATATCAGACAAAATAGTTAAACAATGCATTCTTGCGTAGTAATGCGTATATCTACACAACGGTATACGAGAGATTAAGTATATGTAAGTGAAAAGAAAATATATATATATTGCAATAAAATTGATATTTCTAATTGTGTTTTTATTTTAATGCCGTATTATTAGATAACTAAACCTCTTTGAAGTAACCTCCTTTGAATTGTGTACAAATTATTAAAATTGTTAATTATGTAAGTTAATACACATTACTCATTGATATAAAACTGTTATATATTTAATTTAAGAAAAAAATGATATCAGTGTTTTATTTAGTTATAGTGTTAGTACAATTAGATCGGGACAGGTTTTCCTCGTTCCAGACAACCTTTGTAAATCAAAGATATTTAAATTGTTGAAGCAATGGTATTTTTACAATTTTTATTACTAAAAACCTATTTTACTAGGCTTAGAACTTGCTAGTTATGTTAAACAGAGTATAAATTGTTTATACTCTAATCTTTGTTTACATTTGCCAAATATGTATTGGAGTATCTTACAGTAATAAGACAGGGGTCATCAGGAAGTTTTTTTTTTTTTTTTAAAACGGTTCGTTAAAGATCTTTTGAAAATTTGGCTAGATGCCTTTCAATAAACTTGTAAATAGGTACTGTAATATTATGCACATATAAATATCGTACTTATTTTTATATTAGGAAAACTCAGTGTAGTTAAGTTTACTTTTTGAACAATACTTTAATAACCTCTTTTAAATGACACTGTATACATTCGGGTAGTTCATTGTACCTTTTTCTCGTTTTATTTGTTATGTATAAATGTTAAATAATACTTATTTAAAATAATTTATTCGAACAAAAATAGAATTGACAGAGTAGCATAAATAAAAATATTCCTTAGATTTAATTTTTGTTATTGTAACATACATAATATAGTTGCTCAGATACCAAAGTCTTATTGGTAAACAACATAAATGTTCATAGTTATATTACATTTTTATAAATTAATATATAAATAGATTATATTATATCAATATTAACATTAGATCGTTCGAATATAAGTGTAACATTCCTTTATAATAATTCGAGTCAAATTTTATACTTAAGCTTAGGTAATGCCTAAGTATGAAATTTGATTAATTTAAAATAATCGTCACCATTATTTAAATTCAGTAAGTAAGCATTTTTGGCTCTACTCGCCTTAATAAAAGCTTTCTTTATTAGTTTTTTTTGCGAACTGACAAAAGTAGGAAATGTTAAAATATTTATAAAGATGTAGATCTTATTTGTTATTTCAATAATTAAGTTGTTAAAATAGCTATATCAGCATCAGAAAACATTATCCTTTATTCTATTTTGTACACGATTACTACCTGTTTCCTTTCCTTTCCCTCTTTTGAGTCAACAGACCTAGGTTCTTTTTTTCTTCCTCTTTTAAGAAATTTCTTATGAAAACAAAGTACCTAAATTCATGAACTCAAAAGAATTTAAAATAAATAAACACTAAAAAATACTTAAAAATAAATCAATCAGAAAATGCTAAGTCCTATGTAAACGTAAAAGCTTAACAAAAAGTTTTTCATTGTTTCTGCTTTATTTAGAAAAAGATTGATTAGGTAGTATCAAAAATCGTATACTTGATATTTGTTAATACTGTTACTGTACTATGTAATACTTTTAATTATTCTGTGACTACTGTATTTGATCAAAACAATTGAGTAAATCATTATTTGAAATGTAACTTTCGACGGCACTCATTCTGGTACATTTTATTGCGGAAATGTCGAATAACGATGGATAAACGGATTTTTCTTTAATCTTGTAACTTGTAAACTCCGCTTTTTTAGTTTTTAAAGCGCTTTACTTATTGAATAAAAAATAACTTGCTAAAATTTGGTTTTATTTATAGATTTAATTATTTCGACACACATAATTTTAACCATTTCGTGCGTTTACCGTTTATACAACGTGGAAGGAACATACTTGTAATAAATAACCACGGGCTATTCTAGATCACTAGTATCATGATATTAAAATACAAAAAAAAAGATTCTCATAAAAACTGCCCGGTTGGCTGCACATTTCCGTAAGGAAATGCCGATTGTTTTAAATAATTTTTGACTGTTATTTTCATTTCATTATGCTATAGTGATCTAGTACAGACCGTGTTCGATTTATTTATTTTCATTTTATTATGCTATAGTGATCTAGTACAGACCGTGTTCGATTTATTTATTTTCATTTCATTATGCTATAGTGATCTAGTACATACCGTGTTCGATTTATTTATTTTCATTTCATTATGCTATAGTGATCTAGTACAGACCGTGTTCGATTTATTTATTTTCATTTCATTATGCTATAGTGATCTAGTACAGACCGTGTTCGATTTATTTATTTTCATTTCATTATGCTATAGTGATCTAGTACAGACCGTGTTCGATTTATTTATTTTCATTTCATTATGCTATAGTGATCTAGTACAGACCGTGTTCGATTTATTTATTTTCATTTCATTATGCTATAGTGATCTAGTACAGACCATGTTCGATTTATGTCCCACGTTGTATACATTAACATATATGGCGCATACATACTAAATACGTCTTTATGCATTACGGGGTAAATAGGTTGAGTTGAAAGACCAAGTGCCACGTTCAGTCTGATGATGGGCTTGGATGAAACTGGGACGAGTTATTTCCCTCAGTTATACATACATACTATCACGTCTTTATCCCTAATGGGGCAGGCAGAGCATTTTAGGTCTTGCGGCCCTATGCAGAGCCTAGGGCCGCAAGACTCAAAAGCCACTTTTAGCGTCATGGTGAGCGAGAAGATGAATACAAGTTATTAAAATGCCTATTCCGATCTGTTAAGGTAATGTTAGGTAGCTTGTATAGGTTCTATTTATCGGTTTCTCCCAAGCTCCCAACCCTGAAATCTCAAAAAAAAATGCGGCCATACGCAATTAAAAACCAACCGTTTCAAAATGTATGAAGTTGCAGTTTTTTTTTGCGATTTCAGGCTATAAGCTATCCAACATTACCTTGACGGATCGGGCAGGGTTTTTTTTTTTAACATATGTATAAGGATTCCGCTTATATTGTCGATCGGCTTCAGCTGGAACGTTTTATGATTTTTGAGCGGTCATCTAAGCTGGAAACCACCCTTTTATCATCATCAGGCCTTTCTGTCTCCACTGCAGGAGCACGACCCTGTACTACTAGAGCCATACTTGGCCCGAGCAGCCAGAGGATTTGGCCAACACTTTCCACGCTGGCCAGACGTGTTGGAGAGGTCTCATTGATGTTTATAAGCTTTGTTTAGCTTGAATTTCCTAAGTCGCCTTTTACGACATCCACGGGAGGACTTGCAATATTCTACTTTGCCGGAAACCACACGGCAAACTTACCACACTTTAACTAGATGCTAAGATCAATAGAGACGGACCCCGGGCTACGAAGTTGCACTGCTTCGGAAGTAAGCACGTATGCACAAAGCTTTTTTGAGGGGTTGACTTAAGTTACCCCGTCTTTCGTCCGCATTTGGATGATATCACAAGTGGCATTAAAATTTCTAGAGTTGCACCGCTTGGTTCCGGCTGTCATCATTGTATAGCGGTCGTCAAGCTTGTCAGATGCCTTTAAGCAAAATATGCTTGAAAAATATGACTTCAGTGTTAGGCCTCCACTCATAATCTCCACGCAAAACGGGTCCTGTTACAGACCAGTGGTGCTATTTTTCAAATGAGGAGTCACTAAACGAACGGTTTTTTGTAATGAAAAACTTTTAGTTTAGGTATTTCCGCGTTTCAAAAACGGCACTTCAAATTACTGAAAAGTAATCCTTGGAAGAAATAAGTACCCACGTAAACTTAAAAAAACTCGTACGAAGAATTTTAAGAGGTAGAAAGGTTTTTAAATAAGATATATCTAGAGGCGTCTAGTTATGTTTATTAATGAAATTGGGCGGATGCGTGTGTTTGTTGTGTTTGTCGACGAGCGTGCAGCCGATGGTGACCAGCATGGCGTGGCAGTCGCGCGGCCGGCTGTCGGCGCAGAGCCACTTGACCCGCGACGAGCACACCGAGTGCCGGCTGTACTGGTAGCCGCGCAGCTGCATCACGCGCCCGCCCATCGCCGACGTGAAGAATACGGGACGATCTGTACAATAAAAAAAGAATACAGGACAATCTGTAAAACAAAAAAAGAAGAATACAGGCCGATCTGTAAAATAAAAAAGAAGAATACAGGGCGATCTGTAAACTAAATAAGAACACTTCTTATAGGTAGACTATAAATGCTCGAGTTAAAGAAACATGAGTCTAAAGGTTGACTGGTAGATAATGCATACATTTTGTACCATTGTGGTCAATAAAGATTCATTATATAAAGCCAATTAAGTACTTGGCATAGGTACACAAATTTATGTCAAGTTTAGGTAATATATTATTTCTTAAATATTGAATTTGCATGGACGACGAGTGGGAAAGTGTGTTTACAATTAAACAACATAGATTTAGTGTCTATTATTTTAATTTGTACGGTTCTAGGTAAGTACCCACATAAGTAGATTATTTGCAACGGAAGTACAGAAAAAAGTAAGTAAATAAATCTTTCACACTTAAATAACCAAGATATAGATATATTAAACATATCTCTATTAAGTCAGTAAGGCATATTTCTCAGCAGCCAAGTTATCCTATTCTCTATCACTATCTTAACCTATTCTTTTGATCTAAAGCTATTAACAGAGTATTTAATTTCGTCGTAGATAATCTCGCAAGTTGTACAAGGAAAGTTAAGTATTTTAAATTTTAATATTGACAAAAATAAATATGAACATGACATGATGGAAGACTGCCTTCGGGGTTTAGCAGTCAAGGCACTCACCTTATGTGCTGGAGGTAAGCATACTTTGCAAAAAGTTGTTTCCAGTCTGGTTAGGATATTGTCGGCTTATGTTGCCTGATTATCCGAAAAGAAAGTTAATTCCTTGTTTCTTTATGGAAGTCAGTTTACTTATAAATATTCTAAAGGCCCATTTAGACGGTACAAGTTTCATGCCTGTTGCATACCATTTAATTGAAGCAATAGACAACTTACTTGGTCTAACGAAGGGTACGTCAGCCATACAAAACATATATTGCTTCAATAAATTGATATGCAACAGACAAGAAACTTGCACGTCTATATAGGCTTTAAATACAGGCTGACTGGTAAATCACCTTGCATATTGAAAGGACTCGGTAATCGATTCTCGTTCTAAATATATAAAAATAGATAGGTGCTTAAAAGTTTATTTAAACCAACCAAATTATCTAGTAAAAACAAGAAGAACACACTCGCGATGAAAGCGGTTAACAACGAGCCGAGGTAAGTAGGTACTGAGGGTACAGAGCGCGAGGCAAGCTCGCGGTCTCCAAACATTCCGAGAATACGCGTACTTACTAATTAGAATAAAATTTTAATTGTTATTTATAAGTATTTTGTTAGTTTTATATTTTTTTATTTTACCTACGTGTGACCGTGATTTATAATGTTCTTAAATATAAAGCGTGTTTACCAGTCGGCCTGTATATTATATTGCCTGAAAGTTTACAGTTTCTTAGGCGGCGGGTGATTGTGGAAATTGTTGCATTTGATGATCTCATTCCCTATAGTGTACATCACAGCGCGGCATTCCCGGTTGTTGTAGCTGCACCACCACCTGATCTTGGTTCCATCTCTGGAAACCGAGTGCTTGAGGAATTTGTGGCCCGTGAAATATATTATTTGCGCTCCTCGAGACGACCGCGTAAATATTGGACCTGGGAAAGAGATACTGTTAATTTACAACCTGACCTTAGTTAGCTAGCGAAACGTGCAATGTCCTTTGACTGCATTTGAATAATATGTTATATTAGGTCGAATACTCTGGCTGCTTTGGCCAAGTATGGCTCTAGTATTACAAAGAGGGTCGTGCTACTATATAAGAGAATAAAAAAAATGTGATGATGATGATGTGTAGCGGGAGCCGGGAGCGAGGTGGTATGCTCGACCGCCACATAGGGAAGATTTTCCCGCCAGGCCAGCCGCTTTGTTTTCTTTTCACTATCAATGCAGCGAATCGGGCGAACTCTGAGATCGAGATGTAGGATTCTGCTGGCGCCATCTCGTATGCTTCTTGTGAACTATGGGTATCGCTTCGTTCATAACTATACCTCAGAGGTATAAGATCGCTACGTACTAAACGTAGCGATCTGGGGTCTACTTTTTACAATAATATGTTTTATTTTCAATTTGTTGTAAATACAATAATTGATAGGAAGGAGGTAGATTTCAGTGCTAGAATTATCTCAAAAGGAAAAACATACTAAATTCTAGTAGGTTAGTATATATATTTAATTAAATGCTATATCTATCTAAAAACACGATACAAAGAACATACCTAAAAAACCTTAATATACTAATAAGTGAGGGCAGGACTGAGGTTAGACTCTTATAAATAGGTACTAACTCGAATATCAGTTGAAATGCTTTTTCTATCAAATAAAGTTTCGTTAGCTTACTTACTTACATGCTAATACTAAGCGCTGGCCGGGCGGCGGTGTTTAAAAGCAATGATTTTTCATTTATAAAACTGATCTGTCAGTCAATGAGCAATAAAAAATGATTAATTAAAAGAATCATTATTATATTTAGTAAACGGGCTACTCACTTAGAGTCAGCTAATGCCGACATGTTTCGACCTCATCCGGAGGTCTCCATCAGGGCGAATGTGACTACAGGCCCGTACACCGCACCGGCTCGCGACACACAGCATAAAATAATGCTTGCTTGCATAACTTAGATAACTAAAATTCATCTGAAATCACGCCTTTAATTCCTTGGCTTTCAAGAACAGCTTACGTTCATTTTAAGACTCGAGCTCTTGTTGTTGCTCAGAGAACTCGCGCTCGCCTAGCCTCTGAACTCCAAGCCTATACAGCTCATAGAGCCCTACAAAACCGACTCGAGTCTTCAAAGTGAGAACTCGAGAACTCGAGTCTTTGTACATCACTATTCCTAAAACCGACGCCAGTAACGTTGCTTAAACATGGTAGGAGGATCATGATTATGTTCATGACTAGCTTTCACGATTTCATCGCCGACTGTCAAAAAGACGGCCTTGCAGCCGGTGTTGTGAATGGTGCACCGCCATCGAACTTTATTTTGGGCGAGGTCCATGTGCCTGGTGAACTTGTAGCCGTTGTGGTAGATGAAGCGACTGCCAGTTGGAGTGTGCGTGAATGTGGCACCTTGAAGAATAATAAAGATTTTTTAATATGAATTGTTTCAAAAACTAAAACCCAACCACGGGTATGGCACTTCATAGAAGCGGAGTATCATTTATGCCTAACACATACACACACTTTGCACACGGCAACTACTTATATGTGTGTGTTCGCCCGCTCAACATCCTCGATAAGGTGAGAACGGAGGAGAGGTGCGAGGACGGGGAACGGGGACGCATATTGCGCGGGACCTTAGAAGATCCCGTTCTGTATGTTATGTATGTATGTATTAATTAATTCTGTGACCCAGTTGGGTCACAGAATGACCTACTTTTCAGAAAGAATGTTCCCGTTAGTTAACGGGAACATTCTTTCTGAAAAGTAGGTTTATTCAGTGCAATCAAGAACAATTCATTCCATCGAAATCTAAACTAGCAGACAACCAAGACACTTCCAATGATTTCATATTTCATTTATTTAGGCACTAGATAGATCTTTAAATTATTTTATAAATATCCTTTGAAAGTAACTATCAGGAATAGCTTTAAACTTGTTTCTGCTAAAAATGACCACTTTTGGCGTTGCAGGTTTTAAAACTACCCACTATACTGAACTGAACAAAATATACTAAAACTATTTTATGGGTGAATTCAGTCCATACTACTGTCCCCAAGGAACACGTATCGAAATATAACGAGTAATTTGTGGCCTTCCATACAAGTTGACTGATCAGCTGATCCGAGTTTGTATGGAAAGCCAAAGATTATTTTCATATTTCGACATATATGTTTCTTGGGGAAAGCAAAAATGAACCTAAAATAGTTTCAGTATATTTTGTTAGACCTTATATATGGACAAAACGGTAATTATCACTACATGTATGATTGAAAAAAAATTCATATGGGCGTCATTTGATTTTTTTTTTCACCACCTACGCATTCAATAAGCAATTTTAGTTTTAGGCGGCAAATGGTTGTGTTCATTCTTGCATTTAAATACGAAATGATCACTGTTGGTGTGGACCACTGCTCGACACCCTTTCTGATGGTGGGAGGCGCAGAACCACCTGATTTTACCACCATATTTGTATTGTTGACAGAAACGGTATTTCCCTATGAGCATGATAGGCTTTCCCCGGATCGATGTGGTGTATGATATTTCTGGAAGAAAAAGGTGCTTTATTCTATAAATTGTATTTGCAGAGTGTATTTTTTTAATTGACTTTCATTGTATGGCTGTCAAGCTATGTCAGATGCCTTTGGGCAGCCTGAAATCTGACACCAGTGTTGGTTACTTACATAACGAAAAACAAATAAATCGACTTCCTAAAAGGAGGAGTACCTACATGTTCCCCGATTAGTCCGGTTACTCGAAGAAGTCTGGACCGATCTGGAAAATTCTGTTTTGTTGAAGAACACTTGAAGACATTTGTGTATATTTTACCGATGTGAAGAATTTTTTTTTTTTGAAAATAAAGGTTATTTGAATGAGTTGGGTAGTTTGGTTTTTAACCAAAATAACTGTAAAGAAAATCAATTGTTGCTCATTTAGCTTCTTTGCGACTGTCTAAGAATCTAGATGAGTTTAGATGAAGCAAAAGAGGTTTGTCAGGATCGTAGCAAGTGGAGACCTCCACTTGCTACGATACGCTCCATAGTCTCTGCCTACCCCTGCGGGAAAAAGGCGTGATATTATGTATGTATGTATGTATGTCTAAGAATCTACTTCAATACCAGGTTTAATACCTGGTATTAAAGTAGATTCTTAGACATAGAATATGTAACAAATTAAATTATAATTAATTAATTTAACTATACATTTTATTATATTATTACAGTAATAAATAGTGTAAGTGTTGTTGATGTTTTTACGTATATTATATTATAATATTGTAGATATAAATATAAATGATATACAACTTAAACACTCACTCAGATAGGTATATTTATTAAATAAAAAAGGAAAATACACAATGAAAAACACTACCTAAGCAAATATTTTAAATAAGTAAAAAAGATTTTTAGTTAAATATTAAATAATCTTTTTTTTTGTTCGATGTGATGGATGATAATTATATTTTGGCAAACTAATTTATTTACTAACAAGAAAAATCTAACAACTAAACTTTACAATTCTTTCAATCATCATCATCATCATATCAGCTACAGGATTCTACGGCTGGACATAAACCTCCTTGAATTTCTTCTCTAAGGCGATTCTCACATTGCCCCGCACTACGCAGCGTATCGCGTGAATGCGTGTTCTAACGATGCTTGTAAGTATCTCCGTTTGTATAGAAAACACGCACAGTCCAACACACGGACACCGCGTCTACGCGCGTCGTTTTTGTGTGGCGGTTCCGCACTACGCAACGGGGCGCGTTGCAGTGTGTTAATCGCCTAATGGTAATGTTCATTTCTATACTTGACGACTTCTTGGCCGTACGTGTAGGCGACTGCCTTACATCCTTTGTGGTGGTGGGTCGCGCAGTACCACCTGGTCTTCAAGCCGACCTTCGTCTGCCGGTAGAACTTGTACCCATTCATGATGAGGACCAAGGCGCCTCGCATGGTTTGCGTGAAACAAATGCCTGAAAACATATGATAGACAGTTGCAGTTATTTAAAGACAGTGGTTTTTTTATTTAAAAAAAAAAATACGGAAGATTTTTAGCAGCAACTTATCATCAACCATCATCCAGTGTATTCAGTGGTGAAGCGTTACCACTGAGGATGCAACCGGCCCGGGGTCCGCTACCTAACGTACCTAGATGATTTGATGAGGTTACTGGTTTTGACTTCTGATGCCTACCAAATTGCATCAAAATCGGACCATGAGTTCGGCAGTTATCGCGGTACAAACATACATACAAACAATGTATTTTCGCTACCAATACAATAAATAATATTCAATGTTGGTTTTTATCTCTTATTTTTATTTTTAATGCAAGCACTACAATAGTACGAGTAGTACAAGTCCCAAGAAAGCTATGTTCATTACCTAAGCTATATATAAAACTAAGCCAAAAGAAATCTGAGGGACATTAACATAGGTAATTTGCAAAAAGATTCTAAATTTTTGCTTGTTTTAATATTTATTTATTTATTAGTACATATACAGTGAGCTAGGTAGGTACATGAAATGACAAACTATTATAAGAATAAAAAATACAACAAGATAGCCTAACTAAGCAAATCGTAAGAGCTGATCGAGGAAAAGGGTAAAAAATCGAATCATATTAATAGGCGATACGGCTAGCAACCCATCACTATTTTGATTTCTTCATCCACCTTCTTGCCCACATCAAGCTTTGAAAGAAAGAAAGTGGCCTTTGAGTCTTGCAGCCATGGGCTCTATCTGCTTAGAGCCGCAAGACTCAAAATGCTCTGTCTGCCCTATTAGAGATACAGACGTGATAGTATGTATGTATGTATGTAAGGATTAATTATACCCACAATTAAAAATATTTAAAAAAGCCTATTAGCAAATACTAAATTAGCAGTGTGTAACTTGTCATGAGTGGGGGGATGGTTGTGGTTGCTAATGTACTTAACAATGACGTTCTCCTCCGTGAAGACTGCGGCGTGGCAGCAGGAGCCCTTCTTGGTGCAGCGCCATCGGACCCTGTTGCCAGCTGTCACCCGCTGACGGGTGAATTTGGTGCCTTCTACGTAAATACACCTTTTGGAGGGGGTCAATTCATCGTCGAAGATTATACCTGTAAGATTAAATGTTTGTTTTTCTTTAAAACATTTTCAACCTGGTTGCAACATGGACACGCAAAGAAGAAAATTCAATTCAAATTTCGAACGAAACATGAACACACGCAATAGATATGCAACAGTTGTGTTTGTATTCTCGAATGTCCTATTTCCATACTTTTCATTCGAAATTTGAATGGAATGGAAAGACGTACGCGCCTCGCGCCATGTCTGTACCTCGGCCATATCCAGTGGGGATCTTGCCACAGAATAAATTATTAGTATTACATACAGAACGGAATCTCCTAAGGTCCTGCGTAATATGAGTCCCTGGAGGGCTATTTTTCATTGAGGGACTCAGCGAAACACAAAACGTGTAGTTTTCCAACTCACCGCTCGCGTAAAATACAATTTGACCGTATTTTTGAAACCGTCGTGTCAGCGAAAAACAATATTGTTTTACGCAGAAAACATCGATAATTTGTCTATGCTTTTCTAAAAATTCGAACATGAATAAAAAAGCATCGTGAAATGGAACAGATTTCCCATGATTGGTTTCGATGACATAACTACGCTACAAATGTCAAAATTACGAGTGGTCAAGACCACTCGTTGCAAATCCTTCGCAAACTACCGATTCAAAAATGCACCCGTTTGGAAACGCTCGCGCAAACCCTTCGTATTGTGACAAGTGATTTCAAAAACGTCTCCTGTTCCCCGTCCTTGCTTGTTTTACGTCTCCCTCGTTCGTTGTAGAATGTTGCGCGGCTGCAGCGCCTGCAGTCGCCAATAGAAGGCGAGAACGGGGGAGAGGTGCGAGAACGGGAAACGGGGACGCATATTGCGCGGGACCTAACCTTAGAAGATTCCGTTCTGCATGTAATACTTATGTATATTAATTCTGCGATTTTGCCTATCAAGTTGCTATTGGTAGATACATCACAGGAAAAGTCAAAATGAAAGAATATCCCAAATATTTATTTTCAGTCAGAATTTTTACGCAAAGCATAAATTCGTAGATTTTACGTCCTCGTGTGCAGGGGGATGGTTATGGTCGCTATTGTATTTGATGATCACGTCATTGATGGTATAGATGACAGCCCGACAAAGGGCCCAATGTTTTACGCAGCGCCACCTCATCTTGCCACATTTATCTGTTCTGTGAAGAGTGAACTTGTTACCTTCTACGAACATTTCTTTAGTTCGTAACCACTGCTCGTCTTGGAGATCAGTGAATTCTGCAAATTAAATAACATTTATTTACTATAATAAATATTTAGGGACAAATAACACGAATTTACTAGAAACGGGTGAATATATTTTAAAACTTGATAGCTTGTTATGTAATTTATAGCCATTAAAATGTTTTATTTGATTTTGAATATATGTATTTAATATCTAATTATTCAATGAAGATATTAAAAATAAAACTCGGTATTTCATTTAAAAATATTTGTAATTTTCATGGCATTACGTTAATGTAAGTACAATCAGGCCTGTGTCACTCCTCGTTTAGGTACCAAAAATATACCTACATTATTACCATGCGCTCGGCAAATACTGCGCAACAGGAACTTCAGTGATATGAATCGTTTGCCTGAAGTGATAAGAATGAAATTGGCTTGCAATGGATTTCTAGGTATCTAAACGAAAAAGTGTTAGTTTTGACGTGAGCTAAATTAAACCATATCGCTAACCACATTGAGTAGACATTTCTTTGAAATTCTTTGCTCAGTAAGACTTCTGTACGTGAGTACAGGTAATGGCACGAACGAAACTCTAGCGCTGACCGTTATTGCTCAGAAGACAAAAATTACCGTACCCGTGCACTAGTATGTATTCTGTGCCCGTGCGCAATATCACTCAGCGCTAAACTTACGTGACGCTACTAGTACACTAGTACTTGTTCTTTTCTAGTTTCGTACTAAGGTACCTAGATCTTTTTAACAGCAATCCGTTTACATACAACTTAAAACAAAACCTCAAGAAGAGTTGCATTATGTAACGTTTATATCTCATCCTAGAAGTGAATCCGCTGGATCACGCATCTTCAGGAAATTTGCTTTCTTAGATCTGTAAAAGGACATCCCGTTCAAGGCGGGGGCGTGGGAGTGCTGCTCGTTGCACCTGATGACGACGTTGACGGTGAAGATGACGGCGGAGCAGCCGCGGTTGTAGTGCGTGCGGCAGTACCACCTGGTCTTCTGGCCCACCTTCATGTGCCGGGTGAAGTCATAGCCATGGAGCGAGATGACGCGAGCGCCGCGTGACGTCACCGTGAATATTGCCTCTGCGAGAATATAAATATAAATAATTACATACATACGGACAAATCATTCAAATTCGGTTAGCAAGAAGGTTCAAGACTTGTGTATTGGGATACTAACTCAACGATACAATATAATTATAACAAAAAATTTTTTTGGAAGGCATTCGCTTAAATGATGGACATTATAAAAGAAAATGTATAAAATACATACTTAATGGAGTATTTTTACCACCTACTCATTACTTTCTTAGCACACTGATTAAACTATCGGTAAGCAAACACTCATATTTATAATAATTATTTATTTATTAATCAAATGCCAAATTAAAATGTATTTAAAAATCTGTTACAATAAAATATTCTAACTTAATAAATAACATTATAGGCGAACATGCAAAATAGTTCAAATTATAGATATAACATATAATTCTTGCTTGTGTTTAGATTTTTACTTCCACCATTTTCATTCAAATGTTATTCCTTAGTTTTTAATGCATTCATCATTAAACTGTTCGAGTGGTTGCCCACTACAACTTTTATATGAGAAGAATACCAAATACAACAATAGAGATGTAGACTGCGTCAAAAAAATATAATATTGTTTAGTCCGTCAATTAGATTATCCAAAAATAACACCTCAATATTTTTTTGTTTAGCAAAATAATAAAAATACACAAAGATACAGCACATCGAAGTTTTGGAGTGGAGTGATTTACGTCACTGTAAGTGAAAATTGTACTTGATCGTGACGTTATGCGAAATTTAAATGCGCTGTATCTTCGTCATTATTTGCTAATCAGAGAAAAGAAAAAATACGAATACAATATTTAGTAATCTACCTAATGAGCCATAAAAGTTTAGTCACAGAAGTTTAGTACATCTGTAGAAGATTTTGTTACTAATATGCTAACAATAAACGAAACATTTACACTATGTATTAGTTCACACCTGTATTAATATTGTGATCGTACAAGATATAATTACTAATATGCTAACAATAAAACATTTACACTAGTTACATAAATGTAATGTAATATTGAATAAAGATATATGAATCAATTACACAGGAGCTAAATCTGTGTATACTATCTATAAGTACACCAATATACCCATCACCTGGAGAGTTTAAACCGCCTGCTTTATTTTATTTGCACCTCGTGCAAAATTGTAACTTGTTTAATCATCATTGACGACAATATTCACGTGAGGCACAGGCAGATGGTTGTGCTCATTCTTTCTTTTGTAAAAATCATCGAAAATGGTGGTCAAAGTGGCTCTGCACTTGAAGAAGCTGTGCTGGGAACATCGCCACAGACGTGTCATTTGGTACTGCTTCTTGAGGTGGTATGTGTAGCCTCCGTGAGCAGCGAGCACGGTGCCACGTCTGCTGGTTATGAACTGGAGAGAACCTGGAAGATAATACTTTGTTAATAAAAAGTTGTTACGAATAAATATGCCGTAATTTCTATTTCGCCACCTGCCTATTCTTTACTATTATATTTACGTGCACAAAGGTGCAATACTTATTTCGTTACTTCTACTTAATCTAGAAATCACTTTAGTGATAAGTCCGTCTTTGTACCTACTATATTTAAAATGTACTTTTGATTATTGTAATACTTAGTTGGTGCAATAAAGAAATTTTATCTTATCTTAGTGTTAGTACTTCTTGAGCTATAAAAACAATTACTTTAAGTATTATGACCTGTCAGCGTATTTTTAAAAGGATTCATTAACAAAAGAAAATAAGTGTTCTAAACAATGTATTTATTAAATTTAACATGGTTGCGTAAAGTTATGTTATATGACTTCTAGCTGAATTACTTTCTGCTGCGATTACATAATAAATATTAAAGTTATCTCATCTTTAGATACTTTCCGACAATTGACATTTAGTTTTCAGTCATCTTTGGCTGGGGATTGTGCTCAGCATCAGCTAGAATAATGACGCCCCTCTCCAGCTGTACCTTGGTCACAAAATTAAGTATTACCTACAGAAAGGACTGCTGTAGGCGTCTGCAGCCGTCTGTACAAGACTATCCTTCCTCTGGTGGGTCGAGCATCGCCATATGGCTTTCGGTCTTTTCTTCACGTTTTCTTTACATCGCTCATGTATTCTGAATGCCGAGGCAGGCACTATATGTCCTTTAGTATAACGTAATGTAGTCTTTGTGTCATACACGTTTGTTATTTGCAACACTGTTAAATAAGCTATATATAATTTATTGTTTTTGTATTTTTACAAACTTCACTTCACAAGTAGATTTTTTCTTAAGGCATAGTAAAACTATAAATGTTTAAATTAGGAGGACTATGATTATGTTCATTCCTCATTGACACGATAGCGTTGTCCAACACGTAGATAGAGGCTCGGCAGCCCTTGGTTAGGTGGGTGGAGCACGTCCACCGCTGCTTGCTCATCCCGCCGCCGTCGCGCCCCACCTTGGATGCGTACACGCAGTTGTACGTGTAGTTATTGTATTTGATCAGCAGCCGACCCTTCCGTGATTTGATGAATTTTACTGTAAAAATATGATGATATTCAGATTTTGAAACAAATATTACTCAGGTTACTCACGTATAGAGTCAGCTACTGCCGACATGTTTCGACCTCATCCGGAGGTCTTCATGAGAGCGAATGTGACTAGAGGCTCGCGATACACTGACATTCGCCCTGATGAAGATCTCCGCATGAGGTCGAAACATGTCGGCAGTAGCTGACTCTATACGTGAGTAACCCGTTAACTTATTTTAATAATGTTTGTGTCTCACGTTAGTTTTAATCAAAAAATAGGATTAATAAATCACTCAAAATCACAATATATCATAAACACAGAAATATACTTTATAGCAATTAATAACAGTTCTTTAGAAATAAGTAGCACCTATGTAATATGTTAACTTTTATAAGCTTTTGTTTGTAAATTAAAGTTAACATGAACAGGGGAGGCCTTTGCCCAACTTTAAGACATAAAATGGCTAAATAAAAATATAAAAAAACATGAAAAATGTATAAAACAAAGACTTTGACTTTTTTATAAAAAATAATAATAATTAGTTTTATTTCTTGAAAGACTTAGACTATTTTTTATTTCATATCAAAACAAAATTTATTTTCAGTTATTCTTGCAACATGAATATTTAGTTAGGTAAGAACTAATTTTAAAAATATAACTTAATAATGATTGTGGTCTCCGGAAGTCCTGACGACCTCCTCTGCCGCGTTGGTGAAGACCGCGGCGCGACACCCCTTCCTGAAGTGGGTGTGGCACCGCCACCGGCGCATGCGTCGGTCGCCCTCCTTACTGCTGTAGTAGCTGCGCTGCTGGTACTTCAGGAGACGCACTCCTCTTTTATTTGTTACGAATTCCACTGAAATACAGTAAATTGATCATGTAACGAATAGGGTTGACGATAGGGTCCCAAAAGTATGATTGTAATTAGTCCGTATTTTGATTATCCAATAATAATGGACTCGTATTTTTTAGTTTACCAAAAAAGTAAAAATTCACAAAGATACTGAGCGTCAAAGTTCCGGAGTCCTTTGACGTCGTTCCTTTGCGACGTCACACTTAAGTAAAAAATTGTACTCAGTCGTTACGTCACGCGAAATTTCAATGCGCTGTATCTTTGTCATTTTTGATTTCTCAGAGTAAAGAAAAAATACGTGTACAATATTTTGTTCTAATCTAACCGATGGACCAAAAGCAATGACCTTCCATACACAAAAGTATTTTTCCATTCGTCATGACTATTATCATTATTTGCAATCATGACGTCTCTTACAAGTCCCACAAATTAAACGAAAATTGATTAAATTGAGAATAATATACATAGTTTTAATTTCTAGTAAATATTATATTGTCAGGATGCTGAGCTTACAATATATTAAACTTAGAATCTTTGCCATTTTATATTTAGTTTTAGTGAGTATTTTAGGTATTAGATGATGGTGAAAATAAAATTTTTTTTAAATTAAATTGAATTTATAGTTTTAATCTCAGTGCTTGCTTGCTTTTTATGCGAGCAAGTGGCCCACACTGGTGT
Organism: Acrobasis consociella; assembly: GCA_963555685.1. Classification (NCBI taxonomy): domain Eukaryota; kingdom Metazoa; phylum Arthropoda; class Insecta; order Lepidoptera; family Pyralidae; genus Acrobasis; species Acrobasis consociella. Next base: position 3,808,977 of record OY743116.1, read on the forward strand.
CAGATTTTTCAGGCTGCCTAAAGGCATCTGACATAGCTTGACGACGGCCATACAATGATGACAGCCGGGACCAACGGCTTATACATACGAAGAACGGAGGAGCTCGAGAAATTTGTGTCACTTGTGGTCACCCATCCAAGTGCGGACCACCCCCGGTGTCGCTTGCGAGTGCTAATTATCCGCATTCCCGCGGCCACTAAGCTTTTCAGAATTTAATTTCTGTATGCTAAGAAAATTTAATTTCAGTTAGCCGTGTGGTTTCCGGCAGAGTAGAATAGGGCCACTCCAAGTCTTCCCGTGTATGTCGTAGAAGGCGACTCAGGAAATACAAGCTAAACAAAGCTTATAAACATCAATGACACATCTCCAACCCGTCTGGCCAGCGAGGGGAGTGTAGGCCAAACTCCATTGGCTAATTTAGCTAAGTATTGCGCTGGTATTACAGAGAGAGTCGTGCTCCTGCAGTGGAGACAAGACCTGGTGATAATGCGAAGGTTAGGGATTATTTTTTTCTCGGCTCATGATTATGAACCCCGTTCACTGCCACGACCTGGTTCTCTACGGTGTAGACAGAGCTATGGCAGCCCTTAGAGTAATGAGTGGAACATCGCCACCGTTTCTTAAGGCTCCCTTTGTTCTTCACTACCGAGTACGTGTACTCTCTGTACTTCAACAGCTGTCTTCCTCGCTGTGATGACACCAATTCCACTGAAAGAAAAACATAAAAAATCGGAACTAAAACGTATTTAGAACTCTTTTGTAACAGCAAATAAAAAGAATTTATATAAAACAACAGAGGACAACATCGGATTTAAAAAATATATAATGTTGAGAAAGAGCCCAAGGAACAATAATTTTACAAAATACAACATTTTTATGGGACCACCTGACAAGTATACCCGTTATTAAAATGAAAATAATTTTGTCATTTTGAATTATTATTTTTACTGATTTTTACCGATTTCAATCGATTATTCTAAGACACCTAGAAAGTCGTCTTCCAGTAATCGGTAAACTTAAGAGTCTTCTTACCCTAGACCAAATTACACTTTTCCATTCCGTACCTAGTCTACGTTTCATTTCGAAACGACGACGCGACATGCCGGATTTTAGCAAAATCTTGTAATTTCAAAGGTATTATGCCTAGGAATATAACTGGTTTTCACTGTCAAAATATGAACTTGAAATAGAATATAGTGTTTTATCATTTTTGAACATCAGAATGAGAAACTTCTATATTCTTATATTTTCTTTCCAGTTCATAATTTTACCGTAACAAACCAATTATAACCTTAGATAATTGCAATTTCTTTAAAATAAATTACCGAAATCTATCATTATGTGGTTTCAAAATAAAACGTAGACTACGTTTATACGGAAAAGTCTAGGGTAAGGGTATTTTTAGCATAAAAAAAGATCGAGACGCATTGATACCCTTCTTTTTGAAAGTCGGTTAAAAAGAAATTCTTACAAAACAGATGTAACCATTAAACTATTACACAGGGAAATGATTATGGTGGCCTCTCGTAGCTATGATCTTGTCTCCAACAGTGCAACAAACAGCTTTGCAGCCTTTAGATTGATGTGTGGAACACCTCCACATTTTCTTCGAGCCAGAGAATGACTCCCGACTACAGTAGTAGGTATAGTGGTCGCGTTTGATCAAGCGTTTGCCTTTTTTCGAGACCACAAATTCCACTGAAACAACAATGTTTGTTCATCATCATCATTATCAGGTCTTTTTGTCTCCACTGCAGGAGCACAACCTTCCTGTACTTACAGAGCCATACTTGGCCAGAACAGTCAGAGGACTTGGCTTGGCCTACACTCTCCACGCTGTCCAGACGAGTTTGAGAGGTTTTATTGATGTTTATAAGCTTTGTTTAGCTTGTATTTCCTAAGTCGCCTTTACGACATCCACGGGAGGACTTGGAGTGGCCCTATTCTACTCTGCCGGAAACTACACGATGGAATATAAATGTTATTTAACCGGAAAGATGGGCATTTCCATTATATTTCCACTGTCTGGGCTCCTATAGACGTTAGCAGGTAAAAATACCAAGAAGTGTATCTCATCATTTTGATTAAGATTTTAATCATTTATCTGAATAACTTTGGGACAACACTACAAAAAGTAGGTTGTATTGGATTTTTGACCAGCAGTGGGACTTAGAGACCTATAAAAAATGTAGTTGGACAATTATATGTACATAGTCGCAACGGTACCTATAGAGCATACAAATAACAGAAAATACAAAACTATGTTTTTGAGCAAGTAAATAAGTAGGAACTTAGTAGGAAACCACCCTTTACCTGTCGATGAAAATAAAACAATAGTTAGGTACGTTTATTTAAAATTTATTATTATTTACCTAAATATTATTATTATAATCATATATTTAATATTATTAAATTTTCTTAATATTATTACTTAGTTTCTTCATCTTGCTTTATTTTCTTTTTTTGAAGTTGAATTTATTTAAGCATCATGTATATGTATGCACTTAAGTTTAATATAGTTAATTATTATTTATCAGTATGGTTATTATATTGACCACCCCGCACTACCTAATTTCCCATATTTTTTTCTGTAGATTAGGTAGGTTTGTGCAATAAACGCTATTGTATTGTAAATATTACATTTTCAATACAATTCTTAAAAACTAAAAACCGACTAAATAACACATTTGAAAAAAAAAACATAACATTTCAATGGGACAAGTACAAAAAATAATATTGCGAATTAGTCTACGCGTCGTCGTCGAGTAATCAGGGAAAAAACATTAAAAAAAATACACTGATAACCTTTTTTGAAGTGAAAGAAAAAGTTATTTACGTCTGTTGGCGCCAACGCCTAGTGGTTTCAAGAAGCAAGATTATATTTCGTCTTGTCGTCTCACCCGCAACTAAATGTCATTTTTATTATGCTTGACTTCAATTAAAAAACTCACTTGGTTCGATCGATACGCCCTGTATTGTACGTTTGCAAGTTATTAAATTCTTTTATTTCAAGATCCGAGTTTATTTCCAAAAAAATAAATTCCAAGTGTCCACTACGAGACATAATTTGGCGACCGTGACAGGACAGTGTACATTCTGTACTATACTGACCATTAAAGGTCTGCCTAACTTCGCGGTACAAAGTCCACGTACGGAAAGCAGCCAAGTATACCACCAAGGAGCCTGTGGAGACGTCTGCAGCGGAGCCTAACAACGTGTGGAAGCCTGCAAAGTACCAGTGGAGCGACGACAGGCCAGGAGTTTGAAGATTCGCCAAGTCATAGAACACCGCCGGGCAGTGACGCAGCAAAAGCATCACCTCGCAGCATAGTTCGCCAGATAAGTGCCTTGGTTTCCTTGTAAACTCCCTAGCTATCATCCTTCCCAATATTTCCTACCAAAATCCCATAAAACTGTGAAAAATAGCATCTACTTAGTGCAATACACGTGGCTACCTATTTCTATTGAAATAAGCAAAAATAAGCGAAATTTAAGCAAAATCCATTTAAAGGTTAATTAATCACGCAAGTGAAATGCTGTAAAAGGTGTAAAATATTGAATTTTTGTTGTATTTTGACCATATAAAGTGATCTCAAGTTCCATTTAGTTGTCATCAAAATTATTTATCTTTAAGCACCAAAATACCTTATTTAAGTCTAGTGGTAAGACCACAGATTAAATTCAGTTAAGTCTATTATATTCGCATCAGTTTTTACACGAAATTCAGTCGAATTTGCCGACTATTTCAGTGTCGCTGTCAACGACGTGGCAATACCGGCTTGCGGCCTACTAACTGCGGTTGGCCACCAGCTCTGCTCCCAGCTGTCGCCGAAGGAGGGACGTGAGCTAATATATTCATTTATTTAATAATAATATAGCCTTCTTGTTAAGTTGCCTTATAAATTATTGTCCTTTTTTGTTAGTTCTAACAATATTTTTGTTATTGAAAGTCTTCCATGCTGGTCTGGGAGCGACAAAAAAACATAGAGTGTACCAGCTGCTTCTCCTCCCGTGCAGGTTGTAAAAGCCAACCAAGGGATTTGGGCGTGATAAAAGAATTCATTCCATGTCAGATTTCCGTCTATAAGCCCACATACTAACCTAAGCAGGCCTTGTTTGCGGCCCTAGGATTCTTACCCCAAAAGGGACGAACATAAAAATACCTATTTTTTTTTCATAAAAAAAAACCAGTTGTTACTTTTATAATTAAATTTATTTAAATATGTCTGAGACTAAAGCCACGTTTAAGGATTTGACTACAAAACGTAGCTCAATAAAAGGTCAAATCACTAAATTTAAAAATTATCTTGATAAATTTATAAGGCAACCTATATTGACCACTATCGAAATTGCAGAATTGTCTTTGAAAATTAGCAAGTTCGAAAGTTTGTCAAACAAATTTGACGAGCTGCAGACCCAGATCGAGTTATTTAATTCGGATAATTTGGATTCAGAAATTGATGAAAGGGAATGCATTGAACAGGACTTTATTGTTTACTTGGCTAAGGCCAAGGTTATTATAGAAGAACAAAATCAATTAAAAACCATTGAACAAGAAAAACTGCGTCGTGAGTCCGTGTTCCAAGAAGCGCAATGCAGTCTCAATCACAATAATGAATTGCGAGTTCACTTGCCGAAAATCGAAATTTCCAAATTTTCCGGAAATTATTTCTACTGGCTGCAATTTTATGATAGTTTTTCCAGTTTAATTCACAATAATGAGCGACTATCTTCTATTCAAAAATATCACTACCTGCTTTCATACCTAGAAGGGGATGCGGCTCGTGTTATCTCAAACTTGGAGGTATCATCAGCTAACTATAACGCGGCTTGGCAATTACTTTGCGATCGTTTCAATAATAAGAGATTATTAACGAATCACCATTTAAAATCTTTATTCAATATTCAACAAGGTACTCGTGAAACCGATGCTTCTTTACGATTTTTGGTCGATCATGTCACTAAGAACCTACGCGCTTTGTCTAGCTTAGGTCAGCCTACTGACCACTGGGATACTTTAATTATATATTTGGTATCATCGAAACTCGACATACAGACAGTTACGAAGTGGGAAGAACATCGTAATAATTTAAGTGATACTCCTACCTTGGAGGAGTTTAAGAAGTTTTTAATTGATCGGGCGTATGTCCTTGAATCTACACGTCGTAATAAGTCTGACTTAATCCCTGCGAGTAGGTTTCCACAAAATACGAATTCGATGAATAACAATAAACAATCATTTGTAAAATCCTTTGCTGCGACTTCCTCGACCAATAATTCAAACATGAATGGTACATATAGATGCATTATTTGTAACCAAAACCATCGCATTTACGATTGCCCGACTTTTAAGTCAAAATCTATAAAAGATAGGTTCTGTGATGTGTCAAAATACAAATTATGTGCTAATTGCTTACGTCAAGGTCATCCAGTTAATGAATGCCGGATGGGTCCGTGCAAAATGTGCAAAAAAAGACATAATACACTTTTGCATTCAGTTGATGTCACTAAAGTCAACAATGCACAAAATAACGAACAACAAGAAACCTTAGTGAATTTTTCCAATGAAAGTTCACGCCATGTACTTTTGTCAACTGCCCTAATTAATGTTTCGAATCCAGTGACTAAAGAGGGAGCCACGGTGCGCGCCTTATTGGATTCAGGCAGTCAATCATCTTTTATAACTAAATCCTTGCAATCAAAATTGGCGCTAAATTCAAATTCTATTTCTTTTAATGTTATTGGCATTGGAGATAACTCTTCACTCAAGGTTAGTGAAAGTTGTACTTTACAATTACATTCTTTAAATAGCGATTTTAATACAAAATTAAACGTTTTTGTTTTAGAAAAACTTACTGGGCACATTCCAAGGGTACCCATCGACATACATAATTTAAATATACCTACTCACATTAAGTTGGCCGATCCCAATTTCGCTATGCCCGCTCCCATAGACGTCCTGATAGGAGCTGACCTCTTTTGGGACATTTTATTATTCGAACAATTTTCCTTAGGTTTACAAAATACTAAATTACAAAATTCTGTCTTGGGCTGGCTGATCGGTGGACCTGTGTGTGGCAAAATAAATCAAATACATTGTAACAAATTAAGCATTCAAGAAGATGCTACACAGGAAATTCAAGTAGATAAATTACTTGCCAAATTCTGGGAACTTGAGGAGCTCCCACCACACAGATTAACGAACGATTCTGAGAGAGCTTGCGAAGAACATTTTAAAGCTAATACTATCAGATTAGGAAGTGGTAGGTTTTGTGTAAGGCTTCCACTTTTGGATTCACCCGATTGTTTGGGTGATTCATTTACACTTGCAAAAAAACGACTTTTAAATTTAGAGAAGCGATTTAGAAAAAATCGGTCTTTAAAGTTACAATACGTTGAATTTATTAAGGAATATGAAGAATTGGGGCATCTTTCAGAATCACCCATTCTAATACCAAATCCCTCTTATTTTTTGTGTCATCATCCAGTTTTTAAAATGAATAGTGAGTCAACGAAGATCAGAGTCGTTTTTGATGGCTCAGCGCCCTCTACTTCCGGTTTTTCGATAAATGACCTTCAGATGGTAGGTCAGCATATACAGGATTCTCTTTTCTCTATTTTAATTCGCGCTCGTCAATACAAATACCTACTAAGCGGTGACGTAGCCAAAATGTACAGGCAAGTTGAAGTCCACCCTGATGACAGAAACCTGCAACTGATCCTGTGGAGAGAGGACGAGTCCCTGCCTATCAAATCGATGCAGCTAAATACTGTTACTTACGGTACTGCAACTGGAAGCTATTTAAGCACGCGTTGTCTTTGGCAACTAGGAGAAGAATGTGAGGACAATTTCATCAAAACAATAATACAACGCGATTTCTACGTTGATGATTTGATCACTGGATCTAATGACAAGAACGAATTACATTATATTCAAAATTCAGTATCTAATGAATTGGATAAAGGTTGTTTTAAACTACGTAAATACAAAGGTAACTTACCTAGTGTTTTGGAACAAGCTTCAACTGATTCCTCACAGGATAGCTTAAGAATTAGTGAATCAGCAAGCACTCTAGGTTTGGGTTGGAACCCGAACAATGATACGTTACATTTTCCTATTAATAATCCTTCTCATACCAATGAAATTACAAAACGAGTTATCATGTCTGAGGCATTTAAAATATTTGACCCTCTTGGTCTTATAAGTCCATTTATTATGAACCCAAAATTACTTTTGCAAAGGCTTTGGCAGCTCAAAATTAATTGGGATCAACCAGTACCAGAGGACATCAAAGTTTCATGGAATGAATTCCTAAAGGATCTATCCTTCCTCTGTAATCTTAATATTCCTAGATTTGTACTCAGTGACTCACCTGAAACTATAGAAATTCATTGCTTCAGTGACGCATCTCAAGTTGGTTATGGAGCATGTGTCTATACTAGATCTATATCATTAAACGGAGATGTTAAAGTCAATCTCTTGTGTTCGAAATCGAAAGTGGCTCCATTAAAGCCAACTTCTATTCCTCGTTTGGAGTTATGCGCTTCATTGCTTTCGAGTCGTTTGTGCAAGGCAATATTGGAATCCATTCGATACACACCAGAACGTACATTTTACTGGACCGATTCCAGTACTGTACTGAGTTGGATAAATTCAGATACATCTAAATTAAAAACATTTGTAGCTAATAGAGTTGGTGAAATTAAAGAAACTACTCAACCGTGTTTTTGGCGTTATGTTCCTACGTCTGATAATCCAGCTGACCTGATTTCTCGTAGTTGCCCTTTGCATAAGTTGCAAATATCATGTCTTTGGTGGCATGGACCATCTTTTTTACTAAAACCAGAGAATGAGTGGCCAATTCTAAAACGAAATGAGATTTTTGAACTACCTGAGATGAAGAGTGTAACAGTTTCTATTATTCCAGAATGTTTGATTGATTTTAATAGATTTTCTAAATTTTGTAGATTACAAAGAACTATAGCATTTGTCAAAAGATTTATATACAATACGAGAAATCCTAGCAATAAACGATTAAGTAGTTTTAGTGTAGATGAATTAAACGATTCTCTTAAAATTCTATATGTCATTTCACAACAAAAGTCTTTTCCTACTGAGTATAAATTATTATCTGATAAGAAACCTCTAAGTTCAAAGTCCAAATTGTTATCATTATCCCCATTCATAGATCAAGACAAATTAATTCGAGTAGGCGGACGCATAGACGCTTCTGATTGCTCATACGATCATAAGCACCCAGTTCTTTTAAGTTCGTCTCATCATTTATGCAAATTAATATTTAAACATGAACACGAACGAAATATGCATGCTGGCCCTCAATTGCTTTTAGCAACAGTTAGGCAATCTATTCCGGCTATCAATGGTAGACGATTAGCAAGAAATGTTGCGCGCACCTGTGTGCGCTGTCGACGCGTACAGGGTAGAACTTTAGAACCCATCATGGGTAACCTACCCCCACAACGTATTACTACTAATTTTCCATTTAATTCCGTAGGAATTGACATGGCTGGACCATTTTATACCATAAATCGTAAAGGGCGTGGTGCTAAAATAACAAAAACATATTTATGTCTATTTATTTGTCTTAGATATAAATGCGTACATTTGGAAGCAGTTAGTGATTTAACCAAAGATGCGTTCATTATGTCGTTGCGAAGATTCATTTCGCGACGTGGTAGGCCAGCGGAAATATTTTCCGATAATGGTCGCAATTTTGTAGGGGCTGCCAGAGACATAAAAATCTTTTTTGAAGTAAACAATAATACTATAACTGAGTCTGCAGCTCAAGAAGGCTGTAAATTCATATTTACTCCTGCGCTCAGTCCTCACTTCGGCGGGATATGGGAGAGCAACATAAAATCGGCTAAATTTCACATAAAACGCGTTATGGGAAACTCCCACTTAACTTTCGAAGAGATCACCACATTATTTGCGCAGGTAGAGGCTATATTGAACAGTCGTCCTTTATGCCCTTTGTCCTCATCTCCTGATGACTTCCTTTACCTATCGCCAGGGCACTTTTTGATTGGTAGACCACTGAATGCGCTGCCGTCAAGAAATCTTGAAGATTTCCCAGAAAACCAACTGAAACGATATGCCCGTCTCGAGCAGATTTATCAACATTTTTGGAAAAGATGGCAACAAGAATACATTAGTGAACTCCAGATGCGCACAAAATGGAAACTAGACAAAGGCAAACTAAAAATTGGAGACCTGGTCCTTTTGTGGGAAGATTCTCTTCCACCATTATGTTGGCGAACTGGACGAGTAGCCAAGTTGTACCCTGGACCGGACGGAATTGCACGAGAATCGCAGATGTCAAAACAACCACTGGATGCTATCGACGCTCCTTAGTCCGTCTGTGTCCCTTGTTCGCCGATCAAGATTGATGGTTGAAGAACGGTCTTCAACGGGGGGGAGTATGTTGGCGCCAACGCCTAGTGGTTTCAAGAAGCAAGATTATATTTCGTCTTGTCGTCTCACCCGCAACTAAATGTCATTTTTATTATGCTTGACTTCAATTAAAAAACTCACTTGGTTCGATCGATACGCCCTGTATTGTACGTTTGCAAGTTATTAAATTCTTTTATTTCAAGATCCGAGTTTATTTCCAAAAAAATAAATTCCAAGTGTCCACTACGAGACAACGTCTATTTTATGACTGGGATAATGAAACGGTCGTGTGGCGGATGATTATGAGTTCCTTTTATAGCCACGATGCTGTTGTCTATGGTATAGAGGATGGCCCGGCATCGCTTGGTGTAGTGCGTAGAGCACCTCCACCTCTTCCTCCTGCCGTTCCCGTAAATGGTATCCACACACGCGTACGTGTATTCTTGGTATTTCACAAGCATTTTCCCTCGTCGACCCTTTACGAATTCAGCTAAAACAATAATAAAACTGTAGTTAATTACAAATTCATTAAGAAATCATTTAATGGAGTATTTACAAAACAATATCTAACTATCATTTGACAAATGAACACAAGTCACGTTTGAAATCAATCAATAATTATGAAACTAAGTATTTTACTGTTTTACGGTTTGTAGTGTAGTCAGAAAAGCGGATCATTCTCACTAGTTCCATCGGCAAATAGTTCTATGGAACTAGTGAGTATATTTATTCTCAGTAGTTCTATTGAATCAGTAGTTCAATCGAACTATTGAGAAAAAGAGTAAGAATGATCCATTCATTACAAATATTCTATACATGTTTACTCACGTATTTGACATTATACGACTTCAATACGTTATTAAACCGAATATACATATTCGTATTTTAATTATGTTACGCAGAGGAATGAATATGATTATTGGCTTGCTTAGTGTCGTCGACACCACTAAAAATAAGATACACAAAAAATATATAGGTACAGGTATTTAATACTCGTCACAACACAATACACAAACTCAACTTTAAACGTAAGATGTCATTACTTTATATTTCAACTTCTGTTTTAAAATGACGATTGTTCAACACCTTTATATTAAAAAGCATTTTTTTAATAATATTAATGAGAAACATTTTTGGAGATCATATTTATTGCACTTACAATCTATAAGATTTATGATCTTGTGTTTGGGGTTGCAATTGATACGAACTATTTTGTCAACATACGAACAATAATCAAGGTGGTAAAAAATATTCGGTCTTCAAACGTTTCAAATAATATATATTTTTATATAAGTAGGTATGACAAATAAATTGAATATTTTATTTAAAACGCATCTTCAGTATTTGTATCTGGAATTTTCAAAGCATATTGCTTTTAAATAAATGAATGTGTAGCTTTTCAAAGCAACTGCGCAAGGATGTTATGTTTTCCTAGTGTATTTATAAATAAAATAATACATTTTTTAATAAATAATTAATTCAATAAATAGATATATAAAAAATGTAAATAGATAGACAAACAGATAAATAGATAGATAAGAACAATGTCGAGGAGCTGGAGCGCCCTCTAGTAATGAACTAAACACTATAATAAATCGAATCAAGTATGCACGTAATAGAAAAGGATGCGCTTCTATATATGACATCATATTTCGATATGAATAATAAAAAAATTGACAAATACCTAATTATGAATGGTGTTTTATAAAACATGGATCTAAACAAAGCGCGATATTGCAGCCGGGGCATCGTGTTTGCATGCGCATGCGGCAGACTGCGCAGGGCCCGCGTTTGCGCTGCCTACACTTTACATTATAAGGAAATTGTCTTGGGAAATTATTTATCATTTCCGACGAGAATTTCACATTGAATTCAGAAGGATTTAACACCACAATTTGCTTTTGGTAAAACGACGACTGATTAGTGTAATTATTTATTTTTATTAATTTTTCGTCTCTTTGTTTCCTTATTTTTGGTAATATCAGCCGTGCTAGGACATGACGGTTTAGGAATGAAGGCATTTGTTGTTTGCTTGTCTATGTCTAAAGTTTTGGAACTAAGTTCACAGACATTTGATTCTGAATCTGATGAGGCGAAAGTAAATTTAAAGTTTGGAAATATTTTCGCTGATCCATCTGTTTCGGCCCAATCCAGTCGCATTTCTGCGGAATAAATTAGTAACATTTACTACCTATATAATATAAAAGACTATAGTACCTTTGATTCGCGTAAACACTTATTTTGTTTGGTAAAAACCTGTTTTGTTAAGGATTACCAAACAAACTTCTATTTCGTTCGGAAAATCGAATCTGGCGAGTGTGTGGAACACTGTCACATGATCTTGGATTTTACGCGACTACAGCATCAAGATGCGAAGTAAGTAACGAATAGGGATGTGGAACAGGTTAAAAAGGTATTATTCTAATTATCAAAAAATAGTGCCAGCATTTTTGTCGAAGGTCAGACGGCGCTCTGTATAAAAACCAGTAACCTCGTCAATTATCTAGATTAGGTAGCGTACCCCGGGCTCTGAAGCGTGACCGCTGAGGAAGCAACCTGGAATACGTGAGGATGATGATGAGAGACCCCATAGTTGTAACTCTATTACCTTTTATTAATTAGTAAATTTTTACAGAGGTAAAGAGAATCGAAGTTTGAGAGAATAAAAAACTTAAACTTGACGTAAGGTCTCATAGCTTTAACTATTGATCTTGTGTTTGAGGTTACAATGCAAGCAATTTCTTAACATGATTTCAACAATAATTAAGCTGGTATAAATATACTATTTGAAACGCATCTTCAGTATTTGCATCTAATATTTTTAAAGCTTATGCTTTTAAATATGCATAAATATATATAACATACGAGTAGATAGACAAACATGTATATTACTTGAACGGATAGTTGATTACGTTACATTACAGAAGCATATTGCCAAGTTACTTATTATTCCAAATCCGCAAATGATATTTTTAAATCATTTTTCACAACTCTGCGATAAACTTCCATTGAGCACCGAGTGCCTGGATGGGTTTCCGAGAATTGTTTGAACATGCTCGTGATAGTCAGGTCTCTGGGTAGACACAACTTGGTTACTCCGCGTTCCTTCACGGACACTGGTTTGAAACTCAGTATGTGGTTTTTTATGAGTTTGCGGTCTATGCAGCTCGGTCGTTTGTAATGACCTCTACGGTCTATGATAACTTTATTCTTTATCACCTTTGTAAGTTTTGATTCATTTCTTGGATGGTAACCTAAAGTTGCCAAAAATAAAGTTTTGCACACTTCGATCTTAACATTATCTTGGTTTTTGAGAAAATATTTGTAATTAGCACTTCTTATCTTTGTTTGTGGTATTTTCTTTCTTTTTATTTCAGTACCTGGTTCCACCGATTGTAATAAAAACGAGGACTGACTAGTGTAGTTCAGTTGAGAATAATATTTATTAATTTTTATTCTCTGTTCTTCTGTGAACTTAGTGGAACATTTTCTTCGGCATGTTTCAGTACAAGGTGGTTTCAATGCCATCTTCTCAATTTTTTCTTTTAGCTTTTGTTCTTTTCTTACCTTTAGTGATATTTCATAATATCTTCTTTTACGCAGCGACCCTGATTTGGTGAATCCCTTCGATACTTCTTTTAATGTTTCTTTATTTTTGGAAATATCAGCCGTGCTAGAACATGACGGTTTAGGAGTGAAGTCTTTTGTTGAACATTGCTTGTCTAAAGTTTCAGAATTGAGGTCACAGTCGCTAGATTCTGAACTTGATGAGTTGGACGTAAAGTCTGGAAATATTTTCGCTAAACCATCCGTTTCGGCCCAGTCCAATATCATATCTGCGGAAATAAATATTAACACTTAGTATAAAATAAAAGAGATTCTATACAAGAAGTACCATTCATTTGTGAGTGTACTTATTTTATTTGGTTTACTAAATTTAACTCTATTTCGACCTGGCGTGTGCGTGGAACACCGGGTCATGGATTTTACCCGAGTTTAGCATTAAAATGCGAAGTATGTATAGCCGTTCACTGTTAGAAGTCAAACCGACTTCTAATAGTGAGCAGCCTTTGATGCTGATGTAAGGAATAAGGATGTGATGTAAAAAAAAACGATTTCACCCCGGTTTTGATAAAATTTCAATAGGACTACCTGACGTGATAAGTATACTCTTTCAAATAAAAAAGAATTCTGCAAATAGTTCAATTCATTTTCGAATAATCGGTAAACATAGGTATATAAAAAAAAAGATTATATAAAATAATTACATTTCGCCGCTACTCCAAATTGTACGAAGCCGTGACGTAATGCGAAGTTTTAATACACTGTATCTTCGTTAATATTTGGTAGTCGGCCTAAAGAAATAATACGTGTACTTGTAATATTTTTTCAACAATCTAACTAATAACCAAAATAATTTTTTTCGGTCTATATTGGACTGGAATTATCGCAATTATATTTAATTTCTTGATTAGGTCATTTGTTCAAAAGTAGATAAGAAGATAATCTGAAAGCGTTTGGGTATTTTTTAAAATAATTTTGACTATACAATTTTTAAGAAATATAAAGCTCCTGTGTGGCTCTTTATTTAGAACAATAACATAATATTATACAGACAAACAAAGAAAATAAAATTAAACATTATTTAAATTCATATGAAAGTTCTTTACATTGAGGAGTTATGTTGCCCCTTGAAATAAACTCAGTCATACATTTATACATCAAAAAGTACCTACTAGGCATAGGTAGTCATCATTTCAACAAAAAAAGAAACAAATAAAACTATTTACTCTGTCACAAGGGCCTGACACGCTTTGATAGAGCAAGATAGGTAGTCTTATTGCTACTCCTAAAAGTGCCGTGTTTTGTCCATTGATCACCAACCGAACATTTGTTCATGGACGGGTTATATGCACACTTCAAATTGCATATACTAGCTCGAGCATATGTCTTTTCCGTGACCCCCGGTCGCTCGGTGGCAAATCTACACTACTTGTATATTCTAAATCTTTGCTCTGTCATTATTTCTTGCTCATTATAATGTTTTTCGTTAAAACAGTCCAAACAAAAAGCTTTTCGACAGCCAGAGCAACCGCTCAGGATCTTCTTAGTTTTGTTGCAAGCGTCCCTGCTGTCCAGAGTGAGTCGCCATTTAGCGTAGCATCCCACACAGCGCTTCTTTGTCACACCTTTCACGAAAAAGTGTCGCTCTTGTGATTTAGTCTGTGTCTGGACGGATGAAGGATCGTGAACAGGAATCCAGAGCTCTGATTCTAAAATTAAAGCCAATATTACAGGTAAGTATGGCACTTCATAGAAGCGGAGTATCATCAGACTATACATCTGTGCATACATCATGTATGTGTGGTCGCCTTCAACACACGCGCCAAGGCGAGAACGGGGGAGAGGTGCGGGGACGGGGAACGGGGACGCATATTGCGCGGCACCATAGCAGATTCGATTTGGTGTGTAATACTTACATTCATTATATGCCAGTATGTAAAGTCCTCATGAACTTTAATTTTCAAGTAGTAAAGTCCTCATGAACAGATACGTTGATGAGGTCTTTACTACTCTTAAAAATTAAAGGAAGCCTGCATCTACACCGTAGGTGTATTTCGACATGCATTTACCAGTTAGTATCTGTGGGTACGGCACTGCCCTCGCCAAGACGAAACAACGGAAGCGCAGGACACCTTACCTTTTCTCGAAGCGTTTCTTCGTATGTTTGTACCTTTATTTTACAGTTATGCACTTCTTTATAGATAAAAAAACAAGAAATAAATTAAAAAAAAAACAAAAAAAAAAATTCTTCATATTACAATGATTTGTCATTAAACCAGTATAAACACAAAGCTTTCTGACATCTGGAGCATCCGCTGAGTTAAGTTGGTTCTCTTGCAAGCCTGACTTTTTGGGACTAATGAATCCAATGTTCTGTTTCTGAAATACTTAAACCACTATGAAAGACAACGCCGTTTAAGATAATAAAAATATTATGTTGTTATGTCTGACGTAAAATCAAATATTTTTTTAAAGAAGTGTAGCTATTTTCATGTGTATTTGTGTATTTATTAATAAATAAATTGAATTGAATTAATCAACTCTGAAATATATTAAATTAATAAAATCAAACTTCTTGACAATGAAGTTGTCCACCGTGTAGATGGCAGCCTTGCAGGCTGCCCCGTGCTGCTTGCAGCGCCATCTTGTTCTGGTCTCCCCGGTCATGGAGACCCTGCTGTAGTGTCTCGTGAACACGTAGCCGTTTATGCTGAAGAGATGAGTCCCGTAGTAGTTGCTACCGTACTCGGTGATATCTACAAACCATAAGAAATCACTATAATATTTTTCTACGTCGATATTTTTTTAGGAAGCAATAACTTTAGCGATAATTTTTAAAGCTTTCATATAAACATGCGTTACTAGCTATTACTTAGCTTAAGCTATAAGAAACCACAACAAGCAAAGAAAGTGAGGACCGGTACAAAGAAAAGTAACAGTAAAACCAAATCGGTCCGACGTAGGCAATTTGTTTTCAATCTTCATTATAAATGGATGGAGGATGTAACACATATCTATTAACAGGTAGATAATATAATTAGAAATCAAAGAAATCTCAGTGTCAAAGTACCGTTACTAAACGCGAGGCAACTGAAAACCTTTAATCAGCTTGCCGTTGCTTGTGATGATACACCTCTCCTTGGGATGGTTATGGTAGCTGACGATGTTCTCCACAAACTGCTGGTCCGCCGAAAGCCGCACGCCAGCCTTGCAGCGTCCCGCCACCCGCCGCGAGCAGTACCAGTTCCTCTTCTTAGACCTGCTGTATGTGTAGCCCATTAAGTACAGCAGGACACCATTCCGGTAGTGCACGAACCTGGGAATATCTGTAGAGAGTATGTTGTTAGTTGTTTTGGATATATTAATTAAAGTAATTGCTTCAATCCTGACATGTTGAGAGTAGAGAACTGAACTTATGAGGTGTGCAATATCATCATCGTATTTAAAATCACCTGCCATTTATACTTAGTAATGGTATCTTTCACCTAAATTTTGAAATGTAATTTGGAATCAAAATCATAGTAGATCCTAAAAATCATTCTTATCATAACATTACTGTAATCAAATTATCAACACTCTATGAATAAAGCATTTATTTAAAAATACCAAAATTTTGAATAACGTTAGAACCTAACTTATTATTTTTAACACAAAACAATGTAAAAACTACTACCTGGTACTTAACTTTATCAAATTCTCTAAGAATAAAGATATTCCAACGTATATCCTACGTATCCTAATTATGTAGTCACATCATTAAAATATTGTTAGTAACGTAATGGTTTTTTGCAAAACTAAATTAAATAGGCAAGACGAATGGAAAAATATTTTTGGTCCATCGGTTAGATTTAAAAAAATATTGTACATGTATTTTTTCTTTTCTATGAGAAACCAAAAATGACAAAGATACAGCGCATTGAAATTTTGCGTGACGTCACACTTAAGCACGATTTTTAATTAAGTGTGACGTCGGAAGCCGCCACTCCGGAACTTTGACGCTCCGTATCTTTGTGAATTTTTACTTTTTGGTAAACTGAAAAATACAACTCCATTAATTTTGGATAATCTAAAAGACGGACTAATTACAATCATTCTTTTCGGACCCTGTCGTCACCCCTATTATAAAAATACAAAACTACGGGCTGTGAGGGTGTTGGTCACTATATCGGACGATGTCGTTAGTATCAGCGTCAGTGAACACTGCAGCCCGGCACTTCTTGGAGATGCCTTTACGACAAGTCCATTTGATTTCATTGTTGCTGTTGACTCTGCCATGGCCCTCTTGGTAGAACTTGTAGCCGTCCATCGTGAGAATAGGAGTTCCTTTCCGGGAGGAGGAGCTTACTGCTGCAGGTATCAGTAGGGGCATTTCATCTATATGCTCCTCTGTTGCTTCAAAAATTTCAATTTTAACTGAAATACAATACTTAGTTGAAAGATTGTTTTTGTAGCGTTCTTGAGTTCGGTAGACGGTACAAATAAGTCAATTATATAGATTTTGTATTTTTAGTTCCACATCTCTGATCAACGTAGACTTAGTAATTTCCTGGGTCCAAAATTAATTATTTCTTGTCATTGATAGTATCTATTTTCAACGTAATTTTAGATTTATTTTTGCGGAAAACTGATATTAAGAGCACTATTTCACTACAAGAAACTTATGATCATTAGTCTTTATTCCATACAAATACCAAAAAAAAGATTGTTTTGACGTTTTAAAAAGTATCTGATTTTAGTAGCTGGAAACTGTCCTATTATTTTTATTGTGTAACCATTAAATGACACATAGAGCATATCTATAAAAAGTTTATTTTCAAAGAAATTATTGCAAAAATTCAGTATGTTTTTTATATATACGTAAGTACATACATAAATAAAATAAAGCAACACATGGTTTGAATTATCACAGTCATCAAGATGGGAAACGTTAACGCACAGATAACTAAAATATCCATATACCTGAAGTAGGTAAGAAACAGTACAATTTCGAAGGGTAAGAACTAATAACTTTCACATTGCGTAGAATAACTTCTAAACATTTCACTACAAACCTCAGTGGTTTATGTAACTGTCTTATAATGTTCTGTTGTATCTATTTTTGTATATGTTAGTATAAATAAATAAATAAAATAAATAACCTAGAATAGGTTTTGATCAAAAAGGTGAATTTTAACGAAATAAATTATATCTAGATATGCCTGATAATATTTGTTGATTGTTGTACAGCACATAAATTTGGCAATCAAAAATACGTACAAAAAAAGAAAAAGATTTTGAATTAAGGGCTTCTCCTTATTTCCTTTTCAAATTTCATCCAATGGATTCTTATGCTAGTTTATCTAAGGGTCATGATTATGTTCTTCTAAATACGAAACTATATTGTTACCAATTGTCACAATTTTGGATCTGCATTTGCAACCAAGCTGTAGCCCTTTTGAACAAGCCCACCTTACTCTGTCACTGTCCTTGCATCTCCTATCAATCTTTTTGTAGAATGTGTAACCATTAAATATTAAGTGTTGATTCCCTTTCCTTGAATATGAAAACTTAGCCACCATTTCTGAAAATTAGTCTTTGAATTTTTTTACGAGTAGATTTTAAAAGTAGCAACGTACAGATATAAAGTACAGTTTAATATATCCATTGGAAATGAAATAAAGATAGCGTGTTCCCAGGACATACAAACATCTATGAAATTTCTTAAATCAGATCTCCAGTAAAGGTAATTTTTTACTTCGTAGCCGTCTGAGCAAATTATTCAAAGATGTTTAGATCGCATCGCTATCAAAGTAAAATAAACATATTAAAAAACAAGACGAAGTTCTTACAATACATTTACAGCTATATGTAGATTAAATTTAGAAAACTAGTGAAAATGATTATTGTTTATCTTGATGATTTCATTATCATAAGTAAAGATGACCGCCCGGCATTGCTTGTAGTTGTGTGTGGAGCAGATCCACCTGGTTTTAAGCCCTTTCTTTCTGTGCACACAGAAGGTGTAGCCTCCGATACTGAGGAGAGTTTTCCCGCGCTGTGATTTTACAAATCGCACTGTTAAAATAAGAATAAAAGTTATGTATATAAGAACTTGTAAAAATGGTTTTGTGAGCATCACACACATGCCGCGATGTCCTAAGGAATACAAAATATAATATTATATTACTATAAGAAAAAGATTACCTGAATTGAATAGTGCATATATTCAATAATAGATTACTTATGTCAAAAATTGCCCGATAAACTGAAACTTTATGTCAATGCAAAAAAGTTGAGGTTCGTCTGCTTCGACTGAACCCATTTGGCCGGTTCAAGAATGAGAGGTAGATTGCTTATGTCATTTCAATCAGACCTCTCGTCGCTGAGCACGGTGACCGGCACCAACTCCTCGTTCTGGCTCCTTAGCATCGCCATATCGCACTCGTACAGCACCTGCGCGATCTTCATCTCCGCCTGCGCTCGCGTGTAGCCATCATACCTGCTCAATTTGTACGCAATGTGCTCACCAAAAGGCGAGTACTCATTCTTGAAGACAGTATCGCTCGCTTCGCTTTGAGCTCTCGTTCGGCTAAAATCCGAGGTTTTGTTATTCTTACAAATTCGTGGTTTTTTAGTGACAATCGACGAGAAGGAAGACCCTGTAGCTTCTGATTCGTTATTTTCTTCTTGATCAAGGTTTGTTTTTATGTCTGTGATATGGATTTCCTTTTCCTGAAAGATGATGAGTTTGAAGCTTTCTTTTACTGAGGTACAGTAGGCTAACGAGATACTTGGGCCGGCCCTCTACCTCTACCTATATCTTAAATTTTTCTTAAACTAAAAATAATATTATCATGATAATGTACATTTACTAGATTAAAATCTTTTTGAAGGTAGCTAGGTCTGTGATATAGGTACATTTTGATGTTGACATTATTTCGAGTTTAAGAGAAAATTCAAGATATGATTAACCGTTCCTTTACCGCCAATACCAGACACAATAGTAACACAATGAACGTGGACATTTATTAATGTCGTGCGGGTCTTTACCGGGTAATAGAGGTAGGCATAGGTAAAAGTATGTTCATCAAAGCAAAGCAGCATAAAAGCTTGAGTAGTTGAGGAGGACTGTGTCATCAGATCTGAGTGTGCGACCACAGACTACAATTAAGTAGGTAGATAACACACGACGCCAAGTGATTCAGTGTATAAATTATGTCAACGGCCTTGAAATGTCTCGCGTTCGCGTCATCTTACTACAATCTTGTTGTTACTTTACACGGTATGCTCGTTTAGGAATTAGTTGTCTTTTTTCCCTAATGTTTCTTTATCGAAGGTACACCCGAATATTAATTATTATTATGTTTTACAGTGAACAAATTTATTTTATTATGCGTAAAAAAGAACACATATTCAATCTATGCATAGAGTTTAATAAAAATTTTAATATTTTAAAACAGAAAAGAACGCTTCATCTCACATATACCGACCGGGTTACTTTTTAAAATCCAGCAACATTTTTGGAGCAAGTTCAGGGCATGATACTGAACTACTTTCCAAATAAAAAAAAAGAAAGAAAAACGAGAAAAATATTCTGCTTCCGTCCATACAAATCAGCGTTCAGCTAAATGGATTTGTATGGGAGGAAGAAATTTTTTAAATCTATTTTCGTTCGAAAATAATTTAGACCCAAGGGCTGGCGTGCATTTTAAGCGCAAGGGTTTGGCTGTTCATCGGGCAAATGCCGCCAGCCTTTTGGACACCCTATCCTGCGAGCGCAGCGGTTTGGGGTCCATTTTTTATATTTTATTTTTAATGTAGAACTTATTCATAGTTTAGTTACTAGTTTGAGTTTAATAATTACCTATAGTTTTAACGTTTTTTTTAATATTCGTTTGTTTTTTTTATTGCATTTCATAATTACCTAGAAAATATTTCTATTCTATCAAATCGTAAATAAACCAAATAATAAACCATAGCTTCTGTACGTATAATGGTTTAAATAATGTTTAGTATCGTAGACTGAACTTGCTCCAAAAATGTTGCGTAACCATGTATACACCACGGGCTATACTAGATCACTATAGATATAATTATAATAAAATAATAGTAAAAAAAAAACAGAAAAAAATCGACAATCCCATACAAATTGCCCGGGCGGCTGCAAATTTTTGTATGAAAATGCCGATTTAAAAAAAATATTTTACTGTTATTTTAATATCATTATTATACTATACCCATTACCCAGTGATAAGTGGTTCGATTTATTACGCGTATGTCCCTTCGCCGCTGTATATAAAAGGTAACGCGGGTAGTTTATGCTGTAAAACTATACTTAACTAACATTACGGTACCTATTTAGGCAAGTACTATAATTAATTAGAATTAAAATATATATAATTTCTCGTTGTATTACTTACATCAAATGAAACGTTAACATGTTCTATATCAGGTCCTGTATCTTCATTGAGAAGAAACGATATCGCGTCGTAAGCAAACCATTTCACCTCCTTATTTCCCCTTTTCTTCTTTTTCTCTTCATTCTTAGCATACGTTCTCAAACTCTTGAATTTTTTGTACGCCTCATCACTAGATATTCCAAATTTTTCACCTACGTGATCCCATCCATCTCTTTTCGCGCCCCTGTCTTTGTATGTTTCATTTTTCACATTCCACAACTCAGGATGTAAGCGAACTTCATTGAGAAATTCAATAATCGTTGTATTTGACCAAGCAGAACTCATGGCAATCTTAAAATCACGGTACGAACACTTTTATTGGTATCCGTAATAAAGTAAATATTGAGCGCGTGTCGCAGCAACTGGCTGGCAAGCAATGGCGGCCCCCACGGCAGATCGTCTGCGTCCGGCGAAAGAGACGCACTTATGACGCAGAGCGAGACAGCCATACAGCCGAGCTGGCCCGGCAACACGAGCGCGGTAGCGGGGACTGGTTCGACAACCTCGACACTATTTAATAATAAAACGCAATTGTGACGTACGATGAGCGACAAATTTTTGAATAACTTGCTCACTACTACACACTTTCACTGCTGAAAATCACACCGTGTGTATTTTCCCTTTTGCAAAACATACAAGTCAGCTGTGAATTACATAGGTACCTACCTATTGTACCAACTTTGTATATCTTCCTACCTATGCACTTTCGTGTTTTTTTAATAAGTATCTAGGTATAATGAAAAGATTTACCTAGTACCTACCTACTTAAGATAACAAAATTTAAACATTCGGTAAAATTCTTCGTAAAATTAATTTGTGTAAAAACTGTTTTCGAGCAATCGTTAAATTATTTTTTTCAAATAGTGCTGAAAACTATAAAATAAAAATTATTTTTTGCTCTTTGGCTGAAATAAACACAAATAAGCTGCCAAGGGCGAGTCGGACTCGCGCACCAAGGATTCCGAACCATTCATTAAGAGTCCGGCGACCCTAGACTTCTCCATACAAACGTAGTACACGTTTAATTTTGAAACCACATGTCAGATTCCGGTAAAAATTGGTAATTGTAAAGAAATTGCAATTATCTAGGGTTATATTGGGTTTCCTATAGTAGAACTGGAAAGAAAATATAACGATTTAGAAGTTTCCCATACTAATGGTCAAAAATGATATAAACACTATATTCTATTTCAAGTTCATATTTTTAACGTCGGAAACTAAATATAAACCTAGATAATTGCAATATCTTTGAAATTACAAAATTTTGCCCAAATCGGACATGTCGTTTTGAAATAAAACGTAGACTACGTTTGTATGGAAAGTTGTATTTTGGTCTAGGGTCGGAGGACCCTTAACTATAAAAGATCAGGTTTGTTCTATGGGAGCCTCACTTAAATATTAATTTTCTTATTTTTTCCGTTTTTCGTATTTGTTGTTAAAGCGGCAACGGAAATACCTACATCATCTCTGATTATTCAACTTTTTTTTTTAAACAAATGTCAGCCAATTACGAGCAAGTATTTAACACTAAGGCATAAATTGATTGATAGAGCATTGACATAAACTAAATAATATGTAAGACATACTTTTCATAAATTACAAATTACTTATATGTAATTTATTTGTTGTATATTATTTCCGTACATAAAACATAAACCATTCTCAGTGATTATGCACATATCTGACAGACACCACTTCATCCTCACAAGTGTACGCTGTCGCGCGGCACTGCTTGTTGTTGTGTGTGGAACACACCCATCTGCTTCTCCCGCCAGAAACCTTTTTCAAACAAAAAGTGTATCGCCCTATGTTTAGCAATGTTCTCCCTGTTCTACGACTTTTTATGAATTTAATATTCGAAAATCCTGAAATAAATGTGAAATACTCAAGTGTTAGGTAAAGGTTAGATACTTATTTTAAGTTGTATGTTCGTAGTTAAGAAAAACAAATTCATTAGATAATCTACCTACATAATGTTTAATCTAATTACTAAGTATTTACCATTTTACTTACATAGTTTTAATGTAGCGCAGAGATGGCCGTGCTCCTGCAGTGGAGACTAAAAAGACCTACAGATGATGATGATGAAGCATATTTTATTTATTTCTAATACCTACTTACATAAAAATATAAAGAAATAAATTATATTATTTATTTCTTTTTAAAAAGTAATTTGTTAAAAATAAGACTGTGGTAACGCAGTGATCTAAGCTATTAAAAATTTTGATTGAACTGATTATTTCTGTGACTTAACTATTGCTATATTTGTGTGTTTGACTGTACACATTTATTAATAAAACTTAAATTTTGAAGTAAGGTAACGCTGTTGTTTAATTTTTCGCCCGCTTGGAGTATAAATAACCATAAATATAGTGAAATAATTTAAAATATCGCTGCAGGTACATGTATGTAAATGGAACTATAAAGAATCTACATTAACAGAAGAAAAATAAGAATTTATATTAGAATCTGAAATATTTTTTGAAAAATTTCTGCTCGGTTTAGTCATCAAAAAGTATAATGCCCCTATACTGCTTATTCGAACGCGGTAAGCTTTGCTTTGACACAATTAAACACAGCGCGGTTTTCTCAGAAGTACCGTTTTTAAAACGTGCAGACACCTAAACGGATGGTATTTTGATATAAAATTCCGCGTTTCAAAAAATGCCACCACTGGCACGCGGCACACACCAACCTCCGTTCCCTCGCATTGGTCGGTGGTGTTCACGAAGGCGCGGCAGTCCTGGCGTAGAGAGAGGAGCCCGCCCACTTCTTTACGCCTTGCTGCTTGTACGTTAGCTTGTGGACAACACATATAGCTTCCGAGAAATTAACGTTTTTAACCCTGTTTTGACATTAACAGTTTCACTTATAAAAAACAAAGAAAAAAAAAGATTTTCAGATGTGACAATTTTAGTAACCATTTATCCACTGCTGATCAAAGGCCTATCTATTTAAAAAAATATAAAAATACGTATATTCATCATAATTGCTGTCACTAATTAGTGACTCGATTATTCGTAGTAAAAAATTGTGCAGTGTCACAGTGTCACATAGTGCCAGTGTGGTCAGAACTCAGACCAGACTCCGACCTCCTTCCGCCTTTGCCCATCGTGCGTATGAGGCCTCTAACAACGAGTGGCATCATTCTGGAGGGAAAATATTTAATTGTTTAATCCAACGACACGAAAAGAAGCGACAAAATTAAAACAATAAAATGTTTCAAAAAATTTTAAGCATCAGATAAAATTTAAATTAACAATCAATGATCGTGACTGCCGCACATTCTGAGGATTTTTCCTTTAAATGTGTAGAGCCCCGCTCTGCAGTGGTGGTGACTGGAGCAAGCCCACCGAACTCTGCTGTTCGCGCGTACGGCCTTCTTGTAGTACGTGTAGCCGTCGAGCTCCAGCAGCGGACGACCTCTACGAGATACTACCATGCAGTATCCTGCAAGAACAAAATAGAATTATTATTTTATTTTCCTAAATTACATTGTCATCAAGCACAGTATCGTAAGAACAAGATACCATTACTATTTTCTTGGATTACATTGTTATTAATCACTGACAATCTTACAAAAAAACAACAAAGGAAAGTGTTAGACAGAAAGCAAAGCTTTTAAATTTTAGAAATAACCTTTCAGACATCGAATATCCCATTTGGACATGGTAAATTAGAAAAAAATGTTTTTTAAATAAATGGCAAAATAACTAATTCTAGAATAACTCGATTTTGTTTTACCAGAATAAGTTATCTATTCCAGAATAAGCTACCGCCAATTCTCTAGAAATAGTAAGTTAAATAGCTGGGTGTATTTTAATGCCGGATTATTAACAGCTGATGAGGTGACATATGTGACATTTATCATATGCTAAATCGAATGGTCTTCGCAATCAATTAATCTATGGAAAAAGTATTATACGGATTTTCATCGCGTTATACATTCATTCACCCTTCATTCCTCAATCATAGATTTATAATATACTAAGGATTACTTATTCCAAGAATAGAATGAATGAACTTATTAAATTCAAAGATTTAAATTATCCTAAGAATTGTTTGGATGTAATTTAATGTTTGGTTGTATCCGCCCTAAGACGAACTTTCCGAACTATAAGATAATACTAACGAAAATTCATTTCTTTATTTATTAATTTAAGACAACGTTTTGATAGGGATTTTTAGATGCAACACGTTACGAAATAAAACAGAAGCGCAATGGAGTCAATATTCAGGTAATTTTATTAATTTTTTGAATTAAATTCTTTAGTTACTTCCTATTCTATTAAATTCTAAACATTTAACACAGATTGCCATAACTGACTCAATACGAACATTTTTAGACAACATAACTATATCTACTCAAAAAACTTTATGTGGTTATCTGACACACAGGTAAGTAAGTAATATGTATTTTTATAGTACATTTATTTGATGAAGACATAAATATTTACGTAAGTACATATACTGTGACATTTAACACTCAATTAAATACGAGTAACAACAACAAGATTTTCTTCGTGCCTACTGTTTAGTCCCAACTATAAAGCCAATTTGGCCGTCCGTGTTTTTGTAGCTGCCGGTATGGATATGCATTGAGGTGGTAGTGATAGAGCTTCCTTGCATCACACTCGCTCATTACAACCACCACAGATATTTAGAAAAGTGGATTTTAAAAATATCGTCTTCTGGTGTTGAATTCGCTTGTCCTGCACCAATAAAATGGTTTTAGTTAGGCGGATATAGATTATTATTTAATTACCAACAAGTAATAGAAACTTAAAAAATAGTTTAAGTATTTGAAGATACTCGCATTAAAGTAAATCATGTTTAATAGCAGAGGACGTACCTAATTACTTGAATCAGAATAAATTTTCTTTATTAGTTTTTCATTAAAATATCATTGAAAAATTAAATGTTACTAACAAATATTATAAACCTTATACGTTTACATTTATAAAAACTAGATTAAAGTAAAGTCCAATTTTATTTTATTCAACTTTATTTATTTATGTGCATGTTACTAGATAAAGTCTTGTCTAATAAGGGTATGACTAAGGGTTAAGGCTAGTACATGTTAAGGGGATTACTTAACTAACTACTTACTATTTTTTACTGTTATAAACTGTTTATGTTTTGTGCTTTCAAATTTAAAATCTATATTAAAAAGTAATTATATTCAATAAAATTAAAAACTTAAAAATCAGCTATGTAAGAAAGTAAGTAATACTTTATTGTACATCAAAAAACAAATATTTATAGTTATATAAAAATATACTCACAAAAAGACATTAAAATAAAAAGTACGATGGGTGGTCTTATCGCTAAAAGCGATTTCTATCATATGTATACCAGGTATCTTTTTTACAACTTAAATGGTAGCAAAAAGAGAATAAAAAAATCAACAAATAAAAAAAAATGTGCAGATCATTGCCCTGTAGAGTGCCCAAAAGGCTGGTAGCAATTATAGGTCTTGAAAACCTTAAAGTTAATCTTAATAATAACCTTTTATAGTTTAGTATAACAAAAGGCCTCAGATCCTAGTGGTGTGATCGTCAAAGATGAAAACAACACGAGCTCCGACAGTGTGCACCCTCGCCTTGCAGCCGCGCCGCTCGTGCGTCGAGCACCGCCACCTCACCTTGCTACCGGAGGCCGTATTCATCCTGTACTTGACGCCGTTTATGACAAGCACCTGGTTCCCGCGAGAGCTGGTGTAGAAGAAAGGTTGAAGCGTTGACAGTGATTCTTCACCTGAAAAACAGGCTATGTAAGTATTTTAATATATTTTTTAAATCTTTGTACATGTAAGGTTACATTACAAAACTATAAAAATGTTTTGTTTTTAATAAAAACCTATACTGTCCTACAGCTGGTCGAAGGTCATTCCCTTCATAAAAATGTTTAGCTACCAATATTATACGTAGAGTTGCTATTTATAAACATACTATTAGCACAGAATTAATTAATAGTATTACATACAGAACGGAAACTCGCACCGTCCCCCGCAATCTGGTGTCCCCGCAACCCTTCCCCCGTTATTGTGAGGTGTAAGTGGCAGTAAAACAGGGTTATTGGTAGTTGCACGTTGACATTATGCGAGTCACTTAGGATTATTGAATTGTAATGGTGAGAAACTGCGCTCATTATCATTGTTAATCGACGGAAAACAATAAATAACGAAAATTTTATAGATTTCCGAGTGATGAAAACAGGTAAGCAAAGCAACAAATTCTGTGGTGGCAACCTTGATTGTTTAACTCACACATTTGACGTGTGCACGGACGGATTGTTTCGTTTGTAGTAGTACTAGGTATATATGCTGCTTCGTTTGTATGAAGAGCCATACCTGTGCTATTAGTCAGAAAATTGTGGTAGTAAAACTAAGGCCTTTTTTTCACCAATATATTTTCGCAATAAATAATGATCTACAAATGATTATGGAGTTCTTCGAGTCTCGTTATCGTCTCCCCCAAAGAGTGCGCGTACGCGCGACACAGACGCTTAGCGCAGCGCCATCTGCATTTCAGGTTGAGCTCGTTTTCGAGGTAGAACTTGTGCCCGTTCACTTGCAACATTTTCCTCCCTCTCTGTGATGTGACCACTTGCACTAAAACCAGAGAAATTCAGAGCTATTTCTGTACCGTCCACAGTCCATAAACCGTCCATTATAAGGCTGATAACTAAGACTAAATAACTAAAAAAAAAATTGGCTCATTAGATAGATTATTAAAAAGTATGTAAGTATTTTTTCTTTTCCCTCATTAGCAAATAATGTCGAAGATACAGCGCATTTAAATTTCTCGTGACGTCACAATTGGCTACGATTTTTAACCAACGGTGACGTAAATAGCTGTATCTTCGTTAATTTTGACTTCTTCGTTAAACGAAAAAAAATAACTGTCCTTTATTTTTGGACAATCTAGTTGACGGACTAAATAAAATAGTTTTGACCCAGTCCACATATCTATTCATTGTTAATCACTAAGACTAGCATGCTATCTAGGGCCATCTGTGTTACACTTTTATTTATTTGAAGTCTATAAGATACGAGTTGGTAGGTACATCTTATTAGACTAGCATTAACTAGCGATGTATGTGTTTCCTGCTCTAAAGTGAGTGAACATAAACATAGTAACTGTTTACGCCAAAAAAGCAAACTGTTATGTACAAGTGTCAACGTCAGTGTGTAATAATTTAGCCACGCTTTTGTTTTGATAATTACTTAATCTTTTTTAGGGTTCCGTAGTAAACAAGGAACCCTTATAGTTTCGCCATGTCTGTCTGTCTGTCTGTCTGTCCACGGTCCTACAGAGAAACTATAAGTACTAGAAAGCTGTAATTTGGCATGGATATGTCTATTAATTATGGCGAAAAAGTCGTAAAATAAAATATGGGAAATATTTTTTTTCAGTGTAGCTGCCATACAAGTAAAGACGTAGTCAATATTTTTTTTCTCGACAAACACATTGAGTGGGGTATCGTTGAATAGATCTTTCAAAAATATTGTTAGCTTGTGAACACCATTTTTCGATTTAGGGATCCGTTTTTGAAATATTTGGGTTTAAAGTTCAAATTTTTGTTCGAGTCAAGTGTCTCCCCCCTCTATCTGCTAAACGGTTATATATGGCCACGTGAAAAACATCACAATTATAGCATATATAATGTAGTTTGAAGGAAAACTATTAGAGCGAAGTAGGGTATACAAATTAAAATAGGCGATCAACTTATAAAATGTACTTGAAAAAAGACTTTTTTATACAAATTCAATAGATATTAGTTTTTAGACGTTTTTAGTGGCAAGAACTCAAAGTTGGCATTCGCAACTACGGAACCCTACACTGCGCGTTGGCCCGACACGCACTTGCCCAATTATTCCCATGAAATGATACTCATCTTACCTATATTTTTATTACTTACTTAACCTTGTTATAAAAGGGAATAATTAAACTCACATTATTAGCATCTAAGCAGCGTTTAACTCAGTCAGCAAATACAAAGGCGACAAGAGACCTATCTCCCCAAGCAGTTCGAAGACCACCGTTCCTTGCTACACCAGGTCCTACTGCAAGCATACCTGAGAGTGGAGCAGTGGCCCATCATGGAGAGGTGGCTACAGTATCATTATCGTCATCATCATCATTAGCTCTTTTTGTCTCCATTGCAGGAGCACGACCCTCTCTGTGCTACTAAGGCCATACTTGGCCAGAGCAGCCAGAGGACTTGGCCTACACTCTCCTCGCTGGCCAGACGCGGGTTGGAGAGGTCTCATTAATGTTTATAAGCTTTGTTCAGCTTGTATTTCCTTAGTCGCCTTCTACGAAATCCACGGGAGGACTTGAAGTGGCCCTATTCTTCTCTGCCGGAAACTACACGGCATACAGTAACATAAGATAGTTTTCAATATTTATCAATGGTTATGCTCTCCGACCGTTGCCAGTATTACCCCATCGTACATCTTCACAGACACCTTGCACTTCCTCCTGAACCTCCTGGAGCAGTACCACGTGCTTTTGCCGGATATGTCCTTGGTGTTGGAAGAAAATGAGTAGTTACCTACTCGAAGCAGGTACCCTCCACTGCTTAACTGTACCAGTTTAGGTTCTGTAAAAAAAGAGTTATGTCAATAGAGAAAGGTATTGTCTTGACAGATAAAGATTAATTTAAGCTCAATATAAAGTACTGATTTTTATAAAACACCCATGTGGGAAATCAATTTATATAAAACTTATAAATTTACAAAAGCCTAAAGTCTACATTTAAAACTCGTTCAAAGTATTTATTTCAAAGAATAACATTGAAAGTAAAGAGGCATTTTTTGTTCATGATTCATAATATCAAACTAAATAGAATCTAATTTCCAAAAAATTTTAGAAGATAGAATTGTTTTTAGGATAATTCATCAAAGAAATGGACGCTGTGTTATGTCTCAATCCTAATTTCGCGCAGAATGTTAAATAAATGTACAAATTGGTACACCTATATTACAACAAATACATAGGTGATCTTTAAAGAAAGATAACCATATTCAGCGTGCTACTATAGTGCAGTGCAATTGTATTTTGATGTAGTGCCCCTCGTGTGTGTAGTACTTGGTGGGCGGGTGTGTATGCGCATCGTGACGCTCCACGAGCGCGAAGTTCTCGTCCAGCTTATACTTGGCGTTGCAGCCTCTGCAGTTGTGCATCGAGCAGTACCAGTGGAAGTGCTTGCTCTTGCACTGCTTCTTGCAGTAGTACGTGTAGTCGTTGTACATCACCAGCTGCTTGCCGGTGTAGCGAGTCTTGGCCAGAAGGAGCATTATTGGGTCTCTCTACTTATTTTTGTATTAGGCTGAGGCTTGTATTAGGTTGTATTTTGTTATAAGGCTGAACCATAAGTAGAAATTTAAAGATCAAAAACCAAATCCGAAATTTGGTCGTTACTAACAATATCCTTGAGTAAAATACAAAAAAAAACCGAATATGTACCGCTATCTAAACTTATTTATTAAACAGTTACATAACTGTAAATATTTCCTTAAGAAAATACAGGAGTAATTTTTGAATATAGAGTAAAAATTAAATAACAATATTCGGATACACGTGTAACGTATATACAGTATTCACAACCAGGGACCGGATTAGCAGCTAATTTTTAAAACCCTTTTAAGTGGTCATCCTTACGATAGGCTTACCCTCACGTTTATGTTAGCCTGTAAAAAGCTTATCCAGCGAAAGGCTTATCGTATCCCCTATAGGGTAACCCTATCCTTATGATAGGCTAAGCGTTTACCAAATCATTGGAAGGGGTATTTTTTTCCACTTTATTGAAAGGGTTTTTCCCCCCACGTATCCCCCCCCGCCCCGTGGCCGCCATGGAAAGCGCTTCTTAAAGGGTTAGCCTATGAGATAGGGTTACCCTATGAGAAATGGTTTTTGAAAGGGTAACGTAACGTGCATGTTTTAACAACTTATTTAAAGGGAAACCCTTTTAAAGGCTTTCCATATGATACGGTTAGTTGATCGAAAGGGTTACCCAGCGATAGGGGTTTTTGATCCAATAAAAATATTCAAGCCTATCAATTAGCCGCTAAAAACCCACGTTAGGGAAAGCGCTTCCTGTCCCTGTTCACAACTTTATAAGGACTCCATTCCGAATCATAAACTTAGGTGCTGGATGAACGTGAGCCAGTTCAGCTTGGATGAGGATCTTGTCCTTGGAAATACTGAACTTGGCCTTGCAGTGCGAGCCCACGGTGCAGCGCCACGTGTCTCGGGAGATTCCTGAGTTGTGGAGGTAGAAGGTGTAACCGCCGAGGATGCTCACAGGCTTGCCCGAGCAACTGCGTGCGAAGGTGACTGAAATAATTATTTCGTTGTAGTGAAATTAACAGGTGTTAAGGAAGGAAGGAAGGGGGTGACGGACGGGTTGACTGGCGATAGAACAAAGTGGAATGAACTCACATGCTGTGCCGACCCCACATAAATAGTGGGACAAGGATAAGGAAAAAGAAAAAAAAAGAGTGAAATTAACAGGTGTATAAAACTGCAGCTAGACACACATTAGAGAAATAAAAAAATGTCAGTGTTAAGTCCCTCGAATAATCAATCATTACAATTTTTCGCAAAACTAGAAGACTGATCGTCGTCATGTTTCTCAGTTGCTCGAATCTTTTTACAATAATGTGATCTACTGTTTTGTGCCGTGAGGTATCCGGCAGAGTAGACTAGGACCACTCCATGTCTTCCTGTGGATGTCGTAGAAGGCGACTTAGGAATTACAAGCTTAACAAAGCTTAAAAACATCAGTGAGGCCTCTCCAATCCGTCTGGCCAACGTGGAGAGTGTAGGCCAAGTCCTCTGGCTGCTCTGGCCGTATGGCTCTGGTAGTGCAAAGAGGGTCGTGCTCCTGCAGAGAAGACAAAAATACCTGATGATGATGTCTGAGAAGAGAATGGATCTCTTCTGCTTCACTGTTAGAAAAAAAAAGGCATATAAGTACGAATTGAATATTATTCTGCTCTTATAAATTGAAGTATTAATAACGAGATTGTTACTACAAAATTAAATCTTAAAATATTTTCCATCGCGAATTATGAACCTAGGCGGTTCGTGTTCATGACGTAGCTGTGTCTTCACGAAGACCATGTCGGTTGTGAGCACGAAGTGCGCCCTGCACTGCCGGCCGTAGGTGCAGCGCCAGTAGGCGGTTCTGCTGGTACTGCTGTTGCGGTAGAACGTGTACCCGTGCAGCACGCCCAAGGGTCTGCCAGCCCGGTTTTGGGTCCATTGCACTGCTGGATCACAGATAAATAGTCTCATAGCAAATTTTGAAATAGAAGATAAAAGATAAATAAATATATACCGGCTGAGTGGTAAACCTTGTATATTTAAAAGGGGCATTCAGTAATTGATTCTCGTGCCAAATATACAACGTAATAAATCCACTTTGCTTTGCTAGATTACTCTAGCATAATAAAATTAATGCCTAACTCAACTAAAATAAATATAATTGTTTTTTGACTAAACAAAAAAAGATATTGGCATTTCCACACTAAAGTGTGCAGCCGTCTTGGCAATTGTCGCCATTTTTTTTTTGTTTTTTTTTTTACTTTTATTTTAAGTTTATTTTGCTATAGTGATTTAGAATAGCCTGTGGTTCTATTTATAACGAGTGTGTCCCTTCCACGTTGTATAGATAAAACCCAAGACCCAGGTCAATCTGAAAAAGATAATTTCCATTTTTACCTGACCATTGATTTGTTCTATATAAGAAAAAAATACGTGAATACACCACAGCATATCTGTGTAGTTTTATTACGATAAATTAACAAGGGAAATCATTATATTATTTTGTAATCTTTTTCCTAATAAAATAAAAACTTAACAATAGTCAAATAACATCGTTCGCACAAAAAATAACTTTTTCATAGTGAAATCATGTTTTTACGATACATGTTATAACAAATACATAAATAGATAAACAACTTGCCCTGAAAGGGGAACCAAACCGGAACCTCTGTGTGGCGGACCAGCATGGTACACTTAACCACGGAGCTGTCAAAATATTGATATAATTAATTAATTTAGTTTATGGCAGATTCCATCACGCATGAAAAACTTTTTAGGAAGATGGTCGTGCTCCATATTAGCGCGTAGAATATTGTTGTCCTTGTCGGTGATCAATTTCGCTTTGCAGGGAGTGCCTGTGGTGCAGCACCAGTGATCCGTGTTGGAGAACCTATGTTTGCGGTAGTAACTGTGTCCGTTGATGATCATTATGTCCTTGCCACGATTATTCTTTGTCAAAAACACTGAAAAAAAACCTGAATTAATGATGATACTTACAAAAAAGCAGTTTTGGAACGAAGTTACAAAAAATAAGCCACTAAAAACTCCTAAAAAATTCCAACAATAAGGATGATTACAACAATTCAAATCAGATACTTTTTTCTAAACGTCAAAACCAACTTTTCTATGGCATTTGTACGAAATAAAGACTAATGACGTCATAACTTCTTGGAGTCAAGTAGCGCTCTAAAGAACAGTTTTTCCGCAATAATAAATCTAAAATCACGTCGAACATGGATATGATCAAATTGATCAATAAAAAGTGACATTATTTTGTGACGTCAATAATTTATTTATGACCCAGGAAACTTTTTATCGGACTCATGGTTCATGATGTTCCGCTCGGTCCGCGGTGAGAGCTAGAGCTCTGCAGTAGGCGGTGCTGCTGGTAC
The DNA here is from genome assembly GCA_963555685.1 of Acrobasis consociella. Classification (NCBI taxonomy): domain Eukaryota; kingdom Metazoa; phylum Arthropoda; class Insecta; order Lepidoptera; family Pyralidae; genus Acrobasis; species Acrobasis consociella. The sequence goes on from OY743116.1 coordinate 3,843,121, forward strand.
TGTACCAGGAATGAAAAAAATAAGATGGAAGAAGAAGTCGAATAGAAGAATGCAACAACGCCGGCTTTTGTTCATTTTTTGGGTAAACTTATATTGTTTAAGAGCTGTGCTCTTGTGGTGAAGTATACATTCTCTGCAATTTGTCTCTCTCGTCTACCAGGTTTAACTTCGTTGTACGACACGTCGTTCACCTTCTGTTTTATCTGCTTCATATAGCTATGCCTGGGTCTTCCTGGTCCTTTTTCCCTTTCTACCTTCCCTTCAAAGATGTTTTTTATGAAATCGTCGTGTCGTATAACATGATCTAACATCTTTCCTCTCGCCAATCTCTATTATAATGTAAAAGTAGAAATATTTCAAAATAACTTTATTCATGAAAATTACTGTAGAAATTCAAACGTAACTATAAAACTAGACTATATATTTAATTAAACTACGAAACAAGACTATAAATTAAATTGAATCTAATAACTTAAAAATGTTGCCTTGAAAAGTACTCGATTCAAAGGTGCCCTTTACGCTAGTTGCGTTTTCTAGCGATGGTAATTCTTTGAAGAGCCCCCTTAGCATGGCAACGGCTTCAGCGTTTATCAAGCACTATTTTCTGTCATTATCTTGCTCAACGTCACGATAACGAGCGGGATGGCACTAGTCTGTCGAGCGATATACACATTATCTTGGTTGGTCAACGGTGCCATGTTATTATATAGTGTCATTCAGGAAGCCTTTACCTGCTAAGCGGTGCCCTATCTCACGTGTGAAGCTTTTTGCATTCAGACACCACAGGCCAGCAGTTTTAACTGCCACAGGCACAAAATCACAGTTAGCTGGTTCGATTCCAACAGAATATTTTTAATGGCTTCGTAAATGTAGTTGAATAAAGGCAATTCTTAGTTTCAATACTTGTGGTAAACTCCATCGATGATGACAAACTTGTTGGGCATGTGCGTGTGGTCCAAGTTGGCCTTGAGGATGTTCTGCTGGCTGTCGACCAGCAGCCGCGCTTTGCACGGCGTGCCGCGTGTGCAGCACCAGCGCGACGTGTTGCGGCACTCCTGCCGCTTGTAGAACGAGTAGTTGTCCACGATCACTACTTCCTTGCCATTTTTATTTCGCAGCCATAAAGCTGTAAAATAAAAAATCAAATAAATTATGTAGTCGTTTCATTATTACCATTTCTTTACCGCCAATACCAGACGGCACACAATAGTAAAACAATGAACGTAGCATTTATTAATGCCACGCGGGTCTTGACCGGTTATGTAACTGATCCTGAAGAGGGATTTTAGGTTTGGTTCCGTGATGAGAGATGTAGCTCACTTATTAGATAAGTTTTTGATTAGTTTCGAAGAAAACCTGATCTCTATAAAAAGTCTATTATAATTAACTACCGAGTAGATAATTAAGAGTGTAGGCGAAGTCCTCGGGCTGCTCTGGCCAAGTATGGCTCTGGTAGTACAGAGAGGGTCGTGCTCCTGCAGTGGACACAAAAAGAACTGATGATGATGATGAATTAACTACCGACATCTTATTTAAGGTTAAAATCCATATTAAATCCTAAACAAGATGCCCTTTCCGAATCACAAATTTCCTCGCGTCGTGGTTATGTTCTGTGTTCGCGGAGCGGATCCTCCGGTTCCTGTCAGAGATCAGGCGCGCTTCTTCTTCTTTGCGTGTCGATGGCTTATTTGTTTTAGTTTATATTCTGTCAGCCCAATATTGAGCTACTCTGATGGCGTCGTCAGTAGTCACATATAAGTCGTCTAGGGTGCATTTAGTAGGGCACCCGGGGCAAGAAAGCAGGTGCGCCATAGTTTGAGGGGAGTTGCCACCTCCGGTAGCAGACCTCCGGATTATGTCGAATCATGTCGGAAATAGCTGACTTTATATGTGAGTTTCGTTCGTTTCGTGTGACGTTCACTAAGTATAAATAAAAAGCAAAAGTGATAGGCGGGAGCGGGAACGGAAACTCCGGTAATCTCCGGAAATACTTGACGGATTTGAATGAAACTTTTTTTGTTATATGGCTGTTATATAGGGTAAAGTATTAAAATAGAAAATTGAAGTTAATCAGTGGATATTGCGGGTTACTATTAGTCTGCGCACTTCCGGATTCCGTTTCAAGAAGTCATGTAACCATTTTTTGCCGGCGATCCGTTCTGACGAATTAAAGTTATTTTTAATCCTGTTTCTCTCGCAGTACAAGAATGCTTGTGTTCTGATTAGTTTACAAGTAATTTTAGATGTGTTTGTAGACAATTCTTTGATGATTGCAATAAGCTCTTGTTCTTGTTTTCCTGTAAAAATCGGTTTTTTCCCTAATCGTTTGGTTTGTTCGCCTGTCTGCATATGGTTGCGTATTGTAGTTTTCGGGATGTTGTATCTAGCAGCTGCTGCGTATATAGACAGCTCGCCTGTCTTCACCGCCTTCATGGCTGCTCTCAAGGCAGTTTCAGACCATGTTCCTCTTTTCTTATGAGTCGGTAGAGACATGGAAGTCAAATTGGCGACCTGTAATTATAAAAATTCTAAATCTATCTCAATAAAAATGAATATTATTATTATCTAGTAGATCTTTGTCTAAAGGGGATTGGGGACGGTGTGAGGGGAACGGAAACGGGAGATGCAGCGGGAACGGGAACGGTGGAAGGAGAGAGGAAACAGAAACGAGAACGGAACTGGGAGCGGGAATGGGAACGGCCGGAACTAAGCCAGCCAGTTAAAAATAAATGAGTGTTGAAAATACATACCTCATTACTTGGCTGATCGTCATCTGTGTCATTTAAAGTTCTCTTTGATTTTTTGAGGACAGTGAGCAACATCTCATCGTTCGATGCCGGCAGTTCCTGTGTGTCGTCGCTCACAGGAACGAACTCTATGGGAGACATCTCTTCTATCTTTACCTGAATGGATGTTTTGTTCTGAACTATTATATCTGTAGACAATACACAATTGTTGTGTAATTAATCATATTTCAATAAAATAAGCTTAAAGATCAAAATCGTTTTGTAGGAGCCTTATTATTGCAATAGGTGTAGGTATAGGGTAAAGTAACGATGGTTCTTAGATTATTTGATTTATTATTATTTCTAGATCATAATTAATTAACATAGACAATCACATACAATGTCGCAATAGGAGCTACTACGTCATCGCGGGAGGCGCGTGGCGACTGTCTTACAAATAGACCTAGATCTAAAAGAAATATGCGTAAAATCTATGGCCGCCGGTCAGCGGTCATCGTCATTACTCGGCCAAATGACTCTCATTGCGCGCGCACGTCTCATAGATTTGATTGCTTGTAACCAGGATTACATAACTTAAAATTACAGCTCATCTTTCCTTTATCGCCCGAAGTAGGGTTAGGGCTCAGTCACACAGCCTCGCGTATACATTGCTACGCTGTTGTCTACGACGGCTACGAGCTCGTAGATCGTATATAGACTGTGCAATTGCTATAGCACATTGCCAACTCGCTAATCAGTGTGTGAACGACGCGTCGGTCCGACGGTGAACAATTTTGCCTTTCATTTGATACCTCTCGTAGGCATTTGTTTGTATACTTTGGGTTGCTCAACCCTTATTTTCGCCCCATATATAATTTTTAAACCCCTAAACTGATAACTATTAGACATGGCTAAAAATCATCTTGATGAAGTCAGATCGCATCAAAATCAAACTATTCTGATCTGAGTTGTTGTAAACTTCCTAATACACAGTCTATATACGCTGGCTACGGGTTTGTACCCGAAGCCGGCGTAGACAACAGCGTAGCAATATATGGTAGGAGGACCGATAGTACTACGTTTCGGCTCAACTTTTTTTCATGCCTGTAATTCTACATGTTAATCTTACGTTTAAGCCGGAGAGAGTTTAATCTCTCTCTCGTAAAATAACTTACATACACTTCAATTAATGGATAAAGTACTTTTCAACACACTTGCTCATAAAGTGGCTCTTGGGTCACCGCAATTAGGCACATAATGACACCCATAATCAAACTGTGACTTTTTCATTGCTATAACTCACTAGTGAGTTATAGATTTTTTTTTTTATTTTATTGGTTGAGTTCATGGAATTGTATGTACTTGCGTTGAGTTGCTTTGTTCTTATTAAAAAAGTTTTTAAAAAAAAGATCGTGTTCAATAGAACAAACAAAATAATGTTCCTATTGCTTGCTCATTTCATGCAACTTCTTATTTAAATAGATAATTTTTACTCGTACGTGTTTAATAAATAAAACTTTCACTCAAATATTACTTTTGTTTTCTCTGTAATAAAAGAAAACTTTAAATTCCCCATTTTGTTCGTGGCAGAATAGGCGCAAATCTTATGCGCGAAAAAAAATAAAACTTATCTCTTTAGTCTGTGGCCGATCGCAATGCGCGCGCATAGGAAAACTGATTAATTTTTCCCGCCATTGCGAAACATTTTTTACAACTCGTTTTCACTGTTGAAATTATACCTAGTTATTTATTAATTAAAATGTCTACAAGTACTAGTTACGAAAAAAATGATTTATGTTGTACACCGCCCGATATAAGATGTGAAGCCCTTAACGTTGTAGAAAGTTTACTACCTGAAAACTCCAAGGAAAAATATCGATTAGTGTACCAAAATTTCATAAAATGGCAAAACAGCAAGAATACGCATTCTTTTTCAAAAAATATGTTCATGGCGTACTTTAAAGAATTATCTTCTAAGTACAAACCTAGCTCTTTGTGGTGTTTATACTCAATGTTAAAAAGTACAGTCCGAACAAAGAATGGAGTGGACTTAAAAACATACTCTAATTTGTAAGCTTATTTAAAGAGACTATCCGATGGATTTAAAAGCAAGAAATCAAAGGTTTTATCATCTGACGATATTGAAAAATTTATAAAAGATTACTACTGACGAAACACCAAGTACATCCAATGATTGGATTTCATCTGCCTACACGAATAATGAGCCATATTAAAATTACAATAGAACATGAAGTATTTCAATAAATAATCTATCTGTTGAGACCGCTATGTCATCAAAAACAGTTAATTATAATTTTACTAACTGCACATTTACTAATTGTTTCCCTAAATAAACTTTTTATCTACTAAATAAAATGAGTTTTTATTGTTATTTTATTCACAAGTGTGTTGAAAAACGTCGTATGATACACGTGTGTATTGATGATTACCGTCCTTGGCTCTCTTAAGACCCTCGCCTACGGCTCGGGTCTCAATGGCGCCGCGGCGGTAATCACCAATGTTACACACTAGTACCATAATGTACTATGACTACGCATTCTCTTCTCATATAAAATAAAATATCTAAGTTAAATACTCATATGTGCACACATATGAGTATTTAACTTAGATATTTTTGCTCATAAAGCAACGTCACCAACAGTAGATACGTCTTGCTCACTCAAAAGTGACAAAACCACTTTTGAGTGAGCAAGACGGCGTGGAATATATAAATTAGATGCGTTTATAAGAAATAACTCCATTCTGTCGTACGACGAAACGCGGACGTTCGTGGCTATGTTGCAATTTCTTCTTGATGATGTATCGCTCATGGGCCTCCGCAGTGTTGGTGGTGTACCGCGCCTTGCACTGGCACTTGGAGCATTGCCAGCCCAGGGTCTTGCTCGACACGTAGTTCATGTAGAATGTGTATCCGTCTATGATTGCTATCTCCTTGCCAGACTTGTTCAACGCGTAATGTATTTGTAATGCTGAAATTTTAGAAAACTTTTGTAGAAACTAAAAAAAATATAGCGAATTAAAATCAAATTATTATTAATTTTAAATCAGAAACCTATGTCTTAATATTACTGTTTTACACACAGATTCAATAGTAGCATTTATTTATATTTTTATAACAACTCCGTCAGCAATAATGATATTGGAAGGTAAATGGTCGTGTTCTGTGTTGCTTCTTATGATGCTTCTGGTTTCTGGAGTCTGGTTAGTGGTGATGAGCCTGGCCTTGCACCGGCAGCGCGTGCACTGCCAGCCCAGCGTTGACTTGGTCTCCCTGTGCACGTAGAACGTGTACCCGGACAGCACCGCCGTCTCTTTGCCGGACGAGTTTCGGGCGTAAATGACTAAAAGTATTATGTCAAATAAATATTTACGAACATTAACGCGATGAACATTAAAGTTACTGAGTAAAATTTCATATTTTTCTAAACTACTGAAAGTATATCTAACATTTTTCATTCAAAAAGCGGTGACGGCTTCCACCCAATAAACTTACTCCAATTTTGTCGATGTTGTTGAAATAGAAAATGTTCTTTCTCACCAGCCAGCGACAGCCGGACTAAAAGGAAGAGGAGAGGAATGCAGGGAAAAAAGTGAGAGTTACTGACCAGGATGACCATTTTTTCCCTCTACCTTCCTTTGTGGTGTCATTATCTCGGTTTCATTTCAATTTCACTGTATAACTCGTTATTCTTTAATATTTTCGCTCTCCTTCTTTCCGCAAATCACTTTTTCTCCATTGGTTTGTGGAAATCTTCACCACACTTATTTTAATTAATGGTAAAAAATATACATAAAACAGAGGTACACAATCTAATTCAAGCAATTGGAAAAGTAAGATACAGTATATGGCTTAAAATCAATCCGAGAAACCATCATCAGCAAGTCTTTTTAGTCTCCATTGCAGAAGCACGACCCGAGAATACTCTATTCAAATTATTACTTTATGTTCTGAATAATATTCCATTGTGAATAGTCAAACTGCGAGGAGGATGAGTGTGGTTGGTGTTTCGGCGAATGATTTGCCGCTGGTTGTTGTTGGTGGTGGTGAACCGGGCTCTGCAGACGTTGTGTCTGGTGCACTTCCAGCCTAGCGTCGACTGCTTGCGACTGTCGCAGGTGAAGGTAAATCCGTCCAGAACTGCTATCTCTGTCCCAGAACCAGTATGGACAAAAGTCACTGCAAATATTAAGTATTATTTTAGACAAGTGTTGAATTTCAATTGTAATCAGTCAAGCGAGCCATTTTGAAATCTATTTATACGCGTGTAGTGTACGTTATTGGTAGTCCTATGGTCCTATTCAGTTGTTTTCTGAATTCAGTCAGAAAGTTCAGAAAACAACTGTTCTTTATTTATTACTGTTTAAGTATAAATAAAACCTAATTTTCTATATATAATTTATTATATATAGTTATTATACTAATTATATATATGTAATTTTGTCGAAATTCCATTGCGTTTGATGAATCTCGGCAGTGGATGGCTGTGCTTCGAGTTGCTTTTGACAAGCACTCGGTTCTCAGGGCTGCAGTTGGTGATAGAGAGCCTCGCCTTGCAGCGCACGTGGTTGAAACATCTTCAGCCTATTATGGTCTATTTCCCCTTCTTGTTCATTTGAAATAAATAACCGTCTGTGATTGCTACCTCGCGACCGGACTTATAGCGGGCGTAAATACAAATATCAAACAGACAATGCTCATAACTATAGTTATTTTATAAGAATGCTAATTATAGTTTATACAATATTCCACTACGGACAATGAAATGAGGAGGAAGATGTGTGTGGTCGGTGTTTCTTCGTATGATCCTACTTTTGTCGGCCGTGGTGGAGAACCGCCCTCGGCAGATGTTGTGCCTGGTACACCGCCACGTCAGCGCGTGGGGTTGGCGATTGTAGCAAGAGAACGTGTAACCATCCAGCAGTGCCAATTCTGCGCCAGACGAGCTCCGAAGAAAGGTCACTGGAAAATAAATAAAACTAAAGGTGTAACTAAATATACTGAAACTATTTCAAGGGTGAATTCAGTCCGTGATACTGAAACATAAGTCAAAATATGAAAATCAATTTTTGACTTTCCATACAAACTCGGATCAGCTGATCGGTCAACTTGTATGGGAGGCCACAAATTACTTTTCATATATTGAAAAGGAAGGAACACTCCTCGGGGAACGTTGTCCAGTATCATGGACTCAAATCAACCCTAAAAGTAGTTTCAGAATATTTTGTTAGACGTTAATTAATTCTGTCATTCTTCTAAAAAATGTGCTGAGGATAAATTTTGCTGTCATATCGCAGTTGGTTGAATAATCCGCTGGTTGATAAAACCGCTAGGTGTTTGGCATTACAGCTCGGTTTTGTAAAACAACTTAAAACTGTTCAGCTGGATTGTTAGTCTGTTACGTTTAACAAAACAGCTAACTGCACGTTCGTACCATGATTGAATAAAACGATGTATTCCTCAAATATATGACGGGGCAATAGTAATTCTTTATTTTTTGATTACGCTAAACATGGAAACAAAACCTGAATCCAACTTCTTACTATGTGATACAGTCTCCAACATCATAGAGCACCGATAAGGAATGATAGCATAATGCGATATGATGTCGAAATGTTGAAACGCGACTTTTTAATGAGGTAGCGTTTAGGTAATTATTATCAAACAATTAAATGACGAAAAAAAAGAAAAATGATTTTATCTTATACCTTTAAACGAGCAATTCTTGTATATTTATTTATATATATCTGTGATCTCGAAAACGGCTCTAACGATTTCGCTGAAAATTGGTATATGGTGGTTTTCGGGGGTAAACAATCGATCTAGATTAGTCTTATGTTTGGGAAAACGCGTATTTTCGATGTATGAGATGTAACCGAGCAAAGCTCGGTCGCCCAGGTACTTTTTTATTATTCGTGGATTGGATATAAAACCTCAAAGTAACTTCTGTCCAGTTCCAGTCTTTAACATCGTAGAACACATAATTACAATACATAATACTTTAATACTGGTTTTATAAAAAAAATGTCTTCATTGTCTATATAATATTCCTTTGTGAAAAAAGAAATTGGGGGGAGAATGGGTATGTGCTGTATTTCTATGAATAATTTTTCGTTGTTCGCATTTGTTCGTGGTGAACCTCGCTTTGCAGATGTTCTTTCTGGAGCACTGCCAGCCTAAAGTCGTTTTATATCGATTGTCGCAGTAGAAAGTGTAGCCATCCAGTAGTGCGACCTCTTTGCCTGACGCGTTTCGAACATAGCTCACTATAAAAAAAAAAATAGTATTTGAAATTCAATAAAACAGATAATTAGTAAAAATATAAAGGGAATAAATGAGTTTTCTACGCCAAATCGAATGCCAGTATATCAACTGCCAGTTGATCGGTGTCAGTTAACCGAAAACCCGATATATCGATTTGCCTAATGGCAAATCGATATATCGGGTTTTCGGTTAAGGTATAATTACCTCATCATGTTTATCATACTTCGTTTAAAGTCCTATGTACTAGATACTTTTTCATCTCAAGAGAGAAAAGTAGGGAAACTAATACTTTTTTTGCACATGTATCTACACGTTACTTAATAAGATTTTTTATTTAATTGGCAGCATGCAAACAGTAAACCCCTAAAATATAGAATTGCCTTGTTTATCTTATGTAATAAATAGGCTTTAATAATGCAGCAACCCAAATCTAATACCAATAGTTTTCGTGACAAGGAATGCTTCCAATTAAATAAGAAATAAAAATAATATAATAAAAACAATAAGACACATAAAAAGATAAAAATCTTATCGAGTAAGGTGATGTTGGGAGTTCAATACTTAATTTCGAATGTCATGTGCTCAATAGCAACCAGCTGAGGGTCGCCAGCCGGCGACTAGCACAGCTAAACGTGTACCCGCCCAGCACCGCAATCTCCTTGCCAGAGACATTTCGATGAAAAGTTAATGCAATAATAACCATATAAAATAATGCTCGTTTGTGTTAAAAAGTAGGTGTATTTCTGCTCAAAAGTAGTAATTGCTAAAAAATATTAGTAGGTAGGTACATGTGTAATCTGTAGGCTGAAAAAAATACATGTAGGCTTTTGTACAATTCGACCAAGATTTTTCATATCGAATGTTAAAATATGAAGTCAGCTGCACATTCCTAGTAATAGACGCCAAAAGTTACAAAGGCAATATTCTCCTTATTTATTTACCAGTAAAACTTTACCAGCCCCGGGCGTTGCTAATAACGTTTTTGATAATTTGGCATAGCTGGTCAAAATAAAAATTACGAAACAAAAAATGTTGACTAAAACTCGAAAGTGAAAACGTGAGATCAATTAGTAGCATCGCTTTCAGGCGCCGCCGGCTGGCCGGCTCGAGTTCATCTGGGGTCACGTGGCAGTTTTGGATGGTCGTAACTTATTTTCGCAACTTTTTATCTTATGTCATGCACAAAAATTAGATTATGAATATGGATAGAGGAATTTATTTACTATACGAAATTTTATTTCTAAAACCAATAAAAAGTCAGCGTGTATACAATCAAATTTTGGAAACAAAGTCAAGCTAAAAAAAACCGTTGAATATGAAAAAAAATATTTCACGTTTTATATAATACTCCGTCGTGAACAAAAAATTTCGAAGGAGGGTGGGTGTGCTCCGTGCTCTTACGTACGATGCTCCTTGGCTCAGCGTTGGTGGTGGTGAACCGCGCCTTGCACACGTGGTTCATGGTGCACCTCCAGCTGAGGGTCGTCTGCTGGCGACCGGCACAGCTAAACGTGAAGCCGTCCAGCACCGCAATCTCCTTGCCAGAGACGTTTCGAGGAAAAGTTACTGCAATAATTACCGTATAATATAAAAATTAAGAAACCAAAATCTTTGACTAAAACTCGAACTCGCGTAGGATACCCACCCACAAGGTGGTCTGCCGACCTCACCAAGGTCGCTGGAAGGCGCTGGATGCAAGCCGCTCTAGATCTGTCATTTTGGAAATCTTTGGGAGAGGCCTATGTCCAGCAGTGGACGTTATGCGGCCAAAATTATGAAAACTCGAAAGTGAAAACGCCCGCAGTAAGGCGCCACCGGCTGGCCGGCTGGAGTTTATCCGGGGTCACGTAACAGTTTTGGACGGGCGGAACTCGTTTTCACAACTTTTTATTCGACACACAGCAATCTCTTTACCAGAAACGTTTCGATGAAAAGTTACTGCAATAATAACCGTATAATATAATGCTCGTTTGTGTTAAAAAGTAGATGTCTTTGTGCTCAAAAGTAGTAACTAATTGCAAAGAAATATAAGTAGGTACATGTGACCTGTAGGCTGAAAAAAATACTTGTAGGCATTCCTGTAATTTGTCTAAGATTTTTCATAACGAATGTTGAAAGATGAAGTCAGTAGAAAATACTGTGTGTATTATTTCCCAGCCCGCGGCGTTGCTAGCATGTAAGGTGATGTTTGGGGTTTATAATTTCGAGTGTCATGTGCCCTATAGCTAGTTTCCCGAAGCGTCCAAATTGCCGTTATTCCATATCATCTGTATGGATACAATAAGCTCATCTAGCCATGATCGCGTGTATCTTAATTTTGATGTAATATTGATAGAGAAATACAACGTTTAAGTTTACTGGTTTTATTTAGAATTACAGGTATACAAAAAACTAAATTAATAATAATTTTACGTAATCACGATAAAGTTTTGAACGGAAAGCAATACTGTATGCACAGTTTCATAAAATAGGAATACTGGAAATTATTGAACATTCTGTAGGTATCTAGATTTGAAACAAAGATAGCAATATACTATTAAATCTCAAAAACGAAGTCAAGCTAAATAAAACAGTTCTAAAAGTAATAAAATATTTCACGTTTTATATAATACTCCGTCGTGAACAACAAATTTCGAAGGAGGGTGGGTGTGCTCCGTGTTCTTACGTACGATGCTCCTCGGCTCGGTGTTGGTGGTGATGAACCGCGCCTTGCACACGTGGTTCATGGTGCACCTCCAGCTGAGGGTCGTCTGATGGCGAGTGGCGCAGCTAAACGTGAAGCCGTTCAGCACAGCAATCTCCTTGCCAGAGACGTTTCGATGAAAAGTTACTGCAATAATAACCGAATAATTAATGCTCGTTTGTGTTAAAAGTAGATGTATTTGTGCTTAAAAGTAACTGTTAAAAAAATATAAGTAGGTAGGTACATATGTTACCTGTAGGCTGAAAAAAAAATACTTGTAGGCATTTGTACAATTCGACCAAGATTTTTCATATCGAATGTTGAAAGATGAAGTTAGCTGCACATCCCTAGTCTTAGACGCCAAAAAATTACAAAGGCAATATTCTCCTTATTTATTTACCAGTAAAACTTTACCAGCAACGCCCCGGGCGTTGCTTATAAAGTTTTTGATAATTTGGCATAGCTGGTCAAAATAAAACTTACGAAACAAAAAATGTTGACTAAAACTCGAAAGTGAAAACGTGAGATCAATTAGTAGCATCGCTTTCAGGCGCCGCCGGCTGGCCGGCTCGAGTTCATCTGGGGTCAAGTGGCAGTTTTGGATGCAACTCTTTATCTTATGTCATGCACAAAATTAGATTATGAATATGGATAGAGGAATTTATTTACTATACGAAATTTTATATCCAATACCAATAAAAAGTCAGCGTGTATACAATCAAATTTTGGAAAAGAAGTCAAGCTAAAAAAAACCGTTGAATATGAAAAAAAAAATATTTCACGTTTTATATAATACTCCGTCGTGAACAAAAAATTTCGAAGGAGGGTGGGTGTGCTCCGTGCTCTTACGTACGATGCTCCTTGGCTCAGCGTTGGTGGTGGTGAACCGCGCCTTGCACACGTGGTTCATGGTGCACCTCCAGCTGAGGGTCGACTGCTGGCGACCGGCACAGCTAAACGTGAAGCCGTCTAGCACCGCAATCTCCTTGCCAGAGATGTTTCGAGGAAAAGTTACTGCAATAATAACAGTACAATGTAATGCTCGTTTGTGTTAAAAAGTAGGTTTATTTGTGCTCAAAAGAAATAAATTGCTAAAAAATAGAAGCCGGCAGGTACATGTGACCTGTAGGTTGAAAACAAACTTGTAGGCATTTCTACAATTTGACCAAGATTTTTCAAAACGAATATTGAAAGACGAAGTCAACTGCACATGCACATCCCTAGCCCTAGACCGCAAAAATTAAAAACTCTGTTTATTTTTTTACCAGCCCGCGGCGTTGCTGGTAAAATTTTTGACAATTTGGTATAGCTAGTCAAAACAAAAAATGTTGACTAAAACTCGGAAGTGAAAACGTGAGATCAAGTAGTAGCACCGCCGTCAGGTGCCACCGCCTGGCCGGCTGGAGTTCATCCGGGGTCACGTGGTCTTTCTGGACGGGCGTAACTCTTTTCGCAACTTTTTATCTGATGTCATGCACAAATTTTGATTATGTATATGGATTGAGAAAACTATTTACTTATACGAAATTTTATTTCCAAAACCAATAAAAAGTCAACGTGTATACAATCAAATCTCGGAAACAAAGTCAAGCTAAAATAATTGGCCAAGTGCGTGTCGGGCCACGCGCAGTATAGGGTTCCGTAGTTGTAAATGCCAACTTGCAGTCTAAAACGGCTAAGTATTGAATTTGTATGAAATTTTCCTTTTCGAGTACATTTTATAAGTTGATCACCCATAACTTTTTAATTTGTTAACCCTACTTAGCTGTGAAAGTTTTCCTTTAAACTACATTATATATACTATAGCTGTGATTTTTTTCACGTGTCCATAGATAAACGTTTAGTAGATAGATGGGGGGGATACTTGACTTTAACAAAAAAAATTACTTGAAACCTAAATATTTCAGACACGGATCCCTAAATCGAAAAATGTTGTTTCCAAGCTCATAATATTTTTGAAAAACCTATTCAACGATACCCCACACAATATGTTTGTATAGAAGAAAAATATTGACTGCCTCTTTACTTGTATGGCAGCTACCCTAAAAATTTTATTTTTCTTATTTTATTTTACGACTTTTTCGCCATGATTGATATACATATCCATGCCAAATTACAGCTTTCTAGTACTTATAGTTTCTGAGTAGGACCGCGGACGGACAGACAGACAGACAGACAGACAGACATGGCGAAACTATAAGGGTTCCTTGTTTACTACGGAACCCTAAAAACCGTTAAATATAATTAAAAATATTTCACGTTTTATATAATACTCCGTCGTGAACAACAAATTTCGAAGGAGGGTGGGTGTGCTCCGTGCTCTTACGTACGATGCTCCTCGGCTCGGTGTTGGTGGTGATGAACCGCGCCTTGCACACGTGGTTCATGGTGCACCTCCAGCTGAGGGTTGTCTGATGGCGACTGGCACAGCTAAATGTGAAGCCGTCCAGCACCGCAATCTCCTTGCCAGAGACATTTCGATGAAAAGTTACTGCAATAATAACCGTATAATATATTGCTCGTTTGTGTTAAAAATTAGGTGTATTTGTGCTCAAACGTAGTAAATTGCTAAAAAATATAAGTAAGTAGGTAAATGTGACCTGTAGGTTGAAAAAAAATACTTGTAGGCATTTGTACAATTTGACCAAAATTTTTTATAACGAATGTTGAAAGATGAAGTCAGCTGGAAATCCCTAGCCCTATACCTCAAAAAATTACAAAGGCAAAATTCTCCTTTTTTGTTAACCACCCCGCGGCGTTGCTGCTAAAGATTTTGACAATTTGGCATAGCTGGCAAAATAAAAATTAAGAAACAAAAAATGTTGACTAAAACTCGAAAGTGAAAACGTGAGATCAATTAGTAACACCGCCGTCAGGCGCCGCCGGCTGGCCTGCTAGAGTTCATCCGGGGTCACGTGGTCGTTCTGGACGGACGTAACTCTTTTCGCAACTTTTTATCTTATGTAATGCACGAATTTTGATTATGTTTATGGATAGAGAGATTTATTTACTTTACGAAATTTTATTTCCAAAACCAATAAAAAGTCAGCCTGTATACAATCAAATCTCGGAAACAATGTCAAGCGAAAAAAACCGTTGAGTATGAAAAAAAATATTTCACGTTTTATACAATATTCCGTTGTGGACAACAAATTTCGAAGGAGGGTGGGTGTGCTCCGTGTTCTTACGAACGATGCTCCTCGGCTCGGTATTGGTGGTGATGAACCGCGCCTTGCACACGTGGTTCATGGTGCACCTCCAGCTGAGGGTTGTCAGCCGGCGACTGGCACAGCTAAACGTGAAGCCGTCCAGCACCGCAATCTCCTTGCCAGAGACGTTTCGATGAAAAGTTGCTGCAATAATAACCGTATAATATAATGCTCGATTGTATTAAAACGTAGATGTTATTGTGCTAAAAAGTAGTAATGATTTGCTAAAAAATTTGGAATGAACATATGGAACCTGTAGGCTGAAAAAATACATGTAGGTTTTTCCATAATTTGGCTAAGATTTTTCATAACGAATGTTGAAAGATGAAGTCAGCTGCACATCCCTAGCCCTAGATCCCTAGAAATTTATAGAACATACATATTACCACGGCCTGTTCTATTGTAGGCAGAGACGATGGATCTCTACTTGCTACGATCTTGACAGACGTCTTTCGCTTCATCTTCACTCATTACTCTCTGAATGCATGCTCACCGGTAATTCTGACCTCTCCTTTTTTAGAAGATCTGCAAAGAGGTTGCGGTACGATTGTCGAAGGCTACCCTGACCCACTCTTTCAGTCACAATGTCTTTGTATACTCTTTTAGTAAATCTCCTTTCTACATGCCCGAACCATCGCAACATTTCTTTCTTAATTTATAACTACATCTTCTTTTAGTCCACGTCTCTCTAATGACATCATTTCTAATCCGATCTTTTAAAGTAACACCAAACATACTCCTAAACGCTCTCATTTTAACTGCATTTGTTCTACTTTCGTACCTTTACTGCCATATCCAAGTCTCATTTCCATAAACCAGCGTCGGTATCAGCCCTCCATTGCTGGTAACATTTTTGTCAATTTGACGTGAAAGCTGAACCAACATGCTTAAAAATATTCGCATTAAGAATATTTGTAGGATGGTGCAATCAAGAGTCCTCACATTAGGCCTTGTTCTTGCTTCAACTCAAGGACATCGTTGATCATATCTATGAGTGAATGTAGAACAAACTAGTGAAAATTAGATCGAAAGAAGAGGAAAATAGAATTATTAATAGTATATTGAGAATAAGAAATAAAAGAGAAAAACTATTTTCTGATTCAGTTAAGCAAACTTTAATAGTTCAATTTTACTTAAACGGCAAGTAAAATTACGCGAAGACTTTTAGAAGAACAAAATTTGTCTTCTAGTAATTTTACTCTATTTTCTGTATTACATTATATTTTCTTTATTAGTCTATATTTACAAACACTATCAAAAATGTTAAGACCATTCATACTTTATATATGATTCCTTTCCTTATAACAAACCTAGGAGGAGTGTGAGTATGGTCAGTTTTTCTGCGAATGATTTCCCGCTGTTCTGAGTTCCTGGTGGTGAACCGTGCCTTGCAGGAGTTGGTTCTACTGCACCTCCAGCCCAGGGTTGTCTTCTGCGTCGAATCACAGAGGAAAGTAAAGCCATCCAGCACTCCTACCTCCTTACCCGATGTGTTACGGACGAATAGCGCTGTCATAAACAAATAGAATATTATTATGATATCAACTATTTAAAAAAGTAGTAATACTAACTGGACTGCCTCCGTCCGGTAGTCAAAGCGTTCACCTTGTGACGAAGGTCGTGGGTTTGAATCCCACTGGGAAACATTTGTGAAATGTTGTTCCCAGTCTGGTTCATTTTTTTTAATACTTACCCTTTGACATTATCAGAGCCTATTTTTGCTATTTACACTTTCATACTAGTTCTCGCTTGCTTACCTTTCATACACCATCTTTTGCTCTGACGGGTGGGACTCCCGTCTATTAACTAACTTTTTCTATCGGGACTTTTAATTTATTTCCTTATTTATTACTTATGTTCTTATATGGGTATATCCTGCAGTGGAGACTAAAAAAGACCAGATGATGATGAAGATGATGATGAAGATGGGTAAACTATTTTTCTTATTTTTAAAATACATTCTTATACCTATCTATTTTTACAGCATTTTTACATATTCAATTTTATTTATTTATTAGATTTATTTATAACAATTTTTTCTACTACATACATTTACTTCTATTATTTTATTTATGTGTTATTACATTTCTATAAATTACAATGTTTTATATTGTTTACATTTTTATCTTTCTAAAAATATAACTTTCTTGTGTGTAAATTTTATACTCCTGATGCTTGAAATCTAATTAAAAACACAGATTTCATAACAACTCATTTTTGACTACAGTCGGTACCTACCACAGATTCAGCCAAGGAAAAAGAGGACCAGAAGTTTTTCTTTACACAATGAGGCATTTCCTTTTACTTTTACTCCACTTATTTTCTTACTTTAATGTATCGTTGATTATTTAATAATGAGCACATGTATTTTGGTTACAGTATGGAGTATAGTCAAATATAGAATATCAAATACGCGTCAAGTCTTAACGATAGTCAAATTCAAATGTATAAATTAACACGGGAAATGTCTCATATATGTACCTTGCTTGTCACTATGCTTTCGGCATTACTAGGTCGCGGTACCCCACTCTATTCCCATTTTTATTGCAATTTAACTTATGACATAAGTAATGTTGCATGCCTTGGGGTGTAGGGGCACCGAACACCGTGTTCTACTGATTGCGAGGTCAGGAATACGCAGTTGCTGACCTCGTAATCGCATCCCATTTCTTCCCATACCGGACCCCAGGCTCTGAAGCTCGGATGATTTCTTTTAGAATAGACATAGTGTGACGTAGTGATTATTATGAAAGAAACAATATTTGAAAAGACCAAACTCTTTAATTAATTTTTAACAATTATACAATGAGAAAGAAGTCACAGGTAAGGGTCGTAGGTTCACAGCCACGAGATTCGTTGTTCCAGAAAAGATTTCCAAAAGTACTCAGCTTTGAAGCAGCCCGGCGCCCAGTCGTGGTCGAAAGAGGACGAGACTCCTCACGCCTTCTTATTTATATGGCCGCGCGGGGTGAAGAGCGGGGTAAGGAGGGAAGCACCAGTATGGACTTCGTGACAATAGGTAATGGAAAAGTAATTTCGAGTGCATTTTTACTAGTGAATGAATATTCCTAGACAAGTCGTTGAGAACTTTTGAAACATACGTCAACTAGACCGTTTGACAATCATTTTTTATGTTATTAGACTCATAGTTACCCTGTACACACAATAATTGCCGTGTGGTTTCCGGCAGAGTAGAATAGGGCCACTCCAAGTCCTCCCGTGGATGTCGTAGAAGGCGACTTAGGAAATACAAGCTAAACAAAGCTAAAAACATCAATGAAACTTCTCCAACCCGTCTGGCCAGCGAGGAGAGTGTAGGCCAAGTCCTCTGGCTGCTCTGGCCAAGTATGGCTTTAGTAGTACAGAGAGGGTCGTGCTCCTGCAGTAGAGACTAAAAGACCTGATGATAATGACACAAAAAAAAAAAACATTTTATTGATATAGCTGATTTTGACATTATAAGTGATGAAACTAAATACTTAGGTAAACGGATAAGCTGAAAAATTGAAAATATCGTTTCCAATTAAAGACAAAGTAGTACATTATTTTATATATATATGCATTGTTTTTTACAGCTTAGGTTATTTTAAATAAGGTTCCGTTACGTACGATGAAATTAGGAGGAGGATGAGTATGATCCGTTTTCCTTCTGATAATTTCTCGTTGTGCAGATTTGGTGGTGGTGAAGCGTGCTTTGCAGAGAGTATGCCGCGTGCAGATCCAGCCCAGGGTCTTCTGAGTGTGGCTGCGGCAGTAGAACGTGAATCCGTCTAGTACCGCGGTCTCCTTGCCAGATACATTGCGAACGAAGAGCACTGCGAAGGAAACCAATTGCTTTAAATACTATCTAGGGCAAAAATATTTATTGGAGAAAGTTGTTTTTTGATTAAAATTAACAAGAGACACAGACATTATTAGAATGAGTTAACGGGTTACTCACGTATAGCTGACACTGAGCTTTTTCACGCACTGGCACTATCACCAGCCGCAGACGATGAAGAAGAGGAAATTAAAGGTCCCAGTACATCCACGGGAGTCGTCGACGTAGGAAACTAGCAACCCCCACTTTCCACCGGACTCTCGCTCGATTACCTGCGCCGCCCGCGCCCCCCACGAGATTCCCAACTAACATCAGAGTGTCGCGAGCTGGTGTGGTGTACGGGCCTTTAATCACATTCGACCTGATGAAGACCTTCAGGTGAGGCGAAACATGTCGGCCAGTAACTGACTATACGCAAGTAACCCGTTATCTCATTCTAATAAAGTTTTCAATAGAGATAAAAAAAACTAAAGCTACGTGCTTAACATTCTATTATTTTTTTAAACTGCCTTTCCTGTACAATATTCCATCGCGAATAACGAAACCAGGAGGAGAATGATTGTGTTGGGTTTTTCTACGAATGATTTGTCGTGGTTTAGATTTGCTGGTGGTGAACCTCGCTTTGCAGCCTCTGGTCTTGCTGCACCTCCATCCGAGGGTTTTCTTCTGCGTCGCGTCGCAGAGGAAGGTGTAGCCATCCAGCACGCCCACTTCCCTGCCCGATGTGTTGAGGACAAATAGAGCTGGACACAAAAAAATATGAATGTAATGGAGACAGTTTAAGTCTAAGAGAAATGCTTGACCCTGACATGTTGAGAGTAGAGCACTACCTATAAGTGGAGCGCTGAGACGTGCAATACAAAATTATTTTTTAATATCGTATTATGTGAAGATACAAATACGGTTTTCGATGAAGAAAAAATGTCTTAATTGGTGAACTGGAATATTGTTTAATTTAATACGACACCATTATAAAGAAATATTCTTTAATTTTATAAATTCAATAACAAATTTAGGAGAGAGTCACTGAAAGAATAATGTAGGAAAAAATACTCAACACGCACTTAACCAATTGTTTATTTCGGATAGGTACTGGCCAGATAGGCAGTTAACTACGAATACATAAATGTTGCCATAGGGCTTAGTAAGTAGTGCTTATTTACAATAACATCGTAAGGACAACCTTTTAGTTTCCAAAGTATTTAACAATGTAACAATGTCTAAGAATGTATCATCATTATCAGCTTTCAAAAACCCACTGCTGGGTATAAGCCTCCCTTTGTCTGCGCCATCCCGTCCTGTCCGCGGCCGCTGCTATCCATCTTACCAGCGACTTGCCTGCTATCGTCGACCAACCGAGCCAATGGACGTCCCACACTGCGCTTACCATTTCTGGGATACCACTCCGTGGCGGCTTCACTCCACCTACCATCATCCTTCTACGAATGTATGTATTCTCAAATTCTGTAAAACACTCCATCTTTTAAAAAGAATTTCGGAGGAGGATGCGTATGGTCAGCATTCAGCCGTATGATTTCTCGGCCGATTTTGGTGGTGGTGAGTCGAGCGTTGCAGTAGTTCTTCCTGGTGCAGTTCCAGCCCAGAGTCGCCCGTGTGCGACTGTCACATATGAAAGTGTAGCCGTTTATTAATGCGTACTCCTTGCCAGAGGCATTTCGAACGAATTGTACTGAAAAATAAAGGAAAGGTGAATACATTTGGAGATCTAAATGGAAAATGTGAACACACTTTCTTCTTGTTTAGTGAACTTCTTGAGGTAAAATGGGGAATAATTGAAACTGCACTTGAGTTAAATAACTCTTTATTATATATCTTAATTAAATAACAATCTGCTATGTCATTTTTATAATTCGTAACAAAACCATCGAAATTTATCGCGACACACTATTTTCCCATTTTTTTCTTTTTCAATTGTAGAAACGTACATACATGTCATACACATGAACAGATGTCATTTCATTTCCCATACAGCTGTAACTTTTTTAATATTATTTAAACATCTGTACTGATCTTAATTAATTATAAAGCAATATGTTACATATCAGAACTCGTACCATCGGACTTTACTTACCGTGACAGGCTATTTTCCCGTTTCTTTCTTTTTAAATTGTAGAAAAGAATACACGCACAGATGTCATTTCCCATACAGCCGAAACTTTTTATACAGTTCTTCTTTGTGTGTCTATGGATTTCTTTTTTTTGCCTTTTGATCAGCCTAGTTAAGAGAATACTGCAGTAAGATTTTAAAAGTAGGCATATTTTAATATTATTAGTGGTATACAGTTTCGTAGTAACAGTTTTAACTTTTTTAGGTAACTATTTAATTATACAACGTGGAAAGGGCATACTCGTAAATCCCGTAATAAATCGTACCACGGGCTATATATACTAGATCTTAATTGCCAAGACAAATTGCCCGGGCGGCCTGCACACTTCGTATGCAAATTTCGATTTTATTAATATTATTTGACTGTTTTAATTTCGTTATACTACATTAATCTAGTAATAGCTCGAAGTTAGATTTATTAAGGCTCCTCCCTGCGCTAGCGACCTTGAAAACACAAAAAAATTAATTTCTCTTTCTGTAAGTGAGATTATTAGAAACCCTCGTACAACTTTTTAGCTAGTATCCTGAAGTTTCATTAGAACCTCGAAAGTCATTGAAATACTATCCGGTTTAGAAACCTTTACAAAAAGAGTCAAAAATTGCCGTTTTTAGTATTTTTTGCAAAGGAAAATTCAGGGTATTTTATTTCAATGATTTTCGAGGTTCTAATGAAACTTAAGGATACTAGCTAAAAAGTTGTACGAGGGTTTCTGATAATCTCACTTACAGAAAGAGAAATTATTTTTTTTGTGTTTTCAAGGTCGTTAGCGCGGGGAGGACCCTTAAGGGTACGTCCCTTCCACGTTGTATAAAGTAGAAACTGTAGTGATTGGGCATTTCGCTCAGCATTCGAGTCATACATCACTTAAAGATGATGCCCCGCTACTTTGTATATTTGAGGAGTTAGGTGGCCCTGCAGGAGTGCGCGATACCGGGCGTGGTCCGCACTTGGATGGGTGATCACAAGTGGCATAAAAAAATCTTGAGCCCCTCCGTGCTCCGGAAAGCACGGATAAGCCATTGGTCCCGGCTGTCATCATTGTATGGCAGTCGTCAAGCTGTGTAAGATGCCTTTAGGCAGCCTGGAAATTTGACACCAGTATTGGCCACTTACCACGACAAAAAATCATGTAATGTTACAAAATGAATGCGGCATGAGTTCTTCATAAAAACTAAATGGAGGGAAAAGTGGAAGCCAAGAGAGGAATGGGAAGACCAAGGTCTTTCATGTATAAATTAAAAGAAAAGGCAAAAGTCAAAAGTTGTACAGGGAGGTCAAGCATTTAGCCGAAAATAGGTAGACATGGAAAACAGTTTACCCTTTGGGTTGCGGAAGTCTGACGGCAGTCGCTCCTCGTCCTTTATTTTTGGATAATCTAGCTAACGGACTAAATGAAATAATATATTTTTTACCCAGTCCACATTTCTATTGTAACGATCTAAATCTGACTATAACTCCATTGCGCACAATATAACTGGGAGATGGATGTGTGTGCTCTGGGTGGTTCCTTATGAGGGTCCCCTGGCTGCAGTTGGTGGTGGTGAAGAGAGCTCGGCACTGGTTTCTACGGGTGCATTGCCAGCCCAGGGTCGCGTGCTGATGGTACACGCAGTTGTACGTGAAGCCGTCCAGCAAGGCAATTTTTCTACATCACCAGTTCAAATCCCTATTGTAACGATCTAAATCTAACTATAACTCCATTGCGAACAATATAACTGGGAGGTGGATGTGTATGTTCCGGGTGGTTCCTTATGAGGGTTCTCTGGCTGTAGTTGGTGGTGGTGAAGCGAGCTCTGCACTGGTTCCTGCGGGTGCATTGCCAGCCCAGGGTCGCGTGCTGATGGTACACGCAGTTGTACGTGAAGCCGTCCAGCAAGGCAATTTTTCTACATGACCAGTTCAAATCCCTATTGTAACGATCTAAATCTAACTATAACTCCATTGCGAACAATATAACTGGGAGGTGGATGTGTATGTTCCGGGTGGTTCCTTATGAGGGTTTTCTGGCTGTAGTTGGTGGTGGTGAAGCGAGCTCTGCACTGGTTCCTGTGGGTGCATTGCCAGCCCAGGGTCGCGTGCTGATCGTACACGCAGTTGTATTTGAAGCCGTCCAGCAAGGCCATTTTTCTACATCACCAGTTCAAATCGCTATTGTAACGGTCTAAATCTAACTATAACTCCATTGCGAACAATATAACTGGGAGGTGGATGTGTATGTTCCGGGTGGTTCCTTATGAGGGTTCGTTGGCTGCAGTTGGTGGTGGTAAAGCGAGCTCTGAACTGGTTCCTGCGGGTGCATTGCCAGCTCAGGGTCGCGTGCTGATGGTACACGCAGTTGTACGTGAAGCCGTCCAGCAAGGCAATTTTTCTACATCACCAGTTCAAATCCCTATTGTAACGATCTAAATCTAACTATAACTCCATTGCGCACAATATAACTGGGAGGTGGATGTGTGTGTTCTGGGTGGTTCCTTATGAGGGTCCGCTGGCTGCAGTTGGTGGTGGTGAAGCGAGCTCGGCACTGGTTTCTACGAGTGCATTGCCAGCCCAGGGTCGCGTGCTGATGGTACACGCAGTTGTACGTGAAGCCGTCCAGCAAGGCCACCTCACCGCCAGAACAGTTCCTCACGAATTGGACTGCAACATAATAATGTAAATCTTACTAACCGCTTATTCATACAAGTCTGCTTTTACAAAATGGAAGGCTAGGGTAATAAATAAAACCACGGGTTATACAAGATCACTACAGTATAATGATTATTAAAATAATACTTTAAAAAAAATCGGCATTTCCATACGAAAGTGTGCAGCCGCGGGCAGGTCGATTTTTTTTTTGTTTATTTGTTGCTTTATTATTATTATACTATAGTAATCTATAATAGCCCGTGGTTCGATTTATTATGGGAATGTCCCTTCCATGTTGTATCTGATTTCAGGAGCACTATTTTTCTTTCAATGACATAAAGAAGTCTGCACTCCTTAAATCCCCTACTATACCCTTTTACTAAGCCTTTATTGTCCGTCTGTCTGTCACTAGGCTGTATCTCATGAACCGTGATAGCCAGACAGGTGAAATTTTCACATATATTTCTGTTGCCAAGGCTCTCATACAACAAACGTGCTTTTTTTATAAATAATGGTATGGAACCCTTCGTGCGGCACTTGGCCAGTTATTTTATGAATATGAAGGTAAGTCTATAATTACAACTTTTGGCAGACTTGTTAGAGAATAAAACAACTTTTCTCGGCATTAAATTTAACAACCTCTTTTTTTAACACTTTATTGTAGAAAAAATGACCGAACAATATCTAACAAATTGTTAATGCATAATGGGACAGAATTAAAATTTTTACAAAATTACAAAAAACAACAATTTATTATATAAGTGCTTCATGGAAAAAAAATAGTGCTTCATGGAAAAAGAGTAATATCTAGCTTAGTATCTCACTCGAATCATTACTCCATCACGATTAGTAAAGCTAGGGGGCGGATGAGAATGGTATATGTTACTTCGAATAATATATCGCTGGTGACAATTGGTGGTGGTGAACCGGGCTTTGCAGAGCCTGTTCTTGGTGCATTGCCAGCCTAACGTCGACTGCTTGCGGCTGTCGCAGTAGAAGGTGTAGTCATTCAGAATTGCGATCTCTTTGCCAGATACATTTCTGACGTAAGTTACTAAAATAAAAACATCCAAAAAGATTTAATTAAAAATAGAAGTTAAATAAAAATTTCAGTAAGCCAGCCTCTCTTGAGCCGAAGGAAAATAAATGAAGAATAAAATAACAATAAGATTTCAGTAAATCACCAGCCTTTGTGACACTAACAAAAAAGAAAACTAAAATAAAAATAGAATAAAAATAATAAAAAGAAAGAAATAAAAACAAGTGACACAAGAACAACATTTCATATAGATACATAATCACGTCTTTAACCCTGTTAGAGTAGGTAAGAGCTAGAGCCATCGTAAGGTCTGCGCGGGAAGAGGAACAGCTGAACCGAAATGTTACTAATTTTTCGACGAGATTAATCTTTAGACAACTTTCTAAGTATTATGACGACAAGTTTTAGACGAATTTCTACATAGACTATTTACGTTTGCGATCATTCGATACCTCCTAACTATGGAGAAGCCTATACCTAGTACAAATGGAAATGGATTGGTCATACTTTGTATACAAGTAGGAGTAATAATTGGTCAAAGGATTAAACGTTATAGAGTGGTATCCACCATGATGAAAAAAAGAGGAAATGGGAAGATGAAACTAAGAAAGCAGCTGAAGGTTTCTTAGTTTCATCTTCGCGTTTCTTCCTATGCTATGGCGGTTATGGAGAAGAAAAACAAGGAACAGAAAATCATGGAGAAAGCTGGTGAAGGCCTTTGCCAAGTGGCAAGTTGAAGATCAACAACAGCAGCCACAATAGGAAAGTAGAGGATACCAGGTAAACAAGAGAGGCTGCAGTAAGTAGATAATTACCTAACTATGGAGAAGCATTCTTCAAGGAAGTAAAAGGACATTATTTTTTAGTTTCCTAGTGGATGACAAAGTAATTAACAATTTCATTCAAATTCCATTATATGAAGTTAGGAGGAGGATGGTTGTTGAAGTTCTGCTGTTTGGTGGTGGTGAACCGGGCCTTGCAAACGCCGGTGTTGGTGCACTGCCAGGAGTTGGTGGACTTCTTGCGACCGTCGCAGTAGAAGGTGTAGCCGCTTATGATGGCTATCTCTTTGCCAGATCTCTTGCGGAAGAACATATTTAAATACAAAATTGAACTAAAGTAAAACATGAATGTCGAATTAAAAAAATAATGATTTCGTAAAAACTATTTTAATTTGTTGGAATTTAGGTAAGCAGTACAACGAATTACCTGGTTTAATATGCACCGTTTGATAAAAAGTTTAAAAAACTTTTATAAAGACTCCATTTCGGATGATAAAGTGTGGCGGAGGATGATCATGGTGCCAGTTAGCTTTCAGAAGTACTTGATTCTTGGAGGTAGTCAGACGAGCTTTGCAAAATCCGTGCGTACATTTCCAACTATTCGTTTTTTTGTAGGAGTGGTCGCAGTAGAAGGTATATTTGTTTAATATGGCAAGCTCTTTTCCAGTAGTCTTGCGAACTATTGTTACTGAAATAGCAAATAGAAGAGTTATCATAAGACCGCATATTATTAATAACTAGTAGTTGAACGTGATAGGTAATCAAGTGATCTTTTTCGTCGAGAAGATATCATTATTTATGTCAATAAATTATGATATTTCCTGTGTTGTCAATTGATTATTCATCTTCATTTTCAAAATTACGTACCCGAAGGGTAAAAACGGGACTCGATGAATAAGACTCCGCTGTCCGTCTATCTGTATGTCTGTCTGTCTGTCACCAGGCTGTATCTCATGTCGCATTTGTTACTTGTAAATAGAAATAAAAGAAAAATTACTAAAAATATTTACTTTTTAACTTTTAACATAAATAAAAGGATAAGACTAAACAAATTATATTAATTTTATTACTCTTTATTTTCATCACTTAACTTTCAATATAAAACATATCTTCAAGAAAGGACGGGATTAAAAATGAGTATGTGAGAGGAAGTACAAAAGTGGCCCCAATAACGGAAAAGTTAAAAAACAATAGACTAGGATGGTATGGACATGTGATGAGGAGGGAGAAGAGCCAGGTTACAAAGACAGTATCTTGTCTGAAGATAACTGGAAGGAGGCAGAGAAAAAGGTGGATGAAGTGCATAAAAAAGTATATGCATAAGAACATTGTAACAAATACAATGACAAAAGATAGAGGTAAATGAAAAAGACGTAGAGTGGGATAAGGTGACAGATATCTTCAAATCTTTATGATGACTCCATCACGAATGACGAAATTAGGAGGTGGATGATCATGGTGACCGCTGGCTCGTAAGAGAGTTTGATCCTTGCTGGTCGTTAAGCGCGCCCTACACTTTCCTCCCGTGCATTTCCAGCCGTTTGTAGCCTTGTAGAAGTTATTACAATAATACGTGTATCCATTCACGATGGCTATTTCTTTGCCATTGTTCTTGAGAACTATTTCCACTGAAATAACGGAAGCATTAACATTAAATATTATAGTATTTTATGCAACGGTTGTATAAGAAGGATCAAAAATGCGAAATGTGTAAGTAAGGAGATCATCGAACATTTTTTGACGTATTTATAGAACAATGCATATAATACTTTTTCTACGACTATATTAACTAAATAAAATACAAATTAAATAAAGAGAAATGTTTAATGTTTGACGTGGTTTGGCAGGGGTTCCCTACGCCATTCAGAAACACGTTCAGATACTAGACCTGGTTTTTTTTTATTGTCGTTTACTGTTACCTTGTGACTGTGTGATGTGGTAAACTTTCTTTTAAATTGATGTGGGCAGTGAAATTTAATTTTAATAAAAACCACATGAATTCTGTTTTTTCTTAAATTGGTACGTATGTTATTTTTATTCGTGCTAATCAAATAAAACCTTAACCTAAGTGTAACCTAATTTTGGTATATCTGTGACAGCAAGGCGTATCTTTTTGACCACGTTACGATACAAGAGCGTTTTTGGGGAATAAAGTATAGACTTTTCTAAAGTCATATTATCTGTGTTCTCATATTAGTGTTTGTGACTATGTAAATGCCAGATTAAAAGTACAGAAGAAGAAAAAACAAATTTATTCGTTTCGATGTTTTATTGTGATAGTTGTTAAAACTATATAGTGCTTATAAAGATCGACGTCAAGGATAACCACAGCGTAGATGGCGTGACGAACCTCATACCTCTTGGCAGAGTGTTCGCCACTATGCCTGAAGGTATGCAGTTCTAAACGGAATAGGAACTGATAGGGAAAAATGGAGAACTGAGACACAAATAATACAGAGTCAGTTAATTAGTATACGTAATTTAATTAAAATGATAGAAGAAACCAATATCTACAGCAGTTATCATTATCATCATCATTTTAGCCGCATAACGTCTACTGCTGGACATAGGCCTCACCCAAAGATTTATAAGCAATTATACTTTGCATTAATAGTATTTTATGCAACAGTTGCATAAGAAGCGTCAAAAAATGTAAGTGGCGTTTTTTGATTCGAGCATTTTTTGACGTACTTATACAACGTTGCATATAATACTTTTCTATGATTATATTTACTAAATAAATTACAAAAATAAACAAAGAAAAATATGAAAATGTTCTTTGGAAGATACTAGGTATCTAAAGTAAACTTTCCTTGAGACTATGTTAAAGAAATGGTTTTCTTATGTTGGCAGTATACTGGATCTAAAGAAATAATCGGTCTAGGTCTGTGGCCAGCCGGATCTTCTTGGCGAAATGACGACACATGTGCTGTTATGGGGAATTAGACTAAAGACTTTCCTGAAGTCATAAATTATCAAAGTTCTTTTATATTATTGTTTGTGACTATTTAAAAGACGGACGACCGTGCAAGAGTAGAAAAAATACATTTCAAATCTTCATGAAGACTCCATCACGAATGATAAAGTTAGGAGGCAAATGGTTGTGGTTTGAATTGACTCTCACGAGGTCACAGTGTTGGGTGGTCGTCAGGCGCGCCTTGCAAGTTTGTCTGTTGGTGCATTGCCAATTGGTCGTGTGCTTGTGTGTTCTGGTGCAGGAGAACGTGTACCCGTCATAGATTGCTATCGGCTTACCAGTAATCTTGCGAAAAATTGCCACTGAAAAAATACCATCAAGTAATTATGTAAGATAAAGAGAAATATCTATAAAAACGTACCTACTTCAGGTTTTATCAAAAATACGAGAGAGTTAAGAATCAGTTCACCTTTATTGTATTCCTATACAGAACGCATATATTTAGGGCATGTACTAACTTACAGTTTTATAAAAACTCCCCCTTGAATGATAAACTTAGGAGGTGGATGAGTATGTACATATTTTGTTCTCATAACTTTAAGCTGTTTGTCGGTCAATATGCGTGCCTTACATATGTTGTTATTCGTGCATTTCCAGCCGCTTGTGTTTGTTTAAATTGTCGCAGAGGAAGGTAAAACCGTTGTAAATTGCCACTTCCCTGCCAGTACGCTTGCGAACAATTCTTACTGAAAAAATATGGAACCCATGTAATTTAATTATCCAAAAAGAAACACCTATAAAGTAAGTAAGAGGTGCTGCAGTTTTGTAAAGATCAGAATTCGTCCAAAATTTACTTTTATCAGCACCTCCTGTAGGTTGACTGACAGAAAAGGCCTTGGGCCTTAAGTCCGCCTGTAACATTTTTGTAATAAAGTTTAATATAAATAAAAAACTGCAGCATCATTAGCTCTAGGTCGTGCAGGGGGCGAGCGAGGTTTGTACTAAGTTATTATATTATTTTTTAATATTTAAAAGGGGGTTCCTGTGAGTAGCTCAGCCCTTGCGGGCTCGGACTGAAGAGCAACATGGCCGAGGTGGTGTATAAGTCGGCTGAATTCGGCAGCTTCTGAAAACTACAAATAAAAACAATGAATAATATCGATTTTAGCTATGATTGCTAATGTTTCTTCAGTATTTCGTCGGTAGGCAAAAGGAATCAAAATAGTGATTAGTTAGTAGCAGCTCGTTACTCGTATTTAGTTACACCCTTTGATTTGGTCATGACATCTCTGTTATCATCATCAGGTCTTTGTGTCTCCACTGCAGGAGCACGGCGCTCTCGGTACTACCAGAGCCATACTTGGCCAGAGCAGCCAGAGAACTTTAGCCTACACTCCCCTCGCTGGCTATAAAACATCATAACCCCGCCGAGTTTGGGCTCGATTGATTCGTTTTGAAAACAGGAGTGTTACTCTAAAAGCGGCACGCAAGACGGACGTTACTGCGTATCCACGTTTCAGTGTCAAGCAATATTGAGCACTAACGTATGATGATAAAGTCTAATTCGGTTTGACATAGAAATAGGACGTCACTATCGTACGACTAACGTATTATTTCATGAAGTAGCCCCCCAAGGTCAGGATGTTAAGCTTTTAAGTTTACTGTTTTAGATAAAAGCTTGTTTGAAAAAATATTTTTTTAATTCCTTTTTATATTAACTATGATTGTGAGAAAGGTTTAATCGAACAACGACGTCGTCAACAGTGACGACAGAAGCCTTACACCCGAGATTTTTCTTTGCGCATCTCCAAAAGGTCTTGTCTCGATTGTTCCTGTAGTGATTCATCCTATGACCGTTTATCACCAGAACCCGTCTACCTTGACCGCGTCTTGATGGAACAAAATACATTTGCGGGTCTGAAAGAAAAGATTGATACTTACTCGTAAAAAATAGCAATTTGTATTGTATCAAAAAAAATCAGTAAAAACTTCTTTGTATACCGTATTGTTAATTGGTAAATGATAGTTCATTTGTTGAAATGGTTTGCACGCGGTCGGCGCGTTACAACGGCCGCGCCTTTGAAAAAGTCGATGCTTTGTCGGCAAATCGATAGCATTCCAGCCCATTGAACGAAGACTATACCATATAAGCAGTAAGCATTTTTAGTTCATTTAAAAAAAAACATTTAGTTATCTAATTAAAAACATTTAATTTCTGACTTTCAAAAAAACGTGTTTTTTTTTTTAATTACTTTGCTATATACAATTATTTGTACGCAACATCTCATTTGCAATTTGATACATAGTTGTGCCATGCCGTGAGTTATCTGTAAGCCAAATATTAAAAGTACTTACTTTTTTCTAAACGTCAAAACAAACAATTTCTACACATTTATATGAAATAAAGACTAATGACAGTTTTTCCGCAATAATAATCTCAAATCACATTAAAAATGGATATGATCAATGACAACTGACATAATTTTGTGACGGTTTATTCTATTAACAGTACCAAACAATTTATTTTTACATACATACATACATACTATCACGTCTTTATCCCTAATGGGACAGATAGAGCATTTTGGGTCTTGCGGCTCTATGCAGAGCCCAGGGCCGCAAGACTCAAAAGCCACTTTTAGCGTCATGGTGGGCGAGAAGATGGAAAAGCAATTAATACAGTGACGGGTTGCTAGCCGCATCGCCTGTTAAAATGATTCGCATTTTTGCCCATTCCCTCGATCGGCTTTTACGATCTACGCGGGAAGAGAAGCAGCTGGTACATTCTATGTTTTTTCGTTTCTCCCAGACCAGCATGGGAGCAATTTATTTTTGACCCAGGAAACTTCCTTATTATTTCGAAGGAAAGGTAAAAGGAAAATCACGAAAAAACATTAGTACTAACTGATACTGAGACTGCTATAGTAGATACTTTCATCAAACATATATTTAAGAGTGTGTAGCTGTAAACTTCCATACAAAAAGCGACAATGATTCCCCCTTTAAACATAGGTCAATTTAGATATTTTTTATTTGATATATGATGGGCAGTACGTTTTTATTTTAAAGAAATATTGCTTGGGACAAAAGTTATTAGCATCAAAAATTCCATATGTTTTTATTTAAAAAATACATCGAGCTTTTTAATTTATTTCACTTTAATTAAACTAAACCGGATTACTAAAAAAGAAAACCGTACTTAGAACAATGTGTACCAAATCGAATGACACCAAAATTGCCTCATTTCGTTAAAGTTTAGGGAGGTTAAGACGTAATCGCCTGAAACAATATTTCAGAAGAAAAAAATAGGCAATCGCCTCTAGGACTTGCAACTCTCTCTACCGCACACTACGGGTCGGGAGTCAGGACGGCGTGAAACAGATATAATTTTTGCAAAGACCGCTCGCGATGCGTATCGGCACTACAAAATTCTCTTAACCTCTCGTATGCCGTTGCGTAGATCTACGCGAAAATTCATTGTTTAACTATTGTGTCTGATATTCCGGCATACACGGTGATTTTTTATCGGTTTTGGAGCCAAAGGCCACTTCATAAGGATCGTTAGTAAGACCTAATTTGCTAGTAAAAATAAAAACTCAGTAACAAAAAAATGTTAACTAAAACTCGAAAGTAAAATCGTGAGATCAATTAGTAGTGACGTCGCTAGGCGCCGGCCGCCGCCGGCCGAACAGCCGGGGTATACGACCGCACGCGGCAGTTTGGACGGGTATAATTACGTGGTCTCGATCGAAAATCATTTTTACAACTTTTTCATTATAAGTCATACTCAAATTTGGATTACGTATATAGGTATATAGATAGAGGAATTTATTTACCAAATCATCATTTCTTTGTCCAAATCCAATAAAAATTCAGCGTGTATGTATAAGGGGTTAATTCTTTTGAGATCTCTGACAGGAATGGTTGTGAGCATCGTTCACCCTGACGACAGTGCCGCCAACGGTGATTACATTGGCCCTGCACTTGAGCTGTCTCCGTTTGTGACACCTCCACTCCACCTTGGCACCGCATTGTCTCTCTTTGTAGAACTTGTGGTGATCCAGGACGAGTTTATTGTTGGATATGTATGCTGAAATATAAGTTACCATTAAAGGGTGTCCACTGAAAATTGTTCAAATTAAAATTACTTGCTAGCTCGCGGTGCGAGTGAGAGGTACTATTTGACGCGCGGATTTGTTAGTCGCCATGAGTCACTGACCGAAGTAAAGGTTTGAATATACAAGTAGTGTAGATTAGCCACCGAGCGACCGGGGGTAAGAGAAAGATATATTAATGATACTACGTATATTTTTTTCATGGTCGGGCTATAGGTACACTTTTAGTATCTATATGCAATTTGAAGTGTGCATATAACCCGACCATAAACAAATGTTGGATCGGTGATAAGATAAGTCACTTTATTCTTATTCTTCTTTTAGAATTCGCGATAAGACTATCTCGCTCTATCAAAGCGTGTCAGGTCCTTGGCCGAAGGAAGTCGCACCACGCGTCCGCAGTCGAACAATATATCACCTCTCACTCTTACCCGACCTCTCACCCTCTCACCCGACCCGCTGGCTTGCAAGTAATTTAAAGATGAAAATTTTTCAGTATCTACATACACAGATTACTTATTATTTAACAGTATAGTATAGTACAAAACACAGTCGTATAGCAGGTCGTTTAACTAACGGCCAACTTTTGGGTTGTTAAAGAAATAAAAATGGGTGCAAAATTTATATTGCACATTAGTATTTAAACTACAGTAATAATACTTAGTATATTAAATACATAAATTAGTATGTGCTAATGTATGTCAGGTTTAGTTAGTTAGTTATTTAAAATCTTTATTGCACCAAAACATAATTTTACAGAGTAATAGACACATAAAACAGACGTCATAGGGTTTAATATAAGTGTCACACATTATACCTCTTTACACAACACTAATCTTACCTAAATTACAAGAATGACTGCATATCAATCGAAATAAAATTTTCGCTAGTATCCGATATAAATTAGAGTAGCATTGAGTAGACAAATGCTATCCGTCTTTTTATAAAACGCAGAGTAACTTTGTTACTAGGTTTAAACCACTATCCGACCAAATCAAGTTCTCATTTTGAGATGAGAAAGTGGCATATTACTAGATGCCAACTTGATTTGGTCGGATAATGGTTTTTTTTTAAACCTAGTAAGCAACAAAGTTAGTCTGCGTTTTATAATAAGACTGTTTCCGTCTTATTAAGAAACGCAGACTAACTTTGTTAGTAGGTTTAAACCATTATCCGACCAAATCAAGTTGACATTATTAGATGAGACAATGACGTATTACTAGATGTCAACTTGATCTGTATGAAATGGACGGTACAGCAGTGCTATTTTTGAAACGCGGAGTCACCTAAACGAATGGTTTTTCCATACAAAAAACCGTTCGTTTAGTGACTCCGCGATTGAAAAATAGCACTTCTGGACTATGTAGGTAGTTATTCGTCAAAATGCGTATGTCGTCCGTTTGTCTTGATGAGCTCGCCTTTGTATGAGACGAGCGAAGCGGCGCACCTCATGGAGCGCCTTCTGCTGCACACCCACCAGACCCGGGCTCCGGACGACTGGTTCCTGGAGTACCGGTACCCGAGGTACCGTAAATACTGCCGGTTACCCTTTACTTCAAGTGTCACTGTGTACATACAAAAATGATTTGAACTTTTATCTTCAAAAAAGGTCTTTAAGCATTTTCTTTGTAGAAGTAATAGCTAAAACTATTACGTAACATTTAAAAAAGAAATGAAAATTGTGTAATCCCAAATTTAATTTTACTAAATAAACCCTGCTGCCTGTTATGTACCTCAGCCTAGGTTAGAAAAATGGAAGGTTATTTTTTTATAACCGACTTCACTCCCAAAGTACATAACCCATTTTGATAAAATTCTTATGGGTATGAAAAGTATGCCCTTTAAAACAAAACCAAAATCCAAATTGGATCATTCAGGCGTCTTCGAATAATTGATGAACACCCATAGAAAAAAAAAATCGTAACCAATTGATAACCTTCTCCTTTTTGTTTATATGTTATTTAATTAACGATTGTATTAGTTTATAGTCAATAAAATACTTGAGTTTGTTAAATAAAAATATAAAAAACCTTCTATTTCTTGCACACAATACAATATACACTATTTAGTGTAGGCGAAAAGTACTCTAAATAGGCTAATTTTAGTATTTTTGTCCTAAATAATACTAAAATTATTATGCGGAATTTAACCCTAATGGTTATGTTCTTTTCTAATATTCATCACTTGGTTATTAATAGTGAGAACAGTGACCCGGCATCCTTTGTAGGCGCGTGAACAACAGAACCCCTTCCGAACACCACTGTCGGTCTTCAGGTGGAACTTGTGGTTGCCGATCATCAGTAGAGGCCTTCCTGAAGCTGTTTTCAAGAATACAGGGCCTGAAAAACATTCAGATGGAAGTGGTAAAACGTATCAAAAAATTGTATGTAACTAGTAGAGATATTTTTAACTTAATATTCACAAAAATAAACGTTTGCTACATGTTAAAACATGTTTTGTCCCTTTCCTTCTTTACAATATTTGACATAGGAGGAATGAGACAAAACATACTTAAACTAAATAAAGTTTAGCAAACTTTTATATTTTTTATGAATTTAGAATTTGATAATGCAATATCTTGACACTTAATTAATGTATGTTTGTTTCTATGTGTATGTAATGTAATATAGTTTTATTAATATTTAAAAAGTTTTTATAGAGAGCGGGTATTACCTACTAACACAAACACTTCCATGCTTAAAAGCGATTCCCATCGACATTCAGAAAATTTTACAGTAAGTACTGAATAAGCTATTTAAAATTTGGATCCAAAAAGCGATTTTTTTTAAATTTTATTTCATCCAAAATTTCAATTCATTGACTTTTGTAGAAGAAATGACATAAAAAAAGTTAGTTTCCGAGATCCTCATTATAAAGGTAGTTACTTATATATATATATAAGAATTGCTTGTTTAAAGTAACAGGACACTGGACAAGGATTTAATTACTTAGGTCATATTAAATTATGTACTTATGAAATTACCGTTCTGTAGTAGATACTATGTGTACTGTAGAGCGGCAATTTCTTAGGTCAAGACTACACAACAATTCATATGTATATGCTGTAATAAAATTAATGTATCAATCGTGATTATGGCTCCAACCAGGGTCGATTACTTCTTCATTACACAAATAAATTTTGGCTCGACACCCCGAAGATTTCTTGACACACCGGAATATCTTCTTGTTAGACGATTCAGATCGCGTGAAGAAGTTATAGCGATGCTGACCGATCACTATGGCTGGTCTCCCGAAACGGGATACTGTGATAACTGCATCTAAAAAAGTATTATTACTGTACACGTATTTTTTCTTTTCTCGGAGAAACAAAAAATGACAAATACAGCGCGTTTGAATTTGGCATGATCTCACGGCTTGGTACGAGTTTTACTTAGTGGTGACGTCGCAAGCCCCCACTTCGGAACTTTGGTGCTCCAATTGTGAATTTTTACTTTTTGGTAAAATGAAAAATCTTCTTCTGCCTTATCTTTGTCCCACTATACATGTGGGGTCGGCATGTGACCACTTAGTTCTATCCCTAGTCAAATCAACTGTCACCCCCTTCCTAGTCATATCCTCCTTTACACATTCCATTCAACGTTTCTTTGGTCTCCCTCTATTTCGATGACCTTTGATAAAAAGTATGGGCCATTATTTTTGGAAAATCTAGAAGACAGACTTAGTACAATCAATATCTAATCTCTAAGTTAATCAATACCACCCCTGTTCTGAAATATAATAAAATTGACACCCCTGTTGCGAAATATAATAAAATTTATATAAAATTATAGAGCGGTAGTGGTCTAGTGGTTTAAGACCGCAACCTATAACCGAAAGGTTCCCAGATTCAATTCCCACCAGGTCCGATTTGTACCTCTGAGTTTGTAGCGTAAATTGAATCATGGTAGTCATTTTTATCGACCAGTTCTTGCTACAGGTGAAGCAAAATATCGTGCGTGAAGAAACCTGAAACTAGTTCACAAGTAAGTAAAAATGACTGTTGTCACAAGCTGACAGTTATTTAATTATTGAAGGTAGAGGTATCAGAGATCAGAGTTTTCAATCCCAGCTTATAAGATAAAGTATTGTATGAAATTGCACATAACAAGGTATTAAAATACTCGTTTGATACTACTATGGAGAGTATTGGCTACTCTACAGACAATAGAGCTCGATGAAGGGATAACCTCACCCTCTGCTTGGTTTTTTAAAGCTTACAGACGTCTGCAATAATTTAAAAATAGAATAATTATTTGTTTTTAGTATGAATACGTTTATTCCCTCTTATTATGCAACATCCTTACTATTATGACATATAAACATCAATAGGACCTTTCCAACCCGTCTGGCCAGCGTGGAGAGTGAACGCCAAATTCTCTAGCTGCTCTGGACTCTGGATAAGTATGGCTCTAGAAATACAGAGATCTTGCTCCTGTAGTGCAAAATAAAAAGACCCCATGATGATGATGAATCAATGATGTTTATAACATCAATAGGACCTCCAACACGTCTGGCCAGCGTGGAGAGTGTAAGCCAAATCCTCTGACTGCTCTGGACTCTGGACAAGTATGGCTCAAGAAGTACATAGAGGGTCTAGGGAGGGAGGGAGGAAGACTAAAAAGACCTGATGATAATGATGAATCAATGATGTTTATAACGTCAATAGGACCTCTAACACGTCTGGCCAGCGTGGAGAGTGTAGGCCAAATCCTCTGCCTGCTCTGAACAAGTATGGCTCTAGTAGTACAGAGGGTCTTGCTCCTGCAGTGGAGACTAAAAAGACCTGATGATGATGACGATGATGATGATGAATTAATGATTATGGCCGATGCCAGGGTTGAGGATCTCTTCGCCGTACATGTAAACCTTGGCGCGACAGCCGGAAGACTTTTTGACACACGGGAAGATCTTTTTGACGTTGGATTCAGACTGCGAGGACAGGTTGTACCGATGCTGACCGATCTCTATGGCTGGTCGCCCGCATCGGGATACTGTGATGACTATATCTAAAATAAAAAAATAAGAAACATTATCTATAACTATACATATAAAAAATTAGAAAAAAATGTGCCTTGCCATAAACAAAGGGGATACATGATTTTCCGGGGCCCAGTGTTGCCCTAATTTTAAATAAATCATTTAAAAGGAAACAGGCATATCATTTAAAATTCTGTCCTGACCAAGCTCTAGATAACCCATTAAACTTTGTCTTTTTGTCTGTTTGTACACGCTTATCTCCGTAAATACTGGACGGATTCGAAGGAAACTTTTTTGTTATATAGCTGTTAAGGCGAAATGGTAGCAGAAATTTAAATAAATTGTTTAAAAATTAAAATGGTGATAATAAAATATTTGACTGCCAACTATCTGTGTAAAGACTTTTAAATAATTTTATGTACTACTTCCATACAAATTGATAAGCTGATCCGAGTTTGTATAGAAAGCTAACTTTTTTTCATATTTTGACATAATATGTTTCTTGGGGAAAGTTTTTCAGTATCATAGACTGGATTCACCCTTCAAATAGTTTCAGTATATTTTTTTAGACCTTATACATATATGCCTCAACCTGACATGCTTACTTGCACCATGTGTAGTAAAACAAGAAATTTAATAACATATTTTAATTTCATCCTTTA
This sequence comes from Acrobasis consociella, assembly GCA_963555685.1. Classification (NCBI taxonomy): domain Eukaryota; kingdom Metazoa; phylum Arthropoda; class Insecta; order Lepidoptera; family Pyralidae; genus Acrobasis; species Acrobasis consociella. The sequence continues at coordinate 3,881,088 of OY743116.1, forward strand.
AAAAGTAACGTATTAACTAATTAAGCGATTTTTCAGTGATTATGACAGAAGTTCTTTTTGACGATGACGTTATCGTAGGTGGTGAGGGTCGCCTTGCAACCCGTGCTTCGCGTCCTGCTACAGGTCCACCATCCACGGGGCGACCTGCTGCGGTTGTTCTTGTTGTACCTGTACTTGCCCATTAGGATGACGGGCCGGCCCTTGATCGACACACCCCATGTCACTTCTGAAACATCAGCCGTTATAGAAATTTAAAGATATTATTAAAATGAGTTAACGGGTTACTTATGTATAGAGTCAGATACTGCCGACATGTTTCGACCTCATCCGAAGGTCTTCATCAGTGCGACTGGCTGGTGCGGTTTACGGGCGATGAAAACCTTCGGATGAGGTCAAAACATGTCGGCAGTAGCTTTTGAAACATCAGCTGTTAAAGAAATTTTAACGATATTAGTAAAATTAGTTAACGGGTTACTCACGTATATAATAATACTTATATTTCTATATAGGTTTCTCTCTCTGGGGCCCTAACCACCGGTAGCTTGGGCCTTATCCCCGCTGCCAGTGGGCAGCTATATTAGGTTTTTTATAATGTGTTTATATTTTGTAGTGTATTTTATATATTTTACTTTTTATAGATATGTTATAAAAAAACCTAATATATGTTTAAAAATAAATAAAGTAATAATAATAAATTCGTTTATTTTTCTCTCCAAAAAGGTACATGTACAATATAAGGTTAATATCAACTGTTAAGACTATGGTTAGTGACCTTAATAGAGGAGAGAACTGGTGTCTGAGCTAGGTAGATGCCCACCTGTATTACAAGTCACCAGGCTCCCTCCACCCTAAGTTATAATATAAGTCTATATTAGGTACAGTACACATGGAAGTAGGCGTTAAGACTAATTTAGTAATAAAAAAATAGAGTCAGCTACTGCTTTATCGCCCGTACACCGCATCGGCTCGCGATGCACTACCTGTATAAACCTGTATACGGGCCTGTAATCACATTCGCCCTGATGAAGACCTCCAGATGAGGTCAAAACATGTCGGCAGTAGCGGACTCTATACGTGAGTAACCCGTGAAGTCATTTTAATATCTGAGTTTTAGGTTAGTTTTCATTTTTTTTAAATTAAATGACTTTGAATTTAAATACCGCGTTGACGCGGGTTCGCTCACCTTGACCTGCCTTGGACACCTATCCAGCAGCGTGCATTTCATACAGACAAGTAGAATTTGTCAACCCTGTGCTACCCTGATATAATATTGGACACAGCAAAAAATGTATTTAGCTTGATATGCGGCTGCATATCAAGCTAAATACATCTTTACAATCTTTTCTATACAATCTTTCTCAATTTTCAAAATATTGAAATATTGTGCACGTCACTGCACCTATCAGTACGCACCCCACAGCTGCTTGAGATGTCCGTGCCAGAAGGTTGCAAATCTCACTGCTTAAAAAAGATGTGGACAAAACCTTAATGAGTGAAAATAAAAAAATATGCCAAAATTTTGAAAGATGTTATATCTATGGCAGTAGAATATAATTATATCCAACAAATTTCAATGATTATGTTCATTAAGTTTTTTAACAATGGCTCCGTCCACAGTGGTGATGCTGGCGCGGCAGGTCTGCCGCCACCGGCAGCAGATCCACAGCACCTTGCCGCCCCTGCAGCGGCCCTGCGTGTACCGGTGCGGGCCCAGCACCAGCACCGGCTTACCGCGCTGCGATGTGCTGTACGACACTGGAACACAAATATTGGATACACACTATCAACACTTGCGTGATATCAAGTTTTAAGTTTAGGCGCAGAATTTAAATTAGTATTACCAAGGCTACCCATCGCCTTTTAAACATAGTTATTTCTCTTCCTTGTCACTAGAAGGCACTATAATTTAATAATTTTACTCAAAAATACTCTTTTATAGTCTTCTTTAATCAAAGGTTGGCTGGACGGAATCGCTTTTGTTATAAGCCCCTCTTTATACCTAGTATATTTTAAATGTACTTTTGATTATTTTCATGTTTAGTTTTTTTCAAATTTTATCTTATTTACTGTTTTTTTCATTGACATATCTTGTCCGGTTCTGGGCAAAGATTTTCCATACTCACTTGCACCTTGATCTCCCTTTGATTCCTGAAAATAAAAACATCAGTAAAGAAAAACACAAATTTACTTCGAGCTTCATCTCCATCCATTCAATTTTAAATAATATCTGTATAAATTGTACACTCTCATATTGATCGAGATTTCGTTACAAAAGTCTTATTGTAAACATTTATACCATTTATTGCAACTTCTAGAAATAGAACTAGTTTAACACGAGAATGCAAAAGTTGACAAAAATAAATATATTTTTTTGCATATTGTGTCTATCTTTATATTCGGCTACCCGCAGAACTACACTCTTAATGGTTGTGCTAGTTTCTGCTGCTGACAATGACGTCATCGATGGTGACGACAGACGCGCGGCACTGCTGCTTGCTCCAGCTGGTGCAGCGCCATTGCTGCTTCGGACCTCTGGAGCTGTACCGAAAGTACCGGTACGCGCCGACCTGGATAAGCGGCTTGCCGAACTTGGAAATGGCATACGCTGGAACTAAAGAAAATAACAAAATCATTGGAAGAAACGTGGTTAATAAAGATTTAGTAGGTCAGGATATTAACAATATAGGTTACAATAATATCTTATAATAATGAAATTACGTTAAACTAAAAGCTATTCTATAAATTAAAACTGTTACTAAAAATAAAAACATCAATTTATTAAAAATATTGATACATTATACATTGAAAGTATATCGAAATCGTAATTTTTAATAATGAAGCAATGAGATATCTTAGATATCATGACAGAGAATGTTTTTTTGTGCATTTCCCAACTTTACTAGAAAACAATTCAAATCTAAAAGTACAACACAAAAATGCTATTGCATGCATTTTTTAGATTAAGATTTGTAATTAAAACAAAATAATATCAAAAATATTTTTTATTTATGTAATATAAAAATATTAGATCCAAACACAAAGGTAGAAGAAATTTATTGTACCTATCAAAATACATATACTAAAACTTCAATCATCATCATCATATCAGCCACAGGAAGTCCATTGCTGGACATAGGCCTCCCCCAAGGATTTCCAAAACGACCGATCGGAAGTGGCCTGCATCCAGCGCCTTCCTGCAACATTGCGTAGGTCGTCTGACCATCTAGCAGGTGGGTGTCCTACACTGCGCTTGCCGGTACGTGGCCGCCATTCGAGAACCTTTCTGCCCCATCGACCATCGGATCTTCGCGCAAACTTCAATGATTGTGATCATTGGTTGGGTCGTTGATAATAGTGTCGTCTATAGTGATCAGCCTCGCTCGACAAGCGGTCTTGTTGATGTTGCAGCAACGCCAGCGGATCCTTGGCCCCACACTACGGCGAGTCTGGCAATACTGGTACTTTCCGATCTGAATAATGGGCTTACCGAAGCTGGATGTCGTGTATACTGGAACTGTTAACTGGATAATAAATAATCTATTTAGAGGCAACTTAATGAATGGAAATCTGTTAGTGATATAAATATACACGGACAAATCACACAGATTGAACTAGCCCCAAAGCAAGTTAAAGACTTGTGTTATGGGATACTAACTCAACTATACTATTTTTTGTAACAAATACATAGAGAGACAAATACATCCAAGCCCCAGGTCAATGTGAAAATTTTCCATCTTGACCTGACCGGGGATCGAACCGAATTGAACCGAAGTGATGGAGCTACACACTTCGTTATTCGTGACACTTGAACTAAATTAATATAAAAATAAGTAGAAATTCGTGAACCAACTATCCTTAATTTATTTATAAATTTTCACATCTTTAAATCTAATACTAGGTGCGTAGAAAACAGGAAGGTCACAAATAAAACAGCTTCTTTCAGGAACAGCTTCCGATATCAGGCGACGAAATGTTGGAACAACATACCCCCTCCAACAAGAATCTATACGTCAATTTCATCTTTTAAAACTAGGTATTGCACCCATATATTAGATTTTCAAAAAATTCTAAATCCAACACGTCGTTGGTAGCGGAGGCTGTCGCCGAAAGTTCTTCTGGGCCCATGTTACTACTTATTATTCCCACATCCCCTTCGTATATTCTTTTTAAACAACTTATGTGATACGAGTAATGACAATGCTAAGACAATATTTACGCAACAGCAATGCTATGTATTTAAACTTTTGTATTATATTACACTATTTGCTTATTTATGTGTTTTTACACACACACAGCCTCATTTGTCTATTTTCACGTCACTATTATCGCACCACGCATCTCTTCAGGTCACAGCTGAAAATCAGTGTATTGCTCCCGGGCAATATTACCACTGAGCTGTGGCCTATTTGTATTGCTGTAGCACACACATTGAAAATTGTGCAGGTAGGTAAGTTTATTTATTTTTTGTGTATTTTTTTTGTATGTGCGTTATAGCAGCAAATAAATGAGTTTATCTATCTATCTATCTAAATAAATTTGATTTTTATTTTTTAATCCCTTTCACCGCAAGACTTTCGCGAAGCATACATATATATCTAAAATAAATACCTATTATATACTTAAGCTATGTACAATACGAGCAGTAGTTTTTGTCGGAAATATCCGATGCTCGCGAAATGGGCACGACAATGTTTGTCAAATAAATCCGACGTTCGTGGTGAAAGGGTTAACAAAATAAAAAAGTGAAGATGAAAAATTTACATTACATTACACTTATAATTTATAATTTTAATGATTATGACCTTCTGAAGGGTCGTTAAGAATAGTGTGGTCTATAGTAACCAGTTTCGCTCGGCAGAAGGTCTTATTGTAGAAGCAGCAACGCCACCGGGCTTTTGGTCCCTCAAGAGGCCGGCCGTGTTGGCAGTACCGGTACGGCCCGATCACCAGTATGGGGTTGCCGTGCTTGGACATCGTGTACACTGGAACTGATTATTAAATATAATCAAATAACAGTGCCTTAATGAAGATTAAACAGAACGTTAATAAAGATAATCGATGTAAGAAGAGGAAACGTGTTTGTTCACCTCATATAGAAATATTATTTCATAAAAAAAATATGGAAGGAAAGATAGTAGCAAGGAGAGGAAAGGGAAGGTCAAGGATGTTTATGGATGAAATAAAGGAAAAGGCAGAAGTCGTGTCAAACATTTAGCTGAAGATCGGAAGGGATGGAAAATACTCCACTGAAAAGAACATAGTTCTTAAATACATTGATGATGATGAGCAGTGCCTATAACTATGTTGTGTAGATATATTATATGATACTCTAACTAAAAAGTGAAAACTAACGAAACAATTTATTGAATTATAAATAAATTCTTATTTTACAACAATAAAAGCGTTCGATAATTTAATGCACTTAACAAAGTAAAAACACAATACATAAAGGTTTTAATGATTATGGTAATTTCTATTGCTGACAATGACGTTGTCGATGATAACCACAGTGGCTCGGCATCCCTTGTGCAAGAAGTTGCATCGCCAGATGGCCTTCGAGCTGGTATTGTAGCGGTGGTCTCGCTTGTAAAGGTATGAACCCAGCTGGAGCATAGGCTTTCCAAATTTCGATGTCGAATACACTGGAACTAGACAAACATTCAAATGTAGAACCCACTCCAATAAGTTTGTATAGATTAGGGTCTGGTACACTAAATGAAATGAAAATAAGAATTAATCAATTTGCTTTGTTCTTTATACTCAATCTTCATTTGCAGAACAAATTATACCTAATAAGACTTTTTACAAACTAGTGGTTATGTTCGTTTTTTGTGGTGACAATGACGTCATCAATGGTGACCACAGTCGCTCTGCACAATGTCTTGGTCCAGTTGACGCAAGGCCAGCTTACTTTGCAACCTCTGGTGCGGTTGTTGCGGAAGTACCGGTATCTGCCGATCTGAATTATTGGTTTACCGAATCTCGACGTGGTGTACACAGGCACGTCTGAAACTGTACACGAAAAAATCTTTTTTGAAAAGCTGATATTTTAATAGCCATACATAGATACTAACTTCTAGAAAAAATATAGATGTATTGCTAATTTATCTACTAATGAAAGAGTTAGCCATCTGTAATGATTGATATTAATTAAACTTAATGATTATGACATTTGTTTATATGGACGATCTCCTCATTGACAGTCAGAATGGTAGCTCTGCACTTGGTTGAAGTCCACTTGGAGCACCGCCATTGCACCTTCGGCCCTTTGTAGCAGTTCCGTCGGTAGAACCGGTACGCACCCATTTGTATCACCGGCGTGCCTCTGTTCGTAGTTGCAATTATCGGTACTGAATAAATAAATAAAAATATAGGGACAAATTACACTGTTTGAGCTAGCCCCAAAGTAAGTTCGAGACTTGTGTTATGGGATACTAACTCAACGATTCTATATTTTATAACAAATACATATATAGGTAAACATCCAAGACCCAGGACAATTTGAAAAAGGCCATTTTCCTACTTACCCTGACCGGGTATCGAACCCGGGACCTCTGGGTGGTGGACTAGCATGGTGACCATTACGCCACGGAGGTCGTCACTGAAAATATTATATTTCTTTAAAATGGTATTACTGAGTGCATACTTATATCACTAAATGCTACTACCATTAAAGGAAGTAATTGTAAATCCATTGAATTCATAAAAATGTACTTACACCATTTGAATATGAAGTTTTTTACTATCCTCTTTTTACATACATAGGACATATAGGTCCGCATCTGAATGTTCAGCCTAGTTTAAATCCTTTTTCCTCGTTATGTTGAAAAACCCACTTATTAGTATGTAACTCCTTTAAAATCACGGGTCTATTCACCAAGGTCCTTTGAGAGGTTTGCATGGGGATACAGATCCAATACGTAGAGGCCCTTTGAACAAGTTGATGCCGTCAAAACCTATTTCTGGATATACCTATGAAAGGTGTACCCTTGAATAGAATTCGGCAGGAGAAAGATCTATTGCAAGAAAAAGGGAAAGGTCTATAACCCATTATTATTATTATTAGATTTTAGATTTAGATTTTATTTATTTATTAAGGAATAACAAACAGTTAAATTAATAGTATTAGCATTAGATATCTCTGTATTTTATGACATTTTAATAAATTAAGTAAAATTTGATAACACCAAAAAATTACAATTATATCTACCTGCACCGATGCAGTGAAAACAATTGCTCAAGTACATTCTGAAATACTTGATCGGAGTAAGTTTACCAAAAACAATCTTCATCATCATCATCATCATATCAGCCACAGGAAGTCCACTGCTGGACATAGGCCTCGCCTAAGAAACAATATTAATACCTAGTAATTTAATGATTATGATCAGTTCTCGAATTAACAATGACGTCGTTAACAGTACAAATGAAGGCGTTACAGCGCGCGCTGCTGTGGTGTACGCAGTGCCACTTCACTTTGGGCCCCCTGCTGCGCCCGCGCCGGAAATAACGGTATGCTCCGAGCTGAATTATCGGTTTCCCAAATCTAGACGTCGTGAATACCGCATCTGAACATTCAAACACAAATTATTGATAGATAACCTGTTGTCAGTGCAAAACACCAGACACAATAGTAAAACATGAATGTCGACCGGATTCCGGTCTGTGAACAGACGACAGGATAAATGATTCATATTATTTGACTTGTGTACAGAGTAAAGAAAGTCTTTACCAGTTTTTCTACTATTGACAAGATTATATATAGCATTTCGAATCATTGATTAAAATTATGAAAATCCAGTCTAAAAATCTATTAATTAGGTAATTTAAGTGCAGCAATATACATACCAAATGTATAAGGCCAAAAATTTGGTTAAGTACTAATGTAATAACATAATTAAGCAGATTTGATATGAAGTACTTGTATTTTTGAAGTAAGTATGTATATTTCGTCGACCTTAATGGAATTGAAAATTCTTTTGTTCCGTTTATTTCTTCTGGAGTCAAACTACGGTCGTTTTTTCCGTGTTAACTTCCTAAATGATTCCTTCTTCTAATTTGATACGTTGATTGGATTAAATTTCTTTCCATTGTACCATCTTATTGAGCTTTCTTTGCTCTTTTTTCTTTAAAGTCTTTGTTCTTTGGGTGTCAAATCACGAATTTAAATGATATTACCTTCTCTCTTCCTTTTCAAATAGGCTCCTTGCATTTCATTTGCCATAAGGCCATACTTGTCTAGATCGTTTCGTTTGCTTTTCACCCGAATTCGTTCTGCCAGCCTCCTTTTTCTTTTGATCATCGTCATTGGTTTACAATTTAATTTTCACTATCACATAAACAATTCACACACAATGGCTTGGAGCACTGCAGGCATATCGGCCGCTCACAGCACACACACAGGTAGCGGGTCATCCTGTGCTTCTTGTAGTGGCACAAGCTACAAAGCCTTCTTTTATCTGACATACATGATTTAAGTTCCATTGCCTGAATTTCACGTAGTTTCTTTAAACTCTTTGTAGTTTTAACCAAACTTTGAGGCACTAATGATTCTAAAATGAAAGAACAGATATCAGACATAAATAAAAAAATATATTCTTAGAAGCTTTATTAAAATTATGCATGATACTCAAATACCTAGAAGTTCTCAAATCAATATAAACGCATAATTTTATAAAGATATAAAAAAATGTAGACTCATAAAAACAAATCAAAGTCTGACTCATCACATAAGACAAACACACTATAAGAATAAGACTTCAGGTTCTACAAAGTTAGCGCAAATGAGTGTGATGTTTATCCAATCTAACTATGGTGTTGTTCAGCGTGATGAGGACGGCCCGGCAACCGTAGCTCCACTTCGAGCAAATCCACCTTTTCCTCGGACAGTTGGGTTTCGCAAAATTTTTGCAGAAACTGAACGTGTAGTCGCCGTCTTTGATCATGGTGTTGCCTTGCCTTGACGTCACAAACACCGGAGATTCTGAAATATGGAATTTTAATTATTTTCATCCATGCACCATTTAGTGACTTTAGAACTCTAATAAATATAAATATGGAGAAATCACACAGGTTGAGCTAGCTTCAAGGTAAGTTCGAGACTTGTTTATGGGATACTAAGTCAATGAAACTATATTTTATAACAAATTCATATATAGATAAACATCCAAGATCCAAGTCAATCTGAAATAGATTATTTTCCATCTTGATTGATGACCGGGGATCGAATTCGGGACCTCCGGTGTGACAGCGTAGCTTGATAACCACTAGGCCACAAGTCGTCAACTCTCTATATATATATATATATATATATTACAAAAGATTCTAACTGAGGAATGAACTTTAAGAAATTCTTTGTAATTTTTTCAGCCCTTCGATCATGTACATTTATGATCAAAATGTCGGCCATTGTTATTCCCTTACACAGAAGGATGCATGTTGGTTGAGAACAGTTGTAAATTTAAATGTTGGTAGGAAGGGAGAGGTCGTATGTCTGCAATCAAAGACGAGCCCCTGATATTGAATAACTATATATGAAAGTTATGCAATAACTATATATTCTTTAATGTAATGTTTTTTTTGGTAGGACACTTAAAAATTATCATCCATATAAATTGAAAAGTCTACTATTTAGGCAGTATAATAATTATTTTCAGGCACTGTATATTCTTTCGAAAATTTAAATCAAGTATCTTCTTTTATTATATCATTAGCTAAATTAAGTCCATTATCTAATGAGTGTGGTCATTATTGAGCTTAACGATGGTGTCTCCGAGCGTGGTGATGGCGGCCCGGCAGCAGCGGCTTTTCCACTTCGTGCACACCCACCTCTTCTTCAGAGCGTCGGTCTTAGTGTACAAGCCGAAATTGTAATTGCCTACTCTGATCATGGCATTTCCACGATTTGAGGTTGCAAATACCGGTGTGACATCTAAAATAAACCAACGTACAGATCCATTGAATAACATTTAATTTCTGTCATTCCACTAGATAGTTACCTCATCGTGTAGGAATAGTTAGATAATAGCTTTACTCCATCAGCAATAGTGCTCATTGGAATTGAGACCTAAGTTCCAAATTGGTAGTCGGCACTCAAATGGGTACGAATATGTTATTATTCGTTAGCATACATTTTACACAAATCGAATTTATAAGACCCAATGCCAATAAAATAAATTAATTGGATAACATTGTTAATCAAACAGAAAAGTTAAGGATGGCTGTGGTCGTCTACAACTCCGATGATGTCGTCTCCATACGTGACGACGCAGACTCGGCAGCCTGTCACCGTTTAGGTGCATTTTTTTTTGCAGTCACATTTCGTGTGACACTGACGCTTGCGCGTTAAATTTATAAAATATCTACGTCTAAGGTTTATAAAACTATATATATAACTTCTTGCGACTTGATCACGGCTATGTGATCCCCCTGGTACCAAAGCTGAATCCGCCCTTGGTGGTACTTATTGTTTCTACGGACCCCTATAAGTTGCATTGGCTTGCCGTACCATGACGTAATGAATATTGGAATTAGGTCTAACTAAAACATGTTGTAAAAGTAGTGACTATTAACCTACTGGAAGTAAAAAAGTTAACGGGAGACAAGAATGCAGTATTTACACACGTTTAAAAAAAAAGTAATTATATAGTGTTTATTATATCTTAACATTTAATGAGTCTAACAAATAAATGGTAACCATCTGTACTACCAGCCAATTTAAACTAGATGATATATCTACAATTAGTGATTATGATTGTCATCGTGCATAATTATTTGTTCATCGATAGTGAGGATCTTGGCTTTGCATTTCCCGTGACGCTTTTTGACGCAAGCCCACCGCACCCTCGGGCCGGTGCCGAAGTTCTTGTTATACCTGTGGCTGCCGAGCAGAAGTACAGGCTTGCCGAAGCGGGAAACGGCAAACACTGCACCTGAACAAGCGAAAAGAAGGCAGGTATAAGTTTTAACAGCGATTGTATTAAGTGAGAAATGGTACTTATTATCTATATAAATAAAAATGAATGTTGCTAATCGCAAAACTCGAGAATAGCTTAACTAATTTGGCTGATTTCTCTTTTGTTGTGTTAAATGAATTTTGAGGAAGGTTCTTATGGGAACAAGAACGGGACCGGGACCTGGAGCGGAAGCGGGAATGGGAACAATAGGGACAGCTAGTTACTAATAGAAAAATATATAGGGAAGAAAATCTTGTTCTGCGTGATACATAATTTGGTTCGGTGCAGAAGGTTTACAAGTATTTGTAATAAGATGTACGGCGCAGGCGTACGGCAAAGGTAAACATAAAGAACATCTTTGTTCCAGCAATGCTCGCACAAAGATGTTCTTCATGTTTACCTTTTTATTAGTAACAGTCCTACTTACACGATTGCTCCATTCATTCATATATAAAGTAAGATTCTTTTTTAAGAAATTTAATGGTTATGACAATCATCATGTACAATGATTTGGTCGTCAATGGTAACAATCTTGGCTTTACACTTCTGGTGGTCCTTCACGCAGCTCCACCGCACTTTCGGTCCGGAGCAGCCAGCCTTCCTGTTGAACCTGTAGCGGCCCATCATTATCACCGGCCTGCCAAATCGAGATACCGTAAATATTGGATCTGGGGAAAAAATAAATAATGACAATAGTTGTAAGTTCGGGAGAAAAACAGTCACTGATACGGAATGATATGGAAAACAGATATGGAATGCCGTCCATCCTTTAAGGTGCCTTGTGATCCGGAGGTCGTGGGTTCAATTGTAAAAAGTTGTATCCAGTCTGGTAAAGATATTGTAGGCTAAAACATCTGATTATTCGTAAAGAAGGATGATTCTTTTTTGGAAGGCACTAGCGTTTGCTCAAACCTGTCTAAGGATTGCTTCTGGTCTACACTTTGGTTGCGGAGGTCAGACGGCAGTCGCTCTGTGTGAAAACCAGTAAACTTGTCAAATTACCTAGTTTAGGTAGCGGACCCCGGGCTCTAAAGCTTTACCGCTGAGGATAATGATGACGGTCACAAACAAGTATCCTTATGAAAATTAACTCAAACTTCGTCTTCTTCCAACTTCACTTTATAACATTCAAAGTTAAATTCAAACTAATAATAATAAACTTAGTTGCAAATAATAAAATATTTTTATTTCTTCAAAGACATATGCGGATAAATCACACAGATTAAGCTAGCCTCAAAGTATTTTCGAGACTTGCGTTAGGGGATACTACTCAACGATACTATATTTTATAACTAATGCACATGTAGATAAACATCCAAATTTTAATTCAATCTTTAAAAAAAATTAATTTTCCACCTTGACCTGACCAAGGATCAAACCGGGTCCTTCAGTGTGACAGCCTGGCATGATGTGCTCATCATAGGCAGGCCACCGATGTCGTCAAAAATATTAAGACGTTTTAGCTAATGATTATGTTCGGAGTTCATAACTATGATTTCATCGTTCATTGTCACAATCTTGGCCTTGCACCCATTCGCGATCCTGGAGCACGTCCATCGTGCCTTGGGTCCTGTGCTCATGCACCACTTGTTGAAGCGGTAGCGGCCGACCTGGATCGCTGGCTTGCCGAATCGCGATGTGGTGAACACAGGAGTATCTGTGCAGTGAAAACAGTGGAGATGTACCGACAAGTGCCCGACAGTGGAGATTCGGCTTCACTGAATGAGTGACATGAATATCTGTACTAAACAACAAAACTAAATTCTGGGCAAAAAAACAAAGCAAGTTACCAAAAGACTCTATGAACTATAATTCAATTTTCAATCACATTGGGAAAGAAAGGGAGTAATAAAAACATTACTTAAAGATCGACGACCAGCGACAACTTCTTCAATTGGTATCTACAAGAATTTTCCTTGATTCAAAACATATAAAGCAAATTAACTAGTCTATCACTACAGGCCACTAGAAAACGTATTACACCTGTTGAAACTAAAAAGTCTAGTGTTGGCTTTATAGTTTGAACAGAACATTTAATGGTAGGTTTTTAGCCAGTCTACATCTGGCAGAGTCAATCAAAGTATCTAACCACCATCTCCACAAGTGGGATTCTAGAAAATCTTCAGAATATGGCTGTGGAGCTGTTGATCAAACATTACATCATATCGCCGAAGAATGCCCGCCATACCTCTTCTCTTCTTTCCCGCTATACCGATTTTCTGGAGGACTTAGCGTACTTTATACTTTAATTCTATTTTCCGCACAGGAGAGACACATGATCTTCAAATGGTCCCCACACACGAACTTGTTGCACACGCTGCATTTTTTTCTGGTGCTTTTACTGCGTGCTCTTCCACAGTCATGGCAACGGCGCACAACATTATTCGATTTCGCTGTTGTGGTAGTTGGTTGGAGCATTTTTCTTTTTTTGGAAGTCGTGAAGACCCCTCGGCCTAAAAATAATTTCAATTATTGTTCTTATTAAATTCTCATTGATATTTTAAATGTCAGCGGATAAAGTTCAGCGGCTAAAGTTCAGCAGCTAAAGTTCGGTGGGGACACACTATACAAGCTAAGTTCAGTAGAAATACTTACAAAATATTAATAACATAATAGGCACTTGTTTTACGGAAATGTAAAATATCAACACCATGAGTACCAGTTCTTTTTTCAATATGTAGAGTAAAAATGATTAACAGATTAGAAAAAAATTGTACTTAGAGGTCAAAGTGAAACAAATTTTAAACTCGAATACAGGTTGTAATTGTCAATAATAAAAACCGCTCTAGTTTTATCCACCACCAAAGCCTATGGAATAGCATGAGTACCTAATACTAAAGTTCATTGCTATGCTTAACTTATTTCTTATTGTTTTGATATCGATTGAATAACGATGTTGTTGATGATGTTAAAAGCTTAGATTTAAATAACATGGCCGTACTTAATGGTAGTAGTTCTAAAAACAACATCATTGTGATAAAAAGCACCGAATTCATGATTTTGACATAATCATACCTATACAAATATTTCTCCGTCTTAGTAGAATTAATTGAAAAAAAATAATACTTATAATAAATTACTTGACAAAAATAATATCTCAATGAATTAAAGCTTCTAAATAACATTACGTAGAAAGAGGATGATGTAATTGACATACCTAATGGCAGTGTAAAAAGTAATGATATTGTCAATAATGTCATAATTTCCCAACATTCCTCACATCATCGCAGTGTAATTATGGGTATTAATTAATATATGGATCATTTACTAAGTACCGATTAGCGCTAGTGTGAGCCTTGGGGTCGTGGAACCCCCAGACGCGGACGATGGCGTTGTCCATGGTGTGCAGGGAAGCCCTGCAGCCGGCCTTGGCTTTGACGCACACCCAGCGCGTGCGGCTGCCGTACTTGTTGACGCGGTTGAAGCGGTACTGGCCGATCATGATCACGGGGTTGCCGCGCTGCGACTGCGCAAACACCGGGTTCAGATCTGAAATATACAGCGCTATTAATACCTGGTAAGAGATAAATCTTAACCACATTATCTGATAATCTGCAATGCAAAGCATAATAATTAATATTGTGACATTACCAAGTCGATGACCCATAATTTTTAAGTACCATAAGAAAATAAACAACAATCTTAACAAAAGAAATAATTGTGATAAATCTACTAATAACTTGACAGAATAGGGTACAATTTTCAATCAAGAAGAAAGACATGCAGAATAATGAGATTTTATTTTAGATACTAAAACTAACTTTAAAACATTTTATAGTCAAATACTTACAGCTAAAACATAATGATATTTGTTAATCATACTCCTAAGATTTGTGTAAATCAATCAAGGAAGTAGTACTAAAAGAATGTTAGAACCAAAGTGGATTAAGGGAAAGATATAATTAAAAATATTTCCATACAAATCTACATTGGCCAAGTTTCAAATGACTAGGTATAGATTTGGATGGTATGATGTTCAATGGTTGTGCCAGCCGTTAAGTTTGACCAGGCGGTCGTGCGCGGTGACGGCTACGCAGCGGCAGCCTGCGCTCTTCTTGGCAGTGCACTCCCACCAGGTCTTCACGCGGCGGGACAGCTTCTTGGTGAAGCGGTAGTTGCCCCACGTGATGATCGGGTTGCCAAACTTTGTCATCTCGAACCTTATCGCGCTGGATACCGATGCTGGGAACAAATAAGAACAAATAAGTTGAACATTGCCAGAATTAGTATACTGGTGAATATTACTAACAATCAAAACAATGCACTATCAAACTATGTTTTAGAGAAGAAAGACAAAATCCTGTGGTATTTCTCTATTCGTAAATTACTACCCTACGACTTTCAGTCGGATGCAAATGAGCAGAACTTTTGCTGTAATAACAATTTGAACTCGAAGTTTCTGAAGTCATCTAAAATGCTACACCAGTCTGACGATGTCACTGTGGTTGTGGTGGTTCTTGACCTGCAGTAACTGTCTGCCGATGGTGGTGATGCGCACGTTGCCACCCCCCTTGTTGCACCTCCACGAGACCTTCTGCCCGTTCCGGTAGTTAATTGTAGTGCCTTTGTAAGTCCGCGTGAATTGGATTTCAAAGTAACAGAATAATAATATCAAGCTTACAATCAGAATATTAAGGTTTAAAATTGAAAAAATTAAAAATAGGTATGTAGAGTAGTTTAATTAAAAACTGACTATAATAATAATAAGTATCAACTTATACCGACATAGTTTCACAGACTATAACTTGAGACTATATAATAACTTAATTATAAAATATCACCGATTTACGTGTAGCGTCGGGCGCGTATAGCAAGGACAAATACACTATTTGACCTAGCCCCAAGGTATTATTATGGGATTATAACTCAACGATATTACATTTTCTAATAAATATATAAATATAATGATAAAAAAATATTACAATATAATAATAATAATAAATTTCAAGTAAATATTGATGTTTAACAGTTTCAAAGAGCAACGAATACGTAATGCTTTAGCTTATAAGACTATAGGTGCTACGCGCAATTATCTATTCGACATTACGTAAGGCATGTTCTGTAATGGCAATTAGCTTATCTAAAATGTTAAAATCGTCGTCAAATTTAACATTATAACTATTTTTTGTAATTCATTTTATATTTCTTTTTAATTTCAATGCATCTTGGACGGTTTAACTTCTATTACTATTTGAAATAACAACATCCTGAATTCCTGATGGTATAAAAATATTTGCTAATACTAAAGGTACTTAATCTTTATTGAGATCGGGGTTCTGCGAGCGGAACCACAGATCAGCTTTGGGGAATATTCTGGGGAAAGTGAATGCGTGGAGAGCCAGAGCTGCCGCGTTAGGACACGAGACGGGAGAGGAAAGCATGCTCGGGGGGGAAGAGGCGAGACTGCAAGGTCTGAGCTGGACGAAGGCTCCGTTCCCGCAGCGCGCGTGCGACGGAGGCGCGTGGTTGTGTCTCTCTGCTGACGTCACCAGCTTCCCAGACACCATCCGCACCCTCGCCTTGCAGCCCAAGTGCTTGGGACAAGCAGTAGTAGAACCTCCCCCCCACCTGCGAGTACGTGTATCCTCCTAGCACCAGAATATGTTTTCCTCTCTCCGTAGGGATAAACTTCACGTCTATAAAATAGTAGTCACTTTTTATTCCCGTATTAACCAGTATTTTTTACAAGTTTTTTCTAACCGTATAAAGACGTACTTTTGTTAACTTCTTTTTAAACAAAAAAATACACAATTTAAATTTTAATATAAGTACCATTTTTAAAGATATATTTGGGTGGCGTATGATTGTGTTCATGATAAATATGAACTATTTCTCCGTTGGAGTACTTCTTAAGGCGCGCCTTGCAGCCCTGGCGCGAGGACGAGCAAACCCAGTGCACGGAGTAGTTGATCTGCGAGTACGTGAAGCCGTGAAGCATCAGCAGGAACTTCTTGCCGCTCCGCGTCGGGATCATGTGCACCTCATCCGTAAATGCTGTTCAATATTTATTGAAATTAATAAACACATTATTTTATCATATACAGTCCAGTGCTGTATTAACTCTACTAATGGACGGAAGATTTTACCATAATAAAACCACTGGATTGCGATCTTCGACCTATCTGATCGATGATCACAGTTGATGCTATACAGCCAGAAGTCAGAAGATGCTGCTGTCCATTTTCTTTTTTCTACAGGAAGTAGCTCCCTTAAAACATCTTACAAGCAACACCTAAGGTCTCCCACAGATGTTAAATCCGTCACGCAAGTGGCAAATGGTTTCCTACTTCATCATCATGCCACTTTGAATTAGAATTAATAATACGTAAGTACATAAATTATGACGATCCAATGCCGCCAATAAATAGGCATCCCTCTGTCACTAGGCAGCAGTAGTAACAGTATCAGCAGAAGGCAGAAGATGAGGGATCTTAAAGGGCTTCTGTCATATCTAAACATTACGGTACAGAAAACAAATGGGGAAACCACCTTACTACAATCAATAAAATGGAGTCAAACTGGAGAATGTTCGGTCATCTACTACGTCACGAATGTCACGATGCGTTTTTTAAAATAATAATTGGAGGAAAAAGAGGAGTAGAAAAACCCAGAAGAAAATTTAACATGAGATTGAATTGAATGATTGAGAAATTTAATAAAAGGAATTAAACGTAAAAACATATAATGAGGTTAAAAACTTACACGCCTTCTACGACATTCACGCAGTAGTCATATTCTACTGTGCCGGAAACCATACGGCAAAATTTTAGCAATGAATCAAATTAATTGACCAATCTTATTATTAAATCATTAGATTGTATCGGCGGTAGCGCGTGAGCGCTATATCACTATCTCCACGTATTAATAATGCCCAGATGGCATTTTTATATCGCGCGATATAACTTATATCTAAGTTTATCAACGGCGTCATGACAATGGGCTGGTTTACTTGGATTACACTTTTAAATAAGTTCCATTCTTGCACCGAACGTATTTGGGCGGTGGATGAGAGTGGTGTGTGTTCAAAGGCACGATGGTGCCGTCAGGCTGGCGTCGGATCCTGGCGCTGCAGCCCGCTGCCTTGGAAGAGCACAGCCAGTGCGCCGTGCTGTTGATCTGCGAGTAGGTGTAACCGCCCAGCATTATGAGGAACTTCTTGCCGCTGCGAGTCGGGATCATCTCCACGACCTCAGTGTCCACTGCGTAACAAACAGCATATTAACATTGCAATGAGAGCAATTGTTATTAATTTTAATTTGGTTTTTACTATATACTTGAGATTTTTTATGGGTATGTATGTTTTGGCGCATGCGCTGCGCACACGCTGCCTTTACGTTACTGTAGTCAGCAGCAGAGTACTAAACACTGGAAGATTTATTTGCAGGTACCTAAAAATGGCAATAAAGATTTTTACTTTTTTATTTTTAGGATGGTTAAAGGTTACGTGTTTCTTTTTCACAGAATAACATATGTTTTTGATTTTATATGTCAATGAATAATAGTCAAGTATGATATATTATTAAAGTATATTCTTGAAAGACATAATGACGCGTCTTATCGATGCAACGGTAGACGCCGCACGTTGCTTTGATGTGTTGCGTTGGAAGATTTTTATTATTTAATGTAGGTACTTAATATTGTAATTTGTAATAGATGATTTTTATTTAATAAACATGATGCTTTTAAAAAAGTATGATAATAATATGATTAGGTAATCAGTCTCTATCATGGTTATGTTCGTTAATAACACTATGCAGTTGATTCTTGTACGTCTCGACGGTGGCCTTGCAGCGGCGGTAGCTCTGCTTCGAACATTGCCACCGGGTGATCCTCGTCCTCACGGAATACGAGCTCAGGGTGAACTTGAAGCCGTCGAGGAGGAGGTTCGAGTGGCCTCTCGCGTTCGTCAGGATCGTGACGGGCCCTGGTGCTGAGCCTGGTAGAAGTACAGCCGGTGGCGGTGCAGCTGGGGTTAAAGTAGATGATGATGTTGAGAATACTGATGGTGGAAAATCCGGTGTTATAGTAATTGACTCTGCAATGATAACGACGATATATTGTTACTGGTTGCTGTATTATAAAGAATTGTGATATTGAGAATAAAATTGTTTAAATATAGGGTTGCCATCCGACCGGGTTTCCCCGGATTTGTCCTAGTTTGGACGGCATCCGGGGAGCGTCCGGGCGGGGTTTCATTTGTTGTCCGGGTTTAATCATTTTAAGTCTTGACCCCGGGCCCCCTCCGCGACACCCGCGGCACTGTGCCCGCGCCGCAATCAACCTCGCTCTCGCTCAATTCCAGTCCGCAGTTGCAGTTTTTATTACACTTACTATGTTTAAAAAAACCTGTCGACATGTGGGCTTTTAAATCCGGGGATTTCACGCGTCTTGTCCTGGTTGCAAAATATTAGAGATGGCAACCCTATTTAAATATCAACCAATAGTAATGTGGATTGGGTTAAAAGTATATTATTTTATGTCTGTCAACTAGATTATCTAACAATAAAAGACCCGTATATTTTCGTTTAGCAAAGTAGTAAAAATTCACAAAGATACAGCTCTTCAAAGTTTCGGAGTGGGGATGATTTACGTCACTTTAGGTTAAAAATCGTAGCTGATTGTGACGTCACGTTTTATCTTCGTTATAATTTGCTAATCAGAGAAAGAAACAATACGAATACCATACTTTTTAATAAACTAACTAATGAGCCAACACATTTTTGTCCACCATCCCTATTCTCAATGCAATTTAATCAACAAGGTTGTGTTCGTTCTTGAAAAGAAACAACGATAAATATTTATAAAAAAAAAACTTGAGAGTTGTCAACCCCGGACACCCGGATGGAACGAAGTTCCTTTCGATTAATTAGGAGAGAGAGAGACAGACAGAGAAACACACGCACGCCGCACGACTTACAACTATAGCAAAAAGTGTCGTTACAACTTTTGGTCTTAATTTTTTCCGTCGGTGACATACATATGTGCAGTACAGCCATGGAATGTACTTAGTTCAGCAAGTTTTATTTGAAGGTATGTATATTCAGTCTCCATGGTTGTGTTCGTACTTGCTGTAGAGCAACCGATCGTTATATGTGACGGCGATCTTCTTGCATCTCCGGGACTTCTGTTTGGTGCATAGCCAACCCTTCTTAGGAGATTCCGCATTGCTGCCACTCCTCAAGGTGAACTTGAAGCCGTCAAGGATAAGATTCAGATGGCCCTTCGAGTTTAAGATGATTTTAACAGCCCCTATGACAATACAAGTTTCCTCATAATAAGTCAAACCGATAAATCCGTGCTTGACGCACATATCTTTATCTTCAACATCGATAGGCCCTGTCTTACTGAAAAGTAATCATCTTCAGGTCTTTTTAGTCTCCACTGCAGGAGCACGACTCTCTTTGACTACTAGAGCCATACTTGGCCAGAGCAGCCATAGGATTGAGCCTACACTATCCTCGTTGGGCAGACGGGATGGAGAGGTCTCTTTGATGTTTATACGCTTGGTTTAATATTTCCTAAGTCGCCTTTTACGATATCTACGGGAAGACTTGGAGTGCTTCCATTCAACTCTGCCGGGAACCACACGACTTTGGAGAATTTACTCACGGTTTACTGAAAAGTAGACTATAAATACTGGAATTATGTTTAGGGAATGAAAAATTAAGACTAAAATATGATCAATAATGTATATTTATCTGTAATAGTTTCTATTACAAGTTGAGAACTTAAAAACCTACTCTAGTTGTATTTGCTTGTTGTTGTATTAGTTTCAGTTACAATCGTTTTGAATATTAGTTAGGGCTCTTACAGACGAGTGATAGTATGCCGACGTCACGGCGACACGGCGACGATCGCCGACTGTCGCAAACGGTCGCGCAGCAGTTTTTGACAGTTTGTTATAGTCGACATGTGTCACGGGTGTAACGGATGTTACAGGTTAAACTGTCGCTTGTCTGTAAGAGCGCTTAAAAAAGAATCAAAAGTGTGACATACTTAGGTGTAAGGCTCTGCACATTGTACATAGGAATGTGCAATGTGCAGAGCTGTTTTTCTTCAGTATCTAGTCTGCATGATTGTGTTCGTGTCTGGTGTAGAGCAGCGTATTGTCATATGTGACGGCGATCATCTTGCACCTCTGCGATTGCTGCTTGCTGCATTGCCAACTCTTTTTAGGAGACAACGCGTGGCTGCTGCTTCTCAAGTAGAACTTGAACCCGTCGAGCAGTAGATTCAGTTTACCTTTCGAGTTTACTATAATTTGAACGGTACCTGTAAGGATATTGACAAAGAAATATGATTGAAACTACTCATTGAAAATAGGACCGTATTACGGTATCAAAGCACTTAAATTCTTAAAGAAGAAAATAGATATTAGGTAGTTAGAGCCAGAGGAAAGGTAATGAGACATTACTAAATCTTTGTCTTTTTTAATGATTGCATTATACGAATATCTAGTGGCTAAGCTTTCCAAAGTTTTACTACCTGAACTGAAAAAAAGTTAAAATAGAAATAAGTGTGATGAACAGAAATTGAAAGTTTAAAGGCGGCAGTTACGATTCGTGTTCTCACGAAGAACACCCGTTCCTTTACCGCCAATACCAGACACAACAGTAAAGCAATGAACGTGGACATTTATTAATGTCGTGCGGTACAGACCGGTACGTTCTTTAAGGTATAGCGGAGTAGTAGGAACGAACAGGACTGAATAAAGGAAAAGGATATGCCAGTAACGACGTTGTCTAACGGGGAGCCACTTAAGTTGTGTACAAAAAATTGGAAATACCCTGAATTAGAGGAGAAAAAACTCTAATAACAATATATAAATAGGTTTTTAATAGTTTATAAAACAGTTATGGGAGGAGTTGAAACAAGTGAGACAGAGATGAGGTTGCGACGGACAGCTAGGGCAAAACGTCGCAACTTTTTTGGTTTTCTTCTTCGCTTCCAGTCTTCCCATCGTTGTGGCGGTATTTTTATAACACTGCTTGCAATTGCGGCGAACTGCTCTAGATGTCCCTTCTTTGCGAACTAGGTAATGTCGAAGACGTGCTGAAATGGATAAAGAAACTTTCTATATTGGCAGTATCACCGGTTAGTGTTGTCTTACCTGTAAGTGTCGAAGGGCTCAGTAAGCTATACTTAAGTAGATAATTGATAAGAATAGTGGCTTTGTAATGCCCCACTACCCGTTGAATTATAATGGATAAAAAGGTTGTTTAGACAAAGTTGCGTCATAATAAGGGTTTAAAGCTGTTGATCTTCGGAATAAATAAAAATAAAATAAATAAAAATAAAAAACAAAAAAGTTTTATTCTTGAATTTTTTTTTAAATTGCTGAAATATATATTTTTTAAGTATTCAACCCCCTTTTTTACGCTATTTTGAAAAATTTCGAAAACCTGAATCGCCCGAAATTTATATATCTATAATTTCCGAACCTTCTTAGGAAATTTCACAAGAATCACAAACCCGGACGGCCGGACAAAAGTATTTTTGGCCAATTTCAAAACTTAGACGCTTCGCTCGCTCGGGCCAATTAAACCTACCTACCAAATTGTCAACCACTTGAGAGGCCACTTTACACTAAGTATAGTAGCAGTAAGTGTAGACTGCTGTGCCAAGGTCTGGATTATAGGTAAGTAAGTAATATCTTTTAAAATAAAACAACTAAAATGTTTTTTAAGCTATATAAGGTTTAACAAAATATACTGAAACTATTTTAAGGGTGAATGCAGTCCATGATACTGAACAACTTTCCCCAAAGATATATCGAAATATGAAAAGTAATTTGTGGCCTCCCATACAAGTTGTCCGATCAGCTGATCAGAGTTCGTATGGAAAGCCAAAAATTATTTTTCATATTTCGACATATGTTTCTAGGGGAAAGTTGTTCTATATCACGGACTGAATTCACCCTTTTAATAGTTTCAGTATATTTTGTTAGACCTTATACATATAAACGATGCATCAACTTTACCCATAGTATTCGTGGATCATCATCATCATCAGGTCTTTATGTCTTCACTGCAGGAGCACGACTCTCTTTTTATGACCAGATCCATACTTGGCCAGAGCAGCAAGAGGACTTGGCCTACACTCTCCTCGCTGGCTAGACGGGATGGAAAGGTCTCACTGATGTTTATAAGCTTTGTTTAGACTGTATTTCCTAAGTCGCCTTCTACGATATCCACGGGAGGACTTGGAGTGGCCCTATTCTACTCTGCCGAAAACCACACGGCTTATATTAAAACAGTATTCGTGGTTAATACATTTTTATTACAAGTATGAATCGCAGAATATTGCCTGCAGATTATAAATATAATTACTTGTCTAGAATCAAGAAATAGTTAGTAGTAATCTATTTAGTTTAATATTTTTATCGATACAGCCTGGAATTGCTGTTTTACCAAAAAATATATTTGTTAAGTAGATATAGGTATTATTAAATACACGCTGACTTTTCATTGGTTTTGTAAAAAAAATGTCGTATAGTAAATAAATTCAATCCAAATTTCTGTATGACATAAGATAAAAAAATTGCGAAAATGATTTTCGATCGAGACCACGTAGTATCACCGTTCCAAAACTGCCGCGTGACTCCATGAACTCCGGCCGGCCGGTGGCGTCTGCCGACGTTACTACTTATTGATTTCACAATTTTACTTGAACTTTTGAATTTTTATTGTTTTACCAGTTTATTAGTTCTTAGGTACTAACCTTATGAAGTGGCCTTCCTCTCCAAAACCAATGATAAATCACCATGTAAAGGTAAATAAGTTTTCGTTTAATCTTTATTTAATCAGTATGATTATGTTGATGGCGGGTGTAGAGCAACATGTTGTTGAAGGTGACAGCACCCATCTTACACTTCCTGCAGCGCTGCTTGCTGCACTGCCAGCTCTTCTTCGAAGACGCCGGGTCGCTGCAGGTCTTCAACGTGAACTTGAACCCGTCCAGGATGAGGTTCAGGTGCCCTTTCGGATTTCTGATGATTTGGACATTACCTGTAATAATACTTAGTTATCAACATAAGCAGTCTTAATAGCCATAAAAGTACCTATTGCATGCTTACTTGCTACGAAACAAAAGAAGGTTGCATACCTAAATAAAAGAACAAGATCGGACGTATAATTTTTCAAAACTAAAAACTGACTTCGCCCGCAATCTTAGCACCCGATTTTGATAATATTTCTATGGAACTACCAAAAATACTATCTATCAAAAAACAAAGAATTTTCTAAATCAGTATAGGCTTCGTTTCAATAAACGTTGAACACAAAAAAAAAATATCGCGACGAATTGATAACGTCCTCCCTTTTGGAAGACGGTTAAAAAACCGATATTTTCCTTTTTTAACCCAATCCCAAAAAGGAGGAGGTCCCAAAGAAATTTTATCAAAATCGGTTGTGTAGTTGCTTCATAGTTTTGATTTTTTTTACTTCTCACGAATATCAATCAAAGTGTTTGTAGCCAAGAGGTTTAGGTATTGGCTGTGCGGGTGTGAGGCAAGTAAGATTCTCACTAAGCGCGACTTTTAAAATTAATTTGTTGAATTGGTGTGTACGCCGTCAGCGCAGCACAAGGCCTCGCCTTTGCAAAAGCCGACGCTTCGCCGGCACGTCAACGGCGGCCTATGAACCAATTGACCGAATGAACTTTACCTCTGAGTTTGTATTCACGGTCCTTTTTTAAATTCCACCACTCATTTCCGGTGAAGGAAAACATAGGAGGTAACCTGCATACCAGGGCCTTTAAAAAAGTTTACTAATAGTCTGTGAATTGAAGAAGACAGTGGCAAACGTCTTCATTATTTTGCCAGAAATCATTGTGTGCGCTTATTTTGTAAAAATTAAAAATTATTTTTACTACTACTAGGGCCATAATTTGTCAGAGCAGCCAAAGGATTTGGCCTACACTCTCCACACTGGCCAGACGGGTTGGAGAGGTCTCATGATGTTTATAAGCTTTGTTTAGCTTGTATTTCCTTAGTCGCCTTCTATCTACGTCATCCACAGGAAGAGTTGGAGTTGTCCTACTCTACTCTGCCGAAAATCACACGGCGAATGGCACTTCTTAAAATAAATGAAAATAATTTAGAGCTTCACTCTTTAATGTATAAAAGAAATACTTTTCACATTTAGGTATACCTATTACATTAATTACCTACCACGGAATAAAACATAGTCTATAGATATCTATTTTATTATTCAAACTTAAAATACGTAACTAAATATTGACCCCTCGACTTGTCGACGCCGCTGGTGACAAGAGGGCTGGCTCATATCTCGCGCAGAGGATTGCAGTAGCTATTCAGCGCGGGAATGCAGGCAGTGTTCTTGGCACCATGCCACAAGATCAACATTTAGATTTTTAATTTAGTTTTTTAATTTAGATTGTAATTTAGATATTAATTTAGATTTTTAAATTAGTTTTTATATTTAGTTCAGTAAATATTTATTAACAAATAAAATAACTTATTTATGTAATATTGTCAAAAATAATAATATTGATCTATGTTTAATACTATAAACATAATATTCTACACCTAAAGGTATGGACTTTGAAGTAAACAGAGCGATCCATAAAAAAGATCACGACATACAGTTATGTAAAAATATCTCCTAAATACGAGTATTCACACATACCCAATCTAATCCGAAGCTGAAAATCCAAGGTTGACTGAAACAGATCCCTATCTGGGATAAGTCTGCATTTTTACTATGCCTTTTTTCATAATAGTATTTATTTTTGAATTAATATGTATTTTTTGTAAAATTTTACAAAAAAACATATGTATCTACTATGTACCAAATAAGGAGCATAGAAATCCTGAACAGAATAATTACTACACTGCAAAAATGTGGGCCACATATACCGATATTTCTCCCTCGTTTTAACATGTTCTTGATAGCCTTAGCTTAGAAGTCTGAAAGAAGACTAAACCAAGATCAAATACACAAATCGATTAGATTCGTCCTCCCAGCTAATCAAAGCAAACAACTCTTCGACGACGTTGGATTCATCGTGGTGAAGAACAACAACCATATGGCGCTTGGGCGGTCGCGAAATTGTTCCATAAGATCAATAGGACAGATGAGATCTTCAGGTGGTTAGTTAGTTATCTCTTTATTGTACCAGATATAATAACAAAATAAGAATAAACTAAAGAAAATGATGTTATAAATTTGGGCAAATGCGGACTTACCCTAGGAAGGGATCTCTTCCAGTCAACCAAAAATCTAATAGGAATACAGTCAGTGTATTAAATGAGAAGATACTAAGTATAGTATAAGTATAGTACTTATAAAATTTATAAAAAAAGCCATTGATTCTACCAAAACAACATCCTACTATTCACATTTCTTTTTACATTATTGTATTTTTGAAGTCGCCGCCATTATTGTATTTTTGAAGTCGCGGTGTACTAGGCTTATAGTACCCACTTATAATTAATAATTAGTACTTATACTTATGATTAATTAAGTATATAACATAATTACGTAATACATAATACATAGTCATAAGTAATATGGTTCGGAGCCTGGAGTCCGTAATGTAATGTCGGTAAGTAGGTAGGTAGTCAAAATTTTTAATGATTATGTTCATGTCTAGTGTAGAGCAACGTGTTGTCTAACGTGACGGCGGACATCCTGCACCCCCTGCCTCCCTGCTTGCTGCACTTCCACCTTTTCTTGGGCATCGTCGGGTTGCTCATCAGAGTAAATTTGAATCCGTCGAGCATAAGATTCAGGTAGCCTTTCGCGTTTGTGACAATTGATAAAGTACCTGCAACAACATCCTATATTTTAGATCTCATAGAGAAAAGAGGGTAATTGCATCAATATCAAAATTTGTTATATGAATTAATTTCTTTTCTGTATACTTATATATTTTTTGTTACCTGTGTACTTCGATTACTAGAAGACGCTTGGATCAGAAAATTCCATGGAATCGTATGTACTGCGTAAAGGAAAATTCTTTTTTTAAATCTGAAAGCATACTTAGGGTTGGGAAAATACTTACGCTCAGAACTGTCATTCGCTAGAGTGAGAGAGAGAGCAACGGAACGCCGCGGAATCGCCGATGCTGATGCGATCCGACAGAAAAGGATAGTACCATAGTAAAGTGCATTCCTTGCTGCCAGATATACATTTTATTACAATCATCGGTTGTATAGTTTGGAGTTGAAGTCGGTTTTTAACCGTTCCTTTACCGCCACCAATACCAGACACAATAGTAAGACAATGAACATGGACATTTATTAATGTCGTGCGGGTCTTTACCGGTTAAGTTAGAAAAATTCGATGTATGAGGTGTGCCGCGTGTAGCAATGATACAACATAACAACTTGCTAACATTACAAAATAAAACAGACTATAAAATAAACATATGCTATCTATACTGAGACCCCAACGGAAAGGTCAGCGGACTGGGGAGGGATGAGTATGTGAGGACCGACACAGGTGGTTGGTGTGTCAAGGAAACTTTCCGTCACTATAGCGCTCTTATCATTTGTTGTGCAATCTAATTCCGGATAGTAGTATGTGAAACAACAGGTATGGACAGTTTACTAACATTTTACTTACCTACATCATCTTCCTCACCTTACCCCATTATCTGGGTCGGCGCAGTATGCGTCTTCTTCTTCTACAGTCCTCTACTAACATCTACTCCTATTACCCCATTATCTGGCCTTACGCGATTCCATCCACTTCTTCTTTGGCCTTCCTCTACCCCTATTTCCATTTTTCATATTTAAAGTTCTTTTTTTTCGTGATGATCCTCTCTCTCATCACATGTCCATGTTACTGACCTTCATTAAAAACTACGGGCTTTAAGCTTTCTTTTGTTTTGTGTTAGGATTTCTCCATCGCAAGTCAAGCTCGAATTTTTGAATTATTATACTTAAATCATTTGCACCATTTTGAACGAAACTTCTAGTTATTAGTTTTTGTAATAAATAAATAAATATTTAGGGACAAATCACACTAATTGGAGCTAGCCCCAAAGAGTTTAAACTTGTGTTATGAGATGGGATACTAACCCAACTATACTATAGCAAAGATAATTACTTGTATTATATTGTCTTTGACTATAGGTATTGGTAAATTATTTAAGTAAGTAGGTAACACAATATGTATAAATCTAAATAAATAAAGCATCTTCAGTATGAAGGATGTTGCTGATAAATATTTTATCAAGATGTGTTAAGTAAGACATACATTACACTGCAACGACATGACTATTTAAATTATCCCCATTATCTTAATTCTTAAAGAAAGTGTTAACTAAGTAACCACACTTAGTGTGGCCTTTGGGCCTAACGGCCCTGGGCTCTGTCTTCCCCGTCAGGGATATAGACGTGAAAATGTATCTGTATCTGTTAAAGAAAGTGTAATAAATGTGAATAGATAGGTATCTTCTAAAACATAGTCATCATAAGATTCACCATTCAATGTTTTTTTTATTTTTTATATCTATGAAACAAGTCAGATTATTTCAGTAGCACAAGAAGGAATAAAAACATGTTTATGGATTGAATTATTTATTTTTGATAAAAAAAATATTTCTTATATTAATTAATATAATTAGGTACTATTAATCCTATCATTTTCATGATGAAGTATACACAAAAATTCAACTTACTGTAGGCAAATAAATAATTAAATATATACAGACAAATCACACAGATTAACTCAATGATACTATATTTTATAAGAAATACCATTTAAATATAAATATCCAAGACTCAGGTCAATCTGAAAAAGATCATCTCCTATCTTGACATGACCGGAGATTGATTCCAGTTTCATACCGTATTGTGACTTCTAGATTGTCACTTCTTTTCATTTTGAATTCATCATACCAAGCAACTTGTGTGTAACTTGATGTGCCAAGTATATCTACAGCTAGTTTTGTGTGTTGGTTGTCTGCTTTACATTCACATCAGCTTTAGCAAATTAACAAATAGAAGTAAGTTGGTAAACTATGACACTGTTGAGATGATTCTTAAAGCCTTAATCAAGGGCATAGTAAGGTACAGTCAGGGGGGCCGCTGTCCCTCACCTATATACGGTGGGTTTCTGGGAATGCTGTGTACTTTTTGGTTTTTATCTGCTGAACCCCCATAACAGAATCCTGGCAACACCCTTGGCCTCAGTATACATCACATTCTACAGTGGTAGTTACAATAATTTTCACGAGACTGGAACACATTCATTGTTAAATGAATATATTGTGTTATGCTGATGCATTCAAAACATATGCTATGATGTACTTATGACGCTCAAATGAAGTTCCTTGACTTAATCGAAATAGTATTTCTTTAAACATCTGCCATAGGTCATATGTCTCTATGTTACAGAACACAAGAAAACTGTTCATTCATTATAGTGTTCTGTCAGTCATGGAAGCAATTACCATTCGATGGTCCGTTGATAACATGTTTATTCCACAACTCCCTTGGCACATATTGAGCAGGGCGTCACGGTTCCAGACACATTTCCAAAAAGTGTACTGCGTCGAATATAGGTACCTACTCATATTGCGGTTGTTGCCGCATCGACCAAAGCGCGCGGAAAGCAAAATATTATTCATGCAGAATATTCCTTGTTATTGAGGTAAGTAGATTGTATGCATACAAATTTTGTCCGTGCTTCTACATACTTTAGCACTTTTCAAATACTTTAGCACTTTATTTATAATACGTACCACTTTTACAACTTTGGTTCATTGTTTGTTTTGGTTTTTGATGTTATTTTCAAGTTTGACATTGACAGTAGATAGAAGTATGCATAATTTTGACAGTGACAGTGACCGTTCCTACAGATTTATATTTTTTGTTTTCCGCTTTAGCCGACTTTCAAAGTGGAGTAATGCTTCTGGAACGTTTGTGAGTATGATTTATTTCATAGGACAGCCTTGTAGCAACGGCTTAACATAATTTGGCGCTGTCATCATCATCATGATCATTTCAGCTGCATAACGTCCACTGCTGGTCATAGGCCTCTCCCAAAGATTAGATAATGGCGCTGTCGATCGAATCTAATCCGAACATATGATTGAAGAGTGAGTAAATATTATTAGAAATAAGAAGTTATACTTATTAATTGTACACTTACTAGAGTCTGTGCGGAAAGAGAACCGTCGTGGCGTAAAATCAAACTAACAAAATCTTTTTTATATGACAACCCAACACCCATCTGTCAAATGACAAACTTTACGTCATCTTTGTTTACCGTGTTGTTGTATCGTGATTTTTATTTTAAATCATTTCAAAAATGGGAAATCCTTTACCCAGTTCTACAAGGGAAATAATATTTAATATTATTATAGGTTTTGCCAAAAAGAAAACCGGCCAAACACAATTATCGACTTAAACAAAGTCATAGAACGTGTGGCGGCGATGTGCGATATGTAGAAAGTTATTTGAAATGTTTTAGATTTCCTAGGTAACCCCCAGACACCGACATTTTATATTATGTATAAATTAAAAAGAATTCGCATAAATATATAAAAATATTTGTTTATTTTGTTTCAATCAAAGTTTTTGATAGCAGGTATAAAGAGTGTTGATACTTTTAATTTATTATGCGTTTAGATAAACTTGCCCTATTTTTTTCAGGTTTGAGTAAAGATACAGTATCTAAAATAAAAAAGAAGGTTCCTTAAATAACGGCGTGTGGTGCAAGAATTCATTGTAAATAACTGTAACAGATTCGAGCAAATCAAGTTCAGAAGAAGAAAATTCTTTGGATCTCTATAGTCTATCCGATGATAGTTCAAACATGTCCGGCATTGAATATTTAAAATAAGACTTTGATTATGGTTCTAATCAATAAATTAATAAATATATATTATTGTTTTAAATTTATTTTAAATTTATTTTTTATTCCTACCTAACCTAAAGGCTAACGATGAAGATAGCATCTGAAAACATAAAAAAATATATTTTCATTTACAGCCATTACATGTAATGTAAATAATATATAAAAATATAATTTATCCATTAGCATCCAATAGCCGTCATAGTTTCAAAATATCAAGAACTTTATAGTCGCACTATAATGACACAACAGTGTTGTCAACATAACAAATACGGATATTGAACACAACTGCGCCCTCAAATCCTACGACGGTTCTCTTTCCGTACAGACTCTAACGTATAAGTACTTACTTAAAAATTTGTTTTCAGAGGTATACATACAAAATATTTTCTAATATTTTAATTAATATTTATGTACATACTAACATAGAATGTGAGTCACTAAAAGAGGTTAGATTAGTTATCAGTAGACTCCGAAAACTAAAAAATGTCACTGGCATTAAAGAAAAAATCTTGATGTTTAAATCATCAACTATCCTAACTCTATGGTTTGAATGGTGATCTGCGCTTGTTTTTATTATAGAAATTAGATCCGCCA
Source organism: Acrobasis consociella (assembly GCA_963555685.1). NCBI lineage: Eukaryota > Metazoa > Arthropoda > Insecta > Lepidoptera > Pyralidae > Acrobasis > Acrobasis consociella. The sequence goes on from OY743116.1 coordinate 3,912,469, forward strand.
CAAATTTACAGATGTTTTATTTCACGAGCCTTTTGTTGTACAGGGTGGCTAACTTGGAGGTACACAACTTTTTTTTGCCGCCATTTTGTTTTGGCGGTAAATATGACAGTTGTTGCATGAATATTACTTTGTGTAGATACGGCAAATTTATTATGGAGCGTTTTACGACGGAACAACGTGTTTTAATTATTAAAACGTTTAACGAAACATTAAAAAGAATGTTTCCCGGTCGATTAATTTCGAGAAACGGTGACATTGATTGGTCCCCAAAATCGCCTGATTTAACAGCTCCTGACTTTTTTCTGTGGGACGTGTCTATGCTAACAGGCCAATGAACCTTCAGCAATTAAATCAAAATATTCGAGACACAGTCACTGAGATAACGTAGGAAATGTGATGGAAAACGCGATGAAAAGGGTTCACATCCGTGATGCTGCTAGAGGTGGACATGTCTGACATTATTTTCCATGTTTAACTGCCGGCCCTACATATTATATATAACAAGGAATACTTGATATATTTTATATTTAATAGAATAAAAATACAAAACTAAAGCGTATACCTGTTATTTGGCCACCCTGTAGTTGTAAAGTGTTAGCAATAAAACGTAGTGATTATATCGTTACGAAACTGGTTTCGAGATTTGGAGAAAAACGCCAAAGTTCGTATTAGGGTTTTTATTCACTACGGAACCCAAAGGTTAACACGTGATGATGGTCTTCCTGATGTCCAAGGTCCAAGTCGCGTAGCAGCTGAAGTCCAGGTATCTTGCCAAAGTTGTCGCAGGTACTTCCACTTGTCCCCCCCGATGGGTTCCCGGTTTGTCGTACCGGGGGGGGGGCTCAGTACCCGTGGTGCCGTGGAGCCACGGGGAAGCCAAGAGGAACCCGCGAGGGGGCGCTCCTGCGGTTTGCGCCAGCAGTGAGCGCCCACATTGGAGCGGCGGGGGAGTGGGAAGATCTCCCCCCACCCGGGGAGGGGCGCTCCCGCGGGCTCGGCTTCGGCCTTGAGCCTGCTGGGATGCGCCCAATGGGGCGGCGGGGGAGTGGGAAGTTCTCCCCCCACCCGGGGTGGGGCTGCCGGGAGGGGAATGTTTCATTGCTCTCCCGGCGCTTCAGGCGGGGCCACACCGCCGTGGCTGTGGTTGATGATCGGTCGCGGAGGTCAGGGAGTGTCGGTGCTACGTTGCCGCTCTCCCTGTCCTTCGCGGCCGAGTGGTGCCGCACCGCGTTTGCGGCGAGAGGTAAGCGGCGGAGCCTCACATCTTCTCCGCCGCTGGGAGCCGGTTTATCTGGCTCCCATGGGCCCACAGGCGGTGGACTGCGTGAGAGTTCGCCGCCTCTCAACTGGGCCGAGGAGGTACGGCGCGTCCGTGAGTTCCGGACGCGCCTACTTGGTGAGTGGGGGGGGCTCAGACGCCCCCGAGGAGGGGCTGCTTCGGCGGCCAGCCGCGCCGGGGTTCGCGGTTGTATTTCCTTTCCCGTGTCCCCGGCAAAGGCGGTTAAGGTGGAACTCCGGAGGTTTTTTAGTGGGTAGGCACGTCACTCTGGCGTGGAGTCCCACATAACCCGACAGCCTCCCCCGCAGGCTGATGGGTATCCGTAACAGGGATCTTTCCTCCATATAAAAAAAAAAAAAGATACTTCCACTTGTCGCACTTAGGTAGGTTTCCTTCGCTTCGGTTCGCTTCGAAGTAAGCGTGTTGTACCCGTGGTCTCACCAATTTGTCCCACTAGGACCACGGGATATCACCATGTACTTCCAACATTCCGAGTGTATCTCGCCAGCAGATTTCTTGCTCGCAAATATTCTAGGTACATTTATCTTGTTCGCGACAACTCTTTGGTTAGCAAGGTCATCGTTATTGAGCAAAATAAGTATATGAATGTAAAAAAAAATATACCTAAATATAAGTATAAGGAAATGCAGGTTTTGCACCGCAAAAACCCTAATCCGTTAAAAATAAAATAAAAGATCGATTAGAAGCCGTGACAAATTAAGGAACTTTACTTTTTTAAATTGCTTATATGCATGTACCAAAAACTGGTAAGTTTTTAACATCTTTCTAAAATGTCCATTACCTATTTACGCAGTCTACACGACGTTGCAGCGGGGCAGGGAGATGATATGCTTGACCGCCAGTCGCAAGTTATTGCGCATGGGGAACCGCGGTTCCGACGGTGTTTTGCCGAAGGTTGTATTTAAGATGCAGCGAATCAGGTGAACTCTGAGATCGAAATGTAGGATATTGCTGGCGACATCTCGTATGCTGTCGGTTGTCGTTCATTGTTAGAGGTCGCCACAACGTCTTTGTTGCACACACCGCCACCAGCTAGCCGACGCCTGAGATCACGTCTGTATCCATTCAGCATCATTATGCGGACATCTTCGAGAGTACTTTCTTTTTTAAGATAAATAAGTACGTTGAAGCTGAAGCTGAAGCTGCAGTTGATGGTATGAGAAAACAGAACTAATAATTACCCAAGTGCGTGTCGGGCCACGAGCAGTGTAGGGTTCGGCAGTTGCGAATGCCAACTTTGAGTTTATGCCACTAAAAACGTCTAAAAACTAATTATCTATTGAATTTGTATGAAATTTTCCTTTTCCGAGTACATTTTATAAGTTGATCGCCTATAACTTTTTAATTTGTTAGCCCTACTTAGCTCTGATAGTTTTCCTTTAAACTACATTATATACCCTATAGCTGTAAATTTTTTCACGTATCCATATAAAACCGTTTATCAGATAGAGGGGGGAGGGGGGACACTTCACTCAAACAAAAAATTGCACTTTAAACCTAAATATTTCAGAAACGGATCCCTAAATCGAAAAATGGTATTCACAAGCTTACAATATTTTTGAAAGACCTATTCAACGATACCTCACACAACGTGTTTCTTCAGAAGAAAAATTGACTCCTCTTTACTTGTATAGCACCTACACTAAAAAAAAGGTTTTACGACTTTTTTGTTTTTATGATTAATATACACATCCATGCAGAATTACAGCTAGTACTTAAAGTATCTGAGTAGGACCGCGGACAGACAGACAAACAGACATGACGAAACTATAAGGGTTCCTTGTTTACTACGGAACCCTAAAAATTGTATCTTCAGAGACGTAAACCCACTACAAACTCAGTACCTATTTAATTTTATTTATAGAAATATATTATTTTAAGTAGGTATCATTTGTAGGAATTTCGAAATGTTATTACCTGTGTCACTTACCTTTTTTCTGGTCTCCATTTTTTCATCTGATGCCATCAAGACGGGACTAGTACCTGAAAAGAACACACACACTGAACAAACTTAACTCTTACATTAGCAAAAATTAAAGCTTTAAATTTTAGAATAACAAAAAAGACAAAACCTTAAAGGCTTAGTTGTATCTATAGAGGAGGATATAAGTATTAAGTTCAGTCTATATACCATAAAATTTGCAGACATTTTCTGTAACACATAAATAAACCATGGTGCCATATAAATAATAAATTATATTTTATTACCTTCTTCAAGACGTTTGGTCGGTTCGTGATCATGATTGTAGCTGATCACCATCAGGTACAACCATGATCACATTTTCACCAAAAACAAGCCGCATAAAAGTGAACACATTTATTTCAAATATTTGCATCAAATGGTACAATGAAATGAGTAACTAATTGGACACCACAACAAAAAAGACCCCGGGGTAAAGCCAGGAAGCGCTCGAGAGACGGAGTTTAAGAAGACCTACGAAAGGTGGGAAAGTACACGGCATGGAGAGGGCAGGGCAAAGCCAAACCGTGATGTCGACGAATCGTTGTGGAGAGCTAGACCCACAAAGGGTTGTAGCGCCAGAGAAAGTAACTAAGGTAGGTACAATAAAATGGTAATGATCATCATCATTATCAAGTCTTTGTCTACACTGCAGGAGCACGACTTTCTCTGTACTACCAGAGCCATACTAGGCCAGAGCAGTCAGAGGACTTTGTCTACACTCTCTTCGCTGGCCAGACGGGTTGGAGAGGTCTCATTGAAGTTTATATGCTTTGTTTAGCTTGTATTTCCTAAGTCGCCTTCTACGACATCCACGGGAGGACTTGCAGTGGCCCTATTCTACTCTTCCGGAAACCACACGACAAAATAAAATAATAAGTACGCGAGTAACTATTGAAGACAGATTTCAGAGCAGATTTACGAACAGTGTCAGTAATCATTATCAAGTTCTTTCTGGAGCCAATTTGCGAAAAGCAAATTTGTTGTGTGTAAGTTTTTATGAGTGGGGGGATGGTTGTGGTTGTCATTGTACTTATTGAGGTTTCCGTGAGTCATGACGGCGGCATGGCAGCGGGAGTTCCTCTTGGTGCAGTGCCATCGGACCCTGTTAGTTGTCACTCGCTGCCTAGTGAATTTGGTGCCCTTCACGTAAATACACCTCATCGACGACCATTCGTCATTAAAGACAGTTTCTGTAAATTTAAATGAATTCCGTCATATTTTAAAACGCAGACTAACTTTGATACCAGGTTTAAACCATTATCCGACCAAATCAAGTTGACATTTTCAGATAAGACTATGGCATATTATTAGATGTCAACTAGATTTGGTCGGATAATAGTTTAAACTCAGTAATAAAGTTAGTCTGCGTTTTATAATAAGACGGATTAAGTTTTACCGAAGTGAATTTAACTTGAGTAAACTAAAGTACTTTACGGCAAATTATACTGGTTTTGAAATATATAAAAACAACTCTTGCGCAGTTTTTTATTAGGATAATGAATTACTTATCGTATAAGTCATATGTAATAATTAAAACAATAAAGTAGGTACCAACCTACACACAAATAATACTCACTAGCTTTAAAATTAAGGTGTACTAACTACCTATATTAAACAAATACTACACAAGCTATTTCCCGCGGCGTTACCTTTGTTGTCAAAGGTTATTTAAATTTTTGACAGACTTCCAAAAAAGGAGATTATCAATTCGTCGTGATCTTTTTATATGTTATATTCGAAGACACTTAGACCGATTTAATTTTTTTTTGTTTGAAAGGACATTCTAGTCTATTGGTTCCATAAAATTTTTATCCATATCTTTTTTTTGTAGATTTAAAAAAAAAATTGGTTGCTTAAAGCGGTTATTGTAGCTTAACGTCTAATAATTATTAGGCAACAGGACACCTTTTTCTTAAAACTATATTATGTCGACCATCTAGTCGTCACTCATAATTAAAAGATTACATTCGTTTAGAAGTTATGAAAGTTATGGCTGATACCTGTATTATTAAATAAGAGCTAAAAGTAAAAAATGCCATAGTGTAGCATAACCCTTGACCACGCGAGCAAAGCCGCGGGCAACAGCTAGTTTACTAAGACGCTGATAAAAAAACACTTCACTTAGCACAAAAAAATGTAATGAAAACTGCACCAAAAAGGTTATTGATGTTTAAAATGAACCCTGTATAGTAATACATTTTAAACATCAATAACCTTTTTGGTGCAAATTCAGTCTTATGATACTGAACTACTTTCCATTAAAACAATTATCGAAAAAAAGGCTTCTCATACAAATCAGCGGTTTATCAAATGGATTTTGGTCGGAAGGACGGAAAGACGATTTTTTTATCGATTTTTAATATATATTTCACAGAAAATTAGTATCATAGACTAAAATGGCTCCTAAAAGGTAATTGGTGTGTAAAAAGTAATTGAATATAGGATCTAAATATGAGACGATAACTATATAAGTATATACTTATAGATATCTATGCCGATATATACAAAATTCAAAATTGTAACTTCCATTTTCAATCATCATTGACGACAATATTGACGTGAGGCACAGGGAGATGGTTGTGCTCGTTTTTCCTCTTGTAAAAATCATCGCAAATGGTGGTCAAAGTGGCTCTGCACTTGAAGAAGCTGTGCTGGGAACATCGCCACAGACGTGTCATTTTGTACTGCTTCTTGAGGTGGTATGTGTAGCCTCCGTGGGCTGCGAGCACGGTGCCACGTCTGCTGGTTATGAACTGGAGAGAACCTACAACAAAGTTGTAAATGATGAATCTGTCGTAATATCTATGTCGTGACGTGTAAAATATGCTGTCAAGTCTGCTGTAAATGATGTACAGTGGGCCAACGAGATACCTGGGCGGCCCTAGACTTTATCTAAACTTTATATAAACTCAAAATAATATTAACATGAAAATGTATGTTTAGAAAGACTTTATTCAAATCTTTTTGAATATACATTTTCAAGTCAATATTATTTTGGGTAAGATGTAGGTAGAGGGCCGCCTCTAGTATGTCGTTGGTCCGCTGTACCAAAGATAATATAATTACTAACGTAACAGATACCCAACGCCATAGAAACTTTTGGACCGGCCTTAAGTAGGCAAATTGAGTAGGCGTTTCTAGTTCCAGCAACTCGCAGAGATGGCAGCACACAGGACTAGCCAAAGCCGCGAAAGCATATAGTAAGTGTTTAAGAGTTCGTCACTAGATGGCTAGCGATGGTTAGCGAGAAAACAAATGTTTAGGCATAAGATCCTGAGTATCACTTGATAATACACTTTTGGCCATGGCCATTGCTGTCCTACGTACGTAACCCGTAATCGCGCCATACCTACAAGGAGTAGGTAGCCGCGCGCGCCGCACGTAAGTAAGTTTCCATCCTGGCATTAGTCTGTTTTCGTATTGTAAGTAACCAAATAGCTAGTTCACGTCACCCAAGATGTCAGATGCCGATCTCACGATCCCGCTCAGGCCTCCTCAGACCCTCGTCTGCGACATATATATGCAATGTCCTTTTTAATTAAGTACAAATATTTTAAGGTGTGATTCAGTCCATCATTTCGAACAAGATTTCCCAATAAATGTATATCGAAATACGAAAAAAATTTGTAGGTTGTCGTACATATCACCGTAGTCACGTGATATCATTACTGAGGAAAATGAAAAATTTTATTTCTTTATTTTGATATACATTTATTAGGAACCACCCCTTAAAATATTTGTGCTTAATTAAAAAGGACATTGTATATAAGTATATATACTAGTGATCTAGTATAGCCTGTGGTTCGATTTATTACGGGTAGTTACGTCCCTTTCACGTTGTAGAACACAATACAACTAAAATGATACCTATCTACTTTTTTTAATTTATTCCCCATATTTCCGTATCATATTCAATGTTCTTTGGAATTGGATAAAGTTCGATAGGTACGTAGTCACGCAGTCGTACAATACCACTGACTTACTCAGGTGTGTGAATGTGTTCGCCGCCGGTCGTTCCGGGCGCGACCTCGCGGCACTACTTATATCCAAACTTCTGCTTTAGGTAGGTACACGGGTAGGTACTTAGTATTTCGGATAAGTAGTTAGGTATTACAATATAAACCATATTTCGATGTTTTTATGACATGCATGATAAGATACTAAGTACCTTAAGTTCGTACGGCGTGTGCCTTTTTTTTTTATTTTGCATTGTATTTAGACAAGTTTAAAAAAAATTGTTAATGTTTGAGATGTAACCGAGCAAAGCTCGGTCGCCCAGGTACTTTGTTCTAGAAACAAAATGCAGCGCAAAATGATACGAATACGATTTTGTTTGTACACAGTGTACGTAGTATATTTTACTCTGAGGTACATTATTACAAGATATTATAATAGGTAGGTATCATTTGTATAATCTATTCTTACGGACGAGTTAGTACCTACGCTTTATAGTAAAGACGGTGCTGCCATCAATATAATCCCACATAAAACCTTAAAGCACACAAAGTGCCATCTAGTGACATAATTAAAAACCAAAAATTGTGCTTTTAGACAAATATTTCTGAATTTCGTGAAATAGACAAAGAAAGTGCTTTAAAAATATTTATTGCAGCTCATAAAAATCATATTTAATAAGTTAGAGTATTACTTTCTTCAAATAATGGTAATAAAAGATTTTAATGTTTTCCGTGGTTTTAATCGATACCTACTGCGCCATCTAGTGAGGACGGAAGGGTAATAATTACGTTTATATGGCAATGGGTAGGCGTGGCTGTACTAAGTATACGTATATAAGTACTAAGTGTACCATTTAAAATGTACAACCTAGTATTTGTGCCATATCACACGATTTATTTGCAATAGTGTTTAATTTGCTAAATAAAACCTTTTTTTAACTAGCAACAGTGCACAGTAACACACAGTGCCGGCGGCATGGACCACCGGCTTATGCCTGAGGCCGTCGGGTCGATTTACTATATGGACGCCAAATGCCTGTGGCTTAAACCGCCGGGCGCACTGCTACCGGCTTTGTGTGTAGGAGCCTTAACAATCCAATTCCTGCTGTTTAGCTCTTATGAGCTGAGTTTCATACAAACGTCCTTCCCCTATTTTAGCCCTTTAGTGCTTGGCGTTAAGATCGCCATCGCTTTTTACTGCAGAAAGTAACAAGCGTACATGTTTAGCATTTTCCCTCGAAGTGATAGTACAAATTTTACTAGAAAGCGCGTGATATGAAATTGTATAATTTATTATTATTATAATTGTTGATAATTAACAATTGTATACAGAACGAAAGAGTTTTAAAAAGAAATCGATTGACAAATTCACACATATTTGTTATAAAACAATAAATATTTTTAAAAGCAATGATCACTACGAAGGTGGATGGTTATGATTATTGGCCATGCTTATGATAGTGTCGTCGGCAGTATATATGGTGGCTCTGCAGCCCATGTGAACTCTGGTGGAGCACAGCCACCTGGTCTTCAGGCCGGTGACGCGGTTCTTGTTGTACGTGTACCCTTGGTAGCGGATCAACGTTTTGCCACGTTGAGACATTACCAATTCAACTGCAAAATAAAATAATATTTTGAAGTTAGAAATGAAGAAAAATTTACCTAATTATAACATTAATTAAATTAACATGCACGGTACAATGGACATTAATAGTTTCCGTACAGCAGTCGGTCTCTGTCTCTGCTTAGGAACGTCATTGGTAAGTTCGCCACATCGTTATCTATGCGGCACACACAACCGATTTTTTTATATGGGATCACCTGATTAGTATTACAGCCCTTTCAAAAAAGGAAACCTTCAAATAATCTGTGAAAATTTCATGGTGAAAATACATAAAAAAAAATTGGCGACGAATTGATAAGCTCCTCCTTTTTGGAAGTCGGTTAAAAGCATAACCTGTTATATTATGAGAATTTATGTTTTGGCTTTTGGTAACACTTTGAAATATCTTTTATATAGCACTAGAGGCAGCGCGCAGCTTCGCCCGCGTTAACTACACGAGTGAAGTCGCGGGCGTGATGCAATATAGCCTATAGCCTTTCTCGATAATCGACCTATCTAATACCGAAAGAATTTTTCAAATCGGACCAATGGTTCCTGAGATTAGCGCGTTCAAACTAACACACTGTTCAGATTAATATATAAGTATATATGCATTATGTTTAACAAGTATGTAAGTTAAATATTTCAGAAAGCTAGTCTGTATTTAGCATTTATAATAATATTTACAACAAACCCAAACATAGTCACTATATCCGGACAAACCTTCGTGGTTTTTGGATGGCATAAAAAAAATGTATGTTATTATTTGAAAATAAATAAATAAATAAAAAATCTGACGAGCTAGTCTTTCGATAGTGTACAAGAATATAATACAAGTTTATCAAAGTCTTGACATTAATTTTATTTATTTAACATTTTTTTTTTAAAGGCGTTTTCATACTACTGAAATGATAAACGAACAATTTAAGAAATAATATGTTATGAATATAGGCTATAGTAGATTATTGATACATAATTTTGACGTATTATTAGTCCAAATTAGTAAATGATATTCCTAAATCCTTTTTCACAATTTTCCGATAGGTTTCAATCGAGATTCGAGTTTCTGGATATGTTTCCATGAATTGTTTAAACATAATCCTCACATTCAGATCTTTGGGGAGAAACAATTTAGATACTCCGTGTTCCTTCCGGGTTACTGGTTCGAAACTCAGTATGTGGTCTTTTATGAGTTTATGATCTAGGTGAGTATGTACACCTCTACGATCTATATATTTATTCTGCATTACCGTAACAATTTTTCTGTCGTTCTTTGGATGATACCCCAAAGTTGTTAGAAAGAACGTTTTGCACACTTCAGTCCTAACGTTATTTTGATTTTCGAGGAAATATTTATAATTTGCACTTTTTATCCGTGTTTGTGGCATTCTCCTTCTTTTTGTTGCAATGCCTGGTTCTATAGCTTGCATAATAAACAACGACTGACATATGTATTTCAGTTGCGAATAATACTTATTAATTTTTAGCCTCTGTTCTTCAGTGAAATTTATAGAACATTGTTTTCGGCATATTTCAGTACAAGGCGGTTTTAATGCCATCTTTTCAATTTTCTGCCTCAGCTTCTGTTCTTTTCTTACTTTTAATGGTACTTCATATTTTCTCCTAATGCGGGGCAATCCGGATTTTGTAAATTGTATCGGTTCAATTTCAAATGCTTCTTTATTCGTAGATAAATCAGCCGTACCAGAACATAACGGTTCAGAAGTTAATTTATTTGATGAACATTGGTGGTTTGCTTCTTTCAAATTGTTTTGGCAGTATTCAATGTTTCCGGGATTGTGTTGACAGCCATCTGATTCTGAATCTGAAGACAAAAACACAGACACAATTATTATTTTTTAAACAGAAAAAATCGTACAAGCTTTTATTGTACAATAATATATAGTAATAAGCGCAAAGTCGATGAGGTTGCGTCGTTTTATTACTTAGTTCCATCGACCACTTTCCGTCTACGTGATCATACCCTAAAAATATTTTGTCTATCAGAAAGTGTAGTACTACTCAATGAGGTTATGTTGTTTTATAACTGAGTTCTGTCGAACATCTTCCGGCTTCAACATCAGAAATCATTGACTGTATAATATTGTATTATCATCCGATTTACATGTGTGCAAAATTTCTGTTCAATCGGTTGAAGATTGGTTGAGGTTGAAAATCGAGTCGTTAGATTTTACACAAACAAACAGACATACATACAAGATACATTGCAAATTAAATAAAAACTCGAAAAATATTTTCAGGAGTACAATCAAATGTAAACCCATACAGATCAAATTCATAGATTCTTTTCAATTCCTTTGTTTAGGTCTCGATAATTTTACTAAAAGTCTAATTTTTGTTTAATACATATAATAACTCTTAGTTTAATCCATCAGAAACGTATAATATGCATAACATCTAACAAAATATAATGAAACTATTTTATGAGCGACTTTTCCGAAGGAAAATATATCGAAATGTGAACAATAATTTTGGATTTTCTATACAAACTCGTATCAGCTGATTGGTCAACTTGTATGCGAGGGAAAATTATTTTTTTGATCTGTCGGTTTTAAATTTAATTTTAAATTATTCGGTTAGTGTCCCAGAATGTGTTAGGTTGTGATTTTCTAATTATTGGATTGACTAGATCTACGTTTATTTGCACGTCTGCTTGCAGGCTTAATTAATACAGTGACTATAACTTATACTGAACACCTATTTTCTCATGTATTCTGGCAAATAAAGAAAACGGATTTCTGATTTCTGAGTTATGGTTTCATATTCATAATATAGTAGATAATATCTATTGTAAAATGTAAAAACATTTCTCTATTCTCATAACTGTACGGATATGTAAGTTGAAGTAGGCACTAATTTCAAAATAATGTAACATTCTCTAGTTACCATTTGATGTAGACTGATGAGCTCGATGGTTTTTATTTGAAACATAAGGAAAAGATGTTTTCTTTGATATATATCAGTGTGATGATGCTGTTGATACAAACAATACCGTAAGTAATTATAATTTCTATAAAACTACATGCCGAAATTTGAGATGTTTTATAATAAAAGCTAAGCTACGTTTGTGTGAAAAGTCTGTCCGGTCAAATTAAAAAAGTAAAAAATCATTTAAGTATTTATCTTTGGATATTTTTTTTTGAAGTGAAAACTTCTTTAGCGGCGTTGTGCACTTTTTTTGGAATGGGTAAAAAATGTTAAACTCGCGTCAGGACACGTGACCTGATCGAAAATTCGTAAGACGGATGGAGAGTAGACAGCTGGCTCGGCGTAGGAGAGGGAGTATCCCCCTCTCTTTCTACGGCGCGGCGAAAATGTATGCCTGCGCCTGCTGTTTCGTATATCAAAAATGCACAACGTTAATATTCAAGTTTTCACTTCTGCCGGCACTCCCAGAGTGCAACCCGTCGTTTTTTTTTTTTACTTGGTTAAGCTAAGTTTATCGCCCCTTCATGAGCGCTAGTGCAGAAGAAGCGGTGATACACTTTCTACAAAAACCTCAATTTACTGACATTAAAATTAGATATCTGGACTAAGAATACATTTGTATGTCATAATTATTAATTAAGAAAGATGTCAAATTTTATATTAACGAATTTAGTACTTACACATATACCGGATGGACTCAAATTATGACATTTCAGAGTGTACAAATATAAACCTTTATGAGGGACCCGCGTCAAGCTCAACAGAGTACTTTCGGTACATAAGCTTAAATATTTAGGGTAAGGGGACTTAAGACCGCTCATTTCCTGTCAGTCAAGTTTATGACATTGTTTCGTCAGTTTATTATAAAAAATGTTATCATTCTGATGTGGTTTTTCTATATATTAGATTATTCTTCCGGCAGGGTTCTATGTAAAGTTCAGAGCTAAGTACCTAATAATCATTTTTTTTCAGTGTATCATCAAAAAAAATGCTGGATTTGGAAAAGCTATTCTACCCTATTCGTCTTAACCAGTCAGTTCTAGTCAATGCTAAAGTAAAACATGAGAAACAAGAGATAGTAATAAACTACGATCCTATCCGTACCACCACGTTGGAAAATACCTCAAAGCTTGACCATTCGACCATTCAAGACTCTTACATACCACCAGATGTCAAAGACGTTTCAAATCAACAAGCAGAACCAAAAAGATTAAATGAATATGAATCCTCAATTGAAAAAAAGTATGAACAAGATCAGGAAATTCAAGAAGAGATAAGTCCCCAAATCGACTATCGCTAACACCTGAAACTACTTAAACAACGATGATAATCAAGAATAAACAAAAAATTAATTGCATCGTATTCTAGTTTTTAATTCCTCAATGTTATCTAATAATACAAACAATACAAAAGATCCAGAAACTGTTCAAGATCGTAATAAATTCAAATCAGATAAAAGAATTCCGCCGTATTACGTACGATGGAACGTTTTTGATACTTCGATTGATAATGAATTAATGATCGTGCCTTACAAATATTTTAAGATGTTCAGGTAATTCCGAAAAAAGAAATACAACGCATCTCTATTTTTGACATCTCAGCCCAGCAAAAATATAACGAAGAATATCTGGCAAACTCGAAAGGCAGATTCTGCACCAACTCTGTTCCTGCCAATGTATCCCAAAAACAGAAAATAAAGAGAACCAGATAAATTTGAAATATAAATTAACATAAAGAAATTGAGGAATAAGTTTCTGAAAGAAACATCTTTTTTAGGGTTCCATAGTTAACAAGGACCCTTATAGTATCGCCATGTCGGTCTGGTCTGTCTGTCTGTCTGTCTGTGTGTCTGTCCGAGGTTTTACTCAGAGACTAAGTACTAGAAAGCTATGATTTGGCTATATATAATATGCCAAAAAAGTGGTAAAATAAAATCTCAAAAAAGTTTTTTTTAATGGTTGGTCCTATACAAGTAAAGTATGACTAATTATTATTTTTTCGACTAACTAAACACGTGGTGTATAGTTGAATAGGTATTTTAATATAGCTGGTGAACACCATTTTTAGATATCTTTCAAATAGTAATATACAAATACGTGAAAAAAAATTACAGCAATAGCTTATATTTATTAATGAATTTAAAAGGAAAACTATCAAAGCTAAGTAAGGTTTACAAATTAAAGTAGGGGTGTGAACTCAACTAACTACGGAACCCTACACTGCGCGTGGCCCGACAAGCACTTAGCAGGTTTTATATAAGGCTAGCTGTGTGGGCTTCGCTCTACGTGGGATTTTCGGGATAAAAACTATCCTATGTCCTTCTTCCCTGGGTATCAAACTATATCCATACCAAATGTTATCTAAATCGGTGCAGTGGTCGAAGCGTGAAGTGCTAATAAACAAATATATAAACAAACTCACTTTCGCATTTATAATATTAGTTAGATTAGATAGATTACATTTTAGTGTGAAGCCAAAGTACTACAAATTAAATAAGGCCCAATTCGAGGGATTTGCGTCGTTTTATTACTCAGTTGTCTAATATTATTTATTTAACTTTATTACAAATTTAATGTAATAGGCGGACTTAAAGTCATAGGCTTTATCTACCAGTCAACCCACTGGTGATGCCGAGAATAAGAAGTCTTTAGAAGGAACCATACCAAAAATGCTTTACAAGAGATATCAAACGAGTTGTTTTATAACTGAGTTCAGACGAATATCTCTCGGCTTCATCATCAGAACCTCACTGACTCCATAATATTGTATTGTCATTGAACTTACATATGTAAATTTGCAGCCAAGTCGGCTGAGGATAAGTGGTTTAAAATTGAGTTGCAGATTTGACCCAAACAAACATGGGTGTGTAATATATGTAATAATAACAGATAGTTTAAATTCAATTGCAATAACGTTCAAATGATATAATTTTCAATTTACATAAAAACTCACTACCTAATTTCATTTGACCTAATATTTTATATCATATAACCATCATTTGCTCTAATAACTTTTAGTTTAATGTTCATCTTATATAATTATCACTTGTCCAAATGCTCTTTTTATATAACGTTATTTTGTTATAATTTTCTTTTATATAATTATCACTTGTCCAAGTACTCTTTTTATATAACGTTAATTTACTAAAATATACTAATTAATAATTGGTTACTATAATAATATAAGGGTTTAAACATATACAAAACAAAACAATAAATGAGTATTTATTTTTTAAAGAAAATCATAAAAAATGAGTATAAACAGTAATGATTATTTACCTAACCTTATTTTTTAAATGTATTTATCCGTGTTTGTATGCATGTTCATCTTTTTCCCTTCCCTTAATATTGAAAATAATATTGAATTTTTATTTAAGTAGTAATAATTTTTTATCTGCTCCCTCAATATTAAAAATAAGGTTTAAATATAATTCGCACCTATGTGATTTTTTTTTATAATGCGCCCTCGATATTAAACATAACATTTAAATAGTATGAACAAAAAATAAAGGGAGTGCCTCCGCTGCCGGTGCTGGTTGCCGAATTGGCTGGCGGCGCTGATATAACAAGATCTGTGTCTGTGTTACTTTCGCCCTTAGCTTGAGTCGCTCGTTCGCTTTGCTCGATCGCTCGTGTTTTGGTCACAGAAAACTTAACGAACCTAACCTACACTTCACGGCTTTTGAGTGCTGACGCCGGCAGCCGGCGCCAGCACTCAAAATTTGCAGTATAACCACCGGTTCCCAATAGTAATATTTTTAGGAGCCAGCGACGGCAGCGGAGGCACGATGAATAAAATAAAAAAATAATAATAAAAATTTGTTTACACATACAAAATGCGCGCGCATTTTGTATGTGTAACCAAATTTTAATTATATTTTTTTATTAGTTTTTTTTATTTAAAAGAACATAAAAAAAATTGGTTACACATACAAAATGCGCGCGCATTTTGTATGTGTAAACAATTTTTTTTTATATTTTGCCTTTTTTATACAATATTTAAATATTATTTTTAACGAGGGAGACGATGAAAAAATTATTATTAGTTAAATAGGTATATTTTATTGAATTTTTTTTTATATCAAAATTTTTGTATACAAAATGCGCGCGCATCTTGTATGTGTAACTAATATTTTTATAACATAACATTATAAAATTTGTTATGTATAGATTATAATTATTAGAGCAGAAGAATATTATAGTAAGTAAATATTAATGTAAATGTTAAATATGTAAAACATTCATTATACCACATAAAATTAGGTCAAATGAAATTATATAAATAGTACAGTATAACAATTGATCTTTATATTAAACACAAGTATATTATATAACATTAGGTTGTATGATCATTAGATGATATGTTGTTATTACATATATTACACACCCAACAAACATACTAACGTCTATCTATACAATGTCGTTTTTTATTAAGTACAAATATTTTAAGGGGTGATTTAGTCCATCATTTCGAACAACTTTTCCCAATAAATGTATATCGAAATATTATTATTTTTTTTATTTTCCATAGTAATGATATCACGTGACTACTTCAATTTCTATGAAAACCTAAAAAAAAATTTCGTATTTCGATATACATTTATTGGGAAAAGTTGTTCAAAATGATGGTCTGAATCACCCCTTAAAATATTTGTACTTAATAAAAAAGGACATTGTATAATAAAAGAAGAAATTGACTAGCTCACATAGATAGATGGATAGTAACCGCTCTGTTGCTGAATGTTATATTCTCAAAAGACCACCGTCGCTGATCGATAAACGCACAGCTGACACCGCAGGGTCTAGAGACTCCAAAATTTGGCACATAGGTTCCTTATGAGGTCTAGGGATGTAATAAGAAAGGATTTTCTAAAACTCGAACCCCTAAGGGGGTGAAACTCTGTTCAAAGTTTATGGATAAACCAGATTACTATGACCATTTTATTTGAAACTTCACTGGGTAAATGAGTATGTACATGTTTCAGGATTTTACAAAATTCTACCTCTAGAGTGATAAAATGAGGTGACCTACTTATAACTAGGCCATGCTGAAGCGTTGTGAAAAACTTGTAAAATCAGAGTCTAGATATGATTTTGCTGTTCCATCTTTTTTAACCCTGAGTCTGTAACATCAAATTTATAAATTGTTAGTTTGCTTAGCGTTAATACTTTAAACGTTTATTGGTAAAAAGATTACGATTTTTTTAGCGAATAAATATCAAGAAAGGCGTCGTATTTAAAAGAGTTTATTCACAACTAGCCGAAACCGCGACTTCGTTCGCGTAGACTTAATGACTCTGGAAAATGCTCATCAGGCTGAACAACTTTTGCTAAGACGTTATTTTTATATGTCTTACAGTTTAGCTGGACCATTGTACTTCTGTATCAGATGTTCCATTTTCCAAAATCATTTATACCCTATATGTTGCCGAGGCTTAACAGCTACATAACAAAAAAAGTTTCATTCGTATCCGTCCAGTATTTCCGGAGATTAGCGTGTACAAACAGACAAACAGACAGACATTCTTTTACTATGTCTCCCTCGCGCCCAATATTTTTTTGGAAATATATTTAATGTACAGACACACTTGTTAACTGTTTTATTATATGTATAGATTTTTTAATTTATTCACAATTATTTAATGTCATATAATAATGAACATGTAAAAAAATATATAAAAATAGTTTCAGCAAATAACTATTACTGAAAAAAATGCGGAAAATAAGCAAACACAATTTTTGTTTCCAATTACTTCTATCTTCAGCTGTTTCACTCCATTCTTTGTCAAAGCGGACAACTCGTCCCTCCATCTCATCCCAGGTCTTTCTACTTCACCCCGCCCGTCCCAAAATTTATTAATGTAGGTAAAATTTTAGAGTAAGTTTGAAAATTATTCATCGTCTCCAATTATCTTTCCAATGTGGCCGTGAGTGGTTATGTTCTCCCTTGACCGCAATGAGCTGGTTGTCTATGGTGTATACGGAGGCGTTACACCCTGCCGGCTGGTGAGTAGAGCACTTCCACCTCACCTTGCTTGTCTTGGATATGGTTGCAGAATACGTGTAGCCCTTAAGCTTCATCAAACGCTTCCCTTTTTGTGATGTTATGAACTCCACTGTGAAAAAAAGAAACTTTGAAATTCTACAATATCTGCCCATGATTTTAATAAAAGAGGAACACAGTATATCAGTATATCACCCGTAATGTAAGTAAGGAAAAGGCTCTTTTGTCTATCTTAGGCAAGTTAGTAGTTATGGTATTTAAATAACACTATAAAATTCACAAGTTTCTAATTTTTTTTCCAAATGAGGAGGAGGTTAAGCACTATAAAATTCTCAAATTTTATTGAAATGTAGGTAAGTGATTTTATAACCTACTTCCAAATAAGGAGTAGTCTGTTTTAATGATTTTTAATTTTTTATGAATGTTCACCGATTATTTGAAGATACCTAGACCGCTTTGGAAAATTCTTTTTTTTACTTATACTTTACTTTAATAGGGTATACTTTCGAGGTGTTCCCATAGAAATTTTATCAAAATCAATTGTATAATTAGGGGGTGAAGTCGTATTTTAGTTTTAAAAAAATATTAGATATTTATTGTCATGGTTTGCCCAACCCAAGGACTAGAAGTATCAGGCACTGGTTCATGCACGAGTATTCCGGAGATTTGCACTACTTCATCAGCACCGCACGGCAGCCGAGGTCCCTTGGAGCAGCGGCACAGGATCTTGGACTTCAAGCGAGTCGAGCACTGCGATGCGAAGTACGTGTAGCCAACCTGCAGGAGGCAGTTTCCTTTCTGTGATGTGACTAATTGGACTGGAAAATTTGCTGTAATATTTTCTATGTTTCGATTAAAATGTATCAGGCTTTAGATATGGAGAGTACAATAAATGACAAAATGTCTTTTTATTTTTTATGATAAGAAATAAATTAATCTAAGTTTAAACAACCCTATTTAACAAATTAATATTGTATTATAATATTTTAAAAAAAAGTTTACATTGAGGAGCTATATAGAGTTAAGTAGCCGCATCAAGTAATATACATACCTAATAAAAAATCTCTTTACTATAGTTTTCATAAGAATAGTCAAAATACAAAGCTTTGTGTCAGTTGGAGTAGCCGCTGAGGATCTCAGTTCTCTTGCAAGGTTGTAGTCAAGAGTGAGTCGCTAACTAGCGAAGCAGTCTTCACAGCGCACTTGTGTCACCGCTTCTACGAAAAAATGTCGCGAAACTATATATAACGACAGCTTTGCATATTATACTTTTGGAATAAGTAAGTAATAATTTTCTGGAACATGCTCGGAAATCGGCATTATTTTAGTAAAAAGAAGACAAATTTTGTCAAAAATCTACGCTATCTTTTACATTTTTGCGTAAAATATGACTGGGCTATATGGGCTAGAAAACACAGGGAAATAATTAAATAAAATTACTTTATTCAGACAAAAAGGAATTATATATACACGCTGACTTTTCATTGGTTTTGGAAAAAAAAAATGTCGTATAGTGAATAAATTCCTCTATCCATATACGTAATCCAAATTTCTGTATATCATAAGATAAAAAAGTTGCGTAAATGATTTTCGATCGAGACCACGTAGTTATACGCCGGCCTAATGTCGAAGACCCCGGCCGGCCGGCGGGCGATGTATGGCGGCGGTACTACTAATTGATCTCACAATTTTACTTTCGAGTTTTAGACAACATTTTTTGTTTCTGAATTTTTATTTGGACTAGCTAATTAGGTCTTACTAACGATGCCTATGAAGTGGCCTTCGGCTTCAAAACCAATAAAAAATCACCGTGTATACATATAAAATTTTATTAAAAACTAAAATAAAGATAAAATACTACTCATTACTATACACTACACACTAATATTTATAAAAAAAGTAAAATAATAATAATTAAATAATTACTGTGCAATAATCTTTAATTATTTTTGGTTTATTTGTATAGTTAGTTAATTTATTATGTCTTCACATTTCTTTAGCACCATACATACCTGAAATGGGATTTCCAGACTCGTAATCCTCACTGACGCTCGGCCTTGAAAACTCTGCTCATCCGGCAATGCCCAACTTCCCAGCCTCTGCAGTAATATATATTACTAGTATAGTACCTGGGCGACCGAGCTTTACTCGGTTACATCTCAAACATTAACTACACTTTTTTAAACTTGTTTAAAAACATTAAAAATTAAAAAAAATAATTTTAACTTGAACATAAAAAAAAAACGAAAGTAAGTCACCGAGTGGAATTCGAACTCGTAACACTCTTTCTAGCAGTCCGTGTTGAACGCTGAGCCAGACGAATAGCGCCCGGCGGGACGAAATTAGCGACCATATTCTCCGTGGAAAGAAAAACGCATGAAAACTCGAAAACACGCATTTTCCCAAACATAAGACTAATCTAGATCGATTGTTTACCCCCGAAAACCCCCATGTACCAAATTTCAGCGAAATCGTTAGAGCCGTTTCCGAGATCGCAGAAATTTATATATAAATAAATAAATATACAAGAATTGCTCGTTTAAAGGTATACCTTATATTGTATTGTAGATTAACACATTTTTAACTTATTAGCATTCAGTTATCTATCTCATAGCACAATTTCCCTACGGCTTGTGATTATGTTCACTTTGGCACTTCACGATGACCCCGTACAATGTGTATAGTTTAGCTGTGCATCGGTACTTCATCCGATTGGAGCAGGTCCAGCGCTGCTTCAGCGACGATATCCTCTTGTCCTTCATCAGCGTGAATGTGTACCCGTGCAGAAGCACCATCTGGTTGCCGTGCTTTGATGTGATGAACTGGGCTGCAAGTAGGTCAATAATAACTCAGATCATCTGCAACTTGTGGCCAGTATTTAATTCTTGATATTTTATAAACTATTATTTTATTGTATACAACTGATTTTTAAAATTTTACTTTTCACTTATGAAGGATAAAAAATAATAATATTATTATTTAATTTGGGGTGGTTGGCGTGATTTGATTTAATAAACTGGGCTGCAAGTATGTCAATAATAACTCAGATCATCTGCAACTTGTGGCCAGTATTTTAATTTTAGATATTTTATAAAATATTATTTTATTGTATTTAATTCGGGGTGGTTGCCGTGCTTTCATTTAATAAACTGGGCTGCAAGTATGTCAATAATAACTCAGATCATCTGCAACTTGTGGCCAGTATTTTAATATTAGAGCTACATTTTATAAACTATTATTTACAAAATTTGGGATAAAATCAAAGAAATTAATTTGTACCTAAAAATTATTATTCATGACAAATCATATTTGTAATTATTTACTCAAGTTAAAATCACTATACTCCAAAATTAAAGAATTTATTTTAAAAAATCGCCAACACTTATTCACGAATGTACCTATTTAAAACCATTTATTATCTTTATGAAGATCTACAACTACTAGGTATTTATTAATCTTATTTTATCAAACTTTATTTTCCCTAAGTACAAATATACTTTTGACAAATGGTGGACTTCATTCTAGATAGGTATTCGCATTACATAAACTTATATGATAGAAAACATATTCTAATTTACCTACGTACCATAGTTACATACGTGTTTACAATACATATGCAAGTATCTACACTATAGCTAGCTGAAAATTAAAATACTTATAATTAAAAGTGCCATAAGGCATACTGCCAGCATTTTGGGCACATTGCTCGGGGCAATGTGATGAAAATGAAATTATTTATTATTTTAAACAATTGTATTATTTATTGTAATATAAATTAGAAGAAACTTATACAAATAGGAACACGTTTTCCCGAAATGAAGTGCAATAAAAGAAGGCAAGTCTCAGATAAGATAACAGAAATAAGCCACATTGTATTGCCAATATTTTTTCAAAACTAAAAAGTCTATAAACCGACTTTACTCCAAACTACAAAACCGATTTTGATAAAATTTCTATAGGACCACGTTACAAGTATTTTAAACAAAGAAAGAATTTTTCAAATCGGTCTAGACTTCTTTGAATAATCCGTGAACATACAAAATAAAAAAGTAAAAGATCGCTACAAAATTGATAACCATCTCCTTTTTTGAAGGTAGGTTAAAAAGCATTACTAAATATGACATTTAAGGTATTATTATGGCCGCCCGAGGCGAGTTGTACCTATATTGACCTAAGAAAAAAAATCTTATAATCAATCTATGTTGAAGAGAAGTGTTTAAACCTCTTTACTAATTTATATTTGTCTCAAGAAAAAGAGTTTTTGCTTTTTTGAAACTTGTCACTCGTATACTGTCATCTTGAAACTGTGAATTTGATACAACTGTTTTTAAATAAAAAATCTTTTATTTAATATTCATTCACCAATTATTCTTCAATATTAGAATCAGGTGAACTCTGAGAGCTGATTCTAATAATCTATGGGTCGTGATTATGTTGTTCTAAATACGAAACTATATTATTATCAACCGTCACAATCCTTGATCTGCAACCATGCGGCAAACTCTTCAAACAAGCCCACCTTACTTTGCCACTGTTTTTGACTCTTCTATCAATCTTCTTGTAGAATGTGTAGCCATTAAATATTAAGTTTGGATTTCCTTTCTTTGAATATGTAAACTGGGCCATCATGCCTAAAAAGAAAAAAAAAATTAGCTGGGTATTCATGGATGGTGAACTGAGAAAAAAACTTAGTAATATAACGTAGATGTATGCCTGTCGGACACATTTTCGTGGTTTTGGATTGCATAAAAAATGTATTTTATGTTATATTCTGAAAAAATAATATAAAAAGCAGAAATTTACATTACTTTTACTTTTTTTTGGAGATTTTTAAAAATTAGCTAATATTTTACATACGCTGACAAAATGTACTGATATCCTAGATTGTAAAAATAGTATTATATATAGTCTTCAATCACCGAAATATCTACATAATAATAATAAATCAGTCGATAGTCTTGAACTCACGACTATTACTTTAAACAAAGAACTAAATAACATATGAGATTACACTAAGAGTTATCTATCTATCTATCTATTTATCTACACTGATTTTTTTACTGGCCTGTTTTGTACCACGGGTAAAGGCATAAGCTTCAAGTGAAAAAAAAGAAGAGTTTTTGTTTTTCAGAAGTGATTTTGTTTATGTTCAAATACCTCTTAAAATTCATGAGATAAAATTTAAACAAAGGCATCAATGATCGTGAACGCCGCACACTCTGACGATTTCTCCCTCCAGCGTGTAGAGCCCCGCTCTGCAGTGGTGGTGATTGGAGCACGCCCACCGTACCCTGCTGTCACCTCGCACGGCTTTCTTGTAGTACGTGTAGCCGTCGAGCTCCAGCAGCGGACGACCTTTACGAGACATGACCATGCAGTATCCTGCAAGCAAGAAAACCCTGTAACAATTATATTGAATCATGGTGTCAACATCTCATGACATCTTCAACAAGAAAAACTTCGAACAATATTATACTGTATCATGGTGTCAACATCTCATGACATCTTCAACAAGAAAAACTTCGAACAATGTTATACTGTATCATGGTGTCAACATCTCATGACATCTTCAACAAGATTAACTTCGAACAATATTATACTGTATCATGGTGTCAACATCTCATGACATCTTCAACAAGAAAAACTTCGAACAATATTATACTGTATCATGGTGTCAACATCTCATGACATCTTCAACAAGAAAAACTTCGAACAATATTATATTTTTTTACTTCTTTTTTTTTTGGGTATAAAAAAATATCTCTTCCAAGGCACCAGTTTGAGGCAGCGTACCCAAAATACTGGCAACATTTCCCCGCTGAATGGCTATACTTATACGCTGAGCAAAATAAAAGCTTAAAGCTCTTAGCGTTAAGTCCGCCAATTGTAAACAATTTTAATTGTGGATCAATAAAGTTTTAATAAATAAATAAATAAATAAAATAGCTGCCAGCTCTATGATCACCACTTGCCTCAATAAGGCGCGTCGTCGTGTCGTCGTCTTAAGAAATAATTTCGTTTCAGGACCCCATGGGCCCATTTGATTGTCTCTACTGCAAAAGGTAAAAATATATAATTATCGCCCAGACCTTCTATTTTCGTTTTTTGCTTGCCTTATACATGGTGTCAGTCAACATCTCATGATATCTTCAACCAGAAAAACTTGTAACAATATTATATTGAAATTTGTTGTAAACATGCAGCGTACCTAAAGACAGTCCGCTAAACAAATATCACTACAGCCGTACTGTCCACTTTATCTATACCATGATCCAAAAAAGCGGCCAAGTGCGAGTCGGACTCGCCCATGAAGGGTTCCGTAGTAGCAAATAACAATATAAAAGTCTTGTAGTATGTTTTTTTAATTTTTATATTTGAGTTGATTGAATGAAAGGTAAATTGCCGTTTACGATTTATGAAGTATTAAAAAAAAACTACTTACTAGATCTCGTTCAAACCAATTTTCGCTGGTAGTTGTCAAAACCTTAATGCGGTTCACATAATACATCTACTTACCAAGTTTCAACAGTATAGGTCTTATAGTTTCGGAAAAAAGTGGCTGTGACATACGGACGGACAGACAGACAGACAGACAGACATGACGAATCTATAAGGGTTCCGTTTTTGCCATTTGGCTACGGAACCCTAAAAAACAGGTCTGCTATTCCGGCAGTGACACGAGCCTACGTCACCACAGAGTTGCCACTTTAATGTGACTAAGTTAAGATTTAGGGAACGTTTGCCTGCCATTATTCATGATAATAAATATTTTAATTCATAAAAAATTAGGTTATACTTGTTACAAGTCTAACTTATTTTTTCATAAATAGGTTATTTGTAAAAATGGACATGGTTTAATCCGATTCAGATATAAGTGAATAATGAAAGTTGGGGTATTTGATTTTACAGTACCGGTAATACTGAGTGGCGGTGACGTAGGCTCGTGTCAGCTACGTGACCACTATATGTCGGAATGCCATACCTGGCGCAGTATATTATTATACCCGGAATGCCATACCTGGCGCAGTATATTATTATACTATGATCTATACCACATATTGCTCATGAGTTTGAGCATTTACACACACCAAAATACACCAGGATCATATTATAAAGTCCACTAGAATCAATTTGCTAATACAATTTAACGCAAACCCCAAAGGAACCCCTTGACTTCCCATCAAAAACTCATTGAATTTTAAAGTAATTATTTCGTTTTGTCCTCTTGTTTCCATTTTCGGCGATAAAAGTCGATACATAATAAAGTAAAAAGAATAATTAGCCGGTAATTATAAAGAGATTTATTTATATAAATAATAATGAAACCAAAAATTAATAGATAGTGATAAAAAGTAAAAAAGCATCAACAAATTTAGAAAATAGTTCTATTTATGGGGGAACTTGGGCGGAATAAAATAACAGTTATTTTATCTTGATTTTTTTAAATAAATAGTCTTAATAAAATTAAATTTATCCAAAGATTTAACTTTAAGAGAACCTTAATTAGTCTCATTGTTGGGCAAAAGTCTCTGACATATTCTTCTATCACTTGTCTCTTAGTACCTTGATTAAATTTAAATCCGAAAATAACATTTAACTTTATTTCTGCTTCCCGTATCCTATCTATGCCGTATATTTCGTATTAATCTGTGTCTCTCGTAGTTTTAACCAAAAAAAATATTTTACAAGTGATACCCAAAAATTTAGAATTTTCAACAACAAATCTAATTTCCAAGATATGCGTCAGGCATACGAGGTCTGAGTGGTATGTTCGTCAAAGATGTAAACAACACGCGCTCCGACAGTGTGCACCCTCGCCTTGCAGCCGCGCCGCTCGTGCGTCAAACACCGCCACCTCACCTTACCACCAGAGGTCGTGTTAATCCTGTACTTAACGCCGTCCAGGATCAATAACTGGTTCCCACGGGCGCTGGTGTCGAAGAAAGGCTGACAGGCTGAGAGCGATGGCTGATGACCTAAAAGGCAGGCTGTGTATTTAAAAAAAAAAACTTTTTATAAAAACGTAAAAGGCGGGAAAAATTAAAGAGTTTTGTCAAGATACTCTATTTTGACAAACCATTTTTTTGACAACCCGGACGAAACGTCGTCAGGGCAAATAAATAAAAAAGGTAGGTATGTTTTGCTTTAATACCCGTATGCATTAATTTAGTATGCAAAAAATTATTAATTTAGTTATGATGTGATTTAAATTTAGTTATGGAAGAATTTTTATTTTAGTTAGATGTTAGTTATGTATCAAAATGACACTTGTCAATTCTTTACCTTCTTATGTCTTACAATTTAATTGTTTATATTATAGTGATGTGCGGAGTCGTTAATTTTTGAAGTGAATCGACTCAAGTCATTTTGTATGGTTATCAAAAGAAAGAAAATCTATAGACTAGACTTATATGTGGTGCCGAAAAGGCGGCCAGTCGATTCGAAACTCGAGTCCAGGATTCGAGACCAGGATTTGAGTGCAGGATTTGATTCCTGGATTTGCTAGCGTTTGCCATGTTACATCTGACAAAGCGTCCGAAATTAATTTGACAAAAACACTGGCAACCTTAGCTAGTAAAAGTATAAATAAAATACCTACAAATAGTACACGTAAACCATCAGACTCTACTAAAGTCTTATAAAAAGGGTATTCGAGTCACAATATTATGTATTCAAGTCCACAGAAGGAATCTGTAACGTCTGACTCGAGTAACGCCGTACTCGGCACATCACTAAGTTTATAAGTAGGACAACTAGTGACAAGTATGCTAGCTAGAGCCATTAATGTTATACTTTTATTTATTCGAAGTTCATAGGTACATTTTATTAGACTAGCGTTGACTATAGCGGTGTATGTCTCCGCTGCAAAGCAAGTGTACTTACATAGATATTTAATAACATGAAATAGTTTTTTAATCATCATCATCATTAGGTCTTATTGTCTCCCTCTCTGTACTACCAGAGCCATACTTGGCCAGAGCAGACACGCTTGGCCTACACTTTCCACGCTGTCCAGATGGGTTGGAGAGGTCTCATTGATGTTTTATAATAATAATGTTTCAAAATTAATGGTTATGCTCTCCGACCGTAGCCAGTATCACTCCATCGTACATCTTCACAGACACCTTGCACTTCCTCCTGAACCTCCTGGAACAGTACCACGTGCTTTTGCCGGATATGTCCTTGGTGTTGGAAGAAAATGAGTAGTTACCCACTCGAAGTAGGTACCCTCCACTACTTAACTGTACCAGTTTAGGTTCTGGAATAAAATAATCATTTGGAGAACAGCCATGACTGGTTAGATATTGAATTTATCAAACTTGGCATAATACGCAGATTAGGCTAAACCTAGGCTATATTAGTTTGACGGCCAATTAAAGATGAATTTATAGTATTTTATGCAACAGTTGTATACGAGGGTTCAAAATATGCGAGTGTTGATATGAAATATGAGAATGCTTAGCGAGCATCGTAAGAAGACGCCATCGAGCATTTTTTGACGTACTTATACAACGTTGCATACAATACTTTTTCTACGACTATATTTACTAAATAAAATACAAAAATAAACAAAGAAAAATATGAAAATGTATGACATCATTTATGTTTGGTAGATAATAGGCATCTATGGTAAACTTTATTTTTTTTTAATTGACGTCTCCCTAGTGAATATATCACGAATATATTACAAAAACGTTTTTCTTGTGTTGGCAGTATGATAGATTCAAAGAAAAAAAAAGGTTCTAAGTCTATGGCTAGAAGTATCGTTTTGGCGAAATAACGATACAAGTGCTGTTATGGGGAATAGACTATAGACTTTCCTGAAGTCATAAATAATCTATGTTCTTATAATAGTGTTCGTGACTATGTAAAAGGCAGATAACAGTAGAGGAGTACAAAAATCCATTTTCAAAATTACACACTTTTACATAATATTACAAACCAAAAAGTATCAAATCTGTCTATAAAGACAGTTTTTTTAAAGTCTTTATATTTTTTTAATTTGCCCCCACGAATTTACATCTTTTGTTGGCCTCTAAATTGTGCTAAAAGGTTCACTCGCAACCCATATTTAGACAAATAATAACACCTCATACTTAAACGATAATATGCGTTTATAATAAATAGAATGCTTACAAATCTGATGTATATAAAGGTATTTATTTAGTTTAAATGCTAGTATCCTAGAGTATGAAAAAAACTGAAAAATCTAACAGTCTTATTATAAAACAAGGGTAAGAGATAGATCGAGTTTCAAAGTCGATTTAAACTAAGTAATAAGGAAATCTTATAAGTTCGACCTATCATCGTGGTCCGTCTTTAGACAGATTTTATAATGAAATACAGTTTAAAGAAGATTTAACTTTTGTTACCGTAGTAAACTTAGACTTAGTTAATACGGGACTTAAACCATTATAATAAGACTGTAAGCATTTAAATTTTAAATAAGATGCCATCTTTAATAATAAATTTTCTCGAAGGGTGGTTATGCTCAGTCACCACGATGCGCATTTGCCGATCCTTTCTCGTGATAAAGCGTGCCTTACATGGCGCCCCCGCCGTGCAGCACCAGTACTCAGAGTCCTTATACTGTCTAGCTTTATAGAATGAGTAACGGTTCACTATTGCGATGTCTTTGCCTCTAGTATTCTTAGCCCATGTGACTGAAAAAAGAAACACTTAATCAAAATACCTAGATTTGTTTAAGACTGTTTGAGTAATAGGTTTAACAACAATAATAAAACAAATACCTGCAACATAAAATAATACAATTTAATGTTCTAAAGAATTGTTAAGAGAAAATCTGAAAATTGGTCCTTTATTTGAGTTCATAAAAACAAATACATAATTGAAACAAAATTAATTATAAGCTCAATAAACTTAACCACAAAATAAAAACCAATATCAATACAACAAGATAAACAATGTTGCAACTACTTTCAAGAAAATGAACAATATTAAAAACTATGAGTTACCTACCTACTTTATTATTTATACCTACATTATTGCGATCGGTTTTGTAATCTTAATTAGACAAATTTATTAAACCTTCCTAATCAATAGAAGAAAAATATTTGAAAAACATTAGCTATAATTTCTGTTTGATGATAAAGTCTCTGGCAGGGTGGTTGTGGTTCAGCATCGCCCTCAGGAGCTGGCGGTTCTTCCCCGTGACGAGGCGCGCCTTACATGGCGCCCCCGCCGTGCAGTACCAGTGCGCGGGCTCCGCGTACACCGTCGTCTTGTAGAACGTGTAGTGATTCACTATGGCGATGTCCTTGCCTTTGGAGTTCTTAGCCCACGTCACTGCAACTGTATTGACTTATTTTTGAAACGCACAAAATTCTAATATGATATTAACTTACGTATCAGATAGTGATTTAATTTAACAAAAATATTGAACCGAAAATGTGTTTATTAATCGCATTATCATTTTCAACAATCATCAGTTAAGAAATATAAAGCTACTAAATAAAAAATAAATCATATATCTCGTGATGATATATATGGTTTCGGAATATCTTTCTGCCCGTCCGCGGCTTACCTTAGAGTGTATAAGAACTAAGTATATTACATAATAATAAGTTGAAAAATAGACAACATAAAAAGTCAAAATACAAATTTTTAGGGGGAGCTCCCCTATACGTAAAGTGGGGATGATATCTTACGTAGCTTATGCAGCATCTTTTTTAATAATGAGTAATAGTTGCTAAACTTGTCGAATATACACACATAAGTAAGCAAATTTAGTACGAAATACATAATCCTTAGAAAATAATTACTAAGATAAATTTAAATTGACTTTGTTTTATAGTAAACTGTAAAATATTCATAGATTCAGTATGTTTTTATAGTACAAGTAGGTATTATATGATAGATGATAGCATTTTTGACTAAATTTGCACACCGGTGATAGTAAACATGATGGGACAAAACTAAATGAATGTAATATCTTGTAACACATGTTTGGCAATTTTGATGTTATCTATGATGAACTTGTAACTTGTTTAAACATGTCTAATTATAAAAATAAAGTACAAGCAATGTCTCTTCGGAACTCTACGCTGAGAGTAGCCAGGATTCGCACTTAGCCATTATTACTATTAAGATTAGATACTTTTTGTTAAACCTAAAGTGAGACATAGACATTATTATACTTAGTGAACGGGTTACTCATGTATAGAGTCAGCTACTGTTGGCATATTTCGACCTCATTCGGAGGTCTTTATTAGGGTGAATGTGACTACAGGCCCGTACGCCGCACTGGCTCGCGACATATGTCGGCAGTAGCTGACTCTATACGTGAGTAACCCATTTACTAAGTATAATAATAGATTAGATACGTTTATAGGAAATTACTCCATTCTGCCGTACGATGAAACGCGGACGTTCGTGGTTGTGTTGCATCTTCTTCTTGATGATGTACCGCTCATGGGCTTCCCCAGTATTGGTGGTGTACCGCGCCTTGCACTGGCATTTGGAGCATTGCCAGCCCAGGGTCTTGCTCGACACGTAGTTCATGTAGAATGTGTATCCGTCTATGATTGCTATCTCCTTGCCAGACTTGTTCAACGCGTAATGTATTTGTAATGCTGAAATCATAAAAAAACATTTGAAGAAACAGTGTGAAAGTGAAAAGTACACAAGAATACAGAATCTGTTCAAGTGGTTTAATCGAACTTCAGGATGATATTGCCTACGTACGTCAATGGCATGCAAGTTTTACTAAAGTTGTCTATCATAATCTTATAATAACGCCATCGCGTATGGAAAAATTCGTTCGAAGATAGATATTGTATATGATATTCTGATAATAGATAGGTACTCTACCCACGGGCGATGCGTCGGTGGAGGTTAACCTCCCCCTAAAACATTAGTAGCGCAATGTGGGCTTTTGTTCAGTTTTGGTGTGTATTTTACCTAAAAAAATTATATTTTAAACAAAAATAAAATTAATATTACGTTTTATATTTTTAGAATGACTCCATTAGAAATAAGGATATTGGGAGGTAAATGGTTGTGCTCTGTGTTGCTTCTTATGATGCTCCTCGCTTCTGGAGTCTGATTGGTGGTGACGAGCCTCGCCTTGCACCGGCTGCGCGTGCACTGCCAGCCCAGCGTGGACTTATACTCTCTGTGCGCGTAGAAAGTGTATCCGGACAGCACTGCAGTCTCCTTGCCGTATAAGTTTCGTGCGAACGTTACTGAAAATAATAAAAATTATTATAAAATTCCTTATTTTGTTGACGCCTGAAACAATTGTGTAGCGGGTGCGAGATTATATGTTCGACAGCCACATAGGAAAGATTTTCTCGCCAGAGCTAGGCATAGCTAAGCAATCGGGGAACTGCAGCTCAAACGATGTATTGTCGGAGGTCATGTTGCAACCAGAAAAATCTCTGACACCGAGATGGAGAATACTGTGTAATTCTTGTGAACTATAGTTGTCGCTTCGTTATTGTGGTAGTTCCTTATAGTGGCGTAGAGTGCGGCACAACTGCGTTTGTGAAAGTAAAATTTTCTAGACCACATCAAACGTTCCTTATAGTGGCGTAAAGTTCGGCACAACTGCGTTCGTAAATCAATAGACAGTTAACTTTTCTGGGCCACAACACACTACAATACCGAATTCGCCGTCGGACGAAAGTTGACGGCGTACTGTCTGGAATTGCAGTTCTTAAGTGGAGCTGGGCGGGACACCTGGCTAGAAGGAACGATGGTAGGTAGAGTGAGGACACCACCGAGTGGTATCCCAGAAAAGGTAGATGCAGTGTGGGACGTCGGGCGCCGTCGACTCGGAGGGTCAATGATATCAAGCAAGTCGCTGGACAGTACTGGATAGCAGCGGACGCGGACAGAACGGGATAGCGCAGACAAAGGGAGGCTTATGCCCAGCAGTGGGTTTTTGAAGTTGTTGATGATGATTATGATGAAACGTTTCCAGCATTTTCATTTCCTTTTAAGGGTTTCGTTGTAAACAAGGAACTGATAACAGTTCCGACGGACACACACACAGACAAGCGAAATTATAAAGTTTTGCTTGTCTGTCTGTGTGTCCGTCGGTTTGTCTGTCTGTCCATCAGCGGTTTCACTCAGAGACTATTAGTACTAAAAAGCTGTAATTTGGCATAGGTATGGATATTAATGCCGAAAAAGTAGTTAAATAAAACCATTAAACAAATTTTTTTTTAGTTATTTAAAGTAATATACAAGTAAAGTTTTTTTTTCTATACTAACCCATCGTGTGGGGTATCGTTAAATAGGTCTTTCAAAAATATTGTAAGCTTGAGAACACTTCTAACTAATTTTCGATTTAGGTATCACTTTCTGAAATATTTAATTTTATAGTAAAATTTTTTAAAAGTCATTATATATTGACACGTAAAATAATCTATATCTGTAGTATAGGTATATAACGACGTTTAAAGGAAAACAATACTATATAGAGATTTATTATTACAAATTAAAAAGGTATAGGCGACCAACTTATAACATGTACTCGGAAAAGAAAAATTCATACATATTCAATAGAAAATTAGTTCATTTTAGTGGCATTAACTCAAAGTCGGCATTCGCAACTACACCCTACACTGCGCGTGGCCCAACACACACTTGGCCAATTATTTTGACGTGATAACGTCTTTAAAATTGTTTTAGTCGGGTGACATATTCAGAAACTTGTGTCACACCAAAACCTCACGAGCGCGATCGCAGGTATAACGAGAGAGAGACGGACCGATCTCCCGTCTCATCTCGAGCGCTGCCAGAAGACGTTATCACGTAAACATCTCGATCGTAAACCTACTTTACAAACAACCATTTTTTTTTAGTTACGAGCACGAGTGTAGGCGACGCACAAATGAGATCTTCTTTTCTTTATATTTTTATAAGGTTTATTTTTTATGCTGCTGGCCACTAAGAACTTTTTCTTTTCTATAGCCAACCACATATTAGAGTTTTTGGCGGGAAGTCAAGGGGTTCAGTTGGAGTTTGCTTTAAATTGTTTTGCAAATTGATTCTAGTGGACTTTATAATATGAAATTGGTGTAGTTTGGTGTTATAAATGATCATTCTCATGGATAATATGTAAAATGTTTAAAGTGAACAGTCATAGTGCGGATGTAGTGATATTAATTTGCGGACTGCGGTGGGCGTCTGTAGGCGCCGTCTGCCACTCAATCGGCTATGAAAACCAGTGGACTCGTATGGATTTGTCGCCAGAGGCTCCCTTGGAGCAATCAAAGGACCTATACCAACCTTTGATTGTATTACTTCACATCGAATGTTCCCACATTTTATTGAGTCTGGCTAAATACGCAACAGCTTCGAGACAAAATTAAAAAAAAAAAAAAACACATTTTCAAATATTTTTCAATGTTCTGTTTTACAATTGTTTTTTATGTGAACATATTTTTCTATTTTCGCGTTTTGTAAATAAATATTCCGCGATATATGTATGTACAGTATTTCCCACATATTTTTATCTATGTTGCCAACAACGAGGAAACAAAAGAGTTAGTAATGAGACAAGAAGAAAGTTATATTTTAATAATAATTCCATTATGTATGACGAATCTTGGTGGTGGATGGCTGTGTTTAGTGTTGCTTCTGACGATTTCTCGTTGTTCAGGACTGCAGTTGGTGGTGGTGACCCTCGCCTTGCAGCGCACGTAGTTGGAGCATCTCCAGCCGAGGGTCGTTTTCATCTTATGGTCCACTTGGAATGTATATCCGTCTATGACTGCTACCTCGTGACCGGACTGATTGCGGGTGTAAATAACCCGTGCTATAAATATAAAAAAAATAATAAGTCGCTGAAGGTCTGTAAAAATAAGTTTTGTATTCAAAATAAATTATATAAATAAAATAGTTTGATCGAAATGAAATTATCACTGATGATGACGGGTCTTTTTTGAGATGCAAATGAACTTAATTATTATAAAAATGTATGTAAATGTACTCATTTGGGATTGAAAAGAGATGTAGGTACTTTTAAAAATATTTATTACTAGCGGAAGCCCGCGACTTCGTTCGCGTGGACTTTCTGTCTCTAGAAAATGCTCATCAGGTTGAACAACTTTTACTATGGCGACATTTTTATATCTCTTATAGTTTAGCTGGACCATTACGGTTCTGCATCAGGCGTTCTATTTTCCGTTCTAGTTGCCCAGGCTTAATAGCTATATAACAAAAAAAGTTTCATTCGAATCCGTCCAGTACTTCCGGAGATTAGTGTGTACAAACAGACAAACAGACATACAGACAAACAGACAAACAGACAAACAGACAAACAGACAGACATTTTTTTAAAATTCTTACTCTATTACTATGTCTCCATCGCCCCCAAATTTTTTTTTTGGAAATATATTTAATGTACAGACACACTTTTTTTACTGTTTTATTATATGTATATAGATATAGATGATCTAGCACACAGCGGCGTATTCCTGATAGAAAAAGGTATATTTTAGGGAACATCGACATAAAACTCAAATGGGGCAACACTGAATCACGGAAAATAGGGACTTGTACAAAATTTTTTTTTTTACTCTTTAGGTAATCGAACAAAATCCCTGTGACCTCGAAATAAGTTCGAGACATGTGATAAGGGATACTAACTTGACGATACCATATTTTTACCATAAACAAACATCCAATCTGAAAAAGACTATTTCCATCTTGACCTGACCGGGGATCAAACCCAAGACCTCCAAACAACTAGGCCACAGGTCGTCAAAGTTCCAAGTAAGGATTGATATAAGCATTTATACTTTAAACATTACGAACCACAAAATTAGGAGGTGGATGTGTGTGGTCAGTGTTGCTTCTTGTTATCGTAGTTTTGTCGATCGTGGTGGTGAACCGCTTCACAGGTGTTGTGCTTGGGGCATCGCCACGTGAGCGCGTAGGGTTGGCGATTGGAGCACGAGAATGTGAACCCGTCTACCAATGCCACTTCATTCCCAGAGTAACTCTGAAGAAAGGTGACTAAAATACACGCTGACTTTTTATTGGTTTTGAAAAAAATGACGTATAGCAAATAAATTCCTCTATCCATATATGTAATCCAAATTTCTGTCTGTCATAAGATAAAAAAGTTGCGTAAATGATTTTCGATCGAGGCCACGTAGTTATACGCCGGCCGCCGGCTGCGTAATGTCGATGACCCCGGCCGGCCGGCAGGCGGTGTATGGCAGCGGTACTACTAATTGATCTCACAATTTTACTTTCGAGTTTTAGACAACATTTTTTGATTCAGAATTTTTATTTTGACTAGCTAATTAGGTCTTACTTACGATGCCTATGAAGTGGCCTTCGGCTTCAAAACCAATGAAAAATCACCGTGTATAAATCCTATCCTGTCCTACTTATCCTACTAATTATTATAAATGCGAAAGTCAGTTTGTATATTTGTTTGTTTGTTGTTTGTTACTTCTTCACGCTAAAACAACTGAACCGATTTGGATGAAATTTGGTATGAATACCTATAGTTTAAGACTCGGGGAAGGACATAGGGTACTCTTTACGCGGGTACACCTAGTTAAACCATATAACAATACAATGCAAATAATCTTTATTGCACCATAAACAAAAAGAAATACAAAAAAGAAACCAGAAAAAATTATTAGACAGAATTATGATACAAAGGTGGACTATTTCTTCCAGTCAACCTTTGGGTAGATAAATGATTATTTAAGAGATAGGCGGTGCAGTATATCAGATTTACTATAAATATAACTATATATCAAGCCGTGTGGTATCCGGCAGAGTAGGATAGGATCACTCCAAGTCTTCCCGTGGATGTCGTAGAAGGCGAGAAGACAAAGCTTATAAACATCAATGAGGCCTCTCTAACTCGTCTGGCAAGCGTGGAGAGTGTAGGCCAAATCCTCTGGCTGCTCTGGCTAAGTATGGCTCTGTTAGTACAGAGACGGTTGTGCTCTTGCAGTGGAGACAAAAAGGACCTGATGATGGTAAAGATATAACTATCATCTCAATACGACTTTAATGGAGATTCTCCATTAAAGAGGTACTTATTGAGAAAAAAATTTGAAGAATCGTATACATATATATGACTATCTTGTAGGTATTTTTGATCAAAGTTAGTAAAGTTATCAAAATAAATAGATCTTAAATAAGTAAGTTAAAAGATCTTAGAGAGCAGGTGAAATAAAGAAAAGATTACATTACAAAGTGTTATTTAAACATTTCCAATGGCGTGGTGTCTAGCTTGCACCTAAGAATAGCAAAAAAAAGGAGATTTGTGTCTTTTTTTTTATTTTTAACCGATCTCCAAAAAGGGAGGAGATTTTTTCTTTATGTTTGTTGATCGATCATTCAAAGAAGCCTGGACCGATTTAGTTTGAAAGGGTATACTTCCGAGGTCGTCCCATAAAAAAAAACATAATCGGATGTGTAGTTTGGGAGTGAAGTCGGTTTTTAGTTTTGAAAAATAAGTTCAGACCCTAATCTTCCTTCACTTTACCTGCAAATTTCCATTTTAAATTTATTTCTTAAATTTTTACCTAACCTTTCGTATGCCGTTGCGTAAATCTAAGCTAGAATGCATTGTTTAAGGCCATACCCAAATTTTCCGGGGTCCAGTGGCGCCGCCATTTAAAATAAATCATTTAAAAGGAAACGGAGATATCATTCAAAATTGTGTCTTGGTCAAGCCCTAGATAACCCTTAAAACTATTTTATGAACTACTGTTTATAATTTAAAGTGCGAACGTGAAGCTTTTCTACGCACATTAGCTAAAAGTGGCCGTTTTTCGCAAATGTGCGTGGAAAAGCTTCACGTTCTCACATTAAACTACAAAAAGTAGTTTAAAAAATACTTTGAATGGGTATCTAGAACTTGACTAAGACACAATTTTAAATGATATGTCCGTTTCCTTTTAAATGATTAATTTTAAATGGCGGCGCCACTGGACCCCGGAAAATTTGGGTATGGCCTTAACTACTGTGTCTGGTATTCCGGCATACAAGAGGTTAAGACCTTGTTGAAACCATGTCATAGTTTAAACAAAACCCCATTCCGTATGACGAAGCTAGGCGGAGGATGCGTGTGGTCGGTGTTTCTGCGGATTATAAGTCGCGGCTCGGTGTTGGTGGTGGTGAGCCGCGCCTTGCAATTTTTGCCCCTGGTACATCTCCAGCCTAAGGTCTTCAGCTGACGATTGTCGCAAGAGAAAGTAAAACCATCTAGTACTGCAATATCTGTGCCAGAGGAATTTTGGAGAAAATGCACTGTCAAAAAACAAAAACAAATATTATTAACCGGCTATAAAAAAGGGAAGGTTATCGATCAATCTTTTATATGTATGATCCTCGATCTAGACCAGTTTTTGAATCAAAACTAAGTAGCAAGTAATACTTGGTTGGACTAAGGAGCGAAGTGAACAAAAAAATGAAAAAAAAAAACCAGCAATTTCGTTCGAAAAAAGAAAAAGGTGGCTGAAAAATGTTACTCCATTAACCAAAAGTTTATTTTCTTTTAAATAAAACAATATTAAAAACGAAGAGAGATAGTACTAAAATTGTTGAAAACAATCATATTTTGAATAAGATTCCATTGCGTATAACGAAACTGGGTGGAGGATGGGTATGGTCCGTTTTCATTCTGATAATTATTCGTTCTGTGCAGTTGGTGGTAGTGAACCGTGCTTTGCAGACGATGTGCCGTGTGCAGATCCAGCCCAGGGTCTTCTGAGTGCGGCTGCGGCAGTAGAAAGTGAATCCGTCTAATACCGCGGTCTCCTTACCGGACGCGTTGCGAATGAAGCGCACTGCAAAGAAAACAAAATCATCATAATCTGCCTCATCTTATCCCATTAACGGGTGTCGGTGCAGCATGTCTTCTCCTTCTATAGTCCTCTGTTTCCCGACATACTAACATCTACTCCTATTACCCCATATCTTGCCTTACATGTTCCATCTACCTCTTTTTGTCTTCCCCTTCCCCTATTTCCATTTACCATTATATTTAAAGTTCTTGTTGCTTGCGGGTATCTCAAAAGACTTGTTTATTATAAAACACAAACAGTAACTTAAATATTACAAATAAATAATGATACTGAGATTAAACTAAATAACTAAAAACTAAATATACCTAAGTATTAATGAAAAATTATTTTATCGTGGTTTAGGTTTGGTGGTGGTGAATATCACATTGCTGAAAGTAACACTTTGATCATCATTGGTGACGGTGGATCGCGCTTTACAGTTTTTGTGATTGGTACATCTCCACCCTTATGTAAGTTTTGTCGCAAGTGATTATAGATAGCCTTTGAATACTGCCATTTCTTTGCTATGAGTTGCTAACAAATTGCACTGCTGCAACATAAAATGGCGGTGAGCGTAGAGGGATGAAAAAAATGTTTTTTATCATCGTCTAATAATACTTCCTAAAAATTTTTTTTTTCTCTTAAACAAAACACTTTATCGACGGGTATGTAAATAAAATGCGATTCTATAACCTCTATTTCAAGCCATCTTATAACCTCTATAATACATTGAAGCAAATATTTTATTTTAATTAAAATAGAAGAAGATAAAAATAAATAGACGAAATTAAGAATAGGAGTAGCTTGTTTATTCAAAACTTACTTACATATAACATATTATTGTTGTTTTATTATATTTTATACAAAATATCATTTCGAATGACAAAACTAGGGGGAGGATGAGTATGATCAGTATTTTTTCTTATAATTACTTTCTGCTCGTTATTGGTGGTGGTGAAGCGCGCTTTGCAGTTTTTGTTTCTGGTACATCTCCACCCTAATGTTTGTATTTGCCGACTGTCACAGAAGAAAGTAAAGCCGTTCAGTATTGATATCTCTTTGCCAGATGAGTTGCGAACAAATTTCACTGGAAACAAAATAATATGTTCAAAAATTGTTCTTTACAAGAAGATAGATAAATATAAGATAAAATGTTAAAATTAAGTACATTAGTAAGAAAGAATACTGCCTCCGTGGTGTACTGGTTAGAGCGTTCGGCTCATGCCCGGAGGTCGCGGGTTCGATTCCCGGCGGGGGCAACGACTTTGTGTTGTTGTCCTAGTTTGGTTAGGACATTGCAGGCTGATCACCTGATTGTCTGATAAGTAAGATGATCCGTGCTTCGGAGGGCACGTTAAGCCGTCGGTCCCGGTCACTGTCTTTGACATTGGTCGTTACCTAAAACCATGTCAGAGGCCTTTAAGGCGGTTTAAAAACTCTGACACTAGTGTTAGTCACTAACACACACGATAAGAAGAAGAAGTATACTTAACATATAAGTTACCTATTAGATTGGAGGATAGTGATGTAGGCAGCGTCTGTATAACAGTTCTTTGACTCTCTTCTATCTGGATGCGTGGTCTTAATTAATATACCTACATAGAATGTTGTATCTATGATATATAGGTCTAACAAAATATACTGAAACTATTTTAAGGGTGAATTCAGTCCGTGATAGTGAACAACTTTCCCCAAGAAACATATGTCGAAATATTTAAATTATTTTTCTACTTTCCATAGACACTCGGATCAGCTGATCGCTCAACTTGTATGGGAGACCATAATTTACTTTAGAGAAAGTTGTTTAGTATCATGGACTGAATGCAACCTTAAAATAGTTTCAGTATATTTTGTTAGACCTTATTATATATATGTGTGTGTGTATAGTTGAGTTGACGGTTGTATAAACTAAGTTAACAAAAGTAAGTTACTATCAGAGATCGGAATCCGGGTGCTATTGCTATCAAAAGTATGGACATGACTAAATTTCCCAGGATTCCTCAAGAATCAGTACCTTAGTAACTGATGTGAATACATTACTAAGATTTCGAATGAAGATTAT
This sequence comes from Acrobasis consociella, assembly GCA_963555685.1. NCBI lineage: Eukaryota > Metazoa > Arthropoda > Insecta > Lepidoptera > Pyralidae > Acrobasis > Acrobasis consociella. The sequence goes on from OY743116.1 coordinate 3,952,095, forward strand.
TCTACTGTTTGTAGTATACTCAATCTTTCTCTTTGATTAATAATGTTATAGACTTTTAGTCATATCCATACTTTTGATAGCAACAGCACCCGGATTCCGATCTCTGGTTATTATGGATTGCAGGCTTTTATTAATCTTAGTACTAAAGTTTGAGTGCATTAATTGATTATTTATCAATAGGTTATCTACCAATAGGTAGGGAAGCTTGGGAATGGACATTAATGTTAAAGTTCTAGAAGCTTCTAGAATGCTTTTTAAGAGGGCTTAGTAGGTGTTAGTATCGCTATAATACCTGTTGAGATCCGCCAATACCAGACACAATTAGTAAAACAATAAAAGCCGCATTATATGATGCTATACGGGTCTAACCGGTTCAGTAATTTTAGATATTTTGAAACAGTTAACCTGCAAGAATATTTAAGAAGGAAAAAATCGTGAGTTTGGTATGAAGATGGTTGCAAAGAAAAGGGGAAACAGAAGTGGTGCAAAAAATAAGATTTGAAGAGTCCCCTTGTCCTAGATCGAACTACACTTTTCTATACAAACGTAGTCTACGTTTTATTTCGAAACGTGCCCGATTTCAGCAAAATTTTGTCATTTCAAAGATATTGCACATTTCTAGGCATACAACTGGTTTTCACAGTCAAAATATGAACTTGAAATAGACTTTAGCATGTTATATCCTTTTTGACCATCAGTATGAGAAACTTCTACGTTATATATTTTCTTTTCAGTTCATAATTTTAGTGTCGGAATCCAATTATAACCCATAATTGCAATTCCTTTCAAATTTCAAAATTTTACTGAAATCTGACATGTGGTTTCAAAATAAAAAGTAGACTACGATTGTATAGAAAAATCTAGGTTAAGGGGATTCTTAGTGGAAGCAAATCAGGAATTATACATAAATACATAAATAATTACTTTGTGATAAACCTCGATGTCAGATGAGATGTGAATTAAATAAAAGGTTACATAACTAAGTTTAACCCCTTATATGCCGAAATATCAGACAATGCATTCTCGCATAGATCTACGCAACGGCATACGAGAGGTTAATCAAATATGGACATAAACAAAAAAAGAACTAGGTACGTTAGTCAATACGATTTCAAATAGGAAGTCGTAATGAAAATTTTAATTTTTCTAAATATTTTATTTTGAGCGGTAAAGTAGGTAAAGGGTCGATAATAATGGTAGACTTTGCTTCTAATAATGACACATTGTCAACAATGTAGAACACAGATGTGTTAAATATTACCCTATAAAACGGGGTCTAAATCTGTAACCTTGCCATATCCTCAGACGTACTTATTTATATTGATAATGATGAACAACTTTCCCCAAAGAGCAGAGGTCGCAATATGAAAAAAAAATGGGATCCCCAAACGAAGCTGCTAATCAGCTGATCGATTTAGTATGGAAAGTCCAATTCTGTTTTTCATATTTCGACCTGTGTCCCTTGGGGAAAATTATTCAGTATGATCAGTATAGGTAGGTTCGACAATACGGCAACGTTACAGATTAACACCCTGTATAAGTACCTAACATCCAAGTATAGATTACGTTCGTTATAGTAGTTATTTATTTTATATAAATACATGCAGTATTAAGTAGAGAAGTTATGACTGCGTACAGTTTAGATTAAATCTTTAATTTCATGCGGATCCTGCGTGACGTCACAATTTCCACATTTCTGCGATATCGGCCGCGCGTTGCCCGTCTTATGAAATTCATACAAATAAAGTGACGCGCGCCATTTCTTTGCTCTAATTCTGTTGAATGTAGTTAATATGTATGTAGAGCTCTCGAAACATACATAAGTTTAGCTTTGTATTTGTGTGAGTGCACACAGATAGTGTAAGTAAGACATCGGCCTGAGGCATGGCACGGCCCGCACCGATTTATATTGGTTTTTGGAAACTCGGCTGCGGCACGCCTCTCGTTTGTCATCTACTGTCCCTACCATGCACTTTCCACGTTCCAGAGATTCCAAACTAACATTAAAAAAATAAAATATAATAATAAATAAAATATAGGGCCTCTACGTGTTGGATCTGTATCCCCACGCAAGCCTCTTAAAGGACCGGGGTGAAAAGACCCGTGATTCTCAAAGGAGATACATAATAATAAAATAATTTAAATTACTTACAAATAAATATTATTAATAAAAATGGTTCATTTCTTTCTAATAAAACATTGATTTTTTGGTGCTCACTCATACTAATGCAAAACTGAGCTGTAATAATGTAAATGCTACTTCTGAGTATCATCAGCGCTTTGAAAGAAATCATCTAAAACCCGTCCGAAAATCTGAATTCCAACATGTACCCATTTCTTCATTATATTATAATTTATAACCTAAACAAGATTCCATTCCTTATGATAAATCTAGGGGGCACATGATTATGTTCTGTGTAGCTTCTAATAAACTCCGGGGGGTCGGTGTTGCTGGTGATGAGTCGAGATTTGCAGAGCCTGTGTCTGGTGCACTTCCACATGGTCGTGTTCTTGGAGCGTTTGTTGCAGCAGAACGTGAAACCATTCAGTAATGCTACCATTTGGCCACTGGTATTATGAACAATGATCACTGAAAGCAAAATTGAAAATTCAAATTTACCAAATTATGTTGAAAATAATATGTCATCTAAATTATTTGTTAATAACATTTAAATTAAGCTAGTACTTAGTTATCATGCTCGTTAGTTCTAGAACATGCTTAGGCACTGCTACACTATAATATGAAGTGTGTAAATTAAAACGAGATGGGATTAATTTAACCCTTTCACCGCGAGACTTTATATCAGTTGTCGTGCTATAAATTTAAAATAAATACCTACAACCAATAAGGGATATGGATATTAAAGTAATCTATACATATAATAAAACAGTAAAAAAAGTGTGTCTGCACATTAAATATATTTTCAAAAAAAATATTGGGGGCGATGGAGACGTAGTAATAGAGTAAGAATTTAAAAAAAAATGTCTGTTTGTCTGTTTGTCTGTTTGTCTGTTTGTCTGTTTGTCTGTTTGTACACGCTAATCTCCGGAAATACTGGACGGATTCGAATGAAACTTATTTTGTTATATAGCTATTAAGCCTGGGCAACATATAGGGTATAAATGATTTTGGAAAATGGAACGCCTGATGCAGAACCATAATGGTCCAGCTAAACTATAAGAGATATAAAAATGCCGCCTTAGTAAAAGTTGTTCAGCCTGATGAGCATTTTCCAGAGACATAAAGTCCACGCGAACGAAGTCGCGGGCTTCGGCTAGTGTGCAATACGAGCAGTGGTTTCTGTCGGAAATATCCGACGCTCGCGAAACGGGCACGATATGTTTGTCAGATAAATCCGATGTTCGCTGTGAAGGGCTAAAGACGGGATTGTGTGTGTACCTATCATAGACCTTTAAACGAGCAATTCTTGTATGTATGTATATATATATATTTATTTATAAATTTCTGTGATCTCGAAAACGGCTCTAACGATTTCGCTGAAAATTTGTATATGGGGGTTTTCGGGGGTAAACAATCGATCTAGATTAGTTTTATGTTTGGGAATAGTAGGTATTAGTTTTATATTTGGCGTGTTTTCGAGTTTTCATGCGTTTTTCTTTCCACGCAGAATATGGTCGCTATATTCGTCGCGCCGCGACCGCCTTGATTTAGCTCAGTGGTTAAGGATAGTGACCGCTAGAAAGAGTGTTACGGGTTCGAATCCCACTCGGTGACTTACTTTTGTTTTTTTTTTTAATGTTTAAGTTTATATATTTTTTTATTTTTCATTGTTTTTAGACAAGTTTAAAAAAAATTAGTTAATGTTTGAGCTGTAACCGAGCAAAGCTCGGTCGCCCAGGTACTATATATTAAGTTAGTATCAAATAGTCTGCGCAGGCGGAACTCGTTTAAATAGCAACTCGTCTAAGTTGCAAGGGACCCAAATTATTTATTCAACTTTAATAAAAAAAGAAAATACAACCTTGTATGATTAGAAGTATAATTAGTAGACATTCTTTCTCCAGTTCTTTTTTGTCTCCACTTTAGGAGCACGACCCTCTCTGTTCTACTAAAGCCATACTTGGTCAGAGCAGTCAGAAGATGTGGCCTACACTTTTCACGCTGGCCAGACGAGTCGGAGAGGAATCTTTGATGTTGTAAGCTTTTTAGCAGTTATTACAAAAGTCACCTTCAAACTCAAAATTATTTATTGCGAAACTATGTTTTAAGATAGTAGGTACATGACATGGTAATGTTTCAACAGTTTGCCCTTTATGGCATGCAATAGTGACAAATTAAAAACAATATTGGCTTAAGTAGGTTCTGCAACGTCCACGAAAAGATTTTCTACTTTATTATAAATTTGTATCAAAACCCCATTACGAATAACAAAGTTAGGAGGCTGATGGCTGTGGTTGGAATTAGCTCTGACGAGTTTGCCTTCTTTGGTGGTAGTCAAGCGCGCCTTGCAAGCGGTGCAGACCCCTCTCCGGCTGCATTGCCAGCTGATCGTGTGATTGTGTGTCTTTATCCGGGAGAACATGTACCCGTTCAGTATTGCTACCTGCTGCCCGGTTATCTTGCGGAGAATTCTAACTGAAATAAGACATACGTTTATATAAATAACCAGCCGAGTACGAGTCGGAGTTCCATACCATTATCTATAAAAAACGATAGCACGTTGTTTGGTAGCACTTAAATATTTATTTTTTGTTGTTGTTGTAGCGACATCAGATATACATTATCTGTGTTTTTCAACTGTTGTTTTCAATTTCAACTGCCTAGCTGTCAAAATTCATGAGATACAGCCAGGTGACAGAAAGACGAACAGTGGAGTCTTAGTACTTTAGGAGATTGCGTTCTGTATGTAAAACTTATATTAATTCTGTGTTGGTGCACTGCCAGCCTTTTGTGCTCTTTTTCACGTTGTCGCAATCTTCATATCCCCTGGAAGGCATAGAGTAGTCCTGTTCTATGCTAGAAACTACACTACTTTTGTCACATCACTACACAATTTTATCACACCATTTTATTTAATCCTGATGTCTATTTATTATGTTTTATATCTGCCGTACATATAAAACATACAAATAGACAAGGATTAAATAGAATGGTGTAATAAAATTGTGGTTTGTTGTAATAAGTAATGGTAAAATAATTTAAGTAATTTATTTAATTTCAGAGTTTAATTGCCATTACGAATGATATATAAGGTTATACAATGTTTACCATTACGAATGATATATAGGGTTATACAATGTTTATCATTACGAATGATATATAGGGTTATACAATGTTTATCATTACGAATGATATATAGGGTTATACAATGTTAAAAATGACTCTACACTACTTTGGTATAGATAAATCACTATTCTGTAAATGAATTTTTAAAAGACGACAAGTTATGACATTATTCGACGATTATAGACTTAATTATAGACTACCTTTTTATTACTTGACACTACTATTATTATACCAATATCTTTAACATTTAAATAAAGTAAGTAGTACCTACTTCGTAAATTTTTATGCTAAATATGGCAAGACAGCGAAGTATTATATAATATATTGTTACATCTATATATATCATAGTACCTGTTTGACAAATAAATGATTGATTGATTGATTGAGGTGGATGAGTGTGAGAAGAGCTCGCACAAGTTTATACTGCTTAGTGGTCGCTAAGCGAGCCTTGCATATTGTTGCATTGGTGTATTTCCAGAAGTATGTACTCTTACACACATTGTGGATGGCGATCGCTTTGCCGGTATTTTTGCGAAAAAAAAATACGGAGCAAAATTCAATGCATCCAAGTTAGTAAAAGATAAGTTTATAAAAAACCCGAACCTATTGTACATTTATATTTGGCGTTGTATGTTTATAGTAATTACTACCGCAGGTTTTTTATTCTTATATGACTAGTGACTACATTGAAAATTCTGAAAGCATTATTTAGGAGATCATTTTTAATGTGATCTAAGTACACATATTAAATATTCTTAAAAGCTAGAATAAAGATATAAATACTACTGACTACAATACACCACACACTAATTTTGCAAATAAAATAGGCCCGGTAATTGTTTAGCATGCGGCAACGTGCCCAGAAGGCTGGCTGCATCGCCACGTTGCATGGCAATGCTTATTGTCCTACCTATATAGGACAGCGTTCTGGTCACGAGAAATTTAAAAAAGTTTCCTAGATATAGCGCCGTATAATTTGTGACCTGATTTCAAAGTAAATATAGGTATAATAAAATTGTATATAGGCGTACAAACAAACTGCCAAACTAAAATGGAGTTGGGCGGGACATGTCAATCGAATGCGACCAAAAAGGTTTAAGGTTAGTTTTAGAATAGGACCAGAAAACAAAATATACAACATTTTGGTTACCAGAGGGCCGCCGGGACAGAGGTAGACCCAGAACCAGGTGGCGAAATGATCTGGATAGGTTTTTGCCTGGATGGGAAAAGCTTGCAGCAGACCTGAGTGAGAGAATGAGTGAAGGAAGACACAGATGAATGGAAGAACAAGGAGGAGGCATTTGCCCAGCAGTAGGACATAACAACAAAGGCAAGTAAAAAAAAAAGAAATTGGACATAGATTTATCTACGTTTTGTCAAAATACCATCAGTAATAACAAATTTAGGAGGCTGGTGTATATGATATGAGGTGACTTTTGTGATCTCATACTCTTTGGTGGTAGTGAGCCGTGCATTGCACACTCTGTTGTTAGTACATTGCCAGCCCAGAGTGAACGCGCTCTTAGTGTCGCAGGTAAAGGTGTAGCCCTTGTATACTGCTATCTGTTTGCCGTTAGGTTTGAGCACAACTTCCACTGAAAGAAAAAGTATAGAGTTAATATAGAATAAAATACATTTGTCTAAGTTTTAATTAACACCATCATCATTATTCGCAGTTCAGTTCTATTGCTGAAAATAGGTCTCTCAATAATGCAACTTGTCACAGATTTGCGCTATTCTTATATTTGTTCGACACCCCACGCAATGCATCGACTCCGGTGTGGAGCAGATTTTATTAAATAAATTCCTTGTTACTCACAAAAGTTTTTAAGTAATCAATGTTACTAACACAATATGGACATAGTCTGAAATAAATGTATTATTATGTTGGTACGCTTTTCAGCCACAGGTCCATGGGGACCCGGTCCTTCGAGGCGTTCATGGGGCCAAAACCAACATGAAGAGGCCTGTTAGTACTTTTTTATCTGAAAAGTGAGATGGCTACATCCATGGAGGTCTATCCCTAATGTGCTATTGAGATACACTAATGGACAGTTCTCCATAGCTGCCGAACTATTGGGAATTTACTTGGTTTGGGCTACGTGGATAGGATGTTAGTGGACCGGATAACTTGGTTATGGAGTGAGATACGGACATCCACCTAACAATCTCTCCCAACAATTTAAGCCTGGTAGATGGCGACTTGCAACTCGTTGGCTACACTGCCTGTGGGCTCCTTAACTAGCCACGAAGATGCGGCCAGTATTATTGCAGGGGGTCCTGCACTGCAAGATTTAAGTTCTAGTACTCGTTTCCATAATATACATGTGAAAAAAATACTGAATTATTTTAGTCTAACAAATTCTATGAATGATAAACGTAGGTGGCGGATGGTTCTAGATTCCGGCAGCTGGCGCTGCTTGGTGATGATGAGTCCTGACCTCCCGTTGGTGCGCTGCTAGCAGTCCGTATTCTTGTTCACGTTTTTATTTATTTAAAACTTTATTGATCCACAATTAACATTAGGCTATTTTACTGGGTATGTTTTTGGTTAATATTTTATATAAAACAGTTACATAAATAAAGTCTTAACTATCAGATTATATACAGATATAAGGGTAATATTACATAATATGAAGTGGTACTGATTAAGTATAAGACGTTATTGGCAGTTTTTTTTTCTTATTAATTATAAAGTAGCCACTAGAGATAATAGTTGCAGGATTTTAACTACATGTATTTTATCAAAATATATTACAAATAAATTTGTTAAGTAAGAAAACAATTTAGAAGAGTGTATACTTCAAGAAAATTTACCCAAAAAACCAAAAAGGATTTAATTTCAAGCTCAGTCAAAGCAGCGTCGAGTCGTTTTTATATTTTTGAAGCTTACAACTAAATATATATTTTTGCCTACGAATAATTTATTATGGAACTCAACCATTCCATGAATTGGTGAACATAGACCAGCGTTGTTAGCGTTGTTGACAGTAATCCCAATTTTATGAGGAATTCAATAGACCGAGAAGTGTGACGTCACAAGTCTATTAGGATTTTGGACTTGCTCATCGTGTCTTCAATGGTGGATCCGCGCTGGATGCTTGCCGAAACTCTTGCGCACAACTTAAACTGAAAAAATATAACTCGAATAAGAACTGTGAATGAGATATTTTCATAACATTCTGAAAGTCATCAGTGATAAGCTGTATTGTCCAATCTAGTTGCACTGGACGTGGCACTGCAAAGTGACGTGGTTGAGATCTCCGGAAGTGTGACGCCAGATATTTAAATTAATAATATTTTTTGTAATAATTATTAACTAATTTCATCATCACCACATCAGCCACAGGACGTCCACTGCTGGACATAGACCTCCCCCAAGGATATCCAAAACGACCGATCGGAAGCGGCAAATAAATTAATTTATTTATTTATATCTATTTAATAATTATTTTAAATAAATGTTTGAACACACTTTAGACCGTAATATGGTTGTAAAATGACCGAATATTATTAAGACTTTAATTGAAACCGCATTATGATGCAGAAATTATGTTGTTTTAATTCAAAGTTTTACGTAAATACCATTACGAACTAAAAAATTGGGAGGGGGATGATGGTGGCTTGCAGTAGCTCTCAAGAGCTCGTGTTGCTTCGTGGTAGTCAGGCGCGCCCTGCATTGTCTCCCGTAGGAGCATTGCCAGCCGTTCGTAGTCACATTCACAGTGTCACACAAATACGTGTAGCCTTTGAAGATTGCTATCTCATTGCCAGTTGTTTTGTGCACAATTTGCACTGAAATGAAATAAAAAGCCAGCATTAGGGGACTGTTTAATAAATTTTCAAGTAATCTACTCGAAAAACGATATTTTCACCCCAAAACATTTTGATCTACAGTTACTACTAATTCTCTCGGGACAAAAAAGTGAAAAGAAAATAGTTAAGGATTAAAACACAATTTGAAAATCAAACACGAATATAATCTATGTAGAATCAAAAATAATATTGGCAGCCTAGCAAAAAAAGAAAAAGAATTTAGTTTTAAAACAATAAATGATAGGCATAGGTGTCGTATTTTTTTAATTTGGAATATACATCGACGTCAAAAATCACTCGCTACGCTCTGAATTCAAAGTAGCGCCCTCGCATTAAAAGTATTACCTTTACCTCTTGTAGCACAATCTACAATATAATAATACCTGATAAAAGAAAACTTGCCATTGGAGAGACTAATTTTGTTTTAAAAAGGATTTTTGTTTAAAAACAAAATAACAATGCATTTTCAAAGTTTAATGAACATTCCATCGCGGATGATGAAGTTGGGTGGGGAGTGGGTGTGGACCCAATTGGCTCTGAGAACGAACTGCTGCTTGGTGGTGGTGAAGCGAGCCTTGCACGTGCCGTGGTTGGTGCAGATCCAGGCGTTGGTGGTCTTGCTGCGACTGTCGCAGTTGAAGGTGTAGCCAGCCACGATGGCGATTTCTTTGCCGGACTTGTTGCGGACAAGCGTCACTGAAATCAAATACAATATTGTGGGCCGTTGTAAAGATAATTTGGTCAGGAGCAAGACGATAGACAGTTCGCAAAACATCTGCCAGTGTGGTTTAACTCCACAAACTATCGAGCACGATCTCACGTGTGTACCCAGGTGCCCAAACACCTGCACTTGGGAAAACCTGATGGCTGCAAATGAGGAAGCTATCGATGGGGCTCGATATTGTAGTGACAAAATATAATAGTAACACCGACACGAAAAGAAATAGAATACAATATTAATCTAAGTGATAACTAATAACAATTTTTTGAACCAAACTTTCGCAGTGCCCTTGAAGAAGGTTCTTTTGGAGTAGTACCAGCAGCGACCGTTGCCTTTCGAGTTCCCGTTGATCACGATCAGCTCTCCTTTGGTGTTCGTCATTTGAATTACTTCAAGTGAAAAGCCAACTTAAAAACTGAATGAATGCCAAAAGATTCAAAAAGTTAAAATCTTCTATGCAAAAGAAAATCACAGATTTCATGGCTCACACGACTATTGAGCACTTTTAAATAAATCTACGGAATTGGAAAAAATATTAACACTGAGCGACGAGACAGTCGGGATAAGGAAAAAAAAACTACAACATTGAATGATAATTATTATATACTTAGACTAACATAAGTATTTTCGACATAATGCCTGTTAACAAACAAATTGCAATCTTTTTTTTCACTTTCCGAATCCACTCTTTCGAAAAGGTTATGCTACAGGGCAAACCCTTTACCCCGATTTCCTTTATTTTATACTGAAATTGTAGCTGACCAAATTGTCCAGAGCACTTTTTTTCCAACTTTTGATATCTTTCTTCGTTTCGAAAATCATCGCGGCGTAATGTTTCATGATATATTTTAATTAGGAAAAAAAGAGTTATTGAATATTTTACTGGATCTTTATGTAGTGTCCGGCTGCAGTGACGTGGTACTTTGGCGGCTCATGGTTGTGATTTTCCTCTAAGAACCTCAGTGCGCCCGAGTGGTCCGTGCGCGCTTTCGCAGGACAAGACTGCCCTCTCTTCGTGCAGTACCAAAAATTAGTTTTATACATGGAGTAAGTAAACCCGTTGACCATCATCAGCTGCCGGTTGCGGTTCTTGTACGGAGACGGTATCATCACAACTGAAGCAAAATATCTTTAAGTTGACGTTGTTTTGTTTAAGAAATTTAGCGTTGCAAGTTTAGCAACTATAACAGATGACCTGTCTACTAGCATTATAGCTGCTTACAGGTAAATAACAGTTTTGAACCAAAATGACACGCAGTGGCAGAAAAATTCTCTGGATGAATACACATCTATTTATTAATTATTTTAAAAAAGCTTGTTAACTGGCTTTTCTTACATTAATATAAGATAATACATTACTAAATTAAACATTATTACTAAACCAAGCTTAGTTACAAGTTACGGGTGCCAAACGTGGGCTCTTACCAAAGCTTACTATAAAAAACTACTAGTCTGCCAAAGATCCATGGACAGAAGCATGCTCAATATTAAAAATCAGACAGAGTAAAGATTAAAACTATAAGAAACAAAAACAAAAGATGTCTCACACAGTCTAAAAACTAAAATGGAGAAGGATAGGGCACACACTTTTATAGTTAGACTAAGTTACATTAAGTTAATACTAGCTTAGTTTCTACTTATAAGTAAGACCTCTTTAACCCGTCTGGCCAGCGAGGAGAGTCTAGACCAAGTCCTCTGGCTGCTATGGCCAAGTATGGCTCTAGTAGTATTGAGGTTCGTGCTCCTGCAGTGGAGACAAAAAACTGCTGATGATGATGATGATGTTGGTTATGAAAACATTATTGGAATCCTAATAAACCCTTCCGTCTTTAGTAACTTGGAAACCTGGGGGTTCGTGGTTATGTCGCTCATCCAGGAATATTAGTTCTCCTTCGTCGTTCAATCTAGCCCTCGCAGTACATTTCTTGGCCTTTCTCTTGGAGCAATACCAGCCCCTGGGGTCGCTTTTGGAGTAGGTATATCCGTTGATCATCAACACATGACCCGGTCTGCCGCGGATGCTGGGTATAAAAACAACTAAAAAAAAAAAAACAAAAAAAAAGTGTTAAACTAGTTTACTAGTCTTTGCTGTAAGTACTATTTTGTTTGGAACTAAGGATACACAATTGCTATTTTCATTAAAATAGAAAAAGTTATAGGTAATAATCAAAGACCGACCAGTCTAAGAAAATCTAAAAACGCAATAATAGTAATTTATTAACTTAATTCTCAAACTTAGCTCAGGTAAACCATTTTTTGCTTGCAACCTGATCTTACGTCGTACGTAAGTTAATAGAACTTTTATTTTCACACATATCTGAACTAGGAAGCAAATATTTTTTTGTTTAACTTACACATTAAATTACAATTAATTCTTATTCTATATAGAAGATAAATTTTTTGTAGGTTTCTATATAATCAAACATTATTTAGGGTCCATTAAGAAGGTGCAAGTTTATGTTTTATGCAAAAGGCAAGAAACGTACACCGTCTAAATGGGCCTTTATTTATCGTCTAAATAAATAAAGTGATAAATTCATTTTATCTGAAAATTGCTACTTGCTAATATAAACATTTTACTAAGCGCACCCAACACCAAAAATAGATTCAGGGCTGCAAAAAACTTGATGTAGCGAATAACACATATCTTCTATGAAATCTCAAGTGGTACAAGTAGACAAGTGAGTTTGTATGATCAAGAATTCAATATTTAGGAGGATTTTGCTGTGTCTCTCATGCTGTGAGATCCTGCTCCCGGTACGGCTCTCGCGGGCTGTGATTGGACAGCATCATGGCCAAGGTGGTGTTCTCGGCTAACTTCGGCAGCTTCTGGGAGCGCGGCAGCTGATGTCTGCGGCACTTACTCCGAGGAATCGGGTTCCCAGCACTGCTCGTGAAAACTACGGGTTGACAGTATAGTAGCCAAATCCGTACTCTTCGGAACACCGGGGTTTTTTATATGGTCTTGCGATGTCTGTATCATCAAGGGAGTCGGCAGTTTCTTGGGAGGCGGGTGGTTGTGGCACTCGTCCAGAAACACCAGGTTCCCGTCCTTGTCCGTACGAGCCCTGGCCATGCATTTCCCGCGCAATCTCCTGGAGCAGTAATAATGCTTGGGCTTCACCTTGGAGTATGTGTACGCGTTGATCACCATAAGCTGCCGGCCGCCCTTGAGACTGGTGAATATGAAAACTGCAAACAAAAATTATGTTAAAAGGGATCTTAATTGTAAAATTGCTTGGCGTAGAGGTCAAGCATGACCAGCAGCTAAATTTTACATTTAATACACAGAGCCAATCACAAATTTTAATACAAAATTAAACATTTTAAAATTAAAACCGATTGTAATGAAATTTAAACATAAAAAGAGTTATCTAAATTAAATAATCTGAGACCATCCAAAAAAAATCACATACTGTCTTATCATAAAACGAAGTCTAAGTTTGTTACTTGGTTTAAATCATTATCCAACCTTATCAATGACATATGCCAATTTACTAGGTGCCAAATTGATTTGGACGGATGATGGTTCAAACCTAGTAACAAAGTTAATCCTCGTTTTATAATAAGAAAGACGGATATACATTCGAATTTATAACCTTCTCCTTCTTCGATGTCAGTAAAAATTAAGAAGAAAAAAACATTATTACTTTGTGGCACATTCGTAACATTCTGGAAGCGCTAGCCGTGAGTATGTTTGCATTTATACTGAAAAATGACGTCATTTAGCGTTATTATCGTAGATTTACACCCTTTTAGTTTTCTTTTGCTACATCTCCATATAGATTTGGCGCCTGCATTGGTCCCATGTATTGCATGAACCTGCGACCCCGAGAAGTATATCCAAACACCACGCCTGATTAAAAATATATTAGGTTAGAAACAGGATTTTTAGTAGAAAAATTTAAATATCCGAAAAGGTAAGTATTGTTAATGAGCATCTTATCCATAGACCACCAAAAGCTTTAGATGTAAATTTCAATAATATAAATACAAGTTACACTTTAAATAATACACAACTAAGAAAACGGAGAGAAGTATAAAAGAAATATAATGATGACGATGAGGTAAAATATAATTGTAAACCAAATAGATTAGACTATATAATAGCATTTTAAAACTTTAAAGTATCATTAGCATGAATACATTCACCCTGATGAAGACCTCCTAATGAGGTCTAAACATGTCGGCCAGTAGCTGACTCTGTACGTGAGTAACCCGTTATTTCATGCTAATAATGTCTGTGCCTTACGTTTGTTTTACTTTAAAGTATACATTTTAAGACTCATTAGTTAAATTTATTCTAGAATTTCAAACTTAAGTAGGTACATTCTTTTCTTTATTAAATTTGTCAAAAGTGATTGTGTGCGTCATTCATTCTGATTAAGATCCCGTCGACGGTGATCGCGTTGGCCTTGCACTTGAGCTGTCTCCGTTTGTGACACCTCCACTCCACCTTGACGCCACATTGTCTCTCCCTGTGGAACTTGTGCTGACCAATGATTAGGCGGTTCTCGGTTATAAACACTGAAATAATAACAAATAAATACAATAGAAGTATCTGCCCCTTGTACAGAGAAAATTATTAATTTGAACAGTCTATTAACAAAGCTTATCAATGAGACTTCTCCAATGCGTCTGGCCAGCGAGGAGAGGGTAGGCCAAGTCTTCTGACTGTTTTGGCCAAAAGGCTTTAATAGTACAAAGAAAATCGTGCTCCTGCAGTGGAGACAATAAGACCTGACGATTATGATAATGATGATTATCAAAGGTTTAAGGCTTTCTTAATATTATTACTGCAAGCTGCAAATGGTAACATTTAATTTGGTAACTGGTAAAATTTCAGTTTCTGTATTCTCGTTAAAATAATTTTATCAGTTGTCGTTTTTCTCTATTTTTTGCAGAAACAGTACTTCTAAAAGTTTTTCGACAAGCCGTTGCTGAAGATAGATACATATGCATTCCGCCTGAAGCAAGGTTGTGGAGGCTAAAGAAACTGGGAGTGCAGCAAACACTGGAAGGGGTACAAAGTCACCGTCTTGACTTTTGATGACGTGATTGGGAACATCAAAAAAATTTACATAACTGAAATTGTTTTTGATTCAAATAGTCTTTTAGTTTCTTTTACGTCGGTAGATGTGTAAAAAAAATAATATTTACATACATCTTTCGTTTAGCTTTGAGGAACTACTATACTTAGGTATTTCTTTAATATAATATATTTTTTGTGTAAGCTTCTAGATTTTATATGCACCTATCTTGCGTTGCCTATTCGAGAGCGCCAACTGATTTCTGAAAAGAAAAAAAACATATTTGAATAGAAACAAAAGCTAGTTTTCACGGAAAAAGAGATCTAAAGTGTTTGCATATCTACTATATGCTCTGTGAAACCGTTTAACATCGATCGAGTTTTCGTTACAAAATAATAGTTATAATTAACCATACATTAAGTATTTACTCACTTAAATCATTACGTACTTCATACTAAAAATAAACATGCGTAAAGAAAACATTTCTTAAAACAATCGAATGTTCAATGAATCTCGATTATAATTTAGTTGGCAAGAACTAAACCATCTTTAATGATTATGCTCGTTTCTGCTGTGTACAATGACGTCATCGATGGTGACTACAGACGCGCGGCACTGCTGCTTTCCCCAGCTGGTGCAGCGCCATTGCTGCTTCGGGCCTCTGCAGCTATATAGAAAGTATCGGTACTCGCCGAGCTGAAGGAGCGGCTTCCCAATCCTGGACGTCGTGAACACTGGAACTGATAAACAGGAAGAAATCAGAAAAAATCGTCGTACCCACTCTTTAATTTATATTTTAAAGTTATTAAAATTTAAATTAATTGCAATTTAAATTTTAAAGTTTTTAAAACTTATACTATAAAATCTTCAGATGACTCGACTATCTATAAAACAATAGCTATGTTCGTGCTTTGTGACAATGACGTTATCAATGGTGACCACAATCACTCCGCACAAATCAATACCAATAGTTTTGCCTTCTTGAATAGACAACGTACAAACAGGCGCTTCTGTGGTTGATGCTAAGTACGAGTATATAGAAAATAAAATTAACATAATAAATAAAACGCCAAAATCAGCTATTTTTTTTTACATTAGAGATATTTAGATTTGATTTGATGATTAAGAAATGAGACAAGATATCAATTCCAAGGTTCGTCTATTTTTTGATACAATTCACGCACAAGAGCTTCGAACACTGCAAGCAGATGGGCGGTTCACACCGCGCACACACATAAAACATCTTCCTCTTTTCTTGGGTCCACATACGCGACAGCCTCTTCTTTTGAGTAGTTTTCGAAATTTCAAGTTCATGTAGTTACCTCTTGATGATTTTTTGAACTTTAAATGACGAAGGACTGAGTTTTGAAACTTTTGAACCATTTGTTCTACTCGAGTTAACTGAAAGACCATACTGAAAACAACCTTTGCAGAACAAAGATACTTTGTATGTTGAAGGACCGACTTTTGAACCCTTTGTTCCACCCGAGTTGACTGAAAGCTCATACGAACCTTTGCATTACAGAGATTTTCTAGCATTGCTTTAATTAAACTTTTTAGTTTACGTAGTAACTTTATAGTAATCTGTAGTTTAGTCGATAACACTTAAAACCAAAGTACAGTCATCATTCATCATCATTTCAGCCGCATAACGTCCACTGCTGGACTTAGGCCTCTTCTTAAGATTTCCAAAATGACCGATCTATAGCGGCTTGCATCCAGCGCCTTCCAGCGACCTTGGTCAAAGTACAGTAAAATAAGGGACATCACATTCAAATTTAAAAAATACAAAATACAAAATGCTTCGTGAATATTTCAGAAAGTCAATTTAATTTTTGCTTTCACTCGAACAATTCACACACAATGGTTTGGAGCACTGTAGACATATCGGCCGCTCACAGCACACACACAGGTGGCGGGTCTTTCTGCGCTTCTTGTAGTCGCACACGCTACAGTACCTTCTTTTCTGTAATATGTAAGATTTAAGTTTCACTTCTTGAATTTTTCGTATCTGAAATCTTGTCCTATGTAGTGGCACGTCTAATTCTGGAACAAATAAAAACAATAGTAGAAAACAGTAAGATTCATCGGAGGAAAAATAATTCAGATTTTAATAAAAGATTACAATTCGCTAGATGATAAGTCAAATCAGACACTTTTTTCTAAACGTCAAAACAATTTTTAATCATCCTTTTTTGGAATCAAATAGCCCTCCTAATGTCCTCCTATTCTGGATTAATAAATCTAAAATCATGCTGAAAATGGATATGATCAATGAGAAGTGTTTTTTGTGGATTTATATTTTATAAACTGTTCTGAACATTTTTTTTTTTGACTCAGGGATCTAGCCATTTACGCATGTTAGTCGTTAGTACTAAAACAGTTTATTGATAAATAAATTAAAGATTTCATTTTAAAATTCATATTACACATACTCTTAACGCAGGTTACAAATAAATTGACACACAATCTAAATAAATACACATAATACAAAACATCACAAATAAATTATAATGTTGTCTTATGAAGGTTTATTACGCATCAAACCATTCGACACATTTCACCTATAGTTATTATACTTATTTAAGATTTGAAATAAATATTATCACAACACGATTAAAGAGATCACTACGATATTCCTTCATTTATATTGACTATATTTCTCTTTTGGATAGGGTTCTTTGCTTAGCAACATTACTCTTACGAAGCTATGTAGTCGACCGTGCTCATATCTTCCTTCCTATAGCCGGTTCTTGCACGGTCTCTTCGCTGCTCATGGTCGGCGTTGGCTTACTTCGTTGCAGTGTATTGTGGTGCATGTGATCGTCTTTGATGTTGACGATCACGTTGTCGATAGTGATCAGCCGAGCTCGGCAGCGATGGTCGCGCCACTTCACACATCTCCACACTGCCTTGTAGTTGTCGCACTTGTGCTGGTTGTACCGGTGCCCGGCGAATAGGATCACCGGCCGCCCCATCCTGGACGTCGTAAAAAAAGGAACTGGAAATAAACAATGAATTAAAAAGACAAATATACAATATAATACTAGGTAACCTTATGACTAAGTCACAAAACAAAATACTCTTGTATTGTATGTAGACAGCTAAAAAATCTAAATTATACTCCGGAAAAATGAAACACAATTTTATGATAAGATTTTTTTTCTGTAAGGATCAGTCAAAAGAAAACAAGAACGTAATTTTGTAAAAGTTTACTGCAGAGTTTTAATGCTCAAGCCTATTCCGAAGGGCATCTTGAGATTAGAAACACAACCAATAACGCAGAGAGAGGACCTTATAGTACAGCGCAGAACAGAGGACACATGATCATCGTACCTCGTAATATCATAATCGTAAGGTTATCGTATCGTATTGGGTAGGTAGTGATTCATCATTTTGTCGTGTCGTTTAATATTCCTTTGGACCATGTAAAGACCTTCTTGGTTGTTTTTCCGTAATGGTCACATAGATTCAAAGACATTATATCTAGGGGGCGAATTATTGGTAAGGCCAATTAGCTTTCGTACCCATTTTAAATTGAGGACGTTTTGCTCTCAGAGCATTTTATATTGCAGTCGATATGCACCCAAGGTCATTTAGCTTCCGAAACCTTCTGATCCGTAAAGGTAAAGACGTCGATTATGACAGATTTTATATCCATTATGTATTTATTTTCGCTTTAGGAGCACGTCATAACTTCTGATTGTTACCATCTGTCTCTCCCACACTTTAACACTTGCTAAGTGACGTTAACCTAATTTTTGAAATTTAGCCTTTCGAAAAAAACGTTGAAAGAATGCTATGGTTTTTTCACAGAAACCATAAGGTCTCTATGAAATAAACATGTCTGAAATCTATAAACTAAAATTTATTGTCCATTTTTTTATACGCCGTAGGTATAATTACGTCAAAAATGATTTCCCAATAGGTAAATTTGCCAAGACTGATTCAAGTGGACGATTGAACTTTAAGTCAGGCATGGTTGTGCACATTTCTGAAGTCAATAACCTCGTTCTCGATCATGGTGATGACGGCCCTGCAGCCCGAGGACCACTTGATGCATCTCCATGGTTTCTTGACGCTGTTACACGTCTTCAAGCTGTACCGGTGACCGCCGTGTTCGATGACAGGTCTCCCGCGCCGGGACATGCCGAATGACATAGAACTTTGTGTTGAAGTAAAATCTGCAATCGAACCCGTTCATTAGTTATTAACCTGTTGTTAGTGCAAAACACCAGACGCATTAGTAAAACAATGCATTTCGATCGAATTCCGGTCTGTGAACAGACTACAGGTTAAGGGAGAATTAAAATTGGTCTTGCAGAAAGTTGCAGGCCGCTTCCGATTGGTCGTTTGGAAATCCTTGGGGGCGGCCTATGTCCAGTGACTTCCTGTGGATATGGTGATGATGATAATGATGAAGATTGGCCTCAAGGAGCTGAAGCGGCGATGGCTGATGAGAATATCGCTAGGAATAATGCACACTGCTTTATTTAAATACATGGCACTGCGTGATGTTGACCACTTGGGATTTTTTATACTTTCTTAAATATTATTGATATTTTCAGTACCTAACAATTCTATTTTTTTCAAAACCTCTCTTAAAAGGAAAATGTTATTTCGATAAATGCACAGAATAATAGAATGAAGGTTTTGCAGTCTAAATGTAGGCATGAAACTGATGATCAATTCACAAGGACAACTTGTTTCTACAAGACCAAATAAAGTAATAACAAAGTCAAGTAAAAAACAATAAATTAGTACTACCACTTATTTTTTAGAGACCAGATAATCCTTAATCACAATAGTTAAACAATTATCGCGTAGAATTACGCAAGCATACTACAGGTTAGTGAATTCAGATAATTGTTTTAATCAATATTTATAAAAAGCTTCAAAACAATCAATTATACAGAGTCCAGGTTGCTCTGGACAATCAGGGCAATAGAACGGCGTATTTCTGCGCTTTTTTCCCATTTTCCAGCAGAACTTGCATCTACGACGTAAAGTTTTGCCTCTTCGAGGACAAGGTTCAATAACGTGTACTTTATTGGTATTATTTTTTGAGGAATCTGGCACTATCTTGTTCTTCTGATGACATTTCATATTCTTCACTAGTTTCAGCCTTGACAGCTGTTGGAGAGTTGGAGATGGATTACGCACGTTTCCTGGCAATATTTTGATTAGTTCTGAAATAAATTACTAGTAAGATGTACATACCCGTTATAAATCAAATCACGGACTATAATAGATCACTAAAGTATAATGACAATAAAATAACAAAAAAAAAGACATTCCCATACAAATAGCCTGCGGTTAGACTTATTACGGGTATGTCACATTCACATTGTGTAATAATTATGTAAATACTAGTGCTGTTAAACTTTCACAAACATTTCAACATTTCAATTGTATTTAAAAAGTAACAGTTATTCAAAATTCACGTTGTTACTGAATGTTTTTAAACAGACTATTTTAGAAAAAATATGGTTCTTTATTGGAAAAAAATTAAATTTAACTTAAATTAAAACTATACAAACTTATTAAAATTTAAATTAAAACTAAAATTAAAACTAAAAATTACAAATTATGTAGTCCCACTAAAATATTACCCCTCGGCAACGTGGCCAAAAGGCTGGCAGCATTGAAAATACATATATATACATACATCGGAGAAAACTACATATTTGAGCCTTTTGGGGTAGAGACTTTTGGTCCGTGGGGTCCTTCCGCCCATAGTTTATTTCATATTATTTCTAAACGTTTATTCGAGGTATCCCATGACCAAAGGGCTGGTAACTATCTGGCTCAAAGAATCAGCATTGCCATACAACGTGGCAATGCTGCCAGCCTTTTGGCCACGTTGCCGAGGGGTAATATTTTAGTGGGACTACATAATTTGTAATTTTTAATTTTAATTTTAGTTTTAATTTAAATTTTAATAAGTTTGTATAGTTTTAATTTAAGTTAAATTTAATTCTTTTAAAAAGTACAATTTCACAATGAACCTGCAGTGGATATTAAACCTTATTTACCTTTATTTCTATATAACACCATACATAGTATTTATAAAGCTTAAGAAAAACAAATGCCTCGCGGCTGCTAGCGGCGAAATCTTTTTCAAGCTATTCTATGCATTTCACAGATAGAAATAAAGGTGACTATGGTTTGACAGCTGCCAGCCGCTAACACCAATAAGTATCCGACAATCACATGTGAAAATAAAACTACAAGGGCTGCCGCCTGTGTTGTAATTTTGAAAAATAATAATTGCTAAATTACTAGGGTTATTAACGATTAATTGATAAAAAATAAAATATCATAATAAATTGGTTGTCAATACAAATTTAATTAATTATTCTCAAGCTTCTTAAATATATGGGAATAAATGCAATTTTTACCATTTTAATTAGAATTTGTCGACAAAAAGCTCACTTTGGGTCACACCAGAAACTTTTTACATTTCTATCGCCCATATCTTTACGACGTTCACAGACAAAATACCTATATTCATGCCTACCCATCACCGTATAAACGTAATTATTTATCTGCCTTGTCACTAGAAAGCGCTATATATTCATCTCATCTACTCGAAAAACGATGTTTTCATCCCAAAACATTTGGAGCTAAAGTAAAGGAAATCTTACGGGATTAAGACACAATTTGAAAACTGAACACGGATGTTATCTATGTAAAATCAGCCAAAAACAAAAGAATTTAGTTTTAATACAATAAATAACTGGCACAGATTTCTTTTTTTTTTTAATATGGAATACATGTCATCGTCATCATGGATGAACGTAGGTAAAAATGTTTGTTCTTTGCTTCGAAAACAGAAAAAGGAATAATTAAAAAAAAAGCGCAATTTTTGTCTTTGATTCAAGCAATTACAGAAGATTAAGGTTATATTGAGTTGAAATTAATTATTTTGTGTAAATTTGAATATTTTTTCGTAAGTTTAAACCGATAGTGAACATCTATTTTATAGTTTTTATAAAAATAAAAAAATATGTAGGACCACACAATCAAAGTTATGAGTTTATAAGTGAACATTATTTTATAGAAGTTGGTTCTAAAAAACTATTTCTTAGTATTTATTGAATGAAAACGACACTAAATAAGGTTACTACTTGCCGGAGTTTTGACTTGGTATAGTAGGTATTCTACTTTCTTCATTTTTTTTATTTTTTTTCATTTATTAAATTTTAGGAAGACTTACAGCTATGATACAGATTATATAGAAACAATAAAAAATAGAAAGCCATTTAAAAGGCTCCACAAGTAGAAATAAAATAGAAAAAAAAAAGAAGATCAAGGAAATATAAAGAAGCAAGAACACGGTAGCCATATATTTCATATTCGGTTTTGTATCTATTTGCTAGTTTTTCTCATAAATGGCGATGAAAAGTAGAGTGTGCTACTCGCTTATGGTAATATTTTTATCTTGAGCTTAATACGTGAATCCCTCGCTTCACTCAGGATTCAAAGTAGCGCCCTCGACTTAAAAGTATTACAATCTACTATTATTACTATTATTTAAATAAAGTAGTACTTCAATTAATTAAATATGACTTATACCCGGTGATTTTTCCCTGGTTTTGGAGCCGAAGGACACTTCATAAGGATCGTTGGTAAGACCTAATAAGCTAGTCAAAACAAAAATTCTGAAACAAAAAATATTGACCAAAACTCGAAAGTAAATTCGTGACATCAATTAGTAGTATCGCGCCGCCAGCCGACCGGCCGCAGTTCATCGAGGTCACGCTGCAGTTTTGGATGGGCGTAACTACGTGATCTTGATCAAAAATAATTTTCAAAACTTTTTAATCATGAGTCACACACAAGGCATTACGTATATGGGAATATATTTACTGTACAACATTTCTTTTTCCAAACAAATGAAAGTAGGCGTGTTTGAAATGCAATAAATATTTTTAAAGTATATTCAGCACTTTCTTTGACACTTTATACTAGTCGTGTGTGATGCCATGCCTACCCGCAACTCCAGTTTTGCCTTCTTACGGATATTCCAATAGTTTCTATGGCTTTGGGCATCTATTATGTTAAGCGCCGATAATGAATACGGCGCTTTAGTAATTATATTATCTTCGATAATATAAGTTGCCAGTAGGCACACAGAGATGGCAGCGCACACGACTAGCAAAAAAGTGACAAAGGAAGTTTAGTGTCAAATATGCTTTAAAAATTCTTATTGCATGTCGCATAAGTCTTATTTAATTAATTAGAGTGCTACTTTATTAAAATAATAGAAATAAAAGGGTTTATTGTTTTTAATTATTATCTATAGCGCCATCTAGTGTCAAGGAAGATAAATAATTATGTTTATATTGCGATGGGTACGCAAGCATGCTACCACACATAACTTTACGACGTTGACACACAAAATACTTATAGTTAAAAAAATACGTGCAAGAACACAAGTAGAAGGTCTAATGCGTGTGAGAGTCTCGGTACTTGACCATAGCATTGTTAAAGGTCATGATGAAGGCGCGGCAGCCTCGGTACCACTTGCTACAGCGCCACTTCTTTTTAGCGGTTTTTTTGTAGTGCCAGTCCAGCGTGTACCGGTGGTTGCCGCACTGCAGCAAGGGATTGCCGACACGAGACGTCGTGAACACTAACTCTGGAAAATGAAATTCATATCATTAATATGCTTTTGCTTTTAATTTACAATAAAGAATTTATTTACATGCAGCAGCAGTAATTTCGTAATTTGATTTGTCTTATGTCTGGCCGTCTGTGTGTCTAGACGTTGTTTCCGGGAGATTTTTTAATTTGCCTAGCAAATAAACTTGTTTACCGCACATATTGATTATAATTTATAGAGGTACGAGTATGATTAATAAAATGACTTCAAAGCTACTAATACTATTGCATCGCGTTCCAGACTAAGGATTAACATCTCGTCCCACGTTATCATCATTTTTATAATTTACTTAGTATTTGTTAGTTTTCTAATATTCAATGCCTCTTGTTTCTTTGTACTTTCAAATTAAATTAGTTTGACTTTATATCCCTCTGAAATTGCATGAAAATCTTACCCGGCTGTGTTGTCTTCGAAAGATTCGCCATGAAGTGGATTCCTGCAACAAAAATATAAGTTAGTTTAAAAAAATGCTGTCAATTAGATTTATTATAATAGCTTTATTTTCAGTGCTTAATAGTCTACATACATTATATACATGGGACAGTACGCATCTGTAAAAGTAAATTTCGATAATCATGTCAGTCAACTAAATATTAAATAAACACTGAAAGATAAAATGAATTTTCTTACTGAATACAGGATAATATAATTTACAGATACAGATAAATTTCCACGTCTTTCTTTATCCCCGACGGGGTAGACCGAGACCAGGGCATTTTTTAAATTATTTAAAAAAGGGTAAACAAACAATCTCTTTATTTTACTATCAATTATTTTGTTACAAAAGACACTGTAAAACCTCGTATATAGTGTAGTTTTTATAATTTATATACTACCTCATAATGAATATTACAAAAATCCTGGAAATAAAATAAATATATATTAATGCTCAAGAAATTTAATGTTCTTGATTCAATTTTCCGCTTGTTACTCCTATGTACAAGGAAAAAATATTCTTTGTGCAAAACCGAGTCTAAACTACCAATACATACACAGATACATGTGCGAACTGAAGTTTTTTGCTTTCAATTATAAACAAATTTTAATGACAGTGTTTATTATTTAGCTGAACGATAGTGTCGTCCAGCGTGACGACGACGGCCCGGCAGCCGTGGCTCCACTTCGAACAGATCCACCTGTTTTTAGGCCCGTTGGGGTGCGCCACATTTCTTTTCAAACTAAACCTATTTTCGCCCATTTGGATCATAGTGTTGCCTTGTCTCGAAGTAACAAAATTAAATACCGGTGTTTTATCTAAAATATGACACCCAGTTTATTAGAGATGTTACATCGATTAGAGCTTTTTTTACCTATAATAGATATAAATTGAGATTCTGTATTTTACAAATGTAAATAAAATAAAAATTACGAATAAAAGGAGACTCCCAACGCATCGCCGCTGCAAGGCAGGATACCCAGAGAGCTGGTAGCATTATACTTCTGGATTGGATCGCCCGTAACATCGCGGTGATGCGTTGAAATCTCGGTCAAAAAAGGTTTTGCTTTTAGGCTCCATGGACCTCTCTCTCATCTCAGCGTTTTCCCAGTTGCATTCTCAGCCTCAACCCTGAGAAGCCCGGGGTCTGCTTTCTGACTTTTTCTTCTCTACTTCGGCACCGCCTTATGCAACCTTGGTTGTAAGACGATTGGTATCTTCCTTAACGACGTCAAGCCAGCACTTCTTGGGTCTACCACACCTGTCGGGCACCAACGGAGGCGCTTGGCTATACATTTGTTCCCCATGTAACTTGCCGGCTTTCGCAAGACATGACTGTACCAGAGTAGGATCTTGCAGTTTGTCTGCTATGTCACGGACATGAAGGGTGTTTCTCACACAATATCTTCGTGATACTCCACATATCCAACGCAACATTTGCATCCGTGACCCGCAGTTCGTGATGCAGCTCAAGCAATGGCCACGCTTCACTCCTATATAAAAAATCAGGTCTAATGATGTATTTATAGATCTGTCCCTTCAACTTAACCGGCACAAACCAGTCACCTCCCGCCACTTTGCCTATGCGGCAGATGTTCGAAGTTAACGTCGGCATCGATGTCTCCGGACGTGTCAAGTACAGATCCTAAGTATGGACATATCGTTTCTAAATTTGAATCATTGAGCCTGATTCAAATACTGGAAAACCTATTAGTCAAAGTTTTTAGGATGCTATTGGCACTGGTTTGAAGCCTGTTCGTCTGTGCACTGTTTGCGTTTGAGCATTGTTGCATTGAAGCAGTTCATACGCGCTTCAGCAAACATCCCTGACGCGCTTCATCGTCGAGATAAGAATAGGGACAGGCAGGCAATTCAATCTGCCACCTCCAGAAATGAAATGTATTGGAATTAAGATTAACTTCCAAGATCCCTATAATGACATGCCGAATTGCCGTAAGTCGGCATCATAATGAATTAATTCGAAGTAAAACACATAATGTCTATAAAATATGTAATATTACATTGTTTATCAAAACAGAATAGTTAAGGATGGTTGTGGTGGTTTACTACGCTAATG
This sequence comes from Acrobasis consociella, assembly GCA_963555685.1. Taxonomy (NCBI): domain Eukaryota; kingdom Metazoa; phylum Arthropoda; class Insecta; order Lepidoptera; family Pyralidae; genus Acrobasis; species Acrobasis consociella. Next base: position 3,978,091 of record OY743116.1, read on the forward strand.
ATGTCGTCTCCATACGTGACGACGCAGGCCCGGCATCCTGTCGCCGTTTTGGTGCAGTTCCACCTAGCCTTGGGGCCTTTACATCGGTGGTACTTGTTGTATCTGTGGACCCCTATCTGCAGCGCTGGCTTGCCGTATCGCGACGTAGTGAATATTGGAGTAAGCCCTAAAATGTATTATAAAATTATTAATATTTTAATAACCTTAGAAGTTAAACAACCGGCCAAGTGCGAGTTGGACTCGCGCACGAAAGGTTCTGTGTCATTATCTATAAAAAGATCAGGTCTGTTGTATGTTGTTTTTAGTACTTATCGGTTTTTATAGCGGCAACAGCAATACATAATCTGTAAAAATTTAAACTGTCTTGCTATAACGGTTCATGAAATTCAGCCTAGTGATAGATAGACAATCGGACAGACAGATAGCAGTCTTAGTAATAGGGTCCCGTTTATACCCTTTGGGCACGGAACCCTACAAAATGGACTTAACCCAGTAGATTACTAAGTTAGTCCTAATATATCTAACTACCAATAGGTCTAACGGGCATTTCCCAATCAGAATGTTTTTAGGTGTGTTGCAGTGGAGACTTAAAAGACCTGACGATGATGATGACGATGAAGTTAACGATGATGATAATGGTGGTCCTAATATATATACCTGTCTGACGATAATAATAAGTTAATGGGATTTATATACAGTTTATGGGAATGGGATGTGTTTTAAAAATCTGTCGTGGTTACTTTATTTTAATTTTTAACTACATCCAAGAACTCGATAGCAACGGTCTGAACTGCCAGCCAGTTAAAAGGAAAATTTTATAGCACAAATAAATAAATCTACAGGACACAATAATTTTTAAAAGGTACTAGACGACAACTAGTGATTATGATTGTCATCGTGGAAGATTATTTGGTCATCCATAGTGAGGATCTTAGCCCTGCATCTCAAGTAACGCTCTTTCACGCAACCCCACCGCACCCTAGAGCCGTGGTAGCCAATCTTCTTGTTGAACCTGTGGTTGCCTAGCAGCAGCACTGGCTTGCCGAAGCGGGAAACAGCAAACTTTGCTCCTGAAAAAACAATACATGTATATATATTTGTTTTTATTTAATACCTAAAAATTAATTATAATTGGGATGCATTAAAATTGTTCAATCTGTTACTTTTTGGTTAAGGTACAAATGGCTTACTTTATAGTTTGTATAAATATTTTTTCTTAATTTATTAAAAAGGGTTTTGTCACGCTGTGAACATCTAAACATGACACCTTTGTTAGGTATACAAAGATAAAACAACTTCAATCCATATACAATCATGATGATGAAGACGACGACGACTACGATGATGATGACGATGATGGTCCTAATAGATATACTTGTGTCTCCAGTAGACCTTCTAAGTTAGTCCTACCATTGGTCCCGTTAAACCTATTGGTAGGCTACCAATAGGTTAAACGGGAATTTCCCAATCATATATTTTTTGATGTGTTGCAGTGGAGACTTAAAGGACCTGATGATAATGATGATGACGATAAAGATAACGATGATGATGTTGATGAATTTCCTACTAGATATACCTGTCTGTGATTGGTTTGACGGAAATAATAGATTAATGGGATTTATATATAGTTATTGGGAATGGGTAAGTTTTAAAAAATCTGTCGTGGTTACTATATTTTAATTTTTAACTACATCCAAGAACTCGATGTAGTGTACCACTAACACATTCACTATCACTATGACACTGGCTCACCTTTACACCAAGACACGTCCGCTCTGTACGACATCTACTGTTAGACTGCGCGATCCGACTGCCGCACAACGTACTTATATAACGTACAATTGACGTTCTACCCTCGCTCCTTTTGTGAGTGGGACAGCATATGTTTCTATTTATAGACACAGAACACTACACTCGATAGCAACGGTCTTAACTGCCAGCCAGTTAAAAGGAAAATTTTGTTGCACAAAATAAATAAATCTACAGGACACAATAATTTTTAAAAGGTACTAGACGACAACTAGTGATTATGATTGTCATCGTGGAAGATTATTTGGTCATCCATAGTGAGGATCTTAGCCCTGCATCTCAAGTAACGCTCTTTCACGCAACCCCACCGCACCCTAGAGCCGTGGTAGCCAATCTTCTTGTTGAACCTGTGGTTGCCTAGCAGCAGCACTGGCTTGCCGAAGCGGGAAACAGCAAATTTTGCTCCTGAAAAACAATACATGTATATATTTGTTTTTATTTAATATCTAAAAATAAATAGTTATTGGCTGTTTCCCGATTGCTTTTTGTTACTTTTTAGGTTAAGGTACAAATGGCTTACTTAATAGTTTGTATTAAAAAAAAATCTTTATTTATTAAAAAAGGGTTTTGCCACGCAGTGAACATCTAAACATGACACCTTGGTTAGGTATACAAAGATAAAACAACTTCAATCCATATACGATCATGATGATGGAGACGACGACGACTATGATGATGATGACGATGATGGTCCTAATAGATATACCTGTTTCTCCAGTAGACCTTCTAAGTTAGTCCTTACAATAGGTTTAACGGGAATTTCCCAATCATATATTTTTTTGATGTCTTGCAGTGGAGACTTAAAGGACCTGATGATAATGATGATGACGATAAAGATAACGATGATGATGTTGATGAATGTCCTAATAGATATACCTGTCTGTGATTGGTTTGACGAGAATAATAGGTTAATGGGATTTATATATAGTTATTGGGAATGGGTGAGTTTTAAAAAATCTGTCGTGGTTACTATATTTTAATTTTTAACTACATCCAAGAACTCGATAGCAACGGTCTGAACTGCCAGCCAGTTAAAGATAAAAGATAAAGTAGTTTATTTTATATTTATTTTAAGTTAATAAGTTTATTTTATATTTATTTTAAGTTAAAAAGAAAACTTTATTGCACAAAATAAATAAATCTACATTACACAATCATTTTTAAAAGGTACTAGACGACATATCTACAACTAGTGATTATGATTGTCATCGTGGAAGATTATTTGGTCATCCATAGTGAGGATCTTAGCCCTGCATCTCAAGTAACGCTCTTTCACGCAACCCCACCGCACCCTAGAGCCGTGGTAGCCAATCTTCTTGTTGAATCTGTGGTTGCCTAGCAGCAGCACTGGCTTGCCGAAGCGGGAAACAGCAAATTTTGCTCCTGAAAAAACAATAAATGTATATATATTTGTTTTTATTTAATATCTAAAAATAAATAATTATTGGGCTGTTTCCCGATTGCTTTTTGTTACTTTTTAGGTTAAGGTACAAATGGTTTACTTTATAGTTTACATAAATATTTTTTCTTTATTTATTAAAAATGGGTTTGTCACGCAGTGAACATCTAAACATGACACCTTTGTTAGGTATACAAAGATAAAACAATTTCAATCCATATACGATGATGATGATGGAGACGACGACGACGATTATGATGATGGTCCTAATATATATACCTGTGTCTCCAGTAGACCTTCTAAGTTAGTCCTACCATTGGTCCCGTTTAACCTATTGGTAGGCTACCAATAGGTTTAACAGTAATTTCCCAATCATATATTTTTTTGATGTGTTGCAGTGGAGACTTTAAAGGACCTGATGATAATGATGATGACGATAAAGATAACGATGATGATGTTGATGAATGTTCTAATATATATACCTGTCTGTGGTTGGTTTGACGAGAATAATAGGTTAATGGGATTTATTTATAGTTATTGGGAATGGGATGTGTTTTAAAAAATCTGTCGTGGTTACTATATTTTAATTTTTAAGTACATCCAAGAACTCGATAGCAACGGTCTGAACAGCCAGCCAGTTAAAAGGAAAATTTTATAGCACAAATAAATAAATCTACAGGATACAATAATTTTTAAAGGGTACTAGACGACAACTAGTGATTATGATTGTCATCGTGAAAGATTATTTGGTCATCCATAGTGAGGATCTTAGCCCTGCATCTCAAGTAACGCTCTTTCACGCAACCCCACCGCACCCTAGAGCCGTGGTAGCCAATCTTCTTGTTGAACCTGTGGTTGCCTAGCAGCAGCACTGGCTTGCCGAAGCGGGAAACAGCAAATTTTGCTCCTAAAAAACAATACATGTATATATTTAATACCTAAAAATTAATAATAATTGGGCTGTTATTCCCGATTTTTCAATTTGTAACTTTTTGGCTAAGGTACAAAATATATAAGGTAAATGACTCACTTTATATATATTTTTTTTATTTACTGAAAAGAGTTTTGTCACGTAGTGGACATCTAAACATGACATCTATGTTAGTGTCATGTTAAGAAGATTAAGATGTGTTAGGTATACAAAGATAAAACAACTTCAATCCATATACAGGGTGCTTTTAAGTACAAATATTTTAAAGCGTAAAAATAAAACATAAGACGTTTAAGCGCTTTTACAGACCAGTGACAGCATGCCGGCGACACCTGTCGGCGACCGTCGCCGACCTGTGCCGTGCGACAGCCGCCGATTGTAGAAAACGGTCTCGTGACACATGTCAAACTGTCAATACTGCCGCGCGACGTTCGTTAATAATCGGCGACGGTCGACGATTGTCGCTTGTCTGTAAGAGCGCTAAGACGTATAAAAAGACGTTTAGAACGACAATTTATTTTATTACGCACAAAGAGTTGTCTAACTGCTTTATATTTACAAGTTTCCCATATACATAATACTGTTCACACAATACTCGTACACAACTACGAGAGATACATGATAAGTGGTATTACAAATTATCGAGTTCCTCCTTGCTTATAGTTAAGTTTTGTCAGATGCTTTGGGGCAGCTTATAAAATCTGACACCGCTGGTGACCACGTACTCATACGAAAAAACCAAAAAGTATTTATTTATTTTCGAAATTCGTGTACACAAAATACAAACACAGAAAAAACAAAGTAAGAATATTGATAACCAATGAGGAAGTCCTGACAAGAGTAAGACAGACTAGTTGTATTCTGGACTTAATAGAGAATAGACGAGGCAAGATGTTAGGTCATCTGATACGACATAACTCAATTACTCAATTATTTATTGCTTCCTTAATGTACAAATGCAGACGATTACGACGATGTCATAAAAAGCATCATTGAAGGAAAGATAGAAGTGAAAAGAGACCCAACAAAACCGAGGCATAGTTACATGAAGCAGATGAAGGAGAAGGTAAACGTCGTGAAGTAAAACGTCTGGCGGATGAAAGAATAAGTGGAAGAAAATTCATACTCCACCGACAAGCAAGCTCTTAAATAATATAGATGTACTTCTTATTTATTACAAGTCGTCGATCTAATTACTAATGATTATGTTCGGCGCCCACGCTTATGATCTCGTCGTCCAGCGTGTGGAGCGTGGCCTTGCAGCCGTTGCAGGCTTTCCCGCACACCCACCGCGCCTTGGGCCCTCTGCTGCCGCTCACCTTGTTAAACCGATAATGACCGATCTGTATCACCGGCTTGCCGAATCGTGACGTCGTGAACACAGGAGTATCTATAAGGAAAATAAAATACTTAATACACTTACATTTAATACAGGAAGCAATTGAAATCATAGACATTCATTTAATTTGAAGGATGTTTTGTATGGTAACAACACTGCAAATAATTTAGTAATTAAAAAGCATAAAAAGCAAACAAAATAAACAAACTATCAAAATGTTATGCGCCGCGCGCGTGTAGAATACATGTCAGTACACTCGCAGCTGACACGTAGGTGGCCAGCATATAGAAGTAAACTTTACAAAGCGGGGAATAAGGTTTAAAGTCGAGTGGGGAAGATCTGCGTCATGCGACCGCTTAAGGGCGACGAACGTTAGGTACTACGTAATCTACGACGACGCGACAAAATTCATACTGTTAAAATTAATTTCTTTTTCGTTCGTTTTTTGACGATTCGTTTTTTTTTAAATTTATAATTGCAGTAATGATGTCTATCAAAGAGTCTAATACAAAAATGTCGACTCAAATTTAAAAATGTCGACTTTTGATATACCTAAATAAATGAGTCTTAATAAAGACTAAATGAGTCCGTAGTGTTGAAACCAATTAATAATAATAAGACGTTTTATTGTTCTATAATCACTTTGTATTATGGATAGAGTAGATACTTAAAAGAATGCCAACGTATTTAATTCCACCCTGTATATACCTTTATAGTTTAAGAGATATTAAAAAAGCCAATATCATAAAAGTATAAATCAGGAAAATAACGTAAGAAATCAGATCACGATAAAAATATTTATTTTAAATTAGATAAAACTAGGTAAGTAATGTAAACACTAAATTAAATTGTCAGAATGTCAATAACTTATAATTCGTTTATTAGACACCTAAAAAGAAAACTAATACTCTACCCATTCCTAAATACACATTGTTCACTTCATCACTGATGATTGCGATCGGGGACCACTATAATGATCTTATCGTATAAAAACACTTGACTGGCTACACACATTTTGGAGCTCTACATTTAGAAAGCGCTGTGATTGTAATTTGCAATATTCTACTCTAGTACTGGCTGGTCTAAAGGCCTCTTCCAATTAATCATTACCATCCTTTTCTTTTGCTCAGAACTGTTTGAGAGAGCGACGGAACGCTATAGCAAGGCGGGTGCTATCGCGAAGATAAAGGGTTCATGGGTGGGAAAGCGATCCTTTGCTCTCTCTCGCTCTGGAAAATAAGGGTTCTGAAAAGGATACCGGCAGAGATAAGTGCTATTCCGTGCTGAAAGTTACTCGGTACAGAGTATATATATATATGTCGCCTTAAATATGATTTATTACATCTCAAATAAAATCTTTATCTTGCGGATATCGATTTTCACTTCACCGAGGAGTATACTAAACAAGAAAATAAGAAAAAAAACTTTACTTTTTTAGCTGTCGCATCGGATAATTATCTGTTAATAACTGCATTTTATCGGTAGCTAACCATAAATTTGGTTAACTAACGGTAGTTAACGGTTTCTTTACAACTCTTGACCCTTTTTACAGTTTTTGCACAAAAGAGGTTACTTCCCACATCAGTTATGCTAGTACAAGCCGCCTTTGACGACATCCGCGGGAGAGTAATAGGGTTGTAACAAATCGTATTCTTCTCTACCCTCACAATACGGCAAAACATGGTAATAAATACCTGATGGAATGAAAAAATAATAAAAAAATATAAGATTTGCTTCGACTAATGGTTATGTTCGGAGTTCATAAGTATTATTTCGTTATTCATAGTGATAATCTTGGCTTTGCATCCGAGCGTGACCCTGGAGCATGTCCACCGGGCCTTGGGCCCCTTGCTCATGCACCATTTGTTGAAGCGGTAGGGGCCGACCTGGATTGCTGGCTTGCCGAATCTCGATGTGGTGAACACAGGAGTATCTGTGGAGTGAAAACGGTAGAAATAAATTATATACTCTTACTCGTAAATTAAGTACCACCTGCTTTTAGGACCCTTGCTGCAACTGTGCTTGTTGAAGAAGAACTTGCCTACAACGAGACTCTGAGAGCCATGGTTGGTGGACTCCAAATATGGGCTTTTGGGAGGAAATTTTCATTAATTTAGATAGTTTTGAAACGTGATGGATTGTAAAAATGCATAAGCAGGAGTGGAATGCTGACGGATGAGAAGGAATTTTTGGAGAGATGGATGAGAACACATCTGGAGTAACAAGACTTCCTACAGATACCCATAAATGTATTTTTAATTTTGTATTTTTAATGTATTTTAAAATTTACACATGGTTACCAATCTGCTTCATTATTTGGTTGACAGCTGTGCTCGTCGTCTCTTATTATTGCGTTGTCACCACTTATCTTTAAAAGAGCCTGGCACTGATTTCTTCTCGTGCAACGCCAGACAGTAGTACCACATCTATTGAGCCGGTCCTCGTTGTACTTGTACCCAGATCGGACGAGAAGTCTTCTACCTCTTCTTGATATCGTGATTTCCCACTCAGCTGAAGAGAAAATAGCATCGTTTTATTCAAATTTTAACGTACCTTTACACAATATTACCGGTATATTTACTTATTCAATCTTAACTTTATATGCATAGAATTTTTGTACCTTCCAAACTTATATACGTAATGTATACGTACTCCAAAGTATACGTCATACTGAGATCCTGTCCCTCCTTAGCCCCTTTAGTCCCAGAAATTAATTTGGAAATATTTTCTAAAATTAGAAGTTTTTAACAAGGGGACATTCGGTCTCAGGTAATCAAAAAGTACAGTTAACTGCATATATTTTGGAGTATTACAAATAATAAACAAAAATAAAACATTTTAGAAAAAAAATATAATCCAATAAGTAAACATTTATATCTTTTTTTTGTGATACTCTTTGTAGCCGTTTCTTCCTGATATCAAGCATAAAATTACTTTGCAAGTTGGGCATTGATGTCTGGCTTTGGTGGACTTGCATCCAGGTAATCAGCATCAGTTTTGAGAATCAAGCGATTAGGTAAATAATGCGTCTACTTTACCAAAAAGACTACTGACTTAAATGTCTCCTTTCCCATAATGACTAATTTGTACATAATGTCTAATTTACCAAAATGACTACTGCCTCAAATGTCGAAGCAGTGACGTGCACAAATATTTTCGACAGGGTAGGCTAGGCACTAATCTTACCTTAATTACGAGAACGGCTGAATTTCAAGGAAAAATCATTTCTCAGATAATATATTAGGGTGGCACATGGTAGACAAATTCTATGTGTCTGTATGAAATGCAAATGCCCTTAGTTAAAAATTCCGGCCCCTTGACATCTTGTCTGCAATAGTTGCTATTCTAGTTTTTTCTCCCAATACATCCTGATTTTTGGGAACTTGAGGCAAGACATCAAGACATTATCATACAGTCATTCCAAAAAAGTTTTATTTTGCATCAGACAGGTATTACTACTCTTTTCGTTTCTTCGAACCATGGAGCTGGTGGCAACGGCCTAAAAACACGCTGCTGGGAAAATGTACTAACAGATGAAGAATTATTATGCATAGACCGGTCGCTGTTAGATCCTGAAATGTTTTTATCACTTTGTACGTCTGAATCTTCTACTACTGAGCTATTTTCTGAAGCTTCATCCTCGTCATCGTCATCACTTCTTTCACGAATGTATGGCGGATCTTTAAGGTCTTCATCTCCAAAGTCGATGTCTTAATTAGAGTCATTGCCGTTAATGTTATCGCCTAAGGCCTTTGGCAGAGCCTTTTTTAAAAAAACTCTCACAAATATATTAGTAAAGTACAAAAATGATATCTACTAATAGTATTTATGTAAGACTGAAATCTGCTGTCCCCAAGAGGTGACCAATACATTCTAGTACGCAGAATAGATATATTTTGACCAGAACGAAATTAAACCAACAAAAAATATAAAAATAACAAAACGGTTTAAAGCGTTTTGTCAAAGTATTATTAAATTTCATTTTTATAATTTCTAAATGTAAAGCTGAAAAATTAAGTAAGTCTACTTAAAGGTAAAAATGAAACTACCTAACTTAAAACTCGAATACAGGTTGTAATCGTTAAAATATTGTAACTATGACGTATTGAGTATAAGCAGCTCTAGCTTTATCCACCACCGAAATCTAAGAAATATTGATAGTGACATAGTGAATAATTCATATTTCATTATTTTTATATAAATATAAAGAGATTACTAAATATTTGTACTTAAAATTACATTAAAATACTTAAAAGCTAACTCCTAAGTTACCTATTGTTGACGTCATTATTTAAACAAGCCATTCAAAGACCACGTAGCCATTATTAAAAAGGATTTTTTTAGAAACATGAGGCTAAATGAATTTTCAACATGATTTTGTCTTCATCTAATAATGGAGAATGTTACCTTAATATAATTTTAATCTTTCTATATTCTCTGCAAAGAATAAATAATAAAACATAGTTTATTTCACTTAGAATATATACTTAGTTCCCAAATTAATGAATTTGAAAGAAGGCAGCGTCTCATTTTACGGCAACCCAAAAAAAAAAACACTCACAAAATTGGGTGTAATATCATAAAAAATAGTTTCTTAAAAAACAGTTGAACAACAATAATGCATCAGAGAAGTAGTTTTTCCTTGTACCAATAGAAACTTTAAAATTAAAAAAATGGATAGAAAGATTCACTTTTTAAAATTGCAAGTGATTTGATGAACCCAGTAACATTATCCATTATTTTGAAATTGATTGCTAATGTGATGTGATAACTCTAAACTTAATAAATTCTACCTACTATTTTCAATAACTTTAAGATTGACAGTGACAGAGTACGACATAAGGTTAGTGATATTAATAAATCACAAAGTGATAACAATTTACCACGGTGCAGTAATACAATGTTATTCAACGGATTACACCTATTTATCTCTCAAACAAGTGTAAGCCATTGATCTTTCTTTTTACGTAAAGAATCTCATTAAAACCGGTTAGCAGTAGTGTGGGCCATAGGATCGTGGTGCCCCCAGACGCGGACGATGGCGTTGTCCATGGTGTGCAGGGAAGCCCTGCAGCCGGCCTTGGCTTTGACGCACACCCAGCGCGTGCGGCTGCCGTACTTGTTGACGCGGTTGAAGCGGTACTGGCCGATCATGATCACGGGGTTGCCGCGCTGCGACTGCGCAAACACCGGGCTCAGATCTGGAACATACCACGCTGTTAGTACCTGCTGATAAATTAACGAGAAACACTGTAGATGAAATAATTTATACTAAAGGTTAATCACATCATTAAAACCTTTATTGTCAATAAATTATTAAAATTTATTCAAAAACAAAGACATTTATAACGTCTTACAAAATATACTAAAACTATCTTTAGGATGAATTCAGCCCATGATACGGAATACACTTTCCCCAAGGCACATGAATCGAGATATGAAAAGTAGTTTCAAGATCATAGTTTGTATGTAAAGCCAAAGATTAATTTTGATATTTCAGCATATGTTCCTTGAGGAAAGGTTGTTCACTATCTCGGACTGAATTCACCCTTGAAATAATTTAAGTATATTTTGTTAGACCTTCTATAAAATTATATAAGTACATTCAAACATTGATTAAATAAAAAAATAGATATGCAAACAGACTTTATTAGACATGCTTTATTATAATTCTTAATACTACTAAGAATTCTACAAGAATCTTCATGTTGTACAATTTCAGATCACAAAATATTCAACAGTCAGCGCTATAGTTGTAAAACAGCGGTTGTTATCGGATAGTTATCCAAAGCAGCGGATAATAACGTATGAACAGCGGTTGACAACCGGCTGCTTATCCGACTCAATATCAAAAGGTCTTATAATTTTTACAGTTCCTAAGTCGATTTTGTTATAACATACGAGCCGATATATACAAATAGGTATTTTTACTAAATGAATTACCTACTCTGTCATGGTTTAAAATATAAAATGTTCAATATTATGAATTATTTTGGATTGGAATGTCCTTTAACACGACAGATAATAAACTAATGTTTGTAAACTAAACCTACCTACTTATTTATACCATAATAGATATTTAATCTGTAGGTATGAAACTCCGATTCGTCACTTTATTATTATTGTACAATTGTACTTTTAAAATGGGTTAATGCAAAGCGTTCTGTCCTCTTTGCCTACATCGCAAGAGATAGGTTAGGTATACTCATACCCTGCGTGATCTCCGTCTACACTCGAGCGCTAGATAGGGTAGGTATTATACCGAAACAAACAGCATCATGTCGCATTGCGCAAAAAATGTTTTAAATGGCTGAAAACTTTCTCTTTACCAAAAATACAAAACGGACGTCGTAGGTACCTACACATGTGAAACTACCGTCCGTTTTGTGTTTCGTGTTTTTCGTATTATGTGATCAACCCGAGTAAGGTGAAACATTAATTTTAAAAGTTAAATATTTCAAAATAACATCGACACAACTATGAAATAGGAAAGAGCGCTTATTAAAATTATTGATTCCGAATTTACGAATAAAATAAGTAGACAAATAAACAAAAATAATCACTTAGGACATAAAACGGATTCAATAAAAAACATAAGACATGTCAACCGTAGACAGCCGCTGTTTATGGTTGTTATCCGTAGTCAGCGAAAAAAGCGGCTGGTTACCCGCTGGCTTACTACGATAACAACCGCCTTCGCATCTATAGCAGCGCCAAATGTGCACAAACTATTTAAAAAGTACCTACGACGTTATAAAAGTAACCAATCGCATGCATACCAACTAATGTCTCAATTTGTGAACTCAATTATTGCATCCTATTCTATGATTCCATCAACATCCTCACGTATTCTCGGTTGCATCCTCAACGGTAATGCTTCAGAGCCCGGGTCCGCTACTTAACCTAGGTGTTTTGATGAGGTTACTGGTTTAATGATTGTGTCTTCCTAATGTCTTAATGATAATATCATTCTCCGTGGTGAGAGCGGCGGTGCAGCCACTCTTCTTCTTGATGCAGCTCCAGCGGACCCTGGAGCCCCAACAGGCGTGCTTGTTGAAGCGCCACTCACCGATCTGAACCACCAAGTTGCCGCGCTTCGATAAACCGAACTTAGGCTCTGAAACGAAACATGACGATTAATAGAAGAGCTCAAACTTAACAAGAATGTTAACTAACTTAGAATTCAGAGCATGCTTCGGACAAATGTGTGGGTGTATGAGAAATAAATATCCGGATAAGGTCTTATGATCTTATCTTACAGTGTTAACCTAAGGTAGTAGTAATAGTAGCGTGTAGGTCTAATCTGGTAGTAAAACTTTAAACTCAATTTTTCTCAAATTGTTTAATAAATGACAGATTCCGAGGTAACAAACATTAAAACAACAAACAATTAATTGATAACCAAACAAAAAACATTCTTTAAAGTCTTTTGAAAATAAAATTCAATGTTGCTTCACTTACTTTAGGTAAGTAAAAAGAACATAATAGTATAACCACGTATTAAATAAGATTTATTTTACACACTAAACCTACCTTTACTACTAAGTAGCATACATTGCTACTTAGTCCTTAAAATTATTGGAAATACCTAAGCTAGAAATTAATTCTCTTCAGAGTAGCGCTGTTAATTCCTGATCTAAACAATCTCATATTCAAAAGTTGAAAAAACGATATGAAATTGTCATGAAGTTCAGATCAAGTCACGCAGGGTATGCATTTCGATTGCTCTACGATTTTAAAAGTTCTTATTGCTTAATATCTGCTCTACTTCGATAAGGTAGTGTTAAATTTTACAGATATCTATATACATAAAACCTTATTACAAAACTAATGACTAGATATTGCTTCGGCTGTTATGGTGTTCAATGGTTGTGCCAGCCGTTGAGTTTGAGCAGGCGGTCGTGCGCGGTGACGGCTACGCAGCGGCAGCCAGCGCTCTTCCTGGCGGTGCACTCCCACCAGGTCTTCACGCGGCGGGACAGCTTCTTGGTGAAGCGGTAGTTGCCCCACGAGATGATCGGGTTGCCGAACTTCGTCATCTCGAACCTTATCGCGCTTGATACTGGTGCTGGATAGAAAGTATAACAAATGAATATTGCATTAAATATTACTGATTCTGTTAACTGATACTTAGTGTCGTATCTACTATTGAGGACAAGGACTGTCACTCGCAAGTTCCTAGTTTGACCCTCATTTAAGGCGATTTGGATTAGCATTTTTCAATTTGTCCAAGGTCTTGGGTATTTATTTATCTACATACATACATACATACATACTATCACGTCTTTATCCCTAATGGGGCAGACAGAGCATTTTGGGTCTTGCAGTTCTATGCAGAGCCCAGGGCCGCAAGACCCAAAAGCCACTTTTAGCGTCATGGTGGGCGAAAAGATGAAAAAGCAATCAATACAGTGATGGGTTGCTAGCCGCATCGCCTGTTAACATGATTTGCATTTTTGCCCATTCCCTCAATCGGCTTTTACGATCTGCGTGGGAAGAAAAGCAGCTGGTGCATTCTAAGTTTTTTTTTTATTCCTCCCAGACCAGCATGGGAGGTAGGTTAGTCCCTGTCGATTACTTTATTTAATTTAATACGAGTATATCTGTTTCATGAACTAAGGTCAGTTTTGGCAAAGGCGTACCAGAGTCTGCACCTTCTTTTTTCAGTACGTCGGGTAAAGCATTCTTTACCAATGTCGGTATGGGGCAAAAATAAGTAGTGGCCGCTTTTTTTTTACATTTATGAATTTTGACCGCGAGCTCGTTGGTAGCCAAATCCAGTTCACCTCGTAAACTGTAATTCTTTACAAAGTTTACCTCTTTCAAAACCACTTTCACAGTTAGTATCGTCTTCAGTGTTGCCATCGCCACACGCAAGTGCCACGATAGTTGTTTCTTTTAAAAAAATAATGGTGACCTGCTTACAGGAAAATAGTCTTTGTGATGAGACCTCGGAATACCTTCTGAAGAACAAATTGAATAGAAGTAAATAGGAGCGCAAAATAAATTAAAAAACGCTGTTAGTTTAGCATATTCTTTAATATTTACATTCATTTTCACTGAGAGCTTTCCAGCATATAATGTCTGGACCACAAGGTACTTGGCTTATATTTATGCGTTTTTTCGTAAAAAATTAATAAAAAAACCAAATTTAACAAAACAAGAGGCAAAACAATTGCCCCGCTTAATTTGTTTTCGTAGTGCAGGAAAAGGTTGCCAGTCTCCTTTAATTGAAAATAAAGTACAAAAAAAAAAACATATTTTTTCCAATTATTTGATAAAAAACCTTTTTGACATTTGACGTTTGTATTTTTTTTCGTAGTACAGAAAAAGATGGCCAGCCTTCTTTTTTTTCGGCTACAATAATAATGATGACAATGATTCCAAAATTGAAAAAAATTCATTTTATGTCTTTGACTAGCCGAAGAATAAGATGAATTTTTAATACAAACAGAAATACATTGTTACAGAATAACATTTCAGCCTACACACCACACACGTCACTTCCAGAAATAAAAAACTACAAGGAATATGAAGTTGCTTATATTATATTGAGGGGAGGTTTTTAATTTATTATATTCCGAGTACCTCATTGGACTGACAAATATTGCTATTTATAAAACCAAAACATTTTTTGAAAGAAGTTATTGTCTTACTGATTCTAAAAACATACAATGTGTCCCACGAATGATTGCCGGAAAAAGCTTGCCAAAGAACATCTCGTAAATAGGTATACCAATACACAAACTTAGTCCCTACCATGGTTATGTTCGTTAATAGCACTATGCAGTTGATTCTTGTACGTCTCGACGGTGGCCTTGCAGCGGCGGTAGCTCTGCTTCGAACATTGCCACCGGGTGATCCTCGTCCTCACGGAATACGAGCTCAGGGTGAACTTGAAGCCGTCGAGGAGGAGGTTCGAGTGGCCTCTCGCGTTAGTCAGGATCGTGACGGGTCCTGGTGCTGATCCTGGTAGGGGTAGAGACGGTGGCGGTGCAGCTGGGGTTGTGGAGAATACTGATGCTGGAAAATCCGGTGTTATAGTAATTGTCTCTGCAAGTTAATAACAAATAATTGACGCTCGTTGTTATTGCAGGTAAATAATTAGGAGTCGAATCCAGACATAAGTGTCGTCACACCGTGGTACCGATTGCTCCGTCAGATCGAAAACGCGCCGATCCACCGTATTGCTAAGTTATCTTCGATACTAAAACTGACTCCCAGTGGCACTGCAACTGGCACGCTAGCGCACCGATCCTTAGAATAATGTTAAGTATGGTGAAGCCGAACTTCTGGTGTAAGAACCTGCAGCTCACTAGCGCGCCGTACACATATTGGCTGCGCTAGAAGTCAGTTTTAGTATCAATCCCTATAATCTTAGTCATGCACGGTGTTCAAATCTTATAGAATAATTTTCACCCACTCTAGCACTTCACGATGACTCCGTCTATGTGCTGCTTAGCCGTGCTTGCCTTTATTCTATTGGTCCAGCGCTGCTTTCGCGACGGTATCCTCTTGTCCTTCATCAGCGTGAATGTGTACCCGTTTAGGAGCACCATCTAGTTGTCATATTTCTTTACTACGAACGGGACTGCGAATATATCTATTTGTGCTAAAATTATCTGCCGTTCGTATTTGGTAAATAAGTATTTTTCTCTAAGCCCAACCATATTTTTAGTTTACAAGGTTTCTAAATAAAGAATTAAGTTTAATAGGTACTTATAGAATGAACAATACAATAAGAAAAACATTTATTAACAGAAGATAAACATAGTGTAACGAAAGTACTTCACTATTTTTAACCCATAACCATTTAATAACTAGCTAGTATTTAAATTATCTATAAAAACGTCATTATAATATATATGATATTTCATCTTTTTTTTGTTGTAAATCCAACTTAAATTTTGAAAAAATCATTTTTTGTATAATTTTTAGTCAAGGAAACAAAGGTCTATTATAGGCACGATACCTAATAGTTTTATACAGTTTACGGGCTGTGAGGGTGTTGGTCTATATACCAGACGATGTCGTTAGTATCAGCGTCGGTGAACACCGCAGCCTGGCACTTCTCGGAGATGCCTTTCCGGCAAATCCATTTAATTTCATTGTTGCTGTTGATACTGCTAGTGTTGTCTTGGTAGAATCTGTGGCCATCCATCGTGAGGACAGGTGTCCCTTCCCGGGAAGAGGAGCATACTGCATCAGGCAGGACTAGGTGGCTCTCAACTATCTCGGCCTCGGTAGTTTCGAAAAGGTCAATTTTCACTGAAATTTAATTTGATGTTCTAAGTTGTTGAATTAAGTATGGTGACATTTAAACAAATACATATGTGATAGTGCAATAATACTGTGGAATTGAAAAATTAGTCATCTCAAAAATTCTATATTATATTTAGGTTATGTCTGAACTTAATCAGTCTTATTATAAAACGCAGATTAACTTTGTTACTAAGTTTAAACCATTATCCGACCGAATCAATTTGACATCTAGTAATATGCCATTGTCTCATCTGAAAATGCCAACTTGATTTGGTCGGATAATGGTTTAAACCTAGTAACAAAGTTAGTCTGCACTTTACGATAAGACGAAATGTACCTATTTCTTATACCATAAGTAAAAACTATGTAAACACATGAGTTGCAATAAATTATTGATTGAGTATTTAAGACAAGCTTACACAAAATATAACAAAACACTGTGTGTCATCATTGTCAAGTAATTAAAGTCCGTTAACCTAATATACCTATAGAACAGATATTAGAATTAAACAGATAATACATCACAATAAAAGGTTGTATAATTGGCAAAAACATAGGAATAATAAAATGCCGCACTGCATACTTAGCACAATATTAAAACTAGCCATTTTAAATATATAAAATTACCAGATTACGTTAAGAAGTTTTTGATGAATAAGATACCTAAGACTTATCATTATGAGTATACTATTTTTTTCTATTATTAATGTTTAATATCTAAATATATTCTCAGTGATTATTATTATGTTTAGTGAACGAATTACTCACGTATAGAGTCAGCTACTGCCGACATGTTCCGAGGCGAATGTGACTACAGGGCGAATGCGACTACAGGGCGAATGTGACTACAGGTACCGTAGTGTGACGCGAGCCGGTGCGGTGTACGGGCCTGTAGTCACATTCGCCCTCCGGATGAGGTGGAAACATGTCGGCAGTAGCTGACTCTATACGTGAGTAACTCGTTCACTAAATATAATAATGATTGATTGTATCTCACGTTAGTTTTAAGAGTCGACCGACCCTAGACTTCTCCATACAAACGTAGTCTACGTTTAATTTTGATACCGCATGTCAGATTTCGGTAAAAATTGGTAATTGTAAAGAAATTGCAATTATCAAGGGTTATTACTGGTTTCCTATGGTAAAATTATGAACTGGAAAGAAAATATAACGATTTAGAAGTTTCCCATACTAATGGTCAAAAATGATATAAAACACTATATTCTCTTTCAATTTCATATTTTTAATGTCGGAAACTAGTTATAAACCTAGATAATTGCAATATCTTTGAAATTACAAAATTTTGCCCAAATCGGACATGTCGTTTTGAAATAAAACGTAGACTACGTTTGTATGGAAAGTTGTATTTTGGTCTAGGGTCGGGGGACCCTTAAGCAAAAAATTCTCAGTGATTATGTTCATTGATGACAGACACCACTTCATCCTCACAAGTGTACGCTGTCGCGCGGCACTGCTTGTTGTTGTGAGTGGAACACACCCATCTGCTTTTCAAACCGGTCATCTTTTTCAAACAATAAGTGTAACGCCCTATTCTCAGCAATTTCCTTCCACGTTTACTTTTTATGAAATTAAAACTTGTAGATTCTGTAACAAATGGTGATATGTAAGTATGTTTATTTATTAAACTTTATTATATATAGATATAGAGTAATAATATGAAAGAGAATAAGATGTTTTTATGCTTTGTTAAGCTTGTATTTATTATTGAAGTAATTAGATATTTCATACAGTATACTAGTTATCAATGTTTAACGGTTTATCTAGTAAAATTAAATATTTATCATGTAAAACTGCTGGGGCTGGTTGCCGAATTGGCTGCCGGCGCTGGTTGCCGAATTGGCTGCCGGCGCTGGTATAACACGGTCTGTGTCTGTGTTACTTTGTCCTTAAGCTTGAGTCGCTCGCTCGCTCGTGTTTCGGTCACAGGAAACCTAACGAAACTAACCTACACTTCACGGCAAATTTTGAGTGTTGGCGCTGGCAGCCGGTCTTTATAATTTCGGTTGCCGGCAGTATAACCGCTGGTTCCCAATTGTGATATTTTTGGAGCCAGCACCGGCCGCGGAGGCACTCTCTTATTTTTATGGTAAATAAGTACGTTTCGCGTTAATGCCCGTGTGCGAAAATTATATATTTTCTATTTAGTTTTCATCTGGTGGTCATGCACGTTGTGAAATCGAATGATCCTGTCATGGTACGTTGTTTGCACGAAGGCGCGGCAGCCCTTGGCGTGGTGAGAGGAGCACGACCACTTCTTCACGCCTTGATGCTTGAACGTCAGCTTGTGGAAGAACTTGTAGCCCTCAATAAATATATGTTTTTTACCCTGTTCTGACACCACGATTGTCACTTCTAAAACAAAAAAAGAATGTTAGTAGGTATCTGCCATTTTTTTCGACTTGATATTTATGTCGCACTGCTGGCAGGCCTAATCTAAGATCATATCACACAATAAGTCCACATGTCCAGCGGTAGACCATCTCGCAAGTATTTAAAAAAAAAAGAACTTTCCAAAATGGTCCATACATCTTCGACTAATCGAGAAACATATGTAAATAGAATTCGAATTGATAAGGGAACTACTACTTAACAATATTTTCCACCCCTTTTTTATCCCCTCTCCCCTTCGATGTCTATCCGCAACGTATGCTAAGACTCCCCCTTACTCTAGTTTTCATGTGAAAATTCATTAATATGGTTATAAGCATTTTTGAATAGAAAAGGCAAAAGAATTATATTTGGTTCACATTTTGAAAAAAGGAAAACCCTTGTTTTTTATTGTGTCAACAACATAAATACTAAAAAACCACTGAGACGACATAAAATTTAGGAGTGAAAAAACGTTTTTTTTCCGCCTGACGTTTTTTTCCCTCATAAGGACAATATGAAACGTGTTACCATTTACAACTACATTACTACCATTTGCAAATTGTTCGTCACCTGTTTTAATTTGAAAAACAAACATTATAAATTCCACTAGAAGTTTCAACTTAGCGTTTAGTAGCATTAGATATACAACGTGAAAGGGACATACCCGTAATAAATCAAACCATGGGCTGTACTAGATCACTAATAGTGTCATTAAATTAAAATAATAAATAAATATGTATGGATAAATTACACTGATTGAGCTAGCCCCAAAGTAAGTTCGAGACTTGTGTTATGGGATACTAACTCAACGATACTATATTTTAAAACAAATACATATATAGGTAAACATCCAAGACCCAGGACAATTTGAAAAAGGCCATTTTCCAACTTGCCCTGGCTGGGGATCGAACCCAGCACCTCCGGATTGGCGGTCTAGCGTGTTGACCATTAAGCCACGGAGGTCGTCACTATACAAAAAAAATCGATACAATTTGCCCTGGCGGCTGCACACTTTTGATGAAATTTTCGTTTTTTTCTTTGCCGTTATCCTAATTTCATTATACTATACTCTATATTACACTATATTAAAATTTAATTATGTTATAAATTATTAATTACATAATTACTTTGCAATTTGCAAAGGTATTGATTTATAAAGTCTATATTTCAATAAAGACACGTCAAGATTGTTTACATTTATTTAAATACCTAACTAAACGGAGTATAATAGTGATCTTGTGTAGCCCGTGGTTTAATTTATTACGAGGATGTCCCTTCCACGTTGTATAAGCCTATTCACTGGTAGTGAGAATTAACACGAGAGACAGGGAGGAGTACATGTTATATAATTCATTAAAAAAAATCGGATTGTGTTGTCATCATGACGATCTCCGTGGCGTAATGGTCAACACGCTAGACCGCCAATCCGGAGGTCCTGGGTTCGATCCCCAGCCAGGGCAAGTTGGAAAATGGCCTTTTTTAAATTGTCCTGGGTCTTGGATGTTTATCTATATATGTATTTGTTATAAAATATAGTATCGTTGAGTTAGTATCCCATAACACAAGTCTCGAACTTACTTTGGGGCTAGCTCAATCAGTGTAATTTGTCCCTATATATTTATTTATTTATTTATCATATCCATAGATTAATATATTTTTTTATTATTCTACCGTTTTGGTCCCATAGTTGGACAAAGCCCTCCCCTGGCTTTATCCAGCTATTTCTATCTGTAGCTAATTCTTTCCAATCCTTGTCAAACACAAACAGGTCATTACTCCATCTCAATTTAGGCCTTCCCCGTCTCCTGGAATCCACGGTCGTTATGTGAGTCCATCTATCCGGCACTATTCGGCAAATTGATAATAAATCTGCTTTTTATAATCTTATAATAACTCCGTCACGAACGACGAAATTCGGTCGAAAATGATCATGTTCCGTATTGCTTCTGATGACTATTCTTTCACCAGCAGCCTTGTTCGTGGTAGTGAATCTCGCCCGGCAGGTGCGGCCCCTGGTGCATTGCCAACCTAGAGTTGTTTTCATGTGGTTGTCCACGTGAAACACATAACCATCTACTATTGCCCTCTCCTTACCCGACTTGTTCCGAACATACGTTACTGAAACATAAAAACACAGTTTTCACAGTTCAAATCAGACACTTTTCTAAACGTCAAGACAAACATTTTCTTAGAGGGTTCGTATGAAATATAAAAGCGTGATGTCATGTTTGTTTGAAGTCAAATAGCGCTCTTTCTGCACATCTAATACCATTAGACTCTGTCAGTTTTGTTCCATAAATTGTACTAAATCTCGGGTTACTTTAATAAATAATTATGAAGAGATTGCTCAGAATATTATTAGAATAAATATGAGTATATTAAGATTTATTTACAAACTACGGATAAGTATTTAGTACCTATCGCCAACGGTATTATAATTGTATACCTAGTAAGATGGTATAATGAATAGCTTCCGCATAGTGCTGTAACGGAACATAACTATATCCATAGGGATATGATTATATTGCGACTTTATCTTTTTTACTGCGACACGCATATCAATTCTAGATGCAAACATTTATGTAAAAGTGGTTTACATTATCATCACTTCAGCCGCATAACGTCCACTGCTGGACATTGGCCTCTCCCAAAGATTTCCAAAATGACCGATCTAGAGCGGTCTGCATACAGCGCCAATAAAAGTGGCTTATTACAATCTTATAATAACACCATTACGTATGACGAAATTGGCTCGTGTACAATGGCTGTGTTGCCAGTTGCTTCTGATGATGATCCTGTCCGCGGGCGGTGCGTTGGTGGTGGTGAACCTCGCTCTGCAGACCGAGCCCTTCGAGCATCGCCAGCCCAGGGTGGATTTCCTATTCACGTCGATATAGAACGTGAATCCGTCTACAACTGCCACCTCTGTGTCGAACTTGGTTCGGGCGTAAACTGGCACTGTAAATGATAATAGTTAAAACCACGTCCCTTGGTAGACGATAGATAAAGAACATTACGAAAAAGGAAAGACCAAATAAGCGCAAATTCAAGGACAAAATTCTCGCTTTGATTGGTAGTTATGAGCCTCGAATTGCACTGTCACTACTAGGCACTGTTCTTTTTTGATTCTGACAATTATAATTTATTTTGTTTAAATAGAACATCTAAACGCATCACAACACTTTCACCTTTTCTAATTCAAGTAGGTACGTTTGTAAAATAACATAAAGCTTTCCCAATAGTATTTGTCTTATTTACCTTTAAACATAATATTCTTATAAATAAACTCTACAGAATTTGGTGGCTATTTATAGATAAATTCTTTTGCCGGATTTTGAACTTAGCTGTCATTTTCACATTTATGTTTTTGGTGGGATACGCGTTCCCACGAGTGTTTGTTTTAACATGTTAATGGTCAGTAGGACTTCTATAGAAGTCATCAATTGTTTTTTCTATTGTGTCTGGCTTAGAGTCCATGAATGAGTTAATACCGTTATACACTCGAAAAACAACATTAACCTTATTACTACTAAGAAAATAAACAGAACATTAAATTTTTACTATAAGTCCATCGTGAATGACGAAACTCGGTGGTGGGTGGCTGTGCTTCGTATTGCTTTTGATGATCTCTCGACGCTCTGGACTGCAGTTGGTGGTGGAGAACCTCGCCCTGCAGCGCAGGTAGTTGGAGCATCGCCAGCCCAAGGTCGTCTTTCCCTTGTTGTCCACTTGGAAAGTATATCCGTCTATGACTGCTACCTCGTGACCGGACTGATTGCGTTTGTAAATTACTACAAATATAAAATAGTGTTAAAGATAACAAAACGCCAAATTAAAGAAAACATAACGCGGGCTACATCATCTTCAAAAATTCAAAAATTATTTCCTTTGTTCACATTATATTAAATATCACAATTATATATTCTAAATACCACATATCATAAATTCTCTTTTAAAAAAAAAGTTCACGCCCACCTTTTAAACTCCCTTTCTTCATAAAGTCATCATCATCAATTCGTCTCTTCATAGCTTTGTATTTGTATGTTAGGTAATATAAGTAGATGTGTATGTATTTGTGTGTAATAATAAATAGAGTATTCATTCTGATATTTATATATAATATAAATAGTAGGGACCATCAACTCACAAACTTTTTAAATTTTTTAACAAAAAATTAGTCGAGGTGTCGGCTGACCCAAGGGCTGGCAATTATTTCGCCCAACGAATAAGCATTGCCATCCAACGTGGCAATGCTGCCAGCCTTTTGGGCACTCTACCGCAGGGCAATGATCTGGAAGACGTTTTCTATTTGTAAGGTTTTTCTTTTTTATTATTATTATTTGTTTAGTTTAATTTAGATTTTAATTTAGTTGTTAATTGAGTTAGATTAAACTATTATAAATAAATAATGACATTTTAATAGTCGGTATATAATATAATTTTAAATTATTTAGTAATATTTTAGAATGTACGTATGTATATTATATTGCTTTTTAGTGCCACATAGTTTTCTTTGTTTATCCCTATAGTTGACTGGGAGAAAATGCTATGCTAAAAGCATTTTCTCCCAGTCCGCCATTTGTTAAAAGTATATTTGTACTTTGGAACAATAAAGTTTGATAAAATAAATAAATAAATTATACACATTCGAAACTCTTTCTTTGTAATCTTCCTTCTTTTTAATATCAGTCCTGTGTATTACAGTTATTGTATTTATATCCTAGTAAAGTCAACATATAAATAGTTAGCAGATGGGGAAGTCCCTATTTTTCTTAATAGAGATAAAGAAATATATTGGAATATCCCAATAAGTGTTGAATGGCATATTAATTTTAATACATTACAAACTATAGTAAGAAGATAAATATTTTTTTGTCACACCGTACGATTTTTACTGAAATTTAGACCATCTCGTTTTTGGATGAGATTAATCTTTAGACTACTTTAAATTGCAAATTGTACCTACAATGTAAACCGTATTTTTGTCCTTACTCTTTGGTACTAATAATTATTACCTTCGTTTTTATTGTACTTTTACAATATTTATGTAAAAAAATGTGTAACAGTAAAAAAGAACCACGTTTTAGAGCTCACTGGTAACACACATTAAAATTTATTCTATACTTTAGTCTTGCTTGAGGCACTGAGGTACTTTAGACGAGAAGACTGCGTTGCATAGATTTCCGAAAGCTGCCAAGCCGATCGGATTCGTCAAAAGAAAAGAAAGAGGAACCAACCTGGATCAATTGACCCAAGGTAGATGTATTAGAAGTTGTTTACCAACAACTTTAAAGGTGGAGCTCCTAACAGAAACTAGTAGGGGCACGACGCGACGTGGACATTCAACATATCAATATTAACCAAATTTGTCTTTATTAAGGCACAATCTTAGTTTACAGTTATAAAAACAAAAAACAATCAAATAAACAAAAGACAAGTTGATGCTTACGAAAATGTTTCGTCTTAAAAATAATAAGAAGTAGCTTGTGTAAAAGCTAAAAAGCTAGAAAGTAAAAAATCTACGCCTCCATACAAAATTAAATACCTACCGTTTCAAAATGTATGAAGCTGCAGATTTTTAGAAACCGATAAATAGAACCTACACAAGCTACTCAACATTACATAAACGGATCGGACAGGATTTCTTTAACATACAAGGTTACATTTAAAATACCGATATCGATATCGATTTTTAATAACATTTTTTATAGAAATATTTTAAAAAGTAACCCTGTATACTATTGCATACATACATACATACTATCACGTCTTTATCCCTAATGGGGCAGACAGAGCATTTTGGGTCTTGCAGTTCTATGCAGAGCCCAGGGCGGCAAGACCCAAAAGCCACTTGTAGCGTCATGGTGGGCGAGAAGATGGAAAAGCAATCAATACAGTGATGGGTTGCTAGCCGCATTGCCTGTTAACATGATTTGCATTTTTGCCCATTCCCTCGATCGGCTTTTACGATCTGCATGGGAAGAGAAGCAGCTGGTACATTCTAAGTTTTTATTTTATTTCTCCCAGACCATGGGAGTATGATGTATACTATTAAGCACATGTATACTAGATACTTTCCTATTTTAGATTCAAATTTTAATGTTTTCCATTTAACTTCAGACCTATAGAAAACTACAAACTAAATATAATTCAGTCAGAAGTTTGCAGTGAAGCGTGCCATTCCTCAAAACATTTTGGGCAAAGCGGTGGTGATTTAGGACATCCTTTGCATCTATAACTGGTTTCACGTCGTATTTTTTTCTGGCTGCAAACTCTGCAGTTCAGGAAACTAAATTTTTTTTTGGAATTTCTTTTCGCTGGTATACGGGTAGGCCAGTGACCGAGGTTAGATAAAGCGGCAACAGGCGTGCTTTGTTGATTAAGAGGGTCTATTGGCGCTGCTTTTTTATTCCAAGGCCATCCAGCTTCTTGCACCAAATCTTTGCCAATTAAGTCATCTGGAACATTAAGTATTTTTTTTAACTTTTAATTCTCTGAATTCTCTGAATTCAATGAATTTGTATCTTTTTTTTAACCCCTGACAAAAAAGGGGTGGTATAAGTTTTGACACTTATGTCTGTCTGTCAGTGACATCGTAGTGCTCGAACGAATAACCAATTTTGATGCGGTTTTTTTTTACGTGAAAGCACAAAGGGAAATCCCTTATATAGGATTTTTATGTGTTCAGAACGCACTCCGAATCGCGCCATCAATTACACTATCAGTTCTTAACTTTTAACTAATATTAAAATGTATATTTTGCGTTGAAGTGGTTTTATTTCGAATCATGTGTATTAAAACAGTACCGTATTTCAATAAAAAAAAATAAAAAAAACTTAACGAAAAACTGGACTTCCTATACCATAAAATAAAGCTTTACTAAATTTAAAAAAATCTCTTGCCCATGCAGAATGGCAGCAAGACCGATAACTCAACCTCCAACCTTCAAAGAAATCGGTATATAGTACTTTTTTAAATTCCAAGATTTAAAACGAAGATAACATACACATTCAATCCACGAATTAAAAGCATAAATAATCAAATCTCGAATACAAAGTCAAGCTAATAGTAAAAAGAATAGTTCACATTTTAAATAACATTCCGTTGCGAACAATAAATTTCGAAGGAGGGTGGGTGTGCTCCGTGCTCCTGCGCACGATGCTTCTCGGCTCAGTGTTGGTGGTGGTGAACCGCGCCTTGCACACGTGGCTCATGGTGCACCTCCAGCCGAGCGTATTCCTCTGGCGATTGTCGCAGCAAAACGTGAAGCCGTCCAGCACAGCGACCTCCTTTCTAGAGCAGTTTTGAAGAAATGTCACTGCAAAACATAAATAATAACATAAAGGTGTAACTGAAATGGGACTTGGTTTCCAGCCGAGTAGAAAAGGACCACTCCAAGCCCTCCTGTGGATGTCGTAGAAGACGAATTAGAAAATACAAGTTAGTCAAAGTTTATAAACATAAATGAGACCTCTCCAACTCGTCTGGTCTGCGAGGAAAGTGTAAGCCAAGTCCGCTGGCTGCTCTGACCAAGTGGCTCTGGTAGTACAGAGAGGGTCGTTCTCCTGCAGTGGAGACTTAAAAGACCAGAAGATGATGAGATGGGATGGGTCACGTTTGCCGAATGGTGCCGGATAGATGAACTCATACGACCATGTGGATTCCAGAAGACAAACGTTTGAGGGGAAGGCCTAAAATGTATATATTGCGTTTAAATTTATTTATTCCGAAGTATCATGTGTATAAAAACAGAACCTTTTATTGCACTAAAAACAGATAAATAAAAACTTTACTAAAAACGAAACTACCTATACTATAAATTCAAGCTATACTAAATATAAAAAAATGTCCGGCGGAAAAAAATGCGGAAAGGAAGCAAGAACGTTAACATGCAACCTTCAAAAAAATCAGCATAGAGTAAATTTTATTTAATTCCAAAATTTTAAACTAAGATAACATACGCAATCAAATCTCGAATACGAAGTCAATCCAATAGTAATAAAAAAAATCACATTTTAAATAACACTCCGTTGCGAACAATAAATTTCGAAGGAAGGTGGGTGTGCTCCGTGCTCCTGCGCACAATGCTCCTCGGCTCAGTATTAGTGGTGGTGAACCTCGCCTTGCACACGTGGCTCATGGTGCATCGCCAGCCGAGCGTATTCCGCTGGCGACTGTCGCAGCAAAATGTGAAGCCGTCCAGCACAGCGATCTCCTTGCAAGAGCGGTTTTGAAGAAATGTCACTGAAAACATAAAGGTGTGACTAAAATGAAACGGGCGGGTCACGTTTGCCGTGTGGTTTTCGACAGAGTACAATAGGACCACTCCAAGTCCCCCCGTGGATGTCGTAGAAAGCGACTTAGGAAATACAAGCAAAACAAAGCTTATAAACATCAATGAGACCTCTCCAACCCATTTGGTCGGCGAGGAGAGTGTAGGCCAAGTTCTCTGTTTGCTATTAGAGAATTTGCCATTTAGCGA
Organism: Acrobasis consociella; assembly: GCA_963555685.1. Lineage (NCBI taxonomy): Eukaryota > Metazoa > Arthropoda > Insecta > Lepidoptera > Pyralidae > Acrobasis > Acrobasis consociella. The sequence goes on from OY743116.1 coordinate 4,005,704, forward strand.
TGTTGCCCTTTAGCAAAGTTGCCTTTTAGCAAATTTGCCCTTTAGTGAACGAAGGATTAACTATGTATTAAGCTTGTTTCATTCACAGAAAGTAAAAACAAGCAAATCAAAATCATATCTCTATCATAAAAAAATATTTATTTTGTTTATTTATTTATCAAAATTTAGTCTTCCACTTTTAACAAATGGCGGACTTAGTGCTATGAGCATATTTTCTTAGTCAACCACGAAGATAAAAACCATAAGATAAACAGAGAAAATTATACAATAACAATACATTATAATATAAACAATTACTTGCACTAACATCTCAGTTAATATGAGTATTACATACAGAACGGAATCTAATAAGGTCCAGCGCAATATGCGTCCCCGTTCCCCTTCCCTGCACCTCTCCCCCGTTCTCGCCTAAAAGCGGCCAGCTCCGCCCGCCCGCAACCGACGACTCTAAACCCTCGACGCATATAATAATCATATAAATTCTGTACTAACATATAAACCAGGGATGTTACGAATATCATATTTTCGACATTCGCGAATGCGAATGCGAATATTGGTCATGCGAATATGCGAATGCGAATGCGAATATTCGGGTAAATAATTGAAATAACAAATAATACAAAAGGTAAGTACATAATCACAATATTTATTAATAATTATACATATCATTAGTAATAAAGGTACAGTTAGTAGGTAGGTTAACATATGAAATTATAACAATCTTTAGTATTCAAATTTTAACACAGGCAAATTATATTTAATGAAAAGTAATTTGGCAGCCTTTTCTCCTATGAGGCGATTTCTGAGTGGCTCATAGATGAGCCCGGCTGCACTAAATAATTGCTCACTCGGGAGACCCGGCCACTTCTAGCATGCACCGACTTGCACAGATTCGCATTCACAAAACATTCGCATCGTTCGATGCGAATGCAAATGTTGATGCGAATATTTAAAATGATGCGAATCATTCGCTTATGCGAATGCGAATACAAATATTCGTAACATCCCTAATATAAACAGCTAATAAACAATAATCATATTTTGAACAAGATCCCATTCCGTACGACGTAGCTAGGCGGCGGATGCGTGTGCTTTGTGTTGCTGCGGACTATCTGCCGACTGTTGTTGGTGGTGGTGAGCCGCGCCTTGCAACTGTTGCCCCTGGTGCACTTCCAGCTCGACGTTGCCTGCCCCTGCTTGTAACAGCAAAAAGTAAAGCCATTCAGCACCGCGATCTCTTTACCAGATGCATTTCGGAGAAAATTTACTGCAAATTAAAAAGAATGATAAGTTTGTTTGATTGCGTGTGTGTGATTTAACACTGGTGTCAGATTTTTCAAGCCAGGACCGACGGTTTTATATACGTGCCTTATGAAGCACGGAGGAGCTCGAGAAATTTTAAAGTCACTTAACTTGCGAAACTGCTAGTAATGCGCAGCTCTTCACTTAGTTAATTTTAATATAACTTTTCCAAAATAAACAAGAGAATCGATTTTAATAAAATTTCTATGGGACCACCTCGCAAGTATACCCTTTTAAACAAAAAAGAATTTTCCAAATCAGTCCAGGCGTCTTCGAATAATCGGTGAACATACATAAAAAAGATCGCGATGTATTGATAAACCCTTTCTTTTTGGAAGTCGGTTAAAAAAGGAAATTTGGTGTCCCCTGACTCCTTTGTACATTCTGTATTTAATAAAAAGTGACTGTCTATGTCAATTAAATTCTGTGTAATAATTCATTTCGAATCAGAAAATTAGAAGGAAGATGAGTATGCTCAGTATTTCTTCGTACAATCTGCTGCTGAGGAGAGTTGGCAGTGATGAACCTCGCTTTACAGATGTTAGTTTTGGGGCAGTGCCACTCTGTTGTCTTAATATTGCGACGGTAAAAGTTATAAATGAAGCCATCGAGGACTGCAACGTTTTTCCCAGAGGAATTTCGAAGAAACCTTACTGAAAACGTTTTTAAACTTTAGATCATAAAAAAGTAATGATATAAAAATTAAATTCGAAAAAAAAAACAGAGTGATTTCATAAGCAGACTTATTGTTCAAATTTTATAAAATTATATTCTGAAATAATAGACAGTTATAAACAGCAAAAGTAGTAAGACGAGCGTGTACTTGCAAACTATTTCGAGCCTTTCCTTTAAATTAAAATATATAAGTAAAACGCTATTCTAACTAGGTAAGAGCATCACATTTATATTAATAATAATAATACGAGCCATCACGTGTCCCACTGCTGGGCAAAGCCCTCCCTCCATCTTTTCCATTTATATTAACACTCATTAATAAAATATGTTAAAAATATAGTGAAAAATGACATTCAATTGCTTGTCGGTTCCACGGAAGAAAATAATTCGGAAAATAAAAATAACCATAGGATATACTGACTTTTTTTTACACTTTACATCATGAATATTCCATTCTGTTTATTAGAACAAAAATGTGGTGTTGTTAAGATTTTACAAAATAAAGAATTTGAGAGTTTGGTCACTATAATTTCGTCATTTATTTCACGATGACATTTCAACCTTTTCGAGACTGTAACTCAGGAAGGTAGCCATCCTCGGATGGAGCGATAGCGGTATATAAATTAGCATCGGCTGCGCAACAGTAACTCCCTTTAATGTAGACAAATAAGATAGGTTAGGTTACGATAAGGCTGTCATGTTTTAAAAAAAACCAAAGCCTTATAAAAAATAAAGATATAAAATAAAAAAACTCAGGAAAGTGAACCCATTCATCCAAATGAAATAAACACTATTCTGATTGTTAAAACCATATCACAGTTTGAACAAGGTTCCATAACGAACGAAGAATCTAGGTGGCGGATGGGTGTGCTCGGTGTTTCTGCGGACTATCTGTCGCGGCTCGGTGTTGGTGGTGGTGAGCCGCGCCTTGCAAATATTGCCCCTGGTACACTTCCAGCCGAAGGTTCTTTGTTTGCGACTGTCACAGCAAAAAATAAAGCCATCCAGAACCGCGATTTCCTTACCAGACGCGTTTCGGAGGAAAGTTACTGCAAAAAAGCGATAAGTAGATAATTAGTTTCCATGAAAATGTAATTATTCATGTATATGTAAACGTGGCTCAACACGAACCTTTTTTGCTATGTCTAAAATTTCGAACAGACTCGCTCGAACAGAATCGCAGACAGATAGGCTGGACTGCAGCGGTGTTTCCTTGTTGATTTAAATTTTTGATCATAAGACTACCCGTATTCATCACAAAAAAAAGAGAACGAAAAATATATAATTCCTATTCGAAACATTATACGTAACAAAAAGGTTCGTGCTAGTCCCCGTTTATATATAAATAACTACATTAATAATGTGTTCAAAGTGCAATAGTTTAAAAACCATTATGAAATTATGATGCCACAATTGTGCTAAAATTCGGTAGATATAAATGTTCTAATTGCACAGTTCTCTGATCAAAAGGTCGACGGACAAAATGTTCAACAAGTAAAATAAAGGAATTGCTTCTTTACTTTCCCCCAATTTTGATCAAGTTTCACTGCCAATAATAAAAATTTATCAGCAAGTAATGAATTTTTCTAGAAAATAAGAAATCGTATACATGGATTTCATTCCAAATTACAAAACTAGAACAAAGATGATTAAGGTTCGTGTTATTTAGCACAATATCCAACCGAGTAGAGTTTGTGATGAAGAACCTGGCTTTGTAGACGTTTTACTTGGTGCAATACCACTCTGTCTTACCGTCTTATCCTTCAAATATTTCAAACGTTTTGCTACATTGTTTATTAAGTCGGTTATCCCTCTTAACAATATTAATATTTGACGTAGTAAGAATGAGACAAAACAATTTTTTACAAAAATAGGTTCAGCAAAGGTTCGATGTATTTAAGAATGAGAATGTTTGCGATGGTGACACTATTTAAATAAAACTTACCCTCCAGAAGCATTTTGGAAAAAAACCCTAGAAGAAGATTTAAAAACGACATACATTGGATTTTTAATCAAAACGATGGTTAGTAGTGGAATCCTATAATATTGTTAGTTATGATGGATAGATTGATAAATACATTCCCAGAAAAACACAATACATACAATACACATATTAAGTTTACTGGCACAGGTACTACTTCAGTCAATGAGTGCTCAAAAGGGGCATGTGGATGAAAAAGTCGAAAGCAGAAAGTTTGACTCTGGAACTTTACTTGGACTAGTTAGGAGTTAACATACTAACACCGAGGTGAGCCCAGGTGAGAAGGGGGGGGGGGGGGGGGGCAAAAAAGGTCCCGTTTTTTGGTTTTTTGCTTACATCTCGAAAATGGTGCGTCGTACGAAATCTTATTGTACTACATAATAAAAGCTGATAAATTTTCTACAACTTTGCCTTAGTTTTTATATATCTCTAATTCTTTGCCTAGCTATGAGCTTCGAAAGTCAATCAATTTTCAAATTTAATTAGCTTTTATTATTACAACAAAATTTCTTACGAAGCACCGCACCTTCTTTGGCCCCGCCTCAGGCTCACCTCGGGTAAGAGGACTTTTACTATGTTTATCTCCTAACTAGTCCAAACAAAGTTCCTATGTCAAACCTTCTGCTTTCGACTTCTACATCCACAAATTATTCGTTGACCGTACTATATACTAAGACTTATATTGCAACGGTAAGTGCTGTAAGAAAAAAGTTCCACTTAGCATGGTCTTCGAACTCGATGCTGAGACGAAGCCACTGGAATGTATAAAGTACTCGTTTGTATGGTTATATAATATATATACGATTATGTATGATTTCTAACTTTGAGTTATATGATTATAAATACACGGTGATTTTTCATTGGTTTTGGAGCCAGAGGCTACTTCATAAGGATCGTTAGTATGACCTATTAGACGAGTAGCTTATCTTCTAATAGGTCATACTAACGATAACAATCGAAAAAAAAAATTGACTAAATCTCGAAAGTAAAATCGTGAGAATAATAAGTAGTGCCGCCAGGCGCCACTAGCTGGCTGGGTGGAGCTCATCGATGTGATCGAGGTCCCGAGGCAGTTTTGGACGGGCGTAACTAAGTATTCTCGATCAAAAATTAATTCCGCAATTTTTTATCTTATGTCATACACCAATTTAGATTACGTATACGGATAGACGAATTTATTTACTATACGAGTTTTTTTTTCCAAAACCAATGAAAAGTCGTTTTGGTTAAGCATGTGACTACTTCTTATAAAGTCTATACTGTTAAGCTCCAAACTGTCATTCAGAATTTTAAATTCTGAATAATACTCCGTTATGAATAACGAATGTGGAGGGAGGGTGGGTGTGAACCGTGTTCTTGCGCACAATCTCCCGAAGTTGCGAGTTGCTGGTGGTGAACCGTGCCTTGCAGGTGCTGCTCCTGGTGCACCGCCAGCCTGTGGTCTTCAGCTGACGGTTGTTGCAGGAGAACGTGAAACCATCCAGCACCGCAATCTCCTGACCACACACGTTTCGGAGAAAACTCACTGCAAAACAAAAGTCAATAAATACCTTAGTAAAATTATTAGTGAGCAACACTACAACTATGTCGGCCAGACCCTGACGTGCCCGGACTGTGCACGTACATTCACATCAAAAATAGGGTATATCAGCCACATCAGGGCACATGAGCGACGCCTTGAATTAATTCATATAACAATTTATGCATAAAACTAAGACAGTCACCATAGCTGAACACGGCCAGGTTATTATAAAATTATTAGTATCTTGAAGACGCAGAGTCGTGTGCAATACGGCTAATTTTAAGCAAATTGTTTAATTTCAGACATATGTGGTACGTAATTAAAATTCTGCACTCATGACTATTTATTTATACAGCTCTACAAATTAAACGTGGAATGGCCATACCCTTCATAAATCGAACCACGTGCTATACTAGATCAGTATAGTATAATTGAATCAAATTATCAGTAAAAGAACAAAAAATAAGTTTTTGTCTGATTAATGCCCTAGATTGATGACAAGAGTGGTGTGATGAGTGGTAGCTAGGACCTACCGAATTATTTTCTAGCTTTTAGTACATCATTATTGTCTTACTTTGAAATAAAACCGTTTAACTTAAAAATTTTTTTTTTACTTATTTTATTTTCATGTTTTTAGTTTTTTATTCTTTTGTTCAATTATACTTCTCATTCTATTGAATTCTTTGATCTTAGCCACCCTAACGCCACACAGTCCTCGACATGGGACATTCATGCTTGTATCAAAGCTCTTTCATTTGGTACCCATATTGATACTTTCCGCCATTTTGTGGCGGCCATATTTAATTTTTTGTTCTTTTAAATAGCGAACTTTATTCTTCTATCTAAGCCCTTTCATTTGATATCCATATTGAGGTAGTTGACAATCTGTCAACAGGAAGGGGGTGTAATTTAAATTACTAGATTTGACCCAAACAAATAAATAAACAAACGGGGCAAGCCAAATAAAACCGTTTAAAAAGGGGATATCTCCCGGTCTCAACCGGGGGCACTCTCGGACTTTTTGTCGAGTTTGATATAAAAGAATTTAAATGTTTTCACTTATTTATTAGCAAGGCAAGGCGGGGAACATAATAACATAGACATTTTTGCATTGACCGCACAAATTTACATTTAGCAAAATATGATCAGCAATTATTAATGTCTTTAAAAACTGTTCCGACTATTGGTTCTCGATTTCGCATATATTATATTTGAAGAAGAAAAAAAGTAGAAAAGAGTTCTCAGCATCACTAGGATCGCGCTTAGACTTCACAGTTTATTACATCTCTATTATGATTGTGATAAAAGAAAGTAAACCCGTTGAGTAATAACATCTCTTTACCAAAATGAGTTCCGAACAAATTTCATTATAAACAAAATAATATGGTCATGCCATTATTATTTCATACACCAAGTTTTTAGGAGGTCAGTGGTCCAACAGGAGTGCGCATTAATAGTGCTTTCGCAAGTTAAATTACACCGGTCGTAGTCCGCAGACCCGCACTTGGATGGGTATCATAAATGGCATTAATTTCTGGAGCTCCTCCATGCTTTGGAAGGTTTGTAACTATATCATCATAATATGGCGGTCGTCAAGCTATGTCAGATACCTTTAAGCAGCCCGAAAAATCTGACAGCAGTGTTGGCCATTTATACACACGAAAAACAAACACTAAATTTTATTATTAAAGATAAAACTGAGAGCAAATTCGATACGAATTAAATATTAAACAAATAAATACCTAATTTAACTAAGTGACAAGTTAACAACGTACTGATGGACAAATAGAACCAGGTACGTTACTTGATACTGTCTCAAATAGTCGTATATTAGTCGATATCGTCTCAATGTTTCAGTTATTTGATAGTTAATAGATTTAGGTCTTACTTTGCGGAAGTCAAAGTTACATACTAGGTGACCTGATGGCAGAATCACACAAAATTATTCAGATCACCTACTATTTCAGTTCTTTATTAAAATTCCATTTTCAACGATGAAGCTAGAAGGAGGATGGGTATGGTGGTTTTTGCTTCTGATAATGACTCGTTGTTCACAATTGGTGGTGGTGAAGCGTGCTTTGCAGTACTTGTGCCTGGTGCACCTCCAGCCGATTGTGGTCTTCTGGCGATTGTCGCATGAGAACGTGAAGCCGTAAAGCAGTGCCATCTCTCTGCCTGATTGGTTGCGGACAAATATTGCTGCAAGTAAAGAATATTTTGAGAATGATTTCTTGACGTCTGCTATTGCACTACATTCTATACGTATTGGACAAAAAGGATTTTAATAAGTACCTACACAAAAATATATAGTCTATTCGTTCAATTGGTTTGCATGACGTCGGCGCGCTTCAAAGTGTCGCGAAAATGGCATGCACATCAATTCAGCAAATGAACTATATTTAAAGATCAACTAAGTTGAATTTTTATTAGAGTGTTAGATACTGGTTATATTGACAATGTTATTAGAGTACAGCATGTGCTACTAATATACATTTGTCTTATGTTAGAGAAATATATATATTTGTAGCATATATGTAATCAGTCCGGTAATAGAAGGGGTTCAATATAAACAATTTGAGTAACTCCGCATTTTTGAATTAAAAATTTCTCGTCTCCTAATCAATACGCAACTGCGAATGACAAACTTTAAGGAAGATGAGTATGGTCTGTGTTGATTCAAGTCGTGTCTTTTTAGTAACAATTGGTGATGATGAACCAAGCTCTTCAGATCCTTTTTGGTCGTCCGTTTCCGCCGTTAGAGTCTTGAGAGATCAGATATCACAGTACAATATACACATTTTGTTTGAATATATTATTTTACTGCAAAAACAGCGATGCAACAGAGAGAAATCTAAAAATATTATTTTCCTTTGTTGTTATCAAGTGCGGTATTTAGATAGCGTCATTCATTACACTATCTAAATAAAATTCCATCTTTAATGACAAATTGAGTAGACAGATGAGTATGATCCGTATAGCTCCTAATGATCTCCGGAGGGTCGGTGTTGCTGGTGATGAGCCGAGACCTGCAGAGCCTGTGTCTGGTGCACTTCCACATGGTCGTGTTTTTGGACCGTTTGTTGCAGCAGAATGTGAAACCATTCAGCAAAGCTATCATTTTGCCAGAGGTATTCTGGACCAACCTCACTGTAAATAAAAAACAATACAATGAGTGTTGAGCTACACATGTTAGCTCGGAACAGAGAGAGAGAGCGACGGAGCGCTATAGCACAGGTATGGCACTTCATAGAAACGAAGTAACAAATATACCTAGTACTATTACAAACGATATGTCTGTGCACACGTCAAATGTGTGAGTTAAACAATCAGGGTCACCACCACCGAATTTGTTGCCCTGCTTACCTGTTTTCATCACTCGGAAATCTATAAAATGTTCGTTCTTTTTTGTTTACCGTCGATAAACAATGATAATGTGCGCAGTAGTTTCTCACCGTTATGATTCAATAATTCTAAGTGACTCGCGTAACGTCAACGTGCGACTAGTAACAACCCTGTTTTACGGGCGACAAAGCTGGCCAAGACGGCTCAAAAGCGGGGGAGGGGTTGCGGGGATGCCAGATTGCGGGGGATGGTGCGAGTTTCCGTTCTGTATGTGCCGGTGCTATAGCTTATTGTTTCTCTATCTCGAGCCCTAGCTAATGACGGTTCTGAGCGACAGAAAAGGGCAGCCACATGCGAAAGTGCTGTTCCATGCTGACAGACGTAGTTCAACCCTGATTCTTATTTTGCTAGCTGTGTTGAATCAATACAATATTTTTTTGCCAAAAATTTAATTATTACGTTTAACGTAAAGACATTTATTAGATTTTTATTTCAGTATAAGCTTAATCTTAACAAAATTCCATTATTAATGACAAATCTTGATGGCAGGTGAGTGTGGTCTAGTGAAGAGCTGCTGATGATCTCTGGGGGATCATCATTGCTGGTAATGATCCGAACCTTGCAGACTGCATGTCTCGAGCACTTCCACATCGTCGTTGTCTTTGAGCGTTTGTGGCAGCAGAAAGTAAAGCCATTCAGCACAGCTACCATTTTGCCAGCGGTATTATGAAGTATCTTCACTAAAATTTAAAAAATCGATGTTGAATCAATAATAAGTCTTTAACATGTACCTATTTGCCTAAGAATCGTTAAACCATTTGACCTTTCGCAAGTTAAGTAACCCCGGGCGTGGGTGTGGTCACCAGTGTAGCAAAATTATATCTCGAGCTCCCCCATGCTTCGAAAGGCACGTTAAGTAGTTGGTCCCGGTTGTCATCATTGTTTAACAGTCGTCAAGCTGTGTTAGATGACTTAGGCAGTATGAAAAATTTGACACCAGTTGGCCACTGAGCTGTCCGATAACATAAAAGCACAAACAAGGAATCACTTCAAGATGCTTGCAATTCAACACTATCGCAAAAAAAATGCTGCAATAATGGGTTTAAGTATATTTATTCGTAGTTTTATGTATGTAAATTTATAATTTTAAGTTAAATTTGCATACCATCTACCATCTTTTCTCTACGTGCCAAAGGGGAACAACAACATTAAGTTAAACCTTTTGTACTATATGATTTTAAGTGCAATAAATGAAATAACCGGTTATTAATACCGGTAACCGGGAACTTAGCGGAAGGAAGAGAGACATGGAAAGCACTCCACCGACAAGAGCCCAGCTCTTAAATATAAGAAGAAGAAGAAATGAAATAAAAAAAATCATACCTGGGATGGAGATTTCAATCACATTTCCACATAAAACTTCACAAAAAGAAAAAAAAGACACATTTGATACAACATTAATGATACTAAATTTTTATAATTACTCCATTTTCTACAATAAATTTAGGCGGAAGATGTGTATTTTCCTTGTATTTTCGTAGAATACTGAACGGGTGAGTGTTGGTGGTGGTCATACGCGCTTTGCAGACGTTGTTCCTGGTGCATCGCCAGCCAATGCTTGCAATTTGTCGGGTGGCGCAGTTGAAGGTGAAGCCGTTCAGTATTGCTATCTCTTTTCCTGACGTATTTCGGACTACAAACACTGCAACATCATAAATATATAAATTAAAACCTTGCGAAATAACTTTCATAACGTGAGGTCTGATTTAGTTGAACTGTCGCCCCACGTTGGGCGCCACTACAAGACGGTACCTACCTGCCTTATAGTTTCAGAATAAAGGCTTGCATGCAACTGTCATAATTAAGTATTAAAACTTTCATGATACTATTATCACATGAAGCGAACATATTCGTGTTTTAATACCCCTTATTATATAATAATTAACTATTACTTAGTCTCAGTATTTCCCTAATTTTATACTCGTATTCTAAATAAGATTCCTTTACGCACTGTAAAATTGGGCAGCGAATGAGTATGACACATGTTCCTTCGAATGATTTTTCGATTGTCACGTTTGTTTAAAAACTAAATAAAAATTCGAGATCAAATAAAAAGAACTCATTGCGATTATGAAAAGTTTTTTTTAATAAAAAGGCACATTTTATTTTTTTCTTTCTTTCTATAAAGCTCACAAAGATTCTTCTTTTGTAACGATTTGAATTCGAATTATAATTCCATTGCGTTCTGTGAAGCTGGGAGGAGGAATTTGTGTTCTGGGTTACCACACAGAATTCACACGGTATGACGGTTCGCTGGTTGCAGCAGGAGCTCTGCACTGGTTCCGCGGGTATACTGCCAGCTCAGAGACACGCAGTTGTACGTGAAGCCACCCAACAGAGCTACCTCACAGCCAAAGTTGTTCTTCACGAATTGCACTGCAATATCATTTGAAACTTGCTCGCTAATGAAGCAACTTTTCGATTAAAACTCGAACATTGAAAACTAACAAAACATTGAGATTGTACAAATAAACATGGAGGTGGAGAATCCAGCTCTGCAGATCTTCTTACACTGCACTGCAACCTTAGGTCGTATTCTTGTCGTCGCAGTAGACGTGTAGCCGTTCAGGACTTCGATTTCCTTACAAGTCGTCGTGTCCTTGCTAGAATGTTACTGAGATACACACAAATAAAATTTAAAAACTAATCTCGTGGACACGTCTTACGACTCTCGAAGCTGAACGTATAGAACTCGTTTATAATCATTTTCACCAAAGTAAGTAACTTATGCATTTGTGCATAATTTTGAAAAATCTTTACAGTTTTAAAAAGTATCCGTTAACAAAACTGAATTTAGGCGGAGCGTGAATGTGCTCAGTGTGAATGGCTCTCAGGAACTGGTGCTGCTTGTTGGTGGTAAATCTGGCCCTGCATCCGCCAGATTTGGCGGTGCATTGCCAGACGTTAATGTTCTTGCTGCGAGGATCGCAGTAGAACGTGAACCCGTTCATGATGGCTATCACCTTGCCGGAGTTCTTGCGAGCGAAGGTTACTGTGAAGGTAAATGAAAAGGAAAGAGCATAAATATTAACGAGAGTCTACAAACTGATTTCATCATCATAATATCAGCCACAGGAAGCCCACTGCCAGACAGGCCTCCACCAAAGATTTCAAGAACGACCGGAAGCGGCCTGCATTTCCTGCAACCTTGCTCAGGTCGTCTTACCACCTATTAAGTAGGTGTCCCGCGCTGTGCACACACACTGATTTATAATTTAGATATCCACCTTTTTTATTATTTAAAAAAAACAGAACTTTTTCAGCATTCTTTCCGTATCACCTTTAATTTTTCTTGTGAATATCTAAAATATAAAAACCTGCGTTGTGCGTCGCTTACACCGTTAGATCTCAATGTCCTCCTACTTGTTTGATTGAAGTCTATTTTTTATAATTTTCTTTTACTGCAAAAACATTGTTTGTTTGTTTGTTTGTAAAATCTTTATTGTAAACATAAAGAATAAAAATACAAATAACAACAAGCACTACAAGACGGGCTTTTCCCAGGTAGGGATAACTCTTTTTATTTCACGATACCAGTCAATCGTGCAATGAGAAGAAAATTTGCAAATACAGGGTAAAGAGTGGGTACAACACAAAGAAAGCTGGGAACAGAAAAATAACATTGTTCTGTACTTTGGTTAGTCATAATTTATGGCGGTACATTTTTTGGAAGTGATTTTCCTAAGTTACAATTTCATGAAAATTCCATTATGAATGGTGAAGTGAGGAGGGGGATGGTTGTGGGAGCTGTGGCTCGCCCGCAGAAAGTTCTGCTGTTTGGTGGTGATGAACCGGGCCTTGCAGACGCCGGTGTTGGTGCACTGCCAGGAGTTGGTGGACTTGTTGCGACCGTCGCAGTAGAAGGTGTAGCCACTCATGATGGCTATCTCTTTACCAGATCTCTTGCGGACGAAGATAACTGAAGACGAATATAAATACATAAGGCTTAATAATCTAAACTTAACTATATTGCCTCTTAACCCATTGAAATGACAAGACTTTCACTAAAGTCAATTAACTGACAAACCTTGCAAATACCGAAAATACAAATTGAAATGTCAAATGATGAATGAATGAAATCGGTACTTATAAATATTTATATCTTCTGTATCACGTGTTTGAATTTTATGGTAGAAAAAAAAAGTAAATAAATGTAATACTAACGCAATGAGATAACCTTGCAGTATTTCAAATTTACGATATGACAGTTAAATCTTTATGAAAACTCCAGTATGTATTATAATCCTTGGAGGGACATGGTTATGGTCTTGGAAAACTTTTATATGTTCGTGTCCATTATTAGTAATGGTAAGGCGCGCCTTACAATATCTGAAAGAGCACTTCCATCCTTTGGTGTTCTCAAAGTTATAATCGCAGTAGAAAGTGTAGCCATTCATGAGAGCGATCTCTTTGCCGTTGGTGGTCAGAATAACCTGCACTGAAAGATAAATTAAAATGTTATTAGAACGGCTTAACATAACTTAAGAGTCCCCTTACCCTAGACTTCTCCATACAAACGTAGTCTACGTTTAATTTTGAAACTACATGTCAGATTCCTGCAAAAATTGGTAATTGTAAAGAAATTACAATTATCTAGGGTAATAACTGGTTTTCTACGGTAAATTTATGAACTGGAAATAAAATATAACAATTTAGAAGTTTCCCATACTGATGGTCAAAAATGATATAAAACACTATATTCTATTTCAAGTTCATATTTTTACGTCGGAAACCAGTTATTACCCTAGATAATTGCAATATCTTTGAAATTACAAAATTTTGCCGAAATCGGACGTGTCGTTTTGAAATAAAACGTAGACTACGTTTGTATGGAAAGTGGGATTTTGGTCTAGGGTAAGGGGACTCTTAAGAGGCGGTTGCATAACGATAGGACCTATAGCTAACAAAACATAATACGGCTGCGTAATACTGCGAATAAGCTATGCCACAAAATAAGTACAAGTACTTACGTACAGAAGTCTTACTCAGCAAAGGAATTCTAAGAAATATCTACTCAATGTCGTTAACGACATGGTTTAATTTAGCTCGCGTCAGAACTCTGCACAATTTCGTTTAGGTACCTAGAAGTGCATTGAAAGCTAATCACTTTTATTACTCTAGACGTACGATTTATGTCACTGAATTTACCACTTTGGAGTTGTCGCCGCGCGCATAGTGATAATGTAGGTATATTTTCGATACCTAAACAAGGAGTGACACAGGCCTGGCTATACATACATATAGGCATAGTAAGTTTAAACTAAATTATTTTGAGTTTTACGATCTACTCGTATCATTTTGAGGGTTCCGTATTGTAATATTACTAACTATTGTGTTAAAAATTAGGTCTGTATTTAGTAGTTATGTGCATTTATATATTCATGCAAAAGTTATCAATAAGCATATCAAAATGTTACCATAGTTAAATGACAAAAAATAACGTTAAAGAGGTTAAAGACGTAGAAAGATTTAAGATATTAGTAGATATAATATTAATAATGTACCTACTGGTGATTTTTAAAGCTACACTGTTATAATGGTAAGGTCATGGTGTTGTAATTAATACAGTGACAACGTATTGGTTACTTCTCGAAAGTTCCTTAGATGGACTAAGCTTTCAAATAGTAACCAGGCTTTAACATATTCCAGATACTTGTGAATTCCTTTGGAGTGTTTTCACATGCTTTACCATCGCGCACTTATAATTATTTATGTTTGGATTCGTATTGACCTGGGTTAGGACTCATCTGTCAGCATGGAACGGAAATTTCGCATGCTGTTATACTTTTCTATAGCTCAGAAGTTTAATTTGCTAGACTGTGAGCGAGTGACGGAACGCATCAGCACGGGCGCGGCATTTCGTCGCCTTTTTTTGCTCTAGCAAGAGACGGTTCTGAGCGACAGAAAATTGGCAGCATAGGAAAGTTCTGTTACGTGCTGACAAATAAGTCCCAACGCCTACATTACACACGGGTACCGTACAACCGAACAATCCGAGATAGTGGCGCGGCTTTTTTTGCTCTGTACTGTAGTGGCTTTTTACGACATCCATAGGAAGAGATAAAGTGGCCCTTTTTAGGCCAAAAACCACACGGCACAAATAAAATATCGGAAGTAGAGTATATGGGAATATATTAGTAGCTTATGTGTATAATATACATACATAAATCAGAAAAATCTACTGTTTGTTGTAATAAATTAGTTGTACTTATAGTTATGAATTTATTTACTGAGTTTAATGAAAATACCATTACGAATGATGAAATTTGGAGGTGGATGAGTGTGGAAAGAGTTAGCTCGCAGAAGCGTGTGCTGCTTAGTGGTCGTCAAGCGAGCCTTGCACATTGTTGCATTGGTGCATTTCCAGCCGGTCGTGTTCCTGCACACGTGGTCACAGTAAAAAGTGTATCCGTTGAGGATGGCGATCTCTTTCCCGTTAATTTTTGGAACAATTATCACTGAGGAAAAATTTAATTTTAATATCATGATTGTAAGTTGATCTTTTTGGAGAAAATGCTGCAGTACAGTTTGTTATCGCTTCTTCTGTACTTGCGCTTAGGAAGCGGCAGTAAACTTAGCTGTAAGTAAATCTGACGTCAACATTTACCTATTCTAGAAAAAAATAGAAAAATTGACAATTATCAAGTGATACAAATATCCAAAGATCCATAAATTATTTTTGACTTTGAAATTGACTTAAGAGCTAATGAAAGTAAGAGTTAAACAACACCCAGGAGTCGACTACAATCATATTGAAATAAAAGTTGTGTATGAGTAAAATTTTATTATAATCTGAGGTAACATTTTTGAGCTTATGTAGTTTAGTGGTAGTGATTCGTGCATTGTTAACTTTGGTATATTGCCAGCCCAAGTTGTATGTGCTCCAAGCGTTATAGTAAAAATCGTAGGTGTGTGTACTCAAACTGTGTACTCAAGTCACTTAAGAACAATGTTTGAGTACCTTACTTTTGCACCTACTACGCTAGATTTCTAATTATCCCGAAGGTTGACTGGTAGAGGACGCTCTGTGCCATTTATTATTGGTAAATAACATGTTTTTTGGCAAAAAGTTTGATCTGACTTGTTGGAAACTAGCGGATTGTTAAAAAATATTTCACGTGAGTTTTATAGTAGAAAAAAAGAAATAGAAGTAAATAAATGTATTACTAACGAAGTGAGATAACCTTGCAGTACTTAAAATTTACGCTATTATGGTTAAATCTTTATGAAAACTCCGTTATGTATTATAAATCTTGGAGGAAGATGATTATGGTCACAGGAAACTTTTAAAAGTTGGTTTCCTTTAGTAGTGGTGAGGCGCGCCCTGCAAGATCTGATAGAGCACTTCCATCCGTTGGTGTTCTTCAAGATAACGTTGCAGTAGAAAGTGTAGCCGTTCACGATAGCGATCTCTTTGCCGTTGGCCCTCCGTATCAACCGCACTGAAAGATATATTAACATTTTATTATAATATGGCTTAAATAACTTAAGGTAAGGTAGGCAGAGCTTTTGAATTTTTGAAACCATTCATCTGAAATATAGAAAATAGTGTTTTAAAATCTGAAAAAAAGATTGTCTTGGTTAAGGATCTATCTAGTCTAGTCAAATTCGCATTCAGTTACTTTATTTAACACACTTCACTTGATAAAAAATCCCAAGTAATCCCTTTTTGTAATACTTTTTTCAACACTTTACATTAAATTTTGATGCTCAATTAAAGCCGCTAAATATTTATATCGTACTATATATTTATATACAATTTTATAACTCTTATCCCATTGAAAAATAAAAAACATAAGAATAACATTTATAATTTATTAATAAGGCAAATTTTATCTTCCTTTTAGCATCTTCTAACAAAATTATTCTTTTGCTTTGGCGCTTATAAGCTAATCATATAGCTAACGATATCACAATCATCTGATTTTGAACCTGTGGTCAGGCATTTCTTCAAGCATGGTTATGGAAGCCCGTGCTTTTAACAATGACGTTGGCTACGGTGGTGATGGACGCAGTGCAACTGCGGTTCTTCCTGGCACAGCGCCACCTGGTCTTCAGGCCACGGGTGCGGTCTTTGCCATACCTATGGGTATCCACTACGAGCACAGTCGTCCCGCGAGCAGTCTCTTCAAACACTGCTTCTGGAAGATTATAAGTTTATTATGTACGGAATCATAGTAACAGCACATATACAGAACGGAATCTCCTATGGTCCCGCGCAGTATGCGTCCTCGTTACCCGTCCCGGCACCTCTCCAGCATTTTCGCCTTGTGGAAGGTTTTGAGTAGCCGGCTGGTCACCTCAACGAGGCGAGAACGGAAGAGAGATGCAGGCACGCACGAGGAAAAGAGACGCATATTGCGCGAGACCATAGGAGATTCCGTTCTGTAATGTAATGTTCACATCAATTCTGTCGTAACAGTTATGAATTTGAGAACCTTTCATGTCAAAGTCAAAGTCAAAGTCAAAGTCAAAAATTTTTATTCAATGTAGGATAAATTTATCTCTTATTGAAGGTCATTTTTTTTAAATATTTTTTTTTAGTGCAGAAGCTAAAAACTACTAGCGTTTCGGAACGACCACTGCTGGGAAGATTACGCCGAAAGAAACCCAGTTCAGTATTGGTCCCTACCCAGCCTGATGGGCTATGTTACAATTACAATACAGATTTACACTTAAGCTATACATTTAAATTATACAATTACAATTTGCAGACAACTATTTCCAAGAATTTTTCTCAGATGATGATAAGTAGTCATTTACATGATAATACGCATTTTGTAATAAATGATTTTTAACGGCTGTCTTAAACTTAGATAATGGTAATGCTACTATATCATCTGGAATTTTATTATAGAGGCGCAAGCCGAGACCCACAAAAGATTTTTTTGTTTTCTCTAACCGCAAAGCTGTGATGGCTAATTTATTTTTATTTCTCGTGTTCATACTATGAATATCACAATTTCTCTTAAATGAGTGTATATTCTGACGCACGTACATAATGTTCGCATAGATGAATTGCGAAGGGAGGGTCAAAATATTTATGTCTTTAAATAGTTCCCTCAAAGACTCTCTAGCACCTAATTTATATATAAATCTGATAGCGCGTTTTTGTAAAACAAATATGGTATTTATATCTGCAGCGTTACCCCATAGCAATATTCCATAGGACATAACACTGTGGAAGTACCCAAAATATACCAAACGCGCTGTATCAACGTCAGTCATTTGCCTAATTCTTCTAACCGCATAGGCCGCAGAGCTAAGTTTTCCAGCAAATTTTTTAATATGGGCACCCCATTGCAACCCTGAATCAAGCGTTATTCCCAAAAATGTTGTGTTATCAACCATATCTACTGCTTCCTTATCAATAAATAATCGTGTTGGAACTTTTGTAACATTCGGTAAGCAGAACTTTACACATTTCGTTTTTTTTGCATTTAATACTAAATTATTTGCTGTAAACCAATCCAACACTTGCGACAATATATTATTCATCTCATCAGAGGTGTCAGTTTTCCTATCTACGCTGAAAACAAGGGAAGTGTCATCAGCAAAAAGTACAGCCTTACAATCTTTTACATAATATGGTAAATCATTAATATAGATCAGGAACAACAAAGGACCCAAGATAGAACCCTGGGGCACACCCATCACTACGGTTGATCCTTCAGATTTTACTTGATTTACACTAACTTTTTGAATTCGGCTACTCAAATAAGATTCAATCAATTCAAGAGCCTTCCCTTTTATTCCGTAGTGCTCAAGTTTGGATAGAAGGGTTTTGTGGTCTACACAATCAAAGGCTTTGGAGAGGTCACAAAAGACACCAATTGCATTCTGACAACACTCCCAAGCATCATAGATGTTTTGTAATAGTGCAACACCTGCATCCGTTGTTGATCGACCTTTAGTAAATCCATACTGATCACCATGGAACAGACTATTTTTGTTGAAAAAATCTAATAATTGGTTAAAAATTATCTTTTCGAATATTTTGCTCAGTGCTGGCAGAATAGAAATGGGACGGTAATTTGTTGGATCATTTCTGTCACCAGTCTTAAATAGAGGGATAACTTTACTTAACTTCATCATGTCAGGGAAAGATCCCGCGTCTACACATTTATTAAATATGGAAGCTAAGTAAGGCGCAATTACATCTATAATATTACTTATAACGGATACAGAAATGTCCCACAAATCACCAGTTTTTTTATTATTCAAGCTTTTAAAAGTATCAATGATATTTTTAGGTGTGACGTATTTGAATATTAGCCTATCTTTACATTTAGGTACGCAATTGGTTAATAGCTTTTTTGATTTCCTAGATGAGGACATTAGTGGGGCGGTTGTATTTAGGGGAATGTTTGTGAAAAAGTTCTCAAAGTATTGTGCGACATATTCACTAGTGTCTAGAACCTTATTGTTAATGTTTAACTCAATTTTATTTACTCGTTGCTTGTTTTTCCCGGTTTCAGTGTTAATAATATTCCAGGTTGTCTTTATTTTATCTTTAGAATCTAGAATAGCTTTCCTGGTGTATAACGACTTCGCGCATAAACATACTTTTTTAAAAAGCTTTGAGTAAGTTCTAACGTAATTAATGAAATTAGGTGTTTGGTTATAAGCTTTCATAGCTAATAATTCATATAGCCTATTCCTACTAATATGAATCCCTGTGGTAGCCCATTCGCTAAACTTTTTCCGATTACGTTTCTTTCCCTTTTTAAGTGGAAAATTATCATTAAATTCTGATTCAATCACACCGAACATTTTATTATACAAAATATCCGGATCATCCCGAGTTTCTTCAATTAACGGTAATTTTTTCGAAACTGTATCCCTAAATTTTTTAATTTTATCTTTAGTAATAGCTCTGTAGGTTATTTCAGGTAATTCTACTTCTACTGCGTTGTTGGCAAATTTCACGAACTGACCAAAATGATCAGATGTTATATTTTTAATTATAGCTTTATCAACAGCAGTGCAATCACAGAAAACATTATCTATACATGTTTTAGAGTCGCCTTGTATTCTAGTTGGTTCTAAAAATAAATTGAACAAATTGAATGACTTAAATAAATTCAAAAATCTAATACATTCGGTGCTATCAGACGCTAATAAATCTACGTTAAAGTCGCCACACAATATTATGTTTTTGCGACATGAACTTAATTTTCTCAAAACATCTTCAATTACAGTTTCTAAAGTATTAAAGTCAGCTTTTGGGGGTCTGTACGCGCATACTATAATACAATTTTCTAGTTCAACGCAGGATAATTCAACAATACTTTCAACCGACAGGCTCACAATATCCTTGCGTTCTTTACATTTTACATCATTACGTGTTAAAATTAAACTGCCTCCTTTTTATTAATCTTTCTAATAAATAAACTAGAGACTAAATAATTATCAATATTAAATTGTACTTGATGTGACTGCAAAAAGTGTTCAGTTAAACATACTACATGTAAATCCCTATCGTTTGCATATAATTCTAATTGCAATAATTTGCTAGTCAGGCCCTGAATATTTTGGTGAATAATATTTAAGTCTTTGGCCTTGACTGTTGTCTTTTTCATTAGTTTAAATTTTGTATTTCTTAGCCTAAAAATAACTTACAAAACAAATGTAAAATGTCATATTCAATTTATTAGAGAAGTTCAAAAAATAGTAGACAAAGATTTTAATAAATACCTATAGTGCCATCTAGTTACAAAGAACATAAAAATTTATGTTTATAAGGCGATCGGTAGGCATAGACAAGAACATATCTATTAGTCAGTCTGTGCAGAAATAATTTTACCTCCATGGGCCCGCGATGTAACATGTGACATCACTTTTACGACCACTATATATAAAAGCACTGAGGGGCCCCCAAGGGTTAAGATGTTCATAACATAGTATGCATCATTTTTAGCTGCTGTAAATGTTCGGAACTAAAGCTCGTGATCTTCGCGGATGGTCACCACCACCTCTCCCCTGGGTGGTGACGACCCCCGGGTCGTCACCACGCAGGGATGCACCACG
The DNA here is from genome assembly GCA_963555685.1 of Acrobasis consociella. Classification (NCBI taxonomy): domain Eukaryota; kingdom Metazoa; phylum Arthropoda; class Insecta; order Lepidoptera; family Pyralidae; genus Acrobasis; species Acrobasis consociella. The sequence continues at coordinate 4,026,616 of OY743116.1, forward strand.
CGCCCTGCGCCGCGTGTGGTATTGGCAGCAGTACCACCGCCAACAAGACCGTCTAGGCGCCTGCCTCTTGTTGTATGTATAGTTTTAAATAATAACAACAGTCCTTCGTTAGCTCTTCTTATAATTTGGTCCTGAAAAATTTATTAGTATGTAAGATTTGCAAAAGTTTTTTTTTATTGTTAAAACCTTGACAAACAGACTTAAGAAACTTTTGCTAATTAGTACTACTGAATTAACTAAATTAACAGTTGTGATGGGACAACAGAATATTTTTTTAATCTGTGTCATAGTAAATTTAGTTCTAGATTTTGTCTGTAATATAGCGTGCGTTTATTGTTTTCGGATTTAGAAAATAATATTGATTAGGAAAAGCTTTGGCTATAGACGTCGTATTAGCTAAGTTTACACCAAAAATGTCACAGATAATAAATAAATAATTGATAACATCTCATAATACCTATATGAGTGAAGCGTTATAACTCCCGTAAAAGGGCTAAAAGTTTGTTGCAGGAACATACAATCTATATAGTAGTTTAGTATTAGGTAAGTAACTAAATAGAGGAAGGAATTCACATTTATTAATTTTTACAATTTGATTGCTATGTTTTAAGCTGAAACTTTTTTGTGATATTATCTAATTGGGTGTGCTCAGGCGGTGAATATGAAATAAAAAGCTGATCTCGTTCGCATGCTCGATTCCCGCCCCCTATAAGCGGGATCACAGGAACAACAAATCCTTTATATTCCTTGTAGGTTTAGAAGTTTCAGTCGTAAACTTTGACGTAATCTCCAGTGCTAGTGACGATGTACTTAGGAGGAGCATGATTGTGGCTCTCGTCCAGGTAAGTGAGGACGCCATTGTTGAACCGAGCTTTCGCAGTGCACTTGAAGGAGGTTCTTCTTTTGGAGCAGTACCAGCAGCGAGCGTTGCCTTTCGAGTAGGTATTCCCGTTAATCATGATCAGCTCTCCTTTGGTATTGGTCATTTGAATTATTTCAACTGAAAAGCCAAAACTGGGTAAATTTGAATTCGGTAACTTTGAATCCAAAGCATTAAAATAACAATCTTCCACGCCAGAAAAGAGTATTCATAACTTAACTCTTTGTGTGCTGAATCTCAAATGATTGTCAATGAGCATGAGCATAACCTGTAAATATACTTTAAAATGAACTTTGTATATAATCAAAACTTTATTCAGATATAGTTACAGTATGTTACAACTTATCTTTAAGAATCCTTAAGAATCCTCTTAATTTTGGAAGGTAGGTAATACGAAGGATACCTACAAGAGCTTTAGAATTTTTTATAGAATCTTTATATAGCGTCCTTCAGCAGTGACATGGTACTTCGGCGGCTCATGGTTATGGTTCTCCTCCAAGAACCTTAGAGCGCCCGAGTGGTCCGTGCGCGCTTTCGCTGGACAAGAGTGCCCTTTCTTGGTGCAGTACCAGAAATGAGGGCTATACATGGAGAATGTGAACCCGTTGACCATCATCAGCTGCCGGTTGCGGTTCTTGTACGGAGACGGTATCATCACAACTGAAGCAAAATTACAAGAATGAAAAGATATGAGTAAATACATGAATTTTTAGGGCTCCAGTGTAGCCCCTATTTGAAATAAATTATTTAATAGGAAATAGAGATATTATTTAAAATTTTAGTCTAAACGGCCCTAGATAACACTTCGATCAATATTATGAACTACTGTTTAGTTCAGTTTCTTAGCACATTTGCCAGAAGTGGCCGTTTGGCGCTAATGTGGTAAGAAAAGCTTCACGTTCTCACTTTAAACTGTAAACAGTAGTTCATAAAATAGTTTAAAGGGTTATCTTGGGCCTTTATGTCTCCGTTTCCTTTTAAATAATTTAATTGAAATAGGGGCAACACAGGACTCTAAAAAATTCAACCTTGTTTTTTTTGTTTTTTCGTGTGTGTAAGTGGTCAACACAAGTGGCATTCATGTATCCCATTCATACTTAAAAACAAATTTTAAAGTGTCACAGTTTTACCTAAAGATAGGCATTTGCATTCTTTCAAGTCTTAACCTAGCCAAAATGATAACGGATTTGTTTTATTTTATTGATTTATGTAAACTTGAAAAATTTACAAATAAAATCTTTAAACACAGTACAGGTGCTATTTATTTTCAAAGAAATTAAAAGAAATGGATCTGAGGATGTTCAAAAACTTGAACATCACAACAAGACTCCGTCTACCGACTATGCCGTGGGCACTAAGCATGAAACTAATTAAAAAATAAAAATAAGATTTAGTCTTTCATTTCGTATGTTCGATGTAAACTATATATAAATTACCAACATACTGAAACAAGTAAATTCAGTCCAAGTAAAACAATAAGACAAGCCTTAAGTGAAGCGCGTTGCTCAAGACAGAACGAGATGGAGAAGTACTGTAGCGGCCCTCTGCCCCACCCAGGGGACATAGGACAATAAGTCAAGTAAGTCAAAACAAGAATATCGGCATACCTACTTTATTTTCAGCCAGAAGCTACAAACAATGCTAATAGTAATGACGCAAAGCTAGTAGTCAATATTGAAAAAAATGACAACTATCAAGTGATACAAATATCCAAAGAAAAATAAATAATTTTTGACTTTTTAACTTTTTTGACATGACAGTAATGTCTTAATTGAACGTAATATTTACTTTTCCGTAAAATAGACTTGAAAAAAAAATACCCATTTAATTAACCAATTTTATCAAAGTCTGATAAATCAACACAGGTTACATTAAGATGAACTCGTAGACAATGATGAGCGGCTGCTTTTGATTCTTGAATTCGAGACGGTATCATCTCAATTCACAACTGAAACAAAGTTACTTTGATGTTGTTGTTTAAGATCAATAGAAATAAATTGGCCAAGTGCGTATCGGGCCGCGCGCAGCTTAGGGTTCCGTAGTTGTAAATGCCAACTTTGAGTTCATGCCACTAAAAACGTCTAAAAGGTGTAAGTATCTATTGGATTTGTATGAAATATTCCTTTTCGAGTACATTTTATAAGTTGATCACCTATAACTTTTTAATTTGTTAACCCTACTTAGCTTTGATAGTTTTCCTTTAAATTACATTATATATACTATAACTGTGATTTTTTTCACTTGTCCATATATAACCGTTTAGCAGATAGATGGGGGGACACGTGACTTTAATAAAAAAATTCACTTTAAACCTAAATATTTCAGACACGGATCCCTAAATCGAAAAATTGTGTTCCCAAACTTACAATATTTTTAAAAGACCTATTCAACGATACCCCAAACAATGTGTTTGCAGAGAAAAAAATATTGACTTCCTCTTTACTAATATGGTAGCTACCCTAAAAAAAAAATATTTCCATATTTTATTTTACTACTTTTTTACCATGATTAATATACAAATCCATGCCAAATCACAGCTTTCTAGTACTTATGGTTTCTGAGTAGGACCGCCGACGGACAGACAGACAGACAGACAGATATGGCGAAACTATAAGGGTTCCTTGTTTACTACGGAACCCTAATAAAAGGCTACAATCATTAACCTACGGACGTTATCAATTCGTAGCGATCTTTTGTCATGTTTGTTCACTGATTATTCAAAGACGCCTGGATTGATTTAAAAAATTCTTTTTTGTTTAACCGGACAAGAACCGCACGACATTAATAAATGTCACGTCCATTGTCTTACTATTGTGTCTGGTATTGGCGGTAAAGGAACGGTTAAAAAGGTATACTTGTCAGGTGGTCCCATAGAAATTTTGTCAGAATCGGTCGTGTAGTTTAGGGATAAAATCTATTTTTAGTTTTGAAAAATTATTTACATATAGAAAACAACAGAATATTGTTCACTGCGTACCGAGCAGGCGGAGTGTGTTTTAGAAAACATAGTTTAGTTATCGGTTTTTAGTGTTATAAAATATTCAGTTTACATTACCTTAATAAGTTTCCCGTCTCTAGTAACGTGGTACTGCGGTGGGTCGTGGTTGTGGTGCTCATCCAGAAACGTAAGCGATCCCTCATCATCAACCCTGGCCCTCGCAGGACATCTCAAGGTCTTCCTCTTGGAGCAGTACCAGCCCCTGGGGTTGCATTTGGAGTAGGTGTATCCGTTGATCATCATCACTTTACGCCGATCGCCGTGGATGCCAGCCAGAAAAGTTACTAAAAAAACAGAACTAATAAGTATTAGCTTGCTAGTATTAGTGTTTTTATAATTTAAGCTTTTTTGGAACGGGTACAGTTAAGTATATTAAAGAAGAATTTACATCTATCTAGCACTTTATTTTTCGCAAAGCTAAAAGAAGCGAAGATACGTTTAGGTTTATCAAACAATTTACACATATACGTCACAATCACGTTTACATGATAATAGTAGGTACATACACCAATTTATTTTCTAAAGAAATAATTGAAAAGCTGTATCTAATCATTCAACTTAATTTTCTACATTTGCTTCATATTTTTTATATAGTCTGAGAGCCCAGACCTTAGAAAGTAAACTATTGGCGATAGTAGGCATCGTGCTACAAAATCGACCTCACTTTTCTTAAGTACTCGTATCATTTGTGTGAGATTTAGTAGTGTTACTATGTACTTTCAATTTACGGGCACTAGCTAGTTTGAACACAGGGTCAATTTATTGATATAAGGGACTAAAGGTAGATTCAAACAACCAATTGAAGTATTCCATAAATTATTATAACTTGATATTATAATTAAGCCTAAGTCCGTCATGGACACATTGAGGCTAAAACGATCATGTTGATGAATGATATGCTTACATTTTGAATGAAGAGCAGCAACTTTCTATTTTATTAATAAAATATAAAATGAGAAATGCAGCTCCAGCAGTGATGATGACTGATATGATGATGATTATGATGAAGAAGTGAGGAAAGATAAGGACTAAAACATCATCTGCCTGAGCACTACGTCGTGCAACATTTGCAAGCGAGCGAGGTTTGTACTGAGGATCAAAAATTTTAATATTCAGGAGGAGGTTGCTGTTCTTCTGATGCCTTGAGGTCATGTTCCCTGTACGGGCCTCGTGGGCTCCGACTGGACAGCATCATGGCCAAAGTGGTGTTCTCTTCTAACTTCGGCAGCCTCCGAAAGCTTGGCGAGGACGGGGCAGTCGCGGAAGCTGTCTGCGGCACCAACTCCGAGGGATCGGGCTCCCAGCGCTGCTCGTGAAAGCTACGGGTTGACAGTATCGTGGCCAGATCCGTATTCTTTGGAACGCCGGGGTTTTTTATATGGTCTTGCGATGTCTGTATCATCAAGGGAGTCGGCAGTTTCTTGGGAGGCGGGTGGTTGTGGCACTCGTCCAGAAACACCAGGTTCCCGTCCTTGTCCGTGCGAGCCCTGGCCATGCATTTCCCGCGTAATCTCCTGGAGCAGTAATAATGCTTGGGCTTCACCTTGGAATATGTGTACGCGTTGATCACCATGAGCTGCCGGCCGCCCTTCAGACTGGTAAATATGAAAACTGCAAACAAAATTATATTATACAGATTGCTTATAAATATACATCAGTCATGTTTCTACGCTTAAATGTCAACTTAATATAGATCTTTGTGTATTTTAATATTAATTAAAACATAGGGAAGTATGTCAAACTTTGAAAATCATTTTTCCAACTCGCTTGACGATTACATTATTAAAATTTATGGTAATTTTAAATTTTCGAAAAAACATGAAGATGAATGATTGTCTACCTTTTGTTCATCAAAACAGATAAAGTAAATTCGGAATAAACAAAAAGTTACTGCATCAGATTTAAATATATGTATAGAACTTCAATCACAGGGTTGAGACATGATGATAGACTGGATATAGTTGTAGAATAATCCATTAAAATGATTATAAACTACAACCAACTACATTCCTGGAAGCTGGAATATGAAACCTTTTCAAGTATCTACCTCCGTGAGCAAAATGCCTGTGTCAGTAGCTGTGCGAGCGTCCCCGGGCGGCAAAGAGTCGCCAGTGTGAGCGAACTGCTCTTGTTCATCATCACGCTCGACCAGTCTGAGCACTACAACGCTTTTGAAATTAAAACATAACTTATTTTATTACTCATGGTTGTGAGTATCGTTTAATCGAACAATTTCGTCCTCCACAGTGAGGGCAGAAGCCTTACAACCTAAATTTCTTTTTGCGCATCTCCAAAAGGTCTTGTTGTGATTTTTTCTGTCACAATTCATCCTGTGACCGTTTATGACTAGAATTCTGCGACCTTGACCACGTATAGATGGCACAAAATATATTTGCGGATCTGAAAAAGAAACATGGATTGGAATGGAATGGAATGAATTTCAATTTTCAATGTGAAGTGCAAATTTTGGCTTGGGATAGTAGATTGTTGTACCAAGCTGAAAGTAATTTATTATTCCGCTCGCTGAGTGCTTATTTGGAGCCCGAGCACTAACGAAGGCTTTGAAAAGCACGAGTGCAATTATAGTAGCATAATCTGCTTTTATTTTAACTACTGCAAGGAAAAACTTAAACTGAAGAGAAATTACAATAGTGTATTTATTTTATGCTAGACTTTTGCAGGTTTTCTATTATGTTTTTAGGTTCACTTTGTATTGCTTCCGATGTTTAGTTAGAATTTTTTTTTATCACTTGAAGATTCCATTTTTATGATAAAAATACGCATGTTAGGTACAATTATTAGGTAAGTAACTGCATACTCATGTTTTTTAGTGAAAATTAATTCTGTTTTTATTCCCGCATTTTCTTTATGGTCGGATTCCTGCTTCTTCTATTATATTTTATCTTTGTGGCCCGCAAGGTAGGTTTGGTATTAACATGAAAATTGTTTAATTCTGATGACCATTAAATTAGTATTCTTTAGTAATGTTCTCAATCCAAGATGGCCGTCGCAAGGAATCCGTCCTGAATCCAAAATGGATTAAATAACTTGTAGGAAAATTAAAACTTAAGGATGAAAGGATGAAAGTAGTAAAAATAAAATTTGAATAGCAGTCTTATTAAAGAACTCTTAGCACTGTGATACCATTAATCGTGAGTATGTTCGAATTTATACTGAAAAATAACGTCATTTAACGTTACAACTGCAGATTTACATCCTTTCCGTCTTCTGCTACTACACCTCCATATAGACCTGGCCCCGGCCAGGGCCGGGCGCTGGTCCTCGTGAAACTTATGGCCCGCGTACTCCAGAAACCTGCGACCCAGGGCCGTGTAACCGAACACCACTCCTGGAATAAGAAGAGATGTTGATACCTAACTGTTGTTGATGATAATAGAAATAAGAGTAAGAAGAGTAAGTACAGAAGAAACAGATAGGAACTGGTTTTTTAGGCAGATCAAATTAAAATTATTCTTTCTATTTTGGATTAAAATAAAAAGAAATAAAGTAACACTTTTAATAAATGTAAATATTGTCAGAAATTTTATTTTTAATAGTTATTATACCAACACATTTTCATATTCATCAGAAATAACATATATGTTAAAAGAAGGTTTTATCGCAACGAAATTTCCTCGAAAAAGAAAAATTAAGGTAAAAATACGCGTAGCCCAAATTCAGTTAAAAAATATGAAGGATTACATCGAGGTCCGTGTTAGCAGAGACTTTCTATTGTGTCCAACTCTCTCGGAATTTCCTCAGTAGTGGTTGTGAACATCGTTCAATCTGACGACGGTGCAATCGATGGTGATCACATTGGCCCTGCACTTGAGCTGTTTCCGTTTGTGACACCTCCACTCCTCCTTAATGCCGCTTTTTCTCTCTCTGTTGAATTTGTGGCAACCGAGAATGAGGTGGTTCCCTGTTATGTACGCTGAAATCAACATCCAGTTACAATTGAAACTATCTGCAAACTGGGTAGCATTGTCTAACTTTGAATTGTATTGTTTAATTTACAAATTTTAAGTATCTACAATTTAACTTGCAGTTATACCAATAATAGGAATATGTAGAAAAAAGGATTATATGTACAATCTTAAATCATCATCATCATCTTCCTCGCCTTCTCCTTATTTGGGGTCGGCTAGACATGTCAACTCCCTCCATAGTTTTTTACCATTTACCATATCTGTACTAAAAATAAAAATAAATTAACAAAAAATATCTATTGAAAAACAAACAAAGAGTCTAAATCTTTATGCTCGCTACAACCCAAAAAATTTGAATGTAACGTTATATTATTACTGCTTTGTAAATTCACTAATGAGTATCTGTAAAATTACATCAATACGACTATACAATCCTCAAAATTATCTTTTTTTGCATGCTTTTAAGGCGTAGAACCTCGGATGATAGCCTGTTTCAATGGTTGTGTTGTTGTCGTATCCTAATAATGACGTTTTCTATAGTGAGTGCGAAGGCGCCACAGCCCGTGGCCTTCCTCACGCAGCGCCACCTGGTCTTTAAGCCCTCGTTTTGATGCACCGTGAATCTACTGCCACCGATGTCCAAGCAACGCTTACCGCTTGCCGTGAAACCGAAGAATGCTGCAACACAAGTTCGGTTAAAAAATGTTCAAAATTTAGAAAAGTACAGTTCACAACGTCATGTCTTACCAAACCTTTCATTGAAACGGCTTATGTTGGAAATTATATAATTCTATTGATGTCATCTACTAGCAAATTTAGTAAAGTTTCATTTTTAGATAGTATATATTTATAGATATTATTAGATATAACAAAATAAATGATTATGATTATGATAGATACTACTTTTTTTTTTTTTACTACTCGAGTTACTCGTATTGTTGATCATGCATACATACATCATAATATAAACGCTGGATAGTCATTAGATAATCCGAGGTTCGCTTTTGACTAGCTCATTTTCCAAAATATTGCAAACATTTTTAACAAAATATTCATTTGTAAAATATAAATACGAGACATAATCCCAATCTCAAAATCAAGACTCTGGATAAAAAGTAATATATTCGAAACCTATTAAAGAAATACAAAAAGAAATAACAGAGATATCTACAGAACCTATTTCTGTGTTCTCAAAAGGCAGCATATGTTGGCTGTATAATGACTGTTAGTGCTAGTGTTTGACCACAGTGTATTAATTAAAACATGAGTATCTGCTTATAAGCTTGCATTTCAAAAGAAAACGCAATCCGTCTTATTATAAAAACAGGATTATTCATCCAAATCAAGTTGAAGTTGACAGATGAGTTTTGTAACTAAATGTCAACTTGATTAGGGCGGATACTGGTTTAAACCTAGTAACAAAGTTAGTCCTGTTTTTATAATTAGACTGAACATGTTTACTGGTATCTATCAAAACTATACAGGGTTCATCATTGATTTAATCATGATTGTGTGCTCCACGGACGTTGACAATGCTCCCGTCATAAGTCATCAACGATGCTTTGCAATAGCGAGCACTTCTTTTAGAGCAAACCCATCTCATGTTTTGGCCACTCTTTTTTTCTTTGAAGAAACGGAATTTCCCTAATATGATGACGGGATTCCCACGAGGTGATATGTCGAATGTTGGTGTGAATCCTGAAAGAAACATTATACCTATGTCATTTAAACATAAACTTAACAATAGATATACTCAGTAGATATGAAGTTCTTACTTATATTAGATAAATAAATTGATTGATGACGAAAACTACTGATTGAGCTAACCTTATGTTTAAAATATGTATTCTGGGATACTAACTCAACTATATATATTACATTGTATATTATATAGCTTTATAAACTAGTACTAGTACAACATTAAAATCATTACAGAAATCAATACAATTAATTATATAGATAGACGACACCCAAGACTCAAGATAATTTGAAAAGCCATTTTCCAACTTGCCCAGGCTGGGGATTGAACCTTCGGAGTGGCGGACTGGCGAGTTAAACACTACCTACGCTACGGAGGTCGTCAACATTCTTTACAAAGTATGTCCTTACCCATCGAAATAAGTATGCAATCCGTTTTTGCTTGCTTGCCATTATATGTGATGAACGAAACGGCGTATCTCATGGAGCGCCTTCTGCTGCACACCCATTAGACACGTGTTTCGGTCGACTGGTTCCTGGAGTACCGGTACCTGATATACCTCATATTCGACTGCCTTTTACTTCAATAGTCACTGAGTATAAACAAAAATATTGGAGGATAAAGTTTATTGAGAATAAAGAAATAAAAACAGGAACAGATAAATTAAACTATAAAATAAATCTATACTTAATTACACTAAATTAAATTTACATTTGTAACTTTAGCTTAGCGGATATTGCATTTACAAAAAAATACTGAGTGTAGTTATTGATATTATAATAGTCATAACAGTCGTTCAAAAAAACTTAAATAATAATAAAATTACAATATTTACTAAAAGAATAAAAAAATTACACTATACTTAAACAAAAATTACCTATAACTTAGCTATTAAAACTAAACTTTTAAAAAAGATAGTAAGGTAGCCTAAAAGACTTGCGGCTTTACAAAGACAAATGGCCAGCTTTAATTCTTTATACGTCTCCAGTCTCCACACCTAAAGGCGCAAATATATACTTAGGCTCACCAAAAGCTGAATATGTATACTAATTATAGAATATATTATATACCTTTTGATGGTTTCCGTCGCTGCTGCAGCCGCACCCGCTCGACGGGCAATCGCTCGTAAGTGTAGGTCTACAGAGTAAACACCTCGTACCGTGCCTACTCATTGTCATATAAACATTATTTCTCTCTTCCTTGTCACTAGATGGCGCTTCATCGTTATAATTGTAACATTAAAATGTCTTATTTCTATTATTTAAATAAAGTAGTGCTCCAAAACAATCAAATGTGATTTATATAAAATACAAGAAATATTTCAAAGCATATTCAACATTTCTTTTGTAATTTTTTGCTAGTTGTTTGTGCTGCCATCTCTGTTTGCCTACCCGTAACTTCAGTATTGCCTTCTTGCCTTCCAATAGTTTATAAGGCGTTGGTTATCTGTTAGTAGTTCTCGTACTTGTACAGAACGACATTCCGTCGGGTATTTTGCCAATGATATTTATTGTTGTACTAGCAGGTTCGCCAGCTGGCAAACAAAACTTATGCGCCACTCGTCGAGGTGTAATTATTTGAACGAAGTAGAGAAAAACGGTTTTGTGATAAACAGTTATTCGACCAATGTTATTTCGATCTACTATTGAGAGCTCTTTGTGAACACTCTTAGGCGATTCTCACATTTCCCCGAAGTATCTCCGTTTGTATAAAAAAACACGCATTGTCCAACACACTGATACCGCGTCCCCGCGTGTCGTTTTTGTATGGCGGCCCCGCACTACGCAGCGGGGCGCGTTGCAGTGTGTCTCCTAATCGCTAACTTCAGTGACTGTGTCGCTCGTTGTATTTTTCTACGCGGCCGAGGTTGAGCACGACGCTCGCCGCGCAGCCCGTCGCCGCGCGCTTGCTGCAGTGCCACCACGACTTGTACCCGTACGCCGCGCTCTTCTTGTAGCGGTGCCCGTTCATCACCACCACGGGGTTGCCACGTTGGGACAGTTGAAAGGTCACTACGAAGGAATGAAATTGTGACGTCAGTACTTTTAACCGTATTGTCAAATAATAAGGGAAATTCTGTATGAGTACAGGGGGCAGCTTCATAAAATAATACGTGAGTCGTACTATAGTTACGTCATAAAGTCTAATTCGGTTTGACGATATGTCAAACCGTATCAGACTTTATCATCATACGTTAGCGCTCAATGTTGCTTGACACTAAAACGCGGATACGCAGTAACGTCCGTCTTGCGTACCGCTATTGGATTAACCCCCCCCAGTCATTCTTAACACAGTCAACTTAACTAATATAAGTAGTAGTAAAAGTAGTGTTTAATGTGATGTGTATGAATAAACTACAATATAGTTCATATTTGACAAATAAATAAGAAAAGACTTCAATTCTAAACACCTTGGTTGCCATCATTACAAACAATATGGTGGCATCCATGGCACTCAAGGTATTAATGGTATCTAAAGATTTACTTTCGCTTATTTTAAAAGAATGGAAGCTCTGTGAAAATCAATTTTTATTTTTATTTAATGGTACGGCTTCAAACTGAGATCTTAGCAAAAACACTATTTGTGAGATTCGATAAAACATCCTCTACAATAAAAACATCGACAGACATTGCATATAGTTACTACTTGTGCAGCAAATTTCCTCTGTCCAACTATATTCCGGCCATTTTTCCCACACATGGCGTAGCAGATCTTGCATCTCCCTCTCTTCTTCCTGGCTGGGTAACCACATACATTTTCGACGAGCAAATGGTACTCTAGTCCTGATGGGCCTGGTAAGGTGGCTGCAGCTACAACTGTAGGGTTATAATAATTATTAGAAACTCATTAAAATTCAAATATGCGATGTAACATTTCGGCTAGGAAATATACAAGGTCTAACAAAATATACTGAAACTATTTTTAGAGAAAATTCAGTCCATGATAATCATGTCGAAATATGAAAAATAATTTCTGGCTTGCTATATAAACTTGGATCAGCTGATTGGTCACCTTGTATGACAGGCCAAAAAATATTTTTTATATTTCGATATATTATGTCCCTTGGGAAAAGTTGTTCAGTATAATGGACTGAATTAACCCTTAAAATAGTCTCAGTCTATTTTGTTAGACCTTATTTAATTAAAAACGAGACTAATGATAGGTTAAAGCAATATTTCAAGTTTTAATAATAAGTTATTACTAACAACTAATATTATTACTAAAAAAAACATGGTAACTTTCCTAAATATACAGCCTTTAATTGAATTTTCAAAGTCTATTTACCTCGTACATTATTGGTGTAAAAGATATCGGTACAGATTCAATATTATTCAAAGATTTTTTTGTCGTGGTTTCCGGCAGAGTAGAAAAGGACCACTCCAAGTCTACCCATGGATGTCGTAAAAGGCGACTTAGGAAACACAAGCTAAACAAAACATCAATAGGACCTCTCCAACACGTCTGGCCAGCGAGGAGAGTGTAGGCCAAATCCTTTGGCTGCTCTGGCCAAGTATGGGTCTAATAGTACAAAGAAGGTCGTGCTCTTGCAGTGGAGACTAAAAAGACCTGATGATGATGATGATGATAATGATTATTCAAAGATGTTTTCCGTGGACGTGTTCGTGGTTGACCCTGACCACGACGTCGTTGACCGTGATGATGGACACCCTGCAGCCCTGAGGGGCCTTGTTGCATACCCAGTAGGTCCTGGGCCCCATGATTCTCTTACAGTTGTACCGGTAGCCGCCAACAAGTAGAAGAGGTTTGCCGGTCCTCGTTTTCAGTATCATTGGCTCTAAAATATATACATTTTATTCTATATATGTTACGGCTAAAACCCGAAATGCGGATCTGAGACCGGCTGGTGGCTACACCTAGGTCTAGCCGGCTAAATCTAGGCGTAGCAGCATTTCGGGTTTTAGCCATAACGTCGTCATCACGTGACTAAATTATTTTAAATTAATGATTTAAGTGAGACTAACTTCGTTTATTTTTCAAAAGATTGTTTAAGAAAATTTTTAGATTTAACGCAAAAATTTTAGGTACCAAGGAAACACTTTGTACGTTTGTATTTATTTATTGAGATCTTGTTAAGATACGAATATTAGGTATACTCGGTGGCCTGACTCCTTTCTCCTCCGGCCTTCAGTGATATTGTATGCCGTCTGAGACAATCCATGTCTGTCAAACCTAAAAATGACATTCTCGCTCTAGCCGCCGAACCGTTCAGACGTCTGCAGCACAACAACGATCGAAGAATAACCTAAGATTTCTGCGATTCATCTTGTTTTGTAAACCTTTCTGTGGACTATGATTAACAAAAGAAATATTAGTGACGCCAGCATTGCTGACCGCAAACTTTATTTCTAAGATTTCTTTACACAGCGATGTAAGTATTATAATTTACACCAAAAATTTTTGTTTCTTAGTGTTAAAAGAGAAAAAAAAATAAGTGCCCATGTACAGCAGTGGACTTTTTTTGGCTGATATAGATGATGATATTATTTAAAGGAGCAGGAAATAATCAAGATTTTTTACTGCATAGTATACAACAGTACAAAATAGGCTAAATAAAAAAATATTAGTGAACACAAATATCAATCAATCAATGATTATGTCTGACGCCAGGATTGAGGATCTCTTCCCCGTACATGTACACCCTGGCGCGACAGCCGGAAGACTTTTTGACACACGGGAAGATCTTTTTGACGTTATGCTTCGACAACGAGGACAGGTTGTAGCGATGCTTGCCGATAACTATAGCCGGTCGCCCGCAACGAGACTCTGTAATAACTGCATCTAAAAATAATAAAAATGTTCAAAAATTAGGGGTCAATAAGATTTTGTAATAAAAATAACCGGACCAGTGCTAGTCGGACTCCCGCGCGAAGGGTTCCTTACGACTATCTATATAAAGTCACGTTTGTTGTTGGAGCCCCACTTAAATATTTATTTTATTCTTTTTTTAGTATTTGTTGTTATAGCAACAACGGAAATACGAGTACATCATCTATGAAAATGTCAACTGTCTAGCTATCACGGTTCATGAGATACAGCCTGGTGACAGACAGACGGACAGCAGAGTCTTAATACTAGGGTCCCGTTTTTAACCTTTGCGTACGGAACCTTAAAAAGTAATTGAAAGATGAAGCGAAAGAGGTCTTACAGGATCAAGTGCCAGGAGCAAGTAGAAATCCGTATAGTCTAACTGACTCTGGGAAACAAGCGTGGCGTAGTACACGTAGTATGTGTATGTATTATTAAAAATATAAATATTAAAAATAATTTTAATATTAAATAAAACATTGAACATCGATACATAAACTTACGCTATTAATTAAATTGACGTATTAATGATTATGGCAATTCTTCATATAGATGACCTAATTTTCTAGCATTAACACTGATACTTTGCACGGAAGCTTGCTTTATTCCTAATGGGGCAGACAGAGCATTTTGTATCTTGCAACTCTAATTAGACAGAGCCCAGGGCCGCAAGATTCAATAGCCAATTTAAGCGTGACGATATTATTAAAAAAAATTTTTTTTTAATATTTCATAAAACATTGAACATCGATACATACACTTACTTTATTAAGAAAATTTATGTATTAATGATTATGGCAATTCTTCATATAGATGACCTGATTTTCTAGCATTAACACTGATACTTTGCAAGGAAGCTTACTTTATTCCTAATGGGACAAACAGAGCATTTTGTATCTTACAACTCTAAGTACACAGAGCCATGGCCGCAAGATTCAATAGCCAATGTTAGCGTGACGATATAATTAAAAATATTAAAGCTAAAAACAATTATTAATATTACTAAACATTGAACATCGATACATAAACTTACGTTATTAATAAAATTGATGTATTAATGATTATGGCAATTCTTCATATAGATGACCTGATTTTCTAGCATTAACACTGAGGCCTTGCACGAAAGCTTACTTTATTCCTAATGGGGCAGACAGAGTATTTTGTATCTTGCAACTCTAAGTAGACAGAGCCCAGGGCCGCAAGATTCAATAGCCAATTTTAGCATGACGATATTATTAAAAATATAAATACTAAAAATAATTTTTAATATTATTTAACATTGAACATCCTTATATAAACTTACGTTATTAATAAAATTGATGTATGAATGATTATGGCAATTCTTCATTCATATGACCTGATTTTCTAGCATTAACACTGATACTTTGCACGGAAGCTTGCTTTATTCCTAATGACAGACAGAGCATTTTGTATCTTGCAACTCTAAGTAGACAAAGCCCAGGGCCGCAAGTTTCAATAGTCAAGTTTAGCGTGACGATATTATTAAAAATATAAAACTGAAAATAATTATTAATATTACTAAACATTGAACATCGATACATAAACTTACGTTATTAATAAAATTTATGTATTATTGATTATGGCAATTCTTCATATTGATGACCTGATTTTCTAGCATTAACACTGACACTTTGCACGGAAGCTTGCATTTTTCCTAATAGGGCAGACAGAGCATATCGTATCTTTCAACTCTAAGTAGACAGAGCCCAGGGTCGCAAGATTCAATAGCCAATTGTAGCATAACGATATTATTAAAAATATAAAAACTGAAAATAATTTTTAATATTACTTAACATTGAACATCGATACATAAACTTACGTTATTATAAAATGGATGATTTTATGATTATGGCAATTCTTCATATTGATGACCTGATTTTCTAGCATTAACACTGATACTTTGCACGGAAGCTTGCTTTATTCCTACTAGGGTAGACAGAGCATTTCGTATCTTGCAACTCTAAGTAGACAGAGCCCAGGGCCGCAAGATTCAATAGCCAATTATAGCATAACGATATTATCCATACTTATCCATACTTATAAATAAAGCTGAAGAGTTTGTTTGTTTGTTTGTTTGTTTGTTTGAACGCGCTAATCTCAGTAACCAATGGTCCGATTTGAAAAATTCTTTCGATATTTGATAGGTCGTTTATCGAGGAAGGCTATAGGCTATATTGCATCACGCCCACGACTTCACTCGAGTGGTTAACGCAGGTGAAGCCGCGCGCTGCCTCTAGTTAAAAATAAAAAAACTGAAATTAATTATTAATATTACTAAACTTGAATACCGAAACATAAACTTACGTTATTAATAAAATTTATATATAAATGATTATGGCAATTCTTCATATTGATGACCTGATTTTCTAGCATTAACACTGATACTTTGCACGGAAGCTTGCTTTATTCCTACTAGGGTAGACAGAGCATTTCGTATCTTGCAACTCTAAGTAGACAGAGCCCAGGGCCGCAAGATTCAATAGCCAATTATAGCATAACGATATTATCCATACTTATCCATACTTATAAATAAAGCTGAAGAGTTTGTTTGTTTGTTTGTTTGTTTGTTTGAACGCGCTAATCTCAGTAACCAATGGTCCGATTTGAAAAATTCTTTCGATATTTGATAGGTCGTTTATCGAGGAAGGCTATAGGCTATATTGCATCACGCCCACGACTTCACTCGAGTGGTTAACGCAGGTGAAGCCGCGCGCTGCCTCTAGTTAAAAATAAAAAAACTGAAATTAATTATTAATATTACTAAACTTGAATACCGATACATAAACTTACGTTATTAATAAAATTTATATATAAATGATTATGGCAATTCTTCATATTGATGACCTGATTTTCTAGCATTAACACTGATACTTTGCACGGAAGCTTGCTTAATTTCTAATGGGGCAGACAGAGCATATTGTATCTTGCAACTCTAAGTAGACAAAGCCCAGGGCCGCAGAATTCAATAGCTAATTTTAGCGTGACGATGTTATTAAAAATATAAATACTGATAATAATTATTAATATTACTAAACATTGAACATCGATACATAAACTTACGATATTAATAAAATTTATGTATTAATGATTATGGCAATTCTTCATATTGATGACCTGATTTTCTAGCATTAACACTGATACTTTGCACGGAAGCTTGCTTTATTCCTAATAGGGTAGACAGAGAATTTCGTATCTTGCAACTCTAAGTAGACAGAGCCCAGGGCCGCAAGATTCAATAGCCAATTGTAGCATGACGATATTATTAAAAAGATCAAAACTGAAATTAATTATTAATATTACTAAACATTGAACATCGATACATAAACTTACGTTATTAATAAAATTGATGTATTAATGATTATGGCAATTCTTCATATAGATGACCTGATTTTCTAGCATTAACACTGAAGCTTTGCACGGGAGCTTGTTGCTGCTGTGCGAGCAAAACCAGGTAGCCTTTGGCCCGTGGCTGCGGTTGTTCTTGTAGTAACGGTAGCCGCCGATATGTAGCACTTGCCGTCCAGTTTGGGTCGTGCTGAACAAAATTTCTGAGGAAAGAATAACTGAATGTAAATTTTGTAAAAATAATCTTATAACACAGAATTTATAACTAGAACTCATGTAGAGAAGAGGAATTCAAAGAAATATCTACTTAATGTCGTTAGCCATATATTATGGTTTAGTTTAGCTCGCGTCAGAACTCGGCACCTTTTCGTTTAGATACCTAGAAGTGTATTGCAAACCATTTATTCTTATTACTTTAGGCTTAGGATTCATGTCAATGAAATACCACTATATGTAGGTATATTTTTAATACCTAAACGGGAAGTGACACCGGCCTGCTTATAGATTGCTTTTTTACCAGCAGCCAAATTTTTAGAACAGTCCAGTCCATGATTTTGAAGTTCTTTCCAATACCTATACAATCCAATACAATACATTTCCAATACTATTATTAAACACCAATAGTTTTCAAAACACTTGATTCATTTTGCAACTCATATACTTGCAGCGCAACTCAATCTAAATTTACATATATCTTTCTTCTGCTTTCCTGGAACTATTTACCTATTTCTGTAATATAGCTTTTTTCCGTATTTCTTCGTTCTTATGATTATTCTTTTCTTGGTCTCCCTTTTCATTTTCTTGTGTTATTTAATGTTTCTGTCATCCAAAAAAATAATTAAATACATGATGACATTATTTTCCTGGTGAAAAACATCATGGAAGGAAAAGTGGAAGTCAAGAGACGAAAACAAAGACCAACGAGGGAGGTCAAACATTTTGCGAAAAATAGGGAGACATGTAAAATACTCCACCGACAACAACCTAGTCTGTAAATTGATTGATGATGTTGATGTCATCTTAAGCAACATAAAACTTGTTGTTTACTCTAAAATAGGTTATTTGTATCACTGTAGTAGGTCTTTATTTATAAACAAAGATAACCTTAACAACACAAATTATATTATAATCTGAAATTGAATAAAGAAAAGTAGTAGGTAGTAAAAAAGGCCTAGATGCACATGCTATGACACGTGAGAAATTAGAAAGACTTGCTAAGCTAAAAAACTAAAGCTGAACAAAAGAACTTTATTAAATTGTAGTCTACCAATATTCTAAAGCAAAAGCTAGAGAAGTAAATAGTAAAGATAGCAGCGGAGAAATTTAAAGCAGCTAACTGGAACATGACCATATAACCTTGAACATTAATTCCACTATAACATTCACAAGCATTACATGTAATGTAAAAGGACGCATTCATGCCAAAAAATATCGTACGTGACAAACGAATACAGAGAAATTTATTACGAGCAGTCTTGTTGACTTTAGGAAAAAAAAATAAAAACACTTCTTACAATAAAAAACTCTAATTACAAACATTGTTCGGAAATAAAATACCTATCAAAGATAACTATATCAGTGATTATGACAGTGTTTCACATTGATGATCTGGTCATGTAAAGTGACCACAGAGGCTTTGCAACGAGGCCTGTTCCTGCCTGTATAAGTACTAAACGAGCAGAACCAGGTGGCCTTGGGCCCGTGGCTCTTGTTGTTCCTGTAGTACTTGTAGCTGCCCAGGAAGAGGACGGGTCGACCGCTTTGTGTCTGGCTGAATAGAATTTCTGAGGAAACAATTACTGACATTGTAACAATATGCAGGTATGTAAGATGCAAGTCTTTTTCGTCGTCTCAATAAAGTAGAAGAAACTAATGTTAAATTCGCCTACTGTCTGGTCATAACCTAAGTACGCAATATTTGTAAAAATCTCAGGTTATCCGGAATGAAAGACACAATAGTTAAACAATGCATTCTCGCGTAGATCTACGCAACGCTATACGAGAAGTTAAACAGTTTAGTGGGAGCGACATAAGTATAGTTAACTTGAATTAAAAACTATAAAATATTTTAATAGCATAAAAATAAGTTTCTTCTTTTTTACAACTTTCACCAGGCTTTCTATATCCAGTTATTTTATCATTTCTATCTCGTATTCTGTAATATATATTATGGGTGACTGTGGAAATGCTTGAAGTTCACAATAGTAGTTCCGCAAAGAGTGAGGGAGGCGCGGCATCCGAGGCGTCTCTTGCTGCAGAACCAGACGGCTTTGGGGCCTGCGCTGCGGTTATTCTTGTAGAACCTGTAGCTGCCGATGTCCAGGACGGGCCGCCCGCGGCGGGACATCGCAAACTTGGGAACTACGGAAAAAATACATTATATACGACATGTCTACCCATTGCCGTATAAACATAACTATTTCTCTTCCTTGTCACTAGATAGTGCTTTATGGTAATAATTAAAACATTAAAATCTTTGATTCCTAGGATTTAAATATAGTAGTACTCTAATTAAATAAATATGACTTATATGAAATGCAATAAATATTCTGAAAGCACATTCGATACTTCTTTTGTCACCTTTTTGCTAGTCGTGTGTGCTTACTGCTGCCATCTCTGTGTGCCTACCCGCAACTCTTGTATTGCCTACTTGCGGGCCCTCAAATAGTTTCTATGGCGTTGGGTATCTGTTACGTTAGCAATTATATTATCTTTGCTTTCGATATCTATATGCAGCATGTGCACTATACATATATATCGCAGCCGCAGCGAGTGCCGTAAATTTAAAGTTAATATGTGTATTTTATGATAAGATTTAGGTATTTAGATTTTTATATTATCATTATCATCATCATATCAGCCACAGGAAGTCCACTGCTGGAGATAAGCCTCCCCAAGGATTTCCAAAACGACCGATTGGAAGCGGCCTGCATCCAGCGCCTTCCTGCAACATTGCGCAGGCCGCTGACCGTCTAGCTGCTAGGTGGGTGTCTTACGCTGCCGGTACGTGGCCGCCATTCGAGAACCTTTCTGCCTCATCGGCCATTGGTTCTTCGCGCTATGTGCCCCGCCCACATTTTTTTATTTCTTTTATGCAACTCATTTTTAACCGACTTCAAAAAAAGGAGGAGTTTATCAATTGACGCAAGCTTTTATTTATTAATTTTTAATGTATGTTCACTAATTATTCGAAGACGCCTGGGGCGAAAAATTCTGTTTTTTGACTGAAAGGATTACATCCGAGGTGGCCCCATATAAATTTTATCAAAATCGGTTTTATAGTTTTGGAGTGAAGTCGGTTTTTAGTTTAAAAAAATTATTGCTTCGTTTTTTGTTTTAAAATATATTGTATTTTCAGTACTTATATTCCAATTGTTTTTTTTTTTGTTAGAATGACAATGGTTACTGTTCATGTCCCGGAGCTCCAAATCAAAAAAACTAGAATATCCTAGTTCTCACATTCTGTGAGACTGTATCAAAATTAACCTATCTTGTCCTACTCCTGGACAAAGATTTCCCGAACTCACTGGTACCGGTCAAAATCACAGCATAACCCGCCAAGTACTCCGCTTGATTTCTGAAAATAAGAAAACACATCTGTAAAGAAAATTATATACTATATATATCTACAATCATATCAATCATAACACTTTCAGAGACTTTCAGTATTTTGATCTCATATTGATCGAGTTTTCGTTACAAACATCCTAACGTCTAAAATGTCTAAAGAATCTTCACGTTTAGTTGATTTGCAAGAACAGAACCGAACTTAATGATAATGCTGGTTTCTGCTGCTGACAATGGCGCGGCACTGCTGCTTGCTCCAGTTGCTGCACTGCCATTGCTGCTTCGGGTCTCTGCAGCGGCTCCAGAACTGCCGGTACGCACTGAGCTTGATGAGCGACTTGCTGAACTTGGACGTCTTGTACGCTGGAATTGAAGAAAAACGTTAGAACATTATCTAATTGTAGTCACATACATACATACATACTATCACGTCTTTATCCCTAATGGGGCAGACAGAGCAATTTGGGTCTTGCGGCTCTATGCAGAGCCCAGGGCTGCAAGACTCAAAGGCCACTTTTAGCTTGATGTGGGTAAGAAGGTGTATGAAGAAATCAAAATAGTGATGGGTTGCTAGCCTTATCGCCTATTAACACGATTCTAATTGTCGCCCATTCCCTTGATCGGCTCTTACGATCTGCGCGGGAAGAGAAGCAGCTGGTACATTCTAAGTTTTTCCTTTTCTCCCAGACCAGCATGGAAGTTGTAGCATAATTGTAGTCACAACATTTAGTAATATAGGTACCATTGTCTCATCTAAAAATGTCAACTTGATTTGGTCAGATAATGGTTCAAACCTAGTAACAAAGTTAGTCAGCGTTTTATAATAAGACGGTAAGTGTTAAAAACAAGTTGGTTGTTGAATATTAAAAACTACACGGAAAGTTGCTCTTATGCACTGCCTTGACACTGAAACTAAAAAGTTAAAATTATCAAAAAAAAATAAAAATACGGGAAAGTAAAAATTTATTCTTATAGTTTAATAAACAACGTAAACAAGTACTTAAAGTATGCCAATACAGAACCAGTGCCGACCCGAAATCAATCTCCTAGGAGAAGAAAGATTAGGAGAGCCGACCCTAACTAGAAATGGGATAAGGCAGGAGGAAGAAGATTTGTCTATAATTTATTAGAAAAAAAAGGTCAAAAAAGCAAAAAAAGAGCATTTACGGCGAAATGAGTACAGAAGCAGCAGAGTCCGTCTAGTTCTAAATAGAGTTTTTGCCAAAAGTGGCCTCTTTTGGCAAAAACTCGTTTTAAAACTAGACGGACTACCAATAATACTTTCAAAGGTTATTCATGAAATAATTTAAAGATATTTATTTGAGTGATCGTTGGAAATCAAATTGTAAATTATCACCATATTTAGTTAAACCATTTATTTCATATTATGGCGCCACTTCTGCACGCGTTTCGCCTTAAATGCTCTTTTTGTGTGTGTGTTTTTTTTTCTTTTATTAAATTCAGTGAAATCTTATTCTTCCTCCGGCCTTATCCCATTTCCATTTGGGGTCGGCTCTCCTAATATTTCTTCTCCAAGGTGATCTCTTGTGGGTCGTCACACATACACACGATATTTCAATGGTTATGATCATCGGCAGGGTCGTTCAGAATCAAGTCGTTCACGGTGACCAGCTTTGCTCGGCACAAGGTCTTGTTGTAGAAGCAGCACCGCCATCTTATCTTCGGTCCCGCACGTCTACCAGTGTGGCAGTACCGGTACCGCCCGAACACTAATATGGGATTGCCGCGTCTTGATGTTGCGTACACTGGAACTAAAAAGAAGATCGTAAATAAGATATATACAAGTAAATATTTAGACCACTTTTAGCAGTAGACATAAATAGCATAGGGGACTAGCCGCGATTTAGTCAAAATAACATTTGAGACTTTTTGCAACTTAGACGAGTTGTTATTTAAACAAGTTTCGAGTAGCGTTTTAGACGAGTTTCCACATAGACTAGGTATCTGCTTTCATGACAATTTGAGACTAACTCAGTGATTGGAATACAAGAAAAGAGTAAGATAGAATAATTTACATATTTACAAATAAAAAGAAAAGAGCCGAGCGCTGTTGATGTCGCGTCGTTAAGATTTTGGGCCAAATTGAAAATAGTTCACTGCATTGAAGGTGCATCACAGAATTTTTGTTGCTTTGTTTACTTTTGGGATTGGAACTGGAACTATTTTAGATAATTGGAGTTACTATAACCGGGGGGTTACTCCAAAAGCAGTACGCAAGTCGGACGTTACTGAGTTTACGCGTTTCAGTGTCTAGCAAAATTGAGCACTAACGTTTGATGATAAAGTCTAATTTGGTTTGACATAGAAATAGGACGTTACTATCGTACGACTAACGTTTTATTTTATGGAGTTACCCCCCAGTACTCTGGGGCATCTGTCCCAGCTTAGTTAGGTGAGCTCCACATGAGATGTAGAAAGATGTAGGCCATTGGGTGTTCAACAGAAGAAACAATGAGAACACTTAATTTTATTTTATATTTATTTAGAAAATTACCAGCAACAATAAAAATATATACAAGATACGAGTATGTACTTGAATATATATCAAATATCAATTCATCATCATCATCACCATCATCGTCTTTTTGTCTCCACTGCAGCAGCACGTACCTCTCTGTACTACCAGAACCATACTTGGCCAGAGCAGCCAGAGGACTTTGACCTACACTCCCCACGCTGGCCAGACGAGTTGGAGAGGTCTCACTGGTGTTTATAAGTTTGGTTTAGCTTGTATTTCCTAAGTCGCCTTCATCGTGTGGTTTCCGGGAGAGTAGAATCGGGCCACTCCAAGTCCACCCGTGGATGTCGTAAAAGGCGACTTAGGAAATAATTTAAAGTAAAAAAAATCAATTTTACCATATAAAAGTTCTTTTGAATGTATCTTCAAGAGGGATGTAAGTGGAATAAGTCAAAATAATAAAATAGAGATGTGAATTTATATTACAAATGAAATTTAATTTACGTAGGCGAACAGGATGAGTTGATGAAGAAATGAGGTGCATGTAGCATTATAAGGTAAAATGCAGCATCATTAGTTAACTATTAATACACTTACATGGTAATAGGTGAATTAAGAAGAACAGTAGGAACTATTTTGTTACATATTATATAAACGTATGCAACAAAATTAAACCTAAAATTTAGGCAATTATTTTTAATAAGGAAGTTTCCTGGTTCAAAAATAAATTATTTGGTATTGTGAATAGAATTACACATCACAAATTAATGTCACTTGTATTCAATCATATCCAATTTCAATGTGATTCAAGATTTATTATAGCGGAAAAACTGATATTAAAACCGCTGTTTGACTCTAAAAAACTATGACGTCATCAGTCTTTATTTAATACAAACCCTATAGAAAATGTTTGTTTTGACGTTTAGAATGATTTGGTTGTTGATAGCTAGATAGATAATTGTTTTATTAGAATCAAAAAGACACACAACACACTTAACTTATACAGGGCAAATAAATCATAATAAAAATACTATAGCTAATGGTACAAAGCAAAGAAAAAACCTATGTGAAGTAGTGTTGGAAATTTTCTAATCAAACAACATAGAAAGTTAATCTTAAACGCGGTAAGAAATAAAAAGAATAGAAGGCTTAAACTGTATCTACGTCATGTATATCAATGATTATGATCGTTAGTCGGGTCGTTCATGATAATGTCGTCTACAGTGACCAGCTTTGCTCGGCAGGAGGTCTTGTTGAAGAAGCAGCAACGCCAGCGGGACTTCGCCCCCAGAGGTCGGCCATTCTGGCAGTACCGGTAAGGCCCAATCTCTAATATAGGTTTGCCATGCTTGGATGTCGTGAACACTGGAACTGATAACCAGGTGAATAATATAATATTTCTAAAAGCATTGATCGGAAAGTTTAGACTTGAACGTGGGATCCTACATGACACTGGAAATGAAAAACAAATGTATTTTAGAGAGGATGATAAATCTGCTAAAAAGATTAACACAGTAGTCTGCTTAGAAGTTACGCCAAAAATATGCAATAAAAGCATTTACAAATAAAGTATTGAATTATTTATCATTTCAACAAAAGTATAAGGTAATAAGTAACTTAAAGATAAAACACTGAAATACTACTATAAATTTCCTTATGATAATAAATGAAAAATTGGCAAATCAGCAAATCTTGAGTAGATACATAAACAATATGAAACAAGAAAATCACAAACGAAATAACTAAATGAAAATATACGGACAAATCACACAGATTGGGCTAGCCCCAAAGTAAGTTCAAGACTTGTGTATAGGACACTAACTCAACGATACATTAAATGCTATTGTTATTTATAATACTGTGATCAAATGCTCGTCTCCTTACAATGCTCGCCAAGGCTCGCATCGTAACCTACCCACCTCGCATTTTTTAACCCTTCTTATACAAACTGTAGCATAAAATACTTTTACCTCTATTACAAACGTGTACAATTAAAATTAACCCTAGAGGTCTTATTAATTTAATGATTATGATCAGTTTTATGATTAATAATAATGTCGTCTAGAGTACAAATGAAGGCTTTACAGCGAGTGTTACTATGGTTGACGCAGTACCATTTCACTTTGGGCCCCTTACTGCTGCCTCGTCGGAAATAACGGTACGCTCCGAGCTGAATTATCGGTTTTCCGAATTTAGATGTAGTAAATATCGCACCTGAAAATTCAAACATAATACTTTTGCTATATTATTTAACATAAAAGAGTTTGTAATATATGTCTTTAGTAAAGCGGGAAGTAAAATTATGAAATATAAAAACTGATTTTTTACACAGAGGAAATGAAATCAATACATTCGAACGCTTGTTTATTTAACTTTTTGGTAAACAAAGCAATTTGACTACAGATGAAGAGTTTGTGTGATATTTTTTCATGTAAAAATGATAAAAAATTACATTATGTAGTGAACTTCCGTTTAAATACATTTTAACATTTCTTTAATGTTCCCATTCTTTTATTAATAATAATTTTGAATTATAATCATATAAATTAACTAATATAAATAAAAATGAAACTTTGAATAACCTTGATATTAATGAAAATTTATAATCAACACTGCAAATTGTGATCGATGCTTCGTTCAAAGTCAAGTACCCCTACTTGACTTTGAACGAACATAACATATTTGTAAATTAGTAACCCGTATTTTGTTTAAAGTGTTATCGGTAATTAATAATCATGTATATTTTAGTGAGCTAATTGATTTTTACTTTGACACAAACAAATTATACACTAGGGCTTGGGGCACTGCGGACTTATCGGCCGCTCACGGCACTCTCAGATAGCGGGCATTTTGCGGTTCTTGGAGTCGCACATGGTACAGATTCTTCTTCTATGTAGGTATTAAAAATGATTTAAAGTCACGCGCTTTTTTATACTCTTTTGAAATTTTGATCTTGCGTTGCGGCACTCTTAATACTGAAAATTTTAATCTAAATACATTAAAAACTAAGAAATTAGCAACAGTGATTCTAGATTCCAAAAATAAATGATCACTTTTTTTTTTTAAATTTCACACATCATTAGTGATTATGTTCTTTGCCCACTTTTATGATCTCGTCATCCAGTGTGTGCAGCGTAGCTTTGCAGCCGCTGCCAATCCTGACGCACACCCACCGCGCCTTGGGCCCTATACAGCCCCACTTCTTGTTGAACCGATAGTGACCAATCTGTATCACAGGCTTGCCGTACCGTGACGTCGTGAACAAAGGAGTGTCTATAGAAATAATAAAATAAACTTAGTACACTTCAAAATTAATATTACTCTGATAGAGCGGCAGAAGTAGATAATTCTGGATGTAAACATATAAAAGCCATTATAAAGATCGTTTAACTTACGTGAGATATGGCCTCACTAAATCTACAAAAACGTAGATTTTGTAATGTTATACAGACGAGGGCGCTTTAAATACAAGTGTATGTCTAAACTAAACATAATAACTTTACTTTTAAAATATCTTAAGGTGATAAAAACAGATACAATTTTATTGATGATTATGGACATTGTTGGACGTGACGATGACATTGTCAAGCATGAGAATGGCAGCCTTGCAGCCATGCTTTGCGCGGACGCAGTACCATCTGCTTTTGGGCCCCTTGCTGTAGCTGTGCTTGTTGAAGCGGAACCCGCCCACGATGAGAGCCTGGGAGCCGCGGTTGGTGGACTCGAAATATGGGCCTTTGGAAGAAATTTTCCATTAATTTCTAACGCATGTTACAAAACAAATAAATTCACTTCCTCATTGAAAGATTTTGTATCGTGAATCGTAATGGGTTGTGAAAGTGCATGGGTAGAGTGGAACGCTGACGGATAAGGAAGAAATTCAAATTAGGATTGGTAAAAATTATTCTGCTTTATTAATATGTAGGTACAATTATTATATCTATATTAACCAAATTTCAAACAGATTAACAATAAACAAGCATCAATAAAATTAAAAAAATAAATAGGACAAATCACACAGATTGACCTTGCCCCAAAGTAAGTTCGACACTCGTGTTATGGTATACTAACTCAACGATACTATATTTTATAACAAATTTATATATATATAGAAAAACATTAAAGACCCAGGTCAAGAGCAAAAGAGATAACGATCAATTTGACAATTGTTTAATATAAAACGTAGGAGCCATTAGCGGCCTGACGCATGAGACCAATCTGATTCAGTGCTTGGTTGAAAACCATCTAGTATGTCTATTGCTATGCCGTATGGTTTTCGGCAGAGTAGAATAGGACCACTCCAAGTCCTCCCGTAGATATCATAGAAGGTGACTTATAAAATACAAAGCTTACACACATCAATAAGACCTCTCCAACCCGTTTGGCCAGCGTTGAGATGTTGTCCTAGTCCTATGGCTGCTCTGGCCAAATATGGCTCTGGTAATACAGAGAGGGTCGTGCTCCTGCAGTGGAGACATAAAGACCTGATGATGATGATGATGAGGTTTATTGGAAAAAGCTGTTCAGTGGTTGTGGTCGCGCGTCACCATGATCCGATCGTTGACCGTGGTGATGGTGGCCTTGCAGCCGGTGTTCCTGCGACTGCAGCGCCACCTGGCCAGCCCCGGGCGCGGCAGTGGGCACCGGCTCAGCTGCTCGTTGAAGCGGTAGCGGCCTTGGATTAGAGCACGATTCCCTTGCTTTGTTCGGACGAAATAGTAGCCTGAAAGATCATGCTAAAATTGATCACCGTCTTTTAAATCCAGCCTTCTTATTCAAAAATAATTTTAATGTCAGACATTCATAAATAAAATACCTTTAATTTATTAAAAATCTAGATTCGCTTTAATACCATACATTACTTGCGCCAATTCGCACTGGAACAGCAAAGGCTGTCAGCGCGCTTTAAAGACAAACCATACTCTCTTTTATATTTTACCACAAAGAGACCTTGGAGAGGTCTCTTTGATGTTTTCAAGCCTGGCCAGCGAGAAGAGTGTAGGCCAAAGTCCCCTGGCTGATCAGCCATACTTGGCTCTAGTAGTACAGAGAGGGTCATGCTCCCGGTGTGGAGACAAAAAGACCTGGTGATGATGATGATGAAGGGCGCGTTTAGGCGATACGCGCACGCTTAGCGCGTTTTGTAATTTGTTGCACATAATTTGAGTTCTATCGCACATCAATACAATTCCAATTATAGTCCAATTAAAGAAATAAAGGTGAATAAAGTTTGACGGTGCTGCCGGCCGCTGCCAGTCTTATCGATTGCTTTTAAAACATGAAATTTAGTGGTTATGTTCATTAGAAGTTCCCATGATGACGTCTTCAATGGTCGTGAGAGTTGCTCTACAACCGTACGGGTTTTTGACACACCTCCACCTCACTTTGGGCCCTTTGCAGCTGCTCACCCGGTTGTAGCGGTGGTTGCCCATTTGAATCACAGGGTTGCCGGCTCGAGTCGTGTCGAAAATTGGTCCTGGAATCAACACCCGCATATTTAGACAAATATACATTTGCAAACATATAGATTGAGAAATAAAGCAAAGTATAAAGATCAAAGAAATTATCATAAGTAGACATATTAGTAGTAATTTTATAATAATAATAATATAATAAATTCTTTATTTCAGATGTCAATCCATATTTTAAGGATGTTAGAATAGAAAATGTAAAAAATGCCACCACACTAACATTAAAAAATAAGTAAAAACTGTAATATTTTATCTCGCAACACAAGCAACGAAAACTTATTATTTATTAATCAATCATTTATTTCTTCCGTGTAGGTACATGATAAAAGTAAAACGGATATATGTTCTAACAAAATATACTGAAACTATTTTAAGGGTAAATTTAGTCCAGTATATTGAACAACTTTATCCAAGGAACGGATATCGAAATATTAAAAGTAATTTGTGGCCTTCCTTACAAGTTGACCGATCAGCTGATCCAAATTTGTATGGAAAGCCAAAAATTATTTTTCATATTTCGACATAGGTCTCTTATGGAAAATTTCCTATCACGGCCTGAATTCCCTTTTAAAACAGTTTATTTTGTTAGTTTTTGCATTAAATGTGCTCTTTTTTCTAACTATAAAAGTCTATAATTTTCTCTCGTGACAATGTTCTAGAAAGCTCTTGATCACATCCCCCTCGATGGTAGTGATAAACGCCCGGCACTTGGTGCGCGACTTGGTGGAGCACTGCCAGCGCACCTTCGCTCCATTGCTTTTCCCCTTAGAGAACTTGTAGCCGTCCACTTGCAGCATCATGGTGTCTCGAGACGTCCAGATCGATATCACTGGAATACACCAATGAAGGAATCTATCAGATAAAAGGATTAGTGGTCAAGAGGTCTGCATTTTGATTTTGAGTAAGAGTGTGATTGACGACGTGGTCTTTTGGATATGTCTCTTTAGATAGGGCGCAATACACGTGACGTGACCAGAGCTGCTGTCTGCTAAATCCGCAACAATTGTGAGTGTGTGCAAAGTATTGTTAAAAAATCATTGTAGATACATTCCAAGAAAACAAGAAGAATGACGATAAAACTAAACTATATCAACTATTATAAAATAAATATTATACAATTTACCTTCATGTATTGCCGATTTTAAAATGATAAAAAAACATTATTGACGATTCCCTCTCTCTCCTATCTCCTAACTGCGAATATCTCTTACACTCCTCTATCCCTATCTACGAGTCCAACTGGTTTCTCGAACTATAAGAGTGGTATAACGAGGTGTTGCATCTCCAAGTTTGAGTAACTGAGGACGGTACACATACCGGCTTTGGTCTGCGAGCGTGATGATGCACGCACCAAGGTAAACCTCATTTATAAGCTCTTGCAGCGTAACTGCTGGCTGGACGGGCTCAGAACAGAACAGAACAGAATAGATAAAAAACACTATTAAAGATTTAATAAAAATAATAAAAAAGTTAAAATTAAACTAATTTCGAACTTGAATACAGGTTGTAATCGTCAAGAATTAAGTAAATATCTTAACATGACATGCCGCATATAAACAGATCTAGTTTTATCCACCACCAAAGCGCAAGCAGTACGAGTAATATTCAAGTTAGTATCGTTACTAGTGTCTACCATATGTATTGATATCAATTGTATGACAAGGTTAGACGCTTAGATCAAAATTACATTGTACCTAATACGAGTACTTATCACTAAACCTAGAAACGTAAAAGTAGTAAAATGCGAACCAATAAAAAGTCTACTTATTGCTTTCAACTACATATAACAGTCTTTTGTAATAAACAAGATCAATAAAAAGCACCAATTTCTTGATTTTATGAGATTTTCCGAAAAAAAGTTTATAAACACTGTCTGTCACTTTATCATAGAAGAAATAATAAAAAATTACCAATAAAAATACTTGACAAATAAAACGTCAATGAATTTACTACTATTGCTATCTATAAATTAAAAAAATCATTAGTTAGGAATTAGAATAATGGAATTGACAAAATTTTAGTATATACTAAAATAAGTATAAATTAATAAAATATAAATAATGTCATCATTTCTCAATACCTCATATTGTATCATCATAGTGAAATAATGAGTATCAATTAATATACGGATCATTTACTAAATATCGGTTGGCGCTGGTGTGAGCTTTGGGATCGTGGAACCCCCAGACGCGGACGATGGCGTTGTCCATGGTGTGCAGGGAAGCCCTGCAGCCGGCCTTGGCTTTGACGCACACCCAGCGCGTGCGGCTGCCGTACTTGTTGACGCGGTTGAAGCGGTACTGACCGATCATGATCACGGGGTTGCCGCGCTGCGACTGCGCAAACACCGGGCTCAGATCTAAAAGATACAATGCTGTTAGATTCTACTGACACGTAAATTTTAACTTGAATATACAGATACATCTTCATCTGAAATGCATAATTAATATTGTTAGCGCAGGTACAAATTGCACTCATTAAAAAAGAACCAGAGGCTGAATAAAATTTATTTTAGATTTTAAAACTAATTGTAATTGTACAATATATATTAAGTAGTATTTAAAAAACTTTTAGCTACATTATATTTCAAGTAACACTGTTGATTTCTGCACTATAACCAGTCAAGACCCGGACGACATTAATAGATGTCCACGTCTATTGTCTTACTGTTGTGTCTGGTATTGGCGGTAAAGGAACGGATAAACTTGCTAATTCCTCAAGTTCAGATTTAAATTTAATTCAGATGAGGATATGCAAACAGCTCCTGGATTTGATTTAAAATCCTAAGCTTTGAAGAAGTAAATGTGAAAGTAAAACCAAAGGAAGTAGTACTAAAGTAATTAACTCATGTTAACAGAATTGCATCAGAGCAAAAATATTTAGAGACAAATACGAGTATGAAGATTTATTTTTTCCAAATATGTATTTTTGCCCGGTTTCTTCTGATCAATAGGAATTTGATGGAAGTGTTTCATTCGGATCTAGTTATATTGCATGAAAGACAAGTTGAACGTTACATTATCTAAAAATGTAGTATAAAACTAATGACTAGATTTGTCCGATATGGTGTTCAATGGTTGTGCCAGCCATTGAGTTTGAGCAGGCGGTCGTGCGCGGTGACGGCTGCGCAGCGGCAGCCAGCGCTTTTCCTGGCGGTGCACTCCCACCAGGTCTTCACGCGGCGGGACAGCTTCTTGGTGAAGCGGTAGTTGCCCCACGAGATGATCGGGTTACCGAACTTCGTCATCTCGAACCTTATCGCACTCGATACTGGTGCTGGGAATAAACAAGAACAAATGAATATTAGTATTACGTACATAACGGAATGTCCTAAGGTCCCGTGCTTAAAATAATATGCGTCCCCGTTCCCCACTCTCGCACCTCATCATCGTTCTCGCGGTTGCATCGCTCGGCGACCTTATCAGTTTCCGTTCTGTATGTAATACTTATAATTATTCAGTGCCTTAGTGCTCATGAAGACAAACGTTATAAGCCCAAAGTCGATGGGGTTACGTCGTTTTATTACTGAGTCTAATCGACCACCTTCCACCTCCGTGATCAGACCCCTAGACATTATCTACCATAAGGTGCTTGTCAATACAAATTAAATGAGTCCTATTGAACGCTGTTTTGTAACTGAGTTCTGTCGAATATCTCCCGGTTCCATCATCAACATTAAGGTGGTGAGTTTACAATGCTAGTAAGTATATAAGAATCCGCCTAACGTCATTGTGGTTGTGGTGGTTCCTGACCCGCAGCAGCGGTCTGCCGATGGGGGTGACGCGCGCGTTGCAGCCCCCCTTGTTGCACGTCCAGGAGACCTTCTGCCAGCTTTGGTAGTTCCAGAAGTGCCTCATGCCACCGATCAACAGTATTGTTTTTGACGCAATCATATCTTTGACAGTGCGCATGAACTGGATTGCTAAAAGTGTTGGCCACTTTAAGTCCTCCCGTGGATGTTGTAGAAGGCGACTTAGCAAATACAAGCTAAACAAAGCTTATAAACATCAATGAAACCTCTCCAACCCGTCTAACTAGCGTGGAGAGTGTTGGCCAAAGTCCTCTGGCTGCTCTAGCCAAGTATGGCTCTGGTAGTACAGAGGGTCATGCTCCTGCAGTGGAGACAAAAAGCCCTGATGATGATGATGAATAGTATATGAACATCTACATACAATGATTATAGAAAAAAGCACATGATAATATTGACTTGCTGAAACTAATTTGATTCTATTTTTAAGTATTTATATATAACGTACCGCAAGGTTCAATTCTTGGACCTTTCCTTTTCTTAGTTTATGTTAATGACTTGCCTTACATGGTTGAGAAGCAGGCTGGCATAGTGCTGTTTGCTGATGACACCTCGCTAATATTCAAAATAGATCGACATAGCACAAACGCTAGCGCGGTGAACAGCACCTTGTCTTCTATTTCTGATTGGTTTTCTGCCAATAACCTCATGTTAAATGCGAAAAAGACCCAATGCATTCGATTTTCTCTTCCTAATGTGAGACAGGCCTGCGTTGACATAATGATAGATGGTGAAAAACTCGATCTTGTTGAAAGTACTACCTTCTTAGGAATTACAATAGACTCAAAACTTCAATGGGGTGCTCATATAACTAAACTTTCTAATAGGCTTAGCTCTGCGGCTTATGCTGTTAGGAGAATAAGACAATTGACAGATGTAGCAACTGCTAGACTAGTTTATTTTAGTTACTTTCATAGTGTTATGTCTTACGGCATACTCCTGTGGGGGAGTGCAGCCGATATTCAGACTATTTTCATTTTACAAAAACGGGCAATTCGTGCTATTTACGGGTTAGGATCTAGAGACTCACTCAGAGAATTATTCAAGAAAATAGATATACTTACCTTATCATCACAGTATATATTTGAAAACATAATGCATGTAAGGAAAAATATTTCCTCATACAGTAAAGTAAGCGATTTGACCGATAGAAACCTACGTAATAAGAATGACTTAGTTGCCCCATTTTCTAGGCTCAAAACAGTTAGTAAGACGTTTATGGGGAACTGTATACTTTTTTATAATAAATTGCCAAAATCGGTCCTTAATATGCCGGATAATAAATTCAAAACGTATGTGAAGAAAGTACTTTGTGAGAAGGCTTATTATAGTACCGATGACTACCTTAAGGACAAAAAAGTCTGGCTTGAGCTTGGCGCGGGTCCCTCTTAAAGTTTGTAATATAGGTACTCGCAAATGACATGTACATTTTGTACAAACTAAATCTACAACTTGACATTATTTAAAAATTTTGACATTTAAAAATTCAATTAAAATCATGATATTACATAACAAAACAATGTATTCTCAGTCCACATTAACTTTAAGTATTAATTTAATTGTGAGTTGACGTCCTTGGAGAAAAGGTGCAGTGCAGTTTGTTACCGCTTCTTCTGCACTAGCGCTTTGGAAGCGGTAGTAAACTTAGCTGTAAGTAACTATTTGACGTCAACAATTGTAAACAAAACAATGACGATTATTAAGAGATATTATAAATATCCTATGATAATAAAGATATATTTGAATTTGAATTTGAATTTAGCTATAGTTCTATTAATAGTTATACTTGCTGAAATTAAGAAATATGATTTTCATCAAAATTTTATTGCCATGTAATTTTATATATGGAGTAATTTTATAAAACATATAATTACAAACTTATTAACATAAAATACTTAATGTCATAGAATATAATGTAAGACTACAATAACTTAATCATAAAATATCACCGATTTACGTATAGCATTGAAGTAGTAAAGCCTTAAAACTAACTAGCAGTTCCAAATATTTTTATATATATACACAGTTTCAGAGATCAACAAGTAGTACTTAACGACAGAGAAGCTACGCGTTATAATTTAACATTACATAAGGCATGTTCTGTTACACATACACACACCAATCAGCTACCTAAAACATCATAATCATCGTCAGTAATTAACCATACTTAGATCAAAAATTCTAGGTAACCATCTTTCTAATTGACAATTTAATATTGTTAAGTATTCAATTTTCTATTTAATCTGGACGGCATTACTATTATTATAAGAAATAACATCCTGTTAAATAAAAATAACAACAAATATTTGCTGTCTAATTGCTGACACTGTACTCAATCTTTATTGAGATCAGGGTTAGGCGAGCGGAGCCACAGATCCGCTTTGGGGAATAGCCTCGGGAAAGTGAAGGCGTGGAGAGCCAGAGCTGCCGCGCTCGGAGACAAGGCGGGAGAGGACAGCATGCTCGGAAAGGACGAGGCGAGGCTTCGAGGCTTGAGCTGGACGAAGGCTCCGTTCCCGCAGCGCGCGTGGGACGGAGGCGCGTGATTGTGTTTCTCAGCTGACGTCACCAGCTTCCCGGACACCATCCGCACCCTCGCCTTGCACCCCAGGTGCTTGGACGAGCAGTAGTAGAACCTCCCCCCCACCTGCGAGTACGTGTATCCTCCTAGCACCAGAATGTGTTTTCCTCTCTCCGTAGGGATGAACTGCACGTCTGTGAAAAAGTTTAATTACCTGGTTTTTATACACGATTTTAAAATATATCATTTTTATTTCTAAACTCAAATAGTTTATATTGTTTTATGAATAGAAAAGCACAAATATGGTTCTACAAACCACACAGACATTTTGATCACAGTAAGTAGAAAGCTATAATAATATAGTCGTTGCACAGAAGTCGCTACTGCCCACTTACTATTTTTTCCATTCCTCACTTAGTCGCCTTTTACTACACCCTTGGGAGAGGAAAGATGAGGTAAACAATTCTATGGTAATCTAACGTCACAAAGTTGCTTCAAATTAGAATTAATATTAATAATATGTAATATCCCAAGAAAACTTTGCAGGTCCAATTTAATTTGTACAATCTGAATACTTAAACTCATTTTGGTCTTTTAAATAACTGTGGATAGAGGGACATTTTACAATTTGATATAAACTCCATTTCTACAAATATATCTAGGTGGAGGATGGTTGTGTTCAAAATGAACATATTCTATGCTGCCATCTGTGCGTCGGCGCAGACGCGCGCTGCAGCCGCGGTCTTTGGACGAGCACACCCAGCGCGGCGAGGCAGCGTTCTGCGAATACGTGTAGCCATTCACCATCAGGAGGAATTTCTTCCCGCTGCGGGTTGGGATCATCTTCACATCGCACTCTGCTGGGAATAGATGACATTACTAAGGACGGACTGTAGTCTAACTTTATTCATCGGAAACAAGGCAATTGATTGGTACCTAACCATATACAATGGTGTGTCTGCTTGGTAATTAATGACGATAGTGAAGAATCACATTATTGTATTAAAATACTAAGGCATATTATTACTCGCACTTATATTATAAATAATGTTATAGGAATAATACTCTATGTAATTTATGACTATATTACAACTATTTTTAAGATGTCAGTAATTTGTTACTATAATCATACTTATACATATATCAAATAACGACATTTCATACTACAATATTATAATGCAATTATTTTACATGTGGTTTGATGAATGTTGCACAGGAGTTTCTTCCAATTTAATAACTATATTATAGTATAGCTATAATAATAACAGCGGTCTTTTAATATTAATAGATAGATACACTATCACATATTAATTTTAAAAGGGGCAGACTAAGGCCGGAGCAGTAAATTTAAAATTTAAATTAGCATTTTAATGAAAATACTTATAGAATAAAACGAATTATCACACTTAATGAACTAAATGATATAATAATTTAGTTTTCAAAGAGTCCGACCAACTAAGACCAATTTTCAATACAATTTTCAAAACATTTACGTTTTTATAGAATAAAATTCAGGAAAATGGCTAAAGAAATAAAGACAAAATTAGTCCCTACTATGGTTATGTTCGTTAATAACACTATGCAGTTGATTCTTGTACGTCTCGACGGTGGCCTTGCAGCGGCGGTAGCTCTGCTTCGAACATTGCCACCGGGTGATCCTCGTCCTCACGGAATACGAGCTCAGGGTGAACTTGAAGCCGTCGAGGAGGAGGTTCGAGTGGCCTCTTGCGTTTGTCACGATCGTGAGGGGTGGTGTTGGGCCTGGTATAGGTACAGCCGGTGCTAAGTCTGCTGGAGGTATAGTTGGCACAGCGGTTACAGCTGGGGTTATTGTAGTTGACATCATGGTGAATAGTGATGGTGGAATATCCGGTGTTATAGTAATGTTCTCTGCAAATGATAAAGACCAAATGTTGTACTTTGTTAATAGTATTTTTATTCGTGCTAATGATGTCAGCTCTAAACAGAAGTTATCATAGGTATATGTTGATAAGAATTTTTTCTTCGGGCAGAACACTCAGATAGCCTTTCGAGTTGACGATGATTTGGACTGCATGTAACGATATCTTTGTAATATGGTAAACCT
This sequence comes from Acrobasis consociella, assembly GCA_963555685.1. NCBI lineage: Eukaryota > Metazoa > Arthropoda > Insecta > Lepidoptera > Pyralidae > Acrobasis > Acrobasis consociella. The sequence goes on from OY743116.1 coordinate 4,064,247, forward strand.
CAACTTCAAACGCGACAAATCTGTGCTTAGCGCACCTTTAGCAAACATTGATATGTATCGTATTTTAGAAGAAAAAGTCGTTAATTATCTGAATCAATTTATATTAACAATAGAAGCTGATAATAAGACTAATAAACTAATAACATATCATGTTAATAACTACCACCATTTGCAATACGTTTACACCACAATCGGTTCAATATTAGTTAGGAGAGTGTTATATATGACATATCACATATAAATGGATGACATATTTTGAGAGACAGAGACTGCGTGGCAGCTGCTCCTCAAATAGAACTTGAACCGTTACTATGATTTGTACGCGAGATCTTACGACATTTGGTTTTCAACAGATATACATAGAACTAACATTTGTGCGTATATCAAGAACAAAACTAAATCAAATTATCATTCAATAGCTGAAATTCATTACTTGGAAAATACTCCACCGATAAGAACCTAGTTCTTAAATTTATTGACGATGAGTTGAAATTCATACACTGCATTCTTGATTAAAATGTCACATTCACTGTCATTTATCTAATCATCATGGTTATGTTGGTGTTTAGTATATAGCAACACATTGTTGTAGGTGACCGCCGTCATCATACACCCCCTGTACCTCTGCTTGCAGCAGCGCCATCTTTTGCGCGGCGCTGCTAGGTCACTGACCAGCGAGAACTTGAACCCATCCAGGATAAGATTCAGGTAGCCTTTTGGAGTTGTGATAATTTTGACGAGACCTGTAAAGGTGACCAAACAGCTTTGATAATCTGCTCAATACAAAATGCTTGAAATGCAGTACCTAGTATTGAAATTATCTAAAAGTAGGTAATAAAGATTTTTTCCACAGTTCATGGCGTGCTTGTCGGACCGCTTATCTTTATTAAAAAGTCACTAAAGAAAGGCAGAAAAATAAACAAAAACATACATACATACATACATACTATCACGTCTTTATCCCTAATGGGGCAGACAGAGCATTTTGGGTCCCGCGGCTCTATGCAGAGCCTAGGGCCGCAAGACTCAAAAGCCACTTTTAGCGTCATGGTGGGCGAGAAGATGGAAAAGCAATCAATACAGTGACGGGTTGCTAGCCGCATCGCCTGTTAAAATGATTCGCATTTTTGCCCACAAACAAAAACATTATCCTTCAAAATCTGCCAATACCAGACACTATAGTAAAAGAATAGAAGTAGCATCATATGATGCCATTCGAGTCTTGAGAGGAACTACTAGATACAATGTGGTTATCAATAAACGGACTAGTGGGTAGTAAAAGCCAACATTATCTTTAGTTCGTTTTTAATATTGTACAATAAAGATAATGAAGAATGAAATAGAGATTAAGAAGACAACGAAAACACTTTAGAGCTTATAGACGAACGACAGCATGCTCGCGTCACTTGTCAGCGACCGTCGCCGATATGTCTCGCTCAGCTTCAATGGAAACTCGGCCTTTTACTACACGCTTGATAGATAATAAATTGATTATAATTTAATCTGTATGATTGTGTTCGTTCTTGATGAAGAGCAGCACGTCATCGTAGGTGACGGCGGTCACCTTGCACCCCCTGTACCTCTGCTTGCAGCACTGCCAGCTCTTCCTGGGAGATGCTGGATCGCTCTTCAGAGTAAACTTGTGTCCGTGCAGCATGAGATTTAAGTAACCTTTGTGATTTGTGACTATTTGGATGGAATCTGTAAAAATACGTATCATATTAGATTGTAAGTCATAATGGCGATATTTTGTTAGAAATAAAAAAAATGTTTTGGAAATCCTTGCGGGGGGGGGGGGAAGGCTATGTCCAGCGGGTGCGCATTGTCTTACATAACTTTTTAACTCATATCATCGGAAGTCCGAAAATGTTTCTCATACCATTTTAAATCATAATGATCATTCTTCATAAAAAATTGAAAACTAATGATTTTAAACTATAATCATTGGAATTCATAATATCACTTATCATACACTTAGTTTTTAATAATATTTGTTTTCATATATTTGTTTATACTAATGATCTAAACTCCTAATCATTCGAATTAATAACTATTATATTCATACATTTGTTTTTTCTAATATATTTTTTTTATAAATTTCTTAATCATAAGTATTTTATTCATATTATTGAAAATGATAATATCTATAATCAAACATTTGTTTTATACTAATATATTCACTTTCATAGAGTTATCTAAATGAAAATAATCATAAGTGTAAATGAAATGGAATAGGTAACAATTATTAATTAAATGAAAGTAGACAGACGCACTGACAGGTAAGTCAAAGTTATAAAACATTGTTAATAGAAAAGTAGATAGATACTGACAGATAAGTCAAACTTATAAAACCCCTATCATTTTTGGTCGAATGTTAAAAGTAATGGATTTACTTTTATTGTTTAATAAAACAAATTGCTGCCAGAAAAGTAGGTTAGGTTAGGTTAGAACTGTGACCCCGAGAGCGTGCGAGCCGAGCGAGCGAAGTGAGCGTGCCGCGGCAGCGGCCGGCGAAACGCTAGAAACTATTTTTTGATAGAAAAGTAAACAGACACACCGACAGATAAGACAAACTTATAAAACTAGAGTTAAATCGTTTAATTAAACCAATTGTTGCCAGAAAAGTAGGTTAGGTTATTTTAGAACTGTGACCCCAACAGCGCGCGAGCCGAGCGAGTGAAGCGAGCGTGCCGCGGTAGCGGCCAGCGAAGCGAGCGTGCCGCGGTAGCGGCCGGCGAAGCGCCAGAAACTAATTTTTGTTTGAAAAATAGACAGACACACTGACAAATACGTCAAACTTATAAAACCGTCTTATTTTTGGTCGAAGACATCCATTTCTATGCGTTACAAAGACAAATCTACGTTAAAATATTTTTTTAGTATTGCTTTTATTAATACAAAAATTATGATACTTGTCCTTTATAAAGTAAACTATCCTGAACAACGACGTTATGAGTTGTAGTATTTTATAAGTAACAACATTATTAAAAAAAAAATTATGATTACTAAATGTTATGAGCTCCGATGATAGTAATAAAAATATATGAATAAAAAAAATATGAAGAATAAAATTATGAAGAGTGATGATTATGAACACAAATCGGTAGTAAGATGAAGAATATGATTTAGAATTTTATGAGAGCCAATATGGACCCATGGGGTGCGCATTCTCTTATATAACTTTTTAACTCATATCATCGGAAGTCCGAAAATGTTTCTCATACCATTTTAAATCATAATGATCATTCTTCATAAAAAATTGAGATACTAATGATTTTAAACTATAATCATTGGAATTCATCATATCACTAATCATACACTTCGTTTTTAATAATATTTTTTTCATATATTTGTTTATACTAATGATCTAAACTCCTAATCATTCGAATTAATAACTATTATATTCATACATTAGTTTTTTCTAATACTTTTCTTTTAAAAATTTCTTAATCATAAGTATTTTATCCATATTATTGAAAATGATAATATCTATAATCAAACATTTGTTTTATACTAATATATTCACTTTCATACAGTTATCTAAATTAAAATAATCATAAGTGTAAATGAAATGGAATAGGTAAAAATCATTCATTAAATGAAAGTAGACAGACGCACTGACAGGTAACTCAAAGTTATAAAACTTTGTTGATAGAAAAGTAGATAGACACACTGACAGATAAGTCAAACTAATAAAACCCCTGTCATTTTTGGTCGAGGGTTTAAAGTAATGGATTTACTTTTATTGTTTAATAAAACGAATTGCTGCCAGAAAAGTAGATTAGGTTAGGATAGAACTGTGACCCCAATAGAGCGCGAGCCGAGCGAGCGAAGCGAGCGTGCCGCGGCAGCGGCCGGCGAAGCGCTAGAAACTATTTTTTGATAGAAAAGTAAACAGACACACCGACAGATAAGATAATCTTATAAAACTAGAGTTAAATCGTTTAATTAAACCAATTGCTGCCAGAAAAGTAGGTTAGGTTAGGTTAGAACTGTGACCCCAACAGCGCGCGAACCGAGCGAGCGAAGCGAGCGTGCCGCGGTAGCGGCCGGCGAAGCGCCAGAAACTAATTTTTGTTTGAAAAATAGACAGACACACTGACAAATACGTCAAACTTATAAAACCCGTCTTATTTTTGGTCGAAGTCATCCATTTCTATGCGTTACAAAGACAAATCCATGTTAAAATATTTTTTTTAGTATTGCTTTTATTAATACAAAAATTATGATACTTGTCCTTTATAAAGTAAACTATTCTGAACAACGACGTCATGAGTTGTAGTATGTTATTAGTAACAACATTATTAATAAAAACAATATGATAATTGAAAGTTATGAAGAAAAAAATTATGAATTTAAACTTGTTCTTGGTAGCAACAGTATTAATAAAAAATTATGATTACTAAATGTTATGAGCTCCGATGATAGTAATAAAAATGTATGAATAAAAAAAATATGAAGAATAAAATTATGAAGAGTGATGATTATGAACACAAATCGGTAGTAAGATAAAGAATATGATTTAGAATTTTATGAGAGCCAATATGGACCCGGACCCATGTCCAGCAGTGTACTTCCTGAGGCTGATATGATGATGATGTTAGAAATGAATTTGTAAATGTTATATTTTTACTTATTTTTGAGCTTGTCTCTAAATATCAGTACAAATAGTAATAAATTTTATTACAATTGACTTAGGTACTATAATAACAACGTGGAAGGGACATACCTGTAATAAATCAAACCACGAGCTATACTAGATCCCGAAGATGCCCGGGCGGCTGCACACTTAAGCATGGAAATGACAGAAATATTTTGTTCTTTTACTGTTATTTTAACTCCATTATACTATAGTGATCTAGTAAAGCCCGTGGTTCGATTTATTACGAGTATGTTTCTTCCACGTTGTATCATACATTTTCCGTGAGTAAAAATCGCTGAAGTACCTAATATGTTATACTTAATCTAAGTTTGTAAGGAAAGATGAATAAAACAACTGCCCAAGGAATGACACTGAATTAATCAATATTAGTTTTGCTATATAACTAAAATAAGTAAGTTAGCGCGATTTGACATATTTGTAGGAAAGCATTAAAGTGGCCTGTTATCACTTTCTGTTTCGTTTACCGAACCTCTCAGAACGTAACGATTTAGTGTGTATGATTGTGCTCAAACTTGGTCGCGAGCAACGTTTCGTTGTATGTGACGGCGGTCACCTTGCACCCCCTGTACCGCTGCTTGCTGCATACCCAACGCTTCCTAGGCGCTGCGGAGTCGCTGATCAGAGTGAACTTAAACCCATCCAGCATGAGGTTCAGGTGGCCTTTCGTGTTTCTGATGATTTGGACATAACCTGTAATAATATTAGTTTTGTTAGTCTACTTACTTGCTCAGCTTCTAGGAAACAAATGCACGTTGTTATGGTATTTTTAAACATGAAGCTTTTCTTTTTTCTACAAGTACGTGTTAGCCAAAAAAGGATACCTCAATAAATAAGCAAAAGTAATTACAACGTAATTTAATCATTCACGATCACGATTTCTGTAATATAATCAAATTACAAGCTAGGCTTTTATGGATAGAAAATATTTCGAAAGAAATAGAACCTTTTCTTATACAGTATTTTATTTATAAATATCTTACTCTAAAATAGACGTCTTTTTTTGGATTAGTAATTGATAAAACCAAAAATTGAGTAATTCTAGAGTATTCTAGTCTCACTGGAAACTCCAGGTTCATACGCACTTTCGACATTGAGCTTTGTACGCGACAGGTAAAATTTTTACATTAAAATTTCTTGGTTAGTGAAGAAAATTCCGATGATTATAATGACAATGACATAGCGATTAAATACATTTATTATTATTCAAACAGCATATTAATGCATGTAAATTAAAACTATAATAACTAATCAACAATTAGGTAAATAAGTTTCAACTAATATATGTATGTACAGCCATATAACATATGGCTGTTTCAACTAAATAATTACCAAACACAGGTCAATAAGTTTTCAATTCATCTTCAATTCAATCAGTATGATTGTGTTGATGGCAGGTATAGAGCAGCATGTCATTGAAGGTGACAGCACCCATCTTACACTTCCTGAAGCGCTGCTTGCTGCACTGCCAGCTCTTCTTAGACAGGTCATTCAATCAGTATGATTGTGTTGATGGCGGGTGTAGAGCAGCATGTCGTTGAAGGTGACAGCTCCCATCTTACACTTCCTACAGCGCTGCTTGCTGCACTGCCAGCTCTTCTTAGACAGGTCATTCAATCAGTATGATTGTGTTGATGGCGGGTGTAGAGCAGCATGTCATTGAAGGTGACAGCACCCATCTAACACTTCCTGAAGCGCTGCTTGCTGCACTGCCAGCTCTTCTTAGACAAGTCATTTAATCAGTATGATTGTGTTGATGGCAGGTGTAGAGCAGCATGTCGTTGAAGGTGACAGCACCCATCTTACACTTCCTGAAGCGCTGCTTGCTGCACTGCCAGCTCTTCTTAGACAAGTCATTCAATCAGTATGATTGTGTTGATGGCGGGTGTAGAGCAGCATGTCGTTGAAGGTGACAGCTCCCATCTTACACTTCCTGCAGCGCTGCTTGCTGCAATGCCAGCTCTTCTTAGACAAGTCATTCAATCAGTATGATTGTGTTGATGGCGGGTGTAGAGCAGCATGTCGTTGAAGGTGACAGCACTCATCTTACACTTCCTGCAGCGCTGCTTGCTGCACTGCCAGCTCTTTTTCGGAGACGCTGGGTCGCTGCAGGTCTACAACGTGAACTTGAACCCGTCCAAGATCATGTTTAGGTGCCCTTTAGGATTTCTGATGATTTGGACATTACCTGTAATAATATTAGTTTTGTTAGTCTAGTTACTTGCTCGGCTTCTAGGAAACAAATGCGTTGACATGGTATTTTTTAAACATGAAGCTTTCCTTTTTTAATAAGTAAGTATGAACCAAAAAAGGGTACCTCAATTAATAAACAAAAGTTATCACGTTGGTAATTACAACGTAATTAAATAACTCATTGGAAATAGTAATTATTCATTTATTTATTATTAATTTATTAATTGGAATTACTTATTAATAATATTTGATTTCTAAATAGTTTCAAATGTATCTTCTAAGCTGTGCTGCTTAGTTTTCATTTCAAAATCTTTTCAAACCCTCAAATTAAAAAAAATATTTTTTTTTTTGTAAAAGCTTTTTTAGCGTGACACCAAAGTATTAGTCAAGACAAATCGAATAAGCGCAAATGTGGTAGGTTTCGAGAGTAGGTAGAGTGTGTAGACCTAATCTACTAGTTACTTTGGCCACAGAGTTAAATTACACATATAAACATACACGTTACAGAGAAGGTCATGCTCCTGCAGTGGAGACTTAAATAGTCATGAGGATGATGATGGTAGGTTTCCTCATTTAATTACTAAGTTCCTATGGTTACCTCCCGGCTTCATCATTAGATAAACTTTATGATATCATTAAATTTATGTTTTTTACAACACAGTATGTTTATCTGATGCGCTCGAATCAGATAAATGCACAGTCTTTAATCCAAAAACCCCCTCTTGGGCTCCTCAACTATCATAATGATTATGTATATGCCTCGTGTAAAGCAACATATCGTAGAATGTGACTGCGAACATCTTGCACCCCCTTCGTCCCTGCTTGCTGCACTTCCACCTTTTCTTGGGTATGCCACGGTCACTTACGAGAGTAAATTTGAATCCGTCGAGCATAAGATTCAGGTAGCCCTTCGAATTGGTGACGAATGACAAAGAACCTGCAACAACATCCTCCTGTATAATTTCAGGCATAATAAGCAAGAAAAGGATATCCACTTAACATCGGTTAGAATATTAGGTAGTTCCACCACTTTTCACTAGATGGGGTCTTAGGGTTTTTTTATTTGCCTAACAAATAAACTTGCTGAGCATAAAAATATTAGTCCTCACTTGAAATTTTATGCTGTACTTGTACTTGCAGTTCCTTTCTAAAAAGCACAAGGGAGAAAATAACTAATAAAATATATCTTCCAAAGAAAAAACCATTAAAAACACATTAACTTTATATTATTTATGTACGAGTAGGTACAATATTTTACAAAAAGAATATATACACACGATCGTTCTAAGATTTTAAATTTTTTGTTACTTACCAATTAACATTTATTTTTTTAATACAACCGTAAAGTCCGCAAATAGATTGCTAAATAGGAACATTTTGATCACCAAAGTAAGGCAAATAAATAGGTCAAGTTAATAGCAACTAGCATAGAATTAACATAGCTAAATAGGTACATATATACACTATCTCTTCTTTATCCGTAATGAGACCGACACAGCATTTTTGGTCTTGTAGTTCTAAGCAGATAGAGTTAAAGGATGCAAGACCCAAAGGTCTCTCATAGCGTGTTGGTGGGTGAAAAAATTAAATAAAAACCGGTCAAATGCGAGTCGGACTCGTTCATGAAGGGTGCCCTTCGTGTATTTTGGTACATAAACACTCGGGTACAGAGCTAACAACAATAGACTAAACTAACCTTGAGTATTTGTTATTATAGCGATCACAGTAATATATTATAATCGGTGAAAATGTCAAATCACTAGCTATTCCAGTTCAAAAAGCCTGTGACAGACGGGCAGACAGACCGCGGAGTTTTAGTAAGAGAATCCCGTTGGCACCTTTTAGTTATGGAAACCTTAAAAAAGGAATCACAATTATAGTAATGGGTTGTCAGCCGCATCGCCTATTGTCGTGATTAAAATTTTCGCCCATTCCGTCGATTTTATTCACGGTCTGCGCGGGTTATTTGCGGGTAATTATAAGTTAACTGTGCTGTAATTTATCTGTTTAACCCTGTGGTTGACTGGGAGATGCTCTTTAAGTCCGCCAATTGTAAACAATTGTTAATTGTGAATCAATAAAGTTTTAATAAATAAATAAGAACAGCAGCTGGTACATTCTTGGGTTTTTCTTTTCCCCAGACCATCTCGAAAGATAGATAGCTAATGTTTATTAATAAAGTGATGCGGTGGATGTGTGTGTTTGTTGTGTTTGTCGACGAGCGTGCAGCCGATGGTGACCAGCATGGCGTGGCAGTCGCGCGGCCGGCTGTCGGCGCAGAGCCACTTGACCCGCGACGAGCACACCGAGTGCCGGCTGTACTGGTAGCCGCGCAGCTGCATCACGCGCCCGCCCATCGCCGACGTGAAGAATACGGGACGATCTGAAGATCACATAATATTATGTCACATGTTCAAGTTTATATGTATTATCTATTATATTTAAGTAGTTATTAATGTCTTTACCAATGTGTACCAACATAAACCTGGTTTACTCATTGACAAGTGACAAATGCACAGATATTACTTGTCACACGCACTTGTCACTTGTCAATATGTAAACCGGGCTTTACTTAGCTATAAAAACATTTCGATGTTCTTTTCTACTATTAAATACTTATGTAATAATAATTCAGCCGTATAAAAATAAAACTATTCAACATTTTATTAAGGATAAAGTGTGTCAAAATATCAACAGTGGTTACTAAGTAAAATCTAAATCTTAAAAGAAATCTTAAAATAAAGTTGCTTAAAGGTAACCCAAGATGGGTGGCGTCAACGAAAGGAGGTCTTTGCTCAGCAGTGAGCTGAAATGATGATGATGATAAATAAATAATAATAATAAATAAATATATATGGACAAATTACACTGATTGAGCTAGCCCCAAAGTAAGTTTGAGACTTGTATTATGGGATACTAACTCAACGATACTATATTTTATAACAAATACATATATAGATAAACATCTAAGACCCAGGACAATTAGAAAAAGGCCATTTTTCAACTTGCCCTGACCGGGGATCGAACCCGGGATCTCTGGGTGGCGGACTAGCATGTTGACCACCCATGATAAAAGGTAACCCGTTGCCGAGGTGCTCAATCTCTTCCCGCTTAAAGCCATCCCATCTCGAGATACTTTTCCACGCTTGACATTTATTTTTCAGTCTTCGGCGGGTGATTGTGCTCTTCATCAGCTAGAATAATGGTGTCCCCCTCTAGCTGCACCTTGGCCGTGCAGCCCTTCTTCCCCTGGTGGGTCGAGCAGCGCCATATGGCTCTCGACCTTTTCTTCAAGTTTCGTTTTCTTGAGTCTTCGTAATAGGTGTATCCTTTGAGCACCAACAGTGTTTTTCCTTTCTTTGATGTTATGAATTCTGCTATTTCTGTTTCTTCCCTTTTTTCTGTAGTATAATAATGTATGTATAGTTTAGCCTTTATAAAATACTAGCTGTGCCCGTGGGCTTCGCTCCCCGTGAGAATTTCGGGATAAAGAGTACCCTATGTCCTTCTCCGAGTCTCAATGTATTTATATCCACACCAAATTTCATTAAAAATAGGTTCAGTAGTTGAAGCGTGAAGAGGTAACAAACAAACAAATAAACAAACTCACTTTCGCATTTAAAATATTAGTTAGGATAGTTAGGATGTACATGCAAACAGCTGTATTAAATAATATATAATAAAAATATAAATATATAGGGACAAATTACACAGTTAAAATAACTATGTTGTAAGGATACTTTAATGCCCATGTTTAAAAAAAATAGGTAGGTTTATAAGAAGTCTAACTTTATTGATATTGAATTACTAAAATAATTGGGCACTTTCCTGAGTCAAAAATAAATTATTTTTCACTTATAAGAAAATAAAACTTTTAGGAAAATACGATATTGAACAGCATTTGTTTTGAATATGAAACGCATGAGTTATCATCCTTACTTATATATTTTGTCGTCTAGGTCATAATAATTTTAACATCTACGTTACTATGATGCACATTATTGCACATAGTCATGGGACAGGTTATGAATCCAGTATTATATCTATTAGAATGATGGTAGCGGCCCCGGGCTCTTAAGGGTCCCCCGACCCTAGACCAAAATACAACTTTCCATACAAACGTAGTCTACGTTTTATTTCAAAACGACATGTCCGATTTGGGCAAAATTTTGTAATTTCAAAGATATTGCAATTATCTAGGTTTATAACTAGTTTCCGACAGTAAAATATGAACTTTAAATAGAATATAGTGTTTTATATCATTTTTGACCATTAGTATGGGAAAATTCTAAATCGTTATATTTTCTTTCCAGTTCATAATTTTACCATAGGAAACCAGTTATAACCCTAGATAATTGCAATTTCTTTACAATTACCAATTTTTACCGGAATCTGCCATGTGGTTTCAAAATTAAACGTAGACTACGTTTGTATGGAGAAGTCTAGGGTCGGGGGACTCTTAAGCGGTACTGCCGAGGATGCAACCGGGAATACGCTTGGATAATAATGATCTATTAGAATGATAATCGAGTTTTTAATGCTTAACGAATTACGAATTAAAACTACCAAGGTTTTGAATCACACGATTTATTCTATGCAATTAGTTATCTCGAAGTTCTAAAATTATATATATACTTAATTAAATCAGGCCTACCCGTCACTGTATAAACATAGTTATTTCTCTTCCTTATCACTAGATGGCGCTATAGGGTAATAATTGAAACATTAAAACTTTTTATTACTATTATTTAAATAAAGTAGCAAGTATTATAATTAATAAAATATGACTTAAAAAAAATGCACGACTAGCAAAAAGTGACAAAAAAAATGTTGAATATTCAACACTTTCACTTTTTGCTAGTCATGTGTGCTGCCATCTCTGTGTGCTTATCCGCAACTTTCAGTTTTTCCTACTTACCTCCAATCGTTTCTATGGCGTTGGGTATCTATTACGTTAGTAATTATAATATTATCTTTGCTTAAAACTACTAGCATTACATACAATTAACAATTATTATTTTTTATTGCAGAGTCAAATTGCTCATGTTCGTACAAGAAGGACTGTGATTATGTTCATTCCTCATTGACACGATAGCGTTGTCCAACACGTAGATAGAGGCTCGACAGCCCTTGGTCAGGTGGGTGGAGCACGTCCACCGCTGCTTGCTCATCCCGCCGCCGTCGCGCCCCACCTTGGATGCGTACACGCAGTTGTACGTGTAGTTATTATACTTGATCAGCAGCCGACCCTTTCGTGATTTAATGAATTTTACTGTAAAAATATGTTGATATATTTTTATCAGATATATTGGCAATCTCTTAACTATACATAATGTGGTAACTGATACAGGTATCACTGAGTAAGGTGTGACACAAAGCTTACAACATAACCTATACTTTAAAGAAGCAATTATTGTATATATACCTATATATCATACAATCTCGGAAACGGCTCCAACGATTTTGGTGAAACTTAATATTTACGGAGTGAGGAGTTTGAAAACGATCTAGCTTGATTTTATTTTAATAGAACCTCGCTTTCTGTAATGAACACGCAAATATATTGTACCTATCACCAATATGTATCTAATTTTATTTTCATCTTAGGCATTTAATAATTTATTTAGTTCATATTTTATTATTTATGTAATAAGACACATAAACATTTTTTCAACTATGCTAATTTCAAAATATAATCTAGTAATGATTGTGGTCCCCGGCAGTCCTGACGACCTCCTCTGCCGCGTTGGTGAAGACCGCGGCGCGACAGCCCTTCCTGAAGTGCGTGTGGCACCGCCACCGGCGCATGCGCCGATCGCCCTCCTTACTGCTGTAGTAGCTGCGCTGCTGGTACTTCAGGAGACGCACTCCTCTTTTATTTGTTACGAATTCAACTGAAATAGGTATCGTCAATGAATTGATTATCTTTTCATACAAAATGCAAAAAAATTTAAAAAAAAAATTTAAGATATATACAAACAAAATACACTTAAACATTTTATTTTCCTTTTTATTACCAGCAAGGGTTTCTATTATTCCCAACCTCTTATAGTATGAAAACTAAAAAACAACACGAAAACAAAAGAAATCTTGGAAAGTAGAAGACTATTAAACATTTAGTTTAAATATAACATAGGTAAATGATAATGGTGACCTCTTACAGATACCACCTGGTCTTCAAGAGTGTAACAGACAGCTTTGCAGCCTCTAGACTGGTGAGTGGAACACCTCCACCTCATTTTAGCAACATAACCAGGTGCGCAACTACTGTAGTATGTGTAGTTATCGTATTTGAGCAAACGTCTGCCTTTTTTCGAAATCACGAATTCCACTGAAACAATAAAAATTCAATGTCTTCTTCAGACGTGATTGATAAAGAAAGGTTTGGAGGAAATAGGTAATTATTAAAAAAATATTTTTTAAAACAAGCTTTTATCTAACATCTTGAGAGGATGGATGAAAGAAGATTAACAAAAAAGATTAATCGTGTTGATGTGGATGGGAGAACCGGACCGGGTCGACCGCAGAAGCGGATGTTCTGAAAAAAGGTGATATAATATATATATCCATAACCGGAGAGCGTGCTTGAAAAGAGTTAAAAGTGTTGACGAAGCAAAAGAGGTTTGCACGGATCGTAGTAAGTGGAGATCCATAGTCTCTGCCTACCCCATGGGAAACAAGCGTGAAAATATGTATCTATGTATGTTTATCTAAAGACTCTTTTCAAGTTAAATCAATGGAGCTCAAAATTGATGGACTTGCGTCGTTTCCTTACGAGTTAATATGGCCATCCTCTGGCTCCATCATCAAATCAGCTTCATACCATTATATTGTTTGTCACGCGATATACGTTTGCGTGCAAAATTTCAACTCAATCGGTAACCGGGAAGTAAGTCAAATTTAAGTTGCAAGATTTGATTACAGACAGAACGACATATGGACAGGTGAAACTAAATAAAAGCTTGTAATAAAAAGAGAAAGAGTTTACTGGGATAGACGTGGCAGCTGAGCTGTTTCGGCGAAAGAAGAATTGCCTGTGAAGACTAATTATATCGAGCTCTATCGATATGTGCCGTGTGGTATCCGGCAGAGTAGAATAGGACCGCTCCAAGTCTTTGCGTGGATGTCGTAGAAGGCGGCTTAGGAAATACAAGCTAAGCAAAGCTTATAAACATAAATGAAGCCTCTCCAATCCGTCTGGCCAGCGTGGAGAGGATAGGCCAAATCCTCTGGCTGCACTGGCCAAGTATGGCTCTGGTAGTACAGCGACGATGATGATATCGAGCTCATCGCCAGACTTTACTAGTAAGAGTAGAAAAAGATTTTATTCTTTTTTATTGCTTTTCACTAATCTTTACACAATTTTGAGTAAGTATAGGGTTGACTGGAAGAAATCCCTGACAGTCATAAGTCCGCCTTGGTACTATTGTGTTTCATCTGTATTTCAATTGTGGCTTTTTATGTACAATAAAGAATTTACAATACAATACAATTTTTAAAAAGAAATTATTATCTCCCGGGAGGATGGTTATGATCATTGACCATGCTTATGATAGTGTCATCGGCAGTATATATGGTGGCTCTGCAGCCCATGTGCACTCTGGTGGAGCACAGCCACCTAGTCTTCAGGCCGGTGACGCGGTTCTTGTTGTACGTGTACCCTTGGTAACGAATCAACATTTTACCACGCCGAGACATCACTAGCTCCACTGAAAAATTTAATAAAAACAGAGTTACTATCTAGATATAGTGAAACTTTTGATTAAAAAATTAGAGTGAAGACGTGACACACCCTTGACTCAGAAAGAAGAACATATTACTTTTTTAAATTATCTTCTAACATATGTATGTACATTGTATTACCCTAGATGTAAATTGTAATAAAAAACAAACTTGGAATATTGAAATCGTAATATTAATTTGAGATTTTGTTTGTCCGTTTTTTCATTTTACTGTTTCTGTGAACCTTCACAATTTTTTTACGACCCTTTACTACATGCTTGTTTGTGACATTTTCATTTACTGTTTCTGAGATCGCTCTCACTGGTTTCACTTTATTAAAATCGTAACTATTATCTCTAATTTGAATGGTTATGTTCATTGATGTATCTGATGATGGTGTTATCAATAGTGTATATGGTGGCCTTGCAGCCCATATTTCTCTTGGTGGAACACATCCACCTGGTCTTGCCGCCGGTGACCCGTGTCTTGTAGTACGTGTATCCTTTGTACAGTATCAAAGGTTTGCCGCGTTGCGACATTATCAATTCCGCTAGAAATAAAAAAAAAAAATTTTAATTATTTTTGTAACTTACTGGAACTGAAAATTTTATATAATTATCCTGATCATTTTTTAATCTCGATTTTTTCAGTTTTATATAAACATCTAACTATGTAGTTATGCTGATGCCTTTGATTAATAGGTATCTATTACAAAAAAAGAAATTAAATACTTATTTTATCCTATACTTACACAAATTTTTTATAGTAAGGTTAGTCCATCATGAGGAGCTTTTATGTGAAGTTATTTTTTCTTTACGGGTGCTAACGGTACGGGATACAGGTTAGTTAGAAAGAATTTGAAATCATATTTTATTAAATTCTATCTAGATCAACATTGGTAAAAATTTGCAAATCGTAGCATTACATTATTCACGACTAATAAGTAAACCCTAGTATTTATATTTGCTTTTACGACCTGACCAAGTCGGTGGAAAGCGTTGTATGCAAGCCGCTCTAGAAAAGTTATTTTTATAATCCTTCGGAGAGGCCTATGTCCAGCAGTGGACGTTATGCAACTAAAACAATGATGATGGCGATAACACTGGTTTTTAACAAAACTAATATTAAAATGATAGATAAATATAGATAATACAAACAAAATCCATGCTGGTCTGGGAGAAATAAAAAAACTTAGAATGTACCCGCTGCTTCTCTTCCCACGCAGATCGTAAAAGCCGATCGAGGGAATGGGCAAAAATGCAAATCATGTTAACAGGCGATGCGGCTAGCAACCCATCACTGTATTGATTGCTTTTACATCTTCTCGCCCACCATGACGCTAAAAGTGGCTTTTGGGTCTTGCGGCCCTGGGCTCTGCATAGAACCGCAAGATCCAAAATGCTCTGTCTGCCCCATTAGGGATAAAGACGTGATAGTATGTATGTATGTATGTATACAAACAAAATACAATGCTTCTAGTTATAATTGAGTATTTTCCTAAGCCAAAATAAATTATTTTGTACTGATAACAAATAAAACGTCGCAAAATAATGTCACTTGTCTTTGAACATATCCATTTTAACGTGGTTTTAAATTTATAATTGCAGAAAAACTGATAATAAGAGCGGTATTTGACTCCAAACAATTATGACGTCAGCCTGTATTTCATACAAAATCCCATAGAAACTGTTTACTTTGACGTTTAGAAAAAAGTTTTTGATTTGACTTGTTCGAAAATGCGTATTCAGGAAATTTACATCCAAGTCGGGGCGTGGTTATGTTCGTTCCTGCAGGCTATAACGTCGTCGTGGAAGGTGGTGACGGTGGCCCGGCACCCGCGGCTGACGTGCGTGGAGCATCGCCAGGACACCCTGCCAGCTTTGCCACCCGTGGCGGACCCGTAGTAGCGATACCCGCCGACCACCAGCATGCGCCGCCCTTTGTTTGACGTCACGAATTCGGCTGCAACTGTTAAAAATACTTATTAGGTATTGTACATTTTAATTAGAAAAATAGGGGTGACAGGGACAAAAAGTATGCTTGTTATTAGTCCGTCTTTTAGATTATCCAAAAATAAAATGGACTTTTCAATTTATTAAAAAAGTAAAATTCACAAAGATTGAAGCATCAAAGTTCCGGTGTGGAGGCTTGCGATGTCACCGCTAATAGAAATCGTCCGTAATGGGCTGTATCTTTGACATTTTTTGTTTCTCAGAGAAAAGAAAAAATATATGAACTATATTTTTTTGGATTTTTTTTTTAGTTTCACTAACACGGAAGAAGAAGAAAAAGAGAACTTAGGATATAAACTAACCAAACTAAATATATTGTAATCTGGTTACATTAATTAAAAATTGTTTATTTTGAGGCGCTAAGTTACCGCTTCTTTAATACTCGTATGCCGGCCGTACATTTACATGACTAAGTATCTACTTAAATAGATATTCTTTTTTTTGCCATTTAGGTCCCATAGTTGGAAAAGCCTCCCCTTTTTGTTTCCAATAACTTCTATCTTCAGCTGTTTCACTAATTTCATTAAATAAAAATAAATATATTTTTTTATTTTTTCTTTATTTCTTGCATATTACAATGCTGTTGATTAAAACAGCTCAAACATAAAGCTTTTTGGCAACCGGAGCATCCGCTGAGGATCTTCTTAGTTTTCTTGCAAGCGTCCCTGCTGTCAAGAGTGAGTCTCCATCTAGCGTAGCATCCCACACAGCGCTTCTTTGTCACACCTTTTACGAAAAAATGTCGTTTTTCTGATTTGGTTTGAGTATGGACGGATGTCGAAGAATCTGCAGGATGCCCTGGCTGTGATTCTGAAACTAAAACCGTTACATAAGTCAAAATATAATTTTGTAACACGTGTCAAAACAACATTTCATTACGTCTCATTACTTCAACAACTCTTCGATTCTGTTTACTTTTACGAATATAGCCGATGTTATATAAGTGATCGATTTTCATTTTATATGTTTTAAAGGCCTCCGCTTCTTCCTCCATTATCTTCCATTCTTCTACTAGATATCTGACTTTAAAAAAATTAAAGCTATATAAATCTAATTGGTTATTTATTCGATTAACATAATCTTAAATACGAGTATCATGACAATCAAGCCGAGATCAATACAATGTTTCATTTATAAAATTAAATGCAAATTTTAGAAAATTACGAGTACTCACATAGAGGTACCTATAAACCTACTTGGTATTTCCTGAATAAGTAACTACAATACTAGTTTCATAAACTAAGATGATACACCTAGTAATACTAACAATCTTATATTAATCATTACAGAATTATTTGATGCGGGGTTGACTGTTATGGCGCAAACCTACTTAGTATTTTCTGAACTAGTGACAACAATACTAGTTTCATAGACTAAGATGATTCCCAAAGCAATAGCAACAATCCTACAATATACACAAATGGATTTATTTGATGTGTGGTTGATGGTTGTGGCGGGCATTATTCTTCTTGACAATGAAGTTGTCCACCGTGTGGATGGCAGCCTTGCAGGCCGCCCCGTGCTGCTTGCAGCGCCATCTTGTTCTGGTCTCCCCGGTCATAGAGACCCTGCTGTAGTGTCTCGTGAACACGTAGCCGTTTATGTTGATGTGATGATTCCCGTAGTGGTTGATACCGTACTCAACGATGTCTGCAAAATACAACAAATTACTTATATATGCTTATTTGAAGCGTATTCTAAGAGCACACTTCGAATTCTGAAGAGAAGCAGTAAATCAGTTGAATCAATTAAGGAATAGCTATTTTTCGGTATCACCTGTAGGACGACTGGTAGTTCACCTGTTACAATTTTTGTGATAAAGTGAAATACTTAAATAAAATCGAATAAACCCCCGGTTGTTGTTTTAGTAAGGACGTCGAAGGAGCGCAATAGAATTTATATTATGTTCTTAGTTTACTCTATAGGTTCCTTATATGTTCGATAAACTGGCTCTAGGTCATGTATAAACCTAGAGCCAGTTTATCAACGAGAAACACATTTATAAATTAATAATGATTGTTATTTTATCTTCACTAATGCGATGTCGCCACTTCGGTTTACGGCCTGGGCTGAGTTTGCTTCGTTAAGGATAAAGACATGACAGATACTTATATCTGTATTAACATCATTCTTATTTTCTCTAAAACAGGTCACAATATAGTTTTGCAATTTAATTATTTAGAGTTTTATCAGTTTTCTGACGCACAAAATGGTACACCTCTCCTTAGGATGGATATCGTAGCTGACGATGTTCTCCACGAACAGCTGGTCCGCCGAAAGCCGCACACCAGCCTTGCAGCCTCCCGCCACCCGCCGCGAGCAGTACCAGTTCCTCTTCTTAGACCTGCTGTACGTGTAGCCCATGAGGAACAGCAGTACGAGCAACCAGATGATTTAACCTACACTCTCCATGCTCTGATTGGCTTTTATTTCCTAAGTCGCCGTCTACAACATTTACGGGAAGACTTGGTGTGGTCATGTTCTAGTCTGTCAGAATCCACACGGCGATACGTATTTTAGTTAAATTAATAAATAAAATAACAACGAATAAAGCATTTATTTAAAAAAAAACACCAATATACAGATTATTTAAAATAATTGTAAGGAGCACCTTTTATTCGGTTGTCAATTAAGACTAAAATAAAACTAAACAGGTAAGTTAAGATATTGCATATGACACTTCTTAATTCTGTTCAGTAATAACGTGACCAACGAGGTAAAATTGCATAATATGTACAACAAAAGTAGGCACTATTGTGTATCACAATATAAACTATTTTAATAATTCTGTTATTCATAAAATTAAACTAAAATAATCATCATAAAATTAAACGAAATAAAGTAGATATTGCTGCAAAATATTCTCTTTTCTGTTTCCATTCCACTGTTTGAAATCAAAGAAGCTTA
The DNA here is from genome assembly GCA_963555685.1 of Acrobasis consociella. Classification (NCBI taxonomy): domain Eukaryota; kingdom Metazoa; phylum Arthropoda; class Insecta; order Lepidoptera; family Pyralidae; genus Acrobasis; species Acrobasis consociella. The sequence continues at coordinate 4,083,741 of OY743116.1, forward strand.
TTAATTGGGTGTGCACCGTATGCATTAAAATGACAGGTGTTATGTTGCGGATTAGCATGAATGCAATGAACAATAGGTCGAATCTACCCGGATTCTACTTAAATCTACTAATAAAGTACTTTTTTAGGCCAAAGAAAATACCTAAAAAGTGTGCCACCAACCTGACGTCACAATATACCATTAAATTCCCCGCACCGTAATTTCTGACGAAAATATCAATTGACATTATTCAAATTCACTGCCATATAAATCTATCTATTTAGTACCTAATCTACCTAACAGTACTTGGAGTTTTACAAAACATATGAATTTTAATGACTTTTTCATTCTTATTCTATTTCTAAGGCTCATGATTATGTTCTTCTAAATACGAAAATATTACATGTCCATGTCCAATCGTCACAACTTTGGATCTGCAACCGTACTGTGGCCCCTTTGAACAAACCCATCTTACTTTGTCACTGTCCTTGCATCTCCTATCTATCTTCTTGTAGAACGTGTAGCCATTCAATAATAAATTTTGATTTCCTTTCCTTGAATATGTAAACTCGATCACCATGTCTGAAAATATAACACTGTAATTAGCAAGGGATTGGAACCAAAATCAGGTTCTGGAAGTACTTAACTATCTGTAACTACAAGTATTCTATACATTTTGATTTTATAATTTTCCATAGATTTATACATCTCTATTCCTCTCGCTGCTCTGGGCAAGTATGGCTCTGGTAGTACAGAGAGGGTCGTGCTCCTGCAGTGGAGACAAAAAGACCTGATGATGATGATGATTCCCATAGATTTTATAATTTCGTTTGACCGCTCACGTCGGATTAATTCGACAAAATAAATTCTTATTGAAATTGCAACTGCTTCCGTGGTGTAATGGTTGGAGCGTTTGGCTCATACCCGGAGGTCGCGGGTTTGATTCCCAGCGGGGGCAACGACTTTGTGTTGTTGTCCTAGTTTGGTTAGGACATTGCAGGCTGATCACCTGATTGTCTGATAAATTAGATGATCCGTGCTTCGGAGGGCACGTTAAGCCGTCGGTCCCGGTAACTGTCTTTGACATTGGTTGTTACCTTAAACCATGTCAGAGGCCTTTAAGGCGGTTTAAAAACTCTGACACTAGTGTTAGTCACTAATACACACGATAAGAAGAAGATTGAAATTGCAGAAAGACCTTGGATTCTCTAAGCCAATCCCGAAATAGGCACGAAAATGTTTGTCGTGTAAATCCAATGTTCGCAGTTAAAGGGTTAATTTTGAGCATAAGCTCAAAAATAAATCTTTGGAACAATATTTACAAAAATACATGTCCGAAACTAAATTTAACTAAACAACACGCTTACAACCATTCAACGCAGATTTACAAAGGAATGTTTCGCAGTAAGGTTTTCCTTTCTTAAAATATTTAATAATACCAAACTACTAATTAACTCCAAATTAAGTAATTTAGTATTTATTCAAAATAGAAACTACAATTATGTATAAAAGGAAGGCCTTCCAACAATATTTTAGCTTTCAGAACATAAATCTAGAGAACTAGTGAGAATGATAATTATTTATCTTAATAATTTTATTATCAAAAGTAGTGATGGCCGCCCGGCATTGCTTGCAGTTGTGTGTGGAGCAGATCCACCTGGTCTTTAGACCATTCTTCCTTTGCGCGCAAAAGGTGTATCCTCCGATACTAAGAAGAGTTTTCCCGCGCTGTGATTCTACAAATCGCACTGTTAAGATAAAGAATCAAATGTTTAAAAGCTTGTAAGAAAATATTCTAACTACTTCAAATGCCATGACATACTCGTACGGAATATAAATAATACAAGAAAAATATCACTTTAAATATTTCTATTACATACAGAACGGTATATCCTAAGGTCCCACGAAATATGCGTCCCCGTCCCCGCGAAAGCTTGAACGGCGAAACCTGGGGAGAGGTGCAAGGACGGGGAGTCCTTGCACCTCTCCCCAGGTTTCGCCGTTCAAGCTTTCGCGGGGACGGGAACGCATATTGCGTGCGACTCCTAGGAGTTTCCATTCTGTATATAATACTTATAATAATTCTGTACTACAGCTCATGTCATTTCAATCAGCCCTCTCCTCGCTGGACACCAGCTCCTCGTTCAGCTATGTGATCCTATCCATCTATTTTTGCACCCCTATTTTTGTATCTTATACCTTTAAACGAGCAATTCTTGTATATTTATTTATATATATATATATATTTATAAATTTCTTTGATCTCGAAAACGGCTCTAACAAATTCACTCAAAATTTGTATATGGGGGTTTTCGGGGGTAAACCATCGATCTAGATTAGTTTTATGTTTGGGAAAACGCGTGTTTTTGAGTTTTCATGCGTTTTTCTTTCCACGCAGAATATGGTCGCTAATTTCGTCGCGCCGACCGCCTTGTTTTTAGCTCAGCGGTTAAGGATACCGACCGCTAGAAAGAGTGTTACGGGTTCGAATCCCACTCGGTGACTTACTTTTTTATGTTTAAGTTTATATATAATTTTTGCATTGTTTTTAGACAAGTTTAAAAAAAATTTGTTAATGTTTGAGATGTAACCGAGCAAAGCTCGGTCGCCCAGGTACTGTATCATTATTCACATTCCATAATTCAGGATTTAGACAAACTTCATTGAGAAATTCAATTACCTTAGTAGGGGTGACGACAGGGTCCGAAAAGTATGATGGTAATTAGTCCGCCTTTTAGGTTGTCCAAAAATAATGGACCCGTATTTTTCAGTTTATCAAAAATTTAAAAATTCATAAAGATACGGAGCGTCAAAATTTCAGAGTGGGGGCTTGCGACGTCACACTTAAGTAAAAATCGTACCCAGCCGTGGCGTCACGCGAAATTTATATGCGCTGTATCTTTGTCATTTTTGGTTTCTCAGAGAAAAGAAAAAATATGATTTAATAATCTAACCGATGGACCAAAAATATTTTTCCATTCGTCATGCCTATTCATGTCTAGCAAATGAATCGCATAAATTACAATACAAAATCTTTTATTGGTATCCCTTTTTAGCAAATATTGAGCGCGTGTTGCGGCCGTCCACAGCCAATGCTGGCCTGGCTACACGAGTGCTGGCCCGGCTACTGGTCCGACAACCCCGACACTACAATACATGATTGTATAATTTCCTACTACATTACTAGTGTTTGTTACGTACTTTCTTGTTCATAACTACATACTACGAAAAAAATGGAGTTTTATGCCTATTTGCTATTTAGGATACCTTAATATTATTATAACAATATACCTTAACACCTTCTTGAGCTATGCTTTTAGCTAGTTTCCATTGGCAATTCTTCAAAATACCTATCTATGCGTTCAGTCACTAATACTAAGTAGGAAATAGGAATCAATTGTAAGTTTACATCCTTTAGGTTTATTATTATCAAGTAGGCGAGTAATTATATTTTTACATTCTATAATGATTTCTACTTTTCTACTTCATCAGTGATTGTGGTTGTTGTTCAGCCGGATGATCTCATTATCATAGGTGTATGCTGATGCACGGCACTGCCGGTGGTTGTGCGTAGAACAGCTCCACCGGACCCTGGAGCCGCGCACCATCTGAGCGCAGAACGTGTAGCCGCCCACGCTGAGCAAGGGCTTGCCTCGCTGAGATTGGACGAATGTTGCTGAAACAGACAATTCTGTCAGGTTCTTTATCCTCTTGATTCTCTTTTTAGGATCCTCTGGTAAAATATCTAGTCGTATCTTTTGTTCTGTTTTATATTTATTGTGTAAATAATTGAGACATGTTTCATTTTAAAGTAACCATTTATGTACTAAAAAGAACTTACTAAAACGTAGATTCTTATGCTAACTAAGTTTATTCAAAATGACCCCGCGATTTTGACTTCCTTCCTTCAACCTGCGCGGCCAGTCGTCTAGTAGTACGAACAGGGTCCACATCAATATTGGCATTTGCTTGATTGCTTTGATCGATGGTGCCTAGAGTGACTCCAAATCAAGATGAGGCTTTGAGCAGGCTTTTTCGTCCAAGTGTTGAGTTATTTCATAATCCAACGGAATTAAGCCTAGACTAGAGGAGGGCCAGTCTTCGTGTTAAATGAAGTTAATTTCACGCGCCACCAGCCCGTCTTGCGTGCTTTTCGCTCTAGGAGCTGGCGCAAAATCTTGCTGGAATACCCAGTGTCTGTTTTGGAACATGATTTGAGAAACAGCAACGTCAAAGTTCCTGAGGACCATATTTTCAATCGTACAATTTTTTTGTACTCGCACGAATCAGAAATAATTGTATAATCAGTTCTTTATTTTCGATTATTAAAAAGAAACTTTAAAAGCTTAGCTTAGCTTGTCTTTCATTATCATCATTTCAGCCGCATAACGTCCACTGCTGGACTTAGGTCTCTCCCAAGGATTTCCAAAAAGAAGCGGCCTGCATCCAGCACTTTCCGGGACCTTAGCCTAGGCTTCGCTTGCCAGTACGCGATCGCCATTCGATGTCTTGTTGTTCTTTAATGTTCTTTAAAATGTTATTACTTTTCAATTATCACCTCTTTCTATTCTTAGTGCGTGTGAACGTCATTCAACCAAACGATTGTATTTCCGAAGGTGTGTACTTTGGCGCGGCACTGTTTGTGGTTGTGTGTTGAACACACCCATCTTGTCTTTAGGCCGGATACCATTTTCGAGCAATATGTGTATCCTCCTATACTTATCAACGGCTTCCCTCGACGACTTCTTACGAATAGTGCTGAAATAAATACCAAAAATTACAAAAAGTTAATTATCTAGTTAGCTGTCTCGAACAATCCATAAAAATGAACTAAAAAAACACAGTAAAAGAAATGTACTTACATAAATCGGAAAATTACCTAATTTATTGTGGTTAACTATCTATTTTCTCAGCGATTACTTATATTTTAATTGATTACAGATATATCTAATACCAAACACAATCACAGAGCATAGATAGAGTAACCGTTTTTGATGTGGGTTGGGAGTGTGCCCAAGCAATAGAAGAAATTCGATGGGCCATTTGCAGATACCTTGCGTGATGACTGTATATGAGAAAGTACTCGTAAGATAAGATAAGATAAAATAAAATTTGTTTATTGAACGAATTAGGAAAGTAGAAGGAAACACAACTGTTTTCATTTCTAGGAATGTTTTTACAATTGGGCTCTTTCGCCGGTGTGTTCTGGCCCATAATGAACTACAGTGGAGTCAATGGTATGCACCACAGACCTGCAATGGTATTTCTCGTGAGTGCAACACCGCCATCTCATTTTTGGCCCGCATTTTCCGTTGAACCGGTAAATATAGGGCCCCAGCATCAACCGATGGGCGCCTCTCGATGTTGTGAAAATATAAACTGTAAAAATATGATGAATAATTAGCCCTCCAGCGTTTAGAACCCCGCCCTTCAGTGATGGTGATTTGAGCACGCCCACCACTCACACCATCGAATGTCGCTTTGATATCTAATTTATGAGTTTCGCGGTCACAATTACCTACTATTATTAGTATTATGGGTCTTACCACGATTAATATCGTTTTTTGCACCGCTTCCTGCGGCTCGTTTATGATGAATGTCGCTTCGATATCTGATTTATGAGTTTCGCGGTCACAATTACTATTATTAGTATTACGGGTCTTGCCGCGATTAACATCGTTTTTTTTTTGGACCGCTCCGTGCGGCTTCTTTACGTCAAATGTCGCTTTGATATCTGATTTTAGAGTTTCGCAGTCACAAATACTATTATTAGTATTACTATCGTCTATTAATGGTTTAATATTGTTTTCTGATATATATTTCGACGACTCTTCTTCATGGTCGTTGGCCGACAATCTGGCAAAAAATGCTTTGATATCACCAAATTGATTTGTAAGAAAAACTCATTACTATCATTCATCTGTTTCAAGCAAAACAGGTAGTCTCAAGTCTCAATTTTTAATGTAAATAAAATAATGCGTTACTTTATATGACATTTACTAATCTATTATTACTAAATATCCGACGTACATCCAATTTTATAAATTACTCAAAAAAAGTTAACATTCTCTCTCAAGTTTAAATTTTTTAAGTTCATAAATAAAATAAAATGTTTTACTTTATTTACCTATATATTATGACATTTACTAAGCTAATACTAAATATCCGATGTACATAGAATTTCATAGATTACACTATATTACATATAACATTTTAGACAACACTTCTTAAGTACTTAAATAAAGTTGACTAGTATGATAAATGGTTGACACAGAAATTAATATGATACTTATTTGACATAGTCACATATAATGATAATAACACTTAATTGTTTATGAAATAACTGCAAAAATGTAAAGACCTTTTTATAGTTATTTCATTGAATAAAGTTCTTTCACACTATATACTCTGATAACATGTGGAATGAGGTGACGGTGACAGAGATACCTACTACTCGCTCATTACAACCACCACAAATATTTAGAAAAGTGGTTTTTATAAATGTCATCTTCTGGTTTTGAATTCGATTGTCCTGCACCAATAATAATGATTTTAGTTAAGCTGATATGAATTAATAGTTCATTACTCCACTTGTAGTACTTACTTTTATTAAAGTTATTAAGGCATTCTTCTGGTTCCTAAATAAGAAGTTCCCCTTCTGGGGGAGCTTAATTTAGGAACCGGAAGAATGCTTTTATAGAACTCTATAATTTATTTTGGCCGTCAATGTTAGGGTTTCCTGTTGTTACTTTTATTTCTTGTAAAATTTAAGGAATCAAACTTTTTCAACATCATTATCTGAGCTGCTCGGTGGCCGCCGCACTTGGACATATGGCATAAAAAATTCTCAAGCTCCTCCGTGCTTTAGAAGGCCGCCACGTTGGCCGTAGCCGTTGGTCTCAGCAGTCATCATTGCATGGCAGTCGTCAAGCTATGTCAGGTGCCTTTAGGCAGCCTGTAAAATCTGACACCCGTCTTGGCCGCTTACACATACGAAAAACAACAAACATCAATATAGGTTCGCGCTCGTGGAGCGTCACGACTCTCAAGATACACACACACGGGTGCCCGCCAAGTACAGTACACGAGAGGTAGTCATCAAGATATAGCCGGCTTGTCGCGTTACCTTTCCTTAAATATATTTTATGCTTATGTAGATGTAAATACCTATTTTAAGCTACGTTATAAATATTGATCTACACATGATTATGCTCTTCTTGAAGTCTCGTTATCACCTCCCCCACAGAGTGCACGTACGCACGACACAGCCGCTTGGTGCAGCGCCATCTGCATTTCAGGTTGATCTCGTTTTCGCGGTAGAACTTGTGCCCGTTCACGATCAACATTTTCTTCCCTCTCTGTGACGTGATCACTTGCACTAAAACCAGAGTACAAATTAATATTATTGTCTACATGCGTAGAATAGTATCTGTTTAAGTAAATAAATATATACGGACACATAGCACAGATTGAGCTAGCCCTAAAGTAAGGTCAAGACTTGTGTTTTGGAATACTAACTCAAAGATACTTTATTTTATAACAAATATATAGATAAACATTCAAGACCAGGTTAATCTGAAAAAGATCATTTTCCATCCCGTCTTGACTGCAGATCGAACCCGGGACTTACTCAATGACTTCTTTGCATTAAGTTTGTGGTAAATACTAAAGCGACGTGCTCTGTTAATAAAAGAATTGTTTTTATTTTAAGGAGTTAAAACATATTTAAGAAAATCGTACATGATTTTTAAAACAATTACACAAAATCTAAACCTTATAATAACAATTATCGGTTTGGAAGCGTTGTTATTCTTTATTCGTTATCTCTGTTATTATGCTAATAATGTAAGTATATGCATTACGCCATACACAAAATTGTGTTTGCTGCTATATTTTGATATATTGCCCCTCGTGTATGAAGTACTTGGCGGGCGGGTGTGTGTGCGTATCGTGATGCTCTACGAGCGCGAAGTTCTCATCCAGCTTGAGCTTGGCATTGCAGCCTCTGCAGTTGTGCGTCGAGCAGTACCAGTGGAAGTGCTTGCTCTTCTTGCACTGCTTCTTGCAGTAGTACGTGTAGTCGTTGTACATCACCAGCTGCTTGCCGGTGTAGCGGGACTTGGCCAGGAGGAGCACTGTTGGGTAACTCTGGTTAATGTAGTAGGTATTTATATAGTTAGAATGGGTAGCACGTACAGGACAAAACTCATTTTCATACAAATAAATACACACAATCGGCTGAAAAATTTGCCCGTAACCGACAATTTCCGCGAAACCAAATAAAACACATACAAGTGATATATGTTGTGGGTAGGTGATGTAATAATTTAACCGACAATTTGAAAAGATCTGTAATTATAGATACAGTAGATATTTACAAGACCACTCATTACTATAGTAAAAAAATATAATTAACAGGTGTAAGTAAATGCAACTAGGACACAATTAATACAAACATAACAGAGGATTCTATACAAAAGAGAACAGAGGATCTAAAGATCATAATCGTTACAAAATAAACATGTATTGTTTAAACAAATACACATTTTGTCATCAATGGACTAACTGATATAAAATCTTCTAAAGATACAGAAATACTTATCCTCTAAACATTTACGTTGACTAGATGTGGTTATAACATAGTTCATTTAAATTTTAAAATAAAATCCATTTTTTATTACAAATCTGGGAGGTTGATGGTCATGGTGCTCGAATCTTTTTAAAATAATCTGATCTTTTGTCATGACGATGTGGGCTTTGCAGCCATGTTTGGACCGACATCTCCAGCTATCTTTTTGTTTCCCAACGTGACCGAGATAGTACGCGAACCCGTTGAGTAGAGCTAGTGGCTTGTCAGCTTGGTTTTTAACCCATACCACTGCAAAATTAAATTTTAATATCAGTACTCTTTAATCTGAGATCAATAGATTTAAAAGAACACAGACAGTTTTGTATATGAAACCAAAGATTTCTAGCGCAGTTCCGACTTGACAACCGCGACGGAGCAAAGTTAAGAGAAGGGATGGCATTGTGAAGGTTTATAAATAAAATTATTAATATGTGATCGCAAACGTAGATTTTTATTACTTGCAAAAAATACCTTTCTACACTTCAGAAAAATGTTCTCTTAGCATCTAATATACTTTCTATTTTGAAACACCAATCTTGGAGGGTCATGAACGTGCTCCAACCGGGCCTTGACAATGACCATGCTTTCGTTCTTGATACAAAAGCGCGCTTTACACGGCCTGCCTGAGGTGCATCGCCAGTAACTGGTCTTCCTACTTGATCCTTCTTTGTAGAAAACGTATCCCTTGAGAAGAGCCTGTGTTTTTCCAGCCTGGTTCTCAACCCATCTGACTGTTAGCAAAACAAGTTACTTTAGTATAAATCCAATATTATTCTGCCACATCTTATAATTATAAGTATAAGTAAAGTGTTCCGAATGACAAAAACGAGATTTTCGCAATAAAAGTATTTGTTCCATCATGAATTATGAATCTAGGTTGTTTACGTTTTGATTTTCTTTATTTCAAAGATTATACATTTTTAAAGCTTAATGTACTCTCCGTCTCGGATGATATAGTTTGGAGGATCATGGCTGTGCTGCAGACTGGCTTTGACGACGACCTGTCGCTTGTCCATGACGAACCTCGCCCTGCAGTGCCCGCCTGCGGTGCAGCGCCAGTTGTCGGTGCTGCGGTTGCTGACGTTCAGGTAGTACGTGTAGCCATCCAGAAGCACTCTGCTTTTACCAGCTTTGTTTTTTATCCACATCACTGAGGGATGACAATTATTATGTTTAATATTCAATAAATATTACTAATTCAAGTAATTAGGTATAGTAATTTCTGAAAAGTCTGTAATGGTCATGTAAATGAATGTCAAATATCGATCGTAAGTTCATTCGAGTAATGTGAAATATATAAATACCACAACGCAATTAGATTTGTTTACGAGTCAAGTCTCGGGTTTGGGTCAAAACGTCGTGCATGCAGACTTATGTATCCTAGGGTACACCGATTTGTAAGTCTAACCTTTGTTGTCAGATATTATACTAAGTGATGACCCGCTTAAAGATTTTTCTTTTGCCGAAACCTATTTAGGGGAACACCTTTCATAGGTATATTTAGGAATGGGTTTTGGCGGGAACGCCATATAACAACAACTCAAGCCTCTCAAAGGATCGGGGTGAAAAGACCCGTGATTCACAAAGAAAATATGTTGCTCATAATATTTATCTTTAAGTGCTTTTACTCATGAATGATAAACTTTGGCGGATCATGATGATGTTCCAATTGAGCCCTGATGATGACCCTCTGCTTGTTGGTGACGAACCTCGCCTTGCAGGGTCTGCCAGCGGTGCAGCGCCAGTTGTCGGTGCTGACGTTACGGTTGTTGTTCCGGTAGTACGTGTAGCCCCGGAGGAGCGCTTGCGTTTTACCAGCTCGATTTTTCACCCACTGGACTGTAAAGGAAAAGTTGAAAAAGGAGAGATTAGGTACACATAATATTTCTTTTTCGGCTCAACTCATATAAAATATTATTATTGTAGTATGTACAAACTCTTTGAACTAACAAAGTTGTTGTTGTTCATACCCCCGTGAAAGGTTTCATACCCTCCGGAATCTTGGAACAACGATTAATTCAATGAAACTAAATGTTTTTGACGAAGAAAACAAATATCAAAAGAAGAGTAGGTACCAAGCGCATTTCGGTAGACCAGAACCGCGCTTTGGGTTATGGATACCTCCATAACCCATCGTTGTATAAAAACCAGTAACTTCTTCAAATCACCTAGGTTAGGTATCGGACCCCGGGCTCTGAAGAGTTACCGCTAAGGATGGAAAAGAACGCTCTAATAATGATGATGAGTAGGTACCAAGCGCAATCGTTTCATATTTAAATATTTGTAAAGTTTGATGTTTGTGCAATCACTCAAAAACAGCTGCATGGACAGAAATAAAAATTGACATGAAAAAGCTTATATAAGTACTTTATTTAACACATGAGAAACTTATTCCAAACATTTTAACAGGTAAAAGACTAGTTCTCTATAATATATATTTCTCGTGCTATTTGCTACCTAAATCATGTAGTTACTTAATAAAATAAACGATTTTATTATATTCTTAAATATGTCATGTAAAATTAGATTTAATATTAAAAGTAATTAAAGGACCTCTTTTATGTGACGTAGAACTCTTCTTTTAAAGTAACCTTTCACCTCTGATTATATTTAATTTAATTTTGTAGAACACTATCAACAAGCTTAACCCTGCCAGGACAACGGTAATGGTCGGTGGCATTGTTTTAAAAATGTCTTTAAAAAAATTAATAAACAAGGTGCTTTATAATGAATTTGAGGGGTGCTTTAGGATGATTCAATTTTAATCATTGTGATTGGTATGGATTCTTATTTCAAAATTATAGACTGAATCAACCTTAAAAAATTAAAAAGCATCTCGTAGAAGAATTCACCAACGCCGCTTGGGCTTTTTGTTAATCTTTTTGTTGAACCAAGAGCTGGTTAAAAATTTTGATACATGTTCGTAGTTGTTCGTAATAGCAACAGAAACAACACTAACTATCCACTTTAATAGGGCGCCGCTAGCACCAACGTCAGAGTGGACGACATTGCTGACAGGATAGATATCACTTCACTTGTCATTCTGCGCTTCGTACGCGCGTTCCATTTAAGGCTGTTTCACAGCTGTGCGGGAGATCCGTACGTTTCGGCCGTATTACGGGCGATCCGTACGGCAAGCTCCCGCATTGCGTGTGTCTCAACTCCGGGATCCATACGAATCTCCCGCATAGTTTTAAAGGCACGGTCAGACTGCTGTAACGTAACATGTAATGTATTATGAATGCTGCAATGTAACACAATGCTCTCAGTTTGGACGTCATGCGCGCACGAACTGTGCAATTCACGCGCACGCTACGAGTGTTACATATACAATACAGTCAGTACGCATCCTAAAACCAAACGGGTAACACGCGTCAATTTGTACACAAATATTCTGCAATACAGTCCATTTAGTCACTATCACTACAGTTTCAATTAGCGTCGTTCTACGGGCCCGCTCCACTCCAATGGTATTTCTTTTTTTAACACCTTGTGGTAGATTCCGTTGACGATGACAAACTTGTTGGGCATGTGCGTGTGGTCCAGGTTGGCCTTGAGGATGTTCTGCTGGCCGTCGACCAGCAGCCGCGCCTTGCACGGCGTGCCGCGTGTGCAGCACCAGCGCGACGTGTTGCGGCACTCCTGCCGCTTGTAGAACGAGTAGTTGTCTACCACCACCACTTCCTTGCCATTCTTGTTTTGCAACCATAGAACTGGAAAGTATGAAATCTTTAGTACTAATCCGTAAAACTGGAGTATTCGATTCAAAGGAGTTTTAAAACCAAATGATAAAATGTTTTGATTATTTTTTTAATTTTAAAATCAAATGATTTTATTATTTGGTCTTTTCCTCATTTGCTTATAAATAAAATTATTATCACATACATACTTTTAAATATAAACCTACAGACTTGTACCGTCTTATTAAGAAACGCAGACTAATTTCGTTACAAGGTTTAAACCATTATCCGAACAAATCAAGTTGACATCTAGTAATATGCCATGTCTCTGAAAATGTCAACTTAATTTTAGTCGGATAATGGTTTAAATTTTGTAACAACATTAGTCCGCGTTTTATAGCTATCGTTTTGAAAAAAGACGCTAAATACACCCAACAACATAGACAGTAGTATACACGCCAATAGAATATTTATTCTGGACATATAGTTGTTTAAATTCGTTGCTGTCGCCTCATTGGATCCACCTGCAGCATTCTGTGCTATAATTATATCTTCTTTAGACTCTCCGCTACCCATTTTTAATAAAATTCGAACGTAAAAACGTTTACTCGAGCGAAATAGCGATAACTCGTATAAGCCGTCCGACTCGGCACGTATCTCATTTTTCACTCTAGCCATAGTTTGCTTGCAATAAGTCACACACTTAGTTCCAGTCCTGTTTAGATAGAACACGCGTCAAATAATCGAGCGCACGAGTTGCACGACACCCGAGGCACCTTGGCAGGGTCGCCATATATAGAAAGTATTAGGAGAAGAATTAATACAACGAATGCTGAGTAAAGACTGATCGTTTATTGATAAATAATAAGATTAAATAGAGTTGAAATGAGGTTACACATGTAAGAATTATATTGATAATAGAATATACCTATTAACTACACTACACGAATCTCAATTTGAACTATATCTTTACTCGTACGTACTCGTAATAGAATAACATTATTTTTAAAATTTTTAAATCCTATAGAAGATGCCATTTCGGACTATAAATTTCCTGGGGTCGTGGTTATGTTCTGTGATGGCGGAGCGCATTTTGCGGCTCCTGTCCATGATCAGGCGCGCCCTGCACGGCGCCCCGCTGGTGCAAAACCAGTGCTCGGACCCTTTGAACACTTTTGTCTGGTAGAATGTGTAGCTGCCGACTATCGCGATTTCCTTGCCTTTCGCGTTCCTAACCCATTTCACTGAAATAGTAATCAAAACTGTTAGAAAAAAGTCACTGATATTAGGAATAATTTTTTAAAACTAAAAACCAATTTCACCCAAATTTCTATGGGACTATCAAAAAGTATGCCCTTTCAAAGAAAAAAATTTTTTTTCAAATCGGTCCAGGCGTCTTCCAATAATTGGTAAACATATACATAAAGAAAAAGACCGCAATTAATAACCTCTACCTTTTTCGACGTTGGTTAAAAATTAAAAAGTTACAAGTTATGTGATTGACATTAGAAAAAAGGTAAAAGTAAAAAAAGACATAATTACCTTCTCGCTTACATTAAAAATGATGTGTAACAAAATTAAATATTCTGCATTGTAAATTCATGAAAAAAAAAGACAAATTAAACTTGCTCAAATGATATTATTATAAAACAGTCACTTATAAAACTTAACCATTACTTATAACTTGCTTATAACTAACCAATTAATTACTAACAAAATTGAAATAATGCAGGTTACAATAACTTATAGTTAGGCACAATTATTTTTTTCAAGATTCCCAAGGTATTCCCTCCCGACGTAATAACCCTTATTACGTCGGGAGGCGGTCGGTCGAAAAATTAAAGCCAAATTGTGTTAGCTTATTCGGCTAATTCTTTTCCATTTTGTCATAATCTGCTTTAATCGGCAACCTTGGGAAACCATTGACTATAAATATAAGGAAAGAAAAAAGCGAGAAAGCACATCCCGGGCTCCCAAGTGGCAGAGCCGTGGAAGCAACCGGGGTCGAACTAAGATGAAGAAGACAAATATAATAATTTTTATTAGTATTTCGGGACTTATCGCAATCTGTGAAATGGAATCCAGTAATTGAGCTTTGTAAAAAGAATGTGCGAACAACAAAATACTATTTCCAAACGGACACCGTCAGTGTTCTGTGTAAGGACTCATGCAACAAACGACGAAGAAAGAGGGTAGACCGATATGGTTATCTTTAACAGCCGAACATCCATCGCAGTTCCTCAGTCGGCCAGCTACCATGACGGCAGAAGGGTCTTTCAAATATCTGGCAAAAACGATATTAATCGCGGTAAGTTCCGTAATACTAATTACAGTAATTGTTTAAAATCAAATATACCGAATAATATATAAAAATGTTATAAACTACAATTTCTGTTTGATGATAAAGTCTCTGGCAGGGTGGTTGTGGTTCAGCATTGCCCTCAGGAGCTGGCGGTTCTTCCCTGTGACGAGGCGCGCCTTACATGGCGCCCCTGCCGTGCAGTACCAGTGCGCGGGCTCCGCGTACACCGTCGTCTTGTAGAACGTGTAGTGATTCACTATGGCGATGTCCTTGCCTTTGGAGTTCTTAGCCCACGTCACTGCAACTGTATTGTGATTCATTATAAAAGTAGCCTACCTAATACAGAAACAATAGTTTATTTTTATAAAAACAGATACAGCAAAGTAAACCACCGTTTCATTTTTCACCCATCAGTTTAAAATATTTAACAAGAAAGATACATAATAGTCGTACATGTTGTAATATAATTATTTAGTTTTATGCGTATTCGTGTGAAAATGCAAAATAATGATGACATGGAGCTGATCTGATGATGGAGTCAGAAGGTACAGGAAGGAAGGCCATAGGAACTCTGTAATGAAACGACGCATCCCCATCGAGTTTGGGTACTTTGATTCGTCTTATTTATTTTTAAATATTTACTTGTTTATTTGTAAAATAAATGCAAAACAAATAAAGCTAAGCTGGTGTATGGTATTTCTCGAAGCACTCCCTCAAGACACAGAGTGTCTTCACACACGTTTTACACTGCCATCGAACTCTCCTGTGGCACTGAACACAGCGCAGCGGCCGCGTCAGCTTACGAGGGAAGTGCCCGGCACTAACACGATCCGCTGCTGAGGAACACTTAAGTCTGCTAGGTGGGGCATGCCTGTCACTGTTCAGATACAAACGGGTGATACTTCCACGAAGCTGTGTTCCTTTGACTTCAACAGTTGGTGCTGCGTCTAAAATTTCAACCAATTGGTTTTGTTTTCTTTAGCGAGATTTATTGTAAGTTTAAGTAAATTGTAATTAAATTGTATTGTGTAAGGTTTTATCCTCACTAATTTGTTAAAAACATAGTATGGCACACGTGTGTACTGTTCATCATAAGTCTCGGCTCCATAGACAAACGCATATGGTAATTATTGCATTGATGAGATGAACTTAATTCTAGATGAAATCTTTACAAAAACATATGTTTTTTCTGGCCCATTAACTTTAGTGTTTCTTGTTCTAATTACAAACATATAAGGTCTAACAAAATATATTAAAAACATTTTATAGGTGAATTCAGTCCACAATATTGAACAACTTGAACAACTTTCCCCATGGAACACGTATCGAAATATAAAATGTATTTTTTTGCCTCCCGAAACCGATCGGCTTCTGATCCGAGTTTGTATAGAAAACCAAAAATTATTTTTTATATTTCGACATTTCCTTGTGAAAAGTTGTTCAGTATCACAGACTGAATTCAGAGAGACAAAATAGCTATATAAATAATATTTTAACATGAGCTTATTTAATACCAGATCTCGCGACATACGCCCTTTCCTTGCCTGACTTGTGTGGACTTATGTTACTGAAATATAAAAACATTAAAAACACAGTTTACATAGATGTATTAAAATGAAAAAATGGGGTAAAAACAGTCAAATTATCGAAGAACAAATTAAACTGTGTTAGTTTAAAGTATATTTATTGATATACTACGTATAATAAAAATGTTAGTAGGTGTCAATAATGGCAGTCGTACAAGTTGTCTTTTACAATCTTATAATAACGCCATTACGTATGACGAAATTGGCTCTTGTATGATGGCTATGTTGCCAGTTGCTTCTGATGATGACCCTCTCCGTGGGCGGTGCGTTGGTGGTGGTGAACCTCGCTCTGCAAACCGAGCCCTTCGAGCATCGCCAGCCCAGGGTAGATTTCCTATTTACGTCGATATAGAACGTGAATCCGTCTACAACCGCAACCTCTTTATCGAACTTGGTTCGAGTGTAAACTGGCACTGTAAATAATGAATACTTTAAACCGGTCAAGGACTCAACGCGTAGCTGATGGCGGACGTATAAGGTATAGGACGTATAACGATGTTTTGTTTTATAATGTTAATGTAATATTTGCTGATGTACAATAAAACTTTTTAATATATAAATAGGGACTACATAATTTGTAATTTATTTTTTAGTTTTAGTTCTTAATAAGTTTTAATTTTAATTTTAATAAATAGGTATACACTTAATTTCGTTAACATTTTATTTATCCAATAAAGTATTAAGTATTTCTCTAAACAAAAGTAATTAATATTACCCCTTTATTTCTAGCACCAATTTATAATTTTATAACAACTCCATTTGATATGAAGATATTGGGAGGTGAATGGTCATGTTCTAGATTGTTCTTTAAGATGCTTCTATCGTCTGGAGGTTCTTTGGTGGTGAGGAACCTCGCCTTGCACCGGCAGCGCGTGCACTGCCAGCCCAGCGTGGACTTGGTCTCCCTGTGCACGTAGAACGTGTACCCGGACAGCACCGCCGTCTCTTTGCCGGACGAGTTTCTGGCGTACATCACTTTAAAAAAAAAATAACATGAGACGTATTTACTTACAATTTTTTTGTTATTTATTTATAAGTGAACTAACTATATTAATGAACGGCCTAAACTAATACGGAAGTTTTCTGGGTATACTTCTGGATATACTCCTGGGTTTACTCCTGGGTATACTCCTGGGTATACTCCTGGATATACTCCTGGGCATAAATAAATCATTTGGTAATTAATAAAATAAAACAGCACAAAATAATGTCAGTTGTCATTGATCATATCCATTTTCAATGATTTTCATCGTGATTTTAGATTTATTATTGCGAAAATAATATTAAGAGTGCTATTTGACTCCAAGAAATTATGTCGTCATTTCATGAAAATATTTGTTTTGACGTTTAGAAAATAGGATCTAATTTGAGTTGTTGGAAATTTCCTCATTGCACCTGTGAAAAATACACATTAAAAGCGTTTATATTCCAGCCTTCATTCCTATTTATGATATTTACCACAAAAAATAAAAGTACCTATACCTTTACCTACCTATTTTCGCACACATGCTCTCATATATTTACAGTACCTGGGCGACCGAGCTTTGCTCGGTTACATTTCAAACATTAACTAAAAATTTTTAAACTTGTCTAAAAACAATACAAAATAAAAAATTATATATAAACTTCAACATAAAAAAATAAAAGTAAGTCACCGAGTGGGATTCGAACTCGTAACACTCGTTCTAGCGGTCGGTATCCTTAACCGCTGAGCTAAAAACAAGGCGATCGGCGCGACGAAATTAGCGACCATATTCTGCGTGGAAATAAAAAGGCATGAAAACTCGAAAACACGCGTTTTCCCAAAGATAGGACTAATCTAGATCGATTGTTTACCCCTAAAACCCCCCCATATACTAATTTTCAGCAAAATCGTTAGAGCCGTTTCCGAGATCACAGAAATATATAAATATACAAGAATTGCTCGTTTAAAGGTATAAGATAAGACAGTTAGTAAGTGTTACGTAAATGAATGTACCCTTTGAGTTTGAAAATTGCAGACAAAAGTATTTGATAAAAATATGCCAAAAATTTACAAAAACTGAAAATTTTATTGAATTAATGTCAACGGTTAGATCTTCTCAATCAAGTAACCACAGCAGACAAAATCATATTTTCTGAATAACTCCATCGTGTATGACGAATCTCGGTGGTGGATGGCTGTGCTCTGTATAGCTTCTGACGATTTCCCCTTTCCTCAGGACTGCAGTTGGTGGTGGTGACTCTCGCCTTGCAGCACATGTAGTTGGAACATCTCCAACCAAGGGTCGATATCCTCTTCCTCTCCACTTGAAATATATATCCGTCTATGACTAATACTTCGAAACCTTTCTTGTTGCGGGTGTAAGTTACTATAAATATTGAACAAACGTAACTAAATTAAAAATATACAACATGGAATGGACAACCTTAATAAATCGAACCACGGGCTATAATAGGTCACTAAAGTATAATCTGTAAGTATAATGAAATTAAAATAACTGTCGAAAACTAAAAAAAAACGACATTGCCATACAAAAGTGTGCAGCAAAGGGAATGTCGTTGTTTTGTTGTTTTTTACTGTCATTTTATTATCATTATAATATAGTGATCTAGTATAAAGCCTGTGGTTAGATTTATTACGGGTATGTCCATTCCACTTTGCATATCGATTACATACCGTTATAATTAAAGTTCAATTCTAATTAAATAGTAATTACATGAATGTAATAATATTGGTGAAATAAAAGGATCTCCAACTATTTTGTAAACACGAGTTATTTAATTAACAATAACTTTCTACAGAGTAATACTTTGACGTTTTTTCCGTATGCGAAAGACTCTACATTTCTAATGTTACTAGTTTTTGTCATTGTGTGTGTAAGTGGCCAACACTGGCATCACATTTTTTGGTGGTCACTCCAACACTGGAACTCACCCCAAAATTGGAATCGCCCATAGCCCTAGAATGTATTTTATTCGTCTGAAGGCATAGCTTGCTTTTACTTTTACAGTGGTCCTCTCTCTTTCCGTTTTGAACGCTTTATTTATCCTTTCGTTTTCCGCTAATCGTTTTAGGATTCCATACCCAAACGGGACCCTATTACTTAAACTCCATTGTCTGTCAGTCCGTCTATCTGTCACCAGACTGTATTTCATCAACCGTTGCTAGACGGTTGAAATTTGTACAGATGATGTATTTCTTTTGCCGCTATAACAAAAAATATAACAAACAGAATAAAATAAACATTTAAGTGGGGCTCCCATACAACAAACGAGATTTTTTATAGATAATGGAACGGAACCCTTCGTGCGCGAGTCCGACTCCCACTTGGCCGGTTATTCATCTGACAGGTTTGAGGACATTTTTGCTATCAAAAATTTCTGTAAAGAACTATTACACTTGAAAGAAATCAGTTGACCACTCACACTCACAAAAACAAAACCTACAAGAACACGTAGCAAATTTTATAATATTTAGCATATTTTTAATAATAGTTTTAATTTATATAATAGCCTTTATTCTAGTTTAAATTTTTCTTTTAATGTAGGTGCATGACTTAGTTTTTAGTTTAATTATCTATTTTATGTAGGTATTGTTATATGTATATTTAATTTTGTAGCAGATTATACTTAAACCATTTCTACTTATTAATAATTTAACACTAGCTGAGCTTCGCGGTGTTACTCGCGGAAAAAGAAGGTAGCCTATGTGTTAATCCAGGTTGTCAGCTTACATCATTTGAGAAAACCAAATTTTATCAAAATTGGCCCAGCCGTTTGCCCGCGAAGAAGAAACAAACATACACACACTCACAAACTTTCATCTTTATAATATTAGTTTATATAATATATAAGGTCTAACAAAATATACTGAAACCATTTGAAGGGTGAATTCAGTCCATGATACTGAACAACTTTACTTAAGGAACATATATCGAAATATGAAAAGTATTTTTTGTCCTCCCATACAAGTTGACCGATCAGCTGATCCGAGTCTGTATGGAAAGCCAAATATTATTTTTCATATTTCGACATATGTTTCTTAGGGAAAGTTGGTCACCATCACGGACTGAATCATACTATCATACTATCACGTCTTTATCCCTAATGGGGCAGACAGAGCATTTTGGGTCTTGCGGTTCTATGCAGAGCCCAGGGCCGCAAGACCGAAAAGCTACTTCTAGCGTTATGGTAGGCGAGAAGATGGAAAAGCAATCAATACAGTGATGGGTTGCTAGCCGCATCGCCTGTTAACATGATTTGCATTTTTGCCCATTCCCTCGATCGGCTTTTACGATCTGCGTGGGAAGAGAAGCAGCTGGTACATTCTATTTCTCCCAGACCAGCATGGGACTGAATTCACCCATAAAATAGTTTCAGTATATGTTGTTAGATCTTATATAGGTGAAATTATGAAAAATAATAGAAGATAAGTTATATTTTTACAATAAATCCATCATGCATAACAAATTTCCGTGGTGGATGGTTGTGTTCCGTGTTGCTTCTGATGATCACTCGGTTCTCAGGACTGCAGTTGGTGGTGGTGAGCCTCGCCTTGCAGCGCATGTAGTTGGAGCATCTCCAGCCAAGAGTCGCCTTCCTTCTATTATCCATTTGAAAAGTATATCCATCTATGATTGCTACCTCGTGACCGGACTGATTGCGGGTGAACATAACTTGTGCTGTAAATATAAACAGATTCTTTAATTCTCAAAAGAATAAACATTCACTTACAGAAAAACAGAAACCAAATCACATTTAGTATTAGTTAAATAGGGTTGATTTTTAGAAACAAAAATTGTGTTTGCTTGAGGCGTCTTCGTAGATAAGGCCCGTGGCTTATCTACGAAGAGACGCCTGTGCGGAAAGCGAGTAACCGTTACGTTGGTATGACTTTTAGATTTTGATTCTGTTTTATTCTTCTATTCATATCAATAATAAGTCTCGAAAGATCTATAAACTAAACCTTAGTTTGGTAAATAAATATTAGGAAGAAAAAAAAAGTTCTGTCGTCTACATTATATTACCGTCATTGTTGTTATCTTATAAACTTTTTTTAAGCAATGGCTTAACATAAAGAAGGAACCTTTGTCGTCACAGGTGCTTCATTTCTATGAAGTGCCATCTTACCTGTGACACGCGGAGTAACATTTATGCCTACTACAACTACAATCGAAACTATAGACCCGTGCACACGTAATTGTGTGTGTGTTCACCCCTCAACACACGACGGGGAACGGGGACGCATATTGCGCGAGACCCTAGCCGTCTTATTATAAAACGCAGACTAACTTTGTTACTAGGTTTAAACCATTAACCGACCAAATCAAGTTGACATTTCCAGATGAGACAGCTTGATTTGATCGGATAATGGTTTAAACCTAGAAACAAATTTAGTCTGCGTTTTATAATAAGACGGTAGGAGTTTCCGTTCTGTATGTACTTGTACTCATATTAATTCTGTAGTTATGTTTACAGGTTATCGGAAATGTGTTAAATTTAGGAATACGCTAGTTTTCAACGCTACGAATACGCTAGTTTTTTGTAACAGATTCCTCATTCAATATCATCGGTATATTTTGTAAAATTTCCATTGCGTATGATAAATCTCTGCGGTGGATGGTTGTGCTCCGTATAGCTTTTGATGAGCTATCGGTGCTCTGGGTTGCTGCTGGTCGTGCTGAGTCTCGCCTTGCAAAAAACGTATTGGAACACTTCCAACCGAGGGTCGTTTTAGACTTTTTGTTTATTTGAAAGAAATACCCATCTTTCTTTATCAGTCTTGATGCGGGCGTAAATTGCAAAATTTATTAAACGGACAAACAAAATTAACATATAAATAAGCATCCAAGACCCAGGCCAATCAGAAAAACATCATTTTACAAGCTTGTATTTAACTTGCAATGTATCTTGTATGTTTATTAAACGGACAAACAAAATTAACATATAAATAAGCATCCAAGACCCAGGCCAATCAGAAAAACATCATTTTACAAGCTTGTATTTAACTTGCAAAGTATCTTGTATAAATGTTTGTTTAGGTAAATCTTGCAACTGAATTATCACCCAGTTATCCTCAACCGATTTAGCTGAAATTTCGCATATTTATTTAAGTCCGGTTACAATACAATATTATGAAGTCAGTGACCTGTTCTGATGATGGAGCTGGGAGATATTCAACGGAACTCAGTTATAAAGAACTCATAAAAGTATTTTTTTCAAAAAACTTATTTCATATTTGACCTGACCGGGAATCGAACCCGGAACCTCCTAGGTAGCAGATAGGCATGTTAACCATTTCGCTACGGAGTTCGTCTAGTTGACTTGACGAGTAAATAAAAAAAAGATTCATTGAACGTACTTAGTTGAATAGCAATGAATAATCGTTAACTATGAAGGTCGCTCTTCTTGAGACGTTTTGAAGTCATAACTCTAATGATTGCTATATGATTTTGCAGAAAGTAGTGGATCTTCAAGTAATGACTTTGTACACGTTGCAAAATCAATTATATGTTCATGTTGAACAAGACTTTCACGTTCCTTCTTTCTCTTTCGAAAGATTCTACTTTTCATCCGGTTTTGCTCTCTCACGGCCCGTTTTGTCCGGCTGTCCATTTCACGGATTGGGATTATCTTTCCCTCTGCCTTTCTTTGCTGGTACCGTTCTCTCGCTTTTCTTTTGATTTCATTATGTAACTGTTTATCATTCTTTATCTTTGCTCTTCTTCTTCTTTCCGCTAATCGCTTTCGCTCTAATCGGTTCATCGGCATATTTGCTGAACTAATTTGTATCTTGAATTCTCGATATTCTGAAGAAAAAATAACTATGGTAAAAATATGCATAATACAGAGATATTCAATGTAATACTAGTAATTGGGAAAACTAAACGTAGGTGGTAAACCTTCCACGACTTTTCCGACCGACAAATTCTGTAACTACAAATTTAATTGCAAATGAAATAAAACGGTGGGTAAAGTGTAGTAAAGTATTTTATAGAAAAGTCGCCATTATTTAGGCTAGGATTTGCCTAACATTTTTTTTTTCATTTATTTCCAGCATAATTTTGCACACATCTTACTTAAAAAGTTGCTCGATTTCCAAACATGAAAAGACAACTATAGTATCGGATTCAAAAAACGTGTGAGTGTCCCTCTTGCATGTGCAAGAATCTAGTCTCCCTACACAGGTTTTTTTCGAATCCAATCCTTTCTATATAGGTTGGTCAACAGGAGAAAGAACTAAACAATGAAGTTTTTAATGATTTTTCAGTAATTTATTTAAATTTTTTTTAATTCATATTTTTTTAAATTTAATCTTAGACTTTGATAGGTACTACTTATGGGAATATTTATTTCACGTCCTAAATAATACCCCGTTATGAACAACAAAGGTAGGGGGAGGGTGGGTATGGTCCGTGCTTCTGCGAACCACTTCCCGAGATTGGCTGTTGCTGGTGGTGAACCTCGCCTTGCAGATGTTACTCCTGGTGCAACGCCACGAGGTTGTCTTCATCTGGCGACTGTCACAGGAGAAGGTGAAACCATCTAATACCGCAATCTCCTTACCAGAGGCGTTTTGAAGAAAAGTAACTGAAAAATTAAACATAATGTCTTCTTTATTCATTATATATTCATTTTAAACTTTTGCGAACATATGATTTTTCGAATGGGAATTATATACTGCTTGACTTCTTGGGATCCGTATTAAACATTGTGAGCTTTTAATGCATAAAAGTAAAAAAAATATGCATGTCCGGCCACGCGCTGCATAGGGTTCGAGTTTACGCGACAAAAATGTCTAAAAAAAAATGTTTCTATTGATTTTGTATGAAATTTTCCATTTCAGAGTCATTTTAAGTTAATTGCCTATAACTTTTTAATTTACGTATATTATATAGATTTCCTTTAAATTTCGTTATACATACTACTACCGGATTTTTTTTCACGTGTGTCCGCAACCGTTTAGCAGCAAGAGATGCAATTGATTATAAATCTTCTAAAAATTTGGAGCCAAAAAATTAAAAAAGAAAATTAATGGCGATAAGCGAGGTTAAGAAGGAATGAAAACGTGACGTCACTACATATACTTGATCGTTTATATTATTTTCTGCAAAACTAAACGATATAAATAAAAACTTTGGTATTTTTTTCTGGTACAAGAAACGCTATTAGATAAACAGTATTTTTGATGTAAGACAATATTAGAAATGAAATGTTGTCAAATTGACAAATAAAAAATCTTAGGCGTAATGTCCCATTTCTTGCACTTACTATCACAGAGTAAAAAAAAAAAAAACTAATTAAGATTTGTATTATTTTTTCCTCTCATCCAATTTAATTAAGTCCGTCAGTACTTAGGTTCTTTGTATACACTTTACCTATAATATTTAGTCCTACATTTTACGTTTTGAATATTAATTGTTCAGTACAAGAAAGAACTAAGCTATGAAGGTGTAAATGATTTTTCTGTAATCCATACTATTTTATATGCATATTTTTTTTGTATAATCCGTCGAGACTTGAGTAGGTACTACTTTTATGGGAATATTGATTTTACGTCCTGAATAATACACCGTTATGAACAATAAATGAAGAAGGAGGATGGGTATGGACCGTGTTCTTGCGCACAATCTCCCGAAGTTGCGAATTGCTGGTGGTGAACCGCGCCTTGCAGGTGCTGCCCCTGGTGCACCGCCAGCCAGTCGTCTTCAGCTGACGGTTGTTGCAGGAGAACGTGAAACCATCCAGCACCGCAATCTCCCGACCACACACGTTTCGGGGAAAACTCACTGCAAAACCAAAAATACTGTCTCAGTACCTAATTCTACAAATTTTACTGCTGTATTTCTAGCCTAGCGTCTTTTAATAAAAGCAAATAACATTCTTTTACCACAACCAGTAGGGTATAAGAATATAAATTCTTCCATCGCAACTACTTGTAAAACTTGGTTGCGTTAGCGGCCGGAGGGGAAAGTTAGGAGCGTGAAGAGGATGTCGAGCTTGCTAGGTAGAAACTTTTCCTCTACTTCCACCAGAATATATTCACTTGAACCATATTCAGTAACATGGAGCCGTGCGATGTGGCCTATATATGGCGTTAGTCTGAA
Organism: Acrobasis consociella; assembly: GCA_963555685.1. Taxonomy (NCBI): domain Eukaryota; kingdom Metazoa; phylum Arthropoda; class Insecta; order Lepidoptera; family Pyralidae; genus Acrobasis; species Acrobasis consociella. Next base: position 4,109,006 of record OY743116.1, read on the forward strand.
GCTAAAGAGTGTTAGTGGGGACGATAGGCGTCCGTTACAATGTTTTAATATGTAGGTAGTGTAGGTACACACAAAATAATATAAATTCTTCCATCGCAACTAGTTGTAAAACTTGGTTGCGATGGCGGCTGGAAGGAAAAGTAAAGCTATCGAGCACTACAAACCTTACCACAGGGGTTTGGATGAAATTTAATTGCATCTAAGGAGGCACAAGACAGGTAATAAAGAACTTTAACTTACCGAATACGATCTCATTTGTTTTAACTTCTAATAAACACGGTGTACACAACGATAACACCTGTCTAAGGTCATGGAAAGCGCTGGATGCAGGCCACTCTGCATCGGTCATTTTGTAAATCCTTGGGAGAGGCCTATGTCTCGCAGAGGACGATATGCGCCTGAAATGATGAACATGTTGCATAGAAAGAGATTTTTAAGTCGAAAAATATAACCATATATGTAGTTAAGTCGTCAGAACCTGACGATCTGCATTGTCATTTTTTATATCTAATACTTATTTTTGTGTCACTTAATTTCTGCACGCGTAACTGTCATCAATTTCATAAAATGCACGCTCAAATAATAAATTTGCACAATCCGCGTCGATATTAAAACAACAAAGGAAGAAAAAATATTTTTTTTACACCTTATTTTTAAATAGGAGCTGTTTAGACGCCAGATAAGTAAAACAATAGATGAAAGTTGAAGTATTAAATGTATATATTGAAATAGGTACGATAGTTATGATGATTTAAAATAGGTACCTAAGGAAGAAATAAATAATGTGTAAACATAATAGAAAAATCTTTCATGGCTGCTATGTTTTGCTGTTGTTTACAGCATACAAATATATTAAAATACATTCATTCTTTGATGCATGAATTTTATTAAGTTGTAATTTAATTTAAAAATTATTTGCATATTCATTAGTGTCAATAATAATAAAGGTATTAAAAAAGTAACTAGTTATTTTATAAGCAAGTTTTATTTACCCTCCAACTAAAAGTAAACATTCCTCTCAATTACTGGCCGGTTGACTGGAAGAGATCCCTATACTTTTCTGATTTGTATATATGTTCTTTCTTATGTACAATAAAGCTTTATAAACAAACAAACAAACGACAAAAGTGTATAACAGGGACATGCAAAATTATACATTATAATTTACGTGTCAAAGTTTGATTAAAATCCCATTCCGTATGATGAAGCTAGGCGGTGGGTGAGTGTGCTCGGTGTTTCTGCGGATTAAATGTCGCGGCTCAGTGTTGGTAGTTGTAAGTCTCGCCTTGCAAATCTTGCGGCTACTGCACCGCCATCCTAACGTCTTCTGTTTGCGACTGTCGCAGTAAAAAGTAAAGCCGTCCAGTACCGCTAACTCTGTGCCAGACATGTTTCGATGAAAAGTTACTGCAAAACGAATAACAATAAATAGTTGTCAGAAACATTTCGTTGAAAATGTACTGCAAACCAAATAGCAATAAATACTTAACAGACACATTTTGTTGAAAATTTACTGCAAAACAATCAACAATAAATACTTGTCAGACATGTTTTCATGAAAATTTACCGCTGATCGAATAACAATAAATATGTACTGTAATATTATTACAGGTATTTAATAGATTTAAGTATATATGGCACAGACAAATTCTAGCGCAGCTTTTCACGTCTGACTAAGAACCGTTATTACCTGGTCTTTTTACAATTAAAATTTAACATTAAGGCATGACCACTACAAGTGTGAAACTTCACATGCTATTAAAATATAGATGAATTTTTTTGAAATTCAAAAGAAAAGTTCGTTGTGGCTGTAATAAATCGGAGCCCACGGCCAGAAGACCCACATTTTAACGTGATGGTGGGCTAGGTAAGAAAACAAATCATAAGAGTGATAGATTCTCCACGCAAAACGGGACCGGCAAATTCGGGCCTAATTGCGGAAAATTTGTCCTCGAGGGAAGTAAGAAGAAGTGATAGATTGCTAGCCGCATCTCATATTCACTTGTTTCATATTTTCGCGCACTCCCTTGATTAGCTTTAACATCTGCATGAAAAGAGAAGCAGCTATTATTTCTATGTTCTTTTCTTTTTTCTAATCCAGCATGGAATTTAGCTAGAAATTGATCTAAACTTTATATAAAATGTGATTTTGAATGTAATAGCAAGGTGGAGGATGAGTATGATCGGTGTTTCTTCTAACAATGACTCTCTGATCAGTATTGGTGGTGGTGAACCGCGCTCTGCAGTGCCTGTGACTGGTACATCTCCACCCTAATGTCGACTTCTTGTGACTGTCGCAGAAAAAAGTAAACCCGTTGAGTACTCCTATCATTTTGCCAGATGAGTTGCAAACGAATTGTGCTGGAAAGAATATAAAATACTCAGAAAGTATAAAACAAATTTATTTGCTAAGCATATTAAAAAGAGAGTGTCTCCGCTGCCGGCGCTGGTTGCCGAATTGGCTGCCGGCGCTGGTATAACATGATCTGTGTCTGTGTTACTTTCACCCTTAGCTTGAGTCGCTCGCTCGCTCGTGTTTTGGTCACAGGAAACCTAACGAACCTAACCTAAACTTCACGGCAAATTTTGAGTGCTGGCGCCGGCAGCCGGTGTTATAAATCTCGGCTGCCGGCAGTAGAACCGCTGGTTACCAAAAGTAAAAAAATTTAGGAGGCGGCGCCGGCAGCGGGCGCTCTTCTCTATTTAAAAACCCCCTGAATTTCAAGAACGGCATCTAGTGATGAGTAGCGGAACTACCGATACGGCTCGCTCGCTTGATTTAGCTTGCTTGGTAGCGCCATTTATTATTTGCTAGAGAAAGCCATGACTTTAACAGACACACGCACTTACACTATTTACACCACAAACCACATTCGCCCGTGAGTCACATCACATAAGGTCCATTGAAAACCAGCGTCGCAGTCACATTGTGACCGCGGCACATGCTGAATGGATCTTTTTGCCAAAAAGCCACACCACGTCATGACAATGTTGCACAAAATGTACGAGGAGAAGAAAAATGATGAAATTTTATTCTTATTTTATTGTATAGTCTTCCATAGTCTCTGCCTACCCCTGCGGGAAACAGGCGTGATATTATGTATGTATGTATGTATTTTATTGTTAGATGTATTTTATTTTTTGTATTGAGTGTGTGGTATTTTTTAGGCAATAAAGTAAATTATATTCTATTCTACTTTTAAGAATTAATCCCCAATAACTTTTGGATAGCTAAACTGATTTTATTTTATTCATTATTTATTTACAATATTCAAGTACACAAAATACAATCACAAAGTAAGAACATTGAGTACAAAGGTACTGCACAGTACAGATTTTCATTAAACTTAACTATGAACTACCGCAAGGAAACTTGCTGTATAAGTAAAAACATTCCATTACGACGGGTATGCCAAAAAAACTAGATACTCGGAAGTTATAATATTTATTATTTAATACTAATATCTCTCTTTTAAAAGTATTCACCCTGAGAATGTATTCATTCTCATGTCTTTTCTATGTGCTGAAACCATTAGGAAAATACCTCTGACCACTCTTTTTCAGATACCTCGGAAATTTCAAAATTGTAAGCAGGTAGTGCATTTCAATTTTTCTTTAATTTTGGGAAACAAGTAAAAATAGCAAGGTGTTAAGTTAGGGGACTATGGTGGGTGAGGGTGTAGTCAGAGGGTGATACGATGGACACATTTTTTAATTAAAAAAAAAACGACGGGTTGCACTCTGGGAGTGCCGGCGGAAGTGAAAACTTGAATATTAACGTTGTGCATTTTTGATATTTTGGAATGGTTAGGGAATAATTTTGCACGAATTGCTTTAATTATCAGTATAAAATATTTCAAATCTTTTCTGAACCACAGTCTGTCACAAATGTCACAAGCATGACCAAATTCATTTTCAACAAAATCATTTTCAAATACACAGCAGTATGGCCACTACACAGACGGTCGAGCCATCAGCTGTCACCATCCATGGATGCGCGTAGCACGCTGTAACATAAACACACACGAACATTCGCGCAAGTGCCCTGCGCCGTCTTACGAATTTTCGATCAGGCCACGTGTCCTGACGCGAGTTTAACATTTTTTACCCATTCCAAAAAAAGTGCACAACGCCGCTAAAGAAGTTTTCACTTCAAAAATCAAGCGTTCTGGCATACTTGTGCGGCGAGGCGTTGTCATGGTGCCTAAGAAGGTGCCGGATTCCGGCCTTCGGTCGCTTGTCACACGAGGCTGATTATACTGCTGGGGCACAAACGGACACATTCCACTCAGAATTAACTGTTTTTTGATCGTCTAGCACCACAGCAGCGATATGACCGGTCTTACAAAAAAACGAGGCAACCATTTGTTTCTGCGTGCTACGCGCACGACGAAATTTTTTTGGTGTTGGTTCATCATCAAAGCACCATACAGTCGTTTGACATTTTGTTTTAGGGTTGTGGTTATACAGCCATGTTTCGTCACCGGTAAGTATATTGTATGCGTTTTTTTCTCATTTCCGACAAACTCTGTAATATATCGGCACCAATCTACCCGGCGGTCTTCCTCTTCATCAGTCAGTTTGTGCGGCACTCGTCTTAAACAACGCTTACGGAGAGAAAGGTAATCGTGAATAATGGTTTGCATTGCTGCTGATCCAATACCCAGATTTCGCTCAAGCTCTACTTAGTAGTTAGTCGGTTTTAGCGAACAAATTTTTCAACGGCTTGAACATTTTCTCGTGTGACTGTGGTTGGCGACCAACCTGTCTTCGCATCTTCAAAGCTTCCCCGTCCTCTTTTTATTCATCAAAACAATTAAAAACTTTTGCTCGTGAACACGCAGACTCACCAAAAGTAAAGTTCAAAACATTCTTGAGGTTTTAAAACTTTTTTGTAAAAAATCATAGCACGAAGATCACGTCGACTAAGTTCCACTGCTGCATGCAAGCTAATCCCGCCAGATTCTCGCAAAAATAGGCATATTTATGAAAAAAATATTAAAATTTATCACTAAATACCTGAACTGTACGATGGCGTATAACTGGCCAGTATCATACTATTGAGTAAAAAATATCTAATTACTTTTGGCAAGCCCCTCGTAACTGGCGAGTAAATAAAAAAAATATTATAAACTAACAAAAAAGGTATGTCTAATTCTAATTGTCTATAATGAACAAAAGTAAAGGTGAGCCAATATTTGCTTCATGTTTTATATAAAATATCATTTTTAATGTAATATGTGGGAGGAGGATGTGTATGATCGGTGTTTCTTCTAACAATTATTTTTTGCTCAGTGTTGGTGGTGGTAAACCGCGCTCTGCAGCGCCTGTTGCTGGTACATCTCCATCCTAATGTCTTCTTCTTGTGACTGTCGCAAAAGAAAGTAAATCCGTTGAGTACTGCTATCACTTTACCAGATGGATTGCAAAGAAATTTTGCTGGAAAGAAAATTAAATATTCAGATAGTTAGTATAAAAAAGTTTATTTGCCAGGCAAATTAAAAAACGACGATGTTAGAATACCATCTATTGATAAGTAGTGGAACTAACGATCCGCTGCTTGCTTGGTAGCGCCATCTATTATTTGCTAGAGAAAGCCCTGGCTTCCAAGCATTAACCCTAAATAACGATCAGTATTTCTTTTAACAATTACTCTTTGATCAGTACTGGTGGTGGTGAAACGCGCCCTGCAGTTTCTGTGGCTGGTACATCTCCACCCTAATGTAAGTTTTTTAACATTGTCGCAAGTGAAAGTAAATCCGTTGAGTACCGCTCTTTCTTTACCTGAAGAGTTACAAACAAATTGCACTCGAACAAAATATTAATTCAAGCAGTTAGCATAATCCCAACTAATATTAAAAAATGCGAAAGTGAGTGTCTATATTTGTTTGTTTGTTACCTCTTCACGCTTCAACCAGTGAACCTATTTAGATGAAATTTGGTACGGATATAGTTTGTGACCCGGGGAAGGACATAGGATATTATTGGATAGATTTTGTTCTAAAAATGATCTATTAAGGGACTGAAAAGGGGAGTGGAAATTCGGATGGGGAATCCTATTTAGCCATACAAGTCGCGGGTTAAAGCTAGCGAAGAATGAAATTACTTATTATTATTGTTTATTACAACTAGAAAAATATATGATTTTCGCTGAAATAAAACATTGTATTCATTGGTAAGTTGGTAAGTAAATTAAACACGCGTTGATTTACTTTCCAACTTACCATTATTTTATAAATTCTCTTATATTTGTTCACTGTGGTTTATGAGGGTTTTATTAAGCAAATAAAAAAATACGTGCATATTCTCAATTATACACTATTTTTATTGTGGAACAAGAAAGTTTTAATAAATAAATAAATAAAACTTAACTTAAAGATTACGAGAGTTACAATTATGAGATTTTCGAAAAATAATTTTCTTTTCGTTTTTTTCATAATTTACTCTTTGGTCAAATTATTGGTGGTAAACCGCACTTAGCAGTTTTTGTTTCTAGTACTTTTCTACCCATTTTTTTATTTTACGATTATTGCAGAAAAATGTAAAACTTTTGAGTACTGATATCACTTTGCAGACTGAATTTGAAAAAAATATCTATGCTAATGAAATAAATAAAACATGTCAACGCCATTCTTTTTACGTACTGCATAGAGAGCATATGACATTTTAATTTAAAAAAAATACACTAAATTATGTTACATATTTCTTTTAACATAAAGTTCTACCTAGTTATAATAGTCGACACCATCTCAAATAAGTAGACTTTGTATGAATGTCTCATTTTTTAAAATATATTCCATTTTCAATTACAAAACTAGAAGGAGGGTGAGTATGGTAATTTCTGGTTCTAATAACGGTCCGTTGATCACAATTAGTGGTTGTAAAGCGAGCGTTGCAGTTCCTGCGCCTAGTGCATCTCCAGCCTATCGTGGTCTTCTGGCGACTCTCGCACGAGAACGTGAAGCCGCAAAGCAGTGCCAGCTCTCTGCCAGATAAGTTGCGGACGAATGTTACTGCAAATGACGAACATTTTGAGAATGTTTCCATAATAACTCTAAAAAAAAAATACCTTGCTCTAAATTACTTTAAAAGGCCAAAGAGAGTTAAATCAAGATCATAGGTAGGTATTTGAAGATCAAATAAGATCGTGGTCTTCTGGCGACTCTCGCATGAGAACGTGAAGCCGCAAAGCAGTGCCAGCTCTCTGCCAGATTGGTTGCGGACGAATGTTACTGCAAGTGACAAACATTTTGAGAATGTTTCTATAACAACTCTAATCAATAAAATACCTTGCTCTAAATTACTTTAAAAGGCCAAAGAGAGTTAAATCAAGATCATAGGTAGGTATTTGAAGATCAAATAAGATCGTGGTCTTCTGGCGACTCTCGCATGAGAACGTGAAGCCGCAAAGCAGTGCCAGCTCTCTGCCAGATTGGTTGCGGACGAATGTTACTGCAAGTGACAAACATTTTGAGAATGTTTCCATAACAACTCTAATCAATAAAATAATACCTTGCTCTAAATTACTTAAAAGTTTAAATTAAGAAAATAGGTAGGTATTGCAGGGGCAAATAAGTTTATTATTATTAAGTAAGGGCACTTCACATGCAAGAGTCTACTATGCTGTCTAAACTTGAGTAACTTTGCAACTCAGCAATTCAAATTTTTTATAACTAAGCTTTGAGGAGGATGATATTTTTGCGGCGCCACTTTTGCTATCATTTCGCCTTAATTCTGATAAGGAACTCCGCCTCCTGGGTCAGATAAAGAGCAGCGTGGCGTGTCGCTCCACGTTGGGCGCCAAAATAACGAGTGAATGGAGGATGAGGAATAGAAACTCGTTGATATACTTCATAATACTTTGGTAAGTATATTTTAAAAACACATTAAATAACATCAACTTGAAAATCTGTTTACTTACATCAGCTTTATTTATTTGTTGCCACTTAGTGGTATTCGTAATGAAATCTGTATTTCCTTAAACTTACTATTATATAAATGCGTAACTAACTCTGTCTGCCTGTCTGACAGCACCATCTATATATAGATGGTGCTTGTGTTTAACAAGGTTCATAATGTAACGTAAGCCATATGACTTACATTGCATTATGTACCTAGTACTATAATACTTGGTACTATAAGCATCCCTTTCAATAAGTGATTCGATTAGCCACCACTAGATGTCATAATACACGTACACTATTTAAACGAATTTATGGAATTGCCGTCCTCTCTTTCAACGCGCTTTAACTATAAGCAGTCACCTGGAAATATATCGATAGATACCAATTTCCCTCTTTCTCTGGGGCACTTATTTAATACTGTTACATCGTTAAGCTTCAACCACTGAATCCATTTAGATGAAATTCGGTAGTTGTATAGTTTCAGATACCTTAGACCATAAGCGACAGTCAATTATTAAGTAAAGTATGTATTCTATATATTTTGAATTAAAAAACAACTTAAAACTTGCAACAAATTATGTGAGACGACATGGTTGAATTAGTTCCTAGGCACCGCCGCGTGCCATGTTCGATTTTTTTCAGATAGATGTATGACAGCTATATATAATAAAGTATATGTTTTTTAAAAGCTAGATAAATATTCTTTAAGATAATATTTTTTGTTGCACAATATACAGGATTTCTGGTAAAATAAATCAGTTAAAATAAAAAAAAATGCGATCCGATTTTAATATTTTCGTCAATATTTTCCCTTTTTTACTATTAATCTTTACATTAAATGTGAAATTGTACTCAAAATTGAATTCCTCATGCTTGATTTATCAGAAAATGATACCACTCTTGAGGTATTAGGTAAATAGAAGCTGATATGATTTTTTTTCTGAAGCGCGGCGGCGAGTAACTTCGACTTACATTGCATTATGTACCTAGTACTATAATACTTGGTACTATAAGCATCCCTTTCAATAAGTGATTCGATTAGCCACCACTAGATGTCATAATACACGTACACTATTTAAACGAATTTATGGAATTGCCGTCCTCTCTTTCAACGCGCTTTAACTATAAGCAGTCACCTGGAAATATATCGATAGATACCAATTTCCCTCTTTCTCTGGGGCACTTATTTAATACTGTTACATCGTTAAGCTTCAACCACTGAATCCATTTAGATGAAATTCGGTAGTTGTATAGTTTCAGACCCGGGGAAAAACACAGGATAGCTTTTATCCCAAAAAATATTTATTAAGCAAATAAAAAAGGGGAGAGGAACTTTGTATGGCGAATCCTATTTTGCCATACAAAATTAGACTTACACAAACTAACAAAACAAAGAACTAAAACGCAGACAAAGTCGCAGGTAAAAACTAGTTAACATAAAAAGTAAGATATTTTTCCCGGTTCATATTCTAAATATGATTCCCTTGTGCACTGCAATATTGGGCGGTGAGTGAGTATGGCACGTGTTTCTGCGAATGATTTCTCTTCCATCTATTGCATCAGACTTGACGGTGGTAAAACGCGCCTTACACTGCTTGTCCTTGGTGCACTGCCACCCTAACGTCGTTTGAGTACGGCTGTCACAAAAGAAAGTGAAGCCATCTAATATCGCAACCTCTTTGCCTCTCATATTTTTTACGAAAAGAACTGCAAATAAAATTGTAAGATGTTATTAAAACGGTCTTTGTAAACAATAAATCTGTGATAAAAGAAAATTAATTTTACTTTTCAGTTTAAGAATTAAATCACTTGTTAATCTGTATATATATATTTATACGTTGGATGTTTATTTATATATTTGTTATTATAAAATATATTATTGCTAATATTATATATTTTAAATATACCTTAAATATTTTTTTGGGCTGTAAGGTATTATATAACTTATACCCTTAAAATTTTTTTTGAAAGAATATTAAATGTACAGACACATTTTTTTCCATTTATTATACCTATAGATATAGGTAGATAATAAATAAGTATAGGTGTAACTCAAGAAAGTTTAAAATACATGCAGAACAGCTTATCTCTAAATGACTATAAAACTATCTATTTACTTCTTATTTATATATTTGAGAGCTATAAAAAAACAATTAAAGGAGAAAACATAAAGAGTGATTCAAAATATTTATCAATTTATAAGGTATTCTGTCTAAAAAAAAATAACGTCACTCTGAATAACTTGTTTCATAATATAACTTGACTGTTATTATACAAACACCTGTCTAACCATCATCTTTTTTACAAGAATTCAGTTAGTTTTTTTCGTGTAAGTAGCTAACACTGTTGTCAGATTTTTAAGCTGCCTAAACGCATCTGACATAGCTTGACGACTGCCATACGTTGTGCTTCTTATGGCATTTCAAACAAAAGTAATAATATTGTAAACACCTGTTCTAAAAGGACAAGAGTACTGATCTATAAGGAGTATCTTGCTTAAGAGTTAAAAATACTTATAGATTTTAAAAATGCATGATTATGTTTTTTAAACTGGTCACCTTCACGCTCCTATTTTCATTTTTATTTACGCTATATTATACTAATAATGTGTATGTACGAACTTATTGAAAAAATGAACGTTATTTTATTTAATTATTTTTCTATCGTCGCTGTACTTGTACTAAATTTGCACTCCCGCCAGGCCACCGAGCTTCTAATTTAGTTCATAACGCAAAACTAAAATCTATAAAAATATTTCTTGAAAACTAAATAAAAAATTTCGTCCTCTCTAAGAAACTCGTTTTGGCTGTTTTTTTCTAATGTACTTAAATATCATGAACTAAACATGCTCTATAAGTTTAACTGGTGGTAAAAAATCACCCAGTAGGTACTTCATATAAGTAAGTACATCTATGAAGTAACTACCGGTATATGATTCCATTATGCACAGTGATATTGGGTGGCGAATGAGAATGGCGCGTGTTTCTTCGAATGATTTCTCGATCGCCGTTCTTTGTGGTGGTGAACCTCGCTTTGCACTGCTTGTTCCTGGTGCACTGCCAGCCGAACGTGGTCTGCGTGCGGTTGTCGCAGAGGAAGGTGAAGCCATCCAATATGGCGACCTCTTTCCCAGAACTGTTTACTACAAATGTTACTGCAAACAAAAATAAATCAAACGATGGTTTTTAACATATTATCAGTACGTAGTTAAAAAATCTTAGGTAATAATATCTCCGCGTAGAATATCTCCACGCTTCTCTACAACCGACTTTAAAGTTGTAGAGAAGCGGGGCGTGTCGCAACATGTTGGGCGCCACATATAAAGATGGGGTCGATTGAAACATGTAATTGTACAGAACATTTGCCAACACCTCAAAAGCATACAACCCAAATATATATCCTTTACCTTTAATGTTTATCACTTGAAAGCGCGCGCAATTTTTTTTAATAAATGCATATAAAAAGTTCTTCATTTTACATTCTAAATATGACTCCATTATGTATTGTGAAATGGCGCGGTGGGTGAGTATGGTACGTGTTCCTTCGAATGATTTCTCGATCACCGTTCTTCGTGGTGGTGAACCTTGCTCTGCACTGTTTGTTCCTGGTGCACTGCCAGCCAAAGGTGGTCTGCGTGCGGTTGTCGCAGATGAAGGTGTAGCCATCCAATATGGCGACCTCTTTCCCAGAACTGTTTACTACAAATGTTACTGCAAATAAAAATAAATCAAATAATGGTTTTTAACATATAATCAGTACGTAGTTAAAAAATCTTAAATTATAATTTCTCCACGCTTTTCTACAATCTGAAGACAATTGTAGAGAAGCGCGGAGATATTAAATGCCCAACGTGTGTGCAACACGTTGGGCGCCACGTATAATGATAGGGGCTTGAGATCAATTGAAACTCGTACATGTACCTATATACACAACATTTTTTAACACTTAAGAAGCATAAAACCCTAGCTATATATTTTTTATTTTATTTAGCCGTTTAGGTCCCATAGTTGGGCAAAAGTATATATTATTTACCTTTAAAGTTTACCTCTTCAAAGCGCGCGTTAAATTTTTTATACATATACAACGTGGAAGGGACATACCCGTAATAAATCGAAACAAAGGCTATACTAGATAACTATGTTATAATCATAATATAATAACAGTTAAAACACAAAAAATATATTATTTGCATGTAATGTTTACCACTTAAAAACTACACGATACATAAAGCATGCGCAAAAGTTTTTCCCAATGGGGGAAACCTATAAATAAAACTTAGACAAGCTACCCAACATTACCTTATCGGATCGGAGAGGGTTTTTTTACAAACTGAATAAAGCAAGTTCTTACTTTTATATTCTAAATATGACTCCATTATGCACTGTGAAATTACGCGGTGGGTGAGTATGGTACGTGTTTCTTCGAATGATTTCTCGATCGTCACTTTTGGTGGTGGTGAACCGCGCTTTACAATGCTTGTTCCTGGTGCACTTCCACCCTAACGTGGTCTGAGATTGGCTGTCGCAGAGGAAGGTGAAGCCATCCAATATGGCGACATCTTTGCCGGACGTATTTCGGACGAACCTTACTGCACAATAAAAGTATTATAAAGTATTAGTTATGTACATGTAATTTTTATATATCAAAGTCAAAGTCAAAAATTTATTATTCAATGTAGGATAAATTTATCTCTTATTGAAGGTAATTTTTTTAAATATTATTGCCAACTATTTGTAGTAGTTGGGCTAGAGCTGCATTCATGAATGAAACAAAAGTTTTATAAATAATAGTTTTCTTAAACTAAAATATTAGGTATTTTTAACAAATTCTTCTCAATATAGGTAATATGTGGTGTCTTGTATAAGTATACTTTTATGCATAAGTATACTTTTTTGGACGTTGAATATGTCATTGAATTTGTTTTTTTTTTATAAGGACCGTAAACTGCATTAGTATTGTCAGAGGCTAAGCAGAAAATAAAAATATCTAGTATTTTCTATTCAACTCCGCGCAAATACATAGTATTTTCAAATTAATGTTTTACACAAAGTTTTGGAAATGTATACTTATATTCTGTAAATTACTCCATTTCTCAAAACGATTTTCGGAGGAGGATGCGTATGCTCAGCGTTCAGCCGGACGATGTCTCGGCGGTCTCTGGTGGTGGTGAGTCGAGCCTTGCAGTAGTTCTTTCCGGTGCAGTGCCAGCCTAGAGTCGCCTTGTTGCGGTTGTCGCAAATGAAAGTATATCCGTTTATTAAAGCGTACTCCTTGCCGGAGATGTTTCGAAAAAATTGCACTAGAAATAAAATTATTAAAATTTAATTTTTAACAAATCAAATCTCCACAGAACTACGTAAATTATTATACAGTTTATTTTAAAAAGAAATACATTTATTTATTTCTATCAAATTCTTAAAATTTCTGCTATTTACGTACGTACGCGATTTAAGATTTAGAATTTCACACATTCTAAAATCGCGTACATTATTATTGGGAGGAGGATGTTTATTTACTAATTGATAGAACCTATGCTATCTATGTTTCGGGTAGGTCCTTATGAGGGTTTGCTGGCTGCAGTTGGTGGTGATGAAGCAAGCTTTGCAACGGTGAAGCCGTCTAGAAGGGCCACCTCAACGCCAGAGCAATTCTTCAAGAATTTTTACGTAGTCTAAAATCTGAACAACCTAATTAATCAATATTTTTGTAACAAAGTTTTTTGAAATTTTTTTATTTTTTGTACAAGCTTTTATTGTGAGCCCAAAGTACTTATTAAGACAAATAAAATAAGCCCAAATTCGATGGAGTTGCGTCGTTTAATTATTGAGTTTCATCGACCACTTTCCGTCTCAATGATGAGACCCTAGACATCGTCTACCATAAATTGCTCGTCGAGACAAATTAAACGAGTCCTTCTTAATGAGGTTGTGTTGTTTTATAACTGAGTTCCGTCGAATATCTCCCAGCTCCATCATCAGAACAGCTCATTGGCTCTTTAATATTATATTGTCATCCGACTTACAAGAGTATGCAAAATTTGAGCTCAATCGGTTGAGGATAACTGGCTGAAAATTGAGTTGCAAGATTTGGCCTAAATATATTATATGTATGTATGTTATACATATAATATACATTCCAAGTTAAATAAAAGCTTGTAACAAAACCAGGTACAATAGTATGCTAATATAAGTCGGATTAGGTATATAAAAAACAATGTACAGTCGCAAGACAATGCTCCAAAAAAACTCCAAAAAGTAAAACATGTGCAATATGCAACACGTTTTTTGGACGTTGACGTTTACGTAGCCTAATCTTTTGTAATTATTCCGTCGATCACTGTGTAGTTAGGTGAGGGATGGTTGTGGTCTATGATGTTACTGCGAATAACGACCCGCGGGATAGACATGGAGGTGGAGAACCGAGCTCTGCAGATCTTCTTGCTGATGCACTGCCAGCCTAAGGTCGTCTTATTGCGACAGTCACAGTAGAAGGTGTAGCCGTTCACGATAGCGATCTCCTTGCCAGCAAGATTCCGAACAAATGTTACTGAAATAAAAAGTAACATCAAAATATTGGAAAATTTGCCTCTTGAATGCCACTGACACTCTTTAGTTTCAAAACGACGCGTGACTGAGACGGTATTGATGACTAAAGTTGTCTAAATCGGCACATGCCGAGTTGCAGGCCCATTTGGAGGGTCGATGGCACATAGATTTTTTGTTATTTTTAGATCATAAGATCTGTGTGTATTTGTCTTTCAAATAAATTTTTGTCTTACCTTAATTGTACTATTTTTAACTAGACTTGTCGTTGGGCTTCAGTAATTAAGAACGCCTGGCGTATAAAAAGTTAATAATAAACAACATATGGAAATACCTTTGTCGTCAAAACTTGTCAAATTTCCATTTGCATCTGGCTCTATTAACATGATTCAAACTATTATGAGGAAACAAAATACCTAACAAAAACAAAATGTGGGACTGGATTAAAATAAAAAAAGGAACATGATTCCTAAACGGCTATTTAATTTAAATTATTCTACATTTAATTATTTTTTTACTAATAACACTTAGGATTGTATCCTTCTCTCTTTAGCTAATGACGGTTTTGACCGATAGAAAAGGATAGCAACATAGAAATTGCTGTTCCGTGCTGCCAAATGAGATCCAATCTTTACAAGTAACACGCATTATTTCATACAAAAATTGCAAGGTACAGTCACAATTGAAATCGCCGTGTGGTTTTCTGGCATAGTAGAATAGGTCCACTCGTCCACTCCAAGTCTTTCCGTGGATGTCGAAGGCGACTCAGGAAATATCTACAAGCTGAACAAAGCTTATTAACATCAATGAGACCTGTCTAACCCGTCTGGCCAGCGTGGAGAGTGTAGGCCAAACTCTCTGTACCTATAGTCTTGTCAAGCATGGCTCTAGTAGTACAGAGAGAGTCGTGCCCCTGCATTGGACACTTAAAAGGCCTGATGATGATGATGATGACACAATTTAAAATCTTATTATTATTCCGTCGCGTATGACGAAGCGTGGCGGTGGGTGATTGTGGTGCACCGCTCTGGTGGTTTTCAGCACGACTTGGTCTTTAGTGGTGGTGAACCTAGCCTTGCAAGCGTGCGTCATTCCTCTCCTGGTGCATTGCCAGGAGTTGGTGGACTTCTTGCGGCTATCGCAGCTAAACGTGTAGTCGCCGAGCACCGCAATCTCCTTTCCAGAAGGGTTTTGAACGAAAATAACTGGACAAAAAGACTTTTTTTACTATATACTCATGTAAAGCCATAGACTTTAATAAATATATATATTCGGACTAATTACACAAATTGAGCTAGCCACAAAGTAAGTTCGTGACTTTTGTTATGAAATACTAACACAACGATACAATTTTTTATAACGAATACATATATATATATATATATATATATATATAGATAAACATCCAAGACCCAGGTAAATCTAAAAAGGTCATTCTCCATCTTAACCTGGCGGGGATTGAACCTCGATCCTCTGGTGTGACAGTCTGGCCACAGAAGTTGTCAATTTAATGAAATCAATTTAATGTTTGATTTAAAAATATTTTTTTAGAAAATATTGTTTAGCTCTTTGGTGTGTCAATTTTTACAAACCTTCAACGCATAGCAATAGCGTTATATTCTTCCAATTCTCCGAAACGACAGTTACAAATTTAAGGCTACAGTTTTACAAAACAGCTATTATGAATAGCGAAGACCCAGTGTCAGTGCATTGCCAGGAATTGGTGGACTTGCTGCGATCGCCGCAGTTCTTCTTGCCAGATCTCTAGCGGGCGAACATGTTTAAGACTAAATTAGGTACATAAGATAAACTAATATAAGGTGAGAGATAAATATGCGGAAGGGATGAGATAAGGAAGTCACCAATCCGAATCAATAAAAAGATAAGCAATTGACTGATTTTGTAAGATACAATTTATTGGAATGTTCTACAAATAATCATTTCAACTGCTAAATATGTAATCATGATTGCAGTGTATAATTTTTAATTAAT
Source organism: Acrobasis consociella (assembly GCA_963555685.1). Taxonomy (NCBI): domain Eukaryota; kingdom Metazoa; phylum Arthropoda; class Insecta; order Lepidoptera; family Pyralidae; genus Acrobasis; species Acrobasis consociella. The sequence goes on from OY743116.1 coordinate 4,125,444, forward strand.
CTGGCTGCTTTGGTCAAGTTTGGCTCAGGTAGAAAAGAAAGGGTCGTGCTCCTGCAGTGGAGACATAAAAACCTGTTGATGATAATGATGATTGCAGTGTACATATATGGTGTTTTAAATTTTTGTAAAGACTCCATTTCTGACGATGAATTGAGGCGGAGGATGATCATGGTGACAGTTGACTTTCAAAAGTACATGATCCTTGGAGGTGGACAGACGCGCTTTGCAAAATCCGTGCGTACATTTCCAACTATTAGTTTTTTGCCATAGATGATCGCAGTAGAATGTATATCCGTTTAATATTGCCAATTCTTTTCCAGTAGCCTTGCGAACTATTGTCACTGAAATAATAAATAAAAGTAAGACAAGACAGCATGTTATTAACACGTTAATGGACAGTAGGACTTCTATATAAGTCTTCAATTGCTTTTTCTATTGTGTCTGGCTTAGTGTCCATGAATGAGTTAAAAAGATTACATTACAAGTATACCTATATATAGGTACATGAATTTGATATTTTTTTTACCCCCGAAAAAAAGACAGGTCTGCCTGCCTGTCTGTGTGTGTGTCTGTCTGTGTCATTGTATAGCACTCGAGCGGATAAACCGACTTCGATGCGGTTTTTTTTTACGTGAAAAAAAGTTCCCTTGCAATGGTTTTTAGCTTTGTTTGTTTGTAAATCGATTCAGCTGTCTAAAAGTTATTTGTGGTCAACGCGTGAAAGTCAGGGATATGAGGATATCCAGTCCTTTCGGAACTTTATGAACACTCCGTCACGTATAATATATTAGATATATTTGACATGATTAATTTAAAGCCAAATTTATTTTAAAAAAAATACTTTTACAAATTAACAGAATAATATTATGAAACTTCAGACAAATCTGAGAAAATTAAGATAATGTTTGTGGGATCGAAAGACCCCATAAACACCTAAGAGAGTGTGGTAAAAACAAATGGATTTAAAGTCAATTTACACATAAATAAAATGCTCTTTATTTGCTGAAACTTATGTTTCATTTGTAAAACTACATGTGAAAATTGAAGAAACATTCTAAACACATACTTTTTTCACAATCTTTACAATAAGACAAAATCTTTTTCAGTTTTCTAGCCGCCTCACGGCTACTCATTGTTTCACGTTTTTTCACATAGCAGCCAACGCATCTTCTTTTCTTTTCTCCGTTTTTTTCAAATTTATGTTTTTTCTTCAATTTAACGACATGTGAACTGCCTGAAACAATTCAGAAGGAAAGGTATTATTTACAAGTCACTAAAGCTGTTTATGAAAACATGAATACCCACCTTGTTTACTGTAAGTATTTAAAGTAAATGTTGCATATTTTTTGTTTAATGCTGAGGTCCTTGCGTTTAAGACCATTCGCAACCAACTCCTGCTGAATACTTTGGTAAACTCGGCGATAAGTAGCACTAGACTTACACTAGTGTCAGAGTTTTTAAACCGCCTTAAAGGCCTCTGACGTGGTTTTACGTAACGACCAATGTCAAAGACAGTGACCGGGACCGACGGCTTAATGTGCCCTCCGAAGCACGGATCATCTTAGTTATCAGACAATCAGATGATCAGCCTACAATATCCTAACCAAACTAGGACAACAACACAAAGTCGTTAAGACTAGTCTAGAATAGTCGATTGATAATAAAGCATAAAAAAATTAAAACTGGCACATTTTTTGTCTGACATTTGAAATTGAGTCTCTGAAAAAAGCTTGATTTGAGAAAAAGCATTTTCAAAGTTATAAGTATAAAGTCAACCACATTTCTACTTGCTTGTTCTTGGTATAAAATAAAATGTTGTTACTAAAATGATCATAAAAAGTCATTTACTACCTATATGAACTGTAGACGATTGAGCAATAATCCTATCCTACTAATATTATAAATGCGAAAGTGAGTTTGTATATTTGTTTGTTACCTCTTCACGTTTAAACTACTGAACCGATTTGTATAAAATTTGGTATGGATATAGTTTGAGACTCGGGGAAGGACATTGGGCACTCTTTCTCCCGAAATCCCCAGCTGAGCGAAGCCGGCGGGTACAGCTAGTTAATAATAAATAAAAATCGCGAATTTTTTTGCCCCTTTTTACTTGGACACCCGCAAACGTATATGTATCCATTCACCATGACTACTTCTTTGCCATTAGTCTTATGAACTATTTGCCACTGAAATATCAGATAGCAATAATATTAAGAAAAGGAAGGAACATTAAAAAATCGTCTCAAATTTTTATTGTGAGTGTGGTGTTTTTACTGAGTACATTATTAATATTCTTTTAAAATTAATTATACTTAAAACTACAAGTAATAGAAAAAAATTGACTCGACAGTAAAAAGTTGCAGAAAACAAGGATTAACGTAGCTTAGTACATTATAAAGGTATGTTTAGTATTTCTTACATTTTCTCTTAAAATTAAAAAATATTAACAAGAAAATGTATATTTAGAAAAACTTCATTAAAATCTTTTTGAATATACATTTTCATGTTAATATTTTGGAAATTTAAGATATAGGTAAAGGACCGGCCTAGGTAGCTCGTTGGCCTACTGTACTATTGTTACAATGTAAAAAATTTAGTTGCAAACAATAATAAAATTACTTAGACTCGACAAGAAGTTGGAGAAAACTAGAATTAAAGTAGCTAAGTAAAGTACATATTTAAGTAAAAGGTATGTTCACGCAAAACGGGATAGGCAAATTCCGGCCTAATTGCGGAAAACTGTCCTCGAGGGAAGTAGAAAGTTTATGTACTGTTGTTATAATGATATAAAACTTACTTAAAAATAACTCTTTGCTGTGTAGTACTTAACCCTTTCACCGCGAGACTATATCATTTGTCGTGCCCCCAGCGCGAGGCATTGTCAATCTAAAATAAGTACCTACAGCCAAAAACGGGTATGGATACGTAAGTTATGTGCCAAATAAGCATTGTTTTGTCGGAAATATCCGAAGTTCGCGGAATGGGCCCGACAATGTTAGTCGAATATATCCGACGTTCGCAGTTAAAGGGTTAAATCTTTATAAAAACTCCATCACGTATGATAAAGTTGGGAGGAGGATGGTTATGGTCCCAAGAGTTGACCCTTATGAGCTCGTTTTCTTTAGTAGTGGTGAGGCGCGCCTTGCACGATGCATTAGTGCATTTCCAGCCGTTGGTGTTCTTGCAGAAATCGTTGCAGTAGAACGTGTAGCCGTTCGCGATAGCGATCTCCTTGCCGTTGGTCTTGCGCACGAATTGCACTGAAAGAATATTTTTTCTAAATTGAAAACCGACTTCACCCCCGAACTGTATCACCGATTTTGATAAATTTCTATGGAACCACTGGCAAGTATGCCCTTTGAAGCAAAATAAGAATATTTCAATCGGTCCAGGCGGTGAACATACTTTAAAAACACATAGGTATATATAGTCTAGTAATAACATACGGTTTAAACTATGATTAGGTTCACTGCAATCTACAGATATTTTCGCTTTTATTCATACTTATTAACAACGTTCTAATATAATATAACGTCTAGCAAAATATACTGAAACCATTTTAATAGTGAATGCAGCCCATGATACTTAAAAGCTTTCCCCCAATGAACATCAGTAATTGCAAAATACGCAAAATATCTTTATTAGACGTGTATGTACTTATATTACCATAAATTGATTCTGGTTGAGTACCCATCATATAGACTGGAAGGTTACGAGTTCGAATCCCACTCGAATCTAATTTTCTTATCACATATTTTCAATATAGACAAACTTTTATATTTCATGTTTCATAAATTTAAGTATAAAGAAACGAACGGTTAGTTTTTTATAAAATTACTTTTTAATTAGAGATACCACTATAAAAACAAATTCCTATCTACTTAAAATAAACTATTAGTTCGCGAACGATACGCTGCAAGGCACATATTAAATTTTAATATAAACTCCATTTCGTATAATAAAGTTAGGCGGAGGGTGGTGATGGTGACAGTTGGCTTTGACGAGCGCTCCGTGTTTGTTCGTGGTGATGCGCGCCTTGCAGGAGCAGTTGGTACACTTCCAGCCATTGGTGTTCATGTTGAAGTCCTTGCAGTAGAACGTGTACCCGGCCAGGATAGCGATTTCCTTACCAGTCGTCTTGCGAACGATGGTCACTAAAATAAAAGTTTGACCATCATGTTCATAAAATTTCACAAATTGTTGGCTAAACCTCATCATCATCATCATTTCAGCCGCATAACGTCCACTGCTGGATATAGGACTCACCCAAGGATTTCCAAAATGAACGATGTCATAAAAATTTGAAATCATTTGCTAAACCTATTTTAGTTAAAATCCGTTTTAATATAAAAACACGGACTAACTTTATTACTTGGTTTAAACCATTATCCGCCTGAAACAAGATAACCTCCCGCGGTATGTCACCTTCTCTTACGTCACTGTCAACTTCATATGGGTGAATAATGGTATAAACCAAGCTAAAAGTTTGTTCTCGTTTTATAATAAGACTGAATATGTTTTGTGTCGTTCTTTTAATGTCGAAAAGAGGAAATGGGACAAAACATGTTTTAACTAAAAAAGGTTTAGCAAAAACGGTTGTAATTTTTTATGAATGTGAGCGTTAGACATTAGCTTTACGTATATTAAAAACGGAGAACACTTCTTACAGCATTTGTCAAGTAATTTCAAAAAACTTCTGTCAATCGAGGATGCCGTCAACTGACCATGGTCCCAGACGCCGGAATTAAAAGAATATCTATTGTTCAAACCAAAACAGTACAGTCAATGAAAAAATGTTTAAAGTAATCCTTATCCTCACTCCATACTAATATTATAAATGCGAAAGTGAGTTTATATATTTCTTACCACTTCTTACACTGAACCTATTTAGATTAAATTTTGTACGAATATAGTTTGATACCCAGGTAAGGGCATAGGATAGTTTTTATCCCAAAATTCCCACGGGGAGCGAAGCCCACTGGCACAGCTAGTAATTATATAATTAAAGAACATATTTTTGATTAAAAATATCACTTCACTCTCAGTTTTGATTTTTAATTTAATTATTAGATACTTTAAACATTTTTTAGTTTGACTGCACTGTTTTTATTATTTATTAAGAGTGATCCCAGTCACTGGAAGAAAAATATTTTCTTTTTATTCCGGCGACTGGGACCGCGGTCCGAGTTGATTGCGGTCCCAGTTGACGGCATCCTCTCAAAATCAATAAACTAACAAAATAATAACATATTAAATTAGCTGTCACTGGCGGCATTGAAACCAGCGCAATCAAAGAGAACTTTGGTTTTTTACCGACTTCCCAAAAAAAAGGAGGAAGTTATCAATTCGTCCCGACCTTTTTTTTAGACCCTTTGACCGATTTGGAAAATTCTTTTTTGTTTGATAAGGTACACTTGCGAAGTAGTTCCACAGAATTTTTATCGATATCGGGTAGTTTGGGGGTGAAGTAGGTTTTTATTTTGATAAATTATTGACAGGCATTAATTATTCCAAATAGTGTTTTTCGAATTTCGGTAGGTCAATGCATTCTTTTTTTTTACCTACTCTTTGACACCATGAAGAGGCCTAAACCCAACAATGGGTGAATAAAGGAAGAAGAAGAACGTATATCTAATAGTCAAAAACATTATTCTTTAAATTTTAATAAAAACTCCATCCCGAATGATAAAATTAGGAGGGGAATGCGTGTGCTGAGAAGTAGCTTGTATGAGGACATTTTGTTTAGTGGTGATCAGGCGAGCCTTGCAGCAGCAGTTGGTGCATTTCCAGCCGTTGGTGGACTTGTAGTCGTGGTCGCAGTAGAAGGTGTAGCCATGCATCACTGCTATCTCCTTGCCGTTGACACGGCGAACGATTGTCACTGAAAATTAACACGTCTAGCTTACCTAGTACGTCTATTATCTAGTACGTCTTCAACTCTAATGAGGTAGGCAGATTTTGGGTCTTGCGGCCCTGGGCATAGAACCGCAAGACCCAAAATGCTCTGTCTGCCCCATTAGGGATAAAGACGTGATAGTATGTATGTATGTATGGTGACGTAAATCACCCCCACTCCGAATTTTCGAAGCGGTCTATCTTGGTGAATTTTGACTACTTTTCTAAAACGAAAAAATATAGGTCCTTTATTTTTGAATAATCTAGTTGACAGACTATATAAAATAGTTTATTTTCTATCCAGTCCACATCCCTATAGTAGTTTTATTTTTAACTAACTATATCTGTAAGACATTGAAAATCAAATCAAGAAGTTTTATTTTAAACAACTTTAACTATAGCATCATTTACCCTTTCACCGCGAGATTTTATATCATTTGACGTGCCCCCAGCGCGAAGCATGGTAAAATGAATACCTACAACCAAAAACGAAGTTATGATGTGCCAAATGAGCATTTTTCCTTGTCGGAAATATCCGACGTTTGCGGAATGGGCGCGACAATGTTAGTCGGATAAATCCGACGTTCGCGGTTAAAGGGTTAATGAGAATCCAGAATCATTTAACTTTACGTAATTTTAAACCTTTACGAAGACTCCATCATGAATGACAAAGTTAGGAGGTGGATGGTCGTGGTTTGGATTGGCTCTCACGAGGTTACAGTGCGCGGTGGTCGTAAGGCGTGCCTTGCAGGTCCGCCTGTAAGTGCATTGCCAGCTGCTAGTGTGTTTGTGTTTCTTGGTGCAGGTGAACGTGTACCCGTTGTAGATTGCGATCTGCGTACCAGACATCTTGCGTACTATTTTCACTGAAAATTCCATAGAGTAATTACACTAACTAACAACATCATCATTCTCCTCGCCACTCCACTATTTGGGGTCGGCTCTGTATGCGAACTGCTTTCACTCGTTTTTGCTATTCACCATATTTGCACTAGCCTCTCGTTGTTTCATATCTGTCCTTACCTTTTACCCTCTAACTTCATGGTCCTTACACATTTCTTTCATAGAGTAATTACATGACCAGAAAAATATAACAGCCAGCCACCGGTAATTTAATTTAAATCGTTTATTTGCTGAAATAAAAGTCACATATCATAAATAACAATATTAGTAAGAAAACAAAGAAAGAAAAATACTTTATTTGGTTCAAAACAGTTACATTATCCATAATAATTAAAACTATTTTTACACCAAAATGGCACCACTCAGCATAAGGCAATGATGTATCTTTACATCATGCCGCTGGTCTTCCGTAGTGCCACAAGATAAATGAAAGCACTACCAGATATCCATTGATAATGATCAAGTCCTATAGTAGTATTTATATAGTATTATATATAGAAAAATCTTCCAACGCTTCACATCAAGGCAACGTTCCCCGAAAACTGATGGTCTTAGTAGTTGCAGTACAACGTGTACCCACCCAGGACGAAACTATATTGTAAAAGTTTCGTTGAAACGTTTATTTCAATTCTATACAAGAGCAAGTACGTAGGGTTCTCCTACATGTATATAATTTATATTTTTATAAAAAGTCCATCTCGAATGACAAATTTAGGAGGAAAATGAGTATGTATAAATTTGGTTCTTATAACTTTAAGGTTTTTATCAGCCAATATGCGTGCCTTACATATGTTGTTATTGCTACATTTCCAGCTATGTTTATTTTTTTCTATAATGTACGTATACCCATTGAAGACTGCCACTTCCCCACCAGTAGACTTGCGAAAAATTCTTACTGAAAAAAAAGACAAAAAAACAATTATTAGGAGAAACTCGTCTAAAACGCAACTCTGAATTCGTTTAAATAACAACTCGTCTAAGTTGCAAGTATTAACTATCTCTACTTGCCATATCCCTATGCGGGGACGGCCACTCTAATACTTTTACGCCATTCTTGGCGGGTTTGCGTCAAGAAGGGCTCCACAAAATAATAAAGAAAGATGCCAATTATTTGAATAAAAAAACAGTTTACAATGAAGACAAAATTTTTGTTAATTACCAATTACCTACTTTGTTCCTTCAAGAGCAGTACCAATACTAAGCCTCGCTTTTATACCAAGTGTTTTAGTTGATCACCCGCTGTAAGAAAGAAAAAAATATAAAAGGTCATCGTCTTTATTTAGGAAAATAAAAATTTTAAAACACAACGTGTCCCACTGCTTGACAAAAGCCTTCTCCTCCTTCCTTAAAAATTTCTCTGTCCTTGGTCTTTTCTCTCCAATCAATATTTTAAAATTATCATAATCCTAATAAATCCCTCCCGTCCTTAACTTTAATCCTTTGAGTAACGTCGTAGTTTGGTGGTTCGTGGTTATGTTGCTTATCCAGGAACGTTAGGTCTCCCTTGTCGCTCATCCTGACCCTCGCAGGACATTTCAAGGTCCTCCTCTTGGAGCAGTACCAGCCCTTGGGATCGCTTCTGGAGTAGGTGTATCCGTTAATCATGATCACCTGACCTTGTCTGCCTTTGATGGTGGCAAGTAAAGGAGCTGAAAAAAATTAAAAGTATGAGTTAACTATTGCGTATTGAGTTATTATCCACGCGTGTTAACTCTGGGTGGTTACATCATCTGAGCGCGTTTCCAGTACATCCTTAGCGGTAATGATTTAAGGACCGGGGTCCGCTACCTAACCTAGGTGGTTTGACAAGCTTACTGGTTTTTACAGAGCGACTGCTGTGTGATCTTCGCAAACCAAAGGGTAGACCAGAACCAATGCTTGAATAGGTTTGAACAAATGCTAGATGGCGTTCGGGATACAGTTAATACGTGTCTTTCGAAACACGGAATCCATCTTTCTTTTGGGATGTTGAGATGATTAAAGCCTACAATAATCTAACCAGACTGGAAACAACTTTTCACAAAGTATGCTACCGTCGGTATAATTATTATTTTTTTTTTATTTAGGGCACACAGTTCCAGTCTAATAAAACGAACATAAAATCAAATAATAATTTATGTTTTTAAGCGCTTTATTTTCTATGAAAGCTAAAAGCAATATAAGTCGCAACGCAATATTTCTAGGAGCCTAGGTCTTACATACACGCCACAGTCTAGTTTATATCATGATCGAATTACCTATCCTATTTAATTTCTAACAATGCATGTGAGTTCTTTCAAAACTTTAAAATGCTTGAACAGATTTGGACGTTGTTTGTTACATACATACATACTATCACGTCTTTATCCCTAATGGGGCAGACAGAGCATTTTGGGTCTTGCGGCTCTATGCAGAGCCTAGGGCCGCAAGACTCAAAAGCCACTTTTAGCGTCACGGTGGGCAAGAAGATGGAAAAGCAATCAATACAGTGACGGGTTGCTAGCCGCATCGCCTGTTAAAATGATTCGCATTTTTGCCCATTCCCTCGATCGGCTTTTACGATCTGCGCGGGAAGAGAAGCAGCTGGTACATTCTAAGTTTTTTCGTTTCTCCCAGACCAGCATGGGAGATTACATCATCATCATCATCATATTAGCCGCAAAAAGTCTACCGCTGGACATAGGCCTAACGACCGATTGGAAGCGGCCTACATCCAGCGTTTTCCTGCAACCATGCTTCTTCTTCATCGTGTGTGTTAGTGACTAACACTAGTGTCAGAGTTTTTTAAACCGCCTTAAAGGCCTCTGACATGGTTTTAGGTAACGACCAATGTCAAAGACAGTGACCGGGACCGACGGCTTAACGTGCCCTCCGAAGCACGGATCATCTTACTTATCAGACAATCAGGTGATCAGCCTAAAATGCCCTAACCAAACTAGGACTAACACAAAGTCGTTGCCCCCGCCGGGAATCGAACCCGCGACCTCCGGGTATGAGCCGAACGCTCTAACCACTACACCACGGAGGCAGCAACCATGCTAAGGTCGTCCGACCACCTGTTGGTGGGTGTCCTACGCTGCACTTGCCGGTACGTGGCCGCTATTCGAGAACCCTTCTGTACCATCGACCATCCCTTCTTCGTGCTATGTGCCCCGCCTACTGCCACTTCACCGCAGTGACCTTCGTTCTTCTACAAATCTCCTCATTTCTGATTCGATCACGTAGAGAAATACCGAGCATAGCACTCTTTATAGCTCGTTGGGCAACCTTGAGCCTTCTTATGGGACCCATTCTGAGTCGCGTAATATGAAGTATCGTTTGTATATTAGGATATTTATTTTATAGTTTATCAAAAATTAAAATAACAAAAATAAAAAATAAAAAAATCAATCAAAAATGCCCCCACGGATTGTACCCGGCTCAAAGGTACCCATGATGCTAGCTGCATTTCCTCTCTGAATAGCAATGGATATCCGTTGAACCAGGTACCAGCCGGAGCGGTAGTCATAACCTCGATCTCTCAAACGACGTCCTATCTCACCAACAAAGTCCCTAGCTTCCGGACACCATGGGCCTGCACTCTCTACGGCGACGGGCACAAAATCATAATATGTACTTAACATTGAATATTTTGCTTTTTTAAATCATAATGTGTACTTAACATTGAATATTTTGAAGTATCGTTATTGTTCTTCCTATCCCAAGTGACATAGGCAATTTTTTTAACGGGATGTCTTATATTTTTATTAGTACGTAATTATTTTATTTACATATTCAACCAGAATGCTATACTTACCTACTACACTAGGTACCACAAAAATGTCAATAGTTATTAACTGACTAGTGTAAGTATATAGTTATGTAGGAGCCAGAGTGGCCTCACGCTAAACCTAAAAAAAGTGACGATAAGTCAGCACATTGGCGGCACAGACACCTGGCGGTAATCTATGAGTTAAGCCCTATAGCCCACACATATACTCTGTGTCCACCTGGGCTTATCGTCCGGCTGAAACTAACAGTCATTGTAATAGATCAGATTACCAATCCATATCTATAGCTCATAGCACGCTACTCAATCGACTTATGTACCCGAAATTAGTAATACCAAGAATTTTAATATTTAGGACAGGGGTTCCTGTGTGTGGCGCGGCCCTCGCGGGCTCGGACTGGATAGCATCATGGCCAAGGTGGTGTTCTCTGCTAACTTCGGCAGCTTTCGGGAGCTGGGCGAGGGCGGGGCAGTCGCGGCAGCTGAAGTCTGAGGCACCAGCTCCGAGAGATCAGGCTCCCAGCGCTGCTCGTGAAAGCTACGGGTTGACAGTATCGTGGCCAGATCCGTACTCTTCGGAACACCGGGGTTTTTTATATGGTCTTGCGATGTCTGTATCATCAAGGGAGTAGGCAGTTTCTTGGGAGGCGGGTGGTTGTGGCACTCGTCCAGAAACACCAGGTTCCCGTCCTTGTCCGTGCGAGCCCTGGCCATGCATTTCCCGCGCAATCTCCTGGAGCAGTAGTAATGCTTGGGCTTCACCTTGGAGTATGTGTACGCGTTGATCACCATAAGCTGCCGGCCGCCCTTGAGACTGGTGAATATGAAAACTGCAAACAAAAATTATGTAATATGATCTAAAGATTATAAAATGGGTTAAGTTTCTAATAAGAATCTTATTATTTTAAAGCATACCATATCAGTGAGGTAAATAACAAGAGTTTTGATCTTATAGTCACGGTCTTAGTGTAAGTATTGTATTATTTTAATTCCAGTTTTTGAAGTATTCCTGTAATTTTACGGCTGTAACTAAATAAGAACATATAGAGAAAGTGATTTTTCTTTTCATAACAATATTAGATTCGTATGAAATGTTGCTAAAAAAACAAATTCATATTATGTTTAATATATTTTTTTAAATAAGCTAAACTTGCATATCAAGTAAATTAACAGGGTGAAAACAGACTCGTACTGCTATAAACTATTATACTATTGTATTACCATTAATCGTGAGTATGTTCGAATTTATAGTGAATAATGACGTCATTGAGCGTTACAACAGCAGATTTACATCCTTTCCGTCTCCTCCTATAACACCTCCATATAGACCTGGCCCCGGCCAGGGCCGGGCGCTGGTCCTCGTGAAACTTATGGCCCGCGTACTCCAGAAACCTGTGACCCAGGGCCGTGTAACCGAACACCACTCCTGGAATAAGGAGTAAAGATATTGATACTAATGTCGATAGAATTATAGTATAGCAAGAAGCACCAGAAGTTAGGATACGAACTGGTATTTAATGCATATAAAATTAAAAATTCTAAATCATTGTATTTCGAAATTAAATAAAAAGAAAAAAACACATTCATTGTAAGTTACTCATTTAATCAAAACGAAATACATATATACATCTTAAATTTCCTAAAAACTATAAATTAATTTAGTTATTCTAATTTAAAAAAATATTTACATAATATATCTACAATTAAATTTACAATTATATCATTAGAATACATGTTGCATTGAAAATTAAACAAATTAAAAATAAATAATACAGCCTTTTATAACATAAAAACAAATCGCATTTTTCTGCTAGCTCCAATCATAAACTGGTTCTAACGTTGTTAAATCTTAGGTGTTTTATTAAAACAAATATAAACCTAAAATAACTAACATGTACCTACTGCCGTAGGTCAGTTTATGTAAAACTAAAACAGTATATAACTAACGTGACACACAGACGTAATTAAAATGAGTTAACGGGTTACTCACGTTTATTAAATTTAAAACGGGTTATTAAAACAAATATAAACCTAAAATAACTAACATGTACCTACTGCCGTAGGTCAGTTTATGTAAAACTAAAACAGTATATAACTAACGTGACACACAGACGTAATTAAAATGAGTTAACGGGTTACTCACGTATAGGCCAGTAGCTGACTATACGTGAGTAACGCGTTAAGTCATATTAATAAAACAGATAGAATTTTTTTTAAGCTATTGCATAGCTTCTATCGCGGGCCTTGAGCGCGGGGACCGAATCCAGAAATTCCGTAACGAAAAAACCTCACGCTCCACACTCCGCCTACCATGTAGGTTGCCGCTTCGTCTCCGTCGTCCGTTTGCGACGTTGCCGTCCTTCCTTGTAAAAATTCACCGACCGAACGGAACCACCGTAATGCAATAGCTTTACCGCGGCAGTCCCCGAGAGCCACACGTCTTTTTTTTTTTTAAATTACTTAGAAACTGTGAAAAATTCTCATGTCTAATACTTCTAAGCGTAGGCCCACGGATGAAAGTGCATTTTAATGGTTGTGTTGTTGTTGTATACTAATAATGACGTTGTTTATAGTGAACGCGAAGGCAGTACAGCCCGTGGCCTTCCTCACGCAGCACCATTTGGTCTTCAGACCCTCGTACTGGTGCATCATGAACCTGTTGCCGCCGATGTCCAAGCAACGCTTGCCATTCGGCGTGAAGCCGAAGAATGCTGAAAATATTTTTAGTTAACAAATAGTCAGATTTCAAAGAACATACTTAGTTACTACTCCAAACTGACAACGACAACCCCTCTAAAACCTAAATATCGGCGGTTTTTATTATTCTGAAAAAAAAAATCTAAGCGCCATGCTGTCCAATTCGGATCGCATTTTGTTTCCTCTTTAATAAAGATATGCGAAAAGGTGTTTTGAAAAAAATTTGAACTGCGAACTCACGAACCGCATATCTGAACGATTTGGTTTATGTTATAAATTAAAATTTTATCGATGTCATCTACATAAATTTTTAATTTCAAGAGGCTCCAGACAAAATAATATGAGGAGTTATCGTCAAACAAACATACATCATAAATAATTTTTTTGTATTTATGTTTGATGCAGGATTCTCCAAGTAAACTTGGAGAATTTAGCTTTCTCGTTCGCCTTAAACTTGGTGTAGAAGCCACAATTACAATCTCAAAAGTGATTTGATTGACAATATTTTACAATAGTATTTTTTTTTGACTTGATTAAAAAAATTGTAACGGGCGGACTTAAGGTCCAGGGTCTTTTCTACCAGTCAACCTACAGGTGATGCCGAAAAAAAGCTAATTTTGGACGACAAGACACATTCTAATTAACTCTTTAAAAATAGTACCAAAAACAAATTTAACTATAAGAGTACGCGTGCCTCACTCAATCACTCCATAAATGGCATGGGAGCACACCACATGCACAAGTGTAGCCCATTTAAAAACTTTGGGTTACAGGTCTATTGAAGGTTAAATAAAGTAAAACTTCTTAAAATCATAAAAACCTAGGTATAATTTTTATTATTGTTTGTACAGTTATGCATATGTTTGTACATGCGTTCAGTTTTAAGTAATTATCGTTCGCAGCGATTTCAACTCTGGTTTTTTAAAAGATGGCTTTAGTAGTTCAATAATATTACATCCAATGAATATTATTGAAGTGAAAACTTCTTTAGCGGCGTTGTGCACTTTTTTTGGAATGGGTAAAAAATCTTAAACTCGCGTCAGGACCACGTGTCCTGATCGAAAATTCGTAAGACGGCGCAGGGCGCTTGCGCGAATTTTCGTGTGTATTTATGTTACGTTACGTTCGTGTGTGTAATGTGTCATGCTTGTGACATTTGTGACAGACTGTGGTTCAGAAAAGATTTGAAATATTTTATACTGATAATTAAAGCAATTCGTGCAAAATTATTCCCTAACCATTCTAAAATATCAAAAATGCACAACGTTAATATTCAAGTTTTCACTTCTGCCGGCAATCCCAGAGTGCAACCCGTCGTTTTTTTTTAAAAAGGTAGTCATATTTAATTACATACGGTTTCTAATCGAAGTAATGAAAGTTATGAGCTAAATTAATGACACGTCTCAAGTTTTCCCAAATTCAAGACAAATTACGTAGGTACATTACATACACACCATAACGATGACTGACTTATACATACATACATACACAAAGGCAGCATTTGTGACATAGAAATTTCGTGTTACGATTTGGATGGATCATCATCATGGTCATCATTTCAGCCGCATAACGTCCACTGCTGGACATATGCCTCTCCCAAGGATTTCCAAAATGACCGATCTAAAGCGGCTGGATGGATGGATGGATATAACATACTTACTACATACAAACATACAATTACCATTCAAATAGCGGCATACTCACTTACATACTTTAACTGTTTTTCAGACTGACCTTAAATTCTAATACCTAAATATAGTGTATGCAGTTGCAAAATGTTTTTTGTGCAGTATCATTGTTGTGTGTGGTATGGCTGAAAACATTTAAACAGGCACAGTGTTACATTACACGCCTTGCAATACGTGTTAGTTCGCTTTTTGCATACGGCACAATTACGCCGGATGTGTTCGCGCTTGGCACTTTCCGGTTTAATACCGTATTTCGCTGGGAAATGTTCGACCGTACCACTTGTCGGTACCGGCATCAAAGACAAACGTTTACCATGCCGTGCCATCAGCTCCCTAACAAGCGACATGCGAAACGACCTGTGCCGGTGTGTGTTTGGGTGATCGTGCCTGTATAGTATAAAGGCATTTAGGATACTAGCGTTCAAGAGTCGCATGAAAAACTTTTTATACCAAATCTTTTTCCGCTCTCTCTCAATGGGGAACATTGCAAGCATTTGGTCTCTCCGGTCAACCTCCCCCATGCAGACATTATAGTCTGCTGCGACCGTCAGTTGAAGTGTACCATCACATATCGTGGTTGCCAGCCCGTGGTAGGTCGATACAAAAGCCACTCGGTTTTTATGGCGCCATACCAAAAGGTCCACATCCCCCGATGTGCAACCACTCACTTGCCCCACTACCATGTCTGATTTTTTCAGATTCGTCAGCTCAACGGGAACGAACTGGCGATCTGTACGCAAAGTTCCTACACAGTCGAAACCCCGTGCTTTCAACTCTCTCGCCAACGCGGGAGAGTTAAAGTTATCATCCATCCAAATCGTGTGGCCTTTATTCTCAAGACCATTAAGAAGCCTGAGCACAATAGAAGATATAATCCCAGAAACTGGGTTGTTCCCATGTGGTTCCGCATTGGTGTCATGCCCTACACGCACTTCGAATCGCCATAAATACCCAGTCTGAGATTCACATACTTCGTATGCCTTAATACCTGCTGGAGCTGCCTTGTTTTGGATGAATTGTTTTATTTGTAACCGACCCCTCGCCGTTGTTAAACTTTCGTCTATTAGAATATTCCGCGACAAAACATATAATTGAGAGAATTTCTTATTAAGGTGATCTAAAATAGGCTGCACCTTAAATAACTTAGCTTGAGCTCGTGTCATTGATTGAGGATTGCAACTTTTATTATTTTGAAAATGAATACATTTGCTCAACAGCAGAAAACGGTCAATGCTCATCGACGCTGAAAATCCGGGCGTGATGAATACGTCTTGGGTACTGTTCCAGTACTCATCAAGACGTGTTTTAATAACTATGCCAGTAGCTAGCACTATGGCAAAATAAACATAGAGTTCGTCAGCGTCGGTGTCATGCCATTTAGTAATTCTGCTAGAGGGACGGATAGTTCCTTCCTGAAGCATAATCACAGCTATCCGTTGAGCATATGCATTAGTCTCAATAGCTATATGTTCCAATATTTCGCGATCCCATATAGCAGTAAATGCATCATATGGGCTCGCTAATGGAACTGTGGGCCCACAATTAATATCGCAGAATGGCTCCCTCCTCAGTTCTGGTTGAATCTGAGGTTGCGGGAACGCTGTCCAGTCAAATTCAAAATTATCGATATTCCGTGATGTAGAAGTGGCAGGAGGCGAGGAGATTGAAGAAGTAGAGACAAAAACGAGAGGAATGGGGGTAACTGGACGAGGTCGAGAAGGCGGAGGAGGGGGATCGGATGATGTGGAGGGCAGTGAAGAAGTATTTAGGACGGTAGGAGAGGACGTAAGTGGAATAGGAGGCCAAGAATAATAAATAGTGTCTAATGGTATTTCCTCGTCGTTATCTTCATCTAATACCAAGTAGGGTCGTGCCGCACGAGGTATGAAGACAGTTTTTGGTACTATCTCGTTGTCCCCATCATCATCATCGTCGGTATCCTCTTCACTGCCTGAAAAGAAATATAAATATTACAAATAGTAATAATTATAAATAACATACATACATACACGAATGAAATTAGGTATACGTGTTTAGATGCTGGTATAGCTGGTACATATACATATAAAAAACTGTACAATTCTGGCAATATTACATACTGTCAGAATTGCACAGTCAAAGTTATAACTTCCTGTTTTGAAGTAGGTTCAAATGAATGGCACTAATTACCATAGTCCAGGATTAAACTTATTTCAGCATCTCAAAGAGATGAGTCTCAAACGTTATTATCTAAATGTTATTTAATATTTATTGATTATTAATATTTTATATATATTATTTATTATAAAATTAAATTTGCCAATAGGAAATTAAATGTTATTTATTTTTAAAAGTCATCACAATTTTAAAAGAATTTCTAAAATAAGCTATAAACATACAGTAATTTGAAATGGTGGTGTCAAGTCAATTTACATCATTTCGTACCTTTGCGAGAATTGTAACTCGGCAAATTAGGCAGAGATAAGTAAATCCTTTTTCTCTTAGTAGTAACCTCTTGCCAAATATAATTATTATTATATAACTACTTACTAACGGAACAGATACCCAACGCCATAAAATTACTATTGGAGGAACCGTAATTATACAAAACTGGAGTTGCGGGGTAGGCACACAGAGATGGCAGCACACACGTCTTGCAATAAAGTGGCAAAGAAAGTATTGAATATGCTTTAAAAATATTTATTACATTTCATAAAGTCTAAGTAAGATTTTTAATTTAATTAATTTTTATATTAGGTTTTAATTCAATAATTATTAGAGTATACTACTTTATTTTAATAATAGTAATAAAAGACTTTAATTCTTTAATAAATACCTGCAGCGCCATCCAGTGACAAGGAAAAGAAATAATTATGTTTATAAGGCGATTGGCAGGCATGCTCTTGCTCAATTATCTGAGTCGCATGGAGACTATTGAATTCTAAATTTTACAGCAACAATCGATGTACGCGATCTTTCGATACGTAGGCCACTTTACTTAGTGAGACACAAATATTATTGTATTAAAATTACGTTTGTCTTATATACAAACAAGTACATTAAACAACCTAAATTAATAACATACACAAATTACAGTTATAAAGAGTTGATTAAAACTAACGTGATACAAACACATTATTAGAATGAGTTAACGGGTTACTATATGTGTGTGTGTGCTCAGATTAAAGAACGTCGATGTATGTAAGTGTATAGCAAGCCGGTGTGTTGTACGGGCCTTTACTCACATTCGCCCTACCTGATGAAGACCTCCGTATGAGGTCCAAACATGTCGGCCAATTGCTAACTCTATACGTGAGTTACCCGTAACTTATTCTAAGAATAATGAGAATAGTTTTTTCTTAATAATACAACAATTTTACACCGTGGTCTACAACTGTAGCCCACGCGTCCATAATAGTGTTAATAAAACCAAGATACTTAGATACCTAATATTAGTAAACGAAGGCGCAAAAGTTTAATCATGTATTAAAACCTTATTATATTGTTTATCACTTATTTATCCATCATTTATTCATGATTATGTAGCCCACGGACGCTGACAACAGCCCCTTCGTAAGTCATTAGGGACGCGTTGCAATTGCGAGTACTTCTTTTGGAGCAAACCCATCTCATCTTCTGACCAAACTTGTTCTTCTTTTTTTCCCTGAAGAAACGATAATTCCCCAATTTGATAACGGGATTCCCTCGATTCGATGTTTCGAATACCGGTGTATAGCCTGAAAAAAGCATTTGATACCCATGTTAGTTTTATTTAGAATACGGAACTAACTAATACCCTTTGTCATTTTATAGTTTTCCTTACAAACTTATTATTAACCTACTTAATTTTGGTGTCACTATTTAATACTAACACAAAATATTATTTTTGGGTGAATAAACAGAAATTCGCAGTGCTATTTATTATATTTTAACCATTACTCAACAGGAAAAAAAAACAATTTTGCCTAGAGCTAAAGAGTTTTTTTCGTATTTAGCATTAAATATGTTGAAGTAAGTGTAACCATTTTTTAAATTTATAATTATGTTTAAATGGGGTAA
This sequence comes from Acrobasis consociella, assembly GCA_963555685.1. Lineage (NCBI taxonomy): Eukaryota > Metazoa > Arthropoda > Insecta > Lepidoptera > Pyralidae > Acrobasis > Acrobasis consociella. The sequence goes on from OY743116.1 coordinate 4,144,413, forward strand.
AAAACTTAGGCCTTAACTTATTACGTACAATAGGCACAATATTATTGATCTTAATACATTGAATATTTTTATTAATAACATACTTAAGTGTGTTTATTGCATACATGATAATATATTTCCTTTATGCTCTATGCTCTATAATAAATAAATATAATTATTGAGACAAATCACACAGATTGAGCTAGCCCCTAAGTAAGTTCGACACTTGTGTTATGGGATACTAACTCAACGATGTTATATTTTATAACAAATACATATATAGATAAACGTCCAAGAGGTCAATCTAAAAAAAGATAATTTTAAATCTTGACCTGACCGGGGATCTAACCCGGGACCTCCGGAGGGCAGCCTGGTGAGTGGTGACCATGACCACTAGGCCATAAGGTCGTCGCGTTCAGTGCTTGTGTCGCTCGTATTTTTCGACGCGACTTGATGAGTCGCATTGCTCAGTGCTTGTGTCGCTCGTTGTATTTTTCGACGCGACTTGATGAGCCCATTGCTCAGTGCTTGTGCCGCTCGTTGTATTTTTCGACGCGACTTGATGAGCCCATTGCTCAGTGCTTGTGTCGCTCGTTGTATTTTTCGACGCGACTTGATGAGCCCATTGTTCAGTGACTGTGTCGCTCGTTGTATTTTTCGACACGGCCGAGGTTGAGCACGACGCTCGCCGCGCAGCCCGTCGCCGCCCGCTTGCTGCAGTGCCACCACGACTTGTACCCGTACGCCGCGCTCTTCTTGTAGCGGTGCCCGTTCATCACCACAACTGGGTTGCCGCGTTGGGATAGTTGAAAAGTCACTATAAAATCAAAACTTCAAGATTTTTTTAGTTCTAAAAAAACTTAAACTATACGAATACATGATTTTTCATTGGTTTTGGAGCCAAAGGATTATAATGATCGTTCTAGTCAAAATCAGCCGGCCGGCCGTCGAATAGGCAGGCAGTTTTGGACGGGCGTAACTACGCGATCTCGATCGAAAATCATTTTCACAACTTTTTTATCATAAGTCATACACTTTGGATTACGTGTATAGAGGAATTTATTTGCTATACGATTTTTTTTCCGAAACCAATGAAAGTCAGCGTGTAGAAGCGATGGAGGCCAAGCGGTTAGGCATGACTTCTACCTCGCGCTTATGTATGGTCATTTTCAGCAACCACCACTTGCTTCTAGTAAACGGAAATATTGTAAGGAAATCTGCGCACGATCACTATTAATTTAACTACTGTGTGAAATAAGAAAGCAAATGCAAGCCACTCCATTTTCACTGCCAAAAATCGGCATTGTGTGCATCTATTTTCAAACAATGACACCAACAAGGGCCTGCACAAGAAGAAGAATATTCTTCTTCTTGTGCTCTTGCGGCAGAAGCGGCTAGAAAGCGGCAATAAACTTAGCTTTAAAGCAAATCTAACGTCAACAACTATTATGAAATCGATAGTAAAATTAAAAATATCCAAAGATGATGAAGATGAGTTTTTTTTACTTTTATTAAATGTAGAAAATCCCTTTTATTTATTTTTATTGAAATAATAAATGACATGTTTTTAACTAAAAGCTAAATGTCAAAAATAAATCAACTAAATGTAGAAATAACAAGAATTATTATATATTTTAACCGACTTCCAACAAGGAGATTATTCGCGAGATTTGTCGCGATCTTTTTTGCCTTGACCGATTTTGAAAACTTTTTATTTAAATATTTTTAGGTGGCCCCATACAAATTTAATCAAAGTCATTTGTGTAGTTTGGCGTTGAAGTCGGTTTTTGTTTTGATAATTTATAATTATTTTAAGAACTTATTTTTTAGTTTTTCTTTTCTATGCGTAGTCCAAAAAATGTAAATACAAAACAAAAAACCATTAAACATATAAACTTAGCTACTTTCATTCAGCCCTTGCATTTCAAAGAAAATGACTGTGCTCATTCTTCACTTTGATGATCGTATCATCATAAGTCACCAGAGACATTCTGCACCCCTTGGGAGCTTGGTTGCAGAGCCAGTACCGCCGGCGGCCAGACTTGTTCACCATGTTGAACCTGGCCCCACCTAGCTGCAGCATCACCTTGCCGCGAGGAGTCATCACGAACACAGGAGCTGCAACAATATCATCATCAGCATCATCATTTCAGGGCGCTGCTGGATGCAAGCCGCTCTAGATTGGTCATTTTGGAAATCTTTGGGAGAGGCCTCTCTCATGGATTTCCATAATGACCAATCTAGAGCGGCCTGCATCCAGCTCCTTTCAGCGATCTTGGTCAGTCACCTTGTGAGTGGGTGTTCTACGCAACAATATCATAGAATTTAATTAAAACTTTTTGAGTAGAAGTTTGAGAAATAAAAAAATTGAACGTCGTGTCACTTGGTAGGAAGAAGTTACAAATATTAAAGTTCCTAAAAAAACCCAAAAAAAAAATCCTAGTCTGGATTTTTTTGGAGTTTTTTTAGGAACAAAGGAGTTTTTTTTTAAGAAAAAAGTAATAAAAATTTGACAGAAAAACTTACACCTTCTTTCGCCTAACACCCATCCGCCAAGTCCATACCGTCCGAAAAGGAACTTCGTTCCAATAGTTCCAATAGAAATATCAATAGTCAAAATCATTTCAGGCCAACGTACGGTAACGCAAGAAAAAATAAATAGATAAATCTCGTTTAGCATTTTACGTATATCGTTTAGTAATGTGTTAGTAAAACAAGTAATAACATATAAATATTTATAATTTTATCTCTTTTTGATCTTTATTTTAAGAAGTCAAAGATTTACCTATTTACCCCTCATACACATAAAAATTAACAAACGTTTGCTAAACCTATTTTAACTAAAAAACGTTTTGTCTCGTTTTTTTATTGTCAAATATTGAAATAAATAAGGGAAAGGTTTGGGAAAGGGATAAAGCATGTTTTGACTAAAATAGGCTGAACAAAACTTTCTTAATTTTATGAATATGAGGATTATGAGGGTTAGTTGATAGTCTATAAACGCCATGACGGTCACCTGGTGTCCGGCAAACAAAAATCTATTGTGAAAGCAATGCTGACAGTCAAGGTGACAGTAGGTATTGCCTGTTTATAAGACAAAGGTATAAACTTTCTTAAGCAGACTGATTCCAGCCAGCCAAATTTTAGACATTTCATAATACTGCACTACATAAAAGCTATCCATTTAAAAAATTAATGAATAAAAATTTCGTCATCCAATTCACACCAGCGCTCATCCAAACAGATTTTTTTATAGGAGGACGATTTTTTTAAATATAAAGTAGTTTAATATCTTCGACTGAACTTGTTTCAAAGATTAGGTCACACACACACAGTAGATGATACTTAGTGAACAACGCTCAAGAGGGTTATAGCTAAATTTTTTTTTTATCAAACTTTATTGTTTCAAAGTACAAATATACTTTTAACAAATGGCAGACTAATGCTAAAAGCATTTTCTCCCAGTTAACCCATAGGAACTACTGCTTATTACAATGTACTACTTGCTACTACTATAAACACTGATGAATTAAGCTGTCCTTATTCCACCATTATCCTAATGGTTGTGTTTGTTTTTAATGTTCATTACAACGTCGTTGCAAGTCACGACAGTAACTTTGCAGCCCTTCCACACCTGGCCACAAGTCCAGTTCTTCTTCACCCCGTTGTCGTACTTCAAATGAAATTTATTCTGCGCTATTTGAAGCAACGGCTTGCCAGAATATGTTTTCGAAAATATCGCACCTGAGAAATAAAAACACGGATTTATTAAGTATGTAAAAAAACGGCTTGATCTTGACCTGTTGAGAGTAATGCCTCAAACGCACCGCTTATGAGGCATGGAATATGTAATTAATTTTATTATAGTTAAAGTTATTTATTTACTAATTTATGTATATGGAAATGTATACAGAGAATTCATAAAATAACAGTCTGTACAAAGGCACTACTTATCTCAAAAGAGAGCTCTACCAATAGGCCTTTGAGAGGAGATGTTTATGTAAGAGCGGCATACAGGCATGTTCATTCATACATAGGATAGAAGAAGAAGAATAAAATTGCATAAAACTACAAATAAACATACTTATACATATATTACACATACAGGTATTTAAATACATTGTCTATCTAAAAAGAAATTAATATATACTTCATATGGTTACAATTAAGATGATTCCAATAAAAAATGATCTTTTACTCGTCTTTTAAATACAGAAATCGTTTTAGATTCACTTAAAGCAGTAAACGTAAATTACATAACAATTTTACTACGACTACTGACTTAACTACTAACTGATTACACGCATATAAAGTTATTTAGCATAATCATCATTTCAGCCGCATAACGTCTACTGCTGGACATAGGCCTCTCCCAAAGATTTCCAAAATGACCGATCTAGAGCGGCTTGCATCCAGCGCCTTGTGTGGTGTCCTACGCTTCGCCTAATGGTTATGATCATTTTTGATGTTCACAATGACGTCGTCAAAAGTCAAGACGGTGACTTTGCACCCCTTCCAGTGTTTGCTGCACTCCCAGTTCTTTTTGCTCCCACAACCTCGTTTCACGTGGAATGTGTATGTACCGATCTTCAGCATAGGCTTGCCAAAAGCCGTTTGGAAAAATACTGCTTCTGTAAAATTAAAGAAAATTATATGTGATACAAATTAATCACATTTTTCGTCAAGCGAGCATTGAGAATTTAGAAAATCGGAAACGTTGCACATCTAAACAAAAAGTAACAAAATGCATTTTTTTTTATTAAATAAACGTTCATTATAAAAAAATAGTGCAATAGAACACTCGGTTAAAAGAATTTTACAAAAATTTAAGCCCCTTAAAAACACTCCAAAAATTCCTGCCCCTAAAAATGTTTATGGCGGATAAATCTTTCACTTTTTTCACCTAGGCCTCATCCGCCAAGTCCGTACGTACGAAAAGGAAATTCATTCTGAAACTTTACAAAAAGCTATGTTTTATGTAAAATTCTTCTAATGATTATGTTCGTTTTTAATGTTTACTATTTGGTCGTGGTAAGTGAGCACTGTGACCCGGCATCCTTTGCGAGCTCGCGAACAGCAGAACCCCTTCCGAACACCGCCGTCGTTCTTCAGGTGGAACCTGTGCCTGCCGATCACCAGGAGAGGCTTTCCTGACGCTGTTTGCATAAACAAGGGGCCTGAAATAAAAATAAAAAAACCAACCCATTAAGACAGATGCAGTTAAACATAACGTTATATTTTTTGCATCTATCTATTGATAACTTTTCATAAAATACACTACATTAATTATCAAAAAATATGTGTTTATTTCATTTTTCAAGGCTTTGCCTATAAAACCTAATGAAGCTTTAGAGTTTGTAAATACTTTATAAAATTAATACTATACAATTTTAATAAAACAATTTAAACGTAGACAGACGCAACGTCACTATTTGTGAAGCAAATTGCCTTTGGCCCACATTTAGTTATTAATTTTTCCCTCTTTTTTTGGATGGATAACCACATACATTTTCGACGAGCAAATGATACACTAATCCTGATGGACCTGATACAGAGACTGCAGGTACAACTAGAGTGTAATATCAATAAATAAATAAACATAAAAAATGGGAGAAACATAATTATTAATTACCTATATACACTACGAAACGTTATGTTATAGGGGAAACCGAGATTTTTTACTTAACTGCATTATTAAGATTTTATAGATGAAATTATAATTAACAACCAATAATTACCAAAATTATATTAGAAATAATAAAATAAAATATTGTACAGTAAGTACCTATAAGTAAATTACCAATACACAACAATCAATACAGATCCAATATTCATTATTCAAGATGTTTTCCGTGGACATGTTCGTGGTTGACCCTGACCACGACGTCGTTTACCGTAGTGATGGACACCCTGCAGCCCTGACGAGCCTTGTTGCACACCCAGTAGGTCCTGGGCCCCATGATTCTCTTACAGTTGTACCGGTACCCGCCGATAAGAAGAAGAGGTTTGCCAAACCTGGTTTTCAATATCATTGGTTCTGGAATATATTTTATTGCGCAAGTTCATAAATAAGGACAAAAGCAAGCAAAAATAAACAGTGGCACTCCTAGAGTGCCAATAGAAGTGAAAACTTGGTGTCGGTAACGGTAACAGTGTCGCGTCAAGATAAAAAAAATAAGCGATGCAATTTTCGGGCAGTCTGGTAATATACAGGTACATTGCATTCACCTATACTTGATGTATCTAAGGTCTATGGACCAAGTGACGAAAGCGACCAATTTGGCTACCAAGAATTCTGGTCATGTAGATAGGTTATGGTATGGCACTGCAACCAACGTGGTTTAAGGTTGTCTACATGACTTTGCAAGAACTGTCTGTGTTAAGTATTATAAGGGCGAAAACAAATAATTAAAAGCGATTTTTGCATGAAAGACATCAGCAAAACTTCATAATTTTAATTCGTATTTTATCAATATTCCAATATGATCAGGTCTTTTTTAGTCGCCATTGCAGGAAAATGACCCTCTCCATACTACCAGAGCCATATTTAGCTAGATAGAGGTTTGGCCTACACTCTCTACGCTGGCCGGACGAGTAGGAGAGGTCTCATTGATTAAACTTTGTTTAGCTTGTAATCCTAAGTCGCCTTCTACGACATCCATAAGACGGAGTGGTCCTATTCTACTCAGCCGGAAACCACACGGCAATATTTCATTGTTTTCTTTTTTTAATTCGTCAATGATTATGTTCATTTAGTTTTTTAACTATAGCTCCGTCCACAGTGGTGATGCTGGCTAGGACATCCATGGAATGACTTAACTTGGCCACACGGCAATATTCCTTTAATTTTTGTATTTCTTCAATGATTATGTTGATTTAGTTTTTTAACAATAGCTCCGTCCACAGTGGTGATGCTGGCGCGGCAGGTCTGCCGCCAGCGGCAGCAGATCCACAGCACCTTGCCGCCCCTGCAGCGGCCCTGCGTGTACCGGTGCGGTCCCAGCACCAGCACCGGCTTACCACGCTGCGATGTGCTGTACGACACTGGAATATAAACTTTGGTTACTTATAGACATGGATCGCGAATTAACGTCTCTTCTGTTCACAGACCGGAATCCGGTCGACATGCATTGTTTTCCCATTGTGTCTGGTGTTTTACACTGACAACAGGTTAAACGCGTGTAGTATGCTCCACGATTTAGTTCTAAGGTAGAGCTGAATAGTCAGTTTTTTTTTTTTATGTAACGTATGAGGAGCAACATTTCTAATATTGTTCGGTATTTAATTGTATTGCGACCTCTTCTTTCTTGTGCCCATCTTATGTCACTTCTAATACAGCGTTCGCTGAGTACTCCCTTTAATTTTTAAAAAGAAAATTTAATATATATCTGTAAAGAATACATAAATCTACTTCGGTATTAATCCATATATTTCCTGAAAATTCTTAGTCTAGACTGTCGGTGTGGACTATTCTTATTGTGTATATTTTTATTTTACCTACGTCAACTTTTATAAATACAATTTAAGTAAGCATGTACAATGTGACAAAAATACTTTTCTTAATACTTCTTAAAAAATTGTGACATCACAATATCTTGATTCCCATTTCCCAAGAACAAAACAAAATTCAATGATTGTGCTGGTTTCTGCTGCTGACAATGACGTCATCGATGGTGACGACAGAAGCGCGGCATTGCTTCTTGCTCCAGCTGGTGCAGCGCCATTGCTGCTTCAGACCTGTGCAGCTGCTTCGGAAGTACCGGTACACGCCGAGCTGGATGAGTGGCTTGCCGAACTTGGACGTCGTGTACGACAGAACTGAACATTAAAACAAGTGACTACTTTTAAACTAGCTTTAATCTAAAACAATGTACTTAAAAGTGTAAAGTGCTCTTTAAGACGATACTATGTAATTTGAATTATTTTGAGTGATTCCGACACCAGTTAGTTCATGCAAACTAACTGGTAATTCCGCCACCAGTTGTACAATTTCATTATACAACAGTAATTTAGTATAGCCCGTGGTTCGATTTATAACGGCTATGTCTCTTTTGCGGAATATTTTAATAGTATAAAAACACGAAAACCACAGGTTAATTAATTAAAAATGTTTACTTTTCATTACAATTTTAATGATCATGTTCATTGATAGGGTCGATAATACCGTGTCGTTTCAGTGAGCAGCTTAGCTCAGCAGGAGGTCTCATTAGCAAGGCAGCATCGCCAGCGGGTCTTAGGCCCCAAAGACTGGCTTTGCCGTGCTTGGACTTCGAGTACACTGCAACTGGTAACAATGTATAAAGTAACTGATTATGGCCCAACGTGGCCGACAGACTATCCGTGCCGCACTTTTTAGTCTGTGATAGTCTGTAAAAATAGAACCAATGCAATCATATGTAGTAGCGCACACGATGCGCGCCGGACTTTTCGCGTGTCGTGTGCGTTACTGCATATGATTGCATGGGTTCTTTTTTCACAGACTAAAAAGTGCGTCACAGATTAGTTTGTCATCAGCGTTGGGCATATAATTGGACGGACACATATTCCCAATCCCATAGAATCCGAACTAATAATATGTATTCTACACGGTGATTCTTGATTGGTTTTGGAGCCACTTTATAAGGATCGTTAGTAAAACCTGATTAGCTAGTTAAAGGTTTGTCTGGCATTGTGACATTAATATATAAATGCTCAATGGTGTATTAATCTCTATTTTTCACACAAGGACTTGGGAGCACTGCAGCCCTATCGACTGCTTATAGTGTTTACACTGTTAGCGGGTCATTCTGCGCTTCTTGTAGTCGCACATGCTACAGCATCTTCATATCTTTAACATGTGAAATTTAAATTTCGGGTTTTTTGGGGTTATACTTGTTTTCGGCTTCGGTAAATAGGTAATAAAATTTTAAACCTTACAAATTATTCATGTCACTTTACAAACTTAAAAATGGTTTTGACAAATAAAATAAAGATTTCATTTGAAAATGTATTTCAAATGCACAGAGTTCAAAAATAAATGCATTCAGAATACCCATAAATACACACGATGCAATACAACACATAAAACACGTCAAATAAATTAATAAGTGGACTAAACATACATATATATAACATCTCACCTAAGTACTTATTTTCTAAAAAGTTCCATTTACTAATACTAGTAGGTATATTACCACGACATAATTTAAGAGATCATTATAAAGTTCTGTCTTTTACATTACCCATTTTTAATTCAACTGCTACTTCTCTGTCTGTCTTTTTAGTCTCCACTGAAGGAGCACGACCTTCTCTGTACTACTAGAGCTATACAGGGCCAGAGCCGACAGAGAATTTGGCCTACACTTTCCACGCTGGCCAGACGTGTTGGAGAGGTCCTATTGATGTTTATATGCTTTGTTTAGTTTGTATTTCCTAAGTCGCCTTCTCCGACATCCACGAGAGTGGTCCTATTCTACTCTGCCGAAAACCAAACGGCAACGGTCTACGTTAACTTCTATTTTCTACATTATTTAATTCTTTACATAGAAACGTTTATTAACAAACGTTTAGAGAGGGTTATGCTCTTGCAGTAGAGACTAAAAAGACTTGATGATGATGATGATGATATAGAAACGTTACTCTTACGAAGCTATGTAATCTACTGTGTCCATATCTTGGAATGAATACAATCCTTCTATAGCCGGTTCTTGCACGGTCTCTGCGCCGCTTGTGGTCGGCGTTGGCTTACTTCGCTGCAGCGTATTGTGGTGCATGTGATCGTCCTTGATGTTGACGATCACGTTGTCGATAGTGATCAGCCGAGCTCGGCAGCGATGGTCGCGCCACTTCACACATCTCCACACTGCCTTGTAGTTGTCGCACTTGTGCTGGTTGTACCGGTGTCCGGCGAACAGGATCACCGGCCGCCCCATCCTAGACGTCGTATAAACAGGAGCTGGAAACAAACATTTGCTGAATAAAAAAGGCCTACAACATGATACTAGACAACCCTATGACTAATACACATAACAAAATTATCGTATAACACTCTCGTATGACAGCCATTTGGCTGTTATAGGAAATGAAGCACCAGTTTAGAAACTAGACGTTTGATACTCTAATGTATTTCCAGTAGAGTCACTGAAAAAGAAAACAAGAACACAATATCGTAAAAGTTTAATGCAGACTTTTAAAAAAGTACGTCTAATTTAATAATTAGACTAATAAAAAATAGGCTTCTTCTAATTTCGAAAGCTGAAAATAAAAGTTTATCCCTCCAGAAGGTTACCACTTTCACATCGTTGTCTGAGGCCTCAAATAGGTCATGCTTAGGAAGCTCAGAGCAGAGGGCACGATGGGCAGGGGAAGAGGCGAAAAAAAGGTTATTTTGTAACTATTTATATTACGTAGCCGCTCTGGCTCTGGTAGTACAGAGAGGGTCAAGCTCCTGAAGTGAAGTCTAAAAAAACTCATGATGGTGATATAACGCAGCCGCCCTTCGACGCTTGCAAGCTGCAACTTCACCGTTTCTACTACATTGACAATGAAGAAAAAGTATTAAAAGAGTTCGTCATCATCATCACCATCAGGTCTTTTTGTCTCCACTGCAGGAGCACGACCCTCTCTGTACTACCAGAGCCATACTTGGCCAGAGCAGCCAGAGGACTTTGCCTACACTCTCCACGCTGGCCAGACAGGTTGGAGAGGTCTCATTGACGTTTATAAGCTTTGTTTAGCTTGTATTCCCTAAGTCGCCTTCTATGACATCCACGGGAAGACTCCGGCATAATAGAATAGGGCCATTATTCTACTCTGCCGGAAACCACACGACAATAATACACACGTCAATTAATAGAGTTTGATAATTATAATAAGTACATACAAATATAAAATATCATCACCATCACCGACACCTTTCCGATTACTGTTCTTCCTGTCTACAATAAGTATCCACCTGAGGTAGCCGTTTAGAAGATCTGGGGATGTGTGTGCTGCGAGCTGAACCTGACGATGGCGTTCTCTATGGTGACGATGGTGCTACGGCAGCCCTTCCTGCGCCACTTGTCGCACCGCCACACCGCCTTGTAGTGGTCGTTGCTGTACTGGTTGTAGCGGAAGCCGCCCAGCAAGATCACCGGCCGCCCGCACTTCGATATTGAAAACAGTGGAGTCGAATCTGCAAATTGATGCGTCTAAGTTTGTAAACACAAGAGCGCAGATCTTAAATCAAAGGTTTGTAATGATGTATGTAACTGTAGACATATCGTAAAATAATCCTTCCATAATCGTTACACCATTTTATTGGCTGATAAGATAATTGTACTGTTAATAATCAGGTAGCATGTTAAAAGGTCGAAGGATATCAAAAAAAAATGTAAATATTTAAATTGGCATGCACATTTTATTTGCATTTAAGACAGTGCACTGCCATAATTCTGGGGCAAAGTTGTAACATAAATGTACTTTTTATAGGGTTTTTAGGCATTCAAGATGCAGTACTACAGTACTCGAACTAAATAATGAAATAAGAAATGATGAAAAATACGACGTGAGCGGGGATTGAACCAGCGACCTTGGTCTTGAATTCTTGGTAAGACCATTCTCTTAACAATTGAGCTATCATGGTTTCCAATCCGCACGTCGAATTTCCCCACCATCTCCTATTCTTTTAACATGTAATAAATTTACTTCTTTACTAATATAGTTTAAAAAAAAATACTAACATATGTATAGTGGGCCGTGTATAGTCTGAGTCTGAATAAAGAAATTATAATTAAAACGAATAGTCCGTAACAAGATTATCCAAAAATAAAAGACCCCTATTTTTTCGTTAAGCAAAATAGTCAAAATTAACAAAGATACAGCACTTCGAAGTTTCGGAGTGGGGGTATTTACGTCACCTTTGGTTAAAAATCGTAGCCAATCGTGACGTCACACAAAATTTAAATGCGCTGTATCTTCGTCATTATTTGCTAATAAAGAAAAATGAATCGTATACTACACTATATAAAATTAAACCAAAAAAATGTAGTACACATCCCTATTCTAAGACAGGGATAAAAAGAGAGCCGAGAGGAAGGCCTTTGTCCAACAATAGGATCTAGTGGGCTTTAAATAATAATAAGAATAATCCCTACTCTAAGAATGTGTATGTATAGGGTTCATTTTGACGATAACTTGGTTAATGGTGGTGACAGAACTTCGACACCGGCGGTCGCACCACTTAACGCAGCGCCACACGGCCTTGTGCTGGCTACTGGAGTGGTGGTTGTATCGGTGGCCCAGTAGAAGCATCACGGGCCGCCCGAATCGGGAGGTCGTGTACAGTGGCTCTGAAGTATAGATATCATATTATTCTAAACATGGCAGTATAAATGATAACTATTGTATTTTCGACGTAATGCCCGTAAACAAATTGCAATCGTTCTAGCTTTTTGACTTATTTAAAATTATTTGTTAATACATAAAACATAAACTACACACAATTAAAACAATGAAATTAACTAAAAATAAATTAAATTAAAAAGAACAAAAAAAAAGAGTTTGATATAAATTCATATTATATTGAGAATCGATGAAACATTTTCGTCTTCTCACACAAAATTCTTGGCTTAGCGCTGATTTGTTTGTATGTAAAGTTGATTGTTTTTTATAGATATCAGTGCATTGTTCGGACTGAAGTTGCATTATAAAGGTTATTGGTATTTGAATGGTACTTTAACAAAATAAACTGAAACTATTATAAGGGTAAATTCACTTCATGATACTAAAAAACGTTCCTCAAAGGAAGACATGTCATCATCATCATATGTTCATTGTTATCAGGTATAACTTCACCTATACTCGAGCTTTTTATATATTTAGGAATAAATACAGAATTTACAAATTACAAGTATAATTTGTCGACAATAATCTCAATCTCACTACAGTACATCAGCAGCTACTTTCTGCATTCTTCTTCTTATCGAGTCGAATCTCACTACAGTGCATCAGTAGCTACTTTCTGCATACTTCTTCTGCTTCTTATCGAGTCGAAATGGTTTCAATGTAGCTTCAATTTCAAATCATCTTTGACTATATGGTCACGGCGGTCCCTCTGTCATTAGCCTCGTTAAGATCCTCTATGGTACATGACGATATGGCATATGGTAATGGCGATATGGCATATGGTACATGACGATATACATGATGATATAGCTGCTTGGACACGACATTCTTACTTTTAATCTTCATTTAACTGCCATGGCAAAATCCTTTATATTCCAGTAGATATCTTAGTAAAAAACTAAAATCTTCTCTCTGTAGATGCACCAGCAGAAGACCATCTAATGCGTGTGGGAATCCCTATACGTAAGAATGGTGTCGTCAATTGTGACGATGAAGGCGCGGCAGCCTCGGCACCACTTGTTACAGCGCCACTTCTTCTTGGCCGTTGCCTTGTTGTGCCAGTCCAGGCTGTAACGGTGTCTGCCACACTGTAGCAAGGGATTGCCGACCCGAGATTTTGTGAATACTAACTCTGAAATGAAATTCGAACATTATATGATGCATCAGTTTATACTACTCGATAATGAATAAATAGGTATTTTGGAGATTCAGAGCGGTTTCGCACTTCGTCCGATCCGAATTCACTCCGTATCCGTCAAAATTCGGTCCGGCATGGCCGTTGTATATTAATGGTAGTTTCCGCACTATATCCGATTTTTTTCATCCGATTTCTGTCCGTCATCCGTGATTCTGCTACCATTGAAATAGTACTACGGCCATGTCGGACCAAATGACATATACGGATTCTTTGAATTCGGATCGGACGTAGTGCGAAAGCGCTCTAAGCATCGCGTGGCAATATAAGTGTGTTTGTTAAATTTCTTTTTTTTTTTTGTTATTTGCAATTATGTAAAGATGATCTTACCCGGCAGAGCTGTGTTTGTGAGTTGCGCCATGAAGTGGAATCCTGCTGCAAAAAGCAAGTGATTTTGTAATATTTTCAAATTGATCACATTTCAGAAGTAGTTATTTTTACGTAAAACACACACAATATCATATATATTTATTACATTTACAGTAAGTATTTATTTTTAAGTAATTTCTAAATAACTGTTAAAAAGCACCTTCAATCCTAATAAACAACGTGGAAGGGAGATCATACCCGTAATTAACTGATCCACGGGCATACTAATAGTATACCTACATACATTTTTTTTACGATAGTAAAATAACAGTAAAACAACAACAAAAAATTGACATCTCTATACAAATTGCCCGGGCGGCTGCACACATGTGAAGGGAAATGTCGAATTAAAAACAATTACTGTTATTTTAATTTCATTATACTATCTATAGTAATCTAGTATAGCCCGTGATTCGAATTATTACGGGCATGTCCAGTCCACGTTGTATATATGGAACATCATAACCAAGAGTTTAAAATACTCGCCTTGCCGAATTATTGGGATAAAACGTGACAAATATTTGAAAATAAGTATAAACAAACATAACAGGTTTTTGATTCTGAGCCGCGATTCAATGATTATGCACGAGATACCACTTGGCCACAGCATCCAGTACAGTAGTGATGGTAGCTCTACAACCTCGGGCACAGTTGGTGCACACCCATCTTGCTTTGGGACCGACGCTGGCCTTTAGGCTGTAATTGTAGGCACCTACTCTGAGCATACGTTTACCTCGTCTCGACATTATACAAATAAATTGAGGAGCTCCGCCTGCAGTAAATAAAAAATTATAGTATTTTATGACAGTAGTTAAAAATCAAATAAAAGCGAGTGATTCAAGTATTAGAATCCTGAGCGACCGACGCGAGTAATTCATGGCCATCGATAGAAATCCGTTTTATTCAAGAGTTGCATACTACACTTTATACCATGACTACGAGGAAAAGAAAGATTTAAGCGAAAATAGACATTTCATATAGAAAGAGGAAAGGTCAAAAGGTAAATTAATTAAAATGCACATTCAACTTGGAAAAATTACTCAAATTAAGAGTTTTAAATTCGAATACCACAACAAAAAAATCACCACAAATTTTAAAGATCACCTTCTTTACGAATAACAATTTATTTAATTAAAGGCACCACATAACTGTGCCTTTTGCTTTAATTTATTTAGACAAAAGGTTAGAAATTAAAATAAAAACTTGGATAAAATCCTCGCGTTTTTCCGCCACGTCTCCGTTGGAAACCATGTTGGGAAGTCCGCAGTTGTTGGTAATGCAGAACAAGTCTGCTATTTCCGACTACACTAAGTTAACTGTTTGAAATATTCATAATTAATTTATCTCAGGTTAGTTTTTGTAAGGTGGAGCAAGGCACTGACCGAGTGGTGGACCAGAACGGGTGAAAGAGGCGTCGGGTGTCCGCCTATAGGATGGGTTGACGACTTAATCAAAGTCGCGGATCACACCTGGATGAGAGCAGCACAAGACCGAGATGGGTGGCGTCGACGAAAAGAGGCCTATGCTCAGCAGTGGGCGGAGGAAGGGCTGGGATGATGATGATGATAATAGTTTTTATAACCTTTTGTTATATAAGATAGGGTCAAAGATAGGAGTAAAACTTTCTTCAGTGTCATATTTCTGTGGTCTTGTTTTTAATGGTTGTGGTTGTTGTTTAGTTTGACAATGGTGTCTTCCAGCGTGACGATAGCGGCCCGGCAGCCGCGCTGACTCCACTTGGTGCAGACCCACCTCCTCCTCGGACCGCTGGCATTCGCGGCTTTCTTGTTCAGCCCGAAATTGTAGTCGCCCACTCTGATCATTGGATTTCCTTGTCTCGACGTGATAAATGTCGGTATGTCATCTAAAATTTACAACAAAACATTATATGATAAATATACACCACAATGCGGGTGGGTGTTCTAATTAGACCCGCTTGTGGTATTAAAAAACTACTTACTACTTAGCCACGATATTTTATTTCTTTCTTGATTTTAAGCGACAAAACAAGTGTGTTGGCTCTAGAATGAGCGTTTGTGAACTGTAGTTTAAAAAACTTCCTAAGTATTCTTTTTTAACTACAATTTTTTCTCTCTCTCTCTCTTGTAATTTAAGAACTTGCGCTTATCGATATGAAGAGATGCCTCTATTCCGATTCCAAAAAAAGGTACATATCAAAAATATAACGTTTATCAAAATGTTTCAGTATATCAAATAGTAAAAAAATTGTGCTTCCCTAGATAAAAATAGCTAGAAACTAAACTTTTTTCCTTTATCGCTCTACGTTTCTTGAGGAAACTGGTTAGTAGCATGCTGAATTCCGCGTATTTACATAGTTTCAGTATATTTTGTATCTTATCCCTGTGTTATTATCAGCCGCATAACGTTGATTGCTGGACAAAGGTCTCTCCCAAGGATTTCCAAAATGACTGATCTAGAGCGACCTGCATCCAGCGCTATGAACTACGTATGCTACCCTGTGTTATGATTGTTATAAATTAGCAGGAATATGAATGTAGATATTGTTAATAAAATGTTGATCGTGGAGTTAACAAACCACATCACAAAAAAAAATATCATTCTAAAAAGTGTATTTTGTTTGAAAGTAAAAGTTATAAGTATATTGAATACTTCGGAGCAATTTGTGCGACTTGTTCTTACATGTGTTAAAATGCTATTTAATGGTTTCAAACTAAATAATGAAATAAGAAACGGTGAAACAAATATCACGTGACAATCCTCTCATCAACTGATCTAACACGTGTTCAACCCCATTTCTTACTTCATTATTTAGTTTGAGCTTCAGTACTGTATCTTGAATGTCTAAAAACCCTGGATTCAATGCCGTGGGGTTTCCGGCAGAGTAGAATAGGACCACTTCAAGTCGCGATAAGAAATACAAGCTAAACATCAATGAGACCTCTCTAACCCGTCTGGCCAGCGTGGAAAGAGTTGGCCAATCCTCTGGCTGCTCTGGCCAAGTTAGCTCTAGTAGCACAGAGAGAGTCGTGCTCCTCCAGTGAAGACTAAAAAGACGTAAAGAAGAAGAAGAAGAATATATGATTTGATGTTTTTATTTTAATTTTGATAAAGGTAAAGCAATTCTAATGGTTGTGGTTATTGTCTAGCTTGACAATAGTGTCTTCCAAGGTGATGATGGCGGCCCGGCAGCCCCGGCTGCACTTCGAGCAAACCCACCTCTTCCTGGGAACGTTTGTTTTTCTCGCATAGTTGAACAAACTGAACCTGTAGTTGCCAACTTTGATCATGGTGTTGCCTTGTCTTGACGTCACAAATACCGGAGTTTCTAAAATATAATAATTAAAATATTTTCTTCATCAATTTAGTGATCTAAATCTTTAATACTTCCAAAAGATTCTTACCTAACACTCATTGTAAATGTAATTGATAAAATAAATGATTACGATTTTGACTATAATGTATAACTTTAAAAATACACAAAAGTACACACAAAAAGATGCAATAGAGAGAAGGATTTTGAAACACTGTTTGTTTGATATTACAGCTTTATTATACTTACGAGAAAACACAAAATTAAACATAAAAAGGCGGTCTTATCCCATACAGATATCGCTTCCAGGCAACCAGCCAGTAAAATGTATTTCAGGCAAAAGTGCAATATCATTACAGATGGATTCAAACGAGGAAATATTCTCAACCATATTCTCATCATTGGTCTTCGCATTACATATATGCTTTCTTTTTACCATTATTTTTATAATGTTGGTAGAAAGAGATCTGTATTATCCGACTGTAATCGATGATCATGCGTTTTTGAAGTAATCAAAAGAACCTTTTGAATATTTAAAAGTAGTTAATCTTTTTTATCGGAACATCTAAAAATTAACATCCTAAGAAGAAGGTTTCCAACAACATTTAGACATTGCATACTCTTTTAAAACCATTATTATTTGTATCATTGAGTTAGTATCCCATAACACAAGTCTCGAACTTACTTTGGGGCTAGCTCAATCTGTGTAATTTGTCCATATATACTTATATTTATTTATAAAAAAAAAAAGACGTGTGGCACTCGGGGACTGCCGCGGTAAATCTATTGCAAACAAGGAAGGACCGCAACGTCGCAAACGGACGATGGAGACGAAGCGGCAACCTACATGGTAGGCGGAGTGGAGAGCGTGAGGTTTTTTCGTTACGGAATTTTTGGATCCGGTCCCCGCGCTCAAGGCCCGCGATAGAAGCTATGCAATAGCTTAAAAATCTCTTCTTTTAATATACTTAAGCTTAAGTTAGTGGGGATTATTCGTAGCTAATGAGTATGGTCATTGTTGAGCTTGACGATAGTGTCTTCGAGGGTGATGATGGCGGCCCGGCAACTGCGGCTTCTCCACTTCGTGCACACCCACCTCTTCTTCGGAGCGTCAGACTTCGTGTATAAGCCGAAATTGTAATTGCCTACTCTGATCATGGCATTTCCTCGAATTGAGGTTACAAATTCGGGAACGACATCTAAAATATACAAGTAAAACTTATTGACACATAACAAACACTTCTTTTTTCTATCAGTCGTTTAAAAAAATGCCGTTTTGGCTTTAGACATATTTAGTAGAGAAGACCACACAAACAACAATGTTTTTATATCCGATTGGATTGATACGACTGGATTGATAATAAAAAGGAAATCACAAAGGATGAAATAATTTGGAAAACTTTATACGAATATTACGAATGTAATATAGAATCTAAAATTATTTTGGTTCAGTTCAGCAAAAACAAAATGATACGAATTTTGCTGCATCACCACCACTCAAGGTTTGACGCAAACAAATGTTAGAGTTATGAATTAGTTTAATATCACTTTACTGACAAATAATGATCATAGTTCTGAATCTAAAACGTAAATTGCAAATACCACATCTGTACTGTCTACAAAATGGCACTTTTATAGTAATCCTCCATTTCACTGTCTGATGACTAACATACACTTCAGTTAATGATTATGCACATTGTGACACACAATGATTGTTTCGTCGAGCGTGATGATCTTAGCTCTGCAGCCGAAGTGATTCTTGACACAGATCCAGCGCACCTTTGGACCGCGGCTGCCGCTCCAGCGGTTGAACCGGTACTGCCCCAGCTGGATAGCTGGATTCCCTCGCGTCGATGTCGTGAATATTGGCACTGTCAGAAAAGTTGTACACAATTGAGGTAAGAAGTAAGAACTCTCAAATCATAATGATATTACTCGTAAGTTTATAAGGGAGAAATTCATTCACAAACAAAAAAGAGTCTATAAGAAACTAAAACCGAAATTCCGTATTCCTCCAACTTTCCTTTATACAAGATAAATTCATATAAAATTCTTTATTAAACTATCTATATATTAGATTTACTTATTCATCGACAATTAAAACTTATTTAAAAATTAAAATAATTCTTACATCTATATAGGTATAAAACTTAAGTTTCTTACTATGATAATTTCGCCCGCATAACATCCACTGCTAGATATAGCCTCTCAAGGATTTTCAAACTGACCAATCAATAACTTTGAGTAAATCTATCTATAGCTTTACTTTTTTTATTTTAAGATTTATTTCAATAATGATTATGATTATCAGAAATGCTAATGATCTGGTTTTCGAGAGTCATCACCCTCGCCTTGCACCCTTGCATCCGCTTCACGCACGTCCATCTCGCTTTCAGGCCGCTGTTACCGCCGTGGTTGAAGCGGAACCTTCCCAATAGCAGCACCATCCCACCCCGATTTGACTTCGAGAAGATTGGCTCTGTGAGAAACATTTACACTTTAGAATCTCCATTAAACCATGACATTCTAAAATTTATTAAACCACAATAGGGAGTTACATTTATATTAAAGAAAAATGGAGTTTCTGTAAGAATCAAAATCATTTCTTCGTCGGATTTTTGATAATGTCACAAATTTTGTTAACACTATTACAAAATTATGAGAAGGAATAAATACATTTTGATGTAAGTTTGTTAGGGAAATTTGTAATATAGTTTCTGTAATTGTTTTATTTTTGGTTTTCCCCAAAGAGATTCCGTGAAATGTCTAGCCGACTGTTTGCAGACGGTCGGCTACAAAGGGCATCTTTGAAAGAGTCGGGGCATTGGTAGGACTACTAATATATTTATTATTAGTGGTCCTGCTGGCAGGTCTATTAGGAGGAAAAAACCCATTAGACCTATGAATAGGGACGGTAAGGACTAATTACTGGGACTAACTCATTTTACAAGTGATTGTGAATATCAGAAGCAACAATGATCTGGTTGTGGAGGGTCAAGAGCCTCGCCTTGCACCCTTGTTTACGTTTCACGCACGTCCATCTCGTTTTAGGCCCACTGTCACCAGCGTGGTTAAAGCGAAACTGATCCAACAACAGCACTATTCCTCCACGAGATGATTTCGAGAAAATTGGCACTAGAACAAAGAACTCGACTTTGAAAGGCTACTTGATTTATCCACGTAGCTACGACATTGTTAAAATAATAAACAATAACTCGTACTGATTATAGTACTCGGCATTGACCAAATAATGACTAGAGCCTTAAAAAAAGTGGACGTCCAACTCGCACCTGGATAAAAATGTATTGTTAATGGCCATCGATGTCCCAGTATTGGACAAAGGCCTTTCTCTCACTTATCCATGACTCTCGATTGTGTGCAAAATTTTATTGGCAAAAGGGTTACCAATTGGATTTCAAATGGCAAGTGCCCACGCGGCCTAACTCGGACACGTTGGTGCGATGCCCTTAATAAATACAAAAAATTGGACAAAAATACCGCGGGTAAATAGTCAGCTCTTGGCAGAAGATTAGGATAAGATGTTTTATAGGGCATTAGTAATGAAACAAAAAATAACGCGTCATATAAAAAAATAACATTTTCAGTCATATTCATGTATGGTTATGATTATTATTCACTAGAACAATTTCATCCCCGTCGGTGACGACTTGAGCGCGACAACCTTGGGACCACTTGACGCACAGCCAGCGCGCTCGATCGTTTCTGGAGCGGCAGTACTTATTGAATCTGTGAGGGCCCAGTTGTATGACCTGGCCGCCGCGCGACGAGGTCGTAAACACTACTTCGTACTCCTCTGGAAATTAATGCTTAAGATATAAAAAGAAAACTGAGGTAAAGAAATACTTATTAAAAATACTTACGTGAAACAGATTAAAGACGTCGTTTTAATTTGGATTTGAAAAATTGATTCTTTTTCTCAAAGTTGGTGGCCTATGTAAAGTGTGAGGATCAAATCTGTAGTTTTCAGACCTTTTCAGTAAAGAAACGTTAGATAAGTTTGGGAGGTGTTTAAGAGATAAAATCAAATACAACTAGGTAGGTACCTATTAAACGAGATTTTTTTTATTGTTCTATACTCACATACACTACAAAATATACATTTAATTAAACTAATACCCGACTACGGGAGCCATATACGGCAAGTATATTTTAGAAATGTGCTCATAAAGACCTATCATTTGCAACTCGATGTAAAAACAAAAAAAACTTTTTTGACTCCTTTTTATGAGTTAAATTCGTTATATACATTTTTTGTGTACAAATAGTAGTTTATGTCGTCCGGAAAATAGCAATTCGGATGCTACGTTGGAGCAAACATACATACCCACATACATACATCATAGACTACTAAAATCATTACCCTTCCTTTTTTCCGCAGTCGAGTAATAACAACCGATGATAATACTAAATTCCGTGCCCATAAAAGTTGATAAGGAAAAGGTAGGAGCAAAGTCTACATACACTCAGTATTTAAACTTACACCTAATTATCAAATCATTTAGGTTTTCAGAGACAGCAAAGATTCAATATCATAGTTCTCTAATTCTTAATATAGCTCTAAAATACATTATATTACGTTAACTTTCATTGAAATTCTTGGAAAATGTTAGTATTTGCAATCTAGCGATAATTCCGATGTAGATGTGTGGTCTCAATAAATCAGATATATTCGGTCGTCTTTAGAGCCTATCTTTATTTATCTCTTCTTTATTCCTAATCCTAACCCTAACTACATAATCAAAGGTTGGCCTTTGATTGCTTCAAGGGAGCTTCTGGTGACAAATCTATACGAGCCCACTTGTTTTCATAGATTGAGTGGCGAACGACGCCCAAAGACGCCTACCGCAGTCCGCAAATAAATATCACTACAGCCAGCCGCACTATGGCTATCTACTCTAAACATTTTACATATTGTCCATGAGAATGAGCATTATAACACCAATCTACGCCAATTTCATATTATAAAGTCCACTAGAATCAATTTCCAAAACAATATAAAGCAAACTCCAACTGAATCTCTTGGACTTTCCGCCAAAAAATCTCCTCCCTGACTGTTTTCCCCGCTAGGGAGGGGCGCGTGTCGATTATGTAGAACAACTAGTGTTGCGGCGCCCTCGCCTCAACATAAGTTATCTTCGTATCAGTTGTTACTAGTGATTATGCTCAGCAGGCCACACTATGATCTCGTCGTCCAGTGTGATAACCTTGGCTTTGCAGCCGCTCATCACCTTGACGCAGGTCCAACGCGCTCTGGCACCCTTGCAGCCCGTCCACATGTTGTAGCGGTACCCGCCCAGCTGCAACACTCGTCCACCACGCCTTGTCGTCTCGAAGTATGGCTCTAAACGAAAAAATATGTGTTATATCAAATAATAGCAGCAGATCTAAAAGTTAAAGTGACTGGTTGCTCATAGCATTATCTAGGTTGTAAATTAAATGTATGTAATCATACGTCTCAAAAGAACAGTTATTCTTTTTACAATTCTTCCGTACCAATTAAGATCTAGGTGTAGTAAGAATAAAGAAGAAACTTAACTTAATTATAATTGGCTTGTCAACTAAAGAATACAAAAGTATTAATATGGATCTTTATTTCCTTCCTTCACTTGTTGTAGGTCTTAACACGTTGAGCGCCAAGAAAGCTCAAAACAAAGCACTTTGTGTTTCCAAAAGGTTACACATGTCGCACAACGTGTTAAGGTTAACACACGGACTATGCCGTCCATTAGGGTATAAAAATGTTCAATTAGTTTCTCAAATCGTTACTAATGATTGTGTTCAGCGCCAACACTTATAATCTCATCATGCAGAGTATGCAGCGTGGCCTTACAACCACTGCCAGTTCTAACGCACACCCATCGCGCCTTGGGGCCGCTGGACTTCTTGTTGAACCGGTAACCACCAATCTGTATCACAGGATTGCCGTACCGCGACGTCGTGAACACAGGAGTATGAGTGACTGTGGAGTAAATAATGCACTCAATAATGTTTTCAGGAAGACCGAGGCTTAGCTACATGAAGCAGATAAAGAAGGTGAATGTCGAAAGACGAGAGAGGAAAGTGGAAGAAAATTCATACTCCACCAACAAGAGAATAGCTTTTAAATGATATAGATGTTTTCAAATAGTTACAATTTAACTCAGATAGAAAGGCTGGCATACGAGAAAAAAAATCAGGAAAAGAGACCATTATGAATATTATTTCATTAAAATTCAAAAAAATGATTTTATTAAATATATTGTATAGGGACAAATCACATACATTGAGTTAGCTCCAAAGTAAATTCGAGACTCGTGTTATGGGATACTAACTGAACGATACTGTATTGTATCACAAGACCCAGGTCAATCAGAAAAAGTTCATTTTTTATCCTGATCTGACCGGGAAACGAATCTGGGGCCTCCTGAGTAGGCATGTAAACCATTATTCTCGTCACCAAGCATAAATATTACAAGTCACAAACGGTTCAAATACATAGCTAAAGAAAAAGAAGTGTTTCTAAATAATTGTGTTATTTCATTTATTTCGCACGTAATGAAGATGTAAATTTGCTTAAAACTGCATGGGTAGAGTGTAGAGTGGAACGATGAGTGATGACAACAAATATCATAATTTGGATTCGAAAACATGATTCTGCTTTACTATGAACGTATCTGTAATGACAATTTTTCTTATACATCTACTTATTATGGACTTACACATTTTCATCAAAATGTTGTTTTTTCACTGTATAAAGTAAAACCACACTTTGTTTTTTATTTATTTATTTTATTGGTTTATGTACACTTGAAAATTTACAAATAAAACCTTATCAAAGTAAACATAGTCCATAGGTGCTACTTATTTCTAAGGAGATTTCTACCAGCAGATCTGCGAGAGAAAATTGGAAGAAAGAGGTAATTTGCGTGTACAATACAAAAATAAATACATATACAAGACACATAAATACATTTTTACTAACTTAGTCCTACTAAGTATCTAATAGTTAGACGTAATTATAAAGCAATTGTATAAAAAAAGAATCTTAAATAAATAAATAAATTTGTTTATTGCAGGCAACAAAACATACAAGTACACATTATTGGCCTATATTTATACATTAAAAGTAAAGTTAAAAATAAATTACAACTAAAGTAAGTAACTCTTTAGTTTTAATTTTTACAAGAACCAAGACCTGTTTTGCCGTTTGGTTTCCGGCAGAGTAGAATAGGACCACTCCAAGTCTTCCCGTGGATGTCGTAGAAGGCGACTTAGGAAATACAAGCTAAACAAAGCTTATAAACATCAATGTGACCTCTCCAATCCGTCTGGCCAGCGAGGAGAGTGTAGGCCAAGTCCTCTAGTTGCTCTGGTAGTACAGAGAGGGTCGCTCCTGCAGTGAAGACAAAAAAGACCTGATGATGAAGACCTGTTTTAACCCTTCAGTGGTTATGTTCTCCACGCACGAGGACTATGCGATCGTTAACCGTGGAGATGGCAGCCTTGCAGCCGGTGTTCCTGCGACTGCAGCGCCACCTGGCCAGCCCCGGCCGCGCCGGTGGGCCCCGGCTCAGCTGCAGCTGCTCATTGAACCGGTAGCTGCCAGACACCAGCGCGCGGTTCCCTTTCTTCGTTCGAACGAAATAGTAAGCTGGAAGTTTGTGATGGTTAAAATAAACAATCTCTTGACATTTGACTTAAATAAAGACTTAAAGACTATGTGTGGTGTTACATTGAAAGACCGAGTACGCAATGATGCCATACGGTGGCGGTGTGAAGTAAAAGAGGACGCTGTGACAAAAATAGAGATGTTAAGATGATTTGGGTATGTAGATAAGATAGATGAAAAGAGATTAACAAAAAATATTCATATCACAAATGTTAAAGGAACAATGGGAAAAGATAGGCCTAGGCGATTTTGTGACCAAATTGAAGACGTTCTAAAAAAAGGAGAGAACAACAAAGGACGGGTATGAATAGATTGATGAGTTTATATGAGGGAAAAGAAGTTTAATCTTAAGAGGGAAGTAGCACGCACTCTATCCATACAAAAATAGCAAATGAAGAAAATGATTTCCACTGTTATGTTGCGATCATTGATTTTTTTTTATGTTGTTGACACACTAACAAAATAGGTAAAGGTTTCCCTTTTTAGGGTTCCGTACCCAAAGGGTAAAAACGGGACCCTATTACTAAGACTTCGCTGTCTGTCCGTCTGTCTGTCACCAGGCTGTATCTCAAAAACCGCGATAGCTAGACAGTTGAAATTTTCATTAACTATGTATTTCTGTTGCCGCTATAACAACAAATACTAAAACAAAATAAAATAAATATTTAAGGGGGGCTCCCATACAATAAACGCGATTATTTTGCATTTTTTGCTCGATATCAATACCTATACCTCTCTATATCACTTAAAATATTCACAAAATATTCAGTTGTGTTTTTATTTTAATAATAAATAAATAAAAAGTATATATTTAAGGGGGCTCCCATACAAAAAACTTCATTTTTATAGATAATGTACGGAATTCTTCGTACGCGAGTCCGACTCGCACTTGGCCGGTTATTTCAAATTAGCAAAAATATTTTTTTTCTATTTTAATAATAGTAAAAGGTTTTTTTTGTGGTATGGACGAATTCTTGTTATACTTCCCTTTTAAACCGAAATTTAATTTTTAACTAGTAATTAATAGTGTAAGTACAAACCAGAAGAAAAACAAAATTTTGCTTTTAATACCTGTTTAAAATTTATTAGAACTTAAGTAGGTATTTTATTATGAGGCTGAAATGATGATGATGAGGTATTTTCAAATGAAACAGTTTTGATTGATGAAAAGACATAGTTCTTGATAATGTTATTTTGTAATATCTAAAAATATTGAATTTTAACACTTAGCAGCCACATACAACGTGGAATGAATATACCCGTAATAAGTCGAATCACGGGCTATACTAGAACACTATACTTAAATGAAATTAAAATAACAGACAAAAAATTAAAAACAAAAACACATTCCCATACGAATTGTCCGGGCGGCTGTTGATGTGGTTGGATTTATAAAAGGTATATCCCTTCCACATTATTAAATAATTATGCCTATCAATAAACTACAATTTTTTGGTTTAGGATTCAGTTTATAAAAATACGTTTAAACCTTGAAACAGTTTACTCGTACATAGTGCCAACTCGTGGTCGTCTAACGGAATGATTGTGTTCTAGGAAGCTTTTTACGATGACATCATCAATAGTCGTGATAGAAGCAGAGCACTTGGTGGAGGTCTTAGTGGAGCACTGCCACCGGACCTTCTTGCCGTGGGTGGGCCCCTTCGTGAAGCGATGGCCGTCACACACGAACATACGAGTTCCTCTTGCTGTCATCACTTCCTCCACCTCCACTAAAAAATAAACACGAATGTTACTTTTAAAATGAGTTAACGGGTTACTCACGTATAAAGTCAGCTACTGGCCGACATGTTTCCACCTCATCAGGGCGAATGTGACTAAAGGTCCGTACACCACATCTGCTTGCGACACATGGTTGAGGTTGTCTGAACATAAGTGGGCTAAATAATAGAACCTTTATGAAGTAAGGGACCACCCTTAAGAGCCATAAGTCACTACTGGTAACTAGTAACACACATTAGTATACTTTTGACTTGAGGCTCTTAGGTTTCTTGGCTGAGAATATAATGCGTAACTTTCGGACCGTTGCCCTGCCTACTCGGATTTGCTAAAATACATAAAGCTTTCTACCTGGATAGACTGACCCCGGTTTTTTACATTTGAGGCTGAAGGTCCCAATAGAAAAGAGACCGAAGAATAATAACTATATATTTTACACATTTTTATTTAATAAAATGATATTATGTACACTAACATAAAAAAGGGTAAAATTAACAATCGTAAATGAAGTTGTTTTCCAGAAACCAGTATACTATGTAACTACTTTTACAATTTTCTCTCGTGACAATGTTCCAGGAAGCTCTTGACCACCTCCCCCTCGATGGTGGTGATGAACGCACGGCACCTGGTGCGCGACTTGGTGGAGCACTGCCAGCGCACCTTCGCGCCCTTGCTGTTCTCCTTGGAGAACTTGTAGCCGTCCACTTGCAGCATCATCGTGTCTCGCGACGTCCATATCGATATTACTGGAATACACCAATGAAGTGCTCTGTCAGTTCAGGCAGTCTAGCGTAAAGCGTTTTGCATTTCCGTATGGCATACGGGTTTTAACCGTTGAAACTCTAACATGTTTTTTAGTGTTGAACATACATACTTACCCAGGTATTTACAGCATTATATGTACAAAATACAGATGCTGAACGTGTGGCCGGTTTATTCATTATTGAAACTTTATTTTTACTTATTTTATCGTCGATGTCAGAACGGTAAGATACGGTCAGGCTTCAAAAATGGAGTCATAATTTATCATACAAATAATATGAAAGATTATGACTCCATTCTTGAAGCATTTCGTACACATATAAATTAATATATCATCATCATCATCAGGTCTTTTTAGTCTCTACTGCAGAAGCTAATAAATAAAACGGTAATAATAAATAAAAGGAAAATCATAATGAAACTAATTTTAAACTCGATACAAGTTGTAATCGTCAAAAGAAGAAAATGGTAAAAATATATAGTTGGATGATATACTTGACGAGTTAAAACAGCTCTAAATAATATCCTCCACCAAAATCTAAGCAAGATTAAAGTATTTATGCAAGTACAATATTTTTGCAAGTAATGCGAGTGATTGATATCTTTTTTAATATTAATTATTATGAAGGCGTTACATTTATCAAAAAATTACATTATAATACTTATTAGCTACCCTAGAACTAATAAAATGCGAACAAATATAAAAAATACTATCGTAACATTGTCCTCAAATTATGCTTTCAATAAATCTCTTCATTGCGTCAAATTCACTTTCAGACATTATATCTCATAAATTTTCTTTATAATATCTGTGGTTTTATTCCAAACCGTTTTCGACTGTCCTTGTTTAATGCAATTATATAAAGTAAGTTATATTATTATTAATCTTACTTGACAAAACATACAACTGTTAACTGAATGAATTTACTGCTTTTAATTTATGCTAACAATTTTCTATTAGGTAGGATAATGTGTTTTTTTATAATACCTATATAATTGACGTAATGCTAGTGTGGCAGAAGACTAACATTATTATAGATAAACTCATGCGTTAGCAACATACTAATAACTAGTGCAATAATACAATATCATTCAACAGCATTTCCTTTAAATTACTTTCATACAAATTTAATTCAACACGATTCTGATAATTTTTAAGATTTGTGTAACTTTTGTTAAGTATTATAACCGATTAGAGCTGTCAAAGTGTTAAAACCGGTTAGCGCTGGTGTGAGCCCTGGGATCGTGGAACCCCCAGACGCGGACAATGGCGTTGTCCATGGTGTGCAGGGAAGCCCTGCAGCCGGCCTTGGCTTTGACGCACACCCAGCGCGTGCGGCTGCCGTACTTGTTGACGCGGTTGAAGCGGTACTGGCCGATCATGATCACGGGGTTGCCGCGCTGCGACTGCGCAAACACCGGGCTCAGATCTGGAACATACCACGCTGTTAGTACCTGCTGGAGAAAAAGCGGCAGATATTTATGATGTTACGGGACAAGCCAAATGTAGACAAGATGAAATAAATTATTAACTTGATGACATATTACAAATTAATCAAATATCACTTCAAAGTATTCAAATTTATTTAAAAACGCAGAAAATACACAATTGACATACATTCAAACATTCATTAAATAGTTAATAATCTTATTATAAAAAAAGGAAACAAAATAAATTCTTACTGGACTTACTTTTTTATATTTTTTTTAAATATTTATCTACTAATAATAATTCTACAAAAAACCTTATGTTGAATAACTTTGGATCACAAAATATCAGGTAACTCACGAGAGGAACCAATCGCATCACTCCTTGTCTTGTTGTTTTTTTATGTATGTTTCTAGTCTATTTAAAAAAAACATGTTGTTTACTCTTTAGCAAATGTCGGAAGTTAAAACGAAGCACGGCGGTGCAGCAAAATATACAGTCTCTTATACATGCAGTAATGAGAGCTTAAAAGCATCAAATAAAAAGAAACACGAGTAGAAATTGTTTTTCATATAAATCTTACATTGAAATATGAAAAATCTTTATTCAGTGATAATGTACACTTCCAAACATTACATTGAAAACAACTTATAGTTAGGTTATAGGTGTCCACTGCCGGGCAAAGGCTTCCGTCCTCTTCTTCTATCAAGTTGATGAAGTAGCTACATTGATTATTAAATGTATCTATTTCATCAACAACTTATTATACTTACTAATAATTTAAAATCCCTAAGGCTACACAATTATTCTATTATGAGTTGCGCTTTTGATTCCTGATTTGAGATTCAGATCGATTGCTCCATGATTTTAGTAATCGTCCAAATTTTATGAATGAATCTATGCATACACCTCTGGTTATATTAGGTAGGAATATCATCATCATCATTATTATCAGGTCTTGTTACAGAGAGCACGACGCTCTCTGTAATACCAAAGCCATACTTGGGCATAGCAGTCAGAGGACTTTGTGACTTTGGCCTACACTTTCCTCGCTGGCCAGACGGGTTGGAGAAGTCTCATTGATGTTTATAAGATTTGTTTAGCTTGTATTTCCTAAGTCGCCTTCTACGACATCCACGGGAGAACTTGGAGTGGCCCTATTCTACGCGGGAAACCACACGACACAGGAGGGTATAGGAATATAGTGTTAAATTTTACAAATAGCCTAAAGTGTAACTTATTATCAATATTAATGACTAGATATTGCTTCGGCTGATATTATTAAGTTCAATGGTTGTGCCAGCCGTTGAGTTTGAGCAGGCGGTCGTGCGCGGTGACGGCTACGCAGCGGCAGCCAGCGCTCTTCCTGGCGGTGCACTCCCACCAGGTCTTGACGCGGCGGGACAGCTTCTTGGTGAAGCGGTAGTTGCCCCACGAGATGATCGGGTTGCCGAACTTCGTCATCTCGAACCTTATCGCGCTGGATACTGGTGCTGTGAACAAACAAGAACAAATGAATACTTATTGAATGAAAAACTAACAAAAAATCTACATACATCTACTAATAAAGTGATTTAAAATTATATTTAAACGTCTACTTCTGTAAATGTACTTAATCATTTTGGAATAAAAATAAAATACTCGTGTTTTTTCGTTGACTGTTTTAATACCTTTTAAATACTAAATGTGTTTTAAAAATAGTACCAGGTAAATATATTCACAATAGACACTAATGGGAGATCAGTTGTTTCTAAATGGTAAAGTATCATATACCTATTAAAAAAAATCACTTACACCCTAGCATACACATTCTGTGACAAGGCAAGTATTTGCCAGTATCTACAACTAGAGAACACTTTCACCTCCCAACTGCCATCCAAACTACTCGTACAATATGAGATGTGAGGCATCAGATCTTTGAAGCCCGTTTGACCTTGCTGTAGTCACCTAAGTTCATGTTACTTAGGCTGCTAGCTTCACTGTGGTTGTGGTGGTTCTTGACCTGCAGCAGCTTTCTGCCGATGGTGGTGATGCGCACGTTGCAGCCCCCCTTGTTGCACCTCCACGAGATCTTCTGCCCGTTACGGTAGTTCCAGGAGTACCTCATGCCGCCGTGCAGAAGCATTGTGGTGCCTTTGTGAGTCCTCATGAAGTGGAATTCTTAAAGAATATGAGCATCTGTCATACAATCAGATTGATGGCTTTCAAGAAGTTCCTAGAACATCTGGGGACCATGGCGGAAGCATGCAAGGCGCCAGCAGGCGTTCTGGGCCGCCTGCAGGAGCTAGGCTGGTTCGAGAACTGAGGCCGGCGTCAGCTCCCCACGCAAAAGTAGACCGGCCAATTCGGGCCGAATAGCAGATAACTGTCCTCGAGGGAAGTAAGACGTAGGATATGGAAATTCTCGATAGTTCCAAAGTCCCGGGACTTTGAGACACGTGACGTCCCTGTACCCAAACCTTAAGCTTGGAAAGTCTCAATAGTTTAAAGTCCCGGGACCTAAGGCAACTAAATTTACAAAAAGTCCTGGGACTTTGAGACAAGAGACGCCCGAGACTAAAATCCTATTAGTAGTAAGATTAAAATGGAAAATAAATAAAGCATTCTATAACTCTTCAATTCTATTAGAAAGATAAAGTTTTACGTCTAAGATGATACTAATAAATAAAATTCTCTTTCACACTTTTATTGTATAAACATATAAAAAAAACTGATGAAGGGCAATTTTATTTATAACAAACTCTTTGATTTTTATACTTATTAACATTATAAACTTAACTAGTTTCATATAATATAAAATCAGAACTTAAGGCTACTTAATAATAAAATATCACCGATTTACGTATAGCGTTGAAATATAGCTTTCAATACAAGTTTCTAATAAACTTACAATTTCAGAGATCAACAAGTAATGCTTACATATACGTGCTAAGCGTAATTGTTTAACTTTAGTTGTATAAAGCATGTTCTCTCTCATTTCGATAACCAAAACGTTGTTATCATTGTGAATATTCACAACTTTACACACTTTAACTAACCTTAATACACTTTAACTATTCTTGTTAATTGACGATTTAATATTTTCAATACATCACGGACGACTTAAAATCTTTAAAAAGTTATTTTCTATACCATTCTTTTAAATATAAATAACAACAAATGCGAGTATTTTGCCATCGAATTTACTAGCACTACTATATCTCTACTATATATATAGTCAGCGGTAAAGATATACGGCTCTGAATGTTGGCAACAAGAAGAGGCTACATTCAGATGAAATAAGGATGTTGCGATGGATGTGTGGGGTGAAAAGAAAGGATAAAATTAGAAGAGAAAGTATGAAGCGATCAGTTGTCATGGTTTGGACATGTAATGAGAAGAGAGGAACACGCAATAAAAAGAACTTTAAATAGGAAGGTAAATGGAAATAGGAGTAGAGGAAGACCAAAAAAAGAAGGATGAAATGCGTAAGGCAAGATATGGGGGTAATAGGACTAGATGTATGACGGGAAACAGAGGACTGTCGAAGAAGACATACTGCGCTGACCCCAGAGGGTAAGGTGAGACAGATGATGATGACTGACCTGATATAGACATAAAAATATTTTTTTTGAACTTTTTCTATTTTAAATATGTATTATTTTGTGTTCGATTAATAAAAAATAGAGATGTGGAACCAAACACGTTTTAATTTTACGCCGTGTGGTAGAGTAGAATGTAATTTTTTACGACCACTTTCTTCCACTAGTATAGTACTCGTAAAAGACGACTAGGGAGATAACAGGTAATGGGCAGCAGCGTCTCTGCGCAACGATTTTACACAATCTGCAAAATTCACCAAGCCCTCTACCCAGAGCGTAGTGATTATGGGTAAATTTTGTGTTTATTAGAATATGCTTTTAGTCCAGCCTTGAACTGTTACAGCTGATTAAGAATTATCAAAAATATTTTAACGAAAATAGCTTTAGAAAATGATTGTTAATTTTTATGCAATGGTCAATCTTTATTGAAATCCGGGTTGGGCGAGCGGAGCCACATATCTGCTTTGGGGAATACCCTGGGGCAAGTGAGCGCGGGGAGAGCAAGAGTTGACGCGCCGGGACATGAGGTGGGGGAGGATAGCATGCGCGGGGGGGACGAGGCAAGACTGCGAGACCTAAGCTGGACGAAGGCTCCGTTCCCGCAGCGCGCGTGAGACGGAGGCGCGTGGTTGTGTTTCTCAGCTGACGTCACCAGCTTCCCAGACACCATCCGCACCCTCGCCTTGCAGCCCAGGTGCTTGGACGAGCAGTAGTAGAACCTCCCCCCCACCTGCGAGTACGTGTATCCTCCTAGCACCAGAATATGTTTTCCTCTCTCCGTAGGGATGAACTGCACGCCTATAAAATAATTTATCACTTTTTACCTGCGATTACTAAACAACTAGCATATTTCACAAACATGTTTAACCTCTTTTAATATTAACAAAATTACAAGATCAATCCGATTGATAATGAGAATTCCAGGATCTAAATTTTGACACAAGTTTCATTGTTGAAGACATGTTTAGGCGGCATATGGTTGTGGTGGTGAACGTGAACTATTTCTACGTTGGGGTATTTCCTGAGACGCGTCTCGCAGCCCTGGTGTAAAGACGAGCACACCCAGTGCACGGAGTAGTTGATATATGTAGCTATTTACTATCAGTAGAAACATCTTCCCACTGCAGGTTGGGATCATCTTCACTATGCAATCTGATGGGAACACATACATAATTTGAATCATCTTCAGCGTTAGGTCTTCTTAGTCTTCACTGTAGGAGCACGACCCTCTCTGTGCTGCTAGAGCCATGTTTGGCCAGAGCAGCCAGCAGATTTGGCCTATTGTTGGTGGAGTGCTATCTTTGTATTACTATTTGTCTTCCGCCAAGTTTTTAACCGTGTACCCAGAAAATAATGATTTAGAGTGAAGATAAAAATCTACAATAAGTCTGACATGTGTACATTTTTAACAATGAGACTATAATGAGCTCTAAACACCAACAAAGTTGTAAAAAACAAGCCACTTAAAAGCACGCCAGAAGTCCGACTCAAGATATAAGTAAACAAACAAGTGTTGTTTATATAACTAGCAACATTATATTTTAACCAACCTTTTATTCGTAACCTTTATATTCTAACCCAAAACTTTAACTAAAATCTATAACTACCTAAGAAAATTTATTTATACCGAACAACTAGAGCTAGGAAGATATTGGAATCATATAATATTGATTTTTTTTCTTAGAATATATTAGAATTAATCATAGAATATTGCGGATAAAGGGCGTTGACCTTACCCTCCAATCCATCGTGTATTCCATACAGCTTTATGTATATTACTCCATATATAAATAAATCAGTACCTTCACTACACATATTTCCAGTCAAGTTTTAAATAAGACACACGGTAATATTACTAAGAATGATTTAATGAGACAATCGTTATTTTCATGCTAATGGATTTCTACAACACCTTGACATAAGTCCCATTCTTGGACTTAATGTATTTGGGCGGTGGATGAGTGTGGTGTGTGTTCGATGGCACGATGGTGCCGTCATGCTGGCGGCGGATCCTGGCGCTGCAGCCCGCTGCTTTGGAAGAGCACAGCCAGTGCGCCGAGCTGTTGATCTGCGAGTAGGTGTACCCGCCCAGCATTATGAGGAACTTCTTGCCGCTGCGAGTCGGAATTATTTGCACGTCCTCCATGTTCACTGCAGGAATAAACAGCCTAATTAAAGTCACTGTGGCGTAATGAATCGAGGCATTCGTGTAATGGTGTCTTTTTTTAAAATGATTACAGAAGAAAATTTGGCGGGTGTATATTTTGGAACAATATATTTTATAATACAACAAAGTTAGTGAACACACGCTTAATGACTAGATTACAGGAACTAACGTAAGAATTACTGCTAATATCTAGTAAGCTAGTTATTGCCATTATTTCATATTTATTGTCGGTAACTTGCGAAACTTTTAATACGGTACTAAATTTTCTTTTTAGTAATATCCTACACTATCGCATCTTGCAAAAGAATAAAATGTAGACATTGATGCTGTGCACACGCTTTTACCCATAGACCTAGAAACTTCTAAATCTATTTTTCTACAAGAGTTAAATTCATTCAGCATAAGATACAAACAAAAGAGTTTTATATAAATACTGTAAGTATTTAAGTTGAAAGAATCTGGTGGAAGCTAGTCGTTGGAATAGTGGTGCAATGCGATCTCCAAATCGTAAAAGGAAAACAGCCTGCCTCGAGGACGGAACTGCTTATCTGAAAACAAAACAATAAACTAGTAATAAATACCGACAGAAGACATGTTTATTAGCAAGCTATTTATAGATTTCTTAGATTTTTTTTAGATTTCTTTCACAATTCTATACTAATATTAATGATTTATATTTAGCATTATAATGTTTTGTGCGCCGCAATTCCGTATTCTATTCACAGTGACATTGCAGTGAAAAACTTTTGCGGTAACGTGCATCGCAGTGTTGTGGTATCGGAGTAGCATTTATCGATGTTTTGTGCGTCACGATCCTTTATTCTACTCTAAATTTTTAAAATTATTCAACTAGATATAAGCATCAGTATTCATTTTATTTAAGTTTTCTATAAACGATGAATTCAACTGATTCTTACTGATGTACGAGTGTATATCAGTAAGAATCAGATTCCGAATTTGAAGACCAATACTGTTCTAAAGATACTTGATTAGGAACCTCAATCACGACTTCTTCCATTTTAACAACTTTTTGCTTTGCTTTTGCATTTTTTCTTAATTTTCTCTCACTATGCAGTGTGTCTGGTATGGACTCTATGGACAAAAATGCGGTAGAATTTCCTCCGTCATCTTTAAGATTTTCCTATTCTGCTGATCTTATTTCAAGTGTGGGACTATGAATAGGCACAGCTATTTCTTTGTATCTGTGGCTATCTAGCGCAAGCTTATTCGCAACAAAATCAGGCACACAGCTGGCCTCGTGAGCAACTTCATTAATAACAACTTCTTCCTCTAAAACGACCTCGGTCCACACATCGCCACCCAGTACTGCTAGTCACCAGTACCAGTACTGGTCTCCCTCCCTTTCTACTTATGTACTGGACCAGCATTTGCGTTTGCGTTTTATCTAAAGCCAAAATTATTACGTTCATTTTACATTATACTTCTAATTGCAATACCAAACAAACACTTTCTGGAAGTTCATTAACCAAAATTTATTAATTCTGATACTTACAGTTATACACCGAAGGCAGATAAATAAATATTGCAATAAAAATATACGCCTCATTAAATACATAAGTTCATAAATTGAAATAATCGTAACAATTATCTTATTTCATAATATATAATAGTCTACATATCTAATTCATCATAATATAACTACCAACAATTAGGTGTTATATCATCCTATAACTTGTAATTTGTTATTACATTTATATGTTTGTCATATTTAATAACTATATAGACAATAATTTACATCTGATTTGATGGATGTTGCACAGGAATTTCAGTGATAAGAACAGTTTCTATTTTAATCTCTTGCTTCTGTGCAACATTTTCACACGAAGACGTGGATAGAGCTTCCAATTTGATTGCTTTTTTCTTCTTCTTTGAGTCAGCAGACTTGATTCTCGGTTTAGGTTTCCCCATCGCCTTATACCTCGCTCTGTACAGCGCTCCGTGGACTGTGGTCAGTTTTGGCACAGGAGTACCTGATTCTGCGCCTTCTTCTTTCAGTGCGTCTGGCAACGCATTCTTTACCAATGTCGGTATGGGGCAGTAAGTAGTGGCCGCTATTTCTTTACATCTGTGCATTTTGAGCGCAAGCTCGTTGGCAGCAAAGTCGGGACCACAGCCCGCCTTGTGAACTATTTCCTTAACA
The DNA here is from genome assembly GCA_963555685.1 of Acrobasis consociella. NCBI lineage: Eukaryota > Metazoa > Arthropoda > Insecta > Lepidoptera > Pyralidae > Acrobasis > Acrobasis consociella. The sequence goes on from OY743116.1 coordinate 4,181,120, forward strand.
ACATTTTCCTCTTTTAACACTACTTGGCCAGGGCAGTCTCTGTGTCGACATCGCCATACGGAAGTGCCTCGTTTGTTGTTTCTTTTAATAGAATACTGGTGTCCGGCGTATAGGAGAATAGTCCCTCCATTTCTACTGATGTACTGAATCGGGTACGTTAATGACGGCGGAGACCACGGAAGATCGTCTGAAAAACAAATATATTAGTAATTAAGAGTGTGAAACAATTTGTTATAAATTGCCACCAAAAGATTAAAGAAAGAAATACGTTTATATAAGTACCAATATTTAAATGACAATAAATAACTACGCATCAATAATTTAATTTATTAACATCGGCTTACCAGAAAAAAGGTGTTCAAAGAAAAATATAAAGAAAACTTCAGTATTTTAATATGATTAAACTAGTCCCTACCATGGTTATGTTCGTTAACGACACTATGCAATTGATTCTTGTACGTCTCGACAACGACCTTGCAGTGGCGGTAGCTCTGCTTTGAACATTGCCACCTGGTGATCCTCGTCCTCACTGAATACGACTTTAAGGTGAATTTGTAGCCATCGAGGAGGAGGTTCGAATGGCCCCTCGCGTTTGTGAGGATCGTGACAGGCACTGGTACTGAGCCTGGTGTTGGTACAGCCTGTGCTGACCCTGGTGGAGATACAGTTGGTTCAGCCGGTGCAGCTGGGGTAATAGGAGCTGATGTCGTGGTGAATAGTGATGATGTAATATCCGGTCCTACAGTAATGGTGTCTGCAATGAAAATAACAAAAAATTATAGTAATAGGGTCCCGCGCAATATGCATCACTATTGCCTATCCTCGCGCCTCTCCCCCGTTCTCGCGTTGTGGAGGATTTTGACCAGGCGTGGTCTACAAAGCGAGAACGTGGGAGAGGTGCGAGGATGAGAAACGGGGACGCATATTGCGCAGTCATCGACTATACTGCGCAGTACCCTAGGAGTTTCCGTTATGCATTTAATACTTATATTAATTCTGTATCTCTACTCGGTAATAATAATTTTAAAGACATTTTTCTCAATAAATATATAATGTTTAATGCAGCTAAAGATGACTTATTGCGCCTTTTATAAGTAATCCATCAATTGTAGCCATTTCAACAGGCATACAAGGCACCGCTAGCCGCACACGCAGCCGAGGTCAATATTATTTATTCAACATGAAAATTCAATCAACATGGTTATGCTCATTCTTGGTAGACACCAGCAGGTCCCCGTACGTGACAGCCGACATGGTGCACTTCCTCCACCTGTGCTTAACGCACCGCCATATCTTCTTGCGCGACGCCGGGTCGCTCCTCAGACTAAATTTAAATCCGTCCAGCATAAGATGTGTGCAGCCTTTTGACGTCGTCACAAATTCAGGAAGACCTAGAAGGACTACTAACAGGTTAACATTAGCCATTAACATTGATAGCCACTGTCTAACTGAAGAGTGACACACTTAACCTGTTGTCTGTGCTAAACACTAGACACAATAGTAAAACAATGCATGTCGATCAGATTCCGATCTGCTCACAGGTGATACGATAGGTGATGTAACATCACTGGTGGGTCGTTGGATTCCCTCTAATATGGTTGAGTTTAATGATGGTTGATCCTAGCGTCAACTCGTGAACGGGTGGTCGCTTTTTGACTTCTTAGTATTTCTTAGTTAATTTATGTTTGTTAATTAGTTCCGAAGCATTACATGTCATAAGCTATCAACTTTATTAATTATTTATTGACGTGTAAAAGCGCCTGTAAAGGTCTTATTACTGAACAAACTTTTGAATCTTTGAATCTTTATAAAGTACTGTCATCTTGTGGAGGAAATAAAACAACCAAGAAAAATATCGTAAATGAATATTTATCTGAATCATTCCTTTTTTCTACTCCTGTATTTCCCTTTATCTATCATTTATATGGCACGAAATAATTAAAATGTTTATTTACAACAAAGAAAAATAAAAACGTATTTAAATTCCCTTAAAACTAAATTTGTAAAAAACTACTTACTACACTTCCTACTAACATTAAATAAAAAGAGCCGGATAGTTTTTACCCTAAGGGTTACGTTAAACGTTGTATGGCAATGCTTATTATCTGACTTCTGGTTACTGGCAACTTAAATTATTTTCCTGGAATAGCGTCGTATAATTGTATGCTGATGTCCACGGTCCCAAAGTTTCAAGCCCAAACTGGTCACGAACACTAACAAATAATAAATTGTGACTTAAATAAATTCTAAAAGCTACCACAGGTTACCAAATTAAGGTTATACTCAGGTCAAGTTTTAAACCATCTTCACAACAAAAAAGCACAACAATCAACAAAAAAAACAACTAGGCTTATATTACAAATAAAACTTTCCGAGATAAATTTTAATGCCAACAAAAATAATTGTATATTCTAAATCTTTGATCGTCATCGTTAACGTCAAGTTTACCATAGACACATATCATATCATTTATTTTTTTCTTTTTATTAATTTTCGGCTCTGCATACTATTTCTTTAGAGTCCGTCTTTATTTATATCTTCTTTATTCCTAATCCTAACATTCCTAACCCTAACTATACAATAAAAGGTATAGGATCTTTGATTGCTTTAAGGGAGCTTCTGGCTAAAAATCTATACGAGTCCACTGGTTTTCATATTTTCATAGCCGATTGACCCGCGGACAGCCATCCGGCTCACCGCAGTCCGCAATTAAATATCACTACAGCCTACACTACTGTACTACTACACTATGACTGTCCACATGAAACATTTCACATATTGTCCATTAGAATAAGCATTTGTAACACCAAACACCAATTTCATATTATAAAGTCCACTAGAATCAAGTCCAAAACAATTTAAAGAAAACTCCAACTGAACCCCTTAAGTTCCCGCCAAAAACTTTCTATGTTCTGTATAATTTGTGACATCTGCCAAACACGAATGTCACTGTCAAACTCTTTCCATATTTTTCTTTCTTTAACAAAGATTTAGAATATAAAAGTAGTGTTTTTTAATTTTGTATTATATTTAATAGATACTACTAGATGTAAAAGAAGTATTGTATACAACGTTATATAAGTTTGTCAAAATCCACGCCAATCGCATTTTTTGACCCCTCTTATATAACGGTTGCATAAAATACTATTAAAAGTATTTTACGTTTAGTGGTATTAAATAATTAAAGGATTTTCGATGTTAAGAAATTGGAGAATGACAGATCAATGACGCTGTGCTGTGTATGACTTCAATTTCTATTTAGTCTGCATGATTGTGTTCGTGTCTGGTGTAGAGCAGCGTATTGTCATATGTGACGGCGATCATCTTGCATCTCCTCTTCTGCTTGCTGCATTGCCAACTCTTCTTAGGAGACGCTATGTGACAACTGCTTCTTAAGGAGAACTTGAACCCGTCGAGCAGAAGATTCAGTTTACCCTTCGAGTTTATGACGATTTGAACGGGACCTGTAACAAAAGTAAAAATTTTGTAATAAATACCTTCAAACGATGTTGAAAATATTAACAAGTAATGAAAATCTTTTTCCGTAGTAGTAAGTAAATAAAAAAGAGAAAGCAAATAAATTAAAATGTACCTGCATTTTAATAGTACATTGTATATCGAGGGGAGAAAACGATCTATTTCTGTTTGAGACTGTGTTTTACCGACGCGCAGCGGAGGGCTGAAAGGTAACTTGAGAACAGAAATAGAACTTACTCGCGAGTGATTCATAGTGCTTTATACTACACCTACGTGGAAAATAAAAGAATGTATATCTTTTTACATAATTAAAGTTTATATTTAAATTATTTATCATCAAAGATAAATAAAAATCATTAATTTAGTTCCTACGATAATTCCGAAAATAAAGTAACACTTAGGTACAATGATAATGTTAAATAGTTACCTTAATCAGTAAATAACTGTTGTCTAGAGCAATTTGTAAGAAATGAAACGAATCTTCCGGCGTCAACCAATACTTTGGATTTTTTTGTGCGAAATCCTTCTGATTTCCGCTTCAAAAACGCTGTTAGTTTAGCATATTCTTTAATCAGCTTTTCAGCATATAATATGTGGACCACAAGGTACTTGGCTTTAATTTATGCGACTTTTTGTAAAAGTTTAGTAAAAATACAAAATTTAACAAAACAAGAGAAATAGAGGAGATTTTCTTTTTCGTTGTGAAGAAAAAGGTTGCCAAAATCCTTCCTTTGAAAACAGAGTACAAAAAAACACCTCTTTTTTCCAATTATGGTCAACTGTGGCTACATTACCATATTTTTTGACATTTTTGGTGACAACAGAGCTTGTTTTATACATTTTTATAAAATTAATGCACAGACCGTGTCAATTTGTCTTTATTACGTTCCAAAAAATTTTTGACCCACCAATCGCTCGGAACTTTATTGTCGAAAACATATGTTTTATTATTTTTTTTCAGGTAATCGTACACTGCCAACTTCACCTCTTCCAAACCTCTTCCAAAGTCACCTGCCGCAATAAGTACTTTTATAATTTGTTCCTCTTCATTTTGATTTAAACGGAAACGGGGGCCAGGTTTATTGGAGTGAAGATTTTTTACTCTCTTTTCAATAGTGCGTCTGGGTATCCCAAATTGCTTCTCAGCTTCATAAGAGGTTGTCTTTTTGTTTTTCACTAAGTCAACAGCTAATGAAAGCAATTCTTCGGAATAGTTTTTGTAATTACGCGCTCCTAAGCGTCTTCTATTTCTTTTTACTGTTGTACTTTTTCTTGGGGGTATCTTGAAAATATCTGTAATGGAATATTAACACACTCAGTAACTTTTACAGTAACGTTTACTTATAATACTTTCATCATATTCCACGCTGTATATATGCTGTATATATACAGCGTGGAATATGATGAAAGTATTTATTTATTTATTTTAGTTTTTATTTAGTCGCTATTTTCACTATAAGTACTGAAGTACCTACAATAAAATGTTGACTTTCATGAAAATTATAATTTCCTATGGTATTAAAATCACAATTTCATTGTAGCATCATCATCATCATCAGCACTTAATTTTCAATATTTTTTTATTTTAACAATGCAATAAAAATTCGACTAAGTGAGTACATGCGTTCGTAAAATCAGCAACTTAAAAAGCACGGTGTACTTAGGCGGAGGTGTAATCAATATATGATAAATTATATTATCACACACAATAAGATTGCATTAAATTTTATAACAAATTTAATAATAAGTCTATGATTATTGCATAGTTTACAACTCTAGTGGTTGGTAAAGTTGCCATCGAGCCAGGCAAGGTAACTTGACCTAACCTCAGGCAACATAACCTCCTTCCATAACTCAGGAAACTAGAGATTAAAGGATTCAATAATTGAAATACATTCAAAAAATTGGTTGTTTGTAAAGTAGGTTTACGATCGAGATGTTTACGTGATAACGTCGTTTCACGGAATGACTGGCAGCGCTCGAGATGAGACGGGAGATCGGTCCGTCTCTCTCTCGTTATACCTGCGATCGCGCTCGTGAGGTTTTGGTGTGACACAAGTTTCTGAACATGTCACCCGACTAAAACGATTTTAAAGACGTTATCATGTCAAAAAATATATATCCAATACAATTCAACATAAATCACATAACTACACAGCGATTTTCTGTAAAAAAAATACCAATCTTTGTTTGTTTGACCATATGAAATTAAAAGCCACACTACTTGACAGTTAACGAAGTTGCCACCCTAAAAAACTTTCTGTGATACCAGAATTTATTATAGATATACGTCAAAATATGCACTGACAGGCTCAGATAAAAAAATATTCCATATTATGTTGCATAAGGTATGCTTAGGTAAAGTTGCTCAAGGTAAGTAAAGATGCCATAGATGATGTATTTGATAAAAACCTTTTTGACGTTTGAGTTTTTTTTTTTGTACAGATAAAAGTTGCCAGCCTTCTTTTTTCTAATTATTTGATTTTTCAGATTTGATGTTTGTATTTTTTTTATGTTCGCTGCTAAAAAAACAAATGCCCTCTGTAGCAGGGCAGAAATGAAATTCCATATAACTTTTCCCACCGCACATTTATTATGAGGAAGAAATGGCGAACTTTCTAACCCATTTATGACGAGGAATGAGACACTTTCTGAGTGGGTGTGGTATAAAACTATTTACTGGGTAACGTGGATTTTGATAAAACACTAGTAGTAGAAGATATACTTAGTGCATAATAATCTTCTTGTCGAGTCGAAATGGTTCCAATAAGTTTTTTGTGGCGACAATCTATACCAGCTGACTATCTACGCAGATTGCAATCTGCGTAGACAGTCAGCCCAGGAAGCACCGGACATACAGGGCGGTTTAGTTTGTCAATCTGGAGGACACCTTTCATGGGTTTACCGGCAACTGGGACTGCGATCCCAGTCGCCGAATCCAAAAATTTTGACCAATGCGTAATAATTTTATTGTACTACAAAAAGATATATTTAGACATGATATAGAAAAAAGGAAAGGTAAATTAACAATAGCGATCTCATGCCAAAACAAAGACTTAAGAATCCCCTTACCCTAGACTTTTCCATACAAACGTAGTCTACGTATTATTTTAAAACCACGTGTCAGATTTCGGTAAAAATTTGTACTTTTAAAGAAATTGCAATTATCTAGAGTTATTTTTGGTTCCCGACGGTAAAATTTTGAACTGGGACAAAAATATAAGGATGTGAAAGTTTCCCATACTGATAGTCAAAAATGATATAACACACTACATTCTATTTCAAGTTCATATTTTGACTGTGAAAACCAATTATAAGCCTAGTTATGTAGCCTAGGAAGCAATATATTTGAAATTACAAAATATTGCCGAAATCGGGCATGACGTTTCGAAATAAAACGTATACTACGTTTGTATAGAAAAGTGTAGTTAGGGTATTAAGTATTTATTAGGTAATTGTGAAATACAAACTCCACTTAGTCACTGTCCCAAGATGGCTATTCACTAATTGTCATGATTGTGTTCATACTTGGTGTAAAGCAGCGCGTCATCATATGTCGATGCTGTCTTCTTACATCCCCTGGACTTTTGTTTGCTGCATTGCCAAGTCTTCCTACGAGACGCCGGGTTACTCCTCAAAGTAAATTTGAATCCCTCGATAAAGAGATTCAAGTAGCCTTTTGAGTTTCTGATGATTTGAATTTTATCTGTAAACCATTTATCTTTTTAATTTTACGCTGATAGAAAATGAGTTAAGGTTAAGGTAAGTAATAGCATTTAATCTGTGGTTGAGGAAAGATGTTTTTTATTAGGGAGATGAAAGGTATTTTTATTAATAGTTGTTATAATTAGCTTTTTAATAATAATAACAGATTCTCATTTAGTCTGTATGATTGTGTTCGTTCTTGATGAAGAGCAGCACGTCATCGTAGGTGACGGCGGTCACCTTGCACCCCCTGTACCCCTGCTTGCAGCATTGCCAGCTCTTCCTGGGAGATGCTGGATCGCTCTTCAGAGTAAACTTGTGTCCGTGCAGCATCAGATTCAAGTAACCTTTGTGATTTGTGACTATTTGGATGGAACCTGTAACGATATGTACTATATTAGATTTTAATTCCACAATAACTTTTTTCATTGAATAACACTTTGAGGTCTGTTAGGATCGTAGCAAGCTGTTTACCCGTGTGGGAAACAGGCGTGATAATATGTATGTATGTATGACACTTTAAAAATTGATTTTTAAAGAACTGATAATGCATCACTATTACGATACATTTGAATAAAGAAGGTCACAAACATTTTTCATGTTTATTTTAATTTTTTCTCCTATTTATTTTTCATTGAATATAAGTATGACTATGTGCATACTTAAGTGTAGAACCACATCGTCTTAAGTGATGGCGATCAACTTGCATCTCCTGGAGCGCAGTTTGTTGCACTGTATAAACGTACTTTTAAGTAAAAACTTTTAGTAGTTGAGTTCAAGATTTTTGAACTATATCTTGTAAGATAAAATAATATACAGGTCAGTATTGTTTTTATGTATAAACACATATTGCAGTATGAATTTATTAGGTAAATAGCCGTAAAATGCCTGGAAATTAAAACTAGTGCTATCAATTAATATATAATAAAATAACCTATTTTAGAATTTAAGGAAAATAAACGAAACGTAATTCTTCCGACAAAACAAAAATTTATCAATAATTTGTCTATGGTAAACTTAAATTAACAGTGTAAAAATTCCTGGACGAAATTATCTAAATAACTATCTACTTACGTATTAGAGTAAATTGTATTTCTATTAGTTTGAATTTTTAGTATTATTTTATGTTAGTTTTTAAGTATTATTCTATGTTAGGGACCCGATAGTTTTAAGTGTCTTAGAGCAATAAAGTATTTCTATTTATTTAATGAGAGTAAATTAAAATAAAACATTTTTGAGACTTTTAAAAGGTAATTGATGAACTTAGGCAATTGTGTCATCTCATTTCGTACTGCTTAACCTAATAATCTAAATATAGACAATCAAATGGTATAACTTACAGACTAATATGCGTCATGACCTATTGTCATAGTCATAAATTATGTCGTTCTCAATATTTTTATACAGTAATCAAATTATGATATTTTTAACTAAAAAAGAAACTTAAAATCTAGTATACCTCACACAAAAATATCTTGCATTAACCCTTATCAACGAATTTCTATGAATGTATTTTGTGTAGTAATAATTTTATGAAGCTACATGTTGTTTAACGAACAGCAGCTAAGTTTCGTCTCCTACAGCGCTGCTTGCTGAATTGCCAGCTTTTCTTAGACAAGTCAATTAATCAGTATGATTGTGTTGATGGCGGGTGTAGAGCAGCATGTTGTTGAAGGTGACAGCACCCATCTTACACTTTCTGCAGCGCTGCTTGCTGCACTGCCAGCTCTTCTTCGGAGACGCCGGGTCGCTGCAGGTCTTCAATGTGAACTTGAACCCGTCCAAGATCATGTTCAGGTGCCCTTTCGGATTTCTGATGATTTGGACATTTCCTGCAATAAATAGTACATTGTTATGTTTGAACCTTTTCTCAAAAACGATCAATACGAACAGAACTTCAACTAATTAACACGCTTATCATACTCTTATTTTTATGAGATACTCTATTAGCTTAACTATGAACTTTTAAATAAGTACTTTGAATTATTTTTTCTATCCATGAGGGGATATTGCCAGTACTTTTAATACATGAATATAATTAAAAACAAACTATGTTGTAATAAAACTTTAATAATAAACACATAACAAAAAAATTATATATAAATTGCCGAGAAGTGACGAAGCGCTATATTATTTATATCTATTATTTTGGGACCAACTTAAATTTTGATCTCTCTTGGTCCTTCGTGAACGTCCAAAACGAGCCTACCGTAGGTAAGTACTTTTAAAAATATCAAAACTTATACGGTAATTTACTCAATTATTTTCAGTAATCATATCATTAAATAACATAATCCGAAACCGAAAACAAAATGGTTTTTTTAATCTGCCCAAAAATAAGTGAGTTATAAGGGTTATAAGCTTTTGAAATCTGATGGAAGGTGGAAACTGACAAGTAAACAAAAAAAGGATGCACGTACAACATTCTTGACGTCACGCTATTAGGTCTCGCGCGTAATTTAAATTAATAATCAAATTTCCATGCAGTTTCCAAAAAAAAATCTTTTCCTTGTTATTTTTTGTTTTAAATGAAATATTAACCAAAAACATACACAGTAAATTATCCTATTCAATCAGTATGATTATGTTTATGTCTAGTGTACAGCAACGTTTCGTCTAACGTGACGGCGAACATCTTGCACCCCCTTCCACGCTGCTTGCTGCAATGCCACCTTTTTTTGGGCAGCGTCGGGTTGTTCATCAGAGTAAACTTGAATCCGTCGAGCAAAAGATTTAGGTAGCCTCTTGCATTTGTGACGATTGAACAAGTACCTGTAACAATATCCTCCTGTATACATACCCGTAAAAATCGTATACGTACCCGTAATAAATCGAACCGCAGGCTACTACTAGACCACTTTAGTATAATGTAATTAAAATAACAGTTAAAAACCGGCCAAGTGCGAATCGGATTCACGCACTAAGGGTTCCGTACCATTATTATAAAAAATCGCGTTTGTTGTATGGGAGCCCCCCTTAAATATTTATTTTATTTTGTTTTTAGTATTTGTTGTTATAGCGGCAACAGAAATACATAATTTGTGAAAATTTCAACTGTCTATCTATCGCGGTTCTTGAGATACAGCCTGGTGACAGACAGACGGACAGACGGACAGACACCGAAGTCTTAGTAATAGGGTCCTGTTTTTACCCTTTGGGTACGGAACACTAAAAACTAAAAAAAAATACAAATTGCCCGGGCGGCTGCACACTTTCGTATGGGAAGGTCTTTTTTTATTATTTTTGACTGTTATTTTAATTTCATTATACTATAATGATCTAGTAAAGCCCGTGGTTCGATAAATTACGTCCTTTCCATGATATATATATTTTTTATTCCATCATAACCGGCAAAATCTAAAAATTAAAATGCAATTCCGATCAGTATAGGTCTTTATTATCCAGGATCTTCACTTCGTTTCATTCAATCAACATGGTTGTGTTCATGCTTGGTGTACAGTAGCATATCCTCACACGTGACCGCGTACATCTAACACCCCCTTCCACGCTGCTTGCTGCATTGCCACTTCTTCTTGACCGCTAAAGGGCTACTCCTTAACGTAAACTTGAACCCGTCGAGCATTAGATTTAAGTAGCCTTTCGGACTAACAACGATTGAAATGGAACCTGAAGTGTAGATATAGAAAGGTAATAAGTATAACTATCAGTAGATTGTCGTTGTTACCTTTGGATACTCTTGTAGAATGGAGGTATGATTGGATATGGGCGTCCGGTTTTCTTAACGGTAATTGGAATCGGTAGCCTGATCAGACTATCGGAACATTCGGAACGAACTTGCACCGTATAAATAAATAATAATAGATATATAGGGACCAATTACACTGATTGAACTAGACCCAAAGTAAGTTCGAGATTTGTGTTATGGGCAGAGATCGGAGGTGTGTGAAAATACCTAAAGTTTGCAGCGGGACATAATATGGAGCTTTCACAACCACTTAAGTTAAACCGGTTTTGGATTTTACCGGTTTAGTTTCGGTTTTTTAACCGAATTTTAACTGGAAATGTACAAAACAAAAATTAATTTAGAACTGTATTAGCAGCTTGTAAATGTTTATAGTTCGGTGTTTCAAAGGTAAGGAACATGTAAAACAAAAAAAAAACCGAAACTAAACCGGTAAAATCCAAAACCGGTTTAACTTAAGTGGTTGTGACAGCTCCATATTATGTCCCGCTGCAAACTTTAGGTATTTTCACACACCTAATTCTGATCTCTGGTTATGGGATACTAACTCAACGATACTATATTTTATAACAAATACAACTAAAGATAAACATCTCATTTACATTATATTTATAAATATTAGATTTTCCTATCAATAAAATGGTCGGTTTGAAAATAGATGGGTATAGAGGAATAGGTAGGCTACGAAAGACGTGGAAAGAATGCGTAAGATCGGATATGGGAGAACGAGGGGTCAGTACAGAGATTTCAAAGAATAGAATGTTATGGAGGGAGTTAAAATACTGAGCCGACCCCAAATAGGGAAAAGGCAAGGAAGAAGAAGAGATTTTTCTATCATGTAATCAGGTAATCGGATCAGTCTTTAGAGCAGGGAACGGTGTAACTGCATCACCGATTTTCGTTAAGACTGTTTGATACCGAACGTGTATTAAGTAAATCCGATCCAATAACCTTATTAGGGAAATGAAACAAACAAACTGTGGAGTTATGTCAAAATAAATTATGACAATTACAATTATGTATTCAGACTTCAATTAACTGAGTTAAATAATTTATTAATTATTGCCAAAGTATCTATACAATTTAGTGCCTACTTAAATCTTATATTAAAATTAATACTAAATCTATGTACTACATACTTTAATTTTATTTTTAAATTTTTATACTAACAAGCATTTACCAATATGTTCGGATCATTTCATTATCCACAGTGGCTTTAGTAGCTATAATTTAATATATAACTTTAAATCTCTATACAGTATTGGTTTCGTCATACTCTCTTGAAAACGACATCTTGTTTTTTTTTGCGTATGTGTATATCAACACTGGTGTCAGAGTTTTCAAGCTGCCCATAGGCATCTGACGTAGCTTAACGACTGACATACAATGATGACAGTTGGGACCAACGGCTTTTAAGTGCCTTCCGAAGCACGGAGGAGCTCAAAAAAATTGTATGCCACCTGTGGTCACCCATCCGTGCCGCTTTACTTGAGAAAGCGCTAGTAATGCGCACTCCCGCCGGGCAACCGAGCTCCTCAAATCATCTTGCTGACCCATTTCTTTCAATCAGTATGATTGTGTTCATACTTGGTGTAGAGCAAGGTATTGCCGTACGTGACAGCTGACATCTTGCATCCCCTGTGACTCTGCTTGCTGCATTGCCACCTTCTCTTAGATGCTTCGGGTTCGCTCCTCAGCGTGAACTTATATCCGTTTAGCATCAGGTTCATGTAACCTTTTGAGTTGGTGATAATTGACACTTCTGTAAAAAAAAAAACAATATTGACACATGTTCTTAACTGTTTTTAAGTCCGGTCCGTGTATAGTATTATTTTGGATATCCTTGGGCTTATGTCTAGCAATGAACGTGATGCGGCTGAAATGATATTAATGATGAAAAATGTAGAAGTAACATAATGTTTGCAGAATATAGATATTACATCAAAACAATATGTAAACACCGGAATTTTACTATTCATATATTCACTAAGTATTTTATACAATATCAGAATTCTCAAGATTTTAAATAGGTACATACGAACATTTACAAATACAACCGCATATAGATAATTAGGAACATTTGAACAATCGAACTCAGTTAAATATGTTGAGTTTGAATTTTGGGTAACATTTAGATTTTACTGGATTCTTAGAATGTCTAATGTTTATTAATAAAGTGATGTGGCGGATGCGTGTGTTTGTTGTGTTTGTCGACGAGCGTGCAGCCGATGGTGACCAGCATGGCGTGGCAGTCGCGCGGCCGGCTGTCGGCGCAGAGCCACTTGACCCGCGACGAGCACACCGAGTGCCGGCTGTACTGGTAGCCGCGCAGCTGCATCACGCGCCCGCCCATCGCCGACGTGAAGAATACGGGACGATCTGTACAATAAAAAAGATAAATAGGTACAGGCCGATCCGTACATCAGAAATATTTTTACGTATGTTCGGATTTGTTAGTTGAACAGAAACTAATCTATCCTAAAGTCACAGAATCGCATAAGAACAATCGCATTTGCAATAGTATATGAATGAAATAAAACGATAATACTTAAATTTATATGTGTATCTTAGTCCTAAAATCATTCATCATTCATCTTCCTCTTGAGGAAGCTTACTAACAATATGAGGCTCTAGTCGAAGTCTTATTGAATATACTTTCTGTGGTAAATATATACAATGGATACTTTTAAGAGATAGCGTAAGGCGACTTAAATCGGTGAGTTTGTAGGTAAGTGAAGTCGAAACTAGGAATAAACAATACCCACAAGTACAAATAAAATCAGTGCAGTGTACAAAAAACAGTGGTTGCCAAGAGTTTGTTTTGAGAAAATTGGTTTTTTGTACAAAATAAATATCCGTGTCCGATTTTTCAGATTTTTATAATCAATAATTGAAAAATCCAATTTTTTTAATCCTACTATCAGATTGCTTGAATATTGTTACCTCGCCTTCTAGCACAAAGGGAGTTGTTGAATTCTAAACTGATTTTCGAATCCATCGATCGTCAAAGGGGTTCAAAATCTGAAAATAAGTTACCTAAAATCATACTTAAGTTTATATTAAAGTTTATCGGGTGGCGAGTGATTGTGGACGTTATTGCACCTGACGATTTGGTTGCCGATGGTGAATATCGCCGCGCGGCATTGTCGCTGGTAGTGGTTACACCACCATCTGGTTTTGACGCCGTCCTTAGAAGTGGAGTGTTTCAGAAACTTGTACCCCGCTAGATATATTATCTGCGCCCCTCGGGAAGACCGCGTGAATACTGGACCTGAGGAATTGTTACATTTTTTAACGCCTAATCTGACAATAGCTGATAAATTAAATGAGTATACAAATAAGAAAGCTTGAGTATTTAATATCGGTATGTGTACTATCAATAACAATATATTAGACAATGTATTTTTACTTATTAATGCTGATATCACTAATTGAGGTGATTTTGGCTTTTAATAACAGGTTGACATTAAAAGCCAAAACTATTTTTTTAATGAATTATTTATATAATAAACAATCATTTTTTACAGACGCATAGAACTAATATATATGATTTTAGAGTTTCACGGTCACAATTACTGTTATTAGTATTACGGGACTTACCGCGATTAATATCGTTTAATATACTCATATAGTAGGAAAATTTAATAAAACTAAATTGTTTTCACTAACGCTACTCGTGACTCAAGTGTTCATCAGCGTAATTCTATATAGTTATTATTTCGTCGGCCAGTGGTTATGTTCCTTCTCTTGCGAAAAGAAGTTGCCTTGCAGGGTAAAGACAGTCGCCTTGCAGCCTTGCCGATACTGAGAGCACCTCCAGCGCGCCTTTACGCCATTTTTGGTCGTCATGTGCTTGTAGTACTTGTTGCCTCCCATCTCAATGATGGACCCGCCGCGTTTTGAATGCGTGAATCTAGCTGCCGAGAAACAAAGTCAACACATTATATTGCTAATATAATCTCGATGACGGAGCCGCCGCGATTTATGTACGTGAATCTGGCTATCGAGAAACAAAGTCAACACATTATATTGCTAAGATAATCTGGATGATGGAGCTGCCGCGTTTTGAGTGCGTGAATCTGGCTGCCGAGAAACAAAGTCAACACATTATATTGCTTAGATAATATGGATGATGGAGCCGCCGCGTTTTGAGTGCGTGAATCTGGCTGCCGAGAAACAAAGTCAATACATTATATTGCTTAGATAATCTCGATGACGGAGCCGCCGCGATTTATGTACGTGAATCTGGCTATCGAGAAACAAAGTCAACACATTATATTGCTAAGATAATCTGGATGATGGAGCTGCCGCGTTTTGAGTGCGTGAATCTGGCTGCCGAGAAACAAAGTCAACACATTATATTGCTTAGATAATATGGATGATGGAGCCGCCGCGTTTTGAGTGCGTGAATCTGGCTGCCGAGAAACAAAGTCAATACATTATATTGCTTAGATAATCTTAATGATGGAGCCGCCGCGTTTTGAGTGAGTGAATCTGGCTGCCGAGAAACAAAGACAACACATTATATTGCTTAGATAATCTGGATGATGGACCCGCCGCGTTTTGAATGCGTGAATCTAGCTGCCGAGAAACAAAGTCAACACATTATATTGCTAATATAATCTCGATGACGGAGCCGCCGCGATTTATATACGTGAATCTGGCTATCGAGAAACAAAGTCAACACATTATATTGCTAAGATAATCTGGATGATGGAGCTGCCGCGTTTTGAGTGCGTGAATCTGGCTGCCGAGAAACAAAGTCAACACATTATATTGCTTAGATAATATGGATGATGGAGCCGCCGCGTTTTGAGTGCGTGAATCTGGCTGCCGAGAAACAAAGTCAATACATTATATTGCTTAGATAATCTTAATGATGGAGCCGCCGCGTTTTGAGTGAGTGAATCTGGCTGCCGAGAAACAAAGACAACACATTATATTGCTTAGATAATCTGGATGATGGAGCCGCCGCGTTTTGAGTGCGTGAATCTGGGTGCCGAGAAACAAAGTCCACACATTATATTGCTAATATAATATCGATGATGGAGTCGCCGCATTTTGAGTGCGTGAATCTGGCTGCCGAGAAACAAATTCAACACATAATATTCAAAATAAAAATATAAATGATGATGACCATTATATTGGTTCGATTCAATATCGGTGCAAATATACTGAAAAATCTTAGGAAAGTTTAGTATGATTACGTAATTACTTCTTATCTGTTTGTTAGAATTTTAATTACTAAAATATGTTAAATTTTATTTTTATTTAAAGTCAAAAGGCAAAGCTTAAATGTTATGTTTTCTAATTAAACCTTTTTCTGGCTTTCAAGTGTGATCCAATCACGACGAGGTACCTGAAAAAAAACCATTCCATTAATAAACACACTACCATTTTCAGCTAAACTTAAAATCTTTGAATTTCAGAATTGTTGAAGGTCTTTATGCCAAATCTTTAAAGTTACGTGGTATTGAGTATAAAACTGAAGTAGTCAGCGAAAAGAAAATAGACAACAAACATTTCAACATTTGATTCTTATAAATCAAGTCATTTATAAACTAGAATTTCTGAAATTCAAAGTCATATATTTTTGTAACAGAAATATGAACTATGGTGCCACATTGTTACAGCAAATCATATAAATCCTACGATAATACATATTTGTCTTTTGTCTCATTAAAAAAAAAATTAAAAATTTTCCTTGGTCAAATATAAATTATTTGGTACTGTTAATATAATAAAAAGTCACAAAATGATGTGTGCGTAGTGATCATATCCATTTTCATCGTGATTTTGATTTATTATTGCGGAAAAACAAACTATAACGTCATTAGTCTTTATTTCATACAAATCCCATAGAGAATGTTTGTTTTGACGTATAGAAAATCTGATTTGAGTTGTTGGAAACTTCCTTATTAAATTATGTGGATTATCATAGTTTTAGGTTTTGATAAGTTGAGACAAGGTAACGTTCCGACTCGATTTATTTATGATTGTGTTTGTTGTTGATTTTAACAAATTTGTCAAAAAGGTCGGTGTAGATATACGCGCTGCAACCCGCGTGGTGGCGGCCGCAGCGCCAGCGCATACTGCCGCTCACTGTGGTGTACTCGCGCTCGAATCTGAACCCAGCCAACGAGATCTCTCGCCCTCCTCCATTTGTAGTCACGAATTTGGGCTCTGCTGAAATAAACACGATATAAATAAATACTGCCTGCTTAGAGCCGCAACACTCAAAATGCTCTGTCTGTCCCGTTAGAGATAGAGACGGGATAGTTTGTACGTATGTATTAATAGATACGTTCTCAGTATTTTTAACAATTTACTTTGACTTTCGTCATTATCATCATCAGGTCTTTTTAATCTCCACTGCATGAGCACGACCCTCTCTGTACTAATAGAGCCATACCTGACCACAATATAGGTACAGAGGGTTTGGCCTACACTCTCTACGCGAGCCAGACGGGTTGGAGAGGTTCATTGATGTTTATAAGCTTTGTTTAGAAGTTCCAAAGTCGCCTTCTACGACATCCAAGGGAAAACTTGGAGTGGTCCTATTGTATTCTGCCGAAAACCACACGGCGAGTTTTATTTAGTTGCTTTTTATAAAATTTGAATCTTAATACTCAAAATAAGTATGTATTTTTTATGCATAACTTAAGGTAGGTTTTTGTTTATATAAGGTTAGTAGTTGCTGCTCCTAAAGTTCATAGGAGATAACTCAGATACAAAACAGAAAAGTAAATATACAACGGGGGACGTTTTCCGTATTGATTCCATTCAATTGGCGAAAGTCAGTCAAAGTAATTAAGTAAGTATGCATTTAATTTATTTAGACAGAAAACTGTATCCTTATTTACATTTTAATCGAAAATGTATCACATATTTATTTACAAAAAATTGAAAATCCTGGTTTCACAATACGACAACACTTAAACTGATCACATCACTGATATAGCGTACCTGCGTACCTACTAATAGTCATACTGCCAAAATTTTCCTCAGGTGTGTTATATAGAGATAATATTTAAGTGAAGTAATTAACAAAAGAACCCGCTAGTTGGCAACAAGTTAAATCAGACAGTATTGGTCGTCTTATGGCGAGTAGCCGACCAATGCTGTGAAAATTAGACGTTTCTTCTCAGCAGTGGTCGTTGCAAAGCGCTGGTATCGGTAGTTTTCTTTACTAAATTAATAAAATTTTAATATACACTACACGTAATTTAAATCATACTTATTGACGTGTAAAAGGGCCTGTAAAGGTCAAATTACATTTGACACTTTGAATCTTTGGCACTTTTTTGTACATTTCAAAACAAACATTATCTATGGGATTTGAATAAAATACAAAAGTGTAAGTCATGCTTTTTCATAGTCAAATATCGCTCTTAATATCACTTTTTCTGCATTAATAAATCTAAAACCATGTTGAATATAGATATAATCAATGAAAAGTGGTACTATTTTGTGACGTTTCATTTTATGAACTGGGGGTTTACTCCATAAAATAATACTTTAGGCGTTCGATAGTGACGTTTTATTTCTATGTCAAACCAAATAAGTGTTTAACATCATACATGAATGCACATTGTTGCTTGACACTGAAACGCGGATACGCAGTAACGTCCCCTGTCTGTACCGAATAATTTATTTTTGACCGAGTGACGAGATCGCGGTTTACAGAAGCATAGGTCGAGGAGGCAGATACCCCAGCCCCAGCCGGTTAGGGTGGTTGTGTTCGTTGTTCACTTTGACGAACTGGTCGTGGTACGTGTAGACGTATGCCCTGCAGCCTTTCTTGCAGTGTGTGGCGCAGTTCCAGCGAATTTTCTGGCTGGCGGTGGAGTATTGCTTCAGGAACCGGTACTCGTTGATGTATATGACGCGAGCCCCGCGGTTTGTCGTCACAAAACGAGGTTCTGTAAAATAAACAGTTAACAAAGTGTTATCTATGAAGTTAAATCTATTGTTTTCAACAAAATAATTAGACTAAAAAAAAAGTTTTATGTTTATTTATTTAAATTACACACAGAAATAAAAGTTTACATCAACCAAAGCATCCGCTTGCTAAACAATTCTTACACATGTTTATTTTCCAGGGGCAAAATTTGTAACTTCGCAAGTCATTGAAGTATCGCAGTCGGATTGTATGATAAAATATGAGTAAAACGCAGCTTACTTTGTTAGTTTAGTTTATTTTAATAGTTTGCTATAGGCATTAAAAAAATACAACCGAGAAATAGCTTAACTTTAGAAAATTCACTTTTGAATGAAAATTGGAGATGTCAAAAGGATTTTCATTAGTTACTCCTATAAAGAAAGTTTCATGATTTTGTTCGTCGTTGCGTTTGATGATTTCTTCACTCAAGGTGTATTGCAGCTCTGCAGCCGGCAGGCGTGCACGACGTTTGAACAACAGTTTTAATTCAATCATCATCATCAGGTCTTTTTGTCTCCACTGCAGGAGCACGACCCTCTCTGTACTACCAGAGCCATACTTGGCCAGAGCAGCCAGAGGACTTAGGCCTACACTCTCCACACTGGCCAGACGGGTTGGAGAGGTCTCATTGATGTTTATAAGCTTTAATTAGCTTGTATTTCCTAAGTCACCCTTTACGACATTTACGGGAGGCATTTGAGGGGCCCTATTTTACTCTGCCGGAAACCACACGGCATTTTAATTTAATAATATGATTTTATTAACGGTTACGACTTATTTTTACTAGAGATTCTACAATGCTTCTTTTTAATATTCAAAGCTCTGGTATCTTTAACTTTACACTTGTCTTTTGATGTCTACATTGGATGGTTGTGCTCGTTCCGGGATCGCAAGAGCTCGCCATCAACAGTGAACAGCATGGCGCGACAACCCTGATTATAGTGGGTGCCGCATCTCCAGCGGGTTTTGAGACCCAACTGGCAATGCCTGGTGAACTTGTACCCGTCGAGGACCATACTGGGAACTCGGGTAGCTTTACGTGAAAGGGATTTATCTGGAAAATAAACTGAGTTAGTATCAAATGGTCATAAACGCAAACCGTCTTATTGTAAAACGAGAAATAAATTTATCACTTGGTTTAAACCATTTTCATCCTGATTAAGTTAACAGTGATATAAGAAAAGACGACATATTACGGGAGGTCATCGTGTTTTGGCCGGATAATGGTTTAAACAAAGTACTTACTAAAATTAGTCCACGTTTTATAATATGACGGAAATAATCTATGTAAAAACTCGTCTAAAACGCAACTCGGAACGCGTTACAACCCGCTAGATGACAACAAATCTAATTAGACGTTTTTCTAAACATCAAAACAAAAATTTTTTATGGGATTTTTGCGTGACGTCATGATTTTTTGGAGTCAAATAGCGCTCTTATTATCAGTTTATCTGCATTCATAAATCTAAAATCATGTTGAAAATAGTTATGATCAATGAAAAGTTACACTGTTTTGTGAAGTTTTATTTTATGAACTGTACGTACCGGATAATTTAGTTTTGACCCAGCCATCTACCCAATTTGTGACTTCGTAGTCAGCTTGTATGATAAAATATAAGTAAAACCACAGAATACATAATAGTACAAGTACAGAAGATTCACTCGGAAAAATCAATTAAAAGAATAGCGACTCTCGCTACGACACAATTAAGTTCAATTCAGATCGCACAACGCTAATAACCTACAGTTATATTCACCTAGACGTTCCATCTCTTTCCGTCTCTTTCTATCGCGTAACGTTTACCTTTTCTGCCGCACTGATTAGCCAAGCCGGCGCGGCCGCCGTACGTACTTTGTTTGTACTTGCGTTTTTAATACCTACCGCGGAGTGAGACAGGCCTGGTAAAAAGCAGCTTACTTTGTTAATTTAATAGTTTGCTATACTAAAAAAAGGGTATATAAATAACTGAGAAATTGCTTAAAATTAGTAGGAAATTCACTTTTTAATAAAAATTTTAATAACACTATAGAAAGTTGTAGATTTTTAGAAATTACTTCCTTTATAGAAAGGTTCGTGATTATGTTCGTCGTTGCATTTGATGACTTCGTCACTGAAGGTGTATATTACAGCTCTGCAGCCGGAGGCATGGGCGGCGCACCTCCACCGGGTCTTACTGCTGGCTCCCGCAACGTGTTTGCTGAACTTGTACCCGCGATGCACTAGCATACGGGTGCCGTGTGCTGTGGTTATGAATACGGGACCTGAAAACAATAATACGAACAGTAAGTTCATGTTTATTAAGAAAGAAAAAATAAATGAAATTTTAAAAAAAATGTTAATAGCTAAACCTTGAAAGAAAACTAGATCAACTGAACTAACTAGAATTATAAAAGAATAGCAAACGTGCAAAATGAAAGGAATATGAACTAAAATGCGTATCGTATATTGTTTCGGCAAAGTTCGGAGATATGATGCTCTTTGAGGGTCACGCTTATATAACCAAATCATTGCGTATCCTAAACATATTATTATTTGATAACGTAGATTATTATGTCCGAAAGCTATCTTGAGATTGAGCAACAATAACTTAAACGACAAAACTTACCAAATTTTACTAGGCAAACACCTACTCAAAACTTGAAAGAAAAATGTTAATTTATAAAAAGTCGTATTATTAACGTCTTCACAAAAAATGCACTTACAAATAGTCGCACGTAAGTATAGCGATGAGTGAAGTGTTGATGAATACTGCGCATGGGTACAGTATTAATTTTTGACTTCTGCGCAAGCAAGGTCAGCGCTAGATTTTCGTGCCACTACCAGAAATAAACTATAGGAACCAAAGCAATAAAATCTCAATTAGAAGCAAATAATATTTTATTAAGAATAATCGATCAATACTTGTGGCCTACATGTGGATACATTTGTATTTAGCGATGAACACTGATAGATATTTTTCATCCAAGTCAAATCTTTATGACAAGTTCAAGACTTTTGCGTCGGCAAGTGATTATGGTCACTTCGGTACTTGACGACCACATGATCATCTGTGGTGATGATGGAAGCCTTGCATCCCTTGCTGCGGTGAGAGGCGCAGAACCACCTAGTCCTGTTCCCGCTGAGCAAGCACTGCCGACTGAACTTGTATCCCTCTATTTGGATCAGCTTAGCGCCCCGGGATGATGTGATGTATGATAGCGATATCTCTAGAAATTAAATTTGAATTTATTAAAAACATACCAGATCTCAAAATTATACTGCAAAATCACGGCAATATAGACCGTGACGTAAATAATCGCATAAACGCAGGTTGGGTAAATTGGCATTATTTGTGATGCGAGAATGCCCCTTAAAGGAAAAGTTTATAAAAGCGTAGTAAGACCAGTTGTTCTATACGGTTCAGAATGTTGGACTACAAAAGTGACGAGAATTAAAAGCGAACAGGTAAGAGAAAGTGCAAAGGTGGCCCCAATAACGAAAAAGCTAAGAAACAATAGACTCGGGTGGTATGGACATCAAAAGAGGAGAGGGAGAGCCACATTACAAAAGATTACTGGATATAGGAACAGGAACAAGGTAAAGGTGGATGAATATAAAGAATGTGACAAGGTTCTCGACAAAGGATATAAGAAAATGGAGAAGACTACAAGCTGTCCCTACCCCACGTACAGTAGGATAAGGTAAGGAGGAAAGATAAGGTTTTAAAATTTATCTTTGTTCTTTACGAATGACTGGATAAGAAAATTTGAGCGCTAAAAATAAAAAAGTATATTTTAAATTATTGTGTCTATTTCGTATTTTCTGAAATTATTTTTTATATTAACAATTTTATCTTATACTTAGGTAAGACAAAGTAAGAATGTTTGTACTTATGTATGCACGGAACAATAGATAAAACTGGCATTTATACTTAGGGTAAAGATATCTATTGGTGGTATTTAAAAAGTAAGCCTGTATACATAATACAATCTACGGTTGTTCATGATTATGATCGTTTCGACATTTGATGATCTGCATATCCTCCGTGGTGGTGATGCTAGCTTTGCACCCCTTCTTCTGATGAGTCGCGCAGTACCACCTGGTGAGGTTACTGCGGAGCAGACACTGTCGCGCGAACCTGTACCCCTGCAGCTCTATCACCCTGGCTCCACGACGGGACTTCGTCACAGTCGCCTCTGAAATCAACTTCCATGTAAATAGAACAGGTAGCTTCGACAGTCGAAATACATACATACCAGGTCAAACCTATCGAAGAGCACAGGATATTTTGTTTGTTAATCGTCAATGTCAATCTAAAAATCCATGACCCAGGACAATTTTAAAAAAGCCATTTTTCAACTAGCCCTAACCGTGGATCGAACCCGGAACCTCTGGGTGGCGGACTAGCATGGTGACAACTACGAATAATGAATCTCTGTTTTAGGAATAATCTAACATATAGGATTTTACAATTTGAAACTATCTGATGAGGCGCGTATATCTTATGATCAACCTGTCGACTCGTGACTATCACTGGTGAGTATGCTTGTAGTTGGTCCTTACTATGTCTTAGCCTTTCGTTGTGATCGCCGCTTTGTATCCTCGATTATGATGGGTGGAGCAGTGCCGCCTGGTCTTGCTTCCGATCGTCCTTTGGCGGTTACAGTTGTATTATTCCACGACAATGAGCGGAGTCCCGCGGATAGAAGTCGTGAACATGACGACACCTCTCCATACATACATACATAATATCACGCCTGTTTCCCACAGGGGTAGGCAGAGACTATGGACCTCCACTTGCTACGATCCTGACGAACCTCTTTTGCTTCATCTAAACTCATCAATCTCTTCGTACATGCCCTTCGGTACACCTCTCCATGGGTACGACTAATTCCTGACTAAACAACTTTTTCTAAGAGACTCTGATTCTCCCACACAGCCTATTTTTCTGCTGACTAGACAATTTGTATGAGATATTCGATTGTTTTTAAAATCATAACATTGGTCCCATGCGGAAAGTGCCATTTGTCAGTTTATGTCAGCGGCAGTACATGTACACCAGGTCCCAGTATACACAAATACCATTGAATTTAATTTACGAATACGGTAGGTATACCGAGTGAAAATGTACCGCTGACATGCATGTAAATTTCTATACATAAATAAAATTATAAACCACAATGTTCAAGAAATAACAAAAACCAAATAGTCAAATTACTAATTTTTAATACATTATTAACTATTGAAATAAACAAAAGCAGAACATTGTTGGTTACGCGCGATCTCAGACCAAGGTTCTTTTGATATAAGTGCATGAGTAATTTAAATATGAGTATTGAGTTTGATTACATTATATACAGTATTACAGTCAAAACATTTTGTCTTATTGCATTTATTTATCTTATTTAATGTGCAGGCCTTTGTTCAGAAGTAGGGCTCAACATAAGGCAAATAAAAAAAACTGTACAAGTAAAAGCTGCGCTCCAAGACGTGTCGTGGTAACCTTAACCAGTCAAACATTAGCGACGATTTTTAAAAGCATCGATTTTATTTACATAATGACGATCATCAAGACATTCATGTTACTTTTTACTAGCACGCGTATGAGTTTTGTAGTGAACAATCAAATCTGCCTTATTTTTAAAACGTAGTTCACAAACAACACAAATGAAAGGCTCATCTTCAGTGTGGGTTCGTAAATGTGATTTTAAATTTCCACTTTGCCTAAACCGTCGCTGGCAGACGGCACACTCATACGGTTTCTCCCCGGTGTGAGTTCTCAGATGCGTTTTTAAATTATGAATCAAATTAAAGCGACGTTCGCACACTTCACACTGATAGGGTTTTTCGCCAGAATGAGTTCTCATGTGTAGCTTCATCTTGCGGTATTCTCTAAATCTATGTTCACAGACAGAACACACGTATGGTTTGACGTCACTGTGTGTCACCAGGTGTTTTCTCAGGCGTGCCTTAGTGTCGAAGCGACGCATGCATTCGTTGCACACGTAACCGTAACTTTTCACTGACAGGAATTCAGTTTGAGGAACAAAGCTTGTTGTTTGTGTTTGTAAATGTCCAAGAAATATGCTTAATTTTTCGTCAGCGTCATTTTCAAAATCTGTAGAAAATTATCCTTATTAATGAAGGCTTATTCTACATTATTATGCTACATTATATGAAAATTATTTACTTTTCCGACATAGACTGACTTTCATGACAAAAATTAATAAAATGGAAGCCTTACTTTCACTTCTCTTATGTACATATATGATCGTATTATAAATATGTGTATAAATATGTATCGAAAATAATATACAACTACAAATAAAAACACTAGTTAATTTTTTGTATAAAAATATATTTACAGATTTTTGTCCAGGAAAAATGCAATAATAATTTTAAACATTTTAATTGTGTGCACGCACACTGTTTCATTTTACTTATTACATGTATGTCTCTTCCACGTCGTATAAGTATAAATGCATTTTAGTGAATTCAATTTATACACGGTGAATTGTCATTGATTTTCGAGCCAAAGGCACTTCATAAGGATCTTTAGTAAGAACTAAATAGCTAGTCAAAATAAAAATTCAGAAACAAAAATGTTAAATAAAACTCGAAAGTAAAATCGTGAGATCAATTAGTAGTACCGCCGCCGGTTGGCCGGGCAGAATTCATTGAGGTCACGTGGCACTTTCTGGCGGGTAACTACGTGGTCTCGATCGAAAATCACTTTCGCAACTTTTTATCTTATGGCATACACGAATTTGGATTACGTAAACGGGTAGAGAATCTATGTTCTTTTTTCCAAGACCAATGAAAAGTCAGCGTGTATACATTTCTGTATCTATTATAAAATAGTTTTGGGCGGTGGATGATTGTGTTCATTCCTGCAGACAGAGAGGACGTTGTGAGAGTCGGCGTAGGCCACCGCTCGACAGCCTCTGTGGTGGTGGGTGGCGCACCACCATCTGTTACTGGAACGCTGGTAGTTGTACTGCCGACTGAACCTGTAGCCCCCGATGAGCATGACCGGCCTACCATGCATTGAGGTGGTGAACGTTACATCTAGAAATGCAAAAATAACGAGCCAACATCTAAAATTCAGTTGAGTGAAATAAAAAATAGTGTTTTATGCAATAGTTTTATAGGAAGGGTCAAAAAATGCGAGCTTATTCATGATACAATTATATTTCTTTCATAATGATAGATAATATATGTATATTGATTATGCTTACTAAAACTCGTAATTTCTTTTTAAGTACCTTTTATAAAAACGAAAAAGCCTATTTTATGTTATTTTTTAAAGTTAAAAGAGCTGCATTACGAAGCATAAATGCGGCCAAATAAGAATATCACAAATACGACCGAAATAACGAATAGATAATTACAGTACATAGATTGTTTATAAAAAAGAATCTCTTCCAATTTAAAATACACATGCTCTACTACAAACTTTTTGGAATATAATACAGAAGTATGAAGAAAGGTGATGTAAGAGTAACCGGAGAGCATGCATGAAAAGAGTTATGAGTGTTGACGAAGCAAAAAAAAGGTTTGCAAGGATCTTAATAAGTGGAAAGCCATAGTCTCTGCCTACCCCGATGGGAAACAGGCGTGAAAATATGTATGTATGTGTTACCGGAAATGTGTGTAATCCGTCATTGTATACAATTCCTAGGAAATGTGTATAATTTCTAAAACCGCCCGAAAATGTGTGAATTAATTTATATTAGACACATATCCTAGGTAATATATACATTTCCTAAGTATCTGTCGGAAATGTAATAAACGCTCTATCAAATTGGTACCATGAAAGGTATCATCATAACGAACCTACCCTACTCTCCGCGGCAAAGTTGTTTATGTGTATGTATTAGTTTCGCCCTAAGCTAGGGTCGCTCGCTCGTGTTTTGGTCACAGGAAACTGAACGAACCTAACCTACACTCTGTGGCAAAGATTTTTTTGTGTCTGTGTTATATTCGCATTAAGCTTAAGTCACTCGCTCCCGTTTTACTCATTTTATTCGTAGAAAGCATTAGTTATAAACATTTCCTCATACGATTTTGGAAATGTATACAATTCCTAGGAAATTTATACATTTCCTAGAATATGTGTGTATTACATAATCTTTGAAACAAAATTTAATACATTTCATTATTAGCTTCGGAATTGTAGGTATACATATCTTAGGTATTGTAACCTAGATTTTATACATTTCCGTTAACATATGTATGTAATGCAGAAGTATATCGAAACCTTCTAAATCAGAACTTCCTATAATTGCACGATACTTAACACAAGGTAAGTATTAAGAAGATAAGTTTCTGCCTTCCTACAGTTGCACGACGCGGTAAGAATATCTAGAAGATTAAGTTCTGCGCCCCTGCAGTGTGCGCGACGCGTGCGCAGCTCTGTCTGGTGCGTGGTTGTGCACGTTTCTGCTCCTAGTGACGCGACCGTCAAGGCCGACGTAAACGACGGCTGCGCATCCCTTGCGGCGGTGAGTTGCGCAGTACCAGCGGCTCTGGCTGGCCGTGCTCCGGTGCTTCTGGAACGAGTACCCCCCCATCACAAGCGTGCACGCACGCCGCCGCGCCGACAGCGTGAATGATATTGCTGTGGCTGCAATGGAAATAGTATTTAATATCTAGAAGTTATTGCAGGTACTGTGAATATTATAGTTATAATATAGTATGGTTTCTTTTAATTTGTGCTTTTGTCAAAAATTTTGCTTTTATCACCACCTGTGGGTTGTGCCTTAAAAGGCCTTTTTACATCTTTGTAAGAAAGTTTAATAAATAAATAAAATAAGTGCCATTCATTATAGACGACATAGTTTAACATGAACAAGTGCAACATACGCTACATATTAAATAGCTGGCTATATCAGTATGATTTGTCCTTATATATTTATTTTTTATTGTATATACTGTACCGCGTCAAACTATACATACCTACATAATATAAACTAATTTAAAACTCATGAAACACAACTTATATTACACAAACAGTGGTCGAATGCAATCATAGATAGATAGTTGAATAAGTATAGAAAGTTAAATCAAATACTTACCAAATGCCAAAACATACATTATATTTTATGAACGTACTTAAACATAACAATCCATAACCATAATTCTGAGTGGTTTTTCCTTATAAATATTATTTATCAGTATATAGGTATAGGGCGAAGGTTTCTAAATATATTCAGTACATGTCCATAATGTACTACCTCTGAGGCCTAGTGGACTTCATGCCAGAATGTCACACTGGAGGTCCCGGGTTCATTTCCCGGTCAGGTCAAGATGGCAAATTTCTATGTGAATGTCGATTTTTTTTTAGTTTTTTTACTGTTTATTATCATTATACTAAAGTGATTTTTTACAGCCTGAGGTTCGATTCAGTACAGGTGTCTCTTTCACGTAGAATATTTATTTCATATCATCACCATCATCATCGTCATCATCTTTTTATTTATAATCTTAAATGCAAACAAATATTTACATTGATTTCCTTATCAGATCTAGAAAGCGGCCCAGTGCTCGTAACCCATGTCTGGAAAGCCCGCATGAGAGGGAGCATGGTTGTGGTCTCCGTTAAACTTAATGACGACATTGCCGGCAGTATAGACGGCAGCACAGCAACGCAACCTCGTCCTGGTGCACTGCCATCTTGTCTTGTCGCCACTTGACCGGTGCCTGCTAAATTTGTAACCGTTTACGAATAAACTTTTCTGTTTGGACCAATCATTGATGATAAAATCTGCAACCACAAGAAAAAAATCATAAATATTTGTTCATTCTTACAGTCCCTAAAGAGCTCTTATTCAAATTCAACTTTCAAAATAAACCAATAAATTTAATTAAGTTGAATACCACACTTAAGAAGAATAACGCATGCTTCAAATGCGTGTGTACTATGAGAAGAAAAAATTCGTCAGAGTGATTCGAAGGTAAGGTAGCACAATTGGTAGTCCACTCGAGGCGATTTTTTTTATCACATGACTTAATTTGGATAATAACCCGAGCGTGGTAATGCTGTTAAAAATCAATAATTAATTTCAAAAATTTAAACCGATAAAACTAATTCTCAGCGGTCCGCGTTGTCAAATTGCTAATTTCACACCTGCCGCTACCCACTCAGTCGCAAGCGTGAGTAGCGTGCGTGATGCCTCGCAGCTGCGCCGCACCTCATCCCCTCAGATTACTGAACAAGAGGACCAGCATCTTAAGAGTCCGGCGACCCTAGACTTCTCCATACAAACGTAGTACACGTTTAATTTTGAAACCACATGTCAGATTCCGGTAAAAATTGGTAATTGTAAAGAAATTGCAATTATCTAGGGTTATATTGGGTTTCCTATAGTAAAATTATGAACTGGAAAGAAAATATAACGATTTAGAAGTTTCCCATACTAATAGTCAAAAATGATATAAAACACTATATTCTATTTCAAGTTCATATTTTTACTGTCGGAAACTTAATATAAACCTAGATAATTGCAATATCTTTGAAATTACAAAATTTTGCCCAAATCGGACATGTCGTTTTGAAATAAAACGTAGACTACGTTTGTATGGAAAGTTGTATTTTGGTCTAGGTCCGCCGGACCCTTAAGCAAAGAATGATATAACCTGAGGTCGAAACATTTTTTGATAAACTTTTTTCCATGCCATACTTAAAATGATTTCCGTTTAACTTCAAATTCATTTATTATTCTGACCAACAATTTACAAAAATTGTAAAGAAGGCATGTCCATAGTGTGAGGATACTGCGGGGGGTGGTTGTGCTCCGGGTTGTACCTCAGCACGATGCTCCCCACGGTGCATATGGAGGATCGGCACTGCAGGTGATGTTTCGCGCAGTGCCACCTGATTCTGTTGCCATTGCCAGTCACCCTGTGCCGCGTGAATTTGTGACCTTTGACAAATATTGTCTTTGGTAACTGTTCCGTGAAATTTAAATCTGGAAATGAAATATTTTATAATTATCACTTTTATTTGATACTTTTGTTATCCTAAGAATTTCCTTATTTTTGATTCGATCACATAGAGAAAGACCGAGCATAGTCCTCTCCACAGCGCGTTGAGCTGAATTGAATTTGAATTTCCTTATTTCTGATTCGATCACATAGAGAGACGCGTCTCCACAGCGCGTTGAACGACCTTGAGCCATCCTATGAGACCCAAAGTTGGGGCCCCGTTTCAGAGCCGTAAGTCGTCTGGTAACACACATTGGTTAAAGACTTTAGTCATGAGACACAGAAGTATTTTGAACACTGCGTAGCTTCTCGAACGTTGCCCAGCGGAGTCGACAAGACCTCTTCCTCGAAGCTGGAAATTCCTGCCTGGATCATTTGACTCAGATGACTAGATATACTGGTCTACAACATCGAGAGTGGAGCGCGACATGGACATTCGACATTACTTTCTTTTTTTCTAAGTTCATTTTAAGGCCCTCCTGTAGGGAAACTCGATTTAGGTTTGCCAGCAGAGCACTTAAGTCTTCCATCGATTCTGCCATGACAATAACGATATGGTCGGCAAATCGAAGGTGAGTGATTTACTTATATACTTGATATATGTTGATGCCAAATCCTTCCCATATATAAATAAAGATATAAAATTATAAATAAGACAGTTAAAATAAAAACAGGTTTATAAACATTAATCTTGATAAAAAGGTTACCGTGAGTGTAAGTTTTTACAATGTTTGCAAGATTTTTAAGCACCTAAGAACGACTTGTTTAATATTTACAGAAGTCGGCAAATACAAGGGTGTTACCGTCAAAACAATATTAACGCGCATGGCTATTATCAAGTTTACAACAAATCTTAAAATTTAAAACCTGATCATTACATTTATTTTTACATCTCAATTAAGTAGGCAAACTGGCCACTCGATCACGAATCTAAAGGAAATGTCTCAGTACATGATTTATAGGACACTCCATACAAGGTTGGAGCGTGGGAGTGCTGCTCGTTGCACCTGACGATGACGTCATTGACGGTGAAGATGACGGCGGAGCAGCCGCGGTTGTAGTGCGTGCGGCAGTACCACCTGGTCTTCGGGCCCACTTGCCGGTGTCGGCTGAAGTCGTAGCCGCGGAACGAGATGATGCGAGCACCGCGAGGCGTCACCGCGAAGATTGGAGCTGCAACAGATCACGGTACCAATATATAATACTAAAGGCGCCCCGCGGTAACAGGTATGGTACTTCATAGAAGCGGAGTATAATTTATACCCACTACTACTACAAACTCCCATGCTGGTCTGGGAGAAATAAAAAAACTTAGAATATACCAGCTGCTTCTCATCACACGCAGATCGTAAAAGCCGATCGAGGGAATGAGCAAAAATGCAAATCATGTTAACAGGCGATGCGGTTAGCAACCCATCACTGTATTCATTGCTTTTCCATCTTCTCGCCCACCATGACGCTAAAAGTGGCTTTTGAGTCTTGCGGCCCTGGGCTCTGCATAGAACCGCAAGACCCAAAATGCTCTGTCTGCCCCATTAGGGATAAAGACGTGATAGTATGTATGTATGTATAATACTACAAACGAAACTATACATCCGTGCACACGGTAATGTGTGTTCGCTCAACACCCTCGACAAGGCGAGAACGGGAGAGAGGTGCGGGGACGAAGAACGGGGATGAATATTGCGCGGGACCCTAGAAGTTCCCTGCGCCTAAAGAAGCCAATGTGTTAGCTTCCTAATACCAGATTTTATCAAAATTGGTGCGCGTGAAGTCGTAACAAACACACACACACACACACTCACTTACAAACTTTCGCCTATATTTCATGAGTGTGATAGTGTGATTATATAAGTGTGATTAATAATAAATAGTGTGATGTGATTTAAGCTAAGAGTATAAACGTATATACATTTTAAAGATTCCTTGTCGCATGTCTGAATAAAGCAATATGAAAGTGACCGTACTTTGTAAAGTGTTACATAAAGTGTTATCTATATCTATCTATACATATAATAAAACAGTAAAAAAAGTGTGTCTGTACATTAAATATATTTCCAAAAAAAATATTGGGGGCGATGGAGACGTAGTAATAGAGTAAGAATTAAAAAAAAATGTCTGTCTGTTTGTTTGTTTGTCTGTTTGTCTGTTTGTCTGTTTGTCTGTTTGTCTGTTTGTCTGTTTGTCTGTTTGTACACGCTAATCTCCGGAAATACTGGACGGATTCGAATGAAACTTTTTTTGTTATATAGCTATTAAGCCTGGGCAACATATAGGGTATAAATGATTTTGGAAAATGGAACGCCTGATGCAGAACCATAATGGTCCAGCTAAACTATAAGAGATATAAAAATGCCGCCTTAGTAAAAGTTGTTTAACCTAATGAGCATTTTCCTGAGACAAAGTCCACGCGAACGAAGTCGCGGGCTTCAGCTAGTAAATAATAAATAGTGTGATGTGATTTAAGCTAAGAGTATAAACGTATATACATTTTAAAGATTCCTTGTCGCATGTCTGAATAAAGCAATATGAAAGTGACCGTACTTTGTAAAGTGTTATATAAAATAAAAATATTTTTATAATTCTTGTTAAGAATAATCCGAATACAATTTTGAAGTGACATACGGTTAAGGACATTTTTAAAACGTAGTAGCAAACTTTGGTATTCAAAAACATTTATTACTTTCTTTATATACATAACAAACACTTTTCTGTTTTACATGTTTATTAATAATTATAATTCAAAAACATTTAAAAAAAGGTTTTAAGTAAAAATAAAATCCCCAACTAAATAAATAAGAATTATAACACATTTACAAAATAAGTACCTACATAATCTTAACATTGGTTGGCTTAAACTTAAAAACTTAAAAAATAAGGTCATTTACCTTATTTTTCGAGACAAAATATTTTCTGCCAATTTGGCAAATTTTATTTAACATTTTTCATTAATTTTCAAGTCATCGAATTAAACCACATACAACAAATTTGTACAGAAATAAGTACCGCGTTCCCTGTACAGTTTCCAAAGTGAAGCACCATCAAAGATCACAATTAACATTGATCATACAAGACATATAATTAGTATTACCTACCCCTAATCATATACCTACAGCAAGTACTAGAGTAATACAATAATAATTACAAACATTTTATTCTAAATATATGTAGATATCTATATTTTATAAAAGCTACATCTGCGAGTAGTAGATATTAATATTATTATGTTGAAAAAGACCCTGTCTGATCCATTAAGGTATTGTTGGGTATCTTGTGTAGGTTCTACGAGTATTTATCGGTTTCTCCTATCCCTGAAATCGCAATAAAAATCTGCAGCTTCATACATTTTGAAATGGTATTTAATTTTGTTTGGAACCGCAGATTCTTTTTACGATTTCAAGGATAGGAAAAACCGATAAATGGAACCTACACACACAAGCTACCCAACATTACCTTACTGGATCGGACAGTGTTTTTTTTAACACATTGTATATGACAATGTACTCGTACCCACTAACTAGAGAATTGACTAAATTCTACGAAAAATCATCAATGTTAGACACAGGCGGATGGTTATGTTCGTTTTTAGTTTTGTAGAAATCATTAAAAATCGTGGTCAAAGTGGCCCTGCACTTGAACAAGCCGCAGTGCTGGGAACATCGCCACAGACGCTTCACGTTATTCTGCTTTTTAAGGTGGTAGGTGTAGCCTCGGTGGGCCAGGAGCACGGTGCCGCGTCTGCTGGCAATGAACTGGAGAGGACCTGAAAGATTTTTGTTTTTGTAAAAAACATTGTAATAAATTAAAAATATTTCGCAATGTCTATTTTGATTATCTTTTACTAAATCGTTACGTACTGATAGGACAAACTTGCTAGGACTAGCTTAGTTTAATGTACCTGCGTTGAAAATAACAAAATTTAGGAGACTTACACTATTTAGGTAATATAGGATTTATCTACATATTTAAGGATCGACAAGTAATCATATAAATTCTACTACAAATAAAAGTAGTTTCAATAGTCGATATTTTAATGAGTAAAATATCATCAACATAGATAGTAAAACTAGCACTCATCATATAGTTGTACCTGACGTAACTTTATTGCTACAAGGTGTTTTATCTAAACAAATTGACTCTTCTTTGGTTGCTGAAATAACACCAAAACATATCAGCTCTTAAAGAATTTTCACACATTAAAGTTAGTCTTTCATCATCTTCGGCGGGTGATTATGGTCAGTATCAGCTAGAACAATTACATCACCCACTAAGTGTATCTTGGCCATGCAGCCCTTCTTCCCCTGGTGAGTCGAGCAGCGCCATCTGCTTCTCAGACTCTTTTTTACTACTCCCTTTTTCGTGTCTTCATAATAGGTGTATCCTTTTAGTAACAGTAGAGTTTTCCCTTTATGTGATGTTATGAATTCTACTTCTTCAGTTTCTTCTTTATCTTCTTTAGTTTCTGAAAGACAAGTTACATTTATCTAAGTCTGTTATCCCAATTCATGAATTTTGTTTATCTTTGTGACATGTTTATAATAGCAAAATGACTCTCTAAATTACAAAGACAATAGAGTGAGGAAGGACATTTATTCCAAATACATGATTAATTTCAGATTCTACTAGATACATGAGTTTTCTTTTTGAAGTTTTTTTAATGACCAGTTTCTGGCTCCACAATCTTCTTAGGTGCATGCGTGTGTTCATTCCTGGTGGACAGCAAGAACTCGTGCCTGAAGGTGAGCGCAGCGGCGCGGCAACCTCGCGAGTGGTGCGTGGCGCAGAGCCAGCGCACGCGGCACGAGCTGGACTCGGTCTGCCGGTAGAAGGTGTACCCTTTCAGCACCAACATCGGATTCCCGTTTCTGGAGTTCACAAATTGTAGAACATCTGTAACGTCGTATGTGGTTAGTAAGTGCCTAGTTTATTATTCATGAGTTTTTTTTATTCTAGTGAATTCAGTACTAATTAAATGCCTCAAGAAACATAATAAAATGTTTGCTGCTGATTCGCTTATTGATTGAATTAGTGTAATTTAATATTATATATTAGCACGTTTCTTGGGAGATGTAATTAAAAAAACAAGCAAATTTTAAACGATTCATATACTTGCACAAATCAACAATATCGGACACAAATCTATTAATATTTAGCAGTACTTGTGCCCGCTGTTACAAAGCTTTCAGTATGACTGGAGTCATATTCCTTGTCTTTTACAATATTGAGAAGGTTAAATGGATAAATGCCACATTGATAAAACCCATTTATAATTGTATCAGCTTTAAAACATGTTTCAAAACATTTTCGCAACTCTGGGGCATAGCTTGTATACTCAAAGACCAAATTCTTATTTTTCATCCTGAACTCTTGCTCTATTTTCTTCCAAGTCCCTTTAAATTGCTCGAAGACCGCTACATCAAGTGGTTGCTTTAAATTAGGTGAAAGACCAAGTAGAACTAACCTCTTCTCTTTACAGAACGTGAATAGAGACGGTGATATGTGAGAGGAACGTCTATCTAAGAACAGCACCACCGGGAGTTTAACCTCTTTTTGTAAAAGCCAAGGGTAAAATACATTCGTGATATACTCCTCGAATGTTTCCATACTCATGCAACCAGATGCAGTGTTACCGTGCCCCCACCAGGAAGGCACAGGAGCAATTATGTGACTTGATTCGCTGCCATGAGGGAGCAGCATCATGGGTGGAGCAATATCTCCGTCAGCACATACATTGACTAACACGGTTAAGTACTTTTTGTCATCAGACGCGCGATTATGGTTAAATTTGTCGCTGTTCATCAAAAGCCGTTTTGCTTTAGGGCAAAAGAAGAACTCAGCATTTCCAATATTAAATATCCTACGTGGATCATTGAAAACTTGGAACAAGTTTTTATTTTCTAAATTATTATGATTTTTTTTAGCCCATGTAGGCAACTGGTCTTCTTCAACTTCGTCTTTACCTTTTTTCCTGAGCGGTAAAATACATTTAGAGACACTAGGATTTCTGCGGATGAACCCCATAAACCACATTTTTCCAGGAACTCCATTCTTAAAGGGATTGGAGCGATTTAGGTGTAATAGTAATTTTGTAACGACTTCGCTCAGCTGAGCCTTTGTTATACTGAATCCGTGTATGTTGAGGGATTCAACCCAACTGACAATTTCCTTTTCCTCAAGCTCATTGAAAACAGGTCGCACACCACAACTGTGGTCAGAGTATTTTCCATCCCGTTTATTTCTCAGTGTAGTTTGTGGTATTTTGAAACGCCTGGAAGCTTTATATATACTCATGCCTTGAGAAATTGATTTCATAGCCGCTGCAAGTTGTCGCGATGGATATGTTTTGCGTTTCCTTTTCTTTTTTTCTGTAATTTCCGAATTATTCGAAATTTCCAGCGCTATGCAAAATAATAACAATTTTAGTAGGCAATAGATGTTTTTTATATTGGAAATTCTAACAACCGCATGAATCGAATCATTTTTTTATATTAGAATGGGATAAGGGTTACCATCCATCTGGATAAGTCCGGACATGTCCGGACTTTTAGAATCTTGTCCGGACTTTGTTCGGCCCTTTAATTTGTCCGGATTTATGGAATATGAGTAATAAAACTTAATTAACTTTATTTAATTTTTTTATATATCAAATCAGTCTTAACAACGAACTTCTCATTTATTAAAAAACAATATATAAAATCTTCTTTCACAATAAATCTTCTACTGTGAAATTTGCAAATAATCAAATATTCAAACATATTTTTTTTTTCAGTCAAAACAAAAATATATTACGTAAAACTATTACTATTATCTTACGTAAAAGTAGTTTTCGGTAAAAGTATTAATTTTAAAAAAATTCCAAAAAAGTCCGGACTTTAATCGAAATGACCGGCTTTTTGCTAGGATTTTTCAAATTCCAAAATGGTATGTACTAGTCAATATTAGTTTAGTGTTATTTTTAATCTTATGACTATTATCTAAACACAAAAATAGTCGTGTTTGTACTTGTAGTACAAATTTTATTCTAAGTTATAATCATACAAATATACTTATGCCTTTTCAACCATTCATTTACACAGACAAGAACAATTTAGTACTATTTCTAAGTTTGAAGAGCGTTATTGACTCCAAGAAACTATGACTACATCTGCCTGTATTTTATACAAATCTAAAATATTTGTTGACGTTTAGTAAAAGTATCTAATTTTACTTTTTGATAAATAGCGAATTTTAAATGTCTAACTTATAAATAGCCAATACGAGCTTGCAATGATTTAAAGAATTACCCTTGAACGATATAACCATATATAGAAATCACTGTTCACCGATTATCGGTATAAAGATTTTTTTAATCTGCTGCCGTTTCTCACCGACAGCTCTGTTGGCCGAAAGAATGTTAAACATAAAAAATGATTTACCGATACAACTATCTACAGATAAGGCGATTCGATAAAAGCTCCCTAAACTTATATTTTTTTATTACATCGCACTTGTTATTTTTTTTACAGTATTACTTTTGCATGGACCACATTAAAGCATTCGAAACAAAAAGGCTTCTGACATTGTCCACAGTATATTTTGGTCCTCTTCGCTTTGTTTTTCGCCTTGAAGCTTGACATGGTCCTCCTCAGGCTGTAGTAACAGCCAGCACACTTTCGATACTTATCGACGAGCTGTGGTTTGTGGCGTCCTAGAAACAAAAATATAATGGTACGGAGCCCTTGGTGCGCGAGTCCGACTCGCACTTGGCCGGTTATTTCAGTTTATTTTCATGTTTCAGAAAGTCCAAATAATATTTTACTAGCATGCTTAGTCGAGAAAAATCGAAATATCGATCTAAAGTAGCCTATGTGTCAATCCAGGGTGTCAGCTTCCCCCGTACTAACTTTTATCAATATTGGTCCAGCCGTTTACCCAACCAACCTATTTATAGATTAAAACGTGAAAATAAAGATTGGTACCATTACTTTAAAACTTATTTGTAGCAATAGGTAGGTACCTAATAATTAAATAAAAATTCGTTGTAAAAAATAAAGTATATCATATTTAAACATACTACTATTTGTTAATTTATAATATTTCTTTTTTTAAATTGTTACAATAATATACACTTCATAAAAGTATTACAAACTATATTTATAGTTTATTACATATGTTTTCGAAAAACACCGTGTTACTACGTTTCGTCTCTTTTTTCGTGTATATTTCTGAAACACTGTAAGCACATGCTCCTGTCACATTTGCAACAAATAGTCCTGACTTTCTTAGTTTTGTTCGAAGCGACAGAGGCTATAAAGGAGGCTCTATTGGTGGCGTAGCAGCCGACACAGCGCCTCCTGATGGTACTTCTTCTGAGGACGTGTTCTGAAGTTGACCACAATGGTTGTAGGAATGGAAACTCGTCCAAGTCTGAAAGCAATTAAACTGCTGATATAATACTGAATTAGGTAAATGTAGGTAAAGGTATAACTGTGTTGTATAATGTCGTTGTGACGATCCCTGCCACTACTACAGAATTATCATCATCATTTCAGCCGCATAACGTCCACTGCTGGACATTTCTGGACATATGCCTCTCCCAAAGATTTCAAACATGACCGATCTAGAGCGGCTTGCATCCTGCGTTTAAGAACTAGAATACATAATTACTACTACAGAATAAGTACAGAAGTCTTACTCAGCAATAGGAATTCAAAGATTTATCAAAGAAATATCTACTAAATGTCGTTAGCGATATGGTTTAATTTAACTCGCCTTGGCACCTTTTCGTTTAGGTACCTAGAAGTGCATTGCAAGCCAGTTTCATTCTTATTATTCTGGAGATACGATTCACGTCACTGAATTTACCACTCCGGAGTGGTCTCCGTGTGCATTAATAATGTTTTCGATACCTAAACGGGGAGTGACACAGGCACTACACTACTGGAGTTTTATTTATTTACTTATTTAATCTTTATTGTAAAATATAAAAATTTGTATGGCACAAATGCGGACTTAATGCTTAAAGCATTATCTAATGCTCAACCTTTGGGTTGTTAGATAATTGAGGTTCTACTTTGAACTTTGCCTTTCATTTTGGGGTTAGCTTAATTAACTTAATTAAGTTATTTGTGCCTGTCTAGTTTTGGGAAAAAAAGTAAAATAGGTCTTAAAACTCATAAATGATAAGACAGAAAATATAATTATTTTTGATATTTTTTTTAATATACAATATCGACGGTATCAATATTAACATTATGTGGAGGATGGTTGTGTTCACCGTTTAAGGTGAGGACTTCATCGTCAAAAGTGTAGACGTAGGCGTGACAGCCCTTCTTGTGGTGTGTGGAGCACATCCACCGGACCTTCAGGCCAGAAGTGCGGCACGTGGAGTATGTGTGGCCCTTGTGCTGAATCATGCGCCGCCCCTTTCGCGACAGCACAAATGTGAACTTTTCTGGAAAATATTCTTTTCTTGTTATACGAAAAGTTTTGTAAAAAATACTGTTGAGACAACTTTAAAGATACTCAAGACTCTTAAGAGTCAAATGACAGGTTAAAAAGTTCTTAGAGAAGAACAGAAATGTACATACATTACTTTACGTAAACATTAATTTTTATACCTGTAAAATGTCTTACTTAATCATGCTAATGTTAATTAAGGGGAAGGAATTATATCAATATATTTAATGAATTATAAAACAAAAATTATTGCTTTAAGTTATATTCATTTCACAAAAATAAAGCTAGATCAAGTTATTTAAAAAAATGCTTATGAAATGATGTAATAGGTTACTTATAAAAAACTATTGGCTATATTGTTTTGTCATAGAAATGCCATGAAACTCAACCTATTACGTATTAACTTCTTACTTCCCTCGAGGACAAATTTTCCGCAATTAAGCCCGAATTTGCCGGTCCCGTTTTGCGTGGGGTGCTGACGCCGGCCTCAGTTCTCGAACCAGCCCAGCTCCTGCAGGACAGGAAGCCCTGCACGCTTCCGCCATGGTTCCCGGGTGTTCTAGAAACCTTCTTCTAACCTGCTACGTATAATAAAGCCGTTCATGCGTATGTTCTCCCTTCAGATTGGTAAGGACGCCATTCATCGTGTGCAACTTTGCAAGGCACCCTTGGTGATACAGCGAGCAGCGCCAGTGCCGGTTCCCAGCTTTGGTCACTTTCTTTAAGTAGTACGTGTAGCCGTCGTAGCGGACGATAGCACGTCCTCGCTTAGATATTATATATTCCACTGAAATTACAAAAAAAATTGCCTGATGGTACCCGGAGAGTATAATAAGACCACTCCAAGTCTTCCCGTGGATGTCGTAAAAGGCGACTTAGGAATTACAAGCTAAACAAATTTTATAAACATCGATGGGACATCTCCAGTCCGTCTGGCCAGCGTGGAGAGTGTAGGCCGAATCCTCTGGCTGCTCTGGCCAAGTATTTAAGTTATCGAAGACTTTATTCGGTAAGTCCTTAGTAGACATATATTTAATAAATGTTCGGGCAGATCTTGTGATAATGAAAAATATTTTATACAAAAGTAATTTAAACAAATCGAAAACAGAAACTTAATAAATTTGATATCTCAAACTAATATATCAACTGAAAGTTTAACTAGACTAGAATTTAACTAGAAGTATATTCATTATTTCTATAATAAGGAGTAATAATGATAGGAGAAAGGACGTTTTCGGAGAATAAATGAGCATGAGGTCTTTTCCTGGTCGGTCGGCTATGATTGTGCTCCACTACTAACCATGTGAAGTTTCAGCTCAATCAAATAATAAGAAGTGGATCTAATTTATATTGCAAGATTAGATTACATACACAAACTTCGGGACAGATGAGACTAAATAAAAGCTTGTAAAAATTAATCGTAAAGGATATGAAAATATGGCATAAACAATGATAATGTGGGTAGTTTCTCACCATTATGATTCAATAATCCTAAATGACTCGCGTAACGTCAACATGCGACTAGCAACAACCCTGTTTTACAGGAGCTTACAAGGCCGAAAAGCGGGTGAGGGGTTGCGGGGACGCCAGATTGCGGAGGACAGTGCGAGTTTCCGTTCTCTTCTGTATGTAATACTATTATTAATGCTGTGCTCCAGCCAGAATAATAGATGAAACTCTACCTATTGCGTATAATAAAGCCGGGCATGCGTATGTTCTCCCTTCAGATTGGTAAGGACGCCACCCATCGTGTGCAACTTTGCGAGGCACCCTTGGTGATGCAGTGAGCAGCGCCAGTGCCGGTTCCCGGCTTTGGTCACCTGCTTCAAGTAGTACGTGTAACCGTCGTAGCGGACGATAGCACGTCCGCGCTTAGATGTCATATATTCCACTAAAATTACAAAAAAATATATTAAGTTTGTTGTGTGGTATCCGGCAGAGTATAATAGGACCACTCACACACAAGTCGACAAAGGAATTACAAGCTAAACAAAGCTTATAAACATCGATGAGACCTCTACACTACAATCCGTCTGGCCAGTGTGGAGTAGAAACTAAACTCAAGAATAATTTATTTAAAAGTATAAACTAAGTCCAAAAATGAACTAATTATAAAAATAACCCCTTGTTTTAAATATATATTGTTTTATTTTTTCACTCAGTTTGTGTATCCGATTTTATCGGAATTGATAGCTACGAGTACATTTTTTTTTTTTGGTTATTTAAAACTTTATTTGATACATCCTTAGTCGACATATAAATTAAATTAATGTTTGGGCAGATCTTGTGATGAAGACAAACATTTCATATAAAAAGTAATTTATATATAAAATTGATAATGATAACTTAAGCTTACTTATCAACTGAGTGAAATTTAATAGACTAGAATTTAACTAGAAGTATATTTATTATTTTTATAATAAGGAGTTATAATGATAGGTGGAAACACGTTTTCGGAGACCAAATTAGCATGAGGTCTTTTCCTGATCGGTCGGCTCTGAATGCTATGATTGTGCTCGCCCTTCACTTCAACGATGGCGCGGTCCTTAGTGCGCACCTTCGCATGGCAACCCTGCTGGTGCAGCGAGCAGCGCCAGTGCCGGTAGCCGGCCTTCGTCTCGGTCTTAAAGTAGTACGTATGGCCGTTGTAGTAGACGACAGTGCGCCCTCGTTGGGACGTCACAAATTCCGCTGAAAAATAGCATATTAAAATCCAAATTCTACAAATAAAATCATGTTGGGGTACAATATTTTAGGTGCTTGGTAAGGAATTTTAATAAATAAATGTAAGTACGCAGTCAGTATAAGTATTTATTTTAAGTTGTAATTTACTATCATTGTAACTTCTAGCGTGCGTACTCAAGGACTCCTTTACATTAGGGGCGCCACGCATACATCAAAAAATCTTTGATGTGAAAATGGACGTGGGATGAATGCATATGAAGAACGAATAAAAAGTAGTAAAACTCACTGTGCAAGTAGAGCCTGAAGGTAAAGCACACAAAGGGAGGAAAATTCTCTATTATTATTTTTTTATACGTATATCATATTTTTAAAAGATGAGAAGGTAGAAGGAAGTATTCGTGACAGATCACTTTTGTACTTGCGGCGGATGGTTATGTTCTTCTCTGACGCGAATGATTTCATCAGCGAAGGTGGTGATGGCGGCGCGACAACCCTTGGTGTGGTTAGTGGAGCAGACCCAGCGCGTGCGCTGGCCGATGGTGCGACACGCGTAGAAGTTGTAGTGCTTGTAACGTATCAGACGCTTGCCTTTCAGAGACATTACAAATGTGAAGTTATCTGAAAATAAAAGTAAAGATTTAAAAAATTACAAATGCAGTATATCACAGTATCTTTTTGAAAAATGACACTATATTATACTTATATAATTTTCACTTCTATAGGACCACCTGACAAGTATACCCTTTAACACACACACATATTACCCTTCAGCGCCATGTGTATAATTTTTGATACAACTTGATTATTTTACTATTGTATCTGGAATCCATGGCGGTCAATGGTTTAAAAAAATATTTTATACGAATAAATCGGTGAACATACATATAAAAAAAATCGCGACAAATTAATAACTTCCTCCTTTTTGAGAGTGGGACATTATCTTTATGCATATTTGCAGCTTTGTGAAAATCGATGGTAAATTATAATTCGGCAGTGCACCATCCTGACTCCAACGGTGTGCATGATGGCCCGACAGGCTTTTTTCTGATCAGTGGAACACAACCACCAGGTCCAGCTACCCACCATGCGTTTTGCAAAGATATTGTAGTTGTGTAATCTGCTTTCCTTTTCGAGATG
Organism: Acrobasis consociella; assembly: GCA_963555685.1. Classification (NCBI taxonomy): domain Eukaryota; kingdom Metazoa; phylum Arthropoda; class Insecta; order Lepidoptera; family Pyralidae; genus Acrobasis; species Acrobasis consociella. Next base: position 4,224,173 of record OY743116.1, read on the forward strand.
ACGCAAATGTTAAAACTCATAAATCGAACAAAATATAACTCTTAAAGGTAGGTTCAATATTTGATACTTAACAACTTTCTCAATGGAGTATATAGCGAAATATGCTTTATATAAAACTATTTTGCAGATTTTATTAAATTTTACGAATCACTGAAAATGCATTTAATAAAAAATAGTTAATATGAAAAAAACGTACGATGTTGCAAACAATTTTAATTAATTACAATTTTAAAAACAATTTCTTCTTAATATTTTTTTTTATGTACTTATAAAAATACAACATAAATAAAATGTATATAAATGTATATATAAGGACAAATTACACAGATTGAGCTAGCCCCAAAGTAAGTTCGAGACTTGTGTTATGGAATACTAACTCAACGATACTATATTTTATAACAAATACATGTATAGATAAACATCCAAGACCCAGGACAATTTGAAAAAGGCCATTTTCCATCTTGCCCTGACCGGGAATCGAACCGAAATCGGGAACATCCCTTCTAAGATTTCTTCAGTTTATGGAATACGGCTGTGGAGCATGGTTATGTTCCAGCATGGTGCTAATGATCTCGTCACGGACGGTGTGGATGCGCGCGCGACACTTCTTGGAGTGGTGGGTGGAGCACAGCCACCGGGTCTTGACCCCAAAGCTGCGGTACGCGAAGTAAGTGTAGTTCTGGTGGCGAATCAACCGCCTGCCTTTCTTGGAAGTCACAAACGTATAACCAACTGAAACTTCAAAAAGTAGTATGAATAAGTACGTAGAGAAATTACAGCATGTGCGTACGCCAATGCTTCCAAAAACAAAAACAAACTTAAGTCACGTAAGTATGTTATAAATTAGCCATTGACAGATATAAATTCAAAAGAGTTCTAATCATAAGTTAAAAAAATATAGTTATAACTAACTAATGTAGGTAATATACTCACAAACGGAATACAAGCTTAGAACTTTGCAAAATTTTGAATCTACTCGCACGTAGTAAAATTCTATTGTAGTTTTTGTATTATGAAATTTTAAATACCTATGTAAATTAAGAATTATGTTCTACAAAAAATACGTAAAATGTAAATATATGTTTAACTGTGTAAATAAAATTTTCAACTAAAACTCTAACTAAAACAAACTTTTACAGTCACGCTGAGACCTCAGTTGGTGCGATGCGATTGAAATGTCAGTACCTAAATAAATAAATAAACTAGAGTGATTGACTATACAAGTATACATACAGACAACATTGGTGAAGGCTATGTCCATTGTTCTCGGACCCAATGTCGTCTTCAACGGTGTACACGCTAGCGAGACGGCTTCTGGCGTGATGCGTCGAGCACCGCCTCACAAAAATATATGATTTAATAATAGTATTACATCACACCAGGCACGTGCTTTCCATAGAGATTCAAAGACATTGTCTACCCGGAGGTTCACTAATATATGCGCATTTTTTTTATTTAAAAATAAATTATAATAGGCCCTATTTTCAAATAAAAAAAAACCATATTGGCTCTCATAAAATTCTAAATCATATTCTTAATCTTACTACCGATTTGTGTTCATAATCATCACTCTTCATAATTTTATTCTTCATACTTTTTTTATTTATACATTTTTATTCCTATCATCGGAGCTCATAACATTTAGTGATCATAATTTTTTTATTAATACTGTTGCTACCAAGAACAAGTTTAAATTCATAATTTTTTTCTTCATAACTTTCAAATATCATATTGTTTTTATTAATAATGTTGTTACTAATAACATACTACAACTCATAACGTCGTTGTTTAGAATAATTTACTTTATAAAGGACAAGTATCATAATTTTTGTATTAATAAAAGCAATACTAAAAAAATATTTTAACGTAGATTTGTCTTTGTAACGCATAGAAATGGATAACTTCGACCAAAAATAAGATGGGTTTTAAAAGTTTGACGTATTTGTCAGAGTGTTTGTCTATTATTCAAACAAAAATTAGTTTCTGGCGCTTCGCCGGAAGCTACCGCGGCACGCTCGCTACGCTCGCTCGGCTCGCACGCTGTTGGGGTCACAGTTCTAACCTAACCTACTTTTCTGGCAGCAATTGGTTTAATTAAACGATTTAACTCTAGTTTTATAAGTTTGTCTTATCTGTCGGTGTATCTGTTTACTTTTCTATCAAAAATAGTTTCTAGAGCTTCGCCGGCCGCTACCGCGGCACGCTCGCTTCGCTCGCTCGGCTCGCGCGCTATTGGGGTCACAGTTCTAACCTAACCTAACCTACTTTTCTGGCAGCAATTCGTTTTATTAAACAATAAAAGTAAATTCATTACTTTTAACCCTCGACCAAAAATGATAGGGGTTTTATAAGTTTTACTTATCTGTCAATGTGTCTATCTACTTTTCTATCAACAAAGTTTTATAACTTTGACTTACCTGTCAGTGCGTCTGTCTACTTTCATTTAATTAATAATTGTTACCTATTCCATTTCATTTACACTTATGATTATTTTAATTTAGATAACTGTGTGAAAGTGAATATATTAGTATAAAACAAATGTTTGATTATAGATATTATCATTTTCAATAATATGGATAAAATACTTATGATTAAGAAATTTATAAAAAAAATATATATTAGAAAAAACAAATGTATGAATATAATAGTTATTAATTCGAATGATTAGGAGTTTAGATCATTAGTATAAACAAATATATGAAAACAAATACTATTAAAAACGAAGTGTATGATTAGTGATATTATGAATTCCAATGATTATAGTTTAAAATTATTAGTATTTCAATTTTTTATGAAGAATGATCATTATGATTTCAAATGGTATGAGAAACATTTTCGGACTTCCGATGATATGAGTTAAAAAGTTATGTAAGACAATGCGCACCCACTCGCTTACTTAGGGTAGGTATACGTATATATAAATACGCAGTACTCTAGGCAGCTACCTAGAAGACAATTCTGCATAGTGTCTCGATTTACACACATTCACAGTGCACGGATAGGAGTTTGCATCTGTAGTCTGATCGTCTACGTATTTCATCGACGCACACACACGCGAAATATCCGCACACATAACCAACATCTAAGACAAGAGCTGATGCATGCCATTTTTAAAACGCGTCAGTCATAAACAAAGCTAATTTTTGTATGGAAAAAACCATTAGGTTAGTGAAACGCTGATTTTCAAAAATGGCCCTTATCTTTAAGCTAGTTCTATCTCAATAATCAACGTTTTTTATCTCTTTTCACTTTTGACCAATAAGGAATGATATTGATTTCGAGCCTATTCATTTGTTCCGTGATGCATTCCGTGATGAAAAATACAAAGTTATTAGTTCTCGCTTTTGTTACGCTACCAATTAAAATACGCGGAAGATGTTCGAGGATAAAATGAAATTACGTAAACTTTTGTGTTAGTCGTATATATTAGATATTTTTTCTTGTCCAATGATAATTATTTGCATTGTTGCATTACAAATGATTACGATCTGCTCTGAACTTTGTTTGCGATATCAATGAAATTAGGAGATAAACTTTATTACCGCTTTAAAACAACGCTTTAATGCAATGGAAAGTTTTTCATGTAAAAGTTGTGCGCCAGGTGTTTGATTGCTAAATTTGGGGATAAAAGAGCAATAATCATAAATGACCGATGCCAGCCTATTTTGGATTTCATTCAAACAAGCGGTAAGCTAAAAAGAATATTTAATAGTATTAAACAATATGACGCGTATAAGTGGCTCTCGGGATGTAAACACACTAATAGGGTCAGTTCAGTCAGAGAGTTTTTTTTTGTCCCACTGCTGGGCAAAGGCCCCACAATTAGTCTATCCTGCAATAATCGGTAATGCACGTCCCTGCATCACACTAATATTATAAAAGCGAAAGTTTGTGAGTGCGTATGTGTATGTTTAATACTTCTGCACGCGCAAACGGCTGGATTAATTTTAATAAAATTTGGTGTAAAGAGAAGCTGATACTCTGGATTAACACATAAGCTTAATTTTTCGCGGGTAACACAGCGGGACGCAGCGCAGTAGTCTAAAAAAAATGAGAGAGAACTACTACTGTTAAGTGATAGACTATACATATGTTTGGTGACGTGACAACATTGGTGAAGGATGGTTGTGTCCATTGTTCTCGGCCACAATGTCGTCCTCAACGGTGTACACTCTAGCGAAACAGCCTCTGGTGTGATGCGTCGAACATAGCCAGCGCGTTTTAAGCCCTGTAGTACGATTTGCGTAGTAAGTGTAGTCCTTGTGACGTAATAGACGCTTTCCTCTTATGGATGTTATGAACATCGACGTCAAATTGACTGAAATTACTAGTAACTGTTAATCTTGTATTAACTATACATTTGGTAGCACATAAATATATTGATTAAAATTTTACCTAACTATACAATACTGGCTGATTGGTGACATTACATGACAATCATGTGATATGCTTAAATCGGCTTGTATGGGGGACTTAAGGAGTGCGTAGTTTTTACATAAATTTCAATGTATTACCCAAGAAATACAAGCTAGTCCCAGTAGTCCTACCAAGTTTGTCCTACCAGGACTACGGAAAATATTGTCTGATGGTGCGTGTATATGAGAAATCGCAAACCAAGTATTTCATCATATTTTAAAAGAATTTTATCAGTTAAAAAGACTGAGCTACTACCAAATTTTTCGGTCTTGACAATCTCCTTTTATAAATAGTACCGAAAAACAATATACCTATCTGGGTCAGTTTTATTTAGTTCAAAAGCAAGCACTGACTACTTTCTGTACCATCATTTATTGCTGGACCTCTTCAAACAATCTATAAAAAGTATGATTTCAAAACCTTTGAGGAGGATGATTGTGTTCAGGTCTTACGCTGATGACTTCATCGTCTACGGTGTAAATGCAGGCGCCACAGCCTTTAGCATGATGGGTGGAGCAGAGCCACCTGGTCTTGACGCCTGTGGTCTGACGCGCATAGAAGCTGTAGTTTTGATGACGTAACAACCGCCTACCCCTCTGCGAAGTCACGAACGTGAAAATTTCTGTAATTAGAACCAGAAATTGCAATTCTTCATCATCATCAGGTCATTTTGTCTCCACTGCAAGAGCACGATCCTCTCTGTACTAATATAGATACTTGGCCAGAGCAGCTAGAGGACTTGGCCTACACTCCCCACGCTGGTCAGGCGGGTTGGAGAGGTCTAATTGATGTTTATAAGCTTTGTTAAGCTTATATTTCCAAAGTCGCCTTCTACGACATCCACGGGAGGACTTGGAGTGGCCCTATTCTACTCTGCCGGAAACCACACGGCTTTAATTGCAATTTTAGCTCTCCCAATACAAAGGAGGTATAGTTAATTGGATAAAAATAAAATATGTCGGGGCATTATCTCTTGATCGATATCAGAGCTCTGGTTTTGAAATAAATAATTAATGGGCAAAATATTGATAAGTAACTTAAACATCGCCCCGGGTTCATATATACATACATACATACATATCACGTCTTTATCCTTAATGGGGCAGACAGAGCATTTTGGGTCTTGCGGTTCTATGCAGAGCCCAGGGCCGCAAGACCCAAAAGCCACTTTTAGCGTCATGGTGGGCGAGAAGATGGAAAAGCAATGAATACAGTGATGGGTTGCTAGCCGCATCGCCTGTTAACATGATTTGCATTTTTGCCCATTCCCTCGATCGGCTTTTACGATCTGCGTGGGAAGAGAAGCAGCTGGTACATTCTACGTTTTTTTTTTATTTCTCCCAGACCAGCATGGGAAATCCCCGGGTTCAGGTCAGTGAAAATGAAGAAAATGTTTGTGAGATTGAAATGTACGATCATAATGCACCCAAGTGAGAGAGAAGGGTAGTTATCGATAAAAACTAGTGCTTTCAACATTTATTTATCGTTAAATAAAAAAGCTGTTTAATTGCCGAAACTTTATATATATATATATATTTATTTTTAAAATCTACATGTTAGAGTTCAAAAACATTCCAAATACATGTTTTTTTAACCATTGTTACACGAAGTAATTTTTTTGTTTTTTGTTTCAATTCGTTTTTTTGAAGTGAAAGCTTCATTAGGCGCGTTTTTTGTTTGATACTTGTCAGGTGATCCTATAGAAATTAAATAAAAATTGGTTGTGTAGCTTAGTGTTGAAGTCGGTATTAAGATTTGAAAAATTATATTATTCTGATAAACATCAATGGGTCGGGGGTGACCTGCGAGGTCACAGAACCACTAGTCTAGTATTTCACAAACATCAGGTAGCATCCTCAGCGGTAAGATTTCAGAGCCTAGGGTCAGCTACTAGCTTCGAGCGCAGCGACACTGACGCGGCGTCGGTGACGCTAAAGACGCTGCGCTCGAATGATGTTCCCATAAATTTCATACCTTTGCACAGAATATCTATCTGTCGCTCTGTCGCGGCGTCACAGACGCGGCGCCACTGAAGCCATAGACGCTCACTTCGAAAGTCTACCTTAACCTAAGTGATTTGACGAGGTTGCTGATTTTTACACAGAGCGATTGCCGTTTGACCTCTGCAACTCAAAAGACCAGAACCAATCCATGCCATGTCATGTAGCCACGTCGTCATATATATGATTTAAGGGGCTAATTGAATTCTCCGGGGTGCAGTGCTGAACCCATTTTAAAAAATTATTTGAATGGAAACGGTGAAAACATTTAAAATTGTTTGTTGACCAAGTCTAGATAAACCTTTGAACATTTTTATAAACTTCACTTCACTTCACTAAAATTGTGTCTTGACCAAGCCCTAGATCTTCAAACTGTTTATAAATTAAAGTGAGAACGTAAAGCTTTTCTACGCACATTTGCGCAAATGTGCGTAGAAAATCTAAAATAGTGTAATTTTTCATCGACATCCATTTTCAACAAGATTTTAAATTTATTAATGCTGAAAAATTATAGATATTAAGAACGCAATTTTCCTTCAAAGTAGCATGACGGCACGTTTTCGTATTTCTTACAAAAATGTTTGTTTTGACGTTTAGGAAAAAGTATTTGATTGGAGTTGTTGTTATCTAGCGGATTAGTTTAGAAAGCTATGGATAATAAAGATACGTACGTATTCTCAAACAACAAGGCCAAGAAAGTCTGACCGAAAAGGCCTGTCTTGGTATCAACCTACATGAGCAAAAAAATACTACGATTAGGTGAACTGAAAATTTCGTGAAACAATAGCTATTTATTAATTTTCCATATATTTTGCCATTTTTTTGTCAAATCTTTTAATATTATAATATAGTTTAAGTATAAGACTAGTAAAAAACTAAAACTAAATAAAACTAAGTTAGTTTATATAATATTTCGAATACGAAGACATTTTAAGCACAGACACTAATATTCAAAATAAAATAAAAAATTTGCTAGCTTATATTTTATGTTAACATTCCTTTTACTCAACTATTTTGTTAAAAACATCAATACTCAATTCACCTATTCCTCCAGCTTGACAAGCTGCCATATTTCTACAATCCAAAAAATACTAAAAACTTTTTCTATACAGACTAGGAGGATAATGATTATGCTCATTCTTTATCGACACTATTGTATTTTCCAGCACGTAGATAGTGGCTCGGCAACCCTTGGCGAGGTGGGTGGAGCACATCCACCGTTGCCTGCTTCCCATGCCTGCAAATGTTTTGGCTGCGTATACGCAGTTGTACGTATAGTTATTGTACCTGATCAATTGACGGCCTTTTTGTGATTTGATAAATTCCACTGAAACGAATAAATATTATGAGCATATTTAAATCATAAATTAATCATAACAATTATACGTAATGTGGTGTAGTGGTTTTATATTTTTTGGATGCACTTAGATAGGCGATAGGAACACAAGTGGCATAAAAATTCTCAAGCTCCTCCGTGCTTTGGAAGGCACAAATATACCGTTGATCCCGGCTGTCATTATTGTAATGGCAGTCGTCAATCTAAGTTAGATGCCTTTGGGCAGGCTGAGAAATCTGACATCACTGTTGGCCACTTAAAAACACGAAACATACACACAAATTCACTTAATTGTAGTAGCTTACTTATATCATAAAAAAAACGACGGGTTGCACTCAGGGAGTGCCGGCAGAAGTGAAAACTTGAATATTAACGTTGTGCATTTTTGATATTTTGGAATGGTTAGGGAATAATTTTGCACGAATTGCTTTCATTATCAGTATAAAAGTACTCTCATTTATGTGGTAGAATACAATATTTATTTATTGGGCTATCGTACACAAACATGACATTTTATTAGCACGCTGTAACATAAACACACACGAACATTCGCGCAAGCGCCCTGCGCCGTCTTACGAATTTTCGATCAGGTCACGTGTCCTGACGCGAGTTTAAGATTTTTTACCCATTCCAAAAAAAGTGCACAACGCCGCTAAAGAAGTTTTCACTTCAAAAAATAACTTCTACTGCCTAGAAATAGACAACTGATTTCGGAGTATCCCAGCCAAAGATACCACCCGAAAATGTTTAGATAAGAGAATAAATTAGTCCAAACATTTATTGCACTTATAAGGATTCCATAATAGAAGTGTCAAAAGGCTGTGCCAGTGTTAAAAGGATTCCATAATAGAAGTGTCAGAGTGAGACAGTTTGAAGAAAAAAAACAGGTAATTAAATGTTAAGAAAAAATAAATAGATTTTACGTATGCTAAAGAAAACGTTAATAAATGATATCTCGTCACATCAACAACAACTCGGAATATCTTCATCGAGACACCCCTTCCGAAAATGGGTTTTAAGTCGAGTTTGTAGAAGCTGTACTTCATGTTTTTTACAAGTTGTACTCCTCTTTTATTACCACGAATTCAACTGAAACAGAATTCTGCAAGTTATGTGCATTTTTATGCATCACATCACACCATCACACTAATATTATAAAGGCGAAAATTTGTGAGTGTGTGTGTATGTTTGTTACTTCTTCACGCACAAACGGCTAGACAAATATTGATAAAATTTGATATGCAGGAAGTAGGCACTCTAGATTAATAAATAGGCTACTTTTTCCGCAGGTAACAGTGCGGGCTTAGCTAGTAAAACATAATTAGGATACGCGGCCTGATATAGGTGAATAAAAACTTACATTTGTTTAATCAACACAAAAAATGTGTAATTACATTAAACGTCGCGTTTTATGTTTAATTAGGCAAGAATCATATTAAATACATTTTTTCCCTTTACAATTACCTCCTCGTCAGTACAATCATATTAAATACATTTTTTCCCATTTCAATGACCTCCTCTTCAGTACGCCACTGATCGTTTAAATAACCCATTAGCAACCTCTCAATTTGGCTCATGATTAAATTTCTAAATTATTTGAATTTCGCTTGTATAAATTCATTTCTAATTGAGTAAGTAGTTATAGTTTCAAGGGCGGATCCAGGGCGGTAATGGGGGTTATGGCCCTCGCCTGGGCTGGGTCCAGCACCTAGGTGGACTACTAATTAAAATTTTTAAACAGTATGTTTTCATTTCCCACGCTGGTCTGGGAAAAATGAAAAAACGTAGAATGTACCAGCTGCTTCTCTTCCCGCGCAGATCGTAAAAGCCGATCGAGGGAATGGGCAAAAATGCGAATCATGTTAACAGGCGATGCGGCTAGCAACCCATCACTGTATTGATAGCTTTTCCATCTTCTCGCCCACCATGACGCTAAAAGTGGCTTTAGGGTCTTGCGGCCCTGGGCTCTGCATAGAGCCGCAAGACCCAAAATGCTCTGTCTGCCCCATTAGGGATAAAGACTGTATATGTATGTTTTCATAATTTTTTTATCCACAATATAGATTTTATGTAAGTACTTTCAAAATTTAATTAATTTAATATAATATTTTGTATGATGGCAAATGCATTATTCGGGCAAGGACGCATCGAAAATTTGAATCCTACCGCGCCACCTTTCATCTAATGTCACGTCACAATTCGTGTAACACATGCCTAACTTCATTCGGAAAGAGTAAACTTACTTTCAATCAACTGTTATTTTCATAATAGTTAATAAAGTACTTAGTTAAAAAACATTTAAATTCCAATATAAGTAACAGTGTTCATAGAAAATGTTGCTGCAAATTCATTAGAATAAATGGTATTATGCCAGTGTGTGTTCAAACTCAAAAGTTATTGTTGTTATGTTCTTATTCCCGTAGATAGATAGGTAGGTTGAAGAACGTCTAAGACTTCTTCTCCACGTCCATAAAAACGTACCTACTGAAGTAGATGAAGTAATAACGCGTTTTGGGAGAAGACGTAAAGCAAAAATAGAATTTGTTATATAAATACAGGTATTTTTGAGTACAGTAAATACTTACACACATTAATAAAATACGTACGTTTTACATACTTGTACCTATGATTATAAAAATTAAATTATAACTTCTTGTGACTCGACCTCGATCATGTGACCCCCACCCTGGCACTAAAGCTTGATCCGCCCTTGTCTATCTATAATAGTACATTGTTTTTTTATTAATTTAAATTCCTCAAGAATCGTAGAACTACAACACACAAACGCCGGACTGTCATAAGAGAGACTGATAAATTAGCAAACTCGTTTTAAAAAAGCAGGTGAATGGTTGTGTTGTCCCTTCACAACTACAATCTCATTGTCCACAGTGTAAAGGACAGCTCTGACTCTGCAGCCTTTGGGCCAGTGTGTGGAGCATTTCCAGCGCATCTTGGGGCCAACTGCTTCGCTGTAGTAGTACGTGTAGTTATCACGTTTGATGAGGTATTTACCCCGCTGCGACTTCACGAACTCAACTGCAACAATCATATTTCTGGTAGCCACACAAATTAGCGTTTTCAAAAAATCTAAAAATGCCTATCTATTCATAAGCCTATCGATAGTATTGATTGATGACGACGAACAAACCATAAATACCATGAATAGTATCGATCGATGACGACGAGCAAACTATCGATACTTTCGATAGTATTGCCTTCCATAATGCATAAACTATCAATACTATTGAAAGTACATAAACTATCGATACTATCTATAGTATCGGTTTTATTTAAAATATCGATAGTCTATCGATAATGGACTATCGAGCGGCAACACTAATACAAATAGATCAACTTACCTATAGGGTCTCTAAATCTGGATCTTTATTCCCAGGAAAGCCCCAGGAGCTTCTTTAATTTGAGGTGCTCAAACAGCGCAGTGAGTAAGTATAACATATTACAAATTATGATATATATTTACCTCTAAAAAGTTGCAAAAAAATTAATAATGTATCAGCTAATCTTCCCAAGCTAGAAGTTAACCAATGGAAACAGGGGGACCTAAACTACTCTGAGCAAGCATTGGCAAAAATACAAAACTTTTAATTAAGTTCAATATATTTCTACGTATATTATTTTAGCACTTCGGATACATACATTCTTTCATATTTATTCAATGCTAACGAACAATGTAAAGACAAAGATTTTATTTGTCATACGGAAAATCAAACAAAGCAAATCTCTAGCATTTTCTAGGACACTTACAGCTGCAGATGTAAATTAGTTAGCTAAGTAAGTACTTGCACATTCAAATATTTCCTTTTTCTCACGCTTCTTGTCATACATATAATTATTAAGTTGCCTTTGTGTAGGCACGGTGATCCCCTCCATTGAAGCGAGGGCTTCTATAATCTCCCTTGGTTTTAGTCTTAACTCGATTAGTTTATTTATTTCCAGTTTAGTTTTCTCCGAAATGCCATACCCACTCCGTGTTCCGATCTCGTCATGATTGTGCTCGCATGTGGTTTTAAAAGCAAACACACTGTTTTCGCCGTTAGTGAATAGCAAATACAGTTCAGCATCACATTGTGGCCCTTTAGATTTTACTTTGTTGCAGCGGTAGTAACGTTTTTGACCTTCCTCAGTGTTACGCGAAAAGTGACGTGACCAAATCTTTTCTTCTTTTATAAACAGCTCGGCTTCCTGTATGTCTGTGAAATGTTTGAACATCACCCAGTTTTTATACCTTCGTTGTTTTATATATGGCACTGATGGCAGACCTGCGTCAACAGAACACAAGTTAATAAAAGTATCTGTAGAAATTAGTAAACAACTAGACTACTATTGAGTGGGACGGATTAATTGATTTGATAAAGGAACTCATGAAAATTACAATGCAGTATTTTACATACGTATTATATAGGTACGTATTAAATGAGTAACATTGTTCTAAAATTTAAAAAAAATTAGTAAGCTTTAATTTAGATATGATATAAACTTTTAGGTAAGTAGGTGTAAAAATTAATAAATATAATAAACTAAAACGCACATAAAAAATCTAACAAAATATACTGAAACAGTTTTAAGGGTGAATTCAGTCGATGACACTAAAAATTTTTCCCCAAGGAACTTGAATCACATTATAAACAATATTATTTTCTTTCCATATAAATTTAGATCAAGTTGGTCGATCAGCTTGGATGTGAGACCAAAAATTATTTTTCATATGTCGACATATGTTCCTTGGGGAAAGTTGTTCAGTATCATGGACTAAATTCACCCTTAAAATATTTTCATTATACTGTGTATCCCGTATAATTTGACTATACTATGTTGTTCAGTATCATGGACTAAATTCACCCTTAAAATATTTTCATTATACTGTGTATCCCGTATAATTTGACTGTACTATGTTGTTCAGTATCATGGACTAAATTCACCCTTAAAATATTTTCATTATACTGTGTATCCCGTATAATTTGACTGTACTATGTCGTTCAGTATCATGGACTAAATTCACCCTTAAAATATTTTCATTATACTGTGTATCCCGTATAATTTGACTGTACTATGTTGTTCAGTATCATGGACTAAATTCACCCTTAAAATATTTTCATTATACTGTGTATCCCGTATAATTTGACTATACTATGTCGTTCAGTATCATGGACTAAATTCACCCTTAAAATATTTTCATTATACTGTGTTAGATCCCGTATAATTTGACTATACTATGTCGTTCAGTATCATGGACTAAATTCACCCTTAAAATATTTTTATTATACTGTGTATCCCGTATAATTTGACTATACTATGTCGTTCAGTATCATGGACTAAATTCACCCTTAAAATATTTTTATTATACTGTGTATCCCGTATAATTTGACTATACTATGTCGTTCAGTATCATGGACTAAATTCACCCTTAAAATATTTTTATTATACTGTGTTAGATCCCGTATAATTTGACTATACTACTCGTATGTCGTTCAGTATCATGGACTAAATTCACCCTTAAAATATTTTCATTATACTGTGTTAGATCCCGTATAATTTGACTATACTATGTTGTTCAGTATCATGGACTAAATTCACCCTTAAAATATTTTTATTATACTGTGTTAGATCCCGTATAATTTGACTATACTACTCGTATGTCGTTCAGTATCATGGACTAAATTCACCCTTAAAATATTTTCATTATACTGTGTTAGATCCCGTATAATTTGACTATACTATGTTGTTCAGTATCATGGACTAAATTCACCCTTAAAATATTTTCATTATACTGTGTTAGATCCCGTATAATTTGACTATACTATGTAGTTCCGTAAATACTATAGTAACGTTTACCGGGACATTTCTGTAAATCGTTAAAGAACGCAGGAGGATAATTGTGTTCATTCGCTATGCTTATTATCATGCTATCGTTGTCTACCGTGTATACGGTAGCTCTGCACCCCATGTGTATCTGGGTGGAGCACATCCACCTGGTCCTCACGCTCGTCACCCGGCTCTTGTAGTAAGTATACCCCTTGTACCTGATTAGGGTTTTTCCACGTTGAGACAAGACAAATTCCACTAAAAAAAGATGGAGAACCAGTTTGTAACTTGCCACATTTATTCATATTCTAGCTATGTTTTATTACTGTAGCTATTTATTTAATAAATTTTAATTTAATTTCATAATTAGAGTATAGAATATTTGAATGTTACTAGTACGCTAGAGTCAACAAGAAAGTTTTACACACACTCCATGTACCATTTCCAGTCAAATAATATTTGTAAGAGAGGATGTTTTACCTTTTTGATTAAATATAAATCTTTTTTTTTTAATGAACTCAGTAGAACACTGTATTCAGCATATATTAAAGTACAAGGGGGTTCCGATGCCATCTTTTACTGTTTTCTTTTAGCATGTTCGAGGTAGTTAAAACTTTCTTCTTTTGCAGGGCAATCCAATTTTTTTTGATTCCATTCGGTCATCCAATCAGGCGTGCCAGAAATCGATATTCGATGGTTCAGTAGCGAAGTAAAGGTGTAATAACAAAGTGTTTCATTAAGAAATATAATAAATAAATAAATCTAATTACATTTTTTACTTTGCCCAAATTAGCTTGTCATTATTCAAATTGTTCGGGCCATTGCCCCAATTTATCACATTGTCCTTAACATATATTTTTTTATATAACTATGCTCACGGAATTAAATCTCGAAATTGTATCTGTTGACAAAATTATCCCTAACAGTATGTAACGAAGATTTAGGGCCGATTTCATCGTTTTCATAAACGCGTTTAGCAATCTGAACGTCCGATATTGGCCGTTTAACGCTTCTAAACGCGTTCAATCAAACAAATGTCAAGTCTATGCCGAGATTTGACAACTTTGATTGACAATATTGACATAGATAGGTCCATACTTTTTAATTTACGTTCCTTCGCGATTCTTTACCGGTTTTAAATCAATGAGTTTTGCTTATCCGTTATTCATATTTTCTGCGTGAAATGAAAACTATCAAATGATTTTTACTGTAATCTGTGCTTTTTTGTCTATCAGTTTAGGTGAACTTCGTTTTCGTAAACGCGATCAAAAATTTGCTCCGAATTGAAGGTGAAATTCATTTGAAGTTGATCGAGATCAAATCAAACATTTGAACTCAGTTATGTTAAACTCAGTTTTGCTAAACTCGTTTATCAATGAAAACGATGAAATCGGCCCTTAGTCGTGTAGTAGAACTGAGAATTTAATTTTGTAGAGTTTTACCGATACAATAAAGGAATCTAGAATCTACAATAATACAAATAGCACCACTTCTGTTATAGCAATAGACTTTACCTGCTACGGCAAGGGTAACTAGTAACGCTTAAAACATTTCACCATGTAAAACTTTTTAAAGGAACTACAGAAATTACTTTATTATCAACACTAGTTAAAGCTTATTTTGGGGCTAATTCAATCAGTGTGATTTTCCCTACATATTTATTTATGTGTCACAAATAATAAAGGACATACAAATTAGCACTTTCATTTATTTCATTTTTATAAACTTTATTGTTCCACAATCAACAATTGGACACAATTAAATAAAGCGTTCTCTCCATAGGGATAAATAGTTTGTTGCGGCGCACAAATCAATAAAGTTTCAATTAGTATTTCCTACTTTGCCCTGTTAACGTTCTACTGTCGACGGATATTGCGATTAGGTTCATGTTTATGCTCCTGTCTGAAAGCGATGAGCTCATCCCTGATGGTCTTGACCTGCGCCCTGCAGCCTCTCCGGTTGTGAGAGGAACACCGCCAGGTCTGCACCTCGCCCGTGGTGTACGCAGGGTAGTAGGTGTACTCGTTGACTTTAAGAAGACGGTTGCCTCTAGTTGATAGTACAAATTCAACTGAAATCCAAAGATGTCAATTTTACAGAGACTTTGTTTGCAGAGCTATGATTAGCAATCTGCAGCTCGCACCAACCACATGCACAATACATGAAATGCCAAAAATAGGAAGATGGAAATACCTAGATAGCTAAGTTAGGTTAAAAATATAACAAATTAATTTCAAAACTATATTGAGAATCTTGGCTGGGGAACAGAGAATGAACCGGAATTACCAAAGTCACGATTTTGTTCCGCTTGGCCTACCATGTGGTTTCCGGCAAAGTTGAATAGGACCACTCCAAGTCCTCCCGTGGATGTCGTAGAAGGCGATTTAGGAAATACAAGCTAAAGAAAGCTTATAAACATGCGAGGAGGGTGTAGGCCAATTCCTCTGGCTGCTCTGGCCAAGTATGGCTCTGGTAGTACAGAGATGGTCGTGCTTCTGCAGTGGAGACAAAAAGACTTGATGATTAATGGCAATGGACGGAGAGGAGTTTGGAAAGTTGATGGCCAACATCGAGTAATGGAAAGACACTACAAGACAAAAAAGAATCTATATAAAAACAACGTTTGACTTAATAAATAAGCAAAATAATAAAATCAAAAATCAGTACGGACCAAACAGCGGGTAAGGCAACACGCATGCATCACCTTACCACACCGTTTGTAAACATCCAGGCATCGATAACTAACCTTTTATTTTTGCACAAAATGGATTTTGCGCATTGCAGCGAAACTTATTATGACTTCAAGTGGTTATAAAGCCTTAGGAGCCGGACGATCGTCTTGTAAGAAAAGCCAATAGATACGTGAAGAAGGATTTCGTAGCAGCAGCACTGATGACAGCCCAGGATGTAGGATTTTCAGGGAAAGTAAACAGGATTTATGTCAATGACCATTTGTGCCTTGGATACAAGAAACTATAGGTGGTACTCAATGATTTAAAGGCCTCTCACTTATCCAGGTGCAGCATTATTTTATGGTAAATAAGAAATAAAATAAGTTGTTAAACTGTCGCTAACATGTCGGTTCCTTTATTGCTTTAAAAGTCTCCACTTATATTATAACAGTGGAGAGTTTTGCCGTGTGGTATCCGGCAGAGTAAAATAGGAACACCCTTAAGTCTTCCCGTGATTTTGTAGAACGCGACTTAGGAAATACAAATTAAACAAAGCATCAATAGGACCTTCAACACGTCTGGCCAGCGTGGATGGTGTAGGCCAAATCTCTGGCTGCTCTGGCCATGTATGAATATAGAACCTAGTACAGAGAGGATCGTGCTCCTGCAGTGGAGACTAAAAAGACCGGAACCGGATGATGACGATGAAAGGTATAATGTTGTTGTAGTCGATAAACCTAACCTAACCTAACAAATAAAATAATAAAATGTTTTGCCAAATATAAAATAGTTTTATTAGACGAAGACGAAGTAACTGGCCAATAAAAACACATGACAGTAAGTTCTATTAAGGGAGCAGAAAGTGTGGTCAACTTCGTGACGGTTTGTCGTTTATCACAGGCAGGAGAAATATTTGCTTAGTGGAAGGCATTTTGGTGCATGCTTGTGCTCATGTAGCTTAGACAAATTGTTAAGTTGTTTATATGTAGCCAAATAAACAAATTTTCTTTCTTTCTTTTTTTATTTTACAAGGTCATTTGTGAATACAAAGTAGGTTCATGTGTGTGTTTCCCGACTACGCCGAGAAGTTGGCCGTCAACCGTAATGATAGCCGCCCGGCAACCGTGGATCTGATGCGTGGAGCACCGCCAGCGGACCTTGCAACTCGACGACTTCACGGCTGAGTACGTATAGCCGGCCATCTTGATCAATACCTTCCCCTTTTTAGATTTTACGAATTGCACTGTAAATAATGAAAAGTCTTTATTTTATCTCCTTTAAATGGATCCAATTTTTATTTGGTCTGAGGGATCCAACTGTTTTTTTGACTAATGGAAAATAAATCACACAAATTAATCATATCGACAAATTTAAATGTAGTGCACATTTCTTCAACATGTACGATGATAATAATTTTGTTAGTTAAATATTTAACTATTCTATAGGATTGTTGCATAACAGCTAATGATAAACACTGGCGCGGTTGTGTTCACGAATTCAGTGTATGAAGGTTTTCTTAACCCAAGGACTGTACTGATGGACCGGTGGATGTGTGTGTGTTCCGGAGATATGGACCACTTCATCATGGACGGTAATGACAGCTCCTCGGCAGCCGCGGTTCTGGTGAGAGGAACATCTCCATAACAGCTTGGATTTGTGGTGATTCGGGGGCTTTGTTGACGCGTAGGTGTAGCCATTCAGTTTTAGCATGCGGTTTCCTTTTCTTGACGTTACAAAGTGGACTGAAAAATACTTTAAGTTCATTTTTTGCCTGATAATTATCTTGTTTAGGGTTCCGTACCCAAAGGGTAAAAACGGGACCCTATTACTAAGACTTCGCTGTCTGTCCGTCTGTCCGTCTGTCTGTCACCAGGCTGTATCTCAAGAACCGCTATAGCTAGACAGTTGAAATTTTCACAAATTATGTACTGTTCTGTTGCCGCTATTACAACAAATACTTAAAACAAAATAAAATAAATATTTAAGGGGGGCTCCCATACAACAATCGCGATTTTTTTGTCCTTTTTTGCTCGATATCAATAGTGGCCACAGGTAGGCACTTAACTTTTACTAGGAAATATTCACAAAATACTCAGTAGTATTTTTATTTTAATAATAAATTTAAAAAAAATATTTAAGGGGGGCATACAAAAACTTGATTTTTATAGATAATGGTACGGAACCCTTCGTGCGCGAGTCCGACTCGCACTTGGCCGGTTATTTCTTTAATACGAGCACCATTACAAAAAAAAACTAAGTATCGTGGTAACTAGGTACTAGGTTGGAACAAAGTTACAAAATTGAAGCCCCTAAAAAATCTTCCAAAATATTCCAGCCCCTAAAAAGTTCGTGACGGAAAAACCTTACACTTTTTTTCGCCTAGTCCCCATCCGCCAAGTCCGTACGGACCGAAAAAGAACTTCAATCCAAAAAAAAACTATTATATAGTTTTGTTTTATATTAAATGGAATTAGGGCAGGATTATGTCATAAATAGAAAGAAAAGTAACAAATAATATATGAAGTACCTAATACACCATATAATAAGACTTTATAAGAATGGGCCAACCCAAGGGCTATATGTATTAGGCACCGGTTAATGCATGTGTATTCCGGAGACGTAGACAACTTCATCATTGACGGTCATTATAGTCGCCCGACAGCCGTGTATCTGGTGGGTGGAACATCTCCACTGGATCTTAGAGGTAGATTTGATGCGGGACGAGGGTTTCGATGAAGCGTAGGTGTAGCCTGCCAGCTTGATCATGCGATTTCCTTTTCGTGACATGACGAATTGGACTAAAACAGATACACATTTTTTCTGTATTTTTTTGATTTAAATTATCGTAAGACACGGGTTACTCATGTATAGAGTCAGCTACTGCAGACATGTTTCGAACTCATCCGGAGGCCTTCATCAGGGCGAATGTGACTGGTGTGTACGGGATGAAGTCGGATGAGGTCAAAACATGTCGGCAGTAGCTGACTCTATAGGTACGTGTGTAACACGATCACTTAGTTAATTTTTCTGTAATATTAACCATCATATACCTTTATTTTATATAAATACAAGAAATAAGTATGTACAATTAATTTGCATATTTACAAAGACAAAAATAAATTAAGTTTTTGTATAGTTTCTGGTTTACTTAGAATAATTTACTGTTAGTTTAAATAATATTTTTTGTTATAAATAAGTCGTTTTGTATTTTACCTTGTTTCTCTCAGAAAAAGCTTCCATTACAAAATCTGCATAGAAAAAGGAATTGATTCTTGATCCAATGATTGAAAGTTTTATTGACCTAGTTATAAAGCTAGCTTCAGATTATTAAGAGCTAGTGTCGAGCATTACATCATCATCATCATCTCAGCCCTTCTTCCGCCCACTGCTGAGCATAGGCCTCCCTTCGTCGAGCATTCATTACATATTTCATAAATTAGATTGTATCGTTATTAGAATTTAATTCATAAAACCGATAAATTTTAAAGGTTTATTGATAATAAATTCTAATATATTCAAGCAACCGATTTTATTTGCAACGTACCGAAAGGCGCTTAATGAATTTTTAACTCTTTAGTTCCACGGGGTATGCCAACCAGGCGCAGGATCGTGGCGATGCTTTCCTGTGGTGGCGATGATATGGTCGTCTAATGTGGTGACGGTGGCGCGGCAGCCGTGCACGTGGTGCGTAGAGCAGCGCCACACATGCTTGTTCGGTGCGTGGCGCGAGGGTTTGGTCGCCGCGTACGTGTAGCCATTACATAACTTTATCATGCGATTCCCTTTCCGCGACATCACGAACTGAACTATAACAAAAGTTTACAATACAAATACTTTTTACTGTAACATATACGATGCAAGATGAAATATGGAAAGATTCTACTTTTATAGTGCCGACCTTCTTGCATAATGTTCTCTTGTTAAATCAATGTACTGTCTTTTTCCAGGAATTAACTATACGATTTGTACAAATGAGTTTTGATTTAGTTCACTTGGTAAATATTAAACCCATTGCCACTTTTAGTTAGGTTATATTTTGTAAATGTATTAAATATACCTTTGCCTTGGTACCTATAGAGGAGAATGGGGATCGTGGTTCGTGGATAGATTCACGATCTATCAACTCTGATCGGCCATCCAGCGTCCCCCAGTTTCCCCGACAATAGGCTCATGTGTGTGTTCGCCCCATTCATCGCAATGATCTGATCATGTATCGTGGTAATAGAAGCCTTCTTCTTCTTCTTATCGTGTTTGTTAGTGACTAACACTAGTGTCAGAGTTTTTAAACCACCTTAAAGGCCTCTGACATGGTTTTAGGTAACGACCAATGTCAAAGACAGTGACCGGGACCGACGGCTTAACGTGCCCTCCGAAGCACGGATCATCTTACTTATCAGACAATCAGGTGATCAGCCTGCAATGTCCTAACCAAACTAGGACAACAACACAAAGTCGTTGCCCCCGCTGCGAATCGAACCCGCGACCTCCGGGTATGAGCCAAATGCTCCAACCATTACACCACGGAGGCAGTTTGTAATAGAAGCCTTGCAGCCTTTATGTTGGTGGGTGGAACACTTCCACCGCACCCGGTACGTTTTAGACGTTGTGGCGCAGTACGATATACTTACTTTCATTTTACTGATTTGTTCTTTGTTTATTTTTTATTTATGCCAACAGTACATCTAATAAATTGACGATGTTGCCTCAATTTCAGGTTCGTCGTATTTTTTCGCTATAAATAATACCGTTTGCAAGTAGAGGAATTAATAAAAGCAGCCTACTATCATTTAAACATATATTTCTTAAACTTTTTTAGAACGAAAACCTCTTTATTCAGAAACCAAGAAGCATTATTTCTCTTCTTCCTTTCTTCTGTCTGAATCTTCTTTGTCTGTCTCGATTATATTTTCGCCGTCTTTCTATCTCATCTACATCAGCTGATGATCTCATTGCTTCCCTTCTTTTCTTATCCCTTTCCCTCTCTTTTTTTAAGTATTTTTCATATTTTTCTTTGTTTTCTTTAAGTCTTTTTCGATACTTTTGCGCACGCGTAATATTCTTATTTCCATCTGTTGAAAAGTTTAAATAAATAACTACAACCAAAACAAATAAGATGAATTAATGTGTGTCCAGCTAAGACTGCCAAGTCAGCATATGTATGAGAATGTAATCTACTGCCATTACTTTGTACATGCATGATTCGAAATAAAAGATAGTTTATCCTAAATTGAATAATCTTTTTTTTACTTAGAATTTTTTGATAGAAGGTAGGCATAAAAGTACAATACTGATTTTAGAGATTTTGATGATAAATTTGTTCAAACAACGGTTGAGCATTGAACGGTAGTTGTCTCTTAGAAGAGTCTAGTGGTGGTGGATGGTTGTGTTTCTCCTTCAAAAAGATGATGGCGTCCTGTACAGTGTGAATGATGGCCGTGCACCCATACGGGGAGTGAGTGGAGCACCTCCACCTCACTCGGTCACCCCGCACAGTGCTGGCAGAGTACGTATAGCCTCGAAGTTTTATTAATCTCTTCCCTCGTTGCGACATTATATATTCCACTGAAAAACGTTTGTTGTATAAATATCTAAAAAATTAATATCTACGTTAATTATATAATCATCATAATCATCATCAGGTCTTCCCGTCTCCACTGCAGGAGCACGACCCACTCTGTACTACCAGAGCCATACTTTCCAGAGCAGCCAGAGGACTTGGCACTCTTCTCGCTGGCCAGATGGCTTGGAGAGGTCTCACTGATGTTTACAAGCTTTGTTTAGCTTGTATTTCCTAAGTCGCCTTAGTAGTACGAAATTAAACATGTGAAACTTATATTTAAAAATATGTTTTTATTATAGCTAATTCAGTATTATACTTTTAAAAAATATCTCTTTTATTAGAGGAAAGGTGGATTATGATTGTGTTCGTTAGTGATATATACGAGGACGTCATCCAATGTCCGCAACGAGGCTTTGCAGCCCCTGGAGTGGTGCGAGGAGCAGTACCAGCGCACGTCAGTTTTCCCTTCGAACCTTGGCCAAGATGAGTACTTGTATCCAGCTCGCAGGATCTGCCGTTTGCCGCGCGCTGACTGGATGAAGTGGCAATCCAGGACTTCTGGAAACCAAAACGAATTTTGAACCAAGCCTGTTCATGACACATTCACATGGAGATCTAAAAGAAAAAAAAAAGAAAAAATTGTAGGTTAGTAAGAATTAATAAAACATTGATAAACATTTTGATATTTTCCTCGAGATGATTTGAAATATTACAATACAATATAATTATACCCTTTATTGCACAAAAAAATAATATAGGTCATTATCTTAAAAACAAGCAGCCTTGCATTTCTTAAAATGCGATGGGAAATTTCAAATTATAAACATACTAAAATACAATAATTACCTATATTAAACATACATATAAATAATAATAATAATAAAAATCGTTTATTTCCTCTTCACAAAAAAAAACAACTATAGATAAGAGTAATGAGCAAATTACAAGTTTAATGGACTTTGGCTATATATATGTATATGTTGTTACATTTGTGAAGCGGATATACATCACACTTAAATGAAACTTACACATAAAAGATAATTTTTCAATACTAAAGGCCGACTTCACCCCCAAATTACACAACCGATTTTGATAAAATTTCTATGGGACCACGTGACAAAAGAAGAAAAAAATCCAAATCAGTCCCGGCGGCCTCTAAAAATCGGTGAACATACAGAACACGAATTGGTAATCTTTTGGAAGCCTGTTAAAATAGGACAAGATGAAGAAACTAAGTGAAAACAAGTACCTTCCATAAGGATAGAAAAATCTGATTTAAATACAAAGAAACAAAAGAAGAAACCAAATTTAAAATATAAAAAGAGGTAAAAAAGTACGTTTAACAATTCTTAAATTTTTTGGGGTGTTATGACGATCGGGATAGGATTTAGTTACACAATGATTGTATTTTTAAAATAAATAAATCACTGACGAAATATTTCTTTATTTATTTACAATGCACATGTACATTTGTAAATTAATTTCACTGAAATAAAACATGAGTAGCATTTCACAACTAATCTAGAATTAATATCTATATTTTTAATCAATAAGCAAAATAACTAGAAATAAGTAACTACTAAACTAATATAATCATAAACCTTTAAACGAGCAATTCTTGTATATATATATTTATTTATAAATTTCTGTGATCTCGAAAACGGCTCTAACGATTTCGCAGAAAATTTGTATATGGGGGTTTTCGGGGGTAAACAATCGATCTAGATTAGTTTTATGTTTGGGAAAACGCGTGTTTTCGAGTTTTCATGCGTTTTTCTTTCCACGCAGAATATGGTCGCTAATTTCGTCGCGCCGACCGCCTTGTTTTTAGCTCAGTGGTTAAGGATACCGACCGCTAGAAAGAGTGTTACGCGTTCGAATCCCACTCGGTGACTTACTTTTGTTTTTTTTATGTTTAAGTTTTTATATAATTTTTTATTTTGCATTGTATTTAGACAAGTTTAAAAAAAATAGTTAATGTTTGAGATGTAACCGAGCAAAGCTCGGTCGCCCAGGTACTTTTACCTAATATTCAAATATAAAAAACTATTAGGAAATTTGAAATACCTTACTTTATTATACATTAAAATTTTAAACAATTCTATCAGTTAGGAAATCTGAAATACTATAACAGGCTTCAATGTGGAGTTGTTTTAGTGTTTGTTTAAGTTTTTTTTTGGTTTTTTATTCTATCTGGGATTTTGTTATTTATATATTTTTTATTTATCGGTTCATGTACACTTGATGTTATAGATTTATAAATGGATCATTTTAATACATTATATTAATTTATTGTAAACGCGACGGTTGTTACAATAGGATTAATATAAAGATATATTTTGGCTGACAAATAAGCCATTTCGAATATATAGATATACACAAGAAACAGTTAACACTAACAATAGCATATTTTTACTACTTTACTATTTTGTATATTTACACTAGTTGTACTTAGTCTGACTTTATTTTCCAATTTATTTTGTATTTCTTTACTTTATCGACCATGTCTAGCAGTGGACATCCTGTGGCTGGTATGTATTTTTTTTATAATTAGTACCTGGGCGACCGAGCTTTGCTCGGTTATTACTATTTATTGTAATATGGTGGTATTTAGGTGATATTTTATTAATAGACATTAAACAATATATATATAAACTTGAACATATAAAAAAACAAAAGTAAGTCACCGAGCGGTATTCGAACCCATAACACTCGTTTCTTGCCGTTTGCGTCTTAACCCGCTGGACCAGACGGACAGTGGCCGGCAGGACGAAATTAGCGACCATATTCTGCGTGGAAAGAAAAACGCATTATAACTCGAAAACACGCGTTTTTCCAAATATAAGACTAATCTAGATTGATTATTTACCCCCGAAATAAATAATAAATAATAATAATAAATAAATATATAGGGACAAATTACACTGATTGAGCTAGCCCCAAAGTAAGATCGAGACTTGTGTTATGGGATACTAACTCAACGATACTATATTTTTATAACAAATACATATATAGATAAACATCCAAGACCCAGGACAATTTGAAAAAGGCCATTTTCCAACTTGCCCTGACCGGGAATCGAACCCGGGACCTCTGGGTGGAGGACTAGCATGGTGACCACTACGCCACGGAGGTCGTCACATCGTCATCACATCGTCACAAAACCCACATATACCAAATTTTAGCAAAATCGTTAGAGCCGTTTTCGAGATCACATAGAAATAAATTTATATACAAGAATTGCTCGTTTGAAGGTATAAGAGCTATGCGTTTGTCTACGTGAAAGCACCTCTCTCATTTTCTGACAGGTCTCTTAACAGGTCCGTGGTTATGTTTGACGAAGCTGATGATGGCGTCGTGCTCAGTGCAGAGGGCGCCCTTGCAGCCCTTGGAGTGGTGTGACGAGCAGTACCACCTGACGCGAGACTTGCCTTCGGACCGACGCGGTATCGAGTAGTTGTACCCGTTGTAACGGATCCGAAGCCTCCCATGTGACTTGAAATACAAGGGTTCTGGAGAAAAAAAAAACTTAGTTATATTTATTTCGGCACTGTATTTGTCTATTACATAAACCTACATCAATTGTAATTGTAACATAATGACAGTTTGTGCCGTGATGAAGTGTGAAGTTGTGAAGTGAATGAAGTGTAAACGAAAGTTTAATTTACATGTAAAAATATTCAAAAATCTAAGTTAATCTGCACTTGCTTGTCATAGCAAGATTTTTGACAAATCAACCTCGTATTTATTTTAAAAGATGTAAATAAGAAAACGCCTTCATTATTAGCACATACTTGATTTATATTACCAATCACATTTTTTATCGTAAAAGTAAATTAAATAATTATAAGTAAACTAACGTAGTTTACAAGTACCAAGCCTGACTACCAAAATCCAACACCAATAGGTTACAAGTATGATCTATTCATAGATAAAAGCGGGAGAATAGCATCCGTTAACATTTTTTACTAGCCTTTACTCACCCACTGCTGGGCAAAGGTTTACTATCGGGTTTCATCGGCAGATGTTAACAATTCCAACATCTCAAATCAGATACAATTTTTACAAACATTTTCTATGGGATTTGTGTGAAGAATAAACTAAAGAGATCATAGTTTTTTGAAGTCAAATAGCGTTTTTCTGCAATATAAATCTAAAATCACGTTTAAAATGGATATGATCAATGACAACTTCTCATTTTGTTATGTTTTATTTTCCTAACGTCACCAAATTTATTTTTGACCCAGAAAAATACCCAATGACTAATCTAAAGGATCCAAATATTGAGGCTCATCCCAGAAGGACACAGGCGGGCTAAATTTGAATTTACTCATTTTGGACGGTGGGTGGTCATGTTCGCCGTTGATACAGAGCACTTTATCGAGGAATGTGGTTGCGGCGGCCTTACAGCCCTTGGAGTGGTGAGAGGAGCAGTACCAGCGGCGCTGCTTGTTCGTCTTCTTCCTATTTGGCTTGCCTTTGTCCTGGGAGTAGCAGTAGCCGCTGATGACGAGCTGCGGGTTACCGCGGGAGGACGTCGTGAACATTGCCGTTGTAAGCGTTTCTACAAAGTACATTTTTTTATTTAGTGAAACGAAGACTTCGACTATATAAATCCATTTGTTAAGTCAACACGTTCGCTGCTGGTGTTTTATGATATAGCATATTTTATTGTTTTATTTTACTACAAGTTCACTCGCAGTTACTCGTAGGTGGCAGCGAACGTGTTAAAGAATGTCATTTCTGTTAAAGATATTTTTATTTAAGTATTTTGGAAAGCCTTGGAAGAGGCCTATGCCAAGCACTGGACGTTATGCGGCTGATATGATGATGGTTTTTTTTTAAGTAGAAATAGTAGTAAGTATTACCATTCATCGAAATTAATACTTTCTCTTTACCTGAATCTCCAAACTAAATTGAAGCGATGGTCCTGGCTGTCATCATGTATGAAAATCGTCAATCTATGTTAGATGCCTTTAGGCAAACTGAAAAATCTGACGAAAGTGTTGGCCACGAAATACAAAATAATGGATGGCGGGTTAGTGAGGAAAGGTAAGAATAGAGATAGGTATGTAGATAATACATAAAAATATAAGCATATGCTTTCCATACAAACTCGTATCAGCTGATCGGCCAACTGGTGTGGGAGGCCAAAAATTACTTTTCATAATTCGATATATGTTCCTTGGAGAAAATTGATTAGTATCGTGGACTGAATTCAGCCTTAAAATAGTTTAACTTTATTTTGTTAGACCTTATATAAATCAACGTACAAAGCAATGAAACAAACGAAGTAACTAGGTCAATACAAAAAGAAATAAAAAATATTACCCCCTTTAAGTTTACATATTATATATGTAATTATCTATATATGTATTTGTTATAAAATATAGTATCGTTGAGTTAGTATCCCATAACACAAGTCTCGAACTTAATTTGGGGCTAGCTCAATCTGTGTAATTTGTCCCTATATATTTATTTATTTATTATATTATATTTGTCACAAAATAAAGTAGTAGTATTTGTTTCTGTATATTTTAATGAAAGTTATATTGTAACTTGTAAAAGAAGACGTTTATTCAAAATCTAAACAAGCAAAAAGTATCTAATAAGCCTTTATTTAAATGAAAAAATAAAATATCAAGTTAACACAAAAAATAAATTTTTAATTAAAACTAATTAAGAACTAAAACTTAAAAAAACTACAAATCATGAAATTATGCGGTCCCACTACAATATTTAAATACTTTTACTGAATAAAGATTTTAAGAAATAAAGTAGAACATTTTATTTTTTATGAATATGTTTTGTACCTCAATTGTTATATTTAATGTGCAATAAAGAGTTTAAACAAACAAACAAACAAACAATAGAACTTACAAATAGTTTGAAATACTTACAAGAAATTAAGGAATGTTTTTTTTATCGACAGGTAAAGAGATAATCAAATATGACTACAAATTAAGAACTTAGGCTATAAAAAACAAAGGGGAAAAAATCTTTAACTTTCGATAGATGGTAATAAAAATATGTTTGATATAAAAATTGCAAAAACTTAGTTGATGATAGTTTTGGTTATACTAACTCTAATGTCATAGTGACAGATATCACAAGAAGAAAAAAACTTGTGTCGGTCAATTTTTGGTCGTATTTAGTGCCAAAATAAACTAATTTAGGAGTGGCTTTTATCCCAAAATACAACGTGGAAGGGACATAACAGTAATAAATCGAACCACAGGCCACACTATATTATAATGATAATAAAGTAACAGTTTAAAACAAAAAACGTATGACATTCTCATACAAATTGCTCAAGTGACTTTTCTACGAAACACACTTTTGTATGAAAATTTTCTTTTTAATTTTTGACTGTTTATTTTAAGTTCTTTATACCATATAGTGGTCTAGTACAGCCCGTGGTTCGATTAATTACCGGTATGTCCCTTCCACGTTGTATAATAATAGTAATTTAATTAGGCATCGGGGTTGTGATTATGAACGATACTCTGTATAGACTTCTTTGTCTTGAAGTGAATTTTGTCGTTTCTCGTGTATGCGCACGCGTTGCAGTTCTGTTTCCGTTGGGTGCAACGCCATCTTACTTGAATCGCGCCACTCTCTAACTCATTGACTGTGTGCATTGAGTATAAGTAGCCGTTGAATTTCATCATACGATGGGACTTTTTGTTGAAAAAAAAGGTTGGTCCTGGAACAATGAAACGATTTATAATGCATGTTTTACTTTTATTAAATATTTTTAAAACTAAAAACCAACTTCACCCCTAAACGACACAACCGATTTTGATTTTTAAAAATTGGGACCACCTGACATATATTCTCTTTCAAATAAGAACTGGATTTTCCAAATTGTTCAGGTGTCTTCGAATAATTGGTGAACATAGATTTAAAAAAAGATCCTGTATATGTAAACACCCCTCCGTCAGGATTTTGTAATTGGATGAGCCGCTTAGGAGCACGGGTGCCCCTTTTGCAAATGTTTTAGAAAAATCATTATGATAAGGTTAATTAATACACATCAAATCCAACAAAAAGAAACGGGGCGTAAAAAAGGTCGTGTAATTAATTAAAAAAATATATAAATACAATGCATAAGAAGCTGATACAAGTTTTTTGGTTCAATTAATTCTCTACTACGTCGCTACAGATAATTTTAAGACACAGGAGCGCACGCGCACGCGCTACAATATATCATACAATACAAAATTAAATACAAGTGTGCAAGTGAATTAGTGTTATGAACTACATTTTTACTAATTAGTTATTCAGACAACATATTTTGACTAGAATTTGGTTTTCTAACTTACTAAGAGCTACTGTAACGTCGCTACACCAGTTGAGCGACTAACTCGATTAATTTACCACGTCTACAGATATCAAGGTTTTCCTGTCGCAATAATTTTTCAAAACTAAAACCCGTCTTCGCCTCCAAACTACTCGACCGATTTTGATAATATTTCTATTGGATATATAGCTTTTCAAACAAAAAAAGAATTTTGCCAATTGGTCCAGGCGTCTTCGAAAAATTGGTGAACATACACAAAAAAAAGATCGTGACAAATTGATAACCTACTCCTTTCTTGGAAGTCGGTTAAAAAGACGATAGTTCATATTTTTTAACAAATTAAAATCGCGTCAATTTTCCTATAACGCGGTATCTAAACGAACGTATGTCATATTATTGTTGTCAATCGTGTCTCTCTATTTCAATACTTAATTTTAGGTTCGTGGTTGTGGCATATATTTTTGGACACAATGACATTTTTTACAGTATGTATGGTAGATTTGCAGGCCGCGGTGTACTTCTGGCAGCGCCATCTTGTCCTGGTTTCCCCTGACACTGTGACCCGCGTGTAATGTCTCGTGAAGATGTATCCGTTGAGATTAATGACATGGGTCCCCAAGTTGTTGATACCAAATTGAACGATGTCTAGAAAAATGCAACAACCCATTTAGTCTTGGCTGCTTTTGTTTAAAATCAAACTGAATCTACAAATCAAACATTTCAAACATGGCGACATTAAACTTCTTTTAATCATCCAAATTCGTGAGTTTAAATAAAAATGCAAAGCAAAAGGAATAAAATGTCAAACGAGAATAAATTCATGCACAAGTGTACGTAAAGAGAATTGAAAAATTTGCTGCTGCAGGTATCAATCAAAGAAAAAGGGAAATAAAGTTTTTTATTTGTTTTAAAAAACATCGTTTTAATCTTAACCTGTCATCTGTGAGCAGACCGGAATCCGGTCGACATGCATTGTTTTACTATTGTGTCTGGTGTTTTGCACAAATAACAGGTTAAACATCACATTATAAAAAATGTCAAGCCAGTAAAAAGACAAGGAGTAGTAAAAAATACTACAGTTTAATAACTTCAAAAACGTATCCACAACATGATCGATAAAGGTTTGTCATTTATTCAGGATATTTGCTATAATGACGACATAGCAATTCATAACCAATTGCCAGACGGAGGATGGTTATGCTCATTTCGTATTGCGATGATTTCTTCTCCTATGGTGTAAACCAGGGCAATGCAGCCTCTGCTGTTGTGTGTGGAGCACCTCCATAACACTTTCCCGAATGACGTATTCGTATTAGGGTACTTCTTCATTGAGAACCGGTACCCCTGCATTATCAACATTCTATTGCCTCTGGAAGATTCGACGAATTGATACATAGGTATATCTAAAAGAAGAAAACAAAAAGACTGAAGTATTATTTTATTTACAAAGCAGACTGAAATCATATGATTTCAGACTAAACGTGGGACATAAGTCCCACGTTTAGTTAGATATGCGATTAAAATTCAAAAGCATCCCAATAGGCTATTCGACGTTTGTTTTTGAACAATATTATGGTACGAACAAAAAATAACACTTAAGATTTTTTTTTCGAAAACAGCATGTAAATTGCTTTTCCAAGTTTTTTAAATGTAATTGATTGTTCAAGTTTTCTGGGACGTGGAATTCATTGATTAAGCTTTGTAAAAAGTGTGTGCGAAACAAAAAAATAATTACCAAATGGACACCGTGAGGTGTGAAAGGACATGAAATAAATGACAAATAAAGAGGGTAGAACGAGTATCCTTAACAGCCGAACATCCATCGCAGTTTCTTAGTCCGCCAGCGACCGTGACAGCCAGGGAAATAGCTAGCAAAAAAAAATATTAATCGCTGTAAATCCCGCAATACTAACAGAAAAACTCAGACTGTTTATGTCACAATATAGAAGAAAGAAAGAAAAAAACCCAAGGCATAAAACAATGAGGGTAAGATAAACGAGTATTTCCATAATATGTGGATCTGATCGCCGAAATGTTAGCAGTTTGTTTTGTAAATAAAAACAAAATAAAGCTATAACTTTTTAATTTTATATAACAACAATACAAAATATAGAATTTTGTTTAAAACTATCATTTAAATTAAACGATTTTTTATACCTCTTTTATTCCCTTAAAGTTAAAGTACTTATATCGCCAGATATCATCGGATCCGGAAAACATATAATACACACAAGTGTGATAAAATAAAAAAGATCACTGGAATCGTTTACGGTGCAAAGTAGCAACATAAATATGTTTTAGTTAGTTTTATAGTGCAAATTTATGACATAAACGGAGCTGATTTATCACCGTGAGAGCTTTTATGTAATGTTAAAAAAATATATATGATAAAACTAGTTTACAACACAATTATAGTGCTAATCACGAATATCATTTAGTACGTTCTAAAGCGTTCTAACGACTTTTATAGTACTAAATTTCGCTACATGGGCAATTTTCTCACTTGGTCCATGATTATGTTTATTTTCACAGCTCACGATCATCCCATCCAACGTATGCAGCTTTGCCGTGCATCTAAAATGCATACGGCGTGAGCAGACCCATCTTAGCTTCTGCGTCATCGGTCTTCTCTTATCCTTCATCAAGGTAAACGTATAACCATCCAGGAGCACCATTTGGTTTCCTCGGCTTGAAGTGACGAATTGAGCTAAAATATATGTAGGTTATAATTACCTCATCAGTACAGTCGATCTATAATGAGATGAAGGAGAGATGTAGGCAATAGGATTGCTCAGGTAGCAATGAGAACAGGTTTACACAATGAAATTGTCTTTTAATAAAAAATGCACTGGATCTTAACATAAAAATGACAATAAAAATCACAGCTAAAAGTATAATAGTTACTATTATTGTAAATTTAATTTGATATTTAATTTCTGAAATGATGAAGAAATGTATTGGACTTGCAGCATAAAGGTATTATGCAGTCTCCAAAGAGTTTTGCAATTCTTCCACCACTTTCTGCAATTCTTAAGGCAAGACAAGGGGCGGAACAATTCCTGCTAATTTGAGGAACAAACAAACAATGTCTTAATAATCCTTCCTTGCTCCTTACTAATATAATAAATGCGAAAGTGAGTTTGTATATTTGTTTGTTTGTTCATTTGCTACCACTTCACGCTTCAATCACTGAACCTATTTAGTTGAAATTTGATATGGATATAGTTTGATACCCAGGCAAGGACAGGATAGTTTTATCCCGAAATTCCCACGCGGAGCGAAACCCATGGGCACAGCTAGTATAAAATATTTATCATGTCAGTTGTTTATACTCATCATAAAATTGTATATCCTTAGGAGAACTTTCCCTATCCACATAGAGATAACTATAGGTTCAAGGGAAATTGGATATTTTTAAATGCAGCGTATCTAAATAAAGCATTTATTAAAGCATCTATATGAGTAAGTACATAGTTTGAATAATTGCATGAATAAATAGAGAAGAATACTGTGATATATAATAATTCTTTAAATATGCGTAGGTACTCTTCCTACAAACTTATCATATACTTTTTGTGACTAAGGGCTATGAGGATGTTGATCAATGTATGCCACAATGTTATTAGTAGTGGCATCTGTAAATACTGTAGCCTGGCATTTCTTGGTGATGCCCTTAAGGCAGATCCATTTGATTTCATTGTTCTTGTTGACTCGGCCCTTGTTGTCCTGGTAGAACCTGTAGCCCTCCACTGTGAGGATGGGAGTCCCTTTGCGGGAAATTTTGTATGCGGCTGCAGGCTGTGACGCCTGGTTAGGGTCGCTTACTTCGGTTTCAGTTGTTTCAAGAAGGTCGATTTCAACTGAAAAATAATTTAGTTGAATAGCTGTCCCAACGAAAAGACAAAGAACTTAATCATCGTCATCAATAAATTTAAGAACTCGGTTCTCGTCGATGGAATATTTTCCATGTCTCCCTATTTTTGGCTAAGTGTACGACACGAAAACTTAATGAACTTTATAAGAGAAGGGTGGATGGTGCACAAAACCAGGTCGATGATGGGATGAATGATGAGGTCAGTACTAGTGTGAACAGATATAATTAATTACCTACCTTACAGTGATTAATAATAATCACTGTAAATATTTTATATTACTTAGGTACTTATGTCTCCTGTATTTATGAGCATTTTACATTATCTAGTATTTACTAATTAAACTTTTCTTATGAAATCAACATGATAAAGACGAAACTACTTCTATCCATACATAATCTTTGGCCATTATATCTAAGTGTAAAAGCCTGGTTCTCAAACTTAGAGAGAGAAAGATTTCACTATTTTGCCTACAAGTAAGTACTAGCAAATTTTTATATTCACTTTCTAATATTGAATGTTTTTTAAGGTTACAGATATTTAATGTACAGAAGTTTGTCATTTACGGGCCATGATTGTGTCCTTCAACATACGAAATGATCGTATTATCTATTGTAACAAGTTTTGCTCTACAACCTAAGTGTAGACCCTTTGAACAAACCCATCTCACTTTGCTGTCGGAGTTCCTCCTAGAATCAGTTTTCTTATAAAATTTGTAACCATTCAATATAATATTTTGGTTCCCTTTCTTTGACATCGTAAATGTGGCCACCATATCTGAAAGACAGATTGAATATCGCCTAAGCTTTGATATACATGATACACACCTACAGGTGTATAGACTAAAAAGTAGTACGTAAATAGTTTTCTAAAGGCCTGAACTCTTCGATAAACGCTCGCAAACATCGATCCATCAGTATTCGTCTGACAAGCATGAGATTCCAAATTTATTGTCCTTGATTATTTTCTTCACTTCATTTAGGAGATGGAAACATTTAAGAAACATGAGCTCGCCTATAAGAATTTTTGAAGTTAAAACCTAGGGTTACTTATCCGTTCACGTTTAATACGTAATTCTGAATAATCAACATACTACAATAGCTATATTATTTGCTATGTTCATGTACGCTGTTTAAGTCGACAATCTGATCTTCCAGTATTTAAGACTCGCTTTGCAGTACTTGTTTTAAGAGATGCACCACCATCTTTTAATTATGAACTTTTGCAAGTTTCGTGTAAAATGTGTGCTCTCCAATTTTTATATTATTTATTCTATTTTAACGAAAGTTTTATTGTAATGAATTTACACATCTTAAAAATAAATAAGGAAGGAATTAAAAAAATAAGAGCATACGTTTTTGAATTAAATAATATATTGATAACGTCAAAAAGTTATAATAATTACAAGTGGAGTAAAAAATAGTATTAAACCTTGAGTAAAAAAATAAATGTACATTATAGTTTTTGATCGCATGTTTGTGGAAAAAGCTACAATAATAATAATTGAATAAATAATAAATAAATGTGTTTAGGGACAATTTTGAGTTTGTAAATGTCTTTTATCGTCAGGTAGGATCGAGAAATCGACCGTCGCATCGAAACGCCTGTATTCCATGTCCATTAAAGCGACAATGAATAGTTATTTTCCAACAGTGTTTGAAGGGAAAACTTCTTTCTTGTCTCACCAGCCACGCAAGCCTGCAGGCAATAGGACTCAGGTGCAAGTGCAAGTATGTAAAGGTAGACTGTAGATGCTACGGAAAACATGGGGAGATGACAGAGAATTTCATGAACGAATGCGGTAGGTTAATAATATATTTATCGCACGTCATATCACATTAACCTTTCTCAGTACGGAGTCCATTTAGTTATTTCCACGTTCCACGTCGGTTTTTACCGTGACGGGGGAGTGTAGAGGTGATACCGGAGGTAGCTCTCAGGTAAGGTCATGAAAGTTTCCCAAGACTATCAAAATTTGTATTGAGGCGGATGATCGTGCGGCCCTTTGACTTTGATGATTTTGCTATCCAGGGTGTGTATACTAGCGTTGCATCTGTTGTGGGAGGAGCAGGCCCATCGCTCGACCATGTGCTGAGTCCTGTGGTGGCGGTAGCGGTAGCCGTGGTATATGATCAAAGGCTTACCAGTCCTGGTGGACCCGTAAAACACTGCAAAGAAAAACAGTTGTCTGTATATTCTATCCTAATTTTCAGATCTATAGTACCTATATTTTTTTTAAATTAACTTTAATGGTTATGAACTTTGCAATGGGAACGTCTATCTGTCAACGCTGGGGATATCCTTGCAGTCTAGGTACACGTGCATGAAACACACCCACTGCGTCCTAATACCAGTGGTTTTGGCTTAAAAGAAGCCTGTCCTATTTTGATTATCAGTTTCCCGGATTTTTGGCAATGGTATATCTCAACTACCAATTATGCCTAAAAAGTTAATACAAAAAAGTACGGCTATTTTTAATTATTTTCTTTATTCAATCACATACATATAATGAGATCGGTTTTTAATTCTAAGTGTATTATTTATAAACAAATAGACAAGTCTATATACAATAAGATTGTTCTTTCATAATAAATCTGGTTTCAGTATTAATGGTTATGGTTATTGAACATCATGACGATCTGCCCATCGACGGTGTGGATCTTGGCTCGGCAGCCCTTGAACACGTGCGATGCGCACACCCATCTCGTCTTCGCGCCTGTGGTCTTCAGCTGGCAGAAGGTATATGCTCCTACTTTTATCATCAATTTCCCGGTCTTTGGAGACTGGTAGTATTCAAATCTGTCTGAATAGAGAAACAACATGTAGAAAAACAAATAAATAAATACATACTAACGTGTTCAAATCTGTCTGCATCTAAATACAGAAAAAACAAGTAGGAAATCAAATAAATATATACTAGCAAAAAATTAAAATAAAAGTCAAATAAACATTTATTTATCTTTGGATATTTGTATCACTTAATAATTGTCATTTTTTTATATTTCTTTCGATTTCTTAAAAGGTACCTAAATGTTGACGGCAGATCATTTACTTAAAGCTAAGTTTAGGCGGCGCAAGTACAGATAGCATTAAAGATAAACAACAAAACAAAATGCAGAAATTATTAACAAGTAGTATTCCAATTCATTAGCATAAAATATTCCATCCGTCATTTGGAATCAAACATCAAAAATAAATTAATAAGAACAAAACACCGTATGTGAACAGAATATATTTCAAATTGCAACTTTAAAGAATAATAAAAGTAAGGGCGAACTGCTACTGCCTGTGGAAGAAGCTTAAGATCGAAATCACTTCATGGCATGTTTGTCGATGTGACTGGGCTCTTCGCTGCTAAAATTTTGCCTCATCAAATACTTCATTTTTTTTCCACCGCGGCGTCACTGATTGTACCCCCGCCTAAATATGCTCATACTCAATATTTTTTCAGTGATTATGAATATTATTACTCTTATAGATAGATTGATAGATCGTGCAGACAGAAGCTCTGCAGCCTTTGCCTTTATGCGTCGAACACACCCATATAGTTTTGACGTCATTATTTCTGGACTTCTTGCAAAAAGTATATCCATCCACTTGCAAAAGCGGCTTCCCTCTTTGTGACGTGACGAAAGTATAATCTGAAAAGGGATGATAAATAAGTACCTACATTCGGAAATAGATAAAGTCAAAAATAAAAATAAATGCGGGTAATGAAAAAACAGAATTGATAATTAAATCAGAAATATTTAAACACAGAAATCTATTTCAGATATTTATAAACGAAATAAAGAGAGGTAGATAATTTTATAAATTAGTGATTATGAATATTGTTACTTCTATAAACATCTTCAAGAATCGTGTAAACGAAAGCCCTGCAGCCCTTGCCGTTGTGAGTGGAGCACACCCATTTCATCTTGACGTCGTTGCTCGTAGTCTTCTTGCAAAATGTATATCCTTCAAATTGCAGGAGCGGTTTCCCTCTTCGTGAAGTGATAAAACGGTAACCTAATGACAAAAAACTGAGATTGTAATGTAGCATCAACATGTAACGATATTGAATATATACGATTAGATAAATTAGGGAGAGAAGATAAATATATTTGTTTTGTGACAAAAACCTTTATGTAGCTATTACAATCGATTTATACCTATGTAATGCATTTAATCTTTTCACAAAAATCTTCTTTTTTTGTACTAAATTGGTTTAACAGTTTTTTTTTTTTTTTTTTTTATTTATTGATTATGGCTTACCAACATTTGTTTACATTGTTACTTAATTCTAAAATTTTACATACAAGATTTTTACTTAATGTAACAAACACTTACAGGTAAACACGACATGCGTAAAAAAAATCTTAAGAAGTTAACCTAAATGTCATGAACAGATATAATTCCTATCAATAACTAATTTGATTAGTT
Organism: Acrobasis consociella; assembly: GCA_963555685.1. NCBI lineage: Eukaryota > Metazoa > Arthropoda > Insecta > Lepidoptera > Pyralidae > Acrobasis > Acrobasis consociella. The sequence goes on from OY743116.1 coordinate 4,261,577, forward strand.
GCTAGATATTGACAAACAGTGTTCCGTATCCTGCCAAACGAGTCAGCCTGAATATCTATCATTGTACTCAATTCGTTAATCAGTCTACTGAGCCTTGGCACTGGTGAGTTTGCGCCGAATTTAGTTCTACGGAGACAGGGACTAAATGGTTCGATACTATTACGGGGATATCTGTATGGCACTCGAAATTTAAATTTACCTAAAAGTCGCGGACAATCTAATGCATTATTAAATATCTTCCATGTAAACTTGAGATCCATTTGAATTCTGCGATTAATTAGAGATTCGACTTTGAAATGCGACAAACGCTTACTATACGAAGGTAATGTGTATTTTGGTATACCACTAGAATGGGCTAGGTGCCACATAAATCTCTTCTGGACCCGTTCCATATGTAAGGCGTGAGTAGAAAAATGAGGTCTCCAAACAACACTTCCGTACTCCAAAATGCTACGCACTAAGTTGTTATACAGAAGTTTTTTGGTACTGACGTTTCGAAAATCTTTACAATTTCGAAGAACAAAACCAAGTAACTTAGATGCTCTTTTTATTACATTATCATAGTGGGGAATGAATGTTAATTTTTTATCGAATACTATACCCAGGTCTCTTATTTCATCCACTTCTTTAATTTTTTCAGTGCCTATAAGATAATTAGTTGGTAATATTGCCCTTTTTCGCGAGAATTTTACATGATAGCATTTGGAAGTATTTAATTTCATATTATTCTGCTTACACCACTCTACTAGTTTATTAAGATCAGCTTGGAGCTTAACAGAATCATCTGCCGTGTCTATAACCCGGCAAAACTTCAAATCGTCAGCATACATGAATGATTCAGAGAACTCGAGCAATTTAGGAATATCATTTACAAATATAACGAACAGAATTGGACCCAAATGCGATCCCTGAGGTACACCAGAGGCAATTCTATGCAGTCCCGACTGGTAGCCATTGACCACCACATAAAAAGAGCGATTTTGTAAGTAGGAACCTATCCAACTGAGCAACGAACCTGATATATACGCTGACAAGGTCTTTAAAAGAGTATCATGCGGCACACTGTCAAACGCTTTACTAAAATCCGAATAAACGACATCTACTTGCTTGTTAGCATCTACAGCTTCCGATAATAATTCAAAAAAATCCACTAAATTTGTAACAGTTGATCTATTCTGAGTAAATCCATGCTGGCTTGGACTGAGGTGCTGCTTATAGTGATTAACAATATGAGGACACACAAGAACTTCAAATAATTTAGCAAATTGTGAAAGAATAGAAATTGGCCTATAGTTTTTTATACAACTTTCACTGTCAGACTTAAAAATCGGAACGACTTTAGCCGTCTTCCATTCTGTTGGGAACACTCCAGTACTCAAAGATTTATTATATATTAAGAGTAAGGGTTCAACTAAATATTTAGCACACGAGACAATAAAAATTGGTGGGATATTGTCTGGACCGGCGCCTTTACTACATTTTAGACCTTTCATTTTTTTTAAGACTGTTTCACGATCCAATTGAAGACAATGTAAGCTTTGGTTAAGATCTGGGGTTGTCGGTTCACATTCAGATGGTGTATCTTGTGAAGTCTTAGAACTTTGACTGTAGACAGATTCGAAAAAAGAAGCAAACATTTCACAAATTTCAACTCCATCCGAAGTGGATTTTGAACCATCAGTCATTGTTAAAGGATATGAACCAGAGCCTTTACGTTTACCTTTTATGTAGGACCAAAACAATTTGGGATTGGAACCAATTTGGTGTTCTAGATCATTCATATACCTATTGTAGCGTATTTTTGCCATATTTTTACATCGCATAGTTAACAAATCTAGTCTGTTCTGTCAGTTTTTTGATTAAAACAACATTATTATATTTATATTATATTTAGTAAACGGGTTACTCACGTATAGAGTCAGCTACTTTCGACATGTTCCGAGCTCATCTGGAGGTCTTCATCAGGGCGAACATGTCGGCAGTAGCTGACTCTATACGTGAGTAGCCCGTTTACTAAATTTATTAATGGTTTAACTGTATTGAAAATTTGAAACTAATGATGGTGAATGTTGTTTATCTTAATAATCTCGTTGTCCCAGGTGGAGACGACCGCCCGGCATTGCTTGCCGTTGTGCGTGGAACAGACCCAGCGGGTCTTGGGCCCCTTCACCATCTGCGCACAGAAGGTGTACCCGTCGATGCTAAGAAGAGTTTTACCGCGTTGTGACTTCACGAATTTCACTAAAATATGTTATACTTTATAGTTACTGTTACGAAAGATACTGTTATAAAAGCGGTAATAATGACTTCTTTTTCACAAGTGATTGCGAAACATAGAAGAATGCGAGAAGAAAAAGAATGTAACTTATTTACTTAAGCGTAGTATTACGCGGTAAACATATTTTATTTTATTTAAAAATACAATAATAATACTGATAAACTAGTTCATCATGAGAACGTACCATCACAAAACACATAGACATAAGCTACTTGAACACGCGGTAAAGTACTTGAACTTGAAACTACCTGTACTGAATAGATTAGATTATTTAAATAAGAAGGATAAAATAATTCGACTTAAAATAAAGAAAACTCAAGTACTACTAATTACCCGAAAAGTCATGTCTATTTGGCATGGGTGCCAAGAACGCTAGCCGAATTTTTGCATTGTATCGTAATAGTGATACGATGTGCGAGAAGCCAGCCCTCTTCGCTCCCTAAGGCCTCGTATCCAAATATCCGGTTAGCGCCGTGACGGCGCGCCGGATCGGCGTCCGTTCGATCAGTCATGTATGAAGCCTCTAGGAGGTGTTTCCACGTCGCCGGCGACGGCGCCGCGCCGTTAAGGCACAAACCGGATACGTGGACAAGAGCCCTAAAAGTTAATTAAGAGGCATAGTAATCTAGTGGCAATGCGTATTATTAATTTTAACAATTTCGTTATCCCAAGTGTAGGCTGCGGCGCGGCAGAGCTTGCCATTGTGTGTGGAGCAGATCCACCTGGTCTTTAGTCCATTCCTGATCTGCGCACAGAAGGTGTACCCTCCGACGCTGAGAAGGGTTTTCCCGCGCTGGGACTTCACAAACCTCACTGTATGAACAAAAAAGTATTTAAACACTTTAGTGGCGTATTTTAAAAACAATAGAAAAAAAAAATTGTTTTTTTTTTAAATAAATATAAAAATATAAAATAATCGGAATGTTTTATATGCAACAGCAGTTCAGAAATAGATTGTACCTCTTGTTTAAAAATAAGTTAGAAAATCCTCTAAAAAAATTGTAAATATACCAAAGGTTAAAGAAAAGAGAGAGCCTCCGCTGCCGGCGCCGGCTCCTAAAAATATGACTATTGGGTAGCCGAGATTTATAACACCGGCTGCCGGCAGCGGAGGCACTCCCTAAAGAAAAAGACAGCTTTTATTGACAAAGACCACTTTGTCATGCGAAGAAAAACAAAATATCTTTATTTTTAAAGAACTTATCTTAACAGATATGCCAGCCCTATCGTACCCTTGACTTAGTAATTATATTATTGACCAAGGAATTCACGTCTATGGGGAATTTAATAAAATAAAATGAGACTATGGATACGTCAGGCATTTAAGAATATTCATTGCAAAAAAAAGAAATTTTCCAAATCGATCAAGGCGTCTTCGAATAAATCGGTGAAAATACATAAAAAAAAGAACGCGACTAATTGATAACCTCCTCCTTCTTTGGAAATCGGTTAAAAACAGAATCAGTGATTATGATTATTGTTCAGCCTGATGATTTTGTTATCATATGTGTAAGCCGACGCCCTACAGTCCTTGTTGTGGTTGGTGGAGCAAACCCAGGTGGTTCTGGCCCCGGTCACCACTTGCGCTATGAATGTGTAGCTGCCAACTCTTAACAGCTTTTTACGACGAGATTTCACGAATGATTCTGTAAAAAAACTTGTATTTCTTACCGCAAATAACATGATTCACGACATGATTCATGATCTACTCTCTATTGTGATTTATACAGTGTAAGCGCTATTACAGATAAGCAACAATCTGCCGCGACACAGAAAGGACACGGTCGACGAACGTCGTGTGTCGCGCGACGGTCGCCGTCTATTGCAAACGGTCGCGTAACACCAACCAATCTTTTACAAACTGTCAAAAACTATCGTACGACCGTCGGCGTCGCGTCAGCCGCCGACCTGTGTCGCGAGCTGTCTGTAAGAGCCCTTAATCGAAGGCTTATTATGTATAACAATACCAGACCCATAAATAAATATAAATAAAACGTCTTCTTATAATTACTTGTAAAACTAAGTATATTTAGTAGTATCATCATCCTCATATCAGCCACAGTAGCATAATGTTTTCTAAATACTGTACTGAGTAACTAAAAGTTATAAATTATACTTTATTCATCATACTTACTGGGCAGCTAGCTACTACATTAATATAGAATTTATTTTGCAGATCATCACATATTAATTTAATCGTCCCATGGCGGTAGAAACGATGAGCTGCTGGGGTGCTGACGCTAAGCGCCTGATCGGCGTGATAGGGCACAGAATTTCAGAGAAAACTGGTGACTCCCGCTCAGGTTCGTTTCTAGTGCAAAGAATGGCCATTACGATCCAGCGTGGCAATGCTGCCACCGTTGCACGGGAAACGATAAAAGGCGGTTTATATTAATGACTTTTTATATGTAGCGGGAGCCAGGTGATAAGCTCGACCGCCACAAAGGGAGAACTTCCCCCCAGGCATGGTGTTGCACCTGGGGAACCGCGGCTCCGACGGTGTATCGTCGGAAGTTGTATATATAGTCAGCTTCAACCAGAATTCTGAGATCGAGATGTAGATTCTGCTGACGCCATCTCGTATGATTCTTGCGAACTATGTTTCATTGTTGTTTGTGGTTTTTTGTTTCTCGTAGTGGCAAGTCACCACAGTAGATATGTTTAGACAGTAAAAATTTAATCATGAAAATGGTTATTATTTAGTTTAATGATTTGTGTGCCGTAAGTGTGAACAACGGCGCGGCAGTGCTTGTGGTTGTGTGTGGAACACACCCACCTCGTCTTGGGGCCGGACACCATCTGGGAGCAGAAGGTGTACCCGCCTATGCTGATCAGGGGCTTTCCTCGGCGGCTCTTCACGAATGTCGCTGAAAAGAAACAGCTTTGTTACAAGAGGGTGAAATAATTCAAGATAAGGAAGTGAATTGATGAAAGGCAAGATAAAAATGTCAAAAATAATATAAAAGATGATGCTTTCAAATGTGATCAAACAGTCTTGAAATTTTCTTTCCGTTTTACTTCATTAAATAAATTTATTATATGACGTTCCGACTAATTACAGAGCTAGTTGGCATTAAACAGTTACATAAAAGCTTAGACTTATAGTGTAATATGTTCCCTATTATAACTCTATGTATGCCCTCTTAACTAGATAGCTGCTATTTTGTTTACCTTGTTATAAGAAAGCAATACCAATCACGTCGGAACGTGACTATGACTCGAATATATTCTGATGATGGGTCCATCTTCTCCAAAGGTGTACACCGCTGCATTACACCCTTTGTTATGGTGAGTCGAGCAAGCCCAGCGGACTTTGTTGAGAGTAACCTTTTTCTTGCAGAAAGTGTAACCTCCTAGATGCAAAAGGGGCCTGCCTCTTTGAGAAGTCAATATCATAAAATCTGAAATTACCCAATGACTCCGATTTTACGATTGCAACGGTTCAAAAAAATATAAAATACAAAGAAATAACCACTAATAACATCAAAAATATATTATTTGAAGAACAGTTTGATAAAATAAAAAACAATTCAAAATGTCTTATGAAGGTAATAAATAATCTTTATCAGAATAAAATAACATCAATGATGGTGAAGGCCGTAGACTCTGATGATGTTCCCTTGGAACGTGTAGAGCCCCGCCCTGCAGCCCCGGTGGTGGTGGCTGGAGCATACCCACCGAACCTTGCTGTTGGCGCGTACGGCCTTCTTGTAGTACGTGTAGCCGCCGAGCTCCAGCAGCGGACGACCTCTACGAGACATGACCATGCAGTATCCTGCAACCACATGTATACAATACAGAGTGATGTTCATATTGTAACCAAAGTCGGCGCAACCACTATACTCAATCCAAGGCGCTGCACACAGAAAAGACGTAAGACGCAAACGGAGCGTAGACATATGTCTGTTCCGCGACGGCAAGCGACGGTTTCATACAAAATGTATAGAAACGTCGCGTCGCATAACACACAGAAAGGACGGGGCATGGACGGGGCGCCCCGTCTGCGTCTTATGTCTTTTCTGTATGTCCTGCCCCCAATAGGTACAATACTCTTATACCCGTCCATGACACACAATGAGACCTGGAAGTGACAATCTATATTCCTGATGCAAATCCATCTGATTTTCTTCATGCCATACTCAATTTTACTTTTTATTCTGCGGTAAGAGCCGGTCCTTTAGGTAAACAGGTATTTCAGATAAAAATAGTGTTATTTGTATATTTGGTGGCGTTAGCAAAGATAGGCTTCTGCTCAGCAGTGGGCAAAAAAAAGGCTGAAATGATGACGATAAAATGTTATTTATAAAAAAAAACATGCATCAATTGAATGAATAAGTCTAATAGTAAAGATTAAGATTTTCAATACTTTCTACAGCATCAAAGCATCTACTATTTTGTGAGTATCTCTATTCCACGAAACACAATATTTAGCCTAATTTATTTCATAAACATAGGAGTAAGTATATACTGAATACTCGTAATACATACATAAATAATGAGTTTACATTATAAACTACCTAATACTAAACATTGATATACAATGTCTTTTTTCATTAAGTACAAAATATTTTAAGTGGTGATTCAGTCCATCATTTTAAACAACTTTTCCCAATAAATGTATACCGAAATACAAAAAAAAAATTTTTGGTTCTTATATAATTAAACTAGTCACGTGATATCGTTATAATAAAAATTTAACAAAAAAAATCTTTTTCGGTATACATTTATTGGGAAAAGTTATTCAAAATGATGGACTAAATCACCTCTTAAAATATTAGTACTTAATAAAAATGACCATTACATAAGACACTACATTGCTTTAAATTTTTAAGCATGACCATTGAGAGGGCTTTTAGAACCATGATTAATTTAAATAACCATATTCAAAGCTCTATTATTCGAAGTTCAAATTGTCCTTTTCTGGCCAACTAAAAATATGTTCGTTGAGCAGATAGACGACTTGGTTGTTGACGGTGTGTGCGATCGCTCGGCAGCCATACTTGGAGTGTGTGGAACATCTCCAACGCACCTTGTCGCTCGCACGCCCGTTCATTCGGAACTTGTAGCCATCCACCACCAGCGCAGTCTTTCCTCTCGAGTTCATTTCGAATGTAGCCTTGATATCTCCACCAACGTCTGGAATAAATAAAATTCATCAATAACTTGTTCTACACACGCCTCTTGCTATATCCACAGGAATAAAGAGTGGTCCTATGCTAAATTATTCCCGTGAAACCAATTTAAACAAATCTTCAGATTTACGACCTCCGTGACCTTGTGGTAATCATGCCACGCTATCATGTGGATCCCGGATCATGATATCACGGAGGTCCCGAGTTTGATCTCCGGTCAGTTCAATCTGAAAAAGATTTTTTTCCATCTTGGATGTTCATCTACGTATGTATTTGTTATAAAATATAGTATCGTTGAGTAAGTATCCTGTAACATAAGGTTCAGACTTACTTAAGGGCTAGTTCAATCTGTGTGATTTGTCCGAATATATTTATTTATTTTATTTCTTTTTCTGTAGCCATTTTTCGTACAAGTTTGAAAGAAACAATATAAGTGTTCTTACTGAAACGTTTTTAATAGATACCTATAAGTATTTACATAAAGATACATCCTTGTTCAATAATACAAGGTTCTAAATAAACAACTGAATTACAATTAATTTGAACTTGACATTCAGTTGGTGTCTTTGGTAGATAACTTCTCATAAATAATGTTATATATTGATAAAATTTCTTTCTAAGTTCTGTAATGATTCATTCATCATCATCAGGTCTTTTTATCTCCACTGCAAGAGTACGACCCTTTTTGCACTACCAGAGCCATACTTGGCTAGAGCAGCCAAAGGACTTGGCCTACAACAGCGACGAGAACCTCGCTGGCCAGACCAGACTAAAGAGATCTCTGTTGTTTATAAGCTTTATTTAGCTTGTGTTTCCTAAATCGCCTTCTACGACATCGGCTTTAATGGTTACTAGCATCATTTTCACTGATTTTTTCATTACTCATCAAACAGCGGGTGATGTGTCGAGCTCTGTTCCTGTAACTCATTCTTCGAGTAGCTGGTGGTGTGCTGATCCCTGTAGTAGACAATTTCGTTGTCCATCGTGTGGACCGTAGCACTACACCTGTACTTGGCGTGGGTGGTACACCTCCACCGAACTTTGGTTCCGTTCAGGTTGTACCCATTCACCCGGAACCTGTTCCCGCCAAGTATCAAAATGCTTTTTCCTTTGGCGTTCGTTTGTATGATTGCAGTCAGATCTAACAAAAAGCACATAATAATTAATAACAAATTTTATGATGTTATTAAAACGGACGGGGAGTATTTTTTCCGGCTCATTAGTTAGTTTAATAAAAAAAAATATACGTACTTTTATTTTCTGATTAGCAAACAATGACGAAGATAAAGCGCATTTAAATTTGGCGTGACGTCACGATCAGCTACGATTTTAAACTAAAAGGGACGTAAATTACTCCCACTCCGAAACTTCGAAGCGTTGTCTATCTTTGTGAATTTTAACTACATTGCGAAACCAAAAAAAAATCATTTATTTTTGATTATTTTATGTATTGATAAATCTAGTTGACGGAATGAATAAAATAATATATTTATTACCCTGTTAATAGGGATGTGCTATTCAAAATGGTTGCTAGTAAGATACCAAAAATAAATAAGTCTTATGTATGTAATCTTATACCTTTAAACGAGCAATTCTTGTATATATATATATATATTTATTTATATATTTATAAATTTCTGTGATCTCGAAAACGGCTCTAACGATTTCGCAGAAAATTTGTATATGGGGGTTTTCGGGGGTAAACAATCGATCTAGATTAGTTTTATGTTTGGGAAAATGCTTGTTTTCGAGTTTTCATGCGTTTTTCTTTCCACGCAAAATATGGTCGCTAATTTCGTCGCGCCGACCGCCTTGTTTTTAGCTCAGCAGTTAAGGATACCGACCGCTACAAAGAGTGTTACGGATTCGAATCCCACTCGGTGACTGACTTTTGTTTTTTTTTTATGTTTAAACTTATATATAATTTTTTATTTTGCATTGTTTGTAGACAAGTTTAAAAAAAATTAGTTAATGTTTGAGATGTAACCGAGCAAAGCTCGGTCGCCCAGGTACTTTCTTATAAAATTAAAAAAGCTTTTTTAGACATATTGTTTATTTAAAAAATATTGTTTGAACAATGTGCATAGTCTACCTTATGTATATAAATATAAATTAGATAACTAGCAAATATAAATACCAATGTGATGATAAACAGTAAAAATAATATGGAACAAGAGCTAACTCATAAAAGAACCCAGCACAAACGAGATCTTAAGTATATGTTTTTTATTATAAGTTATATTTCAACTGCAAATAACATAGTCTTGTGCGCTTCCGGTAGTGTGTTCATCAATTATAAAAACTATATGTTCTCCGACAGTGTGCACCCTCGACTTGCAGCCGTACCGCTCGTGCGTCGAGCACCTCCACCTGATCTTGTCGCCTGTTGCCTTGTTGACCCTATACTTGATTCCGTCCAGGATCATCATCTGATTCCCACGGGAGCTCCTGTAGAATAGAGGCTGGTGCGTTGACGCATACGGCGACGTATAGAAACCTTAAATGCAAAATTTCTGATGCAATAAGATTATTTTATTGGTGATATATATTGATATCGTTAAAAGCTTGAATAGTATGAGAAGAAATAAATTAAAGTTTATTTATATCAACGTAGCATAGGCACTCTTCATGAAGAAGTCATAGTAAGAAATGTAAACAATCCATCATTCATTGCAATCAATCCATCATAAGATTGTGTGCAATAAACTTAAATAAACAAATAAACACATAGAAGGTGAATAAAACCAAGCTCATGGATGCCTGGGTTAGTAATTAGTTAATAAAACCGTCTAAGGATAATAAGTGTTTCATTGAAGAAAGAAAGCCAAAGTTTGAAGTCACATTCGTTCAAACTTCTGCCCATTTCTGTTATCTCCATGTTGTGTGTGCTATTTACAACAACAGTTTCTCAAGCTGTCATACGATACGACCATTTTCAGGAGGCTACTTTGTAAAAATCCAAAGTTACCATTGGGCAAACGTGGACATCCCAATCAAAAGGTAAATAAATATTCTTTCCTTGTTTCTACTTAGTTTGTTAACTTTGTACCGTTAACATATTTTTTTTGTTCTGTAAATAATAAATAAATAAATATATATAGGGACTAATTACACTGATTGAGCTAGCCATAAAGTAAGTTCGAGGCTTGTGTTATAGGATACTAACTCAACGATACTATATTTTATAACAAATACATATATAGATAAACATCCAAGACCCAGGAAAAATTGAAAAAGGCCATTTTCCAACTTGCCCTGGCTAGGGATCGAACCCAGGACCTTCGGGTTGGCGGTCTAGCGTGTTGACCATTACGCCACGGAGGAGGTTCTGTGTAAGTTATATGTATTTAAGCAAGATGTATGTGTGTCATCATCATAATCTTTAGGTCTTTTAAGCAGGTGCATGTATTTTCCCATCACTTTTTTCTATAAAGCGAGGTTACCTGGAAGTAGTTGCTTAGAGATAAGGCCGCCTTTTGCGTAGTTCCTTTTAAGATAATTATGTCCTGTATTTATTTGTTTTGTACAATAAAGGGTATTGTATTGTAAATAGGTTAATCAGGCCTGACTTCGTAATTATTAGATAAAGTATGTGTACGTATACTCTTACATCACCTTTAATGGTACTACCCAATGGTACATGTAGTCCAGAGGGTTTAGGCGTTATTATCTTACATAAAAGATAGAACCAAGGCAAGATATAAAAGCTTGGAGAGGAAATGGGAAAAATATGTAGCAATGAAACAAATTTTTGTTAACAAATGTATTGACTTGTTGTAAAACAATCTTTACAATTAAAAACTTTTGAAACTAAGTTTTCAGTAATGATAATAAATATTTAATTTTCAATTGCCGCCTTTTGCTTTTGTCCCAAACGAGTTCAAAACAGTTCCTTCACTAGAACGTGACAAATGTATATATTAGTGCAGTATCCTTAAAAATTGCTTGTTCATTTTCGAAAGTAACTTTCTTCATTCTATCAGTTTTATTTTATTCTGGATATGGTTGTGATCCTCTAACAGCATCGTGATCTCATCATTGGTGGTGTGCACCCTCGCGGAGCAACCTCTGTTGTTACACCGCCATCTTGTTTTCTGTTTCGTGACGACATTCCTTGTATACGTCCATCCATTCAACAAAAGGTACTTATGCCCTTTTTCTGTACAAATTATTTTACCTGGAATAAACATCAACTTTGCTTGCACTAGGTGAAGTATAAAATAAACTTAGAATTCTTAAAATTGTTATATTTTTTAAACGAAGTTCCTTTTCGGACGGCCCTTTTGGGAAAAAGTGTAAGATTTTTCTTTTACTTTTTTCCGTTACGAACTATTTTTGGGGTTTTTTTAGGGGCTTCAAATTTTTGTAACTTCGTTTCAACCGAGTATTTAACTACACTCAGTTTTAACACTAAAAAAGTAAACGTGATATTTAGGTTATGAGATATAAGTATTTTCAGAACAAGAACTTTGATGTTTTTTTAGAGGCTTGAATTTTTGTAACTTCATTCCAACCGAGTGTTCAACGACACTCAATTTTAACACTTAAACAGTAGTCGTAATATTTAGGTTATGACATTTTTTCAGAACAAGAACTTTGTTCTTTTATCTTTTACTCAGAAGGCTATTAAAAAGCAATATTCTCCATTAAGTACCCCGTTCTTTAATAGGATTATGGTTATGCATATTATTAATTTTTACTACGATGTTGTCCAGGGTATAGAGAGCGGCTTTGCAGGTCCTCTTGGTACAACACCAGCGCGTTTTGTCCAGTAAGGTTGAGCGGGCGTAGAATCTGTACCCATGGAACTCCATTCTAGTTTTACCGTTACTAGCTGTGTAAAATCTCACTGAAATGTAAATAATATTATTTTTTTATTTAAATAAAGAATAAAGTACATTAAACTTACATAAAAATTTTATACGACCTCAATTGGCTTGTTAAGTAATTTTTAAAAACATTTGATTCGCAATCCGTTTCGAGGAATAGCCTCTAGAAGCTTACTCTAATCAGATTTTAAAATAAGGTCTTATTTATTTAGATATTTGCAAAAATCCCATTGACCTTCATTTGCAAGGTCAAGCTTATTTGAGGAAGTGATGTCACGATGAAGATTTTTTGAGTAAAGTTGGCAATTTCTACTTTCAATACTGCTGAAAAACCGTTCGTTTAGTGACTTCACGTTTCAAAAATGACATCATTGTATTATTTGTCACTGTCACTGTCTTCTACTAACACAACAAATTGACAACAACCAACATAACGACGGTAAACAGTAGACATTGACAGTTGACAGATGTCATTGTTTTTTTAGTGCAGGCACAGAAAAATTGTAACCTTTGATTGCTGTGTGTCGTCACTTCCGGTGTTTAAAATTACATAAAAAATCCTGATAACACGTAGATTTTTTTTATTCAAATTACTTTCTTAAACCCTTTTATATTTATTACATATAGCACCTTTAACACTTTTATATTTATTAGTTGACAAACCAATTGGGTAGACGACTGGGTCAAAAAAAATGCGGTACGGTTAATAAAATAAAACGTCACAAAATAGTGTAACTTTCATTGATCATTGTAGATATTAAAAGCATATATATTAATACAAAGCTTGACCATGATACACACACATACTTCTTAGCATTGATAAATGCGGCCGGCCCGCGCCCAGTTTTACCTGTCGTCTGTGCAAAATACCAGACACAATAGTAAAACAATGCATGTCGACCGGAGTCTGGTCTGCTCACAGATGACAGGTTAAGAAGCGTGCATTTATCTTTTTTAATCTACTTACCAAAATTGTAACTTTAACCTTACTGTATCTTAATAAGTTTATCCCTCTTCTTTCTTAATTTTTGTGTTATTAATATTTTTCTTTAACGCTCGTTTAATATAAAAAAATCTAATTTGATCCACACTCGTACCTACCTTTCCAGGCCATTGCTAAAAATCAGTGCACTGCTTCCGAGAAAATATTATCACTGAGCTTTGTCTTGCTGCAATGAATTTAATGTTGTGTCTTTATTTTTAAACCTGTGTTAGTTTAACCAGTGTATGTATACTTAATTTTTATTTGTGTGTAGTGACTAATAAACAATTCATCTATTTTTGACTAGTACGAGTAGATATAACAAATATAAGGTAATTTACAATCATACAAAAAAAGTAATTTAAAAAAAAAATTAAACATTCTTTTATTTAAAACAATAAAGTTTTAAGTTTTAAGCGCTTCTCAAGACGAATTAAACAAGCCCAGACTAGATGGGGTTGCATCGTTGCATTACAGAGTTCCTATGGCCACCTTTTGGCTCCAACATTCAGATCAGTTCCATGTCAACATAATATTGCATTGTCACGCGATATGGGTATGCATCCAAAATTTTTAGCACAATTGGAAAGTATAGGAAATTTGACAAGATTTGATTCGACATATAGACCGAAAGACAACGGAACAGGTAAAACTTAATAAAAGCTTGTAATAAGGTACCTACCGAAGTTTCTATTCATATTCGGTCATTTTTAACTACCACTCGCTTTCAGGTTAATGTAGTGAGGAAACCCGTATACTAATGATTATTAATTTTACTTTGAGGGAAGGAGGAAACGCTTTTAGCGTTCAGTCCGTATATTGTAGATCAATAAAGTTTTTATAAATGCATAAATAAATAGAGAAGGTAAAGTAAGTAAACTAACCACAGCCACTCCACTCCATTATCATTGTGTTCGTCTCTTTACTCTTTCCATACAATGACACACAAACAAGTGAACACAAACAAGTGACTGGCCCTCAAATGCGACCGAGATTTAGTTCTTCCGAATTTGCTTTTTTAGATTATACCACTGCTAATTCCTATACCCAATAGGCACAAATAGGGGTTGGGACACATTTGGCATCACAGAACAGCACTTTCACATGCTGTTATCCTTTTCTCTCGCTCAGAACCGTCATATGTGACGAAATAGAGCGTTCCGTCGCTCTCTCTCGCTCTAGTAAATGACGATTTTGAGCTACAGAAAAGGATAGCAGCATGCTAAAATTCCGTTCCGTACTGATAAATGAGATCCAACCCTAGGTTTTTTAAATATCTTTGAGAAAGATTATATATCTTGCAATGCATTCTTCAACTGAAGAATTCAAGATTGGTTATAAAAGTAACCCAGTGTCGTTTGGCCCGGAAATGACGTATGTACATGACTCTCCTGCATCCTAACAATTACTCCGTCCACAGTGAAGTAGAACGCCTTGCAGCCCTTCTTAGTGCATCTCCATCGGATCCTGTTTCGACCCTCGATCTGCTGGTAGTATTTCCTGTTCTTGTAGATCATTTGAGATTTCCCATTTGCCGCTGTTATGAAACATGCTAAAATATTATATTGATTAATTCATGGTTCTTATTACCTACTATAAATCTTATATGGAATTATTGAGGTTGAATTTTTTGCGGTTACCAACTCATCTCGCAGCGTGATGATTATGGGCAAATTCTCCCTTTATTTGAAAAACATTTAGTCCAGTAGTCGATTGATAAATAAATAAATAAATATACTTACGAATCACACAGATTGAGCTAGCCCCATAGTAAGCTCAAGACATATGTTATGATCCAAGACCCAGGTCAATGTGAAAAAGATCATTTTCCATCTTGATCTGACCGAAATCGAACCCGGGACCTTCGATATGAAAGCGTGGCATGATGACCAGGACAGAGTTCGTCAATTGATGTAAGCTGGTATAGGTATGAGAATGAAAGTTAAAAAAGAAAACACAAATTGCTATACTGATTTACGCGTTATATTCATAATAGTGATCCGGTGATCGCTGGCTCATAGATGATGGCTGCGGCATGGGTAAGGGTCGCCCCATAGGCGATTGTTGGGCCACAGGCGCTGAATGTACATGCTTCTCTTGCATCCTGGTGACCACACCATCCACAGTGCAATAGAACGCTTTACAGCCTCTTTTGGTGCACCTCCACCGGATTCTGTTCCCGCCTTCGATCTGACGGTAGTATTTTTTGTTCTTGTAAATCATTTGAGGCTTGCCATTGGAAGCTGTTACGAAGAACGCTGAAATAATTTAAAAAAATTGTTAGTTCGATAGGGTTTAGGTTTGACTATATTATTATTTAAGTAACATTGATATTGTCTAAGAAAAAACAAAGTTAATTGACGATAACATTATACTAGTATTTATATTATTCATTAACTTTAAAAATAGGAGTTAAAAAAACATAATATGCTATAATTTATGTAATAACAGAACATCGTATTTGTTTAGAAAACTAATTGACCGAGCGAGCAAAGCGTCTAGTTCTTATCCAATGATCAAAATTCAGACAGCGCGACTTTTGACGCGACGGATGGTAAATCTTGTCCCAGTGTAAGAATATTTTTTGTGTTTGTAGCAGGAACGTAGAGTTTGCAATTATTTGCTGAGCAAATTAAAAAACTCCTGATTGTCAACTTTGATCCATCTAGTGATTAGTGGCGGAACTACCGATACTACTTAATAGTTGTAGCGCCATCTTTTTTCCCTAGCCCTGACTTTAAACATAGCTAGGAAGGAAACTAACTTTCACCTGAAAACTTCCGCATCGATATCGGTCCATCCGTTTGAGCGCTACGATGCCGATTAGCCGGCGCGGCGGGTAAAAAGATTTCTTCGCTGACATCATTAAAATATCGCATAAGTAGTACAATGCCCTTCAATCGTGACTGTGTGTTCCGTAGACTGCAATAACGTCATACTGCAAGGTGTGGACAGAGGCCTGGCACTTTCTGCTTCTCTTTTTAGAGCAGTACCACCGACACGACAACCCTTTACTGAAGGTTTTCTTATCACACCAGTAGGAATGCCCTTGGTACACCAACTTGTAGTTACCCCATTGAGTTGGTAGAAACTGTGCGCCTGAAATAGAACAGTACGTCTAATACAATTACAAACAAGTTTAAACTTACCCAGGGGCTTGCTCAATTCGTGCGATTTGTTCTAATCTATTTGTACATTGATTTATTAGCCATACTTGGCCAAAGCAGTCAGAGGACTTGGCCTACACTCTCCTCGCTGGCCAGACGGGTTAGAAAGGTCTTATTGATGTTTATAAGCTTTGTTTAGCTTGTATTTCCTCAGTCGCCTTTTACGACATGCACGGGAGGACTTGGAGTGGCCCTATTTTACACTGCCACACTTGCTACCATTATATTAGCACACTTGGCTACCATTGATTTGGATTAGTATCATTTTAATTTTTGGTAAGCTCTTCATTTCCGCCATTTTGAAATAAACATAAGTAGATACCTGTGGTAAGTGCATGCAGCGGTAAACGTAGGGTTCTAGTATACGTCTGGCAGCACGGAACAACACTTTTCTATGGTGCTATCCTTTTCTGTCGCTCAGAACCCTCATTCCCTAGAGCGAGAGAGAGCGACGTATGTGATGATCTACTGATTCAAACATCAAGAGATTTATACATATACGCTTGTATTAATAGATAGACTTAAATTCACCTTACAAAACTAACCATTTAAAAATTGTATGTATATTACAATAAGACTAGGGGTTTTAATAGCTTCTTGTGAAAAAACGTAACGTAAACGTATGTAATGTGTAAAAACGATAGGAAAACTATGTGACTACTGATAAGGAATTAGATAAACCATATTTTACACGGTATTTGACTAAATGCGTAGGTAAGTTATATTCCAAATAGGTATCTAAGTTATAAAAAGATACAGGAGTTTAGTTAGAGACGGTTCAAGTCAGAGTGACATACATACAACGTGGAATAAAGACATACCCTATATAAATCGAATCACAGGCTGTACTAGATCACTATATTATAATGATAATAAAATAATAGTCAAAAAACAACAAAAAAATTTCGTCATTCCCATACAAATTGTCTGGGCGGCTGGCACTTTTGTACGTAAATGCCGCAATTTTTTAAAGTTTCTGACTGTTTTAATTTCATTACTGTAGTGGTCTAGTATAGCCCGTGGTTCGATTTATTTAGGGTATGTCCCTTTACTTTGTGTAACCATATTTTACGAGGTCATCCACCAGGATCTCCAGGGGATTCCCGCAAATTCAGCTGTTCATCAGAATCCCAATTTAAAAAAGTAAGTATAAAGGATGCTGTCACACTGAGTTCGATTTATACCTAACGAACTGCCTCGTTTCAGTCATGATTATGTTCTCCAGTTGTAGTCAGAATCTTTCCGTTAAACATTTTCACAGAAACTTTGCACTTTTTGCTGACTCTCCTTGAACAGTACCATATGCATTTCCCGGAGATATCTTTGTGGTTTGTCGAAAATGAGTAGTTGCCAATCCGTAGCAGGTACCCTCCACTGTGCAAAAGGATCAGTTCAGGTTCTGTAATTAAAAAAAGGATTTTTTATACAAAAACAGACAGTTATTAGTAAAATTGATTTGTTTTTATTTTTTATTACATGCACTATTTATCCTATGGAGACATTTTTTAAGATACATGAATTTTCCGGGGTCGGAAAATTCATTGATTGAACGCTGGTCTCATTTGAAATAAAACGGAGGCTTTATTTAAAATGTTGTTCTCATAAAGCCCTCCCTTTAAACTATTTTACACTACTGACGTAAAGCTTTTCTTAGCACTTTGCCAATAGCGGCCGTTTTTCGAAAATTTGCGAAGAAAAGATTCACGTTCTCACTTTAAACAGAATACCCGTGTGAATTGTACGATGTATTGAATTAACGTAACGTAAAATTGAATTGATTTAGCATCCACTCATCTAATAGAGTTAGTATATGTAAGCAACTCGTCTAAAACGCTCAATATTTATATCGCGTTAATACAAATCTATCAGCAGGTTATACAATACTAGTACTAAAAAATATATGCCATCAGTTTTGGCTCGACTGTACCATGGAGCCAAAACTGACGGCATATATTTTTTAGGTTTGACTTATTTACCGGTATTTAGGTCGCCTCAGTCGGCTTCTGAAGAACCCTATGTATAATGAGCATCATATATTCCACTACACAAGGATTCGTAGATATCGACCGCATGAACGAACTACTTTTTTTTTAAACAATGTTCATACAGTTAATTATAAGATTTACTATTCAATAACAAAAAAGAGAATGGCCTTAATGATTTAGAGTAATATAATTCGTATGTACGATTTCTGCATAAGTTTTTATAATCTACAGGCTAAAAATATCATCAAGGATAGGTAACTCGACAATTCAGCTATATCTTGATATAGTGCCCCTCGTGTATGTAATACTTGGCGGGCGGGTGCGTGTGCGCATCGTGACGCTCCACGAGCGCGAAGTTCTCATCCAGCTTGAGCTTGGCGTTGCAGCCTCTGCAGTTGTGCGTCGAGCAGTACCAGTGGAAGTGCTTGCTCTTCTTGCACTGTTTCTTGCAGTAGTACGTGTAGTCGTTGTACATCACCAGCTGCTTGCCGGTGTAGCGAGACTTGGCCAGGAGGAGCACTGCAAAGCACTTCCGGTTAATTTTGTATATTATAGGAAGCAATACAGTTTTCATGGTTCGAATTGCAAGAAACATACATATATAACAATATTAAAAAGTCGGTTAAATATCTTATTTATTACTTTACGTAATTAATTAATCTATTTTATGCTTTATTCGAATAACTATGTGGCGACCTCTACGCCACAACGAGGAACTACAACCACAACGACGAAGCAACAACATAGTTCGCAAGAAGACTACAAGATGGCGCTAACAGTATCCTACATCCCGATCTCAGAGTACTGGTTCCAACTGACTATATATACGAGCTTCGACAATCCGCCCAATACCATGCCTGGCGGGAAGATCTTCCCTTTGTGACAGTCAAGCATATCACCTTGCTACCGCTACAACTAAATATTAATTATATTTTAACATAATATCCGTCTTTAATGTAGAACTGTGCAGGTGGGTGCGTGTGCTCCAGATTACACTTGACAAACTCGTTGGTACTGGAGAGAATGAAGCGCGCCCTGCAGTTCCCGCCCTTGGTACACCGCCACAGTTTGGTTTTGGAAGACTTCACCGCGCAGTAGTACGTGTACCGATTGATTAGGGCCAGTTGTTTGCCAGTACTGCGATTAAAGACCCATTGTACTGAAAGGAAATAATTCGTCAAGGTGAGAATTCAACTTTGATGAGGAGCAAATCATATATTTCAAAATCTTAACACCCGGAAACATGAATGTTAATCTTCAAAACACACTTGTTTTTAAACCCTGACAAAAAAGGGGTGTTAGAGTTATAAGTTTGACGCCTGTCATCTGTCAATGCCATCGTACCTCTCAAACTGGCTCAATTTCGATGCGGTTTTTTTTGTTGTTTTTTTTTTTCACTTACGTTCGTTCTTAGCTATGTTTGATGAAAGTTATATTTAAAAGTTATTAAGTTATCGCTTGAAAGTTGGAGTTCTTTTTTTGCCTGTCAAATTAAAGACGGTGCTACGGATTGATTCTAACATTTAGTTCCTCCGCTCATAACTAGATGGCATTTACATATCAAACTACTTAACTAGTCGGGTTTTTCTTAATTAACCTGGCAAATAAACTTGTACTAGTGAATTGTTTTATAGGTATATGAATATGCACCTTCACAGGATAACAAACAAATAAATATACAGTAACACATCTACGGTATTTTTATTAACACACACTTAAGTATGGTACTCCTTTGACATTTTTTCAATATAAGTAGATAAATACGAAGCTTAGTAATTAAGTACATCAACGATCTAACACGATTAAAACTACGTGAATTACTTTGACATATGAATTACCTTCGCGAGACTAGAAACAACTACTTTTGAGAATAAACGTACAGTTTCACTAAGTTCTACTATGAGACAACATTAAATAGATAAATTTGGTGAAGCAAAATACATATGTTTACTAAATACTATTAATACTGAAATTATTTACGTAAAGTATGTTAATGATAGATTTCATAGATATTATAAAGGGAACATCCATTTTTGGTAAAACTAGGTACATTTATACGTACATGATGCTCTTAGTAAGTATTCCGTCTTGAATGACAAAGCTAGGAGCATTGTGGTTATGCTCGAAAGAGGAGCGGACCAGCTTTTTATCCTTCAAGGCTGCAAACCTGGCCCTGCACGTTTTGGTGGTGCACTTGTATCCATCCACGGCTTTGCCTGTCCTGTCGCAGTAGAACGTGAAGCCATAAGCGATAGCCACCTCACTGCCCGCTACATTCTTAATAAAAATGACTCCTTCGTCAGTTTTATCCTGGGTTTGTTCCGGTTCTGATTCCGATTCTGATTCTAAACCCGATCTTGATTCTGATCTTGATACTGATCCTGATTCTGATCCTGACACTGATTCTGAAAAATTTAATATTTTAATATTTAATTTTAAGAAATATAACTATGCTTAGCTTATTGCTAATATACATTAATACTTAATTAGTTTTACTAATGAAACCTTTTATCACAGCTTGATATAAACTTACATATTCAATAAAATTCAATTCATTTATTTGCAGTAAACAGGGTTTTTACAAAGATGTTCAAATACAGTGTGTCCTTAAACCTATTTAGCTAATCATATAGCATGCATATAGTATTTATTATTTGGTAAAAAACTTAGGTATCTACATACATTTAAGGTCATTTATTAATTTGCATCATCCAAACAAATCCATGCATCGAACTCTACTGTTTATAATTCAGGAATTCATCGACAGAATAAAATACTTTACTCAGCAGCCAAGTCTTTAAATTACTTTAAAATCAAAAAAAAAGGTACCACCTTCATTCGATCAGGTGTATGATTGTTAATTTTATACATATTGAGTAGTAGTTTCTATGAAACTTCCATGATTTCGACAAATGTGAGACTTGTAGTGTATATTTCCTTAGTCTTTTCAAGTTTTTATGTACGAATAAGCCAAGATGTAATATGTAAAAGCAAGGAAATGTTAGTATATTAAGGGATTTGAAAAATGCAGATAAAGAAAAGTTAGATTGCACATATTCTTTAAAAAAAAATTGAACAAAATTTTGCCTTGACTGATAATGTAACGTTGGATAACGTAATTAAAACTCATAACAATAATTACTTCAACAGAATTTACAAACTTTTATTAGATACCTTACCAATTCGAACTTAAATATTTAAAAATAATTGGCACAATTGCACAGAAAATTAAACTTTCGTGTAAAATCCATTGTTAATGATATAGTTTGGTGGCTTGTGGACGTGGGACATGATGCTCTTCACGATCTCTCGATCGATTCTGCTGATGATGAGGCGGGACTTGCACTTGGACCCATGGGTGCACAGCCAGATATCTGTATTGTTACACTTCTTCTTGCAATAGTAGGTGTAACCATTGACAACGATGATCTCTTTCCCATTGTGACGTTTGAGCCATAACACTGACAAAATATTATAAGTACAAGTAAGAAAAAATGTTAGAAGTATATGGGCGGCCATCTTTGATCTAAAATTTGAAAGTACTTTTGAAGTAGTTGGAAATAATGCCTCAGAGAATTCAGTAATAGATTACTTATTTAGGCATACTTTTTGCTGTTTACCATGTAAAGTATTTCAAAATGTACTAAACATCACATAGTAATCCTTACTAATAATATAAGAGACATGATGCTCTTCAAAATCTCCCGAGCGATTCTGCTGATGATAAGGCGGGACTTGCATTTGGACCCATGGGTGCACAGCCAGATATCTGTGCTGTTACACTTCTTCTTGCAATAGTAGGTGTAACTATTGACAACGATGATCTCTTTCCCATTGTGACGTTTGAGCCATAACACTGACAAAATATTATAAGTACAAGTAAGAAAAAATGTTAGAAGTATATGGGCGGCCATCTTTGATCTAAAATTTGAAAGTACTTTTGAAGTAGTTGGAAATAATGCCTCAGAGAATTCAGTAATAGATTACTTATTTAGGCATACTTTTTGCTGTTTACCATGTAAAGTATTTCAAAATGTACTAAACATCACAAAGTAATCCTTACTAATAATATAAGAGACATGATGCTCTTCAAAATCTCCCGAGCGATTCTGCTGATGATAAGGCGGGACTTGCATTTGGACCCATGGGTGCACAGCCAGGTATCTGTGTTGTTACACTTCTTCTTGCAATAAAAGGTGTAACCATTGACAGCGATGATCTCTTTCCCATTGTGACGTTTGAGCCATAACACTGACAAAATATTATAAATAAGTACAATTATTGGTACTCTACTCATATTCGCCCTGAGGAAGACCTCCAAATGAGGTCGAATCTCATTTCGGCCAATAGCTGACTTTCTACGTCAGTGACTCGTAAATCGCATATTATTAATGTCTGTGTCTCCCGTTAGGTTGAAGCAAAAAAAAATCTTTTTTATTTTTTAAATAAAGTATAATAATTTGATGTTATTTTATTCTAAATGCTTAAATATGTTTATTACAACCTAAGATTAAACCTTAACTATTGTATAAAATAAATAAAATTGAGTGAACAATTCACGATTTTTAAATCTTTACTATAATCGAAATCGATGATACTTCAATTGATTTGCCAGATCCATTTTCAAATAATGTTAAAGTATTTGAGTTGAGTTTATTTTTTAAGTAGAATTAGAATTGAACAAGTATACAAAGTGTCCCGTCATAGGTATCGAAGCCTTAAAATGGTATGGTTAAAAATCACCAATTTATAATTAGTTTTTCTTTTGTAATATTTGTTTCTCTCTCTTACCATAAAAGGAAAAATTTTAAAAATCTTAATCAATTTATTATGACTTCAAAACTATCTCACCTAAGGCTGGATATAAGGCATTTGATTTAAGCAGACAATATTTCCTAAAATAAACAGAATTCAAAACAATATTATGTGTAGTTTCGTTTAATTTATCAAAAATTTAATTTTTTGAGGATGTAACTCTTATATTTGCACAAAAACCAATAGTCAGATTTTTTTTTCATTATGTTACTCCATTAAAATTGTAACATGTTTCCTACTCGAATTAAGTATATGTACCCATTGTAATTATGGAATAATTACATGAACAAGTGCCTGTAAGCATAATTTTAGTTACAACATGCAATAAGGATTCTGACACCGATGACGGAACTCATTGTATAGAGCGGGTTACCACTACACAAAAGGTTGGAACTGGTTTTTGACAGTTCCCAGATACGTGTCAGGTCTAGCAAGTCGGTGGTAGACTCCATCGCGGATCACAAAATGAGGCCGTTCATGACCGTGGTCTAAGAAAGAGCGCATGGTACCCGTAGTCTTGTTGATGTAGAACCTGGCCTTGCATTTGTTGCAGTTGGTGCATCTCCACATCTCCTGGTCGGCAGTCTGCCGCATGCAGTAGAACGTGTACTCGTTTACAATCGCCACTACTTTTCCGGAGGCTCTCTTGACGAACATTATGTGTTCTGGAAGGAAAAGATATAGTCAAGCTCTTTTAGATTCGCACATACATACAAACGTATGTAAAGGTAAAATCTACGTAGGTAATAAAACAACAAAAGCTCTGAGACCAGAAAGCGTTTTGTATCATTAAAAAAAGCAATACTATATTTATTGGGAAAAAAAAAATTAAAACAATTTTTTTTCGCCTGACTTCTACATATAGGCACCTGTACCGGTTACAACTCAATATTTAATGAGATTGCAGAAGACTAATTGAATCAGTATGATATAAATGAAATATAAAAAAAAACCGTTGCAAAAAGAAAAAAGAGTTTAGTATCATTAAAGAAAACCAATGCTGTATTTATTCGAAAAAAAAAACAATTTTATTTGCCTGACTTCTTCATTTAAGCAGCTGTACCGGTTACAACTCGATATTTAATGAGATTGCAGAAGACTAACTGTATTAGTATGATATAAATAAAATATAAAAAACGGTTAAAAAAAAGAAAAAAGAGTTTCATTAAAGACAACCTATTGTATATTTATTCGAAAAAAAAAACAATTTTGTTTGCCTTACATGTGCATATAGGCAGCTGTACCAGTTACAACTCGATATTTAATGAAATAGCAAAAGACCTACTGTATCAGTATGAAAAATAAATGAAATATAAAAAAAAGAAATTCAAAAGATCGGTGCCATAAATTTGTTACGTAAGTAAATAATTTGTTAAGAACTGTACGCGTATTAATATTTTCTTATTTTATTCGTATTAATATGTATATTAACATTTTATATATTGTCCATTGTGTATAATTAACTTCGGGGGAGGATGGTCGTGTTCCAGCCGCGCTTTGAGGACGACCATGTGCTTGTCGATGACGAAGCGTGCCTTGCACGATCTGCCAGAGGTGCACCGCCAGTACTCTGTCTTCATAGCCTTACTACTGTTGCTGTAGTACGTGTACCCGTTGAGGATTGCGTGAGTCTTACCGGTGTGGTTCTTTATCCATGTCACTATGTTGAAAATTGAAATATTTACGTAATAAGTAACACCCACCCACAAGGTGGTCTGACGAGTCTTGACCAAGGTCGCTGGAAGGCGCTGAATGCAGACTTTAGATCGGTCATTTTGGAAATCCTTGAGAGAGGCCTATGTCCAGCAGTGGACGTTATGCGGCTGAAATAATGATGAAAACGTACGCAATCTAAACGTACCGTGTCTGGAACACTACGCTGCGCTCTATCACCCAAGTGGTCGACGTTGGGAAAAAGAGTGCAATACTAAAATGGGCGGGTAACGTTTGCAAGAAAGATGGGCTCACGTGGGTACTATGTGGAGTTCAGGAGAGATAAAGGGAAGACCTGTCTGTTTTGACAAGAAATGGACAGAAGTAGATGGAAACAAAGCAAATTTTGATTAATGAAAGATTGCTTAACTGTAGAACCTAACTGGGCAAGAAAAAAAATGGTAATTACAACGAGTCTCACCTTGGTGATTCAAACGTTGATAGCGATTTCGCTCAGCGCACAAATATACAACTCGGTTTTATTTTATTCCTTTTAATTTAACACCAGTTCTTACTAAGGCAACATTCATATAAGAATGAATACATATAAAAATTGCACTAAAACGATAAGATCAAATTATCTCGTAACTAAAAGTATATTTTTTTCTAAGTGTGGTACCACCATAGGGCCATCTTGTGGGAACCAGATGGGAGAAGACGTAGGGGTAGACCGAGGAAGAAATGGCGGGATGACATCGATGGTTTCCTGAGTGGATGGCAGCAAATTGCTCGGGATAGAGATAGATGGAGAGGAGGAGGCCTTTGCCGAGCAGTGGGACATAACATAATTAGGCTATTAAACTTCTGTGACGACTTTTGTGGCCTAGTGGTCACCATGCCAGGCTGCCACTCCAGAGATATCAGGTTCGTCGATCCCCGGTCAGGTCAAAATGGAAAATATTTTTTTTCAGATTGACCTGGGTCTTGGATGTTTTATTTAAAATGTAGTATCACTGAGTAAGTCTACACTGACACAAGTCTTGAACTTACTTTGGGGCTAGCTCAATCTGTGTGACTTGTCCGCATAACAAACTAAATTTTGTGGTAATAACCGTCTCTTATTATGAAAGTAGGAGGCTGGTGGTTATGGGTCTCAAATATTTTTACAATAAGCCTATCTTTACTAAAAACAATGTGTCCATTACAGCCTCGTTTGGACCGGCACCGCCAGTAGTCAGTTTGTCGCCCGACATTGCAGAGGTAGTATGCGAACCCGTTGAGTAAGGCCAGCGGCTTGTCAGCTTTGTTTCTGACCCACAACACTGTAAACAAAGTGTGTGTGTTGTTTTTTACAAAAGTAGATACAAACTTTACGTTTTTGTACGCACGACACAAAGGCTACAAAAGTTTATTTTACAATATACAGCAATAAATTAATAAACATTCAAATTCTTCAAAATGTAATTAACAAAACAATCAAACAATCCTATAAATTTTTAAAAAAAATCTTAACTAACCAAAAGAAACATAAGAGCTTAAAGAAGGGATATATCCCGCAAATTAACATTCTGACAACTTTAGAACTAAAATAAAATTGTCTCTCTAACAATTTGTTACTTATTCAAAATCAAACCTTTTTACGCCTTATTCTATCGTCACCTGAAGTCAAGTGACAATATTAAATAAAATAATTTATAACGATCAGATGTTGATGACGAAGCACGGCTTGAGCGCTTGCCGTCAAAGTTGCAGCACATTAAGAGTTTTCAAAGATATGGGACACCAGATAACTATTAAAACACAGTCGATTGGACCTTACGTTATGTTACATTGTAGAAGGGACATACCCGTAATAAATCGAACCACAGGCTACTAGAAATTACAGTCAAAAACAACAACAAAAAATCTACATTCCTATACAAATTACCCTGGCGGCTGCATACTTTTGTATGAAAATGCTTTTTAAGCTATTGCATAGCTTCTATGGCGGGCCTTGAGCGCGGGGACCGAATCCAGAAATTCCGTAACGAAAAAACCTCACGCTCTCCACTCCGCCTACCATGTAGGTTGCCGCTTCGTCTCCGTCGTCCGTTTGCGACGTTGCCGTCCTTCCTTGTTTGCAATAGCTTTACCGCGGCAGTCCCCGAGTGCCACACGTCTTTTTTTATTAATTGTATTATACTATAGTGGTCTAGTATAGCCCATGGATCGATTTATTACGGGTATATCCCTTCCACGTTATTGTGTACACAAAACACTCTTCTTAAAATATATATTCTTTTGAATTTCATTGTATCTATCTATTATTAATTTATCTGTGTTATAGTATCGGCAGACCTAGTGTCACAAATTTTTGAAAACCCTGATTAGCAATACTGTTTACATATTGCTTCGTCTTCATCTTGAATAACAATGTTCGGTGGAGGATGCTCGTGTTTCAAGTAGGACTTGAGCACGTGCTGCTGCTTGTCGGTGACGAAGCGCGCCTTGCAGCGCCTGCTGCCGGCCGTGCAACGCCAGTTCTCGGTCTTGACGTTATTGTCGTGTAGGTAGAACGTGTACCCGCCCAGCACTGCTTGGGTCTTGCCACTCCGACTGGTCACCCACTGAACTGTAAGGAAAAATTTACTATTTGTAATTCATTTATTTTTTTTCATAATCAGAACTTTTTGTCTCCACTGCAGGAGCACGACCCTCTCTGTACTACCAGAGCCATACTTGGCCAGAGAAGCCGGAGAGGAAGTCTTGGAGAGACCCTATTCTACTCGGCCGGAAACCACACGGCAATTACGAATATTCTGTTGTAAAAAATCTTAATATTTGGGTTTTTAGAAGAACACACTCTGGGCTCCTTAGCAACACAGCTACGGCTGCATCCAGGATCAAGCTTAGTAGATGAGGAGCAGTCATGAGGGTATATACAAAGACTTGTAAGAAGTAGTTAGTAACGTAATAAAAGCAGCTAATAAACAAGAAATTGTGTATTGCGTATGACAGATTCAAGTTTTTAGTTATAATGAAAAAATGTCTGATACTGCATATAGAGTTTTTTTTTTTTTTCTTTTAAAGGTATGGTAAACGTATTTTTTTCATTTTTCGGATTAGCAAATAAGGACGAAGATATAGCGCATTAAAATTTCGCGTGATGGACGACAATCAAGTAAGATTTTGTCTAGAACTTTCCCTGAAACTTCGATGCACTATATCTTTGTGAATTTCTACTATTTTGCAGACCGAAATAATATATCGGACGGAGTTGACAACTCAATAAAATAATATTTTATTAACCCAGTTCACATTCCTTATACAATTTTAACGCAGGGTTCTTTTCACCCGACAATATTTCCATCAACGATAAGGTAGTTCGGCCTATCGTGGGGGTGCTCCGTGTGGACCCTGTAGAACTGACCGGTGGCTGGGTCGAAGGTGAAGCGAGCCTTGCATTGTCTGCCAAAGGTACAGCGGTAGTACTCTCTCCCCAAGGAAGCCCTCCGCTCGCAGTAGAACGTGAAGCCGTCTATGATTCCAATCGGCTTGCCTCGCTTACTCACCCAAGTCACTGTGGGTGAAATTAACATAACAATATGTGATGTAAGGTGACAAGATATACGTTTAAAAACCTCAGCCTACGCGACAACTATAAGGTAGGACAACATATAGGGTACAAGAGGCGACCTTATCGTCGAAGCAATCTTTGAAAAATTTGAGATATCAAATTGTTCTAAGCTGGGCAGCAATTTACGGCTAACAATGTATTTATTTTCAAGGTGCCTTTCATTTGAGACCCCACTCAATATCTAAACCAATTTTTTTTTTATTTATTTGTTTATTTATTTAAACTTTATTGCACAATAAAAAAAGTACAAGTGGCGGACTTAATGCCATATGGCATTCTCTCCCGGTCAACCATTGGACCGAGCGGAAAATATGTGTGGCTGGCGTGATAAAATACGTGAAAAAGTAAACTAAATGTATATCGTACATAAATATGTATATATAAAGATACATATACATTAAAAGAATAAACTATCAAACATATTTATAATAGATATCTACATACATAAAATAAAAAAATAAAATAAATATATATATATATATAGCATGGATACTAATAAAAATATATATCAGGATGACTGAGACTAGGACTGCAGAAGAAACAATTTATGTACAGCTCGTTTGAAAGCCAAACGACTGGGAGCTCTTCTTATACTCTCCGGAAGGGCATTCCATAGCTCGATAGCCTGGACTTGAAAAGACTTACCCATGAATGATGTGCGGTGCGGAGGGATATCAAGGATAAGAGTGCTAGAGGAGCGAAGTGTGCGAGAGTGAGTGGAACTGAGAAGGTTAAATTTAGATTTAAGATAGCTAGGGGATTGCGGGTTATTCAAAATAGAAAAAAGCGTGGAAAGTATTTTTGTGTTACGACGTTAGGGGATAGAGAGCCATGCTAACTGAGAGCGAAATGAAGAAATGTGATCAAATTTTCGAATATTGAAAATAAACCTGATTCAGTTATTGGCCAACCGATCCAATTTGGTTAGGAGAACTTGTGTTAAGTCACAATAACAAACATTCGCGTAATCAATAATGGGTAGAATTAGAGTTTGAGCTAGCGTTACTTTAGTTTTAAGGGGAAGAAAGTTCTTGAGACGATAGAGAGAGCGCAGAGTGGCAGTTACTTTATCAACACTATATCTTATATAGTTTTATCAACACTTTTTGTACGTAACATTTATTATATCATTTTATTTGTTGCATACAAATTGTAGCCTTGTCACCCGACAATAATCTATTTCAATTTCGTCTTCTGTCGGTCTCATGCACAAAAAGTTAGTGAACTGTCGGTATAGCGTTCACCGGGATTTCGTCTGTCGGCATTGAGTGGTAGACTCAATTGGACAAGCGGTTCGGATGCTACGGTGGAATAGACATACATACATACCTACGTACAGTACATAGACTACTTGTCATTATTTGGTTTTGCAATCGTCGTGTAAAAAGTACAGGCCAAGGCGCCTAGGCAAAGTGTATCTAACACAGTCACGTGCACAACTACTTTTTACAGAGTAGGCATTATCATCATCATCAAGTCTTTTTAGTCTCCGCTTCAGGAGCACGTCTCTCCCTGTACCAGAAAGCTGGGCTGGAGAGATCTCACTGATGTTTAGCTTGTAATTCCTAAGTCGCCTTTTACGACATCCACGGGAAGACTTGGAGTGGTCCTTTTATTACTTCTCTGCCGAATACCACACGGCACGGGTAGGCATGAATTACGAGAACGACTCAACATTATCAGGACAGACAACATATACAGGGTAGACAAATTCTACGTGACGTTATCTAACGAGAAGAATTAACAACAAGAATACTTAATACTCTGATACTTATTACAAAGCTCATAAAGATGATATTGTAGGAACTTACTTGGATAACACCACAGTGGAAATTGCCTAAAGTGAAAGAGTTATGAGATCCTTAGCAAATCTTGGTGCGTCTAGAGTACAATACAATATACAATATAAAAAACTTTATTGCACTGAGTGAAAATTACAAGATGTATAAAGTAAGGACAACATATGATGAGGTACAAGAGGCGACCTCATCGCCGAAGAATGATATATTGTAAGAAAACAGGTGTTGCAATTTTCACTGAACTTCAAACCACTGGAATAATAACGACGATTAATACAACCTTAATTTTTTGTTACACTGTTATGATAAATAATTATTACGTATAATATAACGTAATTTATACAGGCCAAAGTATTAATGAGGACCACCACCTTTCCTGCTAATCAAAATCTACTTAAAATTAATTGTTTAACACCATTATGACATTTATGTCACCGTGAATGAGCACAGAAAACTTGGTGGTCCTGTATAGTCTAGGATAAGTTGTAGGAAATATATACCCTCATCAGTTATTTTATAATGATAAAACTTGTATGCTAGATCATGTACCTACACATGAGGCTAAAAGTTTGCCTAACTAAATCATATGCCAATGATGTTAAACAGAAATTGTTTAATCAATTATTTATTGTTTAACATCATCGACAATCGTGATTTAGCTAGACAATCTTTTTGCTATGTACCTTTATGTATATGATCTAGCATACAATTTTTATAATAATTAAATAACTGATGATGGTATATATTTCTTATACCGCATCTCGGAGCTGTACCTTTTACGCCTAAATCTGGTTGATTATCTCACAAAGGGTCTATGAACCAAAATATGGAGACTGTCAGAGTAAGTAAATCAAATCCTATACAATATTCCATCTCGTATAACAAAATTAGAAGGAAGATGTGAATGATTAGTGTTACGCCGGACAAATGTTTGTTCATTCAAGTTGTCGATAGTGAACCTGGCTTTGCAGATGTTGTTCTTAGTGCAGCACCACTCTAGCGTTCTTTTATTTCGACGGCGGCAGTAGAAGATGAAGCCATCAAGGAGTGCGATTTCCTTTCCTGAAGCATTTTGGAGATATCTGACTGAAAATAATACACAAATATTAAAAAAAAACATGAGTAAACAAAATTTTTTATTATCTACTTTACAATAAAAACTTAAAACAGCGTTTAATATGTTGTTAAGTACCAATTTTATTTTTCGTTTGGTTTCGTTGACAAGCACTGAGAGTCTAACCTACAATTATTGAGGATCAAAATGGTACCGTAAATAAATATCAACTAACACAAATTGGATCTTATTATATTATTGAATTAAATAAAACAAGTATTCGAAAAATATGACATGCAATTTATTTTCTATGAAAATTGCCTAATTTCAAAACGTAGATTTCAATTTCGCTTGTTCCATTCCACTAACGATGTAAGCAATCAGTTAGCATTCTGATAGCTGTACTCGAATTGTTATTTAACAATAAAAAAACGAAATTTATTTTTTACAAAATAGTTTATTTCAAAAGCCATTCGTATAGATTCAAGTCTTAGTACGCGTTATTCGTATAGACAAGTAACTTATTAGTAATCTGTGGTATAGATTAGAGTCTTGGAACGCGTCATTCGTATAGATTAAAGTCTTAGTACGCGTCATCCGTATAGATTCAAGTCTTGGTATGCGTCATTCGTATAGATTAAAGTCTTAGTTAGCGTCATCCGTATAGATTATAATAGTCTTAGTAAGCGTCAACCGTATAGATTCAAGTCTTGGTATGCGTCATTCGTATAGATTAAAGTCTTAGTTAGCGTCATCCGTATAGATTATAATAGTCTTAGTAAGCGTCAACCGTATAGATTCAAGTCTTGGTACGCGTCATTCGTATAGATTAAAGTCTTAGTTAGCGTCATCCGTATAGATTATAATAGTCTTAGTAAGCGTCAACCGTATAAATTCAAGTCTTGGTACGCGTCATTCGTATAGATTAAAGTCTTAGTTAGCGTCATCCGTATAGATTATAATAGTCTTAGTAAGCGTCATCCGTATAGATTCAAGTCTTGGTATGCGTCATTCGTATAGATTAAAGTCTTAGTTAGCGTCATCCGTATAGATTATAATAGTCTTAGTAAGCGTCAACCGTATAGATTCAAGTCTTGGTACGCGTCATTCGTATAGATTAAAGTCTTAGTACGCGTCATCCGTATAGATTATAATAGTCTTAGTAAGCGTCATCCGTATAGATTCAAGTCTCGGTACGCGTCATTCGTATAGATTAAAGTCTTAGTTAGCGTCATCCGTATAGATTATAATAGTCTTAGTAAGCGTCATCCGTATAGATTTAAGTCTTGGTACGCGTCATTCGTATAGATTAAAGTCTTAGTTAGCGTCATCCGTATAGATTATAATAGTCTTAGTAAGCGTCATCCGTATAGATTCAAGTCTTGGTACGCGTCATTCGTATAGATTAAAGTCTTAGTACGCGTCATCCGTATAGATTATAATAGTCTTAGTAAGCGTCATCCGTATAGATTCAAGTATTGGTACGCGTCATTCGTATAGATTAAAGTCTTGATACGCGTCAATCGTATAGATTCATGTCTAAGTACGTGTCATTCTAGATATGAGCGCCGATGGCTAATACCACGGCGGCGGCGTAGTCTAAAAATTTACGAGGCGGCGGCGGCGCGCCGGCGCTGTATATATTTTCATGGAGGGGGGATCAA
Organism: Acrobasis consociella; assembly: GCA_963555685.1. Taxonomy (NCBI): domain Eukaryota; kingdom Metazoa; phylum Arthropoda; class Insecta; order Lepidoptera; family Pyralidae; genus Acrobasis; species Acrobasis consociella. The sequence goes on from OY743116.1 coordinate 4,294,551, forward strand.
TTTTTAAGAATAACTTAGAAAAGAAAACCATATTGTTTATACTAAAAAAAAAGGACAAATTTTAATAAAAGAACAGAAGGTATATTCGTGAAAATTGCTTATTCATATTACGTAAATCAAATTTTTTATGATAAAACTAACTAGCATCAGTCTCTTTGATGAGATCGACCGATATTAATCCTCAAAATCGCTTATTTTTAATTTTTTATTAGAATTAAAATAAATGACATTTCTTAGGACAAAAACTAGCATCAGTCATTTTTAATCGAGTTCTAAAAAGGAGGCGGTTATCAGTTCCTTGCAATCTTTTATTTTATGCATGTTCATTCCAAGACGACTGGGCCGATATGGAAAATTATTTTTTGTCTGAAAGGGCATACTTGTCAGGTGGCCCCATATATCGGCCCGGTCGTGTGATTTGTGGGTGAAGTCATTTTTAAGTTACAAAAAATTATAACATTATAAGATCGCCCGACATCAACTCCTCCACATTGTTTGTTTTTAAATGTTGATTATTTTTAACAGAAATAAAATAAATAAATCACATTTCTAAAGACAAAAACTAGCATCAGCCATCTCGACTAAGCTCGCATAACGCAGACGCGGTTTGCTTGATCAAGTGGCGATAGACTGCAATGGGGGGTTACTTCATAATAAAACGTTAGTCGTACGATAGTGACGTCCTATTTCTATGTCAAACCAAATTAGACTTTATCGTCATACATTAGTACTCAATGTTCCTTGATACTGAAACGCGGATACGCAGTAACATCCGTTTTGCATACCGCTTTGAAGTACCCCCCTGGTCAGTACACGCCGCGACGGCGCGCCGCGTGTTTTGCTCGGCGGCGGCGCGCTGAAGCTAAGTCACGGCGACGACGGCGCGCCGGCGCGGCGCTCATATCTATGTCATTCATATAGTTTTAAGTCTTGGTACGCGTCATTCGTTTAGATCAAAGTCCTGGTACTCGTCATTCATTAAATTAAATTCTCAGTAACATTCCATGTCTAAGAATGAACCTCGGGGGCGGATGGTTGTGCTGTAGGTTGTGTTTGATGATGACTCTGTCCTTGGTGGTGGTGAAGCGAGCCTTGCACACGCGGCACATGGTGCACTGCCAGGTGTCCGTGGACTTGTTGTGGTGGTCGCAGTGGAACGTGTAGCCGCAGACGATGGCGATCTCTTTGCCGACTGCGTTGTGGACGTATTGCACTGAAATAATGACATCTTACTACAAAATCTGATACCAATTTGCCACTTTTACACATAGAAACAACAGTACACCTAAGCAGGTTTACTTTTTTAGTAGTGGCCGTTTTTTGCAAATGTGCGTAGAAAAGCTTCACGTTCTCTCTTTAAACTGTAAACAGTAGTTCATAAAATAGTTTGAAGGGTTATCTGAGGATTGATTAAGACAAAACTTGAAATGATATCTCCGTTACCATTAAAATAATGTAAAAAATAAAATAATTATGGGGCAGCGGGGACAGCAATGGATCCCGAAAAAATCAGGTAGCCGCTTACGCCATACATGTCAAAACATTAAGAGAACTATCAACTTTCTCGAAATCGACCTAAAATAATCTTTATGACACCGCGGATTGGCACATACAGCTTGTCTTGTATCATAAATAATACAGTAGTAATCAAATCACAGCATAATTTATTACAGTCTTATAATAATTCCGTTCCGTATAACAAAGTTGGGGCGCAAATGGTTATGGTCTAGCTTGCTTATAGTAATCTCTCGTTCCTCTGGTCCCTGGTTGGTGGTGGAGAGCCTCGCCCTGCAGTTGCGACACGAGCATCGCCAGCCCAGGGTTCCAACTCCCCACTTGCTGATGTAAAATGTGTAGCCGTCTATCACCGCTATCTCCTTGCCATTCGTATTTTCCAAGTAAGTTACTGGAAATTACAATAATAAATTCTACAATATACTTAATGTGACATGAATCCTAGCTTGAAATGAAATTAATAAAAATAATAAAATTTCAAAACCGACATCCTACATAAATATTGCAATCAGGTATACTTTATCTCATTATGATATGACGTAGGTCGTTTAAAGTACTAATTCAGAAGTTAAGTTTGATATTTTAGGTTTAGAACTTTATCTTTTAAATGATTAATAATCTTCATAATAAGCCAAAAGATTGTTTAAAAAAACAATAACATAGGAGAAAGCTTATAAGTTACAGTGTATTAGATAATTTAACATAAACGCTGCGCTGTATGTTTATTGATACTCAAATTTTAATTCTAATTGATTTATTATTATCGTTAAAAAACAAATATTTGTGATACAAAAGTTAAAGACAGTAAAAGATCTTAAAGTATAAGACACACACATAACCAAAGTCATTGCCTACCGCATTAACAAATGTACGGCTACAGTCTACATGGTCTACAAAATTTATCAAAATTAAAAACCGACTTCGACAACCAACTACACAACCAATTTTGATGAATTTTATGAGATCTGACTACTGTTCAAACAAAATGAATTTTCCAAATTGGTCCTGGCGTCTTCGAGAAATCGGTGAACATGTATAAAAAAAAAACATTCCGACGAGGTATGTGGACTAAAAAATCATAGCAATAGTAGACATGCTACGAGATGTACGTGTATCTTTGCAGCTATGCTTGCTGCAACTATAATAAATTGCAAAGTGTCAGCTGCCTGAATTTTTATTATTTATTATACACTAGTAGCTGCACCTGGCATGTGTTGCTATGCCACGTAAACTCTCAAAAGCGTACTCAAAAGACTCTATCAAAGTTTCAAAACAATCTAATTAATGATTTGGAAACATATAGAGGACAAACGTACATACAGCATTGTCACGTCTTTACTCAAAGGCCACATTGAGCGTGAAGGTTTTCAGATGGAGAGAAGGAATCGAAATAGTGATGAATTCGTAGCTCCGTCCTTTCAAATGGGGGGGGGGGGGAGGGGGGGGGCACTAGACCCCGGAAAATTCAAGTAGCTTAACATGATTCAGTTTCTCGCCCGTTCACTCGGTCGGCTTTTACGATCCGAGCGGGAAAAGACGCAGCTGGTACATTTTTTTTAGCATAGAAGAAATACAAATATGATATTACCGTGCAAAAATACTTCAGAACTTAAAACTAACATCTTTAAACATATTTACGAGGACCTATTTCAACCTTATTTTTCTACTACAATCTACGACTACTCTAATCGGCATAACTGCGACATGCTTTCTATCTATTTTACGAGTATATAAATCAAAACTGCGTGTCTAAATGCGTTTATAAGAGATTACTCCATTCTTTCGTACGACAAAATGCGGACGTTCGTGGTTGTGTTGCATTTGCTTCTTGATGATGTACCGCTCTAGGGCGCCGCCATTGCTGGTGGTGTACCGCGCCTTGCACTGGCACTTGGAGCACTGCCAGCCCAGGGTCTTCATCGTCGTGTAGTTCACGTAGAATGTGTATCCGTCTATGATCGCTATCTCCTTGCCGGACTTGTTCCATGCGTATTGTATACGAACTGAAAAAATAACTTTATGTAAAAACTGCAAGGTTCTTTGCTTCATCCTTATCTAAGTTGCAACTTTAACTAGCACTAAAGCCCGGGATATTTTTTCTAGATTGTTCTTATCAAACAACTATCAGCGTGTTTTCACTAAACAAGAAATAAGATATAGAAGGAAAATCCGGCGGCACCATACTATTGGAATGTTACAGTCTTAAGCAGTAAAAAAAATCTAGGTCTGTGGTTACAGTAATCAGCCAGCTGTCTCATTTTTACCTCTTCGAAGATGCATTTGTAGTACCTAGCATGAAATATTTATTTTCAGTCATCTCTTACGATATCCACAGTTCCACACAGTGATTAAAAGTTGTCCTACTCTAGGACGGAAGAGATAATACATAAGAAATTAATGAATCAATTTAAATCGCTGCAAATTATTGCTTAAGATAAATATTTTGTTTGATATTTAGTATTATGGATAGTTACGTCTTTTTATTTTTATACTATGTTACGACTTATTGTATATATGAACTCAGTGTAAAGTTTCGAAAAATGTAGTTATATAGTTAGGAAACAAAAACTAACTTTGATGTGATAAATTATGCACGAATATCATATCAATTTGCTTTTATTTAATTTTATGCATTTTTAATTTAATACTTATTGTCTACTAATATAACAGTTATACTTAAATTGTTTAATTAACTGAAAATATAGATGAGTATTAAAAAAAGTGTGCACCGTCATATTTTGTAATTTCAAATTAATTAGTAGGTTGATGAACCAAGTCGTGTATATATTCTATCTTTGTTTATACACCGTAATTTTTCATTGGTTTTGGAGCCGAAGGTCACTTCATAGTCATCGTTAGTAAGACCTAATTAGCTAGTGAAAATAAAAATTCAAAAACAAAAAATGTTGACTGAAACTCGAAAGTTAAATTGTGAGATCAATTAGTAGACCGCCGCCATACACCACCCGCCGGCCAGCCGTAGGTCATCGATATCACGCAGCTGTTTTGGCCGGCGTTACGACGTGGTCTCGATCGAAAATCATTTACGCAACTTTTTTATCTTATGACACATAAATTTGGATTACGTATATGGATAGAGAAATTTATTTACTATACGACATTTTTCTTTCCAAAACCATTAAAAAATCAGCTTGTATAACGATTCATAAATTATATTCTATAAATAAAGCCATCCCGTATAATGAATTTCGGTCGTGGATGATTGGTATGCTCCAACTTTCTTCTGACGACAACTCTCTCTTCAGGCGGACTGTTGGTGGTGGTAAACCTCGCCCTGCAAGCCGCGCCCTTAGAGCATCGCCATCCAAACGTTGCTTTTGCTTTTGTATCGATATGAAATGTGTATCCATCTATAACCGCAATCTCTTTGTTGGCCTGGTTGATGGCATAAATTACTGCAAATAACAAATTTGCAAAATGAAATATTTATTGTAATAGGAAACATAAAAGTAAATAATAGTACTGAACCCTAAATTCAAACTAAAAGGAAAAATGGAGAAGATGAAAGGAACAGAAGTAAAAATAATTGTACATTATATGTACATTATACACCTAGGGTTGTGAAATCAGTATCACTGGAATTTTATTTTAAAAAAATATTTCCTTAAAAACATCCGCCTAGCAAAACGAGTTTTCAGGGAGATATTCAGTTTTTTTATTCTTTATTTCGTAAATATTTTTGAATTTTGCTGCAAGTGCAAATAGGATCACGTATTATTTTTGAATACACAATGTTTGTTTGGCACATGTTTTAAATTGAAAAATTATGTATGAATATTGAATCAATCGGTTATTATTTAATTTTACACGTGTTTAATTTAATACTCATATATTGATTATTATAGAGAGCATGCTTGTTTAATAAACTGAAAATATAGATGTGTACCAAAAGAACGTTTTGTTAAGTATGCACTGTAATGATTCTTATATTATATTCTAAAAATAAAGCCATCCCGTATGATGACTTTCGGTCGTGGATGATTGCTGTGTTCCATTTTGCTTCTGACGACAACTCTCTCTTCAGGCGCACTATTGGTGGTGGTGAACCTGGCCCTGCAAGACGCGGCCTTATTAGAGCATCGCCACCCAAACGTTGCTTTACCTTTTGTATCGATATGGAATGTGTATCCGTCTAGAACCGCAATTTCTTTGTTGGCTTGGTTGATGGCATAAATTACTGCAAACAATAATTATCAAAATAGAATATTTATTGCAAAAATACAATATTTATTGACACTTAAAACTAAATAATATTAAAAACTAAAATAAAACTAAACAAATAAATAAAGAAAAAATGAAAAAGATGAAAGGAATGGAAGTTATAAAAAGTACGTAATTTTATTTAAAAAAATACGTATCCTTCCTAATAAACGTACTCAGCGAAACGGAGTCTTCAGGTTGACATTTTCTTTCGTATGTCATGAATATTTTTATGTTGAGTATAAAGAAATAGCTCCAAAATTTTTGATGATGGAAAAAAAATAAAATAAATGCCTTTTCATATCCTAACAAGTTACAGTTTTACAACAAAACCATTTGAAATACAGACGTATGGAGGTAAATGGTCGTGGTTTGTTGTGCTTCTGATTATGATTCTTGTTTCTGGAGGGCCAATCGTGGTGACGAATCTGGCCCTACACGGGCACTTGGTGCACTGCCAGTTTAAAGTTGACAGAGTCTTCCTTTGCAGGTAGAAGGTGTATCCTTTATATACCGCTGTCTTTTTCCCAAACTTGCTTAGGGCGTACGTTACTGAAAACATGAAATCAATATATGATTTTAGAGTTTCACGGTCACAATTACTGTTATTAGTATTACGGGACTTACCGCGATTAATATCGTTTTTTGCCAGATATTTCGACGGCCCTTCTGCCATCATGGTCGCTGGCCGACTGAGGAACTGCGATGGATGTCCGGCTGTCAAGCAAAAAACGATATTAATCGCGGTAAGTCCCGTAATACTAATAACAGTAACATGAAATCAGTTTTATACTCCGATAATACTATAACAATTTTAGCTCTTTGATCGTTAATGCTAAGTGTACAATCAGCAGCAAAAACATGTCACGAAATAAAAGCGTTTACACATAAGAACACTTTTTAATTATTTATTAAACATTATTACATAGGTACGTTAGATGTGCATAAAGGTTTTCTTTATTTACACAACACTACTAAACACAAACAATGATGCCGAGAACCGGGCAATTTGAAATTTTTTTTTATTAATCATTTAATCCCTTAATACCTTACCCTTAATAATTTTATTACCTTTATAATGTTGTAGTATGTTTAAGTCACTTAGACGTTTTTACAGAGTTTTTAAACTGTTTTAAAGTAAATTAATAATTTTTTTTAGTTAACTGTGTGTCCAATTCACAATTCTTAATTAATATATAATAACTGAAAAAAAATATGACAGATATTTTAAAATTGATTTAAGAAGCATTGACCACTATCAATACTTTTCAGAAAACAGATTAACAAATTTCACACAAACCTAAATTAGTTAACTATTATTTCTGTACACAGTGTGTACTTTAATAACAAATGTACCTACTTAACGTATATATTTTTATAATCTTATCATAACTCCATCACGGATGATGAAATTCGGTTGTGGGTGGCTATGCTCCATCCTGCTTCGTATGATCTTCCTCATCTCGGGACTGTTGTGGGTGGTGGTGAACCTCGCCTTGCACTTGTAGCTGTTGGAGCACTTCCAAGACAGTGTCGACTTCCACGTGTTGTTCACACAGAACGTGTAACCATCTACAACTGCTACTTCTCTACCGTACTTGTTTCTTGCGTAGGTAACTGCAAAATGACACAAAATTAAATCCTGATATTATCATGAGATACGTCTTTAGGGCCGGATTCGATCAAATTTTTATTCCAAGGATTAAATCCTACTCTCCGATAGTAATATCAAAACTCCATGCAAGTTTGACATATACTATCTTAGAATAAAAGTTTGGTTAAACCCAGCCTAAATCACATAGCACACGATATACGGGTCCATGCGTCGGCTCTGTACATTTATTGTAATGTGAAAAATGGGACGTCAAAGATGTCAGACAAACCCGGTCACTATGACTATGCTCAAAATCAAAAACAATCGAATCTGTTGATTATTTTTATTACACTTAAAAATTAAATTCTACTTATTTGAGTTGTCACAAGTCGTTGTACTAAATCTAGGTCGCAGCTAAGTGCTGTGTTTGTAAAAAACGTAGTTTCTTTAACATGAGTAAAAATAATGTGCGGAGTCACACCTAGCACATGCATGATATTTTAGATTATTTTTCAAAACACCTTTAATTAAAGTGATCAATAATCTCTTCCATGTTCATCTGGGAGAAAAAAGAACCTAGAATGTTACCATCTGCTTCTCTTCCCGCGCAGATCGTATAAGCCGATCGAGGGACTGGGCGAAAATGCGAAGCGGCTAGCAACTCATTACTATTTGATTCCTTTTTCCACCTTCTCGCCAAAAGTGGCCTTTGAGTCCTGCGACCGTGGGCACTGTCTGCTCAGAGCCGCAAGACCCCAGATGCCCTGTCTGCCCCGTAAGGGATAAAGACATAATAGTATGTACATATGTAAAGTGACAAATCAATCGGTATGCATTTTGTAAAAAAAATATTAAGACAACAAATTAAATTTATTTTTTATTTTTTTACAACCTTATTATTACTCCATTACGTATGACGAAATTCGGACGACAATGGCTATGTTCTATGTTGCTTCTTATGATCAATCGCTCAGAGGGCCCGCAGTTGGTGGTGGTGAACCTCGCCCTGCACTTGTGGCTATTGGTGCATTTCCATCCAAACGTCATTTTTTTCTTGGTGTCCACGTAGAATGTGAATCCATCAATAATGGCTGCCTCGTTGCCGGATATGTTTTTTGCGTAAATCACTACAAAAACAATGTAACAATGTATTGAATTAATTTTAAGACTTATGTGGCTTGAAATATCTGACAACAGTATTGAACATTTAGACATCTGTAAGACAAGAAAATTTATGTTTCTACTTGACTCAGTAGAAAGAATCTAGAGAATTACGAGGTATTCAAGTGAATTAAGTTTTTAAGGAAATAATTGTAAAAAATATTTACAATCATCATAATTTAGTGTACTCATTACTAATTTTACAATTTTAATAAATATGTATGTTATGACAAATCACACAACAAATACAATACATTTGACACACAGTGCGCTGCATTTTAAAAGCGAGCGGCAGTTCTATACATCTAATTACACGGTACACATATTGGGTTGGATCCATGGACTTGTATGTTGAATCTCATCTGCAAGCACGAAACAGAACTTTCGTATGCTGCTATCTTCTGTTGCTCAGAACCGTAATTTGCTAGAGCGAGAAAGAGCGATGGAACGCTTCAGCAGAAAGGGATAGCATAGAAAATTGCTGTTTCGTGCTGCCAATTAAGTCTCAACCCTGATATAATATAACTGTTAAATTAAACTTAGATCAAATGACGTCAGCATCATTTAATGTTGGTAAGTCATGAAAAGCCCATGCTGGTCTGGGAAAAAGAAAAAACTTAGAATGTACCAGCTGCTTCTCTTCCCGCGCAGATCGTAAAAGCCGATCGAGGGAATGGGCAAAAATGCGAATCATGTTAACAGGCGATGCGGCTAGCAACCCATCACTGTATTGATTGCTTTTACATCTTCTCGCCCACCATGACGCTAAAAGTGGCTTTTGAGTCTTGCGGCCCTGGGCTCTGCATAGAGCCGCAAGAACCAAAATGCTCTGTCTGCCCTTTAGGGATAAAGACGTGATAGTATGTATGTATGTATGTAAGTCATGAAAAGCTGTGGAACATCATTAAAGATAAGAAAGCAAGGGACTACGAAGTGAGGCTATAGAATCAATGTAATCTATAGCTAGCTTTACTTTCCTGAAGAAGTTATAGATTTATGTCATGTTAGAAGCTATAGAATCAACGTAATCTATATCTTCATCCTTCTAAATAACTTTTAAATAATTAGATTTATGTAATGTAAGAAGCTATAGATCAATATAATGCAAGAAGTAATAAAATCAATGTACTCTATAGCTTCCCTTTTTTAAAGGAGCTATAGATCAGTGTCATGTAAAAAAGCTATAAAATCATTCGAATCTATAGCTTAAATTTTCCCGTAAATTTCGAAACTGCAAAATATTATCAATTCTAAACACTTATATTCTTATAATAATTCCATCATGAATGATGAAATTCGGACGAAAGTGGTTATGTTCCGTGGAGCTTCTAATGATGCTTCTCTGTTCTGGAGGACTGTTGGTGGTGGTGAACCTGGCGCGGCAAGTCTGTCCCCGCGAGCACTGCCAGCCCAGGGTCGACTTCATCTTATTGTCCACGTGGAATGTGTAGCCGTCTATAACCGCTAACTCTTTGCCCATCTTGTTGCGAACGTAAGTAACTGAAAATACAAAACAAACATTTAATTCCATTTACTTTATCACGCCAGCCACACATATTTTTCGGTTAGTCTAATTAGTTGACCGGGAGAGAATGCCATATGGGCATTAGGTCCACCACTTATACATTTATTTTAACTGTGCAATGAAGTTTTTATAAATAAATATATTCTACTAAATTCTTGAAACATACGACGTATACAGTGTCAAATTTTCATTATCATCATCATCATCATAAGGTCTTTTTAATCTCAACTGCAGGAGCACGACCCTCTCTGTACTCCAGAGCCATACTTGTCCAGAAAGCCTACACTCTCCAGGCTGGCTAAGCGGGTTGGAGAGGCCTCATTGATGTTAAGCTTGTAATTACTAAGTCGCCTTCTACGACATCCACGGGAAGACTTGGAGTGGTCATATACTACTCTGCCGGACACCATACGGCACATTTATTATGTTTTGTTGTTAAATTGATCAATAATTAAATTTTTGTGGGAAATAGTGTTATGTATAAGAAAAGCCTCACAACAATCTCAAACGGACATTTTATTTCGAAGGTGATATTTTTTAAAACAATTCTTGTCCCGCGACAAACATAAGTAGATATCGCATTTTTCACATTTCATTTTAGACCGACTTTGACAGTTTTCCATACGACAGGTTCTTGGGTATCTTATGTCGTCACTGATGGGAAAGTGGTCAAACCCGTCGTACCTTTTCCCTGCCGACGATGCCTTGCCTCGACGTTTACAAGCAACCACTAAAGGTGCATTAACATCTTCCTCGCTGCTAAAACTGTCTAAAGAACAAGATAAGCATCAGCCATGTCAATCGAAAGTAACATAATATATTTTTTAAAGCTTTTACTGTAATCACTTAAAAGTTACCTATTTACATTAGCAATATGAAAAAACAGCCATTTCTAAAATTATAATGTTCTATCGATACTCTAGACACTTTAGCGTCAGGGTTATCTTTCTTAATGAACTTAATTTACTTTACTGGACATACTACTAAACAAATAAAAAGTTTATTAAATAGCCCTACGCCTACATGAAATTGAAAAAAATCTAGCTCTACAAACCATTGACTTGAAGGATTAGGAACCAATATGTACGAGATTTTTTATTATAACAAGATTTGGTATCGAGCATACTTGCAGCGATTTCTAACAGAATTCAGTACACAAAACAAAGTTTCCAAATATAACATGTGTTATTAGTTTGACACCAATGTCTATATGTCTGTGGCATTCTAGTTCTCGAACAGATGAACCGATTTCGGTGCGGTTTTTCTTACAATCAAGTTTCCCTGCGATGTTCTTGGTTATGTTTGTTAGAAATCGATTAACACATTCACGGACACTAAGCCAGACACAATAGAAATAACAATTGAATTACGTCCACAGCCGTAAGTGTCCGTGAATGTGTTAAGCGGTTCAAAAGTTCAGGGGTTGAATGCTTGAAAGTCGGGGATTTTTCAATTTGCAATTTTTATTCAATAAATATAAATAAATAAATCTTTAATACCAGGTCACATTCATTTCTTAAAGTCTTATTAACACTCCATCCTTAACCACAAAATTTGGTGGTGGATGCGTATGCTGGGTATAACTCCTGATCACTTTGCGACCTTGTTTGGTAGTGGTGAACCTCGCTTTGCAGACAGCCCTGCGGGAAGTGCATTGCCAGCTGATTGTCCTTATCATTCTATTGTCGGAGTAGAAAGTATAGCCATTGCACACTGCTACATCTTTACCTTGGGTCGATTGGAGGAAATACACTGTAATTAAAAAAATATATTTATTTCATCTTGTAGTTTATGATACAAAGTGTGGTAAAGTTTTCATTACAGTCGAGGCGGGTTGACACACAAGCGGGTGAAGCCCGCGCGTGTGTCTATTCAGAACATTATACTCGTATAGCTCTTGCAATAAATCACTACAATTTTAAAATTATTATAAGGTTATTGTGCAGTGGACATTTATGCGGCTGAAATGATGATGATAAATTAAAGATTATAAAGATATTATCACGTATTTATCCTTTAGGAGACAGATAGAGCCTAAGTTTGTAAGATCCAAAGACTACGCTTAACTAATAAGCAGTTGTAAAAGTAGCTAGTCCCTTGTCTATTTAGAAAATAATTCTGGTAGTTGCTTATTCTAAGCTACTTGGTTGGCCACCAAGGCCAGGATGAATGACTTGGTTACACACAATTTAAAACACATAAACAAACATACTTTTACGTCATTATGCCTAATGGGGCAAACAGAGCATTCCGGGTTTTGCGACTCTAAGCAAACAGAGTACAAGGCCGCAAGACCCAGGAAATTTTAGCGTGACAGTGGCATTTTAAAACACAACTATCATCATTAAAACGCCTTAAAACGAAAAAGAGGCTACATACTTGTTTATATTTTAAACAATATACCATTACGAATAATGAAACCGGGTGGAACATAATTGTGGTCCGTTTTTCTTCGGATAATATGTCGTTGGTCCGAATTAGACGTCGTGAACCGCGCTTTACATGGTTATGTCTTGTGCATTTCCAACCCAAAGTCTTCAATGTGCGATTGTCGCAGAGAAAAGTATATCCATCTAGTACTGCGACCTCCTTACCAGAGCAATTTTGAACAAAGTGTACTGAAAGGTAAAAATATCTTATAAAGGACTTTGGGATAAACATTCAGAAAATAAAATTTTTGCAAACTCTACATTTTAGGATTCAACTTTCTGGTCCGGAATGACAATATCTAAGTAGACAAAGTGTAAGTTTAATCTAAATGTAAAGTTTTAAAGTGATGTCACAAAATAGTAAATATAATAGTCTATCAATACGATAGTGAAAACCTCATGGAAATCCGTTCAACTTTTTTCTAATATACAAGTACCCGAGCGTACATACGCATCTTTTGTTTATACATCAGATTCTTCAATTTTAAGAATTAACAAATGCGTATTTTCCTTTCGTTTCCTTTTTATCTCAAATGATAATTTTATGAAAATAAAAGAAAATTTGAGGTACGCATAAAAACAATTGCAAACTAATGTGAGGCTAACTCGTACAAGTTGCTTTTGCACGCCTTATAAGCGGAGCGAATGAGGTTGTGCATACTCTCAACATTCAGTTCAGTTCAGTTCTGTGCTCACCCAGCCAGCTTTCGCAGCAAGAGCGTTGGAGCTAGGTCCACTTTGGAATGAACATGACAGCACTTACAGCTACGGGCCGATATGGGTACTTATCGTCTCCGTTTTACTAGCGCAGCCACGTCAGACCTCTTTGAACCAGTACCAGGCTCGAGAAAAGTGAGCACGTATATAGGGTATTATGGAGCGTGTGGGGGATTGCAGTCTGGGGGATGGGAGAGACATGGGAATTTAGAGTCTACCGTATACCAGCAACAAGTAAACATATGAGGTTGTGCATACTCTCAACATTGACATGTTAAGCATTTTTTAAATAAATAGAATCATAACTAAATTAATCAAAACCAATAACCATAGATCATAAATTTTATTCCCGCACACTATTTATAATCTACATCGTAATATGATTCCGTCACGCACATATATGTTTGGAGGAGGATGGGTATGTTGTGTGATAGCTCTAATGATTTCTCGTGGTTCACAGATAGTGGTGGTGAGCTTGGCTCTGCAGATGTTGTTTCTGGAGCATTTCCAGCCCAGCGTCGCTTTGTGTCGGCTGTTGCAGCAGAAGGTATAGCCGGCAAGAACTGCGACCTCCTTGCCCGCTGCAGTCCGAACGAAGCTAACTGCAAGAAAATCATTATAAGATCTGAGCTGCGATGACTTGAGACAGGCATGCTCTGTGTTCAATCACATGTTTTGTTTAGTAGTGGTTTCTCAAACAGTTAGTTACAGTCAATAAGTTTGATCTGGTTTGTAAGGAAAAAGATACATTTATTCACCAATTATAACTTTATCGTCAGTCCTTTACAATGCACTTAACTGTCTATGCGTTATTTTCAATGAATTCAAATATTAATAAGTATTATTAGATAGTTACTAAACTTAGGTCAATAAATATAGGTGAAATAATATTGAAAATTACTAACCAAAACACAAATAGTCAATGCTGAGAAATGCCATTGCAAAATAGTATCCATATAGTACTTATACTTAAATATAAACTTAGATATTATTGATGGACTATTATAATATGTTTTGGAGCTCTCACAGTTTCTGTTCCATATGGTGTAGAAGTTGTAGATCACTGTACTTAAACACGTTAAACAAATATCGAGAAAAGAAGCTATTTAAATAAATTTGATTCTTCTGTTTGGTATTCTGGTATTTGACCATATCGTACTAAACTTCAATTTCATATCTATCTCGTCAATCGTAAAAAAACATAATCATAACGATTCTTACACAGTAGAATCGCTTCACACCACTTCGTGGAGGTAAAACTCTATTTTATTTATTAGAATGCCTTAATATCACACCATTTTGGATAGTAAAGTTGGGAGGTGGATGCGAATGATCAGTGACTCTGCGCAAAATGTCTTGACCAGAGAGTGTGGTGATGAACCGAGCCTTGCAGATGTTGTTCCTGGTGCACGTCCACCGCAGCGTCTTGATCTGGCGATGGGCGAGGTTGAAGGTGAAGCCGTCCAATATCGCTACGTCCTTGCCAGAGATATTTCGGACAAACCTTACTGCAAAAATTCAAAAAAAATACAGATTATATAATTTTTCTATGACAAGATTCCCGCGGGATACTTTTTAATCGGGTTACAATGTGAACGTGGGATTAAAAAAACGATCATATGATAATAAATCAAAACGATAAGTAAAGCGACGATAACGTTTAAATTCAATTTATTTTTTAGTATTTATTTTTTTCTACTTTTCTTTCTCTCTCTTTCTGTCTTTTCCTCTACTTACAATGTTTTTAAACATCTCGCTTGCACATTACTGTCAAAATACGTTTCACCCACTTCACTCATCATGCAACCCCTTTCGTAGTTTTATACATAAGTAATTTCAAATTTACATACAACTTGTACATAAAATTAAGTCTTTTGAAATTCACAATTAATATTCCAACGTTGTTTACTTACGTGTAATTGAAAAAACCCGACTAGTTTCAGTCATTACGTGAGAAAACCGTGTTTTAAATATATCACATAATATAATTAACTATAAAATAAATATTAAATACCTATCAACTAAATCTAAATATCACTCCGTTAAGCACCGAATACCTAGGAGGAGAGTGAGTGTGAGTCGTGTTCCTTCGTATGATCTGCCTATCGGGCCTGGTGGTAAACGAAGCCTTGCATATGCGAGTCCTGGTACATCTCCAGCGGGAGGCGTCCTTGCGTTGGCAGTGGAAGTTGAAGGTATATCCTTCTAATATTGCTACTTCTTTGCCGGCACCGTTTCGGACGAAATCGGCTGAAGGATGAATTGAGAACAAGTTAGCATAGTGCTTATAGGAAATAAAAAAAGCATTTTTTACTAATTATCCTTGCCAATTCTTTAATTTATGTCAACGATTAGGGAGTTGACATACAGAGCTGACCCCAAATAGGGATAAGGCGAAGAAGATGATGATGATATTCTGTCATTTTTATAAAATAAGTATAAACATTTGGCTGGTGATCCATAAAATCAGCTTCGTAATTTCTCGCACATGCGTCTACGTTATGTCAAAATGTATGAGATTTTAAAATTGTCAATTTGATGATACTAAAGTGTTAGGTAGTTTTTAACTGAAAATGTTGGTTCATTTGATTCTAAATACATTAATAATAATACATTTCTTTCACTCTAAAAATGTTTTAGTTATATTATTAAATTATTGAGCATACATTTGGAGTGACTTATTATTAAAGTAGAAAGTAGGAACTAAAACCTATCAAATAATCTAAAGAATTGTCAGATAACCTGACCTAAAATATTTTTCTATGTTAATAATCTCAAAAATCGAGAAAGAAGTTACTCAAACTTGTTCAAAATTTAGGCGCTGGATGCAAGCCGCTCTAGATCAATCAATCCTTAGGAGAGGCCTATGTCTAACTAGTCCTCTACTTTATGCAGCTGAAATGCTGAATTAAGATGAAGATGTTCAAAATCTCAGTATGATTCCGTTGTGCACAGAAAAGCTGGGAGGTTCATGAGTGTGGTTCGTGGTTCTTCGTATGATCTCCCGGTAGTCGGAGTTGGAGGTGGTGAAGCGGGCCTTGCACATGTTGTTCCTGGTGCAGTACCACCCGAGCGTGGCACGCTGGCGACTGATGCAGTTGAAGGTAAACCCGTCCAGTATCGCTATCTCCTTTCCATGAGTATTGTGAACAAACTGCACTGCAAAAAAGAAATTAAAATTAACGGTAACTATTTATAGTTTTAATTAATATAATATACTGCGCTCTTGTCACCATCAGGTTGCGAGCCATTTAGAACCAAATGGTTTGCGATGATGGCAAGGGACCGGATGGTATGACGCTTGTGCTGTGGAGGTTGGGAAAGCTGTTGGTGTGGAATACTTTTGTGTCAGCCTCCTATCTTCACGGTACAAGTTCTAAGGCTGGCGCAACTGCAACTACCGCGGAAACCCTAAACCAGCGCAAATATCAATACCTAAGGAACGGCTTCATATTTGAGCCGTTTGGGGTTGATACTTTAGACACGAGGTCAACTCACAAACTTGTTATTTTTTAACAAAAAGTATGTCGAGGTATCATGCAACCAAAGAGCTGGCAATTTTTTCGCCCAACGAATAAGCTTTGCCATACATCGTGGCAATGTTGCCAGCCTTTTGGGCACTCTACCGTAGGGCAATGATCTGCACGACATATTTTATTTATAAGTTTATTTTTTATTATTGGTTTGTTTGATTAAGATTTTAATTTAGTTTTAGGTATAAATAAATACACAGAACTACAATTGTATAAAACGTTTAATGAATAAACGTATGTAAATAGTACTATTTATTAAAAATATATTAATCTGCAATTCATTCTGCGTTTCAGAAAATGCGAAAAAGCATAAATTTTCTACACTGTTTTAATATTTTGACCCCTTTTTTATCTTTATACCATGTTCGCATCTTATTCCTTCAGTGAAATTAATTGTATTTCATATCGGCGAGTTAACATCACAGTTCCTAATAAAAAGTATACAATGTCCTTTTTTATTAAGTACAAATATTTTAAGGGGTGATTCAGTCCATCATTCTGAACAACTTTTCCCAATAAATGTATATTGAAATACGTAAAAAATTTTTTAGGTTTTCATAGAAATCGAAGTAGTCACGTGATATCATTACTATGGAAAATGAAAATTATTTTTTCGTATTTCAATAAACATTTATTGGGAAAAGTTGTTCGAAATGATCGACTGAATCACCCCTTAAAATATTTGTACTTAATAAAAAAGGACATTGTATAAGGTCTAATAAAATATACTAAACCTTAATTCTTCCATGGTCATCCTCGTTCCTTGGGGAAAGTTGTTCAGTATCATACCAAACCACTTTTCCCAAGGAACACGTATTGAAGTATGAAAAGTAAATGGTCTCCCATGCAAGTTGACCCATCAGTTGATCCGGATTTGTATCTTCTTCTTATCGTGTGTGTTAGTGACTAACATTGGTGTCAGAGTTTTAAACCGCCTTAAAGGCCCCTAACATGGTTTTAGGTAACGACCAATGTCAAAGACAGTGACCGGGACCGACGGCCTAACGTGCCCTCCGAAGCACGGATCATCTTACTTATCAGACAATCAGGTGATCAGCCTACAATGTCCTAACCAAACTAGGACAACAACACAAAGTCGTTGCCCCCGCCGTGAATCGATCCCGCGATCTCCGGGTATGAGCCGAACGCTCTAACCACTACACCACGGAGGCAGTTATACGGATTTGTATAGAAAGCCAACAGACATATGTGCCTTGAAAAGAAGTTCAAAATGACGGTCTGAATTTACTCTTAAAATAGTTTTAGTATTCAGTATATTTTGTTAGACCTTATATACATTTCGTGTCTACAATCTAAACAATACTCCATCGCGTACAGTTAAGCTAGGGGACGGATGAGTATGGTCTACGTTGCTTCGAATAATGTATCGCTGGCGACAGTTGGTGGTGGTGAACCGGGCTTTGCAGACCCTGTTGGTGGTGCATCGCCATCCTAAGGTCGTCTTTGTACGACTGTCACAGTAGAAAGTATGACCGTTGAGGATTGCGATCTCCTTGCCAGAAGTACTACGAACGAACGAAGCTGTAAACAATATTAATCTGCATCTATAAGATTAAAATATAAATTAAAGTATGAAAAAAGATATTATGGATTTCTAAAATCTAAATTAAAACAAGTAAAGAAAAATCTCGCCACGAGTGAGATTCGAACCCACGTCCACTTTTACGCCCCGTGAGTGCACTACCAAATGTGCCACCGTGACATTTAACCACATTGTGAAATTCAGAAGTGCACACATGTGTGCACTTCTCGACCGTGTTTCTTAAACTCTGCGCCTTAATTGGTGTTTATAAAAATCTTCATTCGTTAGATCAAATTTATTGCAAAAGCAATCAATTCAACAAAGATCACAGCTAGTCAAAGAGGCTCCAATTCATGTCAAAACATATTTGTTGGATAAAAGGTACTCTTATTGTTCACTAAGGTTGTTCAGCTAGACACGAATCAGGACTCCGTCCCGTGTAACGAAGCGTGGTGGCGGGTGATTGTGGCATAACGCTTTGGTGGTTCTCAAGATGACTTGGTCTTTGGTGGTGGTGAACCTCGCCTTGCAGTCGTGGAGTCCGCCGCGGCTGGTGCACTGCCAGGAGTTGGTGAACTTGTTGCGGCCGTCGCAGCTGAACGTGTAGCCGAGGAACACTGCCAACAGCTTCCCAGAGGAATTCTGTATGTATGTTACTGAAATGTTATAACAAGACAAATATATTCTTAGGTTTTTAGGTGTAACAAAATATACCGAACAAAAATATATAAAACTATTTTATAGGTAAATTCAGTCCGTAGTAGTGAACAACTTTCCTTGAGGAACATATGTCGAAATTAGAAAAATATTTTTTTCTCTCCATACAAACTCTGATCGGCTGATCGGTCAACTTGTATGAGAGGCCAAAAATTACTTTTTATATTTCGATACGAATTCCTTGGGGAAAGTTATTCAGTCTTGGACTGAATTCACCCTTAAAATAGTTTCAGTATACTCGGCCTACCTTATATAACTTTGTAAGATTTAAACACGAAGGCCTTGATAACTACAGATGTAGTAAAAAGTGCAGTTTACAAAAGACCGAACAGCACAGCTCCGCTTTAAACCTGGCTCAAAGTAAAAAATGGAATGAAATTGAAAAAAAATTGCGCAGAATCTTACGCAAGAGATTGAACTTACAATACAATTAAACAAGCAAAAGGGACCAAAGAAACAATTTCCAGTAACATAATCATAATTTTATAAAAACTCCATTGCGTATCGTAAAGTTGGGTCGCGAGTGATTGTGGCTGTTGCAGTAGGCCCGCAGGAAGTGCTGCTGTTTGGTGGTGGTGAACCTGGCCTTGCAGAGCCCCGTGTTGGTGCACAGCCAGTTGTTGGTGGACTTGCTGCGGCCGTCGCAGTAGAAGGTGTACCCGTCAAGGATGGCGATCACTTTACCGGAACCCTTAGAAACGTATGTCACTGAAAATATTTTTTTTACTATTTAGACATAATAGTTCTTCTATAAAATATGTCGAAGTTTAACAAAATTGTTTGTCAATTCTAGCAAAACTGCTTCCTTACTTCTAGAAATTTTTACTTAAAAAAATCCGTCCTTGAAATATTATTTTTTTTAAAGAAAAGATGTCAATCTAGCTGTAAAACACTTTATTTCAAATCAAAAAATAATAATTCAAATATAATACAAAAATACTACAAAACTTAATTTAAAAATCAACATAATTTTTATCACTTATCTTAGTTGAATTGTTTTGGCACTTTTGCCCCAAGAAGAATGAAATAACGTATACAGTTTAAAGTGAGCGTGAAGCTTTCCTTGGCACATTTTCGAAAAACGGCTACTTGGCAAATGTGCGAGGAAAAGCTTCATGTTCTCATTTTAAACTGTAAACAGTAGTTTTTGAATAGTTTGGAGAGTTATCATCCAAACCAATCAATCAGCTCAACTGACCAATCGAAAAAGCTAATCCAGCGCTTTGAATCTTACTTGATCACCAAGGATTGATTAGGAAATCCAAAGTAACACTTATGCAGTCACCAAGAACGTTTCTACATGCCGCTGGTACTATTACTAAACATTTTAAAGCTTTACAAAAAACCCATTTATAATGACGAAGTTAGGAGGTGGATGGTTGTGCTGGGTGTGAAGAGCTCGCAAAAACTGCTGCTGCTTGTTAGTGGTGAACCTGGCCTTGCAAGCCCCTGTGCCCAGGGTACAGTGCCAGGCATTGGTGGTCTTGTTACGGCTGTCGCAGTAGAAAGTGTAGTCATTCATGATGGCTATCATTTTCCCGCTGTTTTTACGAACATAGGTCACTAAAATTAAAAAATAAAACTTGACATTACTGAAGTAATAATTTAAGAATTTGTTTTACTTGACTAGAGTGTCCCGATGCTGGGCAAACATATTTAAGAATTATTGAGACTATTTTAAAAACTCTTCTTCAACTTTCTGTCACCAATCAGAAACTCAAATAGTGTCCTAATGATAACTTTTAGTTCTATATTAAAACATTTGAATGTTTACCATAAAAGCCAAGCTTTGTTAGAATTTTGGGTAGTTAAAATAAATTCCTACACTTATGTCAATAGTTTGTTTTAATATCTATAACCATTTAGCAGAAAAACACTGACCATAATATTTTTTCTTAAATTACGTGATGACGATTCAAAGCTTTATGAGGACTCCACTTCGGATGATAAAGTTAGGAGTGGGATGATCGTGGTCGCTGCTGATTCTGATGAGGGTTTGCTCCTTGGTGGTCGTCAAGCGCGCTTTACAGGTTCCTTGAGTGCACTTCCACCCGTCTGTGCTCCTGTTGATGGTGTCGCAGTAGAATGTGTACCCGTTCAGCACTGCTAATTGTTTCCCGGTCGACTTACGGACGAACATCACTAAAATTAAGCATTCCCTTAGGATATTGCTGTATCTGTGTCAATCTGATAAAATGTAATGTGAGAGTCTAAATAGCATTATGTGCATTATTTTAGGTATATATTTTTATTTGATTTCACACACAAGCAATTTTCAGAATACAACATGTCCTCAACATAAACTTTCAATGAACTGTATCAACTATAAAAATCATGAGCAGTCTTCCATATCCCACTGTTGGTTCAGTGTCTGCCAAATTGCGCAGCGCGGTTTTTTTGGCAATTGTCCTCATAGTGAGAAGAGAAGAGGTCTTACTGTATCACGTTAGTGATAAAGACGTGATTGTGCATCTGTATTTTTCTAAGGAATTTAGTCGTAGTACTAAAATCCATTAAGGATAAAAAATTTGGGAGGAGGTTGATTGTGTTAAAACTAGTTGTGATGAGTTCCTGTTAATTGGGGATTGTAATGTGCGCCTTGCAAATTAAAACCGTCTACTTTTAAGCGTTATCCTCAATAACTTTTTAACGGCTCAAACGATTTTCACCAAACATAGGTAAAAACCACCGCAAGGAAACTTGCTTTTACGTAGAAAAAACCGCAGCGTAATCGGGCTATCCGTACGAGAGCTTTAACGCCACACACAGACAGACATTGGTGTCAAACACCCTCTTTTTAGTACGGGGTTAAAATATATAGTTTTTCAATATTGCGATCTCTTTCCTATAAGCTTCCAATAAATGGCCACTGAAAGCAGAAATCATACAACCTCTGTGCCAAAAACAATACACTGGTATCTGAAAAAAAGACTGAGATGAAGATTAATATTATGAAAAAATCTAAAATAATTTTAAGTTCATAAGTTTTAAGTTTATGTGTTGTTTGTGATTTGAAGTAAGTAAATAGGACTTCGATGACATTAATATATTTAAATCTTTAAAAAGACGCCATCACGTATGACAAATTTAGGAGCTGGGTGGTTATGTTCAAAGCTGGTTTTGATCAGTTCTTGTTGCTTGGTGGTTATCAGGCGCGCCTTGCAGGTGCGGATAGAGCATTGCCAGCCGTTGGTGTTCTTGCAGAAATCCTTGCAGTAGAACGTGTAGCCATTGACAATAGCGATATTTTTGCCGGACAACCTGCGAGCTAACATCACTAGAAATAAATATACATTGGTCAATAACAGCCAATAAGTCATACAAAAATAATAATGGAACATGTTTGTTTCCAGATATGTTTAATATGAGTGAAATATCTATATTCTAGGTAAGGTTCTGTCCCACCATACGATATTTAACATTACTTTTTTTTTATGTAAATACGAGCTGCGCTCCGCGGTGATACCCGCGCCTAAAGTAGCCTATATGTTGATCCTGGTTGACGTGGGCTGAAAATGATGATGATTCAATCTTTTATAGCGAATGTCATAGTGTTGTGTTAAAAATTAAATATCAGTCCTTTTATTACCTTCGCATATTTGTATGATTTAAAGATACAGATTTATATATTTGTAAGCATCAGTACTCTCGTTGGCACCCTTAAGCCAGGCCAGGTGTACTCGGCAGTTTACTTATGAAGCTAAGTGGCCCCTCTAACGTGGCTTATTCATAGACATAAGGTTGAAATTTTAACGCTTGAGACAAGCTAGAGATAAAGAGATATGGACCGTCATTTTGTAGGCGTTAGGAATATTTTGGCTCGCTCGGCGTACGCTAGGATAGTAAGTCGAAAGTCGATACGTACGGCGCGCAAACTAAATGGAAATTTAGTACGTTGTAAGAGAGTTTAATTTAGCAAATTTATTATCTAAGAATTATTTTTCTGTACGTATTCTGTGCTCTAGGTAAGGTACTCTAAAAAGAAATAAGGAGAATAAAATGAAAAATTAATTTGGTATGATATAGTTATAGGAGGCGTACATTTAACTGTTTTTAATAGAAATAATATATTTAGATTTTTGACATATAATCAATTGTGAATAACAAAGTTAGAAGGTAAATGCTGATGCTGTAAATTAGCTCTAATAACAATGTTGTCCTTCGTAGTTGTTAGACGTGCCTTACAATTACCGTTAGTACATTTCCACCGATTGGTAGTTTTATATTCGTGGTCGCAAATAAATGTGTAGTCATTCATGATGGCGTGCTCTTTACCAGTTGCGAACAATTGTCACTGAAATCAAATGAACTTAAATAAAAATTAAAGTAAAGTTAACTTCAAAAATAAAAACCAGCTAGGTAAGAGTCGGACTCGCGCACGAAGGGTTCCGTAATATCTATAAAAAATCACGTTTGTTGTATGTGATCCCATTGAAATATTTATTCTGTTTTCATTATTTGTTGTTATAGCCGTAATAAAAATATATCATTTGTAAAAATTTCAACTATCTAGCTATCACTATATAGATTCTTGCGTTACGAGTAGGTGAGCGTTTCGTCCCAATAAATTTTCGTCCCATTGGGACGAAAAGCTACATTCAAAAAGTTCAAAGTATGTGTTGTGCGATTCGTCCCAATATGTTTATTATTATATTTTTTCAATTTATTTTGTACAGATAGCAACACAAGCTTAATTAAAATAAAAAACAAAATATTGATTTGTAAATAATATATATTTGTAATTAAAAGAATATCAACAATAAAATAAGAATAAAAGAGATAAAATTACTATTATAATCCGCTATTGTAATAATGATCACCACTGGTTATCTTCATTAGGTTGTCTGAAAACTACTCTGCTCTTAACGAGTCGACACTCAAAAATTGTACATTAAAAGACATTAAAATAAGGTGGCGCTGAGACAACACCTAGTAAGCCTTATTTAATAATAAATGATATATTATCATTTAATTGAATTTTCTTGCTGACATTCCTTAAAAAAATCTATGGGACAAATCGCACACAGAAATCTATATACTTTTTTGTGTGTGTTTCGTCCCATTGCGATTGGGACGAAAATTTAATGGGACGAAACGCTTACCTACTCTTGCGATACAGCCTGTCTGGTGACAGATAGACAGAGGGACTGTGAGGTCTTACTAATACAACCATAACAATTCAGCAAAGAATGGCATTTTTTTTAAACCGATATTTAACCCTTTTTTCGTTATTATTTTGTTTTAGTGGCGAAATAATAAAAAGGAACATTGGAGACTTCAAAGTAATAAATATAAGAAAAGATGAGAAAGCCTAGCAGTGGTAAGTCTCTAAAAGTATATATTTAATTGGTAGCATTGGTACGGATAATTGGTAAGTTTACTGGGACAGTTAAAATACTGTTCAGATTTAAAAAGGATTATATTTAAGAACAACTTAATCCTGTCACAAAATTAAAAAGATATTTAAATTACTAGCTGTACCCGCGTGCTTCGCTCCCCGTGGGAATTTCGGGATAACATACTTGTTACCCTATGTCCTTCCCCGAGTCTCAAACTATATCCATACCAAATTTCATCCAAATCGGTTTAGTAGATTAAGCGTGAACAGGTAACAAACAAACAAACAAATATACAAACTCACTTTCGCATTTATAATATTAGTAGGATTTATTTAACCTAAAACGGAAGTCACAAGAAACATGTTTAGGTGGTAAATTACAAATAATAAGGGGACTATGAATCTGGCACCGAGGCTTTCACTCAGTGATATAATTACTATGAAATTAACTTCACAAAAAAAGAAAATAGTACCTTTTTTTAAAATTCAAGTGTGATTCAATTAAAAAGTCCTCTTTAAGGCGATTCTCACATTGCCCCGCACTACGCAGCGTAGCGCGTGAATGCGTGTTCTAACGTTGCTTGTAAGTATCTCCGTTTGTATAGAAAACACGCACAGTCCAACACACTGACACCGCGTCTACGCGCGTCGTTTTTGTATGGCGGTTCCGCACTACGCAGCGGGGCGCGGAGCAGCGTGTTAATCGCGTAATACTCGTAATGCACCTATTTATGATGTTTTAATGTTAAATCTTTATTAATACTCCGTCACGGATGACAAAGTTGGGACGCGTGTGATTGTGATCGAAGTTAGACTTGATGACGATCTGTTGCTTGGTGGTGGTGAAGCGCGCCTTGCAGAATCCATTGGTGCATTTCCAGCCGTTGGTGTTCCTGTGAAACTTGTTGCAGTAGAACGTGTAGCCGTTCATGACGCCGATATCTTTGCCGTTGGACTTGCGGACTATGGTCACTGGAAGTAAAAAAAAGTGTAAAAAGTCTATACTTATATTAATTCTTTTTATCTCTAATGTACTGCTAATGTAGAAGGAAATGTTGTAGAAAGTATGACTGTACTTAAAGTGTCACTAAATACGAAGTTTTAAGATAAATATTTATTTACTTTTTAATCAGTTTCTCCCATGCTGGTCTGGGAGAAATAAAAAAAAACTTAGAATGTACCAGCTGCTTCTCTTCCCACGCAGATCGTAAAAGCCGATCGAGGGAATCGGCAAAAATGCAAATCATGTTAACAGGCGATGCGGCTAGCAACCTATCACTTTATTGATTGCTTTTCCATCTTCTCGCCCACCATGACGCTAAAAGTGGCTTTTGGGTCTTGCGGCCCTGGGCTCTGCATAGAACCGCAAGACCCAAAATGCTCTGTCTGCCCCATTAGGGATAAAGACGTGATAGTATGTATGTATGTTTTAATCAGTACTTTAACACTTAGTATTTTTCACTTAGTCCCTTTTTGATGTTCTTAGTAAATCATGTACTACATACTTACAACATAAAATTACGACAACATATTATAAAATGTAAGATCTAGAGATTATCGCGACAGTGCCAAACAAACTGTTTTATTTAAACATGAATACCAATGTAACAGAACAAAGTTCTTGTATCAAACTCGATTCTTTACTAAACTTATTTTAAAATTCAAAGTTTAATAAAAACAGTTACGAACAATGTTTTTAGGATGGGAATGACTGTGATTAGAATTATTTTTGTCTATATATTGTTTATTTTTGCTATTTTGTAAATTCTTTAATCTATTTACCCACTAACATCTTTCTTGCACTGCTAAAAATAAAATTAAATAAACAAAACATGTGCAAAAGACGTATAATTAACATTCGCAAATCCAATGTGATACATAAATATAAATGAGAAATAACACGTAACCAGCGCAAATATAAATACTCGTATCTCATCATGCACCAAAAACTTAAAGAATTCATATTTATTATATATCACTAAATCTTAAAAAAACATCTTAATGCAACAACAGACTGCACTGCACTAGCACTTGCGTTGTTGCAACATCTGCAACACCTGTCGACCGTGCACGAACCATTGCTCACTTACCCTTCCGAAGCGACGAGGGGGGACGAAGACAGTTGAATTATTCGAATCAACCAATCACAGAATAGTCCCGTTCTTTGCCATAATGGCAGACCCCTCAACTAACCATATCTGTTAACTTTTCTTAACATTATATTCGTCTGTCAGTTATCTGGTAAAAATTAGCTTTTATAACAACATATCATGTGAATATTTTTATGTTTTATAGTGTTTATCACAATTTCTCACGAATTGAGTATATTGGTATCTGTGAAATAGACGGCTGCAAATGGTGTAGGTAAAATCTCAAGCATCACCATAAAACTAAATAGATCTTAGATAAAATCAAATTAATTAATAAAAAGATAGAAAAAATTTAAACGTAAATTAGTATGTGCCAAAATTAGCTTTTTTCGGCGTTAACTTGACTGGTAAAAAAGGCCCTGGGCCTTCAGTCCACCTGTGACAATATTTGTAATAAAGTTAAATAAATAAATAAAAAGTAAATCTTTTTATTGCAATTTTATTTACTTAATGAATTTAAATTTTAATGAAAATTCCATCTCGGATAATAAAGTTAGGAGCGGGGTGTAAATGAACACAGTTCGCTTTCACAAGCGTCTGTTGCTTGGTGGTGGTGAGGCGCGCCTTGCACATGCTGTTCGTACATTTCCAGCCGTTGGTGTTCCTGTGAGAGTCCTTGAAGTAGAAGGTGTACCCATCCAGTATGGCGATTTCTTTACCGGTTGTCTTGCGGACAATTGTTACTGGAATCAAATACATCTAAAACTATTGGATAAGAGATATTTAAGCGCTCTTAGAAACAAGTGACAGTATGCGCGCGACACCTGACGGCGACCGTCGCAGGCTTACTGTTGCTCGTCTGTAAGAGCCCTAATGTTAAATAAATGTGTCACATTTTACACTTAAGTAATTAAGTCTTACTAAAGGAAAATTATACTAATCTACATTACTAAAAATAAAAGTAGTATTTTGCAGAACGCAGATAAATAAATATGGAAAATTAATGATGTCCAAGATGGTCAGACAGCATCAGGCTAAAAAAACTAAAAACTATTTTGCGTAAAAATAAATTATAATAGGTTCTAAATTTACAACTTTAAATCTTCATATAGACTCCCTCGTGAATGACGAAATTGGGAGGAGTATGATTATGGTGCAGTTTCGCTCGTAGGAACATGTTTTGCTTGGTGGTGGTCAGGCGCGCCCTGCAGCTGCAGTTGGTGCACTTCCAGCCGTTGGTGGACTTGTTCAGGTCGTCGCAGTAGAACGTGTATCCATTCATTATGGCGATCTCTTTCCCATTTGCCTTTGGAACAATTTTCACTGAAAGTTACATAGAACAAAATTACTTATTTACCTTCGCCTATTTATTATTTCAATACATGCACCGTTAGTAGAAATATTTACATATAACATACCCCCAATAAATCAAAGTACGGGCTATACTAGATCACTATAATATAATGAAATTAAAATAAGAGTTATTTTTTTTAAACATCGGGATTTCGTTTTTTTTTCCGAATTGAATGTTAGTTTTCTCACTCATATTTTCTTATTGTTATACTAGACGTATTTCGTCTTATTATAAAACGCAGACTAATTTTATTACTAGGTTCAAACCATTTTCCGACCAAATCAAGTTGACGTTTTCAGATGAGACAATGTCATATTATTAGATATCAACTTGATTTGGTCGGATAATGGTTTAAACCTGGTAACAAAGTTAGTCTGCGTTTTCTGATAACACAGATAGTGATCTACTTATTATAGCCCGTAGTTCGGTTTATAACAGGTATGTGTCTTCCACGTTGTATAATGATTATAACTAAAAATAACTGTTATTATTGTATATTGACATTAAATTCTAATCAACACGCCATCATGAATTATAAAATTAGGAGGGGGGTGAGAATGGTAGGACCTAACTTTTAGAAGGATATTTTGTTTGGTGGTGGTAAGCCGCGCCTTGCACATGGAGTTGGTACACTTCCAGCCATTCGTGAGCTTGTGGAAGTAGCTGCAGTAGAAGGTGAACCCGTCCAAGATGGCGATCTCTTTGCCGTTGCGCCTATGAGCTATAGTCACTGAAAAAACGTAAACATAAAGGAAGATCTGAGAATAGTCACTATCATATAGATGTATTAACATATCCAAGATATACAGTTGGTTGGGGAGATTTGTTAATTTAGAAAACTTAAAATATATTTAATTTTTCTATTTAATTTTATGTATATTTCTTAAATCTACTTACATAGTCATAGCCAATAGTCAGATATTAGTCCCACTACACTTTAATGAATATCCCATCACGAATTATAAAGTTCGGAGGAGGATGCGTATGGTTAGAGTTAGCTCTTACGAGTTCATTGTGGACAGTTGTTGTCAACCGGGCGCGGCAAATCACGTTATTGGTACATTTCCAACTGGTCGTGTTTTTGTGCATATTGGAACGGTAGAAAGTATACCCGTTGAAGATGGCCAACTGCTTGCCAGAAGTCTTACTAACAATCGTTACTGGAATAAAAACAGAAAATAAATTTATAAGATAGACTAAAAATTGCTTCCACATGGCATGGACATTGGGCAGTGATAAAAGACGCTTAGTGTCCATCCATCGTATTATAAAGATACTGAATGGAATGGAATAGGAAGGAATGCCAAGTAAGTATATCACTAACCTTCGATTTGCCAATGATAAAGTAAGAAGATGAATCGCAGATTCGACTAGGCATTTTTGCGTAGGTTGGTAATTTAATAACGACGAAAGCCAACTACAAAACTTTACGTAGAACTTCTATAGATCGTAAATGGTAAACTCTGTTAGTTGCAACCTGTTTTGGATATTTATATGTTTTAGGCCTCATAAGAAGAAAAGTTGCATGCTGGAGAGATCAGAAAGTTAAGATGGATGAGTGGAGTGATAAGAAAAGATAGAATTAAAAACGACTATGTAAGAGGAAGTACAAAGGTGGCTCCAATTACGGAAAAGCTAAGAAGCAATAGACTACGATGGTATGAACATGTAATGAGAAGAGTGGAGAGGCACGTTACAAAAGAGAAGCTAATGTTGAAGAATAATGGATATAGAAACAAAGGACGGCCAAAGAAAAGGTGGATGGAGTGCGATAAGGTTATTATGGATAAAAAGAATGTGAAAAGTGCCTTGACAAAGGATAGAGGAAAATGGAAAAGACTCACATGCTGTTCCGACCCCACTTAAAGTAGGATAAGGTGAGGAGGCAGAGAGAAGTGAAATAAGAGTTGAAAATGTAGTGACTTTATTATTTTTAAATTTCTCAAATCATAAATACTATGAGTTGTCAAAGAATAATAATAATTTATTTCAAGATAAACTTAAAAAACGTATTTCTAATGAAAAAAGAATAGTAACATAAATAATATAAGCTACGCATAACGAGGATCAGTATGGTAAATTTTAAAACAATTTATTACACACAGGCCAGGCTTCTCCGGACAAATAGCACACACATACGATGATTCCTTTCGCTTCTTGTTTTTTGCGCAAACGCGGCAACGTTTGACTGGAAAGGCTCTCTTAGGGGTGGCTGGTATCTTTTCTAAGTAATGAAAGTTTTCCAATGGAACCCGTGTACCTTCCCTAGTCGATAGGTGACTCGCAACAGTAGCGGGCGATGAAGGCGGTTCAGAAGGCCCTTGTAACGACCACGAAAGTAGATGCAGATATCGGTTTTCTCGCGCATCTCCAATCGAGTCCTCGGATGACGCTGCAGGATTCAAACTCAGTCCTATAAGATAGTAAAGTAGAATACTTGACAATTATGTCTTATACTTAAAGGGATACCAGCACCAGCCCGTTCAATATGAAAAATTTTCTCTATGAGACCATTGCTGGAATCTCAAAAAATAATTTCATGTTTCCATACAAAATAGTCGCTTAATATTTTTGCACGAGAAAGTAAAAAGAAAACTGTTCCCATAAGAAAAGTTAATCATATGGACGGGTGAATGGCATGGAGACGACCTATGTGGAAGAGCGGCCTATTCAATTATAAGTTAACCGTAAATTGACAAAGAAGACGTCATGGTTCCTCGTCACATTAGTAGGAAATCTTGATAAAAGAACATAGTAAAAATCAATGTTTTATTAAGAATCCTTTACATTTCAAATTTTAGTTAACACGCCATCTCGAATGACAAATTTAGGTGGGGGATGAGTATGACTTGAATTCATTCTTATGACCATGTTTTGTTTGGTAGTAGTTATGCGCGCCTTGCATCTTGTGTTGTTGGAACATTGCCAGCTATTCGTGTTCTTACTCCTATAGTCACTGAAGAAGGTGTACCCGTCGAATATGGCGATCTGTTTGCCTGTGTCTTTCAGAACAATTTTCACTGAAAAATGCAAATGGTTGAATATCACAAAATTAAAGAGGTGAAGTGGTAGCAAAAGTGGCGCCGCCCTCAATTGAAAAATAATGTTTAAAACTAAAGTACCTGGGTCGGTTACATCTCAAACATTAACTAAATTTCTTAAAACTTGTCTAAAAACAGTACAAAATAAAAAATTATATATAAACTTAAACATAAAAAAAAAACAAAAGTAAGTCACCGAGTGGGATTCGAACCCGTAACACTCTTTCTAGCGGTCAGCATCCTTAACCGCTGAGCTAAGCGGATGGCGCCCGGTGCGACGAAATTAGCGACCATATTCGAAAACACGCGTTTTCCCAAACATAAGACTAATCTAGATCGATTGTTTACCCCCAAAAACCCCCATATACCAATTTTCAGCGCAATCGTTAGAGCCGTTTTCGAGATCACAGAAATTTATAAATATATAAATAAATAAATATACAAGAATTGCTCGTTTAAAGGTATAAGAATAAGATGTATTGTTAATTAAAAATTTGATTTGTATCAATGTCTAAAAAGATCCGTCTTAAAACTAGACGGACTACCAATATCACTTTCAAAGGTTTCATAAGATAGTTTAAAGGTCTTTTTAGACATTGATACCAATCGTACTTCTAAATATCACCTTATTGATTTTTAAACAATTTATAATAAAGTTGAAAACACAAGTGTGATTAAATTACTACCCTTATTTATAAAAAATAACAACTGTTTTCTAAACCTTTTTTAGTTAAAGAGTTTTGTAGTTGTTTTGTCCCTTTCTCTTTTTCTTATATTTAACATTGAAAGAAAAAGACAAAACAAATTTTAACTGAAATAGGTAGGTGTTTATTTTCTTTAAAGTTATTTATTTAAAAAAAGATGTTCTTATTTCATTTTTTTATTTATTTTACAATTTAATATAAATACCGTCACGGATAATAAAATTTGGAGGTGGATGCGTGTGAACAGAGCTAGCTCGCACAAGCTCGTGCTGTTTGGTGGTCGTGAGGCGAGCCTTGCACACTGTTGAATTGGAGCATTTCCACCCGTTCGTATTCTTGTACACATTGTGAATGATAAAAGTGTATCCGTTGAAGATAGCGATCTCCTTGCCGGTATTCTTCCGAACGATTGTTACTAAAAAGACGTATATATTTAAGAAACGGAAATTAATAGTACTGAGTTGGCAGAAATGGCAGAGCAACTCACATGTTACGGCAGTAACATGTGAGTTGCTCTTTGTCATATCCACGCGACCGTCAACAACTTGTGTGTGAGTGGCCAACACTGGTACGTTGCTTGACAACTGCCATACAATGATGACAGCCGGGACCAACGGCTTTTACGGGCTTCCGGACGGAGGAGCTCGTAAAATATTTTATGCCACTTGTGGTCACCCATCCAAGTGCGGACCACGCCCGGTTAAAAACAAACAGCTCCTCGGGGGTTAAAAACAAACACATTAATTACATACTCAGTTCAATCAGTTATTTCAGAGTTTGATAAAAACTCCATCGCGGATCAAAAAGTTCGGAGGAGGATGGCTGTGAACACAGTTGGTTCTCAGCACGACCTGCTGCTTGGTGGTGGTGAAGCGAGCTTTGCAGATGGCGTTGTTGGTGCAGATCCAGGCGTTGGTGGACTTGCTGCGACTGTCGCAGTTGAAGGTGTAGCCGTCCATTATGGCGATCTCTTTGCCGGATCTGTTACGGACAACCTGGACTAGACAAAGAATGATTTTATTCGTATGCGGAATGATAACTTACTCTAATGAGTCAGCTTGTAAGGAAAAATTAATATTCTTGTGTTGATTGTTGATGTTTATTCAAAAAGTCTGTGATAAAACATAGTTAAAACTAAGCTGAACGGGCCGTTCTAAATAAACTAATAAAGGGTTATCCTTTATTACGATATACGATATAGATCGGCCCGTTCAGCTTCCTACGACTGTGTTTAATAAATATTAATATTAAAACCTTCCTCTTAAATCAAAAGCAGTCTGCTTAATTAAAAATATCTAAACGTGCACACATACATTCAGAGGAACAAACGGCGGGTAGCGGCTTTACGTTAATACTATTTGTTGGAACAGTTATAATAAAAAAAACGATAACGATCCATTAATTTTTTATTAAAATAAATTTCCAACTCAATAAATTACAATTTAAAACCCAAAACCAATGAGAAATAAAATGACTATTCGTTCCTTGTTAGTTCTTCTTTCTTTTTTATAACCCTTGACGAAAAGGAGTGTTATAAGTTTGACGGTAATATCTGTCGATCATCCGTCGGTCTGTCTGTCGGTCTGTCTGTCGGTCTGTCTGCCGGTCTGTCTGTCTGTGGCATTGTAGCGGTCGAACAAATGCACGTGTTTCGATGCTGTTTTTTTACGTGAAAGCAAGTTCCCTGCTGTGGTTCTTAGCTATGTTCGATGAAATAGTTCAGCTTGAAAGTCAAAGCTCTAGCAAAATATCGATGGCGCTACGGATATGAAGTCGTATCGGTAGTTCCGATACTCGTTACTAGATGGCGATCTTGACAGTCGGTTTTCTTTTTAATTTGCTTAGAAAATAAACTTTTCGCCATCTAACTTTCTCATAGCGAAGGACTATTAATAGACGAATAGTGAATCTATCATTTTAGCATTTATAGAGCCATCATATTCCTATTCAATCTTACAAGCACTCCGTTACGAATGATGAACCGAGGCGGTGGATGAGTGTGCTCATTCCTGGATCTGAGGAGCTGGTGGTACTTCGTGGCTGTGAACCGCGCTTGGCAGACCCCAGTGCTGGTGCATAGCCACCCGTTGGTGCTCTTGTTCCTCACGCTGCAGTAGAAGGTGTACCCGTTGATGATGGCCAGGTCCTTACCCACCTCATTCTTTACCACAACCACTAAAAAAGCAGTAAATGTAAAATAGTTGTTTTCTGTAAGATGAATACGAAGTCCTGAATTTACAGTTTATAGAAATTAATATCCTTGAAAAATAACAATAGGGAAAAGTCTTTAACAGGCGTCCAAAAAGGAGAAGGTTAAAGATTGAAAAAGGCCATTTACCTACTTGCCCTGACCGGGAATTGAACCCGAAACCTTCGGGTGGCAGACTAGCATGGTGACCACTACGGAGGTCGTCCTCGTTTTGATTGAAACAAGTAGTGTCTTTGTTTACAGAAGACAGATTTAGAAAGTAGAGATACATAAACAGATATTATTTCTCCATACAATGTTTGAGCCCCCTTTTGATCTTTTCATCATTCTTAGCAGATGATAAACAGATGAGATACGTCAATAATAAATATAAATACTCGTAAATCTGCGTGCCAAATTTCTGCGCAATCTGTTGAGTGGCTTGGTACGGATAGGGCTTTGATAGAGATTGCGCTCTTTGTGCGCGAGTCCGTCTCACACTTGGCGATGTTTTATATTTTTACGTAAATTAAGGAGAGAATCGTAAAACAAAGTCATTTTTCATGTAAAATAATAATAAAAATTAAGATTTGAATTTACCTTTATTTTTTTTTTACAAAAGAACATTCCACTGTTACATTATAATAATTTTTTGAGACAGTTTTATTACCGACGCACTCTACTTCGCCGTTTTTCTTCTCTCCACATGTTTCTTCTCTTTTCTGCTTCGGTATGTGTCATTTCCGAAATCTTCTTTTTCTTGCTTTTAATTCTTTCTAAATTCCTTATACGCTGAGCCTCATATTCCTCCGGTCGCTCTCTTTTTAGACGCTCTCTATATCTTCGCATTTTCTCCTTCGCAGAAAGTGGTCTTTTTTTCAATCCTAGAAAATATGAAAAATAAGGTGCAGACAATTTTAATAATACATTTAGTTTTTTTTTTAATTAAAGATTTGTCAGGATCGTAGCAAGTAGAGGTCCACTCCATAGCCTAAAGAGACAGTACAATACAGTTTATGTTATGAATAGACCAAAAAGGTACAATCGGGAACAAAAAAGGATATATTATCTGCACCTAACTTTTTTTTCTACAAATCAAATCTACATACAAAAGTTAATTCTATGCTAAATTTTAGTCAGCTTATCACTTGGGTAATTAACCTTAGGGCAATACTAACAAAATTTAACACTTTTTTAAATAAACATTTATTATGGTTACAACTTATAGGGTTTAAATCTGTGAACATATAATATGAGTAAGGGCTTTGTTAAAGTACGTCTGGCGTTAGTAGTAGTTTGAAACATTGTTAGACTCGCCCATATATTGCTTCAATCACCCAACGACAAATAGTTATTAATCGTAATATAATTGGAACCCCTTGCCTTAGTGTGAGGTATATGGTTTTAATCCAGAGGCAGTCCTGTGATGTCCGGTGTAATATCTTTTTTCTCTGGTATTTTACCGTGTTCTGCCCTTAATAAAAATTGAGCCTATTGATATAAGGTTTCATTTTATGGGCAAGTGGTTTTTATTGGATATTGGCCAACTTGACGCATCTCTCTGCGCAGTCCGTTCAATGGTTTGAGCCACGGTCATATTATTTGAACTGTGTATTGATAGATCAATCTGTGACTGTTGGCTTTTATACAACGTGAAAAAAACATACCCGTAATAAATCAAACCATGGACTATAATAGATCACTATAGTATTACATAATAAAAATAAAATAAAAGTAAAAAAACAATCGACATTCCCTGCATTCGGCTGCACACTTTTGCATGGAAGTTTTTTTTATGTTTTTTGACCATTATTCTAATTAATTATACTATAACGATTTAGTATAGTCCGTAGTTTGATTTATAACGGATATATCCCTTCCACGTTGTATATACAGATTTGATCAGCATATTCTAGTTATGTGAAATGGCTTTATTTTTATATACAGGCACAGAATTAATAAAAGTATAATACAGGTACGGATAGGAACCCTTGGTGCGCGAGTCCGTCTCGCACTTAACCGGTTTTTTTAATATTTTTCGAAAATTAAAGGGAAAATCATACGGCAAAGCAAAGTAGATATCTTTTTCTGATTTGTTACTATTTTTCACGTAAAATGATTGATACAAATTAAGATTTGTGGAATACTGAGAGATAGAACATTTTTTCTCTGCACTCTTTTCTTTTCACTTCTGCTCGGTATGTGACATTTCTGCGATTTTTTTTCTTTTTATTTTCATTCTTTCTAAATTCCTTTTATGTTGAGCCTTATATTCCTCCGGGCGCTCTCTTTTTAGACGCTCTCTATAATTTCGCATTCTCTCTTTCGCCGAAAGTGGCTTTTTTAATGCTAGAAAACAAAAAATACTAAGTTGCAGACAATTTTTACAATAATACCTACATTTTCGTTTCTTAAATTAGAGATTTGTCAGGATCGTATAAAATGGAGGTCCATAGTGTGTGCCTACTCCTGTGGGAAACAGGCGTGAAATTAATCTTTAATTCTTTATAATAAGTAAAACTAGTTAAATAATACTTCAGGTATTTCATTGCTTGTAGTTTAGGAAAACCTATGAGAATTCTGTCAATTGAAAATAAAGAGATAATCGAATCTTCTATTTGTTATCTGGATATACCTATATGTATTTTTGTAAATTAACAACAATATTTCCTATTTTGATTTACCTAAATTTTATGTAAGATTCCGTTACGAAAGGTAAATAGTGGAGGATCGTGACAATGGTCCATGTTGAACCTGATTACAGTCCTGCTCGTGTCTTTGGTGGTGGTGAAGCGAGCCTTGCAGACATTGTTCTTGGTGCACTGCCAGGCCAGCGTGGTCAGGCCCTGGTGACCAAGATAGAAGGTGTAACCCTTGTACACAGCGATCTGTTTACCAGAGCTATTACGGACGAAAATAACTGAAAAGGAAACATTTGAACTATACTTATGTATGCAGTAATGATTGTACCAGAGGGCAAGTTATATATCCGCACTGTTGCAATGTAGGTTTAGCAGGAGTGTGATATAGTCCACCGCCACAAACCGAACATCTTCCTATCAGGCGTGGGGAACTGCGCCTTCAACATTATTCTGTCAGAGATTGTATTTCTGAAGATAGTCGTAGAAACTAAGATCTTGTTGCAGGTTTTTAATACTAATTGCGTCAGGTGGATGATATTAATGTTGCGCAGTGATATTTTAAAAGTGCTGCGTCTGCCTGCGATGGACTAATTTCATTCTTGGCAGATTTTACTCTTGTTGGTACTTGCTTTGTGACGCAGAGGTCTAATTAACCGACAGTGACTAATATACAGCGTAAAAGAGCAAAAACAGTGGCAAGGAAGGTAAAATATTTTTATTTCAAAGTTCTGAGAAGGTATGTTCGTATCACTTACGAGATAGATAGATAGATAGACAGAGGCCTAGGATCATTAGACCCAATAAGAGTTTATCGACATGTAATACGGTAATGACGAGTAAGTGGAACGGGAATCCTAATTCCCTTGAGGGAATTGTCATCCGCACCACCCGCCATGTTAATAAAATACATTATCATCATTAAATTTAGGAACTGGGTAGTTGTGGAGTATTTCCCATGCCACCCTATTTTCAACTAAATGCTTGACACACCTTCTGTCTTATCTTTTACTACTTATATTGACAACAATACATAAGAAGTACCAACATCCTTAAACTTTATAGTACAGTCCATTTCTAATGACAAACGACGGCGGTGTGTGTCCATGTTCCAAGTTGGCAGCGACACTATCTCCGTCCATGTTCATAATAAACTGCGCCTTGCACGTGAACGTCACCGAGTGAAGCGCCAGATGGTGTTGTTCTTTCCCTTCACGCTGCTGTAGTAGGCATAGCTTAGTAAAGGATTGCCTGCACCAACATCTTTACACTTTATAGTACAGTCCATTTGTAATGACAAACGACAGCGGTATGTGTCCATGTTCCAAGTTGGCAGCAACACAATCTCCGTCCATGTTTATAATAAATCGCGCCTTGCACGTGCCCCACCGGGTGAAGCGACAGGTGGTATTGATCTTTTTTTAACGCTACTGTAGTAGGCATAGCCTAGTAAAGAATTGCCAGCACCATCCTCTTTAAACTTTATAGTACAGTCCATTTCTAATGACAAACGACGGTGATATGTCTCCATGCACCAAGTTGGCGGGGACACAAACTCCATCCATGTTCATAATAAACCGCGCCTTGCACGTGCCCCACCGGGTGCAGCGCCAGGTGGTGTTGGTCTTTCCCTTCACGCTGCTGTAGTAGGCATAGCCTTGTAATGGATCGCCAGCACCAACATACTTAAACTTTATAGTACATTCCATTTCTAATGACAAACGACGGCGGTGTGTGTCCATGTTCCAAGTTGGCGGCGACACAATCTCCGTCCATGTTCATAATAAACCGCGCCTTGCACGTGCCCCACCGGGTGCAGCGCCAGGTGGTGTTGGTCTTTCCCTTCACGCTGCTGTAGTAGGCATAGCCTTGTAATGGATCGCCAGCACCAACATACTTAAACTTTATAGTACATTCCATTTCTAATGACAAACGAAGGCGGTGTGTGTCCATGTTCCAAGTTGGCGGCGACACAATCTCCATCCATGTTCATAATAAACCGCGCCTTGCACATGCCCCACCGGGTGCAGCGCCAGGTGGTGTTGGTCTTCCCCTTGACGTTGCAGTAGTAGGCGTAACCCCGCAGGACAGCCAGCATCTTTCCATTCTGGTTGCGCACAAAATGGACGGCTGTATCAAATCAGATAAATATTATTTTAGAAATGTTAGTTTGATACACGTTATGTTGAGTTCAATAATAAATAGTGTCATATTTATTATTTATACTAATGTAGGTACAATTGATCACATGCACACTACTCTTAATTCCAGTTGCAATGCCATCCATAACGCTACAGATTAGCGTTATGGATGGCATTGTGGCAATTATTAGGTACATTAACTAAACAAAAACTAATTCCTGTTGGCATTATAGTGTATTATTATAACAGACAATGTTATGAGGAGAGTTAGTACCTACTTAAGTTGTTTTTTCATGACCATAAGACATTTAAAAAAAAAATTAAACGCTTTCTATCCTAACTAATATTTGAATTTATAAAATAGAGTAGTGATTTTAAAACTCAAAGATAAGAAACCTTTCAATGTACTGTTTTATCAGATTTTAATGATTACTCCATTCCGTATAAAGAAAGAAGGGGGAAGATGACTATGGTCTAAGTTAGCTCTTATGATGGTATGTTGTTTGGTGGTGGTAAAGCGAGCTTTGCATTTGATGTGGTTGGTGCAGGTCCAAGCAGTGGTAGTCTTTTTGCGGCTGTCGCAGTTGAAGGTGTAGCCGTTCACGATGCCGACCTGTTTGCCGGAATTGTTGCGGACGATTGTCACTGAAATCATTTATTGAAAATTCCAGTCTAGAAATAAAATGGTTACTTGGGTTCTCAATGGTAAGGGATGACCCGGCCGCGGCCTGGCTGTCAAAGGCAAAGCATGAAGGAAGAGAACAAGGTAAGCCAAAACAATAGACTTAATTAACTTATTTAAACCAAGACTTAGACTTAAACCTTAAGAACATAAGATTTAAAAAACCTGAGATGAGGATGAAAACAACGTTAATTAAATGAACGAATAAACAAACAATAGTTTAGATAACTGACCTTGCCCGTTTTAAAATATCGATAAGTAAATGCACTCAAGTAGTTTGAGAATATAATAATGAAATTAAATACTTTGACGGCTTTAATGCAATTTTATTACATAAAACACATTATTAAAATTAAGACTAAAGCAGCTGTTTTATAACAACAACATACTCAATAAATAATTACTAGCCACAAACTAGCATTGTTCTGTTTTAGTACATTTTAGTTGCAATATTAGGTACTTCTTGAATCATTAACCCAACATGCGTAAATCTATACATTGTACATATCATAAGTTCATATCAGGGCATCATCAGGACTCCAAGATGCCACATTGAGACTATTCTTACAGCCTTATTAACACGCCATCCCTTACGATAATATGCGGTGGATCATGCGAGTGTCTCGACTCAAACTCGCTCGTCACCTTGCCGTCGTTCGTGGTTTTGAAGCGAGCCCTACAAGGGTACCCCTTGGTGCAGCGCCATACGCCAGAGTTGCCTGTTTTCTTATTTCTACAATAGTAATATGTGTATCCATCGTGAAGAGCGGTGGGTTTGCCTTGCTTGTTGAGAATAATATTTACTGTAATAGATAAGAAATTGTTAGTTTTAATGACGGTTTGGAAGTTGTCTTTATTATGGGCCTCCCTGCTACTTTGGTTGGGCTATATACGAGTAACCACTTGGCAATTTTATGCTATATGGCTCGTTTGTTGTTTGTCTGGTTTTTATAATCTTAATCTCAGTCATCTTCCGCCCACTACTAACCACAGGGCTCTATTCTGACTCATATTTGAGCGAACAGCTTGATCTGGAACATTGACTATGCCATCTACCTTTCTCATAGTTGAAACATTAGAAAATTTTAGATGACAAGACGATATTTGGGTAGAAACACCAAAAAGTAAAATAAAAAGTCAGTTACTCCTTTATTACTTATCATAAACCTGATATTGATTGATGAATGAATTAATTAATGACTTTTGCAAACTATTGAATTATACTGGTATTTAGTTCGCCCCGAAATGTAAACTCGCGAACCATAAATCTCGGCAACCCCCTGCATACAAACATACAAATGCCGGATGGTTCAAGACTGAGAATTTCGCTCGCTCGTTAACTAACACGTAATATTGACAAGTTATTAAAATTATTAGAATGATTTTAAATAATAGCAATATAATATATGATCGAGAATAACAACAAAAACAATAACGAAATTTGGCAGGTGTTAATCTCAAAGTCACTCATCACAATTTATTAGCATGATCATACTGCTTTAATAATGATTATGGGAACCAGATCGTTTAACGATAACATTGGAAATGGTGGTGACGGCGGCAGTACAGTTGTAGTTCTTCCGGCATCGCCATCTGGTCTTTTTCCCATTAGTGTAGTCCATGTTGTACCTGTAGTTGTCGATTCGGAGGACGGTGTTCCCGCGGGCAGACATCTCAAAAACGGCGTCTGGAATTTTGGTACCCATATTATATCGATCCTGCTTCAGAAAAACACTTCCACGAAGCAGCAATCAGGACTTTGAAACGCGTGTTGCTATTTCAGACAATATTTATTCTTTATTTTTATTATTAATTGTATTAAATATTTCAATATTAATAACTTCGGATATATTGCGAAAACCTTCAAAGTCACATCCACTGTTGTCTAGCATTGTGAATGATCTACAGGATATTTTTTTTAACAGTATATTATTTGCTTGCAAATTAAAAAGTTCTATACATCTACTTTCGGCGGATGAAGATGTTCGTTGATGGTCTCGATCACCATGTAGTCCTGGGTGGTGACGACCCCGGCCTTGCACCCCGAGTCGTACCGGCAGATACAGTACCAGCGCCAGGAGGAATGTTTCCCAGGATGTCTTCTGTTGTACGTGTGCTTGTTGAATCGTAGCAAGAGACCTCCTTTACTTCTACTCATTATTTCACCTAAAACAAACACATCACTCTCCTTTCATTTATTTTATTACCTATTGTCTATTATTCATTACATCAGAGTTGATAAAAACATTTAAAAATTAAGTAAATCCATAGATTTGAAAGATTAATTAGACAATTAATTAAAATTAATATCGATGAGGTTTCCTGAGGTGATAGACAAAAAATTGGCAGAGAGGGCTCGTTGAAAACACGACGTCTCGTTATAAGTTCTTTACATGATTGTGATGTCTTAAGCATTACACAAAAATATAATGGCTTGATAAAAAAGGTAATATTTACCAGGTTGTGGTTCACTGAGAGGGATGCTTCCACACGCTCCCAGGGCCGGGTCACTGGAACCGTCGGTCGTCAATGCCGGCGGCGCGTGCGCATGTTCTCCGTTCACCTTGATCACCACGTTGTCCCGAGTCGTGGTCACACTGGCTTTACATCCAAGGTGGTACTGGGTGCAGTACCTTAAAAAAGACACAAAATTACAGAGCCACTCTACGCCATTTGCGTTGTCTAATGGCATGTTCTCATTCAAAACAATAATATTTTATGCAACAGTGTATAAGAAGGATCGAAAAATGACTAATTTAAAATAAAATAAAAGTATTGTATACGCCATCGAGCATTTTTTAAAGTACTCATACAACGTTGCATCGTTGTATAAGTACGTCAAAAATGCTCGATGACGTCACCGATGTTCGCCAAGGCTCGCAACTTAACCTACGCATCTCCCATTTTTCGATTCTTCTTAAGCAGTTGTTGCATAAAATACTAAATTTTTTTTTTTAATATAAAGTGACAATGTTGTCAGTTTCAAAGTGTAGATTTTCTAAATTAAGGTATTCAGATAGTATTTAGTTCTCACCATTGCCAGGTTGCTTTCTTCCCGGACCGCTTATGGTTGTAAGTCTTTAAAGAGGAATCCTTCGGCTCCCTTCACTAATGCTATAATTTTACCTGAAATAAAACCAGTTTGGTTACGGTTTTTAACTTGTATTTTACAAACAGCATAAAAACAGCATTTATGACTCTTGGAAATTGGCATAATCACTAGGAAGTAAACAGCAATTAAAACATATAGAATTTTCGGACGTACGACCGTTGAATACAATACTTTTCTACGACTATATTTACTAAATAAAATACAAAAATAAACAAAGAAAAATATAAAAATGGTTGAAATATGTTTGGCAGATACTAGGTATCTATGGTAAACTTTATTTTTTACTTAACTTTTCCTAGTAACTATGCTAAAATAACTTTGTTTTTATTATTATGGCAGTTTGGTAAATCCAAAGAAGAAAATAAGTGTTCTAGGTGTTAGGCGTTCCTGAAATCGTAAATTATCAATGTTCTTATAATAGTGTTCGTGACTATTTAAAAGACACATAACGGTACAGGAGTAGAAAAAAATAAAAACATATTCTGATTTTAAAAACTATGATTAGATGAACGACGTCAATTAGTGTATTAATAAAAAAATAAAAAAAATATTTCTTGTTTACGAAATAAGGTGGTGATAATTGCTATTACATTTTCATAGTAAAGCATTTTTAAACTAATATAATGTATTTATTTTTGTTATTCCAAATACAATTATAATTTCAAAATGTTTCAATTACTCATTAGGTACAAAAAGCATCTTAACCTACTTAAGCTAATCATATCTTGTGTAACTGTACCTAAATACGATTTTAGTTTACTTTCCTAAACCATTCTTTCAAAATTTTATATATTTTTTTAGCTTACTGTCAACTTGTCACGAGATCGGGGACTTCATTCTTTTCTTAAATTAATTCCTCGATCACTATCAGAATGAACCTGATTTTTCGGGGGTCCAATGCTATCATTTGAAATAAATCATTTGAAGAAAACAGGGATATCATTTAAAATTGTATTTATTTTAAAAGGGGGCAGCATTAGAACCCGGAAATACATGAACCCCTTTGTGGGTGTATAAATAATTTTAAATTTTATTTCTGATTGTGAACCTCATTTTCATATAAGTTTTTTACTCTCAAGCTTATGGCACGAGCCATCCGCAGCGAAATACAAGTTTGGTGGTGCGTGATCATGCGCTTCGTTGTGAAACTGTACATTTCCACCCTCGTCGGTGAAGACAGACGCTCGGCACCCGCGGTGGTAGTTGGCGCAGTACCACCCCAGACCGCTGCGACTCTTGCGCGGACGGTTGTACGTGTATTTGTTGACGTAAAGATACTTTTTGTTGTTGATCGTGATAATGTTGCAATCTGAAAAAGGATTATTGATTAGTCTTCAATAAATAAGAAAAGAATTCTTCTTAAATTAGACTCTCATGCTTATATCTCACAGAGAAAGACTACTGAGAGTCGTTCGAGCCCTCTTAGGTCTCTCCTGATGAAAACGCGTTGGGGTCGAAGGCTCTAACCGAGTCTGCAGCACTCGGGTCCGTGGTGTCGTTACTCACCAACAGCTCGCCACGAACTGCCCTGCGGGTCTTGGTCTTATTATTTTTAATGATGTAGTTTTCCAATATGCTAGAATATCACCTGTCAATGTCCCAATTACGATTTTCACTATGAATGCCTAATATACAAACAAGCACAATGAATTGCCTCATTTTTAAATTCAATTGAATTGTTATTATATTTAGTGAACGGGTTACTCACGTATAGAGTCAGTAACCCGTTCACTAAATATAACAATGATTGTATCTCACGTTAGTTTTAATCAATCGAATTATTTTTTGTTGTTAGAGTTTGGGACATTAAGAAAAATGCATTTTTAAAAATTTGTTTAGTTATGTCTCATTTAATGTGAATATAATATCTAGTACCTTATATATTTACTTACAAAACATTTAAACTTTTAAATTTTGATCACATATTGTTCCGAAATTCACATTATTAAAGATATTTACTATAATATATATAAAATTCGGTTTTATTTACATAAATATTTAACATTTTAACAGGTTTTGGTTGAAAAGAATTAAAATACAATTATATTTACAAAATAGTTCGATTAAACTGAAAAAAATGACAAAAAAATAGATATTCTCAAAATTCAACAAATAATTAATAAACTTCCAATAAAATCTATCTGTATGCCTTTGGCAATAACAAACTAAATATGGAATGTCATGCATTTAAAAATTACTAGCAAATACTTTAAGGGCCATTTTAGTCCGTAT
Organism: Acrobasis consociella; assembly: GCA_963555685.1. Lineage (NCBI taxonomy): Eukaryota > Metazoa > Arthropoda > Insecta > Lepidoptera > Pyralidae > Acrobasis > Acrobasis consociella. The sequence goes on from OY743116.1 coordinate 4,339,027, forward strand.
TGTTTTTTATTTATTTTTAATATAAGCAGCAGTGACCTGATTACCATGAACACTATCCTCTCTGTCATCTCAGCGCATTCCCAGTTGCATCGTCAGCTGTAATGCTTTGAAGCCTCCCGGCTTCCCGGCTTCCCGGCTTTAACTTCCCCACTTCGCACAGTCTCATCCTTGGTAGGAAAACCAACGGAACGCTTTGTGAGTATGTGTATGTTTTACTTCTTCACGCGCAAACGGCTGGACCAATATTGATAAAATTTGGTATGCAGGAAGCAGATACCCTGAATTAATACATAGGCTACTTTAAGCGCGGGTAACACAGCAGGGCGCAGCTAGTTTATCATAAACGATATCAAGCCAATATTTCTTGGGTATACCACTACCACGTCTACCAGGGCCCTGCGAAGGCAGCGTGGTACATTTATTTCTCCCGTAACTTGCCGGTTTCCATAGGACGTAACCATGAAAAATCCTTATGCAGAGTTATTGGAAAATATTCTTTAGAATTATTGATCAAAAATGGCCTTAAAATATCTGCAATTTCAAAATGTCCTTATACCTATGTAACGAATATGCACCTACTTATAAGTACCATCACTATTGATAAGCTTACAGTAGGTTAATTTTACCTAGGTAAAAATAAAAATATATATACTTAAATTAGTTTTAATATGTAATAATGATGTATATTATAATCTGTTATAATACAGTATACTTATATAAAACCGTGTATCTCGTCCAGTTACAACTGGGAAGATTAATAAGATAGACTTTAGTTAAATCTCACCATTGAGGACAGGATTTTGAAACGCAATAAATTTATATTACCCGTCTCGTATTAGCACCCGCATAAAAATCTTATTTACTCCCGCTAAAACACGCTTAATAATATTAAATAGTCACTCATGAACACGACCTTAAAATTCCATATATTACAAATAGCATGATCATCTTTTAAATTAACTACGATTTAGTAAAAATTTCATCATAATTTGATCATGGTTGTAACCATATAAATTTAAAAAACCATTTCGTTTTGTACAACTTTAAAAAACGTAAAGTTGTACGTCCATTTATAACGATCGACAAAGGAACGACTCATCTCAACAATATGAGTAACTTTTCCTATAGAACCCTAAATAAAGTCAAACGGATCTGGATTGAATTAAGAGATGTGGAAGGACGTCAAGCATTAACGGTTTGGACCAAAAGGCTGAATAAACCAACTAAGGTTTGCAACAAGTTTATTTACCAGGCCAATGAAAACAATCCCCCGACTTTCAGTAGTTTCATAGGTAAACGCCATCTAGTGATGAGCAGAGGAACTAAATAGTAGAACTAATATCCGCAGCGCCATCTATTATTTGTCAGACAAGAGGTTAATCCCAGTAACTTTAAACAGCCGAACCGATTATTATCAAACATAGCATAAGAACTACCGCAAGGCAACTTGCTTTTACGTAAAAAAACCGCATCGAAATTGGTCCTTTCGTTAGTCCTACGATGCCACAGACATTAATAGCGTCAATATTATAAAACCGCTCTTTTTGTCGGGGGATAAAAAACGAAGGCAACGCCGGAAGATATGTTGCTTGTTCGCGTACCTAGCTAGATACTAAGTAATATTACACGTGCGTATGTTCACCAGCAGTTGACACGACGATTCCATTTATCGTGACCGCGGAAGCCTTGCATTTGTGCTTGTGCTTCTTGGAGCAGGTCCACCTGATGCGGTCGCCGACCAGAGACCGCGAGTGTCGGCAGTACTTGTGGCCGCCGATGAAGATGTTCGTCATTTCTTGAGCAAACCGCGCACGCAGTATGGCTGCCATGATTTCTAAAACAAAATGGTGTTATTATTTACAAAAAAAATCACAATACAATACAAACTAGAAATATTGCTGAATAAGGTTTTGATATAATATAACAAATAAAAATGTCTGGACGGCTATGAGTTTTTTATTTTCTATCTAAACTACTAGGATAATGCTCGAATATCTAAGTACTAAGTATTGCATCACAACCAGTTACTTCCTCTTGAACTTGTATCTACTATGTACTGTAAAAGCCATTGAGCGCGTGTTTCTATTCTGGCAGCAATTTAGTATCTTCAAAGTAAGGAGTTTATGAGGAGATAGTAGAGTTTATCTTTTTATAACTACCATCAGCAGTGAGATGGTCACTCCGGCTCGTGAAAATGGTTTTCCTGCAAGAACTTTAAAGCTTTCAAGTAGTCCATGCGCGCTTGCGCAGGACGCACAACTGCCCTCTCTTCATGCAGTACCAAAAATTTAATGCAGTGAAAAATTGAAGGTAAACCTGATTATCATCAACTGCCGGTGCTTCTTGTACGAATGTATCCCAACTGAAATAAAATACGAATGCTAGAAATGCAGTTTTAGTCATCTTGGACATAAGGACACCTTTACTTCTCCCAAAAAAAGGTCACAATTTAAACCATTTTATTTAAAGTTTATTTAACATGCTCTAGTTGTTCCCTTTGTTGAAAAATTACCTTACACTTCTGTTGTAAATTTTGACGTACTCTCCTTTAACATTTATGGTGTATTTGGGACGAGTATGGCTATGATTTTCATAAATAAAATTAAGAAATCCATTACGGATTCGAACCCTGGCAGTACAGCCATTCTTCCTCTGGGAGCAGTACCAGCAGCGCGGATTGCTTTTAGAGTAAGAGTATCCGTTAATAACCATCACCTCTCTTTGGGAATTCGCTACACGAAAAATTTTAACTGAAAACAAAATAGGATATCATCAAGATTTAGTGATAAAACTCGTTTGCGAATTAAAGGGAATTAGAATTATTTACAACGGAATAGTTGAGTTGTACTTAATAGCTAAAATATTTAAATTCCATTACTCATCTTCTATTGAAACTTACTTTCTGAGCCTGGGCGTGGTCCGTCCACATTTGGATGGGTGACTGTACATCACCAGTCTTCTCCCATCTTACATTCACCAAAATTTTACCTAATACTCATATTCGGATTAAATTTAAATGTATTGTCCTATTAATCCTACTATCCTAATATTATAAATGCGAAAGTGACTTTGTATATTTGTTACCTCTTCACGCTTAAACTACTAAACCAATTTGGATGAAATTAGGTATGGATATAGTTTGAGATTCGAGGAAGGACATAGGGAACTCTTTATCCCGAAATTCCGACGGGGAGGGAAGTCCGCGGGTACAGCTCATCATATTCGGATTCAATATAAATGTATTTGTACTATTAATAACGTTATATCGTCATTCGTCAAGCACTGTAAATAATATATTAAATGACATATGTTTACTTACTTTTCAATCGGTACATGTGGGGGAGAGGGGGTTAATGTAATGTAAAGTAATGACTTGGTAGTAAAACAATCATCTGATTTTGGTGCTATTATCTCTATTGCATCCTACTACAGAATTACAAAAACGGTCAAAAGAAAAAAGCCGTCCGCTTCTTAGAGCAAAACTACAGAAAATTTTATAGTACTTAACTACAAAAGAGTCACTCTCGGATAAAAAAAATCGCATAATTAAACCCTGTTACAGCGTACTAAAGTCCTATATAGCCTAGCATGCGCCGAACGAGCCAAAATGTAACTTACATCTGTAAACCGACAGTCCATATCCCTTTATCTCTACATTTAAGTTTTTTAAAATTTCAACCTTATATATAAATAAGCTACGTTAGAGCCCGAAGCCGCTTAGCTTCATAACTAAACTGGGAATTGTATGGCCTGGCAAAACCAAGAATGATTGAACAAAAAGCAAACACAGAGGTAACTAAATCTTTATGTAGTTCCCGTCCTTAGTGACGTGGTACTCGGGCGGCGGATGGTTGTGGTTCTCATGCAAGAACACCTAGGCTCCGTCGCGGTCCGTACGCGCCCGCGCAGGACACCCACCCCGCTTCTTCTTCGAGCAAAACCAAGAATGGTTGTTCCATTCAGAAAACGTATATGTGTTGATCATCATCAGCCCTTTTTTGCCACTCTTCTCACTTGGGAGCATGAATACTGAAATCAGATTTAATGTCTCTTATTATAATGTTGGGATCTCTGGTATGATGCCGTGTGGTTTCCGGCAAGTAGAATAGTTCCACTCCAAGTCCTCCAGTGGATGTCGAAGAAGGCGACTTATGAAATACAAGCTAAACAAAGCTTATAAACATAAATGAAACTTCTCCAACCCGTCTGGCCAGCGAGGAGAGTATAGACCAAAATCCTCTGGCTACGAGGCTGATAACTTAAACTCGAGTTAAACACTCTACTTTTCATCATTAAACCGGGGAAATAATGAAAAACTGTTATAACAGATTTTTTTAATTGAGAAGTAATAAATAAATAATTTCCATTCGTGGGAGTCAGTGCGCTTGTTTTAAAAATAAAAATAAATTCATACATATTAAAGGAGCCTCGGTGGCGGCCTTTGATTTTCAAATTTTCTTTCCCCTAAGATAATAAATCGAACTTTCAAACCGGATTTTGAGTAAAATACAACCTCATTTCAGCTTAAATGATAAAAAATACTTTACATACATAATAAATAACATAAAATTACTCTATATTTAATAAATACGATTTTCCCTGTCTTTCATTCACCACTAAAACTAGTTCACTTAAATAGATAAATAAAAACTTTCGTTAGACGGATAAACAAGCACCAGCACAACAATAACAAACTTCACAAACTTTAAAAAGTATTTAGCCGAGTGCCTATAAAACCAAAAGTTTATTTCGTCACTAACTCGATGAACAAAAGGCCTCATGAAATAAATATAAAGATTTAAATCTTGATGTAATTTCCCTCCGCAGTGACGTGGTAAGCTGGAGGTGGATGGTTGTGGTGCTCCTGCAAGAAGATCAAAGATCCGTGGTGGTCCATACGAGCCATTGCAGGGCACCCCCCGCGCCTCTTCTTTGAGCAGTACCAGGTTCGAGGTCTCCATTCGGCAAAGGTGTATTTGTTGATCATCAACCTCCCCTTAATGCCAGCGCCTGGCAGCATGATGACTGTAATAAATATTATTTTATAATTATTTTACTTCTGCAATAAATTATAGACGTCTCAAAATTTTCGTCCTTTTATCTTTTAGTTAAAAAGTGCATCAATCAAAAACATTAAAATTACCTTGGTATAAAAGTACCAACAATACCAAATCACATTAGATTCAGCTCTTCAACTGCTCCTCAGTGCGTCACTCGGCGTGACTTGTTACTCGATAACTACTGAACACCAATGACTTGAATGGAATATGTCTTACTACAATCTAAGAAGGCCTGAAATAAGACTCATCCTGATTAAAGCTGCAACCCTATTTGAATTCACCTGTTGCCAAATATATTTTTTTACAGAATGCCTTTTCTTCTGTAATAATTAAAATACTTACTAAAAATAAACTTTTAAAAACAGAATAGGGTAGAGATTACTCGCACAGACCAAGGTTTACCCAAGGCAAGAGTGTTCTAGTAAGCCTTAGTGATGATACTCCAAATGAAAATAATAATTTTTTTACTTAAATCAAATTCATAAAAATTAACAACCGTTTGCTAAGCCTATTTTAGTTAACACATCATCATCATCATATCAGCGACAGGAAGTCCACTGCTGGACATAGGCCATTTAACAAATGTGTTAGCCCTTTTCCTCTTTTCATTATTTAACATAGAAAGAACTAGACAAAACATATTTTAACTGAAACAGGTTTAGCAAACAATCGTTAATTTTTATGAATTTGAGGGATAGTGTCTAATTTTAAAATAAAAGTCAATCGTATCATATTCCCAAAATCTTTTTATAGCTTAATGTAATTCCCCTCCTTGGTGACATAGTACGTCGGTGGCGGATGGTTGTGGTCCTCCTGCAACCAGACCAGGGCTCCGACGTTATCTGTGCGCGCCTTGGCGGGGCAACCTCCGCGCCTCTTTCTTGAGCAGTACCAAAATCGGGAACACCATTCGGAATACGTGTACTTATTGATCATCATCAGCTTCTTGTGACCACTGCTCGCGGGCAGCATAATGACTAAAATATAAAACTCAATCAGGAAGTGGCAAAACCTCTTTAGGTTTCTATTTTGAGGAACAAGCTTAATATTATACATGCATTTTTATCGGAAATAATTCACAATTGTTACTACTCAGAATTAAACTCCAGTTTTTTTTATAAATATATATAATTTGGGACTTAGTTTCAGCATCTCTTTTCAACGAGAATATGTTTTTTTACTATTTTTATAGATTTTGTATTATAAATTGTTTAAGTTTATTGACTTTGTGTCCATACAAAAATATAAAAAAATACAAAAAAGTCAAAATCGATATTATTGATTTTGATTCAAAGTCGCTTTGTGTATAGTGCGGGCCATGGTAATTGTTAATTTATTTGACATGTAACTAGGTATATTAGCCCCTCTCAATTTCGGTGGGTATGGTAATTGTGGACCTTGACTATGGTATCGTCGACGGTCCAGACCCTGCTCCGACAGCCCTGGTTCCTCTTGGAGCAGCGCCACACCACCTTACCTCGGGCACCGCCCTGGCGACTGAACCGTTCACCGTCGATGATCAGCACCTTATTACCCATCTTTGAAAACTCGAAGAAAGATTCTATAATAAAACGTAGCAGCTTAGGTTACACAAAATGGTTAATTATTTATGCAAAAGCATTACAGAAAATTTGAACTGAATCGTTTACTAAAAAGCAAAATGCTAACGCACCAGGTTAGTTTTTTTTTTAATTGTATTTAAAATAGAATACGATATAGGTTAGTAAAAAGAGAGGTTAGAAAAGAGAAAAAAGACGATAAAATAAGTTTATTTAGGTACCTGGAAAAATAGAATAATTACATATTTACAATTTAAAAAAGTTGATAAAAAAGAAAAATAAAGACGTAGATAAAGTTTAATAAAGCAAAGAAACCAAGCAAAAAAGTTCATCTTTTGCATCACTATTATCTAAAAAGATTCAATAAGTAAATACAAATTATCGTTTGTTTCTGAAAAAGTGGAATGGATTAAGTAGTTGCTCCTCTTTTCCGCAGACAATTGCCGTGTAATAAGCCTTATTAACGGAGAAAAAGGATCAGCAAAAGATAGAATATGCAAAAAAAATATACATAGGTCTAAAATATACGCATGTCGGACCACTGGAAAAGGAATTTTATTTGTGTAATAAAATTAAATCATTAAAGCTAAGTATTCCGTTAATTTGTCGTGTGGTTTACGGCAGAGTAGAATAGGACCACTCTGTCTTCCCGTGGATGTCGTAAAGGCGACTTAGGAAATATGCTATACAAAGCTTATAACTATCATGAGACCTCTCCATCCCAAGGATGTTATAGGCCAAATCCTCTAGCTGCTCTGACCAAATATGGTGCTCCTGCAGTGGAGACTAAAAAGACCTGATGATGATGATGATTAAAGCTAAGTGTCTGCCGCTTCTTTCGTGGACTGCATGAGCAACTGCGCGATGATGACGTCATGGTTGTGGTCCGACACGCTGACCACGCTGTCCTGGCTGCTCTGACCAAATATGGCTCTAGAAGTACAGAGAGAGTCGTGCTCCTGCAGTGGAGACTAAAAAGACCTCATGATAGTAATTAAAGCTAAGTGTCTGCCGCTTCATTGGTGGACTGCATGAGCAACTGCGCGATGATGACGTCATGGTTGTGGTCCGAAACGCTGACCACGCTGTCTTCGTAGGTGACGGCCGCGGCGCGACACCCCATGTTCCTCTTCACGCACCGCCATCTTGTCTTGCTGTGTCGCTCGTAGTCCTTGTTGAACCGCTCGCCGCCGATGAGCAGTACTGTGTTGCCTTTTCGGTTAGTGGTGAAGACCACTGTTTCAGAAATAAAGTTTAATATAAGTGAGACTTTGATGTCATAAGTAAACTTTAAGTAACCTTAAATTATCTTAAAGGAACTTAATACAAGAGTGAGATTTTGACTTATGTAATAAGTAACCTTTAAGATGGTATTTTAGTTTCGAGTTGAACTTCAAACTTCACATCTATACATAAATATTAAAATAGGAAAAAATGTGTCTGTAAATTAAATATATTTCCAAAAAAAATGTTGGGGACGATGCAGTAATAGAATAAGAATTTTAAAAAATACTGTGTTTTTGTCTGTTTGTACACGCAAATTTTCGGAAATACTGGACGGATTCGGTTAAAACGTTTTTTGTTATAGCTGTTAAACCTGGGCAGCATTAAGGGTATAATTGATTTTGGAAAATGGAACACCTGATGCAGAACCATAATGGTCCAGCGAAACTATAAGAAATATAAAAATGACGCCCTAGAAAAAATTGTTTACCCTGATGAGCATTTTCCGGAGACGTAAAGTCTACGCGAAGTCGCGGGCTTCGGACAGTAAAAAAATAATTTTGTTACGATATGTATATTTGTTATTTTCATATTGCCCCTGAGTTGTACAGTAAAATTGTTAAAAAAATACAACAAAACACCCCACAATAATAACAGAGTATCTTCAAACATGATTATGACTATAACTTATCCGCACTACGGCATCGTGTATAGTGACGGCGGAGGCTTTGCAACCATGGTTCCTTTTAGCACATCGCCAGAAAGTCTTGTTAAGATGCTCCCGGCTTTTGTTCATCCTGTGGCCGTTTATTATCAGGACTCGCCTGCCTTGCCCAGATCTCGATGGAAGAAAAACTACATCTAAATCTGAAAAAAGTTCTGTAAATGAAACCAAGTAGAAATATCAAATAAAACAAGTACAAAATTTGAATATAATATTTTTTCTTATTAGTCTAATTGTATTAATTTGTACAGTAAAGATATAATACAAATATTTCTTAAAAATATTAAACGGTTAGTTAACTCAGACCAACCAGGTTTTAATCTCAGTAGGGCAAATATGGAGACGAATGTTCGAGCTTGCAATGACTGGTTGGCCTGAGTGGATTAAGTAAGTAAAGTCAATGTGTGTGTTCGCTATTATACTGAACAATGACGTCATTTACCGTTACAACTATAGATTTACACCCTTTCACCCTCCTTTTTAAACACCTCCATATAGATTTGGTGCCACACATGCTCTGATGATGATCTTCGTGGAACCGTTGACCTGCGTAGTACAGTAACCTCCGCCCTCGAACTGTGTAACCGAATACCACTTCTGAAATATAGAAAAAGTGCCAATAAAAGAAATGTTTTTTTTTCTTAACCCATTGAACGCGAAAAAAAATTGTTTTACAATGGCATCGCGGTTTAATCGTAAACTGGTACCACAATATGCGCCGATATTGCTCATCTCATAGGCCTAGAATTTCTTTTACTGTTTTTTTTACTAAGATTACACTGCTTCCCTCCTATATCTGTCATGGCACGATATACAGAAACCATGGCAGATATACAGAAACGTAAAGCTTAGCGTATATAAAAGATTTGTTACAACTCACTCTATTATTTTCACCTTCATACTATATTTACATAAATATATTAACTATAATAGATTTTTTGATCACTTTACGTCACGTTTATCTACAGGTTTGACTAGCATCGATTTGAAATGGCTACGACTAGTACTCGTTCAAATAGCGGCACGTAAGTTTAGCGCTGAGTGACATGTACGTCTAGAGAGGATACTGCGCATGGGTAAAGTTCAAATTTTTTACTTCTGCGCAATAAAGGTCAGCGCTAGAGTTTCGTGCCGCTATCTGTAAGTTCAATGATTGTGCATGTTGCGCGACCTCACAATGACGTTGTCTATCGTGAGCACGAAGGCGGGACAGCCCCTGGTCTTCTTCACGCAGCGCCACCTGATCTTCACACCTTCGTGCTGGTGCACTGTGAACCTGCTACGTCCAATGTCTAAGCAACGCTTTCCAGTCAAGGTAAAACCGAAGAATGCTACAAAAATTCCAAATATTTTATGTAGAATGGAGAATACAACCAGTTTCTCCTTGTCCCTAATTCGGACATGTAAATTACAGTATTTTTTTGTCTTTGCTGATAAATTATTAATTCAATTTTAATATATTTAAAACTACAAATATTAAGTTTAAGGAGACGATGATGCGATTTTTTAGAGAAACGCAATCTTTGTATAAACATAGTTTAATAAATAGCTCAACGTTTGTTTTCTTAATTCGAATATAATAACTTTTACATATCACATTTTTACTAAATTACATCTACATAAACTGTTTAATTATGTAAATAAATATCTGTCTCTTTCAGGACCGACCAGATAAATTTTTTTTAAAGTTTGCGCCCGCGAACTTTAAAAAAAAATTAGAGTTTGTGGACGGACCCTCGAACGCTCTGATGCGCTGAAGCAGTGGCGGATTTATACATTTGCCGCCAGTAGGCTATATTTTGCCGCCCCTAAACTGCGTTCACTAAAATATCATAATACACCATTCTGCCTTCTCGATTGCCGCTGCGAAATAGTCGTCAAATTTGCCGCCCTTTAAATATGCCGCCCTAGGCTTTAGCCCACTCAGCCTATTGGTAAATCCGCCACTGCGCTGAAGTTTAACAACAACACCTTAGACCCAACGCAGACGACAGACTAATCCGTGAAGCATTTTTTTGTATGTGAAAATAGAACCAATGCAATCATATACAGTAACGCACACGACGCGCATCACAGACTAAAAAGTGCGTCACGGATAGTCTATCGTCTGCGTTAAGCCAAGTTTTTAAATGGAAAACACACCCGCTTCTCTTCTCTTCAAGTTCAAGTTCATAAATTCAATGGTTATGACAATACCGTATCTTGACGACATTCTTATCGTAGGTGACGAGCTGTGCTACACACGACAGCCGGCGCCGCTTGACGCAGCGCCAGGTGACGCGCCGCCCGTTGTGGTCGCTGCGCTTGTTGTACCGGTGCCCGCCCAGCTCTATCACGGGCTTGCCCAGCTTCGACTTCGTGAATATTGGCTGTAATTCTAAAGAACACAAAGATATAAGATTCTTTAAGCAGAAATATGCAATATGTTAAAAAACCCTGTCCGATCTGCTAAGGTAATGTTGGGTAGCTTGTATAGGTTCTATTTATAGGTTTCCATCGCTGAAGTCGCAAAAAAAAACTGCATCTTCATACATTTTGGAACGGTAGGTATTTAATTTTGTATGGAGCCGCAGATATCTCATTAGTTATTTAATTTTCAACTATAATGTTAAAGCAACTAATGAACGCAGTAAAATAGTTACAAAAAAGTATTTTTAGTTGAATTCTAAAGTTATGAGTATCAGTAGATTTGATTACAATGTTTTTGTGAATTCCTATTTCAATTACAAAGGATCGTTTCTTTGTGTTTCGTTTCGTTTGCGCTATGAGAAATCCTATCAATTGCTCTTAGAAACCTAAGAAAAACTAAGTAAAATGAAACACCAGTTGGACAAAACATTATCTAAATATATTCTATATTATGTAATAAATAAACTATGAATTATGAGATGTTATTATTACAAATAAACAAAATAATTAGTGTTTAATATCACAGAGAAAAATAATAAAATACATACCACAAACTATGTATTATTATAACATTTAAATCATAAGATCACAAGATGATTTCCATGCGAATAAGTATAAATGATATAAGAAATTAAATCACAATACTTAAAATATCACACGTTATTTGTAAACCGAAATCTTCTCCATAGTCTACAGTTACATTGATGATATTTTTCTAAACGAATTTCCTTTCACGTGAAAAATTCTATATGATACGCGCTATCACTGTCACTATATTTTATAATGAAGACATTTAACTGTCTCAGCACACAGAATTTGGTCATCATTGTTACTTACATAAATATGTATTTCACTAAACTACCTATTTCATAATCAAAACATTTAAATTGAATATACAACGTGGAAGGGACATACCCATAATAATACTAGATCATAAGTATAAGGAAATTAAAATAACAGTCAAAAACTTTAAAAAAATACATTTCAGACATTTCTATACGAAAGTGTGCAGCCGCCCGGGCAATTTGTATGGGAACGTTAAAGTTTTTTTTTGAGGTGCCGTGTGGTTTCCTGCAGAGTAGAATAAGGGCACTCCAAGTCCTCCCGTGGATGTCGTAGAAGGCGACCCAGGAAATACAAGCCAAACCAAGCATAAGCAATTAGACCTGAGGCCAGCGAGGAGAGTGTAGGCCAAGTCCTCTGGCTGCTCTAGCCAAGTATGGCTCTGTTAGTACAGAGAGGCTCGTGCTCCTGCAATAGAGGCAAAAAGACCTGATGATGATGATGATGATGTCCCTTCCACGTTGTATAACATTATAAACACTACAAACTCTACGTGCGACAGAGACAGGTGACCCGCGACGGATTCCTGCTATCTCTTTCGCACGTAGCGTTTGTGACAGAGACAGACCGAACCCGCCGTGTGCGCCCGCCTAACTTTAGCAGAGGCCCTAAAGGTGCAATTTTTCCACCCACCCAACCTCCCGTGACCTGACTTTTATGCTAACATTTGAAGTCATTTGATTACCTATTCATAGCAGTTAATTTTTGGGAGTTATACTAAATAATTCAATGGTTGTGCATATTCTTCAGCCGAACAACCTGTTCCCCGAGCGTGGTGGCGGTGGCGCGGCACTGGTAGTCCTTCTTGACGCACACCCAGCTGACGCAGGGACCCTTGCTGTCGCTGCGCTTGTTGAACCGGTACCCGTTCACGTACATGCACGGGTTGCCGAAGCGGGTCTTCGTGAAGAATGGCTGCGGGAACTCCTCTCCTGGACACAAAACAGACTTGGTAAATATATACGGACGAATTACACTGATTGAGCTAGCTCCAAAGTAAGTTTACACTTGTATTATGGGATACTTACTCAACGATATTATATTTTATACTATATATACACCCAACTGAAACGTGGTCCCTTACTTATAGGTCTCATAAGAAGGCTCAAGGTCGCTCAACACGCTATAGAGAAGGCTATGCTCGTTGTTTCCCTACGTGATCGAATCAGAAATAAGGAAATTAGTAGGAGAACTAAAGTCGCTGATATAGCCCAGCGAATTAGCTCGTTGAAGTGGCAGTGGACGGGACACATAGCGCGACGAACCGATGTCCTATGTGGCAAAAAGGTTCTTGAACGGCGACCACGTACTGGCAAGCGAAGCGTAGGGCACCCACCTACAATGTGGGTCAGATGACCTGACCAGGGTCGCTGGAAAGCGCTGGATGCAGGCCGCTCTTGATCGGTCATTTTGGAAATCTTTGGGTGAGGCCTATGACCGGCAGTGGAAATGATGATGATAAATTATATACACCCAAAAAAGGCAATTTTACAACTTGACCTGACTGGGGATCGAACACAGGACGTCTGGATTGGCGGTCTAGCGTGTTGACCATTACGCCACGGAGGTCTTCAAAAGATAAGTTGTACACAGAGGTAATATCTGCTTATGTATAATTGGGTACATGACTGGGTCAAAAACATATTATTCGGTACAGTTCACAAAATAAGACGTCACAAAACAGTGTCACTTTTCATTGATCATAACCATTTCCAACATGATTTTAGATTTATTATTGCAGAAAGTCTGATATAAGACTTCAAAAAGCATGACGTCACACTTTTGTCTTTCGTACAAATCTCATGGAAAATGTTTGTTTTGACAATAAGAAAAAAAAATCTGATTTAATCATATAAATGATAACAGATGCCCATTTACCTAAGTAGACGCCGAAAGCGCTTCTACAACTCATGCAAGGCTTCCTTATTTGAGTACATATAAAATCAAAGCTACTAACATGAGCCTTGAAGTATATGAACTTATTGATAAGCATTTTCCATACAAAAGACATCAACGAGTAGTCTCCAGTATGTAAATGTTAATCTCATTAACTAATGACATATATGCATAAAACGTGGAAGGAACATTGCCATAAAAAATCGAAACACGAGCTATACTAGATCTTTATAGTATAGTGATAACAAAATAACAGTCAAAAACAAAAAAAAAAACGACACTTTAGTATGGAAATGCCGATTTATTTTTATTTTTTACTGTGATTTTAATTCCAACATACTATAGTGATCTAGTAGCCCGGGGTTTGATTTATTATAAGTATGTCCCTTCCACGTTGTATATAGACATTACCTCAAAGCCTCATGGTCAATATTTCATTTAGTGACGCCGTTTTTATAAATAAGCTTCCAAAAACAATAATAAATTTAAAATGAATGAAACAGCAATTAGTTCTCGTTTATATTCAAAAGTATTTACCAATTTTAGTTCGGTAACGATAAAGAATTTATAAAATTTATCAACAAAATAAAACAATGAACACCAATCCCATTAAATATAGTTTAAAAAAACTCGTACCTACCTATCTACAATTGAAAGTTCTCTTATATTTATAGCCCTCAGGCAAAGAGGCAGACAGACAGTAAAGCCTGAAAAAGTTTCTGATCTTCTTTTGCTCCGCCTTTACTTAAAAAATGTTTTTGACGAATCTTGTTGCAGATATTTTTCTGTTCCCTTTTTGAAGTGCAAACTTCTTTAGCGGCGTTGTGCACTTTTTTTGGAATGGGTAAAAAATTATAAACTCGCGTCAGGACACGTGGCCTGATCGAAAATTCGTAAGACGGCGCAGGGCGCTTGCGCGAATGTTCGTGTGTGTTTATGTTACAGCGTGCTACGCGCATCCATGGATGGTGACAGCTGATGGCTCGACCGTCTGTGTAGTGGCCATACTGCTGTGTATTTGAAAATGATTTTGTTGAAAATGAATTTGGTCATGCTTGTGACATTTGTGACAGACTGTGGTTCAGAAAAGATTTGAAATATTTTATACTGATAATTAAAGCAATTCGTGCAAAATTATTCCCTAACCATTCCAAAATATCAAAAATGCACAACGTTAATATTCAAGTTTTCACTTCTGCCGACACTCCCAGAGTGCATCCCGTCGTTTCTTTTTTGACAAAGGATGTTGCGAATACTTTTCTGTTTACATTTTTGACGAAGCATGTTACGAATGTGTCATTGTATTTTAGTTTAATATTTTTTTTTTACTTATCTCATCATAGGCATATGAGTGTGGGCAGTCTCCTCTAAAATTGTGAACGGGTCTGGTATTGCCTTAAGTTTAGCCTGACAAACACTATTCTGTTTCGCGCACTTCCACACGACAATGCCGTCTTTATTGGTTCTCTTCATCACGTAATAATACCCATTCTTGCAAATCATATCTCGTCCTTTGGTCGTTTTACCAAACTGTACCGCTGACGAGTCATAGGGCGGTGTTAAAACTTTCTTCGGCATTTCATGGTTGTGAGCAGTCTCTTCTAAAATGGTGAATGGATCTGAGACGGTTTTAATTCTTGATTTACATAACCCTATTTTGACACACCGCCAGATCACACTGCCGTCCTTGTTGGTCCTACTCATCCAGTAGTGGTGACCGTCTTTGGTGATCATCGGTCGGCCTTTGCTAGTTTCGGTAAACTTTACGGCTGACGAATCACTGGGTGACGGCGAAGCATACTCCAAGTCTTCTGTTTTCATCGACATAACCATGAAATCTGCGAAATACGATAGTTGCGTATTAATAAGAAATTTCAATATTAAAATAAATATTATTTTTACCTTGAAGAATTAATGATGACGAGAGAACGACTGATCAGTTAATTTATTGTTATGTCATACTTTGTTCAGACAAAGGCAGGCATATATTTCTTGTTTTTATAGAGTCGAAAATGGCTTAAATTTAATTTAATGGGACCAAAAAATACTGGTCCATCGTCTATGTTTGCAAAAACATATAATAAACTACCTGCAACTATAAGATCTGAAAAGAGATGCAGAATATGGTATAGAAATCCCGATTTTCTTTTGAGAATTGCCATAATCTCCCTTTTAGAAAAATATTGTTATAGTCTAAAAGAGTTTTGGAATAGTTCTAATGTAAGTAGTAGGATTATTTTTTATTTTTAATAACGAATTATTATTATTTTGACTACAGTTATTATGAATTATGCTGACAATTTACTTGCATTAAAGTTTTATTTTATTTGTTATATTTTGTAATTTATCTTATTTTTGTCTTTTTTTTATTTAGTTTTGAATATTATAATTATTATTGTATTGCCCTACGAGGGTTTCATGTCATATTTAAAAAAAACCTATTATGTAACAATGTAAACAATAAATTTTAAAAAATTGGCCACGGTATCCGTCTTGATGTAGGCATCAAGCCGCCTAACTATCTCAGTCAGTACTATTTTAATTGAAACGGCTTTATTTAACTAAAACCAAGCAGTGCACTACAAAAAAAGTCTTGTTTATCCTCCAATAATTAAAAAACTTCAGGTTTTCTTCAGTAACCGACATCGTCAGCGTGTTTATGTTGTCTGAACCTTACCCGCTTACATGCACAAGGCTGCCGGACAGCTCGTGGTAGACCTCTAACTGCATAGCCACCAACTCTTGTGGACTCAACCTACGACGAGCAGTTCTTGGTGTATAGAAATTTTCGTAGCTGAATTCTGCGTCTTCAGTTTTATAAGAAAAAAGAAACACAAAACTCTTACATTTTTTTATTTCATTTCAAAACAATAATAAAACTTTTATTTTTACTTTAGGAACCCCGATTATATAATCGACATGTGTCTTTCCTAGCTAAAAAGTAAATTAAAGCTATTTTCATAATGTTACTAGTAGAACAAAATCTACTATTATATTTAACTTTTTGAAGGCAATGATTTAAGATAAATCTTCTTCGTCACTGTTAAAAACATTAAGTAATTATAATTGCTAATGACTGGCTATTATCGACCATATTTATTGAGACTATAATTTGTCTACTCTTTTCAACCTAAAACCCTTTAAACTGGTTAAGTAGCACTTTTATCCACGCTCTACCTCTTTTAAAATCATCATCGTCAGGTCTTTTTGTCTCCACTGTGGGTGCATGACCATCTCTATACTACCAGAGACATACTTGGCCAGAGCAGCCAGAAGACCTGGCCTACACTCTCCTCGCTAGCCAGACCAGTTGCAGAAGTCTTATTGATGTTTATAAGCTTTGTTCAGCTTGTATTTCCTAAGTCGCCTGCTAAGACGTCCACGGACTTGGAGTGGACCTATTCTACTCTGCCGTCTCCATCGGCAACCGGCAACCACACGGCTCTTTTAATATATCTTTTTACGCTTGTTAAATTTTATATTTGCAGTTCTCAGGATGGTTATGCACGCCGCAGATCTTGACTATGAGTCCGTGGCAGGTGACCACGGAAGCCGGACATTTGAGAGCCGACCGTTTGCTGCACACCCACCACGCTTTCTTCTTCTCCACTATCTCTCTGTTCTTGCCGAACCGGTGGCTTTTGAACCAGAGGTAGGTGCGACCACGCACTGCTTGGAAATATGCTGGAGAGAATATTTATTTCAGTCAATACAAACAAGAACGACAAAAAAACTAATAGACGAATACAGTATACACAGCTACATTAGCAAAATTGTGTGAAAAACAAGAGAAAGAAAGAAAGAAAATTTGTTTATTTGGTACACATGAATTAGGAAGGAAAAATATGTCTATTGTAACTTACATAAATTACAGCAATCGATGTAAATTACAAACTTTTATTAGCAATTAACATGGTACACTTATGATGTTGCAATACTTTGTATTTGAAATTAAATCGTAAATTAAATATTTTTCCAAAATGAAAAACCGTCTTCACCCCCAAACTACCCAAAAGATTTTGATAAATTTCTATGAGATCGGATGACCTGACATGTGTGCCCTTTCAAACAAAAAAATAATTTTCTAAATCGGTCCAGGCGTCTGAGAAATAATCGGTGAACGAACATACATAAAAAAGATCGCATCGAATTGATAACCTCCTCCTTTTTAGAAGTCAGTTAAAAAATATAAGCATATGGTCTAAAATCAGGTAAATGACAAAAGTATTGTAAACCTTAGGCACAGCAATTGTATATTTCGTATGATGTCACGGTCTTGCAAAATTTTACGGGGCGCAGGTAGATTTTTGGAAAATACTCGAATAACTTATGGAATAAATAGAAAAATAATGTTGCAAAACTTATTTAGTTACTAAACTATAATAACACTATATCTGCATCAGGATATTTCAACGTGGTCGCTGGATGGTAGTGTTCATTTTTAATTTTAATGATGGTATCCCCAAATGTCACCAGGGACATTTTGCACCCCTTGTGGCGCTGGTTGCAGAGCCAGTAACGTCGGTTGCCAGACCCGCTAAGCATGTTGAACCTAGCTTCGCCCAATTTTAAAGTCACTTTTCCACGTGATGTTGTCAGGAAAACGGGGGCTGTAAACAAAATTATATACAATATCTATATACATATATATCTGCATCTTCGGTTTTGCTGTTATAAAGGTCCCACAGAATACATACATAATACATAATATCACGCCTGTTTCCCGCAGGGGTAGGCAGAGACTATGGACCTCCACTTGCTACGATCCTGACAAACCTCTTTTGCTTCATCTAAACTCATCAATCTCTTCATACATGCCCTTCGGTTACGGGTACTTTTTACCTCTCCTTTTTTTAGAACGTCTGCAATTTGGTCGCAGAAAGTTCGCCGAGGCCGACCTTTTCCTACTGTTCCCTTCACATTCGTCATATAAATATTTTTCGTCAATCTCTTTTCATCCATCCTTTCTATATGCCCAAACCATCTTAACATCCCTTTCTCTATTTTTGTCACAACATCCTCTTTTACTCCACACCGCTCCCTTATGGCATCATTCCGTATTCGATCTTTCAAAGTAACACCACACATACTCCTCAGCGCTCGCATTTCAACTGCATTTATTCTACTTTCATGCTTTCTCTGCCATACCCAACTCTCACTACCGTACATTAAAGTAGGTATCAGTACTCCTTTATGAACAGCGAGACGTGCCTTGTCTGATACCTTCCTACTGCTCATAAAGGAATGCAACGCTCCATTCACTTGGTTACCCGCATTCACTCTTTTTCCAACATCACCCTCGTGCTTACCATCCCTTGTAAACATACATCCCAAGTATACAAACTCTTTCACTTGCTCAACTTTCACCCCATTTATTAAAATATTGCATTCTGTTGCACTATCGTCCTTTTCAAACACCATAACTTTGGTTTTACTGACATTAACTTTCATACCCTTTTTCTCTAATGCATCATTCGTAACAGCTATCATCTTCTGTAATTCCTCCTCTGAGTCCGCAAGTATTACTTGGTCATCGGCATAGAGAAGGCATTTGATTAATAACTCATCCATTCTAACACCACATTCATCATCTTTCAAATCTGTCAAACAACTGTCCATGAATAAGTTGAACAGCCAAGGCGACGCTACACATCCCTGTCTAACACCTTTTTCGATGTTAAACCAGTCTGTGTATTCGCCGTCAATTCTGACACAAGCACTGGAATTCCTATAAAGAGATTTCAGTGCTCGGATCAGATGGCTGCTCAGCCCATACGCAGACAATGTTGACCACAATTCATTTCTCACCACTCTGTCATAGGCCTTTTCTAAATCTACGAAGATGCAATAGACTTTTCGACCTTTGGCCAAAAGCTTTTCTAAAATGCATCTTAAAGAAAAGACCTGATCCGTGCATCCCATACCCTTTCTAAATCCCGCTTGTACATCCCATAACTTCTCTTCTGTATTTTTCACCACCCTTTCTATCAAGACCTTTGCATACAATTTGCCGACAACGCTGAGAAGACTAATGCCTCGGTAGTTTTTACAGTCTTGCTGTGAACCTTTTCCTTTATACAACGGTACAATTACCGTATTGCACCAATCTTTTGGCACCACACAGTTTTTAAAACAAAGATTGAAAAGGTGACACAACTGACTTGCTACTATGCCCTGTCCAGCCTTCAGCATTTCGACAGTAATCCTATCATACCCTCCAGCTTTTCCCATTTTCATACTATTTAATGCTTTCACTACTTCATCCATACTTATTTCCTCATCATAATTTTGCATATCACTCTCTTGTGCGTCATTTTCAGGCTCCGGTACTCTCATTTCATCTTTTTCAAACAGTCCTTCAAAATATTCCTTCCATCTATCTACTACACTCTGTAACCCAACTAATAATCTTCCATTCTTGTCTCTGATCTTGTTTAACTCAGAGGTCGTATTTTTACCTCTAGCTGTTTTAACGCTCTTCCAAAAATATTTAATATTACTTTTAAAGTCTTGAGACAACCTTATATCAAAATCATCCTTTTGTTCTTTTTTCTTCTCTTTTACTATCTCTTTTACAATCACATTCATCCTCTTATATTCTTGCTTTGCTGCAAATACATCACTATCCCTTGCATTCTGATTTCTTCGATCAGCTCGTACTGACAACCAATCCTTCCATGCTTTCTTCTTCTTTTTTACAGCGTCTTGTACTTCCTTGTCCCACCATACATTTACCACATCCTTGCCTGGTCCCACAGAAATTTTATCAAAATCGGTTGTGCAGTTTGGTGAGGAAGTCGATTATTAGTTTTGAAAAAATATTGGAAAATAAAGGTAACTGACGGAATAAATAAAACAATTATTTAACAAAACTTATTAAGTTACTTGACTATATTAAGACTATTTCGGGATATTCCGACGTGGTCACTGGATGGCAGTGTTCATTTCCAATTTTAACGAGGGTATCACCAAATGTCACTAGGGACATTTTGCACCCCTTGTGGCGCTGGTTGCAGAGCCAGTACCGTCGATTGCCAGACCCGCTAAGCATGTTGAACCTAGCTTCGCCCAATTTTAGAGTCACTTTTCCACGTGATGTTGTCAGGAAAACGGGGGCTGTAAACAAAATTATACACAACAGCTATATATATCTGTTTTGCTGTTATAAAGAAAATGCCTAAGTATTGCATTATTTTATTAACGACTTAAAAAAAGGAGAAGGTTATCAATTCATCGGGATCTCTTTTTTTATGTATGTTCACCGATTTTTTCGTAGACGCCTAGACAGATTTCCAAATACTTTTTTGTTTGAAAGGGTAGGTATACTTATCAGATGGTCCCATAGAAATTTTATCAAAATCGGTTGTGTAGTTTGGTGATAAAGTCGGTTTTTACTTTAAAAAAATATTGGAAAATATAGGTAACTAACGGAATGAATAGAACAATTATTTGACAAAACTTATTTACTTAATTATATTAACACTATATCAGGATATTCCGGCGTGGTCACTGGATGGCAGTGTTCATTTCTTATTTTGACAATGGTATCACCAAATGTCACCAGGGACATTTTGCACCCCTTGCGGCGCTGGTTGCAGAGCCAGTACCGTCGTTTGCCATACTTGCTAAGCATGTTGAACCTAGCTTCGCCCAATTTTAGAGACACTTTTCCACGTGATGTCGTCAGGAAAACGTGGGCTGCAAACAAAATTATATACAATATTTTTATATATCTGCATCTTTTATTATGATGTAAAAAAATAAATATTACTTATTACATGAAGAAATGCCCGATTCATACCACTCTGCACGGGAGTGGGAATCGATCCCACTAAGGCACCTCCCGCACTAGACACCTACGAACACAAGTGGCGGCACCGAAATTTTTCTTAGTTTATCTGGTTGCGGCCACTGGTCGTGGGAATCTGTTTGTTTTTCGTGTGTGTAAGTGGCCAGGACTGGTGTCAGATTTTTCAGGCTGGCATCATCATCATCATCATCATGTCGTCCAAGCCGTATCCGGCGACGGCGACTCCTATGTGTCTATTCCGGAATCGTTGTTGTGGTGAGCTGGCATACAATGATGACAGCCGGGACCCATGGCTTCTACGTGCCTTCCGAAGGACGGAGGAGCTCAAGATTTTTTTATGCTACTTGTGGTCACCCATCCAAGTGCGGACCACGCTCGGTGTCGCTTTACTTGCGAAAGCGCTAGTAATGCGTACTCCCGCGGGCCGGGCCACCGAGCTCCGAATCGTATCGGAGCCGGCTAATGCGAGGGTGCACAATGGCTCTGCTTATTTTTATCCAGTCCGTGTGCTGCCCGCTAGGTAAACGAACAATTTTTCCAATGCCTATAAAGACACTGGCTATATTTGTAACCATGGAATTGTAGTTTACGTCTCTACTTTCGTGTTTGTAACTAAACTTTCTTTAACCTCAGCCAAATTCACTGCATATACATGCGTCTTCGAATAACCATAATATTGTTCTAAAATAATAAATAAGTACAAATAAATATACAGAAGAATATTTTTTTTATTAAATTTCATCTCTTTCATAACAATAACTTACTCGTATTTCAGACGACATAATACAATTTTTACTATTAAATGTATTGATATGTGAAATGCGCAACCTATAACCGAAAGGTCCCAAGTTTGATACCCAGCCTTCCCGACCTCTGAGTTTATAGTACAATCTGACTCAATTATGGTCCTTTTTAACCACCAACAAAAAGAGAGGTGATAGTTTGACGCCAATATCTGTCAGACAGTCTGCTTGTTTGTGCTCTTGTATGTAATGGATGGACCAATTTCTATGCGGTTATTTTACATGAATTACGTAAGTTCCCTTGCGGACTTGACTATATTTGATGAAAATCAGTTCAACCGTTTAAAGTTATTGGGGGTTAACGCTTGAAAGTCGAAGTTTTTTAATTTACACACACAAAATATAAAAATATATATTTAATTTGGCTCCTATACAAGAAACATGATTTTTTATAGATAATTTCGCGGAAGCGTTCGTGTGCGATTCCGACTCGAACTTGACTGATTTTTAATTGTTAGACAATTTTTCATTTAACACCAGGTGACCGTCATGGCCTTTAAAGACTTACCCTCAAATTCATAAAAAATACCAACCGTTTGATAAACCTATTTTAGTTAAAACATGTTTTGTCTCTTTCCTTTTTTTCAATATTTAAAATACAAAAAACGAAACAAAAGATATTTTAACTATAGTAAGTTTAGCAAGCGTTTGATAATTTCTATGAATTTTAGGGTTAATCATCATCACATCAGCCACAGGAAGTCCACTGCTGGACAAAGCGGCACAAGCGACCTGCTTCCAGCTAAAGACTTAGGCCCAACGCAGACGACAGACTATCCGTGAGGCACTTTTTAGTCTGTGAAAATAGAACCTATGGAATCATACGCAGTAACGCTCACGACGCACGCCGAACTGTTTGTGCTTCGTGTGCGTTACTGCCTGTGATTGACATGGATTCTATTTTCACAGACTAAAAAGTGCAGCACGGATTAGTCTGTCGTATGCGTTGGGATTTAATGATTATGTATTTTTTTTATGCACACTATTTGGTCGTAGTGAGTGAGTACAGTGACCCGGCATCCCCTGTGAGCGCGGGAACAACAGAACCACTTCCGGACCCCGTAGTCGTGCTTCAGGTGGAACTTAAAGTTGCCCAGTACGAGGACAGGCTTCCCTGTCGCTGTTGTCAGATACATAGGTGCTGAAATATATTAACATTTTAAATACTAGTGGCTCTTCGAGCTTTAGACTTCGCGAGTAAGTATATACTTAGTATAAAATTTTAAAAAATACCAGTTTCATACTCCATATTAGGGCCATTTTGAAAAATTTCAAAAATCTGCATCGACAAAGAAATTCTGTATAATTATCGAACCTGTCCACAAAATTTCTCGAGAATTGGTTAAGAAATGTGACTTGTAGGTGAGAACAGCAAGAAATCTGGACATACGGACATCATCCTAACAATCGGAATTCGTATACACGGGCACTTTTCTGGATCAATAATAAATTACTTGGTAATAATATAAAATATATTTTTTCATAACTAAAAACCGACTTCACCTCCAAACTACACAACCGATGTTGATAAAATTTCTATGGATAGACCACCTAGGAAGTTCACTCTTTCGAACGAAAAAAGAATTCTGAAAATCAGTTCTTAATTGACGGAGAAATCAGTGAACATAGGTACATAAAAAATATCCCGTCGAACATAGAACCTCCTCCTGTTTTTGAAGGCGGCTAAAAATTAAACGTGACAATATAATGTCCATTTTCGACGTGATTTAATATTTATTATTTCGGTAAAACTGATATTAATAGCGCTATTTGACTCCAAGAACTATGACGACTGTATTTGATTTGAAGTATATATAGTATATAATTTGAATGTTTGTTTTGAAGTATAAAAAAAGTATCTGATTTAAGTTGTTAGAAATTAGCGGATTTTTTTGCTTGAAAGCTGAAACAAGACGCTTAACTCTCGCTGAAAAACTTATTCATGACTGGATAACAAAATCTGACATATAATATTTTTTAACAAGAATGAACAATATGCAATTACCTTTATTAATTATGTTTTACATGTGTGTATGCTCGTTCTTAATAACTAATATGTCCTTTTCGTATGTGGTGACAGTGACTCGACACCCTTTAGCGCTCTGAATGCAAGCCCAGCACCTGCGAGGGCCATTCGAGCTTTTAATGTAGAATCTAAACTGGTCTAATTGTAAGAGCGGCTTCCCAGCTTTGGTCATCAGGAATTCTGGATAAACTGAAACGGTAAATTAATTTACAATAATAAACAATTCATTCAAATGATTTAAATTTACGCAAAACATACAACAAAATTTTAAGTATTTTGAACAAAATGTATTCAGAAAAGTATAGTAAAATACAGAAATCGTAAGCAAAATATTTTTATATTTCTAAAATATAATGTTTTTAAATTAAAATGTTACAAAATAGAATCGCTTTTGTTAAACCCGTTTATTATATATAGGTATAAGAGGTCAGTGTGAATGCTTGTTTTGAGTTTTTAAAAAGTTTCACAGCTTCACAATTACAAATTGGTATTTATGGGTAAATGGATACCTAATTTTACTTTTTGAAAACCATCGGATTCAGAAAACGGGTGATGTCTGGATCAGAAAAAATATTATATTCTATTTTGTCGGTCAGTCAGATTATTTAAAAATAATGGACATAATATGTTATGGCCTGAGGTTTCGGCTTGTCAAATTTTCTTATTAAATTTATTTACTACTATTATAGAATATATAAACTTTTCCTGAAAATCCAAGTATACTCACCAAATTTGTAAAAAAATCAATACATAAATTATTATTATACAGAGAATGTAAGTTATAGAGCTCGTGACGTTAACACACTGTCATGCAAAGCCGTGACGTCATGCGAAATTTAAAAACATATCTTCACAATTTTTGGTAAAGAGAAAAAGAAAATTGCGTGTACAATAATTTTTCACAATCTAATAAAACATATCTTTAAAAACCGACTTAAATAATTTTAGTAAATGTGCTTTCTTTTCCTTTTTTTACAATTTGCATTCTATATAATATGTATATGTATGTTACATTTCTTTTACTTAAATAATTAGATATATTGTTTTGTATATATGTAGTTTTTTTTGTGTAGGTATATTACAGAATATACGTGTAGTGTATTACGTAAATTATACTATCTATTCAACTTTTAGTTTTCTTTGCATCACCCTAATTTTTGACACCTACATTTATTTCCTCTCCTGGATGGAGAGGAAATAAATGCGTGCTTCCGTTGTCTGGAAGAAATCGCTCGAAGCGATAAGGCCACCCAATGTACCTAATGTACTTTGTAAAACTATTTTTTACTGTTTCTTTTTATATTGGCGCAATAAAGAGATTTCACTTATTAATTCTGAAGGTCAATGAAAAAACAGTCTTCAAGCCTTATGTGTATGTTCATTCCTGACTTTGATGATCTCCTGGTTCAGGGTGACGAGAGAGGCTCGACAGCCCTTGTTGTACTGGTTGCAGGCCCAGTAGATGCGCGGCCCGCTCGAGTGGATGTAGTTGAAGCGCAGGTTGTTCATCACGAGCAGGGGCTTCCCCCTCTTGGTGAGGGTGAAGAAGAGCTCTGTGGAAAACGTGAACAGGTACGTGAATATGAAATGAATACCTTTAAGCTTTAACTACATAAATACTTACTTTATCAAATAGCTGAAATTGGTGTATTTTAATTTTTTATTAATTTAACTTCATTACAATACTTGTATTTTACGTTATTAGTATTACGGGACTTACCGCGATTAATGTCGTTTTTTGCCAGATATTTCGACGATTCTGCCATCATGGTCGCTGGCAGAATAACAGCCAATGTGACACGAAATTCTATAATCATACGTGTATTGTAAATCGCGGACTTAAGGCCAGGGGCCATTTCTACCAGTCAGTCAACAGGTGATGCAGAATAAGTAATATGTTGAGGTGAGTACGATTGACACTAACTAAAAAAGACAAAAATAGAACTAAACTTATTATTATTAAGTAAGTATTTATAATGGTATACCTACGCCATGGTTATCCATCTACAAAAAAATAAAGGTACATATGTACATATAAATGATCCTTACATAAATACTACATAGTCGCTGACAGTTAGTGTCAGAAAATACTTAACTCGTCTTTATCTAAATATCTACGGCTTATAATTTATTTTGAGTAGGGAGCATGTAACCTTATTAAATAGAATTGAGTATATTGTACTGATTCTTATGCTCAGCAAAAGGTTTTTAAAAGCTGAAGATGATAATGGTGATGTTGAACTGATATAAAATAATACGCTAGATTGATCTAAAATTTATTGAAAACAGGAAAAAATGATTTAAAGAAGGGAAAGAAAAAATAATCAGCAAAAAAGTACATAATCATGGTTATGCAAAGATATTCATATCATAACATATAGGTCCACTTTGGAATGAACATGACAGCACTTACAGCTACGGGCCGATATGGGTACTTATCGTCTCCGTTTTACTAGCGCAGCCACGTCAGACCTCTTTGAACCAGTACCAGGCTCGAGAAACCAAGTGAGCACGTATATAGGGTACTATGGAGCGTGTGGGGGATTGCAGTCTGGGGGATGGGAGAGACATGGGAATTTAGAGTCTACCGTATACCAGCAACAAGTAAACATAGGGTAATAGAATTCTATACTTGGTGTGTAAGAAGAGATAGCTTCGTGATAGGAGAGCAAATTCTTAGAAGAAGAAATAACAATATACCTACAAGATTTTATTAAATTCATATTGACTATGTCTGAGGTAAATATAGGAAATGGGCACAAAAACATAATACAAATGTGTACACAAATCGGCATTTGTATATACGTTTCTTTTTTAGGAACTGTATTTGTAAAATATCATCTCACTTTTAACTATATCTTATATTCGGTCAACTTGACCGTATTATAAAGAGACAATAATATATATATAAGTGTTTTAACTGAAAGTTAGACAATATTAAACTACATATTTATTTTTGTTAGTTTTGTGATTTGAGTGTTGGTTATTTTCTTTGACGATGACGTCATCAAGCGTGACGATGGTCACCCTGCAGCCTTGGGGCGCCTGGTTGCACACCCAGTAGGTCCTGCTCCCCATGACCCGCTTGCAATTGAACTTGTGACCGCCCACCAGTAAGAGAGGCTTGCCTCTCTTGGTCGTCTTTACCACTGGTTCTGGAATAAAACAGTAATATATCAGTAAAAAAAAATCTTCTTCTTTTATTGTTTATTTGACTAGAATATTTTGTGTCGTTCTTTTTTTAATTTTTAATTAATATTGTATTTGGTCTAGAACAACTTCTTGATTATATATTATCTAATATATTTTACTCTCTCTGGTAGCAAATGTTCCAATAATAGTATATAATCTGTGAATAACGTGTTGGTTACCAAATTATATATACGTACTTAAAAAAAAACCCTGTTTAGTTTGTAAGATTGGTAACATTGCATTTTGTAAATGTTCGTTGTTGCGTTATAAATAAATATTTACTGTGTTTGTATATGTACATGACTTACCCAGTTGATTATATTACATTAATTACATACTCGTAAAATAAAACAGTTTCATAAGACAGTTATATTTTAAAGTGTCTGTTGCGATTGTGACACATGAAATTAAAAGAGTAGTAGCAAGTCGTATAATTGTATAATTCCTAATAGAAAAAAAACCTTAAGGGCTAGACTAAGTACTACACAAAAAGTATAGTAGCAGAATTAAGATATACCTAAACTAAATCTATCACAAACACTCATGTAAAAAATGTTAAATGCGCATAATTATATAAAAATGTATTAAGCTTATACGAGTATAAGTCAATCAAATGTTCTCGAAGATACATAGTAAATGCAAATTAAGTCTATGTAACGAATTAAGTATCCACAATAATCATAAAAAATCTTAAATTAGTCAGAAGGTGAGACTTGAGAGTCATTAAAAGTCTGCACCTACTGCTTAAATTAGTAGATAATCTCGAGCTCTGATCCGTGTTTCAGAAGGCACGTCGTATAAGCCGTTGGTTCCGACTGGCAATCATCAAGCTATGTCAGATGCCTTTAGGCAGCCTATAAAATCTGTTACCAGGCCACTTACACGAAAAACGAACAGAAGATAATATTTAAGGAGTATAGTAGTTATAGTTTAGACTTTTAGGCTGCGTTTCCACAATGCTCGAAATCTCCGCTCCGCTGTCTGAATTGAGCGGAGATTTCGAGCATTGTGATTGGTCAATTTCTCTCCTCTCCGCTCTGCTCCGCTTCAGTGGAAACGCAGCCTTAATGACAGACGGAAAAAAACGGTAACCTTTTTAGAATAATTTATATTTGTTGGAAAACTTTTTAGCCTGTTGGGGGCCTGGTGATCTGTCATGCAGGCTCACGCTTAATGCAGACACCAAACTTCTCACAAATACTTTATCTTGTGATAAGTAAATAAAACATTTTATTTTTTTATTGTACTTAATAATTGATTTAAAAGGTGCAGATTTTTTTTATGCATATTGCGGATGATTCATACTTTAACATTTACCATAAACGAATCTTATAAAACGTATTTGACAAACGTCTGATACTACTTAATCTGTATTTAATCTGTGTTGCGAGATCCTTAACTTCGCAACACAGAAGGGAAGTTTTTTAAAACTTCTATTCTATTACGTAATTAAACGTAATAGATGTAAGGTCAAAGAGGATAAATAGGTAAATATATAACGTTTTCGCCGAACATTTTTCAGGTATATCACGTCAGGGACCTCTCTTGATTTGACGTATTTAAATTTTTGTTTAGCACTAACCGTTATGACGAAGACATTACATAATTTTTTTTGTATTAAACACACGGAAGAGAAAAATTAGTGGAAGGTGCCACTTGACAAAAATTTATATTGAACCGTTGTCGCCAATTTCACAAGTAAACAACTAAATCACATTTGTATTACATATAAAAAAATCTAAAAAAAAAAAACTAAACTAAACTACGAAATACATAAACTAAATAAATAACCGGCCAAGTACGAGTCAGACTCGCGCACGATGGGTTCCGTACCATTATCTATGAAAATAAAGTTTTTTTGTATGGGTGTCCCCCTGAAATATTTATTTATTTTATTTTAATTTGTTTTATTTATTATTAAAATAAAAATACAATTGAGTATTTTGTGAATATTTCAATTGCCTACCCGTTGCATTATTGATATTGAGCAAAAAAGGGCAAAAAAAATCGCGTTAGTTGTAAGGAAGCCCCCCTTAAATATTTATTTTATTTTGTTTTAAGTATTTGTTGTTATAGCGGCAACAGAAATACATAATTTGTAAAGAATTTAACTGTCTAGCTATCGCGGTTCTTGAGATACAGCTTGGTGACAGACAGACGGATAGACGGACAGGCGGACAGACGCACAGACGGACAGACAGCGAAGTCTTAGTAATAGGGTCCCGTATTTACCCTTTGGATACGAAACCTTAAAAGTCACCTTGCCCATGTGGCAGGTGGCATGGTAGCAAGGAAATTCGTTTATACCATTCCCCCTCTAAAAAGTTTATTTTATTCACTGAAAGCAGTGAATTAAACGCACTTTTAATCACTGTTTTGGTGGTTGAATTTAGAACAATTACATTTAATTTTAGTAATTGTTCCAATTTTAATGTGGATTTTAATATTTTTAATTAATGTTACCTTCCTTTTTCTTCATAGAATTTCTATTTTCACTAAATCTTTCTTTTTTTAAAGTATAGTATGCAACTCTTGAATAAAACGGATTCATATCGAGGGCCGTGAATCAATCGCGTCGCTCAGGATTTTAACACTTGAATCATTCCCTGAGAATCCTTCACTTGTGCTTGATTCATCTATGGCCCTCGATTTAAATCCGTCTTTCAGTCACTAATTGCATAATATACTATTATTGTTCGTTTTTATTTACTTCAATAATGACCTTTAGTCCTTAATATGACTTATTTTGCTACGGTTTAAAAATAATTTACGATGTTTGCAACCTGTAGTATAACTTCACAAAAAAAAAATCTGGTACTTTACCATAGATGACGTTATTTTCAAAAGAAGCAATTATGAACTTAAGTCCGACTCACACAAGGTTTTAATTTTCGTGAAATATACTATCGAATTTAAGTGCAATTGTGCCTAATTATGGCAAGCGCGGCACACTCACTTGGCACTTCCACCATTTTTTCTCTTACTTTAAACACAGCACGCAAACTTAAAAACAGATCATTTTAACCATTAAAAGCCATGATTGTGTGTGTAACCAGGATTGACAATTTGTCCTTCAAACATGTAGACCCTCGCACGGCAGCCTGTAGACTTCTTGACGCAAAGGTATATCTTTTTGTACCTAGATTCAGACCGTCTGGAGAGGTTGTACCGATGAGGACCTATATCTATGGCTGGTCGGCCGAGACGGGAAACGGTGTGCACTGGTTCTGAAAGTATAGTAATGATATGTTTAGATCTAATCTTCAATTTTTTGCAAAAGTGCACGAACGCGTCATAATATGGAATTGGAGGTGGAGTTTTCTTGTTTTTCCCAAGTGCAATCTCATACTTGTATGAATAAAAGAAATATTGGATAAACACATTTATATTTTAATACTTATATCAACAAAACTATCGAAATATAAGCGACATGTAAAATTAAAAAAAAACTTGTGATTTATCAGTAGATCAATTTATCTGTCCGGAAGATAATTAAAGTGCTAAAAATAAACCCAGAAACTATCCATTTCGAACTCTGTAACATCAGTGGTTATGCACAGTCTTGGTCTTGACGATGACGTCATTGAAGGTGGTGATGGTGGCTCTGCAGCCCGAGCTGACGCGGCCGCACACCCACAGCACCTTGGGCCCGCTGCTGCGGTTGTTGCGGTTGAAGCGGTACGGGCCCAGCTGGATGGCCGGCTTGCCGTAACGCGTCGTTGTGAATTTTGCCACTGGAATATATTCATATTAAATTCGAGAGTGTAAGCTTTTTCAGACTCTCGCTATATGTAAACTGAAGAAAATGAAACATGCGTCAAAATTATCGGTTTCCAAGAAAATATCTCTTTTTTCACCACGTAAAGTTCTAAAAATTAGGTGCTGTATTCTTGTACTCACTTGCTGAATAAATTTCCATAAAACATATAAACTTTCAAGCTTTATAAATACACTATAAGGAGCGCAAATCCGATATAAATAAAAGTGATAAATATATACGGTCATATCACACAAATTGAGCTAGCCCCAAAGTAAGTTCAAAACTTTTGTTATGGGATACTTTAACTTAAATCTGAAAAAGATCATTTTCCAGCTTCACCTGACCTGCATCAAACCCGGGACCTCCGGTGTAACAGCGTAGCCACAGAGGTCGTCAAACACAACAAGCACAAACAAACAAGCATTAAACAAAGACGTTGTTTATTCTTTATTCTGTAATATTTGTAATTATTCTAGTGATTGTGTTCCCCCCTGACGTGCAAGACGGTCTCTCCCAGGGTGATCACCACCACCGTGCAGGAGC
Source organism: Acrobasis consociella (assembly GCA_963555685.1). Taxonomy (NCBI): domain Eukaryota; kingdom Metazoa; phylum Arthropoda; class Insecta; order Lepidoptera; family Pyralidae; genus Acrobasis; species Acrobasis consociella. The sequence continues at coordinate 4,370,876 of OY743116.1, forward strand.
CGCGGGACTTCCCCGCCCGCACGCACTGCCAGCGCACGCGGTCCCCGTCCGTGTACTGATACGCCATTTTGAATGAGTAATGTCCGTGGTTCAGAATAGTGTTCCCATGTCTTGATTTCACAAAACTGAAATCTGTATAACGAGTCCTTTAAATCATCCTTGACTAATAAAAATTAAAGCTTTCTACGCCAGTCTGTGGTCGGCTAACTTTTTCTAAACCACTAAACCAATTTCGATTGATTTTAACTGCCGTACATCCAAGCTGAGGCATGCTGCTAGTGTTAAATGAAACAACTCATTTCTAGGGTGCCATACCTTAAAAACGGGACCCTATTACTAAAACTTCGCTGTCTGTCCGTCCGTCTGTGCGCTATATCTAATAATCTCAAGAACCGTGATAGCTAGACAGTTGAAATTTTCACAAATTATGTATTTCTGTTGCCGCTATAACAACAAATATTAAAAACAAAATAATTTGCTTATGTTATTTGTATTAGGTACGCTTTAAACCAAAAACAAATATTTCCAAATAATTTATTAATAAAAACATCTATAAATAACAATGTTTAGAAACACAAAGAGATCGTTAAAATACAGACATCTGGAATAAAACGACAATGTTCAAATCAGTACATCAGTGATTATGCCAGTTCTTGAAGTTGATGACCTGGTTATCTACGGTCAACACGGAGGCCTTGCACGGCACCCTGTTCCGGCATTTGTTGCCGCTTTGTGAGCAAAACCAGGTGGCCTTTGGCCCGCGGCTCCTGTTGTTCCTGTAGTACCGGTAGCTGCCCAGGTGGAGAATTTGGCGGCCGGTTTGCGTCGTGCTGAACAGAATTTCTGAAGAAAATTTGGAATTTCGGTAAATTTATTTGGTATAAAATATTAATATGAATAATAGGTAACTTAAATAAAATCTTTTTGTTTGATGATATAAAAAGAGACCTTTTATTGGTGTATGCTTCTTCTTCTACTGGTATACATGTTACTAATGATACTTACTTTGCGTAGCAACTGGCTTACGTACCATAGTTGTTTACAAGAGAGGGATCACTATCCGACCGTGTTACAGTAAATCTATTACTATTTCGGGTAGACGATACATTTCTAAGTGTCCAACTATGCATACAGACTACAGTTACTTAAGAAGTTACGTAAGTAAATAAATGTACATTGACACTACCTGTATACTTTAAAACATGAAATATAGTTATTATTATTATTATTTTTCTACTCAGAATTAATTATGCTCGGCTATGGGCGCCGGTAATATTGTAAATACGGACCTAGGCCAAGTGAGTACCATAAATGGGGTTATCTGTTTGAAGAAATTTCCTCACAAGTGTTTAGAATCACAGCTTTTTGCATAAGAACGATATGTATTGCGGCAAGTCTAGTTGAGAAAAAGCCTGATATAACTGCTTAGGTATAACACCTGTAGATAACAAAGCTATTGGTATAATGGTTGCCTTTCTTAGGTTTCTCATTTTGCATATCGTCTATTATTATTTGTTTTCTTTTATTTGCTCGGTTTATAATCAAACCGGTTTCTTTATTTTCGATTTTGTTCTCATGTCTGGTAACGTTATTTATTTCTTGGTGAGTTTCTATTGAGGTAGATTGTTGTGGGATCATTATTTGGTTTTGGATTTTAGGTTTGTTGTGTATGAGTAGTAAGGTAAGTTGTCTTTGTTTGTGTGATATATGTTTAGGTAAGAGCGTGACCATCTGTTTGTAGGAATTTTATCATTAGTCGGCATGTATTGAAAATAACGGCTTTTGATAAAGATTTTAGGTTGTAGGTGTTAGATTAAGGGTTTGAAGTGATTGGTGCAATTGTTTAAGTATGACTCCAGTGGAAGAAATAACTATTGGGACTTCTTATTATTAAGTACACAGTAATATCTACCGTAGGCCGATTTAACTCTCATTAGGCGTCAGTAATGTGCTTTAGTTTTATTTTATTATTACTTTTTTTTTCGTCTTCATGTCCATACTCTTTCAAGTTTAAGAGTGGCAGTGGAAATTCTTGAAGTCCACAATAGTAGTTCCGAAAAGAGTGAGGGAGGCGCGGCAGCCGAGGCGTCTCTTGCTGCAGAACCAGGCGGCCTGGGGGCCGGCGCTGCGGTTGTTCTTGTAGAACCTGTAGCTGCCGATGTCCAGGACCGGCGTTCCGTGACGGGACATCGCGAACTTGGGAACTACAAAAAGTAATTCATTGAAGTGTCTTATTTAAGATATGTTAATTTTCAACTGCAGGAACGATTTAAAAAAGGCCATTTTCCAACTTGCCCTGTGACCACTACGCAGGTCGTCAATATTATGAGATAGTGCCAGTAAATTACTTTCTACTTTTAAGCATTCAAGTTTAAGAATTAGTTTGATATAAAATTAACTTTTAATGAGGTAGGCATAGAATTAGTTTTACTGATCAATGTATGTACTCGTATACGTAGATGTCATAGATCCAACTATTATGAATCATGGATCCATATAAGGCATCGAACGATTCACTGCGAAAAAGTATGTCATTAAACAGCGAACTATGACTACTATGAGTGTATACTGGTATGAGTATTCATCTACACTGTTGTTATAATCAAAACCATGGCTATGCACATCCTTGATTTCAACAACTGTGGATCCTAATATGACGGCTGAAGCTGGACATAAAACGTCAGTTTTGGCTCTCAATGCAGAGCCACATAAATTGTACCCTTCGCCCCAGATTTTTTTAAAGTACCGATAGCCAAAGTGAAAGAGGATTGGTCGGCCATTTCTTGTGTACAAGATTTAAGTACGAGCCCTCACCTAAAAGCACTCTGTAGACAGCTTTAAGCAAGAAACTATTATTGCTCTAGTATGCTCACTGCCTGCATGTGGATTGCATATTTACGTAAATAAACAATGATAATGATAATAATCGTTTATTTAATAAATTAACTAGCTGTTTTGAATTATTTTATTAACTACTGACAGCTTCTATGTATCGACACGTGTATGAATTATTATATTTTCACATAAATTGTTCCAGGGATTAGAATAGGTACTTAAATTAATACAGGCACTATAATCTCAGCCGCATAATGCCCACTGCTGGATCCCCTCCCAAGGATTTCCAAAATTACCGATCAAGAGCGATCTGAATCCAGCGCTTTTCACCGTCCTTGGTCAGGTCGTCTGACAACCTTGTAGGTAGGTGTCCTACGCTTCGCTTGCCAGTGCTTAGTCGCCAGAGAAGATTCTCGAATGTGCTATGAGTTCACCTAATAAGCTTGCTTGCTTTTGGTGTGTGCAAGTGGCTAACACTGATTTCAGATTTTTCAGGCTGCCTTAAGGCATCTGAAATAACTTGACGATTGCCATACAATGATAACAGCCGGGACCAACAGCTCATACGCGCCTTGCGAAGCACGGAGGATCCGAGAAAGTTTAATGCCACTTGTGGTCACCCATCCAAGTGCGGACCACACCTGTCGCTATACTTAACAACGCGAAAACGCTAGTAACGCGCACTCTCACCGGACCCCCGAGCTCCTCAAAAAGAAAAGTCTACGTCAAAACCGTGGACTCCGTGGTTATGCACATCTTTGACGTAGACAACGTTGGAGCCGACGGTGATGGCGGAGGCCTTGCAGCGCACGCTGGGAGTCCTACTCTTGGCGCAGAACCACACCGACTTCAGCCCGTTGCTCCTATTGTTCTTGTAGTACCGCTGGCCGAGGTGACAGAGCACCGGTTGGCCCTTCCTTGTATACGTTATATATGTGGCTTGCTCTAAAAATAAAAGTTAAATTAATAAGTTTTATTTGCTAAAAATATCTGATATGTGAATATAATCGTTGACTTACAAACGGCATGTATTTGCGTCTTAATCCCTAACTGGGTAGACAGCACCTAGTTAGGGCCTTCAGATCCAAAGGCCACACTTAGCGTATGAAAAAAGTGAATCTAAACACCTCGTGTCTCGTGACAATTATAAGTTTTATTATTTTCTTCTTTGTTTATTGAAAGTTTAATACAAATAATCGTCTATTTTTTATAAATGGCATATATATTAATGTATGAATTTATAATTAATATATACCGAATTTTATTTACTTACTACAATCAGAAACAGTTAATAATTTTTTTTAAATATGATTTGCTGCTGCACATAAATAGACCAAATTCTAAAAGAAAAAAATTCGATCCCAAAACCATGATCACAACTAGATTGCATTGTCTGACGAGACGGTGTACTCCGGGACATTATACACCATGGTGGAGTCAATGGTTTGCACCACTGAGTTTGATTAATATGGTATTTAGAGCGCTATTTGACTTCAAAAAAGCATGACGTCACGCTAATGTATTTCATACTAATTTCATAGAAAACGTTTGTATTGTCGTTTAGAAAAAAAAGTATGATTTAACTTGTTGTCACCTAGAGTATTAAATGCGAATTAAAAATTTGTCGGAGGCAGCTCTAGATAGTCGAAGATAAATAAAATAAAATAGGGGAGATACTTGCCTTAACCTATACATGTACAGGTTAAAAAAATACTTGTACTCGTATTTAACTTATTACTATATTTTATTGTTTTGAAAATTTATTCCTTTTAAATGAAGATAATTTTGGAATATAAAATAAGAGATAATTTTGGAAGATATAAATAAGAATACAAAATATAATTTTTTTAGAGTGTAATAAATAAAATAAAATTTATTTTATTGTTTTCTTTCACACTTTCGCGGTCACAATGATTATTATTAACGTGGTAGGTACGCGATTGAATTTTGTGTTAGTTTGTTTTAAAACAAAAAAGAGGTTTCTTCCTTAAATCCACAAGTCCTGTAGTTGCTGTATAATAGTGAGCCAGTCATTTCTTCAATTCTGGCAGATGATAATTTATTATTAATATTACGTCAGTGGTTATGTTCATTATGTACTTTAATGATAGTCCCATCTATAGTGGTGATGCTGGCGCGGCAAGAGGACGACCACTTGGAGCAGAGCCACTGCACTTTGGGCCCCTTGCTGCGGCTGTACCGGTTGTACCGGTACGAGCCAATCACCATCACCGGCCGACCGCGCTGGGACGTCGTGTATGATACGGAAACTGGAAGTTAGATTTTAATTAAAAAGATTTATCATCATTAGGCCTTTTGTTTGTCTCTGCTGCAGAGGCACAACACTCTCTACCATAAACAAATCTGGGTCTATGCTCTCTACATTCACAGAACAACACTTGGCCAGAGCAGACAGAAGATTTTGCCTTTACTCTCCACTCTGGCCAGATGAGTTGGAGAAGTCTTCCTAATATAGGCTTTGTTTAGCTTTTCAGATTAGCCAAGTCGCCTTCTACGACATCCACAGGAAGACTGTGAATGGTCCTATTATACTCTGCTGGAAACCAACTGGCAAATATAAGGTCATTACATGCGCTATACAGCCGGTATTATGTTGTAGCGGGTGCGAGGTGATATGCTCGACCGCCACAAAGGGATGGAGTTGCGCCTAGGGAGCCGCGACTCCAACGGTGTATCGTCGAAAGTTATATTAATAGTTAGATGCTACCACAACTCTAAGACCGAGATGTAGAATATTGCTGGCGTCATCTCGTATGCTTCTTGTAAATTATGTTGTCGACTGTCGCTTCATTGTTTTTGTGGCTGGTACAGTTTCTCGTAGTGGCGTAGAGGTCGTTAAAATTTTATGTACTTATACGAGTAGAACCAAAGGTTATCAAAAACAATTACCACTAGGAACAGGTCACACAAACCGTCAAGATTCGATGATACCTAAATGAGACTTCGACCCGATGGAAAAAAGAGAACCAATGAAAAGATCTAATTTTATTAAACACTCCAGCTCGTACTATGTAACATCTACACACACATATTTATAATACAGAAACAAATCCAACATTTAGACAGATTCAAGAGTTACACACTTAGCTCAGTTAAATAATAAAATTATATTATTAAAATCACATAAAATGTAAATTTTAAAACTTCATCAATGTCATTTCATGTTAAAAATACTGACAAAATGAAAGTAACCTTTCTTTAAAAATCTTTTAGCCTACGATTCTCAATGATTATGCTCGTTCTGTGTCTTGATGACGTGACCGTCGAAGGTGGTGACGGTGGCGCGGCAGGCGGAGGACCACTTGCAGCACAGCCACTGCACCTTGGGGCCCTTGCAGCGGCTGTGCCGGTTGTAGCGGTACCGCCCGAACAGCAGCGACGTCCGCCCACGTTGGTTTGTTGTGTACAATACTGGAATACAGTCATCTATTTATAGACCATAAAGATAAGAACAAAATAACAGAGGTAAAAAAATATACTAGCTGAATTCAGTCCATGATACTGAACGAAATTCTCGAAGGAACATGAAGCAAAATATGAAAATCATTTTTCGGCATCCTATACAAGTTGACCGATCAGCTGAACTGAGTTTCTATTAAAATCAAAAAAATATTTTTCATATTTGGATATATGTTTTTTGGGAAAAGTTGTTCAAAATCATGGACTGAATCTACCCTTAAAATAGTTTAGGTATATTTTGTTGTGTGTGATCCCGCACTCGCTCAGTAGCAAAGTCTAGAGAAAGTCGAAACACGGTCTTGAAATGTAGAAAATTGGGGACAGCAATGGCGATAAATAAAAACAACCAGTGGTGGCTGTAAGGATGTATAATTTGATGCTCTTTTAGTGGTTATGCCCACCATCGACGATAAGAATGTCACCGTCCCGAGTCAACACTTTGGCCCGGCAACCCCTGCGCCTCTGGTCGCAGCGCCACACCACCAAGCCCTCCTTCCAAGATGTCTTGTGGAACCGGAACACGCCAACTTGTAAAACCGGCTGACCACGTTGGGATGTGGAGTATGTTACTTCTGAAATTATTTTGATTTATTTAAGTTTACTTGTACTTTTAATAGATATTACATTCTCAATAGATATAACGGCAAAATGTACGTGTGTAACTTTTGCATTCTTTTTGTTCCCGTTTATAGGTAAACTTATTTGATTTGCCTCCTGCCAAAAATTGATTGAAAGAACTTTCTCCCCCTCCTTACTCCCTTGCTAATTTGGAATTTTTGTACTCAACTTTTTTTCTATGACTACATCCTACATTACATAGCCAACGTCACTCATCATCCACCAGAACTTAAGTTCGAGCCGAACCAGAGTACGCCACATCTTTGAAAGACGGGTACCTGCAAAGAACAAATATTTTTGTCAGGAGACTGAGGATTACCATAATCGTCTACGTACACCTCACACTACAACTTAAATAACAGACGTGAAGGGCTACAGGAAGATTACTCTAGTATAATTTATTTATTCAACTTATTACAAAGAAAAACAAACGGCGGACTTAAAGCTTTGAGCCTTCTCTACCTGACAGCAGAAAGAGGTGGTGCAGGGGGAAGTGAGAGCAAAGTAGGAGCAAAAATAACATATTTATAGTTACTAACTAGTATTTGAACTTATGTATATTTACTAATAAGCTTTTGACTATTTGCAATGAATTAATTATTACTAGTTCACTGTAATCGGCATATTTGGCGCTCATGATGTATACGGCCAATGATAACACTTTCTATCAGTAATTTGTTTGTTTATCGCCTTATATACTAAATATAAGGTAACTTACCTTCTTCGACCCAGGGTTGCTCAGCCGTGAGGTCTCGTACTTGAGTCCTAAAAAAGAAAATCAATTGTAAAACTACCGACATCATAACCTTTCCATACATTTTCAGACAAACACTTTAAAGTAAAAACATTAATTTATTTTGTTAAAAAAACACAATACATTTTAAACTTTTATATTGATCGAGATAACGTTATAAAAAAATAACTTAATATTAATAAGTTACCAATTTATGTAACATAAAAAATATTAAAAATTAACGCGATTTTACACACAATATAATTAATCTATCATCAATCCATATATTACCATATAATTTTGATTTCTACTTTATTTGTACATTAATATACCTTTTAGGTAAGTATATGAATAAACTGCTAAAAACGAAAATTGTAGAAAAGTAACGATTAATACTTAAAGGATAACATAGGTTATCAGTATCACCACTATCACCGCAAGGACTAAATATGTTGTTTATAATAAAATATCTGGGCAACCGATCTTCGTTCCATGAAAAATATAGAAAATGATTTTTTGACTACGAATCTCCTTGAAAGCTCAAAAATCCCTATTATATACGCACCAGGCCAGGAAGGTAGGTATATATATATTTACAAGAATAGCTGATTTTTGATAAATTCTATAAACAAGTCTTTGAATGATTATGTGTATTTCGGATCAGGACGATTTCTTCGTGCACGGTGACGAGAGAAGCCCTGCAGCCCTTGCTCCATTTCATGCAGGGCCACATCACCCGAGAGCCCGAGTGCCGGCTCGAGCGGTTGTACCGGTACCCGCCCATCTCGATTACCGGTTTCCCGTATCTCGATACGGTATATTTTGGATCTGAAAAATAATGGGTGTTGTTAGTTTTGCAAATAATTTACAACAATAACATGTAGCATCACAGCTGAGGGTATTTTACCTAGATTACACAAAACGCATAGATGACTGAGATTTCTTAGGGTAAAAGTATTATAAAAAATTGCTTGTTAGCAAGTATTCATCAGTGAAAGCAGAAAGGGGAGGCCTAACAATGGGACACTGAAAACAGGCTTCAAAAAAAGAATTTATTATTGAACAGTTAACAAACAATATCAAAAGTAATAAATCATTTTATTCGCATTCAGGATACTAAGTTGACGGATGCGCAATAAATTATATATTTTTGCTCACTATGTACATTATTAAAAAGTATAGTTCATAAACGTAACATTTCTTTTCTCTGATTAATGAAATAATGACGAAGATACAGCGTTACTAAATTTCGCGTGACATCACGATCCGCAACAATTTTTAACCAAAGGTGACGTAAATCACCCAACCAAAACTTCGAATCGCTGTATCTTTGTCAATGAAAAAATATGGGTCCTTTATTTCGGAAAATCTAGTTGATGGACTAAATAAAATAATATATTTTTCACCCAGTCGACTTCTCTATTCAATGGTTATGTTCATTTTTGTAAGTAACGATGACGTCATCAATCGTTGTTACAGTTGCTCTACAGTTCTTCCTCACGTGACTGCAACGCCACACAATCTTGGTTCCTTTGTACCGATGGTCTTGCGTGTAACGGTAATTAGCAATTTCTAAAACCGGTTTTCCGAATTTCGATAACGTGTACACTGGAACTTCAAACAAAATAGAAATGTAATTAATAGTCCTATTTTTTATTTATTTTAATATCTTACAAGCACTTATCAAATTATTATATTTACAAATTTTATTCATATCTATAAATACTATTACAGAAGTTGTAATTTTCGGAAATAACACATCACGCCAAATTAATCAAATAAAATTTATTAATGTTAATTCATTTACATGTTAAAACTACTGAATGATCTTATAATTCAATGATTATGTATGTTCTTAGAGCTGACTATAACGTCGTCTATGATGACTACAGTAGCTCTGCATTTGCTGTTCAAGAAACTACAACGCCACACTGTCTTGGGTCCTTTCGAGCGTCTGTCTGGAATGTATCGGTAAGCACCGATTTGGAGGATCGGCTTTCCGAACTTCGAAGTCGTATATACTGGAACTATAAATAATTGTATAAAATTTTTATAAGAGCTTTTATTATCTTCTGAATACATATACATTATCACATCTATCATCCGAATGGGGCAGACAGAGCATTTTGGGTCTCGCGGCTCGCAGTCAGCGCCCAAGACCCGATCCTACTTTTAACGTGATAGTGGGCAAGAAGTTTAAAAGGAAATCGAATTTCGCCTATTCCTTATATTTTCTTTTTAAATCTGCGCCCAAAGAGGAATCATCTGGTACATTTTAATTTTTTTCTTTTTCCCATACCAGCAGGGAAAAGAATATTAAGAGATTAAAATAATAGTAGCAGTTATTTTTACGTTTATTGTGGCTAAATATCGTCATTAAATGTTATTTTCTTTTTATTTACAATAACTAATTTGTAAAAATGACAATCCGACATTAAATCAGTATACGTAAACCACTATATAAATAAATTCAGATAAGAAAAGGTTTCTACGTTTATACGTATAAATTTTTACTTTTCACTTTAAATACTTATAATATAAGAGAACAACTATATAACGTTCTCATGCTTTACTGAGACTTCATTATAGCAAATTAATGGTTATGTGCGTTTCTTGTGCTGATAATATGGTTCTCAAAGGTCACTACAGACGCCCTGCATAATGTTTTGGGGTATTTGCTGCAGGGCCAATTGATTCTTCCTCCTTTCAAGCTGTTGCTGCGGAAATACCGGTATTTTCCTATCTGTATTACCGGATTACCGAATTTCGAAGTAGTGAATACAGGAGCTTCTGAAACTGAAGACAAAAATAGACTTCAGTATTTCTGTAAGAGGTTTTTAAATGTTAAGATGTATGACGTTAGTTAAAGTTACAACGTGCATATACTTTCTTTATGTGAGCTAAAATACAATAGAGCTAAAGATAAGGGAGTAAACAAAACACTTTCTTAATCATTAAACGACTAGAATAAATAATAACCTCATGAAAATTAGCACAACTCATGTCAATTTTATTCATTTAATTGAACTAACACGTGATTTAACTACAGTAAGATGAATAATGATCTCTTGTGTTCCACCCAAATTATTTCAAACTAAATTTCATTTTGATTGATTTATTCTTGCTTATTTAAACGTAGTCTTCAAACGTCAGGCTAACTAATGATTATGATAATTGTTTATCTTGATGATTTCCTCATTAACAGTAATAATACTGGCTCTACACGAGTACTTCGACGTCCACTTGGAGCACAGCCACTGCACCTTCGGCCCTTTGTAGCAGTTCCGTCGATAGAACCGGTACGCGCCCATCTGTATCACCGGCGTGCCTCTGTTTGTGGTCGCGTATACTGGTTCTGTAAGAGACAAATATTTCACATCTACGTTAAACTTGCACTTCAAAAAATCAGGTCTGTAATCATCATCTGGTCTTTTAAGTCTCAACTGCAGGAGCACGACAATCTCTGTACCACTAGAGCCATACTTGGCCACAGTATAGGTACGGAGGGTTTTGCCTAGACTCTCCACGCTGGCCAGACGAGTTGGAGAGGTCTCATTGATGTTTTTTAAGCTTTGTTAAACTTGTATTTCCTAAGTCGCCTTCTACGACATCCACGGGAATACTTGGATTGGTGCTATTCTATTCTGCCGAAAACCACACAACGACCGAAAATCACACGGCAGGTCGGTAATAGTTGTTGGGATTACATAAATAATAAAATAAAAATAAATAACAAATAACAAAGCCTTTATTGTAGCATTACCATGGGTTTCTTTTTCTTAAATAATTTATGTTAGTCTAAAGTGTTAGTAGTCATCTTATTTATTTATTTTATTGTTAGTTTCAAATGTGTATTTTTTATTATGTTATTTTCTTGACTATTTATCTATTTCTACCTAAATATGTATATATTTTTAATACTTTCTTACTTAGATACAGAGTCTAAGTAAGAAAGTTCATTTATTTCATTTCAGTGAATGGAATGTAGCTACTAGCTACTTAGTGTTAATGTTATTGTTCACTGGAAATAGACCCCTTTCGAGTAAAGGCCTCCACCAATTTACTCCACTTCTCTATGTCCTGACTTCCTGAGTTTTTCCCAGTCAAAGAAACGATGCCGTACAACCAGCGTAAGTTTTGGACTTGCCTGGTCTTCTTTTTCCGGCGGGCCCTTTCCATTTAGTACTGAGATTTGTCCAACGTTTATCTCGGTATCTAGCCTAGCTACGTGCGCCCACCCAGCGCCATTATTATTTTTTTAAATATGTGAGAGCATCAATTATGTTAGTTTTCTTTCTAATTATTATACATCTTTTTTTTTGTATATAATATGCTTCTTTCCATGGAACGTTGGCAAGTATTGATTTTGTTTTTTTTTTTTTTTATATTTCAGTATACATCCACGTTTGACTTCCATAGCCTTAAGTTGTTAAAAGGCAAGTATACAGGATGATTTTTTCATATACACCGGATAGTCACCTTTAGAAACTTCTTTGTATACACAGACCTTATTCCGGGTCAAAGCTTATAGTATGTCTAGCTACTTTCTCTTTCCGTTTCCTTCGCTAAATGTTAATATATGTAATTTTGACAACATATTCCTGCTGTTTCCCATATAAAAGGTCTAACAAAATATACTGAAACTATTTTATTTGTGAATTCAGTCTATGATACTGAACAACTTTCCCCAAGGAACACGTGTCGAAATATGAAAAGTAATTTTTCGTACCACTTGTTCAAAAAAGTCACATTCTATAGCACAAAAAGCAAACATAATAATAGTCATTTTCAATCTGATAAAATCAGGGAAAGAAAAATGTACTGAATTTCATTCAGCCTCTAGACCAAGAATGAAAACAGGGAAAGAAAATTGTACTGAATTTCATTCATCCTCTAGGGGGAGAATGTGGTTTAAGTTTGGAATACTTACCGAAATTTATATTGAACTGAAAATGACTAAATCATTTCTATATTGTTAAGCGTAAAAAAATAACGATTTTGAATCGACAACATGTAAACGCAAAATCAACAAAACCACTTAAATTTCATAAAATAAACAACTAAATCAAACCATGTTATTGTTTGTTTTTTTTTATAAATTAATTTACGGCTCTGGATACTAGTACTAGTCCTTTAGAGCCCATCTTCATTTATCTCTTCTTTATTCCGAATCCTAAACCTAACTAAACAATCGAAGGTTGGTATAGGTCCATAGGTCCTTTGATTGCTTTAAGGGAATCTACTGGTTTTAATAGCCGATTGAGTGGCGGACGGAGCCCAACCGCAGTCCTCAAATATATATCACTACAGCCGCACTATGACTGTTTACTTCAAACATTTCACATATTGTCCATGAGAAGAAGGATTAAAACTACACCAATTTCATATTAAAAGTCCACTAGAATCAATTTGCAAAACAATTTAAAGCAAATTTCAACTGAACCCCTTGACTTCCCGCCAAAAGCTCCCGTTATTGTTTGTTTACACCAGCTGTTTAGTTTTCCAAAAAGAAAAAGCAAAGGGCCATTTGCGTCTCACACATACAGCCTAGTTTTCTGTGTACCTATATTTATTTACAACGTAAAGCATTTTGTATTTTTTAAGTATCTGGGTATAAATTAATTAATATATGCTTATCCCTTGTTATTATTGTCTTTATTTTTTTCGCAAATGTTACGAAAAGTAGAGTATTTTCCTCGGTGATAAAGCTGTCCTAGTCTTGGGTGACCTTAAATTCGTCGCTACACTCAGGACTCGCTTCGCTCGGGAGTAAACCTCGAGTCCTTCGTTGCGCTCGCGATTTAAGTCGTCACCCGCGACAGAAGACACTGCTTTATCCCCTTGGTTAATAATCTACTATTTGGCCTCCCATACAAGTTGACCGATCAGCTGACCCGAGTTTCTACGGAAAGTCAAAAAATATTTTTTATATTTCGATATGTGTTGTTTGGGGAAAGTTGTTTACTATCACGTACTAAATTCACCCTTAAAATAGTTTCAGTATATTTTGTTAGACCTAATATATCCCGTATTAATTCATAATAATAGGTGAATGATATCTAAAAGATAATTTTTTCCGGTGTTTTTCTTTATATCTTTGCTTGTTATTTTAAATAAAGTACTTAATTCAGATTTAATTTTGTTTAAGATTTTTGGGCATAAGTCTCGCGTGGATTTTCATAACTTAAATTGAATTTTATACACTATGTTGTCTTGTTTTATTTCATTTATATGATTGCTTAAAGAAAGGCTATCTTTGATATTTTTTCTAGCTTGTCATAGATCGTTCTCTGGGAGAGACTGTGATAAAGTTTGTTGCGTGGTCAGAATGTTAATTTGAGGTTTGAATTGGGGGTATTATTACAAGTTTGTATAATACCCCCAATTCAAACCTTAAATTTGATTATTACCTTTTTTCCTTTTTTCCTTTCCTTTACACGAGATTACATAAATAGGTCCTCTACTTATTATCACAAAACAATTTGTCTTATTAAACATTACGTCATTATTAACATATATCTTTCTTTCTTTCTCCTCACCTTATCCCACTTTACGTGGGGTCGGGCCAACATGTGAGTATTTTCCATTTTTCTCTATCCTTTGTCAAGGCACTTGTCACATTCTTTGTATCCATGTCGTCCCTAACGCACTCCATCCACCTTTTCTTTGGCCGTCCTCTGTTTATCTTCAAATTTTTTGTAACGTGGACAGCCACGTTACAAAAAAATGCTAAATTTTCTCTCCTCATTACATGACCAGTTATTATTAACATATATATATATATATATACCCAAAAATAGAATCATGATAAGAAACAATATTATGAATTAAAAAAAATAAAAGCTATACTATTCCTCATAAATATATATGTACAATTAGATAAGTGTATTATATAGATAACTAAGATACTCGTAAATGGCAAAGTAGGAACGTGTTTAAATTTGCATTTATGTCAATGATTATGTACATTTTTGATGAGTACAATACTTCCGTTGGTGGTCCACACGGAGGCCCTGCAGCCGGTCTTGCTCCAGTTGTTGCAGCACCACTGCATCCTCAGGCCCTTGCACTTCACTCGCTGACTGAACCGATACCGTCCCATCTGAATCACAGGGCGCCCAAATTTAGATACACTAAAGAAGGGCTCATTTTCTGAAATGTAAAGAAATTTTGTCAGCAAATATTAATGTTAATACTAATAACTTTAATGCATTCTTCTTTATCAAATTACAAATACTTAAATATCTAATTAGATATTTAAGTATTTAATTAGATTATATATACCTACATAAACACTTTCACTTCATTATCCCTAATGGAGCAGACAAAGCATTTTTTTTTTGCTATGAAAAGACAGAACCCAGGAAAAGACCCAAAAAATACTAATTAATATAATAGTACATATTCAAGTTAGAAATAAAAAATAAAACATAATAGTTGCTGGTAACATTGATAAGTTTAATGATTATGATCATTTCTCGAGCTCACAATAGTATCGTCCACTGTGCAAATGAAGGCCTTACAATGAGTATTGCTCTGGTTGATGCAAGGCCACTGTACTTTAGGTCCCTTGCAACGGCCTCTGCGAAAATACCGGTATTTACCGAGCTGAATTAACGGTTTTCCGAATTTAGATGTGGTGTATATTGGACCTGTAAAAAATGTAACATCATTTCGTGTTTTGTTTCAGAATATATTTTTTCAAAACTAAAAACCAAATTCAATACCAACCTAAACAAGCTATTTAATAAAAAAGCTATGGGGTCTTTGATTAATCGGAGAACATACATCAAAATATAATGTACATTCGAATTGATAACCTCCTCTACCTCTAGTCTAACCTGAGTAGGTTTGATTATATTAGACTCGAGCTTTTCTTTTTCTATGTTATACGTAGTAAGTTTGAACAAGGATGTATTTATCTAATAACTTTACAAACATTTCTATTTAATATGGAATTATTTTTTATAGTTATTTATTATAATAAAATCATTAGTCTATAAATAGAGCTTATAATTATGTTTCACAAATGAGAAAGGAACGGTAGGAAAGGGTCGGCCTCGAAGAACATTCTGCGACCAAATTGCAGACGTTCTAAAAAAGGGAGAGGTAAAAAGTACCCGTAACCGAAGGGCATAGGCATGTATACAGAGATCGATAAGTGTAGATGAAGCAAAAAAGTTTAGTCAGGATCGTAGAAAGTGGGGGTCCATAGTCTCTGCTTACCCCTATGGGAAACAGGCGTGATATTATGTATGTATGTATAACTATGTTAAGCCATCTAATTAAAATCACCATTGTATCTTTCATAATATGCCATTTTGGAAATCTATGGGTGAGGCCTATGCAATGGTCGTTGTGCGGCTGAAATGATGATGATGATAATATGAATGCGTTCAATCGTTAAAAATGATTATGCGCATTTTTCGTTCTAACAATAACGCCCTGAACAGTGGTGACAGAAGCCCTGCAGCCCGCGCTGCTCCATTTGCTGCACGGCCAGTGGATCTTGAAACCAGTGCTGTGACTCCTCTGGTAGTACCTGTACCTCCCAATCTGCAGAACTGGTTTGCCCATCGCAGATGTTGTCCAAACAGCATCTAAAATTTTAGAAACCAAATTCCCAGCGTAAAGCTCCTACATTTAGAAAAATCCTGAAATTGTGAGAAACTCATATGACATACAACTGGACTTAATTGAAGAATTTTATTTATAACCGAAAAAGAAGTATGTAAAAAATTGTTAATTGTAGATCAATGAAGTTTTAATAAATAAAATAAATAAATAAGTCTAAGTTTGCATATTTTCGTTTCAAAACCAATTCCTTGATCCATCGTTACTTAAAAGAGATTTAATGATTGTGGATGTTTGTAGTCTTTATAAATTGGTTATCAATAGTAGTAACCGATGCCCTGCAGCCCTTGCACCATTGATCGCACAGCCACTGGACCTTGGGGCCTTTGCACCGACTGTGCTTGTAAAACCGGTTTCTGCCGATATTCAGCACCGGTTGGCCGCATCTCGACTGAGAATACCACATGCAAACTGCAATTATAAAGATTGAGATTCGTGAGATTTCACGATAGTATACGAAATAAAACTATTTAGTGCTAATTAATGTGCTATTTTAGTGCTTTAAAGGAAATTTGAAACAAGTAAATAAATTTAGACAAAATAAATAGAAACAACATATTATTTCACCTAAAAAAATACAGATTTATATACAATTAAATTATAGTCTTCTTCTTTTCGGGTCGTTGGTTCACACAATTAATTTTTTTCCTTCCAGAAATATGCCACTCTTACAGTGTTTTCTAAGGGCACGTTGCAGGTTACAGTTGGGGCATGATGGGCAAGAAAGCAGGTGTGACGTAGTCTGGTCGCTATGGCCACACTGGCACCGTGTTGCGGATTTATTAATGTAACGCCATCGAGCCAAGCTATACCTTACGGGAGTTCATGACCCGGAGGCAGTTCCACTGAAGGTGGCATAAAATCAGAAGGAGGTGGGTGTCGGTTGCGTGACATTTCGAGTCGAGTGGGATCGCTTTCAAGTGGTTTTCTGTTTACAAAACTATTGCAACTTATAATTCGACTATCATAGGGTTGAGCTCCATATAGTAGATGTCTGGGATCCGAGTCCTGTTTTTCCTTTAGAGGGGACTAGCGATACTTCTACACACGATGGTTATGCCTTACCCCCTAAGGCGTAAAATAACTTTACTGGTGTCGGTTTCAGACAACCGAGCGACGTCCACCTCTCCGACGTGTGCAAAACTATGCCACACTGGACAATTTTAGTGTAATTGTGACATCCTTTTGAAGTGGTTATGCACGGCGTTGTTTATTTTTAAGATCTCGTTGTCCCAGGTGGTAATGGAGGCCCTGCAGCCTGTACACCACTTGACGCACACCCACAGGCAGCGCGGGTGGTCTGGCTTATAGCTGCTGTGCTGGTAGTACCGAAATTCCCCGACTTGCAGCAAAGGTTTTCCTCTTCTTGATACCGTCAATCTTATATCTGTAAAAATTAAATTACGTAATTAAATCCACCTATTTTAACCTTGTGTGGAGTGTATTTTGGTAGCATATACTCGGCATACACCGCATAAATCGTATATTATAGAACCCTACCACAGGTGTTGCACTTCATAGACGCGGAGTATCATTTATGCCTACTACTACTACAAATGAAACAAATCATCCGTACACACGGCATTGTGTGCGTTTTCGCCGGCTCATCACCTTCGAAAAAGCGAGAACAGGGAAGAGGTGCGACGATGGGAAACAGGGACGCATATTGTGCGGGACCATAGGAGATTCCGTTCTGTGTGTAATACCTTATATTAATTCTTTGACACTACACTGCGCTCCAAAACTCTAATTAAGGCTATAGTCTGAAATGGAACTAAGGGTCTGTGTCTGCCGGACAAGCAGGTGGGCTAGGAAGCATATGCTAACAACAGGGACTAGAAAAGTATGTTGGAGAGCATCAACAATATAAGCTCCAACATAAGTTCTCCTGTCAACGAGGTTTGGCTGTTAAATAATGCTTTTAGCATTAAATCTGTCTGTTGTACCTTCTTGTTACAATTTGTATTTGTGTACTACAAAGAACAAATAAATAAACAGTGTGACAAAACATGTCTCTGACGTTGACAATTATAAACCAAGCTCAACGACGCAGTCGTGCATATTTCCACTCTGCCTTGCTTTTGCTGATTCTGTTCTGATTGTACCGGTGTTCTCCATAGAAGATTACGGACCACTCCCATTTGGAGATCGTATTTACCGTCTGACTTTTTATAACCTGACTCTGAAAATTATGCTTTAAGGAATAAACATATATACACAAAACGTATGTATCAATAAAACACGGTAATGTATTGTGGTATTTAAAGATTCTTTTTTGTGAAATAAAACATCAATTATGGTAAATACAAAAGTATTTATCTAATAAAATACTTCCTTATTTTTACAAATTTAGTGACAAAAAGGAATATAGATCTAGTATTCATTTTCTCCGATTATACTTATTATATTTTTGGGCGAAGGTCTCAAATTTTAATATTACAGGTTAACTATTATTAGATTATAATAATGTACTCATTTTTTTTAAATACTACTAAAAACACGACCTGAAATTATGTCCACACAAATAACTTAATAATATTAACGACTTTAGCCTAAATAGTGGTTTAAAAGAGTCAGTCAAACACAAATCTACAAGGCTGATAAAAATAAACAGAATTAGTGTATGTTAATAACAATCGTTCCTTAAAAAACAATCAATACTACGACTGTTATGATATATTAAAATGCCTACTGATGGGTTCCGACTTAATATAAAAATTTCATTCGAAAAAGAAAACAAGAAATTTTATAACGATACTTTTCAAACTTGGTATTCTAATTTTTTTTCTGACAAAAAAACTTGAAAATTTAGCATCATTTGAAAGTTTCAGAAAATTACCCATCAGTACGATTAATACCTAGGCAAAGATAATATAATTACTAACGTTACCGATACCCAACGCCATAGAAACTAATGGAGGGCCCGTAAGTAGGCAAAACTGGAGTTGCGGCCAGCACACACGATGGCAGCACAAACGACTAGCAAAACAGTGTTGAATAAGCTTTAAAAATATTTATTGCATTTCATATAAGTCATATAGTATAATTAATTAGAGTACTACTTTTTTAAATGATAGAAAAAAAAAGATTTTAATGTTTAAATTATTACCATAAAACGCCATCTAGTGACAAGAAAGAGAAATAAGTTCATATGGCGATGGGTAGGCATGGCCTACGCTAGTGTGAATGGCGGTTAATGACTTTGACGATTTTGCCGTCGACGGTGATGAGTGAGGAGCCGCAGCCGTGCGGCCGGCGCACGCACCGCCACCACACCGCGTTGTACTTGTTGGTGCGGTACCGGCCATAGTCGTAACCACCCACCGACATCACGCTCACTCCACAAGGGTGCGCGCTCTTCACAAATGAAGGCACTGAAAGATAAGCACAGAAGTTAAGTTCTGTACACGAACATATAAATTTAATCGTCATCCCACTGCTGGACATAAGCCTCCTTAAATATCTATTTATAATTTAATACCCACTTTTTACACTTTATACAAAAACATTATGAATAATGAATGATGTACGTAGAATGTCTTTACTCTAACCGCCACGACGGTCACCTGATATCCGACATATAATTAAAAATCTGTTACGTCTGTAATGCTGTCAGTCAATGTGTTAATCTACAATACCATTAACTCACAGAGACGGTAGGTTGCTGAATTTTTTATACAACACATAGTCTTTGTTGCTGTTGTACTTCATAAATATTTCCTCGCTGGTATAGAAACATTTCAATAGATCAATAAAAGCAGCAAAACATTTCAATGCTTATCGTAAAAATATAATAAAGCAATTTTTTACAGAAAAAAAAGTGAAAAGGTGCACACACCAACATCAAACTATTTGTACTCAACTTAATTCAATTTAAGCGTAAATTTGATTTAAAAATAAATAAATATTACATACTAGAAGTCACTGAATTGCGTATTTATGAAAATTTCATCAAAATATACAATGCCACGATCTACATAACTAATTCATTTAAAATAACCTGTTTTTTTTATAATGGTCGTATTGTATCCACATAATTATTCTAAACCACAAGTCTAGATTATTTATCTATATAAACATATATTTGTATGTAGCACATGCTGATATTACACTAAAGGATTTCACAAAAATATTTGAATCTTTGTTTTGCAAGATCACTTTTTCCCCATGACATTAATTAAATTAGATCAACATGTTCTAAATGTAATGCCAATAATGTAATTTTAATGCCTATATTTAGTGCCTGAATGAAAAGGTAAACTGCGAGCACCACTCCTGAATGTCCCGGAAGAATTTTAGGCTCCTTAGAGATTTCAAATCCTACGATTTTGCACAATTCGATTGACTTTTATATCTCAGCAGTCAATACAAGAACAAACATGTGTTGTCCGTATTAAGATGATTTTTTTCTTCTGTTTTTATTACGGTCGTAGCATACCCCTTAAAGATTGTTTCTAATTCTGTAACCGTTACCCCATATCCCAAAATAAATTAAGTATATAAACGCCATGTCAGTCACCTAGCGACTGACAAACAATCAAAACTGCCGATCCGTCTTATTTTTGCAATACCCAATAGAGTTCATATTGTACCTTAGTATTGTACTTAAGAGCAGTGGTAATACAAGTAAGACTAAGAACTGATGTATGATATGAATGCAATATTTAAATGAATTGAATTCAAAAATCTTTGGCGTCTACAATGCTGGCAGTCAAGGTGTTAATGACTGTGCTGGCCGGTGACGTGGACAATGACGTTGTCGACGGTGGTGAGTATGCAGCGGCAGCGGCCGTTCCTCCAGCGGGCGCAGCGCCACACCGACTTGTGGGGGTACACCACGTGCTGGTTGTACCGGTACTGACCCAGCACGATCATCGGCTTGCCTCGCAACGATAACGTGAATATTGCGTCTGGAAAACAAATTAAAATATGAAGTCGATGTTTGAAATTCGATTTATCGACTTTTAAAAAGGTTTTGTCATCAGTTATACTGAAAGTCGTTTTCAGTGCTGTGTACATGTTTGGTAACAAACTTGTTAGTTAATTAAAAAATATATAATTTACCAACCTAATTATATACCTCTATATACCACGAAAGGTACTCTGTAAGTGCATGAGTATTTTTTTCGATAACGTTATTTGTGAAGTCTTCCACAATAAATGAAGAGAGAAGAAAACAAAAGTTAGGTAATGCATATTTTGTAATTTTATAACAACACGCACTTGTATTTTCATAGTCTCACGAGTGACTATGGTCGTTTTTAATGCTTATGATCTCGTCTGTGTGCGTTTTGATGAAGGCGCGGCAGCCCATCGCGCGCTTCACGCACACGAAGAACCCTCGCTCGCCCTTGCTGCTGCTGTGCCGGTTGAACCGGTGATGCCCCAGGATAATCACAGGGTTACCGAACTTCGTTACGGTGAATATGACTGCAGAAAATATTTTTTTTTAGTATTTGTTATTTTAGCGGTAAACATTTCAACTTAGCTATCACGGTTCACGAGATACATTGTGGTGACAGAGAGACGGACAGCGGAGTCTTAATAACAGGGGCCCGTTTTTACCCTTTGAGTACGGAACCCTAAAAAACAGTGTAAGTATATTGAACCCGATACTTCACATAGACATAGATAGGACCGGGCTACCGGAGCCACTACCATTTTGCAAGACATTTTTCAGAGCATTTTCGTCTCTCCAAAGCAACATTATGAGAAATAATTTATTTTATCAAATAAAAGTTTTGAGTGAAATCACTTCTATATAGGTATAAATATATATATACAATACAAATACTCTTTATTGCACCATAAACAAAAGAAAATACAAAAAAAAAACGACGGGTTGCACTCTGGGAGTGCCGGCAGAAGTGAAAACTTGAATATTAACGTTGTGCATTTTTGATATTTTGGAATGGTTAGGGAATAATTTTGCACGAATTGCTTTAATTATCAGTATAAAATATTTCAAATCTTTTCTGAACCACAGTCTGTCACAAATGTCACAAGCATGACACATTACACACACGAACGTAACGTAACATAAACACACACGAACATTCGCGCAAGCGCCCTGCGCCGTCTTACGAATTTTCGATCAGGACACGTGGTCCTGACGCGAGTTTAAGATTTTTTACCCATTCCAAAAAAAGTGCACAACGCCGCTAAAGAAGTTTTCACTTCAAAAAAACAGAAAAAATGAATAAGAATTATGATACAAAGGCGGACTTATCGCATAGCAATCTCTTCCAGTCAACCTTTGGGTATAATGTATAATGAAATATGAGCATAATGCGAATGAATCCACAAAATAAATCATACGCTGGATAGATAGACTGACTTTTGAAACTGCACAAAGTTGTAGCTCTACGGATATTGATGGGCAAAGAGTTCCACAGACGAACAGCTTGAACGGAAAAGTACTTAGAGTAGTATGTATATCTTATATCTTTAAACGAGCAATTCTTGTATATTTATTTATTTATATGTTTATAAATTTCTGTGATCTTGAAAACGGCTCTAACGATTTCGCAGAAAATTAGTATATGGGGGTTTTGGTATACAATCGATCTAGATTAGTTTGGAAAAACGCGTGTTTTCAAGTTTTCATGCGTTTTTCTTTCCACGCAGAATATGATCGCTAATTTCGTCGCGCCGGCCGCCATCCACTTTGGCTCAGCGGTTTATGACCACTAGAAAAGGTGTTACGGGTTCGAATCCCACTCGGTGACTTACTTTTGTTTTTTTTCTATGTTCAAATTTATGTATAATTTTTTATTTTGTATTGTTTTTAGACAAGTTTAAAAAAATGTAGTTATTATTTGAGATGTATGTACATATATATATATATATATATATATATATATATATATATATATATATATATATATATATATATATAAGGTAGATTTAAGGATTTTCTATTGTCGATATTAAAATGATGATGGATGACATTCCTGTAACGCTTCCGTCATATATTATGTTATGAGCATAAAAAGTCATAGAATACAAATGTCATTAGTTTAACAAAAAGTAATATTACTTGTACCTATTTTATTATAACTATTTAAAATAATTTACTTAGAAGTACAATACATATATACATCCATTTATATTGTGATACTCAGACCAAGAGGTCGTATGGACCCACTGACTATAAGTATGTATCAGGTATATATCATATGATTAACTTATTAACAGTTTCACTGTAACTAAACTTAAAGACCAGTCAACGACAATGCCATGAGTACACCACCAGACTTGTCGCGTTTTTAAGAGTATGTAACAGCATATTTAATTATATCTGAGATCAAGAGTTTGCCTTACGGCCTTTACAGCGGTCAAAGTCGAAAATGCCGCGCGTTTGTCTTAAGGGGGCTACGTAATTTTTTTGGGTTCTAGCGCTGCCCCCATTTGAATCTTAAAGAAAACGGAGACATAATTTAAAATGTTGCCTTGATCAAGCCCTCCCTAGATAACCCTTCAAACTATTTTATGAACTA
Source organism: Acrobasis consociella (assembly GCA_963555685.1). Lineage (NCBI taxonomy): Eukaryota > Metazoa > Arthropoda > Insecta > Lepidoptera > Pyralidae > Acrobasis > Acrobasis consociella. The sequence continues at coordinate 4,394,675 of OY743116.1, forward strand.
CTGTTTACAGTTTAAAGTGTAATCGTAAAGCTTGTGCTGCCATTTGAAATAAATTATATAAATAATGTACTACTGTAAACAGTAGTTCATAAAATAGTTTGAAGGGTTATCTAGAGAGGGCTTGATCAAGACACATTTTCAAAATATATCTCCGCTACCTTTCAAATAATTCATTTCAAATGGGAGTTCCACAGGACCCCGAAAAAATAAGTTACCCCACACACTACGCCAAGCGCACCACGATTCATGGATACCCTAATGGGTATGTGAGTTCCTAAACTGAACAATGTCATTGTCGATAGTCGCGATGAAAGCGCGGCACCCTCGGTCCCATCTGATGCAGCGCCATCTTTTTTTGGCCATCCCCTTGTTTTGCCAGTTCAGGCTGTATCGGTAGATGCCACACTGGATCAAGGGGTTGCCATGCCGAGATGTGGTGAACACTGCCTCTGAAAAGACAGTATTCGTAATGTACGAGCTATAAAGCGGTTATTCAAAATAGGATTCAACGTAGATTTGAGTATGCGATTACTGATCGAGGAGATCAATTCACTCGACTGAACTCAACTATGTATTTTTCGTGTTATGTAAACAACATTGACATCACCTACTTTTTGGAATGTGTAAACTACTTCGTAGCGAAAACTACTAAAAAAAGAATATTTCTAACTAACTGTACCCGCGAGTTTCGCTCCCCGTAGGAATTTTGGGATAAGAAGTCTTTCCCCGGGTCTCAAACTATATCAATGCAAAATTTTATTTAAATCGGTATAGTGGTTAAAGCTTGTGAGCAAGCAGACAGACAGACAGAGTTACTTTCGCATTTATATGTTAGTAAGGAAGTAAGGATAAGGATGGTGTACTGCGGAATTGATGTGATGATGATGAACATATTCTTGTTACGTACATATACTTATACACATAACTTATAATTAAAATAAATATAAGAAAAAGAATTAAAAAAAAATAAGAAAAATTATTTATTTATTTTTTAAAACAACTGATCTTCAGCAATATACAATATAACAATAACAACATTGCAAAGGCACTTTTAAAAATGTAAAACTTAATATTAATTCTGTCAAACTAATGCAAAGTTTGATCAGTGTGATACTACTAATTTTTGGGCTTGCTTGGTAAATCTTAACATTAGTCCAGGATAGAATTAATTTACAGGTTTTTATCACCAGCATTGGTTTCTGTTTCAGCATAATATTTATCCCTAATCTCTTTAATACCGGTGTAGCGGGAGCGAGGTGATATGCTTGACGGCCACAAAGGGAAGATCTTCCCGCCAGGCATGGAAGTTGCGCCTGGGGATTAGAAACACTAAGACACCGGAGAGACGTGGGCTCTTTATGTATGTTCTATCGTCTCTACAACGGGGAGTGTTCTGAGGAACTTTTCAATTTGGTGCCACCGTCACGATTTTACCACCGCACCTCGCGTCACAGAGAGAGAGCTCACCCCCATATCTTAGACGCCTGGTATCCAAAAACCACTAGGGCATCACGTTCATTTTTCCCCAGGACGTGTCAGATGTGGAATAAGCTTCCAGCTGAGGTGTTTCCTTTGCGCTACAACATGGGGTTCTTCAAAAGGTGTGTTAATAGGACTCTAAAAGGCCGGCAACGCATAGACGGCACCTCCGGTGTTGTATGTGTCCATGGGCAGCGATGACCTTTTACCATCAGGAGGCTCGCTTGCTCGTTTGCCGACTTATAACATAAAAAAAAAAAAAAAAAAAAAAAAAAAAGGGGAACAGCGGCGCCGACGGTGTACCGTATGGTATCATCTGAGGTCTTATATATAGTCAGTTGCAACCAGAACTCTGAGATCGAGATTTGGGATACTGCTAGCGCCATCTCGTAGGCTTCTAGTTCACAATTATTTTGTCGGTTGTCACTTTTTGTGATTGTATGTCCTCGTAGTGGCATAGAGATGGCCACACCGGTTTTCTTATCGAGTCAAAATGGTTTAATAATTTCGTTTAATGATTATGATTATTATTCAACTTGATGATAGTGTTCTCCAGAGTGATGATGGCAGCTCTGCAGCTGTTTGGGCTCCATTTTGTGCAAATCCACCTTTTCCTGGGATCATTGGTTTTCGCTTTGTTCTTGTTAAGGCTAAAGTGGTAGTTGCCAATTTTGATCATCGGGTTGCCTTGTCTCGACATCACAAATATCGGGAATTCATCTAAAATTAGTAGAAAGTTAATAAAATTACAAAACAGTGGTGTTCATTCATGTTTGCTGGTAGGTATTTTATTGATGGTTACGTATACAGACATGGTCTAATGTATATTTATGTAGTTATATGTATTTAGAAGGACACCAAGGAATTTCAGAGTTTTAGCTCTACCTGTGCTCCGCTTTTGCTAGGTGGGTATCTAAGTACTAAACTTTACTTCACAGACTTTACCATTGCGGTAGTGAAACACCTACTTAAACACAACTGTCAATATGACAACAGAAGAATCTCGAATTAGACACTAAAATCACGGTTTACTGAGACGGAGATAAGTCTGCCTAATCAAAGAAACTATATCAGAATACCAAGCTAGATTTTTATTCATTTTTTAACCAATGCAAAATAACGTCATCCAATATTTCCTACGATTGATGAGTATGGTCATTATTTAGCTTGACGATGGTGTCATCGAGTGTGATGATGGTGGCCCGGCAGCCGTGGCTCCACTTGGTGCAGACCCACCGTCTCCTCGGTCCAGGTGCTGCGTTTTTGTACAAACTGAAGTTGTAGACGCCCACCTTTATCATGGTGTTCCCGCGATTTGAAGTCACAAATATTGGTGTTTCGTCTAAAATTTGAGACATACACATATCTATATTCATAAAAATATCAACATATATGTGGATCATACAAAAATTTAGAAAAACAACAAAAATAATAAGGTTTTGTCGTTTTTATTAAACACTAGCTGCGTCCCGCGGTGTTTGTTACCCGTGCCTTAGGCTGCGTTTCCACTGAAGCGGAGAGGAGAGAAATTGACCAATCACAAATTTCGAGCATTGTGATTGGTCAATTTCTCTCCTCTCCGCTCTGCTCCGCTTCAGTGGAAACGCAGCCTAAAGAAGCCTATTAACACATAGGCTTCTTTAGGCATGTTTTTCAGGTGTTGACATCATGCATTTCAGGATGTCAGCTTCCTGCATAACAAATTTTATCAAAATTCATGCAGCCGTTTGCGCGTGAAGAAGTGACAAATATACACATTCACAATCTTTAGCTTTTATATATTAGAGTGATTTTATGCGATAGTGTAACATAATTACTTCTAATGTGTATGATCGTTGACAAGTTTGACGATGGTGTCCTCAAGGGTGATGATGAACGCCCTACAGCCATGGCCCCATCTGGTGCAAATCCACCTCTTCTTCGGTCCGTTGGCTTTCGCGGCGTTCTTGTTCAAACTGAAGTTGTAATTTCCGACTTGGATCATTTGATTACCACGATTGGACGTCACAAACACAGGTGCTTCACCTAAAAACAACATAAGTAAAGTAATAGTATCGTTTATTGTACTACAAAAAAATTTTTGCTTACAAAATCATGCTTACAAAATGTGGTTAATTGGTCTGAGTGCGCAGCGTAGAGCAGCAAAAATTAATTATTATCTATAATAATAAACACAACACAAAAAAAATTGGCATTCTACCGCAGGGCAATGATCTGCAAGACGTTTTTTTATTTGTAAGGTTTATTATTATTTTATTATTATTATTATTTGTTTAGTTTAATTTAGATTTTTATTTATTCCTATTATTTAAATTAAGTAGTTCAATTGAAAAAAAAATACTTTTTATTATTAGTAACTTTTAAATATTGCACCGATTGTATTTAATTGGTATTGTGTAAAAATAAATTTAAACAATACTGACCATCTACACCACACACATAATTGTGTGTCCACGTGAAGTTACGGGATAGATTTATGCGTTTCTTTAAAAAAGTCTAAATTACACACACTTCTTATTTTTAAATTACTTGACATCATCTGGAGTCACACCAAATTTTTGATTATTTTGTGTGACTCCAGATACATCTTGATAATTTCTGAAAAGAGTTTACCTAGATATGACTCGTTGCATTAAAGCAGTCTTTCCCAAAGTGGGCGATAACGCCCCCTTGTGGGCGCTGCCGGTCTCAAGGGGGGCGGTAAGAGACCCAGAAAGAAAATGTTTTTTTTTTTGCTAGGAGTTTTATTTAGCTAGGAGGCCTCTTAAACGACTGCAAGAGCTCTCGACTCTCAACAACAACCACATAAATATCATCCTCCACTCTGAGAATAAATATTTACATAATATACATATATAGGTCACAATAATTAATTAATTTAATTTGAAGTTATAGTGGTTTTTAAATAGGTGAAAAAATGGGGGCGCTAAAAAATATTTATTCTCAAAGTGGGCAGTAGACAAAATAAGTTTGGGAACCACTGCATAAAAGTAAAGCATATAAAAATAAAAGATAAAATTTCTTTATTGCACCAACTAAGTATGACTATAATCAAAAGTACTATAATAGTAATAACTGCCTAAAAGTGATTATGATTATCGTTGATCTTGACGATTTCCTCTTCAAATGTGACCACGGTGGCCTTGCAGCCTGTGGAACACCTCGTGCATTTCCACGTGGCCCGGGACTTGTCCCGGTACTTATAGTACTTATTGAACTTGTGGACGCCCACGTGAAGAACTGGGTAGCCGTAGCGAGATGTAGAGTATTTGATTACTGTAATTGAAAAATTTATAAGTATAGATAACACGGTCAAGATGTAAATACCTTTTATTTAACAAAGGAGAAACCTACTAACAAGATAATATTTGCAGTAAGTTGTTTATTAAAAGGAACGCAACCTTTTATCTAAAAATTATAGTTTATTTTAGGAAAATGACGAAACTTGATGGAACAACAATAAATTTACTAAGAAATAAAACTAACACTCTCGGTTCTGGGTACTATGCTAACTGATCTATAACAGATTCATGGATGGTTGTGTTCATCAGAATAGCTAATAATTTCATCGTCATAGGTGAGGACGTTGGCTTTGCAGCCCATCGACAGTTTGGTGCAGTTCCATCTGGCCTTAGCACCTGTACACCTGTGGTACTTGTTGTATCTGCGGAACCCTATTTGCAGCACAGGCTTGCCGTATCGCGACGTAGTGAACATTGGAGTTACTTCTAAAATAAAAATGATCAAACTATTAAACTATACTTCTACAATTAATAAAATAACTACTTACACGATTTATACTACTTATTAAGTAGTATCAGAGTGTGTATATTAACATTAATAATTTTAGAAGGCAGGAACTTAAAAGACATAGATAACATCATAAAAATATCCACAGCATCAGAAAAATCACGTTAAAATATAGTCAACTTTATTAAAACGTCATTAGTGACGAAACTATGAATTCTTACATCTACATATTTGTTGGTAAATAAAATATGCGAATTATTTTCCATGTCATACTTGGAGCATGAAAATATTAAAGCCTAAGTGTTTACTTTAGTTCAGTCTGAGTTCAGTTAAAAGTTGTTACTTAATTAATTTTTAATTATTTATTTATTTTTGCTGACGTTTCGTCCGGGTGGCATTAATTTAGTAACGATGCAACGCGATGGTTCAAAAGTTATAATGTTATTATTTCAATAAAGTTTTCGTTGTCTCCAAATGAAAAAGTACAGTCTGATCCAATTTAGTATTTTTATTAACAAACAAAGTATGCTATGGATGATTATGAACATTTTTGGCTTTGAGGACGAAGTTTTCATAGGTGATGACACTGGCGGTGCACGACGTGTGATTCTTCTTGGAGCAGGTCCAGCGCATCCTGCTCTCGGACACCTGGCTGTGCTTGCAGAACCGGTGCCGGCCCAACTGCAGAACAGTGTTTCCATAACGAGATGTCGTGAATACTGGCATCGCTATAGAATAATCAAATGATTTGCTATTCAGTTATATAAGAACGATCCAAATTATGTTAGGGAATTTGGTTACATTGCAATGAACATCACAATAAAACGGTCGACACAAATTTTTAAATTAAAAAAAAGTTAGAACACTTTTATATTAAAAATAAAGTCAAAATTGATAAACAAATCCATTAACTACTCCAAAACTGTTTTATTTAATTACAATTTTGTGTCAGTTATACATATCAATTGAATTTGATAATTGTTATCTTCAAATTTATTGTCCAAAGTCTCCAATCGTCAAAAAAGTCAATATCGCATTTTTCAATCGGCACGGCAAGGAGCCGTAATAATTCTTTTGCTTATTATTATAAGCTGCGCCACATTGTTAAATATTACCATTGAAGGGATCGTAATGTCATATGCATATGCCATTAATCAATATTAAGTCTATTTCACTGCATTATTATACTGATACCTATGCGCGAACTTACAGCATGAAGAGTTTCCAACACAGGTTACAACGTTTAGATGCATTCAATGATTATGAGGCTTCTGTTTGACTATCTCGTTGTCTAGAGTGATCAATGTGGCGGGGCAGCCCGAGTGGACCTTTACACAGATCCAGCGGGCACGGGGGCCGTTGCTACCACTCCATAAGTTGAAGCGGTAATGGCCCATTTGAATAACTGGTCTGCCATTTCGCGAAACTGCGAAAACGGCCTCTGGAACAAACCTTGTAAAAAAATACCTTCACATATGTACTTAAATAATATAAACAAATTTTAGTCATGCTCTGAATATACCTACAAATGTTAAAAACACAACATTATTTAATAACGAATAAAACGACAACTTTGTACTTTGAACTTATGCGTAAATAATTTTATTTACAATTTTGGTAACTTAACGAGACTCGGAAAAGATGTTTTGTACATGTTTTTAAGTAATACAAATTACAATATCAGTTCTTATGTAGCTTTCCCAAATTCCAATTATGCAAAGAAATTTTTATTCTTAGGTATGTCACAGAATACATAGTTGCTTAAGTGAAAAATTTAGTGGTTATGTATATTATGGATAGCGATGATGTTGTCGTCAATAGTGATGATCTTGCCCGGACACCTTAGCTGCGGCTCTCTGCTGCACACCCATCGTGACTTAGGACCGTTCCCTCGGTTCTTCTTGTTAAAGCGGTAGGGACCGATAGTGATGACGGGGTTGCCGTAGCGGGATACCGTGAATGTCGGCACTAGAACCATCATGACCATTTTAAGTTTTAAAATGGCTATTGACAAATGTTAGACAATAATATCTACCGTATAACGTCAACATATAAACAACTCACCATCGCTATATCTTGACAACAAAACTCTTGACACAAATACCTTTTGGTCACAAAGGAAAAGAAAATCCCTTAAAAATTTCGTCATGAGCTAGCTCAATATATTTCTCCTCATCCCTTTAATCACACAATATAATTATTCAATGATTATGACAGTCGTCATGTAGAATAATTTGGTCATCAATGGTAATGATCTTAGCCTTGCATTTCCCACTGTTCTCCTTCACGCAACACCACCGCACTTTCGCTCCTTTGCAGCCAAATTTCCTGTTGAATCTATGGTTGCCAATTTCTATCACCGGCCTGCCAAACCGGGACACAGTGAACGTTGGTTCTGAAGAAAAAAGATCTACTTCACTCCCGGTCTTTATACGTTATCTATGTGAAAAGTTAACTATATCACTACAAACATAACATATATTTATTAGAAGGTAATTATAAGTTTTTATCACGTACCAATAATCTTTCCCTTAGGCGTATGCATATAAAAGCTATTATATTGACTACAGCAAGTAAATTAGACCTATTTGTAGACAATTTTGACATACAATAAGACAAATTGATTTTAACAATGCATTCGTTTCCTAACGATATGTCAAATTTTAAAGGGATAAAATAAAAACTCTAAAAAATATGTATAACATGGAAAATAATTTATTTCTGTTATTATTATGTAAACAACGTATTATACTAAATAAAAAATCATACATATATTATACTTAAAATTAAGTATCTCGTAAATAAACATAAATGAAAATGAAATCACATGAAAAGGAATGATTAATTTTAAGTACCAAATTATTTCATAAGTGCGTAAATATTTACAGAAATCTTCATTTCAATTTCCAAGGCCAGTGCTCATAACTATAAATTTTAATAAACGCCTAATGCTCTAAGTCTTTATCATCATCATCATCATAATTTCAGCCGCATAACGGCCCCTGCTGAACATAGGCCTCTCCCAAAGATTTCCAAAATGACCGATCTAGAGCGGCTTGCATCCAGCGCCTAAGTCTAAGTCTTGTCACTTGGGAATCTATCAGTGATTATGGACGTCGAAGTATCTGACGATTTTATCATCAATAGTAAACAGTTTCGCCTTGCACTTGGTGGTGTTCTCCTTGACGCAGCACCAGCGCGCGTTGGCGCCGTTGTAGCCGGCCTTCTTGTTGTACCGGTGCTCACCGAACATTATCACTGGCTTCCCGAACCGCGAGACGGTGAAAAATGGGTCTGCAAAAATATGTTATTCTCTGAATAGAATTTCCGCGAAGCAGATACGTGTAGAGGTGGCACTTTACATCGCTGTTCGTAAACACGCATTTGCAACGAAATGTGTTTGTAATGTACGTAATCATAGTAAATAAGAAGGTATTTTATAAAAAATGTTCTTTGTTAATTTTAAAAATAATTAACTGATTGGAGTTATAGTGCTAGTTAATAAATATAAATTTAGGTAATTACTTGAAAATTTTACACTCTAAACGTGGCCTGTGGGTCTTGCAGCCATGTTCTGTATGCTTAGAGCCACAAGCCCCATAATTTCCTATCTGCTCGTTTTGGGCCAAGCACCAGCATCAGACATTCGGTAATTATGTGGGGCACGGCCTCCTCTGCTATTCGGCTCAAAGATGCAAGACGGACTGTTCTTCCTTTTGAATCTATGTAAACATTGCGCGAACCCCCCGTGCCCTGTCAACAGCTGTGTAATGAGGTTCGGTTCTATCCTTGGAATAGTTTTGTACGCTGCGGCGGCACTTGGGAAGAACAGTTTTATAGTTGAATAGTTGAGGCTATCTCACCCAATGTGTACCTGACCTGCTATACCATTTCTAGATTGTGTCTTCGCGAATGCGTTTCGCATATGTCACCAGGCAGACATCATAGTCCGCTTTACGTTGCATCGACCTCTTTTGCTAGTTCGTCTGCCCATTCCTTTCCCTCCAGTTTAGTTTCCCTCTAATCCAAACCAGGGTCATTTTTTCTCGTATTTCTTATTAGATTATAGTGACCTAGTAGGTATATAGCCCGTGGTACGACTTATTACGAGTATATTCCTTCCACCTCTTCCACCACTGAACTGATTTATATGAAATTTGGTATGGATATAGTTTAAGACCCGGAGAAGAACATAAGAGTTTTTATCCCAGAAATTATTTATTAAGAGAATGAAAATGGGAGTGAAACTTTGTATAGGTTATTCTATTTTGCCATACGAAAGTAGACTCAATTACAAAGTAAGTACTATATATGATTTTAGAGTTTCACGGTCACAATTACTGTTATTAGTATTACGGAACTTACCGATATTAATCGCGGTAAATCCCGTAATACTAATAACAGTAAAGTAAGTACTAAATTTACGCAGACGAACTCGCGGGTAAAATCTTATCATACTAGGTGATCTGAATTGCTTTGTGTGATTCCGCCACCACATTCCGCAATCACACAAAGTAATTCAGATCACCTAGTATGTAACTTTGACTTCCGCAAAGTAACACCTGAATCTATTAAAAGCTTATCCATAATAACTATAAACGTATTAATGGTTATGATCATTGTCGTGCAAAACGATCCGGTTGTTGACCGTGAACACCATGGCCTTGCACTCGGTGACGTACTCCTGCACGCAGCACCACTTGGCGTTGGCCCCACTGAGCACCACCCGCTTGTATTTATGGTCACCTAAAATCATTTCCGCTATTCCCGATTTGGAAACGATAAAAGTTGCACCTGAAATAAAAAAGAGGACTTTTTTACGTTGACGTATAAAAGATATTAGACAAATTTTATGTACTAAAGTACTCAAGCTTAATAATAAAACTGAACTTCGTACATCTAGTTAAGTAGGTATAGGTATATCGAAACAAAAATCAAGAAAAATATTGTCATGTTCATTTGAAATGCTTTTAGCTACAGTAGAAAAACAAATTATAAAATGCGGTTATAGAATTTGAAATTGACAAAATTAATAAAGGTGGCTACACACGACACAATGTGGCGTACAATCTGCAGCAACAATCTGTTGCTCTACTGCAGCCGTGTAGGTGTTTTCGGCCACAACACGTCTACACACATGACAATCTGCAGTACAGCACCAGATTGTTACTGTAGATTGTAGGCTAAATTGTGTCGTGTGTAGCCACTTTAAGTCGTTTGGTTAATCCAATTTTACACATGTTTGTCAACTCATGCATTCGTTTATGACTAGTAAATGACTTCATGAATGCTTTTTAACCGACTTTTTCGAAAAGGAGGAGGTTATTAATTCGTCGCAATCTTTATACTTTTTATGTATGTTCACCGATATTTTTGAAAGCTCCGAAAATTATTTTTCGTTTTAAAGGGTACACTTGCGAGGTGGTCTCAAAGAAATTTTATTTAAATCTGTTCTGTAGTTTTAAGGTAGTCTGTTTTAAGTTTGGAAAAAAATCCTTCGAATTTTAAATGATGTTCAATGGTTGTGCACATTGTGACAAAGTATGATTGAGTCGTCGTAAGTGATGATCTTGGCCCGGCAGCCCGAGTGGTCTCGGGTGCAGACCCAACGCGCCCTCGGACCGCGGCTGCCGCTCCAGCGGTTGAACCGATACTGCCCCAGCTGGATCGCTGGATTGCCTCGCGTCGATGTCGTGAATATTGGCACTACAGGGGAAAATATGCAGACTAATAAAAAAAGAATTACTATCGATAAACTGATTTGAACTGATTTGTTTTGATGTTGTTTGTTTCTTAGGAAAATATTAAGATATACATGTTTGGTATAGAAACTGTATTTTATTGTACTTACATGATTTTTAGTTAAAAAATGCAATTTCAGAACTATTTTTTCCATTTTATCATTAATTTTAACTAAAACATTTACTATTTCAAGGTATATATTTTTTGCTTTTTTTTAACCTTTAGTATATGAAGCCTATTCTATTTAAAATAATGTGTAGTGATCTTTCAATCCTGTGAACTGCGTCATTGACTTAACCGCATTCCAAAGAAAGGATTATCAATTAGTCGCGACCTTATAATTTCGCCATGTCTGTCTGTCTGTCTGTCCGTCCGCGGTCCTTCTCAGATACGATAAGTACTATAAAGCTGTAATTTAGCATAGATATGTATATTAATAATGGCAAAAAAGTCGTAAAATATATTTTTTTAGCGCAGCTGCCATACAAGTAAAGAGGTAGGCAATATTTTTTTTCTTGACTAACCCATCGTGTGGTGTATGGTTAAATAGCTATTTCAAAACTAAGCTAAATAAGCTTGTGAACACCATTTTTCGATTTAGGGATCCGTTTCTGAAGTATTTGGTTTCCGTTAGAGTAAATTCTATATGAATGGATACGTGAAAAAAGTCACAGCTGTAGCATATATAACGAATTTTTAAAAGAAAACTATCAGAGCTAAGTAGGGTTTACAAATTAAAAAGTTATAGGCGATCAACTTATAAAATGTACTCGAAAAAGGAAAATTTAATACACAAATTCAATAGAAAATTAGTTTTTAGACATTTTTAGTGGCATAAACTCAATATTCAACTACGGAAACCTACACTGCGCGTGACCCAACATGCACTTGGCCAATTTTATATCTTGCGGGATAGAGCCTATATAAGGTCTATCTAAATATACTGAAACTATTTTAAGGCGCACAAAGACCGCCGGTCGAATGGCACGACATGCTAATTTAAATAATATAGTACACCGCGCTCTTGTCACCATCGGGTTGCCAGCAATTTTAGAACCAAATGATTTGGCCCGCGATGATGGCAAGAGACCGGAAGGTATGACGCTTGTGCCGTGGAGGTTGGGAAAGCCGTTGGTGTGGGACGCAACGTGTGTCGACACTCTGGCGGCCTCCCATCTTCACGGCACAAGCTATAAGGCTGGCGCAGCTGCAGCCGCTGCGGAAACCCTAAAACGGCGCAAATATGAATGCTTAGGGAATGGCTTCATATTTGAGCCGTTTGGGGTTGAGACTTTAGGTCTGTGGGGACCATGAACTCACAAACTTTTTAAATTTTTTAACAAAAAATTAGTCGAGGTGTCGGGTGACCCAAGGGCTGGCAATTATTTTGCCCAACGAATAAGAATTGCCATCCAACGTGGCAATGCTGCCAGCCTTTTGGGCACTCTACCGCAGGGCAATGATCTGGAAGACGTTTTCTATTTGTAAGGTTTTTCTTTTTTATTAATATTATTTGTTTAGTTTAATTTAGAGTATGATTTAGATTTTAATTTAGTTTTTAATTTAGTTGTTAATTGAGGAAGATTAAACTGTTACAAAATAATCATATAATCTCTAAATTAAATTCATTCAAATATATATATACTATAATTACTAATGTAACTATAGTGGTCCAGTAGGACATTCAGTAAAGTCATATTTGGTCTTCAATACAAGTTGACCGATTAACTGATCCGAGTTTGTGTGGAAAGCCAAACAGAATTTTTTTTAAATTTTTACATATGTTTCTTGTGGAAAGTTGTCACGGACTGAATTCACCCTTAACCTCTCGTATGCCGTTGCGTAGATCTACGCGAGAATGCATTGTTTATTGTGTCTGATATGCCGGCATATAAGGGGTTAAAATAGTTTCAGTATTTTTGTTAGACGTTATATAAGTAGAACAAGTACCACAGATAATGACCAAAAATACATGTACCTGTTACGAATCACAACTTTATATCTTGCGGGGTAGATGGAGCCTACATAAGTATAACATTCAAAACTAGAACCTTAAACGTTTATTCAGATAATAGGTCTACATGTAAATAATACTTATTGAAGTGTAAAAGTGCCTGAAAAAGTGTAATTACTGAATAAACATTTGAATCTTTGAATCTGCCTTAGCAGGCTAATTCAAGTCAGTTTAAATATTTAAATTGTAAATGCACATTGGGTTCGGTTATGCATCAGTAAGCAGATGTATGTGAGTTATTACGAGTGCATTGATATGAAGCAAGCGCCAATACACAGTGACTTAAGACAGCCGGCACAATAAAAATGGGTTAATTTGCCACAAGTCAAACATTTGCGGCGCAACCGACTTTTATTGCTACCTAGTGGTCGCTGCATAATATAGTGTGACTTCGCTTCGAAGAAGTATTGGTCACCCAAAGATAGTGGAAAGCTGGTGGCTTGGCAATGATTTTTTAAAATAGTATTGATAAGCTCCATTCGGAAACCACGATGGTTTATTGCTTTTGCTGGAGCAGACTTTTTAGCAATTATGTATGCATTTAAGACCGACACATTGAGTAAACGGCGGAAAAACTTTTTGTACCAGATGCGGGTGCATTTCCGCTCTATTGGGAACATCGCCAACATCTGGTCCTTCTTGTCTAAACTCCCCATCGTAATGTTATAATCGTGTATTACACACGGTTTTAGCTTCGCTTCGATCGTTTGAACTTCATTCCCATGGTAAGTGGAGATGGTGGCGACCCGGTTTTCGTCCCGCCATACCATCAAATCCACATCCCCCGAAGTGACACCAATTATTTGCCCCGGTCGCATATTGGACTTTGTCATTTCGTTGACTTGTCGTGGCACAAATTGCCGGTTGGTGCGCAGCGTTCCAACGACGTCAAAGCCCATGCTCTTTAGTCGACGGGCCAGAGCCGGTGAATTATAGAAATTGTCCATCCAAATGGTATGGCCTTTTCCCTCTAGCCCCTGGACGAGGCGTAAAACAATACTTGGTATAAACGCATCAAGAGGCGCTTGCTGCTCTTGGGGTACATGTTTTTTATGAGCGTGTACATCGAATCGCCAGAGGTACCCACTCTGGGACTCGCACACTTCATACGTTTTGATTCCGACTCTGGCCGCCTTATTGGGTATGAATTGGTTTATCGATAGCCAGCCTTTCCACTGCAGTAGCGACTCGTCCAGAGCGATATTCTGGCTAAGGGTGTACATAGACTGAAACTTTTTATTTAAATGTGAAATGATAGGCTCGATTTTAAACAGTTTGGCTTCTGCTTGTGTGAGTTCATTCCCGTGAAGCCCATAGTTTTTATTGAAATGCAAACATGAGCATAAAAGTTGAAAACTTTTAAGCGTCATGTGCGCGCGAAATCCAGGAGTAATGAAAATGTCTCTGTTGTTGCACCAGTACTCCTCTAGTTTGGTTTTAATTACTACGCCCATAGCCAGAATTATTCCCAAGAACGTGTATATTTCATCAGTGGATGTGTCCACCCAATGGGTCAGGCGGCTATATGGACCAAATTCACCTCGTTCAATTAGACGCAACGTCAGCTCCTGTGCGTATCTGTTGGTCTCATTTACAATGTGTTGTATAATTTTGTGGTCCCAAATGGTCGTGAAAATTTCATAACCATTTTCACACGGTGCAGTTGGGCCAACCTGTGCCTGTGAAAACGGTTCTCTCCTTTTCGTTGCAGGGATTGCTGGATCTGGGCAATTTGACCACACAAAAGGATCAACAGGTACCATCGCACCATCTTGAAAATCAACAGATTCGTTAGTAGCAGCCGGCGCTTCTGCAAAAACAGCAAGCCGTCTCGCAGAAGCAGCATGCTGTGCGGGTTTCGGATCTAGTGGAGTGTCCTGAGCCTCCCGGTACACCCTCGAGATTAGCATGGGCACCAATTCATCATCCTCCCCGTCGGAGCCACTTTCTTCACTTCCTGTGTCAATAATACATACATATCAAACCATGGCTTTATAAGGCAAATATAAACATATACCTGTACATACAGAATTCATACATACCGTTATTAAGTGAGCTCTACAGTAGTTATTTAAAATAAACATCTTTTCTAAAATATACATTTATACGAGTACTTTATACCTACTTGTCGATGGCAGAATATTATAATATTTTTATTTGATGCTCATAATCATGATTGCTAATTTTGAATCTCCTCTCCTAAACGTGATTATGATTACAGAAATAGCTAGTGATTTCATTGTCGAAGGTCAAGACCCTCGCTCTGCAGCCCTGCGTCCGCTTCACGCACGGCCAGCGCGCGCGCGAGCCCGTGCTGCCGCTCCACTTGTTAAAGCGGTGCCGCCCCAGCTGCATCACCATTCCTCCACGAGGAGACCTCGAGAAGACTGGCACTGGAATTGCACTTTTATTTTAGTTAAAAAAAACTGGAATACATATTTTAGATAAAAAAAAATTGTAGTTGTTTTGTTCAAGATTTAAATCAAATTGACCTAAAAGAAGACCTACACAGTGTTTCACTGAGCAGTTATATACTTTATACAGCTAGCTAGTTCAGGGTTGACGAGGGACAATCTAGTGTTTCGTCATCACGTTTGGTCTATATTTATTTATTTGTTGAAACAATATGCATACTTACAGTTTGACATATAAAATAAATAATAGAACAAGATAGACGAAATAAGTATGTTTAAGAAAAAACACTGAATTAAATATACATACAAATGTCAAGAATTTTTAGGTATATATACGAATAATCCAAAATTTAAAACAGAATTTTAAAAAAATATTTAGATTTAAACTCTTCAACCCAGACACGGAAACAAAACTCCTAAGAGAAAAACAATTTTTGTCTAGAATTTCTTCTATCTTCTATTGCATTTCTACAATATATGTTTTTCTCTAAAAACGGAAAATATAAACACCCTTCTCAAACTGATTGATAGCAAATACATATAAGCAAAACGAATTTTCTCGACTTTACCTAATATAGGTTTGTATTAATTCAAGTTTTTTAATAGCGGAGCGAGCTTAGCCCGAACTCCAATTTCTTTTGTGGCTTAACCTAATCTTACCTAACAAATATAGTTTATATTATTAGAATTTTATAAGATTTTTAAAAGTCAAGTCCTCCGAACCCCCATATTTTTCTGTAAGTCTTAATCTAACCTAGCCTTATCCAAAGATTTTCTCGTATATCCTTTTATACCACACTCGATGAAGAATAAAAAATATTTTTTAGACACGCACTGTTTCGTAAGTACTTAAGTATAAATACGAAATATAATCTATAACAATGGAATCATAATTGTGATTAACAGATTTGTTACAATCGAGCACTTCAGATGCTGCGGAAGAACATTACAAGTAGAGGCACGTAAGTTTAGCGCTGAGTGAAATATAGAGAGGATACTGCGCATGGGCAAAGTACTAATTTTTGACTTCTGTGCAATTACGTTTAACGCTAAAGTTTTGTACCGCTACCTGTAATATTCAATTATTTTTTTGCCTAGTTATTTGTTCCACACCAACTCCTCACAGACTCATTCTCATCTCATTTACAAATTATGGCACCTATGGTCTCGCTCTTCACACCCGCTGACAAGTGGCCTAGAGTGAGGACCTTGGCGTGGCATCCTTCTGCACGGCGCTCGCACATCCACAACGCCCACCTCGCTTTCAGACCGGCGGCGTGGGCGCGGACGAAGCGCCGACACCCTAGCTGCAGTATCTCACCGCCATGCGACTTCGAGAAAATCAGCACTGGAATACCGATTTATTATTACGACATTCTTTTTTTTCTATTAAGGGTAAGTTTAGCGCTGAATAAAGTATGGGGGATACTGCGCACGGGTACAGTATTACTTTTGGACTTCTGCGCAAGCAAGGTCAGCGCTAGAGTTTCGTGCCACTACCTGTACAACTAAGTATTTCTTCAACCACGCGGTGTCTGCTGCCATACAAAAGTAGACTCGAAAGTGTGGAAAACAAGTTTAATCTGTTGGAATAGTGTAGTAGCATAAGACTGCTTTAGCTTAAATAAAAAAACAACAACATAAAATCCTTTTTTTTATTCTAAAAATACATAAAAGCTCAGGTGAATGGATCAGAGCGAATTACATTGACTTGATACCTAATTACATCTCAATACCTACACTTAAAAAAAAAGACCACCACTGAATTAAAAGTTAAAAGTCACTAATGATTATGAATATTCAAGACGCGTATAATTTCTCCATTGAGAGTGAAGACTTTGGCACGACAGCCAGCCCCCCATTTGATGCAGAACCACCTGGCGCGTACGCATTTCTTTCCGGACCACCTGTTGAAGTTGTAGCGGTGAGGGCCTATTTCGAGGGCCCGTCCTCCGCGATTCGACGTTGTGAATACTGCTTCCAACTCACCTGATAAAAAAGAGCAGTCTAAAACAAATGTATGGCATATTTATATAAGTGTAATGCTTTATTATGATTGGTGCCATCAAGTTGATCTGATCTTGGAGCTGATAAATTGCCACTGGAACTCCTTTAACTAAAGTTTATTGCATTGGGGCTCGTTCGTCCGATGGCCTTAGTAGGTATTTTCCATTACACCTGATAACCTCCCCAGAAACTTTTTAAATTTATTTGTAAAGACTATAAAATGATCTTGCTACTTTGGGTTTTATGTGAAATAAAAACAACAAGATTACGCTAAATATATTCTTTA
Source organism: Acrobasis consociella (assembly GCA_963555685.1). Classification (NCBI taxonomy): domain Eukaryota; kingdom Metazoa; phylum Arthropoda; class Insecta; order Lepidoptera; family Pyralidae; genus Acrobasis; species Acrobasis consociella. The sequence continues at coordinate 4,412,367 of OY743116.1, forward strand.
ATTTTAATATGAATACGACATATAATACAGTAAAGAGAAATACTTTTACGCGTAGCTATTTCTCTTGGACAAGTTAGTATTATAAAAAGCTTTTGCTATGATACCTACACTAAAATCATGATATAAAAACAGACCTCATTATGTCCCCGATTCGATTTAAACAACATCTCTTTCTAAAAACAAATAACTATATGCTAGCGACGCAACTCGCAATGATGCATAACCATAGAATATAGAGGAGTACAGAAGGCAAATACAATTATATAGGCATTACAGCGGTATTCCAACCCAACACTTCTCCACAAATCTATTATGTATAAATTAGACTTAGAAGTTTTAATACATACATAATATCACGCCTGTTTCCCACAGGGGTAGGCAGAGACTATGGACCTCCACTTGCTACGATCCTGACAAACCTCTTTTGCTTCATCTTAACTCATCAATCTCTTCATACATACTTCGGTTACGGATACTTTTAACATCTCCTTTTTTTAGACCGTCTGCAATAGAAGCTTTAATGATTATGCTTAATAGGAGCAACTATGATCTCGCCGTCGACTGTGATGACCTTGGCCTTGCACCCATTCACAACCTTAACGCAGGTCCAGCGGGCCCGGTCGTCGCCGCGGGTCCGTTTGTTATAGCGGTACTTGCCCAGTTTTAACACCTCCCCACCAAATTTGGTCTTTAAGAAGATTGGCCCTTCTAAAAATAAATGGAGAGGGTAAGTATTTGGTATTTATATCTTAATTAACTTTCTAAGTCTTAAAACAAATTTAGGCTCAATTAGTGCCGGATTATAGTAGTTGCAAGAGTAGAGATTGCTACGGGCACCGCGCAAAGCCCCGCGTTTATTTTTAAATTAAGATTTTCGCTGCAAAATCGAGACAACAAGCCAATAGATAAATATTGGTATCAAAATCTGAATCAATAATAAAAAATACCACATTTCTAAAAATTTGCGCTGGCAACACCACAAATTATTCATGTACGAATATGGTAGCACTGCAAACAAAGGGGCCTCTCGATAGAATTTGCTACGGGCCCCGCGCAGACTTTATCCGGCACTGACCTCAATACTTACTTAGAATATGAAAGGTAACATTTTTAATAAATGACTGTCAACATATGGTTATCTTTTATTAATTACTATAGCCGAATAAATTATATATTATTACAATTATAATGCAGTGTTACATAAATAAAAAATAGTCATCATCTCAAAAAATTACGACTAAATAATGATTGACGCTACGTAATCGTATGCGTAGCGTCAAATTTTTTATTCTTTTTTGTAATTATATTATAGTTTTTATCTACTTTTATTTATGGTGCAATAAAGAGTATACGTATTGTATTGTATTATATAATACGGATCAGGCACAGGCACATCAGTATACACACATTGCTTACAATCACTGATGACTTATATTATTCTTCGCCTTCGTGGCTGGCCCACGGAAACTCGCAAACTAAGTTGTATAGTTTTATCTAAAAGCTCTTCTAGAATCTAAAATGGGTGGAGGTGCTAATGAGTATGTTCCGAGAACACCTGCAAAATCTGGTCATCCAGCGTGATGATTTTGGCTCGGCAGCCGTAGCACGTCTTGACGCAAGTCCAGCGGGCCCTGGGCCCCTTGCTGCCGGACCACTTGTTGAAGCGGTACGGGCCGATCTGGATCACGGGCTTGCCGTAGCGGGACTTCGTGAAGACAGGCTTATCTACGGAACATTTCCTAATTTTTATTCAATAACAATTTATCTGAATTTTGTTAAAAAATAAATGGAAGTCTTAATTAGAATGACTACACCAAAAGCGTTGAGGTGGTAGCTAATTTATTACTAACATTAATTTGACAATAAAATATAAATGCTGCCCGCCCACATGCGATAATCGGTGACCATTTTTTATTGGAGAAAAATAGAACGTACTGATTGCAATAGTGCAACGCACACGATAGTAGTAGGTAAGAAACTCGTACAAAAAAAAATCGCCCCGACTATACAATCGGTCCTACAAAAAGTCTGACGTGGGCGGGCCCTCAAACATGCGCTGACTAGATGAAACGAAAAATTGGTAAGCATACATGCAAAACTTACTAAATACCACAAATACTTTAAAGAGATAGTCACACGACAATGATATGAGTAATTTTTTACTTCCATGCCGTCTTAATATTAAGTGTATTCTGAAATAATACTTCGTTCTAATGGTTATGTTCAGAGTCTAAGAGTATTATCTCGTCTTCTAAAGTAACAATCTTAGCCTTGCAACCGTCGGCGTTCCGGGAGCAGCTCCACCGGGCCTTGGGCCCCTTGCTCTTGCTCCACTTGTTGAAGCGGTAGCGGCCGATCTGGATCACGGGCTTACCGAATCGAGACGTTGTGAACACAGGGCCCTCTATGAAAACATCGTAGTAATTATTATCTATGCAAGTTATACAACGTGGAAGGGACATACCCGTAATAAATCAAACCACGGACTATACTACATCACAATAGCAAAATAAAATTAAAATAACAGTTAACGACCAAAAAGACATCGACATTTTCATACAAATTGCCCGGGCTACTGCACACTTTACTATGAAAATATAATACAATTCTTTTTTTGTTATTTTACTGTTATTTAAATTCCATTATACTATAGTGGTCTAGTATAGCCCGCGGTTCAATTTATTATGGGTATATCCCTTTCACATTGTATTATTGTAACTCAAAGATCTACAATATTTTAGCTCTTTGGTGCTCCTTTTATACTATATAGGTATCTTATCTATCTATATCTCTTCCCTTGGGCCACGGCCAGCGTATGAATGCGAAAACAATGAAAATCATCCTTTCCAGGGAAGGAAAAACTGTGCCTTACATTTTACACTCACATGAAGCAATGATACTCATATTAGGTTCCAGCGGCTTTCTGCGATATCAGGCACGGATCGTGCCCATAACCCCGACAGACTTGTGACACAATTCGAGGGAATGGTTTTAGGAGAGGTTGCAAAAACAATCACACAGAATGGTAAAGTGTGTCCAGTTTTTATGTCCCAATGGTGGACTAGATAAATAAATCCATACGACTATATAAGTTTAAGTTAATAAAATTAAACAATATTTGAAGTTTTACCCTAATACTTAAAAAATATTTGTACTGTTACACTAATGATTATGTTCAGAGTACACGTGTTTGAGCTTGTCTTTCAGTGTGCAAGCTTTGACGCAATACCAATTGGCTTTGGGCCCCTTGCACGAAGAATCTGGATCACCGGATTTCTATATCGGGATATCGTAAACACAACTGAGTCTACAAATAAAACAGTAATTAATTCGAGTAACTACATACTACTGACTAGTTACTATCTATACTCCATTTTATTAGGTACTTACCTACTGAAATAGATGTAAACTATCTTGACATATTATTATTATTAAAATATACACTTTATTAATCAATACATCAGCAAATTACAAATCGATTAAATTATAATTTACATACTCAATTTGTATTTATTTATTTATTTACAAAATTCATGTACACAAAATACAAACACAGAAACAAACAAAGTAAGAAAATTGAGTACATAGGTACTGCTTATTTCATAAGAAATCTCTTCCAGCAGACCCAGGAGAGGAAAAGTAAAGAAAACAGGTAGTAGTAGGCGTGTACATAATAAACTAAATTTAAATACAAATACATGTAGCTACTTATCTAAAAATTTAAACAAATACACACATACATTATTATGCAATACATAATGTATATACATAGACTAATATATACGCAACTAAAAATATATATTATAAATATATAATATAAAAACATGTATACATATAGATACTATTCATTATGTTAAGGAAAGATAATACTCTTTTACTCGCTTCCTAAAAACAGTAAATGATTTGGAGTCTCGTATAGTGTGTGGTAGTGAATTCCATAATTTCAACGCTTGAACAGAGAAGGAGTGGGAATAGCACGCAGAAGTATAGTCAGGGATTCTGAGTAAGGTTCTAAGGTGGGATCTACAGAGTACATTAGACGGACGGGCAAAGGAAAACCGATCACGTAGATAAGTAGGATAGGAAGGGTTGTACAAAATTTTGAAAAGAAGACATAGGATTCTATGGTTTCTACGCAAACGAATAGGGAGCTACTGAAGTTGTTTGCGGTATTCTGACACATGGTCATACTTTTTTAACCCAAATATAAACCTCAAGCATAAATTTTGCAATCGCTCCAGCTTATTCAGTAACTCCTCTGTAGCATCTAAATAGCAGGAGTCTGCATAATCAAGAAGTGGGAGTATAAGGGACTGGCATAAAGAGACTTTAGTTTTAAAAGGTAAGAAATATTGGAGTATTTTGAGACTATGAAAGGAAAAATATACTTTGCGACTGACTTCAGTTATATGCGCAGTCCAACCCAACGTCGATTCGATTAGCACACCCAAATTTTTGGCAGTCTCAGAGAATGCAATGATGGAACCATCTAGCATTAGAGGAGGAACAGTACTATGGTCAATGGAATTTCGTGCATACCGACTTCCAAGAAGCATGGCTTGCGATTTTTTTGGGTTTACTAATAAACCAAACGATTTAGCCCACACAGTTAACTTATGCAGATCACAATTCATAGCATCAATGTAATGTGTATATTTCAATAAAAAGACATGAAAATTGATTTTTACATTTATTTAAATATCTAACCAAATTGAGTATATTACAATTCATTAAAAGTCACTGGAATATTTTAGAGAACTTTTATATACTAACTGGTAGCTGACTACTAACTATATAGCTGATAGCTATAAAAACTTTAATAATTACTTACATTATTCACTTAGAGCGAGACTTAGGACGAAATTCGACCAACATCATAAGCGAAAAAGTGCTGAAGGTATCGTGATTGACTAAATGAAATAGATGAAGAGATGTGTAGCTCTAACTGTTTTCCTAATGCATAGGGACAAATTACACTGATTGAGCTAGCCCCAAAGTAAGTTCGAAATTTGTGTTATGGTTATGGTATACTAACTAAACGATACTATATTTTATAACACATAGGTATATATTACCTACGCTATAATATTACTACATTCTGTTAAAATGTTTTTGACAATTAGAGAATATCTTATACCTTTAAACGAGCAATTCTTGTATGTATATTTATATATTTATAAATTTCTGTGATCTCGAAAACGGCTCTAACGATTTCGCTGAAAATTTGTATATGGGGGTTTTCGGGGGTAAACAAGCGATCTAGATTAGTTTTATGTTTGGGAAAACGCGTGTTTTCGAGTTTTCATGCGTTTTTCTTTCCACGCAGAATATGGTCGCTAATTTCGTCGCGCCGCGACCGCCTTGATTTAGCTCAGTGGTTAAGGATAGCGACCGCTAGAAAGAGTGTTACGGGTTCGAATCCCACTCGGTGACTTACTTTTGTTTTTTTTTTATGTTTAAGTTTATATATTTTTTTTTTTATTTTGCATTTTTTTAGACAAGTTTAAAAAAAATTAGTTAATGTTTGAGATATAACCGAGCAAAGCTCGGTCGCCCAGGTACTTATTATTATTATTGATAAACATCCAAGACCCAGGACCATTTGAAAAAGGCCATTTTCCAACTTGACCTCACCGGGGATCGAACCCGGGACATCTTTGTCGAGGACTAGCATGGTGACCACGCCAAAGAGATCGCCAAATTCTATAGGTTTACAACGAAATTGATTGTCAAAACTAAGCACAGCTCTGTTCCGCTTTGGTGGAGGCTCGCCATTATAATGCTGGTTTCATTTCAAATGGTTATAACACTTATCACTTATGATTGTGTATAGAAAATACATGTATGATCTTGTGATCCAGTGTGACAACTTTAGCTTTACATCCGTGGCAAGTTTTACTGCAGTACCAGTGTCCCTTGGAGCCCTTATCTTTGGACCCCTTGTTGAATCTGTAGCGGCCGATTTGGATCACAGGCTTGCCATATCGTGACGTCGTGTACATAGGAATATCTATGGAAAAACTTTGACATAAATACACAAACTGATAACTACACTACAAAATAGAACATCTCCTTTAATAGAACAATTTTTTTTTTCATGACATACTTTAATTATTTTAAAACAAATTTATAACTATCGGATTAGTAGAATCGCCGTGTGGTTTCCGGCAGAGTAGAATAGGACCGCTCTCAGTCTTCCCGTGGATGTCGTAGAAGGCGACTTAGGAAATACAAGCTAAACAAAGCTTATAAACATCATGAGACCCCTCTAGTAATGCTGGAACTTATCGGGAAGTTTTTACCTCTTGAGTAACAATGGTACTCAAGAGGGTGTTATTTATCGGGAACCAACGGCAGTGGCGAATATAAAGACCTGATAATGATGATAGATTAGTAGATAGAGCCATACAGTTGCACATTAGGCAAATAGGAAGAAGAACCACAAGTTTAATTAAAATTTTATTCTTAAGTACATTCAAATAAATATTTTAATCATGGTGCATTACCAATGATAAAAATGCCGACTTTTAAAAGAATCTAATAATACTAATGATTATGTTTTGGGAACAACTGTAGAATCTCATCTCCTAAAGTAAAAATTTTGGCTTTACAGCCATTGCAGGCTCTGACGCAAGCCCAGCGGGCCCGGGGGCCCGTGCTGCGGGACCACTTGTTGAAGCGGTAGCGGCCGATCTGGATCACGGGCTTACCGTAGCGGGACGTCGTGAATACCGGCACTTCTATAAATAGTTATTACTCATTTATAATAGGACTAGCTGCGCCCCGCAGTGTTACCCGCGCCAAAAGTAGCCTATGAGTTAGTCCAGGGTATCAGCTTCAAGTAACAAACATACACACACACTCACAAACTTTCTGCTTCATAATATTACTGATATCATTTGATGGATTCTGTGCTGACCCCACGAAAATAGTAGGGTATAGCCATTGCTAGACATACAGCTTGAAATGATGATTCATGATTGAAATAAAGTTAGTAGATTAGCCGTGTGGTTTCCGGCAGAGTAGAATAGGACCACTCTAGCTCCTCCCGTGGATGTCATAAAAGGCGACTTAAGAAATACAAGCTAAACAAATCTTATAAACATCAATGAGACCTCTCCAAGCCGTCTGGCCAGCGTGGAGAGTGTACGCCGAGTCCTCTTGCTGATCTGGCCAAGTATGGCTCTGGTAGTAGGTACAGAGAGGGTCGTGCTCCTGCAGTGGAGACAAAACGATCTAATGATATTATTGAAAGGAAATCATTTACGTCTTTTAAAACTTTAAAGTAAATTTAAATATTTAATGTAAAATTAATTTACAAATCTTCAATAGAACAAATAGTAGCTTAAAGTGAATGGATCTATCTCATTGGTGGGCTCTATCATTTTGCGGCGTTTGCAATTTTTTTTATTGAGGTGAAGATTTTTTAACTTATGCATTGTTTAAATCTTGAAAACAAAAATGTATCACAACAAATATTTTAAAATAAATACTCAAATCAGTCAAAAAAATTTTATGTTTGAGCCGTAATTAAATAAGAGAAATTTTAAAATGCAATTTATTGAGATACTAACATGTCTATAAATCGATATTAATTAAATAAAGCACTTATCAATGAATAGTCTAAATGCAAATGACAGTTATATAAATGCTGCATTATAATGATTTAAACTGGAAGATACAATTCTCATTACATAATAATAAGTCAGTAATATGTTACTCGAGTACTTTTTAATTAACATCTACAAGCATTAAATTATTCCTACACGAAAGATATATTTATACCTAATCTCTTCTCAATTCATCTTAAAGGTAAGTTACTAGTAACTAACAATATTTATATAAATACTAACAGGTTTGCCCGTTTTAAATAAATATTAAATATGGCATTCCATCAATTTGTAATTCAAGTCCTATTTATGTACATAAATACTAACTCCGTACATAATTTTGTAAAGCGTATTTATATTGAGATCTATTTGCAACGGATATCGAAGTATTCATTCATTTTGTGAACATTTCTAAATTGTTTTCATAAAATTATTGTAAACATTTACATTACAATTAAACTGTCTAATTCAAACTGCCATCGTCGATTAAAAGTACCTAAGTAGAAAAAAATCTAAGTCCGCTTCTACAAGAAAATTAATTGTTTGGTTTAGTCGAAGCAAAATACATAGTAAAAATACTTCTATTTACGTAATACTATTAAAAAACCAACTTAAAACAATACATTTAGTTGCTGTGGCTTATTCTAATACTGGACTAGGTAACCAGAAAGGAAAAATTTAAACAATGATCAAAAATCCGATTGACAAAATCACATCAAGTGTGTGTATGCTGGTTCTTCATTTTGACAATGACGTTGTCGTAAGTGATGAGGAAGGCGCGGCAGCCCTGCTGGTTCTTCACGCAGGTCCACCTGACCTGAGGAGGCTTGCTGCCGCTCCAGCGGTTGTAGCGGTACGGGCCTAGAATTAGAACTGGGTTGCCGAAACGAGTCGTCGCGAAAGTCGCTTGCTGTCCTGAAAAATATTTTTTTGATGTTAGTAGACTCCTGAATAGGCTCAATACTCAATACTCAGTCATTTATTGCTTCCTTAATGTACATGCTGGTCTGGGAGAAACGAAAAAACTTAGAATGTACCAGCTGCTTCTCTTCCCGCGCAGATCGTAAAAGCCGATCGAGGGAATGGGCAAAAATGCGAATCATTTTAACAGGCGATGCGGCTAGCAACCCGTCACTGTATTGATTGCTTTTCCATCTTCTCGCCCACCATGACGCTAAAAGTGGCTTTTGAGTCTTGCGGCCCTAGGCTCTCCATAGAGCCGCAAGACCCAAAATGCTCTGTCTGCCCCATTAGGGATAAAGACGTGATAGTATGTATGTATGTATGTTAATGTACATACAGGCTTTATATGATCCTGATCATAAATCATCTTTGATAAACGCTGAGCAAAGACCATTTTGGTACATTTATCGTACGTTTTGTTGCAGTACGAAATTTGTAATTCTTTTAACTAAATAAAGTTTTCAAAAAAAGATATCGTTTCATATCAATCGTATCAAGGCAAAAAGAAGAATTTTATTTTTGAAAATAATAATATTTGTTATGAAAATAATAATGTATTATAATATAACAAGTAAGCCACTGAATTGCATTTAAAATAACAAAACATGATTTCAGAGGTTCCAAAAAATATAAAAACATGTGTGTGAAATCTCATTCATGGTTGTGGACATTGGTGGACTTTATGATGACGTTGTCCAGCATGATGATGATAGCCCTGCAGCCGTGTTTGGCGCGGACGCAGTTCCACCGGGTCTTGGGTCCCTTGCTGGAGCTGTGTCTGTTGAAGCGGAACCCTCCCACGCACAGAGCTTGGGTCCCACGGCAGGTGCTCTCGAAATACGGTCCTTCAACAGGATAAAAGTTTAACCAATTGGGTATTATCCTAAGCTATTTGACTCCAAAAATCTATGACGTCATCTGTCTGTATTTCATACAAAATCCCATAGAAACTGTTTGTTTTGACGTTTAGAAAAAGGTATATGATTTAAATTGTTGGAAAATTGCGTATTTGTTTTCTTTTTTAACCGACTTCAAATAAGGAGAATGTAATTGATACCAATGTATATTTTTTTTCAGTATGTGCTCCGATTACTCGAAGACGCCTGAACCAATTGTAAAATTCGAAAGGGCATACTTGTCAGGTAGCCCCATAGAAATTTTATCTAAATCAGTTGTGTAGTTTGGTGTTGAATTTGGTTTTTAGTTTTGAACTATTTAGCTTAGCGGTCATTTCTAGTACGTATTCCTATAATTTGTGTATACAGAGTCATTTACTTATTGAAAAAACACGAATTTTTAGTATTAGACCGAATATGACAGGACTTATATTGAGTACACAGTAACTTAAAATTGTTGACATTCAAATAAAAATTCGAACAGTTCATTTGAAAACCGTCACTTGGTCGAAACCGGGTATTATTATAAGGTTGGCTGAAAAATATTGCATTAATAGTAATATAGCCGCCTTTGTGCCGATATTGTCTCTTGTTGTCTTGTAATTTTTGTGTGTTTATTATGGTGTTAAAGTTAATTTGTATTGTGCTGTATTTAACCGTTTTAAATAAATTAATTATGTTACCTGGGATTTTTTAATTTTATTTAGTTTTACCCGTGACTTGCGAAATAGGTTTAAATGTAACAAAGTCCACGCGTCCAACTAGAAAACCAAAAGGAAAATAAGAATACGTGTATTCATATAATGAACAGCGGTTTCACTTCAACATCAGGTTGACAGTTGTGCCTATCATCTCTAATGAGAGTGTTGTCTCCAGCCACGATGACAACGGCGTGGCATGTAGACCTGTTCTTGCAGCGCCACACCGTGGATCCGTTAAGGTGATATCTCTCTTTGTTATATTTGTGCCCCGCTCTAAATAACTGGTTTTTGCCTTTCTGTGAAGGCATGAATTTAAACCCGTGAGGAGCGGTTTCTTGATCCAAGCAATTCCCTGCCGAATAAATTACATAAAAGTGGTCAAAACAACACCACAGAGTACTTATTGAACATCATGTGACGAAAAAATGGATGAATAATACATCATATTATTCAGTACAAATATAATTTGCAATTTTAAAAAATACAAACTTTCGATTATGTTTACTTATTTACATTTGTTATTTTAAAGACAGCGTGCCCATTTGATTTCAATAAACGCTAGCGAATACTATTTTCATTTCCACTGCACAACGTCCTCTTTTGGACAAAGGCCGGAGAAACGTTTGTCTCAAAAAATCCAAAATGATGACAAGCAATTTTTGATTATAATGCTATCATCAAAAGGCAAAAATTGAAAAAGACATCTTCAGTGAGGCCCTTTATGTACATTAAGTATTTTGAGCACTTGATCTCCGTAAGTGACGACGGTGGCTCGACAGCCGAAGTTCTTGGCAGTGCAGATCCACCGGCCTTTCAGCCCCCTGGAGGAACTGTGGCGGTTGAACCTGTACCCATTCAAAAACATGACCGTGTTGCCTTTGGACGTTTGATGGAAACTGACATCTGCAATCAGAGAACGAACACGTAAAATAAAACATTTATTTTAGGTACCAAAACACAACTGATATTTACATACAATACTACATCTTATCGATGTAGGTATTTATTTTTAATCAGACATTATCAGAAAATGTAGTGTTTCTTTTAAACCCGTATCAAGACATACACACATTCATACATACATATTTTCACGCGTTTCCCGTGGAATAGATTGCATTATGGATCTGCACGTGCTACGATCCTTGCAAACATTATCAGAAAATTCATACCAGAGAATATACTATGTACTGGTATATGTCGAAGGTAAAATTTTAAGATGATTAGTTACTTGTGTCCCCATAAGTCTGGAAATGCGTACCTAACACAATAATTTCGTAATTTTAGCCGCAAGAGTCCACAGCCTCTCCATAAATAAATTTTGCATAACTAACTACTTAAAGATTTATAAAAAATGCACATCACAATAAAGAAAATATATTGTCTGATACTCAAAACATGGTTCACTAATATACATATATACCTAAGGCTCCTTCACATTTTTTAGGGAACCCTTATAGTTTCGCCATGTCTGTCTCAGAGTCTATAATACTAGAAAGCTGGACTTTCTAGTACTTATGTGGCTATATATTTATCATGCCAGAAAAGTGGTAAAGTAAAATCTTAAAAAAAAAATTTTTGTGTATCTGCCATACAAATAAAATGGTAGTAGATTTTATAGTCTAAATTTTGTTACAGTCAAGTTTATCATCCCCGAAGCTTAATATATAACGAAGTTTAAAGGAAAACTATCTTCAGTAGGGTTTACAAATAAAAAAGTTATAGGCGACCAACTTATGAAATGTATTCGGAAAAGGAAAAGTTCATACAAATTTGATAGAAAATTAATTTTAGACGTTTTTAGTGGCGTGAACTCAAAGTCGGCAGTCGCAACTACGGAACCCTATACGGCGCGTGGCTCGACACGCGCTTGGCCGGTTATTATTTTACGTAGCGGCATGTTCAGAATTGCCAAATGATCACCGGCGATGCTGGTCACTCACACACATATTGATAAATAATAAGTGCCCCGTAACAATATGACATGGAAAGCACTCCACCGACAGGAGCCCAGCTCTTGAATATAAGAAGAACAATATGTAGTAAAAAGGTTAAGAACAAAAAAAATAAGGAAGTTAAGGACTTAGCAGAAGGAAGAAAGTCATTGAAAGCACTCTACTCCACCGACAAGAGCGCAGATCTTAAACATGAGACGAAAAATAATAGGTAACGGCTTCAAAACAAACACACACTAAATGCAAAGTATAAAACGTAGTTGTTGCTTCATATTGAGATCTAGACAGAGCCAATTTCAAAGAAAGGAACTATGGCGACGTAGCAGCCGTGTGTATATTTGCACAACCATTTCGACCTACTTTTCTACTCGAAACCTATGTAACCTAAATAAATTAAATGTTCAGAATCTTATAACTAAATTTCAGGATACTCTTCAGAACTTGGCGGCAATTTATACAGCATTTTTTTTGTTGTTTTTTGAACTTGGCTCCCATTATCACATATACGTTTTTGGTGTGTATTTACTACACTGAATGACGACATTACAGAAACAGACTTCAAACTAATTAACTGAGCATTGAGTATGCGCCACAGGTGTGGTTATTACTGATTTTAGCGATCGTGGTCTCTATGGTGGTGACTAGGACCCTGCAGCCGTCCTTCTTCCCGGCACATCTCCACACTCGTTTTGGCCCCAAATTCTTATGGAGGTAGAACCTGTAGCCGCCTAAAAGCAGTGACGCGCTGCCTGTACGCGTTGCTATGAACTGACCTAGCAAATAAATAATAGCATTTTCAGATATGATAAACAGAAAGATAAGGACGAGTCACTAATAAATACCATCTCTACGCATGACGCAACCATTCAAATAAATAATAATAAAATAAATTAATATATAGGGACAAATTACAGAGATTGAGCTAGCCCCAAAGTAAGTTCGAGACTTGTGTTATGGAATACTAACTCAACGATACTATATTTTATAACAAATACATACTTGCACATACAAGGTATAAGAAAATTTACAGAAACTATTTTAAGGATGAATTAATTCCGTGATAGTAAACCACTTTCCCCAAGGAACATAATATGTCGAAATAAGAAAAATATTTTTTGGCTTTCGATACGTCAACTTGTATAGGACGCTAAAAATTACTTTTTGTTTCGATACATGTTCCTTGGGAAAAGTTGTTCAGTATCATGGACTGAATTCACCCTTGAAATAGTTTCAGTATATTTTGTTAGATATTAATGGATAAACATCCAAGACCCAGGTCAATCTGAAAAGGTCATTTTCCATCTTACCTGACTGGGAATCGAACCCCGAACCTCCGGTGTGAGACTGGCATGATGACCACAAGGCCACCGAGGTGATCAGATAAACTTATTAGAATCCATAATTTTTAAGATGAAAAAGACATCTACGCGCCTCGTAGCTTCGTAGCACTTCGAGGCTACGCCATTGCTACGACACGACGATCGTGTAGCAAATACGTAGAACGTTCATATTTCGCGTGTTGACGTTTGACGAATCTCGTAGTCTGTTAGATGTCAAGCAAAACTAAGCCATTGTTACACCAAAGAAGTCGGTTATATCTTATATCGGATATTGTAAAAAAAAAGAATGTTAATACCTAGGTAACACTGAAAATGTTTGTGGCTTAATGTAGAAAGTTGCCAATACTTTTATTGTTTTTCGAAGTAATCTCCGTTCCTCTCTACACATTGTAGCATACGATGGAACCAATGAGAAAAGCAGTGGGCCCATTCTTCCTTAGGGGTCTCTTCTATGGCATTTTTGTACGCTTTCACCGCATCATCAGGGCTCGTAAAGCGAATACCTCGAATTTTATCTTTAGTTCTTGGAAATAAATAAAACTCGCAGATCGCCAGGTCAGGATTGTATGGCGGATGACTCATTATCTCGACACCTGCCATAGACAAATATTTAACAGTCCGTTTTGCGGAGTGCGCTGAAGCATTGTCGTGGTGAAGGAGGATCCTGCTCCGAGGGCGCTGCTGTCGAATTTTTTCCAAGATAATAGGCAAAGCGATTGACATATCAGTCTGCAGTAACTGTCATTCCATCTTCTAGCACAACTGTCGCGAAATGACCTTTCCGACCAAAGAATGAGGCAATCATCTTGTTTCCTTGTTGACTTCTTCCTTTCTTTACCTTAGTTGGCCGATCCTCGAAAGGAAATACCCACTGAGCTGATTGTCTTTTGGTTTCGGGTTCGTAGCAATATAACCAGCTTTCATCACCTGTGACGATGTCAAATACAGCATTTGAGTCACCGCCGTTGAAGTTATCTAACATTGGCGACACCAGTCCATGCGAAGGTGTTTCTGGTCGTCGGTCAAAGTATGGGGAATCCATCTGGTACAGAGCTTCCTGACGCCTAAATTTTCGTGTAATATTTTTGAACTTGACTCATATCAATGCCTAGGCTTGCCCGTATCTGCTGATAGGTCACTCTCTTATCTTCCTCTATCATGCGTCGCACAGCACTGATGTTATCTTCAGTAGACGCTGTTAAAGGACGTCCCTCACGCGAATCATCATTGAGATTGCTACGTCCACGCTTAAATTTGTTAAAACAATTGTAAATAGTGGCACGAGATGGGGCTCATTATATAGCTTTGTTGTTGAGTAAGCCCACAACTAAAGTCATAATAAATCATTGACCGAAATTTTTCTCGCGTTAGGTTCATTTTCACGTGTAACAAGAGTTTTAGATTTGCCGGCAATTCACAAAAACAATAAAAAATGAATGCAATATACTACATTAGGTTACCAAAGAGTTCTTAAATTTAAATTCAAAAAAGTTTTCATCAGCAAAGTTTCTAACTGACCAGTTCTAAACATTTTCAGTTTATGTCACCCAAGTATGTTACCCAAGTATTCTCCTACATTGACAACGATGGGTTGACAATAAATGGAAACACAATAGAAAATTAAATCTTTTATTCAATATTTTCCAAGAAAATAAAACAGTAAACTTGTTATAAGTCCTTGTGATAACAATGGAGAATACGGGTACGACTTAACGTACATGGCACTTAACAAAAAATAAATCTTTTCACTTCTTTAACAAAATCAAAATTGCAAAAATCCTTTTATCTTAGACAAACCAAAATGAACATTCAATGAATGTATTAAGTAATTATGTCTCTTAAAAAAAACTATATTTTCAACAAAATGAAATCGTGCAAGAGATATAAAAACAAACGAAAAAATTTAGATCTACTTAAGATAGCCTAAAAATGAAAATTTCTCTTCAAATATTAGTTAAATGAAAAAACAAATTACAAACGTAGCAAAATTAAGGCATACAATTATTACCTCTTAATTAACGATTAAAAACTACTCAGGAACGTAGAGTATTTATCATAACAATCATTTGCAAATGCCAATAAAAATATGTCAGAATAACGTCAATTATTAAAAAACTACATATTTTATAAATTCTTAATATAATATAAGGTCTTGCAAAATATACTGACACTATTATAAAAAATTAATTAAGTACGTGATGGTGAACAACTTACACCAAGAAACATATAGCGAAATATGAACCATTATTTTTGACTTTACATACAAACTCGGATCAGCTGATCGGTGAACTTGTATGGGAGGCCATAAATTACTTTTCATATTTCGATACGTGTTCCTTAGAGAAAATTGTTCAGTATCATAGACTGAATTTACTCTTAAATAGTTTCAGTATATTTTGTTAGACCTTATATATATTAATATTATACAAATTTCTATTTAGGAACACAGTGATCACTTCAACTTGACACATTAAATGGTAAAAAATTCTTGCCGTTGACAATTCTAATCTACTGATGTCGATGAAAATAATGGTCTGACTAGGCGTGATGATTATGTTCGTTAGCAGTCCTAATGATGACGTCATCCTTGGTGTACAGGGCCGCGCGGCACCGCTTCACGCTGCAGTCCCACTTCTGGCTCAGACGCGTCGCCAGCCCCTTGTAGAACTTGTGCTGGCCGACGATGATGATGCGCGTGCCCTTTATGCTCCTGCTGAACACGGGCGCTGCAAGACACGGGAAAAGCCTCGTGCAGCGAGGGTGCGGACAAATGGGCGGTGCAAACTACCAAAGCGTTATTAAAATACAGAATCAGTCGAAAAAGACAAAAGCAAATCCAAATAGGCACACTTATTTCTTTAAAACGTTAATACTTATGCCAGAAGGCCGCCGGCGAATGGGAAGGCCGAGGAAAAGATGGAGGGATGACATTAAATGCTACATGAGTGGATGGTAGCAAGCTGTCTTGGACTGCGAATCGTGGAACAAAAAGGGGATGCCTTGCCCAACAATGGGATACTACATAATGTTAACTTTTGATTATCTTATGTTTTATTAATTTTGTCTGCTTTTGACAAAGAATGGAGTGAAACAACTGAAGGTAGAAGTAATTGGAAACGAAAAGGGGATACTTTTGCCCAACTATAGAAGCTAATGGCAAAAAAAAGTGTAAGCTTTACTCATGAAGTACTTTTATCGTTCTCTTTCGACTAACTCTATTGAAACGCAAAAACAATAAACTCAGGTCGATTCTGGATATACATTTTTGTCGGAGGTCCCACGTCTCCCGTATTCCAAAAGTTATATCAATACAAAAATAGACTTGTGGAACACGAGATTGTTCTATAAAACTAAAAATATAATACAGGAAAGCGAAGAAAATGCAACTGCAATTTCAATTCGCAGCATTCCCGACACACATATTGCATGCACTATTCTACTCTACATGTACAACATATCCATGTATAGTTAATATAAGAGCATTTTACTGCCTGTACTGAAAAACACAGGACAGGGTGGAAGATTTATAAGCGTCACAGAACGGGATTCCTAGGTAAAAAATTGTTTAAAGTATTTTAGAAATAATACAATATTACTTTCACACGAAATATTTATGTATTTCATAGTTTTGTATTTTCACATAAGTAGTAGGTAAGTCAATTCATTTGGCTTCTAAAACTGATAGCGGTATTTTACTATAGGAGCATGGTGGCCCGGTGGGAGAGCGCATTACTATACTAGATCTTTCGCAAGTATAGAGACATCGGGCGTGTTCCGCACTAAGATGGATGACCATAAGTGGCGTAAAAATTTCTCACGCTTCTCCGTGCTTCGGAAGGCACGTATAAGCCGTCTGTTCCGGCTGACATCATTGTATGGCAGTCGTCAAGCTATGTCAGATGCCTTTGGACAGCCTGAAAAATCTGACACACACACACGAAAAAACAAACTGCATTGCACACGTATCCCTTAGAAATCTAATAAAATATCATTCTGCATTATTAAAGAATTCACATGGACAGGCTTTACGGCTTCACATATGACACGGGAATAGTGGCGAAAGAATTATATTTTCGTAAAACAAATCAAAATTAATTAATATTCAAATAAAATTAATCAAAGCGAAATGTAACTAAAATATTTAAACTACTTATATGTATACACAGACTTCTACATATATTTTACAACGCTCAGATTCTATTCCTGCCTACTACAGAGTCAATTTAATATGTACTTCCTTTTAAGTATTATAACGAGATCGATTTTATTATTAGTTTATTGCTATTTTTTAAGGTCGGATGCTGTTTTGCCCTTAATTATTGCTTTTAATAAATGGCAACTGTACCGATAAAATAAATAAAAATGCTATTAGTATCTTTAAATATCAAATTAATGTAATCTGGTAAATTATTGTATAGAGCTGGATTATTTTATTCGTAAAACATTCTTAAATCTTAACAAACTATTACGGTAGTATAAGATCCATACAAAAAAGATTATACTTTTCTTATGTTGTTACCGCAAAACATATTATGCTGTTTCGTCTGATATACATACACTTCATCTCTTACACATAAGTACATACGATAACGCAATAAAGCAAAAAAATACTGAAAAATTAAAATGCTTAAATTAGAACACATTTTTAGTTAGGCGCACCATCAAATAAGGCACCTATCAAATTGCCAATTTACAATACTAGCGCAGAATACGTAATAGAATTAAAGTACAGAAGAATCACTCTTGGATAGGAAATGTGTGAAAATTAAACCCAATTACAGCGTACTAAAGTCCCATTTAGTTTGCACGCGCCGCATAGGACTATGACTCCTTATTTCATCATACCGAAACTGTGGAGAGCACCTGGCCTGGGTACTCCCCGTACTACAAAATGGCGAATTGATAGGCGAAGACTATATTCATTTATCTCTATCTTAAATTAAGGACTTAAATGATTGTTAATGATTATGTTCGTTGAATGTCCTCATAATGACGTCATCGATGGTGGTGAGAGCAGCTCTGCAGCCGGAAGGGTTTTTGACGCAGGTCCACCTCACCTTGGGCCCCTTGCACCGGTTCACCCGGTTGAACCGGTAGTTGCCGATCTGGATCACAGGGTTGCCAGCGCGCGTCGTACTGAATATCGGTTCTAAAACTACATCAGTTACATTCAACACTGTTCTAAAATTAAAAATATTAAGTTCTATAGCTAATGACATTCATCAGTTTTAATTTACATTCAAAGGTCCTGTTTAACACTTCTATAGTTTCTATTGAATTTAGTGGTAACGTTGACTTTATGAATTACATGTAAAACGTGAGCCTTCCATCATGATAATACTTTGTAACATCTCATTGAAAGCCTCAAAGTCCGATAAATTATATCACTTCATTATTTTAATCAAACGAAACCCATGAAATACAAAAACTTAAAATTACTGACTTAGGGAGTATTTATTATTTTTATTATTTTATTATGTTTGACGCTACCGACTAATCTAAATAAAAGCTAGTGGTTATGTTCATTGAACGTTTTGATGATGACGTCATCAATGGTCGTCAACGCAGCTCTACAGCCCGACGGCGTCTTGACGCAGGTCCACCTCACCTTGGGCCCCTTGCACCGGTTCACCCGGTTGAACCGGTAGTTGCCGATCTGGATCACAGGGTTGCCAGCGCGAGTTGTGCCAAAGATTGGACCTGAAACTAATTATACTTATGATATAAGTATAACATATTCACAAAGTCATTTCGAAATAGATGTTACCAATATTTATGTCTAATCTGTACCAATTCGTAAGTGTTCAAATGAAAAAGTAATAAAAGGTAAATATATAATAACATTAACAGAATAGAAAACCGTACAAACAAAATTTGAATGTAATTTTCTTGAAACAAAGCATTGACTTAAACCGATGGCATTAGGCACGTGATTAACCCAAAATTATAATTTGATCATATAAAATTACATGCCTCCATGTATGTTATATATATATATATATATATATATATATATATACGCAGTGAAAGTAATTTAAGGTCTGTGAAAAAAAACCTATTTCTCTTCCTAGTTTATTTAATATTTTATTTTTTCTCTTGCATCTGTAACACTATTTTTGAAATAAGAAGTCACAATACAAATGGTTTTTTTCCTTAGAAGAGTCATACTTTGACGCCGTGTTTTAAAAATTAAGGCTTCTAGCTTTATTATTATTACCCTCACTTTTGACCATCGCAGTTCCCAAACTTCCTGCTGATCAGCAAAACTATGAATTACCTAATTCAATACTTCGAACTGCTACATATTTAAAGGGTGGTTGTGGGTTAGATTGCTCCTAATTACTTCCACTCCAATACTGATGAGGTAAGCTGTGCATTTAGTCCTGGAGCGAGTGGTGCACTGCCATCGGGTCTTGTGTCCTGAAGTATACGCCTTCGAGAACCGGTAGCCGCTGGAAACCAGCATATGGCTACCTCTTGAGCTCGTGATGATTCTCACTGCAATGTATTACACAAGTTACGTTACCGTGTCATCATTGTGTGGCAATCGTCAAGCTATTTCAGATGCCTTTAGGCTGCTTGAAAAATATCTGATACCAGTGTTGGCCACTGACACACACGAAAAACAAACAACAAACTCCTACCATACATGTTTCTGACATAAGTACGCAAAAAAAACCGACGCTACAATCTCAATATTTTTATTTTTATTAAAACTAACGTGAGATGCAATGATGAGAGAGAACATATCGGCAGTAGCTGACTCTATACGTGAGTTACCCGTTTATTGAATTTAAGAATCTCAATATAACTTTTTGCCTTAATAAAAAGTTAAATATTTAGAACCACTTGAATAAATGTCTTGTTAAGAATATGCCCTGGGCTCTGTGCTCTTATAGTCGCAACAACCACAATGCTGTCTGCCCCATTAGGGATAAAGACGTGATAAAGCATTCAAATCATTTTTCTAAACTAAAATATTAGAAATATTAAAGTTTTTTTGTTATAATTTGTTATAATTATCTGGGTTTCTCATGGACTTTTCATAATACAATAATGATGAGTAATTGGAAATCTAATAATATATGGCATTCTCTTCAGAATAATAGTAGAAGGGAGCTGAGGAAGGGGAGGACCGAAGGAAGTTTTTCCAACAAATTAAAGTTAGGAGTTGGGTCCTATCAGGACAATAAAAGGATGACAGAAAGAAGAAAGAAATGGAGGCATCCCCACTTAACTCCACCGACAATAGCAAGCTCTTAAATTACAAGAAGAAGAAATAAATTAAACGAGCGTTAAAACTTATACAAGCATGTAATCACTGAGAATGAAAAATATTAAGACGAGATTAACCATTTCTTATGATGAGAACTGCATAAAAGCAGCTAACAAGTTTTGTCCACCACCAAAACTTAAATAACATTTGTTGCGAATGCTTGTCATTTCTTAATTACGTATAAAGGTGTAGTCGCAACATTAGGCAGGTACTTAAAACTACATTGTAACACTTATTAACTACCCCACCTACGAACAATAAAAATACTGCTTACTAGGAAGTAATATTAGAAACGTTAAATTCAAATATTACTTTACTTTTAGATTATTCCTATAACAATGTTAAGTAAGCCTCAGTTTAAATAAAAAATCTTGATAAAAAAGCACCATTGTCATGATTTCATAGGATTTTCAGTAGAGCTAACAACAAATATTAAAATAAATAACTACAATAATTGACGAAATGTTTTTTGCGATAGAATTGTGGGAGTAAGTAAAATTTTTATTTAATAATTTATATTTTAAAGGAATTTTACGATATTTATACGTCTAATTAAGTTTGAGTGTAAATATAATATGTACTCAAAAATTACTAAAATTAAATGTATTTGCATGTTGAAAAATATAACTACCGTCCGTACTTCAATATAACCAATCAATTATAATACTATTTTAAATACCTATCTTATGTCTCGTTTTCATAAATAGCACGTTTACCAACATACACAATTAGCACAATTTAATCATTTAGTCTAATAAATGCAGGAACAAACACGCTTTAAATTTTTTTGCACTTTCTATGGTTCCGTACCCAAAGGGTAAAAATGGGACCCTACTTAGACTCCACTATCCGTCTGTATGTCTGTCTGTTACCAGGCTGTGTCTTATACCGCATTAACACTTGCATGTTCGCTATTCGCCTCGCTCGAATGTGTAAATGCGGCACGAAGACGCAAATCGCGAGGCGAATAGCGAACTCACTATTTACATATGCGTGTTCGTTATTCGCCTCGCCATACGCTCGGGATTCGCACGAATTTGTAAATGCTGCATTATTAACCGTGATAGGTAGACAGTTGAAATTTTCACAGATGATATATTTCTGTTGCCGCTTGCCGCTAAAACAACAAATACGTACTAAAAATATAATAAAATAATTATTTAAGTGGGGCTCCCACAACAAATGTAATTTGTTTGGAGTCCTGCATAATTTTGATTACATTAATACTTCCCATTCATGGAATGTTAAAAATAGTTAAAATTGCATTAAAACCGGTTAGCGCTGAGATGGGCCATGGGGTCGTGGAACCCCCAGACGCGGACGATGGCGTTGTCCATGGTGTGCAGGGAAGCCCTGCAGCCGGCCTTGGCTTTGACGCACACCCAGCGCGTGCGGCTGCCGTACTTGTTGACGCGGTTGAAGCGGTACTGGCCGATCATGATCACGGGGTTGCCGCGCTGCGACCGCGCAAACGTCGGGTTCAGATCTGGAACATATTGTCTCTTTTAATACCTGATTGAATATAACAATGACTATATCGAATAACAGGGTCTAAAATAAAGCAATATGTCATATCTCGCTGTAATTTATTAGTAATAGTATAAATAACAGCTTTTATGAATATCGTAATAAAAGAAAACATAACATGCGAGAGAAGATATGCCGAATCGGCGATATAAGCAGATTACATCCTGATTACATCTACTTAATCTTAGTTTGTACATAAATAGTACCCTCATACAATAAACATTACTGTTATAGTAATACATTGTATTTATAATTAGGAATGAAAATCTTCACGTTATGTCTAATAAAGTGACATAAAACTATACTGCAAATTAAAAAGTATTTTATCTTAATAATATCTTACTCATATTATAATTACGAAGGTTTATATGGAAGTATGTATATGTAGATGCATTATATTCCGCATCCGTGCCAAAGCGGCCGAACGGGAGAAATAAGATTTGGCATTTACCTATTAACAATTCCAGAATCATGTGGGTTACCCATGGGATTGTAAGATTGTAGCCGCCAACGCCGCGTGTAACAGCTAGTAAACTATGTCTCTAAACTAAAAAGAATATTTATTTATTACAAGCCATTATGTCATAATTTTGGGCAAAGGCCTCAAAATTTGGGCTGACAGCTGCTTTGAGGTCATCATTATCAGATTAGATTCACATTTCAGGTTTCATTGCATGAGCATTATAATAGATACATTTTCTGAATCCTAGCACAGAATACATAATAGTACAAGTACAGAAGATTCACTCCGAAAAATTAATTAAAGGAATAGCGACTCTCGCTACGACACAATAAAGTTCCATTCTGATCGCACAACGCTAATAACCTACAGTTATATTCACCTAGACGTTCCAGCTCTGTCCGTCTCTTTCTATAGCGTAACGCTTACCTTTTCTACCGCACTGATTAGCCAATCCGGCGCGGCCGCCGTACGTACTTTTTTTGTACTTGCGTTTTTAATACCTAACGCGGAGTGAGCCAGGCCTGATTCTAATGTAAAAAAACGTCACAATTCACGCGGCCCGGCTTATTACAAAAAAGTATTCTTTTTTGTAATAAGCCGAAATTAAAAAATAAAAATATTAAAAATAAAGTTTTTTTTGGATTGGTTATTACCAATACAAAAAAAACTTCACTCACGTTCTTGTCAAATTGTAGTAAGCTCAGTTTTGATTGACACAATAATAAAAAACTACTGCTCATAACATGTTTAAATAAACGCAGAATACAATTATTTTGTCGGTTGCCAATCCGTCTACGATTTCTATAGTCTTGGAAAATATACTTACGGGTTAAAAGTCTTACTAAACTATATGTACCGTCGGCCACTAGTTTTGCCTATCTGCTCGGCCTATCTTACCTACTATTACTCAATGATTATGACTCCCCAAAGTTTTGACGATAACATTATCAACAGTGGTGATCGCTGCGTTACAGCCGCTCTTCTTCTTGATACAAGTCCAGCGGACCTTGGAGCCCCAGCATGCGTGCTTGTTGAAACGCCAGTCGCCGATCTGAACCACTAAGTTGCCGCGTTGGGACAAACTAAACTTGGGTTCTGAAAGATAAAAAATGTATTCGTTTAGAAGACTGTTAGACCGACACTCCATCAATGATGTGCTGGGCGTGAATGTGCAAACTACGTCGACGAAATATTTTCAGCTAAAGTGACTCTAATAAAGCTGTGCAGAAATGTCTTGGCTGGAGTGAGATCGAGCAACGAAATATACTGATGTCAATATATAAGTACCTATATAATAAGACAACACAGTAAGTATGTACGTAGTCCATATTTATTAATTTATCACACACATCACAACTTTACAAAAAATAAATCACGTCATTGACGAAGTTGATAGGTTTATACTAAAACATCTCATACGTTACGAAATAATAAACTTTAAAAAAAAACATGGGGAGGAACCGAGGAACCTTTATTTTAGATGGAAGACACATCTTCGCGACTGAGGGCTTGCCT
Source organism: Acrobasis consociella (assembly GCA_963555685.1). Lineage (NCBI taxonomy): Eukaryota > Metazoa > Arthropoda > Insecta > Lepidoptera > Pyralidae > Acrobasis > Acrobasis consociella. Next base: position 4,436,610 of record OY743116.1, read on the forward strand.
AATAGCAACAAAGCTGTCTGCTTTTACACTTTGCTAATATTGTCTTGTTAGACAAACCGGTATTCTAGATTTTAACTAGACTTGTCTAACAAAGGATAATGTAGGCAATATTAAATCAAAGATAACTGTTACCATTTTGACATACAGGTTTCGGTAAGCTGGGTAACATAGGTACTAGACAATTATACTAATGGTTATGCCAGCCCTTGAGCTTGGTGAGGCGATCATCGACAGTGACAACGATACAGCGGCAGCCAGCTTTCCTCTTCAAGGTGCATTCCCACCAAGACTTCGAGCGGCGAGTCAACTTCTTGACAAAGCGGTAATTTCCCCACGAGATGACAGGGTTCCCAAACTTTGTCACCTCGAATTTTATCGCACCTGACGCTGAGAACAGAGATTCATGGCAATATAAAAAAATCTAATGTAACAAATTCATGCTTAGATAACGAGTACTTTTAAGTGTCATAAAAATACAGAGTTAAAATTTTACAAATTAATACATGCATATATAGTTTTACTAGTAGTTCGCCCCGAACTGTGAACTCGTGTGAACCCCATACCTTAGCAACCCCTTGACAGATTTAGTTCATATTCGAACTTAAAAATTTTATTGGTTGCATCTACATACATACTATATATTCTCCTCATTTTCGGTACCTACTTATTTCTTGTCGTGTATTCATATTTTAATATTCACTAGCACTGATGTAGGTTGGGTACTTTCATAAATAGAACATTTTAAAATTAAAAGAAAAAGAAACATAGATCTGTGACAGTCTTTATTAAAATCACCAAACTACCTTTGTTTTTGGTAACTTTTCATGATTACACGATTTTTTACTAAAACTAGCTAGCAACAAAAGGAAACAGCTGATATTTTAAATAACCTAACATACAAACATATAGACTGGGCATAAAAAAAAACAATTCACGCGACTGGTGGAGGTGTGAATGTATAGTCACTAGCCCGCTACATCAGTGTGGTTGTGGTCATTCTTGGCTTGCACCAGCTGCTTGCCAATGGTAATGATCCTCGCGATGCACCCCACCTTGTTGCACTTCCACGAGATCTTCTGGCCGTTCTGGTAGTTCCTGGAGTACCTCATGCCGCCAAACAGTAACATTGTAGTACCTTTACTAGTTTGCATGAAATGGAACCCTGAAACGATAATTGTGGCATAAAAACAGCTATAAAGAAATTGTAACTAAATGACTCGTATCAGAATCAATTGTCACTAAATGTCTCTAATCAAAATCGATTGTAAATGATCCCAATATTACATTTCGTATCGTCTGAAGATATGTTGCCTCCTTTTACGTGTTCTATTGTTCATGCAATGCGTGTGTTCCAAGTTATTGAAAATAATGTCAGCAGCAGATTTTGTCACCGTGCCTATTTTTATTTCCTTATTTCATACACAACTAACTTTACAGAATTGATACTTATTTATCAACACTCCTGTGAAGTTCTTATACTTACACTCATTTTACCTGTCTTATACTATCTGTCATTACTGTATACTTACAAACAGATCGTAGCGACAACCCCTAGACACCTACTGGACAGAGTACTATATTCTGTGTTCTCTATCCATATAATAACCCTTTTGCGGGGAACACTGAAACGTCATCTCGCTCTGGGCTCTGTTCTGTACTTATATTTATTCTGTACTTACCCTTATTTAAAATTTTAATGGTTAAATAAATTAGGATAATTAGTAAAAAATTCTTAATTTAAGCATAATATAATTGAATAATAGAGTATTCTATAATAAAAATAATATTTTATATACAAATATAAATGATATAGGTACTTAGTCATAGTTAACATAAAAAGGCTCATACCATTACTATAAAATATCACCGAATTACGTATCGCGTTGAAATATCACTGAAAGCGAAGCTTCTTAAACAACTTAACTAGCAAATCTAAAACACGTCGTTTTAGAGATCAACAAGCTTACCTACATAGTTAGTGTACAAGAACGTATCGTCTATGTACCACATGTTGCTTCACACTAAAGCAAAAAATTCCCTGTGGTTCCTGGCCTAGAATAGGCCCACTCCATCGCTACCGTAAGCCGTAAGAGGTGACTTAGAAAAAAAAATGCATCTGCTGCATTCCCAAGGAGGATGGATTACGGGCGCGGAGGCCTGGAGGTAAACCACAGTCGAGTCTTAATGAAAACCATAGAGGTTTACCTCATTAGGTAAATTAATTTTAAAATTGCTCAGTCATCATCAATAACAATCATTCTTCAACAATTTAACTAATTGACAATATTTCAACATCCTCACTAATTTATTTAATCTGCCTATTTGTGACTTTTACATTTGTTATAGATAGAGACATAAATAATATGTGATTGCTCATAAAGTCATAATTGATAAATATTCGATTCTGAATTAACATGATGAATGAAAACTCGTCAATTCCAACAATCTTAAATGTATCTGTTAATATTACTAAAGGTCCTTGTTCAGATCAGGGTTAGGAGAGCGGAGCCACAAATCTGCTTTAGGAAACAACCTGGGGAAAGTGAAGGCGTGGAGAGCCAGAGCTGCAGCACTCGGGGACAGGGCGGGGGAGGATAGCATGCTCGGGGGGGAAGAGGCGAGGCTGCGAGGCCTGAGCTGGACGAAGGCTCCGTTCCCGCAGCGCGCGTGAGACGGAGGCGCGTGGTTGTGTTTCTCTGCTGACGTCACCAGCTTCCCGGACACCATCCGCACCCTCGCCTTGCAGCCCAGGTGCTTGGATGAACAATAAAAAAACCTTCCTCCGACCTGAGAGTACGTGTATCCTCCTAGCACCAGTATGTATTTCCCTTTCTCTGTCGGGATGAACCGCACGTCTGTAACAGTGTTAGAATCAGCAAAACAAAACTTTTACCTTTTTAAAGGAAAATATTAATATAGATTCTTATTTATGCTTTTCTTCACTCAGTTTGTTTGTAACTGTTCTATGTTTATTATAATTATTATAAAGTTTTGATAGGATGTTATTTTATACGCTCAAATCGAAATAAAAATTTATAACACTCATATAAGTATAATAATTAATAACGCTAATATACATAATAATACGTACCTACACAAACCATTCTCGATTAAAACTTAAAAATTAAATTAAAATTTAATATAATTATGTTTTCTCCTTCTTCATCTTCTTTTTGTAGAGCCTTTCATTACTGGATGCTAGCCGTCAGCTTCCCAAACTTCTCTCTATCTATTGCATATATAGATACGGGAGGAATTCTTGACTTTGGTAATTCCGGTCCATTTTCTTGTTTCCCAGCCACGATTTTTTGCGCCTTCCAACGTGTCTTTTGCTTTCGGCTTTTCCCATCATAGTAAGTTGAAGCAGATGATATCGGTCATGTCGCAGAACGTGGCCCAAATATTCATCATCATCAGAGGACTTGGTCTACACTCTCCACGCTGGCCAGACGGGTTGGAGAGGTCTCATTGATGTTCATAAGCTTTGTTTAGCTTGTATTTCCTAAGTCGCCTTCTACGACATCCACGGGAGGACTTGGAGTGGTCCTATTCTACTCTGCCGGAAACCATACGGCAACTCAAATATTCAATCTCACACTTTTTGACGGTTTGCAACCATTTTTGCAACTGCATTGCGACATTTGCGACACGTTGGAATTTTATTTTCCCTGTTATTTTTTTACTTGTTTCTTTCTTTTATATTTATTATACCTAGTTATGTCTGATATAGTTTCATAAAACCCAACTACAATTATTTTGCAAAAAAAAGCCTTACCTATTTCGTTTCCTCACGTAAACCAACAAAATTACACTACAACTTCACCATCAATAAAGTTTCTCAAAAAAACACTTTAGAAAAAAATATTTAGGCGTTGATGTATTGAAATATTTTGCTACATTACATAAAACTTTTTTCTCATCAAAATCTAAAACAACTTTATCCTAAACCTACCTAATTTAAAATGACTGCTTAAAAATATTCACGTTCCGTATAAAAATCCCAAAGGCTTTCAGATCTTGATATAAGTGCCCTGTTTTATTACATATTTAGGTGGCTTGTGATTGTGTTCATGATGGACAAGAACTATTTCTCCGTTAGAGTATCTTCGCAGGCGCGCCTCGCAGCCTTGGGACTTGGACGAGCACACCCAGTGCACGGAGTAGTTTATCTGAGAGTACGTGTAACCTCTCACCATGAGCAGAAACTTTTTGCCACTTCGTGTTGGAATCATGTGCACCTTGTGTTTCCTCACTGCGCAATAAATAAATGGTTATGAACAAAATAGATAAACAACGTTCTTTGGTGAGTCAGACGTCGTTTTCATGTCTCAGATACCACTAAGGCCATCTTTTAAGGTTAATTAATTAAGTAGGTATCAGAAGTGTTAGTTTCTTTTTTAAATAAACAAACAATGGTATCAGCCCCCCATGTTTCGGTCTCATCATCTACGCGATGCGGGGATTTCCAAGCAGAACTCAGCATCTAATTTCGGGCCCTTATAACAAACAAAGACATGCACGCAAAGACGAGTAGGTTATTTTTAAGATATAAACAGCGGAATTAATAAAATTTAAAACATTGTACTTAAATAATAAAGTATTGCTAGTAGTTATCACCTACTTTTATAATTTTACCGTCATAATTTTTATTACCACTTTGATTGCCAGTGCCACCAATGCAGACACAATCCGCCTTATTATAAAACGCAGACTAACTTTGTTACCAGGTTTAAACCATTATACGACTAAACCAAATTGACATCTAGTAATATCCTATTGTCTCATTAGAAAATGTCAACTTAATTTAATAAACCTAGTGACAAAGTAAGTCTGCGTTTTATAATAAGACAGAATAGGTTTTTAATTGTTTGTCTGTCACCGGGTGACCGCCGCATTTTAATACAAATAATACTTTATGAAAAATTCTACAATTTGATATAGATTCCATTACGACAAACATATTTGGGAGGAGGATGATTGTGAACAGTGTGTACACGGTTGAGTTCCCCATCTGGTCGGTACCGGAGCCGCGCGTCGCAGCCTTGTGCCTTGGACGAGCAAACCCAGCGGGGCGAGTAGTTGATCTGAGAGTACGTGTAGCCGTCCACCATTAGAAGGAACTTCTTGCCGCTACGTGTCGGAATCATTTTTATATTTTCACTATTACTATGTCCTCCGCCTAATAAATAATGTCAAAATCAGTATCAAAATCAATCGTATTTCTTAATTATTAAGAAATTGAGGTATATTGAGTTCAACGCACCTTGAAAAAATACATCAAAAAATTTTACAACTAAAATCGTCGTGATTCAAACTTTTAAAAGCTCAGTTTAAAAAATCGGTATCAAATATTTAGACAAACCTTATGCTGATTCTTTTTTAATTTAAGCTTATACTTATAGCCCAAGAGCCCGCGATGGCCAGGCCTTAGTTAAATTATAAAATCTAAAAGTTTCTCTGTGTATGCCCACTAAACAGGGAAGAACGCAAAATATTGTACAATGCATTGGCGCCAAAATAAGAAAAGACAATAAAAAATCCATAAATCATAAAAAAGTAAGGGATTCCTTTTTTAAATGTAATATTTTGTTTATTTTAATTTTAACAGTATTTATGGCCATTAAGAAAGCTGATACGCAGTGTATAACACAGCTGATAGTTAACTGTCGTTCGTATGTACAGCAAACCTTTTATTGATTATTTGTGCAGTTTTTTTTATAAAATACGTGTTATCCAGTTGTAATAATAAAGTTTGTAAAAACGTTGATATTTTTCTTTTTTACAATATTTATGGCCAGGATAAAACAGCAGTGTCTGGCTTTGGACGAGGCGATTTCTAAGATTGTCACTAATAAAATATATGAAAACTAAGCTTTATACAATAACAATTTTGAGACACCATTTTACACACCTTTGCTGCCCGTTACCTGCCAAAGCCACCGCGACCCAAGTTTCATAACCTGGGATCGTTCTTACCTGTATAGTGGACATACACAGAGAAACTTTTAGATTTTATTATTTAACTAAGGCCTGGCCATCGCGGGCTCTTGCTCTGTAAGTGATTTTAAATTTTAAAATTCTAACCAAAGAACGTCAAAGTTGGCCTAGATTCCAATTTCAAAAAATTTAACTTTCTTTCTGATGCATGCACAACCAAAGAGGATACTCGTACTATCTCTAAGATTCGTTGCGTGGCACCTGATATTGAAATTCTTGAGAAATCTTCCCTCCACCTTTAAGGTTCACTATTTGTTAGAGTCCTTTTCAAAATTTATCAACGATAAAATTCAAAATTTTAACGTAGCCTTGCAGCGTCTTTTGAAAATTCACACTCACTTTGCCTTTACCATAATTCGTTACCCCCTTTTTGTTTCCCAACTTTACGTATAACCTGCGTTGCAGGCACTCTTGGAAGTATCCCCACTTGGTTAAAATATTAGACACCTATATCAAAAATTCCCTCTATTTTAAATTGTAGCGTTAGGGATCATCGGCGCATATAATATACAACACTGTCGCCTGAAAATTGACTAAAATCACGCATGATTAGAGGGCTGGCCTTTATCTGGCTGGCTCACAAGATGAGCATTGCCACACAACGTGACAAAGCTGCCGCCTTCTGGGCATGTTACTACGGAGCAGCAGTTTTCCTGGGCTTTTTATCTATATAAATATATATCGTTTTAGTTAATTTCTTGTTTATTTTATTACTCTATTTGTTAAAAAAAATTAGAAATTAAAATTTTTAGTAGTTAGTTAGTTGGCAAATTTAATTAAATATTGTAGAAAGGCGTACAATTTCAACTTATTCATCTATACTTTAATATAAACACCATTTTTACAAATATAGTTCGGCGGCGGATGATTGTGTTCATAATGAACATATTCTATGTCGCCGTTGGGGTGCCGGCGCAGGCGCGCGCTGCAGGCCGCCTGCGCTTTAGACGAGCAAACCCACCGGGGAGAGTTGTCTTTCTGGGAGTACGTATAACCGTCGACCATCAGGAGATATTTCTTGCCGCTGCGTGTAGGGATTAACTTCACATCGCAAACTGCCGGAACACCAGATTAATGAATGAGATGAATATGGATTGCAACAAGAACAAAACTTATAATGGGTAGAAGACTGGGTCTAAAATAAATTATTCGGTGCAGTTCATAAAATAAAACGTCACAAAATAGTGTCACTTTTCATTGATCATATCCATTTACGACATGATTTTAGAAAATATGATATAAAGAGCGCTATTTGACTGCAAAAAAGCATGACTTCACGCTTTCGCATTTCAAACTAATCCCATTGAAAATGTTTGTTTTGATATTTAGAAAAAAGTCCATGCCTTGCCGCTACCATATAGATAGGTAACGCAATGGTTGTAGGGCTGCATAGACTATGTTTCCTCTACACTAATTAACAGTTGAAAAAAACGCGGAAAAAGAGATCTTTCAGTAAACCACGTAGGTAGTGATTACATTATATACTCCTTGCAGTAGTAATAATAATTGCTTTCTGTAAATATTTGCTTATGTATGTAGTTTTCCACACATTTATTGAGAAAAGTAGGATTTCCAGACTCGTAATTGGAAAATTTATATAACTCAAATTAAATATGCTTATCACGATACATACTATGTACAATTAATTTAAAACTAAATAACCTACCTGCATTAAAGAAAACTATAAACTAAAATATATTTAATTAAAAATTAAACATGATTATTAATTATTGTCAAAAAACTCTACTCATCCGGCAATCCCAACTTCCTGGCCTCTGCGCAGTAATGTACTACTCCTGCTTTAATTATGATTGTGTGTTCAATAATGTTGGTTTCCAGTAATTTTAATAATTTAATTTCCTTTTTACGCCTTTCAACTTTTACTTTACATTCTTCTATTCTGGAATCTCTACTTTCCTATACTAATACTTGCATTGTTTTTCAGAGTTCGTTTGTATCAAGATCGTATCCACCTGCCTAGAAAACAAGTCTTCAAAATATACATGGCACAACAAACATCAAATTCACAACATAGTTTGACAACTTAGTTATTTTATTTATAGTATAGTATTTTAACCAACTTAAAACCCGATGAAGAGGAGGAGTTTTTCAATTCGGATGTACATTTTTTTATGTATGTCCGCCGATTACTCGAAGACGCCTGAACCAATTTGGTCAATTCTTGTCAGGTGGTCCCTTAGAAATGTTATCAAAATCGGTTGTGTAGTGTGGTGTAAATGTCTGTTACGGGCATCGCCATTACCTACTACCTAGTAAGATCTACTTACAAAGTAGTCGAGCTTTAAAACTATTTGGAGCTTTAAAACCATTTGGCCTCATTTCTTGTTTATTTTGATCTCATTCTATTATGTAAATGTAATAGAATAAGACAGGATCAGGTGACACATCATCATCATCATCATTTCAGCCGCATAACGTCCACTGCTGGACATGCCTCTTCCAAGGATTTCCAATATAATAGTTCAAAATGTGTTAGGTTTCACAAAAATGTCTAATACAAAAAGAAGCACTTGCGTTGCACAACGATTCCAGTTATACTCGTATACCAGTTATTCCAACTTCATCACAAACCTTCAATAGAAACCGAAGCAAGCACTACACTTAATTGGCGGCACTATGGATTTTATTTATTTTATTTGTAATGATACAATTTTGCCCGATCATTGCAAAACATACAATGAATATAGAATCAGCATCTTAAATTCAGCATAATGGGTTCACTTCCCAGCCTGTCACGTCCCTTTCCTAAAGGGGTACATTTGCTAAATCGTATGGCACAAATGCCACTTTTAGCGTGATGGTGAACTAGAAGATCGGTTGCCAGCATCGACTATTGACATGCTTCGAATTTTCGCCAATTCGCTTATATTTTCACTTGGGACGGTGAAGGATTCTAAGGATAGAATACATACGAGTGCAAATCAGTTCAGGCGTTTTTAGGTTATGGCAAAATAAATGAATTCAGGTATATATGTTCATGAACCCGATCATTTTTGGGGCAATCATGTAAATATCGCAGTGTTTGATAAGTCACTTACCTCACTTACCTGACTGAAGTAATAAAAGCGGCTCTCTGGATCGCAGGATACCAGCTTGGTGAACAAAGAAGAAATCTCTCTGTAGACTCCCAAGTTCTAGTAGTTAGAATTAAAGATATTAACATTTTGAGGATTTTTTTACAACTTGTAAGGGACATATTATACCTATAGTAAATCGAACCACGGGCTATATACCAGGTCACTTTAGTATAATGATAATAAAACAAAAGTCGAAAAACGAAATATAATCTATATTCCCATACATACAAATTCCCCGGGCGCCTGCACACTTTTGTACGGAATACAATTTATTTTTAATTTTTTTACTGTTATTTTAATTTCATTCATTACACTATAGTGATCTAGTATAGCCCGTAGTTCGATTTATTACGGGTATGTACCTTCCACGTTGGTATACATACATATTATCACGCCTGTTACACACAGGGGTAAGTTTATTTGCAAGCAAATTAAATAACCGATCTAATGCGAATCAGATTCGCGCACTAAGGGTTCCGTACCATTATCCATAAAATAACGAGTTTGTTGTATGGGAGCCCCCCTTAAATATTTATTTTATTTTGATTTTAGTACCTATTTAGGTTGCCGCTGAAATTTTCACAAATTATGTATTTACATAATTTGTGAAAATTTCAACTGCCTAGCTATCGCGGTTCTTGAGATACTGCCTGGTGACAGACAGACGGACAGACGGCGAAGTCTTAGTAATAGGGTCCCGTTTTTACCCTTTGGGTACGGAACCCTAAAAACCCCTGACTTTCAAGCGTTCACTAACTTTTAAACCGCTGATCCGATTTACATCAAACTTAGTTAAACACTATTAAAAAAACGCATCTAAATCAGCCCATTTGTTTACAGACAGACAGACACATAGACACGTTAACTTATAACACCGCTCCTTTTCGGGAATGGAATTGAAGTAAAAGGCACTCTCGTAGAGCTACTTCCTTAGGAAAAAACTAGAGAAAGTTAACGAAGGCAATGATGGTAATGAAAACCAAAAAAATATATATATATATATTTACAAATGGAAACACCTGCGAACAAAAATAAAAAACCGGCCAAGTGTAAGTCGGACTCGCTCACGAAGGGTTGCGTACCTATCTATGAAAAATCACGCCTCACTTAAATATTTATTTCATTCTGTTATTAGTATTTCTTTGTAATAGGGGCAACAGAAACATATCATCTGTGAAAATTTCTAAATTTCTAGATATAATTTAGGAAAGTTACTCAAACCAAACTTTTCAAAAGCAGTTTCTTAGAAATGTGTCTCATCTCTCATTATAAACTTTACTTGCATTATCATCCATAATCAATTCAAAAGGAAACAATTTTAATTAAAAAAAACCGGTTAAATAAGAACCACTGCAAGAAACCTTACTTTCACGTAAAAAAAGACTACTTCGAAATCGGTCCATCCGTTCTAGAGACGATGCCATACACACAAATATACAGTCAGACAAACATTGACGTCAAACTAATAACACCCCTCTTTTTGCAGCGAGGGTTAAACCAGTGGTTCAAATAAAGATTTTACTAATGAAACGAAATTTTAAGTTTTTGTTTTGCTGTCTAATCTTTTCTTCTCTAACATCGAGCACTTCCTTTCCGATAGTAAATGGGATTAAGACTTTTATATTTCTGTATGTTTTATATATTTGTTCAGCCTTGATTTATTATTCGCAACTATATCCTGCACAAAAGGATTTTTCTTAGCATTCATTAAAGTTTAGTATATTTTATTGTCAATCCTAGTGAGAGTTTACTCAAACTATAATTAATTTTTATTTCCTTGTTTCTGTTTTCTGGAATATTTCTAAGATGTTAACTTTTTTCCTGATGTAAATGAACCTTTTTTGATTTCAACTTAAAATCTCCTTTTCTTTAGTGCTTTTTTATTTTTGTTTTAAGTTTTTTAAAATCCTCTTCAATCCTGTAGGCTGTAACGGAATCTTCTTGCTAACAGACTTAATTTTTGCTTCCACGAGACTTGGTTGATTCTCATTTGCTAAGGGATCAAATCGGGATTTCTTGGAACCAGTTCCTGGTTGTTGATGATATTATAGTATTATAATTGTTGGCAGGATATGGGAAGCAGGATATGGAAGGGAATCAGTCCTTCGTTGTTGTTTATAGTATGATCTCTTGAAATCGGTTCTTCGTCGGGTCAGGTGGCGGGTTACTTACCAAAATTTGTTAATTTTTTTTGTTCTTTTTATTTAAATATTTACGAGTGTTTTCACGCCATCTTCGTCTCTGTTCTTTCTGTGCTCTTAAACTCATATCTTTAATACTAAGGATCTTCTTTTGTTTTTTTTTTTTAAAAGGTATCTCTTTCTTTCCTTTTCTTTCTCTATGCTATAGAGCACCGGATCGTTTTTTATCGCCATATATTTTTGTTTTTTACTAAGTCTAGCCTTTGATAATTTATCTTCCCTTGATAGTTTTTTCTTTGTTCTTGGCATTGTTATTAAATTAACTGTAAAGTAGAAAAGATCTTAGTATTGTTATGTGATGTATGGGCAAACAAATCGACAAACAGGCGGAAAAATAAAATTAGACCGATGACGACGAAACTGCGAAAAGTACCTACACTATGAAAATGTCTTTTGCGTATTATTTATTGATTTAAACCTAGTTTAATTTCAAATATCATTAACCCTTCGAATGTCGGCATAGCAGACACAATAGTAAAACAATACATCAGACGCCCGCTCCGGGCGTCCGACATTTAAAGGGTTATTTATCAAATTAGCTCACTAATTTCCGCTGAAATTTTAAAGGAATGGAATATAATGAAAAAATGATTCGCACAATTTACAGTACTGTAATTTATGTTAATTTGTCGGTTATTTGTTCAAACGAGGTGGGAAATGAGATTTGGCACCTATTTTCTTTAAGGATTAACGACGAAGAAAAAGGGTAGACCGATACGGTTACCCTTGACAGCCGAACATCCATCGCAGTTCCTCAGTCTACTGGTGACCATGACGGCAGAAGGGTCATCGAAATATTTAGTTAAAAATTATATTTATTAACCGCGGTAAGTCCCGTAGTACTAATACCAGTCATTGTGACGAGCGGCATAGCACTAGATCGTTGCGCGATATAAACTTTATCTGAGTTTTTCAACGGTGCCATGCCGGGTGTTAATTTAAAGACTCGCGGGAACGACCCGAGTGACTATTGGAGCATTTGTGTGCCATGTGTGTTGTTAGTCGTCATTTGTCGACATTAACAAGTAATATTTCCTCCAAGAGATACATATATATATATATATTGTTTGTTCCGCTCACACTTTAATATAGTACTCCGCAGAATTGATAAAAGCAACGTTGCCTATGGAAGGAATGACAAGGAACGACAAGACGAAAATTTAATAAAACAAGGTATTTTTTGGTATATAAAATATAGTTTTGTTATCCACAGAGATCTATTTTTAAAATCTTTAAATAAAACTATATAAATATCCATGAGTTGTATCCACAAATGTTTATAAAAAAAACAACATCAATGAACTTTAACAAATAGTTAAATTTAGCTAAAACTAACAATATTATAAGTAACAAAATATAGGTTAACTACTAACTTTATCTACTAAGTGATCAACTTTATTTATACATATAGCACCTATAATGTTCTAACCTAAGTACCTACCTACTTCTATTAACACCAACATGATTGTCGATCTTTTTTTTAATATTGAAATTACGAAATTACATTGCTTATGTTGCATTGCATTCAATGCGTATGTTGTATGGATGATATTAAAATTTTTCAATATACAAGTCATTATTAAAATAACTAAAACCCCACTTCTTAAAAAAAAACGAAAATCCACTATACATATATTGCTTTTGTTTTTATACAACGTGGAAGGAACAGACCCGTAATAAATCGAACCACAGGCTATACAACATCAATAAAGTATAATAATAATAAAATAATCGAAACGAAAATAACAAAAGAAACTCGACATCCACATACAAATTGCCCGGGCGGCTGCACACTTGAGAAAAGAAAGACCTTTTTTTAATTCTTAACGTTTATTTTAGTTTAATTATTTAATATATTTAAGTTTAATTATATATATTATAGGATAGGGCAACAACTTAGTCTGGCGGCGGAAGATCTTCTTCATGGAAGTCAACGGCGGCAGTCTGGGCCGAGTCAGTAGGTCCACTCATCAACCCGCAATAGACAAGCGTGATGAGTTAAATGTCTAAACCCCTTCATTATTTTTTCATGATAAGTTTAATTATAGTATAGTGAACTAGTATAGCCCGTGGTTCGATTTATTACGGGTCTGTCTCTTCCACGTTGTATAAAAATAAAAGCTATATATGTGTTTTTGTTTTTTTTTTTAAAATAATTACTTGTTGTATATATACCCAGTGTCAATCTCAGAACAGAACTAATCTATCGACACCTCTCAATCTGCGCAAGCTTTAAACCATCAAGCCTTTAAGGCTGCAGAGCGTCCCATATAAATATACATACAATATTAACATTTATACATACACTCGAAAAACTTAAAGTAACCATTTGATATCAACAAAGAGACTATTATGAAGAGATATTATAAATATCGTATGATAATAAACATATTATATATAATCTTCCTTCTGACGCAGTTGGGTAAAAAAAGACAATCTACATTGTACATGAAATTAGACACAGAAGTAGCTCTATTAAGTCACTATGACGTTACTTATGGAATACTCTTCTGTAAAGCAGGTACCTATCCTTTATCCTTTGAGCTACAGAAGTATTAGAGATCTTGGATAAAATATTTGTTGCGAGTACATAATTAAAAATTTCTATTTAAAAAAATATGTTATGGCTAAAAATACTAAACATACTATAAGATATAAAATGAACTAATAGTAAATAGTAGTATAAACAATATAAAACAAACTACTACTTAGGTCCCCCGAACTTTGAACTCGCGAACCCCATATCTCGGCAAAACACCATATTTGGCACATGTTTGAACTTAAAAAACTCTACATGGCTACTATTCTACATGCCTACTGAATTTCATGAAGCTCTCCAATCAAAACTACTCGAGTTATCGTCGAAGAAATAGTCTAGAAGAATAATCTGAAAAGCCTTCTCCTTTTGATGTTGAACGGCATTTAATGTAACTGTTTGACACCGGATTTTTTTAGACTAATTCGACCCTGCTGAGCTCGATTTTGCCCGGTGTCAGATCAATTTCCCCCCCCTTACCCCCCTTTTCTTTGAAAATATGTCCCTCGCCACGGTTTTCTCCGTTTTGTACAAAAACTGTTAGATCTAGAAGAAAGCTGTTAATGACAAACTTAATCTACATTAAATTACCTACCACATGGTATGAATTTTATTTTTATAGGTCTTATAGTTTTTGAGTAACAGCTATCTAAATTTTAAAGATTTTAAGTTTTTTCAATTGTCACTGTATTTTCACCATTTTATAGGGAAACCGCTGAATTTGGAACAAAGTGATGTATGCACTGATCAATCTTGATGCATTAACCTACAAAATAAGACCCCATTAACAGTCGTACGAGTTTTTGTGTGCTTTTGACAACTTACAGCGCCGAACTTGCGAACATTGAACTACAATTAACCCTCACAAACTACCTACTTTATATTTCGTAGAGGGAGGTTTCTAAAGATAAGCAAGCAAATCTTTTACAGGATGCTAGTCAACGATATATGTGTACTAACGCACGTGCTAGTTCGCTGAAGTAGTTTGAGAAAGTTGTACAGTAATGGTCTCAAGGAAATAGAAAGATCAAGTATTGGTGCAGGGTGCAGGCTTCAATTTACACAATAGTATATTTTAACCGTCATAGATTGTGTTTATCGTTTGATGATAATAAAAAACTATAAAATTTCTGCCATAATATTATTATTACACATTTGCAGTAACATTGTTACGGTATACTACCCGACAAAAACAGTTAGATGTGCAAGGTAGCGTCACATACCTCTTCAAGATGCGACAAAACCCGGGCACAATAGTAAGACAATGGAAGCCGGATGGAATTCCACCCAGCGACAGCAGAAAGGAGAAGCGGCAAATGCAAACTGCCGTTTTATACCCTGACTAACAGCTACATGTAAGGAGGTCATTGCAGGCCTTAGGAACAATCTCTAAGGCTACCAGGATGGGCTTGAGCGTATCCCATTATTGCTGCCAGCCGTAATCCGTTGGAGAAAGCGGTTCAACTTCTCCAAAATGTGCGTTTCTCTAAATAAAAGTTTGGGCATGCGCTCGATGGACATGCAAGTGAGCTGCATCTGAAGTTGGTGGCAGTGCCTCAGGAGATGTGGTTTTAGAAAATAGAACGTGCCTGGCTTGGTCGTTTTTATTTATGGACTCTATGTTATAAAGTTTTACCAAACTTTTATTTGAAGAAACGCACATGTTGCAGAAGTTAAATTGCTGTGTCCAACGAATTACGGCTGGCAGCAAGAAGGGGAGAAGTTCAAGCCCATTTTGGTAACCTTAAAGGCTGTTCCCAAGGCCTGCAATGACCTCCTTACACGCGGCTGTAAAGCAGGGTGTAAAACGGCAACTTGCATTTGCCGCAGAGATGTGAAGCAACCTTGCGAATCTGGCTGTTTTGTCGGGAAGTATACCGTAATAATGTCACTGCAAATGTATAATAATAATATTCGGGCAGAAATTTTATAGTTTTTTATTATCATCAAACGATAAACACAATCAATGACGGTTAAAATATACTAATGTGTAAATTGAAGCCTGCACCCTGCACCAATACTTGTTTTTCTATTTCCTTGAGACCATAGTTACTGTACAACTTTCTCAAACTAGGTACTTCAGCGAACAAGCACGTGCGTTAGTACAAATATATCGTTGACTAGCATCCTGTAAAAGATTTGCTTGCTTATCTTTAGAAACCTCCCTCTACGAAATATAAAGTAGGTAGTTTGTGAGGGTTAATTGTAGTTCAATGTTCGCAAGTTCGGCGCTGTAAGTTGTCAAAAGCACACAAAAACTCGTACGACTGTTAATGGGGTCTTATTTTGTAGGTAAATGCATCAAGATTGATCAGTGCATACATCACTTTGTTCCAAATTCAGCGGTTTCCCTATAAAAGACAAGACAATTGCAAAAACTTAAAATCTTTAAAATTTGGATAACTGTTACTCAAAAACTATAAGACCTATAAAAATAAAATTCATACCATGTGTTAGGTAATTTAATGTAGATTAAGTTTGTCATTAACAGCTTTCTTCTAGATCTAACAGTTTTTGTACAAAATGGAGAAAACCGTGGCGAGGGACATATTTTCAAAGAAAAGGGGGGTAAGGGGGGGGAAATTGATCTGACACCGGGCAAAATCGAGCTCAGCAGGGTAGAATTAGTCTAAAAAAACCCGGTGTCAAACTGTTACATTCCATGCCGTTCAAAGTCGTAAAAATCAAAAATTCTTCTAGACTAAAACATAAACATACATACAAACGCCGGATTGTTCAAGTAGACTAGAGAACTTCGCTCGCTTCGCATTCGCTCGTTCAATTATGTCATTGTTCAATATACAGATATCTCTCAAAAAGAGTACTCTATGTACTTAGGTATACTTTGATGTACTTTGATTAAAACCTTTTTTTATTCTACACTAAATATTTTTTACACATTTACGATATTGGTACCTCCTTGTACTTCGTTATAAGTATTGTATTCGGCAATACTTACCTACTTATGTTTCTTTCTTATTTTTCAAGATTCAACTACAATTTTCTGATTTCATAGATTCATGATTTTACATAAAAACTTTTTCAATAGTCAATGCCACTCAGCTAATCTGAAGCAGATCCACAGTCGCTAGCTATGGTTGTGGAACCCGTAAGTTTTCACTACGACGCCGTCGACGGTGGTGACGGTCGCGATGCACTGCTGCCTTCGCTTCCTGCCACATACCCACCGCGCTCGGGAGCCCCGGGACCGCTCGTGGATGAAGTTCCAGCCCTGGTACAGCAACATTGGGTTCCCCCGACGTGATGTCACGAATACGACGCCTGGTGGTAAGGATGTTAAAGTTACTAACTTGGTCCATGTGCGCTTGGTGCCCAAGTCGAAATCAATTCATGGTCTATAATACCATTTCATTGTAAAACAATGTAAAAGTCATTTCCACAACATTTACAGAAAACCTCCGTTTGCTCGAATTATCACCAACATGTTATACAGCTCAAACAAATGTTCATTTGATACCAGTAACGCCATCTATTGAAAATCTGTATGAAACTGGAAAACTGCAAATTTAAAACAGGTTTTTTTCTTTTTCCCAGTCAGTTGAAATAGAGGTAAACCTTCAGGTAGGTTTTATGTAAATGCCTAGTCTTTTTGATCAAAGTTTCACGTAAAGAGCTAGGCGTTCTACCTATTCAGCTAGTTGCTTAATATTTTCTTCATTAAGTGCCACCGACCCACCGATGCAAATACTTTTACATTGTAAATATTAAGAGTACCCCTTACCTACCTTAATACTCATATTTCAATTATTATTTTGCTATTTTGTTCCCTGAATAGTCTGTGCTAATAACCTCAAACATGAAAAATTCATTCGCTCGACTTTTAGGACAGGGTAAAGTTGGCTAACTAAAACAGTTCCATTTCACATAAACCGCAGCGCAGCGCTTACCCTAGAAATACCTAGGTACGTAGTTAACTACCTACTATCAAAATATGATAAGTTGATGTTTCGAGCGCCATCTACCCGACGCCCTGGACTCTGCTACAATCCGCTGCGAGTGAACCGCATCTATAAACAGGCCGACTACTACGTCGACACACCGATGGCGCTACTGGTAGTGTGTCACGTTGTTTACTACAAAGCAGAGGCCGTCTGACATCACGGTTATTCTATATATAGATTTATGTATTCATACACGCAATGAATTCATGAATGCCTGTAAGTATAGCTTTGAGAAATACCTCTTGAATTTCTACGTTTGGGATGTGTAAAGTTCAGTTTAGATCAAGATTACGGTCCCCTGATACAATTGAAATCTATTTTTAAGTAGAGAATTCAAGGTCGTTGGTCTAAGCATGACACATGACATGTAAAAGTTGGTCATGATAAAATGCATCACATCATTCTTAGAGAAATCTGAATGTTATTATACTATGTAAGTACCTTCCTACTTGAACAATAGTAACGGGCTGGCGATGTGAACGTGGTCTGGTAATAGCGCATCGGCATTCTCACGGAACGATACACACGTCTTCTGTATTAACATACCTAGGTATCTATTTGGTTTCTTACTGCTTGCCGCAGATGAACACCCATTTTGATTTTGCATAATATTTTAGGCAGCGCCTATACTACCTACCTACCTAAAGTTCAGACAAATGATTAAGAACTTACTTATACAAATTTTAAGTAGGTACCTACTTACCTAGAAGGTAGGCAGGCACTTAATCAGGATAAGTAACCAGGTTAAGTGCCTGCCTACCTACTATTTTATTGATAAGTTTATTTTTATTTCTACCCAGCTGCCTTCATTTTGTTCTGTCAGTAGGAAGGTACGTAGGTACCTAGGTATAAGCTTAACTTATGGCTTCCCAGTTACCTGCTTGTCGTAGGTAGTTATGTAGTACAATAGCTGTGACTGTGACAATGAAAATAGCGATAGCTTCAAAATGTACGTGCGTACCTACTAATATTACACTCTATATGTGCAACAACAGCATTATAGTTATTAGGTAACGGCCTAGGTGTATCTATAACAAATCTTATGATTATTTATCAAGATATCACGTACATTTTCCTATCTATGTGATATCAATATGGTACTTATTTCTAGTGGTTTAGCTGAATGTAATTTGGGTTGAAATATATACTTACCTATTTGCTGGTTATAAGCTTCAGGATTGTAGCAATCGTAGCTCTGCTAAAGCGTCCAGGTATTGATGATGGGTTCCGTTGCAGTAGGTAAACAGGTAGGTAGGCTATTCCTACGAGAACCTACCAGTAACCTGATTTCGCTGCATCATTTATACCATTTGCATCGCCTGTCGTTGACTGTACAACATAATATTTTTTCAATAATTAGGTATCTTCTAAGAGCAGTAAGAGGAATAATAACACTAGTGTTTCTAACTTCTAGTGTTAAAAGCCACTGGGAGAGAGAACACCCCATGTGCACGCGTCGACATAAGCAGCTGCACCCCGCTGTCGGCGATAAGCCCCAAAATGCCATTTACCAGCCAAGCTTGCAATCCTTTCATGATATAACATACTTAAATCTTCTTATTTCGATGAAGCTATATATTTGCTACAGTAACGCCGGTGGTGCTAGAAGAAAAAAACACGTCAGACATAATTCCTAGAACAATTTTAAATACGTAGGAACTAGTCTTTTCAGAGGGATTTATTTTAGTTTTGTATATGTAGCCTTTCCATATTGAATTTCCTTCCTATATTAGCATAACCAATACTATGGAAAAGGAAAAGGCGTCCCTGATCACATCTAGTACGCTCTTTATCGGATATTTATAAAATAGATAAGATTTAGAGACTGAACAGGTTTTACTGGAACTACTGGAATCCGCCATCATCCCATCGCCCTATTCTTGGGTGCGACCTCTCTTTCGAAGAACTAAACCTACGGAATCCATTGCGAAGCAATCTTAGCCGACCCTATCGTAGTGCATCCTACCGATACAGTTTAGCATGTAAGCTAGGTGCCTTACCTGCAATCCTAAATTTCGCCTCCATAGAAGAGCCCTGATGCCCTCAACCACAGATTTGACATGATTTCATACGAATTCATACATATTTTTATTTTGATATGTGCAAAAAGTAAGTTAAATGAATGAACAATAAATCGAAAAGTGACAGGCGTACCTACAACCTGTAAGTAGATAAGTAGGTAATTGAACTCAAATGCAGTTATGTTACCTACGTATGTTAGAAGAATCTCCACTCCCTGTTCACTCCATAGGGAATACTTACACTATACCATAATACCTATATGAACATATCTACGTGGTACCTACTTAATATTTATACTTGCGGGCCCCAAAAAGGTAAGGGCATCGACCACCGCCTATACGTAGTAAGCACTCAATTAACTATATTCGTGTTCAAAACAGGTTCAAAAATAACTGAAGTTCAAGTTTCTTTTATAACTAGTCTTACATGTCAGAGGTTTCATCTTGAAACCTTCAAAATTACTTTACTTTGATTAAATGTTGAGGAAATGTAATAAAACGACATCAGTAAAAAAACTTTTAATTAAACGTTTTATTTAAATTCAAATCAAACACTTCCTAAAAAAAATAAGAAACTTTTCGCTCACAAATGTTCACTAAGAAAGAAATCTGATGTTTACTAGTTAAATTAGATTAATTATTCAAAGGTCATTGATAAAAAAGCCGGACACGATACAGATTTCCATTAGGCGTTCAATAAACTCTATTTAAATATCCAGATGTAATTACCAGTGCACAGGATTCACAGAGCGTTCAAGTGGAAACAAACAAAAAGTTAGATACCTAAGTAGAGACATAAAGAGAATGTACTTTCATGATGTGAATCATGTTCCGAAATTGTTTTTTTTTTTCGTCTGCGCTTGCTACATACATACTCGTATCTTAATTCGTCGATACCTCTCTGAATGTAACCTCATTTATTCGGTACTCTCACGAATGAGGAAAACGCCCAATAGGTTTGAAACTAGCTAGTAGTTATTAAAAGCCCGTTTCTCCACGGTAACGGTACGCAGAATGCTCGAGTAGGTACCCACCAGGTGTTTACCACTTATTCTGGCCGACACGCAAGGGCCGAGACGAAACGATTGCCACCATTACTGTTGGTAAGACTCTATAAATTGTAATCAAAAATGAATTTGGTGAAGTAATTCTGTACGGGAACTACTTCTTTATTCTTTCTTTATTCTAAATATTGTTGTGATTGTCTATTAAAAGGTTAGGGTAAAAAGTTTATAAAAGGTACGGAGGTATGTTTTCCCAGAAATGCTCCAATCTAAAATAAAATATATATCTTGCGGGCAGCTGATAAACCTATCGGTTTATTTGTATGATGATTACAAGAAATAATAAATAATCGGCACATATTTATTTCCGGAAGTAGTAAGACATTCTAAACCCACGCCCACAACTATAAAGTCTCAAAGCGGTTTTCGTTCTAAACTAATACTTATTTAAGTCGACAATACGTCATCAAAGCCGTGTATAACGTCTAAGATAATTACTTCCTGGAATACAATAAGCACCAAATCAATGGGTTTCGATAGGGGAACTGATTTTAGGTAGAGATGTTCGAAGATCAATAACCGTTTTGTTACAACAGTCGAAATATAAACTGATTTGTTTTACTTGATGTTTTGGTGCTTTTTCTTTATCTTTAAATTACAAGTATCTTTCGTCTTTTATATGCTTTTAACCAGAATAAAGTTCCTAAAGTTCTGTAAATCCGTAAAATACACAAAATTAACTAAATATTACAAATAAGAGCAAAATATCACGCACGCTGCATAAATACAATCACCAGCTTAAACTTAAACTCAACTAAAATATCACATTTGAAGGACCGTATTCAAAACCTTTTATCTAGAAAAAATCAGGTACATCCCTTACGCTGTATGCACGAAGAATAAATCTTTAAATCCAGGAGATAAAGCATTATTTGTATGCGCAGCCCCGCGCCTACCTGCCAGCTGCCCTAGACATCTCGATGAGACAAAGTGTTCCATAAAAACCTTTTTAAATAGAGAATTCCTCGATTCAAACAGGCAGGGCGTCTAGACATTATTTTTCAATTCCCAGAATGGGCAGGTAGGCAACTGCACAAAAAATTAAACCATCATCTAGATGTTTTAAGAACATATTGTTTGTTAAGAATGCAGCTGTTCTATATTTTACTTACTCTTGAATATTTTGGCATATCGGTTTATTTAGCATAACAGTTTATTTAACACATACCTAAATATATTTTACCTAGTACCTACCTATTTGTACTATAATTTAATTTCTTTAAATACTTTACTATAATTTCTCAGAAGTACTTAAGTACTTAGTATAAGTAAGACAACGCTCTTGCAGTACAATTATTTATCTCGAAGCTTTCTTTCTTACCTAAACATTTACTAATCCACAAAACAGGCGAGTACACTATTTACATCACATAAATGACTAGATTATTCTTTGTTTTACTTTGTACCTTGGCTTGGCATCCGTTTACGAAAAAAATTCAAGATGCTTAAATTATTAAGTTTGAGGTAGATAGATATGTACCATACGAGTATGTATATCATCAATAAAAGCCGCACTTACCTGCTCACTGTTCAGGCACTTCAGGACTTACCGTGGTAGGACAAGTGCCTACTGAAAGTAATTTGCCTAAACCACATACAACGAAGAACGCCTACTTGTAAAAAACATTATTGGCATATGTACTGGAAACTTTAGGGGGATGTGTGTGCACTGGCGCTTGACCTAACACCTTGTCGTTTAAGGTGAGCACAGACGCCGGGCACATGCGGCTCTTTCTCGATGAACAGTACCACAGAAGACGAGCTCTATCTTGCTTCTTGTGCGAGTTGAGGAAGAACGTGTTCCCTTCGAACAACAGCAGCCTAGCCCCTCGACTCGTCGACAGGTATCGGGCGCTGCTCCCTTAAGACATTAATGATAAAACAATAAACTGTTATTAGAGACTGCCACAAGCCTCAACATATTTAAGCAGTTGTCTAGTTCATGGTGAACATGTAAATTTAATAATCGATGGTATCGCTCGCCTCGTACAGAATTGTTTTGTTTTATTAAAATCACCTTGTGAGTAGACCACACACTGGCAAGTTTAGTAGATAAACTCTTACTTGGGTGAAAACCTGCGATCTGACGATTTGCACTGTAGGTCCTCTAAGTAGAGGAACAAGTTACCGACTCTACTTTTGGAATCCTATATTGTTAAACATAAATATGATCATTGATGATAATTAACATTTTGCTTAATTTTGAGCATTTGATAGCCCTAAATTATTTTTATGAACAACCGTAATGATAAGATAGTAGATAAGTAGGTAAAACCTCTCTAATATTATTAAAACTAACGTGAGATGACATGATGAAGTATTTTAACTCGGTTTTACTCACATAGTGTAGAATAGAAATACTAGTCGGAAAAGGCCGACTATTTCAAAACCGATCGAAACTAGTCGGCCTTTTTCAACTGCACTACTTAGGTACGTGAGTTAACCTTGTTAAAGTAGGTACCTATAAAAAGTCTTCTTTAAAAAGATGTTTTCGCCAAAAGTGGCCACTTTAAATAAAAGGGTGAATTTAAATCTAAAAAGATGTAACTTTGAAATCATGAATAATTCGAATAGATTGTTCTATGTTTTATTTATATCGAATAAAAATATAATGTAACAGCAAATGGAAAATATACTTGCTAATGTATTTATCTTACTTACTTGGACGGTGTGCAGAACGGAATATTATATAGTATAGAGGTATAACACTATTCTACATGTAAATACTTACTAATAAAATTTTAAAGGTATAATATACAATACAATTTCTGGTTTATAATTACTTTATAATTTGTACCTACTAAAACAGCCATCACACATAGCTAAAACAAATTTTCGAAATTTTCTACTATTACATCAGTTGAAAGATAATTTATATTATGTTATACATATGTATGTGTAATTCCTTAATAATGATTTAGAGAAAAATAATACAAGGATTGCATTGATGAAACTAAAGTCAAGACTTAAAAAATCTTAAATGATCTTTGAAGTTCGAAGTATTCCGTGTGGCCACCACGCTTATTTCTGTAAACGCCATCCTAAGAGGCAATCGCAGCGACGGATCTGCTGCAGTGTGGCGCAGCACGAGGGAGCGTGGGCCGCAGTGGTGACGCAGCGCCGCCACACCAGCCACCTCACCACCAGCCGGCACGACCGTCGCTCCCAGCCCGCTACAACACCAAGCCATGTCCAAATGCTCGTCCAAAATATGAAATGAGCATGACCGTGCGACGGCGAATGTCTAATGAACTGTAAACTAAGTGACTTCTAACTCGTCCAACTATCCTTAATTAAAGCACCGTATGTATTAAATATTTACACATACTTACGGTGGCACTACAATGTAATCATATTAAATGAGTATTGAGTAGGAAGATACCTAATTTATAAGCAAAATGTAGTTAGGTTCAACAAATATAAAACGCATAACTTCGCACGCAATCATTGCCATCTTAAAAGAACTGAAATACAAAGAAACAGTTTCTGCGTTAAAAGTTCCTTTATAACGGCCATTAAGCATAACAGAAATATATTTGTGCGCGGGTAATGTAAAAACGACTTTATTGCTGCAATGGGATGTTATATTTTGACGAGTATAGTGAGTTACAGCTTCGCGAGAGGAGTGAGAGGGGTTCTGGGTGAGATTCTGGGGCATTATCGATTGGTGGCCCCATCACCAGGCGGAGGCGTGCGGCGCCACGCGCATGTCCCGCCGCGCGCCCGTGGGATCTACCGCGTGCTCGCCGGCCCTGGCCCGGCCACCATGCCACCCGCACCATGACACGGATTGTTACCCTGCTAACCGCTTGTACCGCAAAGGACCCCACATATCACATTGTCTGCTTATCATTCATGCAAACTAAATAAGCATAATTAAGTACTCGTCTTATTTTAACTGAATAAAATGGACAGAATAATTAAATCGTATAAGGTTAAAAATCACATATTATTAAAATAGCACTGAACGTCTTTCCGACGTTACATGGCCACGAGGTTATAGCACCGTCCATTAAGAAAAGATTACCAAACAACGCATAGTACGAGTACGGCCATGCGGCGTAGTAGCGTATTGGATCGACACGTGGAGCTGACGCGTAGTAGCGATGACGTAGAACCTCCGCTGGTGTGGGTCACGCACACAGCGGCGCCGCAAGAAAGGGCGAGACGTAGTACGTCAAAATTAGGGCATGCAGGGCGTAACTAGGCTGTAGCTCGGAGAACGCAGGGCCCGCCCATACCATCCCGGTGCCCTGCCGAACTTTCTTCTTTCATAACTTTGTAGGTTGTATTGATCCGTCACAACTGCGCAATTCATGTCCTCCCGAATACATCCGATATTGCAACGCAGTATAGGGAAAACTGACTAATATTTGAGTTGGAACGCCTAAATAAATATTAAGCTGCTTCTTAACATCGTTACCTATTTGAATAAACGAAAACGATTAGTTTTCTGACCCATTTAACATCGCCTTCAATTAGCATTCAGTGAATGGGTTTAATTAGTTAAGACGATAATACATTTAAATACTTTTTGAAGTAAATATTGTTGATTTTAGATATCGATGTAAGTAAGTAAGTACTTAATGTAATTTTGTACTTAATTGACCATTTCTAAACGGTATTGTAGGAATATGTCATCAATATTTTTATACCTATACCTAAATATGTTATTATCAGGTAGTTGGCTGGAAATGAAGTGATGAAGTCTTAAATAGGTACCTATATTCCTGAAGGAACTTTGCAATAACTGTGCAACACCTGCTTTTGCTTGCCGGTATGTGCAGTATGTGCTCCAGTAAATCTCCTCCGGTGAACTTCACAAATACCGTTACAAGATCCTATATTTTATTGTAATATTGGAACTATTTATTTGAATAGCATTAAAACCTCTGATAAAAATAAATTGCGACGGATTAGATTATTTATTTTTATTATTTTACATAATATGTAGTACTTTTATATTAGTGCTAATATAAAGACAATGTGTAACTAATAAGTCCGAATGCCACCTGTTGCGATTTTCAGATTATCTTGGCACTTACAAGAGCGTAAATACTGCGCAAAGAAATTGAATAACATGACCATTTGAATAAAAAAGTACCTAACCAGAAAAAAGAACAGTAATAGCAAGCAACAATATTTTAACACATATTATTACGAAGATCTGATCCATTAAATCAGCATCATTAGTGCTAAAATTAGCTCGTTATAATGAAATAAAATAACATTACACAACCGCGCCTCGTTAGCAAAACCATGTGTAGGCGTCTCACCTCCCAATCTGTTTTAGGGGATAGGTATGAGAAGAACATTTTGGCGCATTACATTTGACGTAGTACACCCACGGCCGCCCCCGCCACCCCCTCCGCCCCCGGAGTTCCAGAGCTTTTCCACGCGCCAAACAAGTTTTTACTCCGAACTGAATATAGCGGGAAGCGAAACTGTTGCCATTGACAACCGTCCCAAATATTGCCAACATTCGCTATTGCTTCTTCAGCATATTTATTTGCTCATAATAGATGTAGGGTGATTGTTATGTTCTTCGTGTTCATGTTGTTATTAGCATAAAATTTTTTGTTTATTGTAATTATATGATGAATTTCTAATAATTATAAGCAGTAGATTAATTTTCCAATTCTTTACCCAAATATGACCTATTAGCTTATCAAAAATTATTTTGAAAAAAAGATGTACCTTCGAACTTCGTCTGTGGGCTTAGATCATTAATGATCCAAATCTGTGGGTAGTAAATTACTGAAAACCGACTTTACTATAGGTACCTATAGAATCAATCAACTTGCACAAAACATATTTGAATCAATACTACATTTCGCTTCGCGACTAACTTCACAATCAAAAGTTACACGCGGGATATGTTCTGTAGATTTCTTGGTGACGCATTGTTCAAGATGAGAGAAACACAATATTAGCAACATCTCGTTTAATAATTACATATAGTCTATTATAGAGTATTTCGTCGCAACAAAGTAGGTAACTGGTTGTTAGGGGCAACAATTAAAACGGGAGCTAGTTGTTAGGGGCTTCACAAGTCTCATGGCTTATGTTGAATAGGCATGGGACTGTGAATGGTGAATAGATTGAATTAATTATTGAAATATAACACTTACGCGAAACAAAATAATAAGAAAGTGCAATCGCCGATGAATTACTGCCCCTGCCGTCCGCACTATAACTAAATTAAATGGAATTCGTCCATAAAGAGTCAATTGATAAGTACGTAAAATATCATACATCTACTAAATCGTGTAAAAAAATTCACAAAAAATGTACTTTAGTATACTCACAACAGATAAACAAATTAAGTACATACTAATTGCATATCAATAGTTAGAGGCACATGTAGATCAAACTTTGTTTGCTTATAATTCGATTTCAGGAACTTCGTTTAAAAAAAACATCGTACAAACATTAAATTCTCAGTCATTCTCAATCATCATCTATGTAAGTATATTTAATTGTCAATATCTCGTATTAATAAAAAATATAAAAAAAAACAATACACAAAAAAAATCAATAAAAATAAAGCTTGTGATATCAAATTAATTGGTCACGCTACCTATACCTATGATAAACGTCCTTGCGCCTAACATACTTACCATCAGGTGTAAAGTAGTAGCTTGGAGGCGCATGTATATGTCTTCCACGGACCAGGAACAGCACATCGCCGTCACCTGATGACGCCGGGGCCGTGATGACGTCAGCCCTGCAGCCGGCCATATCTCGCGCGGAACAATACCATTGCTTCCGACCATGCGCTTGGAGATTCTTCAAGTAGAATGTGTATCCGTCATGCAGAAGTAGAGATTTGCCCGTCCGCGACGGCACGTACATCGCCGGCACTGCGGCAAAACCAAGCATGAGAAGTACAAGTGATGCCCTGATTTAAAGCCAATGTTCAAATCTAGGTGATGTGAATACATTATTGCAATTTGTGAAAGGTACGAGTAGTATACACCCATACTAACTTTCGATCTATAAATAAGTTAAGAGCGGTCATTACATCAAAGTTTCACATGTAATCATCCATCTTTCAGAAACTCTGATCGATAATCTCTCTGTTATAAGAATGACGATAATCTAGCGTATCTAATGTATTTGGGCTTAAAATTGTGTGACTATGATATCTATATTGGTAACAACTTCTTAAATTACAATACCTATGTACCACCGTAAATAAATTATGCACAAACTACTCAACTAGGTACTTACATTCGATGTAAAAATGTATACGTAACGGCTGTGTGAGCTGTCGACCTCGCGAGTCACCTCCAACCCGTTGAAGATTTTCGTATAAAAAAGTTGTCTTAATAACCAAAACAAAAAAAATACCTAACAAAAAACAACAAAAAAGTTGTATGAAAATTGGGTTAAAATAATTTAAAATGGTTAAAATAAATAATTTTAAACCCCGATAATGTCCCAATTTTACAAAATTTTTGAAGAATTCTATCGACAAAATCATTTAAAAAAAAATTCAATAGCATCAATTGAAAAATTTCAATTGTACCAGTTGAAATTTGGCCAATCTCAAACGTTCCGCTCGCTCGGTCAGTAATAGAAAATTTTGTGAATTCATTTCCATTAGTTCCGAAATACATAATTGCTATTTCTAGAAAACTCTCTATCAATGACAATAAACAAGTTAATCAATAAACTTTTATTTAATTTATGAAAATAAATATCACTAAAATGCAACAAATTCACATTACTACCAGATTTCAAATTACTTACAAGTTTCTTCTGAAAGTTATAAATTTATAAATGAAGGCCAGCTTAATTTATACATAAATATTAGATAGAAAGTTTAAATATATGATGTATAAACTTATAAACAATAGATAACATAAAGAAGAAAATATCCTCAAAGAGCAACTAGAAAATTTAATGTCTATCATAAATCGACTAATAAGTTTATTGGGGAGCTATGATGCTTGCATTGCAATAATATTTTTCTTTATATTTTAAATCGTAGCCGAGGAGCATCACAACACGAATATGGTTTCATATTTTACTGTCCTTCGTGAGCAGTCACACTGCGTTGCGACAACCTTTCCGCGTACAATCTAAGCGTTTCGTGCAAATGTAGAACAGCCATCATACGTTGCGCGG
This sequence comes from Acrobasis consociella, assembly GCA_963555685.1. NCBI lineage: Eukaryota > Metazoa > Arthropoda > Insecta > Lepidoptera > Pyralidae > Acrobasis > Acrobasis consociella. The sequence continues at coordinate 4,465,622 of OY743116.1, forward strand.
CGGGCATGCGCGCGCGCATTGGTCAGCGATCATGGTTGTGCTCGCCTTTGACTGCAACCACCTCACGGTTGTACGTGCGGAGGGTTGCGTTGCATTGGAACCGATTGCGAGCGGCGCAATACCACAACACTTTAGGCTGATTGCGGTACGCATTGTGCGGGCGGTACACGTAGCCACGTAATGATAGTTTCGGGTACCCTTTTGAACTATAAATCACCTGCACTGTAAAGTCAAGTGCATGTTAGCCTTAATTAACACAGTTCAAAATTTCCAACTTAAAAAGAAGCTAATAATAATGTATGTACCTTCCTTCAAGCTGTTCTGCACGCGAAGTCTGGCCAAAGTCACATAATAAAAGATTATAAACAAAAACATCCAGTAAATGTTTAAATTGCAATAAGTACGTATTTTTTTTGAAAAAAAATGTGACTTTAATCAAAATAACTGCCAAAATAACTGCACAATTTTGGAAAACATCATTGCTGTAATAAAATATCGTACTTAGGATTACAGTACTTTTAAAAAAGTGTGTCAAACGTAGAATGCTCTACATCATAAAAAAATAAACAAACGGAAAATAGAACTTCCACTTTTAACAAATCTAAATATACAATAATAGTACATACTCATTCTTTACAGTTTATCGTGCCAAATTAAATCTGATTACACCACTGGATAAAACAGACAATCGCTGGCGAGTAGCGATAGATATACATTATACGTATACAAATATGGCTAAAAACTAAACCATATGTTCCTGTTTATGTTTGATAAAAATGGCAAAACTGATATTTTCCTTCTATTTTGTAAATTCATCAGCCAGACTTAAAACTAGACATGTTCTTATTGCTATGGGGACAAAGTTCAAACCCGAAAAGTTGCATAATGGTAGATAATCGTTATGAAGTTTTCGTGTTGTTAGTAAGTATGTAGATATTTATGGCAACAGGTAAAACGATCTTATCATCTAATAGAAAAGGTAATAATTAACTAAATTAATACCTAAACATATATTTTTAGACCCAATGCTTGTTGATACAAGAAATAAATCTTCTAATTCTGCAAAAATTTACAGATGGAATTTTGTCTTTTTTACAAATATTACGTTATATTTTACAAATTCTTTCTTTAAGTCATGCTATGCTACATGACCAACACTTGCTGAACGTTAGAAAATATTCTGATTGACATCACTTGAACGTGTGTTAATGTTAATAGTCATGTAGCTATCATAGCATTTTATACATAATATTTTTTTTTAAATTTTGTTTGTTAGGGTCTAATACAGTTTAAAAAAAATATAACTTACTGCATTGAACCGTACATTAACTTAAATAGGCATTGATGATAGAACCGTATGAGACGGTAGAACTGCACTAAATGGGAAGCACGCGCTCCGTCCATACAAAAAAAGCAGACGAAGAAAACGATTTTCCAGTGTGTAAACCACATACAAAAAAAAACATTGAGATCAGATAACATTAAGAAGTGGAAAAACATTTTCTCTTTTGGTAAGGACGATTGCGCGCTATTTTTCCCTCTCATAATACTGACTGACTCGTAATTTTTTATTTAACTAGCTTAGAAGCGAGCGAACTTAAAAAATATATCCGTTTTATCTACTCGCCTACACATGAAGCTCAGATCAAAGCTACTCGAGTTATCGTCAAACACACACATACAAATTCTGGACTAAAGACACTGAAAATCTCGCTCTTTCAATAAATAAACACTTAAAGTATGTTTTTATTATTAGTTCCACCACCACATTAAATATAATATAAGCGAGCCATTGCTGCATTTTTAGACGCATCAAGGTTTAAAAATAACTTACAAAATATATGTACAAGAATTAATATGGCACGAGCATAGCACCGATGGTATCTACGAAAGTAGTACATTTTAATGCAGCTTTGGCATCAAATGGTTTGATTCTGCTTACAGCGATGCCTCAGCTCGGAGTACACGACCCGCTTACCAGCAGTGTGGATCCTGGCGCCGCAGCCGCGCGCGCACATCCACCTCCTCTTGGCCCGGTAGCAGGCGTCCAGCTGGTACCAGAATCCCCCCATTTTCAGAAGCTGCCCAACCTCGCGCTCCGACAAATCCTCCGTTGAAGACGCTGTCCACAAACAATGGCAGAAAAATATAAACAATATATTTTTATGTACATTTCAAGAATCAAAAGAATAATGGCCGAAATAAAAACGATTTAGTCAATAGTAATTATGCATTTCATGATTATAAATTATATGAATACTAATACAAAACAGATGTTTCTAACTTAATAACAATAAATAAATTCGTAGATAATCAATTAAAATGTTATTAAATATAAGCGTAAATAAAATCAGTTCTTTGTAATGTATAACACAACTAAAATTAAAAAATTTAAGAAAATGAACAGGAAAATCTTAGTGGTTACAAAAATCACTTAAAATTTAGCACATAATACTATACGTTCTTCCTCGCTACTGCGTAATATCTACAATACTTCGTATAACGCTCTAATATAAAAATTTTCGCTCGTATTGATCTGTTCATAAGCTGGTACGTTATGGTCTACATCGTCTACGACTACGGCTAAATACAGGTCATAAATATTGGAGTATATCGTAACATCCTCTATCAGTCGGTCCGCGACTACAACGCGGTATAAATAGAATTTTATAAAAAAGCATCAACAAGACAGCTACACTAAATTAAAGCTATACAATTTGTATACATAATTTCTAAACATTTGGTAAGAGAATATTGCACATTCACGTTATACATCGATTATAAATTTATCAGTTTTCTTATTATTAGCCGCTAAGGCATTGGTGCAAGGCGACCATAAGCGTCTTGTAGAGCCTTCACTCCTACTCCACGCACTTCCACGCTTCGTTTCTCTTCTTAATAAATAACACCTCATCGCAATTGAAACAATTAGGTATTTGGCTTTGACAAGTAAGCTTTACTCCATACACTAACAAAAGGTAAATATACTTGCCCGTACAACGTATGACCTAACTAAAATAATGTCGAAGCCTTCTTAAGTTTTTCGAACATTTGTGTAAAACTTGTCAAACGTGAGCCTTCCTTTATAGTGGAGGATCCGAATCGATCTGATTCCCGATTGAAAATTATTTTTTATCAAAATATACTCCTGAACAACAAATAGGCTTGCCGTTAAATATATGTTCATGGCAATTTTTATTGTTACAACTATAACTATAACTGATTAGTGCAACAATACAAAGTGACGATTATAAGAGATGTTATAAGTAAATATCCTATGATAATAAAGATAATTTTCAATTGAATATATTTTTTTCACATTTAAATGACTTGCTAGTCGAACGAACTAAATGGTGAGGACACAGTGTGACAACATACATAGAATGTACAACAGTGAGGTCGCTTACCTTTTTCTGGTCCCTGTTACCTGGTGGCCGTGTATAAATAAATAGGTAAATATATTAATTACATTGTACATATAAAAAGGTAAGCAACCTAACGGTTTCATACTTCGAATGCTGTATCGACAAGCAATTTTAAAAATATGAGTAATCTATACATATAATAAAACAGTAAAAAAAGTGTGTCTGTACATTAAATATATTTCCAAAAAAAATATTGGGGGCGATGGAGACGTAGTAATAGAGTAAGAATTTAAAAAAAAATGTCTGTCTGTTTGTCTGTATGTCTGTTTGTCTGTTTGTCTGTTTGTACACGCTAATCTCCGGAAATACTGGACGGATTCGAATAAAACTTTTTTTGTTATGTAGCTATTAAGCCTGGGCAACATATAGGGTATAAATCATTTTGTAAAATGGAACGCCTGATGCAGAACCATAATGGTCCAGCTAAACTATAATAGATATAAAAATGCCGCCTTAGTAAAAGTTGTTCAGCCCGATGAGCATTTTCCAGAGACATAAAGTCCACGCGAACGAAGTCGCGGGCTTCGGCTAGTTTTAAATAAAAATAGCCATGAGCAGAGCATATTTGTACGGTAAGTCTATTGGTATATGTCCAGGAATAAGGGTATTTTATTTGATTAAATATAATTTTCATCTGATAAGCAGATGGGTGGAATCAGACCCCATTCGGATCTTAGACTATTACAATTGATTAGAAAACCTACGTACTTTGGTTCTAACAAAGTTTTTATATAACATATTGGTTGATTAGCTGCTACAACAACCTCATTTAAACATCTACATAATATTTTTTATTGTAAAAATTTTTGGCGAAACATTCTAATTTCTAATTTAAAAAAATACAAATGCGTATATTATACTCAGACCGCGAATAGGATAATTTCGGGATAGGCAAAAAGTTACCACAATGTTTGCTATTCCAATTAGCATTTGGTGACGTTATTTGTTGCCCTATCTGTTCACTTAATATTTATGAATACAATCTCATGCATATTTCGTTAAGGAAACAACAACGCTGTTTTCGGACTTTGAGCACTGAGCAGATTTCCTGCTAAAACATATTTATTAGGAAATAAATAAGATAATTATGAGGAAATAAATTAGGTAATTATTAAACTTGGCGACACTCTTAGTGCACGGTCACTGCCTACGGTCTAGTAGACCGCGAACTAAGAGGTCGCGCCAGGCCTATAGTAGCATAGCTGCATGAGGAGCAGGGGGCACTAGTGGAGCGGGAGCGGCTATCATGGCGACCCTCCTGGGTGCTGGGCTGGCTACGATTTTGTACTTGCCCATTGGGTCCACTTCGAAACGCCTGGACTCGTGTTTCGCTGGGTTGTACGTAGCGGGGTGATTATGAGAGCCGCGGAAGTAAACCAAGCGTCCGTCTCGAAGACACAAGGCGACCTGGCAACGTTCAGCTTTCTGGTATGATCTGGCGCAGCGCCACGTCACGCGACGAGGATGGGAACCTCCGTCTTCATAGAAAATGTGGCCGTCCGCTACCAAATGCAGACCGCCCCGCGCAGACCTGATGTAGAACCAGCCTGCAACAACGCCACCCTATGCTTACTATCACCCTTTAATTTAAATATTTCGTCATTAAAATAAATGTACGTAGGCTAGAAAAGATTAAGATAATACCTGTTATCTATCCCTGCATAACACACACAACCAACGGACAACGCAGCACAATTTGAAACGAAATGTAGTTTTAATGGTACTCGTAAATCTAGATGGCTGACCTCCTAGACGGCACATAATTCTAGATGGCTTTTTTTAAAATAATTCTTTATGAGTTTGAAAACACTCTTTAAACTCTTTTGTGTTGAATGACCGAGCGAGCGCAGCATCGCAGTTTCAAGATTGGGCAAAAAAAAATGATTTTGTCCGTCTGTCTGCTTCTCTGTTTTCGCCCACATTTCAATCGATTCTCGTGAAATTTAATGAGCAGGGTCTTTAATTCAGTTTTTTGATTTTTTTAAAATAGCGGATATATGGGACTATTAACTTAAAAAATAATAAAAAATATTTCTCAGCCATTCGGGAAAAATTTCATATAACTTTTTATTACCCTTGTTTTAACATTTTTTTATTCGATAAAATCCACATGTTAGGGGCTTGGGGAGACCCTTGAGGTCTGCAGCTCACAGACTTATAGTTTAAATGATGGTAATCATGTAAGTAAAAGGATAGAGGTGACTTAACATAGGGAATAGTCATGTGTAAATGAAAAGCCAGTGAGTTACATCAGCGCAATATAATCGTTTCTTTGTACCTATACACGAGAGAGCTTGTCTCCTACTACCGATACTCACTACACAGCGTAAACATTCTCAGATCGACAACAGTACTGCCGCTTATAGCTACCTTTACTTCATAATACTTTCTGGTTAAATCATAGTAAAATATCTTATCACAATACACAAAAATAATACTTTAAAATAATACTCCGAAGGTTAACATACTAATCGTATACATTTCACTTGGTAAAGAATTGGTGACGTGGTTAACGTTCCGGGCGGTAAACATAGTAAAAAACATTCTTTGTGAGTGGGGCGGCCAAAGCCGAATAAAATAAGTGTCTAATCTATTTCGCAATAAGTACTCAGCGAATATAAAATAAGTATAAAAAATAACTAACATCTAAAAAAATAAATCTCACTAAAGAAATTCTTACGAACTATAACGTATACATTGAGTATTATAAGTCAATTTGATCAATAAATGCAGATTCCTACTTTAACACGTTGTTACAATACTTCCTTTAACTCGTATACATGACATGACTTTGTTTAACATTTCGAGACAAACGACAACATAACCATTCTTTCAATCGAAACGAAACCTACCAACCGAGGGCCACAACCCTCCAAGTCCTTCAACAACCATCAACGTTATGTACAAATTCACCAATAAAATAGTAAAAAAATAATGTAAAAAGAATGTATAAAAATACTTAAGATATCATAAGAGAACTATCACTTTGTACAATACAGTAAACTAACATACGACCGTCGCGTGCGGAAGATCAGAACTGAGACAATGGACCGACTTGCCGACAAGCACCTCGACTATTACCAGATGTGACGAAGTAAAACGACTAGAAAGATCAATACTAGTTACACACTAGTAAGTAATAGAAACTATTGGAATTTCAAGGCATACTGGCCATCATACAAGTATAACACAAGAATACGTCTAAAGTAAGCAGCAAACTCTGTTACGAATTTGTTATTCAGTCCCAAAAACTATATCTGTCTCAAACTGTTTTTGTTTTAAGCGACGGTCACCCTAAAGTCTATAACTATAAAAGATTCGTATACTTTACACAGCGCAAATATCTACCATAATATAGTTAGTATATATTCATAATAATCTCTTTGGAGAATATCGTTACAATAATATTGCAAACTAAAGTTTGCGAAATTTCGATTTCTTGTAAAGTTCTATAGTAAAAGCGTATACATATTGGAGTTTCACTTACGGACCACCGGCGGAAAGGCACAAGAGCAAATTTCACGTTCTTTTTGTTAGTAAATATTCCAACGTATTTTCCGTCGCATTTCCACATTTTTGTCGCTTTGAAACCAAAGACGCATTGAGATCAAAATCTGTGCCAACACCATCAACATTTCACTAGCCGGTGGTCTTAGATGACGATAAAATTGACTTTGGGCTCATTATGTTACGCGTTCCTTCCCAACATTCACATCATTTTATGTAATTTTAATTACAGGGTACTTTCCACGTTACCCTTAACCCTAGATTACGCAGACCGGACGAATTAACCTTTGCCGCCGCCTTTTTAGGAGGTAGATAAACTTATGACGGCTCACGCGAATTGATTCGCTACAATTTCTATCAGGGAGCTTAGTTATCATGGATTAGGTAACAAGTGTTCAAAATTAGAACATGGGTCGGAGCGGCGTGGCGCGGACTCCACATGTGTGGGCGCTGTTCATCTGTACGACGCGGAGGCCGAAAGTGTGAACGGCAGCTCGGCAACGAGGATTCCGCGAGCACCGCCACCACACCTTGCCACTGGCTGCGCGGCCGTTGAAGCAAAACCTGTGCGCGCCCACTTCGATGGCTGGCTTCCCACGTTTGCTCAAACAGTATCTGAACTGACCAGGGAAGCAGGGGAACGGAAACGGTAGCCCAAGCGTTGGATGTTGCTCGGTCGTATTGCCAGTTGCAGTTTGACCACCTGTAACTGAACATTTTGCTATTAGAATCTCCTGTAAACTGTGTTAATCTTATTAAACTAAAAAGTCCCAATTTTTCACAATTTATATGGATACGGTTTCACTACACGGGGTAATAGACCCCAGGTTTTTCACATTTTATATGGATACTTTTTCACTACAGGCGGCAATAGAAACCAGGGTTTTAAGCTATTTTCTTTTTTAGTTGTGCCTTACGCTAAAATTAATTTAAAGCATAATGAAACATAGGGTTGATTAAGACTAAATCTTTAAGAGCTGGGCTCTTGTCGGTGGTCACTCCACCGACAAGACTAAATAACAAAGCCAAATTCAGATAAGATCTGTTATAATTTAAAAAAAAATATATTTATTTACTTAAGACTAGATCGTCCAAAAAAGGTTTATATCACATTTTTTTTTTATATAATATGGTATTTACGCTATTCACTTTAAAAATATAATTTTATTGCCAACAATTCTGTAACAAATACACAACATGATCTTCATAAGATCGCAAAAATAGTTACTAAATTAAATGTGCCCGTTGGATATTCCAATAAAAACTTCGCTGGTGTGTCTCGTTCTGAACCTTGGCTTTCTCTTACGAATGTTATGCTCGTGCGGGTAGCCCGTGGCGACCACTTTGCCGAACATCGTGACCACGTAGCAGCGACAGCCGGTGTCGGACTTGTTGCAGAGCCAGGTCTGGCGCGGTCCGCCCGACTTGCCGCACCTTCGGAAGCGCCACCCGGCCATCACCAGTACAGGGTTACCGAGCCGGGAAACACTCCAATGTACTGTAAACACACTCATCACTACACTCTACTTAACTTGTTATTGACTGATGAATCTCCTTGTAAGAAATAAATGTTCAGATTGATTTACAATTAGGTATAGAAGAAGGTATTCTTTCATAAATATAATAAAAATAAATCTTGTATAAAAATATTTATTTACTGTTGTTCTTGATTTTGTTTACTTTTAATTTAACAAATTTTCTTAATCACAACGTTCAATTGGTCTAGTCTACGAGGAAGTATCATCATTAATTTTCTTATTAAATTCAAGTTTTGGAGATTTTTGAGATCTTAGAACTCTAATACTTTTACACATTCCTATGAAATATTGATACCTCACAGACACACATCGTTTGTATATCAATAGGATACTTACATAAATTTAAGTAATTTTATAAATTAAATTAATATGAAATTCAGTGCACTTACAAGAATGTATATATATATATATATATGTATATAGACATAAAAAACAATGATCCCAATCGATTGTGTACAATACGTTTTTCCTTATTTTATTGCCCGAAATACATTTTTCTCATATAAAAATTTAAAGTTATCCAAAAATATTTATGTCTATTTTGGACCGCAAGGAATTAAATTACTTACAAACTACACTACACACATAACAAACTATTCTATAAAGCAACACCTTTCATTGACTATTCAGGTACTTTTCCATAGTCCAAGAGGTGTCAGTGTCACAGACTTATTAAATTGCTTAAGGCGAAATGGTAGCAGAACACGGCGGAAGTGGCGCCCTCATTTAAATGGATTGTTTAATGGTAAATATGGTGATGATTGGCCATTTTGATTTCCAACAATCTCTGGAAGGATCATTGGATTATTTTATGAACGACCATTGAAAGTAATTGCGAATTGGCGAAAACTCGTTTTAAAACTAGATGGACTATCAATAATACTTACAGCGGTCGTTCATGTAATGATTTGTAGGTCTTTCTGGAACTGTTGTAGGTCAAATTGTTGATTGTCACCGTGTTTATTAAACAGTTTGTTTCGAATGAGAGCGCCACCACTGCTGGGTTCTGCTACCATTTCGCCTTAATACATATTTTGGAATATCTACTAAGGCCTGTGGGTTTAAATTAATTAATTTCTCAAAAACATCTTGCACTCTATAATAGTATTAAAACTAAAACGTGAGATATTATGTTCAATGTTCATGAAATCATGACTTAACTAGGTATAGGTGGTAGGTAGGTACTCTACGTGAGTAAAACCGTGTTAAAATAACTAACTTGCACACCTACTTGTAAGTTTATACTTGAGAGTAATTTTTGAATAAACTGCCAAGGGTTCCGACAAACGTAATTTTTTATAGATAATGGTGACGGAACCCTTCGTGCGCGAGTCCGACTCGCATCTGGCCGGTTATTTCTTCGGACATGTGTTTTGGCAATTTGTTATAGCTTCGATAGACATCATTAAAGTGCTCTTAGAATTAAATTCTATGCGGGTAGTCGGACCTAGCAATCTGTTTTCATGTTCTGAGTAACTAGTTTTTAGGTCACTTCGCTTTTTGTAAAATTCCGGATATTTTCAAACAAATTTACAGATTTCAAATATGTATATTATATTTCCCAAAATATGGTTTCTCAAATTATGGTGGTAACTCTCACGTTGTCGGATATTCACCAGTATTCGAATTAACTTCTTTTGCATGATGAGTTAGGAGCGCGTCCGGACCGTTGCCGTTAAAAGTGACTTTATTTTGAATACCTATGCATGCATTAGGTATTACTAATCAGTATTACTATCAAGTACATGTACATCGTAAGATATACTTTTATGTTCTTACATAAAGCTTTTACATAACGCCTTACAAAATGAACTGAAACTATTCTAAGGGTGAATAAATTCAGTACATGATACTGAACAACTCTCCCCAAGGATAACATAGCGAAATAAAAAATATATTATGCTCGGATCATCTGATCGGTCAACTTGTATATCAAATTAAATAATTTTCTTATATATTTTGCAACGTAACATTAGTTACAATAAAAAAGTAAAGTAAAAGTAAAGAAAGCCAATAATATTATGAATTTTGATGCTTAGGGAAAGTTGATAAGAATCATGGATTGAATTTCAGTATATTTTGTAGGACCCTGTTATGTACTTACAATTTATTTATTAATTTAGACTTCTGGATACGGATATACGATTAAACACTAAAGATACCTGAAATGTAATTCATTTATCGCTTTCAAATATCTTTAAATCACATAGTTAAGTACTACGGAATGCTTTTTTATGCTAAACAAATTAACATACAAGTCCTCGTTACACTATATCACAGCCACCGCAGTCACCTGACCTAATATTTATTTATGGCTGAACAATCACATCGAAAGATTCAAAAAGCCAATGGTCTTACATATAACTTTGAATAGGTAAACGATTTCAAAAATATTTCTTTTAACTTTACGCGTAATTTTTTACCATAATTTCATAATTAGTTGAGCATAGTTTCAGTATTTTTAAAGAATATGTTGTCTTCTTCGAACAAGTGACGGCCTAGTATAGCTCATATACTTTTCAATTTATAATTAATTCATATAAATAAGCATCGACGTACGAGAGGTGAAAACATTTTCCTTTTGTCACTCGGTTCTACGTGCTTTTTACAGTTGCATGCCATTCAGTAAATGTCTTTTCAGAATGAGCTGACGAGTCGAAATTATGGGGAGTGAAGTTAGGTTCGTGGTTATGTAGTCCCTTGACACGAATAAATCTACCTTCCATGCTGGTCTGCACCCTGCACAGGCAACCTCTCGTGTCCTTGTCGCGACACGCCCAGTTCAGCTTATCTCTGTACTGGTTGTTCACCCAAAACTTGTTGCTTCTGAATATCAGGACCGACTTTCCTGCTCGCGACGGTAAGTAGAAAGCCTCTGCAAGCATTAAGGATGTTTTTGCATTTTTTTAAATTAAGTAGGTATGTAAGTACATAAACAAATATAAAACGTATTAAGAATGTAATGTCGTCAACCATAACCACAGAAAGGGTATCCAGAAATAAAACACTGCAATTTTAAGTTTGTATAATAATGGTAACGTCAATAATAAGCTGATGGCTATATCTGCACTATTTTTTTGGTGGTTTTCTGATAAAAGCGTGGTTTTTCGTGGTTGTGGACATTACACATGGAGATCACTTCGCCCTTCTTGTTGGTGCGTGCGGAAGCCTTGCATTTGCGGTGCTTGGCACGAGAGCATGCCCAGTACGTAGGAGGACTTTCGCAAAATGAGAAGCCGTCTAGTATAAGATTCCTTTTGCCCCGCCCGGTAGGAATATATGCAGCTGTTATTCCTGTCAATTTCCCTATAAATATTAGCAACAATTAACAAAAATTAACAATAACAAAATAAAAGAAAATATCAAACTAAAAATGATGAATGATCCTAAATGCCATAAATAAATAACTAAATTTGTTAAATTTATTTACATCGAAGCACACATAGTTTACACTGATATATTAATTTAAATAGTAGGTACATGTATGGCTTTGCCAACACATTTATAATGACTTTTACAAGATAACCACCGTTTCTTAAACTTTTTCAGTCCACAGACTCCTAGGAAATCAAGCTCAATTTTAAGGACTCCCTTCCTAAAAAAATATTCATTTGTTTATTATATTCTATAAGTATTCAAACATTTTAACATAACAATGTGCTTATGTAATAACAAAATTTACAACGTAAAAACAAATTAAAATATTTTATTGTTTGTTTGTAATCGATAAACTCAAAAGCTTCTGATCAGGTTTTAAAATTCTTTCACTTACAGAAAGATAAAAGCTACATTATTAACGAGTAACATAGGCTATACTTTATTTTTCAAAACTCGGGCAACGTCGTGTCCAAGGAAATGTTTCGTCAAAAATAAGACTACAGATGACCCTGCGGATCACAGGTTAATGAAACACTGAGATAAACGAATATTAAAAATAACAATATGTACCTATGTTCTAACACAAACAATCTATTTACTCATGATCATGCTTATCATAGAGAAGGACAACATCAGTGTCGACGGTGTAGATATTAGCGGGGCACTTGCCAGAGGTATGCGCGCACCGCCAGCGCGTGCGCCCGTTTGGGAACTCCTGCTCCTTGATAAAGGAGAATTTTCCCGAGAAGATGACGGGGCCTTGGCGACGTGAGCTGCGCCCGAACCTGAACTGCGCCATCGCTTTATTGCTCGTATCTAGTAACAACGACACTGTTTATTCATGTACAAAAAAAACCCTTTTCGAACATGTAGACTACTTTACCTTCGATACCTCAGACGGAAGCTAATGTTTGAAATTGTAGAATAATATATTATGTCAAACAATACAACGTAATGGCTAGATTACTTATTATAGACCAGCTATAGAATCTAGTGCTAGATTGCAGCTGAAATAATGTAAAGCTACTGCATTGGATTGCTGACTGGATCCAAAGCATTGCAGAACCGCTGGATTTTCTACGAAAATGACAGGCTGACATAGATCTACATGTGTCAGATATTTGTTTGTTACGCCGCTGTTTCATGTTTGTTCTTGAACGATCAAACAAATTAGCAATTTGCACTCTCTTCAAATTTTAAAATATTGGAAAATTTAAAAAATTGTTTAGGTCTTGTTAGAGGTTTATGAACCTAATAATATTTGAGGGGGAAAAAAAAACAATTATATTTTAACTGTAATATTTTATAATCTTAGGTTTAATAGTCTCGACCAAATTTAACAATGTCTTTAAACCATCATAAAAATATTTTTATACATTAATTACGTAGTAAACTCAGTTTAAATATTTAAAAAGGAATGTTTATGCATCAACTATTAATATAATTGACAATTTCATGTGTGGTCCCACAAAAAGGCACTTTTTGATAACTTAATTTTCTACCAACGTTGAATAAATATTTGCGTTGCGTTCTTAAAATGAATATCAATATCAATATCATAAGTAAGTACTGTATAAAAAGATATACCTAATAAATGAAAATAATTATAATACTAAGAAATCCTTATAATGATCGATCATATCGTATCACAACTTGAAATATTTTGGAGTTGAATTTATGCTTGTGGTATATTATAGAACTTCTACTCAGCTTTATTTAAGATTCACCGATTGTATGGACAAATGTTGTTAAAATCCTGTTCATAAATAGAACTAACATAGTACCTACTTACGCAAATTATATCTGAACGTCAACTATTAATATTAGTTTACACGGAACTTCATTTATAGTAGATTGTACATGTACACTAAGAACGATGTGATAATGAATGTCTTATAGATGACAAGACAAGACAATTCAGAAGGACCAGACGCGACAGTGATACGCGTAGATGTATATGCCATATGATCTGGGGCTCTTACACCATCCCCCTTGTGTATACGTCTTCCCCTGGCCAGGAGGTGGTTTCTTCATGTGCGTTAGGACCACAGGTTTACTTTACAGAATGGAGCTGTCGCTCGAGTAGCCAGCGAGAAACCCACTTACTGGCCCAAGGAGACATAGTTTTTTTTTTGGCAATCTACTTGCTAAGTTAGCACCACAATAAACTATGTTTTAAAGGCGGCAATTTCTGGAATGAATTCGGTAAGTAATTATAATAATTCGACTTATCAAACCTAACCCTATACTGCTTAAATCTAAAACAAGTTTGCCTTTTATGACACTTAAGCCTATAAGTCGAGTAACTAGCTTTATTGTCTAAACTGCATTATTTTAATATTTATAAAAATATATTTTAACCAGTATAAAAATATTTTGATTACATAATAGTCACATTTAAAATTCATCTTAGAATAAAAATAGTCAAGTCTTGTGCCGTCATTATAGCTGAGCTAAATATATGGTGCATATTGAGAGGCGAAAACTTTCATTCAAGACTTGGGCTCTGTAGCGCAAGAGCATCCATATGTTGTGGCGTTAGAATGGGAGTGGCGGCGTGAAGAGCAACGGCAGCGTCGGCGGTCTTGCGCGCGCCGCCGCGGCGCGCGGGCAGGCACAGCGCGCGCGGCGGGTGGTTGTGCATGCCCTTCACCGCCACCACGTTCGAGCCCAGCATGTGGATGCGCGCCTTGCAGTTCGTTTTCTTCGACGTACACCGCCAGATCACCTTATCTCGCAACTTGGACTCCTCACAGAAAGGGAATGTGTTCACCATCATTATAATTTTTCCACGACGCGATTTCAGAAATTTTATACCTAAGTATAGAAAACAAAATTGTCAATGATCATTTATAAATTCAAATACATATAGGTTAGATACATTAGGTTAGATTAGTTACAATTCTCAGTCTGGAAAGGAAAGGTTTCAGAAAATAAAACGATGCACATCTATCAAAGAATTTTATGCGGGGATGGCTTAATTTAGAGATGAAATAAAACTAACGGTTATTTTATAAGTACAATTTAATATGATTTCACAAAACGTACCCCGTATATAAACCAAAGAAATCTTATGATATAATGGTATAAGTATAAAATTACGCTATGAATAGGACTTGAATGAAGTAATTAACAGTAAATGAGGTAGTTAAGCTAAATAAGAGCAGAACCTGGATCAGTGCCCAGCTGGAGCCGTGGCGGTAGCGGAACTCTCACATCTAACACACGTTATTATGCATATTTCACTACCTAAGAGATTCATAATAATATAACAACATGAGCAAATATAGATAAACCACTTATTCATCCCGCAAACAGCCGAACACATTCAGCTCAAACGTCATAAAGTATTACAGTAGAAATGTCAAGCGAGGTAAATATTGCGATATTTAGTAAACCAATATTTACAAGGTGAGAGTGAAGTGAAACTCCTATTTACTCTAACTCATAAATCGTATCTTAAATAATTGACGTATATTGTCATTGCTCTAATTTAATAATATACAGATAACTTACAATTATTCCATTACAATAACATTCGCTAGCTATCGCCACGGCTACTGGTGCTACTTGCCCCTCCTTTTTGGCTTAGTGTAATTAATCTCAGGTACATACATCAGAAGTCATAATCTGTACGAGAAAGCCAATGTATCCACGGTAGAACGTCACGATCAAGTGTAGGTGGTAAAACAATCAAAACTAAATAGACGATTCAGATTTAGCACTGCATCTAATTACATTGCATTAAGTACATCGAATGCTTAACCCTCCTCATCTGTGTGCTTTGCACAGGATGTGATGCAATCTCTTCCAAATCGATATTAATATCGCACACAAGAGACTTCGTAGTAAAAGATAGGTATCTAAATAACAATAAAATTAGTAAAATTTGTACTTAAATCAGAGTGGTAGATAAAAGCATGACCACGATCTCATTGAATATAAGATAGTAATTCGTCAAGCAACAAATTATTAAAAACAATCCATAAAATATAATATTCAGACAACAGTCTCAAAAAGTGCCTATTTATTACATTAAAAGTCGTCAACAGCGAACGATCGAAATATGAGTTAAAACTAAGTAAAGAGGTAGTTGAGTTTCGTTAACTAGAGGTAGTAGAAACGCGCCGGACCCTGCGCAGCCGCAGCCGCGGCCGCCCCGGCGCGTACTGACTATGCTAATCCTAACATAACCTACAAGCTTAACCTAACACACCTTACTCAAGTAAAGCTTCTGAGTATTTCATCATGTATATAAAATTGTATAATTAAACTAATCTGTAAAACCCGTATAAAAAGTGAAGAGGTAGTTAGTTGATTGAGCTTAAGTACTTAAATCAATCCCGAAGAGCGCGACACCGCATGTAGGCTGCGCGGTTGATCGGCCGTGCGCGATTTCGCTGCACAAGTCGGGTCTTCAACGCCGAAGGTGAGTACTCTCAATATTTTCAATAGCTAATGTATATTCTTATAGATAAGGAGGCGGACATCTAAATGTCTAAGTAGCAATATTTGAAACGTTGTAAAGTAACATTTCTCAAAATAAATTAGTATTTCTAAGTACCAGTCATGGGGATATAATATTATTGCTTTTCGAACAAAGTATCCGCATTCAGTCTCCGACGCGTTGCCATCGCCCGCCACAGGTGGCGGGCGGACGGCCTCTCTACGCACTCGTCTCGACTGCTACTCGACCGAGTTCTCATGCAACTTCTCCTGACCTGACCGGTGTCTGGCTATCGGCTGCCATCTGACCAGCTAGTACCCCCTTGCCTGCTTAGCGCTACGTTTTCTCGGATGATGCTGCTGCACGGATCGACTGAGCCACATTAAATCAAAACGCTAAAATTGGCCAATTTCCGAATAATAACCACCTATCTAAACCTGACATCGATAAGAGCTGACACCATACACATTCAAAAGGTTCTTACATTCTTATTTTCCTTATTCGATTCGATAAATAACCCACACCTAAAAAGATAACCTCTTAGGTCTTGAAAAGACCCCCTAACCTACGTGCCTAGCAACTTACTGATATTACTGGTCGTCCCTTTGTTGCCTTCACTGGTCATAACATTCAAAACACCACAACACCTACATAAATCTTCAACATACATTCACATTACTGATGATAATAATCCCAACAATAGCCTTCGCTGAATTCTAAACGACACCTAATCCCCTTTAACTTATATTTAAATTATTCTACATAATTTATGCTATAACTCGTATGCCAAAAGGCGATCAGAAAATATCGAATGATTAATAAATTTACCATCGTTAATATATATCGCTTATACGTTTAACATCGTGAACATTGTGCATTCTCGTGGATAGGGAGGGGCTAAGAGTTAATCTTCCTCCTTGCAGGGTGTATCGACGAGAAGCGGTTTGGCGGCCGGCGGGTGCTGCGCGTTGGTAGGCAAAGAGTTCGGCGAAGGTTGCGTTGGAGTGCCAGTGGAAGCGGACACAGCTGCGGTAGCGTTGGCGGTAGCAGTCGCGTGTGCCGTGGCCGCGTACAGCGCCAGAGCATGCTGCAGTTGCAGCAACTGGTGGTGCGGGTCTAGAGGGGCTGGCGCACGGTGGCCGCTCTGGTGCGGCGTGCGGACCACATATCGACCGTCGGCAAAACGACGCACATTGGGGGGGGCGTGGTTGTGAGCATAGCGTGAACGCACGATGCGCTCGTGTCCTTCCGGCCCTTCAGTGTTAACGTCAGCCAGGCAGCGCGAGGTTAATCGGGATGAACAGTACCACTGCTTGCGTCCATGAGCCAAGTTGTTCTTCAAACGAAACGTATATCCACGATGCAGTAGAAGCCGACCTTTGCCCGCTCGGATGAAACGTGCTGTGGAAGGACGCATTTTGTAAGTAAAGTTCATAATGACAGGAAAACACCAAAGGCAGTGATTAAATACAAATAGAAACATTTACACGATCGCTATATATATCTAAAAGGTAAACTTTACAACTTAAGTAGGCAGTTACTAAAGCAGGATATTTAATAATGGGGAAAATAAAGACATGGTTGGTTGGTGAAAAGTTTAATATTTCAATGTAATAAAATAAACCACCGTAATATTAAAACTTTTATTTGGCACGTTTACACTTACACAAAACTTTCTAGGCAATAAAATAATCTTTATTTACACAAGTAAAATACTAATTTTTGGCAATACATTTCTCTATGAGATCAATTATGAGCAATGTTTTTGGCACAGCGATCAAAATTATAAATTAATTAATAACATATTTTTTTATTTTAGGGTTATATAATAACAAATAAACAAAATAGAAGAGGGAAGATAATTGGACACCAAATAAGACATGACAATCTCCTTAGAACAATAGTAGAAGGAAAGACAAAAGGGAGACATTAAAAACGTAGATCGAGGGAGGATTAAATTTTTCCAACTTATTAAAGAAAAGTTAGGAGTAAGGTCAGGAAATTGAAAGTATAAAGAGAAGAGAGGAAGGGAGACACTCCACCTGCAAAAGCAAGCTTTAAAAATTACAAGAAGAATTAACAATATT
The DNA here is from genome assembly GCA_963555685.1 of Acrobasis consociella. Taxonomy (NCBI): domain Eukaryota; kingdom Metazoa; phylum Arthropoda; class Insecta; order Lepidoptera; family Pyralidae; genus Acrobasis; species Acrobasis consociella. Next base: position 4,484,004 of record OY743116.1, read on the forward strand.
TATACATAATTAGGATATAAATTAATAACGAAAACAAAACGTTAATAGAAAATATCAGGTACCTAACATAATATACAGCAGGTAATTGATTTTTTTCATAATATGAAAGGAAGACACACTTCTCTTATAATATAAAACTCGCAAAGTGTAAACTAGGAATGCATCTCGTGTTTTATTAAATTAACCTAGCTACTCTAGCAACTACCCAGATTTTACGCCTACCACAACACACGACAAAATGCCTTTGTAAAATTAATGAGATCATAGACAAATTTATCTACCAATATGCGCGCCATAATTATGAGGTCTAGAAATGTTTAACTATATAATTTTGAATTAACTCTACTTGGCACAAAAATATCAATATTATGACCGTAGTATTTTATTAGTAATCTGCGTTATGCGTATGACCAACACACGTGGACAGAGATTAGATGTAATGCTTATTTAAGATTTATGCGTTGTGGTGAGTCAATACTCACTATAATTTTATATAACACTTCCACGACAATCTATTCTACATTAAGTTTTTCACTACACTGAAATCCGATTTAGGACAATATAAGAATGTTCGCTAGGTTCGCTTTCTTTCTGACGAGATAATGATATGTACGCGGAATCAAATTGAAGACAACTGAAAAAAATGGAAATAGCAACTCGTAGAATTTCTTAAAATTTGTACTACATATACCTTATGCCTACAATTATATTTAGTAGCGGACGACCCATGCATTCGGGTCGAAGTTATCAAAATCAAGACGAGGTAGCCGCGGCAGTAGCAACGGAGTGGGCGGCGAGGTCGACGTCGAGTTAGTGGTCTTGGCTGGCTTGGCCGCGTTCCGCCGGCCGCAGCGTCCCACGTGGTTGTGTTCGCCGACCAGCTTGTGTAGAGTGCCCTTCTGCGTGTAGGCCTTGCACCCGCAGCCGCCCATCGTACACCGCCAGCGGACCACTCCGGAGCGCATCGTATGCGCCGCGTAAAAGCTGCGCCCGCGCACCCAGAGCCGCGGTCGGCCGCCCGGACCGACGCACAGGCGCACGTACTTTTCTATACAAACAAAATTTTGTTTTAAAAATGTTTGCTAAAATTGAATCTTTTAAAACCCCTAACAAGCGGAAAAATTAATGCAAGCAAAGTCGATCCCTTTAATTAGATATTGGTTTAAGAAAGTTACAGGGGGGTCTATTCTACAAGTTAATTGAAGAAATTAAAGATATTTTATTGCGTATGTGTTTCTACTAAAATAAACATTAGTCTGTAACACCAAACAGAAGCAAGTTATAACATTTACACCTAAAATATATCACTATTATTAGACTAGAATGTTTTAATATCAAACCACCTATGCCAAGGGGATTAGTTTACTCTTAGTTTATAATTATTATTTATTATATTACAAACGATGGTACATGTAATTCAAATTGATCTACGAGTATAAATTATTGCTTAAGCTGTGTGCTGTGTACTAACAGTGTTAGTAAAGGTTGACAAATAAGTTACTGGACCTTGCCATATTGCAGATAAAACGTACTAAAATTAACAGGGCACAGACCAAAACACAGATTGAGAGACATTCGGTAGCGCCATCATCTTGGGTCCACTAACTTCGTTGTTGACCTATATTTTACTTTATTTAATATAATTAGTTAGCTTTCCCCGTTAGCTGTTATATGGAGATATGCCCTGAAGCCAAACAAATATACATTGAATAACGGGTAATTAATTTTTAGGTACCTTTTTCAAAAGTAAAAAAAATATATACTCACTATATGTATAAATTAAAACAAATTTATCATGAATCACCCGTTATTATGTACAATGAATACAGAAAATTCAGCACTCAGTATTACCTATAGGTAAGGATATTACACAATTTAAAATGAAACAGTTAATAATATACATGTATAAGAAATATAAATAATTCTGCAAGATATACGGAATGCTGACTGAAAAATGAGACTGCCAACAACCTACAACTGACCTAACCCACCGATTTGTGAGCACTGTAGTTAGATTTTTTATTTTTATTCACAACACGATACCCTGCCCAGCACATATTCCTTACGAACTCGTCGATACCAATTAATTGATGTAAGAAACTGAACTGAACTGGATCAAGAAGTTTAAAAACATGGTCTAGTTACCACCACGGATTGGTATAATAGATCCATGAACAAATAAATAAGTTTCACTCAGACAGATATATCCCGGCATTTTATGGCGGCTTATTTATAGATAGGCGAGATATTTTTTTATGGTGTAGACTTCAAAATCCGCCAAATGGTATTGGCGGATTTTGACAAGTTAGTATGCAATTATTTTCAATTTATTTGCCCGAATACCATTCAGTGGTGACGTTTTGAATAAGGTATTTATTCATCAAGTATTGCCTTTGCATGTGCAGCGAGTGCTGCTTGGGCGAACGCTCGCTGAGCGGCGGGCGAAGCGGGCGGCAGCGGCGGCGCCGGCGCCGGCACGGCCACGGGCAGCAGCGTCGGCGGCTCGTGCGAGTGCACGTTGCTCAGCGCGAAGATGCGATCGTGCAGCGTATGCGCGTAAGCGCGGCAAGTACGTCGCGTACATCGCCACCGCACCTTATTTTTTTCAGGAAAAACCTTCTCGGCGTAAAACGAGAACCCTCCGAGCCGCATATGACGACGCCCACGGTTTGAAATCACGAACTCAACTGTAAAACACCACCACCATCACTATAAATAAAGCACAATTCTAAAACAGTAAATAATAATAGACATGCCAAGGCAAAAGGTTAGTTTTGAAAGTGCCCCATGCAAAAAGTAGGTATTTTAAATTAAAGTTGAAAAGTTATTGTTGGATGTCATATTTATTTTATATTATTTGGCAGTATGTAGGGTCTCGATGAGATTTTCTATTCGGGTGTGTTCATCCACGGCTGGGGCGTGCGGCGGGTGGTTGTGTTTGGCGATGCAGCCCACCAGTTGGCCTTCGAAGGTGAGCGCGCGCGCCGAGCAGCCCTGTCCGCGGCTGCGACAGCACCAGTACACCCGGGCGCCGCGTCGTTTGCGAGCCACGTAACCATACTCATCCACCAGAAGCGCCGGCGCCCCGCGACGTGTCACGGAGTAACGAACCCGTAACTCCCCTGTTCCAACTTCGTCATTGGAGACGACATCACCAAATGAGATACTGTCTTTTGATTAGCAAATTAAAGTGTGCACTCAGGTACATAATATTGTTCGTTCTTACAGGACAGAAAGCGCGCCCACTGCCTACTCACGAGAGAAAAGTTTCATTGGTCACGGAATGTCGTAATATTGTACTTCTACAAACCTCAGGTGGTAAACCAAGCTACAATTAACATATTTAGCAAATTCTGAGATCTGAAACTTTATTTTACCGCTTTTTTATATCGTTCGACAGAAAACAATATCATTAAATAAATGACAATAAAAAAATTGAAGAACTTAAATTATTTTATTACTAAAATCTTACGCTATTCGATCACAATCTTTTATAAAGGTACTATTAATAGTATAGCGATTGGAAAATTTAAGTTCATCAATGAAACAAACCATAGAAAAGAAACACTCACAAAGAAATAAAATGTCGCAGAAATAAGTAACGCATTTAGAACGGCGAGATTTACGTAATAACTTGTAATCACGACCAAAATAATCATATTGCATACTTATGATTTCAAAAAATTAACAATAAAATATATATGTATATATCATAGGTATATGCCTCAAATTGAACTAATTAAATTCGTACATTTATTAATTTAAATGTGTTTTGCCTTACAAGACCTCGGTTGCATAGAAGCAAATTATTTTGAATAAAAAACGCTAACTGTTGCACAATTTTATCGCAAGATAATATCCATAGACCTAGAATTTTTTGTAATATTTTTCCGAAGTCATGTCGAGATGAAATAAAAATGTAGCAGAAAATCGAGCTTTATACCAAAGAATGATAAAAATCGTACATAATTTTGTAAAAAAACCCATTTTTTTATCCCAAGGTGACTTTTTTTTAATAAACACCTTAAAAATAGCGCATCTCGAAATGGGTTAACATTTACACACGGAACCTAATAGTAGAATTAGTTTGTACCGTCCCCTACTATCACCTTCTGAAAGGTCCACTTACCAGTTACCTTGTATAACGAAATGAAAAGGAAAAATATCAAAGCTGAGTAGGGTTTACAAATAAAAAAGTTATAGTCGACCACCTAATAAAGTGTACTCGAGAAATTATAATTTCATATAAATTCAATAAAATGAGATTTTTCGTTAAACTGTGAGGCGTAAACTAAAAGTCGGCATTTGCAATGCAACTATGGACGCGCAGTGTGGGGTTACACTGCGCGTGGCCCAACCGCGCTTGGCTGGTCATTAGGGACTGACTTAATATTAACTAAGACTCCGCTGTCAGTTCCTAATAACGACCGTCCGTCTGTCTGTCTGTCACCATGCTGTTCTTCATAAACCATGGTAGCTAAACAAAAACGGCACAAAATAAATATCTAAGGGGGCCCCCATACAACCAACGTGATTTTAGGGTTTTGCTTGATATTAAGAACGGCAACTGTTACAACAAATACTAAAAACAGAATAAAATAATATTTAAGGGAGCTCCCATAAAAACGTGATTTTAGCCGTTTTTTGCTCGATATTAATAACGACAACAACTCCTAAAATATGTACTTACAGAATATTGCACGCCTCATAAGCGAAGCGTTGAGATGGATACTACTGTCACTTCGCGTAAAACATCTGATTTTTCAAACTTAAAATGTCTTTATGTATCATACATTGCACTTGTAAGATAATATATACACACACATATTTTTAACACTCATGACATGATATTATTGATGTCATTTTTGTTATTTAAACTAGTTAAAAAACAGTTTAAAAAAGTTCTGTCTTGGACGTCCGTGTGTCTGTATGTGCGGAGGCTTTTCTTGTTAACACGATAACGACCGAAATACTTTACTAATCGAGTCTTTTTTTTTCTCTTACGCAAGCGAGTATGCTCAGGAATAGAACCCTTTCATTTTTCAGGGTCTGATTCGATGTGGTTTAATTGTTATTAAATAAACAAAAAAAAATATCGACTGTTCTTCATAGTTTTAGTATATCTATATATATCTTTATTTTTCTATATGCGTAAGAATTAAAAAAAAAATATGGACCCTTTGAGGCGTGCTCTTTTGGATTTTCCAAACTTTGTAGTTGTATATTCACATTAAAAAGAAAGTATTAAATTAAAATAAAATAAATATTTAATGGGGTCTCCTATACAACTAACCTGGTTTTTCGCCGTTTCTTCCTCGATATTAATAACGGCAACATGTAAAATCTTGAAATTTTTACATAATATTTAGTAGTACATATATTTACTTTGAAAATAAATAATTAAATTAAAAATAACTAAATATTTGAATGGGGCTTCCCGTATATTCTTCTAAAATAAAAAAATATTTAAATGGGGCTTCCTGTTTAAATATTTAGTTATATAAATACATCAAACAACAAACGCATTTTTTATAGATATATGGTACGGAACGCTTCGTGCGCGGGTTCGACTCACACTTGGCTGGTTTTTTTTTAATTATAATTACAGTTTTCTTGTTCTTATTTTTTTGTTCAAGGATAACATTTTCACTGTTGTTACTTAAACTGAATTGACAAAACTTCATGATTTTATGGTCTTCCTAGACCCTTGCAGTAAAATCCCAAAGTACAGTACAATAAGTAGGTATAATACAATATCGTTCATTATGTAGTGTTTACCCTTACGCAGTAAAAAAAAAATCTAGGTCTATGATTAACACAATGTGTTTTGGATGTTATCTATATTATATATATGTTATTAAATATAGTATCGTTGAGTTAGTATCCCATAGCAAAGTCTGGAGGCTTTCTTTTTATATATTTATTTATTTTAATTAATATCCAAAAATCGTGGTTACCTGAGACTCTGTAAGGCAAAGTTAGCTTTCTATTTAAGAAAATAGACTTGCTTGAAAACATAGTTAACTAAATATTCTTCTGAAATAGAAAATATACATCGTAATCCCATGCCACAAAAAGTAACTTAGGTAGGTACCTACTTATGTACAATGTACTAATCAAAATCACACATGAAACAACTTAAGAGACGAATTAATCATGCACACTCTCAATGTTCACTAAACGGATGGACAGGTCACAACCTCTCCCAGTTCATACTTCCGCGCAATTTTTTGCATGTGATTTTCAACGTGGTTATGCACAGGGTTAGTTATTCGGAGCACATTATTTTTGGACGTTATTCTAGCGCGACATCTTTTTCCATACTCCATGCATCGCCAAAATGTCCTGCCACTACGCACACTATCCGTTACAAAAATATATGGTTCGTAAATCAGCTGTAGATGGCCACTTTTCGTCTGTATGAAGTGAAGTTCTCCCTTCACATTGCTGCTTAACGGCCCTACAACTAAACAAAAAAGAGTTCGTTAATGGCAATGGCAGTAATTAAAGTATCTTCAATTAAGTAGCAACAAGTACGCTAGACGGGCAGGTTTTAAATAAAACAACAATCATTTTCATTCTTTTATTGATTATTATTCAACTAGTTTTAGGGAAATACTTTAATTATTTTTAATCATTAATAACCATTGATGTCCCAGTATTGGGCAAAGGCTTCTGTCTCACTTCTCCATAATTTTCGATTTTGTGCCATTGATTGCAAATTTTTATGATACATATCTAGTAAGGTCATCCATCACAACAACGTGTCCCAGGGCAGCCACGTTGGCCAATTGGTCCCTTTTTGCCCATTGAATCAAAAACTAAGCTAAAAAAATATTTTTAAGCGTGAGTTCATCTCTATTTTAATTTTTCTGTATGTTTCTGTGTCATTTTGCGCTTAATAAGGTAATATAACCTTATTAAGCGCAACGTAATGTAACTTTTTTATATCAATTAATCAAATGGTATTTATTTTAAATATTTTGACAGCATACTATGTTTTTGCTGGCCGTAAAAAATAACGATCAGCAACACCTAGCCAGCAAATAAATAAAGAATGATCGGATCAGAAAAACAGACAGATTTGGTCAGTTTTATAATCAATGTGTTTGCAAATAGACTGAATGCAAATATTTATTTCAGTAAGACCATAAACTCAGTCTGACACTAATGTTGGCCACTTGCACACACAAAAAAACAAAAAAGCTGTATTCTCTCAGAGGCCCGCATTTTTAAATTATTGTATGCCAATAATTTCAATTTACGGCACTTTTATTGAAAATTCGGTAAGGCATCGGTAACCCGGTTGCTTAAACTGTTTAAAGCTGCCTTGACTACTAGTTAAATAAATATCACGTTCCTTGCAGTTTAACTATTTTTGCCGAACTCGGAAGCAGAGCTCAATTTGCATAGGTAGTTGTTACTTGCAAATTTGGAGCTGACCATAACCTCTTTATTTAGCTGACCGTTTCAATAATATCACTTTTTAGGGTTCCGGTAAACATATGTCTGTATGCTTGTCCGTCTGCGGTTCTACTTAGAGACTATGAGTACTACTTAGAGAGGTGTGAATATCAATCAATAAAACAGATGAAATTGACTAGTTAGTTAATATTCAAAATATTAGTCTCGGGACTATCAAAATTTGGGTAAGTATTCCATTTCAAATTACCTTTGCTCAAAAAGCCTTGGCATAGCTACTATTAACTTTTATCAAAACAATAGGTTTTGTTAGGATTCCGACTTTTTGGGCCGTCTTGTTGGTTGTGAAAAGAAGACATAAAAGTATAAGCTACCTACACCTACATTTAATACATTTTCTTATAATAAAACAGTAGACTAGACTAGAATTTTTTTTTTTAACCGAAATCCCATGGAAAATAGTACCCCTGTTTTGACGTGCAAAACAAAATGATGGAATTATTTGTTTTGTAGTTAGTCCAGTAATTTAAGCAATGGCAAAAGTTTACAGGACAGCCCCGGATTTTTTCAGAAAAAGCTGAATTTTTGTATACACTTTTATTTTGGTATTTTAAATGTTGTCTTGAAAGTCATATAGATAGGATCACATCTGTAGGATTGCGTCCGTAGATATTCACAGGTGTCAAAAATTTGCCATATAATTTTAGTCATTTACGTCTGTAAGACCGCGGCTTAACTTACAGATTGTACTCGAAGTTGCAATTTTGCATGAGTACACATATGAATAATGCCGATGGAAAAATAAAATGTAGGGAAAATAAAGAACTTCCCCTTCACAATTCGAAATTTATTGCACTTAGGTACATACATACACGTGGCATATTTATTAAAATCTTGAGCTTATTATTATTAATTCAATATCCAAAACTTGAATTAAAAAGAATTAGCTATGTAGTTAATTTGCTCGTATCTATATACAACGTGGAAAGACATACCCGTAATAAAACGAACTACGGGCTATACTAGATCACTATAGTTTAATGAAATTAAAATAAAAGTGAAAAAACAAAGTTTGCATTTCCATTTTTCATACTAAAGTGTGCAGCCGCCCGGGCAATTTGTATAGGAATGTCGAAATATTTTTTTGTTTTTTGTCTGATATTTTAATAGTGATCTAGTAAAGCCCGTGGTTAGATTTAAAACGGTAATGTCCCATTCACGTTGTATATAAAAGGCAAAAGTGTATGACTGATGTACCAACGCACTGACCAAGCCGCTGTGTCTAGAGACTTAAGGCATATTTTATACCTTTAAACGAGCAATTCTCGTATAATTATTTATTTATTTATATATTTACAAATTTCTGTGATCTCGAAAACGGCTCTAACGATTTCGCTGAAAATTGGTATATGGGGGTTTTCGGGGGTAAATAATCAATCTAGATTAGTGTTATGTTTGGGAAAACGCATGTTTTCGAGTTTTCATGCGTTTTTCTTTTAGTGTTTCCGGGCCTATAGGCTTTTAGCCCTAAATTTTAAGCCTATAGTTTATTTTTAGGGCTACGCTAATAAAGCAGAGCTTTAAAAGGCTGTGCATCATAAAAAGGCCAATGAATCTAAAAAGCCTATAGGCCATTTTTTCGACTGTAGGCTTTTTTCTAGTCATAGGTTTTTATTAATTCTGTAGCCATTTTTGTGACTTAGCTTAACGTAGGCTATCATATTTATGAATCAAATACCCATTTATATAATAAAGCACTATTTACACAAAAAAAAATTTTGCTACGATGAAAGGCACATGGAACATTGGATGGTTTTATTTGACAGACGATTTTTTTTTTCTCGTAAAATGGCATTAACAAATCAATAAATAATTTTATAAGGTTTCATTCTGAATCTTCAATTAAATAATTTCAAAATTCCCTATCCCTATTATTCATAAAATTAAGTTGAATTATTCAATACTTAAGATACTCATGTTGATAAACGTTTATTTAATGTAACAGTTCACGCGTGCTTATAAACACGGTCGCTATATCATATATTAAATGCATCAAAAACCATATAACAGTACTACTATAATATTATTTTCTAAGTTTATCGGTATTAGACTTAAACCCCTACATACAGTTATAATCATGAAAAGAAGCTATAGCATAAACTGCTAGTAGCTTTATAACCTTCATAGCCTATTTAGAGGTATAGGCTTTATTGCTGTTAATATAGGCTAGGCCTTTGACGGGATTTTTAAACCTATAGCCAAGTAGCCTAAATAGGCCTGGCCTAAAAGGCTAAAAGGCTTTAAAGACTTTTAGCCAGTCAAGCCTCTAAATTAATAGGCTAGCCTTAAAAAAAGGCTAAAAGCCTATAGGCCCGGGAACACTATTTTCTTTCCACGCAGAATATGGTCGCTAATTTCTTCGCGCCGGCCACCATCCGTTTAGCTCAGCGGTTAAAGATGCGGACCGCTAGAAAGAGTGTTACGGGTTCGAATCCCACTCGGTGACTTACTTTTGTTTTTTTTATGTTCAAGTTTATATATAATTTTTTTTTTGTATTGTTTTTAGACAAGTTTAAAAAATTTTAGTTGATGTTTGAGATGTAACCGAGCAAAGCTCGGTCACCCAGGTACTAAGTTCATATGAAGTCTAGAGGTGCACTAAAAAAGGATTTTTCAAAACTCATCTCCTAAACGGTGAAACGGGGGTTTAAAGTTTGTATGGAGATTAGTTAGACCATTTTATTCGAAACTTAGCAGGAGTACTCCTGGCGGTAAATGAGTAAGTGTATGTTTCGGATTTTACAAAATTCTACCGCTAGGGGATGAAATGGGGTGATCTACTACCTAGGCCATGCTGAAGCGTTCCGTCGCTCTCTTTCGCTCTAGCAAATGACGGGAACGATAACGGGAACAGGCGGAACAAAATTCGCCGGTTCTGCTAAATAGTATAATAAAAATTGGTATTAAATATTTAATAAGTAGTAAAGCATTTTAACATAAAAATTCATATGTTATATACATATAAAAAAATCAGTGTAATATTCACATAATGTACTTACTTATAGTATGCACACTGGCGTGAAAGAAGCATGTAAAGATCTATTTTTAACAGACGTCAAAAAAGAGGTGTTATGAATTCGTCAGAATCTTATATTTTTTATGTATGTTCACTGATAACTCGGAGACGACTGAACCATTTTGGGAAATTATTTTTTCGTAGAAAAGAGTACACTTGTCACAGTTAAAAGATTTTATCGACGCCATTTTTCAACAAGTCAAATCAGATACTTTTTTCTAGGGACTTGTATAAAAAACAGGCAGATGTTTTGTTTCATAAAAAATAGAAAATAAATAAATACATAAATAAATAGAATAACCGGCCAAGTGCGAGTTGGACTCGCGCACGAATGGTTCCGTACCATTATCTATAAAAATCAAGTTTTTTGTATGGGAGCCCCCCTTATTTATTTTTTTTATTTTTTTCTAGTATTTGTTGTTATAGCGGCAACAAAAATACAAAATTTGTGAAAATTTCAATTATCTAGCAACCGCGGTTCTTGAGATACAGCCTGGTGACAGACAGACGGACAGACGGACAGACAGCGAAGTCATAGTAATAGGTTCCCATTTTTACCCTTTGGGTACGGAACCCTAAAAACTGACATTATTTTGTAACATTTTATTTCCTTAACAGTGCTAAATAATTTATTTTTGACCCAGGAAAATACCCAATTAGTGAGTTGAGTAAAAAAAATGCTTCTGTACACCTTTTCCCTGTCCCATGCTGGTCTGGGAAAAATGAAAAAACTTAGAATGTACCAGCTGCTTCTCTTCCCGCGCAGATCGTAAAAGCCGATCGAGGGAATGGGCAAAAATGCAAATCATGTTAACAGGCGATGGGGCTAGCAACCCATCACTGTATTGATTGCTTTTCCATCTTCTCGCCCACCATGACGCTAATAGTGGCTTTTGGGTCTTGCGGCCCTGGGTTCTACATAGAGCCGCAAGACCCAAAATGCTCTGTCTGCCCCATTAGGGATAAAGACGTGATAGTATGTATGTATGTATGTACACCTTTTAACCCCAAAATATACCTTTTCAGCGCTGGATGTGTACCTTTTGGGAGCTCAGTTGTAGCAATACCGTTGGCATTGTGGGCAAGTGAAGTGCTCGGATTCGTCTAGATCGGGGTCGAATCGAACCCAGAACCGACTTAGTGGCGGACTGGCGTGTTAACCAGTACGCCACAGAGGTCGTCTATATTATAAAATGCTTGGATTGTAATAGAAACCAACACAACGATTGAAGCAGTTTCGTCAATGAAAATTAACAATAACTAGATAGGCCTAGCTCATGTTATCTATTACTATTGCCATTGCCATAAGGTCACGCCGCTTATCAGTAGTTAGTACTTACTTGTAGTTAGTGACGTGGGCGTTTTTATAGTGATTACAAATACACCTAATTATTTTGTTTTCATTGCCAGCGACCTACATATAATTATATGCTGCTAATATAATATGCTATATATATATTTATATAATATATTAGCAGTATTTACATTTGCAATTTCTAACACGAGATTATGAAATAATTAAAATTAATATAAATGGACAAATTGCGCAGGTTGAGCTGGCCCCAAAGTAAGTTCGAGACTTGTTTATGGGATACTGACTCAATGATACAATTTTTTTTTATTCTATCGAAACCAGGCTCATTAATCGCCAAGAAATTTTATGACATTTTAATATCTCAGACGTGAATTCCTTGATCAAGGCTACGATAGGGCCGTCATCTCTGTTAAGATAAAAGCCCTTATAAAAATAAAGAATAAAAAAAAGATACAATATTTTATAACAAATACATATACTTATACTCGTAGATAAACATCCAAGACCCTAGTCAGAGTATATAAGATCATTGTACATCTTGACGGGGGATCGAACCCGGGACCTGTAGTGTGTTGTTCATTATATTAGTCCCCCTGGAATCATCACATTTTTTGGAATAATAGGTATCATATTTCATATGTGTCATCATCATCATCATCCGAGCGTATTTTCCCGGTTGCATCCTCAGCAGTAATGCTTCACAACCCAGATTCCGGTACCTAACCAATAAGATTTGACGAGGTTTTTACACACTGCCGTTCAATCCTTGGGTAGTTTGATGATCAAACGCTACATGTCGTTCGTTACCCACTGTTTATACGTGCCTTCCGAAACAAGGACATATCTTTCTTTTCGGATATACAGCTGATTTATATCTGCAATATCCTAACTAGACTGATAACAACCCAGTGGGATTCGAACCCATAACCTCCGGATCACAAGGCGAACGCCTGGACCACAGACCTACTCTACATCCTATAATATGGAAATCTTACGCTTTTTCTACATAACATTCAAATAATAGTGCAAAGCGTTCAGCATTTTTTATACTTACAGGCACATATATATGCATTTGATGAGGTTTTTTCCCCTTGATCTTTGATCAAACATTTTTGAGATTTTTTTTCACCAGCGTTAGCGTTTTTTTTACTCGAAAGCAAGTTTCCTTGCGGTGGTTCTTAGCTATGTTTGATAAAAATCGGTTCAGCCATTCAAAAGTTAAATGAACGCTTAAAAGTGGAGGGTTTTTAATTTGCCTGGCAAAAAACTTGTAACTATTAAAAGTCAATAGTTTTTGGTGGAATCATTACAAACTCTTTTTGGGTAAAAATTACGATCTGTAGATTTTCAGAATAAAACGGACAAATAATCATGTTTTAATAGTTCATTATATTTAAAAATAATTTAATTAATTTATCTTAAAAAAAAGTTATTAGTATACCTTTATCTTTCCGAGCAGATTGTAAAAGCGATCGAAGGAATGGGCGCGTAAATATAGCAAACTTTTTTATAACTTTTTTAACCTAATTTTATACAATCTTAATTTCAACTTCTTCAGGGATGAATTTCAAAAAAATCCCATCTTAGTACACACTTACGTCATTTAATTAAGGAACGTTTGTGCAAGATTTCATGTTTATAGCGAGCTATTTTAGATGTGCGTTGACCGATCCGTCAATATAGGTAATTATACGCATGTCAGCCAGTCAGTTTCTTATTTTGTTTATGTACCTAATAGATATAAACCTACATTACCACTCACTCGCTCACTGACTGATTGACATAGTTGTTTGACCTGTTGCAGGGTGGTAGGAGTTTAGGTTGATTTTTGGTCGTATAGATAGAGGGTACTCCAGTGAGTACCAGAAAAATCTGACATTTAAGGATCTGCGGAAACCTGATGTGGAAGGGGTACGGCCTGCGAAAACGGTTGAGGTTAGGGGCGTGATTTTTTTCCCAAAATGTAGGGGGTTGTGAGCAATTTGACAGGCGTCATTTGTTTTTTTATTTTTTTCAAAATTCAAGATGGCCGCCATACAAGGACAATTTTCCTCCATACAAACTTACCCATTTTCTGAACTGGAAACATATCTTAGCTTACCTCAACAGCCGCACGATAAACCGCGGGCTGCTTGCAGCCCGCGCAGCGCCCGAAAAGCTAGTTTTGTTTATGTACCTAATAGATTTGTATAAAATACCAAAACGTAACGTCGTAGTATTTTTGCTCTTATATATCAGTTTTTCTGCATTAATCAATTTAAGATCACGCTGAAAATGCACATTATCAATGACAAATTACATTCTTTACTGACGTTTTATTCTCTTAACAATACTTAAATTCTTGGTTTTTGATACCAGACCCAGTATACTGCCCGATTGGAATAATATAAATAAGCTGCTTCTTATTGTCAAAAAATGATAACTGTCGAATCACTTTTTATTTGGTTTCATTCATATATTATTGAAATTTTCTACCTACGTGTTCATCATTACCCTAGACGCAAGGGATAAGAAGGATTAAAATGTATGGTATAACATGATATAACAATCATTTTTAGGGTTCCGTAGTAAACAAGGAACCCGTATAGTTTCGCCATGTCTGTCTGTCTGTCTGTCTGTCCGCGGTCCTACTCAGAAATTACAAGTACTAGAAAGCTGTAATTTAGCATGGATATGTATATTAATCATGGCGAAAAAGTCGTAAAATAAAATTTCTGGAAAAATATTTTTTTTAGGTTAGCTGCCACATACAAGTAAAGATGTAGTCAATATTTTTTTTCTCGACAAACACATTGTGTGGGGTGTCGTTGAATAGGTCTTTCAAAAACATTGTGAGCTTGTTAACACCATTTTTGGATTTAGGGATCCGTTTCTGAAATATTTGGGTTTAAAGTGAAAATTTTTGTTGGAGGCAAGTGTCCCCCCCTCTATCTGCTAAACGGTTATATATGGCCACGTGAAAAAAATCACAGCTATAGTATATATAATGTAGTTTAAAGGAAAACTATCAGAGCTAAGTAGGGTATACAAATTAAAAAGTTATAGGCGATCAACTTATAAAATGTACTCGGAAAAAGAAATTTCATACAAATTCAATAGATAATTAGTTTTTAAACGTTTTTAGTGGCATAAACTCAAAGTTGGCATTCGGAACTACGGAAACCTACACTGCGCGTGGCCCGACACGCACTTGGCCAATTATTTTTCGATATCATGACGTATGATGTAACTAAGTATCTTATTCACACATAAACAATTCATTTTGGTCACAATTTACATTTTCGGTTAATTGTCTTATCTATCTTGTTACTTCTAAATCCATGTAGGATTTAGAAGTAACAAGATATCACCGAACATCCTTTTTAACAGCATCCCACACCATGAGTTAGTCGAGTAAATTATTCCCACTTTACGTCATGATAGAGACCCTTAATTATAGCTTTCTAATAAGTACTAATAATACTTAGATAGGCTGAGTACAATCGCGGACAGACAAACAAACATGCCGAAACTATAAGCGTTTATTTTACAACCTAAAATAAAGACAAGTTTTGGATGTGAAATGAAAAAAAAAACTAAAAAGTAACTCTGTCAAGAATTACTATTATCTGTAGGTTTTTTTTTTTCAAAAGTTTAGGCTCAGTGGCTTCTAAGATAAGGGGGTGCGAACTGGGGAGTGTTCGTTTTTGCCTAATTTCTTAAATAACTTCATTACCGATCTATAAATTATAATAAAATATTTTTAAAATTCTTATGAAAGTTCCTATATAAGTGTAAAATTACTCATTAGACTGAGTTTAGGTTAAATCGTTATATTATTAACCTATTTATTTACAATAAAGATCTGTTAACATATATGTGAAAAAAGAAACTGATATGTCACACGATATTAACAAAACCTTTTTGCTTAAATGTCTAATTATCCCTTTAAGTAGCAACTATATTTGAAACTCTTTTATTTACTACACGTCCGTCTTTGGGTCACAGACTATGATGTATGCGTTGCGTAGCTACCGGAGGGCTAGTCGGGACAGTAACCCGTGTCCCCCAAACTTAGGGGGTTCTCGGACTTTTTTTATCTATATCGTCCCATTGCTGGGCAAAGGTCTCCCATTTCCTTACATCTCCTGCCTTCGGTGACCACTCACGATGGAAACGGTCGAGGTCATCGATCTATCTCGGCCTGCCTTTACGACGTCGACCATCCTAGGGTATTAAAGGCGCCATTTTTCAGACAGCATCCTACAAACACGGTCCGAAAAATCCCACTTTAGCTATGCAGATTATTGCCCCACATCGGCAACGCCTGTCAGGGAACGATGCGTAGTATTTTGAAACTTTATCCAATCCTTTGAAGCCTAGTACGCTTCGTTCCATTGCTCTTTAGCAAACTTTGAATTTGGACTTCTGATCCTCTGCTGTCAGTGACCACGTCTGAGCACCGTATGTAGAAGATAATTTTTTTGATGTTTTATGTACAATAAAGCAAAAAAAAAAACTTTTTGATTTAGGTTGCTTAGTTTTATTCTAACTAAGGAATTAAACTAAAACTACGGAACTATTTGTTTAAAAATCTCTACATAACTAGGATTCCGTACCCAAAGGGACTGACGGAATCCTATTAACATGCCTCCGCTGTCTGTGTGTCTGTCACAGGACTGTATTTTTGCTGCCCCTAAGCTGCGTTCACTGAAATATAATTACAAAAGTGCCCTTTCACCGTCTCGATTGCAATGCACAATTGGCCTAAAATTTGCCGCCCCCAAAATGTGCCGCCCTAAACTTTAGCCTACTCAGCCTACTGGTAAATCCGCAACTGAGTTCGTCCTGAGACCCTAGTTAATATTTGCACCAGGGCCTTTGGTTACGTACCTAGCTACGCCTCGGTACATGTGTACCAAATTTCAACTCAATTGGTCTAGCTAGTAATTTCGTAGAAAATTGTTGTGACAAAAGGACAGACAGACGATTGAGTAATCCTATAAGGATTCCGTTATTACCATATGAGGTAGGGAACCCTTAAAGGCCAGACTCTGCGCTGAATAAGATTCCACATTTAGCCCCAAAAGCCTAACGGGGTGCCTACAGTGACGGAGACGGCGCCAGATCAAAGTTTTATGTCAAAATTGGAAGATGACAGCATTATGCATCTTTTCCCTAGTGCATAATAAAATTCGTCAAAACATTCTTTTTATATAGGGACAAATCACACTGATTGAGCTAGCCCCAAAGTAAGTTCGAGACTTGTGTAATGGGATACTAGCTCAACGATACTATATTTTATAACAAAAAAATAGATATATAGATAAACATCCAAGACCCAGGACAATTTGAAAAAGGCCATTTTCCGACTTGGCCTGGCCAGGGATCGAACCCGGGACATCTGGGTGGCGGACTAGCATGGTGACCACCACGCCACGGTGGTCGTAGTCAAATATCTAGTAGAGGTATGAATAGTTATAATTTTTTTAAGTTCGTATTATCTCAATTTGTTCATATCTGTATCAAAGCCAGTTATCTAAAATTTTGTTTTTCAAGAACAAATACCTAAAGCCGCCGCAACTACAGCAAGGATGTTTAACACTACTAAGAGTTAACTTTGAATTGTTATTGTGAATGACCCATATATTTTATTCTTTTTCTGAAATCTATTTAAAAATATATAATATAAGAAGAAACTGACTGGCTGACATCAACGTAATACCATGGACTTAAAGCCATAACCTCATATTCATTAAAATTAACAAATGTTTGCTAAACCTATTTTAGTTAAAATGTTTTTTGTCTCGTTCTTTTATTTCCAAATATTGAAGTGAGAGAAAGTGACAAAACATGTTTTAACTAAAATTTGTTTAGCAAACGGTTGTCAATATTTATGAATTTGATGGATAGCTTTTAGGATAGCTAGACTCGATTCCAACTTAGTCTGGCTGAGTCAATTCCAGTACTCAGGTCTAGCTGATTAAATTTCTGTACTCGTCTCTGCTCTGACCAACTTGACCAATGGAAGTCGGAGCGGTTTTACGAATAGATAGATAGTATTTAATTCTTAAGGTTTAGGTACATTTGCTGATCTTGTAGCAAGAAAAAAACTTGGTGTGTACCAGACCAGCTGTGTCTTTTTCCGCGCAGATTGTAAAAGCTAACCAAGGGAATAGGCGAAATTTGAATCATGTTAATAGCGATGCGGCTAGCAACCCATCACTATTTTTATAACTTTATCTTAACGCCCACCATCAAGCTAAGCATGGTTTTTGGGTTTATACTGTAAGGGACGTGATGCAGTATTTGTAACTGTTCTGTATCAGTTTAGGTCATAATTTGTAGGAATACATATATATTTATACAGAAATATGACTATTTCGTAAAAAAAATAATTATAGATGCTGCATCAGGCTTTTTTATGGTAAACACTGGCAATTTCAACATACAAATCCCAGACTCGAATACTGGACTCAAAACCCGGTGTCGAATCCAGGAGACAAATCCCGGAGTCTCAAATCCTGGACTTGGATCCTGACTCAAGTCGTGGACTCGAATCCAGACTCGTGTCTTGGAAGTTAAAAATGTAAAAAATTGCATATGAACTCAAGGTTCAAAACGAGAGAACAAAGAATTTTAGTCTACATCCCTATTTTAATGACCATAAAAGTAATTGTTATATCTATATGTATACCTATGATAAAATTCATAATGGACTTATCCATAACGTTATGTGAAATGATGATAATGCCAAAAACTTTACCTAGCCATAAGATATGCCTCTTTCATTTATGTAACAAACTTTAGACCCACTCGCTTACATACCTTTATGTAAGAGAGTTTGTTTATTCCACCATATCTATATAACTCCTGAATATTAGATAAAAGATATACATGTATAAGGTATTGTTAGAATTTTTAAATACCTAATCCTATTATATCAATTAGCATTTTTATTAAATGTAGGTTGGTTTTTAGGGTTCTCTACCCAAGGGGTAAAAACTTTGCGGTCTGTCCATCCGTCTGTCCGTCCGTCTGTCACCAGAATGTATCTCAAGAACCGCCATAGCTAGACAGTTGAAATTTTCACAAATCATGTATTTCTGTTGCCGCTATAACAACAAATACTAAAACAAAATAAAATAAATATTTAAGTGGGGCTCCCATACAACATACGCAATTTTTTATAGATAATAAAATTACTTTAAAACAATTATACTGGTCAATTAAACATTTTGTGAATATGTGAAGTGACTAATAAAAAATGCAACAGTGCCTGAAATAGACACATCAGCTTTAGGCTGCTTGTCTATAAACTAATAAATAATGGAAGGAACTCTTAGTGCGTGAATCCGATTTGCACTTGGCTGGTTATTACTAAGTAATAAGTTTTAATTATATATTTATTTTGCTCCTGCAGTGGAGACCTGATGATGATTATTTTAGAAGTGTAAGCCTCTTTCAATTAGCAGTTGGAGGATCAAGGCTGCGGAAGACGATGATGATGATGACTATAGTATAGCTTTTGCCCTCAATTAATTTCTGTAAATTTTTAAGCTTCCTAATTACATTAGACATAGCTTAACAATTATCATCTCCACTGATAACAATCAAAAGGAACAGCCATTGCGATTGCCAGTCAGGATTTGCTGCCAAAAAATTTAGCTTATTTCCATTTTCCAAGTAATTCAGAAATAAGATCCCTTAAAATTATATGTAAAAAAATTAATTAAGTTGATGCTATTCTTCCTGTGAAGAGCCAACACATAAACAAACATACTTACTTTATTACAATATACATTGCAATTTTTCTACATAGAATTTGTCTTTTAAATATGATGACAGGATGCTCACTCGAGAATTTTTTTTTAGTAGCAATATATATGTTAATAAACCTTCTATTACATAGTATATAACCTATGTAACTCAGCAATATAGTAGTAGTTGAAAGGAAAAAACTTGCGCCATAACATTTGTAGGTTATGTTTACAAGCTACTAGTATAAGTTATGAAATGATGTCAATTGTTATGATTATTTCTAAATAAACAAAAAATATTTGATTGTAATAACTATGTACTGGTAGGTAGATCTACACATAATATGCACGTACTATGTACCTGGCAATCGTTGACAACCTGCATTCGTTTGCAAGTCGTGTTACTTTCCCCAATATCCAGCAATCCAAATAGAGCATTAACACACATTATTCACAGGCACAAGTATCACTTTAACTGTTCACTTTGAATTAGCACTAAAATATCGAGAAATATCGTAAAACATTACGACGTAAACATGTTCAAAACAGGAAAAATAGCACTTTCAAATACGGGAGAATGATGGGACAGCTCAACACACCACTGGTAAAATTAACTCCCGTAGTAATTACACCTTCATTATTGTGTCGGCTGATATCACATGGTCACTAAATACTTTAATATTTTCCAAAAATAGTAAACAATCATCGAACATGAGTGACACAAATTGTAACCATAGATATCACGGCGTGAAGACGAATCACAAATAACACAGTTGCGTTCCTGTTTACGCAGCTAAACAAGCATAGAATTGAAGTTCATTGAACACAATCTTGTGGGGTAGCTACCTACGTAGTTTTGTTATCAACAAAAATCTACGAAATCGGTATATATAACCGTGTAGCTATAGAGCTTCAAATTGAAACGAATTTAAATAGGTAATTATCAAATAAATAAACACACAAATACCGGATTACGTACGACATAAATTATATCCAACATCCAACCAAGTGGTTCAAGGCGCCATTTTTAAAACGCGAAGTTTATCGAAACGTGTGGTTCTATCATACAAAAAACCGTTCGTTTAGTATTTAAGTTTATTTTAGTTAGTTATTTTAGAATTACATTATAATTAATTAACTAAATGCTATTCTATAAATTAAAAATATTACTAAAAATAAAAACATTAATTTAGTGACTCCGCGTTTGAAAAATGGCACCCACGACATGCGCGACTCGTTAACTCGTATGTCAGTGTGACATTATCGTCGATTTTTTAACCGTCTTACAAAAAGGAGATTACTACTTACGTAAATTTCGGAAATCTTTAGATTTTTTATGTACATATTTTGGAATACTTTATTATTTATTGGAAAAAATTAAATATGTGTATTTTTGAATACCTATACTACAATGCGATTTTTTATTTGAAATGATAATCTAATCTTCTCAGGTAGACAAGCAGCTCTACCTAGGTTATTTTTGTCAGTGTTTAGTACTACGAGGGGCATTCAATAAGTACCTAGCCTCATCGCCAGAGGGCGCTGTAGTTTCAAAAGAGTTTTACCACAGTGTAGCACATTCTTTTTTAATTCTTTTTTCAAATTTTCATTCCAATCCCTTCATTTGTTTTAATTTGACAACTTAAGGAAGCGAACGTGTCGATCGGTTTTACAAAAATGGAAAAAGAGCAATATCGTTCGGTAATTCGATTTCTATTTTTGGAAGGGAAAACGCGCATCGAAATCAAAGAGCGCTTGGATGCTGTGTACGGTGACTCTTCTCCATCGATGGCCACCATCAAGAATTGGTTCAACGAGTTTGCACGTGGCCGTACGTCGGTTTTTGATGAACCACGTCCAGGTGCACCGAAAACAGCTGCTACGGAGGAAAACATTAAAAAAATCCATGATCTCGTATTGGCAGATCGCCGATTGAAGGTTCGGGAGCTAGCTGAGACTGTAGGCATTTCAGAAGGAACAGTGCATCATATTCTTCACGAGGAACTCGGCATGAGAAAGCTGTCGGCGCGATGGGTGCCGCGTTTACTCACACCGGAAAACAAGCGCAACCGTGAGACCACATCGGAGACGTGTTTGGCTCTGTTTAAGCGGAATCCAGCGGAGTTTTTGCGTCGTTTTGTGACCGTCGATGAAACTTGGATCCACTGGTACACACCAGAGACCAAGGAGCAATCAAAACAATGGATCCAGACCGGGGAACGTGCTCCAAAGAAGGCGAAAACTGTAAAATCTGCCGGAAAAGTTATGGCCACCGTTTTCTGGGATTCACAAGGTGTGATCTACATCGATTACCTCGAGAAGGGTAAAACAATTACAGGGCTTTACTATGCCGATTTATTGGGCCGATTCGACGCCGAATTAAAGAAAAAACGACCCCATCTGGCGAAGAAAAAAGTGCTGTTTCACCACGACAACGCACCGGTTCACACGTCTGCCGTTGCCATGGCCAAATTGGTCGAATTACGCTACGAATTGCTGCCCCATCCACCGTATTCTCCAGATTTGGCCCCTTGTGACTTCTTTCTGTTTCCTAATCTGAAAAAATCACTCGCCGGGAATAGATATGGATCAAATGAGGAGGTCATCGCCGCCACGGAGGCCTATTTTGCAGAGTTTGACAAAAACTATTTTTCGGACGGGTTAAAAAAGTTGGAGCATCGCTGGGCTAAGTGTATCGAACTAAAAGGAGACTATGTTGAAAAATAAATTGCCACTTTTCCAAAATTTTCGTTTACTTTTTGTAGGCTAAGTATTTATTGAACGACCCTCGTACCAGTACCAGAAAGTACTAAACAATAATAATAGCTTCCACGAAGGTCTGAAACTACAATCTAAAGAAAAAAATGTACCAGCTGCATCTTTTCCAGAGTAGATCTAACGGTCCATATAACCATTTGTTCCGCCAAAGGATATAAATAAATAACACAACCATCCAAGATTTAAATTTTATTATAAATACACTTACAAGGCAGTACTATTCTAGCTACTATCTAGCAGTCCATCCCGGCTTCGCCCGTGGTACATACATAGCCTATGTCACTCAGGGATAACATACCTATCCAACAGTGAAAGAATTTTTAAAATCGATCCAGTAGTTTCGGAGCCTATTCAATACAATCAAACAAACAAACAAATCTTTCCTCTTTATAATATTAGTGTAGATGTAGATAATATTATTATCATCATTTCTCTCACAAGGATTTCCAAAATGACCGATCTAAAGCGGCAGATTTATAATATTAGTGTGATTATTATATGTAGGTATGATCATAATGTCTATGATACTAAACAACTTTCTTCAAGAGACATATCGAAGCATTAAAAATATTTATGAATATTTAGGTATTTCTACACAAACTCAGATCAGCTGATCGGTGAACTTATCAGCTGATCGGTGAACTTGTTTATGTCAAAAAATATTTTACAGATTTGAATACACCTTATATTCCTTGGGGAAAGTTGGGACTGAATATAAATAACCTTAAAATAATTTTAAAATATATTGTTAGACCCTTTTTACTGCAGCTACAGACACACCACTGATAGAAACGAATTTGTCCCTAATCGCCAATATCAACATGCGCTGTTTTTGCAATTAGTAACGCCATCTATCGGTGGTAAATGTAGTCATAAATAGTCTGCAGGCTTCTTACTTGAAAGCTTGGTATCTAGCTTAGTTCCTATGTAAAAGGTTTTTTTCCTTTTAGTTTTACTCCCCAAGTACTTATTTTCACAGAGTTCGGTGGTTTAGTCCGGAACCGGACTGTCCCATTTTTAGTAGTTTTCAGTTTTAGTAGTAAACCTACTTACCTGTACTACTACATACTTACCAGTCTGCCAGACACTACGCATTCTTTATAATATGCTTCTTATTAACTTTAAATGGAAGCTTATTGATCTAGCTAGATAAGGCAACAGCCATCAAACAAAAAGGCACTCTTACCAGATGTATCCAGCCAGTGGTTTACATTTTACCTTACAGACCTGTTATTAGGTACCTTTATTACCATCGCGTAACGTACCCGTACCTATACCAAACTAACCACCTTTAAACTATTACCTTTCATTACCTGACTAAAAAGCCAATCTACAACAGTAGTTACAAAGTGTTTCGGTCCCAGCTGTTCGGTGACGCCAGCCAGAAATGCTCGTACATGGAGCCAGATTCGGTAATAATGATGCTGTCGCGTCTTTAAACCTAATAGAGCAGATAGAGTAGTTTAGGTCTTGCGGGCAGAGCAGACTGAGCTAAGGGTGTCTTTTCAGTAGGGGGGAGGGCCCCGCTAGTTTTAGCGTGGTAGGCGAAATGTCGCATTGTCTTTTCACATGTTTTTCCCATTCCCTCGATCGGCTTTTACGATCTGCACGGGAAGAGAAGCAGCTGGTACTTTCGTTTTTTCTTCTCTCCAAGACCAGAATGGAAAAATTATGGAATGTCATCTTCATTAAATCCAAATAATGTTTTTATCAAACCTCTGTACAAGTTATTAGAATCACGAAATTAAATACAGACAAATCAGTCTGAGCTAGCCCGAAATTAACGATACTACCTCTATATATGTATTTTTGTGATAAATACTAGATAAACACCTCTAAGACCATATACCTAGAATCTTGTTACTGCGTCCAGACCCAGGACAATTTAAAAAAGGCAATTTTCCAATTCCAGGGGTCGAACCTCCAAACGGTGGACTAGCGTGGTTACCACTACGCCCCGTAGGTCGTCGAAATTTAATTAGTAGATACTTCAACTTCTTCGTGTCCTCAGTTCTTTGGCCCGGCCACTATCGCAAGATTCGCAAGTGATGTGCTTCTTCAGGAGTTCTTAGAGTAGGTACCTATTTAGATTTTTTGTGTACCTCAATAGACAGGTTTCTCGTGAACATTACAAAGTAGCCGGGCCGCTACGCTAACATTTTGTGTATTATTGCAATTTGGTGTTGTTCTTGACAATATAACTTTAAATAGGTACCTAATGCGTATTTTATAAACCCTATTTCGTATATGTGATTCTGAAAGCATTCATCTGCCGTCGGCGTCTAGTCCATTCGAGCAGTAGGTACCAGAATGCAAACATTCTTTACATTCTGAAGCCAGTGCAGAATGCCGCGGACGCTGTCGACTGCCGCAGCATGCGTAGGTACCTACCTCGTTTTCAGACTAGTGTCGCAAGCTAAGTCGAAAATATCGATACTATAGTTTGTTACTGTTCGCTATATCTTGTTTTCAAGGTCACTAACCTTAAAAAACTAATACCGATAGTATAGACAACCAATAGTTTGCAATACTATTGATAAGAAACAATAGTATAGTTACTATTGACTTTAGGTACATACCATTGATAGGTTTATACTTTCGATAGTCTACTACTAGTAGGTATAGATATCAATAGTATTGATCTATTAATTGACTATCGATACTATTAGGTCCTGTCGATATTGTTACTGTTTGAGGTCACGATAGTATCGATTGACTATTACAAATGACAATTGATAAGTCGATGTTTTTCAAGACGATAGCATCGATAGGTACCTACTTATTTTTAATACTATTGCTTGCAACAAGAAGTAGGGACGTTGTGTCGTCTGGTCTCACTATCGATGGTAAGTGTAATATTTGTATTAAGAACTATCGATAAATTACCCAATATCGGTATTATTGTAATATACATTAGACTTCATATAAATAGTACAATATCGACTTGTACTATCGATTAGTGTTGCAAGCAATAGTATAAAATATCGATAGTCTATCAATACTATCGTGACCTTGGTGGAACAGTAACTTGGATAGTTTAGATACCTACCTACTATCGATAGTAAAGTTACTATTTGTAGAACTATAGACAGTATTGTTTAATATCGATACTAACTTTAGCTATCGACAGTTCTTTCAATAGTATTTGAAACTTGACAATCGATATTTTAGATTGTAGTCTTCAAGGTCAACTGACAGTAATGTATCGCTACTATCGATACCTATCTAAATTCTGGTATTGCTAACTACTGACAATGATAATAGGACAACTGTCAGAAGTATCAGTCCTATTGACTTTGTCGAAGGACTAACTACCGAGTCATATCGACAGTTACAGAGTTTGCGATACTATTGAAGATTTTAATACTATCGATAGTTCTTTATTTTTATAGTACCAGAACTATCGGTAGTATAGAAGTGTTGCAATAGTATAAAATACTATATTTTTCAAATAGTAATAGTATCGAAACTGTAGTATCGATAGTTCTACCTTCCAACAAGTTTTTATAGGTAAACTATCGATAGGAAAAAAGACGGTTAATCCTAAAAACCATACATACCAGATACCAAACTTACCGTTACCAGACCTGTACATAACTTACCAGTCTGCCAGACACTACGCATACTTTGTACGCTGGCAAAGTTACCTTAATATCTGAAATACATGAAATTTTTCTACCTAGGTTACGAATGTGTGCTTCCTTTGATCTATTGAAAGGCACTTTACCAGATGTAACCAGCGGTTTACCTCACCGACCTCTATTACCTTTATTACCATCGCGTACCGTACCTATACCAAACTACCTTTTAACCATTATACCTTTACCTGATTACCTTTGATTACCTGATTAAAAAAACCAATCTGCAACAGTACAAAAAAAGCGATAATAGATAATAGTACTAACTAAACGACTAATAACTAAATACTTAAAGTAACTTACAAATTTCATTTCTACTCACTAAAATGTGAATGACCAACGAGAAATTTAGAGCAATAAAAATAAAATTAAAAACCGTTGGTCATACACTACAATCTGGAACAACGTGGTCTCAAATGTAGTGACCACATTGTCCTAGAATAGGAAATAGCAAACCTACCTTGTGCGTCGCCTACAGCTCCACCTTCGCCTCCCCCACTCATATTACCATCACCAGTTGCCGAACCGTCAAAGCCTGCAACAAAACAATAATTAGGAAACTGGAAGAGTACAAAAAAATACAACCTGTATGTG
This sequence comes from Acrobasis consociella, assembly GCA_963555685.1. NCBI lineage: Eukaryota > Metazoa > Arthropoda > Insecta > Lepidoptera > Pyralidae > Acrobasis > Acrobasis consociella. The sequence goes on from OY743116.1 coordinate 4,510,566, forward strand.
ACAAAATAGTTAAAATATTTACCAGTCATTTCCATATTAGAGTCATCTTCGCCAAAGTTTGTTTCGTCATTATTAGCGCCATCTTCGTCATCATCCCACATACTTTCATTAACAAATTCAGGTTCCATTTTGGGTGCCACAGCATTGTTTTCATCTTCATCCGGTATCGTTACGAATTCCTCTTTTGCTGATCCAGAGGGTCCGGCTTCTAATGGGTCTACACATTTTCGTTTCGCAGGTCCACTTTGTGAAGACGATGAGTTATTTGATGCTATTGATGGCCTATTTGGTCGCTTAATTGCTACTGGAGTTGAGGAGGGCTTAGAATCTAAATCAGTCTCTAACTTCATAACAGATTGCCTTTGTTGTGACGACCTCGGGCCTGGCCTCGACGTCGGCTTTGGTTTGGATGGCGTGGAACTTTCTTCATTTTGATTACCGGTTAAACCTTTCACTTGAAGTTGTTCCGCTGTACTAATAAACGACGCTAATTCTTCTTGCTTAACATTAACTTCACCTTGGTACATAAACTGTAATAAGTCTCTTAACGCAGAATGACTAACATCTTTTAAAAATACTGAAACAAAAAAGTAAACATTAATTATCGTGAACACACGTCGAATTAAACATGTTTTACACTTCAGAAATTAATATATACATACCTATGGGATGTTGAGTTGGGTTCATTTTGAACATTTCTTGAAAGTAAGGAGAACATACTGATAAAACTAATTTGTGTGCTTGTAATAATCTGCCTTCGGCAGCCAACGTTACATCAACTAGATCTCCACGCGACAGCAGGCCATGAAAGCCTGCTGACATATTCGCGTGGAAATTGTTCCAACATAATGAGAATTGTTCGTCCGACGCCATGATGGCGGCGCCTTTACGAGGAACCTGAAATAAAAAACAGTAATTTTAGACACTGCACACACAACAGAAACATACGAAATCACAGAAAATTACACAATGACAATATTTACCTATCCTAATAACTTTGTACTTTATAATTTCGATATTAGAAACATTTGAAAAAAATATAGAATGTTTCTAATTAAGCACTGCACACTGTCATCCCACGTCCTCCCCGTTTGAGCGCTGTTCACGATATGATGACGCAGATGCGACGTATTCTGTGTCGTCACAAGCGCAAAGTGTTGCCACGCGATTGCTGCAATTACCCGATCTGAATGTTTCACAAATTTTAAGCTCATATTTCAACTATTTTTGAATCAAAAAAGTCAAAATATCTCATCTTATCATGATGAATAATAAATATTTCTACTTTTTTAAGAAAAAAAAACTCAAATTGAACATTTTATGAGAATCCCTCATTACAGTAACCGTACTGCGACACTGTTTTATTAGAGGCATCCAACTGATCCAACTCAGGTTATGTTCTACAATACGTAGGTTCCTAGGTAGGTTCTGCCTACGAACTACGAATTTAAAACATTTCTAATATCGAGCAAAAAAAAAACAACAACCAATATTTATAAATGACAAGTGGGAATAACCACCACGCACATAAATTTTGTATTTTAGTAAGTACTTATAAATATAGATACCTACTTATTTAAGATATCTACGTGATACTTTAGTAAGTAAATGCGTAAGTATTGGATAATGGTATTAAAACTGAGTGCACAAATCAGAATTTACTTAAGTAGGTATGTAATATTAAGATGTTTAACACGACCCTATCTAAAGTGTTAATAACATTTAAGATTTAGGTTACCTACTTACTAAGTATTAGTAAGTACCTACCTATATTTAAGTAAGTAGGTACCTAAGTTTACCTATTTATTATGGTCCCTTATTAAAATTATTGTACTTAATTAAGTACCTACCTATTATAAAGAATTAAAATGTTGTTTGAACTGTTATCTATTATTTTACCTACTTAAGGTACCTACTCATTAAATTGATGTATCTATGCATATTTAATATCAAACTAAATTTAGAATTCAATACATTTTATTTTTGTTCATAAAGAGAAAAGTACGTAAGTACACTATTAAGTAGTTAAATCTTCGCCATATTACCTACATATACCTAGGCACCTACATAAATAGTTGAACGAAACCATGTGCAATAGACTATTAATTGATGTTTATTCTCCTCTGTACGTGATCACCATGTTCAACATTTTGTGAGATAGAAATAGGACTCTCTTTCATCACACTAGCGTATCCAATTGTGTGCTTTATCTACATGACAATAAGAGCGTAACCAGCTAGCTGAATATTTTTGTAGTATTGCCAGAAACTGAAAATTTGCATCTTATTTGGGAAAACTACGAAAAGCAAAGTACAATCAAAATGTTTTTTATTTTTAAGAAGTAAACTATGCTATTATTGACGTAAATTTTTATTAGGTGTTTATTTATTTATGTATTTATTATAAAATATAGTATCGTTGAGTTAGTATCCCTTAATACAAGTTTAAACTTACTTTGAGGCTAGCTCAATCAGTGTGATTTGTCCCTGTGTAGGTATTTTATTTATTTTTTACATAGTACCTAGGTGTATCCAAATAGCTCAATGTTTATAGGCAGGTATGATTATCTTTTTTTTTCATAATCTAATCACGAATCAAAGATTCATAACATTCATAATCATATCCTACATAAATATTAAAACTGTCTTTTTATTTGTTTATGTTGTTTTTTTTTTTTTTGTAAATTTAGTAGACAGGTACAATACAAAATGCCCAAATAAATAATTTTCATTTCATCCTTCATCCTTTTTCGGTTTTTGACATAATTGTGAGTTTTAATTCATGATTTATTTGCGGCTAATAATTACAAATTCCTTAACTTCTCACACATAGTACCTACCCTTATGGTACCGACTAATAATGTGATGTGACAGGCAGGCTCTTTGCACCATGCATGCGTGGTGCAAAGAGTAAACGAGGCAAAATGGCAAATACCTACAAGAGCATGCTCTTGAGCTTTGTGTTTGCCTCGTATATACAGTGCGAGCTAGCGTGCGAGTCAGCCTGCTGCTAAGTAGATGTCCGCGTGCAGCCTAGGGCGAACACTACACGCAAGATCCATATTGTGAATCATTTCAGCCGCATAACGTCCACTGCTGGACATAGCCACTCCCAAAGATTTCTAAAATGAGCGATCTAGAGCGGCTTGCATCCAGCTCTTTCCAGCGACCTTGGTTAGGTCGTTAGTATCGTCGTATGTCAAATTTACATTTACTATTCGTCATAATACCGTTTTCGAATAAATGAAATTCGAATGGAAAAAAAATCGTAAGTATGATACCACCCTATTGGAATAAGTATACACTAAACAAGCTGTTTCTCTTTCTACGCAGATCGCTATTGAGAGATTGAACAACAATATGAATAAAGTCGATACAATATTAGTTCCCATTCAATAAATAATTAAAATTTTCTGAACGTGACCTTTGAGCCCTTAGAAGTTAGATACAAGGGATAAAGAAGGGTTAAAATGTAGCAATTATTTTTATCAATATCATGACGTACGTACAACCCTATTATAACTCACACATAAACGGTCTCATTTTACGCTACATACTGATAACCTCATCTTTCTTAATCTATGGTGCAGTCGGTGCAGCTACTTGCACTGTTGGGACACATCTTGCGCGTACTCGCACGTGTAAGTTGGAAGTAGCTTGCATGATAGCTACTTCGTTTTTTGTTTTCACTGGCTTACTCGCCTTCCCTTAGAGCAAGGTTACACGCTCAGTATGGCATCAGTTCAGTCCATCAGTCTGCTCAGAATGACCGGAGAATGATCGTGTAACCCACGAACTGACAGACTGATGGTCCAGACTGATGAAAATTAAAATTTTGTCAGTCCATTTTGAATGATGAAAGACTGATGGGAGCTGATCGTGTAACCCGCTCGTATCATTCTCGCGTCAGTCCTCGTCCTCGACGCAATGGAGCATGACATAGCTACGAGCGCGCCGCAAGCGCCACCGCCGCCCCCAACACCTCCACCCCTGCCCCCGCCGACCCCAATTGAAATAGAAAAAGATTTTATAATAACGTTAGAGTCCTTGCCTAATTTATGGGATAAAACGCATACAAATTATACTAACAAATATAAAAGAAACGACGCATTGCAAAAGCTGCTTAAAATTTTAATAAAAATTAAACCCGGCGCAACAGTTGAGGACGTAAAAAAAAAAAAAAATTATCGTAACAGACTTCTTTCATCCGATAGTAATTTTTAAAGTCTTCTTCTTCATTTTCATCTCGAATTTCACTTAGTAAATTTAGGTGAGTGAAATAATCTCTTCTTTGTAGCCAGCTTTTCATCCATCTAGCTCTTTTTATCCGTTTTTTTAATAGCAAAGCTATGATAATCATTGCACACGCTTTTTTTTTTTTTAAATATTAAATATCCATAGCTGAGCCAGAGATATGGGGCTGAGCACTGATAAATTCAACAACTCAACAATTCAACAACTAACCGTCGGCTCCGCTGACTAAACGGCGACTGACGTACTTTTTATCATTCTGCTGTCAGTCTTGATTGACCGTGTAACCGTGAAAATCACCCATCATTCTGCCATCAGTCAAGTCAATCCAGACTGATAGACTGGAATGATGCCAAACTGAACGTGTAACCTTGCTCTTACCATTCGCATGACATTACTCGCATAGTTTGGACGCGATAGCTGTCAAACATGAGTTCTTGAGGCAAAAGTATCATGGCAAGTTAATGTCATAACATGAACATCTGTTGTCTACCTTTATTATTATATATCTTATATACTTACTAGTATATAATAGCAAAGATAATATAATTACTAACGTAACAGATAGCCAACGCCATACAAACGATTGGAGAGGCCGTAAGCACGTAAAACGGGAGTTGCGGAGCGGCCTCTCAGAGATGGCAGCACACACGACTAGCCAAAAAGTTGACGAAGGAAGTGTTGAATATACTTTTAAAAAATATATTGCATTTCATATAAGTCTTATTTAACTAATTAGAGTACTACTTTTTTTAAATACTAGTTATAAAAGATTTTTGTGTTTTGATTTTTACATTAAAGCGCCATCTAGTTACAAGGAAAAGAAATAATAATGTTTATATGACGATGGGTAGGCATGATATTAGATACTATTATATTACTTAGCGATTATGCGTTTTTGACAGCTTCAATCAATTGTGCTGCCATTACAAACTATTTTATAAACATAATGTTTATTCCTACATTTTTATAATTATGCATCAATTCATAAACGTATATAATAGCTATGATATGATATTCTTAATCATTGGCATTCCACACTACTCGCCAGATACAAAGCAGTTACTCGCATAGTGTAAACTAAACAGCCGAGCTATTAAAAAAAAAATACCTCTATTTTAAATTGTTTATTGAACGAGTGAGCAAAGCGAGCGAGGTCTCTAAATCGAGTTTGGAGCGAATACACATTGTTTGTATGGATGTATGTACCTATGTTTGTACCGCGATAACTGCCGAACCGATAGTCCGATTTTGATGAAATTTAGTAGGCATTTAGGAAATATTAATTAATTTTCAAAATCGGTTCAGTAGTTTTTAAACTATTCATAAAAAAAATCCGCTATTATGTAGGTAGCAAACGAAATCATAGCGCGTTCAAGGTTCTAACTTTGGTTAGCGCCATCTAGGTGTAACTTAGGAAACTGAATTGTGTTATAAATGTCGTAATCAGACCAAAGCGGTTGTATTGTAGATGATATTTAAACATAATCAATAACGAAATTGCTTTAGTAGTTGAGCTTACACATTTTTAGAATGAAATAATTGCGAACTAGTTTATTTGATCTTACCCTAGACTTTTCCATACAAAACTAGTCTATGTTTTATTTCGAAACCACATGAAAGATTTTGAATAAATTTTTTTTTAAAGAATTTGCAATTATCCTGATTAAATTATTAACTGGAAAGAAAATATAAATATGTAAAAGTTTTCTTTTTGATGGTCAAAAATGGTACAACACAATATTCTATAGGTATCAAGTTCATATTTTGACTGTGAAAAGTTATTTATTATGCCTAGATAGACCTATGTGCAATAACTTTTTGCCGAAATCGGACATGTTATTTCGAAATAAAACGTAGACTATGTTTGTATCTAAGGTTTGTATGGAAAAGTGTAGTTTTGTCAGGGCGGGTGCATCTTAGCGCGGCCGCATACCATCAGAATTTTCTAACAGAAAAATTCTAACGTTCGCCGGAAGGCACTCCGTGCATATATTTTGTATTAGCTCCCGCACACTGTCAGAAAAATTCTAACGGCCCGTCCGTTTCTGATGTCCGCCGGATCGCACCGTTGCCGGACGTCAGAATTTTTCTGACAGAAATTGCGGAAGGCGTGTTTACCATACATTTTGTACTAGGCCCCGCACACTATCAGTTTCGCGTCAGGTCAGGCACGCCGCCGCACGGAGCACACGTGTTAGTCATAGGCATGAGGAACGGATTTTTTTTTTTTTTTAATTATTTATTGATTATTAAAAAATATTGTACACGATTTTTTCTTTTCTCTGAGAAACCAAAAATGACAAAGATACAGCGCATATAAATTTCACGTGACGTCACGGCTGGGTACGATTTTTAATTAAGTGTGACGTCGCAAACCCCCACTCCGGAACTTTGACGCTCCGTATCTTTGTGAATTTTTACTTTTTTGGTAAACTGAAAAATACGAGTCCATTATTTGGATAATCTAAAAGACGGACTAATTAAAATCATACTTTTCGGACCCTGTCGTCACCCCTATTGTTTTACGTTTGTTATTGTTTAGGTTCCTACGTTTTCGACGCAAAATGAGTACCTACGATTCAAGATTTGATCGCCGAAGTTGAGAAATATCCCTTTTTGTAGAATCTCTACAACGAAAATGATCAAAATAAAATACAGAGGGATTTAGCGTGGGAGCAAATATGCCAAATAATTATATTCATAATTGCTATCTTGTAATCTTGTCGTATTAAGAGGGTGAACCCAATATCGACGGTTTAGCTTTCTTTTTAGGGTTCCGTAGTAAACAAGGAACCCTTATAGTTTCGCCATGTCTGTCTGTCTGTCTGTCTGTCTGTCTGTCTGTGTCTGTCCGTCCGCGGTCCTACTCAGAAACTATAAGGACTAGAAAGCTGTAATTTGGCACGAATATTTATATCAATCATGGCGAAAAAGTCGTAGAATAAAATATCGAAATAATTTTTTTTTAGGGTAGCTGCCATACAAGTAAAGAGGAAGTCAATATTTTTTTACTGTACAGACACATTGTGTTGGGTATCGTTGAATAGGTCTTTTAAAAATATTGTAAAAATATTGTATAGCTTGGGAACACCATTTTTCAATTTAGGGATCCGTGTCTGAAATATTTAGGTTCAAATTGAAATTTTTTCTTAAAATCACATGTCCCCCCCATCTATCTGCTAAACGGTTATATATGGACACGTAAAAAAAATCACAGCTATAGTAAATATAATGTAGTTTAAATGAAAACTATCAGAGCTAAGTAGGGTTAACAAATTAAAAAGTTATAGGCGATCAACTTATAAAATTTACTCGAAAAGGAAAATTTCATAATAATTCAATAGATACGTATGTTTATACGTTTTAGACGTTTTTAGTGGTATGAATTCAAAGTTGGCATTACAACTACGGAACCCTACACTATGCGTGGCCCGACACGCACTTGGCCAATTTATTTTATTAAAACAAAAAAAGACATGCTAAGAACAATAACGTATCTTCATCCATATTGGTAATATAATTAATGTACGTATAGAAGTACAGATGAAACACGACTGGGCTAGGTCGCGTCTCCGCAAACGCAACACGACTGGGCTAAAAAGCTGCCGGATCGAAATTTCTGACAGTATGCGTGGTGCGTCCGGCATGCGTCCGGCGAGCGTTAGAATTTTTCTGTTAGAAAATTCTGATGGTATGCGGCCGCGCTTAAGGCCATACCCAAATTTTCCGGGGTCCAGTGGCGCCCTCATTTGTAATAAATCATTTGAAAGGAAACGGAAATATCATTTCAAATTGTGCCTTGATCAAGCTCTAGATAACCCTTCAAACTATTTTATGAACTACAGTTTATATTCTAAAGTGAGAACATGAAGCTTTTCTACGCACATTAGCCAAAAGTGGCCGTTTTTCGCAAATGTGCGTAGAAAAGCTTCACGTTCTCGCTTTAAACTATAAAAAGTTGTTTAAAAAATACTTTAACTGAGTATCTAGAGCTTGGTCAAGACACAATTTTAAATGATATCTCCGTTTTCTTTCAAATCATTTATTTTAAATGAGGGCGCTACTGGACCCCGGAAAATTCAGGTATGGCCTTAAGCGCTGGACACATAGACAAGGCGTATGTCTGCCTGCGCTCCGTCCGCGTCTTATGTTTTTTCTGGGTGTCCAGAGGGTGTCTGGGTGGCCCTGAACCTGGGTACGCCCATGAGTGCTTACATCATAACATTCATAAACACCATGACGACGGCCATCTGTTGAAAAAATGGGTTTTTCTTTTTCTCTGTTCCCATGGAACAGAGAAAAGGAGAAAATTTTTTCTGTTCGTTTTTTTTATTTGGTCTGAGGTTCCGTGCTGGTTACCGACAAATGCTGGCAGCGGATAATTGTTATTGGCCCCGCGCAAAAAGGGGCCCGAGCGTATTATAACATAAATAAGCCTCTAGCACAGAATGCATGTACCTACTAGTACTTACTCTAGAGCGTACTTTTCGAGTTTGTTCGTTTTTGTTTTTTCGTCAATGGCCAGCACTGTTGTCAGCTTTAATCTGCCTAAAGGCAGATAAATATGTCGAGTTTAACATTGTCGAATGATGACAGCTGTATCAGGCTAAGTGCGTTCCGAAGCATGGAGGAAGGGAAGCTTGACAATGACATTTTATGTAATTTATCATCATACTTAATCTCATACTTGGAATATGAAAGGGCAAGTAACGCTTTTGCTGAGCTACTGAGCTCCCCATATCAGATCAGAGACCCCTGGTAGTAATTATATTATCTTTGCCCCTGGATATAATTAGCTACCTACGGGCTCCACGCTTCCGGCACGGACTATTTTAGTTAAAATATGCTTTGTCTCGTTCTTACTATAAGGATTTAAAAAAATCTAAAAAAAATCTTTGTTTAGGGTTTTATCTTTGAAGTACATAAGTCACCCTCGAAGGGGCACCGTGCATCTAAACAAAGAATCATCTGACTAATAATATTTTTTTAGGTTTAGTAAACGTTTGTTATTTTTTAGGGTTCCGTAGTAAACAAGGAACCCTTATAGTTTCGCCATGGTTCCGTAGAAAACAAGGAACCCTTATAGTTTCGCCATGTCTGTCTGTCTGTCTGTCTGTCCGTCCGCGGTCCTACTCAAAAACTATAAGTACTAGAAAGCTGTAATTTGGCATGGATATGTATATCAACCATGGCGAAAAAGTCGTAAAATAAAATATGGAAACAAATTTTTTTTAGGGTAGCTGCCTTTCAAGTAAAGAGGAAGTCAATATTTTTTATCTCATCAAACACATTGTGTGGGGTATCGTTAAATAGGTCTTTCAAAAATATTGTGAGCTTGGTAACACCATTTTCGATTTAGGGATCCGTGTCTGAAATATTTAGGTTTAAAGTGAAATTTTTTGTTAAAGTCACGTGTCCCCCCCATCTATCTGCTAAACGGTTATATATGGACACGTAAAAAAAATCACAGCTATAGTATGTATATATAATTTAGTTTATAGGAAAACTATCAGAGCTAAGTAGGGTTAACAAATTAAAAAGTTATAGGCGATCAACTTATAAAATGTACTCGAAAAGGAAAATTTCGTACAAATTCAATAGATACTTAGACGTTTTAGTGGTATGAACTCAAAGTTGGCATTTGCAACTACGGAACCCTACACTGCGCTAGGCCCGACACGCACTTGGCCAATTATTATGTACATAGATGAGGGATACCTAGTCAGAAAGTTAGGTTACCCTGGCTCAAAAGTTCAGTTTGCATAACCATACCATATATTATAATTTATAACCATATACATTTATGTACATATCCATAAAACAATAACTGGCTGGACTGGTGAATGCATTTTTTTATCTTGTTACGTACGAGTAATCATTGTAAAGTACTAGGTGCAGTCCATTTGCCCAAATAACGCTTTGTCAATGTGGTCATACGACCACGACCTAACTATGACACCTCTCCTGCCTATCGTGCCCTATCAATTGCACTAAGCGTGACCTTATGAGGCCTCAGACAACGCCGTAAAAGTGGCAACCTTCGGAGGGAAAAAATCTGATGTTATTTTGAGCCTTCGACACGAGAAGAAGAAGTCGTCGCCCCGCCCGACGCGATGGGTTCGCCGACAAGGCTTACATGTGATTGTACTTGTCTAGTGTTAAATACCTAAAGCACATAGTATCGCAAGACACAAAAATATAATTGTAAAGGAGAACATAACATCGTTTCTTATTGGTATAATGAGATGCTGACAACAGATCTGATGATTGCAACGTAGTCAAAGAAATCACATTCAACCTAGCTATCAAATATTTTTTACAAAAATATTTAGTTATGTATGTGGTGTGATTAACTCCCATTATCACAGGATGCGACTTCCGTCTGATCTGGATACTTATTCGTATCACAGAATTTTATTAAGCTGGTGTGATGCATACTGTGTGGTTGTGGTGTTTTGCGGTTGCCCTGTGCTGGAGGGCGGGTTACGTGGGAGCAGTCGTGGGGGGGGATGTGGCCGCTCCGCCTGAGCCGGACGCCGCAGTGGTCTTCGTTCAAAAACATGGACGGAGCGCCAGGGTCGAAGGAGTCAAGAATGATATGTTTTCATACTTCTCTTTCTACGGAATAAGGTTATTATCTCCATTATTATATTTCTTTTCTTATACGGGTTACTCACGCGTAGCCAGCTACTGCCGGCATTTTATCTCCATTTTCAAGAAATGTCGATAAGGGCCTGCCACTGCAGAGACATTACCTAACCCAGCTCTTAGACTATATCATACGAGAGTGTGGTACGAAAACGATTTTTTTTCCATATCCATTTCAAATAACTACTTTCAGTTCATCAGCCCATCTTGTTACTCTTGTTGGTAATATACTTACGTATTTATAGGTACACTGGTGCTTACTATACTAAAAGAATGGATCAAATATGAAATACAAACCATTTGCGACAGATATGCGGAGCCTCCAGTGGGTCTGCGGCGGTTCCAGCGGCCCGTGCGCCGCTACTTGGCTGGAGAGCTGTCGGCCACCACAGCCTGCTCCGCCTGCCCGCAGCCCGGCGCCAACCTGATGCAAATCATCGGACATGAAGACTGTTTGTGCCTCAATGTCTTCGCTCCAAAGATGCCCGGAAACGAGCAAGGTTTGACATAAGAAAATAGTCTATAGTTTGGACATATTGCATAAAACATTTGTGTTGCAAAGACAGAATGAATATGAGTACACACAGAACGGAATCTCGGTTCCGTCCTCTTTCAATCAACCTCCCGCAACTCTACCCTGCCTGTTCTCGCCTTGTCGAGGCGGCAAGGCGCCCGCAGCCGAACACTCAACACCCCCACAACAAGGCGAGAACAGGGGTGGAGGTGCGAGGAAGCGGAACGGGGACGCATAATACCTATGCGCGGGACCTCAGATGATTCTATTCTATATAATACTTTTAATAATTATGTGGCAAAGACTAAATACTTTCAAATCCCACAGGTTCTCCTGTCGTGGTTTTCATTCATGGCGGAAATTATAAAACTGGTTCAGCCTCTCCATATGGCGTAAGTGCAACAAAATATTTATACTACCTATACGTATTAGGACACACACATGTTCAAAGTTTCCTACAATCTTTCTTTTGCTTTTCAGGGTAAACATCTCACGCAGGAAGACACTTTGTTAGTGGTTCCTCAATATCGATTAGGCTCTTTGGGCTACATAACGAACGGGCAGACAGAAGCTTCTGGAAACGCTGGATTGTATGATATGCTAGTTGCGATGACTTGGGTGAGTGTGTAGTGTAACTGAGTACTGAGTACGCAGCTACTCTACGTCCCTTGAGTAAGTAAAAGTAGGTACCGATAGTTATCTATGGGTTTTATTATCATCTTATCATCATCTTTAGGTCTTTACTAGAGATATTCTTGGCCAGAGCAGCCAGAAGATTTGGCCTACACTCTGCACGCTGGCCAGACGGGTGGAGATAAAGAAGTATCAATATAAAGATATAAGAAGAGATATAAAGAAGTATAAGTTTAGCGGGCGGGGGCAACGACTTTGTGTTGTTGTCCTAGTTTGGTGAGGACATTGTAGGCTGATCACCTGATTGTCCGATAAGTAAAATGATCCGTGCTTCGGAGGGCACGTTAAGCTGTCAGTCCCGGTCACTGTCTTTGACATTGGTCGTTACCTAAAACCATGTCAGAAGCCTTTAAGGCGGTTTAAAAACTCTGACACTAGTGTTAGTCACTAACACACACGAGAAGAAGAAGAAGCTTGTATTTCCTTATTGCTGTAAGTCGCCTTCTACGACATCCACAGAAAGACTTGCGATTGGTCCTATTCTACCCTGCCGGAAACCACGTTTATAATAAAAGCGATCAATTTCAATTTTCATCATTCACTATACTAATTGTACCTACTTATTTGTGATAGCACATAGGCACATACACGCACGTATCTACTTAAAACATATGTAATGTGAGATATGTACCTACTAGTACTTACCTACTTTATTATCAGGTCTTCGAATGATTATAGGTATGTCCCTTCCATGTTGTATTCAACGTGGAAGGGCAAATATCGGAATAAACAAAATAGGGATAAATTTTGGCATTTCCATACTTTTTCTCTGTTCCGTGCAACTCTAATCGCCCGGGCAATTTGTATGGGAATGTCGAAATTCTTTTTTGGTTTTTGACTGTTATTTTAATTTTATTATACATTTTTATTCCACGTTGTATACATTTGTCATACATAAGGTACCTACTTTTTTTTTTCACTAGGTTAAGGATTACATCGAGTTTTTTGGCGGAGACCCAACTCGAGTGGTAATCATGGGCCAAGGCTCCGGAGGCAGTACTGCTTCGCTCATGGCTTTGTCTACTGAAGGCCGTACTGCGACTGGAGTGGCAGCGCTGTCGGGGACCCCTTTGTCACCTGGTGCAGTTCGGGCAAACCCAGAAAACCACGCAAAAGAACTTGCTAACCGCACAAACTGTCCCCCAGAACCGGTGGAAAGATTTATCCTATGTTTACGGAAACTGCCCGTGGAGAAAATTATTCAGGTAGGTACCACCTATTTCCGAAAATGTATTGTTTTGTTTTTAATGAGCTATGAAAAGATTTAATAGTTTTAAATATGTTTCTTCAGGCTGATACTGGTATGGATGCCAACATCGATACTGAAAAATTCCTAAACGAGATTGCTGGGCGTTCCGGTAAGTCTATTGAATAATAAAATATTCACCCATACCGTAGGACGTATCTACAAGTTTGGACGACCTGAGCATGCAGGAAATCACTGGATGCAGGCCGCTTCCAATCGGTCGTTGTTGAAATCTTTGGGAGTGAGTCTAGCATAGTAGTCCTGTAGCTAATGTTATGTAGCTGTAGCTAGTGTAATGAGTGATATGGTAATGACGGACGACACGCATCCATATATACGATTTAGTACTTTCATCTGGTTTGAGGGGAAAGAAAAAAAACTTTGAATGTACCAGCTGCTTCTCTTGTCGCGCAATTTGCAGAAGCGGACCAAGGAAAAGGGCGAAAATGCGAATTAGGATGGAAGTAACCAAGTCACAAGTCACCAAGGAACTTCAGTGCACGTATCACCTTTATGCCGATGACTTGCAACTTTATGTACATACTGATGTCGATAACGTGGAAAGGGCTATCGACCAAATTAATTTAGACTTAACTGCAATTGCTGATTGGTCCCGACGCTTTGGAGTCACTGTCAACCCAAACAAATGTCAGGCTATAATAATTGGAAGCTCACATCTCACAGGTCGGCTTGATAGCGACTCGCTGCGTCCAGTTTGCTTCAATAATACCCCAATCCCATTTTGTCAAAGTGTTAAAGATCTCGGCCTTCATATTGATACAAACCTCCGTTGGGATGTACATATTGCCGAAGTTTCCGGAAAGGTCACGGGAGCTCTTCGCTTTTTGTATAAGTTAAAGAACTTCCTCCCAACCAATACTAAAACAATGTTAGTTTATTCTCTTATTTTCCCAATTTTGGATTATGCTGATGTGTGTTGCTCGGATCTGAATTGTAACTTTCTCAACAAACTTGATAGACTTCAAAACAATTGTCTGCGATTCATATTTGACCTACGGAAGTATGATCATGTGTCAGCTTTTAGGTCTAAACTCAAATGGTTACCCATCCGTCAACGTCGCAATTTGCATATTCTCACTACGCTTTACTCCATACTCTTTGACCCAAAAACTCCGATGTATCTCAAAACCAAGTTCAATTTCCTGGTTAATACCCATCTTAGATATCTTCGTTCGTCCAATAATCTCCTTCTCGATATGCCTTGTTGCCGGAGTGGGTTTCTGAAACATTTATTCACCAAACAAGCCGTCATGCTTTGGAACTCCCTTCCTGTTGGTATCCGCAAATCCCCTAGTCGCCTAGCGTTTAAGAGTGCCGTACGCGCATATTATCTACACAAACTGTCATAGAGTATTTTAAATATTTGTGTAGTATATGTAGGGTTTAGGAATTTAACCTATTTATGTATACAATGTCCTTTTTTATTAAGTACAAATATTTTAAGGGGTGATTCAGTCAATCATATCGAACAACTTTTCCCAATAAATGTATATCGAAATACGAAAAGAAAATTTTCATTTTCCATAGTAATTATATCACGTGACTACTTCGATTTGTATGAAAACCGAAAAAATATTTTTCGTATTGCGATATACATACATTTATTGGGAAAACTTGTTCAAAATGATGGACTGAATCAACCCTTAAAATATTTGTACTTAATAAAAAAGGACATTGTATAGTATGTAGGTTTATGTTTTTATATATATTATATATGTATATATCTTACATATGTGTATATATTTATAATATATTGTAAAGTTTCTCCTAATTTGTACTTTCGTCCAAAATTTGCTTTTGTCAGCACCACCTGTAGGTTGACTGGTAGAAAAGGCCCTGGGCCTTAAGTCCGCCTGTTACATTTTTGTAATAAAGTTTGATAAATAAATAAATAAGTATAGCACGACCTCCGTCCATACAAAAAGCACGTTTTTCCACTTCTAAATGTTATTTTAAACTCATTGTTTTTTTAAATGCTGTTGACACAATAAAAAACTAGGTTTATAGGTTTTCCTTTTTTTATTATAGCATTTTTTACTATAGCAAATTTTGAAAAAAGAAAATACTATAAGCCTCTTCTACTCGTCTAAAATAGTTAATAAGTACTAAACATAATTGAGATCAGATAACATATAGGAGTGGATTTTTTAAAAATCTTTTTGTATGGTCGAGTGCGCGCTATACCTAGCAACTAACTAGTCAGTGGCGGATTTACACATTTGCCGCCAGAAGGCTATTTTGATCCCTAGGCTGCGTTCTTTTGCTAAGTTTTTAACCTCCTTATCTCTCCTTCCAACCATTTACTTTTTACTTAGCGAAAGCTGCGTTCACTGAAATATAATTACAAAAGCCCTTCTAGCTCGACTTCTAGCTCGATTGCAATGCATGAAAAAAGTAGGGGGGGGGGGGGTGCAATTGGCCTAAAATTTGCCGCCCCCCAAAATGTGCCGCCCTAGGCTTTAGCCTACTCAGCCTATTGGTTAATCCGCCACTGTAACTAGTCTTTTCCACTATAATGCTTAAAGTGGCCTTTAAGTCTTAGGGCCCTGGGCTCTGTCTGCCCCATTATATATAAAGACGTGATATTATGAATGTAGGAAAGTACGAGTATGTCTACACACCTATATTTCTTTCTTCTTCTTCTTATCGTGTGTGTAAGTAACTAACACTTATATTTCTTTAAATTGATTCTACCTACAGCTTACCTATATATTCCAGGGGCTGGAGCTCGAGTTGAAGGAAAATACGACGATCGAGGATTACCTACTTTGGTAGACGAGCAGCCTGGCGACGTTTTGAAGAAGAAAAATCAGCGTATCCCTATGTTCACTGGCGTCACGTCGGCTGAGACCAGGCGCGTCGTATTCGGTAGGATTTAGTTTCTATTCTACTTAGAGTTGATGGAGAATCTCGTGTAGAGGAAAATTTTTCTATGCGGAGAATAAGGACGAACGAAGGGCACAGTGACGGATATTTCTTGTGCTTTGTTTTATAATCGTTGACAATTATTTTTTCTACAAAATTTTGAAATGGAGGTCGCATACCTAGAGATAAGTAGTTTAAAAACGTGTAAAACCGCAATTATTCTCATCATTTCCTGTAAAAATTAGGTACTTATTTAGAATAGTACTTGTGTAAAATCCTGGCCAAGCCAAGAAAAGTTCTCTTGGTCTAAGTATTTTTATATCTTCCCAAAATTCAGACGTAGGTACGTACATTTTTAGCAGTTGGAAGTGTCATTGAAGTGAAGAAAGAGCATCATAGTTTGATTAAAGTCAGCGTTATTTAACCAACTTCTTCAAGGCGGAGGTTATTATATTAATCAAATCTGTATATTTTTTTCTTGTAAGTACGTACTTATGTTACGAGATATATTTGCCACTTGTGAACCGATTTTCATAACTATTTCTTTATTTGTGCAAAATTGGTCCATTAATTTGATGAACAACTTTGGAGATATGGAAGAAACTCCTAAAAGAAAATGGAGTCAATTATTATTTTTGTTATTTTATTATTTAGTTAAAATTTAATTATTTTAATTTTGTTAAAAATGTAATTATTTCGTTAAGAATGTAATTATTTTGTTACAAATTTAATTATTTTGTTAAAAAACGAAATTATTTATGCTTATATGTACATATATATATTTCAGGCAAATATTCAAATTTCCTCAAGAAACAACTGCGTGGGGTATCTGATTTCATAAAGAAGGAAATCATCGGCCGGCTGCAAGACACGGTGAAGACAATCAACACTCTGTTCCCGGTGAAGAAGGCGGTTGGAGAGGCGGTGCAGCTGCAGCCGGTGGTGGGCCTCACGGAGTACTACCACAGGGTGCTGGACAACTCCATCGCGGCTGTCGAGGGCTTGACTAAGATCGTGGAAGCTACAGGTGTAGTAGTTTTTGAATCGGTTACGTTAACTTGCAGATACAGTGTGATACATTTGCGAAGATCTAATTTTAATTACTTTTAGTACATAACTATTAATCATTCTAATTCTAAACTAGTCAAAGTAATTAAAAAGTAACCTGTGTCTGTGAACTAAGGATTTCAGTCTTGTAAGATTTTCAGTGACCCGCCGAGTTAGCAGCTCTGGATAGAGATAAATGGAAGAAAATGGGAGAGCTTTGCCTAGCAGTGGGACAGTAAAGGTTAAAGAAAAAAATAAAAAAAGATTTTCAGTCCCTTCTTGGATATCATTATTTTATGCTTTTTATCAAATACAATTCTTTTTTCTCGGAGTCAGAAAATGTTATTTTCTGATCCTGAAAAATAAATATTATTTAAATAAAAATATAGTATCTTCTGATCTCAGCATTTTTGCCATCGACCGACGTTTATAATAATAACAAGATGGACAGCTGCAACTTCGTCAAGCCAGCCCTTTCAAAATAATAGCCCCATATTTTTTGTTCGACCCATCGACCGCCGCTCCCCAGGCAACAGGGCCAATAGGGACCTTCTACCTGCTCCCTTTTCTAGGGCTCCCTTTATTGGGGACCGTACAATGTATGGAGTTATTATTATTGAAGTACAAATAGTAAGCTGTGTCAGAGCTTTGTGGTACTTTTTAAAAGCTCTTATTCTAGGTAGATGTCATCTTAGTTATGTAAACAGTTATTAGTAGATATTTTATAACGGTATGTTTGTTTAGCCAAACTCATATTATCTCGACTGACTCTACTACTACACAATTCTCACTCTACATGGCTGTACCATAAGTTTTTGCTTTTCTCGCTTTTAGTCATTGTTTCATTTCATTGCTAGGATTACACTTTCATGAATTTAAATTTAGTAAGTACCTACCTAACCTACTACGTCATCTAAATACTTACGTACGCATCTTTAAAAGCCCAGTGTTGGCCACTAGCTTCGAGACTAATAAGGGACAGTGTCAATCAGAACAGTGCTACCTATGTGAGAGTAGGATATTTTAAGATATGATCATTTTAAAGTCAAATTTGTTTTGTTAAGGAGACGCCCTGTTCAACTTCCCTGCGTACCAGAGCGTCCGGGCCTGGAGTCTGGGGGCGCCGGCCTACCTCTACAGCTTCGAGTTTACGGGCAACCTCACCAAGGGCTCGCATTTCCTGCCTGGAGTCGCTTTAGCTGGTAATTTTATGGTTTTTGTGCAATGTGTTTATGAAAATCTTACAGATGGAGCTGACACTTTAAGGGGGTGAAAGGTTGAATGTTGGGATTTTTTAATTTGCCTGGTAAACAAACTTGTGATGAACTACAACAAATACAAATTTAACGAGTAACATATGCTTTATTTACGTCGAAATTACAGAAAATGCGGAAGAATCGGCTGAAGCCAAAGGAAGCACTATCCAGGGTCCTGCTCACGGAGACGAACTTGCTTATATTTTTGATCCATTGGACGCAGAGGGCAATTCTATAGAGAAAGATGAGGTGTCGTCCACGGACGGTCGCGTGCGCAAAGCTTTCGTCGGCATGATTGCGAAGTTTGCGCGCGATTTGAACCCCATGGGCAAGAAAGATGACACCAAGTTGTTTGGTATTCTGCCTTATTCCCAAGACAACGACCAGTTTCTGAGAATCAACGATAAAATTTCTATAGATAAAAATTTCAGGTAATAATGTCCTACCTACTTAAATTCAGAATTCCAATTAGTCTTAAGTAAGTTCTAGTATCCGGACCTGATGTCACAAAATTAAAATAACGTAGATGTAAAGGTAACTTAATATAAGCATATTACACCTTAGTTAGCCACTGCGTTTAAAGTTCGTGGATAGTTCTATAATCTTATATCTCAGCAACGCCTTGAAAGTATTGGCTCAAAATAATTTACAAATTTCTATCACATTCAAATAGTTCTGATCAAAGATACTTATTTGAATTATTGTCGAACTTAATATATTCTTACCTATGCACTCGTGCCTAGTTCTAAGTACATGCAAAAGCCGAATAAGATTAGCTTTGGGTACTTCGTTTGCTACGCTTGCTCGTTTAACTAATTAGTGCACATTTGTAGGTTTGTTAATTACCATATAGTACATAAGGTAAGTATGTTGTAAAAATTGAAGGATGCCTATTCCCGGCAGTGGTAGGTTTAACGGTGCGAAAGATGAAGGATATTGACGATGCTACAAATAAATTTCGTATATTTCAGGTTCTGTCAAATGGGCTTATGGGGCAATATGGGCGAGCGACTCACGGGCTCTCTTTGTAAAGCGTTATTCGAGGGATTGTTTAATCCCTTGAAATTATTGCAGCCTGTCACCGGAAACCAAACCAATTTAGCTGACCTACTAAAGCCTCCAACAGCAACCCAACTTAACAGTAACGGTGACAAATCTGTCTATCAAGGACTGGTTCCTGGTTTATTAAATCCAAACAAAAACCCCGAGAATACTCAAGTGACCTCAACCAAGCCGTCTACAAAAGTTGTCATTCCAAACCTTTTTGGTGTAACTCCTAAAAAGTCAGTAAAGAAGACCGAGGTTGACGAAGAACATGAGGAAAATGCAGACAATAAGGCAATGATCCCTGGTCTTATGAATCTTAAACTTCAAAAATCCCCATCAATCGAGCAGGTGACCAGAGCAGGAAACAGACCAAGTGCTAGTAATCATGGGAATCCTCTCGCATTCCGCCTTTAAAGAATAATCTTAATAGAACTATGTAACGTCCATGTAAAATTTCTAAAGTGATTGAATGGGGAAAACACCCAAATGTAGACTAAGGTCACAAAACAATAGTATCAGGGCTTACACAGGCTGATTAAATAAACTGAGCTAGCTAGCTTTGCAACGTAGCTGCTTTTATTGCATTTTACCTGGCATAACTTTTTTGCCCTCTACCTACAGTATTGATCGGTCTGGGCTGGGCTGGGCTTCGTCCCGCTCAACCCCCGAGTTACCTAGGTTACGAAATCCCCGGCCCCAACCCCACCCTGTAATGTTTGTTCACTATTATTGAATCATTTTAAAATACCTACAAATATTGCTTAGTACTTAGTTTAAAAAAAACAACAACAAGTACCTATTTGTTAAACAAATACTTATCGATATTACACTTAAGATTTATGATTATTTCTAACATACCTACATACTATTGGTGATAACTTAACTTCGTAGGTAGGTATTTGAAGTGTTTTTCGAATGCCCAAGTATTTTTTGCAGCAAACATAATGTACATAACACAACAAAAAGGATGATATTATTATCTACAACAATATTTTTATTATATTTGATAGGTGGATTAAATCTTTGAGCTTGACTTTCGAAGCGCTGGCGTTGGAATAGGTAAACACGATATACAGTCAAATAAGTACCACACTTTTCTTCATTACAAAATGATAATTAATATTTTTCTTTTTCATAAAAATATAGTCTACGTTTTATTTTGAAACCACATGTCAGTTTTGGGTAAAAATTGTTTCCGACGTAAAATTATGAACTGAAAATAAAATATAAGGATGTAGAAGTTTTCCTAACTGATGGTCAAAAATGATATAACACACTATATTCTATTTTAAGTTTATATTTTGACTTTGAAAAGCAGTTACTTATATGCCTAGATATGTGCGATATCTTTAAAATGACAAAATTTTGCCGAAATCAGACATGTTTCGAAATAAAACGTAGACTACGTTTGTATGGAAAAGTGTAGTTTGGTCTAGGACAAGGGGACTCTTAAAGAGTGTATGTATAACCTATCTAAGAGCTATGCTCTTGTCGGTGGAGTACTAAAATAAATTTTCTTCCATTTAGAAAGAAAGAAAGAAAGAAAAATATTTTATATGTTTGATTGGATTAAACAAACTATTAAATATCAAATATTTTGATCATTCTTTAAAATTATACTGAAACCGATGGGTAAGTAAGTACGTAATTTAAGAGAGCTACAAGTTTGTTTAGGTACTTACTGATTATTCCCATATAACATGAGACAATCAATATAAATATTATTGATGTTGAGGTACCTACATATGTTTAAAAAACACATCCTGTTGCACAATGTAGTGTTTATCTGCTGGTGCAATGCGGGCAAATACATCTATGTAGGGTAATTGTAAAAACGATATAGTAATATGTATGTACTCGGCTTCATATATTAATGCGAGTTTGGAGCTGGAGAAATCAGTGCCAAAGATCACGTACACACAATGCATCCAGTCAGTTCAACTTTTTTGGTCGTCGCGTTAGTGTTTGTTTGCGCGTACGCAAACGGTAGCGTGGTGAAACCTCTAAATGCTCTGAATGCGGATACTAGCAATGAGGTCCCAGATAAGAAGCCAGTGGATGTACCGATGGTGCAGCAAAGTGCAGAGGCGCCTGCAGAACCAGTAGCTTTAGTATCAACAAAAGAATGTGTTGCAATTGGACAGTTTGTAAGTAAATATTCCTTAACCTCTTGTAACTGTAAATAACATTGACATACGTACCATAAAGTACAACCTAAATACTTACTACAAGCCTAAAATATTTAGTAACGACGCAAAATTTCTGTACAAGTGAGTCATCTGCATTATCGGTAAGTAGGTCTCACATTACCATGCTAAGCGTGCCAGCCATTGTACCACTACTTATAGAGTCCCTAACATTGAGTTACTATTACTACCTCATCATCATCATCATCATTTCAGCCGCATAACGTCCACTGCTGGACATAGGCCTCTCCCAAAGATTTACAAAATGACCGATCTAGAGCGGCTGGCATCCAGCGCCTTCCAGCGACCTTGGTTAGGTCGGCAGACCACTTTATGGGTGGGTGTCCTACGCTTCGCTTGCCTGTACGTGGTATTAATTTTTCACTCTAAGTTTTGATTAATTTTATTTTCAGTGCAATAGTCACAGTGACTGCTGTTCTAATTCCTGCTTGGGATACTTGAAGAGATGTGTTTCGGGCTCTGGATAGTCAACTACGACACAAAAAGAAAATCCATCATAATGCAGCGCAGTAAAATGAACTCATGTCACAGATATTCCCCAAACCACAGACAGCTAATCAGCATGATATAAGACTGACTTTATCTTGCTAATTATCTGCCGTAAGCAGTCAAATGCAATTATTCTTATTTACGATATTTAATAAGGTTTTATACATGTTAAATAATTCTTAAACAAGTCATAGATTTATTTCTTATTTATTTTCCTTGCCGGATGGATAGGATGGTTCAGATGGCTGAGATCTGGAGGGTTTGCGGCAAAATGCCGGATGACCTTCATGGCATCTTCGGATATCTTCCACAAGTCAGGATAGTTTTTCTTGAAGTCGTTGTACCACTTGGTTATCTGTTAAATATAACATTAAATGTCGTTATTATATGTTGTTTGTTTATTGAATCGACTTCGCTATCCCACTTATACCATTTTGGTACCTACCGATAACAATCAGTGATTGTATTTCATAGAAAATTACAAACGTTAAATTTTAGCCTATCGTAAAGAAATGTAGCCAGACATGCAGGGTAAATGCCTCGTAATATTTAAAAACAACAGCACAAGACTAAGTAGGTATTACACAGACTTGTTTTGGAAACATATCAAAGTTTAGCACAATAAATTTAAAATAACAGAAAGAATAAAAAAAATCCAAATTCCCATATTAAAGTGTGCAGCTTTTCAAATTTTAATGGGAATTTCGAATTTATTTTTGATTCTTTCTGTTTTTTTAATTTCATTATGCTATTGCTATAGTGATCTATTATAGCCCGATTGGTTCGATTTATTACGGGTATGTACCTTCCACGTCATAAGTTCAAATAAAATATACGTACTGGAACTATTTTTTACACAACAGCTGTCCATTTCGAACAACTTTCCCCAAGAAACACGTAGAAATATGAAAAATATTGTTTGGCTTTCCGTACAAACTCGGATCAGCTGATCGGCCAACTTGCATAGGCCCTCCCTAACATATTTTTTATATTTCAATACGTGTTTCTTGGGGAAAGTTCTTCAGTATCATGAACTGAATTCACTCTTAAAATAATTTCAGTATATTTTGTTAGACCTTATACCTTATATGTATATAAGTACCTTACTTTTTTCATTTAAAACTTACTCTTGTATACTTGGAGAAGTCTATGTCAATAGCCTCTAAGGTCATAGTGGAGTTGATCAACTGAAAGTCGGCGATGGTGAGGTGATCACCAGCCGCGTGTGATGTGCCGAGCCTCCCCATGTATGTCTCGAACACATCCAGAGCCATGTGCACCCTCTTCAGCCCGAAGGGAGTGCGCTCGTAGTCGAAAAATATGGGCGCCATCTGTGGAAAGTATTTGGAATAAAATACGATGAGGGTTCGGTCGCCTGAGCGACAATTATGCACCAAAAGTGCTTTTGCAAAAAAACGTTATGCTTTTTTATCCAGCAGCTCAAAGTCAACCCTATGAAAACCAAATAGGTACAATACCTATTAGTACCTAAGCAGAGAAAGCGTAAGTGGCGCCCCTCATTTTTATTTTATTTTATGAATAACCTTTGGAAGTATTATTGATAGTCCTCTAGCACAATTCTGTCCTCTATATAGCCACAAAATTATTAAAAGTAAGTATTATAATACTTTAGCTCTAAAACTTATAGCCTTAGAACTTGTTTCTGCTTAAAGTGGCCACTTTTGGCGAAAGTAGGTTTTAAAACTAGACGGACTAACTTAATAACAATCAAAAATTGTTCATGAAATATTTAAGTACGATTTAAAAAAATATTTCATGTGAGGGCGCCACTTACGCACACAGCACAGAGTAAGTAATATAAAAAATAATATTATACTGTGACCTTACGTGTTTCTTTATCTGAATGCGAGACAGGGGGTTACTACAAAAGCGGTACACAAGACGGACGTTACTGCGTATCCGCGTTTCAGTGTCAAACAAACAAACAACATTGAGCACTAACATATGGAGATAAAGTCTACTTTGGTTTGATGCAAAAATAAGACGTCACTATCTATGGAGTAACCCCCCATTTATGTAGGAACGTAGGTACCTGGTGACATAACTAACTGTGCCATTTAAGCCCCGTCGCAGATTTATTGGATGGACTCAGTGTTTTTTTAATCCAATTTTTCGTATCTTTATACCTAGTGGTAATATGGAAAAAATCCAAATATTTACCCAACATTGGGAAGCTAACAGCTCTCCTGCCCTCGCAGATTCTTGAATCTTGAGCCCTTAGCCGTATTGGCAAATGGCAATGCAAGCTGAATTGCCATTTGCCGATTTGCCACCCTATACAATGTACTTTTTAGGGTTCCGTAGCCAAATGGCAAAAACGGAACCCTTATAGATTCGTCATGTCTGTCTGTCTGTCTGTCCGTCCGTATGTCACAGCCACTTTTTTCAGAAACTATAAGACCTATACTGTTGAAACTTGGTAAGTAGATGTATTATGTGAACCGCATTAAGGTTTTGACACAAAAATAGAAAAAAAACAGTAAATTTTGGGGGTTCCCCATACTTAGAACTGAAACTCAAAAATTTATTTTTCATCGAACCCATACGTGTAGGGTATCTATGGATAGGTCTTCAAAAATGATATTGAGGTTTCTAAAAGCATTTTTTTCTAAACCGAATACTTTGCGCGAGAGACACTTCCAAAGTGGAAAAAAGTGTGTGTCCCCCCCCGTAACTTCTAAAATAAGAGAATGATAAAACTAAATAAAATATATGTTGTTCATTACCATGAAAACTACCAGCGAAAATTGGTTTGAACGATATCTAGTAAGTAGTTTTTTTTTAATACGTCATAAATCATAAACGGCAATGTACCTTTCATTCAATCAACTCAAATATAAAATTTAAAAAAAAACATACTAAAAGACGTTTATATTATGTTATTTGCTACTACGGAACCCTTCATGGGCGAGTCCGACTCGCACTTGGCCGCTTATTTATTAAGTACAAATATTTTAAGGTGTGATTCAGTCCATCATTTTGAACAACTTTTCCCATGAAATGTATATTGAAATACGAAAAATATTTTTTTGGTTTTCATACAAATCGAAGTAGTCACGTGATATCATTAATATGGAAAATGAAAATTTTCTTTTCGTATTTTGATATACATTTACTGGGAAAAGTTGTTCGATATGATGGACTGAATCATCCCTTAAAATATTTGTACTTAATAAAAAAGGTCATTGTATACATACCTAAGTGCTAATGTAGGAATTTATATATTTTAATAATTATATATAATTAATAAAATATACTAAAATTAAAAATTATATATTGACATGGATAAATCAAAATGGGTTAATAAGGAATTGGGAATTAGCACTCAGGTAATCGTCGCTCTAGTTAGAGTAACACGACTAGAGTTTGCAATAAGGGAGGTAAAGTGTAGACTTTATTACATGTAGAAAAAGAATATACTTAGTTACCGTGTAGGCGCTGATGTTAGCGTAGTATGTTGACAGATTGAAACATAATCGGTGATTGACGATCGCCCTGAAATGGAAAGAAGTATATTTTGATATTGTTGAATTTCAAGCAACCCCAAGGCTCTCTACTTTTTGTGGCGAGCCGAAATCAGAGTAGGTATCTTTGGGCATACTTTCACAAAATGGATGATGTTTTATGTCTTTCTAATACCTGTTTCTTAGCAAATCATAATTGAATAAAATTTCATAGAAAGAACGAGAATCAATTTTGGTGTAATGCAACATGTCTGCAGTTATGAAAGTTGTAAACTATAATGTAGAGCGGGCGAAACCGGTACACATTTGTTCTGGTTATGTTCTTAGAGCTCTTAAATATAAGGTCTAACAAAATATACTGAAACTATTTTAGGGGTGATTTCCGTCCGAGATACTGAAAAACTTTCTTCAAGGAACATACCTATGTCGAAATATTAAAAATCATTAAAATTTTTGTGCAGATCAGTTGATCGGTCAACTTACAAGAACAAAGTAACTATAGGAGTCCGAAAATTACTTTTTATAATTCGATACATTATATGTTCCTTGGGGAAAGTGGTTCAGTATCGTAGACTGAATTCACCCTTAAAATAGTTTCAGTATATTATTTGTTAGACCTTATACAACGTGGAAGGAACATACCTGTAACAAATCGAACCACGAAGTGTACTAGATCACTACATAAAGTATAATGATAATAAAACAACAGTAAAAAAAACGACATTCCCATACGAATTGTCCTTATAATGAATATATAAATACTTTACTATGGAATGCCAATTTTCTTTTTTGATTTTTGACTTTTATTTCAATTTTATTATGCAATAGTGATTTAGTGACCTAGTATACCCCGGGGTTCGATTTATCGCGTATGTCTCTTATACCGGATTTACACATGCGTGTTCGCTATTCGCCTCGTCATTCGACGAAACATTCCACGAACTATTCGTGTACGAATGCCGACGCGAACTGCTGTTTACACATTCGTGTGTTAATTCGCACACGAATATGGAGGACGTGGACATAATGGCGGCATGCACGCTACATTTACAATTATGTCTTCTACTCGGGTATTTACCTGCGCTTAGGTATATACCTGTATGTGGTGGATAGATTGGGATGTTTATTTAAAACTAGCCGAAGCCCGCGACTTCGTTCGCGTAGACTTTATGACTTCGGAAAATGCTCATCAGTCTGAATAACTTTTGGTAAGATGTCATTTTTAGGGTTCCGTACCCAAAGGGTAAAAAAGGGACTCTATTACGAAGACTTCGCTGTCTGTCCGTCTGTCTGTCATCAGGCTGTATCTCAAGAACCGCGATAGCTAGACAGTTGAAATTTTCACAAATTATGTATTTCTGTTGCCGCTATAACAACAAATACTAAAAACAAAATAAAAAAAATATTTAAGCTTTTAGCTTATTTGGGGCTCCCATACAACGCGATTTTTTATAGATAATGGTACGGAACCCTTAGTGCGCAAATTCGATTCGCACTTGGTCGGTTTTATATGTATACGGTATAGACTAGTGGACTTTATCCGTGTTATTATAAAACGCAGACTAGCTGTACCCGTGGGGTTCGCTCCCCGTGGGAATTTCGTGATAAAGAGTACACTATGTCCTTCCCCGAGTCTTAAATTATATCTATACCAAATTTGTTATATATCGGTTTAGTAGTTTAAGCGTGAAGAGTTAACAAACAAATATACAAACTCACTTTCGCATTTATAATATAAGTAGGATATAAATTTAGTGAGAGTCCTCTATTTATATGTAGAAATGTATCAAAAGGTCATTTAATGTATAAAACAATGAATTATCTAAAAGAGAAAATAACAAAGATTAAAATCACTGATGCTATAAGTACTTATTAAATATAGAGATATCATCTTATTTGATGTCTGATTGCCTATTTTAACATATAATTAGGTCTACACACATTTGTCCACAAAAATGTTAACTTAGACCTTTCAATTCGTATGTTTCCATACAAGTCATACAACGGGTACATATACGTCCTGTTGGGTCGGGCGCTAGCTGCCGACTGCCGGCAGGCGAAAGTGTAAACAGCCAGTTCGTGTTCGCTATTCGTGTCCTTTGATTCGCGTCCGAAAAACCGCCCTCAACGCGAACTCGCGAATCGCGAGGCGAATCACGAGGCGAATAACGAACTGACTGTTTACACATGCTAGTTCGTTATTCGCCTCGTCATTCGCCTCGCGATTCGCGCGAATGTGTAAACGCGGTATACGTTGTGTAGATACAATACTATATTATGCTACATTTGAGAATGAAAAATCACCTCGCTTTCGGTTCCGTCGGGTACAAGGGATTCCCTGGCTTGAATTTATCGCAAACATACTGCAGGATGGCGTTGCTCTCTCCAAGGAAGAAGCCGTCGTCATCTAACACCGGGATCTCCTTCTGAGGGTTCATCTAAAACGAAATAAACAAACACGTTGTTTTCACTTGCTTCATATTAGCTCTCGACTGTGCATACTTTTCCCTTGCTCTATGAGCTTAGCAGAAAGAGATGAAAAGATTAATTATTTTCTAGACCAAAAGCCATGCGACATATCATACGAAAAAACTGTAACAACATAGCAACCACACGTTCTAGTATTTATTCTGTGACCAACTCCCCTGTCCATACACATCACGCCATTTATTGATTCAGAAAGTAAGGACACAGATTACTAATAAGTTACTTCGTAAGGATCAGATTGCTAGCTTTTAGTTGGCAAGGAAAAAGGCAGCAAAAGCAGTTAAGAAGAAAGAAGCTACTCTCACCAGTTCGTACTGCGGCGTCATGTGCTGTCCAGCATTGAAATCCACATCGATCAGCTCGAAGGGCACGTTAAGGTGCGCCAGCGCCTGCCGCACGGACAGCGACGGAGGCCCGTCCGACACCGCGTACAGTTTTAAACCCATGATGCTAACTGGAATACGAATGAGATAGGTAAGTACACATCCAAATAAGCAATGGTTTTAAAGATAAGTGCGCTTTAATGTCTACGTAATATATGTATCCTATACGATACGTACTACATCACAATAAAAATAAAAAATATAAGAATAATCAATCTGGGTTACAGGCAGAATCGACGATGAAATACCGATCGATGCTATCTTTTGTTTGTTTTGGAAGAATACAGATAGCGCTAGGTAGTCACTTGTTATTGTTATCAATAGCTCCAATAACAAGTTTATTTGGTAATTAAGCAAATAAAAAACCTCCGACTTGAAGAACGGCAAGTGATGAGTATCGTAAATACCGATACGACTTTCGCAGCGCCATCTATGTCTAACTAGGTAAAGCCCTGAATGATTTTCATCTAACAAAGCCAAGAACCACCAAGGATTAAAAAGATTAAAAAGTAGCAAAACTGTAAGTTAAGTATGCATAGCTAAATACTATTCTCAGGCACGTACATAATATCATAGGAACAAATCTGATGGCGGATTTATTCGTTCGCGTGGAAAAAATGCTCATCAGGCCAAACAACTTTTGCTTAGGCGTTATTTTTATATTTCTTTACGAAAGCTTTATTGTTATATAAAGTATAAATTATTGACAATAATGTGATAAGTACAATATTAATTAAATAAAACATTCAACTAAAAACTAAAAAGAACATAAATAAAAATGTCCTCTCAATCTATCGCAGGTTGACTGGAAGAGATTCTTACATGGGATAAGTCCGCCTTTGTATATTTGCTCTTTCGAATTTTTTGTAAGTACTTTATTTTGTTTTTTGGTACAATAAAGTTATTACAAACAAACAAACAAAAATAATAAATAAATTTAAACTAATAGAAGAAGAATCTACTATACCCCTTCGGAGTTTATATTCATACATTTGCTCTCTTTTCTAGCGCTCAAAGTGACAATAAGCAGCAAGTAGCTCTATAATAATGCTTGAGGATAGCTTACAGTGCTTTAAGTCTCAGTTAGCGCTAGTGTACATCAACAATTTCTCTACCATATCTCATAAATTCATTCCGTAACTCCAATACATCGTACATAGTGGAACCCAAGACCATAAGAACTTGTACCTAATCCAGAGGTTTAGTAGAGTTATAGCTCGCTGTAACTCCCATGTGATAACACGTCTTATTGATGACCTTAGGATCTGTTCAGCTCATTTATATATCTGTTCTAACTCTTATATTAACGCCTAATGTTAGTTGGGCGGGAATTCCAAAATAAAATGACCGATCTAAAGCGGCTTGCATCCAGCGCCTTCCAGCGACCTTGGTCAGGTGGAACCACCTTGTGGGTACTGTCCTACGGTGAATCACAAATGAGGAAATACCCACCTTCTATGACTATTTTACATCATCATCATCATATTTAGCCCACATCAACACACTGCTGGGCTTAGGCCTCCCTTTTTTGCGCTATTTCCAACGGTACTGTGCCATTCACATCCGGCCAGGCCGGCGGTTTCTTGTTACTATTTTACATATTTGACTTTAATTTTTTGATTTACATAAAACATTTTAAGTATATAAAACATGGAATTATTGGGGGACATTGATATGTTTATAAAACTTACTTAAAAAATAAATTATGAATCATACTCAGTACAAAATAAAAACATACCGAGTAAAAATCTAGGTAATCATGTCATTATCACTGTTACAGACATTGTAATGATAAGATTACCTACTTTTCATACATTAGATAGGATAGGTATCCGTAAAATCTAAAGTAACAACTTTAGAGTAAGTCATCATCATCCGAGCGTATTTTTCCGGTTGCATCCTCAGCAGTAATATCCGCTACCTAACCAAGGAGATGACAAGGTACTGGTTTTTACACAGAGCGACTGCCGTCTGACCTTCGCAACCCAAAGCGTAAACCAGAACCAATCCTTGGGTAGTTTGATGATCAAACGCTAGATAGCGTTCGGGGTAAGTGTGTACCAATCATGAATTGTAATTATTTTATCTAATGAATTTAGATATAAATGTAATTGGGATACAGACAATTAACACTGAGACAGTATGGTATTTGACACATTTTTATAGGATTGTATATCTAACAATAATTTTTCAAAACTAAAAACCGACTTCAACACTTTTGAATATATTTCAATGGGACTACCTCAACTCGCCAGTACCAAAGAGCACAGAGTAATAATATTTAAGAGTAAGAGCTCTTTCAAGAATTTTCCAAATTGGTTCAGTGAGGCGTATTTGAGTATTCGGGGAACATGCTTACATAAAAAAAAAAACTAAGTATGATATTTGCAACGTGATAACGATAACCTCCTTTTTATGAAGGCGGTTAAAAATAGTATTTTTTATGTTTGCAACATGACGAAAAATCGCATCTAATAGCCTTTAAATGAACTTCTGGTATTTCATTAGATCTCTAAGTGCTCATATATATACAGATGTAAAATACTATCTGTGCTTAATTGAAGTTCAACTTCATTTTAAACACAGATCTGTATTTGGTCTGAGCTGGGGTCTCAAAGCTTTGAAATAAATCATGGGTTGGTCCTAATTTCCAATCCAAGGTTAGTCAAGATATTATTAAAAGTGAATGAAGGTAAGA
Organism: Acrobasis consociella; assembly: GCA_963555685.1. Taxonomy (NCBI): domain Eukaryota; kingdom Metazoa; phylum Arthropoda; class Insecta; order Lepidoptera; family Pyralidae; genus Acrobasis; species Acrobasis consociella. The sequence continues at coordinate 4,541,905 of OY743116.1, forward strand.
CATTTACAGATGGTGTTAGTTGTTTGTAATCGTAAGTAATGTAGTTATACGAACCGGTCTGTGATCAAGAACAACGTTGAGTGAGCGCGGTGCGCCGACGCAGACTGACGGACAAATAATTGCATAACAACTAGACTCTAATAATTCCCTTTCACTTTTGTTAATTCAACAAGCCTTTATTCATTACGCTGGAATTTGTAGGAACTGTAGGTACTTATCTAAAACTAGTTGCTCAATCCCAATCCTATCCAGTTATCGTATTTTTTCTACGTGAAACCTCAGAAACCTAGAGAGAATGTGTGGCACACACGAATCTATATTTCTGTGCGGTAAAAAAATAGATCCGTTCAAACGCAACTTCGCACAAACGAGCGATGGGGAATAAACTTACATCCAACACTGTAAATAAATATAGGTTTAAAGAATAGGTTTTAGGATTATCAGGTCTAAAACAGACTAGATAGACACGGAGATTACAAAAATCACACTGCGTTTTGGCACAACATGATGATAACTAAGATAAATAATTGGCAGATATTGCCCATGGTTGTCACATCCTGTAATCACTCAGTTAGTAAATGGCGAAAAATGAGGAACATTGCCGACTGTGAAGAAAGTACCTAACATGTTCTTTCTCTGTGTTGTAGTACAAATCGCTAGGACTACGGACGGATACCTACAACATGGATGATTTTCCATAAAGATAAGCCTCAGACAGACTAATTAGGCATTTGTTTTTATCTCTGCTGTAGAAAGATTTATTAGCATTAACCACACCAGTAACCAGTAAACTTGTCAAATCTCCTTGGTTAGGTAGGGGACCCCGGGCTCTGAAGCACTGCTGAGCTGAGGAAGCAACCGGGAAAATACGCTCGGATGATGAGAAAGATTTATAAGCAGTGTATAATGTCGATGATATTGCTTCATTGTAACCAACCTTGAAATGTCGACGAAAGATGTACCTAAACAGTAAATGAGGGTTAGTGGTTTTAGGGACGTAACGAAGGAAGTAAATGAATGTAATTCTTAGCTTTGTAATAAATATCAAAACCACAAAACACTGCGATGAAGTAAGGGAATATTTTTGTACATAGATAGCTGATAGCTCTACATGTAGAGGATAAAGAATTCTATGGTAGAGCTATGCTAGATAAGTACTATTATTATTAGGCCAATCCAATTTTTTAAAATATACCGGCAACTTTAAATTATAAAATAATATCCTGTTTTGATACTTTTATACATTGTCCAGCGTAGAAAAAGTTCGTTAAACTTACAGTACTCGTAGCAATGTACTTACCTACTTAAAATAAGCGATTAGAAATAGTCCTAATCGTTTATAGGTACCGAATATTATTATTCGTAGGTAAGAAACTCCAAATAAAATGTATACCAATATCCACACTACATCATTTAAATACTTAATACTTACAAGTAATACCTTTATATAAACATCTGCATTCAGATCTACGCGCTTTTCGGAGATATTCCTCGAAGAGCAACCATTTTGAGGCGCACCTAATTAATGAGGCACACCTTACGTGGGTAAGCTTCGAGGAATAAAAATATTAAAATTTTATTCCTCGAAGCGCACTCACGATTAAAAAGGTACGCTCCGAGGTGCGTCTCAAAATGGTTGCGTTTTGAAGAACACACTCCCCTTTTCGGTGGAGTGATTTCTATTATTTTCTATTGTAGTGAACATTACTGCATACTAAAACAAAAATGTATTATGTATGTACCTTATATTTTTTAATTTTTACTAAAAATTAAAGTTGGTCCCACCCATAGACACATACACAATAGGTCTAACGAGAATTTTTTCCTAGGTCTGTAGAGTTGTGGAAATCTTTCCTATCTAAAGAAACTATCAGTAGTTCTATCAATCTCAGTGATTTCTCTGTGGGATAAGACATTTATGTCTGAGGTGTGGTATTTAGGCATTAAAGTTGCATCTGCAGGGTTAACTGTGGAAGTAAGTTGCGAACTTACGACACTCTTTGGATAACTTCCTAGAAATTGTTATAAATATTAGTATGCAACGGTGCCGACGTCTTCACGGTTCATTTAAACAATAAAAATGGCAGCTCATACAAAATCAACAAGTGTTCTGCATATTTTATTGCTGCTGATGGGTAATGGTATCGCTCTACCACATTCGTCGCATGAATTGGGGGTTCGAGTAAAGCGCCAAGACGGGTACGTTTACGATAAACCAAGCATTTCATTTAATCTGCCAACGCGATCTCCTTCTACTGTCGCCACTCAAGCTCCCACTGTTGACAGGCCTCAAGTGCAGCAAATGTATTACGCCTATCCAGCCCCTGCAGGCGGGGACACCGTCAATATCGGCCGCTCCACTGTTGGATCATCGAGTACCACAGCTGCTACGAGTGTTGCCACTGCAACTGCCAGTTCTGGAGGAGGTGGCTACAACTATGGATCCCAAGGCACAACTACGTCTGTAACTGGCGGCTCTGGTTCGGCAGCAAATGCGGGATACAACTATAACTCACCAACATCAACGGCTGGGACAACTCCGGGGCTTGTATCTCAAACAATACCTTCAACCAACGCTCCGAAGTATTTACCACCCACACCGGGAGGCGGTGGTAGTTTGGGCGGTGGCATACCTATTAATATTCCAACTAGTGGAGCGACAACCGTGCCTTCAGTAACTCTGTCTACTACAAAGGGCGGGGCTTCCGTGCCTAATACTGACTATTTGCCACCGCGTCCTAATCAGCAGCAGTCGACGGGACTGTCACCAACTCCATCACCATCGCCGTCACCTTCGCCATCACCATCGCCATCACCAAATCTACCACAGTCGCCAGGATATTTACCACCTTCAGGATCACCGATCACCTCTGTACCCACTCCAGCAGCAACATACTTACCTCCCGTTCTGTAAAATAATTGAACTATCAATTTATAAGATAACTGATAATAAGTAGGTACTCGTACTTTGAGGAAATTGCTAAAACTATTTACCAAAAAATATTGACTTTTTACCTTTATACCGAAGGGTAAAATATTTATTTAAAACAATCTAATTATTTATTACAATTTCAATTAACAACTAAATTAAAATCTAAATTTGTACTATATTTGTTTTTTAAAAATAAGTACTTACTTAATTTCTTTATGTCAATGGTAAATGTATGTAAGTCGAGTTATTGTATTTTATTTCTTATCTATCATAATATTTTTGTTGTTACTTTGATTATTTGCATTTTTTAAACAATTTGCATGTGTACTATTTGGTAGGACAACATTGGGGATTAAATTTCCTATAATCTAACTGGTAGGTAACTCCTATGTCACGGATATTAGCGTAGCTACTTAATACTTAAGTTTATCCAACTGCAATTTCAGGTCAGGTCACATCCACATCTAACAACAACTAACACTCTAAGTCTGTCTGAGCTGTAGGTATCTATTGTACGTCAGATGTAGTACGGAGTAACTTACTTGTACAATAAATAAAATGCACATTCAAATAAAGAAGTACATTCATAGCTTTTTGGTGGCCTCCTGATGATGATGGCACCATGCACCGAACCTCTTTAGCCTGGCCAGTGAAATTTGATCCTAAAATACCGCGGCAAATAAAAAAATACACAATGTGTATGTACCGCGATTAATATCGTTTTTTGCCAGATATTTCGACGGCCCTTCTGCCATCATGGGTCGTCGATGGCCATATTAATCGCGATAAGTCCCGTAATACTAATAACAGTAATCGTGACCGTGAAACTCTAAAATCATAATGTATACAATTTTAAATAATAATAAAAATAAAGCGTGCGTATGTACATTATGTATTTACAATATAAAAAGGTGAATTTTTTTTTTAGATTTTATCAAATAAAATTTGCTGCTGATTTTTAGCAAATTAGATAGGTGTAGTCAGTTATGAAGTTACAACCCGGTCGAGTTAACTGCGTACCTGGCGGCCGCCGTGACGTCACATCGACGCTGTGGTACGGTGTGAAAAAAAGTGAAAATGTTTATTCTTTATTTTAGATCCACATCAATACATATTATAAAAATAAGTTCCCCGACGCGTATATCTGTCTGTCTGTCTGTATAGGCTAATCTTAGGAACTACTGGGCAAATTTTGATGCGGTTTTCACCAGTATATAAAGTGAAGATTGAGAAAGGTTTATACATATATATTATGTATATAATTTGTTAGGTACCCGTGCGAAGCCGGGGCGGGGTGCTAGTTTTAATATATATAAAACACTAGCTGATTTCCCGCGACTTCGTCCGCGTAAATTACAAACAAAACAAACAAACAACAAATCTTTACTCTTTATAATATTAAAATTGTACCTATTACAATAAATAAGAGCAACGACTAATCACTGTCGCTGAGTAATTCGACGCCTGACATTTCGCTTTCGCTGTCGCTCATTTCATTTTCAGTGTCGCTCTCTTCTTCTCCTAGGGATATTATAAGCTCTCGTAGATTAACATCTTCCAGACGATCTTTCTCCCAATATTCGCGTTCAAGCCTCTTTATATGATGAACTTCTTTTTTCCAGTCTGATACCGTAATGGAATTTAAGGCATCTCTAGTAAGCTTTTCTATTTCTTTTTCGCTTTGATTTATGTTTTTGTCTGCCACCCTTTGCTTGACCAGGTTCCAGATATATTCTATGGGATTAATATCACAGTGGTAGGGAGCAGACGTAAAATTTCATGGCAATGTTTCATTTCTGTCCCGGGTCAATATTTTTCTTGACACTGCTATCCGTACTATTTTGCCAGCATTTATTAACTGTGTAGTGTGAATGGATCCATTCCATGTCTCATCCAAATAAGTAATCGGCTTTTCACCTGCGCCAAGGTCATTATTTTCTTTTTTACGCCGCAGGTACCGAGCCCGAGGTTTTTGAATTAAAACAGTTCTAGCGTTTTTACACTTTTTGAACTTATAACCTAATTGGTCTATCAGTATGGATCTAAGTGTAGTTCTTTCGCCTTGGAAATTTAAGTCCTTTTTAGCAACAGCCAAAATCTTTTTTAAAGTAGGTATTTCTTTTTTTACAGTGTAAAAACTATTAACTATGTTTCGAAGTGCACAAAGATCAAAATTGTCCAACTTGATTTTTTTTGAGCTTCCTTGGCGCTTTTTACCTGGTGTCGATAATAGTGGTAGTGGTTGAGTGCTAGAACCAGACGTACTAGTACTTGGACCCAAGGGCGAAGAAGTAGGCTCTAACTGTTTCACTTCTTTTTTTATTTTCATTAAAGTTGTTTTCGATATTCCAGTAGCAGCACAGGTTCTTTTGACGACTTGGTCCACAGGAATAGTTAATCGTTTATTAGCCTTTTCCATTTCAAAAAACTTAAGCACCTTTAGAATTAAGTTTCTACCTTCACTATGAATTGTTTTTCCCATGTTCAAAATAGTCTTTTTCGCAATAAAAACAGCTGACACTTACAAAATAAGTCTAAAACGTAACAATATAACTCGGAATCTCGGTAGCGCGTATCAGTACCAAAGGTGTTGACCGCTTTGGTACTGACGCGACGGGGCGAACGCGAGGAGGTCTGCGGGTTAGTGGGAGGGGCATCGCATTCCAGCGAGGTGCGCAGTTAGCTCGACCGTGTTGTACCTTATCTACCTCTAATTTCATGGGAGTATGAATGGCACCTAACATGCCATTGCAAGCGCTTTCCACACATTACCGGGTTTCCGTCTTGGACGGAGGTCGGCGGCGAAAAACAGGGCCGGACCATCAGTATCCCGGAGGCCGCCCGGACGGTGTGCGACCCTGAGACGGTGCCATCCGATTTTTACCTAGCGGGATGACATTTTATTTAAGGGTCCCCCGACCCTAGACCAAAATACAACTTTCCATACAAACGTAGTCTACGTTTTATTTCAAAACGACATGTCCGATTTGGGCAAAATTTTGTAATTTTAAAGATATTGCAATTATCTAGGTTTATAACTAGTTTCCGACGGTAAAAATATGAACTTGAAATAGAATATAGTGTTTTATATCATTTTTGACCATTAGTATGGGAAACTTCTAAATCGTTATATTTTCTTTCCAGTTCATAATTTTACTGTAGGAAACCAGTTATAACCCTAGATAATTGCAATTTCTTTACAATTACCAATTTTTACCGGAATCTGACATGTGGTTTCAAAATTAAACGTGTACTACGTTTGTATGGAGAAGTCTAGGGTCGCCGGACTCTTAAGTGTGCTCTATGATTAAGAACTTCTTCTTCATCGAGCGCTATTGCAATCATTGCCAATTCCTCAGTGTTAAATAAGGACACAAACCCTGTTATGTGTGAACACAGAACCCAGGCGGGAAAACGAACTCGGACGGCCCGTCTTGTCCGGGACGGGAACCCGGTAATGTGTGGCTAGTGATTTAATTTGATTCCGATATTTTTCGTTATATGGCGAGGTCCTCTAACTATATCTTTATTAATTAATAACCTACTCATTCTATTTGGTGTGTACATTTCTTAACCTTTTGTAAAAATAAACAAAACGCTAAATAATGTCACTGTCATAGGTGCTGTCACTGTCAGTCAATGTCAATCTGTCAATCATACATAAAAAAATAGACGAACGAATGTAAACGTCATACAAAAATAGTATCAGGATGAAAGTTATTTATAATTTATCTTTTTATGTTGATTTTTAACATAATATTAAATATTTAAAAATGCAGTATTCCACCCTCATCGAAGAGTATTACTTTTTGAAGTATTTTATGTGTAGTGAACGTCGTTTCTATAATTAGAGCAAAGTTTACATAAATTATGATTTTACTAAAGCAAACATTACGATTCTCTCCAGTACGAAGTAAGCAAATTAAAAGGTAATTTAATTTATTTATCTCTAGATAGCCCATTAAAAACGGGTTTTAACTAATATGTCATTTACAGTTAAGTTCATAGGTAGTGTTTATGACCTTAGTGGGTAAATTGTCTTTGACCTATCACAATCTTGACATTTATTAACTTACCATGTGCTCGTCGACATGAGGTACATCTTTTGTCTCAACTCTATGCTCGACACTAGAGTCTAGTTTCTGTATAATTCATTAAATTTTCAGGACGGCTAAAGAGTGGGCTTGCATCCCTGAGGATGGTGCACCTCGAGATGACAGGAGTTCAACTAGGCACCAATGCTCTTACAATAAATGACCTCCCAAATGAATTACTTATATACATATTTTCTATGATTGACTTTGAATCACTGCTGGCTGTGGCCAAGGTCTGTGTGCGGTGGCAGCAACTCTGTCTGACTCCTTGTGTGTGGGACAACACTAAGCTTATTGTGTGTATGAAGAACTATGTAAGCATCAGGGAAAGTATAGTGCCCTTTGTGGCAAAGTATTTAAAAAATGTAAAATTACAATATTTCAAACTGTACTCTCAAGTCCGGGCTTCCCTGATAAACTACTGTCCCAACTTGACTCATCTAGAAATTAGCATATCACAAGTTGATAGCTGTATTTTTGATGACCTTAGTCACTGGCCGAATTTGAAATTTTTAAGTTTCCGTAACTCTCTTATTGTGCAAAACCCAGAGAATGCTAATGGCAATTTTGTTTACCACTTACCATTTGAAAACTTAAGAAACTTGGAGACACTTGTTTTGTCAAACTTTGCTTTGACTCACAGCAGCCTGTACAGCATGCTGCAGTGTCCAAATTTAGTCAGCATCAGCATGGAGAAGATGAAGAATATTCCAGCAGATTTCCTGGAATCACTGCTTATAACAAAGCAGTTGTCATTGAGAGCCTTGCATATTTATGGAGACACCTTGAATGATGATATAGTGCGACATATTTCAGCCTGCAAAGTGTTGCAAGTGCTCCACATAATGACTTGCAAAACTCTGTTTGATTCTAGTTTGTTGCACTTGTATAGGCTTAAGAATTTGCATTCACTGAAGCTACGTCATGGATACTTTTCCACTACTGCATTACTTGCATATTTTACAAATAACACATTTCAGCATCTGACTTACCTCAGTCTCTCAAGATGTGTCCATGTGACTATGCAAGTGGCTAGAGCAATAAAATCGAGTGCTCCTAACCTAAAGGAACTCTCTTTTTACCTGTGCCCATTTATTATTGGGCCAGATTTCAATCGCCCGGAGTTAGAGAAAATGTTTGACATACAGTTGCTCCTCGATTGAAACTGTCATAATGTCAGTGAACAGAAGCAGCTTAGAAGTCCGTCCACCTTCACTCATGTATTTATTGTTATACACTGATATGAAGCAAATGCAAACAAAGCAAACAAAAATCAAGCTGATTAGACTGCCATGTATTCTATGGCGAAAGTAGTTTCTAAAGCTTGACTATAATATAGGGTTAACAGCCATGTAGCTAATAAAATAATAAATTTGGTGATGATAATGGCCTCCATGACAAATAAGTCACTTTTTTAAATTACGTAAATTAATAATATTGAATTAGTACATAGGTTGTTGCAAATGTGTCTAATGCTTTAGTTTGAATTAAGATATAATTTACAGTATTTAAATTATTTAATGATGGTGAAAAATGGGGTATTGTTTTCAACACTCAAGGAAATGTATTTATTACTGCCTGGCATGTTGTGTAAACAGACTATTTGAAGTGCCTTATAGAGGATTCCTATTGGAACGTTTATAGATATTTAGAGAAATTTAGAATGCGGCAAAATATTTACTTGAAGGATGGTTTAAAATTTTTAATTATTGTTAATATCTCATACCAGTGTAATGGTTTATTTTATTATGTGTTGTGTCTAAGTTAGTAGACCTCGACATATATTAATTTTACTATGGGGCCGCTCAAGTATTACATAAGCATCGAAAGGGGGTGGGCAAGTCTTTGACTTGCATATTTTTAATGATAAGGAAGGTCTGAATTTTCGTTACGTCAGCAATAATTTTATTTATTTTTTGCATTTGATTTTAGATAAATTTTTTGTATTTCTTATTAAAATCAACGCACAATAGACACACGAAAATAATAAAAAACTTAAGCAAATTTTGTACAAAATATCAACGCTACACATAGGACAGGGACAAGTAAGAGATTTGTTTTACTTTTGCTGACAAAGCAAAGGGGGCCGAGTGGGTAAAAATTGGAATTTCTGCTTACGTAATACTTGAACGGACAAAACGAAGATAAAAAATATTCGGTGATACTATCATTTCAAGTCCTTAGTGGACCTTGTTTGTCAACCTTTGTATGTATGACAACCACAGCCTGGATTGGACACTAGAAAGTGCAGTGCAATCAAGGAAACGGTGCCGCGCATACCACTCTCCACATGTCCCTTGAGCGAATGGGAAAGTGTTATGCCATACTGTCAATTACTAGAGAAGGATTAAGGGATTGCTAAAATGGAGGGAAATATCTTTATTGTAATCTAAAGATTATGTTGCACTGTGTAGATCGAGTTGTTTAGAGGCAATTTACTTTCATTCTAAACAACTCCAAATCAATTATCCCACATCAACGACTCAGCATAATAAATTAAATTATTGAAATAAGTCACTGGTCTAAGGGCAAATTATCTGTATTATCTTATTAGTGTGTAAAGTACCTATTCAATGTGATTTAATAGTTGATTATTGTAATTGTTTGTGCTGTTTTATTCATACACATGCAATAAAAATGTATTTTAAACAATAACACAGAATTGTTATTTCAGGTTTTCAGTAATAATAATCATCATCGTCAGGTCTTTTTGTCTCCACTGCAGGAGCACGGCCCTCTGTGTACTACCAGAGCCATACTTGGCCAGCTCCTCGTTGGCTAGGATGAGTTGGAGAGGTCTCTTTGGTGTCTATTAGCTTTGTTTAACTTTTATTTCCTAAGTCTCCTTCTACGACATTCACTATTCTACTCTTCCGTAAACCACATGGCAATAATAATAATACAAGTATTTATTTCCACCATACCTATACCTACTACTAGAACCTCGCGATTATTATCAAGAAATTTTTATTATAATATTTCAAAAAGTACTGAATCGATTTTGATGTCCAACGAACTTGAAAATTCTATTGATATTTCCTACATGCCTAACAAATTTCATCGAAATCGGACTATCGGTTCGGCAGTTGTCGCGGCGAAACAAACATACATACAATGTGTTTTCGCCCCCAACTCGATTTAGAGACCTTGCTTGCTCAGTTAATGAACATATGTGTTTGTGGAGGACTGGTGATCATGCCAGGTTTCTGAAGAACCTGTAATTAGGGCTCACCAAGCCTCGATATTTACATAATTGACCAAGCGAGCGAAGCGTCTCAGTTTCGAGACTAGCCAAAAATTCTTTTGTCCGTCTGTCTGTCTGTCTGTCTGTCTGTCTGTCTGTCTGTCTGTCTGTCTGTCTGTCTGTCTGTCTGTCTGTTCTTGCCTACAGGTCGCATTTCTTAACCGATTCTCATGAAATTTTGTAAGCAGGTTCAGCAACTAAATAGAATTTTTTTGTCGAGCCAGTTTTCCGAAATTTTTCAAAATGGCGGAAATATGGGGGTTTAAAATTTTAAAACTGTCATATATCCGCCATTTCAAAATATTTTCAAAAATGTCAGTAGACTTTTTTGTTGCCCTTATGAAAACGATATTTTTTTATTTGAACAACTTTTTTGTCTGAACAACTTTTTTATACGTAATACTTAAACGGGTTTAGGGTCACTCGCGAAGTCTAGCTGACTAAGCCGTTACGAATATACAATACAAATCCTCTTACAAAACTATTTAACGGTGAATTCAGTCCGGGCTACTGAACAACTTTCTTAAAAATACATATCTCCCCTGGGGTCCACGAAGTAATTTCTCTGAATAGCTATTATGGTTATTATTTTGAGTTTCATAAGTGGTTCTATAAATTTTATCTTATTTAACCGACTTAAAATGAAAGGGTTTTGCTTATTTTACGATTCGTTTTTTTTCTTCAGTTTTTGCTTATTTTGATTGATTGTTGGCTTGTTTATTAAATTTAGCAATCTTGTTGAGCGAACTTTCGTTCAATCGCTATCGCTGCTTGTCTGTGCTTCTGTAGTAGTTTAAGTAATTATGCTACGAACTAACAAGAGATCAACAGCAATCAAAGCCTGCGAAGTAGCTTTACGAAGAAAGTTAGAAACCTATGAGCAGCGGCATAGAGCCATGGCAATACAAATAAACATTTAAACCTGGTTATTACAAAAACGAGCTGACTTTGTCATTTGAAAAATGATGGGTCATTTTTCGGTGAAAGACTACTGGTTCAGAACTGAATTTCTGCATCACGGTAGACCTCATATCCATGGGATTGTATGGTTGGAAGGTGCTCCTGACATTTTAGAGCTAGATCGAAAGTCATTTGAAGAAAAAACTGTGATTGGCAACAATTTTGGAAATTTGGTCACAACCATGAATTCGCATATCGGTAAACCTGCACCGATAGTAAAATTCATCCAAATCATGTACATTATTCTAAAATAATAATCGCGAGGTCCAAGTTCGTGGCGAACTACTAGTTTGTATTTTTTTTATAGAGGTATATATACCTACAATATACCTACAAAAAATATTAAACTTAATATAAGCCTACTTAAGTGTTTGCAGAGGACTGGTGCCCATGCTAAGTTGAAGCTGGAGAAGGTTGAAGTTCAGTGGTCGCTTATTGGATTTAGCTAAGGAAGACTATAATATAGTCTAAACACTACTATAGAGGTATATAGTAGTTTTTAGTCCAAAACTGCAAAAAAGTTTTTTAGACGAGGCTCAAAAATCTAAATGCTATATTCTACTACACACTATACAAGTACTGTAAGTGACTATTTTGTTCTATCTGTATGGAATTAAATTTCGATTTAGTTCCTATTTTAAACAAAAATACATATAATAAATAAAAGTATTTTTAAACAATATTATTTTATTTAGCGATAAATAATAAGTTATTTTAGTGTTTAAAAAGTTTTGAACTGTGTCTATAAGAATGGCTCTATGTCGATTTCGAGTGCCGAGCACGGGTTGGTGAGGTCGAACGCAGCCAGCACACTCGGATGGAGCACTCCGATCTTGCCGATCACCTGCCCGCGCAGCAGCACTTCCCCGCAGCGGCCTGGGAAGTAGGCAGGGTCTGGGGAAGACAACAGACATGTTAGGCATACTTTGTAAGCACTGGCACATGCATTCTGTTCCACAGACAGCTAAGGACAAAGACAACTTTTTCAACCGACGACCGCATGAAAAACGCGATACTAAGAAATTCGCATGTAAAAGCCAGGTCTCGCGCAGAAGTAACATGACGCGGTCTAGCAGCCCGTGCACGAACTGGCAGCATGCGGCGTCAGTCACAGTGACATACCTTCGCACTGTCTCAGGTAGTACCCCAGCTCGCGGTGCCAGCTCTCCCGCAGCAGCAACATGACGCGGTCTAGCAGCCCGTGCACGAACTGGCAGCATGCGGCGTCAGTCACAGTGACATACCTTCGCACTGTCTCAGGTAGTACCCCAGCTCGCGGTGCCAGCTCTCCCGCAGCAGCAACATGACGCGGTCTAGCAGCCCGTGCACGAACTGGCAGCATGCGGCGTCAGTCACAGTGACATACCTTCGCACTGTCTCAGGTAGTACCCCAGCTCGCGGTGCCAGCTCTCCCGCAGCAGCAACATGACGCGGTCTAGCAGCCCGTGCACGAACTGGAAACCGGCTGCGCGGCCGCAGTGCACAGCGCAGAGACGGCGTTTGTTGCGGGCGCCTGTTTCTGTAAAGATTCGTATAACGAGTATTATAATAAAAGTGTTCTGTATTTAAACATTTTGCTTCTGAAAGCGGACGGAACGCGTGTACTGAAGCCTTCAGAAGGCTCATTAATTCCGTTCTGCTCGAGGGCGTAATGCCAGAAGCGTGGAACAGAGGCGTGGAGGCGTAGTGGTCTTTTCTTCAAAAAGGGAGATAACACCCTACTGAAAAACTATAGGCTTATCACGCTTCTGTATACACGGTGACCATTGTTTCTGGAGCCGAAGGCCATTCATAAGGATCATTAGTAAGACCTAGTTATCTAGTCAAAATAAAACTTCAGAAACAAAAAATGTTGACTTAATCTCCGTAGTTCCGCCACCAGGCGCCTCCGGCCGGAGTTCATCGGGGTCACGTGGCAGTTTTGGACGGGCTACCTGGTCTCAATCAAAATTATTTTCGCAAGTTTTTATCTTATATCATACATAAATTTGGATTACGTATAGGGATAGAGGAATTTATTCACTATACAGTTTTTTTTCTAAAACCCGTCCCGTTTTTACCCTTTGGGTACGGAACCCTAAAAAAGCTGTACAAACGACTGGCTATGACCAGCATATGAGTTAAGAAGACTCACCCGCGCTCGCGTCAGCCAGCACCACGTCGCTGACCTCGAACAGCTTGAGCGGCAGCGGCATCTTCTTGTTGGCGGCCAGCGTCTTCAGCAGGCCGGGCAGCAGCGCCGTGCGCACCACCTGGAACTCCAGCGTCTTGGGGTTGCAGATGTGCGCCGCCGGCACGTCCTCAATGCACAGCCCTAGCTTTGAGGACACGTCTTCGCGGGAACACTGGAAATCAGTATGTAAAGTGAGTTAAATGGAAAAATAATCGCGAGCAACTTCACGCTCCTAGATTTCATGATTTTATTAAGGTGGAAATAGTCGATACTTTTTCTATATACATTTCGGAGGGGATTTCTTTCACTATTTGACATTGTACATCCAAAGTTTAACATGATATAATTTATTCTCATTATAAAAAAATTGTCCGTATGGATACAAAATAGTAAAAAAAAAAGTTAAAGAATTATAAGCGATCAAAGATTCGTTTTTGTTGCTAATTTCAACGAAACTTTCGGCGTAAAAAAGTAATAAAAGAAGTGTAAAGTCACCAAAACGAAGACGGCACCGACACAGCATAATTGTCGAAGATTTTAATAAACTTAATTTTTATTGAGGCGTTTTCTTTAAAAAAAAATAGTTCCTTCACGTGACATAGATGCCGCCAGTAATCACATAAATAGATCTGTCAATGTCTAATTCATATAAAATTTGTCTTTGGAATCAAAGAGAATATAATCACTACGTTTTGGAATATTTAATAATATTTTTATTTTATTAAATTCAGTTAAAAATTTGTTTGTAAATATGTATTTTTTTACTTAAATAATAGCTAAATACAAGATTGGTTTATTAATTACAAATTTACTACAAGTATTGAACCAAACGGCCTCTTTCATTTTTGACGAAACGATTTCAAACTCTTAAGCGCCATCTTTTGACAATGTTTTTAACCTCATTTTTTTTCACTGGAAAACACCTCATTAATTAATGCGGTATTTTTTGCATAAACTCCTTTTCGCACGGGAAAAACTAAAAATTTTGAACCAAGCAGTGGCGGATAGTTTGCAATAACACAAGTTTTGTAGTAGAGTAGAAGGTGGCAAAAATACGCTTTCGAGTCGAAAACGAGGCTCAATAGACCGCTTATCCATGCAGGCACAGATTACTAATAAGTTACTACGTAAAAGATACATCACTTCCCTACAAACGCCAAATACCTACGCTTTATTTATCGAAATTTTCTAGCTGTCAAGCGACGCGAGGAAATATGAGCTTAAGGCGAGGTGCAACTTGGAACACAAACTCACTTTACACCCCCTTCACCCGCGCAGCTTCGGAGAGTTCAGCCAATCAGCGTGCGCTTTCGTTGACATAGTATACACGCAAAACACAGATAAATTTCTCTTGCATCGTTTAGTTGCTGTGTCTTATCTTTCGGGTCTTTTTTTTGTTAACAACATTCATATATACATTAAACATCTAGTTATTAAGAGTCCCCTTACCCTAGACCAAAATACTCCATATTTTCCATACAAACGTAGTCTACGTTTTGTTTCGAAACGACATGCCAAATTTCGGCAAAATTTTGTAATTTCAAAGATATTACAATTATCTACGATGAAATTGTCGATTTCACGATTTGACGACCTCCGTGGCGTAGTGGTCACCATGCTAGTCCGCCACCCAGAGGTCCCGGGTTCGATTCCCGGTCAGGGCAAGTTGGAAAATGGCCTTTTTCAAATTGTCCTGGGTCTTGGATGTTTATCTATATATGTATTTGTTATAAAATTTAGTATGGTTGAATTAGTATCTCATAACACAAGTCTCGAACTTACTTTGGGGCTAACTCAATCTGTGTAATTTGTCCCTATATATTTATTTATTTAAAAAAAAAAAACTAGGGTAATAACTGGTTTCCTACAGTAAACATTTGAACTTGAAAAAGAATATAGTGTCTTATATCATTTTTGACCATTAGTATGGGAAACTTCTAAATCGTTAAATTTTCTTTCCAGTTCATAATTTATCTTAGGAAACCAGTTATTACCCGAGATAATTGCAATTTCTTTACAATTACCGATTTTTACCGAAATCTGACACGTGGTTTCAAAATTAAACGTTTGTATGGAGAAGTCTAGGGTAAGGGGATTCTTAAGCTCTTTTTCAGTTAAGCTGCTGTGTCTTATTTTTCGGATCTTTTTCGGGTTAACAGCATTCATACATACATTAAACATCTGGTTATTAAGAGTCCCCTTACCCTAGACCAAAATACAACTTTCCATACAAACGAAGTCTACAATTTTTTTCAAAACGACATGCCCGATTTCGGCAAAATTTTGTAATTTCAAAGATATTGCAATTAACTAGGGTAATAACTGGTTTCCGACACTAAAAATATGAACTTGAAAGAGAATATAGTGTTTTATATAATTTTTGACCATCAGTATGGGAAACTTCTAAATCGTCATATTTTCTTTCCAGTTCATAATTTACTGTCGGAAACTAATTATTACCCTAGATAATTGCAATTTCTTTACAGTTACCAATTTTTACCGGAATCTGACATGTGGTTTCAAAATTAAATGTAGACTACGTTTGTATGGAGAAGTCTAGGGTAAGGGGAATCTTAAGCTCTTTTCTTATCTTTTGGGTCTTTTTCGGGTTAACGACATTCATACATACATTAAATTATTTATGTAAGAATGTTGTTAACCCGAAAAACATCCGAAAGATAAGACACAGCAGCTAAACTGATAAAGAGCTTATTAACTAGATGTGTAATGTACGTACGAATGTTATGCTATATGTTTAAAGTAAGTGAATATTAAGCTCTTTTTCAGATTAACATCATTCATACATACATAGCACATCTATTTAGTTATTAAGGTCTTTTTCAGGTTAACAACGTTTGTGCGTGTGTGTGTTTAGTTTTTGTGTGTTTTTCGTGTTTTTTAGTTTTTGCATGCAATGACGAAATAAAAAATAAACAAATTCAATAAAAAAGATGTTTTATTTCTATATATATAAAAGAAGGACCTGACTTGGTGACATAGTTAGATAGATACATAGTGACTGATCAATCAACGCACAGTTGAAACCGCAGGGTCTAGAAGCATGAAATTTTGCACAAACGTTTCTTGAATGGCGTAGGTGTGCACTAAGAAGGAATTTTTGGAAATTCATCCCCTAAGGGGTTGAAATGATTGTTGAAAGTTTGTATGAAACTTGGCCAATTTTGAAGTCAGAAATTTAAAAATTGACATGTGAGGTCACGGTTTAAACATTTACTGTATCACTATTTTTAAAAAGAACATTATCTAAGAGGGTAAATAGGGGGTGAAATTTTTTATGAAAGTTCTCAATTACGGTCAGTCTAAACCATAAAAGCTATAAACGAGAAATTATTACCATAAGATCTAGCACACCAACATCCATCAGCGTACACATCTACTAAAGCAGTACCATTTTTATCTACTCTTCCTTCGGCTTTAGAAGCTAGACGTTCTCGCTCATTAGCAGCTTCCATTGCTTCAGCAGCTGTAGCCTCCCATTCATTATATGCTTTATCTTGTATTTTTGAAAAAAGTTTTACTGAAAATATGGGAATGTTCATTGACTCTGCTATTTCTTGAAATTGGGAGTAGCCTACCCCTGCTGAAATGATTCCTATAATTGCGCCAACATTTGCATCCACATTATCAGTCTGAGATGGATCCTCGGAATCTATATAAAAAGTGGCTTGACATAGGTCACATTTGAATTTAAATTTAAATAGTAAACCAATCCTTTTTTCTCCTATTAAAGTTAAGCATTGACATCCACAGTTAAATAATGAACTATGTTTCGAAACCTCCTTCAATTTGTTGAAAACATAATTCATGTAAATAATTCTGCGCCCACTAATAATTTCATAATTTGGTTCTTTAAGTTCTGGTAAAATGGTATAACATTCTTCAGATTCTCTGAAAAAAAAAACAACAGGTTAGTATATTAAACAAACATTAAGTTTTACGAGTATATTATATACGTTTAATTATAAGCTTTCACTTACTCAGCACAAATAGAATCTGCCACTGACGCTATATCATTAACCATGGACCCTTGTATACCGGTGGTTTTCCTGTAATAATGTTTTTCATTGATTAAATATTATGGGGGTAGGCAGAGTCTATGGATTTCCACTTACTACGATCCTTGCAAACCTCTTTCTACCCCCATGGGGAACAGGCGTGAAAATATGTATGTATGTATGTAAATATTATGGAGTCGATTTTATTGTATTGTAATGATGATTTGTAGATTTTGTTTTTTTTTTTTATTTTTGCCGTGGGTATAAGGCTTTCATTTATCAATATCAATATGTGTACCAAATTTCATCCAAATCCGTCCAGCGGTTTAAGTGTGAAAAAGTAACAAACATCTATCCATACAAACTTTCGCATGTAGGTATAATATTAAGTAGGAAGTAGGATTTTACTTACTCATTACAAATAGTAGCTACGGCTGATGCAGGTATATCAACTGTAGATGCTTCTTTAGCTATGTGTTCCCTGGAATAATATTTTTAATTATTTTATTTTAAATAATATTATTAGAAATATTGATGATGATTTACATACATGATCATAATTTACATACCCGTGTTGTACAGTAATGTTTGGTTCAACTAGCATCAAGTCAATAAGTTGAGAACTGCCGATTGGCCTAAAGAAAATTATAAAATATTACTTGATCAACGAAAACTGTGTAGATATTATATTACAGTAGGATTTTTTAAATTAATCTATAATTTTACACTAAAATCGCTTCATAAACAAAAGGCACAAATCTATGATTGGCTATTATGGCTAGTTCCCAACAATGAACATGAAAGTTGAAATTGTTTGGATGAAGCAACTAGTAAGAAATATTAGTAGTTACATTAGTAGTACTAATTTACCTTAAAAGATGTGTAAATAAGTAAAAACTATAGTTTTTTAATTAAAAAAAAATAACAAAAAATAAAATAGTCATAAATAATAGTAATAAGTAGTACTTATAGTATATATGTATATAAATAATAATAAAATAGTAATAATAATTACTTACTAAAGTGAATTTTCTGTAGAAGTATTAGGTATTTCATGCTTTTCATTATTATTTTTACGCCTTTTAGAACTGAAAAAAAATAACACAATATAAATATAAATGATATATAAAGTTGTAAGTTGGGCAAAATGTAATCAGATTAATGATTAAGGATTACGATTACATTTTGTAATCTTCAATCATGATTACAGATTAAGGAAATTAATCAAGAAAGTAATCATATCGGTGATTAATGATTATTAGTTTGTAATCGTAATCTGTGTGTGTCTGTAAACTTTCTTGATTACATACTTTTCCTGATTGACACTCACGACATCGAAAAATTTGAAGAATAAAATATTTATCGTCAATGTCGCCGAGGTCGTTGAGGTTTTCGAAATCGTCAAAGTCAATGTTGAGGTCGTCGAGGTCATCCAGTTCGTCGAGATTGTCGAGTCATTGAGGTTGTTAAGGTCGATGTCGAGGTCGTCATGGTCGTCAAGGTGGTCTAGGCCTGCCAGGTAGTCGAGGTTGTCGTGGTCAAACATCACACTGAAACCTATTTTAAGGGTGAATTCAGTCCAAGATACTGAAAAACTTTTAGTAAAAACAATTAAATATTAGACAACAACGATGGACAGAATGTGCTCCAAAAATTTTGCTTGGTAATAAAATCAATCATACACATGCATGTGTTACTGATTACTGTAATCATGACTATGTAGTCATGATTGAAAGTAATCAATGATTAAAAGTAATCATGATTGATAGTAATCATGATTACTTTCAATCAGATTATATTAATCTGATTACAAAAGTAGTTGATTACGCCCAACTCGGATTATACCCCATTAATAATTATGAAGATATCATTTTCCCTGAGAAACAAATGTAACCACAAAGGTCGTAACTCACACCTCTCGTTGAATAGTATTATTTTTAAGTCGTATCTTCAATGTCTATATTTCTAGAAGAAATATGGCGTGAAACAAAGACAAAAAGTATTTTACCCAAAATTTTGAAAAAGTTGTGTTATTTTTCAGATTAGATTTGCATTATCCGTACATTCTGTCCGTACGTTCTGCCCAATATAGTCATCTCCTTTGCGTATGTGATACCAGTAAAAAGAGAAAAATTACTCTTCGTCTTTATTTATCACCGCACGATTTATTGTACCTTTGCCACAAAGTAAGTTCGTCATGGAAACAATTGTTGTCGAAAGCATCAATATTATATTTTATATGTACATGTTATTACGTGTAATTTATCTGCGCGACTGCATGTACTATGCAGGCCGCGAAGCGGAGTAACCGATTGACGAGACGAACGCGCGGCGCGGCCGTCCCGCCCGGTCGCCAGCTGGTCGTGGCCGTATTCTATTATGGACTCTATTACAACCACGTTAAGGTACTAGTAGTGTAGTAAGCATTTTGAAATTGGACAAAATTTACAAGATTTACCGGTATATGAATTGAAACAATACAAATTTGTTACATAAGTACTACGTAAAATATAATATACTTACCCAAACATTCCATCATTTTGTTGAATTCTTGGTTTTCGTTTTCTTGTCCCAACCTTGTTTAGTACTTTGGTACGTTTATTTCCCATTTTTGGGTATAATTGTCACTTTAAACAAACACACTCACTTTTTTATCACTTAGGCAAATGAATAATCTCTTAAAAAATCCTCTACTTACAATAAAACACGAAATCGTAAAATAAACAATAACATGACATCGCGTCTTGTTGAGTGTACAGAGCGTCCGGAAACAACCTCGCGGGAGCGCGTCTACACGCGGACTGAATCTCGGTGGATGTACGACTCTTGCTCTAGTTGCCCCGTGAATAAAGGCTAAGTTTGCTTAACTTCATTCGGGCGTCAATATGGTGGAAGTTCGAAGTCCATTTATATTTAAGGGTTTTTAATTTATTTTGTGAAAAATATTGAACGAATTAAAGAACTAGCTGGTTTAGTCTTTTAGGCATTACAATAGCCACCTAAATAATACAAAAAAATATGATCGTGTCGCTCAAAATATTGAAAAAACAGAGTTGCAAATTTTTAATTTGGGGTATTTTATTTAATTTTTTTTTGCTTTATTTCTTGATTATAAGTAAAATCTGCTCGGTTCAGTAGCTAAATGATAAACTTCTCCGTTGATTGTAATTTTCTTGATTTGATATATATTACGAGGCGTTAGATACAAGAGTTAAAAAAGGGGCCTGAAAACGAGTTTCCAACTTCCACCCCGCCTTAACTGCTTTGACTCAACGGAGCGATTTAAGAGCACAGCGGGCGATGACGTCGGCTGGTGTGACAATACCTTAGGGTTGACTCAATGTTGTAAAATACAAAAATGTACGTGACACATATTTATGAAATGAAATTTTGCCCCCGCGCCGAGTCGTACCTGGTGCAACGCATATCCCTTGCAATACAGCGGGGGAATGCTGCTAGTGTCATGGGCACCTTTGCAGCAGGTACGATCCGGGACGGGCTTTTTGACTGACAAAAAGTTTGACTGTATTTTAATACTATTTAATTGTATATAAATAAAATTTACTAATGGGTAATTTATACATTAAAATAGCAACATAATACAAACTTTGTAATTTGCAAAGGTATTGATTTATAAAGTGTATATTTCAATAAATGAAATTTAAATTAATAAAAAGGATCTATAGATGATTTGACTTTAAAAGTTGTGACGTAATAAAAGCGTGTAATTTTCATAGAAACTTCATAAACTGTAGATATACCGTACATAGCAATGAGGAACATACGGTATTAAACTATTGAGTAATTCGTTATAATAATCTGTCGCAGTACAGTACATCGCAATAAGAAACATACGATATTGAGTAATTCGTTATAGCATACTTTCTAGTTTACGTAAATCGTTTTTAT
Source organism: Acrobasis consociella (assembly GCA_963555685.1). Lineage (NCBI taxonomy): Eukaryota > Metazoa > Arthropoda > Insecta > Lepidoptera > Pyralidae > Acrobasis > Acrobasis consociella. The sequence continues at coordinate 4,563,233 of OY743116.1, forward strand.
ATACTTTACTAGAGGAGTTCGGTGGCCCAGCGGGAGTGCGCATTAGCGCTTTCGCATGTAAAGCGGCACCGGGCGTGGTCCGCACTTGGATGGGTGACCACAAGTGGCATAAAAATTGAGCTCCTCTGTGCTTCCGAAGGCACGTATAAGCCATTGGTCCCGGCTGTCATATTGTATGGTAGTCGTTAAGCTATGTCAGATGCTTTTAGGCAGCTTGATAAATTTGAAACTAGTGTTGGCCACTTACACACACGAAAAACAACAACATATACTTTATACAGTACATCGATGTTTTGACTTTCGACGTTCAGTACGACAGTCAAACTTCATACCTACAAAATAATCTGATTGGACGAGATAGTACCAAACCGTACTTTTTATAACAAAACAGTAAATTCTAGTCAAAATTATACCGAAACAGTTACTTTTTCTAGTCTTTTGTTTCTTTGATTTTGACATTCGAATACCGCACAATAATATCTTGAATTTGACATCGTAAAACGCTTACTCATATTGTAAAGAAACAATACGCAGTAAGGTAGCAGCGGCGTCCCTCTGCCACTTTGTCGTTCGAAAATAGTTACAATATCGATAGGCCTATTGAGCCAATAGTTTGCGATACTATTGATATTTGATAACAACAAAAACTATCGATAGTATCGATACTATTGAGGTTTTATAATTGATAGTTTTTGAATTTTCGATAAATAGCATCGAATGTTTGTTGAAATAAATGTGTCAATAGTGTCAATATATATGTCGCAGTTGGATTGTATAATCCGCTGTTATTCTAAAACTCTAGCTGTTTGGCATTACAGCTCGGTTTTGTAATATAGCTGAAAATCATTTTGCTAGAACGTCCAATGTGTTACGTTTAACAAACTAGCTAACGTTAGATTGTAGAACGATTAGTTCGGAATTTTGCCACTTGTGGTTCTTGTGGCTTGTGAAGTGTCAGTGTCATATCAACAAATATGGCCTCTGATAAAGTAAATTCTTCGCCGCGTTCCGATACTAAGCCGTTTTTATCGAGAGACATTGGGGGCATCGTTTGTGATTTCGGAGTGAAAAAGATTGAAAAGAATAAAGCAGACCTTTAGCTTGGATCCCATACTGTTATTTCGACGCCCGTCTTCCGGCAAAATGGAAAATTCACGGGAATCAATTGGTCGTAAAAAATCGCTGCGCCATTGAGTTGTCGGGTTTACAAAATTTCTATATTTCTAATCCAATTGCATCGAGCTGATTATCATTCTTTATTGGTGTTTTATGATGTTGGAGACTGAATTATTTAGTAAGGAGTTGAATTGAGGTTTTATTTCCATCCCACGAGTAATATAAAAATAATAAAGAACAACTATTGTCTCCTCATATATTATTTCGTTTGGTAACACAGTTTTATTCAATAATGGTAACCCTGTATGCCATCTCAACGCTAGCTGTTTTGTTAAACGTAATTACGTAACTCATTGACAATCGAGTTAAACTATTTTCAGCTGTTTTACAAAACCGAGCTGTATTGCCAAACAGCTAGAGTTTTTGAATAACAACGGATTATACAATTCAACTGCGACATATACATATCTGCGATACTATCGATAGTTTTTAAGTTTTAAAACATCAACAGTATCAGTACTGTCGAAAAGCAATACTGTCGATAGTATTGATAGTTTTGCTTGTCATCAATAAGTTACATAATTTGTAACCAAATTTAATCTGGACACAAAAAAGTAACCCGGGTCTCAAACTATTTCCATACAAATTTCATCTAAATCGGCCCAGCCACGGTCGGTCTTGAATTAAAAATATTGTAACTAACACGACTTTGATTTATATTTTAAGATTAACCAAAAACTTTTACAGTAAAATAGTCCATAGTATCGCGAAATATTGGCCATCGATACCATCGTAATTGCGACTATTTTTCAAGAACACAATATTATTAATACAACACTAGCGTGAAATGTTTGTTTGTTTGTTTTTCGTGTATGTAAGTTGGCAACACTAGTGTCACATTATTCAGGCTGCCTGAAGGCATCTGACACAGCTTGACGACTGCCATGCACTGATGTCAGCCGGGACCAACGGCTTATACATGCCTCAAGTATAAAGGAGCTCGAGAAATTTCTATGCCACTTGTGGTCACCCAACCAAGTGCGAACTATCCCCGGTATCGCTTTACTTGCGAAAGCGCTAGTGATACGCACTCCCGCCGGGAAACCGTGCTGCTCTAACTAGCGTGAAGTCAAAAAGTCAACATTTTTTTTTTTTTATTCAATGTAGGATAAATTTATCTCTTATTGAAGGTCATTTTTTTAATTGACTGAGCGAGCGGAGCGAGCGAAGCGTCTCAGTTTCGAGACTAGCCAAAAATTCTTTTATCCGTCTGTCTGTCTGTCTGTTCTCGCCTACAGGTCGCATTTCTCAACCGATTCTCATGAAATTTTGTAAGCAGGTTCAGCAACAAAATAGAATTTTTTTGTCGAGCCAGTTTTCCGAAATTTTTCAAAATGGCGGAAATATGGGGGTTTAAAATTTTAAAACTGTCATATATTCGCCATTTCAAAATATTTTCAAAAATGTCATTAGACTTTTTTGCTGCCATTATGAAAACGATATTTTTTTATTTGAACAACTTTTTTGTCTGAACAACTTTTTTATACGTCATACTTAAACGGGTTTAGGGTGACTCGCGAAGTCTAGCTGACTAACTATACAATACAAATCCTCTTACAAAATATACTCAAACTATTTAACGGTGAATTCAGTCCGGGCTACTGAACAACTTTCTTAAAACTACATATCTCCCTTGGGGTCCACGAAGTAATTTCTCTGAATAGCTATTATGGTTATTATTTTGAGTTTCGTAAGTGGTTCTATAAATGTATCATATTTAACCGACTTAAAATAAAAGGGTTTTGCTTATTTTACGATTAGTCTTTTTTCTTCAGTTTTTGCTTATTTTGATTGATTGTTGGCTTGTTTATTAAATTTAGCAATTTTGTTGAGCGAACTTTCGTTCGATCGCTATCGCTGCTTGTCTGTGCTTCTGTAGTAGTTTTAAGTAATTTTGCTACGAACTAACAAGAGATCAACAGCAATCAAAGCCCGCGAAGTAGCTTTACGAAGAAAGTAAGAAACCAATGAGCAGCGGCATAGAGCCATGGCAATACAAATAAACATTTAAACCTGGTTTTTCCAAAAACGAGCTGACTTTGTCATTTGAAAAATGATGGGTCATTTTTAGCGTAACGGAACGCGCCTCGGTGTGACCTGTCAAAATCACCTGATTTGTATTTTAAATAATTTAATTAGATTTTCTTATAAATACTATTGTATAGCCATAAATATATGAAGTTTTAATAATAAAAACAAGAAATCAACACACGATAGTGATTTTTATCAAGATTCGTTGATAAAATTGTTCAAGATACCTTCTTTGACAAGCCGGTACCAAGCAACCGACCGTTGTTTGAAATTCAATCTGCGAGAAATCATCAAATAAACCAGATGAGTATTGCTTTTAGTATTTAACATAAACTAGGTGTTTTATTTCAACGCTAACACTACAATTTTACATAATTTGTACGTGTTTCAATAGGTAACAAAGTCAATGTTCCTTTGTCAATAACTTATCAATCAATAAATCTCTGAAATTACGCCCGAAAATAAATAGTCCGTATTTGTGCAAATATTGCAAAGCTTTCATACGTATGCTTAGTGATGGCATTAACGGCTATTTCAAAATAATGAATAACACTGCTACATTATTTGCCAATAACTGTTATTGTAAACTGTTATTGCTATCCTGTTATTTTTTATAGTCAAATAGTTCATTCATTTTTTAAAGATAACAGCTAATACTGAAATAACAATGTAGGTATGTTATGTTATGAATTACGTTGTGAGCTGTTAATTTGTAATAAAAAGTCAAAGAACTTCCCTTCATACTTTGCACAGGCTTAGGAGTCTTAGGACTGGCAGAATTATTTTTTTATTATGTAAAATAAATTAATTGTCAATTACGTTATAGTAACAGGTGAGTGAGTGAGCATTATAGGAAATATGGCAACAACAGCGCAAATTTTTAGTGCTAACTGCTAACACGCACGATTGCGACGCGGAACGCCTGTCTAATACTAACTATAACGATAGCGCATGCACGGCACGGCAACAGGACGTAAGATCCAATAGCAATAACAGTCAATAATGAAAGCTCATTATTTCAATATCCAATAACAGTGTTATTCATTAACTGAAAATAATGCGTTATAGTAACTGCTATTGTAATAATGATCACCACTACGTATGCTTATGTGTTTTTTTTTTTACAAGAAATAAACACAAAATAACTGAAGTTGGTATTTCAAAACATTAATATAACCTATAAGTGTTGTTAACTTTTAATACTTATTTGCAAGTTAGTATAGATAGTACTCTCTCCAAATCTCACTTATCTCAAAGAATAATAAATAATTACAATAAGATTCCCCAAAACTTATCAAAGACACTACTTGTAAGCACACTCAGTTAACATTTGTATATTTCAGTTGCCGTTACCTCCTGATTCATTATGCAGACCCGCAAAGCAGCGGCCAAAGAACTGACCATGAAGTTAAGGCAGGCTCTTAGTGAACTCAAAGCATGCCAGGAAGAAAACTCACAGCTTCTTCATGAACGGGAGGCAACGGAAGAAGAATTCAAAAACTTAAATGATAAAAACTCCCAGCTGAAAAACGAATGTACTAACTTACATATTCAATACTCTCATTTATTAGACGAAAATATTAGATTCAAAGAACAGATGGAACAATCTATGCAATGCAGTATTGTACATGAACGGGCTCTAAGTCGCATCTCTGAGTTAGAACATAGCTTATGTGAAGCACAACGATCTGCTCTTGAAATACAACAGCAAAAAGATGCTGAGTTATGTAATAATACCTTGCAGTTATATAGCGAACTCATTGAGAGTGACTCGAGTCCGGCCGTGGAAATACCTGCATGTATTCCGCAGTCACAGTATTTTATTTTAACAAGTCATATTAAAATTAAAAAATATATAAAAATAAACAAAATGATAAAGCGCACTCAAAAACTACTGTCTAGGAATAAAAATAAGAAAAGTATAAATCAATTAAGAAAAGAAAAATTATCTTTAATCAAGGAACTTAACTGTTGTGAAAAAAACCTTAATATGGCTTGTCGCATATATGACACTGAGATGTTTGAACTAGAGTCACAAATCTCAACATTGCAGGCTACCTTAAAAAATCTCACAAAAAAATATGAGTTAATTTTAGAAGAAAATAGGGAAATTAGTTTAGTATCTGACGGTGTTCCCCTGACAGTGGTTACGGAATCACCTGTCACGGACTCAACCCCATCCCCTACTGTTGACTGCGGTATAAGTCTAAGTATAAATAAATACCTTCATGTAGAAAATGATGTACAATCCAAAATAGAAACAATTGATAATAGCATAAATAGAAAAATGATTTGTAAAAAATTAATAATATATTCTGATAAGTTAGGTCAAGATCTTAGTAGTATGATTTATAATAACCTGAACAGTGAATGTTCAGTATTCAATGTATGCACACCCGGGGTCACATTTTTAAACCTAATAAATAACATAAATTATAATGACATAGACCAACATACCACAATTTTAATAATGTGTGGTGACAGTTCCTCTATTACAGGAAGGAACTTAAAAAAAGGTATAGACAAAATCAAAGATTTAAAACAAAAAAAGGATTGTAGATTTATCATAAGTGCCTTTCCATATTCAGACAATTTAGACAGTAAAAGTAACAGGCACATATATGATTTAAATGTACATCTGTACAATATGACTTATTGTCACGGTGACTTTATTTTTTATTTAGATATAAATAAATTTATTTGTAATTTTAAGTTGACACTAGATACTATGTATCTGCCTCCTAGATATAAGCGACTCTTAGCTACATTAGTAGCTTATAATATACAAAGTAGTGTTGTAAATAGTACAACTAGTAACTCTAAATTAAAAACAGTACATTGTAGTGCTGAATGTACCATAGCTGGAGATACTCAGTCTGATTTAAACTAATGAAAAAGACAACAGTCAAGGCCAAAGACTTAAATATTATTCACCAAAATATTCAGGGCCTGACTAGCAAATTATTGCAATTAGAATTATATGCAAACGATAGGGATTTACATGTAGTATGTTTAACTGAACACTTTTTGCAGTCACATCAAGTACAATTTAATATTGATAATTATTTAGTCTCTAGTTTATTTATTAGAAAGATTAATGAAAACGGAGGCAGTTTAATTTTAACACGTAATGATGTAAAATGTAAAGAACGCAAGGATATTGTGAGCCTGTCGGTTGAAAGTATTGTTGAATTATCCTGCGTTAAACTAGAAAATTGTATTATAGTATGCGCGTACAGACCCCCAAAAGCTGACTTTAATACTTTAGAAACTGTAATTGAAGATGTTTTGAGAAAATTAAGTTCATGTCGCAAAAACATAATATTGTGTGGCGACTTTAACGTAGATTTATTAGCGTCTGATAGCACCGAATGTATTAGATTTTTGAATTTATTTAAGTCATTCAATTTGTTCAATTTATTTTTAGAACCAACTAGAATACAAGGCGACTCTAAAACATGTATAGATAATGTTTTCTGTGATTGCACTGCTGTTGATAAAGCTATAATTAAAAATATAACTTCTGATCATTTTGGTCAGTTCGTGAAATTTGCCAACAACGCAGTAGAAGTAGAATTACCTGAAATAACCTACAGAACTATTACTAAAGATAAAATTAAAAAATTTAGGGATACAGTTTCGAAAAAATTACCGCTAATTGAAGAAACTCGGGATGATCCGGATATTTTGTATAATAAAATGTTCGGTGTGATTGAATCAGAATTTAATAATAATTTTCCACTTAAAAAGGGAAAGAAACGTAATCGGAAAAAGTTTAGCGAATGGGCTACCACGGGGATTCATATTAGTAGGAATAGGCTATATGAATTATTAGCTATGAAAGCTTATAACCAAACACCTAATTTCATTAATTACGTTAGAATTTACTCAAAGCTTTTTAAAAAAGTATGTTTATGCCCGAAATCATTATACACCAGGAAAGCTATTCTAGATTCTAAAGATAAAATAAAGACAACCTGGAATATTATTAACACTGAAACCGGGAAAAACAAGCAACGAGTAAATAAAATTGAGTTAAACATTAACCATAAGGTTCTAGACACTAGTGAATATTTCGCACAATACTTTGAGAACTTTTTCACAAACATTCCCCTAAATACAACTGCCCCACTAATGTCCTCATCTAGGAAATCAAAAAAGCTATTAACCAATTGCGTACCTAAATGTAAAGATAGGCTAATATTCAAATACGTCACACCTAAAAATATCATTAATACTTTTAAAAGCTTGAATAATAAAAAAACTGGTGATTTGTGGGACATTTCTGTATCCATTATAAGTAATATTATAGATGTAATTGCGCCTTACTTAGCTTCCATATTTAATAAATGTGTAGACGCGGGATCTTTCCCTGACATGATGAAGTTAAGTAAAGTTATCCCTCTATTTAAGACTGGTGACAGAAATGATCCAACAAATTACCGTCCCATTTCTATTCTGCCAGCACTGAGCAAAATATTCGAAAAGATAATTTTTAACCAATTATTAGATTTTTTCAACAAAAATAGTCTGTTCCATGGTGATCAGTATGGATTTACTAAGGGTCAACGACGGATGCAGGTGTTGCACTTTTACAAAACATCTATGATGCTTGGGAGTGTTGTCAGAATGCAATTGGTGTCTTTTGTGACCTCTCCAAAGCCTTTGATTGTGTAGACCACAAAACCCTTCTATCCAAACTTGAGCACTACGGAGTAAAAGGGAAGGTCTTGAATTGATTAAATCTTATTTGAGTAGCCGAATTCAAAAAGTTAGTGTAAATCAAGTAAAATCTGAAGGATCAACCGTAATGATGGGTGTGCCCCAGGGTTCTATCTTGGGTCCTTTGTTGTTCCTGATCTATATTAATGATTTACCATATTATGTAAAAGATTGTAAGGCTGTACTTTTTGCTGATGACACTTCCCTTGTTTTCAGCGTAGATAGGAAAACTGACACCTCTGATGAGATGAATAATATATTGTCGCAAGTGTTGGATTCGTTTACAGCAAATAATTTAGTATTAAATGCAAAAAAAACGAAATGTGTAAAGTTCTGCTTACCGAATGTTACAAAAGTTCCAACACGATTATTTATTGATAAGGAAGCAGTAGATATGGTTGATAACACAACATTTTTGGGAATAACGCTTGATTCAGGGTTGCAATGGGGTGCCCATATTCAAAAATTAGCTGGAAAACTTAGCTCTGCGGCCTATGCGGTTAGAAGAATTAGATGATACAGCGCGTTTGGTATATTTTGGGTACTTCCACAGTGTTATGTCCTATGGAATATTGCTATGGGGTAACGCTGCAGATATAAATACCATATTTGTTTTACAAAAACGCGCTATCAGATTTATATATAAATTAGGTGCTAGAGAGTCTTTGAGGGAACTATTTAAAGACTTAAATATTTTGACCCTCCCTTCGCAATTCATCTATGCGAACATTATGTACGTGCGTCAGAATATACACTCATTTAAGAGAAATTGTGACATTCATAGTATTAACACGAGAAATAAAAATAAATTAGCCATCACAGCTTTGCGGTTAGAGAAAACAAAAAAATCTTTTGTGGGTCTCGGCTTGCGCCTCTATAATAAAATTCCAGATGATATAGTAGCATTACCATTAACTAAGTTTAAGACAGCCGTTAAAAATCATTTATTACAAAATGCGTATTATCATTTAAATGACTACTTATCATCATCTGAGAAAAATTCTTGGAAATAGTTGTCTGCAAATTGTAATTGTATAATTTAAATGTATAGCATAAGTGTAAATCTGTATTGTAATTGTAACATAGCCCATCAGGCTGGGTAGGGACCAATACTGAACTGGGTTTCTTTCGGCGTAATCTTCCCAGCAGTGGTCGTTCCGAAACGCTAGTAGTTTTTAGCTTTTGCACTCAAATAATATTTAAAAACATGACCTTCAATAAGAGATAAATTTATCCTACATTGAATAAAAAATTTCTACTTTGACTTTGACTTTAGGTGAAAGACTACTGGTACAGAACTGAATTTCTGCATCACGGTAGACCTCATATCCATGGGATTGTATGGTTGGAAGGTGCTCCTGACATTTCAGAGCTAGATCGAAAGTCATTTGAAGAAAGGGCTGTGATTGGCAACTATTTTGGAAATTTGGTCACAACCATGATTTCGCATATCGGTAACCCTACACCGATAGTAAAATTCATCCGAATCATGTAGTTTATTCTGAAATAATAATCGCGAGGTCTAAGTTCGTGGCGAACTACTAGTATTATTTTAGTGCAAAAGCTAAAAACTACTAGCGCTTCGGAACGACCACTGCTGGGAAGAAGTCTGCGTGAGCACTGACCAGCGTGAAGGTGAGCGCCTCTGTGTACCCTGCGCAGGCGCACTCCGCGCGCAGCTGCTCCGCCAGCTTGTTGAGCGCGCTCTGCGCGCCCGCCGTCGCCACGCGCGGCTCGCGCCGCTGGATGTTGTTGTATCTGCAAACGACGCAAACGATCTTGTTTTACGAATAAACTTTGTTCAAAAATGAATCACTTTCGCTTCAATTGGTAGAATAAGTTGCTTGGGTCGAAAATAATTTATTTAGTGCTGTTATTCGAATAAAACGTCACAAAATAATGTCACTTGTCATTGATCATATCTATTTTCAACATGATTTTAGATTTATTATGATGGGAAAACTGATATTAAGAGCGCTATTTGACTCCAAAGACCTGTGATGTCATTTGTCTTTATACAAATCTAATAAATTCCATACATAGAAAATGTTTGTTTAGACTAGACGTTTAGAAAAAATGCCTGATTTGGGTTATTGAAAACTTCCTTGTTGACGACTATACAAAAGCTGCGGGAGTTTCCCGTACGCGTCGGTTTACGGCTGAACACACGGATCTTTCGCACAGCGGCGTAAGCAGCGTCGACTCACCCGTACGCAATGGCGATGTCCTCGTACAGATCGCAGGCGTGTATGACGTCATGCCGCGTGGGCGGCACGCGCACGCGCAGCCGCGCCGCCTCCGCGCGCGTGCGCAGGCACATGCGCGACAGCAGCGACGCGATGCTGGCGGCCGGCTCGCTGTGATTATATTAATAAATTGACTTAATTGACTGTCCACCCCTGGAGCAACAGCTCTAACGACTCATTGTTAGAGTTGTTGCTCCAGGGGTGGAAGTGTCAAAGGGCATAACGCGCAAATAACTTCGGAGAAAGCGCAGCACACCTCTCGACACCCCTGAGTCGCCTGGACCGGCACGTTTGAGGGTCCCATCTAGTGAGCGGCAAGCCACCACCTGCCTACAATAGTCAGTAATCATGATAATGGCAGGTGACGTTTCTATTGCAATGTCCCAGCATCAGTTCATCCCAATCTTATTCTTTAACCCATAGACCTTTCCTTTTCTCTTGCAATAATCTTTCTCCTGCCGAAACCTATTCAAGGGTACACCTTTCACAGATATATCCAGGAATGGGTTTTGGCGGGCGTGCCACATGACAACAACTTCTCTAAAAGACCTCTACGTGTTGGATATGTATCCCCACGCAAGCCTCTCAAAGGACCAGGGTGAAACGAACCGCGATTCTCAAAGGAGAAACAGAATAATAAATAAATAAGGACAATTCAAACAGATTGAGCAAACTCCAAAGTAAGTTCGAGACTTGTGTTATGAGACACTAACTCAACGATACTATATTTAATAACAAATACATATATAGGTAAACATTCAAGACCCAGGACAGTTTAAAATAATTGGCCAAGTGCGTGTCGGGCCACGCGCAGTGTAGGGTTCCGTAGTTTTGAATGCCAACTTTGAGTTTATGCCACTAAAAAAGGTTTAAAAACTAATTATCTTTTGAATTTGTATGAAATTTCTTTTTCCGAGTACATTTTATAAGTTGATCGCCTATAACTTTTTAATTTGTATACCCTACTTAGCTCTGATAGTTTTCCTTTAAACTACATTATATATACTATAGCTGTGAATTTTTTCACGTGGCCATATATAACCGTTTAGCAGATAGAGGGGAGGACACTTGCCTCCAACAAAAATTTTCACTTTAAACCCAAATATTTCAGAAACGGATCCCTAAATCCAAAAATGGTGTTAACAAGCTTACAATGTTTTTGAAAGACCTATTCAACGACACCCCACACAATGTGTTTGTCGAGAAAAAAAATATTGACTACCTCTATACTTGTGTGGCAGCTAACCTAAAAAAAAAAAATATTTTTCCAGATTTTATTTTACGACTTTTTCGCCATGATTAATATACATATCCATGCCAAATTACAGCTTTCTAGTACTTGTAGTTTCTGAGTAGGACCGCGGACAGAAAGACAGACAGACAGACATGGCGAAACTATAAGGGTTCCTTGTTTACTACGGAACCCTAAAAATGTTGACTAAAACTCGAAAGTAAAATCGTGACATCAATTAGTAGCACCGCCGCCGCCAGGCGCGGCAAATTTGGACGGACGTAATTATGTGGTCTCGATCGAAAATCATTTTCACAACATTTTTATCTTAAATCATACACAAATTTGGATAACGCATGATCCAAAAAAACAGGTCTGCTATTCCGGCAGTGTCACGAGCCTACGTCACCACAGAGTTGCCACTTTAATGTGACTAAGTTAAGATTTAGGGAACATTTGCCTGCCATTATTCATGACAATAAATATTTTAATGCATAAAAAATTAGGTTATACTTGTTATTCATTAAGTCTAACTTATTTTTTCATAAATAGGTTATTTGTAAAAATGGACATGGTTTAATCCGATTTAGATATACGTGAATAATGAAAGTTGGGGTGTTTGATTTTACAGTACCGGTAACACTGAGTGGCGGTGACGTAGGCTTGTGTCCACTATATGTCGGAATGCCATACCTGGCGCAGTATATTATTATACCATGGGATAACGTTTATGGATACAGGAATTTATATACTATAAGATATATTTTTTTTTTAAAACCTATGAAAAGTCAGCGTGAAGAATTGACGCCCTCTACCTAACGACTACTGACATCTACGATACGAAGTAGTTTTGACTCACTTGATGCCGATATAGCTGTTGGCCTGGTCCACGTCGACGAGTTCTTCCCTGTACTCTAGCTTGGGGTACAACTCGTACGTCCCGTCTGGGGCGAACACTTTGCATTGCTGCACTTCGTATGGGTTGCTGCAGTACTTGGAGAACATGCACACGATTGTGTCTAGGACAATTGTAGCCTGAAACATAAATTCGTTAAAATTTCAAAAAGACAAATTTTAACCGACTTGAAAAAAGGAGGACTTTATGAATTCGTCGGAATCCTTTATGTTATTTTTTATGCATGTTCACCTATTACTCAAAGATGTCTGGAATACTTTAGAAAAAGGGCTTGGAATATTTGTCAGGTACTTAAATGGTAAATTTATTTCCAATTTTTCAACCGTATTTTTTCATGATTGATTCATGAAACATTTGAACTCACAGAATATTTGTTAGCAGAACATTTTACCTTGGTAAGATCAGTAGCAGTGCACTCTATGAAGACGTTCTTAGTATTCAGTGTGATCTTGGAATGGTCCCCGTTGATGATGGGTGGCATAGAGAGCACTTTTCCGTCTTTGTCCTTGATTATAGGATAAACGGGGCTGTCTCTGATTATTCCTAGGTACTGCTTCAACTGCGCGTGATTCTGAAAGGTAAGGAAATACTACTTATGAAAACTTGAGAAATTAGAATAAATTAGAACATATTTTTAAATGACAAATTACTTTCAAATACGTTTGATTTTTTAAAGCGAGCGAGCAAGGTTCTCAGCGTTTACTTGAACAATCCGGCGTTTGTAAGTATGTATAATTTCAACAATAACTCGAGTAGTTTTGGTCAGAGCTTCATGAAATTTGGTAGGGGTATGAAGGTAGCTAATAGATTTTTTACGTTTGAACATGAGCTAAATCGGTCAAGGGGTTGCTATGATATGGGGTCCGCGAGTTCACAGTTCGAAGCAAACCTCTAGCTATAATTAAATTATTATTCTCATATATTTTGTTTGTCATAATTTATGGTAGGTAGGTGAGGAACGACCTTGATAAATTTATAGACGAATGGCAGAAGATGATCGCTGAAGACAGGAATGTGTGGAAGGATAAGGGGAATGGGCCTTTGCCATTACTTCTCATTTAAGTACTCATAGATTTTTAAAATATATTCCACTGTAGAAAGGAAATTTTACATTAAAAAAATACTTACATAAGTATCATCACGCCTGTTTCTCACAGGGGTAGGCATCTGCCTACCCCTGTGAGAAACAGGCGTGATGATACTTAATGGTTATTACTTAGTATAGAAAATTGTGAAAAAGTAAGAGCATACTGAATAGAGTTCCATTAGCTCCGCAGCAGTCATCTCCTTCTGCTGGTTGAGGGCTTTGAACTTGATGTCAGCGGGCGGCAGCGCGTCGTACACGAAGGGCCCCCGCACCGCGTCCAGGTCGTGCGTGCCGATCGCCACCAGCGTCCGCTTCCTGCAGATGTTCTGGTGTAACTTGTCCTGGAAAGTCAATTTTAAATAATAAGTGGTCACAGCACGGTGTGCCAGCAAACATAAAGTTTTAGTGTTGATTTGTGTCATCATCAGGTCTTTTTAGTCTGCAGGAGCACGGCCCTCTCTGTATTAATAGAGCCATACTTGGCCAGAGCAGTAAGAGGATTTGGCCTACACTCTTCACGCTGGCCAGACGTGTTGGACGATCCTATGGATGTTTATATGCTTTGTTTAGCTTGTATTTCCTAACACGCCTTCTATGACATCTACGGAGTGAGTAGAGTAAGACTTGGTGTGGTCGTATTTTATTTTTCCGGAATACACACGCCATATGATTTATTCGTAAGTTATAAGCATGGTAAAAGAGGAAGTCATTTGACAATCCCATAGGAACTTCATATTTTTATGGGATGAAAAAGTATACATACATATTATCACGCCTGTTTCCCATAAAAATTAAGTGATATGTTTTAATAATAATAATAAAACTCTTTATTGCACTAAGAATACAGAAAAGTAAATAACAAACACAGTATGCGATGTACAATGGCGGCCTTATCGGAATAGCAATTTCTTACAGGCAACCACACTAGTAGGACTTTGGGTAAAATTAACTGGGTATGGCGCAGAAGTATATACATATATCTAATATACCTACACATATACAATTATACATATACATACATGCAAATAATACATAGATACCAATAAACCAATGAATAATTACTTATTATGTACCATAAATACCGAGGTAAGTATACATAAATAACAACATACAAAAAATTAACACTCAATTCAGTCTAAAAAAAAGGAGCCTTTACTTGACTTTTGAAACTAGTGACAGATTTGCACTTCGAACCAAGACATGTAATGAATTCCATAAACGAACCGCTTGGACAGAAAACGAATTCGAAAAATATGAGGTATTGTGAGCGGGCATTTTAAGACTAAGGTTATATGAGCTGCGCCGGTTTCTGTTTTGGACTTCACTAAAAAATACGAATTGATCTCTAAGATATCTAGGATAGGTAGAATTGAATAAAATGGAGTACAGTAAGGAATGAATATGCCAATCACATCGTAATCGAATAGGGAGCCACTCGAGTTGTGCACGAAATTCAGAAACATGATCATATTTGCGCAGACCAAATATATATTTGATGCAAATATTTTGAAGACGCTCAAGTTTATCTAATTGCTCTTGTATTAGGTCAAGATAGCAGACGTCGGCATAATCTAAGATCGGAAAGAGAAAGAATTGTGCCAGCGTAATCTTGTGATCAATTGGTAGGAATTAACTGAGTCTTCTAAGAGATCCAATTGCCGCGATTATCTTCCTACTGACCTACGAAACCTGCGGAGCCCATGATAGAGTACTGTCCAACTGAATACCTAGGTTTTTTACCTGTACACTGAATGCAACTAAAGTATTATTAAAAACAAGGTAAGGAACCGCGATATCTTTTAATTTGCAGGTTTGCCTAGAACTACCAACAATAATTGCCTGAGTCTTTAGGGGGTTTATAATAAGGCCATGTGATTTGCTCCAGGTTGAAATCACTTCAAGATCTGCATGAATTGTGTTAATTGCTGAGGAAATATTATCGACATGAGCCTGTGTATAAACCTGAAGATCATCAGCGTAAAGGTGGTAGGAACATTGTAGAGTTAAAGTAATTGAATTAATAAAAAGCGCAAACAAAAGTGGAGATAGTACACCACCCTGTGGTACACCGACAGTAGTATCACACCAAGATGAATATTTGTTCTAAATGACGCCCAAATAGGTAAGAGCGAAACCAGTTGATCACAGTCAGAGATATGTAGAGAGAACGTAGTACTTCTAACAAAATGTCAAAATCCACAGTGTTAAATGCATTGCTGAAGTCTAACAGTGCAAATACTGAGAGCAGTTGATTGTCCATACCGAGCCGAATATCATCAGTTATTTTAGTGAGAGCAGTGGTCGTACTATGACCTGGACGGAAACCGGATTGTAGTGGGTTAAGGAGATTGTTTTTAATTAGGAATGCATGGAGTTGTTGTTGGACAGCACGTTCAAGGACTTTGGATAGGAATGGGAGAATGGATATTGGACGGTAGTCAGAAAAAGATGTTGGATTTACTTTTTTGGGTAAGGGTATTATATATGCATCTTTCCAAGCTGCAGGAAAAGTACTGGATAGTAAGGAATTATTTATGATAGCTGTGATTGTAGGGAGAAGGATATCAAGGATGGGTAAGATCATAATTCGACCAATGCTATCACTACCATTCGAGGTGATTGAACGAATGATTCTCTCAACATCATGATCTGTAATCGAACTAAATGTAAAAGGAGAATGATCAGGAGTCGGAAGTTGCGAAAGTGATGCCAGAGTATTTTTTTTTTATTGTTTTATTTCAGGCAACAAAAGATTTTACAAAAATAAACATCTAGGCCCATATCAATATATACCTTAACTTAAAATATATATATATTATATAACTTAACCTTTTTTTGAACGAACGTTGAGGCTGCGACGTGTTGCGCGTCATCGGAGTGTCAGGTAGCGTTCTGCGAAAGCGACGATACACAACACCCTTCGGCCAGAAGTCAGCTTCCATGAAGGTCGCTAGCTTCTCCGTCGGGACTCGCACCACGAAGGACGTGAAGTTCACACTGTGGCGCGAGTCCAGCTTCACGACCCTCAGCGTGATGTTGGTCTTCACGCGGACGTACTCCATCACTTCCTCTGCCTTTGTGGAGTGGAAGAGCCGGGATACGTACAGCTGCATCGTTGGGATGGCGGGACGCAGCAGGTGGTTTGGTCCTGTCAGTGCAGTTCCGCACTGATTCCGACAAGAAGGCCTCTTTTTTCTTCGCTCCACTTTAACGAAGCCCTCTTCATCTGCCTGTCCTTTGTTAGACACGGAAGGAACGATCCTGGGAACCGACGTAACTCGATTCCTGTCTCCCTCGGGTTTCTGCTGCTTCCTCCGCTTCGGTTGTCGTTGACTCAGTGGTGCAGCTGTAGTTTTATCGATGACGACACTAGCGTTGACGGCAGTGTCGCCGACGGCAGCTGCCGCCGCAGCGTAGGCACGTGTCGGGGTCGACGCACTCGTGGTGTTCACCGCGGCGGTGGAGCGGGGCGCGGGGCGCGGTGTGACGTGTGTCACAGCGGCAGCCGGCGAATCATCGAATTTCGCTGACTCGAAACTGCCAAGTGACGTATCTTGCGCACCTCTTCGGCATGTGTTAATGTTAGAGGCTACGGGTGACCTAGTTACCGAATCATTACTTTTTAAAACTAATAATTCGGTACGTAGCTCGGAGATCGTATTTTCCGAGGCCTCTACTCTTAACTGCATCTCGGCCAGACTGGACTTCAAGGCCGTGATGTCCTTTAGCAGCCTGGTGATTGATGGTGGTATTGTTTTTAATGTGACTATCAATAGTACACCAAGATGAAAGTGACCTATTAAGACCTATTAAGATGTTTATCCAGTTAATAAAATGCCAAATTTTATTTCTTACTAATCAGCCGTTTTTTGCGTGATATAATATTAGTAGGATTAGAATAAAAGGAAAGCAACCAATGAACGGATAATAACATGATAAAATTAAAATCTAAAAATGAGTCTACCTGTAAATCTATGAAACTATCATATGATTCCTTGGTGAATGTGATACCCTTGAGCACAGCTGCAACCGCATATGGTCTGATCTGAGCCGTGGCTGGAGTCAGGTGCAGTGAGAAGCAGTCTTCATTCTTTGCAAGTTTGTACTCTGGAGGAACTTTTCTGAAACATACATTATGTACATTATTCTCATATCCTCACAAATGAATATAAGTGAAACGAAAATTTTTACCAGAAATGAAATGTTTTTTTTGTGTGTTTTTAAAAGAATTGTATTTGTATACCTAGAATACGAACAATCTGTAATGCAGCCTGATACTATCTTTCCGAGGTAACATAACTTTTAAATTAATACAGTTCTCTATTCTGTTCTGTTCTGAGTCCGCCCAGCGAATGCGTAACCCCAGCAAAATGTTGCACCGTAGAGAAATAAGAGTATTACAGATAGTTGGTTCATAGTAAGCCTCATTTTGTTCAAATATAGCAAAATGTGTTCATGTTGTATTTTCGAAGTTATTCGAGAAAAACTGATTTTGCTGGAGTAACGTTACCCCAGCCAGATGTTTTTTAAAAAAGGCGTTTAGCCTAGAATCAAGTATATGAAAAGAAAGCTCTTAATGAGTTGTAAATGTATACCGATAGCAAGATGTGTTCATCTTATACTTTTTGAGATATTCAAGATTTTGCTGGGGTAACGTTTTGCAATTTTCCATATCTCGAAAACTGTAAGTAGCAGAAATTTGAAAAAAATACTTTTTATAGGCCTTACTATGTTCAAATTTGTTTGAATATAAGTATTTCGATTTATCTACAAATATCGAATTAATTTATTATTTTCAAAAATTGGAAAATTCCGGTTTACTCTTAAACTAGTACATTTACTAACAAATAAAAAGCAGTTACATATACGTGTATTTCATACCTTCTAACGTGTACAAATTCGGATAAACAAACATTACGCGATATGAAGATATAAAGATATAAAGGAATTTCATCAAATTCCTAGTGGTGTGACTTTGGCAATCGAATACGCAGCTCTCTCTGAACACAAATAGATAAACTATAGTGAACATGTGTGTTCATTTTGTTACAAAACATGCCTGAAAGTTTCGGCTTCAAATCTCGCATGGAATAGCAGTTATTAAAAAAACAATAAAATATCGTCAATTCTCCTACAAACCGACTAAATAACGGAGGCTACGAAAAAGCGGCCGTTTCATACTTGAGCGTAACCATCTCAAATAAATGGTATAATAGTCTTTTTTTGGTAGTACAGTTGCATACAAAAAGGTTCTTGCAGTTTGTGGATAAAGAAAATACATGAGCATGATTATTTTTTTATTCAAATTACTGTTTTACAATAATTATATGCTATATAACTTAAACTAGGAAAATCACAGATAAATTGGGTATTATTTAACAAGTGTATTTTTATCACTAATTTCTCATATCACCTTTTAATCTTTTACATGTGAGATTAATGAATACTTTACGAGTTATCATAAAATAATTATAGGCGGGAGAAAAAATGCAAGAGCGCGGCAGCTCTCACACTCACACTTATGGCGCTTGATTCGATCTCCGATCTACATACCTGTGCGTAGCCTGGGTATATGTTATGCATATTAGATCAAAAATGACTTTAAGCAATTAAACATTCTTTATAAAATATAAAATACTGCGGCGACGAGATTTTTTATCCTTTTATACGAGTGTCGATTTTGCAATGATTACTACAAAAAACATAAAATTTTAAAATACTTAATTTTTTTTAGCGAAACTGAGTACCTACAAGTTTTATACATTTTGATAAAAAGAAATTATATATTGACATTTACGCTTTTACGTTTATATTCTTAGCAACAGTATGCTAACATTTACAACAGGTAATTAATTGTTCTTAGTAAAAAATACTTAGTATACAACATTTCAAATATTATAATTAGTAATTAAGTTAAACTATAAACAAGTAAATGAAAAAATAAAATTACTTACCATTTTTAAATACACTAGCCCAGCACAAAACAGCAACGTCTCGGGTCTCACAATGGCCTGGCTTGACTAACATGACTCATGGTAAAAAAATGTATGCCTGGGCTTCGCGGCGTTGTAAGAAAGAGACGCCTACATAGTGGCAAGCGGGACAAAACTGTAAAACAAACTTCTTGTGTTGGACACCGTGACATGTGATCAAATTATATGCATTTCTATATTGATATACCTATTTTTGTTCTTTTACAAAAGGACTCGTGCATCGCAATCATCTATTAATTTACAACTTTTATTAGTAAAGACTTAGTTTTAACTATGTTTCTGGTTACCTCATATTATTGACGACAAGGAATTTAAAATATCACTTCACGTCTTTTGGGTTCCCCTGTTTTTGAAGAGTCATTTCCAAATTTCATTGAAGAAAAAATTCATAAGTTTAAATCTGCTTCCGACCGCCTTTCAACCATTCACACTCATTTCGCTTTTACCATTTTAAAACATTGTCTTTTCGTGCCAAATTTTACATACAGTCTTCGGTGTAGCCACTTCTGGAAGTACCCGGACCTACTTTCAAAAATGGATAATATCATTAAAAATTCACTCTCATCCCTTTTGAATATAGATTTGAATCATCAAACTATTTGGGATCAAGCCTCCTTACCAATCAGGTTAGGGGGGCTTGGAATTCGCAAAATTTCTAGTGTAGCCTTACCTGCCTTTCTGTCCTCTGTCCACAGCATTCAAGATCTTTTTATAAAAATTTTAGAGCAGCCTTCCTACGAAATTTTAAATTTATCAGAGGCCAGAAACACATGGTCAGATTTAATTCCAAATTCGAAATTTCCAGATCATCCCGCTTCGCAGAGGCAGTGGGACGAGCCGCTTTGCAGACTTGTTCAGAGTAACCTAATTGAATCATCTGTCAACAATTCTGTTGAGCGCGCTCGTCTTCTTGCTGCTGCCGCATGGGAGTCTGGCTTGTGGTTACGTACACTACCATCTTTTAATTTAGGAACATTTTTAGATAATAATACCTTCCGCATAGCGTCATGCCTTCGCCTTGGTGCCGTTACCAACGCCCCGCATCGTTGCCTCTGCGGAAATACCGTCGATCGGCTAGGCCACCACGGACTATCTTGCCCCAGGAGCGCGGGCCGCATAGCCCGTCATGCCAGCCTTAACAATATCATCCATCGTGCTCTTGTCACCATTCAGATGCCAGCAGTTTTAGAACCAATAGGTTTGGCGCGGAATGATGGCAAGAGACCGGATGGTATGACCCTTGTGCCCTGGAGGTTGGGAAGACCGCTGGTGTGGGACGCCACATGTGTCGACACTCTTGCGCCTTCCCATCTTCATGGCACAAGTGGAAAGGCTGGCATTGCTGCAGCTACCGCTGAATCCCTCAAACGGCGCAAGTATGCATGCCTTGGAGAGGCATACATATTTGAGCCGTTCGGGGTTGAAACTTTGGGTCCGTGGGGGCCTTCTGCGCATAGTTTATTTAATTTTATAGGTAAAAAGCTGGTCGAGGTTTCAGGTGACCAGGGGGCTGGTAATTACTTCGCTCAAAGAATAAGCATTGCCATACAACGTGGCAATGCTGCCAGCCTTCTGGGCACTCTTCCGCAGGGGAAGGATTTAAGAGATATTTTTTATTTGTAATTGTATAAGTTTATAAGTAATTTATTTTTAGTATTTAAGTTTATTTTAGTTAGTTTAATTTTTAATTGTAATTATTGTTAGTTAGTTTAGTTTATTATATTGTCTAATAATAAAATATCTAAAGAGCCAAAAAAAAAAAAAAAATTTAATATCTGTCTCGTAGGTAATAATAAAATATAAAACTCGTGTTTATTGCTTTGTTTGAGTGGGGGATGCGACATTTATTAATCTATCCGACATACACTTCCATAGAGTTGTCAACCCTATTGCCAAAAACTAATAAGTATGAATTCACACCAAAAAACATTTTAAATATCGGCTACATGAATATAATTCTGCTCGACTGTACTTTTTATCGGTTATTAGGTTGCTAATATGCGTAGGAAACCCGCAAGTATGAAACGGCCGCTTTTTCGTAGCCTCCGTTATTTAGTCGGTTTATAGGAGAATTGATGATATTTTCTTGTTTTTTTAATAACTGCTATTCCATGCGAGATTTGAAGCCGAAACTTTCAGGCATGTTTTGTAACAAAATGAACACACATGTTCACTATAGTTTATCTATTTGTGTTCAGAAAGAGCTGCGTATTCGATTGCCAAAGTCACACCACTAGGAATTTGATGAAATTCCTTTATATCTTCATATCGCGTAATGTTTGTGTTTCCGAATTTGTACACGTTAGAAGGTATGATATACACGTATATGTAACTGCTTTTTATTTGTTAGTAAATGTACTAGTTTACGAGTAAACCGGAATTTTCCGATTTTTGAAAATAATAAATTACTTCAATATTTGTAGATAAATCGAAATACTTATATTCAAACAAATTTGAACATAGTAAGGCCTATAAACAGTATTTTTTTCAAATTTCTGCTACTTACAGTTTTCGAGATATAGAAAATTGCAAAACGTTACCCCAGCAAAATCTTGAATATCTCAAAAAGTATAAGATGAACACATCTTGCTATCGGTATACTTTTACAACTCATTAAGAGCTTTCTTTTCATATACTTGATTCTAGGCTAAACGCCTTTTTTAAAAAACATCTGGCTGGGGTAACGTTACTCCAGCAAAATCAGTTTTTCTCGAATAACTTCGAAAATACAACATGAACACATTTTGCTATATTTGAACAAAATGAGGCTTACTATGAACCAACTATCTGTAATACTCTTATTTCTCTACGGCGCAACATTTTGCTGGGGTTACGCATTCCCGCCCAGCCAGCAGTTACGCTGCAAGAGTTTATGAATGAGGTCCACCTTGGTAAGTGCATCGTCATGCTCGCAAACCAAAGCCGGTATATGTACCGTCTACAGTTTCTCATGCTTGGCGATGCCAAACCTCGTTAAACCACTTGTAAATAAATACAGTTCTCTATTGAAAAAAAAAATCTTGTGACTATGTTTGTGCCCAGCAGGCAAAGACAGACACGTCTTATACCAACAAGACATGTCATTGTAACTGCTATCTCTTTTGCTCGTGTGAAGATGACCATTATCGTATTTTTTTTTGCATGTGGCAATGGTAATCTTTTTACATAGTAAAAAATTCTACGTCTAAGGTTGTATGGTTCATTATAAGTCTAAACAGCAGGACAAATTAAAATGAGACTTAGATAAAAAAAAAAAACACCCACTATATTCCAGAAAATTTTGAGGTTTTTATTTTGACAAATACTCTTTGACCATGTGGACAAGACAATGCTACATTTACATGCCGTATACTGATAAACATTGTTTCTATGAGGCTAAAGAGCTCCATATTACAACAGAACATAGTTATTGTCACTGACGATAATACTGTTTATATGATGTGTCATGATGAATGAATAGATTCATGTGCAGCTATTAGCAATTGATAGGAATAATTACTAGGTACATAAAAGCTGCCAATATTCATACTAAGGACAAATCAAACTGCTTCTAGCCCTAAATATTTTGCAAGACATTATAGTCTTTTATCAACAAGAAATAAATAAATTGTATGTCTGTGCGTAGGTACTTACTTTCCTTGAAACACCAGGATGCCATCTACAAGGCCCTCTAAACAAAGAAGATCGTATCTATTGGCAGGGATATCAATTCTGTACAATATCTCTTCAGACACTCCAGCACCTGCCTGGTCACCCTGTTCCTTCATCAACATCTGTTTTTCTGTTGTCTGAAAAATTTATTTTGACATACATTACATAGGAGGATTTTTCTCAAGCTTATAAAGCAAAACGTAAGACCTATGTGGTGTAATGATCAACATTCTAGTCCGCCAATCTGGAAGTCCTGGGTTCGATCCCCAGGGCAAGATCAAACATATACATCCATACTTATATATGTCGCAGTTGGATTGTATAATCCGCTGTTATTCAAGAACTCTAGCTGTTTAGCAATACAGCTCGGTTTTGTAATATAGCTGAAAATCATTCAGCTAGATCGTCCAATGTGTTACGTTTAACAAAATAGCTAACGTAAGATTGTAGAACGATTATTTCGGAATTCTGCCACTTGTGGGTCTTGTGGCTTGTGAAGTGTCAGTGTCATAACAACAAATATGGCCTCCCATAAAGTAAATTCTTAGCCGCGTTCCGGGACTAAGCTGTTTTTATCGAGAGACATCGGGGGCATCGTTTGTGATTTCGGAGTGCAAAAGATTGAAAAAAATAAAGCAGACCTTTAGCTTGGATCCCATATTGTTATTTCGACGCCCGCCTTCCGGCAAGATGGAAAATTCACGTGGATCAATTGGCCGTAAGAAATCACTGCGCCATTGAGTTGCCGGGTTTACAAAATTTCTATATTTCTAATCCAATTGCATCGAGCTGATTATCATTCTTCATTGGTGTTTTATGATGTTGGAGACTGAATTATTTAGTAAGGAGTCGAATTGAGGTTTTATTTCAATCCCACGAGTAATATAAAAATAATAAAGAACAACTATTGTCTCCTCATATATTATTTCGTTTGGTAACACAGTTTTATTTAATAATGGTAACCCTGTATGCTATCTCAACGCTAGCTGTTTTGTAAAACGTAATTACGTAACTCATAGGCAATCAAGCTGAAATATTTTCAGCTGTTTTACAAAACCGAGTTGTATTGCCAAACAGCTAGAGTTTTTGAATAACAATGGATTATACAATTTAACTGCGACATATATAAAGCTGAAGATTTTGTTTGTTTGTTTGTTTGAACGCGCTAATCTCAGAAACCACTGGTCCGATTTGAAAAATTCTTTCGTTATTAGATAGGTCATTTATCGAGGAAGGCTATAGGCTATATTGCATCACGCCCGCGACTTCACTCGCGTGGTTAACGCGGGTGAAGCCGCGCGCTGCCGCTAGTAATATATATATCTGTTTAAAAAAAGATGGCTTTAGGAAATGCTATCTAGGAAACAAGTGAATAATCAGCCAGTAGGGACATTCAAATGTCATTCTTGGAGCTCGTAATAAGTATAATGGACTAAACATTCTGCATCTAAGTAGCTTGGAAATAATTACTGAATTGAAAAAAAAATTAGTGAGAAAAGGAAGAACAAATAAAAATATTAGAGTAGTCTAGTCCACCAGTGTTGTTTGCTGTATGTCATCAGTAAGACAATCATGCATGTGTTTCAAACAAATCCATAATCCTTTACGACTTACAACTTCATCCAACTCCAAACCAAATTCAAAGCACAAATCTTGAAACTCTTCATCAGCTGAAAACAAAAATAGTTAAAATAAAATAAGAAAATTATTATATTATTATTATATCCTATACACATACCTAGATGTAAGTATCACATGCACATACACTGTGATTCTTTATTGGTTTTAGAGCCGAAGGCAACTTCATGGGGGTCATTAGTAAGACCTAATTAGCTAGTCAAAATAAAAATTCAATAACCAAAAATTTTTACTAAAACTAGTAAAATCATGAGATCAATTAGTAGTCGCCGCCGGCCGGCCGGCGAAGTTCATCGAACTCCCGCGGCTGTTTTGGACGAATGTAACTAACTATGTGGTTTCGAACGAAAATCATTTTCGCAACTTTTTTTATCTTATGTTATACACATATTTGAATTACGCATATGGATAGAGGAATTAATTTACTATATAATTATTTTTTTCAAAACCAATGAAAGTTTAGTGTATATAAGTGATACTAACATCACTAATGATAACATATCTAATGATACAAATTAAGATGTGAACAAGTTCCTAAGCAATATAAAGAAATCACAGACTTCAAATCACCATGTAATTTTTTTTATTACCAGGAATAAATATGGAGATTTAATAAAAGCCCAAGCCTGATTCAGTGGAATGACAATGTGACCGGATCATCCAAATTAGGAGAATTTCACTAGCATCTCATCAATGTAGGTAATTGAACTGTATAGATACATAATATCACATCTTAAACCTTAATGGAGCAGACCAAGCATTTTGTATGTTACTGCTCTAAGCAGCTATACTTATATGAATTAAATATAAAAATTAGATAAATATAGAAATTAGGTTAGATTTTGAACCCATGTTTACAATGCTCATATCATCATTATATGCCACAGAAAGTCCACGGCTGGACATATACCTCCCCCAATGTTTTCCAAAACGACCGCTTGGCAGCGGCCTGCATCCGACGTAGCAATTATGCTCATATGTATGTATATCGTTTTAATAATTGAATATTTTTCGCAAAATTATTTTTAGGGGGTTGGATTACAGAAAGCTAGATTTTGCGTTATTGACTGAACTTACTGTATTTTCTGCCGAGAGCTTCGAATAGCGCATCTCGCTTTACTGATATCGTTGGCATGTTTAATTTATTTTTGTTGTACTAAATTTAATAAATTCTATATCTAAGCATAAAATTGGAGGTTATTCATCACAATTCACAGTTCAGTCAAGTCAGGTTCTTTTTTTTTGACAGCCAGCATTGACAGTAAAAGCAAAGAGCAACGTCAGCGTCACCCTGCGTGTGGTCACTGTCCTGAGGTGCTATTTTTCAAACGCGGAGTCACTAAACGAACGGTTTTTTGTATGGAAAAACCACTCGTTTAGGTGACTCCGCGACTTTCAAAAATAGCACTTCTGATTCTTGTCAAAATGTCACTGTCATGTCCTGTTGCTGTCACGACTCACGCATCTCCGTTTAGACTACGCTCTCTGTGAGGCTGGAAACAGACGTACGGAATATTCAGATTCTAACTTTCAACGGTAACTTCAACCCTTTAACCACTAACTTAAGATTTTGTACATTGTCAGGCCCATTCCGGGGCTATTTCTGACTAAAAAATGCTCGTATGGTATTAATGGCATGCTTACGTATCCATATCCGTTTTTGGTTGTATTGTATGTATGTGTCGCAGTTGGATTGAATAATCCGCTGTTATTCAAAAACTCTAGCTGTTTGGCATTACAGCTCGGTTTTGTAATATAGCTAAAAATTATTCAGCTAGATCGTCCAATGTGTTACGTTTAACAAACTGGCTTACGTAAGATTGTAGAACGATAAGTTCGGAATTCTGCCACTAGTGGCTTGTGAAGTGTCAGTGTCATAACAACAAATATGGCCTCCCATAAAGTAAATTGTTCGCCGCGTTCCGGGACTAAGCTGTTTTTATCGAGAGACATCGGGGGCATCGTTTGTGATTTTAGAGTGCAAAAGATTGAAAAGAATAAAGCAGATCTTTAGCTTGGATCCCATATTGTTATTTCGACGCCCGCCTTCCGGCAAGATGGAAAATTCACATGGATCAATTGGCCGTAAGAAATCGCTGCGCCATTGAGTTGTCGGGCTTACAAAATTTTTATATTTCTAATCCAATTGCATCGAGCTGATTATCATTCTTCATTGGTGTTTTATGATGTTGGAGACTGAATTACTTAGTTAGGAGTTGAATTGAGGTTTTATTTCAATCCCACGAGTAACACTATTGTCTCCTCATATATTATTTCGTTTGGTAACACAGTTTTTTTTAATAATTGTAACCCTGTATGCCATCTCAACGCTAGCTGTTTTGTTAAACGTAATTACGTAGCTCATTGACAATCGAGCTGAAATATTTTCAGCTGTTTTACAAAACCGAGCTGTATTGCCAAACAGCTAGAGTTTTTGAATAACAACGAATTATACAATTCAACTGCGACATATGTATTCATTTAGATTTACTATGCCTCGCGCTGAAGGCACGACAACTGATATGATATAATACTCGGGGTGAAAGGGACGACCAAAATCCCAGTTTTTACATTCACAATAAGAATTCTGTAACGTTTCACGCAGCCGCGACCGAGTGTATCTCGTTTGCGTAAAACTTAACGTGGCAACTCACCCATCTAAAGAATATGTAACCTATTTAATAAAGTTAGTCATACCTATATAATAAAGTTACTCATACCTGCGATGTGCACCATGACTCAATGAAAAAATTTTGTACAAATATTGGTAGCATCCTGTAGATACCAATTAGGGTTGGGGAAAGACTTGTCAATGATTCCATTACACTATAAAATAGTGTAAACTTTGTATTGGTATGTCTAGATTAATTGCTTTTAAACCGACTTCAAAAAAGAAGGAGTTTATCAATTCAACTGTGTGTTAAGCTATTGCATAGCTTCTATCGCGGGCCTTGAGCGCGGGAACCGAATCCAGAAATTCCGTAACGAAAAAACCTCACGCTCTCCCCACTCCGCCTACCATGTAGGTTGCCGCTTCGTCTCCGTCGTCCGTTTGCGACGTTGCCGTCCTTCCTTGTTTGCAATAGCTTTACCGCGGCAGTCCCCGAGTGCCACACGTCTTTTTTATTTTTTTTGTATGTTTGTTACCACGCGATAATCTCGTCAACCGCGGACCGATTTTGATGATTCTTTTTATTTTATTTTATTCGAAAGCTTTTACTCCCATGTCGGTCCTATATTAATTTGGTGAATACAAGATGAGAAACATTGGAGATATTGAAGAGGCTACTGAAAAAAATTGAAGTCGGTTGTTATTTTTTTATTCTTTTATTGGATAGACAAACCAGGTAGGCAGGTATTATTTGATTTAAACGATTACCTGTAGGTGGCTGGCAAACATGGTTACCATGCTCTGCGACCTTGTTTGGCTATTGCATTTGATTAATTCACAGACATAGATATAGATAGACGACTTAAATGCACCTACTTCGCGTGTAAGTTCTCAGACAAAGCGTCGAGGTTGGCCGCCGCTACTGACAGTCCGCCCGTGTCTGTGATTGCAGCCGGGCGGCAGCGAAAAATAAAAAAATGCCTCGTTGCGTGATAATAAACTGCAACAGCCCAAAAATTGTAAGCGACCAAAGTCAAGGACATATTTCCTATCACATCACAGCTAAGTTATTTAAAAAAAAATATGCGCAATTTTTTAAGCATTCCAAGCGTTGATTTCAAGATTATACGTAAATAAGTATAGATTAAGGTTTAAAAACTACATTCTCATTACATTGCCGCGTTTGCTTTGAGCGTTTGATCCGACGTTGTCTGTTAAGAAGCAATCGCTACGACGTCGTGGTACCGGCAATTTCTCATTCGTCAGTAAAATTTAGCGACTAGTGTTGTTCGTTTTACAACATATGCCAATAATCGATTTTAATCGATATCGGACTGACGAATGATATTAACTATTATTAAAGAGCCAAATTAATAGATATTGATATAAACAAGCTCATTTCCTAATTTACACTTTAGAAAACGAGGGTAATGTTTTCAGAGTTCATGTATGTAATATGGTCGCTCTTTGAACATATACTACTGGGCACACGTTGGTGAACAAAACCGCGCGTGCGTCACTGTTCACTGCTCGTTAGTGAGTCGTCCCTACTGAATTTCCCCCATTGAAGCGGTATATTTACGACGTAATTATATGTTAAAATAGGCAATCAGACATCAAATAAGATGATATCTCTATATTTAACCCGTGACGCGTCCCATGTCCTAACGTAGGCGCTAACGTAAATCCGAGCGAAACGTCCCATAGCCTGACCTAGGCCATAACGCAGTCCGTTCTCTTTGGTATTTTTTTCCATCACTCTAATTTGATTGGTGCACTCAAAAATAATATTACTACGAATAGGAACTCTCCTTCTATCGATTTGAATTTTTTAAGCCAATGACAATCAAGAAATATTTGTATAACGAGAACATATTCATGAGTGAAGTGCGACACGAAACAAATCCGCGCCATTACTGCTTGTTGTTTGAATTCGGGTGCTTAATGAAATATTTAAATAATTTGATAGGTGATTTTTTGTGCTATAGTAGTGAAATTATACTCATTCGTCGTGTAATTTATTGGACTTCATGTTATTAAAAAGATTTAAATGAAGTGTGTGTGAATTTAGTACAAATAAATGTGTAAGTTGTGAATGGCGCCAAAAAAACCCTTATCTTTAAAAGATTGGTGACTAAAAGGATCAATCAGGTATTTAACAGTATATGAATTTACTTTCATCTTTTTGCGCGTTTCCTAACCTTTTTTTACGTATACAATTCATCAAATATAATTATACAGTTTAAGTACAAATTTGGTTTTTCCACGAAAAATCGGGAGAAATTGCAATGTATGGGACATTTCGCATATGCAACGGTTATGGGCCGCGGACGTGTGACGGGTTAATAAGTACTTCTAGCATCAGTGATTTTAATCTTTGTTATTTTCTCTTTTAGATATATTAATTGTTTTATACATTAAATGACCTTTTGATACATTTCTACATATAAATAGAGGACTCTCACTAAATTTATACCCTACTAATATTATAAATGCGAAAGTGAGTTTGTATATTTGTTTGTTAACTCTTCACGCTTAAACTACTGAACCGATATATGTAGAACAAATTTGGTATAGATACAATTTGAGACTCGGGGAAGGACATAGTGTACTCTTTATTACAAAATTCCCACGGTCACACTAGTCTGCGTTTTATAATAACACGGATAAAGTCCACTAGTCTATACAGTATACATATAAAACCGGCCAAGTGCGAATTGGATTTGCGCACTAAGGGTTCCGTACCATTATCTATAAAAAATCGCGTTGTATGGGAGCCCCAAATAAGCTAAAAGCTTAAATATTTATTTTATTTTGTTTTTAGTATTTGTTGTTATAGCGGCAACAGAAATACATAATTTGTGAAAATTTCAACTGTCTAGCTATCGCGGTTCTTGAGATACAGCCTGATGACAGACAGACGGACAGACAGCGAAGTCTTCGTAATAGAGTCCCTTTTTAGGGTTCCGTAGCCAAATGGCAAAAAGGAACCCTTATAGATTCGTCATGTCTGTCTGTCTGTCTGTCTGTCCGTCCGTATGTCACAGCCACTTTTTTCCAAAACTATAAGACCTATACTGTTGAAACTTGGTAAGTAGATGTATTATGTGAACCGCATTAAGGTTTTGACACAAAAATAGAAAAAAAAACAATAAATTTTGGGGGTTCCCCATACTTAGAACTGAAACTCAAAAAAATATTTTTTATCAAACCTATACGTGTGGGGTATCTATGGATAGGTCTTCAGAAATGATATTGAGGTTTCTAATATCATTTTATTCTAAATCGAATACTTTGCGCGAGAGACACTTCCAAAGTGGAAAAAAGTGTGTCCCCCCCCCGTAACTTCTAAATTAAGAGAATGATAAAACTAAAAAATATATATGATGTTCATTACCATGAAAACTACCAGCGAAAATTGGTTTGAACAAGATCTAGTTAGAAATTTTTTTTAATATGTCATAAACTACAATTTACCTTTCATTCAATCAAATCAAATAAAAAAATAAAATAAAAAACTACTACGGAACCCTTCATGGGCGAGTCCGACTCGCACTTGGCCGCTTATTTATCCTTTGGGTACGGAACCCTAAAAATTACATATTAGCAAAAGTTATTCAGACTGATGAGCATTTTCGAAGTCATAAAGTCTACGCGAACAAAGTCGCGGGCTTCGGCTAGTTTTAAATAAACATCCCAATCTACCCACCACATACAGGTATATACCTAAGCGTAGGTAAATACCCGGGTAGAAGACATAATTGTAAATGTAGCGTGCATGCCGCCATTATGTCTACGTCCTCAATATTCGTGTGCGAATCTCATAATGAATCAACACACGAATGTGTAAACAGCAGTTCGTGTCGGCATTCGTACACGAATAGTTCGTGGAATGTTTCGTCGAATGACGAAGCGAATAGCGAACACGCAAGTGTAAATCCGGTATGACACAATGAGAATACGATGAGGAGGGGGGGAGGGTGGATAGGGTAAAGGGGGTAAAAAATAGTGTCATGTATACATAATGCCCACTGCATAGCGGGCGTCGCACAAAAAGAAAAAAATAGGTACGATTTCTTGAAAAAAGTATTAAAATCCAACCAAAAACATACTTGTTTAAAAGGGGGCCATATTCCTATCAGCTAATTGTTCGCCAAAAAAAGAGTTGAAATCCAGTCCAATGCCATGTTTAGATGAATAACGTTTTTGTGCTATACATAATACTTATTTAAAATTAAATTTATTTAACCTGCCAAGTTTAAATTTATTATTATTATACATCTAAACTTGGCATTGGACTGGATTTCAACTCTTTTTAGGCGAACAATTAGCCGATAGGAACTTGGCCCCCATTTTAACAGTTATGTTTTTGGTGGGATACAAAGTATCGTTCATTGCTTTTAGATTACAGGAAAACCTATTGAACCAACCTGTCAGCGACGTGCCAAAAATAACTCTGGAAATACTGAAGGTACAAGATTTAAACTGTAAATGATAGAGAAAAACTTATTACATTAGTGAAAAATAGTTTCATGTAAGAAATGCCTTCGTACTGAAAAATGGTGTAAACTAGAAAATTGGATAGGATAGCCTGAATTAGTGCCGTGTGCAAAGTTCAAGGATTCTGATTGGTCCAACTTCTCAATAAATTACCGCAAAGTTTGTACGGCGGCATTCAGTTCTCCTCCAGCAGTTGTATAATAAAGAAGAAAGGAAGAATAAAGGAAAACAAGGAAGAAAAGTGGTTTTATTTGGTGAACCGCCGCCTGCTGCATCCTTCTTATAGCCTGCCGGCCCGCTGCGTCCCTGCCTCTTCATACAGTCCGCTCGTCGCGTAGTACGAATGCCCCTGCAGGGTGCTCGCTATCAAACGTCACCGCCGCCCTCGCCGCCTGCCCAGTGGCCGCCGCCCCCCGCCCCTGCCCTGGCTTGATAATACGACGCCGTAAAACAATAAAAACCCTATATCCACTCTGACACCCACCAAGCTGCCAGGCGCTCGAATTAATAAATAATGATAGTATGTCATTCTAACTAGAGGGATTTCGTTGCTCTATAAATAATTGTATACCTGCAGCAGTCCATCTTTATAAGATTTCTATCAATAGAAAAAAATGTAGTAAACTCAATATAATACGTTCACTTACGGAAAATAGTTGACTTAAACACCACTAGATAAACTACTAAAATACTATTATTCCTTAGTTGGTCCCGGGGTCCCGGCTGTCATCATTTATGGCAGTCTTTAAGCTATGTCAGATGCTTTTAGGCAGTTTGAAAAATCTGACACCAATGTTGGCCACTTACACACACGAAAAACAAACAATCAACAATACTATTGAATAACATCCTACTATCGATAGTACAAACAGTACCTGGGCGACCGAGCTTTGCTCAGTTACATCTCAAACATTAACTATTTTTTTTTAAACTTGTCTAAAAACAAAGCAAAATAAAAAAAATATATAAACTTAAACATAAAAAAAAACAAAAGTAAGTCACCGAGTGGGATTCGAACCCGTAACACTCTTTCTAGCGGTCGCTATCCTTAACCACTGAGCTAAATCAAGGCGGTCGCGGCGCGACGAAATTAGCGACCATATTCTGCGTGGAAAGAAAAACGCATGAAAACTCGAAAACACGCGTTTTCCCAAACATAAAACTAATCTAGATCGATTGTTTACCCCC
The DNA here is from genome assembly GCA_963555685.1 of Acrobasis consociella. Classification (NCBI taxonomy): domain Eukaryota; kingdom Metazoa; phylum Arthropoda; class Insecta; order Lepidoptera; family Pyralidae; genus Acrobasis; species Acrobasis consociella. Next base: position 4,596,223 of record OY743116.1, read on the forward strand.
GAAAACCCCCATATACAAATTTTGAGCGAAATCGTTAGAGCCGTTTTCGAGATCACAGAAATTTATAAATAAATATATATATATACATACATACATACAAGAATTGCTCGTTTAAAGGTATAAGATATCGATAGTATCGATAATATCAATAGTTATTACAATAGTCATAACTAAAACCGATACTATCGATATTAATTTCGATATTGAGCTTCAATACTATCTATACTATCGATATTACAAATGATTTCCGTGGCCAACTATCGATAGCCAAACTATCGATAGTTCGGCAACACTTTTACAAAATAACGCGCTTTCTTCAGAATCTGAACGTAAGCACGGTGTGCGATTGCTGAAGTGCTATTTTTGAAACGCGGAGTCAATTAAACGAATGGTTTTTCCATACAAGAAATCGTTCATTTAATGACGCCGCGTTTGTAAAATAGCACCTCTGTATGGAAATGTACAAGTAGCGGCACGAGACTCTAGCGCTGCACCTTGCTTGTGCTGTTTGCGCAGAAGTCAAAAATACACTTCACTCAGCGCTTAACATACATACCGCTACTTGTATGGAAAGGCGTGTGTTTCTACATTAAGAATCTGAAAGGAATCAGAACCATAGCTTAAGCGGCGATTACACTTCACGATCCGTCGGGCCGATGAGCAGGGGCGACAGACAGGGCGTTGTGATTACACTGCACTAGATCGCCTCCCTAACTCAGTTGTCAGCCGAACTTGATGTCGAAAGGATGGCACCTGTGCTTTCCAAATATCAAATAATTGGCCAAGTGCGTGTCAATGCAATGTATGCATGTAAATATAAAAATGTCTAAAAACTAATTTTCTATTGAATTTGTATGAAATTTCCTTTTCCGAGTACATTTTATAAGTATGTCACCTGAAGTGCTATTTTTGAAACGCTGAGTCACCTAAACGAATTGTTTTTCCATACAAAAAATCGTTCGTTTAGTGACTCCGCGTTTGAAAAATAGCACCACTGTAACTTTTTAATTTGTAAACCTTAATAGTTTTCCTTTAGACTTCTGTAAATGTAAAAAAAAAAAAAGAAAATGCTGGAGTAGAGTATCTCGTTTTAAGAAATATATCTTATAAGTTCATTTCAAAAGTGCCATTTTTGAAACGCGGAGTCACTACACGAACTGTTTTTTGTATCGAAAGATCATTCGTTTAGGAGACTCCGCGTTTCAAAAATGGCACTTCCGAACGCCCTGTCTCGGGACAGCGATTACATCATCCGATTTACGCCCTAAATAGGGAAACAGGGCGGTCGGGAAGCCCCGATCACCCGATATCGGGACACTGTCTCCCTGTCAGCGATTACACTTCCCGATTTAGGAAGCCTGCGTGAAATCGTCCCCGACGAATCGTGTAGTGTAATCGCGGCTTTAGCTCTAGTCCTCGTTCTTAAAAAAATCAGAAATTTCTTTAAAAAATCATCCTCCGAAAAATTTCGAACGTTTGCGGAGAGTAGCCCTTGGGTTGGGGGATTTGGTACAGAGCTGCTATTTTTGAAACGCGGAGTCACCTAAACGAATGGTTTTTACATACAAAAAACCGTTCGTTTAGTGACTCCGCATTTGAAACATAGCAGCTCTGAATATTCCATACGTCTGTTTCCATCCTAATACCGCATTTACACTTGCGTGTTCGCTATTCGACGAAACATTCGTGTACTGCGCTGTCTACATACGCGATTTCGTTATTCGCCCCGTCATTCGCCTCGCGATTCGCGCGAATGTGTAAATGGGGCATAAAAGTTAGTGAATATTCTGTACGTGGATTATCGCCCTTTTTCGAAAATTTGAAATCGACTTTCTATCTCATTGTCCTATTGACCGACCGATCCGATCCGACAATTAATTTTCCTAGTAGATTGTCCCACATATAGTATTTTTGTATGCCCAAGCCCAAGCGTAGTGCAAACGGTGCTAAAATAATTTTATGTTACTAGCAACACTGTAGGTCACGTGATATTAGTCTGGTTTTGCAAACGGTGAGTGGAGTGCCTTGTCATCAGTCCTTTGAGTTTTTGGATGATTTTCTTTGGAATTTTTATTCAAAGTGAGTAATTTTATAAGCAAAGTACTTTCTCTAGCATGTACATGCATTTTGTGGTGTAAATATGTGATTGTGTAATGTGCATTCATATGATGAAATTGTACCTTGTTCCGTGACTAGTGATATGACGCCATTTTCTTCGTGAATGCCAATTATCGAGTTCTTCAATATTTTCTTTGTTTCTCGACTAAACTGGTGGAGAAATTCCGAAAACTCTTCGTTTCCAGGCTTTTATGCATGTTGGCTGACTAAATGTCGTACGTATTCAAGTTAACATAAGTTTTAAAACCGAACACTTGTTATTCCATTTCAATACGCATTTTTGCATGACACCACCTTGAAAGGCGTACCTAGGTAGTTTTTTTAATTGTGAAATAAGTTTTGGCTTTCACACTTGTTAAATAAATTGTGTAGATGTAAATGTACGCGTAGCATGTGCATAGTAAGTTAAATAGGTAGGTACCATAAAACATAACAAGCAGGTATACACTTCCTGTAGAAATGATGGTGTGTGGTTATTTGCATGCTTCCCTGTTTGTAAAAACATATATAAATAATGTTTCATTTAGATGTGACGTGACACTTTGTTTTTGATAGAACATTGGTATTTTAGCTGCTGGGTAAATTCAATTAGATTTTTATTTTTTGTTACTGGTGAATTACTGATGTTGTGTTTTGACCCTCTATTTGATGTAACATAAGTTCATGTAATGTATTTTGTTTTGTGCACCATACACATTATTATAGTTATATTATTAAGCTAACAAACCAGTCAAGTGCGAGACTGACTCATACATTAGGGTTCTGTACCATGGTGCAATGTATTTCAAGTATCTAGTTACTCAATACCTATATAAAGATCGAGTTAAAAATGCTGAAAAGACATGTAAATTGAATGGGCAAGTTTTCATCATGTGACTAGGCGATGCAGCTGGCAACCCATCACCATTTTGATTCTTTTTTTTTTCATCTTAATGCCCACCATCACACTAAGTGTGGCGTCTGGGTCTGACAGCCCTGGGCTCTGTCTAACTGGTCGGAAAAAAATATGTGAAAATGTATCCACATCCATATTACCTATATGACAACCACCTTTAAGTTTTTAACTTTATCCTATTTTTTGTATTCAAAGTGAAATTAACAACAAATACAAAAAATATATGAATTAGGTATTGTATTCATATCCCAATAAAAGTGATATGTAACGATCAATTCACACCGAGATGCAATGTGACACGGTGTGGCGCGCACTTTTGAAGAAGTATAGAACTTGTTTACTACATTAAAAAAAACCAGTCAAATGCTTGTCGGGCCACAGACAATGTATAGTTTCATATTTTGTACTATAAAACCAAATATTTTAGAAATAAATCCCTAAATCAAAAAATGGTGTTCAGAAGTTCATAATATTTTTGTTAGACCCATTCAATAGTATAAAAAAGGATAGTTGAAAAAAAAAATCTCTTACTATGACTACCACACAGTACGCGAGCTACCCAAAATATTCAGTTCCCAGAAAATTAAAAGAATTTATTTAACTTTAGTCTTAGTAGAACTGCAGATGGAAAGTCTGACAGATAAGACACACATACAAACATACTTGCATATTTTTGTATACATGGTGAAACCATATGGGTTTCTTGGTAGTCTACTACCCTAAAAAGATACTAATTTTAGTGAGTTATGGCCATACTACTTTGCAGGGCAGAGACCCTTTATTTTGACTGCTTGTGGTCTGGTTTTGATTGAGTTTTTGGCAGTCTTTTAGAACTACCTACACAGTCAATATAAGTGTATAGATTAAAACTGGTAGGAAGTAACCATTTATAGCAAGGTAATAATTTTTTTTTGTCCTGTCTTCCCAGTTTACTATTATATTTTTATATGTTTATGTGTACATGTCAAATGTATATTCCTTGATTTTCAAATCATACTTTGACCATTCCATATGTTATAAAGCTTTTATCTTTCAAATTAGGAATGTCCTATTAAGTATTAAAGTCACCTTTGGTTAAATTAGTGTTAATTTCTAAGTGGACTTTGTATAACATATTTAAAATTCTTACTATTACTGTCTCTATCGCCCCATATTTTTTTGGAAATATATTCAATGTACAGAAATTTTACTGTTTTATTATATGTATAGATGTACAGATAAAGATATTGACAGACTGATTGTTGTGGTGGAGCTAAAAGTAGGACTATTTGTTTCGTCTTTCGTCGCTAAGTATGTATGTTCATCTGTCCCCCCATATCTTCCTTAACAAATAAGGTATTGTTGGATGCGTCTTGGCTGTGCGCTCTGGTTAAAGGCTACGTGAATCACAATAAATAAAAAAATATTTTCTATAAAAATAAATTTCTCTACAAAGATGGCTATATCAAAATTGTAAGCTATTTTCGTGACTGAAAATAAATAAAAAAATATTTTCTAGAAAATGAGATGTTGGTAGCACCCCCTTGCTATGCCTGTTCTTCTTGTATTCAAAGGCTTAAGATTCGTGTCTCACTATTCATATTATCAGTTATAGTTGTGATGAATGTAGGCAAGATAAAGTGGAAAGATAACATTTATAAGCAGAGTAGTTGTTTATGCTCATACTGCATGATGTTTCTTTTACTTACTTCTGTAATTGGGTATGTAATTTTGCTACTTTGTACGACATTGTGATTTTAAATACAATTTATTTCATTTGGACGTTATTTAAAGATTAATTGTGGGTAGCATATGATCCTTTGGGTCTTATGACCCTAGGCTCTGTTTTAATTAAATTATGGGAAAATTCTTTTGAAATGCTAGTTGCGCTATTTTTGAGCTATACAGGGCGCCATATTGAGTTTATTGTGATTCACGTAGCCTTTAACCAGAGCGCACAGCCAAGACGCATCCAACAATACCTTATTTGTTAAGGAAGATATGGGGGGACAGATGAACATACATACTTAGCGACGAAAGACGAAACAAATAGTCCTACTTTTAGCTCCGCCACAACGATCAGTTTGTCAATATCTTTATCTGTACATCTATACATATAATAAAACAGTAAAATTTCTGTACATTGAATATATTTCCAAAAAAAATATGGGGCGATAGAGACAGTAATAGTAAGAATTTTAAATATGTCTCTGTTTGTACACGTTAATCTCCGAAAATATTAAACGAAGTTAAATGAATCATTTTGTGCTAAATAGCTTTTAAGCCTGGGCAATTTCATTGGATATAATTGATTTTTTAAAATGGAGCATCTGATGCAGAACCATCATGGTCCAGCTAAATTTAAGAAATGTAAAATGACTCCTTAGCAAAAGTTGTTCAGCCTGATGAGCCGATGAACGAAGTCGCGGGCTTCAGCTAGTATTATATGTATGTCAGCCAGTCAGTTTTTTTATGTATAAAGTCTGATTTTTTATTCCGTAGAATTCTGACAGCTGTAATTTTTTGACATGTCAGAGATCATAAACCTTTTTGGCCGGGCACAATTTTTATTAAATTCCAAATTTCAATAAGTGTGTGAAAATCTGTGTCCACTTATTTTATTTGTTAGTGAATGTAACCATTGTATAGGGACGTACAGCAAGCGATATTTACGTCTATTTTCATCACTAACAGTTAAATAACCAACAAACTTAACAAACATACAGATAGGCAGACAAGCAAAGGGAAAAAATATTTTTGATTCTATTTTTTATAAAAACCCTTCTTATACGTCCCTTCCAGGTTCTTAAACTATCTCTATATCAAATTTAATCTAAATCAGTTCAGAAAAAAGTAATTTTTCAACAAGAAAACTTAACAGAAACATAATAACAATCAATGTGACAGCCGCGACGTGACAGCTGATAGCCGCATACTTTATTTTTTAATTTTTCTTTTTGATGAATTACGAAAAAATAATGTAATAAGCTTTTGACTAAAAAGGTTGATGATACATGAATTAGTAGGGAGTGATGCCAGGGAAAGAAAAATAGCCTGCTGACTTAAAATTACTTAAAAATATAACTTTAATAATTCGGAATTAAAAAATGTTATAACATTTTAAATATGCCAGAAATATTAAACTTTATCATTATCTTGATAAAATATAACTAATTAACAAGAATGTAATTTTTTATCGTACTTATAAGGGTTCCCTTTTTACTTGGAAAGCTTTTTTAGTAGCAACACTTATGAAATGTCAGAATTCTACGGAATAAAAAATTAGACTTTAGATTAATACATTTTCTTTGTTTCGTAATCGTAATAATAACTAAGTGTGAACGCACAATGATATCCTTAATGCTGCTTTGTGTTATTGTTCATCCATCACATGTTACTGACCCCATCATTATTATTTACTTTCATTGAGGTAGGTAGGTATAAAAGAATAATATACAAAAACAACATCATGGCTCTAAAAAGAATACAAAATTATTTACTAGTCACCTTTAACTTTTTGCAGATTTCTGTACTCAAACATTATATTAACAAGTTTATTTGCCAGGCAGTTTAAAAAATCTCCGACTTTTAAGCTTTCACCCCCAATGACCTTTGAACCCTTGAACCGTTTTCCATGAAACTTAGCTAAGAACCACTTTGACGAAGTATACTAAAAAAAATCTCTTAGAAATCGGCCCATTTGTTTAGACGCTGACACAGATAGAAGACATGTCAAACTTACAGCACCCCTCTTTTTGGTGGTGTTAAAAAAATAGTTATCAAAAAGAAAGATAAACTTCCTATCTAAACTATTCAAAAAAAAAATACTCTTTTTGCTAGCCTATAGAGTAAGTAAGTTGGTTAGGGCTTATTTCCACAAATCCCTATTTATTCCGATTAAGTACAGATAAGAGAACTGGACCTAGGTTCTGCTAAATGTTGTTTTTGTAAATAAACAGTTTTGCTTACTTATTGTTTACTTACAACTTTTCAAAGATTTTTATTAATAATCTAAAATGCAGTTTTGAGAAAAGGTTAGATTTTCAATAAAAAAAAAAACTATACCAAATTGTTAAAAATAATTCAAGGCTAGTTAAGTTCATTGTGTAAGGAAAGAATAACATAAATTGCTTCATTTGTAATTGGTTACGATAAGGGAAACCATTTTCTTCCTATCACAAATTTTATATATTTAAAAAATATTACTCTCCTTCGCACATTTCGGGTCGGTCAAAATGACTATCACAATACGGTAGATGACAACAAGTCAAATCAGACTTTTTTAACGTCAAATCAAAACAAACATTTTCGATGGGATTTGTATTTTGTATGAAATACAAAAATGTGACGTCATGCTTATTTGGAGTCAAATAGCGCTCTTAATATCAGTGTTTTTGCAATAATAAATCTAACTACCTATTTTGTGACATTTTATTTTATGAACTGTAGTAGCAAATAATTTATTTTTGACTCAGCATCTACCCAATTCACTTACCATAATTTAATATTGAATTTGCCCAATAATTAACATATTTAACCATTTTCCCTTTAGCTATGTGATGTTTAAAAAGATCTAAAGATATATATTTTTAGGTAGTGTAACCATTCACTGTGATGCCGGTGGATGCTGACCTCAACCGCACAGACGTGGAGTCGCCCGCTTGTGAGCTGAAGGGACTGCGCACTTGGAAAGACATTTGTCTGGTACGGAACTCACTCTTCCAACATCAGGTATGGGTGGTATTTAGTGTGTAGTGAACGACTTGGCCGCACTAGACCAAAACAACAATCATACCTACAATGCGATGCTTATCATTTGTTTGTGCACTAACATACATACATACATACTATCACGCCTGTTGTAGGCAGAGACTTCTTGCTACGATCCTGACAGACCTCTTTCGCTTCATCTACATTTATCAGTCTTATCATTCTCTTCATGCATGCCCGCCGGTTATGGGTACTCTAGTAATAAACATTTTGATTGTACCGAATTGTTGGTTGGTGATAGTAAATAAATATTTCTTGAACTTTCTACGAAGGAAGGAGAGCAGGCATGGCAAAACCTAGATAGTTGACAAGTCTATTGCCAGAAGTTTAATTTAAGATAGATACTATACAATTATAGAGCTACATGTCTAACAAACAAGTTGAAAAACCTCACAAAGCTGTTATTGTTGTTTTTTTCTCAAGTAAGGCTTTACATTAATGTCTTAAATTGCACAGGTGTATCCTATGGAAAGGAAAATGTTACTTTTATGTTGGTTTTACTACAACACACGTACATTTACAACAAATACGCGGCAAACAAATAAAGTAGGATCTATTATTAGACGTAGCATTTTCATTTACGCGACCTGGGTCTAATTTAATAGTGTAAATTAATGGTACATAAACCTCAATGCATATATTTCTTATGCTATGTATTAAGTATATTGCACACCAAATGCGCAAATTTGCAATGTGGCCTTTTACAATTATTTTTAGTGTACTTGCGTAGAAACTAGCAGTAATTTACTAATGATCTTTGATAGCGGTGGTAAAATCCCGTCCATAATTTAGCGGCATTAATAAAACAATAGATAATGTTAAGTGTAATTTGTTGATGATATTGCTTCTTTGTAATTAAATAGCCGCCACATTTCTTGTCTGACAATGATCTTTGTTACTGAATTCCATCCAACGGTAATAGTTGGCAAGGGAATACTTGTGAAAGCAGTTTAAACACGTGTTTTCTCATTTATGCGTTGTGTCCAGCACATGCGATGTTGGTTCTGTTCCACGTTTGTTTCGTTGACCCACGTTCTTTATTACTCTTTGTTCGAGCTTTCCTTGATTTCATTTCGTTGTCAAAATCTTTGTTGGTGCTTATTATTCGTGAAGGAATTAGTCCTCTTTATATATATTACTTTAAGAATACACTGGGGAGGTTTCGGTATTGCGTTGATCTAATAGGGAGAGAAATTGTAGAGCGAATTGTTGAGCGACGACTCGTGGCGCAGTGGCGGCGGGCAGGTCAGCGCCCCGGCCCAGGACTAATTCGGGGGAGATCGCCGACTCACGCCGACCGCGGCTTTGTCTGCGCTGCGTCCGTCGCCTCCGCCTTCGTCGCAGCCGCGCACGTTGTGTTTCAACACATGGCTTTGTTTTGTTTTTACGTAAAATCATCTCATAGCATATTCTTCGTGATATGAAGATATTCAAGGAAACACTACATTATTATATACATATGTACTTAATTTTAGTAGGTGAGCAACAAAATTGTGCTCAATATTCATCAAAACAAGAATTTTGGGTACCTACTTCAAGTTGTTGAGTTCATCGTCCGTCAATTCGAATATTGACCTTCGTTTTCACTGAACACTAGACTGTCTGTAAGTATGTACACTGTTACAGTTTATTGCATTTTCGTTAAAAAATATTTGAATATATTAGACACATATGATGATTTTTTGCTGTTGTGCTCTCTACCGTAGTCTAAACAGAAACATGAAAAGCTCCCATGTTTAAAGCAAATTTTTGTTTACGCCATATGGTGTTTCTCTACGACTTGTTTTGTTTTTCCAAAAGTTCGTTTCGTAGTATGTTTGGTGACATGTGCAAAACATAACAATGGTACATAACAATCAAATTAGGTATATATGTAAGGGGTTAGGGTTTACAGCATATATATTATTTACCTACTGAATAAATTTCTGTCTACTAAAAGTTTTAACTTGATATAGTACAGTTCGGGAGATTCTATCACTCATATCCATCCACTGAAACTGTAATGATATAAAAAAAATCTTCTTTTTTTCACAATCTGCCGTCAAATGTTATGCATTAAATTAATTACGTAGGTATATAAGTACTAAAACGTACGTTATTCGAACTGCCGTAAATTTCTACCAAAGAAAATTAATGATGCGATCACCCGAGTATGACCCGACCCGATCCAGACCAGTGGTAAAAGTCACAAGGGTGAGTCACTCTATTTCACGTGTTAACTATGTGTTCAACGGATAAGTACCTATATAGTTATATAGATAAGTACGCAGAATTAGTAAGATGAGATGATGTGCGAGATGTCATGATGAGTATGATGACCGATCGCTCATGTTTATCTGCTTGGTAGTGGGCATTGGGCGCCAAGCAGTGGCTTGTTTGTATTGGTAAGTGCGTGCGTGTGTAGAATGGAATGACGCGAATAGTTGCAGGCGGCGGGCAGGCCATTGCCAGAGCCCCGCGCCTCTGCCAGTTGTCGCGAGCAAGCCGAGCGCGTCGGAGCTCCCAGCGAGGCCGCCACTCACACTAGTCCGTCAAGTGCCAGTGCTACTAATACACCTTATCTCCTCAGATAATAGTGCGAATTAGTGAACACGTGTACCTTGGATTTAATTTGCTTTAGTAATGGATCTGTGTTTATGAAATGCTGTGAACGTGTATTCTACGTGGCCATGGGCTCGCGTTTCCATTTGAAGGTAATATTTATTCGTGGTTAAGTGTGTGCTGTTTTTGTGTGCGTCTGCGTCGTGATGTGTATGTGCCCGTCGGAGCCTGTGGAGCAGCTAGACGAGGCTGTTTGAAGGCCGCCGCCCCGACCTTGGTGCCAGAAGGTCAACGTCCGCACGTGTCTAACTTTCATGCAATTTGTTGCATTCAAACGTGGCTTAAACATGGATCTTAAGTGGAGTAATTGGAAAATTGAAACGCAAAACTGAAAAATTCTGACTACGTAGAAGTCTTTGTTTGTGATGGGTGATGACTAAGCCACGAGAACGCTTATTTACGCAGCCCCAATTCTAGTAAATAGGAATAAAGTTTATCAGTTATTTACACGTTAATAACATGCCATTATTAAAATATAATGTAGGTAGGTACATACTTGCAAACATAAGTATACTTGCATCTCAAGTAAAATAATTAGCTGTGTATTTATACTTAAATATATTTACTGGTTGATATGCATGTTTATTTGTACAATTATTATTTATGTTGATTTTTATAATGTTATACTTACTGAAATTAGTCGGAAAGTACATTTCTTATTCATGTTTCTACATTTTTTACTATTACTAATAGCGTGTTTTCTCTTGCAATAAAGGGGTAGTTAGTACCTATGTAGCTATTACTTAGCTTTAGCATGTTTAAAAAAATATTTTAATAGATAGATTATAAAGCGACATTAACGTCAACCGAAAAGCTGGGAGCTCAGAGGTTAAGAAGAAAAGATTCAGGAAGATAGGTAAAGACTGGTCTTGGATCGCAGATGTTGAATAAGCGCCATTTGCACGCTTGTTCGAGATTGATTGAATGCAGTGCTATATACATACATAGAACTTGCATTGCACCGACGACCAAAGCAAAGTTGTAGCAAAGTGTAGCATAGCAATCATTGTATTTCGAACAATGCCAGGCTGCCATTGTGTATAATCTGCGCGAACGAAAGAGAGAGCTATACATGTGAAGCGGCCCTCACAGTTGCCCTGCGTGTGCGCGATCAGCTGACGCTGCAGCCGCCATCTTGCCGTGCGCGTTCGATTGTCGTCGCGTCATCATCGCGTTCATGACGCATGCTCTTCCTTCCTTCAAATGCTAATGTCATTGTCCTTGTCAGCCTGCTTATTCGCTTTGTCCGCTGATGGGCTGATAAAAACCGGCCCTACTGAGTCTTCCGTGTTGCGATACCACGCGGAAGATGGATATGATATGAGACCCTGGCGATGTGGCGATTCTATTTTTGGTGTGTTGTATGAGTGATGTGATGAGTTGATGACGTTTGCTTGTGATTGATTTCGTATTTATGATGCGGTTTTTAACTATAATTGATAATTCGATTTGATGTTTTATTGGCTTTTAAGGGCTCCGTTCGTAGTAAACAAAGAACCAGTATAGTTTCGCCATGTCTGTTTTACTCAGAGACTATAAGTACTAGAAAGCTGTAATTTGTTATGGATATGTGTACGTCAATCGTGAATGTTTTTAGGGTATCTTCCTTATAAGTGTAGTGGCAGTTTTTTTTTTCTTGTATTACCCATCATGTGGGGTATCGTGGAATAAATAGGTATTAAAAATATTGTGAGTTTGTGATCACCATTTTCGATTTAGGGATCCGTTTGGGAAATATTTGGTTTTATACCTAGTGCAAATTTTTGTTATCGCTCCTCTATCTGGCAAGTGGTTGTAATGGACACGTGAAAAAACTCACAGCAGTAGTACCTATTATAATAAAGTTTAACAAAGAAAACTATCAGAGCTAAGTAGTGTTTACAAATAAAAAGTTATAGGCGACTAACTTCTAAAATATACTCGGAAAAGGAAAAAATCATACAGATTCAATAAAAAAATAGTTTTTAGACGAGGTTAGTGGCGTGAACTCAAAGTATGTATTCGTAATTACGGAACCCCAAATTATGCGTGGCCCGACACACACTTGGTCAATTATTTCTTCTTCTTTTAAGACTGAAGACGTGCCAAGGAAAAACATCTTTGGCCTCGATTAGCTTGGCGTCTCGTGTAGGCGATTTCCTCATTTCGTTTTGTTTTTGTTTAACAACATCAATATTATAGCAAGGAATTTATGCCAAATCATGCAGTTAGTTATTTTCTAAAAAAAAAGTTGATATACCTAAATACTTACTGGGAAAGTATTGCGTGATATTAAAAACTTGGAAGGCTGCAGTCTTGATAGTGATAAACTCTTCAGATCACGTTATCTAAATAACGTTTTGTTCACACAGCTTTCACTTATAATTCATGTGAAATATTTCAGTATCGAAACTTTGTTCCTGTTTGTTGTTGATGCACTGTGTAAATAAGGTACAGTTTTTTGGAATTTGCTCTGGACTGCACGATTTTAGTCTTGTACCGTTACTGTTACCGTTGATCGTGTTGTCGGACCTGTATTTTGTCTCAAGTCGAAAAAAATCGACAACTATAGTGCCTATATCTATAGCATTGATGAAATGAGCCCACGATAAGTTCGTCTGCGTTATGCAGCGAGGTGACCCAAATTATTTTTTCATGGTTACCCCGGATATAGGCAACTGGTTGAACGAACACTATTAATAAAGGTTACGTAGGGGTTACGTAGGTATTACACATGCTCAAATCTGTAAATGTTTGTTGTCATTTTACTGTTATGTAATGAAAATCTATTTATTATGATATCTATTATGCAGAAAAATAAACATAAACCTACATTTTTAGAGTTAATTCAAAATTTGTCGAATTACTATATACATTATACACCCAAGCACGGAGTGTCACCGTGTTTGGGTGACCCTGGGTCACATAAATTTGTAAATGTACTCAAATTGTAGTAATTCTATTTTGGGTCTTAACCAAGTATTTCAAAGTAGATTCAAATCAAATTTGTCATTACATATCATTGCGCCGTTTGGAACCCCCCTTAAAAATACCTACCCTTACTTACTCTAAAGAAGATACTACATACTACAAATGAACGTTTTTCATGAATGGCTAAAACTGAATACTTTGTTTGATCAATGCATTTAATTTTGAGAAGGATTTGATTTGACATAAAGAATACAAATCATAAAGATTTCGAGAAGGGTTGGAATTGATATGAATAACGCGAATGAAAGTCTTGTGATGGAATAGGCTATTTTACTGTGTAAGATTTTGGTTAATATTTTCTATACTTAAAACAATAAAACAAAAAATACAACTAAAAATATATTTTTTAAAACAGCAAGAAAAATGGGTAATTTGTCATCCAGTAGTAATAAGCATTTCAAATATAAGAGTGGGAGCGTGGTGGGAACAACACACTATCTCTTTCGTACGCTCGAGATCTCATAGCGTGACGTCAGTTGTGCTGTACGTGCATCCTTTTTCTGTTACTTTACAGTTTCTCCTTTCATCAGATTTTAAAGGCTTATAAGTCTTATAACTTACTTATTTTTGGACAGATTATAAAAACCTTTTTGTTTTCGGTTTCAGATTATATATCTTACGTATTGATATGAATAATAAAAATAATTGAGTAAAATACCGTATTATACAGCTGAACCACCTGCCAACGAGCAGGATCCGTTAGCACTGGTTACTGTTTTGTTTATTTTCGTCCCTCGCTTTTGTTCGTGGGAGATAAAAAGCAGCGATGCCTCTGCTCTAAAAGCTATAAGCTTAGCATTAAGGCGAATACAGAGTAAGAGGGCGGCCTTTTTAAAAAAAATGTTTAATTGTAAATACAGTGACACCTAATACATTTTGTTTTAGGTCAGGCATTAGATATACCTATAGATAGAACTTTAAATTATTTTATAAACAACCCTGAAACCATTGGTCTTTAACCAAGGATGTTCAAGACCGTACGAAGTGGAGAAGAAAAAGCCGAAAAGTGGACCCAGGGATTCGCAGCATTACAGCATGCAAGTGGGAATGTGGAGAGATTCGAGAGAGAGAGAGAGAGAGAAATAGCCAAATAACAAAGAAATGTGTTGAGCAAATGAATTTGAGTTCTGGTTCAACATATTTGTTTACGTAAATCAGCATTTCCTTACTTAAAATAAAAACAAACAAAAAATAACCGGCCAAGTGCAAGTCGGACTCGCGCACGAAGTGATCCGTACCATGATCTGGAAAAGTCACGTTTGTTGTATGGGAGGCCCCACTTAAATATTTATTTCATTTTGTGTTTATGGTAACATTATCTACAAAACTGAACTGTTTGAATTTCAGATCGAAAAAGGTATATCGAATTTTTAAATATCATATCAAGTACTGATTATTTTACATAATTTTGCTCATCCATAAACCCATTTTATCTACGTTTCATCTTGCAGAAAAACACATAGGGTGGACGTACCTAATGTCAGCCTTTTGGTACAAATTTCACCTTTAAAAAATTGTACCGCTTTAAGTATAGGCTGAAATCAATTATTTCTTTTTTAGGTTGATATGTTATGTATTTGAGAATCATAATCTCTCATTCATCATAATTATCTGAATTGACCATAAAAGCAAATTTTTAAAACAATAAAATATAGAAAAGTACCCTTCGGCTCTGTATCCGTCAGGGTGGCGGGTGTATAACTTTCAAATAAATCATAAATAACCTATATAAATATACGGAAAACGTACGTTTTTGTACTACAATGTGTATAAACGTACGTGTTTGGATGCGTAGCAATCATTATTTTACAGTGAGCCGCCATCCTGACGTCAGGTTGGCGGGTGATTTCTTATCCTATGAACTTATTTCAAATCTAATATATGGAATAAAATATACGTCAATTGTTCATACAGGAACACTATTTAAAAACTTCTTATATGTTATACAAGGTCTGATATTGTAAAACGTACGTGAGCCGCCACCCTGATGTCATAATGGCGGCTTGTTTCTTAAATAATTAAACTATTTTTTTAAAATATATACCAAATAAATGTACGTCTTTTGTTCTAATTTATTTAATATAAATTATATATAATAAATTAATGATTAGCATGATTTATCAATTTTACAACATTATACCCTAAATTATACAATGAGAAATAATAACCATTTCAGGACTTCTATTAAAACTTTAAATCATCATAACACAACCATATACTATCTTCTGCTGTATGAATGCGCAATTGAGTGTTATTTCTTACGGAATACTGTAAATAGAGATCATATCCGATTGACTACATTCAAAAAGTATGATGTTGTTGTGATGTATGATATAGATGTAGAATAATGACACATCATTCTGAGTCAATGTGAATCATAAATACTGTTTATGAGGAAAAGTGTCATAACTTTAGCTTCATAGATAGATTAAAAATCTTATTATATTTATTATGTTACTACGTTTGACCTGCTGAAAATATAATAAAACACAATTTCATAGCAATTGGCGATAAGTTTAAACAGGCGCTATTAGGAATTTATATCTATAATAGATATTTTTTATACTTTGAAATATTTTTATGATTTATATTTATTTACATAATGATTTCATAATATGTATCTAAACAAAGATGTTTTTGATGACATTAAGGTATCCCTAACTGGGACGACATCATAGCAAATAAATCATTTCGTTATTCTCAACCCAAAGACACTTTTATCAAGATTTAGTTTATAAAATGTAATGAACATATGACGAACATTTTTTGGTATTTGGTTGATAAAAATAGTTTGCTTGGTTAAGAAACAAGCCGCCATTATGACGTCAGGGTGGCGGCTCACGTACGTTTTACAATATCAGACCTTGTATAACATATAAGAAGTTTTTAAATAGTGTTCCTGTATGAACAATTGACGTATATTTTATTCCATATATTAGATTTGAAATAAGTTCATAGGATAAGAAATCACCCGCCAACCTGACGTCAGGATGGCGGCTCACTGTAAAATAATGATTGCTACGCATCCAAACACGTACGTTTATACACATTGTAGTACAAAAACGTACGTTTTCCGTATATTTATATAGTTTATTTATGATTTATTTGAAAGTTATACACCCGCCATCCTGACGGATACTCGGCTCTAATTACAGCCTCTCGGTATCTAATACCACCCTTTCACGTACCGAATATCAGCCTAGTAAGTGTGATACTAGCCTCAGGTGGCTGGAATTAGGTACTCCATCTAACCTAATACCAGCCTAGAGTGACTGGAATTACATACTCTCTACATTTGATGTATCTAACTACAGCCCCATTAATTTCAGCTGATATAGCTGATAGAGACAAAACCTAAATTATTATTTAGAAATCGATTCACAACTTCATCATAATATAAAATAAACCAAATTAAGAACAGAAGAGCTGAAGAAATAAGAGAAATACCTTGTTTCAGTGACTCCGGAACTTATAATTTTTTTAGCAAAATGGCCGCCGTCCGTACTCGCCTAGCTTTAATTGACGATTGACGTCAAAGTACTCAGACCAGTGTTATCATATTTAACAAATATTTTGGACCAAATGGTTTATATTTAAAAAAAAAATGTTCTTGCCACGTTATATTTACAGAAACCTTATTATCTAATAAAACGTTGAAAGAAAGGCTGGTATTAGGTACGGGGCTGGTATTAGGTACGTCCACCCTAGCCAAATATTAAAAGTTTTTTTTCATTCGACATATGTATAGTGGTTTCTGCCTAGTGATTTCTTATTTTTAGGGTTTTGTACCCAAAGGGTAAAAACGGGACCCTGTTACTAAGACTTCGCTGTCTGTCCGTCTGTCTGTCACCAGGCTGTATCTCAAGAAGCGCGATAGCTAGACAGGTGAAATTTTCTTCACAAATTATGTATTTCTGTTGCCGCCATAACAACAAATACTAAAAACAAAATTAAAGAAATATATTTAAGGGGGGCTCCCATAAAACAAACGCGATTTTTTATAGATAATGGTACGGAACCCTTAGTGCGCGAATCTGATCCGCACTTGGCCGGTTATTCAAATCAAACTAGACTTTTAAGTACAAGAATCCATCAGATCAGCTCAGAATCCTGTATATTATTATAAAAATTCAATTTTCAAATTAAACTTGACTTTTGCATACGGATACGGGAGCCTAATCCGGCTATCAGTCTGGATTTGTGTTTTCAAATCAAACAAGAATCCGATATTCAAATCAAACTAGGTTCGTGGATATAAGAATTTTAGGTGAAATATCAAATTATATTCGTGCATAATTCGGTTTACTACGTACGGTTTAAAATTTGTAGTTACTGAATATTGTCATTTACCGATTGCTAAAGGACAATATTGTTCAACATTGTTAATTAACAATAAAGGGCGTTTACATACTTAAATTGATAAATGTAAAAGGTGTATTTTTTACTTATGATTTTGGTTCAAATTGATGCAAACGTACTGACATACTTATCCAATAATAATATTTACACCCTCAAAGGATGTTCTACCTCGTATGGCTGAACAAGACGCTGGAGGGTTCACAGATGTGGGCACACGTGTCTTATCGAGTCTATGTGACGCTGTGTCTTGGTGCAACGGCGAGGCGAGCCGAGCCGCGCTCAAATTGCGTAGCGAACACTCGGCAACTAGGTCAGCGGGGCACGGCGCATACAGGCCGCCCGCGACCATCTACCCACACAACATAAATGCGAATATCTTAGACGTCATTCGTAATTACCTCTTTAATCTGAATATCACTATCTTTTCATATCAAGATGGTTTTATTGTTGATTTACACTCAATTTCGAAAAATATAAAATATTTTGATGACATACGCAGTCACTATATATTTATACTGTCGTTTGCAGTTTTGTCAAAGACATTAAGGCACGCCACGCTTTACTTAAATAGAAACATTGACTTTGTGTTATCGTGATTTGATTAAAATTCTCATTGCGTGAGAATAGAATGATTGTTCGGCATGTTCTCGGTGTAACTTTAATTTGGCAACAGAGTTTCAGTATCGCCATTATCGTAATGCTATAATTGAACATCACGTTTCCGACTGGTCGAGTGCTGATAGTCGCCTTGGCACACTTATGTTTCGTATTAGCAATGTTGTACGCCTTAAAGCAAGTTTTACTAACTTTTTGGTAGTTCCTACAAATGGTTGATTGCTCCTTTTGCCTGTTTTGCGCAGTAAGTATAATTTCTGGCTTTGTCTAGTAACTAATTAACATTAGTTTGATAAGAAAAAGAATCTGTAATCTCTTTTCTCTCTGTAATCTAAATCTTTTTTGGTTTAGCAGACTTTAGGTTAAGCTTCTGGTATCTAGTTTGTGTAAGGCTTCTGGGTTCTACGGCTCTAGTCTTTGTCTACCCCCCAAAAGGGATTAAGACGTTAGTACATACTGCTACGTACCTACACATCGGTTCAAGTATTATTTTTTATTTAAATTAACAGTAACTATTTCTATTATGTTGAAATAGGTCTTAGAGATTCATAGGTAAGAGAGGTCAGAATTAGCTTAATTACTATGGAGCACAGTTGCATTTGTATAAATATGACCCAGGCAGGCTAATTGTTACTACGATGAAAAAAGAGGTACCTATTTAGGTACGTTTGTAGCGGGTGGGCCCGCGCGAGTTGTTAGCGGTCGTCCGTCACGTTCTATAACTGGACTTTGGACCGTAGTTCGTAGGGAGTGCAGTGAGACGATCATGTGCGTGGAGGCCCGTCGCTCGCAGCCGCAGGGAACGGCGTGTGCGGGCGCCGGCTTGCACCCCTGCGTGCTGCCCGGTCGATGACTCTCCCAAGTCCGAGCCCAATGCTAATGACCTCGACGATGTGCGCTCTCCATTCCGAAGATTCATAATTGCAATAATTGGTGCACATTCCATGGAACAAAGTGAACTGAAAAAAGGAGAGGCGCATCCTGAACGCTGAAAAGTGCGCAATATTAAATTATTTTGTATTGCACCAATTTTTTTTTGATAACGAGCGGTTACGAGCTTCTTTTCCTATAATTAAAGCAATGAATTAATAACTAGTACCTAACTTTCTAGATCGTTATTTATGATAGAAGTCTGCTTTGATTGTGATGAATTCGCTGTTTTTGTTTCGTTGCCTGACTGAACTTGTTGTGTAGGCGAAATTGCGTAAAGATGATTAGTTCCAAAGGTACAATATTTAATTTTTGCGACGGTTGTGCAAGGCTGTCGTCGGGTGCCTGCCACCGCTTGCAGTGGCGACCTTGTCAGGGGCGCGGGCCCGCTCGGGTGCTCCGTTTCGCGGGCGCGTTCCACTTTTGCCGATCTATCGTAGCTCTCTCTTGTTACGCAAACCTGTCGTTATGCATATTATGTTTTGCTTCTACGAAATTGAATTCTACCTCTAGCTAGATACTACTTTCTATCAGAATAATAATTATAATTTCCTACATATGTGCGTCATGTTTATAAAGTTATTTTATTACGTTTATAAGCAAAAGTATATTTGTTTCTTTCTTATAAGATAATAAAAAGTAATTTACTCTGCGTCATTTATTAATAATACGTCTGTTGTATTACAAAGTCATCCTTTATCCAGCAATACAATGTGTGCTTGGGGTTAACTGGGTCGCGTGACGGACTTGGCTTCTGCAACAATATGCCGCGTTGTAACCAAGTCTTGTTTTCTGTTCCAGGGCCCTCTGCGATCCTGACATACAAGGAATACTAGCATCTTGGCAAGGAAAGCCACTTACCGCCAGCACAGCAGCTCGGAGATAATTAGCGTCTAAATTGAAACGTTTTAGTGTGCACACTGTACAACTGTGATCACTGCGACTCTGTGTTACGTGAAACAAGTGCAATATACTGTTAGTGCAATCGTACTGTTGACTACGAGTGAAGTGATTAGACTTGTTGTTACGTTAAAGTGAAAATTGAAGTTTTTGTGAACAATGGAGCGTGAATCGAATCCGATGGAGGCCTTGTGCCGCTCGGGCTGCGGGTTCTACGGCAACCCCTCCACAGACGGACTATGCTCAGTATGCTTTAAGGTGAGTCACATTAATACTCAGGAACATCATTTGGGCCGGGCAAATCTGCCTGAAAGTTAAGCGTGAAGGATGGACGCTGGGGTATGGCGGGACGATCTTGCTAAATTTGTGCACGGATGGCAAATTTTGGATTGGAGTCGTCGCTTTTCGTCAGAAACGCAACTGGTCAGATACTCATTTCGCCCGAAACCGCATGTTGACAGAAACGCATTTCGTCAGATTTGAAACTCGTCAAAAACGCAACTCGACAGATGCGGGTCTTAATAGACATGCATCTCGACTTGACAGTAAATTAATAAATAGAATTTAAAACCTTGTAGTCATTATGCATATATACAACTAGTAA
This sequence comes from Acrobasis consociella, assembly GCA_963555685.1. NCBI lineage: Eukaryota > Metazoa > Arthropoda > Insecta > Lepidoptera > Pyralidae > Acrobasis > Acrobasis consociella. Next base: position 4,616,964 of record OY743116.1, read on the forward strand.
AAGGAAGTAATTTACTATTTCTTATTTAATACGTATCTGTCGAGTTGCGTATCTGTCGAGTTGCGTTTCTGCAAGTTGCGAGTCTATCATGAAAGATGACGAGATGCTTATTTGACCAGTTGCGTTTCTGACGAAAAGCGACGAATCCAAAAGATTGCTGAAGAAATCATCATCATCATCATTTCAGCCACATAACGTGCACTGCTGGACATAAGCCTTACCCAAAGATTTCCAAAATGACCATTCAAGAGCGGCCTGCATCCGGCGCTTTCCAGAGACCTTGGTCAGGTCATCTGATCACCTTACAGGTGGGGGCCGTACGCTTCGCTTGACATTTGAGAACCTTATTGTGCCATCGGCTATCGGCCCAAGGTACGGAAACCTCTTACAAGTAGGCCATATCCCTGTTGCCCACATAGATGTGCAAAACATCGGTTTAGGCACTGAAAATAATCAATAGTTATTCTCTTCATAATCACAGTACCTGGGCGTTTTCGAGATCACAAAAATTTATAAATAAATAAATATACAAGAATGCTCGTTTAAAGGTATAAGATTGGTCACATGCGTGGAGCTTACACATTTTCAAAGGAGAGTGGAAATCTTTTTTTACGCAGTTTTAAAGGTGACTGATGCGTTTTTTACTGAAATTATTTGACTCATATTATGTATAAAGAAAGGACAAGATTTTTATTTTATTTTATGGACTTATGTACGTTTAGAAGAAAAGGATTTTCGTTTTTCTACATTCAGAAAGAGTGGTGATGCTATCTTTCATGGGTAACGCATTTTGGTTGGTGCGTTCTGTTGTTAACTTAAAAATATTTTTTACTATATTACACAAAATGTAATCAATTGTAATTCATGGTATATTGTCATGGAAACAATAAAGCTATGTCGATTTAACTTCTCATCTTATACTATAACAATAGATAGAAAAACTGGATGCACTAAAATAAGATGATTCGATTTTCATTTGCCAGTTTAACTAAAGGCACGAATGGTCATTGAGTTGACATCTCGTTGACATTGATATTGACACGTCTAAAAGTAGGTATTTATCATGGAATTGTATGTACTACGTATTTATTAGTTATTGACATCTTCCTTGATATGATGTTATACAAGAAAGGATTGGAAGATAGAAAAAATTGCTTTGGTTCTGTCGTTTTTATATATTTAAGTAGGGTTTTTGTAGTTTTCTTATTGTAAAATATGTTTCTATAAAATTTTATTAACAGATAAGCTGTGTTCGTTTACATTAATTATAGTTAGGCCGCTGTACGTACATATATTGCGTTTTTGACGTTGCAACAATGATGGCATGATGAGTTGCAACAGTGACGAACGGTTTCTTTATGATCTAGGGACGTAATCTAGTTCACTTGTCATTCGATTTTCAGTAAATTACTGAGTGGTTATCACCATTGACTAAACTGAAAAATTGTGATTAAACTGAATTATGTATAAACGCTTATTTTACATTAAAGGCACAGCGCTAACCTTTCCGGAAACTCGAGGTGAACTCGCTCGTTACAAGAGGCTTATGCTTTATGTGAGTCCTCGCTTTGGCCATAAATGGGAATGCAATAACGACACATTCACTCTTCATATTGGCCTGTATCGCTGCTTCACAGAATGTACAGGCCAAAAATGTGGTTGTTGCCCTCAAGGTTACGTGCAGAATCATCACTGGGACTGTAAAGCCTACCCCATTACGCCAGTTATACACGGTATTTGGGATGGTTCCGCTTTGCCTGTGGTGGAGAAAGACAGACACATGACAGCAAACATCTGCTTTATGGGCAAGAACGTTCCCCATCGAGTCTTAAAAGCCCCAACAGCTTTTTGTGACAGCGTAGCTTACCACCTAAAGAAGTCTCGAAACTCACGCTGTGGCAAAATAAGTTCCCGTCCTCCCTCACCATCTGACATTCCATCTCGATAAGCTGCCCCCAGGTAAGGATCTCCTCTGGGCTGTTTGGAAATCTTTAAACATTCTTCGATCTGGTACAGGGAGTTGCCGGGAGACCAGAGCAAAAAGAGAGTTACTGCAACAACGGTTTGTGTGACTGTGTCACTCAATCCATGGATCATCTTTTGTCCCAAATTCCCTACTCCTTTTACAATGGCAGATCTGAATGCGGCCAATGACAGCTGAACATCATTCAGCTGTATTATGTGTTCAGCTGCGTTACGTTTCAAAACCGCTTATCAATCACGTTGAGACGTAATGCAAAATAGTATATTATGGCTTTGGTTCAGGTGAACACAATAAAAATAATTTCCCTTGCAATAGCTTTTGCGGCTGCCGAAATCTATTTGAGGGTACACCTTTCATAGCTATATCCAGGAATGGGTTTTGGCGGGAGGGCCACATGATATCAACTTCTCCAAAGGGCCTCTACGTGTTGGATCTGTATCCCCTCGCAAGCCTCTCAAAAGACCGGGGTGAAAAGACCAGTGAATCTCAAGGAGATACATAATAAAAATTAATGGGTATTTTTTTTAAAAGGAATGTAATAAAAAATGAAGGGTAGTAGTGCACTTTTACCATGTTGCTCCTTTGTCATTTTACGATATTACCATTTTGCTCTTTTACTATTTTGCGAGTGGTAACCATTTTGCGCTTTTGACATTATGCGCCTAAACGTGTCGGTCCTTCCGTCCGCGGGTCCGCGGTTTTACTTAGAGATTAAATACTAGGGTTGATTAGGCTGATTTAGGAATCCCTTTCTGAAATGTTTGTTTAGAGACAAAAAGACGATGATGATGATGATGATGATGGAAACCCTACACTGCGCATGGTCTGAAACGCACTTGTCCTAATTATTTTAATTTGCATGACAAATAAAATTATCTCAGTGTAGGTATTCATCGAGCGAAGCTCGGTCACACAGGTTATCACCTTCCGAGCGAGTCAAACTTCACCTTATAACTTGGAACAAGATGCAGTGCATAAAATACTAGATGCAGTAGTACCGCCTCGTACACAGTCTGCCCGCCCCGACACCGGCCGTGATGCAGAGCAAGATGCAGTGTATAAAACACGAGATGCAGTAGTACCGCCTCGTCCCCAGTCTGCTCGCTCGGATGCCGGCCGTGTTCTATTCGTTTCGCGCACAATGTGACAAACATATGTTTAGTGTCCATGAAATCAATTCCATTCTAAGCATTTGCATTGTCGTGCATTGAATCGATGCAGGTAGTTTCATTCAAGGCATTTTATTGTCAGATTAACTGAATGAAAAGATAATCGTACTTCTATGTACATATACTCAGAAAATACTGTAGATTAGGTAGGTATCTATATGTCTTGATTTAAAAATTCACTATGTACGACAGTTGTTTCTGTCATTCGCAAATACAAAGCTTTTCTATGTTTCTTAGGCATATTGCGTCGTAAGTCCCGACCAAAAAAGCGGATTGGTTTGGTGATTGTTGTTCCTTAGGCTAGTCTAGTTAGACTAAATCGTGCCGCACTTTTTAGACTGTGAAAATAGAACCATGGAATCACATGCAATAACGCACACGACGAGCGCCGGTCTTTTTGCGCGGCTTATGCGTTACTACATGTGATTCCATGGTTAGTCTGTCGTCTGCGTTGGGCCTAAGTGGCAGGCGTGTGACATTCCTGCTATTCACGTAGTGACGTAGCCTGTAGACACAGTTCCTTTGCTTGCTGTTCTGCCTGAGTCTCAGAGCCTGTGCGCTTTTTAGTGTTTTCTGCTCCAGATATAAATATAATTTATTTAGTAATATAGTACAATAATCAGAAAGTGTCAAAAAATCTAGTAGCTTCTTCGGTTAAATATTAGGGGAACGCGGTCTGATTGTGTTGATGTGGTAAAAGATGAACAATATACGACCGAAAATGGAGTTGATTTATGTTTGCACAAAGATAGCAGAGCATAGATTAGATAGTACCAACATCGGCATTGTTGTTAAAAATAACTACTTTTATATACGTACTTAGATGAAACGAGATTCTGTATTGTATCAAATGCCGTATATTTTAAGCTCGTTCCTGACAAATTACCGTAACTATACCACCTAGATAACTTCTTTGTTATTTTGGTGTAGGATTAAAATTGAAACGTCATCGTTTTCTTTTATTAAGGCCATACCCAAATTTTCCGGGGTCCAGTGGCGCCGCCTTTTAAAATAAATCATTTAAAAGGAAACGGAGATATCATTTAAAATTGTTTCTTGGTCAAGTTCTAGATACCCATTCAAAGTATTTTTTAAACTACTTTTTGTAGTTTAAAGTGAGAACGTGAAGCTTTTCTACGCACATTTGCGAAAAACCACCACCACTTTTAGCTAATGTGCGTAGAAAAGCTTCACGTTCGCACTTTAAATTATAAACAGTAGTTCATAAAATAGTTTTAAGGGTTATCTAGGGCTTGACCAAGACACAATTTCGAATGATATCTCCGTTTCCTTTTAAATGATTTATTTTAAATGGCGGCGCCACTGGACCCCGGAAAATTTGGGTATGGCCTTAAATGAAGTTTTCCCATAACAAGATGACTTCCTCCAGCAATATGTCACCGTTGTTTTGTCACGTGTCAGCTTCATTTCAGTAAATAATGGTTTAAAACAAGTCCTAGAGTTTGTCTGCGTTTTTAAAATAACTTTTAGTGATACTGACTGATTTTAAAACTACTAAAGAAATACTAGATTTTAAAATACTTAAATAATATGAAAACTACAAATAAATCGTATTGGCTATTGTATAGATCCTGTTTCTTTTTAAATTTAAAATCTTAAAGTTAACGGCTAGGATTATTGACACGTATCCAGTGTTTGACACTTTCAAATTAAACCCCTCTGGTATACAATATTTTGCTGATGAAACGCACACGATGCATTCACGGATTCGTCGCTTTTCGACAGAAACGCAACTGGTCAGATACTCATTTCGCCAGAAAACGCATGTTGCATTTCTGAAAAGTTGCGAGTTAATCATGAGAGATGACGAGATGCATATCTGACCAGTTGCGTTTCTGACGGAAAGTGACGAATCCGCATTCACGTGTATACGTATATGTATATTTAAAAAATATTTATAATATTGAATATATGTCTTTGAAATATCTGATTATGAAAGGTGGGGCGAAAATTTTTAAAAAAATTGTGTGCCGATTTTTGTCTAAAGTGCTGCTAGGAAAAATGTATCCCAGTAATAAAGTTAGTGTCTGCAAAGACACTAACTTTATTAGCCTTCTCTTGAACGATATTCGTATTTTTAATTTTTCTTATTTTTATTTACACAAAAAGAATAAGGATCCCATCATCATAATTTCAGCTGCATAACGTCCACTTCTGGACATAGACCTGGACGTTAGGCGGCTGAAATGATGATGAATACGGATCTGCTGTACACTTATTGTTTATCTTACTAACGAAAAACCGAATGTTATTCCAGGAAGCACTAAAGAAGAAACAGCAACCTCCAGCGACGACGCCGTCGCCGGTGTCTGCCCCCTTCGTGCCGGCCGCGCCCACGCCGCTCGCCGCCGCCGCGCCCACGGTGCCCGCGCTGCCCACCTTGACCACACTGCCCCAGCAGCAAACGCATTCAGACGTGAGGCCGCATTTATATCATTTACTAGACGTCCTAACATTAATACCAGTTGCATGGTCATTACACAAATTAATTCTTGTACATCCTCATCATCATCATTTCAGCCGCATAACGTCCACTGCTGGACATAGGCCTCTCCTAAGGATTTTCAAAATGACCGATCTAGAGTAATGCCAATTCTATCATTGCATCTTGCTTTCATTTTTAAATAAGTATTAAAAAAAGTGCGTCTCTGTACATCGCTTTCGGCTTTGCTTTTTTCCTACTTTGTTTTTGTCCGAGGAAAATAACGGAATCCTAAGCATTAATCCTATATTTACATACTTATCAGAATCGCAAAATCCAATTTATATGCATGACTATATGCTTTTATGATATCTTATTCTGATGAAGACCAAGACAAAAACATATTTAAAGTTTTCCTATGGATTTTATTTATAATTTGCCCGTTATGTGGCTCAAAGAGACTCGTATCAGACTGTAAAAATATAGACAAAGAAGAATCCTATATTATATTTTAGAAAAAATACATTACATTATTTTTGCAGAGTTTAAAGTCTATGGTTTTTATTGTTATGTCGTTTCGAAATAAATAGCCGGCCAAGAGCGAGTTGGACTTGCGCACAAAGGGTTCCGTGCCATTATCAAAATCACGTTTGTTGCATGGGAGTCCCACTTAAATATTTATTTTATGCAGTTTTTGTTGTTTTAGCGGCAATAGAAATATATCATCTGTGAAAATTTCAAAGTGTCTAGCTATCGTGGCTCATGAGATACAGACAGACAGACGGCGGATAGCAGAGTCTTAGTAACAGGGTCCCGTTCTTACCCTTTGGGTACGGAACACTGGAAACGGATTGGCGCGGCGCGGGGTCAAACCATTGCGTTGCGTACGCAACGCAATCCGTGACATTGGTTAGTGCTTTTGCTCAACTTGTCATGGCTATCATGGCAATTTAGTGTTGTTTTTAGTTGGTAATACCCACGTTTTGAGCAATAAACCTCATTTGACTAATAATTTTTTTTTTGTATAATTCGACGCGGAAAAAATCCTGTTCTTGTTGTTTTATATATACTTGCACTTATGTATATTTTTACCAAAAAGATTCAAATGGAACGCTGAACGTTCATTGACGGATATTCGATTGGATGAGTGATTTTATCTGATTTTGATTAGTTATATGTGTCTTGTTGCTTTCGTTTGTTAAATCGTCATTTTGCATGACAACGCAACTGTTTATAATGACGCATGCACACGCCATTCCGTGAAAAAGTAACGGCATGGTTCCGCTCGACTCCGATATCTCGACCATATGTTATCGGCTGATGACTAAACGTCAAATCATGCCAACGGACATTTTACGTTTATTAAATTCAACATTTGTATGAATTTCCTTATACTTGTGTATAGTATAGGTATTGAGTAGATGAGTAGAGTAAATGTATGTATGTAGTATGTATAGTATTAGTAGTAAATGTTTTTCCCCATGCTATTTTGAGGGGAAAATAGGACTGCCTGTTTTTGTCTCCATTCCACGCTCAGCGTTACCTGCGGCGTCAAAGCGACAATCCCACAGGAACATCATTTTTCAGGGTTCCGTTCAGAATATGAAAAAACTGAACCCTTATATAATCTCTCGTGTGTGTCTGTCCGTCCGTCTGTCACAGCCAATTTTTTCCGAATCTACTGGACCAAATCAGGTGAAATTTGGTAGGATGGTGTAATCCTACGACCTAAAGATGTGCTAAGTAAATATTTTTTTTGCTTACCTTTTTTGTGTCGTATATATATCAAATGGCTCGTTATGAGGATCTCAAATATATTTTGTTATTAATGTAAAATAAATAGTTTTGATTTTATTAATGAAAGAAGACGAAAATCAACCACTTGGACCCTCACCGATCACCTAATCTTACCCGAACCAAAATTTTAGGCTCTGTAGAGCCTAAAATTTTGTTAAAAAAGAATATTTATTTAATTGCTTGTAGATTACAGGAAAACTAATACTGAAAATAAAGTGGTAAACTCAGTATAATATGTTCACTAAAACACGCCTAGATAGCTCTAGTACTTAACTCGCGTCTTACCGTGAGGATTTCAAATGTGATTGACTATGGCATTGTACGGAACCATCTCCACGCGAGTTTAACTCGCACTTGGCTGGTTATTGTGGGATAAAAAGTATTCTGTGGTAAACCGCGTAATAACTCATTACCTGGATTTTAATCTACATGCCAAATTTCATTCTATTCCGACTAGCCGTTTAGTTTAAAAAGCAGAATCCATGCATGTAGAGTTATCATATTATTAAGTACGATCAAGTACCATTTAAAAAGTGTATGTCATGTCTACCGACAGCTGCTGTTGCTGCTGAATGAGCAAGATACATTACTATGTTTTCTTTACACATGTGGGCATCGTCGAGAGGCGTACCTAACAATACCGAGTTAGCTGAATGACGCACCTAGCAAATTGAGGCTGGCGTGCCTTCCTTTAAGTGTTATCTAGGCCAGACACTAGTGCTGAATTATCATGATTCTCAATAGCATATTTAAATGGTTCTCGCCGTGATTCATTAACGGCGTTAGTATGTATGTATGTTTGTTTTAAACTAACTCGAGTAATATTGATGGAATCTTTATAAAATTTGGTAGGCGTGTAGATGAAGCTAATAGAATTTTTAAGTTAGAAGATGAGCCGAATCTGTCAAGGGGTTGCCGTGATATGGGGTTCGCGAGTTCACAGCGCGTGGCGAACTATTAGTTATTATAACTTGAATAGATATACTAAACTTTGTGTTGTTGTTTCTGCTTCCAAGAGTGCAGAATTACAGGTAAGCACCTGTGTACTCTCAAATGGATGTAGTATTTAGTTAGGCTATTTGCTCGAAAGCTAGCTAATTTAAAATGACAAATAAAATGAAAATTTGTTATATGAATGTATGTACATATGTATTTTAATGTCGATTCTTTTGTTTTACTCACATTTAGTTCTGTCTTCTTCTTATCGAGTCTTATTATTTGGTTCGGTTTGTGTTATCATATCAAACACGTTCTATCGTATGTGGTGACGGGCGTGTAAATGTGCCACGGCGATAAATATACTTGTAGGAACTGGCATAAACAAATACGTCGCAGCGCAGATATATGCGAACGGCGTCGGGCTAATAAATGAATCTCTCAATTGGTGACATTGTGTAACGAGGACTAAATGGCTGTACGCCTCTTGATTTGATAGATAGTATCTTTTTCGTATTTGTGTTGGATATCACCACACACGTATGTGTCGCAGTAAGATTGTATAATCCGCTGTTTGACAAAACCTCCAGCTGTTCGGCATTACAACTCGGTTTTGTATAACAGCTGAAAATCGTTGTTAGATTATCCAATGTGTAACGAGTGGCTTGTGGTTGTCAGTGTCAAAACAACAAATAGGGAGAGTAAACTGTTTTCATCGATAGAGATTGGGGTCAACGTATATGATTTCGGACTGCAAAAGGTTGAGAAGAATAAAGCAGACCTTTAGCTTGGTTATTTAATTGTTATTTTGACGCCCGCCTTTTGGCAAGATGGGAAAATTTACGTGGGTCAAATGAAGACTGTAAAAAACCGCTACACCATTAAGTTTTCGCGTTTACCACCAACCCTACATTTAATCTATTAACACATTGGCAATCCAGCTGAACGATTTTCAGTTGTTATTCAAAACAGAAGTATAATGCAAAACAGCTAGAGATTTTGTCAAACAGCAGATTATACAATCCAACTGCGACATATTCAGTGTTCACGTAAGAATATAATTTCTAGTTGTGAAATGAAGGAGAAATGGGAATTTAACATATGTATTAATGATACTATTGCTAAAAATACTAGTGGTCGCTTATTTTTATTTATCTATTTGATTGATTTTTTTTTACAAAATTGTGAGCTCTGCAAGTGATACCAACATGAGGCCCAAGATGTTAGATTCATAAATAAAAACTTTTTCATTGAAATGTCATGTCATAAACGTCACCTTTTGAAATAAGAATCGATGTCAAGTAGACTTTTTGTACCCAAGACAGACACACCCAATTTATTTCATTAATCTTTATTATTCAGTATTTATATAGTTCTCATTATATTTCTAACAGGAATGGGTTTCTGACGTATTCTTAATGCTGTTTCCCCCAAATCAATGGACTGAGATGGGGGATACTCTCTTATCTTAACACGTGGCTAAGTGCGATAAAAATACATTAGTAACTCTATAGTAAGCAGTGTTAAAGGGGCCAACAATCATACAGCAGTTTTACAGTGTTCAAGGGGAGAACAGTCATACAGCAGTTTTATTTTCCAGACAAAATGTATAAAACTTACAAAAAATCCTAATTATGGAAAATGATCCCAGCAAAAAAGAGTCAAAGGGGAAAAGAATATTCAAAAAGGCGATACGTAGAAACAGCAAGTCCAGCAACAGTAACAGTCAAAGTTCTGCTCTGGAACAGGGCATCAGTGTGTCACGCTCCAAGAGCTTCGAAAACCAGCACGGTTCCATTAAAATAAACGACAGCGCGCCGCTGCCGACCCCGGATGGACCCAAGGAGCGCGAGCACCAAAATATAGGGCAAAAGACAAAAATAGATGATAAATTGCCCGAAAATGTCGCTGCTCCCACCGATAAATTAAAGAAGGCAGTCGATATACAAGAAGACCGTAATGAGGTTTTTGGGGCGGCGGCCACCGCGTCTAAAATGGAGACCAAACTGTCGCCAAGACTTGAGCCCGTCCCTGAAGCAGAAAGTAGCAAAAAGTCCCTCAAACGGGTTCGTTCGCTGAGTTTAATACGTAATGATTTGAGCCGTCACGAGAACAGTTTTTTATTTTAAGTTTGCCTACGGCCACGACGCTTGCTCGTGTTTGCATCGTAAACACACTAGACAAGATTGTTTTCTTGTCATTATTGATTTTCGCAACATGTGCTACTATGTAGAATTCAGAATTATAATCAAAAAGCAGCCATATATATGTTTTCTAACCGTATGCAAAAGTAAAAATATGACTTATCACACAGGTTCATTCTATGAAATTTTGTACTTAATACTAAGTCACATCCTTTGTTTTCATATTGTTTTTGAAGTGTTAATCGTGGTACAATTGTAAAGGTATATGGACCTAATTAATGTTAATGCAATTATTTTCAGAAATTGGAGGAGGAGAGTGGGGCGGGTACGAGCGGCACCAGCACCGGCACCTCGGACACGGACGCTGACGACAAGGACCCCAGCAAGGATAAAAAGAAAAAGAATAGGTGCGCCGTGTGCCGCAAGAAGGTTGGACTCACAGGTAAATAGTTCTTGATTTTCTTTAATCATTACTAGCTGATGACTGCATGGTCAAATTGTTGTCAATTTCACGGGAAAGTCACGGTTTCCTAAAAAGTAACAGGTAATAAGTTATCTACATGCTAAATTTCATTCCGTCCGTTCAGCCGTTTTGACGTTAAGGTGGAACAAAAATGCATACCTACAAACTTTTGTATATATAATATTAGTAGAGTTGAAATCCTTTCTACATCTATTCTTGCTTTTATATTACTAACACTTTTGCCTAATTAGGACATTATCAAACAAGAATAATTAATCGAAATACCACTGATTTATAACAACGACATAGGTATCTGGCAAATGAATTGATTTTGCTTATAATATTTTCTCTATTTATATACATATTTATTTGGAATCAAAATTAATGGTCAAAATATTTCGAGTTACAAACGGATCCGAGAGCTTGAGATCCCATAGATCATTTTTTGCGTCTTAGATTTTTTCTACATATCGGCTCATATCTTCTTCTACCAGAGCGCTACTCTCATAAGTATCTATGAGCCTCTTTGTAGGTAAATTTCTACGACGCGAGACCTAATCTAAAAGATCTTATGCAATCTTAGGTCGGTTTGTAACTCGCAATGTTTTGATTAAAATTACTATTCCACTTGTCGAAGGGATATACATATATTGTAGGACTAGTATTATATTGAGGCAGCAAAAAAATAAATAAATAAACGGCCCTGATACGGATATTATTAATGTTGTGCGTACCTGTGGGGTAAAATAATACATAAACAAACTTCTCATATGGATACATTTTTCTATGCATCATTAAGGCTAATGCGTGGTGCTTTGAAGACAGTAAATATCTTGAAATTAGTATAGGTCGCATACATTGATCGAACAAGTAGCGAAGCGACCGAAATTATCAGAGTTAGCATAGTCTGCCTTTTGCACCTATGTATGTATGTTGAAAAATAACATGACATTTGATAGTCGAGTAAGATGAGATAAGACATTGCCGAGTTATTTGGTTGTAAGAAAATAGCTAATCCGCAGTTAGCAGTGAATTACTTATAATTGGTGCGGGCATTGTTACACGCGTGCGAGTGAAATAAGTACACGTGACAGCGACATGTTCTCGCGTCCTCAGCCGATTGTAAATACGATTTGTTATGTAAATGCACGTTCCGATATGACCTAACGCGCGTGTGTGGCAACCCGTTACGTTACAAACACATTAATTGAGAAGTAATAGCTCGTAAATATGTATATAAATTCGTTTTTTCATATGCATTATTGTAGTAGCTTAGCCTACTTTCATTTTTAACATCCTGCATTTTTGATGACTATTTTGTGCTGATGCTGATGGCACACTAATCTGAATACAATTACGCAAGGCTATATATAACTGAATCAATATGGGTAATAAAATAAATAGGGTTGTTATGTTTGTTCGCTAACAGTTATAAAGCATTAGACGCATTATGATTATATTTTTATTGTCGCCATCGGTGCTCTTGGTAGAGCATTTTCTCGAGAAGTAATTTTCGTATATAACACGTGTCCGTGTTTAACAGGGATGCGCAGAATTAAATTTTGGTAAAACTGGTTAATTAGGTTTCTAAAAGGCGAGTTACCATAAACAGAAGAAGCCAGTTATTGAATTTAGGTTTTTTTGGTAAGAAAAAGAGAAGTTGGCTAGCCGTCCAAGATATGTTTTTTCTAATTGAATGTAGTTCGCCGCGAACTTAGACCTCGCGATTATTATTCGCAATTCAGTTTCCTAAATAACCCCTAGATGGCGCTATCCAAAGTTAGAACGCGCTATGTTTTCGTTTGCTACATAATCGCGGACATTTTTATTAATATTGCAAAAACTACTGAACCAATTTTGATGCCCAACGAACTTGAAAATTCTATTGATATTTCCTACATGCCTTCCCAATTTTATTAAAATTGGATTATCGGTTTGGCAGTTATCGCGGTACAAACATACATACATACATACATTCATACATACATACAATGTTTTTTCGCCCCAACTCGATTTAGAGACCTTGCTCGCTTCGCTCGCTCGGTCAAAAAAGAAACGAGCGAGCGAAATTCAGTTTACTTAGACTATTTGGAATTTTTTGTAGATATATGTATCTTCAACAATGACTCGGGGGTATGTTTCATCGTCGGATGCGACTGTTTAAGATTAAATTTTTTCGAACATGAGCCATGATCCCTTCAGAACTCGCCCCGGGATATATGGGATTATAAAGAAAACGCGTGTTGACAGTTTGGGAGAAGTACTAGTACTGAGCAAAAGTCCGTAGTTAGGTTTGTGTTGTAAGCAGGCGGTCGGGTAATGGTGTGTTGTGTGGTAGGGTTCGAGTGCCGCTGCGGAGGGCTGTTCTGCGCCGTGCACCGGTACAGCGACAAGCACGAGTGCTCGTTCGACTACCGGGAGCTGGGCGCGCAGGAGATCCGCCGCAACAACCCCGTCGTCGTCTCGCAGAAGATCCACAAGATATGAGCGACACCCCTCACCGCACACCTACACATACTTATTATGATTTTCTCTAAATAAATATTGGATCGAGTTTGTGTTTCTTATTTACGTTGGTGTGACTTGACCGGCGTGCGTACGCCTCGGCCTATAGACTGCCCTCGACCGGGCCCTGACGGTTTACAGACTTTTCTTTGCACAGAGATATATTTTTAGTATCGCAAACGTTTATTTCTTAGACAAAAATCAGAAACGCAGACTCGATCATGGTGTATTTAGATTTATTTGTGGCGAGAGTTTTACTTTTAAAATTTTATTAAAAGTTGTAGATAATGTTCGTTTCGGGTAGGAATTTCAGGATTAATTTTTGAGATAATAAGTAGAGTTTTGAATATTGTCCATTCACCTCCATTGTAAATATTAGATATAATTAATTTTAGAAAGAAATCCTATATATTGTAAAAAATTAAAACTCCAAAAAAAGCTACATTGTTACGATTTGAACGGAGAGCATAGCGTGCTTAACATAATCGAGATAACAATTGTAAGCTGAGCTCAAGGAGCGGGCCGCCCGCACTCCACGTGCGCTAGCTGTAAAGTGTACCGTGCCGCCGCCACTGACTCGCCGCCGCCGCGGCACGGCGGCGCACACCGACTGTGAATTAACATCATCTTCAAATTGTTAGTACTGTCATTTGGTTTGGGAAGTCGTCGCTTTCTTATTTGTCTAACATTCGGCGTAAGAGACCTAGTGTTAGCGAGATGTGTGTCCCGGCGCCGGCGCGGGCCCGCGCTCGCGCCGCTCTTTGTGTGAAAATTTTAAGTAAGCATATGGATAGTTATACATATTATAAGTAGTCGACACTTTATATTATTACACATTATATAAGTAGGAAAGAATTATTTAGCTTTTTCTTTTAATCACAATATTATTCAAAATTGTAAGTTGTATTATGTAACTTGTTCATTTTAGTGGTGAAGTTGAAACGTTCATACTTATGTATTGCTTCGGTCGACGTCCACGGTAGACTAACTGATTGGTTGGACTTAATTATTTAATGACTTTTGTTGTATATTTTGTTAGGTCATTGATTAATTTTGGTCTTTTTGCTTGATCATAATCAGATAAAGATGATGTTAATAATGAATGATTTTTTTCTATCTTGCTGTTTTAATTTAGTTATTCTTCTATTAAAGTCATTAAATTTTCAGGAACATATACCATCGTTTTATTTGAGCACTTACCAGGTACACATACCTTCTTGATACTACTAGACTTCACCGATTTGCTTACCGGATAAAGACATGTTTTATCAAATTCATCATGGTATATTTTAATTTATCTTTTTTTTATATGAATGACACGCTTGGATGGAGCTAAGTTCCAATGGAAAGCATAAAGCATACAACATACAATGTATAGATGACATAGACGTTGACAAGTTCGTCGCTGATTAGGATATAATTTTTTTAAATATTTTTAAGTGATAAAAAAATACGTGCGTATTTCCTGGTAGAGAACTGAGTTCGACTAGAACGAACTAATTTTTCTAAGTCTCAAATGGTCAATGCAAGTCAGGAAAAAAGAAATTCTTTTTTTATAATTTTAAAAATTTCATATATTTGACAAAACAAGCCTAACTATTAATATATGTTCTGAAATAAAGTTGATAAAATATAATTTTCATCCGGTAAGCAGAATGCAGATTGTTGAAGGTCGACCCCTCTGATCCTGTACTATGAGTATAAGCACAAAAAGTGCGGACCACATTTCAATCACAAAATATCATTCTATCGAAAATAAAGAAGAAAAATAATATTGAAAGTTATCTTTAAAAATCTTAAAGTTATCTTTATAAACCCCTTGACAAACTTTTAAAAGGAGTTAATCATTATAAGACGCATTATTTTTTTAAATTTTTGCTTTATAATTTGCATTTTATGCTCGCTTTGATATCTATCACGTCTAATCAAAAAATCTTTTAGCGAAGTGTGCCTCGGGTCTCCGGACGTGATGAAAATGAAGAAACAAATATGCAAAATCATAATTTATTTTTATTTAAACAAAATTTTGTACTTATCTATACTGTACATCTTTAGCTATCACGTGTAGTAACTATATGTAGTAATATATCACAATGAAAAAACATTCCTCAATGTTCTGTAGTTTATATTGGATCTCAGGGATCGGATGTTCTTGCGAATGTATTACTTTATTTAGAAAAAGGTCCACATTACGAGAGCACAATGCTTTATAGATTATACATATTACAACGTGCATTAAATCATACCATGGGCTATACTAGAGTCTATTCTATGTCTATGTCTAGATCATCACTATAGTATAATGATAATAATAATAGACAAAAAAAAACTTTGTCATTATCATACAAATTGCCCGGGCGTCTGCACACTTTTGTATGGAAATGCCAAACTAAAAAAAATTTACTGTTATTTTAATTTCATTATACTATACTGCATTAGTACTTATAGCCCGTAGTTTGATTCATTACGGGTATGTCCCTTCCACGTTGTATATTACTATACATAAATGATAAATAGGTGCGTACAATTCATATCGCATTTTTACGGTCAATTATTACATGTGAACTGAGTTAAAATAGTTTCCAAGTTACGTAGGTGTACAGTGGGCCTTAATATATATTTTCATGTTAATATTATTTTGAGTTTAAGAGAAAATTTAAGATATAGGAAAAGGGCCGGCCCAGGCGTCTCGTTGGCCGATTGTACTTATAAATGATAAAAACAACAGATGTGTTACGATTTATTTTGTTTGCAAAATAGATTTATTTTCAGATCTAGGTATATAGACTATAATATCAGCTAAAGTTCCTTGTTCTTTTCACATGGCCATGCCTCCAAGCATTCTCAAAGGTCCAACGAAAAGACTACGTATCAACTTTTCTTCAAATATTTGCGATACTTTGAACTTGTAATGATGTTAGTCGCGGTCGTTCCATTCAAACGTAATAATCGTTTAGTAAATTATTATTAATTAATTCGTAACAGACTCTTAAAACACTTATCGTTGGTTCTAATTTTAAAAACAGTACTAATTCTAAATAAGTTTTACCTCATGAAAAGAAAAACTAAAAACAATAATATAATTTTCAAAATTAATTCTTGCATTACGTTTTGTTTAGTTTTCTGGCGGATTGAATCACTTACACTTAGAAAATTAGTATTACCACAGATGACATAATATGTAGTTACTTCGGCTTTACTTTAGGAAGTACGTATAAGGCTATAGTATTTTTTCTTTGCCCTCTAGTACGTAATACCTCAACAGAAAAAAGCAAAACCATGTACCTAATTAATATAAGTACTTATAGCTAAACGTTAGTTGACTCCTTTACACGTTGGCGACCCGCCTGATCCACTCGCGGACGCTGGCCACCCGGGAGAAGACGACCAGGTTCCCGTTGCGGCACTCGAAGGCATCGTTCTCGACCCACGAGGCCACGCCCAGCAAGCGCCCGTTGGCTACCAGACCGCTGCCACTGTCGCCCTGAATCACACGATGAATTATAATGGGTCCAAGAACATTTCATTTACGCGGCAAGTGCGTATTTAGGGTTGGGATACATCTGTCAGCACGCTTTAGCACCGGGCACTCTGAAGCTTTTCTTCGCTCTCGCGCTCTAGCGAATGACGGTTCTTAGCGACAAATAATAAGTAAATAAATATATAAGGACAAATAACACTGATTGACCTAGCCCCAAAGTAGCGACAGAAAAAGATTTAAAGCAAACTCTAACTCAACCCCTTCAGAAGTGTCTGATTTGACTAGTTGTCGTCTAGCGGATTGCACGTAAGTCACGGCGGCAAAAAAGATGTTGTGCAGCATAGAAAAGTGCTGTTCCGTGCTACCAGATGTAGCCCAACCCTTACAGTATTTTACAGACTGATGGCGTCCGAAGGGGTTTTTACTTACATTGCACGCGGAGTCATATCTGGGTGGGCGTCCCCTGGTGCAGAGCATGTCTTGTTCGTTGTACTGAGGCAGTTTGTTCTTGCATACGTCGTCCGCTTGCACCATCAGCTCCATGGCGTGCATCTCGTGACGCATCACACCCTGAAAGCGAAAATTGTATTGGATTATGATATTGTATCATCACATCATCATATTGAGTTTCCATGCAAGTACAAATAAACAAACAAACGCTAGGTCGCATCCGGCAGGATTACACATTATAAGGAAGGACCCAATCTAATTGCGTTTATGCTAGGTAGATAATCTTATGCGATTTTATGCAAGGCATGTAATATCTGCGACAAGGTATATCCTTGTTAGTAAGTACTAACAATATGAAATACTTATATGCAACTTGTTACCTACATCCTACATTACATATGTAGTTATGTATTCCCACTTGCACACACAATGGGTACCTATCTAAAGACACGTACGATACCTATTGCCTATGTGATTTACTGCGCAGTAAAAATAAAGTCCAAGAATTTATCTTGACACAATATCGAGTTGATTTGATGTGTTACGGATGTCTACTAAGTTACTAAGTTGAAGAGACTAAATAAGACGGCCGAAAAATGTTCTGTAGGTAGACTATTTTTATCCAGTCTTTTTGATTCGGCATGTCTGTCTGCTTTTTAATAAAAAAGACCGCGTACTGTACTATATCCAGCCAATACCTTCACTCAATAAAATAATATTATGACAGTCGTTTTATAGTGTGGTCCTATTTCAATCAAACAAACTAAACTAGACTTTAACATCTCTAATTAGTGCCCAATGTTGCTTGACACTGCAGGACAAGCACATAGCTAGGTACGCATGTCGTGTCGCTTTTGGAGTAAGGGACCTAGCTAACAGTCAACACATATACTACGCGATAAGCATTTCAGTTGCAAGTTACTGGTACTTATCATACGGCTACTACTAGGTTAGTAATAGAGGACATGTGCTGTTGGTTGGTAAATAGAAACTATAGAGTATCTACTTACGCCATGGTGGTCAGTGCCGTATCCAGCGTATCCCACCTCCAGGCCCACGGGGGTTTTGACGTTATCTTCGAGCCGCGCCGCGGCGATGGTCTTGCCGTCCAGGACCAGAGGTTGCTCCAGCTCGGCCAGCAAGAAGTCCCATCGCGCGGCGACCTGATGGTATAACAAAACAAAACATCAGTCACCCAAAAATATCTTTAACATGAAAAATGGGAGTAAGTATCCATAATTCAGTCATATCAGGTAGCTTTTCTTTTAAAATAAATGAAATTTATGCTCTTATCCATATATTCTTAAAAATAACAAACCTTTGGTAAACCTATTTTTTAGTAGTAACATATTTTAACTCGTTCATTCAATGTCAAATATTGAAAAGAGGAAAAGGGACAAAATATGTTTTATCTAAAATAGATTTAGTAAACGGTTGTTAATTTTTATGAATATAAGGATAGGTATGTACCTTCACGTCATGTAAATTTTACTTACTTATTGACGTGTACAAGTGCCTGTTAAGCTATTAAATTTTGAGAAATATATCAAAGCTATCTGCAGTGGAGCTTAAAAAACATCTGATGATGATAATGATGATTTATTACCATTTAGAGTTACAATATAAATTATACCTGTTTGATATCGAAGTCTTGTGCGTCCAGCCAGTACGGGCCCACGCTGAATAGAGGATGTATGTGCAGCTTCTTCACTCGTCGCGTCACTCCACTGCCGTCTTCGGAGTTGTTGGTGCCAGCCAGGACGTACCTGCCGCCAGTGAATAGCGTGCTGGAAGCAGATCATCAAGACAGGTTAGTTATATTGCGAGGCAGCTTTATGTCCTTCACACACTGACTTCTTTCTGTGCTGTTTTGCAAAAGCCTACCTTTTCTAGTTTCCCTGTCCTTTGTTATATTTGTCTTATTAAATATACCTAAGTCATACATAAGATTTTGTTTGCCATATAAAGTTTTTTGGACGAATTTTCGTTGCGTCCTTAACTTCGTTCCATCCGGGTGTCCCTTGACACCTCTCAAGTTTTTTTCTTTTTTCTGTGTATTTCAAAGCGCCCTTAAACACAATAAACATTTAAAAAATATTAGTTTCGCCTGGGTTCTTAGGCAGGAAATGAGTTTGTGGTTGTCTACTATCCACAATTGGTTCATCAATGAACTCGTTCGTCCACATCGAGTTCCGCTTTGTTCATTTTGGTCACGCTCAGAGTACAACAATTTTTTAAGAGAACAACATTTTTAAAAAAAATAGACACTTCACATCAATACCGCTAGAAGAAATTTCTTTAGAAGTAATAACAACTATCACATTTACACTTTCTTCTAGGTAAATCTTGTTTACATTTAGGTATTATAATTGACGACCACCGTGGCGTAGTGGCTACCATGCTAGTCCGCCACCCAGAGGTTCCGGGTTTGATCCCCGGTTAGGGCAAGTTGGGAAAGATCCAGGTGTACCTAATTCAGCTCGAGTTCCAACTATTTCTGATCAAATTCTAAAATGTGGAAAAAAGTCATTTTCTCTTAAAAAATGGCTATAATGGGCTATAATGAAATGGCCTTTTTCCGGATTTTGGAGGTATAGGTGTATTTGTTATAAAATATCGTTGAGTGAGTACCCCATGACACAAGTCTCGAACTTCTTTGAGACTAGCTCAATCTGTGTAATTTGTCCCTATTTATTTATTTTATTATTTGTAAGTCATTGAGGTATACGATGATCACTGTTGTTGTGTTTACGTAGTATCTAATATAATTATAGTCTGCGGTTGTGTGCAGAACTCGCGAAATAAAATATTCATAAGTAGTTAGGTATCTACGAGATGAATACCTACCTACCTTCTAGTAAATAAACGTCTCATTGTGTCAGCTCTACACAACAAGATGACGAGATACCTAATCGTTTTCATAATAGGCAATTACTGAAGAATGTGGAAGATTTAATTACAGTTTAATTGATAGGATCACGGAAAACTCTTAGATCCGCGATTTCATTTCGAGCCACCATGACTGGGAGGACCTTTAAATTGCATAACATTAATAATTCTATTATTATATTACACAACAGACTCGACATAATAACTTTAATTTGTATAACATTAAAATTTTATAATTTAAAAACCTATAAATACATATATATTAGAATAAGACAAAATTATTATGTACAAAAAATTGACATTCATCATTATATTTCTTTAATATTATAATAACATTTATTTAAGAGCCAGACGAAAAGTTTACATTTGAATTTATATAAGAACATATTTCTCTGATTTCGAGTTCTTTATAAATTTGTCTCGGTACCTACAAAAAGTAGTAAGGTTATTCAATACTGTGTTATGTAAAGGAAATAGGTGTGGGTACTTCTTTACAAACATGCACATTCTAATATATATAGGCAAGGAAGAGGAAGTACCTACTTTTGACTTTTGGAATAAAGGTTTACAATGATCAAGGTAATCTCCTCTGTTTAATGCTATAATACATATCTTTTTAAGGTAATGTAAAAGCTCTATCTGTCTCAACTGAGTTTCCCCAGATTACTATCTACGCCATATTCAAGTAATGAAGAGCTGTAACCGTGATATGCCTTAAGAGCAAATTATTTTGAAGTCATTCAAAAGAAATTGCTTCTGAATTTGGATTGAAAATTATGGAGTTTTTTGATTATCGTATTTTATAACTAGGCATATTAATTTATGGATTCTAATATAGACCCCTGTCTACTGGGACTTATCACCAATTACCGGTTCCGTTTGTTTGTACGTAGGCATATGTTTCCTAATTTTAGAAATTATTTCCTAATAGATTTTAATATTGTTCAAAGGCAATAAGATAAAGGCCCAAACCGCGGTCAAATATTTCGCTTATAAATTAGGAAGTACCTATGAATAAATATTTATACTTTGTTTGTTTTTCGTGTGTGTAAGTGGCCAACACTGGTGTCAGATTTTTTCAGGCTGCCTAAATGGAAATGACGTAGCTTGACGACTGCCTTACAACGATGAAAGCCGGGACCAACGGCTTATACGTGCCTTCCGAAGCAAGGAGGAGCTTGAGATTTTTTTTACCACATGTGGTCACCCATCCAAGCGCGGACCACGCCCGGTGTAGCTTTACTTGCAAAAGCGCTAGCAGTGTGCACTCCCGCCGGGCCACCGAACTCCTGATATTGATACATACCTAAAAGTATCGTATTTTATGGACTACTTTAATTATGAAAGGAACATACCAGTGTCCCGCCGTGAGTATCCATTTCTCGCTAATGATGGTGCCTCCGCAGGTGGCGCCGAACAGCACCGCGTGAGGGAACCTCTCGTGCACGGGGCGAAGAAGCTCATTCTTCTCCACCTTCTTTTCGCTGGCCGCTGGCACGCTGTTGGGCGACGACGGTGGTGCGGCTTTATCAGTTTCTACTGAAGATGGAAATTAGAATATTCAATTAAAACAAATAGTACGTAACGTATAAGTACATGTCTTTAGGATTTTCATAAAAATTATAAATAATCCACAAGACATGCATAAACTTCCTTGAGTTGTTGCAGCCCTAGCCCTTGATAAGTGTAGGGAGAGGTAAAGCAAACTGAATGCTTGCATTTTTGCCCTCCAATTGCATTGGAGCCCCTAAAAAAGAATCAAGGGACAATAATGGCTCGCCAAAAATAATGGAACTGGAGTCGCCTGGGCCTTTGGGCTAACATTCATTCCCTAAGTGCTATTCCAGAAATCAGTTACCTACAAATGATGTTAATATTTAAGAAATTGTTGTTCATACAATTGATTATACCAGCGCAATCATATAGGTAAATATAGGTACTTAATAATGCAGCGTGCATGCTTCCAACGAGCAAGTGTGCTGTGGGAATTATCTAAGGTTAAATCTTCCGACGCGACGCGGCCTGACATGACGTCAGCACTGACTTTAATCGCCGTATCTGCCCCGCAACCGGTCTGGCTGTAAGCGGGTTTTATCCACGTTATTACTTATTTAAACGCATATTACCAAATCCTAAAAGCCGACAGGTGCGATATTTCATGTTGTTTTGTTATAAACAAAACGCTTGAAATTCTGGTTTTTGCATCATTTTTTGTTTTGAACAGAGTCCTGTTTTTGGCTAGCTTTATGTCAAGTTCAAAAGCTACAATTTAAAAAAATACATGGTCTATTCATAGCAAATTCCCTTCATACTTATCTTGGGCATTCACAAGTTTTGAGATACAAACATGTTATTTTTATGAGGGATTATTTAATATTCACAAACATACAACATGGGCAAAATTACAATAAGTACAGTGAGTGCACCAGCAGGATAAGGTTTTTTGTTGAAAGTTAAGTATTTGTGTAAGTAGGAGGCAAACAAGTACATTTGGTGACTAATCACACCATAATTAAGGCCTAATGGCCGCGCGGCATTTAAAGCTTGTCGGGAAAAAAATTGCAGGGTTTTTCACGTTTTTCCAATCATTTGCAGAAACCACGTCTGGTGACTAATTTCTTTGTTTATTAACTGGCAGTTTTGGGATTTTTGTTCAAGTTTACCTTTGACTATGTTTCATATTTATTATACAACGCGGAAGGGACATACCCGTAATAAATCTAATCACAGGCTATACTAGGTCACTAGTATGATGAAATTAAAGTAAAGGCAATAATTTCTTAAATCTTTAAACTTAAATCTTTCATATGAAATGTCATATGAAAGTCTCAATTCCGGAGGCAAATAAACATCACCTAGTCTCTTTAGTAAATTCCATATATATTAATGTAATTAAATAGCTACTGATTTTACTTAAATATTTTTACAACATATCAGCGCTCCTTAGTATT
The DNA here is from genome assembly GCA_963555685.1 of Acrobasis consociella. Classification (NCBI taxonomy): domain Eukaryota; kingdom Metazoa; phylum Arthropoda; class Insecta; order Lepidoptera; family Pyralidae; genus Acrobasis; species Acrobasis consociella. Next base: position 4,640,176 of record OY743116.1, read on the forward strand.
AAATAGTCATTATGTGAATATGCTTTTAGGCACACATCTTTTGGATTATAATCTAGAACGATACTTTTACGCATAAAAATACTGATCCTCTATTCGATTGTAATCTGTTTTGTGTGTTAACAATAAATAAAATAAAAATAAATTTAAATAAAATCGGCATTTCCATACGAAAGTGCATGTGCAGCGTGTGACAATATGTATGGGAAATATCTCTAAATTTTCTTTAGTTTTTTGACAGTTATACTAATCATTATAGTGATGTAGTGTAGCCCGTGGTTCGATTTATTACGGGTATATCCCTTCCACCTTCCAACGACTGAAAATAGCATTCAAATTACCAGCTGACACAAAATAAATTTCGTTAGGTATTGAGATGTCTCAATACCTCATCGATGAGAGGGTACCTATTGTGTTTCTTCGATTTCGTGCACAGTTAGCACTGAGTGTCGCCCAAGATGTCGACATCAGGTAAACTACGAAATATTTGCGAACAAATGCCAAAACCGGACTGTGCATCAAGTTTTTTTTGTTGAACGGACAGATTACCTACTTAAATAAGTGCTGTTTTGTCTGTGCAGTAATGAATTTACTTTGATTTATGCGATTCAGTCGTTCAATTTCGATAATTGTCATTTAAATAAACTTTTTACAAAAGTTTTATATTCCTTAATATAATGTCTTTGGAACGTTTTGTACGTAGCTTTGTTCGACACCTAGGCGTAGTATATTGCTTTTTTTTAAACTTGCTTTTGATTAATATGGAAAGACATTTAATAAATCTCTAAAAGGCTCCAAATAGACATAAAGATTTATTAAATGTTACCAATAAAATTCACTCATATTTTTTCACAGTTATTATTTTTTTCACACTTAACTCACTGGAGCAACGTTCATTTTTAAATATTTTTATTTAATCACTTTTTAACGTTAGGTTTAATCTAGCTTATCGCAGACATCAAATACAATTTATTCCGAAAGTATCACACAATTTAGGCACATGTTTTTTTTGTTTAAAATAAATAGTTTTCTACTCACTTTTAAGAGTTTGTTGTGTCGGAATGTCGTTAGCATCTGCGGGCAGTGCGCGCGCGCACGCTACGCACGCCACTAGCGCGAGCGCGGTCAGACTGCGGTGGAGTGCCATCGTGTTGTTACCACCAACGGCAGACACCACTTTATATAAATCCATTTACTCACTTACGCAGTACATTATACCGTTTTAGCGTAAATTCATTAAAGATTTGCGTACAAGCCTTGTAGTGTATATAGCTGCTGTAGTATCATTGCCGATAGATAAACAAAGAATGTAGTTAGCCATTTACGTTTTTTAAGCATTTAATGATCGGATTTCCGAATATATTTTGTGAAATTAATTATCATTCGTTTGAAAACAGTCGACGGTTATTGATTGTAATGATTAGCTAGGACGTTTAGATTTTACAATAACTGTTATGTTTAAGAGAGGTTAGAATTACCATGTGATTGACAAGACTTTTAGTGCTACGTTTGCGATTAATGCTCAAAATATACTAAAATATGCTGAAATAACTGCGAGAGTAAATAGAGGTACCTATTCATAAAAATAAAGAAAATCTTTAAAATTCGGAAAGACACGTAATTTTCAAATCTGCTCGTTGAAGTCTTTTGTATAGAAGTAGAAAATATATTTTTTTACTTTGAAATTATTAAGGTAGATCTACAAACTTAGCAGTTAATATTTATTTAATGAATATTCTACATTACAATGTCCACCGAGTTAATAATAGTAATAATGTTTTTACATATTTATTAAACCAAATAATACCTTTAGGAGTTGGAATTGAAGGAGCAAATAGTGAAGCGTGTGAATTTATTCGTTTACCTATACAATCTGGCATTTTTAGCTTCATGTATACTCTGTGGTATTTGTACGTAGTATATTATTACTCCGTGATATGAAATCCTTTTTAGTCGAGTATCTTTGATATATAAGACCGATATAATGTTTAAGTTGTTTTTAACTAATTTATTTGATTGATTATCTTAGTAAATTTAATGCCTTACCTCTCCTCTTCAAAAAGAGCTGTGAACGCTTGCTTCTTACCTTACTGCGGCTTTGAAGGAACGTATTAATCGTTTTTAAAACTGAGTTTGCAAGCAGAATGTATTTACCTCCAGTCGGCTTCGTCCAGCTCAAGGAAAATGTATTCGAATGAATGCTTACAAAATAAATAATAACAAGTATAAACACTTACCATTGAACGTGAAATAAATATAGCCAGCTTTAAGAAAGATTGTTATCAGCAAAAACAGGTACATGTGTGTTTATATAGAAATATCAATGGAACTGGCCGTTTATCGAACGGTAATCGGTATAATTTAAAATCGGTCACACCTTATCGATATCAAACTCGTAGTTATCGCGGCTTCTGTAATAAACACGTACCTTCCCAAATTTTGTATTCTGAGAATTGCTTGTAATGTGTTGCTGTCACGGGAACAGTTGTGGGAGTGAATTTTGACAAGCAATCGGAATGTCGACAAACTACAAATAAGTATAACATACAAGGTGGATCGAGTCCTGCAGTTTACCCTGCCTGCCTTATTGCCGCCAAAATGTTAGTTACAGACGTTCATTCATCATAATAATTATTCATATAGGCTCTCGGATTCCTTGCGGTGTGAAAATCGACCTTGTACCTTTTCCGTTAACCTATGTATGTTATGTATGATAAGGTTATTAATAACTCACAATTTTACAAAACAAAATTCCTATTTTAATACCAGTGACCTAGTGCATGATATTGACATCAAAACAGATCACATTTCTTAGTAATTTTAAGTCTTTAAAAAATTTAAGACGTGATTAGATAATTTTATTTATACATGTGACGGACAAGGATTTTCCTTATAATACTTCAGTGGAGGAAGACCAAATAATAATTGTGGCTTATTTTTCCTCTTCATGTATGGGATAATTAGTTAGCAGCTTAAAATATAACACTTGTGTTGACCACTTACGACTACTTTTACTATTGTTATGTATTCGGACTTAGAGTAGAATATGAATAGAAATGCGAATGCTTAGGTGGATGTTTGGGGGGGGGGGGGGGGGGGGGTGACGAAGATGGATAAGATCAGGGATGAATATAGAAGAGGAAGTTAAAAGGTAGCACCGATTGTAGAAAAGTTAAAAAGCCACCGTTTAACTTGGTACGGCCATGTCAAGAGGCGAGATGCCGAACATCTGGCAAATAAAATGTTTAGCTTAATGGAAAGACTCGGGGGAAATATGTAAAGCGGGACATGAAGGAGAGGGGTGTGTTAGTACAAATATGGTAAATGATAGAAAACTATGGAGGGAGTTGACATACAGAGCCGACCCCAAATAGGGATAAAGCGAGGAAGATGATGATGATATATGTCCCCAATCTTTCTGATCGGCTCAATATTTTATGGAATTTGTCATTTATACTATTTAGGTATATTCAGTTTGTTACCGCTTCCTATGTACTTGCGCTTAAGAAGCGGCAGTAAACTTAGCAGTAAATGACCTGATGTCAATAATTACCTATTATGAAATCGAAAGAAAAATTGACTATTATCAAGTGACACAAATATCCAAATATATATAAATGATTTTTGACTTTGACTTAGTTTAAGCATTGTATAGTTTACTAATGTTATTTAGTTATTTATATGTTTACTTTCTTACATCCTTACTTGATTATTATTTGTATAATTTTTGAAATTATAATATACTTACAACTATGTGCAATACGCCGCAATGTTTAGGTAATGGTATTATCGAGGTTCTTTGAGATGGTCAAGTAGACAGTGTCATACTATATAGCTGTAATTAGAAATAAAGAATAAGATTCTGTTAGTGAGATAATATTAAAGAATACAGCAAATGAATTCAAATAAAACTTTAATACTTTTTCAACGTCTACAGAGTGAGATTTTGATTGAGGTTCGTCACTATGAATAAGTTGTGAGATGCAACACTTGCATTTCCCACTAAAACAATGCATTAAATACTGTTATATTGCTTTTAATTATCACCCTACAACAAGTTATTATTACAGTATGTGTAATACCTTAAACTTACAATAATTTGTCGGATGAGACCGCGAACATAAATTAGTTTCATGTACTGAGCAATAATACAAGGCGACATTATCAGTAACCAGTACATCGAATAATACAAATGAAGAAAAACACAATTATCTATCTGTAAACAACACAATGTGGTATATTTATAATCTAAAAAACCGACTTTACTGACGATTAGTATTTCTTTACTGACAGTAACATTTGAATTTATTTCCTAATAAAGTCTAACTATTCGACACAATTGAGTGTTTCACGAACCCTTTAACAAATGATACATTAATAACCCTCGTATTTATAAAAAAATACCAAACAACATTTGCTAAACATATTTACGTTAAAATATATTTTGTCCATTTTATTTAAATGGCAAATATTGAGAAAGGACAGCACATATTTTAACTAAAACGTTTAGCAACCGTTAGTAAGTTTTTAAGAATTTGGGGGTAGATATAATAGATTTACTTTAAAAACAATTTCAAACACAACACATTTGATATTCCGTATTTATTTACTTTTTACTTTGTTTTTAAAATAATATCAGAAGATGATTAATTAATTACATCTAAGTACTTATTTAGAAAATAAAACTAGTGAAAAACATTTTGTACTAACTAATAATGATAAATTTAATTTTCCAAATACCAAAAGTTTGTTATTATGCCAATAAGTAACGTTATACGTAAACGTAAAACATAAACGTAAAACGTAAAACGTAAAACGCAAAACGTAAAACGTAAACGTAGACGTAAACGTAAACGTAAAACGTAAACGTAAGATACTATGATTTTCATGCATGTTTGTGTTGAAAAATTATAATATGAGACTATAATTACATCGGGCTATTGACATACAAAGTTATCTCTTAGAACCTATCGGTCCTCATTAGTTAAAATATATCTCAATCGTGTAAATAATGAATATTTAGGCAACTAAACCGTTACGAGTAATATGTTATGAAATATAAAATATTACATTTTTATCAACAAACTAATTTGACCGCTTAGATAAAAATAATATGTATGTATGTACATGGAAACATTTTAAAATATCTTACATGTTTTCTAGGGTTCCGTAGTAAACAAGGAACCCTTATAGTATCGCCATGTCTGTCTGTCTGTTAGCGGTTCTACTCCAGAAACTAGAAATCTGTAATTTAGCATCTGACTACAAATTGGTGAAAGAAATACATGAAAAATATTTTTGGGGTAGCACCCATATGTTATGTAAAGTGGGTGACTGGGAGTCATTTTTATTCGACTTTTCGACTAAACAATCGTATGGGTGTCATAGAATAGGTGTTTCAAAAATATTGTGGTCTCCTGAAAACTGTTTTTCGATTTAATGTTGTTTGCAATTTCTTGTTAAAAATTAAGTGTCCCTCCTCTACGAGTAGCTACTAAACGGTTGTATAGTAAACACGTGAAAAAATTCACGGCAGTAGTATATATAAAAAAGTTTAAAGGAAAACTATTAAAACTAAGTAGGGTTTACAAATTAAAGAGTTATAGGCAACCAACTCATAAACTGTACTCGGAAAAGTAAAAATTCGTCCGTGAACTCAATGTTGGCATTCGCAACTACGGAACTCTACACTGCGCATGACCCAACACGCACTTGGCCGGTTATTTAAATGTTATGAGTAACTTTTCAAAAATATAAAGTAAATGAAACAACTCGTAGGTTGGGTATTGGCGGGCGCCGGGCGGGTGTTACGTCGTCACGTATGACAATCACAACTAGTAAAAAACCTCAAGTACACTTCGTTCCTTCTAAAACACTACTTTATAATCATAAGTGATTAAAACAACAGATCTTTGACAAAAGTAGATACCAAGACGAAAACTAATTGTTGTGCAAAAACATTGCGTGGTTGGGCGACTACTTTTGTCAAACTTCTTAACAATTTGTCGTCTATTTATTGCTTGTAATCTATCTACCTACTGAGACTACGTCACTCTAATCGATTATTAAATATAGAGGACTAATGGGAAGTCGAATACAAGTTTAACTTGTAATGCAGTTAAAGCCGAGAAAGCGCACAACACCTAGAATACAAAAATATACCACGTTTTGGTCATGAAAGCTTGGAATGTATGTATAAAACTTGTAACAAGAAATTGTAGCGTACGATATCACTCGCCGATATCAGGCAATGGTAGGCGTTTGTAGTAAGTTATTATAGCAAATATACAAGTAATAGAGTCCCTCTACCTAAGCAGAATCACACTTCTTATGTAAGGTAAGCATCGGTGCCTAGGTACATGCTCGAAATATCAAAATAATAGATACAACTTAATAAATTTAAACATTCTGGTTTTGATAAACATCATATAGATATTTTTCACCAACATTGGTCGATATTATAATCACAATCGTAAATTAATTGTATATGATCTTTGACCCAAACCTATGTAAGTAGATAAATGTCGGCCACTTATGTTTTAACTGTTCATTATATACAAACATTGCAATTAAAAAGGCAAAGCAAATGTCATCATCATCATCATCATCAGGTCTTTTTGCCTCCACTGCAGGAGCACGACCCTCTCTGTACTACCAGAGCTATACTTGATTGTATTTAACTTATTTACAGCATTAATATGGTATTGTAAGAGATTGGCAGGTTAGCGAATAATTCAGCAAAAATATCTTTACTAGGTAGGTACACGTTTTGTCCATTATAAAATAAGACTTTTGTGTTTCCATATTGAAGATTTACGATGTAGCTATTTCATAACGAAATTAGAGTACCTACTCCAAAAAAAAGTCAAGAAAACTTATTACTAAGTTACATGTGGCCATGTAAGATACGAGTAGCGGCACGTAAGTTTAGCTGAGTGAATTGTAGAGGGAATACTGCGCATGGGTACAGTATTAATTTTTAACTTCTTCGCAATAACGGTCAGCGCTAGTTTCTTGCCGCTACCTGTACTTTTAAAACAATGATTCTTTGATTAAAAATCTTTTTTGTTTGAAGAATATATTTTTAGATATTAAACATTCATATTTAGCGCCACGAAATATGAATATCAAAGGAAATAAAATTATGTAAGTAGCACTAAGGGTTCTAAATGAACCACCGCTCATGTCATAGAGTTTTCTCAGAAGAGAATAAGAGACAAAAGTACAAAATGAAATTTAAAGCTTGCTTTTCTTATACTAACGCTTATATTCTATATAAGGGGCAGATCAAAACAGTAACAGTTATTCATTGTTTTAGCTTATTAACTACTCTAGTTCAAGCCTACGAAGAGCTTTATTTCGTTTGCAGTAAATAAATTTGATTGAATGTACATACCAGAAATTTATGGTTTAGAGCCTTCACTAAGTTACGCGGGTTTTTGACAGTTTGTGACAGAGATAGACCGAAACCCGCCGCGTGCGCATGCGCAACTTAGCGAAGGCCCTTAACCTTTAAATTCTAGGGTTTTTTAACAAAACGCTATCTAGTGGATAACAACCTAGTTACATATTGTTAAATTGATTTATTTTAATCATGATAATTAATTACTTATAGAGATGTAATGTCTGTTGCTTATCTGAACGGAAAATACCTAAAATACTAACTACAAGGATTTTAAAATTTCTTGGTGTATTTCATGGCACGAATTGTATTTATATATAGTTTATATCATTTTGTTTAGCGACCCCGATCCACGATAGGTTTTTCAGCGACATCAGTGGGAAGTCATTTGACTGTTAAAAAAAAATGAATTAGATATTATTTTAAAACATATTTGCTTAATATGGTTTTATGACTCTAATTCAGACCGTTTCTTACCCGTTCTGTAGTAACTTAGAATAGTACGTAGGCCGTGTATTATGTGTGAGTGTAATTTACGCATAGTTCACGATCTTCCTAATGTTTCATCAAAACAAAGATTAACAAACATTTCGTTAGGTTAGGTTAGGGTAAGTGATTAAACTAAAAAGCGGCAGTTCCTAAATATCAATGAAAATACTTGTTATTGAAACAATACCGCTTTTTGCAATTTCTAATATCTACCTATTTACTTCTTTACTCACAACAAAACAATACAAATTCTTAGAAATTACCTTCAAGGTAATGTTATTCTGTGCGGTATATTGTTTTGTATGTTTTTTGATAAATAATTCCTGGTTCGTATCTACTTAGTAAAGGTAAGATTTTATTTCTTCGTTAGTCTCTAGACATGCTTTAAAATATGTTTATTAAATAAGAATGCAAAGACTTGCTACCTATGTTTGCCATAAACATGGGTTCTAACTGTGAGTGTGACACGTAGATATGTCTGCCATACGTATTTAATACTTAAAATGATCGTATGAAAAGCACACACTGTGACTCTGATACCGGATTTACACATGCGTGTTCGCTATTCGCCTCGTCATTCCACGAAACATTCCACGAACTATTCGTGTACGAATGCCGACGCGAACTGCTGTTTACACATTCGTGTGTTGATTCATTATGAGATTCGCACACGAATATGGAGGACGTGGACATAATGGCGGCATGCACGCTACATTTACAATTATGTCTTCTACCTACGCTTAGGTATATACCTGTATGCGGTGGGTAGATTGGGTTGTTTATTTAAAACCAGCCGCGACTTCGTTCGCGTAGACTTTATGACTTCGGAAAATGCTCATCAGTCTGTATAACTTTTGCTAAGATGTCATTTTTAGGGTTCCGTACTCAAAGGGTAAAAAAGGGACTCTATTACTAAGACTTCGCTGTCTGTCCGTCTGTCTGTCATTAGGCTGTATCTCAAGAACCGCGATAGCTAGACAGTTGAAATTTTCTTTTGCCGCTATAACAACAAATATTAAAAACAAAATAAAATAAATATTTAAGCTTTTAGCTTATTTGGGGTTCCCATACAACAAACGCGATTTTTTATAGATAAAGGTAGGGAACCCTTAGTGCGCAATTCCGATTCGCACTTGGCCGGTTTTATATGTATACTCTACGAATAATAATTCTCTTATTATATAATGAGAATTATTATTCGTAGTGTATACTGTATAGACTAGTGGACTTTATCCGTGTTATTATAAAACGCAGACTAGCTATACCCGCGGGCTTCGCTCCCCGTGGGAATTTCGTGATAAAGAGTAGACAATGTCCTTTCCCGAGTCTCAAATTATATCGATACCTATTTGTTCTATATCGGTTCAGTAGTTTAAGCGTGAAGAGATAACAAACAAATATACAAACACACTTTCGCATTTATAATATTAGTAGGATACAAATTTAGTGAGAGTCCTCTAATTATATGTAGAAATGTATCAAAAGGTCATTTAATGTATAAAACAATGAATATATCTAAAAGAGAAAATAACAAAGATTAAAATCACTGATGCTATAAGTACTTATTAAATATAGAGATATCATCTTATTTGATGTCTGATTGCCTATTTTAACATATAATTAGGTCTACACACATTTGCAAACAAAAAATGTTAACTTAGACCTTTCAATTCGTATGTTTCCATACAAGTCATACAACGGGTACATATACGTCCTGTTGGGTCGGGCGCTAGCTGCTAACTGCCGGCAGGCGAAAGTGTAAACAGCCAGTTCGTGTTCGTTATTCGTGTCCTTTGATTCGCGTCCGAAAAACCGCCCTCAACGCGAACTCGCGAATCGCGAGGCGAATCACGAGGCGAATAACGAACTGACTGTTTACACATGCTAGTTCGTTATTCGCCTCGTCATTCGCCTCGCGATTCGCGCGAATGTGTAAACGCGGCATGAGGAACCGGCTACGCGATATCTCTATGAATATAATTCTATATCGTATCTAGCGCTATCTCTTTCTATTATTATCTATTCAGTAAATGCGACGAATTTCGGTAGATAAATCTAGTTCCTTACAAACCATCCGAATATATCTATTTAATTGTTGATAACAAAAAGTTGTTTACAAATAAGAGCCAATTCACATTTAAACGGCAGTGGCTGGCAGCATACTTAACCGTTAAACTATACTTACCTTAATTTCTATTTATGAAATGAATAACTTAAAATAAACTTGGCCGCTTGTGGACGTGTGGCGTCGTTGGCAGCCTCGAGGCTTTTGTTTTTCTTAAGCTATACCTACTGTGCTGTCTAAACAGAAAAAAGGTGAATATTGTCTCACAAAGTACACTGCCAGCCACTGCCGTTTCAGTGTGAATTGGCTCTAATGGTAAGGCCGCTTTTTACTCGTAGCAGACAAGTAGAGCCGATGATGGTCTAATAGTTTAGATTTGAAAGGGTAATTTAGAGAAGCTGTGAAGCAAGATGTAGATTCGATCATATTGAGTTTATGCGTTTGTGTTATTTCTGTGCTGTATTAGAGTATATTTCATTTCATTTTTTTATTTTTATGTCAAAGTATGAAGGTCAATTTTTGATACATTTTTGCCACACAATTTACTTATATAAACTTATTAATTTTAGAACATTAGTGTCGGGGTTTTAAACTACACAGCTGTGAGTTCTAGCCCAGATCATACATACTTCCTTAAGTATAATAAACAGATCCTTTCCCTCACTTTGCAAGGTCAAGGATCAAGGTTCTCTTATCTCAGAACAAGTGAAAAAATAATTGTTTATCAAGGGATCAAAGTGAATACGATTATACGACGAATTACGAGATTATACGGATAAATTCTGTTTTTCACAGAGTATTTATACCTACCTACACTGTAGGTAGGCCCTCAACGTCGACTTATTAGCTTCAATATAAGTACATAATAGGTATGTTCTTATCATCTGATTCATTTGGTACATTCTCAAATAACAAAAATGCTGTGTTAAACAAATATAATAATTGTGAAAAAACTTAGCTGCAATTTCCAAATATTATACTTCACTTGGCCTGAGATTACCAAGGAAATACTTAGTGGTTCAAATTAGTATAAGAAAAAGTGAAACGCAGCGGGTGAGCGAAGAGCGGAGCGAGCGCGCGTGCGGCGCGAGCGTCAGAGCTGGCGCAGCGGCGCGCGGCAGTCCACGCGAGACATCCACGCCAGGTCGAGGGTCGTTACCTGGAACGAAGATATTTTTTTTATGTATCATGTCATCAAATGAGGATGGAAGATTTATGATTATGATGGAGTATGGGACGTACAAACTTACAAATGTTGAGCTTTTCATAGAGGATATTTAAAAAACGATTACTATCTTAGGGTGATTTTCTTATAAGTAGACGAAGTATCTAAATATCCCATGGCTGGTTTCCTCTAACATGAATCTGTATCCTTATATCCTATACTCTTAATAAAATTTTTCACTTGTCTTCTAGCTATACTTGAAATAGTTTTTAAATCAATGTCTGTCTACCTATATTCCTTTGTTATGATAAGGTACAATCGTTTAATGTAAAAATAGATTAGAGGAGACAACTTAATGACTACGATAACAAACCTGGAGCTCGTTACCTCAAATTAATTAATCTGACGAGTTTATTTGATTTTAACGGTCTACTGCTAATGAGAACGCTATAGCTGTATGTCATATATGAAAGTATTAAATTCCTACTATTCATGGTTACTAGTAATATCGACTCGTGGCATTCAATCGAATAATACATATAATAAGTACATGAGGCTTGAGTATGAGCATAATAGTCCTAAATATTTAATATCTTCATCACCAGTTTTCACGGCTCACTGCTGGGCATCAGCCTCGTTTTGTCTGCGTCATTGTATTCTATCCCTGGCCCGAGCGAAACAGTTATTTCCAGCGATCCGTTTTATATCATCGATCCACCTGGCCGGTAAACTCATTAGACAAATGCTGATGTGAGAGATATAATACTGAATAAGATTTGTAGTGTTTCAGTGGAGTTCTGATACAAAACAATATACAACCTATATATATGTAAACAAAATCAAGCGGCAATGCACACCACCAGCATACTAGCTAAAGTTTTGGGGTACTCCATTCTCCATTTTTCTGGGCGGGACTTCAGCAAAACTCCAGTCTCTAAAGGGGTTGAGAAAAAAGAAAAACAATACAATACCTGATGCATGGAGTACACGGCCAGCACAACCAGCACGTGCATGATGTTGTGGGAGTTGAGGCAGCGGTCCACGGACCCCGGGAACCATTTCTCAGGGATGTGCATAGCGCCGATCACGCCGCCGCCCAGCGACACCGCGTCCTGCAACGTCACAATGTTCACAAATGAACGTTTTTACTCAGATTTGTCCCGTCCAGCACTGGCTGGCAATTTCTCTTTAACTTCACAATGTGTTTTAGGCGGCTCGTTGTTGAGCTGCTTAGATGTTATCGGTCGGTCAGCACCGCCATATTTTACTGGATTGGACACTGTTTAAAATCACAAAAAATCTGATAAGTGTTGATACTGCCTACTACTAGTTAGTACTAAGGGCTGGAGAGAAAGATAATAGTATAAAACCAACTCGTACTGCAGTAGTAGGTATCTCCTTAATAAAAGAACTAAGATATCTTTTCATCGACTGACATATTCCCAAGTCATTAAATTTAAATAAGCAACATTCTTTGGGTTGTCCAGTAGGAAAACTTTGATGAAAACTGGACCGTATAGATTCAGTACGAAAGCAAAGCGTAAAAGGAATGATTGTTAGAAAAACTCCACCTTTATAAACAAAATATTTTGAAATAAGTAACAAAACGTTAAACCAACCAGACCCTTTTGTTCTTACATGAAATAAGTACATATGCAGAGTCAAACATACGGTGAAAGCGGATTATTGTGCAGCTGCTTGTTTCCAATTTCTCGTAAGTAAATAACTTCGTGAATCCTTAATCCTAGTTACCCTGCATGGTTATACTCGTGCTTAATGCATTATTATTATGTACGGCACCCGGTGGACACAGAGTAGAAATTTTACGAGATTAAGCTGCTACGGACGGTGCAATCAGGGAGGGCGCAAGTACAACTCAGCAAAACTTCACGAATCACGACATGGGCCGACAGACATTTGCCTGAAATGGAGATGTCACTAATTCGATTCTTGTACTAAATTGAGATCATTTATCGATTTATATCTTTATTATAGATTTGATATGCTAACTTAAACAGGCTTTATCTACCAGTCAACCCACTTGTGATGCTGATAATAAGTGTTTAGAACTGTTATTGTTGAATATTTTGTCATGACGACCATGTGACTCTTTGCAAAACTAAAATTTTCCATAGGTACGGCAATGGCAGTTTTTCATTGCAGGACCAGCTGCCTTTGCCAGCTTGCATTTGCCAATAAGTATTTATGGCAAATGGCTCGTACATATAAACTACTTCAGCTATTTATTCTCCACATCGCAAGGACTTTGGCATCCTTGGGTGACCATTGATTGACATGCATATATATTTGGAGAAAAAGTGGGTAAGCGCACCCGGTGCTCTGAAGCAGCACAGCTGAGGATGCAACCTGGGACGCGTCAAGATGAAGAAGAAGCTTGATATCTGTAGCGTGTCTTCTCTATGGACCCCGGAGCCTTACAACAAGTTAATTGCGCATTATGCAGAGGTAGCGAAGCCATACAATCACGCCCCCATTCCTGCTCCTTGTTCTAATCTGTTTACGTTGACACCGCCGCTGCCAGTGAGGAGCATATTAAAAATAAACATGGTAGAGCAATAAACATGAAATTGCTTCAGGTATAGAGAGATGTACGTAGATAATCTTAGTTCGTGTATTATTATTTAGCCGGCCTTTTTTGCAGACATTTGCATTTTTTATTAAAGGTTGGTTAAGAAACGTTTTATGAAAGGTTTATTTATAGAGAAACGATAAACTATAAAATCTTTTAAAAGTAAGTAACAAGTTAATCTCTTGGGATACGTATTGAACTAGTATTATAAGTATATTAGCTATAGGTACGTCTTTCATTTTAGACCAAAGAATTCATATAAGTAAGTTATATAGCTAAGTGAAATTCGCAAAACGTTAGTAGAATCCTTCTCTAGACTTCTATACACCTACACGTTCTTTTATTGCAATCGCTTGTGATGCATCAACTCAGGGCGAGGTACACGACCTGCCATTGTAACTCGACGAACAGCTAGTAGGAGCTCGATAACCCTAAGGGTATTGTACAGTACAGTGATAGTAAAATGTTGATTGTCTTTGGAACTGCACAAAATATAAAAATGAATATCAAGGTGTGCTATGAACCTCAATCAAAGTGAGCGGTCGTTGACTGACTTTAAGAATTTAGATCTTAATAATATAATACTAATATAAAACTGTAGTATTAAGATCTAATTCTGAAAGTTTTAAATTATCAAGGTTTTCATAATATGAGAAGTTATTTAAATGTGCAGCTCATCAAAAGACGTCGACCAAATTATCGATAACTAGCTGTGCATATGAGCTCCGCTCCCCGTGGGAATTTCGGGATAAAAACTATCCTATAACATACTTATACACAAATTCATCTAAATCGGTCCAGCCTAACACGACTTTGTTTTATATATTGAGATTTTATATAATATTGGAAAAACTTTTGTAAGGCTAAATATATTTGTAGTACACATAATTAAAGATTTGATAACGCAGAAAGTTACGCATGTATCATCATCATCATCGGGTGCTATAATCATACTGAAGTTTGGGGGTTAGCAGGCACATTTCTCTCTGCCCCTTGAATTCTCTCCACGCTGTATACTTATATAGGCTGTTGTTTAAAGACATATTCCAGTCGCACGCCTTTAAAGTGTAAGAATTTACCACTCAATTGTCTCTTTAGCAGTTCTTCCCAAACAGATTTAGGTAGTACTTAAAATGACAATAATTTTATAATAAATCAAGAGTCGGTAATTGGAGCACTCGTGTTTTTGCTCGCGACAGCCTGCAGCTTCCAGCTCTGCCAGCGCTGCAGATGGCCGCCCCCTTGGCGCGCGGCCAGGAACCCGCGCATTGTCCCCTCCGTAAAAGCTAGTTCCGCCCGTCTCACAGCTGAACGTAATTTCTTTAACAGTAACCCTTGGAAGTAGTAAGAACTTATATAGGTAGGCACTTACAACAATTTTATATCTTCATTATTATACTTACATTCATACTTACATGTAGTATCACGTCTATATCCCTAATAGGGAAGACAGAGCTATTTGGATCTTGCGGTTTTATGCAGAGCCCCGGGCCACAAGACCCAAAAGTCACTTTTAGCGTCATGGTGGGCGAGAAGATGGAAAAGCAATCAATACAGTGATGGGTGTTTGTATTATTATACTTACATTTATACATGTACTATCACGTCTTTATCCCTAGCGGGGCAGACAGAGCCGCAGACAGCGCCCAGGTCCGCAAGACTCAAAGGCCATTTTTAGCTTGATGGTGGGCGAGAAGTTGAAAAAAGGAATCAAATAGTGATAGGTGGCTAGCTGCATCGCCTATCAATGTGATTTCGTATTTTTGCCCATGTCCTCGTTCGGCTTCTACGATCTACGTGGAAAGAGAACTGCTGGTAAGTTTTTTTTTCCCAGACTAGCATGGAAGTAATGCATTTATAAGAGTTTATTTATAGACACACCATACTTAATGCCAGACGAGTCAGATCTCTGCAATAAATCATGAGGACGCTTTTTCAGACAAGCTTTACTACGATGGTATGCAACATATTTGTTTTGCTTTATAGAGTTTGGAAAACTTATTGTCAAAAGTTTCGTAGCATCGCAGGGCACTTGTATCGTATTGTAGACTTTTCGTAGCATGACATTTGGGTAATATCGTCGTTTAAAAATAAATTATTAGAAAACGAGTGTCACAAATTAATTTCATTTGTCATAGATTATATCCATTTTTAATGTGATTTTAGAATTATTAACGCAGAAAAACTGATAAGGTGCGTTATTTGATTCTAACTAACTATGACGTTATTGGACTGTATTTCATACAAATCCCAAAGAAAATAATTGTTTTAAAAAAAAATTGATATAACTTGTCCATCATATTCATAAAAGTTAACAACCGTTCTAAGGCTATTTTAGTTAAAACGTATTTCGCGCCTTTTCTTCTTTTCAATATTTGACTAAACATATTTTAACTAAAATAGGTTTAGCAAACCTTTGTTATTTTTTATGAATAAGGGGGAACTAGCGGTTTTAGAGATTTTTTTTTTCAGATAAATTTATTTCTAACTTTTTTTTTTTTTTTTTTAGTGTAGAAACATACCTTTATTGGAAAAAATTTAGTTTAACTTAAATTAAAACTATACAAACTTATTAAAATTTAAATTAAAACTAAAATTAAAACTAAAAATTACAAATTATGTAGTCCCACTAAAATATTACCCCTCGGCAACGTGGCCAAAAGGCTGGCAGCATTGCCACGTTGTATGGCAATGCTGATTCTTTGAGCCAGATAGTTACCAGCCCTTTGGTCATGGGATACCTCGAATAAACGTTTAGAAATAATATGAAATAAACTATGGGCGGAAGGACCCCACGGACCAAAAGTCTCTACCCCAAAAGGCTCAAATATGTAGTTTTCTCCGATGTCTACATATTTGCGCCTTTTAAGGTTCTCTGCTACGGCAGCTGCTGCGCCGGCCTTTGACTTGGTGACCTGAAGATGGGACAGTGCGAGGGTGTCCACACAAGTAGCATCCCAGACCAAGGGCCGTCCCAATCTCCAAGGCACCAAGGTCATTCCGTCCGGCCTTTTGCCATCATCCCTGGCCAGACCATTGGGTTCTAGGGCCGCCGGGATATTGATGGTGGCGAGAGAACGGAGGATAATATTATTAAGGGCTGCATGGCGCCCTAAAGGGCCGGCACTCCTGGTGCAGGAAAGTCCGTGAAGTCCAAGGCCATCGACGGTATCCCCGCAGGGGCAGGGATGTGGGACTACACATGTAGCGCCTACCCGCAGCGCAGTTGCCACGCGGAACGCATCATTATGCAGAAAGGTACCCAGGTTTGCGGATGGTAAGGCATGTAACCAAAGTCCAGATTCCCATTGCGCTACAGCCAGAAGGCGGGCACGCTCTACAGAATTGCTCGACGTTTCTATTAAATGATCTTGTGCAATTCTGCAAAGCGGGCCGTCCCAGTGTCTCTGCGAATTTGGGTAATCAGGAAATTTTGAATTTGGAAGTAAGCTTGCCCAGGTGCTCTTGGCCTCCGATGCATAGCAAATTTCGCTTGGAGAGTTAACATAAATTTTCTTATAAAGACTTTCAATGCTATGTATCGAAGACAAAAACGCTGGGAGAGCCACACTAGAAATTTTGCGAATACCTAAGCCCCCATACCTGATAGGTAAAGAGGCTTGGTCCCAAATACGATTGCGAAAATCTATATTGAGAATGGACGAAAGAGAATTTTGAATAAACGTATCTAACCTGTGGAGCAGATGAGGATGTTTCCAAAAATGACTGCACCGCAGATTATAAGTGAAATTTGGGACGAACAGGCAGTATCGAATTATGGTATATGCGAAATGGGATTGGATATCTAGGAGACGGTTCGAAGCTTTCTGGAAATTATCAATTTTTTGGTCAATGAAATTAGAAAATGATTCTTCAAAAATAGGTGAGCCAAGGAGGTGGAGTGAACTTTTGTCTATAATTTTAATATCAGGAGCAATTGTACAGAAATCTGATATAATATTTAGTTTTTGAGTGCAGTTGTCTGAAATAAAAAGTTCACATTTTTTGAAGTTTAGATCTAGGCCAATGTTGTGTAGGTTTTCAATTAGAATTTTGAAATCATCTAAAACTGTTTTAGATTCACCCGAAGACAAACAGGCATCGTCCAAATACCAAATGTTTAATTTAGAATTTAAGCGCTTTATGATGGGATGAATGGCAAGACTAAATACTGCCGGTCCGAGCGGGTCGCCTTGCTGACACCCTACGCAGGATAATAGAAGATTGTCTTTATACATTAATTTTGAATTTTTACTATAACATTGCCAAAGATACTTGTATACAAAAGGAATTTTGTCTCTTACCTCCGTCAGCAGGGCGTCTCTGTCCACAGAGTTGAAGGCGTTTTTTATATCCACCTTTAGCAATACCTCTCCCTCCTGATTATTTAAAAAAGATCGTACGGAATGGACGGCGGCTTCGCAACCACCCTTAGACCCAAAACCTACTTGTAGGGGTTGAAAATAGTCTAAAAGAGTAGGTGTGATAGCCCTACAACAAATTTTAGATGTAAGACGTCTATACGACGTCCCAACCGCTATGGGCCTAATACCGCCATCCTTTTTTTTCAATGCGCATAGATTGGCGCCATACATCTAACTATCCCGCGTAACAAATAAATAACTATTACTAATCGACTAATGCTACGATATGAGTTCTCGTGACTAAGTGGAGGCCACATAAATATAGCGAGAAAAACAAATTATAAAAGCATTATAGTTGTCAACAAAACTGAATTTAATACCAACGTATTACGATGTGGTAATTCAAGGTCAAAACAGCAGTCCGAATTAAAAGTTTGTCAAAAAACAATAAAAAACAGTATTTAAGTGTAAATAAACTGTTGTAAAAATTTCGAAATGAAATTTGTTTAATTTTTTTATGGACTAATCACACAAATTGAGCTAGCCAGAAAGTTCGAGATTTGTGTTATGGGATACTTACTCAACGATACTATATTGTATAGCAAATACATATATAGATAAACATCCAAGATCAAGTTGCCAGATATTTCGACGGCCCTTTTGCCATCATGGTCGCTGGCCATGATGGCAGAAGGGCCATCAAGGGAATTAATAGTAATTGTGACCGTGAACGCCTGGAAGAACTACTGGTCGATGAAAGAGCTGATGAAGGGCACCCTTCCACTAACACTTAAAAGAAAGCTCCTCGATGTGTGCATCCTGCCTGTCCTCACCTACGGCTCGTAGACATGGTCTCTGACTGAGTCTCAAAAGTCCAAACTCAAGGTTTGCCAACGAACAATGGAGCGCAGCGTATTGGGCCTGCGTCTTATAGACAAAGTGCGTAATACAGAACTGCGTTCTCGAACACGAATTGGAGATGTAGGCGTACAACCTGCCAAACTAAAATGGAGCTGGGCGGGACATGTCAGTCGAATGCGACCGGAAAGGTGGGCAAAATTAACATTATTTTGGTTACCAGAGGGCCGCCGGGGCAGAGGTAGACCCAGAACCAGGTGGCGAAACGATCTGGATAGGTTTTTGCGTGGATGGGAAGAGCTTGCAGCAGACAGAGATAGGTGGAAAGACAAGGGGGAGGCCTTTGCCCAGCAGTGGGACATAATAAAAGGCTAGTACAATGTGACCGTGAAACTCTAAAATCATATATCCAAGATCAAGGTCTGAAAACTCAAGAAATGATAATAATCTATATCTATACATATAATAAAACAGTAAAAAAAGTGTCTGTACATTAAATATATTTCCAAAAAAAATATTGGGTGCGATGGAGACGTAGTAATAGAGTAGGAATTTAAAAAAAATGTCTGGCTGTTTGTCTGTTTGTCTGTATGTCTGTTTGTTTGTTTGTCTGTTTGTACACGCCAATTTCCGGAAATACTGGACGGATTCGAATGAAACTTTTTTTGTTATATAGCTATTAAGCCTGGGCAACATATAGGGTATGAATGATTTTGGAAAATGGAACGCCTGATGCAGAACCATAATGGTCCAGCTAAAATATAAGAGATATAAAAATGCCGCCTTAGTAAAAGTTGTTCAGCCTGATGAGCATTTTCCAGAGACATAAAGTCCACGCGAACGAAGTCGCGGGCTTCGGCTAGTAATAAATAAATAAATATGTAGGGAAAAATTACACTGATTGAGCTAGCTCCAAAGTAAGTTCGAGACTTGTGTTATGGGATACTAAATCAACGATACTAAATTTAATAACAAATACATATATAGATATACATCCAAGACCCAAGACAATTTGAAAAAGGTCATTTTCCAACTTGCCCTAACCGGGAATCGAACCCGAGACCTCTGGGTGGCGGACTAGCATGGGTGGTCACCATGCTAGTTCGCCACCCATACGCCACGGAGGTCGAATAAAAGTAACAAGAAAGGACATTAGCAGAATGGCAGAGAAATGTGAAATAGTGTTATACTCTATGTTTTACTCTATTGTTAGTTGATACCTTACTGTAATTTAGAAAGCGTTAAACTTGAAACTTAAGTAACTTCAGTATCTACTATTATAAAAGTATTCTGAGGATTTAAAGAAAAAGCTGGAAAAATATAGATAAATAAAGAAAATGACTACGTACGTTAACTTCAAGTTAGAACAATATTATCTAATAGGTAATATTTACACAATATTCCTAAGTAGGCTAGTTAGATAGGTAAAAGTGAAATGATTTAATTCAAAATGAATAAGTACCTATATTTGTTTTGCTGTTGACCTATTAAACGGATAAGGATAATGCACACTTCCTAGTAATCTATAAAATGCATCGAGTGTTTGAGAGTACCGAGACCTGTGATTTATAGTGAGGTTTTCCTTGTTATACGTCCATCGTGCGAGTGCTCATGTTTATTCAAACTTTTCTTCAGTTTATGTAGTAAACTATCCTCTATCCTATGCCCTTCCTTGAGTATATCAAATTTCATCTAAATAGGTTCAGTGATTAAAGCGTGAAGTGGTTACAAACAATCAAACATACAAACTAGAGATGGGCCGAGTACTACATTTACCGAGTAACCCAGTGGTTCCCAAACTTATTTTGTCTACTGCCCACTTTGAAAATAAATATTTTTTTAGCGCTCCCATTTTTTCACCTATTTAAAAACCACTATAACTTCAAATTAAATACAGGAATGCACAATTCGGGTTATTTAACAAAAACTTGTTAAAACATGATAGATATCTACGAGTACTAATAACTATTAAAATGCGAAAGTGTGTCTGTTGCCTTTTTATTTGTTTGTTTGTGTCTACTTTCATTACGAAACGGAGCGACCGATTGACATGATTTTCATTTTTTCTATATTCAATAAAATAGGACAGATATATGAACTACGCGGAGAGAAATATAGAACCGAGTTTGAGCAATCTTTTAATTCATATTAGTTGATGTTTACAAGTTGTTGTTGAGAGTCGAGAGCTCTTGCAGTCGTTGTTTAAGAGGCCTCCTAGCTAAAAAAAGCTCCTAGCAAAAAAAAAACATTTTCTTTCTGGGTCTCTTACCGCCCCCCCTTGAGACCTGCAGCGCCCACAAGGGGGCGTTATCGCCCACTTTGGGAAAGACTGGAGTAACCGAATACCGAGCATTACTTGGTTTTGCCTTCGTCAAACCGAGTACTCTGCCGAATAACTCGATTCAGTAATGGCGCAAAAAGGAGCTCTTACATGTCCACGAATTAGATAGAGATTTTTTAATCCAGAAAAATATGAACTGATAATAAAGATGCTGTTTTTAGAATCCCTTCAGAAAAGTGAAGATGTAGAGAGTTCCAGTAGCAGTGACGAAAATGAACCAAATGCGAATGTGAACATTTCAAGACAAGACGCCCATGTTGTTTTTGGTGCTGCTACAAGGAACTGGCTTCTACCAAACCACTAAAACGTTAAGATCTAAGAAGTCCCATTGCTCTAGAGCTCGATTGATAAGACCAGAGTCCATTTTAGTGGTCGGCAGCACATAAAACAAAATATATACATTTAGCACATTAAGCACGAGTGTATTTATGTGCAACTTCCAGTACTGTGTACAGCGAGCGCTTATTTTCAGAAGCTGGAAACAGATTATTATCTAACGGGCAGAAAGCCTAGTCTTCCTTCATCTCAATTTACCACCACTTGCAGGCTTAACCACGTTTGGCACCAATACTCGGTAGTTGAACCGAGTTATTCGGCCGAGTACGCGGCACCAATACTCGGCAGTTGAACCGAGTTATTTGGCCGAGTACGAGTACAGAAAAAGGCGCCGAGTATGCCAAGTACCGAGTAATAACCGAGTACTCGATAAGTCCGCCTTTGTGCCTATATTGTTTCTTGTTGTTGTTGTAATTTTTTATGTTTATCATGGTGCAATAAAGTTAATTTGTATTGTATTGTATTGTATTGTACTCGGCCCATCTCTAATACAAATTCACTTTCGCATTTATTATTAGTAGGAAGTAGAATAGGACACGAACATGATTGTTGATTGATCATGCATGGTTGAATTCAATTCGATTTATTGATGTTAACTACAAATTTAATCACGTATTGTCTATCTGTTTCGTCTTGAGTTGACATTAGCGTATCGCTCCAGTATGACTCCAGCTCGTGCCATTGACATTGCGGGTTATCAAGCAGCAGTATCTCAGCGTCTGTTTTCGTTGGTTTTGACTTACGGCCTCTATGCACAAGCAAGGACGCAGAAACATGATTAATAAACGAGGGGCTTATTTTATAAATATTCGTTCTTTTATGGTAAAGGCATAAAATATTCGAGTCTCTTATTGAGTGGCGAGCAAAACGTCTCAGTTTCGAGACGGGCAAATAATGCTTTTGTCTGGTTGTCCATCAGTTTGTCTGTCCGGCTGTTCTTGCCTGCAGTACAGGTAACATTTCTCATGCAACCGATTCTCGTGTCATTTTGTTAGATGGTTCGAAAATTATATAGATGTTTTTAACGTTTCAGTTTTTAGAAAATTTTCAAAATGGTTGAAAAATGGGAATTTACAACATCTTTCAAATAATTCACACAACTTTTAATTATCAAGACACAATTCTTTTGTCTTAACAACTTTTTAATTCGATTAACTCAAACGGATCGGATTGACACGCGAGGTCTATAGCTCACAGAGCATACTAGTAAATAAAACTGGACAAGAGCGAGTAATACTCGCATTGAGCGGGTGCGTTGGATTGAAATTTTTACCTACTTTCTCAAAGTCAAAGTCATTTATTTATCTTTGGATATTTGTATCATTTTGATAATTGTCAATCGACTCACAAAACAGTTTTATAAATTTATTTAAACGCGTGTAAAGTCTATACCTCCTCTAGTTATCCTGCCCCTCTCATTTGCTGTCAAAATGAATGATCAATAAGATCGAAAACTACACAGAGAAACATTTCATTTGGAGGCGCCGCCGTGACGTCGCGAGTCGCCCGCCGGCACAAAAGAAGCGGCCCTGAACTGGAAACACTACTTCAGGTGTGCCTGCTGTGAGGCGCCTTTCCCGCTTTTTCTTTTCACTGTGCCCTTTATATAGAGCTTTCAGCTTTCACCCAGTAACCTGATATCATGATACTGATATTAAATATGTTTTCAGCGTAAGGAATTTATATTAAGTATGATTAATGTTGTAGTTTTATTTATTTAAATTAAATTAACGAAGGACTAATTTGGTAAGCTACTACAGGGTCGCAGGGGTGTCAAACGTGCCTTGAATCATAGCCTTGAATTTTTTTCTAGTACTGGAATTGCTTTCAGTGAAGCGTTTGTTTATTTTTTAAAAACTTAAACTGGCAATGTGCATATAAAATAAATTCTTCTCGGTCAGAAATCATAAATAAATCAAACATTGTATCAAAATCGTTTAAATCTTATACCTTTAAACGAGCAATTCTTGTATATTATAATATATAGCGAACGAAAACGGCTCTAACGATTTCGCTGAAAATTGGTATATGGGGGTTTTCGGGGATAAACAATCGATCTAGATTAGTCTTATGTTTGGGAAAACACTTGGTTTCGAGTTTTCATTCGTTTTTCTTTCCACGCAGAATATGGTCGCTAATTTTGTTGCGCCGGCCGCCATCCGCTTAGCTCAGCGGTTAAAGATGCTGACCGCTAGAAAGAGTGTTACAGGTTCGAATCCCACTCGGTGACTTACTTTTGTTTTTTTTATGTTCAAGTTTGTATATAATTTTTTGTTTTGTACTGTTTTTAGACAAGTTTGAAAAAATGTAGTTAATGTTTGAGACGTAACCGACCGAGCAAAACTGGTACTGTAAATTAATTAAGTAAAAATTACTTAAATGTGAGTAAGTAAGTATGAAAAATATTATTTTAGAATATATTAATATACTTTTTACGCGTAAGGTAATGCAATGTTTTCTACATCATGAGGTGCCCCAAGGGAAAAGACTAAAAAGCTCGAGGTAATGACCTACATAAAATAGAAATCTAATTTGCGCAGGGCCTGGACTTTTTAATAAACTATTTTTACTGGGAAAAAGAAATGTACCTAGATAAATATCTAGCTTATCTTTAAGCGAGTTGTAACATGCAATTATATTTTATAATTATTCGCTCCTCTCGGTATCACTAAAGGTGACATAATGCGTAAGTTTTGTCCTAGAAAATAATCTGAATCACGAGGCTAGTTAGTTTAAGTTCTTCATTATCTATATTCATTATTGGTCTTAATACCGTTGGAGGCTAAGGTTGGAGGTGACTTCAGTTGTAAAATATAGTCATTTACAATTTTACGGGTATGCAGTGACGTCAGGTGTACAGTATGGAGGTGTTTTGCATAAAGAGGAAACAGAAACGGATGGATAGTCACGGATCGTGACAACCTAAGGTGATAACGTTGTTTTCATTTGACTCACTCATTTCAATATGTGCACTTTTTTAGTTACAGCTCTTTATACGTAGTACACTTAAAAAGTCAAATACTGCCAGGAAGAATAATGTTGTTGTAATTTTTTATGTTTATCATGGTGCAATAAAGTTAATTTGTATTTGTATTTGTATTTGTAAGAATGTACTGATATATTAAAAATATTTTTTTTGAGAATGAGACTATAAATGGAATGTATGGAATGAATGGAATAAATGAATATGTATGGAATATGTGCAATATTAAGTTTTGGTGTTTTGCTCACATTTAAGATCCCAGGTTATGTATATAGGATCGACTTAAAAAGCTACACGAAAATTCTTTTCATAGAAATGTACGCGTAGAATCCTACGACATACAAACATATATACGTTAGATAGATAAATACAAAGTGTTAATAGAATAACGCAAAACCTCTCAGGTTGTAACTCAGTCCATGAATCTGAACAACTTTTGTTCTACAATATTCCCAAAATGCCAGAAATAAAATTAAGATTTTCATACAAATTGACTCGATCAGCTGATCAGTTTGTATGAAAATTCAAATAATTTTTTTTTGGTTTTGTACAAGTTGTAGAACAAAAGTTGTTTAGTTTCATGGGCTGAAGTACCATCTGAGTTGTTTTGCGTTATTTTATTAACACGTATATGCGATAGACAGAAAACTGTCTTTATAAACTATTAAAGACCCAAAATTATTTTATTTTATTATTTGATTAGGTAAATATTTTTTATCTATCATCATTTTATCAAGTCAGAAAATAGTAGTAACATTAGATATTTACTAAAATCAATGTTTACTAACTACAGCTGTTACGCCAATAAGGCGACACACTTGAAGTCCTGTCTACTGCTACCTAATTTTATTTAAATAGGGCTACGGCTTATACCAGATTGAGCGATGCTTCAGATTAATCATCTCTGGGCGTTGTTAATCTTGCGTTTAATCCGTTGATTAAAGGCGCCTAGAGTGCCGGGGTCTGTTCTGTCAGCGTGAACAAGTAAATGGTTTTCAAGTAAAAATTTCAAAATCTTGTTTAATCAACCAATAGTTTATGAAATAAATATATACTTATGAATGACAGTGACCTTAGCTAATCTAACTTACGAACAGAATATTCATTTAATTTGTTGAGAAGATTATATCGTATTGGTTGAAGTTTTCTCACTCTCGTTTAAGAGCGGCTCTTGATAAAGTGAAGGAGTATACTTAATTCAAGTATCTATTTTGATAAATCTTTTTTTCAATATTAACATGTTCTTATATTAAATTAGATATACTATTTTTTTTAATTTTACGTATTTTTTACGAATAACATGTTTAGTTATCATATACCTAAGTTATGTAAGTATAAAACTTAATTATATTTCAATTATTTGTGAAGTTTAGTCCTGGTGACCTGGATACTGGATTTTTGGATACTTAGTACAGTCACCAGCTCTCCACTCTTAACATATTTCGAAACCTTTTAACGCATGGCTTTATACCTTTTATGCTTCTATTAGTTCTTATTCTTAACTTAATTTTAAGTTAAATTGTGGAGGAAATACTTAAATAAACATTTATCTCCTTTATATTCACGGGTAATATCACCCCGGTTCTTTTGAAGGTTTGCGTAGGGTAGAGATACATATCCAACACGTTTTAGAAAAGTTTAGAAAAGTAGATGTTATGTGACCCTCTCGCCAAAACCCATTCCTGGATATACGAAAGGTGTAAATATGTGTATGGTGCAGGCGCGTCATTATTATTATCTTTCACCAGATCATTGTAAGAATTCAACATTTTCGCACTCCCGAATGTTGCTTATTTATATGGAGCTGTAGCGCGCGACACCAGCAATGAACGCTCAATAAATAAGGGTGCAGAGATTCCCGCATGCCGCCGATGCGGTTTATTCCGCTTTATTTACCGCGTCATAAATACTGATAGCCGGGAAAGTCGCGTTGCACTCGCGTTTTCCGACACGTTGCACACGTGCGGTGGTGCAATTTAAATGCAAGGACGGGGAATTAACAAGGACAATCTAGTTCAAAGTATTTATGCAAGTTTTAGTTTAAATATATTAGCCTTTATATTTGTCGGCGAGTTCAAGATAATCCCATTTATTATTGTTTTCGATGTGCAAACAGAAAGTTGTTTACTACAAAACTTAACTGCTACATTTTCAAATGTAGCAACAAGTATAAAAGCGGTCGCCCTAGCGACGAGCGGCTCAGTCTTGTGCGGACCGCCGTACTGTGAACATCTCCTTTGTGTAGTGTGCTGTGGGTTTGGCCATAACTTCTTTAATTGTGATAAACGATTGGATTTGGTAAACCGATTTATTACAATGATAGTTGTTTCAGCTAGACGATAAGCCCAGGTGGACACAGATTCAATAACTGTGTGGGCCAGGGGTATTCAGACACATATGGTTGGAATCCATGATACAGCGCGAGGCGGAGCGCTGTATTTATCGTCACACTTTTAGTGAGTTCGGCGTAGGTCATCTCCTGCTCCGTCATATTCATAAAATTAACAACCGCCTGTCAAACATATTTTAGTTAAAACAAGTTTAGAATGCCTTTTTCCCATGGGGGTAGGCAGAGACTATGGATTTTCACTTACTGCGATCCTTGCAAACCTCTTTTGCTTCGTCAATACTCATGTATGCTCTTCGCGAAACATATTTTAACTAAAAATAGGTTTGGCAAACGTTTGTATTTTTTCATGAATAAGGGGCTATTACGGCAGTATACAAGAGTTATGTACCTGCAGGAAGACGTGCAGTATGGCGTGCGGGTCGCCGCCGCCGAGCCGCGCGGCGCGCGCGCCGGCCAGCAGCAGCCGCATGCAGAACGGCGCCGCGAAGCACAGCCGCCGCTCCCAGGGCGACCACGCGCGCATCGCCTACACCACAACCATACTAAAGTCACTTCCATTCAAAATGATAGTGCTGTGTTATTTTGTATCAATCACAAATAAATCGACAAATCACACAGATTTAATTATAGTTTTAAGTAAGAAAGGGTTATTTATACGATAAATGGGATGCCTCATATAGGGTGATATTAATGCGTTTTTTACCATCATGTTAGCCTTTTTTTGAAAGGTTTATTATGTACTTCATTATTCTATCATACATATACCCGTCCGAAGGTTAGATGGGCCACTAATACTCGTATTTCGTAATTTTTATTCAGGTTTACATTTCCAACTTTAGAAGAAAATGATACTTACTTACTTTTAATAAATATTAGCCTTTGAAAGTTTTAATGTGCTCAAGCTCTATGTACCTAAGAGCTCAAAGACGCTACGGTGTAAAGCTTATCCGGTAGAAGCTCCAAGCCTTAAAAGCTTTAGATTCAACGCTGTTACAACCTACATTTAATAAGAATAAACGTAGATACCCAGGTCTGAGCATTTATTGACGATGCTAAAGTTAAGTGTATTTTGTTGATTTATTATCTTTTCTATGAAGTGTACTGGTTAATAAGCCGCATAAAAGTAGGTCAAAGACAAGACTCTATTATAGCATAAACATAACAGCTAAACTTGGATATTAAAATTTTACAGCAAGTGAAAAAAATATCAGAATTTAAAAAAAAATACAACGTGGAAGGGACATACCCGTAATAAACTAGATCACTATTATAAAAAAAAATTAGGTAAAATAAATTTTGGCCTTTCTTTTCCATATGAATATACGAGGAATGTCGAAATTTGGTTTTGTTTTTTTACTGTTATTTTATTATCATTATACCATAGTGATCTAGTATAGCCTATGTAATCGATTTAAGACGGTTTGTACCCTTCGCGTTGTACATGGACTGCTGGCCTATGCTGTACTCACCTTATATAGGCCAAGTAGACTGCCCAGGCAGTAGACGGCGAGCGCGGTGTAGCGCAGCAGGGCGGGCGCGCAGTACACCGTCGCCGTCACCATCGGGATCGCACCTGCGACCAACATCAACGATAAACTGCGTCATCATAACCATAACCCATAACCGGAGAACATGCATACGAAGCAAAAAAGGTTTGCACGGATCGTAGTAAGTGGAAATCCATAGTCTCTGCCAACCCCCATGGGAAACAGGCGTGAAAATACGTATGTAATACTCTAACTGCGCCAACTCCCCCACATCTTTTATAGTCTTCTTTACCCAAAGGTTGGCTGGAAGAAATCACTTTAGTGATAAGTCCGCCTTTGTACCTACTATATTTGAAATGTACTTTTGATTATTGTCATACTTAGTTGGTGCAATAAAGAAATTTTATCTTATCTTTATCTTATGTATCATTATCATATTAGCCGCAGGAAGTCCACAGCTGGACAGTGATTTAAGGAAATGACTATACAGTGTTGCATTAGCCGAGTGCGTTCCAGCCTTGAATAGAACTACTCCATCTCTTTCTGTGGATGTCGTAAGAGGCGACTAAAAGACTGAGCACAAACATATCGTTCTACAATTGCATCCCCAAGGATAGTTGACGTCGGGCGGTGGTTCTCATCCAATGCGAAAAATCGCGAAAAATCTTAACCTTTTTCAATTCGCCACGACACATATAAAACTAGTGTTCGCCGCGAACCTAGACCTCGCGATTATTGTTCAAAATACGAGTATTTACTGAACCAATTTTAATGTCCATTGAAACAGTGATATAAAAAACCATCGCGATTCAGAGAAATAACTTTCGTATAAATACTTGTGTCATTGATGTTTGAATGTAACATAGAGATTTCTTAAATTTAAAGTTTTTGTTGGTTGATAAATATTAAGCTTCACCCAAATCTGAATAATGGTTCGAAAGTAGTATAAATGTATCTTAAAAACGGCTAAACCGATTTTGATGCCCAACAAACTTTCAAATTCTACGAATAGCTACACCTTGTTCCTAATATTATTAAAATTAGTTACGAGAGTTATTGCGGAACATACATACATACGAACAATGTTTTTTCGCCCCAAATTGATCTAAGCTGAATTAAATTTACGATACATACTACATGTATCGAAAATTTAATTTAGCTTAGAAATGTCAGTGTCCGTTGATTGTGGAAATGTAGAAGAAGCTTTTTTTACACACCCCAATTTCTTTTCCTTTCACAAGCTGAAACTAAGAAAGTAATCTGATATCATATATTTAAGTTGACTATTTGAAGCATAAGTAAGATCATGCTGCCAATATGATAGATATGATTTTAACGAGCCTTCGTTGACCTTCGGAGTGTCAAGTCGGTTCGCTTTAATGGAGAATGTTGGGCAAATAGTGCCAAACGATACCGTACTACAAAAGAACTGATGTACAATATCAAATGAAAATAAGTGGAAATAAATTAAAACGCAACAACGCGAAACCGTAGACTGGATTAGTAAAGAATGTAATGTGTTTTCCTCAAAAGAAATGAGAGTCACTATTTTTTGTATAACCCACAGCAAAGTGGCCCTGCTGGATATACCTCAACACATTAGTTGTATCGGTTTAATTAATGCGATTGTCATCTGACATAAATTTTTAATAAATAACGCTTTGACTATTCGTATTTTTATTTCGTTATCAATCAAATGTTTCAATACGAATGAGATACCTAAATTTTGTAAGTAGGATCAGTAAGATGGCCTAAAAAATACCTACATGCTAGAATAAATTTGAAGAAAAGCAGTAATACATATATGTTACTTAGAAGCAGTTTAACAGATTGTCACAAGCCCGACCTCAAGTAATTATTACCGGCCAATTACGAGTCGGGTTTGGGCCGTGCACACGTAAATATTTTTCATAATTTTACACGTTTAAGTACCTTTTTGTAAGGACTTAGTATTTTGTAGATTTTTTCCTAGTTCCCATAAAACAAATACTTTTTATAATTTAGGTGACTATAACTCTTTAACTAACAGAACTAACTTAACAGTTACAGATTATAATTTATATTGTATGTGTGAATTTTGGGGGACGGTGGACTCCAAAAAAAAAAAACGACGGTTTGCACTCTGGGAGTGCCGGCAGAAGTGAAAACTTGAATATTAACGTTGTGCATTTTTGATATTTTGGAATGGTTAGGGAATAATTTTGCACGAATTGCTTTAATTATCAGTATAAAATATTTAAAATCTTTTCTGAACCACAGTCTGTCACAAATGTCACAAGCATGACACATTACACACACGAACGTAACGTAACATAAACACACACGAACATTCGCGCAAGCGCCCTGCGCCGTCTTACGAATTTTCGATCAGGACACGTGGTCCTGACGCGAGTTTAAGATTTTTTACCCATTCCAAAAAAAGTGCACAACGCCGCTAAAGAAGTTTTCACTTCAAAAATTAAAAGTATATTTTTTTGCGAATGGACCACTGAACCTAAAAATGATCTTCACGACTCCGCAATAATTTTTGTGGCACTCGGGGACAGCCGCGGTAAAGCTATCGCATAGCATTTTTATCAACTTATGCAATTAGCAGCCCGCGGTTTTTCGTGCGGCTGAACAGGTAGGCTAAGACATGTTTCCAGTTCAGAAAATAGGTAATAACCGGAGTCAGTAAAGGAAACATTAAAATATCTGTGGGGGCGGCCATATTGGATCCAAAATCTGATTGCATTTTAAGGTTCCGCTGGGTGCTTTATCCCCACATGCAAAATTTCAGACCCCTACGAAGTCCCAGTCAGGCGTTATAAACGAAATAAGTTTAATTTTCTAAAATCCAGACGCCATCTTGTATCCCAAAAAAATGAATTTTTGGGGTCAAAACACATATAGATATCGATTTTCAGAATCGGAGGCAGACTTTCGGCGGCCATCTTGGATTGGCAAAAAAAAAACACCCAGCAAATTATTTTCAGTTTTGGCTTAGTTTGATTGATTGATGGCTTGTTTACTAAATTTAGCAATTTTGTTGAGCAAACTTTGCTTCAATCGTTATCGCTGCTTGTCTGTGCTTCTGTAGTAGTATTAGTAATAAAGCCACGAACTAAAAAGAGATCAGCGGCAACCAAAGCCCGCGAAGAAGCTTTACGTAGAGAGTTATAAACCAAGTAGAAGCAGCAGGAGCGTCTTTCGCAACTAAAGGAATATGCCAGTACTTCTTGTGCCACGCCCGAACGCTGCCAACGCTTGTGTTCACAGCGTGAGCAAGCAAGGGAAGTACTAGAGCATGAACTATTCCCTGAACGCTTTAAGTGCTTGCACTCAATGCGTGAGCACGCTTTGGAGGTTCGAGAAGAAGAATATTTACCAGAACATGGATCCCATTCCACCCATGACCCGATCGCGGAAGACTGGCCAAGTTTCATGCTCATGTACACAATTTCCATTGACACTTGCCTGGGCAGTAACTGTGTGCACAAATACCAAGGACTTTGGATAAAGTAGTCGTAGATTTTGGCGTAAAGAGTTGGCGACCGGGCTTTCAAGTTCCAAACGTCTTACGGATATTGTATTTGATCCAGGTATTGATTTAATTTGTTCGGAAAAAAATAAAAAAATAAACTTAGCAGCTTAGAATATAAAAAGAAAGTAGGTTGGAAAATCTGAAAAAAAAAACACAGTTTCACTCGATATTAAATATTCATTCAGTAAAACGTACTATTTTGGAATAATAATCGCGAGGTCTAAGTTCGCGGCGAACCACTAGTATTAATTTATATTACCTCTTTGTTGGTATAGGCAAGAATAGATATGTACAGCTTTCTAGTACTAACAACAGTCGGACATGGTGAATTTGTAGGGTTCCTTATCTGGACTTCGGACCCCTAAAAAGAAAATTAAAGAACAAAGAAGAAGAAAATAGCTCTACGCTTAACTTTTAGAGAATTTTATGAGTTCTAAATTTCCATTTATTATTACGAGTATCATATGTATGAAGGCATTGCCTTGCCAAATAAAGGGCGGCGCTGCCTACGAGATGTTGTGCCAAGTTTCGCAGGCGGTGTTATGTGTTCATGTTTCATTTACTTTTAGTGCCGAGACCTACATTTCTGAGCTATACACGATGAAAAATGAACGCTTCAAACTGGGTGAAAGCATTGTAAAGTTAGTTGCTATTTGTATAGGTTTGACGACCTCCGTGGCGTAGTGGTCGCCATGATAGTCTGCCAACCAGAAGTTCTGGGATCAAAGGAAGGGGAATTTGGAAAATGGCCTTTTCAAATTGTCCGGGGTCTTGGGTCTCTTATAATTGATATCAATACTTACTAGTGATTTCTGATTAGATGAATTTCACTTTACTTTTATTTTTCAAGCCATAAAAAGTCGGCCTCTAGCCGACTCTAAGTGAACCCCGATCTTATTTACTTACCCAGTAAAAATATAATAACATATTGCAAAGTAAGCGTCGTAAATCGTGTGGCTACATTTGTAGCAGCAACCGGAGCGAGAGTTAGGGCTGTCACACACAGCTGGAGCTTACTGGCGTAAGGCGGGGTTCACACTCTACTAGATATTAGGCTAGTATGTTAGCCGCCAGGGCATGATCCGGACATACGAGTAAAGGTTAAACAGTATGGGTAATTTGTATCATCTAAATGGATCAAAGACGTGCACAAATATTTTTGACAGGGTAGGCACTCATCTTACCTTAATTTCGAGAACTTAATCTAACAAGTAAAATACATTTTTTGCTATTATTCGATATTATATTAGGTTGGACAGGGTAGACAAATTATATGTGTCAGTATGATATGCACGCTACTGGTGGTCTTTCTTACGTTCAGAAAGCTAATACGAAATGCACATTTTTCTCTTCAAAATCCCAATGCCGGTACATTAGGCATGGTCCTTGATTAAGCAGTCGCTTTGCCTTTTCCGGAACATTAGGCACTGATTACTTTGAATTGTGTTTGCCGTTTGCCAAATGATGGTATTATTTTAGTAGCGCGCGTATGTTTGTTACGTACTTACTTTACTTAACATGCTACTACAATGACGTATAAGGCCGCCACTCTACATACTGTAAATGATTATATTATTCGAAAGATTTTGCCAATCCTTGGGCTGCTTTGGACAAGTATGGCTCTAGTAGTAGAGAGAGGGTCGTACTCCTGCAGGGAGACCAAAAAGACATTGGTTAGGACATTGCAGGCTGATCACCTGATTGTCTGAGAAGTAAGATGATCCGTGGTCGGTCCCGGTCACTGTCTTTGACATTAATCGTTACCTAAAACCTGTTAGTCACTAACACACACGATAAGAAGAAGAAGAAGAAGAAGACTAAAAAGACCTGATGATGATGATGATGATTCGATAATTTTAAGTGTTAGGTATATTTACATACCCTAAGGTAAGTAACTAGAAATCTGAGCTAATGAAAAACGGCCAACTGGCTAGTCCACTAGCCCAATATGATCCTCGCTTTAGTGCCGGTCATAACTGTTACATAATCTGCAGCCGACCACCGGACCGCAGGGGCTAAACCTACATTATCACAATTACAGTTTGTGCCTTGTTTATTGTTCATGCTCAACCAAGCACCCGTGGTCTTAACTAATAATGAAAGAGAATATAAATGACTTTTTTAAGTAGGTGATTAATATTCGGCGCCTGCAAATTTTTTAAAAGTCTTGTTTGTTTTTAAAAGCTTTCGTTTACCGCTTACGACTTTCGCTATGACTACAAACCGTTATAAAAATGTAGAAGTTATAAGCGTGATAGTAAATAAAATGAAACATAAAATTCTTTTGTATTTGTATCTTTTTAGGGTTCCGAAGTAAACAAGAAACTCTTATAGTTTGGCCATGTTTGTCTGTCTGTATGTTTGCGGTTTTACTTATAGAGTGTAAGTACTAGAAAGCTATTTGGTATGGAGAAAGTGGCAAAATATTTTTTTTATGGTAACTCCCATACAAGTAATGTGGGAGTCATTTCTTTTTCTTGACTAACCTATCGTGTGCGGTTTCGTTGAACAGGTGGGATTGTAAACATCATTTTTCGATTTAGGAGCCCGTGACTGAAATATTTGGTTTATACCAAACATTTTTGGCCCATCACGCACTTGACCGATTATTTCTTATGTACTTCTACTTCAAATTCCACAAATAAAAAAAACACTATTTTTAGTATAGAACACATCTCATTATATCTTTATTTATTCTTCTGTTATATCAAAATATAATAAGTTTAATTACATTTTTAATAATTAGCTAATCGTTTGTTCAAGATAAGCTGGTACCGTTGGGTTTATACAATATGATTGGGTTTTTTTTAAATAAAAATGGCCATGGATTTTACTCCGCCAGATACAAGTTACTTAGAATATTTACCACTTCGCCTTATTCATCCAATTTACGTACGTACATACATACTTTATATCCAGTCAATAAGAATGGGCAGTCAATCGGCCCGGGCTTACCTATCGCCTTATAAATAAACCAAGGAACCTTTCTGATATATTTTTAGGCCAAAGGGTTATTTTTATGTGCAAAATAATGAAATGCGTACTTCAAAGGTAAATAATAAGAGTCATGGTTAGGAAGTAAATGTGATCACGAGCGAAACAATGTGATATGCGCTAGCGAAGTTCTCATCGCAACTGAAACTCGGTCGTCTTGCTAAAAGAGAACATTCATTTTCCCGCGCTTCTAAACCTTAACTCTGTCTATTTTGTTAAAAGACGTGCAGTGAAAGTCAATGCGAACTTATTTTTGTATTGTGCGGTTTGCTCTCACTGTCATTTCATTAAATAATCACACAAGAAAAATCTCATAAGCCAGAGTGAGATAGAGTTATGAAGTTTGAACGAAGATTTGCATAATTTTTAGGGCTTGTATTTAGACGTCTACCCGAAATACACCTATTTTACCACCAAAAAATTCAAAATCCCTACCAAATTTAATGAATGCTCACCAAATTGTGTTTCCAGAAGTGTTGTAGATGACCTATTTTATTTTTATGGTATCCAAGTATCCAATAAAATATGAACGCCTTTAAAGCCAATTCAGAGCAATTATTTTATACTATCGCCAAATAGATGTTACCAAAATTTTATTTCACGAGAGCCAATTTTAATTTTGCTGAGATAGAAAAGCTATGTCGATTGTTAATTTTTTTGATTACCAAATACCTATTTAATATTGCATATCCAAAACACATGTCTCTTTTTATTAGGGTTTTGTACCCATACGGTGCCAACGGGACCCTTACTGAGATTTCGCCGTCCGGCTGTCCGGCTGTCCAGCTGTGCGGTGTGGTCAGTTTGTCGTCAATGTGTCGTCGTATATAAATTTTATTTAGTTCTTTGTCTTACGGTCTAAAAAATATTTTGGTGAGCGTTTAAATTTTACCCATCTTTTAGTTCGCAGGTACTAATCTGTAAAATTCTTTAATAGTCCTTGTGCATGAACTTCATCTGCCACTTTTATAAAAAAGGTTAATTTAAGTTGTTCAAATCGATTTTTTTTACTACACTATCGAACTTTGTTTCCCCGCTGCCCAGTAATTTCGTAAAGTGAATCTAATGATGATGGCTGGAAACAGAAATGCCCGCCCGGATACATTACCGGCGCCATCAATCAAAATAGAAAGAATGAGTGAGTGACTAATGGACCAGACGAGTTGGATATGGGTGCTTCTGTGGTATGGTGTACACTGTACAATGTACATGCAACCATACATTACACAACGTGAAAGAGATATACCCATTATAAATCGAACTGCGGGCTATAAATAGATCACTATAGTATAATGAAATTAATTAAATCCAAAACTTGTAAGAAAATCATTATTTTTTCTTTTCAAGCTGCCTAAAGGTGTCTAGCATAGTTTAACGACTGCCATACAATGATGTCAGTCGGGATGAACGGCTTTTACGTGCCTTCCGAAGCACGGAGGATCATCATCATCAGATCTTTTTTAGTTTCCACTACAGGAACACGGCCGTCTTTTTACTGCCAGAGCCATACTTGGACAGAGCAATCAGAGGAGTTGGCCTACACTCTCCACGCTGCCCAGATGAATTGGAGAGGTATCATTTATGTTTATACGCTTTGTTTAGCTTGTAATTCCTAAGTCGCCTACGACATCCACGGGAGGACTTGGAGTGGTCCTATTCTACTCTGCCGGATACCACACGGCGATTATCACGTCTTTATCCCTGATGGGGTAACAAAGACCAGGGCCGTAAGACCCTAAGACCGTGACCGTGCTTAGCGTGATGGTGCGCGTTAAGAATGCG
Organism: Acrobasis consociella; assembly: GCA_963555685.1. Lineage (NCBI taxonomy): Eukaryota > Metazoa > Arthropoda > Insecta > Lepidoptera > Pyralidae > Acrobasis > Acrobasis consociella. The sequence goes on from OY743116.1 coordinate 4,676,902, forward strand.
TCAAGCGATAACCGGAGGTACCCGTTTACTCATTCTAATAATGTCTGTAAGAATGCGGTTACTTATTTTGCCAACTCTATTGTGTTAAAATCTTAAATTCCTTAGATTTTGTATAAATTCCCTGAAAGTAGCATCTGGTATGACTGTACGTGGCCACGTCCCGGCTCGTCAGGCTCGCCATTCATCTCTGCTGCCGCCGTAAGCAGACCGCATGCCGGCTATAAATCGAGCCGCGCAGAAGGCAGCTGTTTTACGTGGGCTATGAATCATAGAAGTGTGCTGGAATGGTTTACGTATCAGATTGGTCATTGCATTACTTTTGTGGAAGACAATGGTAAAAGATACCGCGTAAATTCATCAATGCTTTCAGCAAAATATACCTAAGTATAACGTTGTTAAAGAGTAAAGTTTCCCCCAATATTATCAGTATTTTGTATACAAAAAATCTTTTAATCTAGTATTTTTTGACTTGACCTCTACGACTCTACCGATATATTAATTGATATCTGAATCTAAAAATAGCAGACCTTTTATCCTTTTTTATTCGGAGCCGTCAGAGCTGCTAAAGCAATCTGCAAATGTGTCCACCTGTTAAATAATTTCGGTGTGTCACGTGATCCGTCTGTCCCAGCCCTGTCGCCCGGAATAGATTAGCACACTCGGCCCCCGTAAAGCTATATCCAAATAGAGCTATTTGGGTAAAGTTTGGATTGACCTTCGAGATTCTGAGAATTGAATTATATTTCACATTACTTTTCTAGAGTAGTAATTTTACCTACGGTTAGGCAGCAAGTTCCTGACCGACAGGCCTCTATTAATATCATCATTGTACTTTTAAATTCAACTGAAAATTAATATTCAGAATAACTTTATTCAAATCTTTATAAATGTCCAAGATTTCAAGGAAAAACGCACTTTACATCAAAGTCAGGTTTGGTGTGAACCGTTCCTTAAATTGCTAACTGAAGGGGGGCAATTTAAACAAAAGTTTATTTCTTTCAAATAAAGATAATTATTAATGACCTGTGAACTAATAAAGATTGTTTTTGTTTGCCGATTCATTTCAGGTTTATGCTTTGTTGACATTTTGTGTTCGTTTAATGAATAAAATTAAGGAAAGTTAAGAACAATTTAATAAAAAGGCACGGTGTTTCCGTCTTTTCCAAGTAATTTCAAAGAACGTCGATATATTCCGTAATATATATTATAAAAACTTATTTGGTTTTAAAAACTGTAGCATTTACTTGAAACATTACTCACACTTGACTCATTAGCAGTAGAACTAAAGTTTCTTGAGAACTGAGCGCGACTGCGACCGCAAAGTTCTCGGATTGCTGTCCTCAGCAGGTAATGCTAAAGTTGTCTGTGTTCTCTTTCAAGTAGTTTCTGTCTGCTCTAGACAGGTATCTGAAGAGATTTACGAAACGAAATGTAATTATAACTTTTATTTGGAATAAATATTTCCAATGTAGGTTAAGATTGGGAGAACAATTAGGTCATCAAGGACGGTACAATATGAATAAGGTGTTTGTTTTTTATATGGTGAATATTTATTTTATTCAATTAAATATATTAGTACCTGGGCGACCGAGCTTTGCTCGGATACATCTCAAACATTAACAACATTTTTTTAAACTTGTCTAAAAACAATACAAAATAAAAAATTATATATAAACTTGAACATAAATAAAACAAAAGTAAGTCACCGAGTGGGATTCGAACCCGTAACACTCTTTCTAGCGGTCCGCATCTTACCGCTGAGCTAAACGGATTGCGGCCGGCGCAACGAAATTAGCGACCATATTCTGCGTGGAAAGAAAAACGCATGAAAACTCGAAAACACGCGTTTTCCCAAACATAAGACTAATCTAGATCGATTGTTTACCCCCGAAAACCCCCATATACCAATTTTCAGCGAAATCGTTAGAGCCGTTTTCGAGATCACAGAAATATATAAATAAATAAATATACAAGAATTGCTCGTTTAAAGGTATAAGATACCTATGTACAAAAGTCCATGGTTTCTGAATGTTACTTCTCTCAAAAACAATAAATTTGGATGCGTTGTTAGTACACAAGTTAATTCATTATTGAAAATGCTAGTGTCTACGTGCTGTTATATAAGCTGAGGCTGAGGTAGTCCTCAAATGATTGTGGGTCCGAAAATGACCCATTTCTCTTGTCACTCTTTGTCGGCTATTGGATGAACGCTCAAGTCATTCATACCGCACGGGTCGAATCGGCGACTTTTTGTGGCTTTAAACAAAGATGGATTATGCATGATTTGCGGGTCACGAGAGTGCGATAGAGGAAAACGACGTACGTCTTGAATACGGACAATGCTACTGTATTGCAATTTGCATGTAGTCACTTTATAGAATTTTATTGCGTATGATTTTATAATTATATAAAATGTATATTTTCTTTTAAGTAAGATAAGTATTTATTTGAAACAATAAACTAAACAAGGAAATTAACGAAAACTAAACTAATAACTTAAATTACTTAAATGTATATTTAATAGTTGATTCAAAGCCGCAAAACCTAAAATGCTGTTTGCGCCATTAGGGATAAAGACGTGATAGATGTACTATGTAATTCAAAGCGTTTACAAAAGTACTTAACGGCAAATAGTGCAGATAGGTTTATGTTGGTACTTTTGGTACCAAACATGAATACGCACATTGTATTGTTTCTGCGTTTGATTTGTTCGGAAACGGCAACGTCACGATGTTTTATGTATTGGGCTGGCGACCTTTAAAGGCTATGCGGCATACCGCGCCCGCCTCATTGTGCGCCCAACTACAAATTGACAGCTTGATTACTTCCCCTGCCGTATCGACCCAGCCTGTTTGATCATATCTACGACAATAATCAACCTTGGAGCTTTATTTGATGTAGAGTAGAACAAGGGTTCATCAAAGTTACATTTATAAAAGTACAAACGTCGAGGGCCACTCGGTTGAAGTGAGCGGAACCAAACACGGCGAGAGTGCGTCTCGATGGAACTCCAATAAAAGCGGATGACCACTTAGCTCCCCTCGCGATCACTCCACTGCATTCTCTCGTCATCTCATCCCACCGCCACAAACTAATTTACCCTCCTTATATACAGAATTTTTACAGGTAAAAGTGGGAAAAACCTTTTCCGTAAGTATTCCCATTTGAATAATTGAATATAGGTCAAGTAGGGAGGAAAAGTAAACTCGGCAAATTATGAGTCTTTAGAAAATATGCGCATTCATTTTCATTGAATCAAACTGTTTTAACTGAGTTACAATTAATTTACCAAATCCCGTTACGGTTTGGTACCTAAACTACTATCTTTGGAAAATGTTGGTTAAAGTCTTCGGTGAGTAACTTTGTATGCTAAGTATAAATACCCAACATAAAATTGAGATTACACGGGCTGCCGTCCGCGATAAAGCCTATCTGGCACCGCCACGTGCGGAGCCCAGTCATCAAGTTAATGTTATACAATAACACTAGGCAGATAACCCGAGTGGAAACATAACTTATTTCCGGCCAGTGTTTCAGCAGAGAACTGTTTGCTGCGGAAAAAGCCTTGCCAACTGGGACAGGAAAGAGTTCAACCTAACGAGTTGTGCCGCGGATAAACATTTTAAAACAAACTCCAATTGGATTTGATATCGAGAAGCAATATAATACTTGCAAGCTTATGTTAGGGATAGTCTTTTAGATGCTAGACGTGTTTATATTCAAATTTTGAAATGACATCAAGAAATAACAAGGAACCTTTTTTATAAGTCGAGTAGACATACGAGTTTATGGTGTAACAGATGGTAAATCCATGGTAAATCTCAACATAGATCATGTACATCAGATGCAGAAGAACCACTAATTCGCTGCCGACAATCGTGAAAAAAAGTCCAGTCCACTTTTATTGTTGAAAATAACACAGTGTTGTTCCATAGGTAATGTTGTTCATATTGATAGTCAGTAGTGTCAGCCGTATATTTACTTACACTCTGTATAAATAGTGAGCTACAATATCATAACAAATTGCTAACAGCAAGCATCCTGTGTTATTACTGCTATATTGTTCGCAACCAAAGTCACAAACGAGTGAAGCACTAACCGCCGTAATCCCCCAAGTCGGGAAACTTAATCCTTTAATACAGAATTAGGGCTTCTTACCTGTATTATAGTATACTACTTGTTGTGTGTGTTTCGCAAAATATAGTAATTACAAAACAGAAACTTCTTACTTTCGCCCATTATAAGTAAGAAGATTTGAATGGTGCGAGAACTTCACACAAAACGTGAGGGTGTGTTAGTTTTTTTTAAACTTAGCATGAGAATAGAGTTTTATAGCGTTTAATACAACAGAAAACATATTTACTGAAATATAAAAAAATAAGATTTACAAAAAAAATACTTTAAGGGAAAGTTTTGGCCATGACATATTGTCATGAATTCTCAGGGAAGACATCGAAATTCTTCTCTTTCGTCTGTCGTAATTGTTGAAAAAACTTTCTTTTATGTTTTTAGTAATTTAACTGATAAAGATCCAAGTGATTTGACTTTACATAGGTACATCTGGTATGGAGCGACGAGATGGCTACGACTCCTAACTTCAACAAGGCTCATGCGCAAAACGTCCCCTCCCCGTCGTAAAACGTCTCTTTCGCAGAAGGTCACTTTCGCTGAAAGTCTCTTTCGCAGAATGTAAGCATGAGGCGGGTAAGGGTAGCCCTTCCTTGCATTTGTTGTCGCTGCTTATCTCAAGTCAGTGTTAGACGGCGCTAAATTAACGCTAAATATTTAATGGTTTGCGGTCCGTTTTCTCTCTGAGGCTTGTTTTTGTGAAACTAATCTTGTAAAGTTTTGGCTCTGAGCTTTTAATCCCATTTGTGTCAGACTTCATAGTCCGTTAATGTTAACCGGATTATTTAGTTTATTGCACCCGTTGCTTTGATAAGTACCTCTGTGTGTTGTATTTATTACAATATTTACTTTTGTTCTGTGAATTTCCGGATATAATTTTTTTTAAATTTAACTTTAAACAAACTCAACATTCAATTTTCTGGTCCGGAAGGGAAATATTACCCCATTATGATGTGAATAAAGAGATGTAGCTTTTGAATTTGCCGCATATTACTATCTGTGTACAGACTATCTATGTTGTCGGCTAAAGTCTCGCCTGGTGTGTGGTTATCTTTAGGTTATAACTTTTTTGGTCTTTTGCTTCCTTCATAAACCTTTGACTGCAGTTGCAGCTTTTTAAGAATGCTAGAAATAATTAGGTGCAAACGGGCAGGTATCAAAGCGGCACGAGCGGAGTGCTCACTGAATAAGGTGACCCAGTTAGTGAGCAGCCAAGCCGGCCTACTGACATTTGTGGCGCAGCAGCCGCGACCCGCGACCCGGCCCGACAGCTCCCTCCAATGTCTTTTTATACCCAAAAATAAGACTCTCTATCTGTCACGAACCAAGGTTGCTACTAGCTACACCGGAATATTTTTCGTCTTAATAAAAAAGTTTATGATGATGAGCCGGCTCTCACCTACCTGATATCTCTGACGCAAAGAACTTTTACACATTTATTTATATTTAATTCCAATAAAATATTTTAGTAGACAAGTAGCCTATAAAAGGACAATCTACGAACAGTTTTCGAAGCAGGCTTCCTTGTTCTCGTATAGCTCGCCGTGGCATTGCACTTGACCCGTCACCGTCGCCGAATGCAGCGGCGACGACACCGGCGGGGTTTTACGGCGGGAGCGTGATGACACGTGCGTCATAGGAGTTACCACTGTAATACGGGGAAGACTGCAATACTGGGACTATGTCAAATTTTAAAGCTATGTATGACACATATTACAAATACTTACTTGCAGATTGTTGTAAAAAATGATTTTGGATAAGAATCTGAGATGTAGAGATTCATTCATAAGTTATTTTTTAATGTAAATATTATCAATTGTTACTTGTTTGTTTGTTTCTAATAACTTTATTGTACTACGAAAACACACAACTACATAAAAAAACAATAGAAAAAATTTACAACGGCGGACTTATCCCATAATGGAATCTCATTCAGTCAACCAGCGAATCACTTCTAAAAAATCTTACAACGATCTCAAAATTTATCGGTAGCTTTGACTTTACTTGTAAGTTATCTACTCGTATTACTCTGCTGTCTTTAGAACTTCTTGAACAGACGAAGCCTTGAAGTTTTCTAGAGCACTTCAAGATAAAGAACAATATAAATGACAGTGGGGCTGTGATCGACAGCAGGAGAGACTCCGATAATCCTACTTGGGATCCGGCGTGGGGCGCGCCGTGACAAATGATGTAATATCGGGCCTACTGTAGCGGCCGGGCGACCTTGCTCACAGAAATTAGGCACATTAGAGCTTTGTGACCAAAAGGAAGATGTTCTTTGCGCCTGGCGGTGTAGATACCTACAAGGGGACAATAAACTCGGGTATTGTTTTTTTAAATTAAGTATTACAAGCTTTTATTTCATTTGCAGTGTATGTCTGTCTGTATGGAGCAAAACTTGCAATTGCATTTTAGAAGCAGTTATTTTAATCGATTAAAATGTTCAAATTATACATATAGGTACATGTGTAAGAATTAATCATGTCACAGAATTCGTCTAATGATGGTGTCGGGAGGTAATCATAGAAACTCGGTAATGATAGACTAAATAAAACCCATCGTGTTTGGGCTTATTTGATTTTTTACAAGAACAGTAAACGCGTGTACAAAAAAATTGAACACTTTATCAAAACGCTTTTTCTATGATCTTATTATTATGCGATCAATGGCAAAAGTGATGAAATAAATAATGAGTTACTTTTGATAAAGAAGTTAATTTTGAAAATCTTTTCCCACTTTTATAATATTTTGATTGATTCTAGTTGGGTTTCTTAGGAAAAAATTATAAGAAAACCAAAAACAAAATAAGAACAATAAATTACTCCAAGTGTTCTGTACCACTAACCATATAAAATCACGTTTGTTGTATGGTAGCCCCAATTGAATGTTTATAATATTCTGTTTTTAGTATTTGTTGTTACAGTAGCAACAGAAATACATTATCTGTGAAATTTAAGCTGTCTAGCTATCACATTTCATGAGTTACCTGTCCGTCTGTCTGTCACCAGGTTGTAGCTTGGCCTCGTTTTTACGCTTTGGAAACGAAACCATGACAAAACAAGCTTTATTATGAGTCATCGCTTTCGTAAGTAAAGAAACTAGTAGCACTGCCTCCGTCCGCGTCGCTCTCCACAACCTAATATTATTTTCTTTCAAATATTTGCGGGCCGCTGGGAAACCCAATCTGGTTGCGAACGGAAGAAACACATTTTCATCACTTTGGTCAATATTTACTGAGAGGTAAGTGATTGCTCCCAAGATAAAATTAAACTGTAGGAAGTACGTCAGCTCTGCTCTATATCCGTCGAAGCTAAGATTCCTGTAAATTTCTGTACATGTTTGAAGTTTTATTTTTCAGATTGTATTAAGTGTTTGAATAAAAGGAACAAGAACCATTTTAAATATTCAGTGTTCAAAAAGTTGATTTGAAATGTAGTACCCAACCCCATGTTTGTTTAGTCTTTTTGAAGACTATCAAAAACGGCTATGAAAGTTTCTTTTGAATTATGAAAACGTAATAAAAGAAACGAATGTTTTATTCAAACACAAAATGCGGGTTTTCCTTCACGCCTCCAGTTGAACACAACAAAAGCTTCTGAAATATACCCGAAAGGGTAAGTTTGATGGCGCAGTAAAAATGAAATAATTTTCACTTACTTTGCTGCAAAACATTTCATTGTAGGTAATATCGAGTCATAGCCCAAACGATTCAAGCGAGTCGTTAAAACTACGTCCATGGGATCTACTTTTCTAAATTCAAAGCTAAGTTTATAACGACTCGAGTATTTTTTGACTCAATGAGTCGAATATTATCTTTATCGTTAGGTCTTTTTAGTCTCCACTGCAGGAGCACGATCCTCTGTGTACTACTAAAGCCATAATTGGCCAGAGCAGTCAGAGGATTTGGCCTACACTCTCTTCGCTGTATTTATTTCACCATCATTCAAGCTGTATGTATGTATCTCCCCATGTTTTTAAATAGAATCTAAAAATATGCGCGTGAACAGTTTAATTATAGCTGAAATTTGCAACAGAATAGAAGCTTTACCTATTAATTACTCTCCCTATTAATTATTCCACTCAAATTAATTAAAGTAGAGTAAATTTCACGGAAGTGGTGTAATAGTTGGTGTATTTGTAACAAGTTTTATCTTTGCATAACAAATGTCATATTTATTGGTCGCTATTTTCCGGCATACATGCTTTATTCAAGTACAAATAGCGCGTCTGCCGACATTATAATATTCCCGCCATGTTTTTCACGCGGAATTTCCCCCGAGCCCTCGAGTTACAAACCTAATGGCATTTCCGTGCAATGCATAAACTTTACACTATTAATAAGGTTAGCTACTTATTTGCCTAGTTCAGAGGTACCTAAATAGTAAGATTACATAAAAATAATAACTATAGAGAAATGCTAATCGGTTTAATAGATAAATGAAGTAGGTACTTTCGAGAGTACTTCCATTACGTGATTACCTCTAGATACTAAAAGCAAGGTAAACTTTTTTTTGTATTCTTCTATTCATTGATATTTATTGTTAATAATCTTCTCAATAATTTTCTGATTTCTTTAAATTTAGTCCTATCAGAAACGGGAACATATTGTAACATATAATAAATGTTTTAATATATCCATATTTCCTATGAACTAGAAATAGTGGGACTTCACAAAACCAGTGCCACTCCAATTAGGAAATGAATGGTGCTTTCACAGTGAGTAGTTGAGATAACAGAAGTGGTACATGTATGTGCTGTTACTGTAAGTATGTGAATGAAGCCGAGACAGCCAGGGGCGGCCTCTATTCACAAAACACATCCAATTAGGGCCTTCAATGGCAACCACCGAGTCTGTAAGAGCAGGCTCTGCTCAAATCTACAGAGTACAAGAATTTTTGAACTAATTACTATTATAGGCAGTATAGTGTAGTCGGCAGGTATTCCAATACTACCTAAAGGTGTTACTTAATACTGACTGATTTCATTTGATAGTTATTAATTAAAACATAATGATGAAAACTTTAGCACGAGTAAATTAATTTGACATGAATAATTATTAATAATTGTAATGCTGTTAAAAATCAATAATTGAAACAAAGCCTATACCAAACTTCTAAATAGTGGTATAGTAATGAAGAATAACGCATGCTAGAAATACGCTCTGATTATACACTTTTATTCCTTTCCTTTCCTTTCATGCTACTGCTACTCTTCCATGCTGGTCTGGGAGAAAAGAAAAAACTCTTAAAAGCAAAGCAGGGGAATGGGCGAGATTTGTATCATTAAAGGCGATGCGACTAACCATCACTATTTTGATTCTTTTTGCATCCATCACGCTGGGCGTAGCGTTTAGGTCTGTCTGCCCCGTCAGGGATAAAGACGTGAATACGTATCTGTATCTTTCCTTTCATGCTACATCAATTTGCACGTGTAAAACCGACGTTAAGTTTTTTCTCTCTTGACAATTCACCTCCATTTTTATAAGAAATCAGTCGCTCCATACTCCAAGCAATTAATCATGTAAATTTTTAAACTTTCGAGAGACTCGGGACGTAGCGGTAAAGCTTTTATTATTTTCCTTTTATCAGACTACGGCCGTTTTATTTATGTCACATCTCCTTAGCGACTGCTCTGGCGAAGGAAGGTTAACATGTTTTCCTCATTCAACAATTTCTGATCAAATGAAATTTATCTTCGAGGAAAGGTTCTTTCGTTGTTTTAAAAATCTCCAATCTTTATCTTGTTTATCTGCTAGATTGAATGCCAATAGATAGGTGTAAATATACTTATGTTATTTTACGAGATCTGGCTTTCTATAGAATGATTATTTACTAATTAAATATTATTTTAGTGAAGAGTTAAGTCGAAATCACCAACTAGTTTCAGGACAAAAGCAGCACCATCAGGGCTATAGAGTGAGTTTATATCTTCCGTCATAATATGGAAGTGGACAATTTCTTTTTTGCCTCGGATAGATATTTTATTGAAAATGATTTTAACTTATTTCTTCTTTGGTCTGATATCCAAGTTATGACGAAGATACAGCGTATTTAAATTTCGCTTGACGTCATGCACGATTAGTTATGATTATCACCAGAACGTGACGTAAATCCCACTTCGAAACTTCGATGAGCTGTATCTTAGTCTATTTCGCTAAACGAAAAATATGAGTCCATTAATTTTGGATATCTAGTTGTCGGACTAAATAAAATAATATATATTTATCCCGTCCACATCCCTTGTACGTACGTAAAGAAAAGTACGTACGTTCCTGTTTATTTACGCATCAATCTAATGAAATACAAATGTTAGTTTACCAAATATTTGCTTCTTGTTATTGCTACTTATATTTACTTATTTATAAATAATAATGAAACTAAGTAAATAATAATAGCGTAAATAACTGAAGAGATTTAAATTTAAAAAGTTATTGGAAGTTTCAACTCACTTAGCGTCGTGGAACACAAACAGAGAAGATGCTCCATTCCACGATTTATGACACGGTAACAAGAGAATTAAATATAGTTGTATCTAAACAACCATTTTGTATTATGGAAAACATCTAATCAAAGAGACCAGAGAGAGCTAAATGTAATAGCCGAAAAGATTGTAATTTTACTGCTAGAAGAAAGAATAGAAGGGACAGAATCACTGATAACAATACAATGTAACTATAATTGTTATTTAAATAAATGATAATCAGTATTGCGATCCAACGCGAAAATGCGGCCAGCGTTCTTGGCACTATGCCACGTAGGCACGATTTTTTTGACTTGATTAGTAGTAAACTTTTTTCTGTGTGTATATTTCTAAATATTAAAAAAAAAATATCCTTCTTATTTCAATAAAAACCTACCTGAAAAAAATAAATGAATAATTCCCGAAATGTCGTTATACGAGGAGAATATTAAACTGCTTACAAATAGCACCTTTAAAGCGCTACAAGCTACTAGTTAAGGCCCGTTAGTAAATTAGTTCAGGTGGCTGTCCGAGCACTCCGGGCCATAGAGCAATATCCCGAGACTAGCTGGCTTATCCTGCAGATTCAATTTACTGAGGCGACAATGATACTATGTGCACACAATGTAGTCTATTCGTGTTAAAATATACGTATATCTCGTAGAATACGATAGTCTGGTTTCGATCTTTAAAAATAATAAAATTTAATAATTAATACCCCGGTTTAAGAACTTACATTTCTATTAAATAAAAAGAACAATAACGACAAAGAAATGGCTCTACACCCGTAATCTTATACCTTTAAACGAGCAATTCTTGTATGTATGTATGTATATATATATATTTATTTATAAATTTCTGTGATCTCGAAAACGGCTCTAACGATTTCGCTGAAAATTTGTATATGGGGGTTTTTGGGGGTAAATAATCGATCTAGATTAGTTTTATGTTTGGGAAAACGCGTGTTTTCGAGTTTTCATGGGTTTTTCTTTCCACGCAGAATATGGTAGCTAATTTCGTCGCGCCGCGACCGCCTTGATTTAGCTCAGTGGTTAAGGATAGCGACCGCTAGAAAGAGTGTTACGGGTTCGAATCCCACTCGGTGACTTATTTTTGTTTTTTTTTATGTTTAAGTTTATATATATTTTTTTATTTTGCATTGTTTTTAGACAAGTTTAAAAAAAAATAGTTAATGTTTGAGATGTAACCGAGCAAAGCTCGGTCGCCCAGGTACTGAAGATTTACGTGACGTGTTTAACTAAAAATATCAATTTTTATCGAATTTATCTTTGCGACGTATTTCCTATCAGCTCAGTTTTCAGAAGAGATTTATATTTATAATCATGAAGTTTGTAACTCTACGATTTATGAAACAGTAAAGTTTTAACTAGGTCGCCTATCTGGCATCTGGATTTACATTTAGTGCAAAGTGCAGGGAATACGTATTGCTACCACAATGGAATTGCTACTTACTGTAGAGGCAGAAAGTTTTGGAATAAATGAGAGCCAAGTTGTAATACACTCAAGATTTGCATGATATTACTTTTTGTATAGATCTAGTGGGATTTTAAGATGTTCTTTTTTGACTTTGTGTGCGGTCTATAATATCGATTTATACTTAATTAAGTAACCTGTATGTTTGAATTTTTAAAAGATTTTAAAAGATCGCTGGAAAAAGCTGGAAAAGAAAGGCAGAGGATAGACCGGAGTGGAGACGTCTGGAGGAGGCCTATACCCAGAAAGGGGCCTTAACATAAAGAAAAAATATATAATAATTTTAGTGTAAAATATGTAAATTGGTTAAGGAAATAAAAAAGGCTTATTTATTTATTTATTATTTATTATGTTTGAATTTTATTACTAACTTTGGGGCTAGCTCAGTCAGTGTAATTTGTCCCTATATTTTAATATATTATTTATTTATATTATATGTACAATATTGAAGAAATATGTGTACTTACCACTCAAAAACAGTAATATCTTGTGTCGCGTCCCAAAGCTCCAAAGCGATTGATTGAAGAATTACGACATGGTTCGTTTCTGCATATGGTAACTTTGACGAGGTGTGTGTACGGCTGACGGGCCAATCACGGGCCGGAGAGAGACCACTCAACTCCGGGAAATGGGAAATTGGCCGCGCGCGACCAGCGCGACTTTGATGGAATGCACATGAGAGACTCTAAGTGTAAATTATAGAATCAACGTGACGTGAGGGGAAACCTGCAGGATATTAAGTTATTCCGTAAAGATAGAAAAAAGTATGTAGCAGGGCTACAAAATGTACAGAATTTTAATTTTAAGATGAAAACAGCGACATAATTGGCGTACTTGAAATAAATTCTTCAATCGTAAATGCGGTAAAAATTTATAGTTTGCTAGTTTTTAGGCACAGATAGACCTGAAAATTGTTTTATGAATAATCGTTGATTGTAATTAAGGTACTCCGTCTAGTTTTCTCAAAAGTAGCAACTTTTAGCAGAAACAAGTTTTAAAGCAAGACGGACTACCAATGGTTTCACACAATAAAACCACCACCAAATGCCACCGTACTATTTCTAAGCTTCTCCCGTATAAATGTTTCGTAAACTGCAGCTTCAGGCAAGTGAACAAGTTCAGGGTTGCAAGGTGAATCGATGGTAAAAGTTGTTCGCGGCATGCAACCGTGCTATCTGTGGATCTGCGGCTTGAGGTCGACAGAAATACCCTACCATGTACTCGTATCTCTGTAGAATGATCTAAATAGTAAATAGTTATTATAATAGGTTCCAACGTTGGGCAAAAGCCTCCCCTTTTTGTTTTTATTTCCAATGACAGGATTTATAATAGTTAACAAAAAAACCATTGTCGTTGCATTTTTTGTTGAAATTCGAGCGTGCCCAAACTTTAAAGCTTTTAAGTTCAAAATAACTTTTATCAATTTTTTCATATTTTTTTCAATACGTTGAAGGTACATTATTTTTCTTATGATAAATTTCCTACAAATATGTGATTGATGAGTGTAGATGAAGCGAAAGAGGTTTGTCAAGATCGTAGCAAGTGTAGGTCCATTGCCTCTGCCTACCCGCTACCGTTGTGAGAAACAGGCGTGATATTATGTATGTATGTATTACCTATGCTCTGGCTGACCCAGATGCCCAGCATGTCGAGCTGCAGCAGGCGGTGGTACAGCGCCGCGCCGCGGTCGTGGTTCATGAACAGGTGGTAGAGGAAGGAGCCGCACCAGGGCGCCAGCGCGCCCAGCAGGTGGCACAGCGACAGGAACCACGAGCGCCCGCCGCCGCCCCACGGCAGCAGCCCCGGGAGCACCGCCATCATGTACACTAGAGAAACACCTGTAACAACAGACAATAAATGTTCAAATAACCGGACAAGTCTCGGACTCGCGCATGAAGAGTTCCGAACCGTCATCTATCTCCACTTAAATATCGATTTTATTCTGTTTTTAGTATTTATTGTTATAGCCGCAACAGAAGTAATCATCTGTGAAAATTTCAACTCACTAGCTATCACGGTTCATGAGATACAGCCTGGTGACAAAAAGACAGACGGATAGTGGAGTCTTAGGAATAGAGTCTCCTGTTTTTACCGTTTGGGTACGGAACCCTAATGAGATGTGTTTTTTTTTATTTGTGTCTTGCAACGTTTTTAATACGTGTCTTAAAGTAGTAGCCATTTGCTCTGTCTGATCCATTAGGGATAAAGACGTGATAGTATGTATGTAAGCCATGTGTTAATTATACCGGAAGTTTCTCAAGGCGAAAAATCTACATACTTATAAATTGACCAACCAGCGGGTTAGAGCTTCCATGAAAAGTTTACTACAAATTTCTAAAGAGAAAGTTTTTCAATATTGTGAATTTCATGCACGACAATGACTTTGCCTTTCTTGAACACCTTATACAAATTCTACCTTGAAAGTGAAAGCAACAAAAATCTGATTCATGAATAATTCAAGGCTTCATGTTTTTAATAACGAGCAAACAAAATTTGCGTCTATTGATAAAGCCACTTATTCATAATAGAAAATAAATTCTACCGCACGAAGCGGACTTATACGTGACTCGTATTTCAACGGGCGGCGGTTGGATTGTCAGGTATTGCAGAAATAAGGGGTATTTCGCTTTAAAATAGGGATGGGACGTGTACCCGCTTATAGACGGTACATTGAGGAGCCGGATATTTTAAAATATATTCTGGTTATAATGAGTTAGATATTCAGCAGTCTAAGTAGAATGATAAATAAGTACCTACTCTTATGAACTTCAATCTATAAAGATTCTTTATGAAGTAACGTATGTAGGAACGGAAACTATTTCACGGTTCGGTTTTGACTTTACTAGAAAAAAATATGAAAATGTGGTGAGAATTCAAAAATCTCACTCATTGTATCTTGCAAATAAACAATTTTAAGGCAAAATAGCAGATGCATCTTATACTGAATAGAAGGCCCATTTCGCCTAGCTCTACCCGGTGCATCTCTGCTACGACGTTCGTTCAATGGCTGAACTATTTTAGCGCGCTTTTATGCCGTGCGAGATTCTCCTGCAGTTATGGAGGCATGCGGCATGCAGCGCGGCATCAAATATTGCATTTTCTGTGACTTATATCCATAATACAGAATTTGACTCACAGAATATTTAATATTGGTCGCAATTCGCAATAAAGGTATATAATAAACTGCCTTTTATTATTTACTTGATATTTTTTAATACAGTTATACTCTTTTTGAAAGTATAGGTAGGTACTTATTTTATTTATATTGAGATTTATATAAGTAGGTAGGTCAGAATATTCTGTCGACAATTTTTCATAGAGTATCAATTTAATGAACTACCGCAGACCGTCATAGTTACAATGGAGTAAAAATTAAACAAATATTTACGAGTGCTAAAATATTTCACATAATGTGGTGTGAATGAAATGGAAAGGGTGCCCAAACTTTATGGAGCTATAAGTAGGTGTGTTTAAAAACTGCACGCGACCGAAGGCACGCAAACCTCGCCTTGTCACTGTTGCCAGGCCTTATATTAGCCTACCCATTTCCTACGTACTTCAAAGCACCGAATGTTGGTGTTAATTGAACATTACAGCAGCGGTTATTGATTGCCCATTATTTATCCAAAGTACACACGTAAGGCCGAATATTTACGCAAAGCGTAAAAATATTGAAAGTTAATTCTGAAGGCAATTACGGTCATTTCGCTTAATTTGTTGACGTCAGCAAAATTAAACGTGCCTAGAGCTTCGGATGACAATGACTACATTTAAAGTCAAGAATTAAGTCATAAAATGTACAGTACATTTCCAGAAATGGGCCAGCCGTCAGCACTGGCAATAAATATTGTCTCTTTATGAGTTACGTTGATGAAACCTCAATACGTAAACACGAGTAAAAAACGTAGATATATAAACCGAACTTTATATTTGTTGTCCCTATAAAATCTTTGGTCGGGTATGTTACGTGTTACGTGTCGAGGTTTGACATTAGGGAAATTACCGAGAGCGGCGCTCTCATTAGCGAACAGGTAACGTGTAAACTTTTGTTTCGTGAAATTCACGTGAAATGTGAATGGCTTAATTGCCGAAATCGCAAACATGCGTAAGGTTTCAAACCTTTCTTCAGCCTGCGGTCTTTATGTGGCTAATGATTCATTACGTTACGTAACAATCTGGGTGCTATAAAGTTCATAGAACTTCGGCGAATAATTAATAAATCTCGAGGCATTGTCTTGACGAAATATCTTTAAGTGGCCGCTCTATTCAATTCCATTATAACTTTGATACGAAATGATGAAGTGTAGAGCGACATCTGTTATTTCTTGAAAATTCAATGGGACCGTTATAAAACACAAGCATTTTATAACGGGTAGGGAAAATGGAAAGATAATGTTTTGTTTTTAATTAGATTATTTCAGGTTATAGGTTTATTGTTTTAATTTAGGTAGGTTATTTAGTTTTTAGTTGAAAAAGTAGTGTGTCTTGTATTTAAAGATAATGCCAATTTTCAATTATTTACTAGTATATGCATATGCTAGTGAAACTCATATAAAAATAAATTTAAAACTTTTTAAATTAGCTTTTGCCTCGGCAGATAAATGGACAGACAATCAGGCTGACACTTTTTCCTCCTGCAAATAAATTTAAAAAATACAACTTTTACGAAAACATTGTTATAGAGTGCGACGTTGTTATACCACAACAAAGCATAACAGGCAAGATCCTTTAAACTTGGAACTTTCAAATACCTAATGTGTGCTCTTCGTAGAGACACGTCCGGGTTGTTTAACCAGATTAATGTGATCAAAGACCGGTCGTTAGTCGTGGAACTGTTGTGACAAGTTTCATTAATGTAGTAAAAACACGCCACCGCATAAACAAGAAAAATTGCGTTTGCATGATGCAAACCACGCCACACATTTAGATGATTGATTTTGTTGCCAAAAAAACCATTTACGCATCGATGGATAAACATACTCATATAGAGAGCTTTGTGTAGCAATATTTGATGAGGCATCTGTAGAACATAAACTTGCCGATTTTTTTTTGGAAATATTTTATAAATAAATTAATATTAATAAAGAAATAAAGCTTCATATATAAAACAAAGGATAAAACTTGACTCAGAAATAGAGGTAACGACAGGGTCAGAAATTAGTCCGCCTTTTATATTATCTAAAAAGAATGAATTCATTTTTTTAATTTACCAAAAAAGTAAAAATTTTCAGAGATACGGAGAACCGAAGTTCAGTAATGGGGGCTTGTGACTTGTGACGTCACCGCTAAGTAAAACTTGTACCTAGCCGTGACGTCATGCGGAATAAAAATGCGCTATATCTTTGTCAATTTTGTTCCTCAAAAAAAAATAATACATGTACAATATTTTATTATAATCTAACAGCCATTGGATGGCAAAATATTTTTCCATTTGTTACGTCAACACAAATGTTGAAAGTGTAATATGCAGACAGGCGGAGTTGTAGGTAAATGCTAATATAGAGGATAAGTATATAGCTGTGGTGTGTCCTAATGGGCTGCCACAACATGTGTATCGATTGATTGGGCGGCCGTGACACTGCAGTCATTAGGACTGCACTGCCTGTTCATACAGCTTGCGTTGCTGTCACCCTCCGGTCACACCCCCATGATGCCTTGCTTGAGGCAGCTTGAAAAAAAATGACACCAGTATTGTTTAGTTACACAGAAAAACAAACATTAATTAATATTAATTAACGTGTGGTTTCCGGCAGAGTAGAATAGGGCCACTCCAAGTCCTCCCGTGGATGTCGACTTAGGAAATACAAGCTAAACAAAGGTTATAAACATCAGTGAGACCTCTCCATCCCGTCTGGCCAGCGAGGAGATGTAGGTCAACTCTTCCGGCTGCTCTGGCCAATTATGGCTCTGGTAATACAGAGAAGGTCGTGCTCCTGCAGTGAAAACAAAAAGACCTGATGATGATGATGGTGAATTAACAGTACTAGAAAGTACCTACAATCTTAACTTAAAACATGTACTCCTCAAATGATGTATCTGGCCTCGGCAAAGCCATGGGGCCTTGACCGTGTGTATTTCATCCGCCGCGCCCAGGAAGAGAAAGAGAATAAAGAGCGGGCAGATGGATGGCTTCTTGCGGCGGTACTCTTCTTGGTACCACAGATTATCATATCTTATTGATCTTTTATAGTTTTTAGGTCGTTTGAAACTACTAATCAGACCTCATATAAAAATTTATTTATTCAGGCATACACCCATTTTGTTATTAGTACATAACTTACAAACTATGTTAGTACTTATTTTATTAATTTAATTTAAATATTTTCTTGTCCCACTGTGCGACCCCGGAACATTCGTATGAGTATTTACCCAGATCAAATTTACTACCTATTATTACAACTTGTGTTGTATTGTATTTATATAATCTTTAAAGTTACTTTGTATCTTTATACTTTACAATTTTTATTATACGAATACTATTATATGCCGAGAGGGAGGCCTTTGCCCAACAATGGGATCTAACGGGCTCTAAATAATAATAAATAATAATATTATATTCTACTTTAAACTAGTAGTACAACTGAAATTGTGAAAAATCTGGTATGTTGTGGTTACGCTTTGAAGTTTAAAGTACCTATATAGCTTAAACATATTGTGTGGTATTTTTCGCGGGTTATAACTTAATCGAAGTTATGTTATAAAATATGAAGAAAATATGTTTTAAAATATGCTGTTGAAAGTTACGTTTAATAAAATAATGCATTTTGTGTAATTAGTGTCGGTCTTTATTAAACCTTTACTGCGGTTTTATAGCAGGGTAGAAACTCAGTCACAAAGAAAAGCTTTTATCTACCTAACGTACTAACCTAATATAATCTTTCATCATTGGCTTGTCTTTGACTGATGATTATGATTTTTTGTTCTCGGGAATTACATTTCGTCGTAACACATCTTTTGAAGTGTTTCGGCGAAACGTGGTTTCTTTTATGGACAATTTTGTGCATTATTAAGTTTTTCTTGTGATACATATTAAAGTAAACATGATACAAATCTGTAAAGTACCTATAAGCCTATAAGTGACACTTTGTATCGTATATTTACTTTTAGTCAGTAGACCGTATTTAAAACAATTAACGTTTTTCACGTTATATAAATGATATATCTTGATAAAATAAGTATTTTCTTTTTAAAAAAGAGCATTTTACTGTAATTAAACATCCAAACAGTACATTTAAAGCTGTCAAACAAACTTCACTGACTGACACGTTAATTTATAGGTGGGTGATAGCTTGGTCGTAGTTAAATATGTTGGATCGATGTGATCGATGGGCGGCGCATGCGGTGCATTATGAATGCGCTGGGTGGGCGGCGTGTGAGGTGGCTGTTGGAAGATACTAACATATTAAATAAATAAAAGAGTTACTTCCACATCCTCCTCATCAATCGATAAAATTTGTAATTTGACTTTTGTTTGATTTTTATTGTTTTTTTTTCTCATCGGTTTATTTATTTATTAAAACTTTATTGATCCACAATTAAAATTGTTTACATTGCGGACTTAACGCTAACGTTTTATAAGTGTTTGCACTGACCTTCTCATACTCTTTTTCGAAAATACTTGAGAGTAAAGTTAAAAATAAATAGTCTAACATTTTTAAGCTTATTTCTTTAAATTCATAACCTTTCTATTTCTTATTGGACCTAAAAGCACTTGTAAAAACATCAAAGATGTGAATATGTACCTAGCTGTATACCTTCAGCTACAGTCTCCACTTCGTCTAAATGGCTACGCTACTATTTAAATGGGACTGGAACAAGTTGGCCGAAACTTTTCGCTTTTAGATGTGAAAGTTTGGCGTTGAATATGTTTAAGTTCCAGCTTCTTTTTCTCCTGTAAAAAAGTAGTTTGGGAATAGGTACTAAGTACTCATTCGTGCAGAAAGTACTTATTTTTTATTCGGTAAACACCAATGAAGCCGTTCGCATTTTTGTCCGCGCTATGCAAATTTTTGTTAGAAGGGTCCCCCCTTCAAACTATACGGAACCCTACATTGCGCTTGGCCCGACACGCACTTGGCCGGTGATTTTTAATCGCAGTAAATGCTGTAAAGTCTTTGCATAGAGAACGCTGATGGCCGTTCCCATTTCCGTCCTCGTAGCCTCTTACGACATCCCTGGGAAGGGGGAGGTGACAAATCGCATTCTATCTACTCTGTTGTCACCACATGATTTGAAAGAGAAAAACAAGTTGGCGATCAGGTGATCCGTCTTTTTAGGAGGCATTTTTAAAAATATATATTTCGATTCAAGTTAGAAGCTACGATGCAAGCAGCTCGGTGGCCCGGCGAGAGTGTGGATTACTAACGCTTTCGCAAGTAAAGCGAAATCGGGCGTGGTCCGCACTTCGATGGGTGACCACAAGTGACATAAAAAATTCTCGAGGGCTCCTCAGGGCTTCGGAAGGCACGTTTAAGCCGTTGGTCCTAGCTGTCACCATTATATGGCAGTCATCAAGCTACCTATGTCAGATGCCCTTAAAACTGACATCAGTGTTGGCCACTTACACACACGAAATTCAAAACAAACATCATATATTGAATCTATAGTTTTAAGACATTACATTTATTAGTGAGATTTGAGCACTTTGCACGGAAGTAGATTGCATACAAGTGTCAAGGGTGAAGGCCACAGAGGCTTGGACAGAGTTTCAACTCCATTTCAGGCTTTAATTAATGTTAGGGCGTTTGCGTAAAGTTTATTGTTGGAAGCCTTGTTTGAAGAGGACCGGTAAGCTGCCGAGGCAGGCAGAAACACTTCCGTATACGAAGTCATTATATCATGATATTCTCAAATTAATTATGTCAAAACACCCTAGAAATTGCTCAAATCAAAAATGTAATCTATTTAAATATGTATACAACGTGGAAGACACATACTCGTAATAAATCAATCCACGGGCTTTACCGTATATGTAATATGAAAATAAAATAACAGCCAAGACGCAAAAAAATCGTCATTCCCATACAAATGCCCGGGCGGCTGCACACTTTTGTATGGAAATGGTGATTTTTTTTGTGTTATGACTGTTATTTTAGTTTCAATACACTACTCTGATCTAGTGCAGCCCGTGGTTCGATTTATTACGGGTATGTCCCTTCCACGTTGTATAAAAGATTGGTAATAGTGATATCGTTTTATACTTGTGGAGTTGTTTATATGATCTTTACCTGTGAGTTGTCCTTCAAAGATTAATTATTGTAAGCGGAGTTTTGTAATGAGCATAGATAAACTATCAAACAATAAATATTAATCTGAGTTTGTATTTACTGATACATACCAAGTTTTGTATTTCTTAAGCTAGTATGTTGTAAAGCAAGTGGTGTTCACCTTAGAAGGTGTGCGCATCAAGCAAAATGTCAAGCATTTTAAATATAAGCATGTATGTATTCATGTAGTACACAATGTTATACCTTAGTACAACAAATAATAAATACATAAATACTTAAATGATTGAATGTGTCGGTGAATATAACACACACACACATCATATATACATACACATATTCTTCAATTTTAATATTCCGTGAAAGCGAGTATCTAGAGTGCAAAAAGTTTTGTGCAAAAAAGCTGTACAACTGTTATTATCTTGTAGCTGTGAAGGTCCACTTTGTGCCCATGGGTTTGATGAAGACAAAGCGGACCTTTTAACTGTGTACGACTCTCTCTCGAGCTCTCTGTAGTCGAAGCCATACTTGGCCAGAGCAGACACAGGATTCAGCCAGCGTGGAGAGTGTAGGTCTTTTAAGTATAATAACTTAATAGAAAACGGTCGTGGGCCACCGAAAGTGAGCACTAACCAATGCCTTTGAATAATGTAGTGCGGTGCCTAGGGCGGAACGGAAGTCAGGTGCGGCGTTGCGCGGGCAAGGGTTAACACGCGGGTAATATTTACCGAAAAAGGGTTTATTATTTACACTATCGAAATGCGCTATCAAAACCATCATTGAGTTATGTAGCGCGGATACCTACCTATCCGTAGGTCAGGAAATTGTCGTAGGGATGTAAAAAATTACAACATCATCAAACATCAAAGTGAATGAATGAATTGTGCGGGGATCCAGTCTGTGTGTGGCATGGAGGTCGTAAACCAGAACAGATATGAGCCATTTTTTTAAAATAAAACATCAGTCTGACAAACGTATACTGATTATTGGTGAGTATATAGGTACTTATCACAAGTTCTATTTCTATCGTAAGGCAAACAGTATTTCAGAAGCGTTTTGATTTCAATTACACAATTTTAGTCAGTGGTTTTATTTATTATATAAAAATATATTAGCGGCCCGCCCCTACTTTGAGCGGAATATCCTTCCTGGGAAAATCTTCCATATGTTAATAAAAAGCGCATCAAATTCATCAAATTCAGCATTAGTAGTTAAATAGTTAATAGAATATCACACAAATCGAGCTATTCCCAAGGTAAGTTCGGGACTTGTGTTATGGGACACTAACTCAACGATAGTATATTCTATAACAAACTAGCTGTGTCCGCTATTACCCGCGCCTAAAGTAGCATATGTGTTTATCCAGGTTGTCAGCTTCCTGCATACCAAATTTTATCAAATTTGATCCAGCCGTTTACGCGTGAAGAAATAAGAAACATACACCACTCACAAACTTTGCCGTTATAATATTAGTGTGATACTATATAGATAGTCCTACAATTGGCAACAATTGTGTATTGTGCATCAATAAAGATTTTATTAATAAACTAGCTGAAGCCCGCGACTTCGTTCGCGTGAACTTTATGTCTCTGGAAAATGCTCATCAGACTGAACAACTTTTACTAAGGCGGCATTTTTATATCTCTTATAGTTTAGCTAGACACCATTATGGTTCTGCATCAGGCGTTCCATTTTCCAAAATTATTAATACCCTAAATGTTGCCCAGGCTTAATAGCCTATATAACAAAAAAAGTTTCATTCGAATCCGTCCAGTATTTCCGGAGATTAGCGTGTACAAACAGACAAACAGACAAACAGACAAACAGACAAACAGACAAACAGACAAACAGACAAACAGACAAACAGACAAACAGACAGACATTTTATTTTAAATTCTTACTCTATTACTATGTCTCCATCGCCCCCAATATTTTTTTGGAAATAAATTTAATGTACAGACACAGTTTTTTTACTGTTTTATTATATGTATATAGATATATAGATAAATAAACATCCAAGTCTCAGGTCAATCTGAAAAAGAGCATTTTCCATCTTGACTCGAACCCGCGACCTCCGATGTGCCGACATCGTGGCATAATGACCACAGAGGTCGTATGGATCATTCGATACACGAAATCAAACCTTAGAGCATTTATGTACCTCTTCACCGTGATATTGTATCTACTTACCCATTTATAAAGTACTGATTGTTTTGAAATTCAAATTCCTGAAATAACAAACTTAAATATTTAAGTCGTTCATTAAAAATTGAGATAAGTTCCGCCCTAAGCCGTTGAAAGTTTTCCGTTGAGTTTGGAGGCCAGGAAAACATGACTAGTACAGAATGTCAAGGAGCGAGTAGAAACCCTACAACAATTACGTCGGAAAACTCATGAGTTGTGACTTGTGCCATATCACGAAACACCCGTCAGAAAACTGTCTCCAATTTCAAAGTTAAATACTGTGAAGTGGGAGGTGACGCCCAAGCCGGTAAATATTTAAAGTCGAAACAAATATGTACATATTTTGTTGAAATGAAATGGTTATAACGTAGGTACTGCAAGTACTTAGTGATTTCCTCTGTAAATGTTTTGTCATTTTTATAGAAACTTAGTTGTATCTAAAGTAAACTAGGCACCTCCATAGACGGGTACTCTATTTCGTTTATAAAAATATTGACGCGATTTTCACTGTACGTAATACTATGTATCGATAAATTATTGGTACGATGTTTTACTCGGTCGAAACTTACATATTTATTTATTTATTTATATAACAAAACTATTGATCCACAATATGCAATAACGCTAAACGATACTTTTCTGGTAGGTAGACATATTGTATCTCCACAGATACCCATACCTCTAGCTATATACATACATAGGTAGATATAGACTAAATTGGATTTTCGGATTATGCTGATCCGGAAATTGATACCATTGGTACCTTAGTCTCAACACAATACCCTGCCAATAAATAGAAGGTATAGAATTACAAACAAAAGAAAAATAAATATCCTAATATATTTTTATTATTACATCTTTATAGCGCAGCGATTGAGCTTTTACATTGAAGCATTACCATAGGTATGTATGTATGTATGTAAATTCTTTATTGTACAAAAAAGGACACTACAAAAATACAGTAGATAACAATACAAAGGCGGACTTATCCCTTTAAGGGATCCCTTCCAGTCAACCCAACATACTTTACATATACATTTAGGTATAATATACTTTCAGGAAAGTAAAGTAACGCATAAGTAGACTTAACTGAATTGACTCCAAAAACGTCACTGTTTATCATGTGATAGAAAAAAAGAGATCTCCCCATGACTGATAGCCGCCGCAGTTGACAAGAGGGCTGGCTGCTTTTTCGCTCAACGGATCAGCATTGCTATCCAGCGAAGATACGCAGCCAGCGTTCTTGTTACCATGCCGCATGGGAAAGATTAGTTTTATTCACTATATTCCTGTTCTTATTTCGTTTTTCTCAATAAACTGTGATAGGATGAATTTTTATTTTTCCCAGAAAATGTCTCGAAAGAAGACAAAGGCTGCGTAATTTAGACATCAACGAGATATAGCGGAGAGACGCCAGATGCCTACCCTACGATGAATTAATACAAATTACATAACTCACATTACTTATCCAACTGGGATACTTCACATTTCAACCAACATATATACAATATGCCTTTCAAATGATCTAATAACAATTATATAGTCTAAACTTACATTCAAATCATTCCAGCACTGTTTCTGAAAGAAATCCCCAAACAAATATTTAGGTATCACTCGATTTCAATAAAAGTACAAGTACGATCTTAAATAGATGTTTATGTGTAGGGTGAAAACAGGGATGCCAAGCCAAAACAATGCAATTTATGCCTACGAGTATCTTAACAGGTGACCGAGAACTATAAATTTAGCGAATGCCTTTTGGCGAGCGGCCAACTGTTATACAACCGAATTTGGGTTAAGGCTGTGTGGCGCCCTGGAAGAAATACAGACAGTACAGAGGATGTGCCAATAACCAATGATGCGAGAACCTTATGCTTTCTTAGTACGATATGCAAAAGATGATTTTTTGAGTAAGTCGGTGCTAAGTAAACGGGATAAATAAAATAACATACATACATAGATACTATCACGTCTTTATCCCTAATGGGGCAGACAGAGCATTTTGGGTCTTGCGGTTCTATGCAGAGCCCAGGGCCGCAAGACCCAAAAGCCACTTTTAGCGTCATGGTGGGCGAGAAGATGGAAAAGCAATCAATACAGTGATGGGTTGCTAGCCGCATCGCCTGTTAACATGATTTGCATTTTTGCCCATTCCCTCGATCGGCTTTTACGATCTGCGTGGGAAGAGAAGCAGCTGGTACATTCTAAGTTTTTCATTTCTCCCAGACCAGCATGGGAGCTTTGGAAGGGATAAATAAATATATATAGACATAATAGATACATACATACTATCGCGCTTGTTTCCTACAGGGGGACTGTGAGCCTCCACTTGCTACGATACTGGTGACTCTTTCGTTTCATCTACACTCATCGATTACTGCAGACATACCCTTCGATTAAGGGTACTTCGTAAGCGGGATATAGTTATCATATAACTTTTACAACGGCGTTTTCGTTGATGAAATGAAATGTACAACATCGATATAATGTCAATGAAGAGGTCCACAACCCGGACCTCTTCATTGACATATCCAGCCCTGTGCACATTTACGAAAACTAATAATTTTCTAGGCCTCTGCCGCTATATCATCATTATTACCAGTTCTTTTCAGTCTCCACTGCAAGGGCACGACTCTCTGTGTACTACCTGCTGGAGCCATACTTGGCCAGAGCAGCTAGAAGATATAACCTATATTATCCGCGTTGGCAAGATGGGTTGGAGAGGTCTAATTGATGTGTAAGTATGTGAGCTTTGTTCAGCTTGTATTTCCTAACTTATACGACATCCACGGGAAGACTTGGAGTGGTCCTATTCTACTCTGCCTGAAACCTTACTGGGGCTATACAGGATGCAAAGTCGTTTGTAAGTTGAGTGAACGCTAATTGCATGACGTGAGTGAACTATCTGTATTGTATTTATTTTGTATTTTTATTGGTACCGTAGTACAATGTAAAAGATCCGTATCGGAAAACCATTAGGTTTTACTAACTTTATAGTGCATGTGAACAATATTTATAAATATCAAGGGACTTGGCAGCAAACATGTAATTGTAGTTTTTTAATAGTTGGTTAAAAATGACTGACGAAATAAAATATGTTATAGGCACAACAATAGGGTGTGGACATAGTTTAATCTGGATAGGTTTTCGTTTACTTAGATTCTGGTAATATGTTATGCAATTTGTCTATGAATACATTTCTTCCTATTTATGAGCCATGAATGCAAATAGGAATATATTACTTGTTTCCTTCAATGTTTAGTATAATGAATCTCTACGACTATTACCTTGTTTAGATACCGTCAAATATTTTGAGATATGTTCTTCTGATAATTCATAAAATCTTGATATGTTATCGTAGATGTTGTACTTCAGGGCAGAACCCACTTTGAGTTTTATGAATACGTTAAATGGTATACAATGTATATAATCTGTATAAATTTGTAGCTAAATATCAAAATAAGTATACCAGTAGTTTCATAGGAATTATTAAGTTTATGGGGTCCTGCCACGGAGCATGCTCTCCAGCAGAACCACTTTGGTTTTACTGTTACAGGTAATTTGTAAACATTATAATGGTATGTAATAAATGTATCTGAATTGTATATCACAAAACCAACAACAGTCTCAAACTTTTTGCTTTAGAAAGTGGATTTTTACCAAACAAATAGAAATGCAGCAAACGCCTGCTAGTTGATTGATATCAATTAACACTAAGTTATATAAGGTGTAACAAAATATAATGAAACTATGTTAAGGGTGAATTTAGTCCATTACACTGAACTACTTTTTCCAATTATATCTCCGAAACTGTTCACCGTTGCACTGGAAGATGCCTTCAAGCTTCTGGAATGGGAAGGATTTGGCATCAACATCAATGGCGAGTATATCACTCACCTTCGATTTGCCGACGATATCGTTGTCATGGCAGAATCGATGGAAGACCTAAGTACTATGCTCGGAGATCTAAATCGAGTTTCCCAACAAGTGGGCCTTAAAATGAACACGGACAAAACGAAAGTAATGTCGAATGTCCATGTTGCGCCCCTACCTGTTTGTGTTGGGAGCTCCACCCTCGAAGTTGTAGACCAGTATATCTACCTGGGTCAATTGATCCAGGCAGGATGTTCCAGCTTCGAGGAAGAGGTCTCTAGACGAATCCGACTCGGCTGGGCAGCGTTCGGGAAGCTACGAAGTGTCTTCTCGTCAAATATACCTCAGTGTCTTAAGACTAAAGTTTACAACCAATGTGTGTTACCAGTGATGACTTATGGCTCTGAAACATGGTCCCTTACTATGGGTCTCATAAGAAGGCTCAAGGTCGTGCAACGCGCTATGGAGAGGGCTATGCTCGGTGTTTCTTTACGTGATCGAATCAGAAATGAGGAGATTCGTAGGAGAACTAAAGTCACTGACATAGCCCAGCGGATTAGCTCGTTGAAATGGCAGTGGGCGGGACACATAGCGCGACGAACCGATGGCCGATGGGGCGAAAGGGTTCTCGAATGGCGACCACGTATAGGCAAGCGAAGCGTAGGACACCCACCCACAAGGTGGTCTGACGACCTAACCAAGGTCGCTGGAAGGCGCTGGATGCAAGCAGCTCTAGATCGGTCATTTTGGAAATCTTTGGGAGAGGCCTATGTCCAGCAGTGGACGCTATGCGGCTGAAATGATGATGATGATGACTTTTTCCAAGGAATATGTATAGAAATATGTCAAGTATTTACTTTTTTATAAATTGATTTGTCATAATGGGTTTGTCATAACTCTTATGGCCATAACCATAGTTTAACATAATTTATTTGTTCATAATTTTTGTAGTCATAATTTTTCACTCGACTCAAGACATAGGCAAAAGTAATACAGACACAAACAACTTTGCGCTGGAGTGTAGGTTAGGTTTCTTGTGACCAACTCAAGCTTAGGACAAAAGTAACACAGACACGAAAACAATTGCCATGGAGTGTAGGTTAGGTTTGTTAGGTTTCCTTTGACCAAACATGAGCGACCGAGCAACTTAAGCTTAGGGCGAAAGTATAAAGCGCCTACGTATTTAGTGTAAAAAAATACATTGAAATTAGTTATTGTGTCTCACATTTTAAAGCTTCATAAATAATTATGTTAAAATTAAATTTATATTAATAAACATTATGAGTAATGATATTATTTTAAAATTATATCATGATTACTACTATTTGTGACAATCAGTATTTATGACAAATCTAATTATATTAAAAAATATATGTGAATTTTTTTTTATTAAATTTCATTATGATAAATTATGATTATGAGACAAAGCATTATTTCAAACTATATTATTACAAATATTTTTATAAGAATTATTAGAGACCCACATAAGGGCACACAACTTTCTTTGTATATAGCACTGCACGGGTTCAGTAATTCGGAAACACACTTAAAATGTTTTTTATAAGCTAAGAAAAACACACTTTTGTGCGTCTAAACTGACGAAAAGTCTTTTTCATTTTCCACGCTTCATTGTAAAATATATAAATGAATGATCAGTATAATATTATACTCAAACGTTCGATAACAAATAAAGAGAATAAATTTTTGAGTGACCAAGTTTTTCTCACTACCCTCTTAATGTGATGATTATGACGTGAACATATTTATGATAATTAGATTTTGTTTTGATTGCACATAAACAGTATGAAAATGTTAATATTGATGAGATGATTCATGATTCCATTATCATGCTAGTCAGATGACTAAATAAATAGAAAAATAGGTAGCTAAATTGTTATAGGTGTATCCAAGTCATAATATAACGACGCATTGGAAATAGTTGACAAGGAACTGGCAGGCGGTTGCCGGGTTTCTATGACGATTTTTTTGTTTTGATAAAAATCCACATTTTAAAGCAAAAATTTCGAGACTGATGTTGGTTTTGTGATATACAATTCAGATACATTTATTACATACCATTATAATGTTTACAAATTACCTGTAACAGTAAAACCAAAGTGGTTCTGCTGGAGAGATGCTCCGTGGCAGGACCCCCTAAAATTAATAATTCCTATGAAACTACTGGTATACTTATTTTGATATTTAGCTTCAAATTTATACAGATTATATACATTGTATACCATATATCGTATTCATTAAACTCAAAGTGGGTTCTGCCCTGAAGTACAACATTATCGTAGCTCAACAATTCGGAATCTGTGCCATTTGTCAAAGTTGCACAATTTATCTGCAATTTGGGAATTAGTCTTCTGGCATCTCCTGCGAGTACTGCGCATTTATTCCACTGTGCCCTGCGCGCCATCGGTCACTGTCGCGTCCAGCGTTTGTTTGTTACTCACAGCCACTTTGCATTACGAGTACTTAATATAGCAAGTAACACTTGGAACTATGTATTCGCAGCGTTCTTCCGTTTTGACTGTACGTCGGTGATTTTATAGTCAGATTTACTGTCAATAGTCTATAGTTTTATAGTACTAATGGAAATACTGGAATATTATGGAATTTTCATTCCGCACGAAAAGCACAGTTTTGAGTAGGTTCTTAATATCATTTACACCTATAATATATACCTTATTATTATAGAAAAGTTTTCATTAAGGAACTTCGTTTTTGGTACCTACTAAACTAGGTTCTTATTTAAAGACGTTGACTACTTAAGTTTGCTACTGAAACTCACTGATTATTATACTATCAGCTGAGTTGGGTAATTATTATTTCTTAAAACTATTTTACTCACATTAACTAACAAGAAGATCTCATGAACCCACATGTCAGCATTTAGCAACGGAGCTAAGTGTTAAACTATAACTCGGCGTTGCGCTCGTACTAGGAAGAATGCTACGGGATGACAAAGGGTCGCAATAATGGCTGGATGTTCTAACTGGATGAACGTGGCCTGCGAACAATGAGGACCGACCAACCGCTGGAATAACATCACGCCGAGTGTATGAAACAACCGTAAAAACGAGATGTGGACTATGGAAAACACAAAGTACATTCCATGTTTTTTCTTTTCTCTCACACCAGCACGGTGGCCGAGCATCAAAGTTTTAACAGATGGGATATTTATAACATGTTTTACATTTTTTGAAAGTAAGTATTACGCTGTTCTAGCAAATTATGGCTCAGGTAGTACAGAGAGGGTCGTGCTCCCGTAGTGGAGACAAAAGGAACCTGATGATGATAAAGTATTATGGGAGACCCCTCCTCAGTAAGTGCCCCACGTATTTACTTTAAGAAACGTTAAGCACGCTGCTAGTCGATGCCGTTTCTGTGTAAATTTTTAAATTTCTGTGGCCCTAACTTGTTATACCAACAAGCTACGAGTAAGTATCTTATTATCAAGTAAACCAACGCTAAATTCATACTGCAATTTTGTTGCAACGCTAACCGGCACTTAAGTAAAAAGGGTGAGTGATGGAGGCGCTTCCTTATTCATGAAAAGATTGCCGGCTAGCGGTCGCGATGCAAACATGTCGCCATCAGCAAATTAATATGTTACTACTATTGATCATGTGTTATACAATCGATGTTTAGCGCACTTTGCATGTCCTATTTCATTATCCACTTTTATTACTTACTAGCTGTACCCGCGGGCTTTGTTCCCCGTGGGAATTTCGGGATAAAGAGTACCCTAAGTCCTTCCCCGAGTCTCAAACTATTCATCCAAATTGGTTCAGTAGTTTAAGCGTAAAGAGGTAACAAACAAACTAACAAATATACAAACTCACTTTCGCATTTATAATATTAGTAGGATAGTACTGTATTATCCACGTTTGGAGAATCTGCAATCTTTATTATCTAGAATATTTTTGCAATCTGACGCTTTATTTAAGCTATGATTGTCCGTAACACGAGTATATTTTAACTATAGATATATTTTACGTCTGCTCTGATTAAGAGTGGTATTACTTTTTGATTGATTGGTACCTCGAGTAGCGGGAGAAAAATACCGCTTGCGGCCCTCACATAAATTGGGAATAAACTAATCGATTTCTTATGAAGAGTGTATTTTATGTTGGTTAATAAGCAATGTAAGTTTAAAAATCGTATAAGCGAGACAAACCCCATGCAGTTTTTACACCTGTCTGTAACACTGTAGTGAAAATAACACATCAATGGCCATCCGCACACATACATAAATGTGTGTGCAGATGTGCACGCTTTTATTCAGATCGATCCCCTCCCTATTAAACATGCGAAGGGGACTCGTACCGGTCGTGCCACGGGGATAAGTACGCACGTTTTTAACTAGAAAGTTACTGAAATAAATTTATACTGTAACTGTTACAGTATAAAATTATTTATATTTAAGTAAAGCTAAAATATGAGCTTTAAATAATAGAAAGACAAAACAAGCAGATAGACTTCCTAAAACTGCAGAAGTTTATTAGTAATAAATTTTCCTAGAAACATAAGAGTGGCAAAATTGCTATCAATATATGCTGTTGATTGTATCTTTGTAGATACAATTTATTAAGTAGTTTAAATACATTAAATATAACCATGATTGTTTATATAATTGTAAATTCACATATATAAATAAGTAAATGATGGGAAAGTTATTTATTTTGAATAGTAAGAGTACAGCTAAAAATAATCAAATGACATTATAACAATTTTAAAATTAAGAACGATGTTGAGGGTCGTCGAAAGGGTTGCGTGCGTATTCACTTTGTCAGCACATGATCGGCATACATTCAAATATTTATCAAAATTTCACTAAGGAGTTGTTGATAAACTACTACGCACTAGCATTGCTGTATATTTAAATCCATTGTTTGTTTTTCATAAAAAAATATGTATGGCGTATATTTGTTGGTCATCTTAAAGATACCTTAAAATACTGAAAACACTATAAAATACATTGGATAAAATAAGCGCCTGATAAAACAACGCAACATGCCGCTAGTAAAGTTCCCGAACGCCAATTTATTTATAAATTGAAGGCGCGGTAATCGCCACCGAGACCGCCCGTCATTCATACACTATGAATACTTGAAAGTTCGATTTTGCAGCGATGTAACTAAGCCGACTGAGTCAGATTCGCCTACGAAGAGTTCCGTTACATCTTGATAACTTCTTCTTCTTATCGTGTGTGTTAGTTTTTAAACCGCCTTAAAGGCCTCTGACATGGTTAACAAGTAACGTCCAATGTCAAAGACAGTGACCGGGACCGACGGCCCCTCCGAAGCACGGATTATCTCTTACTTATCAGACAATCGGGTGATCAGCCTACAATGTCCTAACCAAACTAGGACAACAACACAAAGTCGTTGCCCCTACCGTGAATCGAACCCGTGACCTCCGGGTATGAGCCGAACGCTTTAACCACTACACCACGTAGGCAGTTCACCTTGATAACTAAAAAAAACAAAATATATAAAAATATAGAGCTATTTTGTGTTAAAAATACACACACATTCTACATTATTCTCATAAGTAGAGTGTATATATTGTATATATATTTTGTTTATGAGCATATTTATAAACCGACGGCCGGACGAAAAGCTAGGGCTTAATAAAAGATCCCGTTATATAGCTTTTGGGTGCGAGACCCTAAAATCCGTTGTTAATTCTCTATACTTACGTACAACTCTCTTTAAAAATTTCATTTTCATACTCGAATTATGTACAAATAAATACATTGATTTTTCTTATTTTAACTAAGATCTCGAGTTGATCGTGGTATCCATAAGTTCAATTCAAACCATCACTTGTTCAAATAACACCTCGCAATCTCAGACCAATAAAAAATATTGTTCTAAGGTCGCAATATGCCAGTTTTTTAGTCATCTGTGCCACCTAGATTTTGGTAGATTATTTATCTAAACTTTTATTGCACATTTAAATAAAATGTACAGTGGCGGACCATAATGAAAAACCATTATCCTTTATCTTTAGATAGTCCGAGTTTTTTTTCCGAGTTTTATAATTAAACACATCCTGTGTTTGCAGGCATAGCTCTCTTAGATGCAGTCTTGGATTAGAACTTACTGTTGTTTATGTGTACCAGCCAATTTTTTTCATTGAATGTGCCATTAATGGTTGCGTTCTTATTCCAATGTATTAACTGCAAAGGAGTAAAATGCTATTATGGTTGCCTGGAAGAAATAGCTTTTGTGATAAGCCCGCTTTCGTACCTACTATCTTTTAAATGTA
Source organism: Acrobasis consociella (assembly GCA_963555685.1). Taxonomy (NCBI): domain Eukaryota; kingdom Metazoa; phylum Arthropoda; class Insecta; order Lepidoptera; family Pyralidae; genus Acrobasis; species Acrobasis consociella. The sequence goes on from OY743116.1 coordinate 4,710,546, forward strand.
CTTATGATTACTGTGATACTTAGTTGGTGCAATAAAGAAGTTTTATCTTATCTTATTACTCTCTGTAAAATTATCACTCGGAATAGTACTGAAATAGTCATTATTAAACATTATTTTTAAATCCCGGACAAAAATAGGGATGTTGTAAGTTTGAAGCCAATGCCTGTCTGTCTGTGTTGCATTGTAGCTCTCGAAAGGATGGACCGATTTCAATACGGCTTTTTTTTTTACGTGAACGCAAGTTTTCTTGCGGTGGTTCGTAGCTTTGATAAAAATCGGTTCAGGCATTAACAATTTTCTGGTAGAACTTGTTTCGAGATATCAGATAAACATTAAAATCTTGGATAACACTTGAACCGGAAGAGTCGTTAAGGTTCTTGGCTTAATTGCAGAATAATGAAGGGCTTTCCAGCCGATTAGGTCACGGGTAGTGATGGTTAATTATCGGAAATTAGTTAAGCATACTGTGCAAAACCTAGTCAAGTAAATACTTTCTATGAAATAATCTACTAATATTCGGCTCTAAAAGGGAGACGTCCTTTCTGCCAAGAATAAGAATTCAACCCGTCTGGCCAGCGTGGAGAGCGTAGGCCAAGACCTCTGGAAGCTTTGGCCAAGTTTGGCTCAGTAGTACAGAGAGGGTCGTGCTTCTGCAGTGGAGATAAAAAGACCTGATGATGATGATATGAATTGGAAACTGCACCGTATTACGTATTGTATCAAATGAAAGGGCTTGTTGAAACAATATGCTGGTAGAAGCATACATTCACTTCATAGACACACTGTATTGGTGCTCCCACACTGCTGTTAATAATTTTACTTTAAAAAATATTTTTAAATCAAACATTTATCTAAAGACTCCTCAAGCCGAATCAAACGAGCCCAAACTCGATGGAATTGCGTCGTTTCATTACAGAGTGCCTATCCCCATCCTCCGGTTCCATCATTAGATCAGCTCCATGTTATTATAATATTGCATTGTCACGCGATATATATCAGCGAGTAAAATTTTAGCACAATTGGAAACCGGGAAGTGGGTCAAATTTAACTGGCAAGATAGATTGATTACAGACAGAACGACAGACAACGGGACAGGTAAAACTAAATTAAAGCTTGTAAAAATTAAATACTAATTATAATAAATACTTGTAATAACTGTAAATGTTTACTTACTGTTGTAAACAATATTACAACAATAAGTTATTTTATTTAAATGTTAGAAAATGTTTGTAAACATTTTTAACAGCAGTGTGGGAGCACCTCATTGCTTATGAACCGAGACGGTGACGTAGACAGGACCTGCTACGGTCGTAGCCAACGCTAAGATGCTACGAATATAATAAATTCATTCGTAGGCGACTCCTGTCGCCTGCTGTATCAGCTACGAATCGTGTAGCCAGGAACCGCTTCGGCGTAGCAACCTCTACGAATACCGCACGCGCTACGCGGATACAGTAATCTTGGGAATCTTGGAATGCGTGTAATTCTGCTGCAATTCTACAAATTTGACATAGATATTGTTTTATCTAACTGTATCGAATAAAATTCTAGTTACATTTATTTATACTTATTGTTACATTTGTTAAGGCTGGTTGGTTATAGTGATAAACAGTACATAGATCCAATTCCATGGAAAAAAAATACCTACTAAAGATTTTTTCCTTTCTTATCACAAAAATTGTCTCTTTGTTCCTCAATATTTAAAAATGTTTTTAAGTAATGCTTTCTTCGTTGTTCTTCCAAGACTTTCATTAAAGGGGCAAATATATATAGTACACGCTATTATAGAGCGAAATCGTCTTATTGCGACTTCAAAAAGAAGAAAAAGAAAAAAGTGCAATTCTTTTTCCTTACGAGTACCTATCACCGACAGAACGTTTGTTCATGGTCGAGTTATATGCTGAAGTTGACCATTAAAAAATTTACGTTGTATCATTAATATGTCTTTCTCTTACCCCAGGTCGCTCGGTAGCAAATTTACACAAATCTTTGATATAGTAGATATAAACAAAGGGACTCTTGCCACAGAGTAAACACAAAATATATATTATTTTCAAATATAAAGGGTGTCAAGGTGTAAAATATACCTTCGCTACTTATTTAAAGGGTAACTCAGCTCGGCCATACGAGAATAGTTTGTCTCATTATTGGCTCCGTGAGAAAATCTATACTGGTGCCTAGACACCAAAAAAATATATCTTTTCCTTGACAAATGTTGAGTTTTTTCAGCTAACTGGGAAATTTGTAAACGACATCAAGGAAAAGGTTACAGAAAGTAGACTCCGATGGTATAGCCATGTAATGCGAAGAGACGAACAACATGTAGTTAGGAAAGCTCTGTGCTTGCCTGAACGTAAGAGGGGCCCAGGTCGCCCACCTGCTACCTGGTGGACCAGTATGACGAAGCTTTGAAAGTGGAGAACCTACCCGACCCGACAACCCAGGACAGACTGACCTGGCGCCGAGTAACTAAGAGAGCCGACCCCGTAAAACGGGAAAGTGCTAGGAAAAAGAAAGACTGGGAATTTGTAAACGAAAAATTGGCTTCCTACAAATAATTGACATACAGAAAACAAACAAGAAACTCGCCTTCTTGAAAAAATTGCCATTTAGATAAAAACGCCTGCGTTATCTCACGACCAATAAGATTACATGATGAATGGATGATAGTCATCTGTCTTCCTAACTATAAGGCAATCCGCTTACTGTCTTAAATTTAGATTTTGTAAACGTGACCCATATTTTATTTTGAATGCTGATAAGAAAAAAAAAACCAGACTTGGGAGAAAATTACACAGAGGTGTTTTTACCACCCTAATAGATAAACTAATTCTTTTAACAGTTATCTATTAAAAGTTCTCAAGTAGACGTGTACAGAGCGAACAATGTCTCTGTTATCACGTCTTCATCTCTAATGCCCCATACAGAGAATTTTGGGTCATGTGTCTTTAAGCAGAGCCCAGGGCCGCAAGACCTAAAAACCACTTTGGTCATGATGGCGGCCGAGAAAGTGAAAAGAGTAATCAAAACAGTGATGGGTTGCTATGCCAGCCGCATCGCCTATTTTTTTTGGCTTGTATGGGAAGAGAAGCACCTGGTACATTATAAGTTTTTTAGTGTTCCGTAGTAAACAAGAAACCCTTATAGTTTCGCATGTCTGTCTGTCCGTTAGAGCGGTTTTACTCAGAAACTACAAGTGCTAGAAAGCTGTACTTTGGTACAGGCATGTATATTAATTATGCCGAAAAAGTGGTAAAACAAAACCTTGAAAATAAATTTTTGTTTGCTCTCATGCAAGTAATTTGAGAATAAATTCTTTTTTTCTTGACTAATCTTTAATGTGGGTTATTATTGAAAAGGTCTTTTAAAAATATTGTATTTTTGAATATCATTTTTCGACTTAAGGATCCATTTCTGAAATATTGGTATTAAATTGCCAATATTTGTTATTTGTAGAGTCAAGTGTCCCCTTTGTCTTCTAAACGGTTATATATAGACACGAGAAAAATTCACAGCTGTAGTATATACTAGGTACTACTAAATTTAAAGGAAACTATCAGAGCTAAATAAGGTTTACAAATTAAAATGTTATAAGCGATCAACTTATATAAAGTGTACTCGGAAAAGAAAAAATGGGTTCGCTTTGATAATTCCTATTACTATGTCTTAAGACCCCTTTAATCGATTGGCTGCTATAAATACGTAATAAAAACATTGCATGCAACCAAGTTTAATACCTACACTAGGTGATTAGGCCAGGAAAGTAGCCGGCAGTCATTGTTTCCCAGAAATTGCAGGCGACATGCAACGTGTTAATTTTGATATAAACAATATAGTAGTAGGCGATTTGTCACTGTTACGCAGATACAGTATGATCCTGTGGTATGATTACTTCAAAGTTTTTTTGCTAGCTGCTAGTCAAATCGATCAGGCGGTTTCTAAGCTATGGTGTATTATAGATCACAGGAAGATCATCTTCGATTACCTTACCATCTTTGGGTCCAATAATAACTTTGCTCTTAAATTAAGTGCCAATTTTATACCTTCAAAAAATATGAAATATAGTAAGTAGATAGGTAGTTTAAGACGTACCATGTGTTAGTATGTTAATGGTCTCGTTGTGGAAGTAAAAGAGGCTGCGCAGACACCCGCTCCAGGTCTGCAGCGGGCGGTAGCCGGTGAGCACGTACGGGTTGAACTGCAGGTGCTGCGGCATGTCGCGCCAGTGCAGCAGCTCCACGCCGCCGGACACCCCCGGCGCCTTCTCCGGCGCCCCGCCGTTCTTCCCATCGCCAGCCTGACCCTCGCTCGCGTTCAGATCAGAACGCTCCCGGCCTTCATTATCACAGATATGCTCTAACGACTTTTTCCTCTTTTTAGGTCCTTTGCCGTTCACTTCTTGAATTGACATATCAAACATTTTTGTACATGTATCAGGTACGCTCTGAACGTCTCTCATAACAGAATGCTAGCCGCGTCGCGGCGCGGAGCGGGAGGCTGCGGTGCGCTCCTCTGCACTGATGCGCTCTGAGCCCGCATGACCGGCGGGCTTCGAGCAGATTTGTACATATATCACAGCTACAGCATTGAGTGCGGGCCCGGCGGGATTGCGGCGACTCCGCGAGCGGCTTTTCTGTTAGGACAAGCGTGCAGCGGTGCTGGCGGCCGCGCAGCCGCTGCAGCGGCGTCGAGCGGGCGGACAGGGCTCGGCTGCAGGCCGCGACTGGCCGGGCGCCGCCGCGGGCCCGCCGCCCCGACACACGCCCCGCGCCCTCGCCCCGCAGATTTGCGCACTGCGCAAACCCGATCAGCTGATTCCCGCCAGAAGGTCGGCCGATCCCTCACAAACGTTCGCACTTTCACTCATAGTTAAAATCGTAACATCCATATATACCATATCTTATGGACACTTCTTTCCACTTTTACAACAAATTATTGAATGACTCTATTTATCTACTGAAAAAATGCCAATCATCATCGGACATGAAAGGGTTCCATAAGAAAAGTCACACTTACTCTCTGAGCAGGACTTAAGTACATTTTTGCAAAGTATCATTGACCGAGCGAGCGAAGCGAGCGAAGCGTCTCAGTTTCGAGATTAGCCAAAAATTCTTTTGTCCGTCTGTCTGTCTGTCTGTCTGTCTGTCTGTCTGTCTGTCTGTTCTCGGCTACAGGTCGCATTTCTTAACCGATTCTCATGAAATTTTGTAAGCAGGTTCAGCAACTAAATAGATTTTTTTTGTCGAGCCAGTTTTTCGAAAGTTTTCAAAATGGCGGAAATATGGGGGTTTAAAATTTTAATACTGTCATATATCCGCCATTCCAAAATATTTTCAAAAATGTCACTAGACTTTTTTGTTGCCATTATAAAAACGATTTGTTTAATTTGAACAACTTTTTTGTCTGAACAACTTTTTTATACGATAAACTTAAACAGGTATAAGGTGACTCGCGAAGTCTAGCTGACTAAGCCGTGACGGATATATAATACAAATATTCTTACAAAATATACTGAAACAATTTAAGGGTGAATTCAGTCCGGGTTACTAAACAACTTTCTTAAAAATACATATCTCCCCTGGGGTCCACGAAGTAATTTCTCTGAATAACTAGTATGGTTATTATTTTGAGTTTTATAAGTAGTTCTATAAATATCATATTTAACCAACTTAAAAAAAAAACTAATCGTAAAATAAGCAAAGCCCTTTTGGCTTTGCTTATTTAACGATTAGTTTTTTTTAGTTTTTGCTTATTATGATTGATTGTTGGCTTGTTTATTAAATTTAGCAATTTTGTTGAGCGAACTTTCGTTCAATCGCTATCGCTGCTTGTCTGTGCTTCTGTAGTAGTAATTATGCTACGATCTAACAAGAGATCAACAGCAATCAAAGCGCGCGAAGTAGCTTTACGAAGAGATTAAGAAACCAATAAGCAGCGGCATAGAGCCATGGCAATACAAATAAACATTTAAACGAAAACCCATTAATAGTCACAACCATGAATCCGCATATCGGTAAACCTGCACGGATAATTCATCTAAATTCGCGAGGTCTAAGTTCGTGGCGAACTACTAGTTAATATTTGTATCTCCGTTTGTAATCACGGGTCTCTTTACCCCGATTCTTTGGGAGGCTTGCCTGAGAATAGATTAGATGGAGGATTATTATTTTATTCTTTTTAGATAAATTAACTATGGATAACAGGGTTGGTTACAAAATTACAAGTGCACAAATTATTAACATGGAAAGTAGTTTAGTATTCCTGTATGGCATGATATGGAAACTTAGTAGAGTCCTGCACAGGTTCCCTATCCATAAGCATAAAAAATGAAGCCATAATGTAACAAGGCATACTGTTTTTCGGCATAATGATTTTTAAGCATAACTATCTTACGCATAACAGTTTACGCGTAATTATTTGAAGCTGAATGAATTTAAGCATTATCATGTTTAGGCATCACATCATAAAGCATAAATGTATTTAAACATAATTATATCAAACCATAATTTACAAAGGCATATAACATTTCTTTAAGCATAAAAATTCTTAATCATAAATTTATTTAAGCATATAAATAACATGAACCTAACTTCCCTTCTGCCCTCCCAGTAGTTCCGGGTAGTTATAAAATAATAATAACTTGAACCTAATTTCCCATCTGCCCTGCCTTCATCTGCCCTTACAGTTGTTTCGGGTGGTCTTAAATATATTGCATGACAATTGAAGATGAACACTTAAAAACCATTGTTTCTGTTATTCCTAAATATATTATGCCTAAATACTGTTAGTCTTATAGTTATTATGGCTACGCAAATTATGCGAATTAACCTTATGCCAAAACAAATTGGCCTAAAAACTATTATGGCAAAATATTTTATGCCATAACCGTATGCCAAAGAACAATTAGGACAATACAAATTATGCGAAAAAAAGGGATCCCTCCTGCACATCCAATGAAACAAAATGTAATACCTGCTTATTTATTACGTAAGTAAGCATAGATCATTGTTGAGATAAATTAAAAGGTACTAATAGAAATAATGAGATTAAGATAATATATTGTCCATTAATTTTCTTCCGTTACCATTGATAAATCAAACGTCATACAATAATATACCTTATGGCGGCATAGATAAGATGTACTGAAACATTTGTTTTAAAATGCCGAAATGATTGCCTTATCGTGCAAAAATTATTGACATACGGCTTGGCCCCGTCCCACATAACATGTGTGAAAATAAAGTTCAGAATTGTTTAAAAATTTTCCGAATCCACTAATATCACAGTTAGTAAGACTGTAGTTCAGTGCACTCTACATTGTCAAGTAGATAGCATTGTGAATATTTAAAGTATTTGTTAAAATTCGCATTGTTTAAAACCGTCTTAGGTGTTTTCTCTAATGAGATATCGTCATATCAGTTTTACTATTGCGGAGTAACAGTGTTTGTGTACTTTCGATTTTTGAAAATTCTTTTTATGCTCTACTGGGTCCTAGCTCATATATAATAACATCTTAAAGATCTTTGATCTTTAATAGGTATTATTACTGATAAATACCTGATTATAAGTCGCTGCTTTTAAAAGTATTGTTAAGAGTAGTAACGAGTTACATTTGGTAAGTTATTTTTATTTTATATACGTATTATATTTACTTACTAGATATCTCCACGAGTCTTACAACCCCACAACATGACCCTATTTTGATTCTTGATGATAGATAAACCTTAATATCCACTTATTTATTTTTATGTCATAGCCTGAGAAGTGTGACGGACGTAGACCTAGAATTTTTTTCATGTGACAGTCCCGTAGCCTGAGTTCTTCAATATAGTACCAACAATTAGAGACAAATGCCTACTACCTACATCTTAGTACATTTTGAAGTGAACTTTATGTTGACTGGGATAACGTTACGCCAGCAGAACAGAAAGTTATGATATATCAAGAAATTAATTAGGACAATATAAAAGTCCACGGATGAATGGGATTTGTACTTTTCAAAATTTTGCTGGGGTAACGTTAGGCCCTTTGCTGGATCTCTTAAACTGTCGTATAGTCATAACATTTTTTACCCGCATTGCTATGAATTTGTCCCAAATGTCTGTAAAACAGAAGTCACCAGAATATCACCCTTTAGGAGTAATAAAATATAAGCTTAAGTTTAGGTATTTGGTCCTAGTATCTAAAATAGGGGACCTATAGAGACTACTTTCTAACATCGTTTATGCATTTGGATTGCCTACAACATCTGCTTAAGTTAGTATTATCTCAGTATTGTATGTATTAAACAAGATATGAGAAAATATGGGCACCATAATTTTGATACTCTATTGTATGAAATTTCTAGTAGTTGGGAAATTAACAATGTTTGCAATAGCTTGTGCCTTTATTCAACTATATGCGAGTGAAAAACTAGCCTGATATAGGTACTAATTAATTAAAGAAATATAATAAAATAGCCAGCCAAGTGCTAGTTGAACTCGCGTGAAGCTGAAGAGGGCCAACAATGCCAATTTAAACACTACTAACGCTATCTAGCATGGTATAATAAAACAAGGTATTCTCTTCCCGAGATGGAACTTGACTACGTCACGAAAGGGTTGCCACTGATTGTTCTTTTCAGTAAATTTAAGGACTTTCTCAATTAGTTCATAAATATTAAATAAAATATTAAGTAACTTATCTATTTAGTATCTCGCGATTCTCGCGTGATTCATCAATTCAATATTTTATAAATTGATATAATTGACTATTAATTCGAAATTGGTATATAAAGTTTAAAAATGCATTACACTCGGGTAATTCAATTTCACACAGTGGCAACACATCAAACTGATGACGTAGTCAAGTTCCACCTACGTCATCAGCTGTCACGGGTAGAGAATACCTTGTTTTATTATACCATGCTATCTAGTGGTGTTTTAGTGAACTTTTTTCCGTAAGTGAAGGTATTGAATTAAATTTACCACTTTTTTTTAATTTATAGAATTCTTACAGGTTTTTCTAAAATCTGCAAGCAATATACAACTATATCTTGTATTTTTTTTTTCAAAATTTTAGGCTCAGTCATTGGTTTCGGAGATTTGGGGGGCGGAATAATCATGCAGTTTAGTTCCCCCCCTCCCCCAAATTCGGCATTTCCATACAAAAGTATGCAGCCGAATTTTTTTTTTTTTTTGGTTTTAAGAGTTAAGGCAAAATGTTAGCAGAAGTGGCGCCCTCATATGAAATAAATTGTTTAAAAGTAAATAATATTGTGATAATTAAAAATTTGTCTGCCAACAATCTGTAGAAACACCTTTAAATTATTTTATGAATAACCTTTGAAAGTAATTACATTAGTCCATCTAGTTTTAAAACAAGTTTTTAACAATTTATATCCAATGAGGGCGCCACTTCTGCTACCATTTCGCTTTAATTCACAATTTATTGACTGTTTACTTACAATCTCGCGAGATAGTTTATGAAGTCGCTGTTTACAATCATACATTGACTTGAATATCGTCAAGACTCAAGATACATGATATGATAGATATAAGCGAAAGCGCAATGCGTACCTATACCTACTAATATCTGCATAGCTCAGTGACGTGCACAAATATTTTTTTTTACGGAGTAGGCTAACCTTACCTAAAATACGAGAATACCAATCGAAAAACATTTTTCTCTAGTATTCCTTATAATAATAATAATAATTAGGCGTCGGGACGTGACGACCCCATCGCCCACTGGATTCCCAGTGCAGTCAGTCAACGCAGGGCAGCTTGTGGCGAGCTGATGGTGAGTGGCGACACCACGTACCCTATCTCCAGGGGGACCATACACACATGCGCTTACACACACATACACACAGTGACACACCCCCCGCCTCTGTCTTGCCTTGACCGGCCGGCCAGAGATTTTTTTTTCTTCTTTCGATATACATTTATTGGGAATAGTTGTTAGGAATGATGGACTGGATCACTCCTTAAAATATTTGTACTTAATTAAAAAGGACATTGTATATACATATATATGTAAATATATGTATATCCCATAATATATATATATATACATCCCATATATATATATATAACCCATCACATTCTCGCAATTAACTTCAACGATTTTCGTTTCCCATAAAACCATTCGCAAATCTTTTAATACAATATTGAACAAATCCTAAAATCTGTTGACATCGAAATTTCATTTACTCGATTATTCGTTATTTACAAACTCAGTCTATCATTATTTCTTTTCATATTTTATGTATTTTATCGAAATAACGTAACATCAAAGTTTTGTTACCCATAATTTTATTTCCACGTAAGTTTCAGTTTGCAAAATAGTTGAAACATTTGAAACGAGTGCTAGGAAACTTCGATCCATTATCCTAGGTTAGGGCAATCCTATAGGTTAGGTTATGTTAGAACTGCGACCAACACACGCACGAGCCGAGCGAGCGAAGCGAGCGTGCCGCGGTAGCGGCCGGCGAGTGCTAAGACACTTCTATCCATTTTCCTAGGTTAGGGCAATCCTATAGGTTAGGTTATGTTAGAACTGCGACCAACACACGCAAAAGCCGAGCAAGCGAAGCGAGCGTGCCGCGACAGAGGCCGGCGAGTGCTAAGACACTTCTATCCATTTTCCTAGGTTAGGGCAATCCTATAGGTTAGGTTATGTTAGAACTGCGACCAACACACGCACGAGCCGAGCGAGCGAAGCGAGCGTGCCGCGGCAGCGGCCGGCGAGTGCTAAGACACTTCTATCCATTTTCTTAGGTTAGGGCAATCCTATAGGTTAGGTTATGTTAGAACTGCGACCAACACACGCACGAGCCGAGCGAGCGAAGCAAGTTATTATGTGTACCGTTACATATTGAAACATGTTTTTATGAACAGTTTTATCGATAACTTAATATTTTATGTGAAATGTTAGTTCGATATACCGTTTTTCTATAAGAGAAAACCATTTTAAAATATATATTTTTTAAAATGTTGTTATTATAATATAAAACTGCGATGATAAACTATTGTTTTTATTAAGAAAAAAATGTATTAAAAATCGTGGAATAGTTTTCTGGGAAATGAAATTCGATGTCAAAAAAATCTGTACTCTAATAGACACCCATATATATATATATATATATATATATAATAACAGTAGTATTTGAAATAAATTATTTTTTGAACATTATAATCATCATCATTACGCAGCTGCATAACGTCCACTGCTGGACATAGGCCTCTCCCAAAGATTTCCAAAATGACCGATCTAGAATAGCTTGCATCCAGCGCCTTTCATTGACTAATTAGCTCTAAATAATAGGTACTTAAGATGTATTCAATTATCCAACTTTAATGTATTGTGTACGCGTCTGTACCAATTCCAGTCGGTAATATTGCAAATTTCAGAAGTTTTACATAGCCATCCGAAATTGGTCGGTTTATAACAAAGTTTTAAGTGTCGCTGGTTTTTTTACTATATTTCCTTTATTACTAATTGGAATAGGCTAATTTTTGGAATATGGATAGTTGAATTAACACATTAAAGAGTGGAATTAGTTAAAACTTGTCACATAATATAAAACTCGTCCAATAGACGGATTCAAAATCCAGATGTCAGTGGGACATTATTTTTTGTTGTATCTTTTTTAATACTCTATTACAATCGTACTTTCCCAGATGTTGAAGGCAGTTTTAATACATAAATCGACATTCAAACCTTTTCCCTATGTCCTTTAGTTAAGCCACTAGAACCACAATACCTACTTTTATGTTTATATTTATTATTCGTAAGTGGTTGTGTGTTTATTTGGATTCTGTATTCACAGACGTTACAAACAAATGAAAAGCAATGTGTGTAAAAAAAATCAAGACCGTATTCCAAACCGTTTGTGAGATCCAGCAAAAGGCCAAACATTTCCCCAGCGGAATTTTGAATAACTTCGGAGGCCTATAACATACAAAGTCCATTTGTACATAAAAATTTGTCTCTCAAGATACATTAATTGCTCAGCTAATTGAATTCTGGATTTCCCTGGCGGAATATGTTTTTGGCGAATTTCTCAAAAATTACTGAATACACAAATTTCATTTATCGATAAACATTTGAAGGCAGCTTTAAACTAAAGATCTAATATAGTCAACCTTTAATATTCGACACCGCTGGGGACATATACACGAAAATTACATACATCCATCACCATACACTTGAAAAAAAAAGTCTCTTTCTGGCGCATTCTGGTATAAAATAACAAGATATATTATATTTTTGTGTATGAACATGAGTAATATGAAAATGCTCCATTTATTTATTTATTTGATAATACTCGTACTTTAGTAATTAAAGAATCTGTCATAAACATTATTAACATAATTAGGGATATAAAAATGTATACAATTAAAATTATACTATAGAAATAAACAATAAAAAATTAAGTTAAAATATGTACATATATATCTACTTAATTTAATTAACTCTAAATTAAAACCTAAAATAAAAGAAACTATAAATATGAAAAATTTACTAAAATGTATCTAATCGAGGCAATATACCCAGAACACTGGCAGCGTTGACTCGCTGAATGACAAGGCTAATTATTATTTATTTACTTTTTCTCAATAAATGATATATTTTTAGCTGAGATTTTAATCAATATAAAAAAGTTGAATGAAATGCTTTCATATAATAAAGATATAGAAATCTAGGGCTATGCATTTCACTCATTAAAAAAAATTCTAGGTCTATGTCTGGCTGCATAAAAAAATGTCTAGGTCAAAGAAAAAAAAATCTGAGATGACAGCTACCATTGTTATGTTGGTCATAACCAAAAAGTTCCATGATGTGTTGCTAGATGGCGACACAATGTAAGTCGTCATTTCCGGTTTAAATGTCATATTTTAATTTAGACTTTATAAAAAATTTGTTTTAGTCCATTTACAAAATGATTCCTTTTAATTTACTTTGCTAAAAAGCATTTTAAACATCATTTTGAATAAACTACGTACATATTAATTTTAATAGTGACTTTTTTGATAGGGAAAAAGAAACTTGAGTTCACGATTTACCTACGCCATCCGCAAAATCAACCAACCAACCAACAAGCGGTCTGCGATTTGGATCGATGTTCGGGCCTTTATTGCGAAGAAGCATTCTACAAGGTTCTGCATCGCGAACTTGGAATTACTTTACTAATTTCACTCAACTACTTTGGTGTAAACTTAAATATTTACGAGAACTGAGGGTAAGTTCGAAAAATGTTTTTCTTTTATAATGGGTGTATTGCTAGGGCTCCGATGGACAGTGGAAATCAACATGGCGTCTCCATGTAAAATGTAAATAACTCCTCTAGACGTATTCTTTTGTAGAGTCAAAGAGACGTAATGTTACTTGTACTGGCCAATAATTATTAAGGGAATAAATGTTACTAAATTAATATCCTTTATCTGCATCTAGAACTGAATTTATTTTTGTTTTATGCGTGTTATGCTTACGAGACCAGCTGTCTCATGAAGTGAATACTTATGAAAAATAGCTAAAATTAGTCTATATGATTTCCTTTATTATTAAGACCATGGGTTTATATCGATAGAGGTATCTTAGACTGTTACTTTAGTACTTAGATTTAATAGGTACTTGTTATGTACAGTTTGCATGCCATGTTAATAGTTACTTGTTAGTGCACCATTAGGCACCTAGCCACCTACCTTATCTAGTAAAGAGGTAAAGAATTTGTACCTATCAATTGATGTGACCTTTTTTTTATTGGAAATGGCTGTAGCATATATTTTTGGAATGTACTGTAGATCTTTTTATGAGGATTAAATATTCTTTCTTGACTAATATTATAATTACTGGGATACTTGTGCACCAGATAGCATGTTACAGAGACGTTCATACAGACTATCAATGGTCTAAATAATTTATATTTTTCAGCTTTTACTGCTTGGATACGAGTTTTGGTATCCTTGTTATGGTAAGTGGAAGTACCTGAAGTACTTTCCTTGTAATTCACTCCTGTCAATAATAATTTTAATGTTTTATTGTAAAATTGCACAGAATCTTCAAAACTTCTTCAACATGAAAACTAATAATGTGACTCTTTTATGAACAAGACTTAGGTATCATTAAATAATTTATTAGATAAAATAGGATCTGAGTTATTTTTGGCAGGAGTTATCCATAGCATGATTGGCTCTGAAATGATTTGGCTTTGAGGCACAACTTCAATAACTTAACTAAGTTTTCATTTTCAACTTTTCGTTTGCAAGTGTAACATAACTTTTGCAGCTTTATCAACTGTCATGGGATGTGTTCGACTGATAAAAGAAAGAAAGACTTTATACCTATCAAAGAAATTAATTATTTACAAAAGTAAGTCTGTGAGATATTTGATTGATTTAAAAAAATATATATTCTTTTATCAGTTAGATGCAATGCAAAATACAGTCAGCATTATGATATCATAAATGTTGGATACCTTGATCATCATTTCTAAATACCTTTATACAGACGTAGCTAAGTATGTAACGAAAAATATACTGTCCTGTACAGCAATGTACCACACATAGACATGGTAGCTATACCATAATAATTTATATATTTTTGTCTTTATGCCTTAGAATGTTGTACACATATATACAATAACTGGAAGATTACTAATAAAATTATATTGTTACATGCCTTACTATATTTACAGCTATGTCTGATAGGCTTAAGAGTCCCCTTACCCTAGACCAAACTACAGTTTTCCATACAATCATAGTTTACTTTTTATTTCAAAATGACATTTTGGCAAAATTTTGTAATTTGAAAGGTATTGCACATATCTATCTATCAAAATATGAGCTTTGAATAGAATATAGTGTGTTATATCATTTTTAACTATTAGTATGGGAAACTTCTGCATCCTTATATTTTATTTCCAATTCATAATTTTACTGTGTCAGAAACCAATTATAACCCAAGATTAATTCTTTAAAAATACAATTTGTTACTGAAATCTGACATGTCGATTTAAAACTAAAACGTAGACTATTTTCATAAGGAAATGTCTAAGGTAGGGGGATTTTTAAGGGTACATGCCATTGTCAAATAAATAGACTGATATCCAGAAAGATTACAGCAAACTTAAACCAAACTGGTAACACCTGTGTTTAAACATTGTATTCATTACCTAATTTTATTTTCGTTGACCTTCGACATTAACATCATTTTAAAAGACAAGTAGTAGTACAAATCATATTATTCTTGTCACTGAGAAAGAAAGCATATTTGAATTCACTGTCCTTACCGAGTGGTCACTGGTCACGGAGTTGAGTAATTGAGATGACAATTCTTAAAAGTACTACAAAATTAACCATGAATAATATGTTTTAGGTATCATTAATGATTTTGGTTTTAGATACATACTAAACATATTTCGGAAATAATGATGGCATCAGAGTTATAAATTTCTTAATCATAGATATTTAATCATTTGCATGATATTACTAGTAAAAAAGTTTTCAAGAAGTAGGTACCTACTTTGTTTAACAAATATGTTTTTACATATAATGTGCTGGCTGCCTAACCAATGTTTTTGTTTGATAAAATAGTTCATAGGTATAATTTGATGTGTTGCACTTAACATCTGAGATACTTTACATAAATCTACTATTCATGTGAAATTTTAAGATCAAATCAAACAAACTCAATGTAAAGATTTATTAAAATAAGTTTTTAGTGTTTCGTGTGTGTAAGTGGCCATCACTAGCACTAAGATTTTTTAAGCTGCCTAAGGACTGACATAGCTTGACGAACGCCATAATGACAACACTGAGAGCCTGATAAATTTATTATCCCTTTAAATGTCGGACGCCCGGAGCGGGCGTCTAATGTATTGTTTTACTATTGTGTCTGCTATGTCGACAGTCGAAGGGTTAAGTCACCTTGTGGTTACCCATCTAAGTGTGGACCACATCCACAATCACTGATCTAGTAAATGCGCATACATTGTTCTCCCACCGAGCCACCAAGCTCAAAATTAGTGATCAGCACCATTCAACACAATATCTAATATACTTTAAATTAGTAAGGCAACATACTAACAGCATACACTGTATAATAATTTTGATTTGACCTTTTTGTTTTGTCTCTTAGCTTTCGTTTTTCTTTTATTACCTACTTTGGTTCTATTGCAATTTCAGTAATACCACTATTTGAAATATGAATGTTATTTTGAGACAAAGATGATAATCGGTTGTTTTTGTGTTTCTAATTACTTTATGAACTTTCAAATGTCTTCTACTTCTATGCAAGTGTTACATAGGGCCGTAAAATCACACTTTCTGGCTGGCGAAAGACATTATTTCTTACAAAACTTAGTCACAAAACCTTTGTTTCCAATAAAATAATTAATTTCATGTTGAGCTGTACTGCCTACTAGTGTCTGAGTTGATACTTTCTAAAGTTATTCATAAAATAATTGGTGATTCGAAGTCACGGTGGCACATTTGAAAGTGCACTCATGGTACAAACATGGGTCATGAGTTCGAATCTCACATCACTTTTACTTAAATTTATTAAAATGAGGGCGCCACTTCTGCCCTGTCTTCGCCTTAAGTATTTTTTTCTTAGATACAGCAGGGTAAGGTACTGAAGTTTAAGTAGAAACTGCAATGTCTTCATTCCTATCCTCTGCTTTATTGCTTAGGTATACAAACTTATACTTATCAATACCTACTTCACATCAATAAAATGCAAGACTATTTAGATCATGGAATCACATAAGGTACATCCTATTAAGTTGAATGATGTTGTTAATCACCATTGATTAACAACTCGTTGCTTCCGATGCTAACAGCAAAGCCATGGTATATGGTACAGAACAGACTCCATATTAACCTTAGAAGAAGAGCTAAAGATGTAGAAGCATGTCATTTCATTGTAACAAAATAATAAACTTGAATTAATATTCATATGAATCTTAATAGAATTAAAAGTCCGTGGTCATCCTTCTATGCCTTCATAGTACTTATTCTAAGGTTGAATCGCTTCAAGTGTAGTTATAATTGTGTCAATGTTTACAGATGCCACGGACGCGCAGGAAGCACGTGTCGTCTCATTCGCGCTCCAGGTCTAGGTCGTACGAGGCGAAGCGGCGCCGCCTCGACGACGGCGCCAGGGAAGGCTCCCACAGGAAGAGAAGCCGGAGCCGCGAACGAGACAGGTATGTACATTTACAATAAATATAATTTGATAGTCATCTAAATTTATCAATAAGACATGAGCATGACACAAATACAAATAAATGTATAAATCATACAAAAAGTAAGAAGTGGGTATAATACTTATCTAATACCTACAATCTACATACAAATGTTTATTGAGAGGAAAGTAAGTAGTCGAAATTCATAATTGAGTATATGCTTATGCACGAAGGCCATCGCTAAGTTTATATAGTTAGTTACCTTTCTTGCCATCATCAGAACAACACTAACGTGAATAAAAATGCTTGAATTTGGCGCCCTCAGATCCATCTGGTACCTAGAGAGAACGTACCACTATGTATTAGAACTATCTTTACCTTAGATCTTTAGCAAACAAAATTATATACTTACCATAAAATGATTATTTATGTAGAATAGAATTTATTTAAAAATTTAGGACGCTGTGGTTATGCATTAGATCCTGTAAATGACTGCGAGGGAGAGCAAACTATAACAATGTCAGTATGATTCTACCTCCTCACTGAGCACCCGAGAGATCAGGATGTGTAAAATAGGACTAATACAATTCAATTTAACAAAAAAGACAACCCACTTAATGGATTTCATGAGCTTTTCCATATATCCAAATTTTTTCATCATATTTTTATCAGATTAAAATGGAATCAACTTGATACTAAAGTATTTCAAATAAAAAAGAATCGTCAAAATCGATATCGCGTAACATGTACGTCCTTTTTTGAAGTCTGTTAAAAACGGGACATCTCGCGGCAAAGTTACTAATTTTATAAGTATGGAAAAAAGTAATAGATGGCGACACTGCACAAACTAGATAGTTACCACCATCGCTTGTAGATGGCGTTGGTATGTATTTAATAATGACAATGATTTTATTTTAAAAATATTTAACTTATTACAGATTTCTTTAGTGAATATATTATTTAATACAAGTAGAATATATAAGTATTATAGTAGTATTATAGTAGTAGCATGACTGTAATATTACAAACTTCCATCGTTAACCTAAACTTAACTCAAGTTATTGTTGGTTTTATTATTTCAGAGTGTATGTAGGTAGGTACCTTCCTGCCACAGATAGATAGGTATGTACATATTTTTAAAACACAAAATATTGGACTATATTATTTACAGTGTTACCTTCTACACTTCTGTGAACCATCTCTTAGAGCTTTTTTAATTTTCGTATTCCGCGATAGATGGCGCATAGAGCTCCATTTTGGCGCAGTGAGATACTTGGCTGACGCTTCATAGGTTAGAATAAAGCAAAATGCGCTAGTTTAGTCCCCAGTTATTTAGTATTTGTACATAGAGTTTATAATAAGAAACAAAATTATCTTTTTTAAATACAGTATTAATAAATAAAATTATACTAATGTAGGTAGAAGAATAAAAAAAAATTGCCTTTGCCTTGATTTAAAGTGGGTGATAATTTTTGTGATTATTAGCTAGTTTAGGGCTCATTTTAGAGTTTACTTATTCGTATGGACACGGAGGATTGCGCGGAAACCGTGCCCGAATCCAATGAAGATAACCCTGAAGGGAAACCTCGGGAATCTGTCAGCTCAAACCCTGGGTGTGTAATTGTGTATCATGGCTTTGACAATTCATATCTAAATGTTGTCATTACAATTTATTTAACTTTAGTTAACTGCCGCTTTTTATCAGACTAATACAACTCAGTTGCAATTGTGCTTAGAAGTTTCAGTGACAATTAGATTTTTGGTCATTACTGACAATAGCTCCGTTTTTCTTAGCCATGATATTTTGCCCTGCTGGTTTGAGTAATTTGCATTACTTATATCACCAATTTTTTTCTTCTAGTTTAATAGTTTGTACAAGGCATTTTCTTTTCTCAGCGTTTGTGTTCGTTTTATTTCTACTTAATATATAATTAATTAGACTGTCTTTAGTTATTTTCTTGAAGCTTCAAAGACATTTTGCAAAATTAAGGCACTCCAGCTTCCAAAGAATTTCTATCACCGCAATTTGGAACTTAGATGACAGTTTTCCGTTTATTAGTGCCGCAATGGCCACCGCAGACCCATAAAATAGTTCGTGCCCCATGGTTGCCAATGCCGTCATATTGTCGTATTCTCGTGACTGAAATTGCGGTAAAGCTCAAGCTAGATCTAAATCTTTCAATGGAAAGTTCACCATTGAATATGAAAGCTCTATAATGGCTCGTGAATGCTTACAATGTAAAATCATAAATCCCTGACACTAAATCATACAAAATATTGTTATACAAAGACAATAATTGTAGACTGCTTATTATGAGGATTGTGTAGTGCTGATACGAGTCAAGAGCAGGTATTTGCAAAAATGATTCTTTAAAAATATTGTTTCGGGCGATAACGTTTCCACCCCCCTAAACTTTAACGAAATTAGGCAATTTTGGTGTCATTCGATTCGGTACACATTATTCTAAGGCTTTATAATGCTTTAATTTTTTAGTTATTCGGTTTAGCTTAAATAAATTTATTAGTTCGAGGTAATTTTTTTTTTGGATATTGGATTTTAGATATTAATAACTTTTTCGGAAACAGTATTTCTTAAAATAAAAACGTACGGCCCTACATATCTAATATATCAATACCATATTGAATAATTGGCCAAGTGCGTGTCGGGCCACGCGCAGTGTAGGGTTCCGTAGTTCCGAATGCCAACTTTGAGTTTATGCCACTATAACGTTTTAAAACTAATTATCTATTGAATTTGTATGAAATTACTTTCGAGTACATTTTATAAGTCTAAGATCGCCTATAATTTTTTTAATTTGTATACCCTACTTAGCTCTGATAGTTTTCAGGTGAATTCAGTCCGTCATACTGAACAAGTTTCCCCAAGGAACATTTGTTGAAATATGCAAAATATTTTTTGACTTTCCATACAAACTCGGATCAGATGATCGGTCAACTTGTATGGAAAGCCAAATATTATTTTTCGTATTTCGATACATATTCCTTGGGGAAAGTTGTTCAGTATCATGAACTGAATTCACCCTTTAAAAAGTTTCAGTTAGGGATGCAACGATACGGCTATTACGATACCAATACAAATGACGAATACATCGTAATGGCCAAATACGATAACAAATTACGATACGAATGCATTACGATATTTGTTTAATACCATTTTGATGAATTTATTGGAAGCTTTGTTGTATGTTATTATTGTAAGACTAAGTAAAAGTATAAAAAAAAATATGCATTTTTAATCAATATATTTATTAATTTTATCAATTTTCATCATTAACTTATATTTTAAATTGTTACTATTTGTTACATTTACTGACTATTAATTAATTTTAATTGTAGTCGTAATTTATAACTGGCAAATTCTTATTCAGAAAACACAACATATTTAAGTTTTTTCCCTTATGTCGGTTTCTCTCATCACTGTGTATCAGTCCTGCCTAGAGATGGGCATCTACCCGGGTATTTATCCACTCTTGGGTATTTACCCGATATGCACCGGGTATATACCCGTATCTACCCGTTTGGGTGGGTAGATTGGAATATTTATTTAAAAATTAGTGTGAGTCCACTATTTATGTGTAGAAATGTACAAAAGGGTTATATAATGTATAAAACAATGAATATCTCTAAAACAAAAAATAACAAAGATTAAAATCACTGATGCTATCCATATTAAATATACAGATGCCATCTTATTTGTTATCTGATTGCTTATTTTAACATATAATTAGGTCTACTTACGTTTGCCAGCAATAAATGTAAACTTAGACCTGTAAATTTGTATGTTCCCATACAACGGGTAGATACGGGTAAATACCCGGCATACTATTTTGTGGGAAATGTTATAACAAGTTGATGGAAAATCAAAGAACTAGTCAATACGAATATCTTTTGATCCGAGACCAATCCCGAAATCAGTAGTTTTGCCTTTTTAATGAGCATTCAAAGATACCTACTCTTTATATATGTATGAGGGTGCCCTTATATTGACATCGCATTTTATATCTTCTTACTCAATTAACCACTTTTTACTTAAAAGTGGTTAATTGAGTAAGAAGATATAAAATGTGTCTTTGCGCACCTCCTAACAAAAAAATGATAATAAATACAAAAAGCATATTATCAAAGTATGATTAGTATGGTGGTTTCATATACTTTAATGTCAGATTTGACGTCCACCTGCATTTTAAGCATATTACAGCGCTTGCACACACTTTCGGACAGGAATTGCGAAGTAATTACTCATAAAATTCAATCTACCCACCAAATGGGTAGATATGGGTATATACCGGGTATTTACCCAATCTACCGGGTATATTCCCAAATGGGTAGATTGGGTATTTACCCACCGCCCATCTCTAGCCTGCCTGCCTGCTTAAAACTGTCAATGCCAAAAGTGACGAATGCGAAGCGTTCAGAAATTGACGCGTTATGCGTTTCGTTTCACCCGAAACAGTAAAAATTTAAAAATTTTGAAGTAAATGTATCGTAAAAATATCGTATCGTAATATTTACGATAATGAATGATCGTAAAGGTTTACGATAATCGCCGATATACGATTATCGTATCGGTATCGTTGCATCCCTAGTTTCAGTATATTTTGTTAGACCTTATATAAACTACAGCTGTGAATTTTTTCACGTGGCCATGTATGTATAACCCTTTACCAGATACTTAGGGGGGGGACACTTGCCTCCCAACAAAAATTTGCACTTTAAACCCAAATATTTCAGAAACTGATCCCTAAATCGAAAAATTGTGTTAAGAAGCTCACAATTTTTTTAAAAGACCTATTCAACGACACCCCACACAATGTATTTGTCGAGAAAAAAAATATTGACTACCTCTTTACTTGTATGGCAGCTAACGTAAAAAAAAAATATTTTTCCATATTTTATTATACGACTTTTTTGCCATGATTAATTTACATATCCATGCCAAACTACAGCCTTCTAGTACTTATAGTTTCTGAGTGGGACCGCGGACGGACAGACAGACAGACAGACAGACATGGCGAAACTATAAACTCCTCCTCCTTCACTACGGAACCCTAAAAA
The DNA here is from genome assembly GCA_963555685.1 of Acrobasis consociella. Lineage (NCBI taxonomy): Eukaryota > Metazoa > Arthropoda > Insecta > Lepidoptera > Pyralidae > Acrobasis > Acrobasis consociella. The sequence continues at coordinate 4,732,792 of OY743116.1, forward strand.
TGGCCATGTTTAAGGGTAAGGGGACGACGACGACGTTATCTTTTTTAATATGGAAATTTACAGCTACACAATCCTAATATATAGGTACAAATACTATAATGATTACAGTGCAGACTGACTAGACTCTTGCTATTGTGGCAGTCAATGTTAGTCTAGAAAATGTAAAATTACTACCAAAATTTATTTATAGAAAAACAATCTGTTGATGAATCATCGCCAGTTTTCAGGGAGGCACTGCTGGGCATAAGCCTCCTGTCTGCGCCATCAATCATGATAAAGAATTACATATAAATTATCACGTCTTTATCACTAATGGGATGGGCACTATTGGACAGAGCCCAGGGCCGATAGAGCCAATCGATTACTGAAATGTTGAGCGTTAATAGAAAAGAATCAAAATAGTGATGGGTTGACAACAGCATTTCACAGATTCTCCCCCATTTACTCGATCGGCTTTTACAATCTGCGCGGGAAGAGAAACAGCTGGTACATTCTAAGTTATTTTCTTTTTCTAAGCTTGAAAGAATCATGTATTATGATGACTAATTCAAATGCACTATCAACATTCTTGGACAACAATTAGACAACTAATGATTTTACAAATTTTTCTTATCTGTGTAGCGAGTGTCTGTCCCATTTTCTGTAGATTTCCCATTTGCTATGAAAGATAGATTGTGATATTTTCATACTGGGACTAGCTCGTAATGATGCGCATGATTGTGGTGTATCAGTATAACGGTGAGTAAGGTATTACATTACGGTACTTATCTACAGAGTATAGGGCTCGTCGCGAGGGCATAAGTCATGTTTGCAGGAAGTCGTGCCAGGTGAATCAATCGACCTCGCTCCTTGGGACCTTGCTTTGTGGGAGATACCGCACCATGCTGAATCAATGGGCTGGTCTGCTGTGTACGATTATTTCCGTAAAATGATATGGTTTCACGGTCGGTTTTGTCTTCAGCTTTTTTATTGTGGTACGCTTGTTCTGTGTCTTATGCGGTGTGTGGTAAAAATATGAAATTTATGGCGGTATTTTACTAGGTTGACTCAATAAAGTGTAACCCCCGTATTCATAAAAAAATACGAACGTTTGCTAAACCTATTTTAGTTAAATTGTTTTGTTTTGTTCTTTCAATGTTAAATAATCAAAAAAGGGCGAGAAACAAAAAATGGTTTAACTAAAGTAGGTTTAGCAAACGGCAGTTATTTTTTATGAATATGATGGCTAGCAGCTTATCCATTGCCGAATTACAACAAAGTACAAAACATAGTTGTTATAGCTAAATGTTAGTTTCTCGGCTTGAAAGGTGAGTGAGATCAGAGATGCATTACAGCTACTGTTACTGAGTAATGTGACATAAGACTGCGTCACTAGTATATCAGCCCATCTGGTGTTTTTCTTAATGCCTATGTTGCATGATGATAATATCATATAAATAACATGACACTGCGGTACACCTGGTGGTGTAACAAAATAGATATTCAGTATTTTCATAACGATCTGGCTGTTTCTTAATACACTTAAATCTTATAATATAAAGCACGACCGATTAATGATAAAAAATCACATCGTTTCGTGGCTTTTCAGATGTCTGAAGAGACCTGCCAATCAATTTGCTGTATGATTAAGTAGGTGTGTCTCGTTGAACAAATTGGCATCGTGAGTGTATGCGTTGTCGTTTCCACACGTGTTTTAATGTTGCGACCTTCGTATCGCGTCGGCGTCGTGGGAGCGATATTGAGGTTTTTCTTATTGGGTTGCCTGCGATCGAGCACCAGTTTTGCCATTTTTTGACGAACTTTACTTTGTTTTGCTTCAATTAATTTCAGTTAACATCGTTCAAGTAATTAATAAAATAATAATAAAATTGTTTCATTGTCATTGAAATGTATATGCATTTCATTTCAAATCTTTCTTTAGTCATTTTTCACTGATTTTATTACACCTGCAGAACTTTCCATATTCATAACAGAAAAAAGTATCTTTAATTCGTTTGTACACTTCAACACACTTTTTACATGCAAATGTTAGATTTATTGACAAAAAGATAAAAATAATAATAGAATATCAATGGAGTTCTCTTGATTTCTCGAGGATTCTATCATCAGATCTTTACCTGGTGACAATGAGACCCAACTTTTTACCCTTTTGAATAAATAAATAATTTTCTAAATCAGAAATAAGAGAAGTTATTTAGGACATACATTAAAAAATCATACGAATTAAGAAGCTCCTCCTCTTTTTAAATTTGCTTAAAAGCGAGTGACGGCACACAGAAAATGCTTCACCGTACTACTTGAACATAGTAAAATATGGTAAAAACAACTAGCCATGTCAAATGTTGAGATTCTTATAAATTTCAATATTCTTCACAGAACAAACTAAAATAATTCAGATCCATATGGTGCCACATATGGATCTGAATTATTTGACGGTGAAGTCGACAACCACACCGTATTTATAATATTGAACTTGGCTCCCATTTTCACATTTAATGTTTTTGGTGGGATAATATCTTTCCAAATTTATTGTTATCCTATAATGGCTGTATAAGTAATTGACAAGTACATAAACCTTTGTTGTGCTTCGATAGGTTCAGACTGGAAATCGGGTTCGGATTCAGACCGCGAGCTCGTTGGAATCCAGTTATAAATTGTGTTACGTCGCGGTGGTCAGGAATCCTCCAGATCTTGCTCAAAAGCAGTTTGCCCACTTTAAATAAAGCTCTATAATAAAGTATTTTACTACTGATACTGCATAACTTCATATATTATGCAGGCATTATTACATCTAGATAGGGTACAATGGGTCGACTTGTATATTAGTGGACATGCAATGCAATGTAGCTATGTTAATGTACCTAGTTATAACACCAACGGCTGGATTTGTCCAGGAGGCCAATGAACTCTGTAAGTTATTACTGACTAAAGGGCTTATAACACGTTTAAATACATAATGAATTCAGCGCACACGGCTATAAATTGATATTTCACACAAAGGACCTGCGACAGTGATTGCAGGTTGTTGCAAAATTTGTATGTAAGTACATGTTGTGGTAATAATTTTTTTAATCGTATGTCTGTGTACGCGTCAAGGATATGCCTAACACCAAAGTGTAATTTGCTCTCTGGCAGTTGATACACGCACGATCAGAACATAATTCATTAAAGATAATCGCGCACCTTGGACACAAGCTCGATAAATATTCTTTCTTCGAATACGATAATATCGACGACATACATGTCGATATTTTTTAATTTTTTTGTGTTTCGGGTTTCGCAACGATTGTATGTCAAGGACCTCTTGAAAGGTCGCTTACTAAAACGGTTATCTTTATGTTATCTGCAAATAAGCATTGCATTATTTTGTTTTTTCACTAACTGGGGTCACGTCATCACGATGTGTCATTTGGGCTATTCCGAAGAACATATACATGCTGTTTGTTCGCGGCAGACACAGTGTAGCCATTGTTTAGTTCTTAATGTTGTGGGGCAGTTGCTAAAATAATAATGCTGTGCTTTTCTTGTTGAAAACTGGAGTTCATGTTCAGTTTCTGAATTGCCGCAAGATCTGTTTCGTATTCTAGACTGACAAATAGTGGCGCGAGCGGGGTGGGGGCGAGAGGCGTTGTTCTTGACACAGTAAAACTAGAAGTGCAGTAGGTGCAGCTGCGGCCCACGCCGAGCTTTTTGCAAACGCTTACAAGTCTATCGCAACCAACTGGGGCTTTGACTGTATGTAGGTAACAATTTAAACCAAAGATAACAAAGTAGTTTTTGCCTCACCATTTTCTTGTTATTGAGTCTCGTTAATATTGATAGTTGGATGTGTTTGCTCTAATGCGTCACGTTCGTTAATAAAAGCCATATGTGCAAACTGCAAGTTAATGATGCAGTATTTTTGATTTCTCCGCGTTCCCAGATCAGTAAGGCACGCGGCGCGAGATTTATCTGGCGTGATCTGCGTAGATCTCGGCCAAGAAACGCTTTCCATGTCGCGAGGCGGAACGTCGCGGCTGTGCGATTTATTCCCCTGCTGCCGCTGATACAATCCGATCGTCGATTTATGTACCTACGCCACTTGCCTACCTGCGGCTCGCTTGTAAGCCGGCGCTGCCCTTTTTTGTCATTCCTGACTCTAATGAATAGAAAATGTAGATTGCAATATTGTATATCAATCAATTAGACTCAGCAACGACCTATCTAATTAACCACCACGTTGGAAATCTAACCATAACATATGCATTTTTAATTATTTTTCGGCCCAGATAAATGTCCTTATAAGCCTATCTTTAGTTTTTCGATACTATGTCCCTAACAAGTTTCAAAAGAGATTGGTGTAGGTCCTTTGATTGTTTCAAGCGTCCGGCGACAAATCTTTACGATTCTACTGATTTTATAACGCGATAGTGGCAAGTCTTTAGATGCCAAAGACGCCCACCACAGACCGCTAAACAAATATCACTACAGAGCTGTGCAATGACTGTCAACTTAAACTATTTCACACAATGTTTATGAGCATGGAGCATTTATAAAGTCCACTAAAATTAATTTGCTAAAGCAAACCCCAACGGCACCCCTTGACTTCCAGACCAAAGCCCCCATAATATATTCTTTTTAAGTCGATGTCATGCACAAGGTTGATTATTATTTTAAAAAAATTGTTTCCTTTTCGTCGGCTAAAATATCGGATTATGATGGCGAGGTCGCTCATCATATCCTGTTATTTCGACAATGGCCCTTCGCATCGTGTTAGCCTTGTAGTCGTGTGTCAGGAGGGTCTCGCCGAACTTGTCGCATCGCGGTGTAGGTACTTCTTGATTGTATGTAACTATCGCACGTCATCGATGTAACGCGAATTTAATAAGTAGGATTGGCAGTAATAATAGGCCGGCTTGTGTTGAAAATGGTATTTTTTCACCAATTACCATCTTTATAAAGAGATAGATCGTATCGTGTCGTGAAACGACAATATTAATTTAAGAAAGTGTTTCCTTTAAGCTTAACGAAGGTTCAAGGTGTCGGAACCAATTTACAGCGTTCTTGTCAGCGGATTGGTCTCGTTGAGACGATGTCTTTATAAAGTAGGTTATTTATTCCGTGCTATTGTCTGGTGAACGGGCACATGCGACAAAATTAACGGCCCGACTCAATATATTGTAACACTTACATATATACATGTAACACATTAAATGTGCGAAATAAAACTGGCGTTCGGAATGTACTTTTCTAATATTAGATTATAATCGGTGCCAAATTGCATGTCGAATTAGATTTCATCCGCGCCTTGCGCTTATGAAAAGTAAACCGCTCAATATATTTATTTACTTTTGATCGGTTGTAAACAATTTTTAGAAAATACGTTTAATAAATTATTGTTTAGCTCACTATTTTATTCCATTCTTTCCGCTTTCCAATTCGTTTTGACATTGATGGATTTTTTATGAGATAAGCGTAGATGTAAAGTAAAAAATACGTTATGATCATAAATGGACATGATGTCATAAAACATCTGATCAAGCGCTGAGCATTTATTACATTTTGAATCCGATAAATCACTCTTGGATTGGGCCCTACTTGGCGTGTATGTAAATCATTGGAGAGGCAGCGCATTGCACCACGCTAAACTGGTGCGTTGGGCTGTCCTGAGCGAGATGCTGCGTCTGCGACGTTAGAGGTTTCAGGTGGTTGCAATTTTTAATTTTTCTGCGCTTATTTCTCTTAAGATAGTTGATTATTTAAAAGCTACATGAAAGTGTGTCGAGAGAGACGTTTTACGTTCGCTGTCTTTCTTATATCGCACGCAACTCGTCCGTCGTTTGTAAACTATTGAACAATGGCATAATTGTCACATCCGTGGAATTCTACTTCAACTGACGTGTCTTATATCCGAATCTATTGGTTTGAAGAAATTTGCGCTTTTCGGAGTGTTACGATGGTAGCAAATAATTATGGTGACATAATGACTTGATAGCCTGTCTTCGTCCAGGTCTTACATCACTAATAGAAGTAAATATGCACGTACCAGTTTCGAACGTTACGTTTCTGAATGTTTATGTAATTAAGTACAGAATACATTAAAATATTGAAAAGTATTGGATATGCTACTTATACATGATTCTTTTTTTCATTAAAAATTTACTGATCAGCTGATCCGAATTTCTATGTCAAATATTAAATATAACGTGTGGATGAATTTTTCTTGAGAAAAGTTGTTCAATTACGCTACCATTATTTTTAACCGACTTACAAATAGGCGGAGGTTATCAATTCGTCGCGATCTTTTTTTATGTATGTTACATACTTATCAGGTGGTCACATAGAAATCTTATCAAAAATCGGATATTTTCGGGGGTGAAGTCGGTTTTTAGTTTTGAAAAATGATTTTAGTTAAAAAGTTGATTAAACTATTTTTTTGTGAGTGCAGGCTAGTTAGCTTAAATGCGGGGAAGTGCATCGCACTACGATATCTGGTCGCGCTGGTTGCAGGAGCCGTTAGCCATGTTAAGGTGCGGACAGGAGTGAGGCAGTGCGGGATCGATTAGCGAACCGGTCCCCGGTACGTTGCTCCCGAGGGCCACTGCGCCCACGGCCTGCTTCGCCATCATTTGCGAATCCCGTCCCTCTTCATTGCCGTTTTTATTCTATATTATTTTCTAGGTATTCTTAGCTCGTTTGAGACTAAATCGATCTCGGTGTTGGCATAGAGACTATACTCTTTAAAAAAAAAAATTGATACACGGCTTGTTGATGACTTCTTTATTTTTATATAAATAAAATAAAAAATATTTAAAGCAATCCTACACCAGGTCTCTATTGAAGAGATTTAAACAGACAAGTAGTTTTTTAGATTTCCTACTCTATACTATTATTTTTTTAACTTATGCTGTCCCACTGCATGGCAAAGGCCTCTACTTCCAGCACTCCAGCTCAAAGAAAAAAAACGAGTTTACCCCCAAACTGCACAACCGATTTTGATATATACCTTTTTAATAAAAATAAAAAATCCGAATCTGTTCAGGCGTCTTGGAATAACATAACATGACATAACGGTGAACATACATAAAAAAATAATCGCAACGAAACCTTCTCCTTTTTTGGAAGTGTTGAAATAACTGTTTTGCAATTAAAATCAATAATTCTAGTTGCAGCGGGCTGTTCGTTGTGTGTTATGTAGGTAGGTATACGTTAAGTTTCACTTCGCAGATGACGAGTTTTTCCAGTGTCTAGTTGTATTTAACTGCTCATGTCCGCTTATGTGTAATTGGAAGCAGGTGCGGCCGCGCACCTCAGCTCGTCGCAACAATTATAGGAAAACTCGAGTTTTTATGAAACTCTCAGTACGGGTCCAGTCCCGGTCCTGCAGAGACCAATATTCCTATATGTGAAATGGGAAAAATTATGGAACGAATCTTAGAAAAAACTTAATCTTGAATGTTCAAACAGATGCGTGTGTCGTTGAAGTCTTTTGTATGGGATAAATTTATGATGTTTTTTTTTATAAATTGACACAATATAAGTGCAAATATTTAAAAGCTAGGCTTAATCCATGACATTAGACAACCACGGGCCTGCCAAATGAACGTAATTTTGTGGGTTCTGAAGCTTCAACACATGAAGCTTCTTTACATAAACAACAAAACATAAGTGGAAAAATGTGCGATCCAATTTCATTATTAATATTGACAGTATTGTTCATATTGTGCTTGTGATTACTGATTAAACATGATAAAGTTGTCTGGCGTCATCCTGGAGTTGTAAGGGACTGTGATGCGGGGTACGGGGGACACGTCGGGCATCGAACCCGCGTGGGTCGGGGGTCAGCGGCGCGACATGCGTTCATTAGCGCATTCATGCGCCTGCGCAACTGCCACAATGCACTCGTATACATACACTCCGAGAACGAGTCCCTGAATAACTATGCCCACGCATAGAAATGCTCAGAAATTACGACCCTTTCTTTGTTAAAACAAAGACGCCGTATGAAAACAGTTTCTTTTATTAGACAACGTGACACATCAATACTTTTGCCATGGAGGTCGGCTGAACGGTCGAAGGCCCCATCGCGGAAGCTGTAAATTTTTCTTTTCCGCCTGTCCAAACTCACGGATTACTAAAATAACGCAGCTTCGACATCTCTTTGCTTAAATTGTCCTTTGATAAATTTTCGTTTTCAATATTGGCTTTCTTGGCTCATTTGTCATGTTTCTTCGTACAGTCGTCACCTATATCGTTTAATTAAGGTTTTGCCAGGACGTTGAGCCTCCTTATTCCTCAGGGTTATTTTGTGGAGGTCACTATGCGGCTTGTTGATGTTTTCCGTGAAAACTACAAATATTTTTACTTCAATTAGTGACTGACTTGGCTTTAATTTTTAATGCAATTCTTCCTTATTATATTATTATCTTGGAGACTTAACTTACTGCATGACATTGATAGGCAGTCAGTAAGATGTTGTCGGTCTGTGTTTTAAGGGAAATCGGGAGTTCACAGATATTAGTTAAGTCAAATGATACTGTTGTCATGCATCAGCATCACGCAGCATCAGCACTGTTAATACTCATAGCTTGCCTTTATAAATTGACCTATTTATATAGCTCTTAACACACATCTATGTCAATGAAAGTGATTTTGTTGACATTACAGATTGAAGTCTTGGAGATTAATCTAGACCGGTACCATTAATCTAATTCGAGTTGCTAGACATATGCAATGTATCAGTATGAGTCAATCGAGAAAGTAAACCAGTAAGCATTGTTCCGAGTGGATGCGCGGTACCTAGTGCGTGGGCGCACAGGCAGCGGCGCGAATTAAAGCAGCTCTCTATTCATTACTCATCGTTATTGCTATCGCCGTTTTCGGAGACGAAAGCGAGTGTAGGCTTACCCAATGTTTTGTAAGACTACCTAGTTAATTATTTTAAAGATAAAAGGGACGTTTTTAGACTTTCTCGCCCACGGTCCTCACGCGTGAGTGCACTATGTCAACATGGATGTATTCACGCTCAATCAAACTCCCCTTAAGAGTGCGATGGACGCACTGATGTAGGAATGAATTTTGATGTATTAAAATGTACAAAGTTAAGTACGTGTAAATTGGCGATATAGTCACCCTGCTATCCTGGTAAACCCTGCATGGTTTAAATACTAAGTAAAATGGTTATAGATATACATATGTACACAGCGTTCACGGAAAATTAATTAAACATAATAAGTTTGACGTAATATTCCTGGCACAAAATTAATATTGTTATTTTGTTATTTGATAAATTAATAACATTTTGTTATATTCTTTTTGTATCGAATGTTATATCACCATTTTAAAATAAAACTACATTCAAAAATCGACAGAAAAAAAATAACCCCCGACAAAAAAGAGGGGAAGCAAGTTCCCTTGCGCTGGCTCTTAGTTATGTTTTATGAAAATCGGTTCATCCGTTAAGTTGTTGCTGTTAACGCTTGAAAGTCCGGGTTTTTTAATTTGACTAACAAATAAAAGATGGCCATACGGATATCAATTGGAATATTTAGTTGCGCTTCTCGTTACTAGATGGAGTTCTTGAAAGTCAGGGCACAGAATAAGTACTAGTACTCACATACAGAAGTCTTACTCAGCAAAGGAATTCAAAGAAATATCTACTCAAAGACGTTAGAGATATGGTTAAATTTAGCTCGCGTCCAATTTCTGCATCTTTTCGTTTTCGTTTAGATACCTAAAAGTGCATTCCAAGTCAATTTAATTCCTTTTATTAGACATACGATTCATATCACTGAATTTACCACTCCGGAGTGGTCGCCGCGCGCATTGGTAGGTATATTTTCGATACCTAAACGGGGAGTGACACAGGCCTAGTCAGGGTTTTTAATTTGCCTGGCAAATAAACTTGTTAGGTGTTACTGTTTACACACATTGCGCCGTATCAAATTAGCTTTTTTGATAAAAAGCACATTTTTTAAAATCGAGAACCTCGATAATCAATTAATCATGTAGTATTTCATGTCAATACTAAATAAAAGATCAAGAAATAGCTTTGGAAAAAAATGCAACCCTTAAAATACACGGTTGCCTGGCTACGGTTTGTTGGTTAACATTATTTTTGTCCATCAAATGAACTACTTACTACCTGTCATTGCAACCCTTGTTTTTTTCTCTAAAAAGGCATATTTTTATCTTCTTAATCATAAAAAAGATCAATCATTTCCTAAACGTATTGTAGTTGAAATAATAATATGTTTTTGTTCTTTGTCAAACATTGAAATGTGAGGTACGAAAAGCATTACTAAAATAGAATAGGTTTAGCAAAAAATCAGTTGTTTATTAAGAGTTGAAATTTATAATGGAACATCCTGTAAATTTATAATTTTAAATAAAAAAAGATAAATAGTGAACAGAATTTGAAACAACTTTATGTCGGTATAAAATTACTAGTCACAATGTGCCATATGATTTTTAACGGACTTCAAAAAAGGAGGAGGTTATCAATTCGATTGTATGTTTATTTTGTATGTATGTAACGTGATATCTTCGGCAACCGTGAACCGATTTTGATGATTCTTTTTTTTATTTGAAAGCCCTTTCTCCCAAGTTGGTCCCATATGAATTTGGTGAAGACACGATGAAGAACTTTGGAGATATGGAAGAAACTCCTTAAAAAATTGAAGTCGGTTTTTTTTTGGTAAAAATTTAATTATGTTATTATTTATGAATTATATGGTAAAATGTTTTATACATATAATAAAACAGTAAAAAAGGTGTGTCTGTACATTAAATATATTTCCAAAAAAAATATGGGGGGCGATGGAGACGTAGTAATAGAGTAAGAATTAAAAAAAAATGTGTGTCTGTTTGTCTGTTTGTCTGTTTGTACACGCTAATCTCCGGAATTACTGGACGGATTCGAATGAAACTTTTTTTGTTATATAGCTATTAAGCCTGGGCAACATATAGGGTATAAATGATATTGGAAAATGGAACGCCTGATGTAGAACCATAATGGTCCAGCTAAACTATAAGAGATATAAAAACGCTAATCTCCGGAAATACTGGACGGATTCGAATGAAACTTTTTTTGTTATATAGCTATTAAGCCTGGGCAACATATAGGGTATAAATGATATTGGAAATTGGAACGCCTGATGTAGAACCATAATGGTCCAGCTAAACTATAAGAGATATAAAAATGCTGATTTAGTAAAAGTTGTTCAGCCTGATGAGCATTTTCCAGAGACATAAAGTCCACGCGAACGAAGTCGCGGGCTTCGGCTAGTGGTAAAATAAAAGGAAGTATTTACGAACATAGATACATGTACGTCACGCACAGTCAACTACAGGGTAAGTTGCTCTTTATGTATACAACGTGGAAGGGACCTACCCGTAATAAATCAAACTACGCTATACTAGATCACTTTAGCATAATAAAATTAAAATAACAGCCAAAAATTATATTCGACTTTCCCATACGAATTGCCCGGGCGGCTACACACTTTAGTACGGAAATTCAATTTTTAAACTTTTATTTTAATTCCATTATACTATAATGATCTAGTATAGCCCGATGGTCGATATATTACGGGTATGTCCCTTCTAAGTTGTATATGTGTAGTCGTATTACAAGCTACTTGACGAAATATGAACCTCTTTAAAGGGAACAAAATAATTTTAAATGGTACAAAAGATTAACTATTGTATACTCTTACTGATATTCGCAAAAAGTACAATAATGTGATGGTTGTTGATCGTGGAACGCGAAGACTGTCTCGAGAAAGTACAGGCGGCGCGTGCAAGAACGGTAATTGCTACAACTGTATTGTTCTCTACAATCTGTTGTCTCCAATGTTTGTGGAAATTAACACGATTGTTTGTAGAATTAGTTGGCAACTTAGGTTGGCAAGCTGACATTTGGTATCAAATCGTCCGGCCTCGGCTGTTTTTTCATTATTATTCTCATGTCTCTGCTATGTACCTAAGCTGTTGATATTTTTATGACAAGTTATCTACTGGGAGAAACGTGATTGCAACATCGTTAAATAACGTTCAAAATGTATTCGGAATAATATTATAACTCCTACAGTTAATTAAATATTGTGTATAATTTGTCCAAAACTGAGCGACGCTGTGAGCCTTTCTCCGTCGAAACTATAAACCGTGACACGTTTTCACTTTCACTATTACTATGTCAATCAGATTCTGAAACAATTCATAATTAAAAAGATTAATTAGCTTGAAACCGTGGGCGCTGTATTTTCGTCTAATGTTTTTCTTGGAGGAGCACATCCTGGGTCCGTGGGTTGAGCGCGGACTTGCCAGCTGTTCTGCGAATAGTGAAAGCTGCCATGCTAAATTATTAGCACATTAATAATTAAACTCTCTTTTCCGCTTAATCTTATGCTAGCGATTTTATTACTTTGTCAAAACCTGTATTTGCCGACACCGGTAATTAACTAAACTTCCAGTTCAAACAGTATAATTAACATATTTTATAAACTGAAGATAGCTAATAAAATCATGATAGTTCTTACTGATGTGTTTAACGGTTATACTATTTTTTTAATATATATATATTGTGACTGATATGGACCGATAATGGATCTTCATTGTATTCATATGAGCGGTGGTCGAATAATTTAGCTAGCTGTGTAAGTAAGCACACGTATGCTGATTGTTGGTTAAATAGTACAAGAATCCGTTATGTTTCGTTTTTACAGAACACATGTTAATGTACCATTGTTTTCATCTGTGTGGGCGAGATTCTATGAAACGGTATATAGGCCATAACAATGATAACGATTAATCAATTTGTCTGTTGTTTAATAACTACTAAATACATTATGCTTAACCCATACTAGTATAAACTAAGCCACACGTTCTGAATGTACTGACAAAAGCTACGTTGAAAAGACTTCGAAATGAGTACACTACATACGTTGTATGATCTAAAAAGATGTAGGGAATTGGAGCAAGCTCGAACTTAGTATGAAACAGTTAGTCTCGGTCCTGACTCATCAGCGAGAATGATCACTTTAACCTGAATTGACAAGTACACTTTCTGCGGCAATTGTCTTCAATGGCTTTATTTCCTCCGATTGAAATTTATTTGTTAACATGCGGTTCGCTGTTCTTGTAAGGACTGTAATTTACTAAATTGCAGACAGAAAGTTTATTGCTTGTTGTTTATTTGTCAGTCGGAGTTTTAAACGTAATTCAAAATTAATCACCCTTTTCCACGTATTGTATCGCTGGACGTGATTCCTAAAGAGGTTGGTGGGTAAGATATAACTCGTCGGTCTTCTGTTACAACAGTTATTGTCTTATCGACTCGACGACGAGTAGGAACTGCACGTGTTAAGTTTGCAATTGCATTAAGGACATATAGGAAGTATGCAAAACTTGCACATGTTTTAACTCATGCACAAAGAGAGCCCTTTGTTTATATTACATGCTAATGTGTAGTAGCAATGACATTGACCATCGCATAGAGTTATAGACTGAAGACGTCATAATCATAATATAGGAACTTAACTTTTCTGTAGTACACACTGAACTGTGTTCTGACTGTTTATTACTAAATTATTCAATACGATGCATTTTATTAGATTAACCTACTGAATATAGGCAAACAGTGACGGCTTCTAGTCGATTATGCAAATTGACTCATTTATTTCCTTTTTAGTGTGGTATAAAAAATCAGAATGATGCCTTTGTCGCTGCACTCGTGTTGTTTATATGGCTTCGACAGGCGCGGGTCACGACTACGGAAATTCGAACTTATTTGAATCATATTCGTCAAGGATCGCCCGATTGCTTGATTGCACTTGTTAATTTCCATGTCTTAAGATGAAGTACTTGACGTAGGACCTTGTGGAGCGCCGATATGAACTATCCTAAAGGGAAGACAAGTAGGTAAACAAGATTTCCGTTTAAGGATCGCCAATGCATCGGCCGCCCACGTATTGTTCAGGTATCGACGGAGGCGTCGTATTAAAACACTGCAAACGATCTTTCGGTAATTTGTACGTTCACGGAAGTATTTATCTGGCAGCCATTCTCTGTGAAACGATTTACAACTCATAACTTATGTGAGACTTTAAATATATTACAGCCGGCTGAGTATATTTTTGGTGAACATAATTTTAAAAGCTGAAATAAACTCAGTGTAAAATAATTAAACTGTAACCGTTTTGGTCGGTTAAGTCCTTTATATGCAGTTTCACGATATAATCAAACCCATCAATCTTTTTGGCGGTAGCCATTTTCACTTTCTATCAATTTATTTCACACGTGTGTTGTCTTTTCAGCGGAATCTTTATAAATTGCTCCTATCACTCTTGTTATTTCTTATATGGAAGAAGAGCGTAGGAGATAGAATTAGTTTAAAGTGCAGCGTAGCTTAGAATGGGGAACTCGTGGTTTGTAATGTAATATTCAAGTCGCATGAATTGAAGTTACTTTTGTTTTCAAACGCCTTTGTAGTGCGTGGCCCAGTCTCCAACCTTGATTGTTATCCACCCGCGTCGCTGCACATTGTCTGCAGTCGTTTGTCATTTGACGTGACATGATTTCCCTTTTATCAAAAGAAATATTAATAAGCGAAAGTTGAATTTTAAGCTTGCAGATTTATAATGTCGGACAATAAACAATTTGTTTTTTTAACCTTTTTCTGGTGGATACCCTGCGCTTCCGCGTAGTCATTTGTGAAGTAATGTCTTTTTCTACAGTTGAGTCATTCACTTCAGGTGTTAATGATTGAAGGTTTAATTAAATACCGAGCTAATTGTCACATAAGCAATGTCAAGCTGTAAGGGCACTTGCTCTGCCTTCCAAGACTACACCTCGTTATTACTTATATGTTTTAACCCCCGACAAAAAGGACACATTTATATTTTAATGATGATACGCAGTTTTTACTAAATCCGATATAGGATTTCGATATTTTGCATATCAAGTATATTTACCACAAATATAGCAAAACAATATCTTCACGAAGCCATATCAAAAATAACAAAATATATTTAGTTTCCGATAAAATACTCCAAATCTAAGTAAAAACATTGAATTAGGTTAGTTAGCTATAACTCAAAATCGAAAGCTGTTACAGAAAAATTGTTGCCATATTTAAATAATTTTTCAAAACTAAAAACCTACTTCACCCCCAAACTATTCAACCGATATTAATAGTCGGTATAGTCTAGGTGTCTTCGAATAATCGGTGAACATACATAAAAATAAAGCGGCTAAGTGCGAGACTTGCTGCTACGGAGCCCATGAAGGGTTCCGTAGCAGCAAGTAACATAATATCAAAGTTCTTGTAGTTCGTTGTAACGTATGTATGTAGTAAGTAGTATAAAAAATACTACTTACTAGATCTCGTTCAAACTAATTTTCGATGGTAGTTTGCACGGTAATGAACATCATATTATTTTTTAGTTTTATCATTATCTTATTTTCGATGTTACAGGGACACACACTTTATTACACTTTGGAAGTGTCTCTCGAAAGTTAAGAAGTAAATTATATTAGAAACCTCGATATCATTTTTGAAGACCTATTGCTTTGTATAGGTAGAATTTTTTTTTGAGTTTCAGTTTTAAGTATGGGTAACCCCCAAAATTTATTGTTTTTTTTTTTCTATTATTGTGAGAATATCTTAATGCGGTTCACAGGATACATCTACTTACCAAGTTTCAAGAGTGTAGTTCTTATAGTTTCGGAAAAAATTGGCTGTGACATACGGAAGGACAGACAGACAGACAGACATGACGAATCTATATAGAAGGGTTCTGTTTTTTGCCATTTGGCTACGGAACCCTAAAAATAACGAAAATCATTTGTTTTGTTGTCCATCAGTGTAATTTTCAAATCCCTACTCGACAGTTTACAACTCAATATTAAGGTGTGACCTGACCACCCACATGTGGATCGTTTCTACGTCAATACAATTGCCATCTCCTTTCTAATCGCTCATCAAAAGTGTGACGCCGACCCCGAATACAAATTATGGGAACAAGAAATGTAATGTATCGTATGATATGAAGGATGGCGAGCCGCGGCAAAGTGCCGACTCCTACGCGCTCTTCCACGAATTGAACTGTACCAACAGCTTTCTGTGCTAAATGCACCCGTCTCCTCGTTTGGTACGTGGGCAACTCTGAAAATCCCAAGCTTGCTTGCTTTGATGGGATATAATTTGGAATCTGCGATAAATCATTAATAAACGTATTTACATTTCAAACAGAACCTACACATTGCTTTAAAGTTGTAGCGGTATGAGGCCTTAGCTATCATTTCTGATGTAACGTCTTTTCGTTTTTAAATAACACTACAATTTGTATACTGCCGCTATATGAAGAAAGGTATTCGTTTTTAAAAGTCATAGCTATATTATAATAAAGGCAATAATTTGTCATTTCGAAGTTTGTTATGTTATGTGCCTGTCTATTTCTATTTGGTTTTAAATACAAGACGTGTATAGTAAATTAGGAGTTAGTAGAATGTGTCTACGAGATGCATAGTTTGGTTCCCTTAAACTTGCATGCCAGAGGTGAGTCACAAAGACGGACTGGATCTTTGTTGGGCTTCCGAGAACCTCGACGGGCACTTCTTTGTGGGAAAGGCATTTGTAATGCAGGTCGACGGACTGATTTCTCCTGCCCCGCTTATAGAACATTAAAAAGGAGATAATTAATTAAAATGTCTCGTTATTTTACAGTCACTGCGTTAGATTATCGTGTCCGGTGCATATACATTTTTCGATTGTATTAACTTTTAAGTAGAATATTGCTTAGACAATTTTACGAATATTTCTGTACATTCCGACACTTGTTTTGTAATTGCTAAATCTAAGAAAAAAGATTTTCTATCGAGTCTACTCACATTCTTGTAATTATTTCTTATAAGGTAAACAATAGGTCTCAACAGAAACTACGTTACCGACGTAATCGTTTATCGCCCGTACTTCTATTGCAGTGACGAGCGTGATTCGATTAGCATAATGCGATACGATAACTAAACCTCGATAATGACGACTTATGGAAAGCACGTAAGGTATTGGGTCAGCAATCTTTAATAAAATCGTTGTCGTAGGAAAACAGGACGATGACGAATCAATATCGAGTAATGTTCTGTTAAACTTATTTAGTTTGACCGAAATCGACCTCAATGATTAATGAGGACCGTTACTCTTGACTCAGTTATTATTGCGTTACTTTTTGAAATACCAAACATCTCCGCCCATGCTAATGTACAGTAATTACCGAGAAGCGAAACATCTATCACGCATATATACGTCGTATAAAGCCTCCTCTAAACTTCGTGTTCGGTTCAAATCTGTCTGATCAATAGTAATTACGATCGCAAAAAGAGCCTTTTCACGCTTACTTAGTTAGGCACGCAATACTTATAAAGTGGTATAGAGGAATCCCAGGGCTTCAGGAAGTCCATTTATGGGCGCTATTTTGATAAATTGTTTAGATTGTGTTCGACTCGTGGCTGCCAGATCAGGTTTCTGTTGGTCACCATTTATGGCATAGGATTAATTTACTGTGATCATTGAACGTGTAAGTCTCAAGCAATAGTTTAAAGACCGGCTAGTTCGGATTAGGTTCCTTGTTTTTTGTTTACCTTGAGTAGTTGAGCTCTTCTTACACGAACCTGCTTTGGGGAAGACTATTTATAACCTTGCCTTATGTAGTTTAGAGGATTTTCTTTGTCGTATTAGATCGTGATGAAACGATTTTGTTTCAGGATAACTGCGTAATGATCGCGGAACTCCTTTAGCTAGGTTACTATTTCCTTATAATAGTTTTGTGTCTTTGTTCGAAGAAAAAAGTATGTCGTTACGATTGACACTAATAGGCAATCAAGCAACATTTCTCGAGACCGACGTACAGCGAGGTGAAGTAATGACGTGCGCTAGACGGTGACCGATTTTTCTTTCGTTAGTTAGCCTAGGCGGCCCAGTAATGAACCATTTGGGTCATTGGACCTCGCCGTTTGTCGGCTACACACCGCCTCCGGTGCCATTAGTTTTTGTTGCCATTTACGCGCCGCCAATTGAATAGTCTGATGTGGTCGCCTACAGTTTGTAGTTTGAACACTCATTCCAATGTGTTTCTTGTATGATTGTATGCCATAGATTCGATGTGTTTTCTTTAGCGAGTGTATAACGGAAGAAATTTTTGATTGAGGGTTTGCACAAAGCTTAGTGACGCGCGAACAGGCATAACGGTTTCGCAGGGTGCCTTATTGACGTTTGTTGTGTCGATTTTGTACAGATAGGGTCTTCTTTAGTATTTTACAGTTTATAAGGATATTCATTACCATTACAAATTATTATCGATTCCTTAATACAGGGTTATCATGAGCAAACATAATGATGAGCTGTTAGGTATATTTGTGGAACATTTTAATTTAACACATAATTAAGTTTTCATATTTTTAATTAAAAGTAAAAAAAAAGTAAAATAAGTATTTATTTCTCCAACATGCTTAATATTTAGGACAATATTCATCATTTATTGTAACAGTGATTGCATTTGGAGACTGACGACTGTAGAAGGTTGACCAGTATTACAGTGCGCCAGGCTCTCACAATGGATGACTTAGAGTTAGGTACTAAACTTACATTCTAATATAAGAGTAAAAAAAGTAAACAAATCAATACAGGCAGGAGTATGCCCAATTTAACACTTACAAATTACAGAAAATAAGTAAGTATATATATCTATATTTTAATATAATAAGTAACAGCAATTAGGGCTATAATAAATATGACTATATAATAAATAGAATATATCTAACAAATATAGGTTATTTAAGTGGTATCAGTAGTTGCTCTGTTTCATCATAACTGAGTGATAACAAAAACGTAAATAGGGTTTTTTTACAAGTATAGCTAGGAAGTGATAATATTGATAGTTTTGAATGAAGTTTTTTATACAGAAATGGACCTATGAAGCAGAAAAATCTGTGAGTAAATTGTGTGGAAAAGAGGGAAGAGGGAGCTACAAGTTTACTACGCTTGGATTTGTTTGGAATGTAAGGGATGTTAGAATGCTGCTGAGAAACAATATTTAGGATATAGAGTTGTCTAACTGATAGGACTTCACAAAATTGAAGTTATTGGAATGTAGGGTACATAAAGGGCTTAAACGTGCAGACCTTCAGTAGGGCTCTCTGAGCTCTTTCGAGTTTTATTAGAACAGTCTTACAAGCGCCACCCCAGAAGGATATGCAGTAGGTCAGTAATGACTGGCCCAGGGATAAATAAGCCATCTGAACTATGTTGGCGTCAGCCACATAACGAAGTTTTTTAAATATGTATATTAATTTACGAATTCTACCAGCGAGGATATTAACATGGGGTTTAAAATTTAGGTTTTGATCGATGATGATCCCTAAATATTTCACTGAGTCAGAAGGAGGTATAGGAGGACAAGTGCAGTTGGGATAAGTGCTATTATTTGTATGAGAATGAGCAAAAATTGAGAGAGACTCTAAGCTCTGTTTTTTTGATTCTAAATTGTATATTGAGAAGTTGACAAGTTGAGTTTTTTGTACGTTAAGTGTAAGAAGATTGAGAAGAAGCCAATTTAAGACAGAGTCCAGGCCGAATTGAGCGTGCTGATATGTCTCCTGCCATGATTTAGCGGAAAAGAGTAGGGCAGTGTCATCTGCATATGAGACTATTTTACAATGTGGGATCTCGAGTGAGAGGAGGTCGTTAATATACACAAGGAAGAGAGTAGGACCCAATATACTTCCCTGGGGTACACCATACTGGACAAGGAGATCAGAGCTAAGTCTATTGTTAATAGATACACATTGAGTACGATTTGTTAAGTAACTCTCGAAAAGTTTAAGTTGGTTGCCCCTTATGCCCATATTCTCAAGTTTTTTTAATGAAATTAATATTTCATAGGCTATAGGTTAAATAAGTATATTGTATTAATAGACATATAGGTCAAGTTAATGTTACGCAGCTTTAGCCCATAGGGGAATAAAATCATAAGAGCGCATAATCGCTGGCAGTGACACACATCGCCACTGAATAAGCAATAATGTTCCAGTCCATACCATGTTTGTTCTCACATAAATAAATATTAACCAAACCATGTCTCCGAGCTGTTTATTTGTGAACTCGCCTCGTATCAGTGCTTTTGGGGCAAGCAAATGAAGCGAATACGTATACTATATCACAGCTGTGTAAATTCACTGGCCTAATTGTAGTGCACCCTGATGATATTTATTATAATAGGTCCTTGTAAATATGTTTATTAAGTCTTAAATAAATTTACTACTCCAAACACGATATATCCTTTTCATTTTATCTTTGTTTCTTAGTAACAAAACGTAGGCAGCAATAATTCATGTCAGCCTCGGCAGGCTATTAATTCAATTTGTTTTCAATATTGGCTCTCCAACTTTCTCCCATATTTGGTAACCTGGAAGTTTTCGTGTTGTTTTATTTGATTTTCCATTAAATACGTGTAATATGTTAATAAATTCAGAAAATAATTATTCTTAGTTTCAGTTATATAAACACTACTAGAATATATTTATTCGTATTGCGTTACGTATTACAAACGTCCGTAGAGCCGTAAGCAGTAGCATAATTAAAGTAATTAATCTCGGTAAACTTTCTTTGTTTGTTGAAAGCGTCGTTTTCGCGTAGCCGAAACCGATTCTTGCACCGTACGAATGTACTCGCAACCGAATGTATAGACAAGGCACGCGTTACTTTTGCCGGTGGCCCAAATGCATTCATTATAATCTTCTGTTAATACACTGCTGTGTCGAAATCCAGCCGACCTTCTACAGCCCGCTCGATGTGTTCATTATTTCATTTTAATTACATCAGTTTATTAGCTCTATGTATAAGTATTTCTTTAAACTAATCTATATTTACATAATTGTTTCAGGTAACGGAATATACAATGTCGTTATGTTTACTGCAAGAAATGTAAAAGGTGAGAGCAGGCATCGGTATAAATGTTGTATGAAATTCAAGTCCCGAGTCTAATTGCTTCACTTCGATGACTCTTTTCAAAAAAACTGACTGAGCCTTTTCAAACAACTCTGCTGCGTCTTCTGAGTCATATTAAATGTTAATTCTATTATCCTGCTTTATATAATAATAATATACATATAGTGTGCTATTTTGTGAGGATAGATGTATATTATTATGGTGTTTGTTACTTTCATGCCAAAACAGTTTTGGCATGAAGATTAAATAACGTTTTTTTTATCAACGGATACTTTTAGGAGGTTAAATAGCCACTAATAAAAAGTATTTTGAGTTTGGATTTTTGTCCAAATATCTAAGTTTTAACCTCACAGTGCAGCCCAGTTGAGCTCAGTGATCGTAAGATTCAAAGACTCGGGATTGAATCTTTAGTAAATTTACTTAGATCCGATGCGTTACGCAATTAGGTTATAGTCGTTAAAAGCGTGTGTAATTTCTGCATGTTTGTACTAACAAACGCCTACTATTAAATTAATATAAGCTAGACGTCTCCATTGACTTCCGTTATAGCTTCTTAAATTAAAATTAGAACGAATAGGCACTCTGGCCAATGCAAGCGAGCTCAAACAGGCTTGTTGGTCGTAGTGATGTGATGACTATGCATCGCGTCTTAGCGAAGGTCAGTGCTCCTGCGATTCGGTACGTAGTGCTCTCGCGATAGAGTCACAAGTGGTGAGCCGCAGGAGAGCGGCCGCGGCGGCAGCGGTGGGGTCCTCGAAGCGACCGCGCGTTGCCTCCCTTCGGCTCAGCTCAGTCAGTACAGTGACAGCGGTGCACGCACACCGCACGCAGTTCTCGCGCGCGCAACGAGAAGGTATGCACGGATACCGGTCGGCGAGCGCACTCGCTTCCGGTGGCTGCGCTCTCCGATATCTCCAATGAACGACATCAATACGATTCGTTGTTTGTGTGCTCGTGATAGGAGAACTCCGGTTTCCCTTGTGTTTGTGCTATCGAGTGATCCTATTCAATAAATCAATCAAAAGATCTCCGACAAATAATCTCCTGTCTGAAAATGTGTTGAATTAAAATAAACCAACGGTGTCTTCTTTGTTTCTCTGCTGATAAAATTAGAACAATAAACACAATACTAATACGTTAATAAACAAAAGTTAATGTTATCATATATGATGAATTCAAGTAATACCTTACTGCGCATTTGACCTTAATGTATTAGTGACTATTTAATGACAATACCATTTAATATTTAGTACATGTTTCAAATAATCCTGTTTTACACAAAAAGTGATACTGGGAAATTTATTAAACCATTACTTTAATTCAGTTGCACATAATTGTAGAAACGCAGTTGTAATGCACTGGCCCAGAAATGAAATGCTGCGTCCACATGATTGAGGCGATGCAGCTGGGAAACAAGCGAGGATGTGTCGCGACCATATGGCAGCAGCTCTACGGGCCATATTAGGGACACCATCAAGGCGACACTTGTTGCACTTATACGGCATAACTGTTCCACAAAACACGCTTGAGTGACGTATTATCACTATCAACTTATTAATACATTCGTCTATCACTGACTAATGTTCATAAATATCTGAATAGTCTGTTTAATTATAATGGTTTCGTGATCGTTGGCATAACTGCATAAAAGATAAAGCAGGACAGCGGTTTGCGAGAGCGTTATGCAAGCTTTGAAGCTTGAGTGGCCGGACGGTGCACGGGGCGGTTCGTTGACCAGTGCGTTGTCCCGTCGCGCCGCCGCCCACCGCGAAGGTCGCGGCCCACAACCCATAGGCGCATCCTTGCATTTTTAAAGACATTGCACAAGCACATGGACGTCTCGTTAATCTGTATACGATCATTTCTGCCACCGTATTTAAGTTTATTTTAGTTCAACACATTTAAATCTTTCTAATTGCAGGTAGAGTCGATATGTGTCAAGTGTGTTCAGTGCCTATATAAGTTTAATGGTGAACAAAGTAATATTATACTGTAAGTGGAAAAATTTGATCTCAAAATGGTTACTTCGAGAATACCGGCTTATTCTCTGAATTCGGAGTTCAACAGGGAGTTCAGAAGTTTCCGCATAACGCGAGCGACACCACGATCGACTCTGTATGCGCCGGCGATTGTCCCCATACACGAGTACCCTCGGGTTAGCGTGCATGAGCGGAGGGAGGCCCTCAAAGCGGCGCTGGCTAAAGCGTGGTCGTCCAAGAGCACCGACAAGAAGAAGCACGACACGTGGACCGTTCCCAATGAACAGAGTAGAGCGGGAATTACGGCGGCCGATTTCACCGCCAAATCACAGTACAAGAGCAGTGTAAATGGTGACATCTCGCGTGTTGCAGTCGTCAAACATGAATTTGAAAGTAAGGAAGCTGAGCGGACTGAATCTCTAGACAACAGAGCGGATAGTGGCCAGCCTGCGAGCTTGAACTACAGCCGAGTAAATGGGAACGGTATTGACATTCAAGAGACACTCAAAAAAGGCTGTGATAAGGGGTTACACACTAAGGATTTAACAAGTTATAGCGACTACCTAAATAATGTTCCTAAATGTAAGACTAGTTTTGAAAATAACTTTTTAAAACAGAGCCACGAGGAACGGTACACAAAACGAAACGGCTACGATGGCACCTCGAAGCGCGTCGACAGAGACATCAATCTCAATAATATCGAATACAGCAGCCTGAATGGCGACACCTATGATTCTTTGAAGTATTCGCGAACAGCGAACGGAACAGAATCAGTGCAATATAAAAGTTACGGTAAGGCAGACACCGTTAAGAGCAAATTGCTTAGCACAGATAGTCCGAAAAGCGTGACGTCTTGCAACGGAGAGAAATTGAATGGATACATAGGTGCTGAGCGCCGCAGCGGCAAGGAGCAGCAGAGGCCACTGACCAGCGGACCCAAGACGGCAGCGGAGCAGAGGCTGGCCGAGCGCCTGGAAGTGAAGGTGGCAGAGCTGCCCGCGCTCTTGTTCGGCGTCGACTTCACGCCCAAGCCTGCCGCTTTCCAGAAGACAATGCGTGAACACGAGTGGAGCGTATCGTATGTAAAACTATTCCTCATCACCCCCAACGGTTTCATGTACTAACCAATTCCACTCCTCAACACCTACACAACTTCCGTGTATATCATAATCGGTAAGCGAGAACTGCGTGCCATGAGCGAGAGCATTTATTTGCAAGTCTTTTCATAAAATATGTATATCTAGAAGCCAACCTGTCGTAGTGAACTTATACGAGTATAATTAGAGAAAAAAACTACCGCGCACTTCGTTGTTCGAGTGCATCGACTTGCATGGCGATGTCGGTCCGGTCTCAAGTGCATTGCTAGCGAGCTTTGGTGTTACATGTATTTGGTCGTCGATAAGAAACAAGTAAAAGCTTTACACACACCGTAAGATCTTTAAAAACGTTATTTGTTAGTATCGCTATATAGTAAATTATTGAAAAATAGGGATCTATGTATAATAATCCATATAGAATAGAATCCTAACCTTTTTTCTTTGCAATATGTTATTATTATGATGATTCATTTATTCAAAGATTCATTATCCATGGTGAACCGAATAATTAGGGAATAGCATTAAAATACCGGTATTGTTTTCTTATTATTTTTGGAACTGGTTAATTATTTTGTATTAGTTAAACAGAATAAGTATTTATTTTTACTTATATCTCAAGTTTCGATAGTTTAAGTCGCGAAATTTATAAATTTGACGGTGACCCTACGTATTTCAATCGTCATCACCTTCAACCAAATTTAACCAAAATAGTTACACGATATGACACTAACTACAACTACAAGGGTCTGAGGAGTTGAGGACTGGTTGGGCAAAAGCATTGCACAATCACTCGCTGTGCTGTGACCTGTGACTCACCAAATTTGCGCTTTGTTCCATCCTGTTGTACTAGTTGCCTTATTTTACTCATTATCGCTATGTTAAAATAGACTACCGAATTACTTCTTTAGCCTTGAAAGTTACCGTTAAGTTGCGACAATTTTCCCATCATAAAGCAATACACATTTCACGTAAGTTTGAAAACTGGTCTAAAAATGAATACTTTATTTGCTATCAGCATGTTTGTGTTTTAAGACTTTAATATTCGTGGGCGCCCAGAACCGCTGTGACTTAAAGATTCGTTTCGATAGCGTTCAGTGAATGTTTCAAGGTCCTGTCCTGGTTTGCGCGCTCGCAAAGCATTTGTCAACTTGGTAGGCGTCGTGACGTAACAAAATTATATGGTTTTTATTTACTTATATTTTATTTCCTTTTGAAAATTTCACTTATGCTTAGAAATAGGTACTTATACTACCTACTACTATACCCTTCATTGCACAAAATAAATAAATACAGGACATAATTATCTTAAAAACTAGGAAATGCACAAAAGGCGGCCTTATCACTAAGCAATTTCTTATATGAGTTTTAAGATCGATAGAAAGTGACTCATTTATTGTAGGGTTTGTGGCTTTACTCTGAGAAACCACAGCTTTCTCACTCAGTTAATTTAATGTCTTAAACGTTTTTATTATGTATTTTTTTATAAATAAATACCTATTAACTGCCTAATGGAAATGAAACAAAATTGTTTTACAAAACTTTTACACCTCTTTACTGATGCATCACTGTTATTGTGTTTGTGACTTTGTTCTTTTTATTGTGTAGGCATTTGTTTACACTTCTACGCACACATCATAGTAGGAGCAGTATTAGAACATCTTTCAAAGAACATTCAGCAGACACGTCACCATTGTCGAGCTATTGGTGACATCGAACCACGCACGTCGCCTGACAAATGCTAAAAGCTGCACACCGGTCAGCTTTCACTACAGGCCCAGCCGCTTTCGGTACTTGCTTGATAATTGTAATGCATGTTTGCAAACTACTTCCACATGGCGACCGTAATGTAGGCATAACATTACGTCAACAAACACTTCCATTTACGGATTAAACAACTTTAGAATAGTAATTTCCATTTATGGATAAGATATGGCCGTTTGATTGCACCTACATAGTTTATTTTTATCTCAGACATTTTCATAAAGTATTGTATTTGCTTCGAAAATAGAAACTTTAATAAACAAAACATGTTTTCTTAGTAAATAATACGCATTTAAGAGACAAAAAGTCGTTTTGGAAATCCTTGGGGGAGGCCTATGTCCAGCAGTGGACTTCCTGTGGCTGATATGATGATGATGAAGAGACAAAAAGTCTACTATTATAGATTTTTTCGTAATTAATCATCATCATCTCCTTCCGCCCTCTGCTGACTCTACGTTGATGCCACCCATCTCTATAATATTTTTTTTTTTTTTACTTATCATACAACTATAACTATTTTACATATTTGACTTAATTATTTGATTTGCATAGAACATTTCATACGAAGTGGAACTTTTGCGAAAGCGACATTATGCTATAGGGACATTTTTCGGCGTAATTATTTAATCGCATTGTTTTTTTTTTGTATTGGCAACAATTTGTTCTCAATGTAAATGGCAACATTTTGTCTCCATTCAACTTTATATCAAAATAAAGTAAGATAAGAATTTATAATTTTTACCAGATGTTTAATTGGTAAAGGTTAATGTTCAAAGATAATACAATAATTTCTCGTTTTATTATTTATTAGCTGCGCCTGCGGTAAAAATAGCCTATGTGTTAATCCAGGGTGTCAGCTTTCTGAATACCAAATTTTATCAAAATTGGTCCAGCCGCACACACACACACACACACACACACACACACACACACAAACTTTCGCCCTTACGTAGCCCTTAGTATGATTATTATTTAGAGCCTATTAGATCCCATTATTGGCCTCTCCCTCTGTTCTCCATTTCTCTCTGTCTTGGTCAGCATGCGGCATAATAGTCTTACTTGGATATCTACAAAAAGCTAGCAGGCTGGTTGGTGTTAGCTTCATCTATTCCTTATTTAGATTCAAGAGTGGGTAAAGTCAAGAGAAGCTACACTACACGTTTAGACTGGTATTGTTTAGGAGAGAGCCGTGGTTGTCATTGACCCGCGTACGGCGCGGGCGGGGCGATTAGTCGTGGCTGCAGTTGACACGGTTCACAGTAATCGCTCATCCGGCGTGGCCTTGTCTGCCGAACGCGACCAAACGCTGTGTCATTGTGAACACCAACTAAAAAGGGCTCCAAACTTTGTCGAGATCTAAATCATCTCCGTTTAAATTAAATGATATTATATTTTTTATCCTATTATATCCTTTCATTCACTTCTAGTTTTTAACAGACTTCCAAAAAGGAAGGGGGTTATTAATTCGTCGCGATCTTTTTTTTAATGTATGTTCACCGATTATTCGAAGACGCCTGGACCGATCTGAAAAAAATATTAAAAGGGCATACTTACTTTCGAGGTGGTCCCATAGAAATGTTATCAAAATCGATTTTGTAGTTTGGGTTACGTAGTAACTTATTAGTAATCATTGGTTTGGGGGTGACCACATCAACCGTAAAATCATCTTTACAACAACAATCAATTGAAGTAGATTAGTCTGTAAAGTGTTGGTAGTATAATTTTACAACGTAAAGATTTTTCGGCTTATAAAAGTATTTACATATTATATAGAATCAAAAGGTAATTAGCACATACTTCTAATTACTAGGTACTAATAACGATCAGCATAAAATAATTATAATAGGCCAACCTAGTTTTACATCAGTAGAACAATAATGCGCAGAATTAAAGGGAAGGGTTCTGGTTAGCCAAGAGATCACCACACCTCATCTAATGTCTCGCTCGACTCTTGAATAATCTTGACTAGTTCGCGTTGCAGTAGATACCGTAACAGATCCTCAGATATAACAATAATATAGAGAAATACTAAAATATCTAATGTCCGTAGATCCAGCGGGACCCTATGCCTGATTAAGACCTATTTAGTCTAATTAATACTAATTATCCACCGAGGTAGAAATTTAAACATATACAAATCGATAGGTAGAAATGGATACTAATTAGACTAAATAGGTCTTAATTCAATTAGGCATAGGGTCCCGCTGGATCTACGGACATAAATATCTAGTCGTTTTTCAAGACCTAATACTGTACAGCAATAATTCTGTAGACATAAACATTGTCTACGGTTACCGAATTCATCACGCCATATATTGAAACATCCATTTAATTAAAATAATGGATTAATCGCGTGTAACGCGAAAATTATAAGTTTGTAATTTTTGCATGACATTTGAGTTGGAGCAACCTCCGAACGGTTTGTTTGTTCCCGATTAGTAACAACGTAACTCAAGAAAAAAATTCCCGAAGAGTTCCAGAGTTACTCATTGCAACTAACATTCTTCCCAATGAGTACTACTGTGTCTTACAGAGTACTGTATTCCTGTCAACAAACACTGTCACTTGGAATACAGTATAGTGTGTTATATCGTTTTTGACTATCATCATGGGAAACTTCTACATCCTTATATTTTCTTTTCACTTAATAATTTTTCTGCCAGAAACCAAAATTTACCGGAATCTGACATGTTGTTTCAAAATAAAACGTATACCACGTTTGTATAGAAAAGTAAGGGGATTCTAAAGACAGTGGTATTCATTGGAAAGAATTTTAGTTGCAATAAGTAACACTGGAACTCATCGGAAAGTTTTTTCCCTTTAAGTAACAGTGGTACTCAAGAGGGTGTTACTTATAGGGAACAAATAAAACGGTTGACACATGACACGTATGCTCAGTCCTGCCGTGGATCCTTGACCGGCCACAGTTCGTGTCACGTCGCAGACTGGCTTTCGATTTCGTAATCGCGCCCGCAGTGTGCACTGGCCGAACGATTATGGCCATTGTGCCACAGGCGTTCCACTCTCGTCGCGATTTTGCTTGCTTCGTTACCTTGATGACCTTTATACGACGTTTGTGCTGATTTTCTTGTCATTCACCTCATTGTGTGACACACAGACACAGATTTGTATAGTATAATCATGTGTCGTTGCTCTTCAATACGTCGTATTTCGTATACTTAAATTCTTACCTAAGTAATCCGATTTGATAAAAATTATACATGACATGACACATCACAACGCGAACTTCGTTTTCGTGCAAAAGAAAGTAAAATTAAAATCGTATCATCAGGAAATACCGGTATGGGTTTCAATAACAGAAAAGATGATTCAATCCTATACCTAACACGTGTTGGATGTTTCTAAATATAAAGCACCGTTGTTTGAATGCCGTTATTATTTGTAATACGGTCAACGTGCTTGAACGTTGACCGTATTACAATTAATGATTTCCTTAATCGCATTTTCTGTTTCATATAAATTTGCACAATATCCTTAGTAATGATTTGTGTTTTTCAATACAGCCAGTTAGAAAATTCTTGAAACGGATTAAGAAATTAATCTAGGTTTTTACCTTTAATTTTACCTTTTGGCAAAGGGATCCCTCCCTATTGATTGACTCCGTGGTCCAGTGGTCAAGGCGTTCGCGTTGTGATTTAGAGGTCGTGGGTTCGAATCCCACTAGGAAGCATATTTTGTGAAAAGTTTGTTTGTTCCAATTAGGATATTAAACGCTTGAATCACCTAATTATCCGAAAAGAGAAATGTTTCCGTGTTTCGAAAGGCACGTATATAAGCTGTGGGTCCCGAACGCCATCTAGCGTTAACCTATCCAAATTTTGGCTTTGGTCTACTGTTTGGTTTGTGGAGGTAATATGGCAGTCGCTCTGTGTAAAAAAACAGTAATCTCGTCAAATCACCAGGTTACGGTAGCGGACTCCGGGGCTCTGAAGCATTACCGCCGAGGATGCAACCGGAAATACGCTCGAATTATGATGAATTGATGATATAAAGGTCCCCATTGGTTACGGCTCACCCAGTGGTTAGAAAATCACGAATTTCGAAGTAACTTTCCCTACATCCTGTGAACAAACTTTTCCATGTTTTCTATCAATATTTGCTTATATCGTTATCACGGTACTAAGGTAAACCGAAAGCATACGTTACGACGACATAAATACAAGTCGTGGATACGTCGTTATAGTCACTTTCACCTTCTACAGCAACCTTAAGTTGCCATAATTAAAGACTCCTTGACTGCCGGCCTCGGTCGAAAGGAAGCGAAAGCAAAAGAAGGAATTTCACCGATGTATTCTTGCAACCAATGCTAATGAGGGAAGCGAGATCTGCTGCCAATAAACATAGAGTGAATACAAATTTGATGACACGATGATGACGCGGTACACCAGTCACGCTGGTTAGAAGATTTCTATAATAGCCGGTTTCCGAAACAGTGACACGTAACAGCAGGTCGATAATGTTGGTGTCGCCGACGAAAGTGAACGTTCCGGTGTTTGTTATTCGACGCGTATCGCAGGACGTATCTTGTACATTATATTGTTTAAGTGTTAGCATACTACCGGCTTGGTATATAAAACATTGGCTGACGCACAGTCGTCGCGCTTACCTACCATAATAGTCGCTACTTAATTATATTCAAAACGTTTTTATGCGAGACGCCAGTTAAGAAGAGATACAGATAAATTATCACGACTTGAGTAGACGAGGGTAGACGAGAGTCCAGGGCCATAAGACCCAACGGCCAGTAAGTATGGTGGGTTGCTATTGCTAAGCGATTTAAAAACATACTATTAAATATCGAAGTTATCGTAGGCACCATGTACAGCGGCTGACAAAAATACCAAAATATCTTAAATATTCGTTAGCTCAGTCATCCAAATTTGATTTCTTCTCTACGACAATAAATAAATTTAAGGTCCGGCTTATGAAGATTTTTATGGTGATGGTTTTGTTAGGTGGCCAAATTATTGGTTCATTAAATCTCATTAAAAATAAACTCACTAAAAATATTTTAGTTTTTGCAAATGTATCATTGGATTTTAGACTTTACTTAGTGATCGTAAAATGAATGATTATCTCAACACACGTACCAATACATACACATTTCAATTTCAAAGCCTCAATTATTTATTTCTAATTAAAGTTAATTTCTTTATATTACATTATTAGGAAATTAATCGCCGCATTGAAAATGCACGGAGGAGCTACGGGTCCATGAAAGCGTTTATGAACAGATATTACTGAGACTTCGCTGTCGATCCGTCTGTTACCAGGCTATATCTTATGAAGTTATGGATGGTAATAGCTAGAAAACAGAATAAAATAAATATCGAAGGGGCTCCCATACAACAAACGCGATTTTTTTGGGCGTTTTTGTTTGATATTACTAAAAGCAAAAGGTAGGCGCTTGAAATATTCATAGAATAACCTTGGATAAATAACTTTAAAATTAAATAATTAAATTAAAATAAATAATTAAATATTTATGGGGCGCTCCCGTGCAAAAACGTAATTTTGCGCGGAACCCTTCTTGCGCAAGTCCGACTCGCACTTTGCCGATTATTATTTTTATTAAAGAAAGGCCTCTTCCATATATTTCCAGTTTTCTTTTTTTTGCTTTTCCACCTAGTTATGTATTTCCTGTTATTTTATTTAACCGGTCAAGAACCCCATGACATTAATAAATGTCCACGTTTATTGTCGTACTATTGTGTCTGGTATTGGCGGTAAAGGAACGGTTAATCCATCTTTTT
Source organism: Acrobasis consociella (assembly GCA_963555685.1). Taxonomy (NCBI): domain Eukaryota; kingdom Metazoa; phylum Arthropoda; class Insecta; order Lepidoptera; family Pyralidae; genus Acrobasis; species Acrobasis consociella. The sequence goes on from OY743116.1 coordinate 4,764,383, forward strand.
ATCTTAAATTTGGTTTACCTTTTCTTTTGCACAAGGTCCGTTCCAGTTTGCCACCCGTGTCCATTTTTTAGTGTTCATACGTGCTATGTCACCGGCCCATCTCCACTTAATTTTTTTAAAGTTCAGTTTGGTTTTTCTTTCGGATTTCTGTGCTTTTGATTTTGTCTTTTTTTTCTGATAATTAAAATGCTTCGTTCCATGTATCTCTGGCATGATTGTCTTTTATTTTGTGTAAAGGTAATCTATACCTATGTTTGACTGGCATATGAGAGAGAAGGAAGGAAACAAGAATCGAGAACCATTTTCATCAGTTTCAATTCAATATTTATTTGCAACATCAAAATTTATTCCCAGCAAGGTTTCTACGTATGTCTAGTGCGTCTTTATGTCTGAAGTTGCTAAAAGATATTTGTTTTCCTAAATATGTGTATTTACACTATCACGTCTTTATCTATACATACATATAATAAAAAAGTGTGTCTGTACATTGAATATATTTCAAAAAAAAAATTGGGTGCGATAGATAGACGTAGTGATAGAGTAAGAATTAAAAAAAATTCTGTTTGTACACGCTAATCTCCGAAAATAGTGGACGGATTCGAATGAATCCTTTGTTATTATCCGTTAAGCCTGGCTTTTTGCCCAGGCAACATAAAGGGTATAAATTATTTTGGAAAATGGAACACCTGCTGCAGTACTATAACGGTTCAGCTAAACTATAAGAAATATAAAAATGTCGCCTTAGCAAAAGTTGTTCAGCCAGATGAGCATTTTCCAGAGACACAAAGTCCACGCGAACCAAGTCGCAGGCCATCCAGCTTGTCCCTAATAATGCGATATAACATTTGGATCTGGTGCTTTTAAGCAGAAAGAGCCCAGGGCCCCAAGAACCACAAGAATCAAATGCCACTTTCATCGTGGGAAATAAGTTAGAAAAAGACATCAAAAAAGTGATTCGATGCTAGCCTCGCATCGCCTATTAACATGATTCGCATTTTCGCCCTATCGCACGGTCGAGTTGATTATTCAAGATTTTTCTTTTCTTCCAAACCAGCGTGGAAAAAATCTTAACACACATTCGTAAAAGGAAACTACGAACTCCCTTAAAAATTGTAAAAACTTGTAAATTAATTCACGCTATTTATAGGCTTATCGCACATCGTGACAATATCATGCAGGCAGGTGTATCTGAAGGTTCTCAACCTAGAGACTTGTGTATTCAAGTTCAACCTCTCTTGGCTCTAAACAATGTGACATTACATATTACAATCTTCGTGATACATTATAGACGCCCGCGCGCACATGTCCACCTAGCCTCAGTATTAACTGATTTATGCTTTATATTGTATATATAGGTTTCTCAAATTTGATAACTTAAGTTCCCTCTTACAGACTTGTTTTCATTATGTAACATGACAATAAATTGTCGAACCAGATTCCTAGCAAGTTCGCTCCATTCTTCCATTCCTCCGAAGACTTTCGTAGGCAATTTTTTTTGCTGTTTGTTATTTCGTCAGACGGTCAGCGAGAGCTAAAAAGTTTGCAGCGACCGTACGAATTGCAGGTTTGTTTTTGTTAGTTGTGGCAAGCAAGGCCGAAATCTCGGTAGGAATTTAATATTGCAACTCGCCGCTAGATGGCACGAGTGATAAATATAGCAGGTATATTTTAACAATACAACACCCTTTATTGTAAAAAAAAGTAAATATAAACATGTTGTTTATTTATTCTCATAATATAATTTCCTTTTTATTTTATTTCTTTCATGAAAACAATTTGTCTCTTTTCTCTTTGATCGGCTGCATATCGAAACATAGATTGTTGTAGAGTAAGGACATAGTCAGTCAGTGTCAGTATTTATTATATTTAGTGTTGAGTGGTAAGCCAATTACTGGTATAATCTAATTCTAGTAGACGTAACTGCGTCCGATGCGACTGCATTCTTGTTACAGTTTGCCTTTAACTCTCATGTAAACTTTAATATGATAAACATCTTAAGTCAAACGTTAGTATGTGCATCTAAAGGTATACTTTAGATATAAATATGCTTTACTAGATTGCCATTGTAGTTACCGATTATGATACCGCTTATAAAAGAAGACTTTTTGAATAAAAGTGCAAGTTTGACCAGAATAAACAGTAATTTAGTGACAAGTATGCGAGATTTTCGTGACTGTTGGTAAGTCGTATTAGTTATCCGATTTTTTCGTAGAACGGTATGTAAGACAAAAAAAGCTTTTCTAATTTATTAGAATATTATCGTTTACATAATGCGTCACAAATGATGACATTGTGTCGGTTACGCAGTGGCTTGATTGTTCGGTTGCTGCGCCGGCGATTTGGAAACGAGCACTGATTGTACACAGCTTTTCTTCAGCTAATATCTCGTGTGCGGTTGGCGTGTCAGTGCTGGCAGTACGTCCGTGAGCGTAGACCGCGACGGGTCCTTGTTGAGTGCTTTATTGGTGACGATAACTTAAAATTTATTATCATTCGCTGTCACTAATCTTCTATTCATCAAACATCGTATTATGTATACTATTTGCCGGTGACTGTTAAAAGTATGATAACCTTGACTGCAAAATAGTTTCAGCCTCAGTTTTTGTTACAAAACTCAGAGCAATGATTTGATATTTCGGTACAGTAGGCATCACATTATTTTCTGTAACAATTTTTTTGTCGCGTAATTGAATCTTGTTTGTGGAAGTTTTGTGAAAAGAAAAGGTATTATTCTTCGTAGGAATAAGCAATAAACAAAAACATAGGCACGGGGCACCGGTGCTGGGCTGCCTTACAGGCGCTCCTAAGCGCTTGTTGCCTGCCGCCGTCAGACCAGTTCGCTCACCTAGTAGAGCCGCAATCGGGTTGTGGAGACCGATCACCGACGTTAGTAAGACTTGCAAAAATTACTGCTCTAGCACGCATTTATACCTCGCCTTTACATTTCTTGCAAAATGTTACTCGTCCTGTTCACTAACCCTACAGCCAACCGATCGATGATTTCACAGCTCGGAGCACTCGTGGAGGCGGAGAAATGAACGTTCCAAACGATCACATCACCGGCGTTCGCCTACGTCACACAGGCGGAGGAGACATCATCGCGACGAGTCATCACCGCGTTCACCACCTGAACAGGTGTGTTTACCGTTTTTTAATTATCTATTAACTAAGAAGATGTATGAAAGGGCTTCTGACTCTAACCCAACACTCGCTGTCACAACATTGAAGTGTCCACCCGACAACCTGTCCATTATTTATTTAAGATAGGTGTATATGCCATAGGCAAAGTGCGGAACAAGAATAAAGCGTTAAACGTCACCGTGCCTGTTTGGGATAGCACACGGGACTGGTTTGGCTTATGAGTGCGCGTGCGCCTTCGCCCGTGAAGATGTGCGCGAGAGACGGCGACCTCCTCGCTTTTGCGCCCGTTCTATTTGCGTTCGCCTTCGTCACTCGGTTCGCCTTCAGTCAGTCGCAAAGCACAGCCGGCCGCCCGGCGCGTCTCTGCCGCCGCAACGAAATACGAGTCCGCCGCGTCGGGCTGCGGGCGGCCAGCATGGCTGCCCAGCCACCGCGTCCACCTCCCAATAACTTGCTCTTCTCTGGTCCTCCGCCCTCCCTGCCACACGTGTTGTTGCTGCCGAATGACGTTTCTTGTGACACCTGTACCCTTGATACCGCTGCCGACCCCACCTTTACCCAAACAAATGATGTAAATACCTTACGCGAAATAAACAACGTGGGTGTGCCTACATACGAAGAATTATATGGAAACTCAGTGGAAAATGATGTGTTTGATGATAATTATGCTGCTGATCCACAATTTTTACCAAACCTCAGAAGAACACGTAGTTTTGACATTTCGGATGTTTATACACGCTACGAAAATGATATTGACCCATATGCTCTTCGACATAGACGATCCGAACCAGATTTATCTAAGTATGGTTTGTTTTTGGAAGCAGAAATAACCATGGAACCTCTACAGCCTCCGCCGCTTGTTCTGAATAATCCCTTTTATGATGGTTCATACGCATTAGATCCTTCGCAGCTAAGTCAGAATGCCGTGATGATGCCTGAAAATTACATGGCATTTGAAGATTCTTTTGTACCTGCCTGGGGATATAAGCCAGAATTCGCTGTTGATGGAGACTATAACCCTAATATGTACTTTAATGGATTACCTATAATAGCTTCTAATGACCCTTGGTCCACGTATGTAACAGAGCCAGCTGATTTTCAATTCTATTCACCACATTTTGAAACTCTAGGCAGCGATCAGGATGGCATACATTACGTACCTCTAACTGACTTAGATTATGCCATTCCTCAATATATGAGTTTACCAGTGGTAGAGCAAGCAAATATTGAAACATTCACAGATAATAGCCATTCAGATAACACCACGCCTACGGTAGTTTCTATTGAAAATAACATAACTTCTAACGACAATGTTGACAGTGTACAATCGGAAGTGCCGGTACCCTTGACAACTACTATAGCTGCTAGTAATGTAGTGAGTGATGATGATAAAACTAGTGCCATAGACTCTTCTACTAATAGAGAATCATCAAACCAAAGTGATGAATCTTTCAATGCGGACATTTCAAACGACGTTACATCCAGTTTGGCGTTTGTACCAAGTAGTAAAAGTTCTCCAAAAAGACCTTACATAGGCGTGGATGATACGAGCAATGATACTTCTCCCTGTTCCACCGACTATCATGAGGCTTCAGCTTTAGATTTAGTACAAAGTCTGGATGAACTATCTTGTTGTGATAGCACAGATTTTTCTCAAAGTAGAGATGAGACTTCTCCGATTGATCCTCAGAATGTTGTCAACTGTGATAATAAGGAAACACAGCAAGAGAACCAACTTATTTCGACAAGTGAAACGTTCGCAAATATACCACTCAGTAAGTTACCATCCATTCCATTTCACGATTCATTACCAAAAAAATTACCTCCTGGGCCCAGTTTATCTGATACAATTAATCCAATTGAAAAAAAGGTTGATATCTCTGATGAAACTTCTAAAAATATGATAAATAAATCTCGAAGTGGATCACCTGAAGCTGTTGAAACTACTGAATTAAGGATTCGTGAGAAATCTTCAGATTTACAGTCTATAACGGGTGTACCGACTGCAGCTAATACGATTGAAAATAGTGAAAATGCAAAGACTTTTCTGCAACCTCAACCACCCGACGTGCCGCCTTCGTGGTTGCCGCCTAAACTCACTGCTAGTCATCAAAAAAATGTGAATGAGGTTTCAGCACCACAAATAATCGTAAAAAAAGCCGATAGCGTTCCAAGGGACATAGAAAAGAGCCCTAAAGCTCCTCCACCACCGCCGCGAAGCAATCCTGTAACTGCTACTGTTGAAGCAAAACCTTCTTGCTCTTTTGTGCCACCCCGATTACTTCCACCTGCTGCGCACCTCAAGCCGAAAGAAGTAGAGGTCAGTCAGCAATTTTCTAGTTAATTTCGTGCTATTCAATATCCTAATGGTATTATTGTTTTTGAAAGTGGAATAAAAAATGAAGTTTGTGAATACATTATATTTTACTATAGTAAATTACTGCGTAATGCTCTGCCAGCGAACGTATTGAGCGCAATGCGTGCTAGGGTGTCCCGTCAATGTATGGGAAAATATTTTTTTTTTAGTTACATTAACACAAGAGGTATCAAAATTTGCGTTATTTAATACTCATTACGAAAACGCTAAAATAGTTAGAATTGCATGTCATCTTGAGACCTCTACCGCGCTATGAAGTCTTTAAAAATTTATATTTTTACAGGCCTAAACAAAATACATTTAAAATGTACAAAAACAAGTTTCGAAAGTAAATTAAAAAAAAAACCATGATAGAGTTACTAGAAAAAAGAATAAATAAAATACAACTTACTATCAGTAATAAAAACTTAAAATTTGAGCTTAGTTTTGTGTCTGAAAGTTAGTATTTTTGCTAGAGATTGCAACCTGGTATCCATTTCTAGATGTGGGTCAGTAACATTATGTGAGACCTTTGTTGCCCATTTTAAACATCTTTCCACAGATTGTGAGTGCCACGGGAAGTCAAAAATTTCGAAACTCTTACTTTTATCATAGTTAGAAGGTCCTCCTAAGAAATATGTCAAAAATCGACGGTTCTGTAATCTAACACTCATTCCATACAATAACTTCTGGTTTAAATATCCTGCAGGTAGTGCTATACTATCAGATTATTGAGCTATTATTATATTTCGCAATGCCAGTTAAGAAATGTGGACCTTATCATCAAATAACATCTAGCAAAGTAGGTTTCCTATGTACAAAAAGAAATAATTTCTTTCGATAGCCAAATCGACAAAACATCTCACATTTTTATTTTCTAGGGTTTGAATTATAATCATCTAAGGTCAATATTTAATAAAGGATTGTAATATGATGAAAAAACACACTAATATTTTAAACTAAGGTATTTATGTAAATACTTTTTAATGTAAGATTTCAGCAGCCGAGTATCTCGTTGCTTACCTTTGAAACCTAAGCTTTAGTTCAAATATTGTAGAAATAATCTCATATAATATCTGAAGTTGTCCATAGTGCATCAATATCAGGTCTTTGTTGATATATAAAATTAATTTAATGACATCCCTTATATTGGTAACTGCTAATAATCGAGTTCTTTGTATGATTCCAAAATAGCACAGTCTCACTTAACGCCTTGATATTATTATAATCACATGTTTTCAACACTATAATAATTAGAACGCTGCTTTAAGTAGCATAAAAATTACTTTAGCTTGAAGTAAAGACTCTCAAAGCAATTTGAGAAATTCCTCAAAACAAGTTGAAAATTAATAATATTTACAGGTTAAAATCTGACAAATTTAAAGTCTTAAGTAATGTTTCGTACTACCTAAAACACCTAAAACTAGGAGATATACTGTTATTTTTCTTTTTTGGTTTTTAAAACCGAAATTAAAGATCGCCAAAAATAACGTTAAAAAAATAAATTTTTCAAAACTTGGAAGGTCGGTAGAGCACAAAAGATATATGATTATTTAATTTTAAAAATTACTATGGTAATCTACGACCAATTCCACAAATTTCAAGAGGTCTTGCGTTAAGAAAATCCAAAAAAAAAATTTACGGGACACCCTAATGCGTGCGTGTCTATTTTAGTTTTTATTATCAGGTCAAGGATTAAATTCATTGCTATCTTCCTGACTTTCTATAATAAAAGGTAATTAATAGCAAATATTCCCTATGGAATTTAAATTTTCAAGGGCAAAAGTATTATTTTAATTTTGATGTTGAAACATTTACGTGGTTCTGTGCTATTTGTGCTACTGTGTTATAAGAGTTTTACTTAAATAGTAACACCTAATAATTAATCGCCATAACGTTTCCTTTAGATGTTTTTAGAAAATATCTAAGCATATGTCCAACCACCGAAAATATATTTATAGCACATATTTGACATAAATCGTTGTTCTAATTTTACTCGCCAAGCCATTTCCTACAAAAACCAATAATGAGAGTTTTATATCTGCAGTAAACAATGTTGTGTAGAATGGCTGACTAAAATAGTATCAGCAGCTGGCAAAAAGCTAAGAGATTCCGATAGCAATGACTAGATGGCGCTAGAGTTTACAGTAGAAAACACGCGCGACGCATCTGTACAGAAATAGAGCCGATATGATCACCTTCACCTAGGAGAAGCCAACATCCATTGCTCTGTGATAACAGCCTATGCCATACACGCACCGCCCACTTTGATAGTATCTTCATAAAAATTTGATTTAACATTTCATCGAGTTTGATATGGTTTCTTGAATATTATTAATTTCAAAACACGGGTAACTCGCGTATAGAGTCAGCTTTAGCTTTTTTTTAGTTTCTTGAATAGTTAACTTTATAAAGAATTAGTAACTTAATATAGCCGCTTGGAAATTTTAAACAGTATGATGTGGCTGGACTTTTAATCCACAATCCAATATTTTGGAGCAAGTTCAGCCATATACTGAAGTACTATCCGTAAGAGTAATGGAAAACTTAAAAAGAAAATACAAGTGAATGCTCAGCCGAGTAGATTTTTATTTAAATATTTTATTATTTTAGTTCATTGTGCTAATCTATTGGACTATTGGATAAAAATCTGTGTGAAGAACAGATTGAAATTTCCAGTAATGTGTGGTATAGCGGCAAGTGTTCAAACGCCGCTAACACATTTGCCTAATCAACTACTATGAAGAGGCGTGCGCCTCAATTGTTTTGAATTGTACCCACTACGAAATCTATAAATTGAAACCCGCTTTATCCGGCTCGAGGCAGACCACGTCGTGAATCAGATCCCCTCTGTTGTCATTAGTGATTGTTCAACTAAGTTTTATGCTTGAAAGCTAACATCAAACTGTTTAAAATAAAAAACGCAGTTATTTTAATACTTTCTCCCATGTGGAGATGAGCTAGTGTAGAATTGTTAATTCGATAGCGTTTGTAAATACTAAAACAACTATCTTACTTTACTGTATTGATTACATCAAGTCCATAAAAGTTGTCGATATTAAACACAGTTAATTATTATTAATAAACTGGAAGATTTGATTCCATTTAGTTTACATAATATTAAAAAAACCGATCGACTTCACGTACATAGCAGGATCTGTTATATAAATTAAGAAAAAAAATATTTTTTTAATGCATACCCTGCATGATTCAGGACGCGATTGCGAGACACTGCGGCTCTGCCACAACTCGAATATTTTTATTTTATTTCAAATGTGCAGTCTGCCCTGCTGGCTTGCTTCTAATATACCGGCAATGACCGGCATAATATACAGTTAATACTAGTCTAGATTACTTTTAATAGTCTAAATTTGGACTTTGATTTGATGTGGACTACTCTAGGATACTCGTGTTTTGCTCAATTTAAATCTGTAGCTATCAAACGGGTGTTTCAAATAAGACTAATTCCTATCTAGAACGTACGTGACAAATTTGATGGCTTTTTACTAATGACTCAGTAATTTTGTTTAAGTGAGTCGCCGATACACTAATAGTACCTACTGGAATTTTTTGTAGTCTGATCGTTTTCCTTAAATATTATTCTTATATATTCTTAGATACTTACTTTTTATCCAGCTACAAAAAGTTTTTGCCTACCAATGCTGATAGTTAACTATTTAATGTCTGCTGTTACTTGCGTCAATATTTTTTTAATTGTATTTCTGAATTGGATCAATATCATTGCTACTAAAGTAGTTTCTGCTTTTTGGAAACGAAATAATTGCGTTTGTGTTCAATCAAACTCCAGTATAAGTTAATATTTTACAGTCAGACAAGGGTCAAGTTCGCGACGTTGGTCGCCGCAGCATATCGCATACCATTAACGCGGGGCGATCGAGATATGGTCTGATAAATGCCGCGGTACCTACCTATCTATTTGGTAATGCCCGGTTCCTTCCGGACGGCCTTGCCGATATCGCTTGGATTGCGCCAACGGCCGCGGTAGCTGCCCACAAGGCGCTGGTTCAATACACATACATACATTGCACCTTAGTGTTTCTCTTGGAGCTAAACCGATCAATACTAAACTCAAGAATTAAGTCGTAGCTCAGTTGTCGTAAAATACTCAACCATGTAGTTTTTTATCTACTTATTTCGTATCATCAAAGATAAGGAGCACATTAATATGTGTTTGAAATGTAGAGCAATGACCTTATGGAAAACACAAAAAAGAAACTACGCCAGGTTTGGAGTAGAAACCATCATGCAAAAGAATTATAAGAAATGATTTGAAACTCAGTCGATTGCACGCGGATATATCCTGTTTTAACCGAAAGCTCTCATTACAAATTGTTAGCTCCATTTGTGCTTGCCATCTTTAATTAAAGTGACACATTGTTTCTCGTCTCAGTTCTCTTTTAGACGTTGAACGACGCGAACAACTTCGTGTCCTTTTCTTGATATCTATACGTCTGCTGTTGTAGCATTTTAAATATTTTATCGTCATTTGTTTTTGATGTGGCTCATTGAGTTAAAGAAGTGTCGTGGTTGAGTGGCGGTATCGCACGCCAGTGCAATACAGTTGTGAGGCAGCCGGCCGTGAGCCCGCTCGCCACTACGTCCCTCGTTACATGTCGTGGACGGTGTTCTCTCTAGTGCTGTAAATAAGGATAATGGCGGAATTGTCGTTGAAACACGACCGCATACGGGTGCCTCTACGGCTAACCTCCTTTTATGAGTTGTACAAGCGGTTTCTCAAGGAGCACGGGTGCAAGTGGCACGATGTTGCGAAACTGCTATCCGTGGTTGGAGAAATCCTTTTCGATGTGGACGGTGCGTGTAGCAAACTTGTGGGCAAGGTCAGTTTTAACATAAAATTACCTTTTTAGGATAGTGTTAAAAAGACTAAAGAAATGATGATGCATTATTTACTATATTTTTACAAACGTCCCAAGTGGCTAAAACTTTTTTCTCAAGTTATATGTAAGTAAAATGAATAGATTTGAACCCTAATATTAACAATAGTGCCCCTTCCTTACCTGCACCCCATCCAATGTTCACATGGTGCGATTAAATACCAAACAGCTGGCTGTCAGTGTTCATATTACATTGGGATTGCATGCGACTCGAGTGAAATGTTAAACAACGGTTCGGTTTCCTAATAACTTTGTCGTTGTGCAGTTGAATTGTGTAGTTTGAATCCTCTACCCTGTACGCTTTCTTTAATCTTCTTAATGTACGATAAAATGAAAACCTACAATTTATTTCAAGTTATAAAACATATTGTGGAGTACAATTATCCTAAGATACACAGTAAATATTCACCGGGAAAGGTATGCATCGTATAACTATTATGTATCTTTAACACTGTCGATAGATTGCGAATATCAAAAATCATAGTCAATTTATTAATTAATAATACTTTGCTTCAAATATAGAGTTCTTTGATTTAACGATCTTTGATTTAACGATCGTACTGATAAATTGGCTATTCCTACTAAATGCAGTCTTACTGAAAAATGGAAGTGAAAGTAGAAATGAATATGGCTCCTATAAGGTCGCTTTGTTTTTGCTGCTAGGAATGCTCGTTATTTCTGCAGCATTTCCTTTGGAACAAAGAACATTATTGTTCGATTGTATTTCGCTGTTCTGTTAATACTGTTTTACACTGGGGCTTATCAGAAGAAGAAAATAGATTTTTATTCTTTGTATTATTATATAACAAAAAAACGTTAGTTATATGTATGTTTATACATATAACTAACGTTTCAGGCTGTAGACCAGCAAGAAATAAATGTGTTATGATTCGTTTACAATGTGATAAGCGTGAGACACGGTTAGCGTTCGTGACAACTGGCGCGTTTATCAAAGCACCCGCATCCGTTCTTGCACACACTTCGAACATGATATAAGTGATAATACACATCTCTGGTTCAAGTTTATCTCGGCCGATACTAACAATATATTTGTGGTATTGCGATTATGTATGTTTTGTAAGATTTAGTTGGTCTTATGGTCGCGTGCGCAAGCGGTATTGTGCAGAGCTCGCGCGCTCCACTGACCTAATTACTTAGCTTATTGACAGAACTGTCTTGGCTCTTGAGCTCACCGTCCATTCAAAGAAAGGTGTGCTGATCATAAATGCTCTCATGATGTTAACGTATGCCGCAATTAACATACCAGCAATAAACGACTTACATATACAAAGATAGGAAGACCTAACTATGTCATTATTTTATTTACTGTTTAAACCTTTTTCATGTAAATAATTTGACTAACCCATTACAAATGTTTGCCAAAATTTAGATCGCCAGAAGTGTGAAAACGTAGGCGTAAATACGTCTATTTAAGATCTATTTTCTGTCCTGAGACTCAAAGCTGTGTTATGGAAAATAGTTGTCACAATATTTTCATTACTTTTATTGATCTCCTTGTAAAAAATTCTTCATTCAACTGCAATATGACAGATTATGTCTTATTACATTAAAATGAAAGTGCCTAAAAATTTGCAAGGTACGCAATATTAATGAGAGTTAGCAAAGAAAAGCACGCGTGGCGGGCACCTCCGGAGTGCGCGGGAGGGCGCTCCCACGGGTTGCCGATATTTTTAGTCCGCGACCATTACTTGGCACCGGCGGCCGCACTCTGCTGCGCTAGTGATCTTTCTGAAATTCGTTCGCGCTTAGGTACGCTCTCAATCTCGAGATAGCCCCAGTCTTATGTCCGGTGCCGGAGCATTCACCGCTATGTAGGAAAAAATAGCGCCCCATTATGCTATACATATTCTTCATAGGTGTGAAAATATGACGGTTCATGGATACCATGTGATATATCCTGGTTAGTGAGTACAAAGTGTAGTGTTAAACTCAATAAATATGACAACTTTAAGTGCAACCGGCAATGGAACTACCAGTCCCCGACGCCACCGATACAGTCGCGCCTCGACCACTAGCGTGACTCAGCTGCTGTCGGATGGCTACTCCAGCATCATGAACCGTTTGACGCGAAGGGGACCTTCCGAGAAATCTGATGCCATCTCTGACTCGAAGTTGAGTGCTGCTCGGACTCGATACGATGACAAACTTTTAACGAATACCAATTCTGCGCTAGCGAGTGTGCGACGTTACGAGAACAACAGGCGCATTTCTCCGTACGCATCGCTGTTGCCAGGAGTGACTACGTCTGCAGTCAGGAAATTGAATGATGAACGTGGATACTCGGGTTACCTGAGCGGGTCTAAATCGCGAATCGAAACGTCACCTTTGCGCCCTTCCTCGGGTATAAGTGCTCTTAGCCGCAGTGACTCATTCCGCAGAGCCCACATGAAAGATAATAAATCATCTCCTTTCACTAAGCGATATCCTCTCAAGGAAGCTAACCACAATTTTGATGGCACGATATCATTGGGCAGTACACGTACTCGTTTAGAAGATAAATATTCGTCTGTTTTAGACAGAATAGCTAGTGAGAAAAAGGAAAAAGCTAGAAAAGGTAAAGAAGATCGCGATAAGACTTTAGAACCAGAGCCGCTCATGTCCAGAGGATTGATGCGAAGTCTGACGACTGCTGTTTTTGGTGAAAACTCGTTTAAACGCAATCACTATTCACGTGAGAAAACCAGGGATAAAACACCTTTTAGAAATACGGCTGATCGCCGGTTGTCTGCTCAAAAACAAAAAGATAAAGATGAATACAAGAATGGTTTTGATATACCATTACGAGATAGGCAACACTACGGAAAAGACAGGGACAGTGTGTACCGACGACATCAGAGGAGATCACTGAGAGCCGAAAAGAGTGAAGCTAATGATAAAAAGGGCAAATTGTGTTTGAGACCTATAGATCTTAGTTTACAATCTGGTATGAGAGACCTTGTGTCGCCCCTGCAACAAAACAATAACGAAACGAACCCAAAGACAAAGATTACTAAAACACCCGCCTCCAGCCCGTCTAGAGAAATAGGTAGGCAAAAACAAATATACTTTCCATCTAGTGACGAGGAAGACGATGATGACAAAACTCCCGTTGGAGACCAGCCGGTGATGAGCGAACGCGAAACTAGGCGCAAAGAAATTCAGAGTCTAATAATGAAATACGCACACCTGGACGAGGTGTACGGCCGGATCGGCGAAAAGGAGGCTAATGGGGTGTCGAGCGACGCGATGACTAAGAAGGCCGAGCCGCTGGGCATCGGCGACGTCGTGATGCTGCCGCCCGAGCTGCGCAGCCGCCAGCGGCCGCGCCACCTCATGCGGCGCGCGAACACGCCGCCTGTAAGCAACCGCTAACCGTCTGCGCCTGTGCGTGTGCCGCCCGCTAACACACCCGGCTGGTCCGTTGTTTTTCAATATACATACAATGTTTTTTTAATCTTTCGTAGCTATTTACAAAAGGTCCTTATATTCATACTTTGTACATGTTTGTAGCTGAACATATCATTGACTACTCTGGCTTGTGTCGGTATTATATCCCGAAAAAATCAATATTATTTCACTCGCAGGTTAGCATGCAACTCTAATGTCGATGAAAAATGACGGTATCGGAAGGTAGATTAGAAAAAATAAGCGAGGGTGGAGTAAAATGTGACATTCGTATCCCACTAAACAATAACTAACAGTGTTTTGACATAACAACGTTAAATTAGATTAGGGAAATGATAGTGCATGTTTTAAACCACTTATTACGTGTTTTTAAGTTTAAGATGTCTCTTTTTTGTGTCAAGCTATTTTCTAATGCTAAACGTAAAGAAAATTTGCAAAGGACATCTTCTGATGTTGGTCAAGTAAGATAGTATTATAATGTGACAGTTTGGGTGGACACTTATATTTCCAATCATCCTGCGTGCAAGGTGCTCAGCGTGTAGATGGATGTGTGAATGCAGTGCTTTGGAGCCCTTCCTGGAGAGCCCGTTCCCGTCCCACCGCCCGACCCCTGCCTATCCCGAGCGGCGGCGGCGGGTGGCCGAGCTGGCCTCGGGCGCCCGCCCAGAACCGCGCCGCAGTGCCCACCCGTTTGCCCTTTAACAGCATGTACGACACACCATACCAATTGTCGCTTGTCTGACGGGCAACCGTTCCATTGTTTTGATTGTTGGGTACAACACTACTCGGGTCGTGGCGATCGCGTGGCGCTGCTCGTGGCATTGGTGCGTGTGACGCGTCTGCGTGCGGCGCGGCGGCGGCGGCGGCGGCGGACTGCGGCGCCGGCGCATGCAGAGCTCCCGAGCACGCTCCTCCGTCAAGGACGACAAGGACGGACACCTGGTGTACTGGCCCGGCTATGTCATGGGAGCGAGATGTTCGTGTCTACACCTAACTTACGAACCGTATTACACACTTACCTCACAGATATACCACACACATCACATCATTTAAAACAGATATTATGTAAACAGTGACACTTGTCATACTAATGCAAAGGTTGCATTCTGCAACAACAGATACTTTTGAATATTTTAATGAAAAGTATTTTCATTAGAAACAAAGTCGAGTCTTAACAGTTCAGTGATGATGTGATTCAGAAGATTTAGTTTTTTTAACAATCTCTTTTTTAATTCATTTAAAGACCATAAATTATTTCATTTTTATTTTCAAATCGTGATTTGTGAATACATGAAGTCATGTTGGAGCTCCAGTGATTGGTTTTTATTTTATTATTGCAGCTCCTACCATGGGAGAGGAATAAATTTTGTATGTTATTTTTATCTCATTTAAAATGTAAATGTGCAGATAATAATTGAAAAAACCAATACCAAATTCCACCATGACTTTGTTCCCTATGCAGATAACTAATTATTTTACCTTGGTTTTATTGCAGACAAAATCATCGACACGCTCGGTGAAGGCACCTTCGGCAAGGTGGTCGAGGTGAAGGATTTAGAAATGTAAGTACTTATGTTTTATGCTTATGACCATTTTATTTTTATAAGTAGTAACTTATTTACTAAGCCACTTAATGATTGGTTCGACTTGGTTATATTTTATTAGTAAATATTTCAAGTGTATAAATTTCGAGTTTTTCGAGTATATGTAGGCATTTCACACACAAATTTCTAAATATGAACATTAATTATATCATTATTTAGTTTAAATTGGAACATCGCTACGTGTGTGAAAATCACGTGAAAATTGTTCATGAACTTGTTTATTTCCTTATTAGGGTTCTGTACCCAAAGGATAAAAACGGGATCCTATTACTGTGTTAACTTAATATGTGTTGCTGGGGTGAGGTAGCTTAGGTATAATTAAAGAATACCCAAAGCTAGGATCATGCCTAGTTGGAATTAATGCCATTTGTAATGTGTAGAAAGCGATACCGTGAGGCAGCAACGAGTGTCGTTCACTTGTGCAGCACGGCCGGCCGCCGCGGCTGATGACACACGCTGTTTGGCATTGCGTGCTTAACTTCGGTTATTCAACGCTATTTTCGTTTGTTTATGCCCGCGCTCGACTTTCGATACTTTTTGCCAGCAAAACACCAAACAATGTTTATGCGAATAAATTATAACCTGCTTTAATTATCATTTTCAGGGAGCACAGAATGGCTCTGAAGATAATCAAAAATGTTGAGAAGTACAGAGAGGCTGCAAAACTAGAGATTAACGTGTTAGAGAAGTTAGGTGAAGTGGACCCTGATTGTAAAAAGTGAGTACGACATGTGAAATTAGAAAGGTTTGATGTGCTAGTTAATTCGGCTGTGATTCTGAATGTAGCAATGTGTGACCTTGTGGACCGACGCGGCGCTGGCAGCCCGCCAGGCGCGCGGTGTCAACTGAAAACACAAAAATACCGTCTGCCATACGCCCCTAAATTTCTTCACAGCAATTTTCTATATCACAGTTTATGCGCGCGGAACGCCCTTGATTTTGAAGCCGACGTCTATAATTATTATTTGATACATAAACAAAGAGGAGGCACGCGAAGGCAACGTTTTGTTGAGGATACCGTACGTTTCTGTTTCAGTTTATGTGTTAAGATGCTGGACTGGTTCGAGTACCACGGTCACATGTGCATCGCGTTCGAGATGCTCGGCCAAAGCGTATTTGACTTCCTGGTGAGTTTGACAGTTTTGCACGAATTCCTCCGTTTATTTATAAAGTAGTCATGTCATAAATAGAAAATAAACGTCTTGCGACGCTTTCGTTATAACATTTTGCAAACAAATTATTTATTCTAGTCACCAATTTGTAGTATATACAGTTTATACTCTAATTCATTACTTCACAGCGTTTCTTAGCAAAAACAGCCGGATCACAGATTCGCCTTAAAGTGAAACATATTTTATGTCCTTACTGTGAGACCAGAATATTATATGAATATGTAGGGATATGAATGCATTAAATGTATATTTCCGTTTGCAGAAAGACAACAACTACCAGCCGTACCCGCTAGAGCAGGTGCGGCACATCGCCTACCAGCTCATATACAGCGTGCTGTTCCTCCACGACAACAAACTGACGCACACAGACCTCAAGCCGGAGAACATCCTGTTTGTGGACAGCGACTTCGAGGCTGTCAGCGTCTACAGTAGTTCTAAGAAAGTGAGTGTTATGTTCTTTTCACTTAGACCCAACAAAAAACAAAAAGTCCGGCGCGCGTCATGTGCGTACTGCACATGATTGCATGGGTTCTATTTTCACAGACTAAAAGTGCGTCACGGATAGTCTGTCGTCTGTGGTGGGCCTTAGAAGAAGCAAAAATTACCCAATTTACTTGGCCACTAATTTTATTGCATGTATTTCCGGCGTTATATGTCTTTTACGTAAGATTAAGTCTTGTCAACTAGATAATATGCTTCGCATTGCTAGTGTATTAATACATTCACGCGGAAAGCCGTGCGCGGTTAATGTTATAATAAATTAATTTAATACCCAAAATAAAAAAGGTCTTTTTTTAAAACTAATGAATGCCAATACATTGTTAGAAGTGACAATTTGGCACGGGATTTCGTGGACCGGAAATTACACGAAGAATTATTCATACATATTCATGAAATTATAGATGCAAACGTTTTGTCGTTGATTCTATTGCGTCATGACTGGCCGGCAGATATTACATAATTTACCGTTATGGACGTAAATGGTTTTCCGCTAGCTATGTTTATAAGTAGGGGGAAAATATCTGTAATTTGTGACATGCTATATGTGCAAGTGCAGTCATATTTGTTTGGTTACAAATATTTCCTCCTTATTTCACTTTATAATGCGCAAATCATGTTATTTTGGTTACATACGGAAAATACCTATTTATGAATAATGCACGACCTTGTTGAGCTATATTTCGAAATGTTTAACCACTTAACTGTTACATTTGCTTCACATTCAATGTTCGATAAATAGTCAGTTTATGCCTACTGTGGGCATAATGAAAAGTCGCCATGAGTGTGATTGTCAACTAATGTTCCTGAATTGTGCTTAGCTGCGCCTAAAAAGTAGCCTATGTCTTAATCCAGGGTGTCAGCTTCCTGCATACTAAATTGTATCAAAATTGTTCCAGCCGTTTGCGCGTAAAGTAGTAACAAAAACACACACTCACAAAAATTCGCCTTTAAAATATCAAATATCATTCAATCAGTGTGATTTTTGAAAATGTTCCTAATGATCCTTTCTATTTCGGCCGCTTATGTGTGTATAATTCATTATGATTATTTTGTAACTTTGCAGACACACGACCTGCTCCGGGTGAAACGCAGCGACGTGCGACTGATCGACTTCGGCAGCGCCACGTTCGACCACGAACATCACAGCACTATCGTCTCCACCAGGCATTATAGGGCGCCCGAGGTCATATTGGGTGAGTTCCAACATTTGACTATAAATTAACTTTAGAAATGCAAAAAAGCAAAGGGCGCAAATCTTATAGACATACCGGCGCTTTTTTTGTCTTCGTTTTCCAATATATCAACGAATTCATCAGTAGAATAAAAAAAAAGTACAGTTAACGTTTTTGCAAGGAACGAATATTGACTAAGTTATGGTGTGCATCATAATCAAATAGCATCTACTCTCGTTAAATCTTTGTACAGATTGTAGTCAAGTGTTAACGGGCACAGCAGTTTGTCTACCACTCCTTTATGTATATTTGTGTAGGATAATTAATTTCGATAGATTGGATAAAGATAACTAGGAAAATTCTTGAGCTCAAGCTGGATCTTAACGTGATTCTGAAAGTAGTGCATGTTTTATTTGATCAAATATTTGGCAATGGTTTTGGAGCCACCCAGCAAAAAAGTTATTTTAACGTATTGAAAATCATTTATGTGTATGTATAGATTAATTTATTGTTTACGGTTCGTGTCGAAGCTGCGTCAATCAAATCCTAAATTAGCTTAGCTGCATGTGTTGCCAAACAAATGTTATGATCAAAGCAGCATGAGACAGCCTTTCATAACATATGTTTTAGGTAGCTATCTGTGTGATACAAGTATGTATGTAAGTGTAAATTTATTGAACAAAAGGATAAAACAAAAAAACAAAAGAAAACAATGCAAAGGCGGACTTATCACTTGGGATGTCTTCCAGTCAACCAAAATAAATTAACGGATTAAATCACCAGATTTTCTTTATTTTGTTGTCTTTCTTTATTGCTTTATTTGGAGGACGTGTTTCCATTCCATTAGGAATTGCTGAATTTAATGGTCCAATAGCGAGCAGTTGAGTTTTATAATGCAATCTGGTGTCTGCAACTTTTTAGCAGTATGATATCCGACCTGAGAAAACATATGATTCATAATTTCAGCTGCATATCGTCCACTGCTCGACATAGGCCTCTTCCAAGGATTTTCAAAATGACCGAAAGCGGCCGGCATCTGATTAATTTGATTATAACTTTAGTATTAGACCTTTGCCCAGCAGTGGGACGAAATAGGTCAATAAAAAAACGTTGTATATTTTTGTTTAATATGAATATGGAACAATTGAATGAAGGTTTTCTGTGGAATGTTTCCAGAGCTGGGTTGGTCGCAGCCGTGCGACGTGTGGTCCATCGGCTGCATCATGTTCGAGCTGCACCTCGGCATCACGCTGTTCCAGACGCACGACAACAGGGAGCACCTCGCCATGATGGAAAGGATCCTGGGACCCATACCTTACAGGTGAGGGCTGCTTACTTTGTAACTTGACGCAGTGGCGTTGGGTAAGAATTTGGGCTAGTACAGCTATAAAACTATGATACGAATTTAATACGTACCTGATTAGGTTATAAAGGTTAGTAAACGTAAGCCGATCAATGTACGGCTTATAATTCGCATATTATTATTTTTATTGGTGTGAGCAAATTGTCTCGGAGCGTGTTTATTTGAATAATCTGTTTTTTTTTGTATTTTGAATATGTGGGTGTGTGCAATCTAGTCATGCTGCTAGTTTGCGGCTTATGAAGATAGTGCCTAAATGGACATTCTATTGCGCATTGCGCCGATATACCTAGGTTTTGTTGTTAGTAATCAATGCATATTAACTAGAAACCCGTACGGGAACCCGCTGGGAATCGGCTTCTAGGGAGGCCCCTCCACTAACTTGACGAATGGTTCCTCTACACATCAAACTACTACTGTTATCTTGGTTATTGTACACATCAACCATGCCTGTCTCGTGCGTGTATTCGATGTTCATTCGACCCACAAAAAGCTGGAGCTTGTCTGATGTTTACTCCTTAAAAATGCAAAAAAACCTCAGGAAAAAATGGAAAAAATGAAAAATATTTTATTTTATTTAGTCCGTCGACTAGAATCCAAAAATGAGTGATCTATGTTTTTTCGATAAGCAAAGTAGTATAAATTCACAAAAATACAGCGCTTCGAAGTTTCGGAGACAAGCCAAAAAAAACTTTTCATCTACATCTGTATTGAGTATTCTATTCTATTTTTAACCGACTTTAAAGGTTCCAAATTTGAATGTATGTCCACCGATTATGCGAAGACATCTAATACGAAAACAATTTCGAAATTTTTAGTTTGATGCGGCATTCTTGTCAGCTCAACTATATGATAATCGGAACAAAATATTAGCCTATGCTTTCCCACTGCATAGGCCTCCTTTCCTGCATTTTAACTTAGCGGTCGTGGGCTCTAGAGGTCAATGATAATAAAGATTACTTTATATTTTCAGGATGGCACGTAAAACAAGGACAAAATACTTCTACCACGGAAAATTAGACTGGGATGAGAAATCATCAGCAGGCCGATATGTCAGAGAAAACTGTAAACCGCTGTTGGTAAGTATCTCGTTTTTATTTTTACTGAACTAATTTGACAAAAAATACTTCTGACAAAAATGTAACAAAAAACCGAAATAATCGCTATCAAGTAGAATTCTGTTTGATTAACGTTCATTTTTAATATTACTTGGTCTATTTTGTAAATGACTTGTGAGAATAAAATGTTTATTTCCCAGGGTCACAAATTTTTCTGCCTCTATGAAATAGATATTTAAAAATTAACATCTCAATCTATTAACACATCGACTGCGGGGAAACGCATTGTTTGGGTATTTCAATAGAGAAAACACGGAAGTATCGTTATATTTGTCTAACGATCGGTGATGTAACGCATCAGGCATAGGTCAAAGTTACGCCGAAGTCGACGAAAACAAATATCTTTATTGCATGTTTTCTAGAATTACACACGCAAACTGCCTGTGTAACCTTGTAATATCTACATTTATTAACTGTGCCCGAGGGTTGCGCTCCTCGTGGAAATTTCAGGATAAATCCTATATCCTTCTCCGGGGCTCGAAACTATTTTTTATTTTTTTTATTTTAGCTTTTATTTGCCAACACATTAATTTAGAAATTTTCTTCAATTTTTTTTTTTTTCTATCAGTTGTTTGGTATCGGCGTGTCTTCCGACACGAAAGCCTCTTCCAGCTTTTTCCACTCTTCTCTTATTTTGGCTTTTCTATACCATAATGGACCCGCTGTTTTTTTAATGTCGTCAGACCAACGCTTTCTTTGTCTTCCTATTTTTCTTTTTGTTTTAAATCTGGGGGTCCATTCTGTTATGTCTTTAGTCCATTTGTTCCTAAATTCTCTGAGGATATGGCCTGTCCACCTCCATTTGAGAGTTTTTGATTTGGTTATGACATCTTCCACCTTTGTTTTTTGTCTTATATCTATAGCTCTTTTTCTGTCTTTTCTTGTGTAACCTAATGTGCTCCTTTCCATTGCTCTTTGGCAAGTGATCAGTTCTTGGTTTTGTTTTTGTGTGTTTGCCCGTTTGTGGGGCTCGAAACTATATCCGTACCAAATTTCGTCTAAATTTGTCCAGTTGTTGACGAGTTAAAATAGTGTAACTAACCCGACTTTGTTTTATATTTGATGTGTCCATCATTTTACTACAAAAGCTCCATTGTCATTTCCAGAGGTACATGCAAAGCAACAGCGAAGAAAACAGACAGTTGTTCGACCTGATCGCGCGGATGCTGGAGTACGAGCCCTCGCAGCGCATCACGCTGCGCGAGGCGCTCAAGCATCCCTTCTTCAACAAACTCCCTCCACATCAGAGACTCGGTAACTATACATTATATTTCGCATTAGTTAGTATTATTGATTTAGATTCCAACGGAAATCATAAATGTTAAGGTCTGATCGAATGGAAGAGAGGATCGGCTCACCTTGCGCGCCTTTTTTTAGATACGCATGAAGCATCTTACGATAACAAATTAATCTCATGTGCCTATGGGTGTGAGAGAGAGAGAGTAAACGACCTTTTTATATTGTAGGAACGTTAGTAGTTATTTTAGTATAAAATGAAAATACACCTATTTCATGCACCAGTTTTTCAGAAAATCATTAACAACTAGCATAATATGGTACATACAAATACACGTATGCCATAAAATGATGATAGTATATAGATGATAATTATTAAAGTAGTGAAATTATACTCATTCGTCGTGTAATTTATTGGACTTTATGTTATAGGAAAAGATTTAAGTTAAGTGTGTGTGAATATAACCCTTCAAACGTGAAAACGTGAAGTTTTTTTTTGCATTTTTTGTTTCAAATGTGAGCAGCACTGGACCTTAAAAAATTCGTCAATCTCCTTAACCTATTTGCAAGAAAAAAAGGGTTAAGTTAAAATGTCGGACGCCCGGAGCGGGCGTCTGATGTATTGTTTTACTATTGTGTCTGCTATGCCGACATTTGAAGGGTTAATGTGACATGTTCAATTTGACCTCGCAAGATTGTTCACATCATCACTGCAGAGATATCAACATTTTTATTTTATTGTTATAGGACACCAGTTTACAAGGCCATCATTCCTTAGGTCAGGCCTTTCAGTCGTTGGTAGACGCTTTTGGATTGAGCTTTATTTTGTTTTGAAACACATGCTGCGACATGTCCTTACGATTAATTTGACATTGTGACGTCGTTGTGCTGTTGATTTTCTCGCTTTTTATGATTTGTTATCGTGTATAACCATTTTATACATTTCGTTAGTTATTTGTTCTATTGTACACTCCGATGTGCGAAAGAATCTCGTTGTAAATAGTTGATTATAATATAATCGCGAAATTACGCGACAAAAGATTCACCGTATCATAACACATAAGCGTGCCGCCACTTGACCAGTGCGACGTTAGGAAGTGTTTATATTGACGTGCAGACGCGTGATGTTGCAGGCAGTGACCGCGCGCGTTGCAACGGTGAAAGTTCGACGTCGCGCGAGCGCTCGCACTCGCTCAGCAGGTGAGCGCGGCGCCTGCGCTTGCGGCCGCCCCGCGACCTGGAGTCCCGCGGCCAGGCGGCCCGCGGCCCGCAGTCGCGCGGCCCGGTGACCCGCGGCCCGACGACCCGCGTCCCGGCGACCCGCGGCCCGGTGACCCGCGGCCCGGCGGCTCGCCGCCCCGAGCGCTTGCGGTAGTCAATTTGCCGATATCGCCGGCGTGTAAACTTGTACAGTTAAATGTAATGAAGTGATAAGTGATAATTATTTTGTCGGACGTTGTAATCTAGGTAATATTTTGTTGTGAATCGGTACTTCTCAATTTGTATTTATAAATAATTATTCGAAATAAAGACTGTCAGTCTGAAAAGTTATTTTGTTTTTTATTATTTAACGTTTTGGATTTCTGAGTATGGCAACAGACAGTTGACATTCATGAAGCTGACGAGCTAGCAAGGAGTGGTAGCAGATGGTACATACATAACATTCGTTACCATTCCATAGAACAGATTAGTAAAATTTTTTCGTAAAATTTATATAAATGTCAATGTCAATACACATACAAGGGTAAGATTGATAATTCAGATTCTTTCTAGGAGAGAAAAGATTAAAGTTTACAACCAATGTGTGTTACCAGTGCTGACTTCTGGCTCTGAAACATGGTCCCTTACGGTCTCATAAGAAGGCTCAAGGTCATGCAACGCGCTATGGAAAGGGCTATGCTCGGTGGAATCAGAAATGAAATTCGTAGAGAACTAAAGTCACTGACGTAGCCCAGCGGATTAGCTCGTTGAAATGGCCGATGGGGCAAAAAGGTACTCGAATGGCGACCACGTACAGGCAAGCGAAGCATAGGATACCCACCCACAAGGTGGTCTGGCGCTGGATGCAAGCCGCTCTAGATCGGTCATTTTGGAAATCTTTGTGAGAGGCCTATGTCCAGCAGTGGACGTTATGCGGCTGAAATGATGTTCTATGTTTCAATGAGAAAGGCACACTTTGTAGTTGAGCAGCAGCTGCACGTGCCGCGGCGGCAGGCTCACACAGTGCCTTAGTCTAATGGCCACAGTGTGAAATTAGAACGTAAGTATTTAAATTGAATCTAATGTAGGTACAAGTACCTACCTTGTCTGTGAGGGTACAAGAAGTAACTAGTCACAGAAGTACATATAACGGAAAAAAAAAGTTTTTAACCTCCTATATGTATGAAGTAGTACCTAAGATTACAATGCAACTAAACGGTTTCCCTCAAGGCTCTAAGATTAGGCGCAGCGCGTCGAGAATAATAGACATTTTTTGCTTAAGACTACGTCCGTGCAGACGAGATACGAGGTGTCGGCCACGGCAGTTTCTGATTATCGCCGACAAGTGCAGCGAACGATTGCCAAGTAATAGTAATTTATGCGACTGTGCATAATGAAGGGCATTACAACACGAATGTAATAACATCACATTTTAATGCCTAATTATGTATAGTTGCATACACTACTTTATCTACACACTTATACATAAAAGTGCTCTAAGATAGGTTCAGGAATCGTAGGGAATTGACCTGAATTACATTGTAATTTAAAAAGAACTAATTGAACACATACAGAATAAATTATTTATTATAATAATTGTAATTAATATTAACAGTTGTATCCTTGGGGGAGGCCTGTGTACAACAGTGGACTTCCTGTGGCTGATATGATGATGATTAACAGTTTTACAGTGAGATACAGTTAATGGTCCTTGTTTTTTTTTTCTTTGGAGCTGAAGAGCTTGACGACAGTGCACTGACCTCCATATCTTGTATATATGGAGGTCAGTGCGACAGTGGCATTCGTTTCAACTATTCACAAACACTCGTAACAAACAAAACAAATGACAACTCGGAATGGCGGCGGTTCGAAATTCGAATCTGTAATTTTTTTTATTCATATGCAAACGAATGAACGCCCTTATTCTTGTGTCACTCGAAATCAAATAGCGTGCGATTTATTTAAAAAAAATATACTGAATTTGGCATTCGTCTTGACAAGTGTTTTAATATCTGTAGATACTAGAATAGACACCCATTTGAATTAGAGAGCTGTTCCAAATTTAAACTCATTACCTTACCTACTGATTTCAGGAGGTAATGCTATCATTACGTCTCCGATAATTCCTACTGGTTGGTAATGCTGGTCACTTTTCGTTTGTAAGCTACAAAAAATATATAAATAAGATCAAAAAACGACTGTACAGTACAAGAGGTTATCGTTATGTTATGGACTGTACAGTCCTGTCCAGTTGCTAATCCGTCCACCTGAGAATCTCTCCAGTTGAGAATCCGTCCACTTGCTACGGAGCTTGAGCAGCTCAATCTGTGTGAAATCTCGCCAAAGAGTCTTGTGTTAGGTACGGGATACTGACTCGACGATACTCGATTTTTATCGAAATACGAAAAAATAATTTTCATTTTCCATAGTAATGATATCACGTGACTACTTCGATTTCTATGAAAACCTAAAAATTTTTTTTCCTATTTCGATATACATTTATTGTAGAACGGGAGGTCACGACAAATTTGGTAACGATAAGGGATATGGCTGACCCTGGTTTTATAGAATAAAGAGCACCTCTCTGATGCTAAATATGTTGGTCTGCCTGCGTGGAGTGGTTGCGTTACTTAGATATGGCGCCTGAAAAGTTGGTTATCGTGCCCAAAAAAAAATGATAAGGGATATGGTTGACTCTGTTTTCACATGATGAAGGGCACCTCTCTGATGCTAAATATGTTGGTCTGCCTGCGAGAAGTTGCGTTACTTAGATATGGCACCTGAAAAGTTGGTTAGCGTGACCAATAAATGATAAGGTAATGGTAATGCAAATGGCTGACTCTGGTTTTACAGAATGCAGAGCACCGCTCTGATGCTAAATATATGTCAATCTGCCTGCGTCAAGTGATTGCGTTACTTAGATAGGGCGCCTGAAAAGTTAGTTACCTTGACAAAAAAAGAAAATTATAAGGTAAATGGCTGATTCTGGTTTCACAGGATGAAGAGCACCTCTCTGATACTAAATATGTTGGTCTGCCTGCGTGAAGTGGTTGCGTTACTTAGATATGTCGCTTGAAAAGTTGGTTATCGTGAACAAAAGAAAAAATAATAACGTAAATAGCTGACTCTAGTATCACAGAACAAAGAGTACCTCTCTGATACAAAATTTGTCGGTGAAGTCTTGTTTGTTTTATCGGTCTGCCTACGTGAAGTGCTAGTGTTACTTAGATATGGGTATGGCGCCTGAAAAGTATGTTATCGTGATCAAAAGTAAAATAATAAGGTAAATGACTGACTATGAACGGCTGCATATCGAGCAAAATACATCTATCGTTAGTATCCGATATTATATATACATGCCGCAGTTCACAATTGTACTAACAACAGTTTTGTCATCTTTTCAAAAGAGCATTTAATTTAGAAAGTTTTCTAAAGTTTAGTCCAGAACGGCACAAAAATAATTACATCATTTCACGTCTATTTAAGAGTCTAGTCCTTTGACTGCATTATATCCAAAAATTATGGTATTATAGTTAGTTATCTGATTTCAAAAATAGTAAAATAAACTTTAGTCCATTTGTGCACTAAACCTCATTATGTTAACAGGCAAATATTTTTTCAAACTACACAACTGATTTCGATAAAAGAATTTTCTAAATCGGTGAAGGCACCTTCAAATAATCGGTAACAAATTATGCACTTGCATAACTTTAACACGTGTGTAAATATTATAAATGCGTATGATACGCCAGACTTTGAAATTTTGTTGAAATCAGTCAATACTTGAAGATTGAATTTATAAAAATAAAATTCCGGCATTAACAATAATACTAATTATTGTTAACGCCGGAATCTTAAAAAGTACAACTGTAACACTAAGTTTTTGGTAAAAAGAGTTAATTTATCTGGTACTAAAAATGTAAAAATCGAAAATTTTGTAGTTAGTACATTTGTGAACTACGGCATCAATATTAGGGTGACACAGGGTAGACAAATTCATGTGTTTGTATGAACGCACGCTACTGTATCTAAGTAACGCAATCACATCACACAGTCAGACTGACATATTTAGCATCAGAGAAGTACTCTTCACCCTGTGAAACTAGAGTCAGTCATTTACCTTATCATTATTTTTTCATCAGGATAACCAAATTTTTAGGCATCATATCTAAGTTTCACAACACAACCATTTCACGCTGGCAGACCGACAAATTTTGTATCAGAGAGGTACCCTTTGTTCTGTGACACTAGAGTCAGCTATTTACGTTATTATTTTTTTCTTTTGTTCACGATAACCAACTTTTCAAGCGACATATCTTAATAATGCAACCACTTCACACAGGCAGACCAACATATTTAGCATCAGAGAGGTGCTCTTCATCCTGTGAAACCAGAATCAGCCATTTACCTTTTAATTTTATTTTTTTGTCTAGGTAACTAACTTTTCAGGCGCCCTATCTAAGTAACGCAACCACTTAACGCAGGCAGACCAACATATTTAGCATCAGAGAGGTGCTCTTCATCCTGTGAAACAAAAGTCAGCCATTTACCTCATCATTTTTTTTGGTCACGATAACCAACTTTTCAGGCGCCATATCTAAGTAACGCAACCACTTCACGCAGGCAGACCGACATATTTGGCATCAGAGAGATGCTCCTAACCCTTTAACCGCGAGCGTCGCATATATGTGACAAACATTGTCGGGCCCATTCCGCGAAGGTCACATATTTGTGACAAAAAAAATTGCTCGTATGGCACATAACTTACGTATCCATATCCGTTTTTGGTTGTAGATAGGTATGTTAGATTTACCATGTCTCGCGCTGGGGGCACGACAACTGATATAAAGTCTCGCGGTGAAAGGGTTAATCCTGTGAAACCAGAGTCAGCCATATCCCTTATCATTTTTTTTTTGGTCACGATAACCAACTTTTCAGGCGCCATATCTAAGTAACGCAACCACTCCACGCAGGCAGACCAACATATTTAGTATCAGAGAGGTGCTCTTTATTCTATAAAACCAGAGTCAGCCATATCCCTGATCGTTACCAAATTTGTCGTGACCTCCTAATCTATTGGGAAAAGTTGTTCAAAATGATGGTCTGATTCACCCCTTAAAATATTTGTACTTAATAAAAAAGGACATTGTATAGATAAACATACAACAAAATAATAACAATGTCTTACACACAGACCTAGATGTAAGCAGGTAGTCAAGTTTTGTATGTAGGTATACTTACTACTTTTTTACTAAATTACAGATAGGGTTTATACTAAATTACAGATAGGGTTAGTAAAAGAAACAAAATAACCTCGTGATTATGAGCTTAAAATTTTATTTCAAAATTTACATATAAATACATACCACAATTTGTCAAAATATATTAAAATTTAACTAAATGTAACAATTCAAACTAATATAGCCTCCATTATTCATGGATCTCAAATCTTTGCGACACGACAAAATTCACATTTCAAATAGAAAACATTTTATCAACGCACATCAATTTGGAATGATTGCACTACACAAGTCCATCGAATGCTGGAGTTTAAGCTCTTACATTTAGCAGTTCGATATGAACATTTTTACCGCTCCGATGAATATGCTTTATTAACAAATTTACTTTTTTTATCAAAGTAATTTGTCTTTTTTTGCATGCATTATAAATCATGTTTTGGTTTTAACATGATTATTTTATTGCTACAGCATATTGCTTTTACGTACCTATCAAATTCATTATTTAGCATTTTGAAATACATAGGTACCTGCTGAGCGATGTAAGGTCTAACAAAATATACTGAAACTATTTTAAGGGTAATTTCAGTCCGTGATACTGAACAACTTTCTCAAAGAACATATGTCGAAATATGAAAAATATGTGTATATGTGCTCAAACATGGATCAACTCATCGGTCAACTTGTAGGAAGGCCAAGAATTACTTTTCATATTTATAACATATGTTCCTTGTGGAAAATTGTTCAGTATCATGGACGGAATTCACCCTTAAAATAGTTTTAGTATATTTTGTTAGACCTTATACGTATATTACATTATATGACATTATACGTCATCATTTAATATGTTGTGGTGATTTATATTTTCTTTCGATAACTTTCTTATATAAGATTTTATATAAAATGAGCCCTGTGAGCATTTGCTTATTTTATTAAAAACCAGTATTTAATTTTTTTATTGGAATTATACTCAATGTTGTACCAGGTTCGTTAAAAAATTAACCTATCGCGTACTCGTTATTTTAAAGCCACTTTACACATTAAAGGTTATTATCATAAAATTCGTATTCGTACGAAGTCCTTGTGACGTGTTTACTTTACATCAATAAGAAATTGTACATAATAGGTATTAAACATTATATTGTATAAGTGGAATAGTCGCATTTTACATATTAAAGAGAAGCTGATACATGGGATACGAGTAATAAGTATTGGTAACTTGGGGGTTTACATCGCGGATATCACAGCGTTTGGATGTGGCGGTGTCGGCGGCCGGGTCGGTGTCGGTGTCGGTGCGGCGCTACACCATGTCCACGGCGTGGCGGTCGCGCGCGTCGGGCCACGCGTACACGGGCGGCACGGCCGCCGCGTACCGCACGTCGTACATCTGCGCGCGGATGAACTTCTCCGTGTCGATGGGCTGCGGGTACACTGATGCTTTTCCTGCAAAGAAATAAAAATAATTTTTAGTTTCTGAAAGTGAAACAAATTGCTTCCCTGTTGGTCCGGATACGATAATACAGAATATGTTATGTGGCATGCAGAGCATGCTAGCAACCTTTCAGTTTCTTTAGACACACCAACTTGTAAATATTATCAAAACTAACGTGAGGCGACATAAGAAATACAAACATAACAAACAAAGACAAAAAAGGTCGAAATAAAAATATTTTTTATTTTTTATAATTAACAAATAGTGTAATCGGAAAAGGCCGAGTAGATTCGAGCGGTTTAGACGATCATCACGTACGAGAGTAAAACTGTGTTGTAATATTAGTTACATTAACTTGTCTTAATTGGCTCTGTCTACCACGGTAGGTATGATAAAGACGTGAAAGTTAATCTGTACTATAGGAACATCATCATCACCAGATCTTTTTGTCTCCACTGCAGAAGCACGACCCTCTCTGTATTACCTGAGCCATACTTGGCCAGAGCAGCCAGAGGACTTGGCCTACACTATCCTCACAGGCCAGACGGGTTGGAGAAGTCTTATGGTGTTTATAAGCTTTTTTTAGTTTGTATTTCCTAAGTCGCCTTCTACGACATCCACGGGAGGACTTGGAGTGGTCCTATTCTACTCTGCCGGAAACCACACGGCTTGCGGAAACCACACGGCTATACCATATCCATACCATAGGAACAATACTTAAGTAACTATGGGGACTACACAACAGCAGCTGGTTGTTGAAACCTCGACAGCTGTATGTCTCGATTTGTGACCGTTTTACAGACCTAGATTACGTCACAATTGAGCATTTCCGCCCGGAGTAAAAACTCACCAGTCTTGTAGGCGTGGTCAACCACCTTTTTGGCGATCTTGACGGAGCACTCCTGGATGCTCTCTAGCGGCGGGTACACCCGGCCCACGTCCAGGTCTGACTGGGACACAATCTCTGCTAACGCCTGTAAATATGACAAATATAGGTAAACAGACTTGCCTTAATGTAAGTTGCACTAGATGTTAACTAAAGTTAAAGTTCAGTTCACCGTCCCATTGTTGTCCACAGTATTGATCAATTGGCATGAGTATGAGATCATTGGTATGAGACTCCTGATTGAAAAATAGATCATCTAGGTACTTATTAAAACGAGAATTGTGCAAATTAGATTTATACATAATGCCTATACAAGAATTAATGAACTAGATACCTATGGATATAATATGAGATTTCCATTATATCCATAGGTACCTATATGATTTAAGACCGATTTATGGCCATAGCTGGCTGAGCCCGCCAGCAACCATGTCGGTAGAATGGTCGTCGAAATATCTAGCTAAAATCGATATTAATCACGGTAAGTCCCGTAATAACTAATGAGAGCCATTATTCTCTCGGCAAACCTTTGTTTGACCCAATGCTTATAAGGCGCTGCAATGTAATTCCTATTTCAT
Source organism: Acrobasis consociella (assembly GCA_963555685.1). Lineage (NCBI taxonomy): Eukaryota > Metazoa > Arthropoda > Insecta > Lepidoptera > Pyralidae > Acrobasis > Acrobasis consociella. Next base: position 4,795,697 of record OY743116.1, read on the forward strand.
TACACCTAATTTTTTTACAACAATGAAGGCAAATAGGGCGAGTTCATCAGATGGTATTAAGTAAGAAGTTACTGCTTTCATGGAAGCCTGCAATACAAGGGTTGTCACACATTTCAAAATTACTTACCATTCTCAGATTATGAAAATCTAAACCTTTTTACAAGTGACTGACCTCAGCAGCGAGCAGCATGAAGTCCTCGGAAATGTCGACGATGCCGGCGCAGATGATGCCGAGCGCCAGCCCCGGGAAGATGTAGGCGTTGTTGCCCTGCCCCGGCCGCAGCACGCGCCCGTCCTTGGTGCGGTAGTCGGGGAACGGCGAGCCGGACGCGAACACGGCTCGGTCCTGCAACACAACGGCAGCGGTTTCGTTTTGTAGTCGATTCACTGTAGGTATCTGTACATTTTACCTGAATGATATTATAAAAGTTGTCACGGAACAGTGTTCTCAAATTCGTTAAGAGACGACGAGACTGATAAAACGCAGACTAACTTTGTTACTAGGTTTAAACCACTATCCGACCAAATCAAGTTGACTATTGCAGATGAGACAATGGCATATTACTCACGGTCTGTGATATTACTAGATGTCAACTCGATTTGGTTGGATAATATTTTAAACCTAGTAACAAAGTTCATCTGCTGGTGTGCGGCGGTCAATAAAAAGTAAAATAAGAAACTCACATCTGTGTTGCTGTAAGCGTCCTCGGCGGTGCACTCTGCTTTGCTGGTGGGGTTGGAGAGCGCGAAGATGACTGGCCGCTTGTTGAACGCCGCCATCTTGCGAAGGATGCTCGGGGAAAACGCGCCAGCGATGGCCGCAGCGCCTGCGCACGGGTTAGGTACATTTTAATGTAATGTCAGATGTCTTTTTGGCAGTTTAGAAAAAAACTGATATTATTACCTTCTTAGTTCTACAAGAGATACATAATTTATACAGTGATAAAATTTGAAACTGACCTATTAGTACTGAAGGTTTGGCAAGGTCGACGACCTCCTCAAGAGTGCGGATAGGTACGTAGTCCTTGGCGAACTTCTCCTTGTGTTCGTTGAGCCCCCCCTCCGGGCGGTTCTTCACGATGAGCCCCTTGGAGTCCACCATCCAGATGCGGTTGCGCGCGTGCTCCTCCGAGCAGCCTTCGGCAACCATGGCCATTACGCAGAGAGCTGCGATTCCCAGGGATGCCTGTCAATAATTTATTAGTCATTAGAACCTTCTTTCATGTCAAATTTTGCGACTGATCTTTCATTAAACCAAAATTTATGGTAGGTACCTAATATTCCGAGTCCTGCCTGACAAATCTCAATAGTTCACGGTTTTAGAAATATGTGTTAGGTTAGGTTTGTTCGGGTGTAAAGTTTCCAAAAATAGGCACTTATGGTAAGATTAATGGATTTAAAAAACCTCAGCTGTATGAGATTAAGAACATATCAAAAACTTCCATTCACACCATTTTAGTGGTGTTGCTAAAATTACGTCCACGGTCACTATTGTTATTCTGGAATCCGGATATCGCGAGCGTGACTCAAACTCGGCCATTAAACCACGACATCGGATAATATTTCAATATTACCCAAACCACAACACATTTTCTACGTCGACCAAAACGCAAACTCCCAACGAAATTGAATCATATTTATTTATTTACTTACCGATTTATGTACACGGAAAATGTTTACAGAGAATGCATAAAATTGTGCTTATCTCAAAAGATATCTCTTTCAGTATAGGCTGTGAAAGCAGATGCTTATGTAAGAGAGGCATACAGGCGTGTTCATACATAGGATAATAGGAAGAATAAAATTTAAAATGACATCATACGTAATGACATAAAACGTATTTTTATAGGTTTTTTAGGCATTTAAGATGCAGTAACTTAAAATGAATATCGTGATATGATTCAATTGAAAGGATGAATGCAATAAATGTTTACCTCTCCGGCACCCTGGAAGACAATGGTGTTGTCACACAGCTTGGTGTCAGTGATTCGCAGACTGGCGAGGAGGCCGGCCACTGCGACCGCTGCTGTGCCCTGGATGTCATCGTTGAATGTGCAGTACCTTAAGATAAGATAAACATATCAATAAGGCATTAGAAAGCCATGTAATTTTCTTTAAACAACGAAAACTTACCTATCAGCTTTTTATGGCGGCTGTACTATGACTCTATTATCAATTGGTAACGCCACAGAGTAATAATATAGTAATGCTCAATGTTACCTACTTGACGCTGAAACGCTGACACGTTGTTACACACGTACCGACCAGTAAGGGTCCTTTATCGTCCAGCCCTCGCATCAGACTATTAGCACCGGCTAGTGTTGCCGAACAATCGACAGTTTCAATCGAAAAATAGGCCTATCGATACTCGAGCGAGCAACACCGGGGACAGCGTGGCGCTGTCATCTATCTCGTTCCGTAATAATACTAGTCCAACGCGCGATATAAGAGTTGTCAACGGACCTACGGACGGCGGCAGGCCTCAGCTAGAGCTGGTTTGAGATTGCAGCGTCAAATAGGTTGACGTAGCGTGATTTTGTGACAACTTGCCCGGAAAGACAAATGAAAAGAAAGTAAAGGAAGAGTTATGTGTACTTACTTGCCGCGGTATTTCTCCAGCAGACGGAAGGCATTAGCGTTGGCAAAGTCTTCGAACTGGATGAGGCAGTTCTGGCCGAAGCGGCGCACCACCGCCTCCATGAACTCGTCGATGAACTCGTCGTAATCCTTGCCGCGGACGCGGTTCTGGCGCAGGCCGATGTACAGCGGGTCGTCCAGCATTGTTTGGTTGTTGGTTCCCACGTCTGCGATCAACAAATAATGGGTCATCATCTCATATATTAAATACTAGCTGGGATAAAAACTATCCTATGGCCTTCTCTGGGTCTCAAACTTCCATACCAAGTTTCATCTAAATAGGTTCAGTGGTTGAAGTGTAAATAGGACAAACATACAAATAATAAAATAAAACTCACTTTCGAATTTATGATTAGTTGGGTTACCCTACTACGTATTACGGAAGGCTCTTGCCTTAAAATTTAAAACCACCAACTATAATACCACGCAGAAGAGAAAGAATTATGGCAGTTGCGTATAACTACTAGAGATAAAACATGGCTTAAATATTACTGAAAAACTTATTGTTTTTTTTTAACTTTTTCCCATAACTTTCGCGAAAGATTTCATTATTTTTTAAATTAACAATAATAATAAATAATCCAGACTTTACAATGAGAGCTACTTACCGAGAGTGATGGGCAGGCACTGGTGTGGCTTGATGCCGGCGAGCGCCGTGTACAGCGACAGCTTGCCCACGGGGATGCCCATGCCGCACGCGCCCAGGTCGCCCAGCCCGAGGATTCGCTCTCCGTCCGTCACTACGATCGCACGGACGTCTGTCTCAGGCCTAAACAAAATAAAAACTGCTTATTAGTTTCATTATTTTATTTTAAATACTAGGCGGGAGTAACACCCCGCGGTGTAACGCCCGCCTAAGTAATCTAATTTAATCCAGGGTGTGAGCTTCCTGCATACCAAATTTTATAAAAATGGTTTGCGCGTGAAGAAGTTACAAACTTACAAATACACTCACAAACTTTCACCTTTATAATGTTAGTGTTATTTAGTTTTATTAGTGCTGGTTTGAAATAAAAACTGTCAAAATGAAGAGTTGCATAGTGTACTTACATATACCTATATATAAACATACCAGATCAAGCTCTGCCTTGAGTTTCAATAATCTCTTAGCATGAAAAAGGTATTTTGTGTTTTTATTATCAGCCAAGCAAAAAAGAAATTACAAGAATTTTTGTGGGACGATTAGGGTGTCCATCATTCATTTGTAGTTTACCTTAGACAGATAAATTGATAGTTAGACTAGGACAGGCGGCCTTTATGTACGGAACAAACTCACTTACCAATTTTTCAAGATATCGTAGATGTGTCCCTTGTCGTGGATGGTGATGAAGAGCCCGCGCGGCCGGCGGTACACCAGGCCGAACTTCTGGCAGGCCAGGCCCACCGTGGGGGTGTACACGATGGGCATCATCTCGGACACGTTCTCGCCCACGAAGCGGTAGAACAGGTGCTCGTTGCGGTCCTGGAAATGAGTAGCTTTTTCAAAAACACAATAAGCGGAACGCCAGCTTTGGTATGTGTATTAATCATGCCGATAAAGGGTACAATAAAATCAGATAAAAAATTAACGACGGTAGTATCTGTATATTATGAAGTTTAAAGGAAATTATCAGAGCTAAGTAGGGTTTACTTAAAAATTAAAAAGTTATAGGCGACCTACTTATAAAAAGTATTTGGAAAAGGAATATATCATACAAAGTTAATTTAAGACGTTTTTACTGTCGTAACTCGGTATTCAAATTGTTCTGGGTCTTGGGTGATTATTTATATCTATAAATGTGTTTATTATAAAATATAGCATCTTTGAGTTAGTATTCCATAAGTTTTAACTTGCTTTGGGGTTAGCTCAATCAGTGTGATTTATTTTATATAAATAAAAAAACGACGGGTTGCACTCTGGGAGTGCCGGCAGAAGTGAAAACTTGAATATTAACGTTGTGCATTTTTGATATTTTGGAATGGTTAGGGATTAATTTTGCAAGAATTGCTTTAATTATCAGTATAAAATATTTCAAATCTTTTCTGAACCACAGTCTGTCACAAATGTCACAAGCATGACCAAATTCATTTTCAACAAAATCATTTTCAAATACACAGCAGTATGGCCACTACACAGACGGTCGAGCCATCAGGTGTCACCATCCATGGATGCGCGTAGCACGCTGTAACATAAACACACACGAACATTCGCGCAAGCGCCCTGCGCCGCCTAAACGAAACAGCAGGCGCAGTCATACATTTTCGCCGCGCCGTAGAAAGAGAGGGGGATACTCCCTCTCCTACGCCGCGCCAGCTGTCTACTCTCCATCCGTCTTACGAATTTTCGATCAGGTCACGTGTCCTGACGCGAGTTTTACATTTTTTACCCATTCCAAAAACAACAACGCCGCTAAAGAAGTTTTCACTTCAAAAAATATAATTTTTATTTATTTATATATTGTTTTTAGGCAATTGATGTTTACATGTCGGTTACGTCGTAATGACGTGCCTTGAATGTTGCTCGTATATCCGGCCCCCCCACGGCACGACCTTTGAAGCAATGGCGACTGCTCATACAGGAAGATGAATATTTCTCAACTCGGAACAGAAACTAATTCACAATATAAATTATTGCGAATAGTTATTTGCCAAGGATGGGCGTAAAGATTAGAAGTTTTGAGATACTTCGTTATTTTTTATTAGCGTATATTTCTGACCAACTTCTATTTACTTTCTATATTTATAGAATGAATGCAATTATGATTTTATCACTAGCTAAGTACGTGTGTTTTTGTTATCATTTTAAATCAGCTCTTTATAAAACTCCCCCAAAAGAATTTTTATCTAAGTATATACATAGTCAACAAAAGCGTTTACTTCGTAATGTTTGAACAAAAAATGTTTGTGAAGTAAAAATATTAATGGTTTCATGACTTCATTAAAATTTAAGATTGTACGAGAGACCAAGCATGGCGGTCATGGCTGCTGGATGGCTGATGCAAGAGGACGTCATCGAGGCATGGAGTGACCTCGCGGCTGGCGGGATCTGTGCATGACGGGCTCCTCTCACCGGCAATTGCCGTGTACCCCGCCAATCTTCAAGTAAGTAGGTAGTAAGACAAACTTGGACAAACTACTCGTACGTAAGTTGACATAAAAAAGAAATAGGTAGCACACTGACCTAGATTGTGCTGATAGTGGAGATGTCGATGATCCAATCAGATAGGTCAGGTACGTACATACGTTAAATTTTCTAATTATTTGTATAAGGGGTCTAAAATGGTGTGTATTTTTTTGTTATTGATGAATTCAAGGAAGGAACTTGTTAAGGAATTCTATAGGAGCAGACTAAGGGGATGTGAAAAATACCTATTACGATTCTTCTTCTTTTTTGCGTGTCTATGAAAATAACTATATTCCGAGTACAAAACTGACTCAAAATTAAAATCTCGACAGACACACTAATTATATATACAGAGAATTTTTTAAAAATCAGGGTACTACTCTGATCTTTTTGAGTACATTGCGTCGTAAAACTTAAAAACCTTAACCGGAATTTATTACTAAACATTTCTAAATACTAAACAAGTACCTTAGAACAATGGTACTTACATTGTTGACAATTTTAACCTAATCTTATCTACAAAGTAAACTGAAAATACATCATACAGTATCCTTGTCTGTCTACGTACGACGAAGCTATCCATTTTGAATGAATCACGGCAGTTTAAAATAACCCCTTGGTTAAAATAGAACTAGGTCGTAGATAAATGTAATGGTCTCAATAGATGATCGATTGCCGTCCAACACGTTTGTGTTGGACGACAATCGTCGCACATTTATACATAAATTTTATATTAGATATCTTTCCCGCCGGACCAGAAAGTTCAATGCTTTTGAAATTTGAGTTTGCAAAACTTCAATTTGAATTATCATTTTTCAAAATTTGAATTTTTAGAATGTTGTATCCCAAAATGTTGGAAATGCAAAAAGTAGAATTTTGCAAAATATTGAATCCCATCATATCTCGTAATGCTCTATTTGAAAATAGAGCAACATCCCATAATAGAGCACTTAAGGTTACCGAAATAGACGCTTTCAGTTACAGATATGTAAAGGAGCACATCTTTGTAATACATAAAACCCTTTGTAAATTTCTATATAGGTACAAGTCACTATTACCTCTACCTATTAAGCTAGCCCCAGTTTATGATGTTTAATATTTATTTTACACTAGCTGCTGCCCGCGACTTCGTCAGCGTGGACTTTACTTTATGAGCATTGTCATTTTGGTATGACAATGCTTTTTTTTTTTGAGATAAGCGTGCTTAAACGCAGTTTTTCGAACAAAAATGTTCAACGCGATTCTTTAAATTGATATAACTTTTTTATTTATGAACCGATTTTGATGAAACAAACTTTAGACGTCCTTCTGGGTTAAAACAAAGCAATTCGTGAAGGTTTTAAGTAAATCGGTTCAGTATTTTCGGAGATTAGCGTGATCATACATACAGACAGACAGACAAAAAATTCCAAAAAATGTTTTTTGCTTTCTATTATTCTTTTTAGGCCTCCCTCTATCCATTTTTGTCAAAAAAACTAAATGTACAGACAAATTATTTTTACTGTTTTATTATATGTATAGATTCGCGATGAGCACTGAAAATAAACGAGCTGCAGCGATGACGTCACTTACCAGCAGTCCCATCAGGTAGATGTACTTATTGAGCGGGTCCTCGTATCTGTCGATGGACAGCTTGCACAGCTGCGCCTGCTCCTCCTGCGACTTCACCCGCGCGGGCAGCAGCCCGTGGATTCCCAGCACTTGGCGCTCCTCGATTGTGAAGGCCATGCCCTGCGACAAATAACATTGATCCGTAAGTCGCAGATTTAATAAAGTCGGACAGGCAGAATTTCATGATCTCAGTTATCATAATTTAATCGCCAAATAAGTACTTAATAAAAAGTCAGGGCAAGTTGGAAAATGGCCTTTTTCAAATTGTCCTGGGTCTTGGATGTTTATCTTTATTTGTTATAAAATATAGTATCGTTGAGCTAGTATAACATAACACAAGTCTCGAAGTTACTTTGGGGCTAGCACAATCAGTTTAGTTTGTCCCTGTTTATTTATTTATTTAATTAGTTGTAGGTTTTTGTGATTTCAAAACATTTCATTAAGTTCCCGGGGCATTTCATTAGGTTATTTTTACTCAACTATTCGAATCCATTTTGCTAATATAACTAGCCCAGTCTTACAAAGTTAAACCGCCATCTTCCCAACATCACTATGTCGAAACCATAAGTAGATTTAGTAATTTTGCTCAGGGTGAATAAACTATAAGTTTGCGTGCCTTGTGAACAAACGAGGAACTACCGAAGAGTAAACACTCTCCAGACATCAATCAATCGCGGGCTCTAAACGTCAGACGTAGCGGCATTTGTAGTATATATTTATATTTATTATGCCTGTCAGGCCGGAAACGAATCGTGCGGCCACCGCCACCGTCTGGCGATCAGCTGTCAGGTGCCGTGACTTGATGACGTCAGCAGGCCGAGCCCGCGACCTTGACCAAGAGCACGCCGTCAACCTTGATTGACTCAAGCAAGGGCCACAAGAAGGCAATGTACTTTGATGAAATGCAGTTTTTGATATATGTATTGCTGCTAGAGCCACGAATCAGTGATGAACTTGAATGAATTACAGTTTGGACTTTTAGAGTATCTGTATCTACATACGAGTATTATTATCTATTTCGATGTTAATATTGCAATTTATTCGATTATGAAATTTTTTGTAAGATCTTCATGAGAAAAGGTACAAGAAATCTGATAAAAAGAATAATGCCTATCGATAGCACAATCTTGACCTTTGATTGTATTCCATGTGATAATTTTTACATAACACTACGTTTCCGCTAATACCATCACATTAAATTATCTGCAAGTTAATATATTTACAGACTTGACCCCTGATATTCTTTTCCATGTGATATTTTTTACATAATATCACGCGTTCGCTAAAACCATAACATAAAATTATCTGCAAGTTACTATAACGAACTTGACCCCTGATTATTGCTTTTCATGCTATGTTTTATTACATAATATCACGTGTTCGCTAAAACCATAACAATAACTTATCTGTTCCTAAGTTATTATTACATTCTGTACTTGAGTTATTGTTGGGAAATTCGTGTTTGTTTTTTGTTTATGTTAATCAAATGTAGAAGAATTGACAAAACTTATTATACTAAAGTAAACAAAAACTTTTGCTTTTCATTAAACAGTATCAAGCAATCACAGTGAGATGGCTTTCAGTTCATTAATCGTCCCGGCTTAACTTTTAAGTCCTCCATTTCCTTCGCTAACAGGCTTTTAAATCCGAGAAACTCCATTTCATCACCGGCGTAAAACCGTACTTTTCCAGTGAATCTACCTCTTTATAAAGTCAAACACATTGTAATGTCGAGTTTTGAACTTCCCTGTCTGTACTGATGAATAATGTACGATTGTGCAAATATTCGGCGGTTTACGTCGGAAAGTAGGTGCGGTCGTGACGTCAGCTCGTTTGAGAATGTCTTTTCTTTACTATATAGTTGATCACGGAAACACTAAAATAACAACTTGTCAATGAAGGGATTTAGTGTGATCTGTATCATTAAAGACCCTTGCATATAGAGATATTTATGCTTAAACCATATTAAAAACCACAGATAACCAAAACAAACTAACGAACCCTCGAGTCTTCAGCCGCCAAGCACTCCGGGATGGCACACAGCTCCCGCCTCGGCGTCAGTTGCCACCAGTCTCTCTCCATTTTACGAGCACTAGCATCAAAATCCGCTCCAGTTGTTAAAATCTATTCCAGCACTCTACAGAGTCCACAGTAATCAATGTTGCACACAAAGTTTGGTCCAACCGTTGTTTCTAATTAAAAGTTAATTCATTAAAGTCTTTCATTAGTTATTTATTACTTGCCATGTCACTGCGCCTGCCACTTGAATAGATTTACTTCTCGACCACATATAATCTTTATGAGACAAATCAGTGTATTACTGATTTTTTCATTAAATTAGGCCCATAAAAGTTGTAAAGTTAGAAACAATGTTTCGTTACTCATACCAACAAACCCACATACTTCAATTTTTGAAGATTCAAGACTTCTTAATTAAAAATTTAATAAAAACTTTTCGGTAAAGTGTGGGCATAGGTCTATATTTAATGTCTTTGAATCTTAGTAAATTGCACATGGCTCGTTCGTATAGTTGAATAATATTTATAATACTTGTATTCATAAAAACGTATCAAATGAATGGAAAATTTCAAAATGATTATTATCTGTTGTACACAACAACCCTGTAGAAAAGTCTTGTATTTTCCGCTTGACCTACTGAGAGGCTATAAAATACCGAGCGACACTTTAAATATTTCTCGCTTAGCTGTTAATAGTCCTATACATTTTCTCAGTCCCTGTTATTACGCATAAGTCGCATACACAATTCATTGTCACAACTATACACTACAACACTAGCTACGTACACATTGCCAATAGCATATGCATGTACAAAAAGTCGGTAACTATGTTGCATTAACAGTTATTTTATCACTTTTTACAAAATCTTTTACGTAACATACATATTTAGAATTGGATCAAATTAAATGAAATAAGTAAATATTGTCGACCCTTAACAAAAGTAAAGCAAACATTGCCTGTTAAAAGTCAAAAGTCACCAACGTCCCATCCCTTGACCTTTTTACGTAATTTCCCGGCGTCCCGCGGCAAGTTTTCCAATTTCCCGCTGCCCGCGCCGCGTAGCGCTTAAGTACTGTTCAACGATGTTCGGGCACCAAGAAATGCATTACTTATTAGTCACGGAGCGATGTCGGTCGATATTGAATTGAAACGTGTCATACAATGCAGTATTTTATAAATAAATTATTAATGTCGAATACAAGAAGATTTCCAGATTTCACTATGCGTACCTCATTTAGGTACGCATAGTGAAATCTGGAGATTTAGATAAAAATAAGTATTGAGATTAAATCATGGTAATACTTTTTATGATCATAGAATACCTATACCCACGACCCTTATGTTAATTGAATTTTATGTAAATAAGAAAATTAAGCAATTTTAAATGGTTCTATTCAGCATCTCTAATCTTCGTATATGACGGAATGAAGGTTGTAATTAGTTGACGACATGTAAGTTAATGGCCCAATTACATGAGTAATTACGAAGGTGCCTTCAACTTGTTTCCGAGCAAGTCGCCGGGAGCGATATCCAGTCAGCGGCAGCACGGATAGCAGGGCCGCACCTCACACCGTAGCAGTTTTTAGAAAAATGTTATTCGATTTAGTTTATCACGTTGTGTTTGTATCGATCGACGATATTATGGATCCAATGGATTAAATTAAAAGTCATCAAAAGGGACATGCGTAAATCATGTCAAGGACTCTTTTATTCAAAATAATTATACAAGTACAGATGTACTTATATTATACATATACTTATATAAAGTAAGCCAACGCAAACAAGCCTGTTGTCACTTGTCACATAATGAATTAATAAATATCTTCATAATAAATAAATAAGAGAAGTCTTATAATAAGAAAATGTTTTGTAACATAATTTTACGGTACTATTTACGCAAAATGTTCAATGGATAAACGGTGAATAATAAACTACGATCTAAAAAGCATACAAAGGCCAGTTCCGTTGCGGTTCCACAAATATTTACCGACAGGAAATGTGCAAAGCTTTTACAATATAAATTCCGCTTTTCGCAGAACAAATGACAAAAGTTGTAATCAATTTATTCAACTTCGTTATGTTGTAGTACTTTACAAAAGCAATAGAATAATACTAAAAAAGGTAATTTTTCAAAATTTACTCTACCAATTAATTATTAGATCAGAAATTTAATAAAAATCAGTAGTGTAGTTTAGAACTAAAGTCAGTTTTTACTTTTTTTTTTATATTGGGAGAGAGTTTTGCCCAGCAGTGGGACTACATCAGTTAATTAAAAAAAATCCTTTTTAATCTAAATTACTTTTCGTGTTACGTAATGATTAATTGATACAATTAACGATGCAATTTACAAATCCGATTGGAGTCACCGAGGGACAAATGAAACGAGTCCGCCCCGAGCTGTACGTTTCGACAGTTAGATAATCCAATTTATCTTAAATCATTGTTCACATTGACCTAAATAAGTTCAAACTAATGCTGATTTTGCTTTATTTGTTAACTAAGGCCGAATCTTAGTTAAACGGTCACGGCTGTCGGTTTTATTATTTTTTCAATGCTTACTTTTATCAATTGAAAATACATTCAAGTACCCCACAGATTGCTCTGAATAATATATTATATGTAAGCCCAAGTACAGTCGGCTAACGAGTTATCTGAGTCGAACCTTTTCCTATAACTTGAATTCTCTCTTTAACTCAAAATAATATTAACATGAAAATGAATATTCAGAAAGATTTTAATGAAGCCTTTCCAAATATACATTTTCATGATAATACTATTTTGAATTTAAGAGAAAATTCAAGATATATCGCCGGTCTGAGGACCGGTGTGCAGGTATCTCGTTAGCCGACTGTACATACACTATTAATGTAGCGTCAAACTTACCAATTGCTCGAATGTTTATGGTTAAAAAAAGTATCAAAGTCATTTCAAATGCAAGTTTTACAAAAAAAACTAAAAGTTTTTCAAATTAAAAAGCAAAAAATCTGTTAAAACTGCCGTTTACCTGCTCGAAATTAAAATTGCGAAGTTGGTAAATCGTATTAACTCTCGTAATTGGAACTGAGAATAGAACAAAAAAGATAATTAAGGAATCCTCGCCTTGTTTCCGCCTTTGTTCGTAAGAATACTTAAAAAGTTAAGTCAACGTGGAAATTATCTTTTTACTCTACTGTTAACAGAATCCATTTGGAACTATAGGTATAGGTACTCAATTCAATCAAAATATTCAGGGGCTTTAGATTCATTAATTAGAATCTTAGATTTAATACTATTTTGTTGGGTATTTCGCTATCTAAGTATGTGTTTTGTTCATTACGATATATGTATAGTGTTATAAATGTTATATAGATAGGTAGAATTTTAATTTATGTGCTGGCCTGTATAATGTAACCTAGCTTTTCTAGGTCTAGATATGGAATAGGTGTAAATTACTTATGTAGGTAAGTTCTAGTCTTAATTTGCACATAATACTACGTAAGTACACAACCTTATGTGAGGTTACGGAGTAAAAATAAGCACATAGTATATATAGTTATGATTTTTTCCTAAGTTTTTTTTTTGTAGGTAATAACTTATGCAAGTGTATATTTTTTTTTGTAATGTCCTTAGTAAACACGAGCATTTCTATTAGAAAATATTACTTAGTTAAAATTTTTATAGTGAAACTAAAAGAGATTTATAAATATTTTCACAAATTCACGTCACACACCACAAGTGCCGGTTGACACCATCATATCGAACTAATATTGGCGCCAACTTTGCCGCGGCAGCGGCGGTATCGCGTCGCCATGACGACTAATCCCACCCTTACCTTATTTACGTGCTCACTAATCAAATTGCAATTTCAGAGATTCTGTTAGCATATTTATTAAAATTCATCGGCTTACAATATAGGACAGGCAGCCTGCAAACCAAATTTCGTCGATCTCAATTTAGACTTTGAAAATCATCTACAATGAGGTCATCTACAAGATGCCTTTCACCATTGTAACTTCTACTTATTCTTCTTCGAAAATAAAAACATAGGGTAGGACGCAAGAGTAAAGTAATATAGAGCAAACTAAAGTAAGCAAGTAAATGCGTGAGTACACCAATGAATGCAAAGCACGTAAAAGGGCGGAAACTATACTCCAAAACTAATTAGAAGTTGTACTACTTATTATAAGGCAAAATCATGCCTAGAGTCGAGATTATTATCTAGTTTAGTATACCTACCTAATAATTCTTTGATCTTGTACTCATCATAGCCACAACAGCTTATTTTTTAAAAGTTATTAAAAAAGTCGAAACAAAATTGATCATAGGAAAAAATATTGAAACACATCCCTATTTTTCTTTTCCCGAATGAAATGACTTTAAATATATTCTTTTATAACGCATGGATGGTCTTCCTTAACATCAAAGGCAAATTCTAGAGCGGATCCTTTTTAGGAAGATTCCCCAGTTAAATAAATGTCAATAGAATGGAATAAAAATATTTCGTGTCCCGACGGGACTTCAAAGTACTCGTAATACGACAAGTGAGGAATTGCGAAGGCTTCGCCGGCGCGGAAATAAATCGGTACGATTCCGGAGAAACGATGCTGCACGGAACAAATAGCACATGAAAAACAAGCGTAGGTTTATGTACTCTCTTTTAAGCATTTTTCCTTCCGTATTTTCTTAAGGCAGTCATGTATTTTTATTATTAATTTGACAATCTTGTCAAAATATAGCTCTTTATTAATGTATTCCCTGGATTAGAATTTTTACCATGACTGATTTGCATAAAGTTTTGTTATTTGTTTAATATTGCCATGTTTTTACTATTCATGGTTATTGGGAGTTGTCCTATACACTAGATTTGCTTTCACGTTTTCATCGAAAACTGGATGTTGATTTTAGACATAGGCTTTTGGAGAAGTTCTATTTCATACAATACTTATTATGATATATTATGAAATAGGATGCTTGAAATGAAAAATACATTTAGGTAAGTACTTATTGATATATTTTGTAATGGTACTAGTTTTACTATACCTCTACTTATAATAAATAAATCATAATATCTATGCCAACAATATCGAGCTCAATAAGGCCGATATCGAACAGCGTAACGATTACAATCACAGGCACTTGTTTTAATAACCGGCCAAGTGCGTGTTGGACTATGCGCAGCGTAGGGTTCCGTAGTTGCGAATGCCAATTTTGAGTTTACGCCACTAAAAACGTCTAAAAAGTGTCCCTCCTCTATCTGCTAAATGGTTATATATGGACTCATGAAAAAATTTACTCGTGAAAGCAGTATCAGAGCTAAGGTTTACAAATAAAAAAGTTATAGGTGACCAACTTTTAAAATGTACTCGGAAACAGAAAATTTCAAATTGATACAAATACAAATACAAATTAACTTTATTGCAACATGATTAACATAAAAAATTACAACAACAACAAGAAACAATGATTCCATTGAAATGAATTAAAAATTCATTTTAGCCATTTTTTGTGACAGGAACTCAAAGCCAGTATTCGTAACTACGATACCCTACACTAGGGCCACTAGGGCCGGTTATTTTTTGTTTAAAATTATATTATACTTTTATACTGGCGTATAGTAAAAAAAAATCTGCGCTTTAAGGAGCGCCAACTTACGTACATAAACACTCATCATACACATGACTACCTACACTAGCAATAAGTACGATATTTCACAAGTTTATTATCTAAACTTTAATCAATGCATAAATTATCTACATGCTTCCACTCGTATATATGCTATAGTTTAAATTTAGATTCTGACAATCGCCCAAGAGGAAAATATGGTTATTTACAACAAGAATCGAATCACACCTGAATCATTATACAAATTAATGAAAACGTATGTAGTCACGCAATATTTTAACCTGCCTACAAGATTAGATCTATGAAACATAATGGATCTCTACGATATTTTACTTTTGGGTCTTTAGGTGATAATATATTTCACTGAAAGACCAGTCAAAGAGTCGCTTTAATTAGTAGAGCTGGAAATAACTTGACTCGGGACGAGTCAGAGTCAACACGAGGATCGAATGAGGATACGTAAGTACACCATTAAGTCACCCTGTGACGTCACGCCAAACTCCTCAAGTATTTCCTCAGCTATTTGCTTTGGCGTTAATGGCGAGCCGCGATGTCGAGGCCATTTCTATTATAAAATTATATGTACGTATTTTTACATTCGGCCAGGGAACGGAAAATTTTATATTTAGTGATTATGACGAGATCTTGTTATTGCTTGTTTTGTGTTGTGTAGAATTTCCACAATTTTATGTGCCGTGAATAATTCTTACTAATCAAGGTTGCTTATACTATTTACATACGTGACATGTACTTACGTAAAATTTGCATGACTATGGGAAAAAAGAGTTTATGAAATCTTTTATTTTCATATTCAATGTATGTATACTCGTATTTTAGGTAAAATCTACAGGATGAGACTAGTAATTATGTCAGGAAACTGCTCCAAAAAATATCAATAACAATTTTGTTTAGAAAATATAATGATATGATAGTTTATTTTTTGAAAATAACAAAAGTTACACATAGATTTTGGCAAAAAAATACTTCTTGCTATCAAATCATTATCTACATGAAAATGGATCAATGGACTTCTACTCGTACTAAGGATCATAACGTTGCTAGCGTACGTTCCTCATATCAGTGACCCCTATTCGACCTACACTTGCCATTGACTTATCGATCAGAACTAACCGTGAAACATCGTCCACGGCTGTAAGAGACGTCGAAGGTACCATGAATAAACATGGCCTGTACATAAACCACAATATCAATACCTACGTTTATTTAATTGACTCCACACATATTATAAATCAACAACTCAATCTCAATATGTCAGTCTATCTTTAAAATATCGGAAATGCATAGGAAACAGGTATTTTGATAAGTGTTAAAAAGTTATGTAGTTAGTAGGAACTATAAATTAGATCTGCGCCTTTGTTAAATATGTTTAATTACACCTCCCTTATAATATATTCTAACCCTGTTAGTATTAGGTAGATAGCGGTAACTAATTAACAGGGTTATGGTACGGTAGAGTTGAGCCACATGCAATTAATAATAATGTCTCATTTATCAGCTGCTCATCAGGCAGGCTCACATGTACGGTTCACGGGACATTTCCAGTTTGCGTCAGAGACATGACTGTCATCTTTGCACTTTCGATTAGGTTAAAGGGCCATGTACACGAGACAAGTTCGTTCTTGCCTGTCGCATACAATTAAGTTAAAGCAATAATAACTTCATGGTCTAAACGAAATGTCAGTCATACAAATCATTTATTGCTTCCATAAAATCGTATGAAATACCTTTGGACCTTTATACAATAACATGCTAATAAAGATAAACGGCAATATATCTGTCTAATTCATAAAAAACTTCTACGCACTAGAAACATATGACTAACTAAATAAAGTAGGATTTTTAATGTATAGAACAATAAAATAAATTGAAGGTGGCCGTTGCTCTACAAACCAGACCTGAAAATAATTCTTACGCCTTTTTCTTTGCGCTAAAAGCGAAAATATATTAGTTTCCATTCCTAATAGATATGTTCCTTTTAAACAGATTAAAGTAGATAGCTACTAACAATCATTGCAATTGCGCCACGGAAAGACCTCGGTGTATGCGGTTAGTGACCAACAAGTCACGCCCACTGCTCGGTCAACTCTGCATGATTGCGATCTTAGAATTTCCCCTAAACTATGACTTTTAATTTGGCATGGAAAATATGTAACAATTATGAGCGGAAATATAATATTTAAGCAATTTTTTTGATAATTTTTACAAAATCGTTTATCCTGGTGACTGCTATCTCTAAAATGAGATTGTAAATATACTATAAGACCTACTTATACCTCAACCTAACAAATAAGGGACCATAACACCACACTGTATAATAAATTGCTTATTATCAATTTAATTAAAATCAAAATGTTTTGATCATTCACTTTGTTATTGACTGTACTTAAGCTAATGAGAGAAAGCCAATTAGCGAGTTCTGAGTTGACTATCTACCTATTAGTCAGATTGTGGTAATATATAACAAGCGAAAATCGGTAATTGTCTATTTAAGTAATGTGTTCATACAATGTTCCTACCTACGCTAAATGTAAGTTAAATAAGTATAACATAATGCTAAATGTGAGTCTAAATAATGTTCATGTGCTGAACGTGAGTAGTCTAGTCGTCAAATAAATATTTAAACTGTGAGTTCGTGCTAATAAACTCATTGTTTTGTTACCGCACTTCGTTTGGGTGCTATGTAAGAAGTTAAGGACTAAACTCACTCGTTTTTAATAATATAATGGTTTTTAACGTTTTCAAAAACCATTGTTGTGGTTTCACGATAAAGTCCCGCAATGTTAATATACTTTAAAGTTTTCAGCGTATACGTGTCTCAGTTGCTATTGGGGTTTGAATCAGATACCGTTATACTAGGTTAGCCACTGCCAAGGTTCGCAATAGTTAGATATCACGCTTAGTAAGAACAAAGGAACATAATATCGATATCGTTTAATAGTAGTAGATTTTATAAAGATCCTAATTTGCGATTGTACGATTTTTTCTTTGCTAAGAGACGAGAATAACATTTTCTTTAATCAGTAAATACCCCACCTAAATAAAATGTATGATCAATTAAACTAAGATTTAAAACAAAATAAGTACTTCCTTAATTGCTTTATTACAACGTCGCATAGAAAGGGCCTAAATAAAGGGGGCACAGGCCGGCCGCAGGTGATAGGTTGCGCAAACAGGGATGGGCTTGCTTGTTCAATACTCGTCTGAGCGTACGAGAAGGCTTTGTTCATATTCAATAAGCTTGTGTAGGGTGCACACATGCCCTGGTCGACGCGGCATAGACTTTGCAAACCTAGATTGCAGACGTACAGTTCTGTTATAATTTAAATTTCTTTAAATGTGCTGGTACAGGCAAAGACCACTTCTGATAAAAAGTGTAGAACAACGTTTAGCTTGTTTAGTCACAATAAAAAAATGGAATGAAAGAGACGTATTATTATAGTTTAAACAAGTCACAAAATTATAATACGTCTGTTTTCACTGCTGAAAAACACGTGTTTTGCTAGAAGGTGTTCAGTAGTAAAAGTATGGAAATTACGAGAAGTAACTTATGCTCGTTACTCTGTTACGAATAGTATCTATATTGCTATTTCACGAGTATTATAGTCTAAAGAAAATAAATTATTTATTCCATAGTTTATGAATATTATTGTTCGTTTTTTCCCTTTATTGATCTGAACGAGGAAGTTTCCGCCAACTCAAATAGATACTTTTTTCTAAACAACTAATAACGTCATAGTTTCTTGGAGTCAAATAGCACTCATAATATCAGTTTTTCCGCAATAATAAATTTAAAATCACGTTGAAAATGGATATGATCAATGACAAGTACCATTGAATTGTGACGTTTTATTCTATTAACAGTACAAAATCATTTTGACCTTCCTAGTGAACTTCCTAATTGTTTTTCTATTACTAACCCTATCCTTCCGCACCACAATACCGCAAATATGACCCGTGACATCGTCGGGTCAGATTAATTTTACACGTTGGGTTATTGCTTAACTTTAGATCACTTTCATAGGTTTATAAGTAATAAGCTGAATTAACTTTATTAACTTTAACTGAATTAATGTTCTAATTGTAAATAATAATGATCATCAAATATTAATTAAAACCTTGACTGGCAGCATTGCAGAATAATTGTTTGTCCGCCATGGCGTTAAAGACTTAAACTGTAAAATTATTTCTCGTAAAACGCGAACTACAAGTTTATCAGTATATCAATTACAAAATTAATTTATGATCGGTAATAATGAACAGTAGTAATTTAAATTCAATTCAATAAATTAAGGTTTGAACCAGCTGGTTGGTTTAGAAAATAATTTACTTTTTAGTGGCTGGTTTATAGTCTAATTTGTCGGTTATACATGACCGGACGGAAATTAGTAATTTATCATGATTAAGGACAACTCTACTACATTACTTGTACCGAGAATCTATGTTATTGCGGATATCCACGCTGACTTCGCACCGGCTTCCTAGTATTATCAAACACGGATCATGTCCACATTGAATTGTTTGTAAATTCAAAACAACGGCGAATCAAGTTTGTTGACAGCGGACTGACGACCCGCGTGAGCTCGCGGGAATAAAGTTCAAAACAAACATTTAGCATGAACACAATGGGCTGATTGGCGACACGAGTGACTCGCTAATCCGATATAGGTCGGGATAAACATATGATACGATTTGTGGTAACAGCGGGCACTTCCGCCCGGCGATGCAACCATGACCTAAGCGAAACAGTTAGTGAATAGACTGGGGAAATCTTACCTTGTTGAGACCAGGGTGTTTCAGCCGGTCCAGGCCTGAAAGTCGGCTGTTAGACTGGCCGTCTCCCGAGCCCCATACTCCGATGCGGTCGCGCTCCATTTCCGCGTACGTACACTTGCCGGCGCCGGTCAGAAGCGACTGCTTGACGGCTGCCAGCGCGGGGTTAGTTTTGTCTCGCTGGGCGGGGGGAGCCGGACTCATCGCGGTTTCGCTCCTGGGAAAGCGGGAAAATTTTCAGTGACACAGATACGAACCGCATGCGGTTTCTGCTGCCCGATAACAGATGGCGCTAGTTCCTTGACCCTTGCTATCGGGCGCGAGCGTGAGAAAAGCCGCTAGATAGCGAATTTGAATTAAATGCATGAAATAAACTTTGCCCTTATATATGGAACTACGTAATTTATTTTCCGTTTACATTTCATCAAGTCGCAATTAAATGTAAGAGAGATTTATTTTAAAATTTATTCATAACCGCATTTATCCGACCGATTTATCCGCATAACCAAATTTTACGAACATAAAAAAGTAGTAGAATTACCTAGGTATAAAAAACTACCTTCGTTATGCCTTTTACTGATAATATGGATCTACTAAAGCAAAAGCTAACTTGAGTGTATTATATAATTATGTAAGTTTACTAACAGGCTATTTAACGATCATTGGCAATGATTACACAACTTGACCTGTACACTTATCGCAAAAAATATATTGATAAAAATTGCTCAGAACAATAAATTATTTGAAAGATTAATACGAGGAAATAATATAACAGAAAAGCATATTATGTGACTTCCTAAACAGAAGTTAAAAAATCCGGCCAAGTGCGAGTCGGACTCACGCACGAAAGATATCACGATTGTTGTATGGGAGTCCCACTTTAAATATTTATTTTATTCTGTTGTTAGTATTTGTTGTTATAGCTGCAACAGAAATATATCATGTGTGAAATTTTCGATTTTCTAGCTATCACGGTTTATGAGATACAGCCTGGTGACAGACAGACAGACCTTTGGGCAGGGAACCCAAAAAAGAGATTTATATTAGTCATAATTTTTATAAATTCTTTTTAAATAAACAGCATGTACACGTGAGTACATGCAACCCATTGTATTGCTTGTATTATACATAAAGCAAGCAGATTTATGATCTCGTTTGAAGCAGTAGAACCAGGAAACATTTTTAATCTACAGGCGCAGCTGTTGTCCGCTGAATGCATACAATTTGCACATAAATTGCGTTTGGAGGTGTCCAATTTACTCCCATCTCAACGAGGGGATAGCTGCGTTGTCTGCGCTAGCTAAGTTTAAAATTAATAAATGTATTAAAAACTATATTTATATATAGTAATGTATATAAACTATTTTGTAAAATATTAAGACCTAAAATTAGATCAAATAGTGAGGTGATTGATAAAGGAAGCCTCAGATAAAATGAATTAGTTTATTACTAATTTTTAAAATCATTTAATTAAATCTAAGCAA
The DNA here is from genome assembly GCA_963555685.1 of Acrobasis consociella. Taxonomy (NCBI): domain Eukaryota; kingdom Metazoa; phylum Arthropoda; class Insecta; order Lepidoptera; family Pyralidae; genus Acrobasis; species Acrobasis consociella. The sequence continues at coordinate 4,816,943 of OY743116.1, forward strand.
ATAAATTCAGGTCTACGAGTGTCTACGAGTATCTACGGCGTAAAAAAGACATAAACGTGATACGTCTACGGGGGTCTACAAAAGTCTACGTTGTCTGCTACGATGGTGGCGGGCGGGAACAGAAGTCAGAAGTACGCTACCCGTAGCTTAAGAGTCCGGCGACCCTAGACTTCTCCATACAAACGTAGTACACGTTTAATTTTGAAACCACATGTCAGATTCCGGTAAAAATTGGTAATTGTAAAGAAATTGCAATTATCTAGGGTTATAACTGGTTTCCTACACTAAAATTATGAACTGGAAAGAAAATATAACGATTTAGAAGTTTCCCATACTAATGGTCAAAAATGATATAAAACACTATATTCTATTTCAAGTTCATATTTTTACTGTCGGAAACTAGTTATAAACCTAGATAATTGCAATATCTATGAAATTACAAATTTTGCCCAAATCGGACATGTCGTTTTGAAATAAAACGTAGACTACGTTTGTATGGAAAGTTGTATTTTGGTCTAGGGTCGGGGGACCCTTAAGAGTCCGTATTTATTCGTGAGCATGGTGCAACAGATTTTGAGATGTAGATTTAGGGTAAGGCTACATCTGGCCGCACGGAACAGCGCTTTTCTATTTTTCTATTTTATTTTTCTATTTTTTTTTCGAGCGACGGAACGCTTAGCACCGGCCATGCTAAACGACAGAAAGGGATAGCAGCATAGAAAAGTGCTGTTCCATGCTGGTAAATGTAGCCCAACCCTTACGGGTCAGTAGATTTATTTATATGTAGAGAATATGCTGTGAATAGATGTGTTGTATTCAGACCTGGTACAACAATATAATCATCTTTTCAAATCCGATTAGGTACCTCAGTGGTACGGTTGTAAATGAAAGGGGTATATAACCTATACTATCCCAGGGTCTATTCAGCAAATAATTAGTCGAGCAGCCAAATCGCAAAGAAATTAAGGCCGAATTAAATAAATCCACATCAACACCGCCGCTTGCTGCGACAGTCTTAGTATTGTAGACGTTCGCAATGAATAGATTAATGTAGGCCTGCCCCTGTGCCTAAAATTTTAAGGTAAGGTCTACGAGATACTACACTGTGAAATTTTGACTGCGGTATTTACGGGCTCTACGCAGCTACGGCTCACCAAGAGTACAGCTACTAGGAGGCGGGTCAAAACTTGCCGCCCGTGGTAAGGGGAATTGCATTGGAATATATCCACGAATTTCTAGAAAATCTACGATAAATAGACGAACTGAAAGTCGCACAACGTGTGCCTAGTGCCTACGCTACGGCCTACCTATAGCCGCCGGCGGGGCAAAGCTTGCCGCTCTTGCTACAGGGACAGGTCATGGGGGATATGATCTGAAAATAAAGCCTGGATGTACTTCATTGTACAATTTTCTTTAATAAAGAAGATTTGGATGTACGCTTTGGTAAACAACCCGCCTCAAATGTGGACACTGAGTAAATTGACTGGTCAATCAAGGAAACCAATGAGTAAAAACTAAATTAATTGTTTAATTAGTCTCCAACTAATTAGTTACTCTCCAATTAATGAAACGATTAATTTCGTTTTAATTATTGTTATTTCAGATTTGTTTAATTTATTTCAATAAATGGTAGATGCATAAAATATTTTACAATAATAAAACTATCTAGTTCATATGTTGAAGCTAAATTCTAGTGCTGGTAAAATAACGGATACCTATCTACGACATATTCTATAATAGAAATAAAATTACCCTGTATTTAACTTCTTTTTAGTGACTGATTTAACAGCTTGAGTCAAAACTAAAATAAAATAAAAACAAAACTTAAAATGTGTTTTGAGTTCAGGGTTAAAAATAAAAAAAACTAACTATAAACAAACTAAAAAACTTTTAGAACTAAATAACTGCCTAGACTTTATATGCTCTAGAGATCCGTAGGTTTCACATTAAATTTATAGTCCACCTTATCATTTTCGAGAAGGACGACCTCAGACAAGAATCATTGATTAGAGATGTGGGAAAAAATAAAAAAATCTATTGCTTATTTCACATAAAGTGTAAGTGGAAGGAGAAGAAAATATTTGTTATTTTAAATATGTGAACTTAGGTGGTTTGAGCCGCACTTTATCGGACAATAGTTTGATCGTTCTGGGGTTCAGTATGGAGTTTAAAAGGCAGTGCGCGCATTTGACGATTATATTAACTCCATACTAAAACAGAACCATCAAACTTTCGCCTGATTTAAAATCACAAGTGCGCGCTGTCTCTAAATCATAAAAGGTAATAAATTAAATAAATGCATTCATTTTTAGACTCACCGTTGACTTTTTTTGAGATCACCAGCGCCATTAATTTGACGCGTGTCCAGTTGTCCATTAGATTTGACTTTCCGCGAAAAAAAATCCATTTTTGAAAATTATAAAATATAAAAGAGATCTAAATATATCACAGGTATGCAAAAAGTTTTAATGAAAAATAGAGGGTTTGCTCTTGAAATGAATTTAATTCATTTTATAGTTAGAGACTTTGTGATTTTCAGAATTTAAAGAGTAATAACAAACTGTAAGCCAGTGCCATTGAGCTCTCTCGGACTCCAAATGACGACTGAAGGTTGGAAGCTGGTGATCACGCTAAATAAGAGATCATTAATATTAAGATAAATTTACTTATCACTTCGCATTTAAATTATACTTTATCGTCATCATGCTGTAGTCAAACGAGGTAAATCAAGAATATGGTGATTTAATTTTTTGTTGCTTTTATTGTTATCATTGAGGTTATTAGTGACCTGATGTATTTAACTTCAATATTTTGCGGACTTCACAACGCTACGAATAATATTTTATATAAACGTCTATGTTAGTATTATATACATATTTTACATAGCATAGAATAATAATATTATTTCATATCAGAACCATGTTATCTCTCTATTAAAGTGATACGCACTGAAACGGGTATGTGTTAAACAATACTCAATTGACTTTAGAGTTTACAATAGACATGCTGCCGTTCTGGCCTTATGCAGAAAAAGAATGTAGTATTACAGGACGTAAGTCTTTAATCAAAGGTATTTGTGTTTTTTGACCTTGATATGCAATTTCGAAGCTGGGGCTAGTTATGAATGTAATTTTTCAAACCTTAAAACCGACTTCAACGCCAAACTACACGACTGATTGTGATAAAATTTCTATAAAAACATCTGACAAGTGTCTCTTCAGACAAAAAACTGGGCATCCACGAGTAATTGGAAAACAGAAAAATATATACTTGAATTGGTAAACTCCTTCTTTTTTGTTTGAAGTTGGAAAATACTTACATATAGTTTTATAAAATGGTTTATTACACCTGTACAGGGTGTAAACATATTTGAAGGGAAAAATATGAACAACTTCCAATCACTGCGATCTTGATTTTTTTATTATTGACTAATCAAACAAATAACTTAGGTATTTTTGACCCCTGATAAAGAAAGACGTATGTTAAAAATTTGAAGATATTAAGTGTCTAACTTCGGTGTGGTACATATATAGACGTAAATGGATGAACCAATTGTAAGATGACCACTATTAAAAATTGAATCATCATGTCGAGTAAAGTTACCTCCTAAACTTTTACTTAAGTTCCATAAATAATGATGTCAATAAAGGTTTCATTGGCAATTTAAAGTGTAAATTGCGTGTTTCCTCTACTCGGCAATCACTGGCCAGCCTCAGGCCCAGGGTGCGTCGTGGTCACTAACGTGACAGCTGCAGGCGAGTCGCGATCAAGAGCACGGCAAGGGCACGCTAACGCGCCGCTATCGGCAGATCCAGATCGCGATATGTATGTACCGTGTATGTAAACTGACTCCGCGTAGTCATAAGTTAAAAACACATAATCACCACTGCATTACATTGTAACTTGTCATATACTTCTTCCAAGAAATTGAGGAACCAGAAACAAGCAGAGTTTTCAGTGAGTGCCCTGTCAGGGTCATGCAAACTCAGTGCTACACGTTTGTTATGGTTACACGAGTTGTCAGCCCCGTAAGAAATAAAGACGTATACGTCTAATCTTATATAAATCTGAATAAACCTTCCTTAAATTTTGGCTTTGCCATAGTTTGGTAAAAAAGGCCCATAGCAATAAATAGTTTCAAGTAAGATTCCTTTCCGGAATTTTCCTCTCCACTTATCCCCGATGAAGAAAAGGCGGAAGGGTAATTTTGACTTGCGAAGCAGCTTAGGTGACGAAGCACTCGTGAATGTGTTACTTATTGACATAGAAAGTGTAGGTCGTAGATATCATGCGATCAGCCGGAGCGCGAATGGCTATGTTCTAACTACGGGAGACCTTATCAGTCAGCTGGTGAGCATGCGAGACTCCACGATCATATTTCCCCTTCAATTCATTGACATTACGTATATCTACGCATTACAATTTTATATGCACGGAATATTGGCGTGTTTACGAATACGGCGGTTTGTCTCCGGATCATAGACCAAGTTTTCTCCAGATTACCGGCATTCTATTATTCATTCAATTTTTTTTTCTAAACCGAGTATAAGTCTACTGATGTAACTATAGAGCCAACTATACATAGTCTGATTCTCGAATATCAATCCAAAAAGCTTTTAAAATTAACCAGTCATGCAAGGTATGCTAATATGCTTTGCTTGACCGGTTAATTTTATTAATATGACTGATTATATTTGTTTCTACCAAAAAATAGATTGGCCTTAAGTCCACCATTTACATGTATTGTAATAAATTTAAATAAATAAGAAAGAAAAAATACAATATCTAATATATATGTGTACGGAAAGAATATTTTGTTGTATTATCTTACGTATTCTGTTTATAGTCCCCTGGTTTATAAACATACGACATTTATGATAATAATGTATTAAATCTTTAACTTATGTTAGTTAATTGCCAAAAACAGTATTTTTATGATAACACCCATTTGCTGCAGTACTGTAGAAGCCGTGTATTCTATGCACGATATAATAGATAATTTGATCTTAAAAAATCATACAGATTCATATAAAGTAGGTAACTACAGCCGATCATATTTCACCGTATTTTATATGACATTATAATATTTAAACTACCGATGTGGTAAACCATTGCAGAAGTATACAAAAGCACTTAAACATGTAATTTCGCAAGTCAGACAAAAAGACCGACGTCGCTAATGCCTGTCATTGTATGATGAAGCAACACCCGGTGAATTAAGTAGCGATATACTTATGTTCGTTTGTCATGCTTCTGAGCGATTGTGGAATGGACTTCCTAAACGATGTGAGAGGAAAAGCGGACCATTCTGGATAGGGTGGTCTACTGGTGTCTACGATGTATTTAGAGAGTCAGTTCATTTTATGACATGATTTAGCAAAATCACAGCATGTAACATTTATTACCACTTCTGAAGTAAATTGCTACGAAAATTGTAACTTTGCAACATTGTTAGTGTTATATCCTCGTTGGTTGGTAAGATCATCAATATAGATTGTCCCCGGATAGTCCACAAATTAATACAAAGAAAAAGCCGGAACCCGGACCTCGGGCTTTGCAGCATTACAGCTGAGGATGCAACTGGGAATGCACTGAGATGAGAGAGAGAGAGAAAGATAGAGAGCATTCGTACTACCTGATGTGACTTTGAAACGGACTACTTATTTGTATGCACACAAATGCTTGTAAAAACAGTGTCTTATTTCGTTTTTAAACTGCGGCACAATGGATACGATGGCACCTACTTAAATAAGTCATTTATATCACGTATTGTATGAGGTGTTTGTTAATTAAAAGTGTTTCCCACGATGCATCCAGCTAGACGCTGACAAATTGGCCCATTTGTTGTGCACACACCGTTCTGCGGCAGACAACTTCATCCCACAAACCATCCATCAGGCAGACAAAAGCTAGAGATAGTGCCGAGGGCACATGGATTCTACTGAGCTTATTAACAGAAGTGCTCAGGTGTTATGCTTTTTGTATACCGTATATATATAGTACTTTACCGTATTTATGACACGTTCACGACTCATAACATACCTATCTAGGTCGCTTTTAGTACCTATAAATGGCCGCGCCTACAACAACGAAGGTTGGCTTTTACACATGACATGTGGTAAGGAAAAGAATCGCAAGGTTTTAATTAAGTATACATAAGCACAGATTACTAATAAGACATCAGCACCTATGCTATAATCTCAAAATGACTGTTACTTATGAACATATTCATCAAGGTCTGACAAATTGAGATTATTGTGGCATCATGTCATGAATGCAGTCTTTTTTGTAAGAATGTGTATTATAGCAGCGAATTAAAGTTCAGAGTCTAAATGCTTGAAAAATCCGTCTATTGTATGTATGTAGGTATGATTATAGCTAGATGTTTGGTTATAACTTGAGGTTTAGTATCTTTGATCGAATGTACCTGAAATTGGGTATACAAGTAGATGGTGCGAATTATTCATCTAAAGGTACATTACCTAGTTGGTAACTAAGTACAAGTTAGGTCAAATACAATTATTATTATGAATAAATAATAAATAAATAAATATATAGGGACAAATTACACTGATTGAGCTAGCCCCAAAGTAAGTTCGAGACTTGTGTTACGGGATACTAACTCAACGAATGACTCCGAATTCGAAATCATCTCATAAGTAATCAAAATATTGAAAAAAAATCATAAAAAAACTATCTCGTGTTCATATTCCTTTATATGTTATGCTAATTTCTTTAAACAATCGTTTCATGGACAAGTAAGCATTCCAAACAGACCGAGACAGGCTGCAAAAAGTGTCTGACGAACCTACAACACCTACTACATCGACCTCTATTTCGACAGCCTTAGACTGTGCCAAGGAGCATCGCCCTGCTTCATTAAATATTGAAAGGAAATATTGGGTACTTAAGTAAGTCATCGTAAAAACTAGACTTGTATTATGTAGACTAATTTTTTTTATCATTTTACTTAGTAGTCCTAGTTTGGATAATCCAAAATAAAAAGAATGTAACTTCGAAATTCTCAAATTAATTTTATAACTTTTATAAGAAGGTAATTGTGTGTGTGCGTGCATATCTAAGTACCTAGGTAATTATGTGTGTGCATGCGCATAATAAGACTTCATGTTTTATAAAGTAAAGTTTTCCTTTCTTTTGAATACTACGAGTATGTAATCAAAGTAATAGTTAAGTACCTATTTAAGACGATACCTCCGCAAAAAAGGTTGTGTTGAGTCTAATTTATCTCGCAAAGTGTTTGAAATATAAATTTGAAATTTAAGGATATGATTTTTTACTCTTTTCTTAGTTTATTGATAAGATGAAAACATGATTGAAAAGAAAAATCTCGATAGAAATATTTTTCGAAATATGGTCTTACTTAGCAAACTTGTCAATATTATCGCTCGAATAGGACGACTTAAAAGAAACCGTTTGAACTATAAGTAAGATTTTCAGACATTTTTAATAATAACAAGATGAAATTTTGATTGATCATTTAATTTTGCTGTAAATTATTAATAAAGGTTTTGGCGGTTACGACCTATTCGTTCATGTGGATTGGAACCCCAATTGAACACACCCACCGTATACCTCTCTCGGCCCCACGCGCGTCAACTCGCCGAGCGCTATCTCTTGCTCAGTCTGCGTAGGGATTCCTTGGACGTAAGACCTGTGCCAGTCGTCCGCACATCCCAACGTTTCGAATGATCGATCTTTTATTTGTAAAAATTAAGTTTTAGGCCCAACGCAGACGACAGACTAATCCGAGCCGCACTTTTTGGTCTGTGAAAATAGAACCCTATTTTCACTTACTGTTTTACATTGTGATTGTGTACATAAGTATAATAATAATAGGTAAAATAGAAAACGGGAACATTCCTGATTTCTCAAGGAAAAAGCAAGCCTGATGAGACAAAAATTTAATAGATGGTAAGTACTTACCTACCTCAATGTTTCTAAATAAGTGGCTTATATTGATAAAATATGTAAAGTTTGTAAGAAAGGGAGTAGGCATGTCAATAAGTGCCTACCAATCTTACTGACTAGTCAAAATATAGGTACCTACTAGGTATAAGTTGTATCATACTGAGATGGCACCGTACTGTCCTACTTACAAACCATAATTACCTACTTATGTTATTTTCATACGTATCTACCTTTTTGTCTTATTCTACTGTTACAAGTTACAACTTATTCTACCCAACTAACATTTTGGATAATATGCACCTACCGAATAACTTCGAAGTAAATCCGCTAATATAAAAGTAATACTGTTTTCAGGCCAAAAAAAAAATCCTCTTTTATCAGAGTTTGATGACTCTTTGTCCGCGTCGATCGTCAATGCCGCCGCAAGAAGAACAAGGAGGTGTAATTGATATGGAGTCGGATTTACAAATTATGGATCTGGACAATCAAAATATTTCGTCAGGATCACTACAGGTGGAATGGAAAGGTGTGTATTTTAAATAGAACTTAATAGAATACATACTTTCAAATATGACAATATTTTAAGTTATTTTTTAATCTCGTAAACGGGCATTTCGCCTGGTCGCAGATAGACGGACGGACGGACAGACAGACAGTAAGAGGGGTGTTATAAGTTTGATGCCGATGTCTATTTGTCTGTGACATCGAAGTTCCTTCAGTATTGCGGTCTGAAATTACCTTTATCTATATAGTTTTGCATATATATACCTAATAGCATGAAATAAAAATTACAATATGGTATTTGTTTCAGGATGAATTTAATGAAAATATTTCTGGACATCGTATAGTGAACATCAAGTACTTCTTTAAAGAATTAAAGAAAATAGCCACCAGTCGCTTTGTGATTGTGGGTTAAATACCATCAATATTGTATCAGAAAAATGTACGGGAATAACATCAAATTGCTTTTTATCATGCTCCATTTGCAACGAACAATTTACAATAAAGAATACATTGGAGGATGTTAATAAAGATGGAGTAGCAGGAGCTATGGTAGCAGGTTGTGGTCACCCCCAACTCAAACAAATTAGGGCCTGCCTCCTTAGATATACCAATTATGTCTGAGCGCATTTACAACCGTGCACATGATGACAAAATATGCGTAAACTGGGGGACCACAGCTTAGGACGAAATGAAAAAAGCTGGACAAAGAGAAAAAGCTGCTGCGATTGAAGAGGGTAAAATAGATAAAAATGGCAATGCCATAATTGATGTTATACTGGATGGTTGCTGGTGAAAGAGACTCTTGAGAGAAATTACTCCGCTCTGTCTGGTGCTGCAACTATGATAGGGAGGCGATTTATACAAGTGCTCTTTATGTGTGTGAAAAATAAATACTGCTGTATTGGGCAATAAATATTTTTCTGATTCTTTGAACATAATGTAATCTTATAAGCAGTTGATTGTCCAGTTCAAACTTTTTCAAGATTATTATATTACTCAGGATGTTTTTTATTTTTATGTTTAATACATCAGTCTCATCGTATAATCAAAAGATATCAATTATTATGCTATTTTTATTGTTTATGTTTAGCAATAAATCTATGAAAAATTGTTTTATATTTTTATTTTGTACACCTATATATATAAATACATTGAAACTATTTTACGAAATATACTGAATATTTTTCTTTTACATATTCCATACCTATGTTTTAATGTGTGTAATTTTCCCCAAAGACCTTATCATCGTATCGAAATATAAGGTCTAACAAAATATACTGAAACTATTTTAAAGGTAGGTCCAGTCCGTGATACGAAATATAAAAAATATATTTTTCATATATCACCCACCTTTGACTGCTATGTGCCTCGCCGCTCTACCCGACACATCAGCTGTATGCAGCAAAGGACGTCTACACACGCTACGATTACACTCATTCACAAACAATCACATGTTGTCCTAGTAGTCATTAGGTAGTCATATGTAATTTAATCAATTCACAACACACTTTGAATTAAGTACCTAAGAAATTAAGATTATTTTTATTATTTCGACAAGTATCTTTACAATGTGCAAACAGTTAATAACGACATTATTTACAACCGTAAAACACATTCCAAGTTAATATTTTGATACAGTCAAAAATATTCAAACATCTCATGCGATAGGTTATTAATAAGAAAAATCTAATTTACACTAAACTCGCATATTTTGGAGACTGAACTACCTATTCACTAGAGCAACAAAAGTCAACTGATGTTATTAGTCGGTTTTGTTTCTTGCTATACATAATAAGTAAAAACATGTTATTCACATGAGGCGGTATTTCTTTGAATATGACAACAAAGGATTTTGTAGTAAAAATTCACCGGTTCAATTTTTGCCGGCTTTTATGATGTTTTGTTTGTTTCTTTTGTCGGCATTTTACTTACAAAAATACTGTTCACAACAAGCAAAAAATGTGCAATAAAATTTAAGTTAGCTCGTGCCTGCGGCGAGAACAAAAGGGGCCATAAATGTTAACCGTGGGAACGCTAACTAAAAACAAATAAACAACAAAAAAACTTTCCAAGGTCTGGTCAGTTTTGAGTTGGAACTGATGCAAATAGCATCGGGCGTACGTTTTCTCTATGCCAAATTATAGGCAGTTATTCCAAAATACCTAGTCATATTGTGTGTAATTAAAACGCCAGCCTAGATACTTTTACATCAAACTTAGGTGACTTGCGCCATTTTATTTATTTTCTTATTGTTTTAATAACTTCATGCATCATGTAATAGACGCGGGTCTACTTGAGGTTTAATAGAGTACAGAATAAATACTAGTTGCCTTAGGCAAGTGATATCAAAAATAATAAATCACTCGACTAATTTGATGAATATGTTTTGTGACTGTGATTGTGTTGTGAAGTCGTGCCATAAAGTTCGAGTGATGTCGCGGCCTCGCGCTATTTAGCTACGTTTGTGGCTGCCTTTAGGTATTGCGGCGATGAGCGGACGGCGCGGCATGTGCTGTCGAAGGTCAGTGTATGTAAAAAATAAACTTCATATTTCACTATATGTTTCTTGGGGAAAGTTGTTCAGTATCACGGACTGAGCCTACTGTTAAAATAGTTTCAGTATATTTTGTTAGACCTTATATATAAAGAACAATATTTTCTGATCAGCCGACCGGTCAATTTGTAAGTATATTTATATATTTTGTCTTTTGATTTCTTGGCTAAAGCAACATAAAAGTTGTTAACTTTATTGTATGAAAAAAATACCATACATAAAGACCATAGTAACTAGATGACGTGACTACTTCGATTTGTTTGAGAACGTTATTTTTTTTCGTATTTCAATATACATGTACTGCTATAAGTTGTTCAAATTGATGGACCGAATCACCTCTTTTAACATATTTGTATCTACTGAATTAAAAATATTATTGTAAACATATCTGTCTGCTATCTCCATACGTTCTAAGCTCCCGAGTTCATGAACATGCTCTCGGCAGTGCGCGTAAATATAATATCAAGGAAAGCGCCCCCTCGCGCAATCGACACGATACGTCTAGCTCCGCCCACAAATGAGGTACATAATTTTTGTGGTATCGTCTTAATAGTACTAGTCCCCTTTGGGATCATTTATCTTGAACTACATAGACGCGCCCCGCGGTGTTACCCGCGTAAAGTACCCTACTTGTATTAACACATCAGGGTGTCAACTTCCTGTAAACCAAATTTTATTAAAATTGGTCCAGCTGTTTGCGCGTGAAGAAGTAATACACACACAGACAAAATTTCGCCTTTATAATATTAGTATGATACTCGTAGGTAGTGTGATTTAGAGGTGTTCCTTAATAGTTCACCATTGATCGCATAATCGAGAATCATAGGTACTTACGTAATAGCCATGGATCGTAAAGTCCAGAAGTTTGTTATATTTTATAGTCAGAGAGTTTATTAAAGTAAGTTAGATAGCTACTGATGGAAAACCTAATAGTCACTTATAGATTATAATGTTCGATCGATCTTCCTAAAAGTGGTTTGTGTCTTACGGTCGTGACCGTGATTGACATGGTTCTAAAACAGAAGTATGTAGGTGTATTTGAAGCTAAGAAAAAAAACGTAACAACTTAGCCTTATCCCATTATCTGGGGTCGGCGCAGTATGTCTTCTTCTTCCACAGTTCCAGGAAGTTATTTATATCCCTCATCTTACATTTTCATAAATATAGTTAAGTAAATATAAACTTGCCTTGATCGGGATCGAACCCGGAACTTCTGGGTGGCGGACTAGCATGGTGACCACTATGCCACGGCGGTCGACATTATGACTCAATTGTTGACACTGATACAATACAAACACAGTAAACGACGCAGCACAAGACACAAGACCCACAGTATACCTGAGCAATGAGTATATCCGATTAATACGTTTAACACGAAGAAATTTTATCCAGGACCACCGCAAAGCTGGACCGACGTGTTGACCAGGAGTCATTGATAAAGGCACACACAGATTTTCGTCAAGTGAACCTCACTCGGATAGATTACCTTGCATGAATGTAATGAACAACTTCAGGCAGCTATTACAAATTGCAATTTTCATTTCCTTCTCTCTGTTAGACTCTCAACAAAAGCGAAACACAATCATAAACTAATGAATGAAGGCTGCACTTTATGTCTCACGCTTGTGCAACTTTCAGATTTGTTTAATGACTGTGACTTACTGCTACGAGCTATCTACCTAGCAGTACCTAATGTACTGGGAGTCTTCTTCCTCGCCATTTCCTAGTTGTAAATACGTATAATATCTTCCAGAACATCCTAGTAAGTAGTATGTTTTATCTTTGACCGCAATAAACCAATTTTTTTTTTTATTTTTACTCTTTTAAATATGATAAGACATGGTCTAACGTTTCAGTGGCTACTGAGACAATATAATAAAGATTTTTTTTTAAGTTTAATGTTTTCCTTCAACTTAATTGACTGGAGACCAGCCGTGCCATCATCTGGACTTCTACTCCAACTTAACCGACCAACTGAAACGGATCAACTAAGTATTTTTCATTCTTAAATTCATTAATTTAATTAAAAAATAAGTATTTTTCGTTTTTAGCGATACAACTTATATCTTAGTAAAAGCTATCTTTTTCCTAGATTTTTTGTGAGTTGGTGGTCTGGTGGTCACCACTCATGACTCAGTTATGTATGCATAGGACACATATGATAAGTCACGGGAGAAAAGAGAGATAAAGTAGATAAGTAATCATGAAAATGTGAGATGAGAGATAAATAACTTCCTTAAACTTACTTCCAACTACCTACTTTTAAAAATAGTCTAGCATAGGTACTTACTGCCATTTCCTTTTATCGCTCAACTTAACAGATGCGCTGTTTCCCATGTTGATCGTACCGGTCGATCTGATTATAAAACACGTCGGGCGATTGTTTTCGGTCCGCGCGCCACAAGCCAGCGTGGGCGCGTCTTAGCCATTCGACAATCCGCAACACTTTGCCTCACCACTCACGACAGGTGAACTGACTGGTGGCCATGACTTTCCCTCTCTAACAATAGGTACCTGCATATTTATTCGTCACTCACTTCCCTCTATAAATTAAAATAACACACCTCAAACTAGATTTTTACACCGTAAACCTATCATTCTTCCCAGTTACACTAGAAATTATCTTATAAATAAACTAAGTACCTACGCATACTTTATACGAAAGGGTTGACCTCAAACTAAATAATTAATGTGAATATGAATAACCGGCAAAGTGCGTGTCGGGCCACGCGCAGTTTAGGATTCCGTAGTTACAAAATTGAGTTGATGCTACTTAAAACGACTAAAAAACTAATTATCTTTTGAATTTATATGAAATTTATAACTTGGTAGCCTATAACTTTTTAATTTGTAAACCGTACTTAGTTCTCGGAACTGTCACACATGTAACACAGTTTTCCCTTCAAATAGATATCACACCTAACGCCACGGTACCCAATCTAGTTTGTCACAAACTTTTAGTAGGTCCCTGTTATACTGTTTAGTTATACACTGGTTATACTTAGTCACTTATGTATTTGCTGGCTCGCTTCGCTTCGGTATTATGTGGGTATCATACAAAATTAGTATAGCATACATTACGAGAACTACGTTGTTATATATATATATATATACACGTGCATGTCTAAATCAAGTGATCTGTATGCCTTCTTAATTAATTTAAACCTGTGTATTTTACTTACACCTTCCTTATGAAAAGTACAAAATAGACCGAAAAACTGCATCAAAATCGCATCAAAGTAATATCATCTGCCTGCTCAATACGCAGATTCTTGTCTTTCTATCGTCTGAGCTACAGAACAGCCTTTAGATATCTGTTACTGTTAGACTTTGAATTTAATTTCACGATTTGTCGTGATAAGAGAAACATATCACTCCATCTCAAATACTAGTAATTAAATCTTGGAACCTTGCGTGAAACGAGAAACTCTTACGGAAAGGCAAAAACGTAACTTCATCTTTTTAAGTCGGAATCGGAAGTCTGTTCTTTGGGATAGAAAACATGTTTCTTTTGCTCTGATTAAGCACAGATGTCAAAATTTGAAGCTTGACATTGACAGTCACTTCATTTTGCCAGCTGGTGTTTTGATTTTAAACAATTTATTTTGAGGTTATCTCCTAGATTTACCTACGATTTACGTAAACAATACACATAATATTTTCTCTTATTTATAAAACAATTTCGCAGATTTAACATTTTACTGTATTCCTTAAAGTTTAAGTCAAAAGAACACAATAATATGAAGAAAGAAGGTAACATTTAATAAATGTTTTACCCAAATTATGAGACTCCTAAATTAGGGATCGTGGTATTCATTGATATAACTATTTACAGAGGTTCAAAATATCTTCCTCAATATTTTGAGAGAAGAAGAAGATGTATCTGCCGGAGTTGCTGCTATAAAAACACTGTTAACTGTCATAGAAACGTATAAAGGTAACTAAAAATGTTATGTTAGTTTAGCAGATTGTTTTGTTAAAACTATGATGAAATTAAGACCCTTTTCTTGTAATAGTAGGTGTCCTAGAATTATATACCTGCTTATATGCTCCATGAAGTATATTTCACATTGTTTTATAGGTACTTGTTTATTTTAGAAGATATTCTTTCACACTTAGTAATTTTTTTTTGTGCTGTTCATCATATAAAATTTGATATAAAGAAATAGACCAAAACTTGACAGTAAATTCCTTGTTCCTTATAAACATAGATTTTCTGGTAGGCAGTGCTTAGCGTTAAAATATATAAGTACCCTATATTGTACATAAATCTTATAGATTTTAAGTGCAATAAATTAATAATAAATCCTAAACTTTTATTCAAGTGGGAACAGTAAGAGAACTAGACCTAAACCTCCAGCTGGCTGTAGAGGCGATGAGGAACTGCGACCAGCCCGTGGCAGCCATCTCCTCCGGGTGCGAGCTGTTCATGAGGTTCATAACTTTTGCCAAACTGGACGTCAAAGTAAGTGATTATATCCTAGTTATATGCATTTACACATACTTTTGTAGTTTGGTCTATAAATATCTTATCATATAAAATACAGATTAAAAATCTAGTCAAGATCTAATACTGTAGTAGTGCGGGAAGTAGTGTCATCCAATGTATGGAAGGTGCAAATTTTGGTATCGGAAGAATTCACTTGGCACAGATGTAATATACGTAAAGTTAAGCTAATTTAGCCGGGTAGCCATCCCCCACCCCCTGGGGGGTAGGTTAGGTTAGGTTAGGCATTCGAAGTTACTCGCCGCCGCGCTTCAGAAAAAAAATCATATCAGCTTCTATTTACCTAACACCTCAAGTGTGGTATCATTTTCTGATAAATCAGGCATGAGGAATTTAATTTTGATTACAATTTCACATTTAATGTAAAGATTAATAGTAAAAACTGGAAAATATTGACAAAAATATTAATATCGGATCGCATTTTTTTTTATTTTAACTGATTTCTTTTACCGGAATACCTGTAGTTTGTGCAACAAAAAATACTGTGTTAAAGAATATTTATCTAGCTTTAAAAAGATATATACTTTGATATATATAGCTGTCATACATCTATCTGAAAAAAAAAACGAACATGGCACGCAGCGGTGCCTAGGAACTAATCCAACCGTCTCTTCTCACATAATTTGTTGCAAGTAGTTGTTTTTTAATTCAAAATATATAGAATACATACTTTACTTAATAATTGACTATTGCTTATGCTCTAAGGCAGTCTTTTCCAAAGTGGGCGATAACGCCCCCTTGTGGGCGCTGCAGGTCTCACGGGGTAAGAGACCCAGAAAGAAAATGTTTTTTTTTTTTTGCTAGGAGCTTTATTTAGCTAGGAGGCCTCTTAAACAACGACTCACGACTGCAAGAGCTCTCGACTCTCAACAACAACCACATAAATATCATCCTCCACTTTGAGAATAAATATTTACATAATATACATATATAGGTCACAATAATTAATTAATTTAATTTGAAGTTATAGTGGTTTTTAAATAGGTGAAAAAATGGGGGCGCTATAAAAATATTTATTCTCAAAGTGGGCAGTAGAGAAAATAAGTTTGGGAACCACTGCTCTAAGGTATCAATAGTCGTATTTTTATATTTATATTAGTTCATTTTTTCATAACATTTTCCACCACATTGTCATAATTCGGTACATTTTAATAGTTTTCTTAGACAGTTACACCTAACACTGCACCGTGACTTGCACTTGCACCGAATCAGTTCACAACAAGCGGTAGCAGCCACTGGTGCAGTAGTCCACTTTGGTTTCCAATTATTTAGTTCAATTTACTATCCCTAATCCGCCGATTTTGAATCAGCCCCATACGTGCAACCTATGGTAAACAGCTCGGAAGAAGATTTTGTTTTATTTTTTTTAATAGCCTATGTCCCATTGTCGGGCAATGGCCTCCCCTTCATGCTTTTGCGATTCACGATCCAAGGCAGCTTGCTGCCATCCACTCATGTAGCTTCCAATATCGTCCCTCCATCTTTTCCTCGGCCTTCCCCTACGCCGGCGTCCTTCTGGAACCTTTAACGTCGCCTTTCTTGCCCATCTTTCCGGTATTATACGACAAACATGTCCGGGCCACTCCCACTTTAGTTTTGCCGTTTTGACACCCACATCTACAATTTCGGTCCTGGAGCGCAGTTCAGTGTCTCGTAGAAGATGCTGCCAAAAATCTCTGGCTGTCGGTCTTTTTTTAGAGAACAGCTCCCTCCTGCACTCGTTTAGCGATGAGCACTGACTGGACCTAAAATGAAAATCAGGTAAATAGGTATTGCAGTATTATTTTAGTCAAAATAAAATACAGCTATATATACACCTGTCATTTATAACCACGTAGATACAATTTTATTTTGTGCTCATTTATCAATTTTATCATACATCGTTATGACAATATTTTAAATAATTTGGTTAGAGTTTTCTACATCTCTGGTAGCGAGCATATTAATTCACTAGTTGCTGATGGTACAGTATTCCATGCTTCGTCAGCAACATGCACCATTATTCTCGTATCAGCATTCAGCTTCTTTGTCGTTACAGGGGTCGATGTTATTTTTTCAACGATCGCTGCAGTTAAGAACAGCGTGTGACTGTTAGCTTAGCAGCGCTTATAAAGCACGAAATCCTTTTATATCAGCAACTAGTGAATTAAATATGCTCACTGACAGAGACGTCGAAAACTCTAACCAAATTATTTAAAAAATTGTCATAACGATACTCTAACCAATTTATTTAAAAATTTATAACGATGTATGATGTATGATAAATGAGCATAAAATAAAATTGTATCTACGTGGGTTATATTATAAATTACATGTATATATAGCTGTATATTATTTTGACCAAAATAATACTGCAATACCTATTTACCTGATTTTCATTTCAGGTCCAGTCAGTGCACATCGCTAAACGAGTACAGGAAGGAGCTGTTCTATAAAAAAAGACTGACAGCCAAAAAATTTTTGGCAGCATCTTCTAAGAGCTGTTTACCATGGGGTGTACTTATGGGGCCACAGATCTGTGTATGGGGCAGATTCAAAATCGTTTCAGTCCGGCGGATTCAAAATCGTTCCAGTCATTCAGTCAATCAGTTCCAGGATTAGGGATAGGAAATTGAACTAAATTATTGGAAACCGTAGTGGACTACTGCACCAGTTGCTGCTACCGCTTGTCGTGAACAACTGATTCGGTGCAAGTGCAAGTCACGGTGCAGTGTTAGGGGCAACTGTATAAGAAAACTATTAAAATGTACCGAATTATGACAATGTGGTGGAAAATGTTATGAAAAAATGAACTAATATAAATATTAAAATACGACTTTTGATACATTAGACCATAAGCGACAGTCTATAATTAAGTAAAGTATATATTCTATTTATTTTGAATTAAAAAACAACTTTATACTTGCATCAAATTATGTGAGACGAGACGGTTGGATTAGTTCCTAGGCACCGCCGAGTGCCATGTTTGTTTTTTTTTCAGATAGATGTATGACAGCTATATATATCAAAGTAATATTTTTTAAAAGCTAGATAAATATTCTTTAACATAGTATTTTTTGTTGCACAAAATATACGTATTCCGGTAAAATAAATCAGTTAAAATAAAAAAAAATGCGATCCGATTTTAATATTTTTGACAATATTTTCCCTTTTTTACTATTAATCTTTACATTAAATGTAAAATTGTACTCAAAATTGAATTCCTCATGCCTGATTTATCAGAAAATGATACCACACTTGAGGTGTTAGGTAAATAGAAGCTGATATGATTTTTTTTCTGAAGCGCGGCGGCGAGTAACTTCGAATGCCCCCCCTACCTACCCCCCAGGGGGTGGGGGATGGCTACCGGGCTAAATTAGCTTAACTTTACGTATATTACATCTGTGCCAAGTGAATTCTTCCGATACCAAAATTTGCACCTTATGACACTACTTCCCGCACTATAGGGTACACTGTAACACTAAGTTAAAAAAAAAATGTTGAAATATTTGAGAAAAATCCAAAATCCACAAAAGCAAATGTAGGTAATCAGTTTAAAGTATTCATAAAAGTTTCTTAAACATTGTAAATATGATATAGTGGATATAAATGTTCTTAAACAATTATGATAAAAAAAAATCTATGGCCTAAGCAAGGTTGCAGGAAATTACTGGATGCAGGCCGCTTCTGATCAGTGCTTTGGAGATCCTAGAAGGAGGTCTATGTCCAGCAGTGGACTTCCTGTGGCTGATGTGATGTTGATGATTTTTGTTCCAGTCATTTGAGGAGTGTGAGCAAATAATGTTGCAACGAGGCAGGATATTCCTGGATAAACTGCTGGAAGCCCGAGGGAAAGTGGCCAAACAGGCTTTATCTTTTATTAGTGATGGCTGTGTGAGTGTTTTACTTTATTACCTAAACAAAGATAATCTAATTTATCATCTTTTGAATTTTTTAACCCATTCAGCAACATGTGTATAATTTTTATTCACATTGATTTTTTAAAATTGTGTCTGGAATCCCTGGGTTAAACTTATGTCAACAGAATTTGCATTCGAAAAGCACATGTGTACATATGTAAGAAATTTATAGCACTTGTGCATGTTTTCAAATTAACAAAATGCAATAAGGAAGTTTCCCCATTCAGATACTTTTTTCTAAATGTCAAAACAAAACTTTTTCTCTGGGATTTGTATGAAATACAGGCAGAAGACGTCAGTTTCTTAAAGTTAAATAGTGCTCTAAATATTAGTTTTTTCTCAATAATAAATTCAAAATCACTTTGCAAATGGATATGATCAATGACAAGCAACATTATTTTTGACATTTTATTTTATTAACAGCACCAACTAATTTATTTTTGACCCAGGAAACTTGTGTTGTTATTCGATTGACATTGTTGTTAACTCAAGAAAACGTTGGATGCAGGCCACCTGTGGACCAGGATACCTGTGATCGATATGATGATGATGATTGACATTTCAGAGAATTCTCACCCACTCTCACTCCAGGGTAGTGTTACAAGCCATGCTGGAGGCAGCTGCAGCAAACAAGAGGTTTCAGGTTTACGTCACAATGTCCAGTCCAGACAACAGTGGGTAAGCATTACAAATCTTTTGCACTTTTCAGTAACTAAACTATGGATATTCATTTGTTTCAACCATGACATACCAGATGTTTGTTCGTTGGTTTTTCGTATGTGTAATGTAAACATACCCATTACCAAACCAACAAACAATACATGGTGGAATTGAAAATAACTGGACATATGAACAGAGGAAGTCAAAAGGTGGATGCAGTGTGTTAAGGATGATACGGTTGAAAAGAACATAACAAGTGCCTGTCAAAAGATATAGGAAAACGGAAAAAACTCACATGCTGTCCTGACCCCACGTAAAGTTAGAAGATGTAGCCTACGCTAATGTCAGATGTTAAAGCTGCCAAAGAATAATCCTTACTGGTCTGATTTTAGGTTTAAATAAGACAGGACAACCCACCACCCACAATGTATATTTGCTTCAGGGTCCTAATGCACAAGAAGTTAGTAGCTGCAGGCGTGGATGCCATCCTGATCCTTGATGCTGCAGTGGGGTACATTATGGAGCAAGTCGATATCGTGATGGTGGGCGCAGAGGGCGTCACGGAGAGTGGGGGCATTATCAACAAGGTAACATACGTACATACTTACTATCACGTCTTTATCCCTAATGGGGCAGACAGAGCATTTCGTGTGTTGCGGCTCTAAGCAGACAAAGCCCAAGGCCGCTAGACTCAAATGCCATTTTTAGTGTGATGGTGGGCAGGAAGGTAAAACATTCGTTTCTTTTTATCTCCTTTACCAACATGGAAGATAAGGTTTCGTTTTATTGAATAATCTCTTTTTCTTCTTAATCAGAGATCTTGAGCATTTAATACTTATTTTACCTTATAAATTTCACGAGTACTAGTAGCACAGAATTAATAAGTATAAAGGCTGCAGGCGCTGGTAGCCGTCCGATCAACACCTTCCAAAATACGAAAATGGGGGAGAGGGGCGAGGATGGGGAACGGAGTTAATACTTTTAATTCTGTGCCCGTAATATGTGTGTATACTCCATTTGGTTAGGTATATAAATAAATGTAAACAATCTTAACATGTCTTTATAAATCCATACCTTTGCAAATTACAAAGTAATTACGTAATTTATAACATAATTACTTTGTAATTAGCAAAATTATTGATGTATAAAGTGTATATTTAAATAAAAAGACATGTCAAGATTGTTTACATTTATTTAAATACCTAACCAAATGGAGTATAAATTATTTATTGTACATAAAAAAGCCGAGCTCCTCAATTTGTTCGATAAAATTCGATTTACTTTCCAGATCGGCACATATGGACTGGCGATGGCGGCGCTAGAACTAAAGAAACCGGTATACGTGCTCACAGAGAGCTTCAAGTTCTCGAGGATATACCCGCTGAACCAGCAGGACCTGCCCATCGAGTTCAAGCACCTGTCCAGCGTGATCAAGGCGCGGCGCGAGCTGTCGCGGCAGCACCCGCTCGTGGACTACACGCCGCCCGCCTACATCACGCTGCTGTTCACCGACCTCGGCATCCTCACGCCCTCCGCCGTCAGCGACGAGTTGATCAATTTGTATCTATAGTTGTTAGTAAAATGTTGTTGATATGTTTGTGTTTTGATGCCTTTTCAGTTGGTATTGTAAAATGATCTGTTCAGTTATGTATGTAATGTATCTATCATGAATTATTGCAAGTTTTGGTCGTCGATATTAGTTTGTCAATTTTTCAAAACTAAGAACCAACTCTAACGCCAAACTACACAACTGATTTGGATAAAATTTCTATGCGACCATCTGACAAGTATGCCCTTACAAGCAAATAAATTTTTCCAATCGGTCCAGGCATACACAAAAAAAACCAGTCTAATTATAAAACGCAGACTATCTTTGTTACTAGGTTTAAGTAAACTATTATCTGATCAAATCAAATTGACATTTTCAGATGAGACAATGACGTGTTACTAGACGTCAACTTGATTTCGTCGGATGATGGTTTAAACCTAGTAACAAAGATAGTCTGCGTTTTATAATAAGACGGATTAAGTCTAACTTCAATTCAGTCAATGATACTGAACAACTTTCCCCAAGGAACATGTATCGAATTATGAAACATAATTTTTGGCCTCCCATACAAGTTAAAATATTTTAGTAAGTATATTTTGTTAGACCTCAGTGGCGTAGCTATCATAGGGCCAGGTGGTGCAGTGCACCAGGGCCCCGGAGCTCAGGGGGCCCTCTAGCCTCAGCTTTAAAAAAAAAAGTGAAAAATTAAAAAAATTAAAAAAAATAAAATTCTTGTGAGCAGGCTCGAGCCTCGAGTCTCGGGCCTGCTCACAAGATTTTCTTTTTTTTTTCAATTTCTATTTTTTTTAATTCAAATTGTAGTTTATGGGTCACCACTGTAGCTTATGCGGCTAACATATGGTGCCTCCGACATTTATCGTTAATTGCAATAGAAAATGAGGCGGCATCAAACTTGGATTTGAGTGAAATTATAGACGAATTCGCAAAAATTAAAGCGCGCAAGAGATTGTGAATCGGACGGGGAATTCTCTTAAAAATAGTTTTTTCTCTTAATTAATAAATATTCTATATTGTCATGTGCGTCGTTGTTTATTTACTCCCTTTTTCTTCCATTGAATACATGAAGATTTTGATAGAGACGACGTATGGATTTAGCCTACTAGGGATGATTCAACTCACTGTTTCCTATTCTTATTCCCTATCAATAATTTTGAAGGCCAATATAAGTTCAAACTACGCAGAAAGTGGGGAGGGGGGCCCGATTCTCTCCCTATGCACCAGAGCCCTTGTCCCCCTAGCTACGCCACTGTTAGACCTTATATACATTCGAATTGATAACCTCCTTCCTTTTTTAGGGTTCCGTAGTAAACAAGGAACCCTTATAGTTTCGCCATGTGTGTCTGTCTGTCTGTCTGTCTGTCTGTTTGTCTGTCTGTCCACGGTCCTACAGAGAAACTATAAGTACAAGAAAGCTGTAATTTGGCATGGATATGTATATTAATTATGGCGAAAAAGTCGTAAAATATAATACGGAAAAAAATTTTTTTTCAGGGTAGCTGCCATACAAGTAAAGACGTAGTCAATATTTTTTTTTCTCGACAAACACATTGAGTGGGGTATCGTTGAATAGGTCTTTCAAAAATATTGTTAGCTTGTGAACACTATTTTTCGATTTAGGGATCCGTTTCTGAAATATTTGGGTTCAAAGTTCAAATTTTTTGTTTGAGTCAAGTGTCCTCCCCCTCTATCTGCTAAACGATTATATATGGCCACGTGAAAAAAATCTAAATTATAGTATACTAGCCGAAGCCCGCGACTTCGTTCGCGTGGACTTTATGTCTCTGGAAAATGCTCATCAGACTGAACAACTTTTACTAAGGCGGCATTTTTATATCTCTTATAGTTTAGCTGGACCATTATGGTTCTGCATCAGGCGTTCCATTTTCCAAAATCATTAATACCCTATATGTTGCCCAGGCTTGATAGCTATATAACAAAAAAAGTTCCATTCGAATCCGTCCAGTATTTCAGGAGATTAGCGTGTACAAACAGAAAAACAGACATACAAACAAACAGACAGACATTTTTTTTAAATATTCTTACTCTATTACTATGTCTCAATCGCCCCCAATATTTTTTTTGGAAATATATTTAATGTACAGACACACTTTTTTTACTGTTTTATTATATGTTTAGATATAATGTAGTTTGAAGGAAAACTATCAGAGCCTAGTAGGGTATACAAATTAAAAAGTTATAGGCGATTAACTTATAAAATGTACTTGAAAAAAAAATTTCATACACATTCAATAGATATTAGTTTTTAGACGTTTTTAGTGGCAAGAACTCAAAGTTGGCATTCACAACTACGGAACCCTACACTGCGCGTGGCCCGACACGCACTTGGCCAATTATTAAGTTGGATAAAAATGATAACTATACCTACTTAACTCACATAATATCTTGTACCGGCTAATCATCTGAAATGTTTGATCCCTATAAAAATACTTGTGTTGGTCAGATAGGTAAGGATTTAATCCAAGGAAACACGATAATAATTGAATCAAAAATATCTGGCACTTTAATGAATATGTACTTACGTAAAAAATATTTACAATCAGTACTTAAAATAATATATCAACTAAACATTCGAAAACCTTTAGTATATCTCACTTTGTGTTACATTCACGAATATAACCATAGCATGCACAAACTAGGCAAGAAATAAACATACAATTTATAGCTAGTTATTATGGAAGCACATACAGTTACACATGGAAGCTCAAATATCTCATATTATATCACAAACTCGTATTGCCAAAGAATATTCCTTTTGATGATAAACTTTCTGACAAACAAACAATGCATCAATCTAAAAATAATGCTTATTATAAATTGGTTCATTTCATAAATCTTTAAAATTCATTATCATATGCTCTTGTTTAAAAATATTTGTATATTATTGCGAAATAATATCAAAACATTTATTTGTCTAATGGATATAGATACATATAATACTAAAATACAAATAAAAACTTATTAAAATATACAAGTTGTCTCTTCGACTATTTAACTTCAAACTAATGATGAATTAATAATAGCATGCATATATATTGCAAACAGACATTTATTTATTTATTTAAAACTTTACACAAACATTTTTAATATCGATCACTCCTGAATACATCAACTCGTTGACAGTAGAGATCAAAATTGCTAAGGTATTCCAAACTTCCAAAAATATATGTTTTACGTATATCAGGGACAGTACGTTTTCAATTATTTCTTACAAAAAGATCTATCTAATAGTTAAATATTATTTTACTTGCTTAAGTAGATCAAAAAAACTTCATGTAATTAGTATAATATAAAGTGAAATGACTTCATATATTGTGCAGAATACAATGTTCCGATATGTAAAAATGCCTAATTAAAAACACTGTTTGTCACTCAGATCTCTTCTTAAAATTACAAAAATATATAAACTTAATACATCCTATTTTTTCTAATACTTGCGTAAAATATGCTTATAGCACATTTATTGAATTTGATTCATTCTATTTTTCATAGCATCAGCAAAATTGGCCAGCGATGTGACTTAACACAATTTAATGTTACCCGAAAAATAACATTTTACGCGCGCGCATTGAGCGTAAAATGTTATTTTCTTGACCAGGTTAGGATGTAAAATCGTATTATGTATACCTACATATGCGATCTAAGGCGTTTTTTTTTTAATTCACAGCCCTAGGTTCGCCCACAATACCTATTTATTTCTTATTTCTCCTCATATGAAAACATTATTGTTGTCTTTAATTTTTTTTTTTATCTGTTGCAGCTCAGCAGCAAGTGCCCATTCTAGAGTTGCTTTTTGTAGTACTATAAGCTGCTGCTAAACAATCGTGTTATTCTCGAATAGCCGTTGTGTGCATAACTCCAAACATCCTCAAACTGATGATGGGCCCAACATAGTTATCAGCCGATTGTTTAGAAGTTTGGTAGCAGATGGCGCAGTCGGTAGGACAACTATCTATTGTATATGTTGTCTATGAGTGTGTATATCTGGTGGAAGTGTGGCCGCTTCTCTGGCTCGTACTCCCAGCAGCGCAGCATCAGCGCGTACACATCTTCGGAGCATCCTTCGGGAGCGGGCATGCGATAACCTAACGAACACAAAACAAAATTAAAATCAACTACCTATTTTTTCTAAGAGCTCACGCCCATACCTATAAATGAATCCTCAAAACATTACACTCCTTATTTTCAGTGTGTTTAAGTACAATAATTATTTAGACGGATTTGTTTAGTAAAACCTAATAAAGCCGACCTACATAGTTATTACTTACTTAGTGACTTGAATATAAAACTTTAAAAATATCATCAGCATTATTTGCTGTATGTATCTCCATCTTTCCTACTACGAAAGTTATTTCAATATTGGACGTACCTGTGTCTATTTTCTCCCTCGCGCGGGAGTTGCTCATGCCCGCGTAAGGGGTATCTCCTTTGGAGAAAATCTCCCACATCAGCACCCCGTAGCTCCATACGTCACACAGGGATGTGTATTTTCCTGAAAAAATAAAACGTGTTTTCATGAACATATTATGCTAATACTTATTTCTTCGGCTTTGGACACAGGTATGACACTTAATAGTAACTGAGTATCTTTAATGCCTTCTACTCCTATCCGTGCATACGGCAATGTGAGAACCTCTCCTTAACCCCTTACCTAAATCCTCGACTAGGCGAGAACGGGGGAAAGGTGCGAGGCCGAGGAACGGGGATGCTTACTGCGCGGGTCCTTATGAGATTCCGTTCTGTATGTAATTCTTATATTAATTCCGTACTTTGGGTCTTACGGGTCTGTCTACTCCGTCAGGGATAAAGACGAGATAATATATCAGTATATGTAAACACAAAACGATCAATCAGCATGAGGTTCTTACCAAAATTCAGTGCCTCTGGGGCGGTCCACTTGATCGGGATCTGCTTCATTCCTCCTGAAACGATGTATTCCTCCTCTTCCCTGGACATGCCGAAGTCGGATATCTTGACGATGTTGTCGTCCCCGACGAGGCAGTTCCTGGCGGCCAGGTCCCGGTGGATGCAGTTCTTGGACTCGAGGTAGCGCATGCCGCCGGCCGCGTCGCGGCACATCGCCAGCAGCGCGCGCGCGCCCAGCGCCGCCGCGCGCGTGCGCAGGAACGTCAGCAGCGATCCACCTGGAACGAATATACACGGTGATTTTTCATATAGTTTTGGAGCCGATGGCCACTTCATAAGGATCGTTACTACTTAAGTAAGTCATAATTAGCTAGTCAAAATAAAAATTCAGGTCAATTAGTGTGTGTAGTGTAATTTTTGTAACTTTTTTATGAGGAGGAATTTATTTAATATACGACATTTTTTCAAAACGAATAAAAAGTTAGCGTGTAGACATCGTGGAAGGGACATACCCGTAACAAATCGTACCACGGACTATACTAGGTCAATATAATACAGGGTCCAATTGAAATTATTAGCATTAATTTAACTTATCATCATACTCACATAAAAAAATATTTTGTATGGTAACGACATGCAATGCAATTAATGCAGTAATTAAAAAGTATTAAAAAGTACATAAGAAAAATGAATAAAATATCAAAACACTTTGAGTCCTGCGCGCGTAATGATACCGACCTCGGACGGATACAGCCCAGTGGCGCGACCGGCCGGCATACAAAAGTATACTTTAATTTACGTAAATAAGGTTTGAAGTCGAGTGGGGACGGGTCGTGTCACACGAACGCTAGAGGATAGTAGGTACGTTTGAAATAGGAACGAATGTTAGGGTACCACGACGCGACGAAATTGATACTATTATAATTAATTTATTTTTCGTGAGTTTAATGACGATTAGTTTTTTTTATTTATAATGCAGTAAGGGTATCTATCAAAGAGTCTAACGCATGTTTAGAGGTTTTCTTGAATATGAAATTGACGATTTTTGACTGAAGTTTTATTAGTCTTAAATTACTTTGCATCATCGGTATTGTCGATACTTAGAAGGATGCTAACGAATTTAATTCCACCCTGTATACTTAATGGAATTTAATTTAAATAACACAAGAACAAAAAATATGACTTTATACTTAAATGTGCAGCTGCCCAGGCAATGTTCAGTTCAGGTTATTTTAATTTTATAATGCTATAGTGGTCTAATATAGCCTGTGGTATGATTTATTACAGGTTATGTCCCTTCCACTTTGTATAAGTACTGGGATTTACAACTTTAAAGAAACTAAAATATCTATCCAAGACCCGAGAACTCTCTACAATCCAGAGCCTAAAAAGATTTTCAGATTGCCCACGGGATATCACAGCTCGATTAACCCCCGACACCAAGCCTAGTAAAACTAGTACAATTTAGACAACTTTAGTCGTCAACAGCGTCTAAGTCACCGTTTTGCAACTACATACATACATAATATCACACCTGTTTCCCACAGGGGTAGGCAGAGCTGGCAGAGACTATGGACCTTTACTTGCTACGATCCTGACAAACCTGTTTTGCTTCGTCTAAACTCATCAATCTCTTCATACATGCGCTTCGGTTACGGGTACTTTTACCTCTCCTTTTTCTAGAACGTCTGCAATTTGCAACTAAGTCTAAGTGTTTAAAATGTCCAAAGGTTTAATGAGTTACCTGGCACGAGCTCCATGACGATCATAATGGGCTGCTTCTGTACGGCGATGCCGATGAGCCGCACGATGTTGGGGTGCTGGTACTGCTTGAGGATGCGGCCCTCCTGCAAGAACGTGCGCTTCTGCTCCTCGGGCAGCGCCATCCGACAGGTCTTCACCGCCACTTCTTGCCCGGTAGTCTTTAGCCGCGCTTTGTATACGTCGCCGAAGTTGCCCTGAAAGTAGGTAATACTTACGTCATGACTTAATTTATAAGCTGAATCGATGACCGAATTCTAAGTTCTGTAGTTGTTTTCTTTAGAGCCTTACAGGTCCAGGAGGATCCTGATAGCATTTTGCCACCATTGCCACCAGAGGTAACGTAGATGTGACTTATATATTAACCCTTAGCCAGGCAGGGTACACATAGCGAACCATGTCAGAAATATTTTTTTTCTGACGAGCAGATGCTAGCTAGAAACCGCAAAATGTCATCCGTCTATTGTCTATGATACAGTTGAATCCTGAACGAAAAAAAAATACGCCTCTAGAAAAAAAAACTTGACATTTCGCTTGTCAAAGTCAAAATATTGGTCGAACGGCAAATTTTTGTGCAAATTGACAGTGTTTTTTAGTATTATGGCGGAAAAAAATCCCGGTAAGTGATATTATTTGTGTTTTTATAATAGCAGTTAGGTTGAATTATATGTAATATGTTTCGGTTTTACATGATATTTGTTTTTCTTTGAAATATTTACGCCGAAAGTTTGTGGTCAACATGTGACCTCTGCCTATCTGGAAAAACTTATTGTGGTTATTATGTAACCACTGTCCTACAAGCGTTTATCCATATAAATAAGGGCAAAACCATATAAACACATCAAATATTTTGTATGGTAGATAGATAGGTTCTTGGATCGAAGAATAACCGATACCCAGCCTATGTCCTTCTCCATGGTCCAATATAACTCTACGTTAAATTTCATCAAAATTGGTTCAGCCGTTTTAGCGTGAAAATGGATCATACATAGATACATACAAAATTACATACATACACACTTTGGCATTTATAATATTAGTAAGGATACGGCAATGCCGTTTATATCCAAAATGTTGATACCTCGGGGTTACATTGATGTTTAAATAAGGTTTTATACAAAGAAACACACAAAACTTTCCTCTTTTTATTAATATTAGGCTTATATGTGGATTCACCTTTATTTTTTCCATACTTACATGTTGTGACCTACCTGGGCAGTGGTTAGATCTAATCCACATCATGTATATTTAAATGGGCAGTGGTCATATCCAGAGCAGAGGGTTTTTTTATAGGAAATTGTAGGAAAAAAAAAATTAAGAAATTAGTTTTTTTATTATCATCCAATCTACCATTACCAGTATATAAAGATAAAATAATCGCCAGGCCTGGCTAAGGGTTAATTTTTTGAAATTGATAAGCTACTAAAAGCACATGTTGCCCGGGAGACTGAAATATTCACGATATGGTGTGAAACATCGGTAAAAAATATTGACTTTGGCCTTTGAAAATCGTTGTAATAATAACAAGCCCTTCTTCTGAAATTCACAAGATATTATGTTACCCATAGTTTTTCTAAATAATGTCGCGTAATTGAGTGTGCCTCTTGGCATAGATCTCTAGCATTTTTTGAAGATGGTTGTAGACACAGAGTAATAATATACTACGTGTTGTAGATATTGGAATAACAAGGTCGATGGCTATATCGGTAGCCACTCACCCTTCCGATTTTGTCCAACAACTGCACGTCATCGTTGTTGAGCTCCCAGTTCTCCCTGGGCACGGCCCTCCTGAGCAGAGCTCCGCTGCGGGCCGTCACTGGGACTTCGCTGGTCCGCTGCCATGCTATCAGCTCCGCTACCGAAGGGAACGCTGCACCTTCGAAACGGTAATGACCCTGGAAGAAAAAATCTATTTGTAACCTTCGACATATCATAGGATTTAAAACATATTAAATGTGACCTGTTCCACGAAACTGAAAGAGACTTTTTTACTTCTAAAGAATTCCTCTTCTATAGGAATCTGCCCGCTATGGCGGTAGTATAATGACTAAACTGTTAAGCCAATTCAATAACTATAGCTAAGTAAGTAACGCGTATTTCTTAAATCTGGCCATTAAATTGGAACGTATTGTGGCAAAATATAAAATAACTACCTAAATAAAATACCTACAGGTTTAACTCTTCAAACATTTTCCTTCTATGATGCAACATAATATCTATGGAGTGAATTATTAACTGAAGGAACGCTAACGAACACAAACCTAGATGTACCCTAACGAATCAAAGTATGTGCTTACTACAGAAACACGATTGAGTTTTAGCTCATCAAATTATGAAATTTTTCAAATATAAAATTGGCCGTGCGTCTGCCTTGAAACGCGAAGAAAATCCTAAGTAAACAGACGCGAGCGAGTCACAACAGACCGAAATATCTTTACAGCAAATAAAGCACTGAACGAAACGAACTCCTGACTCACCTCCCGATACACCTACATGGACTATTAACTAGCGATCAAGTATGCACTGAGAAGATTTTGAAAAGTAAGAGTCGATAAATAGAACCCGCGAAAAAATTATAATAGACCTAAACATTAGTATAGGAGTGACGACAGGGTCAGTAAACATGATTGTGATAATTATTAGTCCGTCTTTTACATTATCCCAAAAATAATGGACCCATATTTTCAGTTTACCTAAGAAAAATTTACAATGATACAGAGCATCAAAGTGCCGAAGTGAAGGCTTGCGACGTCATTGCTAAGTAAAAATAAAAATCGTACCCACTACCCAGCCGTGACGACATACGAAATTTCAATACGCTGTATCTTTTATCATTTTTGTTTCTTAGAGAAAAGAAAAAATAAATATATTTTGTCCATTGTCATGCCTATTGAATGTACAAAATAGGTAAACTTTTTATCAAGCTCAGAGATCGATGTTTATCATCGTTTGCAAAAAAGTTGACCACTTTCAATTGAGGAACGTTACTCAACTATATTCTGATATTCATTTTACACAGAAACTTTGAGACTGACTCCGTAATCAAATTGAACATACGTACACACATGCATGAGGCCACCTTCAGTCTTATGGTGGGCGTGAGGCAGAATAGGGAACCAAAGTAATGACGCGATGCTTACCGCATCGACTTATCAAGGGGATATCTTACGTTCTGCGTAAGAAGAGAACCAACTGGAACATTCTACGTCTTATTAGTATTACGGAACTTACCGCGATTAATATCATTATAGCCAGATATTTAGACGACCCTTCTGCCGTCATGGTCGCTGGCAGACGGAGGAACTGCGATAGATGTTCGGCTGTCAAGTCGGGAAAATCCATAGCAGTTCCTCAGTCTACCAGCGACCAGACCATGACGGCAGAAGGATCTTCGAAATATCTAGCTAAAAATATTAATCGTTTTAAGTCCCGTAATACTAATAACAGTAATTGTGACCGCGAAACTCTAAAATCAAATATTCCACGTCTTTCCAGTTTTCCAGACTAACATGGAATACAATAACGAATATTAGGACTTCGGGATCCTACCTCGGGTGTAGTTTGCACGATGAAGTGTTTGTGTTGTCCCCAGCAGACAGACAAAACCAGCTGCCGCGCATGATTCCTGGTGGTCTCCCGCACGAGGTAGTCGCCGTCTGCTCGCAGCAGCCGCACCACCTCCTCCCGGGGCAGGACTCCGTGGAACCACTCCTGTTCTACCAGAGAACGT
Organism: Acrobasis consociella; assembly: GCA_963555685.1. NCBI lineage: Eukaryota > Metazoa > Arthropoda > Insecta > Lepidoptera > Pyralidae > Acrobasis > Acrobasis consociella. The sequence continues at coordinate 4,848,941 of OY743116.1, forward strand.
TCCGTCTCACTCACGCTCACCTGAAATGTTGTTTATTTGATATAAAAATCTGTGGATGTAAATTGTGAACATCACTTCTTTATTTGAATTATATTGAATGTGTATTACAATTTTGTAACGTAATGGTAGCTTGTAAAAGTATGGATGGAAATGATGAATTTTTACGAGAAAATATGAAATAGGTATATACATAATGTGATTTCCTAAGCCACATTACTGTAAATATGTAAACACAAAGCATTTATCTCGTAACCATGTGCAGTAAACGTGACTGATTTGATTATATTTTTTCCACAGCATGTGCATTTTTTTAACAATAACATAATTGACTGTATCGCGTTATTCATTCGCTTGCGTTATCATTTTGTTGTAGGAAGTAATTTTTTATAGCTCCACGTGAATGATAAATTTGTTGTCATGTTAATACTTTTTTTTTTTTTTTTTTTTTTTATTATGTACGTAAATTTATTGTTCGTCAAATACAAATAAAATAATTAATTTTATTAATTAAGTTAATACTTAATAAGTACAATAATTGACACACATCAAACCATGCTACAAACAAATATGTTTTGTTATAAAACTACCAATTCGCGAAAGGCACGCGTGTTAGACCAAAAACACAAACATCCCACGAAAGCGTAAAAACATTTAACATTTTAAAGTACACACAAATTACTGCTTTCCAAAACATACGTATTCATTTTCGATTTCTTTTTCTATTTCGAGTTGCAACTGCTTCAATCGCTTTTTCCTCCGAGGCACGACCACTGGTGGGGGCAACTCCGAGTGAGTTATGTACATCGAAAATGGATCCATGCCCTCCAGCCGTTAATATTCGCAATAAAACACAACTCTCTGACACATGATTATCTTTTTATCTTCATCGGCTGCAGGAAATACGAGAAAAACAGGATGGAGTTGACGTAAAACACTCGACTGCTGTCCGAACAGTCTTCACGTAAACAGTGAAACATTTCTGGAACGTCGCGAGTCGCTGAGTCGCAGCTTCACCTTGATTTTGAATTTGAGTTTACAAGAGCCGGTGCTATTTTAATTTCATTCGAAAGCGTATTCCGGAGTGAAGTTCGTGCGGTGCACGGGGTAAATATAGAACTGACAGGTCGGATTGTTCCAATTTTAAGTGGCACGCTGTAAGAGATAGCAGTCGCATGCATCCTGCGGGCTCCATGCCATGCGTGCGAGACGGCGGTTAGTGGCACTCACCACACTGTTAGGACTACTATTGACAACACTGCGTTTCTTCCTTCGGTATCTGAACACGTTTTTGTTGGGCACGCGGCAATGCACATAAACATCTACACGGTTGCGCAAGCGTCGCTTCAGGACCCTGAGTCGTCCTTTGCGGAGAGCGAGCACTGTTACCGAGTCGGCCGGGCCTTCGCTGCTGCTGCGGTAGGTCTTGGGCGGGAGCGCCGGACTTGACGGAACTGATTTGCGTCGGAAAGGCCGGGTGAATAGTTTGAAGAACGGCCTTGGTGGGATTATCGAATGGAGATGCAACCGCAATGTGTCCATTGACGCTTTCGAGCCCACCGATGAACGCTCCTGATGAATATTGTAATAATTCAGAATGCTAAGAAATGAAACCAAATTTTATGACATGTGTTTACTGCTTTTCGGTCCTTCATAGTCATAACTTCTTTATGTGATATGTCCTACGACACTAAGATCGATAAAGTTGGATAAAATCTCGAGAATGGTCTGGGTTGGTACATCCATGACATAAAAGTTGTAGATACTACATTGCCAAGCCATGCACATACCTGATGGTCGGGCAAGCTGCCGTCCAGGCTGTCGACACCGACGGTCTCGGCCGACAGGTCGGGGCAGCCGCTGGGCGCCTCCTCACAGCCCAGCTCCGCCAGCGCCGCGCGGATCATCTCCGCTTGCTTGGCGCATTTCCTTTCTGATACACGGAGTTCTAGCAGCTTCATTGGTTCCGACGTCGTCACTGGAATCGGAGGCGGTGAATGCCTGTGGAAGCAAATTGATAATGTTGTACCAAAACCTGTCTATGTAGAAGTCTTTTGATAGGAAAATATCAGATTTTCCTTTATTACAAACCAGATATGAAACTCTAAAACAATGCCATTAAATTAGGTTAAAAACCTTTGTTTCATTGGGATAAACTAGAGCATACAATTGATACAATAAACAAGGCATGAATACTGAAACAGAGTGCAAGCTAAATATATAAGTAGTTACGATAGCCGACTCACCTATCAATGCCATTGACGCCATTCGTGAGCCCCGTGTTGTTGTTCTTGCAGACGCCGTTGCCTATAATCTCCGGCCCCTGCAGCGCCGTCTGTTTCTCCCTGTTCTCCTGCAGGGAGTTCTCCAACTCTGTGAGCTTTTCCTTTAACCATTCCACTGTTAGGTTGTCTACCGTCAGTTGATTTGGCTGCAACTTCCCACTCGTATCTTCGACTAGACTTTCATCAAATGTAAATGAAATTGGTGTTGAAGGAGGTGATCTGAAATATGATTTTATGATATTATCTTTGTTCGATTTAAATTGAAAGTTACTATAAACGATAATAATTTTAGAATAAATACCTATACAGGAAAAATATTCAATCTTTACAGAACTTTTATGCCCGGCTAAACTTAGCTAGCGAGCTAAGCGATTTTTATTCCTCATTCGCACATTTTGGTTACTTCTTGTACTACGAAAGTATTAGTAGTAAATAGAAAAGTGGGATTTCCCGTATTAGATAACACTAAAGCACCTCTACATAAAACAATAACAATTAAGTACTTAGACATTAAAATATAACTACGCGCGTAAATGAATAATACTTGACTCACTTGTACTTCTCTATAAATTCTTTGTATTCGTCCTGCGGCCTGAGGTTCTGAACGTTGGTTTCTATTTTGTTCTGAATGTCTCTGAACTTGTCAGAACTGAAATCTGTCCTTTGTACTACTTCTAGTAAGATGCCTTTCCTGTAACAATACACAAGTATAAATGAATTAAAAATGATTTTATACGACGAGGGGCAAATATTTCGGCAAATAATCTCTTTTGCTTCCTTGAGTTAATTGCGTACCCCAGGGTCCTTATTAGGTGTACATAAGATCTCGTACTTTCAAAAGATTTTGGTTTACTATTCATACATATCGCTCTATATATATCCAGTATCCTACGACTCTTCACCCATCTTCCTACCATTTTCTTTATTTGGGTATTTTCCTAAGCCAAAAATAAATTATTTTGTACTGAAAAGAAAATAAAACGTCGCAAAATAATGTCACTTGTGTTTGAAAATATTCATTTTAACGTGATTTTAAACTTATTACCTATTGCAGAAAAACTGCTAACAAGTGCGCTATTTGACTCCAAAGAACTGTGACGTCATCTGCCTGTATTTCATACAAAATCCCATAGAAACTGTTTGTTTCTGCGTTTTCATTACTAAACATACGTCGACAGCAACATCGGTGACTAGCCCAAAGAATCAAGTTTCACGTACCAGGAGGTGGCCGTGGCTTTGCCCTGCCGCCGCTGCTGGTTCAGCAACGCAGGCAGGGCGGCGATCCGCAGCGCGCGCTCTCACTCCGTGGCCTCTCGTTACTAAACACATCGACAGCAACATCGGTGACTAGCCCAAAGAACCAAGTTCCACGTACCAGGAGGTGGCCGTGGCCTCGCCCTGCCGCCGCTGCTGGTCCAGCAACGCGGGCAGGGCGGCGGTCCGCAGCGCGCGCTCGCACTCCGTGGCCTCCGCCAGCAGCAGCACGTACTCGTTGTGCGCGCGGTGCAGCCGCCGGCACGCCTTGCCGTACTTGTCCCGCGTCTCGTCCAGTTTCCGTCCACCGCGACCCGTTGGACCTGTAATACATAGTCAATTTTTTACCAAAAAAAACAACCGACTTCAATTTCTTTCAGTAGTTTTTTTCCATATCTCCACAGTTCTTCATCATGACTTCAACTAATTAATTTTGAACCAACGGTAGTGAAGGCTTTAAAATAAAAAAAGAATCATCAAAATCGGGCCATGGTTGACGAAGTTATCACGTATCATATTTACGAAAAAACATACACTCGAATTGATAACTTCCTCCTTTTTTGAAGCCGGTAAAAATAAAGTACTATAATATCATTATTTTCCGCATACGCCACGTTTATTTTCCATTTTGTACATTATTTAAAACTTTGACATTCGAATGGTAGTTATGTTTTATACGTTCCTTATTATTTATTGCTCATTAAAATTGTAACACAATTTGAAAATATTAACGTATACTTAAATATTTATTTATCAATCGAAACTCCGATATTAACAGTAACTTACTGAGTGATTTGATAAATAATATATATGTATTTCGTTCGTGTTTCTATATGCATGCAATTGCTAGAATTATAATGTGAATAAGTTACATACAATTAATTTGCCAGTTAAAAAAATAAAATACTACTAGGTAGTAAAGACTATAATATATAGAATAAAATAAAACAAGTACACCTCAAACTTTATATATCCTGTTTGCAAAACTTCAGCCGATAGTCTCGAGTTAAGCTTTATTTTCTTGACACCGATTACTTACAAGATAAGTATAGACCGTAAAAGACAAAGTTCATGACATTGCGTTGCAAAATATACCGGTTGTGAGAATTTTAATCCAGTATTTGTTCATTAATTTTATTTTACTTTTTGCAAAAGGTGTTCATTTTGCCCGTTAAGTTAGGTCACATTTAATTTATATAAGGTTTTTCAAAATCGTCTTTTGTATGTACCTATCTATATATTGTTTGTCAATCTTTAAGACTTCAATAATAAAGTTTTTTGTAATGTAAGGGTAAGGGCTGTTTCCATATTGAAAACAGCCCTTACTTACAAATAAACAGATTATCTTTCTATGTATTATAGGTATGTATGTAAAGATAGATAGACAGATAATCATTTTATTGGTACCAATATAGTCTAGAAATAAACATAAGTAAATCTTATATTACATACATGATGCCCGCGACTTCGTTCGCGTGGACTTTATGACTCCGGCGGATGTAAGCTATCCTATCTTTCAAGTTGGATCAAAGCTCACGGTGTGCAAATCAAATTTAAAATCGGTTAAGTAGTTTAGAAGTCCATCGCGGACAAACGACGTGACACGTAATTTTTATATATAAAGAAGATGTTAATAATATGCGAACTTACACTTACATTTAAGGTAGTTCTCCTCGAACTTGGTCCTCATCTGCTTGTAGGACTCCAGGCACTTCTGGTACTCGCTCTGCTTCCTCGTCACCTCCTCCGACAGCTGAGGACAATGAAAATGGCTTTTCAGTTTTGTTACACATTCTGACTAGTCTTATTTCTACCATCTCATCTCTATTTCGGCTTAGCCATGTAAGATAGGCTAAGCTGAGAATACTTTAAGTTACCGCAAACATAACTTTTTCTGTACCCTGAGAGATTTCGTAAAACACTAACTAAAGTTTGCTGGATTAGATATCAATTGATAATATTGTTTTTCAGGCTGCCTAATGGCTTCTGACATGGCTTGATGACTGCCATACAATGATGACAGCCGAGACCACATCTAACACAAGTGTTGGCCACTTACACTAACCAAAAAAAAAAAAACAAGATTTTTTGAAGGATTACTTTTTGGAATTGGCTATATAGGATATTTTCATAAGGTCTAGCTTGATGCTAGACATTTCAATTATATATTCAAATTCTTCCATGTCAATACGAACAAGTAGGATAGACTAATTCGAACTAAAATGGACGAATTTGTTCGTCCATTCCATGGTAGGTACTGACTACCTCACTTGGCAACTTTGTTACTTAGCAAATAAATTCAAAGCATAAATAATTTATTAATGAAAACATAGTGATTGTAGGCTGTCAGTAACATAATAATAGAATTCAATACTGAATATTTATACCGCCCACGTGGCACACGAACAATACTCGCTCACCATGAACCGCGCAGAGTTAGATGAGCTTCCGTTAAAGGTTACTATTCGAGAAGATCCTTTAGTACAGTGGGCCAACGAGATAACTGGGCCGGCACTCTACCTATATCTATATAATGTTGACATGAAAATGTATATTCAGAAATATTTGAATGAAGTCTTTCTAAATGTACATTTTCATGTAAATATTTTAATGGGTTTAAGAGAAAACTCAAGATATAGGTAGAGGCCCCGCCCAGGTATCTCGTTGGCCGACTGTACTTTGAGCTTGTTTATTGTTTTGAGGTTCATTGTGGGTATATGCATTATATGGTTAATAAATACTTCTCTAAAACTAGTGGCTATAGACCTCGCGAGTCGCCCCTCACCTTAAACCCAATCTGTTGAAGTTTATTAGATAAAAAATTGTACAAACAAAAAAGTGGCGTCCTAATAAGGGTAATAAAAAAGTTTAATGTCATTTTTGAACATTTGGCTGAAATAAGATAACCTGCTCACAAAACACAAAAATCTGGTGAGACTTGCGACCTGTAGGCGACAGACAGATTGACACGCGGACAAAAGTATTTTTGGCCAATCTCAAAACAGAGACGATTCGCTAGCTCGGTCAGTTAAGAGTCCCTCGACCCTAGACTTCTCCATACAAACGTAGTCTACGTTTAATTTTGAAACCACATGTCAGATTCCGGTAAAAATTGGTACTTGTAAAGAAATTGCAATTATCTAGGTTTATAACTGGTTTCCCACAGTAAAATTATGAACTGGAAAGAAAATATAACGATTTAGAAGCTTCCCATACTAATGGTCAAAAATGATATAAAACACTATATTCTATTTCAAGTTCATATTTTTAATGTCGGAAACTAGTTATAAACCTAGATAATTGCAATATCTTTGAAATTACAAAATTTTGCTCAAATCGGACATGTCGTTTTGAAATAAAACGTAGACTACGTTTGTATGGAAAGTTGTATTTTGGTCTAGGGTCGAGGGACCCTTAACCGAGCGAGCGAAGCCATATACTAGATAATTAAAGGACTGATACACAATTTATCAGTCCTTTAATTATTCTAGTATGGCATTCCATCTTAGTTAGTGTGTGGAGAAATATATCGATAGTATCATTATTAATTATTTGCTTTCCAATTTGCTAAGCATCGCATTTGCCTTTAGGTCTTTCAATGTGTAAAAGATGAAGACTTGAATGAAAGATAAAAATGTTTATGTTGCTCTCCATTTGCTAGGCGTAGCCTTTGCGTTTTGCTCTTTCAATGTGTAAAAGAAGTCTTTAACTTCAACTAAAGATAAAAATATGTCAACTAGGTAGCATAAACATAGTTGACATTCAGATTACACATTTAGCAATCAATTATCGTGCCCACCATAACACATACAACCGGCAGACAGCCACCACGCGGCGTGACCGCCGCCGGAAATGATCTGGATGGTTGCGCCGCCGCCGAGCCTCGGCCATGCTCGCACCGGTGGGTGGTTATCACAAAAATCGACGCAATTTTATAATTACACACCAAGGATTTTGTCAATGCATGGATCTCTTCGTTCACACTTTTGTCACAGAATTAATGTGTGTATTACATGCAGAACGGAATCTCCTAGCGTCCCCGTCCCGCGCAGTATAATATGCGTCCCCGTCCCGTATTTGCTTATATTAATTCTGTGTTTTTGTAAGGCTGATATTTTACAGAAAATCTTTCTTGAAATTTATTGGATAGTCTTAGCTGGGCAGAAACAAGTGAAAGCCCATCAATGGGATAATATAAGTTAATAAAAAAAAGTCTAATCTGATGTGACTTAATTGCGAAAATCACGAGGTCAATAAGCGATGCGACAGCAACCCGTCACGAGTATTCTGATTCCTTTTTCCATCTTTCAAAAACTAAATAAAGCACATCACGATCATTATTACACGAATCAGTGGTCTTAATGACATAGTTTAGAGACTATAAGCTCTAAAACCCAAATTAGCCGGCGGGGACACGCATAAAAACAAGTTATAGTTTGGGGGGTATTTATTAACACATTGAAGTATATGTCTGTCCATGTCTGTCTGACCGTCCGCGGTTTTACGCAGAGACTATAAGTAGTGGAAAGCTGTAATTTGGTACGGGTGGCATGGCATGTACATTAATCATGCCAACAAAGTGGTAAAATAAAATCATAAATTAAGTAAATAGGTCGAACAAAAATATTGTCAGTTTAAGAAATCATTTTTCAATTATGGGATCCGTTTCTGAAATATTTGGTTTTATATCAAATTTTTTGTCAGAGCTAAGCTTAAAAGAAAAACTTTCAGAGCTAAGTAGAGTTTAAAAATAAAGAACTGTATAGGCGATGAACTTTTAAAATGTACTCTGAAAAATAAAATTTAATACAGATTCTATTGAAAATTAGTTTTTGAGACGTTTTTGGTCCCATAAACTTAAATTTGGCATTCATAAAACAGAACCCTACACTGCGCGGGGCCTGACACTTAGCCGGTTATTTTATTTAAAGGCCTTTAGTACCAAGTTGGTCCCTTATTAATTTGGTGAAGATGTGATATGAAAAATGATGTGTTCAAAGTGTGTATGTGTTAATTGAGCAGGTGAAATCTTATACCTTTAAACGAACAATTCTTGTATATTTATTTATATATTTTTGTGATCTCGAAAATGGCTCTAACGATTTCGCTGAAAATTGGTATATGAGGGTTTTCGGGGGTAAACAGACTATCTAGATTAGTAGTCTTATGTTTGGGAAAACGCGTATTTTCGATGTTTGAGATGTAACTGAGCAAAGCTCGGTCACCCAGGTACTAATATGATATATACAAAGTTAAAGAAAGGTGTGATATTTTAGTTCAGATCTTGGGGCCAACCTGTAGGTTGGAGACAACTTTAGAGATATGGAAAACTCCTGAGAGAAAATTAAGTCGGTTGTTTATTTTTATGTTAAAATTGTAATTATCTAATCTAAAAGACAAGCAATTCTTGTTTATACAGACGTCTTTTATCGTCCATGTGCCGTTCGTGTCATGTTTCTATATTTTATTTAGTGTTTTCCTCGTGCTGTAGCTATAACTAAATACCTATTAGCTATTTTAACTGAACTACAAATAGAAGCATCCTGCCAAAACCAAGATAACTTACGTCAGCAGTTGCGTTACCGGATGCTCGATATCGAGATGCTATTGATCCAGTATAAACCTATTTATATCAATACTATCTGATACGTCGAGTAGAGATATGTTCATAATACAACGATAGTTGTATATCTTTCAAGATATAGTTAGTTACACGTTACATACAACCCATATAAGACCTGGAAATGTATCAAGTGACAAGTCTTACAATATGAGATATGAAGTGTAGATTAAAAGCCGTTACCCGCATATAAATTAGCGTTGCATCTTTCATCAACACGTGACTTGCAAGTTGCAGGCTTGCACGCCGGTACAACGACAATACACCCCACGCAACTACAGCGGTACCATATTTGTACTACTTGAGCAGGACTGTCATATCCATATCATTTGTCAGGCTAATGTTGCAGCCTGTTTAAATTATGCAGAAGTCATTTAGGCTGCAACTGAAAAACAAATAACGTTATAACTACGTTTATGATTCTAAAACGTAGTAGTAGGCTCACTAGGTAACGAAAACTACGCTAGGTATATACTAGTAGGTAACTAAAGGTACAATCTCAACATCTGTCGTATTGAATTTAAATAATTTTACTACTTACCTACTTACCATTTTTGAAACAGCTGACAAAATGTGAAAGTAATGTAACTATCTATAGGTGAGTAATGATGTAACATCATATACGATGCCTCCTTTTATACTTAATGTTTATTGCTAGCGTTCAAGAGTTGGCGAATATAAAAGAGTTTTATAGGAAAATAAAATGCAAAAAGATGAAATAAAAACAACGCGGCCCAGAGCAGAACCCTGTGGTAAACCGCTAACGACTTACGTAGTTCATTGACTTGAACACTCTCGCTCTTACTTGTATTTGGACATATCGACAAGATATCGTCACCTCATATGGAAGAACCAATGCGTTTTTTGGAGACACAGATGTTTCATGATAGAGTAACGTTTTATTCAATAAATAAACTTGCCAAAATGTAAGAAAGGCATTGTAAAAGAGTAAAAGTAAAATCAATCACTACACTGTACATTGTATTTGCCTATTCATCATAGACATAAGATTTATTCCTAAAATTACTGATGATTGCGATGAAAAGAGAAAGTTCAGATGCAATGAGTTTGCAACACCATTGTGTAAGTTGACTAAAAACCTGTCAAGTAAGTCGGAGGAAACGGTTAATGCTACACTGATAACCAAGTTAAATAGAAACTAATCTGCAGAGGAACAAAAAGAACAAAAGCGGAAAGAGACATTGTCATATAACTAGTAGTAACGCAAGTAGAACTGAATAGGTAGCAAATGGCATTTCGAAAATTTTCATAAAAAAGTTGAAAAAAGGACTTACACTACTAATGACCAAAATAGCTCAAACCCAAAAAAAAAAGAATGTAATAAGGGTACTGAACATGCATAAGAGCATAACATGCGTAAGTACAGGGTACCTTATCTAAAGTAACACAAAAAATATCGCCACTATTTGCAATATTATTCGAATTATTTAACAAAACGTATAACCATGGTATAATAAAATAAGGTATTCTCTTCCCGTGACAGGTGATGACGTAGGTGGAACTTGACTACGTCATCAGTTTGATATGTTGCCACTGTGTGAAATTGAATTACCCGAGCGTAATGCATTTTTGAACTTTATATACCAATTTCGAATTAATAATCCATTATATCAATTTATAAAATATTGAATTGATGAATCACGCGACAATCGCTATATACTAATTAGCTAAGTTACTTAATATTTTATTTAATATTCATGAACTAATTAAGAAAGTCCTTAAATTTACTGCAAAGAACAATCAGTGGCAACACTTTCGTGACGTAGTCAAGTTCCATCTCGGGAAGAGAATACCTTGTTTTATTATACCATGCGTATAACAAAATCATGTTTTACTCTACAGTGTAAAAATAAAAAGACCAGAACGAATTCTTTGATGTATAGAATTTAAAAAATGAGACAGAGAAAAGACTTTTGTGCCAAAATTAAAAAGACAAAGAATTATAACCGTTACAAACAGACAACAGTCGTTTGTAAGTATTTATAAACATTCTATTGTCACCGGTGACCTAGATACCGAAGCAAGAATCTGTAAGCAAAGTGCAACTCCGCATTCCAACCCGAGGATGCCTTCATACGTAACGTCATCGACAATTAGCGGACTGATCTCACTCGTACAATATTATTAAATAAACTAGTTTCTGGCCATTAAACCGACGGAGCTCATAAAATCATGGTTGGTATTCTAATTACTAATGAATGACACGGTAAAGGCAGACCTTCGCGATGAAAAGATACAGAATGATAGTTTATTACCTACATGGTCTATTCATTCGATTCAAACCTCGCAGTTTTCATATATTAGCATTTACATTAAGTTCACGTCGTTCGCCACATCGCTACTACTATCTATCATACACAATCTATGATAAAAAAATATAGCACGATTCAGTCACAATTAATAATTAATTACATACCTAATATCATAACTTCTTTTGATCAAATCAGGAAAAGGTATCCCAAACACTATTTTACATAATTTTGTAATTTTTTGCAAACATTAATTTCTTCTTATACATGTTTAGAAAACAAATCTTTTAATGTTACTAGATGAATGATATACATAATACATCGATACAACTTATTATGCTTGCAAACGTTTCTAATTTCCATCACAATCGACTAGAAATGTATGCCAGGCTTCTAATAATATTGCGAAACGTTATGTAATTGACACATACCAACTAATTCTCTGCGTCGCTTCAATGAATACATTATGTTAAAACATATACATCAAAACGTTTTATTTTTTCTTTACGTTTTTGTATTATATGTTGGTTACATAAATGTAAATCGATAGATTATGTTAAGACTTTGAGACCAAGAGAAAAATGACGAATAAAACGATAAAGCAGCAGGATCATGGAATATGTCACTTCCAAAAGTCAATGACCTTACTGAGGACTTTGACATGGGTCTCATAAAATTAATCACATGCAAACTACGTAGTATTAAATTATATTGCAAAATGTAAACGCAAACAGTACATTGCTAAAACAAAACAGAAAATTGCGAATAATATTATAATAGCGTCATTTACCGAAACGTAAAAGGCAGATCATTACCAAAGGCTGTGTCATTACGTTCTTCTGGGAATCGCAAAGTTGTACGGCGTGAGAATAAAGCTAATAAACGAGCATTGAAAAGCAATTTACAATACGGCAGCCGCGATCGTTTTGACGTCAACTCTCCATTGCACGCCACTTTCATGCTAGACACCTTGTAATTACTGACACTCATCCGTCATGATAACTTTCATCAGGTACTGCATCATCTTCGTACACTCAGCTAGTTCACATTGATCAAATTTGAAAAGCGAGTCATGGATCGACGAGGGACGGACATATTATCTTTTCTGCAGTTAAATATCTGCAATTGTTATTGTAGGTGTTGATGTGTGTAGTGTTTATTGATTATAAAATACTAATATCTTTCTCAGGAATATTTAGACCCCTCTAAAATGTTCAAATGGGTTCAAATTCTTTGATTTAGACTGTCATTGGAGCGCTAACTTTTACTGTCAACTCAGCTTCTTGTTCGTGACATCAACTTTTTTGAGACAGATTTTTAATTTCATTGACTTCATTCAATTTGGCCAGTGTGAAGCGTGTTTCAAGGAGCGCAGTTTATGACAGCAAACAATATTGTGACGGGTCGTTACCCCGACCCACAAACTATACGACATTAACACGGCACTTTGAACCGCCGCTGCCTGTGGAGAAAGCAGTTTCTCGGAAAACAAGCGTACCTTAACAATTTGTAAATAAAATTAAAATGGCATTACGTATGCCTTAGTTGGCCCTTTAATGGCTTGTCGCAACAATTAGCCTACCTACGGACCACCAACGAGCAGTTTCTTTTCCTAAGAATGAACATGTGGTACTTTGCAAGAAGAATTATTTGTAGTAGGTATCTACTAAATATCGTTTTTCTTCAAAATAACCACGGCCAATAAAACCTTTTAACATTTATATCTAGCATCTGTTGATGTGGTTGCTCAATCAACTGATCATAAAACTTTCATTGATACAGATGAGATCACGGTTAAATATACGGGTCACCCACTTTTACGATTTGTTTCAAGCTTTATAAAGATATAGGTTTTTGAATCATTTCATCTTATCGAACGATAAAATGTCTCTTAATTAATATTTCTAGTGTAATTTTTTTGTGTTAGTGCCCTAATCAGATCGTTCTCTTGTTGAATGTATTTATCAGCTTCATAAAAAGATAAGCATTTTTTCTTAGCCTATACAGAGTCCTCGATCCTATAATTTACAGAAAGCAATATTTTTATATTGCTTATAGATTGCGAAACCGCAAAGATTTATCTGGTTTACAAATTAGCAATGAAAATGTCGTCGTCGGATGTTGATACATTCCAGATCCTGTTTAGTCACATATTTCAAAAGCCAATCTCATTGATTTATAACCAAACGTGGTGACAATCATAACCTTGCATTACAGAAAGGATAACGTTGGCTTGCAGTAACAGTAACAGCAGGAAACAATATCTATAGCTGATAGCTGATGTATGGTTGCGCTTGAAAATTCCAGTAATACTTCACGTCGCACAAGTAACATTTTAATTAACTATGAGTCACTGGGAGCTTTCTGTAGAGCAATTTCGAATGCAGCATAACATGTTTTTCTTACACATAGCAAATGAAGGACCTGCCCGAGGCGAATGACGTGGCACTTCAAATTCCAACCACGTCGGGTATCCGCACGCACTAAATACTTTATTTTATTAACGCAGTAGCTTCGATGTAGGTACATAGTTGTTTGTGAGCTTTTAACATTTAAAATTTTGTAATGACGTCTGATTTAGTGTCTTACCGTCCAAAATAAGCAATAAATAATCAGTGAAATTATGTATTTAAATTTAATACACTATCACCACCATAAATTGTTTTACTTCTGTGCTCTAAAGAATCACATATCAACGAACAACATAAAACTGAAATGTACGCAGACAGCTATTTCATAAACACATTTGTATTTACAATAAATCTATTTATATTACTTTTAGGTTCGTATTATTATCTATAATAAATAGCAGTATATCATAAACATAAGATATCTAACAGAAACACTGCACAGCTGGCTTTGGAGCATAAATCTTGCGCGAACAAGAAAGCCAAATGGTCGCTGGCCAAGAAAGGTGTGGTCGGTGCGGGTCTGCTTTCTCTAGTCGGCCAGTCGCCGCGACACGTGCGGTAGGTGTACAACCTGCACCCTCGATACACCAAGTGCTAATAATTATATGGCAGCTTTAGAAAACTACACTTTCCAAGTTTCCACAGGGGCCTTGAGATCGACGAAGGCAGTAACAATCTACATCGAAATGGTACAAGTAACATTCACCACGACAGGACATTTATAAATCATTCAGTATACGTAACACTCAAAAAAGGTTCAAGCTTAAGCCATAGCAACTTTATCAATACAGTACAACAATAAAGATATGTAGGCGTTTTTATGACGTTGTAAATAGCATAGAAATAATTAGTTAACTGGAGTCAACCCGCTCCTTTGATCATAAAGTACATTAGCCACACATTAAAGCGACTAAAGTGGTCAAAATTACCGCAGCGATAAACGCAGAGACGAATTAAGAAATGGAAGGAACAGTTACGTCAAGCGAACCGACTTTAAACAAAGACAAAGTGAAAATGTTGGAGCCATCGTTTATTGATGTCGGAGACGACGGAGTGCGTGTTGCTGCCAACTTATTATCGGTAAACAGTGAGCCGTGGACTCCGTTTGATCAGCTGGCGCACCTCAAGTAACTAGTTGTTGTGCTTGTAGACATTCGCTCGCTCGCGTATGGGATTTTATTATACAACGATTGAATAAGTATATTTAAACCGTGGAGGATTCAACCAGTGACTGCTTGTTGATTTAGTTAGACTTCCCACTTAAAATAAAACTGACCGACAGGCATTTTAGTGTAGTGCATTTACGAAGATTTAATATCTTCAAGAATATCAAATTGTAGGAGTATGAAAATAAAAAAACAAATTCATGAAGGCTATGAGATGCCTCTCCAATCCATCTGGCCAGCATGAAGAGTATAGGCCCAGTTCTCTGGCTGCCCGAAAGGGTCGTGCTCCTGCAGTGGAGCAACCTTAGCCCTATTTGCCCGAGCTTACTTATTTTCTTACTAATAAATGTGTGTGGATCAAGTACTAGTATTAGTATGCAGGCAGGAGCTGCCAAGCTGCCAGCCGTTACATAAAACAGCGAATTATAAAATTCAACTGCGACGTATACCTGCTATTCAAATGTCCTCCTTTTTTGAAGTCGCTTAAAAAAAGGTCATGTGGATTTTTATTTCCACAAATTTACGTTATTGATTTGTGACGAAGCAATAAGTCATATTAAACCATAATTTTCCTGTAAGTAATATTGAAGTGCCTTATCGAATTACTCATCGGGTCCAGAATGTCCCTAGTATAAGAATCCGTACAGCATTTATTATCGAGTTTCCTCAAGACCCTCCCACCGGCCGCCGCCGGGGGCCATTTCTCACGACTGTGAGCTGCTATGCCAATTAGGTGCAACTGCTTTGTTTTGTACTGCACTGAAGATTAAAAATGCAATGATTATACGGCTATGGTTAGTGATAGAAATATTTATCTTAAGCTAAAGCACGTGCAGATAATTTGATAATTTAGCAGATATTTAATAAGGACTAACATTAATAGAAAACAGATTTTGTTTTTCGTAAATATGAAGGTGTACTCCACTGTAAATTTCTTATTGGAGGTCTCATTAATCAATTGCGAAAGTTGTCTATCTTTTCGTAGATGGCATTATTATAACTACATTTTTAATTTTGTTTAGTTTTTTCTCTTTTTGTCGAGTTATAAAGAATTATCCTCACTAGCTTTGTTATACGGATTCACTGCCTGTAAACGTTTGCTCAATGGGAAACGGTTTACGTCATTCATGACATGCCGTTATTAATATTGCTTTGTCAAAATTACAAGACGCTCTGACGGGATGTTTATTTTTAGAAATGACTTTAAATAATAATAAAACTATTAAGTAATTAGATAGGTATTATTATGAGGAAGCTGAAGAATCATAACAGAGGCTCTTGGATAGCTATAACTGGGATAAGTCCGCCATTATTCTATTGTGTTTTATCAGTGTTTCAACTGTCGCTTTTTATGTACAATAAAGAATTTACAATACAATAAACTACCAATTGTATTTATATGTATAATTAAGTAAGTATATGTATAATTTAAAATTATTTACACAGATTTATGTAGAATAGACATTGCTTGGAACAGATTCGTTGTTGAAGTGTCGTGTCGTGCGTGATATCTATTTAGTTAAATTAGACAAGCCTTCTACCACGGACTATACTATATATCACTATAGTATAAAGGACTTAAATAACAGTAAAAGCCCAAAAAATATTTAGGCGTTATTATACTAAAGTCTTTGATTATATAGTCCCAAGTGTGCAGCCGCACTGCAATTTGTATGGGAATGTCGACTTTTTTTTTGTTTCTTGACTATTATTTTAATTTTATTATACTATAGTGATCTAGTACAGCCTGTGGTTTGATTTATTACGGGTATATCCCTTCCACGTTGTATATATAACTTTTTTTATTTTTAATAACAAACATTACCCTTAGAAAGTATGTTCTAATGTTCTACTTTGTGATGGCTACCTGATGTCTCACTGTTGTAACTGTACCAAGAAGCCACTTAGAAAAAACATTAGAAATTGTAAACAAAGTTAATCGGGCCGTTGACATGGCATGGCATGCCGGCACGTTCGATGCTAACGCACTGGGGTCTTTGGTCACTCCATGGATAAACATGTTGTGGCTAAACTGTTTGTCCTGCTGTCCCATGTATGGACTCTCAGACGGAAAATGCAACATTAAGTCAACAGACAGAATGCTAGTATACTTTATATAGATATAATTACAATTAGCCGTTTTCGGCTATGATGGTTTATGAACCCATTATATTCTATTCCACTGTAAGTATTTTATTCAGAGATCGAACCTGACATTGATGAGTCTAACCAAATATACTAAAACTAATATAAGGGTAAATTCAGTCTATGATACTGAACAACTTTTCCCAAGGGACGTAATAATGTACTATTATAGGTATATTGAATTATGAAAAATAATTTAACTTTTCATACAAACTCGGATCAAGCTCATCGGTCTACTTGTATGGGAGGCCAAAAAATATTTTTCACATATCAATATAAAGTCTAACAAAATATTCTGAAACAATTTTAAGGATGGATTCAGTCCGTGCGTGATACTGAACAACTTTCCCTAAATTCATCTTTAAAATAGTTTCAGTATATTTTGTTAATCGTTATATAAACAAACATGTTCTAAAGACATAATTTTTGAAAACTAAAAACCTACATCGCCCTCAAACTACTCATCCGATTTTAATAAAAAAATAATTTATACCCTTTCATACAAAAAGAGAATTTTCCAAATTGGTCCAAGTGTTTTTGAATAATCGGTGAACATACATAAAAAAAATTCGCGACGAAAAGATGACCTCCTCGATTTTTAGAAGTTGGTTGGACTCTGAATAAAATACGTAGATGATTGTTTTCTAACAAAAAAGTCGAGATCTAGGTACCTGTCATAGATCCGATACTGAAAAAGGTTATAGTAAATTTTCCGCCATGTTGTCATTGTCATGCTCATGTCATGTCATGTCAGCTCCCATGCTGGTCTGGGAGAAATAAAAAAATTTAGAATGTACCAGCTGCTTCTCTTCCCGCGCAGATCGTAAAAGTCGATCGAGGGAATGGGCAAAAATGCGAATCATATTAACAGGCGATGCGGCTAGCAAACCATCACTGTATTGATTGCTTTTCCATCTTCTCGCCCACCATGACGCTAAAAGTGGCTTTTTGGTCTTGCGGCCCTGGGCTGTGCATAGAGCCGCAAGACCCAAAACGCTCTGTCTGCCCCATTAGGGAAAAAGACGTGATAGTATGTATGTATGTATGTATGTCATTGTCATCCACTAGGTATCATAAACCTGTCTCCGAAATTAATACTAAGATATCTATATTGTGTTAATACTTACCACAGAACCGTTTTAAATACCTACTTAACACGCATTTGGTGTATCGTAATTCGTATTGTGACTGTGGTTACGAATGAAGGGAATGGCTCTTTGTCCAATAGTGACTCAATAAAACTTTATGCTAAATTGTAATATTTGAATTCATGCTTTGCAGAACCCAACATCATCATCATCATCATCATCAACAGGTCTTTTTAGTCTTCACTGCAGGAGCACGACCCTCTCTGTACTACTAGAGCCATATTTAGCCAGACCAGTCAAAGGACTTGGCCTACACTCTCCACGCTGGCCAGACAGGTTGAAGAGTTCTCATTGTTTTCACATACACATATTTCACAACGCTTCAAACTAAATTTAAATTGTTTCAAAATACTGAATAATAAACAATGTAACACTTGTCTGTTGATAACGACAAACACAAATATAATTTACGTACTTCAGTATGTAAACGAGAAAGTTCTTGTTCTTGGTATCGCGCGACGCTACCTAACTGCCTCTATTTGCACAGCTAAGTAAACTTAAACGCTTGTTGATATCGCTCAGCCAACTATAGTAGATCCCTCTACCACCGAATTCTACCCAGATTATCGGAACAACAACAGATAAGTGGAACAGGGGAAAGGCTCTCTGAACTTTGGCTAAATTATATCAAAGCGGTATGACGAAGTAGAGCCATTCCAAGGAAACTTAAAATAATGCCATCTTTTTCTTCGCCTACAGCAACGAACTGGGTCAGGTTATTTACCTCGATAACTTTTACACTTGTATCTTCAATTCATCTATTGTAAGTTCGATCAGTAAGTGAAAATCAATAATTCTTGAGAAAAAGAAAATTAGCTCCCTGAGGCATACCTGATCGAGATAGTTGTGTTCGTACAAGTTTTATAATTTAACTAAATAGATCGGTTTGTTTGCTGTGACGTCCGTGCAAGTAAATATGTTGCTATTTATTTAAGATAATGACGTATGGACACATATGGTTGTGAAGCTCATGTAATAGCTATAGGATACCATAATTTTATTATACAACACTCGATTGAAATTAAATATACAGATATGTTTTAGAAAACAATGAAATAACTGTAATCCTGTTCGATTTAATCTAACTTTTCTAAAAATACTTGTTGCCTCTTATATCTCTTGCCTACTTACTAAAGCGATTTAGAATATTTATTTTCATGGTATTACCTAATTGAATTTACATAAACTTCCTAGTGTTTATTTTATATTCCTAATACAACGCCTAAATGAAAAAAGCGGCAGCTATTGCCTTTCTTATTCGTGAAACGTAACATTACGTAAAATAAACGAACCTTCAATACTAAACCATGGGACTTTTACTTTTAATCGATCAGTATTCAGAAAGTTTAACTTTCCCCATCCGGTAGAGGTACATACCGCCTACCGTCGAATAGCACTTACTCGTAGAACAGTCACCTACGTTATACATATATTGAGCACATCTGTTGTGTGATTGATTAGTAGTTTTGATTTCCTTGGCTATCAAAAATGTGTATCTTTACATTTTACAATATTTGCTTGAAGAAAATAATTCTAGTGTGATTTAATACCTTATGAAAATGTGCTTTAACTTCAGTAATAAACAAATGAGCATCAACACGAGCATGATAAAGATTAAAATGGTTCAAGTATAAGTACGTCCGCCGACAATTATGTTCTCAATACGAATAACAATAAACTGTCTGGAAACGAGTTCGATAAGCATTCAAAACTTTATACGAAACCGAAGATCCTAATACCAAGACAAATTAACAATAAAATATACAATAACAACTGTTAAATTTAACGAAACACGTTGGAGAGCGGCGCCGGCGGCGGCGAGCTTCTAAACTTACGAGTGGTAACAAACACAACACAACAAGTAAATGGCCAGACGCACACAGACAAGGGTTCGTGTCAGCCTGCGGCGGCGTCCGCGAGCCCTGCGCCCGCGCCGACCCAAGGCTCTGGTTTACTCAATGAACTAAAAGACTAAACATGCTCACAGGCATAAAACACTTCCAGGGATATCTTTCTATCAAAGATTGCCGACAAATGCACTAGGCCCACAAATTATCATACTTTACCTAGTCACCCATTACATTTATTAGAATATATTTTGGCCGCTTTATAATTGATGTTTAGCTGGTATGCGATTATTAATATAAATACGTACGTAACGATATTGAATTTACATATATTCAGTGTAACGTTCTCTGCCAATATATTTTGGTAGATGCGTCATCTTTTTATAATGTGGCTGCGACAAGGCTACAGACAACTTCTTTTACGATCAGCCTAATGACACTCACTTGTTTTAATTTATCGGTCTACGCCTCTCTGACTGAAATATACGGAGAACTACAATTTATAATCTATATAAACCTCCGTTTGCTTTTCACGCGTCAAATGATATTATTATAAAAATATCTTGAAAATTATTATTATTATAGCAATATATCCCTTTTGATGACAAACATATAGTATGTCTTTACAATGTTTTACTGTCGATAAAACCTTGCCGAGTGCAGAAATCGCGATTTGCATTAGTGATTCGTCGAATACGACCGTTATCTTATCTCTTAGTAGGCTGCAGCTGCTGCAGGCCAATCTCTTGCACGCTTATTTGGTGCTATTATTTTTATTGCTACCTATTGCCAATCAACTTCAAATTCATGAGTCAAATACGCAGCATCATTCTAATTTTCTTGTATAATCCCGAACAAAAATCAAAGCACATGCAACTGGCTATAACCACAACATAATTTATTTCACCGACAACAGAAACTGCAACGGGAGGTCTTGCATTGCGATTCGCCCGAAGACTGTATCGGTAATGGCGTTTCTAGTCATAAATACAGGCGCGATAAGTATCGCCCGGGCCGAAGCGGGGCGATGGGTGGTCGGCGCGAAATTCGGCAGAGCGCTGCCCTCAGACCGGTTCTCAGAAGGCTCGGCGGCGGCGGCAGCTATTGTGTCTGCCCTCTGCCACACGCGCCGCTTCATTACCTACCTTCCCTCCAGACCTCCCTCCTCCCCGCCCCCATCCGCCGAGCCCTCCTCACCTCACTCACCGAGCTGTACCTCGGGCGCCAACTGTATCACCTAGTGATGTTTATGCAGTAATTTACATCGTTTGACGTAGCAGCAATTCTTTTGTTTTTACAAAACTGACAATCACTTTGATTGGGGCTTACTCATTTTCTGTATTCATGAAACAAAGTTACATGATTGATGAGGTGCAACCCGTGCAACATACGGAATAGGCTGGGTTTATGTCAATACGGTTCAATAAACGTGCTTTCTTTAGACATTAGGAATATTTTTTGTAAGTAATTAATGTGTTCCAAAAAATGGCTTTTGATTATATACTTTGCTGGAGGTTCGAAAATTAAAATAAGTAAGGAAGGCATTCATCGAGACGACGGAACAAACGAAGCCGCGGCGCGATGCTCCACAATAGACGAGAACTAATATCGTCCACCTTAATCTCTTTTTCGTTAGCGGCCCGCCATATTTCATTCTGGCAGCCATTGTCAATAAGAACCGAGGTCAGAGGCAAATAGGAGAAAAGAACGTCCCAACTTTTGTTTTCTTTTCCGAGCACTCAAACAAAATAAACTCTGGTAACAGTTGCTTGGACGCGCCGCCATTTAAAATTTAAATCCCCATCTTTTTTTGTATCCCATCTTTTCATTTCATTAATATATTACTTTGGACGCTAGCTGTCAGTTTTAGTTTTTTATCATCGAGATTGGCGTTTGTTGGTACCTGGCTAGGACCTTCTTACACGGTGGGTCCATCAAGTATCACTCTGTTTAGAGCGACTGTGTGAAATGCATTCAAATTGTAGTCATTATTAAGTATTAATTTATCTTTTTGTCATGACAAACCAGTCAACTATTAAATTAGCCAGAAACAATAGACATCGGTAAATCGATGAGGCTTCTGTCATTCATTGATTCCAGCGTTTATTGTAAATTGGTTCTGTCTGTCTATTTGTATTATGCAATGCAACCGAGACATGCATGAAACACTTCGGCATTGAAAAGTTTTTACTGATTGTTTTTTTCAGGGACTGTAATTAGGCACTCATATCAATTTGGTTATTTTTGTAATCGCTTCCAAGAAATACTAATGATCGAATGACTCGAAACATTACCTGGTTCCATCTGAGTACCGTACTATTAGTTTTAAGTAAGTATGTAGTATTTTTTTGCGATATTAGTAAATCGCTGTGACAAATAAAAGTTTTTGACAAATAACAATAACAAGTTCTATGACCTAGGTTTTTGTAAGTCAGTTGAAAAGTCTTACTTTAGTCATTAGTTACCTAACAAATTCACATTAATTACTCGTACTGATATATGAAAGTACAGGTACAACGAAAATGAAGAGCAAACAATTTCTAAGAAATAAGAACAATACAAATGATATTACCAAATACGAGCACAATGGTTGCTAAACATCGTGCGCATCAAGATCATAACATTGATGAATTTATTAGTTTGTGTCGGAGGAAACCAGTTTTCTTGATATCGGTTATTATCCTGCCAAGGTGGATGTGGCCGCAAGCCTTCTTCACGTAAGTCGCGCCTAGTGGCGAGTGGTTTATCAGTCCACGTGATGAATTAACACTTTAATTGAATGTTATCTATTTTATCGATACTGGTTTAGAATCTATTCTTAAGAGTACCCTTACCCTAAAGTATACCAAACTATACTTTTCCATACAAACGTAGTGTACGTTTTGTTTCGAAACGACTTTGGCAAAATTTTGTAATTTCAAAGATATTGCACATTCTAGGCATATAACTGGTTTTCACAGTAAAAATATGAACTCGAATTAGAATATAGTGTGTTATATCATTTTTGACCATTAGCATGGGAAACTTTACATCCTTATATTTTCTTTTCAGTTCATAGTTTTACTCGAAAACCAATTATAACCCTAGATAATTGCAATTTATTTAAAATTATTTTTTTTTACCGATATCTGACATGTGGTCTCAAAATAAAACGTAGACTACGTTTGTATAGAAATGTCTAGGGTAAGGGGATTCTTAAGGCAAAAAATATTTCAGTGAATTTAAAATTTAATTGTAAAAATTGTTTCCTTAGTAAGTGAAATACCACAGCATTTTGTATGAAAAATAACAGTTCTTCAAACATTTTTGTTCATGAAATATAGTCCGTATTCCGTACCGATGTTCAATTGCAAAAACTAACATGATACCTGCTTTTATATATTTTTATTTCGGTGATTTAAATATTGTTTCTGATATTTCGTATAGAGAGAAATAAGTCGTTGTCGCAGATATTATTTCCATTTTCCTAGTAAATAAATAAGAAGCACGTCAATCAAACTACTTATATAAAAGACTTAGAAGAATTTACGTTTTTGGACAACAGAGTTACCGAACCCGTCGCCTGTGAGGCTATTAATCATGGTTTAGATGAGCAGACACGGGTTGCTCAAGTAAGCAATTAGACAATGGCAATCTCAAAAGGAAATTGCCAATTGACCTTTTAGTTGACATCTAAATTGACGCTGGACTCGTGACAATGCACCCAGAGGCTACCAGTGAGATTGCTGTTTAAATTCACAATAATTTGCAGATACTCGCATTATTAGTATCTTTCTAAAAGTTTTTTCATATTTTTTTTGCTTTGAAATATGTAGTAATAGTACAGTTAACGAATAATTGTGGATGGAAAAGTCGAAAGCAGAATTTTGACTAGGCAACTTGTTAGGACTAGTCAGAACATAAACGTACTAAAAGTCCTTACCCCTCCGAAGTATACAACAAAACTTCATTCAACGCACCGTCTTCGAGATGTAAGCAAAAAACGGGACCTTCTTTTTGCCCTCCCCCCGCGGGCTCACCTCGGAGGGGTAAGGACTTTTAGTATGTTTATGTCCTAACTAGTAGGACTAGTTAGGACAAAGTTGCCGAGTCAACATTTCTGCTTACGACTTTTCCATCCACATGCCCGTTTTGAGCACTTATTGACCGAACTATAAGTAAATAATTAATAATGAGAGTCAACAAGTTTAATCTTCCAATGAAATATGTCACAGGTTTTGTTTTTTGTCTATTATTGACAAGTGCGTGTAAAGTATGTAGTATCTTAATCATAATTTTTTTCATTTAGCGCATTACTTCTTATTTGGATCTAATATCTTGTAAAGTAAAGTAGTCTACGAGTAAGTATAGGATATCTCTCTATTTGCTTTTCTTTTTTTTTTGTTATGTTTTTTATTAGTACTTGATACTTCCGAAGTCATCTAAATAACTGTCGTTTCCTGTTAATAATACGATCATTTCAGGAAATCGCACAAACATTCAAATAAATTCGTTGAATTGTATATTTTATTCTCACGGCGCGACCGACCCACTTCTAAACAATTTCATTATGTCACGAGTAGTTACGAAAAATTCACAAGTATGTTACTATTATCGCATAATCTGTGCTATTATATCGTTATTGTCGTGTTAATTACTACTTAGAATGTGATAATAATCGAAGGGAATTGTGAATCATCAGCTTTTTAAAGCCCTTTTATTTAAGAATTTTTAACCTTTTAAAAAAGCGTTCTTGTTGGTAGAATGTTTTGTTTATTTATTATTTGATTTTAAGATGTAGGTACGTGTAACTTTTTTCAAAAATGATATCAATTTTAATCGATGATCAATAAAATTATAATATCAATAATTTTTTTAACTTTAAGATGTTCTGTCTAACTGTTAACCACGGACACGTTCCTGTTCTCCTCTAAATTGAAAATAGTAACATTTCTTTATTTAGACATGACATATCGTGCGGTATTTTACTTATAAAATTGGTCAATATATATGTTAAAAGAATAATTTAAATTGTGTCTGTAGTATCATGTCACGACAAGCATTAGGTATGTATGATATGATGATAGTGCGTTACGCGGTCGTAAAACAATACGTTACCCAATGCGACCGCTGATCAGATTGTGAATGCGACCAAACCAGACACGAACTCCATCCGTCAGCGGATGATGGATCTAGGTAACCTGATTAACTAGACTCATTGTTATCTGTTACTGCTAGACAAACTATTACTAAAAAAAAAACTATTCGTTTGAATGAATTGGTTGCTGGTAAACAATACGAAACCAATCATAGATAAATAAAATTAAATGGATGACATCAGCCGGACGGAAAAGAAAATAAATGAGGATTGATAAAGTGTTGGCACTATCTGCTAGTTTTGAAAATTATAAAAGAAACAAATAATAGGGAGGCCTACAAGTGCTGATAAAATTAGCGTGTTACAATTTAGTAATTGGGGAATTAAAGAAGGGAAAAACAATTAACTGACACTAAAAATAAAATTTTATAAAACGAGTAAAGAGCAAAAGTTTTTTCGCCAAAAACTATTCAGAAGCAGGAGAGGAAGGCGTTGCGTTCACAGACAATACCCCTTATAAAAACAATACTTTGTGGATTGCAGTTGACAGTCAATCAACCTATCTCCGTTCGTTTTAACTATCTTTTATTAATTAATAGCTAAATCTATAAAATTTGGATAATTGAAGTGTCGGTTTATCTATCACACTGTCCTACTATCCTACTTCCTACTCATATTAAAAATGCGAAAGTGAGTTTGTATATTTGTTTGTTTGTTACCACACTTCACGCTTCAACCACTGAACATATTTAGATGAAATTTGATATGGATATAGTTTGATACCCAGAGAAGGACATAGGATAGTTTTTATCCCGAAATTCCCACGGGAAGCGAAGTCCACAGGTACAGCTAGTAATATTATAAAGGCGAAGTATGTTAGTGTGTAAGTATGTATGTAACATTCACATACATTCTTACACTGTTACTTATTCACGCGTAAACGGCTAGACCAATTTTGATAATATTTGGTATGCAGGAAACTGCCACCATGCATTAATACATAGGCTACTTTAGGCGCGGGTAGCACCGCGGGGCGCAGTGGCATATGGCGCATAGAGATAAAATAATTTAGTTAATATATCGGGTTGTTGTGAGTGTATTGATCGACAGGGTCATTAGGCGGCCGTCGGAATCTGGATGCAGCTCTGGCGTCTGCCGCGCGCACCATCAATTTGCTAAATTAATCTGAGACGGGTGCAGAAATAGATGCTGTTTGCCAGTCGCATGTTTTGTTTGTGTTAACTTCTAAGTTATAATAAATATTAAATGTGTATTGCTTTTATTTTTTATGTCTGGAATTATTGAATCTTGTTTACCTGTAGCTAGTTATCTTCTAACCTTAAACTCTAAAATAATTTCTGTGTTATTGTTTGGTGGTGAGATCGTCATATGGAGAACCAAAAACTACTTTTCATATTTCGATAGGTGTTCCTTGGAAAAAGTTGCTTGTTATTACGGACTGAATTCACCCATACAATAGTTTCAGTATATTTTGTTACACCCTAAATAAGTGCTACTAAAGCTAAGCTAAGCTATTATACAAGATCATGATACAAGCTGCCATAACAATTAATTCTGTAGACTTTGTTCCCAGACCCCCTGCGTGAACTGTATGATACTAATGCTACACCGCAATAGTCGGCGGCTGGCACAGGCCCACAGCTTCTCGGAATCGGCCGTCGGCGCAGCAGCCCCAAATAGTTCGTTGCACTGTCCTCGGCGGTCATCTCAAACGCATCGCTTTATTTGTTCACAAGTAAACTGAGAAGGTTTCCGAAATCGTTGATTGTACCGTTACAAAATTATAGTCGTTATTCTAAAGTGTCTTTTTTATTTTACCTTGTTTTTAAACCCAGAGTTTTGAGAAAGAAAATATCTTTATTTGGCACAAAAATACAAAAATTATGTACTTAATAAAATCACAGAATACATAATAGATAAAACGGAAAACATATAATGTTTTCCGTTTTATCCCTCTCTAGATGCACCAAAATGGTGTCCGATCCGCAAATGTTGTGGCGTGATCTTTTAATATTGTAATCAAAAGGTGTTGCTGTAATGTTGTATTCTTTTTGCGTTTTAATTCCACCATCCATTCACTTAAAAAAAGATTCACAAATCCATCTTTGACCTTTTGCACAAGAAAAAAATATTTGGGTTCGTTTATGTCTTTTCCTTGAGAAAATAAATTTTTCTATCCGTTTTGTTTTTCTGCTGTGTATATATTATTTATAATTGATAATATTGATTTATTTCTTACGATATGGAACTCAATTAAGTACGATTTGGTTAAATAATATCCATTCACAAAATAAATATATAAAATTTAAGTACCACTTAAAAAGTTGAAGAACTTTAATAATGATGAATTATGCTTTACTTTTACATCCCAATAACGGGAAACCGATTTGCGAGTGTTACATTAGATTACACCAACTCTAAATGAACTGAAGGCAGTCAGTCAGACAGGGAACAGGTTGAAGGGACGGCAAAGGGTAATTTCACGCAAGACGTGGCTTCTAAAGTTACCGGCGGCGACGCAAATAACAGGCGGTGGGAAACTGGGAACGGAACGTAACGAGCGAGAGGAACATCAAGGAACTCGGCTGACCTAAAGGCTGTACTTACTTGAAGATTTCCAGATCTTTTATACACAGTGCCGTTGGAAATATTGGAATATCGATAACATTGAAGACCTCCGTGGTGTAGTGGTCACCATGTTAGTCCGCCACCCAGAGGTTCCGGGTTCGATCCCCGGTCAGGGCAAGTTAGAAAATGCCCTTTTTCAAATTGTCCTGGGTCTTGGATGTTTTTCTATTTGTAAAATATAGTATCGTTAAGTTAGTATCCCATAACACAAGTCTCGAGAAGTTGGGGCTAGCTCAATCAGTGTAATTTGTTCCTATATATTTATTTATTAAATACAACCTTTTTTTTATTAAGACGAAAAAAAATGATATATACACAATAAATTTTTTTTAAACAAAAATAAAACTAATAATTATTTATTTATTTATTTACTAAATTTTCTCATCTCCTAGGACTGTATTATTATGTAGTATTATTTGTGTAAGTTACCGATGGTACACGCAAATGACAGGTAAGCTGCAGAAGTAATCAGTAAGCAATCAGTCGATTGATTGCTTACTTGTCATTTGCTTGAGCGACAAAAAGCAAAGTACAAGTTCAATCAATATCGTTAATTATTTAACTAAACATTAATTATTAACTAAACGTTAATTATCTAACTGAACAATAATTATCTAACTAAACAATAATTATCTAACTAAACAATAATTATCTAACTAAACGTTAATTATCTTACTAAAAATTAATTTTCTAACTGAACGCCAAATTTTGTCGTATGTTCCTCTACGCTTGACGACTTAAAATTAAATATTCGCCGGATATGGATTTCGTTTTCATTTCATGGTTTTAAGGTCAAACCTACACATGTGATGAAGAAACATGGTCTCACCTTAATCCTACTAATATTATAAATGCGAAAGTGAGTTTGTATATTTGTTACCACTTCCAGCTGCAACCACGGAATCTATTTAAGGCCATACCCAAATTTTCCGGGGTCCAGTGGCGCCGCCATTTAAAATAAATAATTTAAAAGGAAACGGAGATATCATTTAAAATTGTGTCTTGGTCAAGTTCTAGATACCCATTCAAAGTATTTTTTAAACTACTTTTTGTAGTTTAAAGTGAGAACGTGAAGCTTTTCTACGCACATTTGCGAAAAACGGCCACTTTTAGCTAATGTGCGTAGAAAAGCTTCACGTTCGCACTTTAAATTATAAACGGTAGTTCATAAAATAGTTTTAAGGGTTATCTAGGGCTTGACCAAGACACAATTTTGAATGATATCTCAGTTTCCTTTTAAATGATTTATTTTAAATGGCGGCGCCACTGGACCCCGGAAAATTTGGGTATGGCCTTAAATTAAATTTTATATGGGTTTAGTTTGACACCCAGAGAAGGACATAGGCTAGTTTTTATTCCGAAATTCCCACGGGGAGCGAAGCCCACAAGCAGAGCTAGTTTAGAAATAATTCGATAGTACAGCAGTGGACTTCCTGTGGCTGAAATGGTGATGATATATCCGGAAAAGGGTGTTTTATAGCTTTTGTTTTTATAGTTGTCTATCTAGAAAATATATGGCAAGCCTCAGTCGCCAGTGGGCGGTCAGCCTAACGAGGGCACGAACAAACTCGGAGCGGAACAGGGCGTCCACCGACTCACGCCTAAATTAAACGGCGGCGACTACCTCAAAGAAGGAGTAATTTAAAGGAAACCAGCCGATAATACGATAAGCAGAAATGGCGCCACGGATCGATGTATATTTATTAATCTTATTATATAGGATGCCACAATAAGGCAAATAAATCTAGACCATTTCCCCTAACCAGAAACATTTAAAGGCCGTGGTAAGGATCTAGAACTTTATTAAAATTTTATCAATATGTAATTGATTACAGGTTAAACGGTTTGTAAATCTTTGGAAGTTCTTATAATTCTTGTAGAAATTATTCAAAATTGTTTAGTAAGCCATTATATCGTCTAGCTATTAGGAGGTTTCCTGGGTCAAAAATATTTGGTTACTGTTATATAGAATAAGAGGTCACAAAATAATGTCACTTTTCATTGATCATATCCATTTTCAATGTGATTTTAATTGCAGAAATTTATTATTGCAGAAAAACAGATATTAAGAGCCCTATTTGACTCCAAGAAACTATGACGTCATTAGTCGTTGTTTTACACACAAATCCCGGAAATGTTTAGAAAAAAGTATCTCATTTCAGTTGTCGGAAACTAAACTCATTTGAGTAATTTATCAGTTAGGTTTGAAATGTAAACAGTGTTGAGTTTAATAACATTAATAAAAGCTAAACTAAGTTTATGCAAAATGCAAAAATACTGTAGTAAAATAATACTTGTTATCAACATACAGTAACCATTATTAACATTTGTCTACAGCTAATAATGATGATGAAGAGACCGAGGCCAATTCAGAGCGTTACTTCATCACCAAAATTAATTAAATTCACGCCCATTTCCTTTGCACCAATTTGGGAGACCGCCAAACATAACGTATGGAAGGTAAACCATACGAGACGCCTGTCAGTCAAAGCAAAGTCGTGAAATATTTTAATTTGCTAGTTGGTGGTCGTAAAACAAGCGTGATGTGGGGCTCGGTGGTGTTTACAACATGATAATTTCACTTTATTTTGAGGAAGATATTGTTCTTTATTGAAATATTTAGTTTTTCAGCTATAATATCAATTACTTTTCTACTTTTGGTAAATCATTGTTTATAGAATTACGGGACTTACCGCAATTAATATCGTAATACTAATAACAATAATTGTGACCGCGAAATATCAGTGAAATCATTTTTCAAACAATTGAACTGTTATTGTAATCTTAACGTTGTTTTCTCTATTATTGTAATGATAGAAAAGAAAACGCATCATAGATTTGAGAAGTTAGACTAGTAAGTGGTACTAGTTTAACTCAGTTGTGTTAATACCAGTAGATGTAAGAATACAGACGTCATACAACAACTTATCAGCGATACGTTACTTTATGAAATAGGTTAATCGATTTCACACACCCATTTTTCACATTACTAGAAAAATACTGTTTACTTGTAAATTGACTTTCCTTTAGAAAGCAAAACAAATCACAACACTCAAACCTACTTCGCGGCTATTATTGCATTTCTTTGCAGGCTATATGGATCCACTGCTTGAGTAAAGGCATCTTCCAACAGAAGGAGGACTTGCCCACTGTCACCACGCTGGGAAACTGCAATAACTGTTTGGAGCTCGCAGATGATATATTTTTTTGCACACAAGTCGCTTCTGCTCGTTCTTTGTTACTTGTATGGGGGATACATTGCATTAGTCACCTACTGCAACACCGGTAGAAGAGGAAAGGGGTATAGTATATATATATATATATATATATATATATAGTATAGTATAGTAGCGACCTGGTGACAATCTGCTAGAGGACAACAAGTCAAATCAGACACTGTTTTCTAAACGTCAAAACAAACATTTTCTGTACGATTTACTATTAATTACAAAAGCGTGACTTCCCATGCTTTTTGAAGTTAAATAATGCTCTCAATACAGTTTTTCTGCATTAAGAATCCCCTTACCCTAGACTTCTCCATACAAACGTAGTCTACGTTTAATTTTGAAACCACATGTCAGATTCCGGTAAAAATTGGTAATTGTAAAGAAATTGCAATTATCTAGGGTTATAACTGGTTTCCCACAGTAAAATTATGAACTGGAAAGAAAATATAACGATTTAGAAGTTTCCCATACTAATGGTCAAAAATGATCGTGTTGAAAATGGATATGGTATGGTTAATGAAAAGTGACACAATTTTGAGATGTTTTATTTTATGAACTGTCCTGAATAATTTATTTTTGACATCTACTCAATTCATATTCTGCTCTGCCGTCAGCACATGGCCATTACATCACAATACTATTTGGGTTGATTTCCCAGTAGCAACACATTCATATAAGGAAAGGGAATAGTCATACGACCTCGGTATTTGCTTCAATAAAGATACAATACAATACTTGTTATCGGAGGTAAAAGGAAATTCCAGTGGTCGAAGTGTGGCCCATTGCTCACTTCAGATAAGCATTTGCTTGGCGGTAACATTTTAAGGTTAATGGTTATTGAGAATTCCGTAAATAGGTAAGGTTTTTTCTGGAATGAACTGGAAAACCTAAAACGTCTAAAACGTCAGGTACATTCATACAAAAATAAATCAATAGCAAGCAAAAATGAAAAATATAAAAGGTACAAAGTTAAATAAATTTTTAGAAATGCCTGGCCTTGTCTTCCAATTTCATACTTCTGCATAAATCAAATGGATTCTTCCAATTTCAGATCTGAAAGTTATATGTATATGTTGCAAACTAAGTGAGTATACTACAAGACAACCTGTGAAAAAACCATAAAAGACTTTAGATAACCCTTGTTCTAAAATATTTATAAATGTTGATATACCTCAAAATTGGCAAACCACTTTTTAATAAGCAAATGGTTACTTTTAGAAGTGGTGCAGTGCAGGTCAGCCCGGTCACCATGAACAGTATTCTGAATCTAACCTTCTATCTGTTGACTTGGCGTGGCACCAAATGTTAAGTGACAGTCTTCATTCACGGCTGGTCTGCTTTATTACTGGTGTAATTAATTATATTTAATTGTTATTACTAGCTTTCATTAATTGGGCCATAAAGTAATCGATAAATAAAATCAAGTGAAGTCATTTTCTTTTTTATTCTAGGTACATGTGCCATAAGATACCTTAGCCTAAATAAAGTTGGATTAATTTTGATTGTTGATAGACTTGATAGTACCTATATTTTCTGTCACCATCCGTCTACGCGGCAAATTCGGTTTATTTAGTGAACTTAAAACGATTTTTTAACTCAAATACTATAAAAGTTTTTTAAAATGTTCCAAGTGTATCTACCTAAAATAATTTTCTACGATACGCACATGACCAAAATGTATCATAAGTAACGTCATCAATTGCATCATCTGAGCCATGAATGACCAACTGAGCTGACCTTCCAACCTGCCGGCAGACGGAGGCGGCCCATCAAAATTAGATAACCGAACAGGGCGGAACACTTTCACTGGCCGAAGATTTCGCTCTCTCCGGCCTAATGAGACGATTCGATACTTGCGCAACAATGGGACAACTCGCCTCCGCCAGAACCGGTATCGATATGTTAATCGACATTCGCCATTTTGTACTACCGATTAAGAAGAATCGGGTAATTTTAAACTACATACAGGTAAACAATGTTTATAACTATATGCTAAAGAATACTAAAAATTCAACTCAATTATAGACGAAAGAAGTCATAAATATAAAAAAGGATCATTGAAATAAAATGAGGACTACCAGTATGGTAATGAATGGAATGTTATGATATTTTCTGGAATACAAATTGATAATAGTTCATAATATGAAAAATAAAACTAATGAAAATAATAAAACTGATAAAATTGTATCTATGTATCCCTATGACGAAGGATATTTTTCAAATATGTATTTTAACCATTGTAGTAGATATAAAGCTTTTGGTACGCACCTTCTAATTATATTACTTACAAACATAAATATTACTATATTATTAAAAGTAAAACAAGTCCTGGCCTCCGAGTTCCGAGTTTGCCTTAAACCTGTTTCATTATGTTTTCTTTAATTTATTGTTTGCAGTAGCCGGTAGTATAGTCTCAAGATAGTCGGATTCGCATTACGCTGGCTGGCACACATTCAACTATTTACGACAAAGAAACGAAACGAGACGACGCGAAAGCGAACGATAGAACACAATTAAATAAACTACGGAGACAATGACGAAAATAGCGCACCATCCACCGAGACGCCCATTGAGGAAACCAGTGTACTATTCTAGGCCAAAAACTTAACTCTTGAATTTTTATTTTCAAATAATTTATTTTTAGAATACGTAAATCATATCAAACATTTATTCATACAACTGTGTATAAACTACTACCGTTTAATTATGAAAATAATAATATCTTTAAAAAACTACTTGAATTGAAGTCAGACTCAAAGATCTATTTCAAGAAAATCACTTTTTCAATTTTGACCTTTATTTCGAGGAGTTTAGTTAAGGAGTCGAATTGTTGTGACACCAATAATAAATAAATAACCATAATATAAATAACCTTTCAAATAAATAAATACCAGTAAAAACTAAACTACCTACTTAGGTACCGCGTTACATTACAATACGTATGACGCTGGTATTTTCGAAGTAGGTCAAAATACTAACGCAGACACCCAGAAAACTCTCAATTATAAGCAGGCGCTATTGCGATGGCCTAGTTTGCAGTTATATTTGTAAAGCAGACATACACGGAGTCTCAATTCGCAATCTGTGGTGTGGAAGCGCTAACTAGGCTATCTCCGGCCAAAGCCAGCTAACGAGATGCAATTGACACATCGCCATTGGTTTTTCCGGATCTTGTACAGTTCTAAACGTAATGTGTGTAACATTGGTATTGTTGCGACAGCGACTGAAGGTTAGTGATCATTGTAAAGCATAAAACTCTACACGACAAAAGAAGTGATTTACTAAATCACAGCTTCGCGGAA
Organism: Acrobasis consociella; assembly: GCA_963555685.1. NCBI lineage: Eukaryota > Metazoa > Arthropoda > Insecta > Lepidoptera > Pyralidae > Acrobasis > Acrobasis consociella. The sequence goes on from OY743116.1 coordinate 4,883,339, forward strand.
TTGACGATCATAATGAGACGGTTGAGTCGACTTAAATTCAAGGCAAAGTTGCTGGGGGGAAATACGTCTCATAATAACATTTTGCATTTTAAAGTAACTAAAAGTAAGTAAAATCTCAAAGATGTAATTCATAAAATCCCAAAAAACCTGGTTAAAATAATGGTAATAAAAGGCAAAGAAGAAATCAGTGGTGCACGCGCCACGTCGCGGGCGCAGGGCCAATGAACGATGACAGGTGCCGTGCAACCAATCCCGATGCTGAGCGTCAGTTTACGCGACTCGTTTAGAAATCACATAATTATGTTTTACATCCTTTTCTACACCACCAGGCCACTGTTACGTCAGAACGAGAGACCCATGTTGGAGGACCTCTCACTTTGTCCGCTGTGCCGTAATCTGTGCTCGGCTTTGTTTACTGATCAATCTAAATGATTGCTTTTCTTTTTTAGGATATTACGGTAAACTTGCTGTTCAAGAAAATCATCAAAATTATAACCACTTTCTAATAAAATGAACGGTCTAACTATCATGGCATCTGATAGATACCACACAGGACATAGACCACGAACAAAGGAAATCAATGCTAGATTTCCTTTGTTCGTCGGTTGTGCTAAATAGATCTTCACTTTGTAGACAATGAACGGCATGTGACTATTGTAATATCAGAGCCAGGGATGAGCCCACGCATACCGGGAGGTCGTTACTACAAGCCTAATGTCAGTCATTCATTATACCCATGCATTCTTGCGCATACAAATGTCCTTCTTGTGGTTGTCACTCGAGAGCACGGCGGGTTTGCCAAACTTTCTAAAACATTAGTCACATCAAGCACTAACTCTCATGTAATCGATGCGTATAAATTACATATAATACAAATGTATTTACTAAAGCATCAACCTAAATTTAAGCTCCAGATGAAATTTTAACAGATGCGTGCATGTGTCGGCCGGTGCGCTAAATGGCGCCAATATCGCTTGTTTTATTTACATCTCTGGCAAAAAATTGGCAATGGGCCCAATCCTGCGGACGTTGGGTGGCGGCGTCCGTATGATATTTAAGCTGTAAGCCTAATGCAGATAAACAGGTTCCGTCTTATTATAAAATACCGACCAACTTTATGACTCTGTAGAACTAAAATATTATTCGCCTAAATCAAGGTGTCATTTCCGGATGAGATAGTGCCAAATTTCTAGGAGTCAACTTGTATACCAGTGGATGTTTTATAATAAGTCGGGTTTAGTTTACCTAACGATGACCCCTGTATTGCAAAAATAATGGTTTCTAACCAATTAAAAGTTTTCTTCTCTGAAAGACCTCGCGTACATCGATCTTTGTGTCTTCGATCCCACTGGCCTACATACTAAGATTACTACTGGAAAAGCTGGCTAGGAAACCGGCCTCGGCACAGTTTTCATTTGCACCGTTTCAGCGGCAATTACGTCGGTTGTGCTGGGTAGGTAGATCGCGATAGGAAGCGGACCGGGAGCGGAGCCAGCGGAACCGGTCGTAACGGCATCGTGCCTCCACTCCTCTGCTTGTAGTTTATGCAGCCGATGCGAATGCTGATATTTCATCATGTAAACATTGTGATAATGAATTATTTATCAAAATAGTATTTATCGCAAGCGGGACGAGTGATGACCTTCACTTTATAGAGGCAGAGTGTGAACAGACTTAAGGGCTTTAAAATTGATTGCAAATTCGGCCATTATCCTTTCGAAATCTCAACCGAATTGGTTTTAAAAAATTCAATAAGTATGCAAAAGAACATAATGAAAGACAACATAAAATATAAGTTATTATATCACAACTATTATTAACAGACATTGCATTATATAGGTAGGTTAACAGATACTATATTTCATTATCTTCATAAAAAATACAATATACACAAGTGATAAAATAATCTCGTGAATATGTATATTTTTTGTTACCAGTACATTATTTTCGTGATAAGTGTGAATTTATAGGAACACGGAAGAAGTAGGTAATCTGTCCAGTACATGGACGGTATCATAATGTTGAAAGACAAAGTTGTGGACGTGTCGTATCTTCCTCGGAACTGTGCACGCAGTAAATATGCAGTGAGTCAATATTTCTGTTCTTATCGAGAGCGGGACGTGATCCGACACGGTGATAGTATTGCTGTGATAAGCTGCTAGATGTTGATGTCATTCAAACGGTTCAAATTATGACTAAATTGTAACAATCGTCTATGAGTAATTATTCAGAAGCACGCCTATTAATTTCAGCCTGAGAAAAGTAATAATAATAAGGTTTAAGAGGAGCATCAAGAATTTAAACAGTACCAGTATTGCAAGTGATAAAAAAAAAATATCAAACATAAATAGCGTCTTGATAAGGATAACAAAATATTTTGTGTCACTTTTCAATATTTTTTCTAAATGACTAAAATATAATACATATTGTTACGTTTAAGAAACTCCATGGCATTGAAAATTTTCCAAAAACTGAATTGCGACCTGCGACCTACAGAGAGAAGAGAACATCCGAAATTCCGGACAGCCGGGGGAACAGACATACGAAAGCATTGATGACCAAGCCGAAATGGAAACGTACGTTCTAGCGTTTGTAGAGTGTTCTGTGAGAATAATTTTATTTAAGGACCATAGATCTGTTTAATTTATTTTATCGATGAACCCAATCTTTGGCTCAACTTTGGGGTCACGGTCATCGTAACAACTAGAGGAATACCTTCATTACATTAAATTTACATATGCTCGATTATTATTTACGCCTCATCACGTTTAACTCGGGCGGTGACTGGCCGTGTCGTGCCATAAACCTAAACTAGCAACGCACAATAAAAGCGTGTTGAAGTCTTTGTACGTGTGCCAAGAAATTAATTTTCTATTGCTTTTGACATTTTGAGCAGCTTATATCGCATATACCGTACACAGAAAGCTGTACGAGTAAGTGCATAAATGTTCAAACCAAGCTAAGCCAATCTGCTGAAAAGTGATAATTGTTTACAATTTTGGTGTATTTTGCCAAAGCAATGGCCGAAATTGAGTACCTTTACCAATGCATTTTACACTACGTCATTGAAAATTCACAGAAAGATTGCATCGGGGTATTCCCAACGCAGCATTTCATATACAACTTAACTTTAGTCATCGCAAATTATTTAAAAGTTTACCTGTGAGAATTGAGAAGAGATTTTGGAGTGGTCCTCCTGGTAGACCTTTCTGGCTTTCCGCCTCTCCGTCATGAGAGTGGTGAGGCGGTCCAGGGCCCGGGACTCCAGGGCTTCAGCGTTGGCCTTGATGAGCCGACTGGTGTTCTCCCACTCTTCTGTCATAGTGCGCCAAGCTGACGCTATGACAGACCCTGGTGGAAAATAAGCAGAGGTTAAATTCTAAAAAGGAGAATTACTAGGAAGGTAGATAGACTACAGAGTAAGTACCTAATATAGTTTAAAAGTTTTCACGGTATAGGCTTACTTCGAAGTCCCCCAGGGTAATGTACTAGGACCATTATTATTTTAACTAAGAAGTTTGGTTTTAGCGTATTTTTTTCGCTGATAATTGTTTGTTTTTCATGTGTAAGCAGCTAACACTTGTGAATAAGTAAGTGTATTTTGTAATGAAGTTATTCATAAACATCTTACTGATAAGAATTAAATTAGTTCCCATCAAAATAATTTCACATACCATGTTGCTATACAGTTAACCCGATTAAAGTCCATAAAGATAAAATAAACATAAAGAAATATTATTATATATAACAACCCTGTCGGATGTTGCGAGAAGCATTATCTTTCCATAATAAAATGCGCATGATTTTGGGTAGGTGCGTGTAAATGTTTGCAAACAAAATACAGTTAAGTAGGAACCTCTTTATCGTTTCAAAGGTAGGTATATATGACGAAATGTAATGTACTTTTTATCGCTTTATAGTACGTTTACTCGTAGGCATATGACGTAATACGTCATTAGTTTTGTTTCATTTGGATAATAAGGAAATGTATTACTACCTTATTAATTAATAATAACATAACACAATATATACAGCTTCTTCATGCGTCTTCCAATAATAGCAGTAGTAGGTCACTTTATACTTTTTAAAAAACACTTAATTTTTTTTCGCATTAAGTATATCTTTTTTGCACAAAATAATACACAAAATAAATAATTTCCGCGTTGTATTGCAAGGCTAAGCCTTTGGCCGAAATGCGCACCAGCTCTTGGGTCCCCAGAGACGTCGATCAAACGTGTGAAGACCTCTCTAAATAGTTGACGGGCTTCCACACCCCAGGTACCACCTAAGGTCACTAAAAACACTTACAATGGCAATGTCTGTCTGTCCGTCCGTCCGCGGTTTTACAAAGTACAAAGACTATAAGTACTATAAAAATATTTTTTTAAAAAAAACAATTTTTTAGGGTAGCTTCTGTACAAGTCGGGTATCGTTGAATAGGTCTATGAAAAATATTTTTTAAAAATTATGGATTTAGGGATCCGACTCTGTTAAAAAAAAAACTTGTTAGAGCCAAGAGTGCCCCCTGTCTTATGTGCTAAACGGTTATAATATATGGACACGTGAAAAAAATCAGCGCTGTAGTATACAATACGAGTATATCGAAGTTTAAAGAAAAACAATCGGAATTAAATTGGGTTTACTAATTTAAAAGTTTAGACGATCAACTAATAAAATATACTTTAAGAAAAATTTCATACAAATTCAATAGAAAATTATGTAGTTTTTAGACGTTTTATACGGAACCCCACACTGCGCGTGGCCTGACACGCACTTGGCCAATTATTGTGACTACAAGTGCTAAACAGCTACGATACGCAATGAATACCTGCTTGGCTACTACGAAGACTCTTCGGTCTCTACATTCTCAATAACAGTTTCTTTATTGGTATCTTCCTTCGGCTATGTAATAGTTTCGGCCTTCTTCGGCTCTTGTCGGACAGACAGACCTCCTACATCGATTTATTTTTATTCAACTTATTCAATAGTAGGAATACCTACCTGTCACGAAAGCTAGTTTTTGCTGACCAATATTAATTAGATAGGTATCTTCGTATCGCGTATGTTTATTCGTCTAAAATAAGCAAAAAAAGTTTGATTTCCATAAACAGCCACACCTATTTTTTACAAGCTTTTATTTAACTTGCAATGTATCTTGTATGTATGTTTGTTTAGGTCACATCTTGCAACTAAATTTTCAACCAATAAATTTTGCAGATTTGTGTAAGTCGGATGACAATACAGTATCAATCAAGACAATTAGCTGATTTGATGATGGACTCCGGAGATATTTGACGGAATTCAGTTATAAAACATTATAACCTCATTGAGTTGGACTCGTTTGATTTGTCTCGATGGGCACTTTATGGTAGACGATGCCTAGGGTCTGATGACTGATCACGGCGACGGAAGGTGGTCTATGGAACTCAGTAATAAAACGACGCAACTCCATCGAGTTTGGGCTTAATTCAATTGTTTTAATAAGTATTTTAGCCTCACAATAAAAACTTTTACGAAAAATGAAATGTTTCCTTAAATCTTATTGCTATTAAAATTAATTAAGTAGGTACGCGTTGTTATGTAGAACTACGTTTAGCGCTAATATTCGTTGTGTGATCGATCATCTTGAAAAGAAATTAGAAGAAATTTTTTCTCCAAAAATTATATTCTTACAAGAAAGAAATGCAAATGCAGTCATTTTTTAACATAATATGTATAAATATTATGTTAAAAAATATATATTATGATGTATAGTATATACGTAATATACTAAACATCTTAAAATACGCGTGTGTCCAAAATTAAAAATTAACAATCTAGTGAATTATGATGCCAAAATCGCATCTTAAATATGAGGAAAACCATGAAATATGACAAGTAGCTTAACACCCACAACACACAAACTTTATCACAACAGTTGCGTTTGTAAAATATTGCTCTAAAGTTCCGATTTTCCTCGAAAGCTCAATCACCCTAATTGGTCTGGGTGGAGTTAACAGATTATCATCCCTCTGCAGGAATCATGTGTCGCACTTTCTTTCTTTGTTGTCGTGTATGTTACTCACTAACATTAGTGTCAGAGTTTTTAAACCGCCTCTGATGGTTTTTTGGTAACGACCAATGTTAAAGACAGTGACCGGGACCTCGGCTTAACATGCCCTCCGAAGCACGGATCATCTTACTTATCGGACAATCAGGTGATCAGCCTACAATGTCCTAACCAAACTAGGACAACAACACAAAGTCCCCGCCGGGAATCGAACCCGCGACCTCCGGGTATGAGCCGAACGCTCTAACCACTACACCACGGAGGCAGTTTAACACTCACACTTCAATGCACGCACACTTCAATTTAGGATTTCCAATAAGTCATATTAAAAGGGAAGGAAACTTACATGTCACAACACAACACACAGACAAAATACCATACATTCCAAATAATGAATTCAATTACCTAAATCAGTTGGCAAGTACCTAGTTGAAGGTACCTAACCTAATTAATACTAAAACATAAACTAATTACACTACCAGAAATGAGAGGAAAAGATCTAAGGAGAAGAAGCAGGTTAGGTCTTTCTTACCATTGAGTTCCTCGCACTTGTCCATCTTCTGCCCCTGCGCCGCCGCGGCCGACAGGGCCAGGGCGTACTCCCGGTCGCTCTTCATCTTCGCCTGGAGGCTTCTCTTCATGGCTTCCATGAGCCGCAGCTCGGCGTCTTGGCGCGCCAGCAGCGCCTCGTGCGCCGCCCGCCCGGCACCGTTCGACGCGTACCCCATGGTAAACAAAGCACGTCCACTACACACACATCGTCGTAAACACACAATTCACATCACTTTCCGTTATCACCGGCACCGTGCTTTACGTCACCTTAATAAAATTCAATTTATCGACCAGACAAAGGAAAGCGGCGAGTCGGTTAGAATACGTTTTATTTTTTTAGTACCGACCGCGAAAGGCTGGCCGTGGCTGAATAAGCGCAAAAAACGGTTTCGATTTGATAGAATGTTTTTGTGGCGGAGCGCGCGGTACGTGCGCACGGCGAGGGCGTGCGACCTGAATGCCGTCTGTCTGCTGCAGGCCGGCTTGGCTCAAGCGCCCGCCGCTCAACTTTGCTATTAGAACTTACAACAATACCAATTAGGATCCAAATTAATCTCCAACTCTGACGACTGAGAGATAGCTCCAACCAGTCGATACTTGCAGTTGGAGGTGTGGTGGAAAAGCTTCCGTGCCAGACACGGCCGTGTACGATAACAACTAAGTACTATATGTAGACATGTACTGAATGATGCCGTCACAGAAGTAAATGTCAAGAGATTTACTGCAATTATACCGTTTGTGTTGATATTTGCAATAGCGGTTACGTTATTTATCCGGCTCGAAGGACCAAAAATGAAGAATTTACACTAAAATTAAATTACAAATGAGATAAGTAAAAATTACTTGCTACGCTGGAATGAAATAATATATGTCCATAAATAGGACTTCCTTCTTGTTTCAACGAAGTAGCCAAAGTCCATGGTCATAAAAACCAAAAGATCACGCTTAGCACGAGGTGGGTCTAAAAACAGGCAACAGGGTTCCTTATATTCTTCACCCACTCCCTTGTTCGACTTTTACGCAAGAGTAGGTATTCATATGTATAGATATAATATAGGTACCTATTTAATGTTTCTAGTGTGGAAGGATTATCGAGGAATAAAAAAGGAGCGCCTCAAATCAAATTAGGAGCGCTTTAAGGAATACCTCTTAATTTTAGAATTTAATTTTTTTTAATTTTTCAAAACTATAAACCTTTTTCATCGCCAAACTACCCAACCGATTTTGATAAAATTTATATGTTTTAAATTTATATCACATACATTTTATAATAAACCATTATGGTTCTGCATCAGATGATCCATTTTCCAAAATCCTTATTTGTTGCCCAGGCTTAACAGCTATACTATAACAAAAAAGTTTCATTCTAATACGTCCAGTATTTTCGGAGATTGCGTGTACAAACAGATAAGCAGACAAACATACATACAGACAAAAAAACATACAGATAAACGGACGGACATTTTTTTACTATGTCTCCTTCGCCCCCAATATTTTTTTTTGGAAATATATTTTATGTACAAACACACTTTTTTTATTGTTTTATTATATGTATAAATAATGAAATATAGAATTCCGGTCGGATACCCAAACCTATTTTTCTTACAGTAAATAACAAACTATTTGTAATCATTTTTTTGATCTGATCTGATAAATTGTCGGCTAATCTTCATCAGTATTTTTTACCTGCGCATAGCAGTGGGGTGTGATATACAATAGAAAATCGTTATCATATCGACCAAGTCCACAAGACGGGTTTTTTTTGTACTTTCTTTAATCTGTGAACAAAGGGATGTAGTACTGCAATTATTTCAAAGTGAACAATCCAACCAATCAAAAATCTCCACTTAAAAACATTTGTGATGTTTGTTTAGTAAGATAAAAAATTGTATTTTAATTGTGTAGTAATAGTTTCTAATAAAATAAATTGACTTTTTTGTGGACTTAGTCGATATAATAACGATTTTCTATTATATATCACGCCCCACTACTTTGCAGGTAAAGAAATACAAATGAAGATCGAATACTGTAAAGGCGAAACTTTGTGAGTTTTATGTGTGTGTATTTTTGTTACTTCTTCACGCGCATACGGCTGGACCAATTTTGATAAAATTTGGTATGCAGAAAGCTGACACCCAGGATTAAACATAGGCTTTACTTTAGCCGCGCGTACCATCGCGGGGCGCTAGCTGCGCCGGAAGGAGCACCTTTAAGGTAGACGAAGCCTAGGGTCTGATCACAAAGGTGGTCGATGGAGTACTAAAATGATGCAACTCCATCGAGTTTAGGCTTTTTTTTTTTTTAATAAGTACTTTGACTTCACAATAAAAGCTAGTACAATAAATGTTTTTTTTTTAATCAAAAAACGTATTTTTCATCAACAACTGTTATTCTACTTACTACCCATGAAAAAAGGTCGAACTAATCGATTTTATAGTGGATCATAATAAAAATAATTGACAGGATCCGTTTGGTAGATCAGACCGGATTAACAAAAGAGGGGTGTTCTACATTTTCCGCTAATGTTTGTCTGTCTTTCTGTTTATCATAGCGCTCGAAAGGATGGACCAATTAGCACGGTCCCTTATTTGTTCTTAGCTATGTTTGATGAAATTCAACTCAGCCGTTTAAGATTTATTTTAACGCTTGAAAATCAGGATTTTTCCCTAGCAAATAGATGGTGCTATATCCGTACACTGCGCGTGGCCCGATACGCACTTGACCGGTTTTTGTTTCACCCTTTATAAGATTGTACTTGTAAACAGCTGAACCGATTTTGATCAAATAAAGCTAAGATTTCTCTCTATCACGATTATGTCAATTTTCACTTCAAACTAAAAATTCGTCTCTTTTTTGTCCCAGATTATAAATAATAAATACCTACTTACGTACATACCAAATTAAAAACGCCTTCTTTTACTTGAAGTCGGTTAAAAATATGAGGGTTTACCACAGCCAAATTGTCAATGACCGAAGCTGAATTTACCATTGTAGTAGAAAAATACATAAACAGCAATACCAATAATGTTGCCAGAAAAACATCTACCGGAAAGATTAGGGAAATTTTTTGAACTAGGTACAAATCGTTGTATGGCACGCTGCGCTAACACTCGCTCTCATGTCATGACTCGCAAGTCGCACGCATCACGCACCTACATTTCCATACCTTTTGTATGTTTACAATAACTAGTAGTTCGCCGCGAACTTAGACCTCGCGATTATTTTTCGCAATTCAGTTTCCTAAATAACCCCTAGATGGCGGTATCCGAAGTTAGAACGCGCTATGGTTTCGTTTGCTACATAATCGCTTTCGTTTGATACATAATTTCAAAAACTACTGAACCGATTTTGATGCCCAACGAACTTGAAAATTCTATTGATATTTCCTACATGCCTACCAAGTTTCATCAAAATTAGGTTCGGCTGCTATCGCGGTACAAACATACATACATACATACATACATACATACATACATACATACATACATACATACATACATACATACATACAATGTGTTTTCGCCCCCAACTCGATTTAGAGACCTCACTCGCTTCGCTCGCTCGGTCAATAAAATAAATTGATATTATTATAGCCATATTTCCATGTTAAGTATTTAATTTTATATATAACGTGGAAGGAAGGTACTTACATACCCGTAATTACATTTTTTTTTTTTTTTTTAAATTTAAACCTGTAACTGAGGATGATATCGCTGAGTATATTACGTCAATTAAATCAAACGCCACTGGAAGTGACGGTATTAGTCGAGACATGATTATTCTCACACTTCCTTACACCTTAGGTGTTATTACAAGAATAATCAACCTGTCCCTTCTCTCGGGTACTTTCCCACCTCAGTGGAAGGAGGCCTTGGTCACTCCAATCCCTAAAACTACTAATCCTAGTAATTTCTCTGATCTGAGACCTATTAGCATACTGCCTTTCCTCTCAAAAGTTTTAGAAAAAGCTGCGTACGTCCAACTGTTGTCCTATACTGAATCAAATGACATATTACCAAACCTCCAGTCGGGATTTCGCAAAAGCCGAGGTACGCTTACAGCTTTACTAGATGTAACAGATAATATACTTGCTGAACAAGATATTGGTAACGGCACTATCTTAACACTTTTAGATTTTTCCCGAGCTTTTGATAGTTTGGACGTTTCTTTGTTGTTATCTAAGCTATCCTACTACGGTCTAGATCATCACTCTGTCAGATGGTTTGATAGCTATCTAAGTGGTCGTTCTCAGCGAGTTAAATTATTGCGCGCTGATGGTTCGTACCATCTGTCGCAGCCCCATCCTGTTAACCGTGGTATTCCGCAAGGATCAATACTAGGACCATTACTTTTCATTATCTACAGCGCAGATCTATCTAAGGTAATAAAGCATTGCCAATATCACTTATATGCCGATGATGTCCAAGTGTATATATCAGACACACCTGAGAATATCACTCACGCAGCAAACAAGATGAATGAGGATCTGGAAAGAATAGCTGAATGGTCCACCAAGAATTCCCTTATTCTTAATCCAAATAAATCTAAGACTATGGTTTTCGGGTCTCGGTTGCAAGTGGAAAAAATGATCAGTGAAAATCCGTCAATAATAATGCTTGGCAAGGTGATTGATAGGGTGTCAGAGGCAAAAAATTTGGGTATTGTTTTGGATAGTGAACTTCGGTTTGAGACTCAGGTGCAGAACGTAGTCAGAAACTGCTTTTTCCGTATAAGGGTCCTTTACAAAATTCTTAGTTTGTTAACCGAAAAAGTACGTATTAGACTATGCGAAGCACTAGTATTGTCACGACTCAATTACGGTGACATTGTATATGGTCCACGTTTATTACAGAGGACACAGCGCCTCATCCAACGAGTCCAGAATGCGTGATGTCGCTTTTGTTTCAATGTCCCTCCACGTAGCCATATCACCCCGTATTTAAATAGTGCCGCTATGCTTAATATGGAGTCTCGTAGAAAACTCCACTTAGCGACCTTAATGTTCGGTGTAGTTAAAAAAAGGAAACCGGAGTACCTTTTTTCCAAACTCCAATTTTATGATGGACGTAACGCTAGGGCATGTCGACCACCTTTGTTAGTATTTCGTCATAAAACGGCTGCTTTTAGGGGCAGCTTCCGATACCAGGCGACTAAATGTTGAAATAACATACCTCCACCTGTCAGGCAGTGTGTATCCATTCAAACATTTAAAAAGCAAGCACGAATGTTGCTGCTTGAAACACAGAAACTAAATAATCCAACAAGTCGCCGGTAATGGATGCTGTCACTGAACTGTCTTTATATCTATTTTTTCTACTTAGCTAGATTATAGCATAAGTTAGCTTCACTGTATCTCCTATATATAATATGTATAATATGTCTAGTTTATCCCTTTTTTTACATAATATTTATGATATATCAATATTTTCTTATATAAACCTATATCAATATTTTCTTTAACACTCGTTTTATATATTTTTTTTTTCCTAATTTGATTCGCACTCGTACCTACCTTTCCAGGCCATTGCTGAAAATCAGTGCATTGCCTTCTAGGCAATATTATCACTGAGCTTTGACCTATTTGTCTTGCTGCAGCACACACATGGAGTTGATTTATTGTTGTGTATTTATTTGCAAGCCTGTGTAATGTAACTCATGTATGTATACTTTAATTTTTGTGTGTGTGTCTCGGTAGTGACAAATAAACAATTTATCTATCTATCTATCTATCTAATAAATCGATCCACAGGCTATAGCAGAACTCTAAAGTATAATGGAAGTAAATTACCGTAAAAAACAAAAAAATATTGGCATTTCCATACGAAACGGGCAAATTGTATGGGAATGTCGTTTTTTTTTTGTTTTTTGGCGTTTATTTAAATTTTATTATGATATGGTGAGTGATAGACTGCTGTATCAAGTAATATACTAACGGGCTATACTAGTGTGCCCGTGGTTTTATTTATACGGGTATACGTCCTTTCCACGTTGTATAAATAAATCCATTTTATTAATTTGCCACAAAATTAACGTAACCTTTGACTCTGAAAACTTTTGGCGCTTCCTTTAAATTTCGCCATCCACTGGCGTCTGCAGTGAATGTTAATTGAATATACGACATTTAAAGTGCCTTTTCGAAAATACGGAGTTACTATGTAATTGTATGTTTTTTTTTGTCTTTACAAATAAACCGGTCAAGTGCAAGTCGGACTCGTACATGAAAAGTTCCGTACTATTTGTTGCCGAAGGACACTTAATAAGAATCGTTAGTAAGACCTAATTAGCTAGTCAAAATAAAAATTTAGAACCAAAATTTTTTGACTAAAACTCGAAAGTAAAATCGTGAGATCAATAAGTAATGCCGCCGCCAACCGGCCACCGGGGTCACGCGAGTTCACGCGCCAGTTTTGGACGAGTGTACTACGTGGCGAGACCACGTAGTACACTCGTCCAAAACTGGCGCAATCGAAAATCATTTTTGTAACTTTTTTATCTTATGTCACACACAAATTTGGATTACGTATATGGATAGAGTTATTTATTTACTATACGATATTTTCTTTTCCAAAACCAATAAAAGTCAGCGTGTAGATGGAAAGTAAATTTTGGTATACGATTTATGACGTATTAAAATAAATCTTCTTACTAGATCTCGTTCAAACCAATTTTCAGCGGAAGTTTGCATGGTAATGTACATCATATATTTATTTTTTTTTACTTTATCATTCTCTTATTTTAGAAGTTACAGGGGACATTTTACCACATTGAAAGAGTCTCTTGCGCAAACTCTTTAGTTTAAAAAAAATGATATTAGAAATATACAAAAAACCATTTGTTAATGGTCAATCAAAGTCTGTGTCAACGTTTCAAAAATGGCATATTTTAACTATTATTAGAAAAAAATTATATTAGAAACCTCAATATCATTTTTGAAGACCTATCCATAGATATCACACACGTACGGGTTTGATGAAAAAAAAGAGTTTCAGATCTTAGTATGGGGAACCCCAAAATTTATTGTTTTTTTTTTTAATCTTAATGCGGTTCACAGAATACATCTACTTACCAAGTTTCAACAGTATAGTTCTTATCGTTTCGGAAAAAAGTGGCCGTGTGTGACATACGGACGGACAGACAGATAGACAAACATTACGAATCCATAAGGGTTCCGGTTTTTGCCATTTGGCTACGGAACCCTAAAAACTGTTAACCCTACCCTAAATATTGTATAAAAACCCAAAAATAGCATCACTGAAATACCATTTTCGATACGTGGATTCACCAAGCGATTGGTTTTTCCATACAAAAAACCGTTTGTTAGTGGTCAATCAAAGTGTGTGTCAACGTTTCAAAAATGGCACTACTTCATGTTTTAACTAATATTCTTGGGAGAATCGGTTAAACAATGGCAACGGTAGATTTTTCGTGTCGTTTGTTGCGGGTGAACAACTGTCAGTTAGTGGCAACACTGGCCCCAGCCTTATAATATGGCCGCTGCAGGTTAGTTCTTTTTAATTTTGTCACGTGAAAAAATGTGAAAATTACTCGTATTTTTTAGGTTGTACTCAATTTTTCACATTTGATTATTGTTGCATGTGATTCACTTACTAAATTCATCAATTTTCAAGTGTTACAATGTTATCTAATAATGCTAACGTGTCATCGTTTCACCTCTGCGGACGTTTGGATTTACCGCGTGGCCACATTTCTTAACTTTTTTAACTCTGTATTTTCACCTGTACGTAATACAAAATTAATATAATCATGTTCTGCTAATTTCGTAGAGGTTAGAAAAGTAAACTTGAACAGATGTGTTACAAATGTTAATCGCCTTTCATTGAGTCCATGAATAACCGCTTTCCAAAATCAGAGTAGGTCGTTCACTCGCCATGCGTCATCGCTGCGATATCCTCCACTTAATTTACCTCAAATTGATGGACTGTATCTCGTTCCGTTGCAGGCAAGAAATCAAAGAAAGCAAAATGGATCAAAGCAAGCATCACAGACATTATAGCAGAGCCGACGACTATTCCCACGATAAACAACTGGGCGGATTCCGTAGATGAAGAACGTAAGTCTAATGCTCTTTATTTTGGTATAAAGTAGTTGTTTATTTTGATAACAAGCTATCTACCACTGACCCAATGATGAAATATAGGGTAATGGTTGGCCAATGTTAATCTCGTACCAGGGGCGCACTCGCCGAGTGTTCGTCACTCCTGTCGCCTCGGGAAGGTCTGAGTAAAGGTCTCCAGTGTTTCCTAACACATTCTAGCCGGATGCTTCCTCAACCAGGAAGGCGGGGGAACCAGAAATTACAGTGCAGTGCTGAGCCGGAGACACTTGTCCAGTGGGCCGAGGAGAGGTGCAGGTGCTGTCACTGTTGGAAACTCCTGTGACCAGCGGTTTTAGCACAATCTACGAGATGATGTTCAGTCATAACTCAATTCAGACTAGTCTTTCATTGGCCTACTCCCTGTTTAGCTGAGGGTCTTTATTCTTAAATGTTAATTTTTATACCTAAATGAAATCCTGTATTTGATGACTGTACCAATGAATGTATAACATAATCCTTACAATGCTATGTTATTAATTTGACTATAAATTCAGATAAAGTAATGCGTACTGCATTATGTGCCTTGAAGGCATTTAATTACCTTGAAGATTAGAAAGGCTGACTAACCCAGCTTTTTATTATGTAACAATCAGATATAATTTATTATCAACAATTTAATACATGTCTACCAAAATGTTGATGTCAAGAATATGTATAAGAATATCATCATCATTTCAGTCGCATAATGTCCATTGCTGGACATAGGCCACACCCAAAGATTTCCAAATTGACCGATCAATTTATCTGAAAGGACGATGGAATGCAAGGATATGTGTTTTTAACCTGTTAGCAGAGACCTTCGGGTTCGCGTCGCGGCCGCGCGCGCCGGTGGTGCTGCCGTCGGCGTCCCGCGCGGCGCGCGGCGGGCTGGCCGTCGACGACGAGTCCATCCCGCGCCGCCCGCCCTTCATCGCGCACATCTCCAACCTGCCCTATGATGTCGACGAAACCGCCATCACGGAGCTGTTCGATGGGCTTAAGGTTTGCAGACACACCTAAGTTACAGAAAAACAAAAACTATATCTTAACCAAAGGGCTGGAATTATCTGGCTCAAATAATTGCCATTGACAATGCTGCCAGCCTGTTGGCCACATGGCTGTAGACTACATAATTTGTACTTTTTTTTCAGTTTTTTATGTATTCATCCTTAATGGGGCAGACAGAGCACATAGCCCAAAGCCGCAATACTCAAATGCTACTTTTAGCACGATGCTGGACAAGGTGGGAAAAGAAATCAAAATAGAGAAGGATTACTAGCACAATGCCTAACCTGAGTTATATTATATAGAGTTGGAAAAAGTAGACATGGAATACATTTCATCTGTATTTCAATTGTGATGTATGTTCCTTGATCCCAGATGCCTGGAGCCATATAAAAAATATTTTTATCACTTGTAGTTCAGTGCCGAAAATGGTTTTTTAGTTTTGACAAAGTATTACGTAATAAATTCACAATAATTTATTTAATCTAAGTTTCATATATAACAACTTCAGCAGTTTAATCTTTTAATATATTATAATCTTTTAATCTTTCTTAATTAGAAAAAAATTTGGTTGTAGTTTCGTAACAATTTAATTAGTAAAATCGAATAAAGATTTATCTAATACAACAGCTGTCTTTGTCATCATGAATGTAATGAAACTAAGCAATATGAGATGATGATAGGTATTGGATTACATTCCAGAATCATAAAGATAAAATACATGCTGATACTGCTTTATGTCGTGCCATTATTTTAAAGGGAATAGAGTATGTTTTTGATAGTTACAACTTGAGATAATACATAGACAAGGAATTCAAACTTATAGGTCAATCTTTGCCCAAGAATTCTCTCTTTTAAGTTATAATCAAATCAAACCTTAAACCTTTTACATTAAAACATTTGATAAAAAAAAATCGAAAGGGATTCGAATCCACACCCTTCACTTTAACAATGTGAGTGCACCACCAATTGTACTACCGTGCCTTCTAATCACCCTGACGAATTTTCTTATCATATAATACACACGCATTTGAAGCATGTGTTATTCTTCATTATAAGCTATTTAGAAGAGTGGTATTTAACTTAATTTAGCTGAATTGAAAGTTGATTAAAGTGAAGAGGCTTTGTTTCAATTATTCCCACTTGTGGCGAAATTTTTCATCACATGTGTCAATTTGGATAATAATCCGAGCATTATATGCTGTTAAAATCAATAATTTAAATCTTTTTTTAATAATTTTATTTTTTGCAGATTACCAACTTGAGACTGCCAAGAGAAGGTGATCGCCTTAAAGGATATGGATATGTCGACTTCGAAGACAGGGAGAGTCTCATCAATGCCATGAACATGCCTGATTTGGTAAGTAGTGGCATCATACACGATATTGTGCTATTTGTACCTCTTACAATACCACTGGTGCCAAAATTACTGTGGTATCATGCATACTTTGCTAAAAGAAATGGTTATAAGTAACATAATTTCATATCCTCAAATTTTGTGGTAAAAAAATAATTAAAGTAATGAATGATAAAATAGTAACTCTTTACTCCAGTGCTTTAGAACCATTCCCAATCCCAGCTTTAGTATAAAAATGGTCTGAGTTAATAGTATCCTGAAACGGTATTGTTTGTTCAAAGTATTTTGGAATAATCCCTAAAAGTTACTGAATTCGTTCATACAAAAAAGTACACTAGTAAGGCAAAAAAATAAGTAGAAGAAACTTTTGTTTAATATTTTCCACAAGTTATTGAATATTTGGGGTCGTAAATTCCCATAAAGGGTGTTACTGTAGTATTCGCGTTTGTAAACTAGTTCCCTTTTGTTTGTTAGACAATAGGCGGCAGACGGATAAGAATAGACGTAGCAACACAGGACAACGACCGGCGCATGGGCCGAGGGGGCCGCTCAGACCGAGACAGGTAATATTTATTGTTGCATGGCCTTTTATTGACACATTTCGCGAAATTAGACAACAGCTGTTCTGTTATTTCGAGTTTCGCTACTTCTTCGTACAGCTGGTTAACGTGAGCTCGAAATTATGCTTTGGTTGAAAGGGATTTGAAATCAAATTTGGCGAATCTAAGACTGAAAGAGATCGTTCATTACTTATCAATGTACTGAATGTACTACGTGTTATGTATGTATATGTTATATTTATTTCTTCGAACTTCCGGTGAATAGCCCTTTGTCTAAAGTAGGTATTATGTGGGCTTCTGCCATTCGTTCTCGCAAACTATTGCCTACCGATGCCCATTAGTTCATCTATATGCATATGTATTGAATCACTCACTTCACATCTTATTTCTTTATAAGGGAGACAGAGAGAGCCTCGTTTTCCACAAAGTGGGTCTAAAATAAGAAATGGAAATCAGAAAAACATTACAGACCCTCGATTTTTTATCAATATCAATACATACATATAATAAAATAGTAAAAATCGTGTGTGCGATCAAAACAGAGTAACTAAACTAAACATATGTCTGTCTGTATGTTCATATTAATCTTCGTAATTACAGGACAGGAATTAAATACTTAAGCTTAGCTCAGAGCAACATATATACTTTGCTACATTGAAATCTTATATCAGGAAAAAAGTCATCATTTTTAAATTTCACGCAAACGAAGTTGCGGGCACCAGCTACATTAATTAAAATAATGAATATTTTTCCCTCAGGGAGTAAGACTATTAATACATACAGGGAGAACGATCATATATAATATTTAATATAGTAAGAACGAGACAAAACATATTTTGACTAATATAGTTTAGCAAACATTTGTAATTTGTTATGAATGAGGGGGAAAGGCTAATGAATGTTTTCCCCTCAGGGAGTACGATCCGGAGCGCACGATGGGAGACTGGCGCTCGGGCCCGCGCGCCGTGCCGGAGCCGGCGCGCGCGGGCGCGGGCCCGCCGCGCACCATGGACCGCGAGGGCATGCGCGAGCGGGACACCACCCGCGAGCGCGAGCGGGAGCGCGACTGTGAGTCGAACGAACCTTATTGTATACTAATGCGCTTGTTTCCAACTATTCTAATCTAATACTTTTTGAAGTTATACTTTTGGTACAGTTGTCAAGCTATGTCAGATACCTTTCGGCAGCCTGAAAAATCTGACACCAGTTTTAGCCACTTACACGCACGAAAAACAAACAAGTTTCTTGGAGTCAAATATCGTTCCAATTATCAGGTTTTCTACATTAATAAATCTAAAATCACAATAAAATTGATATGATTCTAAAGGACTAAAAGGTAGATTAGGACCACTCTTAAGTCTTTCCATGGATGTCGTAGAATATGACATAGGAAATACAAGCTAAACAAAGCTTATAATAAACATCAATGAGACTTCTCCAACCTGTCTGGCCAGCTTGGAGAGTGTAGGCCAAATCCTCTGGCTGTTCTGACCAAATATGGCTCTAATAGTACAGAGAGGGTTGCTCCTGCAGTGGAAACTAAGAAGACCTAAAGATGAGATGACTTTTATGAGTAATCCTCAAAACAAACTTCTATGGGATTTGTATTAGTTTCTTGGAGTCAATAGTAATAATAAATCTAAAGTCACATTAAAAATGAATAAGATCCATGCCAAGTGACTTTATTTTGGGACGTTTGTACCAGGTACAGTTATTTTTGACCTAGGAAAGGAACAAAAATGTAATTTGAAAGAGTACTTAGTATACATATACAAACACCTGCAATAGCTGTTTATATAATATAGCCAATTAAAAAATAAGCTATGAGTATAAAAATTGTCACACATTCTAAGTATATTATAATGTTTGGTCTGTCCCTTTGTATGTCGGTGATCGTACCACACTTGTATTGTAGCTACCCAAGTCGTAACTGACGTCTGAAAATCTCTTCTAGAAAATTTTCAATTCTTTTATAACACATTGCAGGACACTCGGCCAGACACAATAGAAATAACAATTTAATTACGTCCACAGCCGTAAGTGTCCTGCAATGTGTTAAGAAGAGATCGCCCGACGTCGCTTGCCACACCCTGAAAACTCATCCACCTCAGATTAAAGGCAATCCGCAGTCATCATGACATTGCGATAGTTACGGTCTTTGCTTATATTTGTCACATCTATGAATTTATACATATTTCAAATGAATGATTATAGGATAAACCACAAAGCAAATTAACAGGTAAATGTGAATGGCCAATTTGTTACCAACACTCATTAAAGCATTAACATCAGTTGTATTGTGACCTTGTAACTTTACCTATCCATCGCCTTATACACCCATTAGATGGCGCTACAGGTATAATTTAAATCATTAAAATCTTTTATTACTATTATTTGAATAAAGTAGCCCTGTAATGAAATGTCACTTACATAAAATGCAATAGACATTTTTGAAGCATATTCAACACTTTCTGTGTTATTTTTTGCCCGTTGTGTGTGCTGCCATCTCTGTGAGAACAGCTGGTACTTTTTTCACCTACCCGTTTTGCCTACTTATGGTTATGGGTCCTCCCGTAGTTTCTAGGCGTTGGGTATCTGTTATATTAGGAATTATATTATCTTTGCTTGTGAGTATCCAGATAATAATTAATTGCGTGCAAATAGATAATTGTCAAACACTTCGATTACATATCACAGAATGACGTCACAATGATGATAATTGGGTAACAATGTTTGAGTAAGTTCTAATGTCACACTTGGGACGCACATACAGGGCACAATACCTAATTTACAGTCTAAATTTTTCTTAGGACAATTTTACATCTAACCTATTATTGGGTAGTCCGTGATTTTCGATTTCAAACCGTAAAATTGGTGTATCAAGTTGCTCAATTCGTCTCGGGAAGGTCTGAGTAAAGGTTATGTGAATTATGGTCACAAATACCTTCTAGCAGGAGGCGTTGCTATTGCGACGGCGGGGGAACCAGAAACCCAGGCCCTAGGGCTTCGTCGAGGACTCCTACCGGATGAGACTTGTGCCCTCTGTGCCTTTGGAAGCCCCCGCGACCGGCTCTTTTAGTTCAATCTGTGACGCGGCATAAAGCTGTAACTCAATTCAGACTAATCTTGGACTTGCTCTGACATGGTTACTCATTTCTGAGTGAACTTAAATTGATGCTTTTGTGCACAAAATTAAAGTAACAGACGACGTTGTACAAAACTAAAGTGTAATTAGCATTGATTTTATTGAGATGTTTCTCTAAATAGTAATCACAATTTGCGAAAAACAAATGATTACTACTTCTAACATTAATGTTATATTAGAATGCTAATATTAATTGGTAACAGTTCAATAGCTGAATCCTTGTAGCACACTATTTGTTTTGTCCAAAATTATTATGTTTTGCAAATTGCAACCAAAAAGTTTATTTATTATGTTTGACACTTGAGTTTTGATCAACACATTAACATTGATATCTGGGAATGACCATAAGTCCTCAACATAATTATAATTTAGTTAAATTGACGTGTAAAATTTGTTTTGATGTGTTAGCGAGCGCCGACAACCGGCCGGGCGGCTGGCGGGACGGCGAGCGCGCGGCGCCGCCGGAGCCGGCGCGGACGCCGTACGGCGGACGGGACTCCTTCGGCAGGGACCGCGACGGCGAGCGGTACGTACTTACACACATACAGGTCTAATTAATAAAGTGATAAAATAAAAATACTGAAACTATTTTAAGGGTAAATTCAGTCCATAATACTGAACAACTTTCCCCAAGGAACACATATTGAAATATGGAAAATATTTTTTAATGCCTGATCCGAGTTTTTTATGGAAAGCCAAAAATTATTTCTCATACTTCAACATATATCCTTGGAAAAAGTTGTTGCAGAGCCGAGGGTTGCAATATTTAGATTTCCATCTTCCCAAATCCATTGAACTTGGGAAAAAGAAAATCTGAAACAAGTGGGGTAGGTTAATAACACATTCCAAATAAAGAAAGCAAGAAATTGTATTGGCTTCACACCATTTTCAGACTTATCTTTTTGACATACACAAAACAGAGCCATGCATCGCAAGACAAAAAGAACGAAAGATAAAAAAGAAATTGTGTTGACTACTTACTAACTCATTAAAGGAAATACTTTAAATAGCTTTAGTCCTGTGATAAATGTACTAAAAGGCACGTAGACTGAGTCAAAAAAGTGTATATTTCTTAAGTATTACTAATTTGACAAACAGAAAATTATGTTTCCATTATTTTTGGATAATCTAACTTGATGGACTAAATATATTTTTATGGCTATTTTATTAAAAATTTATGTTCGGTCTGTTTCTAAGAACGAAGAAAACATTAGCTGTAAGAAGAACGAGTTTTTCAACCTTATTATATTTGTAACTACATACATTTTAACAGAGGTGTGGCATCATAATTTGTCTGGTCGTCGCAGTACCGGAAATTCTACTTTGAGGTCACTTGTTAAAGTGGGTGTGGACATTACTCTCTCACACGCATACATTACACGGCAATTTATTATTTAAACTGCATCATTGTCAATGTTTTTGTCGGGATATTTGTTTACTGTATGTTATTATAATGTTAAAAAAATATAGCTGGGCTTGCCAATGTATTATTTATCAATTATTTATTGACAGCATTTATTTCAAAAATCAGTACACAGATAGAAGTTTCCAAACAACTTAAATCGGATACTTTTTTCTAAACGTCCAAACAAACATAAAGACAACGTCATTGTTTCTTGGAGTCAAATAGCGCTCTCAATATCAGTTTTTCCGCAATAATAAAAAATAAATAAATAGTTGTGTTATGGGATACTTACTAAACGATACTATATTTTATAACAAATACATATATAGATAAACATCCAAGACCCAAAATAAATCTTAAATCACCATGAAAATGGATATGACCAATGATAAGTCACATAATTTTGTGTCGTTTCATTGTATTTTGTTTGACACTACTAAACATTTTTATGTTTGACCCAAAAATCTGCCTTATTTCTCATTTAAATAAGGAAAATGTCAATCTCACTGGATTTCTGAAATCTAGCAGCCTTTTTTTTGACAAAATTACTATGGATTAGATTTTTGTTAATGAAACTAGCAATTAAGAGTTTGTGGTCTTAACACACATCCTTGAACTATAATGGCATTGGACATTAATGCAAATGACCCTGCCTAATGATCTGTATAAATTATTACAAATTAATTTTAACAATCTTGTTTTATTGAATTACACAAGGTTACCTAATTTGGAGCATTTGTTGAATATATCATTAACGTGCATTTCATATAGACACATAGAAATTGTCTATCCTGTGCCACGCTAATATAACCGTCGAATACTAGCGAGAAATGTATTTTGTTCGATATGGAGCCGTTCTCGTAATTTATGCAATATTAATGTCGACCCTGTTAAAAAGCAGTTGTGCACGTCACTGTAATATATAACATAAAATTTAAAGTTACGTTACATGGAAGAATATGAGGTAGACCAGCTGTGGGACTAAAGACCTACAATGTTAGCAAAAAAAAACATAACGTTATTTAACTTTGCCGTTGTTATAATGTACTCTAATCTTAGTAGTCTTAAGCAATCTTTGTAGAAAATCTATCTATTTTCGGAACATCATTTATATATTTATTTGTAAAATAATCATGGCGATGAAAGCTTTATTTTTTAAACATAGTTTTTTGTTGCCAGCAGCAGAGGATTCGGCCGCGATGGCGAACGCAGCGGATACGGAGGTCGCGACGGATTCCGCACCGCCGAGCGAGACGGCGGCGGTGGCTTTAAGTATGTGAACATTATTTTGTTCTTTATTATGGTACATTGCAGATTTGCAGAGTAGGTAGGTAGGACACTCCATCTCTTCCTGTAGATGTCGTAAGAGGCGACTAAGCAAAAACACCTCATGCTATGTTTCGGTTGTTAAACTTTTGCACAGAAGCATTCCCAAAGAAGGTTGACGTCAAGAGCCATAGGCCAATCAAATTTCTTCACACCTCAAACACTTCTGGCTATTACTTTTCAATTTTGCATAGTCTTCTGCTAACGGCATCCTTAGATGACCATTGACATGCATATAATAGAATAGATAGAACAGACAATATGAGGAAGAAAAAAGACGAGAGAGCGCACACACCGCACTCAAAAGCAGACGCACACACCGGACTCAAAAGCAGCATATCTGAGGATTGTATTTTTTATGATAGAATTTAACTCAAAACATGTTTTTGTTTAACAGCCGGGAAGGCAGAGGATTTGGATCGCGCGGCTTCGGCGATCGTGATCGTGATCGCGACCGTGATCCTCCACCCAGAGAAGGTAGGCTGATTTAAATAATCTTTTATATTAGTATCTGGCTGCTCTGGCCAATTATGGCTCTGGTAGTACAGATAGGGTCGTGCTCTGCAGTGAAGACAAAAAAGACCTGATAATAATATATCCTCTATAAAAGTTTTTGAAATTGTAAACATTAAACAAACAAGGTCGGTATAAGCCTTTATTCAGACACTTATTCTTTTTTTACATTATTTTCCACTTATCTGAACGACTCTGACGAGTCGATGACACCAACAACCTGGTCTGTTTGTTTGTTTGTTTATTTAACGCTTTTCTAGTCCATGTTTTTCCTGCTATGGTCTTTATTTCGTCATAGTATAATAACATCCATAATAACATCCAAATTATTATTATCATGATGTAATACTAGTATTAATTCTGTTCTGTGGCGGCACATGTGCAGACGCGAAGCCCCGCGAGCGGCCGAAGCTGAACCTGCTGCCGCGCACGGTGCCGCGCGACGAGCCGGCGCGGGCGGACGCGGCCGACGACAAGCTCGACAAGCCGGCGCCCAAGCCCGTGCCCGCAGAGAAGGTGTTCGGCGCCGCCAAGCCCGTCGACACCGCCGCCAAGTCAGTACACGAGGGTTCTCAAAAATATATGACACCAGACTGCCACAGTGACGTCAGGTTCAATCGACTGTTTTGGACTATTGGTCAAGGGACCGTCCATAAGTTACGACACACGAATTTCATGACTTTTTGACTCCCACTCCTTGTCACAGTTTTGAGACCCCCACCCCCTAGCGTAATGTCACAGGTACCTATTTTATATTTAATTTTAAAAAACAAGCGAGGTCCCTAATAGAAATCAGAACGTAGCTCGCTGGGGGTAATTTAGTTGGCGCAACCAAATCCTGCCCCTTATTTCATCAAGTATAAGGAAGTTACTTGTGATGACGTGACAATAAATTTTAACAATACATACACATTCTATTTAATATTTGCCCTATTATTATTGTTGGTTATACTCAAACCTCTTCACATCTTAAAATAAATTGCACTTAAAGGATCAATCGTGATTTATATCGTGATTGTGACCGAGGGTACTCGTACACCTCCATGTGCTATATAAACGGTCAACAGACACCGAACCGCGTCTTCATGCGCAGTTCGGTCGCTTTACACCGACAAATAACTTTTTACCATACTACATACAAATTACGCGCTAATTTCGTATGCGAATTGTAAAAAAAAAATATTGCAATTCTTGCCACTGTCTCTGTATTGTATAGAATTGAGTGAAACGATAATTATTTAAGTACAAGTACACGACCTTAGGGCACAATGATTGTCGAAGCTTTAATGATATTTGTAATATAATATCACTGCAATTCAGGTTATTTTTCATCATTGTCCAGAGCCCACTGTGGGCTGTAGGCCTATTCTAGCGATCAAACGTAATCACCCTTATATTAAACCAAAATACGCCTTGTGCAGAAATATCTTTATAGTTATTTACACCATTTTAACTTTGTCCTGTTTTTTGTAGGGAGCGCGAGATCGAGGAGCGCCTGAGAAAGCAAGAAGAGGAAGCCAGACGCGGCACAGATGAAAAAGAACGTTGGGGTCGCAGGGTAAGGCACAACCAGATTTTGTAAAAGTAATGTTCCAAATCCTAGTGTGTTAAAAAATTTTAAATTCTTGAACAAAGTGAAAACCAATTGTTTTAAAATCGATTTCATTATTTACAGAACGATCATTCCGGTGACCGTCGTGGCGGTGCGAGACGTGGTAAGTAAACCGTGTTTACCCAAGACTTCAAATTAAAAATTTTGTCTTTTTATATGTGACCTAAAAATTAAGTTTATCTTATTTTAATTATTACTGCATTGCAATGGAAAACTTTACATTTCCCTAAAATGGTATTTTGTTAAACTAACAATATAAAAATTTACCAACACAAATCTACATGGAAATCCTAAACTGAGGAAAGAAAGGGCAGTTTACTCATCCATAAAGAAATATAGTTTATAGGGGTGAAGACAGGGCCAGAAAAGTACTTCGTCTTTGAGATTATTTAAAAATAACGGGACACACTTTTTTTTGTTTACAAAAAAAATAAAAATTTACAAAGATTCGGAGCATCCGGGGAAAGTTTTGGAGTGAGAGCTTGCGAAGTCACCGCTAATAATCTTATCTACCCGTGACTCTTTGTAATTTTTGGTTTTAGAGAAAAGAAATACGTGTACAATATTTTTTAATAATTGGCCAGTGATATTTTTTCATTCTACGTCCCTATTTGGCTTGTTTTGATAGATGACCGCGGCAGAGACTCGCGCAGCTACAACAGAGACCGGCGCGATTACTCCAAGGACGACAAAGACAGGCGCGACCACAAGGACGAGCGGGACAGGCGGGACTACTCCAAGGAGGACCGGGACAGGCGCGACCGGGACGATAAGGTTGGCATACCTACCCAGATCCCTTGCTTAGCATATGCAATAATAGCTGGTGCCCGCGACTTCGTCTGCGCAGGATTATCACACAATATCTTTATAAATTGTAGCCTATGTGTTATTTTGATGTATAAGCTTCTATTATTGTAAAGTCTCATTAAAATCCATTCAGTCGTTTTTTCGTGAAAGAGTAACAAACATCCATCCATCCATACTTACAAACTTTCGCGTTTATAATATTAGCAGAATGTAAAGAAAACCCTGTCCGATCCATTAAGGTAATGTTGGGTAGCTTGTATAGGTTCCATTTATCGGTTTCTCTCCCATCCCTGAAATGAAACCGCAGTGTGAAACAAGCGCCATCTATAAGGCTTGCATTGCATTCTGTACCTTAGGTGTTTCATATTGTATTATGCAGGTGATTCGAGAAATCGCCACTAGATTTCATATTATGTAGACTATTTTAATGATTTGTGAGGAATTCCGTCCTTCGTTGCAATGCGCTTTAGGTATAAGCAATTACCAAATTTTTGTTTTAATCGTCATCAACAAGTTTTAGGTCGACAACCTAGTTAATGGGCTCGAAATGATGATGCCATTTTAATGTATAATTATTAAAAGCAACGTGAGATCAAAATAACTAGGTATATTATCAGGGTTTTACTCTCCTAGTGTACTCGGAAAAGGCCGACTAGTTTCGATCGGTTTAGACGATCATCCTCAGGGCGAGTGTTAGGGGAAGCGGCGACCAGACGGTTTCGCTGTCCTTAACACACTAAACTATGAGAAACTATGAGAACTATAAAATAAATACGATACCTACATGTTAAATTAACAAATCTGTAATTTGTAATTGCTCATCAAATATACAATAAAAACTTGTTTATTCAGGATCGGCGCGACTACAGAGATGACCGGGGCAGACGCGACTACAGAGACGACAGACGTGACTCCGGAGACCGAGGGTCACGAGACCGGCGCGACTCCCCTCGCCGGAACTCGCGGGAAAGGCGTGACTCGCCTCGCCGGGACTCGCGGGACAGGCGTGACTCGCCTCGCCGGGACTCGCGGGACAGGCGTGACTCCCCCCCTCCCCGGGATTCTCGGGACAGGCGTGACTCCCCCCGCCGGGACTTGCGGGACAGACGCGATTCACGCGACAGAGACGACAGGGAACCATCACCCGACAGGCGGACGCGATCTTATGATAGAGATTCCAAAGATGGAAAGCCCAAATCACAGGAGAGGAACGGCAGAGCGCGCCCGAGTCGCTCGCGGGATAGGGACCCCGAAGACAAACCCTTGCCTAAGCTGAAGGAACAAGAAAAACCGGTCAGTTGATTTATTATCTTGATGTTGAGGTCCCATCGCATGCACAGTTAATTAGAAAGAGTAATTTTTCAGTCCAATTTCAATACTAATACTTCTCTTAAAACTTTAAAAGTGAGTAAAAAGTAAATGAAATATGAGTATGCAATAGTAATAGTATATTTTTTTGGTTTTCTAGAACTTCGTAGCGTCAAACAAATTTAGCTTCCTGGAGGACGCGGACGACGACGGCGGCTCCGACTAACACGTGCGGGGCCTCGCTGTGTGCTGAATATTACTGACTCGTGTGTAAAGTGTAAATTAACGAGTGTCAAGTGTCGAGTGTCGCGGAACCGCGGATCTCTGGGACGATCGCGCATTGTGCTATGTAATAGGACTCGATTAGTCGTTAGTGCGGTGTGGATATAAGTGTATATTAGGGTCGCTACATGCTCGAGCTGCTTCGACGGCGGCCCCAGCCTTTATTGGCGCTTCTCTATACACTTTTATATCGATTCACATGCCGTTTTGATTCCACAGACACAACTTACAGAAGCTACAGTGAAGGCTGGGGCTTGTGATTGTGACCATATTGTACTGATTGGTGTAAATTTTTCTATAGTTTGTTACATACTAGTGTTGTATGGACATTTGTAACAAAAGGCAACAGTGACAAATATTTCCAACTGGTTTTTGGTACAGGTGCCTATTTTATTTTTTGTGAATATTTCATTATTCTATTATTCTTTACTTTACTACCAACACTGAATCTTATTTTCTTTATTTTAGAATTTCTATGTTAAATATATAGTTGATTTAGATTTATTATTAGAATGTTAATTGTATTACATATTTAATATTTACACTGAAATTGTTGTGGTACGATTGAGGCGCTGCAAATAGTTTTACTTGCAAGTATACACATTGCCGCGGCTCGGCTGCCTGCATTGTACTGATTACAATTCTTGATAAATCCAGGAGTATCTTATTACTACCAGTTAGGATCTGGTCACAAGGACTATTGATATGATAAATATGACAAAACATAGCTAAACATCAAATTTGTTTTGTCCAAATTCTCTGTTTGGTAAACTACATTCTAATAATTGTGAATTATAAATAAATACCCTTTTTACAACAAGCATTTCCTATTATTTAATTTACCTCTCCATCGCCACATGGCATTTATTTCATTATTCTTTGTTTTTATTACACTGGCATTAAAATTTCTCGACCTAGAAATTTTAAAGCTATGAGAATGAAATCAAATAGGTTTGCAGAATCGAAATGTTCCAAAACATAATCAACCAAATCAACACTATTTTGTTGTCTATCCTTCCAGCCGGCCAGTACGGTATTTAAATTAATAATTTTATAATCTGAAACTAAAAAAAAAAATTTAATCTGACCAAAAATAAGCAAGTTATACATAATATTATTTAATTTATATATATTGTTTGGAAGGGGAAATTGTCAAGTAACGAAAGAAGGATGCACTAACGCTCTTGAAGTCTTGACGTCACTTAGTCATTATAACCGTGTATCTGTCTATACTCAGCTATATTAGGGCTATCACCGGTGACCGGCCAAGTGCGAATCGGATTCGCGCACTAAGGGTTCCGTAAGTACTATTATCTATATAAAATCGCGTTTGTTGTATGGGGGCCCCACTAAAGTATCTATTATTGTTTTTAGCATTTGTTGTTATAGCGGCAACAGAAATAGGAACATAATTTGTAAAAATTTCAACTGCCTAGCTATCGCGGTTCTTGAGATACAGCCTGGTGACAGACAGACGGACACTGCAAAGTCTTAGTAATAGGGTCCCGTTTTTACCCTATAGGTACGGAACCCTAAAAATGACCACCTCTGTATTACATTTTTACGTTTGTACGTTTTTCAACTATCCGTCTGATTTGATTTTATGAAGCCTTATTTACATATCGTTAAATTCAGTTTCCTCACCAAAAGGGCGATTATCACCACGATCAGTATGTTCAAAGATAATATAATTAGTTAATGGGGCAACTAATTATATTATCTTATCTTTGACCATACTGAACAAAGAACACGTCTGCCAATGCATAAGTTTCGCAAAAGTTTTGACCACACCTAGGGTTGCTTAACTTGAGAAGCGTGGTCAACCCTCCTATAACCACGTCTGAAGTTGTTTAACGTGCGGATGTGCGCACGCGTCGACTCCTTCTTGCGAATTACTGTTGCAGGCAATAGTATAAAATATCGATAGACTATCGATACTATCGTGACCTTGGAAAACAGTAACAACATCGATAGGACTATCGATAGTATCGATTGTCAATAGTTTGCAATAGTATTGATGAAAGGTAAAACTATCGATAGTATCAATTAAAAACCATCGATAGTATCGATTGTTTTTGGAACGTAGTTCCTTATCGCGCGTTGCGTAAGTGGGCGAGACGGAAAAAATTAAGACCAAAAGTTGTAACGTTTCTCTGTCTGTCTCTCTCTCTCCTTTACTAGTTAATCAAAAGGAACTTCGTTCCCTCCGGGTGCCCTTGACACCTCTCAAGTTTTAATTGATAATATCAATAGTATCGAAAGTAAAGGTACTATTTGGATGAAACACTATCGATAGCTAAATTACTATCGATAGTATTATAATATCGATATTCGTCTAAAAAGCAATAGTATATATTGTTGTTATTTTTGTTAGGTATTTTAAATAACGTTTAACAATATTTTTCGTATGTATTTATTTCTTTTTCCATAATAAGCTGTAAGTAGGTATACTTTTTAGGGTTCCGTACCCAAAGGGTAAAAACGTAACCCTATTACTAAGAATTCGCTGTCTGTCTGTCTGTCTGTCACCAGGCTGTAACCTCGATAGCTAGACAGTTAAAATTTTCGATACTATCGACAGTATCTAAATTCAATAGTATCGATACTATCGATAGTTTGACCTTTCATCAATAGTATTGCAAACTATTGACAATCGATACTATCGATAGTCCAATCGATATTGTGACTGTTTTTTAAGGACATTAACTATCTATTGTCAAACTGTCGATAGCTATGCAACGCTATTGCGAATGGCCTAGCACGGTCGGCAACAGGCGCTAGGCGGCTACACGGTTGCCAACCGGCAGTCCCGACAGCGGTCGCCAACAGCCGTCTACACAGTCGGACCCAACCAAGGTCACCTGGTCGGAAGTGCAATCAATCAATCAATCAAATATATCTTTATTATCATAGGATATTTATAATATCTCTTAATAATCGTCATTATTTTGTTGCACAATTGTTGACGTCAAATAGTTACTTACAGCTAAGTTTACTACCGCTTCCAAAGCGCTAGTGCAGAAGAAGCGGTAACAAACTGCACTGCACCTTTTCTCCAAGGACGTCAACTCACAATTTAATTAATACTTAAAGTTAATGTGGACAGAGAATACATTGTTTTGTTTGTTATGTCATATCATAATTTAAATATAATTTTTAGAATGTCAAAATTTTAAAGTAATGTCAAGTTGTAGATTCAGTTTGTACAAAATGTACCAAATTATGACATTTTCGAGTACCTATATTACAAACTTTTAGAGGGACCCGCGTCAAGCTCACGCCAGACTTTTTTGTCTTTAAGGTAGTCATCGGTCCTATAATAAGCCTTCTCACAAAGTACTTTCTTTACATAAGTTTTGAATCTTTTGTCTGGCATATCAAGGATCGATTTTGGCAATTTATTATAAAAAAGTATACAGTTCCCCATAAATGTCTTATTAATTGTTTTAAGCCTATAAAACGGGGCAACTAAGTCATTCTTATTACGTAAGTTTCTATCGGTAAAATCGCTTACTTTATTGTATGAGGAAATATTTTTCCTTACATACATTATGTTTTCAAATATATACTGTGATGCTAAGGTAAGTATATCTATTTTCTTGAATAATTCTCTGAGTGAGTCTCTAGATCCTAACCCGTAAATAGCACGGATTGCCCGTTTTTGTAAAATAAAAATAGTCTGAATATCGGCTGCATTCCCCCACAGAAGTATGCCATAAGACATTACACTATGAAAGTAACTAAAGTACACTAGTCTAGCAGTTGCTACATCTGTCAATTGTCTTATTCTCCTAACAGCATAAGCCGCAGAACTAAGCCTATTTGAAAGTTTAGTTATATGAGCACCCCATTGAAGTTTCGAGTCTATTGTAATTCCTAAGAAGGTAGTACTTTCAACAAGATCGAGTTTTTCACCATCTATCATTATGTCAACGCAGCCCTGTCTCACATTGGGAAGAGAAAATCTAACGCATTGAGTCTTTTTCGCATTCAACATGAGATTATTGGCAGAAAACCAATCAGAAATGGAAGACAAGGTGCTGTTCACCGCGCTAGCGTTTGTGCTATGTCGATCAAGTTTGAATATAAGCGAGGTGTCATCAGCAAACAGCACTATGCCAGCCTGCTTCTCAACCATGTAAGGCAAGTCATTGACATAAACCAAGAAAAGGAAAGGTCCAAGAATTGAACCTTGCGGTACGCCTATCTTAACATTAGATCCGTGCGATTTTATGCCATTTAAATCAACAGTCTGATGCCTATCTGTAAAATAAGATTCTATAAGTTTTATTGACTTATCATCAAAACCGTATTGACGAAATTTAAGCAAAAGTGTCGGATGATCTACGCAATCAAATGCTTTGGAGAGATCACAAAATGATCCAATTCCATCATTTTTGTTCTCCCATGCGTCGTATATATGAGTAACAAGTGCTACTCCCGCATCGGTGGTCGATTTCCCGCCAGTAAAGCCGAATTGTTGGCTATGGAAAAGGTTGTAGGTCTTAAAATGAAGAAGCATTTGATTGAGCATTATCTTTTCGAACACCTTACTCAAAACTGGCAGGATAGATATAGGTCTGTAGTTGCCAGGATCTGTTTTTTCTCCTTTTTTAAATAAGGGGATTAGTTTACTACATTTCATTAGGTTAGGAAATATGCCTTCATCAATACATTCGTTAAATATAAAAGCTAAATCAGCAGCTATGATATTCATGATATGGCTTACTACAGCAACTGACATGCCCCAATGATCTTCAGATTTTTTTAAATTTAACTGTTTAAATGCATCTATTATATCTTTGGGGCCAATATGCTTAAATTTAAATTTAGAATCACAAGGCCTAACATTATTCTTAAGCAAGGCTTCAGCACGCTGGGGGCTAGAATTCACATTAGAAGTAAGTTCCAAAGGAATGTTAGTAAAGAAATCATCAAAAATATTTACTATTTCTTCAGTTTTAGTAATAGTCTTACTTACCACAAGATTTGATTTGACAGATATTTTCTTTGGCTTTATTTTTACCCGTTTCTTTATTTATAACATTCCAAGTTTCTTTTATTTTGTTAGGAGCATTATTTATTTTTCTACTTATACGATTTGCCTTGGCTTGTCTACAAACTTTTTTAAGTGTGCTTGTTGGCAACCGTCTAGCAGGCCCTTTAATACCCAACACAGACGACAGACTAGTTCGTGCCGCACTTATTTTAGTCTGTGAAAATAGAACCCATGGAATAACATGCGCGCCGGACTTTTTGCGCGTCGTGTCGTGTGCGTTACCTACTGCATAATGATTCCATGTGTTCTATTTTCACAGACTAAAAAGTGCGTCACGGATAGTCTGTCGTCTGCGTTGTGCCTTACCATTCTAGGTACAGGTACAAGCACAGAGTACTATTAGCATACACGCTAAAATCGATGAAGCCGTTTAGTTACACTGGCCACCAGAAAGCTAGAGAGCGTACCAAGAAATATTTACGTGCATACTACATGCACCTATACTCGAAAAACATAATCCTTCTTCTGACTCAGTCGGGCAAAAAGGAATCATAAACACAAAAAAGTAATTGGCCAAGGGCGTGTCGGGCCACGCGCAGTGTAGGTTCCGTAATTGCGAATGCCAACTTGTAAGTTCATGCCACTAAAATATTTTAATTTTTTTTTCGTTAGCTAATAAACGTCCCAGTCCTGTTTGACGTCAGTTAAAAATATCGTATCTAGGGTAAAATGAGATCAAGCCCTTTTGAGGGAACACTTTAGCTTCATTATCAGCGTTCCTATCGGTTGTATATTCTCAATCTTTGGTACAGTCAGTGGTAGTCTGTATGTTCTAGATCTTCGGTGGTAGTGAAAACGTGACCTGACAACTTGAATACGCGCGTCACGACAAAATACGCCTGAAAAGTTGATTGTGTGGCATTCGTGGATTGCTTCATACATTTCCCTTTTCCTTTTTATTTGTTTTAGGCCCAACGCAGACGACAGATCCATGACGCACTTTTTAGTCTGTAAAAATAGAACCGATGGAATCATATGTTATGTAGTACGCACACGACGCACCCCGGACTTTTTGCGCGTCGTGTGCGTTACTGCACTTACTGTGTATGATTCCATGGTGTTCCATGGGTTCTATTTCCACAGACTAAAAAGTGCGGCACGGTTTAGTTTGTCGTCTGCGTTGGGCCTTAATCGCAACACGCCGCGCCGTCGCCCTCCCATAGGCCGCAGCACACACTCGCACGCCTATATTCGTGACTGGGTTAGTTGGACCGATAGAACATTTTTTAAATTTAAAATTGTTCCCATCCGCACCAGTCAGGAAAATCATCATCATCAACAGGTCTTTTGGCCAGGAAAATGTCTGATGATAATAATATTACGGCATGCAAGTGATTGAGCAATTTTACGAATAGGTCAAAATTAAATGTCTGCCTTAATTTAATAAATTTAATTAATCCTCTGGCTGCTCTGGCTAAGTATGGCTCTGGTAGTACAGAGAGGGTCGTACTCCTGCAGTGGAGACAAAAAGACCTGACGATGATGATGATGAAATATCTATTACACTCTGATTAATTTATATCTATGTGAACCTTATACGAAAGGTAATTTTTCTCTCGTCTCGTTGGGTCATTTTGCGTATGATACAAAACTTTTTCTCGCATATGATGAACACTGTCTTCGACAACTAATTGAGCATATCCGTCTTGTACATTATATTAGCCTCTAAATTTAGTTTTAAATTGAAATAAATGTACTTTCGTATCACAGGTCATTTTGCGTATGATACCTACTAAAAAAATTTCTCGCGTAAGATGTGCCTCTGAATGTATTTTTTACGAGTAGTTAGGATATGGATTCGTAGTTTGTAGTATCTTTACTAAAAACAAGAGTATAGCCATGCATGATTACGACGACCTCCGTGGCGTTGTGGTCACCATGCTAGTCCGCCAACCAGAGGTCCCTGGGTCTTGGATGTTTATGAAATATATGTATTTGTTATAAAATGTAGTATCGTTGAGTTAGTATCTCATAACACAAGTCTCAAACTTACTTTGGGGCTAGCTCAATCTGTGTAATTTGTCCCTATATATTTTATGATACTGAGCAAATACTAAAGAACCGATGAGTTTTCGGTTTCAGTGAAAGAATTCGCCATATTTGTTGTTTGAAAAAAAAATGTTGGATCCGTTAAAAATGTTGAGGAGAAGGTTTCAAATAAAAACGAGAAAATTCAAACAAGTATTTAATTCGATTTTGACCAAATTAAAAATATTTACTTCATTAGCATGCATTAAACCAAGTTGTCCTACATTTATCATAATTAAAGATACTTTTTTTTGTTTTTCAATACAATAGCGTGAACGATACATATCGAAAAATGTTTTCATTAACGCAATTGCGCACAATATAAACCTAATTAGTTAATTTTTAAGATATACAATCAATTGTTATAATCATAGCAAGTACAAAATGTCTTTAAAAATAACTAAATTATATCACACCGATGTCAATAAAATATATAACGGTGCGAATTAAAAAAAGCTTAATTCTAGATACACCAAGTCAAATCTAACAATAATTAGTTCGTCAAATCCGTGAGGTTTTTTAACAACAAAAGCATCCATTTATGTTTAACAAGACAACAAGGTCTCTATCTTTTCACGCATATACCGCTAGCAATATATTATATTATAAATAAATAAATTACAACAACGCGGTGCGCGAAGCACAGATTCATGCATTCGAATAGGAGACGCAAGGCGCTCACTTCAGGAACCCAATACAAATGAACTAACTACTTCACTTTTGAGTCATAGCAGCCATCAGCGCATTTTTCAGTTTAACAGTCATTTCTTCTAAAATATTAGCTCTAACTCTTAATTTCTTATTCCGTTCTTCCAATTCATCAGCTAATTGTTCCATCTGTAATTCCTTGAGTTTCCTATTCATTCTAGATCTTTTGGATGCTTCGTTATTTTTGTCTCTTAATTCTCTATACTTCATTTCCTGCGTTGATATATTTGAGGCATTGTCGTCAACGCTGCCCGCCGATGAGACGATACTCGTGCGACGATTTGGCGGGCGCCCTCTACGCGTTTTGGTCTTTTCTAGCGCGTCCATTATAGCTTTGATTTTGTTGTCGGGCTTTTTTCTCTTCCTGTCCTTTTCCCTTCGTGTTGTTGTTGTGGGTGTGTATGAAGCGTCAGAATCCTCGCTCTGGTGCCTTCGCTTCGTCGCTCTACGCCGCGGAAGTTCATCTGAGTCTGATTCGGCTTGAGATTCGTAGGCAGGGGTGGAAGGTCTCGTCTCTACTGGCGACACGCTCGTTGGCTTCGCGTATTCGTTAGACTTGATAGTCATTTCACCTGGTGACCATTCTCTTGTGTATTTCTGAAACAATTCAAATAAATCTTATTAATAATAGAGTATGTAAAAAATCTTTACAGTTTCTGTACAATTTTCATAATCTGCTGCTTTTTATTGAAAAGGGTACATAAATAAAGTTGGCTTAAGAATCTTTAGTAATTTTGTTATTTATACAATTTTATTAACTACTTCATAGGTACTGATTTTATGAGACACTCACCTCGTTCACACGTGGA
Organism: Acrobasis consociella; assembly: GCA_963555685.1. NCBI lineage: Eukaryota > Metazoa > Arthropoda > Insecta > Lepidoptera > Pyralidae > Acrobasis > Acrobasis consociella. The sequence goes on from OY743116.1 coordinate 4,919,959, forward strand.
GTCTCCTCCCTCTCCATTTGAACCACACAGTTGACGACATCGGGTGTGCTGATGTTTGGGCCGTGCGATCCCCGCGCCGCTACTACGTCTAGAGATAGGCCCACGGAGTTGGTCCGTCCTATCTCTTGTATAACTTCTCCTTTATACCGATGGTCGTATGTATATTCTGGCAATACCACATTGCTATTTTCAACCTCTCGTGGTATAACTGGCATAAACTTCAAATCGTCATTGTTTAGTGAGTCTTCTAATGAAATAAAGGGCATCTGTGTCGTGTTTGATTGTTTCGAGTATTGTGTGTAAGGCCAGGCAAAACTATTTGTTACTGGCCAAATGTTCTCAACTCCGCAACCCTCTGTACCTTCTCCTATTACTACTGGCAAATCACTAATATTTAAAATCTGTTCGCTAGAATCAATTGGCTTATTGAATTCTGGCAGACATAAGAATTCATCAAACTTTATAAACCCGTCCACCGCTGTGGGTGAGAGCGAGTCATAAGGTGTATTTGCACCGTAGAAGCTTGCATGAGCAAGCGAGGAAGCGGCGTCCCAACCTGGTGGTGAGAACGGTGTATTCGTTGTGTCAAATGTGTTAGCCCTTTCTTCGATTTTCTTGATCGGCATATCTAAACAAAATAAATTAGAATATTAGGATAGATACAATTTAATCTTAACTATGCAAGTATATTTAGATATTAAGTAATATGACGACCTCTTTGGCCTAGTAGTACTCATGCCAGGCAGTCACATTGGAGGTCCCGGGTTAGAACCACGGTCAGGGAGATTGAAAAATATCTTTTACAGATTGACCGATGTCTTAAATGTTTATCTATAATATTCGTATATATAAATATAGAATCATTGAGTTAATGTACCATAACACAAGTCTCGAATTTATTTTGGGGCTAGCTCAAATTATTAAAAAATGACTAAAAAGGAAAAAATATTACCAGTGGTCTGTGCTGGTTCGTCCCTGCCTTGAGCGGAGGACAAGCCCAGATCTTGGAAGAACTCGTAGTCCGATTCCGGAAACATTGTGTTCTCGAATAACGGCTCCGGTTTCAAATATTCCTGAAAGCAGAGTTACATAATGTTAATAAAAATTCATTGGTGCGAGGTCACTAAAAATAATCTTATAAGTATCATATAATTAATAATATATACATATTACATTAATTACTCACGTGGGCTGGTTCCTTCCTTACCTCTGAAAAGCTGGTTGTGGGCAGTGGCGATGATGGCATCATTCCTGGATTTTCGCCGGTAGTTACTCCGCCGGTTAGGCCGTTCATCTGCTGACTCTTGTTTGGCTTTAAACGATCTATTTCTACCACTTTCAAAAGACTGCGAGTCTTGTGACTCGTTTGCGAAAAAACCATGTCTTTTGGTGTTTGTATTGTATTGATTTCCGATATCGATTCCGCCGTCTCGACTCGGACAGGTGATCTTTTGAGCAACCATTTTGAATAGAACTACAAAAAGAAATGATACGACGTAACAATAATGTGCAGATTTTATGAAGCAAAGGAAGTTTTGGAGAGAAAGGTCACATGATGGCCAATCGCCCGGGCCAAACAGACGAGTCCAACTGGCCTGGGCTACCGGCACGATATACGAACATGCAGGTAGGGGGCGGAAAGAAAAGAATGAGCATGGAAATCTTTCCGTTAATATTTTTTTAGGAACCAAATGAATGAATATGGTTTGATATGGTGATGAGAACGAAAAATCGAAAGATATGCAAGAACATTATGATAATTTTAAAATACATAAGTATGCATGAATAAAAATATTCAGGTCTTTTTTATATTATGTACAAAATAAATGAAGAAAAATGAATGCAAATCAATTACATATAAAAAATGATTGATGCGTCGCATATATAATTATTAAAGGAGCAGTAAACTAATATATAAGTATTTAATATCTTCACAGCGACGTCACTGTTTACAGAGGTCAATTTATCAGTTGCCCTCTTATTTCGTTTGTCGTAATCATAATGTCACCTGCCCATAATGAACTGAGTATACCATTCAAAAATCAATAGTTGGAAACAAGTAGAAAAGACGAAATGTCATATATTTGTGAGTGACATTTAGTTTCTCAATTGGTAGTAGATCAATTTTAAAGCCTTTCTACTTATTTTAAAACTTAGTTCAAATATTAATCTAGTTAGTGATCTTATGTAAGTAACTTATGAATTATCATTAGTAGAATTAATGTATCCATTAATTAATGACTATTTGTAACTTATTTAATATATCTGGGACTGCAGTAAATACTTAATTAAAACAAAGAAAAACTTTTTATGTTAATAATGAGATGAGCATGCACTTAAGATTATTAGTTACTTAGCGAACCCGTTTTCTATTTTTGGAGGGCCGATATCTAAAGAAAGTTATTATCTCTTTTTAACAATGGATAGCAACATCCGCCAAGATAAAGATATTGATCCATATGAACATTTTTCACGTCTAACCATGCATCTTGTTGAAGATGAAAATGGATATCATGCAATGATGATGAGGAAAAAGGGGCAATTTAATAATATTAAATTTAACTTGTAAGAATCTTGTTTGTCTAAATGTTGAGAAGTTAAGATTATTATTTGTTTATTATTATCATAACTTTCTCAGGATTTATTTATACGAAAAGAAAAAATAATTTAATATTAAAAGTATTTGGCATAACTTAAAATCCGTAATTATTTTAATATTATCCATATTTTTCTTTTGTATAATTTTTTAATTTTTCAAATCATTTGACAAGATTCTAAAACGTTAAAATGGATTTGTAATCAATTTATTATTGACTAACTCTATCCCAATTTTTGCTGTGGAAATTTAAAAAAATATTATTTTGGTTTTCCAATCTTGTCCAACTTCTTGCTTGATATCCTGTGAACAGAAAGTTAGTTGGGAGAGTGAACGCAATTACTTACTTTTTTGAACTCTTCTTGAGCTCCTACTGAAATCTTATCACTTAGGCTCCCTGGGGATTAATTATCCCGGTTGTAGACCTGCAACAAGCAAAATAGGCATGTTAATACATATGATTTGGGAAAAGTACAAAAATTCAAGGTGATTCAGGTATATTATAATAGTGGGTGTAAAACGCGTCAAACTACGCAGTAGACAAATGTCGTTTTCAGTGCTAGGAATATTATCTTAACGATCATAGAGTTTAATAAAAAAACACGTTATTGAAACCACAATAGGCATGTTTGTTGGCTTTACAGATTGATATAGTCAAACGTACTTCTTCTTTACCTATATGCTTAGAATTTTGTTGTATGAATTTATTTCTTTAAAAAAGAAGTGAGTGGAATTATTGTTGTCTCTATCTCGAGAACGTCAAAAATATTACGTAACTATGGCGTGACTATACTGACTATCATTAATTACCCGAGTACTTTGCAAATTGGTCGGTTTCCAGCAAAAAATACATTGTGTTATGCATTTACAAAATACTTTAAACTTAACATATGAGCGACTTACTCGTCTGCTTAATCACGAAGAGTCGTAATGGGTCTTAACAACGACCGTAATGTTATGGGGTATGGGTTAGGTATTTTATGTGTTGATGTCTGTTCCACTGGCTGGCACGTCTGATTACCATGTAGGTAGGATTATATCTTTTTTATCTTAGAACGCCATAACTGATAAAAATCTGATAAGTACCTACCTAGGTACCTATTGAGTGATAAAACCTATTCAATAAATTCATAGAGAAACTGAAAACATTTTTGCGTCGGGGGTTTAAAAGAAAATCATAGAAGACAGCAGGAGACGTACACAAGTCGTGGAGTGGAGCCGAGGAAGGAGTCCTTGCGTTCTTGTTTTTTTTACGGATTAATAATACTAATAAAAAAGTGGTTTGCATTAAAATTTAAATCTTTACGTTTATGTAAGTTGTTACGTATCTTACGTAATAATACGTTTGATATAATAATGTTGGAATTGATGAAATCGTTGGTTTCCGGGCAATCAACTTAATAGGCGGTCGTTAGATAAAAAGTACTTACCTATACCTATAAGTATGTAGCTATGAAAGATATAATAGTAAGCATATGCATATATCTCTACTTAACACTTCTCTACAATAACAGGAAAACTTTATATTTGATCCCCTAAAGATAAGAATAAGTAGGTATGCTCGATTATAATATATAGTTTAACTTGAACTGCATAGGTATCCTACTTCTGTTACAATTAAATAAGTATATATAGTATATTCAAATAGAGGCGTAAAAAGTAAGGGCATGTACAATGTCATCAAGTATGTAAAATATAATCATTTTTTGGATTGATTTACATTAATTCAATGCTCTAAATTCGGATGACATTGAAAGTAGTTACCGGATCGTGCCACGATCATCGAATTCCGAAGCTTCGCGAAGGGAGTGCGCGGCTAGCTCACATGTCAAACAAACGTGGCGAGATAAAACATCAAAACCCAAAGAAAAATAAAATCGGACGCTACAGCCACATAATAGAGACTATTTTCGTATACATTTCGCTCGCTCCCCTCATTTAAGAGCTAGAGACGACTCGTCACAACAACGTGATCAAAGCATGCGCTTCAAAAGATGTTGAATATTTACTTTATCTGTTTAGCTAATAAATAATAACACTAATTAGCAAATATTTATGAAAAATTATAAATGCTAAATATTTGCACTTTACTTGCTTTTCCTTGAATATTTTGTATTGTTTTTTGTGATTATCTTTAGGTAATATCATAGACTTACCCTGTCCAAAAAAATATAACGCAGTGCCTCCGGGAGCAGTAGATCACTTTCAACACGAGTTAAAAGAGAATTGAAACAAATAATATACACGCTTCAGAGCAGCTGTCGCGACAACTTTTTTTAGCGTTAGAAAGTAAACTTTTATTATTGCGAAATGCGCAAGTATACGTGCACACCATGCGAGCACAGGAAATATTGTGCAATTTTCGTGGCGAAGTGCCGGATACCGTTTTCCTCAATCCCCACCATGCGTCGTTCGTGTTCTAAAAATAACTTTGCTGCGAAGCTATTGGCCGCCTCAAATGACGTCAACTTAAACAGCCAATGAAATCGGAGTGATTACGACAATCACGGGACCTACGCAGAATTTCTATGGAGAGCTGTACAAGTTCGAACTCGCTTGCCTCTCGTTGTAATAGAGATTGTTATGTATAGGGGAATCACGCTGTTGAAAACACCGCATGGTTTTCCTCTGATGACTCACATTAATACATACTTGCTAAAATGGCTAGTATTTACGAATATGTTTCCAAATTGCTACCTCAATAGTGAAAACACCTAATTAGAATAATGTTATCACAAGAGCGACCTTAGCAGTATTACTGAATATCGGTCGTTTTGAAAACACCTTTAATGTGTATACGATACGATCATGATACGATACAGAAATATGACAATAGAATTTATATCATTTTATAGCCGAAATCTAAATCTTACTTAACACTAAAAGTCTATTAAAATTACTGTCCAATGAAGAACAAGAACACGACTAAGTATGTGAAAGTGCACAATAACCATGGAGATCACAAATTCACAACATTAGATGAGTAAAGAATTTGAAGATGAGTTCTTTAAAGGAATTTTAAATTCTTTTGATGAGTTTTGACAATAAACTTACTTTCGAACGATATAAACAACATACACTTAACTACTTGGAGATGAAATGAGTCATTCTCAAATGATTGATATTGAACTAGGTTGAACAACCTTTGCTACTGGTCTAAATTTATCAAGTAGAAAAAAAGCAAGATTAAAATAACGTTGACTAGGTCAAAAACAGCAAAATTTATACTATGTAATAACTATGTACAGGTACCTATGTATGTAGAACATAGGGATTATAGGGTATATACATAATAATATTTTCTTTACCTTAGGCACATTCGCTACAGGCGTAGATTTTAACCTTTGATAAATAATTATCACTACGCAGATAGGTGATCTGTTTGTATATTTCTATTTGTTGTTTTTTAGGTCTCGTTTAATAAGTATAAGCGCTCTATCTCTATGCATTTAAGTATGCATTGTTTGCAATAAATAAATATAGGCTTAACAGCAACTGCGTAAATTACTTTATGCAAGTATGGAAAATTACAAGAGCCCATGATAAACTCATACTGAAGATATCGGAAAAGGCCATCGCTCACATCGCCATATTACTCTTTGGTTAATATCATAGTAGGGCTTCATGGGACGACCGTGGCCTTCACCGGCGCCACCATTTCGCGGCAGACGTATCGACCTGCGAGCTCTAACGTCATAGCCAACCCACGAGGGCCCCCTCTTTAGCGGGTCATTATAAGAACCTAGAATAAAAATCTGTTTGCTAAAGTTGTATTCAGTAGCCGCCGTCTACATATCATTTTTTACATTTCTTGTTTTTGACTCAATCATTCCTACTGTTTAGCTTGTTTAATTTTGATAAGATACCTTGTTTGTCTGATAATGATAAGTTATCGCTTGATTCATACCTAAGTTGTAGGCTCTGATGTCTCTCAAGCCGAGGAATACATAAGACAGAATAATCATATCTATTTTAATTTGATGCATCATTTCAAAAATGCAACTTAAGTCTTAATGAAGTAAGTAATTTTAAAGCAAAATTAAAATCGCTGATGCAATCGCGATTTACCGTTATATCGTCAGCAACGGAAAGTTAATAAAATAGGTAATTAAAATTACTTCTCGCTGCCCCCATACGCAGTTCCCGTTTAAGTATCGTCAAAGTTTCTTATCATTTATTATAATAATTATCTGTCGTCAATATCCTGTAAAGGTGTGATCCGTTTGCTTCTGTTTACTAACAAGCCAAGAGTTCGGTAAGGTGCACTATTTTCCGAGAAGCCGAGACTTGTTTTGACGTCGTTCCTAGAACTGTTTACATCGTTGGCAATACTCCAAAATGTTGCGTGAAGTAATCATGAATACATGTTTATAATCTTTCATACATTACAAACAATGGTTTTTTATTTTGCCAAAAAAAGGAATGTTGAAAATTGGTTATTATGAGGTATCATTTTGGTCGTAAAAATATTGTAATACTAATTCAAACGGAAAAGAAAATTAAGTAATGTCGATCTGATCATCTTTCAGCCGAATATTGCTCTTAGGTAGTACCTAGGTGTACATAGTATATTATTACTCTGTGCTAGAGCTCTTAGCCAGATAGCAGTATTATTAATAAAATTATCTAAATTCAACTTTCAGGGGTTTGAGGTTGCAAGCACCTACCTGCTAGGGTATCTTTTGAAGGGATTTCGTTTATTGCAAACTTTCATTAGCGTTGCTTACGATTCTCGGAGCTTTCGCTTTAAGTAAATTAATTATACATTTTCGAGATCATTCCAGCAATTTTCAGTACTGGCTTTCACAATCATAATATGTGGACCACTCAATTTAGATGCTTATAAATAACAGAAAAATCCAAACTGCTGTAATCCATTTACAAAAGTTTGTAGTGGAGGGATAGTAAGTTTCGTCTTTAATTTATTTCAAGAGGCTCGCACTCACGGGAATAGTTTGGCAATTCAACACTCTGAGAGGGTAAGAAGCCGAGAAGGACTAAAACGCGGAAAAAACCAATTGATGAGTGTACCTTTGCATATTTTCATTATATGGGTCATCCAAAAATTATATCACACGAATTAATTTCATGATGTTTTAAACTTTTGACTCACAGTTAGTCGAAATTTTGATACCCTCACGACCTAGTTGTTAATTTTTAGGGTTCCGTAGCCAAATGGCAATAAAAAATCCAAAACTATAAAAACTATACTGTTGAAACTTGGTAAGTAATAGTAGATTATTAACCGAGGGGATAAAGCAGTGTCTTCTGTCGCGGGTGACGACTTAAATCGCGAGCGCAACGAAGGGCGCGAGGTTTACTCCCGAGCGAAGCGAGGGTGTTAAATACTTAAATCACGAGCGAAGCGAGGGATTTAGGACGAGTCCTGAGTGTAGCGACGGATTTAAGTTCACCCAAGACTAAGACAGCTTTATCACCGAGCAAAATACTCTACTTTTCGTACCATTTGCGAAAAAAATAAAGACAATAATAACAAGAGATAAGCATTTATTCATTAATTTATACCCAGTTACTTGAAAAATACAAAATGTTTTATGTTGTAAATAAATATAGGTACACAGAAAACTAGGCTGTATGTGTGAGACGCAAATGGCCCTTTGCTTTTTCATTTTGGAAAACTAAACAGCGGGTGTAAACAAACTATAACGGGAGTTTTTGGCGGGAAGTCAAGGGGTTCAGTTGAAGTTTGCTTTAAATTGTTTTGTAAACTGATTCTAGTGGACTTTATTATATGAAATTGGTGTAGTTTTAATCCTTATTCTCACGTACAATATGTGTAATGTTTAAAGTGGACAGTCATAGTGCGGCTGTAGTGATATTTATTTGCGGACTGCGGTGGGCGTTTTTAGGCGCCGTCTGCCACTCAATCGGCTATTAAAACCAGTGGACTCCCTTGAAGCAATCAAAGGACCTATACCAACCTTCAATAATTAGGGTTAGGATTAAGAATAAAGAAAAGATAAATTAAGATGGGCTCTTAAGGACTAGTATCCAGAGCCGTAAATTAATTTATAAAAAAAAAACAAACAATAACATGACTTGATTTAGTTGTTAATTTTATGAAATTTAAATAGTTTTGTGGATTTTGCGGATACATGTTGTCGATTCAAAATCGTTATTTTTTTACTCTTAACATTATAGAAATGATTTCAGTTCAGTATACATTTCGGTAAGTATTCCAAACTTAAACCACATTCTCCCCCTAGAGGATGAATGAAATCCAGTACAATTTTCTTTCCCTGTTTTCATTCTTGGTCTAGAGGGTTAATGAAATTCAGTACATTTTTCTTTCCCTGATTTTATCAGATTGAAAATAACTATTATTATGTTCGCTTTTTGTGCTATAGAATGTGACTTTTTTGAGCAAGTGGTACGAAAATGTATTTTGTGAGTGAACTGTGAACCGCATTAAGATTTTCAAACAAATATAGAAAAAAAAAAACAATAAATTCTGACAACTCAAAAATTTTTTTTTCAACGAACTTAATAGTTTCGAGATCTAGTTAGTAGTTTTTTTTAATACTACTTACTAGATCTCGTTCAAATCAATTTTCGCATACAACTAAATCTAGATAAAAATAAGTCTGTAAAAGTTAAAACGAACTACAAGAATTTTTAACCGACTCGCACTTGGCTGCTTTATTTTAAGATTATTTACATCAATGTTTAGGGTTCCATATCAAACTATTACTAATACTCCGCTGTCTGTCTGTCCGTCCGTCTGTCACCAGCTGTATCTCATGCATGAACCGTGATAGACAGATATTAAGGTGGAGCTCCCATATAACAAACGCGACTTTTTGCCGTTTTTTGCTCGATATTAATAACGGCAAGTAGACACTTGAAATAATTACAGAATATTTAGTTGTACTTATATTTACTTTAAAAATAAATAATGAAATTAAAATATGATAATTATTTAATCCCATACAAACGTGTTTTTTTTATAGATAATGGTACGGAGTCCTTTGTACGCGAGATTGACTCGTACTTGGCGGTTATTAAAGATTTTAAGTTTTATTTGTATCTTCTTTCTTTTTCAGAGTGATTTGTCCCTTTATATTTATTTGAGAATCTTGTTATGTATGGGTCTTTTCCCCTCGTCCTTTGAAAGGCTTGCTTGAGGATAAAAATCCATCCTACATGTAGAAGCCCTTTGGAGAAGTTGATGTTATGTGACACTCCCAAGAAATCCCTTTCTAAAAAAGTTCTCATTTTGTATGTTATTGCTTTAATGTAGATGTTGTATTGTGGTTCTACGAACCTCAGGCTTCCACCCATTGCCATACAATGTCACACTTCTGACTGACCCCCTGCCCAATCCAGCACGGAATACGTACCTAGGTTTGCAAAATGTTACCTTCATTACATTTTGCCAATAAAAAGTTACCCTCAATCCATTTCTTGTCACGATTACGAAAAATTATATATTCCTGCCTTCCGGGTCATTTTGAGTACATATTCCGTCACTCTCTACCTTTAGTAAAGCTCTTGATTTAGTAGGCACTAATAGGCACTTAATGAGTCCTTTTGCGCATTCGGTCTATCTCTACCCCAAATAAAGCTTTAGGTTTTACTTCATTTGTCTTCGGCAAACACTATTGTAGCTCCTACCTGTAGCTGTACCTAAGTTCCTCATCGGCCTAATCCCCAGCCCCACATAGGTATTATATTTTTAGGGTTCCGCGCCCAAATAGGGTAAAAGCGGGACTCTATTACTAAAGATGACCTCCTTGACGTGTCCGTCAACGGCGAACCTTGGTTTCAAGTTCGTAGGTGAGAGCGTATGTGGCTAGCAAAGGCAAATTTAGTCTTGAAGGTGACTCCGCTGTCCGTCTGTCTGTCCCTAGGCAGCATATCACGAACGTAATAATAGACAGTTGAAATTTTCATTTTCGCTATTACAACAAATACTAAGATAGAATAAAATAAACCATACAACAAATATGATTTTTATTGATAATGGTACGGAATTTCCCTTCGTGCGCGAGCCCGTCTCGCACTTTGCCGGTTATAAATCTGTCACGTCATCACTGATATCCGATTATCCCATTTTTGGTGATGACTGATGGATGGAAGACTAATTAGTCATCCATTAAAGTTTGAAAAATACTTTTTTACTTTGCTTGGTATCAGGATCAGGGTAAAGTAACGTAAAAAATTCTAGGTCTATGGCCTATCCTATACTATAATATATATCTTGTATTTAAAAGTACGTAGAGTAGAGATTAGGGCATGTTACATTGTCAATAATATTACAATACTGTGGTATTATTGATGGTGTAATAGGCCGTATCGCGGTATCGTAATAATAGCACAAATTATTTAAAAATATTGAAATCCACGATACTCAGGCAGGGGGCGTGGCTTCAATATTATTGAAATGTAAGCGCATTAATATATTTTTTTTCGGTCAGTATGTGCTCGCAAACATTGAAATCCAATCCTTTACCCAACGCTTCCGCTTTTTGCGTTTAGTTTTTTATGCACATGCAAGTATGCAGCCTTTTTAGGGTTTCGTACCCAAAGGGTAAAAACGGGACCCCATTACTAAGACTTCGCTGTCCGTCCGTCTGTCCGTCTGTATTTCTGTCCGTCTGTCTGTCACCAGGCTGTATCTCAAGAACCGCGATAGCTAGACAATTGAATTTTTTTTAAATTATATTTCTGTGGCCGCTATAACAACAAATACTAAAAACCAAATAATACAAATATTTAAGGGGGCTCCCATACAAAAAACGCTATTTTTTTGCCCGATATCAATTTATTTTAATAATAAATTAAAAAATTAAAATAAAATAAATATTTAAGGGGGGCTCCCATACAAAAAACTTAATTTTTATAGATAATGGTACGGAACCCTTCGTGCGCGTGCCCGACTTGCACTTGGCCGGTTATTTCTATTATTCATGAGTTCCATGACTTAATCTTGTACGAAAAACTACTTTACTCTATTGTTTTCAAATGCGTACTGATTTTCAGTTTATAACAAAGTACTCTGTGGTACTGATGATGATATTATTGATAATATAATCGCCCATTTCAATACTTGTGATATCGCGATATTAGGATGATGATAATATTGACAAATGTAAAATGTTCATGCATCTAGCTCTGTGCTGTGACATCACGATCTGCCAATGCCAAGTGGGGTGATTTGAATTTCGCGCACTTTTAATCAAATTTTATTGGTGCAACGCGACAAGGGAAGCAGCGCGGTACATTTAAATCGCAGATGATACATACTTACAATAATTTATAAGCATCAGGTTACAGGTATAATTCTACGTTTATAGGTCGTCAATTATATAATATGTAGGGTACTCACCACATTGTCATATGATTTCTGGTAATCACTGTCTTAAACTTTCTAATCTTGTCTTTTCTCATAAAATTATTTCTATGCTGCCAATCGACGTGATTTTGCAACAAGTTCTTTAGAAAGACTTCACAATAGACAACTTTATAGCACTTGTTGATATTTTGGGTATTCAAGCTGCTCATGTTAAGTTTCTGGTCTAACACCGAACTTTTAAGGGGTTTTTACCCTTTTTACTCAAAGTAAAAAACTCACAATACACGCGTCCGTCCGTTGATGGTAAAGTAAACGTATGTCTAGCAATTTGTGAAGAGCTTAGCACAAAAGTTCGTATGTAGTTATTTTTCTGTTATTATTCTCTCTTGTTCTCTCTTGGAAATAAAACTAGGACCCAACTATGCACGACTTATGACCGAAATGACGCAAAAAGTAGGAGGTGGCGAATTCATGAAGGGGAGGAGTTGGAAATGAGCACGTCATTTTCCGCGGAAATACATTCCATTGCACATAATCAAAAACTGATATATAGACGTGGACAAGACCAAAAAATATACATTCTTTATAAAAAAACTATTAAACATAATTAACAATGTCGACATTTAATATGTTTTGAACTAAATACAATTTTAAAGAATTTATTGCTTGAAAACAAAAAGATCTAATTTTAATACTTCGACTGTGACCAACAAAATTCTGTGAGTATTGAAACGAAGTAGAGTCTACGTCACAGTGCGTCACATCCAGGTAGGATGTCTCTTTTATACAACTTACGTGATGTCGATGCTATCTCTTTCTACTGTAAAATATGTAAACAGTGTCTAATTCATTGAATAGACACCAGCTACTGAAAATTACAAATATTTTTGTGTTTATAAATATACTTTTGATCATAAGGGAAATGAAAACTACTGTAATAGTATTTATTCAACAGGACGGTAAAATATTGATGATGCAATACCGTTACGTTTGCAATCATACGGGTGGCGGTGGCGGCGCAGCGCAGCGGGGCGGGCGGCGGGGCGGCGCGGCGATAATGATGAGATAGCATGATAGTGAGATGATAGCGACTTTGAGCTTTGTGCTATGCTTTGAGCTACTCAAAGCACAAAGCTCAAAGTCGCTGATGACCTACTTACCTACTGTACCTAAATTTGTTGTTGCTTTATGAATTTGTTGTTATGTTAAAGATAGATTAGATGAAACTTGGATGGATGCGCTTTATAATGGCATTTTATCTTGAGCTTCTCATTGTTTAGGAAGTCGCGTTGAACCGTTGTTATCTCTATTAGAAAGATATGGTTAGGAGTTAGGACGAATTCTTTATAAATTGTGATAGGTTCTGTGGTAGCATCTACGTGTACCTATACCTACATACATTAATGCCCATAGATATAAAAAACTAGGTCTGGGTCACAGAATTACTATCAAGATTAATTATCTCCATAATGTCTGTTTCGTTTCGTTTCGTTTTTCGTGTGTGTAAGTGGCCAACACTGGTGTCAGATTTTTCAGGCTGCCCAAAAGGCATATGACATAGCTTGACGATTACCATACAAAGATGTCTTTGGTCTGGGTAGATAAATAAATAAATAAATATACAGGGACAAATTACACTGATTGAGTTAGTCCCAAAGTAAGTTCGAGACTTGTGTTATGGGATACTAACTCAACGATACTATATTTTATAACAAATAAATATATAGATAAACATCCAAGACCCAGGACAATTTGAAAAAGGCCATTTTCCAACTTGCCCTGACCGGGAATCGAACCCGGTACCTCTGGGTGGCCGACTAGCATGGTAACCACTACGCCACGGAGGTCTTCAAATGGTGGAGTAAAACCCCAAGTTAATGCCTCCAGTAGCCCTGGAAAATGCTGTCTAGTCCATCACACATTGTACCTACAGGTTGAAAGTAGTTTGTGTGGGTGGGCCTGGGGAGGCCCATAATTCCTCCTTCCTAGGTAAAAACAATCCTGCTCCTATTTTGGCACACACAATCACACGTATGTAAGTATGTAATGTATAACTTTATAGTAACCATAACCACCGGCCAAATCGTTCCAGTTCAGAATGTCCAGTCCAATTCTCATAATGACCAGCGGTTTCAGAATTTCCAACTGTTAAAATGTCCAACGGTCAAAATGTCCAACTCTCAGAATGTCCGATTCCCAAAATGTCCAATTCCCAAAATATTAAATCCATAGGAATCTGCTAATTAGCGCATACAATGTCGTGTTACGTTTTGGGGTCTTGCGGTTCTATGCAGAGCCCAGGGCCGCAAGACCCAAAAGCCACTTTTAGCGTCATGGTGGGGCGAGAAGATGGACAAGCAATCAATACAGTGATGGGTTGCTAGCCGCATCGCCTGTTAACATGATTTGCATTTTTGCCCATTCCCTCGATCGGCTTTTACGATCTGCGTGGGAAGAGAAGCAGCTGGTACATTCTAAGTTTTTTGAAGTGAAAACTTCTTTAGCGGCGTTGTGCACTTTTTTTGGAATGGGTCAAAAACGTTAAACTCGCGCCAGGACAAGTGGCCTGATCGAAAATTCGTAAGACGGCGCAGGGCGCTTGCGCGAATGTTCGTGTGTGTTTATGTTACAGCGTGCTACGCGCATCCATGGATGGTGACAGCTGATGGCTCGACCGTCTGTGTAGTGGCCATACTGCTGTGTATTTGAAAATGAATTTGGTCATGCTTGTGACATTTGTGACAGACTGTGGTTCAGAAAAGATTTGAAATATTTTATACTGATAATTAAAGCAATTCGTGCAAAATTATTCCCTAACCATTCCAAAATATCAAAAATGCACAACGTTAATATTCAAGTTTTCACTTCTGCCGGCACTCCCAGAGTGCAACCTGTCGTTTTTTTTTTATTTCTCCCAGACCATGGGAGAATAATGAATATGTATATATTTAAGTTGTCTCCCATAATGTAGGTATGGCGTGGCGCGATTCCGAATCAGACAGAATCAGAAATCATACATCTGTGTTTGTTACAATCTGGGGTGCTATTTTTCAAACGCGGGGACCCTAAACATACGGTTTTTGTATGATAAAAAGCATTCGTTAAGGTGACTCCGCGTTTTAAAAATGCCACTTCTCTTCTGATTTGTGATGTTTCCACATTCCAAGAAATATACATGGCAACACTACAAGCTGTCAAAAATTTAAACCATAGTGTTGCTATGCTATTATATTGCTACTATTTAGTAATATATATATCTTTTGCACTTCGGTAAAAAAAGTACTTGTATCGATCAACAAGGGACCTGACACGCTTTGATAGAGCGAGATACTCCAATTGCGACTTCAAAAATAAAAATAAAGAAAGTGCCATATTTTGTCCTAATCACCGTTTGTTTATCGTTGGGTTATATGGTTAAAGTGAACCCGTGTAGTGTATTAGTGTAAAGTGGGCTATAGCCCGACCATGAAAAAAATATACTTAATATCAATGATATGTCTTTATCTTACCCTTGGTCGCTCAATGGCAAATCGAGACTACTTGTATATTCTAAACTAGTGGTGGTTAATATAACATATAGCTGATAAAAAAACACGCTATGTACTCGCAACGAAAAGCGCCTGCTAAACATTTATTCATATTATGCTACGTTAAAACGAATCGCGCGGTCGTTAACCTAGCGGGGCTGCTGCCGCCGCGGCTTGCGCTCGCAACGAGCGCGCACGTTTCGTTCGATCGTTTTGGCGTCAAAAAGATAGCATTAGCAGTTAAGCATTATACGTTTAGCGCTGCTCCGCGTTGACGCGTTGTATTTCTTATTCCGTTGTAGGCTGCGGAGGACGTTTGGAGATTTCGCGCGCCAATGTAAATAGTCTGTTGACTGATGAATTATTATGTTATGAAAATTGTGTTTGTGTAAATATACTCTCAGTTACAAATTCATGTTGGTTATAATAAAACTAACCAAAAAGACGCCATTAAATACTTAATGATTTACTATAAAAACTTTACATTTAGTCAAGTTTTTACGTGATTACTATCTCGTAAAACTTTAAATGTTATGAATTATTCATATTGTTACACAGCAAAATAATGGCAAATTCTTATACATAAGGTCTTCGATTTTCTTTACTTGTTATAATGTTTTCTTGAAGTTTTTTGATATTTCTTGAAATATTTTGATATTTTCTTTGAAATTTTTTGAAATGATTTTTTTTTTAATCGTTATAACATAGCGTCAAAAGTAACATGATATAAAGATTTAGCATATTCCATGTAGCTTGTTAAGAAAATATAGCCGTTAAGAACACCACTATTCTAAACGTTTGATGTACATAATGAATGTGAATGAAGATGCTCTTCTAAATGCTTACCATGGCTATACCGCATCGACGACGATAAGATTTATGGTCCGATTTTCTGGTTAATGTAACAGGAAAAGAAGAATCATTCAAGACACAGAAGAAGTACATTTGTTCATTTTGTGGAATACGAGTATGTACTTTACCTTTACTACTCGACGTCATCATGTGTACCTTTTAGAAAACTAGAAATACTAACATTGACCGGAAAGTATAAAAGTGTATGTATGTTGGGAAATTCAACATACAGCGTTTTCAATTCCTCATTTGCACCCGCATCAACGACAGAATTTGGCAGATAAAACACAAGACAGCAATGTTTAGAATGGCTTCTTTAGTATACACGGTGATTTTTTATTGGACTTGGAAACGAAGGCCGCTTCATAAGAATCGTTAGTTAATAAAAATAAAAATTCAGTAACAACAAAAATTTACTAATACTCGAAAGTTCATCGAACTCTCGCAGCTGTTTTGGACGGGCGTACTTTACCTTTACTACGTACTTACTTATTATGTAAATAATACCAACTACTTGGTCTCGTTCCTCGACTATACAATATATAACGTTCCTTTTAATTAACTACAAATACTTTAGCTGCTGCTTTATTCAAGGCGTAGCACCAGATTTGGCGCATAAAATAAAAAATCCGCAGGTTAGTTTTCGAGATAACTTCACTTACAAATTTTCCTTAAAGAGACGCATACAACATCCTGTAGACGACATTGCGTATTGCGTACTATTTGTTTACTATACTATTACGTTGTACACGCCCCTTTTACGCAAATATTCATTCATTAATTTAAAATATCACCTTCCAAAACCCATTCAATACCTACGGTCATCGAACTTTCAGCTGTCCGAAGCTACTGCCATAGAAAAGTTGAAATACAGATGGTTCGTTCCATAGCTTTGCTATTGTAGTACACAATATCATTCCGACTAGACACCTTAGTTAGTTTAGGTCAGTGCAATTAGACCTATTGTAAGATATATCACACTCTTAGCGATTCAGCACATAAGCTAGCGAAACCGGCTGAGTAAAATTTTAAATCTTAGCAAAAAATAAACTCTTGATTGAGTCACCTTTCAAACAATAAATAAATTGAAATCGGTGTATCCATTACCATACTAATTACCAATCCGTTTTATAAAAAAATTAAGTCATGAGATATTTACTATTCTTCATTATGGAAATTTAAAACTACCAAATCCCAGGTCCAAATCCTCTTCCCAATAATAGGTCCCAAAATAGGAGGTTGTAGCTTTAATGTACTGTGTAGTTCATCACATACTTAAAGACTAATACCATCGTATAAACTAAAAAACGTACTTCAAAGGTAAGTATGCCGAAGTAGATCTTAAATCGGAAACATGTTTTACAAGTTACAATAAAAAATAAAAATATGTATGTATTCATTACAATATTCTCATTGAGGATGTTAGAAAACAATTGTCACATCTGTACTGTAAGAACTCTTTGCTACTGCGGCACTTCTTTGTACTTTTCTAATAGCCGTTTGCGGCAATCGTAAACGAAAGCGGTATCTTTTTAATTCTTTTACCATTCGCCGACACAGTGCCGACAAACACGTGCTCGACAGTTTTATCTCGCTCTTCCCTTGTGTCGCATCTCACTCTAGCCTCGTGTCGCCAAGACGCTATGTACCTACCTTGCCTTGACTAGCCGGCTTTAAGTTTGTTTCGGTCAGTCTGTTTGAGTCCATAGGCCTATCTAGGTGGCATGTGATGTGATTAATTAATTACTAACAAAAGCGTTTTAACCATTTTTAATTGGAAATTAACCGGCAATTTCCGTCATGAAAATAGGTAAAATTTCTATTCGCGGCTTTGCAGAAGTTGATCGTAGTGTCGCCGATAAGTGCTTAGTATTTACCTATTTAGGATAATAGTACCTAACTATCTAAACTGTTTCAAAAGTACTGCATTTACCAGAGTGCAGGGGATTCTAAATATTCGTAGATAATGTACGAATTTGTACGTACTACAGTGCAGTTAAATTTCGTCGTTTGAAGTATTTTTGAGTGCTTGAATGCCAACTCGTTTGGTCTTAAAGTGTCAGTGTGAATGTTTGTGTAAGCCCGGGTGGAAAGCGCAGTCGCATAAGACCTCATGGTCCATTTGGAGATTGACGGAATACTCTCCATGAGGCCATGACTCATGCACCTGCTTGAGGTTTTCTGAATTTGTAACAGGTATGTACCTTTGCTTATTTCATATTGATTTACTATTACTTACAAAGATGTATGTGTACTGTACGTAGGATTAATGATAATGACTGACATTAATGACTCTGTCTATCACACACAATCTGCTACAGTAAGAGGGAGATAGATGGCGATGGGCGGTGCCTATAAGTGTTTAGAAGTATGAATGAATTTTAGTATACCACATACAGGAGGATGGCGAATATAATTTAATATTTTTGTTAGAAAAAGTGAAAAAAAAAACTAACCTGCGGATTTTTTATTTTATGCGACTAAACTGTTTTTCCACCCTAAATGAAGCAGCAGTTAAAGTATTTGTAGTTAATTAAAAGGGACGTTGTATAGTCGATGGTCTCGCTCGATCGAACATCATCCCATATCTCTGGAACATCATTTACGCAACTTATTTATCATATGTCAAACACAAATTTGGATAACGTATATGGATAGAGGAATTAATTTACTATACGACATTTTTTTTCCAAAACCAATGAAAGTCAGCGTGCATAACACAGTCCCAAAAAAAGGATCGTAAGTTCAAATTAATTGACAATGGTATTAAACAAGTACTTAATGAATTTTTAGATGATAAAAAAATATTTTTTATTTTTTTAGTATTATTTAAAATGTAATTTCATATATATTATAAGTGTAAATGACTAATCTTAAAAAAAATGCATATGTACCAAATCAAGAAGGAAAAATGTAAAAGGGAATGACAAAACTAAGATCTCTATGTACCTACAGTTTATGCAATTAATAATTTGCATATATACTAGACTATAATAGAATACGCAACCAAAAAAATTCTTGGTTTGCAAACCCTATTTTTGAAAAGCGTGTCCTGGTTATTTTTGGTGATACCATGATTTGGCTATTTTTGGCGCAAAAATTACTTATTATTATGGGAATAAGTTTATCCTGTACATCTGTGGACTTTCTGTGGCTGATATGATGGTGATGGGAGTAATTATGATTGATTGGTCTTGCAACCCTGCAATCAATTTGTCACTGTGTGTCACTGTCAGTTTTGTGGTAGAAGAGAGATTAGAATCCGAAATAAAAATTTTATTGCAAGAAATACTTTAGTTTCTTTTGTAAATAATTGCAAATTCAGTTTTTTGCGATGTAAATAGGTCTACATAGTGTGTCAGTAAGTGATTATTTGCTATGTGACTTGCTCCGTAAAGGAAAAATCTTCGGTTTCAGTTGTTATAGAAATGTCGTCATATTCCTCGGAGGAAACAGATTCCAATTTTTTATAAACATTTTTTGCGAACTTGTTTGATTTGAAACTCACATATTGAGTGTGATTTACAGGTATTAAAATGGGTGTATATATTTAGCTATGACCTTGAGATTTATAGTGGGAAGGAGTGGAAAAAACGAAATAACGAGAACTAATTTCAATGTCAATAATGCATCGTATGTTTTTTGACAACCATAAGTAAACTGCAAGCCAAACAGAACCTAGTTTACCTATCGAAGTACTGCGTCAGTCTTTACCTACTGTTACTAACGATTCATACTTTGATGAGTTTTTGTATTGTTTATTTAGGTACATTTATATGATCCTGAATCCTGACTTAATTATTTATATTTTAAGGCAATATGACGCTAATAGACGGAGTTGGCGATGAAGTGGTACAGTTTGTGGGGGTATTGTTTGTGATCATTGTGTCTGCCTTAGCATGGTGGTCCACCAATGCTCGGCCTGACCGGTACCACACTGTTTTGGTGATGAGATCTCGTGCGCATCATCCTGTCACTGTCAGCATTAGAACCAGTGAGTAACCAAAACAATTTCATGTATAGAAAGACCCAAAACGTGGCTGTTAATTATCTTACATAGAACATGATAAAACATTCTTAGTAGGGAAAACGCTTTTCTTTGACTATGAAAAAAAATCACTTGAAAGGTATTTCATGCTACATTATAACTATATTGGGAGATTTGTTCTACTGTCTTTTTTAGCATTTTAACACTTAATGCTAAAAGCATTTTTTTAGTACAATAAAAATTAAAAATAAATATAGAAAATATGTTTAGTAGCCAGAAAGTGGACCCTGGGCTTCTCAGCATTACAGCTGAGGATGCAACTAGAACAATGCTGTGATGAGAGATAGATGTTTAGTAGAACAAGTGTCCGAATATAGTTATAATGTAGCATGAAATACCTTTAAAGTGATTTTTTTCATTGTCAAGAAAAAACAATGTTTCCCACTAAGGGTCGATTTCACCAAACTGGACTTTATTCTAGAATAACTATCCTTGGTATAACTTTATACCTAGAATTTAGTCTGGGATTACTTCGTTCATGTTTCACCACTCTACACGAGAGTAAATTTACTCTCGCATAGTTATTCTTTGACTCGGAACAAATCTAAATGATTTCAGAACGACTGTGATAAACCACCTAAAATAAATCGCCCGCTTCTCTCATAATAAGTTATGTTTACTGCGTATTTTTCTTTTGGGTAGTGTTATATGTCAATATTTAAAATATTGACAAAAGTTTTTAACAAAATCTATATTATCATAGACGTCATTGTTTCTTTCTTGTATCCATCTTGTTTGCCTCGGTTAATAGCTGTCAAAGAGTCAGCTGTTACACTCGGGCCGCCATATTGAAATCTTATCCATGGTATAAGCTCAATACTCCATGAAAATTGGCGGAGTAGTGACTTACTCGAGAATAGCCGTATAATCCTAGTATAAGACTATGGTGAAACGTAAAAATAGTTTAACCTTAGAATAAATGCCGTTATTTTCTGGAATAAATTTTATTCTTGTTTGGTGAAATCAAGTCTAAGAATGTTTTAACATGTTTCATGTAATTTTACAAAGTATGCATGAAATTTTTTTTTTATCGCTTCACTTGTGCTAAAACCACAGTAGGATGAACCACATGACAGATGTTGCTGCATATCCATATTTCAGTGTCGAGCAAAACATTAAGCACTAACATAAATGATTCTAAAATCTAAATTGGTTTGACACAGAAATAGGGTGTCACTATCGTATGACTAAAGTGTTATATTATGGAGTAGTTTAACTGCCTCAGTGGTGTAGTGGTTAGAGCGTTCGGCTCATACTCGGAGGTCGCGGGTTCGATTCCCGGCGGGGGCAACGACTTTGTGGTTGTCCTAGTTTGGTTAAGACATTCTAGGCTGATCACCTAATTGTTTGATAAGTAAGATGATCCGTGCTACGGAGGGCACGTTAAGCCGTCGGTCCCGGTCTTTAAAATTGGTCGTTACCTAAAACCATGTCAGAGGCCTTTAAGGCGGTTTAAAAACTCTGACACTAGTGTTAGTCACTAACACACACGATAAGAAGAGAAGATGGAGTAACCCCACCAATATAGATACAGTACAGTTTTGTTTGTGTATTCTTACATTTGTTTAATATACAAAAATCTTTCAGGATCTAATATGTCTATAACTTCAAATACACAAGGAAGTAATATAGAACAAGCTTCTACCTCGAGTGCCACTGGTATGTGACATATGTTTGAATTGTTGAATACTAGCATTTTTTTTTAATTTATTTATTTCCAAATAATAACAAGATACATTATTTTTATGCCATTCAAAAACCACGAAGGTTTGTCCGGAGAGCATACATCTACGTTCAATCTTATATTACGTTAGTACTCACATATATTAATTATGTGCTTATATCTAAAGTATATTTAAAGTTGTTAGTAGTTAATAATATAATAATAACAAACTGTTCTACAAGATCAGTACATAATTCGCGCTGGCGAATAAGCCCGCAGCGCACACTGCAGGAACGGTGTTGAGTATCCCACAGAGTTGCCCACATTTTGAAAGTTAAAATTTAGCCTGTTTCTTGCTGATATTGTAGCATTTATAGGCGGTTTTTTAATATAAGATTAACAGTTTTTGAGCCTATCCATTACAAACAATGGCCTATGTCCAGAAGTGGATGAAATGCGGCTGAAATGATGATGATGATTACAAGCATAGACTATCAAATCTTTTCTCTTTATAATATAAGTAATTATAGATAATCTAATCAACAAAACTATTATTTAACTTAAGTATATTTATTTCGTACATCCTGTACTTATTACAATATTAATTAATTAATAAATGATTAAAAATACAAATTTTTACAGACAACCCTTCAGAAAGCATTGAAGACAGTCCGAGAGACAACTCCAGGGTGATTCCATTGCAAGAGATGGACAGCATAGTGGATGCCGACATGGCAATGCTAGACAATAACCGACTGCACTTTTACAGGAGGATGGACTGTGAGTTCATTGTATATTTTATTTAATCTTTACAGGGTGTTACCTTGCCTAATCATGCCATATTCTCAGATGTACTTATACTGAACAACTTTCCTCAAAAGCAGATTTAGAAACATGGTGAAAAATGGGGTTCTCCAAATAAAACTGCTAATCAGTTGGATGATTTAGTCCATTTTTTTATATTTCCACTATCAGTGTTACCAGGTACATAGGAACGTAAAAGCAAGGTATTATTGGCTGAAACACGGTCTAAGGTACTGATTCCGACTGATTGAGTGTATTACCATGTATATTATTTTTAAATATTTAAAACATACATATTATAATGCATACACACTAGTTACATTTATTTAATTCCAGTTACCTTTGGCATGGCAATACAATTTTTAGGGCTCCATACCAAAGGGTCAAAAACGTGACCCTATTACAAAGACTGTCCATTCTATTCCAATTTATCGCATGAACTGTGATAGCTAGACAGTTGAAATTTTCACAGATGACGTATTTCTGTTTCTGCTATAACTACAAATACTAAAAGCGCGAATCCGACTCGCACGAGGCTAGTTATTTGTAAATAATGGTACGGAACCCTACGTGCGCAAATCCGACTTGGCCGGTTATTGTTTAAACCTACCAGGGAAATCCGCACTCCGTAGGGCCTTTTTTAACTCCCGATGGCAGTTTTTTAAACTCCCGATGGCCTTTTTTACCCCCGACAAAAAAGCGGGCGGTTTGTTGCCAATGTCTGTCGGTACATCATATATCTTAAACGGATGGATTATTTTCGATGCGGTTCTTTTTACGTGAAAGCAGTTTCCTTGCGGTATTTTTTAGCTATGAATGATGGAAATCGGTACAGCGGTTCAAAAGTTATGGAATGTGAACGTCGGGGAACTTGAAAGTAATTTTTTTTATTTTGCCTGGCCAATTAACTTGTTAAAAATGAAACCTTTATTACTAAGGAAAACGCTTTATTCACTGATGCTGAATTGCAACAAGTTTGTATATGCACCAGACTAAATTTCTATTTTAGAATAGAATAGAATAGAATAGAATAGAAAAATCTTTATTCTTTTAGATTAATATTTTTCTCTTATTTTCACATGTTAGAGAAAACTACATCAAAATCAGCCTATCAGTGCCTGAGTTATCTAATAAAGACAAAAGTATATTATGTTCCACAGGTTCCACTGCTACGCAGAACTCTTTTTTTCTGCTAACTTCTTTTGTTTCACGTTCTTCTGTTTCTCTCAATCCAGGATTTTGGAATATTTTTAAATTGAAATTGTTCACAACAATATTATTTAATTACTTTGTTGTGATTGTTTACTTTACAAGGTCATAATGGTTTGTTTATCTAGAATATTAATTTTACCAAGTGCTGATTAGCTGGTGCCCGCGACTTCGTTTGCGTGAAATTTCAAAATAATAACGACTTTTTTCTCTACATCAGATTTTAATAAAACAAAGCCTGTATGTTGGTCTGAGCTTAATCTATTATTGAAAACCGCGTAAATTACCGTCCAGTAGTTTCGTAGATTTGTGTGATCAAACATACAGACAGACAACAATTCTTTTTTTTTGTGTTCAGTTACTCTTTTTTTTATCGCCTACACTCATTTTTTAATAAACTTATTATATGTACAGACACGCGATTTTGACTGTATTATTATAATATGTATTGATAAGCCATATATGTACAAAAAAGAATGATTAATTCCTAATTAACACATTGCGCTGCTATACGGCACAAGCCTCTCACCTATTTGTATTAATTTACCAACCTTATCACAGTGCTTTGACGCATGTGTGGCGGAAACAATGGGAAAATTAAAATAATCAAACAGTATAGTAATGTAGATTACAGTAGCTTAACCGTAATAAGCACAAAGTTACATGTATGTAGAATGTAATAAGTTTAAAATAATATTGTATTTAAAAAAATCTTTGGTCCGTTAGAATCATCTAAGTCGCTATTACACTAGACTTCACTGTGAGCGCATTGATGTACCTGGTTCACCTTTTTCCGCGCCTACGCTGGTTTTTGTAAGGCCCCTGTTGCCTCCCCTTTGTGGATTGGATATTGTCGTTTTCATTCGAGCTAGCAGGGGGTGTGCTGCAAGCCTACGTCAGCGTACTTGGAGATCCCAGGTACTCCTCTCGTGTTGATGCAACGCAATGACACTAGTGTCACGTCACGTGCTTCGCTTGTATTGAACAATTTAAACGTTTATTTCCAAACCATGAGTGCGTGAAAACAGACACTGAAGGCGGACTGGTGTAATAGCTGCTAAAGTGTGGCAATAAGATAAAGTTTCATATTTATACAAGCTGCGCCCCGTGTTCTTAATTCTATGTTTTAATCCAGGGTGTCAGCTTCCTGCAAACCAAATTTCATCAAAATGGGCCCAGTTGTTTGTGCGTGAAGAAGTAACCAACACCCACACACTCACTAACTTTCGCCTTTATAATGTTAGTGTGTGATAAGTAGGGTTTACATTTCCTCATACATATATTTTAATATTCGCTATCCTTATTGATTATTATTATCTACAGCTGGTCCTCATAATCAAAGTGCGTCGGAATCCACAAGCGACGAAAGTGAGACTCAAGAGGACACGGAGCCTGCGAGCAACGCTCAGATTCGGGAGATGGACAGCATTGTTAGTGCCATGGAGGCTGACGTCACTGCCGGCTGCGATTTCTTCGCGAGACCTAGTGGTGAGTTTATTGAACGATGTTGAACTATTTACGTGCAACCTTTGCAGGTAAATAGAGGAGAAAAATTACAAAATGACGTCACTTGTACTGGGTACAAGGCGCTGCATGCAAGCCGCTCTAGATTGGTCATTTTGGAAATCCTTAGGAGAGGCCTATGTCCAGCAGTTGACGTTAAGCGGCTGAAATGATGATGGATGATTTTGGAAATCCTCAAAGGTCTATTTCTTTGATGAATAGCATTTTCATCGATAAAACATTTGTAATAACTTCAAGCTTACTCATTTATCTAGTAATCTATAGATTATATTTCAGAATCCAACCCATCAGCAACTGTTAAAGTAAACAAGAGTGACAATAATGACGTCAGTGCTCCCTCTGTATCTGACGTCAACGCTCCCACTGAGGATAACCCTCCAAATGAGGAGGCAGCGGCGGCCTCTGGTGATACGACTGATGGGGCCGACGGGACCGCCGGGAACAAGAGGAAGATACTCATCAAGCTAAAGTACCTCAATGATACTTTGAAGGAGGTTGAAGGCAGCCTTGATGAACTGCTAAAGGACTTTAAATGGTATGTCTTTTACTCACCTTTTTTCTTGGTGTGTTTAGTTGATGTATTTTGTGTGTGAGATTTTTGGACGTCATTCTGTATGAGATGGGATGAGTTAGATTAATCTTACTTTTTTTTTTAAATAGAACAGCTAAATGTGACAAAATATAGTCTTAAAAACGGAAGCCCGAAGGGAAGATTCAAAGAGTGATTAATTGAATGTATATATTTTTGAAATGTGCTTATTTTCTAAGCTTTTGCATTTGATACCAAACACGGTATGATTAGATTTATTTTATTTTTAGGTTACCGAGTTTTAGCCTATTGAGAACGCCATAATTAATTTATAGCGTCACATAGACTTTATCCAGCACAATCAATCTTCAAAATTCGTCGTAAGTCGTAATCGACACAATGTACTCGTTTCGCTTTCGCGTTAACCGTACCTGTAAATTGACATTAAGTGCGTTTCTTACCCTACAATGCCATCGCCAAGGACTTGATTCTTTAACATGAGATGAGGTAGATGGTTATTTAAATTACGTTTTTTAACCGACTCCAAAAAAAGGATGAGGTTCTTCCAAGGTGGTTACATAGAGACTTTATTAAAATCGGTTGTGTAGTAGAATCTTTTTTACTGCGTGTAACGTTTGGAATAGGAGTCCCATTTTCGTGTGCGCAGGCGCCACTTCGCGCCGGAGCTGACGTCGCAGAGCCGCGTGCGGCTGATCTTCAACGGGCGCGTGCTGCTGGACGACGCGGCCACGCTGCGCGCGCTCGGCCTGCACCACCGCGCCGTCGTGCACTGCCTCGTGCACCCCAAGCGCGCGCCCCCGCAGGTCGGTAACTGGTTATACTTCAACGGGCGCTGCTGCTGGACGACGCGGCCACGCTGCGCGCGCTCGGCCTGCACCACCGCGCCGTCGTGCACTGCCTCGTGCACCCCAAGCGCGCGCCCCCGCAGGTCGGTAACTGGTTATACTTCAACGGGCGCTGCTGCTGGACGACGCGGCCACGCTGCGCGCGCTCGGCCTGCACCACCGCGCCGTCGTGCACTGCCTCGTGCACCCCAAGCGCGCGCCCCCGCAGGTCGGTAACTGGTTATACTTCAACGGGCGCTGCTGCTGGACGACGCGGCCACGCTGCGCGCGCTCGGCCTGCACCACCGCGCCGTCGTGCACTGCCTCGTGCACCCCAAGCGCGCGCCCCCGCAGGTCGGTAACTGGTTATACTTCAACGGGCGCTGCTGCTGGACGACGCGGCCACGCTGCGCGCGCTCGGCCTGCACCACCGCGCCGTCGTGCACTGCCTCGTGCACCCCAAGCGCGCGCCCCCGCAGGTCGGTAACTGGTTATACTTCAACGGGCGCTGCTGCTGGACGACGCGGCCACGCTGCGCGCGCTCGGCCTGCACCACCGCGCCGTCGTGCACTGCCTCGTGCACCCCAAGCGCGCGCCCCCGCAGGTCGGTAACTGGTTATACTTCAACGGGCGCTGCTGCTGGACGACGCGGCCACGCTGCGCGCGCTCGGCCTGCACCACCGCGCCGTCGTGCACTGCCTCGTGCACCCCAAGCGCGCGCCCCCGCAGGTCGGTAACTGGTTATACTTCAACGGGCGCTGCTGCTGGACGACGCGGCCACGCTGCGCGCGCTCGGCCTGCACCACCGCGCCGTCGTGCACTGCCTCGTGCACCCCAAGCGCGCGCCCCCGCAGGTCGGTAACTGGTTATACTTCAACGGGCGCTGCTGCTGGACGACGCGGCCACGCTGCGCGCGCTCGGCCTGCACCACCGCGCCGTCGTGCACTGCCTCGTGCACCCCAAGCGCGCGCCCCCGCAGGTCGGTAACTGGTTATACTTCAACGGGCGCTGCTGCTGGACGACGCGGCCACGCTGCGCGCGCTCGGCCTGCACCACCGCGCCGTCGTGCACTGCCTCGTGCACCCCAAGCGCGCGCCCCCGCAGGTCGGTAACTGGTTATACTTCAACGGGCGCTGCTGCTGGACGACGCGGCCACGCTGCGCGCGCTCGGCCTGCACCACCGCGCCGTCGTGCACTGCCTCGTGCACCCCAAGCGCGCGCCCCCGCAGGTCGGTAACTGGTTATACTTCAACGGGCGCTGCTGTTGGACGACGCGGCCACGCTGCGCGCGCTCGGCCTGCACCACCGCGCCGTCGTGCACTGCCTCGTGCACCCCAAGCGCGCGCCCCCGCAGGTCGGTAACTGGTTATACTTCAACGGGCGCTGCTGCTGGACGACGCGGCCACGCTGCGCGCGCTCGGCCTGCACCACCGCGCCGTCGTGCACTGCCTCGTGCACCCCAAGCGCGCGCCCCCGCAGGTCGGTAACTGGTTATACTTCAACGGGCGCTGCTGCTGGACGACGCGGCCACGCTGCGCGCGCTCGGCCTGCACCACCGCGCCGTCGTGCACTGCCTCGTGCACCCCAAGCGCGCGCCCCCGCAGGTCGGTAACTGGTTATACTTCAACGGGCGCTGCTGCTGGACGACGCGGCCACGCTGCGCGCGCTCGGCCTGCACCACCGCGCCGTCGTGCACTGCCTCGTGCACCCCAAGCGCGCGCCCCCGCAGGTCGGTAACTGGTTATACTTCAACGGGCGCTGCTGCTGGACGACGCGGCCACGCTGCGCGCGCTCGGCCTGCACCACCGCGCCGTCGTGCACTGCCTCGTGCACCCCAAGCGCGCGCCCCCGCAGGTCGGTAACTGGTTATACTTCAACGGGCGCTGCTGCTGGACGACGCGGCCACGCTGCGCGCGCTCGGCCTGCACCACCGCGCCGTCGTGCACTGCCTCGTGCACCCCAAGCGCGCGCCCCCGCAGGTCGGTAACTGGTTATACTTCAACGGGCGCTGCTGCTGGACGACGCGGCCACGCTGCGCGCGCTCGGCCTGCACCACCGCGCCGTCGTGCACTGCCTCGTGCACCCCAAGCGCGCGCCCCCGCAGGTCGGTAACTGGTTATACTTCAACGGGCGCTGCTGCTGGACGACGCGGCCACGCTGCGCGCGCTCGGCCTGCACCACCGCGCCGTCGTGCACTGCCTCGTGCACCCCAAGCGCGCGCCCCCGCAGGTCGGTAACTGGTTATACTTCAACGGGCGCTGCTGCTGGACGACGCGGCCACGCTGCGCGCGCTCGGCCTGCACCACCGCGCCGTCGTGCACTGCCTCGTGCACCCCAAGCGCGCGCCCCCGCAGGTCGGTAACTGGTTATACTTCAACGGGCGCTGCTGCTGGACGACGCGGCCACGCTGCGCGCGCTCGGCCTGCACCACCGCGCCGTCGTGCACTGCCTCGTGCACCCCAAGCGCGCGCCCCCGCAGGTCGGTAACTGGTTATACTTCAACGGGCGCTGCTGCTGGACGACGCGGCCACGCTGCGCGCGCTCGGCCTGCACCACCGCGCCGTCGTGCACTGCCTCGTGCACCCCAAGCGCGCGCCCCCGCAGGTCGGTGTCTCCGCTACAGCACAACCCTCTGCACTACTAGAGCCATACTCTGCCCGCGCCGCTAGAGGACTTAGGCCAACACTCCTCGCTCGCCAGACGGGCTGGAGAGTCTAGTTGATGTTTACAAGCTTTGTTTAGCCTGTATTTCCTAACTCGCGTTCTACGACTCGAGTTTGGGCATATTTCATTTGTCCTAATAAATACTTTGGCCTTACTATAAAAGCTTGTACAATAAATTAAATTACTTTGAAAATAAATGTTCTCGTTCCAGCAACACGGCAACCTGCCCGAGGCCGCGGCGGCCGCGACCCACGAGCTGGTGACGGAGGGCGCGGCGCCCGAGCGGCCCTGGGACCTCGAGAACATCCTCATGACGCTCGTCTCCGTCGCGCTCACCGTCGTCTGGTTCTTCAGGTGAATATATACGTAAATACGTCACAGGAACGTTCTAGAACGCGCAGCTTTTGTAACATTAAAAACAAGCTTGTCCACTGCTGGCACATAGTAGTTATTTTTATTGATGGATTTTACCATTTGAATGCCATAAATTTATTTCTGTTGTTTGTTGTTTATGTATATTTATTTCTGTTGTTGTTGTTTATTTATTTATGTTATATTCTTAAAAAGAGTCATATTCCTGTATCATAATGGTTAAAAAATTAGTTTTTAATATTATTTTAACCCCATAACTTCGATGCCTAAACTGATTAGAATCTTACATCATTATGTAATTTTAATGTCAACTGTACATTTGCAGTTAGGTTACTATTCATTTTATTATTTAACAATCAAATCGAACTAAACAATAATTAGGCAACTTGGGAAATGCAAGCTAAACAAAGCTTTTTTACATCAATGAGACGTCTCCAGCCCGCATAACCAGCTTGGAGAGTGTAGGCCAAGTCCTCTGGCTGCTCTGGCCAAATGCTTGTGGTAGTACAAAGAGAGTCGTGCTCCTGCAGTGGAGACAAAACGACCTGATGATGATGATGATGATTTGGTCCGGCAGATGCGAGTACAGCAACATGTTCACGGCGTCTGCGTCGGTGGCGCTGTTCGGGCTGACTGTGTTCTACAGCGTGGCCATCTTCGGGCTCTACCTCTCCGACACA
The DNA here is from genome assembly GCA_963555685.1 of Acrobasis consociella. NCBI lineage: Eukaryota > Metazoa > Arthropoda > Insecta > Lepidoptera > Pyralidae > Acrobasis > Acrobasis consociella. Next base: position 4,950,588 of record OY743116.1, read on the forward strand.
TTCCACTTCGAGCGCCGCACGCCGCACGCGCCGCTCGCGCCGCCCGCGCCCAACAACTAGGCTGCACGCAGTGACGTCACCAACTCCCTCTACTCAAGTAAAGCGCCATATTCACGATCCATCCTGCTGTACGTCCGTTCAAGGCCGTGCACGATGCCCGATGCAAAAGTACCGTGAATACGCCTGACGTACGTCGGTAATTATTATTAATTGCTTGCTAGACGTGCACGATCCATTTTGCATCCAGCAAGTACCCCCACCACCGCGAACGTCGGGCAGATGGACAGTGAATAATGTGGACGTACGTCAAGATGGATCGTGTTAAACTTGCTGTACAGCAGATTCTGTTTTAAATAATTATTTTACGGCTCTGGATACAAGTCTTTTGGTAAAAAGGATGGCAACACTGGCTCGCTAAATGTGTGAGTGACGGCAACACTGGTTTGCTGGATGCAATGATGGATGCGTGAAAAGACTACATTCGTCACCGCGGCCTTGAACGGACGTACAGCAGGCTGGATCGTGAATATGGCGCTTAAGCCGCACGCGCCGCCCGCGCCCGACAACTAGGCTGCACGCTGTGACGTCACCAACTCCCTCGACTCAAGTAAGGAAACGCATGTTACGATTGCATCTTTAGCTAATAAAATTGAGCAATCAATTATGTTTTCCTTTACTAGTCCATGCGACATTTTAGTGTGATAGCGTTGCAGGACTATCGATAGGTTAACTACTGATGTAACGGTGAAAAATAGTCATAATATCGATAGGCCTATCGATAGTATCGATAGCCAATATTTTGCGATACAATTGATAACAAAAACTAGTGTCGTACTATTGACACATTTATTTCAACAAACAATCGATACCATAAAAAATTTAAAAACTATCGATATTATTGCTGTATCAATAGTATTGCACTATCGATTCCATTATTTGTCGATAGTATATATACTATTTATATTTTATAATCAATAGTATCGATACTACTGACACATTTACTTCAACATAAAATCAACACTATAGAGTTGTCATTAATAGTATAATAGTATCGCAAACTATTGGCTATCGATACTATCGATAGTCTGACTATTTTTCAAAGCCGCAACACTATTAATAATACTATCGATATTCAAAACTTGCTGCAACACTAGATTGCTACTCCGCCACGCCGCTTAGGTTTTATAGTCAAGTCTTAGATTTTGTACATTCGCAAACCCGAACATTCGTGCTTCTCCTGAAATATACAATCTATTGAAGGAAAAAGCGGCATGGTGCGAAGCGTATACTGTAAAGGTTACCAAATAATTTAGTGGGCCTCGCTATATTGTGAAAAAATCGGAACTAAATTTAACATTGGACCGCCTATTGCACAGATTAAACAAGAACGCCATCTAGTGATAAGTAGCGGGACTACCGATACGACTTGAAATCCATCACCGCGCCATCTATTATTTGCTAGGAAAAACCCTGCCTTTAAAGCGTTAACCCCCAATACTTACCGATTTTTAACCCCTTATATGCCGGAATATCAGACACAATAGTTAAACAATGCCTTCTCGCGTAGATCTACGCAACGACATACGAGAGGTTAATCAAACAGCTGAGAAACACCGCAAGCGAAGTTGCTTTCATGTAAAAATCCGCTTTAAAATCGGTCCATTAGTTCGAACGCTACGATGCGAGACAGGCAGAGCGACTGACAGTAGCGTCAAACTTATAACACCCTATTTTTTTTAAAGGTTTAAATACAGCCCGTGGCGCCATCATTTCAGGCCACCTAACTTAGTTGTTAACCTTTTAACTGAGATTGCGGCTTTGAAGGGGATGGTAAATTTTATTTACGATAAGAAAGAAATTGTGAATATTTATTGAGTTTATGATGCCGATTTTCCTCGACTACAAAATTATGTGCGCTAGAATAGATAGCCCTATCTAACCGCGTTTGCACACTGACACACAGTGGTGCTATTTTTCAAACGCGGAATCACTAAACAAAGGATTTCTTGTAAAAAACTATGCGTTTAGGTGACTTCGGGTTTTAAAAATAGCACTTCAGGACTATACTGTATTAATGATAGCGTGAAAACGCTCGTAACTTTCAAACCACATGGTTAATAGTCGGTTCTATTGATATTTTTTAATATGAATACAAAATAATAAAAAGAAGAATAATAAAAGAGAAAAGTAGGGAAATACATATAAGAAAGAGACAAGTAAAGGATTGTGGTTGACTGTGTAAATTTTAGATCTGCTACATGACTGAGGTAAATTCGGTTAATAGTTAAATGGTGGTTTAGTCCTATCATTTCCATCGTATTATTTCTTAAGAAGGGAATTGATTTTTGCAGTCTATGATACGTCTGTTCCACCGAAGCACCCGAATCGCTTGTCCAATTCTCACAAATGATATATAGATTTGTCATTATTGTCCTGGTGACTTATGCTTCAATTTGTATGCAATAAATATACAATACGAAAGGGGTATCAAATGAAAGGTTTAGCACATTTCAAAAATTATACGTCGTATTTTGACGGCTCCCGTAGTCAGTTTTAGTTTTTTTTTAAATCTTGTTATAATGTAGTATATAGCTAAAATTATTATTGTTTGCATTTATGAGTTGTAAATTAGGTAAATATTTTATATTTTTTAATTATGGTATGAAGACTTCATCGGTTACCTAAATCATAATATGCCATGAGTTTTTGTTTTGTAAAATATAATCAATGGGAACGATGGGACTGACCTACGAAGTCATTGATGGCGATAATGTTTGTTATTTATTTATTCTGTATACACTAGTGTTGTCGTTCGATATACTATCAGCTTTTTTAAAACCTATACTATATGCTACCGATACTAGCCCGTCGATATATGTCGGCAGGTCGGCGGCTTTGGTGAGTATTGCGCTTACCCTACTGTGAATGTATAAAGCAAAGAGAATATAATGGTATAAAGTATTTCTTGTTTTATCTATAAACAGTGATGCTTGTTATTAATATCACCAGGCGTTGAAACCATAAATATTATTTATAATACATAATAATTCGCAAACAACAAAATAATGTAGACGTTTAAAAACTAAAATGAATATAACTAATAAGAAAAGAAATTGAAGTTTTCTTTTTTGTAACAACAAAGATCAGCTAGACGAACCTAAGCCCCTTTCCATGGAAAAAATTAAGAAAAAAACGTAAGGACAACGTGTCATGAGTAACTAATGGTAATGGCTCATGACTTCACAGCAGATATCGATCATTTACTAAATACTCTGTTTGCCTACATATTTATTCGCCAGCACAAAATATTTTAAAGGTATTTCTTGTTCATCTCAAAGTATATTTTTGTACGAACTGTTAGTTACTATTCATTCATGTTATTTTTCATCATTGACTTCAAAACCTGATACCTAAAAAGTTTTCTTAGCTTGGTCTCAGAGAAATTGTAAATAATATTCATAAGTATCGTATCTACATATGTATAAAAGAGGATTTATATTTATTTAGATGTAAGTGCAGATTTAAATTAATAATTTCGTGTAATTTGTCATCGTCGTTCATTTATAATGTCATTAGATACTGCTTTGTATTTGTACCTAAGCTTAATTTTCATTACACATGAGTACCTACTACTTAACAAATTACCTAAATTATTGTCATTGGTTTCTAATATGTAACTTTTTTATTGTTATTTACTTTGTAAGATTATAATAGAAATAAAAGTTTTGAGTAAATTAGTTTTTTCATACACTTTCCGTTTCAGATAATCAAACATAAGACGACAAAATTCAAATACAGCGGTTCTTAAAAATAAAAGCCATCGCAAAAAATTGGTGCCTTTTTTTTTACGCGGCGGTCAACCATTTTTTGTATGCTTGTACAAAAAAATACAAGAAGCAATATTTGGGAATTATATTTGTAAACTCAGTCGGGACGGAGTTATATCGGCTCGAAGATGAAAAAAAGGATATTTTTAATTACATAATTGAATTATGGACTCCTTATATTTTCCTGAGCTATTTATGCTATGCTATCTATTATATTAGATGATTATTGTAATAACACATGATTAAGTCACGGTTAATTTTTTTTTTTCCATCTATAATTATGTATGCCTTGTAAGAACACTTGGTTCCTGCTCACATGTTATGGCGGTTATTTGGTATTTAGGATTGGGAGGACATCAAATCGATCTGAGACCCCCAGCGCCCTTAGATGATATAATAGTAAGACATGATTTCGAAAATGAAGCTTACGACGAGCCCAGCGTTAAGTATCGTAGGAAAGACAGCTGCAGCCCGAGAAAGTGCGTCCCTGTTACCCCCGTTTAATAGGGCGCCAAGCGACCGCAGCGCCCCCAATCGCGTTTTATTACATTTCTCAACGTTTAGTTTTTTTAGTTATTATACAGCGAAATAAAATTACAATAATTTAATGTTTTAAATAGACTTACTATATATAATAACCACAGATTATTGTCCGTCGGGATTTTTTGAAATATTGTTTATATGTTGAGAAATGTAATAAAACGCGATTGGGGGCGCTGCGGTCGCTCGGGTCCTCTTAATGACATGGTCTTGTTCTGACATTTCATTACGAGTACAAAAATAATAACTTGTTAGTTTTTACTTTAATAAATCAGTGACTGTATTAATTGATTTTCATTGTACCCAAATGGTAATATATAAACTGTTATCAAATAACATTATACTAGGTATATGGGAAAAAATATTTGTAATCGTGACTTAATCATGTGTCATTACAATAATATTAGTATCTATTAAAATAGCTAGCATCAGTGGCGTAGCTATCATAGGGCCAGGTGGTGCAGTGCACCAGGGCCCCGGAGCTCAGGGGGCCCTCAAGCCTCAGCTTTGAAAAAAAATTAAAAATTGAAAAAAATCGAAAAATTGAAAAAAAATAAAATTCTTGTAAGCAGGTTCGAGCCTCGAGTCTCTAGCCTGCTCACAAGATTTTCTTTTTTTTTCAATTTCTATTTTTTTTTATTCAAATCAACATCACCAATGATAAAACTCCTTATTTAATATTTTCAACACATGCGTCAAGCGTCCTCGATAAGCATGTGCTGTTTGTTTGTATGTTATCGTTATTTCAGTCATATGGTAGTTTGGATGAGTACGCCCGTAGCACATTGGATCAGCTCACGTGCTTGACGGTCGTGAGATCAATTCGCCAATTCCGCCCATCAACTTTTTAATGAAGTTTTCATTCGCTCTTGCCTTGCATCAGTTCTTATTTATGATATTTGTGGCGATGTTTTCAACTTTCTGGGGTCTTGGACGTACTACAGTAGTTGATGCTGGGTGTGTCGCTGACTGTTGCAATTCGTAATTCCCTACTAACAGCCTTATTTCATCAAGTATCACCACTAATGCTATGATTTCTATTCCGCACAACCATCCATCTGGCACCAAATTCTGGTAAAACTCATTTTCGCAAAAAAAAAATCCGATGACAAGATATATATCATACAGGTTGCAGCACAACGCTTACCGTATAATTTATGATAGCTCTCAACCTGATCGGCAATAAAAAATAACCAACGTTTTTCTAAACTCAAGTTTAGTTTAGAAAAACAATGAGGCGGCATCAAACTTGGATTTGAGTGAAATTATAGACGAATTCGCAAAAATTAAAGCGCGCAAGAGATTGTGAATCGGACGGTGAATTCTCTTAAAAATCTTTTTTTCTCTTAATTAATAAATATTCTATATTGTCATGTGCGTCGTTGTTTATTTACTCCCTTTTTCTTCCATTGAACACATGAAGATTTTGATAGAGACGACGTATGGATTTAGCCTACTAGGGATGATTCAACTCACTGTTTCCTATTTTTATTCCCTATCAATAATTTTGAAGGCCAATATAAGTTCAAACTACGCGGAAAGAGGGGAGGAGGGCCCGATTCTCTCCCTATGCACCAAGGCCCTTGTCCCCCTAGCTACGCCACTGGCTAGCATAGCATCAATAGCTCAGGAAAATATATGGTAAATCCTTATTTCAAAATATTTTTTTCATCATTGAGCCGATATAACTCCGTCCCGACTGAGTTTACAAATATCATTCAAAAGGCACCATTCTTCCATACAAAATAGACATTGTCCTTTGAGGATTGTCTACAAACCTTGAAAACACATTAAGATCTCAAGTGATAGGTTTTAATTAATACTATCAATAGTAAAGATACTATTCGTATAGAGAACTATCGATAGTTTTACCAAATATCGATATAAGTTTAGCTATAGTTTTTCATACAAATAGTAGCTACAGTATCGATATCATCTAAAGTTTCTAAATTAAATAGTTTTGATTCTATCAATAGTCCTATCGATATTGTGACTGTTTTTCAAGCTCAATTACCTATCGATAGTAAGGCAACGCTACTGGAAAGTTGGTTTTGGTGTTGGTCATGGAGTATTTATGTAGGTACATGTTAAAAATAGGTAGGTAATGGATATAAAAAATAAAATCTAGGTTCATAAAAGATATTTATTTCTAGGAAAAACTAATTACATTTATCACACTAAAATTATCTGGCGAATCTTGCAAAACATGATAGAGTACCTGTAAACAAGCATCGATATTTTTAAAACAATTCTTAAAAATTTACAAGTACATGATTATTAAGTAGTTGGTATTTCAGTACAAAATATAAATGTTTCTCGCCGGATTGAGGTCTACCTCGAATAGATCATGGTGACCTCACCTAGACAAGATATAATATTTCCAAATTCTTCTTTCTCGTTAACACATTCTCTAACAAGCTATCATATTGAATTTGGATGGAAGTACCTACACTAACTAATATAGCCACCAAGTGAATTTTTCTTAATCAATAGAATGTTGTATGCAATCATTTTGAAAAATTGTCTACTGTATTCAATAGAAATTTTTATTTAGCCTTTTGTCCAGTCCATGTGTACCACTGCTGAGCAAAGGTCGAAAGCCAAAGAAAGGAGAAAAAAAAATTAATTGAAGAAAAGTAATGATTATTTACCTGACTAATTTTGTTCTCGTTACTCATGTGCCTTATGCTTCTGCAAAGAAATAACAAAATAACATTAACAAAATGCCTTTGGGTTCTCAGTCTTAATTAGGTACTCTAGTTAAGATCAGCCATCCAAGGAAGTTTAAAATGCGTGGTAATCAGGGTTGCGCATATCATAAAGCATTGTATCATCATTAAAAATGTAACAACTAAATAAATAAAGGAAAAAAAAAAAAAAAATCACCTTTGCTTGATAGAACTCTTGAGCAGCAAAATGAATGGAACTGTAACATAAAAAGAACAAATTAATATTTATTATTACTGTTTTATATGTAAAGATAAGAACATATTTACAACAGTCAAAAACCCTAATGCGATGCCTACATACCTTTAACAGCTTCATATAGGTTTTAATTGCTTCAAGATTGAAAGAGATATTTTTGCGTATATTTGTTTATTCCATTGGCTTTCCATTTGAGAATAAAGAAAATCGAATAGAAAGTCAATGACATGTAGCACCCTAAGTTTATCGCTTGCGACGCAGATGTAGGGTGTTGCGCCTGATCCAGGCGGCGCGGCGGGAGCCTCCCTTGGTCTGAGAGTAGCGGTGACCCTTGCCGAGCCCCCGCGAGCTGCGGCCGGCGGACGTCAGGCCGCGCATCTCACGGTGCTTGTGAACGGCATTCACGATCCAGTTGATCTTAGGGTCGCGACGGATGGCCTGTGAACAAACGCTTGGTTACACTTGGACTTGGTGAATTAAAATGGGACTATTGCATAAAATATATCAGATATACCGGTAGGTGAAGTTTCAGCAAAACCTTTCAGATTGGTGCATGACATAAAATTCATCATTTTAAAAATCTTCTGTGCTTTCAATTTAGGTAATCAAATGGGAGTTTCCAACATGTGCGTGCAATTTAAAAGTCTCACATGAAATTTTATTTGAAAATAATTACCTTGTGTGAGGGATCAACCAGAATAACTTCGAAGTATTTGTAGGAAGAGTCCTGGGCAACCCAGTAGGAGTTGAGTACACGCAGACCTCCACAGCGGCGACCGACACGCTCCTGAAAAATTACATTAGATTTTATAAAATTTAAAAAGTAGATATAAGTAGTAATTTGCCCAATCTTTGCTACTACTTACCTCAGCAATAGACTGCAAGTTGCGTGTAGGTTTCAGCTGGTTCACACCATGGCTTTTAGGTTTGCCATAGGTGGCGCCCTTGGCAACTGGACGCTTGCGGCCACCACGGCGCACGCGGATTCTGAAGACAACATAACCTGCAAAGACGAATAACTGTGAGACTAACTACGAGGAAACAACACCATGCGCCACAATCATAAAACTACCATATTTACCTTGCTTGGCGCGGTATCCCAGTCTCCTTGCTTTGTCGGGCCTAGTAGGCCTGGGGGCGCGATGCATACGAGTCAACTGGCGGTACTGCCATACTCTAACACGCAAGAGGAATCGCATCACATCGCTCAATTTTTTTCGGTACAATTCCTGAATATATCTGTACGCGCCCATCTTGGCGAGCCTGTGGCAGACCTAGCAACAAAATCAAGACAAGTTGATCAGAAGTCACATCATCGGTCTGGCCACAAATGGAGCGATAGTTGACCCAACACACTGAACATGATGTTAAACACTGAAACTGAAATTTATATTGAAATATTATCGTTAATGACATACAAGCACTATATTCTTTGAAACCGATCACTAAAATGTAATTTGCAGTCGAAGATAGATATATTTTTTAAGGATTTAAAATAAACATACGTCTCACGATCTCCACAGGTAAACCGGAAAAGAATACTGTACTGACACTGACAGTTGACAGTTATACCAGTATTGCCATTGAATCTTTATTTTTTATAACATTGCCAGTACTATTTCATAAATACTCGGCTGATGTAGAGAAAGAGGACACATGTTCATACAATGAGGACTTTTCAGAATAGAAATTAAAAAAAAGAAGTCTAGATGGCGTTGATAAAAAGGCATGTGTCAATGTCATAGATGGCAATATTGAATGTCCTGTCACTCTCATAGGGGTGGGTTGTCAACGGTTTTGTCGTCTACGAAACGAAACCGTTTTCCGTCAACTTTAAACGAGTTCATAAAACAGTCTAATTTTAATAATAGTCACATTGAGGAACTATGACAACGTAAACTAAACTTTTAATGCACTTGCGTCTTGACGTGAACTAGACTAGAGTCAAATGAGACCTAAAAAATAACGTAAATCAAGTCTAATAACCTATTTGTAAACAAATAAAAATTCAATCTATGCGTATGACAATAGAATTGAACTGCGCCCACTCAGTGCATGGATTTAGCGCATGCGTGTGACAGAGACAGACATGTCGGCAAATATTAAAGTATGAATGAAGCGAACAGATTGCTAGCTTCACGATCACGACACGACTATTCTCGAACAAACGTGTTTGATAGTCGCGGAAAAAGGCGTTCACGAGTGAACTGGTTTATCATTCGACGGTAAACTAGTCTAATAGTTCATGCACTTCATGCCAATTAACGGTTGAAATAAACCGTTCGTTCATTCAACGCCCATGTCTTCTCTCTAGGTATCTATGTAGGTAATATAAACATAATATGTTAATATTCTAACAAAAAAAATATAGGTACTACGTTTTAATCATGGTTAGCCCATGTATTGTGAAAAACTGTCAAAAAATTGGCACTCATCGTTTTCCTAAAGGCGAAATCACAATGGATACAAGCTTTACGACATAATATCAAGTCTGGACTAACTTTTCACAAGAATTCTCTCATATATTTACTGAATTAAGGGAAATGTATTCTTAGTAGAATGTAAATTGCTTACATCTTACAATTTTTTTGACCTAGTACTGGGCGTTTTTTCATGAAACGCTTTTTGAAACTGGTTTCTACGAGAGAAACGAATGAACGGATTTTCGATTTATATACATTTAGTTATACTCAGAACGGACGACCGGACGGACACCGGGTGAAACGAAGAAACGAATAACGAAACGATCCCCGATATCCAAAACATGAACGAACATTCCTTCCGTTCCGCCCGTTCATTCGTTTTTTCTCCTACAAACGCGTTTCTTTCGTAATGTTTAAGCAATTTTGAATCTTATTTAAAGGAAGGAGAAAACAGTTTTTCGTGTAACTGGTTCTCGATCCAGTTCCTTTGCCAGATGAAACCAGTCCGTTCCGTTTTCTGCAAAACCCGTTACGACCCACCACTATTTGACACTTGACCAAGGCGTCAACGCCATCTAGTGAGAAAAATAGTTACTATATTTTTATTTTAAATGTCACTTTAAATACCCCTCATTATTTTTCTTCTAGTATTATAGCCTAGCATTAGCGTATAGCAGTAAAATCACTGACCTCCATATATACAAGTACGCTGGACCTATGATTAGCCGGGCCGCGTATATCCAAAATCTGTGATGGTTCAACACCGCCCGGTGTTGACAGTTCACAGATATTGTGCATAACTGCGCGCTGAAATCTCATACAAAATCTGTTTCGGATCAACACTGCCACTTGTTTTAGCCGACTTGCAAGAAAGTTGGTTTTGTCATTCATTCCATTACATATTCTTCCACCTACACGCATTCAGTATAGAAATAACCAAAGGTTTGTAGACTGTAATGTTCTTAATAAGTATTTAAGTATATACATCGTTAGTCAAAATATTGTCAAGTTTTAGTGGAGTTTATATGTATACATATTAATAGGTACAAAAATATTACTACACAAACAACTCCGAAAGATATCAGTTATGTAAGCTATTTAATTGTGTCCATTTTAATTTTCGGAAAAGAGTCATTACGTGACATAGTTTTGTTAAATCTTCCAAGCAATCGTAAATGCAAAATATGTGCGCATTCAACGCGATTTAGGTATTACGAGCAGAGCCGCAACATACTTTGTAGGTGAAAATCTAAAAACTAGGAATAAATTACCTGTGCTGAATTTCGCTCGCGTTGGAATGAGATAGACGTATTGCGCAATTCTAATGCTTTTTCATCTTTGTGCTGCGAGTGCGGTGTGGTGTGAGTGTGACAAATTGCGTGCATAGTGAACTGTGACCTTGACGCGTGCTATTGTTTACAAATTAAAACTTGTAATAGTTAATTAATTATCTTATATCTTCTAAAGCGGCGAACCACAATACCCCCTTGAGATGACGTTTCTACATTTTACATTAGTAGTAGATATCTTTTTCACACCTAATTACCTATACAATATACTTTTTATTAAGTACATAGTAATTACAAGTAATTTAAGGGTTTCAGTACAAATATTCAATCCTTTCAGTCTATCATTTCGAAAAAAAATACCAATAAATGCATTTCAAAATACGAAATAATTGCATTTTCGTAGTAACTATTTTACGTGACTATACTTCGATTTGTATGAGAACCCAGAGAATTTTTGGTATTGCTATATATTGGGAAAAGTTGTTCAAAACGGTAGACTGAATCACTCCTTAAAATATTTGTACGTAATAAATAATAAGCGGCCAAGTGCGAGTCGGACTCGCCCATGAAGGGTTCCGTAGTAGCAAACAACATAATATAACAGTCTTGTAGTACGTTTTTTTTAAATTTTTATATATTAGAGTTGATTGAATGAAAGGTAAATTGCCGTCTATGATTTATGACGTATTAAAAAAAACTACTTACTAGATATCGTTCAAACCAATTTTCGCTGGTAGTATTCATAGTAATGAACATCATAAATTTTTTTTAGTTTTATGATTCCCTTACTTTAGAAGTTACGGGGGGGGGGGACACACTTTTTTTCACTTTGGAAGTGTCTCACGCGCAAAGTATTCGGTTTAGAAAAAAATGATATTAGAAACCTCAATATCATTTTTAAAGACCTATCCATAGATACCCCACACGTATGGGTTTGATGAAAAATAAATTTTTGAGTTTTAGTTCTAAGTATGGAGAACCCCCAAAATTTATTGTTTTTTTTCTATCTTTGTGTCAAAATCTTAATGCGGTTCATATAATACATCTACTTACCAAGTTTCAACAGAATAGGTCTTATAGTTTCGAAATAAAGTGGCTGTGACATACGGACGGACAGACAGACAGACAGACATGACGAATCTATAAGGGTTCCGTTTTTGCCATTTGGCTACGGAACCCTAAAAAGGAACATTGTAATAAACGAAAAGGAATAGACACCGGAGTTTGGCTGAAGTTAAACCGTAACAGATATTGTACGCTCAAAATAAATAAATGCTCATAAAATGAGTCTAGAACATGTTGCGGCTCAACTCGTACAGCGTTGGCTCGTAACAGATTCTGGATATACGCAGCCGGGCCATAGTGAGGCGATTTGATTTTCGCCATTTTGGCGCTGATCGTAGGCATTCGTAGCAGTGGGTGGGAACGGAACTAATATGACAGATGGGACAATGACATCGATAAAAGTCATTTCCGAATTAGTTATGTCAGATTTAGTTCTCTTCCCACGCACTGGGGGCGCTTCAAATAGGCACAATAAAGAGCTGTCATTTCTAAAGCGCCTAAAGCGCCGTATTCACAATCCAGCGCCGCTGTACAGCGGCTCAAGGTCGCTTTGCTGGATGCGCGTATTCACACATCCAGCAAAGCATCCAGCAAGGCAGTGTTGCCGTTAGTCACACATTTTGCGAGCCAGTGTTGCCCTTTTTTGTTGTTCTTGTCCGTTGACAGTTATAACCTGATGCAGTAGTCGGCTATGAAAACCAGTGGAATCGCTTAGATAGATTTTCCGCCAGAAGCTCCTAGCAATCAAAGGATGTCTACAGTCTACACCAACTTTGGTTAAAACTAGAGGCCTAGGAATAGAGAAACGAAGGAATAAAAAGAGGCTTAAAAAGACTAGTATCCAGAGCCGCAAAATATTAAAAAAGAATCTGCTGTATAGCAAATTTATTTACGTATCCAGAGCCGTAAAAACATCATTTAAAAAAAAGTCTGCTGTACAGCAAGCGTATTCATGGTCCATCTGCCCGACGTTCGCGGTGGTGGGGGTGCTCGCTGGACGCAAAATCGATCCAGCAGATCCAGCAAGCAATTAATAATAATAACCGACGTGAAGTTGCTTGCTGGACGTGCTGGATCCAGCAAGCACCCCCACCACCGCGACCGTCGGGCAGATGGACCATGAATACGCTTGCTGTACAGCAGACTTTTTTTTAAATCATGTTTTTACTCTTTTCTCTGGATACTAGTCTTTTTAAGCCAATTTTTATTCCTTCCTTTCTCTATTCCTAGGCCTCTAGTTTTAACCAAAGTTGGCGTAGACATCCTCTGATTGCTAGGAGATTCTGGTGGCAAATCTATCTAAGCGAGTCCACTGGTTTTCACTGAGTTTCATAGCATCAGGTTAGAACTGTCAACAGACACTAACAACAAAAGAGGGCAACACTGGCTCGCAAAATGTGTGACTAACGGCAACACTGCCTTGCTGGATGCTTTGCTGGATGTGTGAATAGGCACATCCAGCAAAGCGACCTTGAGCCGCTGTACAGCGGCGCTGGATAATGAATACGACGCTTACGGGTATCATAGGTCCAGCGTACTTGTATATATGGAGGTCAGTGGTTAATTGGCATGAAGTGCATAAACTATTAGACTAGTTTACCGTCGAATAATAAACCGAAATGATCGAATGATATTGATCATTGGCAATGGCAACCGTCTAGCAGGCCCTTTATTAAGCGCCGTATTCATTATCCAGCGGCGCTGTACAGCGGCTCAAGGTCGCTTTGCTGGATGTGCCTATTCACACATCCAGCAAAGCATCCAGCAAGGCAGTGTTGCCGTTAGTCACACATTTTGCGAGCCAGTGTTGCCCTCTTTTGTTGTTGTTGTCTGTTGACAGTAGTGGTGTTCTTAACGGCTATATTTTCGTAACATGTTACATGGAATATGCTAAATCTTTATATCATGTTAATTTTGACGCTATGTTATAACGTTTAAAAAAATAAAAAATAAAAATTTCAAAAAATTTCAAAAGAAAATTTCAAAAAATTTCAAAAGAAAATTTCAAAAAATTTCAAAAAATTTCAAGAAATTTCAAAAAAATTCAAAAAAATTCAATAAAAAATTATTACGGGTAAAGAAATTCGAAGACCTTATGTATTAGAATTTGCCATTATTTTGCTAATTTATAACAATATGAATAAATCATAAAGTGTAAAGTTTTACGAGATAGTAATCACGTAAAAACTTGACTAAATATAAAGTTTTTATTGTAAATCAATAAATATTTAATGGCGTCTTTTTGGTTAGTTTTATTATAACCAACGTGAATTTGTAACTGAGAGTATATTTACACAAACACAATTTTCATAACATAATAATTCATCAGTCAACAGACTATTTACATAAGCGCGCGAAATCTCCAAACGTCCTCCGCCGCCTACAACGGAATAATGAATACAACGCGTGAACGCGGCGCAGCGCCAAACGTATAATGTTAAATTTGCTAATGTTATTTTTATAACGCCAAAACGATCGAACGAAATGTGCGCGCTCGTTGCGAGCGCTAGCCGCGGCAGCGGCAGCGCCCCGCTAGGTTAACGACCGCGCGATTCGTTTTAACGTAGCATAATATTAATAAATGTTTAGCAGGCGCTTTTCGTTGCGAGTACATAGCGTGTTTTTTTTATCAGTTATACGTTATATTAACCACCACTAGTTGACAGTTCTAACCTGATGCAGTAGTCGGCCATGAAAACTCTGGATATTAGTCTTTTTAAGCCAATTTTTATTCCTTCCTTTCTCTATTCCTAGGCTTCTAGTTTTAGCCAAAGTTGGTGTAGACATCCTTTGATTGCTAGGAGCTTCTGGCGGAAAATCTATCAAAGCGAGTCCACTGGGTTTCACTGAGTTTCATAGCATCAGGTTAGAACTGTCAACAGACAACAACAACAAAAGAGGGCAACACTGGCTCGCAAAATGTGTGACTAATGGCAACACTGCCTTGCTGGATGCTTTGCTGGATGTGTGAATAGGCACATCCAGCAAAGCGACCTTGAGCCGCTGTACAGCGGCGCTGGATAATGAATACGGCGATTTATACCATGGGTGCCGGGTGCCGGCCGCTGGGTGCCGCCGTAAGTCTGGCAACACTAGCACATGCCGCCATCTTGAAAGCGTAACTGTTGTCATGTTTACGTTGTGTGTGAAAGGTGAAATTTGTAGTTTTTGACGAAATAATTGGTAAATTTTATCATTTTAAACAAATTAATATTTACTTTTTCATCATATAGTAATATTGTTAGTGTTTTTTGTCCTAAGCGTATCATCTTACTGTTTTATTGCATTCCATAGAATAGGCGCCAAATTATTCAATGGTTGTTACCGTTTCTTGGTTTAGCAAACAATTGGTTTGCCTTTGTTTTCTCATCAATGCGCCACTGAACAAAGTGATTATCAGTGTTTGTGAAATTCTATTGGCGGCCATCAATACCACAAAAATATTTTGATTTTCAGAAAAAAATTGATGTGACTGCTGGTCGGAATTCAGTAGTCTGTCACAATGTTTTACGCACATTTTGTGCTGGCCAAGAAAGGCCCACTGGCCAAGATTTGGCTGGCAGCACATTGGGACAAGAAATTGACTAAGGCTCATGTCTTTGAAACAAATATTGAGAAGTCTGTTGATGGTATCTTGAAGCCTAAGGTGAAGATGGCTTTGCGGACATCTGGCCATCTGTTGCTGGGAGTCGTCAGGATCTACTCCAGGAAAGCCAAGTATTTACTTCAAGACTGCAATGAAGCATTTGTCAAGATCAAGGTATGGCTAATTGATGGTATATCATAAGTAAATAGAGTTATGTATGTCATAAACATCTCTGCTTTGAACTCTTTTGTAAATAGAATTTTTGCTATAGATGTAATAAGAATCTAAATTTTTAAGTGAATGAAATGAAACATGTTGTACAAATCATGTTTAATATTAACTTAGTACAATATCCATTTCAGATGGCCTTCCGGCCAGGGATGGTGGACTTGCCGGAGGAGCACAGAGAGGCTGCCATGAATGCTATCACCCTCCCTGAGGTGTTTCATGATTTTGACACAGCTATGCCTGAATTAAAGTAAGTGCAAACATTTTTTAGTTAGATTTACATCACAAGACCAGCATGTTTTACATCACATGGATAGGATGTAGTGTACAATTGATATGGTGATGATTGTTTCTGTTTTTTCTACCTCTCATTCTCGATTTTTTATTAAGATATTGTAAAGAAAACATACAAATATATGTGTATAAAAATAATGTAGGTCTCAGCAATTTCTCCAATCTGTGCAAAATTGTAGAAAAATTTAAATAAAAAAATAACTGGCCTAGTGCGAGTCCGACTCACACATAAAGGGTCCGTAACATTATCTATAAAAAAATTACATTTGTTTTATGGGAGATTATATATTTATTTTCTTTTGTTTGTAGTATTTGTTGTTATAGTGGCAACAGAAATACATAATCTGTAAAAAATCGGCTCTAGCTATCACGGTTCATGAGAAACAACCAGGTGACAGAAGGACGACAAACAACAGACTGACAAACGGATAGCTGTGTCTTAGCAATAGGGTCCCGTTGTTACCCTTCAGGTATAGAACCCTAAAAATGGTTGACTAAGGGAACAGTTGCCAATGTCAATCTGTCTATTGTATTGTATAAGCCCTTTATTCTAAACTCTCGGGTTATATTGGTGCTTCTTATAGGATGTCTCTGAGTTCAGTGTGCCTCTTGGCAAAGGCCTCCTCCAACCACTTCCATTGCCTTCTATCTCTAGAATATTATTCTACCAATGATAGAAAATAGAATAATCTATAAATTATTCTATTTTCTTATTATCTTATTATAGTCTTATTATCTCATGCCAGATTAAAGCAATGTGGCCTTGGATGCTATTTATTTATATTTATACTGGGCTACATAAATCTACAAATTACTTTTTTTTTTATATGATTGTTATTCTGTATATTTGTTACAATCTTATACCTTTAAACTAGCAATTCTTGTATCTTATACCTTTAAACGAGCAATTCTTGTATGTATGTATATATATTTATAAATTTCTGTGATCTCGAAAACGGCTCTAACGATTTCACAGAAAATTTGTATATGGGGGTTTTCGGGGGTACATAATCGATCTAGATTAGTTTTATGTTTGGGAAAACGCGTGTTTTCGAGTTTTCATGCGTTTTTCTTTCCACGAATATGGTCGCTAATTTCGGCGCGCCGACCGCCTTGATTTTAGCTCAGTGGTTAAGGACATCGACCGCTAGAAAAAGTGTTACGGGTTCGAATCCCACTCGGTGACTTACTTTTTATTTTATTTTATGTTTAAGTTTATATATAATTTTTTATTTTGCATAGTTTTTAGACAAGTTTCAAAAAATAAGTAATGTTTGAGATGTAACCGAGCAAAGCTCGGTCGCCCAGGTACTATATATATATATATATATATATATTTATAAATTTCTGTGATCTCGAAAACGGCTCTAACGATTTCACTGAAAATTTGTATATGGGGGTTTTCGGGGGTAAACAATCGATCTAGATTAGTTTTATGTTTGGGAAAACGCGTGTTTTAGAGTTTTCATGCGTTTTTCTTTCCACGCAGAATATGGTCGCTAATTTCGTCGCACCGCGACCGCGTTGATTTAGCTCAGTGGTTAAGGATAGCGACCGCTAGAAAGAGTGTTACGGGTTCGAATCCCACTCGGTGACTTACTTTTGTTTTTTTTTATGTTTAAGTTTATATATTTTTTTTATTTTGCATTGTTTTTAGACAAGTTTATAAAAAAATAGTTAATGTTTGAGATGTAACCGAGCAAAGCTCGGTCGCCCAGGTACTATTTATTTATATATTAATAAATTATGGTGATCTCGAAAACGGCTCTAACGATTTCGCTGAAAATTGGTATATGGGGGTTTTCGGGGGTAAACAATCGATCTAGATTAGTCTAATGTTTGGGAAAACGCGTGTTTTCGTATTTTCATGCGTTTTTCTTTCCACGCAGAAAGTGATCGCTAATTTCGTCGCGCCGGCCGCCATCCGTTTGGCTCAGCGGTTAAGGATGTGGACCGCTAGAAAGAGTGTTACGGGTTCGAATCCCACTCGGTGACTTACTTTTGTTTTTTTTATGTTCAAGTTTATATAATTTTTTATTTTGTATTGTTTTTAGACAAGTTTAAAAAAATGTAGCTAATGTTTGAGATGTGACCGATCACCCAGGTACTAGGTACTTAAAATGTAGGTGTGATTTTGTGCCAAGTGATAAATAAAGCAATAGCTGCCAATCAAAACATTTTCAGCAAGTGGAATAAGAAATAGTTGTATAACCTTTATAGAATCAATCTCCAGGGGCACAGTTTCTTCTTTATCACATTTTATTACTGTATAAGCAGGGGAGACAGGTGGATTCTTTGATTTTCATGTGTCCCAGATTAGTATGAAAGCTGGAAAAGTTAAAATCATTCTCTCTTTATCAAAATGTCCCCTGTAGCAAAATGACTACAGTATCTAAATGGCCACTGGAGTGTTGGTGTTCTTTGTGCCTTAGGTGATAATCATTAATTTAGGAATTTGAAATCAACATTATTAAAATAAGTTAAAAAAGCAAGTCGGCAGTAGCTGACTCTATCTATATGTGAGTACCCCGTTAACTCATTTTAATAATGTTTGTGTGTCACATTACTTTTAACCAAGAAATCTAATGTTATCAAGTGATTTACCATTTAAAGAAATAATATTCTGTACTGATTACAGCGAAGTGGATATCGAGGCTCAGTTCTCCCTGAACCAATCCCGAGCTGAGGAGATCACCATGCGTGAAGACTATGGCTCCCTGAACCTGGTCACTCATGACGACGGCTTTGGAGATATGGGTTTTGATACTGACAACCCTGATATCATGAGAGAAGCCATTGGCACTGAAGGGGCCTTGGAGCAGGTAATTTAAAGAAAACCTTTGTTTTTTGTGTAAGCAATTTATATATGTCATATTCTACAGTCTCACCATTTTTTTTCACATCATGGGGTGCAACTAAATTTAGGCCTGGCACAATTTGTGTGACTTATCTTTATCAATATATTTGTACTAGCCGAAGCCCGCGACTTCGTTCGCGTGGACTTTGTGTCTCTGAAAAATGCTCATCAGGCTGAACAACTTTTACTAAGGCGGTATTTTTATATCTCTTATAGTTTAGCTGGACCATTATGGTTCTGCATCAGGCGTTCCATTTTCCAAAATCATTTATACCCTATATGTTGCCCAGGCTTAATAGCTATATAACAAAAAAAGTTTCATTCGAATCCGTCCAGTATTTCCGGAGATTAGCGTGTACAAACAGACAAACAGACAAACAGACAAACAGACAGACATTTTTTTTTAAATTCTTACTCTATTACTACGTCTCCATCGCCCCTAATATTTTTTTTGGAAATATATTTAATGTACAGACACACTTTTTTTACTGTTTTATTATATGTATAGATATAGATATAGATGTATTATTCTTATTGACACTCGGGAAACTTTGTCCTTCCCTATTTGCAAAAAAATAAAATAATGCAGTTACCTTTAAGAATGAAAAATCACTTTCTATATTTATAAGGCCGCCTTTTGCTCATTTCCTAGTTTTTAAGATAATTATGTGCTGTATTTATTTATTTTGTGCAATAAAGGGTATTGTATTGTATTATATGTTTGTTATAGAGTAACCTACTGTTTGGCGATGGCTCCTCTATCGCCATCCAACTGGGCAAGGAAGCTGGTGTGCCGAGCACCAGTTCAGGAGTGCCCACATTAGACACAGCCGGTCATGAACGCAGGATGGAGGCCGCCCCACATGGACCCATGGACGATGGCTTCGGCGGCACTATTGGCGATGTGCCGGACTTTGGGCGTAAGTGAATTTTAGTTTTTGAGATTTTGAAATAAGTCTTACAAACTTGACAAATAGTCTATATCTTGTTTGATTTACTGTTTTATTGGAAAGTACAAACACGATATTTTAGTCCATATGAGGTAAAAAAACAGTGGATCTCCGACAGTGCCGACAGAAGTAAAAACTTGGTGACGGTTTCGTTAACAGAGTCACAAGTTCAATGGTTTTATTCCATCAAAAAATTACCAATGCGCCTAAAGAATTTTTCACTTTGAAGTTCAAAGATTCTATCCCATCTTAAAAAATTTCCAACATGCCTAAATAAGTTTTCTCTTGAAAAATCTAAAAATATATAAAGCATGTAACAGTAAAAGTTTTAATGCATTTTTATGGCACTTATCAATTGTTTTTTTTTTTTGTGTTTTTAAATGGTTTCTTAGCACTATGGAATCTAATATAGACACTTTTCAAAAATGGCTGTAATAGAATGTGTCTACACCCAGCGGGATCACCTGTCTGGCAGACTGATGACTGATGCAAATAATTAGATGTGGATATGTTCTACTAAATTATGCTGAAAATAGAATTAACCAACACAGCTGCATACATTCGACCGGCTGTACCAACGCTCCTAGCGAAGCAGTTGCATCTTTTATTTTACCGAGGCTTCAGTTCACTTAGTTTGACTATGCCAGCCTCATAGGGGACTTCAATTAAGTATTAATTAACTTCTGTGCACCATCACAGCTTGCAGAAAAAAATAGATGGCTTTTGCCATGTGCTACAATGTTGTATGTTTGTACAAAATTAAAAATGTAGGTTCAAAATTATTCTACAAAATATTTGTCTGGTGCTAGGGCCCTTTTTTCGTAAGAACACTTAGCAGTCAAAATAAAAGAAAACTTAGGATTTTTTTTTCTGTTTATCAGATGCAGGAGGTTTGTTCGAGGGAGACCTGTTCGGCGATGTCTCGGCGGGTGCGGGGACCAGCGCGGCCAATGCTGGCTTGGCTGGCGCAGAGGCGCAGCCCCAGTCTCTTCAGGTACCACTATCATACATAGAACCAGTGTCATTTCCTTCCAAAATAAAAAATGAAATAGATTTTTATAACTACTTTTCGAATACTATGCCACATTTTTTAATGATTTAATCTAATATTAGTGACCTTACATCCCGTTTCGACTTGGTAAAGTGGTCATATGTCAATTTTGACACCGGACTGCCTCTTTTCTGTCATCTATCCTTCCGTTTGTAGTTTATTTTTGTTGTAAACCCACTTTTGGTGTATATGTCGCAGTTTTATAATCCGTTTTTTCACAAAACCTCTAGCTGTTTGGCATTACAGCTCGGTTTTATAAAACAGCTGAAAATCGTTCAGCTAGATTGTCAATGAGTTACGTAGTAACGTTTAACAAAACAGCTAACATTTAGATCACATGTAGGGTTACCATTATTAAATAAAACTGTGTCCAAACAAAATAATATATGAGGTGGCAATACTTATTCTTTATTCTTTTTTTATTATTTCTTACGGCTTTCATTTGACCCACTTGAATTTTCCATCTTACCCAAAAGGCGGGCTTCGAAATAACAATATGGAAACCAAGGTCTGCTTTATTCTTCTCAACCTTTTTCAGCCCGAAATCACAAACGATGACCCCAATGTCTCTCGATGAAAACAGCTTACTCTCGGACCGCGGTGAAGAATTTACCTTATCGGAGGCCAATACTTGTGTCATAACACACTGGCAGCCACAAGCCACTAGCGGCAAATTACGAACTAAAATCTACAATCTTACGTTAGCTATTTTAGTAAACGTATCACATTGGACGATCTAGCTGAACGATTTTTAGCTGTTTTACAAAACCGAGCTGTAAAGCCAAACAGCTAGGGTTTTTGTCTAACAGCGGATTATACAATCCAACTGCGACAGATATAAAGCTACGTCTCGTTTTAAGTTACAATTAAATGTATGGTGTCTTTTAAGTAGTTTAATTGATTGGTTTCCGTGCAGGCCGAGATCGAGGCGGCGGGCGTGAGCGCGGACGACGGCGCGGCGGCGGCCGACGCGCCCGACTCGGACGACGACATGGGCGACCACTACGACGCCGGCAACTCGCCGCAGCACAGGTAACACACTTTATTTATTTTTTACCCTATTTAGATGAAATTTGATATAGATATAGTTTGATACCCAGGGAAGGATAGGATAGTTTTTATCCCGAAATTCCCACGCACACTAGTTGGTTATAAAACATCAGTAGTATCGTACCAAAAGTCCCACTTGGAATCACATAGTATGTAGTCTTATTAGAGTTGTAATGTTGGCAATGTCCTCAGCTGGGGCGGGTCCCCCGCGCGCGAGCCGCTGCTGCTGCAGCCGCCGGCGCCCGACCTCATGCCGCCGCCCGCCGCGCCGCGCCCGCCCTCCGCAAGACCCATGGTGACTATGCCTCTTCTACTGTTACATACATTTAACTGAATATGTTCAATTTTACCTTACAGACAGTCACTTAGTCAGAGCAGTCAACTACAATTTGCATGTATTTTTTTTTAAATATGAACACCTTGGTATTGAAGATTGTATTAACACTTATATTTAACACAATAAGGGTTGGGCTATACATCTGGCAGCACGGAACAGCGCTACATTTATCAGCTCGGAAATCTATAAGCACGATACAGCATTTTTCTATGCAGTTATCCTCTTCTGTAGCTCAGAACCGTCATTTGCTAGACCGAGAAAGAGTGACGTAACGCTAACAGAAAAGCTGCCAGATGTAGCCCAACCCTAAAAAAAATCTATTTTAAAGCAAACTGTTCTATAGGTCTAATGTATTTTAATTTCAATAGAGTAGTATAGTGTTAAAGTATAGCCCGTAGTTAGATTATTACGCCTATATCCCTTCTTACACTTATATAAAATGTACAGGAAGTGGACGGCATGCCGGAAGTGGAGTCGCGGCCGGCGTCGCCCGCGCCCGCGGCGGCCGCGCCCGCCGAGCCCGCCGCCGACAACACCACGCTGCTGCACAACGAGGAGGAGTCCTTCGCGTTGGCACCCGTCGACGCCACCGTGCTCAAAGGTCTTGCTCATTGTTCGATTTAACCCTCCGCGAACGTCGGATTTATCCGATTAATATTGTCGAGCCCATTCCGCGAATTATCCAACTTACAACTATAAAAAAACAAGTTTGTTGTATGGGAGCCCTACTCAACAACACGGCAACGGCAACAGAAGTTCATCATCGACCTGTACCTATCACGATTCATGAGATACAGCCTGGTGACAGACAGACAGAAATGCGGACAGTCGAGTCTTAGTATTCGTTTTTACCCTAAAAATTATCATATCACACATTTTTTCCTCAGGCATAACAAAAACGAAACGAAAGCGTAAGCTAATCGTTGATGAAGTGAAGAACATATCGGGTGAAGAGATGAAGAACCAGCTAAGCAACACTTCGGACATTGTGACTACGTTGGACCTCGCGCCGCCGACCAGACGACTCATGCACTGGAAGGAGACCGGTGGTGTGGAGAAACTCTTTACCTTGCCTGCCAGGCCGATACCCTCAAGAGTATTGTTCAAGGTAACAACAAAATATACTAGCTTTAACTTAGTACTTTGTAAAGGATATCCCATACAAAGTTCCACTCCTTTTCATTCCCTTAATAGTTTACTTTTGAAATAAAAAACTATCCCTAAAAAAATAACCCAGAAATGACAGGCATCCCCGCGTCTTAAACTATATCCGTACCAAATAAATTTTTATCTGAATCGGTTCACTGAGAAGAAGAAACAGACAGACAGATTTACATACGAATTAATATATAAGTAAGGATTGTGACAATCTTTTTTGACCCTCGATAATTTTGATAAATATAATTGAATGATTATCAAAATCCTATTTTCCATAACTGACTGTTTTCAAACTTCGTAACCAAGTTATAGTCTGGAAAATCTGTCATCTTAGTACATTATATCTTAGTCGATTTTAGGTTACAAAATGTACTGTGATGTCAGACTTCACATAAAGTTAACATAAAAATAGTTGATGAGCCCGAGGAGTAGGGCCGTATTAATTGGTACATCTACAGATGCAATGTCTGCATCAAACTGTAGACGATACTTACGGTATATAATTTAAAAGTTTGCTCACTTAAGATTTATTAATTTTGCAGAAATACCAACGCAACATGACTCTGCGAACGGAAGCTGAAGAAGCTGCAGAGGGCGGAGCGCGCTCGCCCGAACCGGAGCCCGTACGGCGGGGAGGACGCAAACGACGACACGAGGAGGTAAACTTTTCTAATTATCTGAGTAACGTTTTTCTTCTTTGCGGCATTATCATCATTTCGCCCATGAGCATAGGCTTCTCTTCGTAAACGCCGCCTATCTCGGTCCTGCGCTTCCAAGTGAATCTTTTTGGGGTTTCGTACGCACTGGGTGCCGTGTGGTTTTCGGCAGAGTAGAATAGGGCCACTCCCAAGTTCTCCCGTGGATGTCGTAGAAGGCGACTTAGGAAATACAAGCTAAATAAAGCTTATAAACATCAAAGAGACCTCTCCAACCCGTCTGGCCAGTGTGGAGAGTAGGCCAAGTCGTTTTTCTGATCTGGCCAATTATGGCTCTGGTAGTACAGAGAGGGTCGTGCTCCTGCAGTGGAGACCAAAAGACCTGATGATGATGATGACGCACTGGGTAAAAACGGGACCCTATTACTAAGACTCCGCGGTCTGTACTAAAAACTAGAAACAGAAATATTTATTTGGGGCTCCCATACAACAAACGTGTTTTTTTTTTTTTGAATTCACATAGGCTTCGGCATTCTTGGATGACTGGGCAACTTTTATTGTATTTTTATTGTATGGCTCGGAATTAAGCAGTAGGATTAATATACTGGTAATATTCCAGTCTATGGCGCCGCCAGAGACGCCTGCGCCCACACCGGCGCCCGAGCTAGAGCCGCCCACGCCGGTACCGCAGGAGTACGAGCCTTCAGTCGGTAAGTGTTGTCACTTCTGTCCTTATTTTATGTCACAAGGTTTGCACACATGGGCAGGTACACTGGGCCCTGGTAATCGGGTTTTCATCGGTATGAATAAACTGTATTTCTGTTTGTTTAGTACATTTTATTGAACTGTCTCTGCCTACCCATACATAAAACTTTGACTATCAGGCATAAACAATTTTTTTGACATTGGATTTTTTTTGAAAAAAAAAAATTTAGGTCTTTTTAATTTTATTTGAATTACCTTAATTTTTTCTTACAAATGAGGTTCATTCTACACGAAAATTATAACTTTTCTGGTAAGGCACAAATTCGCAAGCTACAGATCTGTTGGTAGCTAACTTTTACAAAACAATCTGTAGCTGTATTAAGAACTACAATGTGTAAGTGACTTATACGTAATAAATCGAACCTCGTGTTTTACTTGATCACTATATAGTACAATGAAATAAAATAACAGTAATAAAACAGCATTTACATGTAAAATTGTCCAGCCGCCAGGGCAATTATAATATCATTATACTCAAGTGATCTAGTATAGCCTGTGGTTTGGTTTATTAGACATATGTCACCCAAACGTATACAATAGGCGTGCACATGCGTCACCGAAATCGCTGTGTCCATCAGGATTCAGGATGAATGATCACTAAAACATTGCTTCCTTATTGCTTCTATTTACTTCCGATTAAAATAGAATTGCTTCCATCGTAAATTAAAAGAAATAAAACATTTTTGGGTGACGGGTCATTCTGACATCTGAATGGCCGGTCACCTAGCCGTAGTGTCTTTGCTACGTGGAATTAATAAAATCTTTATAAGCCAATCATTTGCTTAGTTCAAACGTAGTATACGTGATATTGAAATTATGACGAAAATAGAAAAAAAATATATATAACGCCTTCAGTTCCTGCAATGTTTAGCAGCATACGCTCAATGTAATATACGTTTAGTGACCTTTTATCCTGACGGACACAAATCGCTTCGGTGCCATTATATTGAAACTGATAGATATAACAATATCATCTAATGAGGGTTTTAAAAAATATGAAATACCAGATTGCAACACAGTGAAAATAGGTCCAATAAGCTTTCCAGGTTTCCAGGCAAATGTATCCACATTTGATGGAGCAAAAGTAAACCTGACGTCACTGTGCTCCCACTTGATGTCACATATTTTTGAAAACCCTCATCAAAAACGATATATTAAGCTAAGTGAAGAATTATTGACGACTATTAGGCAATTAATTATACTATTACTAATTTTCAAATCCTTCTCATGCTGGTGGACTATGGAATTGCTACCTATTCAATGACTTGCTTTCGTTTCATTTGTTCGTTAAAATCAAATGTGTGGTGCCCATTTGAAAATATGTTTATTACACTGCATACACATACAAATATAATACCTATAACAAAAATCTTCTATTATCATACTATAATGCATCATGAACAGGTTCTCTCTTTTCATAACAAAAACTATTCATTTTTTCACTTTCTCCTTTAACTTTTGAAACAAATGAACAGTCGTAGAAAATGTTTGCATTGAGTCTAATTTGGTGATGTAAAATATTTAAATATTTTAAAATTCACACAAAAACTTTTACCAATTATTGACTCTACTAAGCCTGCACATTTTGCAATCATGTTTAGTACCTATTGGAAAATGTGCTTTTATTTAAGTACTTAGTGGATTCCGTAAAAAATTGACTAATTAATGCATCCATGAATTAACGCGCAGCATACTTTTTGAGGGTTCCGTATTAACAAGGACAACTCTTAGAGTTATAGGGGACTAACTTTTAAAAATGTACTCAGAAAAGTAAAAATTCATAAAAATCTATAGAAAATTAGTTTTTTAGACGTCTTTAGTTCCGTGAACTCAAAGTTGACATTCGCAACTACGGAACCCAAACCTGTGGCCCGACACGCACTTTGCCAGTTATTATTTAAATTTGCTAACGTTTCGTCCCGGTATTTTTTTTTTGTTTTGCTGCAATCCTCTCATATTGATTTTAAAACGCCCTAAAGATATTTATTACGTCCAAAAATTTTAAATTCAAATTGATTTAAAAATGTCATAAAGTTTGTTTCTTATTCGTCCAAACATTTTCTCGACTGTACTCCTTGTACTGTACAACAAAATCCATCGCTAACGCACTAACCCTGCACGGCTAGACACGGAGCAAGCGCCGGAGGGCTTCCAGACGCCGCGCTCCGACGTCGACGAGCCGCCGCAAACGCCAGGTATGCACATCTTACATTCTCTCTTCAAACTAACTTTCATGCTAACTGGTGACGGTTTTCACTTCGTTTTACAAGTCCTTTGTTTTATGGTGTACAGAAGTTATATAATACTTAACCCTTCCTTTACAGCCAGTACTAGACACAATATAACAATGGAAGTAGCATCTTAAGATGACATGCAGATCTTAAAAAGTTCCCCATGAAGATAGCATAGTAACATCAAGTGAACTGTTTTTTTTTATGACACTTGGATTAATGTTCAAAATAGACAACGAACACAATTAATTGTAAAAAGAATTAACTACTCCCCGCAGTAAGTTTGAAGTGTTATTTTCCGTGATAGGAGGCATGCTGAGCTCGCTAGGCCCGCCCTTGACGCCCGGAGTGCTGGGGCCGCTCACGCCGGGCTCCCTGCTCCAAGGGGGCCTTACACCTGCCGGCTTGCAACATGGATCCTTGACGCCGGGTAACACTTCACAATAGTGATTTAATTGAAAGAATTCAGACAATAAGAGAATTGAGACACTAAAAGTCACGGTAGAAAAATCTGAAATACCTTAAAGTACAAATGAGGGAGGTGAGTTCAAATCTCACTCGTGGCAAAAAAAAAATATCACGTATTTTTAATTAAAGAAATATTGACTGAGTATATTTTTTAAGTGGCGACCGATGTAAATATACTCTCACCACCCTGTCAGAAGTTTCGTCAAAGATATTATTTAGGGTTGGGACTCATCTGTCAGCGCGGAACGGAACTCGCATACTGTTATCCTTTTCCGTCGCTCAGAACCGTCATTTGCTAGAGCGAGAGAAGGCGCCGAAACCCCACGGAACCGGCCATGTTGAAGCGTTCCGTTTCTCTATCTCGCGACTTAAGCGGACTCCAGGCTTTACAGCATTACAGCTGAGGAAGCATCTGGGAAGGCTGAGGTGAGAGAGAGAGGTGTCGTTAGAGACGATCTAGGTAACAGAACGGACAGCAGCACCCTCTGTGCAAAGACTTTATACCATCTACTAGGATCACCAACCTGTTGTGTCGAGTGTTGATCCTTCCTCTATTGGGAGAGAGGCGATTCGTCCTTTTATCAATTTTCATAATACTCCTCAATATTTATTTACAACAAAAATATGCAACATTTACATTTTAGTATGCAACATTCACAGTAAAGTATTTAATTTAACTTGTTGGAAATTAGTCATGTATGCTCAGTATAGCTCAATTAGCTTGTCAACTAAGAAATATAAAAGTGTTAAAAGTGCCTTTAATCGAAAATATAGTCAATTTTAAGAAAGTGATTTAAATAAAAAAATTCTACGTGTTATCAGGATTTTTTAATATAATTTTAAACAAAACACCGGAAGTGACGACACACTGCAATCGAAGTTTAAATTTAGCGCTAAAAGAACAATGACATCTGTCAGCTGTCAATGTCTACTGTTTAAATTACCGTCATTATGTTGGTTGTTGTCAAGTTGTTGTGTTGGTAGATGACAGTGACAATGACACATAATACAGTGGTACCATTTTTAAAACGTGGGGTCACTAAACGAACGGTTTTTGTATGGAAAAACCAGTCATTTAGGTGACATCGCGTTTCAAAAATGGCACTTCAGTACAGTACTGAAAGTGGAAATTGCCAACTTTACTCAAAAAATCTTCATCGTGACATCACTTCCTCAAATAAGGTTGACCTTGCTTGAAAATAAAGGTCAATGGGTTTTTTGCAAATATCTAAATAAGTAACACCTTATTTTAAAATCTGATTTGAGAAAGCTTCTCCTAGAGGCTATTCCTCGAAACGGACTGCGAATCAGATGTTTTTGAAAATTACTTGACAAGCCAATTAGAACACAAAATAGACATGACTCGAAAACCAAAAAGCAAATGCATTTTTACGTTTCTTAAATGACAAAATACAATGTTGCCAGGTGGTTTACAACACGGCGGTATGACGCCAGCAGGTCTCCAGCACGGGGATCAACCGATGGACCTCGGTGGCATGACCCCTGCAGGTTTACACCATGGAGGTGAGTTGACATTTGCTTGCTATTCAAACTATTGTTGATTCGACTGACTGACACAGCTTTATCAAAAGGTATAGACAAAAATAATTTTTTTTGGCTCTTTATATAGACTATTGAAAAGTATGGTAAACGTATTCTTTCTCTGATAATCCTAAAAAGCCTGAAAATGACGAAGGTCAGCGCATTTAAATTTCGCGTGACGCCACGATCAGCTACGATTATTACCCAAAGGTGACGTAAATCACCCCTACTCCGAAACTTCGAATCGCTGTATCTTTGTGAAGTTTTACTACTTTGCTAAACGAAAAGATATGGGTCCTTTATTTTTGGATAATCTATAATAAATAAAATAAAGAGTGCCTCCGCTGCCGGCACCGGCTCCTAAAAATATCACAATTGGGAACCGGCGGTTATACTGCCGGCAGCCGAGATTTAAAATACCGGCTGCCGGCGCCAGCACTCAAAATTTGCCGTGAAGTGTAGGTTAGGTTCGTTAGGTTTCCTGTGAACAAAACACGAGCGAGCGAGCGACTCAAGCTAAGGGCGAAAGTAACACAGACACAGATCGTGTTATACCAGCGCCGGCAGCCAATTCGGCAACCAGCGCCGGCAGCGGAGGCACTACTAATAAAATAATCTATACATATAATAAAACAGTAAAAAAAGTGTGTCTGTACATTAAATATATTTCCAAAAAAAATATTGGGGGCGATGGAGACGTAGTAATAGAGTAAGAATTAAAAAAAAAATGTCTGTCTGTTTGTCTGTATGTCTGTTTGTCTGTTTGTCTGTTTGTCTGTTTGTACACGCTAATCTCCGGAAATACTGGACGGATTTGAATGAAACTTTTTTTGTTATATAGCTATTAAGCCTGGGCAACATATAGGGTATAAATGATTTTGGAAAATGGAACGCCTGATGCAGAACCATAATGGTCCAGCTAAACTATAAGAGATATAAAAATGTCGCCTTAGTAAAAGTTGTTCAGCCTGATGAGCATATTCCAGGGACATAAAGTCCACGCGAACGAAGTCGCGGGCTTCGGCTAGTATATTATAATGAAGCTGTGCTAGTGCTAACAAAATAGAGATTGAGGTTTTATTTGATTTATACATAGCTATTAATGTTCCAACAGGCATGACGCCGGGCGGCATGACCCCTGGCCTCGGGTTGGACGGCGGCATGACGCCAGGCGGTCTCGGACACGGCGGCTTAACACCAGGTAATTATTAGTAAAAAGCCAAATTGCCATAGCCACAAATCGCATCTGAGCACAGAACCATGCCTTATTAATTTGGATCACGTTATTTGTCTTCAGTTGGTTTAGACCATGGTGGCATGACGCCTGCAGGTCTCGCACACGGTGGCATGACGCCCGCGGGTCTCGCGCACGGCGGCATGACCCCTGCGGGGCTACAACACGGTGGCATGACTCCTGCGGGACTACAACATGGAGGCATGACTCCTGCGGGACTACAACACGGCGGCATGACGCCCGCCGGTTTGGGTCACGGCGGCATGACGCCGGCAGGGCTAGTACATGGCGGCATGACTCCTGCCGGGTTGGCACACGGTGGCATGACACCGTCTGGTATGTTTTTATTATTATCAAAAGTCATATTATTTTATTTATCATAGAATTAAATAAACTGAAAGTCGCGGTATGAAGGTTTTCAAAAAATGGGAAACCTGATTGCAGCGCAGTAAAGTCAGGTCCATTGAGCTGTTGTTATTGAATACGTTTAACGGAATCAAAGAACTTGTCAACTGATAGTCCAATGACAACAGTTGTTGAGGACCTGGTTTTATTGTGCTGTCATCTGGTGTCTTATTTTTGAAAACCCTTAAGCGTTCTTGTGTACGTAGTGTACGCATGCTAGTTTTTTAGAGTAGTAAATATATTGCCGATTCGAAGTGGATTAATAATCCTACTAATATTATAAACGCGAAAGTTTGTAAGTATGGATGGATGGAGTTTGTTACTCTTTCCCGTAAAAACTATTGAATGGATTTTAATGAAACTTTATAATAATATAGCCTATACATCAGAATTACACGTAGGCTACAATTTAAAGATATTGTGTGATCCTGCGCAGACTAAGTCGCGGGTACCAGCTAGTCCTACTTCCTACTATTATAAATGCGAAAGTGAGTTTGTATATTTGTTTGTTTGTTCAACTTCAGTCTTCAACCACTGAACCTATTTAGATGAAATTTGATATGGATATAGTATGTTACCCAGGAAAGGACATAGGATAGTTTTGATCCCGAATTCCCACGCGGAGTGAAGTCCGCGGGTACAGCTAGCACTGTATAAAGTGATAAATCGTGCGCAGGCGTGCAGCACGGCGCGATGCTGCACGGCATGGAGCAGCTGCCGATGCTGCCGCAGCTGGGCGGCGACGTGTCGGCGCTGCTGGCGCGCGCCGCGCCCGCCGCGCCCATGGAGCCGCTGCTGCACGCGCTCGACGACCACACCGACTATCAGGTAATCAATAATGTAAAAAAATTAAATGTTATTTAAGATTGATTATTGCAGAAAAACTGATAACAAGAGCGCTAATTGACTCCCAAGGAACGATGACGTCATTAATATTTATTTCATACAAATCCCACAGAAAATGTTTGTTTTGACGTTTAGTAAAAAGTACCTAATTTGAGTTGTTGAACAGGAGCAGGTTGTCGTACGCTGATATTGCCATGACATGTCCCGATCGGTGACAAACGACACTTTGAATTTCAAAGAACTATAGAACGCTTTCAAAGTTTGAAAGCGTTCTATAGTAAATTTATGAAACTGCCAGTCCCACGATATCATGTCGTTATCATTATCGTCTAATGTGGGTCCTCCCAAGGATTTCTAATATGACCAATCTAGAGCTGCCTGCCTTCAGCGTTTTCCAACGTCTTTACTAGTACGTGGTCGCCTTTCGAAAATATTTTAGTCTCATATGCGCTGTGCTATCATGCAAGCGCGATCGCGAATAAGGAACTGCGCAGGTCACCTCGCTTGCAGGAGTCTTGGCGGTGGAGTCAGGCACTCACGAACTCACTGCTGGCTTGCAACATGTCGTGCTGACTTTACCCCTAAATGCATATTGCACTTTTGCAGTGTGATGGATGATAGACTATTTTTTTTGTTTCTCAAACTGGTTGTTACAATAACAACAAATGCTTTAAAGTAAGACACAACCTTTTAGAAAATTATTTTAATAAAACCTAAAATACAATTTGTCACCATCCCACGAGTGTCGTAAAAGGCACTGCGTGCAGATGGGCAAATTCTTTCTGGTCTTGGAAGAAGCCCTATAATCTAGCAGCGAACTTACATATACAGGCTGGGTAAAGAAAATAAAAATATAAGTTAGATATTAGTTTTTAAAACGTATCTTTAATTTGTTTCAGAATGGCTTGCAAATGACAAATTTAGGCTACGACGATGGTCATGGTCATCAAAGTCCGCAACACGACTACGATTTACCGCCTACACCAGAAAATGTAAGGATTGTTTTCATAAACTTAACTTCCTGATAAAAATAGTTTACATATCAATGCATCATTGTAACACTTGTAAAAGAGGTATTACTTAATTGACTGCGTCAAATTTTTAGGTACCACAAATCTTTATTCATAAACGTATCTTAGCCTCTAACACAAATGTTATTGTTGGATTATCTATAGACCAAATTAAAATACTTCTCTAGATAATACTCGTCTAGCTAAACTACAGGAGATATAAAAATGACGCATGACGCCTTAGCAAAAGTTGTTCAGCCTGATGAGCATTTTCCGGAGTCATATTAATATTAACAAAAATGTTTTACATAATTTTTCAGGCCGAAGAAGGCGAGCGTGAAGCCGGCGAGACTGACGAGCAGTTCGAGGAGCGCGTGCTGAACAGACGGGCGGCGCAGCTGTTCGCCGTCATGCGGCCCAAGCTGGCCGCCGGCCTGCAGCTGGCCTTCGACGACCTGGCGCCAAGACACAACAACAGGAAGCAGGTGCGCATGTGCTATCACTTGATGCTTTTGGTTATAACATTTTCATCGTCATCATTTCAGCCGCATAAGGCCTAACGCAGACTAATTCGCGTCGCACTTTTTAGTCTGGGAAAATAGAACCCATGCAATCATATGCAGTAACGCACAGGACGCGCAAAAAGTCCAGCGCGCGTTGTGTGCGTAACATTCCATAGGTTCTATTTTCACGGATTATCACAGACTAAAAAGTGCGTCACGGAGTCTGTCGTCTGCGTTGGGCTCAACGTCCACTGCTGGACATAGGCCTTCATATTATATTTGAATCCTCTGAATGTTAAATGCAAAATATTTATAAAAAATACAAATGTTTGCTAAACTTATTTTAGTTAAAATATGTTTCTTTCTATGTCAAATAATTAGAAATTAAAAGAGGGAAAGGGACAAAACATGTTTTTACTAAAATAGGTTTTATAAACGATTGTTTATTTTTATGAATGTGAGGGATTATAACCGGATTTTAAAAAAATCCGGTCGATATTAAACTTTTAGCTCGCTTTCCCACGGGTATATTATTAGTCTTTTTTTTTAAATATCGGCTTGTTTTTCATTACAGGTGGCGCAGAAATTCTACAGTTTATTAGTTCTGAAAAAGCATCAAGTGTTGAAAGTAGTGCAGGATGAGACATATGGACCTATTACTATAACACGGGGCGATCAGTTCGAAACTGAAGCTATCTAATCTAAATACCTATTATTTATATTAGCGCGTAATTCACCTGTTTTGTGAGCATAGTGATCAATACTGAAGTCATGTAGCTCATTGAAAACTGTCGAGATCGCGCGGTGTGGTTATCCTTACCTCGCATGTAGCGTCTTGATTGACTTTCCAGTTTTGGTACAACTGTGCTTGTGAAACATGCAGAGATGATATCAACTTAGTTTATAAAGTGAGAGTATGCGAAAGTAATGTTATAATTTAGATATTTGTCCCTTTGTAGACGTATGTTAAATAATTGAATTGCCTTGTTTATTTTAATCAATATTATGATCTGCAATGAAACAAATATCTAACGGGACTAGGTCGAGCCAAAAATATTGTGTAAGTTGACCTTTTGACTCGAGTTTTTGGAAACATTCATATTTATCCTCTGGACCAAATAATATTAGGAGTGATGATCTCATAAAATACAGATTGCATTGCTGCCTGCTGGCGTTCATAGTTTCTAGAACTCGATTCAAAAGTGGATGCAGTCGGTACAGATGTTATGTTCGGTTGGAGTAACTTGTAGGAAATGCCTTATTTTGTTTTGCGGTAGGTTAAGGGAATCATATACGTGCTGTTTCAAACCGTAGGTTTTGCCTTACCCCACCAAAATCTGTTTGCAGAACAATAAACCAGAATGCAGCAGTGATTGTTACTCCCAAATAAGAAGTTCTATAATTATTGTATAAACGTTAGACTAAGTTTCTTGTTTAAAGTTTTCAGTGGTAATAGGAAAATAGTATTGCTATATTGTTGACTTTCCATTTTGTATCCCAAATTATGTAAGCGAGTACTGATAGAAAAAGAAATTATGTTATGATTTATACATATTTATAAACATCCTTCTCAAGGAACTGTAGACATCCTTTCGTCATTTCGTTGCAACTTGTCAATTTTATTTTTATGATTTGAATACATATTTGTAGTAAATTTTTTGTAGGCGAAAAATGTAAAATTTTTCAGTCTCTTCAGTCACGAACTTTTAGGGGCTGAATTTTTGGGGCTTTAATTTTTTAACTTCTATCCAACCGATTCCACGATACTCTTTCATTGTAATTGTGCTAGATATGTGATAAAATAGTTATATTTATCACGGTTCGTTTAGTTAGCTGGAAAGTAAATTATGGTACAAGAGTAATAATTTAAAGTGTTAGTAATATCTTTGACACCAAAAAAAAGAGAGTACTAACGTTATCGTTTATAATAAGAAACGGCAGAAGATTTAAGAATATTTACTACATTTTTTACGTGTCAGGTGGTGGTGTGAGAATGACTGGTTTTTACGTTTCTTTGAGAAAATAATATTTTTGAAATTGTGTTTATGTAAAAACCCAAAGTGAATACATGCCAAACAGCATGAACAAACAGTCGCTTGGATGTATTCATTTTGATGTAAACAGAGTCAATATTGTGGTTTATTCGAAAATTAAGCATTGAGAATGCCTGGATCTGTTTGGTAAAACTAGCACATGACATTTTGTAAAACAAAATTTAAGAGATTTCTTCTATCAAATAAAGTACCTTGGTAGAAGCATTCCCTTAGATGCTTTTATTTCATTTAACCGTATTTGCAATAAATTTGTTGAGAATACTCTATTTTATTTTTAATCTTTCAACATTCCCATTGGGTCCGATTGACCACCTCAATCATGATGAGTCAAGATGACGGAACCACCTCTGGCCGCACTAGACAACCTTGACTGTCAATTATTGGAAAAAAACGCCATCTAGGGCAAGGATTGGGACTAACATCTTCAATCAAGCCCGTGGTGCTCTGGGAAACAACGGACGAGGCTCTGGCGACCCAACTCGCACTGGAGCAGAGCGGCGGGCGGTCCAAACCCCCTTTTAAGATGGTACGCAACCAAGTATGGCCCCGAGTGCCCGGCGGCTCCAGAGACAAACCTGGTGACGACGTCACCATGGTTAGCTCTGAAGTCAGGGGTGCTTTTGGATTTTAATAACAAACAGCCTTTAAGTTAGACCGCGAACGAAAAATCAAACGGGACAGGACATGGCGATACTGTAAAGGTTGGAAATCCCCGGGTGAGATCGACTAACCGTCAGACGACCCAAGCTAAACTAAAAATGGACACAGATTCGCTAAACATAAAATGTTCTTGCAATAACAGGGAAGCCTCATAACTACTTGTATATTCTAAATCTTGGAATGGGACACCATAGAGTTAGGATAGTTGTTGGGACACAGATTGATAGTTGATGTTAGGTATGTAATTACCGTTAAGTTTTTTTGATATGGCAATTCTAACGTTTGGAAAATATCTAGTGGGATTAGCGTTATTTGTGCACAAATTTGATTGTATATTGTTTTAAAATATGAAATAAATAAATAAAAAAAATTTGGTAGTTCGAAACAAAAAGGGGAGACTTGCCCAACCATAGACTTATGATATATATTGTAGATGACCTTTAGGTACAACTATCCTATGTGCCCAACTTTGGGATATAAAGGACTAAAATGAATAAGATGAATCCCTACGGATGAATAAATTTTTAGTGATAAGTTAATCCAGTTGCCACAAATCGTTATTGGATCTACTGAGATTGATCAATTTTTTCATTACATTGCCTAACCAATAAGTGGTCTCGGGATTTTGTTGCATTTCGTGAGGTCATTGAACAGACAGCAGGTTTAAGTTTAGCTCAAAGATTGAATCAGGTGCATGAATTTTTTTGCTTGTTTAGTAATTTTCCACTAGCTGTTACGCTTGGTACCTATCTATATTTCCTTCTCTACGCACGGTTCCTAGAATCCTTCGATAGTCTGATGAGGGAACAAACGATATTTATCCTAAGAAAATCATTCCAGTAGAGCAACCGACGCCAAACCGACGCCAAAACTGGAACACAATGAAGAAAATTGATGTGCTCAAAACTATACACACTCTTCTTGGACTGTGTTTGTTATAATGTTATATATAAAATAAGAGCACATAAATTAGAAACGAAATAGGTGCTATGAGAATAAACGCTTACAGAAATTGGTTTGTATCATTTAATCGCCCTAAAATGTACATTACAGATGCCGACATTCTCGAAAAGTTATGCATTCATCGTAAAAGTCGATGACAATACACACGCAAATATACGGTTCACTGGCAAAAAATATCATCATCGGCTTTTAACAATTATTGCTATAATGATAACATGATTCCAAACAACAGTCTACAATATAATCAGGAATAGAAATAACTGTGGCTTTAGTTCAATGTTTACGTACAACATTTTATTTGCAGATTTTCATTATACTACATAATTAAATAAATTGCATTCCTGATGACGCACTGGTGTAACATACACAATCAGTCCTTGCATCACTATGAGGGTGAGGTTTCCACACATCGATTCCATGGCCGTCCACTCCAGATAGTATACACTGAGACCTCATCATGTGGGATGGCAGTAGTGTTCTTAAAAGTAATTAGTTTAGAAAGCGAACAATAACAGGAACGCCATCATAAGACAGAAGAGACCCATAGCCTCGGACAGGGCGAAACCCAAGATGGCGTATGAGAAGAGCTGCTGTTTGAGAGAGGGGTTCCTGGCATAGCCGATGATTAGGGAGCCGAAGACTGTTCCGATACCCGCTCCTGCAAACATGTAACATGTTTTAGAATAATGCTAATAAATTATACAATTAATTAGGGCAGAAATATCTTCATTCAAATTATCAGTTATTCCTCATGTTGAGGGTTGTATAATGTCTCTGGTATATTTGCAAAAGCATGTGCTGTTGCAGTCATAGTACTGAGATTTCTCTCTACATCTTGATTATCTATGGTAAATTGAATATGCAGACATTTGACCCATCCACCCGCTTTGACAAAACTTTGCATCACTTGATATTTTTTTTATGAATTTTGTTTAGTTCAACTGAATGAAGGAAGATACAATGTGTGATGTAATGATAACGGCAAAGTCTTGAATAATAAAATAAATTAAAACTATAGGTAGGAAAAAGCTGCTCACCTGACACCCTTCAGTTAGTGTTAATAATTGCATCATGCAACATATAAAATTAAAAGATGTCCACAAATGCGTAATATACACTGTACAATCTCCCATCAAAAATATAGTATGTCTAAAAAGCAAATAACATTAAGAATGCAATCATGAGACAAAACAGCCCCATCGCTTCAGACAATGCAAATCCCAGGATGGCATATGAAAATATCTGTTGCTTGAGTGAGGGATTACGTGCATAGCCAATTATTAAGCATCCGAACACCACTCCAATACCAATACCTGAAGGGAACACAAGCTTTGTTAGGGTATGGTTAGCAAGCAAACAAAAGGTGAAATATTGAGTGTGAGCACCAATGAAGTCATATTAGTTAATACTTTCCAATCACCAATATTAAAATAATACAATACATCCTAGAATGTTTAGTGACCTGGTTAATGCAAGATGTTTTAAAATTGAAAGATTATTTATGAACATCAATAACTTCATTCGTGAGTCAGAAAACACAAAATTAGGACATTAAAATACAATGGCATGAAATAAAAAACATAAAACACTTTGTGTAAAAGTAGCATGTGAAATTATTTGTGAACAAATCTTATCATTATCAGTTTAATATTCTTATCTCAAACTAATACATAAGATTGAGGTACTGTTTTAGAAGTTATGCAACCAAAAAGAAGTTGGTAGTACTTCAAAATCACCCATTCCAGTATAAATTTAAGTGCAGATATTACAAGACATGCCCAAGCAGTGTGAACACAAAATCAATAAGTTATGTAAGCCTACCCGATCCAGCTACACCAACTGTCGCTGCACCAGCACCAATGAATTTGGCAGCGGAGTCAATGTCCTTTGTGACAGATGTGGTCTGGAAGCTGCGCACTGCTGACAGCTGTGGGGCTACAGGCACAATCTGTGACTGCGTGGGGACCGCTGCTAGTGGCCTGACCAGGGCTGTGTTGCTGAAGATCTGGAAATACAAAACCAATTATGAATGCATCACACTAGACTTAAGTATTGACTTGCAAACTAGGTTACACCCAGAAAATCAATACTATGCAGATGATAATCCAGGATTTGTAGCTATAATCTTATCACTGATGTAAAATTAATCCCTAATGCATTTAAAGTATAAGTAACCTTTATTGATCTGCACTGATTGAGTTGTTATATAATGTCTAAGTTGATGGTTAGAAGTTGTAAGAAGTGCAATAATTCACTGTAAAGATCCTGGAACTGCAATTAGCTACTGTGAAATTGCAAGTAGAAATGTACCGGCACTTCAACTTAGGGAGAAACAAGGTCAAGTTATCAAAATGTCAAAGTTACAGGGCCATGTCCTGTAAGGACTAAATGCTAAGTTGAGTTAAAATTTACCAATTATGGTTAAATTGTTAAAGAGAAAGAGAATCCAATAAGAATGTTGTACTTACAGCAGACCTGGCTGCAGGGGCGATCAATCTGGCGGCAGACAGCATTTTTGTGTAATTTATAGGTGCGGCGAGCGACAACTGAAAAAGACCGATCACAAGTCAGTAAGGGTTGCAGACGCCCGCAAAGTTGGAGGAATACTGAATGAAGAAGTCTAGATCTCTTGACAGATTGACCGACGAACCGCAGAAGGTTACGTAATTTACGTGACTACGTAACACTGACTGGGATCTGTCTAATCAACATGTACACACAGAATCACCGGTTCAGGAAGATTCGTATGAAATATTTCAGGAACTGGTTAGGCGTATATTACCACAGAATTAGATAAATTGGAGATCGGAAAATGGCCGAAGGACTAGCGGTGACTGAAGACAGGAATTCCTTGTCAACTTACGAACTCACAAATAAATATTCACACTGGCACACACTTTAGGCCTGTTTATAACGTAATTTTCACTTCGTTTTCGATGATGGCTTGCGATTTTAACACTTTTTCACGATTAGTTTTATTCACGAAATTTTGCCGCACTTACCAAAGAACACCGAGAGGGAGGAGACCGGCCTTTGGAATGTTCAATTTGTCAGTCAGTAGGGAAGTGAAACAGAACACAAATCCAAGCATTCTATTGGCTAATACCACAGACAGTTCCGCTCGGTGCAGCCAACTATTGATCAATCTGCGCAAGTGACATCTACATTCAATACTTTTTTAGAAAATATAATTTTCCTATGGTAACAAAAACAAAAAACAATATTTGTAAAAACAATAATAATATTTTGCTGGTATATGTTTTTACTCAGCTCAATTTCAAGCTATTTTTTACGTCAATGATAAAAATATAGTATGACATTAGTATAGTTTTGTTATTGACTAGTGTATTACCCTTGTTCGACATGGCGGTCTTCATGATAAACATCTGTAAATTTAATGGCTGTGGCATAACATTTCCAAGATTATCGGACTTAATTGAACACATCGAAGCCGTGCATATCGGTAAGTATCAAGTTTTATCCTTTCTATTCGTCTATATTCCTTATTTTGTTCTTGTAGTAAAATCCATAAACCACCCCATAGTACCTCTTATCAGTGCCGGAATGTTGTCAACATTGAAATATATTTTGGTACAACAAATTCAATATTTTGCGGGAAAATAAGATAGGTACATTATTATAATTCAGTGATTACGGGGTTTTACGTGTATTGTTGTCAGATCTATCTATTTATTTAATTGTCTTGCGAGTATAAGCATGTTGTAGTTAACATTGCAAATTGTAAACAAACTATTTGCCGATGAACAGCTGATTGGTACTAGTGTTGCAGCAATAGAATCTAGATTGACTATCGATAGTATTGTCAAGTCCTTGAAAAATAGTCTTATCGATAGTATAGTATTGATAAAAACAAAATTTGACAAAACCTATATATTTTATACATTTATGTATTAAACTTTATAACAAAAATGTATTAACTGGCCAGGCGGATTTAAGACCCAAGGCCGTAGGTCGATACTATCGATAATATTGATAAAACTAGCATGGATATAGTACGTACGTCCATGGACTAACGATAGTGCACTACTATCGATAGTTTTTTTAATTTGCGATAATATCGATTGGTTCGATAGTATCAACAGGCTTATCGATAGGTTGTCCTGCAATGCTAATTAATAGCGAATAGAGATGGGTAGTGCAGTGAGATGAACGTGGAGGACATTTTTTGTTATAGGGACTAGTAGTTATAGAGATACTAGTACCTGGGCGACCGAGCTTTGCTCGGTTACATCTCAAACATTAACTACATTTTTTAAAACTTGTCTAAAAACAATACAAAATAAAAAATTATATACAAACTTGAACATAAAAAAAAAACAAAAGTAAGTCACCAAGTGGGATTCGAACCCGTAACACTCTTTCTAGCGGTCAGCATCCTTAACCACTGAGCTAAGCGGATGGCGGCCGGCGCGAGGAAATTAGCGACCATATTCTGCGTGGAAAGAAAAACGAATGAAAACTTGAAAACACGCGTTTTCCCAAACATGAGTCTAATCTAGATCGATTGTTTATACCCCCAAAAACCCCCATATGCCAATTTTCAGCAAAATCGTTAAGAGCCGTTTTCGAGATCACAGAAATTTATAAATAAATATATATATAAATAAATATACAAGAATTGCTCGTTTAAAGGTATAAGATATATTAATTATATTGAAAAAATATGTGTTATCTAACCACTTTATCCATAAATATTCAAAAGTAAAGTTCTTACAGTGAAAATAAAATAAAAATTGAAAACTAACGAAATCTAACGATTTTACGATTATGTCTATCTCACAATCTCACTCGCAAAAACGCTATTTTCTATTGCAATGGTAAATGTGTAGATGACATGATGATCCTATTTTTCAAACGTGGAGTCACTAAACGAACGGTTATTTGTATGGAAAAACCATTCGTTTAGTTGACTCCGGGGTTAAAAAATGGCACTTATGGACGTTGACGTCACAACTCAATATCGGACTTCTCTTTCTAATTAAAAATTTTAAATTATCACAACAAGTTCGTCGCTCATTAAGATATTTTAAAAATTCTCTAATATCTTATTATTTTCTCATTCGTTTACTGTGGTTAATAAGAATTTTATTAAGAAAATAAAAACATACATGTTAAATGTGATATGTTCACTTGATAAATTATTGAAGCAATTTTAAGGGTTTTTCCCATACCTATCAGTCACGTGACGTCCCTCGGCCCTCGAGGGACGTTCTCAGTAGCGCGGTGGACTGGATGGGGTATGGGAAATAAGTACCAATATAAATATTTTTGGCTTGTAATTTAGAAGGAAAAAATAGTAAATAGGTATTCCTCGGCTATAAAAATTTAGTTCCTCAAACCATAATGTATAGTATACCCTTATTGCACTTTTTCTATTTTACTCCATAACATTTCAAATATACATACTTACAACATATAGGGGACATACCCGTAATCAATCGAACCACGGGCTTACTATAGTATAATGAAAAATAACAATCAACCCAAAAAAAATCTGCATTTCCATACAAAAGTGTGCAGCCGCCCGGGCAGTTTGTACGGCATTGTCAAATGTTTTTTGGTTGTTATTTTGATTTCTTTATAGGTACTATAGTGATATAGTATAGCTCGTGATTTAATTTATTACGGGTATTTCCCTTCCACGTAGTCCTACGCATAGTTCAGTCACGGGTTCAGTAGACGTTTTCCACGTAAGAGCAGGTTGTTTGCCTTAATTGGCGACCAGCAACAACTTATGCTGAGTGGATATCACTTTCAGTAATAAAGTTTTTTATAGTTTTACTTTTAGTAATGTTTAAGTTCGTATTAGGGTTAGATCTCATTTGTCAGCACGGCACAGCACTTTCCTATGCTGCTATCCTTTTCTGTCGCTCAGTGCCGTCATTAGCCAGAGCGAGAGGGAACGACGGAACGGCATAGTCGGTGCTGCCAAGGTGGTGGAATATACGTATGCAGTAACTAGTAGTTTAGCTCATATGAGTTTTTTTTATTCTTACCTAAATAAATATGTATGGAGTAGGTATGATAACCACCTGGACAACTGTGAATGGCAGAAGCGAAGTTAGGTCGATCCGGTTTCCTCCCTCATCCCCCAAATAAAACCCTATCGATCTGTGATTATATGTATGTTTAAAGATTTTTACCCGTATTTATAACATAAAATGTTTGTGTGTACATTATCACTGAATATCACTGAATTCCTAGAATATCTAATATTATAACTGCGAAAGTGATTTTGTGTATTTGTTACCTCTTGACGCTTCAACTACTGAACCGGTTTGGATAAAATTTGGTATGGATATTGTTTGAGAGTCGGGAGGTACTATTTATGCCGAAACTCCTACGAGGAGCGAAGCCCGCGGGGGCTGCGGGCACAGCTAGTGTATTATATTCTAGGTATGGTGTAATATCCACTGTTTAATCTAAAGTCGTTTTTGTTCGTCGAATGGAATTTTAGGCCACTCGCAATTTCAGATTATGATCCAGCTGTAGTAGAACAGAAAGAGGCATCCCAGCCAGCATGCATTCCTCTGAGCTACGTGCTGCGCTTCTTCACCGAGGCGTCGAGGCGCGAGCTGCAAAACATGCCGCCGGCGCCCGACGTCCGCCGCCGCCTGCTATCAGCTCCAAACACACCTTCCGTCCGCAGTAGTACACCAACTGGTAGGGGATCATTTTATTTTACGATACCTAAGTTTGCTTGGTTTTCGTGTGTAACGCCAACACTGAGGCTGGAGTAACGCCTCAGTGTTGGCGTTACACACGGTATGCAAGACGGATGTTATACTGCGTATCCGTGTTTCAGTGTCAAGCAATATTGAACATAATATGTATGACGATAAAGTCTAATTTGGCACAGAATTAGGACTATCGAACGACTATTGTATTATTTTATGGCCTGGTGTCAGGTTTTTCCGGCTGCCTGAAGGCATCTGACATAGTTTGACGACTGCTTTACAATGATGACAGCCGGGATCAACGACATATACGTGCCTTCCTTATGCCACTAGGTACCTATTAATTTACGAATATTATTTCTATTATGATCGATAATAAATTAAAATTGATCAAATTAAAATTAATTTAACGAAAAACTACCGATATTAGCCTTTCGCAACGACAACTGCTGAGATAAGAAGAAGCGTTGAAAGAAACTCATTAATACATTATTAGTCGCCTACTCGCCAGAAGGGCTTTGTCAGTTTACAAATCATAATATAGCATTTAATTAAGGTTGCGAAATTGTGCCTGAGTATGAGTAGTCTTGAATAATTGACCAAGAGCGTGTCGGGCCACGCGCAGTGTAGGGTTCCGTAGTTCCGAATGCCAACTTTGAGTTTATGCCACTAAAAACGTTTAAAAACGAATTATCTATTGAATTTGTATGAAATTTCTTTTTCCGAGTACATTTTATAAGTTGATCGCCTATAACTTTTTAATTTGTTAACCCTACTTAGCTCAGATAGTTTTCCTTTAAACTACATTATATATACTATAGCTGTGAATTTTTTCACGTGGCCATATATAACCGTTTAGCAGATAGAGGGGGGGGGGGGGGGGGACACTAGCCTCCAACAAAAATTTTCACTTTAAACCCAAT
The DNA here is from genome assembly GCA_963555685.1 of Acrobasis consociella. Lineage (NCBI taxonomy): Eukaryota > Metazoa > Arthropoda > Insecta > Lepidoptera > Pyralidae > Acrobasis > Acrobasis consociella. The sequence goes on from OY743116.1 coordinate 4,995,126, forward strand.
TATTTCAGAAACGGATCCCTAAATCCAAAAATGGTGTTAACAAGCTCACAATGTTTTTGAAAGACCTATTCAACGACACCCCACACAATGTGTTTGTCGAGAAAAAAAATATTGACTACCTCTTTACTTGTATGGCAGCTAACCTAGAAAAAAATATTTTTCCAGATGTCCAGCACAGGACGGTTATATGCAGCTGAAATGATTATGATGCAATGAAATCAAGCTTTCCATCCTAAATCAATTTTTTTATCTAATTAAAAACTTTTTTAAAGAAAGCAGGCGAGTATCATGAATTGAACTTGCTCCAAAAATTTGGATGCTGGGTAAAAGTCACCTGTATAATCCTCGCGGTCCTTGGGCTAGCAGCAGTGTACCGAAATAGACTTTATAGGCAGTTTATTGCAAGATTGCAGGATTCCACATTCGGTCTTACCTTCATACTCAGTAATTTTGTCCTGAATTTCAGGCAGCGAAATGGATGAAGATGAGCTGATGAGCCCGTCGGAGGATAGCAATGACTCCTGGACCACCGTTGAAGAGTATAGCTCAGAATACATACTGCGATATGGCGTCAAGTACGTTCTTTTTATTTTTAGTCTTGAAGACACATTCCACATGACACATATATAAATAAACATCACCGAATGTGATGTCTACTCGTATATTTACTACATGATGAGGCAATATAGGTACTTCAGAACGTTTTTCTGTTGGTGGGAAATCTCAAAAACCCATTCCATTTATCTTGCCTATGTCGATATCCGCAAGAATCTTTTGCTGGCTTTATGCTCATGAAAGCCCCTTTAGGGAATTTCTGTCGGAAGCGGTCTTCGTGTTTGCCCTGTCACAGGACGTCTGACCACCTAGTAGGTGATGTTTTGTCCCACCAACTTACGACACTAGTGATGCTTACTTACAACTAGATTCTTCTTCATCTTTAGGTCTTTTTAGTCTCCGCTGCAGGAGCACGACCCTCTCTGTGGTAGAGCCATACTTGGCCATAGCAGTCAGAAGATTTGGCCTAAATTCCGTCTCCACTCTGGATTGATGTGTTGGAGAGGTCTCATATTGATGTTTATAAGCTTTGTTAAGCTTGAATTTATTAAGCTTTCTTCTGCAACATCTGCGGAAATATTTGGAGTGGTCCTATTCTACTCTGCCGGAAATCATACGGCGAACACCTGGATTCAATAAGATTTACTTTATATAAGTTGGTACTAAAAATTTTTGAAAATTTAATTTTAGAATGAATGCTAGCGCGACTTCGGGAGCCCTAGGACCTGCTGCGCAGGAAAAACCTTTCGCGTGTCCAGTACCAGGTTGCAAGAAGCGGTACAAGAATGTCAATGGTATCAAATACCATTCCAAGAACGGACACAAAAAGGATGGGAAGTAAGTAGAGCTTTTTGAGCGAGCGAGATTATTCGATTTAGGTATCATTATATTCAACATCACACCGACTGTCATCTAATATCCGAAATTATGTTGTCCATTGATTCGGTCGGGATGCGCTTCCAAACGCACCACAACCACATTTCATAAACGCACATATCGTGTATACTTTATGAGTTCGATTTATATTATTTTGTAGAATGAACAGTAGGCTCTTCTCAATTACTGATATACTATGCTGGTGATGAGAAATCCTAGCGTATACTGACTGTATCTAAATGTTTATATTTACTAGTGCCATACGTTACAGTACTACTGCACGAGTAAACTGACAAACACTGCTTGCTACGACTAACTATGACTATGCATTCGTAGCTAAGTATTTCGCATGTATATACATGCGAAATGACCTCATACAACTTGAATAATATTGACCCTGAACATCACCTACTCATTAATAATTTGCATAAGTGCTTGAATATTGATTTGCGAGAACCATGCTGTAAAAACGAATATTTATTTGGCACTTAATAAATTGTTTGTTTTCGTAGAAAATACCCAATGCTACCGATGCTTGAACAATATAATAAAAAGTTGAAGAAACGTTTGTCTGCACAAGAATATTTCTGGAAGAAATGGGTATTCAATGAGTATAAAACTCGTTTAATGTTGTGTACAATGTAATAGTCATTAGGTAGTATAGTCTATAGGTATTGTCCATATCTATGTCATTATTTCGGTACGACCAGTTTCATTATTTAGAGATAATAAGCGTTCTCGATTTGTAGAAATATTAGTTAGTTCTTGGATAGAATACCTATTATCATAAAATTACCATCATTAGTGTAGATATTTAGTTTTGATTTTTACTTTTCTCTGGTGTCATGACATGTCTTAACTCCCAGTAGTGGTAGATGCCTAAATGGGAATGTTTGAATTAAGGTGTCCAGTTGCCTCCAATGGCGATGAACGGGAAAATTTATTTTAGGAAATTTCAATTTCGGACTTATTGTAGTCTAAATATATGATTATTATCTTAGTGACCAAGGATTTGGATGTGGTTTCACAACCGGCTGTTTGACTTAAGTGTACCTTGCTTGGAAATCAAATTGTTAAACGAGGATTAAGAAATTAGTCATTTCTTTACGGCATCCCCAAAGAAAATATTTCTATGAGGGTAGTAACTATGGCATACGGTAATTCTCAACCCAATACACCAAAAAATCTGATGAAAAGGGAACAGTCAAGTAACAGAAAAAGGATGCACGTACAATGCTTTTGACCTCACTGTTATTAGGGCTCGCGCGTACGAAAGAGATAGTGAGATGTCCCACTCTTATATTTCAAATGCTAATTGCTGCTACAATAAACAACAAATTATTTTGCTGTTTTAAAAAAAAATCAAAAACATGCACGGTAAAACGTATTGACTTTTCAGGGTAAAAAAGGCCTACAAATGCCAATGCGGCAAAAGCTACAAAACAGCACACGGGCTTAAGAGCCACTCGATAGCGCAGCACATCGCGGCGCCGCGGCTGCCCGGCCTCGTCGTCACCGCGTCGCCCGCGCCGCGCGCGCCCGACGGCGCCCGGCTCGTGCGCCTCTGCGACGCCGGCACTGCGCGGGACCTGCCCTCCTTCTCCATACCCAAGCACAACCTCACTAGTCTTAACATAGTCAGCGCCAACCAGAGCCGCCACTCGGGCCTGCTCACGCCCAACTCCACGCCCGGCTCGAGCCCGGTCGACAAGATGAAGTTCGCCCCCAAGGTGACCGTGCAGAACGCCGCGCCCCTCACGCCGCTTACCCCCTCGTATGCCAGCGAGATATCTAACTGAATCGCTGGGAGCTTGTAACTGGCAATGCAGAGGCTGTCGAAACGAATTTAAACTCATTAGTCTAGTTATGAAAGGACAGTTCCTAAAAATTAAAAAAAAAAACTTTCATCTAATGTTTGTTATTCATGTTTTATATTTTATCTCATTATATGAAGGTGTTAGTCTATGCTGTATTGCGTGCTTGTTTTTAGTTTGTTTAGTACTTCATTGTTAATTGCACAAGTCATTTCCATATCCACCTTCACATAACGAGGAACTGATTTTTTTTCAAAGTGAATAGTTTATTTGTTTGTGTTAACGTTTTGTTTCCTTTTATATTGTATTTTATTTGAATAGTTTAATAAGCGTATAATTATTGTTAATTTAATTGGCTTCGAACGCTGAGCTAATACGGAAGTCTGGATATTCGGAAGCAAATTGATCTAATTCTATTATTATGTAGGTAAGTCTTAATGGGGTTTAGACGCGATAAGTGTGATTATTTTATTGAAAAATTTGATGACATAATAATGCCAAATGAATGAGTGTAATGACAAGATAATGCCAAATAATTAATTCATCCTTATTTACTTTATATTATATTGTATAAACCCCATTGTCACATTGAGCTTCAGAAAAAATGTTAAAGTAGGTAATATATGTAATTTTGTTTTCCGTTGGTGGACTTCTGTCTTCCCTGATTGAGTCGCGAAGTGTATGTGACTTCTCAAACATTTCTGAAATGTGAAAACTGTTATAAAAACCTTTGAAGTATTGCAAAGGGAGTAATGTAAGTAATATTTGATGTAGTCATTTATCTCTTTGTGCCATCATTTACAACATGGGTGTACTTAATTTTCAAACATAAAGTCGTATCATTTATTAAAAAAAAAACTCATATGACGTGTTTAAAATTGTTAGATTTTAAAGGCTACAAAAGCAGCATTTGTTCTAGGTATCATTTGAAGTTAGGATAAATGACATACTCGTAAATGTGATATAATATTTAGAAAAAGTAAAAAAAAATGCTTATAAGCGTACATTAATTTAAAATGTCTAGTTGTAAGGTCGTAAGGCGTGTGCACTATGTAACGATGTGTACTGTCTGTCGGTGTGGTGCCTTTTTCTTTTTTTTTGCTGAGCAAAAGGCGGCACGCACTAGTCAAAACTTTCATGTAACTTGATATTTGAGATTGAAAAGACAATACGATTAAGGTTGAACGATTCGGGGTTATTTATAAATAATATGTATGATGAGTCACCGATGTGATTATTAAAAAAAAACTTATGCTTTAGAGTGATTGATATTAAAATTGCATCAATCATTAATGATTGCTAATTTATCTAAATTATATTGCTTATTTGTTGTGGTGCATACGATATTTTCGTCAGTTGGTTCTTACGTTTGATAGATATATTAATATTTTGAGGAGCTCGGTGGTTCGGTGGGAGAAGGTATTACTAGCGCTTTCGCAAGTTGGGCAACATCAGTCGACATATATATAGGTAGTGGCTATTGGCATAAAAATTCTCGAGCTCCTCTGTGCTTCTGATAGCACGTTATTTGTTAGTCCCGGTTGTCATGATCGTATCATCATTGTGTAGCAGACTGTATTTTTGTCAGATGCCTTGAGGCAGCTAGAAAAAATCCAGTATTGGCTACTTACACAAAAAATAAACAACTTTTCGATAGATTTCTGATTTGTTAATATATCTATTTTCGTGCGGTACCTATTACATCGAATTAATGGTTTTGACTATGGGTGTCCCAAATAAGGGGCTAAACTGGCGCAGGCGCCATATAACTCTAGCGTGTGTTATTTAAAAATGTGATGTTACTGTCTCCTGTTGAATTGTGATGTTTATTTTGTGTGATAATTTGTACCGCCTGCGCTGGTTCCGCCAAAGCGTGTTAGCTGCGGTAAATGTAAGAACTAAAGTAAATCTCCTCAATAGTATAAGTATGTACTCACCAACTAACTTCCAAAGAGAACTTCAGTTCCATCATTGAGCATCCCTGTTCTGTAACTATATAAGGAGCTTATTCGTGTAAATCTTTCGAGTCGTTATACATTTGATGTATTTCCACTGCATGATTTCGTTAGTTACATTGATTATATCTCTAATCCATTATGTTTTATCAATGTATGCACGGCGTATTTTAAGTTCTCTTTCGTTTTTGAATGTATCGAAAGCATCATAATATGACTAACTTTTATAGTCATACGTTTTCAAATTCATAAACATTGTCAAACGTTGTAACTAAAATGAAGTTGTGCAGCAAATATAAATTTAAAGGATGAGGTGCTAGTAAACAAGGGATTTGGCAAGTAGGTCTTGAGAACTAAATACTAGGTATAGATAAAGTTGGTTCTAAACGAGAAATATATCTAACGGTCATAGATTAACGGTTACGGTGCTTAACGGGTAAAAGTGTGATATTTGGATTAAAATGTACGTTAGTGCGACTACCAAAGTGAAATGACATTTGTGATATGAACCGATGTTAGGCTAAAAGGCCTTAGAAAATTGGGCCACTAGGCATTTCGTACCGCGAGCGGTTTAGACCGCGGTGCGAATTATCCAAGTACTGTTTCTAAATGGGACCATTTGTACTGCAGGGGTTGAAGCGATGCGAATGGCCCAAGGTATATTTTGGAATAATTCGATTCGGACCACAAGGCAAAAACGACCCAATGCTCTTGAGGTCTCTGTTTAATTGTTCTATAAGAGATGTATGATAAAAGTTGGCCGAATTCAATCGAAAAGAACCGTTTTGTTTTCCATTGCAGTCCGAATCGATTCGTTACAAACTGTTCTAAACCGATTCGAATCGCGGTAGAAAAAGATCCATTCTAAAAGTGCTCTTGCGCGATTGGCATCGCAGTTAGAATCTCTTGCGGTGCGAGACGCCTAATGACCCAGAAAATTGTAGTATTGAAGGAACTCTACAAATTTATACGCCGCGCTATATTCACTTGTTAGTGCAGGTCTGTATAGATTTTTTATTCATCGGCTAATGCAAAGAGTAGACAAATGAAGTGTCATCACAAACGCTTACAACTCATAATGTTCCTTCGAAAGAAGAAATACAAAGTATTTGTATACAGTGTGACAAATTTGTATCAGGTCGATAACATTTTCTAGTTGTCACAAAATTATTTAATGATGTTTACTGAGATTATTAAATCTTATATTGAAATACAAAGAAGAACATCAACTGATGGTAAGTCCCGACATGGGCTTAACAATTTATTTCAAAGTTAGTCTTGAAGAAACGATTATTATACTTACACGTTAAATGTCGCCAAATGCGAAAAATAAAAAGATAAATCTACAATATTGAAACAGATATTTAATTAACTAAATATTTATATAATTGCCGTCCTGAAACTATTCTGTTTAAATTGAAATTTATCTATTATAAAATCACTTATGCCTAATTTATTGCATTACTTATTTTACCAACGCGTTAAAACTAAAGATGGATACCCGACATTTACGTGTATAATCGTGATATTCGAAGAATTTAGCGTAAGAAGGGAAATTTGTTGTTGAAATGTGTATTAATTTATGAATATTAAGTATTTAATTTAAAGCTTAAATTATAAATGTTTTGTATTGTTAAGTTAATTTGTTTTATGGTACTGCTCATTTTATATTTATTTCATGTTTGGACATATTTATTCATTAATTTAAGACTGATAGTTGAAAATATTGAGAGTTTTCAGGTGTAATTTATTAGGTATATATATTACTTTTATAAAGACATTATAACGTGCTCATAAATGTTGTAATCTTCTTGTGTTTTGTCGAATGTTCGGTAATTCGTATTTGAACAGCTTTAAATGTATGTGGCTAATTGGCATAGCTTCATTAATGAAATTGTTGATAAACACGATTTAAAGGGCAAGTGTGCGACACTGTTGTTCCAAGTTTATTTACTGATGTTTTATCAAAATTGATTGTTGTCTAGTCTGAATGACACTTAATTATCTCTACAATTCTCTAGATCTGTGGTTTTTGTCAATTAGAATAAATGACCAATTTTCAAATTGTTGTAGAGCGATAAAGTTTGGAGGATTTTAGGACATTGATATTAATAATTGTGTCGAGCGCTGCGGTACGATTTTAAAGGTTTGACATTGCATCACGTTGTTCATTCATGTTTTCTACAATATCCTGTTAACGAGTGGATGATACGCGATCCATAAACGGTTGTGAGTAACATAGATAGCTCTGGATAATAAAAAATACACATCGCTTATAGGCTTCAGTGCCTTCAGCGCAATATACGCTTGTGCTTAAACGTAAAAATTATAAGGAAGGATTTTAAATCTACATTTTGAGTTATGCAGCACTTTAGCCTATATGTGACCTCAAAAAAATATTTGTACACACTATATATAATAATAATTGTACTTAACCATAACGAGTCTATTTAATACGTAACGGATGACAGATATTTAAATTTATTAGATCCAAATTAAAGGCATACCTAATCTGCCATCTTTCTGAAAAGCCAAATGAATGTACTGTTTCCATATGAATGAATTGGTGGAATTTCTTAAAAGAGTTTTTCGTTAAAATATTTTTTGCAACGTTGTTTATTTGAGGTATATATGAAAGATGAGACATGTACAAACTTACTAATAAAATAAGATATTGATCAGGATATAAATTATACAAGTGTTACCCACGCATTTGACCACAATAATTATAATAATTATATAGCGATTCGGAAAGGTTAATAACCTTTCCGAATCGCTATACGAAGATAAATTAAACAAATTGGATTTTATTATTTACGTAAAATTTCAAAATACGCTAGTCTAAATAGTTCAAATAATTCAGTCTCATCTTTCGTGGCGCAAATAAATTAGGAAAAATGTTAACATTGTACTTTCTCCTAATCGCCATAATGGCGGAGAGTTAAAAGGCACAATTTCCCATTTCATTGTACCATCAGTGTTAAAGGTTGATAAATAAGCTAATGGAACTCAGCAGAAAAAATTGGAACCTTTAACATGGTACTGAATATAACGTAGGTTTAACCATTCGGTGACCACATCATTTCAGAAGTGCCATTTTTGAGACGCGGAAACACAAACGACACATAAATGATTTTTCCATACAAAAAACCGTTCGTTTAGTGACTCCGCGTTTGAAAAATAGCACCTAAGGGCCCATAACTCAGCTGTTGACCTACGATGAGGGATAAGGCGCGATATCACTCTGTATTTTTCGTCAAAATATACCTTTGTCATGTTTTCTGGGTATTCGTCACGTATCCATAAATGTGGTAAACGATGTTAAATACATTGATAAATAGGCTTTATAAATATGGTGTAAAGTGCAATTGCATACCCTGTGTAGACTGCATGTTTACAGTAATATTGATGTTTGTGTCATGATCATTTCCATGTCAATAATAAAAAACAACCATACACTTCTGCCTTTTATTTATTGATTCATCGATTACAAAATAGTACAGTCATAAAGTCGGGATTCCACTAGTGCAAATCTCTAGACGTCGTCGTAATGTAACCATTATGAGAAATTAATCTCTGGTGCTTAGAAGCACGCAGTCTCGTAAAACGGGCGCGGTGCTAGTATCCAAGTAAGGTCGCAAAAATCACATCATGATCACTCTGTATTCGATGATCGATCTAATGAATCGAACAAGTAAGAACATGCCTTATAAAGTACATAATTTATAAACATTAGGCAGCAAAACACCGATGGATACCAACACTGGTAATTCGGTATAAACAGTCTTGGTATCCATCGGTGTTTTATCAAAGAAGTTTCTGGGATGTGTTTAATGCTCTTCGCAATTTGTAGGCACAAAAAGCGGTTTCAAAGGCTAGGTATGGCAAGGAATTTTTTTCAGCCTGTGTTAAGTTGAAATTGATTTTAAGTGTCAACAAGAAATATCTAATTCTAAATATATGATACTTGAGATTAATTAGCCGAAATTATTTGTGCGCAATAATTATACTAACTTTCCAGACGAGTGCAAGTGGAGCCTCGGCTTTATGTTTTTGGTACATTCGATTCAGTACTTACAAATAGATAAATAATAGAACTGTTTTGCATTACAACAAAACAGTTATTATGTGTGTCTTTCAATGAATCCATGTTAAAGAAACGTTCGAAAATCTTACCTTATTTTCTTCCAAAATACCTTTAAATAAGTGTTTTTTCCATTTCACCTTGCAAGATTGACCTCAATTTAGTCAGCACATTTCTGAACGGAACTCCATTGTGACGTTAACGCTGACAGGTGTCACTGTCTTCATAGTCTTCATACGGTAAGTAGCGAGCGACAAGCATCCATACCAGCAAGCACCTTACTCATGGATTCATTGAAAGACACACATAATAACTGTTTTGTTGTAATGCAAAACAGTTCTATTATGTTTTAGTCGTTTCAATGAATCCATGTTGAAGACGTGTTTGATATCTGCTGGTCCCAAACGCTATGTGAACATAAATAGGTACAAAAATTTAATAAAAAAAAACAAATGTTTGAAAATATTATTAAAACAAAGGTTCATACTTTAACAAGGTCCCTTGTACTAGCTGTTCTCGATAATATGAGGTAATTATATCTTGTCTGGTCCTTAAGATGATTTTCAAATGTTAGTCAATGAATTGACCAAACAAAATATCATAAAAATAGTCAATTAATCAAGTAGGTAAGTAGTTCTTACTTCTTGATGCTCACTGGAACAGAATGATGTTGAATGCTGAATTTGTCAATAATTCGTAACCCTTTTACTTCTTAATAATCATTAAGACAGAATAACCTGTTTTCTGAATACAAGTTACAAATTAATTGGATTGTATAAAGTACTGATGTAATGTATATACCTTAACCTTACTAAAGCTTCTGTACTAGCTTCTTTTAGTTTAACCTAAAATAAGTCAATTAAAATTGAATCTTCTCCTTAAGTAGTAGTAGCATTATATACTAAGTGTATCTATTATTTCTGGTAGGATTTTAGCTAAGAATCAAATATTAAACAATGATAACTTAGTTAATGGCTGATGAAATCTTGATATTTCTAAATACAAAAAAAGATAAATAACTTTGCATCTAAAATGCATAAGTACTGTTCATATTATATAAATATATTTAAAAAAAAAAAGTATTTAGCTATGGCACGGACTGAGTATACCTCTTATCTTAAGAAATACTTATTTTTTAATTCAAGAAAATGATATGGAAACTTAGTTATGTAATTCTTGCATAAATATACCATCTTAAGATGATTATTAATATCCTGTATCAGGCTCAAATTATTCTCTGAAAATATCCGTTGTTGCGTAGACTAGAACTGGATAAAAACAATAAATACAGTGGGATTAGATCTGTGTCCCAGTTGACAGGTATGTACAGCATTCTTCCCTCCCCCCTTTCTTCGTCCCTTAAATTTAGAGGGTTCAAGAAGAATGGAAGACTTTGATTGTAGGTAAGTATACTAATGAATGTTGACACAATTACCTTTGTTACTCTTATTTTTTTTATTTTATTTTTTCCAATATCTCTGTAAATTAAATGTGATAAATGAAATCAAGGATCGATAGCGATTTCTCAATTAAATTAACAACACACTGCATTATACTCCATTATAGAATATTTGGTATTGGTCGGCAGATTTATTGAGTTGAGTTGGATTCACATCTCAACATTTTCCTTGCGAGAACCATAGTGGTGCATCTTAAAATAATCGGCGCAAATTTTGGTAAACACTCAGTAAATCATTTTGCTATGTCAAAATAGTAAATTTGTTTTGTTGTACCAAAATACATTTGTACAAATTATCTCCTTATACATTGGCAATTAATTGCTTTACCTTTGGCATGAGTTATTTAAGCAGTATAATGACACTGTGATTGGCCTTGACTGACAGTAGCCAGCACCCCGAAGTGCAATAAATGTTTCTCTGTTAACACTGCAAACAGCAAAAACCCAGAGGACAAACTTTAGATATAGATGTCTTGGGCGAATTCTAAAAAATGCGTAGACCCACTCTACGTATGACAACCTCGAGGTTGTATAAATGCAGGAAAGTAGGTGTCAGGAATATATTTATATATATCCAAAGTAAAACATCTGATATATGTCAAAACTGTTATGCCATTCTTGAAATGAATTTAATGCTAAGGCAGTACTAAGTGACTGGTTTCTAGGCTGTCTCAGCCCTGTATAATAATATCATTGTTAATCTGTAATTCTGGGGCTACTACAATGCCCAAGGGCAAAAATAATGAATTACAGATTCGTCAGCTGTGTCACTCTATGTGCCAAATTAAAAGTTGGTTGGATTAAATGGTTACAGATTCCTTAACTGTAGAACCTTTATATTGTCAGCGGTTGCACATTGTAGGTTAACTCATCATATCAAAAATTCTGGGGCCATCATGCCTGCCGACACTCATATCATAACGATATTAAAAGGTTCATGTTCAGCAACAGGTTATGGAAGCAAAGCAAGACTAGATCCGATCAGTCTGCAACTGTGCTGTTCTAGCACTTATCAATAAGTCAGGTTACTAACGTTCCGTTAGGTAACCTATCAACTATTATCATAGTTACCTACCCCTCCGAGGGGTATATATATATATATACTGACAATAAGTTGATCATCTGTTGGGATTAAACCTCCTACCACTTCCCCGAGAAGCGAAACAACAGGCAAAAAAATAGCTGACCCAGTTTGTCAAGCTTTGATATATGTCTGGGTGATATAGGTATCTCCTACACATTGAGTTACTTACTTGTCATTATGATGTTCAATAATGTCCTTCAATAATTCTTATTATGATATATATTTATAAGTTAGGCACTTGCTTATTTAAATTATATTTCAAACGAATATTACTATACACATTACACATACTAGAGCTAGTGTTAGGTCTAATTGGTTAGTTATTGTTACCTCCGAATCTTATCAGCATTGTCGAAAACCAGATATATTTTTTGTTCTTTTTTTTAAAATTTAATTTTTTATTTGGTTATATAAGACTTAACGGTATACCTATATACATACTGTGAATTGCTACAACAATTTGTGTTTATGTAGTCTATTAGGACAAATTTAACGTACTTTTGGAATAAAAGTACCTAAATATGTCTGTCAATAAAATGTGAAGTAAGCTACTATGATAAATCCAAGCGAGGTATCTGATCTGGTCTGTGTATTCAAATGTTGTACACAAGGCTACAATAAAACAATAACTTCAGAAATTTATGTAAAATTAAAACTTGAATAAATTGCCATAAAATAGGGATCTGGCCTTACTGTATAATGGAGTCTTAAGTACTCACTATAAAAGCCTTAAGACAAAAGGCAGACAGCAGCATAGAAGCTGACTTACTTTCTTTGTAAGGACCCATGATCCCACAAATAGATAATTTTAACATTACAGGGGGGTTGGGTTTTCAACCTTTTAGGTCTCAGGATGTAATGTGGCACCTCTGTGTTCAGCAGTTTTAATGTTCCTTGACACAACTATCATTCTTCAAGGTATAGGCCAATTAAAATATTTCCAGCAATTACACATGGCTTTATTTAAGTAAGCATAGTAGTATGTCAGTACAGTGTAGAAACGGACATCTATAAGCATGGCCACTGAACTTACAAATCTTGGCTTAACTCGTAGAGGTGTTCTTCATTCCAAGGCTTTGAAAGATTATTTTTAGATTAAATTTAATATATTAAGTATGTGTTACTTATTACTGTATTTTTTGTCAGTATGATATTTTACTAACATAGAGAATATTATATACATAATAATCATGTCCGTTAGTAAGAATATCTAATATCTCTAGTAATCCGAGTCCTCAACTCTAAAATGTATCTCAAAGGTAAAACTTCCTACGGCATTCTGTATAGTACAAACTACTTAATACAATATGTATGTACATAAATTTTCATGTTTTCATTTACAGACTAATTAATTAGTGCCTTTTAGTTCAAAAGGGATATTCTCCACGTTTTTCAAACAAGTTTGTAACAAATAAGTTATTAACTCAATTTGCCTTTAGCAAAACTTACCAATGTTACACTACGCTGTTGTAACTAGTATTTTTTAAACACTTCTTCACAAGTGTACCAATAATATTTATTTAATCTATTTCAATTCATGAATTTATATTATTAGTTATCTGTCACCTCATGCAATAAAAAAATATTCATGTTATAACAACCGTTCCTTTTGTTTTTTCAACACAGAAATCTCAATATATTCTCTGAAGAACATACTATTCATAAATTCAATCACCTATGTGCCTAAAACGTCTTGGTGATTATAACTGCTTCCGGACACAACAGGTATTGACTTGGTACAGTGAGTACTAGCACAAGTTTAGCATATCAAAATTCTCATGCTAATAATATAACTTTTACTATTTGTGTATTTGTATACTTTATACGTATAGTATGGGTAGGCGTGTGTTGGCCATTATGGAACTAGCTGGTACATAGCAGAATAAGTAGTTAGATGGGTACCTGGCTGTAGGTACTCGTGTATGTCAATGGTCCGAAAAGGGTTATTTTACGTACTTACAGCGATAATATCAGATGTCGAATTGCAGTGATCCTTCTTGTCTTCCGAAGATAAGAACAGGATTCACAACAGTAACTGGTATAAGAGCAGAACTATTCTCATTGCCGAGCAGTAGTTAGCATAGGTACGTTTTATGAACCACATGTTATAATTTTGCACTTGACATCACATATAACAACTTCCTTTATTGCAAAACATAGCAATAAAGTAAAAATAACACTAAAAAATAAGTTTTTACCACTTTTTAAGTATTAAAATGTTGGAAGAAAAAATTTTACGTACATGGCGGTAAAATTTTACAAACGCTATATGAAGACAGTGACACCTGTCAGCGTTAACGTCACAATGGAGTTCCGTTCAGAAATGTGCTGACTAAATTGAGGTCAATCTTGCAAGGTGAAATGGAAAAAACACTTATTTAAAGGTATTTTGGAAGAAAATAAGGTAAGATTTTCGAACGTTTCTTCAACATGGATTCATTGAAACGACTAAAACATAATACTTAAAATAAGTGTAGGAGTTTTTTATCACAATATTCTAATTACATATTATAATGTATATCCATAGTAGTTTAGTTTATGCACTTATTGTCTTACATATATAAAAAGAAAATGAGATATACGACTAGCATATAACAATATACAAATGAATAATATTATCTCTAAGTGATTATTTATTTTCTTACAGGTAACTGTTCTAGTAAAGAGGCTATTTTCTCGTGTTTCGTTGTTTCTTTGAGAGGACATTTGCTTTGGACGAAAATGAGCGCGTTTCTATCTTTTTGCTCAAACGCCACTTGTGCAGCGTCTTCGTAGAATCTGTAAATAATACAATTATTTTAGTAGAAGTGTATCCACACACAACCGATTTTTTGTACGTAGTAGTTTGGGTGTTGTTTTAAGTAATACTCTTATTACTTAAATCTAGATCATAACTCTAGAATTCACAGAAATGAGGCGCTTTGAAGAGTTTTGAAATAGTACTTAATGGAATTGTTGCATAATGAGGGGTATTATACACGAGTCTGTAGGCGAGGTTCTCAATAGAATCTCACGAGTTTGTTAAGCATACAATTGGTGCCCAAACCC